>JASDDO010000024.1:509967759-514967759 GCA_030015575.1 Agapanthus africanus | reverse complement strand
TACCACAACCCACCTAACAGCAAAATAGCTCACGCACCAACTGTAGTGGTATCTGTAGCCAAAAGATGTAAGAAAGCAGCCTGCCGCGACTACTCCGAAGGGCAATCTGCAAATACTGTGGCACAACGGGGGTGAGTTGCCAACTCGTGAATAGAAATAACATATAAAGGAAATCGCGAGCATGCACGTACTGCGCTACTCTATCATATGCCAGCAGATGATATCAATGCGTGATAAGCAGTATGTGCAATAATCATGCAAGTGCTCTATCAGGTAATATAACTACAGGATGGGATACAATAATAAATGCTGAGCATGGGAAATATAACATCTACACGGAATGTCAACGTAGAATATATAATCGGTGTCCATCAATGCACCCCAAATCCCAACAACCCAGACGCCGGCACTCCCATCGGCCCTCAAATCCTGTACACCTCTGAGAATCACGAGTGCCCAACATCGGCACCCAAATATCATAAATACTCGTGTCTAGCATCGACACGCAAATCTTCCTATGTCGGGCATCCGTCAGTCCGGGTCAGCCCCCTCTCTCTCATATATCGGGCATCCGTCAGTCCGGGTCAGCCTTCTCTCTCTCTCTCATATCGGGCATCCATCAGTCCGGGTCAGCCCTCTCTCTCTCATATATCGGGCATCCGTCATTCCGGGTCAGCCCTCTCTCTCTCATATATCGCGCTCTAGCACCGAGAAAACACATGGTGGACGCACTGAAATATCATATCAAGGGAACCGGGTTTTTAAATAATTACCTATTCGCTTTTGAAATATCCACGGTTCCCAAATCCAGAAATCACATGTAATCCAAACCAATATGCAAGTCAATGCAATGTGATATATACATCAAGTATGAATATCATGTCCGGTCACATAAAAGATGAGCTACAGCATAATGATCATGGAAATTCTGCAGTGTGAGTGTCATGGCAATTACTAACGGTGTGTGTAACATGCAGGATAGTGCTCGTGCAACATGAACCGTTAGTAATGGTGCGGTGTTATATCAATTCTAGTTTATATACATATAGCAGGGAATGTGGTATGCACAAAATAGTAGCCATGAACAGTCAATGTATGTAAATGTAATATGTTGCTACAAGGTCCTATCAGCCCTGACGCATAACGCCATGCGGGCGATTTCCCCGTAGATGTTAAATCTACTCACCGTAGTTTTTCGCTAGGTATAGCCGATGACTTGTTTCCCCTTCTTCGCGGCGTCCGTCGCACTCGCCTGCGAACCTAGAATTCCACAGAATATTACACATAAGCTCAAAACCATACAAACACGACATTTAAAGTCAACTAGAAACCCGTGTCGCAAACCAAGCGCGCGTGTGCGCGATACGCTAAAATGTGTGATTACGCGCCTGAAGTCACTCCGACGCGTCGCGATACGCAGAAACCCCAAACCCACACACATATCACGCGTGTCGCGAAAGATTAAAAAAATACGGGAAATAGGGTATTCAACTCCAGATTTTGATACAGAACAGATATTATAAAAATATATATATACAACAATACTCCTCATAGCAGCAGACTCCAGTGGCCCAAACCCCAACCCCCAACTCACCCACCTGGCCGCAAATTGCGGCCAGAATGAATATTCCGGCGGCCAGGTTAGGGAGATGGGCTCCCAGGTTTTGTGTTCTATACCCCCTATACATGCTACAGTAAATCCAATTTCATTCTGAAATAACTCGGGTAGCAGCAGATCCTACAGAGCCCTATTTCTAGTTAAAAACCACACTTTTGCACAAAAATGAAACTTTAGGGTATTTTTCTGAAATCTGAAGCAAACCCAAGTCTAAAACTACACTAACAACTCATTACCAAGCTAATTAAGCCATAAAAATGCTAATTTTAACATATCATCACAAAATCCCTTCAATAGCACAAAACAATGCACAAAAAGTGATATTTGCTAGAATTACTACAAGTTATAAAATAAGGTGCTAAGTGTGAGATATATACCTTCCAAAAACCCTAAAGAAACCCAAACTTCTGCTCCTTCCTTCACAAACACAGACTTGCCTCCAAACTCCCCCAAAAAGTCATTTTTCTAAGGTTTTGAGTGAAGAAATTAGTGGTTTTGTGTAGGATTTTGTATGGATTCAAAAGAGAAATGAAAAGATGATGAGGATGTTGTGTTGCTGCTGCTGGAATTGCTGCATTTCTGCAGAGAGTTCCAGAAAAATGAGGAAGAGAGAAAAGAGAGAGAAAGAAATGGGTCAAAAGTCAACTTCCCTACCTAACACCATGCCTCATTTGTTTATTTGGATTTTTGAATTCTAAAAAGGGTTTAGTTTGATAAAAGGATGGGGAAATAACAATGAACCATGCATGAAAAGAAATGGTTAACATGCTAACACTTTTAACCTAGGTCAAGGAAAATTGGCTAAGTGTGCAAGTGTACACTACATAATGGAAATTTCCCAATTAGGGTAACACGACTAAAAATAACTAATAATCCTATGTACACATATAAAATAACACGCACAAATGCTAATTAATACGAAAAAACATTCTAATGAAATTTCAAATTGTTACAATCTACCCCCCTTAAAGAAATTCGGTCCCCGAATTTCAAAATCTAATTACACGTACCTTCAAAAAGGTGGGGATAGCTCTTCCTTATCTCGCTCTCGGTCTCCCAAGTGACCTCCTCGCTGCTCTGACCACGCCAAAGTACCTTGACTGACGGTATGTCCTTCGATCTCAATTTCTTCACTTGTCGATCCAAAATGATCACCGGCTGCTCTGCATAGGAAAGGTCACGCTCAAGCTGGATCGTCGGGTGCTGAATCGCATGCGAAGGATCATGAAGATATCTGCGGAGCATCGAAACGTGAAATACGGGGTGCACGTCTGGAAAACTGGACGGAAGGGCTAACCGATACGCAGCTGCACCAACGCGCTCGAGGATCTCGAAGGGTCCCACATATCTGGGACTAAGCTTCCCCTTCTTCCCAAATCTCATCACACCTTTCATTGGGGAGACCCTCAAGAAAACATGATCACCAACAGAAAACTCAAGTCTGCGCCGCTGACGGTCTGCATAAGATCTCTGCCTACTCTGGGTTGCTCTCATCCTATCGCGAATCAACTGGACCTTCGCAGTCGTCTCCTCAACAATCTGTAGTCCTAAGATACTGCTCTCACTGAGCTCCGTCCAACAGGCGGGCGACCTGCATCTCCTCCCATAAAGAGCCTCAAACAGTGCCATCTGAATGGTCTCCTGGTAGCTGTTGTTGTAGGAGAACTCTACTAAGGGTAAATGATGGTCCCAGCTACCCCCAAAGTCTAAGACGCACGCTCTGAGCATGTCCTCTAGAGTCTGAATAGTCCGCTCTGACTATCCGTCGGTCTGCGGATGAAATGCTGTGCTAAAACTCAAGCGAGTGCCCAAAGAACGAATCCTTCTTGTGGCATTGTAGACTAGGTTATATCAATGTGACACAACTAGCTAAGTTATATAAGGATGAATATTTGAATTCGTTCGAATTTTTCATCTTATGATACTTGCCAGTCATGTCTCAAAGGTAAAATGACCAATACTCCGTTTACTAGAAACGGAGATAGAGTTAGTGAACTCTGGGACTGATACATGATGATGTATACGATCCTATGTCTACAAATGCCAGGGTTGGTTCTTTGTACTTCATTACATTCATCGATGATCTCTCAAGATTCGGACATGTGTTCCTGTTGAAACACGTGTCTGAAACTTTTGAGAAATTCAAGGAATATAAGTACGAAGTTAGAGAACCAAATGGGTAGAAGTATTAAGTCCTTCGATATGATCGGGGAGGTGAATACTTGGGCATAGAGTTCCTGGATTATTTAAAAGAGAATGAGATTCTCTCTCAGCTTACTCCTTCGAATACACCAAAGCACAACGGTGTATCAGGGCGGAGGTATCGCACCCTATGTGATATGGCGCGCTCTATGATGAGTACTGCTGAGTTGCATGTTTCCTTTTGGAGTTATGCACTTGAGATGCTGCATGCCTATTGAATAGGGTTCTGAATAAATCAGTGCCTACCACTCCATATGCGATATAGTATGGGAAGAGACCATATCTTAAACGAGTTAAGATATAGGGTTGTCCGACCTATGTTGAAAGGCAAAATCCGGAAAAACTCGAGGCAAGGTCAGTTCGGTAAGTTTGTTGGATATCCCAAACATTTGTGAGGGAATATCTTCTACCAAACCGAGGAACAAAAGGAGTTTTTTTCTCAGCATGCCACCTTTTTAGAAAATGAATTTCTTATAGAAGAAATTTGTGGTCATGAGGTAGAACTGGAAGGAGTTCCAGCTATACAAACTAGGACTGATGATTTAGTGGAACCAAAGGATTCAATAGTCTCCAACGAACCTCAGCCTCTCCGCGAATCTGGTAGGGTTCCTCATCCACTTGAGAGATACCGCGGTCTTCTCGGTGACAGTGGGAGTGAGGATTGCATCATGGCAGATGATGGCCCAACTGGGTTCAGGCAGGCCATCACGAGTGGGGACTCTGTGAAATGGCTAGATGCTATGCGATCAAAGATGGAATCCATGTACACCAACAAAGTATGACTTTGGATGTTGCACTTAAAGGGGTAAAACCCATCGGGAGAAAGTTGATCTTGAGAAGATTCTTGGTGTTGTTGGAAAAGTTGAGACTTTCAAAGCTAGACTTGGAGTAAAAGTTTTTCGTCATTAACCAGGTGAGGATTATGATGAAACATTTTCTCAAGTTGTTATGCTTAAGTCCATCAGGATTAAAGCGGGCATCGCGAAGTTGGAACATCTGTTTTGATGTGGCGATCAAAGAGTTTGACTTCATCAAAAAGGTAGATGAACCTTGTATATACAAGAAGGTTGTAGTGAGTAAGGCCGTCTTCCACGTATTGTACGTAGATGACATACTCTTGATAGGAAAGAGTTTCCTATGCTACACTCGGTCAAGCTCCTCTTATCACGAGGATTCTTCATGGAAGATCTGGATGATGCCTACTACATCTTGTGGTTTATGATCTATGGTGATAAATCTATATGGATGTTGGGAGTGTCCTAAATCCGGGTAAATTAACACCATACTAAAGTGGTTTAGTATGGAGGATTCTAAGAGTGGTGGTTCACCCACTGACTCAGGAATCCCTCTCTCAAAGAAGATGTATTCTAAGACTGATTTGGAAAGAGCTCGCGTACAAAGGATATCATGTGCTTCGGCAGTAGGCTCTATCATGCATGTGATGTTTTGTACCAGACTAGATGTAGCTAACACACTAGGTGTAGTGATCAGGAATCAATCAGATCTTGGGCGAATCACTGGACAGCTGTGGAGGACATTCTTAAGTACTTGAGAAGAACTAAAAGAATGTTCTTGGTTCCAGCTTCCAGAGTGATAAGGTCGACTGATAGTCAGTCACAGGCTTTGTCTTTACCCTCAGTGGAGGGACGGTATGTTGGAAGAGTTCCAAGCTAGATACCGAGGCAGACTAGACGATAAAGGCTGGATACATCGCTACCAACGATGCTACCAAAGAGGTTTTCTGTGTATTTCTTGTTCATGAGATGAACAAGGTTCCTACCATTGAGTGTCTAATAACTGTTATTGTGACAACAATGGAGTTGTGGCTTTGACCTAGGAACACCGGTCCCATCAGCGATCCGGATATATTCTTAGGAAGTATCACCTGATCTGGGAGATGGTTGATCTCCAAGGGATCGAGGTAAGGAGAGTTGACGCGAAGGATAACACGGGGGATCCACTCACAGAGGCCTGTCCCTAGAGAGACTTTTATAGGACGTTGGGTATGAGATACTACAACAAATGGCCTTAGTGCAAGTGGGAGATTGTTAGTTATATGTATGCCCTAGAAGCCATTATTATACATATGATGTATATCATAGTGGATGCTTGGAAATATATAGGGAGGACTTTCTTGCTCAACATGATAGTATGCTATCTGGTTGCTCTTAATCTTAACATGTACACTTATTGTCTCTCTATTACATGTTGATAAAGCCTTTAGGATGAGTACTTGACAACCAGGATTATGATGCAGATCATACTAATGGGGCAATGGTAGTAGGTAAGTACATCCTTCAATTGTTCCTAGTCGAGGGAGTATCGAGACGGGGCATCGATATTCCAGAGTAGACTAGCGTATACGCTTCTCGACCCATATGATGGGTGATGGATGATCCCAAATCCATTGGTGTTTGACATCAGAGATGGTATACGGGTGCTCAGTGGAGACTGGGTACACTGAACTGACTCGCCGAGAACTCTTAGATGGTATTATACCTATCGTCAGATAGCAGTTTTCTGGTGACACTGGTACAGATTATTAGTGATATGTATGCCCTAGAGGCCATTACTATACATACGATGTATATTGTAGTGGATGCTTGGACATATATATGGAGGACTTTCTTGCTCGACATGATAATATGCTATTTGGTTGCACTTTATCTTAACATGTACTCTGATTGTCTCTATGTTACATGTTGATAAAGCCTTTAGGATGAGTACTTGACTACCAGGACTATGATGCAGATCATACTAGTGGGGACAGTGTAGTCGCTAAGTACATCCTTCAAATGTTCCTAGTCGTGGGTGTATCGAGGGCATCGATATACCAGAGTAGACTAGCGTATAGCTTCTCGACCCATGTAGATGGGCGATGGATGATCCTATATCCATCGGTGTTTGACATCAGAGACAGTATACGGGTGCTCAGTGGAGACTGGGTACACTGAACGGACTCGCCGAGAACTCTCAGATGGTATTATACCTCAGGTCAGATGGCAGTTCTCTTGTGACACTGGTACAGGTTAGTCTGTTGACCCGAGATCGCCATAGAGTCTTGTGTGATTCCCACTGTGTTTTGATTTCCACCTTACCACGTTCAAGAGAATGTGCAAAACGGTGTCTTTTGGGTACTGTCCTGAATCACATGGAGGCAATGAGCGATAGGAAGGGTTTCGTCTTTCCCGGTATTGGGGGTTGATGTTGCGCTGTGCCCGATTGGCTATAACAAGAAGTCCTTAGGCAAGGCAGCTTCAGAGATATACTGGTAAATGTTATCAGTAGTTTATCGACCCGTTATGAGCCTCATATCGAGTTACTGGGGTCTGACGTTTACCACTCCTAGACGAGATATGCGACATATCAGACGAAGAGACCGGACTGTACGGTAGTGTTACTAATTGGATTCACAGGAGTGTGAGCAGGCTTGCTTGTTGATCTTCTGATCGCTCAAGACCCGGGTGGCCGTTACGTTTAGCAGAACGCTTGCGGCTTGTGGGTGTTTGATATGATCATCACCTACTGCCGGCGTATTGATGAGTCTTTAAAGTTCTGCACAGGAGTTTCCTGGCTCAAGCGAAATGGATTAGGAGCACATATATGATATGTGTGGGACCGAGATTGATACGATATGAGATACTGTATTCTATTCTCGCGATTTGTGACATTGGTCGGTTATATGCGATGTAGCCGGATTATCGGATCAAGTGTTGATTCGATAAGTTGTTACACATGATATTAGTCGGTTATACATGATATAGCCGGATTATTAAATCAAGAGTTGATTTAATAATTTAATGTATAATTATATATTTGATATATTACATTATATTGACTAATATTGAGCTCACTTAAGATTTCTTTTCTCACTAGATTGTGCACATTGTATATATGTGATATATGCAAGTGTACATGTTTGTGTCATGCTTGATGATACATACAAGATGGGTGTATGAGACTTATGCCATCATAAGGTTAAATTAGGGTTTTTATTTTCTTAAGAATAACAAAGAGTAAGACTGGGTCAATGTTGTCAAGCTTGATGAAGCTTGTAGAAACATTGACAAAGTCCACTCTTTTGTCATTCCTTAAGATATTAGTTAACCCAACCCTTAACCTTATACCTTGGTTAATTCTCTACATGAGTTAAGCATGAGGGCTTAACTCACCCATGGTTGCATTATTCATGGTGATTAACTCATATGATGAGTTCTATCTTCTTCTTTTTCTTCCTCAAAACTTTCTAGCTTCAATGGAGTTGTGAGAAAAAGTGTGAGAAAATGAAATCTAAAGTGAGCCCACTTCCTACTTAATCATCCTTTACTACTTGCCATTTAGTATAGGGTGTTCTCTTCTCAAAGTTCATGACCTAGTGAAGGAATAGCTTGGGTTAGTGTCTCCTCGACGTAGATCATCTTCGGCCTCGAAGTCATCGAAGCAAGCATGTTCGTTTCTTCATGGGAGCCTCTCTAGAGTCCAGAGTTTACGATCGCAGCGAAGGGGACTACTACACGGAGCTATTGAAGTGAAGGACCGGTCTATAAAGGTTGTAGTCTCTTTACTTATTGCAAAGTGTTTGCATTTGATTCCGTATATTTCTAGTTTACGATTCAAGTTAGGGTTAGCTAAAACGGCAAATTTTTGAATTTGGCATGGACGATGCCTCCCGAAACCTTGCTGTCGTCTTGGGTAACCTTTCAGTGGTATCAGAGCTATGCTAGAAATTAATACGGATTTTGTTAAGATTACAAAACCGAAACGATTCCGAAACTTGAAACGCGGTAACCTAGTTTCTGTCGATTTCAAAAAGCTTTCAGAAAATTTTTCAAACAAGTGCAGAATCAAATTTGAGTGAATACATGAACATGGAAGAAAATTGGGACCCTATGCTCGGATTTTGGCCGAGCACATGGGTGAAAATTCCGAGGTGGCCGGCCCTTATAAAGTATTTTTGTCTCAAATTTTTCATGTTCTGTGCTCTGGGTTTTGGTGTTTCAGGTGTTGTTTATTTTTGCTAATATTACATGTGATGTAATCTTACACTATAAGCAATTCGGAGTGTTTCGTATTCGTAGTTTTAACATTATTTCGGGTTTGTCGCATATTGTCTAGACGAAGTTAAAAGGTTCGATTGAATGTCAAAAACCCATTTTCCAAGTTTAACGTATTCGGAAAACATGCAAGTAATTCTGTGGACCCTCTAGAAGAACGAAACCTTAACTCGATTATGTGGCCGTCAAAACCACCACTTGAACCCTAGGGTTTGTGGTAGTTTAGCGTTGTCAAATGTGAGGCGTTGGTTTGACCCTTCTACGGCTGGTTCATAGGTACTGTGGCATCTTCTGGGTATTATTAAAACTGTGCTCAAGTGTTAAGCTGTCGGGAAATTTGTCACGACCCAAAGTTTGGCCCGTGACCGGCATTTAACCACGTAACGTCTACAGGCGTAACGCGACTAAGTGAACCGAAAACCCAGAAATCAAACCAGTAAAAGTAAAGAGTGTTATAAGTTTAAAATGGAAGCACTTACTAACATGTTAAGAAATCTAAGTAAACAATCACCAAGATAGCAATATACGACGCCGTAGCGAAGATCAAGATCCATAAGTGGGAACATCACAGATAGAATAAAACTGCATAAGAAAAGTCGGCTCACAACGAGCTCGACACCAGGATACCAATAATATACATCATCGTCCTCACACTGTCTCTAATTCAACTACATATATGGTAGATGGAGAATACTAGATACAACAATGTACATAACTGAAAGATAAACAGATACCGTACAAAACCCACCTATCAGCAAAAGAGCTAGTACACCAACTATAGGGTATCTGTGTCAAAAGATGCGAAACGCAGCTTGCCGCGACTACTCCGAAGGGCAACCTGCAAACACTGTGGCACAACGGGGGTGAGTTGCCAACTCGTGAATAGAGATAACATGTAAAGGTAATCGCGAGCATGCACGTACTGCACTACTCTATCATATGCCAACAGATGATATCAATATGTGATAAGCAGTATGTGCAATAATCATCCAAGTGCTCTATCAGGTAATATAACTACAGGATGAGGTACAATAATAAATGCTGAGCATGGGCAATATAACATCTACACGGAATGTCAACGTGGAATATATAATCGGGGTCCATCAATGCACCCAGATCCCCCAAATAGCTCAGGCGCCGGCATCCTCATTGGCCCTCAAATCCTGTAAATCTCTGAGAATCCCGAGTGCCCAATATCGGCACCCAAATATCATAAATACTCGTGTCCAGCATCGACACGCAAATCCTCATCCATCGGGCCCCGTCAGTCCGGGTCAGCCCACGGGCTCCGTCTGCGGTATCGGCCCTCTGCCCCGGCAGTACGGATCACCCCGCATCCATCTATCGACTCTGATCAGTATCCTCCGGATCACTGCCAGGTCCAACCAATCACCGGTAGGTAGTAGTCCCTCTGCCAGGCTCACTGTCTACTACACAGCGAAACCGTTCTCGCCCCGGGGTACCATACCGGGTCCACCATGTACCCGTAATCGGCCTCAACCAGCTCCTCGATTCGGGTTTACATATATCACTCTAGCACCGAGGAAACACATGGTAGACGCACCGAAATATCATATCAAGGGAACCGGGTTTTTAAATGATTACATATTTGAAATAGCCACGGTTCCCAAATCCAGAAATCACATGTAATCCAAATCAATATGCAAGTCAATGATCCGATATGATATGTGCATCAAATATGAATATCATGTCAAGTCACATATAGATGAGCTACAATATAATGATCCGATGTGATATATGCATCAAGTATGAATATCAAGTCATGTCACATATAGATGAGCTACAATATAATGATCCGATGTGATATATGCATCAAGTATGAATATCAAGTCATGTCACATATAGATGAGCTACAATATAATGATCCGATGTAAATTCTACAGTGTGAGTGTCATGGCAATTACTAACGGTGTGTGTGTAACATGCAGGATAGTGCTCGTGCAACATGGACCGTTAGTAATGGTGCGGTGTTCTATCAATTCTAGTTTATAACCATATAGCATGGAATGCAGTATGCACTAAATAGTAGCCATGAACAGTCAATGTATGTGAATATAGCTATAAGGTCCTATCAGCCCTGACGTAGAACGCCATGCGGGCGATATCCCCGTAGATGTTAAATCTACTCACCGTAATCTCTCGCTAGGTATAGCCAACAACTTGTTTCCCCTTCTGCGCGGCGTCCGCCGTACTCGCCTGCGAACCTAGAATTTCACAATACATCATACATAAGCTTGAAGTCACACAAACACGACATTAAGGCCGAACTAGTAACTCGTGTCGTGAACCAAGCGCGCGTGTGCGCGATACGCTAAAACGTGTGGTTACGCGCCTGAAGTCACTCCGACGCGTCGCGATACGCAGAAACCCAAAACACATACACACGTATCACGCGTGTCGCGAAGATTAAAAATACGGGAAATAGAGTATTCTACTCCAGATTTGGATACAGAAATGATACTGTAAAACTATGTATACCAAAATAACCCACATAGCAGCAGACACCCACACCCCAAACCCCAACTCAAACACACCCCCATCTGGCCGCAATTTGCGACCAGAATGCATATTTCGGCGGCCTGGGTAGGGAATTGGGCTCCCACGTTTTGTGTGTGCACTCTACACCCCCCATACATGCTACTGTAACCTCTAGTTTCACTCTGAAATATCTCGGGTAGCAGCAGATCCTTCAGAGGCTTATTTCTAGTTAAAATCCACACTTTTGCACTAAAATCAAACTTTAAGGTATTTCTGTGCAAACTGAAACAAACCTAAGTCTAAACCCACACTAATAACTCATTAACAAGCTAATCAAGCCACAACGACATAAATTTTAACATATTAACACTAAATCCCTTCAATAGCACTAAAATTGCACAAAAAGGTGATATTTTGAAACTGAACATGCAAGTTATGGAAAAAGAGGTTAAGACATGAATTTATACCTTCTAAAGACCTTACAAAACACCAAAAGTCTCAGCTTTTCCCTCAAGTGTGCAGATTTTCCTTTGAACACCTCAAAAACCTCACTTTTCCATGGTTTTGTGAAGAAAATGAGTTGATATGTATAGGGTTTTGTGCAAGGATCAAAGGGAAATGAAAAAGGAGAAGAAAAGATGGAGGAAGAGGGGGTTTCTCTGCTAGATGGCTGCAGAATTCTGAAGTGGGGAGAAGAAAAGAGAGAGAGAGAAAGAAAATAGTCTAAAGATCAAACTTCACCTACCCACCATGCCTCATTATTTATTAGGATTTCAAATTATAAAAAGGGTTTATAACTTGATTAAAATGGTGGGGATATGTTATCAACCATGCAACAAAAGAAAAGAAATGGCTAACACTTTAACCTAGGTCAAAAATGGCTAAGTGTGCAAGTGTACACTACAAAGGAAAATCTTTCAATTTTCTAATCACGACTAAATAACTAATAATCCTATGAACACTAATATAATAACATGCACAATACTAATTATCACAAAAACATTCTAACGGAAATTCAAAGTGTTACAAAATTGTGGGACTTTGATGAATCGATCGAAAAGTTTAACGTCGTCCGGATATTATGTGATGGGATACAATATTTGGAATCCATAAGTAGTTTTGAGAAAACTAATTTGAATGTTATAAATCAAGCAGTTTAGTCTCATTTGATCGGTTGCCACGGGATTTTGATGTGATCAAAAGTCCGTCGCAATCACGTAGCGTACGCGGATACTCGCCGGGTAAACTTAATAGATAGCCATGCCCCATAGCCCCGACCAAGTGACTGTAGGAGAACCCCGTCGCCAAAAGCATCTGTTCGGGTGCTCGCGGCAGCGGTGTTCCACCTTAGTGCATTTCGTCGACGGCATCGGGGAGTGCAGCCGTCTACAAAAGTTTCCGACGTGCATTCGATCAGGATGTCGGGAATCTTGGTGAATTGCCCGACTAGATATTGAAAAGAGTTTTCGAGATCGAGACTAAAATGCGGGGTTTATAATTGTTAGGCATGAGATGTTTAAGGAATTCATTTGGTTAGGCATGAAATCCAAAGTATGTGATACGTTGGGTTTATGATGTCTAAGGTGCTTGCGGATTCCAACTGTTGTAGTTTTCACTTTCTTTTCTGTGACCGTAAGTGTAATATGTGGCGTATCGCCGGTTTCGTTGCTATATGTCAACGATAATTGGGATACACATATTTACTTACGTTGATGACATGTGATATTATGTGTTGCTGTGATATGTTATATTGGATCGTTGTGTTTGAATAGCCGGGGATTTTATGTGAGATGAGAGTTTTTCATTTTCATTCATGTAAAATTCATTGTATGTAATATTCTTTTATTGGGGCACTTCCTGGTTGAGGATGATTTCACCATTGTATATTATTTACGTTTCCGCATTAGGATAGACCCAAGGCGGGGAGCACAAGTAACCGGGTTCTAGGGTCCAGTGGGAGACCATCTCGAGGAGTCGAGACCAGGTCTCCTAACTCTAGAATTGGTAGGGTTGCTTGCCGCTCTCGTTGGGGTCTAGGGGTATGGGATTGGCTATTCATCACGACGTGGAATCCGTGTTTTATACATGCTTAAAATAAAACCCGGAAATCCTAGTATATCCAATATTTCATATGTTGTTTTCTGCTGCGATATCTGTGATGTGATCATTTGATATATTGATGAGATAGATACAGGATATAGTATATGTGATATATCATATAGACGTTGCTTATGTTTTACACCCGCGCTAGCACTGCCCCGCTCTGCCGTTAGTTACCTAACTTAACGGTGCACGAGGGGACATCGAGGCGAATGCAGATGGCATAAGCGTACGTTGTATTTTTCTGTGATGTTTAGGTAACTTAAAATGATGGGACTTCATTAATGAGATTAATGAAATAAAAGAAACCTAAAGATGTTGTGGAATCGAATTTTCAAAAACAGGTAGCTCTAGTTGTTGCTTTGCATAGCGGTGTTCTTTGTAGAACATCCAGCACCTTATTCGATAAGGAAAGAGCCGAGATCCCTTCACCGAGAGTGACCTCTTTAGAAATAACCGGCAGATGCTACAACCCTCAGTTTTGTCTTTTGATTACTTTTCTAGTTCTTGCTTTGCACAGTGGTATTTGTGAAATATCATGCACCTTATTCGATAAAGAAAGAGCCGACGATCCCTTCACCGGGAGTGACCTCTTTAGCGAAACTAGCAAAAGCCTCAAAAACACTCCATTTAAATCATTTGATTCTACAACGATATCAAGTTCATTACGCAAAAAGTTTTCATAAAAAACCTGTCGTAGCCCTCCGTCATTTCAGATAAGTACTTCATAGTATTCGTGCTGCGTTTGTTGACCTTGTCAAGGCGTAGTGTGCGGTAATTATTTATGCTTATCTGCAAAATCATATGATTCGAACGAGTTAGGGTAATCCTGTGACCTTGTTGACCTTGTCAAGGGTCATGCGGGTGGGTTTAATTCAATCGGGAAATGACGGGTTGAACTTGACTTGTGGTCTATAGTTTGTTGACCTTGTCAAGGTCATAGATTGCTCGGGGTAAAATATTATCGAGAATTTCAAGTGTTGAAATTTGCAATGAGATTGCATACCTTTTATGAGATAGTTGGATCCCGATATCCACTGCGAGTAAGAGTTACTCCTGAGAGAGTTTTACACATTACAATTAGCTGATCAAGTAGGTGTCTAGAAAGGTGTCAACGGGGTTACGCCCCTGGGAAAACGAGGTTTATTTTAATTAGGTCCGTGTGAAAGAACGGGGAACCTCCCTCAAAGTACCGGCACTGGCCTGGCTGAAAGATTGGCGAACTTGTACGGTGTAATTAATCCCGGATAGTCTTTCCTTTTAGGGTTTGAAGGAAGATTTGACTAAAATAGTAGGAGCCATCCTGATTAGATAAATTAATAACCAATCTAATCTTGCAAGAGCATACGCTGAGTGTTTTCTTCTCTCTCTCTCTCCAGGTAGCAACCGTGTCAAGCCTTAATCAAGATAATAATACGGATGTATTGACCGGACCCGCTTGTTATACTGAGCTGGGGAACGTTGGTCCCGCTCCAACTTATAATTGTTATAAGACCGAGCAGGAAATAGGGGATTACCAGGATTCCCGTGCCGCCCAAACGAAGAAAGTGCATGATGATGCATCTTCTTCGGGTGTGTTCATTACAGAGAACTGTTTCTCAGTATCCTTTACATCCTGGGTATGAGATACCGGATCAGGATCCCGTAAATGTAATCTGTTACCTGGGCTACAGATAGGTAGAGAACTGAAAAAGGGTGATAAGTTTTAAGAGTTAGAAATGACGCAATTGTTGTAGCTAAATCTGTTGGCAGTTATCACCCTGTATTACGCAATACATTGATTCTGAACGAAAGTTATTAGATACCGAACCTGATATACAATATCATATCAGTCTCTTTATTTTGTAAAGAAGGATATAATTTTGTATTGTTGGATAATGTTTTGAACATTTCCAATATGAAGAGTTGATCGGTTCAGGCACGTTATCTAAAAGCATACACGTTCTAAATCAAACCACAGTTCTTAATGTACAGAACACATACAAGAAGAAGAGTTCAGAAATGAACGAATCCTTCTTGAGGCATTTAAGACTAGGTCATATCAATGCGACCCGACTAGCTAAGCTACATTTAGATGCATGTTTAAATTAGTTTGAATTTACATCTTGTGAAACTTGCCAGTCATGTCACAAAGATAAGATGACCATAGCTCTGTTTATTGGAAACAGAGAAAGAGTTAGTGAACTCTTGGGATTGATACATGATGATGTATGTGGGTCCCCTGTCTACACATGCCAGGATTGATTCTTTGTACTTCATTACATTCACTGATGATCTCTCAAGATTCACACATGTGTTCCAGTTGAAACTCAAGTCTGAACCTTTTAAGATATTCAAAGAATATAAGTTAGAAGTAGAGAACCAAAAAGGGTATAAGTATTATGTCCTTTGATGTGATCAGGGATACTTGAGCACGGAATTCTTGGACTATTCTAAAGGAGAATGAGATTCTCTCTCAGCATTACTCCTCCGTATAGACCACAGCTCGTCGGTGTATCGGGGTGGAGCAAGCGCACCCTATGTGATATGGTGTGCTCTATGATGAGTACTACTGAGTTGCCTATTTGCTTTTGGGAGTTATGCACTTGTGAAGCTGCATACCTATTGAATAGGGTTCCAACCAAATCAAGTGCCTACCACTGCATATGTGATATGGTATAGGAAGAGCCCATCTCTTAAGGATGTTAAGATTTAGGGTTGTCCAGCCTATGTCTAAAAGAAAAATCCTGACAAGCTCAAGGCAAGGTCAGTTCTATGGAAGTTTGTTGGATATCCCAAGCATTCGCAAGGGAATATCTTCTACCACACTGAGGAGCAAAAGGTGTTTTGTTTCTCAGCATGCCACATTTTTAGAAAGGGAATTTCTTGTGAAGAAATTAGTGATCATGATGTAGAACTGGAAGGAGTTCCAGCTATACAAACTGCAGCTGATGATTTGGTAAACCCGGAGGATTCAATAGCTTCCGACAAACCTCAACCTCTCCGCCGATCTAGTAGGGTTCCTCATCCACTTGAGAGGTACTTCGGTTTCTCTATGACAGTGGGAGCGAGGACTGCATCATGAGATGATGACCCAACTAGTTTCGAGCAGGCCATCAGGAGTGGGGACTCTGTGAGAATGGCTGGATAGTAAGCGATCTGAGATAGAATCTATATACACCAACAAAGTATGGACTTTGGTTGCTTTATCTGAAGGGTTAAATCCCCATCAGAAGCAAGTGTATCTTGAGAAGATTACTTGGTGTACATGGAAAAGTTGAGACTTTCAAAGCTATGCTTAAGTCCATCCAGATCCTACTTGCAATTGCTACATACCATGACTATGATATCTGGCGGTTGGGTGTCATGATTGCTTTTCTAAATAGTAATTTAGAAGAGAGCGTCTATAAGTACACAGCCAGAGGGCTTCGTAGACTTTGGGAGCAGCGGAAACGTATGCAAGTTGCTTTATGAGTTAAAGCAGGCATCGCAGAGTTGGAATATCTGTTTTGATGTGGTAGTCAAAGAGTTTGACTTCATCAAAATGGTAGATGAACCTTGT
The DNA here is from genome assembly GCA_030015575.1 of Agapanthus africanus. Taxonomy (NCBI): domain Eukaryota; kingdom Viridiplantae; phylum Streptophyta; class Magnoliopsida; order Asparagales; family Amaryllidaceae; genus Agapanthus; species Agapanthus africanus. The sequence goes on along the minus strand of JASDDO010000024.1, from coordinate 514,950,745 downwards.
ATATACGAAAAGGTAGTAGGAAGTATGGTGATGATCCTCGTATTGTACGTGGATAACATACTCTTGATAGTAAAGGAGTTTCCTATGCTACGCTCGGTCAATCTCCACTTATCATATGGATACTCCATATAGGATGAGGATCCTGGGGAGAATCACTGGATAGCTTCCAGGGTGGTAAGGTCGACCGAATGTCAGTCACATGCATTGTCTTTTCCTTCGGTGGAGGGACGGTATGTTGGAAGAGTTCCAAGCTAGATACCGTGGCAAACTAGACGATAAAGGATGGATACATTGCTACCAAGGATGCTACCAAAGAGGAAATCTGGATGTATATTAGTTCATGAGATGAACTTCGTTCCTACCATTGTGTAACAATGGAGTTGTGGCTTTGGCCTTGGAACCCCCGTCCCATCAGTGATCCAGACATATTCTTAGGCAGTATCACCCGATCATGGAGATGGTTGATCTCCAGGGAGATCGAGGATAGGAGAGTAGACACAGAGGACAATAGCGCGGATCCACTCACAAAGGCCTATTTCCCAGTAGAGACTTTTATGGGATGGTTGAGTATGAGATATTTCAACCAATGCTGATTGTTGGGTATGAGATACTACAACAGATGGCCCTAGTGCAAGTGGGAGATTGCTAGTGATATGTATGCCCTAGAGGCCATTCCTGTACATACGATGTATATTGTAGTGGATGCTTGGACATATATATGGAGGACTTTCTTGCTCGACATGATAATATGCTATCTGGTTGCACTTTATCTTAACATGTACTCTGATTGTCTCTATGTTACATGTTGATAAAGCCCTTAGGATGAGTACTTGACTACAAGGACTATGATGCAGATCATACTAGTGGGGACAGTGTAGTCGCTAAGTACATCCTTCAAATGTTCCTAGTCGTGGGTGTATCGAGACAGGGCATCGATATACCAGAGTAGACTAGCGTATAGCTTCTCGACCCATGTAGATGGGCGATGGATGATCCTATATCCATTGGTGTCTGACATCAGAGATAGTATACGGGTGCTCAGTGGAGACTGGGTACACTGGACGGACTCGCCGAGAACTCCCAGATGGTATTATACCTCACGCCAGATGGCAGTTCTTTGGTGACACTGGTACAGGTTAGTCTGTAGACTCGAGATCGTCATAGAGTCTTGTGTGATTCCCACTGTGCTTTGATTTCTACCTTACCACGTTCAAGAGAACGTGCAAAACGGTGGCTTTTGGATACAGTCCCGAATCACATGGAGGCAATGAGCGATAGGAGGGGTTTCGTCTCCCCCGGTATTGGGGGTTGATGTTGTGTTGTGCTCGATTGGCTATAACAGGAAGTCCTTGGCCAAGGCAGCTTCAGACATATACTGGTAAGTGTTATCAGTAGTTTCTCGACCCGTTATGAGCCTCATATCGACACGACTTATCGAGTTACTGGGGTCTGACGTTTACCACCCCTAGACGAGATATGCGACATATAAGACAAAGAGACCGGACTGTACGGTAGTGTTACTGATTGGATTCACAGGAGTGTGAGCAGGCTTTATTGTTGATCTTCTGATCGCTCAATACCCGGGTAGCCATTACGTTTAGCAGACCGCTTGCGGCTTGTGGGTGTTTGATATGATCATCACCTACTGCCGGCATATTGACGAGTCTTTAGAGTCCTACACAGGGGTTTCCTAGCTCAAGCGAAACGGAGTAGGAGCACATATGTGATATGTGCGGGACCGAGATTGATACGATATGAGATACCGTATTCTATTCTCGCGATTTGTGACATTGGTCGGTTATATGCGATATAGCCGGATTATCGGATCAAGTGTTGATTCGATAAGTTGTTACACATGATATTAGTCGGTTATATATGATATAGCCGGATTATTAAATCAAGAGTTGATTTAATAATTTAATGTATAATTATATATTTGATATATTACATTACATTAACTAATATTAAGCTCACTTAAGATTTCTTTTCTCACTAGATTGTGCACATTGTATATATGTGATATATGCAAGTGTACATGTTTGTGTCATGCTTGATGATACATACAAGATGGGTGTATGAGACTTATGCCATCATAAGGTTAAATTAGGGTTTTTATTTTCTTAAGAATAACAAAAGAGTAAGACTTGGTCAATGTTGTCAAGCTTGATGAAACTTGTACAAATATTGACAAAGTCCACTCTTTTGTCATTCCTTAAGATATTAGTTAACCCAACCCTTAACCTTATAACTTGGTTAATTCTCTACATGAGTTAAGAATGAGGGCTTAACTCACCCATGGTTGCATTATTCATGGTGATTAACTCATATAATGAGTTCTATCTTCTTCTTCTTCTTCCTCAAAGCTTTCTGGCTTCAATGGAGTTGTGAGAAAAAGTGTGAGAAAATGAAATCTAAAGTGAGCCCACTTCCTACTTCATCATCCTCTACTACTTGCCATTTAGTATAGGGTGTCCTCTTCATAAAGTTCATGACCTAGTGAAGGAATAGCTTGGGTTAGTGTCTCCTCAACGTAGATCATCTTCGGTCTCGAAGTCATCGAAGCAAGCATGTTCGTTTCTTCATGGGAGCCTTTCTAGAGTCCGGAGTTTATGATCGCAGCGAAGGGGACTACTACATGGAGCTATTGAAGTGAAGGACCAGTCTACAAAGGTTGTAATCCTCGCTCTCTTTACTTATTGCAAAGTGTTTGCATTTGATTCCGTATATTTCTAATTTACGATTCAAGTTAGGGTTAGCTAAAACGACTAATTTTTGAATTTGGCATGGACGATGCCTCCCGAAACCTTGCTGCCGTCTTGGGTAACCCTTCACAGATTAGTCTGTCAACCCGAGATCGTCATAGAGTCTTTTGTGACTCCCACTGTGCTTTGATTTCCATCTCACCACGTTCAAGAGATCGTGCAAAACGGTGGTTTTTGGGTACAGTCCCGAGTTACATGGAGGCAATGAGCGATAGGAGGGGATTCGTCTCTCTCGGTATTGAGGGTTGATGTTGCGCTGTGCTCGATTGGCCATAACAGGACGTCCCTGGCCATGGCTGATTCCGAGATTTACTGGTAAGTGTTATCAGTAGTTTCTCGACCCGTTATGATCCTCACATCGGCATGACTTATTAAGCTATTGGGTTCTGACGTTTACAACCCCCAGGCGAGATATGCGACATATCAGATGAAGAGACCGGACTGTACGGTAGTGTTACTGATTGGATTCGTAGGAGTATGAGCAGCTTGCTTGTTGATCTTCTGATCGCTCAATACCCGGGTGGCCGTTACGTTTATCAGACCGCTTGCGGCTTGTGGGTGTTTGATATGATCATCACCTACTGCCGACGTATTGACGAGTCTTTAGAGTTCTACACAGAGGTTTCCTGGTTCATGCGAAACGAAGTAGGAGCACATATGTGATATGTGCGGGACCGAGATTAATGCGCGTATGTGATACCGCATTCTATTCTCCCGATATATGATATCGGTCGGTTATATGTGATATAGCCGGGTTATCGGATCAAGTGTTGATTCGATAAGTTGATACATTTGATATTAGCCGGTTGTATGTGATATAGCCGGATTATTAAATCAAGTGTTGATTTAATAATTTAATGTATAATTATATATGTGATATATTAATTTACATTACTAATATTAGCTCACTTAAACATTTCTTTTTCTCACTTGTGTGCATATAGTATAAATGTGATATATATTAATGTACATTATTTTGTGTCATGCTAGTTGCCACATGCTACATGGGTGTATGAGACTCACACCATGCTTTTGTTAATGTAAGGTTTTATTTATTTAAAATTAATCAAAATTTGTTGGAAATTAGTCACATTGTTCAAGCTTGTAGAAGCTTGTGGAACCATTGACCAAGTCCTCTAATTTTGTTTTACTTGTACATATTTATTAACCTAACCATTATTGTTAGCCATGGTTAATTCTTTACATGAGTTAGTGTGTAACACTAACTCACCCATGGTTGCTATTCTCACCTCATGAGTTTCATTCTAATCTCCATTTCATCTTCTTCTTCATCAAGAGAAAGCTTTCTAGCTTTTCTCCAAGTGAAGAAATATTGTGAGAAAAATAAATATAAAGTGAGCAAAATTCCTACTTCATCAGCCTCTACTATATTTGTCACGACCCGAAAAGTACGGAGCGTAACTGGCACTTAAACTAAGAAACGTCTCGAGGCGTACGTAATCTAAGTAAGCCAAAACCTAGAAATCAAAACCAAATTAAGCAGTAGAGTGAAGGAAAACCAAACAAGTCGCATCAAATCTTTAAAAGCAACATCATATTTTCCGAAAATTTCGGCAGAGTCTCCTTTGTAAATACTGGCCCCAAACGGGTACAAAACAAGAATATATGTATAACATGAAATAAGGAATCCCTAAGCGGGAGCTAGCTCTTCGCCAAAGGCGAACTCAAAATCACACGCAAAATATATCATCACCGTGCAAAATAAGCAGATAAAAGCACAAAATAATAGAGCATCATGTCGTCTCAAGTGAGCTCGACCCAGAGAAACAACATAAAAGTACAAGTCTCGCTGTCTCATCTCTAAGTCGCTAATACAATAGTACATGTGGTAGATACGGTAGATGGAGTACACTGGATACAATACTGATACATAGTGGAAACAAAATAACCCCGCAACCCACCTACGAACAATGCTGGGAGTCCAAGCAAAAAGGAGAAAAAGAGGAGGTGCTCCCGCCGCTACTGTGCTGACGGGTCGGACCTGCAAAACACTGTGGCACGATGGGGGTGAGTTGCCAACTTGTGAGTAATAAGTAACATCTAATAATGCTATCATAAGAATGTACACAATTTCGTCATAGTCTACATATACTAAGATGATGCCATGCATTAGTATGTATGCAACATGAATGCAATATACAACACGAGATTTGAATATGATTAACATGGGAAATCTGTATTCTTATCCTAGTAAAACTTCTGTAATTTAGTTGTAGTTTCATCAATGAAATCAATATAAATCCGTGTCAAGCATCGACACCAAATATAAATATCTCAATTATCCCGGGCTCCGGCAATCCGGACTGGCCCAAATATCTGATCTCGGGCTCCGGCAATCCAGACTGGCCCATATATCTGATCTCAAGACTACGTCGGTATCCTCCGGATATCCGCCACGTCACAAATAACCGGTCGGTAGTGCTCCCCTGCCGGGCTCAACGCCATCATCTGCGACCATCTTGCCCCGGGGTACCACACCGGGTCCACCATGCACCCACAGACGGTTCCTCTTCCTCCTCGAATAGGGTGTATGATACCGCTCAAGAACCGAGAAATCTCATGGTGGACTATCCATAAATCATATCACGAGAAAACCGCAACTTACATTTTTAAAATGGTAATACGTTTTTAAATCCTTGCGGTTTCTCCAAATCCATAAATCTCATAAATACGAAAATCCTCGAGAAGAATCATAATGCATGAATGTCTATGATATTAACAATATGAAATGCGATGCAGAACTAGATAACTACGCATGAACGATGATGCAATGAGATAAATGCACATGACTAGCAATCCAACATATCCATCCTGATGAATTGAATATAAATACAGGTTATTAATCATAATTGGCGCAATTGATAAGATTTGGATTTAACAAGCTATATAGTGTTCGTGGCAAAGCAATTACCAAGGCGTGTGTGTCCCCATGAATAGTGCTCATGCAGCATAAACAAATGGTAATGGTGCGAGTGTCCTATGAGGTGCTATCACAGTATATATATATATATATATATATATATATATATATGATAGACAATGCAATGCAACGGGATGATTAACTAGGAACTGCGCATATAAGTGTAAGTACTAGACGAAATTCTAACTATCGGGTGTCTTGCGCCATCCAAACGATTTCCCCCGTAGATGTGTACATCTACTCACCGGAATGCCTCCGCTAGTCTGATCCAATCACCGCCTTCCCTTTCCGCGCCACGTCCGATGTCTCCCGACCGATCCTAGAATTACATAATGCAACACATATAAGGCTAATATCCTGCAAAACGCGATATCAAGACCATACGAGAAAACTAGCGTCGCAAGCTAAACGCGTGTGTACTCGAAGCACCAAAACGTGTGTGCTAACGTCTGAAACCACCCCGACTGGCTGTGACACACAGCAAACACCAAACCCAGACTTGGAACATACGTGTTGCGCAAGTCACAAAACTAAAAATATAGGTAATTGGTCCCAGATTTTAATACGAGTACAACTAGACAATTTTGCATATACCAAAGACCTTAAATATACAGCAGACACCTAAGGACCAAACCCCGACACGCAGACCCCAACTCTGGCCACAATTTGCGGCCAGAACAGATAAAATTGCGGCCAGAAATGGGAATGTGGGTTTCGTGCTTCGGGTGAGTGATCCTAGTCCAGTAACTATGCTCCAGTAATTGCAACTTTTGCCTGTAACTTCTGGTTTAAAAGCAGATCCCAAAAAGAATACAATTCTTAACTAAAACTCTAATTAAACACTAATTTAAAACAATATGGTGTTTTAGTGAAAACTGGAGAAAAGACTTGGATTAATTAACACTAACAACACTTAATTAAGCTACTTAAGCCATAAAAACCTTATCTTAACCTAATCTCCTCTTACAACACATAATTAGCATTAAATCTCACTTAAACACTATTTTAAGCTAAATAAACTAAAAGTTTAGCAAAAAGGTAAGTAAGGTTGGCTTTATACCTCAAGTTGGTCTAAGTATGGTTCAAACTTGCTGACCTTGCCTCCTGAAGCTAAGACTTGCTTCAAGAACCAACAAGGAATTGTTTTGAAGTGCTAAACATGAGATTTTGTGATGTTTTGAAGGATTTTGATGGAGATGGAGGCTTGGAATGAAGGAAGAAGAAGAAGAGATGATGAAGGGGAGGGGGCTGCAGCTGGGGCTGCTGCTGAGCTTGATGGGGAGAGAGAGAGAGAGTTCTCAAAGTCAAGGTTTCCCATGCCTCATAAATACCCCCAAGCTTCCCTTTTCCATTTCTTTTTTCTTATTTTTTTTTAAAGGATATTAGAACCATAAAAGAATTAGAGGTAAAAACATGCTACAAAAATTTGTGTTGATTTGTCAAGGTTGTTAAGCACAATATGAACTAGGGTAAAATTGGATTAGTGCACGATAATTAAAATATTAGCTTAGAAAAATAATTGTTAAGAAAATTAGATAAATATGTGGACAATAAATTAAATGTTAATTAATAAAGCACAATAAATAAGTAATTACATAATTTCACAATTAAAAATAGATTTGTTCCAGTCTATATGGAAATAATTATTAACGAGGTTTTATGAAAACACGCATTATCGCTAATTAACACGAAATTAACCTAAACGAATTTTCAAAGCGTTACAATATTAGCCATTTAGTTTAGGGTGTTTTCTTCACTAATCTACCATTAGTGAAGAGGTAGCATGAGCTTGAGTCTCCTCGACGTAGATCATCTTCGGCCTCGAAGATTTCGAGCAAGATTTTTCATTTCTTCATGTGAACCCTTACTAGAGTTCGGGTGTTCACTACTTAGAGCGAAGGGACTACTACACGGAGCTTTAGAAGTGAAGGACCGGTCTACAAAGGTTGTATTTCTCATTCACTTAGATGTAAAGTTTTTTGCATGCTTGATTCGTATAATTCTCTAGTTAAGATTCTAGGGTTAGGGTTCTTTAGTACGGCAAATTTTTGAAATTGGCATGGACGATGCCTCCCGAAACCTTGCTGCCGTGCTAGGTAACCCTACAGGATTACCCTACGGTGGAGTGCACGAATAGCCGGGTTCTAGAGGGCAACGGGTCCGCATCTCATGGCGTTGATACGGAGGGGGCCTTACTCTAGAATTGGCGGGCTATTCGCCGCACTCGTAGAGGGTATAGGTTGACCCACGGAGAGGTGCCCAAGTTACCGGATTCCGTGAAGTGCTGGGTGGCCCATTCACGTTGTTGATTGGGGTTGCCTCACTTCTGGTTTTGGCGGGTAACTTACCGTGCTCGTAGGGGTATAGGTTTTCATTTCACAGGCTATCCACACGACCCGGGGAACGTCGGGTTTCATTTGCGGCTCAAAAAAGACCCAGGGATCCTAGATTATCCGTTTGTTCTGTGATGCTTATTCTGTGATGTTGCTTATATCATGCATGGGAAGATTGTTATATATATTTATATATATACTAGTAGATGTTGTATATGTTTTGGACCCGCGCTAGTACAGTCCCCGCTCTGTCGTTAGTTAAGTAACCTAACGGGTGATGACGGGACCTAGTGGCGAATGCGGATGGCATATACGTACATCATATTTTCGTTCTTTTCTGGTGTAATCAATTGATGGGACTGCATTGATTTTGATCAATGCAAGGATAAAACGAACCTATATATGATGTTGTTGGAACCAAGTTTTTAAACTGACATTACAGACGTTTCCTTTTTCTTTGCACGGTGGTATTTGGTTATGAATATCCAGCACCTCATTCGACGAGGCAAGGGCCGAGATCCCTTCATCGGGAGTGACCCCTTGAGTAAAAGTTGGCGTCAACGTAATAACTTTACTGTAACATTTCAGAAAATATAAAATATTATTTTTGGGAATTTAATATTAAAATAATATATTTCCCGAAAACTGCCGATTTGCGAAATTGGGGTTTTCGAAAAAAGGTACAAATATATACCAATAATTGTGAAATAAATAGAAATTAAATTGATTTATTCATTTAAAAATATATTTAAAGGATTTGGCAATTTTAAAAATTATTATATGCAGTTTCGATAAAAACCCGATTAGTGCACTGCTAATCGCGATTAAGCCAAATCCGCATTTCTACAGTTTTCATGGTTAGTGCACCATGAAATGTTACATGTTATTTCATTTGTGTGTTTTATGTTAGGTTTGGGCTTTTGGGTGACAAAAGAAAAGAAAAGAAAAGAGAAATGATTGAGGAGAAAGTCAAAAGGGGACATAATGATGACATGGAAAGGGAGTGGGTAAGAATTATAGTGAGAGAGAGGGGGCTGCTGCCTTGGCCATTTTCTCCCATCATTTTCTTTTCCTCTTCATCTCCCTCAACTCCACATCCCTCCATCTTCTACCCTCTTGATCCACCCCAAAAACCTTGCTAAAACCCTATACCCTTTCACAAAAAAATGGTCACCTCCTCACCCTCATTGCTATGAACCAAGAAAAGTCGGATTTTGACAACTTTGGGACTTCTAGGGTTTTGTTTGGGAGTGACTATGAGGTATATCTCTTTTCATTTAGAGTAGTTGTGATTTCCTAGCTTTTGTTTAAGTTTAGAAGTCGTTTAGTGATGGATGTGTGAACTTTGAAATCCCAAGAGAAGGGTTCGGGAAATTGGTGATGTTTTGTGGCAGTCAATGAGACTTGTAAGGTGTTGCTTGACCTGGACCATAGCCTAGAAACCAAAATATGGATTTGGGAATTTAGTTCATGTCGGTTTGTAAGAAATTTGGGTGTGCAGGAAAATCTGGAGCAAACCGGGGGATTTTTTAGAGTAGCAAACAACTTTAGGGGCCAAATTAGGGTATTAGGAGGCCACCTTAATGAGACGGACCCAACCTGAGCAGGGGGACCAGAGGAGGCCTGTTTTTTTGATGATGTGGCCGGACACATGGTGACATGGGGTGTCGGGGTTGGTCTAGTAGCTCAAATACATCATATACAACATCCAAGACTTGTTTGTCCAACTCCTTTTGGCCTGAATCAAAATCTATTGCACTTTAGTGTGGTTTTTGGCTATGTTTCCGTATTTTGAAATGTTTAGTTTTGATCTTTGGATTTATATTTGGTTGTCGCATGTTTGTACATCGACAACAAGGGTTGTTTGGTTGATTTTGTTCGCGTATGCTATAGGTTCTAAACTACAAGCAAGGCGCGTGCCGTTTTGGATTTCAGAACTTAATTTTAATAGCGTTGCGATGTGTGTTATTATTGTAGGTACCTTCGCATGGATTCCGAGGCGACGGAGTATCGTGTCATCGACTCCGGCAAGCGAAGACTAAGGTGAGTAGATCTATATCTACGGGGGAAGTCGGGTGGATGGCGTATAGTACCCCCGCAAAGTATTGATGGAAAACTGATTATAGAATATGGTTAGGAAACCTAGATTTGGAAACTAGGGTTATAGTAAAGGATAGTTAGAGATACTATATTAGAAACTAGAGGGTAGTTAGAAGTGATATGTTACTACTATCATAGGATGACGTTTAGCGATATTGCCGTTTAGGGTACTGTAGGACTAGATAGTTGATGTAGATGTGTCATCCAAACCATACCTTTTTCTAAACCGAAGAATCGTATGTATGTTTTAAATATATACCTTGAGGGATGTTACGGATTTTCAAATAATATCTTTTTCTTAAAAACACCATAACCCCTATTTTCAAAACTACGATTCTCTTCTTTTAAAAAATCTGCTTGTATGGTTCGGGTGTGTATGCTAGATTAGATACCTATACTTATAGTATAGATAAAATGTTTAGGTAAACTCGACTTGTTATGAGATATAAATGCGATGAAAGAATATATGATGATATGATGATATGTGGTATAGGGATGCGAGTCGATCGAGATGATTTATACCCTGCCGGTCCCCTGATATGAGATTATTGTGGATATGAACCGGGACATAGGTATATATATATATATATAGAATGTTGTGAATCATGGATGATAGGCCGTACGTGATTTCAGGCCATACCGTCATTTGTCGTTTAGGAAGATAGGATCCCTATTAGCTTAATGCCGCCGTACGATGATTTTCCATTCGTGATGAGTTTGACTTGATGATTGATCCTTACCCTTGACTAGAGGTTGCCGTATGATCGATCATACCGTACGCGATGTTGTTAGGCTGGATGCCGGTTGATAGATCCCCCGACTCGGTCATATTAGATACGTATACCCGTCAGCGTTTGCATATGATTTACCTTGTGCTGCATTCATAATATTATTATTGCATCGCATATACCTGTGATAGTACACCTGCACCATTATCGATGATGCGTATGTCACATGTGTAAGTCCATGTTGCCCACCCCGGTACTTGCGGGGAGGCGGAAAATGGAATAAAAATCGAATTTTTTATGAGCTTAGGCAACATGGACTAGACTATGAAGGATCTTTGCTAAACAAAAACAAGCTAAAGCTAACTAGAAACTAGCTAAGTGCTAGAAAGGTTATACCTTGGGCTTTATGTCCTTCTCTCCTTGCTCTTGGAGTGGTGGAAGGAGGTCACCTTAGTCGTCTTCTCACGTCGAAGAAAGATCCACCCGAAAGCCTCGACCTTTGGCTTCAACTCCAAGCTAGAAGTAACTAGGGTGCAAGAAGTGCTAATCCTTGAACCCTAGATGAGAGTAGAGATTATCAAGAGAGGGTTTTTCTCAAGCTCAAGTGTTTCTCAACACATGAGAGGTGAGAGCTTGAGGGAGAGGAAGAACAAGAGAGAGAATGTGAATAATAGAATGAGAGAATAATATGAAGCATTCTCTCATATATGTGAATTATTGTAATTAGATCATTAGTGAGATAATTGTCATGGCTTAATCAAGACATGACCATTATCATTTTATTTTTAATGCAAATTGCAAGGATCAAAGAGTATCTTCCAAATGAAATGATGATGGCCAAAGTGTCAACCAAGGTCAACAAGTCAAGAAGGTCAAATGGTCAACAACCATAACCATGCACAATTATTAAACTAATATCAATTAACAATAATACACACATAAGCATTAGGGTTAATAAAATGACAATAGTCATTAACCCTAATCAAAGTCCTCTCCCTCTGTCTCAAGCAACTATGCATACGCACCCGTATTCGTGATCCGAGGAACACGAATACAATGAGAAAAATCAATCCCAAATCATATACTAGGATCCGGCTTAAACCAAAGCCCGCTAGTATAAGCTGTCCGGACAGCAAACGTGCACAAGTGCACGGATGTGAACGAACCCTGTCGCAAAACCATGCGACCTCTACTCATTTTGCCTAAAGGCGAATAACTCTCTGTGTGGGACTCTAAAGTCTCGACACTACGCTGGCAGTGGGTTTAACCACAGACCGCAAGCGGCACTAGCTGTACGTAACGATCCCCAGGTAGATGTCGATAAGAAGACTGACGAGGTGAACCCCATCTGAATTCCTACTGAGCCTGTATGTGACAATCTCCGTACAGTCCGGTCTGTTCGTCTGATACATCGCATGGCGGGCCTAGGGGCGGTGAACGTCTGTCCCCTAATAGCGGTACAAGTCGTGTCGGAGTGTAGCCCAGAACACCCTGAGATAACACTGGAAACCTACCAGTATATCTCACTTGCCCTGGCCAGGGACTACTCGTGTAATGGCTCTCCTGGACACAGCGCGATGTCAACCCCTAATTACCGGGAGAGACGAATCCTGTCTAACCGTCACTGCCTCCAAGTGCTTCGGGACTGCACCCAAAAACTACCTGTTTGCATGACTCCTTTGAGCCGTGGTAGGGTAGCAATCAAAGTGCAGTGGGAACACACTCGAGGCGAAGTGACAGTGTCAAGTTAGCGGACTAAGCTGTACTCATGTCACCCGGGAACTGATAACTGACGATAGGTATAATACCAACCAACAGTTCCCGACGAGTCCTGTCCAGTGTACTCGTAACCTAACGAGCACCCGCATACTATCTCAAGTACGACGTACTGACGGCTGTGGGACAGACCGTCTCCCACACTGGGATGAGAAGCGCATACGCTAGTCTACTCCGGAGTTTCGATGCCCTGTCTCGATAGTCCAACGACTAGGGACCTGTATAAGGATGTGCTTATAGATCACCCAGCTCCCACGAGTGTGAGCGCCATCACAACGCTGGTAATCAAGCAAAGATCCTAAGGGCTCTACTAATATGTATATCAGCAATATGCTAAAAGAAACACATGCACATATTAAAGCAGAGACAAACCAAGTAGCATACTACCATTTCGAGCAAGATTGTATATACAACTGTGAATATCCCAAGCTTCCATCAAGTAATATACAAGCTAGTATGATAAAGTAATGGCCTCTAGGGCATATACACTAACAATCTCCCACTTGCACTAAGGCCATGTACTGGCATATCGAAGACCTATCATCTCGATCAGCCGCTCGAACTGAGTCTGGGGCAAAGCCTTGGTGAATGGATCTGCTGTGTTATCTTCTGAAGCAACCCTTCGAACCTCGATCTCCTGGCGATCCACGATCTCCCTGATCAGGTGATATCGCCTCAAGATGTGTCTGGATTTCTGATGGGACCTGGGTTCCTTCGCTAAAGCTATAGCCCCGTTGTTGTTGCAATACAGAGGTATTGGGTCAACAATGGACGGAACCACCTGAAGTTCTCTCAAGAACTTCCTCATCCTGACAGCTTCTTTTGCGGCATTAGATGCAGCGATGTATTCCGCTTCCATAGTCGAGTCAGCAACGGTTTCCTGTTTGGAGCTCTTCCAACACACCGCCCCTCCATTGAGGGTAAAGACAAAACCCGACATGGACTTGGAATCATCCTTGTCACTCTGGAAGCTGGAGTCAGCAAAGGCCTCAATCTGGAGGTCTTTTCCGCCATACACCAAGAACATCTCCTTAGTCCTTCTCAGGTACTTAAGAATATTCTTTACTGCTATCTAATGTTTCTCCCCAGGGTTTGACTGATACCTTCTTACCACACTCAGTGCATAAGCCACATCCGGTCTGGTACACAACACCGCATACATTATAGAGCCTACCGCAGAAGCGTAGGGTATAATAGACATGCGATCCCTCTCCAAATCAGTCTTGGAAGACATCTCTTTGGAGAGGGTGATTCTGTGACTAGCCGGTAGATTACCGCGCTTGGAATCTTCCATACTGAATCTCTTCAGTATGGTGTCGATGTACCTGGACTGCGAAAGTCCTAATATCCTCTTGGATCTGTCATGGTAGATCCGGATACCCAGAATGTATGAGGCATCACCCAGGTTTTTCATGGAGAACCTGTGTGACAAGAACCCCTTGACAGATTGTAGCATAGGAATCTCATTTCCCATTAAGAGAATGTCATCCACGTATAAAACGAGGAATACTACAGTTCTCGCTACAAATCTACAATAGATGCATGGTTCATCTGGATTTTTGATAAAGCCAAATTCCTTGACCGTCTCATCAAAACAGATGTTCCAACTCCGTGATGCCTGCTTTAGTCCATAAATGGACTTAAGCAACTTGCACACCTTTCCGCTGCTCCCACTCTGAATGAAACCCTCTGGCTGATCCATATAGACAAACTCCTCTAAATGTCCATTTAGAAAAGCTGTTTTTACGTCCATCTGCCAAATCTCATAATCGTGGAAGGCAGCAATGGCAAGAAGGATCCGAATGGATTTCAGCATAGCTACTGGAGAAAAGGTTTCGTCATAGTCCAAACCAAGTCGCTGACGAAAACCCTTTGCTACCAGTCTAGGTTTATAGGTCTCAACCTGTCCATCTACACCAATCTTCCTTTTGAAGATCCACTTACATCCTACGGGTTTTACCCCATCTGGAGCAATGTCCAACGTCCAAACTTTGTTGGTGTACATGGACTCCATTTCGGTCCGCATTCCATCCAGCCATTTTACCGAGTCGACGCTCTGAATAGCTTGCTGGAAGCTAGTAGGCTCATCAAAATCTATGATGCAATCCTCTCTATCCCCGTCAATGAGAAAACCGTAGTATCTCTCGGGCGGATGAGACTGCCTACTACTTCTGCAGAGCGGCGTGGGAATGTCCTGATCTTTCGAACCTTCTGGTTCTACTAAGCTTTCAGTAATAGCTCGTGGTTCTGGAATTTCTTCCAGTTCTATTGCGCTCCCACTTAATTCTTTTTCTATGAACTGGTGTTCTAGAAAGTGGGCATGGCGAGAAACAAACACCTTTTGTTCCTCTTCGCAATAGAAGAAATATCCCTTGGAGTTCTTTGGATATCCCACAAACTTGCACCGTACTGAGCGTGCCTCGAGCTTGTCCGCATGCTGCTTTTTTACAAAAGCTGGACATCCCCATGTCTTAATATAATTAAGATAGGGTCTCTTCCCACACCACATCTGATATGGTGTAGTAGGCACAGTCTTAGTTGGAACTCGGTTCAAAAGGTATGCAGCTGATTCTAGCGCATATCCCCAAAACGATCGCGGCAACTCAGTGTTACTCATCATGGACCGTACCATATCCAATAAGGTTCGGTTCCGTCTCTCCGATACACCGTTATGTTGCGGAGTGTATGGAGGAGTAAGCTGAGAGAGAATTCCATTCTCTTTTAAGTAACCCAGGAACTCGGCACTCAAGTATTCACCACCTCGATCAGATCTTAGTGCCTTGATACTTTTGCCTGTTTGTTTTTCTACTTCATTCTTATATTCCTGGAATTTTTCAAAAGCCTCGGATTTATGTTTCATTAAGAAGACATAACCGTACCTTGAAAAGTCATCCGTAAAAGTAAGGAAGTAAGAATAACCGCTTCGTGCATGTGTAGACATTGGACCGCACACGTCGCTGTGTACGAGTCCTAAGAGCTCGCTCGCTCTTACTCCATGTCCAGTGAACGGAGTCTTTGTCATCTTTCCCTTGAGACAGGATTGACAAGTTGCATACGATTGATATTCGAACGGATCCAAATATCCTTCTGCATGTAACTTAGTCAACCTTCTCTCATTGATGTGACCCAGTCTACAATGCCATAAGAAAGTTTTATTGATTTCTGGAGACTTTCTTTTGTGTGTATTCTGGACATTGAAAATCTGTGGTTGGTTTAATACGTATATACCGTTGTTCAATGTACCTGACCCAATCAAAACTTGATTAAGGTGAATTTTCACTACATTACTTACAAATGCAAATTCATAACCTTCTTTAGATAATAAAGATACAGAAATGATATTACAGGTTGCATTTGGTACATAATAACAACTACGCAAAACCAAAAAGTGTCCATCCGACAATCCCAGGTGATAGTCCCCCACGGCCTCAGCATCCATGCTAGCACCGTTTGCAACTCTGAGGGTCATGTCACCTACCCTCAAAACTCTACGCTTTCTCAACGCCTGCAAAGAATTACAGATATGAGATCCTGATCCGGTATCCAATACCTAGGATGTAGAGTTTATTGATAGACAGTTTTCAATAACATACACACCTGAAGCTGAAGCCGCAACTCGCTTCAAATCCTGTGTTCTGGCCTTCCAAGCCTTGCAATCCTGTTTCCAGTGACCACTTTTGTGACAATAGAAGCATTCTTCCTTCCCCACCAGCTTTCCCGCTATCTTTGTTGCTTTTCCTTTTCCCTACGGATCCACTTTACCGACACCGCCTCTTGGTTTGGCGGGGGCTTTCTTCTTCTTACCCTTGGCTTTCGCCCTGGATCTAGAAGAGGAAGATCCTCCTACAAACAAAGTGGATGTCTCCCTACCCTTCTGTAGGGTGCCCTCAGCACTCCTCAACATGTTCAGAAGCTCGGAAAGTTCAACCTCCTTTCCTTACATGTTGAAGTTAAGAATAAACTGGGCGTAAGTGGAAGGAAGGGACTGGAGAATCAAATCAGTATAGAGTTCATTCTCCAACATGGTCCCAAGGTCCGCGAGCTCCTCAATGTAGCCAATCATCTTAAGCACGTGTTCCGCTACCGATGATCCGACGGCCAACCTTGCCGAAAACAACTTCTTCGACACTTCGTATCTTGCGATACGAGACTGCTCTCCATACAGTTCTTTTGTATGAAGAAATATGGACTCTAGGTCCATATTCTCGTGCCTCCTCTGATGTTCGTTGTCCATCGAGGCTAGTACGAGGCATCTGGCCTTCGCGCAACCTATTTCCCAGGTCTTGTAGATTTCCCTATCTACGACACTGGTTTTGGGACCTGGGACAGGGGGAGCTTTGGTGGTAAGGACATACCCCAACTTGTCGTAAGTGATTGCCATCTTGACATTCTTGAGCCAATCTTTGTAGTTTGGCCCTGTCAATATGTTTTTATCTAGTAATAACTTAAGTCCGGTCATGTTGAATGGTCGCTGCAATTAGGAGAGAGAAAAGAAACGCTTTAGCATGATGCTCTTGCAAGTTTAGAGTGGTTTTTAGTTTGTCTAAACTGGATGGCTCCCACTGTCTCTCGAATCCCTTCTCAAACCATAAAGAAAGGATTAGTCAGGATCAATCTCACCGTACAATACTTGCTTAACCGTTCAGCCAGGCCAGTGTCGGTACTTCGAGGGAGGTTTTCCAACGCTTTCGCAAAGTTCCTTAATTAAGTAACCTCTTTTCCCTGTGGGCGTAGCCCCGCTAACACCTTTCTAGACGCCTACTAAGTTTATAGCATTGATCGTTAAGTGAGAGTTTTCCCGAGGAGTAGCATATACTCACAGTAGGATCGGGATCCAAATATCATCGCGTGATAAAACCGAAGGAATCCTACCAGAATCATCACACTCCAAATGGTATGCAGCGCTAGCAAGTTTCAGTACTTATGAAACTCCCGATGTGGATTTTTTCCCTATGCTCTTATGACCTTGACTTTGGCCAAAATATCATAAGTCACATGTCAAGTTCTACCCGTAATTCTCCTGGTTAATTTGGACCCACCCGTACCTACCCTTGACTTTGGCCAAAATGGCAGCATGACTGTCCCAAACCAACGCATCTATCTATGCTGCACATGAATACCCAATAGCTACCAATCACTATGCCTTGACTTTGGCCAAAATACATAGCTTGAATACTTTTTGACCATTCATGTGGAATGACGGAGGGCTACGAATGGTTTTGGCGAAACCGTGAACGTAGTGAACTTGATATAATCGATGGAACGAGATAGCTTTTAAAAGGAGTGGTTCATGCTCCGCATTTAAAAGTTTAGTTTTGAAAAGAACCGAGTGGTTTTCAAAGTGTTCCAATCGACTTTTACTTGGTTTATTTTCTTGCATTAGTTCTTTTAATGCGTCCCATCATTTAATCCTACCATTGCAGAAAACAACCAAAATATGACGTACGCTTATGCCATTCGCATTCTCTACGGGGCCCCGTCATCACCCGTTAGGTTACTTAACTAACGACAGAGCGGGGGCTGGGCTAGCGCGGCTGTAAAACATAAGCAACGCCTAAATAGTTATCATATATAAATATATAGCAATGATAGACATTACAGATCACAGATGAATACATTGGATATACTAGGAATCCGCAATCCGTTCGAGCCTGCAACGAAAAGCGGATTACACGGTCGCGGTGAATAGCCAAAACCCCACCCAAGACCCCTACGGGTGCGGCAAACTATCCGCCAAGTACCTGAAGCGAAGCAACCTCCCTCACCACCATGAGTAGGCCACTCGGCACTTCGAGATACCCGGTAGTTTGTGCACCCCCTCCATGGGTCTATCCTAGGAGCAAAAACAGTAAAAAGAATTATACAATGACGGCTACAACCCCGATCCGGTTGCGCGGCCAAACAAATAATATTATTACATCAATTTACATATTACAATGAATGAAAGAAAAAGCAACACTCATCTCACATCCACCCCGGCTATTCATCCGCGACAATCCAACCCATTCATATACACATACCATCATCAATCACAGATCACAGATATGTATAACCCCGACTAATCGACATATAGCGATTAGCCGACGTTCAATACATATAAACATCACAGATATAACCTTTTAGTCAAAGTGTATTGAAGTTCGATAAAAAAAAATACGGATTTATAGGCCCCCAAAAACAAATTTCTATTCTGGAAGACATGGGCACATATAAACCATCTTAAAAATCCCAAAACCAAGCCAGAAATACACTGCACCAAACTCGACCCAGTGAAGAGCCAAGACGGCCGCGGTTGCGCGGCAATAGCTTGCTATTGCCGCGGAACCGCAGCTCTTTGGTCGAATCACTGGATCGTTTTTGGTGGCTTTCTTCACAAAACCCTGAGATGATTTTTGGAGTATGATTTATTTTGTTTTGAACAAAAAAAAATTTAACAGAAACTTAGGGTTTTGAAAACTCGGTTTTTCGATTTTTCCGATTCGAACTTCGATACACTCTACTACCTAGCTAGTTTATGTTTAGTTAGGCTCTGATACCACTGTAAGTCCACGTTGCCCACCCCGGTACTTGCGGGGAGGCGGAAAACGGAATAAAAATCGAATTTTTTATGAGCTTAGGCAACATGGACTAGACTATGAAGGATCTTTGCTAAACAAAAACAAGCTAAAGCTAACTAAAAACTAGCTAAGCGCTAGAAAGGTTATACCTTGGGCTTTATGTCCTTCACTCCTTGCTCCTTGGAGTGGTGGAAGGAGGTCACTTTAGTCGTCTTCTCACGTCGAAGAAAGATCCACCCGAAAGCCTCGACCTTTGGCTTCAACTCCAAGCTAGAAGTAACTAGGGTGCAAGAAGTACTAATCCTTGAACCCTAGATGAGAGTAGAGATTATCAAGAGAGGGTTTTTCTCAAGCTCAAGTGTTTCTCAACACATGAGAGGGGAGAGCTTGAGGGAGAGGAAGAACAAGAGAGAGAATGTGAATAATAGAATGAAAGAATAATATGAAGCATTCTCTCATATATATGAATTATTGTAATTAGATAATTAGTGAGATAATTGTCATGGCTTAATCAAGACATGACCATTATCATTTCATTTTTAATGCAAATTGCAAGAATCAAAGAGCATCTTCCAAATGAAATGATGATGGTCAAAGTGTCAACCAAGGTCAACAAGTCAAGAAGGTCAAATGGTCAACAACCATAACCATGCACAATTATTAAACTAATATCAATTAACAATAATACACACATAAGCATTAGGGTTAATAAAATGACAATAGTCATTAACCCTAATCAAAGTCCTCTCCCTCTGTCTCAAGCAACTGTGCATACGCACCCGTATTCGTGATCCGAGGAACACGAATACAATGAGAAAAACCAATCCCAAATCATATACTAGGATCCGGCTTAAACCAAAGCCCGCTAGTATAAGCTGTCCGGACAGCAAACGTGCACAAGTGCATGGATGTGAACGAACCCTGTCGCAAAACCATGCGACCTCTACTCATTTTGCCTAAAGGCGAATAGCTCTCTGTGTGGGACTCTAAAGACTCGACACTACGATGGCAGTGGGTTTAACCACAGACCGCAAGCGGCACTAGCTGTACGTAACGATCCCCAGGTAGATGTCGATAAGAAGACTGACGAGGTGAACCCCATCTGAACTCCTACTGAGCCTGTATGTGACAATCTCCGTACAATCCGGTCTGTTCGTCTGATAAATCGCATGGCAGGCCTAGGGGGGCGGTGAACGTCAGTCCCCTAATAGCGGTACAAGTCGTGTCGGAGTGTATCCCAGAACACCCTGAGATAACACTGGAAATCTACCAGTATATCTCGCTTGCCCTGGCCAAGGACTACTCGTGTAATGGCTCTCCTGGACACAGCGCGATGTCAACCCCCAATTACCGGGAGAGACGAATCCTGTCTAACCGTCACTGCCTCCAAGTGCTTCGGGACTGCACCCAAAAACTACCTGTTTGCACGACTCCTTTGAGCCGTGGTAGGGTAGCAATCAAAGTGCAGTGGGAACACACTCGAGGCGAAGTGACAGTGTCAAGTCAGCGGACTAAGCTGTAGTCATGTCACCTGGGAACTGATAACTGACGATAGGTATAATACCAACCAACAGTTCCCGACGAGTCCTGTCCAGTGTACTCGTAACCTAACGAGCACCCGCATACTATCTCAAGTACGACGTACTGATGGCTGTGGGACAGACCGTCTCCCACACTGGGATGAGAAGCGCATACGCTAGTCTACTCCGGAGTATCGATTGTTGGAGATAGTGCCCTCAGAGTCAATTATTAGGTCACAGGTACGTGATTGTAATGATTGATGGAGGACTTATCCCGGTAGGACAGTCTTACTCGAGATGATAGTATGCTATCTGGTTTACCTTTATCATCGTGTACTGTTTTAAGTGACCTGACACGTCGCTATTACACGTTGATAGAGCCCCTAGGATTCTTGCTTGACCACCAGCAGTATGAGGGCGATCATATAAGTGGGAGCTGGGGGTCTATAAGCATATCCTTAAAAGGTCCCTAGTCGTGAGAGTTTCGAGACAGGGCATCGATTCTCCATAGTAGACTAGTGTATACAGTCGAGACCCCGACGAGGGGCGGTGGCCGGTCTCACAAGCCACTGGTGTCAGTTGGATCACCTAAGATGTATACAGGTGCTCATTGGGTTATGAGTACACCGGACAGGACTCGCCGGGAACATGCTAGTTGGTCATATACCAGACGTCAGATGGCAGTTCCCTGGTGACATGTGTACAGGTTAGTTCATCGACCTGGGGATCGTCATTTGTCTCGTGTGAGTTCCCACTGTACTTTGATTACTATCCTACCACGGCTCAAAGGAGTCGTGCAAACAGGTTTTAGTTGGGTACAGTCCCGAGCCACATGGAGGCAGTGAGCGTATCTTCAGGGGTTCGTCTCTCCCGGTATTGGGGGTGAGGTCGTGCTGTGTCTAGGAGAGCCATTATACGAAGCCCTCGGCCGAGGCAAGGAGATTTACTGGTAGGTATTCCAGTAGTATCTCAGGGTGTTCTGGGCTACACTCCGACACGACTTGTAACGCTTTTGGGGGTCTGACTTTTACCAACCCCGTAGGCCCGCCATGCGATGCTCATAGACGAACGGACCGGACTGTACGGATATTGTCACTGACAGGCTCAGTAGGGAGTCAGGCTGAGTTCGCTCACAGACGTCCCTTTTGGTCAATACCTGGTATCCCGTTATGTATTGGCTTATACCTCTAACGTGCTAGTGGTTAAATCCACAACCAAGGTATTGATGAGTCTTTAGAGTCCCCCACATTCTGTTACTCAAGCTTTCGGGCGAAAGGTTGTAGAGGCCGTATAGAGATATGGCAAGATCCGATCAGATACGTGCGGTATTGCACGGATCAGGATCGGACAGTTTGTACTATAGGCCGTATGGATATATGGCAGGGTTCGATCAGATACGTACGGTATTGCACGGATCAGGATCGAACAGATATTACTAGCCGGCTTTGTTTTAAGCCGGATCCTAGTATAGTACAGTGTAGATTTTGTCTCATTGCATTTGTATTTCGGTCGAAATACAGATGCGGGTGTGTATGCACAATATCGGGGTTTTCCTGTAATTTATTACGGGACCAGTTTTCTGGAGTTGCCAGTTTGCTTTCCGTTTCGGCCGATTTCCATTGTTCCATTCATTGGCCGAAGATTGGTGGAGGAGGGTTTATTTGCATTGTTGCAAATAGGCATTAGTGGAGGGGGTTCTTTGCATCTTGTTTCATCATAATGGTTTTCATGATGAGCACCATACCTTGACCTTTTTGACTTGATCACTTCATGATGGCTTGACCATTGTAGGTTATGATTGGCTTTTGGAGTGTTGGGTTTTGTTCTCTCATCATCACTTTTCATCATGGCTTTCCACCCACCCCTTGACCTTGTTCTCTCTCTCTCTCCAATCTAACATGGGGGGCCGGCCATTCCTAAAGGGAGAGGATTCATTTTCTTTGTGTGTGGAATTTTTTTTTGGTATCTTGAGTTGAGAAAAATCCCTACAACTCCCTCTCCAAAAAGGTTCACTTCAATCTCTCCACAAATGGCAATTCCACAACCCCAAATGAGACTTCTTCTCTAGATATTCTACAGCGAATCTTGGGCACGTCGAGTAGCCGGCTTCGTGCCCGAGTTGCCTCGGCATTAAGGTGGGAGCCCGTAAAAGAAGTAGGCGATGTGGTGCACTTCCGGCGACGAGGAGGAGACGGGACATTCCGCAGGAGATCCGGACGATGATGAGAAGACCGGAGGACTTGGATCGTCGGTATATCTCTTTCTCATCTTATAGTTAGCTAGGACTAGTTAGTGGTTCGATCCGGGTATTAGTGCGCGGCGGTTTGCCAGTCCAAGAAAAATTTAAGTTTATCACCGCTTCCGCATTTGGCCGTCGGATTGACGGCCGGGACGCCGCCGTGCACTTACAGTGGTATCAGAGCCTCGCCATTAACTTAGTCTAGCTTGGTTTAATGTGTTTTGCATTTCCGATCGATTAAAATGTTCCAAAACCCGTATTGCTTAACATCAGTTTTCTGTCAAAATTTTTCAGTCTCCAAAAATTTTTCAGGTTGCTGAAAACCAATGTACTGGAAAATATAAGGCTACTGTAGAAAATCGACAGAGTAACTCTATAGTTGGAGCGCGGAACCGCGGCCAAACCTCCCTTTGGGCCGCGGTTCCGCCGCACTATGATAAGATCACTCTGTCAATTTTCTCCAGTGGGCTTCTGGGGTGATTTTAGGGGTTTTGGAATAATAACATTGGGCCCAGAATTTCCTGATCTGCTACAGTAATGTTTGGGGGCCCACTTGTTAAAATTTGATTGATCGGATATTTTAAACACATCATTTCACGGTATTTACATTATATCTGCGACCGTGAATGTCACTCGATCGGTAAATCCGGTCTAACTGCTATAGCCCGGTTAGACGGATTTGCGAACGTGACTTTCACGTTGATGTTCTGTCTTTGCTGTGATGTTGCGGATCGGTCGTAGGGGATAGCTTGGATGCAATGCTAGTACAGTTGTGGTTGTATTATGTACATTTGATATTGCGGGGCGAGCGTCCGACATGTGGACTGCCGTCACTGCCTGTTTGTATTATTATTTTGGGGCACGACCTGGTTGCGGTCGATGTACCCGTTGTATGTATATTTTACTTTCTGTACTAGGATTGCCCCGCGGAGGGGTGCACGGATAGCCGGGTCTGGAGGGCAACAAGCCCGCATCTCATGGCATTGAGACGGAGGGGGCTTCACTCTAGGATTGGCGGGCTATTCGCCGCACTCGTAGGGGGTACAGGTTGACCCAGGAGGGGTGCCCAAGTTACCGGATTCCGTGAAGTGCTGGGTGGTCCATTCATGTTGCTGAAGGGGGCTGTCTCGCTTCAGGTTTTGGCGGGTAACTTGCCGCGCCCGTAGGGGTCTAGGATTTCATTGCACAGGCTATCCACACGACCAGGGGAACGTCGGGTTTCAGCGGCTCTGTGAAACCCGGGGATCCCAGATATCTGTATTGTTTCTGTGATGCTGTTCATTTTTTGTGATGTTGCATTTTATTCACGCCTTGAGCGAAATATAATATATTGGTATATATATTAGTAGATGTTGTATATGTTTTGCATCCGCGCTAGTCCAGTCCCCGATCTGTCGTTAGTTAGCTAACCTAACGGGTAATGACGGGACCCAGTGGCGAATGCGGATGGCATATACGTACATCAGTATTATTTTCGTTCTTTGTGGTGTGATCAACTGATGGGACTGCATTGATTCGGATCAATGCAAGTTAAAAACAAGCCTAATCTGATGTTGTTGGAACACTTTTTTTTTCAAAAAGCTGTTATTGCAAGGACGCCCTCTTTTGTTTTGCATAGTGATATTCGGTTATGAATATCCAGCACCTCAGTCGACGAGGCAAGGGCCGAGATCCCTTCACCGGGAGTGACCCCTTGGACAAAAAGTTTGCGTCAGGGCAATGACTTCACTATAGCCGATTACTTTTGCTTTGCATCGCGGTATTCATTTGGAATATCCTGCACCTCATTCTACGGGGAAAGAGCCGAGATCCCTTCACCGGGAGTGACCTCTTTAGCAACGGTTTTCGTCACTATATTTTAAAAAAGCTATCAGTTCCTTCAACGATATCAAGTTCTTTACGTTAAAGGTTTTCGCCAGAAACCATTCGTAGCCCTCCGTCGTTTCAGACGGGTAGCACGTAGTAATCATGCTATGTTTGTTGGCCTTCGTCAAGGCATAGTGTATGGTAGCTGCTTGTTGCCTTTCTGCAGCATAGATAGATGCGTTGGTTTGGGACAGTCGTATAGCCTTGTTGGCCTTCGTCAAGGGCTTGTGCGGGTGGGTTCAAATCAACCTGGATAATGACGGGCAGAACTTGACATGTGACTTATGATATTTTGACCTCACGCCAAGGTCATAAGAGCATGGGGCAGAAATCACATCGGGAGTTTCAAAAGAACTGAAACTTGCCAGATATGCGCATACCTTCTGGAGTGTGACACCGTGAGCGGATTCCGTCACGTTATCATGCGATGATAGTTGGATCCCGATTCCCACTGATGAGTTAGTTTACTCCTCGGGTGACCCCGACTAATTCTTCTTTCAGGTTTGGAGAAGAATTTGAGGTACAGTGGGAGGATTCCAGATTAGATAAATTGGTAACCATTCTGATCTAGGTTAGAGTGCACGCTGAGTGTTTCTTTTCTCTCTCTCTTTGGCAGCGACCATTGACCCGACCCTAAGACTATGACTCAGTGACCAAAATTAACCGAACTTTCTTTAACACTGGCTTTTGGATTGTCAGAGTTGCAAACCTCATTGCCACTCCTACTTTTACCCTTTTCTCCAGGACACCCCGTATTACTACGAACGTCCACTTCCATTGGACAAAACCATCGTATGGTTAGATACGAACTCGAAAGAATTTATTCGAGGATGGTTTCAGGTTCTGGAGAAAACGGATAGGATTATTCAGTTGTCTTTTCCTTTTACCTTCTCTCAGGTTGCGAGTACTCCTTGGTTTAGGAGATAGTACACCTATTACGCAAATTAGATAGTCTTCTTCCAAACCTTAGGCTGGTGCCGACCGGTAGGGAATGAAGAAAACCAATTAGCCTAACGATGGTGTACAGAAGGTATTAAGTTCAGACAAAGCAAGGGATTAGTAAGAGGGCAAAGCAAATTGCAACTGATATTCACGACCAAACCAGGTATTTCGTTACCACTCCCACGTCACCTTTGTATTTCTCCAGGACACTCCGTATCACTACGAAGATCCACAGTTTATTGGATACTCCATCGTATGGTTATATACGAACTCGAAGGGAACTTGTTCCAGTTCGGGGATGGATTCTGGTCCAGGAGAAATAGGAATAAGGTTTATTCGGTTGTCTTTTATCTTCACCCTCTCTCATTGCGAGTGTTCCTAGGATTGGGACAGTACACCCATTATGCTTATTGGATAGTCTTCTTCCAAACCATAGGCTGTTGCCGAACGGTAGGGAAGGAATAAAACCATTTGGCCTAAAGGGGTGTACAGAAGGTAAAGACTAAAGACATATGAAGGGATTTGGAGAGGTGGTAAAGAATTATACGGTTACAGTCGTGAATCTGGAAGAGGCATTACTAGGAATACCAGGATACCCCATCGAAACATTTCAATGTTTCAGTTTCACTGTGTACAGTTAAAGGAAAACTGATTTCCCGATTAGACACTTGCTCCAGGGTATGTATTTACCAGGTATGATTCTCACATCTGTATGGTTTTACAGATGATGAGTGGGAGTAAGTTATTGGGAATTGGGTGATCATCCTCATTATATCGGGATTCGTTGTAATCGGTGATATTTGAGGAAGTCACCTGGGTAGTTTGCCGGTCGGCAAATATTTGGTTTTGAATATCCGCTGTTATGCACCAATTTCAAATTGATATATCTGTACGTCTATTTTCATAGAGTGAGATATACCTTTCTGAAATTATGTCTACGACATTTACCTATATCAGTGGATGGTTAGGTAAGGAGCATTAAACAGCGGTGTAATTCTTCTTAACCATAAGTACAGTTTTCAACCTACGACACACAGTGAATGAGTTATCAGACTCAAAGGACTTATACAGAGTATTGTATGTTGTCCAGGGTCCATCAGGACAGAGGGGTTGGTCCTCGTACTATATTCGGTTTACTTATGACTTCTCTAGTTTTTAGACAGGTGTTTCGCGGAAACACAGGATCTGAATTTTGAGAAGTTATTGGTATTTGAATAGAGTAGAGAACCAGGTGTAGCAAGTATCGGGATTCTTCAAAGAGATCGAAGATGTAGATACTTGTGTATGGTATTCAGTCGATAGTAATGATAAAGAGAAATTGCTTCTCTTTCAGGTTACTCATAATTGGAAGCATTCCTAAGTTGGATAACGCTGATCGGCCTCCTCCCATTTAGTTGACATGCACTGTAGATAGCTGCATGATTTGAATCTGGTTCAATTAAATCAGTGCCTCTGGTTCTATATTGGATATAGAACAGTTCATATCTTAACGATGTTAAGGTACGGGGAGTTGTCCGGTTTATGCTTAAAACCAGACACTGGACAACTCAAGGCACGTTTCTGTAATGGCTATTTGTGGGTTGACCCAGGCTATGACGCGGGTTGATTTTCTACCATCTGGATGAACAATAGCAATAATGTTCTAGACTCGCCACAGTTTTAATAAAAATGGATTTTTTCAGAAAACAGTAGTGGGAGAATGGTAGAACTGGAAGTGATTCCAGAACCACAAACGATTACTGAAGATTTGATAAGGAACCTAAAGATTCAATCTGGATTGACATTCCATTGGCCACTCCGCAGATGAGGTGGGTAACTTCAGGCACCCGAGAGGTACTCCGGTAGCCTCAAGGACGGTGACAGGGAAGTTCTTGTTTACCCACACTTGCCATTGCTGTTGTTCCAGACTGTGAGACCCAGCGGGAGGATGAGTATAGCATCGTTCTGAACTCGCTTCAGAAGTGTACGTGTATATGACTCTGCCAGAGGGTTGTCGTAGTCAGTGGGAGCAGCGGAAGCATTGGTGGACAGGTAGCTTATGTCTATTATAGACTGAAGCACCAGTAGCGGAGATAGATCATCTATTTCTGACGTGACAGTCATAGGTTTGACTTCATCAGAATAGGGGATGGATCTATTGAGAAGGTAGTAGGGTGTGATATCCTGGTATTTGGATGACACACACAGAATAGGAAAAGAAACTCCTATACTACGATCGGTTATACTTTGGTCGTCACACAGTGGTTTCTCCACAAAGGAAATGGATTTTATATCAGACATACTGGTTACTGGATCTATGGTATTAGATCTAGATTTGGGTGGTTTCCTAATCAGGGTACTTGACAACATTCTAAGAGTATTTAGGATGGACGACTCCTGGCACGGTATCATACCTGCAGGTGATGGAGTCACCCTCTCTAAAGGTGTCTTACAGACTAAAGGGGAGAGGGATGTGCATGATTGGCAAATCACTTGCTCAGGCAATTGAGTCAATCATGAGATGTCAAGTACCACACCAGATGTTGTTCTTGCACTAGATGCAATAAGTTGACATTGATCCAATCCTGGAGAAACGGTCGGAAGCAGTTTTAGAACATAAGTGGATGTTCTAGGGATATGATAACGACAGCCTCATTCGGGAGATAGTTATCATTCCAGGCTTCCAAGGTGACCTGGACGACAAGGAGGTTGTCAGAGTTATGGTTTTTCCTTCTGATGAGGGGCAGTATTTTGGACAGGTGGTCCAAGGCAATACTGAGGGTGGCATGGCGCAGGATACTGATTAAGTTCAGTTGACGATACAGTCTAAGAAGTTTGGATTTGGAGTTCATTTATGAGCTATGTCCCATCAGACATCCAGACACATTCTAAGACAGGTATTGCTCATTTCGGGAGATGGGTTTCTCCGCGAACTTGAGATATAGAGAGACATAGAAAGAAACAACAAAGCGGATCCACTCACTGAGGCTATTCCTCGAACGCAATAGTTTCGCAAACGAGCTTTGTGAGACTGACTAGTAGAGGAGTTGGGTGTTCGGTATCACACGGGCTGTGAGTATGCGACATCGCAATAATTAGCCTTGAGTGCAAGTGGGAGATTGTTGGAGATAGTGCCCTCAGAGTCAATTATTAGGTCACAGGTACGTGATTGTAATGATTGATGGAGGACCTATCCCGGTAGGACAGTCTTACTCGAGATGATAGTATGCTATCTGGTTTACCTTTATCATCGTGTACTGTTTTAAGTGACCTGACACGTCGCTATTACACGTTGATAGAGCCCCTAGGATTCTTGCTTGACCACCAGCAGTATGAGGGCGATCATATAAGTGGGAGCTGGGGGTCTATAAGCATATCCTTAAAAGGTCCCTAGTCGTGAGAGTTTCGAGACAGGGCATCGATTCTCCATAGTAGACTAGTGTATACAGTCGAGACCCCGACGAGGGGCGGTGGCCGGTCTCACAAGCCACTGGTGTCAGTTGGATCACCTAAGATGTATACAGGTGCTCATTGGGTTATGAGTACACCGGACAGGACTCGCCGGGAACATGCTAGTTGGTCATATACCAGACATCAGATGGCAGTTCCCTGGTGACATGTGTACAGGTTAGTTCATCGACCTGGGGATCGTCATTTGTCTCGTGTGAGTTCCCACTGTACTTTGATTACTACCCTACCACGGCTCAAAGGAGTCGTGCAAACAGGTTTTAGTTGGGTACAGTCCCGAGCCACATGGAGGCAGTGAGCGTATCTTCAGGGGTTCGGCTCTCCCGGTATTGGGGGTGAGGTCGTGCTGTGTCTAGGAAAGCCATTACACGAAGCCCTCGGCCGAGGCAAGGAGATTTACTGGTAGATATTCCAGTAGTATCTCAGGGTGTTCTGGGCTACACTCCGACACGACTTGTACCGCTTTTGGGGGTCTGACTTTTACCAACCCCCTAGGCCCGCCATGCGATGCTCATAGACGAACGGACCGGACTGTACGGATATTGTCACTGACAGGCTCAGTAGGGAGTCAGGCTGAGTTCGCTCACAGACGTCCCTTTTGGTCAATACCTGGTAGCCCGTTATGTATTGGCTTATACCTCTAACATGCTAGTGGTTAAATCCACAACCAAGGTGTTGATGAGTCTTTAGAGTCCCCCACATTCTGTTACTCAAACTTTCGGGCGAAAGGTTGTAGAGGCCGTATGGAGATATGGCAAGGTCCGATCAGATACGTGCGGTATTGCACGGATCAGGATCGGACAGTTTGTACTATAGGCCGTATAGATATATGGCAGGGTTCGATCAGATACGTGCGGTATTGCACGGATCAGGATCGAACAGATATTACTAGCCGGCTTTGTTTTAAGCCGGATCCTAGTATAGTACAGTGTAGATTTTGTCTCATTGCATTTGTATTTCGGTCGAAATACAGATGCGGGTGTGTATGCACAGTATCGGGGTTTTCCTGTAATTTATTACGGGACCAGTTTTCTGGAGTTGCCAGTTTGCTTTCCGTTTCGGCCGATTTCCATTGTTCCGTTCATTGGCCGAAGATTGGTGGAGGAGGGTTTATTTGCATTGTTGCAAATAGGCATTAGTGGAGGGGGTTCTTTGCATCTTGTTTCATCATGATGGTTTTCATGATGAGCACCATACCTTGACCTTTTTGACTTGATCACTTCATTATGGCTTGACCATTGTAGGTTATGATTGGTTTTTGGAGTGTTGGGTTTTGTTCTCTCATCATCACTTTTCATCATGGCTTTCCACCCACCCCTTGACCTTGTTCTCTCTCTCTCTCCAATCTAACATGGGGGGCCGGCCATTCCTAAAGGGAGAGGATTCATTTTCTTTGTGTGTGGAATTTTTTTTTGGTATCTTGAGTTGAGAAAAATCCCTACAACTCCCTCTCCAAAAAGGTTCACTTCAATCTCTCCACAAATGGCAATTCCACAACCCCAAATGAGACTTCTTCTCTAGATATTCTACAGCGAATCTTGGGCACGTCGAGTAGCCGGCTTCGTGCCCGAGTTGCCTCGGCATTGAGGTGGGAGCCCGTAAAAGAAGTAGGCGATGTGGTGCACTTCCGGCGACGAGGAGGAGACGGGACATTCCGCAGGAGATCCGGACGATGATGAGAAGACCGGAGGACTTGGATCGTCGGTATATCTCTTTCTCATCTTATAGTTAGCTAGGACTAGTTAGTGGTTCGATCCGGGTATTAGTGCGCGGCGGTTTGCCAGTCCAAGAAAAATTTAAGTTTATCACCGCTTCCGCATTTGGCCGTCGGATTGACGGCCGGGGCGCCGCCGTGCACTTACATCGATGCCCTGTCTCGATAGTCCAAGGACTAGGGACCTGTATAAGGATGTGCTTATAGATCACCCAGCTCCCACGAGTGTGAGCGCCATCACAACGCTGGTAATCAAGCAAAGATCCTAAGGGCTCTACTAATATGTATATCAGCAATATGCTAAAAGAAACACGTGCACATATTAAAGCAGAGACAAACCAAGTAGCATACTACCATTTCGAGCAAGATTGTATATACAACTGTGAATATCCCAAGCTTCCATCAAGTAATATACAAGCTAGTATGATAAAGTAATGGCCTCTAGGGCATATACACTAACAACACGTACATAGTTTATAGGCTCACATGCTTCGTCATCAATAATTGCCATGTCACTACAATGTAGGATTGCTGCATCATGAAGTGACTCTTCGCATAACCTGCTTGCGCATTTACATTGATACATTCATATTTACGGATATACACATTTGTATATCCATATACATTGATATATTCATACTTGCGGATTTACACATTTGTATATCTATATTCGTGCTCATTTACATTGATACATTCATACTTGCGGATTTACACATTTGTATATCCATATTCGTGCACATATACATGGATACATTCTTACTTGCGGATATGGGAGGAAATGTCGATCGCCCGTTTGCTGTACGGAACTTAGCGAGAGTTGCATATTGGGACCGCAGATAGTACAAGAGACTACAGAGAAAATTCATTTGATACAGGATAGAATGAAGGCGGCCCAATGCAGACAGAAATCATATGCAGAGCAACGACGTCGTAGACTCGAGTTTGGCGTGGGAGATCATGTGTTCCTTCCGGTTTCTCCAATGAAAGGTATGATCCGTTTCGGCAAGAAGGGGAAGCTCAGCCCCAGATACATTGGACCTTACGAGATTCTGGAGAGAGTGGGTGCTGTTGCTTATCGGTTAGCACTTCCACCGAGTTTTTCCGACGTGCATCCGGTGTTCCACGTTTCGATGCTTCGCAGGTATCTTCACGATCCATCTCACGCGATCCAGCATCAGACCTTACAGCTTGAGCGGGATTTATCCTACACTGTACAGCCAGTCGCTATTCTTGACAGGCAGGAAAAGAAATTACGATCAAGGGTACTTCCGTCTGTAAAGGTTCTCTGGCAAGGAAAGAATCGCGAGGAGATTACTTGGGAGACCGAGGATGCGATGCGGAAGAAATTTCCACATATATTCGAAGGTATGTCTAGTTATTATTTTAAATTCGGGGACCGAATTTTCTTAAGGGGGGAATACTGTAGCATTTTGAAAATTTAAAAATAAATAAAATTAATTAATTAAAGAATAATATGATAATTCACAAAACTGGTAAAATCAAATAAGTCAATCTTCAAAAGTTATATGTAACACAATTTAACTAAAAAAAATTTGTATGCAAAATAAATAAGAGATAAGGGTTTTAGTGACAAATTTAGCTTCATTTTAACAAAACGTGTGTTTTATAATAAGTTAAGTTATGAAGGGTGTATAAGTAAAGTTAAGTTTTTATGCAAATAAGAAATTGTTGTGGATATAAGTGAAAGTGGGATAAAAATCATATTTAGTTCAGAATTCTATTTCTAATTAAATCAAAAAGTTAAAGATAAGGCATGAACAGCTCATGCTTGCATGCACACTCTCATCTCACACCTCCTCCTAGCATGAAATGCACACCCTTTAACCCTTAACACCTCCTCCTTCACCTTATCCCTTCCTCCACTCATATATATAGCACCTATTCAGTTCAAGCTCAGATTAAAACTCAAAAGAATTTAAAAAAAAAGAAAAGTTAAAAGAGAAAAGAGAAAACAAGAGGAAGAAGAAGAAGATGGAAGTTTTATTCTTGGGTTTTCTTCACTATCAAGCTAGAAGGGACTTAGCTAATTGGAGGGGTTATTCCTACAGCTAATTGGAGGGTAAAACTTCTTGAACATAGTAGGGATTAAGTTCTGTAGCTTAGTTAGTTTAAATTTAACCAAGTCACATAATATCGTATTTTAGTTGAAGTTAAGCTCTGTTAAAATCTGCTAATGTTTAAAAGATAATTAACTTAACTAAACAGAGTTAAAATAATGTAGGAAACACCTAGAATAACCCATAGGACCATGACACCGGGGGTCGGTTTTGGCCGGCGGCCATAATGGAAATTCCGGCGTCGCCGGCCGGGTAGGAAGCTAAGTGGGTTTGTTCTGTTGGGTAGGTTCCGGTGTATAATATTGGCTATTTTGGTATTGTTTAATTAAACTAGTTTCACTGTAAATAGAATCTGGAAACATATATCGGAAAGGATATCTTAAAAACGCCAAATACGACACGATTTAAATACGTCGCGATTTAATTTCTGTAGAGATGCAGGTTAAAACTAAAATCCAGTAAGATTTAGTGTTTAATAACTCGATATAATCGTATAGTATATAACTTATACTTAGGAACGGGTGTTTTCATTTCCGTCATATCGGAATAACCGTTTTCTTATATACGTTAAATTGTGAATTTAGATTCAAATACGAGAATTACGGAAGCAGCGAGGAAAGGGAAAGGATTAGCAATTCCTGATTAGATTTGACATTTCCGGTGAGTAGACTAAACATCTACCGGGGAATTTTGTAAAGATGGCGTGTTTCGCCCGTAGTTTTATTTAACTTAAATGATTTATACTGTTATACCAAATTAATAATATGCATTCATCATTTACACATATAAATTGTTTAGTTGTTAGAATACTTCACAAGTATCGACGAGTTATGCCACATGCACGTCTTATATATTACACACACCCCGTCGATATTGCTATGTCACTTTACACTTAAGCATAATACTTGCTAAAATGAAATTATATCATATCTCACATAATCAATAATAGTAGTAAATTGCATCATTTATATCATGTTACTATATGTGTATTTCATGTTTATATAAGAGGCAATTGT
Organism: Agapanthus africanus; assembly: GCA_030015575.1. Lineage (NCBI taxonomy): Eukaryota > Viridiplantae > Streptophyta > Magnoliopsida > Asparagales > Amaryllidaceae > Agapanthus > Agapanthus africanus. Next base: position 514,916,726 of record JASDDO010000024.1, on the reverse strand, counting down.
AGTATTGAGGATTTCTGGTTTTGAGTTTTTAATACTATTACATAGATCCAGTGTTTTTCATGATTTATATGACATATACACCCTGAGACGTTTATATGATTTGGTTTTATTCCAAACCGAGTCGGTGGATATACGGTTACGGATTTAAAGTATTTATTCCGAACCGAGTCGGTGGATATACGGTTACGGATTTACAGTGTTATCCAGACTGAGTCAGTGGGGAATACAGTCGGATACATAGTGGACTTTGTTGATTTTTGGATCATTCGAGGATGATGTATGTGAGAAATGGAAGTTTTTGTGTCGATGATGGACACGGAGAAATGAATTTAATTGGGAATACATGATGAGATTTCAGTTTTGACTATGAGATTCGTAGTATAGATTCATGATTTCCATACATAATCATACGTCATACTTGTGTATATTCCTATTAATATGATAGTCATATTTACATTATTAACCGTAATATGTTAGTTGTATTCACTGAGTTGGCAACTCACCCCCGTTGTGCCACAGTTCCTTGCAGGGATAGAGTGGACGGTTAGCTGCGGTGCAGAGTTACTTTTGCAGCTGTATTGTATCTTTTGTTAGGTGGGTTACATATGTAGTAGCCTTCCTTTTTGATATGGTATTTTGTATATAGAAAGTCTCCATCAAACCTGTATTTTGACTTAGAATGAGAGAATAGATATATATATTGACAGTTGAGATCGTTTGGTCGATACATTGTGGTTTCTTTCTTTATGTATGAGATTCATATTGATGTCTTATATGTTGAGATTTATTTTCGTTGTTGGTATTGTTGATCCCAACTAGGGATGCAACCAAACATAACACTTTATACTTATTCAAATAATTTAACTTTATAAATTGTGATTTCTACTTAAAAACTAAAATTTTTATAAAGAATTCCGCAAAAATGTATTTGGATCTTGGTTTTTGGCTTACTTGGACTGTGTGCATATCTTTAGACATGCTACAATCTATATGCCGGTCATATCCACATTTGGGTCGTGACAAAGTTGGTATCAGAGCTTAGGAGTAACCTTACGGAATTAAGTAAGGGATTTAAATAGGTTGCTGTGAGTCCGTAAGTTAGGATGACCTTTGCTTTGATGGAGTAGGTGAATTAGGATGAATGCAGTACCGTATGTATGTTCCGCGACATATCTACGTTATCGTATTCTGCCTAACTAACCTTAGGATATGTATCTTGATCTATTCTTTCGTTGATTATCCATTATTGATTGTTCCTATGCCTTATCAACTCTCTTTTCTTGTTCCAGTTGCTATGGCTATGCGGGCTAGGAGAGCCGCAGCCAGAGATGCAGCTAGGGCGAGTCCGCCTGTGACGACGACTGGTACACCGGACGTTCCGGAGGGGCATGAGAATATTGATCCTCCTCCAGATCGTATGATTAGGATTAATGAGGGTATGTTGGGATTACAACGAGTGGTAGGACAGTTAGCTGAGGCCACTCGAGTATTGAGACCGGATACAACACCGACCGTAGCAGAGTCCGAGGTACAGCCTACACAGACGGTGGCACTAGTAAATACGAGAGTGATGGAGGTATCACTAGCAGAGTTTATGAGATTGAGACCTCCGGTATTTACAGGGACCGATGTGGCGGAAGATCCTCAGTCTTTTCTTGATAGGATGGCGCGGATTGGTAGATCATTGCGATGTTCTGATGCGAGGTCAGTAGAGCTGACTAGCTTTCGGTTGGAGGGACTTGCACAGGAGTGGTGTGAGTCGATGGAGAGAGGGCAAGCTACGAGTCTTCCTCCGATGTCGTGGACCGAGTTTTCCACGGTCTTTCTTGCCAGATTTCTTCCCCAGAGTGTGAGAGACCTTAGAGCTAGCAATTTTTAAGCGTTGCGGAAATCGGCAAGTAATTACGACTTACGATTCACCCAGCTTTCGCTCTATGCCCCATACTTAGTATCTACTGAGGAGTTTCGGGTGAAGAGGTTCCTAAGGAGTTTGGACACGCAGTTGTATCTGGCGATAGGCTCCCAGCATTTTGATACGTATGCACAGGCCATAGATGCAGCTATACGAGTAGAGGAGCGGTTGAGAGAAGCGATAGTTGTTCCGGAGCCAAAAAGGAGTAGGCCGACTAGGCCACTGGCCAGACAGTGTGGTGGAGGTAGGGGAAGATATACTCCAGGCCGCAGTTTCGGGTGAGGTTGGACTCAGGGTCAGATGTTCAGTTCATACCCCAATGATCAGGGAACCCCACTTACATGTTATAATTGCGGGCGTCCAGGGTATACAGCTAGAGGGTGTACACATTATAGTGAGACTAATACTCCACAGGCTGCTTTACCCCTTTCACCTCCTACGCCGATGGCTTTACTTCCTCCCCCAGTTGGCGCTACAAGCCAGGCAGTTGCACCACGAGGTCTAGGCTTTGCAGGACGTGCTCAGAGAGGACGAGGAGATAGAGGTAGAGGACGACAGGATGCGGGCAGGGGCCAGGCACGAGTATTTGCACTGACTCCACAGGATGCCCAGGCATCAAATGCAGTCGTGAAAGGTACTCTTACAGTATGCTCGTTAGAGGCACATGTTTTATTTGATCCTGGTTCTACACATTCTTATGTATCTTCACGATTTGCACTTTTTGGGGGGAAAGAGTCATCATTGTTAGAGTTACCCTTAGTAGTGATTACCCCGGTAGGAGATTCTTTTATAGCTCGGTACGTATTCAGATCGTGTTCTGTGCGTATTGGTGATAAAGATTCGCTAGTTGATCTGATTCTCCTGGATATGTTAGATTTTGATATACTTCCTGGTATGGATTGGTTAGCTGCTTGTCATGCCTATGTACATTGTCGAGGAAAGGTGGTTAGATTTTGTTTTCCAGGTGAACCGGTGTTTGTTGTGCAAGGGGATTGTAAATCAACTCCTGCCAACATGATTTCTGCTCTTTGTGCGGGGCGACTCTTGAAGAAGGGTTGTCATGGGTTCTTGGCATTCGTTCAGGACTTAGGGGTCACTGAGGTTCCATTGGACCAGATTCCGATCGCACGAGAATTTCCTGAGGTATTTCCTGCTGAGTTACCAGGATTGCCACCAGATCGTGACATTGAATTTTGCATTGACTTGATTCCGGGTGCGGGGCCTATTTCTATACCACCCTATCGAATAGCACCGACGGAATTGAAGGAACTCAAAAGTAAGTTGCAAGAGTTGTTAGATAGAGGACTTGTTCGTCCCAGTGTATCACCGTAGGGAGCTCCTATCTTATTTCTAAAGAAGAAGGACGGTAGTATGAGAATGTGCATCGACTACCGACAGCTGAATCGCGTCACTGTGCGAAACAGGTTTCCATTACCTCGTATAGATGACTTGTTCGATCAGTTGCAAGAAGCTGGGTTTTTCTCGAAGATTGACTTGAGGTCAGGGTATCACCAGTTGAGGGTTCGGAAGGACGATATTCCGAAGACGGCATTTCGTACGAGATATGGGCACTATGAATTTCTGGTGATGTCGTTCGGACTCACCAACGCTCCAGCAGCTTTTATGGATATGATGAACCGTATCTTTAGACCATTTATTGATCGGTTTATTATAGTATTCATAGATGATATTCTTGTATATTCTCGGAGTCAGACGGAGCACAAGCAGCATTTGCGTACTACGTTGCAGACCTTGAAGGAGCATCAGCTGTTTGCAAAATTCTCTAAGTGTGCTTTTTCGCTCGATAGTGTGGAGTTCTTGGGTCACATAGTTACGAGAGAAGGTATATGTATGGATCCAAAGAAGATTGAAGCGGGACAGCACTGGCCCAGACCTGTGTCAGTTATGGAGGTTCGGAGTTTCTTAGGTCTGGCAGGTTATTACCGACGCTTTGTGCAGGATTTTTCACGGATAGCTGCACCTTTGACCGGATTGACTAGGAAGGAGGTTCCATTTCAGTGGACTGATGCGTGTGAGCAGAGTTTCCAGCAGTTGAAGACGCGCTTGACGACTGCACCTGTATTATCTTTACCTTCCGGGTCAGGAGGTTTTGTCGTGTATCGTGATGCTTCTAGAGTGGGTTTAGGCTGTGTGTTGATGCAACACGGCAGGGTGGTAGCTTATGCTTCTCGACAGTTGAAGAAGCATGAACAAAACTACCCAACTCATGATCTAGAGATGGCTGCTGTGGTATTTGCGTTGAAGATTTGGAGACATTACTTATATGGAGAGTCGTGTCAAATCTTCACAGATCATAAGAGCTTAAAGTATATTTTTCAGCAGAGAGATCTGAAGCTAAGGCAGCGTAGGTGGATGGAACTGGTGAAAGATTACGATTGTGAGATCTTGTACCATCCAGGCAAGGCGAATGTTGTAGCAGATGCCTTGAGTCGGAGACCTGGAGGTAGCTTATCTCATTTGAGCATTTGGCAGAGACTGGCAGATCTTATGTAATAGTCGTATACAGTTTGAGTTCACACCGGCAGGAGGCCAACTAGCACATGTTCGCACCAGACCTCAGTTATTGGATTGCATTCGAGAGGCGCAGCCCATAGATACTCGTATGATGGAGATTATGGATCAGGTTAGACAGGACAGGGAGACAGAGTTTGTGATTGATGATCATGGAATATTACGTTTTAGGACTCGTCTCTGCGTACCAGATTCCGATGGATTGAGGCATGAGATTTTAGAGGAGGCTCACAGGTCAGCATACAGTATTCATCCTGGTTCCACCAAGATGTATCATGATTTGAAAGATGTTTACTGGTGGGAAGGAATGAAGAAGGATGTTATGGATTATGTTTCAAGATGCTTGACTTGTCAGCAAGTCAAAGCAGAACACCAAAGGCCAGCCGGAGAGTTGCAGCCCTTACCCATTCCTGAGTGGAAATGGGAACAGATTTCCATGGATTTCGTGGTGGGTCTACCCAGGACTAGCAAAGGGTATGATTCCATTTGGATGATTGTAGATAGATTGACAAACGCCGCTCATTTTCTCCCAGTAAAGACGACGTATGGCTTTGCACAGTATGCACAGGTTTATATCGATGAGATTGTACGTCTATGTGGAGTTCCGACATGCATAGTATCAGATCGAGGTACCCAGTTTACTAGCAGGCTATGGCAGAAACTTCAAGACGCTCTTGGTACACAGTTGAGTTTTAGTACGGCTTTCTACCCCCAGACAGATGGTCAGTCGGAGCGGACCATTCAGATACTAGAGGATATGCTTCGGGCTTGTAGCCTTGATTTTGGTGGTAATTGGGATCATCACCTACCTTTGGTAGAATTCTCGTACAACAACAGTTTTCAGGAGACGATCCAGATGGCACCCTACGAAGCTTTGTATGGGAGGAAATGTCGATCGCCCGTTTGCTGGACGGAACTTAGCGAGAGTTGCATATTGGGACCGCAGATAGTACATAAGACTACAGAGAAAATTCATTTGATACGGGATAGAATGAAGGCGGCCCAATGCAGACAGAAATCATATGCAGATCGACGACGTCGTAGACTCGAGTTTGGCGTGGGAGATCATGTGTTCCTTTGGGCTTCTCCAATGAAAGGTGTGATGCGTTTCGGCAAGAAGGGGAAGCTCAGCCCTAGATACGTTGGACCTTACGAGATTCTGGAGAGAGTGAGTGCTGTAGCTTATCGGTTAGCACTTCCACCGAGTTTTCCCGACGTGCATCCGGTGTTCCACGTTTCGATGCTTCGCAGGTATCTTCACGATCCATCTCACGCGATCCAGCATCAGACCTTACAGCTTGAGCCGGATTTATCCTACACTGTACAGCCAGTCGCTATTCTTGACAGGCAGGCAAAGAAACTACGATCAAGGGTACTTCCGTCTGTAAAGGTTTTCTGGCAAGGAAAAGAATCGCGAGGAGATTACTTGGGAGACCGAGGATGCGATGCGAAAGAAATTTCCACATCTTTTCGAAGGTATGTCTAGTTATTATTTTAAATTCGGGGACCGAATTTTCTTAAAGGGGGAATATTGTAGCATTTTGAAAATTTAAAAATAAATAAAATTAATTAATTAAAGAATAATATGATAAATCACAAAACTGGTAAAATCAAATAAGTCAATCTTCATAAGTTATATGTAACACAATTTAACTAAAAAAAATTTGTATGCAAAATAAATAAGAGATAAGGGTTTTAGTGACAAATTTAGCTTCATTTTAACAAAATGTGTGTTTTATAATAAGTTAAGTTATGAAGGGTGTATAAGTAAATATAAGTTTTTATGCAAATAAGAAATTGTTGTGGATATAAGTGAAAGTGGGATAAAAATCCTATTTAGTTCAGAATTCAATTTCTAATTAAATCAAAAAGTTAAAGATAAGGCATGAACAGCTCATGCTTGCATGCACACTCTCATCTCACACCTCCTCCTTGCATGAAATGCACACCCTTTAACCCTTAACACCTCCTCCTTCACCTTATCCCTTCCTCCACTCATATATATAGCACCTATTCAGTTCAAGCTCAGATTAAAACTCAAAAGAATTAAAAGAAAAAGAAAAGTTAAAAGAGAAAAGAGAAAACAAGAGGAAGAAGAAGAAGAGGGAAGCTTTATTCTTGGGTTTTCTTCACTATCAAGCTATGAGGGACTTAGCTAATTGGAGGGGTTATTCCTACAGCTAATTGGAGGGTAAAACTTCTTAAACACAGTAGGGATTAAGTTATGTAGCTTAGTTAGTTTAAATTTAACCAAGTCACATAATATCGTATTTTAGTTAAAATTAAGCTCTGTTAAAATCTGCTAATGTTTAAAAGATAATTAACTTAACTAAACAGAGTTAAAATAATGTAGGAAACACCTAGAATAACCCATAGGACCACGACACCAGGGGGCCGGTTTTTGACCGGCGGCCATAAGGGAAATTCCGGCGTCGCCGGCCGGGTAGGAAGCTAAGTGGGTTTGTTCTGATGGGTAGGTTCCAGTGTATAATATTGGCTATTTTGGTATTGTTTAATTAAAATAGTTTCACTGTAAATAGAATCTGGAAACATATATCGGAAAGGATATCTTAAAAACGCCAAATACGACACGGTTAAAATACGTCGCGATTTAATTTCTGTAGAGATGCAGGTTAAAGCTAAAATCCAGTAAGATTTAGTGTTTAATAACTCAATATAATCGTATAGTATATAACTTATACGTAGGAACGGGTGTTTTCATTTCCGTCATATCGGAATAACCGTTTTCTTATATACGTTAAATTGTGAATTTAGATTCGAATACAAGAATTACGGAAACAGCGAGGAAAGGGAAAGGATTAGCAATTCCTGATTAGATTCGACATTTCCGGTGAGTAGACTAAACATCTACCGGGGAATTTTGTAAAGATGGCGTGTTTCGCCCGTAGTTTTATTTAACTTAAATGCTTTATACTGTTATACCAAATTAATAATATGCATTCATCATTTACACATATAAATTGTTTGGTTGTTAGAACACTTCACAATTATCGACGAGTTATGCCACATGCACGCCTTATATGTTACACACACCTCGTCGATATTGCTATGTCACTTTACACTTAAGCATAATACTTGCTAAAATGAAATTATATCGTATCTCACATAATCAATAATAGTAGTAAATTGCATCATTTATATCATGTTACTATATGTGTATTTCATGTTTATATAAGAGGCAATTGTAGTATTGAGGATTTCTGGTTTTGAGTTTTAAATACTATTACATAGATCCAGTGTTTTTCTTGATTTATATGACATATACACCCTGAGACGTTTATATGATTTGGTTTTATTCCGAACCGAGTCGGTGGATATACGGTTACGGATTTAAAGTGTTATCCAGACTGAGTCGGTGGGGAATACAGTCGGATATATAGTGGACTTTGTTGATTTCTGGATCATTCGAGGAATGATGTATGTGAGAAATGGAAGTTTTTATGTCGATGATGGACACGGAGAAATGAATTTAATTGGGAATACATGATGAGATTTCAGTTTTGACTATGAGATTCGTAGTATAGATTCATGATTTCCATACATAATCATACGTCATACTTGTGTATATTCCTATTAATATGATAGTCATATTTACATTATTAACCGTAATATGTTAGTTGTATTCACTGAGTTGGCAACTCACCCCCGTTGTGCAACAGTTCCTTGCAGGGGTAGAGTGGACGGTTAGCTGCGGTGCAGAGTTACTTTTGCAGCTGTATTGTATCTTTTGCTAGGTGGATTACATATGTAGTAACCTTCCCTTTTGATATGGTATTTTGTATCCAGAAAGTCTCCATCAAACCTGTATTTTGACTTAGAATGAGAGATTATATATATATATTGACAGTTGAGATCGTTTGGTCGATACATTGTGGTTTCTTTCTTTTTGTATGAGATTCATATTAATGTCCTATATGTTGAGATTTATTTTCGTTGTTGATATTGTTTATCCCAACTAGGGATGCAACCAAACATAACATTTTATACTTATTCAAATAATTTAACTTTATAAATTGTGATTTCTACTTAAAAACTAAAAATTTTATAAAGAATTCCGCAAAAAGGTATTTGGATCTTGGTTTACGGCTTACTTGGACTGTGTGCATATCCTTAGACATGCTACAATCTAAGTGCCGGTCACATCCACATTTGGGTCGTGACAATTTACGTGTCGATGCTGGGCACGGTTTTCATGATGTTTCGAGTGTCGATGCTGGACACTCAGGTTCCATGATTCTGAGGTGTCGCGAGGGACACATGTTGATTTACGTCCTCACATTTCCATGCATATGCTTTTATGATATTTACATGCTTGATGTTGTTGTGTCAGTGGTTGACACATGGACGAGATCCACATGCATACATACATTGATTATATGAGTGGACGAGATCCACATGCATACATATATTGATTATATGAGGGGACGAGATCCACATGCATACATACTTTGATTATATGGGCGGACAAGACCCACTTGCATACATGCGGTGACTATTGTAACGTTTCCAAAATAATAAAATATTATTTTCGGGAATTTTTATAATTTAATATTATTTTAATGAATATTTTAATATTCTGGTATAATTAAATACAAATAAATGGGGAAATTTTTGGAAAATTATGGAAAATTCTAAAATATGGTATTTTATGGAATTATGCCATTTTAAAGTTTTTAAGATTAGTTATATGCTAATTTAGTGTTAATCGCGATTAAAAATCGCTAATTGGATTTTTAGCTTTTTTGTGCAAAAATGTGCACATATCATTTTCCACACTTGTTACACTTGTATTACATTTCTTTTGCCATGGTTGTTCTTTTGGGTTCACTATTGGAGTGAGAAGGAAAAGAAAAGAAAGAAAAAGTAAGTGATGATGAGAGAAAGAGAGAGTAGGTTGCTTTTGACTTTTGACCCTTTCCTCCATCATTTCCCCATCTCATTTCTCTCTCCCCATCCCCAAGAGCTGAGCTGCTGCTGCTCCCTCTCTCCCTCTCTCTCCCTCTTCATGAAACCCTAGATCCACCATGAAAACAAAGCCAAAACCCATTCCCACTTCACAAAACTTGCTCCCAAGCTCACTAGCTACACATTGAACCTAGCAAGATTGGATTTGGAGGACTTTGAGCAACTCAAGAATTTTCTTGAGTTGCCAAAGGAGGTAATTTCTGCACCCTTAAGTAGTATTTCAATTTCTTTGTGCATCAATTCTAGTTTCATATCGATATTGTGTCGTTTTGTGGACTTTGGAGAATTCAAGTTAGGGTTTAGGGTAAAACTGAAATCAAAGATGAATTTGAGGATGGTGGTGACCTTAGAAACCCTGGTGTGATGTTAGTTTAGACCCAAACCTGAAATTGAAACCAGAATACAGAATTACGGAATCGATATCGGGGAAAACTGTAAATCTAGGAGTGTTTTGTGTAATTTGCTATCACCCCGAGACCCCAAAAATGAAACTGAGTTGACAGTGAGATGTGCAGGCACCATGGAACCACCACACCAAACCCTAGCTCCCAACTCCAAACCTCGGCAGCCAATTTATTCCATCTGGCCGCAAATTGCGGCCAGAGCAGGAGGGAACTGTCTCGATTTTTGTGCATGGCCCTAATTCCTCTAGTCTTGACCCTGGGTATGTCTAGTTTTGACTGATTCCATCTAGGGTAAAATCTGGGATGATTTTCCTATGTTGGTGCATGGTTTACGACTTGTTTTAGCATGGATTTTGGTATTTGGTGTTTCATTCCTGTCGGGTGGCGTTTGGACGTCAACGAAAAGTGGATATTAATCGTGTTTGCATGCGAGGTTATAGGTTTTTACCTATAGGCGTAGCGTGTGCCGTTTTGGTTTCAGATGTGATTTTCATGTGCTTTAGCATTTGTGATATCCTTGTAGGTACCCCACGTGATGTTGAGGCAAAGAAGATGAAGATAGCAACATCGGCATTGGCACATGAGAAGCAAGGTGAGTAGATTATATCTACGGGGAGAAGTCAGGTGGATGGCGTATAGCACCCCCACAGTCCGTGGTGATGTATACGAATACGTATACACACATATATTTATTATGTGTTGTTTAGGATTATTGATGGTAATATTGATATTATTGGTGATAAGGATGTATTGGTGTAGTATAGTGCGAAACCCTAGAGTAGTGGTTGCACTCACACATACACGTACACATATACTTGCATACATTCTTTCATTTATCTGTGCGCATCTGGAGGTTTGTATATCTACACATGGGTATGGGACTATGTGTTCATATACGGGATTGAGGATGATACATGGGATTGAGATGAGTCGATGAGGTTTGATTGAGGCCGTGAGATTCGGCGATATGACGGAGTTCGTATTTGAGATGTGATATGATGGTGGTGATACCGGATATGTGATGAGATGAATAGGATATTGACCCGTACCCAGCTATTGGGATGCCGTGCGACGATTTACCGTACGAGCTTTATATTGATGTTAGATCCACACTCATGACTCGAGGATGTTATGTGATATACTGTATCGTACGTGATACTATTGAGACGAGATCACCGACTATATATATATATATGTATATCGACTCAGATTTAGGTGGCTTCCATACCCCTCCCGATTGACTTGATTGTTGGGTTCGTAGTTCGCATAGTAGGCGTTAGACTAGATCCGAGTCATACCTATTTCAAAACTAACGAATCGGGGATATTTTAAAGATAGGCAGAAGGGTTATACGGATATTTTCAAATGACGCATCTTTTCTTAAAATACCGTAGCCCTTATTTTACCAAAAGCCCTGATTCGTCTTATTTCAAAAGGCAAGGTTGCAGGATATATCTATTGAGGCAGGTTCTTTACTGTTGTGTTGATTATTCGATTCCGCATATTCATGCTATTTGCATTGCATCGCTTGTATTGTTGATATATTTCAGTCATGCTGATAGGACACCAGCACCATTATCGATGATGCGTATGTTCCACGTACACTTGTTTGCCGGCTCACACACTTTATCATCGATAATTGCCATGTCACTACACTGTAGTACTGTTGCATTCAGGATATGATTCTTGCATGACAGACTGATATGCTTATATTTGTTTTACATGTCGCATGCATCATGCTTTCTGATTATACGCATTGAGATATGTTGTTTCCATGATATTTCTGGATTTGGGAACCGTGGATATTTCAAAAGAGAATGTGAAATTGTTTTAAAAACCCGGTTACCCTTGATATGATATTTCAGTGCGTCCACCATGTGTTTTCTCGGTGCTGAGAGCGACATGTGAAACCCGATTCGAGGAGGCGGATGAGGCCGATTGCGGGTACATGGTGGACCCGGTATGATTCCCTGGGGCAAGAAATGTTTTTCTTGGAGTAGACGATGAGCCTGGCAGGGTGGCGAGTACCTACCGATGATTGGTTGGACCTGGCGGTTATCCGGAGGATACTGACCAGAGTCGATAGATGGATATGGGCGTACTGCCGGGGCTGAGGGCCGATACCGCAGACAGAGCCCGTGGGCCGATCCAGACTGATGGAGCCCGATATATGAGGATTTATGTGCCAATGCTGGGCACAGTTTTCATGATGTTTTCGAGTGTCGATGCTGGGCACTCCGGTTCCATGATTTTGACGTGTCGCGAGGGACACGGATGGTTTATATCCTCATATTATTCCCATGCACATGCTTTCTGATATTTGCATGCATGATGGTTATTGTCATTGGGTGACGAGTGGACGGGATCCACGTATATGCAGATTTGATTACATTGATCATACCTCACATTCATGATATGCTATTACCTGAGGCACTAGCACGAGCACTTGGCACTACACTCATGTATAGAGATTACATTGCCAGTTTAGCATGCTTCAGCTTTATTCATATTGAGGTTTATTTATATCTGATCGTATTGACCTAGGATGGGTCATGCATTCGATCTCTGCTTGTAGATATTTTCTATTCACGAGTTGGCAACTCACCCCCGTTGTGCCACAGTTCTTGCAGGTTTTTGCCGTACAGATTCCATAGCGGCATTGCTGGCACACTGCTTCCTTATGGGTGACTTGCTTGGGTAGGTAGGTTCTTTTGTATCAGAACCGCCATTGTTCATGTATTATTCATTGTATCTAGAAATTCCATCAACCAAAAAACTTGTATATTGTTTCAGACTTAGACAGCAGTTTTGTATTATTTCGACCTAAGAGTCGCGCTTGTAGTATTACGGTTTTCTGGCCGTTTTGAGTTCTTTTTGGGTTTTGATCCTCGCCCTTTGGCGTTGTATATTATTATTGCTTGCGTGGTTGTGACCATCGATTGACGAAGAGCTAGCTCCCGCTTGGGGATGCCTTTTATCATTTCATATATATTATTCTTGTTGTACCCCGTTCGGGGCCAGTTTTTATAAAGGAAACTCTACCGAAATTTTCAGGAAAGGTTACTCATTTTAAAAATACATATTCGGCTTAGTTATTTTAAAACATTGATTTTCGAAACATGATTTCTTATTTCTTAAAACCAGTTTTCCTTATTTACTCTTTAAATGGTTTTAGATTTCTGGGCTTTTGGCTTACTTGGATCAGATGGGGTCCTATAGACTTCATATGGTTCAAGGGCCAGTCACGTGCTCTTTCGGGTCGTGACAACTATACTGTTGGATGTTATACACATGCATATAAGTATTGACTACCTTGTTGGCACATATACAGACCCGGTCACCCTAGATATCATAGTATCACCTTTATGATATAGTTGACCTAGAAGTCGTTGTTTTTTCGATTTCTATCTGTTGATATTTTTTTCTACTCACGAGTTGGCAACTCACCCCCGTTGTGCCACAGTTCTTGCAGGTTGACGGCTTGGATCAGTAGTGGCTTCGCTGGCACACAGTTGCATTCGGGTGTTTTGCATTGGTAGGTGGGGCACTTGTATCATATCCAATCTTGTACCGTACCCAATCTTGTACCTATATTCTTATTGTATCTAGTGTTAGTTATATGTATGCCCTAGAGGCCATTACTATACATAGGATGTATATTGTAGTGGATGCTGGGACATATATAGGGAGGACTTTCTTGCTCGACATGATAGTATGCTATCTGGTTGCTCTTTACCTTAACGTGTACACTGATTGTCTCTCTGTTACATGTTGGTAAAGCCCTTAGGATGTGTACTTGACTACCTGGACTATGATGAGGATCATACTAGTGGGGACATGGTAGTCTATAAGTACATCCTTCAAGGTCCCTAGTCGTAGGTGTATCGAAACGGGGCATCGATATACCAGAGTAGACTAGCGTATACCTTCTCGACCCATACAGATGGGCGATGGATGATCCCATATCCATTGGTGTTTGACATCAGAGATGATATACGGGTGCTCAGTGGAGACTGGGTACACTGGACGGACTCGCCGAGAACTCCCAGATGGTATTATACCTTACGTCAGATGGCAGTTCTATGGTGACACTGGTACAAAGTAGTCTGTTGACCCGAGATCGTCATAGAGTCTTGTGTGATTCCCGCTATGCTTTGATTTCCACCTTACCACGTCCAAGAGGGCATGCAAAACGGTGGTTTTTGGGTACAGTCCCGAATCACATGGAGGCAATGAGCGATAGGAGGGGATTCGTTTCTCCCGGTATAGGGAGTTGATGTTGCGCTGTGTTCGATTGGCTATAACCGGAAATCCCTGGCCAGGGTTGCTGATATTTACTGGTAAGTGTTACCAGTAGAATCTCGAACTGTTATAGACCTCATATCGACACGACTTATCGAGCTACTGGGGTCTGACGTTTACCACCCCTAGGCAAGATATGCGACATATCAGACGAACAGACCGGACTGTACGGTAAGTGTTACTGGTTGGATTCACAGGAGTGTGAGCGGGCTTGCTCGTTGATCTTCTGATCTCTCAATACCCGGGTGGACGTTACGTTTAGCAGACCGCTTGCGGCTTGTGGGTGTTTGATATGATCATCACCTGCTGCCGGCGTATTGACGAGTCTTTAGAGTCCTACACAGAGATTTCCTGGCTCAAGCAAAACGAAATAGGAGCGCATATGAGATATGTGCGGGACCAAGAATAATACCAGTATGTGATACTGTATTCTATTCTCGCGATTTGTATCATTGGACGGTTATATATGATATAGCCGGGTTACCGGATCAAGTGTTGATTCGATACATTGATACACTTGATATTAGTCGGTTATATGCAATATGACCGGATCATTAAATCAAGTGTTGATTTAATGATTTGATGTCTAATTATATATTTGATATATTACTTTACATTAACTAGTATTTGTTCACTTAACATTAATTTTCTCACTTGATGTGCACAAGTAGTATATGTGATATATTTTTGTGCAATTGATTGTATCATATTTGATGATACATGCAAACTTGGGTGTATGTTTGATTTAATCCATGTTTAGGTTAATGGTTAGGGTTTTGTTATCTTTATTTATTTTCTTTATTCATTTTGGCAAAAACAAATATGGTGGCTTTCTTTGTTTTTCTCTTGAAGCTTCATGAAGCTTTCATAAGTCTAGCCATTTTGTCTTTTGCCTTAACCTAACCATTAAACCTAAACCCTAGTTTATTCTCTACATGTGTTAGCCTCACCCATGGTTGCATTATGATAAGGCATCACTTGATTTTCTATTTTAATTAATTCATTCATTTTCATTTCTTTCTTCTTCTTCTTCTTGATGAAGAAAGAAAACCTTTGCTAGAAATTTTCAAGTGATGAATCCAAGTGAGAAATCCAAATCAAAAGTGAACCCACTTCCTATTTCTTCATCCTCTACCACTTGCCATGTAGCGTAGGGTGTTTTATTCACAAGTTTCATGACTTAGTGAAGGTGGAGCTTGAGTTTGAGTTGCCTCGACGTAGATCATCTTCAGCATCGAAGTCAACGACCTAGCCCGCTCATTTCTCCGACGAAACCATCGCAAGAGTCCGGGATCCCGGTGATCGCAGCAAAGGGACGTCATCACGGAGCTAAAGAAGTGGTGGACCGGATCTACAAAGGTTGTATTTCCATTCACTTAGTGTAAATGTGATTTACTTTCATTTAGTTTCACCTAAACTCTAGTTAACGATCTTGCTAAGGGTTTCTCGGCATATAATTTTTTAATTTGGCATGGTTGATGCCTTGTGGAACCTCTTTAGTGTGCCTACGAACCCTACAGTGGTATCAGAGCCTAGCTAGAGCCTTAGGCGATGAGTAGACGAAGTTAGAAACCCGATCGAACCCGAAACCCTAATTCAAAACCACTCTCTGGACTTTTTCTGAAAAAGTGGATTTTTCCAAATTAAAAATATGCAGAAAAATCATCAGGGTTTTCTAAGGGTTACTGTGCAAAACGAGCGCCTGAGTCCACTAAAGCGCCGCGGAACCGCGGCATAAGCATGGCTCATGCGGCGGTTCCGCGGCCATACAGTCACATCATTTATTGATTTTTGCACAGTAATGTCCTTTTGAATTTCCTCTGTTTTATGGGTATTTTTAATCTATACTCAAGAGTTGAGTTTTCTGGGTTGTATTGGGGGCTCGATGATTCGATCGGAATCTTTAACTGCGTTTATGTGTGTTTCCGGGTAATTTAGAATATGTTAAAAGGTTCGACCGGATATAAATACCCAATTTTTCCCCTGCCGGGAAATTTCCAATTGTTGGATTTTTCCGTAGTTTAATAACGTTCTAAGTAGTGCAAGTAACACGATGGACCCTCTAGAAGACAACAAACCTTAACTCGATTATGTGATCGTCTTGAACTGCCCTTTGAACCTTAGGGTTTGGGGCAGTACGGCGTGCCACATGTGAGGCGTTGGCTTGACCCTTCTACGGCTAGACCGTTGGTACTGAGGCATGAAGTGAATGTTTTAAAACTTATTTCATGTGTTGAGCTGTGTCGGGGAAACTTGGGTGTTTGATTGTTCGATCGGAAAGTTTAACATTTTCTATTTATCTGGAATGTGATACAATATTTGGAATTCACAAGTAGTTATGAGGTAACTAATATGAATGTTATAAACATAGCACTCTCACTTGATCGGTTGCGATGGAATTTTGATGCGATCAAAATTCCGTCGCAATCACGTAGCGTATGCGGATACTCGCCGGTAAACTTTATAGACAGCTACACCCCATAGCCCCGACCAAGTGACTGTAGGAGAACCCCATCGCCGAAAGCATCCGTTCGGGTGCTCGTGGCAGCGGTGTTCCGCCTTAGTGCACTTCGTCGACGGTATCGGGGGTGCGGCCGTCTACTAAAGTTTGCGACGAGCATTTGATCAGAATGTCGGGAATCCTGTTGAATTGCCCGACTTGATATTTGAAAAGAGTTTTCGATAATGAGACTGAAATGCGGGGTTTATAATTGTTAGGCATGCGATGTCTAAGGAATTCATTTGATTAGGCATGTGATGTCTATGAAGTTTGCGGATTCCAACTGTTGTAGTTTTACACTTTCTTTTCTGTGACCGCAAGTGTAATATGTGATATCGCCGGTTTCGTTGCTATATGTCAACGACAATTGGGATGCGCATATTTATTTACGTTGATGACATGTGATGTTATGTGTTGCTGGATATTTTATATTGGATCGTCGTGTTTGAACAGCCAGGTTTTTTTTTATGTGAGATGAGTGTTTTTCATTTTCATTCATGTAAAAACTTGTATGTAATATTCTTTTATTGGGGCACTTCCAGGTTGCGGATGATGTCACCATTTGTATATTATTTACTTTTCCTCATTTGGATAGACCCAAGGAGGGGAGCACAAGTAACCGGGTTCTAGGGTCCAGTGGGAGACCATCTCGAGGAGTCGAGTCCGGGTCTCCTAACTCTAGAATTGGTAGGGTTGCTTGCCGCTCTCGTAGGGGTCTAGGGGTATGGGTTTGGCTACTCATCGCGACCGTGGAATCCGTGTTTTATTCTGGCTCGTATTGAAAACACGGACGTCCTAGTATATCCAATGTTTCATATGTTTCTTCTGCTGCAATATCTATGATGTGATCATTTGATATTCTGTGATAGATACTATATATAGTATATATGATATATTATATAGACGTTACTTATGTTTTACACCCGTGCTAGCCCTGCCCCGCTCTGCCGTTAGTTACCTAACCTAACGGTGCACGAGGGGACATCGAGGCAAATGCGGATGCCATAAGTGTACGTCGTATTTATCTGTGATGTTTAGGTACTTAAATGATGGGACTTCATTAATATGATTAATGAAAGAAAAAGAAACCTAAAGATGTTGTGGAATCGAATTTTCAAAAACAGGTAGCTACAGTTCTTGCTTTGCATCACGGTGTTCCTTGTAGAACATCATGCACCTCATTCGACGAGGAAAGGGCCGAGATCCCTTCACCGGGAGTGACCCCTTTAGCAATAACTGGCAGATGCTATACACTCGGTTTGTCTTTTGATTGCTTCTATAGTTTCTGCTTTGCACAGTGATATATATGATATATCCCGCATCTCAGTCGAAGAGAAAAGGGCCGACGATCCCTTCACCGGGAGTGACCCCTTTAGCAAAACTAGAAAAGCCTAAAAAACACTCCATTTTAAAATCATTTGATTCTACAACGATATCAAGTTCATTACGCAATAGGTTTTCAGAAAAACCTTTCGTAGCCCTCCGTCATTTCAGATAAGTACTAGTTAGTATTCGTGCTGCGGTAGTTTAGCCTCCGTCAAGGTGTAGTGTACGGTAGCTAACTAGTGCTTATCTGCTAGCATATGATACGATTGGATTAGGGTATTCGTACGGCGTTGTTTGGCCTCCGTCAAGGGTCGTGCGGGTGGGTTTAATTCAATCAGGAAATGACGGGTTGAACTTGACTAGCGGACTATGGGTAGTTTGGCCTCCGTCAAGGTCATAGGACGCTAGGGGCAAAATATTATCGGGAATTTCAAGTGTTGAAATTTGCAATGAGATTGCATACCTTCTATGAGATAGTTGGATCCTGATACCCGCTGCGAGTAAGAGTTACTCCTGGGAGAGTTTTACACATTAAAATTAGCCGATCAAGTAGGTGTCTAGAAAGGTGTTAATGAGGTTATGCCTCTGGGAAAACGAGGTTTACATTAATTTGGTTCGTGCGAAAGCACGGGGGACCTCCCTCAAAGTACCGACACTGGCCTGGATGAAAGATTGGTGAACTTGTAGTGTGTAATCAATTCCGGCTAGTCTTTCCTTTTAAGGTTTGAAGGAAGATTTGATAAAAACAGTGGGAGCCATCCTGATTAGATAAAATAATAACCAATCTATTCTTGCAAGAGCGCACGCAGAGTGTTTTCTTCTCTCTCTCTCCAGGTAGCGACCATATCATGCCTTAATCAAGATAATAATACGGATGTATTGACCGAACCCGCTTGTTATACTGAGCTGGGGAACGTTGGTCCCGCTCCAACTTATAATTGTTATAAGACCAAGCAGGAAATTGGGGATTACCAGAATTCTCGTGCCGCCCAAACGAAAAGAGTGCATGTTGATGCATCATCTTCGGGTGTGTTCATTACAGAGAACTGTTTCTCAGAATCCTTTACGTCCTGGGTATATGATACCGGATCAGGATCCCACATATGTAATATATTACATGGGCTACAGAAAGGTAAAGAACTGAGAACGGTTGATAAGTTTTATGAGACAGAAAACGGTGCAAATGTTGCAGCCAAGTCTGTTGGTCACTGTCACCCTGTATTACCAGAATACATTGATTCTGAACAAATGTTATTAGATACCGAACCTGATATACAAAATCATATCAGTCTCTTTATTAATAAAGAAAGGATATAATTTTGTATTGTTGGATAATGTTTTGAACATTTCCTATATCAAAAGTTGATCGGTTCAGGCACGTTATCTAAAAGCATTGACGTTCTAAATCAAACTACAGTTCTTAGTATACAGAACAAACACAAGTGGAAGAGTTCAGAAATGAACGAATCCTTCTTGAGGCTTTGTAGACTAGGTCATATCAATGCGACCCGACTGGCTGAAGTTACATTTAGATGCATATTTAAATCAGTTTGAATTTACATCTTATGAAACTTGCCAGTCATGTCACAAGGATATAATGACCATAGCTCTGTTTATTGGAAACAGAGAAAGAGTTAGTGAACTCTTGGGACTGATACATGATGATGTATGTAAGGTCCCCTGTCTGCACATGCCAAGACCGGTTCTTTGTACTTCATTACATTCTCTGATGATCTCTCAAGAATCAGACATATGTTCCTGTTGAAACACAAGTCCGAACCCTTTGAGATATTCACAGAATATAAGTTTGAAATAGAGAATCAAAATAAGGGTATAAGTATTATGTCCTTTGATGTGATCAGGGAGGAGAATACTTAAGCACGGAAATCCTGGACTATTATAAAGGAGAATGATATTCTCTCTCAGCATTACTCCTCCGTATACACCATAGCACGATGGTATATCGGGGTGGAGCAATATCACCCTATGTGATATGGTGTGCTCTATGATGAGTACTACTGAGTTTCCTATTTCCTTTTGGAAGTTATGCACTTGAGAAGCTGCATACCTATTTAATAGGGTTTCAATCAAATCAGTTGCCTACCACTTCATATATGATATGGAAAGGGAAGAGCCTATATCTTAAGTTGGTTAAGATTTGGGGTTGTCCGGCCTATGTCTAAAAGCAAAATCCGGACAAGATCGAGGCAATGTCAGTTCTGTAGAACTGGAAAGTTCCAGCTATACAAACTGCACCTGATGATTTGACAGAACCAAGGGATTCGATAGTCTCCGACGAACCTCAGCCTCTCCGCCGATCTGGAAGGGTTCCTCATCCGCCTGAGAGATACTTCGGTTTCTCGATGACAGTGGGAGCGAGGATTGCATCTTGAGATGATGACCCAACTAGTTTCGAGCTGGCCATCAGGAGTGGGACTCTGTAAGAATGGCTGGATGCTTAGCGATCTGAGATGGAATCCTTATACACCAACAAAGTATGGACTTTGGTTGCTTTATCTGAAGGGTTAAATCACCATAAGGAGCAAGTATATCTTGAGAAGATTACTTGGTGTAGATGGAAAAGTTGAGACTTTCAAAGCTAGACTTGTTAATGGTTTTTGTCATCGACCAGGCGTGGATAATGATGAAACCTTTTCCAGTGGCTATGCTTAAGTCCATCCGGATCCTACTTGCCACGGCTATATACCATGACTACGATATCTGGCGGTTGGATGTCATGACTGCTTTTCTAAAATGATGTTTCAGAAAAGAGAGTCTGTAAGTACACAGTCAGAGGGCTTCGTAGACAGTGGGAGCAGCGGAAACGTGTGCAAGATGTTTTATGTGATAAAGCAGGCATCGCGGAGTTGGAACATCTGTTTTGATGTATTAGTCAAAGAGTTTGACATCATCAAAATGCTAGATGAACCTTGTATAAACAAAAGGTAGTAGGGAGTATGGTGACGATCCTCGTAGAGTACGTGGATGACATACTCTTGATAGGGAAGGAGTTTCCTATAATACGCTCGATCAATCTCCGCTTATCACAATGATTCTACATATAGTATCAAAGTGATACCTCCTAAATCCTAAGTTTTGATCTATGAGATAGATCTAATTGGATGTTAGGATTCTCACTAGTTGTAGTGAGAAGGTATCAATCGATCCTGGGGAGAATCACTGGAAAGGTTCCAGAGTGATAAAGTCGACTGAATGTCAGTCGCAGACATTGTCTTTACCCTCAGTGGAGGGACGGTATGTTGGAAGAGTTCCAAGCTAGATACCGTGGCTTACTAGACGATAAAGGCTGGATACATCGCTACTTAAGATGCGACCAAAGAGGCTGTCTGGGTGTATATTAGTTCATGAGATGAACTTAGTTCCTCCCATTGTGTGACAATGGAGTTGTGGCTTATGCCAAGGAACGTCCGTCCCATCAGTAATCCAGACATATTCTAAGGCAGCATCACCTGATCATGGAGACAGTTGATCTCCAGGGTGATCGAGGTTAGGAGAGTAGACTCAGAGGACAATACGGCGGATCCACTCACAAAGGCCTTTTCCCAAAGAGAGACAATTATAGGATGGTTGAGTATGAGATACTGCAACCACTGCTACAGATGTCCCTAGTGCAAGTGGGAGATTGTTAGTTATATGTATGCCCTAGAGGCCATTACTATACATAGGATGTATATTGTAGTGGATGCTGGGACATATATAGGGAGGACTTTCTTGCTCGACATGATAGTATGCTATCTGGTTGCTCTTTACCTTAACGTGTACACTGATTGTCTCTCTGTTACATGTTGGTAAAGCCCTTAGGATGTGTACTTGACTACCTGGACTATGATGCGGATCATACTAGTGGGGACATGGTAGTCTATAAGTACATCCTTCAAGGTCCCTAGTCGTAGGTGTATCGAGACGGGGCATCGATATACCAGAGTAGACTAGAGTATACCTTCTCGACCCATACAGATGGGCGATGGATGATCCCATATCCATTGGTGTTTGCCATCAGAGATGATATAAGGGTGCTCAGTGGAGACTGGGTACACTGGACTGACTCGCCGAGAACTCCCAGGTGGTATTATACCTTATGTCAGATGGCAGTTCTCTGGTGACACTGGTACAGAGTAGTCTGTTGACCCGAGATCGTCATAGAGTCTTGTGTAATTCCCACTGTGCTTTGATTTCCACCTTACCACGTCCAAGAGGGCGTGCAAAACGGTGGTTTTTAGGTACAGTCCCAAATCACATGGAGGCAATGAGCGATAGGAGGGAATTCGTCTCTCCCGGTATAGGGAGTTGATGTTAAGCTGTGTTCGATTGGCTATAACCGGAAATCCCTGACCAGGGTTGCTGAGATTTACTGGTAAGTGTTACCAGAAGAATCTCGAACTGTTATAGACCTCATATCGACACGACTTATCGAGCTACTGGGGTCTGACGTTTACCACCCCTAGGCAAGATATGCGACATATCAGACGAACAGACCGAACTGTACGGTAAGTGTTACTGGTTGGATTCACAGGAGTGTGAGAGGGCTTGCTCGTTGATCTTCTGATCGCTCAATATCCGGGTGGCCATTACATTTAGCAGACCGCTTGCGGCTTGTGGGTGTTTGATATGATCATCACCTGCTGCCGGCATATTGACGAGTCTTTAGAGTCCTACACAGAGGTTTCCTGGCTCAAGCGAAACGAAATAGGAGCGCATATGAGATATGTGCGGGACCGAGAATAATACCAGTATGTGATACTGTATTCTATTCTCTCAATTTGTATCATTGGACGGTTATATATGATATAGCCGGGTTACCGGATCAAGTGTTGATTTGATACACTTGATATTAGTCGGTTATATGCGATATGACCGGATCATTAAATCAAGTGTTGATTTAATGATTGGATGTATAATTATATATTTGATATATTACTTTACATTAACTAGTATTTGTTCACTTAACATTGATTTTCTCACTTGATGTGCACAAGTAGTATATGTGATATATTTTTGTGCACTTGATTGTATCATGTTTGATGATACATGCAAACTTGGGTGTATGTTTGATTTAATCCATGTTTAGGTTAATGGTTAGGGTTTTGTTATCTTTATTTATTTTCTTTATTCATTTTGGCAAAAACAAATATGGTGGCTTTCTTTGTTTTTCTCTTGAAGCTTCATGAAGCTTTCATAAGTCTAGCCATTTTGTCTTTTGCCTTAACCTAACCATTAAACCTAAACCCTAGTTTATTCTCTACATGTGTTAGCCTCACCCATGGTTGCATTATGATAAGGCATCACTTGATTTTCTATTTTAATTAATTCATTCATTTTCATTTCTTTCTTCTTCTTCTTCTTGATGAAGAAAGAAAACCTTTGCTAAAAATTTTCAAGTGATGAATCCAAGTGAGAAATCCAAATCAAAAGTAAACCCACTTCCTATTTCTTCATCCTCTACCACTTGCCATGTAGGATAGGGTGTTTTCTTCACAAGTTTCATGACTTAGTGAAGGTGGAGCTTGAGTTTGAGTTGCCTCGACGTAGATCATATTCGGCATCGAAGTCAACGACCTAGCCCGCTCATTTCTCCGACGAAACCGTCGCAAGAGTACGGGATCCCGGTGAACGCAGCGAAGGGACGTCATCAAGGAGCTAAAGAAGTGGTGGACCGGATCTACAAAGGTTGTATTTCCATTCACTTAGTGTAAATGTGATTTACTTTCATTTAGTTTCACCTAAACTCTAGTTAACGATCTTGCTAAGGGTTTCTCGGTACATAATTTTTGAATTTGGCATGGTTGATGCCTTGTGGAACCTCTTTAGTGTGCCTAGGAACCCTACATCTAGTTAACTCCATCAATCAAAAGTTGTAAATTGTATAAGTGATGAGACTTAGTGAGACTTGTAGTTGCGAGATTTAAGCGATGTGGTTTATATTCACCTTTGGGGTTATATTTTGCTCATTTCTTTATCTTTTTGTGGTGAACTTCGCCGTTGGGCGTCGTATACTTATTTATATCGTATTGCGTGATTATGATCCGCTGTTTGGCGAAGAGCTAGCTCTCGCTTGGGGATGCCATTATTCTTTTTATGTATTTGTGGTTTTGGATCAAAATATACAAAGGAGGTGCTGGTAAAATTTTTAAAAAAGACGAAACATGTTTTCAAACTAGTAAATTTCACTTGCATCATTCACGTTCCTTTTCTATGCATTAAGAAAACTTGATTTCATATACCTTTATTTCAAAACCTCACCTCCTTTATTTTTCTAAAAGGTTTAGATTTCTGGGTTTCAGCTTACTTGAATTCCGTTACGCCTTTAGACGTTGCGTGATTCAAGTGATGGTCACGAGCTAATATTTCAGGTCGTGACAAAGTTGGTATCAGAGCGCTAGGTTTAACCTTGTTTCGAGTCTATGTTTGACTATGCGGAGTCTAGAGCGGGTATGTATTTCGGAACCTAGGCTTGACCTTACGGAACTTAGACTTGAATGGGGGGTGTATTAGACCCGAACTTTCGTTTCATAAGCTGACCCTGATTGATGGAGTAGGTAGCTTGAGTAGAGTGATGTACCGTATGTATGTTCCACGGCATATTTATGATACGATACTCCACTTAAGACATCTTAGGATGTACATGTTTTGAGATCAGTGATTCTCTTCGTATCCATGATTATACATCCATTGGAGATCCTCGATTCTATTAGTTCCATGATCATACTTTCATTGATGATGTTCCTTCTTATGATCATGTATCCATTCTGGATCTGTCGTTTCCTCCCGTGCCGTTGATCTGCTCTCTTCGATACTCGATTGAGGTTCCTGTCACCATAGTTTGAGCACAGTTTGAGCTGCTGCTATTGTTGCGGTCAGGTCGAGCCCGTCCGGTACGAGGGCTGACCATTGTGTTTTCTGGTGACATGAGAACGTCTCGAGTTAGTATTTTATGTTGTGACCTCTTGTAGAGGCGGGTGCTTGGTTTCACACCGGATGATCGGGCCATTGACAGAGGCTGCCAGTTGCGAGAGGACTGTTGATGTACAGCATACCTCAGAGATTTTGATGTCACCTACCGTGTAGACAGGTGACCCAGCTGTTGCTGAGATTGATGGGATGTCGCTTCCAGAGCTTACGAGCTAAGATCGGCGGAGCTTCCAGGCAGAAATGCGACAGATGATAGCTAGTCTACCCCGACTTGAGAAACGAAGGTGATTCGTCAGATTGATGCACCGACGCAGGCCCAGTTGAGTTGAAGATTTCCAGTGTGGAAAGAATCTTACTCAGACCCAAAGCAGACCGATCCTGAGACGACCGCCGATGTATTGCCTTTCCTGGAGGATTGAGGCATTGTTTAGCATGCGGGCGAAGAATAGTCACATGTGGTATTGGCGAAGCTAAAAGGTTCAAACGAGTGCCAGGACACCATTTTCCCAAGTTTAAAGTGTTCGGAGGAACATGCAGGTAATTCTGTGGACCCTCTAGAAGAATGAAACCCTAACTCGACATGATGACCATGGAACCGCTTTGAACCTTAGGGTTTATGGCAGTTTAGCGGTACCATCAGTGAGGCTTGAGTTTGCCCTTCTACGGTTGGTCCAGAGGTGTTGTGGTATGTACCAGATATTTTTAGACTGCGCTCAGGTGTTGAGCCTTGGGGAAATTTTGGGACCTCGATGACACGATCGAAAAGTTTAACGTCGTCCAGATACCATGTGATAAGAGATCAGTAAGCTCACCAGCTTCAGATAGAGGACCTCACCCCGATGCATTGTGAGTTGATCAAGAGCGGGCGGGTATTGAGTATTCCTCCGATGGTAGGGACGAGTTCCCGAGGACGTGTTCGGCCAGATATCTTCTACCGAGTGATGAAGATACCGAGTTCGTGACTTGAGTCTGTGTGAGAGACTCCGGATTGACAGAGGCCAAGAACAGTAATAGTGCGCAGATAGCATGGCGTGACGTCATGGTGAGAGATGATAAAGACAAGGGGAGACAGAGGTTCATGCGAGATGCTGACGAGCTGTTGCTACTCCCCATCGAGATCAGAGACCTGATATTCTTACAGAGGTGTTCGGATACGGCCAATTTCAGAGGAAATGTGTGCGGAACACGCAGATGTCCAGAAAAGAGGGAAGATTATACAAGAGTACCAGCCTCCGTACAGTTCGGCATAGGCGAGATCGGAAGAGACCTTGAGCAGGATTCCTTCCGGAACACTGCTGCAATGAGATTTGCACCTAGGATCATATGGGTCAAGTATATTTAGAGGACCAGAGGCCGACGCCAGTGAAGAGCTGCCCTATGAGTGGTCGTGATGATTGACCGGGAGATGATCAGAGAAGTGCTGGAACGGAATCGTCCCCGTTAGCACACCTGACAGGGCCGATGAGCCGCTGGATTGCGAGATTGGTAATCCACAGAGAAGATAAGGACCCAGATACAGAGGACGCCGGGCCGTGAGCTGGAGGCGAACGGATGTTCTTGCCCTGCCAGTTTTAGGCGCACCGATTTATCTTTCGACATCGTAAGAGGTGTACCATGATGTCCTTTGTTACGATTGCGTTTTTGATCCGAGTATCACGCTTATATCGCTTGGATTTGAATTTTGATGACGAGTTTCCTGATATTGATTTCGTGCACCATGGTTGCACCTACAGGGTATTTACATTTTTTGCGCATAGTTATCGCACCTTATATATATTTTATACACCGTTATGTTGATTTACGATTTGTGCATATCTATTACACTTGAGATTTGGTTTTATGCCTTGGCTGCACATGTCTATGATTTCGTGGATTTCATACGGTGATTTGATTTTATGCATGTGGTACGCACTCGATTTGATTTTTGCACTCGGTATAGCTTATATGTGCTTGCCGTGAATTGATTTGTATTTTGTGCACGCAGTTGCGCACGTTTACGATTTTATACACCTTGGTGTACTCGGTGTTGCTTTAATGCGTTTGATTTATTGTTTTTATTTCGTGCAATTGCTGCACCAGATTCGTATTTTGCACATTAGTTGCACTAGATTTGCATTTCTTGCATTTGTTGCACCGAACGGGTATTTATGCGTTTGTCGCACTGAATTTATACTCCGTACCTTGGTTGCACCCGATTTATATCCTTGAGCATTCGTTTTACCAGATTTGTATTTTCGTGCGCATTGGCACTTGCCGTTCGTTTTCGTGCATGCTACTGCACTATATGCTTTTACGGACCCGACATGTTTTGGTTGAATTTTGCGCATATTAGGCGCTTAATTTTGGATTTTGCGCATATTAGGCGCTTGATTTTGGATTTTGTGCGCATCGGATGCACTTGAGTGAGATTTTACTCGTGCATGTATGATGCTCTTGATTTAGATTTCTTCCGTGCATATTGGATGCGATTTCACTCGTGCGGGACATATGCACTTGGGTTGGATTTTCGCGCATGTTGGGCACATGATATGAGATGTGATTCTGTGCACACCGGATGCATGGGATTGATGATTTCAGTGCACTTTAGATGTACTTAATATTGTTGTCGTGCACACCCGTTGCACTGGACAGATGCTTTCGTGCACACCCGTTGCACTTAGTTTACTTTTGGTAGCACTTGTGTTTGGGTTTGATTTCCATGCGCACCAGACGCCTGTGATCGCTGGATACGCCTTTTTAGGCTGATCATGCTTTTGAGCACCTTGTTTTCATGTTGGGCATTTTATTGTGTAGTGGCCAAACAGGACTGATCTGAGACAGTACCTGAGTACTTTGCATGCATTAAAATATTTCCAAAAAGGGATTTCAAAAGGAGCTATAGTCTCACTATTTCCTACGTGTCCGTGAGCGACGCGAACGTTTATAAAGGAAAACCTTTTGGGATATTTTGAAAACGACGGAACGTGTATTTAAGAAGACATATATAGACATATATTATTATTTTAAAAATGAGCATCCGTCAGTTATGCCGTGAGTTACGAATTCCCGCGGCGATTTAGAAAAGATTTTGCATGTATTTTATTCAATTTTGGAGTTTTCAAAGATGCGTATTATACATGTATTATAGTATTTGACTAGTGTATATTGGATTTCAGTAGTGGATTTCGAGAACCGTATCTCTATTGTAACTCCGAGGATATGCGTGCAAATCCGATGATTTGCGTGGCGCTTGATGGAGTTCGATTTTGAGTTTTTACTCAATTTCATGCGCACTTGAGGCGATGTGCTATGTTATTTCAGCATTTTCCTTGACTTCAGAGCCCCGTTGATTTTAGCTGATTTTTGAAATATTTTAGATTTTGGGGGTTTAAATTTAAATTCGGGGACCGAATTTATTTAAAGGGGGAAGATTGTAACATTTCAGGAAATATAAAATATTATTTTTGGGAATTTAATATTAAAAAAATATATTTCCCGAAAACTGCCGTTTTGCGAAATTGGGGTTTTCGAAAAAAGGTATAAATATATACCAATAATTGTGAAATAAATAAAAATTAAATTGATTTATTCATTTAAAAATAAATTTAAAGGATTTAGAAATTTTAAAAATTATTATATACAGTTTCGATAAAAACCCGATTAGTGCACTGCTAATCGTGATTAAGCCAAATCCGCATTTCTACAGTTTTCATGGTTAGTGCACCATGACATATTACATGTTATTTCATTTGTGTGTTTTATGTTACGGTTGGGCTTTTGGGTGACAAAAGAAAAGAAAAGAAAAGAGAAATGATTGAGGAGAAGGTCAAAAGGGGACATAATGATGACATGGAAAGGGAGTGGGTGAGAATATAGTGTGAGAGAGAGGGGGGCTGCTGCCTTGGCCATTTTCTCCCATCATTTTCTTTATCTCTTCATCTCTCTCAACTCCACATCCCTCCATCTTCTACCCTCTTGATCCACCCCAAAAACCTTGCTAAAACCCTATACCCCTTCATAAAAAATTGATCACCTCCTCACCCTCATCGCTATGAACCAAGAAAAGTCAGATTTTGACAACTTTGGGACTTCTAGGGTTTTTTTGGGAGTGACCATGAGGTATATCTCTTTTCATTTAGAGTAGTTGTGATTTCCTAACTTTTGTTTAAGTTTAGAAGCCGTTTAGTGATGGATGTGTGAACTTTGAAATCCCAAGAGAAGGGTTCGAGAAATTGGTGATGTTTTGTGGCTGTCAACGAGACTTGTGTGGTGATGCTTGACCTGGAAAATAGCCTAGAAACCAAAATATGGATTTGGGAATTTAGTTCATGTCGGTTTGTGAGAAATTTGGGTGTGCAGGAAAATCTGGAGCAAACCGGGGGATTTTTGAGAGTAGCAAACAACTCTAGGGGCCAAATTAGGGTATTAGGAGGCCACCTTTATGAGACGGACCCAACCTGAGCAGGGTGACCAGAGGAGGCCGGTTTTTTTGATGATGTGGCCGGCCACATGGTGATATGGGGTGTCGGGGTTGGTCCAGTAGCTCAAATACATCATATACAACACCCTAGACTTGTTTGTGCAACTCCTTTTGGCCTGAATCAAAATCTGGAGCACTTTAGTGTGGTTTTTGGCTATGTTTCCGTATTTTGAAATGTTTAGTTTTGATATTTGGATTTGTATTTGGTTTTCGCATGTTTGTACATCGACAACAAGGGTTGTTTGGTTGATTTTGTACGCGTATGCTATAGGTTCTAACCTGCAAGCATGGCGCGTGCCGTTTTGGATTTCAGAATATGATTTTAATAGCGTTGCGATGTGTGTTGTTATTGTAGGTACCTTCGCGTCGATTCCGAGGCGACGGAGCGTGGCGTCATCGACTTCGGCAAGCGAAGACTAAGGTGAGTGGATCTATATCCACGGGGGAAGTCGGGTGGATGGCGTATAGCACCCCCGCAAGGTATTGATGGAAAACTGATTATAGAATATGGTTAGGAAACCTAGATTAGGAAACTAGGGTTATAGTAAAGGATAGTTAGTGATACTATATTAGAAACTAGAGGGTAGTTAGAAGTGATATGTTACTACTATCATAGGATGGCGTTTAGCGATATTGCCGTTTAGGGTACTGTAGGACTAGATAGTCGATGTAGATGTGTCATTCGAACTATACCATTTTCTAAACCGAAGAATCGTATGTATCTTTAAATATATACCTTGAGAGATGTTACGGATTTTCAAATGATATCTTTTTCTTAAAAACACCGTAACTCCTATTTTAAAAACTACGATTCGCTTCTTTTAAAAAATCTGCTGGTATGGTTCGGGTGTGTATGCTAGATTAGATACCTATACTTATAGTATAGATAGAATGTTTAGGTAAACTCGACTTGTTATGAGATATAAATGCGATGAAAGAATATATGATGATATGATGATATGTTGTATACGGATGCGAGTCGATCGAGATGATTTATACCCTGCCGGTCTCCAGATATGAGATTATTGCGGATATGAACCGGGACATAGGAACATATATATATATATATATAATGCTGTGAATAATGGATGATAGGCCGTACGTGATTTCAAGCCGTACCCTCATTTGTCGTATAGGAAGATAGGATCCCTATTAGCTTAATGCCGCCGTACGATGATTTTCCGTGCATGATGAGTTTGACTTGATGATTGATCACTAGAGGTTGCCGTACGATGGATCATACCGTATGCGATGTTGTTAGGCTGGATGCCGGTTGATAGATCCCCCGACTCGGTCATATTAGATACGTATACCCGTCAGCATTTGCATATGATTTACCTTGTGCTGTATTCATGATATTATTTTTGCATCGCATATACCTGTGATAGTACACCTGCACCATTATCGATGATGAGTATGTCACACGTACACAGTTTATAGGCCCACACACTTCATCATCGATAATTGCCATGTCAGTACACAGTAGGATTGCTGCATCATGATGTGACTCTTCGCATAACCTGCTTGTGCATTTACATTGATACATTCATACTTTCGGATATACACATTTGTATATCCATATTCATGCACATATACATTGGTACATTCATACTTGCGGATATACACATTTGTATATCCATATTCGTGCTCATTTACATTGATACATTTGTAGGGTTACTAGGCACACTAACAAGGCACTACAAGGCATCGACCATGCCAAAATTAAATTTTTTTATGTGCCAAACAACCCTAAGCAAGATAGTATACTAGAGTTTAGGCGAAACTAAAAGCAAGTAAACAACTTTACTCTAAAGGGATACGAAATACAACCTTTGTAGATCGGTCCTTCACTTCTTTAGCTCCTTGATGAAGTCCCTTCGCTGCGATAGTGGTTCTCCCGGGCCCTTGCATGGCTTCACGAGGCGAAAGGTGCGACCTTGCTTGAAGTCTCCGAGGCTGAAGATGATCTACGTCGAGAGAATTCCGACTCAAGCTTCTACTTCACTAACTTGAGAATTAGTGAAGCAAACACCCTATACTAAAGTGCTAGTCTAGTAGAGGATGGAGAAATAGGAAGTGGGTTCTCTTTAGAATTTGTTTTCTCATAAGTTTTCTCACTTTGGATCAAACCCTAGCTAGCTTTTCTTTTTAGCAATGAAGAAGAAGAAGAAATGAAAGAGATGAGGATAATGATCAAGTGAGAAGGCTAACCATGGTGAGTGAGTATCATATACTAACTCTTGTAGAGCCATAACCATAGTTTATCTAAATGGTTAGGTTAATAAAAAAATCTAAGGGGAAGACAAAGGTAGTGGACTTTGTCAAAGTAAAGTAAGCTTCTACAAGCTTCATGCCCTTTCCAAAATTCCACCAATTTTGTAATTACCTTAAATAATTATTAACCATCATCTAATATAGTATGGTGTATGTCTTACACACCCATGTTTAGTGTATCATCAACCATGATACAAAAGAAAACACTTTAATATATATATCACATATATATATATTCAAGTGTTCACATGTGAGAAAAACCCTAAAGTGAACAAGTGTTAGCAAGTGTAAATTAGTATATCTAATATACAATTATACACTTAATTATTAAATCAACACTTGACTTAATAATCCGGTCATATCTCATATAACCGGCTAACATCCATCGTATCGACTTATCGAATCAACACTCGATCCGATAACCCGGCTATATCATATATAACCGACCGATACATAAAGTCGCGAGAATAGAATACGGTATCACATACACGCATTATTCTCGGTCCCGCACATATCACATACGTGCTCCTATTTCGTTTTGCCTGAGCCAGTAAAACCTCTGTGTAGGACTCTAAAGACTCATCAATACGCCGGCAGTAGGT
Organism: Agapanthus africanus; assembly: GCA_030015575.1. Taxonomy (NCBI): domain Eukaryota; kingdom Viridiplantae; phylum Streptophyta; class Magnoliopsida; order Asparagales; family Amaryllidaceae; genus Agapanthus; species Agapanthus africanus. The sequence continues at coordinate 514,884,499 of JASDDO010000024.1, read as the reverse complement.
GATGATCATATCAAGCACTCACAAGCCGTCAGCGGTACTAGCTGGACGTAACAGCTATCCGGGTATTGAGCGATCAGAAGATCAGTAAGCAAGCCCGCTCCAACTCCTGTAAAAGCCTGCCGGTAACACTTCCCGTACGGTCCGGTCTCCTCGTCTGATATGTCGCATATCAAGTCTAGGGGTGGTAAACGTCCGACCCCAATAACCGATAAGTCGTGCTGATGTGAGGCTCATAACGGGCCGAGAAACTACTGGTAACACTTACTAGTAAATCTCTAAATCAGCCCTGGCCAGGGACTTCCCTGTTACGGCCAATCGAGCACAGCGTAACATCAACCCCCAATACCGGGAGAGACGAAACCCCTCCTATCGCTCATTGCCTCCATGTGACTCGGGACTGTACCCAAAAACCACCGTTTTGCACGCCCTCATGTACGTGGTAAAGTGGAAATCAAAGCACAGTGGGAATCACACAAGACTCTATGACGATCTCGGGTCTACAGACTAACCTGCACAAGTGTCACCAGAGAACTGCCATCTGACGTGAGGTATAATACCATTTGGGAGTTCTCGGCGAGTCCGTCCAGTGTACTCAGTCTCCACTGAGTACCCGTATACTATCTCTGATGTCAAACACCAATGGATATAGGATCATCCATCGCCCATCTCATGGGTCGAGAAGCGTATACGCTAGTCTACTCTGGTATATCGATGCCCTGTCTCGATACACCCATGACTAGGAACATTAAAGGATGTACTTATGGACTACCATAGCCCCACTAGTATTATCTGCATCACACTCCAGGTAGTCAAGTACACATCCTAAGGGCTTTATCAACATGTAGCTATAAGACAGTATAAAGAGACAAGTATACATGTTAAGATAAAGAGCAACCAGATAGCATACTATCATATCGAGCAAGAAAGTCCTCTCTATATATGTCCAAGCATCCAATATAATATACATCATCTGTACAATACTGGCCTCTAGGGCATACATACAACTAACAACATTCATACTTGCGGATATACACATTTGTATATCCATATTCATGCACATATACATGGATACATTCATACTTGCGGATATACACATTTGTATATCCATATTCGTGCTCATTTACATTGATACATTCATACTTGCAGATATACACATTTGTATATCCATATTCGTGCACATATACATTGATACATTCATACTTGCGGATATACACATTTGTATAACTATATTCGTGCTCATTTACATTGATACATTTATACTTGCGGATATACACATTTGTATATCCATATTCGTGCACATATACATTGATACATTCATACTTGCGGATATACACATTTGTATATCCATATTCGTGCACATATACATTGATACATTCATACTTGTGGATATACACATTTGTATATCCATATTCGTGCTCATTTACAATGATATATTCATACATGCGCACATACACATTGTATATCCATATCGGTGCACGTATACATTGATATATCCATACTTGCGCATATATACACTTGTATATCCATATTGGTGCACACATACATTGGTATATCTATACGTGCGCATATACATATTGTACCCACATAGATCACTGGTTTTATTGGGAGATTGGGAACCGCAGGATATATTTTAAAAACTGGAATCATTTAAATGAGCGGTTTTCCCTTAATATGTCATATCACTGTTCTCTGTTGCATGATATATTGATATGCTTATATTTCTGTTATATGTCGCATACATCATGCTTTACGCTTTTACGCATTGAGATATGCTATTTTCATGAGATTTCTGGATTTGAGAACCGTGGCTCTTTCAAAAGAAAGCATGTATTGTTTTAAAAACTCGGTTTCTCTTGATATGATATTTCAGTGCGTCCGCCATGTGTTTTCTCGGTTCTGAGAGTGGCATGTGAAACCCGATTCGAGGAGCGGTAGGCACCGTCTGTGGGTACATGGTGGACCCGGTGAGGTACCCCGGGACAAGAAGACTCGTATATGTTAGACGATGAGCCCGGCAGGGAAGCACTACTTACCGGTGATAGTATTTTGACTCGGCGGTTATCCGGAGGATACCGACAGGAGTAGCGAGATGGATATGAGGGCCGATCAGGGTGTGCGGCGCCTGAGGGCCGATCTAAGGATGCGGCGCCTGAGATATCTGAGGATTTACGTGTCGATGTTGGGCACGGTTTTCATGATGTTTCGAGTGTCGATGCTGGACACTCAGGTACCATGATTTTGAGGTGTCGCGAGGGACACATGTTGATTTACATCCTCACATTTCCATGCATATGCTTTTATGATATTTACATGCTTGATGTTGTTGTGTCAGTGGTTGACACGTGGACGAGATCCACATGCATACATACATTGATTATATGAGTGGACGAGATCCACATGCATACATACTTTGATTATATGGGCGGACGAGACCTGCTTGCATACATGCAGTGACTATACTGTTGGATGTTATACACATGCATATAGTTAATGACTACCTTGTTGGCACATATACAGACCCGGTCACCTTAGATATCATAGTATTACCTTTATGATATAGTTGACCTAGGAGTCGTTGTTTATTCGATTTCTATCTGTTGATATTTTTTTCTACTCATGAGTTGGCAACTCACCCCCGTTGTGCCACAGTTCTTGCAGGTTGACCGTTTGGATCAGTAGCGACTTCGCTGGCACACAGTTGCATTCGGGTGTTTTGCATTGGTAGGTGAGGCACTTGTAACGTACCCACTCTTGTACCTATATTCTTATTGTATCTAGTTAACTCCATCAATCAAAAGTTGTAAATTGTTTAAGTGATGAGACTTAGTGAGACTTGTAGTTGCGAGATTTAAGCGATGGGTTTTATATTCACTTTTGGGGTTATATTTTGCTCATTTCTTTATCTTCTTGTGGTGAACTTTGCCGTAGGAAGTCGTATACTTATTTATACTGTATTGCGTGGTTATGATCCGCCGTTTGGCGAAGAGCTAGCTCCCGCTTGGTAATGCCATTATTCTTATTATGTATTTATGGTTTTGGATCAAAATATACAAAGGAGGTGCTGCCAATTTTTTTTTAAAAGACGAAACATGTTTCCAAACTAGTAAATTTCACTTGTATCATTCACGTTCCTTTTCTATGCATTAAGAAAACTTGATTTCATATACCTTTATTTCAAAACCTCACCTTCTTTATTTTTCTAAAAGGTTTAGATTTCTGGGTTTCAGTTTACTTGAATTCCGTTACGCCTTTAGACGTTGCGTGATTCAAGTGTTGGTCACGAGCTAATATTTCAGGTCGTGACAAAGTTGGTATCAGAGCGCTAGGTTTAACCTTGTTTCGAGTCTATGTTTGGCTATGCGGAGTCTAGGGCGGGTATGTATTTCGGAACCTAGGCTTGACCTTACGGAACTTAGACTTGAACGGGGGTTTATTAGACCCGAACTTTCGTTTCATAGGCTGACCCTGATTGATGGAGTAGGTAGCTTGAGTAGAGTGACGTACCGTACGTATGTTCCGCGGCATATTTATGATACGATACTCCACTTAAGACATCTTAGGATGTACATATTTTGAGATCAGTGATTCTCTTCGTATCCATGATTATACATCCATTCGAGATCCTCGATTCTATTAGTTCCATGATCATACTTTCATTGATGATGTTCCTTCTTATGATCATGTATCCATTCTGGATCTGTCGTTTCCTCTCGTGCCGTTGATCTGCTCTCTTCGATACTCGATTGAGGTTCCTGTCACCATAGTTTGAGCACAGTTTGAGCTGCTGCTAGTGTTGCGGTCAGGGCGAGCTCGTCCGGTACGAGGGCTGACCATTGTGTTTTCTGGTGACATGAGAACGTCTCGAGTTAGTATTTTATGTTGTGACCTCTTGTAGAGGCGGGTGCTTGGTTTCACATCGGATGATCGGGCCATTGATAGAGGCTGCCAGTTGCGAGAGGACTGTTGATGTACAGCATACCTCAGAGATTTTGATGTCGCCTACCGTGTAGACAGGTGACCCAGCTGTTGCTGAAATTGATGGGATTTCTCTTCCAGAGCTTACGAGCTAAGATCGCCGGAGCTTCCAGGCAGAAATGCAACAGATGATAGCTAGTCTACCCCGACTTGAGAGACGAAGGTGATTCGTCAGATTGATGCACCGACGCAGGCCCAGTTGAGTTGAAGATTTCCAGTGTGGAAAGAATCTTACTCAGACCCAGAGTAGACCGATCCAGAGACGACCGCCGATGTATCGTCTTTCCTGGAGGATTGAGGCATTGTTTAGCATGCGGTCGAAGAATAGTCACATATGGTATTGGTGAAGCTAAAAGGTTCGAACGAGTGCCAGGACACCATTTTCCCAAGTTTAAAGTGTTCGGAGGAACATGCAGGTAATTCTGTGGACCCTCTAGAAGAATGAAACCCTAGCTCGACATGATGACCATGGAACCGCTTTGAACCTTAGGGTTTGTGGCAGTTTAGCGGTACCATCAGTGAGGCTTGGGTTTGCCCTTCTATGGTTGGTCCAGAGGTGCTGTGGTATGTACCAGATATGTTTAGACTGAGCTCATGTGTTGAGCCTTTGGGAAATTTTGGGACCTCAATGACTCGATCGAAAAGTTTGACGTCGTCCAGATACCATGTGATAAGAGATCAGTAAGCTGACCAGCTTCGGATAGAGGACCTCACCCCGATGCGTTGTGAGTTGATCAAGAGCGGGCGGGTATTGAGTATTCCTCCGATGGTAGGGACGAGTTCCCGAGGACGTGTTCGGCCAGATATCTTCTACTGAGTGATGAAGATACCGAGTTCGTGACTTGAGTCTGTGTGAGAGACTCAGGATTGACAGAGGCCGAGAATAGTTGTAGCGCGTAGATAGCATGGCGTGACGTCATGGTGAGAGATGATAGAGACAAAGGGAGCCAGAGGTTCATGCGAGATGCTGACGAGCTGTTGCTACTCCCCATCGAGATCAGAGACCTGATATGCTTACAGAGGTGTTCGGATACGGCCAATTTCAGAGGAAATGTGTGCGGAACACGTAGATGTCCAGAAAAGAGGGAAGATTATGCAAGAGTACCAGCCTCCGTACAGTTCGGCATAGGCGAGATCGGAAGAGTCCTTGAGCAGGATTCCTTCCGGAACACTGCTGCAATGAGATTTGCACCCAGGATTAGATGGGTCAAGTATATTCAGAGGACCAGAGGCCGACGACAGTGAAGTGCTGCCCTACGAGTGGTCGTGATTATTGACCGGGAGATGATCAGAGAAGTGCTGGAACGGAATCGTCCCCGTTGGCACACCTGACAGGCCGATGAGTCGATGGATTGCGAGATTGGTAATCCACAGAGAAGATAAGGACCCAGAGACAGAAGACGCCGGGCCGTAAGCGGGAGGCGAACGAATGTTCTTGCCCTGCAAGTTTTAGGCGCACCGATTTATTTTTCGACATCGTAGGAGGTGTACCACGATGTCTTTTGTTGTGATTTGCGTTTGTGATCCGAGTATCACGCTTATATCGCTTGGATTTGAATTTTGATGTCGAGTTTCCTGATATTGATTTCGTTCACCATGGTTGCACCTACTGGGTATTTACATTTTTTTGGCATAGTTATCGCACCTTATATATATTTTATACACCGTTATGTTGATTTGCGATTTGTGCATATCGATGACACTTGAGATTTGGTTTTGTGCCTTGGCTGCACATGTCTATGATTTCGTGGATTTCATAAGGTGATTTGATTTTGTGCGTGTGGTACGCACTCGATTTGATTTTTGCACTCGGTATAGCTTATATGTGCTTGCAGTGAATTGATTTGTATTTTATGCACGCAGTTGCGTACGTTTACGATTTTATACACCTTGGTGTACTCGGTGTTGCTTTAATGCGTTCGAGTTATTGTTTTTATTTCGTACAATTGCTGCACCAGATTCGTATTTTGCACATTAGTTGCACTAGATTTGCATTTCTTGCATTTGTTGCACCGGACGGGTATTTATGCGTTTGTCGCACTGAATTTATACTCCATACCTTGGTTGCACCCGATTTATATCCTTGAGCATTCGTTTTACCAGATTTGTATTTTTGTGCGCATTGGCACTTGCCGTTCGTTTTCGTGCATGCTACTGCACTATATGCTTTTACGGACCCGACGCGTTTTGGTTGGATTTTGCGTATATTAGGCGCTTGATTTTGGATTTTGTGCGCATCGGATGCACTTGAGTGATATTTTACTCGTGCATGTGTGATGCTCTTGATTTAGATTTCTTCCGTGCATATTGGATGCGATTTCACTCGTGCGGGACATATGCACTTGGGTTGGATTTTCGCGCATGTTGGGCGCATGATATGAGATGTGATTCTGTGCACACCGGATGCATGGGGTTGATGATTTTAGTGCATTTAGATGCACTTAATATTGTTGTCGTGCACACCCGTTGCACTGGACAGATGCTTTCGTGCACACCCGTTACACTTAGTTTACTTTTCGTACATTGGTAGCACTTGTGTTTGGGTTTGATTTCCATGCGCACCAGACGCATGTGATCGCTGGATACGCCTTTTTAAGTCGATCCTGCTTTTGAGCACCTTGTTTTCATGTTGGGCACTATATTGTGTAGTAGCCAAACAGGACTGATCTGAGGACAGTACCTGAGTACTTTGCATGCATTAAAATATTTCCAAAAAGGATTTTCAAAAGGAGCTATAGTCTCGCTATTTCCTACGTGTCCGTGAGCGACGCGAACGTTTATAAAGGAAAACCTTTTGGAATATTTTGAAAACGACGGAACGTGTATTTAAGAAGACATATATGGACATATATTATTATTTTAAAAATGAGCGTCCGTCAGTTATGCCGTGAGTTACACATTCCCGCGGCGATTTAGAAAAGATTTTGCATGTATTTTATTCAATTTTGGAGTTTTCAAAGATGCGTATTATACATGTATTATAGTATTTGACTAGTGTATATTGGATTTCAGTAGTGGATTTCGAGATCCGCGTCTCTATTGTAACTCCGAGGATATGCGTGCAAATTCGATGATTTGCGTGGCGCTTGATGGAGTTCGATTTTGAGTTTTTACTCAATTTCATGCGCACTTGACGCGATGTGCTGTGTTATTTCAGCGTTTTCCATGATTTCGGAGCCCCGTTGATTTGAGCTGATTATTGAAATATTTTAGATTTTGGGGGTTTAAATTTAAATTCCGGGACCGAATTTATTTAAGGGGGGAAGATTGTAACATTTCAGGAAATATAAAATATTATTTTTGGGAATTTAATATTAAAATAATATATTTCCCGAAAGCTGCCGATTTGTAAAATTGGGGTTTTCGAAAAAAGGTATAAATATATACCAATAATTATGAAATAAATAGAAATTAAATTGATTTATTCATTTAAAAATATATTTAAAGGATTTGGCAATTTTAAAAATTATTATATGCAGTTTCGATAAAAACCCGATTAGTGCACTGCTAATCGCGATTAAGCCAAATCCGCATTTCTACAGTTTTCATAGTTAGTGAACCTTGACATATTACATATTATTTCATTTGTGTGTTTTATGTTAGGGTTGGGCTTTTGGGTGACAATAGAAAAGAAAAGAAAAGAGAAATGATTGAGGAGAAAGTCAAAAGGGGACATAATGATGACATGGAAAGGGAGTGGGTGAGAATTATAGTATGAGAGAGGAGGGGGCTGGTGCCTTGGCCATTTTCGCCCATCATTTTCTTTCCCTCTTCATCTCCCTCAACTCCACATCCATTCATCTTCTACCCTCTTAATCCACCCCAAAAACCTTGCTAAAACCCTGTACCCTTTCACAAAAAAATTATCACCTCCTCACCCTCATCGCTATGAACTAAGAAAAGTCGGATTTTGACAACTTTGGGACTTCTAGGGTTTTGTTTGGGAGCGACCATGAGGTATATCTCTTTTCATTTAGAGTAGTTGTGATTTCCTAACTTTTGTTTAAGTTTAGAAGTCGTTTAGTGATGGATGTGTGAACTTTGAAATCCCAAGAGAAGGGTTCGAGAAATTGGTGATGTTTTATGGCTGTCAATGAGACTTATGAGGTGATTCTTGACCTGGACCATAGCCTAGAAACCAAAATATGGATTTGGGAATTTACTTCATGTCGGTTTGTGAGAAATTTGGGTGTGCAGGAAAATCTGGAGCAAACCGGGGGATTTTTTAGAGTAGCAAACAACTCTAGGGGCCAAATTAGGGTATTAGGAGGCCACCTTTATGAGACGGACCCGACCTAAGCAGGGTGACCAGAGGAGGCCGGTTTTTTTGATGATGTTGCCGGCCACATGGTGACATGGGGTGTCGGGGTTGGTCCAGTAGCTCAAATACATCATATACAACACCCTAGACTTGTTTGTGCAACTCCTTTTGGCCTGAATCAAAATCTGGAGCACTTTAGTGTGGTTTTTGGCTATGTTTCCATATTTTGAAATGTTTAGTTTTGATATTTGGATTTGTATTTGGTTGTCTCATGTTTGTACATCGACAACAAGGGTTGTTTGGTTGATTTTGTACGCGTATACTATCGGTTCTAACCTACAAGCAAGGCGCGTGCCGTTTTGGATTTCAGAACTTGATTTTAATAGCGTTGCGATGTGTGTTGTTATTGTAGGTACCTTCGCATCGATTCCAAGGCGACGGAGCGTGGCGTCATCGACTTCGACAAGCGAAGTCTAAGGTGAATGGATCTATATTCACGGGGGAAGTCGGGTGGATGGCGTATAGCACCCCCGCAAAGTATTGTTGGAAAACTGATTATAGAATATGGTTAGGAAACCAAGATTAGGAAACTAGGGTTATAGTAAAGGATAGTTAGCGATACTATATTAGAAACTAGAGGGTAGTTAGAAGTGATATGTTACTACTATCATAGGATGACGTTTAGCGATATTGCCGTTTAGGGTACTGTAGGACTAGATAGTCGATGTAAATGTGCCATCCGAACCATACCATTTTCTAAACCGAAGAATCGTATGTGTCTTTTGAATATATACCTTGAGGGATGTTACGGATTTTCAAATGATATCTTTTCTTAAAAACACCGTAACCCCTATTTTCAAAACTACGATTCGCTTCTTTTTAAAAATCTGCTTGTATGGTTCGGGTGTGTATGCTAGATTAGATACCTATACTTATAGTATAGATAGAATGTTTAGGTAAACACGACTTGGTATGAGATATAAATGCGATGAAAGAATATATGATGATATGATGATATGTGGTATACGAATGCGAGTCGATCGAGATGATTTATACCCTGCCGGTCCCCTGATATGAGATTATTGCGGATATGAACCGGGACATAGGTACATATATATATATATATAATGTTGTAAATAATGGATGATAGGCCATACGTGATTTCAGGCCGTACCCTCATTTGTCGTATAGGAAGATAGGATCCCTATTAGCTTAATGCCGCCGTACGATGATTTTCCATGCGTGATGAGTTTGACTTGATGATTGATCATTACCATTGACTAGAGCTTGCCGTACGATGGATCATACCGTATGCGATATTGTTAGGCTGGATGTCGGTTGATAGATCCCCCGACTCGGTCATATTAGATACGTATACCCGTCAGCATTTGCATATGATTTACCTTGTGCTGCATTCATTATGTTATTATTGCATTGCATATACCTGTGATAGTACACCTGCACCATTATCGATGTTGAGTATGTCACACGTATACAGTTTATAGGCTCACACACTTCATCATCGATAATTGCCATGTCACTACACAGTAGGATTGCTGCATCATGATGTGACTCTTCGCATAACCTGCTTGCGCATTTACATTGATACATTCATACTTGCGAATATACACATTTGTATATCCATATTCGTGCACATATACATTGATACATTCATACTTGCGGATATACACATTTGTATATCCATATTCGTGCTCATTTACATTGATACATTCATACTTGCGGATATACACATTTGTATATCCATATTCGTGCACATATACATGGATACATTCATACTTGCGGATATACACATTTGTATATCCATATTCGTGCTCATTTACATTGATACATTCATACTTGTGGATATACACATTTGTATATCCATATTCGTGCACATATACATTGATACATTCATACTTGCGGATATACACATTTGTATAACCATATTCGTGCTCATTTACATTGATACATTTATACTTGCGGATATACACATTTGTATATCCATATTCGTGCACATATACATTGATACATTCATACTTGCGGGTATACACATTTGTATATCCATATTCGTGCACATATACATTGATACATTCATACTTGCTGATATACACATTTGTATATCCATATTCGTGCTCATTTACAATGATATATTCATACTTGCGCACATACACATTGTATATCCATATCGATGCACGTATCCATTGATATATCCATACTTGCGCATATATACACTTGTATATCCATATTGGTGCACACATATATTGGTACATCTATACTTGCGCATATACATATTGTACCCACATAGATCACTGGTTTTATTGGGAGATTGGAAACCGCATGATATATTTTAAAAACTGGAATCATTTAAATGAGCGGTTTTCCCTTAATATGTCATATCTCTGTTCCCTGTTGCATGATATATTGATATGCTTACATTTCTGTTATATGTCGCATACATCATGCTTTACGCTTTTACGCATTGAGATATGCTATTTTCATGAGATTTCTGGATTTAAGAACCGTGGCTGTTTCAAAAGAAAGCATGTATTGTTTTAAAAACCCGGTTTCTCTTGATATGATATTTCAGTGCGTCCACCATGTGTTTTCTCGGTTCTGAGAGAGTGGCATGTGAAACCCGATTCGAGGAGTGGTAGGCACCATCTGAGGGTATATGGTGGACCCGGTGAGGTACCCCGGGGCAAGAAAACTCGTATATGTTAGACGATGAGCCCGGCAGGGGAGCACTACCTACCGGTGATAGTATTTAGACTCGGCGGTTATCCGGAGGATACCGACCGGAGTAGCGAGATGGATATGAGGGCCGACCAGGGTGTGTGGCGCCTGAGGGCCGATCTGAGGATGCGGCGCCTGATTTTAGTTATATGTATGCCCTAGAGGCCATTGCTATACATAGGATGTATATTGTAGTGGATGCTGGGACATATATAGGGAGGACTTTCTTGCTCGACATGATAGTATGCTATCTGGTTGATCTTTACCTTAACGTGTATACTAATTGTCTCTCTGTTACATGTTGGTAAAGCCCTTAGGATGTGTACTTGACTACCTGGACTATGATGCGAATCATACTAGCGGGGACATGGTAGTCCATAAGTACATCCTTCAAAGTCCCTAGTCGTAGGTGTATCGAGACGGGGCATCGATATACCAGAGTAGACTAGCGTATACCTTCTCGACCCATACAGATGGGCGATGGATGATCCCATATCCATTGGGGTTTGACATCAGAGATGATCTGCGGGTGCTCAGTGGAGACTGGGTACACTGGACGGACTCGCGGAGAACTCTCAGATAGTATTATACCTTACGTCAGATGGCAGTTCTCTGGTGACACTGGTACAGAGTAGTCTGTTGACCCGAGATCGTCATAGAGTCTTGTGTGGTTCCCACTGTTCTTTGATTTCCATCTTACCACGTCCAAGAGGGCGTGCAAAACGGTGGTTTTGGGTACAGTCCCGAATCATATGGAAGCAATGAGCGATAGGAGGGGATTCGTCTCTCCCGGTATAGGGGGTTGATGTTGCGCTGTGTTCGATTGGCTACAACAGGAAATCCCTGGCCAGGGTTGCTGAGATTTACTGGTAAGTGTTACCAGTAGTTTCTCGAAATGGTATAGACCTCATATCGACACGACTTATCAAGCTATTGGGGTCTGACGTTTACCACCCCTAGGCGAGATATGCGACATATCAGACGATCAGACCGGACTGTACGGTAGTGTTACTGGTTGGATTCACTGGAGTGTGAGCGGGCTTGCTCGTCGATCTTCTGATCGCTCAATACCCGGGTGGCCGTTACGTTTAGCAGACCGCTTGCGGCTTGTGGGTGTTTGATATGATCATCACCTGCTGCCGGCGTATTGACGAGTCTTTAGAGTCCTACACAGAGGTTTCCTGGCTCAAGCGAAACGAAATAGGAGCGCATATGAAATATGCGCGGGACCGAGAATAATACGTGTATGTGATACCGCATTCCATTCTCGCGATGTATGTATCGGAAGGTTGTATGCGATATAACCTAGTTATCGAATCATGGATTGATTCGATAAGCCGATACATTGGATATTAGTCGGTTATATGTGATATGACCGGATCATTGAATCAAGTGTTGATTTAATGATTTAATGCATAATTATGTATTTGATATATTGCTTTGCATTAACTAGTATTGGTTCACTTTAAATGGATTTTCTCACTCGGATGTGCACATTGTATATTCGATATAGTTTTGTGCACTTGATTGTATCATGTTTGATGATATATGATAGCTAGGGTTTGTGTAAAGAGTTAAACCTTAGTTAAGTAAATGGTTAGGGTTTTGATATATTTATTAATTCTTTTATCTTTTAATTTGTATTAAAAAGATAAGAGATAAAGAAAACAAAAGGTTGCTTTTCTTCATGAAGCTTGTTGAAGCTTCATGAAGCTTTGACCAAAGAAACCTTTTGTCTTCATCTCATTAACCCTAACCATTCATTGAACTATAGTTAGCTCTCTACACTTTACCATGGTTACAATTATGATAAGAATTGATTTTCTTTTCTATTCTTATTCTTATCATAATACTTATCATCTTCTTTCTTCTTCTTCTTCATCTTCTTCATTGAAGCAAGCTTGCCTCCATCAATGGCAACTTGTGAAAAAGAGTGAGAAATCCAATTCTAAAGTGAACCCACTTCCTATTTTTTCATCCTTTACCTCTTGCCAAGTAGTAGAGTGTGTTTTCTTCACAAGTTTCATGACTTGGTGAAGTTGGAGCTTGATCTAGCGATGCCTCGACGTAGATCATCTTCGGCACGTCGTCGATGACCTAGCCCGCTCTTTCTCCGAAGAAGTCGACGCTAGAGCCCGGGATTTGATATGGACAGCGAGGAGACTTCATTGCGGAGATATGGAGGTGGAGAACCGGATCTACAAAGGTTGTATTTCCGTATTCTTGTAGTTAAGTGTTAACTAGTTTTCTTTTTCGCCTAGAATTCTAGTTAACGATCCGTATTAGGGTTTCTCGGCACCCATAAAATTTGAAATTTACCATGGTTGATGCCTTGTGAGACCTCTTGGGAGTGCCTAGGAACCCTACAGTGGTATCAGAGCCTAGCTAGAGCCTTAGGCGAAGTCTAGACGGAGTTTGAAGTCCGATCGAACCCGAAACCCCATTTTTCCACGCTCTCTGGACTTTTTATGAAAACGTGGATTTTTCCAAATTAAAAATTGCTAAAAAATTCAGCAGGGAATTATAAGAATTACGGTGCAAAATTTGACTCATGAACAGTGCAAACGGCGGCGGAACCGCGGCAGAAGCCTGGCTTCTGCGGCGGTTCCGCGGCGAGGTGATGACGTCACCTTCCCATTGTTGCACAGTAATTCCTATTTAATTATGCTGGATTTTCTGGGAATTTTTAATATTTATTCAAGAGTTGAATTTTCTGGGGTTGTTTTGGGGATTCGGTGTTTCGATCGGAGTATCAAACTTTGTCTATGTGTCTTTCCGGATAATTTTAGAATATGTTAAAAAGTTCGACCGGATATAAATACCCAACTTTTTCCCTGTCGGGAAATTTCCAAGTGTTGGATCTTTCCGTAGTTTAACGACGTTCTAAGTAGTGCAAGTAACTCGATGGACCCTCTAGAAGACAACAAACCTTAACTCGATTATGTGACCGTCTTGAACTGCCCTTTGAACCTTCGGGTTTGGGGCAGTACGGCGTGCCACATGTGAGGCGTTGGCTTGACCTTTCTACGGCTGGACCGTTGGTACTGAGGCACGAACTGAATGTTTTTAGACTTGTTTCATGTGTTGATCAGTATCGGGAAAACTTGGGTGTTTGAATGTTCGATCGGAAAGTTTAACATTTTCTAATTATCTGGAATGTGATACAATAATTGGAATTCACAAGAAGTTATGAGATAACTGAATGAATGTTATAAACATAGCAGTTTAGTCTCACTTGATCGGTTGCCACGGAATTTTGATGTGATCAAAAGTCCGTCGCAATCACGTAGCGTACGCGGATACTCGCCGGGTAAACTTAATAGACAGCCTCGCTCCATAGCCCCGACCCAGTGACTGTAGGAGAACCCCGTCGCCGAAAGCATCCGTTCGGGTGCTCGCGGTAGCGGTGTTCCGCCTTGGTGCACTTCATCGACGGCATCGGGGGGTGCGACCGTCTACTGAAGTTTGCGACGAGCATTCGATCAGGCTGTCGGGAATCCTGTTGAATTGCCCGACTTGGTATTGAAAAGAGTTTTCGATAATGAGACTGAAATACGGGGTTTATAATTGTTAGGCATGTGATGTCTAAGGAATTCATTTGGTCAGGCATGCGATGTCTGAGGTGGTTGCGGATTCCAACTGTTGTAGTTTTACACTTTTTTTTCTGTGACCGTAAGTGTAATATGTGATATCGCCGGTTTCGTTGCTATATGTCAACGACAATTGGGATGCGCATATTTACTTACGTTGATGACATGTGATGTTATGTGTTGCTTGATATGTTATATTGAATCGTCGTGTTTGAATAGCCGGGGGTTTTTATGTGAGATGAGTGTTTTTCATTTTCATTCATGTAAAAACTTGTATGTAATATTCTTTTAATGGGGCACTTCCAGGTTGCGGAAGATGTCACCCTTTGTATATTATTTACTTTTCCGCACTAGGATAGACCCAAGGAGGGGAGCACAAGTAACCGGGTTCTGGAGTCCAGTGGGAGACCAACTCGAGGAGTCGAGTCCGGGTCTCTTAACTCTAGAATTGGTAGGGTTGCTTGCCGCTCTCGTAGGGGTCTAGGGGTGTGGGTTTGGCTATTCATCGCAACCGTGGAATCCGTGTTTTATACTGGCTCGTATTGAAAACACGGACGTCCTAGTATATCCAATGTTTCATATGTTTCTTCTGCTGCGATATCTGTGATGTGATCATGTGATGTTCTGTGATAGATATTTTATATAGTATATATGATATATTATATAGGCGTTACTTATGTTTTACACCCGCGCTAGCCCTGCCTCGCTCTGCCGTTAGTTACCTAACCTAACGGTGCACGAGGGGACATAGAGGCGAATGCGGATGGCATAAGTGTACGTCGTATTTATCTGTGATGTTTAGGTACTTAAATGATGGGACTTCATTAATGTGATTAATGAAATAAAAGAAACCTAAGATGTTGTAGAATCGAATTTCAAAATAAAACAGGTAGCTACAGTTCTTGCTTTGCACAGCGGTATATATGATATATCCTGCACCTTATTCGATGAGGAAAGGACCGAGATCCCTTTACCGGGAGTGACTCCTTTAGCAATAACTGGCAGATGCTACACACTCGGTTTGTCTTTTGATTGCTTTTAAGTGTTTTTGCTTTGCACAGTGATATATATGATATATCCCGCACCTCATTTGACGAGGAAAGGACCGACGATCCCTTCACCGGGAGTGACTCCTTTAGCAAAACTAGAAAAGCTTCAAAAACACTCCATTTTAAAAAATCATTCGATTCTACAACGATATCAAGTTCATTATGCAATAGGTTTTCAGAAAAACCTGTCGTAGCCCTCCGTCATTTCAGATAAGTAGTAGTTAGTATTCGTGCTGCGTTTGTTGGCCTTTGTCAAGGCGCAGTGTGCGGTAGCTAACTGGTGCTTATCTGCTTATGCATATGATGCAGATTGGGTTAGGGTAGTCGTGCGACCTTGTTGGCCTTTGTCAAGGGTCGTGCGGGTGGGTTTGATTCAATCAGGAAATGACGGGTTGAACTTGACTAGCATCCTATGGTTTGTTGGCCTTTGTCAAGGTCATAGGAGGTTAGGGGCAAAATATTATCGGGAATTTCAAGTGTTGAAATTTGCAATGAGATTGCATACCTTCTATGAGATAGTTGGATCCCGATACCCGCTGCGAGTAAGAGTTACTCCTGGGAGAGTTTTACACATTACAATTAGCCGATCAAGTAGGTGTCTAGAAAGGTGTTAACGAGGTTACGCCTCTGGGAAAACGAGGTTTACATTAATTAGGTTCGTGCGAAAGCACGGGGGACCTCCCTCAAAGTACCGACACTGGCCTGGCTGAAAGATTGGCGAACTTGTAGTGTGTAATTAATCCCGGCTAATCTTTCCTTTTAGGGTTTGAAGGAAGATTTGATAAAAAGCAGTGGGAGCCATCCTGATTAGATAAAATAATAACCAATCTATTCTTGCAAGAGCGCACGCTGAGTGTTTTCTTCTCTCTCTCTCCTGGTAGTGACCATATCACGCCTTAATCAAGATAATAATACGGATTATTGACCGAACCCGCTTGTTATACTGAGCTGGGGAACGTTGGTCCCGCTCCAACTTATAATTATTATAAGACAGAGCAGGAAATTGGGGATTACCAGAATTCCCATGCCGCCCAAACGAGGAGAGTGCATGATGATGCATCATCTTCGGGTGTGTTCATTACAGAGAACCGTTTCTCAGTATCCTTTATGTCCTGGGTATGTGATACCAGATCAGGATCCCAGATATGTAATCTGTTACATAGGGCTATAGAAAGGTAAAGAACTGAGAACGGGTGATAAGTTTCATGAGGAAGAAAACGGGGCAAGTGTTGCAGCCAAGTCTGTTGGTCACTGTCACCCTGTATTACCAATACATTGATTCTGAACAAATGTTATTAGATACCGAACCTGATATGCAAAATCATATCTGTCTCTTTATTAGTACAGAAATGATAAAATTTTGTATAGTTGGATAATGTTTTGAACATTTCCTATATCAAAAGTTGATCGGTTCAGGCACGTTATCTAAAAGCATTGATGTTCTAAATCAAACTACAGTTCTTAGTATACGGAACACACACAAGAGGAAGAGTTCAGAAATGAACGAATCCTACTTGAGACATTATAGACTAGGTCATATCAATCCGACCCGACTAGCTGAAGTTACATGAAGATGCATATTTAAATTAGTTTGAATTTACATCTTGTGAAACTTGCCAGTCATGTCACAGAGATAAGATGACCATAGCTCCATTTACTGAAAACAGAGAAAGAGTTAGTGAACTCTTGGGATGATACATGTTGATGTATGTAGGTCCCATGTCTACACATACCAGGACTGGTTCTTTATACTTCATTATATTCTCTGATAATCTCTCAAGATTCGGACTTATGTTCCTGTTGAAACACAAGTCCGAACCTTTTGAGATATTCACAGAATATAAGTTAGAAGTAGAGAACCAAAATACGGGTATAAGTATTATGTCCTATGATGAGATCAAGGAGGAGAATACTTGAGCACGGAATTCCTGGACTATTCTAAAGGAGAATGAGATTATCTCTCAGCATTACTCCTCCGTATACACCATAGCACGATGGTATATCGGGGTGGAGCAGTCATACCCTATATGATAAGGTGTGCTCTAAGATGAGTACTACTAAGTTACCTATTTCCTTTTTGGGAGTTATGCACTTGAGAAGCTGCATATCTATTGAATAGGGTTCCAATCAAATCAATTGCCTACCATTTCTTATGTGATATGGAAAGGGAAGAGCCCATGTCTTAAGTTAGTTAAGATTTGGGGTTGTCCGGCCTATGTTTAAAAGCAAAATCTGGACAAGCTCGAGGCAAGGTCTGTAATGTAGAACTGGAAAGGTTCCAGCTATACAAACTACAGCACATGATTTGAAAGAACCAAAGGATTCAATAGTTACAAACGAACCTCAGCCTCTCCGCCGATCTAGTAAGGTTCCTCACCCGCATGAGAGATACTTCGGTTACTCTATGACAGTGGGAGCGAGGAATGCATCATGAGATGATGACCCAACTATTTTCGAGCTGGCCATCAGGAGTGGGACTCTGTAAGAATGGCTGGATGCTTAGTGATCTGAGATGGAATTCTTATACAACCGACAAAGTATGGACTTTAGTTGCTATATCTGAAGGGTTAAATCCCCATCAGGAGCAAGTAAATCTTTAGAAGATTACTTGGTGTACATGGAAAAGTTAAGACTTTCAAAACTAGACTTGTTAAAGGTTTTCGTCATCGACCAGGCGTGGATAATGATGAAACCTTTTCCAGTGGCTATGCTTAAGTCCATCCGGATCCTACTTGCCACGGCTACATACCATGACTACGATATCTGGTGGTTGGGTGTCATGACAGCTTTTCTAAATGATGTTTTAGAAGAGAGCGTTTATAAGTACACAGCCAGAGGGCCTCGTAGACAGTGGGAGCAGTGGAAACGTGTGCAAGATGCTTTATAGGATATAGTAGGCATCGCGGAGTTGGAACATCTGTTTTGATGAAATAGTCAAAGAGTTTGACATCATCAAAATGGTAGATGAACCTTGTATATACAAAAAGGTAGTAGGGAGTATGGTGATGATCCTCGTAGAGTACGTGGATGTCATGCTCTTGATAAGAAAGGAGTTTCTTATGCTACGCTCGATCAATCTCCGTGTAGGATCAAAATGATACCTCCTAAATCCTGAGTTTTGGATCTATGAGATAGATTTAATTGGATGTTAGGATTCTCACTAGTTGTAGTGAGATGATATCAAACGATTCTGGGGAAAATCACTGGAAAGGTTCCAGAGTGATAAAGACGACTGAATGTCAGTCACAGGCATTGTCTTTACCCTCAGTAAAGGGACGGTATGTTGGAAGAGTTCCAAGCTAGATACCGTGGCATACTAGACAATAAAGGCAGGATACATCGCTACTTAAGATGCTACCAAAGAGGCTGTTTGGGTGTATATTGGTTCATGAGATGAACTACGTTCCAACCATTGTGAGACAATGGAGTTGTAGCTTATGCTAAGGAACGCCCGTCCTATCAGTGATCCAGACATATTCTAAGGCAGTGTCACCTGATCATGGAGATGGTTGATCTCCAGGGTGATCGAGGTTTGGAGAGTAGACTCAGAGGAAAACACAGCGGATCCACTCACAAAGGCCTGTTCCCAGAGAGAGATTTTTATGGGATGGTTGAGTAGGAGATACTGCAACCACTGCTATCAGATGGCCCTGGTGCAAGTGGGAGATTGTTAGTTATATGTATGCCTTAGAGGCCATTGCTATACATAGGATGTATATTGCAGTGGATGCTGGGACATATATAGGGAGGACTTTCTTGCTCGACATGATAGTATGCTATCTGGTTGATCTTTACCTTAACGTGTATACTAATTGTCTCTCTGTTACATGTTGGTAAAGCCCTTAGGATGTGTACTTGACTACCTGGACTATGATGCGGATCATACTAGTGGGGACATGGTAGTCCATAAGTACATCCTTCAAAGTCCCTAGTCGTGGGTGTATCGAGACGGGGCATCGATATACCAGAGTAGACTAGCGTATACCTTCTCGACCCATACAGATGGGCGATGGATGATCCCATATTCATTGGTGTTTGACATCAGAGATGATATACGGGTGCTCAGTGGAGACTGGGTACACTGGACGGACTCGCGGAGAACTCCCAGATGGTATTATACCTTACGTCAGATGGCAGTTCTCTGGTGACACTGGTACAGAGTAGTCTGTTGACCCGAGATCGTCATAGAGTCTTGTGTGGTTCCCACTGTGCTTTGATTTCCATCTTACCATGTCCAAGAGGGCATGCAAAACGGTGGTTTTTGGGTATAGTCCCGAATCATATGGAGGCAATGAGTGATAGGAGGGGATTCGTCTCTCCCGGTATAGGGGGTTGGTGTTGCGCTGTGTTAGATTGGCTATAACAGGAAATCCCTGGCCAGGGTTGCTGAGATTTACTGGTAAGTGTTACCAGTAGTTTCTCGAAATGTTATAGACCTCATATCGACACGACTTATCAAGCTATTGGGGTCTGACGTTTACCACCCCTAGGCGAGATATGCG
Organism: Agapanthus africanus; assembly: GCA_030015575.1. NCBI lineage: Eukaryota > Viridiplantae > Streptophyta > Magnoliopsida > Asparagales > Amaryllidaceae > Agapanthus > Agapanthus africanus. The sequence goes on along the minus strand of JASDDO010000024.1, from coordinate 514,864,389 downwards.
ACATATCAGACGATCAGACCGGACTGTACGGTAGTGTTACTGGTTGGATTCACTGGAGTGTGAGCGGGCTTGCTCGTCGATCTTCTGATCGCTCAATACCCGGGTGGCCGTTACGTTTAGCAGACCGCTTGCGGCTTGTGGGTGTTTGATATGATCATCACCTGCTGCCGGCGTATTGACGAGTCTTTAGAGTCCTACACAGAGGTTTCCTGGCTCAAGCGAAACGAAATAGGAGCGCATATGAGATATGCGCGGGACCGAGAATAATACGTGTATATGATACCGCATTCCATTCTCGCGATGTATGTATCGGAAGGTTGTATGCGATATAACCTAGTTATCGAATCATGGATTGATTCGATAAGCCGATACATTGGATATTAGTCGGTTATATGTGATATGACCGGATCATTGAATCAAGTGTTGATTTAATGATTTAATGCATAATTATGTATTTGATATATTGCTTTGCATTAACTAGTATTGGTTCACTTTAAATGGATTTTCTCGCTCGGATGTGCACATTGTATATTCGATATAGTTTTGTGCACTTGATTGTATCATGTTTGATGATATATGATAGCTAGGGTTTGTGTAAAGAGTTAAACCTTAGTTAGGGTTTTGATATATTTATTAATTCTTTTATCTTTTAATTTGTATTAAAAAGATAAGAGATAAAGAAAACAAAAGGTTGCTTTTCTTCATGAAGCTTGTTGTAGCTTCATGAAGCTTTGACCAAAGAAACCTTTTGTCTTCATCTCATTAACCCTAACCATTCATTGAACTATAGTTAGCTCTCTACACTTTACCATGGTTACAATTATGATAAGAATCGATTTTCTTTTCTATTCTTATTCTTATCATAATACTTATCATCTTCTTTCTTCTTCTTCTTCATCTTCTTCATTGAAGCAAGCTTGCCTCCATCAATGGCAACTTGTGAAAAAGAGTGAGAAATCCAATTCTAAAGTGAACCCACTTCCTATTTCTTCATCCTCTACCTCTTGCCAAGTAGTAGAGTGTGTTTTCTTCACAAGTTTCATGACTTGGTGAAGTTGGAGCTTGATCTAGCGATGCCCCGACGTAGATCGTCTTCGGCACGTCGTCGATGACCTAGCCCGCTATTTCTCCGAAGAAGCCGACGCTAGAGCCCGGGATTTGATATGGACAGCGAGGAGACTTCACTGCGGAGATATGGAGGTGGAGAACCGGATCTACAAAGGTTGTATTTCCGTATTCTTGTAGTTAAGTGTTAACTAGTTTGCTTTGTCGCCTATTTATCTAGCCAACGATCCGTATTAGGGTTTCTCGGCACCGTAATTTTTGAAATTTACCATGGTTGATGCCTTGTGAGACCTCTTGGGAGTGCCTAGGAACCCTACACCTGAGATATATGAGGATTTACGTGTCAATGCTGGGCACGGTTTTCATGATGTTTCGAGTGTCGATGCTGGACACTCAGGTTCCATGATTTTGAGGTGTCGCGAGGGACACATGTTGATTTACATCCTCATATTTCCATGCATATGCTTTTATGATATTTACATGCTTGATGTTGTTGTGTCAGTGGTTGACACGTGGACGAGATCCACATGCATACATACATTGATTATATGAGTGGACGAGATCCACATGCATACATACTTTGATTATATGGGCGGACGAGACCCACTTGCATACATGCAGTGGCTATACTGTTGGATGTTATACACATGCATATAGGTATTGACTACCTTGTTGGCACATATACAGACCCGGTCACCCTAGATATCATAGTATTACCTTTATGATATAGTTGACCTAGGAGTCGTTGTTTATTCGATTTCTATCTGTTGATTTTTTTTCTACTCACGAGTTGGCAACTCACCCCCGTTGTGCCACAGTTCTTGCAGGTTGACCGCTTGGATTAGTAGCGGCTTCGCTGGCACACAGTTGCATTCGGGTGTTTTGCATTGGTAGGTGGGGCACTTTTATCGTACCCACTCTTGTACCTATATTCTTATTGTATCTAGTTAACTTCATCAATCAAAAGTTGTAAATTGTATAAGTGATGAGACTTAGTGAGACTTGTAGTTGCGAGATTTAAGCGATGGGTTTTATATTCACTTTTGGGGTTATATTTTGCTCATTTCTTTATCTTTTTGTGGTGAACTTCGCCGTTGGGCGTCGTATACTTATTTATACTGTATTGCGTGGTTATGATCTGCCGTTTGGCGAAGAGCTAGCTCCCGCTTGGGGATGCCATTATTCTTATTATGTATTTGTAGTTTTGGATCAAAATATACAAAGGAGGTGCTGCCAATTTTTTTTAAAAAGACGAAACATGTTTTCAAACTAGTAAATTTCACTTGCATCATTCACGTTCCTTTTCTATGCATTAAAAAAACTTGATTTCATATACCTTTATTTCAAAACCTCACCTCCTTTATTTTTCTAAAAGGTTTACATATCTGGGTTTCAGCTTACTTGAATTCCGTTACGCCTTTAGACGTTGCGTGATTCAAGTGCTGGTCACGAGCTAATATTTCAGGTCGTGACATTTACTATCGTCGATTCTTTTGCTTTGCATCGTGGTATTCAGTTTGGAATATCCTGCACCTCATTCTACGAGGAAAGAGCCGAGATCCCTTCACCGGGAGTGACCTCTTTAGCAAAAGTTTTCACCGCTATATATTTGTAAAACCCCTTAGATTCCTTCAACGATATCAAGTTCATTATGTTAAAGGTTTTTCGCCAAAAACCAGCCGTAGCCCTCCGTCATTTCAGATTAGTTTTGCTTAGTATTCGTGCCATGTTTGACGTGCCTTGCCGAGGCGTAGTGTGCGGTAGCTCTGTTATACTTTTCTGTTGCGTGGATATGTGGATTGGTTAGGACAGTCGTTCGACCTTGTTGACCTTGTCAAGGGTTTGTGCGGGTGGGTCTAATGCAATTAGGACAATGACGGGTTGAACTTGACTAGGACCCTTTGACTTGTTGACCCTGTCAAGGTCACTTGGATCCTAGGGGTAAAAACACACATCGGGAGTTTCTAAAGAAACTGAAACTTGCCAGGCATGCGCATACCTTTTGGAGTGTGATAACTTGAGTGGATTCCATCAAGTTATCATGCGATGAAAGTTGGATCCCAATTCCCACTAATGAGTAGGATTACTCCTCGGGTGATTTTAGATGATCCCGAATGATTCTCCTTTTGGGTTTGGAAGAGAATTCGAGGAAACGGTGGGAGCCATCCTGATTAGATAAAGTGATTAACCATTCTGATCTAGGTTAGAGTGCACGCTGAGTGTTTTTTTTCTCACTCTCTTTGGCAGCGACCATGGCCCGACCCTAGACTAAAACTCATGAACCAAGTTAACCGAACCTTCTTAAAACACCTTGGCTTTTTGTCACGACCCGAAAGAGCACGTGACTGGCCCTTGAACCATATAAAGTCTATAGGACCCCATCTGATCCAAGTAAGCCAAAAGCCCAGAAATCTAAAACCATTTTAAGGAGTAAATAAAGAAAACTGGTTTTAAGAAGTAAAGAAATAATGTTTTGAAAATCAAAGTTTTTAAATAACTAAGCCGAATATGCATTTTTAAAATGTGTAACCTTTCCTGAAAATTAGGGCAGAGTTTCCTTTGTAAAAACTGGCCCCGAACGGGGTACAACAAGAATAATATATATGAAATGATAAAAGGCATCCCCAAGCGGGAGCTAGCTCTTCGTCAACCGACGGTCACAACCACGCAAGCAATAATAATATACAACGCCAAAGGGCGAGGATCAAAACCCAAAAAGAAACTCAAAACAGCCAGAGAACCATAATACTACAAGCACGACTCTAAGGTCGAAATAATACATCACTGTGTCTAAGTCTGAAACAATATACAAGTTTTGGTTGATGGAACGACTAGATACAACTGAAAAGTACATGTACAAGGGTGGTTCTGATGCAAAAGAACCCACCTACCAAAGCGAGTCACCCGTATGGAAGCAGTGTGCCAGAAAAGCCGCTATGGAATCTGTACGGCAAAACCTGCAAGGACTGTGGCACAACAGGGGTGAGTTGCCAACTCGTCAATAGAAAATATCTACAAGCAGAGATCGAATGTAAGACCCATCCTAGGTCAATACGATCAGATATATATAAACCTCAATATGAATAAGTCTGCAGCATGCTAAACTGGCAATGTAATCTCTATACATGAGTGTAGTGCCAAGTGCTCGTGCCAATGCCTCAGATAATAGCATATCATAAATATGAGGTATGATCAATGTAATCAATCTGCATGTACGTGGATCCCATCCACTCGTCACCCAATGACAATAACCAGCATGCATGTAAATATCATCAGCATATGCATGGAAATATGAGAATATATAAACCACCTGTGTCCCTCGCGACACGTCAAAAATCATGGAAGCGGAGTGTCCAGCATCGACACTCGAAAACATCATGAAAACTGTGCCCAGCATCGGCACGTAAATCCTCATATATCGGGCTCCGTCAGTCCGGACCAGCCCACGGGCTCCGTCTGCGGAATCGGCCCTCGGCCCCAGCAGTACGCCCATATCCATTTATCGACTCTGGTCGGTATCCTCCGGATGACCGCCAGGTCCAACCAATCACCGGTAGGTAGTCACCCACCTCCAGGCTCAATCGGTAAAGTCCTTCGATCATCTTGCCGAGGGGAACCATACCGGGTCCACGATGTACCCGCAATCGGCCTCGTCCACTCCTCGAATCGGGTTTCACATGTCTCTCTCAGCACCGAGAAAACACATAGTGGACGCACTGAAATATCATATCAAGGGTAACCGGGTTTTTAAAGCAATTACATATTCTCTTTTGAAATACCCACGGTTCCCAAATCCAGAAATATCATGGAAACAGCAACTCTCAATGCGTATAATCAGAAGCATGATGTATGCGACATGTAAAAGAAATGTAAGCATATCAGGATGTCATGCAAGGGTCATATCCAGAATGCAATAGTTCTACAGTGCAGTGACATGGCAATTATCGATGATGAAGTGTGTGAGCCGGCAACAAGTGTACGTGGAACATACGCATCATCGATAATGGTGCTAGTGTCCTAGCAGTATGACTGTAATATATCAATAAACACAAGCAATGCAATGCAAATAGCATGAATATGCGGAATCGAATAATCAACGCAACAGTAAAGAACCTGCCTCAATAAATATATCATGCAGCCTTGCCTTTTGAAATAAGACGAATCAGGGTTTTTGGTAAAATAAGGGCTACGGTGTTTTAAAGAAAAGATGCTTCGTTTGAAAATATCCGTAGAATCCTTTTTGTTTATCTTTAAAATATCACCGATTCATTAGTTTTGAAATAGGTATGACTAGGGTCTAGTCTAACGCCTATTATTCGAACTACGGACCCAACTATCAAGTCAATCGGGAGGGGTATGGAAACCACCTAAATCTGAGTCGATATACATACATATATATATATATACAATAGTCGGTGATCTCGCCTCAATAGTATCACGTCCGATACGGTATATCATATAACATCCTCGAGTCATGAGTGCGGATCTAACATCAATATAAAGCTCGTACGGTAAATCGTCGTACGGCATCCCAATAGCTGGGTACGGGTCAATATCACATTATCTCATCACATATCAGGTATCACCTACCATCATATCACATAATTTAGGGTACAAATCTAAGTCTAGTACCATCGATACCATCTATATAAATATGAATGCGGGGTAAAACACATGCCCAAAGGCCCGCTAAACCATCATGTCGCATCTCAAATACGAACTCTGTCATACCGCCGGTCTCACGGCCTCAAATCCCGTATATGAACATATAGTCCCATACCCATGTGTAGATATACACACCTCCATGTGCGCACAGATAAAAGAAAGAATGTATGCAAGTATATGTGTACGTGTATGTGTGGGTGCAACCACTACTCTAGGGTTTCGCACTATACTAAACCCATACATCCTTATCATCAATAATCCATTATTTCCATCAATAATCTTAAACAACACATAATAAATATATGTGTGTATACGTATTCATATACATCACCATGGACTGCGGGGGTGCTATACGCCATCCACCTGACTTCCCCCGTAGATATAATCTACTCACCTTGCTTCTCGTGTGCCGATGCCGATGTCGCCATCTTCATCTTCTTTGCCTCAACATCACGTAGGGTATCTACAAGTATATCACAAATGCTAAAGCACATGAAAATCACATCGGAAAGCCAAAACAGCACACGCTACCCGCATAGGTAAAAACCTATCGTCTCGCATGCAAACACGATCAATATCCACTTGTTGTTGACGTCCAAACGCCACCCGACAGAAATAAATCACCAAATACCAAAATCCATGCTAAAACAAGTCGTAAATCATGCGCCAACATAGGAAAATCAACCCAGATTTTATCCTAGATGGAATCAGACAAAATTGCATAAGCCATGGGTCAAGACTACTGGAAATAGGGCCATGCACCAAAAACGAGATGGTTTCCCCCAGCTCTGGCCGCAAATTGCGGCCAGAAGGAATTAATTGGCAGCCAGGAATTGGAGTTGGGGGCTAGGGTTTGGTGTGGTGGTTCCAGGGTGTCTGCACATCTCACTGTCAACTCAATTTTATTTTAGGGGTCTCGGTGTGATAGCAGATTCCTAAATACGATCATTGATTCACAGTTTTTCCCCGACATCGTCTCATAAATCCGTATTCTGTGTTCTAGTCTGTAGTTTGATCCAAAATAACATCACACCAGGGGTTCTAAAGTCACCACAATCCTCAATTTCATCTTTAATTTCAGATCTCACCAAAACCCTAACTTGAAGTTTCACAAATCCACCAAACGATACTATATCCATATGAAACTAGAATGGATGCAATAAGAATTGAAATACTAAACTAGGGGTGCAGAAATTATCTCCTTTGGCAACTCAAGAAAATTCTTGAGTTGCTCAAAGTCCTCCAAATCCATTCATGCTAGGTTGAATGTGTAGCTAGTGAGCTCGGGAACATTTTTTGTAAAATGGGAATAGGATTTTGGGGTGGATTTCATGGTGGATCTAGGGTTTTTATGAAGAGGGAGATAGAGTGAGAGGGGCGGCAGCAGCTCAAGGAGAGGGAGAGGAGAGAGAATGAGAAGGGAAATGATGGGAGTATGGTTCAAAAAGTGAAGGTTGACTTAGTCTCTCTCTCTCTTCATGAAACCTTTTCTTTTCTTTTCTCTTTTCCTTCTCACTCAATGGCAAGCCCTAAGCAACCATATCCCCAAACATGTAACAAGTGTGGAAAATGATATGTGCACATTTTTGCACAAAAATGCTAAAAATCCGATTAGCGATTTTTAATCGCGATTAGCACTAAATTAGCACATAACTAATCATAAAAACTTAAAAATGGCATAGTTCTATAAAATACCCTATTTTAGAAATTTCCATAATTTTTCCCCATTTATTTGTATTTAATTATACCGGAATATTAAAATATTCATAAAAATAATATTAAATTATAAAAATTCCCAAAAATAATATTTTATTATTTTGAAACGTTACAATCTACCCCCCTTAAAGAAATTCGGTCCCCGAATTTAAATTTAAACCCCCAAATACTAAAATATTTCGATACAAATTCCAAGTCGTAGGGGCTCCGAATTGTCAATACATAAAACATCATAGCGCAATGCATGCACATGAGTAATGAGCAGATAACTCAAAAACAAAACTCCGTCAAGCATCCCGCAATTATCGGAGTCATGGTAAAGACACAAATGTCAAATCCAATACAAAACCAATATGATATAGATCAGAACTATACATGTAGACATCCAATCTATACATGTGAATAGCTGATGTAAATGCATGCCAAATCTTTTTAAGTCACCGTGCGATGCACATAACACTGCACAGTGGCGGACGTTTTCCATAAGAAAATAACCATATATGTATATATCTTTTGTTTCCTATGTACGTTCCGCCGTTTTGAAAACAATTTAGAAGGGTTTCCTTGTTTTTAAAACGTTTCGTGCCATATCGGACACGTAGGTATATACGCTGAGACTATAGCTCGCTTTTTTGGAAATCCCTTCGATAACTATTAATGCATGCAAAATATATCCAGGTACCGTCCTCTGACTAGTCCTGCTCAGTACGAAACGAATATCAAATATCATAAAAATGTACTGCTCCATAAGGAATAAATCCTAAAAATGCACATAACACCACCCTGTGCGTCTGGTGCGCATGGAAATCAAAATCCATATATGTGCACAAAAACAACATCTAGGTGCAACGGGTGTGCACACAACATCTGTCATAGACAACGTGAGTGCCCGACAGCAAGATCAGGTGCATCTGACAAGCACGGAGAATCCCGATTTAGTGCATCTGGTGTGCACCAGAATCGTATCTCAAAACATGCGTCCAGCATGCGCGAAAATCCAAATCGGTGCATCCATCGTGCATGAATGAAAATCTAAACCCTGCGCACTCAACATGCACGGAATCAAGAAATCCAATAGCAAACGCCGAACATGCGTAAGTCCAATCAAAAGCACGGAGTGCAAGAATCAATCATAAATATCAGGGTCAAAGTCGACGATATACCATGCGGCTCAATCAAAATCAGGTGTACCGCGATGGAAAATCTCACAACCGTGTGCATCAGCGTGCACAAATCAAATAAAAACATTAAAAGTGCATGAAAACTATGCTGGAAGCGTAAATCAAATCACCAGCATAAAGTAGGCATGAAATCACAATCAATACCTCAAGAGTAATAACTATGCGCCAGGTATAAATACCCAGTAAGTGCAACCATGGTGCACAAAATCAAATATCATGGAACTCAGTCATCAAGACTAAATCATGCGAATAGATTGCCCAAAATACCGAAATCCAAAGTGACGGATACGTGATAGTCAAATCACAAAATCACAAATCATAAATACCGTCGTCGGTATATCCTCCTTCAAAGTCGAGAAGGTGCCGGTACATCCAATGCTAGCGGCGCAAGATAACTACTTGCCTCATGCTCGCGGCCGGCGTCCTCTGTCTTTGGTTCCTTATCTTCCCTGTGGATTACCAATCTCGCAATCCATCGGCTCATCGGCCTGTCAGATGTGCTAACGGGAACGATTCCATTCTGGCACTTCTCTGGTCAATCCTCACGACCGCTCGTAAAGCAGCACATCTCTGGCGCCGACCTCTAGTCCTCTGAATGCACCTCACACATCTGCTCCTGGTGCAAATCTTATTGCAGCAGTGTACTGGAAGGAATCCTGCTCAAGGTCTCTTCTGATCTCGCCTAAGCCAAACTGTACGGAGGCTGGTACTCTAGCGTAATCTTTTCTCGCTCTCTGGACATCTGCGTCCTCAGTACAACATCTATTCGGAAGCTGGTCGCATCCCAGCGCCTCTGTATGCATATTCGACCTTTAATCTCAATGGGGTGTAATAACAGCTCATCTGCATCTCGCACGAACTTCTTGTCCCGCTTGTCTGTATCATCGTCCATTTCGACGTCGCGCCTCTATCTGCGCACTGCAATGTCCTCGGCTACGGTCCATCCGAAGTCTCTCACACGGACTCGAAATCACGAACTCGGTATCTTCATCACTCAGTAGAAGATATCTAGCCGATCACGTCCTCGGCGTGCGTATCGCATCTCTAATGTCAGCGGAGTGGAACGTCATCTCGTCGAAATCTCGTGCGGACTCTTTACTTCCCTCTGCTTCAATATCGACTGATTCGGACTCATGTCATCGTGGCTGCACGGACTGCGCTCCAACGGCTATGCTCGTATCTGGAGTCTCCTAAGCAGTGTCCCATCTCATGATATCCGAATGATGTCGAATCGTCCGATCGACTTGTCAGAACCTCATAATCCCCCAAAAGCTCAACACCTTGGGTACAGTTTAATAGTATCGAGTACATACCACAGCATCGGTGGTCCAGCCGTAGAAGGGCAAACCCAAGCCTCACTAATGGCGCCACAGAACTGCCGCAAACCCTAAGGTTCAAAGGTTTTCACACGGTCATTATGTCGAGTTAGGGTTTCATTCTTCTAGAGGGTCCATAGAATCTCTTGCATGTCTTTCCGAATACTTTAAACTTGGAAAATGGGTTCCTGACATTCGATCGTCTCAATCGACTCTCAACGAATCTGCGTGAAGTCGTCTCTATCTGGAATCAATCTATCTGACGACCTCGCATCGGGGTAAGCGAACGAACCACATGTCCTAGGCATTCACCCTCGGTGACTAGCGACTCACCATCATATCTCTAAGTATATGCTCAAGCTGCAGTAGCTCCAACATCTGGGGCGATATCTCGTCATTTGCAGCAACAATTGGCTCATTCGTCGGTACGCTGAACAGCGCCTCAATCATCATGAATAAGCGATATATCAATGGTCATCACATCCTGGCTGGCCTCTATCAGTGGCTCAATCCTCTGGTACCTGATCGGTACGCCCGAGAAATCTCGTAAAAGCGATCAGTCCAACGCTCATGGCGCGAAAACACAATAAGACAACGCCTCTATATGCAATCGTATGTCTCTGGAAACACGCCCTGGTCAGTCCTCGTCCACGACGAGCTCATGCTGACGCAACTCGAGCCGTAGCTCACTCTGCCCGTGCAATCGTGGGAGCAAACCCATAACCAGTCTCGATAAGGATAGATCATAGGAAGGAATATAATACTGTGCAAGGAAATGTACATCCTAAGGTTTCTTGAGCGGAGTGGCGTGTCGTAAGTATGCCGCGGAACATACGTACGGTACGTCACTCTACTCAAGCTACCAACTCCATCAACCAAGGGTCATCCTATGCGACGAAAGTTCGGGTATAATACCCCCTCGACTAAGTCTAAGTTCCGAAAGGTCAAGCCTAAGTTCCGTATATATAAACGTCCTAGGCTCCACATAGTCAAACTTAGACTCGAACCAAGGTTAACCTAGCGCTCTGATACCAACTTTGTCATGACCCGAAAGAGCACGTGATTGGCCCTTGAACCATATGAAGTCTATAGGACCCCATCTGATCCAAGTAAGCCAAAAGCCCAGAAATCTAAAACCATTTTAAGGAGTAAATAAGGAAAACTGGTTTTAAGAAGTAAAGAAATAATGTTTTGAAAATCAAAGTTTTTAAATAACTAAGCCGAATATGCATTTTTAAAATGTGTAACCTTTCCTAAAAATTTCGGCAGAGTTTCCTTTGTAAAAACTGGCCCCGAACGGGGTACAACAAGAATAATATATATGAAATGATAAAAGGCATCCCCAAGCGGGAGCTAGCTCTTCGTCAACCGGCGGTCATAACCACGCAAGCAATAATAATATACAACGCCAAAGGGCGAGGATCAAAACCCAAAAAGAAACTCAAAACAGCCAGAAAACCATAATACTACAAGCGCGACTCTAAGGTCGAAATAATACATCACTGTGTCTAAGTCTGAAACAATATACAAGTTTTGGTTGATGGAATGACTAGATACAACTGAAAAGTACATGTACAAGGGTGGTTCTGATGCAAAAGAACCAACCCACCAAAGCGAGTCACCCGTATGGATGCAGTGTGCCAGAAAAGCCGCTATGGAATCTGTACAGCAAAACCTGCAAGGACTGTGGCACAACGGGGATGAGTTGCCAACTCGTCAATAGAAAATATCTACAAGCAGAGATCAAATGTATGACCCATCCTAGGTCAATACGATCAGATATATATAAACCTCAATATGAATAAGTCTGCAGCATGCTAAACTGGCAATGTAATCTCAATACATGAGTGTAGTGCCAAGTGCTCGTGCCAGTGCCTTAGGTAATAGCATATCATAAATATGAGGTATGATCAATATAATCAATCTGCATGTACGTGGATCCCATCCACTCGTCACCCAATGACAATAACCATCATGCATGTAAATATCATCAGCATATGCATGGAAATATGAGGATATATAAACCACCTGTGTCCCTCGCGACACTTCAAAAATCATGGAACCGGAGTGTCCATCATCGACACTCGAAAACATCATGAAAACTGTACCCAGCATCTGCACATAAATCCTCATATATCGGGCTCCGTCAGTCCGGACCAGCCCATGGGCTCCGTCTGTGGAATCGGCCATCGGCCCCAGCAGTACGCCCATATCCATCTATCGACTCTGGTCGGTATCCTCCGAATGACCGCCAGGTCCAACCAATCACTGGTAGGTACTCGCCCACCTCCAGGCTCAATCGGAAAAGTCCTTCGATCATCTTGCCGAGGGGAACCATACCGGGTCCACCATGTACCCGCAATCGGCCTCGTCCACTCCTCGAATCGGGTTTCACATGTCGCTCTTAGCACCGAGAAAACACATGGTGGACGCACTGAAATATCATATCAAGGGTAACCGGGGTTTTAAAGAAATTACATATTCTCTTTTGAAATACCCACGGTTCCCAAATCCAGAAATATCATGGAAACAGTAACTCTCAATGCGTATAATCAGAAGCATGATGTATGCGACATGTAAAAGAAATGTAAGCATATCTGGATGTCATGCAAGGGTCATATCCAGAATGCAATAGTTCTACAGTGCAGTGACATGGCAATTATTGATGATGAAGTGTGTGAGCCGGCAACAAGTGTACGTGGAACATACGCATCATCGATAATGGTGCTGGTGTCCTAGCAGCATGACTGTAATATATCAATAAACACAAGCAATGCAATGCAAATAGTATGAATATGCGGAATTGAATAATCAACGCAACAGTAAAGAACCTACCTCAATAAATATATCATGCAACCTTGCCTTTTGAAATAAGACGAATCAGGGTTTTTGGTAAAATAAGGGCTACGGTGTTTTTAAGAAAAGATGCTTCATTTGAAAATATCCGTAGAATCCCTTTTGCCTATCTTTAAAATCTCCTGATTCGTTAGTTTTGAAATAGGTATGACTCGGGTCTAGTCTAACGCCTACTATGCGAACTACGGACCCAACTATCAAGTCAATCGGGAGGGGTAAGGAAATCACCTAAATCTGAGTCGATATACATATATATATATACAATAGTCGGTGATCTCTCCTCAATAGTATCACGTACGATACTGTATATCATATAACATCCTCGAGTCATGAGTGCGGATCTAACATCGATATAAAGCTCGTACGGTAAATCGTCGTACGGCATCCCAATAGCTGGATACGGGTCAATATCACATTATCTCATCACATATCAGGTATCACCTACCATCATATCACATAATTTAGGGTACAAATCTAAGTCTAGTACCATCGATACCATCTATATAAATATGAATGCGGGGTAAAACACATGCCCAAAGGCCCGCTAAACCATCATGTCGCATCTCAAATACGAACTCTGTCATACCGCCGGTCTCACGGCCTCAAATCCCGTATATGAACACATAGTCCCATACCCATGTGTAGATATACACACCTCCATGTGCGCACAGATAAAAGAAAGAATGTATGCAAGTATATGTGTACGTGTATGTGTGGGTGCAACCACTACTCTAGGGTTTCGCACTATACTAAACCCATACATCCTTATCATCAATAATCCATTATTTCCATCAATAATCTTAAACAACACATAATAAATATATGTGTGTATACGTATTCGTATACATCACCACGGATTGCGGGGGTGCTATACGCCATCCACCCGACTTCCCCCGTAGATATAATCTACTCACCTTGCTTCTCGTGTGCCGATGCCGATGTCGCCATCTTCATCTTCTTTGCCTCAACATCACGTAGGGTACCTACAAGTATATCACAAACGCTAAAGCACATGAAAATCACATCGGAAAGCCAAAACAGCACACGCTACTCGCATAGGTAAAAACCTATCGTGTCGCATGCAAACACGATCAATATCCACTTGTCGTTGACGTCCAAACGCCATCCTACAGAAACGAATCACCAAATACCAAAATCCATGCTAAAACAAGTCGTAAATCATCCGCCAACATAGGAAAATCAACCCAGATTTTACCCTAGATGGAATCAGACAAAATTGCACATGCCATGGGTCAAGACTACTGGAAATAGGGCCATGCACCAAAAACGAGATGGTTTCCCCCTGCTCTGGCCGCAAATTGCGGCCAGAAGGAATTAATTGGCGGCCAGGAATTGGAGTTGGGGGCTAGGGTTTGGTTTGGTGGTTCTAGGGTGCCTGCACATCTCACTATCAACTCAATTTTATTTTAGGGATCTCGGGGTGATAGCAGATTCCTAAATATGATCACAGATTCACAGTTTTCCCCCGACATCGTCTCATAAATCCGTATTCTGTGTTCTAGTCTGTAGTTTGATCCAAAATAACATCACACCAGTGGTTCTAAAGTCACCACAATCCTCAATTTCATCTTTAATTTCAGATCTCACCTAAACCCTAACTTGAAGTTTCACAAATCCACCAAACGACACCATATCGATATGAAACTAGAATGGATGCAATAAGAATTGAAATACTAAACTAGGGGTGCAGAAATTACCTCCTTTGGCAACTCAAGAAAATTCTTGAGTTGCTCAAAGTCCTCCAAATCCATTCTTGCTAGGTTCAATGTGTAGCTAGTGAGCTCGGGAACATTTTTTGTGAAATGGGAATAGGGTTTTGGGGTGGATTTCATGGTGGATCTAGGGTTTTTTTGAAGAGGAAGAGAGAGGGAGAGGGGCAGCAGCAGCTCAAGGAGAGGGAGAGGAGAGAGAATGAGAAGGGAAATGATGGGAGTATAGTTCAAAAAGTGAATGTTGACTTAGTCTCTCTCTCTCTCATCATGAAACCTTTTCTTTTCTTTTCTTTTTCTTTTCTCTTTTCCTTCTCACTCAATGGCAAGCCCTAAGCAACCATATCCCCAAAACATGTAATAAGTGTGGAAAATGATATGTGCACATTTTTGCACAAAAATGCTAAAAATCTGATTAGCGATTTTTAATCGCGATTAGCACTAAATTAGCACATAACTAATCATAAAAACTTAAAAATGGTATAGTTCCACAAAATACCCTATTTTAGAATTTTACATAATTTTCCCCCATTTATTTGTATTTAATTATACCGGAATATTAAAATATTCATTAAAATAATATTAAATTATAAAAATTCCCAAAAATAATATTTTATTATTTTGAAACGTTACACTTTTGGATTTTCATTTAGTCTCATAAATCATTGTCGCTCCTTCTTTACCTTTGCATTTCTCTAGAACACCCCGTATTACTACGAACATCCATTCCTATTGGATAAATCCATCGTATAGTTACATACGAACTCGAAGGAACTTGTTCCAGATTCGAGGATGGATTCTGGTTCTGGAGAGATTGAATAGGATTATTCGGTTGTCTTTTCTCTTTAGCTTCTCTCAGGTTATGAGGACTCCTAGGATTAGGAGAGGGTACATCTATTGAGCTTATTGGATAGTCATCCTCCAGACCATAGGCAGGTGCTGAAAGGTGGGGAAGGAAGAAAACCAATTAACCTAAAGGTGTACATAAGGTAATAAGTAAAGACATATAAAGGGATTAGAATAACGGCGAAGAAAATTGCGACTGCTATCATTCACGAAAGAACCGTGTATACCCATGCCACTCCCACATCCACTTTGGATTTCTATAGAACACTTCGTATCACTACGAACGTCCATAATACTTGGACATACCATCGTATAGTTACATACGAACTCGAAGGAATTCGTTCCAGATTCAAGGATGGTTTCCGGTTCAGGAGAAATAGAATAGGATTATTCAGATGTCTTTTCCCATTACCTTCTCTCAGGTTGCAAGGGCTCCGGGCATAAGGAGTGTACACCTATTACGCTTATTGGATAGTCTTCTTCCAAATCTTAGGCTGGTGCCGAAGGGTAGGGAAGGAAGAAAACCAATTAGCCTAAAGAAGGTGTACAGAAGTTAATAAGTAAAGACATAATAAAGGGATTGAAGTGAGGGAAGGTAAGTGTATGGTTACTGTCATGAATCAGGATAGTGGAAGAGGCGTTACTAGGAATACCAGGTTAACCCCTTCGAAACATTTTCTTGTTTCAGTCCGACTGTGCGATGTTAATCGAAAACTGTTTTCCAAATTAGAATCTAACTCCAGGGTATGTATTTACCAGATCAGTTTCTCACATCTGTATGGTGTTACAGATGGTGAGTGGGAGTAAGATATTAGGAATTGGATGATTAGATTCTCATTATATCGGAATTCGTTGAAATTGGTGATATTTGAGGAAATCATCTGTTTTTTGCCTAACGGCAAATTTTTGTTTTTGAATATCCGTAGTCATGCACCAGTTTCAGACTGATATATCTGTACGTTTATTTTATAACGTGAGATATAACTTTTTGAAATTATGTCTGTGACATTTACCTATATCAGTTGATGGTTAGGTAAGGTGCATTCAACAGCGGTGTAATTCTTCCTAACCATAATACAGTTTTTCAACCTACGACGCATAGGGTATGAGTTATTAAACTCAGGGGACTTATACAAAGTATTGTATGTTTTCCAGCGTCCATTAGGACAAAGGGGTTGGTACTCGTACTATATTCTATTTACTCATGACTTCTCCAGTTCTAGACATGTATTTCATTGAAATACAAGGTCCGGATTTTGAGAAGTTATACGTATAAGAATAAAGAAGAGAACCATTTGTTAGAAGTATTAGGATTCTTCGAGGTAGTCGAAGATGTAGATACTTGTGTTTGATATTCCGTTGATAGTAATGGTTTTGAGAACTTGCTTCTCTTTCAGATTACTCATATATGGATGCACTCCTAGTTGAGTAATGATGATTAGCCTTTTTCCATTTGGTTGATATGCACTGGAGACAGCTGCATGATTTTGAATCTGGTTCCAATTAAATTAATGCTTTTGTTTCTATATTGGATATATACAGAATCAATTTATATCTTAACGATGTTAAGGTATAGGGAGTTGTCCGGCTGATGCTTAAAACCAGAATCCGGATAAACTCGAGGCACGTTTCAGTAATGGCAGTTTATGGGTTATCTTGGGCTTTGACGAGGGTTAACTTTCTACCATCTGGAAGATCAATAGTTATATTGTTCTTGACTCGCCACAGTTTTAGCAAAATGGACTTTTTCAGAAAAACAGTAGTGGGAGTATGGTAGAACTGGAAGTGATTCCAGAACCACAAACGATTACTGAAAATTTAATAGAACCTAATGATTCAATTGGGATTCGACATTCCATTAGCCACCCCACAGATTTGGTGGGTAACCTCAGGCACCCGAGAGGTATTTCGGTCTTCTCAGAGACGGTGATAGGGAGGTTCTTGTTTACGCAGACTTGCCATTGCTTCTGTTCTAGACTATGAGACCCGGCAGGAGGATGAGTATATCGTCGTTCTAAACTAGCTTTAGAAGTGCACGTGTATATGACTCTGCCAGAGGGTTATTATAGTCAGTAGGAGCAGCGGAAGCATAGAGGGCAAGTAGCTTATGTCTATTCATATACTAAAGCAGGTATAGCAGAAATAGATCATCTGTTTTTGATGCGACAGTCATAAAGTTTGACTTCATCAGAACAACAGAGGGATCTGGTAAGAAGGTAGTAGGGTGTGATATCCTAGTATTTGGATGACATGCACTTTATAGGAAGTGAAATTCCTATACTACGATCGGTTATACTGTGGTTGTCACACAGTTGTTTCTCCACATAGGATATGGATATAATATCAGGGTTTCTGGTTACAAGATTTAGATTTGGGAAGTATCCCAATTTGGGTACTTAACACTATTCTAAAGTGTTTTAGAATGGACGACTCTTGGCATGGTTGTGTACCTGTAGGTGATGGAGTCACCCTCTCTAAACGTGTCTTACAGACTAAAGGGGAGAGGGATCTGCATGATTAGCATATCACTTGCTTAGGCAATTGAGTTAATCATGAAATGTCAAGTACCACACCAGATGTTGTTTTTGCACTAGCTGTAATAAATATATATTAATCCAATCCTGGAGAAATGTAGGGAAGCAGTTTATGAACATAAATGGATGTTCTACGGATATAGTAATAGCAGCCTCCTTAAGGAGACGGTTATCATTTCAGGCTTCCAAGGTGACCTAGATGACAGAGTGGTTGTCTGAGTTATAGTTTTTCCCTCTTCTGAGGGACAGTATGTTGGACAGGTGGTCCAAGCGGATACTGAGGAAGGCATGGTGCAGGATACTGATTAAATTCAGTAGATGATTCAGTCTAAGAAGTTTGCTAGATTTGGAGTTCATTTATGAACTGGGTCCCATCAGATATCCAGAAAAATTCTAAGACAAGGTATTGCTCATTTCGGGAGATGGTTATTCTCTGCGAAGTTGAGATATAGAGAGATAAAGATAGAAACACTGGAGCGGATCTACTTACTAAGGCCATTTCTCAAACACAATAGTTTCACAAACGAGCTTTGCGAAGCTGCTTAGTAGAGAAGTTGGGTGTTCGGTATCACACGAGCTGTGAGTATGCGACACCGCAATAATTGACCTTAAGTGCAAGTGGGAGATTGTTGGCTATAGTGCCCTCAAGAAAATTATCGTAGTTGCAGGCAGATGATTATGATGATTGAGGGAGGACCTATACCAGTAGAACAGTCTTACTCGAGATGATAGTATGCTATCTGGTTTGTCTTTATCATCACTATTGCATGTTGATATGTTGATAGAGCCCATAGGATTATTGCTTGAATACCAGCATTATGATGGCGATCATATACGTAGGATCCAGGTAGTCTATAAGCAAATCCTTAAATGTCCCTAGTCGTGGGAGTTTCGAGACTGGGCATCGATACTCCAGTATAGACTAGTGTATACTGATCAAGACCAAGACGAGGGGCGGTGGCAAGGTCTCACAAGCCATTGGTGTTAGTTTATTCACCTATGATAGTATACAGGTGCTCATTGGGTTATGAGTACACTGGACGGACTCGCCGGGAACCTGCTAGTTGGTATTATACTTAATGTCATATAGTAGTTCCCAGGTGACATGTGTAGAGGTTAGTCTGTCGACCCGAGATCGTCATTTGTCTCGTGTGAGTTCCCACTGTGCTTTGATTACTACCCTATCACGGCTCAAAGGAGTCGTGCAAACAGGTTTTAGTTGGGTACAGTCTCGAGCCACATGGAGGCAGTGAGCGGATTGTCGGGGATTCTCCTCTCCCAGTATTGGGGGTTGATGTCGCATTGTGCACGGGTGGCCATCACAAGAAATCCTCGGCCAGGGTGGACGAGAATTACCAATCTAGGATCGATAGTTTCTCAGGAGGTGATGGGTTTCATACTGACACTAATTATCGTGTTATTAGGGGTCTGACTTTATCCACCCCCTAGACTCGATATGCGATACTCTTAGACGAACAGACCGGACTGTACGGATATTGTCATTGTCAGGCTCAGTAGAGGTTTGGATGAGTTTGCTCGTCAGCCTTTCGCTCAATACCTGGGTAGCCGTTACGTACAGCTAGTGTCGCTGACGTCCTTGTGGTTAAAGCCACTGCCAGCGTATTGACGAGTCTTTAGAGTCCTACACAGAGGGTTTTCACAATTCAGGCGATATGGTGTAGATGACGTATGTTGGTACATACAGGTGTTCGATTAAATATGTGTACAGGCTGCACAGACTTTAATCGGACGGTTGATAATACTAGCAGCTTAGGATTAAGCCGGATTATTAAATCAAGTTTTGATTTAATAATTTATATATATGTATTCTAGTATTATTGTTCACTATTCATTTTCTCTCTTGGCTATTCGTATTTTTATACGAATACGCGTATATGTATTTCGATACGTGTACCGGGAAGTATTCCGTATTTATACGGAATAACTTCTAGAAGATGGCCACCTCATTATTGATTTTCCTTTTAGAAAATCATTTTGGAAATGAGGTGGAGGGTGAGTTGGCATGAGCATGGGTGATGGCATGTACAGAGGTATGGTTTGCATTTGTTTATTTGGAAAAATGAAATGAGATATTTTAGTGTGTGCGTGATTGAGAGAGGGGGGCAGCCACATTTCTTGAGTTGGCTTGCTCATTTGATTTTTCCTCACTTGCTTCATCACATGCTCACTCTCATTCTCACTTGGAAAAACACTTAGCCACATTTCTTTAGTTGCTCATGCCACATGTTTCCTCACCTCCTCTTGATCTTCTTGAGTTGCTCTTGGAGCATTTGTGATGAGAGAAAAATTATAGTGACACATTCCTACACCTCCACTCTCCATTGCTAGCAACCTTGGAGCGTCGGATGCCTCGCTTGGCGAGGCTGAAGCTTGCGCCATTTCCCTCAGGTGGATCATCGTAGATGGAGGAAGACCGGCAACAAAACTCGATCCGCAACCACTAGGAGCTTAGGATGAAGGTTGAAGACCGAAGGACACGGATCAACTCGGTATAACCATTCCTAACTCTTTATATTGCTTACTAGTATAGGGTTTAGGGTAGATCCGGGCATCGGGTCATAGTAGCGCCAGTTTAGAAATTTTTTGTTCCGCATTTGGCCACGGTTTGATGGCTGGGGCGCTGCCGTAACCCAACATAAAGTTCATGGTATTTTAATGAAAACGTTCGCTATATGTTTGTTTCATATGAAATTTTGGTTAAACTAAAAACTAAATGATGGGAATAAGGTTAGGATTAGTGTAGCAAGTTAATTTGATCTCGTTTGCCTATCACATGGCTTACAAAAGTTAAAAAGAAAACTATATCGGAGCTAACTCCTCCTTTGTCGGTTTGTTTTAAAAATAAGTTTTGAGATAGAAAGAGAGAGGGATGAAGGGACTTACGGTTTTTAGAAGGTTAAGAAGAGGTTGAAGAAGCTCTCATGGGTCTTGGTTTCGTCGGAGATGCTCCGGTCGTCGAGTTTGGCTCGCTACTCCACTTGAGGGGCTTAACTTCACTGGGCACTTAGAAAGTTTTGATAGAATTTTGCTAGAATTTCAGAATGATGAAGAGCTAAGGCATGTGGTGGTATTTATAATGAAGAATTAGGGTTTGGGAATTAAAATTTTGGATTAAAAAGACGTAAAATGGTCAAATGAAGGGTCTCTGTTTGATTGCAAAGAAATCAAACAGTGCAGAGGAGTTAGGCTGTAAGTCTACGCCAGTGCCCCGGCCATCAATCCGATGCCAAACGCAGAACAAAAACTTTTATAAACTGGTGCTAACGCAGTCTTTCATCCGGATCGTTCCATTAACCCTATACTAGCTAACTACAAAGATGTTAGAATGGCTATACCAATCGATCCGTGTCCTTCGGTCTTTAGGCACCATCCCAAGCTCCTCGCGGCTGCTCCAACGAAGTTCGCTCTCCGATCTCGCTCGTCGAAGTGGCACAACGTCAAAGATTCTTTATACGGGCTCCCGCTTCAAAACCGAACCAACTCGGACATGAAGTTTGCTAGCCGACATGTCCAAGGTGAAGTAGAGATAGGTGTGATTACTTTGTCTCATGACACTCTAGGATTCTCAACACATGAGAGGGATAGGGTGGAGGTTGAAGAAGAAGCCATTGATGGAAGTTGTGAGCTCAAGGAAAAAGCTAGTGAAGAAGAGGAGCTTGCTTATTGTGTGAGATAAAATGTGAGAGCTCTCATGAAATCTCAAGACCAAACCCAAGCCTCATATGGCTGCCCTCTCTCTCTCCACCTATCAATCCCACACAATAAACAATCAAGAGAATAGACATGGCAGAAAAATAACACCATGAGTCATCAAAAAAACACATGCCACATTTAATGCTCTTGATCAAGATTTGCAGTCACAATTTCCACTTAATAAACATTAATCCAAATGCTTAAAACAATAAATAGAATGGCATCTTCTAAAGTAAACTCGTGACAGAAAACAAGAATACCCCTCATCCGTATATAAATACCCGCATCCGTATTCCGACTGAATACGAATACTACGAGACGAAATTAATCCAACAATCTAATATTAGGATCCAGCTTAAACCAAAGCCCACTAGTATGATCCGTCCGATCATGATCCGTGCACAAGTGCACGTATATGATCGAACCCTGCAATAAAACCATACGGCCTTTACAACTTTTTGCCCGAACTTAGGAAACTTTCTGTGGGGGACTCTAAAGACTCGCCAATACGCTGGCAGTGGGTTTAACCACAAG
This sequence comes from Agapanthus africanus, assembly GCA_030015575.1. Lineage (NCBI taxonomy): Eukaryota > Viridiplantae > Streptophyta > Magnoliopsida > Asparagales > Amaryllidaceae > Agapanthus > Agapanthus africanus. Next base: position 514,842,232 of record JASDDO010000024.1, on the reverse strand, counting down.
CACGTCAGTAGTACTAGCTGTACGTAACGGCTGCCCAGGTATTGAGCAAAAGGGAGGCCGACGAGCGAACTCATCCTGAAACCCTGCTGAGCCTATCTGTGACAATCTCCGTACAGTCTGGTCTGTTCGTCTATGAGTATCGCATATCAAGCCTAGGGGGATGGTAAACGTCAGACCCCCAATAGCGGTATAAATCGTGTCGGAGTGTAGCCCAGACCACCTTGAGAAACTACTGGAATACCTACCAGTAAATCTCACTTGCCTTGGCCAAGGACTTTGTGTAATGGCTCTCCTGACACGGCGCGATATCAACCCCCAATACCGGGAGAGACGAATCCTATCTAACCGCCACTGCCTCCAAGTGCTTCGGGACTGCACCCAACCACTACCTGTTTGCACGACTCCTTTGAGCCGTGGTAGGGTAGCAATCAAAGAACAGTGAGAACACACTCGAGGAAATGTAGCAGTGTCAAGTCAACGGACTAAGCTGTACTTATGTCACCTAGGAACTGCTCCTGACGGTAGTTATAATACCAATCAACAGTGCCCCTGCGAGTCCGTCCGGTGTACTCATAACCCAATGAGCACCTATATACTATCTTAGGTGAACCAACTGACACCAATGGCTTGTGAGACCAGCCACCGCCCCTCATCGGGGTCTCGATCCGTATTCACTAGTCTACTCATGGAGTATCGATGCCCAGTCTCGAAACTCACACGACTAGGGACATTTTAAGGATGTGCTTATATAGACTACCCAACTCTCACGTATATGATCGCCATCATATTGTTGGTAGTCAAGCAAGAATCCTATGGGCTCTATCAACGTGTAATAGTGATCTGTAATGTCACCTGAAGCATGTACACGATGATAAAGACAAACCAGATAGCATACTATCATCTCGAGTAAGATTGTTCTACCGGTATAGGTCATCCCTTAATCATTGAAATCATGTGTCTGTGATCCAATAATTAACTTGAGGGCACTATAGCCAACAATCTCCCACTTGCACTTAAGGCTAATTATTGTGGTGTCACATACTCACAACCCGTATAATACCGAACACCCAACTCCTCTACTAATCAGTTTCACAAAGCTTGTTTGTAAAACTATTGCGTTCGAGAAATAGCCTCAGTGAGTGGATCCGCTCTGATGTTTCTTTCTATGTCTCTCTTAATCTTAAGTTCGCAAAGAAAGCCATCTCCCGAAATGAGCAATACCTGTCTTAGAAATATGTCTGGATATCTAATGAGACCCAGTTCACAAATGAACTCCAAATCCAGCAGACTTCTTAGACTGTATTGTTAACTGAATTTAATCAGTATTCTGCGCCATGCCTCCCTCCGTATCCGCTTGGACCACCTGTCCAATCTACTGCCCTTTGTCAGAGGGAAAACTATAACTCTGGGAGTCACTCTGTCATCCAGGTCACCTTGGAAGCCTGGAATGATAACCGTCTCCCGAAGGAGGCTGTCGTCATCATATCCCTAGAACATCCACTTATGTTCATAAACTGCTTCCGAACGTTTCTCCAGGATTGGATCAATATATAAACTTATTGCATATAGTGCAAAAACAACATCTGGTGTGGTACTTGACATCTCATGATTGACTCAATTGCCTAAGAAAGTGATATGCCAATCATGCACATCCCTCTCCACTTTAGTCTGTAAGACACCTTTAGAGAGGGTGACTCCATCACCTGCAGGTACACCACCATTCCAGGAGTCGTCCATTCTAAAACACCTTTAGAATACTGTCTAAGTACCTAGATTGGGAAACCACCCAAATCTAGATCTAAAACCATAGATCTAGTAACCAGAATGCCTGATATTTTATCCATATTCTATGTGGAGAAACCACTGTGTGACAACCACAGTATAACCGATCGTAGTATAGGAATTTCACTTCCTACTTTGTGTATGTCATCCAAATACCAGGACATCACACCCTACTACCTTCTTAACAGATCCATCCTCTATTCTGATGAAGTCAAAACCTATGACTGTTACATCAAAAATAGATGATCTATCTCCGCTATATCTGCTTTAGTCTATAAATAAACATAAGCTACTTGTCCACTACGCTTCCGCTGCTCCCACTGACTACAACAACCCTCTGGCAGAGTCATATACACGTGCACTTCTAAAGCTAGTTTAGAACGACGCTATACTCATCCTCTTGCCGGGTCTCATAGTCTGGAACAACAGTAGTGTCAAGTCTGGGTAAACAAGAACCTTCATGTCACCTTCTTTGAGGATACCGAAGTACCTCTCGGGCGCCTGAGGTTACCCACCATATCTGCGGAGTGGCTAATGGAATGTCAAACCTGATTGAATCTTTTGGTCCTATTAAATTTTCAGTAATTGTCTGTGGTTCTAGAAACACTTCCAGTTCTACCATACTCCCACTACTGTTTTTTGAAAAAGTCCATTTTACTAAAACTGTGGCGAGTCAAGAACAATATCACTATTGATCTTCCAGATGGTAGAAAGTTATCCCTCGTCATAGCCTGGGATAACCCACAAACTGCCATTACAGAAACGTGCCTTGAGTTATCTAGAGTCTGGTTTTAAGCATAAGCCGGACAACTCCATATACCTTAACATTGTCAAGATATGATCCATTCTATATACAATATAGAAATAGAGGCACTGATTTAATTGGAACCAGATTCAAATCATGCAGCTGTCTCCAGTGCATGTCAACTAAATGGAGAGAGGCTGATCGGCATTACTCAACTTAAAAGTGCATCCAGAAATGAGTAACCTGAAAGAGAAGCAAGTTCTCAAAACCATTACTATCAACTAAATACCGTACACAAGTATCTACATCTTCGATCACCTTGAAGAATCCTGATCCTTGAAACACATGGTTCTCTACTTTATTCTTGTACCTATAACTTCTCAAAACTTGGACCTTGTATTTCTACGAAACACTTGTCTAAATCTTGAGAAGTCACAAGTAAGCAGAATATAGTACGAGGACCAACCCCTCTGTCCTAATGGACACTGGACAACATACAACACTTTGTATGAGTCCCCTGAGTTGAATAACTCAAACCCTGTGCGTCGTAGGTTGAAAACTGTACTATGGTTATGAAGAATTACACTGCTATTTAATGCTCCTTACCTAACCATCAACTGATATAGGTAAATGTCATGGACATAATTTCAAAAAGTTATATCTCACTTTATTAAATAAACGTACAGATATATCAGTTTGAAATTGGTGCATAACAATGGATATTCAAAACCAAATATTTGTCGTCCGGCAAAAACCCAGGTGATTTCCTCAAATATCACCAATTACAACGAATCCCGATATAATGAGGATGGTCACCTAATTGCCAATAACTTACTCCCACTCATCATCTGTAAAACCATACAGATGTGAGAAGCATACCTGGTAAATACATACCCTGGAGTAAGGACCTAATTGGGAAATCAGTTTCCTATTAACAACGCACCGTGAAACTGAAACATGAAAATGTTTCGAAGGGGTATCCGGGTATTCCTGGTAATGCCTCTTCTATTATCAGATTCATGACGGTAACCGTATATTTCTTTGCCATCTCTCCAATTCCCTTTATTTGTCTTTACTCATTACCTTCTGTACACCCCACTTTGGCTAAATGGTTTTCTTCTTTCTCTACTGTTCGACACCAGCCTATGATTTGGAAGAAGACTATGCAATAAGCATAATAGGTGTACTCTCCTAATCCTAGGAGTATTCACAACCTGAGAGAAGGTGATGATAAAATACAACTGATTAAACCTTACTCTATTTCTCCTGAACCGGAGAAAAGCAAAGGTGAAGTAGGAGTGGCGATGAAATACACGGTTTGGTCGTGAATGATAGCAGTCACAATTTACTTTGCCCTCTTTCTAATCCCTTTATTTTGTCTTTACTTATTACCTTCTGTACACCACACTTAGGCTAATTGGTTTTCTTCATTCCCTACCTTTCAGCACCTGCCTATGGTTTGGAAGAAGACTATCCAATAAGCGTAATAGTTGTACCCTCTCCTAATCCTAGGAGGCCTCACAACCTGAGAGAAGGTAAAGGGAAAAGACAACCGAATAATCCTATTCAATCTCTCCAGAACCAGAATCCAACCTCGAATCTGGAACAAGTTCCTTCGAGTTCGTATGTAACTATACGATGGATTTATCCAATGGAAGTGGATGTTCGTAGTGATACGGGGTGTTCTGGAGAAATGCAAAGGGTAAAAGGAGTGGCAATGATGTATGCAACTCAGACAATCCAAAAGCCAGTGTTTTAAGAAAGTTCGGTTAACTTGATTACTGAGTTATTGTCTAGGGTCGGGCCATGGTCGCTGCCAAAGAGAGAGAGAGAAAAGAAACACTCAGCGTGCACTCTAACCTAGATCAGAATGGTTAATCACTTTATCTAATCAGGATGTCTTCCACTGTATCCTCAAATTCTCCTCCAAACCTGAAAGAAGAATTAGTCGGGATCATCTAAAATCACCCGAAGAGTAAACCAATTCATCAATGGGAATCGGGATATCATCGCATGATAACGTGATGGAATCCACTCACATTATCACACTCCAGAAGGTATGCGCATGCCTGGCAAGTTTCAATTTCTTTAGAAACTCCCGATATGATTTTTACCCCTAGGACCCAAGTGACCTTGACACAGTCAACAAATCAAAGAGTCCTAGTCAAGTTCAACCCGTCATTATCCAGGATTGCTTTAAACCCACCCGTACGAGCCCTTGACACAGTCAACAAGGCCGCATGACTGTACTAACCAATCGCATTAATATTCCACAAACAAGCACTACTTAGCTACCGAACACTATGCCTTGACACAGTCAACAAACGCAGCTCGAATACTAAGCAATACTCTTAAGAAATGACGGAGGGCTACGACTGGTTTTTGGAGAAAAACCTTTAACGTAATGAACTTGATATCGTTGAAGGAACCGAGTGGTTTTACAAATATATAGTGACGAAAACCTTTGCTAAAGAGGTCACTCCCTTTGAAGGGATCTCGGCTCTTTCCCCGTAGAATGAGGTGCAGGATATTCCAACTGAATACCGCGATGCAAAGCAAAAATTAATCGACTATAGTGAAGTTATTACCCTGACGCAAACCTCTGTCCAAGGGGTCACTCCCGATGAAGAGATCTCGGCCCTTGCCTCGTCGAATGAGGTGCTGGATATTCATAACCGAATACCGCTTTGGAAAGCAAAAGAGAACGTCCTTGTAATAACAGCATTTTGAAAATTGTTCCAACAACGTCGAATATGTTTGTTTTCCTTGCATTGATCTCAATCAACGCAATCCCATCAATTAATCACACCACAAAAGAACGAAAATATAATGTACATATATGCCATCCGCATTCGCCACTGGGTCCCGTCATCACCTGTTAGGTTACTTAACTAATGACAGAGCGGGGACTGGACTAGCGCGGGTGTAAAATATATACAACATCTACTAGTATATATATAACAATATACAATAATCACTCCAGGCATGATAAATGCAACATCACAGAAAAGTAATAAGCATCACAGAACAATACAGATAATCTGGGAGCCCCGGGTTTCTTTTGAGCCACAAGTGAAACCCGACGTTCCCCTCGTTATGTGGATAGCCTGTGCAATGAAAACCTAGATCCTACGAGTGCGGCAAGTTTCCCGCTAAAACCAGAAGCGAGGCAACCCCCTTCAACAAAGTGAATGGACCACCCAGCACTTCACGGAATCCGGTAACTTGAGCACCCTTCCTTGGGTCAACCTATACCCCCTACAAGTGAGGCGAATAGCCTGCCAATTCTAGAGTGAGGTCCCCTCCTTCTCCAAGCCATGAGATGCAGACCCGTTGCCCTCTAGAACTCGGCTATCCATGCACTCCACCGCGGGGTAATCCTAGTACAGAAAAGAAAAATATGTACAACGGTGACATCGACCTCAACCCGGTCGTGCCCCAAAAGAATAATATACAAACAGGCAGTGACGGCAGTCCACATGTCGGACGCTCGCCCCGTGATATCAAATGTACAAATAAAACTAAACTGTACTAACATTGCATCCAAGCTATCCACCATGACAAATCCGCAACAACACAGCACAACACAGAACATCATCGTGAATGTCACGTTCGCAAACTCGTCTAAAAGGGCATATAGCAATTAGACGAATTATACCGCTCTAATGACATTCACGGTCGAAGATAGAAATGTATGTACTGTAAACTAACGTATTTAAAATTTTGATCGAGAAAACTCCCCAAAGTGGGCCCCAAGTTCTAATCCAGTACTCTAAAAAATCTGGGCCCAAACACAAAATATTCCAGAAACCATAATTCCATAATTAAGAGCCCCAGAAGAAATATTGCGCACATTAGCCCCAAAACGACGGCAGAACCGCGACCAACATGTAGGTTATGCGGCTGTTCCGCGGCGTTTTGGTGGGTTCAGTTGCTCAATTTTCTTCTGTAGTCTTAAAAAAGCCTGCACGATTTTCTGATACACTGAAAATGTTTTTCGACCACTATAAAATTTCGACAGAAACTTCAAGAATGGAATTGCGGTTTTTGAAAATTCGGTCGATCGATGTTTTAAACACGTTAGAACAAGCTAGTATGGGGTTAATAGCGTGGTTCTGATACCATGTAAGTCTACACCAGCGCCCCGGCCGTCAATCCGAGGCCAAACGTGGAACAAAAACTTTTATAAACTGGCGCTAACGCGGTCTTTCACCCGGATCGTTCCATTAACACTATACTAGCTAACTATAAAGATGTTAGAATGGCTATACCGATCGATCTGTGTCCTTCGGTCTTTAGCCACAATCCCAAGCTCCTCACGGCTGCTACAACGAAGTTCGCTCTCCGATCTCGCTCGTCGAAACGGCACCACGTCAAAGATTCTTTATACGGGCTCCCGTTTCAAAACCGAAGGAATACGGACATGAAGTTTGCTAGCCGACATGTCCAAGGTGAAGTAGAGATAGGTGTGATTACTTTGTCTCATGACACTCTAGGATTCTCAACACATGAGAGGGATATAGTGGAGGTTGAAGAAGAAGCCATTGATGGAAGTTGTGAGCTCAAGGAAAAAGCTAGTGAAGAAGAAGAGCTAGCTTATTGTGTGAGATAAAATGTGAGAGCTTTCATGAAATCTCAAGACCAAACCCAAGCCTCATATGGCTTCCCTCTCTCTCTCCACCTATCAATCCCACACAATAAACAATCAAGAGAATAGACATGGAACAAAAAATAACACCATGAGTCATCAAAAAAACACATGCCATATTTAATGCTCTTGATCAAGATTTGCACTCACAATTTCCACTTAATAAACATTAATCCAATTGTTTAAAACAATAAATAGAATGGCATCTTCTAAAGTAAACTCGTGACGGATCACAAGAATACCCCTCATCCGTATATACTTACCCGCATCCGTATTCCGACTGAATACGAATACTACGTGACGAAAATAATCCAACAATCTAATACTAGGATCCGGCTTAAACCAAAGCCCACTAGTATGATCCGTCCGATCATGATCCGTGCACAAGTGCACGTATATGATCGAACCCTGCCATAAAACCATACGGCCTTTACAACGTTTCGCCCGAACTTAGGAAACTTTCTATGGGGGACTCTAAAGACTCATCAATACGCTGGCAGTGGGTTTAACCACAAGCACGTCAGTGGTACTATCTGTACGTAACGGTTGCCCAGGTATTGAGCAAAAGGGAGGCCGACGAGCGAACCCATCCTGAAACCCTACTGAGCCTATCTGTGACAATCTCCGTACAGTCTGGTCTGTTCGTCTATGAATATCGCATATCGGGCCTAGGGGGATGGTAAACGTCAGACCCCCAATAGCGGTATAAGTCGTGTCGGAGTGTAGCCCAGAACACCTTGAGAAACTACTGGAATACCTACCGGTAAATCTCACTTGCCTTGGCTAAGGACTTTGTGTAATGTCTCTCCTAAATACAGCGCGATATCAACCCCCAATACCGGGAGAGACGAATCCTATCTAACCGCCACTGCCTCCAAGTTCTTCGGGACTGCACCCAACTACTACCTGTTTGCACGACTCCTTTCAGCCGTAGTAGGATAGCAATCAAAGAACAGTGGGAACACACTTGAGGCAAAGTAGCAGTGTCAAGTCAACGGACTAAGCTGTACTCATGTCACCTAGAAACTGCTCCTGACGATAGGTATAGTACCAATCAGCAGTGCCCCTGCGAGTCCGTCCGGTGTACTCATAACCCAATGAGCACATGTATACTATCTTAGGTGAACCAACTGACACCAATGGCTTGTGAGACCAGCCACTGCCCCTCGTCGCGGTCTCAATCCGTATACACTAGTCTACTCATGGAGTATCGATACCCAGTCTCGAAACTCCCACGACTAGGGACATTTTAAGGATGTGCTTATAGACTACCCAACTCTCACGTATATGATCGCCATCATACTGTTGGTAGTCAAGCAAGAATCCTATGGACTCTATCAACGTGTAATAGTGATCTGTAATGTCACCTAAAGCATGTACATGATGATAAAGACAAACCAGATATCATATTATCATCTCGAGTAAGATTGTTCTACCGGTATAGGTCCTCCCTCAATCATTGCAATCATGTGCCTGTGATCCAATAATTGACTTGAAGGCACTATGCCAACAAAGGCGAGTCGAAGGGGTGTGTGTTCAAAGTATGGAGCCAATTGGGCTCATCTTGACCGTCGGCGCCGGCCAAATGAGGAGAATGGGCGGTCGGATTTGTGGCAATCACCTCGAGATTCGTGCCACGTAGGGTTTTTGGGTGTGTACACCTCATTGCGCATGTTTGATTTTTCTGAAACTTTTCATTTCTCCGTGTATTGCACGTACAACTCTTAGGCTTCTAAAAATTAAAAAGAAATATCAGAAAAAATAATTGTATCTGATGGGAATCGAACACACAGGCTACATCACGGCAGGGTGGAGGCTTTACCAGTGAGCTACAAGTTGTTTCTTGCTTTTATTAAACAAATTTAACTTATAACTCTTACACAGGCTGTAGTACTCTTTTCTGTAAAATAACAAGAAAATTTCTGTACAGTGATTTCTGTGTCGTAACATTCTGCCTTCCTTATAAAAATTTCGTTCTTGAAATTTATAATTACATAGGGACTAAATTTCAAATAGGTAAGGGTATCGTGTACGCATATCTTCTTCTCTTTCCCAAGTTGATTCTCCTGGCGAATCCTTTCTCCACATCACTCGGACCAAGTTTACTTCCTTGTTCCGCAATGTCTTCATCTTTCGGTCCAGGATCTCATCCGGTTGTTGCTCGCAGGTTAAGTCAGTTTGTACTGTAAGCTCTGAGTTATCAAGTATGTGTCTGGGATCGCTTGTGCACTCCTTCTAATGAGGGGGGTAGTGCTAAACAGTATGCCACTTCTCCAACTCGTTCAAGTATGTCGAATAGTCCTATGTATCTTGGACTTAACTTACCCTTCTTGCCAAAACGTATCAATCCTATGTTTGGAGAGATCTTCAAGAATACATGTCCTCCGGGTTGAAACTTCAAGTGTCGACGCTTTGCATCTGCCCAATGTTTCTGTCAGTCTTAGGCTATGTGCATCCTTTCCCTGATCGTGCGAACCACGTCCACAGTTATCACGATCATCTCTGGTCCAAGGAGTTCATGATCTCCAATGTCGTCCTAACTCGGCGGGGAACGAAATTTCCTTCCATAGAGTGCTACGAAGGTGCTATCCCAATGCTTACCTGATAGCTGTTGTTGTATGAAAACTCCACAAGGTGTAGGTGATCTTCCCACTTGTTAGTTATATGTATGCCCTAGAGGCCATTACTATACATAAGATGTATATTGTAGTGGATGCTTGGACATATATAGGGAGGACTTTCTTGCTCGACATGATAGTATGCTATCTGGTTGCTCTTTACCTTAACGTGTACACTGATTGTCTCTCTGTTACATGTTGGTAAAGCCCTTAGGATGTGTACTTGACTACCTGGACTATGATGCGGATCATACTAGTGGGGACATGGTAGTCCATAAGTACATCCTTCACAGTTCCTAGTCGTGGGTGTATCGAGACGGGGCATCGATATACCAGAGTAGACTAGCGTGTACCTTCTCGACCCATACAGATGGGCGATGGATGATCCCATATCCATCGGTATTTGACATCAGAGATGATATACAGGTGCTCAGTAGAGACTGGGTACACTGGACGGACTCGCCGAGAACTCCCAGATGGTATTATACCTTACGTCAGATGGCAGTTCTCTGGTGACACTGGTACAGAGCAGTCTGCTGACCCGAGATCGTCATAGAGTCTTGTGTGGTTCCCACTGTTCTTTGATTTCCATCTTACCACGTCCAAGAGGGTGTGCAAAACGGTGGTTTTTGGGTACAGTCCCGAGTCACATGGAGGCAATGAGCGATAGGAGGGGATTCATCTCTCCCGGTATAGGGGGTTGATGTTGCGCTGTGTTCGATTGGCTATAACAGGAAATCCCTGGCCAGGGTTGCTGAGATTTACTGGTAAGTGTTACCAGTAGTTTCTCGAATAGTTATAGACCTCATATCGACACGACTTATCGAGCTATTGGGGTCTGACGTTTACCACCCCTAGGCAAGATATGCGACATATCAGACGATCAGACCGGACTGTACGGTAGTGTTACTGGTTGGATTCACTGGAGTGTGAGCGGGCTTGCTCGTCGATCTTCAGATCGCTCAATACCCGGGTGGCCGTTACGTTTAGCAGACCGCTTGCGGCTTGTGGGTAATTGATATGATCATCACCTGCTGCCGGCATATTGACGAGTCTTTAGAGTCCTACACAGAGGTTTCCTGGCTCAAGCGAAACGAAATAGGAGCGCATATGAGATATGTGCGGGACCGAGAATAATGCGTGTATGTGATACCGTATTCTATTCTCGCGATGAATGTGTCGAATGGTTGTATGCGATATAACCTAGTTATCGAATCAAGGATTGATTCGATAAATCGATACATTGGATATTAGTCGGTTATATGCGATATGACCGGATCGTTAAATCAAGTGTTGATTTAATGATTTAATGTATAATTATATATATTTGATATATTACTTTGCATTAACTAATATTGGTTCACTTTAGATGGATTTTCTCACTCGGATGTGCACATTGTATATACGATATAATTTTGTGCACTAGTTTGTATCATGTTTGATGATGTATGCTAAATTGGCTAAGTGTAAAGATTAAACCATGGTTGTGTAATGGTTAGGTTTTGTTTTTACTTATTCATTTATTTATTTCATTTATTCTTTTTGGAAAATAAAATGCATAAAGAGAAAATGGTGGCTTTCATTTGTTTCTTTCATGAAGATTCATGAAGGTTTGACTAAGTCACCATTTTGTCTCATGCTTAACCCTAACCACTCCATTTAACCATAGTCCACTCTCTACACCTAACTATAGTTTTGTTTATGATAAGTTTTGTTTTTCTATTCTAATTTAATTAACTTATCATATTCATTATCTTCTTCTTCTTCTTCATCTTCAAAGAAGAAAGCTTGCTTCATCAATGGTGATTGATGAAAAAGAGTGAGAAATCCAATTCTAAAGTCTACCCACTTCCTATTTCTTCATCCTCTACCTCTTGCCAAGTAGTAGAGTGTGTTTCCTTCACAAGTTTTCTAGACTTGGTGAAGTTGGAGCTTGATCTAGCGATGCCTCGACGTAGATCATCTTCGGCACGTCGTCGATAACCTAGCCCGCTCTTTCTCCGATGAAGCCGACGCTAGAGCCCGGGATTTGATTTGGACAGCGGAGAGGACTTCATCGCGGAGCCGTGGAGGTGGAGGACCGGATCTACAAAGGTTGTATTTCCGTATTCTCTTAGTAAAGTAGTTTACTAGTTGCTTTTTCGCCTAGACATCTAGCCAACGATCCGTAGTTTAGGGTTTCTCGGCACCGTAAAATTTTAAATTGGCATGGTTGATGCCTTGTGAGACCTCTTGAGAGTTCCTAGGAACCATACAGTGGTATCAGAGCCTATCTAGAGCCTTAGGCGAAGTCCTGACGAAGTTTGAAACCCGAACGAACCCGAAACCCTAAACCAAACATGCTCTCTGGACTTTTTCTAAAATTTGGGATTTTTCCATATTAAAAATATGCAGAAAAATCAGCAGGAAATTCTAAGGGATACTGTAAAATTCGTGTGGCTAATTCCATCAATGCGCCGCGGTTCCGCGGCACGAGCATGGCTCGTGCGGCGGATCCGCGGCCGTTTTGTATTTTGTGGCATCCAAATTTGCACAGTAATTCATAATATGCAGTGCTGGTTTTCCTGGGAATTTTTAATATTTTTTCGAGAGTTGAATTTTCTGAGTTGTTTTGGGGATTCGAATGTTCGATCGGATTATAAAATTTTGTCTGTGTGGCTTTCCGGATAATTTTTGAATATGTTAAAAAGTTCGACCGGATATAAATACCCAATTTTTCCCCTGTCGGGAAATTTCCAAGTGTTGGATTTTTCCATGGTTTAACGACGTTCTAAGCAGTGCAAGTAATGCGATGGTCCTTCTAGAAGACAACAAACCTTAACTCGATTATGTGACCGTCTTGAACTGCCCTTTGAACCTTCGGGTTTGGGGCAGTACGGCGTGCCACATGTGAGGCGTTGGCTTGACCCTTCTACGGCTGGACCGTTGGTACTGAGGCACGAACTGAATGTTTTTAGACTTGTTTCATGTGTTGATCTAGTATCGGGAAAACTTGGGTGTTTGAACGTTCGATCGGAAAGTTTAACATTTTCTATTTATCCGGAATGTGATACAATAATTGGAATTCACGGATAGTTATGAGATAACTGAATGAATGTTATAAACATAGCAGTTTAGTCTCACTTGATCGGTTGCCACAGAATTTTGATGCGATCAAAAGTCCGTCGCGATCACGTAGCGTACGCGGATACTCGCCGGGTAAACTTAATAGACAGCCTCACTCCATAGCCCCGACCAAGTGACTGTAGGAGAACTCCGTCGCCGAAAGCATCCGTTCGGGTGCTCCCGGTAGCGGTGCTCCGCCTTGGTGCACTTCGTCGACGGTATCGGGGGTGCGACCACCTACTAAAGTTTGCGACGAGTATTCGATCAGGATGTCGGGAATCCTGTTGAATTGCCCGACTTGATATTGAAAAGAGTTTTCGATTTTGAGACTAAAATATGGGGTTTATAATTGTTAGGCATGCGATGTCTAAGTAATTCATTTGGTCAGGCATGCGATGTCTGAGGTGGTTGCGGATTCCAACTGTTGTAGTTTTACACTTTCTTTTCTGTGACCGTAAGTGTAATATGTGATATCGCCGGTTTCGTTGCTATCTGTCAACGACAATTGGGATGGGCATATTTACTTACGTTGATGACATGTGATGTTATGTGTTGCTGGATATGTTATATTGGATTGTCGTGTTTGAATAGCCGGGGGTTTTTATGTGAGATGAGCTTTTTTCATTTTCATTCATGTAAAAACTTGTATGTAATATTCTTTTATTGGGGCACTTCCAGGTTGCGGAAGATGTCACCGTTTGTATATTATTTACTTTTCCGCACTAGGATAGACCCAAGGAGGAGGGCACAAGTAACCGGGTTCTAGGGTCCAGTGGGAGACCATCTCGAGGAGTCGAGTCCGGGTCTCCTAACTCTAGAATTGGTAGGGTTGCTTGTCGCTCTCGTAGGGGTCTAGGGGTGTGGGTTTGGCTATTCATCGCGACCGTGGAATCCGTGTTTTATACTGGCTCGTACTGAAAACACGGACGTCCTAGTATATCCAATATTTCATATGATTCTTCTGCTGCGATATCTGTGATGTGATCATGTGATATGTTCTGTGATGGATACTTTATATAGTTTATATGATATATTATATAGGCGTTACTTATGTTTTACACCCGTGCTAGCCCTGCCCCGCTCTGCCGTTAGTTACCTAACCTAACGGTGCACGAGGGGACATCGAGGCGAATGCGGATGGCATAAGTGTACGTCGTATTTATCTGTGATGATTAGGTACTTAAATGATGGGACTTCATTAATGAGATTAATGAAATAAAAGAAACCTAAAGATGTTGTAGAATCGAATTTCAAAATAAAACAGGTAGCTACAGTTCTTGCTATGCACAGCGGTATATATGATATATCCTGCACCTTATTCGATGAGGAAAGGACCGAGATCCCTTCACCGGGAGTGACTCCTTTAGCAATAACTGGCAGATGCTACTCACTCGGTTTGTCTTTTGATTGCTTTTAAGAGTTCTGCTTTGCACAGCGATATATGTGATATATCCCGCACCTCATTCGACGAGGAAAGGACCGACGATCCCTTCACCGGGAGTGACTCCTTTAGCAAAACTAGAAAAGCCTCAAAAGCACTCCATTTTAAAATCATTTGATTCTACAACGATATCAAGTTCATTGCGCAATAGGTTTTCAGAAAAACCTGTCGTAGCCCTCCGTCATTTCAGATAAGTACTAGTTAGTATTCGTGCTGCGGTTGTTTGGCCTCCGTCAAGGCGTAGTGTACGGTAGCTAACTAGTGCTTATCTGCTAGCATATGATGCGATTGGATTAGGGTATTCGTACGGCGTTGTTTGGCCTCCGTCAAGGGTCATGCGGGTGGGTTTAATTCAATCAGGAAATGACGGGTTGAACTTGACTAGCGGACTATGGGTTGTTTGGCCTCCGTCAAGGTCATAGGACGCTAGGGGCAAAATATTATCGGGAATTTCAAGTGTTGAAATTTGCAATGAGATTGCATACCTTCTATGAGATAGTTGGATCCCGATACCCGCTGCGAGTAATTGTTACTCCTGGGAGAGTTTTACACATTACAATTAGCCAATCAAGTAGGTGTCTAGAAAGGTGTTAACGAGGTTACGCCTTTGGGAAAACGAGGTTTACATTAATTAGGTTCGTGCGAAAGCACGGGGGACCTCCCTCAATGTACCGACACTGGCCTGGCTGAAAGATTGGCGAACTTGTAGTTTGTAATTAATCCCGGCTAGTCTTTCCTTTTAGGGTTTGAAGGAAGATTTGATAAAAAGCAGTAGGAGCCATCCTGATTAGATAAAATAAAAACCAATCTATTCTTGCAAGAGCGCACGCTGAGTGTTTTCTTCTCTCTCTCTCCAGGTAGCGACCATATCACGCCTTAATCAAGATAATAATACGAATTATTGACCGAACCCGCTTGTTATACTGAGCTGGGGAACGTTGGTCCCGCTCCAACTTATAATTGTTATAAGACAGAGCAGGAATTTGGGGAATACCAGAATTCCTATGCCGCCTAAACGAAGAGAGTGCATGCTGATGCATCATCTTCGGGTGTGTTCATTATATAGAACTGTTTCTCAGTGTCCTTTACATCCTGGGTATTTGATACCAGATCAGGATCCCAGATATGTAATCTGTTACATAGGGCTACAGAAAGGTAGAGAACTGAGAACGGGTGATAAGTTTCATGAGGCAGAAAACGGGGCAAGAGTTGCAGTCAAGTCTGTTGGTCACTGTCACCCTGTATTACCAATACATTGATTCTGAACGAATGTTATTAGATACTGAACCTGATATACAAAATCATATCAGTCTCTTTATTAGTAAAGAAAGGATATAATTTTGTATTGTTAGATAATGTTTTGAACATTTCCTATATCAAAAGTTGATCGGTTCAGGCACATCATCTAAAAGCGTTGATGTTTTAAATCAAACTACAGTTCTTTAGTATACGGAACACACATAAGAAGAAGAGTTCAGAAATGAACGGATCCTTCTTGAGGCATTGTAGACTAGGTCATATCAATGCGACCCGACTGGCTGAAGTTACATTTAGATGCATATTTAAATAAGTTTGAATTTACATCTTATGAAACTTGCCAGTCATGTCACAGAGATAAAATGACCATAGCCCTGTTTATTGGAAACAGAGAAAGAGTTAGTGAACTCTTGGGATTAATACATGTTGATGTATGTAAGGTCCCCTGTCTACACATGCCAGGACCAGTTCTTTATACTTCATTACGTTCTCTGATAATCTCTCAAGATTCAGACATATGTTCCTGTTGAAACACAAGTCCGAACCTTTTGAGATATTCACAGAATATAAGTTAGAAGTAGAGAACCAATACGGGTATAAGTATTATGTCCTTTGATGAGATCAGGGAGGAGAATACTTGAGCACGGAATTCCTGGACTATTCTAAAGGAGAATGAGATTCTCTCTCAGCATTACTCCTCCGTATACACCATAGCACGATGGTATATCGGGGCGGAGCAGATACACCCTATTTGATATGGTGTGCTCTATGATGAGTACTGCTGAGTTACCTTTTTTCCTTTTTGGGAGTTATGCACTTGAGAAGCTGCATACCTATTGAATAGGGTTTGAATCAGATCACAGCCTACCACTCCATATGAGATATGGTATGGGAAGAGCCCATGTCTTAAACTAGTTATGATTTGGGGTTGTCCAGCCTATGTCTGAAAAGCAAAATCCGGACAAGCTCGAGGCAAGGTCTGTTATGTAGAACTGGAAATGTTCCAGCTATGCAAACTACAGCAGATGACTTGGCAGAACCAAAGGATTCAATAGTTCTCAACGAACCTCAGCCTCTCCGCCGATCTAGTAGGGTTCCTCACCCACCTGAGAGATACTTCGGTTTCTCGATGACAGTGGGAGCGAGGATTGCATCATGAGATGATGACCCAACTAGTTTCGAGTAGGCCATCGAGAGTGGGGACTCTGTAAGAATGGCTGGATGCTTAGCGATCTGAGATGGAATCCATGTACACCAACAAAGTATGGACTTTGGTTGCTATATCTGAAGGGTTAAATCCCCATCAGGAGCAAGTATATCTTGAGAAGATTACTTGGTGTAGATGGAAAAGTTGAGACTTTCAAAGCTAGACTTGTTAAAGTTTTTCGTCATCGACCAGGCGTGGATAATGATGAAACCTTTTCCAGTGGCTATGCTTAAGTCCATCCGGATCCTACTTGCCACGGCTACATACCATGACTACGATATCTGGTGGATGGGTGTCATGACAGCTTTTCTAAATGATGTTTTAGAAGAGAGCGTCTATAAGTACACAGCCAGAGGGCCTCGTAGACAGTGGGAGCAGCGGAAACGTGTGCAAGATGCTTTATAGGATAAAGCAGGCATCGCGGAGTTAGAACATCTGTTTTGATGAAATAGTCAAAGAGTTTGACATCATCAAAATGGTAGATGAACCTTGTATATACAAAAAGGTAGTAGGGAGTATGGTGATTATCCTCGTAGAGTACGTGGATGACATACTCTTGATAGGGAAAGAGTTTCCTATGCTACGATCGATCAATCTCCGCTTATCACAATGATTCTCCATAAAGGATCAAAATGATACCTCCTAAATCCTGAGTTATCATCTATGAGATAGATGTAATTGGATGCTAGGAATCTTACTAGCTGTAGTAAGATGGTATCAATTGATCCTGGGAAGAATCACTGGAAGTGTTCCAGGGTGATAAAGACGACTGAGTGTCAGTCACAGGCATTGTCTTTACCCTCAATCGAGGGACGGTATGTTGGAAGAGTTCCAAACTAGATACCGTGGCATACTAGGCGATAAAGGCAGGATACATCGCTACTTAAGATGCTACCAAAGAGGCAGTCTGGATGTATATTAGTTCATAAGATGAACTTTGTTCCTCCCATTGTGTGACAATGGAGTTGTGGCTTATGCCAAGGAACGCCGGTCCCATCAGTGATCCAGACATATTCTAAGGCAGTGTCACCTGATCATGGAGATGGATGATCTCCAGGGTGATCGAGGTTTGGAGAGTAGACTCAGAGGACAACACAGCGGATCCACTGACAAAGGCCTGTTCCCAGAGAGAGATTTTTATGGGATGGTTGAGTATGAGATACTACAACCACTGCTATCAGATGGCCCTAGTGCAAGTGGGAGATTGTTAGTTATATGTATGCCCTAGAGGCCATTACTATACATAGGATGTATATTGTAGTGGATGCTTGGACATATATAGGGAGGACTTTCTTTCTCGACATGATAGTATGCTATCTGGTTGCTCTTTACCTTAACGTGTACACTGATTGTCTCTCTGTTACATGTTGGTAAAGCCTTTAGGATGTGTACTTGACTACCTGGACTATGATGCGGATCATACTAGTGGGGACATGGTAGTCCATAAGTACATCCTTCACAGTCCCTAGTCGTGGGTGTATCGAGACGGGGCATCGATATACCAGAGTAGACTAGCGTGTACCTTCTCGACCCATACAGATGGGCGATGGATGATCCCATATCCATCGGTGTTTGACATCAGAGATGATATACGGGTGCTCAGTAGAGACTGGGTACACTGGACGGACTCGCCGAGAACTCCCAGATGGTATTATACCTTACGTCAGATGGCAGTTCTCTGGTGACACTGGTACAGAGTAGTCTGCTGACCCGAGATCGTCATAGAGCCTTGTGTGGTTCCCACTGTGCTTTGATTTCCATCTTACCACGTCCAAGAAGGTGTGCAAAATGGTGGTTTTTTGGTACAGTCCCGAGTTACATGGAGGCAATGAGCGATAGGAGGGGATTCGTCTCTCCCGGTATAGGGGGTTGATGTTGTGCTGTGTTCGATTGGCTATAACAGGAAATCCCTGGCCAGGGTTGCTGAGATTTACTGGTAAGTGTTACTAGTAGTTTCTCGAATAGTTATAGACCTCATATCGACACGACTTATCGAGCTATTGGGGTCTGACGTTTACCACCCCTAGGCGAGATATGCGACATATCAGACGATCAGACCGGACTGTACGGTAGTGTTACTGGTTGGATTCACTGGAGTGTGAGTGAGCTTGCTCGTCGATCTTCAGATCGCTCAATACCCGAGTGGCCGTTACGTTTAGCACACCGCTTGCGGCTTGTGGGTGATTGATATGATCATCACCTGCTGCCGGCGTATTGACGAGTCTTTAGAGTCCTACACAGAGGTTTCCTGGCTCAAGCGAAACGAAATAGGAGCGCATATGAGATATGTGCGGGACCGAGAATAATGCGTGTATGTGATACCGTATTCTATTCTCGCGATGAATGTGTCGAATGGTTGTATGCGATATAACCTAGTTATCGAATCAAGGATTGATTCGATAAATCGATACATTGGATATTAGTCGGTTATATGCGATATGACCGGATCGTTAAATCAAGTGTTGATTTAATGATTTAATGTATAATTATATATATTTGATATATTACTTTGCATTAACTAATATTGGTTCACTTTAGATGGATTTTCTCACTCGGATGTGCACATTGTATATACGATATAATTTTGTGCACTAGTTTGTATCATGTTTGATGATGCATGCTAAATTGGCTAAGTGTAAAGATTAAACCATGGTTGTGTAATGGTTAGGTTTTGTTTTTAGTTATTCATTTATTTATTTCATTTATTCTTTTTGGAAAATAAAATGCATAAAGAGAAAATGGTGGCTTTCATTTGTTTCTTTCATGAAGATTCATGAAGGTTTGACTAAGTCACCATTTTGTCTCATGCTTAACCCTAACCACTCCATTTAACCATAGTCCACTCTCTACACCTAACTATGGTTTTGTTTATGATAAGTTTTGTTTTTCTATTCTAATTTAATTAACTTATCATATTCATTATCTTCTTCTTCTTCTTCATCTTCAAAGAAGAAAGCTTGCTTCATCAATGGTGATTGATGAAAAAGAGTGAGAAATCCAATTCTAAAGTCTACCCACTTCCTATTTCTTCATCCTCTACCTCTTGCCAAGTAGTAGAGTGTGTTTCCTTCACAAGTTTTCTAGACTTGGTGAAGTTGGAGCTTGATCTAGCGATGCCTCGACGTAGATCATCTTCGGCACGTCGTCGATGACCTAGCCCGCTCTTTCTCCGATGAAGCCGACGCTAGAGCCCGGGATTTGATTTGGACAGCGGAGAGGACTTCATCGCGGAGCCGTGGAGGTGGAGGACCGGATCTACAAAGGTTGTATTTCCGTATTTTCTTAGTAAAGTAGTTTACTAGTTGCTTTTTCGCCTAGACATCTAGCCAACGATCCGTAGTTTAGGGTTTCTCGGCACCGTAAAATTTTAAATTGGCATGGTTGATGCCTTGTGAGACCTCTTGAGAGTGCCTAGGAACCCTACACCACGAACCTCTGAAGTCTAACATACAGGATCTTAGCATGTCTTCCAAGATCTGCATTGTTCGCTCAAACTTTCCGTCTGTTTGTGGATAATACGCCGTGCTGAAATTCAGACTCGTTCCCAGGCTAGCTTGCAGACTCTGCCAAAACTATGATTGGAATCTTGTATCACGATCGGAGACGATACAGATAGGCACTCCATGTAATCTCACAATCTCCTGCATAAGTTTATGGGTATCAAATATGGTATATCTTGAAGGTTTAAATCTTACTTTAGATTTATACTCACCTCCATGTACTTCTTTTCTAACGTCTCAGTTGATTGGCCAATTCGAAATGGAATAAAGTGAGCCGACTTGGTGAGTCGATCCACAATAACCCAAATTGCGTCGTTACCTTTCGTGCTGCGAGGGAGGGCAGTCACGAAGTCCATGGTAATGTGCTGCCATTTCCATTCTGGGATTGGTAACGGCTGAAATAGATAGCAGTTCTGTGATGTTCAGCCTTCACTTGCTGACATACTAGACACTTTGCTACGCTCATTGCTACTTCGCGCTTCATTCTATGCCACCAGTAGTGTTGCCGTAGATCCTTGTATATCTTCGTGCCACCGGGGTGTATCGAATAAGGAGAGCTGTGAGCTTCTTTCATCAACTCTTCTCGAATAAATCCAACTATCACGCATAAACGACTTCCATCTTGCAAGGATCCATCTTCGTGGATGATGAAATCAGTTCGAAGTCCACTTTCTACTTGTTCTCGGATCTTTTGTAGCTTGGCATCATTTACTTGAGCCGCCTTGATCTGATTTACAAGAGTGGACTGGACTTGTAAGTTCATCAAATATGAAGTGTTACCCGACACAACTACTTCAATCTCTAATCCATACAATTCTTGTTGTAGCTTCCATTGAGCGGTGAGGTTCATTGCTAATGGTTAGCGACTAAGTGCATCAGGAACTACATTCACCTTCCCAGGATGATACTGTAGGTTGATGTCGAAGTCTTCCATGAGTTCTAGCCATCTTCTCTGCCGCATGTTGAGTTCCTTCTGAGTAAATGCATACTTCAGACTTTTATGGTTAGTGTATATATCCACTCGTTCTCCCAACAGATAGTGTCACCAAATCTTGAGTGTGAAGATGACGGCTGCCAATTCTAGGTCATGTGTTGGATAGTTGCATTCATGTAACTTTAACTGTCTTGATGCAAAATCCACAACTTTTCCATGCTGGTGTAGAACACATCCTAATCCTTTACCGGACGCATCACAATGCACGATGAATCCGCCAGATTGATCTGGTATTACAAGAATAGGTGTAGAGGTTAACCTCGACTTGAGTTCTACAAAAGCCTTTTCATATGCTTTTGACCACACGAATGCTTCGTATTTAAGTGTGAGCTTGGTCAGGGGTGCTACGATCTTTGAGAATTCTTCGATGAATCATCGATAGTATCCTGCTAAGCCCAAGAAACTGTAAGTCGATGTTGCACACCCTGCGGTTCGCGGGGAGGCGGAATTTTCAAAAACGATTTATACAAAGCTCGCAACATCGACTAAACTTCAGGATCTATTCGAAAACCATAACTAACAATTAACTATAGAGGTTTAACTACTATAATAGATGGTTATACCTCCAAGAACCAGTCTTTCGGCTCTTGATCTCCTCCTTTCCTTGAGCTCCTCGGAGAGCGGATGGAGGTTTCAACGTCGGCCTCCTCACGTCAAAGATGATCCACCCGAAAGTATGTGCTTCAACTTCAAAACCGAAGTAACTAGGGTACTTAGATCGCTAATCCAAGTAGCCTAGATGATGTAGAGAGTGTAATAGATTGTTTTATCTCACTTGATCCTTTGTTTCACAACACATGTGAGGGTAAGGATCACTTGAGGAAGGAGGATAGAAAATCAAGAGAGAGAATGGAAACTTGCAAATGAGCTAAGGGTTGTATGAGTGAAGAATGGCTCATATCTCATTACTCATTGAAGCATGGAATTTTTCATAATATAAAATCCTTACCATACTTCAATAGTAATGCCAAACTAATAAACAAATAGCTAAGCCATGCTTCACACCATACCAATAATATCTCTCCCTTTTCCACCTCATTAATCCATTTAATAAAATGGATAAATCAATAATGAGGTGTCCTTTCTAGAAGCATGTCTTACCAAATTACAAGAATGCCCTCACCGTATATACATACCCGTATTCGTATTCCGAAAAATACGAATACAATGAGATGATAACAATCCAATAATACAATACTAGGATACGGCTTAAACCAAAACCCACTAGTATTGTCCGCCCGAACATCATCCATCTACAAGTACACGTATGTGATCGTAGCCCTGCCATAAAACGATACGGCCTCTACATCTTTTGCCCAAAGTAGGGAAACCCTCTGTATGAGACTCTAAAGACTCGACAGTACGCTGGCAGTGGGTTTAACCACAAGCACGTCAGTGGTACCAGCTGCACATAACGGCTACCCAGGTATCTGTCGATAAGAAAATCGATGAGCAAACTCACCCGAACTCCTACTGAGCCTGTCTGTGAAAATCTCCATACAGTCCGGTCTGTTCGTCTAAGATACTCGCATATCGGGCCTAGGGGGATGGTAAACGTCAGACCCCTAACAGCTCAATAAGTGATGCCGGAGTAGAGCTCAATACACCCTGAAAAACTACTGGAGTACCTACCAGTATATCTCGACAGCCCTGGCCAGGGACTCTATGTAATGGCTTTCCGAACACAGCACGATATCAACCCCCAATACCTGGATAGACGAATCCTATCTGACCGCTACTGCCTCTAAATGTTTCGG
Organism: Agapanthus africanus; assembly: GCA_030015575.1. Taxonomy (NCBI): domain Eukaryota; kingdom Viridiplantae; phylum Streptophyta; class Magnoliopsida; order Asparagales; family Amaryllidaceae; genus Agapanthus; species Agapanthus africanus. The sequence goes on along the minus strand of JASDDO010000024.1, from coordinate 514,819,178 downwards.
AACTACACCCAACTACTGCCTGTATGCACGACTCCTCTGAGCCGTAGTAGAGTAGTAATCTAAGTGCAGTGGGAACACACTCGAGACGAAGTAGCGATAGCAAGTCAACGGACTAACATGTACTCATGTCACCTGGGAACTGCTACCTGACAATAGGTATAATACCAACCAGCAGTTCCAATCGAGTCATGTCCAGTGTAACTGTAACGTTTTGAAAATCGTTTAGATGAAATTTCGGAGAATCGGTAAAATAACGGGTGTTTTCCGTAAAAACCAAGATATAAATATCTTTTAATATAAAATTAAATATACATATTCTAGCTATGAAATTGCTAGTATTTGGTATTTAATGGGTCACTTGTAAATTTCTAGTTCACTAAAATATTTTCCGAAATTAATTATCTAAATATTATTTTAAGCCGTCACTATTATATTTAATTAGTGAAAATTACAAATTTGAAATGGGTCAATTACACACATATGAACCATGATAACTAAAATCTAGTTTGTAACATAAATTTTTTACAAGTTATTCCAAGTTCTAGTTGTTTCTAGGGTCAAGGGAAAAATAAAATAAAATAAATTAAAACTAGGAAATGATGTAACTTGCAATTTTGAAACTTGAGGGGTTTTATTTTAATAGAAAATGCTACTCTCACACACACAAACCCAATTTCCCCCTTTGTGGCCGAAACTGCAGGAACCCCCCCCCCCTCAATTTCCTCACTAAATTAGAAGAAGAAAAACTTCATAGGGGGTTTAATGAAAATGGTGTGAATGCATTATTTAGACTCAAATGAATTGCTTAGCCTAGAAAGTTCCACACACTTTTACACCAACCCATTTCCTTCCCGTGGCCGAGTGTTCCTGCCGGAAACCCCCCCTTTCCTCATCTAAATTATTCTCCAAAATCACATAAAATCCATCAAAAATCAAGCTAAAACCTCAAAAATTCTTCAATCCAACTCTTACCCATTATTTCTTTTCCCAAGCTAGCATGAATCAAGGTGCAAGAAGCAAGTTTAGGAGGCTAGATTCATGTTGGATCTCTTGAATTTATGAGGTATAATCTAAACCCTATAGTTAAATTGTTATTTGAATACTTTAAATCAAACATATTTAGTTAATAATATGGGTTTAATTGAATGTTTGGAAAATCAAGTAAGGGTTTGTGATTTCAATTAGGGTTTTTATTACACCATTAAGGATGCAATATATAGTTTAACATCTTAAAATATGCAAAACCTAGTTTGGTTGTTAAATTGCAAATTGTTATATTTAATTTGTCCAAATCATAGATTTTTGCAAACTAGGTTTTTATAAAATATATATATAGGTGAGATAAAATTCTAGAGAGGGTTTCTAGCATTATATTATGGTTCTAATGAGTAGATTAACATGTTAATGACTTGCTAAAACTAATCTAGTTGCTAATTTGCTAATTGTAACATTTAAAATGTCCAAATTAAGTTTTTAGCAAACTAGATTTTGTAATTTAATTGCAAATGTGAGATTAAAATCTAGTTAGGGTTTTATATCATTTGAACATGGTTTAAGTGTGTAATTTATCATATTAAGGCATGTAAAATCAAACCTAGTAGCTAGTTTGCAAATTGTTATTCTAAAATTTTACCAATTAAGCTAAATTGCAAACTAGAATTTTGGGTGAATGAAAATAGGCGAGATAAAAAAATTTAATTATGATTTGTGAGACTTAGTTAAAATATTATGTGAGCAATGTAGCCATTATATTGGTTAAAACATCATGTTTTGAAATAAATTGACAATTGTCGCTTACTAGAGTTTCAGAAAAATAGCTTTTAAAGCGAATTTGAAGTTTTGATGATTTAAACCCTATTTCATATATATATTTAGAGTGTTGTGAAACCACGAATGGTACGTTTGGGTTTTTCTCGATCAATCGGTGTTTGTACGCCGATGTCGAGAGTTATTTGATTCTTTTGCATACGCGGACCATAGGTTTTGACCTATATGAGATTCGTGTGTCGTTTTGGTCATGAGTCGGATTTTAATGCAATACAATGTGTTATGATACGTAGGTACCCTCACGAAGACTTCGAGACGACAAGCAAGCGCGTGGTGACGTCGGCATCGGCAAGTGAAAATCAAGGTGAGTAGATATATATCTACGGGGGAAGTCGGGTGGATGGCGTATAGCACCCCCGCAGTTCATAGTGTACTATACGATTTCGTATATATGGATATATATATATAACTATGTGTATTCTAAGGTTAATGTTTATCAAGATAGGTTTATGTGTTCATGGGTTAGTTTAGTGTATTTAGAGGTTAATGTTATAGTTTAGTGTTAGTTGTGAAACCCTAGAGTAGTTGTTACACCCACACGCACACACACACTTGCATACCTTTTATTACTTGTGCGTATATGGGGATACACACATACACACACATAGGTATGGGACTATATATATATATATATATATATATATATATACATATACATGGATAATGAGGATAGTAAATGGTATTTGGAGATGAGTCGATGAGATTGGGCTTGATGCCATGAAATCGGTGATATGATTGGTTCGTATTATGAGATACGACATGATGTTTAGCAGGTCTTTAGGCGTGGTGTTTTCATACACACACATATATATACACATAGATGATATCAGTATGTAGTAGACGTAGATCAGTACCCCCAATTCATGATGTATGATGAAAAGGATACCATATGAGAATGAGATAAATGTGATATTTGACCCGTACCCAGATTTAGGATGCCGTACGATGGATTTACCGTACGAGCTATATATAGATGTTAGATCCGCACTCTTGACTCGAGAATGTCATGTTATATATATTGTATCATATGTGATACTATTGAGGCGGGATCACCGACTATTATATATATATATATATATATATATATATATATCGACTCAGACTTAGGTGGTTTTCCTTACCCTTTTGATCAGTTTGTTAGTTTAGTCCAGTAGTTTACTTGTAGATGTTAGACTAGACTCGGGTCATGCCTATTTCAAAAAACTAACGAATCGTGAGTATTTTAAAGACAGGCCAAGGGATTCTACGGATACTTCAAAGGACGTTCCTTTTCTTAAAAACACCGTTGCCCTATTTTCTAAACACCACGATTCGTGTTATTTTCAAACGGCAAACTGTATGACCCATATATTTTAATGTAGATTATTTATTGTTGTAATTTTTATTCAGCTCCCACATATTCTTGCTGTTCACATCGCATTGCATGCTTATATTGTTTTTTCATATGCTATTATTGAAATCATGCTGTCAGGACACCAGCACTATTACCGATGATGCGTATGTTCCACGTACACCTACTTGCCGGCTCACACACATCATCATCGGTAATTGCCACATCACGTACACTTTAGGGAATATTATTTTATTGATATCGCTTGTTAGCTGATAGTTTCGACATATCATTACTGAGCTAGTTTAGATATTGCATTCATTATTGTGATACTTCATGCATATTTATTATTCATTGTCATGCATTATTATTTAGGTCCAGTCCGGATTGCCGGAGCCCAATAATTTTAATTCATTGTTTACTTATTCTCGAGATTCAGATTTTTCATGAGATTTATGGATTTAGAGAAACCGCAAGATTTTATAAACTAATTATCATTTTAAAATGAAAGTTGCGGTTTTCTCATGATATGATTTGAGATATATCCACCATGAGTTTTCTCGGCTCTTGAGCGATATCATACACCCGATTCGAGGAGGAGGAGAAGGAACCGTCTGTGGGTGCATGGTAGACCCGGTGCCAGGCGAGAAGGTCGCAGATGATGGCGTTGAGCCTGGCAGGGAAACACTACCGACCGGTGATTTTATTGTGACTCGTCGGATATCCGGAGGATACCGATCGGAGTTAGTCCAGTCCGGATAGCCGGAGCCCAGGGGCCAGTCTGGATAGCCGGAGTCCCAGATATTGAGATATTTAGATATTGTGTCGATGCTAGACACTGGTTTCTGATGATTTTATTAATGATATTTCGATTTTAAACAGATATCTCATTGAGATAAGAAAACAGTTTCCATATTTAGATGCATTCTGTTTTCATGCATTCATACATCATATTTATTATATATTGCTACCTGAGGTACTGACACGAGCATATGGGATTACACTTATGGATAGATGCTACCCTTGCCATTATTATTATATGCTTCAGGCCATATTATCATTTGAGGATTTATATATTTGATCGTATGGACCTAGGATTGAGTCATACATACGATTTCTGCTCGGTGATGTTTTCTACTCACGAGTTGGCAACTCACCCCCGTTGTGCCACAGTTTCTTGCAGGTTTTGCCGTACAGGTTTTTCCCTTGGCGGCTTTGCTGGCCCACTTTTTTTCATTCCGGGTGATTGCTTTGGTAGGTGGGTTCACTTGCATCGTGACCACCATTGTACTTTTATTTATTCAGTTGTATCTAGAAAACTCCATCAACCAAACTTGTATATTTATTTCAGACTAGAGACCAGTGTTTATTATTTCGACCTTAGAGTCGCGCGTTGTATTATTATGGTTTTCATGTTGATTTTGAGTTTCTTTTGAGTTTTGATACTCGCCTTTCGGCGTTGTATATTATATTGCTTGCGTGGTTGTGACCGTCGATTGACGAAGAGCTAGCTCCCGCTTGGGGATGCCTTTTATCATTTCGTATACTATTCATGTTGTACCCCTTTTGGAGCCAGTATTTACAAAGGAAACTCTGCCGAAATTTTCAGAAAAGACTTGATGTTTTAAAAACGCATAATTCGGCTTATACTCTTAAATCAAGTTTTCCTTCACTCATTATTTAAAATGGTTTAGATTTCTGGGATTTTGGCTTACTTGAATTAGATGGGGTCCTATAGACTTCATATGATTCAAGTGCCAGTCACGTGCCATTTCGTATCGTGACAAAGTTGGTATCAGAGAGCTAGGTTAACCTTGGTTCGAGTCTATGTTTGACTATGCGGAGCCTAGGGCGTTTTTATATATACGGAATCTAGGCTTGACCTTACGGAACTTAGACTTAGTCGAGGGGGTATTAGACCCGAACATTCGTCGTGTAGGTTGACATTGGTTGATGGAGTAGGTGACTTAAGGAGAGTGACGTACCGTGTGTATGTTCCGTGACCTACATACGATACGCTATTCCGTTTAAGAAGCCTTAGGATGTACATTTTCTTGCACATTATTATATTCATTCATGATCTATCCTCATCGATATCGGTTTATGGTTTTGCTGCCATGATTGCATGGGCAGAGAGAGCTACGGCTAGAGTTGAGGTCAGCGTGAGCTCGTCACGGATGAGGACTGACCAGGAAGTGATCCAGGGACACACGATTGAATAGATGTATCGTCCTATTGTATTTTCGTGCCGTGAGCATTTGATGGATCGCTTTTACGAGAATTCTCGGACGTGCAGATCAGTACCAGAGGATTGGGCCACTGCTAGAGGCCAACCAGAATGTGATGACCATCGATGAACCGATTATTATTGATGATTGAGATACTGTTCAGCATGTAGACGAATGAGCCAGTTGTTGCTGCGAATGACGAGATACCACCTCAGATGTTGGAGCTACTGCAACACGAGTGATACTTAGGGATATGATGGAAGATCGCTAGTCACCAAGGATGAATGACTAGGACATGTGGATCGTTTGCACACCCCGATGCGAGGTCATCAGATTGATTGATTCCAGCTTGAGAAGACTTCATACAGGTACGTTGGGAGTCGATAGAGAAGATCGAATGTCAGAAGCCCATTTTCTAAGTTTAAAGTATTCGGAAGAACATGCAAGTAATTCTACGGACCCTCTAGAAGAATGAAACCCTAACTCGACATAATGAACATGTGAAAGCCTTTGAACCTTTGGGTTTGCGGCAGTTCCGCTATGCCATTAATGAGGCTTGGGTTTGCCCTTCTACGGTTGGTCCATAGGTGCTGTGGGATGTACTCGATATTATTAAACTGTACTCAAGATGTTGAGCTCTTAGGGGATTATGAGGTTTTGACAATCGATCGAAAGGTTCGACTTCATTCGGATATCATATGATGGGATGCATTGCTTGGGAGACTCTAGATACGAGTATAGCCGTTGGAGCGCAGTCCATGCAGCCATGAAGAGACGAGTCCGAATCAGTCGACATCAGAGAAAAGTGGAGTAAGAGGTTCGTACGAGATCTTGACGAGATGACATTCCACTCCGCTGACATCAGAGATATGATACGCATGCAGAGGCGTTGTACATGGATATATCTTCCAGAAGGAGTCATGATGAGTATGCAGCCATTCCGGAACAAGAAACAAATTTAATAAAGGAAGATGACTTCTGGGCAGTTCGGCAGAAACGAGATTTTGAGGGAGACTTCAACAGAACCTTTCTGGAATACTATACGAGATGACTTGGACCCAGGAGCGGTCATATTGTGCACACCCAGCAGGCCAGAGTTCGGCATCGTCGACGAGACATGTTATGAGTGACCATAACAGTTGGCCAAAGATATTTAGAGGATGTGCTAGAGCGGGACTATTTCCGCTATCTTTGATTTTGATTTCATGCCTGATATTTAGGGCGATTTATTTGCATGATTGAGATTTTGTGCACCACAGTTGCACTTGACTTCGGTTTGACGTCATTTGAGATATTGATTTTGATTCCATGCCTATGGCTTGCATATGATTTGACTTATGTTTTCGGCATAGATTTCATGCACTTTTAGTGTTTTGATTAGATTTTGTGCACGCTGATGAACATAGTTGTGAGATTATATACCACGGTATACCTGATTTGGATTTGGATTGAGATATGCCGTATACCGTCGATTTCGATTATGATATTCGATATTCATTTTCGTGCACTTTGTGCACTTGATTTGGATTTTGCGCATACTTGAGGCGCTTGATGCGATTTAGGTGCACACCAGATGCACTAAATCGATATTCTTCATGCATATCAGATACACCTGGTTTTGCTGTCAGGCACACACGTTGCCCTTGACAGGTGTTTTCGTGCACACCCGTTGCACCCAGATTTTTTTCTGTGCACATGTAGGGCACATTCATTGATTTCGATTTCCGTGCGCACCAGACGCACGTGGCATTCTTATATGCATTTTGGGATTGATTTCCTTTGAGCAGCATGTTTTATGATATTTACTATTTGATATAGTGACTGAGCAGGACTAGTCCGAGGACAGTACCTGAAGATATTTTTGCATGCATTGATATTTATCGAAAGGATTTCCAAAAAAGAGCTATAGTCTCAGTACTTACCTACGTGTCCGAGATGACACGAAACATTTTATAAAGGAAACCCTTCTAAATCATTTTCAAAACGGCGGGACATGCATATTAAACAAAGGATATATATATATATTTATTTTCTTACAATAGACGTCCGCCACTGTGTAGTGATACGCGCATCACACAGCGACTTGAAAGGTTTGGCATGGATTTCTTTCAGATGTTTTAATGACGTTTACATGTATAGTTGATGTATATCCTGTTGGTTTTCGTATTGGGCTTTGACATTGATGTCTTCACCATAACTCCGATGATTGCGAGATGCTTGACGGAGTTTTGATTTGGTTTATATACTCGTTTTCATGCGCATGCATTGCGCTATGATGTGATTTATATGTTTATGATTTTGGAGCCCCGACGACTTGATCTTTTTACTGGAATATTTTACTATTTATGGGAGTTTTAATTTAAATTCGGAGACCGAATTTCTTTAAGGGGGGAAGATTGTAACGTTTTGAAAATCGTTTAGGTGAAATTTCGGAGAATCGGTAAAATAACGGGTGTTTTCCGTAAAAACCAAGATATAAATATCTTTTAATATAAAATTAAATATACATATTCTAGCTATGAAATTGCTAGTATTTGGTATTTAATGGGTCACTTGTAAATTTCTAGTTCACTAAAATATTTTCCGAAATTAATTATTTAAATATTATTTTAAGCCGTCACTAATACATTTCATTAGTGAAAATTACAAATTTGAAATGGGTCAATTACACACATATGAACCATGACAACTAAAATCTAGTTTGTAACATAAAATTTTTACAAGTTATTCTAAGTTCTAGTTGTTTCTAGGGTCAAAGGAAAAATAAAATAAATAAACTAAAACTAGGAAATGATGTAACTTGCAATTTTTAAACTTGAGGGGTTTTATTTTCATAGAAAATGCTACACTCACACACACAAACCCAATTTCCTCCCTTCTGTCTGAAACTGCAGGAAATCCCCCCAATTTCCTCATTAAATTAGAAGAAGAAAAACTTTAGAGGGGGTTTAATGAAAATGGTGTGAATGCATTATTTGGACTCAATTGCTTAGCCTAGAAAGTTCCACACACTTTTACACCAACCCATTTCCTTCCCCTGGCCGAGTGTTCCTGCAGGAACCCCCCCATTTCCTCATCTAAATTCTTCTCCAAAATCACATAAAATCCATCAAAAATCAAGCTAAAACCTCAAAAATTCTTCAATCCAACTCTTACCCATTATTTCTTTGCCCAAGCTAGCATGAATCAAGGTAAAAGAAGCAAGTTTGGGAGGCTAGATTCATGTTGGATCTCTAGAATTTGTGAGGTATAATCTAAACCCTATAGTTAAATTGTTGTTTGAATACTTTAAATCAAACATATTTAGTTAATAATATGGGTTTAATTGAATGTTTGGAAAATCAAGTAAGGGTTTGTGATTTCAATTAGGGTTTTTATTACATCATTAAGGATGCAATGTATAGTTTAACATCTTAAAATATGCAAAACCTAGTTTGGTTGTTAAATTGCAAATTGTTATATTTAATTTGTCCAAATCATATATTTTTGCAAACTAGGTTTTTATAAAATATATATATAGGTGAGATAAAATTCTAGTGAGGGTTTCTAGCATTTGATTATGGTTCTAATGAGTAGATTAACATGTTAATGACTTGCTAAAACTAATCTAATTGCTAATTTGCTAATTGCAACATTTAAAATGTCCAAATTAAGTTTTTAGCAAACTAGGTTTTGTAATTTAATTGCAAATGTGAGATTAAAATATAGTTAGGGTTTTATATCATTTGAACATGGTTTAAGTGTGTAATTTATCATATTAAGGCATGTAAAATCAAACCTAGTAGCTAGTTTGCAAATTGTTATTCTAAAATTTTACCAATTAAGCTAAATTGCAAACTAGAAATTTGGATGAATGAAAATAGGCGAGATAAAAAATTTAATTATTATTTGTGGGGCTTAGTTAAAATATTATGTGAGCAATGTAGCCATTAGATTGGTTAAAACATCATGTTTTGAACTAAATTGACAATTGTCGCTTACTAGAGTTTCGGAAAAATAGCTTTTAAAGCGAATTTGAAGTTTTGATGATTTAAACCCTATTTCATATATATATTTAGAGTGTTGTCAAACCACGAATGGTACGTTTGGGTTTTTCTCGATCAATCGGCGTTTGTACGCCGATGTTGAGAGTTATTTAGTTCTTTTGCATAAGCGGACCATAGGTTTTGACATATGTGAGATTCGTGTGTCGCTTTGGTCATGAGTCGGATTTTAATGCGATACGATGTGTTATGATACGTAGGTACCCTCACGAGGAATTCGAGACGATAAGAAAGCACGTGGCGACGTCGGCATCGGCAAGCGAAGATCAAGGTGAGTAGATATATATCTACGGGGGAAGTCGGATGGATAGCGTATAGCACCCCCGCAGTTCGTAGTATTGTATATGATTTCGTATATATAGATATATATAACTATGTGTATTCTAAGGTTAATGTTTATCAAGATAGGTTTATGTGTTCATGGGTTAGTTTAGTGTATTTAGAGGTTAATGTTATAGTTTAGTGTTAGTTGCGAAACCCTAGAGTAGTTGTTACACCCACACGCACACGCACACTTGTATACCTTTTATTACTTGTGCGTATATGGGGATATGTATATACACACACACACATAGGTATGGGACTATGTGTTTATATATATATATACACACACACACACACGTATACATATACATGGATAATGAGGATAGTATATGGTATTTGGAGATGAGTCGATGAGATTAGGCTTGATGCCATGAGATCGGTGATATGATTGATTCTTATTATGAGATACGGCATGATGTTTAGCGGGTCTTTAGGCGTGTTGTTTTCATACACACGCGTATATATACACGTAGATGGTATCAGTATGTACTAGATGTAGATCAGTACCCCCAGATTATGATGTATGATGAAAAGGATACCAGATGAGAATGAGATAAATGTGATATTTGACCCGTACCCAGATTTGGGATGCCGTACGATGGATTTACCGTACGAGCTATATATTGATGTTAGATCTGCACTCTTGACTCAAGATTGTCATGTTGTATATATTGTATCATATGTAATACTTTTGAGGCGGGATCACCGACTATTATATATATCGACTCAGACTTAGGTGGTTTTCCTTACCCTTTTGATCAGTTTGTTAGTTTAGTCCAGTAGTTTACTTGTAGATGTTAGACTAGACTCGGGTCATACCTATTTCAATAAACAAACGAATCGTGAGTATTTTAAAGACAGGCCAAGGGATTCTACGGATACTTCAAAGGACGTACCTTTTCTTAAAAACACCGTTGCCCTATTTTCTAAACACCACGATTCGTGTTATTTTCAAACGGCAAACTGTATGACCCAAATATTTTAATGTAGATTATTTATTGTTGTCATTTTTATTCAGCTCCCGCATATTCTTGCTGTTCGCATCGCATTGCATGCTTATATTGTGTTTTCATATGCTAATATTGAAATCAAGTTGTCAGGACACCAGCACCATTACCGATGATGCGTATGTTCTACGTACACCTACTTGACGGCTCACACATATCATCATCGGTAATTGCCATGTCACGTACACTTTAGGGAATATTATTTTATTGATATCGCTTGTTAGCTGATAGTTTCAACATATCATTATTGAGCTAGTTTAGATATTGCATTCATTATTGTGATACTTCATGCATATTTATTATTCATTGTCATGCATTATTATTTAGGGCCAGTTCGGATTGCCGGAGCCCAATACTTTTAATTCATTGTTTATTTATTCTCGAGATTCGGATTTTTTATGAGATTTATGGATTTGGAGGAACCGCAAGATTTTATAAACTAATCATCATTTTAAAATGAAAGTTGCGGTTTTCTCATGATATGATTTGAGATATGTCCACCATAAGTTTTCTCGGCTCTTGAGCAATATCACACACCCGATTCGAATAGGAGGAGGAACCGTTTGTGGGTGCATGGTGGACCCGGTGCGGTACCCAGGGGAGTGAAGGTCGCAGATGATGGCGTTGAGCCTGGCAGGGAAACACTACCGACCGGTGATTTTATTGTGACTCGTCAGATATCCGGAGGATACCGATCGGAGTTGGGCCAGTCCGGATAGCCGGAGCCCAGGGGCCAGTCCGAATAGCCGGAGTCCCAGATATTGAGATATTTAGATATTGTGTCGATGCTAGACACTAGTTTCTGATGATTTTATTGATGATATTTCGATTTTAAACAGATATCTCATTAAGATAAGAAAGAAGCTTCCACATTTAGATGCATTCTGTTTTTATGCATTCATACATCATATTTATGATAAATTGCCACCTGAGGCACTGACACGAGCACATGGGATTACACTTATGCATAGATGCTACCCTTGCCATTATTATTATATGCTTCAGGCCATATTATCATTTGAGGATTTATATATTTGATCGTATGGACCTAGGATTGAGTCATACATATGATTTCTGCTCGGTGATGTTTTCTACTCACGAGTTGGCAACTCAACCCCGTTGTGCCACAGTTTCTTGCAGGTTTTGCCGTACAGGTTTTTCCCTTGGCGGCTTTGCTGGCCCACTTTTTTTCATTCCGGGTGATTGCTTTGGTAGGTGGGTTCACTTGCATCGTGACCACCTTTGTACTTTTATTTATTCAGTTGTATCTAGAAAACTCCATCAACCAAACTTCTATATTTATTTCAGACTAGAGACCAGTGTTTATTATTTCGACCTTAGAGTCGCGCGTTGTATTATTATGGTTTTCATGTTGATTTTGAGTTTCTTTTGAGTTTTGATCCTCGCCCTTCGGCGTTGTATATTATATTGCTTGCGTGGTTTGTAAGTCCACGTTGCCCACCCCGGTACTTGCGGGGAGGCGGAAAACGGAATAAAAATCAAATTTTTATCAACTTAGGCAACATCGACTAGACAAAGAAGGATCTTTGCTAAACAAAAACAAGCTAAAGCTAACTAGAAACTAGCTAAGTGTTAGAAGGGTTATACCTAGGGCTTTAAGTCCTTCTCTCCTTGCTCCTTGGAGTAGTGGAAAGAGGTCACCTTTGTCGTCTTCTCACGTCGAAGAAGGATCCACCCGAAAGCCTCGACCTTTGGTTTCAACTCCAAGCTAGAAGTAACTAGGGTGCAAGAAGTGCTAATTCTAGAACCCTAGATAAGAGTAGAGATTATCAAGAAGAGGTTTTTCTCAAGCTCAAGTGTTTCTCAACACATGAGAGGAGAGAGCTTGAGGGAGAGGAAGAACAAGAGAGAGAAAGGAAATGATAGAATGAGAGAAAACATGAAGCATTCTCTCATATATGTGTGAATTATTGTAATTAGATAATTAGCTAGATAATTGTCATGGTTAATCAAGACATGACTATTATCATTTCATTTTTAATGCAATTTGTAAGGATCAAAGAGCATCTTCCAAATGAAATGATGATGGTCAAAGTGTCAACCTAGGTCAACAAGTCAAGGAGGTCAAATGGTCAACAACCATAACCATGCACAATTATATTAAACTAATATCAATTATCCATAATACACACATAAGCATTAGGGTTAATAAAATGATAATAGTCATTAACCCTAATCAAAGTCCTCTCCCTCTGTCTCAAGCAACTGTGCATACGCACCCGTATTCGTGATCCGAGGAACACGAATACAATGAGATAAAACCAATCCCAAATCATATACTAGGATCCGGCTTAAACCAAAGCCCGCTAGTATAAGCTGTCCGGACAGCAAACGTGCACAAGTGCACGAATGTGAACGAACCCTATCGCAAAACCATGCGACCTCTACTCATTTTGCCTAAAGGCGAATAGCTCTCTGTGTGGGACTCTAAAGACTCGACACTACGCTGGCAGTGGGTTTAACTACAGACCGCAAGCGGCACTAGCTGTACGTAACGGTCCCCAGGTAGATGTCGATAAGAAGACTGACGAGGTGAACCCCATCTGAACTCCTACTGAGCCTGTATGTGACAATCTCCGTACAGTCCGGTCTGTTCGTCTGATACATCGCATGGCGGGCCTAGGGGGCGGTGAACGTCAGTCCCCTAATAGCGGTACAAGTCGTGTCGGAGTGTAGCCCAGAACACCCTGAGATAATACTGGAAACCTACCAGTATATCTCGCTTGCCCTGGCCAGGGACTACTCGTGTAATGGCTCTCCTGGACACAACGCGATGTCAACCCCTAATACCGGGAGAGACAAATCCTGTCTAACCGTCACTGCCTCCAAGTGCTTCGGGACTGCACCCAAAAACTACCTGTTTGCACGACTCCTTTGAGCCGTGGTAGGGTAGTAATCAAAGTGCAGTGGGAACACACTCGAGGAGAAGTGACAGTGTCAAGTCAGCGGACTAAGCTGTACTCATGTCACCTGGGAACTGATAACTGACGATAGGTATAATACCAACCAACAGTTCCCGACGAGTCCTATCCAGTCTACTCGTAACCTAACGAGCACCCGCATACTATCTCAAGTACGACGTACTGACGGCTGTGGGACAGACCGTCTCCCACGCTGGGATGAGAAGCGCATACGCTAGTCTACTCCGGAGTATCGATGCCATGTCTCCATAGTCCAACGACTAGGGACCTGTATAAGGATGTGCTTATAGATCACCCAGCTCCCACGAGTGTGAGCGCCATCACAACGCTGGTAATCAAGCAAAAATCCTAAGGGCTCTACTAATATGTATATCAGCGATATGCTAAAAGAAACACATGCACATATTAAAGCAGAGACAAACCAAGTAGCATACTACCATTTCGAGCAAGATTGTATATACAACTATGAATATCCCAAGCTTCCATCAAGTAATATACAAGCTAGTATGATACAGCAATGGCCTCTAGGGCATATACACTAACAATCTCCCACTTGCACTAAGGCCATGTACTGGCGTATCGAAGACCTATCATCTCGATCAGCCGCTCGAACTGAGTCTGGGGCAAGGCCTTGGTGAATGGATCTGCTGTGTTATCTTCTGAAGCAACCCTCCGAACCTCGATCTCCTGGCGATTCACGATCTCCCTGATCAGGTGATACCGCCTCAAGATGTGTCTGGATTTCTGATGGGACCTGGGTTCCTTCGCTAAAGCTATAGCCCCGTTGTTGTCGCAATACAGAGGTATTGGGTCAACAATGGATGGAACCACCTTAAGTTCTCTCAAGAACTTCCTCATCCAGACAGCTTCTTTTGCGGCATCAGATGCAGCGATGTATTCCGCTTCCATAGTCGAGTCAGCAACGGTTTCCTGTTTGGAGCTCTTCCAACACACCACCCCTCCATTGAGGGTAAAGACAAAACCCGACATGGACTTGGAATCATCCTTGTCACTCTGGAAGCTGGAGTCAGCAAAGGCCTCAATCTGGAGGTCTTTTCCGCCATACACCAAGAACATCTCCTTAGTCCTTCTCAGGTACTTGAGAATGTTCTTTACTGCTATCCAATGTTTCTCCCCAGGGTTTGACTGATACCTGCTTACCACACTCAGTGCATAAGCCACATCCGGTCTGGTACACAACATCGCATACATTATAGAGCCTACCGCAGAAGCGTAGGGTATAATAGACATGCGATCCCTCTCCAAATCAGTTCTGGGAGACATCTCTTTGGAGAGGGTGATTCCGTGACTAGCCGGTAGATTACCGCGCTTGGAATCTTCCATACTGAATCTCTTCAGTATGGTGTCGATGTACCTGGACTGCGAAAGTCCTAATATCCTCTTGGATCTGTCACGGTAGATCCGGATACCCAGAATGTATGAGGCATCACCCAGGTTTTTCATGGAGAACCTGTGTGACAAGAACCCCTTGACAGATTGTAGCATAGGAATATCATTTCCCATTAAGAGAATGTCATCCACGTATAAAACGAGGAATACTACAGTTCTCACTACAAATCTACAATAGATGCATGGTTCATCTGGATTTTTGATAAAGCCAAATTCCTTGACCGTCTCATCAAAACAGATGTTCCAACTCCGCGATGCCTGCTTTAGTCCATAAATGGACTTAAGCAACTTGCACACCTTTCCGCTGCTCCCACTCTGAATGAAACCCTCTGGCTGATCCATATAGACACACTCCTCTAAATGTCCATTTAGAAAAGCTGTGTTTACGTCCATCTGCCAAATCTCATAATCGTGGAAGGCAGCAATGGCAAGAAGGATCCGAATGGATTTCAGCATAGCTACTGGAGAAAAGGTTTCGTCATAGTCCAAACCAGGTCGCTGACGAAAACCCTTTGCTACCAGTCTAGCTTTATAGGTCTCAACCTGTCCATCTACACCAATCTTCCTTTTGAAGATCCACTTGCATCCTACGGGTTTTACCCCATCTGGAGCAAAGTCCAACGTCCATACTTTGTTGGTGTACATGGACTCCATTTCGGTCCGCATTGCATCTAGCCATTTTACCGAGTCGACGCTCTGAATGGCTTGCAGGAAGCTATTAGGCTCATCAAAATCTAAGATGCAGTCCTCTCTATCCCCGTCAATGAGAAAACCGTAGTATCTCTCGAGCGGATGAGACCGCCTACTACTCCTGCGGAGTGGCGTGGGAATGTCTTGATCTTTCGAACCCTCTAGTTCTACTAAGCTTTCAGTAATAGCTTGTGGTTCTGGAATTTCTTCCAGTTCTATTGCGCTCCCACTTATTTATTTTTCTAAGAACTGATGTTCCAGAAAATGGGCATTATGAGAAACAAGGACTTTTTGTTCCTCTGCGTAATAGAAAAGATACCCCCTGGAGTTCTTTGGGTATCCGACAAACTTGCACAGTACTGAGCTGCCTCGAGCTTGTCCGTATGCTGCTTTTTGACATAAGCTGGACATCCCCAAATCTTCAAGTATTGAAGATAGGGTTTCTTCCCACTCCATAGCTCATATGGTGTGGTAGGCACAGTCTTAGTGGGAACTCGGTTCAAAAGGTATGCAGCTGTTTCTAGCGCATATCCCCAGAATGATTGCGGCAACTCAGCGTTACTCATCATGGACCGTACCATATCCAATAGGGTTCGGTTCCGTCTCTCCGATACACCGTTATGTTGCGGAGTGTATGGAGGAGTAAGCTGAGAGAGAATTCCATTCTCTTTTAAGTAACCCAGGAACTCGGCACTCAAGTATTCACCACCTCGATCAGATCTCAGTGCCTTGATACTTTTGCCTGTTTGTTTTTCTACTTCATTCTTATATTCCTGGAACTTTTCAAAAGCTTTGGATTTATGCTTCATCAAGAATACATGCCCGAACCGTGAGAAATCATCCGTAAAAGTAATGAAGTAAGAATAACCGCTTCGCGCATGTGTAGACATTGGACCGCACACGTCGCTGTGTACGAGTCCCAAGAGCTCGCTCGCTCTTACTCCGTGTCCAGTGAACGGAGTCTTTGTCATCTTTCCCTTGAGACAGGATTGACAAGTTGCATACGATTGATATTCGAACGGATCCAAATATCCTTCTGTATGTAACTTAGTCAACCTTCTCTCATTGATGTGACCCAGTCTACAATGCCATAAGAAAGTTTTATTGATTTCTGGAGACTTTCTTTTGTGTGTATTCTGGACATTGAAAATCTGTGGTTGGTTCAACACGTATATACCGTTGTTCAATGTACCTGACCCAATCAAAACTTGATTAAGGTGAATGTTCACTACATTACTTACAAATGCAAATTCATAATCTTCTTTAGATAATAAAGATACAGAAATGATATTACAGGTTGCATTTGGTACATAATAACAACTACGCAAAACCAAAAAGTGTCCATCCGACAATCCCAGGTGATAGTCCCCCACGGCCTCAGCATCCATGCTAGCACCGTTTGCAACTCTGAGGGTCATGTCACCTGCCTTCAAAACTCTACGCTTTCTCAACGTCTGCAAAGAATTACAGATATGAGATCCTGATCCGGTATCCAATACCCAGGATGTAGAGTTTATTGATAGACAGTTTTCAAAAACATACACACCTGAAGCTGAAGCCGCAACTCGCTTCAAATCCTGTGTTCTGGCCTTCCAAGCCTTGCAATCCTGTTTCCAGTGACTACTTTTGTGACAATAGAAGCATTCTTCCTTCCCCACCAGCTTTCCCGCTATCTTTGTTGCTTTTCCTTTTCCCTTCGTATCCACTTTACTGACACCGCCTCTTGGTTTGGCGGGGGCTTTCTTCTTCTTACCCTTGGCTTTCGCCCTGGATCTAGAAGAGGAAGATCCTCCTACAAACAAAGTGGATGTCTCCCTACCTTTCTGTAGGGTGCCCTCTGCACTCCTCAGCATGTTGAGGAGTTCTGAAAGTTCAACTTCTTTTTCCTGTAAGTTGGAGTTCAGGATGAACTGGGCGTAAGTGGAAGGAAGGGACTGGAGAATCAAGTCCGTATAGAGCTCATTCTCCGATGTGGTCCCAAGTTCTGCGAGCTCCTCTATGTAGCCAATCATCTTAAGCACGTGTTCCGCTACCGATGATCCGACGGCCAACCTTGCCGAAAAAACTTCTTCGACACTTCGTATCTGGCGATACGAGACCGCTCTCCATACAGTTCTTTTGTATGAAGAAATATGGACTCTAGGTCCATATTCTCGTGCCTCCTCTGATGTTCGTTGTCCATCGAGCCAAGTACGAGGCATTTGGCCTTCGCGCAATCTATTTCCCAGGTCTTATAGATTTCCCTATCTACGACACTGGTTTTGGGACCTGGGACAGGGGGAGCTTTGGTGGTAAGGAGATACCCCAGCTTGTCGTAAGTGATTGCCATCTTGACATTCCTAAGCCAATCTTTGTAGTTTGGCCCTGTCAATATGTTTTTATCTAGTAATAACTTAAGTCCGGTCATGTTGAATGGTCGCTGCAATTAGGAGAGAGAAAAGAAACACTTTAGCATGATGCTCTTGCAAGTTTAGAGTGGTTTTTAGTTTGTCTAAACTGGATGGCTCCCACTGTCTCTCGAATCCCTTCTCAAACCGTAAAGAAAGGATTAGTCAGGATCACTCTCACCGTACAATACTTGCTTAACCGTTCAGCCAGGCCAGTGTCGGTACTTCGAGGGAGGTTTTCCAACGCTTTCGCGAAGTTCCTTAATTAAGTAACCTCTTTTCCCTGTGGGCGTAGCCCCGCTAACACCTTTCTAGACACCTACTAAGTTTATAGCATTGATCGTTAAGTGAGAGTTTTCCCGAGGAGTAGCATATACTCACAGTAGGATCGGGACCCAAATATCATCGCGTGATAAAACCGAAGGAATCCTACCAGAATCATCACACTCCAAATGGTATGCAGCGCTAGCAAGTTTCAGTACTTATGAAACTCCCGATATGGATTTTTTCCCCATGCTCTTATGACCTTGGCGTGAGGTCAAAATGTCATAAGTCACATGTCAAGTTCTTCCCATCATTATCCCGGTTAATTTGAACCCACCCGTACCAACCCTTGACGTAGGCCAAAATGGCAGTACGACTGTCTCAAACCAACGCATTCTATCTATGCAACAGATAAATATCCGGCAGCTACCAATCACTATGCCTTGGCGTGAGGTCAAAATACATAGCTTGAATACTACCGAATATTTAACTGAAATGATGGAGGGCTACGGATGGTTTGGCGAAACCGTGAACGTAGTGAACTTGATATAATCGATGGAACGAGAAAGCTTTTAAAAGGAGTGGTTCAAGCTCCGTGTTTAAAAGTTTAGTTTTGAAAAGAACCGAGTGGTTTTCAAAATGTTCCATTCGACTTTTACTTGGTTTATTTTCTTGCATTAGTTCTTTTAATGCGTCCCATCATTTAATCCTACCATTGCAGAAAACAACCAAAATATGACGTACGCTTATGCCATTCGCATTCGCCACGGGGCCCCGTCATCACCGTTAGGTTGCTTAACTAAGGACAGAGCGGGGGCTGGGCTAGCGCGGCTGTAAAACATAAGCAACGCCTAAATAGTTATCATATATAAATATATAGCAATGATAGACATTACAGATCACAGATGAATACATTGGATATACTAGGAATCCGCAATACGTTCGAGCCTGCAACGAAAAGCGGATTACACGGTCGCAGTGAATAGCCAAATACCCCACCCAAGACCCCTACGGGTGCGGCAAACTACCCGCCAAGTACTCGAAGAGAAGCAACCTCCCTCACCACCGTGAGTAGGCCACTCGGCACTTCGAGATACCCGGTAGTTTGTGCACCCCCTCTATGGGTCTATCCTAGGAGCAAAAACAGTAAAAAGAATTATACAATGACGGCTACAACCCCGACCCGGTTGCGCGGCCATACAAATAATATTATTACATCAATTTACATATTACAATGAATGAAAGAAAAAGCAACACTCATCTCACATCCACCCCGGCTATTCATCCGCGACAATCCAACCCATTCATATACACATACCATCATCAATCACAAATCACAGATATGTATAACCCCGACTAATCAACATATAGCGATTAGCCGACGTTCAATATATATAAACATCACAGATATAACCTTTTAGTCAAAGTGTATTGAAGTTCGATAAAAAATACGGATTTATAGGCCCCCAATAACAAATTTCTATTCTGGAAAACCTGGGCACATATAAACCATCTTAAAAATCCCAAAACCAAGCCAGAAATACACTGCACTAAACTCAACCCAGTGAAGAGCCAAGACGGCCGCGGTTGCGCGGCAATAGCTTACTATTGCCGCGGAACCGCGGCTCTTTGGTCGAATCACTGGATCGTTTTTGGTGGCTTTCTTCACAAAACCCTGAGATGATTTTTGGAGTATAATTTATTTTGTTTTGAACAGAAAAAAAATTAACAGAAACTTAGGGTTTTGAAAACTTGGTTTTTCGATTTTTCCGATTCGAACTTCGACACACATTACTACCTAGCTAGTTTATATTTAGTTAGGCTCTGATACCACTGTAAGTCCACGTTGCCCACCCCGGTACTTGCGGGGAGGCGGAAAACGGAATAAAAATCAAATTTTTATCAACATAGGCAACATGGACTAGACAAAGAAGGATCTTTGCTAAACAAAAACAAGCTAAAGCTAACTAGAAACTAGCTAAGTGTTAGAAGGGTTATACCTAGGGCTTTAAGTCCTTCTCTCCTTGATCCTTGGAGTAGTGGAAAGAGGTCACCTTTGTCGTCTTCTCACGTCGAAGAAGGATCCACCCGAAAGCCTCGACCTTTGGTTTCAACTCCAAGCTAGAAGTAACTAGGGTGCAAGAAGTGCTAATTCTAGAACCCTAGATAAGAGTAGAGATTATCAAGAAGAGGTTTTTCTCAAGCTCAAGTGTTTCTCAACACATGAGAGGAGAGAGCTTGAGGGAGAGGAAGAACAAGAGAGAGAAAGGAAATGATAGAATGAGAGAAAACATGAAGCATTCTCTTATATATGTATGAATTATTGTAATTAGATAATTAGCTAGATAATTATCATGGTTAATCAAGACATGACCATTATCATTTCATTTTAATGCAATTTGCAAGGATCAAAGAGCATCTTCCAAATGAAATGATGATGGTCAAAGTGTCAACCTAGGTCAACAAGTCAAAGAGGTCAAATGGTCAACAACCATAACCATGCACAATTATATTAAACTAATATCAATTATCCATAATACACACATAAGCATTAGGGTTAATAAAATGACATTAGTCATTAACCCTAATCAAAGTTCTCTCCCTCTGTCTCAAGCAACTGTGCATACGTACCCGTATTCGTGATCCGAGGAACACGAATACAATGAGATAAAACCAATCCCAAATCATATACTAGGATCCGGCTTAAACCAAAACCCGCTAGGATAAGCTGTCCGGACAGCAAACGTGCACAAGTGCACGGATGTGAACGAACCCTGTCGCAAAACCATCCGACCTCTACTCATTTTGCCTAAAGGCGAATAGCTCTCTGTGTGGGACTCTAAAGACTCGACACTACGCTGGCAGTGGGTTTAACCACAGACCGCAAGCGGTACTAGCTGTACGTAACGGTCCCCAGGTAGATGTCGATAAGAAGACTGACGAGGTGAACCCCATCTGAACTCCTACTGAGCCTGTATGTGACAATCTCCGTACAGTCCGGTCTGTTCGTCTGATACATCGTATGGCAGGCCTAGGGGGGCGGTGAACGTCAGTCCCCTAATAGCGGTACAAGTCGTGTCGGAGTGTAGCCCAGAACACCCTGAGATAACACTGGAAACCTACCAGTATATCTCGCTTGCCCTGGCCAGGGACTACTCGTGTAATGGCTCTCCTGGACACAGCGCGATGTCAACCCCCAATACCGGGAGAGACGAATCCTGTCTAACCGTCACTGCCTCCAAGTGCTTCGGGACTGCACCCAAAAACTACCTGTTTGCACGACTCCTTTGAGCCGTGGTAGGGTAGTAATCAAAGTGCAATGGGAACACACTCGAGGCAAAGTGACATTGTCAAGTCAGCGGACTAAGCTGTACTCATGTCACCTGGGAACTGATAACTGACGATAGGTATAATACCAACCAACAGTTGCCGATGAGTCCTGTCCAGTGTACTCGTAACCTAACGAGCACCCGCATACTATCTCAAGTACGACGTACTGACGGCTGTGGGACAGACCGTCTCCCACGCTGGGATGAGAAGCGCATACGCTAGTCTACTCCGGAGTATCGATGCCCTGTCTCGATAGTCCAACGACTAGGGACCTGTATAAGGATGTGCTTATAGATCACCCAGCTCCCACGAGTGTGAGCGCCATCACAACGCTGGTAATCAAGCAAAGATCCTAAGGGCTCTACTAATATGTATATCAGCGATATGCTAAAAGAAACACATGCACATATTAAAGCAGAGACAAACCAAGTAGCATACTACCATTTCGAGCAAGATTGTATATACAACTGTGAATATCCCAAGCTTCCATCAAGTAATATACAAGCTAGTATGATACAGTAATGGCCTCTAGGGCATATACACTAACAATGTTGTGACCGTCGATTGACGAAGAGCTAGCTCCCGCTTGGGTATGCCTTTTATCATTTCGTATACTATTCATGTTGTACCCCGTTTTGGGCCAGTATTTAAAAAGGAAACTCTGCCAAAATTTTCAGAAAAGACTTGATGTTTTAAAAACGCATAATTCGGCTTATGCTGGTAAAACCACTTGCTTTAAAACAAGTTTTCCTTCACTTATTATTTAAAATGGTTTAGATTTCTGGGATTTTGGCTTACTTGAATTAGATGGGGTCCTATAGACTTCATATGATTCAAGTGCCAGTCACATGCCATTTCGGGTCGTGATAGTAACTCATAACCTAATGAGCACCTGTATACTATCTCCAGTACGACGTACTAATGGCTATAAGACAGATCATCTCCCCTGCTGGGATGAGAAGCGTATACACTAGTCTACTCTGGAGTATCGATACCGCGTCTCGATAATCCTACAACTATGGACCTGTATAAGGATGTGCTTATTGTAAGGTTCCCTAGGGTTGCCGCTGGGTTTCGGGAGGCATCGACCATGCCGTTTTAAAAAATTTGGCACGCTAAAGAACCCTAACCTAGAATCTTAACTAAAGAATTGGACGAAATTAGAATGTAAACATCTTTACATCTAAGTGAATAAGGAATACAACCTTTGTAGACCGGTCCTTCACTTCATAAGCTCCGTGTAGTAGTTCCTTCGCTCTAAGTAGTGATCTCCCGGACTCTAGTAATGCTCCACAAGGTGAAATGAACAAGTTTGCTTGAAGTCTTCGAGGCCGAAGATGATCTACGTCGAGGAGACACTAACCCATGCTACCTCTTCACTAATATGGAATTAGTGAAGCAAACACCCTAAACTAAATGGCTAATCTAGTAGAAGATGATGAAGTACGAATTTTGCTCACTTTAGAAATATTTTTCTCACTCATTTTCTTCACCTCCCAAAAAGCTAGAGAGCTTGAGGAAGGAGATGAAGAAAAGCCACCATGGAGAAAAGAAAGTGAAGAATGAATCAAGTGGTGAGAATAGCAACCATGGGTGAGATAATATCTCATACTAACTCTTGTAGAGACTTAACCATGGCTTGGGATAATGGTTGGGTTAACAAAATATCTCAAATAAAACAAAATTAGTTGACTAAGTCAATGGTCACTACAAGCTTCTAACTATGTGACTAATTTCCAACTAATTTTGATTTACTTTAAATAAATAAAACCCATCATTATGATAAGCATGGTGTGAGTCTCATACACCCATGTCTCATGTATCATCTAGCATGACACAAAAGAATGTACATTAATATATATCACATATATACTAAGTGTACACAGGTGAGAAAAAGAAATCTTAAGTGAGCTAATATTAGTTAATGTAAGTTAATATATCAAATATATAATTATACATTAAATTATTAAATCAACACTTGATTTAATAATCCGGTTATAGCACATACAACCGACTAATATCAAATGTATCAACTTATCGAATCAACACTTGATTCGACAGCCCGGCTATATCACATATAACCGACCGATGAGGAGCTCGTTTTCATCTGGTGTTCATGTTATCTCCCACTTGCACTAAGGCTATTAGTTGTAGTATCTCATACTCAACGCCCCATAAAAGTCTCTCTAGGGAAAGGTCTCTGTGAGTGGATCCACCGTATTATCCTTCGCGTCAACTCTCCTTACCTCGATCCCTTGGAGATCAACCATCTCTCTGATTAGGTGATACTGTCCTCAGAATATGTCTAGATGGCTAATGGAGTTGTGGATTTGGCCTAGGAACGCCGGTCACATCAGCCATCCAGACATATTCTGAGGACAGTATCACCTGATCAGGGAGATGGTTGATCTCCAAGGGATCGAGGTAAGGAGAGTTGACGCGAAGGATAACACGGCGGATCCACTCACAGAGGCCTTTCCCTAGAGAGACTTTTATGGGGCGTTGAGTATGAGATACTAAAACTAATGGCCTTAGTGCAAGTGGGAGATTGGTATCAGAGCTTTTTAACGTCGTCTAAATAACCCAAAACGATGTTAAAAAGCTCTGATACCAATCTCCCACTTGCACTAAGGCCATTAGTTGTAGTATCTCATACTCAACGCCCCATAAATGTCTCTCTAGGGAAAGGCCTCTGTGAGTGGATCCGCCGTGTTATCCTTCGCGTCAACTCTCCTTACCTCGATCCATTGGAGATCAACCATCTCCCTGATCAGGTGATACTGTCCTCAGAATATGTCTGGATGGCTGATTTGGACCGGCCACACAACGATGCTACCAAAGTGGATATCTGGATAATTCTTGTTCATGAGATGAACATGGTTCCTACCATTGAGCATCCAATAACTGTTATTGTGACAACAATAGAGTTGTGGCTTTAGCCTAGGAATGCCGGTCCCATCAGCCATCCAAACATACTCTAACGACATTATCACCTGATCAGCGAGAAGGTTGATCTCCAAGGGATCGAGGTAAGGAGAGTTGACGCGAAGAATAACACGACGGATCCACTCACAGAGGCATTTCCCTAAAGAGACTTTTATGGGGCGTTGAGTATGAGATACTACAACTAATGGCCTTAGTGCAAGTAGGAGATTTGTATTAGAGCTTTTTAACATCGTTTCGGGTTATTTAGACGACGTTAAAAAGCTCTGATACCAATCTCCCACTTGCACTAAGGCCATTAGTTGTAGTATCTCATACTCAACGCCCCATAAAAGTCTCTCTAGGGAAAGGCCTCTGTGAGTGGATCCGCCGTGTTATCCTTCGCGTCAACTCTCCTTACCTCGATACCTTGGAGATCAACCATGTCCCTGATCAGGTGATACTGTCCTCAGAATATGTCTGGATGGCTGATGGGACCGGCGTTCCTAGGCCAAAGGCACAACTCCATTGTTGTCACAATAACAGTTATTGGACGCTCAATGGTAGGAACCATGTTCATCTCATGAACAAGAATTATCCAGACATCCACTTTGGTAGCATCGTTGGTAGCGATGTATTCAGCCTTTATCGTGTAGTCTTCCACGGTATATAGCTTGGAACTCTTCCAACATACCGTCCCTCCATTGAGGGTAAAGACAAAGCCCGAGACTGACTTTCAGTCGACCTTATCACTCTGGGAGCTCGAATTGGTAATGGACTCCCACTGGAGTTCACCGTTACCAAACACCAAGAACATTTCTTTAGTGCTTCTCAAGTACTTAAGAATGTCCTACACAGCTATCCAGTGATTTTTCCAAGATCCGATTGATTCCTAATCACTACACCTAGTGAGTAAGCTACATCTGGTCTAGTACATAACATCGCATACATGATAGAGCCTACTGCCGAAGCATAGGGTATCCCTTGCACACGAGCTCTCTCCAAATCAGTCTTGGAAGATATCTTTTTGGATAGAGTGATTCCTGAGTAAGTGGGCGAACCACCACGCTTAGAATCTTCCATACTAAACCCCTTTAGTACGGTGTTAATGTACCTGGATTTGGGACACTCCCAACATCCACTTAGATCTATCACCATAGATCATAATCCACAAGATGTAGTAGGTATCATCCAGATCTTCCTTGGAGAATCCTCATGATAAGAGGTGCTTGACCAAGTGTAGCATAGGAAACCTGTCACGCCCCACTTCCCAGAGTACGCTAAGATAGGCACATGACATAGCCAACCATGCTACCTGTGGATAGGAAATATCCTTCCACAATCACATTACGGCTGTAGAGATATCAAGAACAATAATAAACTATCTAACACATGTCCATAAGCCAGAATAAAACGAGTCAAGAATAAAATAATGCGGAAGCAAAAGATCCAATACAAGAATAAACTGGAATGTACGTCCCATAATGCGGGCTCACATCAGGAATGAAAAATACCGAAAGTAAAAAGAACTAACTACTAACAAGACCTCACTGCTCAGCCTGCTGACTGAAATACTCCTGCTCGGCCTGTAGCGAAGGTAAAGAATCCGGGCCATGCAAAACCCAGACGTCGGTGCGTCATAACATCAAGCAATAATATAAACAGGGGTAGCAAGACATGCAGGTATGATCATAAATGATAAAAAAGGTATAACGGCAATATAAATAAGGACAGTGAAGGGTAGTGTGCAGTGAGTAATCTAAACTGGTCTACTGTGTCAACTGTAGGGTTACTAGGCACTCTAACAAGGTTCTACAAAGCATCAAACATGCCCGATTAAAATTTTAGCCGTGCCTAACAACCCTAAACAAGATCTTTGCTAGAAAATTAGGGTTTCACGTACCATTAAATAGCATCTATGACTAAGTGAATACGAAATATGTTGGAGATAGTGTCCTCAGAGTCAATTATTGGATCACAGGCACGTGATTGCAATGATTGAGGGAGGACCTATACCGGTAGGACAGTCTTACTCAAGATGATAGTATGCTATCTGGTTTATCTTTATCATCGTGTACTTCTTTAGGTGACCTTACAGGTCGCTATTGCACGTTGATAGAGCCCCTAGGATATCTTGCTTGACTGCCAGCAGTATGAGGGCGATCATATACATGGGAGCTGGGGTCTATAAGCACATCCTTAAAAGGTCCCTAGTCGAGGGAGTTTCGAGACAAGGCATCGATACTCCAAGTAGACTAGTGTATACAGTCGAGACCCCGACGAGGGGCAGTGGCCGGTCTCACAAGCCACTGGTGTCAGTTGGTTCACCTAAGATGTATACAGGTGCTCATTGGGTTATGAGTACACCGGACAGGACTCGCCGGGAACATGCTAGTTGGTCTTATACCTGACGTCAGATAGCAGTTCCCTGGTGACATGTGTACAGGTTAGTTCATCGACCTGAGATCGTCATTTGTCTCGTGTGAGTTCCCACTGTACTTTGATTACTACCCTACCACGCTCAAAGGAGACATGCAAACAGGTTTTAGTTGGGTACAGTCCCGAGCCACATGGAGGCAGTGAGCGGATCTGCAGGGGTTCGTCTCTCCCGGTATTGGGGGTGAGGTCGCGCTGTGTCTAGGAGAGCCTTTACACGAAGTCCTTGGCCAAGGCAGGAGATTTACGGGTAGGTATTCCAGTAGTATCTCAGGGTATTCTGGGCTACACTCCGACACGACTTGTACCGCTTTTGGGGGTCTGACTTTTACCAACCCCCTAGGCCCGCCATGCGATGCTCATAGACGAACGGACCGGACTGTACAGATATTGTCACTGACAGGCTCAGTAGGGTGTCAGGATGAGTTCGCTTATCGACGTCCCTTTTGGTCAATACCTGGTAGCCCGTTACGTATAGGCTAATACCTCTGACGTACTAGTGGTTAAATCCACAACCAAAGTATTGACGAGTCTTTAGAGTCCCCCACAGACCAGTTTCTCAAATTTCGGGCGAAATGCTGTAGAGGCCGTATGGAGATATGACAGGGTTCGATCAGAAACGTGCGGTATTGCACGGATCATGATCGGACGGAAAGTACCAGCGGGCTTTGGTTTAAGCCGGATCCTAATATTGTACAGTGTAGATTTTGTCTCATTGCATTTGTATTCGGTCGGAATACAAATGCGGGTATGTATATACAGTAGCGGGGTTTTCCTGTAATTTATTACGGGATCAGTTTTCTGAAGTTGCCAGTTTGATTTCCGTTTCGACCATTTTCCTTTGTATCTTTCATTGGTCGAAGATTGGTGGAGGAGGGCTTATTTGCAGTTGTGCAAATTAGATTTGTGGAGGGTGGTCTTTGCATATTGTTGATTCATGATGATTGCACCATCCCTTGACTTTCTTTAGTTCATGATGGCTTGACTTTTTGTGATGGTTGATGGAGTGTTGGACTTTTGTTTGTGATGATTTCTTCTCATGATCACACATCATTCCTTCTTGCATTATTGTTCCTCTCTCTCCTCTCTCATTCCTTGAAGTGAAGGCCGGCCACTGTTGAGAGAAGGGGGATTGGATTCACTTCTTTTTTATGAGGCAAAAAAAGAGGGTTCTCATTCCTTTTGTTTTTGCTTGCAACATTTTTCCTCACCCTCTCCAAAAAGGTTCATACTCTCCACCAAATGGCAACTTCTTTAAACCCCTTGAGACAAAGAGCACTACACTAACCTACAGCATCCTTGGGCACGTCGGCTCGCCAACTTCGTGCCCGAGTTGCCTCGGTCCAGAGGTGGGATCCCGTAAAAGAACCCGGCGATGTGGTGCCCGTTCCGACGAGGAAGTGAAGACTGGAGATTCCACGGGGAGATCGGGACGACGACGAGAAGACCGAAGGACACGGATCGCTTGGTATATCTCTCTACCCCTTTTCTTGTTAGCTATGATTAGATTAATGGTCCGATCTGGGATTTTTTGTGCGCGGTGGTGTCGGTTCTAGTTTATAGAAAAGTTTTATATTCCGCATTTTGGTCTCGTTCAGACGGCCGGGACGCCGCCGTGCACTTACACTGGTATCAGAGCCACGCCATTAACCTAGTCTAGCTTGGTCTAACGTGTTTAAAGCTTCGATCAAACAAATATTCCAAAACCGCATTTTCAAAATTGTCAGTTTCTGTCGATTTTCAGTTGTACTCAGAAAATTTTTCAGTGTGTTGAAGAATTACATGCAGGGGATTATAAGAGCTCTGGAAAAATTTGGTCACCTTTTGTTACTATTCAGCCGCGGAACCGCGGCCATACCCATGCTTGGGCCGCGGTTCCGCCGCCACTTAGACGCCTTACTGTGCCAAATTTTTCCGGAGGGTCTTAGACTTGAATTTGGAATATTAGTTTTGGGCCCAGATTTTCTTTGAGTGCTACAGTAGTGCTTGGGGCCCACTTCGGTAAATTTGATCGATCGAAAATTTTAAACATGTTAGTTCACAGTATTTACATTATATCTGCGACTGTGAATGTCATTTGATCGGTAAATCCTGTCTAACTGCTATAGCCCTTTTAGACGGATTTGCGAACGTGACATTCATGTTAATGTTCTGTATTGTGCTGTGATGTTGCGGATTGGTCGTGGGGGATAGCCTGGATGCAATGGTAGTACAGTTTTGTTTTTATATGTACATTTGATATTGCGGGGCGAGCGTCCAACATGTGGACTGCCGTCACTGCCTGTTTGTATATTATTCTTTTGGGGAACGACCGGGCTAAGGTCGATGTACCCGTTGTATGTATATTTTACTTTCTGTACTAGGATTACCCCGCGGAAGGGTGCACGGATAGCCGGGTTCTAGAGGGCAACGGGCCCGCATCTCATGGCGTTGAGACGGAGGGGGCTTCACTCTAGAATTGGCGGGTTATTCGCCGCACTCGTAGGGGGTACAGGTTGACCCAGGAGGGGTGCCCAAGTTACCGGATTCCATGAAGTGCTGGGTGGTCCATTCACGTTGCTGAAGGGGGGCTGCTTCGCTTCAGGTTTTGGCGGATAACTTTCCGCGCCCGTAGGGGTCTAGGATTTCATTGCACAGGCTATCCACACGACCAGGGGAACGTCGGGTTTCAGTAGCAGCTCTGTGAAACCCGGGGATCCCAGATATCTGTATTGTTCTGTGATGCTTATTACATTTCTGTGATATTGCATTTTATCACGCCTTGAGCGAATATTATATATTGATATATATACTAGTAGATGTTGTATATGTTTTGCATCCGCGCTAGTCCAGTCCCCGCTATGTCGTCAATTAACTAACCTAACGGGTAATGACGGGACCCAGTGGCGAATGCGGATGGCATATACGTACGTCATTATTTTCGTTCTTTATTGGTGTGATCAATTGATGGGACTGCATTGATTCGGATCAATGCAAGTTAAACAAACCTATTCTGATGTTGTTGGAACATTTTTCAAAAAGCTGTTATTGCAAGGACGTTCTCTTTTGTTTTGCACAGTGGTATTCGGTTATGAATATCCAGCACCTCAGTCGACGAGGCAAGGGCCGAGATCCCTTCACCGGGAGTGACCCCTTGGACAGAAGTTTGCTTCAGGGCAATAACTTCACTATAGCCGATTACTTTTGCTTTGCATCGTGGTATTCAGTTGGAATATCCTGCACCTCATTCTACGGGGAAAGAACCGAGATCCCTTCACCGGGAGTGACCTCTTTAGCAAAGGTTTTCGTTACTATATTTTTATAAAGCTATCTGGTTCCTTCAACGATATCAAGTTCATTACGTTAAAGGTTTTCGCCATAAACCATTCGCAGCCCTCCGTCGTTTCATATGGATAGTCAATAGTATTCAAGCTGTATTTGTTGGCCAAAGTCAAGGCACAGTGTTTGGTAGCTGTTGGATATTCATATGCAGCATAGATAGATGCGTTGGTTTGGGACAGTCGTACTGCCCTGTTGGCCAAAGTCAAGGGTAGGTACGGGTGGGTTCAAATCAACCTGGAGAATGACGGGAAGAACTTGACATGTGACTTATGATTTGTTGGCCAAAGTCAAGGTCATAAGAGCATGGGGTAAAAATCACATCGGGAGTTTCTAAAGAAACTGAAACTTGCCAGATATGCGCATACCTTCTGGAGTGTGATAACGTGAGCGGATTCCGTCACGTTATCATGCGATGATAGTTGGATCCCGATTCCCACTGATGAGTTGGTTTACTCCTCGGGTGATCCCGACTAATTCGTCTTTCAGGTTTGGAGGAGAATTTGACGGTACAGTGGGAGGTTTCCTGATTAGATAAATTGGTAACCATTCTGATCTAGGTTAGAGTGCACGCTGAGTGTTTCTTTTCTCTCTTTCTTTGGCAGCGACCATTGACCCGACCTTAGACTATGACTCAGTGACCAAGTTGACCGAACCTTCTTATAAGTCCGGCTTTTGGATTGTCAGAATTGCATACCTCATTGCCACTCCTACTTTTACCCTTTTCTCCAGGACACCCCGTATTACTACGAACGTCCACTTCCATTGGACAAAACCATCGTATGGTTATATACGAACTCGAAGGAATTTATTCGAGGATGGTTTCCGGTTCTGGAGAAAACGAATAAGACTATTCAGTTGTCTTTTCCTTTTACCTTCTCTCAGGTTGCGAGTGCTCCTTGGATTAGGGGATAGTACACCTATTACGCAAATTGGATAGTCTTCTTCCAAACCATAGGCAGGTGCCGACCGGTAGGGAATGAAGAAAACTAATTAGCCTAACGATGGTGTACAGAAGGTATTAAGTTATGATAAATAAAGGGATTAGAAGGAGGGCAAAGTAAATTGCGACTGCTATTCACGACCAAACCAAGTATTTCATTACCACTCCCACTTCACCTTTGTATTTCTCCAGGACACTCCGTATCACTATGAAGATCCACAGTTTATTGGATATTCCATCGTATGGTTATATACGAACTCGAAAGGAACTTGTTCCAGTTCGGGGATGGATTCTGGTTCAGGAGAAATAGGAATAAGGTTTATTCAAGTGTCTTTTATCTTCACCTTCTCTCGCATTGCGAGTGTTCCTAGGATTAGGACAGTACACCCATTATGCTTATTGGATAGTCTTCTTCCAAACCATAGGCTGGTGCCGAACGGTAGGGAAGGAAGAAAACCATTTGGCCTAAAGGGGTGTACAGAAAGTAATGACTAAAGACATATAAAGGGATTTGGAGAAATGGCAAAGAAATATACGGTTACAGTTGTGAATCAGGATAATGGAAGAGGCGTTACTAGGAATACCCAGATACCCCTACGAAACATTTCAATGTTTCAGTTTCACTGTGTACTGTTAAAAGAAAACTGATTTCCTAATTAGCCCTTGCTCCATGGTATGTATTTACCAGGTATGATTCTCACATCTGTATGGTTTTACAGATGATGAGTGGGAGTAAGTTATTGGGAATTAGGTGATCATCCTCATTATATCGGAATTCGTTGTAATTGGTGATATTTGAGGAAATCACCTGGGTAGTTTGTCGGACGACAAATATTTGGTTTTGAATATCCGCTGTTATGCACCAATTTCAAATTGATATATCTGTACGTCTATTTTCATAGAGTGAGATACACCTTTTTGAAATTATGTCGGTGACATTTACCTATATCAGTTGATGGTTAGGTAAGGAGCATTAAACAGCGGTGTAATTCTTCTTAACCATAAGTACAGTTTTCAACCTACGACACACATGGATTGAGTTATTAGACTCAGGGGATATATACAGAGTATTGTATGTTGTCCAGTGTCCATTAGGACAGAGGGGTTGGTACTCGTACTATATTCTGTTTACCTGTGACTTCTCCGGTTCTTAGACATGTGTTTCGTAGAAACACAAGGTCCAAGTTTTGAGAAGTTATAGTATATGAATAAAGTAGAGAACCAGGTGTTGCAAGTATCGGTATTCTTCAAGGTGATCGAAGATGTAGAGACTTGTGTATGGTATTTAGTTGATAGTAATGATTAAGAGAACTAGCTTCTCTTTCAGGTTACTCATAATTGGAATCATTCCTAAGTTGAGTAACGCGGATCGGCCTCTCTCCATTAAGTTGACATGCACTGGAGACAGTTGCATGATTTGAATCTGGTTCCAATTAAATCAGTGCCTCTGTTTCTGTATTGGATATAGAACAGTTCATATCTTAACGATGTTAAGGTACAGGGAGTTGTTCGGCTTATGCTTAAAACCAGACTCCGGATAACTCAAGGCATGTTTCTGTAATGGCAGTTTGTGGGTTGACCCAGGCTGTGACGAGGGTTGACTTTCTACCATCTGGAAGATCAATAGTGATATTGTTCTAGACTCGCCACGGTTTTAAGTAAAATGGATTTTTTCAGAAAACAAAAGTGGGAGTATGGTAGAACTGGAAGTGATTCCAGAACCGCAAACGATTACTGAAAATTTGATACGAACCTAAAGATTCAATCTGATTTGACATTCCATTGGCCACTCCGCAGATAAAGTAGGTAATCTCAGGCACTCGAGAGGTACTTCGGTATGCTCAAAGACGGTGACAGGTAGGTTCTTGTTTACCCATACTTGCCATTGCTGTTGTTCCAGACTATGAGACCCGGCAGGAGGATGAGTATAGCGTCGTTCTAAACTAGCTTTAAAAATGCACGTGTATATGATTCTGCCAGAGGGTTGTCGTAGTCAGTGGGAGCAGCGGAAGCATTGGTGGACAAGAGGCTTATGTCTATTTGTAGACTAAAGCAGATATAGCGGAGAAAGATCATCTATTTCTGATGTGACAGTCATGGGTTTGACTTCATCAGAATAGGGGATGGATCTGTTAAGAAGGTAGTAGGATGTGATGTCCTGGTATTTGGATGACATACACAGAGTAGGAAGTGAAATTCCTATACTACGGTCGGTTATACATTGGTTGTCACACAGTAGTTTCTCCACATAAGGCTTGGATATTATATCAGACATTCTGGTTACTAAATCTATGGTTTTAGATCTAGATTTGGGTAGTTTCCCAACCTGGGTACTTAGACAGCATTCTACAGGTGTTTTAGAATGGACGACTCTATGCACGGTAGTGTACCTGCAGGTGATGGAGTCACCCTCTTTGAAGGTGTCTTACAGACTAAAGGGGAGAGGGATGTGCATGATTGGCAGATCACTTGCTTAGGCAATTGAGTCAATCATGAGATGTCAAGTACCACACCAGATATTGTTTTTGTAGTAGATACAATAAGTTAATATTGATCCAATCCTGGAGAAACATTCGGAAGCAGTTTTAGAACATAAGTTGATGTTCTAAAGATATGATAACGACAGCCTCATTCGGGAGACAGTTATCATTCCAGGCTTCCAAGGTGCCTGGACGACAGGGTGACCGTCAGAGTTATAGTTTTCCCTCTGACGAGGGGCAGTGTTTTGGACAGGTGATCAAAGCGGACACTGAGGGAGGCATTACGCAGGGTACTGATTAAGTTCAGTCGTCGATACAGTCTAAGAAGTTTGGATTTGGAGTTTATTTATGAGCTAGGTCCCATCAGACATCCAGACACATTCTAAGACAGGTATTGCTCATTTCGGGAGATGGGTTTCTCCGCGAACATGAGATTTAGAGAGACATAGAAAGAAATATCAAAGCGGATCCACTCACTGAGACTATTCCTCGAACGCAATAGTTTCGCACACGGGTTTTGTGAGACTGACTTGTAGAGGAGTTGGGTGTTCGGTATCACACGGGCTGTGAGTATGCGACATCGCAATATTTAGCCTTGAGTGCAAGTGGGAGATTGTTGGAGATAGTGCCATCAGAGTCAATTATTGGATCATAGGCATGTGATTGCAATGATTGAGGGAGGACCTATACCGGTAGGACAGTCTTACTCAAGATGATACTATGCAATCTAGTTTATCTTTATCATCGTGTACTGCTTTAGGTGACCTTACAGGTCACTATTGCACGTTGATAGAGCCCCTAGGATTCTTGCTTGACTGCCAGCAGTATGAGGGCGATCATATACGTGGGAGCTGGGGTCTATAAGCACATCCTTAAAAGGTCCCTAGTCGAGGGAGTTTCGAGACAGGGCATCGATACTCCAGAGTAGACTAGTGTATACAGTCGAGACCCCGACGAGGGGTGGTAGCCGGTCTCACAAGCCACTGGTGTCAGTTGGTTCATCTAAGATGTATACAGGTGCTCATTGGGTTATGAGTACACCGGACAGGACTCGCCGGGAACATGCTAGTTGGTCTTATACCTAACGTCAGATAGCAGTTTCCTGGTGACATGTGTAAAGGTTAGTTCATCGACCTGAGATCGTCATTTGTCTCGTGTGAGTTCCCACTGTACTTTGATTACTACCCTACCATGCTCAAAGGAGACGTGCAAACAGGTTTTAGTTGGGTACAGTCCCGAGCCACATGGAGGCAGTGAGCGGATCTGCTAGGGTTCGTCTCTCCCGGTATTGGGGGTGAGGTCGCGCTGTGTCTAGGAGAGCCCTTACATGAAGTCCTTGGCCAAGGCAGGAGATTTACTGGTAGGTATTCTAGTAGTATCTCAGGGTGTTCTGGGCTACACTCCGACACGACTTGTACCGCTTTTGGGGGTCTGACTTTTACCAACCCCCTAGGCCCGCCATGCGATGCTCATAGACGAACGGACCGGACTGTACAGATATTGTCACTGACAGGCTCAGTAGGGTGTCAGGATGAGTTCGCTTATCGACGTCCCTTTTGGTCAATACCTGGTAGCCCGTTACGTATAGGCTAATACCTCTGACGTACTAGTAGTTAAATCCACAACCAAAGTATTGACGAGTCTTTAGAGTCCCCCACAGACCAGTTTCTCAAGTTTCGGGCGAAACACTGTAGAGGCCGTATGGAGATATGGTAGGGTTCAATCAGATACGTGCGGTATTGCACGGATCATGATCGGACGGAAAGTACTAGCGGGCTTTGGTTTAAGCCGGATCTTAGTATTGTACAGTGTAGATTTTGTCTCTTTGCATTTGTATTCGGTCGGAATACAAATGCGGGTATGTATATACAGTAGCGGGGTTTTGCTGTAATTTATTACGGGATCAGTATTCTGAAGTTGCCGATTTGATTTCCGTTTCGGCCATTTTCCTTTGTATCTTTCATTGGCCGAAGATTGGTGGAGGAGGGCTTATTTGCAATTGTGCAAATTAGCTTTGTGGAGTGTGGTCTTTGCATATTGTTGATTCATGATGATTGCACCATCCCTTGACTTTCTTTAGTTCATGATGGCTTGACTTTTTGTGATGGTTGATGGAGTGTTGGACTTTTGTTTGTGATGATTTCTTCTCATGATCACACATCATTCCTTCTTGCATTATTGTTCCTCTCTCTCCTCTCTCATTCCTTGAAGTGAAGGCCGGCCACTGTTGGGAGAAGGGGGATTGGATTCACTTCTTTTTGATGAGGGAAAAAGAGAGGGTTCTCATTCCTTTTGCTTTTGCTTGCAACATTTTTCCTCACCCTCTCCAAAAAGGTTCATACTCTCCACCAAATGGCAACTTCTTTAAACCCCTTGAGACAAAGAGCACTACACTAACCTACAGCATCCTTGGCCATGTCAGCTCGCCAACTTCGTGCCCGAGTTGCCTCGGTCTAGAGGTGGGAGCCCGTAAAAGAACCCGGCGATGTGGTGCCCGTTCCGACGAGGAGGTGAAGACCGGAGAATCCGCGGGAGATCGGGACGACGATGAGAAGACCGAAGGACACAGATCGCTCGGTATATCTCTCTACCCCTTCTCTTGTTAGCTAGGATTAGATTAATGGCCCGATCCGGGATTTTTTGTGCGCGGTGGTGCCGGTTCTAGTTTATAGAAAAGTTTTATATTCCGCATTTTGGCCTCGTTCAGACGGCCGGGCGCCGCCGTGCACTTACAAAATACAACCTTTGTAGATCGGTCCTTCACTTCATTAGCTCCATGTTGATGTCCCTTAGCTGCGATCGTGGTTCTCCCGGACTCTTGCATGGCTTCACGAGGCGAAAGAAGCGTCCTTGCTTGAAGACTTCGAGGCCGAAGATGATCTACGTCGAGGGAATATCAACTCAAGCTACTACTTCACTAACTAGAGAATTAGTGAAGCAAACATCTTATACTAAAGTGCTAGTCTAGTAGAGGATGGAGAAATAGGAAGTGGGTTTTCTTTAGAATTTTATTTCTCACAATCTATCACTCTCTTTTTAAAACCCTAGTAAGCATTTTCTTTTTGTTCAAAGAAGAAGAAGATGAACAAAAGAAAAAGATGAGGATAATGATCAAGTGAGTGAGCTAACCATGGTGAGTGAGTATCATATACTAACTCATGTAGAGATATAACCATAGCTAATCCAAAATGGTTAGGTTAATAAAAATCTAAAGTAAAACAAATTTAGTGGACTTTGTCAAAGCATCCTCAAGCATTTACAAGCTTCATGCTTTTGACCTAAGCTCCACTAATTTGTAATTACCCTAAATAAATATAAACCACCATTTAAAAATAGAATGGTGTATGTCTTGCACACCCATGTATGATGTATCATCAACCATGATAAAAAGAAAACATATTTTAATATATATCACAAATATATTAAATTTGTGCACATGTGAGAAAAATCCTTAAGTGAACAAGTGTTAGTTAATGTAAACTAGTATATCTAATATACAATTATACACTAAATTATTAAATCAACACTTGACTTAATAATCCGGTCATATCTCATATAACTGACTAACATCCATTGTATCGACTTATCGAATCAACACTTGATTCGATAACCCGGCTATATCATATATAACCGACCGATACAAAAAGTCGCGAGAATAGAATACGGTATCACATACACGCATTATTCTTGGTCCCGCACATATCACATACGCGCTCCTATTTCGTTTTACCTGAGCCAGTAAAACCTCTATGTAGGACTCTAAAGACTCGTCAATACGCCGGCAGTAGGTGATGATCACATCAAGCACCCACAAGCCGTCAGCAGTACTAGCTGGACATAACGGCTACCCGGGTATTGAGCGATCAGAAGATCAGCAAGCAAGCCCGCTCCAACTCCTGTAAAAGCCTGCCGGTAACACTTCCCGTACAGTCCGGTCTCCTCGTCTGATATGTCGCATATCAAGTCTAGAGGTGGTAATCGTCAGACCCCAATAACCGATAAGTCGTGCCGATGTGAGGCTCATAACGGGTCGAGAAACTACTGGTAACACTTACCAGTAAATCTCTAAATCATCCCTAGCCAGGGACTTCCCTGTTATGGCCAATCGAGCACAGCGCAACATCAACACCCAATACCGGGAGAGACAAAACCCCTCCTATCGCTCATTGCCTCCATGTGACTCGGGACTGTACTAAAAAACCACCGTTTTGCACGCCCTCATGGATGTGGTAAGGTGGAAATCAAAGCACAGTGGGAATCACACAAGACTCTATGACGATCTCGGGTCTACAGACTAACCTGCACAAGTGTCACCAGAGAACTGCCATCTGACGTGAGGTATAATACCATCGGGGAGTTCTCGGAGAGTCCGTCCAGTGTACCCAGTCTCCACTGAGCACCTGTATACCATCTCTGATGTCAAACACCAATGGATATGGGATCATCCATCGCCCATCTCATGGGCGAGAAGCGTATACGTTAGTCTACACTGGTATATCGATGCCTTGTCTCGATACACCTACGACTAGAAACATTAAAGGATGTACTTATGGACTACTCTGTCCCCACTCGTATGATCTGCATCACAGTCCAGATAGTCAAGTACACATCTTAAAGGCTTTACCAACATGTAACTATAAGACAGTATCAAGAGACAAGTATACATGTTAAAATAAAGAGCAACCAGATAGCATACTATCATATCGAGCAAGAAAGTCCTCTCTATATATGTCCAAGCATCCAATATAATATACATCATCTGTACAATCTGGCCTCTAGGGCATACATACAACTAACAATCTCCCACTTGCACTAGGTGTTAGTGTATATGCCCTAGAGGCCATTACTGTATCATACTAGTTTGTATATTACTTAATGGATGCTTGGGATATTCACCTTGTATATACAATCTTGCTCAAAATAGTAGTATGCTACTTGGTTTGTTTCTACTTCAATGTGTACATGTGTTTATTTTTGTATATCGCCTATACACATTAGTAGAGCCCTTAGGATCTTTGCTTGATTACCAGCGATGTGATGGCCGTCACACTAGTGGGGCTGGGTAATCTATAAGCACATCCTTATGCAGGTCCTTGGTCGCAGGACTATCGAGACAGGGCATCGATACTCCGGAGTAGACCAGCGCATGCGCTTCTCATCCCAGTGTGGGAGACGGTCTGTCCCACAGCCGTCAGTACGTCGTACTTGAGATAGTATGCGGGTGCTCGTTAGGTTACGGGTACACTAGACAGGACTCGTCGGGAACTGACTAGTTGGTATTATACCTATCGTCAGTTATCAGTTCCCAGGTGACATGAGTACAGCTTAGTCCGCTGACTTGACACTGTCACTCCGCCTCGAGTGTGTTCCCACTGTACTTTGATCACTACCCTACCACGGCTCAAAGGAGTCGTGCAAACAGGTAGTGGTTGGGTGCAGTCCCGAAGCATTTGGAGGCAGTGACGGTTAGACAGGATTCGTCTCTCCCGGTATTGGGGGTTGACATCGCGCTGTGTCTAGGAGAGCCATTACACGAGTAGTCCCTGGCCAGGGCAAACGAGATATACTGGTAGGTTTCCAGTGTTATCTCAGGGTGTTTTGGGCTTCGCTCCGGCACGACTTGTACCGCTATTGGGGGACTGACGTTTACCGCCCCCTAGGCCCGCCATGCGATGTATCAGACGAACAGACCGGACTGTACGGAGAATGTCACACTCAGGCTCAGTAGGAGTTCAGATGGGTTTCGCCTCGTCGGTCTTCTTGTCGGCATTACCTGGGGACCGTTACGCACAGCTAGTGCCGCTTGCGGTCTGTGGTTAAACCCACTGCCAGCGTAGTGTCGAGTCTTTAGAGTCCCACACAGAAAGCTTTTCGCCTTTAGGCAAAAGAGTAGAGGTCGCATGGTATTGCGACAGGTCGCATGGTTTTGCGACAGGGTTCGATCACATTCGTGCACTTGTGCACGTACAGTGTCCGGACAGTTTACACTAGCGGGCTTTGGTTTAAGCCAGATCCTAGTGTACCTTATGGGATTGGATTTATCCAGTTTGCATTCGTGTTCCTCGGAACGCGGATGCGGGTGTGTATGCACAGTTGACAGGGAGGCAGAGGCGGCGGATTCTCATTAGGGTTGTTGACTGTTGACCGTTGACTATTTGACTTTATGCTCAACCCTAATGAGAATATGATATGTGATTAACTATTATATTAATTAAGTATTATGGTGATATGGTTGTTGACTTGTTGACTTTTGTTGACTTGTTGACTTTGTTGACTTGTTGACTTTTGTTGACTTGTTGACCGGTTGACTAGGCTTGACTAGTTGACCATCATGATAACCATGGTTATCATTTCATGCCAAAGACTTTTTCTTGCTTGCTCATTTGAGTAAAATGAGTGCATGACATGATAAGGTTATGGTTGCTTCTAACCATCACATAAGACTTTTTTGATATGATGAGTTATGATCACTTTGGATTATGAGAGGGTGAAAGACAAAAGAGTTGCTCATTCTTTCTTGCTCATTCTCTCTCTTGTTCTTGAGCTCTCCTCTTGCTCTCACCCTCAACCTCTTGCTCCCTCTCTTGATCTATGGTTCTCTTGTCTCATGAGTTGAGAATCAAGAACCATAGATAAAATCCCATTCTAAATCATCTCTACTCATTCTAGTTCACTAGGTTTAGCAAACCAAGTGAACTAGTTTCTTCAAAGAACGAAGAAGGAGCTAAAGGTTGGAGCTTTCAAGTGGATCTATATTCGGCGTACGGAGACAACGAGAAGGAGCCATCGAACCACCATCGGAGCTTGACGAGAAGGAGTTCAAGTTTAGGTATAACCATCTTCATCCGAGTAGCTAAATATCTTTAGCATAGTATGCTAGTTTTAGTTTAGGTAAAGATCCCGACCTAGCTTAGTCCATGTTGCCTCTTGCGTTAAAATTTTGATTTTATACCGTTTCCGCCTCCCCGTAAGAACCGGGGGTCGCAACGTGGACTTACAGTGGTATCAGAGCCTAACTAAACTTAAACTAGCTTGGTAGTGAAGTGTAACGAAGTTCGGAACCGGAAAAATCCAAAAACCAAACTTTTACAAAAACTGAGTTTCTGTTGAAATTTTTTTGGCTCAAAATGAAAAACTTTACACTTGTAAATTCGGCTCAGGATTTTGTGTGAACACCCAAGAAAAACGATACAGTAATTCGTCCAAACCGCCGCCCTTCCGCCGCTCGAGCTAGGCATCCGCCGCGGAAACGCCGCTCTTTGTCGTCTTCTGTGCATCGTTTTTCGTGCAGTGTGTGTCTGTGTTGGTTTTGGGATTTTTGAAATATATTATATGTGCCCAGATTTTCCAGAAAAGAAATTTCCTTTTGGGGTCCTATAATTCCGTATTTTTTCCGAACTTCACTGCACTTTGACTATGATGATTATATCTGTGATGTTTGCATGTATTGAACGTCGGCTAATCGCTATAAGTCGATTGGTCGGGGTTATACATGATCTGTGTTTGATG
Organism: Agapanthus africanus; assembly: GCA_030015575.1. Classification (NCBI taxonomy): domain Eukaryota; kingdom Viridiplantae; phylum Streptophyta; class Magnoliopsida; order Asparagales; family Amaryllidaceae; genus Agapanthus; species Agapanthus africanus. Next base: position 514,777,788 of record JASDDO010000024.1, on the reverse strand, counting down.
CTGGAATGTGTATATAAATATGTTGGATTGTCGCGGGTGAATAGCCGGGGGTTGTGAGACGAGAGTTTTCTTTTCTTGCCATTCATGTAAATTTGTAAATTGATGTAATAATTATTTGTATGACCGCACAACCGGGTCGGGGTTGTAGCCGTCATTGTATAATTTCTTTTTACTGTTTTTGCTCCTAGGATAGACCCATGGAGGGGTGCACAAACTACCGGGTATGCCGAAGTGTCGAGTGGCCTACTCATGGAGATGAGGGAGGTTGCTACGCTTCGGGTACTTGGCGGGTAGTTTGCCGCACCCGTAGGGGTCTTGGGTGGGGTATTAGCTATTCACCGCGACCGTGTAATCTGTTTTTGTTACAGGCTCGTACAAATTACAGATTCCTAGTATATCCAATGTATTTATCTGTGATCTGAAATGTTTATCATTGCAGTATATCTATATATGATATTATTTAGGCGTTGCTTATGTTTTTCAGACGCGCTAGCCCAGCCCCCGCTCTGTCGTTAGTTAAGTAACCTAACGGGTAATGACGGGGCCCAGTGGCGAATGCGAATGGCATAAGCGTACGTCATATTTTGGTTGTTTTCTGCAATGGTAGGTTTAAATGATGGGACGCATTAAAAGAACTAATGCAAGAATATCACGCATTAAAAGAACTAATGCAAGATAATAAACCAAGTTAAAGTCGTTGGAACACTTTCGAAAAACCACTCGGTTCTTTTCAAAACAACTTTTAAAATACGGAGTTTGAGCCACTCCATTTAAAAGCTATCTCGTTCCATCGACTAAATCAAGTTCACTACGTTCACGGTTTTGCCAAAACCATCCGTAGCCCTCCGTCGTTTCACATGAATAGTCAATAGTATTCAAGCTGTGTTTGTTGGCCAAAGTCAAGGCACAGTGATTGGTAGCTATTGGGTATTCATGTGCAGCATAGATAGATGCGTTGGTTTGGAACAGTCGTACTGCCTTGTTGGCCAAAGTCAAGGGTATGTGCGGGTGGATTCAAATTAACCTGGACAACGACGGGCAGAACTTGACATGTGACTTATGATTTGTTGGCCAAAGTCAAGGTCATAAGAGCATGGGGCAAAAATCCACATCGGGAGTTTCATAAGTACTGAAACTTGCTAGATTTGCATACCATTTGGAGTGTGATGATTCTGGTAGGATTCCTTCAGTTTCGTCACGCAATGATATTTGGATCCCGATCCTACTGTGAGTATATGCTACTCCTCGGGAAATTTCTCACTAATCGATCAATGCTATAAACCTAGTAGGTGCCTAGAAAGGTGTTAGCGGGGCTACGCCCCCAGGGAAAAGAGGTTCTTTAATTAAGGAACTTCACGAAAGCGTTGGAAAACCTCCCTCGAAGTACCGACACCGGCCTGGCTGAACGGTTAAGCAAGTATTGTGCGGTGGGATTGATCCCGACTAATTCTTCCTTTATGGTTTGAGGAGGGATTCGAGAAACAGTGGGAGCCATCCTGTTTAGACAAACTAAAAACCACTCTAAACTTGCAAGAGCATCATGCTGAGTGTTTCTTCTTCTCTCTCCTAATTGCAGCGACCAATCAACATGACTGGACTTAAGTTACTCCTAGATAAAAACAAACTGACAGGGCCAAACTACAAAGATTGGCTCAGGAATGTCAAGATAGCAATCACTTATGACAAGCTGGGGTATCTTCTTACCACCAAAGCTCCCCCTGTCCCTGGTCCAACTTCCAGTGTCGCAGATAAGGAAATCCGTAAGACTTGGGAGATTGATAGCGCGAAGGCCAAATGCCTCCTGCTTGCCTCGATGGACAACGAACATCAGAGGAGGCATGAGAATAGGGACATGGAGTCCATATTGCTCCATACAAAAGAACTGTATGGAGAGCAATCACGTATCGCAAGATACGAAGCGTCGAAAAAGTTATTTTCGACAAGAATGGCCGTCGGATCATCAGTAGCCGAGCACGTGCTAAAGATGATCGGCTACATTGAGGAGCTCGCTGACCTAGGGATCACATTGGAGAGTGAGCTATATACGGATATAGTTCTCCAGTCCCTTCCTTCCACTTACGCCCAGTTTATACTGAACTTCAACTTACAAGAAAAAGAGGTTGAACTTTCAGAGCTCCTCAACATGCTGAGGAGCGCAGAGGGCACCCTACAGAAAGGTAGGGAAACATCCACTTTGTTTGTAGGAGGATCATCTTCTTCTAGGTCCAAGGCGAAAGCCAAGGGAAAGAAGAAGAAGGCCCCCGCCAAACCAAGGGGCGGTGTTAGTAAAGTGGATACGAAGGGAAAAGGTAAAGCAACAAAGATAGCGGGGAAGCTTGTGGATAAGGAAGAATGCTTCTATTGTCATAAGAAAGGACACTGGAAGAATGATTGCAGGGCCTGGAAGGCCAGAACACAGGAATTGAAGCAGGTTGCAGCTTCAGCTTCAGGTGTGTATGTTATTGAAAACTGTCTTTCAATAAACTCTACTTCCTGGGTATTGGATACCGGATCAGGATCTCATATCTGTAATTCTTTGCAGGCGTTAAGAAACCGTAGGGTTTTGAAGGCAGGTGACATGACCCTCAGAGTTGCGAACGGAGCTAGCATGGATGCTAAAGCCGTGGGGGACTGTCACCTGGGAATGTCAGATGGACATGTTTTGGTTTTGCGTAATTGCTTTTTTGTACCCAACGCAACTTGTAATATCATTTCTGTATCTTTAGTTTCTAAAGAAGGTTATGAATTTGCGTTCGTAAGTAATGTTGTAAACATTCACCTTAATCAAGTTTTGATTGGGTCAGGTACATTGAGTAATGGTATATACGTGTTAAACCAACCACAGATTTTCAACGTCCAGAATACACACAAAAGAAAGTCTTCGGAAATGAATCAGACTTTCTTATGGCATTGTAGATTGGGTCACATCAATGAGAGAAGGTTGACTAAGTTACATACAGAAGGATATTTGAATGCGTTCGAATATCAATCGTATGCCACTTGTCAATCTTGTCTCAAAGGAAAGATGACAAAGACTCCGTTTACTGGACAAGGAGTAAGAGCGAGCGAGCTCTTAGGACTCGTACACAGTGACGTGTGCGGTCCAATGTCTACATATGCCCGAAGCGGACATTCTTACTTCATTACTTTTACGGATGACTTCTCAAGGTACGGTTATGTCTTCTTGATGAAACATAAGTCCGAGGCCTTTGGAAAATTCCAGGAGTATAAGAATGAAGTAGAGAAACAGACCGGCAAAAGTATTAAGATTCTAAGATCGGATCGAGGTGGAGAATACTTAAGTGCCGAGTTCCTGGACTATTTAAAAGAGAACGGAATTCTCTCTCAGCTTACTCCTCCATACACCCCGCAACATAACGGTGTATCGGAGAGACGGAACCGCACCCTATTGGATATGGTGCGGTCCATGATGAGTAACGCTGAGTTGCCGCGATCATTCTGGGGGTATGCGCTAGAATCAGCCGCATACCTTTTGAACCGAGTTCCTACTAAGACCGTGCCTACTACACCATATGAGATGTGGTGTGGGAAGAGACCCTATCTTAAGCATATTAAGACATGGGGATGTCCAGCTTTTGTCAAAAAGCAGCATGCGGACAAGCTCGAGGCACGCTCAGTACAGTGCAAGTTTGTGGGATATCCAAAGAATTCCAAAGGATATTTCTTCTACTGTGAAGAGGAACAAAAAGTCCTTGTTTCTCGTCATGCCTACTTCTTGGAAACTGAGTTTTTGGAAACCCAGATAAGTGGGAGCACAGTAGAACTGGAAGAAATTCCAGAACCACAGACTATTACTGAAAGTTTAGTGGAACCAGAGGGTTCAACAGAACAGGACATTCCTACGCCGCTCCGCAGGAGTAGTAGGCAGTCTCATCCGCCCGAGAGATACTACGGTTTTCTCATAGACGGGGATAGAGAGGATTGCATCATAGATTATGATGAGCCTACTAGCTTCCAGCAGGCCGTACAGAGCGTTGACTCAGTGAAATGGCTGGATGCAATGCGGACCGAAATGGAGTCCATGTACACCAACAAGGTATGGACGTTGGACATTGCTCCAGACGGGGCAAAACCCGTAGGATGCAAGTGGATCTTCAAAAGGAAGATTGGTGTAGATGGACAGGTTGAGACCTATAAAGCTAGGCTGGTAGCAAAGGGTTTCCGTCAAAGACCTGGCTTGGACTACGACGAAACCTTTTCTCCAGTAGCCATGCTGAAATCCATTCGGATCCTTCTTGCCATTGCTGCCTTCCACGATTATGAGATCTGGCAAATGGACGTAAAGACAGCTTTTCTAAATGGAAATTTAGAGGAGTGTGTCTATATGGACCAACCAGAGGGTTTCATTCAGAGTGGGAGCAGCGGAAAGGTGTGCAAGTTGCTTAAGTCCATCTATGGACTAAAGCAGGCGTCGCGGAGTTGGAACATCTGCTTTGATGAAACGGTCAAAGAATTTGGCTTTATCAAAAATCCAGATGAACCATGCATCTATAGTAGATTTGTAGCGAGAACTGTAGTATTCCTCGTTTTATACGTGGATGACATTCTCTTAATAGGAAATGACATTCCTATGCTACAATCTGTCAAGGGGTTCTTGTCACACAGGTTCTCCATGAAAGACCTGGGTGATGCCTCGTACATTCTGGGTATCCGGATCTACCGTGACAGATCCAAGAGGATATTAGGACTATCACAGTCCAGGTACATCGACACCATACTGAAGAGATTCAGTATGGAAGATTCCAAGCGCGGTAACCTACCGGCTTGTCACGGGATCACCCTCTCTAAAGAGATGTCTCCCAAGACTGATTTAGAGAGGGATCGCATGTCTATTATACCCTACGCTTCTGCGGTAGGCTCTATAATGTATGTGATGTTGTGTACCAGACCGGATGTAGCTTATGCACTGAGTGTGGTAAGCCGGTATCAGTCTAACCCTGGGGAGAAACACTGGATAGCGGTAAAGAACATTATCAAGTACCTGAGAAGGACTAAGGAGATGTTCTTGGTGTATGGCGGAAAAGACCTCCAGATCGAGGCCTTTGCTGACTCCAGCTTCCAGAGTGACAAGGATGATTCCAAGTCCATGTCGGGTTTTGTCTTTACCCTCAATGGAGGGGCGGTGTGTTGGAAGAGTTCCAAACAGGAAACCGTTGCAGACTCGACGATGGAAGCGGAATACATCGCTGCATCTGATGCCGCAAAAGAAGCTGTCTGGATGAGGAAGTTCTTGAAAGAACTTCAGGTGGTTCCGTCCATTGTTGATCCAATACCTCTGTATTGCGACAACAACGGGGCTATAGCTTTAGCGAAGGAACCCAGGTCCCATCAGAGATCCAGGCACATCTTGAGGCGGTATCACCTGATCAGGGAGATCGTGGATCGCCAGGAGATCGAGGTTCGGAGAGTCGCTTCAGAAGACAACACTGCAGATCCATTCACCAAGGCCTTGCCCCAGACTCAGTTCGAGCGGCTGATCGAGATGATAGGTCTTCGATACGCCAGTACATGGCCTTAGTGCAAGTGGGAGATTGTTAGTGTATATGCCCTAGAGGCCATTACTGTATCATACTAGTTTGTATATTACTTAATGGATGCTTGGGATATTCACCTTGTATATACAATCTTGCTCAAAATAGTAGTATGCTACTTGGTTTGTTTCTAGTTCAATGTGTACATGTGTTTATTTTTGTATATCGCCTATACACATTAGTAGAGCCCTTAGGATCTTTGCTTGATTACCAGCGATGTGATGGCCGTCACACTAGTGGGGCTGGGTAATCTATAAGCACATCCTTATGCAGGTCCCTGGTCGCAGGACTATCGAGACAGGGCATCGATACTCCGGAGTAGACCAGCGCATGCGCTTCTCATCCCAGTGTGGGAGACGGTCTATCCCACAGCCGTCAGTACGTCGTACTTGAGATAGTATGCGGGTGCTCGTTAGGTTACGGGTACACTGGACAGGACTCGTCGGGAACTGACTAGTTGGTATTATACCTATCGTCGGTTATCAGTTCCCAGGTGACATGAGTACAGCTTAGTCCGCTGACTTGACACTGTCACTCCGCCTCGAGTGTGTTCCCACTGTACTTTGATCACTACCCTACCACGGCTCAAAGGAGTCGTGCAAACAGGTAGTGGTTGGGTGCAGTCCCGAAGCATTTGGAGGCAGTGACGGTTAGACAGGATTCGTCTCTCCCGGTATTGGGGGTTGACATCGCGCTGTGTCTAGGAGAGCCATTACACGAGTAGTCCCTGGCCAGGGCAAACGAGATATACTGGTAGGTTTCCAGTGTTATCTCAGGGTGTTTTGGGCTTCGCTCCGGCACGACTTGTACCGCTATTGGGGGACTGACGTTTACCGCCCCCTAGGCCCGCCATGCGATGTATCAGACGAACAGACCGGACTGTACGGAGAATGTCACACTCAGGCTCAGTAGGAGTTCAGATGGGTTTCGCCTCGTCGGTCTTCTTGTCGGCATTACCTGGGGACCGTTACGCACAGCTAGTGCCGCTTGCGGTCTGTGGTTAAACCCACTGCCAGCGTAGTGTCGAGTCTTTAGAGTCCCACACAGAAAGCTTTTCGCCTTTAGGCAAAAGAGTAGAGGTCGCATGGTATTGCGACAGGTCGCATGGTTTTGCGACAGGGTTCGATCACATCCGTGCACTTGTGCACGTACAGTGTCCGGACAGTTTACACTAGCGGGCTTTGGTTTAAGCCAGATCCTAGTGTACCTTATGGGATTGGATTTATCCAGTTTGCATTCGTGTTCCTCGGAACGCGGATGCGGGTGTGTATGCACAGTTGACAGGGAGGCAGAGGCGGCGGATTCTCATTAGGGTTGTTGACTGTTGACCGTTGACTATTTGACTTTATGCTCAACCCTAATGAGAATATGATATATGATTAACTATTATATTAATTAAGTATTATGGTGATATGGTTGTTGACTTGTTGACTTTTGTTGACTTGTTGACTTTGTTGACTTGTTGACTTTTGTTGACTTGTTGACCGGTTGACTAGGCTTGACTAGTTGACCATCATGATAACCATGGTTATCATTTCATGCCAAAGACTTTTTCTTGCTTGCTCATTTGAGTAAAATGAGTGCATGACATGATAAGGTTATGGTTGCTTCTAACCATCACATAAGACTTTTTTGATATGATGAGTTATGATCACTTTGGATTATGAGAGGGTGAAAGACAAAAGAGTTGCTCATTCTTTCTTGCTCATTCTCTCTCTTGTTCTTGAGCTCTCCTCTTGCTCTCACCCTCAACCTCTTGCTCCCTCTCTTGATCTATGGTTCTCTTGTCTCATGAGTTGAGAATCAAGAACCATAGATAAAATCCCATTCTAAATCATCTCTACTCATTCTAGTTCACTAGGTTTAGCAAACCAAGTGAACTAGTTTCTTCAAAGAACGAAGAAGGAGCTAAAGGTTGGAGCTTTCAAGTGGATCTATCTTCGGCGTACGGAGACAACGAGAAGGAGCCATCGAACCACCATCGGAGCTTGAAGAGAAGGAGTTCAAGTTTAGGTATAACCATCTTCATCCGAGTAGCTAAATATCTTTAGCTTAGTATGCTAGTTTTAGTTTAGGTAAAGATCCCGACCTAGCTTAGTCCATGTTGCCTCTTGCGTTAAAATTTTGATTTTATACCGTTTCCGCCTCCCCCTAAGAACCGGGGGTCGCAACGTGGACTTACACTAGGGCCAGCTGCTGTAGTATCGCATACCTAGCATCTCGAAGAGTCTCTCAAACTGTATTTGGGGAATGGCCTTCGTGGGTGGATCCGCAGTGTTGTTCTTCGTGTCAACCCTCCTGACCTCGATCTCCCGGCGATCAACTATCTCCCGGATCAGGTGATACCGCCTCAGAATATGCCTAGATCGCTGATGGGACCTGGGTTCCTTGGCCAAAGCCACCGCTCCATTGTTATCGCAATACAAAGGTATTGGATGCTCAATGGATGGAACCACTCCAAGTTCAGTAATGAACTTCTTGATCCAGACAGCCTCTTTGGCAGCATCGTTGGCAACGATGTATTCAGCCTCCATCGTCGAGTCTGCCACGATTTCCTCCTTGGCACTCTTCCAGCTAACCGCCCCTCCGTAATGGGTAAAGACAAATCCCGAGTGCGACTTAGAGTCGTCCTTAACACTCTGGAAGCTCGAATCGGTAAAGGACTCCACTTGGAGTTCTCCGTTACTATACACCAAGAGCATCTCCTTAATCCTTCGTAAGTACTTGAGAATGCTCTTCACAGCTGTCCAGTGACTCTCTCAAGGATCAGCTTGATACCTACTCACTACACTTAGTGAGTATGCTACATCGGGTCTGGTACATAGCATCACGTACATGATAGAGCCTACAGGTGCAGCATAGGGTATCCCATGCATGCGAGCTCTCTCCAAATCAGTCTTGGGAGACATCTTTTTGGAGAGAGTGGATCCAGAGAACGTGGGTAAGTTCCCACGCTTAGATTCTTCCATACTAAACCTTTTTAGTATGGTGTCAATATACCTGGATTGGGACAATCTTAATATCCTTTTAGATATATCTCTATAGATCATAATTCCAATATGCAGGAGGCATCACCAAGAACTTTCATTGAGAATCTTTGTGATAAGAAGAGCTTGACCGATTGCAGCATAGGAATGTCATTTCCTATCAAGAGTATGTCGTCCACGTACAATACGAGGAAGACAACCTTACTCTCTGCCACCTTCTTGTAGATACAAGGTTCATCTACGTTTTTTACGAAATCAAACTCTTTGATAACGACGTCAAAGACGATGTTCCAACTCTGCGATGCTTGCTTTAATTCATAAATGGATTTAAGCAGCTTGCACACCTTCCCACTGCTCCCACTATCTACGAAGCCCTCTGGCTAAGTCATGTACACGCACTCTTCTAAATCACCGTTTAGAAAGGCGGTCTTAACATCCATTTGCCAGATTTCGTAGTCATGATATGCAGCGATGTCAAGCATGATCCGGATGGATTTAAGCATAGCTACTGGAGAAAAGGTTTCGTCATAGTCCACACCTGGTCTTTGACGAAAACCCTTTGCAACAAGTCTATCTTTGAAAGTCTCCACTTTCCCATCTACACCAAGTTTTTTCTTGAAGATCCAATTGCTCCCAATGGGTTTTACCCCTTCAGGAGCAACTTCCAAAGTCCATACTTTGTTGGTGTACATGGATTCCATCTCGGACCGCATTGCATCCAGCCATTTCACTGAGTCTCCACTCGTGATGGCCTGCTCGAAGCTAGTTGGGTCATCATCAGCCATGATGCAATCCTCACTTCCACCATCCATGAGAAAACCGTAGTATCTCTCAGGTGGGTGAGGAACCCTACTAAATCGGCGGAGTGGCTGGGGTTCATCGGGAACTACCGAATCCTCTGGTTCTACCAAATCTTCTGTTGTGGTTTGTACAGCTGGAACCTCTTCCAGTTCTAGCTCAGAGCCACTAATCTCTTTTGCAAGAAATTCCTTTTCTAAAAATGTGGCATGTTGAGCAACAAACACCCTTTGTTCCTCACTGTGGTAGAAGATATACCCTCGCGAATGCTTGGGATATCCAACAAACTTACACAAAACAGACCTTGCCTCGAGTTTGTCCGGTTTTTTGTCTTTTGACATAGGCCGGGCAACCCCATATCTTAATAAAATTAAGATATGGTCTCTTCCACTCCCATATCTCATATGGGGTGGTAGGCACAGATTTGGTAGGAACCCTATTCAGTAGGTATGCTGCTGTCTCCAGTGCATATCCCCAGAAGGAAATAGGTAACTCAGCTATACTCATCATAGAGCGCACCATATCTAATAGGGTGTGGTTCGTCCGTTCCGATACACCGTTGTGTTGTGGTGTATATGGAGGAGTTAGCTGAAAGAGAATCCCATTCTCTTTTAGGAAGTCTAGAAATTCATTGCTCAAGTATTCACCTCCTCGATCAGATCGAAGGATTTTAATACTTTTCCCGGTTTGGTTCTCGACTTCTTGTTTATATTCTCTAAATTTCTCAAAAGCTTCTGATTTGTGTTTCATCAAGAACACTTATCCGAATCTAGAGAGATCGTCAGTGAATGTAATGAAGTACGAAGAACCATCCCTGGCATGTGTAAACATGGGACCGCATACATCACTATGTATCAGTCTCAAGAGTTCGGTAACTCTTTCTCCGTGTCCCGTAAACGGAGTTTTGGTCATCTTGCCTTTGAGACATGACTGGCAAGTATCATAAGATGAAAATTCAAACGGATTTAAATATCCATCCTTATGCAACTTAGCTAGTCGTGTCGTATTGATGTGACCCAGTCTACAATGCCACAAGAAGGATTCGTTCAGTTCTGAACTCTTCCTCTTGTGTGTCTTTGTTATGTTCAGAACTGTTGATTGATTTAGAACATAAATGCCATTGCACAACGTGCCTGATCCAACCAACTTTTGGTTAAGTAAAATATTCATAACATTATCCTGTAATACAAAATTATATCCCTCTTTACTCAACAAAGAAACCGATATAATGTTGCATATCAGGTTCGACATGTAATAGCATTCGTTCAGAATCAATGTATTACCAGTTGGCAATACAAGGTGATATTCCCAGACGGTTTTAGCTGCAACAATTGCACCATTTCCAACCCTTATGTCTTTATCACCTTCTCCAAGTTCTCTACCTTTTCTAAGCCCATGTAACTGATTACATATATGGGATCCTGACCCGGTCTCTAATACCCAGGACGTAGAGAAAATGGAGAAACAGTTCTCTGTAACGAACACACCCGAAGAAAATGCATCAACATGTACTTTCTTCACACAGGTGGCATGGGAATCCTGGTATTCCCCTATATCCTGTTCAGTCTTATAACTTTTATAAGAAAGAACGGAACCAACGTTCCCCAGCACAGTATAACATACGGGTTCGGTCAATACATCCATATTATTATCTTTATTAAGGCATGATATGGTCGCTACATGGAGAGAGAGAGAAGAAAACACTTTAGCGTATGCTCTTGCAAGATCAGATTGGTTATTATTTTATCTAATCAGGATGGCTACCACTGTTTTTATCAAATCTTCCTTCAAACCCTAAAAGGAAAGACTAGCCGGGATTAATTACACCCTACAATTTCGCCAATCATTCAGCCAGGCCAGTATCGGTACTTTGAGGGAGGTTCCCCGTGCTTTCGCACGGACCTAATTAAAGTAAACCTCGTTTTCCCAGAGGTGTAACCCCGTTGACACCTTTCTAGACACCTACTTGATCGGCTAATTGTCCTGTGTAAAACTCTCCCAGGAGTAACAATTACTCGCAGTGGGTATCGGGATCCAACTATCTCATAGAAGGTATGCAATCTCATTGCAAATCTCAACACTTGAAATTCCCGATAATATTTTGCCCCAAGCATCCCATGACCTTGACGGAGGTCAACAAACCATAGGGTGCAAGTCAAGTTCAACCCGTCATTTCTTGATTGAATCAAACCCACCCGCACGACCCTTGACGGAGGTCAACAAGGTCGTACGACTACCCTAATCTAATCTGCATCATATGCATAAGCAGATAAATACTAGTTAGCTACCGCACACTACGCCTTGACGGAGGTCAACAAACGTAGCACGAATACTAAGTAGGACTTATCTGAAATGACGGAGGGCTACGACAGGTTTTTCTGAAAACCTATTGCGTAATGAACTTGATATCATTGTAGAATCTAGTGAAATTTTGAAATGGAGTGATTTTGAGGCTTTCATTAGTTTTGCTAAAGAGGTCACTCCCGGTGAAGAGATCTCGGCTCTTTCCTCATCGAATAAGGTGCAGGACATATCATATATATCACTATGCAATGCAAAACTCTAAAAGCAATCAAAAGAAAAACCGAGAGTTGTAGCATCTGCCAGTTTTGCTAAAGAGGTCACTCCCGGAGAACGGATCTAGGCTCTTTCCTCATCGAATAAGGTGCAGGATATATCATATATATCACTATGCAAAGCAAAAACTGTAGCTACCCTTTTTGAAAAATTTGATTCTACAATATCTTTTAGGTTTCAATTCTTTCAGTAATCACATTAATGAAGTCCCATCATTTAAGTCACTTAAACATCACAGATAAATACGACGTACACTTATGCCATCCGCATTCGCCTCGATATCCCCTCGTGCACCGTTAGGTTAGGTAACTAACGGCAGAGCGGGGCAGGGCTAGCGCGGGTGTAAAACATAAGTAACGTCTATATAATATATCATATATACTATATACAGTATTTATCACAACACATCAAATGATCACATCACAGATATCGCAGCAGAAGAAACATATGAAATATTGGATATATTAGGACGTCCGTGTTTTATTTTGAGCCTCTATAAAACACGGATTCCACGGTCGCGATGAATAGCCAAACCCACACCCGTAGACCCCTACGAGAGCGGCAAGAAACCCTTCCAATTCTAGAGTTAGGAGACCTGGACTCGACTCCTCGAGTTGGTCTCCCACTGGACTCTAGAACCCGGTTACTTATGCTCTCCTCCTTGGGTCTATCCTAGTGCGGAAAAGTAAATAATATACAAATGGTGTCATCAACCTCATCCCGGAAGTGCCCCAATAAAAGAATATTACATACATTTAATTTTACATGAATGAAAATAAAAACTCTCATCTCACATAAAACCCCCCAGCTATTCAGAACGCGACGATCCAATATAACATATCCAGCAACACATAACATCACATGTCATCAACGTAAGTAAATATGCGCATCCCGATTGTCGTTGACATATAGCAACGAAACCGGCGATATCACATATTACACTTACGGTCGCAGAAAAGAAAGTGTAAAACTGTAACATTTGGAATCCACAATCTCTTTAGACATCATAAATCCGAAATATCACATATTTCGCATTTCATGCCTAACTATATGAATTCCACATATTGTATCACATTCCAGATAAATAGACAGTATTAAACTTTCCGATCGAATAATCAAACACCCAAGATTTCCTTAATATCTCAACACTTGAGCGGAGTTCAAAAATTCCAGAATACGTCACAGTACCAACGGTCCAGCCGTAGAAGGGTCAAGCCAACGCCTCACATGTGGCACGCCGTACTGCCCCAAACCCTAAGGTTCAAAAGGCAGTTCAAGACGGTCATATAATCGAGTTAAGGTTTGTTGTCTTCTAGAGGGTCCATCGCATTACTTGCACATTTTTCCGAAAGATTTAAACTCAAGAAAAATTCAACACTTGAAAGTTTTTCATGCCGGGAAATAATGAGTTAATGATATCCGTTCGAACATTTTAACAGTTTCTAAATATCCGGAAAAACAAGAACGAAACTAAATCTTCCGATCGAATCAACGAATACAAAATAATCCCCAGAACAATCAACACTTGAGTCAGAATAAAAATACCCAGAAAATAGCACTTACAGAAATTTATATTACAGTGCAAAAACTAGTGCATAATTCCTCAGTACTGCCGCGGATCCGCGGCCCAAGGGAGGTACGGCCGCTGTTCCGCGGCGGTTTGTACGGATTGTGCGCCCATTTTTCACCGTAGTGCTTATATTTCCCTGCTGAATTTTTTAGGTATTTTTAATACAGAAAAATCCACATTTTTAGAAATTGTCCAGAGAGGGGGTTCAATTGACGTTACGGGGTTCGTTCGGAGTTTTAACTTCGTAAACACATCGCCTAATGCCCTAGCTAGGCTTTGATACCACTGTAGGGTTACTAGGCACTCTAACAAGGTTCTACAAAGCATCAAATATGCCCGATTAAAATTTTAGCCGTGCCTAATGTTCATATCAGATTTTTGCATTTTCATACCGCCCAATTTTTATCACATTGCATATCGGTAGATACTCTTGAGCCGTGTTTGCTAGTCAATTGCAGGATACAGGTTCTCGGTTCTAAAACGGTGAAATTCATGGAAAACACGACGAAATCCGGTTCCTGCCAACCACAGATAAAACACGGATCTCCGCTCTTTATCCGCCTGTTGCCACACACCAGTTTAAGAGACGAAATGTCAAATCAATGTCGTTTTCAAGCACAAGGCTCAATGGCAGCACAAGATCCAAGAAATCTACACGGAGCTTGAGGAAATCATGACAAAAAGTCCACATCAAATCACCTTTCCCTCAACAGAAATTCTGGAAAAATAGTGAAGCAATTCTGAGAAAAATCATGTACCAGAATAATAGGCATAGCAAACCAGGAAATGCCACCAAAGATGATGGGCCAATTCCTCTAAAGTGCCGCGGTTCCGCGGCAATAGCAGGCTTAGGCCGCGGAACCGCGGCCGTACTGTGGCGGCAGATTGTCAAACTTTAGGGGTATTTTGGTCATTCCATGTTAGTTCTGCTTGTTGCCCTAGGTTTTCATTTTTCAGCCTATAAATAGCCCAGAACTTTGTGAAGGGAGAGGGGGGTCCATAATCTTGTATTTTTTCTCTAGGTTTTAGAATACATGTTCTTCTTCCTCTTCTCATCTCTTCTCCATTAAAACTTGTAGTGAGCTTTTGAGTGAAGAATGATGAATAAAGAAGAACCGTTTATTATTATGATTGTCTTGTTCTCTTGTTAATTATTGTAATTTTAATTTGTTAACTTAGTTGTTGTTATTTCTTGTTGTTTCTTTCTCTTCTCTTTTTCTTTATCATTAAAACAAACATGATACTTACGCTTGATCCTTGCCAAGGTGAGGTCGCAAATAGCTAGTTGTTATCTTCTAATCTCCTTCTTTCTATCTTCCTCTTTTGTTTTGTTTTATTTTTCCGTATCATGATGTGTGAGTAGTTTCATACTTGTTAGGGTAGGATAAGGGAAGTTTGAGAGAAGGAAATCTCTCTCACTCTTTCCTTGCCCAACAGCTTAATTCGACTCCCGTTAATTGAACCACAATCCGCTCCTTACGGCACCCTATCCTACATGATAGCGGTGATTCCATAGTGAGACCGGTTGTGGTTGAATTAACCGGAGGTTATGGCTAAGAGCCAAGAACGGACGGACAAGCACCAAAAGGAAGAACTTATGCGTTGGAAAGCCTAGCTTATACTCGCAAGTTCCTTCCTAGTCGTGCTAATCCCCGTTGTTGCCGATTACCGTAACACCGATATTAAGAGGGGCAACGAAAGATGTGGGAGACTCCTAACTCAAACTAACCTAATCCTAACCCTAACAAGCTCTCTTTACATATCATTTTACCACTTAATTAATCACAACAAAATCTGAAAAACTGGACTTAACTCGTTAAAACACATAGAAAAAGATTCCCATCTCCCTGCGGACGACCCGTACTCAACCGGCTAGCTACGAGGGAAACCGTCTTGATTGCGGTATTTAACTAAAACTTGAACACGCAGAATCCCTAACAATCAAATGGCGCCGTTGCTAGGGAGACGGTAGTTTATTTCTTTATGTAATTTCGGGTTAACTTGTGAATATAAAAACAACCGAAAAACAAAACAAAAAAATATACTTTGTAAAAAAATCATCTTGTTATTTTTTAGTTTTTGTGCAAGTGTGCAGGAAAATACGAAGTTCGAGTTCAGTGGCCAAGACGTAGAATATACAAAGTTCAAGTTCAGTGCCAAAGACGTGGGAAGATAGACCCACATTGCGCGGCTACACCGCGATGGACAATAGGAAGCAAACGGTCTACTTTAAGATTCTGGAGCAATTCCAGTGAGCGATTCCAGATTCAGGGTCTTAAAAACAGCAGAGGACACCAACAGGAGCTCACACCAGAAAAACGGAGCCCCAACTCCACTACCTTGCCGCGGAACCGCGGCATATGCTGGCTTAGGCCGCAGAACCGCGGCCACTTGGTGGAGTCAGGGGACCATTTTCTCTCTGTAAGTCTTTTTCCTTTCTCCCACTCCTCTGGACTCTAATAAACTGTGTTTTCTGCAGCATTCTTTGCGCAAATTCTCTTCCCCCTTCCAATAAACTGTTCTTGTGCAGGATTCTTTGCGCCGCGCTCAAAATAAAAATTGTTTGCAGTTGATTTGTTACCGCTTTGCGTTCTTTAATACGGACTTAAGGGGCTTGAAACCAATTCAGATTGGGTGGGGATTTCATCACCCTTCCCAGGACCCTAAAAATCACAAAAGCATATGCATTGTCCATTGTAATTAAAAAAATACTAGACTGCAGCCCTAAGGACTTCGCGCTCATTAGGAGAAGTTAAACCGTGTTTAGAACCTCGCTTAACGGTATATTGTTTACGGGGTGTCTAGGAAAGTGTTAACGGCGCAACCGCCAAAAGAGAAAGGGTTACTTAATTAAGGAACTTCGCGAAAGCGTTGGAAAACCTCCCCTTATCTCTGCACTTACCTGGCCTCGTGATCAGTGTATCTTGAGCCCGTTTCTCGACACTGTTTAACTTCGACAATCAAGTTCTGGAGCAGGTCTAGCAGACCTAGGTGACCCTAGATCTAGGTGTGATTGTGCATATCTTGTTTGTGATTACTTAAGCCGTATATCCGTACATATTTCTGTAAATCTCTTTCTAAAAAATTAAAAAAAAACAAAAAAAATATCAAAAACTTTTATAAAAACTTGCCCTTTTGTCGCCAAATCCATTTTTCACCCTCCACCCATCGTTTTCTCCATTGACGTTTTCTTACCCTCACCTTCTCCGCTTTGACTATACTAAACTCGTTTAGTGTATGTCCGCTTGGACTCGGGACACTAGCGCCCGCCTAGTCCGCGTTACGTTAGTCGCTACCGACTACGCGATCGACTCAGACGTCGATACTCCATCCACTCCTCTTTCACCCCTTCCTTTGCCGGCCAACTCCGACGTTGACCGGAATTCTGTTCATACATCTTCACCTTCACCTTCACCAACCTCTTCTTCCGCGATGTCAGGATTTAATCCGAACATCTCTTTGACCACCCCTGGATTGGCTCCACCTCCTACGGAGACCAATAACCCACCACACCCGCCTGTTGTAGCGCCGCCGCGAATTGCGCTCCAGGATCGTTTCTATCCCACCCGTTCTGCACTTCCCACCTGCCTTTCTCTTCCTCCGGCCAATGGGGACAACTTTGAAATTAAGCCCCACTTCATCAACATGCTTCCACGATTTCATGGGCTTGAATCTGAAGATGCCTATATCTTCATCAACAAATTTCAAAACGTCTGTGCCATGATGAAGACCACCCAGCTGTCGGACGATGCTATACGTCTACGGGTCATTCCGTTCACTTTATGCGATCTTGCTGAAAAATGGCTGTATAGCACCGCTTCCCATTCCATAACTAGTTGGGACGAGTTTGTAAAAGCGTTTCTAAAGAAATTTTATCCGAATCATAAAACCGCAAGGATCCGAAATGAAATCAACCAATTCTCTCAGCTTCCTTCTGAACCCTTCTGGAAGTGCTTTGACCGGTACAAAGACCTTCTTGTTCAGTGTCCTCACCACGGTATAGAGAAATGGCAACTTTGCCAAACCTTATACGAGGGCCTGAACCAAGCAACGAAGCAGTTGTTGGAAACCATCTGTCAGGGCCACTTCCTATCGAAATCTGATGAGGAAGCGTGGCAGTTCTTTGACGACCTTGCGGAGCAAATGCTACAATGGGAGAGCACCAGACCGACTTCTTCTTCTTCTACCTCCACTTCTACCAGTCAGTCTAGGGTAGGAATTCACCAACTTGACGTCTCTATTGCGATGAAAGCTGAGATGGCTGCAATAACGAGAAAGCTTGAAGCGATAGAGAGCAAATTCTCTTCTCCTGCTCCTACCCTTGTTCCTCCCCTTCGTACCATTTGCGCTTGTTGTTCCGATCCTTCTCACTTGACCGAAGAGTGTCCTTACAATCCACCATTGCAAGGACAGGATCAGGTTAATGCTGCATTTCAGCAAAGACCGAGAAATGATCCATACTCTTCCACCTACAATCCCGGTTGGAGGAACCACCCCAATTTCGCCTGGAATCAGAATCAGAATCAATTCCAAGGCAACAATTTCCAAAAGGCCCCTCCGCCGCAACAACAAGCGCAACAACAAACTCAACAGCAGTTTCAGCAACCCTTCCAACCCCAACCTTTCCAAAATCAGACGAACAACTTTGCACCCAACAATTCTTTTCCACCAAACAACTTTGTTCCGTCAAACAACGATAAGGTTTCCTCGCTCGATCGAAGTCTGGAGGCGTTCGTTAAACAATCGACTCAGTCCACCGCCAACATCCAGTCTTCCATTCAGTCCTTAGTACAACACACTGCCGCTCACGGGCAAAGCATCAAAACCATCGAGGCCCAGATTGCACAACTGAATGCGGCCTTAAGCGAGCGAGAGAAGGGGAAGCTCCCGTTCCAGCCACTCCCAAATCCCGGTCACCCACAGAATGTACATGTTGCTCTTGAACAACAGAACCATAATGTGAGTGCCGTGACCACATTGAGATCGGGAAGGATGCTGCAAAACAACATCGGCACACGGATCAATGATGACACCCCGGCCGCTTCTTCTACTTCTTCTTCTTCATCATCTCCTGCTTCTTCGTCTTCTGAGCCTATTCTCCGTTCTTCACAAGGCTCTCCTTCCTCTTCTTCTGCTTTGAATGGACCCACTTCTCACCCCACGAAAACACCTGTTCTGGGATCCGTTCCAACTCCACAATCTCCACCACAAGCATTAGACTCAACCAATTTTAAAAATGTCCCATTTCCGAACCGGTTGAGGTCTAATAAACAAAATCCTCAAATGGAGAAGATTCTGGAGTTATTTAAGCAGGTTAACATTAACATTCCTCTTTTAGATGCTGTCCAACAAGTCCCGTCCTACGCGAAAATCTTAAAGGACTTGTGCACGAAAAAGAGGAAGTCTCAGGTACCCAAGAAAGTTTTCTTGGCTAGTGCTGTGAGTGATGCCCTTACCCAATCTTTACCACAAAAACGGAAGGACCCTGGCTGTCCTACGATTTCTATTACTATTGGTGATAAGAACATCAACCGTGCACTATTAGATCTTGGTGCCAGTGTTAACCTGCTTCCGTATTCAGTATACGAGCAATTAGGCGTCGGAAAGCTGAAACCCACACACTGCACTCTCCAAATGGCCGACCGATCGATCACCCATCCTAGGGGTGAGCTAGAGGATGTGTTAATAAAAGGCGGGGACTTCATATTCCCCGTTGACTTCATTGTATTAGACACACAGCCTGTAGCTAACCCCCGGAATCAAATTCCGGTGATACTCGGTCGCCCATTTCTTGCAACCTCAAATGCTGTGATCAATTGTCGCAATGGTTCGATGAACCTCTCTTTTGGAAACATGACGATTGAACTCAACATTTTTAGGTTGGGGAATCAGCCCGCCGAACCTAATGCTCATATACTGGACGTCTGCTCGATCCAGGAGATCACCCCAGAAGAATGTGAATTCGAGGAGTTTCTGTTTGATCATGATAATCTTGACGCCACTAGTGCGTTCCTCTTCGAACCTGCTGCAGTTTCTGCGCCCGACAACGACTATGAGTGTTTCACGTTATCAAACGATCTTAGCCGCGCACAACCCGAGTTTGAATCTTTCGAATTTCCGGATGAGTTACCTGAACCATCCGACTCGGTCGCCTACACTCGTTTTGAACCTTTGCTGGAGTCCTTTGAGTTCGAGACCTTTGCACCAATCTTGCCTTCCATCGTTTCACCTCCAACGCTCGAACTCAAGCCTTTGCCGTCTCACCTTAAGTACGCTTACTTAGGTGAGAACGAGACCCTCCCTGTCATCATCTCGGCTTCTCTAGCTCCCGAGCAAGAGAAAGCCCTTCTCACGGTCTTGCACAGCAACAGGCAAGCTTTTGGCTGGTCCATGGCGGACATCAAGGGGATTAGTCCCCTGATCGTTGAGCATCACATTCATCTGATGGATGATGCCAAACCAGCCTGGGATCCACAAAGACGTCTCAATCCAGTCATGAAAGAGGCTGTGAAGAAGGAGATCGTAAAATGTCTAAATAGTGGTATCATTTACCCTATCTCTGATAGCCAGTGGGTTAGCCCCATCCACGTTGTCCCCAAAAAGTCAGGCATTACGGTCATAACCAACGAGGCGAACGAGTTAATCCCTACTCGCACCCAAACTGGGTGGCGAGTGTGCATTGATTACAGAAAACTCAACGCCGCAACGCGGAAGGACCACTTTTCGCTACCTTTCATTGACCAAATGCTTGAACGATTGTCCGGACATGAGTACTACTGCTTTCTTGATGGCTACTCTGGCTATAATCAAATTCCCATCGCCGAAAATGACCAGTACAAGACCACTTTCACTTGTCCTTTCAGTACGTTCGCATATCGTCGCATGCCCTTTGGGTTATGCAATGCGCCCGCTACCTTCCAGCGGTGTATGATGGGAATCTTCTCAGACATGGTGGAATAATTTCTGGAGATTTTCATGGATGATTTCTCCATCTTCGGCGATTCCTTCAACGAGTGTTTGCTGCATCTTGACGCTGTCCTTACCCGATGTAAGGATAAGAATCTCACTTTGAATTGGGAGAAATGCCACTTCATGGTGCGCGAAGGTATTGTCTTAGGACATATCATCTCGCAAAATGGCATAGAGGTTGACAAAGCAAAGATTGAGGTCATTTCCAATCTACCTCCTCCCCGATGCGTCAGAGATATCCGAGCCTTCCTTGGCCATGCCGGTTTCTATAGACGGTTCATCAAGGACTTTAGCAAGATTGCTAGGCCCTTGACTCTTTTGCTGGCCAAGGACACACCATTCGACTTCAACTCGAGCTGTGTGACTGCATTCGAGTCACTAAAACGCTCACTCACTTCTGGTCCCGTTCTTTCTTCACCTGACTGGACGCACCCATTTGAGATTATGTGCGATGCATCCGACTTTGCTATTGGTGCTGTCCTTGGACAACACATCAACAAGATGCCGCACGTAATTTATTATGCGAGCCGAACCCTGAACGACGCACAACTCAATTATACAACAACTGAGAAGGAATTCTTAGCTGTTGTATTTGCTTTAGAAAAGTTCAGGCCCTACCTCATCGGCTCTCCAGTCATTGTCTACACAGACCATTCTGCTCTGCGCCATCTTTTTGCGAAGAAAGATGCAAAATCTCGGTTAATCCGTTGGATCCTCTTGCTTCAAGAGTTTGACCTTGTCATTAAGGACAAACGAGGATGTGAAAACGTGGTTGCCGACCATCTCTCACGACTTCCTTCTTCGCCTTCGCTTCCAATTCCGATCAACGACGTTTTCCCGGATGAACAGCTCTTGACAGTATCTTGCGAACCCTGGTTCGCAGATATTGTGAATTATTTGGCCACGGGATTACTACCGACTGAATGGTCAAGTCAGGACAGACTTCGCTTCTTATCCCAAGTAAAACACTTTTACTGGGACGAACCCTATTTGTTCAAGTACTGTCCCGACCAGATTATTCGTCGGTGTGTCCCTGACGAGGAATTCAAGAGTGTGCTGTCATTTTGCCACGATCAAGCGTGTGGCGGGCATTTTGGCCCCAGAAAGACAGCTGAGAAGATCTTGCAATGTGGTTTCTACTGGCCACAACTCTTCAAAGACGCTCATGACTATTGCAAAACTTGCTCCCGGTGCCAACACATGGGCCGGATATCCCAAAGGAACGAGATGCCGCTCCAACCGATCTTGGTTGTGGAGATTTTCGATGTTTGGGGGATAGATTTCATGGGACCGTTTCCCAGCTCTTTCGGGAACTTGTACATCCTTCTCGCTGTTGATTACGTCTCTAAATGGGTTGAGGTTGTGCCCAGCCGGACTAACGACAACAAGGTTCCTTAAAGAAAACATTTTCTCCCGGTTTGGGCACCCCCGAGAAATCATTAGCGACAATGGAAGTCATTTCTGCAACAAGACTTTCGAGGCCTTGATGCGGAAATACTCCATTAATCATAAGCTATCCACGCCCTACCACCCCCAAACCTGCGGGCAGGCCGAAGTTTCAAATCGGCAAATCAAGCAGATACTGGAGAAGACGGTTTCTAAGAACCGTAAAGATTGGTCGCTGAAACTCACGGATGCCCTTTGGGCATTTCGTACCGCTTATAAGACCGACCTTGGCATGTCTCCCTATCGGCTTGTGTACGGAAAAGCCTGCCACCTACCTGTCGAAATAGAGCATCGCGCATTTTGGGCGATAAAGGAGCTGAATCTGTCTCTCGAGGATGCGGGCAGCATTCGGAAGCTGCAGTTGAACGAACTGAGCGAGCTTAGGGATGAGGCTTACGATAACGCGGTTGTCGTTAAGAATCGAACGAAGGTGTTTCACGATAAACACCTTTTGCGCAAAACCTTCGTACCTGGTCAGCAGGTACTGCTTTACGACACCCGACTTCACTTCCATCCAGAAAAGCTCAGATCTCGCTGGAAAGGGCCGTATTTTGTGCGGAATGTGTATCCGCAGGGCGCTGTGGATTTGGAAAATCCAAAGGACGGTTCATTTTTCAAAGTGAATGGACACCGACTCAAACCGTACCTTAGCGCCGAACCAACAGAGGAGCTCCTGTTCTTACAGGAGCCGGTTTACCCTGCCTGATCTTCCTCTGCCTACCTCCAAACTTCGGTTATCCAGCCAAGAACAGTGGACACTGTTCCAAATAAGTTTGGGGGTATGTATAAATCATTTTGTATATATTTGTGGATATTCTTTTTCTTTTTCTTTAAAAACAAAAAAAAAATTGGGTATCGCTAACCGACAATTTTGACCCTTCAAATGATCTCTTCATGCAATGACAGTGAGGACACTGTCCAGTTTTAGTTTGGGGGTACGCTCGGTACGCATTTCTTACCTTCGCATTCATATGTATATTTTGCATCTTCATATTAAAATCCATAAAATCCATAAAAAGCAAAAAAAATTTCTAAAAACATAAAAACTTTTCTGTCAAGTTAGACTAGTGGGAGAACTCTGATTCAACATTTCGACGGTTTTGTTTGATAAAATAAGAATAACTAAATCTTATGTTTAGATTTTGAAAACCTGAAAGATAACTCTCCTTTGAAGTTAACTATAGCCGATATACGTCTTTACATCACACTACACGTGTCGTGAGTTTTTGGAAATTAGATGACAAGTCTTTTATGTTTAAAAACTTTTAACAGATAAATGATTTTATGAGGATCAAATAGGTTTGTTCGGAAATAAGTAATATCAAGAATAGTTTATGAAGTGAGTGAATATGAAGGAATGTTATTGATGCCTTAATTGGAACTAAGTCTGAAAAATAACCCATCTGGAACTTGGTTGGAATGATTACACACCAAAACCCACTAAACACGTCTTTTATCCAAAAAATAACTGAACTGCCGGTTATATCTCCGTTCGTATTAAATCATCTGATTTTCACGCCAAACTGTCTTTTGTTTTTGGACCTAGGTAACTTGAGTAATTAAGTCCGCTGGGGTGTTTCCACACCTAATGCCCTAAAATCAACTGGTTTGGGTGCATCGGCCCAAAGCTCGCTAAGAAGCCTAGAAAGTCCAGATTAAAACGAAGTCAAGCAAGTGTTCTCTCCGAGTTAAAATTCCTAACGGTTCTTTGTGTGAGAATAATCTTGATAAATGACAGGCCCTTATAAAAAATTTAGCGGAGATATGAAGGTTTTACTCTATGATAAAGACTATTGCACGTTCACAGAGGTGTGTATGAAATGAAAACAAGAAAAAGGTGGAGTGAAGAATAAGACCTAGTTTTCCTGTTAAGGAAGATAGAAATTCTAAAGTTGAAACTTTACTGGAAAACGAAACTTGAAAAATGCTTAACTCTTTATAAAACTTATGTGATCCTTTCAAAAATTTTATCTGGGCTTTATTGTGTGACATGAGGACTTTATTCGACCCTTCTGAAACTTAACGACACTATTTGCACTGCACGTAAAGACATATAAAAGCTGTAGTTAAATAAAAAGCGAGGTGTGAAAAATAAGGGTTTGATAGTCTAGACTTGGGACCATAGAATTGTTATTTTCTGAAACAAAACTTTAGGGTTTGAATCTTAGTTATTTTACAAAACCAACTTGACCAAATTTTGTGGGTAGTATCCGCTGAAAACCCTCAGGAGACAACACTCCTCCTACTAGGGACACCTAGAGGTTTAACGGCTTGTTGCACATGCTCAGTGCAATCGCGTTCCCTGCGAAAGTGAGGTTAGGAAATTTTTTGTGAATAAATTGGCTTCGCTCGGGACGAGCAAATGATAAGTTTGGGGGTATTTGTTCATATCAGATTTTTGCATTTTCATACCGCCCAATTTTTATCACATTGCATATCGGTAGATACTCTTGAGCCGTGTTTGCTAGTCAATTGCAGGATACAGGTTCTCGGTTCTAAAACGGTGAAATTCATGGAAAACACGACGAAATCCGGTTCCTGCCAACCACAGATAAAACACGGATCTCCGCTCTTTATCCGCCTGTTGCCACACACCAGTTTAAGAGACGAAATGTCAAATCAATGTCGTTTTCATGCACAAGGCTCAATGGCAGCACAAGATCCAAGAAATCTACACGGAGCTTGAGGAAATCATGACAAAAAGTCCACATCAAATCACCTTTCCCTCAACAGAAATTCTGGAAAAATAGTGAAGCAATTCTGAGAAAAATCATTTACCAGAATAATGGGCAAAGCAAACCAGGAAATGCCACCAAAGATGATGGGCCAATTCCTCTAAAGTGCCGCGGTTCCGCGGCAATAGCAGGCTTAGGCCGCGGAACCGCGGCCGTACTGTGGCGGCAGATTGTCAAACTTTGGGGGTATTTTGGTCATTCCATGTTAGTTCTGCTTGTTGCCCTAGGTTTTCATTTTTCAGCCTATAAATAGCCCAGAACTTTGTGAAGGGAGAGGGGGGTCCATAATCTTGTATTTTTTCTCTAGGTTTTAGAATACATGTTCTTCTTCCTCTTCTCATCTCTTCTCCATTAAAACTTGTAGTGAGCTTTTGAGTGAAGAATGATGAATAAAGAAGAACCGTTTATTATTATGATTGTCTTGTTCTCTTGTTAATTATTTTAATTTTAATTTGTTAACTTAGTTGTTGTTATTTCTTGTTGTTTCTTTCTCTTCTCTTTTCCTTTATCATTAAAACAACCATGATGCTTACGCTTGATCCTTGCCAAGGTGAGGTCGCAAATAGCTAGTTGTTATCTTCTAATCTCCTTCTTTCTATCTTCCTCTTTTGTTTTGTTTTATTTTTCCGTATCATGATGTGTGAGTAGTTTCATACTTGTTAGGGTAGGATAAGGGAAGTTTGAGAGAAGGAAATCTCTCTCACTCTTTCCTTGCCCAACAGCTTAATTCGACTCCCGTTAATTGAACCACAATCCGCTCCTTACGGCACCCTATCCTACATGATAGCGGTGATTCCGTAGTGAGACCGGTTGTGGTTGAATTAACCGGAGGTTATGGCTAAGAGCCAAGAACGGACGGACAAGCACCAAAAGGAAGAACTTATGCGTTGGAAAGCCTAGCTTATACTCGCAAGTTCCTTCCTAGTCGTGCTAATCCCCGTTGTTGCCGATTACCGTAACACCGATATTAAGAAGGGCAACGAAAGATGTGGGAGACTCCTAACTCAAACTAACCTAATCCTAACCCTAACAAGCTCTCTTTACATATCATTTTACCACTTAATTAATCACAACAAAATCTGAAAAACTGGACTTAACTCGTTAAAACACATAGAAAAAGATTCCCATCTCCCTGCGGACGACCCGTACTCAACCGGCTAGCTACGAGCGAAACCGTCTTGATTGCGGTATTTAACTAAAACTTGAACACGCAGAATCCCTAACAATCACCTAACAACCCTAAACAAGATCTTTGCTAGAAAATTAGGGTTTCACATAACATTAAATAGCATCTATGACTAAGTGAATACGAAATACAACCTTTGTAGATCGGACCTTCACTTCATTAGCTCCTTGTTGAAGTCCCTTCGCTGCGATCGTGGTTCTCCCGGACTCTTGCATGGCTTCACGAGGCGAAAGAAGCGTCCTTGCTTGAAGACTTCGAGGCCGAAGATGATCTACGTCGAGGGAATATCAACTCAAGCTACTACTTCACTAACTAGAGAATTAGTGAAGCAAACACCCTATACTAAAGTGCTAGTCTAGTAGAGGATGGAGAAATAGGAAGTGGGTTCTTTTTAAAATTTTATTTCTCACAATCTATCACTCTCTTTTTAAAACCCTAGTAAGCTTTTTCTTTTTGTTCAAAGAAGAAGAAGATGAACAAAAGAAAAAGATGAGGATAATGATCAAGTGAGTGAGCTAACCATGGTTAGTGAGTATCATATACTAACTCATGTAGAGACATAACCATAGCTAATCCAAAATGGTTAGGTTAATAAAAATCTAAAGTAAAACAAAATTAGTGGACTTTGTCAAAGCATCCACAAGCTTCTACAAACTTCATGCTTTTGACCTAAGCTCCACTAATTTGTAATTACCCTAAATAAATATAAACCACCATTTAAAAATAGAATGGTGTATGTCTTGCACACCCATGTATGATGTATCATCAACCATGATAAAAAGAAAACACATTTTAATATATATCACATATATATTAAATTTGTGCACATGTGAGAAAAATCTAAGTGAACAAGTGTTAGTTAATGTACTAGTATATCTAATATACAATTATACACTAAATTATTAAATCAACACTTGACTTAATAATCCGGTCATATCTCAGATAACCGACTAACATCCATTGTATCGACTTATCGAATCAACACTTGATTCGATAACCCGGCTATATCATATATAACCGACCGATACAAAAAGTCGCGAGAATAGAATATGGTATCACATACGCGCACTATTCTCGGTCCCGCACATATCACATACGCGCTTCTATTTCGTTTTGCCTGAGCCAGTAAAACCTCTATGTAGGACCCTAAAGACTCGTCAATACACCGGCAGTAAGTGATGATCACATCAAGCACGCACAAGCCGTCAGCGGTACTAGCTGGACATAACGGCTACCCGGGTATTGAGCGATCAGAAGATCGGCAAGCAAGCCCGCTCCAACTCCTGTAAAAGCCTGCCGGTAACACTTCCCGTACAGTCTGGTCTCTTCGTCTGATATGTCGCATATCAAGTCTAGGGGTGATAATCGTCAGACCCCAATAACCGATAAGTCGTGCCGATGTGAGGCTCATAACGGGTCGAGAAACTACTGGTAACACTTACCAGTAAATCTCTAAATCAACCCTGGCCTGGGACTTCCCTGTTATGGCCAATCGAGCACAGCGCAACATTAACCCCCAATACCGGGAGAGACGAAACCCCTCCTATCGCTCATTGCCTCCATGTGACTCGGGACTGTACCCAAAAACCACCGTTTTGCATGCCCTCATGGACGTGGTAAGGTGGAAATCAAAGCACAGTGGGAATCACACAAGACTCTATGACGATCTCGGGTCTACAGACTAACCTGCACAAGTGTCACCAGAGAACTGCCATCTGACGTGAGGTATAATACCATCTGGGAGTTCTCGGCGAGTCCGTCCGGTGTACCCAGTCTCCACTGAGCACCCGTATACCATCTCTGATGTCAAACCCCAATGGATATGGGATCATCCATCGCCCATCTCATCGGTCGAGAAGCGTATACGCTAGTCTACACTGGTATATCGATGCCCTGTCTCGATACACCTACGACTAGGAACATTAAAGGATGTACTTATGGACTACTCTGTCCCCACTATTATGATCTGCATCATAGTCTAGATAGTCAAGTACACATCCTAAGGGCTTTACCAACATGTAACTATAAGACAGTATCAAGAGACAAGTATACATGTTAAGATAAAGAGCAACCAGATAGCATACTATCATATCGAGCAAGAAAGTCCTCTCTATATATGTCCAAGCATCCAATATAATATACATCATCTGTACAATACTGGCCTTTAGGGCATACATACAACTAACATCAACTACTCTCAAGTCTTTGAAATCAATTTGATGAATCATTGATGTAACTCAATAGTATCCCGTGCGTGCCCGGGATCACGGTCTATGACTCTCGGGCTGAATCCGAGACGTGCCGCAAGGCAGTAAAGGGTGGTAGGTAATGACGAGTGATGTCAGCAGCATCACCCCGGGGCTGGCCTAGCCCGTAAGACTGATCAGAAAAGGTATCGAACTGTCGAGTTACAAGTCAGGTTTCATCATTGATTTCCCCATACCCCCAAGTTATATATGTTCAAGTCAGTTATTAAATAATCTAGAGCTAATGCCAACACAGGATCAGGCAGGTACAGGTTTGTCTGGATAGACAACGGGAAATGTCCGTAGGGACAATAGGTCAGGTTTGTTGGCATTAATAACAAGATCGGTTAACAGAGAAAGCCATGGTACCTCAAGTCAAGTCAGGTAATATATAGGTATCATGTAATGTCAAGAAATGGTATATCAAGTCATGTCAGGGGTGCACAACATGTCACGTGGGTGCTCATAATGAAACTAAATTAAGCATGGGTATACAAAACAAGTATGGGGTATTAATGGAACTATAAAATGGAACATTGTAATGTGGTATGCAAATAGGTACAGATTAAAATACATGGATGCATGGTTATCGATTTGAGTTTGGGTTATGGTTCAAACACTAAGTAAAATACACGTAATCAAATATGAAATGTTAAAATCTCGTTATTATGTATCGAATGATCTAGGGATGCAATTGTATATAAAATCGGCTAAATGGATGCAACTAGGTATCCGAAAGTTATAAACTATTTAAAATGGTACTATGGGCTATGCAAATAATCATTATGTGGTTCAAATACGGATATGGGTATCGTGTATCGTAATCTAATATGTAACATGATATGTTTCAAGTTCTAAAACTAAAATGATATAAATTGAACATCGGAATGTTAAAAGGGACATGTGGCATTATATTTAAATTACAGGTTTACTATGCAATTAAATACGTATAAAATAATATAAATAGCATGTAGCAAGTGTTACTTGCCTCGATAGATCAAGAAACGGGTATACGGATCGTCTCACGTCGGCGGGAAAAGTCGCGACGCGCGCACGATGTAAGTGCACGGCAGCTCCCCGGCCGTCAATCCGACGCCGGAATGCCGAAACGATACTTTTACAAAACTTGTAAACCGGCACTACCACGCACTAAAAACCCGGATCGGGCCATTAACCTACTCCTAGCAAACTAGAGAAAGGGTAGAAAGATATACCGAGCGATCCGTGTCCTTCGGTCTTCTCGTCGTCATCCCGATCTCCCCGCGGAATCTCCGGTCTTCATCTCCTCGTCGGAAGAGCACCACATCGCCGGGTTCTTTTACGGGCTCTCACCTCTGGACCGAGGCAACTCTGGCACGAAGTTGGTGAGTCGACGTGTCCAAGAATGCTGTAGGATAATGTAGAACTCTTTTGTCTCAATGGGGTTAAGGAAGTTGCCATTAGGGAAGGTATGAACTTTTGGAGAGGTTAAGGAAAAATGTTTCAAGCCAAGCCAAATGAGAACCATATTTTTCCAACAAATTGAATCCCCCATCCCACACCATTGTGGCCGGCCCTTGCTATGGAGAATGAGAGAGGGAGTGGGCAATCATGCAAGAGAGAGAAAAGGGTAATGATGAGAAACAACGATCACTCCCAAGTCCAATCAAAAACTCATGACTCAACCCATCATATAAAGCAAGTCATGATGAACCAATGAAAGTTAAAAGATGGTAGAATCATCATGAAGCAACAATTTACAAAGACCACCCTCCACAATGCCAATTTGCACATTTGCAAATAAGCCCCTCCACATCAATTTTCAGCCAAAGAAAGAACAAAGGAAAAATGGCCGAAACGGAAAGCAAACTGGCAACTTCAAAAAACTGATCCCGTAATAAATTACAGGAAAACCCCGCGACTGTATATACATACCCTCATTTGTATTCCGACCGAATACAAATGCAATGAGATAAAATCTACACAGTACAATACTAGGATCCGGCTTAAACCAAAGCCCACTAGAATTATCCGTCCGATCATGATCCGTGCAATACCGCACGTATCTGATCGAACCCTGCCATATCTCCATACGGCCTCTACAGCGTTTCGCCCGAAACTTGAGAAACGGTCTGTGGGGGACTCTAAAGACTCGTCAATACTTTCGCTGTGTATTTAACCACTAGCACGTCAGAGGTATTAGCCATACGTAACGGGCTACCAGGTATTGACCAAAAGGGACGTCGATGAGCGAACTCATCCTGACACCCTACTGAGCATGTCAGTGAAAATATCCGTACAGTCCGGTCCATTCATCTATGAGCATCACATGGCGGGCCTAGGGGATTGGTAAAAGTCAGACCCCCAAAAGCGGGACAAGTCGTGTCGGACTGTAGCCCAGAACACCCTGAGATACTACTGGAATACCTACCAGTAAATCTCCTTCCTTGGCCAAGGACTTCGTGTAATGGCTCTCCTAGACACAGCGCGACCTCACCCCCAATACCGGGAGAAAGGAATCCCTGCAGATCCGCTCACTGCCTCCATGTGGCTCGGGACTGTACCGAACTAAAACCTGTTTGCACGACTCCTTTGAGCCGTGTTAGGGTAGTAATCAAAGTACAGTGGGAACTCACAAGAGACAAATGACGATCTCAGGTCGATGAACTAACCTGTACACATGTCACCAGGGAACTGCTATCTGACGTCAGGTATAAGACCAACTAGCATGTTCCCGGCGAGTCCTGTCCGGTGTACTCATAACTCAATGAGCACCTGTATACATCTTAGGTGAACCAACTGACACCAGTGGCTTGTGAGACCGGCCACTGTCCCTCGTCGGGGTCTCGACTGTATACACTAGTCTACTCTGGAGTATCGATGCCCTGTCTCGAAACTCCCACGACTAGGGACCTTTTAAGCATATGCTTATAGACCCCAGCTCCCACGTATATGATCGGCCTCATACTTCTGGCAGTCAAGCAAGAATCCTAGGGGCTCTATCAACGTGCAATAGCGACCTGTAAGGTCACCTAAAGCAGTATACGATGATAAAGATAAACCAGATAGCATACTATCATCTTGAGTAAGACTGTCCTACCAGCATAGGTCCTCCCTCAATCATTGCAATCACGTGCCTGTGATCCAATAATTGACTTTGAGGGCACTATATCCAACAATCTCCTACTTGCACTCAAGGCTAATTATTGCGATGTCGTATACTCACAGCCCGTGTGATACCGAACACCCAACTCCTCTACTAGTCAGTCTCACAAAACCCGTTTGCGAAACTATTGCGTTCGAGGAATAGCCTCAGTGAGTGGATCCGCCGTGATGTTTCTTTCTATGTCTCTCTTTATCTCAAATTCGCGGAGAAAACCCATCTCCCGAAATGAGCAATACCTGTCTCAGAATATATCTGGATATCTGATGGGACCTAGCCCATAAATGAACTCCAAATCCAAACTTCTTAGACTGTATCGTCAACTGAACTTAATCAGTATCCTGCGTATTGCCTCCCTCAGTGTCCGCTTGGATCATCTGTCCAAAACACTGCCTCTCGTCAGAGGGAAAACTACAACTCTGACAGTCACTCTGTCATCCAGGTCACCTTGGAAGCCTGGAATGATAACTGTCACCCGAATGAGGCTGTCGTTATCATATCCCTAGAACATCCACTTATGTTCTAAAACTGCTTCCTAATGTTTCTCCAGGATTGGATCAATATCAACTTATTGTATCTCGTGCAAAAACAACATCTGGTGTGGTACTTGACATCTCATGATTGACTCAATTGCCTAAGCAAGTGATCTGCCAATCATGCACATCCCTCTCCCCTTTAGTCTGTAAGACACCTTTAGAGAGGGTGACTCCACCACCTGCAGGTACTCTACCGTGCCTGGAGTCTTCCATTCTAAAACACTTTTAGAATGTTGTCTAAGTACCCAGATTGGGAAACTACCCAAATCTAGATCTAAAACTATAGATCTAGTAACTAGAATGTCTGATATAATATCCGTATCCTTTGTGGAGAAACCGCTGTGTGACAACCAAAGTATAACCGACCGTAGTATAGGAATTTCATTTCCTACTCTGTGTATGTCATCCAAATACCAGGACATCACACCCTACTACCTTCTTAACAGATCCATCTCCTATTCTGATGAAGTCAAACCTATGACTGTCACATCAGAAATAGATGATCTATCTCCGCTACATTTGCTTTAGTCTCTTAATAGCCATAAGCTACTTGTCCACCAATGCTTCCGCTGCTCCCACTAACTACGACAACCCTCTGGAAGAATCATATACATATACACTTTTAAAGCCAGTTAAGAACGACGCTATACTCATCCTCCTGCCGGGTCTCATAGTCTGGAACAACAGCAATGGAAAGTCTGGGTAAACAAGAAAATCCCTGTCACCGTATTTGAGCATACCTAAGTACCTCTCGAGTTCCTGAGGTTACCCACCATATCTGCGGAGTGGCTAATGGAATGTCAAACCTGATTGAATCTTTAGGTTCTTATCAAATTTTCAGTAATCGTTTGCGGTTCTGGAATCACTTCCAGTTCTACTATACTCCCACTTCTGTTTTCTGAAAAACTGTGGCGAGTCTAGAACAATATCACTATTGATCTTCCAGATGGTAGAAATTCAACCCTCGTCATAGCCTGGGTCAACCCACAAACAGCCATTACAGAAACGTGCCTTGAGTTATCCAGAGTCTGGTTTTAAGCATAAGCCGGACAACTCCCCGTACCTTAACATCGTTAAGATATGAACCGTTCTATATCCAATATAGAAACAGAGGCACTGATTTAATTGGAACCAGATTCAAATCATGCAACTGTCTCCAGTGCATGTCAACTAAATGGAAGGAGGCCGATCAGCATTACTCAACTTAGGAGTGCTTCCAATTATGAGTAACCTGAAAGAGAAACAAGTTCTCTTAAACATTACTATCAACTGAATACCATACACAAGTATCTATATTTTCGATCACCTTGAAGAATCCTCATACTTGCAACATCTGGTTCTCAACTTTACTCTTATACCTATAACTCCACAAAACTTAGACCTTGCATTTCTACGAAACACATGCCTAAGAACTAGAGAAGTCACAAGTAAACAGAATATAGTACAAGGACCAACCCCTTTGTCCCCATGGACACTGGACAACATACAATACTCTGTATAGGTCCCTTGAGTCTAATAACTCATTCCCTGTGTATCGTAGGTTGAAAACTGTACTTATGGTTAAGAATTACACCGCTGTTTAATGCTCCTTACCTAACCATCCACTGATATAGGTATATGTCATGGACATAATTTCAAAAAGGTATATCTCACTCTATAAAAATAGACGTACAGATATATCAATTTGAAATTGGTGCAAAACAGCGGATATTCAAAACCAAATATTTGCCGTCCGGCAAACAACCCAGGCGACTTCCTCAAATATCACCAATTACAACGAATTCCGATATAATGAGGATGATCACCTAATTCCCAATAACTTACTCCCACTCATCATCTGTAAAACCATACAGATGTGAGAATCATACCTGGTAAATACATACCCTGGAGCAAGTGTCTAATTGGGAAATCAGTTTTCTTTTAACAGTACACAGCGAAACTGAAACATGTAAATGTTTTGAAGGGGTATCCGGGTATTCCTAGTAATGCCCCTTCCATTATCCAGATTCACAACTGTAACCGTATATTTCTTTTCCACCTCTCCAAATCCCTTTATATGTCTTTAGTGGCTACCTTCTGTACACCCCTTTAGGCCAAATGGTTTTCTTCCTTCCCTACCGTTCGGCACCAGCCTATGGTTTAGAAGAAGACTATCCAATTAGCATGATGGGTGTACTGTCCTAATCCTAGGAGCACTCGCAATGCGAGAGAAGGTAAAGATAAAAGACAACTGAATAAACCTTATTCTTATTTCTCCTGAACCAGAATCTATCCCGGAACTGGAACAAGTTCCTTTCCAGTACATATATAACCAT
Source organism: Agapanthus africanus (assembly GCA_030015575.1). Lineage (NCBI taxonomy): Eukaryota > Viridiplantae > Streptophyta > Magnoliopsida > Asparagales > Amaryllidaceae > Agapanthus > Agapanthus africanus. The sequence continues at coordinate 514,743,729 of JASDDO010000024.1, read as the reverse complement.
ATGATGGAATATCCAAAAAACTGTGGATCTTCGTAGTGATACGGAGTGTCCTGGAGAAATACAAAGGTGAAGTGGGAGTGGTAATGAAATATTTGGTTTGGTCATGAATAGCAGTCGCAATTTACTTTGCCCTCTTACTAATCCCTTTATTTGTCTTTGCATAAGACCTTCTGTACACCATCGTTAGGCTAATTGGTTTTCTTCATTCCCTACCGGTCGGCACCTGCCTATGGTTTGGAAGAAGACTATTCAATTTGCGTAATAGGTGTACTGTCCTAATCTAAGGAGCACTCGCAACCTGAGAGAAAGTAAAAGGAAAAGACAACTGAATAGTCCTATTCGTTTTCTCCAGAACCAGAAACCATCCTCGAATCTGGAACAAGTTCCTTCGAGTTCGTATATAACCATACGATGGTTTTATCCAATGGAAGTGGACGTTCGTAGTAATACGGGGTGTTCTGGAGAAAAGGGTAAAAGTAGGAGTGGCAATGAGTTTTGCAACTCTGACAATCTAAAAGCCAGTGTTTAAGAAGGTTCGGTCAACTTGGTCACTGAGTCATAGTCTAGGGTCGGGTCATGGTCGCTGCCAAAGAGAAAGAGAAAAGAAACACTCAGCGTGCACTCTAACCTAGATCAGAATGGTTATCAATTTATCTAATCAGGAAATCTCCCACTGTAACGTCAAATTCTCCTCCAAACCTGAAAGAAGAATTAGTCGGGATCACCCGAGGAGTAAACTAACTCATCGGTGGGAATCGGGATCCAACTATCATCGCATGATAATGTGATGGAATCCACTCACGTTATAACACTCCAGAAGGTATGCGCATATCTGGCAAGTTTCAGTTTCTTTAGAAACTCCCGATGTGATTTTTACCCCATGCTGTTATGACCTTGACGAAGGTCAACAAATCAATTGTCACATGTCAAGTTCTACCCGTCATTGTCCAGGTTAATTTGAACCAACCCGTACAAGCCCTTGACGAAGGTCAACAAGGCTATACAACTGTCCCAAACCAACGCATCTATCTATGCAGCAGAAAGGTAATAAGAAGCTACTATACACTATGCCTTGACGAAGGCCAACAAACATAGCATGAATACTACGTGCTACCCGTCTGAAATGACGGAGGGCTACGAATGGTTTTTGGCGAAAAACCTTTAACATAATGAACTTGATATCGTTGAAGGAAACGGATAGCTTTTATAAAAATATAGTGGCGAAAACCTTTGCTAAAGAGGTCACTCCCGGTGAAGGGATCTCGGCTCTTTCCCCGTAGAATGAGGTGCAGGATATTCCAACTGAATACCACGATGCAAAGCAAAAGTAATCGACTATAGTGAAGTTATTGCCCTGAAGCAAACTTCTGTCCAAGGGGTCACTCCCGGTGAAGGGATCTCGGCCCTTGCCTCATCGACTGAGGTGCTGGATATTCATAACCGAATACCACTGTGCAAAACAAAAGAGAACGTCCTTGCAATAAAAGCTTTTTGAAAAATTGTTCCAACAACATCAGAATAGGTTTGTTTAGATTGCATTGATCCGAATCAATGCAGTCCCATCAATTGATCACACCAATAAAGAATGAAAATAATGACATACGTATATGCCATCCGCATTCGCCACTGGGTCCCGTCATCACCCGTTAGGTTACTTAACTAACGACTGAGCGGGGATTGGATTAGCGCGGTTGCAAAACATATACAACATCTACTAGTATATATATCAATATATAATATTCGCTCAAGGCGTGATAAAATGCAACATCACAGAAATGTAATCAGCATCACAGAACAATACAGATATCTGGGATCCCCGGGTTTCATAGAGCCGCTACTGAAGCCCGACGTTCCTCTGGTCATGTGGATAGCCTGTGCAATGAAAATCCTAGACCCCTACGGGCGCGGCAAGTCACCCGCTAAAACCTGAAGCAAGGCAGCCCCCTTCAGCAACGTGAATGGACCACCCAGCACTTCACGGAATCAGGTAACTTGGGCACCCCTCCTTGGGTCAACCTGTACCCCCTACGAGTGCGGCGAATAGCCCGCCAATTCTAGAGTGAAGCCCCCTCCATCTCAACGCCATGAGATGCGGGCCCGTTTCCCTCTAGAACCCGGCTATCCGTGCACCCCTCCGCGGGGTAATCCTAGTACAGAAAGTAAAATATATGCAACGGGTACATCGACCTCAGCCCGGTCGTGCCCCAAAAGAATAATATACAAACAGGCAGTGACGGCAGTTCACATGTCGGATGCTCGCCCCGCAATATCAAATGTACATATAAAACGAAACTGTACTAACATTGCATCCAGGCTACCCACTACGACAGATCCGCAACATCACAGCACAACACAGAATATCAACGTGAATGTCATGTTCGCAAATCCGTCTAAAAGGGCTATAGCAGTTAGACAGGATTTACCGATCAAATGACATTCACGGTTTCAGATATAATGTAAATACTGTGAACTAACATGTTTAAAATTTTCGATCGACTAAATTTTCCGAAGTGGGCCCCAAGCACAATACCCAGTACTCAAAATAAATCTGGGCCCAAACAGAACATACCAAAAACCTTATTTCCATGTCAGAAGCCCACTGTGAAAATTTGGTGCAGTTTGGCCACACAACGGCGGCGGATCCGCGGCCAAAACGTGGTTTTGGCCGCTGATCCGCCGCGCTACAGTAACATCAGCCTACCAAATTTTCACAGAATTCATAAAAAAACCCTGCACGTAATTTTCCAATGTACCAAATAATTTTTAGAGCACAGAAAAATTCGACAGAAAGTACGACATGGAAACGCGGTGTTTGGAAAATCCGTTCGATCGAACTTGTAAACACGTTAGAGTAAGCTAGACGAGGTTAATGGCGTGACTCTGATACCATTGTAAGTGCACGGCAGCGCCCCGGCCGTCAATCCGACGCCGGAATGCGGAAATGATACTTTTACAAAACTTGTAAACCGGCACTACCGCGCACTATAAACCCGGATCGGGCCATTAACCTACTCCTAGCAAACTAGAGAAAGGGTAGAGAGATATACCGAGCGATCCGTGTCCTTCGGTCTTCTCGTCGTCATCCCGATCTCCCCGCGGAATCTCCGGTCTTCATCTCCTCGTCGGAAGAGCACCACATCGTCGGGTTCTTTTACGGGCATCCACCTATGGACCGAGGCAACTCGGGTATGAAGTTGACGAGTCGACGTGTCCAAGAATGCTGTAGGATAATGTAGAACTCTTTTGTCTCAATGGGGTTAAGGAAGTTGCCATTAGGGAAGGTATGAACTTTTGGAGAGGGTAAGGAAAAATGTTGCAAGCCAAGCCAAATGAGAACCATATTTTTCCTACAAAATGAATCCCCTATCCCACACCATTGTGGCCGGCCCTTGCTATGGAGAATGGGAGAGGGAGTGGGCAATCATGCAAGAGAGAGAAAAAGGTAATGATGAGAAACAATGATCACTTCTAAGTCCAATCAAAAACTCATGACTCAACCCATCATATAAAGCAAGTCATGATGAACCAATGAAAGTCAAAGGATGGTAGAATCATCATGAAGCAATAATTTACAGAGACCACCCTCCACAATGCCAATTTGCACATTTGCAAATAAGCCCCTCCACACCAATTTTCAGCCAAAGAAAGAACAAAGGAAAAATGACCGAAACGAAAAGCAAACTGGCTACTTCAAAAAACTGATCCCGTAATAAATTACAGGAAAACCCCGCGACTTTATATACATACCCGCATTTGTATTCCGACCGAATACAAATGCAATGAGACAAAATCTACACAGTACAATACTAGGATCCGGCTTAAACCAAAGCCCACTAGTATTATCCGTCCGATAATGATCCATGCAATACCGCACGTATCTGATCGAACCCTGCCATATCTCCATACAGCCTCTACAGCGTTTCGCCCGAAACTTGAGAAACGGTCTGTGTGGGACTCTTAAGACTCGTCAATACTTTGGCTGTGGATTAACCACTAGCACATCAGAGATATTAGCCATATGTAACGGGCTACCAAGTATTGACCAAAAGGGACGTCGATGAGCGAACTCATCCTGACACCCTACTGAGCATGCCAGTGAAATTTTCCGTACAGTCCGGTCCGTTGGTCTATGAGCATCGCATGGCGGGCCTAGGGGGTTGGTAAAAGTCAGACCCCCAAAAGCGGTACAAGTCGTGTCGGAGTGTAGCCCAAAACACCCTGAAATACTACTGGAATACCTACCAGTAAATCTCCTGCCTTGGCCAAGGACTTCGTGTAATGGCTCTCCTAGACACAGCGCGACCTCACCCCCAATACCGGGAGAGATGAACCCCTGCAGATCCGCTCACTGCCTCCATGTGGCTCGGGACTGTACCCAACTAAAACCTGTTTGCACGACTCCTTTGAGCCATGGTAGGGTAGTAATTAAAGTATAGTGGGAACTCACACGAGACAAATGACGATCTCAGGTCGATGAACTAACTTGTACACATGTCACCAGGGAACTGCTATCTGACGTCAGGTATAAGACCAACTAGCATGTTCCCGGCGAGTCCTGTCCGGTGTACTCATAACTCAATGAGCACCTGTATACATCTTAGGTGAACCAACTGACACCAGTGGCTTGTGAGACCGGCCACCGGCCCTCGTCGGGGTCTCGACTGTATACACTAGTCTACTCTGGAGTATCGATGCCCTGTCTCGAAACTCCCACGACTAGGGACCTTTTAAGGATATGCTTATAGACCCCAGCTCCCACGTATATGATCGCCATCATACTGCTGGCAGTCAAGCAAGAATCCTAGGGGCTCTATCAACGTGTAATAGCGACCTCTAGGGTCACCTAAAGCAGTACACAATGATAAAGATAAACCAGATAGCATACTATCATCTTGAGTAAGACTGTCCTACCGGCATAGGTCCTCCCCCAATCATTGCAATCACGTGCCTGTGATCCAATAATTGACTCTGAGGGCACTATATCCAACACACGATGCACGGAACGGATCCAAACAACGTACAAGGGGATGACATGGGTCAGATACGCTCGCTGGGTCGTCGGGATCGTCGACGGCATGACCCGATTCCGGCGATCTACAAAAGACAGAGAACTAAGAATTTAAGCAAAGAAAAGAAAGAAAGAAAGAGAAGAAAGGAAAGAGGGAGAAGAGATTGAGAAGAAGAGGGATGCTCACTGGGTTTGCAGAGAGGGGTGGAGATGTCGACGGTGATGAACGGAGCTCCGGCGAAGGGGTGGGTTGCTAGGGTTCGGTTAGGGTTTGGGTGTGCAGGTTGGCTCTATTGGTGTAGGGTTCAAGAAGAAAAGAAAAGAAGGAGGAGAAGAGAAGGAAGATGAGGAGGAGAGGAGAATGGGGTGAGGTCGTCGGCGGTAGGTTTCACGGAGACGAGGGCAAGAAGCTAGGGTTTGGGTTTCTTGAGTTCTCGGGGGAGGAATGGAGAGGAGAGAAGAAGGAGATGATGGAGATGAGGAAGGTGTTGACGAGGGTTGAGGAACGAGGTCGAGGGCAAAGGAGTTAGGGTTAGGGTTTGAGGAGGCGGCGGAGTTTGCATGGGTTTATCGTGGCGAGGCAGGGGCTGTTAAATAGAGAAGAGAGAAAGGAGAGAAGGGAGGTGACGGTAGCGGGGAAGCGGTGACCCAACTCGAGAAACACACAGTGTTCGCGAGAGGAGTGAGAGAGAGCGCGAGAGGAGAGAGAAAGAGGAGAAAGAAAGAGAGACTGCGGTGGGGAGAGAGAGAGAATAGGATCTGCGGCTGAGATAGAGAGGGAGAAGAGAGAAAGAAAGAAAGAGAGATTTGAGTGGGGCCGGCGCAATTTAAAAGGGAAAATTGATTGGCTCGTGGGGAAAGGGAGAGAGTTAGGATTTGATTTTGTTAGGAAAAAAATTTTAAAAGATTTAAATTGGTTTGACAAAATATTTTGAGCGGTTAAAAGAAATATTATAATTAATTTAAAATTTAAATAATTGAATTTTAGCAGGATATAAAATATTTCAAAATGTGCCCGGATCGGGTCTAAAAATTTAGATTTAAAATATGAAAATTATATACAACTTCCAAATTTTGAAATGAATGATTAGGTAACTAAAATGCATACCCCCAAGAATGGACGCACGTACGTGCGCATAGCTATCCAACCACGTCTGTTTCACTGAACGGGACGAGAACATGGTGCGCGGGCGCTACCACGGGGTTAGGGGTATCAGGAAGGCTATGAAATGCAATTTTAATTTATTTTACGTGATCTAAAATGTTATATGTAAAATACGCGATGCTAGGTGAAATGTTAATATATAGTTTATAATAGATGCACGTGTCTATGTAACAAGCCAGGGTAATCTATAAATATGAATCGACAAGTTCAAGCAAGCGGGTCGGGTCGAACGCAAAGTAAATGTAAAATTACTATTCGCACCCAGATACGATAAGTCAATAAAATACCATAGATATATAAATACAGGAACTGGAATTGGTATAAATGAACTCGGTTGTTACCTTTTACCCAACTACAAAATGAATTTCGTCCTCGAAATTCCAAGAACAAGAAAGGATAAACAAACAATACACTACAAGAATAGATGTGGAAACTTCTGCCGGATTTCATCTTCTCGTTCCCAAGTTGATTCTCCATGTGAGCGATTACCCAAAGAAATAAGTACAAGAGGGATAACTTTGTTCTTAAGAACCTTTTCTCTTCGATCCATAATCGACATTGGTCGCTCCTCAATAGTCAAATCTTCTCGGACAATCAGCTCCGAATGATCCAGCATGTGTGTTTCATCTTGAACATATTTACGGAGTTGAGATACATGAAACACGTCATGAACATTCGCCAAGGATTGCGGTAACGCTAAACGATACGCCACTTCTCCAACACGCTCCAGAATCTCAAAGGGTCCAACGAATCGAAGACTAAGCTTTCCTTGATGTCCGAAACGGATCAACCCTCTAGTCGGTGATATCTTCAAGAATACCAAATCACCAACGGCGAACTCTAAAGGTCTTCTCGACGTATCTGCCCAACTCTTTTGTCGGTCTTGTGCTGCTTTCATATGATTCCGGATAGTGTTAACCTTCTCAACTGTTTGCACGACCAAATCCGGTCCTAACTATCGTCGTTCACCAACATCGTCCCAACAAACAGGTGAACGACACTTGCGACCATATAAAGCTTCGAATGGAGCCATCTGAATAGTCGCCTGGAAACTGTTATTGTAAGAAAACTCCACCAAATGTAGATGATCCTCCCATGAACCCTTGAAGTCTAACATGCAAGCTCTCAACATGTCTTTAAGAGTTTAGATCGTTCTCTCCGACTGGCCATCAGTCTGAGGATGATAAGCTGTGCTAAACTTCAAACGAGTCCACAAACTTTCCTGTAAGCTCCTCCAAAAGTGTGATAAGAAACGAGTGTTACGGTCGGACACGATGCTCACTGGTACACCATGCAATCTTACAATCTCCTGCATGTATCGTTCTGCCAAAGTTTCTGTTGATTGACCAACTCGAAAAGGGATGAAATGAGCTGCCTTGGTCAATCGGTCAACAATCATCCAAACTGCATTGTTGCCTTTTGGACTCCGCGGTAAAGCCGTCACGAAATCCATGGGTATATGTTCCCACTTCCACTGAGGAATCGGAAGTGGTTGCAATAAACCAGCAACACTTTGATGTTCATCCTTAACTTGCTGACACACCAAGCACTTTGCCACAAAGCGGGCAATTTCCTGTTTCATGCCTTCCCACCAAAAATGCTGTCGTATATCTCGATACATCTTCGTGCCTCCTGGATGTAAGGAATATGCTGAGCTGTGCGCCCCTTCATAAGTTCTTTGCGAATATCTCCCTTTGGCACACACAAACGGCTACCATATCGCAACGAACCATCTTCATGGATCAGTAAATCTGTTCAAAGTCCAGCTTCAACCTGTTCTCGAAACTTTTGCAATCTAGGGTCCTGCGATTACGCTGCTTTAATATTCTCGATCAACGACGACTGTACTTGCAGCTGCATCAACTGTCCCGAAGAATGCGGTAGCATAACCTCTAAATCGAATCTTCGAAAGTCTTCAATAAGTCCCTTCTGTGCAGTCAACATCTGAATTGCTGGCAACCGACTAAGCGCATCCGGCACAACATTAACTTTTCCCGGATGGTACTTAAGATCAAGATCGTAGTCAGCCATCAGCTCCAACCATCTACGCGGTCTCATAATAAGCTCTTTCTGCGTGAACGCATACTTCAAGCTTTTGTGATCGGTGAACACCTCGACCCTTTCGCCCAATAAATAGTGTCTCCAAATCTTCAAAGCGAAAATCACAGCTGCTATCTCCAAATCATGAGTTGGGTAATTCTTCTCATGGGTCTTCAACTGTCTCGATGCGTAAGCTATAACCTTCCCATGTTGCATCAAAACACATCCCAATCCTTTCTCAGATGCGTCGCTGTGAATCACCAATCCTCCGGAATTGTCTGGCACGGTCAGAATAGGAGCGGTTATTAACTTTTGTTTCAACGCCTCAAAAGCTGACGCACACTTATCCGTCCACACAAATGGTACTTCTTTGCGTGTAAGCTTGGTCAAAGGCTCCGCCAAACGAGCAAAGTTCTCCACGAACCTCCTGTAATACCCGGCAAGTCTAAGAAAGCTTCTAATCTCTGCAACGTTCTTCGGAATCGGCCAATCTCGAACTGCCGCAATCTTTTCGGGATCAACGGTGATTCCATCTCCAGACACGACATGTCCCAAAAACTTCACCTCTTCAAGCCAAAAATCGCACTTGCTCGTCTTTGCATACAATGTTTCTTTCCTCAATGTCTGCAATGCGATCTTCAAGTGTTCTGCATGCTCTTCAATACTCTTGGAGTAGACCAGAATATCATCAATAAACACCACTATAAACTGATCCACGAATGGTGAAAAGATTCGGTTCATCAAGTCCATAAATATCGCCGGTGAATTCGTTACTCCGAAGGGCATCACTAAGTACTCGTAATGTCCATACCGAGTTCGGAATGCCGTCTTGCAAATATCTTCTGTTTTAACTCGGACCTGATGATATCCGTATCGCAAATCCAGCTTCGAGAATACCCTCGCGCCACTAATCTGCTCAAATAATTCGCCAATGCGAGGGATCGGGTACTTGTTCTTAATAGTCACCCGGTTTAATTCTCGATAATCGATGCACATTCTTGATTAGTCGAAAATATTGCATATTTCAGCCGGCAATTTCCTCATCATTTGCACTCATTTAGAAGTGTACGGTATTCATATTTCACATATTAGCAAAACTATCGCAAAATATCAGATTGCATATGTTAGACTCTAAAACCGGTATTTTTAGGGAAATTGACCGCATTTCATGGCATCACATCATTCCTATATTGCGCAACACTTGTTTTAAGATCTGTGCAGGAAAATCCAGAAGAAAGGCCAAAATTTACATGGTACCGATCAAACATTACGCCAACTCAATAATTTCAATTCTGGTATCAATCCAAAGGGACAAATATGTTAGTTATATGTATGCCCTAGAGGCCATTACTGTACATAGGATGTATATTGTAGTGGATGCTGGGACATATATAGGGAGGACTTTCTTGCTCGACATGATAGTATGCTATCTGGTTGAACTTTACCTTAACGTGTATGCTGATTATCTCTCTGTTACATGTTGGTAAAGCCCTTAGGATCTGTACTTGACTACCTGGACTATGATGCGGATCATACTAGTGGGGACATGGTAGTCCATAAGTACATCCTTCAAAGTCCCTAGTCGTGGGTGTATCGAGACGGGGCATCGATACACCAGAGTAGACTAGCGTATACCTTCTCGACCCATACAGATGGGCGATGGATGATCCCATATCCATTGGTGTTTGACATCAGAGATGATATACGGGTGCTCAGTAGAGACTGGGTACACTGGACGAACTCGCCGAGAACTCCCAAATATTATACCTCACGTCAGATGGCAGTTCTCTGGTGACACTGGTACAGAGTAGTCTGTTGACCCGAGATCGTCATAGAGTCTTGTGTGGTTCCCACTGTGCTTTGATTTCCATCTTACCACGTCCAAGAGGGCGTGCAAAACGGTGGTTTTTAGGTACAGTCCCGAGTCACATGGAGGCAATGAGCGATAGGAGGGGATTCGTCTCTTCCGGTATAGGGAGTTGATGTTGCGCTGTGTTCGATTGGCTATAACAGGAAATCCCTGGCCAGGGTTGCTGAGATTTACTGGTAAGTGTTACCTGTAGTTTCTCGAATAGTTATAGACCTCATATCGACACGACTTATCGAGCTATTGGGGTCTGACGTATACCACCCCTAGGCGAGATATGCGACATATCAAACGATCAGACCGGACTGTACGGTAGTGTTACTGGTCGGATTCACTGGAGTGTGAGCGGGCTTGCTCGTCGATCTTCAGATCGCTCAATACCCGGGTGGCCGTTACGTTTAGCAGACCGCTTGCGGCTTGTGGATGTTTGATATGATCATCATCCGCTGCCGGCGTATTGACGAGTCTTTAGAGTCCTACACAGAGGTTTCCTGGCTCAAGCGAAACGAAATAGGAGCGCATATGAGATATGTGCGGGACCGAGAATAATGCGTGTATGTGATACCGTATTCTATTCTCGCGATAAATGTATCGAATGGTTGTATGCGATATAACCTAGTTATCGATTCAAGCGTTGATTCGATAAGCCGATATATTGTATACTAGTCGGTTGTGTGCGACATAACCGGATCATTGAATCAAGTGTTGATTTAATGATTTAATGCATATTTATATATTTGATATATTACTTTGCATCAACTAGTATCGGTTTACTTAAGATGGATTTTCTCACTCGGATGTGCGCATTACATATGCGATATGATTTTGTGCATTTGATTGTATCATGTTTGATGATACATGTTTACTTAGTTAAGTGCAAAGATTTAAACCATGGTTAAAATAATGGTTAGGGTTTCATTTCCTTTATTTATCTATCTATTTATTTATTTATTTATTTTCTTTTTGGAAAAGGAAATGAGGAAAATGGTGGCTTGTTTTGGATTGTAGTTGAAGATTCATGAACCTTTGACTTTGTCCACCATTCTTATCTCATGCTTAACCTAACCATTTGTTTTTAACCCTAGTTCAATCTCTACACTTTACCATGGTTTAGTCATGATAAGTTTTGATTATTCTTTTCTTTTTCTTTTAACTTATCATAACATTTCTTCTTCTTCTTCCTTGCTTCAAGTGAAGAAAAGCTTACCTCATCAATGGTGATTGATGTTTTTGAGTGAGAAATCCAATTCTAAAGTTAACCCACTTCATATTTCTTCATCCTCTACCTCTTGCCAAGTAGTAGAGTGTGTTTACTTCACAAGTTTCTTGACTTGGTGAAGTCGGAGCTTGATTTAGCGATGCCTCGACGTAGATCATCTTCGGCATGGACATCGACGACCTAGCTTGCCCATTCTCCGACGAAGCCGATCCTAGAGCCCGGATTTGACTTGGACAGCGGAGAGGACTTCGTTGCGGAGCTATGGAGGTGGAGCACCGGATCTACAAAGGTTGTATTTCCGTTTTCTCATTAGTTAAGTTGTTAACTAGATTATTTTTCGCCTAAATTTCTAGCCAACGGTCCGTACTAGGGTTTCTCAGCACCGTAATTTTTGAAATTGGCATGTTCGATGCCTTGCGAGACCTCAATAGGGTGCCTAGGAACCCTACAGTGGTATCAGAGCCTAGCTAGAGCCTTAGGCGAAGTCTAGACGACATTTGAAGTCCGATCGAACCCGAAAGTCCAAAACAAACATGCTCTCTGTCCAATTTTCAAAAACAGGGATTTTTCAGTATTAAAAATATTCAGAAAACCCAGCAGGAAAATATAAGAACTACGGAGCAAAATTGAGGTGATGAACAGTGAAACATGGCGCGGAACCACGGCATTAGCCTACCTCAGGCGGCGGTTCCGCGGCATATTAATGACGTCATCCTTTATAAATTGCACAGTAATTCATTGTTTTCAGTGCTGAGTTCTCTGGATATTTTTAAATGTTATTCAAGAGTTGAATTTTCTGGAGTTGTTTTGGGAATTCGGTGTTTCGATCGGGATATCAAATTTTGTCTGTGTGGCTTTCCGGATAAATTTTAGAATATGTTAAAAAGTTCGACCGGATATAAATACCCAACTTTTCCCCTGTCGGGAAATTTCCAAGTGTTGGATTTTTCCGTAGTTTAACGACGTTCTAAGTAGTGCAAGTAACGCGATGGTCCCTCTAGAAGACACAAACCTTAACTCGATTATGTGACCGTCTTGAACTGCCCTTTGAACCTTCGGGTTTGGGGCAGTACGGCGTGCCACATGTGAGGCGTTGGCTTGACCCTTCTACGGCTGGACCGTTGGTACTGAGGCACGAACGGAATGTTGTTAGACTTGTTTCATGTGTTGATCTGTATCGGAAAAACTTGGGTGTTCGATTGTTCGATCGAAAAGTTTAGCATTTTCTATTTATCTGGAATGGGATACAATAATTGGAATTCACAAGAAGTTATGAGATAACTGAATGAATGTTATAAATCTAGCGGTTTAGTCTCACTTGATCGGTTGCCACGGAATTTTGATGTGATCAAAAGTCCGTCGCAACCACGTAGCGTACGCGGATACTCGCCGGGTAAACTTAATAGACAGCTTCACTCCATAGCCCCGACCAAGTGACTGTAGGAGAACCCCGTCGCCGAAAGCATCCGTCCGGGTGCTCGCGGTAGCGGTGTTCCGCCTTGGTGCACTTCGTCGACGGTATCGGGGGTGCAGCCGTCTACTGAAGTTTGCGACGAGTATTCGATCAGGATGTCGGGAATCTTGTTGAATTGCCCGACTTGATATTGAAAAGAGTTTTCGATTTTGAGACTAAAATGCGGGGTTTATAATTGTTAGGCATGCGATGTCTAAGTAATTCATTTGATCAGGCATGTGATGTCTGAGGTGGTTGCGGATTCCAACTGTTGTAGTTTTACACTTTCTTTTCTGTGACCGTAAGTGTAATATGTGATATCGCCGGTTTCGTTGCTATATGTCAACGACAATTGGGATGCGCATATTTACTTACGTTGATGACATGTGATGTTATGTGTTGCTGGATATGTTATATTGGATCGTCGTGTTTGAATAGCCGGGGGTTTTTATGTGAGATGAGTGTTTTTCATTTTCATTCATGTAAAAACTTGTATGTAATATTCATTTATTGGGGCGCTTCCAGGTTGCGGAAGATGTCACCCTTTGTATATTATTTACTTTTCTGCACTAGGATAGACCCAAGGTGGAGGGCACAAGTAACCGGGTTCTGGAGTCCAGTGGGAGACCAACTCGAGGAGTCGAGTCCGGGTCTCCTAACTCTAGAATTGGTAGGGTTGCTTGCCGCTCTCGTAGGGGTCTAGGAGTGTGGGTTTGGCTATTCATCACGACCGTGGAATCCGTGTTTTGTACTGGCTCGTATTGAAAACACGGACGTCCTAGTATATCCAATATTTCATATGTTTCTTCTGCTGCGATATCTGTGATGTGATCATGTGATGTTCTGATGATAGATACAGTATATAGTATATATGATATATTATATAGACGTTACTTATGTTTTACACCCGCGCTAGCCCTGCCCTGCTCTGTCGTTAGTTACCTAACCTAACGGTGCACGAGAGGACATCGAGGCGAATGCGGATGGCATAAGTGTACGTCATATCTATCTGTGATGTTTAGGTACTTAAATGATGGGACTTCATTAATGTGATTAATGAAAGAAATGAAACCTAAGATGTTGTAGAATCGAATTTCAAAATAAAAAGGGTAGCTACAGTTCTTGCTTTGCACAGCGGTATATGTGATATATCCTGCACCTTATTCGATAAGGAAAGGACCGAGATCCCTTCACCGGGAGTGACTCCTTTAGCAATAACTGGCAGATGCTACACACTCGGTTTGTCTTTTGATTGCTTTTAAGAGTTTTTGCTTTGCACAGTGATATATATGATATATCCCGCACCTCATTCGACGAGGAAAGGACCGACGATCCCTTCACCGGGAGTGACTCCTTTAGCAAAACTAGAAAAGCCTCAAAAACACTCCATTTCAAAATTCATTCGATCCTACAACGATATCAAATTCATTACGCAATAGGTTTTCAGAAAAACCTGTCGTAGCCCTCCGTCATTACAGATAAGTACTAGTTAGTATTCGTGCTGCGGTAGTTTGGCATTCGTCAAGGCGTAGTGTGCGGTAGCTAACTAGTATTTATCTGCTTATGCATATGATGCAGATTGGATTAGGGTATTCGTACGGCATTGTTTGGCATTCGTCAAGGGTCGTGCGGGTGGGTTTAATTCGATCAAGTAATGTACGGGTTGAACTTGACTAGTGGACTATGGGTTGTTTGGCATTCGTCAAGGTCATAGCGAGCAAGGGGCAAAATATTATCGGGAATTTCAAGTGTTGAAATTTGCAATGAGATTGCATACCTTCTATGAGATAGTTGGATCCCGATACCCGCTGCGAGTAAGAGTTACTCCTGGGAGAGTTTTATACATTACAATTAGCCGATCAAGTAGGTGTCTAGAAAGGTGTCAACGGGGTTACGCCTCTGGGAAAACGAGGTTTACATTAATTAGGTTCGTGCGAAAGCACGGGGGACCTCCCTCAAAGTACCGACACTGGCCTGGCTGAAAGATTGGCGAACTTGTAGTGTGTAATTAATCCCGGCTAGTCTTTCCTTTTAGGGTTTGAAGGAAGATTTGATAAAAAGCAGTGGGAGCCATTCTGATTAGATAAAATAATAACCAATCTATTCTTGACAGAGCGCACGCTGAGTGTTTTCTTCTCTCTCTCTCCAGGTAGCGACCATATCACGCCTTAATCAAGATAATAATACGGAATATTGACCGAACCCGCTTGTTATACTGAGCTGGGGAACGTTGGTCCCGCTCCAACTTATAATTGTTATAAGACAGAGCAGGAAATTGGGGAATACCAGATTTCCCATGCCGCCCAAACGAGGAGAGTGCATGATGATGCATCATCTTCGGGTGTGTTCATTATACAGAACTGTTTCTCAGTATCCTTTACGTCCTGGGTATATGATACCGGATCAGGATCCCAGATATGTAATATGTTACATAGGACTACAGATAGGTAGAGAACTGAGAACGGGTGATAAGTTTCATGAGGCAGAAAACGGGGCAAATGTTGCAGCCAAGTCTGTTGGTCACTGTCACCCTGTATTACCGATACATTGATTCTGAACGAATGTTGTTAGATACCGAACCTGATATACAAAATCATATCAGTCTCTTTATTAGTAAAGAAAGGATATAATTTTGTATTGTTGGATAATGTTTTGAACATTTCCTATATCAAAAGTTGATCGGTTCAGGCACGTTATCTAAAAGCGTTGATGTTCTAAATCAAACTACAGTTCTTACTATATGGAACACACACAAGAGGAAGAGTTCAGAAATGAACGAATTCTTCTTGAGGCATTGTAGACTAGGTCAGATCAATGTGACCCGACTAGCTAGAGTTACATAAAGATGCATATTTAAATTAGTTTGAATTTACATCTTGTGAAACTCGCCAGTCATGTCACAAAGATAAGATGACCATAGCTCCGTTTACTGGAAACAGAGAAAGAGTTACTGAACTCTTGGGATGATACATGTTGATGTATGTAAGGTCCCCTGTTTACATATGCCAGGACTGGTTCTTTGTACTTCATTACATTCTCTGATAATCTCTCAAGATTCAGACATATGTTCCTGTTGAAACATGAGTCCGAGCCTTTTGAGATATTCACAGAATATAAGCGAGAAGTAGAGAACCAGATATAAGGGTATAAGTATTATGTCCTATGATGAGATCAAGGAGGAGAATACTTGAGCACGAAAATCCTGGATTATTCTAAAGGAGAATGAGATTCTCTCTCGGCATTACTCCTCCGTATACACCATAGCACGATGGTATATCGGGGCGGAGCAATCACACCCTATGTGATAAGGTGTGCTCTATGATGAGTACTACTGAGTTACCTATTTCCTCTTAGGGAGTTATGCACTTATGAAGCTGCATACCTATTGAATAGGGTTCCAATCAAATCAGTTGCCTACCGCTTCATATGTGATATGGAAAGGGAAGAGCCCATATCTTAAGTTAGTTAAGATTTGGGGTTGTCCGGCCTATGTCTGAAAGCAAAATCCGGACAAGCTCGAGGCAAGGTCTGTAATGTAGAACTGGAAAGGTTCCAGCTATACGAACTACAGCAGATGATTTGATAAAACCAAAGGATTCAGTAGAGACCAACGAACCTCAGCCCCTCCGTCGATCTAGTAGGGTTTTCTCACCCACCTGAGAGATACATTGGTTTCTCTATGACAGTGGGAGCGAGGATTGCATCATGAGATGATGACCCAACTAGCTTCGAGCTGGCCATCGAGAGTAAGACTCTGTAAGAATGGCTGGATGCTCAGTAATCTGAGATGGAATCCTTATACACCAACAAAGTATGGACTTTGGTTGCAATATCTGAAGGGTTAAATCCCCATCAGGAGCAAGTATATCTTGAGAAGATTACTTGGTGTAGATGGAAAAGTTGAGACTTTCAAAGCTAGACTTGTTAAAGCTTTTCGTCATCGACCAGGCGTGGATTATGATGAAACCTTTTCAAGTGACTATGCTTAAGTCCATCCAGATCCTACTTGCCACGGCTACATACCATGACTTTGATATCTGGTGGTTGGGTGTCTTGACTGCTTTTTTAAATGATGATTTGGAAGAGAGCGTCTATAAGTACACAGCCAGAGGGCTTCGTAGACAGTGGGAGCAGCGGAAACGTGTGCAAGATGCTTTATAGGATAAAGCAGGCATCGCGGAGTTGGAACATCTGTTTTGATGAAGCGGTCAAAGAGTTTGACATCATCAAAATGGTAGATGAACCTTGTATATACAAAAAGGTAGTAGGGAGTATGGTGACGATCCTCGTAGAGTACGTGGATGACATACTCTTGATAAGAAAGGAGTTTCTTATGCTACGCTCGATCAATCTCCGCTTATCACAAAGATTCTCCATATAGGATTAAAGTGATACCTACTAAATCCTGGATTTTGGATCTATGAGATAGATCTAAATGGATGATAGGATACTCACTAGCTGTAGTGAGATGGTATCAATCGACCCTGGGGAGAATCACTGGAATGGTTCCAGGGTGATAATGACGACTGAATGTCAGTCACAGGCATTGTCTTTACCCTCAATAAAGGGACGGTATGTTGGAAGAGTTCCAAGCTAGATACCGTGGCATACTAGACGATAAAGGCAAGATACATCGCTACTTAAGATGCTACCAAAGAGGCTGTTTGGGTGTATATTTGTTCATGAGATGAACTTCGTTCCTACCATTGTGAGACAATGGAGTTGTGGCTCATGCCGAGGAACGCCGGTCCCATCAGTGATCCAGACATATTCTAAGGCAGTATCACTTGATCATGGAGATGGTTGATCTCCAGGGAGATCGAGGTCAGGAGAGTAGACACAGAGGACAACACAGCGGATCCACTCACGAAAGGCCTTTTCCCGGAGAGAGACTTTTATGGGATGGTTGAGTATGAGATACTGCAACCACTGCTACAGATGGCCCTAGTGCAAGTGGGAGATTGTTAGTTATATGTATGCCTTAGAGGCCATTACTGTACATAGGATGTATATTGTAGTGGATGCTGGGACATATATAGGGAGGACTTTCTTGCTCGACATGATAGTATGCTATCTGGTTGAACTTTACCTTAACGTGTATGCTGATTGTCTCTCTGTTACATGTTGGTAAAGCCCTTAGGATCTGTACTTGACTACCTGGACTATGATGCGGATCATACTAGTGGGGACATGGTAGTCCATAAGTACATCCTTCAAAGTCCCTAGTCGTGGGTGTATCGAGACGGGGCATCGATACACCAGAGTAGACTAGCGTATACCTTCTCGACCCATACAGATGGGCGATGGATGATCCCATATCCATTGGTGTTTGACATCAGAGATGATATACGGGTGCTCAGTAGAGACTGGGTACACTGGACGGACTCGCCGAGAACTCCCAGATGGTATTATACCTCACGTCAGATGGCAGTTCTCTGGTGACACTGGTACAGAGTAGTCTGTTGACCCGAGATCGTCATAGAGTCTTGTGTGGTTCCCACTGTGCTTTGATTTCCATCTTACCACGTCCAAGAGGGCGTGCAAAACGGTGGTTTTTGGATACAGTCCCGAGTCACATGGAGGCAATGAGCGATAGGAGGGGATTCGTCTCTCCCGGTATAGGGAGTTGATGTTGCGCTGTGTTCGATTGGCTATAATAGGAAATCCCTGGCCAGGGTTGCTGAGATTTACTGGTAAGTGTTACCTGTAGTTTCTCGAATAGTTATAGACCTCATATCGACACGACTTATCGAGCTATTGGGGTCTGACGTATACCACCCCTAGGCGAGATATGCGACATATCAGACGATCAGACCGGACTGTACGGTAGTGTTACTGGTCGGATTCACTGGAGTGTGAGCGGGCTTGCTCGTCGATCTTCAGATCGCTCAATACCTGGGTGGCCGTTACGTTTAGCAGACCGCTTGCGGCTTGTGGATGTTTGATATGATCATCATCTGCTGCCGGCGTATTGACGAGTCTTTAGAGTCCTACACAGAGGTTTCCTGGCTCAAGCGAAACGAAATAGGAGCGCATATGAGATATGTGCGGGACCGAGAATAATGCGTGTATGTGATACCGTATTCTATTCTCGCGATAAATGTATCGAATGGTTGTATGCGATATAACCTAGTTATCGATTCAAGCGTTGATTCGATAAGCCGATATATTGTATACTAGTCGGTTGTGTGCGACATAACCGGATCATTGAATCAAGTGTTGATTTAATGATTTAATGCATATTTATATATTTGATATATTACTTTGCATCAACTAGTATCGGTTTACTTAAGATGGATTTTCTCACTCGGATGTGCGCATTACATATGCGATATGATTTTGTGCATTTGATTGTATCATGTTTGATGATACATGTTTACTTGGTTCAGTGCAAAGATTTAAACCATGGTTAAAAGAATGGTTAGGGTTTCATTTCCTTTATTTATCTATTTATTTATTTATTTATTTATTTTCTTTTTGGAAAAGGAAATGAGGAAAATGGTGGCTTGTTTTGGATTGTAGTTGAAGATTCATGAACCTTTGACTTTGTCCACCATTCTTATCTCATGCTTAACCTAACCATTTGTTTTTAACCCTAGTTCAATCTCTACACTTTACCATGGTTTAGTCATGATAAGTTTTGATTATTCTTTTCTTTTTCTTTTAACTTATCATAACATTTCTTCTTCTTCTTCCTTGCTTCAAGTGAAGAAAAGCTTACCTCATCAATGGTGATTGATGTTTTTGAGTGAGAAATCCAATTCTAAAGTTAACCCACTTCCTATTTCTTCATCCTCTACCTCTTGCCAAGTAGTAGAGTGTGTTTACTTCACAAGTTTCTTGACTTGGTGAAGTCGGAGCTTGATTTAGCGATGCCTCGACGTAGATCATCTTCGGCATGGACATCGACGACCTAGCTTGCCCATTCTCCGACGAAGCCGATCCTAGAGCCCGGATTTGACTTGGACAGCGGAGAGGACTTCGTTGCGGAGCTATGGAGGTGGAGCACCGGATCTACAAAGGTTGTATTTCCGTTTTCTCATTAGTTAAGTTGTTAACTAGATTATTTTTCGCCTAAATTTCTAGCCAACGGTCCGTACTAGGGTTTCTCGGCACCGTAATTTTTGAAATTGGCATGTTCGATGCCTTGCGAGACCTCAATAGGGTGCCTAGGAACCCTACAAAATACAGATCAACATATCAGATAAAGCTCCAAATATTAGCCCAAGACCACTGCAAAAAGACCAAAGCCCAAGGTGCCAACATGGCCGTGGAACCGCGGCCGGAGCCTGCTTACGTCGCGGTTCCGCGGCCGTCTTGCCACTTCATCCACCAATTTTTGCTGCACAATGCTTCATTCAGGGCCCACATTTAGCTCATGTACTTCAATTTCCAGAAGACTCCAGAGACTTCTGCCAGATCAGCAAGCTTTGGGATCAACACTAAACTAGCCTATCATTCTAGAAACTTCTCCCTAAACCCTAGCTTAAACCCTAAGCTAAGCCTAACTAACTACTTCTAGAAGTCTTTCAACAAACTTATGGAGAGAACTTCCATTTCAAAATTAAGGCTTAGGGTTTGGGAAATCTATAAATAGGACCCTAGGCTCACTTGTAAACGGGGATTCATTCATTGAAATTTTTAGAGCCATTCACTCTCTTTCTTCATCTTCTTCTTCCACAAGTCTAGTGAGAGGGCTTGTGTGGAACCCTGACCCTAATTTCAATCAAAAGCCAAGATCCTGAGTACCCATCAAGCAAGAAGCCTTGCAACCTTTTATGAGCCAAGCCGATCTTCAACAGAGCAAGTGGTCCAAGCTGATCTGCGACTCACGAAGCCGAGCGACGCCAAATCGACAATTTAGTTCTTCCTCTTGTAGTTCTTGAGCGACTGTAATCAAATTGTTGATATAAATAAAAGGTGATATTCTTTTATCTTGTTTTCTTTAAATTCTTACATCATGATATCTTTTCAATTCTTGAATGTTTTCTGTGTGATGATGTTTGAGTAATACTCCGCTCGTCGAGGAGTCGAGACGATCAATAGAATGATGATGTAATATATCTTAAATCGATTCTTGAATCCTACGAGTTTTGTAAACCCTAGCAAGTTCAAGAATCGACGACCCAATTCGTTGCGATGCTTTCTTGATTGATATCGCTCGAGATTGGGGAGTTACGATCGTTTCTTAAAATTGTTAGAGGCTAGAATGCGAATGATATCGACGAAAGAACAAGGGTTAAACGATGAAACCCTAGTTTCATCAAGAAAGCCCTAACTCTCGTCGATCATCATCGATCTAGTATCAATCCTTCGAAGGACAAGAACACGAAATCTTGAGATTACATCACGTCTATAGATCCGATCGATTCCTACGAGCCTCATTTAGATTCTTGACATTTTGGTTGGAAATATCATCGAAACCCGATTCTTGATTGTTTAACTTTTCTTGATTCTTGAATAGAATAGTGACACTTGAAACAATTGATAAATCTTGAATCATGCTTTCTTTTCTTCGCAATTAACTATTCAATTCAAACAAATCGAACATTGAAATGAATCGCACAATCCCTGTGGACGATCCGCACTCACTTACGATCTACAACTGACACCGTAATTGATTGCGGTCAAATATAATTCTTTGATTGTGAGTTCTTTATACATCCGAGAAATACAATAAACCAAATGGCGCCGTTGCCGGGGATCGCGCGCTAATTCGTTTCATATTATAGTTTGAATTGAAAGAATTATTCCATTGTTATTTTGAGATCAAAATTCGTGCAAACCCTAAACGATTTGTTGTGATTCATTGCAAGGAAATCTGGAGCTGTTTGGAAATTGAGAAAAAATTTTGGAAAATACCAGAGAACAGAGGGAGTCTACAGAAGCTCCCGGGTGAGATTTGGTGCAGTGTTCCCATTGTCAGACCGCGGAAGCGCGGCCCAAGTGCCCATATGCGGCGGAACCGCGGCAATATTGGGGGGTCTCTGTGCAATTTTTGCTTCAGGTGATTTCTTACCTTCTCCTCTCTCCTCTTTTAGCTCTAACTAACAGTTTTCTGCAGGATTCTTTGCAAATAATCACAGCGCCGTAAAAGCAAAATTAAAATTTGTGCGTGATTTGTTTCTTGGTTGTTTGCATTCTAAATACGGAATTTAAGGGGCACGGCCAAATCCAAATTAGGTGGGGATTTCATTACCCTTCCTAGGCCCCGAAAATCACAAAACTTGCATCCGCATTGACCCACATTAACTAAAAGAAATCTAGAGAAGACTCTAAGGACTGTCGTGCTCAATTAGGACAAGAGAAGGCCGTGGGTAATTCATTGCTTATCTGCGTTTTCTTGTGGTGCCTAAGGCGAGTGTGTCTAAGGCTAGTGGTTTTTAATTAGGCCCACTACTTACGTAGTGGAGTACCTTCCCACTTACCTGGCACTTATCCGGCCACAGGGGAACAAAGAGGCAGTGGAGGATTCTATCCTGCGACTTGTCTTTTGGCAGTTAGGAGCGGTCTAGAGCCGGACCTAGGTGACCACTAGATTCTAGGGTTTGTGTGCTGCATTTGTTTTGTCGCATCATTTTTTTTCAAAAAAAATCCGTCCCTTTTTCAAAGCAAACACTGCATTCATTCATTTACCCCTAATTATAAGTCAACGCTGCCACTTGTACTAACCCTTTTTAGTGCAAGATAGGCTGGACACGGGATTCTAGTGCCCGTTTAGTCCGCGTACCCTTTATCGACTCCGAAGTCGATATTTCTCCATTTACCTTTCCTTTACCCACTACCACACCCACACCGATGGATCCGAATCCATCAAACTTCTTTAACCCTAATCTGCCGCCGTACGTTGGTGCGCAGAATCCACCCCGCATCTCTCTCCAGGAGAGGTGCTACCCTATTCAAGGTCCTCTTTCGACCTGCTTATCCACACCACCAGCCAACGGGGATAACTTTGAGATTAAGCCCCAGTATATCAATCTTTTACCCAAATTCCACGGACTCGAGACTGAGGATGCTTACGTTTTCATTACCAAATTTGAAAACGTATGCGCAATGATGGGTACGTTACAACTTTCAATGGATGCGATGCGTCTACGACTTCTTCCATTTACATTGTGCGATATAGCCGAGAAGTGGCTATATAACACTACCGCACACTCTATCACGAATTGGGAAGAATTCGTCGCTGCATTCCTTAAGAAATTTTACCCAATACAAAAGACAGCTCGAATCCGTAGCGAACTGAATCAATTTGCCCAGCTCCCTACTGAACCATTTTCAAAATGCTTTGAACGTTTCAAGGATCTATTGGTTCAGTGTCCTCATCACGGCATCCCGAGATGGGAGCTTTGCCGAATCATTTATGAGGGCATTAACCCAAACACTAAACAGAGCCTTGAAAACATGTGTCAAGGTACTTTTATGACCAAAGATGATGGGGAAGCTTGGAAGTATTTAAAAGAGTTCGCTGAAAAATCACTACAGTGGGAGAGTGGAACCCAACCATTGAATAGGGGTGGCGTACACCAAATAGATGTGTCTATAGGTGTTCGAGCTGAAATGGCAGCAATGCAAAAGAAGCTCGACGCTATGGAACACAAATTTGCAGCAGCCTCCCTAAACCCAGTGTCGCTCCCCAAAACTGTTTGTGGGTGCTGTTCTGATCCGTCTCATTTAACGGAAGAATGTCCATTAAACTCTGCGTTTCAAGGTCACGAGCATTCTAATGCCGCATTTCAAAGACCTCGAAACGATCCATATTCTTCCACGTACAATCAGGGTTGGAGGAATCACCCGAATTTCGCTTGGAACCAAAACCAATCTCAAAACACGGTACCAAACACGAATAATTTTCAAAGGGCTCTTCCTCCACCACAACAGCAACCCCTTCAACTCACTCAGCACCCCTATCAGTCACAAAACTTCCAAAATCAGGTCAACACTCCTACATAGTCTAATCCGATGACCTGTTCTGACGAGTTCTCTCAATTCACTCAAAACATGAAATCACTTTTGTCAAATTTCATAGAGGTTTCGGCTGAGGTTAGATCTTCTGTCGGTGAGATAAAGAAAAACTCAGCGTCCCAAGCTGAGAGTATCAGAACAATGGAAGCTGAAATCACACGACTTAAAGCCGAAATGAGTGCGAGAGAAAAAGGGAAACTTCCCTCTCAACCCCTACAGAATCCTGGGCATTACAATGTAAATGCCATCACAACGTTGAGATCGGGAAAAGTGCTGAACAATCATGTCGGGGAAGGTATTGATGATACTGAAAATCATATCAACACCCCGGCTGAGACCTTTCCACACACACACACTTCTCCTTCTGATCCTTCTTCTTCTACCACACCATCTTCTCGCGAGCCTATTCTCCATTTCCCATTATGCTCGACACCTTCTCCCAACCCTTATAGTTCTCCACAAACGGTCCCCACACCTCTTTTGGGACCGCGTCTACCCCATCTTCCTTCTCCTATGATGGACCCTGCGATTATTGCGAAAGCTCCTTACCTGAACCGGTTAAGGGCTAATAGAACGAGTCCTCATATGGAGAAAATTTTGGAAATGTTCAAACAGGTTAACATCAATATCCCTCTCCTAGATGCGATTCAACAAGTCCCCGCTTATGCGAAAATTCTTAAGGACTTGTGCACTAGGAAGAGGAAGACTCAAGTGCCGAAGAAGGTCTTCATGTCTAATAATATTAGCACTGCTTTTATACCCCAGCTACCAAAGAAACGAAAGGACCCAGGATGTCCTACAATATCGATTTCGATTGGGGGTAAAAACATAAATCGTGCTCTTTTAGACCTTGGCGCAAGTGTTAACCTGCTCCCTTATTCTGTCTATGAGCAATTAGGGATTGGAGAGCTGAAACCTGCTCACTGCACTCTCCAAATGGCAGACCGTTCAATCACCAAACCAAGAGGTGAATTAGAGGATGTGTTGATAAAGGTCGGGGAATTTGTTTTCCCTGTAGACTTCATTGAACTCGACACACATCCTGTAGCAAACCCCCGGGGCCAAATTCCGGTGATTCTGGGTCATCCTTTCCTTGCCACTTCCAACGCTGTTATAAACTGTAGAAATGGTTCAATGAACTTATCATTTGGAAATATGACCATTGAACTAAACATCTACAAAGTTGGAAGTCAGCCATCAGAACCCTCTGCTCATATTTTAGATGTGTGCTCTGTCCATGAGATCGCTCCCGATAGCTGTGGAGCTGAGGATCTTTGCTTTACTGATCTCGACGACATTACCACATCTCTGCTTGATCTTATACATGATCTTAGTGAGGACACTTTACCTACACTTGAGTCCTGCACTTCTGACTTTTCTCCACCCGAGTCTGTATCTTTCACAGGCTCTGAGCTTCTTTGTAAATCCAAAAATCACTCAATGTTCCCTCCTTCTATCATTTCTCCGCCTGAGTTAGATCTAAAATTTTTACCTTCTCACCTTAAATATGCATATCTAAGTGAGAATGAGTCTTTACCGGTTATCATATCCGCTTCTCTTGCATCAGAGCAAGAGAATGCACTTTTATCGGTATTGAGATCTAACAAAGAGGCGTTTGGTTGGAGTATGGCGGACATCAAAGGGATTAGTCCCTTGATTGTTCAAGATCATATACATGTGATGGATGATGCCAGACCGACCTGAGAACCACAGAGACGGTTGAATCCCGTCATGAAGGAAGCTGTCATGAAAGAAATCGTCAAATGCTTAGATAATGGTATTATATACCCATCTCCGATAGCCAGTGGGTGAGTCCTATACATGTCGTTCCTAAGAAATCCAGCATCACTGTTATAACCAATGAAGCAAATGAGTTGATTCAGACACGCACCCAAACTGGGTGGCGTGTATGTATTGATTATAGAAAACTCAATGCTGCCACGAGGAAAGACCACTTTCCTCTACCATTCATTGATCAGATGCTGGAACGCTTAGCGGGACGAGAGTATTATTGCTTTATGGACGGATACTCAGGCTATAATCAGGTCCCCATCGCCAAAAAGGATCAAGATAAAACCACTTTTACTTGTCCTTTTGGTACCTTTGCTTACAGTCGCATGCCCTTTGGGTTATGCAATGCTCCCGCTACCTTTCAGCGGTGTATGATAGGGATATTCTCTGATATGGTAGAGAATTTTCTGGAGATCTTTATGGACGATTTCTCGATTTTTGGAGACTCTTTTTCTGATTGCCTATCGAATCTTGACGCTGTTCTTACTCGTTGCAAAGAGAAGAACTTGACTTTGAACTGGGGAAAATGCCATTTTATGGTCCAAGAAGGAATAGTACTTGGACATGTTATTTCACAGAAAGGCATTGAGGTTGACAGAGCTAAGATAGATGTCATTCAAAACCTCCCTCATCCCAAAAGCGTCGAAGATATTCGATCTTTTCTTGGCCATGCGGGCTTTTATAGGAGATTCATTAACGACTTTAGCAAAATTGCTAGACCTTTAACTCTTCTCCTGGCCAAGGAGACGACCTTCCATTTTGACTCGGACTGCGAGACTGCTTTCGACTCACTTAAACACTCACTCACTTCAGCCCCCGTGTTATCATCACCAAACTGGGACTACCCCTTTGAGCTGATGTGTGACGCATCTGATTTTGCAGTAGGTGCAGTCTTAAGACAGCATATTGAAAAGATGCCACACGTAATATACTATGCAAGTAAGACCCTGAATGATGCGCAAATCAATTATACAACCACCGAAAAAGAACTTTTAGCGGTTGTATTTGCATTAGAAAAATTCAGGCCTTACTTAATTGGCTCTCCTATAGTTGTGTATACTGACCATTCCGCTTTAAAACATCTTCTGGCGAAGAAAGATGTAAAAGGTCGACTAATACGTTGGATCCTTCTGTTACAAGAATTCGATCTTGTTATCAAAGATAAGAAAGGATGTGAAAACGTAGTAGCTGACCATCTTTCACGCATCATTTCTTCCCCTGTGACCCTGCCGATCAATGATTCGTTCCCTGACGAACAACTCTTAAGCATATCCGCTGAACCATGGTTCAGGGATATTGTGAACTATCATGCCACCGGACTTATACCGAGCGATTGGTCAAAACAGGACAAATGTCGTTTTCTTTCCCAAGTAAAACACTTTTACTGGGACGAGCCCTATTTGTTTAAATATTGTCCTGATCAGATCATTCGCTGATGTGTCCCAAAAGAAGAGTTCAAGAGTGTTCTTTCATTTTGTCATGATCAGGCCTGTGGGGGTCACTTTGGTCCTAGAAAGACAGCGGAAAAGGTTTTGCAATGTGGATTTTATTGGCCGACCTTATTCAAGGACGCATTTGAGTATTGCAAAACCTGTACACAATGTCAGTGCACGGGTAGAATATCCCAGAGGAATGAAATGCCTCAGCAACCCATCTAGGTTGTTGAAATATTTGATGTTTGGGGCATTGATTTTATGGGTCCTTTTCCCAACTCCTTTGGGAATTTGTACATACTGCTGGCGGTTGATTATGTCTCAAAGTGGGTAGAAGCCATTCCATGTCGCATTAATGACAAGAAAGTTGTCATTAAGTTCTTGAAAGAGAATATCTTCTCGCGATTTGGACACCCACGCGCTATTATTAGCGATAATAGGACACATTTCTGCAACAGGTCTTTCGAGACTCTGATGCGAAAATACTCAATCAACCACCGACTTTTTACACCCTATCATCCCCAAACAAGCGGGCAGGCTGAAATCTCAAACAGACAAATCAAACTTATCCTGGAGAAAACAGTTGCTAAAAATAGAAAAGACTGGTCGACCAAATTGACGGATGCTCTTTAGGCATTCAGAACTGCATTTAAAACCGACCTAGGAATGTCTCCATATAGGATAGTGTTTGGGAAAGCATGTCATTTACCCGTCGAGATAGAACATAAAGCATTGTGGGCTATTAAAGAAATAAATTTTGATCTAAACCTTGCTTGCAACTTTCGGAAGCTGCAACTTAATGAGCTAAGCGAAATCCGCGATGAAGCTTATGATAACGCTGTAATCACAAAGAATAGGACTAAGGTTTTTCACGATAAAAACATTTTAAGGAAAACATTTTCACCTGGTCAACAAGTCCTTCTTTATGATTCACGATTACACCTTCACGCGGGTAAGCTCCGATCTCGATGGAAGGGACCTTTTGTTGTGCGGTCTGTATACCCGCACGGGGCAGTAGAAGTAGAAAATGTTAAAAACGACACCTTTTTCAAAGTAAATGGACATAGACTAAAGCCGTATTTTTCCACTGACCCCACGGAGGAGCTCTTGTTCTTACAAGAGTCAGTTTATTTAGATTAAAATTCCTCCGTCTCACCTTCATGTCCAGTATATCACTGCGTCATCTTTTGAATGAAGGTGAGTAAAATGAGTAAGTTTGGGGGAAGTTCTTTACTTATATATTTTGCCCCCACTAATAATTCCCCCCAGGCTTACAGTTTTTGTAGGTATAGCGGTTGACAACAGTGAGGACACTGTTGAAAACAAGTTTGGGGGAGGTTTGTGCTTATTTTTGCATCATTTGCATATCATCTGCATAAGCACAAAACATTTCTTTTAAAAATCTATAAAAATTGAAAAAAAAAAATCAAAACCGATAAAAATTTAAAAAATTTCAAGTATAAAAATAATTTTAATATTTACACTTTTTTGTACATAAATAAGATAATGAAAGTTTAGATAGTGAACAATTATATCCATGAGATTAGAAAAATTTAAGAAAACTAAGAAAATTAGAAGTTTTCTTATACGAACTAGTAATAAGTAGTTATGAGCTGTTGTCCCAAGGGTTGTAAGATGAAGGACGTCACTAATCTGAGGATAAAAATAAGTCTGAAAAATAGTTTCTATTCTGGAAGCCAAACATTTTGAACGTTGCTACCCTGCTATTCGCACTTACACACGTCTTAAAGCCTGGGATAGTAGAGGATACCTTGAAATGCTCTTGTCTTAAAGCCGATGTATGAAGGAAATAAAAAGAAAAAATGAATAAAGAAAATAAAAAGTGGTGAGAAAAATGGACACTGGTTTTGTTATCACCAAGGGCAATAAAAAAATGTATAGCGAGGGTGCTTCTTCACCTAGTGCCGTAAGGCCAACTGGTCTGGGAGTCACTGCTATGCCTGAAGTGGTGCAAGACGAGGAAAATACACCAAATAAGCAAGCACGTGAGTAATCGGTCGGTTAGTACCTCAAGAAGTATTAACGGTCGCATGAAAGTGTGTGAGCAATCTCATCTAAATATTCATTAAATAAAAAGTACTGAGGCTGATGGGCAAGAGTATGATAGCTTGAATTGAATTCTCCGGGTGTAGGGATGTCCTTTACACACACGCAGGGTGATATGATCGATGTTTTGGAAGAAAGATAGGAATAAAAAATAAGACGATGTTTTATTGAGGGAGGACGTGATTTCTAACATTTTTTCATGACCATTAAGATAGGGCTCATGACAACCGAAAAGCTAGCTTAGTTGGAAACCCTAATTTTCAAGGCTTTTCTTTTACAATTCTTTTCTTTAAATGTAATATTCATGATCTTTCTTTTATTATTGGATTTTGTGGGTGCAATCCGCTGAAAACCCTCAGGAGACAACACTCCTCCTACTAGGGACACCTAGAGGTTTAAAGGCTTGTTGCACGTGCTCAGTGCAATCGTGTTGCCTACGAAAGTGTGCTAGTTAGTTTTTCTCTTTCTTTGTTTTCTCCTTCTCTTTTTAATAAAACAGTTCGCTCGAGACGATCGAAATTAAGTTTGGGGGAATTTGATTAGTCGAAAATATTGCATATTTCAGCCGGCAATTTCCTCATCATTTGCACTCATTTAGAAGTGTACGGTATTCATATTTCACATATTAGCAAAACTATCGCAAAATATCAGATTGCATGTGTTAGACTCTAAAACCGGTATTTTTAGGGAAATTGACAGCATTTCATGGCATCACATCATTCCTATATTGCGCAACACTTGTTTTAAGATCTGTGCAGGAAAATCCAGAAGAAAGGCCAAAATTTACATGGTACCGATCAAACATTACGCCAACTCAATAATTTCAATTCTGGTATCAATCCAAAGGGACAAATACAAATCAACATATCAGATAAAGCTCCAAATATTAGCCCAAGACCACTACAAAAAGACCAAAGCCTAAGGAGCCAACATGGCCGCGGAACCGCGGCCGGAGCCTGCTTACGCCGCGGTTCCGCGGCCGTCTTGCCAGTTCATCCACCAATTTTTGCTGCACAATGCTTCATTCAGGGCCCACATTTAGCTCATGTACTTCAATTTCCAGAAGACTCCAGAGACTTCTGCCAGATCAGCAAGCTTTGGGATCAACACTAAACTAGCCTATCATTCTAGAAACTTCTCCCTAAACCCTAGCTTAAACCCTAAGCTAAGCCTAACTAACTACTTCTAGAAGTCTTTCAACAAACTTTTGGAGGGAACTTCTATTTCAAAATTAAGGCTTAGGGTTTGGGAAATCTATAAATAGGACCCTAGGCTCACTTGTAAACGGGGATTCATTCATTGAAATTTTTAGAGCCATTCACTCTCTTTCTTCATCTTCTTCTTCCACAAGTCTAGTGAGAGGGCTTGTGTGAAACCCTAACCCTAATTCCAATCAAAAGCCAAGATCCCGAGTACCAATCAAGCAAGAAGCCTTGCAACCTTTTATGAGCCGAGCCGATCTTCAATAGAGCAAGTGGTCCAAGCTGATCCGCGACTCACGAAGCCGAGCGACGCCAAATCGACAATTTAGTTCTTCCTCTTGTAGTTCTTGAGCGACTGTAATCATATTGTTGATATAAATAAAATGTGATATTCTTTTATCTTGTTTTCTTTAAATTCTTACATCATGATATCTTTTCAATTCTTGAATGTTTTCTGTGTGATGATGTTTGAGTAATACTCCGCTCGTCGAGGAGTCGAGACGATCAATAGAATGATGATGTAATATATCTTAAATCGATTCTTGAATCCTACGAGTTTTGTAAACCCTAGCAAGTTCAAGAATCGACGACCCAATTCGTTGCGATGCTTTCTTGATTGATATCGCTCGAGATTGGGGAGTTACGATCGTTTCTTGAAATTGTTAGAGGCTAGAATGCGAATGATATTGACGAAAGAACAAGGGTTAAACGATGAAACCCTAGTTTCATCAAGAAAGCCCTAACTCTCGTCGATCATCATCGATCTAGTATCAATCCTTCGAAGGACAAGAACACGAAATCTTGAGATTACATCACGTCTATAGATCCGATCGATTCCTACGAGCCTCATTTAGATTCTTGACATTTTGGTTGGAAATATCATCGAAACCCGATTCTTGATTGTTTAACTTTTCTTGATTCTTGAATAGAATAGTGACACTTGAAACAATTGATAAATCTTGAATCATGCTTTCTTTTCTTCGCAATTAACTATTCAATTCAAACAAATCGAATATTGAAATGAATCGCACAATCCCTGTGGACGATCCGCACTCGCTTACGATCTACAACTGACACCGTAATTGATTGCGGTCAAATATAATTCTTTGATTGTGAGTTCTTTATACATCCGAGAAATACAATAAATCAATTCTCCTTGTGCCATTTTTCTTCTTGACTAGAAGAACTGGAGCTCCCCAAGGCGAGTTACTGCTTCGAATCCAACCCTTCTCAAGTAATTCAGTAATCTGCTTCTTGACTTCTTCCAACTCCACTGGTGCCATTGGATAGTACGCTTTAGAAACTGGCACTGCACCAGGAATAAGATCAATCGCGAACTCTACGTCTCACTTCAGCGGTAAACCTGATATGTCTTCAAACACGTCCATGAAATCTCGAACAACAGCTGGCGCTTCATCTCTACCAACTTCCATCGATGAAAGAACATTAGCTGTCGGCCTAGCCCTAAACTCGACTGGCCCGACAGAATTGCTTCCTCCAGTGAAGATAAACTCTGGATGTCTGGGAATCTGGAAAATTACTTTCTTTACCCTACAATCGATGTGAGCGTGGAAAGTACCGAGAAAATCCATTCCCAAGACGACTTCATAGCTGCCTGTATCAATCACCAAGAAATCTGTAAACAGCTCCCGTCCGCAAACAACAACTGCACAATCCTTACATTCTCTACTAGATATGATCTTCCCATTCCCAGTGTGTATGTCCCAACAACTAGACAGGGTCATGCAAGTAATCGAGTGTGTAGCAATAAACTTGGATGACATAAAACAATGGGATGCACCAGAATCGAATAACGCTAATGCGGGAAAACCATGAACAAGTAGAATACCTGAAACAACTTCTCCTGAAGCTTTAGCTTCCTCAGCCGTCAGGGTAAATGCTCGAGCTTGATTGGGTCCCTGCATCAGCTGCTTCTGTCCCTGAAACGGTTTCTGCGGTGGCTTCTGAACATCATCCTTCGTGCGAAGCTTCGTCGGACAAGTGCTGATAGTATGATCCGCCGATCCGCAAATCAAACAGAGTCCCTGCCTCCTTCGACATTCCCTTTGCACATGCCCAGGTAAATGGCAGTAGTCACAAATTACGGTCCTCCTCTGATCAACAACAACAGGCTTCTTCATCGGTGTTACGCCACGACGGTTCACTGGAATACCTCTGCGTCCATGTGCTCGGTTCGGTGCAAATGCCGGCTTCCGTACTGTAACTGCTGGCTGCGTGTACTCCCAGTCTTCATAGATAGGCTCTGCTGCTCTCGGGCCGCTATAAGTACTTGTGAGAAAGTGGTCAAACCCAGGGAGACAATCTGGCTCTGGATGTCCATATCCAAACTGCGCATGAACCTCCTTGCCCTATCAGCATCGTTGGCAACCAGAGGTCCAGCGAATCTACTGAGCTGTGTCCGCTCAGCTGCATGTACATCTACAGGTGTGCCGTTCTGCTTCAAACTGATGAACTTTTCTTCCATTTCCTCCCGTGCAGTCCGCGGGAAGAACTTCTCCAAGAAACTCTTCGAAAAATCCGCCCAACTGATAAGCTTGGGCAAGCGGGTCTCTTCCATAAGCCACCATTCACGGGCGTAGTCCACCAATTGGATGCGTACCACATCCACTCTCTTATCTTCTGGGATCTGTGCCGCAATGAGTAAATTCTCCGTATCAACCAGCCACTACTCTGCTGGCAAAGGCTCCTCCAGGCCAGTAAAGACCGATGGACCCAGTCTCCCGAAATCCGCTACGGTTCCCACACGTTCAACTGGTCTGGCCACAACATTGTTCACGGACTGTTGAACGGTCTACAAACCTTCCTGAAAAGCTTCAGCTTACTGCTGGTTCAGCTCGGTCTGTCGCTTTTGGTTCTTCAACATCCCACGGATTACTCCAAGCATAGCGACTTCGTCAACACGCCATTGGTACGTTTTCAGATTCTTGTCTGCCATGTTCCTGAAATCAAAGCACCAAAAGGATTAGCATGATAACAGATTCAAATATAGATCAAGGATATGAATCAAGGCAAGAGCTCTAAGTTACTTAAATAGAGTACCGCATTGTAACCATGCCGCGGTATCATAGCTACAATTACATAACTCCACCCAAGTCGCCTAAGTTCTAGAGATAACAAAAGGAAACCAGGTTTTAAGTCGATATGCAAAGGAGGTTTGCATATTGTAAAAGTATAATCAGGAGGAGGTTAAGATTCAAAAATGGTAAGACGGTAAGGTGGCAGGACATGTTTCCTAATCACGAGTATTCTGATTCGTGTATAGGGTCCAATACCCAACTACAAAAAGAATCAAACCCGATAAACCTATA
This sequence comes from Agapanthus africanus, assembly GCA_030015575.1. Taxonomy (NCBI): domain Eukaryota; kingdom Viridiplantae; phylum Streptophyta; class Magnoliopsida; order Asparagales; family Amaryllidaceae; genus Agapanthus; species Agapanthus africanus. The sequence goes on along the minus strand of JASDDO010000024.1, from coordinate 514,710,190 downwards.
TCCTATGGCTCTGATACCAAAACAACCATGTCACGCCCTGCTTCCTAGAGTACGCTAAGATAAGCACGTGACATAGCCAACCATGCTACCTGTGGATAAGAAATATCCTTTCACAGTCACATTACGGCTGTAGAGATATCAAGAACAATAATAAACTATCTAACACATGTCCATAAGCCAGAATAAAACGAGTCAAGAATAAAATAATGGGGAAGCAAAAGATCCAATACAAGAATAAACTGGAATGTACGTCCCATAATGCGGGCTCACATCAGGAATGAAAAATACCGAAAGTAAAAAGAACTAACTACTAACAAGACCTCACTGCTCAGCCTGCTGACTGAAATACTCCTGCTCGGCCTGTAGCGAAGGTAAAGAATCCGGGCCATGAAAAACCCAGACGTCGGTGCATCATAACATCAAGCAATAATATAAACAGGGGTAGCAAGACATGCAGGTATGATCATAAATGGTAAAACAGGTATAACAGCAATATAAATAAAGACAGTGAAGGGTAGTGTGCAGTGAGTAATCTAAACTGGTCTACTGTGTCAACTACTCTCAAGTCTTTGAAATCAATTTGATGAATCATTGATGTAACTCAATAGTATCCCGTGCATGCCCGGGATCACGGTCTATGACTCTCGGGCTGAATCCGAGACGTGCCGCAAGGCAGTAAAGGGTGGTAGGTAATGACGAGTGATGTCAGCGGCATCACTCCGGGGCTGGCCTAGCCGGTCAGACTGATCAGAAAAGGTGTCGAACTGTCGAGTTACAAGTCAGGTTTCATCATTGATTTCCCCATACCCCCAAGTTATATATGTTCAAGTCAGTTATTAAATAATCTGGAGCTAATACCAATACAGGATCAGGCAGGTACAGGTTTGTCCGGATAGACAACAGGAAATGTCCGTAGGGACAACAGATCAGGTTTGTTGGCATTAGTAACAAGATCAGTTAACAGAGAAAGCCATGGTACCTCAAGTCAAGTCAAGTAATATATAGGTATCATGTCATGTCAAGAAATGGTATATCAAGTCATGTTAGGGGTGCACAACATGTCACATGGGTGCTCATAATCAAACTAAATTAAGCATGGGTATACAAAACAAGTATGGGGTACTAATGGAACAATAAAATAGAACATTGTAATATGGTATGCAAATAAGTACAGATTAAAATACATGGATGCACGGTTATCGATTTGAGCTTGGGTTATGGTTCCAACACTAAGTAAAATACACTTAATCAAATACGAAATGTTAAAATCTCGTTATTATGTATTGAATGATCTAGGGATGCAATTGTATATAAAATCGGCTAAATGGATGCAACTAGGTATCCGAAAGTTATAAACTATTTAAAATGGTACTATGGGCTATGCAAATAATCATTATGTGGTTCAAATACGGATATGGGTATCGTGTATCGTAATCTAATATGTAACATGATATGTTTCAAGTTCTAATACTAAAACGATATAAATTGAACACCGGAATGTTAAAAGGGACATGTGGTATTAGATTTAAATTACAGGTTTACTATGCAATTAAATACGTATAAAATAATATAAATAGCATGTAGCAAGTGTTACTTGCCTTGACAGATCAAGAAACGAGTATACGGAACGTCTCACGTCGGCGGGAAAAGTCGCGACGCGCGCACGATGCACGGAACGGATTCAAACAATGTAAAAGGGGATCACACGGGTCAGATACGCCCGCTGGGTCGTCGGGATCGTCGACGGCATGACCCGATTCCGGTGATCTACAAAAGATAGAGAACTAAGAATTTAAGAGAAGAAAAGAAAAGAAAGAGAAGAAAGGAAAGAGGGAGAAGAGATTGAGAAGAAGAGGGATGCTCACTGGGTTTGCAGAGAGGGGTGGAGATGTCGACGGTGATGAACGGAGCTCCAGCGAAGGGGTTGGTTACTAGGGTTCGGTTAGGGTTTGGGTGTGCAGGTTGGCTCTGTTGATGTAGGGTTCAAGAAGAAAAGAAAAGAAGGAGGAGAAGAGAAAGAAGATGTGGAGGAGAGGAGAATAGAGTGAGGTCGTCGGCGGTGGGTTCCACGGCGACGAGGGCAAGAAGCTAGGGTTTGGGTTTCTTGAGTTCTCGGAGGAGGAAAGGAGAGGAGAGAAGAAGGAGATGATGGAGATGAGGAAGGTGTTGACGAGGGTTGAAGAACGAGGTCGAGGGCAGAGGAGTTAGGGTTAGGGTTTGAGGAGGCGGCGGAGTTTGCATGGGTTTCTCATGGCGAGGCAGGGGCTGTTAAATAGAGAAGAGAGAAAGGATAGAAGTGAGGTGACGGTAGCGGGGAAGCGGTGACCTGACTCGAGAAACACACAGTGTTCGCGAGAGGAGTGAGAGAGAGCGAGAGGAGAGAGAAAGAGGAGAGAGAGAAAGACTGTGGTGGGGAGAGAGAGAGAATGGGATCTGCGGCTGAGATAGAGAGGGAGAAGAGAGAAAGAAAGAAAGTGAGATTTGAGTGGGGTCGGCGCAATTTAAAAGGGAAAATTGATTAGCTCGTGGGGAAAGGGAGAGAGTTAGGATTTGATTTTGTTAGGAAATTTTTTTAAAAAGATTTAAATTGGTTTGAGAAAATATTCTGAGCGGTTAAAAGAAATATTATAATTAATTTAAAATTTAAATAATTGAATTTTAGCGGGATATAAAATATTTCAAAATGCGCCCGGGTCGGGTCTAAAAATATAGATTTAAAATATGAAAATTATATGCATCTTCCAAATTTTGAAATGAATGATTAGGTAACTAAAATGTATACCCCCAAGAACGGACCCACGTACGTGCGCGTAGCTATCCAACCACGTCTGTTTCACTGAACGGGACGAGAACACGGTGCGCAGACGCTATCACGGGGTTAGGGGTATCATGCAGGCTATGAAATGAAATTTTAATTTATTATACATGATCTAAAATGTTATATGTAAAATACGCGATGCTAGGTGAAATGTTAATATGCAGTTTATACTAGATGCACGTGTCTTTGTAACAAGCCAGGGTAATCTATAAATATGAATCCACCAGTTCAAGCAAGCGGGTCGGGTCGAACGCAAAGTAAATATAAAATTACTATTCGCACCCAAACACGATAAATCAATAAAATACCACAGATATATAAATACGGGAACTGGAATTGGTATAAATAAACTCGGTTGTTACAAAACCATTTCCTATTAAGAGTACGTCATCTATGTACAATACGTGGAAGGCAACCTTACTCTCTACAAGCTTCTTGTATATACAAGGTTCATCTACCTTTTTGATGAAGTCAAACACTTTGACTTGTAAGTCCACGGTAGCGCCCCGGCCGTCTAACAGACGCTAAATCCGAAACAAAAACTTTTACAACTGGCGTTATCGCGTACTATAACCCGGATCTGCCATTAAAGCTAATAATAACAAACTACAAAGTGGGAAGAAATGTTATACCGAACAATCCGAGTCCTTCGGTTTTCAACCATCATCCCACGCTTTGTTGCGGCTACTCCGATCTCCTCGATCTCCGTTCTCGTCGTCCAGGTGGCACCACGTCGACGGATCTTTAAACGGGCTCCCGCCTCTGAACCGAGGCAACTCGGTCGTCAAGTTTGCTAAAAGAGACGACCAAGATGATGTAGAGAATGAGTAGAACACTTTGTCTTGTTACGTCCAAAGCTATGGACGAACGGTTAATGAAGTTGCCTTTTTGGATCGGGTGAAATGAGAAATGAGGCTATCTAATTTCCATGAATCCAATACAATAATCTTTTCAAAACAACAACCATAACTCTCACATGAGAGGGGGCCGGCCACTTATAGATGAGGGGGAGGTGAGTGTAGGAGGGGGAAGGTGACCACAAGGAATAATATCTCATGTAGAAATATCTTAGCACAAACAAAACTCCATTAACGTAAATGACACCTTGCAAAGAACATTAAATGCACCATTAAAGCTCTAACGACTCACAAGCCTCATCACCACTTCTAGAACCTTCTAGAAGCATGACTCACCCTCATGACTCACCCAAGAAGAAAAGATAAATCCGCATTTAACCGAATGTTAAATACGGCCGATAGAAAACTGAAAACTGGCAACTTCCAAAAGTGATCCTGAAACGAATTTCTGGATAACCCCGTAATGGTATAAATATACCCGCATTTGTATTACGACCGAATACAAATGCAACTAAGACAAAGATATTATATCTACACAGCATAATACTCGGATCCGGCTTAAACCAAAGCCGACCAGTATTATCTGCCCGAAAAATGACAAGTGCGAAATCGCACGTGCATTTTCCGAGCCCTGCCATAAAACCATACGGCCTCTACAACGTTTCGCCTGAACTTGGGAAACTGTCTGTGGGGGACTCTAATGACTCATCAACACACTGGCACTGGGCATAACCTCTAGCACGTCAGAGGTACAAGCTGTGCATAACGGTTACCTATGTACTGATCGGAAGGGAAGCTGACGAGCAAACTCATCCATAAACCCTACTGAGCCTAACAGTGACAATATCCGTACAGTCCGGTCCGTTCGTCTAAAGAGTATCGCATATCGAGTCTAGGGGGGTGGATAAAGTCAGACCCCTAATAACGCGATAAATCGTGTCGGCAGGAAGCCCATCACCACCTGAGAAACTACTGATCCAAATCAGTAATTCTCCACTACCTCGTCCGAGAATTTCTAGTGATGGCCACCCGTGCACTGTACGACATCAACCCCCAATACCGAGAGAGACGAATCCCCGACGATCCGCTCACTGCCTCTATGTGGCTCGGGACTGTACCCAAAAAATACCTGTTTGCACGTCTCCTTTGAGCGTGGTAGGGTATAAATCAAAGCACAGTGGGAACTCACACGAGACAAATGACGATCTTAGGTCGACAAACTAACCTGTACACATGTCACCAGGGAACTGCTATCTGACGATATGTATAATACCAACTAGCATGTTCCCGGCGAGTCCTGTCCGGTGTACTCATAACCCAATGAGCACCTGTATACATCTTAGGTGAACCAACTGACACCAATGGCTTGTGAGACCGGCCACCGCCCCTCGTCGGGGTCTCGACTGTATACACTAGTCTACTCTGGAGTATCGATGCCCTGTCTCGAAACTCCCACGACTAGGGACACTTTAAGGATGTGCTTACAGACCCCAGCTCCCACGTATATGATCGTCTTCATACTGCTGGTAGTCAAGCAAGAATCCTATGGGCTCTATCATCATGCAATAGTGAACTAAAGCATGTATACGATGATAAAGACAAACCAGATAGCATACTATCATCTCGAGCAAGACTGTCATATCGGTATAGGTCCTGCCTCAATCATTGCAATCACGTACCTGCAATCTAATAATTGACTTTGAGGGCACTATCTCCAACAATCTCCCACTTGCACATAAGGCTAATTATTGCGATATCGCATACTCACAGCCCGTGTGATACCGAACATCCAACTTCTCTACTAATCAGTTTCACAAAGCTAGTTTGTAAAACTCTTGTGTTCGAGAAATAGCCTCAGTGAGTGGATCTGCCCTGATGTTTCTTTCTATGTCTCTCTTAATCTCAAGTTCGCGGAGAAAGCCATCTCCCGAATCGAGTAATACCTGTCTTAGAATATGTCTGGATATCTGATGGGACCTAGTTTATAAATGAACTCCAAATCCAAACTTCTTAGACTGTATCGATAACTGAACCTAATCAGTATCCAGCACCATGCCTCCCACAGTATCCTCTTGAACCACCTGTCCATAATACTGTCCCTCGTCAGAAGGAAAACTATACTGACAATCAATCTGTCATCCATGTTACCTTTGAAGCCTGGAATGATAACCGTCTCCCGAAGGAGGCTGCCGTCATCAAATCCGTAGAACATGCACTTATGTTCTAAAACTGCTTCCTTATGTTTCTTCAGGATTGGATTAATATAAACTTATCGCATCTAGTGCAAAAAAACAACATCTGGTGTGGTACTTGTCATCTCATTATTGACTCAATTGCCTAAGCAAGTGATCTGTCAATCATGCACATCCTTCTCCCCTTTAGTCTGTAAGACACCTTTAGAGATGGTGACTCCATCACCTGCAGGTACACCACCATGCCCGGAGTCATCTATTCTAAAATACTATTAGATACTGTCAAAGTACCCACATTGGGAAACTACCTAAATCTAGATCTAAAACCGTAGATCGAGAAACCAGAATGTCCAATATTATATCCATATCCTGTGTGAAGAAACAACTGTGTGAGAACCACAGTACAACCGATCGTAGTATAGGAATTTTACTTCCTACTCTGTGTATGTCATCCAAATACCAGGACATCACACCCTACTACCTTCTTAACAGATCCATCCCCTATTCTGATGAAGTCAAAGCCATGACTGTTACATCAAAATTAGATGCCGCTATATCTGCTCAAGCCTATAAATAGACATAAGCTACTTGTCCACTATGCTTTCGCTGCTCCCACTGACTACGACAACCCTCTGGCAGAATAATATATATACGTACACTTCTTAAGCTAGTTTAGAACTACGCTATACTTATCCTCCTGCCGGGTCTCATAGCCTGGAACAACAGTAGTGTCAAGTCTGGGTAAACTAGAACCTCCCTGTCACCGTCCTTGAGGGTACCGGAGTACCTCTCAGGTGTCTGAGGTTACCCACCATATCTTCAGAGTGGCTAATGGAATGTCAAACCTGATTGAATATATAGGTCCTATTAAATTTTCCATAATCGTTTGCGGTTCTGGAATCACTTCCAGTTCTACCATATCCCCACTATTGTTTTCTGAAAAAATCCATTTTACAAAAACTGTGGCGAGTCAAGAACAATATCACTATTGATCTTCCAGATGGTAGAAAATCAACCCTCGTCAAAGCCAGGGTCAACCCACAAACTGCCATTACAAAAACGTGCCTTGAGTTATCCAGTGTGTGGTTTTAAGCATAAGCTAGACAACTCACCATACCTTAACATCGTTAAGATATTAACCATTCTATATTCAATATAGAAATAGAGGCACTAATTTAATTGGAACCAGATTCAAATCATGCAACTGTCTCCAGTGCATATCAACTTAATGAAGAGAGGCTAATCAGCATTACTCAACTTAGGAATGCATCCAATTATGAGTAACCTGAAAGAGAAACAAGTTTCTCAAAAAATCGTTACTTGAATACCAATCACAAGAATCTACATCTTCAATCCCGATACTTCCAATATTTGGTTCTCTACTTTATTCTTATACCCACAACTTCTCAAAACTTAGACTTTGTATTTCTACGAAAACACTTGTCTAAAAAACTAGAGAAGTCACAAGTAAACAGAACATAGTACGAGGACCTACCCCTTTGTCCTGATGGACACTGGACAACATACAATACTCTGTATAAGTCTGCTGAGTTGAATAACTCAAAACCTATGCGTCGCAGGTTGAAAACTGTACCCAGGCGATTTCCTCAAATATCACCAATTACAACGAATTCCGATATAATGAGGATGATCACCTAATTCTCAATAACTTACTCCCACTCATCATCTGTAAAACTATACAGATGTGAGAATATAAAACCCGGTAAATACATACCCTGGAGTAAGTATCTAATCGGGAAATCAGTTTTCCTTTAACAATGCACCGAAACATGAAAATTTTTCAGAGGGGCATTCTGGTATTCCTAGTAATGCCTCTTCCATAATCTGATTCATGACTTTAACCGTATATTTCTTTGCCTTCTCTCCAAATCCCTTTATTTGTCTTTAGTCGTTACCTTCTGTATACCATCATTAGGCTAAATGGTTTTCTTCCTTCCCTACCGTTCGGCACCAGCCTATGGTTTGGAAGAAGACTATCCAGTAAGCATAATAGGTGTACTCTCCTAATCCTAGGAGTACTCACAACTTGAAAGAAGGTGATTATAAAAGACAACTGAATAATACCTTATTCTATTTCTCCCAAACTGGGAAAAAAGCAAAGGTGAAATAGGAGTGGCGATGAAGTACGCGGTTTGGTCATGAATGATAACAGTCGCAGTTTACTTTGCCCTTTCTCTAATTCTTTTATTTTGTCTTTAGATATTACCTCTGCACACCTTACTTAGGCTAATTGGTTTTCTTCATTCCCTACCTTTCGGCACCAGCCTATGGTTTGGAATAAGACTATCCAATAAGCGTAATAGGTGTACTCTCCTAAACTAAGGAGCCCTTGCAACCTGAGAGAAGGTGATAATAAAAGAAAACTGAATAAACCAATTCTATTTCTCTTGAACCTGGATCCATCCTCGAAGAAGTCCCTTCGAGTTTGTATATAACCATACGATGGATCTATCCAATGGAAGTGGATGTCCGTAGTAATACGGGGTGTTCTGAGAAATGCAAAGGGTAAAAGAAGGAGCGGTAATGACTTATGCAACTTAGACAATCCAAAAGCCAGTATTTTAAAAAGGTTCGGTCAACTTGGTCACTGAGTCATAGTCTAGGGTCGGTCAAAGGTCGCTGCCAAAGAGAGAGAGAAAAGAAACACTCTGCGTGCACTCTAACCTAGATCAGAATGGTTATCACTTTATCTAATCAGGAAACCTCCCACTGTTATCTCAAATTCTCCTCCAAACCTGAAAGAAGAATTAGTCGGGATCACCCGAGGAGTAAACCAACTCATCAGGGGGAATTGGGATCCAACTATCATCGCATGATAACGTGATGGAATCCACTCACGTTATCATACTACAGAAGGTATGTGCATATCTGACAAGTTTCAGTTTCTTTAGAAACTCCCGATGTTATTTTTGCCCCATGCTCTTATTACCTTGGCTTTGGTCAAAATGTCATAAGTCACATGCCAAGTTCTTCCCGTCACTATCCAGGTCAATTTGAACCCACCCGCACATGCCCTTGACTTTGGCCAAAATGGAAGAACGACTGTCCCAAACCAACTCATCTATCTATGCAACAAATGAATACCCAGCAGCTACCAAACACTATGCATTGACTTTGGCCAAAATACATAGCTTGAATACTACTGAATACCCAAAAGAAATGACGGAGGGCTACGGCTGGTTTTTGGCGAAAAACCTTTAACGTAATGAACTTGATCTCGTTGAAGGAAACTGATAGCTTTTTATAAAAAATATTGTGGCGAAAACCTTTTGCTAAAGAGGTCACTCCCGGTGAAGGGATCTCGGCTCTTTCTTCGTGGAATGAGGTGCAAGATATTCTAACTGAATACCGCAATGCAAAGCAACTTGTAATCGACTATAGTGAAGTTATTACCCTGACGTAAACTTCTGCCCAAGGGGTCACTCCCGGTGAAGGGATCTCGGCCCTTGCCTCGTCGAATGAGGTGCGGGATATTCTAACTGAATATCACTATGCATAACAAAAGGAAATGTCTTTGTAATAACACTTTTTAAAGTTGTTCCAACAACATCAAATATAAGTTTGTTTTATCCTTGCATTGATAAGAATCAACGCAATCCCATCATTAAATCACACCAGAAAAGAACGAAAAATAAAATGTACGTACATGCCATCTGCATTCGCCACTGGGTCCCGTCATCACCCGTTAGGTTACTTAACTAACGACAGAGCGGGGGCTGGACTAGCGCGGGTGTAAAACATATACAACATCTAATAGTATATATACCAATATACAATAATCGCTCCAGGCGTGATAATATGCAACATTACAGAAAAGTAATAAGCATCACAGAACAATACAAATAATCTGGGATCCCCGGGTTTCACAGAGCCGCTACTGAAACCCGACGTTCCCCTGGTCGTGTGGATAGCCTGTCCAATGAAACCTAGACCCCGATGGGTGCGGCAAGTTACCCGCCAAAACCTGAAGCGAGGTAGTCCCCCACAGCATAGTGAATGGAACACCCGGCACTTCACGGAATCCGGTAAATTGAGCACCCCTCCTTGGGTCAACCTGTACCCCTAACGAGTGCGGCGAATAGTCTGTCAATTCTAGAGTGAGGCCCCTCTTCCTCTCAAAGCCATGAGATACGGACCCGTTGCCCTCCAGAACCCGGCTATCTGTGCACTCCTTCGCGGGTTAAACCTAGTACAGAAATAAAAATATATACAACGGGTACATCGACCTCAACCCGGTCGTGCCCCAAAAGAATATTATACAAACAGGCAGTGACGGCTGTCCACATGTTGGACGCTCGCCCCGCAATATCAAATGTACAAATAAATCCAAACTGCACTACCATTGCACACTGCTATCCACCACGACATATCCGCAACATCACAGCACAACACAGAACATCAACGTGAATGTCACGTTCGCAAACCCGTCTAAAAGAACTATAGCAATCAGACGCGGTTTACCGATCAAATGACATTCCCGGTCGGAGATATAATGTAAATACTGTAAACTAACAGGTTTAAAATTTCGATCGACTAAATTTCCCGAAGTGGGCCCCACGTACATCTGCTGTACAGTAACAAAATCTGGGCCCAAAAGAACTATACCAAAAACTACAATTTCCACAAAAAAAGCTCTCTGGAAAAAGTTGGTGCACTGTTCCCACAAAAGCGCCGCGGTTCCGCGGTCAAACCCTAGGATTGACCGCGGATCCGCGGTGGTCTTGTGGGATCACGTGCCCAAATTCTTCCAGAATGCTTAGAAAAGCCTGCTTAGTTTTCTACAATATGTAAAATAATTTTTGGACACTGTTTAAAATCGACAGAAACTTTAACATGGAATTTTGCGGTTTTCGAAAATCCGTTCGATCGATGTTTTAAACGCGTTAGCACAAGTTAGTATAGCTTAATGGTGAGACTCTGATACCACTGTAAGTCCATGGTAGCGCCCCGGCTGTCTAACAGACGCCAAATGAGCAACAAAAACTTTTACAACTGGTGCTATCGCGTACTATAACCCGGATCTGCCATTAAAGCTAATACTAACAAACTACAAAGTGGGAAGAAATGTTATACCGAACGATCCGAGTCCTTCGGTCTTCAACCATCATCCCACGCTTTGTTGTGGCTGCTCCGATTTCCCCGATCTCCGGTCTCGTCGTCCAGGTGGCACCACGTCGACGGATCTTTAAACGGGCTCCCGCCTCTGAACCGAGGCAACTCGGTCATCAAGTTTGCTAAAAGAGACGACCAAGATGATGTAGAGAATGAGTAGAACACTTTGTCTCGTTACGTCCAAAGCTATGGACGAACGGTTAATGAAGTTGCCTTTTTGGATCGGGTGAAATGAGAAATGAGGCTATCTAATTTCCATGAATCCAATACAGTAATCTTTTCAAAACAACAACCATAACTCTCACATGAGAGGGGGCCGGCCACTTATAGATGAGGGGGAGGTGAGTGTAGGAGGGGGAAGGTGACCACAAGGAATAATATCTCAAGTAGAAATATCTTAGCACAAACAAAACTCCATTAATGTAAATGACACCTTGCAAAGAACATTAAATGCACCATTAAAGCTCTAATGACTCACAAGACTCATCACCACTTCTAGAACCTTCTAGAAGCATGACTCACCCTCATGACTCACCCAAGAAGAAAAGATAAATCCGCATTTAACCGAATGTTAAATACGACCGATAGAAAACTGGAAACTGGCAACTTCCAAAAGTGATCCTGAAACGAATTTCAGGATAACCCCGTAATGGTATAAACATACCCGTATTTGTATTACGACCGAATACAAATGCAACTGAGACAAAAATATTATATCTACACAGCATAATACTCGGATCCGGCTTAAACCAAAGCCGACCAGTATTATCTGCCCGAAAAATGACAAGTGCGAAAACGCACGTGCATTTTCCGAACCCTGCCAAAAAACCATACGGCCTCTACAATGTTTCGCCCGAACTTGGGAAACTGTCTGTGGGGGACTCTAATGACTCATCAACACACAGGCACTGGGTAGAACCTCTAGCACGTCAGAGGTACAAGCTGTACGTAACGGTTGCCTATGTACTGATCGGAAGGGAAGCTGACGAGCGAACTCATCCATAAACCCTACTGAGCCTAACAGTGACAATATCCGTACAGTCCGGTCCGTTCGTCTAAAAAGTATCGCATATCGAGTCTAGGGGGGTGGATAAAGTCAGACCCCTAATAACGCGATAAATCGTGTCGGCAGGAAGCCCATCACCACATGAGAAACTACGGATCCAAATCAGTAATTCTCCACTACCTCGGCCGAGGATTTCTAGTGATGGCCACCCGTGCACTGTACGACATCAACCCCTAATACCGGGAGAGACGAATCCCCGACGATCCGCTCACTGCCTCCATGTGGCTCGGGACTGTACCCAAAAAATACCTGTTTGCACGTCTCCTTTGAGCGTGGTAGGGTATAAATCAAAGCACAGTGGGAACTCACACGAGACAAATGACGATCTTAGGTCGACAAACTAACCTGTACACATGTCACCAGGGAACTGCTATCTGACGATATGTATAATACCAACTAGCATGTTCCCGGCGAGTCCTGTCCGGTGTACTCATAACCCAATGAGTACCTGTATACATCTTAGGTGAACCAACTGACACCAATGGCTTGTGAGACCGGCCACCGCCCCTCATCGGGGTCTCGACTGTATACACTAGTCTACTCTGGAGTATCGATGCCCTGTCTCGAAACTCCCATGACTAGGGACACTTTAAGGATGTGCTTACAAACCCCAGCTCCCACGTATATGATCGCCATCATACTGCTGGTAGTCAAGCAAGAATCCTATGGGCTCTATCATCATGCAATAGTGAACTAAAGCATGTATACGATGATAAAGACAAACCAGATAACATACTATCATCTCGAGCAAGACTGTCGTATCGGTATAGGTCTTGCCTCAATCATTGCAATCACGTACCTGCGATCCAATAATTGACTTTGAAGGCACTATCTCCAACATGATTGCCATATCAAAACAGATGTTCCAACTCCGCGATGCATGCTTTAATCCTGATGGACTTAAGCATGGCCACTGGAGAAAAAGTTTCATCATAATCCACACTTAGTTGCATGACGAAAACCTTTTACTACGAGTCTAGCTTTCAAAGTCTCAACTTTTCTATTTACACCAAGAATCTTCTCAAGATCCACTTGCTCCCGATGGGTTTTACCCCTTCAGGTGCAACAATCAAAGTCATACTTTGTTGGTGTACATGGATTCCATCTTTGATTGCATAGCATCCAGCCATTTCATAGAGTCCCCACTCCTGATGGCCTGCCTGAACCTGGTTGGGTCATCATCTGCCATGATGCAATCCTCGCTCCCACCGTCACCGAGGAAACCGTAGTATCTTTCAGGTGGATGAGGAATCCTACCAGATTCGCGGAGAGGCTGAGGCTCATTGGAGACTATTGAATCCTTTGGCTTCACTAAATCATCAGCTGTTAGTTTGTCCAGCTGGAACTCCTTCCAGTTCTACCTCATGACCACTAATTTCTTCATAAGAAATTCCTTTTTCTAAAAAGGTGGCATGCTGAGAAACAAAACACATTTTGCTCCTCAGTATGGTAGAAGATATTCCCTCGCAATGTTTGGGATATCCAACAAACTTATACAGAACTGACCTTGTCTCGAGCTTGTCCGGATTTTGCTTTTCAACATAGGCCGAACAACCCCTTATCTTAACATGTTTAAGAGATGGTTTCTCCCCATACCATATCTCATATGGAGTGGTAGGCACAGATTTGGATGGAACCCCATTCAATAGGTATGCATCTTCTCAAGTGCATAACACCAAAAGGAAACAGGCAACTCAGCAGTACTCGTCATAGAGCGCACCATATCTCATAGGGCGCGATACCTCCGCCCCGATACACCGTTGTGTTGTGGTGTATACGAAGGATTAAGCTGAGAAAGAATCATATTCTCTGTTTAGAAAATCCAGGAACTCCATGCCCAAGTATTCGCCTCCCCGATCTCATCGCAGGACTTAATACTTCTACCCGTCTGGTTCTTAACTTCAAGCTTATATTCGTTGAATTTCTCAGAAGTTTCAGACTCGTGTTTCAACATGAACATATGTCCGAATCTTGAGAGATCGTCGATGAATGTAATGAAGTACAAATAACCAACCCTGGCATTTGTAGACATAGGACCGTATACATCATCATGTATCTGTCCCAAGAGTTCAATAACCCTTTCTCTGTTTCCAGTAAACAGAGTATTGGTCATTTTACCTTTGAGACAAGAATGGCAAGTATCATAAGATGAAAATTCGAACAGATTCTCATATTCATCCTTAATGTAACTTAGCTAGTCGTGTCGCATTGATATGACCTAGTCTACAATGCCACAAGAAGGATTCGTTCATTTCTGAACTACTCCTCTTGTGTGTGTTCTACATACTTTGAACTGTGGTTTGATTTAGAACGTATATGCCATTACATAACGTGCATGATCCAATCAACTCTTGATTCAGGAAAATGTTCACAGCATTATCCTCCAATACAGAATTATATCCTTCTTTAACTTAATACAGAATTTGATGTAATGTTGTATATCAGGTTCGGTATCTAATAACATTTGTTCAGAATCAATGTATTTACCATTTGGTAATACAGGGTGATATTTGCCAACTGATTTGGCTGCAACAATTGCACCATTCTCTAACACTTAGAGATATATCACCCAATCCCAGTTCTCTGCCTTTCTATAGCCCATGTAACTCTTACATATGTGGGATCCTGATCCGGTATCTCATACCTAGGACGTAGAGGATACTAAGAAATAGTTCTCGTGAATGAACACACCCGAAGAATATGCATCAACATGCTCATTCCTCGATTGGGTCGCGTAGAAATTCGGATATTCTCCCATTTCCTGCTCGGACTTATAACAATTATAAGATAGAGCGGAACCAACGTTGCCCAGCTTAGTATAATAAGAAGGTCCGGTCAATGCATCCATATTATTATCTTGATTAAGGCGTGACATGGTCGCTACCAGAAGAGAGAGAGAAGAAAACACTCTGTGTACGCTCTTGCAAGATCAAATTGTTTATTATTTTATCTAATCAGGATGGCTCCCACTATTTTTATCAAAACTTCCTTCAAACCCTAAAAGGTAGGACTAGCCAGGATTAATTACACCCTACATGTTCTCCAATCTTTCGGCCAGGAAAGTGTCGGTACTTTGAGGGAAGTTCCCCGTGCTTTTGCACGGACCTAATTAAAATAAACCTCGTTTTCCCAGGGGCGTAACCCCGTTAACACCTTTCTAGACACCTACTTGATCGGCTAATTATAATGTGTAAAACTCTCTCAGGAGTAACTCGTACTCGAAGTGGGTATCAGGATCCAACTATCTCATAGAAGGTATGCAATCTGATTGCAAATTTCAACACTTGAAATTCCCGATAATATTCTGCCCCTAGCGTCCTATGACCTTGTCGTAGGACAACAAACCATAGTCCGCTAATCAAGTTCAACCCATACATTTCATGATTGAATTAAACCCACCCGTACGACCCTTGACTCAGGCCAACAAAGTCGCACGACTACCCTAATCCAATCGCATCATATGCAGCAGATAACCACTAAATAGCTACCGCACACTACGCCTTGACGCAGGCCAACAAACGTAGCATGAATACTAAGTAGTACTTATCTGAAATGACGGAGGGCTACGACAGATTTTAAGAAAACCCTTTGCGTAATGAACTTGATATCGTTTTAGAATCGAGTGATTTTGAAAAGGAGTGTTTTTTAGGCTATTACTAGTTTCGCTAAAGAGGTCACTCCCGGTGAAGGGATCTCGGCTCTTTCCTCTCGAATGAGGTGCTGGATATTTCACAAATACCACTATGCAAAGCATGAACTAAAAAGCAATCAAAAACAAAAACCGAGTGGGTTGTAGCATCTGCCAGTTTCGCTAAAGAGGTCACTCCCGGTGAAGGGATCTCGGCTCTTTCCTTATCGAATAAGGTGCTGGATATTCTACAAAGAATACCGCTATGCAAAGCAAGAACTAGAGCTACCAGTTTTTAAAACAAGATTCTACAACATCTTTAGGTTTCTTTCTTTTCATTAATCTCATTAATGAAGTCCCATCATTTATGCTTCCTAAGCATCACAGAAGAAACGAAAGCTACAATATTTATTATATATCATATATATAATATAAGCATTCGTCTCATCATATAAAGTGATCACATCACAGAATATCAGCAGCAGAAGTACACATATGAAATATTGGATACACTAGGAATTCCGTGTTTTAATTAAGCCAGTAAAAACACGGATTCCACGATCACGATGAATAGCCAAACCCGCATCCCTAGACCCCTACGAGAGAGGCAAGCAACCCTCCTAATTCTAGAGTTAGGAGACCCGGGTCTCGACTCCTCGAGATGGTCTCCCACTGGACTCTAGAACACGGTTACTTGTGCTATCCTCCTTGGGTCTATCCTAATGCGGAAAAGTAAATAATATACATCAATGGTGAGATCATCCTCAACCCGGAAGTGCCCCAATAAAAGAATATTATATACAAGTTTTTACATGAATGAAAATGAAAAATTCTCATCTCACGCAAAAAACCCCGGCTATTCAAAACACGACGATCCAATATAACATATCACAGCAACACATTACATCACATGTCATCAACGTAATTAAATATGCGTATCCCAATTATCGTTGACATATAGTAACGAAACCGGCGATACACCACAAATTACACTTACGGTCGCAGAAAAGAAAGTGAAAAACTACAACAATTGGAATCCGCAACCACCTTAGACATCATAAACCCAATGTATCACATACTTTGGATTTCATGCCCAACCAAATGAATTCCTTAGACATCGCATGCCTAACAATTATAAACCCCGCATTTTAGTCTCGACATTAAAAACACTTTTCAATAACCAGTCGGATAATTCAACAAGATTCCCGACAACCGGATCGAATGCTCGTCGGAAACTTTAGTAGACGGCCGCATCCACGATGCCGTCGACGAAGTGCACTTAGGCGGAACACCGCGGCCGCGAGCACCCGAACGGATGCTTTTGGCGATGGGGTTCTCCTATAATTACTTGGTCGGGGCTATGGGGCGTGGCTATCTAGTAAAATTACCCGGCGAGTATCCGCGTACGCTACATGATTGCGACGGACTTTTGATCCACATAAAAATCCCGTGGCAACCGATCAAATGAGACAGAATTGCTAGAATTATAAAATTCAAATTAGTTTTCATAAAACTAAATATTGTGGATTCTAAGTATTGTATCACAATCACAGATATCTAGACGATGTTAAACTTTTCGATCGAATCAACAAACACCCAAAATTTCCCAAAGAACTCAACACTTGAGCGGAGTTTAAAAAATACCCAGAATATGCCACAGCACCTATGGACCAACCGTAGAAGGGTCAACCCTTGCCTCACCTATGGCGCCGCGGAACTACCACAAATCCTAGGGTTTGGTGGCGGTTCCGACGGTCACAGAATCGAGTTAGGGTTTCGTTCTTCTAGAGGATCCATAGAAAACACCTGCATGATTTTCTGAAGATTTTAAACATAGAAAAATCCAACTCTTGGAAAATTTCCAGCGAGGGAGAAAATGGGTTATTGATATCCGTTCGAACTTTTTAACGTCGTCTAAATAACCCGAAACGATGTTAGAATTACGACTACGAAACACTCCAAATTGCCTTTACAGAAATATAACATCACATGCAATATCAGTAAAAACAAGCAACACCTGAAACACCAAAACCCAGAGACTGGAACACAGACCCAAAACGAACCCCAGACAACTCAAGAAAACCGGTAGGGCCGATCCTGTAGCAGCATATGGCCGGTCCAAATCCGGCGAGAGGAGCTCGTTTTCGTCTGGTGTTCATGTTACATCTCATGCAACATTCTGCAACTGCTTAAAAAAAATTTAGACACCTTAAAAATTTCGACAGAAACTTGGTTTTTGTTTCGAGTGTTTCGGATTCGTTTCGGTTTCATAATTCTAAAAATATCGTCTAATTCTCTAGCATGGCTCTGATACCACTGTAGGGTTCCCTAGGGTCGCCGCTGGGTTTCGGGAGGCATCGACCATGCCGTTTTAAAAAATTTGGCGCGCTAAAGAACCCTAACCTAGAATCTTAACTAGAGAATTAGACGAAACTAGAATGTAAACATCTTTACATCTAAGTGAACAAAGAATACAGCCTTTATAGACCGGTCCTTCACTTCATAAGCTCCGTGTAGTAGTCTCTTCGCTCCAAGTACTGATCTTCCGGACTCTAGTAAGGCTCCACAAGGTGAAATGAACAAGCTTGCTTGAAGTCTTCGAGGCCGAAGATGATCTACGTCGAGGAGACACTAACCCAAGCTACCTCTTCACTAATATGGAAATAGTGAAGCAAACACCCTAAACTAAATGGCTAATCTAGTAGAGGATGATGAAGTAGTAATTTTGTTCACTTTAGAAATATTTTTCTCACTCATTTTCTTCACCTCCTAAAAAGCTAGAGAGCTTGAGGAAGGAGATGAAGAAAAGCAACCATGGAGAGAAGCAAGTGAAGAATGAATCAAGTGGTGAGAATAGCAACCATGGGTGGGATAATATCTCATACTAACTCATGTAGAGATTTAACCATGGCTTGGGATAATGGTTGGGTTAACAAAATATCTCAAGTAAAACAAAATTAGTGGACTAAGTCAATGGTCAATACAAGCTTCTAACCATGTGACTAATTTCCAACTAATTTTGATTTACTTTAAATAAATAAAAACCCATCATTATGATAAGCATGGTGTGAGTCTCATACACCCATGTCTCATGTATCATCTAGCATGACACAAAAGAATATACATTAATATATATCACATATATACTAAGTTTACACAAGTGAGAAAAAGAAATCTTACGTGAGCTAATATTAGTTAATGTAAGTTAATATATCAAATATATAATTATACATTAAATTATTAAATCAACACTTGATTTAATAATCCGGCTATATCACATACAACCAACTAATATCAAATGTATCAACTTATCGAATCAACACTTGATTCGACAGCCCGGCTATATCACATATAACCGACCAATATCTCATATCGCGAGAATAGAATACAGTATCATATACACGTATTAATCTCGGTCCTGCGTATATCACATATGTGCTCCTACTTCGTTTCGCCTGAGCCAGGAAACCTCTGTGTAGGAATCTTAAGACTCATCAATACGCCGGCAGTGGGTGGTGATCATATCAGTCATCCAAAAGCCGCAAGCGGTCTGCTCAACGTAACGACCACCCGGGTATTGAGCGATCAGAAGATCAACAAGCAAGCCTGCTCATACTCCTGTAAATCCAATCAGTAACACTACCGTACAGTCCGGTCTCTTCGTCTGATATATCGCATATCGCAGCCTGAGGGTGGTAAACGTCAGACCCCAATAGACCTGATAAGTCATACCGATGTGAGGCCCATAACGGTTCGAGAGACTACTGATAAGACTTACCAATAGATCTCAACAACCCTGGCCAGGGATTTCCTGTTATAGCCAATCAAGCATAGCGCAACATCAACCCCCAATACCGGGAGAGATGAAATCCCCTCCTATCGCTCATTGCCTCCATGTGACTCGGGAATGTACCCAAAAACCACCGTTTTGCACGATCTCTTGAACGTGCTAAGGTGGAAATCAAAGCACAGTGGGAATCATACAAGATTCTATGACGATCTCGGGTTGACAGACTAACCTGTACCAGTGTCACTAGAGAACTGCTATCTGACGATAGGTATAATACCATCTAGGAGTTCTCGGCGAGTCCGTTCAGTGTACCCAGTCTCCACTGAGCACCCGTATACCTTCTCTGATGTCAAACACCAATGGATGTAGGATCATCCATCGCCTATCATATGGGTCAAGAAGCGTATACGCTAGTCTACTCTGGAATATCGATGCCCCATCTCGATACTCCCACGACTAGGAACATTTGAAGGATGTACTTACCGACTACCCTTACCCCACTAGTATGATCTGCATCATAATCCTGGTAGTCAAGTACTCATCCTAAAGGCTTTATCAACATGTAATAGAGAGACAATAAGTGTACATGTTAAGATAAAGAGCAACCAGATAGCATACTATCATGTCGAGCAAGAAAGTCCTCCCTATATATGTCCAAGCATCCACTATAATATACATCACATGTATAATAATGGCCTCTAGGGAATACATATAACTAACACTTATAGACTACCCAGCCCCCACTAGTGTGACTGTCACGGCCCGAAATATTAGCTCCTGACCAACACTTGAATCACGCAACGTCTAAAAGGCGTAACGGAATTCAAGTAAGCTGAAACCCAGAAATCTAAACCCTTTTTAAGAAAATAAAGGAGGTGTAGTTTTGAAATAAAGGTATAATGAAATCAAGTTTTCTTAACGCATGGAAAAAGGGAAATAAATAATGCAAATGAAATTTAATAGTTTGAAAACATGTTTCGTCTTTTAAAAATTGGGCAGCACCTCCTTTGTATATTTTGATCCAAAACCACATATACAAGATAAAGATATAGGCATCCCCAAGCGGGAGCTAGCTCTTCGCCAAACAGCGGATCACAACCACACAAGACAGTATAAATAAGTATACGATGCCCAACGGCGAAGATCACCGCAAAAGATAAAGAAATAAGCAAGACATCAACCCCAAAAGTGTAACGTTTTAAAAATAATTAAATAAATAATTAAATAAATAAAATTATTTAAGTGAATTTTATGAATTTCGGTAAAGTAAAATGTATTTTTCGTAAAATTAAACCGTAATTGTTTTTCATTATAATTTCAAAAATACATATTTTAATTATGTAATTACTAGTAAATGGTGTTTATTTAGCCACTTATAAATTTTTATTTTAATTAAATATTTTTCCTAAATTAATTATTTTAAATATTAACATAAGCTTTATTTTTTAAACTAAATTAGTGTAAATTACAAATTTGAATGGTTTTAATTTGTAAAAATGAGCCATGGTATATTAGAATCAAGTGTGTAATATGCAAAATCTTTTCCAAAATCTCTCCATGGTTCTAGAAATTTCTAGGAAAAGGGTTAAATTGAAAAAGTTAGATAATAAAGGGTTTAAGTGAAAAAAAATGCATTATTTATGAACTTTCTACACAATACCACACATTTTCTCTCTCTCTCCACCCTCCTCCCTCTCCATGGCCGGCCTCCCCTCCATGGGTAGCCCCAAAAATTTTCCCCCATCATTTTTGCAATAAAAATCATCAAAATTCATCAAAAATTCCAAAAATAAATCTCAAAAATCAACATTCAACCTCTACCATTTTCCTTTGACCTATTTAGCATGGATTTTGGAGATGGAAAGCATGCATTTTGGAGGCTCATTTTCATGTTTGGGTTTCTATTTTGAAGGTATAAATTTCCTTCTTTTGTTTTATTTCTATTAGATGTTTCTTTTAAAGCATAATTAGATTTAATATAATAATTCTAGTTGCAAATTTTAAAATTAAAGTTAGGGTTTGTAAATTCAAGTTGTGGTTTTTATTAATTAAATAAGGTTATAATAGCTAGTTTAACATCTTTTAGAGTGGAAAAATATTGCATGGTTGTTGTATAATAAATTGTTTATTCAAATTGTTTTAATTAAGCTATTTAGCTAACTAGATTTTTCAAAAATGTGTTTGTGGGTAAAATAAAATTCTTATTAAGCTTGTTATCATTAGATGGTAGTTTTAATGAGAATATTAGCATATTAAAGGAAAGAAAAACTTAGTTTTATCACTAGTTTCTTTTGATAATTGGAAAATAGTAATAAAATGCTAGTATTTTGTGAACTAGATTTTGGAAATTCCTATATAAATGAAATTAAAAATATAATCATGGTTTCATCATATCATTATCATCATGAATTGTAGTTTAGTACATTAATTCATGCAAAATCATGTTTTTTGGTGGAATTTAGGTATTTTGCTTGAAAAATGTTGAAAATTGTTAAAGGTTGCAAACTAGAAATTTCAAATTAATACAAATTTGTGTAATAAAAATATAGTAATGGTTTGTATAGTCTAGTTATGCTATTTAATGAGTTTTATGACCATTGGTTTCATTTAAATGTCAAGTTTTGATGAAAAACGGTAAATTAGTATTTTCGGGTTTTACGAAATTGGACGGTTTGATGGATTTTAGGGTTTCGATGGATTTAATCATGTTTTATAATATAAGTAAGGTGTTTTAAAACTACGAGTTATTTGTTGATGTTTATCTCGATCCATCGGAGTTTGTACGCCGATATCGAGCGATATTTGGTTCTTTTGCGTGGACGGGACATAGGTTTTAACCTATGCTTGTTCCTTGCGTCGTTTTGGCTTTTGTATATGATTCAGTTTACGATACTATTTATATGCTTGCATTTAGGTACCCCTCACATGGACTGCGGGCGATGAAGAGGATGATGGCGACACGTCTTCGGCAGACATGGACCAGGTGAGTAGATGCATATCTACGGGGGGAAGTCGGGTGGATGGCGTTTAGCACCCCCGCAACGTAGAATAGGAATAGTACTTATTGACATTAGGAAACCAGATGTGACCCTAGATTCTTAATGAGTAGGACCCTAGTAATGACCCTAGGCTGGACCAGACTGATTTAGGAAGACCATACCAGAGGATGAATACCCTGGAAGAGGTTCGTAGGTTTCAGGTAGAAACACACACACGCACACACTGAAACTCGACATGGTGTATACGGGTATGTGTATATATATATATAAGACTAGGTATAGGTATATATATAGATATATACAACACGTATGTGGGATACATTGATACACGGGAATGAAACAGGATAACTGGGCTTGATGCCGTGATTCTTGACTATACAGTCGTATTAAAGTGTTAGCGGATCATTAGAGAATGAGATAATGAACAGGTATACCTAAATTATAATGGGTAGTGATGATATTGAGGTACATGGGACTCTAAAATAGAACCCGAACTGTAACTTGTGACTGATCACGATATGATATATGTATGACTTGATTACGACATCATATAGGTGTGACCTGATGTCGATATCATATAGGTGTGACTTGATGACGATATGATATCAGTATGACTCGATCACAACATGATACATATGACATGCTATTTCTGAGGATAAATTAATGAGGTATATTTATGATGGCAATGTTATATAATTGATGTATGCGATTACAGCATAGCACCTCGATCATGACATGTGTTGATGATGATATTATACGAATAATGAGACACGTAGGTGATATTTGACCCGTACCCCGATATTGGGATGCCGTACGATGGATTTTACCGTACGAGGCATAGATGTGATGATTGATCCGCACTCTTGATTTGAGGAAGTCGTACCATGTACGTGACGCTATTGAGGCAGGATCGCCGACTATTAGAGATATGGACTCGGGCTTTAGGTATACTTCTATCGACCAGTTCTTAGGTTTAGTTTTCCTTAGGGGGGTTAGATGGACACTACGTTAGGTTCGAGTCATATAGTGGTAGTGGTAATTGTATATCAAATGAGTGGATAACACACATCCGTCTTTACTTTCACATTGTAATCATAATGTTGCATGTTCTTACATATGTTGCTATAATCAGTATAAACTTTACCTATTAGGACGCCAGCACCATTACCGATGATGCGCATATTCCACGCACACTTATTTGCCGGCTCACACACATCATCATCGGTAATTGCTATGTCACGTACACTTTAGATCATATTGTCTTTTATGGATAGAATCAATTAACAACTAGACCGATATAATATTGTGATTATTCTCTGATGTTAGTATAGACATGATATTTATTACTTAGACATTCATGCATTCATATTTTCATGTTATCATGCAGTATTATGGGCATATGCCGACACTTATCATATAGTTACTCATGATTTTGAGATTTGGATTTCTATGAGATTTCTGGATTTTGGGGAAAACCGCAAGAATATGTAAAAAACTTCTCTCTCTCCTCCTCCCCTCTTTTTAAAAACATAAGATGCGGTTTTCTCGTGATGTATGTGTCGTCCACCATGAGATTTCATGTTTTCTGTTGGATTTCGAGACCCGATTCGAGGAGTGGATGAACCGTCTCGGGTACATGGTGGGCCCGGTATGGTACCCCGGGGCAAGAAGATCGAGTTGTAGACGATGAGCCTGGCAGGGGAAGGCTACCTACCGGTGATGTCTGGCGCGGCGGATATCCGGAGGATACCGACCGTTGTCGTGAGATTTGATGATATGGGCCGATCCGGACTGACGGAGCCCGAGATATTGAGACTTGAGATTACATGTGTTGTGTCAACGCTTGACACGGATTTCCATGGATTTCATTGTTGAGATTTCAGATTCTTATACACATTTTACTACGATAACAGCTAAAGATTTCTTATACATATATATCTGGATTTCAGGATTTGTTACTTTAAATTCATGGTGCATGCATTTCAATTCATATGACATAGTATTATATGAGGCACTGACACAAGCACAGAGTATCTGCACTTACACGTAGTTTTACCCTGCTATTACTAGATGATTGGGATATTATAGTGTATTATTATGACCTAGGATAGCATCGTGCATTCGATTTCTTTTCGTAGATGTCTTCTACTCACGAGTTGGCAACTCACCCCCGTTGTGCCACATTTTATTTCAGGTTCGATGTACAGGTTTCCGTGGCAGCTTGTTGGCACATCTTTTCTTCAGGGTGATTTGCACGGTAGGTTGGTTCACTTGTATCCGAACCACCATTGTACTTTTATTCATTCATTTGTATCTAGTAAGCTCCATCAACCATACTTGTATTACTTGATAAGTTTATTGGACCAGTCTTTTATTTCGACCTTAGAGTCGCGCATGTATTATTCTGATCTGGTGGTTTTGTTTTCTTTTGAGTTTTGAGCCTCGCCCTTTGGCGTTGTATATTATTGTGTTTGTTGTGGTTGTTTCCGCCTGTTGGCGTTGAGCTAGCACCCGTTTGGGGATGCTTTTTATTGTTTATTTATATTATACTTGTTGTACCCGTTTGGGGGCCAGTTTTTACAGAGAAGACTCTGCCGAAATTTTTGAGAAAATTTGCTGATGCTTTTAAACTTGTTTTTTTTTTCTTCTTCTTCTTCTTTTATGGTTTAGATTTCTGGGCTTCGGCTTACTTAGGTTACGTGGCGCCTCTAGACGCTTCGTAATCTAAGTGCCGGTCACGTTTCGTACTTTCGGGTCGTGACAAAAAGCGAACATAAAACCCATCGCTCAAGTCTCGCACTACAAGTCTCACTAAGTCTCATTACTTATACAATTACTAATTTTGATTTGATGGAGTTGACTAGATACAATATGAAATATAAATACAAGGGTGGGTACGATACAAATGTCCCACCTACCAATGCAAAACACCCGAATGCAACTGTGTGCCAGCGAAGCCACTACTGATCTATGCGGTCAACCTGCAAGAACTGTGGCACAACGGGGGTGAGTTTCCAACTCGTGAATAGAAAAACATCTACAAGTAGAAATTGAATAAACAACGACTCCTAGGTCAACTATATCATAAAGGTAATACTATGATATCTAGGGTGACCGTATCTACATCTGTGCCATCAATATCATCAATGTCTATATGCATGTGGCTAACATCCAACGATATAATCACTGTATGTATGCATGTGGATCCCGTCCACGTGTCAACCAATGACACAACAACATCATGCATGTAAATATCATAAAAACATATGCATGAAAATATGAGGATATAAATCAACGTGAGTCCCTCGCGACACATCAAAATTATGGAACTGGAGTGTCCAACCTCGACACTCGAAAACATCATGAAACCCGTGTCCAGCATCGATACGTAAATCCTCATATATCTCAGGCTCCGTCTGCGGGATCGGCCCACGGGCTCCGGCAGACGAGTCGGCCCATATCCATCTCTCGACTCCGGTCGGTATCCTCCGGATAACCGCCAGGTCCAACCAATCACCGGTAGGTACTAGCTACCCTGCCAGGCTCATCGTCTACTCCACGAAAAACATTTCTCGCCTCGGGGAACCATACCGGGTCCACCATGAACCTGCAAACGGAATCAGCCACCTCCTCGAATCGGGTTTCACATATCACACGTCTCAGAACCGAGAAAATGCATGGTGGACGCACTGAAATATCATATCAAGAGAAACCGGGTTTTTAAAACAATACATACTTCTTTTAAAATGTCAACGGTTCTCAAATCCAGAAATCTCATGAAAACAGCATATCTCAATGCGTAAAATCATAAAGTATGATGTATGCGACATATGATGGAAATGTAAGCATATCCTTGTATCGTGCAATATGGAACAGTGATGTGACAATATCAGTATAGCATGTGTCATATCGTAATGATGTGAACATAGCAATTAAATCATGCAAGGAGTAATATCATAATGCAGCAACTCTACCGTGTAGTGACATGGCAATTATCGATGATGAAGTGTGTGAGCCGGCAAATCTGTGTAAGTGTAACATATGCATCATCGATAATGGTGCAGGTGTACTAGTACAGGTATAAATAATGCAATGCGAATAACATGAATGCAACATAAGGTAAAATGTCAACTAAAAGGTATAAGGTATACGCGACTGACATGACCGAGTCGGTGAATCTATCAATCGGCATCCAGCCTCACAACATCACGTACGGCATCCTCTAGTCAAGGGTATGGATCAAACATCAAGTCAAACTCATCACGTACGGAAAATCATCGTACGGCGGCATTAAACCAATAGGGATCCTATCAACCTATAAGACAATGAGGGTACGGCCTAATGTCACGTACGGCCTATCATTCATGATTCACCATATATAAATATATCTATATACCTATGTCTCAGGTCACATCCATAACAATCTCATATCAGGGGACCGGCAAGGGTATCAATCATCTCAATCGACTCGCATCCGTATACTAACACATCATCAAATCATCATATCGCATCTTATATTCTTTTCATCGCATTAATATCCCACATCAAGTCAATTTTACATATACATTCTACCTTTACTATAAGCATACGTATCTAATCTAACATACACACCCGAACCATACAATCAGTTTTAAAAAGATGTGAATCATAGTTTTGAAAGTAGGGGCTACGGTTTTTTTAAGGAAAAGATATCATTTGAAAATCTGTAACGTCCCTCAAGGTATCTGTTTAAAAGGTGCATATGATTCTTCAATTTGGAAATAGGTATGGTTCGGATGACACATCTACGTCGGCTATCTAGTCCTATAGTACCCTAAACGGCAATATCATCAAACATCATCCTCAAATCCCGTCATCACATATTAGCTGTATCATATCACTTCTAACTATCCTTTAGTTTCTAATATGGTTTCTCTAACTATCTTTTAACTCTATCTATAGTTTTCTATTAAAGGTTCCCTTAACCATATTCTATATATAAATCGGTTTCCATCAAAGTTTGCGGGGGTGCTATACGCCATCCACCCGACTTCCCCCGTAGATATAGATCTACTCACCTTGATCTTCGCTTGCTGGAGTCGATGACGCCACGCTCATTGTAACGCCTTAGATTTCGGTTAGTATTAGTTTAGACGTTAATGCGGGTTTACTGTAAAAATTTTACCAATTCGGTTTCCTCATATTTTATAACATCTAATTAATAATTTATTATTATTTGTTATGGGCATGCACGCACGTATGCACGTAAATGTGAGGGTTTGTTTGTGCT
The DNA here is from genome assembly GCA_030015575.1 of Agapanthus africanus. Classification (NCBI taxonomy): domain Eukaryota; kingdom Viridiplantae; phylum Streptophyta; class Magnoliopsida; order Asparagales; family Amaryllidaceae; genus Agapanthus; species Agapanthus africanus. Next base: position 514,682,438 of record JASDDO010000024.1, on the reverse strand, counting down.
AATCTAGATTTAGTGACCATGACAACTTAACCTTTAATCTAATCCTTTGCTTTAATCTAATCCCTTGCTTTGCCTTAACCCTAATCCTTAGATATTCCATTTGGGTTTTGTTTGAGAGAAAGGTGGCATGGTGACTAATGGTAGGCTTTAATGGTGCATTTATGTGAGAGTTATTGCAAGGTGCACTCACCCTTAACCTCACCTCTCTCTCTCTCTTTTCTTCATACTCTCTCTTACACTCTCTCTCTCTCTTTTCACCATTGTGTAGTCTTGTAGTTTTAGTTTAGATAGTGTAAAGTTAAGTTTTTGTGCAAATATCGTATTTTTAGTGTCAATATATGAGATCTGTGATCTGCTGTGACCCCGAGAGTTTACTAGAAAACCAAACAATATTGTTGTGTTGTACCTGAGACCCTGAGCCTTCACCTCAAGCACGAGACCCCCTGCTCGGACCATGGCCGGCGACGAGAAGGCGATTTCCGGCGACGCCGGATTTGTGGTGGAGTTTTGGGTTTGGGTTTTTTTGGGTAGGTGTCTGCTTTGGTTTAGGTGTGTTTGGTCTTGTTTGGTTGTTAGGTTTTCTCTGTATGCAAAATCTGGGATCACATAGGTAGTTTCTAGTGTTACGACTATGCACGATACGTTATCCGACACGGTTCATGCACTTTATGCTGGTTTTGCTCTTGAGTTGGTTTCGTAGTGTTGCTACGCACGTTAACCACTAAACGAACACTTGGGAGTATGTTTGGAGTTGGTGTGTCGGTAAAACGTAGTTTTGTATGTGTTTTGGTCGTTTGCTAATATATACCTGTTATATTGTTTTATGTTATAGGTTCGCAGGCGAGGACTTCAGACGCTGCGAAGAAGGGGAAGCAGGTGGTTGGCTTCACTTAGCCAGGACGGTTGGTGATTAGATTTAACATCTACAGGGGAATCGCCCATATGGCGCTATGCGTCTAGGCTAGAGATGTTATGTTGTTGTCGCATATTCTATTTCATATATAGAGTTGCGCATACACATTATTGCTTAGTTATTGTTGTGTTTGGACTAGTACCCTTAGGACACTGCACTATTATTGACGGCTTATGTTGCACGAGCACTGTTTGTATACCACACACACCATCAATAATTGCCATGACACGCACAACACCCATACTTATATGATATTGTTTGGTTAGGGACATTGAGACATTGATTCATATTCCTTTATGCATATGACATCTAGCATACATGTATACCTACATGCTTACACATATGCCTTGACATGCTTACATGCAAGTTACCTGTATATCTATAGGGTAATGTACCATTAGCGATAGATACATACACACATAATGACATAGCTACGTGTATACCTTGCATACATACTTTACTTATATCTGGAGGGTATATTACATCATTACTGATAGGTAGATACATATACCTTACTATACCCTTATGTTTACACATATATCAGGCTATAACTACATGTTCACCTTTATTTGATATTATATAGACTTGGAGAAATTAGGAACCACATGATTTATATTTTAACTTGTTGCAGTTAAATAGCGGCTTTTCCTTTATATGCTCGCATTTCAGTTTCATGTTGCGTATATTATATTCATGGATTTTCGCATTGAGATATGGATTTTTCATGATGTTTTCTGGATTTGGGGACCGTGGTAGTTTCATGAAATTATGCATTATTTGAAAAACCCGATTTCCCTTGATATGATATTTCAGCACCCACCATGAGTTTTATCGGTTCTGATATATATACCCCACGCGAGGAAAGGAGGGGTCGGTGTGCGGGTACATAGTGGGGGCCAGAGGTACCCCGGGGCAAGAATCTCAGGAGAGGAGATGAGTGAGTGGGGGAACCATACCTACCAGTAACAGTACCGACGACTCGGCGGTTATCTTGGGGATAGCGACGGGAGTCATGTACGTATGGATACATGGAAAAACGAGGGTCGAAGCTGGGCACTCGGGTTTTTCGGGATAGCGTATGATACGTACCTATCAGGGAGCCAGTCATGGTGACAGCACCTGATAGATCAGTATTTATGTTTCTATGTGAGACACTTGTTTTCATGATATTTTTACTCCTTAGTATATATAACAGTAGAGTGGGACGCTGTTATATATGCATATATATATATATGTTAGTGGAGTGGAACGCTAATATATATGTATACATATCAATTCATATACTTCATCATATTTATCATGCAAATATACTTAGGATATATGAGGTTGACTTGATATTGGATGCAGGATTTATGAGATTTCTGGATATTGGACACTGGATATATGAGATTACTTGATATTGTACATTCAGGATATATGAGATTACTTGATGTTGTACATTCAGAATATATGAGTCTTACTTGATATTGCACATTCAGGATATATGAGATTTACTTGATATTGTACATTCAGGATATATTGAGACTTACATGATATGATAGCCGATTTGGGGGCTGATTTGAGGAAATTGGGATTTGGATTGTCTTGATAGATTTTGGTCCTACCAGGAGGTCATGATTCCGTGGGAATGACATGTTTTATCCTATACTCCGCATTTATTGTTTATGCACTGCTTCATGTATTAGTAGTACCTACTAGAGTGCCTTTCATGACTGTTGCATTTACATACTTTTATTTTATATGCATTGCTTCATATATTAGTAGTACCTGCTAGAGTACATTTCATGATTGTTGCATATATACATTGTCATATCATTGCTTCATGATTAGTTGTACCTGTTAGAGTACCTTTCATGACTATTACATACATATGACCTTTTATTGCTATTAGCTTGCCTATGTTAGATTCGCGCTGTACGTGCATACTTGCGATTACCTGCATATGTTATTTACTATTCACGAGTTGGCAACTCACCCCCGTTGTGCCACAGTGTTTTGCAGGTGTTACCAAGAGTAGTCGAGGCAGGCTATTCATCTATCATATCATCTTTTGCTGTGGATACCGCTTCGCCTGACAGTGTGCAGTTTTGCTTAGGTGGGTTTTGTGGTTATCCGATGTTGCTTGTTGTATATTCGTTGTATCCTGTACTCTCCATCTACCACCTTCATGTATGACTTAGAGACTTGGTGTGAGGATGATATTGTATTTCATTTTGTGACTTGGAGGCCTTTTATGCAGTTTTATTTATATCGTCTTTTTCTTCGCTACGGCGTCGTAAATCTGTTGTGGTGGTTGTTTTCCGCCGTTGGGCGTGGATTTTGCTCCCGTTTGGGATGCTTTTACTCATATTATGTTGTACCCATTTTTGGGGGCTTGCTTTATAAAGGAGGTGCTGCCAAAATTGTAGGGTTCCTAGGCACACTAATGAGGTCTCACAAGGCATCAACCATGCCAAATTCAAATTTTTCCGGTGCCGAGAAACCCTAATACGGATCGTTAACTAGAGATTAGGTGAAACAAAAGAAAGTAAATCTCATTTACACTAAGTGAACGGAAATACAACCTTTGTAGATCCGGTCCTCCACCTCCATAGCTCCGTGATGACGTCCCTCCGCTGTACCTATCGGAATCCGGACTCTGGCGATGGTTTCGTCGGAGAAATGATCAGGCTAGGTCGTCGACTTCGATGCCGAAGATGATCTACGTCGAGGCAACTCAAGATCAAGCTCCAACTTCACCAAGTCATGAAACTTGTGAAGAAAACACCCTATACTACTTGGCAAGTGGTAGAGGATGAAGAAATAGGAAGTGGGTTCACTTTAGATTTGGATTTCTCACTCTTTTTCTCATTTCACCATTGAAGCTAGCAAGCTTTTTGAAGCTTGATGAAGATGATGAAGATGAAAGAATAAAAAGGATTATTTTTTGAAAAGAAAATTCCATTCATTCTTATCATAATGCAACCTTGGTTAAGTGTAGAGAATAAACCAAGGTTAGGTGAATGGTTAGGTTTAGGCAAAAGACAAAATGGTAGATAATCTAAAGAAGCTTCATGAAGCTAAAGCAAAAAAACAAAATTAGCCACCATTTTCATTTTGCCAAAAATGAATAAATAAATAAATGAATAAGTAAATAAACAAAACCCTAACCATTCACTTAAACATGGTTTAAAGTAAACACACACCCAAACTTGCATGATACAATCAAGTGCACAAAAATATATCACATATACAATGTCCACATCAAGTGAGAAAATCCATTTTAAGTGAACAAATACTAGTTAATGTAAAGTAATATATCTAATATATAATTATACATTAAATCATTAAATCAACACTTGATTTAACAATCCGGTCATATCGCATATGGCCGACTAATATCCAATGTATCGACTTGTCGAATCAATCCTCGATTCGATAACTAGGTTATATCGCATACAACCAATCGATACATTCATCGCGAGAATAGAATACGGTATCACATACACGCATTATTCTCGGTCCCGCACATATCTCATATGTGCTCCTATTTCGTTTCGCTTGAGCCAGGAAACCTCTGTGTAGGACTCTAAAGACTCGTCAAAACGCCAGCAGCAGGTGATGATCATATCAAACACCCACAAGCCGCAAGTGGTCTGCTAAACGTAACGGCCACCCGGGTATTGAAGGATCAGAAGATCGACGAGCAAGCCCGCTCATACTCCTGTGAATCCAACCAGTAACACTTACCGTACAGTCCGGTCTCATCGTCTGATATGTCGCATATCTCGCCTAGGGGTGGTAAACGTCAGACCCCAATAGCTCGATAAGTCGTGTCGATATGAGGTCTATAACAGTTCGAGAAACAACAAGTAACACTTACCAGTAAATCTCAGCAACCCTGGCCAGGGATTTCCGGTTATAGCCAATCGAAACAGCACAACATCAACTCCCTATACCGGGAGAGACGAATCCCCTCCTACCGCTCATTGCCTCCATGTGATTTGGGACTGTACCCAAAAACCACCGTTTTGCACGCCCTCTTGGACGTGGTAAGGTGGAAATCAAAGCACAGTGGGAATCACACAAGACTCTATGACGATCTCGGGTCAACAGACTACTCTGTACCAGTGTCACCAGAGAACTGCCATCTGACGTAAGGTATAATACCATCTGGGAGTTCTCGGAGAGTCCGTCCAGTGTACCCAGTCTCCACTGAGCACCCGTATATCATCTCTGATGTCAAACACCAATGGATATGGGATCATCTATCGCCCATCTGTATGGGTCGAGAAGGTATACGCTAGTCTACACTGGTATATCGATGCCCTGTCTCGATACACCCACGACTAGGGACCTTGAAGGATTCACTTATGGACTACCATGTCCCTACTAGTATGATCTGCATCATAGTCCAGGTAGTCAAGTACACATCCTAAGGGCTTTACCAACATGTAGCAGAGAGACAATCAGTGTACACGTTAAGGTAAAGAGCAACCAGATAGCATACTATCATGTCGAGCAAGAAAGTCCTCCCTATATATGTCCAAGCATCCACTACAATATGCATCCTATGTATAGTAATGGCCTCTAGGGCATACATATAACTAACAAAAATTTTAAAGGAAGAAAAGTTGGACTTTAAAGAATTTGGTTTGAGATTTCAAAAGTTTTAACAATGTTCTTATTTCTTACTACTTTTGATGCTTTAGATTGCTGGGTTTTCGGCTTACTTAAATTGCGTTACGCCTGTAGACATTGCGTAGTTTAAGGGCCATCACGTGCCAATTTCGGGTCGTGACAAAGTTGGTATCAGAGCGCTAGGTTTTACCTTTCGGAGTATAGGATGACCTTGGTATGATGGAGTAGGTAGCTTAAGCAGAGTAACGTAGTGTGTGTATGTCCGCGGCATACTCACGACGCGGTACTCCGCCTAAAGTGACCTAAGTACTAATTGCTTGAAATTCCTTCCTTGATGATACTTATCCTTGTGATTCGATTTCCGTATTCTTATTGAATCCTATTTCTATTTATAGCCTTTGCCGCCGATGACTGTGGGGACTCAGAGTGATGCGGCGAGAGCCGAGGTCAGAATTGACTCATGTGGGATGAGGACTGACCAGGATGGCACGCTCATTGCACCGGAGTAGATGGATCTGACTTCGATAGATCGTATTGATAGGCTTGTGGTAGAGATGCAGGACTTGCGCCAGACGATGAGTTCTTTGGTTGAAGCCATTCGAGCGCAGCGATAGGAGGTTGCCACCCCTGTTACTCAGTTGTTCCTTGCGATCAGCACACAGCATTTCGTCACTTACACAACACCAGTGGATGCAGCCATAGTGGACGAGGCACGTCTTCCAGAGACTTTGGGAGTCCGAGGACCGAGGAGGGCTAGTACAGGTGTGTCAGCCCTGAGACACAGGCTTAGTCGCCGAGACAGATTTCGTGAAGTTAAGTTTTTGTGCAAATATCGTTTTTTTAGTGTCAATATATGAGATTTGTGATCTGTTGTGACCTCAAGAGTTTACTAGAAAACAAAACAATGTTGTTGTGTTGTACCTGAGACCCTGAGCCTTCACCTCAAGCACGAGACCCCCTGCTCGGACCATGGCCGGCGACGAGAAGGAAATTTCCGGCGACGCCGGATTTGTGGTGGAGTTTTGGGTTTGGGTTTTGGTAGGTAGGTGTCTGCTTTGGTTTAGGTGTGTTTGGTCTTGTTTGGTTGTTAGGTTTTCTCTGTATGCAAAATTTGGGATCACATAGGTTGTTTCTAGTGTTACGACTACGCGCGATACGTTATCCGACACGGTCCGTGCACTTTATGCTGGTTTTGCTCTTGAGTTGGTTTCGTAGTTTTGCTACGCACGTTAGCCACTAAACGAACACTTGGGAGTATGTTTGGAGTTGGTGTGTCGGTAAAACGTAGTTTTGTACGTGTTTTGGTCGTTTGCTAATATATACCCGTTATATTGTTTTATGTTATAGGTTCGCAGGCGAGGACTTCGGACGCTGCGAAGAAGGGGAAGCAGGTAGTTGGCTTCACTTAGCCAGGACGGTTGGTGAGTAGATTTAACATCTACAGGGGAATCGCCCGCATGGCGTTATGCGTCTGGGCTAGAGATGCTATGTTGTTGTCGCATATTCTATTTCATATATAGAGTTGCGCATACACATTATTTCTTAGTTATTGTTGTGCTTGGACTAGTACCCTTAGGATACTGCACTATTATTGACGGCTTATGTTGAACGAGCACCGTTTGTGTTAGTTATATGTATGCCGTAGAGTCCATTACTGTACATATGATGTATATTGTAATGGATGCTTGGACATATATAGGGAAGACTTTCTTACTCGACATGATAGTATGCTATCTGGTTGTACTTTATCTTAACATGTACTCTGATTGTCTCTATGTTACATGTTGATAAAGCCGTTAGGATATGTACTCGACTACTGGGACTATGATGAGATCATACTAGTGGGGCCACGGTAGTCGACGAGTATATCCTATAACTGTTCCTAGTCGAGAGTCTATCGAGACAGGGCATCGATACACCAGAGTAGACTAGCGTATACGCATCTTGACCCATATGATGGGCGATGGATGATCCCATATCCATCGGTGTTTGACATCAAGGATGGTGTACGGGTGCTCAGTAGAGACTGGGTACACTGGACGGACTCGCCGAGAACTCCCAGATGGTATTATACCTCACGTCAGATGGCAGTTCTCTGGTGACACTGGTACAGGTTAGTCTGTAGACCCGAGATCGTCATAGAGTCTTGTGTGATTCCCACTGTGCTTTGATTTCCATCATACCACGTCCAAGAGGGCGTGCAAAAAGGTGGCTTTTGGGTACAGTCCCGAATCACATAGAGGCAATAAGCGATAGGAGGGGATTCGTCTCTCCCGGTATAGGGAGTTGATGTTGTGCTGTGTTCGATTGGCTATAACTAGAAATCCCTAGCCAGAATTGCTGAGATTTACTGGTAAGTGTTATCAGTAGTTTCTCGAACTATTATAGACCTCATATCGACACGATTTATCAAGCTACTGGGGTCTGACGTTTACCACCCCTAGGCGAGATATGCGACATATCAGATAAAGAGACTAGACTGTACGGGAGTGTTACTGATTGGATTCGCAGGAGAATGTACAGGCTTGCTTGTTGATCTTTTGATCGCTCAATACCTGGGTGGCTGTTACGTTGAACTGACCGCTTGCAGCTTGTGGGTGTTTGATATGATCATCACCTACTGCCGGCGTATTGACGATTCTTTAGAGTCCTACACAGAGGTTTCTTGACTCAGGCAAAATGGAGTAGGAGCACATATATGATATGTGCAGGACCGAGAACAATACGTGTATGTGATACCGTACTAGATTCTCGCGATATGAGATATCGGCCGGGTATATGTGATATAGCCGGGTCATCGGATCAAGTGTTGATTCGATGAATTGATACAAATTATATTAGTCGGTTATTTGTGAAATAGACGGATTATCGGATCAAGTTGTCACGACCCGAAATATTAGCTCGTGACCAGCACTTGAATCACGCCACGTCTAAAGGCGTAACGGAATTCAAGTAAGCTGAACCCAGAACTCTAAACCTTTTAAGTAAAATATAGGTGGTGAGGTTTTGAAATAAAGGTAGATGAAATCAAGTTTTCTTAATGCATAGAAAAGAAACATGAATAATGCAAGTGAAATTTATTAGTTTGAAAACATGTTTCGTCTTTTAAAAATTTTGGCAGCACCTCCTTTGTATATTTTGATCCAAAACCACAAATACATAATAAGAATAATGGCATCCCCAAGCGGGAGCTAGCTCTTCACCAAACGGCGGATCACAACCACGCAATATAGTATAAATAAGTATACGACGCCCAACGGTGAAGTTCACCACAAAAAGGTAAAGAAATGAGCAAAATATAACCCCAAAAGTGAATATAAAACCCATCGCTCAAATCTCGCAACTACAAGTCTCACTAAGTCTCATCACTTATACAATTACAACTTTTGATTGATTGATGGAGTTAACTAGATACAATATAAAATATAATACAAGAGTGGGTACGATACAATGTCCCACCTACCAATGCAAAACACCTGAAAGGAACTGTGTGCCAGCGAAGCCGCTACTGATCCAAGCGGTCAACCTGCAAGAACTGTGGCACAACGGGAGTGAGTTGCCAACTACTGAATAGAAATATATCTACAAGTAGAAATCGAATAAACAACGACTCCTAGGTCAACTATATCATAAGGTCATACTATGATATCTAGGGTGGCCGGGTCGTATATGTGTCAACAAGGTAGTCAGTATCTATATGCATGTGGATAACATCCAACAATTATAATCAATGCATGCGGATATGTGGATCTCGTCCACCCATAAATCAATATCTATAAGCATGTGCAAAATCTCCGATAGTAGAATCGGTGTATGTATGTACGTATGTGGATCTAGTCCACGCGTCAACCACTGATGCAACAATATCATGCATGTAAGTATCATAAAAGAGTGTGCATGAAAGTATGAGGATATATATATCAACGGTGTCCCTCCCGACACATCAAATCATGGAACCTAAGTGCCTAGCATCGACACTCGAAAACATCATGAAAACCGTGCCCAGCATCGGCACGTAAATCCCTATATATCTCAGGCGCCGCATCCTCAGATCGGCCCTTAGGCGCCGTACACCCTGGTCGGCCCTCATATCCATCTCGCTACTCCGGTCGGTATCCTCCGGATAACCGCCGAGTCTACATACTATCACCGGTAGGTAGTGCTCCCCCTGCCGGGCTCACCGTCCAACATATACGAGTCTTTTTGCCCCGGGGTACCTCACGGGTCCACCATGTACCCGCAAACGGTGCCAACCACTCCTCGAATCGGGTTTCACATGCCACTCTCAGAACCGAGAAAACACATGGTGGATGCACTGAAATATCATATCAAGAGAAACCGAGTTTTTTAAAACAACACATAATCTCATTTGAAATATCCACGGTTCTCAAATCCAGAAATCTCATGAAAACAGCATATCTCAATGCGTAAAATAATAGAGCATGATGTATGCGACATGTAAAAAGAAATGCGAGCATATCCGTGTATCATGCAACATGGAATAGTGATATGACATATTAAGGGAAAACCTCTCTTTTAAAATGATTCCAGTTTTTTAAAATATAACATGCGGTTCCCAATTTTACAATAAAACCGGTTATCTATGTAGGTACAATATGTATATGCGCAAATATAAATGTACCATGTATGTGTGCACAAATATGAATATACAATATGTATGTGCACAAGTATGGGTGTATCAAGGTATATGTACACCAATATGGATATACGAATGTGTATATCCGGAAGTATGAATGTATCAATGTATATGTGCAAGCAAGTTATGTGAAGAGTCATATCATGATGCAGCAAACCTACTGTGTAGTGACATGGTAATTATCGATGATGAAGTGTGTGAGCCTATAAACTGTGTAGTGTGACATACACATCATCGATAATTGTAACACCTTAGGATGTGTTTTGTGACTATTATATTTAAATAAAGGGTTTTTAATAAAAAGTTTACCAAATTGTGTTTCAAGTAATTTTCCTAATTTAATAAATATTTTTCTAGAATTTTCCTAGGCTTACACACACATGTGCATGTAAACTAGGGTTTTTAAATAGGATAATACCATAATTAGTAACCATGGTGGGTTAATCATGGGGATTAAGTCTTTTGGGTTTTAATTAAGTTTAATTAGTTAATTAATGGTTGCTTTAATTTGAATTCCTTTGGGGGTTGAGTTGGTGAGGGTGAGAGGGAGGGCATCATGGCAAAAGCCATGCTTGCAATTAATGAGGAGAGAGAGAGGAGGGGTTGACATTGGGGTGATGATTTTTCTTCTCATTTCTTTTTTGTTCTTCTCTCAAACCTCACTCTCACACACACACACACACACACTTACCTCACAGCAGCAGCAGCAGCAAGCATCCACAGCAGCAGCAGCAGCAAGCTTCACAGCAGCAGCAGCAAGCATCTCAACAACAGCAACAGCACCAGTAGCAGCAGTTAGCAGCAGCAACAGCCACAACTCCAGCTGCAGCTCCTTCCGTTCACTTCTTCTTCTTCCTCCAGCTCCCTAGGGTCGAGTGTGGGGTATATTTCCTAAACTTACTCCCTAGTTTACTTGTTTAGTGTAGTTTTGCTTCGATTAGTGGTTATTGATGCGTTTTAGTGCGATATGAGGTGTTTAGTGAGAACCTTGGCCAAGTGATGTGTATTTTGGTTTCAGTAGGTTGATAGAGTGTTGTTAAGGCCATTTTAACCCAGCTTAAACCCCAATTGCACTAAAATACCACCAGATCCCTATTTGATGCAAATTTTTCGTTTTTAAGCAAAATTTGAGTTTCTGGAAATTGCTATCGACCCGGTGAGTTCAGAATAATTTTGAGAATACTGCAGTATGGTTGTTAGGTGCTGATCCACCAGGTAGAACCCGACCCCCTTTCTTCATGTTCAGGCCGCCGGAATATTGTTTCTGGCCGCAAATTGCGGCCAGATGGGTATGGTTTGGGTTGGGGTTTGGTCCTATAGGTGTCTGTTGCAACCCTCAGACTCATGGCATGTGCAATTTTGTTTGGTTCTCACTGCAGGAAAATCTGGAACTAAATACCTATTTCTCGTATTTTAAACCTTCGCGACACGCGTGATACGCGTATGGGTTTGGGGTTTCTGCGTATCGCGACGCGTCAGGGTAGTTTCAGGCGCGTGATCACACGTTTTAGCGTATCGCGCACACGCGCGCTTGGTTTGCGACACGGGTCTCTAGGTTGACCCTAATATCATGTTTTTTGTGAAATTGAGCTTATGTGTGATATATGTTATGTGATTCTAGGTTCGCAGACGAGTGAGACGGATGCTGCGAAGAAGGGCAAGCAAGTCGTCGGCTACACTTAGCGCGAGACTTCTGTGAGTAGATTTAACATCTACGGGGATATCGCCCGCATGGCGTTATGCGTCAGGGATGATAGGACCTTATTATTATATGTTGCATTTACCTCATGGAATGTCATTGCATATTGCATTCCCTGCTGTATGTATGCTTAGAATTGATAGAACACCGCACTATTACTAACGGTTCATGTTGCACGAGCACTAATCTGCATGCTACACACACACCGTTAGTAATTGCCATGACACACTCACTGTAGAACTACCATGATTATATTGCTGTAGTTCATTTCATATATGATTCGATTTGACTTTCATGGAAATTGGGAGCCGCATGATATCTTTAAAAACGGAAACTAATTTTAAAAGCGGTTTTCCCTTATACCTATATCATGGATTGATGTACATAGCACATCGCATTGGATTTACTTCTTGGTGTTGGATTTTCATGTGATTTCTGGTTTTGAGGACCGTGGGATTTTTAAGAAAAGATGCACTATTTGAAAACCCGGTTCCTCGTGATATGATATTTTGGTGCGTCCACCACGCGTTTTTTCGGTGCTGAGACGTGTGCTTGAAACCCGATTCGAGGAGATGGATGATCCGTTTGCGGGTTCGTGGTGGACCCGGTATGGTTCCCCGGGGCGAGAAATATTTTTCGTGGAGTAGACGATGAGCCTGGCAGGGTGGCGAGTACCTACCGGTGATTGGTTGGACCTGGCGGTTATCCGGAGGATACTGACCAGAGTCGAGAGATGGATGCGGGATGATCCGTACTGCCGGGGCCGAGGGCCGATACCGCAGACGGAGCCCGTGGGCTGATCCGGACTGACGGAACCCGATAAATGAGGATTTGCGTGTCGATGCTGGACACGAGTATTTTATGATATTTTGGGTGCCGATGTTGGGCACTCGTGATTTCTCAGAGATTTACAGGATTTAAGGGCCGATGGGTGTGCCGGTGTTAGTTGTATGTATGCCCTAGAGGCCAGTATTGTACAGATGATGTATATTATATTGGATGCTTGGACATATATAGAGATGACTTTCTTGCTCGATATGATAGTATGCTATCTGGTTACTCTTTATCTTAACATATACACTAGTCTCTTTAAACTGTCTTATAGTTACATGTTGGTAAAGCCCTTAGGATGTGTACTTGACTACCTGGACTATGATGCAGATCATACTAGTGGGGACATGGTAGTCCATAAGTACATCCTTCATGGTCCCTAGTCGTGGGTGTATCGAGACGGGGCATCGATATACCAGTGTAGACTAGCGTATACGCTTCTCGACCCATGAGATGGGCGATGGAGTCCCTAGTCGTGGGTGTATCGAGACGGGGCATCGATATACCAGTGTAGACTAGCGTATACGCTTCTCGACCCATGAGATGGGCGATGGATGATCCCATATCCATTGGTGTTTGACATCAGAGATGGTGTACGGGTGCTCAGTGGAGACTGGGTACACTGGACGGACTCGCCGAGAACTCCCAGATGGTATTATACCTCACGTCAGATGGCAGTTCTCAGGTGACACTTGTACAGGTTAGTCTGTAGACCCGAGATCGTCATAGAGTCTTGTGTGATTCCCACTGTGCTTTGATCTCCACCTTACCACGTCCATGAGGGCGTACAAAACGGTGGTCTTTGGGTACAGTCCCGAGTCACATGGAGGCAATGAGCGATAGGAGGGGTTTCGTCTCTCCCGGTATTGGGAGTTGATGTTGCGCTGTGCTCGATTGGCCGTAACAGGGAAGTCCCTGGCCAGGGCTGATCAGAGATTTGCTGGTAAGTGTTACCAGTAGTTTCTCGACCCGTTATGAGCCTCACATCGGCACGACTTATCGGTTATTGGGGTCTGACGTTTACCACCCCTAGACTTGATATGCGACGTATCAGACGAACAGACCGGACTGTACGGTAAGTGTTACTGGTTGGATTCACAGGAGTGTGAGCGGGCTAGCTCGTCGATCTTCTGATCGCTCAATACCCGGATGGCCGTTACGTTTAGCAGACCGCTTGCGGCTTATGGGTGCTTGATATGATCATCATCTGCTACCGGCGTATTGATGAGTCTTTAGAGTCCTACACAGAGGTTTCCTGGCTCAAGCGAAACGAAATAGGAGCGCATATGAGATATGTGCGGGAGCGAGAATAATGCGTGTATGTGATACCGCATTTCATTCTCGCGATAAATGTTTCGATTGGTTATATTCGATATGACCTAATTATCGAATCGTTGATTCGATAAATCGATACATTGGATTCTAGTCGGTTATGTGCGACATGACCGGATCATTGAATCAAATGTTGATTTAATGATTTAATGCATAATTATATATTTGATATATTGCATTGCATTAACTGGTATTGGTTCACTTTAAATGGATTTTCTCACTTGATGTACATGTTGTATATGTGATAACTTTTGTGCACATCTTTGTATCATGTTTGATGATGCTTGCTCATTAGGTTAAGTGTGAAGTATTAAACCATGGTTAAGAGATGATTAGGGTTTTGCCTTTTTATTTATTTATTTGTTTATTTATTTAGAAAAGGTTTAGATGAGAATGGTGGCTTTCTTTGTCTCTTGTTGAAGTTTCTTGAAGCTTTGACAAAGTCCACCATCCTTATCTCATCCTTAACCCTAACCATTCCTATTAACCTTAGTTTAATCTCTACACTTGACCATGGTCAAGATATGATAAGTATTCATATTTGTTTCTTTTTCAAATAAGAAACTTATCATATTCTTTCTTCTTCATCATCTTCTTCTTCAAGAAAAGCTTGATGCCATCAATGGCAACTTGAGCAAAAGTGAGTGAAATCCAATTCTAAAGTGAACCCACCTCCTATTTCTTCACCCTCTACCTCTTGCCAAGTTGTTTTGGGTGTTTTCTTCACAAGTTTCACCACTTTGTGAAGTCGGAGCTTGAACTTGTGATGCCTCGAGGTAGATCGTCTTTGACACAAAGCCGACGACCTAGCTCGCCCGTTTCTCCGATGAAGCCAACGTTCGAGTTTGGGAATCGAGATGGACAGCGAGAGGATGCCTTCGTGGAGCCAAGGAAGAGGGTAACCGGATCTACAAAGGTTGTAGCATCTAACTTTTAGTTAAGTAGTTAACTAGTTTTGTATTTCGCCTAGAAATCTAGCCGACGATCCGTATTAGGGTTTCTCGGCACCCAAAAAATTTTAATTTGGCATGGTCGATGCCTTGTGAGACCTCTATAGTGTGCCTAGGAACCCTACAGTGGTATCAGAGCCTAGCTAGAGCCTTAGGCGTAGTCTAGACGATGTTTGAAACCCGATCGAACCCGAAAACCTAACTTTAAGATGCTCTCTGGACTTTTTCTAAATTCTGGGATTTTTCCAGATTAAAAATTGCTAAAAAATTCAGCAGGGAAATATATGAATTACGGTGCAAAAATTTCTTTATGACCAGTCTAAAGCGCGGCGGATCCGCGGCCTAAGCCTCCTTAGGCGGCGGATCCGCGGCAGATTTATTAAATTATTATATAATTTTTGCACAGTAACTGATATCTTCTGGTGTTGGATTTTCTGGGAATTTTTAAAATTTATTCAAGAGTTGAATTTTCTGGGGTGTTTTAGAGCTTCGATGTTTTCGATCGGATTATCAAATTTCGTCTCTGTGTATTTCCGGATAATTTTTAGAATATGTTAAAAAGTTCGACCGGATATAAATACCCAATTTTTCCCCTGTCGGGAAATTTCCAAGTGTTGGATTTTTCCGTAGTTTAACGACGTTCTAAGTAGTGCAAGTAACGCGATGGACCCTCTAGAAGACAACAAACCTTAACTCGATTATGTACCGTCTTGAACTACCCTTTGAACCTTCGGGTTTGGGGCAGTACGGCGTGCCACATGTGAGGCGTTGGCTTGACCCTTCTACTGCTGGACCGTTAGTACTGAGGCACGAACTGAATGTTGCTAGACTTATTTCATGTGTTGAGCTGTATCGGGAAAACTTGGGTATTCGACTGTTCGATCGAAAAATTTAACATTTTCTGTTTATCTGGAATGTGATACAATAATTGGAATTCACAAACAGTTATGAGATAACTGAATGAATGTTATAAATCTAGCGGTTTGGTTTCACTTGATATTGAAAAGAGTTTTCGATAATGAGACTAAAATGCGGGGTTTATAACTGTTAGGCATGTGATGTCTAAGTATTTCAAGTAATTAGGCATGTGATGTCTAAAGAGGTTGCGGATTCCAACTGTTGTAGTTTTTCACTTTCTTTTCTGTGACCGTAAGTGTAGTATGTTCATATCGCCGGTTTCGTTGCTATACGTCAACGACAATTGGGGTATGCATACTTACTTACGTTGATGACATGTGATGTTATGTGTTGCTGGATATGTTATATTGGATTGTCGTGTTCGAATAGCCGGGGGGTTTTATGTGAGATGAGTGTTTTTCATTTTCATTCATGTAAAAACTTGTATGTAATATTCTTTTATTTGGGGCACTTCCAGGTAGCGGAAGATGTCACCCTTTGTATATTATTTACTTTTCCGCATTAGGATAGACCCAGGAGGGGAGCACAAGTAACCGGGTTCTGGGGTCCAGTGGGAGACCAACTCGAGGAGTCGAGTACGGGTCTCCTAACCCTAGAATTGGCAGGGTTGCTTGCCGCTCTCGTAGGGGTCTAGGGGTGTGGGATTGGCTATTCATCACGACCGTGGAATCCGTGTTTTATACTGGCTCGTATTGAAAACATGGACGTCCTAGTATATCCAATATTTCATATGTTTATTCTGCTGCGATATCTGTGTTGTGATTCTGTGATGGATATAGTATATAGTATATATGATATATTATATAGACGTTACTTATGTTTTACACCCGCGCTAGCCCTGCCCTGCTCTGTCGTTAGTTACCTAACCTAACGGTGCACGAGGGGACATCGAGGCGAATGCGGATGGCATAAGTGTACGTCATATCTATCTGTGATGTTTAGGTATTTAAATGATGGGACTTCATTAATGTGATTAATGAAAGATAAGAAACCTAAGATGTTGTGGAATCGAATTTCAAAATAAAACAGGTAGCTACAGTTTTTGCTTTGCACAGCGATATATATGATATATCCCGCACCTCATTCGACGAGGAAAGGACCGAGATCCCTTCACCGGGAGTGACTCCTTTAGCAATAACTGGCAGATGCTACACACTCGGTTTGCTTTTGACTGCTTTTGGGTTTTTGCTTTGCACAGCGATATATATGATATATCCCGCACCTCATTCAACGAGGAAAGGACCGAGATCCCTTCACCGGGAGCGACTCCTTTAGCAAAACTAGAAAAGCCTCAAAATCACTCCATTTCAAAACTTCATTTGATTCTACAACGATATCAAGTTCATCACGCTCATGGTTTTTTCTGAAAGAACCCGCATAGCCCTCCGTCATTTCAGATAGATATTATTTAGTATTCGTGCTATGTTTGTTGACTTAGTCAAGGCATAGTGTATGGTAGCTAAATTATGTTTATCTGTAACAACATGAGATGTGATTGGATTAGAGCATTCGCACGGCCTTGTTGACTCAGTCAAGGGTCGTACGGGTGGGTTTAATTCAATCGGGAAATGTACGGGTTGAACTTGACTTGCGATTTATGGTTTGTTGACTTAGTCAAGGTCATAGATCGCTAGGGGCAAAAGCATTATCGGGAATTTCAAGTGTTGAAATTTGCAATGAGATTGCATACCTTCTATGAGATAGTTGGATCCCGATACCCACTGCGAGTAAGAGTTACTCCTGGGAGAGTTTTACACATTACAATTAGCCGATCAAGTAGGTGTCTAGAATGGTGTTAACGAGGTTACGCCTCTGGGAAAACGAGGTTTACATTAATTAGGTTCGTGCGAAAGCACGGGGGACCTCCCTCAAAGTACCTACACTGGCCTGGCTGAAAAATTGGCGAACTTGTAGTGTGTAATTAATCCCGGCTAGTCTTTCCTTTTAGGGTTTGAAGGAAGATTTGATAAAAACAGTGGGAGCCATCCTGATTAGATAAGATAATAACCAATCTGATCTTGCACGAGCATACGCTAAAGTGTTTTCTTCTCTCTCTCTCCAGGTAGCGACCATTTCATGCTCTAATAAAGATAATAATATGGATGTATTGACCGAACCCGCATGTTATACTGTGCAGGGGAAAGTTGGACCCGTTCTATCTTATAAATGTTATAAGACTGAACAGGAAACAGGAGAATATCTAGATTCTCAAGCCGCCCAAACGGAGAACGTGCATGTTGATGCACCTTCTTCGGGTGTGTTTGTTATTGAGAACTGTTTTTCAGTTCACCCTACGTCCTGGGTATTAGATACCGGATCAGGATCCCACATATGTAAGCAGTTACATGGGCTACGGAAAGGTAGAGAACTGGGAAAAGGTGATCATTCCGTTCAAGTAGAGAATGGAGCAAATGTTGCAGCCAAAGCAGTTGGCATATATCACCTGGTATTACCAAATGGTAATACACTAGTCCTGAATGAGTGCTATTATATACCGAACATGATGTGCAACATTATATCAGTTTCTTTATTAAGTAAAGAAGGATATAATTTTGTAGTAAAGGATAATGTTATGAACATATTCCTGGATCAAAGGTTGATTGCATCAGGCTCGCTACATAATGGCATATTTATTCTCAATCAAAATACAGTCTTCAATATACAAAACACACACAAAAGGAAAAGCTCAGAAATGAACGAATCCTTCTTGTGGCACTGTAGACTTGGCCATATCAATGAGACACGACTAGCTAAGTTGCATAAGAATGGATATTTGAATTCATTCGAATTATCATCTTATGACACTTGCCATTCATGTCTCAAAGGAAAAATGACCAAAACTCCGTTTACGGGACACGGAGAAAGAGTTACTGAACTCTTGGGACTGGTGCATAGTGATGTATGCGGTCCAATGTCTACACACGCCAGAAATGGTTCTTCCTACTTCATTACATTCACTGACGATCTCTCTAGATACGGGCATGTGTTCCTGTTGAAACACAAGTCTGAAGCTTTTGAGAAATTCAAAGAATATAAGCACGAGGTAGAGAACCAAACGGGCAAAAGTATTAAGGTTCTTCGATCTGATCGAGGAGGTGAATACTTAAGCAGTGACTTCCTGGATTATCTAAAAGAGAATGGGATTCTCTCTCAGCTTACTCTTCCTTATACACCACAGCACAACGGTGTATCGGAACGAAGGAATCGCACCCTATTAGATATGGTGCGTTCAATGATGAGTAATGCTGAGTTACCTATTTCCTTTTGGGGGTATGCGCTTGAGACAGCCATATACCTATTGAATCTGGTTCCGTCTAAATCTGTACCTACCACACCATATGAGATATGGAGTGGGAAGAGACCATATTTTAAACGTATTAAAATATGGGGTTGTCCGGCCTATGTTAAAAAGCAAAATCCGGACAAACTCGAGGCACGGTCAGTCCTTTGCAAGTTTGTGGGATATCCTAAAAAATTCTCAAGGATATTTTTTCGACCAAGCTGAGGAACAAAGAGTGTTTGTTGCTCAACATGCCACCTTTTTGGAAAGGGAATTTCTTGCAAAAGAAATTAATGGCAAAGAGGTAGAGCTGGAAGAGGTTCCAGCACCACAAACTGCAACTAACGATTTAGTAGAACCAGAGGATTCAGTGGTGTCCGACGTACCCCAGCCTCTCCGCCGATCTAGTAGGGTTTCTCGTCCACCTGAAAGATACTATGGTTTTCTCATTGATGGTGGCAGTGAGGATTGCATCATGGAGGATGATGACCCAACTAGTTTCGAGCAGGCCATCACGAGTGGGGACTCAGTGAAATGGCTGGATGCTATGCGGTCCGAGATGGAATCCATGTACACCAACAAAGTATGGACTCTGGAAGTTTCTCCTGAAGGGGTAAAATCCATTAGGAGCAAGTGGATCTTCAAGAAAAAACTTGGTGTAGATGGGAAAGTGGAGACTTTCAAAGCTAGACTTGTAGCAAAGGGTTTTCGTCAAAGACCAGGTGTGGACTATGACGAGACCTTTTCTCCAGTGGCTATGCTTAAATCCATCCGGATCATGCTTGCCATCGCTGCATATCATGACTACGAAATCTGGAAAATGGATGTTAAGACCGCCTTTCTAAATGGTGATTTAGAAGAGTGCGTGTACATGACTCAGCCAGAGGGCTTCGTAGACAGTGGGAGCAGCGGGAAGGTGTGCAAGCTGCTTAAATCCATTTATGGATTAAAGCAAGCATCGCGGAGTTGGAACATCTGCTTTGACGTCGTTATCAAAGAGTTTGATTTCGTCAAAAATCCAGATCTACAAGAAGGTGGCAGAGAGTAAGGTTGTCTTCCTCGTATTGTACGTGGACGACATACTCTTGATAGGAAATGATATTCCTATGCTGCAATCGGTCAAGCTCTTCTTATCACAAAGATTCTCAATGAAAGATCTTGGTGATGCCTCCTGCATATTGGGAATTAGGATCTATAGAGATAGATCCAAACGGATTTTGGGATTGTCCCAATCCAGGTACATTGACACCATACTAAAGAGGTTTAGTATGGAAGAATCCAAGCGTGGGAACTTGCCCACGATCTCTGGAGTCACTCTCTCCAAAGAGATGTCTCCCAAGACTGATTTGGAGAGAGCTCGCATGCAAGGGATACCCTATGCTTCGGCAGTAGGCTCTATCATGTATGCGATGCTATGTACCAGACCCGATGTAGCATACTCACTAAGTGTAGTGAGCAGGTATCAAGCTGATCCTGGAGAGAGTCACTGGACAGCTGTGAAGAGCATTCTCAAGTACTTGTGAAGGACTAGAGATATGTTCTTGGTGTATGGTAACGGAGAGTTCCAAGTGGAGTCCTTTACCGATTCGAGCTTCCAGAGTGATAAGGACGACTCTAAGTCGCAGTCGGGCTTTGTCTTTACCCTTTACGGAGGGGCGGTTAGCTGGAAGAGTTCCAAGCAGGAAACCGTGGCAGACTCGACGATGGAGGCTGAATACATCGCTGCCAACGATGCTGCCAAAGAGGCTGTCTGGATCAAGAAGTTCATTACTGAACTTGGAGTGGTTCCATCCATTGAGCATCCAATACCTTTGTATTGCGATAACAATGGAGCGGTGGCTTTAGCCAAGGAACCCAGGTCCCATCAGCGATCCAGGCATATTCTGAGGCGGTATCACCTGATCCGGGAGATAGTTGATCGCCGGGAGATCGAGGTCAGGAGGGTTGACACGAAGAAAAACACGGCGGATCCACTCACGAAGGCCATTCCCCAGATACAGTTTGAGAGACTCTTCGGGATGCTCGGTATGCGATACTACAGCAGCTGGCCCTAGTGCAAGTGGGAGATTGTTAGTTGTATGTATGCCCTAGAGGCCAGTATTGTACAGATGATGTATATTATATTGGATGCTTGGACATATATAGAGATGACTTTCTTGCTCGATATGATAGTATGCTATCTGGTTACTCTTTATCTTAACATGTACACTAGTCTCTTTAAACTGTCTTATAGTTACATGTTGGTAAAGCCCTTAGGATGTGTACTTGACTACCTGGACTATGATGCAGATCATACTAGTGGGGACATGGTAGTCCATAAGTACATCCTTCATGGTCCCTAGTCGTGGGTGTATCGAGACGGGGCATCGATATACCAGTGTAGACTAGCGTATACGCTTCTCGACCCATGAGATGGGCGATGGATGATCCAATATCCATTGGTGTTTGACATCAGAGATGGTGTACGGGTGCTCAGTGGAGACTGGGTACACTGGACGGACTCGCCGAGAACTCCCAGATGGTATTATACCTCACGTCAGATGGCAGTTCTCAGGTGACACTTGTACAGGTTAGTCTGTAGACCCGAGATCGTCATAGAGTCTTGTGTGATTCCCACTGTGCTTTGATCTCCACCTTACCACGTCCATGAGGGCGTGCAAAACGGTGGTCTTTGGGTACAGTCCCGAGTCACATGGAGGCAATGAGCGATAGGAGGGGTTTCGTCTCTCCCGGTATTGGGAGTTGATGTTGCGCTGTGCTCGATTGGCCGTAACAGGGAAGTCCCTGGCCAGGGCTGATCAGAGATTTGCTGGTAAGTGTTACCAGTAGTTTCTCGACCCGTTATGAGCCTCACATCGGCACGACTTATCGGTTATTGGGGTCTGACGTTTACCACCCCTAGACTTGATATGCGACGTATCAGACGAACAGACCGGACTGTACGGTAAGTGTTACTGGTTGGATTCACAGGAGTGTGAGCGGGCTAGCTCGTCGATCTTCTGATCGCTCAATACCCGGATGGCCGTTACGTTTAGCAGACCGCTTGCGGCTTGTGGGTGCTTGATATGATCATCATCTGCTACCGGCGTATTGACGAGTCTTTAGAGTCCTACACAGAGGTTTCCTGGCTCAAGCGAAACGAAATAGGAGCGCATATGAGATATGTGCGGGAGCGAGAATAATGCGTGTATGTGATACCGCATTTCATTCTCACGATAAATGTTTCGATTGGTTATATTCGATATGACCTAATTATCGAATCGTTGATTCGATAAATCGATACATTGGATTCTAATCGGTTATGTGTGACATGACCGGATCATTGAATCAAATGTTGATTTAATGATTTATTGCATAATTATATATTTGATATATTGCATTGCATTAACTGGTATTGGTTCACTTTAAATGGATTTTCTCACTTGATGTACATGTTGTATATGTGATATACTTTTGTGCACATCTTTGTATCATGTTTGATGATGCTTGCTCATTAGGTTAAGTGTGAAGTATTAAACCATGGTTAAGAGATGATTAGGGTTTTGCCTTTTTATTTATTTGTTTGTTTATTTATTTAGAAAAGGTTTAGATGAGAATGGTGGCTTTCTTTGTCTCTTGTTGAAGTTTCTTGATGCTTTGACAAAGTCCACCATCCTTATCTCTTCCTTAACCCTAACCATTCCTATTAACCTTAGTTTAATCTCTACACTTGACCATGGTCAAGATATGATAAGTATTCATATTTGTTTCTTTTTCAAATAAGAAACTTATCATATTCTTTCTTCTTCATCATCTTCTTCTTCAAGAAAAGCTTGATGCCATCAATGGCAACTTGAGAAAAAGTGAGTGAAATCCAATTCTAAAGTGAACCCACCTCCTATTTCTTCGCCCTCTACCTCTTGCCAAGTTGTTTTGGGTGTTTTCTTCACAAGTTTCACCACTTTGTGAAGTCGGAGCTTGAACTTGTGATGCCTCGAGGTAGATCGTCTTTGACACAAAGCCGACGACCTAGCTCACCCGTTTCTCCGATGAAGCCAACGTTCGAGTTTGGGAATCGAGATGGACAGCGAGAGGATGCCTTCGTGGAGCCAAGGAAGAGGGTAACCGGATCTACAAAGGTTGTAGCATCTAACTTTTAGTTAAGTAGTTAACTAGTTTTGTATTTCGCCTAGAAATCTAGCCGACGATCCGTTTTAGGGTTTCTCGGCACCCATAAAATTTTAATTTGGCATGGTCGATGCCTTGTGAGACCTCTATAGTGTGCCTAGGAACCCTACAGCCGGCGCCTGAGTTATTTGGGATTTGGGTGCAGTTGTGGGCACCGATTGTTTTCCACGTTGATATTCCGTGTAGATGTTGTTTATCCCATGCTCTGCATTGATTACAATATATCTCATCCTGTAGTTATTTTACCTGACAGAGCATCTGCAAGATTATTGCACATACTGCTTATTTCGCATTGATATCATCTGCTGCATTTGTTAGAGTAGCGCAATACGTGCATGCTCGCGATTACCTTTATATGTTATCTCTATTCACGAGTTGGCAACTCACCCCCGTTGTGCCACAGTATTTGCAGGTTGCCCTTCAGAGTAGTCGCGGCAGGCTGTCTTTTGCATCTTTTGGCTACAGATACCACTACAGTTGCGGCGAGAGCTGTTTTGCATTTAGGTGGGTTGTGGTATCTGATTACTTTTATTGTATCTCTTTTTGTATCTAGTACTCTCCATCTACCATTTATGTACTGGACTTAGATACTGTGTGAGGACGATGTTGTGTATTTTGTATTCTGGTGTCGAGCTCGTGGGAGCCGACTGTTTTTTTATGCAGTTTATATTCTGTGATGTTTACTTATTGCTCATTCTTCGCTACGGCGTCATATATTACTCTTATGATGATGGTTTCCGCCGTTGGGCGTGATTGCTCCCGTTTGGGAATGTTTTGTTTCATTATATCTCATTTTTACTCATATCCTCTTTTATACCCGGTCTCGGGGCTACTTTTACAAAGGAAATGCTGCCAAAATTATTTAAATGATTAAGTAACTTTAAAAAGAACTTATTGAACTAATTAAGGTTTTCTAAATGTTTTAACTAAATGTTTTCAACACTCACTATGTTTAAATGGTTTTGATTTCTGGGTTCGGCTTACTTAGTCGCGTTACGCCTGTAGACGTAGCGTGGTTAAGTGCCGGTTACGAGTCGAAATATTTGGGTCGTGACAAAGTTGGTATCAGAGCGTAGGTTTTACCTTTCGGAGTGTAGGATGACCTTGGTATGATGGAGTAGGTAGCTGAAGCAGAGTGGCGTAGCGTGTGTATGTTCCGCGGCATACTCACGACACGGTACTCCGCCTAAGCGACCTTAGGGTATATATATATTCTTGTGATTCTATTTCCGTATTCTTATCGGATCCTAATTTCCTTTCAGCCATTATGCCGCCAAAGACTACGAGGGCGCAGAGAGCGGCCGCGAGGGCCGAGATTCGAGTTGACTCGTCCGAGACGAGGACTGATCCGGACAGTACACCGGTTGTGCCCGAGCAGACTGTTCCTCCTATGACAGATCAGATTGCCATGCTAGGGGCTGGTGTGCAGGAGATACGCCAGACGGTGGGATCCAGCATGCAGGAGATGCGCCAGATGATAGGATCGCTAGTTGAGACGCTTCGAGCGCAGCGACCAGAGGTAGCTCCACCCGTTCCAGAGACCGCGATGGTACCTACCGCACAGCCAGTTGCCCCTGCAGCCACGGAAGTGATTACAGTATCGCTGTCAGAGTTCATGAGGCTAAAGCCTCCGGTCTTCACAGGCACTGATACAGCCGAGGACCCACGGTCTTTTATCGACAGGATGGCCCGGATATGCCATTCCCTCAGATGCGCAGATGCGAGATGGGTTGAGTTCGCGAGCTTTCGCCTGGAGGGTCTTGCGCAGAAGTGGTGTGCTTCAGTTGAGAAGGCAGAGCAGCAGGTCTTCCTCCTATGACCTGGACAGAGTTCGTGACAGTATTTCTAGCCCGTTTCCTTCCCCAGAGTGTTAGGGATGCCCGAGCACGCAGATTTGAGTCCTTGCGCCAGACGCCAGGGATGACAGTGGCAGAGTATGACGTGCTGTTTACAGAGCTAGCGGCTTATACCCCGTATTTAGTGGCTACCGAGGAGTTGCGAGTCAAGAGATTTGTTCGAGGCTTGCTTACACCACTATTCCTTGCGATCAGTGCGCAGCACTACGAGACCTATGCAGCAGCTGTAGACGCAGCCCTATTAGTCGAGGAGCACCTTGCTGAGACTTCGGTAGTTCCAGAGCCGAAGAGAGTTCGTACTAGTATATCCGCAAGGAGGCAGTCATTCAGACGCCGCGACAGGTATCGTTCTGGTACGAGGAGTAGCAGAGATTCGGGATGAGGCCAAATGTTTAGTTCGTATCCCCAGGAGAGTCAGCAGTCGCCGCGGGGTTGCTTTAGATGCGGCAGTCTACTTCACCTCGTTAGAGATTGTCCTGAGATACACCGGAGGGAGGCGGCGGCACCGCATGTTACCTTACCACCTTCACCACCCCAGAGGGCGTTGCCTGTTGTACCTACCGTTGCTCTGCGCCAGACTCATACACAGAGAGGTCGTGGGCGTGGGGGAGTTGCTCAGAGAGGACGAGATGACCGAGGCAGAGGGAAGTCAGTCGCAGGTGGTGGACAGGCGCGGTTTTTTGCTTTGACGCATCAGGACGCGCAGGCGTCTAATGCGGTGGTTTCAGGTATCCTTCCAGTATGTTCAGTTGATGCACACGTATTGTTCAATCCCGGATCCACGCACTCGTACGTATCCACACACTTTGTGCCAAGTTTGGGTAGAGAGTCCGGTCTGCTTGATCAGCCGCTTGTTGTGACCACTCCTGTGGGAGAGTCGTTTGTTGCTAGGCACGTGTTCCGGTCCTGCACCGTCTGTATTGGCGAGAGGGAGTTGCCTGTCGACTTGATCCTTCTCGAGATGTTGGAATTCGACGTTCTTTTGGGCATGGATTGGTTAGCCACGTGCTATGCTTCTGTGGACTGCCGTGAGAAGACAGTTAGATTTTGTTTTCCCGGCGAGTCGGTTTTTGTTGTGTTGGCGGACCGTGGTGCCGCCTCTCACAGTGTGATTTCTTCTTTTCGCGCTGGACAACTTTTGAAGAAGGGATGTCAAGGATTTCTCGCCTATGTTTGCGAAGCTAGTACTACACAGGTTCCATTGGATCAGGTTCCGGTCGTTAGCGAGTTTCCTGATGTGTTCCCTGACGAGCTTCCTGGGCTACCGCCCGAGCGCGACATTTCTTTCGGTATTGATTTGGTTCCTGGCACGGGGCCTATTTCCATACCGCCTTATCGGATGGCCCCGGCGGAACTTAGAGAATTGAAGGGTCAGTTGCAAGATTTGCTGGATAAGGGACTTATTCGACCCAGTGTTTCTCCTTGGGGTGCTCCAGTCCTGTTCGTCAAGAAGAAGGACGGCAGTTTGCGTCTGTGTATCGACTACCGCCAGCTGAACAGGGTGACAGTGCGGAACATGTATCCTT
This sequence comes from Agapanthus africanus, assembly GCA_030015575.1. Taxonomy (NCBI): domain Eukaryota; kingdom Viridiplantae; phylum Streptophyta; class Magnoliopsida; order Asparagales; family Amaryllidaceae; genus Agapanthus; species Agapanthus africanus. The sequence continues at coordinate 514,655,689 of JASDDO010000024.1, read as the reverse complement.
TGCCGCGCATTGATGATTTGTTCGACCAGCTTCAGGGGGCAGGGGACTTTTCGAGGATCGATTTACGATCGGGCTATCATCAGCTGCGGGTTCGACAGGAGGACATTCCCAGGACAGCTTTCCGTACGCGCTACGGCCATTATGAGTTTTTGGTGATGTCGTTCGGACTCACCAATGCGCCAGCAGCATTCATGGACTTGATGAACCGTATTTTCCGGCCATATTTGGATCTGTTCATCATAGTGTTCATTGACGATATCTTGGTGTATTCCCGGAGTAGTGAGGAGCACGAGCAGCACCTGCGGATTACACTGCAGACTTTGAGGGAGCACCAGCTTTATGCAAAATTCTCCAAGTGTGCTTTCTGGCTGGACAGCGTAGACTTCTTGGGGCATGTGATTTCACGAGACGGTATATGTGTGGACCCGAGGAAGATCGAGGCCGTGCAGCGTTGGCCCAGACCCACATCGGTTACGGAGATTCGCAGCTTTTTGGGGTTGGCCGGTTACTACAGGCGATTTGTGCAGGACTTCTCCAGTATTGCTACACCTTTGACCGGGTTGACCCGGAAGGGAGTCCCTTTCGATTGGACGGAGGAGTGCGAGCACGGTTTTTAGCAGCTACGGACTCGGCTGACGACGGCACCGGTATTATCATTACCTTCAGGCTCAGGCGGATTTATGGTCTATTGTGATGCTTCTCGAGTGGGGCTAGGGTGCGTTTTGATGCAGCATGACAGGGTGATCGTGTATGCTTCGCGACAATTGAAGAAACATGAACAGAACTACCCCACTCATGACTTGGAGATGGCTGCAGTGGTCTTTGCACTTATGATCTGGCGACATTACCTATACGGCGAGTCGTGCCAGATATTCAAGGATCACAAGAGTCTAAAATATATATTTCAGCAGCGGGACCTGAACCTTAGACAGCGCCGATGGATGGAGTTAGTGAAGGATTACGACTGCGAGATCTTGTATCACCCGGGCAAGGCAAATGTGGTGGCGGATGCTTTGAGCAGGAGGCCCGGGAGTAGTCTATCTTGTTTGAGCGCAGTACAGGGGCAGTCGTCGGCAGATTGGCAGATATTATGCGACAGCCGATTACAGTTCGAGTTCACGCCGATTGGAGGACAGATCGCGCATGTTCGTGCACGCCCACAATTACTTGACCGCATACATGAGGCATAGCGCAGTGATGACCGATGTTCAGAGATCATGGCACAGATTGGACAGGGCAGATTTTCCGAGTTCGTGATCGATGATCAGGGGATACTACGATTTGGGACTAGACTGTGCGTACCAGATGCTGAGGGACTGCGGCGCGATATTCTTGAGGAGGCACATCGATCGGTATATAGTGTCCATCCTGGTTCCACCAAGATGTATCATGATATGAGAGGTGTTTATTGGTGGGACGGAATGAAGAGAGACATCGCAGATTTTGTGTCGAGATGCCTGACTTGTCAGCAAGTCAAGGCTGAGCACCAGAGGCCCGCGGAAGAGCTACAACCGTTACCCATTCCGGAGTGGAAATGGGAGCAGATTTCGATGGATTTCGTTGTGGGTCTACCCAGGACTAGGCGAGGGTATGACTCCATTTGGGTGATAGTAGATCGTTTGACGAAAGCGGCTCACTTCCTGCCAGTGAAGACGACTTTCGGATTTGCTCAGTACGCCCAGATTTACGTTGACGAGATAGTACGACTGCACGGAGTCCCGACGTGTATTGTGTCCGACAGAGGCACCCAGTTTACCAGCCGATTATGGCAGAGACTTCAGGAGGCTTTGGGCACTCGCTTTAGTTTCAGCACAGCATTTCATCCGCAGACCGACGGACAGTCAGAGCGGACTATTCAGACTCTCGAGAACATGCTCAGAGCTTGTGTATTAGATTTCGGAGGTAGCTGGGATCATCACTTACCCTTAGTAGAGTTCTCCTACAATAACAGCTACCAGGAGACCATTCAGATGGCACCATTTGAGGCTCTTTATGGGAGGAGATGCAGATCGTCCGCCTGTTGGACAGAGCTCAGTGAGAGCAGTATCTTAGGGCCATAGATTGTTGAAGAGACGACCGCGAAGATCCAGTTTGAAAGGTTCCTAGGCACCCTATAGAGGTCTCACAAGGCATCAACCATGCCATTTTACAAAAATATGGTGCCGAGAAACCCTAGTTAACGGATCGTTGCTAGAAATCTAGGCGAAAAGATAAACTAGTTAACACTTAACTACTAGGATACGGAAATTACAACCTTTGTAGATCCGGATATCTACCTCCACGGCTCCGCAACGAAGTCTTCTCGCTGTACATCATGAATCCTAGACTCATTCGTCGGCTTCATCGGGAAAACGGGCGAGCTAGGTCGTCGGCTTCGTGTCAAGGACGATCTACGTCGAGGTGGCACTAGTTCAAGCTCCGACTTCACCAAGTAGTGAAACTTGTGAAGAAAACACCCAAAACCACTTGGCAAGAGGTAGAGGATGAAGAAATAGGAGGTGGGTTCACATTAGATTTGGATTTCTCTCACTAGAACTCAAGTTGCCATTAAAGTAGCAAGCTTTTCTTTTGAAGAAGAAGATGAAGAAGATGATAGAATATGATAAATAACTTAATCAAAATAGAAAAGAAAATGATATTTATCATATCCTAACCATGGTCAAGTGTAGAGAATTGACCATGGTTAGTGGGAGTGGTTAGGTTTAAGTATGAAGACAAAATAGCATCATTAGTAAATGCTTCATGAAGCTTCACCATTCTTCATGATAAATGAAACCATTTTATTTTCATAAAACCCAATTAATAAATAATGAATGGATTAAATAATAAGTGAATAAATCATAAACTCTAACCACTCTCATAACCATGGTTCAATTCTTTTACACAAAGTCAAGTCAACATGCATCATCAAACATGATACAATCATGTGCACAAAAGCATATCACATATACAATGTGCATCAAGTGAGAAAAATCCGTTTAAAGTGAACCAATACTAGTTAATGCAAAGTAATATATCAAATATATAATTATACATTAAATCATTAAATCAACACTTGATTCAATGATCCGGTCATGTCGCACATGACCGACAAGTATTCAATGTATCGACTTATCGAATCAATGATTCGATAACTAGGTCATATCGAATATAACCAATCGAAACATATATAGCGAGAATGAAATGCGGTATCACATACACGCATCATTCTCGGTCCTGCACATATCTCATATGCGCTCCTATTTCGTTTCGCTTGAGCCAGGAAACCTCTGTGTAGGACTCTAAAGACTCGTCAATACGCCGGTAGCAGATGATGATCATATCAAGCACCCACAAGCCGCAAGCGGTCTGCTAAACGTAACGGCCATCCGGGTATTGAGCGATCAGAAGATCGACGAGCTAGCCCGCTCACACTCCTGTGAATCCAACCAGTAACACTTACCGTACAGTCCGGTCTGTTCGTCTGATACGTCGCATATCAAGTCTAGGGGTGGTATACGTCAGACCCCAATAACCGATAAGTCGTGCCGATGTGAGGCTCATAACGGGTCGAGAAACTACTGGTAACACTTACCAGCAAATCTCTGATCAGCCCTGGCCAGGGACTTCCCTGTTACGGCCAATCGAGCACAGCGCAACATCAACCCCCATTACCGGGAGAGACGAAACCCCTCCTATCGCTCATTGCCTCCCTGTTACTCGGGATTGTACCCAAAGACCACCGTTTTGCACGCCCTCATGGACGTGGTAAGGTGGAGATCAAAGCACAGTGGGAATCACACAAGACTCTATGACGATCTCGGGTCTACAGACTAACCTGTACAAGTGTCACCTGAGAACTGCCATCTGACGTGAGGTATAATACCATCTGGGAGTTCTCGGCGAGTCCGTCCAGTGTACCCAGTCTCCACTGAGCACCCGTATACCATCTCAGATGTCAAACACTAATGGATGTGGGATCATCCATCGCCCATCTCATGGGTCGAGAAGCGTATACGCTAGTCTACTCTGGTATATCGATGCCCCGTCTCGATACACCCACGACTAGGGACCTTGAAGGATGTACTTATGGACTACCATGTCCCCACTAGTATGATCTGCATCACAGTCCAGGTAGTCAAGTACATATCCTAAGGGCTTTACCAACATGTAACTATAAGACAGTATAAAGAGACTAGTGTACATGTTAAGATAAAGAGTAACCAGATAGCATACTATCATATCGAGCAAGAAAGTCATCTCTATATATGTCCAAGCATCCAATATAATATACATCATCTGTACAATACTGGCCTCTAGGGCATACATACAACTAACAATCTCCCACTTGCACTAGGGCCAGCTGCTGTAGTATCGCATACCGAGCATCCCGAAGAGTCTCTCAAACTGTATCTGGGGAATGGCCTTCGTGAGTGGATCCGCGGTGTTGTTCTTCGTGTCAACTCTCCTGACCTCGATCTCCCGGCGATCAACTATCTCCCGGATCAGGTGATACCGCCTCAGAATATGCCTAGATCGCTGATGGGACCTGGGTTCCTTGGCCAAAGCCACCGCTCCATTGTTATCGCAATACAAAGGTATTGGATGCTCAATGGATGGAACCACACCAAGTTCAGTAATGAACTTCTTGATCCAGACAGCCTCCTTAGCAGCATCGTTGGCAGCGATGTATTCAGCCTCCATCGTCGAGTCCGCCACGGTTTCCTGCTTGGAACTCTTCCAGCTAACCGCCCCTCCGTAAAGGGTAAAGACAAATCCCGACTGTGACTTAGAGTCGTCCTTATCACTCTGGAAGCTCGAATCGGTAAAGGACTCCACTTGGAGTTCTCCGTTACCATACACCAAGAACATATCTCTAGTCCTTCGTAAGTATTTGAGAATGCTCTTCACAGCTGTCCAGTGACTCTCTCCAGGATCAGCTTGATACCTGCTCACTACACTTAGTGAGTATGCTACATCGGGTCTGGTACATAGCATCGCATACATGATAGAGCCTACTGCCGAAGCATAGGGTATCCCTTGCATGCGAGCTCTCTCCAAATCAGTCTTGGGAGACATCTCTTTGAAGAGAGTGACTCCAGAGATCGTGGGTAAGTTCCCACGCTTGGACTCTTCCATACTAAACCTCTTTAGTATGGTGTCAATGTACTTGGATTGGGACAATCCCAAAATCCGTTTGGATCTATCTCTATAGATCCTGATTCCCAATATACAGGAGGCATCACCAAGATCTTTCATTGAGAATCTTTGTGATAAGAAGAGCTTGACCGATTGCAGCATAGGAATATCATTTCCTATCAAGAGTATGTCGTCCACGTACAATACGAGAAAGACAACCATACTCTCTGCCACCTTCTTGTAGATACAAGGTTCATCTGGATTTTTGACGAAATCAAACTCTTTGATAACGACGTCAAAGCAGATGTTCCAACTCCGTGATGCTTGTTTTAATCCATAAATGGATTTAAGCAGCTTGCACACCTTCCCGCTGCTCCCACTGTCTACGAAGCCCTCTGGCTGAGTCATGTACACGCACTCTTCTAAATCACCATTTAGAAAGGCGGTCTTAACATCCATTTGCCAGATTTCGTAATCATGATAAGCAGCGATGGCAAGCATGATCCGGATGGATTTAAGCATAGCCACTGGAGAAAAGGTCTCGTCATAGTCCACACCTGGTCTTTGACGAAAACCTTTTGCTACAAGTCTAGCTTTGAAAGTCTCCACTTTCCCATCTACACCAAGTTTCTTCTTGAAGATCCACTTGCTCCCAATGGGTTTTACCCCTTCAGGAGCAACGTCCAAAGTCCATACTTTGTTGGTGTACATGGATTCCATCTCGGACCGCATAGCATCCAGCCATTTCACTGAGTCCCTACTCGTGATGGCTTGCTCGAAGCTAGTTAGGTCATCATCCTCCATGATGCAATCCTCGCTCCCACCATCCATGAGAAAACCGTAGTATCTCTCAGGTTGGCGAGGAACCCTACTAGATCGGCGGAGAGGCTGGGGTTCATTGGGAGCTACTGAATCCTCTTGTTCCACTAAATCTTCAGTTTGAGTTTGTGTATCTGGAACCTCTTCCAGCTCTACCACTTTGCCACTAATTTCTTTTTCAAGAAATTCCTTTTCTAAAAAGGTGGCATGTTGAGCAATAAACACTTTTTGTTCCTCACTGTGGTAGAAAAAATACCCATATGAGTTCTTTGGATATCCCACAAACTTGCAAAGAACTGACCGTGCCTCGAGCTTGTCCGGATTTTGTCTTTTGACATAAGCTGGACAACCCCATATTTTAACTCGTTTAAAATATGGTCTCTTCCCACTCCATATCTCATATGGTGTGGTAGGTACAGATTTAGATGGAACTTGATTCAATAGGTATGCTGCTGTCACCAGCGCATATCCCTAAAAGGAAATAGGTAACTCAGCTGTGCTCATCATAGAGCGCACCATATCTAATAGGGTGCGGTTCCTCCGTTCTGATACACCGTTGTGCTGTGGTGTATATGGAGGAGTCAGCTGAGAGAGAATCCCATTCTCTTTTAGGAAGTCCAGGAATTCATTGCTCAAGTATTCACCTCCTCGATCAGATCGAAGGATTTTAATACTTTTTCCGATTTGGTTCTCGACTTCTTGTTTATATTCTCTAAATTTCTCAAAAGCTTCTGATTTGTGTTTCATCAGGAACACATATCCGAATCTAGAGAGATCGTCAGTGAATGTAATGAAGTACGAAGAACCATCCCTGGCATGTGTAGACATGGGACCGCATACATCACTATGTATCAGTCCCAAGAGTTCGGTAACTCTTTCTCCGTGTCCCGTAAACAGAGTTTTGGTCATCTTGCCTTTGAGACATGACTGGCAAGTGTCATAAGATGAAAATTCAAACGGATTTAAATATCCATCTTTATGCAACTTAGCTAGTCGTGTCGCATTGATGTGGCCCAGTCTACAATGCCACAAGAAGGATTCGTTGAGTTCAGAACTCTTCCTCCTGTGTGCGTTTGTTATGCTCAGAACTGTTGATTGATTTAGAACATAAATGCCATTGCATAACGTGCCTGATCCAACCAACTTTTGGTTACGGAAAATGTTCATAACATTGTCCTGTAATACAAAATTATATCCCTCTTTACTTAATAAAGAAACCGATATAATGTTGCATATCAGGTTCGGCATGTAATAACATTCGTTCAGAACCAATGTATTACCAGTTGGTAATACAAGGTGATATTCCCCGACAGTCTTGGCTGCAACAATTGCACCATTTCCTACTCTTATGTCTTTATCACCTTCTCCAAGTTCTCTACCTTTCCTTAGCCCATGTAACTGATTACATATATGGGATCCCGACCCGGTATCCAATACCCAGGACGTAGAGCAAATGGAGAAACAGTTCTCAGTAACGAACACACCCGAAGAAAATGCATCAACATGTACTTTCTTCAATCGGGTGGCATGGGAATCCTGGTATTCCCCTATATCCTGTTCATTCCTATAACTCTTATAGGAAAGAACGGAACCAACGTTCCCCAGCACAGTATAACATGCGGGTTCGGTCAATACATCCATATTATTATCTTTATTAAGGCATGAAATGGTCGCTACCTGGAGAGAGAGCGAAGAAAACACTTTAGCGTATGCTCGTGCAAGATCAGATTGGTTATTATCTTATCTAATCAGGATGGCTCCCACTGCTTTTTATCAAATCTTCCTTCAAACCCTAAAAGGAAAGACTAGCCGGGATTAATTACACACTACAAGTTCGCCAATCTTTCAGCCAGGCCAGTGTCGGTACTTTGAGGGAGGTCCCCCGTGCTTTCGCACGAACCTAATTAATGTAAACCTCATTTTCCCAGAGGCGTAACCCCGTTGACACCTTCTAGACACCTACTTGATCGGCTAATTGCAATGTGTAAAACTCTCCCAGGAGTAACTCTTACTCGCAGCGGGTATCGGGATCCAACTATCTCATAGAAGGTATGCAATCTCATTGCAAATTTCAACACTTGAAATTCCCGATAATCTTTTACCCCAAACGATCTATGACCTTGACAAGGTCAACAAACCATAGACCGTAAGTCAAGTTCAACCCGTCATTTCTTGATTGAATTAAACCCACCCGCACGACCCTTGACAAGGTCAACAAGGCCGTACGACTACCCTAACTCAATCTGCATCATATGCATAAGCAGATAAATACTGGTTAGCTACCGCACACTGCGCCTTGACAAGGTCAACAAACGCAGCACGAATACTAAACAGGACTTATCTGAAATGACGGAGGGCTACGACAGGTTTTTCTGAAAACCTATTGCGTAATGAACTTGATATCGTTGTAGAATCAAATGAAGTTTTGAAATGGAGTGATTTTGAGGCTTTTCTAGTTTTGCTAAAGGGGTCACTCCCGGTGAAGGGATCGTCGGCCCTTTCCTCGTCGAATGAGGTTCGGGATATATCATATATATCACTGTGCAAAGCAAAACTCAAAAACAATCAAAAGCAAACCGAGTGTGTAGCATCTGCCAGTTATTGCTAAAGGAGTCACTCCCGGTGAAGGGATCTCGGTCCTTTCCTCATCGAATAAGGTGCAGGGTATATCATATATACCGCTATGCAAAGCAAGAACTGTAGCTACCTGTTTTATTTTAAAATTCGATTCCACAACATCTTAGGTTTCTTATCTTTCATTAATCACATTAATGAAGTCCCATCATTTAAATACCTAAACATCACAGATAGATATGACGTACACTTATGCCATCCGCATTCGCCTCGATGTCCCCTCGTGCACCGTTAGGTTAGGTAACTAACGACAGAGCAGGGCAGGGCTAGCGCGGGTGTAAAACATAAGTAACGTCTATATAATATATCATATATACTATATACTATATCCATCACAGAGTCACAACACAGATATCGCAGCAGAATAAACATATGAAATATTGGATATACTAGGACGTCCGTGTTTTCAATACGAGCCAGTATAAAACACGGATTCCACGGTCGTAACGAATAGCCAATCCCACACCCCTAGACCCCTACGAGAGCGGCAAGCAACCCTGCCAATTCTAGGGTTAGGAGACCCGGACTCGACTCCTCGAGTTGGTCTCCCACTGGACCCCAGAACCCGGTTACTTGTGCTCCCCTCCTTGGGTCTATCCTAATGCGGAAAAGTAAATAATATACAAAAGGTGACATCTTCCGCTACCTAGAAGTGCCCCAAAATAAAAGAATATTACATACAAGTTTTTACATGAATGAAAATGAAAAACACTCATCTCACATAAAAAACCCCGGCTATTCGAATACGACGATCCAATATAACATATCCAGCAACACATAACATCACATGTCATCAATATAAGTAAATATGCGCATCCCAATTGTCGTTGACATATAGCAACGAAACCGGCGATTCACATATTACACTTACGGTCACAGAAAAGAAAGTGTAAAACTACAACAGTTGGAATCCGCAACCTCTTTAGACATCACATGCCTAACAGTTACAAACCCCGCATTTTAGTCTCATTATCGAAAACTCTTTTCAATATGGTATGGGACTAAACTGCTAGATTTATAACATTCATCCAGTTATCTCATAACTGTTTGTGAATTCCAATTATTGTATCACATTCCAGATAAACAGAAAATGTTAAACTTTCCGATCGAACAGTCGAATACCCAAGTTTTCCCGATACAGTCCAACACATGAAATAAGTCTAGCAACATTCAGTTCGTGCCTCAGTACCAACGGTCCAGCCGTAGAAGGGTCAAGCCAACGCCTCACATGTGGCAGGCCGTACTGCCCCAAACCCGAAGGTTCAAAGGGCAGTTCAAGACGGTAACATAATCGAGTTAAGGTTTGTTGTCTTCTAGAGGGTCCATCGCGTTACTTGCACTACTTAGAATGTCGTTAAACTACGGAAAAATCCAACACTTGGAAATTTCCCGACAGGGGAAAAATTGGGTATTTATATCCGGTCGAACTTTTTAACATATTCAAAAAATTATCCGGAAAAACACAAAAGACGAAACTTCATAATCCGATCGAAATATCGAATCCCTAAAACAACCCCAGAAAATTCAACTCTTGAATAAATATCAAAAATTCCCAGGAAAACCAGCACTGGAAGATAAGAATTACTGTGCAGAAATATATATTTAATTGATCCGTACGGCCGCGGAACCGCCGCATAAGCCATGCCCATGCCGCAGATCCGCGGCTATTTGATGGATTAACACTGTCGAATTTCACTGTAATTCTTATATTCACCTGCTGATATTTCTGCATATTTTTAATTTGGAAAAATCCCAGATTTTAGAAAATGTACAGAGAGCAATTTTTAGGGTTCGGTTTCGGTTCGATCGGAGTTCAAATTCCATCTAGACTTCGCCTAAGGCTCTAGCTAGGCTCTGATACCAGTGAAAGGTTCCTAGGCACCCTATAGAGGTCTCACAAGGCATCAACCATGCCATTTTACAAAAATATGGTGCCGAGAAACCCTAGTTAACGGATCGTTGCTAGAAATCTAGGCGAAAAGATAAACTAGTTAACACTTAACTACTAGGATACGGAAATTACATCCTTTGTAGATCCGGATATCCACCTCCACGGCTCCGCAACGAAGTCTTCTCGCTGTACATCATGAATCCTAGACTCATTCGTCGGCTTCATCGGGAAAACGGGCGAGCTAGGTCGTCGGCTTCGTGTCAAGGACGATCTACGTCGAGGTGGCACTAGTTCAAGCTCCGACTTCACCAAGTAGTGAAACTTGTGAAGAAAACACCCAAAACCACTTGGCAAGAGGTAGAGGATGAAGAAATAGGAGGTGGGTTCACATTAGATTTGGATTTCTCTCACTAGAACTCAAGTTGCCATTAAAGTAGCAAGCTTTTCTTTTAAAGAAGAAGATGAAGAAGATGATAGAATATGATAAATAACTTAATCAAAATAGAAAAGAAAATGATATTTATCATATCCTAACCATGGTCAAGTGTAGAGAATTGACCATGGTTAGTGGGAGTGGTTAGGTTTAAGTATGAAGACAAAATAGCATCATTAGTAAATGCTTCATGAAGCTTCACCATTCTTCATGATAAATGAAACCATTTTATTTTCATAAAACCCAATTAATAAATAATGAATGGATTAAATAATAAGTGAATAAATCATAAACTCTAACCACTCTCATAACCATGGTTCAATTCTCTTACACAAAGTCAAGTCAACATGCATCATCAAACATGATACAATCATTTGCACAAAAGCATATCACATATACAATGTGCATCAAGTGAGAAAAATCCGTTTAAAGTGAACCAATACTAGTTAATGCAAAGTAATATATCAAATATATAATTATACATTAAATCATTAAATCAACACTTGATTCAATGATCCGGTCATGTCGCACATGACCGAATAGTATTCAATGTATCGACTTATCGAATCAATGATTCGATAACTAGGTCATATCGAATATAACCAATCGAAACATATATCGCGAGAATGAAATGCGGTATCACATACACGCATCATTCTCGGTCCTGCACATATCTCATATGCGCTCCTATTTCGTTTCGCTTGAGCCAGGAAACCTCTGTGTAGGACTCTAAAGACTCGTCAATACGCCGGTAGCAGATGATGATCATATCAAGCACCCACAAGCCGCAAGCGGTCTGCTAAACGTAACGGCCATCCGGGTATTGAGCGATCAGAAGATCGACGAGCTAGCCCGCTCACACTCCTGTGAATCCAACCAGTACCACTTACCGTACAGTCCGGTCTGTTCGTCTGATACGTCGCATATCAAGTCTAGGGGTGGTATACGTCAGACCCCAATAACCGATAAGTCGTGCCGATGTGAGGCTCATAACGGGTCGAGAAACTACTGGTAACACTTACCAGCAAATCTCTGATCAGCCCTGGCCAGGGACTTCCCTGTTACGGCCAATCGAGCACAGCGCAACATCAACCCCCAATACCGGGAGAGACGAAACCCCTCCTATCGCTCATTGACTCCATGTGACTCAGGACTGTACCCAAAGACCACCGTTTTGCACGCCCTCATGGACGTGGTAAGGTGGAGATCAAAGCACAGTGGGAATCACACAAGACTCTATGACGATCTCGGGTCTACAGACTAACCTGTACAAGTGTCACCTGAGAACTGCCATCTGACGTGAGGTATAATACCATCTGGGAGTTCTCGGCGAGTCCGTCCAGTGTACCCAGTCTCCACTGAGCACCCGTATACCATCTCAGATGTCAAACACTAATGGATGTGGGATCATCCATCGCCCATCTCATGGGTCGAGAAGCGTATACGCTAGTCTACTCTGGTATATCGATGCCCCGTCTCGATACACCCACGACTAGGGACCTTGAAGGATGTACTTATGGACTACCATGTCCCCACTAGTATGATCTGCATCACAGTCCAGGTAGTCAAGTACATATCCTAAGGGCTTTACCAACATGTAACTATAAGACAGTATAAAGAGACTAGTGTACATGTTAAGATAAAGAGTAACCAGATAGCATACTATCATATCGAGCAAGAAAGTCATCTCTATATATGTCCAAGCATCCAATATAATATACATCATCTGTACAATACTGGCCTCTAGGGCATACATACAACTAACACAGTTGATTCGTAATAGGATGATAGCAGCCCATAGTAGGCAGAGATCTTATGCGGACCGTCGGCGACGCAGACTTGAGTTTTCTGTTGGTGATCATGTTTTCTTGAGGGTCTCCCCAATGAAAGGTGTGATGAGGTTTGGGAAGAAGGGGAAGCTCAGTCCTAGATATGTGGGCCCCTTCGAGATCCTCGAGCGTGTTGGTGCAGTTGCGTACCGGTTAGCCCTTCCGCCCAGTTTTCCAGATGTGTACCCCGTATTTCACGTATCGATGCTCCGTAAATATCTTCATGATCCCTCGCATGCGATTCAGCATCCGACGATCTAGCTTGAGCGCGACCTTTCCTATGCAGAGCAGCCGGTGATGATCTTGGATCGACAAGTGAAGAAATTGAGATCAAAGGACATTCCATCAGTCAAGGTACTTTGGCGTGGTCAGGGCCGTGAGGAGGTCACTTGGGAGACCAAAAGCGAGATGAAGAAGAAGTATCCCCATCTTTTCGAAGGTACGTGTAGTTAGATTTTGAAATTCGGGGACGAATTTCTTTAAGGGGGAGAGATTGTAACACCTTAGGATGTGTTTTGTGACTATTATATTTAAATAAAGGGTTTTTAATAAAAAGTTTACCAAATTGTGTTTCAAGTAATTTTCCTAATTTAATAAATATTTTTCTAGAATTTTCCTAGGCTTGCACACACATGTGCATGTAAACTAGGGTTTTTAAATAGGATAATACCATAATTAGTAACCATGGTGGGTTATTCATGGGGATTAAGTCTTTTGGGTTTTAATTAAGTTTAATTAGTTAATTAATGGTTGCTTTAATTTGAATTCCTTTGGGGGTTGACTTGGTGAGGGTGAGAGAGAGGGAGGGCATCATGGCAAAAGCCATGCTTGCAATTAATGAGGAGAGAGAGAGGAGGGGTTGACATTGGGGTGATGATTTTTCCTCTCATTTCTTTTTTGTTCTTCTCTCAAACCTCACTCTCTCACACAAACACACACACTTACCTCACAGCAGCAGCAGCAGCAAGCATCCACAGCAGCAGCAGCAGCAAGCTTCACAGCAGCAGCAGCAAGCATCTCAGCAACAGCAACAGCACCAGTAGCAGCAGTTAGCAGCAGCAACAGCCACAACTCCAGCTGCAGCCCCTTCCCTTCACTTCTTTTTCTTCCTCCAGCTCCCTAGGGTCGAGTGTGGGGTATATTTCCTAAACTTACTCTCTAGTTTACTTGTTTAGTGTAGTTTTGCTTCGGTTAGTGGTTATTGATGCGTTTTAGTGCGATATGAGGCGTTTAGTGAGAAGCTTGGCCAAGTGATATGTGTTTTGGTTTCAGTAAGTTGATAGAGTGTTGTTAAGGCCATTTTAACCCAGCTTAAACCCTAATTGCACTAAAATACCACCAGATCCCTATTTGATGCAAATTCTTCATTTTTAAGCAAAATTTGAGTTTCTGGAAACTGCTATCGACCCGGTGAGTTCAGAATAATTTTGAGAAGACTGCAGTATGGTTGTTAGGTGCTGATCCACCAGGTAGAACCCGACCCCCTTTCTTCATGTTTAGGCCGCCGGAATATTGTTTCTGGCCGCAAATTGCGGCCAGATGGGTAGGGTTTGGGTTGGGGTTTGGTCCTATAGGTGTCTGTTGCAACCCTCAGACTCATGGCATGTGCAATTTTGTTTGGTTCTCACTGCAGGAAAATCTGGAACTAAATACCTATTTCTCGTATTTTAAACCTTCGCGACACGCGTGATACGCGTGTGGGTTTGGGGTTTCTGCGTATCGCGACGCGTCAGGGTAGTTTCAGGCGCGTGATCATACGTTTTAGCGTATCGCGCACACGCGCGCTTGGTTTGCGACACGGGTCTCTAGGTTGACCCTAATATCATGTTTTCATGAAATTGAGCTTATGTGTGATATATGTAATGTGATTCTAGGTTCGCAGGCGAGTGAGACGGACGCTGCGAAGAAGGGCAAGCAAGTCGTCGGCTACACTTAGCGCGAGACTTCTGTGAGTAGATTTAACATCTACGGGGATATCGCCCGCATGGCGTTATGCGTCAGGGATGATAGGACCTTATTATTATATGTTGCATTTACCTCATGGACTGTCATTGCATATTGCATTCCCTGCTGTATGTATGCTTAGAATTGATAGAACACCGCACTATTACTAACGGTTCATGTTGCACGAGCACTAATCTGCATGCTACACACACACCGTTAGTAATTGCCATGACACACTCACTGTAGAACTACCATGATTATATTGCTGTAGTTCATTTCATATATGATTCGATTTGACTTTCATGGAAATTGGGAGCCGCATGATATCTTTAAAAACGGAAACTAATTTTAAAAGCGGTTTTCCCTTATTCCTATATCATGGATTGATGTACATAGCACATCGCATTGGATTTACTTCTTGGTGTTGGATTTTCATATGATTTCTGGTTTTGAGGACCGTGGGATTTTTAAGAAAAGATGCACTATTTGAAAACCCGGTTCCTCATGATATGATATTTTGGTGCGTCCACCACGCGTTTTCTCAATGCTGAGACGTGTGCTTGAAACCCGATTCGAGGAGATGGATGATCCGTTTGCGGGTTCATGGTGGACCCGGTATGGTTCCCCGGGGCGAGAAATGTTTTTTCGTGGAGTAGACGATGAGCCTAGCAGGGTGGCGAGTACCTACCGGTGATTGGTTGGACCTGGCGGTTATCCGGAGGATACTGACCAGAGTCAAGAGATGGATGCGGGATGATCCGTACTACCGGGGCCGAGGGCCGATACCGCAGACGGAGCCCGTGGGCTGATCCGGACTGACGGAGCCCGATATATGAGGATTTGCGTGTCGATGCTGGACACGAGAATTTTATGATATTTGGGTGCCGATGTTGGGCACTCGTGATTTCTCAGAGATTTACAGGATTCGAGGGCCGATGGGTGTGCCGGCGCCTGAGTTATTTGGGATTTGGGTGCAGTTGTGGGCACCGATTGTTTTCCACGTTGATATTCCATGTAGATGTTGTTTATCCCATGCTCAGCATTGATTACCATATATCTCATCCTCTAGTTATTTTACCTGACAGAGCATCTGCAAGATTATTGCACATACTGCTTATTTCGCATTGATATCATCTGCTACATTTGTTAGAGTAGCGCAATACGTGCATGCTCGCGATTACCTTTATATGTTATCTCTATTCACGAGTTGGCAACTTACCCCCGTTGTGCCACAGTATTTGCAGGTTGCCCTTCAGAGTAGTCGCGGCAGGCTGTCTTTTGCATCTTTTGGCTACAGATACCACTACAGTTGCGGCGAGAGCTGTTTTGCATTTAGGTGGGTTGTGGTATCTGATTACTTTTATTGTATCCCTTTTTGTATCTAGTACTCTCCATCTACCATTTATGTACTGGACTTAGATACTGTGTGAGGACGATGTTGTGTATTTTTTATTCTGGTGTCGAGCTCGTAGGAGCCGACTGTTTTTTTATGCAGTTTATATTCTGTGATGTTTACTTATTGCTCATTCTTCGCTACGGCGTCGTATATTACTCTTGTGATGATGGTTTCCGCCGTTGGGCGTGATTGCTCCTGTTTGGGAATGTTTTGTTTCATTATATCTCATTTTTACTCATATCCTCTTTTATACCCGGTCTCGGGGCTACTTTTACAAAGGAAATGCTGCCAAAATTATTTAAATGATTAAGTAACTTTAAAAAGAACTTATTGAACTAATTAAGGTTTTCTAAATGTTTTAACTAAATGTTTTCAACACTCACTATGTTTAAATGGTTTTGATTTCTGGGTTCGGCTTACTTAGTCGCGTTACGCCTGTAGACGTAGCGTGGTTAAGTGCCGGTCATGAGTCGAAATATTCGGGTCGTGACAATAATGGTGCAGGTGTACTATCATAGGTATATGCGATGCAATAATAATATCATGAATGCAGCACAAGGTAAATCCTCAGCTAAAAGCTATAAGGTATACGTAACTATCATATATCCGAGTCGGTTAATCTATCAATCGGCATCTAGCCCAGTAACATCGCGTACGGTATAATCCATCGTACGGCAACCTCTAGTCAAGGGTAAGGATCAATCATCAAGTCAAACTCATCACGCACGGAATATCATCGTGCGGCAGTTTTATACTAATAAGGATCCTATCATCCTATACGACCAAAGAGGGTACAGCCTAATATCACATACGGCCTATCATCCATGATTCACAACATTCTATAAATGTATATATATCTAGGTACCTATGTCCCAAGTCACATCTGCAATAATCTCATATCAGGGGACCGGCAAAGTATAAATCATCTCGATCGACTCGCATCCGTATACCATCATATCATCATATCAGTCTTATATTCTTTCATCGCATTTAAATCACCTATCAAATCGAATTGCATAAACATTCAATCACTACAAGTATAAGTAGCTTATCTAACATACACATCTGAACCATACAATCGGATTTTTAAAGAAGTGAATCGTAGTTTTGAAAATAGGGGTTACGGTGTTTTTAAGAAAGAGAAATCATTTGAAAATCCGTAACATCCCTCAAGATATATGCTTAAAAGGTACATATGATTCTTCGGTTTAGAAAAAGGTATGGTTCGGATGATGCATCTACATCAACTATCTATTCCTACAGTACCCTAAACGGTAATATCGCTAAACGACATCCTATGATAGTCGTACCGTATCATTCTAACTATCCTCTAGTTTCTAATATGGTTTCGTAGCTATCTCATTCTAACCCTAGTTTCCTAATCTAGGTTTCCTAACCATATTCTATAAATCGATTTCCCATCAAAAGTTTTGCGGGGATGATATACGCCATTCACCCGACTTCCCCGGTAGATATAGATCTACTCACCTTGCTTCTTGTTTGCCAAAGTCGATGACGCAACGCTCTGTCGCCTCAGAATCCACGCGAAGGTACCTATAATAATCAACAATCGCAATACGTATTAAAATCGAGGCAGAAAACCGATACGGCGTACGGCGTGCTCATAGGTTAGAACCTATGGCCTAAACGTGCAAATCAATCAAACAACCCCTATTGTCGATGTACAAACACCCGACAACCAAATACAAATCCAATACCAAGAAAGTGCATTTTAAAATACGGAAAACATAGCCTAAAACACACCAAAATGCTTCCAGATTTTCCCCAGATGACAATTAGCCAAAACTGCATATAGGAGGGGTCTAATTTAGTGCAAAAGGAGCCATGGAACAAAACTGGAACAATTCTACCCTACTCTGGCCGCAAATTGCGGCCAGATTGATTAAATCTGCGGCCATGGGTTGGGGTTTTGGGCTCAGGTCTTGGTGGTAGTTTCCTAGGTGCCTGCACGACTCCCAGTAATCCCAAAATCATTTCTAGTATCCCCAAGTTGCTCCAGATTCCAAAATACCCTCTAAAATCATACATTTATCCGATGTTGGGGTTTCTAAATCTGTATTTTAGGGTTTCTAAGGTCTGGCCCATGTCCTTAAACAGCACCCAAGTCTAGTTAACAGCCTCTAACATCACCAATTTCAAACAACTCTCAAACCTTCATTAGGGTTTCCCAATGTTCACTAATCTTCACAATATCACATCTAAACACATATGAATACTAAAGTAAATGAAAAACTACCCAATTAGTGAAGTTATTACCTCATATAGCACCCATGAATCCCTAAGATCATCAAAACTGAATTTTTCTTGGTCTCATGTATAGAGCTTGAAGAGGGGATAAATATTTGTGAAGGGTGTGTAGGGTTTTGGGGATTGTTAGGAGATAGATCTTGGGATTTTAGTAGAGGGTTGTGGGTTGAGGGAGATGAAGGAGAGATGAAAAAAAAGATAGGGGAAATGAAAGGGCAGCAGCCCCCTCCCTCTCTCTCACCAATTCACACACTCTCTCTCTCTCCAAAACTCCACCTAACCTAATCATTTTGTCTCCTTTAACCCTTTCTCTTTCTTTTTCTTTTCTCTCCACCAATAAACCATACAACAAAAGAAATGAAACATGTAAAAAAATGAAACATGTCATGGTGCACTAACCATGGAAAACTGTAGAAACGCGGATTTGGCTTAATCGCAATTAGCAGTGCACTAATCGGGTTTTTTTATCAAAATTGCATATAATAAATTTTTAAAATGCCAAATCCTTTAAATATATTTTTAAATGAATAAATCATTTTAATTTCCATTTATTTCATAATTATTGGTATATATTTATACCCTTTTTCGAAAACCCCAATTTCGCAAATCGGCAGTTTTCGGGAAATATATTATTTTAATATTAAATTCCCAAAAATAATATTTTTTATTTTCTGAAATGTTACACAAGTGTTAATTCGATAATTTAATGTATAATTATATATTTGATAAATTAAATTACATTAACTAATATAAGCTCACTAAAAGATTCTTTTTCTCACTCGGTTAATACATTGATATATATGCGATATATGTTAAATGTATTATTTTATTTTGTTACAATAAATATTGTATATGTGATATATAATATTGTAACATATTTTGGTTATAAATGCAACATGTTTTGTGGAGTTTAATTGAGGTTAGGGTTTGGATTAGGGGTAAGTCTTCATGAAGCTTTGACTTTTACTTGGATATTTTGTGATATTTTGTGGTATTTCCTTAACCCAACCCAACCCTTTACCCTAGTTAAATCTCTACATAGGTTAAGTCTTCATACATAACCCATGGTTGCATTTCTAACCATACTAGAGTTTCATTATTCATCACAAAAGGATTTTTCTTCTTCTTCCTTGAGTTCTTGATAGAAAAAGCTTACTAGCTTTTTCATAAGTGATGTGATGATTTTGAGTGAGATTAAGAAAACAAATGAGAGTTAAAATCCTACTTCATCATCCTAATATATCCTAGCCATTTAGATTAGGGTGTTCACTTCATTAAGTGAGTGAAAGCTTGTGTTAAAGAAACTTCAAGGTAGATCATATTAGTTATCGAAGATCGGAAGCAAGCTTGCATCTTTCTCTTCGTGGAGCCTCTCTAGAGTCCGGGAACATGATGATCGCAGCGAAGGGACCTCAACACGGAGCTTTAAAAGTGAAGGACCGAACTACAAAGGTTGTAATCCTAAACTCTTAGATGTTAAAGTGTTTAACATGCTTTGTTTCGCCTAATCTCTAGTTTAAAGATCTTGGTTAGGGTTGTTCGGCACGTCTAAATTTTGAATCGGGCATGGTTGATGCCTTGTAGACCCTTGTGAGAGTGCCTAGTAACCCTACAGTGGTATCAGAGCCATGCTAGAGGTTTAGGCGAAGTCTAGGCGAAGTTTAAAGTCCGATCGAACTCCGAATACCCGTAAAAGCCTAGTTTCTGGAAATTTTTCAAAAATGTTTATTTTTTCATATTAAAAATACTCAGAAAAATCGGCAGGGTATTTTAGGAATTACTGTGAAAAACGAGACCCTGACAGCATTAAACCGCCGCGGAACCGCGGCCGTACCATGGCTTGTGCGGCGGTTCCGCGGCTAAACTGTACCATGGCTTGTCCGTATGAATTTCCTGATTGTTCTGAGAATTTTTAATTCTACTCAAGTGTTAAGTTTTCTGGGTTGTATTGGGAGCTCGTTGATTCGATCGGAAAATATAACTTCGTTTAGTTTGTCCGGATAATTTTTAGAACGTGTTAAATATTAGTTGTATGTATGCCCTAGAGGCCAGTATTGTACAGATGATGTATATTATATTGGATGCTTGGACATATATAGAGAGGACTTTCTTGCTCGACATGATAGTATGTTATTTGGTTGTCTTTATCTTAACATGTGTACTTGTCTCTTTATACTGTCTTATAGTTACATGTTGGTAAAGCCCTTAGGATGTGTACTTGACTACCTGGACTATGATGTGGATCATACTAGTGGGGACATGGTAGTCCATAAGTACATCCTTCAAGGTCCCTAGTCGTGGGTGTATCGAGACGGGGCATCGATATACCAGTGTAGACTAGCGTATACGCTTCTCGACCCATGTGATGGGCGATGGATGATCCCATATCCATTGGTGTTTGACATCAGAGATGGTATACGGGTGCTCAGTGGAGACTGGGTACACTGGACGGACTCGCCGAGAACTCCCAGATGGTATTATACCTTACGTCAGATGGCAGTTCTCTGGTGACACTTGTGCAGGTTAGTCTGTAGACCCAAGATCGTCATAGAGTCTTGTGTGATTCCCACTGTGCTTTGATTTCCACCTTACCACGTCCATGAGGGCGTGCAAAACGGTGGTTTTTGTGTACAGTCCCGAAGTCACATGGAGGCAATGAGCGATAGGAGGGGTTTCGTCTCTCCCGGTATTGGGGGTTGATGTTGCGCTGTGCTCGATTGGCCGTAACAGGGAAGTCCCTGGCCAGGGCTGATTTAGAGATTTTCTGGTAAGTGTTACCAGTAGTTTCTCGACCCGTTATGAGCCTCATATCGGCACGACTTATCGGTTATTGGGGTCTGACGTTTACCACCCCTAGACTTGATATGCGACATATCAGACGAGGAGACCGGACTGTACGGGAAGTGTTACCGGCAGGCATTTTACAGGAGTTGGAGCGGGCTTGCTTGCTGATCTTCTGATCGCTCAATACCCGGGTAGCCGTTACTTCCATCTAGTACCGCTGACGGCTTGTGGGTGTGTGATGTGATCATCACCTACTGCCGGCGTATTGACGAGTCTTTAGAGTCCTACACAGAGGTTTTACTGGCTCAGGCAAACCGAAATAGGAGCACGTATGTGATATGTGCGAGACCGAGAATAAATGCGTGTATGTGATACCGTATTTTATTCTCGAGACTTTTTGTATCGGTCGGTTATATATGATATGACCGGATTATCGAATCAAATGTTGATTCGATAAGTCGATACGATGGATGTTAGCCGGTTATATGAGATTTGACCGGATTATTAAGTCTGGTGTTGATTTAATAATTAAGTGTATAATTGTATACTAATTTACATTTGCTAACACTTGTTCACTTTAGGGTTTTTCTCACATGTACACTACTTTAATATGTATATGATATATGTTAAAAAGTGTTATCTTTATGTATCATGGTTGATGATACACATGACTTGTGTGTATGAGACATACACCATCCTAATTGTTATGATTGGGTTTAATTTTTAAAAGTAATTACAAAATTAGTGGGAAATTGGAAAATGCATGAAGCTTGTGGAAGCTTGTGGATGCATTGACTAAAGTCCACTAGATTTGTTTTTACTTTGGACTTTAACCTAACCATCACACAATTAGCTATGGTTATAGCTCTACAAGGGTTAGTATATGATACTCGCTCGCCATGGTTATCCTTCACACTTGATCATTATCCTCTTCTCTTTTTCTTTTGTTCATATTCTTCATCATTGTTCAAAAGAAAAAGCAAGCTAGGGTTTGATCCAAAGTGAGAATCCTTGTGAGAAACAAAATTCTAAAGAGAACCCACTTCCTATTTCTCCATCCTCTACTAGACTAGAACTTTAGTTTAGGGTGTTTACTTCACTAATTCTCTAGTTAGTGAAGTAGGAGCTTGAGTCGGAATTCCCTCGATGTAGATCATCTTCGGCCTCGGAGACTTTAAGCAAGGTCGCATCCTTCGCGTCGTGAAGCCATGCAAGAGCCCGGGAGAACCTTGATCGCAGCGAAGGGACTTCAACAAGGAGCAAATGAAGTGAAGGACCGATCTACAAAGGTTGTATTTCGAATTCCTTTAGAGTAAAGTTGTTTACTTGCTATTAGTTTCGCCTAAACTCTAGTATACGATCTTGCTTAGGGTTATTCGGCATATAAAAAATTTAATTTTGGTATGGTCGATGCCTAGTAGAGCCTTGTTAGTGTGCCTAGTAACCCTACATTAAAAAGTTCGACCGGATATCAATAACTCACTGTTTCCCCTGCCGAAAAATTTCCAAGTGTTGGATTTTTCCGTAGTTTAATGACGTTCTAAGTCGTGCAAGTAATGCGGTGGACCCTCTAGAAGAACACAAACCTTAACTCGATTATGTGACCGTCTTGAACTGCCTCTAAACCTTAGGGTTTAGGGCAGTACGGCGTTGCCACATGTGAGGCGTTGGCTTGACCCTTCTACGGCTGGACCATTGGTACTGTGGCATGTGATGGATGTTTTTATACTAATTTCAAGTGTTGAGAACTATTTAGGAAAACTTGGGTGTTTGTTTATTCGATCGGAAAGTTTAACATTGTCTATTTATCTGGAATGTGATACAATATTTGGAATCCACAAGTAGTTATGAGATAACTAATTTGAATGTTATAAATCTAGCGGTTTAGGCTCAGATGATCGGTTGCCACGGGATTTTGATGCGATCAAAAGTCCGTTGCAATCACGTAGCATACGTGGATACTCGCCGGGTAAACTTAATAGACAGCCATTCCCCATAGCCCCGACCAAGTGACTGTAGGAGAACCCCGTCGCCAAAAGCATCCGTTCGGGTGCTCGCGGCAGCGGTGTTCTGCCTTAGTGCACTTCGTCGATGGCATCTGGGGGTGCGGCCGTCTACTAAAGTTTGCGACGAGCATTCGATCAGATTGTCGGGAATCTTGTTGAATTGCCCGACTAGATATTGAAAAGTGTTTTCGATAATGAGACTAAAATGCGGGGTTTATAATTGCTAGGAATGCGATGGCTAAGGAATTCATTTGGTTAGGCATGCAATGTCTAAGGAGGTTGCGGATTCCAACTGTTGTAGTTTTACACTTTATTTTCTGTGACCGTAAGCGTAGTAAGTGGTGTATCGCCGGCTTCATTGCTATACATCAACGACAATCGGGATACGCATACTTTCTTACGTTGATGATATGAGATATTATGTGTTACTGTGATTTGTTGATGTGATATGTTATATTGGATCGTCGTGTTTGAATAGCCGGGGGTTTTATGTGAGATGAGAGTTTTTCTTTTTCATTCATGTAAAATTCATTTGTATGTAATATTCTTTTATTGGGGCACTTCCGGGATGAGGATGATGTCACCCTTGTATATTATTTACTTTTCCGCATTAGGTAGACCCAAGGCGGGGAGCACAAGTAACCGGGTTCTAGGGTACAGTGGAAGACCATCTCGAGGAGTCGAGACCGGGTCTCCTAACCCTAGAATTGGCAGTGTTGCTTGCCGCTCTCGTAGGGGTCTAGGGATGTGGGTTTGGCTATTCATCGCGACCGTGGAATCCGTGTTTTATATAGGCTCGTATTAAAAACACGGACCTCCTAGTATATCCAATATTTCATATATGTTCTTCTGCTGCATTGTTCTGTGATGAGATCATATTACTGCCTAAGACGAACGTTTATATTATATATATGAGATATATGTTATATTGCAGATTTTGTTTCAAATGTGATGCTTGTGAAGCATATTAAAATGGGACTTCATTAATAAGATTAATGAAACTAAAAGAAACCTAAAGATGTTGTAGAAACTTGTTTAAAAATTGGTAGCTCTAGTTCTTGATTTGCATAGCGGTGTTCCTTGTAGAACATCCAGCACCTAATTCGATAAGGAAAGAGCCGAGTTCCCTTCACCGGGAGTGGACTCTTTAGCGAAACTGGAAGATGCTGCATACTCGGTTTGTCTTTTGATTGCTTCTATAGTTTTTGCTTTGCATGGTGATATTTGTGAAATATCCTGCACCTTATTCGATGAGGAAAGAGCCGACGATCCCTTCACCGGGAGTGACCTCTTTAGCAAAACTAGAAAAGGCCTCAAAAACATTCCATTTAAAATTCACTCGATTCTACAACGATATAAAGTTCATTACGCAAAAGGTTTTCTTAAAAACCTGTCGTAGCCCTCCGTCATTTCAGATAACTACTACTAAGTATTCGTGCTGCGTTTGTTGACCTTAGCCAAGGCGTAGCGTGCGGTAGCTAATTAGTGCTTATCTGTATAAGCATATGATGCGATTGAGTTAAGGTAGTCGTGCGACTTTGTTGACCTTAGCCAAGGGTCGTACGGGTGGGTTTAATTCAATTGGAAAATGACGGGTTGAACTTGGCTAGCGCTTATGATTTGTTAACCTAAGCCAAGGTCATAAGTTGCTAGGGACAAAATATTATTGGGAATTTCAAGTGTTGAAATTTGCAATGAGATTGCATACCTTCTATGAGATAGTTGGATCCCAATACCCGCTGTGAGTAAGAGTTACTCCTGGGAGAGTTTTACACATTACGATTAGCCGATCAAGTAGGTGTCTAGAAAGGTGTCAACGGGGTTATGCCCCTGGGAAAACGAGATTTACTTTAATTAGGTCCGTGCGAAAGCACGGGGAACCTCCCTCAAAGTACCGGCACTGGCCTGGCTGAAAGATTGGCGAACTTATAGCATGTAATTAATCCCGGCTAGTCTTTCCTTTTAGGGTTTGAAGGAAGATTTGACTAAAACAGTGGGAGACATCCTGATTAGATATATTAAATAACCAATCTAATCTTGCAAGAGCATACGCTGAGTGTTTTCTTCTCTCTCTCTCCAGGAAGCGACCATATCACGCCTTAATCAAAATAACAAAACGGATATATTGACCGAACCCGCTTGTTATACTGAGCTGGGGAACGTTAGTCCGGCTCCAACTTATAATTGTTATAAGACAGAGCAGGAAATTGGGGATTACCAGAATTCCCGTGCCGCCCAAACAAAGAAAGTGCATGCTGATGCATCTTCTTCGGGTGTGTTCTTTACAGAGAACTGTTTCTCAGTATCCTTTACGTCCTGGGTATGAGATACCGGATCAGGATCCCACATATGTAATTTGTTACATGGGCTACAGAAAGGTAGAGAACTGAGAACGGGTGATAAATTTCATGAGATAGAAACGGTGCAAGTGTTGCAGCCAAATCTGTTGGTAGTTATCACCCTTTATTAACAAATACATTGATTCTGAACGAATGTTATTAGATACCGAACCTGATATACAATATCATATCAGTCTCTTTATTAGTAAAGAAGGATATAATTTTGTATTGTTAGATAATGTTTTGAACATTTCCTATATCAAGAGTTGATCGGATCAGGCACGTTATCTAAAAGCATAAACGTTCTAAATCAAACCACAGTTCTTAGTATACAGAACACACACAAGAGGAAGAGTTCAGAAATGAACGAATCTTTCTTGAGGTATTGTAGACTAGGTCATATCAATATGACCCGACTAGCTGAAGTTACATATAGATGCATATTTAAATATGTTTGAATTTACATCTTGTAAAACTTGTCGGTCATGTCACAAAGATAAGATGACCACAGCTCTGTTTATTGGAAACAGAGAAAGAGTTAGTGAACTCTTGGAATTGATACATGATGATGTATGTAAGGCCCTCTGTCTACACATGCCAAGAACGGTTCTTTGTACTTCATTACATTCTCTGATGATCTCTCAAGATTCAGACATATGTTCCTGTTGAAACACAAGTCCGAAGCTTTTGAGATATTCACAGAATATAAGTTAGAAGTAGAGAACCAAAATGGGTATAAGTATTATATCCTTTGATATGATCAGGGAGGAGAATACTTGAGCACGGAATTCATGGACTTTTCTAAAGGAGAATGAGATTCTCTCTCAGCATTACTCCTTCGTATACACCATAGCACGATGGTATATCGGGGCGGAGCAATAGCACCCTATGTGATATGGTGTGCTCTATGATGAGTACTACTGAGTTTCATATTTCCTTTTGGGAGTTATGAACTTGAGAAGCTGCATACCTATTGAATAGGGTTCCAATCAAATCAGTTGCCTACCACTTCATATGTGATATGGAATGGAAAGAGCCCATATCTTAAGTATGTTAAGATTTGGGGTTGTCCAGCCTATGTCTAAAAGCATAATCCGGACAAGCTCGAGGCAAAGTCAGATCTGTGGAAGTTTGTTGGATATCCCAAGCATTCGCAAGGGAATATCTTCTACCAAACCGAGGAACAAAAGATGTTTTGTTTCTCTACATGCCACCTTTGTGAAAGGGAATTTCTTGTGAAGAAATTAGTGGTCATGAGTTAGAACTGGAAGGAGTTCCAGCTATACAAACTACAGCAGATGATTTGGTAGAACCAAAGGATTCAATAGTTTCCAACGAACCTCAGCCTCTCCGCCGATCTAGTAGGGTTCCTCACCCACCTGAGAGATACTTCGGTCTCTCTATGACAGTGGGAGCGAGTATTGCATCATGAGATGATGACCCAACTAGTTTCGAGCTGGCCATCAAAAGTGGGGACTCTGTGAGAATGGCTGGTTGCTTATCGATCTGAGATGGAATCCTTATACACCAACAAAGTATGGACTTTGGTTGCTTTATCTGAAAGGTTAAATCCCCATCAAGAGCAAGTATATCTTGAGAAGATTACTTGGTGTACATGGAAAAGTTGAGACTTTCAAAGCTATGCTTAAGTCCATCCAGATCCTATTTGCCACGGCTACATACCATGACTACGATATCTGGCGGTTGGGTGTCATGACTGCTTTTCTAAATGATGATTTGGAAGAGAGCGTCTATAAATACACAGCCAGAAGGCTTCGTAGACAGTGGGAGCAGCAGAAACGTGAGCAAGATGTTTTATGTGATAAATTAGGCATCGCGGAGTTGGAACGTCTGTTTTGATGTGGTAGTCAAAGAGTTTGACTTCATCAAAATGGTAGATGAACCTTGTATGAACAAACAGGTAGTAGAGAGTATGGTGGTGATCCTCGTAGAGTACGTGGATAACATACTCTTGATAGGGAAGGAGTTTCCTATGCTTTGCTCTGTCAATCTCCGCTTATCACAAGGATTCTCCATATAGGATCAAGGTGATACCTCCTAAATCCTAGGTTTTATATCTATGAGATAGATCTAAATGGATGTTAGGATTCTCACTAGTTGTAGTGAGATGGTATCAATCGATCCTGGGGAGAATAACTGGAAAAGTTCCAGGGTGATAAGGACGACTAAAAGTCAGTCGTAGGCATTATCTTTACCCTCAGGGGAGGGACGGTGTTCACACCAGAATATTGCTTTTACTACCGCTCATTCTTATGCTCGTTTGTTTATAGGTAGGTGCTTTTAATCTGTGTTTGCTACATATTTACAGGCTACAGGTTCCTAGTCCAAAATATCGCAATTGATACAAAATCTCCATTGTTATGCCAAAATACAGAACATCTGTTGACAGCAGATAAAAGCCGGATTCCGATCATCCGTATCCGTCCAGTGCCGCGTACCGGTTCTAGAGACAAGACAAATGACAATGGTCATTCATGTCTGGGAAAAGCACAAAGCACAAGAGGGGCAGCACAAGAATCAATGGGTACGCGAACCTCGAAGGAGAAAAGGTCAAAAGTATTATTCTAGATGCCATTTTGGACTGTTGCAGATCTGAAGAAATTGTTGAAGCAATTTGCAATTTGGAACATGTAGAACAACAGAGAATAGCAACACAAGGAAACGCAGAAAAAACGAGACCCCAATTCCATAAAAACGCGGTGGAACCGCCGCCAAATGTGGGTTTTCGCGGCGGATCCGCCGCGGTTTAGTGACATCATCTGACCAAATTTTGGGGGTAGTTTTGTCATTTCATTTAGGGCCAGAATTTTGCCCTAGGGTTTCAGCACGCAGCCTATAAATAGCCCAGTTTTGTGCCAAGCCAAGGGTCTTCTTCATGTCTTCTTTTCCCATCTCTTTTAGTATAGTTTAGTTTAGCTTCTTCTTCTTCTTCTTCATGTCTTCCTCCATTAAAATGTAGTGAGAGCATTGAGTGGATGATGAAATGAAGATGAGGGTTATTTTTATCTTGTCTCTTTTATTTATTGTCTTGTAATTTTATTATCTTATATTGTAATTTCAATTCTTGTTGTTAATTAGTTGTTGTTATTTCTTTGCTTGTTCTCTTTTCTTTTCTTATCCGTATTATTTTCAGGCGATGATACTCGACGGAGTTCCTTGCTAAGGTGAGGACCCAAGAGTTAGCTTGTTTCACTTATAAAACCGTATTTTTCTCTTTTTTCATTCTTGTTTTGTTTTCTTTTCTTTTATGATGTGTGAATAATTTCCTCCTTGTTAAGGCTAAGGAAGGTGGTATGAGGGATGGAGAAATCCCTTGTGCTTCTCTTCGCCAAACATCTTGAAACGAACCCCGACCAAACAAACGCAACCCCCTCATTTAGGCGCGCTATACGTGACATGTAGCCGCGACCTAAGTCGAGAAGTCCTTAAAGGGCACTACAACGTGACATGTAGTTGTGACTTATTTGGATACATGGTTGCGGGTGTTTGGCCGAGGGTTGGAAATAAGCATATTTAGCGGACGGACAAGGGGCACTAGGAATGGATTTAGCGTTGGAAAGCTCTCTTAAACTCGCAAATCCCATTCCTATGTCCTCCTAATCCCCGCTACTTTCGATTATCCCAACACCGTTTTAAGAATAGTAAAAGACAAGTACAAGACTAATCCTAACTCTACTAACCGACCTTAACCTTAACAAGCTTACTCGAACATAAATACGAACACTTAGGATAGATTTGAACATACATATACACATTCTTTATTAACTCGTCTAAAACACGAACGGACATACAACCATCTTCCTGTGGATCGACCCGTGCTCAACCGGCTAGCTGCAAAGCGACACCGTCCTGATCGCAGTTATAACTTTAGAACTTTGAACATCCGACACGCTTTTGGCGTGCGATCAAATGGCGTCGTTGCCGGGGAGACGATAACGTATTTTCTTTCTTGTTATTCGGGTTAATATTCTTTTTCTATATATATAAATTATAAATATAAATATAAAATAAAATCTTTTTGTTATTTTTGATAATTTTTGTGTGCAAGTGTGCAGGCTAATCTGGAGCAAGTACAGTAATCCAAAAAGAAAACAGAGGTTTTTATTTTGGAGAAGAGAAGAAGTGGAGTTCGTTGACCAAAGACAAATCCCCAAGTCAACATTTTGACCGCGGAACCGCGGTCAAAAGGTACCTTTAGCGGCGGTTCCACGATCCCATTGAGGCCTCTGTGCCCAATTTTTTCTCCACCCCTTTTTCTTTTCTTTTATCTTCTCTGTGAATTCCACTATACTGTATTTTCTGCAGATTTGTGCGGATTTGCAAACTGCGCTTGTGGGGAGCAAAGTGTACGTTCAAGGCTAAGGTGATTGCAAAGTACGGTGCCAAAGATCCGGGTAGTTTGACCCGCGCAAGCGAACTTTTCAAGTTTACCGGATTTAATTCAACGGGGGGTTTTCCTAACCCAAAAACTTAACGGTACGTATTTCTTAAACACCTTCTTCTCAAATTCGACGCATCCAATATACTATTCTTTGCAGGGTTCTTTGCAAGTTCGCTAGCAAACGCTAAAAATTGATTAACCCGTATTTGTTTCAGTGCCGTGCTTAAACTAAAAAACGATTGTTTGATTCTTTATAGAATTTTTTATTGAATTGCGCATTGCATACATTAATACGGACTTAAGGGCAAGCGAACCCCACAACATACGGTAAAGGATTTCATCACCTTTTCCGTGGCCTACAAATCACGAACTTGAGCATAACGTTTACCCGCACAAATTTTAAAAGAAACTAGACTTTAAGCCTTAAGGACTTCGCGCTCACTAGGAGAAGTTAACTGTGTTTAGAACCTCGCTTAACGGTATATTGTTTACGGGGTGTCTAGGAAAGTGTTAACGGCGAAACCGCCAAAAGAGAAAGGGTTATTTAATTAAAAACCTTCGCGAAAGCGTCGGAAAACCTCCCCTTATCTCTGCATTTACCTGGCCTCGTGATCAGTGTATCTTGAGCCTGTTTCTCGACATAGTTTTATTTCGACAATCAAGTTCTGGAGCAGGTCTAGTTGACCTAGGTGAACCCTAGAACGATTAGGTGTGTGGTATTTTTGTGTCGTGATTGTTTTTGTCCAGATTCTTTTTGAGTGTATATTTCATTCTTTTGTTAATAACTAACTAAAAAATTGTAAAAAAAATCACATTCTTTTTTTCCCTTCTTTTCTCTGCCTTTCTTTCTTTCTCTCTTCATATCATGGGTATCCCACCTCAGAAAACTCTTGCCGAACTTTGGTACCCACAACCAGACATAACTTCCTACGGTTCTTGCTTTGGCCGAACTTCGAACGACCCCCCCCCCATGCCCAAAATTTCATTAAAAGATCGCATAGACGCGTCTAGGAAAAACGCTTGCCCTCCGCAATCCACTTTGTATCAACCTTTTCAACCCCCCCCCCACCCTCTTATGTTGATACCCCTTTTGCAAGTCGTCCTTTGTCCATCGCTGAACATATTGAACAATCCCGTAGCCGATCTTTCACTCCTTTCACCACTACAGATTCTTGGGATCAACAATTTCATTCACCTTCTTATCCAAATGTTGATCCTACTCCTGTCCAACCATTCAATTCCTACCAGACCTACCCGACTTTTACACCTTCCGTAGACATTGCTTCTGAACCGTCATTTGGGAGTTTCTAGTACCAAAACAACTTTGAATCTTTTACTGAGACCCCTTCATAACCTATGTCTAGTCTGGAACAGTCGTTGGAATACTTTCGGGTAGTATCGTACCAACAGATGATGGATTTGAATGCGTCCATGGTTGCCCTCATATAACCTAGTGACCCGGTAGCTAGTTTTCAACTAGCTCCTAATTTTCCAATGTATGATGAGGCGATAGGACAGGTTGAGAATTTGAGTGGTGAGAGTGAGCTGTACCCCCTTCCAAGTCAAACCTACCCGCCACAAATTGAATCCCACAACTCCGGTTTTGAATGTCTATCTAATGTTCCAAACGATCACCGATTGAAGATAGAAGGGTTAATGAGTTATGCTACTTTGTAGTGTTTGATTTACCCGATTGTGAAGGGACCTTGCCAATTGAAACAAATCCTAAACCTTTAGACCTCTACACCTCCATCTTAGAACCTGAATTGATTAATATCCATGCTTTTGATGAGGTGTCTGAGAATGTTGATTTTCACTTGATCGAGGATATTGATGCCGAGAATATTTTGGATGATGAACCTGTAGATTTGGATGAGTTTTTCCCTCCAATTCATCATCCCGAGTCATTAAATGTTTTTCCCGAACTTCATATGCGTCTTGATTTTGATGATAAATGCATGGATGAGCTAATTTTTTAGGAGAACATCGAAGAAATTTTTGAGGATGAACCAGTTTTAATTGATGAGTCGAACTTTCCAATTCATCCTGTCCCTTCCATTGACTGTGTACACCCTCCCGAACCTTTACCTGATACCCCTCCTCGTTCACTTTCCTCTACCCTTTCCATCGTTCCGACCTTACAAAAAACCGTATCACTTTCATTTCATATGTCTAGTTTACCAAGTTCGACGTACCCATGGTTTCTCACGAATCTTGAGGGATTTGGCCCAATTTCTCTCCATATTGATAGATTAGTACAATCCATCTTTTCACATCGATCATTACAGATTGTACTAATTTATTCAATCCATTTCCATCCTCAAGTTCGTATTCCACTTCTTTCTCCCTTCCGCCATTCTTCTTCTCATATACCGAGACCGTATCCCGCTTCTATCTCCATACGGTCTCGCGTATTCTCCATTTCTTACCTCTCCGCATTCTTTCACCAACCAGCACATTATAGAAATAAAATCTTTGAATGGTTAGTATTAACTTTTGGACTGTGTAAGGCCTTGTATAGCTTGATACTGTTCTTTCCCCCATAATCCTGAACTTCACCGCTTAAACAGTGGAAACACTGCTTTACTTAAGTTTGGGGGGAACCTTTTTGTATATATTTTTTGTTTTCCTTTTTTGTTTTGTATATAATTTGTTTCTAGGGAGCGCCGACAATTTTGACCCTCTTGGTGTAGCCTGACAGTGAGGGCACTGTCAAGTTTAAGTTTGGGGGTGTGCTCGGTAAGCTTTCTTCCTTTGCATTCATTTGTATATTTTGCATTTGCATACCTTATTAAAAACCCATAAAAATCAAAAAAAATTCCAAAAAATATAAAAACTTTGTCGTCAAGTTAGCTAATAGGGTAACTTAGATTTTTATTCTGAAAGTTTAGTTGATATATTAGAAATAATTAAATTCTAGGCTTAGGAATTGAAAATCCTAAAAATAACCCTCATTCTGCTTAACCTTGGTAAGTATACGTCCTTACAGTTTTTTTTTTGAGAAATAGGTAATCTTGAGTTCAGTTCTTGAGTTAAGTCAAGATGAAGGGAAAGTATTGAAGCTTTACTGAAAGATAAGTCTGAAAAATAGTTTCTATTCTTAAGTCCAAATTTAGAAAGTATATACCCTACAAACTGCACATACACGCACCTTGAAACTAGGGATAGTAGAGGATACCTAGAAATACTCTTGCCTGAAAACCTAGTATGAAAGAAAAAAACGGTAATTAAAGCTAAACACCAAAAGAGCATCATTGAAAAATATATCCGGTCTTGAAAAAGAAAAAGAAAAGAAAAGAAAAATAAATAAATAAAGTCAAGACCCGGAAACTGCTATTTACGCTTTAAGCTCACACATTCAGTAATCGGCCGTTAGTGCCTCAAGAAGCATTGATAGTCGCATGAAAGGTGTGTGAGCAAAACCGTCCATCATTAAATGAAAAGAAGTAGTATTAGGTATTAGGGCAAGGTACTATAGCTTGAATTGAATTCTAGAGTGTAGGGATGCAAATTTACACACACGTAGGGGTATACAATCGATGTTTGGATAAAAGATAGAAATGAAGAATAAGACTTATGTTTTCTGTAAAGTTGATAAAAATCCCTGGTTAATGACCACACTTTTAGAAGGAAAACTCAGGAGATACCAACATCTTTCTAAACTTTTTTGGAACGTATAGGATCTGAGGTTAAATAGATAGGAGGTGTGAAACATATGGGTTGGATGTTTCTAACTTAGGATGATAGAATTTCTAACGTAAATACTAAACTATAAGAGTAGAATCGATGTTAACTTATGACACTAGCTTGACGGGATTTTGTGGGTGTAATCCGCTGAAAACCCTCAGGAGACAACACTACTCCTACTAGGGACACCTAGAGGTTTAACGGCTTGTTGCACGAGCTCAGTGCAATCGCGTTCCCTGCAAAAGTGAGGTTAGGACTTTTTGTGAATAATTGGTTTTGCTCGGGACGAGCAAAAGTTAAGTTTGGCGGTATTTGTTCACACCAGAATATTGCTTTTACTACCGCTCATTCTTATGCTCGTTTGTTTATAGGTAGGTGCTTTTAATCCGTGTTTGCTACATATTTACAGGCTACAGGTTCCTAGTCCAAAATAACGCAATTGATACAAAATCTCCACTGTTATGCCAAAATACAGAACATCTGTTGACAGCAGATAAAAGCCGGATTCCGATCATCCGTATCCGTCCAGTGCCGCGTACCGGTTCCAGAGACAAGACAAATGACAGTGGTCATTCATGTCTGGGACAAGCACAAAGCACAAGAGGGGCAGCACAAGAATCAATGGGTGTGCGGAGCTCGAGGGAGAAAAGGTCAAAAGTATTATTCTAGATGCCATTTTGGACTGTTGCAGATCTGAAGAAATTGTTGAAGCAATTTACAATTTAGAACATGTAGAACAACAGAGGATAGCAACATAAGGAAACCCAGAAAAAACGAGACCCCAATTCCACAAAACCGCGGTGGAACCGCCGCCAAATGTGGGTTTTCGCGGCGGATCCGCCGCGGTTTAGTGACATCATCTGACCAAATTTTGGGGGTAGTTTGGTCATTTCATTTAGGGCCTGAATTTTGCCCTAGGGTTTCAGCACGCAGCCTATAAATAGCCCAGTTTTGTGCCAAGCCAAGGGCCTTCTTCATGTCTTCTTTTCCCATCTCTTTTAGTATAGTTTAGTTTAGCTTCTTCTTCTTCTTCATGTCTTCCTCCATTAAAATGTAGTGAGAGCATTGAGTGGATGATGAAATGAAGATGAGGGTTGTTTTTATCTTGTCTCTTTTATTTATTGTCTTGTAATTTTATTATCTTATATTGTAATTTCAATTCTTGTTGTTAATTAGTTGTTGTTATTTCTTTGCTTGTTCTCTTTTCTTTTCTTTTCTTATCCGTATTATTTTCAAGCGATGATACTCGACGGAGTTCCTTGCTAAGGTGAGGACTCAAGAGTTAGCTTGCTTAACTTGTAAAACCGTACTTTTCTCTTTTCTTCATTCTTGTTTTGTTTTCTTTTCTTTTATGATGTGTGAATAATTTCCTCCTTGTTAAGGCTAAGGAAGGTGGTATGAGGGATGGAGAAATCCCTTGTGCTTCTTTTCGCCAAACATCTTGAAACGAACCCCGACCAAACAAACGCAACCCCCTCATTTAGGCGCGCTATACATGACATGTAGCCGCGACCTAAGTCGAGAAGTCCTTAAAGCGCACTACAACGTGACATGTAGTTGTGACTTATTTGGATACATGGTTGCGGGTGTTTGGCCGAGGGTTGGAAATAAGCGTATTTAGCGGACGGACAAGGGGCACTAGGAATGGATTTAGCGTTGGAAAGATCGCTTAAACTCGCAAATGCCATTCCTATGTCCTCCTAATCCCCGCTACTTTCGATTATCCCAACACCGTTTTAAGAATGGTAAAAGACAAGCACAAGACTAATCCTAACTCTACTAACCGACCTTAACCTTAACAAGCTTACTCGAACATAAATACGAACATTTAGGATAGATTTGAACATACATATACACATTCTTTGTTAACTCGTCTAAAACACGAACGGACATACAACCATCTCCATGTGGATCAACCCGTGCTCAACTGGCTAGCTGCGAAGCAACACCATCCTGATCGCGGTTATAATTTTAGAACTTTGAACATCCGACACGCTTTTGGCGTGCGATCAGACGGTATGTTGGAAGAGTTCCAGGGTACATACCGTGACATACTAAACGATTGAAGGCAAGATACATCGTTACCAAGGATGCTACCAAAGAGGCAGTCTGGATATATATAAGTTCATAAGATGAACTTCGTTCCTACCATTGTGTGACAATGGAGTTGTGGCTTATGCCGAGGAACCCCCGTCCCATCAGAAATTCAGATATAATTCTTAGGCAGTATCACCTAATCATGGAGATGGTTGATCTCCAGGGAGATCGAGGTTAGGAGAGTAGACACAGAGGACAACAGCGCGGATCCACTCACAAAGGCCTTTTTCCCAGTAGAGACTTTTATGGGATGGTTAAGTATGAGATACTTCAACCACAGCTAATTGTTAGGTATGTGATACCACAACAGATGGCCCTAGTACAAGTTGGAGATTGTTAGTTATATGTATGCCCTAGAGGCCATTACTGTACATATGATGTATATTGTAATGGATGCTTGGACATATATAGGGAGGACTTTCTTGCTTGACATGATAGTATGCTATCTGGTTGTACTTTATCTTAACATGTACTCTGATTGTCTCTATGTTACATGTTGATAAAGCCCTTAGGTATGTACTCGACTACTGGGACTATGATGAGATCATACTAGTGGGGCCACGGTAGTCGACGAGTATATCCAATAACTGTTCCTAGTCGAGGGTGTATCGAGACAGGGCAACGATACACCAGAGTAGACTAGCGTATACGCATCTTGACCCATATGATGGGCGATGGATGATCCCATATCCATCGGTGTTTGACATCAAGGATGGTGTACGGGTGCTCAGTAGAGACTGGGTACACTGGACGGACTCGCCGAGAACTCCCAGTTGGTATTATACCTCACGTCAGATGGCAGCTCTCTGGTGACACTGGTACAGGTTAGTCTGTAGACCCGAGATCGTCATAGAGTCTTGTGTGATTCCCACTGTGCTTTGATTTCCATCATACCACGTCCAAGAGGGCGTGCAAAAAGGTGGCTTTTGGGTACAGTCCCGAATCACATGGAGGCAATGAGCGATAGGAGGGGATTCGTCTCTCCCGGTATAGGGAGTTGATGTTGTGCTGTGATTAATTGGCTATAACTGGAAATCCCTGGCCAGGGTTGCTGAGATTTACTGGTAAGTGTTATCAGTATTTTCTCGAACTGTTATAGACCTTATATCGACATGATTTATCAAGCTACTCGGGTCTGACCTTTACCACCCCTAGGCGAGATATGCGACATATCAGACGAAGAGACCGGACTGTACGGGAGTGTTACTGATTGGATTCGCAGGAGAATGCACATGCTTGCTTGTTGATCTTATGATCGCTCAATACCTGGGTGGCTGTTACGTTTATCTGACCGCTTGCATCTTGTGGGTGTTTGATATGATCATCACCTACTGCCGGCGTATTGACGATTCTTTAGAGTCCTACACAGAGGTTTCTTGACTCAGGAAAAATGGAGTAGGAGCACATATATGATATGTGCGGGACCGAGAACAATACGTGTATGTGATACCGTACTAGATTCTCGCGATATGAGATATCGGCCGGGTATATGTGATATAGCCGGGTCATCGTATCAAGTGTTGATTCGATGAATTGATACAGATTATATTAGTCGGTTATTTGTGAAATAGCCGGATTATCGGATCAAGTGCTGATTCGATAATTTAATGTATAATTATATATTTGATATATTAAATTACATTAACTAATATAAGCTCACTAAAAGATTCTTTTTCTCACTCGGGTAATACATTGATATATATGCGATATATGTTAAATGTATTATTTTATTTTGTTACAATAAATATTGTATATGGGATATATAATATTATAACATATTGTGGTTATAAATGCAACATGTTTTGTGGAGTTTAATTGAGGTTAGGGTTTGGATTAGGGTTAAGTTTTCATGAAGCTTTCAAGAAGCTTCTTGAAGCTTTGACTTTGACTTGGATATTTTGTGATATTTTGTGATATTTCCTTAACCCAACCCAACCCTTTATCCTAGTTAAATCTCTACATGGGTTAAGTCTTCATACTTAACCCATGGTTGAATTTCTAACCTCACTAGAGTTTCATTATTCATCACAAAAGGATTCTTCTTCTTCTTCCTTGAGTTCTTGATGGAAAAGCTTACTAGCTTTTTCATAAGTGATGATTTTGAGTGAGATTAAGAAAACAAATGAGAGATAAAATCCTACTTCATCATCCTAATCTATCCTAGCCATTTAGATTAGGGTGTTCACTTCATTAAGTGAGTGAAAGCTTGTGTTAAAGAAACCTCAAGGTAGATCATCTTAGTTATCGAAGATCGGAAGCAAGCTTGCATCTTTCTCTTCGTGGAGCCTCTCTAGAGTCCGGGAACATGATTATCGCAGCGAAGGGACCTCAACACGGAGCTTTAGAAGTGAAGGACCGGACTACAAAGGTTGTAATCCCAAACTCTTAGATGTTAAAGTGTTTAACATACTTTGTTTCGCCTAATCTTTAGTTTAAAGATCTTGGTTAGGGATGTTCGGCACGTCTAAATTTTGAATCGGGCATGGTTGTTGCCTTATAGACCCTTGTGAGAGTGCCTAGTAACCCTACAGTTTGTATTCCACACACACCATCAATAATTTCCATGACACGCACAACACCCATACTTATATGATATTGTTTGGTTAGGGACATTGAGACATTGATTCATATTCCTTTATGCATATAATATCTAGCATACCTGTATACCTACATGCTTACACATATGCCTTGACATGCTTACATGCTAGTTACCTGTATACCTATAGGGTATTGTACCATTAGCGATAGATACATACACACATAATGACATAGCTACGTGTATACCTTGCATACATACTTTACTTATACCTGGAGGGTATATTACATCATTACTGATAGGTAGATACATATACCTTGCTATACCCTTATGTTTACACATATATCTGGCTATAACTACATGTTCACCTTTATTTGATGTTATATAGCCTTGGAGAAATTAGGAACCGCATGATTTATATTTTAACTTGTTGCAGTTAAATAGCGGCTTTTCCTTTATATGCTCGCATTTCAGTTTCATGTTGCGTATATTATATTCATGGATTTTTGCATTGAGATATGGATTTTTCATGATGTTTTCTGGATTTGGGGACCGTGGTAGTTTCATGAAATTATACATTATTTGAAAAACCCGGTTTCCCTTGATATGATATTTCAGCACCCACCATGAGTTTTATCGGTTCTGATATATATACCCCACACGAAGAAAGGAGGGGTCCGTGTGCGGGTACATGGTGGGGGCCGGAGGTACCCGGGGCAAGATCTTAGGAGAGGAGATGAGTTAGTGGGGGAACCATACCTACCGGTGACAGTACCTATGACTCGGCGGTTATCGTGGGGATACCGACAGGAGTCATGTACGTATGGATGCGTGGAAAGACGAGGGTCGAAACTGGGCACTCGGGTTTTTTGGGATAGCGTATGATACGTACCTATCAGGGAGCCGGTCGTGGTAACAGCACCTGATAGATCAGTATTTATGTGTCTATGTGAGACACTTGTTTTCATGATATTTTTACTCTTTAGTATATATAACAGTGGAGTGGGGCGCTGTTATATATATATATATATATGTTAGTGGAGTGGGACGCTAATATATATGTATACATATCAATTCATATACTTCATCATATTTATTCATGCAAATATACTTAGGATATATGAGGTTGACTTGATATTGGATACAGGATTTATGAGATTTCTGGATATTGGACACTGGATATATGAGATTAGTTGATGTTGTACATTCAGGATATATGAGATTACTTGATGTTGTACATTCATGATATATGAGATTACTTGATGTTGTACATTCAGGATATATGAGTCTTACTTGATATTGTACATTCAGGATATATGAGATTTACTTGATGTTGTACATTCAGGATATATTGAGACTTACATGATATGAGAGCCGATTTGGGGGCTGATTTGAGGAAATTGGGATTTGGATTGTCTTGATGGATTTTGGTCCTACCACGAGATCATGATTCCGTGGGAATGACATGTTTTATCCCATACTCCGTATTTATTGTTTATGCACTACTTCATGTATTAGCAGTACCTGCTAGAGTACCTTTCATGACTGTTGCATTTATATACTTTTATTTTATATGCATTGCTTCATGTATTAGTAGTACCTGCTAGAGTACCTTTCATGATTGTTGCATATATACATTGGCATATCATTGCTTCATGTATTAGTTGTACCTGTTAGAGTACCTTTCATGACTATTGCATACATATGACCTTTTATTGCTATTAGCTTGCCTGTGTTAGATTCGCGTTGTACGTGCATACTTACGATTACCTGCATATGTTATTTACTATTCACGAGTTGGCAACTCACCCCCGTTGTGCCACAGTGTTTTGCAGGTGTTCCACAGAGTTGTCGAGGCAGGCTATTCATCTATCATATCATCTTTTGCTGCGGATACCGCTTCGCCTGACAGTGTGCAGTTTTGCTTAGGTGGGTTTTGCGGTTATCCGATGTTGCTTGTTGTATATTCGTTGTATCCTGTACTCTCCATCTACCACCTTCATGTATGACTTAGAGATTTTGTGTGAGGACGATATTGTATTTCATTTTGTGACTTGGAGGCCTTTTTTGCAGTTTTATTTATATCGTCTCTTTCTTCGCTACGGCGTCGTATATCTGTTGTGGTGGTTGTTTTCCGCCGTTGGGCGTGGATTTTGCTCCCGTTTGGGATACTTTTACTTATATTATGTTGTACCCATTTTTAGGGGCTTGTTTTTATAAAGGAGGTGCTGCCAAAATTTTAAAGGAAGAAAAGTTGGACTTTAAAGAATTTGGTTTGAGATTTCAAAAGTTTTAACAATGTTCGTATTTCTTACTATTTTTGATGGTTTAGATTGCTGGGTTTTCGGCTTACTTAAATTGCGTTGCGCCTGTAGACGTTGCGTAGTTTAAGGGCCATCATGTGCCAATTTCGGGTCGTGACACTCATCCTCGTCGTCTCGAAGTCTACGTAGGGGTACCTCAATATCACATTCGCAAAACCTTATTAAAACCAAGTCGGAAAACCAAAACGGCACACGTTTCGCTCATAGGTCAAAACCTATAGCCTCGCATGCATAACACGACCAATAACCCTAGTCGTTGACGTTCAAACGCTACACGACGGAAACACAATATCAAATACCAAATCCAAATTCATTAAAAGCCGCAAAACGAAATCAGAAACTTAGAAAACATGCTCCAGATTTTACCCTAGGTGAAATTAACCAATTTTGCATACATGGAGGATCTATTTTACTGCAAATGGAGCCATGGACCAAACCTGGGACCATACCTCCCTGCTCTGGACGCAAATTGCGGCCAGAAAGGATATAATTGCGACCATAGGTTAGGGTATGGGGCTAGGGTTTCAA
The DNA here is from genome assembly GCA_030015575.1 of Agapanthus africanus. NCBI lineage: Eukaryota > Viridiplantae > Streptophyta > Magnoliopsida > Asparagales > Amaryllidaceae > Agapanthus > Agapanthus africanus. The sequence continues at coordinate 514,614,654 of JASDDO010000024.1, read as the reverse complement.
TGGTAGCTTCCTAGGTGCCTGCATGACCCCCTGTGCTTGCTAAATAAATCCTAGTGTCCCCGGGTGTTAGCAGATCTCTAAACAACATCATAATTTTCACAAATTCCCGATATCGGGGTTTCTAGGTTTGGGGTTTGGGGTTCTGTCTCAGGTTTCAGTCCATGAAACTAACTCTAGAGAGGTTATAAGGTCTCTACTAATCTCAATTTTATCTTTGGATTCAATTCCAACCCTAACCTCTTCTAGAAATTTCCAAAGTTCACATATCCACACTAAATCGATTCTAAACTTAAACTAAAATATAACAAACTAAAAAATAAACTAATTGGTAGAGATTATACCTCATTAATTCCACCAAGCAAAACCCTAGAAGTCCCAAGTCTTCAAAATTTAACTTTTTTGGTCCAATATGTAGAGGATGAAGAGGGGATTATCTTTTTTGAAGGAGGTATAGGGTTTTGGTGAGGGAATTGAGATAGGTCATGAGGGTAGAATGAGGGAGCTTGAAGGTGAAGAAGGAGAAGAAAATGGTAGGGGAAAAATGGATGAGGCAGCACTCTCCCTCTCTCTCTCTTTCTCACTCTCATTCCCTCTCCTAGCATGGTCTCATAACATCATTATGTTCCCTCTCTCTCTCCTCAATCATTCCTCTTTTCTTTTCTTTTCTTTTCTCACCAAAAACCAACCATAACATAAAACAACACAAATGAACATATCATGGTGCACTAACCATGAAAAACTGTAGAAACACGGATTTGGCTTAATCGCGATTAGCAGTGTACTAATCGGGTTTTTATCCAAACTGCATATAATAAATTTTAAAAATACCAAATCTTTTAAATATATTTTTAAATGAATAAATCATTTTAATTTCCATTTATTTCATAATTATTAGTATATATATTTATACCCTTTTTCGAAAACCCCAATTTCGCAAATCGGGCAGTTTTCGGGAAATATATTATTTTAATATTAAATTCCAAAAATAATATTTTATATTTTCTGAAATGTTACAGTGACTGCCATCACAACACTGGTAGTCAAGCAAAGATCCTAAGGGCACTACCAATATATATAAGCGATATGCTAAAAGAAACACATGCACATAATGAGGTAGATACAAACCAAGTAGCATACTACTATATCGAGCAAGACTATTATTATAACTGTGAATATCCCAAGCTTCCAATATATAATATACAATCTAATATAATACAATAATGGCCTCTAGGGCATATATCACTAACAATCTCCCACTTGCACTAAGGCCATGTATTGGCATATCGCAGACCTGTCATCTTGATTAGCCGCTCGAAATGTGTCTGAGGGATGGCCTTTGTGAGTGGATCTGCAATGTTGTTCTCTGACTTTACTTTCCGCACCTCGATCTCCCGTTGATCAATGATCTCCCTGATCAAGTGGAACCACCTTAAGTTGTGTCTAGACTTTTGATGGGACGTTGGTTCCTTCGCCAAAGTTATAGTGCCGTTGTTGTCACAATATAGCGGTATTAGATCAACAATGGATGGAACCACCTGAAGTTCTGTCATGAACTTCCTAATCCAGACCGCTTCCTTCACGGCATCACAAGCAGCGATATACTCTGCTTCCATCGTCGAGTCAGCAACGGTGTCCTGATTGGAACTCTTCCAACAGACCGTCCTTCCATTGAAGGTAAAGACATAACCCGACATGGACTTGGAGTCATCCTTGTCACTCTGGAAGCTGGAGATGGAGAAGGCCTCAATCTGGAGGTCTTCTCTGCCGTACACCAAGAACATCTCCTTAGACCTTCTCAGGTACTTGAGAATATTCTTTACTGCTGTCCAATGCTTCTCCCCTGGCTTCGAATGATACCTGCTTACAACGTTTAGTGCGTAAGCTACATCTGGTCTGGTACACAATATCGCATACATTATAGAGCCTACTGCAGAAGCGTAGGGTATAGTAGACATGCGATCCCTTTCCAAATCAGTCTTGGGAGACATCTCATTGGAGAGGGTGATTCCGTGACAAGCCGGTAGATTACCACGCTTTGAATCTTCCATACTGAATTTTTTCAGTATGGTGTCGATATACCTTGACTATGAAAGTCCCAACAGCTGTTTAGATCTATCACGATAGATCTGGATCCCCAGAATGTAGGAGGAATCACCCAGGTCCTTCATGGAGAACCTTTGTGACAAGAATTCTTTGACTGATTGTAGCATAGGAATGCCATTTCCTATCAAGAGAATGTCATCCATGTACAAGACGAGGAATACCACACTTCTCGCTACAATTTTACTATAGATGCATAGTTCATCTGGATTTTTGATGAAGTCGAATTTCTTGACCGTCTCATCAAAACAGATGTTCCAACTCTACGATGCCTGCTTTAATCCATAAATGGATTTAAGCAACTTGCACACTCTTCCACTGCTCCCACTCTCTATGAAACCCTCCGGCTGATCTATATAGACACACTCTTCCAAATTTCCATTCTGAAAAGCGGTCTTTACATCCATCTGCCAAATTTCATAATCGTGGAAGGCAGCAATAGCAAGAAGGATCCCAATAGGCTCTTGTCTCTCACTGCGAATTGCTAGATATATAGCTCCTCGGCTCAACGGCCCAATATGGAATGACGACGGAAACAGTCCCGCTTTGGTACATCCTCTAAACATCTCTGGCCAACTATCTCGTCGACGATGCCGAACTCTGGCCTGCTAGGTGTGCACAATATGACCTCTCCTGGATCTAAGTCTTCTCGTATAGTATTATTCCAGAAAGTTCCTGTCGAATTCTCTCCCAAATCTCTTTCCTGCCGAACTGCCCGGAAGTCATCATCTTTACTAAATCTATTTCTTGTTCCGGAACGGCTGCATACTCATCACGACTCCTCCTGGAAGGTATATCCATGTACAACGCCTCTGCATGCGTATCTTATCTCTGATGTAAGCGGAGTGGAACGTCATCTCATCAAGATCTCGTACGAACCTCTTACTCCACTTTTCTCTAATGTCGACTGCTTCAGACTCGTCTCTTCATGGCTGCATGGACTGTGCTCCAACGGCTATACTCATATCTGGAGTCTCCCAAGCAATGCATCCCATCACAAGATATCCGAATGAAGTCGAACTTTTCGATCGATTCGTCAAAACCTCATAATCCCCCAAGAGCTCAACATCTTGAGTACAGTATAATAGTATCGAGTACATACCACAGCACCTATGGACCAACCGTAGAAGGGCAAACCCAAGCCTCATTAATGACACCGCTGAACTGCCGCAAACCCTAAGGTTTCAGGGCGTTCTCATGGTCATTATATCGAGTTAGGGTTTCATTCTTCTAAAGGGTCCGTAGAATTACTTGCATGTCTCTCCCAATATTTTAAACTTGGAAAATGGGTTTCTGACATTCGATCGTCTCTATCGACTCCGAACGTATCCGCGTGAAGTCTTCTCTAGCTGGAATCAATCAATTTGATGACCTCGCATCGGGGTAAGCGAACGAACCACATGTCCTAGTCATTCATTCTCAGGTGACTAGCGACCTTCTATCACATCTCTAAGATATGCTCATGCTGCAGTAGCTCCAACAACTGGGGCAATATCTCATCATTCGCAGCAGCAACTGGCTCATTCGTCCGCACGCTTGACAGTGCTTCAATCATCATGAATAATCTGTGCTTGACGGTCATCTAAATCTGGCTGGCCTCTATCAGTGGCTCAATCCTCTAGTGCTGATCTGCATGTCCGAGTAATCTCGTAAAAGCGATCCATCAAACGCTCATGGCGCGAAAACACAATAAAACGACGCCTCTATGCAATTGTATGTCCCTGGAATCACGCCCTGGTCAGTTCTCATTCATGATGAGCTCGTGCTGACCGCAACTCTAGCCGTAGCTCTCTCTGCCCGTGTAATCGTGGCAGCAAAACCATAAACTGATATCGATGAGGATAGATCATGAATGAATATAATGCTGTGCAAGGAAATGTACATTCTAAGGCTTCTTAAGTGGAGTAGCGTATCGTAAGTATGCCGTGGAACATACGCATGGTACGTCACTTTCCTTAAGTCACCTACTCCATCAACCAAGGTCAACCTACGTGACGAAAGTTCGGGTCTAATACCCCCTCGACTAAGTCTAAGTTCCGTAAGGTCAAGCCTAGATTCTGTATATATACAAATGCCCTAGGCTCCGCATAGTCAAACCTAGAGTCGAACCAAGGTTAACCTAGCGCTCTGATACCAACTTTGTCACGACCCGAAATGGCACGTGACTGGCACTTGAATCATATGAAGTCTATAGGACCACATCTAATTCAAGTAAGCCAAAAGCCTAGAAATCTAAAACCATTTTAAGAAAGAAGTGAAGAAAACATGTTTTAAAGCAAGTGCTTTTAATAGCATAAGCCGAATTATGCGTCTTTAAAAATCACAAGTCCTTTCTGAAAATTTCGACAGAGTTTCCTTTGTAAATACTGGCCCCAACGGGTACAACATGAATAATATATACAAGAATGATAAAAGGCATCCCTAAGCAGGAGCTAGCTCTTCGTCAATCGACGGTCACAACAACACAAGCAATATAATATAGAAACGCCGAAGGGCGAGGATCAAAACTCAAAAGGAAACTCAAATCATCAAAGAAAACCATAATAATACAACGCGCGACTCTAAGGTCGAAAGAATAAACAACTCTGATCTTCTAAGTCTATAAAATATACATGTCTGGTTGATGTAGTTACCAGATGCAACTGAATAAAACAAGGTACAATGGTGGTCACGATGCAAGTGAACCCACCTACTAAAGCAAATCACCCGGAATGGAAGCAGTGTGCCAGCAAAGCCGCACGAAACCTGTACGACAAAACCTGCAAGAATTATGGCACAACGGGGGTGAGTTGCCAACTCGTAGATAGAAAAACATTTGCAAGTAGAAATCGCATGTTATGACTCAATCATAGGTCATACGATCATAATATATATCCTCAAAATATATCCTGAAGCATGATAAGGTGGCAAGGGTAAACATCTAAACAAAAGTGAAATATCAAGTGCTCGTGCCAGTGCCTCGGGTAACAACATATCATAAACATGAGGTGTGATCAATGTAATCAACATGAAAATCAGTGACAACTATATCATGAAGTCTATAAGTATGTGGATATCATCCATCTATGTAATCAATGCATGTATGCATGTGGATCTCGTCCACGAGTCAACCAATGACACGACAAACATCATGCACGTAAATATCATAAAGGCATATGCATGAAAGTATGAGGATATAAATCAATGTGTGTCCCTCGCGACACATCAAAATCATGGAACCTGAGTGTCCAGCATCGACACTCGAAAAACATCATGAAAACCGTGTCCAGCATCGACACGTAAATCCTCATATCTCGGGCTCCGTCGGTCCGGATCGGCCCACGGGCTCCGTCAGTCCGGATCGGCCCGCATCATCTCTCGACTCCGGTCCGGTATCCTCCGGATATCCGCCGAGCCCAAATACTATCACCGGTAGGTATGGTTCCCCTGTCAAGCTCATCGGTGTGGTCCATCGACATACCTTTTCTTGTCCCGGGGTACCTCCGGGCCCCACCATGTACCCGCACACGGCCCACGACGCCTCCTCGCATGGGGTATATACATATCAGAACCGATAAAACTCATGGTAGCTGCTGAAATATCATATCAAGAGAAACCGGGTTTTTTCAAATAATGCATAATTCATAAAACTACCACGGTCCTCAAATCCAGGAAATCTCATGAAAACAGCATTTCTCAATGCGTATAATCATCAAGCATAATGTATGCGACATATGATAGAAAAGTAAGCATATCCGTATAACATGCAACATGGATCAGTGATATGCACTTATTAAGGGAGGACCGCTTTTTAAAATGAATCCAGTTTTTAAAATATATCCTGCAGTTCCCAATTCTCCAAAGTCAATGCAGCATCGTATAAAGGTGCATATGCAACTATAACAGGTAATTTATGCAGGGGGGTCATATCTTGATGCAGCAATTCTACTGTGTAGTGACATGGCAATTATCGATGAAGTGTGTGAGCCGGTAAGTAAGTGTACGTGAAACATACGCATCATCGATAAGAGTGCTGGTGTCCTGATAGCATTGGTTTCATAATAACTGCAGAGAACACAAATAGCATGCAATGCGATGCGAATAGTAAGAATATGCGGAAAAATGAATAGATAACGCAGCAAAAAGGAAATATGCATTAAATATATGAGTCACACAGTTTTGGCGTTTTGAAATAACACGAATCGTGGTGTTTAGAAAAATAGGGGCTACAGTGTTTTTAAGAAAAGGTACGTCATTTGAAATATCCGTAGTATCCCTTGGTATTTCTTTAAAATTCTCACGATTCGTTAGTTTTGGAAATAGGTATAACTCGGGTCCAGTCTAGCATCTACTATGTAAACTACAGGTCTAACTAACAACCAATCGAAAGGGGTATGGAAACTACCTAACTCTGAGTCGATATATATACATATATAATAGTCGGTGATCCCTAGTACCACGTACGATACAATATATCATATGACATCCTTGAGTCAAGAGTGCGGATCTATCATCATAGTTATCTCGTACGGTAAATCCGTCGTACGGCATCCCAAATCCGGGTATGGGTCAACTATCACATCTATCTCATCATTTATCTGGTATCCTTATCATCACATCATGAATTAAGGGTACTGATCTACAGTCTAGTACAATCTGATACCATCAACATATATAAATACGTGTGTATGAAAACACATCGCCTACCGATCCGCTATCATCACATGTCGTATCTCATAATACGATTCAAATCACATCACCGATCTCGTAGCATCATGCCCAATCTCATTGATTCATCTCCAAATATCATCCACTATCCTCATTATCCAACTATAGGTATACGTATATATATACATAGTCCCATACCTATGTGTGTGTGTGTGTGTGTATATATATACGTATCCCCATATATACACAAGTAATAATAATAATGCATGCAAGGGTGTGTATGCGTGTGTGCAAACCTATTCTATGGTTCGCGAGTAAGAAATCAACCACGACAATATCATCCAAATACACCAACATTTATCCCATGATCTTCTAAGATTCTACTTGTTAATCATCCAAATTCACAACACATATGTAAATGTATAACATATCCTACGCTACACTACGAACTGCGGGGGTGCTATACGCCATCCACCCGAATTCCCCCGTAAATATAAATCTACTCACCTGAGCTTCGCTTGCCGATGCCGACGACGCCATGCTTATCCTCGTCGTCTTGAAATCCGCATGGGGGGTACCTACAACCAATACACAATCGCAATTGCGTATTAAAATCAAGTCGGAAAACCAAAACGACACACGTTTCGCTCATAGGTTAAAACCTATAGCCTACGCCTGCAAAACCATCAAACAACCCCCGTCGCTGACGTACAAACACCAGACGACGGAACACAAAAACAAATACCAAATCCCAAATTAAAACGAAGTCGCGAAACAATGCAGCAACTCAAGAAAATGGTCCCAGATTTTACCCTAGGTGAAATTAGCCAATTTTGCATATATGGGGGGTCTAATTTACTGAAGATAAAGCCCTAAACCAAGCACGAACCAATTTGGAAGTACCAAGGCCGCAATTTGCGGCCCAAATGATTAAATCTGCATCCTGGTTAGGGGGTTTGGGCTCTGGTCTTCAGGGTAGCTTCTAGGTTGCCTGCATGACTCACAGTAATCGCTAAATAATTTTTAGGGTCCCCGGGTGTTGGCAGATATCAAATTCCCTTCATAAATTCCAGAAAAATACGGTATCGGGGTTTCTGGTTTCGTGTTCCAGGGTTCTAGTCTATGGTTTAGCCCACTATGCAATCCCTACAGGGGTCTAAGGTCGTTACTAAGCCACAATTTCACCTTTGGATTCAAATCAAAACCCTAAACTTAACTTGTAATTTTCAAAGTTCGCTAAACTACACAATATTGTTCTAAACTTGTATGGATGCTTAAGGAATTGAAATACTATTCTAATGGTGCAGAAATTACCTCATTTGGCAATTCAAGAAATTTCTTGAGTTGCCCCAAGTGTCCAAAATCCGATTTTTCTTGGTCCAAAGTGCTTGCCATGAGCTTGTGCATGTTTTTTTGTGAACAGGGAATAATGTTTTGGGTTTTATTTGGGGTTGTTTGTGAAGGTTGAAGATGGTGGAGGTGAGGGTGCTGCCATGGGCTGAAGAGGGAGGGAAAAGATGAAGGAAAATATGAAGGAGAGAATGGCCAAGTCAACAAAGCCCTCACCCTCTCCCACTCTCTCTCTCTCTCTCTCTCTCTCTCTCTCTCTCATGCCCATACCTCATATTATATTCATTTCCTTTTTCATTTCTTTTCTTTTATTTTTGCAATAGGAAACCCAAAACAAATAACCATACACACAAGAATCATGTAGGAAAAATGTAACAAGTGTGAAAATGATGTGGTGCATGTCATGTGCACAAAACCAGATTAATGCAAGATTAGCAATATTTAATCGCGATTAGCATTAAAATAGTGTATAATTAATCATAAAAATTTATAATTTTCATAAATCACATAAAATACCCTCTTTTTAGTAATTTCTATAATTTTCCAAATTTTTCCCAATTTATCGGTATTTAATTATACCGAAATATTAAAATATTCATTAAATTTATTATTTAATTATAAAAATCCCCAAAAATAATATTTTATTTTTCTGAAATATTACACCAAACCTAAAAATACGAACTTTAGATTCGACGATATCAGAAAATTGTGAGAATCGTGATGTGTTTTTGTGATCTGCTATAACCTGGGTGACCTGAAAAATATTTAGCGAAAACTGAGAGATGTACAGGCAACCTAGAACCTATACCCAAAACCTGAGACCCCCACTCCAAGTTCTGGCCGCAAATTTACTCATTTTGGCCGCAAATTGCGGCCTGGGTAGAGTGGAAATGATCCACGTTTGGTCCAGGGCTTTATCTCCAGTAAATTAGACCCTCCATATATGCAAAATTGGCTAATTTCACCTAGGCTAAAATCTGGGAGTGTTTTACATGGTTTCTGAAATTGTTTTGCGGCTTTTAATGAATTTGAATTCGGTATTTGGTATTGTGTTTCCGTCGTGTGGCGTTTGAACGTCAACGACCAGGGTTATTGATCGTGTTTTGCATGCAAGGCTATAGGTTTTAACCTATGAGCGAAGCATGTGCCGTTTTGATTTTCCGCCTTGATTTTTAATACGCATTTGCGATTGTGTATTGGTTGTAGGTACCCCACGTGGAATTCGATACGACAAGGAGAGCGTGGCGTCATCGACTCCAGCGAACGAGGATCAAAGTGAGTAGATCTATATCTACAGAGGAAGTCGGGTGGATGGCGTATAGCACCCCCGCACACTTTGATGGAAATCGATTTTTATATGGATTATGGTTAATGAAACCTTTAATAGAAACTATAGATAGAGTTAGAAGGTAGTTAGAGAACCATATTAGAAACTAAGGATAGTCAGAAGTGACATGATACGACTAGTATGTGATAACGGGATTTGGGGATGATGTTGATGATATTGCCGTTTAGGGTACTATAGGACTAGATAGTCGACGTAGATGTGTCATCCGAACCATACATATTTTCTAAACTGAAGAATCGTATGCATCTTTTAAACAGATACCTTGAGGGACGTTACGGATTTTCAAATGATATCTTTTCCTTAAAAACACTGTAGCCCCTACTTTCAAAACTACGATTCACATCTTTCAAAAACTGTTTGTATGGTTCGGGTGTGTATGTTAGATTAGATACTTATGCTTATGGTAAAGGTAGAATGTGTATATTTATAACATTTGATTCGATGTGAGATATAAATGTGATGAAAAGAATATACAATGCGATATGATGACTTGGTGATATGTTGGTATATGGATGAGAGTCGAATGAGATGATTGATACCCTGCCGGTCCCCTGATATGAGATTGTTGTGGATGTGACCTGGGACATAAGTACATATGTGTGTGTGTGTGTGTGTGTGTGTGTGGTGAATCATGTGTGATTGTCGTACGAGACGTTAGGTCCGTACCCCTCATTGTCATATAGGATGATAGAATCCCTTTTGGTTTACTGCCGCCGTACGATGATTTTCCGTGCGTGATTAGTTTGACTTGATGATTGATCCATACCCTTGACTAGAGGATGCCGTACAATGGATTATACCGTACGTGACGTTGTGTGGCTAGATGCCGATGGATTGATTCACCGACTCGGTCCTGTTAGATACGTATACCCCGTTAGCATTTGCATATGAGTTACTTTATGCTGCATTCATGTTATTCGCATTGTATTACTTATACCTGTGATAGTACACTTACACCATTATCGATGATGCGTATGTTACACATACACAGATTTTCCGGCTCACACACATCATCATCGATAATTGCCATGTCACTACACAGTAGGATTGCTGCATCATGATACGACTCCTTGCATAATTTACTTGCTATTGTTGCATATGCACCTTTATACGACGTTGTATTAGACTTTGGAGAAATTGGGAATCGCAGGATATATTTTAAAAACTGAAATCATTTAAAAGTGCGGTTTTCCCTTAATATGATACATCACTGTTCCATGTTGCATAATACACGGATATGCTTATATTTCTATCATATGTCGCATACATCATGCTTTATGATTTTTACGCATTGAGATATGCTGTTTTTATGAGATTTCTGGATTTGAGAACCGTGGATATTTCAAAAGAAAGTATGTGCTGCTTTAAAACCCTGGTTTCTCTTGATATGATATTTCAGTGCGTCCACCATGCGTTTTCTCGGTTCTAAGACATGTGACATGTGAACCTGATTCGAGGAGCTGGATGAGGCCGATTGCGGGTATATGATGGACCTGGTATGGTACCCCGGGGCAAGAAAGGGATGCTGTGCTCCAGACGGTGAGCCTGGCAGTGGGACCACTACCTACCGGTGATTGTATTGGGCTCGGTGGATATCCGGAGGATATCGACCGGAGTCGAGAGATGATATGGGCCGATCTGGACTGACGGAGCCCGTGGGCCGATCCGGACATACGGAGCCCGAGATATATGAGGATTTACATGTCGATGCTGGACACGGGTTTCATGATGTTTTCGAGTGTCGATGTTGGACACTCAGGTTCCATGATTTTGATGTGTCGCGAGAGACACACGTTGATTTATATCCTCATACCTTCATGCATATACTTTTATGATATTTGCATGCATGATGTTGTTGTGTCATTGGTTGACACGTGGACGAGATCCACATGCGTACGTACATTGATTATATGTTGGACGAGATCCACATGCATCCATACATTGATTATATTGTTGGATTATATCCGCATACATATAGGTATTGATTACATTGTTGGCACATATACAGATACGGTCACCCTAGATATCATAGTATTACCTTTATGATATAGTTGACCTAGGAGTCATTGTTTATTCGATTTCTACTTGTAGATGTTTTTCTACTCACGAGTTGGCAACTCACCCCCGTTGTGCCACAGTTGGATCAGTAGCGGCTTCGCTGGCACACAGTTGCATTCGGGTGTTTTGCATTGGTAGGTGGGACATTTATATCGTACCCACTCTTTTATCTATATTTCATATTGTATCTAGTTAACTCCATCAAATGAAACTAGTATTTGTATAAGTAATGAGACTTAGCGAGACTTGTAGTTGCGAGACTTGAGCGATGGGTTGTATGTTCGCATTTTGGGTTGATATCTCGCTTTATTCTTTATCTTTTGTGGTGATCTTCACCGTTGGGCGTCATATACTTATTTATACTGCTTGCGTGGTTGTGATCCGCCGGTTGGCGAAGAGCTAGCTCCCGCTTGGGGATGCCTTCATTATCATCTTGTATTGTGGTTTTGGATCAAAATATACAAAGGAGGTGCTGCCCAAATTTTTAAAAGATGAAACATGTTTTTCAGTTAGTAAAATAAACTTGCATTTCATGTTCCCTTTTTATGCATTTAAGAAAACTTTATTTCATTATACCTTTATTTCAAAACTTCACCTCTTTTATTTTCTTAAAAATGTTTAGATTTCTGGGTTTCAGCTTACTTGAATTCCGTTACGCCTTTAGACGTTGCGTGATTCAAGGGCTGGTCACGAGCTAATATTTCGGGTCGTGACAGTTGGTGTACATGGACACCATTTCGGTCCGCATTGCATCCAGCCATTTTACCGAGTCTTTGCTCGGAATGGCTTGCTGGAAACTAGTTGGCTCATTATCGTCGATGATGCAATCCTCTCTATCCCCATCTATGAGAAAACCGTAGTATCTCTCGGGCGGATGAGACTGCCTACTAGTCCTGCGGAGTGGCGCGGGGATGTCCGGTTCTTTCGAAACTTCTGATCCTACCATACTTTCAGTATCAGCTTGTAGTTCTGGAATTTCTTCCATTTCTATTGCGCTCCCACTTATCTCTTTTTCTAAAAATTGAGTTTCCAAAAAGTGGGCATGCCGAGAAACAAAGACCTTTTGTTCCTCTGCGTAATAGAAAAGATACCCCCTGGAGTTCTTTGGGTATCCCATAAACGTACACCGTACTGAGCATGCCTCGAGCTTGTCCATATGCTGCTTTTTTACAAAAGCTGGACATCTCTATATCTTCAGATACTAAAGATAGGGTTTCTTCCTACTCCACATCTGATATGGTGTGGTAGGAATCTTGTTCAAAAGATATGCAGCTGATTCTAGAGCATAGCCCCAGAAGGATCGCGGCAACTCAGCGTTACTCATCATGGAACGTACCATATCCAATAAGGTTCGGTTCCGCCTTTCCGATACACCGTTGTGTTGAGGTGTGTATGGAGGAGTAAGCTGAGAGAGAATTCCATTCTCTTTTAAGTAATCCAGAAACTCGGCACTTAAGTATTCACCACCTCGATCAGATCTCAGTGTCTTGATACTTTTGTCGGTTTTTTTCCACTTCATTATTATATTCTCGGAATTTCTCAAAGGCCTCGGATTTATGTTTCATCAAGAATACATGTCCATACCTTGAGAAATCATCCGTAAAAGTAATGAAATAGGAATAACCACTTTTTACGTGTGTAGACATTGGACCACACACGTCGCTATGTATGAGTCCCAAGAGCTCGCTCGCTCTTACCCCGTGTCTAGTGAATGGAGTCTTTGTCATCTTTCCTTTGAGACATGATTGACAAGTTGCATAGGACTGATATTCGAACGGATCCAAATATCCCTCTGTATGTAACTTCGTCAATCGTGTTTCATTGATGTGACATAGTCTACAATGCATAAGAAAGCCTGATTTAATTCCGGAGACTTTCTTTTAAGTGTGTTCTGGTCGTTGAAAACCTGAGCTTGATTTAATACGTATATACCGTTATCTAGTGCACCTGACCCAATCAAACCTTGATTTAGGTGGATGTTTACAACATCGCTTACAAATGTAAAATCATAACCTTCTTTAGAAAGTAAAGATACAGAGATGATGTTACATGTCAGACTAGGTACACACAATGTAACATTTCAGAAAATATAAAATATTATTTTTGGAATTTAATATTAAAATAATATATTTCCCGAAAACTGCCCGATTTGCGGAATTGGGGTTTTCGAAAAAGGGTATAAATATATACCAATAATTGTGAAATAAATGGAAATTAAAATGATTTATTCATTTTAACACATATTTAAAGGATTTGGCATTTTTAAAATTTATTATATGCAGTTTAAATAAAAACCTGATTAGTGCACTGCTAATCGCAATTAAGCCAAATCCGTGTTTCTACAATTTTCCATGGCTAGTGCACCATGTCATGTTACATTTGGTTACATGTTGTTGTATTTGTTTTGTTTTATGGGTATTATGTGATTTGGTTTTGAAATTTAAAAGAGAAAAGGAAAAGAAATGAAAAGGGTTAAAAAGGTGAATGATTGGAGAGAGAGTGTGTGAGAATAAGTGAGAGAGGGGGGGCAGCAGCCATAACTTTTTCCCCATCATTTTCTCCTCCTTCTTCATCTTCCTCCAACCTCACTTCCCTCCACTTCTACCCCTAGATCCATCTCCAAATAATCCCCAAAACCTTATACTCCCTTCACAAAAATTAATCCCCATCTCTTCCTCTACACATTGAACCAAATAAAGTGGGATTTTGACAACATTGGGACTTCTAGGGTTTTGCTTGGGTGTAACCATGAGGTATATCTCTTTTCATTTAGGGTAGTTTGATTTCCTAGCATTTTTTTTAAGTTTAGAAGTCGTTTAGTGATGGATTTGTGAACTTTGAAATTCTATAGAAGGGTTTGGGAAATTGATGATGTTTAGTGGCTGTCAATAAGACTTTTGAGGTGATTCTAGAGTTGGAATTGAGTGTAGTAACCAAAATACAAAATTAGATTGTGTCCATGTCGGTTTCGTTGCTTTTGTGAGCCTACAGAGAATCTGGGTTGATCCGGGGAGTTTCTGAGTTTAGCAAACAATACCATAGACCAAATTGGACCAATAAGAGACCACCTTGAAGAGACGGACCCAATCTGAGCAGGGGGACCCTAGGAGGCCAGAATTTTAGGCTAGGTGGCCGGCCACTTGGGGGGGTTTGGGTCTAGGTTGGTCCAGTAGCTTATTAACTCCATATACATCACCCTATACTTGTTTGTTTAGCTTTATTTGACCTGAGTCAAAATCTGGGAGCATTTTGGTGTGATTTTGGCTATATTTTCCGTATTTTGAAATGCTAATTTTTGATATTTGGATTCGTATTTGGTTGTTGGATGTTTTTACATCAACAACAAGGAGTATTTGATTGTTTTTGCACACGTAGGCCATAGGTTCTAACCTATGAACGCGCTGTGTGCCGTATCGGTTTTCTAGATTCGATTTTAATAGCGATTTCGATTGTGTATTATTGTAGGTACCTTCTCGTGAATTCTGAGACGACGGAGCATGGCGTCATCGACTTCGGCAAGCAAGGATCAGGCGAGTAGATCTATATCTATGGGGGAAGTCGGGTGGATGGTATATAGCACCCACGCAAAGTTTTGGTGGAAACTTATTTGTAGCATATGGTTAAGAAAACCTAGATTAGGAAACTAGGGTTAGAGTTAAAAGATGGTTAGTGAAACCATATTATAAACTAAAAGATAGTTAGAAGTGTTTTGATACGACTAATATGTGATGACGGATTTTGAGGATGACGTTTGACGATATTGCCGTTTAGGGTACTATAGGACTAGATAGCCGACGTAATTGTGTCATCCGAACCATACCTATTTCCAAAACCGAAGAATTGTATGCATCTTTTAAACAGATACCTTGAGGGACGTTACGGATTTTCAAACGATATCTTTTCCTTAAAAACACCGTAACCCCTACTTTCAAAACTACGATTCGCACCTTTTAAAAACTGATTGTATTGTTCGGGTGTGTATGTTAGATTAGATACGCATGCTTATAGTAAAGAGTAGTATGTATTGGTGAAGTGACTTTATGTGAGATATAATTATGATAAAGAGAATACGATTTAATATGTGATATGATGATATGTTGGTATACGGATGAGAGTCGATTGAGATGATTGATACCTTGCCGGTCCCCTGATATGAGATCGTTGTGGATGTGACCTGTGACATAGGTATATAGATATATATAGAATGTCGTGAATCATGTGTGATATGTCGTACGAGACGTTAGGTCCGTACCCCTCATCGTCGCAAAGGTTGATAGGATCCTAAATGTTTTAATGCCGCCGTACGATGATTTTTCCGTACGTGATGAGTTGACTTGAAGATTGATCCATACCCTTGACTAGAGGATGTCGTACGATGGATTATACCGTACGTGATGTTGTGTGGCTAGATACCGATTGATAGATTCACCGACTCGGTCATGTTAAATACGTATACCCGTCAGCATTCGCATATAATTTACCTTATGCTGCATTCATGATTATTCGCATTGCATTACTTATACCTGTGCTAGTACACCTGCACCATTATCGATGATACGTATGTTACACTTACACAGATTTGCCGGCTCACACAATTCATCATCGATAATTGCCATGTCACTACACAGTAGGATTGCTGCATCATGATATGACTCTTCGCACAACATACTTGCGTATATACCACTTGTACATCAACACTGGCGCACATACATATTGTACACTCATGCTTGTGTATATACCACTTGTACATCCATACTACCGCACATACATATTGTACACTCATGCTTGCGTATATACCACTTGTACATCCATACTGGCATACATACATATTGTACACTCATGCTTACGTATATACCACTTGTACATCCATACTGGCGCACATACATATTGTACACTCATGCTTGCGTATATACCACTTGTACATCCATACTGGCGCACATACATATTGTACACTCATGCTTGCGTATATACCACTTGTACATCCATACTGGCGCACATACATATTGTACACTCATGCTTGCGTATATACCACTTGTACATCCATATTGGCGCACATATATATTGTACACTCATGGTTGTGTATATACCACTTGTACATCCATATTAGCGCACATACATATTGTACACTCATGCTTGCGTATATACCCACTTGTACATCCATATTGGCGCACATACATATTGTACACCCATACTTGTGTGCATATATATATCTTGTGCATCCATACCTACGTACATACGCATGTGTACATTCATAGATGATGTTGTCTTTGATTTTGGAGAATTGGAGACCGCATGTTATATTTTAAAACTGGATCCACTTAAAGAGCGGTTTTCCCTTTTAGCTCATAGTACGATTTTATGTTGCATACGTCACATTGCTTGGATTTACGCATTGAGTTTTGGGGCTTCATGTGATTTATGGATTTGAGAACCATGGTATTATTTTAAGAAAGTATGCACTGTTTTGAAAACCCGGTTTCTCTTGATATGATATTTCAGTGCGTCCACCATGTGTTTTCTCGGTTCTGAGTGTGACATGTGAAACCCGATTTGAGGAGTTGGATGAAGCCGATTGCGGGTACATGGTAGACCCGGTATGGTTCCCCGGGGCGAGAAATGTTTTCGTGGAGTAGACGATGAGCCTGGCATGGTGGCGAGTACCTACCGGTGATTGGTTAGACATGGCGGTTATCCGGAGGATACCGACCGGAGTCGAGAGATGGATATGGGCCGACTCGTCTGCCGGAGCCCGCGGGCCGATCCCACAGAGGGAGCCCGAGATATATGAGGATTTACGTGTCGATGCTGGACACGGGTTTCATGATGTTTTCGAGTGTCGATGGTTGGACACTCCAGTTCCATGATTTGATGTGTCGCGAGGGACACACGTTGATTTACATCCTCATATTTTCATGCATCTTTTTATGATATTTACATGCATGATATTGCTGTGTCATTGATTATATTGTTGGATTATATCAGCATACATATAGGTATTGATTATATTGTTGGCACATATTATGACCCGGTCACCCTAGATATCATAGTATTACCTTTATGATATAGTTGACCTAGGAGTCATTGTTTATTCGATTTCTACTTGTAGATGTTTTTTCTACTCATGAGTTGGCAACTCACCCCCGTTGTGCCACGGTTCTTGCAGGTTGACCGCACGGATCAGTAGCGGCATCGCTGGCACATAGCTACTTTTGAGTGGTTTGCTTGGTAGGTGAGGCATTTGTATCGTACCCACTCTTGTATTTACTCTTTCATATTGTATCTAGTCAACTCCATCAAATCAAATTAGTATTTGTATAAGCAATGAGACTTAGCAAGACTTGTAGTGCGAGACTTGAGCGATGGGTTTTATGTTCACTTTTGGGGTTTATGTCTTGCTTATTTCTTTATCTTTTGTAGTGATCTTCACCGTTGGGCGTCGTATACTTATTTATATTGTCTTGCATGGTTGTGATCCGCCGGTTAGCGAAGATCTAGCTCCCGCTTGGGGATGCCGTCATATTATCTTGTATTGTGATTTTGGATCAAAATATACAAAGGAGGTGCTGCCCAAATTTTTAAAAAGACGAAACATGTTTTTTAAACTTGCATAATCCACTTGCATTTTTCATGTTCCTATTCTATGCATTAAGAAAACTTGATTCATTATACCTTTATTTCAAAACTTCACCTCCTTTATTTTTCTTAAAAGGTTTAGATTTCTGGGTTTCAGCTTACATGAATTACGTTACGCCTTTAGACGTTGCGTGATTTAAGTGCTGGTCACGAGCTAATATTTCGGGTCGTGACAAAGTTGGTATGAGAGCGCTAGGTTTAACCTTGGTTCGAGTTTAGGTTTGACTGTGTGGAGTCTAGGGCGGGTATGTATTTCGGAACCTAGGCTTGACCTTACGGAACTTAGACTTGAACGGGGGGGTATTAGACCCGAACTTTCGTTTCATAGGCTGACCCTGATTGATGGAGTAGGTAGCTTGAGTAGAGTGGCGTACCGTACGTATGTTCCGCGGCATAATTACGATACGATACTCCACTTAAGAAACCTTAGGATGTACATATTTTGAGATCTATGATTCTCTTCGTACCCATGATTATACATCCATTTGAGATCCTTGATTCGATTCGTTCCATGATCATACTTACATTGATTCTGTTCCTTCTTATGATCATGTATCCATTCTGGATCTGTCGTTTCCTTTCATACCGTTGATCTGCTTTCTTCGATACTCGATTGAGGTTCCTGTCACCATGGTTTGAGCACAGATTGAGTTGCTGCTAGTGATGCGGTCAGGGAGAGCTCGTCA
The DNA here is from genome assembly GCA_030015575.1 of Agapanthus africanus. Lineage (NCBI taxonomy): Eukaryota > Viridiplantae > Streptophyta > Magnoliopsida > Asparagales > Amaryllidaceae > Agapanthus > Agapanthus africanus. The sequence goes on along the minus strand of JASDDO010000024.1, from coordinate 514,595,832 downwards.
TGGACGAGGACTGACCATCGTGTTTTCTGGTGACACGGGAACGTCTCGAATTAGTATTTATGTTGTGATCTCTCGGATGAGGCGAGTGTTTGGTTTTGCACCGGATGATCGGGCCATTGATAGAGCTGCCAGTTGCTAGAGGACTGTTGATGTACAGCCTACCTTGGAGATTGTGAGGTCGCCTACCGTGCAGACAGATAACCCAGCTGTTGCTGAGATTGATAGGATGTCGCTTCCAGTGTTTACGAGCTGAGATCGCTGGAGCTTCCAGGCAGAAATGCGACAGATGATAGCTAGTCTACCCCGATTTGAGAGACAAAAAAGATTCGTCAGATTGATGCGCCGACGCAGGCCCAGTTGAGTTGAAGATTTCCAGTGTGGAGTGTCTTACTCAGATCTAGAGCAGACCGATCCAGAGATGACCGTTGACGTATCGTTTTTCCTGGAAGATTGAGGCATTGTTTAGCATGCGGACGAAGGATATTCATATGTTGTATAGGCGAAATTAAAACGTTCGAACGAATGTCAGAAAAACCATTTTCCAAGTTTAAGTATTCGGAAGAACATGCAGGTAATTCTGTGGACCCTCTAGAAGAATGAAACCCTAACTCGACATGATGACCATGGAACCGCTTTTGAACCTTAGGGTTTGCGGAAGTTTAGCGGTGCCATTAGTGAGGTTTGGGTTTTCCCGTCTACGGTTGGTCCTGTTAGTGACATGTATGCCCTAGAGGCCATTACTGTACATACGATGTATATTGTAGTGGATGCTTGGACATATATATGGAGGACTTTCTTGCTCGACATGATAGTATGCTATCTGGTTGCACTTTATCTTAACGTGTACACTGATTGTCTCTATGTTACATGTTGATAAAGACCTTAGGATGAGTACTTAACTACCAGGACTATGATGTAGATCATACTAGTGGGGACAGAGTAGTCGTTAAGTACATTCTTCAAATGTTCCTAGTCGTAGGTGTATCGAGACAGGGCATCGATATACCAGAGTAGACTAGCGTATAGCTTCTCGACCCATACAGATGGGCGATGGATGATCCCATATCCATTGGTGTTTGACATCAGAGACAGTATACGAGTGCTCAGTGTAGACTGGGTACACTGGACGGACTCGCCGAGAACTCCCAGATGGTATTATACCTCACGTAAGATGGCAGTTCTCTGGTGACACTGGTACAGGTTAGTTTGTAGACCCGAGATCGTTATAGAGTCTTGTGTGATTCCCACTGTGCTTTGATTTCCACCTTACCACGTTCAAGAGAACATGAAAAATGGTGGCTTTTAGGCACAGTCCCGAATCACATGGAGGCAATGAGCGATAGGAGGGGTTTCGTCTCTCTCGGTATAGGGAGTTGATGTTGCGCTATGCTCGATTGGCTATAACAGGAAGTCCTTAGCCAAGGCTGCTTCAGAGATATACTGGTAAGTGTTATCAGTAGCTTCTCGACCCGTTATGAGCCTCATATCGACACGACTTATCGAGTTACTGGGGTCTGACGTTTACCACCCCTAGACGAGATATGCGACATATCAGACGAAGAGACCGGACTGTATGGGAATGTTACTGATTGGATTCACAGGAGTGTGAGCAGGCTTGCTTGTTGATCTTCTGATCGCTCAATACCCGGGTGGCCGTTACATTTAGCAGAACGCTTGCGGCTTGTGGGTGTTTGATATGGTCATCACCTACTGCCGGCGTATTGGCGAGTCTTTAGAATCCTACACAGGGGTTTCCTGGCTCAAGCAAAACGGAGTAGGAGCACATATGTGATATGTGCGGGACCGAGATTGATACGATATGAGATACCGTATTCTATTCTCGCGAATTGTGACATTGGTCGGGTATATGCGATATAGCCGGGTTATCGGATCAAGTGTTGATTCGATAACTTGTTACACATGATATTAGTCGGTTATATATGATATAGCCGGATTATTAAATCAAGAGTTGATTTAATAATTTAATGTATAATTATATATTTGATATATTACATTACATTAACTAATATTAAGCTCACTTAAGATTTCTTTTCTCACTAGATTGTGTACATCGTATATATGTGATATATGCAAGTGTACATGTTTGTGTCATGTTTGATGATACATACAAGATGGGTGTATGAGACTTATACCATCATAAGGTTAAATTAGGGTTTTTATTGTCTTAAGAATAACAAAAGAGTAAGACTTGGTCAATATTGTCAAGCTTGATGAAGCTTGTAGAAACATTGACAAAGTCCACTCTTTTGTCATTCCTTAAGATATTAGTTAACCCAACCCTTAACCTTATACCTTGGTTAATTCTCTACATGAGTTAAGCATGAGGGCTTAACTCACCCATGGTTGCATTATTCATTTGGATTAACTCATATGATGAGTTCTATCTTCATCTTCTTCTTCCTCTCAAAAAAAAGCTTTCTAGCTTCAATGGAGGTATGAGAAAAAGTGTGAGAAAATCAATTCTAAAGTGAGCCCACTTCCTACTTCACCATCCTATACTACTTGCCATTTAGTATAGGGTGATCTCTTCATAAAAGTTCATGACCTAGTGAAGAAATGGCTTGGGTTAGTGTCTTCTCGACGTAGATCATTTTCGGCCTCGAAGTCATCGAAGCAAGCATGTTCGTTTCTTCATGGAGACTCTCTAGAGTCCAGAGTTTACGATCGCAGCGAAGGGGACTACTACACGGAGCTATTGAAGTGAAGGACCGGTCTACAAAGGTTGTATTCCTTGCTCATTTCTTATTGCAAAGCGTTTGCATATGTTATTCCGTAGATTTCTAGTTAACGATTCATGGTTAGGGTTAGCTAAAACGGCAAAAATTTGAATTTGGCATGGACGATGCCTCCCGAAACCTTGCTGCCATCTTGGGTAACCCTGCAAAAGTATTAGAGCCATGCTAGAAATTAATACGGATTTTGTTAAGATCACGAAACCGAAACAACTCCGTAACTTGAAACACGAAACTTTACTTTCTGTCGATTTTAAAAAGCTTTCAGAAAATTTTTCAAACAAGTGCAGAATGGTATTTGAGAGGTTATAATCACATGGTAAAAATTTGGGACCCAGTGCTCGGATTTTGGCCGTGCACATGGGGGATAATTCCGAGCTGGCCGGCCCTGTAGTGGCATTTGATGTTAAATTTTTTGTCATGTGCTTGTCTCTGTATTTTGGTGTTTCAGGTGTTGTTTATTTTTGTTAATTTTACATGTGATGTAATCTTACACTTTAATCAATTCGGAGTGTTTTGTATTCGTAGTTTTAACATTGTTTCAGGTTATTTCACATATTTTCTAGACGAAGTTAGAAAGTTCGATCGAATGTCAAAAACCCATTTTTCCAAGTTTAACGTATTCGGAAAAATATGCAAGTGATTCTGTGGACCCTCTAGAAGAACGAAACCTTAACTCGATTATGTGGCCGTCAAAACCGCCACTGAACCCTAGGGTTTGTGGTAGTTTAGCGTTGTCACATGTGAGGCATTGGTTTGACCCTTCTATGGCTGGTTCATTGGTATTGTGGTATCTTCGGGGTATTATTAAAACTGTGCTCAAGTGTTGAGCTGTCGGGAAATTGTGGGACTTTGATGAATCGATCGAAGAGTTTAACATCATCCGGGTATCATGTGATGGGATGCAATATTTGGAATCCGCATGTAGTTATGAGATAACTAGTTTGAATGTTATAAATCTAGCAGTTTAGTCTCAGATGATCGGTTGCCACGGGATTTTGATGTGATCAAAAGTCCGTCGCAATCACATAGTGTACGCGGATACTCGCCGAGTAAACTTAATAGATAGACACACCCCATAGCCCCGACCAAGTGACTATAGGAGAACCCCGTCGCCAAAAGCATCCGTTCGGGTGCTCGCGGCAGTGGTGTTCCGCCTGAGTGCACTTTGTCGACGGCATCGGGGGATGCAGACGTCTACTAAAGTATCCGACGAGCATCCGATCAGGTTGTCGGGAATCTTGCTGAATTGCCCGACTAGATATTGAAAAGTGTTTTCGAGATCAAGACTAAAATGCGGGGTTTATAATTGTTAGGCACACGATGTCTAAGGAATTCATTTGGTTAGGCATGTGATGTCTAAGGAGATTGCGGATTCCAACTGTTGTAGTTTTTCACTTTCTTTTCTGCGACCGTAAGTGTAATATGTGGTGTATCGCCGGTTTCGTTGTAGGGTTCCTAGGCAAACTAACAAGGCTCTACAAGACATCAACCATGCCCGATTCAAAAAAAATAGCCGTGCCGAACAACCCTAACCAAGATCGTATACTAGAGATTATGCGAAAACTAGCAAGTTAAACATTTTTAACTACAAGTGAAAGGGATTACAACCTTTGTATATTCGGTCCTTCACTTCTAAAGCTCCGTGTTGACGTCCCTTCGCTACGATCATCGGGATCCCGGACTCTAGCGATGGTTTCTTCGGAGAAATGAGCGGGCTAGGTCGTTGACTTCGAGGCCGAAGATGATCTACATCGAGAAGACTCAAACGCAAGCTCCATCTTCACTAGGTCAAGAACTTTGTGAAGAGAACACCCTAAACTAAATGGCAAGTAGTAGAGGATGATGAAATAGGAAGTCGGTTCACTTTAGATTTGGATTTCTCACTCTAAATCTTCACTTGAAAATTTTTCTAGCAAGCTTTCTTCTTCTTGAAGAAGAAGAAGAAGAAGAAAAGAATAAGAATGAATAATCAATTATCACAAAAGAATAATCAAGTGAAGTCTATCATATTGCAACCATGGGTGAGTTTACCTTTGTAGAGATTAAACTAGAGTTTAAGTTAATGGTTAGGTTAATGAAAATCTCATGCAAAACAAAATGGTTAGACTTTGTCAAAGATGCTTGAAAGCTTCATGAAACTTCAAGCAAAGACAAAGAAAAGCACCATTTGTTTTACCAAAACAAATAAAAACATAAACCATTAACCTAAACATAGTGTAAGTCATACACACACCCAAGTTTGCATGTATCATCAAACATGATACAATCTAGTGCACAAAAATATATCACATATACAACTTGTGCACATTAAGTGAGAAAATCAATCTTAAGTGAACCAATACTAGTTAATGTAAAGTAATATATCAAATATATAATTATACATTAAATCGTTAAATCAACACTTGATTTAATAATCCGGTCATATTGCATATAACCGACTAATATCTAGTGTATCAATATATCGAATCAACATTTGATTCGGTAACCCGGCTATATCTCATATAACCGTCCGATGATACAAATCGTGAGAATAGAATTCAATATCACATGCTGGTATTATTCTCGGTCCCGCACATATCTCATATGCGCTCCTATTTCGTTTCGCTTGAGCTAGGAAACCTCTGTGTAGGACTCTAAAGACTCGTCAATACGCCGGCAGTAGGTGGTGATCATATCAATCACCCACAAGCCGCAAGCGGTCTGCTAAATGTAACGGCCATCCGGGTATTGAGCGATCACAAGATCAACGAGCAAGCCTGCTCATACTCCAGCGAATCCAATCAGTAACACTACCATACAGTCCGGTCTCGTCGTCTAATACGTCACATATCTCGCCTAGGCGTGGTAAACATCAGACCCCAGTAGCTTGATAAGTCGTGTCGATATGAGGTCTATAACAGTTCGAGAAACTACTGGTAACACTTACCAGTAAATCTCAGCAACCCTGGCCAGGGATTTCCAGCTATAGCCAATCGAACACAGCGCAACATCAACTCCCTATACCAGGAGAGACGAATCCCCTCCTATCGCTCATTGCCTCCATGTGATTCGGGACTGTACCCAAAAGCCACCTTTTTGCATGCCCTCTTGGACATGGTATGATGGAAATCAAAGCACAGTGGGAATCACACAAGACTCTATGACGATCTCGGGTCAACAGACTACTCTGTACCAGTGTCACCGGAGAACTGCCATCTGGCGTGAAGTATAATACCATCTGGGAGTTCTCGGCGAGTCCGTCCAGTGTACCCAGTCTCTACTGAGCACCCGTACACCATCCTTGATGTCAAACACCGATGGATATGGGATCATCCATTGCCCATCATATGGGTCAAGATGCGTATACGCTAGTCTACTCTAGTGTATCGATGCCCTGTCTCGATACACCCTCGACTAGGAACTGTTATAGGATGTACTCGTCGACTACCGTGGCCCCACTAGTATGATCTCATCATAGTCCCAGTAGTCGAGTACATATCCTAAGGGCTTTATCAACATGTAACTTAAAGACAATCAGAGTACATGTTAAGATAAAGTACAACCAGATAGCATACTATCATGTCGAGCAAGAAAGTCCTCCCTATATATGTCTAAGCATCCATCACAATATACATCGTATGTACAGTAATGGCCTCTAGGGCATACATATAACTAAGAATCTCCCACTTGCACTAGGGCCATCTGTTGTGGTATCACATACCCAACAATTAGCTGTGGTTACAGTATCTCATACTCAACCATCCCATAAAAGTCTCTACGGGGAAAAAGGCCTTTATGAGTGGATCCGCGCTGTTGTCCTCTATGTCTACTCTCCTAACCTCGATCTCCCTGGAGATCAACCATCTCCATGATCAGGTGATACTGCCTAAGAATTATATCTGGATTTTTGATGGGACGGGGGTTCCTTGGCGAAAGCCACAACTCCATTGTCACACAACGGTAGGAACGAAGTTCATCTCATGAACTTATATATCCAGACTGCCTCTTTGGTAGCATCCTTGGTAACGATATATCTTGCCTTTAATCGTCTAGTATGACACGGTATTTAGCTTGGAACTCTTCCAACATACCATCCCTCCACTGTGGGTATAGACAAGCCTGTGACTGACATTCAGTCGTCCTTATCAGCCTGGAACCTTTCCAGTGATTCTCCTCAGGATCCATTGATACCATCTCACTACCACTAGTGAGAATCTTAACTTCCAATTAGATCTATCTCATAGATCCAAAATTCATGATTTAGGAGGTATCATCTTGATCCTATATGAAGAATCCTTGTGATAAGCGGAGATTGATCGAGCGTAGCATAGGAAACTCCTTCCCTATCAAGAGTATGTCATCCACGTACTCTACGAGGATCTCCACCATACTTTCTACTACCTTTTTGTTTATACAAGGTTCATCTACCATTTTGATGATGTCAAACTCTTTGACTAATACATCAAAACAGACGTTCCAACTCCGCGATGCCTGCTTTATCACATAAAACATCTTGCACACGTTTCCGCTGCTCCCACTGTCTACGAAGCCCTCTGACTGTGTACTTATAGACTCTCTCTTCTAAAACATCATTTAGAAAAGCAGTCATGACACCCAACCGCCAGATATCGTAGTCATGGTATGTAGCTGTGGCAAGTAGAATCTGGATGGACTTAAGCATAGCTACTTAGAAAAGGTTTCATCATAATCTATACCTGGTCAAATGATGCAAACCTTTAACAAGTCTAGCTTTGAAAGTCTCAACTTTTCCATGTACACCAAGTAATCTTCTCAAGATATACTTGCTCCTTATGGGGATTTAATCCTTCAGATAAAGCAACGAAAGTCCATACTTTGTTAGTGTATAAGGATTCCATCTCAGATCGATAAGCATCCAGCCATTCTTACAGAGTCCCACTCCTGATGGCCTGCTCGAAACTAGTTGGGTCATCATCTCATGATGCAATCCTCGCTCCCACTGTCATAGAGAAACCGAAGTATCTCTCAGGTGGATGAGGAACCCTACTAGATCGGCGGAGAGGCTGAGGTTCGTTGGTTACTATTGAATCCTTCGGTTCTACCAAATCATCTGCTGTAGTTTGTATAGCTGGAACTCCTTCCAGTTCTACCTCATGACCACTAATTTCTTCACAAGAAATTCCCTTTCACAAAGGTGGCATGTTGAGAAACAAAACATCTTTTGTCCCTCGGTTAGGTAGAAGATATTCTCTTGCTTATGCTTGGGATATCCAACAAACTTCCACAGATCTGACTTTGCCTCGAGCTTGTCCGGATTATGCTTTTAGACATAGGCTGGACAACCCCAAATCTTAACTACTTAAGATATGGGCTCTTTCCATTCCATATCACATATGAAGTGGTAGGCAACTGATTTGATTTGAACTCTATTCAATAGGTATGTAGCTTCTCAAGTGTATAACTCCCAAAAGGAAATAGGAAACTCGGTAGTACTCATCATAGAGCACACCATATCATATAGGGTGCTATTGTTCCGCCCCGATATACCATCGTGCTATGGTGTATACGGAGGAGTAATGCTGAGAGAGAATCTCATTCTCCTTTAGAATAGTCCAGGAATTCCGTGCTCAAGTATTCTCCTCCTTGATCTCATCAAAGGACATAATACTTATACCCGTTTTTTGGTTCTTTACTTCTAACTTATATTCTGTGAATATCTCAAAAGCTTCGGACTTATGTTTCAACAGGAACATATGTCTGAATCTTGAGAGATCATCAGAGAATGTAATGAAGTACAAAGAACCGGTCTTGGCATATGTAGACAGGGGACTTTCATACATCAACATGTATCATCCCAAGAGTTCACTAACGCTTTCTCTGCTTCCAATAAACAGAGCTGTGGTCATCTTATCTTTGTGACATGACCGGCAAGTTTCATAAGATGTAAATTCAAACTAATTTAAATATGCATCTAAATATAACTTTGCTAGTCGGGTCACATTGATATGACCTAGTCTACAATGCCTCAAGAAGGATTCGTTCATTTCTGAACTCTTCCTCATGTGTGTGTTCTGTATACTAAGAACTGTAGTTTGATTTAGAACGCCAGTGCTTTTAGATAACGTGCCTGAACCGATCAACTCTTGATATAGGAAATGTTCATAACATTATCCAACAATACAAAATTATATCCTTTCTTTATTAATAAAGAGACTGATATGATGTTGTACATCAGGTTCGGTATCTAATAACATTCGTTCAGAATCAATGTATTCTGGTAATATAGGGTGACAGTGACCAACAGACTTGGCTGCAACACTTGCACCGTTTTCTGTCTCAGAAAACTTATCACCCGTCCTCAGTTCTCTACCTATCTGTAGCCCATGTAACAGATTACATATGCGGGATCCTGATCTGGTATCACATACCCAGGACGTAAAGGATACTGAGAAACAGTTCTCTGTAATGAACACACCCGAATATGATGCATCAGTATGCACTTTCTTCGTTTGGGTGGCACGGGAATTCTGGTAATCCCTAATTTCCTGCTCTGTCTTATAACAATTATAAGTTGGAGCGGGACCAACGTTCCCCAGCTCAGTATAACAAGCGGGTTCGGTCAATATATCCGTATTATTATCTTGATTAAGGCGTGATATGGTCTCTACCTGGAGAGAGAGAAGAAAACACTCAGCGTATGCTCTTGCAAGATTAGATTGGTTATCTAATATATCTAATCAGGATGTCTCCCACTGTTTTAATCAAATCTTCCTTCAAACCCTAAAAGGAAAGACTAGCCGGGATTAATTACACGCTACAAGTTCGCCAATCTTTCAGCCAGGCCAGTATCGGTACTTTGAGGGAGGTCCCCCGTGCTTTCGCACGAACCTAATTAAAGTAAACCTCGTTTTCCCAGGGGCGTAACCCCGTTAACACCTTTCTAGACACCTACTTGATCGGCTAATTGTAATGTGTAAAACTCTCCCAGGAGTAACTCTTACTCGCAGCGGGTATCGGGATCCAACTATCTCATAGAAGGTATGCAATCTCATTGCAAATTTCAACACTTGAAATTCCCAATAATATTTTACCCCTAGCGTCCTATGACCTTGATGGAGGTCAACAAACCATAGGCTGCTAGTCAAGTTCTACCCGTCATTTCCTGATTGAATTAAACCCACCCGCATGACCCTTGACGGAGGTCAACAAGGTCGCACGACTACCCTAATCCAATCTGCATCATATGCATAAGCAGATAAATACTAGTCAGCTACCGCACACTACGCCTTGACGGAGGTCAACAAACGTAGCACGAATACTAAGTAGGACTTATCTGAAATGACGGAAGGCTACGACAGGTTTTTAAGAAAACCTTTTGCGTAATGAACTTGATATCGTTGTAGAATCGAGTGATTTTTAAATGGAGTGTTTTTTAGGCTTTTGCTAGTTTCACTAAAGAGGTCACTCCCGGTGAAGGGATCTCGGCTCTTTCCTCGTCGAATGAGGTGCTGGATATATCATATATATCACTGTGCAAAGCAAGAACTAGAAAAATAATCAAAAGACAAAATCGAGGGGTGTAGCATCTGCCAGTCATTGCTAAAGGGGTAACTCCCGGTGAAGGGATCTCGGCCCTTTCCTTATCGAATGAGGTGCAGGATGTTCTACAAGGAACAGCGCGATGCAAAGCAAGAACTGTGGCTACCTATTTTTGAAAATTCAATTCCACAACATCTTTTATGTTTCTTTTCTTTCATTAATCACATTAATGAAGTCCCATCATTTAATTCACCTAAACATCACAGATAAATACGACGTACACTTATGCCATCCGCATTCGCCTCGATGTCCCCTCGTGCACCTTTAGGTTAGGTAACTAACGGCAAAGCGGGGCAGGGCTAGCGCGAGTGTAAAACATAAGTAACGTCTATATAATATATCATATATACTATATACTATATTTATCACAACATATCAAATGATCACATCACAGATATCGCAGCAGAAGAAACATATGAAATAATAGATATACTAGGACGTCCGTGATTTATTTTGAGCCTCTATAAAACACGGATTCCACGGTCGCGATGAATAGCCAAACCCACACCCCTAGACCCCTACAAGAGCGGCAAGGAACCCTACCAATTCTAGAGTTAGGAGACCCAGACTCGGCTCCTCGAGTTGGTCTCCCACTGGACTCTAGAACCCGGTTACTTGTGCTCTCCTCCTTGGGTCTATCCTAGTGCGGAAAAGTAAATAATATACAAATGGTGACATCAACCTCATCCCGGAAGTGCCCCAATAAAAGAATATTATATACAAGTTTTTACATGAATGAAAATGAAAAACACTCATCTCACATAAAAAAAACCGGCTATTCAAACACGACGATCCAACATAAGATATCCAGCAACACATAACATCACATGTCATCAACGTAAGTAAATATGCCCATCCCAATTGTCGTTGACATATAGCAACGAAACCGGCGATATCACATATTACACTTACGGTCGCAGAAAAGAAAGTGTAAAACTATAACAGTTGGAATCCGCAACCTCCTTAGACATCGCATGCCTAACCAAATGAATTTCTTAGACATCGCATGCCTAATCAATTATAAACCCCGCATTTTAGTCTCATTTATCGAAAACTCTTTTCAATATCAAGTCGGGCAATTCAACAAGATTCCGGACATCCTGATCGAATGCTCGTCGCAAACTTTAGTAGACGGCCGCACCCCCGGATGCCGTCGACGAAGTGCACTAAGGCGGAACACCGCTGCCGCGAGCACCCGAGCGGATGCTTTTGGCGATGGGGTTGATTGAATTGATTTCTTGGTTTGTGTTTGTAAAAGTAAGTATCGAATCAATTGCTTCCCGATAACGGTTTCATTTGATCGATAAGAGTTTCATGTTTATCGGTATTTGTAAAATTTGTATAGAAATCACAACCAAAAAAATATTTGACCGCAATCAACTACGGTGTCGGATGTAGATTGTAAGTGAGTGCGGATCGTCCACAGGGACAGTGTAATAGTTCGTCTTTCGAATTACATGAATTGAAACTTTAATGAAAAGAAAACAAACAATTCATGATTTATATTTGAAGTTCAAGAATTAGAAAATCTAGATCTAATAACAAGAAAAAAGATAGAATCAAGAATTGAGAGTTTGATGATTTTTCCAAACCAAATATCAAGAATCTAAATGAGGCTCGTAGGAATCGATCGAATCTATAGATGTGATGTAATCTTACAATGACGTATTCTTATCCTTCGATGAATTGATACTAGATCGATGATGATCGACAAGAATTAGGGATTTCTTGTGAAACTAGGGTTTCATCTTATCCCTTGTTCTTTCATCGATATCATTCATATTCTAGCCTCTAGTAAATTCAAGAAACGATCGTAGATCCCTAATTTCGAGCGATCACAATAAAGAAAGTATCGCAACGAAACTAGGTCATCGATTCATGAATTTGCTAGGGTTTACAAGACTCGTAGGACTCAAGAATCGTTTTAAGATTTGTTACATCATCATTCTATTGATCGTCTCGACTCCTCGACGAGCGGAGTTTTACTCAAACATCATCACAAGAACTACAATCATAAATTGAGATCGAATCATGATGCAAGAATTTTAAAGAAAACAAGATTAAAGAATTTCACCTTTTATTTATATCAACAATTTCATTACATTCGCTCAAGAACTACAAGAGGAAAAACTCGATCGTCGATTTGGCTTCGCTCGGCTCCGTGAGTCGCGGATCGGCTTGGATCACTTGCTCGATTGGAGATCGGCTCCGCTCTTAAAAGCTTGAAGGGCTTCTCGCTTGATTGGTACTCGGGATCTTGAATTTGGAGTGGAATTAGGGTTAGGGTTTCGCACAAGTCATGTCACTCAACTTGTGGAAGAAGATGGAAGTAGAACCCTAAAGATTGATTTAGGATCTAAAGATTAGCAACTAAAGAACCACCCCAACCCTTAGATCTAGGCTTCTATTTATAGACTTCCCTAAACCCTAGATCTAGGATTAGAATTTGAATTTCCCTCCAAAAAGTTAGTTAGATGAAATTTGAATTTCCCTCCAAAAGTTTGTTGAGGAGAAGCTTCTAGATGTGATTAGTTAGGAGCTTAATTAGGATTAGCTTAATTAATCATCTTTGCTGATCTGGCAGAAGCCTCTGGAGAATTCTGGAATTTGACGTGTCAAAATGAGGTGTACCCACTGAGAGAAGGATATTGCCCTAAAAATGGCATGATGATGTGGCAGAACCACCGCGGAACCGCGGCTCAAGCCGGCTCCCGCTGCGGTTCCGCGACTCTTTGGAGGAGTTGGAGCTTGGGCTCTCTGGTACTTGTTGGATTTGATATGTGGGCCTTTTTCTGATATGTTGATTCTGAAAATTCTTTCTATATTACTTCCAGATCTGAATCTTTTGAGTTGGCGTAATGTTTGATCAGCAAAATGACAATTTTGGCTTTTCTTCCGGATTTTCCTGCACAATTTCTCAAGACAAGTGTTGCGCAATATAGAGATGATGTGATGCCATGAAATGCAGTCAATTTCCTTAGAAATGTCGGTTTTAGAATCTAACACATGCAATCTGATATTTAACGACTGATTTGCTAATATGTGAAATATGAATACCGAACACTTCTAAATGAGTGCAAATGATAGGGAAATTGCCGTGTTAAAATTGCATTATTTTCGACTGATCAAATTCCCCCAAACTTATTTTCGATCGTCTCGAGCGAATGATTTTATTAAAAAGAGAAGGAGAAAATAAAGAAAGAGAAAAGCACACTTTCGTAGGCAACACGATTGCACTGAGCACGTGCAACATGCCTTTAAACCTCTAGGTGTCCCTAGTAGGAGGAGTGTTGTCTCCTGAGGGTTTTCAGTGGATTGCACCCATAAAATCCAATAATAAAAGGAAGATCATGAATATTACATTTAAAGAAAAGAATTGTAAAAGAAAAGCCTTGAAAATTAGGGTTTCCAACTAAGCTAGCTTTTCAGTTGTCATGAGCCCTATCTTAATGGTCATGAAAAAATGTTAGAAATCACGTCCTCCCTCAATAAAACATCGTCTTATTTTTCATTCCTATCTTTCTTCCAAAACATCGATCATATCACCCTGCGTGTGTGTAAAGGACATCCCTACACCCGGAGAATTCAATTCAAGCTATCATACTCTTGCCCATCAGCCTCAGTACTTTTTAATTAATAAATATTTAGATGAGATTGCTCACACACTTTCATGCGACCGTTAATACTTCTTGAGGTACTAACCGACCGATTACTCATGTGCTTGCTTATTTGGTGTATTTTCCTCGTCTTGCACCACCTCAGGCATAGCAGTGACTCCCAGACCAGTTGGCCTTAGGGCACTAGGTGAAGAGGCACCCTCGCTATATATTTTTTATTGCCCTTGGTGATAACAAAACCAGTGTTCATTTTTCTCACCACTTTACATATATATTTTTTTTATTCATTTTTTTTTATTTCCTTCATACATCGGCTTTAAGACAAGAGCATTTCAAGGTATCCTCTACTATCCCAGGCTTCAAGACGTGTGTAAGTGCGAATAGCAGGGTATCAACGTTCAAAATGTTTGGCTTCCATAATAGAAACTATTTTTCAGACATATTTTTATCCTCAGATTAGTGACTTCCTTCATCTTACTAACCCTTAGGACAACGGCTCATAACTACTTATTACTAGTTCGTATAAGAAAACTTCTAATTTTCTTAGTTTTCTTAAATTTTTTTAATCTCATGGATGTAATTTTTCACTATCTAAACTTTTATTATCTTATTTATGTACAAAAATATTTTTATCTTTTTGAAAATTTTTAAATTTTTATGGGTTTTCGAAAAATGTTTTGTGCTTATGCAAATGATATGCAAATGATGCGAAAATAAGCACAAACCTCCCCCAAACTTGTTTTCAACAGTGTCCTCACTGTTGCCATCCGCTAAATCTCCAACAAACTTGTAAGCTTGGGAGGAATTTATTAGTGGGGGCAAAATATTTAAGTGAAGAATCTCCCCCAAACTTATTTTTGGCTCAAAATTTTACAAAAGATTTCTTTTCAAGAGCCAGAAAAATATACCCCCCCCGAAACATGAGTTATGCAATGTTAATCTTTTGAAAATCACATGAGAGGGTCAAGAATTATTGGTCGATGCCAAACTTTGCAAAGACCGAATGTCAACACCAACCATTCAAAAATTTTATCAATACAGTGCTCTGGTTGGTGGAAGAAAAAGTAGGGAAAGGTTAAGTGGTGGAATAGAAAGTGTGTGCGTCTCATTTTGGAGAGACGATGCAGTGAATGTGATGGATAACTCGCATTCTTTTTACAGTTCAGAAGAAGGGGTGGAGGTTCAATTTTAGTGATTGGGACATGATTCATCTCAACACCCGTGTCATTCAAAAATGCGAGTTCTTCAGCGAAGATTTCCTCAAAAGTTCCATCAATACCCCGATAAATAATGTCATCACAAAGTGCGGGGTGATCTTCAGACTCTAAGAACAGTTCATAATCCGTGTTAATTGTTGACCCGGACATCTCGGTGGAAGAGTCCGTAAGTGTATGATACATAGTTGGGTCAAACAATAACGTATGAAAAGAGTCAAGATCAGTATCAGGAGGATCATCAAATTCGCTGCTGTCGTCATCCATTAAGTCGACAGAACAGACCTGAGCAGTAGGTTCGGAGGGTACACTTCCCAACTTGTAAATGTTCAGCTCTATTGACCTATTCCCGAAAGATAGGGTCATAGAACCATTACGACAGTTGATTATTGCATTGGAAGTGGCCAAAAAGGGGCGACCTAAAATCACCGGAATTTGATTCCGTAGGTTCGCTACAGACTGTGTATCAATTACAATAAAATCCACAGGGAATACAAATTCCCCGATTTTTATTAACACATCCTCCAGTTCACCCCTAGGTTTGGTGATTGATCGGTCAGCCATCTGAAGAGTGCACTGGGTTGGCTTCAACTCTCCGATACCTAGTTGCTCATAGACTGAGTAAGGAAGCAAGTTAACACTAGCGCCAAGGTCTAGTAGAGCACGATTGATGTGTTTTTCCCCGATAGAAATGGAAATCGTAGGATATCCAGGATCCTTACGTTTCCTCGGTAATTGTTGGGGGAAAGCCGTGTCTACTGTTTTTTCCATGAATATCTTCTTAGGCACTTGAGTCTTCCTCTTCCTAGTGCACAAGTTCTTAAGAGTTTTCGCATAGGACGGAACTTGTTGGATAGCATCTAGGAGAGGGATGTTGATGTTAACATGCTTAAAAATATTCATAATCTTCTCCATATGTGGACTCGGTGTGTTAGCCCTTAACCGATTAGGATAAGGTGCTTTAGCAATAAGCGCTGAGTCCATCATAGGAGAAGGAAGTGTATGTGGAACCGATCCCAGAATAGAAGTGGGGATCATCCGTGGAGGAGTAGAAGAGGTGGGCTGAAGTGGCGAGTGTTTTTGGAAACGAAGAATAGGCTCGGAAGAAGGTGGTGGGGTAGAAGAACTGGGGTCAGAATTAGAAGTGTGTGTGTGAGGGAAGGTCTCAGCCGGGGTGTTATTGATTGATTTATCGGTGTCATCAAACTCTTCCCCAACATGATTGTCAAGCACTCTTCCAGATCTCAACGTGGTTGCATTCATAAGATGTGAATAGCCAGGATTGGGTAAAGATTGAGCTGGAAGTTTCCCTTTCTCTCTTGCACTCATTTCGGCTTTTAGTTGTGCAATTTGTTCTTCCATCGATTTGATGTTCTCATTTTGAGAGATAATGATCTTCATTACATTCTCGATGGAAGATTGCAAACTTGCCGTCCCTTGGATGGATTGTTTCATGAAAGTATCCAAGGTTTGTGCTAGTGCAGAGGTGTTATCTGTACCGGTCAATTGCAAAGGACTAGACGGTGTAAAAGTGTTGGCCGGATTTTGGAAGTTTTGTGCATGGAAGGGGTGCTGACTCAATTGAAGTGGTGGTTGCTGTTGTGGTAGAGAGACCCTTTGAAAATTGTTTTGGGTTGGAACCGTGTTTTGAGATTGTGATTGGTTCCAAGCAAAGTTAGGGTGATTCCTCCAACCGTGATCATATGTAGAGGAAGATGGATCGTTTCTAGGTCTTTAAAATGCGACATTGGTATGCTCATGACCTTGAAACGGACATTCTTCCGTCAAGTGAGACGGATCAGAACAGCAGCCACATACAGTTTTGGAGAGTGATATTTGACTTAGGGTGGCGGCTAAAAATTTGTTTTCCATAGTCTCAAGTTTCTTGTGTATAGCTGCAATGTCAGCTCTAACTCCTATGGAAATATCATTGCCATCCCTAGACGATTGACTCATACCCTCCCACTGTAAAGATTTTTTAGCGAAATTTTCTAGGAATTCCCAGGCTTCCCCATCATCTTTGGTCATAAAATTGCCTTGACACATGGATTCAAGGGTCTGTCTTGTGTAAGGAGTAATGCCCTCATAAATGACTCAGCACAGTTCCCATCTCGGGATGCCGTGATGTGGACATTGGACTAACAGATCCTTGAGACGTTCAAGACATTTTGAGAATGATTCATTTGGAAGCTGGGTGAATTGATAGATTTCGCTACGGACTCGAGCTGTCTTTTGATGTGGATAGAATTTCTTAAGGAATGCTTTGATGAATTCGTCCCAATTTGAAATGGAATGTGCGGTAGTGTTATATAGCCACTTCTCGGCTAAATCGCACAAGGTAAATGGGAGAAGACGAAGACGCAAAGTATCCACAGACAACTGTGAAGTACCCATCATTGCGCATACATTTTCAAATTTGTTAATAAAGGCGTATGCATCTTCAGACTCGAGACCGTGAAATTTTGGTAGAAGGTTGATATATTGGGGTTTTATTTGAAAGTTTTCCCCGTTGGCTGGTGGAATGGAAAGACAGGTGGAAAGGGGACCTCGAGTGGGATAGCACCTCTCTTGGAGAGAGATGCAAGGTGGATTCTGCGCACCAACAGACGGCGGCAGGGTAGTGGAAAAGAAGTTTGATGGAGACGGATCCATCGATGTGGGTGTGGTGGTGGGTAAAGAAAGGGTAAATGTAGAAATACCGACTTTAGGGTCGATCGGGGGACGCGGACTAAACAGGCACTAGAATCCCGTTGTCCAGCCTATCTTGTACTAAAAAGGGTTAGTACAAGTGGCAGCGTGAATTTATAATTAGGGGAATGATGAATGAATGCGGTGTTTGTTTTGAAAATTGGACGGATTTTGGAAAATATGATGCAACACAACAAATGCAACACACAAAACCCTAAAATCTAGTGGTCACCTAGGTCCGGCTCTAGTCTGCTCCTAACTGCCAAAAGACAAGTCACGGGATAGAATCCTCCACTGCCGCTTTGTCCCCCTGTGGCCAGATAAGTGCCAGGTAAGTGGGAAGGTACTCCACTACGTAAGTGGTGGGCCTAATTAATAACCACTAGCCTTCGACACACTTGCCTTAGACACCACAAGAAAACGCGGATAAGCAATGAATTACCCACGGCCTTCTTCTGTCCTAAGTGAGCGCGACGGTCCTTAGAGTCATCTCTAAATATTTTTTAGTTAATGTGGGTCAATGCGGATGCAAGTTTGTGATTTTTGGGGCTTAGGAAGGGTAATGAACTCCCCACCTAATCTGGATTTGGTCGTGCCCCTTAATATCTGTATTAATATGCAAACAACCAAAAATCAAAACACGCACAACTTAATTTTTTTTTTGCTTTTTGCGCGGCGCTGCGATTATTTGCAAAGAATCCTGCACAAAATGTTAGTTGGAGCTAAAAAGAAGAGGGAGGAGAAGGTAAGAAACTTACAGAG
Organism: Agapanthus africanus; assembly: GCA_030015575.1. Taxonomy (NCBI): domain Eukaryota; kingdom Viridiplantae; phylum Streptophyta; class Magnoliopsida; order Asparagales; family Amaryllidaceae; genus Agapanthus; species Agapanthus africanus. Next base: position 514,577,238 of record JASDDO010000024.1, on the reverse strand, counting down.
AAAAATTGGCAGAGAGAGGGCTTTACCAAGGCGCGGAACCGCCGCACTCTGGGGGTATTTGCCGCGGAATCGCGGTCTCTTGAAGGGATCTCTACAAAATTGTTTTAGGATAACGCTTCTGTTGCTCCCCTTAGCTCTCTGAAATATTCACAAAAATTTTATCCAAGCTCTAATGATTCCAGATTTTCTCGCAATCAAATCACAACACACGTATTAGGGTTTGTGCGAGTTTAGATCTAAAAATTTTAATGGAATAAATCTTTCAACTCAAATTTCAAAATACGAACAATTAGCGCACTGTCCCCGGCAACGGCGCCATTTGATTGAAACGATTTCTTGGTTTGTGTTTGTAAAAGTAAGTATCGAATCAATTGCTTCCCGATAACGGTTTCATTTGATCGATAAGAGTTTCATGTTTGTCGGTATTTGTAAAATTTGTATAGAAATCACAACCAAAAAAATATTTGACCGCAATCAACTACGGTGTCGGATGTAGATTGTAAGTGAGTGCGGATCGTCCACAGGGACAGTGTAATAGTTCGCCTTTCGAATTAGATGAATTGAAACTTTAATGAAAAGAAAACAAACAATTCATGATTTATATTTGAAGTTCAAGAATTAGAAAATCTAGATCTAATAACAAGAAAAAAGATAGAATCAAGAATTGAGAGTTTGATGATTTTTCCAAACCAAATATCAAGAATCTAAATAAGGCTCGTAAGAATCGATCGAATCTATAGATGTGATGTAATCTTACAATGACGTATTCTTATCCTTCAATGAATTGATACTAGATCGATGATGATCGACAAGAATTAGGGATTTCTTGTGAAACTAGGGTTTCATCTTATCCCTTGTTCTTTCATCGATATCATTCATATTCTAGCCTCTAGTAAATTCAAGAAACGATCGTAAATCCCTAATTTTGAGCGATCACAATCAAGAAAGCATCGCAACGAAACTAGGTCATCGATTCTTGAATTTGCTAGGGTTTACAAGACTCGTAGGACTCAAGAATCGTTTTAAGATTTGTTACATCATCATTCTATTGATCGTCTCGACTCCTCGACGAGCGGAGTTTTACTCAAATATCATCACAAGAACTACAATCATAAATTGAGATCGAATCATGATGCAAGAATTTTAAAGAAAACAAGATTAAAGAATTTCACCTTTTATTTATATCAACAATTTCATTACATTCGCTCAAGAACTACAAGAGGAAGAACTCGATCGTCGATTTGGCTTCGCTCGGCACCGTGAGTCGCGGATCGGCTTGGATCACTTGCTCGATTGGAGATCGGCTCCGCTCCTAAAAGGTTGAAGGGCTTCTCGCTTGATTGGTACTCAGGATCTTGAATTTGGAGTGGAATTGGAGTTAGGGTTTCGCACAAGTCGTGTCACTCAACTTGTGGAAGAAGACGGAAGTAGAACCCTAAAGATTGATTTAGGATCTAAAGATTAGCAACTAAAGAACCACCCCAACCCTTAGATCTAGGCTTCTATTTATAGACTTCCCTAAACCTTAGATCTAGGATTAGAATTTGAATTTCCCTCCAAAAAGTTAGTTAGATGAAATTTGAATTTCCCTCCAAAAGTTTGTTGAGGAGAAGCTTCTAGATGTGATTAGTTAGGAGCTTAATTAGGATTAGCTTAATTAATCATCTTTGCTGATCTGGCAGAAGCCTCTGGAGAATTCTGGAATTTGACGTGTTAAAATAAGGTGTACCCACTGAGAGAAGGATATTGCTCTAAAAATGGCATGATGATGTGGCAGAACCACCGCGGAACCGCGGCTCAAGCCGGCTCCCGCCGCGGTTCCGCGGCTCTTTGGAGGAGTTGGAGCTTGGGCTCTCTGGTACTTGTTGGATTTGATATGTGGGCCTTTTTCTGATATGTTGATTCTGAAAATTCTTTCTATATTACTTCCAGATCTGAATCTTTTGAGTTGGCGTAATATTTGATCAGCAAAATGACAATTTTGGTTTTTCTTCCGGATTTTCCTGCACAATTTCTCAAGACAAGTGTTGCGCAATATAGAGATGATGCGATGCCATGAAATGCAGTCAATTTCCTTAGAAATGTCGGTTTTAGAATCTAACACATGCAATCTGATATTTAACGACTGATTTGCTAATATGTGAAATATGAATACCGAACACTTCTAAATGAGTGCAAATGATAGGGAAATTGCCGTGTTAAAATTGCATTATTTTCGACTGATCAGGGGTTCTCCTACAGTCACTTGGTCGGGGCTATGGGGCGTGGCTGTCTATTAAGTTTACCCGGCGAGTATCCGCGTACGCTACGTGATTGCGACGGACTTTTGATCACATCAAAATTTCGTGGCAACCGATTAAATGAGACTAAACTGCTATATTTATAACATTCAAATTAGTTATCTCATAACTACTTGTGGATTCCAAATATTATATCACATTCCAGATAAATAGACAATGTTAAACTTTCCGATCGAATAATCAAGCACCCAAGTTTTCCCAAATAGCTCAACACTTGAGAGGAGTTTAAAAACATCCATTTCATGCCGCAGTACCAACGGTCCAGCCGTAGAAGGGTCAAGCCAACGCCTCACATGTGGCACGCCGTACTGCCCCAAACCCTAAGGTTCAAAAGGCAGTTCAAGACGGTCACATAATCGAGTTAAGGTTTGTTGTCTTCTAGAGGGTCCATCGCGTTACTTGCACGATTCAGAACGTTCTTAAACTACGGAAAATCCAACACTTGGAAATTTTCCGGGTCGGGAAAAAGTGAGTTATTGATATCCGGTCGAACTTTTTAACACGTTGTAAAATTACCCGGACAATATAAACAAAGTTAAATAATCTGATCGAATCATCGAGTCCCCAATACAACCCTGAAAACTCAACTCTTGAGTATAAATTAAAAATTCCCAGAAAACACAAGAATTACAGAAGGACATTACTGTGCAAACAGTGAAGCAAGGGGCTACAGTATGGCCGCGGAACCGCCGTGCAACCTAGGGTAAGGCCGCGGTTCCGCGGCGCCTTTATTGAATTGGGGGCACGTGCTACACAGTAACTCCTACAAAACCCTGCTGATTTTTTTGAGTATTTTTAATTAGGAAAAATCCACAGTTTTAAAAAATGTACAGAGAAGGGTATAGATTAGGGTTTCGGGGTTCGATCGGATCTCTAACTTCGTCTACACTTCGCGTAAAGCTCTAGCTTGGCTCTGATACCACTGTAGGGTTTCTAGGTACACTAACAAGGTTCTACAAGGCATCAACCATGCCCGATTCAAAAAAAATAGCCATGCCGAACAACCCTAACCAAGATCGTATACTAGAGATTATGCGAAAACTAGCAAGTTAAACATTTTTAACTACAAGTGAAAGGGATTACAGCCTTTGTAGATCCGGTCCTTCACTTCTAAAGCTCCATGTTGACGTCCCTTCGCTGCGATCATCGGGATCCCGGACTCTAGCGATGGTTTCTTCGGAGAAATGAGCGGGCTAGGTCGTTGACTTCGAGGCCGAAGATGATCTATGTCGAGGAGACTCAAACTCAAGCTCCATCTTCACTAGGTCAAGAAATTTGTGAAGAGAACACCCTAAACTAAATAGAAAGTAGTAGAGGATGATGAAATAGGAAGTGGGTTCACTTTAGATTTGGATTTCTCACTCTAAATCTTCACTTGAAAATTTTTCTAGCAAGCTTTCTTATTCTTGAAGAAGAAGAAGAAGAAGAAAAGAATAAGAATGAATAATCAATTATCACAAAAGAATAATCAAGTGAAGTCTATCATATTGCAACCATGGGTAAGTTTACCTTTGTAGAGATTAAACTAGAGTTTAAGTTAATGGTTAGGTTAATGAAAATCTCATGCAAAACAAAATGGTTAGACTTTGTCAAAGATGCTTGAAAGCTTCATGAAGCTTCAAGCAAAGACAAAGAAAAGCACCATTTTGTTTTACCAAAACAAATAAAAACCTAAACCATTAACCTAAACATGATGTAAGTCATACACACACCCAAGTTTGCATGTATCATCAAACATGATACAATCTAGTGCACAAAAATATATCACATATACAAATTGTGCACATTAAGTGAGAAAATCAATCTTAAGTGAACCAATACTAGTTAATTTAAAGTAATATATCAAATATATAATTATACATTAAATTATTAAATCAACACTTGATATAATGATCCGGTCATATCGCATATAACCAATTAATATCTAGTGTATCAATATATCGAATCAACATTTGATTCGGTAACCCGGCTATATCTCATATAACAGTCCGATGATACAAATCGCGAGAATAGAATTCAGTATCACATACTGGTATTATTCTCGGTCCCGCACATATCTCATATGCGCTCCTATTTCGTTTCGCTTGAGCCAGGAAACCTCTATGTAGGACTCTAAAGACTCGTCAATACGCCGGCAGTAAGTGGTGATTATATCAATCACCCACAAGCCGCAAGCGGTCTGCTAAACGTAACGGCCACCCGGGTATTGAGCGATCAGAAGATCAACGAGCAAGCCTGCTCATATTTCCGCGAATCCAATCAGTAGCACTACCGTACAGTCCGGTCTTGTCGTCTAATATGTCGCATATCTCGCCTAGGGGTGGTAAACGTCAGACCCCAGTAGCTTAATAAGTCGTGTCGATATGAGGTCTATAACAGTTCGAGAAACTACTGGTAACACTTACCAGTAAATCTCAGCAACCCTGGCCAGGGATTTCCAGCTATAGCCAATCGAACACAGCGCAACATCAACTCCCTATACCGGGAGAGACGAATCCCCTCCTATCGCTCATTGCCTCCATATGATTCGGGACTGTACCCAAAAACTACCTTTTTGCACACCCTCTTGGACGTGGTATGATGGAAATCAAAGCACGGTGGGAATCACACAAGACTTTATGACGATCTCGGGTCAACAGACTACTCTATACCAATGTCACCGGAGAACTGCCATCTGACGTGAAGTATAATACCATCTAGGAGTTCTCGGCGAGTCCGTCCAGTGTACCCAGTCTCTACTGAGCACCCACACACCATCCTTGATGTCAAACACTGATGGATATGGGATCATCCATCTCCCATCATATGGGTCAAGATGCGTATACGCTAGTCTACTCTGGTGTATCGATGCCCTGTCTCGATACACCCTCGACTAGGAACTGTTATAGGATGTACTCGTCGACTACCGTGGCCCCACTAGTATGATCTTATCATAGTCCAAGTAGTCGAGTACATATCCTAAGGGCTTTATCAACATGTAACTTAGAGACAATCAGAGTACATGTTAAGATAAAGTACAACCAGATAGCATACTATCATGTCGAGCAAGAAAGTCCTCCCTATATATGTCCAAGCATCCATCACAATATACATAGTATGTACAGTAATGGCCTCTAGGGCATACATATAACTAACATTCGTTGCTATACGTCAACGATAATTGGGATACGCATATTTACTTACGTTGATGACATGTGATATTATGTGTTGCTGGGATATGTTATATTGAATCGTCGCGTTTCAAATAGCCGGGGTTTTTTTATGAGATGAGAGTTTTTCATTTTCATTCATGTAAAATTCATTGTATGTAATATTCTTTTATTGGGGCACTTCCGGGTTGAGGATGATATCACCATTGTATATTATTTACTTTTCCTCATTAGGATAGACCCAAGGCGGGGAGCACAAGTAACCGGGTTCTGGAGTCTAGTGGGAGACCATCTCGAGGAGTCGAGACCGGGTCCCCTAACTCTAGAATTGGTAGGGTTGCTTGCCGCTCTCGTAGGGGTCTAGGGGTGTGGGATTGGCTATTCATCACGACCGTGGAATCCGTGTTTTATACAGGCTTAAAATAAAACACGGAAATCCTAGTATATCCAATATTTCATATGTTGTTCTTCTGCTGCGATATATGTGATGTGATCATTTGATATGTTGAGATGGATACAGGATATAGTATATGTGATATATTATATAGATGTTCCTTATGTTTTACACCGGCGCTAGCACTGCCCCGCTCTGCCGTTAGTTACCTAACCTAACGGTGCACGAGGGGACATCGAGGCGAATGCGGATGGCATAAGCGTATGTTTTATTTATCTGTGATGTTTATGTAACTTAAAATGATGGGACTTCATTAATGAGATTAATGAAATAAAAGAAACCTAAAGATGTTGTGGAATCGAATTTTCAAAAACAGGCAGCTCTAATTGTTTCTTTGCATAGTGGTATTCCTTGTAGAATATCCAGCACCTTATTCGATAAGGAAAGAGCCGAGATCCCTTCACCGGGAGTGACCTCTTTAGCAATAACTGGCAGATGCTACAACCCTCAGTTTTGTCTTTTGATTTCTTTTCTAGTTTTTTCTTTGCATAGTGGTATTGTGAATATCCTGCACCTCATTCGACGAGGAAAGAGCCGAGATCCCTTCACCGGGAGTGACCTCTTTAGCAAAACTAGCAAAGGCCTCAAAAACACTCCATTTAAAATCATTTGATTCTACAACAATATCATGTTCATTATGCAAAAGGTTTTCTTAAAAACCTGTCGTAACCCTCCATCATTTCAGATAAGTATTACTTAGTATTCGTGCTACGTTTGTTGACCATGTTAAGGCGTAGTGTGTGGTAGCTGATTAGTGCTTATCTGCATAAGCATATGATGCGATTGGATTAGGGTAGTCGTACGACTTTGTTGACCATGTTAAGAATCGTGCAGGTGGGTTTAATTCAATCAGGAAATGACGGGTTGAACTTGGCTAGCGCTTATGATTTGTTGACCATGTTAAGGTCATATGTCGCTAGGGGCAAAATATTATTTGGAATTTCAAGTGTTGAAATTTGCAATGAGATTGCATACCTTCTATGAGATAGTTGGATCCCGATACCCACTGCGAGTAAGAGTTACTCCTGGGAAAGTTTTACACATTACATTTAGCCGATCAAGTAGGTGTCTAGAAAGGTGTCAACGGGGTTACGCCCCTGGGAAAACGAGGTTTATTTTAATTAGGACTGTGCGAAAGCACGGGGAACCTCCCTCAAAGTACCGGCACTGTCCTGGCTGAAAGATTGGCAAACTTGCAGAGTGTAATTAATCCCGGCTAGTCTTTCCTTTTAAGGTTTGAAGGAAGATTTGACTAAAACAGTGGGAGCCATCCTGATTAGATAAATTAATAACCAATCTAATCTTGCAAGAGCATACGCTGAGTGTTTTCTTCTCTCTCTCTCCAGGTAGCGACCATGTCATGCCTTAATCAAGATAATAATACGGATGTATTGACCGAACCCGCTTGTTATACTGAGCTAGGGAACGTTGGTTCCGCTCCAACCTATAATTGTTATATGACCGAGCAGGAAATAGGGGATTACCATAATTCCCGTGCCGCCCAAACGAAGAAAGTACATGATGATGCATCTTCTTCGGGTGTGTTTATTATAGAGAACTGTTTCTTAATATCCTTTACGTCCTGGGTATGAGATACCGCAACAGGATCCCGCAAATGTAATCCGTTACATGGGCTACAGATAGGTAGAGAACTGAGAACGGGTGATAAGTTTCAAGAGTTGGAAACGGTGCAAATGTTGCAGCCAAGTATGTTGGCAGTTATTACCCTGTATTACCAAATACATTGATGCTGAACGAATGTTATTAGATACCGAACCTGAAATATAATATCATATCAGTCTCTTTATTAAGTAAAGAAGGATATAATTTTGTATTGTTGGATAATGTTTTGAACATTTCCTATATCAAGAGTTGATCAGTTCAGGCACGTTATCTAAAAGCATATACATTCTAAATCAAACCATAGTTCTTAATGTACGGAACACACACAAGAGGAAGAGTTCAGAAATGAACAAATCCTTCTTGAAGCATTATAGACTAGGTCATATCAATGCGATCCGACTAGCTAAGTTATATATAGATGCATATTTAAATTAGTTTGAATTTACATCTTATGAAACTTGCCAGTCATGTCACAAAGATAAGATGACCATAGCTCTGTTTATTGGAAACAGAGAAAGAGTTAGTGAACTCTTGGGATTGATACATGATGATGTATGTAGGTCCCTGTCTACACATGCCAGGACCGGTTCTTTGTACTTCATTACATTCACTGATGAACTCTCAAGATTCGCACATGTGTTTCTGTTGAAACACAAGTCTGAACCTTTTGAGATATTCAAAGAATATAAGGTAGAAGTAGAGAACCAAAACGGGTATAAGTATTATGTCTTATGATGTGATCAGGGAGGAAAATACTTGAGCACGGAATTCCTAGACTATTCTAAAGGAGAATGAGATTCTCTCTCAGCATTACTCCTCCGTATACACCACAGCACGTTGGTGTATCGGGGTGGAGCAATCGCACCTATGCGATATGGTGTGCTCTATGATGAGTACTACTGAGAAGCCTATTTCATTTTAGGGGTTATGCACTTGAGAAGCTGCATATCTATTGAATAGGGTTCCAACCAAATCAGAAGCCTACCAATCCATATGTCATATGAAATGGGAAGAGTCCATCTCTTAAGGAGGTTAAGATTTGGGGTTGTCCAGCCTATGTCAAAAGCAAAATCCGGACAAAGGCAAGATCAGATCTGTGGAAGTTTGTTGGATATCCCAAGCATTCGCAAGGGAATATCTTCTACCACACTGAGGAGCAAAAGGTGTTTTGTTTCTCAGCATGCCACTTTTGAGAAAGGGAATTTCTTGTGAAGAAATTAGTGGTCATGAGGTAGAACTGGAAGGAGTTCCATCTAGACAAACTGCAGCTGATGATTTGGTAAACCCGAAGGATTCAATAGTTTTCCAACGAACCTCAGCCTCTCCGTCGATCTGGTAGGGTTCCTCATCCACCTGAGAGATACTTCGGTTTCTCTATGACAGTGGGAGCGAGGATTGCATCATGAGATGATGACCCAACTAGTTTCGAGCAGGCCATCAAGAGTGGGGACTCTGCAAGAATGGCTGGATGCTAAGAGATCTGAAATGGAATCCATATACACCAGCAAAGTATGGACTTTGGTTGCTTTATCTGAAGGGTTAAATCCCCATCAGGAGAAAGTATATCTTGAGAAGATTACTAGGTGTACATAGAAAAGTTGAGACTTTCAAAGCTAAGACTAGTTGTAAAAGGTCCTCGTCATCGACCAGGTGTGGATAATGATGAAACCTTTTCTAGTGGCTATGCTTAAGTCCATCCGGATCCTACTTGCCACTGCTACATACCATGACTAGGATATCTGGCGGTTGGGTGTCAGAACTGCTTTTCTAAATAGTGATTTAGAAGAGAGTGTCTATAAGTACACAGCCAGGGGCCTTCGTAGACAGTGGGAGTAGCGGAAACGTGTGCAAGTTTCTTTATGAGTTAAAGCAGGAATCGCGGAGTTGGAACATCTGTTTTGATGGGGTAATCAAAGAGTTTGACTTCATCAAAATGGTAGATGAACCTTGTATATACAAAAAGGTAGTAGGGAGTATGGTGGTGATCCTCGTATAGTACGTGGATGACATACTCTTGATAGGGAAGGAGTTTCCTATGCAACGTTCGGTCAATCTCCTCTTATCACAAAGATTCTCCAGATAGGATCAAGGTGATACCTCTTAAATCCTGGGTTTTGGATCTATGAGATAGATCTAAATGGATGTTAGGATTCTCATTAGGTATAGTGAGATGGTATCAATCGATCCTGGGGAGAATCACTGGATAGCTTCCAGAGTGATAAGGTCGACTGAATGTCAGTCATAGGCAGTGTCTTTACCCTCGGTGGAGAGACGGTATGTTGGAAGAGTTCCAAGCTAGATACCGTGGCAAACTAGACGATAAAGGCTGGATAAATTGCTACCAAGCATACTACCAAATAGGTAGTCTGGATGTATATTAGTTCATGAGATGAACTTCGTTCCTACCATTGTGTGACAATGGAGTTGTGGCTTATTCCTAGGAACCCCCATCCCATCAGTGATCCAGACATATTCTTAGGCAGTATCACCTGATCATGGAGATGGATGATCTCCTGGGAGATTGAGGTTAGGAGAGTAGACACAGAGGACAACAGCGCGGATACACTCACAAAGGCCTATTTCCCAGTAGAGACTTTTATGGGATGGTTGAGTATGAGATACTTCAACCACTGCTGATTGTTGGGTATGAGATACTACAACAGATGGCCCTAGTGCAAGTGGGAGATTGTTAGTGATATGTATGCCCTAGAGTCCATTACTGTACATACGATGTATATTGTAGTGGATGCTTGGACTATTGTAGGGTTCCTAGGCACACTAGTGAGGTCTCACAAGCCATCAATCATGCCAATTTCAAATTTAAATGGTGCCGAGAAACCCTAGAACGAATCGTTGGCTAGATTTCTAGGCGAAACATTAAACTAGTTAACACTTAACTGCAAGTAAACGGAAATACAACCTTTGTAGATCCGGTGCTCCACCTCCATAGCTCCGCAACGAAGTCCCCTCGCTGTCCAAATGAATTCCCGGGCTCTAGCGTCGGCTTCGTCGGAGAAATGGCGAGCTAGGTCGTCGATGTCCATGCCGAAGATGATCTACGTCGAGGCATCGCTAAATCAAGCTCCACCTTCACCAAGTCATGAAAACTTGTGAAGGAAACACACTCTACTACTTGGCAAGAGGTAGAGGATGAAGAAATAGGAAGTGGGTAGACTTTAGAATTGGATTTCTCACTCATTTCCATCAATCACCATTGATGGAGCTTGCTTTCTTCAAGTGAAGAAAGGAAGAAGAAGAAGAATTATGTTATGATAAGTTAATTAAAAAAGAAAAGAATAATCAATCCTTATCATAGTTAAGTGTAGAGAACTAATCATGGTTTAATGCAATGGTTAGGGTTAAGCTAAAAACAAAATGGTCATCAAGTCAAAGCATTCATGAAGCTTCATGAATGAACAAAAGAAATGCCACCATTTTATCATTTCATTTCCTTTTTCCAATAAGAAAAAGATTAATAAATAAATGAATAAAATGAATAAGCAAATAGTAAACCCTAACCATTCCATTAACCAAGGTTTAATTCTATACACTTAATTAAAAAGGCATGTATCATCAAACATGATACAAGCATGTGCACAAAATCATATCGCATATGCAATGCGCACACCCGAACGAGAAAATCCATTTAAAGTGAACCGATACTAGTTAATGAAAAGTAATATATCAAATATATAATTATGCGTTAAATCATTAAATCAACACTTGATTTAACGATCCGGTCATATCGCATATAACCGACTAGTATTATTAGTAACAACTTATCGAATCAACACTTGATCCGATAACCCGGCTATATCGAATATAACCGATCAATGTCACATCACGAGAATCAAATACAGTATCACATACTGGTATTATTCTCGATCCCGCACATATCTCATATGCGCTCCTATTTCGTTTTGCTCGAGCTAGGAAACCTCTGTGTAGGACTCTAAAGACTCGTCAATACGCCGGTAGCAGATGATGATCATATCAAATACCCACAAGCCGCAAGCGGTCTGTTAAACGTAACGGCCACCCGGGTATTGAGCGATCAGAAGATCGACGAGCAAGCCCGCTCACACTCCTGTGAATCCAACCAGTAACACTTACCGTACAGTCCGGTCTGTCCGTCTGATATGTCGCATATCTCGCCTAGGGGTGGTAAACGTCAGACCCCAATAGCTTGATAAGTCGTGTCGATATGAGGTCTATAACAATTCGAGAAAATACTGGTAACACTTACCAGTAAATCTCAGCAACCCAGGCCAGGGATTTCCTGTTATAGCCAATCGCACACAGTGCAACATCAACTCCCTATACCGGGAGAGACGAATCCCCTCCTATCACTCATTGCCTCCATGTGACTCGGGACTGTACCCAAAAACCACCGTTTTGCACGCCTTCTTGGACGTGGTAAGATGGAAATCAAAGCACAGTGGGAACCACACAAGACTCTATGACGATCTCGGGTCTACAGACTAACCTGTACCAGTGTCACCAGAGAACTGCCATCTGACGTGAGATATAATACCATCTGGGAGCTCTCGGCGAGTCCGTCCAGTGTACCCAGTCTCTACTGAGCACCCGTATATCATCTCTGATGTCAAACACCGATGGATATGGGATCATCCATCGCCCATCTGTATGGGTCGAGAAGGTATACGCTAGTCTACTCTGGTATATCGATGCCCCATCTCGATACACCCACGACTAGGGACTTTCAAGGATGTACTTATGGACTACCATGTCCCCACTAGTATGATCCGCATCATAGTCCAGGTAGTCAAGTACACATCCTAAGGGCTTTACCACCATGTAATAGAGAGACAATCTGTGTACACGTTAAGGTAAAGAGCAACCAGATAGCATACTATCATGTCGAGCAAGAAAGTCCTCCCTATATATGTCCCAGCATCCACTACAATATACATCCAATGTACAGTAATGGCCTCTAGGGCATACATATAACTAACAATCTCCCACTTGCACTAGGGCCATCTGTAGCAGTGGTTGTAGTATCTCATACTCAACCATCCCATAAAAGTCTCTCTCTGGGAACAGGCCTTTGTGAGTGGATCCGCTGTGTTGTCCTCTGAGTCTACTCTCCTTACCTCGATCCCTTAGAGATCAACCATCTCCATGATCAGGTGATACTGCCTTAGAATATGTCTGGATCACTGATGGGACCGGCGTTCCTTGGCATAAGCCAAAACTCCATTGTCACACAATGGGAGGAACTTAGTTCATCTCATGAACTAGTATATAGACAGCCTCTTTGGTAGCATCTTAAGTAGTGATGTATCCAGCCTTTATCGTCTAGTATGTCACGGTATCTAGCTTGGAACTCTTCCAACATACCGTCCCTTTACTTAGGGTAAAGACAATGCCTGTGACTGACACTCAGTCGTCATTATCACCCTGGAACACTTCCAGTGATTCTCCTCAGGATCGATTGATACCATCTCGCTACAACTAGTGAGAATCCTAACAACCAATTAGATCTATCTCATAGATCCAAAACCCAGGATTTAGGAGGTATCACTTTGATCCTATATGGAGAATCTTTGTGATAATCGGAGATTGATCGAGCGTAGCATAGGAAACTACTTCCCTATCAAGAGTATGTCATCCACGTACTCTACGAGGATCGTCACCATACTCCCTACTACCTTTTTGTTTATACAAGGTTCATCTACCATTTTGATGATGTCAAACTCTTTGACTACTTCATCAAAACAGACGTTCTAACTCCGCGATGCCTGCTTTATCCTATAAAGCATCTTGCACACGTTTCCGCTGCTCCCACTGTCTACGAGGCTCTCTGGCTATGTACTTATAGACTCCCTCTTCTAAAACATCATTTAGAAAAGCTGTCATGACACCCAACCACCAGATATCGTAGTCATGGTATGTAGCCGTGGCAAGTAGGATCTGGATGGACTTAAGCATAGATCCTTAGAAAAAGTTTCATCATGATCCACACCTGGTCAATGATGCAAACCTTTAACAAGTCGAGCTTTGAAAGTCTCAACTTTTCCATGTACACCAAGTAATCTTCTCAAGATATACTTGCTCCTGATGGGGATTTAACCCTTCAGATATAGCAACCAAAGTCCATACTTTGTTGGTGTATAAGGATTCCATCTCAGATCACTAAGCATCCAGCCATTCTTACAGAGTCTTCACTCTCGATGGCCTGCTCGAAACTAGTTGGGTCATCATCTCATGATGCAATCCTCGCTCCCACTGTCATAGAGAAACAGAAGTATCTCTCAGGTGGGTGAGGAACCCTACTAGATCGGCGAAGAGGCTGAGGTTCGTTGGAATCTACTGAATCCTATTGGTTCTATCAAATCATCTTCTGTAGTTTGCATAGCTGGAACCTTTCCAGTTCTACATAACTAACCTTGCCTCGAGTTTGTCCGGATTTTGCTTTTAGACATAGTCCGGACAACCCCAAATCTTAACTAACTTAAGATATGGGCGCTTCCCTTTCCATGTCACATATGAAATGGTAGGCAACAGATTTGACTGGAACCCTATTCAATAGGTATGCAGCTTCTCAAGTGCATAACTCCCAAAAGGAAATAGGTAACTCAGCAGTACTCATCATAGAGCACACCATATCAAATAGGGTGTATCTGCTCCGCCCCGATATACCATCGTGCTTTGGTGTATACGGAGGAGTAATGCTGAGAGAGAATCTCATTCTCCTTTAGAATAGTCCAGGAATTCCGTGCTCAAGTATTCTCCTCCTTGATCTCATCAAAGGACATAATACTTATACCCGTATCGGTTCTCTACTTCTAAGTTATATTCTGTGAATATCTCAAAAGGTTCGGACTTGTGTTTCAACAAGAACATATGTCTGAATCTAAAGAGATCATCAGAGAACGTAATGAAGTATAAAGAACCAGTCCTGGCATGTGTAGACAGGAGACCTTACATACATCATCATGTATCAGTCCCAAGAGTTCATAACTCTTTCTCTGTTTCCAGTAAACGGAGCTATGGTCATCTTATCTCTGTGACATGACTGGCAAGTTTCATAAGATGTAAATTCAAACTAATTTAAATATACATCTAAATGTAACTTCAGCTAGTCGGGTCACATTGATCTGACCTAGTCTACAATACCTCAAGAAGAATCCGTTCATTTCTGAACTCTTACTCTTGTGTGTGTTCCATATACTAAGAACTGTAGTTTGATTTAGAACATCAATGCTTTTAGATAACGTGCCTGAACCGATCAACTTTTGATATAGGAAATGTTCAAAACATTATCCAACAATACAGAATTTTATCATTTCTTTACTAATAAAGAGACTGATATGATTTTGTATATCAGGTTCGGTATCTAATAGCATTCGTTCAGAATCAATGTATTGGTAATACAGGGTGATAGTGACCAACAGACTTGGCTGCAACACTTTCCCCGTTTTCTGCCTCATGAAACTTATCACCCGTTCTCAGTTTTTCTACCCTTCTGTAGCCCTATGTAACAGATTACATATCTGGGATCCTGATCTGGTATCACATACCCAGGACGTAGAGGATACTGAGAAACAGTTCTGTATAATGAACAAACCCGAAGATGATGCATCAGCATGCACTCTCTTCGTTTGGGCGGCACGGGAATTCTGGTAATCCCCAATTTCCAGCTCTGTCTTATAACAATTATAAGTTGGAGCGGGACCAACGTTCCCCAGCTCAGTATAACAAGCGGGTTCGGTCAAAAATCCGTATTATTATCTTGATTAAGGCGTGATATGGTCGCTACCTGGAGAGAGAGAGAAGAAAACACTCAGCGTGCGCTCTTGCAAGAATAGATTGGTTTTTATTTTATCTAATCAGGATGGCTCCCACTGCTTTTTATCAAATCTTCCTTCAAACCCTAAAAGGAAAGACTGGCCGGGATTAATTACACACTACAAGTTCGCCAATCTTTCAGCCAGGCCAGTGTCGGTACTTTGAGGGAGGTCCCCCGTGCTTTCGCACGAACCTAATTAATGTAAACCTCGTTTTCCCAGAGGCGTAACCCCGTTAACACCTTTCTAGACACCTACTTGATCGGCTAATTGTAATGTATAAAACTCTCCCAGGAGTAACTCTTACTCGCAGCGGGTATCGGGATCCAACTATCTCATAGAAGATATGCAATCTCATTGCAAATTTCAACACTTGAAATTCCCGATAATATTTTGCCCCTAACCTCCTATGACCTTGACAAAGGCCAACAAACCATAGGATGCTAGTCAAGTTCAACCCGTCATTTCTTGATCGAAATAAACCCACCCGCACGGCCCTTGACAAAGGCCAACAAGGTCGCACGACTACCCTAATCCAATCTGCATCATATGCATAAGCAGATAAGCACCAGTTAGCTACCGCACACTGCGCCTTGACAAAGGCCAACAAACGCAGCACGAATACTAACTACTACTTATCTGAAATGACGGAGGGCTACGACAGGTTTTTCTGAAAACCCATTGTGTAATGAACTTGATATCGTTGTAGGATCGAATGAATTTTGAAATGGAGTGTCTTTGATGCTTTTCTAGTTTTGCTAAAGGAGTCACTCCCGGTGAAGGGATCGTCGGTCCTTTCCTCATCGAATGACGTGCGGGATATATCATATATATCACTGTGCAAAGCAAAAACACTTAAAAGCAATCAAAAGACAAACCGAGGGCTGTAGCATCGGCCAGTTATTGCTAAAGGAGTCACTCCCAGTGAAGGGATCTCGGTCCTTTCCTCATCGAATAAGGTGCAGGATATATCACATATACCTCTGTGCAAAGCAAGAACTGTAGCTACCTGTTTTATTTTGAAATTCGATTCTACAACATCATTAGGTTTCTTTTATTTCATTAATCTCATTAATGAAGTCCCATCATTTAAATTACCTAAACGTCACAGATAAATACGACGTGCACTTATGCCATCCGCATTCGCCTCGATGTCCCCTCGTGCACCGTTAGGTTAGGTAACTAACGGCAGAGCGGGGCAGGGCTAGCACGGGTGTAAAACATAAGTAACGCCTATATAATATATCATATATACTGTATACTGTATCTATCACAGAACATCACATGATCACATCACAGATATCGCAGCAGAAGAAACATATGAAATATTGGATATACTAGGACGTCCGTGTTTTCAATACGAGCCAGTATAAAACACGGATTCCACGGTCGTGATGAATAGCCAAACCCACACCCCTAGACCCCTACGAGAGCGGCAAGCAACCCTACCAATTCTGGAGTTACGAGACCCGGACCCGACTCCTCGAGTTGGTCTCCCACTGGACTCCAGAACCCGGTTACTTATGCCCTCCTCCTTGGGTCTATCCTAGTGCGGAAAAGTAAATAATATACAAAGGGTGACAACTTCCGCAACCTGGAAGTGCCCCAAATAAAAGAATATTACATACAGATTTTTACATGAATGAAAATGAAAAACACTCATCTCACATAAAAACCCCCGGCTATTCAAACACGACGATCCAATATAACATATCCAGCAACACATAACATCACATGTCATCAACGTAAGTAAATATGTCCATCCCAATTGTCGTTGACATATAGCAACGAAACCGGCGATATCACATATTACACATACGGTCACAGAAAAGAAAGTGTAAAACTACAACAGTTGGAATCCGCAACCACCTCAGACATCGCATGCCTGACCAAATGAATTCCTTAGACATCGCATGCCTAACAATTATAAACCCCGCATTTTAGTCTCATTATCGAAAACTCTTTTCAATATCAAGTCGGGCAATTCAACAAGATTCCCGACATCCTGATCGAATGCTCGTCGCAAACTTCAGTAGGCGGTCGCACCCCCGATACCTTCGACGAAGTGCACCAAGGCGGAACACCGCTGCCGCAAGCACCCGAACGGACGCTTTCGGCGACGGGGTTCTCCTACAGTCACTTGGTCGGGGCTATGGGGTGAGGCTGTCTATTAAGTTTACCCGATGAGTATCCGCGTACGCTACATGATTACGACGGACTTTTGATCACATCAAAATTCCGTAGCAACCGATCAATTGAGACTAAACTGCTATGTTTATAACATTCATTCAGTTATCTCATAACTTATTGTGAATTCCAATTATTGTATCACATTCCAGATAAATAGAAAATGTTAAACTTTCCGATCGAACAATCGAACACCCAAGTTTTCCCGATACAGCTCAACACATGAAATAAGTCTAACAACATTCAGTTCGTGCCTCAGTACCAACGGTCCAGCCGTAGAAGGGTCAAGCCAACGCCTCACATGTGGCACGCCGTACTGCCCCAAACCCGAAGGTTCAAAGGGCAGTTCAAGACGGTCACATAATCGAGTTAAGGTTTGTTGTCTTCTAGAGGGACCATCGAGTTACTTGCACTACTTAGAACGTCTTTAAACTACGGAAAAATCCAACACTTGGAAATTTCCCGACAGGGGAAAAATTGGGTATTTATATCCGGTCGAACTTTTTAACATATTCAAAAAATTATCCGGAAAGCCACACAGACAAAATCTGATTATCCGATCGAAACTACGAACCCCCAATACACACCAGAAAATTCAACACTTGAATAAATTTTAAAAATTCCCAGAAAACTCAGCATAATTTATCAGGAATTACTGTGCAAAGATTGAGGGCTAACGTCACCAGATAGCCGCGGAACCGCCGCAGAAGCTAGGCTTCTGCCGCGGTTCCGCCGCAATAAATATTGTTCATCGAACAATTTTTGCATCGTAATTCTTATTTTTTCTTGCTGAATTTTTTAGCAATTTTTAATTCTGAAAAAACCCAGATTTTAGAAAAAGTCCAGAGAGCATGTATTGGTTAGGGTTTCGGGATCGTTCGGACTTCAAATTCCGTCTGGACTTCGCCTAAGGCTCTAGCTAGGCTCTGATACCACTGTAGGGTTCCTAGGCACACTAGTGAGGTCTCACAAGCCATCAATCATGCCAATTTCAAATTTAAATGGTGCCGAGAAACCCGAGAACGGATCGTTGGCTAGATTTCTAGGCGAAACATTAAACTAGTTAACACTTAACTGCAAGTAAACGGAAATACAACCTTTGTAGATCCGGTGCTCCACCTCCATAGCTCCGCAACGAAGTCCCCTCGCTGTCCAAATGAATTCCCGGGCTCTAGCGTCGGCTTCGTCGGAGAAATGGCGAGCTAGGTCGTCGATGTCCATGCCGAAGATGATCTACGTCGAGGCATCGCTAAATCAAGCTCCACCTTCACCAAGTCATGAAAACTTGTGAAGGAAACACACTCTACTACTTGGCAAGAGGTAGAGGATGAAGAAATAGGAAGTGGGTAGACTTTAGAATTGGATTTCTCACTCATTTCCATCAATCACCATTGATGGAGCTTGCTTTCTTCAAGTGAAGAAAGGAAGAAGAAGAAGAATTATGTTATGATAAGTTAATTAAAAAAGAAAAGAATAATCAATCCTTATCATAGTTAAGTGTAGAGAACTAATCATGGTTTAATGCATTGGTTAGGGTTAAGCTAAAAACAAAATGGTCATCAAGTCAAAGCATTCATGAAGCTTCATGAATGAACAAAAGAAATGCCACCATTTTATCATTTCATTTCATTTCCTTTTTCCAATAAGAAAAAGATTAATAAATAAATGAATAAAATGAATAAGCAAATAGTAAACCCTAACCATTCCATTAACCAAGGTTTAATTCTATACACTTAATTAAAAAGGCATGTATCATCAAACATGATACAAGCATGTGCACAAAATCATATCGCATATGCAATGCGCACACCCGAGCGAGAAAATCCATTTAAAGTGAACCGATACTAGTTAATGCAAAGTAATATATCAAATATATAATTATGCATTAAATCATTAAATCAACACTTGATTTAACGATCCGGTCATATCGCATATAACCGACTAGTATCATTAGTAACAACTTATCGAATCAACACTTGATCCGATAACCCGGCTATATCGAATATAACCGATCAATGTCACATCGCGAGAATCGAATACAGTATCACATACTGGTATTATTCTCGGTCCCGCACATATCTCATATGTGCTCCTATTTCGTTTTGCTTGAGCCAGGAAACATCTGTGTAGGACTCTAAAGACTCGTCAATACGCCGGCAGCAGATGATGATCATATCAAGCATCCACAAGCCGCAAGCGGTCTGCTAAACGTAACGGCCACCCGGGTATTGAGCGATCAGAAGATCGACGAGCAAGCCCGCTCACACTCCTGTGAATCTAACCAGTAACACTTACCGTACAGTCCGGTCTGTCCGTCTGATATGTCGCATATCTCGCCTAGGGGTGGTAAACGTCAGACCCCAATAGCTTGATAAGTCATGTCGATATGAGGTCTATAACAATTCGAGAAACTACTGGTAACACTTACCAGTAAATCTCAACAACCCTGGCCAGGGATTTCCTGTTATAGCCAATCGCACACAGCGCAACATCAACTCCCTATACCGGGAGAGACGAATCCCCTCCTATCGCTCATTGCCTCCATGTGACTCGGGACTGTACCCAAAAACCACCGTTTTGCACGCCCTCTTGGACGTGGTAAGATGGAAATCAAAGTACAGTGGGAACCACACAAGACTCTATGACGATCTCGGGTCTACAGACTAACATGTACCGGTGTCACCAGAGAACTGCCATCTGACGTGAGGTATAATACCATCTGGGAGTTCTCGGCGAGTCCGTCCAGTGTACCCAGTCTCTACTGAGCACCCGTATATCATCTCTGATGTCAAACACCGATGGATATGGGATCATCCATCGCCCATCTGTATGGGTCGAGAAGGTATACGCTAGTTTACTCTAGTATATCGATGCCCCATCTCGATACACCCACGACTAGGGACTTTCAAGGATGTACTTATGGACTACCATGTCCCCACTAGTATGATCCGCATCATAGTCAAGGTAGTCAAGTACACATCCTAAGGGCTTTACCACCATGTAATAGAGAGACAATCTGTGTACACGTTAAGGTAAAGAGCAACCAGATAGCATACTATCATGTCGAGCAAGAAAGTCCTCCCTATATATGTCCCAGCATCCACTACAATATACATCCAATGTACAGTAATGGCCTCTAGGGCATACATATAACTAACACATATATATGGAGGACTTTCTTGCTCGACATGACAGTATGCTATCTTGTTGTACTTTATCTTAACGTGTACACTGATTGTCTCTATGTTACATGTTGATAAAGCCCTTAGGATGAGTACTTGACTATCAGGACTATGATGCAGTTCATACTAGTGGGGACAGAGTAGCCGTTAAGTACATCCTTCAAATGTTCCTATTCGCAGGTGTATCGAGACAGGGCATCGATATACCAGAGTAGACTAGCGTATAGCTTCTCGACCCATACAGATGGACGATGGATGATCCCATATCCATTAGTGTTTGAAATCAGAGACAGTATACGGGTGCTCAGTGGAGACTGGGTACACTGGACGGACTTGCCGAGAACTCCCAGATGGTATTATACCTCACATCAGATGGCAGTTCTCTGGTGACACTGGTACAGGTTAGTCTGTAGACCCGAGATTGTCATAGAGTCTTGTGTGATTCCCACTGTGCTTTGATTTCCACCTTACCACGTTCAAGAGAACGTGCAAAACGGTGGCTTTTGGGTACAGTCCCGAGTCACATGGAGGCAATGAGCAATAGGAGGGGTTTCGTCTCTCCCGGTATAGGGAGTTGATGTTGCGCTGTGCTCGATTGGCTATAACAGGAAGTCCTTGGCCAAGGCTGCTTCAGAGATATACTGGTAAGTGTTATCAGTAGTTTCTCGACCCGTTATGAGCCTCATATCGACACGACTTATCGAGTTACTGGGGTCTGACGTTTACCACCCCTAGACGAGATATGCGACATATCAGACGAAGAGACCTGTACGGGAGTGTTACTGATTGGATTCACAGGAGTGTGAGCAGGCTTGCTTGTTGATCTTCTGATCGCTCAATACCCGGGTGGCCGTTACGTTTAGCAGACCGCTTGCGGCTTGTGGATGTTTGATATGATCATCACCTACTGCCGGCGTCTTGACGAGTCTTTAGAGTCTTACACAGGGGTTTCCTGGCTCAAGCGAAAAGGAGTAGGAGCACATATGTGATATGTGCGGGACCGAGATTGATACGATATGAGATACCGTATTCTATTCTCGTGAATTGTGACATTGGTCGGGTATATGCGATATAGCCGGGTTATCGGATCAAGTGTTGATTCGATAACTTGTTACACATGATATTAGTCGGTTATATATGATATAGCCGGATTATTAAATCAAGAGTTGATTTAATAATTTAATGTATAATTATATATTTGATATATTACATTACATTAACTAATATTAAGCTCACTTAAGATTTCTTTTCTCACTAGATTGTGCACATTGTATATATGTGATATATGCAAATGTACATGTTTGTGTCATGTTTGATGATACATACAAGATGGGTGTATGAGACTTATACCATCATAAGGTTAAATTAGGTTTTTTATTTTCTTAAGAATAACAAAAGAGTAAGACTTGGTCAATGTTGTCAAGCTTGATGAAGCTTGTAGAAATATTGACAAAGTCCACTCTTTTGTCATTCCTTAAGATATTAGTTAACCCAACCCTTAACCTTATACCTTGGTTAATTCTCTACATGAGTTAAGCATGAGGGCTTAACTCACCCATGGTTGCATTATTCATTTGGATTAACTCATATGATGAGTTCTATCTTCATCTTATTCTTCCTCTCAAAAAAAAGCTTTCTAGCTTCAATGGAGGTGTGAGAAAAAGTGTGAGAAAATCAATTCTAAAGTGAGCCCACTTCCTACTTCATCATCCTCTACTACTTTCCATATAGTATAGGGTGTTCTCTTCATAAAAGTTCATGACCTAGTGAAGAAATAGCTTGGGTTAGTGTCTCCTCGACGTAGATCATCTTCGGCCTCGAAGTCATCGAAGCAAGCATGTTTCTCTAGAGTCCGGAGTTTACGATCGCAGCGAAGGGGACTACTACACGGAGCTATTGAAGTGAAGGACCGGTTTACAAAGGTTGTATTTTTTGCTCACTTCTTATTGCAAAGCGTTTGCATATGTTATTCCGTAGATTTCTAGTTAACGATTCATGGTTAGGGTTAGCTTAAACGGCAAAAATTTGAATTTGGCATGGACGATACCTCCCGAAACCTTGCTGCCGACTTGGGTAACCTTGCAGGTCCGTAGGTACTGTGGTATGTACCAGATATTATTAGACTGTGCTCAGGTGTTGAGTTTTCGGGAAATTATGGGACTTTGATGACTCGATCGAAAAGTTTGACGCCGTCCGGATATCATGTGATAAGAGATCAGTAAGCTGACCAGCTTCGGATAGAGGTCCTCACCCAGATGCGTTGTGAGTTGATCGAGAACGGACGAGTATTGAGTATTCCTCCGACGGTTGGGACGAGTTCCCGAGGACGTGTTCGGCCAGATATCTTCTACAGAGTGATGAAAATACCGAGTTCATGACTTCGAGTCCGTGTGAGAGACTTCGGATTGACCGTGGCCGAGAACTGTTGTAGTGCGCAGATAGCATGGCGTGACGTCAAGGTGGACGATGATAAAGACGAGCAGAACAAGAGTTTCGTACGAGATGCGGACGAGCTGTTGTTACTCCCCGTCGAGATTAGAGATCTGATATGCATACAGAGGCGTTGGGATGCAGCCAATTCCCGAAAAAATATTGTGCTGAGAATGCAGATGTCCAGAAATACGAGAAAAGATTATGTAAATGTACCAGCCTCCGTACAGTTCGGCATAGAAGAGATCGGAAGAGACCTTGAGCAGGATTCCTTTCTGGACACTGTTGCAATGAGATTTTCACCCAGGATCAGTTGTGTCACATGTATTCAGAGAGCCAGAGGCCGACGCCAGTGACGTGCTGCTTGACGAGTGGTCATACCAATTGGCCGAGAGATGGCCAGAGAAGTACCAGAGCGGAATCGTTCCCATTAGCACACCTGACCGGGCCGATGAGCCGATGGATTGCGAGATTGGTAATCCGTAGAGAAAATGAGGACCCAGAGACAGAGGACGCCAGACCGTGAGCAGGAGGCAAGCGGATGCTCTTGCTCTGCCAGTTTTTAGGCGCACCAATACTTTTTTCGACATTGTAGGAGGTGTACCTCAATGTCATTTGTTGCGATTTGCGTTTGTGATCCGAGTATCACGCTTATATCGCTTGGAATTGAGTTTTGATGATTGAGTTTCATGATATTGTTTTCATGCACCATGGTTGCACCTACTGGGTATTTACATTTTGCACATAGTTATCGCACTTGATATATATTTTATACACCGTTGTGTTGATTTGCGATTTGTGCATATCTATTGCATTTGATGTCGATTTTGTACCTTCGTAGCCTGTGTTTATGATTTCGTGGATTTCATATGGATAATTTGATTTTTGCACTCGGTATAACTCACATGTGCTTAGAGTGCATTGATACGGATTTTGTGCACATAGTTGCACACGTTTTTGATTTATACACCTTGGTGCATTCGGTGTGGCTTTTACGCGTTTGAGTTATTGACTGTATTTCGTGCATTTGATGCACCAGATGTTGTTTTCGTGCACAATAGATGCACCAGATGTTGTTGTCGTGCACACCCGTTGCACCGGACAGCTGCTTTCGTGCACGCCCATTGCACTTAGTTTTGCTTTGTGCATATTGTGGCACCTGTGTTTGGATTTGATTTCCGTGCGCACTAGACGCATGTGATTGTTAGATACACCTTTCAAGGCTGATTTTGCTTTTGAGCACTTTGTTTTCATGTGGGCACTATATTGTGTAGTAGCCAAACAGGACTGATCTGAGGACAGTACCTGAGTACTTTGCATGCCTTAAAAGTTTACCAAGAGGTTTTTTGAAAAAGAGTTATAGTCTCGCTATTTCCTACGTGTTTGCGAGCGACACGAACGTTTACAAAAGAAAACTTTTTAGGATATTTTTGAAACGACGGAACGTATATTTAGCAAAACATATATGGACATATATTATTATTTTACAAATGAGCGCCCGTCACTTGTGCCGTGAGTTACGCATCACACGGTGATTTAGGAAAGAATTTTGCATGTGTTTTAGGTAGTTTTTGGAGATTTCTCAAGGATGCGTACTATATACATATTATAGTATTTGATTTGTGCATATTGGGTTTCAATAGTGGATTTCGAGATCTGTATCTCCGTTGTAACTCCGACGATATGCGTGCAAATCCGATGATTTGCATGACGCTTGACGGAGTTAGGTTTTTGAGTTTTGTATTCGTTTTCATGCGCACTTGACGCGCTGTTTTGTTTCTGCATCTTCCATGATTTCGGAGACCCGTTGATTTGAGCTGATTATTGAAATGTTTTAAATTGGGGGTTTAAATTTAAATTCGGGGACCGAATTTATTTAAGGGAGGAAGATTGTAACATTTCAGAAAATATAAAATATTATTTTTGGAATTTAATATTAAAATAATATATTTCCCGAAAACTGCCCGATTTGCGGAATTGGGGTTTTCGAAAAAGGGTATAAATATATACCAATAATTATGAAATAAATGGAAATTAAAATTATTTATTCATTTTTTAAATATATTTAAAGGATTTGGCATTTTTAAAATTTATTATATTCAGTTTAAATAAAAACCCGATTAGTGCACTGCTAATCGCAATTAAGCCAAACCCGTGTTCTGCAGTTTTCCATGGCTAGTGCACCATATCATGTTACATTTGGTTACATGTTGTTGCATTTGTGTTATTTTATAGGTATTATGTGTAAAACCCAGCCCTTTTTATACCAAAATCTGTATTTTTGTTATTCTTGAATTTTATTTAATTTATTTAATTTTATTTCTACTAAACCCCAAACCATACTTTACTCAGTCCATAACCTACTTTTCCTAGCCCATGTAAATTAAAATAGGATTTAAACTAATCCGGCCTGCTTATTTCTTTTCCCCATTTGAATTCTTTTCTCCAAAGGCCCGGCCCTCTTCCAAATTCCTTACAATTCTTTTATTGTAATTCTCGGCCCATCCCTTTTTCTCTAATAAATTAATTAATTATTCACTCAGCCCATCCCAACGCTCGTCAAGAGCCCGGCCCAAGCTCCTCATTTTTCCTTCCTTCATTTCAAATCTTCTTATATTATTCCCTCTTAAATCACCTTTAAATTCTAAAATAATTTCCATTAACACCTCTTAATCTTCCTCCATAAATTTCCATTAACACTCATCTAATCCCTCCATTACTTCCGTATTAATTTTATTTCCACATTCTCCATTTTTTTCCTTTAATTTCCTTTATTCCTACGATTCTCTCTCTCCCCCTGTTACGCACGTCTTCCTCTCTCTCTCCTCTAATAATTCTCCTCTCTCTCTCACTAAATTAATTCTCGCGTTCCTCTCTCTCTCTCTTCCCCACTCACACACACCTCTCTCCCTCTCTCTCCCATTTCTTTTCCCACTCCCTCTCTCTATCTCTCCCATTCTTTCTCTCTCTCTCTCGAACCCGCGCCCACGGCCGAGCGTCGCGCTCGCCGCCGTCCCCCTCACGTCGCTCGCCTCCGACTCACCCGACTCACGTCGCTCGCCCCCACCTCGCCGCCTTCACCCTCGTCCCCAGCCCCGTTGCACCCAACACCTCACTGCACCCTCGACGTCCCGCATCACCGGAACCCCGACCCCCTTCTTCCCCGATCAGCTGAGTCCCCATCTCTCCGAGTCCCTCCGACCTCACCATCGCCAACCTTCGACACCTTCGCCTTTCTCTCCTTTCCCGACGTCTCTCCCCTCTCAAACCCACATCCCGACCTCGCATGCACTTCGTCGTCGCCACCTCCGGCCACCTCCCTCCATCACGTCGAACCCACATCCTCTCCCGAGCACACCACCGTTGCAACCCATCTAGCCGACCCCCCCACCTTGGCTGTACCACCATAGCAAACCACCGCACCCTACTCCGGCCACTGCCTCTAAACCGTCGGCCAACTTACCAACGGCACCCCCGTGCTCACCTCCACACCTCCGCGAGCACCAGCATCACCAATCTCTTCTCTCTCTCTCCTCACGGTTCAACCCGAGCCTTCCCTCGTCGGCCAACCTCCAAGCTTCGGCCACCCGTCGCTGCACTCACCTTCTCTGAAGCTCGAACAGCCGACCTTCAGCATCCAAGCCGGAGCCCATCGTCGCCGCTGAGCCATTGCACAGAGCTCAATCCGAGGCCAAGGCCAAATTCTTGACGTTGTTGCCGCGTGGTCGTGCCCGTGCATACCGTGCCATCAATTCAACGTTTCCAGGCAAGTAATTTACTTGCTACATGCTATATATTCAAGTTACAAATTTAAATTACATAGATCGCAAAATTACAATTTCAGATCGAGTATGTGCCAAACCTGTTCGATGTGTGATCCCAACGAAAATATTTGTCTAATTTGGCGGAATTAGATTGTCTGTCCTGGCCCGTGTAGTGATAAATACCCTGTATAAATTTCACTAGATAATACGACTATTAACGACTAAAACGACTACCCCCAAGTTTACTCGTAAAACTGGAATTTTCTTGTACCTGAACACCGTTAAAATCACCATAAATTATATACACACTGGAACGATGCGTTCGAGGGCTTAAATCGAAGCCGACTCGACGAACTATAATCCAATACAAGTTTCTAAATATTTCTGTACTTAAACTGTGACAATAATTGGATCGGAGTGCGACTCTAGACTGCAGTCCAGAGCTACTCTGTTTACTGTGCGCTGTCCCGTAATGGGTACCACACTGCTTCCTTAACTCGTAGGTTGCGGAACTCCACTGTTTATTAAAGGTAAATCTGTTAGCTATACAACACAACTGGTTTCACCCTGTTTCGTCAACATTTGCTATTTAACCTGTAATTTAAAAGATCGGGACGTATAACAGTCCCAACAGAATCAGAATTGACATACTAGTATTAAACGGTGTATATCTCCTGACATACAGACGCGATTGAGAATCCGTCTATTGCGTTGAAAATCTTACTGAAAACCCTAGATTTCATTCAACTGTAGCATCGCTAAATTCTGATCCCAACTGGGATTAAAATGTATTGAGAAACGGACTTCCAATTCTGAAACCGGATTTCCAGCCGTGAACGCTTAAAAGAAAATGGCCATAACTAATGATCCCGAAACCCGATTGCCGCGAAACCAAATTCGCTGGTTAGATAACCAATCATACTATTTATTCCCCATTTATCGTTTCACTAAACTGTACACATTTGATTTATGATAAATATTGCAAGTGGTAGATTACTGATTCATGACATCCTAATCGTGCTTTACATACTGTTTACGCATCATATCATACATATGTCACTGCATTGATAACTTAGTGATAATCTGCATTACCCAGTGTTAGGTATTAGTGATGATTGTGGCAAGTACGTTAGTGTTCGTGTATCAGTGAATAAGTGAAAGTGATACGTACTTGTACACAATCAGTGAACCCTATTATTCTATTGCATTGTCGACGTCTGTGGAACGCGTGTACGTGTGACTATAAGTGGTATGGTACACTTATGGAAGCTCTTGCATGAGTGTCACAGATAAGGCACCAGACACTGCCATTTATCTTACGTATTAGTCGGGACGTGCTTGATGGAGGTCCTGCCTCCAGTTCTCGCGCAGACTTGTCACAGACCGATTAGTATTTGAGGTTATGGTTAGCGTTTGATGTAGACCACGGAGTGTGGGGTAGTTTGAGTGTGAGTTCAACATAATCTCGAGAGTCCCTTGCCGGCTTATATATATGGAAATATATGGAGATTTACAGGGTACATGATTATTACCGTGAGTTACATGTTGGGCCCGTGGTCCCTTGCCCTTGGGTTCTACCCTTGGGTGGAGGACACTCGCGAGTGGTTGACTCTCACACTTGAACTGACGATAGGCTTAGTGACCTGTACAGTGAGACTTAGAGACTGATAGAGATGATAGCATTGATCTACATACTTACTGTGTTGACATACTTGGTATATCATTCTACTGCTTTTACTGTTCCACTGCATTGATTACTGCATGTTCATACCTACACCGTCATTGATTTACTGTTATATATATTTATTATCACTGTTAGAGTTGTCACATGAATTTATATATTATAATGTTATTGTGTCGCTCTGACGACCTGAGTATGCATGCTCGGTGTGAAGAGTGGATTTAGCCTGGACCAGAACTAGACGTACATCGCGGACATCTTGATTATCTATCCAGAGTTATACCCTTTTGTTTCCTATCAGGTCAGTTCTTTATATTGTTTTGTTCAGTTACTGCATTTCTCATTACCTGCGCATCATTTACTGTTTACCATGCAAAACTAGAAGCCGAAATGTGACTACGGCAGGACATTTCCTTGAACGTAGGAGCATGGCTGGCCTTGTCAACCACTCGTATTCCGTATTTTGGGAAGCGGGGCATGACATGGTTTAGTTGGTATCAGAGCCAGGTTTTGCTTCGATTGGGATTGCAGTTTTCCGTGTATAGCTTGGCAATCTAAGACATTCCTTGGTCTAGATTGTAAACTTGATATCCTTGATCCATATTCACATTATATGTTCAACTATCCATTCGCTAGGGTTTCGGGTGACTTGGCAAGGTTACGTGGTTGTAATTGCACTACCGTACTCTGTTTAAGTGACTTAGAATCCTACCTTTGATTTTCCACTTGTAATGAATTTCATCACATCTGATATCCTTGAATCTTTGCTCAGTCCATATTATAGTTTGATTCTTATAGCTTGTGCCTTATATCATCCTCAAAATTATTGTTTCAGGATCATGTCTTCCAACGACTCTTCCTCTATCTCCACTCCCCAGAATCAGACCATTGAGATTCTGAGTGTACTGCAAGGTTTGAAGGAAGCCCAGGAGCGAACGAACGATTTGTTAGCTGAAGGACTGAGAAGGCAGGTGAATCAGGCACCAGCGGGAGTCTCAAATCGTAAAGGGATCCCTGTTAGACGTGGAATAGAGAAAAAGATGAAGCGCCAATTTGTTTCCCCTCGACATAAGCAGCAGAAGACCCCATGTTGTGGGTACTGCAAGAGGCCAGGACATCTTCAGAGGGATTGTCTCCGCGCCCAAGGGAAATGTCTGGTTTGCGGATCCAACGAACATCTCATCAACGGTTGCCCAAAAAGGAAAGAACTATAGGGAGGAGATTCGTCCACACTCCCCACTTCTGCCAAGTGATGATTATTGCGTAGTTCGAACTTTGAGTATACGGCGGACCCAACACAGGATTCAACTCGCATAACGAGAATGCAGCGGTCTAATAATCAAAGAATTTTTTTATGTTTTCTACTTTCAGTAGTAATGTTATCACCCCTTTTGTAAAATTTCCTTTCATTTGAAATCTTGTATCCGTCGAACTTTTTAGTTGAATGCAATAAAACTTAAATCGTAATATATGTATCTTTCTCTTGTCCTTCCCCTTATCCATACTATTCACTATCACAGCATTTTAATCTTGACTTTTTCAGTTCCTGCCACCGCATATCTTTCTATACTTCGTACACTTAGCTATTTTCTTGATGTGTTCCATTGTCTAATCATGACTCTTTCTTTTGAGGCCATGGCCCACCCTGGAGCAGCGCCGCATCTAGATGAGGATGCACAGTCATGCGTTTCCTTAGATAGCATGTTGATGAGTTCTGACGATGAGATCAACGGCCCCTAGGTCAATTTCGGAAACAACGATTCAGAGGACGAAGGAGCAGCCGCCCCAGAGTTTGACATGATAGGCGATTCCGACGAAGTGGAAAAAGACCCTGAAGAGAACCCGATGGATGAAGATCCCGAGAAAGACCCGATAGAAGAAAATACAGTGGAGGAAAATCTCATGGAAGAGAATCCAGAAGAAGAGAATCACATGGAATCAGACCTCGATGAAGAAGCTCCAGCCGAGGAAGAAGGACCAGAAGATCAAGACCCTGTTGTGGAAGAACTCCCAATGGCGATCCCTGCAAGGCGATATGGGAATGGACGCCCCTACCTGAGCGTGCGAGCCTACCTCAACCTGTTGAATCTCCACAGCCGCGACTGACGGGATTTCTTTTAGATGTTGTCTTCTCTGGCCAAATAAAATCTGTGTATAGTTTAGGGCCACATTTCGTTTTTGAGAATGCTTTCTTTAAAATCTTCTGGAATGAAATAAATTGCTGAGTTCGCTAATCTTTCGATCTTCTTAGTTCACTTGATGCTTGATTATTTCTTCTATACAATTATTTTCCTACTGAGATCTGTCCACCCCCACTCCTCACATTGTTTTAACCCTCACAGAGATTAAAAAGTACCACACCCGATCTTTTAGAGGTCCACCCTTCATCCTTCGTCTGTGCCTCATTTGAGATCCTTCTGGGAGGAGAACATTTTTGTGAAATTTCCGAGTTTGCTAACTCTTCAAATTTTGATTCATATGATTTACCGACCGTTATCCTCCCCATACTTTTCACCTTGCAGCCTTTTGTTCCTGTGCTGACCCGATCCCAATCTCCTTAACATTCAGCCTAAAGCAGCCATACTCCAACCTTTGAATGAGCCACACTTCCTTGTAATTCTTACCCTAGCTAGCCCTATACATTTTTGTGTTTTCCTAGTACCCTATATATATTTAGGGACTTTATTATTTGAAATTTGGTTTTCATTATCTTGTATTTGTCGAAGAGTGCGTGTTATTGACTACTTAGTTTTATGTATTTCAAGCACACTACTATTATCCTCATTTTTTCAGTAGCGCAACCTTACACCGTGCATATTTGTGTTCCATGTTCCTTATTTTCACTATGTGAGTTTCTAAGTTATTTGATCGATACATTATCCTAAAATGTTTTAACCTACCGACAAATCATTCACTACTTTATTGTCGTTACTTATTTAGGGGTATTGTGCCTATGATTACTATTATCGATGGTTGTGCCTTATACTTATTATT
This sequence comes from Agapanthus africanus, assembly GCA_030015575.1. Taxonomy (NCBI): domain Eukaryota; kingdom Viridiplantae; phylum Streptophyta; class Magnoliopsida; order Asparagales; family Amaryllidaceae; genus Agapanthus; species Agapanthus africanus. The sequence continues at coordinate 514,545,663 of JASDDO010000024.1, read as the reverse complement.
TCTGACGTGCTACCTTTGATATACTTATACGTGCACATATTTGAGTTTCGATTTTATCGAGTACGCCTCGAATATCATTGTTCGTTATTGTTCTTATTGCTATTCTCGTATACATGTAGTTGCCCCTATAGTTATTCCTGCCTTATACCTCTTTAGACCTATCTTTTTGTATGATGTTCTTACATATTTATACCTTCAAATTTCTTCGTCCACGGATTCTAGTAAATCTTTATGTGTTAGTTTGCAATATAATAGCTTTCGCTTATGTTTGTAAAACTTATCGTTTATTTTAAATTTCGAGAACGAAATTTTTGTAAGGGTGGTATGATGTAAAACCCAGCCCTTTTTATACCAAAATCTGTATTTTTGTTATTCTTGAATTTTATTTAATTTATTTAATTTTATTTCTACTAAACCCAAAACCATACTTTACTCAGTCCATAACCTACTTTTCCTAGCCCATGTAAATTAAAATAGGATTTAAACCAATCCGGCCCGCTTATTTCTTTTCCCCATTTGAATTCTTTTCTCCAAAGGCCCGGCCCTCTTCCCAATTCCTTACAATTCTTTTATTGTAATTCTCGGCCCATCCCTTTTTCTCTAATAAATTAATTAATTATTCACTCAGCCCATCCCAACAGCCCGTCAAGAGCCCGGCCCAAGCTCCTCATTTTTCCTTCCTTCATTTCAAATCTTCTTATATTATTCCCTCTTAAATCACCTTTAAATTCTAAAATAATTTCCATTAACACCTCTTAATTTTTCCCCATAAATTTTCATTAACACTCATCTAATCCCTCCATTACTTCTGTATTACTTTTATTTCCACATTCTCCATTTTTTCCCTTTAATTTCCTTTATTCCTACGATTCTCTCTCTCCCCCTCTTACGCACGTCTCCCCCTCTCTCTCCTCTAATAATTCTCCTCTCTCTCTCTCACTAAATTAATTCTCACGTTCCTCTCTCTCTCTCTTCCCCACTCACACACACCTCTCTCCTTCTCTCTCTCATTTCTTTTCCCGCTCCCTCTCTCTATCTCTCCCATTCTTTCTTTCTCTCTCTCGAACCCGCGCCCACGGCCGAGCGTCGCGCTCGCCGCCGTCCCCCTCACGTCGCTCGCCTCCGACTCACCCGACTCACGTCGCTCGCCCCCACCTCGCCGCCTTCACCCTCGTCCCAAGCCCCGTCGCACCCAACACCTCACTGCACCCTCGACGTCCCGCATCACCGGAACCCCGACCCCCTTCTTCCCCGATCACCCGAGTCCCCATCTCTCCGACTCCCTCCGACCTCACCTTCGCCAACCTTCGACACCTTCGCCTTTCTCTTCTTTCCCGACGTCTCTCCCCTATCAAACCCACATCCCGACCTCGCATGCACGTCGTCGTCGCCACCTCCGGCCACCTCCCTCCATCATGTCGAACCCACATCCTCTCCCGAGCACACCACCGTTGCAACCCATCTAGCCGACCCCCCCACCTTGGCTGCACCACCATAGCAAACCACCACACCCTACTCCGGCCACTGCCTCTAAACCGCCGGCCAACTTACCAACGGCACCCCCGTGCTCACCGCCACACCTCCGCGAGCACCAGCATCACCAATCTCTTCTCTCTCTCCCCTCACGGTTCAACCCGAGCCTTCCCTCGTCGGCCAACCTCCAAGCTTCGGCCACCCGTCGCTGCGCTCACCTCCTCTGAAGCTCGAACAGCCGACCTTCAGCATCCAAGCCGGAGCCCATCGTTGCCGCTGAGCCATTGCACAGAGCTCAATCCGAGGCCAAGGCCAAATTCTTGACGTTGTTGCTGCGTGGTCGTGCCCATACATACCGTGCCATCAATTCAACGTTTCCAGGCAAGTAATTTACTTGCTACATGCTATATATTCAAGTTACAAATTTAAATTACATAGATCGCAAAATTACAATTTCAGCTCGAGTATGTGCCAAACCTGTTCGATGTGTGATCCCAATGAAAATACTTGTCTAATTTGGCGGACTTAGATTGTCTGTCCTGGCCCGTGTAGTGATAAATACCCTGTATAAATTTCACTAGATAATACGACTATTAACGACTAAAACGACTATCCCCAAGTTTACTCGTAAAACTGGAATTTTCTTGTACCTGAACACCGTTAAAATCACCATAAATTATATACACACTGGAACGATGCGTTCAAGGGCTTAAATCGAAGCCGACTCGACGAACTATAATCCTATACAAGTTTCTAAATATTTCTGTACTTAAACTGTGACAATAATTGGATCGGAGTGCGACTCTGGACTGCAGTCCAGAGCGACTCTGTTTACTGTGCGCTGTCCCGTAATGGGTACCACACTGCTTCCTTAACTCGTAGGTTGCGGAACTCCACTGTTTATTAAAGGTAAATCTGTTAGCTATACAACAAAAGTGGTTTCACCCTGTTTCGTCAAAATTTACTATTTAACCTGTAATTTAAAAGATCGGGACGTATAATAGTCCCAACAGAATCAGAATTGACATACTAGTATTAAACGGTGTATATCTCCTGACATATAGACGCGATTGAGAATCCGTCTATTGCGTTGAAAACCTTACTGAAAACCCTAGATTTCATTCAACTATAGTATCGCTAAATTCTGATCCCAACTGGGATTAAAATGAGTTGCGAAAAGGACTTCCAATTCTAAAACCGGATTTCCAGCCGTGAACGCTTAAAAGAAAATAGCCATAACTAATGATCCCGAAACCCGATTGCCGCGAAACCAAATTCGCTGGTTAGATAACCAATCATACAATTTATTCCCCGTTTATCGTTTTACTAAATTGTACACGTTTTATTTATGATAAATATTGCAAGTGGTAGATTACTGATTCATGACATCCTAATCGTGCTTTACATACTGTTTACGCATCATATCATACATATGTCACTGCATTGATAACTTAGTGATAATCTGCATTACCCAGTGTTAGGTATTAGTGATGATTGTGGCAAGTACGTTAGTGTTCGTGTATCAGTGAATAAGTGAAAGTGATACGTACTTGTACACAATCAGTGAACCCTATTATTCTATTGCATTGTCGACGTCTGTGGAACGCGTGTACGTGTGACTATAAGTGGTATGGGACACTTATGGAAGCTCTTGCATGAGTGTCACAGATAAGGCACCAGACACTGCCATTTATCTTAGGTATTAGTCGGGACGTGCTTGATGGAGGTCCTGCCTCCAGTTCTCGCGCAGACTTGTCACAGACCGATTAGTATTTGAGGTTATGGTTAGCGTTTGATGTAGACCATGGGGTGTGGGGTAGTTTGAGTGTGAGTTCAACATAATCTCGGGAGTCCCTTGCCGGCTTATATATATGAAGATATATGGAGATTTACAGGGTACATGATTATTACCGTGAGTTACATGTTGGGCCCATGGTCCCTTGCCCTTGGGTTCTACCCTTGGATGGAGGACACTCGCGAGTGGTTGACTCTCACACTTGGACTGACGATAGGCTTAGTGACCTGTACAGTGAGACTTAGAGACTGATAGAGATGATAGCATTGACCTACATACTTACTGTGTTGACATACTTGGCATATCATTCTACTGCTTTTACTGTTCCACTGCATTGATTACTGCATGTTCATACCTATACCGTCATTGATTTACTGTTATATATATTTATTATCACTGTTAGAGTTGTCACATGAATTTATATATTATATTGTTATTGTGTCGCTCTGACGACCTGAGTATGCATGCTCAGTGTGAAGAGTGGATTTAGCCTGGACCAGGACTAGACGTACATCGCGGACATCTTGATTATCTATCCAGAGTTATACCCTTTTGTTTCCTATCAGGTCAGTTCTTTATATTGTTTTGTTCAGTTACTGCATTTCTCATTACCTGCGCATCATTTACTGTTTACTATGCAAAACTAGAAGCCGAAATGTGACTACGGCAGGACATTTCCTTGACCGTAGGAGCATGGCTGGCCTTGTCAACCCCTCTTTGGGAAACGGGGCGTGACATTATGTGATTTGGTTTTGAAATTTAAAAGAGAAAAGAAAAAGAAATGAAAAGGGTTAAAAGGTGAATGATTGGAGAGAGTGTAAGAATAAGTGAGAGGGGGGCTGCTGCCATATCTTTTTCCCCATCATTTTCTCCTCCTTCTTCATCTTCCTCCAACCTCACTTCCCTCCACTTCTACCCCTAGATCCATCTCCAAATAATCCCCAAAACCTTATACTCCCTTCACAAAAATTAATCCCCATCTATTCCTCTACACATTGAACCAAGCAAAGCAGGATTTTGACAACATTGGGACTTCTAGGGTTTTACTTGGGTGTAACCATGAGGTATATCTCTTTTCATTTAGGGTAGTTTGATTTCCTAGAATTTTGCTTAAGTTTAGAAGTCGTTTAGTGATGGATTTGTGAACTTTGAAATTCTAGAGAAGGGTTTGGGAAATTGATGATGTTTAGTGGCTGTCAATAAGACTTTTGAGGTGATTCTAAAGTTGGAATTGAGTGTAGTAACCAAAATACAAACTTAGATTGTGTCCATGTCGGTTTCGTTGCTTTTGTGAGCTTACAGAGAATCTGGGTTGATCCGGGGAGTTTCTGAGTTTAGCAAACAATACCATAGACCAAATTGGACCAATAGGAGACCATCTTGACGAGACCGACCCAATCTAAGCAGGGGGACCTGAGGAGCCCGGAATTTTAGGCTAGGTGGCCGGCCACTTTGGGGGTTTTGGGTCTAAGTTGGTCCAGTAGCTTATTAACTCCATATACATCACCCTATACTTGTTTGTTTAGCTTTATTTGACCTGAATCAAAATCTGGGAGTATTTTGGTGTGATTTTGGCTATATTTTCCGTATTTTGAAATGCTATTTTTTGATATTTGGATTCGTATTTGGTTGTTGGATGTTTGTACATCAACAACAAGGATTATTTGATTGTTTTTGCACGCATAGGCCATAGGTTCTAACCTATGAACGCGCCGTGTGCCGTATCGGTTTTCTAGATTCGATTTTAATAGCGATTTCGATTGTGTATTATTGTAGGTACCTTCTCGTGAATTCTGAGACGACGGAGCGTGGCGTCATCGACTTCGGCAAGCAAGGATCAGGCGAGTAGATCTATATCTATGGGGGAAGTCGGGTGGATGGTATATAGCACCCACGCAAAGTTTTGGTGGAAACTTATTTGTAGCATATGGTTAAGAAAACCTAGATTAGGAAACTAGGGTTAGAGTTAAAAGATGGTTAGTGAAACCATATTATAAACTAAAGGATAGTTAGAAGTGTTTTGATACGACTAATATGTGATGACGGATTTTGAGGATGACGTTTGACGATATTGCCGTTTAGGGTACTATAGGACTAGATAGCCGACGTAATTGTGTCATCCGAACCATACCTATTTCCAAAACCGAAGAATTGTATGCATCTTTTAAACAGATACCTTGAGGGACGTTACGGATTTTCAAACGATATCTTTTCCTTAAAAACACCGTAACCCCTACTTTCAAAACTACGATTCGCACCTTTTAAAAACTGACACAGATTTGGCGGCTCACACAATTCATCATCGATAATTGCCATGTCACTACACAGTAGGATTGTTGCATCATGATATGACTCTTCGCACAACATACTTGCGTATATACCATTTGTACATCCACACTGGCGCACATACATATTGTACACTCATGCTTGCGTATATACCACTTGTACATCCATACTGGCGCATACATATTGTACACTCATGCTTGCGTATATACCACTTGTACATCCATACTGGCGCACATACATATTGTACACCCATGCTTACGTATATACCACTTGTACATCCATACTGGAGCACATACATATTGTACACTCATGCTTGCATATATACCACTTGTACATCCATATTGGCGCACATACATATTGTACACTCATGCTTGCGTATATACCACTAGTACATCAATATTGGCGCACATACATATTGTACACTCATGCTTGCGTATATACCACTTGTACATCCATATTGGCGCACATACATATTGTACACTCATGCTTGCATATATACCACTTGTACATCCATATTGGCACACATACATATTGTACACTCATGCTTGCGTATATACCCACTTGTACATCCATATTGGCGCACATACATATTGTACATCCATACTTGAGTGCATATATATATATATATATATATATATATATATATATATATATTGTGCATCCATGCCTACGTACATACGCATTTGTACATACATAGATGATGTTGGCTTTGATTTTGGAGAATTGGGGACCGCATGTTATATTTTAAAACTGGATCCACTTAAAAGAGCGGTTTTCCCTTTTTGCTCATAGTACGATTTTATGCTGCATACGTCACATTGCATGGATTTACGCATTGAGTTTTGGAGCTTCATGTGATTTCTGGATTTGAGAACCGTGGTATTATTTTAAGAAAGTATGCACTGTTTTGAAAACCCGGTTTCTCTTGATATGATATTTCAGTGCGTCCACCATGTGTTTTCTCGGTTCTGAGTGTGACATGTGAAACCCGATTCGAGGTGTTGGATGAAGCCGATTGAGGGTACATGGTGGACCCAGTATGGTTCCCCGGGGCGAGAAATGTTTTCGTGGAGTAGACGATGAGCCTGGCAGGGTGGCGAGTACCTACCGGTGATTGGTTGGACCTGGCGGTTATCCGGAAGATACTGACCAAAGTCGAGAGATGGATATGGGCCGACTCGTCTGCCAGAGCTCGCGGGCCGATCCCGCAGACGGAGCCCGAGATATATGAGGATTTACGTGTCGATGCTGGACACAGGTTTCATGATATTTTCGAGTGTCGATGGTTGAACACTCCAGTTCCATGATTTGATGTGTCGCGAGGGACACACGTTGATTTACATCCTCATATTTTCATGCATCTGTTTATGATATTTACATGCATGATATTGTTGTGTCATTGATTATATTGTTGGATTATATCAGCATACATATAGGTATTGATTACATTGTTGGCACATATGATGACCCGGTCACCCTAGATATCATAGTATTACCTTTATGATATAGTTGACCTGGGAGTCATTGTTTATTCGATTTCTACTTGTAGATGTTTTTCTACTCACGAGTTGGCAACTCACCTCCGTTGTACCACAGTTCTTGCAGGTTGACCGCACGGATCAATAGCGGCATCGCTGGCACATAGCTACTTTTGGTGGTTTGCTTGGTAGGTAGGGCATTTGAATCGTACCCACTCTTATATTTACTATTTCATATTGTATCTAGTCAACTCCATCAAATCAAATTAGTATTTGTATAAGCAATGAGACTTAGCAAGACTTGTAGTGCTAGACTTGAGCGATGGGTTTTATGTTCGCTTTTGGGGTTTATGTCTTGCTTATTTCTTTATCTTTTGTAGTGATCTTCGCCGTTGGGTGTCATATACTTATTTATACTGTCTTGCGTGGTTGTGATCCGCCGGTTGGCGAAGAGCTAGCTCCCGCTTGGGGATGCCGTCATATTATCTTGTATTGTGATTTTGGATCAAAATATACAAAGGAGGTGCTGCCCAAATTTTTAAAAAGACGAAACATATTTTTTAAACTTGCATAATCCACTTGCATTTTTCATGTTCCTATTCTATGCATTAAGAAAACTTGATTTCATTATACCTTTATTTCAAAACTTCACCTCCTTTATTTTTCTTAAAAGGTTTAGATTTCTGGGTTTCAGCTTACTTTAATTACGTTACGCATTTAGACGTTGCGTGATTTAAGTGCTGGTCACGAGCTAATATTTCAGGTCATGACACACAAACAGTTACGTAAAATCAAAATCTACCCACTTGTCAATCCTAGGTGATATTCCCCTACGGATACAGCGTCCATGCTCATTTCGTTAGCAACCCTGAGAGTCATATCACCTGCCTTGATAACTCTACGGTTTTTCAAAATCTGTAATGAATTATAGATATGAGATCCTGATCCGGTATCTAGTACCCAGGAAGTAGAGTTAATTGACATGCAGTTTTCAATCATAAACACACCCGAAGCCGAAGCCACAACTTGCTTCGAATCCTGGTTTTTGGCTTTCCAAGCCCTGTAGTCCTTCTGACAGTGCGCTTTCCCGTGACAACAGAAACATCCTTTCTTCCCTACTGTTAGCCCCAAAACTTTCCCTGCCCTTTCCCTCTACCTTACTGACACCGTCTATCGGCTTGGTGGAGGCCTTCTTCTTCTCTCCCTTGGCTTTCGCCTTGGATCTAGAAGAGGAAGATTCTCCAATGAGCAAAGCGGGTGTCTCCCTGGATTCCTGCAGGGTGCCCTCTGAGCTCCTCAATATGTTGAGAAGTTCTAGAAGTGTAACTTCCTTCCCTTGAATATTGTAATTCAAGATAAACTGGGCGTAGGTGGAGGGGAACGACTATAGAGTCAAGTCAGTATATAACTCGTTCTCCAACGTGGTCCTAAGGTCCACGAGCTCTTTAATATAGCTAATCATCATAAGGACGTGGTCCCCTACAGATGACCCGACAGCCAACCTCGCCTGAAACAATATTTTCGAGGTCTCATATCTTGCGATACGAGATTGCTCTCCATATAAAACTTTGGTATGGAGGAAGATGGAAGCTAAGTCCATCTTCTCGTGCTGTCTCTGGTGTTTATAATCTATTGAGGCTAAGACGAGGCACTTGGCTCTCGCACAATCCTTTTCCCTTGTCTTACGGATATCAATATCCGCGACGGTGGAATCTGGACCTGGGACGGCGGGGGCTTTGGTAGTAAGGAGGTAGTCCAGCTTGTCATAGGTAAGTGCTATCTGGACATTCCTTAGCCAATCATTATAGTTTGGCCCAGTCAATTTATTATCATCTAGCAGTAACCTAAGTCCGATCATTGTGGTCGCTGCAATTAAGAGAGATAAAAGAAACACTCAGCATGATGTTCTTGCAAGATTAGATTGGTTATTAGTTTATCTAAACAGGATGGCTCCCACTGTTTCTCGAATTCTTCCTCAAACTATAAAAGAAGAATTAGTCAGGATTAGTCTCACTCTTACAATTCTTGCTTAACCTTTCGGCCAGGCTAGTGTCGGTACTTCGAGGAAGGTTTTCCAACGCTTTCGCGAAGTTCCTTAATTACATAACCTCTTTTCATTGGAGGTGTATCGCCGCTAACACCGTTCTTGACACCTACTTGGTTTATAGCATTGATTGTTTAGAGAGAAAAATCTCCCGAGTAGTAGAGGATACACAGTAGGATCGGGATCCAAATATCATTGTGTGACAACCTTGAAGGAATCTTACCAAAATCATCACTCCGAATGGTATGCAACACTAGCAGGTTTCAATTTCCTTAGAAACTCCCGATGTGGATTTTTGCTCTAAGCTCTTATGACCTTGACGAAAGCTAACATATCATAAGTCGCAAGTCAAGTTCTACCCGTCATTATCCAGGTTAATTTGAACACACCCTGTAACATTTCAAAAAAAATAAAATATTATTTTTGGAAATTTTTATAATTTAATATTATTTTATTGAATATTTCAATATTTTGGTATTATTAAATACAAATAAATGGGAAAAATTTTAGAAAAATTATGGAAAATTCTAAAATAGGGTAATTTATAGAATTATGCCATTTTTAAGTTTTTATGATTAGTTATATGCTAATTTAGTGCTAATCGCGATTAAAAATCGCTAATCGGTTTTTTAGCAATTTTGTGCAAAACATGCACATATCACTTTTTTCACACTTGTGCATTTTCTATCATGTTATTTGGGGTTACTATTCTAGTGAGAAGGTTTTGGAGAAAAGGAAAAAAAAGAAAAGGAAAAGAAAATGGAAAAGAGAATAAAATATGAAGCATGGTATGAGAGAGAGAGGTATGGCCTTCTTTGACCTTGGACTTAGCCATCTCTTCATTTCTCCTCTCATCTTCTCTCTCCCTCTTCCTCCATCTCCTGCTGAAGCTGCTGCCCCTCTTCATCCTCCCCACTTCAAGCCCCAAATCATCTCACAAACTTCACTAAAACCCCACTCTCATTTCACAAAAAATGTGCACAAGCTTGCAAGCTATAGGATGGACCAAGAAAGTTTTCATTTTGGCGCTGTTGAGGATTCATGTAGGTCTTATGAGGTAATTCCTCCACAATTAGAGTGGTATTTCTTGTGCTTAAGCTTCGATTCAAGTTTCATATCGATATTGTGTGTTTTGTGGATTTGAGGATAACCTAGTTAGGGTTTGAGGAAAAATTGAGTTGTGAAGTGAAACTAAGACTTGTTGTGACCTTAGAATCTTGGTGTGATGTTATATTGGACCCTAACCTGAAGCTTTAACCCAGAATATGGATTTATGAGACGATGTCGGGAAAAACTGCAATTCTGGGATTGTATTTGGGAATCTGCTATCACCCGAGACATCCTAAAATAAAATTGATTGGACAGTGAGATGTGCAGGCACCCAAGAACCACCACACAAGACCCCAGCCCCTACTTATATTTCCAGGCCGCTAATTTATTCCCATTGGCCGCAATTTGCGGCCATACCTGCACCAAACTTGCTCGTTTTGGTTCTGTAGCCCCTACATGCATAGATTAGACCCTTGGTATATATAGATTTGTCTAATTTGACCTAGGGTGAAATCTGGAGAATATTTCCTTAGTTGCTGTTTTGGACTCGTGTTTCCGTATTCCGTATTTTTAATTCTGAATTTGTGTCTTGTGTTTTACCTCGACTAATTGGCGTTTATACGACGATATCGAAGATTGATTGATGGTTTTGAAGGCGTGCCCATAGTTTCTAACCTATAGGCCCCTTATCGTATCGTTTTAGGTTTCGCGTGCCGTTTTAGCTTTGATTTGGTTTTAATGCGCATATACGATGTTTTGATATGTAGGTACCCATGAAGACTTCGAGACGACAAGGAAGCGCGTGGCGACGTCCCCAAATAAAGACACAAGGTGAGTAGATTATATCTACAGGGGGAAGTCGGGTGTATGGCATATAGCACCCCCGCAGTCCGTAGTGGTATACCTTATGTGTTTATATATGATAGTATAGTGTCGTGGATTATTTGAGATGTGTTAGATGTGATAGGGTTAGAAGTAAGCTAGAATATTTCCCAGTTGCGAACCCTAGGATAGGTCTACACCCATACGCACACACTTGCATATTCCTTATATTTACACTGTGCCGATGATGATATTGGATGACATTGGAGATGAGTCGATGGTTTTGGGCATTGTGCCGTGAGATCGGTGATTGATATGATTCGTATTTGGGATACGACATGTGATTCTTGCGGGCTTTGGATGTGTGTTTACCCCCGCATTCATACTTTATAGATGGTATCGATTTGTACTAGACTTAGATCAGTACCCCAGATTATGTGATATGATGATAATGATACCTGATATTTGATGAGAGGAATGTGATACTGACCCGTACCCAGCTATTGGGATGTCGTACGACGATCTACCGTACGAGCTTTATATTGATGATAGATCCGCACTCATGACTTGAGGATGTCATATGATTTACTGTATAGTACGCGATACTACTGAGGCGGGATCACCGACTACTATATATATACATATCGACTCAGACTTAGGTGGTTTTCATATCCTTCCCGGTTTACTTGATACTTAGATCTGTAGATTCTTTGTTGTTGCGTTGATTATTCAATTTCCGCATATTCATGCTATTCACATCGTTTTGCATGTGTTTATTGCTATATTACCATCATGCTGTTAGGACACCAGCACCATTATCGATGATGTATATGTTCCACGTACACTGCTTGCCGGCTCACACACTTCATCATCGATAATTGCCATGTCACTACACAGTAGTATTATTGCATCAGGTTATGACCTTGTATGTGCATACCATGATTCTATGTTGCATGATATGCTGTTATACTTGCATTTCATCTATATGTCACATACACCATGCTTTCTGATTATGCGCATTGGGATATTTGTTTTCATGATATTTCTGGATTTGGGGAACCGTGGGTATTTCAAGAGATTATGTAAATGTTTTAAAACCCGGTTACCCTTGATATGATATTTCAGCTTCCACCATGAGTTTTATCGGTTCTGATTTATATACCCCTACGAGGAGGCATCGAGGCCGTATTGTTAGTTATATGTATGCCCTAGAGGCCATTACTATATATAGGATGTATATTGTAGTGGATGCTGGGACATATATAGTGAGGACTTTCTTGCTCGACATGATAGTATGCTATCTGGTTGAACTTTACCTTAACGTGTATACTGGGTGTCTCTCTGTTACATGTTGGTAAAGCCCTTAGGATGTGTGCTTGACTACCTGGACTATGATGCGGATCATACTAGTGGGGACATGGTAGTCCATAAGTACATCCTTCATAGTCCCTAGTCGTGGGTGTATCGAGACGGGGCATCGATATACCAGAGTAGACTAGCGTGTACCTTCTCGACCCATACAGATGAGCGATGGATGATCCCATATCCATTGGTGTTTGACATCAGAGATGATATACGGGTGCTCAGTAGAGACTGGGTACACTGGACGGACTCGCCGAGAACTCCCAGATGGTATTATACCTCACGTCAGATGGCAGTTCTCTGGTGACACTGGTACAGAGTAGTCTGTTGACCCGAGATCGTCATAGAGTCTTGTGTGGTTCCCACTGTGCTTTGATTTCCATCTTACCACGTCCAAGAGGGCGTGCAAAACGGTGGTTTTTGGGTACAGTCCCGAGTCACATGGAGGCAATGAGCGATAGGAGGGGATTCGTCTCTCCCGGTATAGGGAGTTGATGTTGCGCTGTGTTCGATTGGCTATAACAGGAAATCCCTGGCCAGGGTTGCTGAGATTTACTGGTAAGTGTTACCAGTAGTTTCTAGAACAGTTATAGACCTCATATCGACACGACTTATCGAGCTATTGGGGTCTGACGTTTACCACCCCTAGGCGAGATATGCGACATATCAGACGATCAGACCGGACTGTACGGTAGTGTTACTGGTCGGATTCACTGGAGTGTGAGCGGGCTTGCTCGTCGATCTTCAGATCGCTCAATACCCGGGTGGCCGTTACGTTTAGCAGACCGTTTGCGGCTTGTGGGTGTTTGATATGATCGTCACCTGCTGCCGGCGTATTGACGAGTCTTTAGAGTCCTACACAGAGGTTTCCTGGCTCAAGCGAAACGAAATAGGAGCGCATATGAGATATGTGCGGGACCGAGAATATTACGAGTATGTGATACTGTATTCGATTCTCGCGATGTGACATTGATCGGTTATATGCGATATAGCCGGGTTATCGGATCAAGTGTTGATTCGATAAGATGTTACTAATGATACCAGTCGGTTATGTGCGTCATGACCGGATCGTTAAATCAAGTGTTGATTTAATGATTTAATGCATAATTATATATTTGATATATTACTTTGCATTAACTAGTATCGGTTCACTTTAAATGGATTTTCTCGCTCGGTTGTGCGCATTGCATATGCGATATGATTTTGTGCACTTGTTTGTATCATATTTGATGATACATGCAAATTAGGGTTTGTGTAAAGAATTAAGCCTTGGTTAAAGAAATGGTTAGGGTTTTTATTTAATTATTCATTTATTCATTTGTTTTTATTTTTGGAAAATAAATTGCATAAAATAGAATGGTGGCTTTCTTTTGTCTTCTTTCATGAAGCTTCATGAACTTTTGACTTAGTCGCCATTTTGTCTCATGCTTAACCCTAACCAATTCAATTAACTCAAGTTAATTCTCTACACCTAACCATGGTGAGAATTATGATAAGAATGGATTTTTATTTTATTCTTTATTCTTATCATAATAATTATCATCTTCTTGCTTTCTTCTTCTTCTTCATTTTCAAGAAGAAAAGCTTGACTACATCAATGGTGGATTGATGAAATGAGTGAGAAATCCAATTCTAAAGTTAACCCACTTCCTATTTCTTCATCCTCTACCTTTTGCCAAGTAGTAGAGTGTGTTTCCTTCACAATTTTTCATGACTTGGTAAAGGTGGAGCTTGATCTAGTGATGCTTCGACGTAGATCATCTTCGGCACGTCGTCGACGACCTAGCCCGTCCATTCTCCGATGAAGCCGACGCTAGAGCCCGGATTTGATTTGGACAGCGGAGACGACCTCATCTCGGAGCCGTGGAGGTGGAGGACCGGATCTACAAAAGTTGTATTTCCATTATCTCATAGTTAAGTGTTAACTAGTTAGCTTTTTCGCCTAGTTTTCTAGCAAACGATCCGTAGTCGGGTTTCTCGGCACCTAGATTTTTTGAAATTGGCATGGTTGATGCCTTGTGAGACCTCATTAGGGTGCCTAGGAACCCTACACGTATGAGGGTACATGGTGGGGCCCGGAGTACCCCGGGGCAAGAAAGGGATGTCGATGTGCTATGAGCCGATGAGCCCGGCTAGGGAACCATACTGTCCGGTGATATTACCTTTTACTCGGCGGTTATCTTGGGGATACCGACCGGAGCTTGTACGTATGCATACGTCGCAATTCGAGGGTCAAAGCTGGGCACTCGGGTTTCGATATAGCGTATGTACCTATCAGGGCTAGTCTTGGTGACAGTGCCTGATAGATGAGGATTTTCGTGCCGATGCTAGGCACAGGTTTCGTAATGTTTTCCTTGATTTTGTTTATATCCTCATATTTACATACATGATGTTTATTGTCATTGGGTAACGGGTGGACGGGTTCCACGTTTATTGTCATTGGGTGACGGGTGGACGGGTTCCACGTTTATACAGACTTGATCACATACAGACTGGATTTACATTGATCATACTTCATTTGTATATATAACAGGGTATGAGGGCGCTGTTATATATACCCTTACACCAATATTAGTGGAATGGGACGCTAATATATGTGTATTGATATCCATTTGATACTTCTTCATATTTACTTCATGCAGACATACCTTATACTTATGACATGTTATTACCTGAGTACTTGGCACTACATACATGTTTAGATGTTACATTGTCACCTTATCATGCTTCAGACGTACTCTTGTGGTTTATATTATACTGATCGTATTGACCTAGGATTATGTCTTGCATTCGGTTTCTTTTTGTAGATATTTCTATTCACGAGTTGGCAACTCACCCCCGTTGTGCCACAGTTCTTGCAGGTTTTGCCGTACAGGTTCCATTGCGGCATTTTTGGCACACTGCTTCCTTGCGGGTGAATTCCATTTGGTAGGTGGGTTCTTTTGCATCAAGAACCACCATTGTACTTGTATTATTCATTGTATCTAGAATTCCATCATCCAAAACTTGTATATTGTTTCAGATTTAGACACTAGTGATGTATTATTCGACCTTAGAGTCGCGCTTAGCAGTATTACGGTTTTCATGCTTATTGGGTTTCTGTTGAGTTTTGATCCTCGCCATTTGGCGTTGTATATTATATTGCTTGCGTGGTTGTGACCGTCGATTGACGAAGAGCTAGCTCCCGCTTGGGGATGCCTTTTATCATTGCATATATATATTGTTCTTGTTGTACCCCGTTCGGGGCCAATATTTACAAAAGAAACTCTGCCGAAATTTTTAGAAAAGACCGTACATTTTTAAAATGCATATTCGGCATAGTTATTTAAAAACCTTGACTTTCAAACATGTTTTTCTTCACTTCTTTAAACCAGTTTTCTTTATTTACTCTTAAAATGGTTTTAGATTGCTGGGCTTTTGGCTTACTTGGATCAGATGGAGTCCTATAGACTTCATATGGTTCAAGGGCCAGTCATGTGCTCTTTCGGGTCGTGACACACCCGTACATACCCTTGACGAAGGCCAACATAGTAGTACCACTGTCCCAAACCAACACATCTATCTATACTAAAGATGAATATCCAGCAGCTACCAATCATAATGCCTTGGCGAAGGTCAAAATACATAGCTTGAATACTACTGAATACCCATCTGAAATGACGGAGAGCTATGAATGGTTTTGGTGAAACCGTGAACGTAATGAACTTGATATAGTCGAAGGAACTTGATAGCTTTTTTAAAGGAGTGGTTTAGGCTCCGCATTTAAAAGTTTACTTTTTGAAGAAAACCGAGTGGTTTTGAAACTGTTCCAACGATTAAGCTTTGGTTTGTTTTTCTTGCATTAATCAATGTTAATACAATCCCATCATTTAATCCTATTATTGCAGAAAAGAAACGAAAATACAACGTACGCTTATGCCATTCACATTCGCCACGGGGCCCCGTCAACTATCGGCAGAGCGGGGGCTGGACTAGCGCGGGTGCAAAACATAAGCAACGCCTACTATATATATATATATATATATATATATATATATATATATATATATCCATTCATCTCACGCAATAATAGGCATTCCAGATCACAGATGAATATATTGGATATACTAGGAATTCCGCGTTTCGTTTAAGCCTATAACGAAAGACGGATTCCACGGTCGTGATGAATAGACAAACCCCACCCTAGACCCCTACGGGTGAGGCAAAATACCCGCCAAATTCCCAAAGTGAAGCAACCTCCCTCAATAAAATGAGTAGGTCACTCGGCACTTCAAGAACCCGGTAGTTTGTTCACCCCACCTTAGGTCTATCCTAGGAGCAGAAAATAGTAAATGAAATGATACAACGATGGCTACAACCTCAATCCGGATGTGCCACGCAAAATAATATTACATCACATTTACAAATTACATGAATGAAAGAAAAGAAAAACGCTCTTCTCACATCCCCCCGGCTATTCATCCACGACGATCCAATACTCCATATACACAAACCATCATAGCATCACAAATATGTGCAACCCCCACTAATCGATGTATAGAGATTAGCGGACGTTTTGAAACACATATATCAACAGAAAAAAAGTAAACGACGCTAAAACTGCGACTTCGAAACACTCCAAAATTTCCCCAATAGAAAGATAACTAAATATTCAACCTGGGCAAAATCAAACATATCCTGAAACCCTAAATCCAAGTGACTGGAACACTAATAGAAGCACGACACCAAACTAACTTCTTTGGTCGGCCAGGACGGTTATTTTGAGCTTCTAGCCGGCTATAAGTTGTTCATTTGGTCTCGTCTTCCTTCTGTGTTCATCTCACAACAAATAGAGCACTCTGCAATTGTTTAAAAAAAATTTAGAGGCTCTGCAAATTTCGACAGAAACTTGGATTCAATGTTTCGTATTTCGGAGTTGTTTCTGTTAGGTTCGCTTAGCACCCCCGCTATGTTTCGGCATGCATCAAGTATGCTATTTCAAAAGTTCTAGGGTGCCGAGCGAGCCCGACCAAGGATCTAACTAGAGAATTAGGGGTTTTAAAGCATGTAAACAACTTTACACTAAGTGAAATAGGAATACAACTTTTGTAGACCGGTCCTTCACTTCTAAAGCTCCGTGTAGTAGTCTCTTAGCTCCAAGTAGTGGTGTCCCGGACTCTCATTAAGCTCCACTAGGAGAAAGGAATGAGCTTGCTCAAGGATCTTCGAGGCCGAAAATGATCTACGTCGAAGAATCTCTAACTCAAGCTACCTCTTCACTAATTGAGGAATTAGTGAAGCAAACAAGCTATACTAAATGGCTAGTTTGGTATATATTGATGAAGTAGGAATTTTGCTCACTTTAGAATTATTTTTCTCTTTTTCTTTTTCACCTCACTCAAAATCAAGAGAAGAAAAAATGAGATGAAGAAAAAGCTCAAGTCATCAAGTTATGAACCATGGGTGAGAAAAAATATCTCATATAATCTCTTGTAGAGACTTAACCATGGCTAAAGATAATGGTTAGGTTAATAAATATCTAGAGTAAAACAAAATTAGTGGACTAAGTCAAGATTTCAGCATGCTTCCACATGCATCTTAAACCATGCTAATTTCCACCTAATTTTGATTTTTCCCTTAATAATTAATCACCCAAATTATCTTTAGTTAGGTATGAGTCTCATACACCCAAGTCCAATGTATCATCTATCATGACACAAAAACAAATACATTAATATATATCACATATATATTTATATGTATTGGTAGAAAAGAAATTCTTAAGTGAGGTAATATTAGTTAATATATATTAATATATCAAATATATAATTATTAAATCAACACTTGATTTAATAATCCGGCTATATCACATATAACCGACTAATATCATTTTTATCAGCTTATCGAATCAACACTTGATTCAATAACCCGGCTATATCTCATATAACCGACTGATATCATATATCGCGAGATTAGAATACGGTATCACATACAAGTATCAATCTCGGTCCTGCACATATCACATATGTGCCCTACTTCGTTTCGCTTGAGCCAGGAAACCTCTGTGTAGGACTCTAAAGACTCGTCAATACGCCAGTAGTAGGTGATGATCATATCAGTCACCCACAAGCCGTCAGCGGTACTAGCTGGACGTAACGGCTACCCAGGTATTAAGTGATCAGAAGATCAACAAGCAAGCTTGTTCATACTCCCGTGAATCCAGTAAGTAACGCTACCGTACAGTCCGGTCTCTTCGTCTGATATGTCGTATATCGAGTCTGGGGGTGGTAAACGTTAGACCCCAATAACTTGATAAGTCATGCCGATATGAGGCTCATAACGGGTCGAGAAACTACTGATAACACTTACCACTAAATCTCATCATCAGCCCTTGCCAGGGACTTCCTGTTATAGCTAATCGAGCACAGCGCAACATCAACCCCCAATACCGGGAGAGACAAAACCCCTCCTATCGCTCATTGTCTCCATGTGACTCGGGACTGTACCCAAAATCCACCTGTTTGCATGCTCTCTTGAACGTGGTAGGGAGGAAATCAAAGCACAGTGGGAATCACACAAGACTCTATGACGATCTCGGGTCTACAGACTAACATGTACCAGTGTCACCAGAGAACTGCTATCTGACGTTAGGTATAATACCATCGAGGAGTTCTCGGCGAGTCTTGTTTGGTGTACCCATTCTCCAATGAGCACATGTGTACAATCTTTGATGTCAAACGCCAATGGATGTAGGATCATCCATCGCCCCATACAGGGTCAAGAAACGTACACACTAGTCTACTCTGGAATATCGATGCCCTGTCTCGATACTCCCTCGACTAGGAACAATTAAAGGATGAACTTGTGAACTACCCTGACCCCACTAGTATGTCTGAATCATAATCCTGGTAGTCAAGTACACATCATAAGGGCTTTATAAACATGTGAGAGAAAAGACAGTATCACAATACTAGCCTATATGTTAAGATAAAGAGCAACCAGATAGCATACTATTATGTCGAGCAAGAAAGTCCTCCCTATATATGTCCAAGCATCCATTATAATATACAATCATGTACAATAATGGCCTCTAGGGCATACATATAACTAACAGTTTCGGTTTCGTAGTTCTAGTTGTCGTCTAAACTATTAGTTAAGATTTACTAGGCTCTGATACCACTGTAAGTCGATGTTGCGCACCCTGTGGGTTCACGGGAAGGCGGAATTTTCAAAAACGATTTATACAAAGCTCGCAACATCGACTAAACTCCAGGATCTATTCGAAAACCTTAACTAACAATTAACTATGGAGGTTTAACTACTATGATAGATGGTTATACCTCCAAGAACCAGTCCTTCGGGTCTTGATCTTATCCTCGCCTTGAGCTATTTAGAGAGAGGATGGAGGTTGCAACGTCGGCCTCCTCGCGTCAAAGATGATCCGCCCGAGAGTATGTGCTTCAAGCTTCAACTTCAAAACCGAAGTAACTAGGGTACTTAGATCGCTAATCCAAGTAGCCTAGATGATGTAGAGAGCCTAATAGATTGTTTTATCTTGTTTGATCCTTTGTTTCACAACACATGTGAGGGTAAGGAACACTTGAGGAGGAAGGAAAGAAAATCAAGAGAGAGAATGGAAACTTGCAAATGAGCTAGGGGTTGTATGAGTGAAGAATGGCTCATATCTCATTACTTATTGAAGCATGGAATTTTTCACAATATAAAATCCTTACCATACTTCAATAGTAATGCCAAACTAATAAACAAATAGCTAAGCCATACTTCACACCATACCAATAATATCTCTCCCTTTTCCACCTCATTAATCCATATAATAAAATGGATAAATCAATAATGAGGTGTCCCTTCTAGAAGCATGTCTTGCCAAAGTACAAGAATTCCCTCACTGTATATACATACCCGTATTCGTATTCCGAAAAATACGAATACAATAAGATGATACCAATCCAATAATACAATACTAGGATCCGGCTTAAACCAAAGCCCACTAGTATTGTCCGCCCGAACATCATCTATGTACAAGTACACGTATGTGATCGTAGCCCTGCCGTAAAACCATACGGCCTCTACATCTTTTGCCCGAAGCAGGGAAACCCTTTGTGTGGGACTCTAAAGACTCGACAGTACGCTGGCAGTGAGTTTAACCATAAGCACGTCAGCGATACTAGCTACACGTAACGGCTACCCAGATATCTTTCGATAAGAAGGTCGATGAGCAAACTCATCCGAACTCCTACTGAGCCTGTCTGTGACAATCTCCGTACAGTCCGGTCTATTCATCTAAGATACTCGCATATCGGGCCTAGAGAGATGGTAAACGTCAGACCCCTAACATCTCAATAAGTCATGCCGGTGCAGAGCCCAATACACCCTGAGAAACTACTGGAGTACCTACCAGTATATCTCAACTGCCTTGGCCAGGGACTTTATGTAATGGCTTTCCAAACACAGCGTGATATCAACCCCCAATACCGAAAGAGACGAATCCTATATGACTGCTACTGCCTCCAAGTGCTTTGGGACTACACCCAACTACTACCTATTTGCACGACTCCTTTGAACCATGGTAGGGTAGTAATCTAAGTGCAGTGGGAATACACTCGAGATAAAGTAGCGATGGAAAATCAATGGACTAACCTGTACTCATGTCACCTGGAAACTGCTACCTGACGATAGGTATAATACCAACCAGAGGTTCCCATCGAGTCCTGTCCAGTATAACTCATAACCTAATGAGCACCTATATACTATCTCCAGTACGACGTACTAATGGCTGGGGGACAGACCATCTCCCCTGCTGGGATGAGAAGCGTATACACTAGTCTACTCTGGAGTATCGATGCCCCGTCTCGTTAATCCTACGACTAGGTGTTGGATATATGTATGCCTTAGAGGCCATTATATGTATAGTGGATGCTTGGACATGTATATATATATATATATATATAGATTACTTTCTTGCTCGACATGATGGTATGCTATCTGGTTTATTTTATCTGACATGTTGATTTGATCATGTTTTTATTCATTTGCACATGTTGATAAAGCCCTCAGGATATTTGCTAGACTACTGTGACTATGATGCGGATCATACTAATAGGGCACGTGTAGTTTATAAGCATATCCTTGAACTGTTCCTAGTCGTGGGTGCATCGAGACGGGGCATCGATATTCCAGAGTAGACTAGCGTATACCATTCTTGTCCCATATGATGGGCGATGGATGATCCCATATCCATCTGGTGTGCTGACACCAAAGATTGTATGCAGGTGCTCAGTGGAGACTGGGTACACTGAACGGACTCACAGAGAACTCCTATGTGGTATTATATCTATCGTCGGATAGCAGTTCTCAGGTGACACCAGTACAGGTTAGTCTGTAGACCCGAGATCGTCATAGAGTCTTGTGTGTCCTCCCACTGTACTTTGATCTCCACCCTACCACGGCTCTACTGAGTCGTGCAAACAGGTGGTCTTTGTTAGTTATATGTATGCCCTAGAGGCCATTACTGTACATACGATGTATATTGTAGTGGATGCTAGGACATATATAGGGAGGACTTTCTTGCTCGACATGATAGTATGCTATCTGGTTGTACTTTATCTTAACATGTACTCTGATTGTCTCTATGTTACATGTTGATAAAGCCCTTAGGATATGTACTCGACTACTGGGACTATGATGAGATCATACTAGTGGGGCCACGGTAGTCGACGAGTACATCCTATAACTGTTCCTAGTCGAGGGTGTATCGAGACAGGGCATCGATACACCAGAGTAGACTAGCGTATACGCATCTTGACCCATATGATGGGCGATGGATGATCCCATATCCATCGGTGTTTGACATCAAAGATGGTGTACGGGTGCTCAGTGGAGACTGGGTACACTGGACGGACTCGCCGAGAACTCCCAGATGGTATTATACCATACGTCAGATGGCAGTTCTCCGGTGACACTGGTACAGAGTAGTCTGTCGACCCGAGATCGTCATAGAGTCTTGTGTGATTCCCACTGTGCTTTGATTTCCATCATACCACGTCCAAGTGGGCATGCAAAAAGGTGGCTTTTGGGTACAGTCCCGAATCACATGGAGGCAATGAGCGATAAGAGGGGATTCGTCTCTCCCGGTATAGGGAGTTGATGTTGTGCTGTGTTCGATTGGCTATAACCGGAAATCCCTGGCCAGGGTTGCTGAGATTTACTCGTAAGTGTTATCAGTAGTTTCTTGAACTGTTATAGACTTCATATCGACACGACTTATCGAGCTACTGGGGTCTGACGTTTACCACCCCTAGACGAGATATGCGACATATCAGACGACGAGACCGGACTGTACGGGAGTGGTACTGTTTGGATTCACAGGAGAATGTACAGGCTTGCTTGTTGATCTTCTGAGCGCTCAATACCTGGGTAGCTGTTACGTTTAGCTGACCGCTTGCAGCTTGTGGGTGTTTGATATGATCATCACCTACTGCCGGCGTATTGACGATTCTTTAGAGTCCTACACAGAGGTTTCTTGACTCAGGCAAAACGGAGTAGGAGCACATATGTGATATGTGCGGGACCGAGGATAATGCGATATGCGATACCGTATTCTATTCTCGCGATATTTGATATCAGCCGGGTCATCGGATCAAGTGTTGATTCGATGAATCGGTACGGATAAATATTAGCCGGTTATATGCGATATAGCCGGATTGTCGGATCAAGTGTTGATTCGATAATTTAATGTATAATAATATATATGATATATTAAATTGCATTAACTAATATTTGCTCACTAAAAGATTCTTTTTCTCACTCGAGTAATACATTGATATATATGCGATATATATTAATTGTATTATTTTATTTGGTTACGATAAATATTATATATGTGATATATAATATTGTAACATGATATGATAACTAATGCAACTTGTTTAGTGGAGTTTAAACATGATTAGGGTTTGGATTAGGGTTAAGCTTTCTAGATGTTTCTAGAAGGTTTTCTTTTTGTCATGATAAAGATATTTACAAGTGACTCATGCTTTAACCCAACCCAAACCCTAACCCTAGTCAATTCTCTACAATGGTTAAGTCAACCATGGTTGCATTATTCTTCATATTAATCCTTTCTTATTCATCACAAAAGGAAATGGATTACTATTCTTCTTCTTCCTTCATTCTTTCATGAAAAAGCTTGCTAGATTTTTCCAAAGTGATGAATAAATATGAGAAAAAGATAAATAAAGAGAGCAAAAATCCTACTTCATCATCCTCATCTTCCCTTGCCATTTAGATGAGGGTGTTCACATCATTTCATGAGTGTTAGCTTGTGTTAAAGAAACTTCAAGGTAGATCATCTTAGTATCGAAGATCGGAAGCAAAGGTTGCGTCTTTCTCTTCGTGGAGCCTCTCGAGAGTCCGGATCCCGATGATCGCAGCGAAGGGACCACAACACGGAGCATATAAAGTGAAGGACCGGATCTACAAAGGTTGTAATCCCTCTCACTTAGTGTTAAAGTTGTTAACATGCTTGTTTTCGCCTAATCTCTAGTTTAAAGTTCCGTATTCGGGTTGTTCGGCACGGCTAAATTTTTAATCGGGCATGGTTGATACCTCGTAGACCCTTGTACGCGTGCCTAGCAACCCTACAGTGGTATCAGAGCCAAGCTAGAGCTTTAGGCGAAGTCTAGACGAAGTTTAAAGTCCGATCGAACCCGGAAAACCCGATATACCCTAGTTTCTGGAAATTTTTTAAAACTGTGATTTTTTCCAAATTAAAAATGCTCAAAAAAATCAGCAGGGAAATACAAGAGTTACTGTGAAGCACGTGCGCCTAATTCCACCAAAGCGCGGCGGAACCGCGGCACATGCATGGCATGTGCGGCGGTTCCGCGGCCCTTTTGTTGCTTCACTGTTTCAAATTTGCACAGTAATTCTTGTCTTTTAGTGCTGTATTTTCTGGGAATTTTTAATATTTATTCAACTGTTGAATTTTCTTGGTTATATTGGGGATTCGATGATTCGATCGGGAACTTTAACTGCGTCTTTGTGTTTTGTCCGGATAACTTTTAGAAACTGTTAAAAAGTTCGAACGGATATCAATAACTCACTTTTCCCCCTGTCGGAAAAATTTTCAAAAGTTGGATTTTTTTTCTCGTGTTTAAGAATGTTCTAAGTCGTGCAAGTAACTCGGTGGACCCTCTAGAAGACTACAAACCTTAACTCGATTATGTGACCGTCTTGAACTGCCCTTTGAACCTTAGGGTTTGGGGCAGTACGGCGTGCCACATGTGAGGCGTTGGCTTGACCCTTCTACGGCTGGACCATTGGTACTGTGGCATGTGATGAATGTTTTTAAACTGATTTCAAGTGTTGAGATATATTGGGGAAATCTTGGGTGTTTGATGATTCGATCGGAAAGTTTAACTTTATCTATTTATCTGGAATGTGATACAATATTTGGAATCCACAGGTAGTTATGAGATAACTAATTTGAATATTATAAACATAGCAGTTTAGTCTCAATTGATCGGTTGCCACGGAATTTTGATGTGATCAAAAGTCCGTCGCAATCACGTAGCGTACGCGGATACTCGCCGGGTAAACTTAATATACAGCTGCGCCCCATAGCCCCGACCAAGTGACTGTAGGAGAACCCCGTCACCGAAAGCATCCGTTCGGGTGCTCGCTGCAGCGGTGTTCCGCCTTAGTGCACTTCGTCGACGGCATCTGGGGGTGCGGCCGTCTACTAAAGTTTGCGACGAGCATTCGATCAGGACGTCGGGAATCTAGTTGAATTCCCCGACTTGATATTGAAAAGAGTTTTCGATAATGAGACTAAAATACGGGGTTTATAATTGTTAGGCATGTGATGTCTAAGGAATTCATTTGGTTAGGCATGCGATGTCTAAGGAGGTTGCGGATTCCAACTGTTGTAGTTTTACACTTTCTTTTCTGTGACCGTAAGCGTAGTATGTGGTGTATCGCCGGCTTCGTTGCAATACATCAACGACTATCGGGATACGCATACTTGCTTACGTTGATGATATGAGATATTATGTGTTGCTGTGATATGTTGTATTGGATCGTCGCGTTTGAATAGCCGGGGGTTTTATGTGAGATGAGAGTTTTTCTTTTTCATTCATGTAAAATTCATTTGTATGTAATATTCTTTTATTGGGGCACTTCCAGGTAGCGGAAGATGTCACCGTTGTATATTATTTACTTTTCCGCATTAGGTAGACCCAAGGCGGGGAGCACAAGTAACCGGGTTCTAGGGTCCAGTGGGAGACCATCTCGAGGGGTCGAGACCGGGTCTCCTAACCCTAGAATTGGCAGTGTTACTTGCCGCTCTTGTAGGGGTCTAGGGATGTGGGTTTGGCTATTCATCGCGACCGTGGAATCAGTGTTTTATACAGGCTCGTATTGAAAACACGGACGTCCTAGTATATCCAATATTTCATATATGTTCTTCTGCTGCAATGTTCTGTGATGAGATCATATTACTGCCTGAGACGAATGTTTATATTATATATATGAGATATATGTTATATTGCAGATTTCGTTTCAAAAGAGATGCTTGTGAAGCATATTAAAATGGGACTTCATTAATGAGATTAATGAAATAAAAGAAACCTAAGATGTTGTAGAATCGAATTTCAAAAAAAACAGGTAGCTACAGTTTTTACTTTGCACAGCGGTATATATGATATATCCTGCACCTTATTCGATGAGGAAAGGACCGAGATCCCTTCACCGGGAGTGACTCCTTTAGCAATAACTGGCAGATGCTACACACTCGGTTTGTCTTTTGATTGCTTTTAATAATTTTTGCTTTGCACAGCGGTATATATGATATATCCTGCACCTTATTCGATGAGGAAAGGGCCGACGATCCCTTCACCGGGAGTGACCCCTTTAGCAAAACTAGAAAAGCCTCAAAAACACTCCATTTAAAATCACTCGATTCTACAACGATATCAAGTTCATTACGCAAAGGGTTTTCTTAAAAACCTGTCGTAGCCCTCCGTCATTTCAGATAAGTACTAGTTAGTATCCGTGCTGCGGTAGTTTGGCATGCGTCAAGGCGTAGTGTACGGTAGCTAACTAGTGCTTATCTGCTAGCATATGATGCGATTGGATTAGGGTATTCGTACGGCGTTGTTTGGCATGCGTCAAGGGTCGTGCGGGTGGGTTTAATTCAATCAAGAAATGTACGGGTTGAACTTGACTAGCGGACTATGGGTTGTTTGGCATGCGTCAAGGTCATAGCACGCTAGGGGTAAAATATTATTGGGAATTTCAAGTGTTGAAATTTGCAATGAGATTGCATACCTTCTATGAGATAGTTGGATCCCGATACCCGCTGCGAGTAAGAGTTACTCCTGGGAGAGTTTTACACATTACAATTAGCCGATCAAGTAGGTGTCTAGAAAGGTGTTAACGGGGTTACGCCTCTGGGAAAACGAGGTTTACTTTAATTAGGTTCGTGCGATAGCACGGGGGACCTCCCTCAAAGTACCGACACTGGCCTGGCTGAAAGATTGGCGAACTTGTAGCGTGTAATTAATCCCGGCTAGTCTTTCCTTTTAGGGTTTGAAGGAAGATTTGATTAAAACAGTGGGAGACATCCTGATTAGATATATTAGATAACCAATCTAATCTTGCAAGAGCATACGCTGAGTGTTTTCTTCTCTCTCTCTCCAGGTAGCGACCATATCACGCCTTAATCAAGATAATAAAATAGATATATTGACCGAACCCGCTTGTTATACTGAGCTGGGGAACGTTGGTCCCGCTCCAACTTATAATTGTTATAAGACAGAGTAGGAAATTGGGGAATAATAGATTTCCCGTGCCGCCCAAACGAAGAAAGTGCATGCTGATGCATCATCTTCGGGTGTGTTCATTACACAGAACTGTTTCTCAGTATCCTTTACGTCCTGGGTATGTGATATCGGATCAGGATCCCGCATATGTAATCTGTTACATGGGCTACAGATAGGTAGAGAACTGAGAACGGGTGATAAGTTTCATGAGACAGAAAACGGTGCAAGTGTTGCAGCCAAGTCTGTTGGTCACTATCACCCTGTATTACCAGAATAAATTGATTCTGAACAAATGTTATTAGATACCGAACCTGATATACAAAATCATATCAGTCTCTTTATTAGTAAAGAAATGATAAAATTTTGTATTGTTGGATAATGTTTTGAACATTTCCTATATCAAGAGTTGATCGGTTCAGGCACGTTATCTAAAAGCATTGACATTCTAAATCAAACTACAGTTCTTAGTATACGCAACACACACAAGAAGAAGAGTTCAGAAATGAACAAATCCTTCTTGAGGCATTATAAACTAGGTCATATCAATGCGACCCGACTGGCTAAAGTTACATTTAGATGCATATTTAAATTAGTTTGAATTTACATCTTATGAAACTTGCCAGTCATGTCACAAAGATAAGATGACCATAGCTCTATTTATTGGAAACAGAGAAAGAGTTAGTGAACTTTTGGGATTGATACATGCTGATGTATGAAAGTCCCCTGTCTACATATGCCAAGATCGGTTATTTGTACTTCTTTACATTTTCTGATAATCTCTCAAGATTCAGACATATGTTCCTGCTGAAACACAAGTCCAAAACTTTTGAGATATTCACAGAATATAAGTTAGAAGTAGAGAACCAAAATACGGGTATAAGTATTATGTCCTTTGATGAGATCAAGGAGGAGAATACTTGAACACGGAATTCCTGGACTATTCTAAAGGAGAATGAGATTCACTCTCAGCATTACTCCTCCGTATACACCACAGCACGTCGGTGTATCGGGACGGAGCAATAGCACCCTATTTGATATGGTGTGCTCTATGATGAGTACTACTGAGTTTCCTATTTCCTTTTGGGTGTTATGCGCTTGAGAAGCTGCATACCTATTGAATAGGGTTCAAATCAAATCAGTTGCCTACCACTTCATATGTGATATGGAAAGGGAAGAGCCCATATCTTAAGTTTGTTAAGATTTGGGGTTGTCCGGCCTATGTCTAAAAAGCAAAATCCGGACAAGCTCGAGGCAAGTTCTGTTACGTAGAACTAGAAATGTTCCAGCTGTACAAACCACAGCAGATGATTTGATAAAACTAAAAGATTCAATAATTACCAACGAACCTCAGCCTCTCCGCCGATCTAGTAGGGTTCCTCACCCACCTGAGAGATACTTCGGTTTCTCTATGACAGTGGGAGCGAGGATTGCATCATGAGATGATGACCCAACTAGTTTCGAGCTGGCCATCAGGAGTAAGACTCTGTAAGAATGGCTGGATGCTTATCGATCTGAGATAGAATCCTTATACACCAACAAAGTATGGACTTTGGTTGCTTTATCTGAAGGGTTAAATCCCCATCAGGAGCAAGTATATCTTGAGAAGATTACTTGGTGTACATGGAAAAGTTGAGACTTTCAAAGCTATGCTTAAGTCCATCCATATCCTACTTGCCACGGCTACATACCATGACTACGATATCTGGTGGTTGGGTGTCATGACTGCTTTTCTAAATGATGTTTTAGAAGAGAGCGTCTATAAGTACACAGCCAGAGGGCTTCGTAGACAGTGGGAGCAGCGGAAACGTGTGCAAGATGTTTTATATGATAAAACAGACATCGCGGAGTTGGAACATCTGTTTTGATGTGGTAGTCAAAGAGTTTGACTTCATCAAAATGGTAGATGAACCTTGTATATACAAAAAGGTAGTAGGGAGTATGGTGGTGATCCTCGTAGAGTGCGTGGATGACATACTCTTGATAGGGAAGGAGTTTCCTATGCTACGCTCGGTCAATCTCCGCTTATCACAAGGATTCTCCAAATAGGATCAAAGTGATACCTCCTAAATCCTGGGTTTTGGATCTATGAGATAGATCTAATTGGATGTTAGGACACTCACTAGTTGTAGTGAGATGGTATCAATCAATCCTGAGGAGAATCACTGGAAAGGTTCCAGACCGATAAGGACGACTGAATGTCAGTCGCAGGCATTGTCTTTACCCTCAGTGGAGGGACGGTATGTTGGAAGAGTTCCAAGCGAGATACCGTGACTTACTAGACGATTAAAGGCAAGATACATCGTTACCAAGGATGCTACCAAAGAGGCAGTCTGGATATATATAAGTTCATAAGATGAACTTCGTTCCTACCATTGTGTGACAATGAAGTTGTGGCTTTAGCCAAGGAACTACCGTCCCATCAGAAATCCAGATATAATTCTTAGGCAGTATCACCTGATCGTGGAGATGGTTGATCTCCAGAGAGATCGAGGTTAGGAGAGTAGACACAGAGGACAACAGCGCGGATCCACTCACAAAGGCCTTTTTCCCAGTAGAGACTTTTACGGGATGGTTGAGTATGAGATACTTCAACCGCAGCTAATTGTTGGGTATGCGATACCATAACAGATGGCCCTAGTGCAAGTGAGAGATTGTTAGTTATATGTATGCCCTAGAGGCCATTACTGTACATACGATGTATATTGTAGTGGATGCTAGGACATATATAGGGAGGACTTTCTTGCTCGACATGATAGTATGCTATCTGGTTATACTTTATCTTAACATGTACTCTGATTGTCTCTATATTACATGTTGATAAAGCCTTTAGGATATGTACTCGACTACTGGGACTATGATGAGATCATACTAGTGGGGCCACGGTAGTCGACGAGTACATCCTATAACTGTTCCTAGTCGAGGGTGTTGTTGGGGTAAAAATTTACACCCCGGTTGACCAAGTCAAAACCAAAGTCAACCCCAAGCCAAGTGGGCCCAAGCCCAGATCCAGTGGGCACACGCCCGGGTCGACCCCGAACATGAAGCGGCCGGCCTCCCACCGCGCCAAGATAAAAATTTTGTAATAAACAATTTTGTTGTATTTCTTTTATTTTTATTTTATGGACAAATGTAAGAAAAATAGGCATAAAGCCAAATTTTTGTAAAGCCCATGGCTTATGTGCAAAAAGAAATGGCGCATGAGCCATGGGATAGGCAAAATGCCATTTTGTGAAGCCCAAGGGGCTATGTGTAAAATGTATGGCCTATAAAGGCAAAGATAATGAAAATATCGAAAAAAACTTTTTCTCTCTCTAAAAAAAGTTTCCAGATCTGAGATCTATTCTTCTTCTTCAAGGTTCCAAAACCTTCTTCTTTCTCTTGAATTAAATCAAGAGTTTTACTCTTCTTTTTATAAAACAAATTAGTTTTTCACCACAAAACCCACAAAGGGGAACTTGGATCTGTCATCAGATCTTAAAAAGGAGAGATTTTGAGATTTCACATCTCTTGATCTTCAAGATCCAGCAAGCAACAGGAGGAAGAAGAAGAACCACTTCCATTAAACCCAGAACACATTCAGGAGCCCGACTCCTCTCTGATTTCTCTTTGAGAAGTCTTTTTTCAGGCTAAAAGCCTCTTGTCCTCTCCAGCGCGCAGCGCAAGTGCGGAAAGTGCCCGCGTGCCGACACGTGGCGCGCGCGCTTGCGCAAGTGCGCAAAGCGCCCGCGTGCCGACACGTGGCGAGCGCGCTTGCTTGCGCACCTGCGCGCAGCGCGCATTGCTCAAAGCACCCGCGTGCCGACATGTGGCGCGCGCGCCTGCGCGCAGCGCTCATGCGCAAAGCGCCCGCGTGCCGACACGTGGCGCGCGCGCCTGCGCGCAGAGCTCATGCGCAAAGCGCCCGCGTGCCGACACGTGGCGCTTGCGCTCCTGCGCGCAGAGCTCATGCGCAAAGCGCCCACGTGCCGACACGTGGCGCGCGCGCTCCCACGTGCCGACACGTGGCGCGCGTGCCTGCTCGCAGAGCTCATGCGCAAAGCGCCCGCGTGCCGACACGTGGCGCGCGCGCCTGCGCTCCTGCGCGCACCGCTCATGCACAAAGCGCCCGCGTGCCGACACGTGGCGCGCTTGCGCCTGAGCGCACAGCACCTAAGCGCACAGCGCCCAAGGTGCTGCCCCACGCATCCTTTGGATGCCTTTTCCCCTTTATTTATATATATATGCATATATATACATTTGTATACAAATGTACACATACCCATACTCCGCCACATTCTCCCCCTCCAAAAAATTTTTGAGCCGGGGCGCTGTCCCGAACCCCGCAAGGGGGCTGCTAGCCCCCTTGACCCCCAGCCCGCTATCCGGGTAGCGGGACCCCCGTAAAAACTCTGCGTGGCTCTCGATATATCCAAAACCCCCCTTTCAAAATAGAACACACGCACACCGCACATTGGGTTCGCATGACTAGTTTAACCCGTTAATCGGAGGTTCCCTCGCCCCAAAGGCGAGGGGTAATTAACGGCAGCTTAGTCCGCGGCTGCCGGAGATTCGGATCCCCATAATCATTAAACCCCGGCCTACCCTAGGCAGGGGGAATCTGTAGTACGCCTGACAAGCGCGTGCGTATTCCCATCTCACTGGGGTGACGAAAAACACCCTACAGATTCTGGCACGCCCGGTGGGACTCAATCTCTCCTCTCATATTTCGGGTTAAACGTTCATGCGAACTCAATCAATATACATATCGATTGCCTATACTGAAATGATGTTTTCTTTTCGTGCAGCAATCAATTTTCAACGACAATGTCTCCCAAGACGAATTCAACTTCCAAAGCGACCCCGATTCCGTACGTGGTCAAGATCAACGCTCGTGTGGTTCTCCCCGCAAGCTTCAGTCGACAGTGGGAGGAACCGCCCCGCCAGTTTGGCTCCGTCATCATCTACCCTGCCGGAAGTGCTCATCTGGCGGAGATCCAGGCGGAACAGGTGGCCAAGCCGGTCTCACGGGGCAAGAGGCCGAATGTCGTGATCGCCAAGGCACCACAACCAAAACTTAAGACTGTATCTGAACGATTCTCTGGTGCTCCAGCGGGGTGCAAGAACTTCAGTTCAAAGGGCAAAATCAAATGTTACGGACGAGCTCAGGCGATGACTCCAACAAATGCACAATCAGGCGTATTTCCAAGGCCCTCCATCAATCGGTCTGCGGCGTCTTCCCAAAGAGTCGAAGTCTGCCAGGTGCTTAGAACAGAAAAGTTAAGGCAGAAGCGGCTCAGGTATCGAGCCAACAAAAGGGCCAAGGCTTCGGCCAAATGGAATCGAGTGAAGTTCCAAGTGCAGGATTGCCCCGCGACGACGGCGGAGTCGGACGTAAGAATCAGCAATTCCTTCGAGCCTCTAAAGTGGGTTCAGAAAAATTCCATGACCGCCAGAATCAAGAAGACAGCGGTCCGAACAGTGCCACAAAGAGACGTGTCCTGGCCCCAACAGAAAAAGTACGACACTATCTCTTCAAGAGTCTATCAAGCACTCTGTGCCGCACGAAAGCAGCAGGGAAAACCCAGGAAAGAAGCGCCAGCACCATTTAAGAACCTGGTTAGGCCAGCCGCCTTCAATCGACTACCAGCTACCGAAGCAAGGGGTCAAGACAGCGATCAGTGAAATCAGCCGCCAATGATAGAAAGACGACCGGATATATCATCCATACGGTCTATATGGAAGGCGGTCGCCCCAGCGATAACCTTCGCAGCAAAAGCAAGGATGGGGCCACCACATCCCAAGCCTAATCTAGCCTGAATGTGGTTGCCGCCGCCCAAGAACAGCCGCCCCCGCTAGATGAAGAAAACCCTCTCGATGAGGATGATAGGCAAAAAGACCCCTCGGTCCATGCAGAGTCAAGCTCGGACAGCGAGGAAGAGCCGACTTTCCGCCCCAGGACTGCGGAGCAAGAGCTACTTCAAGAGCTTCGAAAACAGCTCAGGAGCAAAGATAAAGAGATGGCCAAGCTCTATTCAAAGATTGACGACTTAACGAACGTGGTGATGCAGCTTACGGCTCAAATTGCTCGAGCGCCTCCCAATCAGGCACAAGCCGCTACTAATCAGCCGGGTGATGACAATCCGAGGCAACCAATGCCGGTTCCTTTGGGACCGAGACTGGTCGAGCCACATGAAAGCCGGCCACACTCCGCTTCTGGGGACGCCTTGGCCCCAGATAGCACTATCCCGCTAACACAAGACCGGATAATGGATTTGGTCACAAGCAAGGTTAAAACATTGGTGGCCGAAGCTGAAGCTCAGAAAGAAATCGGCAGTAGCGGGCGGCCATATCCCGCGCAGTACGATCTGATTGAGTTCCCGAGCGGCTACATCATTCCTAAGTTCGGAAGATTTGATGGAACGGGGAATGCAAATCAGCACGTTGCCCACTTCAAAGCATCTGCGGAAATACAGGGGGCAATGACGCGCTCCTTCTTCGTCAATTTGTCAACAGCCTGACCGGTGTCGCTTTCGACTGGTACGCGAGCATACCAGACGGGTCCGTCATTACCTTTGCCCAAATGGAGTCTCTGTTCCGGCAAAGATTCATGAGCGTCAGTGATAAAATCTCCATTGCCGACCTTGTGAGGACCAAGCCGGGGAAGAATGAAAGCAACACTGACTTTATCGCTCGATGGCGTAATCTCACAGTCAAGTGCGAACCGCCGCTGGAGCAGGACCAGTCCATCAGCCTTCTCATTGGGAACCTCAGCAATTGGATGGTCCCATTCTTGTGTACAGCGGGCCTCAAGACATTTCAGGAGCTAACCAAGAAAGTTCAAATGCTGGAACGCTCGAAGCAAGAGTCCCCGCCGGACTCTCAGAGAGACAAAACTTGGAAAAGCAAGCGGGACGACAGCCGTAGAAGCGGGAGTTCCAGCAGTATCAATGTCTTCAATGCGTCCGACAATGAAGAAAAGCGAAGGGCGGCCGAATCCAAAACTAACCGGTCTCGAAAGCCATTGTTGGGAGGAGATGGGCCTTCCCTAGAAGAGAAAAAGAACAAGGTTTACTCTTTCAGGAGGGACAAAGTCCGCAAGATATTTAAAGATGCCTTGAACAACGGCCTCCAATTGCCGGAGTCGAAAAGACCCCAAGAAGCAAAAATGACCGACAATCCTCTGTATTGCCCGTACCACCGAGTAGTGAGCCATGCGATCGAGGATTGCTATATCTTCAAAGATTGGGTCGAGAAGCAGTACAAGGCTGGAGAGATCGAACTGTCCAAAAGTGTGTTGGTGAACAATCAAGTTGCAACCACCAACTTTATACAGACAGAAACTGAAGCCTTCTGGGAGCAGACAGCCGAACCCGCTGCCCTGAGAAATGAAACGGACTCATCGCGGCCTCCGTGGAGTACGCACATATCTAATAAGACGAAGAAGATGATAAAGCTACTTCGGAAAGAACCCTGGACGGAATGGGAAGGGCAGAAGAAGCCTACCGGTCCAGCTGCCAATGCGGCTCCATCAGGCTCAAAATCCAAGAAGCTGAAGA
The DNA here is from genome assembly GCA_030015575.1 of Agapanthus africanus. NCBI lineage: Eukaryota > Viridiplantae > Streptophyta > Magnoliopsida > Asparagales > Amaryllidaceae > Agapanthus > Agapanthus africanus. The sequence continues at coordinate 514,510,999 of JASDDO010000024.1, read as the reverse complement.
AGAAGAAAAGTGCAGCTCAGCGTGAAAAAGAGTCTGCAGGGAGATCGACCATTCAAAAATATATCGATTCTCTCGAATAATATGAACAAAAGGAAAGAACATTGATTCAATTGAAGGAGTTCTTCCCTGTACAAGCGGCTGAAATTCTGGAGGAGTTAGAAGAAGACTCCAATGAAGAGATCCCAGTAATGACCTGCTATGCCATCCATCTTGGCAGCAACTCCGAGGATGAGCTCTGTTTTCCCGAAGAGGACGAGGAACTCACCACAAAGGCCAATCAAATCCAGCTCAGAAGCGGCAGGGCTCTACCGCAAAATCAGGGCAACGCCCCAAAAGGGAAGGAAAAACAAGTCGCTAATGAAGAAGATGGCAGAGAACCGGCTGGTGAAAACATAAGTCCTTCCTCGGTGGACTATAATGTCTTGGAACATCTCCGGAAGCTTCCGTCTCTCCTGAGCATCTACGACGCCTTGGTCCAATCTAAGGAGCTTAGAAATGTTCTTATTCACGCTCTCCAAAACCCCGAGCGGTATCAAGCTCACTTTGCGGAAATTAATATGAAAGAAGCCCAGCACGCTTTGCATGCCGCCGCAGTCACATTTAAGGATGAAGACTTGCTACTGGGAACGGCTGAGCATAATCGGCCGCTTTACGTGACCGGGTAGAGCGACGGAGATCGAATTAATCGCATATTGATTGATCCGGGGTCCTCAGTGAACATCATGAACTTGCGGACGCTGAAGAGTTTGTCGATGGACGTCCGACACCTGTCAAGGGAAAGGATTGTCATTCAAGGCTTCAACCAAAATTGCCAGCAAGTTCTGGGGTCCATAGCTCTACCAATCAAATTCGGGGATCTGCAAACTGAAGCTAAGATATACGTGATCGACGCCGACACGTCTTATAAGATTCTCTTGGGGCGACCGTGGCTCCACGATTACGGCATCATTCCGTCAACTCTCCATCAATGCATGAAGTATACTAAAAATGGCGAAGAAAGACGCATTGACGGAGACATCCAGCCGTTCGGTGTGCATGAAGTCCGCTATGAAGATTCTCGGTACTTTATGAACCACCAAAATGCTAAGTCTCAACTGACTGAGGATAGACCGGCCCCAAGACCCAAAAGCAAATCCGCGCCGGTTGTCACTTTCAAAAATAAAAACGCCCAAGTGCGCCCACATTTCGGTAGCGACACTGACGAGTCTGACGCTGGAAGCCCGTCCTTCCGTAAAACTCGCCCTCGTTTTGACAGCGATACAAACGAATCTGTCACTGAAGCCCCATCTAGCAGTAATGTCCGCCCTCATCTTGGCAGCGACACTGAAGAGTCAGAGGAAGAGAACCTGTCATGCAGCAGCGGTGCAGATCGGACCCCCATGCAAAAAGCGAAACTATGAGAGACCCTCGAAATTACAGAAGGGTCCCTAGCCATCACAAGGGTGCCGGAGCAGATGTGCAAAGAGCTCGACGCATTGTCAGTCTCTACCGTGGACCAGCTGAAAACTTTTTACGTGCCCGGGAGGAAAAATGGACAGAAGGGCATCCTGTTTTACGGGTCAACCCCCGTTGTGCACCCGGATGATCTTTCTGTCACGTGCCTTCCCTATGAGAGAGGCATAAGAGCCGTCCTCAATCCCAGATACTATGCGCCCGAGATGCGGGAATACTTTAAGAAGTGCGGATGCCGGTTATATCAAACGGAGTCCGAAGCCAAGTTTTACGAAGGGCTATGGTATCCGCCCCAGGTCCGAGCACTCATCGATGGACGAACTCCAGATAGGCGGGGCGTAGGCTACATTCAACCTGATTCCAAAGCATGCTACATGATCCATGTTGGTGAGGCCCGCGAAAGATCGAATGATGATGACGAGATAGCCGAGCCAGAAGAAGCTCCTCAAGAGCTCGAAGATGGCGGACAAGCAACCTTTGATGAGCTAACCGAGATTGACTTAGGAATGCCCGATAATCCGAGGCCGACCTACATCAGCTCACTCTTGTCGGAGGAAATGAAAGAGCAGACAATCGCCCTGCTGCATGAGTTCGTCGACTGCTTCGCGTGGACATACAAAGAAATGCCTAGCCTTTCCCCTGAAGTGGCCGTACATAAGTTGGCTATATCTCCTGATGCTAAGCCAGTCAAACAAGCTCCTCGAAGAATGAGAAGGGAGTTGGAAGAAAAGGTCATCGAGGAAACCAAGAAACTCATCGATGCCGGCTTCATCAGGGAAGAGAAATATGCAGACTGGATCGCATGCATAGTCCCAGTGAAGAAGAAAAATGGACAGATCCGAGTTTGTGTCGATTTCAGGGACCTCAATAAGGCATGTCCTAAAGACGACTTCCCGCTATCGGTCATGGAAATGATGGTCGATGACACCTCAAATTATGAAGTGTTCACCTTTATGGATGGCTCGTCTGGATATAATCAGATCAAGATGTCGCCTGAGGATGAGAAGCACACAGCATTTCGAACCCCGATCGGAATATATTGCTACAAGGTAATGCCATTCGGACTGAAGAACGCAGGTGCTACATATCAAAGGGCGATGACTAATATCTTTGATGACCTGATCCATAAAGTCGTCGAATGCTATGTTGATGATCTGGTCGTCAAGACTAAAGCCAAGGCCGATCATATCCAAGATCTCAGGACCGTTCTCACCAGGCTGAGGGAATACGATCTGAAGATGAATCCTCTGAAGTGCGCTTTTGGCGTATCATCGGGAAAATTCCTGGGCTTCATAGTTCGACATCGAGGGATCGAAGTTGACCCATCAAAGATAAAGGCCATCATGGAGTTGGCCCCTCCGAAGAGTTTGACGCAGCTAAGATCTTTTCAAGGCAAGCTTGCTTATATACGGAGGTTTATCTCAAATTTATCGGGGAGATGCAGGCCCTTCTCAAAGCTCATGAAGAAAGGAGCTCCTTTTATCTGGGATGCCGAATGTCAAGCAGCGTTCGAAAGCATCAAACAATACTTGTTGCACCCTCTAGTGCTGGCCGCTCCCATTCCAAATAAACCGCTGATTCTCTACACTGCCGCGCTGGACGAGTCACTCGGTGCGCTCCTTGCGCAGAATAACGAGGAGGGAAAAGAAAATGCCCTCTACTACCTCAGTCGAACTCTAGTCGGGGCGGAACACAACTACTCCCCAATCGAAAAGCAATGCCTGGCTCTGATATTTGCAGTGAAGAAGCTGAGGCACTATCTGCTCGCTCATCGGGTTATGCTGATCTCCAAGGTCGACCCGCTCAAACACTTGATAACCAAAGCAAGCCTAGCCGGCAGAATGGCAAGATGGGCTGTCATGCTACTTGAGTTTGATATAGTTTATACCCCTCAGAAAGCAGTAAAAGGGCAAGCTCTTGCAGACTTTCTCACTGCTCATCCCATACCAGAAGGGTCGCCGCTAAATTGTGAGTTACCCGACGAACAAGTGCTGCACCTCGAGAATGACGAGCCATGTTGGGAGCTCTACTTCGATGGGGCCTCATCGATAAGAACCTCCAGTAAATCAAGCGTCCCGGAGATAAAAGCAGGGATAGGATTGGTGTTCATCACACCATCAATGGGAACCCTACGGCGTTCTTTTGCTCTCACCGAGCCTCGGACAAACAATGAAGCTGAGTATGAAGCTCTGATAGCTGGTTTGGAGCTCGCCATAGAAATGGAAATCCGTCGGCTACGAGTTTACGGTGACTCCCAGCTCGTCGTCAACCAAGTAAGCGGCGACTATAGGATATACAAACCCGAGTTAGCTCGGTACAGAAGCCGGGTGGTGGAACTCATGAAACGGTTCACTCATATTGAACTAATGAGAATTCCCAGAGCGTTGAACGGAAAGGCCGACACACTCGCTCGCTTAGCCAAGGAGCTGGCTGATCCTGACATGGACGAAATTCTGATCACAGTCAGGAGCCGACAAATTCTACCCCCAGTCTCTCTACAAGAAGAGGAAAGCACGGAACATAAGAGCAGTCCCGCCGAAGAAGCTTCGATCATCCAAGATGAGCCCGATTGGAGAGAACCCTTCATAGAGTACCTCCGATACGACAAGCTGCCCGAAGAAAAATCTGCGAGGATTCAGCTGAAGAAAAGAGCTCTCCGATACGTGTTTGTAAATGACACGCTATACCGCAGGTCATATGACCAACTCTGGCTCAGGTGCCTGTCATCGGCCGAAGCCCAAAAAGTCATGAAAGAAGTTCACTCAGGCTTTTGCGGTGCTCACCAATCTGGCCCCAAGATGCGACTGCAAATTAAACGGCTTGGGTATTACTGGCCCACCATGATACGGGATTGCGGAGAGCATGCAAAGAAATGTTATATCTGCCAAATTCACGGTGATTTTATTCACAAGCATCCCAATCCATTGCATCCTACGGTGGCGTCGTGGCCCTTCGAAGTCTGGGGCACCGACATTGTTGGCCCAATTGATCCTCCGTCATCCAAAGGCCATCGGTTTATACTGGCCGCGACAGACTACTTCTCCAGATGGGCTGAAGCTGTCCCGCTAAAAGAAGTCAAGACAAAAGATATTCTGACATTCTTCCAGCATAATATTCTATACCGTTTCGGTACACCAAGAAGAATCATTTCCGACAATGGGCCTTCTTTCAAGAGCTTCAATGTCTTAAGGTTCGCTACTCAGCACAAGATAGACTGGAGATATTCCTCCATCTATAATCCAAGAGCCAATGGGCTAGCCGAAGCCTTCAATAAGACTCTATGCAAGCTCCTGAGGAAAAATGCTTCAGCCAACAAGAGAGACTGGAATCTCAAACTTCACAAGGCGTTGTGGGCATATCGTACCACACACCGTACTCCAACTCAGTCCACTCCATACTCATTGCTCTTCGGAGTGGAGGCGGTCCTCCCCCTCGAAGTTGAAGTTCCAAGCTTAAGAATGGCCGTCCAACATGAGTTGACGGAGGAAGAAAACGTGCTCCTTCGACTTGAAGAACTCGATGCCCTCGAAGAAAAGAGGCTCGCGGTGCAGAAAAATCTGGAGCTATACCGAGCCCAAATGTCACGGGCCTATGACAAGATAACCCGTCTCCGCGCTTTCAAGAAAGGTGAATTGGTGTTGGTCCTCAAAAGACCGATCATCCCCAATCGACATGCCAAGGGAAAATTTGAGCCGAACTGGGAGGGACCATACGTCATCGAGAAAGTGTTCGACGGAGGATCCTACCAACTAATAAGTGCCGAGGGAGAAAGGCCCATGCCACCCATCAATGGCCGATATCTCAAGAAATATTACACATGAATGCTCCAAGTCGCAGGCGAATTGAGCACATCAGCCCTACGGTCTGGATCAGACATCCTGCAAAACCGTATACAATCCACGGGCGTAAATAACCCCTATTTCTCCCAAATCCTGCCGGTGAGACTACTTTTAAAGTCCCACCAGCGGCCAAAAAAAAAAGAAAAAGAAAGAAAAAAAAAGAAGAAGAAATAAACGGTATGTCCACAAGCAAAACGGGCACGGATGAAAACCCGAAAGGGTTCCGTGAGTAAAAACAGCAGGACTACCGGCGAGTCTGTGAAAACCCGAAAGGGCGCAAACTCGTGAAAAGAGATGAAATACACTCGCAAAGTCCTCTCGACCTTGTGAGGAGAAAACCCCTGCGTGAGATCCTTACGACTCACAATGGAGCAACACACTTAGGAATCCTCACGATTCCTAAGGAGAAAATACACCTGCGGGATCCTTACGACTCGTAGGGAGAAAATGCTTTATGGGACCCTCACGGCCCATAAAATTGAAAAGCCTTAGGTGATAGGGACCCAAACCTATCTCCTAAGCCATCGTTCCTCAACGGGCAATGGCAAATGATGAGTCGCTCCTGGAATTTCGCTTCAGTGTTAGCGGTGCTGATGCCGACCAAAAACCCAAATCCCAAGTCCTCCCAAGGCAAATGATGAGTTGCTCCTGGCATTATTCCAGTGCAGCAATGCTGATGCCAAACAAGATCCAAATTCCAAGTCCCCAACCCCAAAGTGGCGAATGATGAGTCGCTCCTGGCATTATTCCAGTGTAGCGATGCAGACGCCAACCAAATTCCAAATCCTATACCCCAACGGCGAATGATGAGTCGCTCCTGGTACCACATTCCAGTCCAGCGATGCAGACGCCAACAAAGCCTTGAAATTTTTCCGGCCCTACAGTCTGGATCATACATCCTGCAAAACCGTATACAATCCACGGGCGTAAAACAATCCCAACCTCTCCTAAGTCCTACCGGTGAGACCACATTCAAAGTCCCAAAAAAAAATCCCAAATCCTCTCGGGGCAAATGATGAGTTGCTCCTGACATTATACCAGTGCAGCAATGCAGATGCCAAACAAAAACCAAAATCCCAAAATCCTCTAAATGACAGATGATGATTCGCTCCTGGTACCATATTCCAGTATAGCGATGCTGATGTCAACCTAAATCAAAATCAACAAGTCAACTTTCACTCCGACACCGCAAAAAGCGGAGCAAGTCAGAATCCAATCTCGACACCGCAAGAAGCGGAGCAAGTCAAGTCTACCCCTGACACTGCAAGAAGCATAGCAAGTCAAATCAAGCACTGACCGTCCAAGTCGCTAAAAGGGCAGCATCGACCGTCCACGTCGCAAAAAGGGCAGAACCGACCGTCCAAGTCTCTAAAAGGGCAGCACCGACCGTCCAAGTCGCTAAAATGGCAGCATCGACCGTCCACGTCGCAAAAAGGGCAGAACCGACCGTCCAAGTCGCTAAAAGGGCAGCATCGACCGTCCAAGTCGCAAAAAGGGCAGCATCGACCGTCCACGTCGCTAAAAGGGCAGCACCGACCGTCCAAGTCGCTAAAAGGGCAGCACCGACCGTCCACGTCGCTAAAAGGGCAGCACCGACCGTCCAAGTCACTAAAAGGGCAGCATCGACCGTCCAAGTCGCAAAAAGGGCAGCATCGACCGTCCAAGTCGCAAAAAGGGCAGCATCGACCGTCCACGTCGCAAAAAGGGCAGAACCGACCGTCCAAGTCGCAAAAAGGGCAGAACCGACCGTCCACGTCGCTAAAAGGGCAGCATTGACCATCCAAGTCGCAAAAAGGGCAGTATCGACCGTCCAAGTCGCAAAAAGGGCCGCATCGACCGTCCATGTCGTAAAAAGGGCAGTGCCAGTTTCCCGAAAGGTGGGAACCGAATCAAGTCGCCTCCACGTGAAAGAAGATCCATCAATTCATGCACACAACCTACATATGTGGTGTGCATTTATTGATGGGGGGCAATTTTGTTGGGGTAAAAATTTACATCCCGGTTGACCAAGTCAAAACCAAAGTCAACCCCAAGCCAAGTGGGCCCAAGGCCAAATCCAGTGGGCACACGCCCGGGTCGACCCCGAACATGAAGCGGCCGGCCTCCCACTGCGCCAAGATAAAAATTTTGTAATAAACAATTTTGTTGTATTTCTTTTATTTTTATTTTATGGAAAAATGTAAGAAAAATAGGCATAAAGCCAAATTTTTGTAAAGCCCATGGCTTATGTGCAAAAAGAAATGGCACATGAGCCATGGGATAGGCAAAATGCCATTTTGTGAAGCCCAAGAGGCTATGTGTAAAATGTATGGCCTATAAAGGCAAAGATAATGAAAATATCGAAAAAAACCTTTTTCTCTCTCTAAAAAAAGTTTTCAAATCTGAGATCTATTCTTCTTCTTCAAGGTTCCAAAACCTTCTTCTTTCTCTTGAATTAAATCAAGAGTTTTACTCTTCTTTTTATAAAACAAATTAGTTTTTCACCACAAAACCCACAAAGGGGAACTTGGATTTGTCATCAGATCTTAAAAAGGAGAGATTTTGAGATTTCACATCTCTTGATCTTCAAGATCCAGCAAGCAACAGGAGGAAGAAGAAGAACCACTTCCATTAAACCCAGAACACATTCAGGAGCCCGACTCCTCTCTGATTTCTCTTTGAGAAGTCTTTTTTCAGGCTAAAAGCCTCTTGTCCTCTCCAGCGCGCAGCGCAAGTGCGCAAAGCGCCCGCGTGCCGACACGTGGCGCGCGCGCTTGCGCAAGTGCGCAAAGCGCCCGCGTGCCGACACGTGGCGAGCGCGCTTGCTTGCGCACCTGCGCGCTTGCGCAAGTGCGCAAAGCGCCCGCGTGCCGACACGTGGCGCGCGCTTTTGCTTGGGCACCTGCACGCAACGCGCAACGCGCATTGCGCAAAGCGCCCGCGTGCCGACAAGTGGCGCGCGCGCGCTTGCGCACCTGCGCGCAGCGCTCTTGCGCAAAGCGCCCACGTGCCGACGCGTGGCGCGCGCGCTTACGCGCAGCGCTCATGCGCAAAGCGCCCAAGTGCCGACGCGTGGCGCGCGCGCTTGCGCTCCTGCGCGCAGTGCAAAGCGCCCACGTGCTGACACGTGGCGCGCTTGCGCCTGAGCGCACAGCACCTAAGCGCACAGCGCCCAAGGTGCTGCCCCACGCATCCTTTGGATGCATTTTCCCCTTTATTTATATATATATGCATATATATACATTTGTATACAAATGTACACATACACATACTCCGCCACATTCTCCCTCTCCAAAAAATTTTTGAGCCGGGGCGCTGCCCAGAACCCCGCAAGGGGGCTGCTAGCCCCCTTGACCCCCAACCCGCTATCCGGGTAGCGGGACCCCCGTAAAAACTCTGCGTGGCTCCCGATATATCCAAAAACCCCCTTTCAAAATAGAACACACGCACACCGCACATTGGGTTCGCATGACTAGTTTAACCCGTTAATCGGAGGTTCCATCGCCCTAAAGGCGAGGGGTAATTAACGGCAGCTTAGTCCGCGGCTGCCGGAGATTCGGATCCCCATAATCATTAAACCCCGGCCTACCCTAAGCAGGGGGAATCTGTTGTACGCCTGACAAGCGCGTGCGTATTCCCATCTCACTGGGGTGACGAAAAACACCCTACAGGTGTATCGAGACAGGGCATCGATACACCAGAGTAGACTAGCGTATACGCATCTTGACCCATATGATGGGCGATGGATGATCCCATATCCATCGGTGTTTGACATCAAAGATGGTGTACGGGTGCTCAGTGGAGACTGGGTACACTGGACGGACTCGCCGAGAACTCCCAGATGGTATTATACCATACGTCAGATGGCAGTTCTCCGGTGACACTGGTACAGAGTAGTCTGTCGACCCGAGATCGTCATAGAGTCTTGTGTGATTCCCACTGTGCTTTGATTTCCATCATACCACGTCCAAGAGGGCGTGAAAAAAGGTGGCTTTTGGGTACAGTCCCGAATCACATGGAGGCAATGAGCAATAGGAGGGGATTCGTCTCTCCCGGTATAGGGAGTTGATGTTGTGCTGTGTTCGATTGGCTATAACCGGAAATCCCTGGCCAGGGTTGCTGAGATTTACTGGTAAGTGTTATCAGTAGTTTCTCGAACTGTTATAGACCTCATATCGACACGACTTATCGAGCTACTGGGGTCTGACGTTTACCACCCCTAGGCGAGATATGCGACATATCAGACGACGAGACCGGACTGTACGGGAGTGTTACTGTTTGGATTCACAGGAGAATGTACAGGCTTGCTTGTTGATCTTCTGAGCGCTCAATACCTGGGTAGCTGTTACGTTTAGCTGACCGCTTGCAGCTTGTGGGTGTTTGATATGATCATCACCTACTGCCGGCGTATTGACGATTCTTTAGAGTCCTACACAGAGGTTTCTTGACTCAGGCAAAACGGAGTAGGAGCACATATGTGATATGTGCGGGACCGAGGATAATGCGATATGCGATACCGTATTCTATTCTCGCGATATTTGATATCAGCCGGGTCATCGGATCAAGTGTTGATTCGATGAATCGGTACGGATAAATATTAGCCGGTTATATGCGATATAGCCGGATTGTCGGATCAAGTGTTGATTCGATAATTTAATGTATAATAATATATATGATATATTAAATTGCATTAACTAATATTTTCTCACTAAAAGATTCTTTTTCTCACTCGAGTAATACATTGATATATATGCGATATATGTTAATTGTATTATTTTATTTGGTTACGATAAATATTATATATGTGATATATAATATTGTAACATGATATGATAACTAATGCAACTTGTTTAGTGGAGTTTAAACATGATTAGGGTTTGGATTAGGGTTAAGCTTTCTAGATGTTTCTAGAAGGTTTTCTTTTTGTCATGATAAAGATATTTACAAGTGACTCATGCTTTAACCCAACCCAAACCCTAACCCTAGTCAATTCTCTACAATGGTTAAGTCAACCATGGTTGCATTATTCTTCATATTAATCCTTTCTTATTCATCACAAAAGGAAATGGATTACTATTCTTCTTCTTCCTTCATTCTTTCATGAAAAAGCTTGCTAGATTTTTCCAAAGTGATGAATAAATATGAGAAAAAGATAAATAAAGAGAGCAAAAATCCTACTTCATCATCCTCATCTTCCCTTGCCATTTAGATGAGGGTGTTCACATCATTTCATGAGTGTTAGCTTGTGTTAAAGAAACTTCAAGGTAGATCATCTTAGTATCGAAGATCGGAAGCAAAGGTTGCGTCTTTCTCTTCGTGGAGCCTCTCGAGAGTCCGGATCCCGATGATCGCAGCGAAGGGACCACAACACGGAGCATATGAAGTGAAGGACCGGATCTACAAAGGTTATAATCCCTCTCACTTAGTGTTAAAGTTGTTAACATGCTTGTTTTCGCCTAATCTCTAGTTTAAAGTTCCGTATTCGGGTTGTTCGGCACGGCTAAATTTTTAATCGGGCATGGTTGATGCCTCGTAGACCCTTGTGCGCGTGCCTAGCAACCCTACAGTCTTTGGGTACAGTCCCGAGGCACATGGAGGCGATAAGTGATAGGAGGGGTTTCGTCTCTCCCGGTATTGGGAGTTGATGTTGTGCTATGATCTGATACCATTGTTAGGGTTCCCTAGCACCTACTATAGAGTATGGAAGCATCACACATGCCACTTTAAAATTTTAGAGGTGCTAAGCAAATAAAGCAAGGATCTTTAACTAGAATACTAGGGTAACAACACATGTATCTCATACAAAAACTATATGAACACTAAGTGAAAGGAATACAATCTTTGTAGTCCTCTTTGTAGTGACTCCTAGGATCGTTGAGAGTTGGAAAAGCTTGCAAGTGAGCTCATTTGTCCACGATGATCCACCCGAAGTCCACTTAGTCCAAGCTCCTAGCTTCAAATGATCAAACAAGATGATGAAGCTAAACACTCTAAACTAATTGGATAGATTAGAGTTGAATGATGAGGTGGTGTGTTTTCTTTTATCAAAATCCTTTATTTTTATCTCTCTCTCTCTCTTTGGAAAAATCAAGAGAGCAAGGAGGAAGAAGAAGATGAAGGCAAAAGCTTTTGTCAAAAAGAAAAATGATAAAGCTTGATGAATAATAGAAAAGATAAGTACCGGGTCTCCTAAACTCTAGAATTTCCTGGATCACTTGCCGCTCCCGTAGGGGTCTAGGGATGTGGGCTTGGATATTCATCGCGACCGTGGAATCCGTATTTTCTATTACTGGCTGAATACAAAATACGGACCTCCTAGATAACCCTTTTTATTTTCATATGTACTTCTGCTGCTGTTGATATTCTGTAATGTGATTACTTAGTATCTGAGACGAATGGATTATTATTATATATATGATATATAATAAACGTTGCTTATATTTTACACCCGCGCTAGTCCCGCCCCGCTATGCCATTAGTTAAGTAACCTAACGGTGCATAACGGGACACTGTGACGAATGCGGATGGTATAAGTAAACGTTCTATTTTCGTTTCTTTTCTGTGATGGCTTAGGAACTTAAATGATGGGACTACATTAATGAGATTAATGTAAAAAAAAAGAAACCTAAAAGATGTTGTAGAATCGGATTTGAAACCCAATCGGCCTTTTATGAAAAATGCAAGTTTCAAAAGATGCGGAGCTTAAGCCACTCCTTTTCTAAACTGTTTTGATTCTACAACGAGATCAAGTTCAAAGCGTTAATGGTTTTCATAAAAAAAACCATCCGCAACCCTCCATCATTTTAGGAAGCAGAGTACTTAGTATTCGTGCTTCGTATTTTGATCATAGTCAAGACGTAGTGTACGGTAGCTAAGTGATGTCTTCCTACAAAGCATATGATGCAATCAGTTAGGACATTCATGTGATTATGTTGATCATAGTCAAGGGTCATATGGGTGGGTCTAGTTAATCTCGAAATGACGGGTAGAACTTGACTAGTGCTTATGATATTTTGACCATAGCCAAGATCATAAGTAACTAGGGGTAAAAAACCATATCGGGAGTTTCAAGAGTTGAAATTTGCAATGAGATTGCATACCATCTATATGATAGTTGGATCCTGATCCCACTGTGAGTAAGTGTAACTTCCAGGAGAGTTTTGCACTTTACAATTAGCTAATCCAGTAGGTGTCTAGAAAGGTGTTAACGGGGTTTGACCTCTGGGAAAACGGGGTTTATTTTAATTAGGTCCGTGCGAAAGCACGGGGAACCTCCCTCAAAGTACCGACACTGGCCTGGCTGACCGGTTAGCGAAACTGTAGAATGTAATTAATCCTGGCTAGTTTTCTTTTCAGGTTTTGAAAGAAAATTTGATTAAAGAAGTGGGAGACATCGATTAGATAAGATAATAACCAATCTAATTGTTTGCAAGAGCATTTCGCTGAGTGTATTCTTTTCTCTCTCCTAATGGCAGATACCGATGACGGTACTTAAGCTTCTACTAGAGAAAAACAAACTGACTGGGCCGAATTATAAAAAATGGAAGAGGAACTTGAACATTGCACTCGCATATGATAAAGTATCATATGTCCTCACTACCAAAGCCCCACCCGTCCCAGGACCTGAATCATCTGTTTCGGATAGGGAGATCCGAAAAACATGGGATATTGATTGCAACACGGCCAGGTGCCTCGCGTTTGCTTCTATGGACAACATCCATCAGAAACAGCACGAGAAGATGGATGTGAAATCCATCTTTCTTCATACAAAGGAGTTGTATGAAGAGCAATCTCGTACTTTGCGATATGAAGCATCTCGAAAGTTGTTTCAGATGCGGATGGCCGCCGGTGCATCAGTAGGAGACCATGTCCTGAAGATGATTGGTCTTATAGAAGAACTTGAGGAACTGGGATGAACTATGGATAATGAGCAATATACAGATGTTGTTCTGCAGTCTCTCTCCCCCGCCTTTGCTCCGTTCATAGTGAATTTCAATATGAACGATTTGGAGAAATCATTGCCTGAACTTCTCAATATGTTGAGAAGTGCAGAGAGCATGCTGAAAACAGCGAAGACTCCCACTCTGTTTGCTGGGCCATCTTCTTCTTCCGTCCCAAAGGCCAAAGCCAAGGGAAAGAAGAAGAAGAAGTCCATCAAACCGAAAGGTGGAGTCCAAAAGGCGAAGAGGAAAGACAAAACCGGGGCGCGGGAAGTGGAAAAGGGGAATGTTTTTTCTGCCACAAGACGGGACATTGGAAACGGAACTGTGCTTTGTATCTTGCTGATCTCAAGAAGAAGAAGCATGCTGATGGTTCCACTTCAGGTGTGTTTGTAACTGAGAACTGTTTTTCAATTAACTCTACATCTTGGGTATTAGATACCGGTTCAGGTTCTCACATCTGCAATTGTATGCAGGGGCTGAGAAACAGTAGAGTTTTGAAGACTGGAGACCATACTCTGTGGGTTGGAAATGGTTCTAATGTACATGTTGTATCCGTAGGAGAGTATCATCTTGGGTTGCCTTCGGGTTGTATTTTGGTTTTGAACCCTTGTTATTTTGTGCCAAGTATGCTATGTAATATAATATCCATTTCTTTGTTGGACAATGAAGGATATCATTTTGTATTGCAAAATAATGTTATGAACATTAACTTGAATCAAGAGTTGATTGGGTATGGTACACTAAATAACGGTATTTACGTCCTGAACCAACACACAGTTTTCAACATACAACATACTAATAAAAGAAAATTTTCAGATATAAATGAAGCTTTTCTTTGGCATTGTAGACTTGGTCATATTAATGAAACAAGACTAAACAAGCTACATAAAGATGGATATTTAAATCCTTTTGAATATAAATCTTATGCTACTTGCCAGTCCTGTATCAAGGGTAAAGTGACCAAAACTCCGTTTACTGGACACGGAGAAAGAGCTGTGGAACTCTTAAACCTCATACATAATGATGTATGCGGACCAATGTCTACACATGCACGAGGTGGTTTTTCATACTTCATCACTTTTACTGATGATTTCTTAAGATTCGGACACGTGTTTTTGATAAAGCACAAATCCGAAGCTTTTGAGAAATTCAAGGAGTACAAACTTGAAATAGAAAAACAAACAGGCTTGAGCATCAAGAAACTTCGATCAGATCGAGGTGGAGAGTACTTAAGTACAGAGTTTTCAGACTTCTTAAAAGAGAATGGGATTCTCTCTTAGCTCACTCCTCCTTACACACCATAGCACAACGGTGTGTCAGAATAAAGGAATCGTACCCTATTAGATATGGTACGATCCATGATGTGTGATGCTGAGTTACCGCTTTCCTGCATTGAAGACAACAATGTATCTGTTAAACAGGGTTCCAACCAAGACCGTGTCTACCACTCATATGAGATATGGAGTGGAAAGAGACCATCACTTAAAAGAGTTAGGATTTGGGATTGTCCGGCTTTTATTAAAAAGCAGAATCCAGACAAACTCGAGACACGATCGGTCATGTGTAAATTTGTGGGATATCCAAAACATTCCTATGGATATCTATTCTACCACAAGGAGGAACAAAAGGTGTTTGTTGCTCAGCATGCCATATTTTTGGAAAATGAAATCTTTACAGACTGTACTGATGGCAATGCGGTAGAACTAGAAGAGGTTCTAGAGACACAATTACTCGGAACGAATTGGTTGAAACTGATGTTGCAGTAGAACTTCAAGAACCTCAACCGCTCCGGAGATCTAGTAGAACTTCTCTCCCACCAGAGAGATACTATGGGTTTCTCATTGATGGTGATAGAGAGGATTGCATCATGGATGATGATGACCCTACTAGTTTTCAGCAAGCTATCATGAGTGGTGACTCAGTGAAGTGGCTGGAAACCATGAGATCCGAAATGGAGTCCATGTACACCAACAAAGTATGGACTTTGGACGTTGCGCCTCCTGGGATAAAGCCCGTTGGGTGCAAATGGATCTTTAAGAGAAAGATTGGTGTAGATGGACAGGTAGAGACCTTTAAAGCAAGGCTTGTAGCGAAAGGTTTTCGTCAAAGACCAGGACTGGAATATGATGAAACTTTCTCTCCAGTAGCAATGCTTAAATTCGTTAGAATCCTACTTGCTGTTGCTGCTCGCTATGATTATGAAATCTGGCAGATGGACGTTAAAACTGCATTTCTAAATGGTGATTTAGAAGAATGCGTTTATATGGATCAGCCAGAGGGCTTCATTGACAGTGGGAGCAGCGGGAAAGCATGTAGATTGCTTAAATCCATTTATGGATTAAAGCAGGCCTCACGGAGATGGAACATCTGCTTTGATGATACAATCAAAGAGTTTGATTTTATCAAAAATATAGATGAACCATGCATTTATAAGAAGATTGTAGGGAGTACTGTCACATTCCTCGTATTGTACGTGGATGACATTCTCTTGATAGGAAATGACATTCCTATGCTGCAATCGGTCAAACTATTTTTATCACAAAGGTTCTCCATGAAGGACCTGGGTGATGCCTCATGCATTTTGGGCATAAGGATCTATAGAGATAGATCCAAGAGGTTATTGGGATTATCCCAATCAAAGTACATTGACACCATCCTAAAAAGGTTTAGTATGGAAGATTCCAAGCGTGATGCCTTGCCCGCTTGTCATGGAATCACTCTCTCCAAGGACTTCTGTCCGAAGACTGATGAAGAGAGAGCTCGCATGAGCATTATACCCTACGCTTCAGCCGTAGGATCTATAATGTATGCGATGTTATGTACACGCCCTGATGTTGCTTATGCACTAGTTGTAGTAAGCAGGTATCAATCCAACCCTGGGGAGAATCATTGGATAGCAGTGAAGAACATTCTTAAATACTTGCGAAGGACTAAAGAATTGTTCTTGGTGTATGGTAATGGGGATCTCCAAATGGAGGCCTTTACCGATTCCAGCTTCCAAAGTGATAAGGATGACAGCAAATCTATCTCAGGGTTTGTATTTACCCTCAATAGAGAGGCGGTGAGTTGGAAGAGTTCCAAACAGGATACCGTTGCAGACTCCACGATAGAAGCTGAGTATATTGCTGCAAATGATGCTGCCAAAGAAGCCGTCTGGATGAAAAAGTTCGTCACGGAACTAGGAGTAGTTCCAACCATTGTTGATCCAATAACATTGTATTGTGATAATAATGGGGCAATGGCGTTAGCCAAAGAACCCAGATCCCATCAGAAATCCAGACACATCCTAAGGCGATATCATTTGATCCGGGAGATAGTAGATTGCTACGAGATCGAGATTCGGAGAGTAGATACAAAGAATAACACAGCGGATCCACTCACCAAGGCCCTTCCACAGCCGCAGCATGAGCGACTTTTTGAGATGTTTGGTATGAGATACGCCAATAATTGGCCTTAGTGCAAGTGGGAGATTGTTGAATATATGTATGCCCTAGAGGCCATTATATATATAGTGGATGCTTAGACATGTATATATATATTACTTTCTTGCTCGACATGATAGTATGCTATCTGGTTTACTTTATCTGACATGTTGATTTGATCATACTTTTATTCATTTGCACATATTGATAAAGCCCTCAGGATATTTGCTAGACTACTGTGACTATGATGCGGATCATACTAATGGGGCACATGTAGTTTATAAGCATATCATTGAACTGTTTCTAGTCGTGGGTGTATCGAGACGGGGCATCGATATTCCAGAGTAGACTAGCGTATACCATTCTTGTCCCATATGATGGGTGATGGATGATCCTATATCCATCTGGTGTGCTGACACCAAAGATTGTATGCGGGTACTCAGTGGAGACTGGGTACACTGAACGGACTCACAGAGAACTCCTATGTGGTATTATATCTATCGTCGGATAGCAGTTCTCAGGTGACACTGGTATAGGTTAGTTTGTAGACCCGAGATCGTCATAGAGTCTTGTGTGTCCTCCCACTGTACTTTGATCTCCACCCTACCACGGCTCTACTGAGTCGTGCAAACAGGTGGTCTTTGGGTACAGTCCCGAGGCACATGGAGGCAATGAGCGATAGGAGGGGTTTCGTCTCTCCCGTTATTGGGAGTTGATGTTGTGCTGTGCTCGATTGACTATAACAGGAAGTCCTTGGCCAGGGCTGCTGAGATTTACTGATAAGTGTTATCAGTAGTTTCTCGATCTGTTATGAGCCATACACCAGCATGACTTATTGAGTTATTGGGGTCGACGATACCATCCCTAGACTCGATATGCAACATATTTGACGAGAAGACCGGACTGTACGGTAAGTGTTGCCAGATGGCTCGATGGGAGTTTTGACAGCTTTACTGGTTTTCTTCTGATCGTTCAATACCCGGGTGGCCTTTACGTTTAGCTGACCGCTTGCAGCTTATGGGTGTTTGATATGATCATCACCCACTGCCGACGTATTGACTAGTCTTAGAGTCCCACACAAAAGTTTCCTAGCCCAGGCGAAAAGACGTGGTATGCATATGAGATATGCGCGGGGACCCTATTGAATACGACTATGTGATACCTTATGTTAATCTGGCATTTTTCTATTGGTCGGGGCGTATATGATATGACTGGATTGTTAAATCAATTGTTGATTTAACATTTTGACTTTTAGTTTTATTCTTATTCTTTATTCAAACCCTTTTTATTAAAGAGGAAGAATGCATGCATGGATGCACATGTTGATGTGCATGTATGCACATGTTGATGTGCATGGATACATACATGCAAAAGTATCATGGTTGTTGATACATCTATGAAGGCAATATAAGACTCACATGGAACTATTATATATGGATATTTATATGCATTTGTTTTAAAACAAAAGGAAAAGATAAAGATTAATCCATGGTTATCTTCTACACTCTTCTTGAACTTAACCTAAGTTCGCCCACTTTTTAACCATAGATTAATCTTTCCTTTTGTCTTTTAACTCAAGTGCAATAATATCTATATTTAGTAACCATGGTTTGGGATGAAAAATAGAAAATATATATACTTATCTTTTCTATTATTCATTAAGCTTTATCATTTTTCTTTTTGACAAAAGCTTTTGCCTTCATCTTCTTCTTCCTCCTTGCTCTCTTGATTTTTCCAAAGAGAGAGAGAGATAAAAAGAAAGGATTTTGATAAAAGAAAACACACCACCTCATCATTCTACTCTAATCTAGCCAATTAGTTTAGAGTGTTTAGCTTCATCATCTTGTTTGATCATTTGAAGCTAGGAGCTTGGACTAAGTGGACTTCGGGTGGATCATCGTGGACAAAGGAGCTCACTTGCAAGCTTTTCCAACTCTCAACGATCCTAGGAGTCACTACAAAGAGGACTACAAAGGTTGTATTCCTTTCACTTAGTGTTAATATAGTTTTTGTATGAGATACATGTGTTGTTACCCTAGTATTCTAGTTAAAGATCCTTGCTTTGTTTGCTTAGTACCTCTAAAATTTTAAAGTGGCATGTGTGATGCTTCCATACTCTATAGTAGGTGCTAGGGAACCCTAACACTAGGGACATGTATAACGATGTGCTTATAGACTACCCAGCCCCCACTAGTGTGACTGCCATCACAACGCTGGTGTAAGTCGATGTCGCGCACCCCGCGGGCTCATGGGAAGGAAAAATTTTCAAAAAACGATTTTAACGAACTACGCAACACCGGCTAACTCCAGGATCTATACTAAAACCTTAACTAACTAAACTATCTAGGAGTTTTAGCTACTCGGTAAGAGTGTTATACCTCGTAGAACCGGTCCTTTGGGTCTTCTTTTCCTCCTCTCCTTGGCTCCTAGAAGTATGGATCGAGCTTGCGACGTCGGCCTCCTCGCGTCAAAGATGATCCACCCGAAAGTATGTGCTTTGAGCTCCAACCTCTAAACCAAGGTAACTAAGCTACTTGGTTTGCCAATCCAGGTAACCTAGGCGATGTAGAGAATGCTAGTTGAGTGTTTTATCTCATGAGACTCTTTGTTTCACAACTCATGTGAGGGTAAGATTCTAAAGGAAGAAGGAGATGAAACTTTGGAGAGAGAAAGATAAGAAGCAAATGAGCTAGGGTTCACTTGGTGTAGAGAATGGCTCATAACAAATAATGAAGCATCCATTATTTTCACATAGAAAATAATAGCCATACTTCAATAGTGCATCCAAAACAATAAACTAATGCCTAAGCCATTCCTCACACCATGCCACAAATATCTCTCCAATTCCACCTCATTAATCCATTTAAGTAAATGGATAAATCAATAATGAGGTGTCCCCTTCTAGAAGCATGTCTTGCCAAATTACAAGAATGCCCTCACCGTATATACATACCCGTATTCGTATTCCGAAAAATACGAATACAATGAGACGATAACAATCCAATAATACAATACTAGGATCCGGCTTAAACCAAAGCCCACGAGTATTGTCCGTCCGAACATCATCCGTGTACAAGTATACGTATGTGATCGTAGCCCTGCCGTAAAACCATACGGCCTCTACATCTTTTGCCCGAAGCAGGAAAATCCTCTGTGTGGGACTCTAAAAACTCGACAGTACGCTGGAAGTGAGTTTAACCACAAGCACGTCAGCGGTACTAGCTGCACGTACGGCTACCCAGGTATATGTCGATAAGAAGGTCGATGAGCAAACTCATTCGAACTCCTACTGAGCCTGTCTGTGACAATCTCCGTACAGTCCAGTCTATTCGTCTAAGACACTCGCATATCAGACCGAGGGGGATGGTAAATGGCAGACCCCTAACAGCCCAATAAGTTGTGTCGGAGGAGAGCCCAATACACCCTGAGAAACTACTGGAGTGCCTACCAGTATTTCTCGACCGACTTGGCCAGGGACTTTATGTAATGGATTTCCGAACACTGCGCAATATCAACCTCTAATACCGGGAGAGACGAATCCTATCTGACTGCTACTGCCTCTAAGTGCTTTGGGACTACACCCAACTACTACCTGTTTGCATGAATCCTTTGAACCATGGTAGGATAGTAATCTAAGTGCAGTGGGAACACACTCGAAACGAAGTAGCGACGGCAAGTTAACGGACTAACCTGTACTCATGTCACCTGGGAACTGTTTCCTGACGATAGTTATAATACCAACCGGCAGTTCCCGACGAGTCCTGTCCAGTGTAACTCATAACTTAATAAGCACCTGCATACTATCTCCAGTACGTCGTACTAATGGCTGTGGGACAGACCATATCTCCTGCTGGGATGAGAAGCGTATACACTAGTCTACTCCGGAGTATCGATGCCCCGTCTCGATAATCCTACGACTAGGGACCTGTATAAGGATGTGCTTATAGACTACCCAGCCCCCACTAGTGTGACTGCCATCACAACGTTGGTAGTCAAGCAAAGATCCTAAGGGCTCTACCAATATGTATAAGCGATATGCTAAAAGAAACACATGCACATATTGAGGTAGAACCAAATCAAGTAGCATACTACCATTTTGAGCAAGACTGTTATTATAACTGTGAATATCATAAGCTTCCAATATGTAATATACAATCTAGTATGATACTATAATGGCCTCTATGGCATATATCACTAACAATCTCCCACATGCACTAAGGCCATATATTGGCATATCACAGACCTGTCATCTCGATTAGTCGCTCGAACTGTGTCTAGGAGATAGCTTTTGTGAGTGGATCTGCAGTGTTGTTCTCTGTCTCTACTCTCCGCACCTCGATCTCCCGGCGATCAATGATCTCCCTGATCAAGTGGAACCGCCTCAAGATGTGTCTGGACTTCTGATAGGACCTTGGTTCCTTCGCCAAAGCTATAGCGCCGTTGTTGTCATAATACAGCGGTATTGGATCAAAAATGGATGGAACCACCTGAAGTTCTGCTACGAGCTTCCTAATCCAGACTGCTTCTTTCGCAGCGTCACATGCAGCGATATACTCCACTTCCATGGTCGAGTCAGCAACGGTGTCCTTCTTGGAGTTCTTCCAACAGACCGCCACTCTATTGAGGGTAAAGGCATAACCCGACATGGACCTGGAGTCACCCTTGTCACTCTAGAAGCTGGAGTCGGCGAAGGCCTCGATCTGAAGGTCTTCTCTGCCGTACACCAAGAACATCTCCTTAGACCTTCTCAGGTACTTGAGAATGTTCTTCACTGCTGTCCAGTGTTTCTCCGCTGGGTTCGACTGATACCTGCTTACAACGCTCAGGGTGTAAGCTACATCTAGTCTGGTACACAACATCGCATACATTATAGAGCCTACCGCAGAAGCGAAGGGTATAATAGACATGCGATCCCTTTCCAAATTAGTCTTGGGAGACATCTCTTTGGAGAGAGTGATTCCGTGACAAGCCGGTAGATTACCGCGCTTTGAATCTTCCATACTGAATCTTTTCAGTATGGTGTCGATATACCTTGACTGTGAAAATCCCAACATCCGTTTAGATCTATCACGATAGATCTGGATCCCCAGAATGTAGGAGGCATCACCTAGGTCCTTCATGGAGAACCTTTGTGATAAGAATCTTTTGACTGATTGTAGCATAGGAATGTCATTTCCTATCAAGAGAATATCATCCACGTACAAGACGAGGAATAGCACAGTTCTCGCTACAATTTTACTATAGATGCATGGTTCGTCTGGATTTTTGATAAAGTCAAATTTCTTGACCGTCTCATCAAAACAAATGTTCCAACTCCGCGATGCTTGCTTTAATCCATAAATGGACTTAAGCAAATTGCACACTTTTCCGCTGCTCCCACTCTGAATGAAACCCTCCGGCTGATCCATATAGACGCACTCTTCTAAATTTCCATTTAGAAAAGCGGTTTTTATGTCCATCTGCCAAATCTCATAATCGTAGAAGGCGGCAATGGCAAGAAGGATCTGAATGGATTTGAGCATAGCCACTGGAGAAAAGGTTTCATCATGGTCCAAACCAGGTCTTTGACGAAAACCTTTTGCAACAAGTCTAGCCTTATAGGTTTCAACCTGTCCATCTACACCAATCTTCTTTCTGAAGATCCATTTGCACCCTATGGGTTTTACCCCTTCTAGAGCAATGTCCAAAGTCCATACTTTGTTGGTGTACATGGACTCCATTTAGGTCCACATTGCATTCATCCATTTTACCGAGTCTTTGCTCTGAATGGCTTGCTAGAAACTAGTTGGATCATCATCAACGATGATGCAATCCTCTCTATCCCCGTCTATGAGAAAACCGTAGTATCACTCGGGCGGATGAGACTGCTTACTAGTCCTGCGGAGTGGTGCAGGGATATCCGATTCTTTCGAAACTTCCGGTTCCACCATGCTTTCAGTAATAGCTTGTGGTTCTGGAATTTCTTCCAGTTCTATTGCGCTCCCACTTATCTCTTTTTCTAAAAACTGAGTTTCCAAAAAGTAGGCATGCAGAGAAATAAAGACCTTTTGTTCCTCTACGTAATAGAAAAGATACCCCCCTGGAGTTCTTTGGATATCCTACAAACTTACACAGTACTGAGCGTGCCTCGAGCTTGTCTGCATGCTGCTTTTTTACAAAAGCTGGACATCCCCATGTCTTAAGATACTTAAAATAGGGTTTTTTCCCACTCCACATCTGATATGGTGCGGTAGGCACTGACTTAGTAGGAACCTTGTTCAAAAGATAAGTAGCCTAGACGATATAGAGAATGCTAGTGGAGTATTTTATCTCATGAGACTCTTTGTTTCATAACTCATGTGAGGGTAAGAGTCTAGAGTAAGAAGGAGATGAAACTTTGGAGAGAGAAAGAGAAGAAGCAAAGGAGCTAGGGTTCACTTAGTGTAGAGAATGGCCCATAACAAATAATGAAGCATCCATTATTTTCACATAGAAACTAATAGCCATACTTCAATAGTGCATCCAAAACAATAAACTAATGCCTAAGCCATTCCTCACACCATGCCACAAATATCTCTCCAATTCCACTTCATTAATCCATTTAAGAAAATGGATAAATCAATAATGAGGTGTCCCCTTCTAGAAGCATGTCTTGCCAAATTACAAGAATGCCCTCACCGTATATACATACCCGTATTCGTATTCCGAAAAATACGAATACAATGAGATGATAACAATCCAATAATACAATACTAGGATCCGGCTTAAACCAAAGCCCGCTAGTATTGTCCGCCCGAACATCATCCGTGTACAAGTACACGTATGTGATCGTAGCCCTGCCGTAAAACCATGTGGCCTCTACATCTTTTGCCCGAAACAGGGAAACCCTCTGTGTGGGACTCTAAAGACTCGACAGTACGCTGGCAGTGGGTTTAACCACAAATACGTTAGCGGTATTAGCTGCACGTAACGGCTACCCAGGTATCTGTCGATAAGAAGGTCAATAAGCAAACTCGTCTGAACTCCTACTGAGCCTGTCTGTGACAATCTACGTACAGTCCGGTCTGTTCATCTAAGATGCTCGTATATCAGACCTAGGGGGATGGTAAATGTCAGACCCTTAACAGCCCAATAAGTCATGCCGGAGGAGAGCCCAATACACCGTGAGAAACTACTGGAGTGCCTACCAGTATTTCTTGACCGCCCTAGCCATTGACTTTGTGTAATGGCTTTCCGAACACTGCGCGATATCAACCCCTAATACCGGGAGAGACAAATCCTATCTGACCGCTACTGCCTCCAAGTGCTTCAGGACTACACCCAACTACTACCTGTTTGCACGACTCCTTTGAGCTGTGGTAGGGTAGTAATCTAAGTGTAGTGGGAACACACTCGAGATGAAGTAGCGATGGCAAGTCAAAGGACTAACCTATACTCATGTCATCTGGGAACTGCTTCCTGACGATAGGTATAATACCAACCAGCAGTTCCCGACGAGTCCTGTCCAGTGTAACTCATAACCTAATGAGCACCTACATACTATCTCCAGTATATCGTACTAATGGCTGTGGGACAGACCATATCCCCTGCTGGGATGAGAAGCGTATACAGTAGTCTACTCTGAAGTATCGATGCCCCGTCTCGATAATCTTATGACTAGGGACATATATAAGGATGTGCTTATAGACTATCCAGCCCCCACTAGTGTGACTGCCATCACAACGCTGGTAGTCAAGCAAAGATCCTAAGGGCTCTACCAATATGTATAAGCGATATGCTAAAAGAAACACATGCACATATTGAGGTAGAATCAAACCAGGTAGCATACTACCATTTTGAGCAAGACTGTTATTATAACTGTGAATATCCCAAGCTTCCAATATGTAATATACAATCCAGTATGATACAATAATGGCCTCTAGGGCATATATCACTAACAGTCGGTAGTCAAGCAAAGATCCTAAGGGCTCTACCAATATATATAAGCGATATGCTAAAAGAAACACATGCACATATTGAGGTAGATACAAACCAAGTAGCATACTACTATATCGAGCAAGACAGTTATTATAACTGTGAATATCCCAAGCTTCCACTATGTAATATACAATCCAGTATGATACAATAATGGCCTCTAGGGCATATATCACTAACATAAACTTCGTATATCTTTCACCTTCTTTGGTGTCGGCCACTCGCTGACAGCGGACACCTTAGCTGGATCTACAGAGATTCCTTCGCCTGAAACTATATGTCCGAGAAATTCAACTTGATCTAGCCAAAATTCACACTTGCTGTATTTGGCGTAGAGCTGATGTTGTCGCAATGTCTTCAGAACAATCTGTAAGTGATCGGCGTGCTCTTTCCGATTATTTGAATACACCAGGATGTCATCGATGAATATAACAACAAACCTGTCTAAGTACTCTCGAAAAACTTGGTTCATCAGGTTCATAAAGATGGCAGGTGCATTGGTCACTCCAAATGGCATTACGAGATATTCATAATGACCATAACGAGTCCTAAACGCCATCTTCGGAATGTCGGACTCTTTGACCTTCACCTGATGGTAACCCGAACAAAGATCTAGCTTTGAAAAGACACAAGACCCACTTAACTAATCGAAAAGGTCATCGACGCGCGATAGTGGATACTTGTTCTTAAGTTTCACTTCGTTCAGAGCTCAATAATCCACACACATCCTGTAGGAACCTTCCTTCTTCTTCACCAGTAGCACCGGAGATCCCCGGCTTGAAGTACTAAGACGAATCCAACCTTTCTTCAGGAGTTCATCCAACTGAATGCGGATCTCCTTCAATCCTTCCGGACTTAATCGGTACGGAGCTTTTATCACCGGTTGTGCGCCGGATTGTAAATCGATGCTGAATTCAAGAGCTCGATCGGGAGGCAAATCTGATATATCTTCCGGAAATACATCATCGAACTCTCGAACTACCTCTGGCTTCGATTCTTCCTCTTGCAATGCTGCAACCTCTGCCTTCTTTGGTTTTGCTTTATAGACGCTAGGTTCCAAGGTATGGTCTCCAGTCTTGAAATAGAACACTGAATGATCCGGTATTTCGAACACTACCCTCCTTTGGCGACAGTCGATGATAGCGAAGAAAGTTCCCAGCCAGTCCATTCTCAAGACTATGTCGAAGTTTGGTATGTCCAGCACCTTGAAGTCCGTATAAAATTCTCAACTGCAGACGACCACTGGACACAGATCGTATCCCAAAGTCGCTTTTAGAACGTCGTTCCCTGAACTGACATTCCAGCTGGATACAAGCAGTTTAACTGGGATCGCATGAGTTCGGACGAACCGTTGTGACATAAAACAATGTGATGCCCCAGTGTCGAAGAGTGCTAGAGCAGGTAGGGAGGCTAAGATTGTACCTAAGTCGTATGGGATAGGTTTAGGTATAACAGATATAAGATGATTATGAATTGAAAGGACTTAAAAAGGACTAGGGAAAGGATTTACCAGTGATAATCTGACCCGTAGCTTCGGCCTCTTCGACTGACATGGTGAATGCTTGGCGTCGCGGCACTTTCCTCTATGCTTGGTTAAACACTCGACGTTGGGGTTGAGTGGCCTGGGTGCGGGGAGCTAGAGCTGGTAGAGCTAACCGGGTAGGAGGAGCTTGAATCGCCGGTCTAGCTGGAGGGTTATTGGGTCCTCGGTTCTGTGGGCATGCACTAATGGCGTGAGTAGAAGACCCACAAATCAGGCATAAGTTGTTCGTCCTACGACAGTTCTTCACAAGATGCCCTGTTCTCTTGCAGTAGATGCAAAAGTTTGACCTATTGTTGGCGAACGAACCTACTGGCTTCCGAGATGGTCCGTTAAAAGCTGGCCTGGAAGAGACCCCTCCTGTGATCTGGTTCATAGGGCATTTCACACCGGCAGTCTGGGGCCTGCCCTTCTTCTTAACAACTCCCTCATAGTGTCGGGCAACCTTCAAAGCAAGTTCATGGGTTGGGAAATCCCCTGTAGCGAGTGCAGCTTGGATTTCAGGGTCCAACCCTTACTGAAATCGTCGTGCCCGGATCTTAACAGTGGAATAAGGTGTGCAGCGAACCTGTTATGACCTTATGTTAGCAGTGTAGTGAGTGAGATCAGAAAATTGAATTTGAGACAATATCTTACCGGCTGAGTATGGTAAACTCAGTGTCATATTCATCCACAGACTTGACCCATATCGAGCCCTGCTGTAGATGGATGAACTGCTGCTCCATGTCAAAACGAGCAGTCTCAGGGAAGTACTTAGTATCGAAGAGGTCTAGGAATGTTCTCCATTCTATCGATTGTGCAAGACAGCTCTCCTCAGCCTTCCACCAAACTCTGACGTTATCGGTCAGTTACAACTTAGCAACTCTCACCCACGCAATATCTGGCACTTGGGCTGCTGCCAGATCATCTTCGATCGCTTGCGCCTATTCTTCTGCCTCAAGTAGGCTCTCTTTTCCCGAGAAGTGCTTTGGGTGCAGTGCCAGAAACTGCTTGACTCCAGGTGCCTTGGCTTCGAGGCGGTGTATGAGGATAGCAGTCTGCTGCTGCTGACCCTCCAATAGGCTCTTGATAGCCTCAAGTAGTACCGTTTGCTCATTGATAAAAGCTGCAAAGGTAGGTGGTGGTGGTGGTGGAGTAGGCGGTGGAGTATTGCCGTTGACGTTTGTGCTGGTATTGTTTGGAGAGTCCATCACCTTGATATAAAAGATATGTGTTCACCGCCGAAAGACAGGGACCGAGACGTTGGGACGTCTGGCCTGAATTTGGGGGAAGATGCTATTTGGACTTATCCATCCACCTCTCCGAAAATACCAAGTTGATTTATGGCACCATATATTGGAGGTTTGGACAGACGCGGGCGTTGTAGCAGATTTTATCAGATTCCCCCTCATTTGTGAGGGGTTTTGATTGTGGGGACGTTCTTCCCTGCAGGCGCAATCCCCTGCAGTTAATTACGTTACTGCGTTGCGATAACCACTTTCTCCTGCTCCGGCAGTTCACTTTGTGTCGTGTTGTGTTTGTTTTATTTTGGGTTGCACGTGGATTGTATACGGAGACTAATTTATGTCGTCACCCGTAGGGCGCGGATTAGTCCAAATACGTATATTTTAGATTTGGGTTTAGGTCAAGAATTTTGCTTGACGAGGCCTACGATGGTAGCTTGGTTTGCCAACGGAAATGAACTTAGGACGCAGATCTCACATTTGTGAGGTCCATCGGTTCATGAGATATTTGGATTTGATCTAAGGATCATTAGCCATATTTGAGACTAAGATCGACTTATGAGCAGTGAGCATATGGGCTCAACTGATCATTAGATCCTATATGAATAGCCCATGGATAGTATACGGTAGTCATTGTGGAGACAGTCCGCAGGGCAAAACATATTAGTTTAAGGACGTCGCGGTCCAACATTCTCTGTTTGGCACGAATGTTAATTTAAGGACAATTTGGTCCATTATCCATCTTACGCGCACGTGTATTTGTTACGTGGTGGAGTGAACGAT
The DNA here is from genome assembly GCA_030015575.1 of Agapanthus africanus. Lineage (NCBI taxonomy): Eukaryota > Viridiplantae > Streptophyta > Magnoliopsida > Asparagales > Amaryllidaceae > Agapanthus > Agapanthus africanus. The sequence goes on along the minus strand of JASDDO010000024.1, from coordinate 514,482,865 downwards.
AGTGACATGGAATGCACCCAATTTGGGGTGCAATCCGATTTAAGGTGTGCACGTCAATTTGGAAGTGCATCAATGTGGGATGTAAGGAGTTGTTGGTTGTCAGGACCCGCCACCTCTCTGAAGACGTTGAGAAATTACGACGACATATATCAGAGGTGTGGAGAGATGTACCCTTAAACCAAATTCCTTATTTGAGGGAAAAGATCATGGTGGATCATCTAAGGACCATTAGCCTTATTTGAGACTAAGATTATCTTAGGAGATATGGGATGAATATCTTTTTGGATATCATCAATAAGAGATCATTAGTCATATTTGAGACTAGGATTAGTTTGGAAATCATGAGCATATGGGCTCGCTTGAAGAATCAAAGAGGTTTAACCTCGAGAAACTTAGCCAATTTGGGCTAAGACTGGGTTTCTGTACTACCCAGTAGTGCTAAGCACTCAGTTATACAGCACTCACGTGTGTTTCACGTGAGGCGCTGAAATGGTGCTAAGCACTAGATTTTTGTGGCGCCCATGTGTGTTTGGCGTGAGGCGCTGCACTAGTGCTAAGCACTAGCTTTTTGTAGCGCCTACGTGTGTTTCACGTGAGGCGCTGCACTAGTGCTAAGCACTAGCTTTTTCAGGCGCCCACGTGCGTTTCACATGAGGCGCTATGTAACATGGCCTTGAGCACTCACGTGCTTTTCACGTGAGGCACTGGGTTCTTTTGAAGATTTAATTTCTGTTGATATTTTTAGAGAACTTAAATCTCTGTTAATGGTATTTTGACCATCAACGATCACCAAGATCATTATTTTGAAGATCTGGAATCATGTTCTTTAAGAACTAAGTTCTTAATTTGAAGGAACTAAGTTCCTGGAGTATTATGAACTCCATGTTTTCCATGTTCATGTTTTCAGAGAGGTTAAATCTCTTTTAATGGTGTTTTGACTATTAAGGATCACCAAGATCACTATTTTGAGGATCTTGGATCAGGTTCTTTAAAGAACTAAGTTCTTGATTTGAAAGAACTAAGTTCCTGGAGTATTATGAAATCCATCTTCTTTCTTTTCAATTTTGTTCTTCTCTGAATTTTTGATTCTCAAGAACAAGATCTTCCCGATGAGAATTAAATTCTCAGCTTGTGTAAGATTTGTCTTGCGGATCTCAGATCCATAGAAAGAACTAAGTTCTTTGAGAAGGGTTAAATATATGATATGATAGGTAAAAGAGATATTTTGATCTCGATACATTCTTTACCTAAGGTTTTGAGGAAAAAGATCTTGTTTGAGAATTAAATTCTCTGTTGTTTTGTGGGAGCTTTTGGGAGCCTTCTGTATTATTTTTTTTTACAGAAGCTTATGAGATGGTCTCTTCCTCTTTAGATTTAATTTTCTTGCTCCTATTTATAGGAAAGAGAAAAAATCAATTTGTTAAGAAAATCTCTCATTGAGAGATCATGATTGATTTCATAATCAATCAAAAATGATCTTTTAGATCGATTGGTGAATTTTATTCACCGTTGGATTTTTTATCCAAATGCTCCCTGTTTAACAGAGAATATTTCTTATTTGTTTACAAGATTAGGAAATATTTTCCTAAGATAGAATTTTATTCTATTATATGAATATCTTGTTAATTTAACAAGATTAGGAAATATTTTTCTAACCATAGAATTTGATTCTGTTTAACAGAGAAGATCTCTCTTATTTTAGGAAGATCAGGGAAATATTTCTCACATAGAATTTAATTCTCTCATTAGATCTTTGATCCAACAGAGAATATCTTCTTTATTTATAAAGATCATAGGAATATTTTTCCCTAATAGAATTTAATTCTATCATTTGATTCTATCACCATTGGATTTTTGATCCAACGGTTTTATTTAACAAAGAATATCCCAGATTTTAGGGAAATATCCCCCATGTAGAATTTAATTCTATCCTCTTATGCATGTGGGCGTCGCTTAAAAATTTAATTATTTTATAAATAGTCATTCTCGTGCTTTGCACGCTGGTGCTCACGTGTGTTCCACGTGAGGCGCCACTATAGGATTTAATCCTAATAGAAGCTGGCGCTAGCGCTCACGTGGGAAACACGTGAGACGCTCAAGGATTTAATCCTATCTGAGGAGGTACCTACATGCTTTACATGTGGGTGCACGCGTTTAACACGTGGAGCTTTCCCTTTATTTTTATAAGGGAACAAAAAATTTTGAGCCAAAATTTTTGGCATGAACAAATGCCCCGTACTACTTTGCCTACGTAAGTATGTACGTAGGTGAAGTAGTGCAATGTTATGCGTGACTATAGAATTGATGGCTCAGGAGACAAGTTTGGGATTCTTGTAACCTAAGGCTTTTTCCATCTTCATGAGCCATAAGGGTCTCAAAAATGTTTTTCTCCTTATGAGTCATGAGGATCTCATAGGTGCATATTCTCCCTGGAAATCGTGAGGATTCCTAAGTGTTCATCACCTCCGTGAGTCGTAAGGATCTCACTCGGGTATTTTTTCCTTACGAGTCGTAAGGACCAGTAAGTAGCTTCTTCATTTCAGTGGCATGTAAGTTTGGCGAATGTAGCCCGTGGATAGTATACAAGAGTCAGTTTGGACCTACTTGTAGGGCAACGATGGCTTAGAAAACAGGTTTTAGATCTGTTGCCTAAGGCTTTTCAACTTTATGAGCCGTGAGGGTCTCATAAATACTTTTCTCCCTACGAGTCGAGAGGATCTCGTAGGTGTCTTTTCTCCTTAGAAGTCGTGAGGACTCCTAAGTGTTTTTTCTTGAGAGTCGTAAGGATCTCACAAGAGAATTTTCCCCTTACGAGTCGAGAGAACTCGTAAGTGGTTTCTCCTCCTCATCGGTATGCGATTTTGGAGAATGAGGCCCGTGGATAGTATACAAAAGTGCTCGTGTTTAACAAAGGTCTCGTGCATACCCGAGACTACGGTCCGTTATTGCCCGGGACATAACCCTGCAGCCGTGCTGCTAGGCCCACGATATAATATATATAGATCGCTAATATTGAATGATCATCCTCTAAATCACTATACCTCGCTAAATACAAGTTCAATTCCACCTTGATTTCCCCCATTTCCCAGGTTATATTATGTGTTCAGGTATTAGATAGGCTGTGAACAAGTTATCGTTTCACTTTCAATCACGCTACCACTTATCAACATCACTTTCAATCACTAGTTCACTATCGTATTTACCACAACCCAATCACTAACACTTATCTATCGACAACGCAAATCAGGCGGTAGGTCTCAAAGTAAACAAGCACTATGCACTAAGTATAAAGCAAACACACAATAAGGTAGAAATGCACTAAACAGATGTTCACTAAATTATAACAGCCAACGCCATGAAACTTGCAAAATTCACCATAAATCACACGTGTAGAATCGACTAAAACAATATAAAAGTCATACGAAGTATACATGATTATCTAAGCGGTAAAATTAGTTTCATATCAAAAGAAAATCAAGTTAAGGATTTATCATCATTTTAAATCAGCGATTAGTTGTTGGAATTCCAATTTCAGAACTAGAAGTCCAACTTCACGCACAGTTTACTATGGATTGTGTTTGGATTCAGGTGTTGCTCTAGTTGAATAAAACCTAGTTCTATTTGTTAGGTTTCCAACGCATCAAGCGGATCAATGATAGCCTCTGTGTACTAGGAGATATGTTATGTTTAGTGTCAAGGTGTCAAACCGTCACTGCAGAAAACTGTAGAACACGTCGACATTCTAAAATATAATTATAATATTAAACGACAGAAAAACTGAACGAGATCAAAACCATAAGTTAGATAACTAAAGTATCTATGCGACGATAGAGAATTCCGCATATTTTCAGTTTTTACGTAGGGATGTACAGGCGCTTAAGTTCAGGTATCAACATGAAATACTGCTCTGGACTGCAGTCCAGAGCCGTATTTCCAGTTAGTTTTCGTCACTGTTTTAAGGCAGTATCGAAATATAAAACACAGGGGGTTCTAATTTATCGAGTCAGCTTCGGTATGACATCTCGTTTCGATTTATATATAATTTAATGTAGATTTTAGAATGTGGCATGTGCGGTGAATTTCAGATTCAACGTCGGCTTTTGGAGGCAACATTTTGTGATGATAAACCCAATATTTTTAACTTAACTCTCTACACAATAATTATTAACAGTAGCGGGATTCCTTAATCATAAGGTATGGGCATTTTAAAAGGGTACTCATCCATGTATCACATCGAACGCTTGGGCTACATCTATGGGGAACAACCGAAATATCGGTTCCATTTAATCGATTCAAATTAGATGCCGTTCAAATAAATTCTATTTGGTTTACGGATTAGTAGACCGTGTCGGGTTTCCATTCATCACAATCAAACTACTAGGGTCCGCTAGAGAAATAATTTGTTTACAAGTTATCGATATAGCTATAAATAGATATGTATGTGCACGACCTCATTTATCACGATTATTTTGATTAACTAGCACATTAGCATGAATAAGTAAGTGATCGATTTTCACTTGCCTGGCGATGACATCGGCACGACAACGACGATGATAGCAAGAGTACAGCACGCTCACGGCAGCGACGGCGACAAGCTTGGCTCGGCTATAGGGTTCTGGGCTTGGCCATCGGCTGGAGCGATGATGCACGGAGGTTGTTGAGGTGAGGTTGACGGCGACCGACGGTAAAGGTGACGGTGGTGGTCGCCGGAGGCGGCAGCGGCGGCGGCCTCGGCGGGAGCTCGGTTGCTCTGGTCTTCCGAGGAGGCAGAGCTTGGAGGGCCGGTGCCGGTGCAGAGGCGGTATCGAAGCTCTGGCGTCAAAAGGGAGGTCGAGGATGGTTGGGGAGGCGGCGATGGTTGGGGTAGTAAGGGTGCTTGGGAGTTGAGTTACGATTGGATGGTCAAAGTGTAGGTGGTGTGGAGTGGGGAGCTCGATGGAGGAGTGGTCGTCAAGGGTTCTGGAGTGTCTCCGGTGACGCGGGTTGCCGGCGAAGGGTTTGCAAAGGAGAGGGGGATAGTTAGGGAAAAAAAAGAGATAGAGGTTAGAGGGAGGTGAGGGTTTAGATGAGGGGATCTCAAAGGTAGGCGTGGGGGATCTCGAGAGTTGCTTCGCCATGGCCGTTATGGAGACGAACAGTTCCTGCGGCGATCATTGCTAGGAAGGAGGAGCTCGATCGTGAGGAAAAGGGAGGAGAAGAAACGAGAGGGAAAGAGAGGGCTGGGTCGGGTCGGATTTGGGTGTTGGGCTTGGGCCAGGGCTTGGGTTAGGGTTTATTTAATATTTAGAGATAGGTTAATATGTGGTCTAGGTTAATTAAGGTTTAGGTTTAGAAAATATATATAAAAAAGAAAGATTTAATTAGGTTAATATTGGGTAAAGTTGGAAATATAATTGGGGAAAATTCAGGAAACTAACTTGAGATTTAAACGGAAATTTATTAGGATTAAAATTTTAAATACAGAAAGTACAATAAAACTGGGAATTTACATCTTCTTAAGAAAACTATAGCAGATCAAAATAATAATACACCCTTCCTAAGATAAATGGCACATAGTTATTCCTGGTTGGCATCAATTTTTCAAGAAAATGTCTCTTAAAAACCGAATTAGTTTAATACTTATTTCCTTATTATTTAAAATATATATAGTTACCTGTCATGCATATTTGAGCCATCAGAACCTTAAGCCACTCATCTATAAGATTTTCTAATAGAACTTGATATCAAGATTATAAATAAAAATGCACATCCTGTTGAATTCTTTCAAGCATTGCAATGACATATTCCACTACAAACACATCAATAAAATTCATGCACACAATACTCTCATATCTTAAGATGAAATATACTGGTAATCACAAAACCATGATGACTCTAAATAACTTTAAAATAATATATATGGCAAATATGGCAAACATTAGAAAGAAAGGGCTACTAGGTTCAATAAAATAAAAACCATCTCTAACAGAAACAGAAAAGCATAACTTAATTATCCTTGCTATAACTTATGCTAGAAGTTTAAGCTCCCTCGCGCTCGATTCCTGCAAAATCACAGAACAGTTAGAAGCTTGAAAGGCTTAGACAAGAACTTAAATACAATCAAGTAATTTCTAGCTTGAGAATTCTTCAAATGGACTAAAACAATTATCTGCGACAATGTAAGAGTTTGTCTGATGCTTATGCGACAGAGATGCACAACTTTGATCATGTCATAATCTAATTACTTGTATAGTGAAATATGCATACTTCTTCCATTTTGTAGAAACCAAATTTAAAACGATTGAAATTCCTTCTACCAATGAAATGTACAATCAGTGGTTCACAACCATCCTGATCATTAACAAAATCACTCAATCGAGCAGCTTAAAAATTAATTAAGTTGTCGCCAAGAAAAGAAATACCATAATAGACTGCTTATCATTCGGCATTTTTATAAATACCAAATTTAAATAGACTGAAATTCCTTCTGACAATGATATGTACAATCAGCAGTTTGTTACTATCCAATCAGAAATGATGATGATCATACTAATAATAAATTAAAAAATATCAATCAATTGAGCAGGTAATATATACTGGGGTAAATTTTATACAACACCATTGAACTTTAAAAATGCCATCAACCCCTTTGAAGGGTATTTTTCATGGTCCCCCCCCCCAAAAAAAATGTCATATTCGGTTAATTTGTAGCTATTCAATCCATATACAAGGTCACTTTGGAGTAATTCAAGCTACTCATGTCTCCAACAAGTTAACGAAACTAACATTTTCATATAACATTACCAGTACCAGTTCAAGGGGGGTTCTTGGCATTTCTAAAGTTCAAAAGTGCAATCTCAGAAATCCTATAAGTTCGATGGTGCTTTACAAAATATACCCTATATATTAATTAATTGCCAGACTCTTATCATTCAAAATATTATATCCAAATACAGCATCTGAAAGCAAGTTAATGCGCTGCTACATTTGTCCAAACAGGACCAGAAAATGATATTAGAAAAATCCTATACAGTACCCCAGCAACAGTAAATAAACTCTATAACCTAGATTGTTAAGAAGATTAAAACCTCTCATCATAAAGGTTCATGCATTTAATGGGCTGTAAGTTTAGAATTACGGATCACCAACTGAATTTATGTTTTTGTTTTGGTTTAGTCTTTTGTTCATGCTCTTTGTATTTGATGCATTTCTCGATTCCGGTATAATTAAATCTGAATACCTAAAGAATACAAACTCCTTTTCCACATTCAATGGGCTGGAAACAAAATGAAGATTCAACATATTTAACCATGCATATACACTACATTCAAACTTCGATATACCTAGTCAAAAAAAAGAAAACAATGCCTTCCAGTTTCAAAAGATAAAAAGGAGGGTGAAATTGACAGAGAGAGAAAACAGGGAGATATCAAAATATATACATATCAAACAGATAATGAAGTAGGTGACCACTAAGACTTCGATTCAAAGGTTGATGAAGAAAGAATTAGTCAATAAAGAGGGTCTGTTATAGGTGAAAAGGAGTGATCAATCAATACCACATTAAAACAATATGTATTGGGTGATATATCAAGCGATAAATCAATTTTCAACATATCAATTAGAATACCCATTCAATATGCAAATCTGAGGCTAGAGCTTTTCACTGGCATTTCCAATAGCATTTTGAAAATTAGTACATACTCAGATAACAATGTCAAGTAAGTTTTACTCCTCAATTGCTAATAACAAGCTCAACACGACTATAAGCTGGGTTAGGGAGGAGGTCAGAAGAAACAAATTGGGCTCAAGTTTAAATATTTAGAACAAGGATCAGTACCAAGGCGTGTGTTCTATCAAGTATCTTTTGAACTGTTTTTCAAGGTCAAATTTGTTATCATATGAAGAAGCTCTTGCATATAGAACAAGGGATAAAACCACAAGTTATGGAGTAACATAACTTCATTGCTAACAAATAGATGTTGAATGGCTATCGTAATGGAGGCCCAAGAAGAGGAGCATTTTTTTCCGGTGGGTATTAAAGCAAAGAGGAAAGGATAGAAATCACAAGCAAAAGGGCCATGCACGGATTGAAACAATGATACCAAAATTGTGCGGTGAATTCCAGTGATGTTCATAAGATCAAAAACAATTTACACTTATAGTATTATGTCAAGTAATGAAAAAAGGGAAAGTAGACTTTACACTACAGTGAAACATTAAGTATATATATAGATTAAGCTATTAATTCAAAGAAAAAACATATGGCATCTGGAAACTAAGCATTAAAAGACTAAAGAGCCTTTGTAGATATTAGAATATCATGCTTTTCTAGCATATCACAAAACAATTCAAATATTAATAGCTAAAAACAACAAACCATGACACGTGCCCTGTTAATATGACTACTTCAATTGTCAAACATGTAATTTACTACTACTAAATAACAAGTAGATGTACAGAAAGAGAGAGTGTGTGTGCCTATTTATACTAGAATTTTGCATGTGTGATGCACGCATAGATATGGTATTCTCATGGAAAAATATTTTAGAAGATTTTATAAAAAAATTGATTGAATGATGGAGATTTTTAAAAGAACTTGCTATGAATTTTTAAATGTTTGAAAAGATATAATCATTTTAGAATAAAAAAATTATAAATGTTACTTCTTTTCTCCAAAATTATGAAAAATTTCTTGCAGCGTGTCATTGGTATAATGAAGTTTGGATATTGTTGAGAAAATATTATGCGAGGGGGATTTCCCCCCTTTTTTGATAGAATCTGCTATGTGAGAAATTTTAGTGATATAGGTAGAACACCGGGTTTTTTTCCTTTTCCTTTTCTAATTTATTGCAATGTAATATATGCGAATTCTATTCTTTTTTCTTTGACTTTTACTAAAACAAGAGCAAGCCATGTCAGCAATCAATTTGGAATTTTTTTGAACCCCTTCCTTTTGCATTAAATAGTGTGTGTGTGTGTGTGTGTGTGTGTATTAAAGGAATAAAGACAAACATTACTTTCCAAAGGCATGTCATCAAGAATCATTACAATTAAATCTTGATTGCTACAGAACTCTCACCAAATCAATACACCTAGGCAAGAGAAGACGGAAATCCCAAAATAACCTATTATAAGCTTTTTAAATGTAAACTAAAGAGATTCTCAATATTTATCCAAATATAATTAACAGGGCTTTACATGATAATAAGTCATTTTTAAAAAGCTTGAAAGGTATTAATTGTCAAGAGTCACATATGGAGAGGAAACAATTTACGATATTCACACCTTTATTCACTATCTCTAGACTAAACTTAGCCATGAGCTATTATAAAATCATCTCTAGAGCATTAATAAAATCCAATTATTCTTATAAAAGAAAAAGAAAGATAAACAAAATAAATTGATATACGATACCATAGCCTTTTTATTACTATTATCAATAACCCATCTAAGTATGTATCCAAATTTAGGGGCTAGGCGCTAGAGCTAAGCACTAAAAGTACATAACCAAATTTGAAGCGGACCAGCCCTTCAGGACAGGAACTAAGTGGGTCTAGGCAGGAAATAATTGTGCCTAGGCATTGTGACAATATATTTTGTTAAATTGATTTTAAGTTACTTCTTGTTCATATTCTTCTCTAATTCCCACTAATGTTATTTATATTACATAATTTCAGAAATTGCTACAAGATATATTCTCAGTGCAAATCCCGAGATATTATTACTATGAAGGATATACAAAAGAACAACAGGTCTGATTCAAAATTATATTGCTTCATCCTGTCACAAGGAATTTCCGATCCATTTGACTATTGACTAATTTTTTTACGTCTAATATTACCCATGCATTTCATGCATTTATTTGCCAATTTATGCATATCTTTACATAAGTCATTATAAGTTTCAAAAGGAAACCGCCTAGGACACCTAGACGGCTAGGCGCTAAATGACATCTTCACCGTTCAACACCACTTTAAGCCTTGGCAATACCTTTAGCTAATGGGATTATGACATTATAATGAGAAGTTGTGAAACTAATAAGATCTAAAAACCTCTAGTTAATGAGGACATAGAACATAAGAGTAATTCTAGGGTGGCGCTAACATGACAACAATCACAACATACCAATGACTTTTCCCTGTTATTTTAATCTATATGGCATAGGTGTAAGAATCACATCAATTGAAGTAGTATGTTGTCAATGCCACTTATGAAGTCTCTACAGTACATTAGAGATCCTAATTTCTCGAATTTGAAAGCACCGTGCAAACTGAAAATTGTGTATTTATACGCATATAAAATAAAACTATAAAGTGTAAAAAAAATCCAATACAAATTTGCATGTAAAAATATATTCACAATCATCATAAGTAATAAATCAAAGAAGAAACTATAGCATTAAAATCATACCTCCCGAGCTCAATCCATCTCTTCCTCTGCCTTCTCAACTATAAACTCGCTGATCTCAGTCATCAGCTTCATCTCTTCTACTTTGTGCTTTTTAAGCTTCCTTTCAAACACCATCAACTCCTCCTCGTCCGTCCTTTCTAGCATCTCTACGGCAATAACATTCCCTATCACCACCGCAGCCGCCATCAACAAGGGAAATTCTCTCTTCAAACTCCTCGATTCAGTAATCGCATCCTCACCATTAGTAGGCTTAATGTCCTTCTTCGATTTCTTCCTACTCACGCCATTAGAATTCGCATGCTTTGGCTTCTTGACCGCCTCAACCTCATCGCCCCAAATATTCTTCCCGAGCTCAAAGATGGACAGATCATGAGGCTTCTCGGATTTATGATTTCGACGATCCAAGTACTTCTTCTTCAACCCCCTAATCTTGTTGAACAGCATGTACGGAGACACGTCGACGCTCAGAGACTTCTTCATGTATTCATGGAGATCGTCGATTATGGCTTGAGACAGCTTGAAGGGGCCTTTCTGGGCTTGATACTCCACCAACTTGTTGAGTATGGTGATCTCGTCGTCCAAGCTAAAGATTCTCTTGAACTTATTCGACTTCTCGGATGTCTCCGGCTTCGAGGGGCTGACGAGGCTCGCGGGTTTGGAGTCCTCCTCGGAGTCGCTGGATCCGGGTGCGGGTTTCGACGGGGTTCCGTTAAAGGGTTGAGATTTGCCTATATCCTCGTCTTCGTCGTCTTCGTCCTCGTCCTCGCTGGGCTCCGAGTCCGAATCGGATGAGGGTTTCCCCTTAACGGGTTGGGGCTTCTTGCTAGCGAGTTGGGATTTGCCGACGTCTTCGTCGCTGGAGTCGTCCTCGCTCTCGCTTTTGACCAATTTGAGTTTGGGCTTGGTTGGGGTTTGAGGGATGGGCTTGGCGTTGGTGGGCGGTAGCTCATCGTCGGAAGAGTCTTCTTCTTCTTCGGATGAGGAGGAAGGAGGTTGGGGCGGAGGCAATTTCTTGGATTTCGCCATTAGGGTTAGGGTTAGGGATTTTGGGGGCTCTAGGGTTTTTGGGGCGGCTCAGGGTCGACGTTGTTATAATAAGCAAGTGGAGGGTATGGAATTGTTTGGTACCGTACCTCTTGAATAGTATAATTGCATATATACAGAGAGAGGGAGTTTAACCGATGAAAGGTTCCATGAAGGAATTTCCTTCTATTAGGTCGGAAAAATGAACTCTCCATGATCTTTTTCGATCGTATATATATAAGATTTGATGTCTGAGATAATAGAGAATTTTGGTTTTAAAAATTTTTACTAAAAGTTAATAAAGACTTTTTTATAGACCTTTGATAGAGATAATTAAAGATACCGATAATATTTTTGGAAAGTAGTTTAAGCAATTTTCTAGTTTCTTAAATATTTGGATTGCAACATGTCTTCCTAGTAATCTAGTTATAATACTGGAGAACAACTATAGATTTTTTAAAACTTGTGGTAAAGGTTTTAGAAAATTAACTATAATTTCTTTAATTGCTTTTTTCCAAAAATTATGTAGATTTTTTTGATCATATGTCAACCTAAGAATCAAATTGGCAATTTTAATTTAAGAATGCCTCTTGCATTAACAATGGCACATGCAATGCACGTTATTAAATTGATAGGATATATAAAATACATAAATTTCATATAATATGTGCTTTATTACATTAACTTTTTTGTTAATTTATTATCCTATAATAGATTTTAGAGTATTTGAGAAATTGGGTATGAGTTTATAAATAATTTTTCAAAAGCATAAAAAGTTTGCTTTCCATTTATCATTTTGAAAATCACTTTGAAATATATATTATGATTTGTTGTTGAGAAACTTATTATCCTTTAAAAAAAAGAATTTGCTGTTTTTTTTTCTTGAAGAAGTTTGGTTATTAACCTACATTTAGAATTGTAATAACTGTTAATGTTTTTGTTGTCCATAATATATATTTTGATTTAAATATATATTTTATTATTTTATAGTTGTTGATTCTAAAAAAAATTCTCATATCAAAATAATAACGTGAGGATAAAGGATTTTTTGAAAATTAAAGTCGAAAAGCATTTGAGAACGCCATGTGGAGACTAATGTTATGGCAGATACGATGCAAGTGATTAAATTAATAAGATATAAAAAATAAAAAAATAAATCTATAATAATCTAAATATAGCTATATTTTATTACTTTAATTTCTTACTAATTTATTATTGTAATAGATTTCAGAATCAGCTACAATTTTTTTCATTTTTTTCTCAAAACATAAAAAAATTGTTTTTCATGTACCATTTTGAGAATCACAATGAAATATATTAGGTTTTTGCACGTATTATGCACGAGTTATGTATTCTCTATTCTCTATTCTATTAATGTCAAAAGAGTAGTGTACAGAACACGTGCAAAATAAAACGTTCTAACTTGCTGCCATCTAAACAGCGATGATGTGTCAATTTATTATGGCATATGCAATGTATATAATTAAATTAATAAAATATAGGAAAAAAAAGGGATTTGTTAGTTTCTAGTTTAGATCACTTTAATTTTTTGTTTCAGAAATATCTTAAATATTTTTCATTAAGTTAATAACGATTTTTATAAGTTATTTAAGATAGCTAAATTATTAAATTTTAAAAAAAATAAAAATCTCGCAAAAAATCTATAAAATCGATATTAACTTAACTGATTCTTTAAAAAAAATTCTTAAATCTTTGTCCATATTAAAATATACAAACGTTGCATAGCACGTGCTAAATACTAATCTATATAAATTTAGGTTAAATATTTTGCCCTAATTTTGTTGGTTAGTGTGCCCTCAAGGCAATTATTGTAATTGTTGACAGGCGATTATGATAATTGAGGGAGAATCTATAAGGGTATAACAGTTTTACTCGAAATGATAGTATGCTATCTAGTTTGTCTTTATCATCATGTATATATATTATGTTGTATTACGGATCGCTATTACATGTTGATAGAACCCACAGGATTCTTGCTTGACAAGCAGCGTTATAATGGCGATCATACTAGTGAGCCATGGATAGTCTATAAGCACATCTTTAAATCTCCCTAATCATTGGATTATTAAGACAGGACATCAATACTCCGGAGTAGACTAATGTATACATTTCTTATTTCCTAGAGGGGAGATAGCCGGTCTCCCAGTCATTGGTGTACGATACCAAAAATTGTATACAGGTTCTCATTAGGGAATGAGTTATACTAGACGGACTCGCCGGGAAACTGCTAGTTGGTATTATACCTATCGTCAGATAGCAGTTCTCTGGTGGTATGAGTACATGTTATTCTGTTGACCCAAGATCGTTATTTATCTTGTGTGAGTTCCCACTATATTTTGATTACTACTATACCACGGCTCTACTGAGTCGTGCAAACAGATTTTAGTTGGGTGCAGTCCTGAGCTACATGGAGACAGTGAGCGGATTGAGAGGATTCGCCTCTCCCGGTATTGGGAGTTGATGTCATGCTGTGCCTGGTTGGCCATCACCATAGGTCTCTGGCCAGAGTGGATAAGATATACTGATTGAGGATCAGTAGTTTCTCGGTTGGTGATGGGCTTGATATCGACACAACTTATCAGGTTATTAGAGGTCCGACATTTACCACCCCATAGACCAGATATGTGATACTCTCAGAAGAACAGACCGGACTGTACGGTGACTGTCACTTATAGGCTCAGTAAGGGTTCAGACGGGCTTACTTGTCGATCTTCCTTGCGACAGATACCTAGGTAGCCATTTACGTACAGCTAGTGCCACTGACGTGCTTATGGTTAAATCCACTGCCAGCGTATTGTTGAGTCTTTAAAGTCCTATACATAGGTTTTCCGGCTCTAGCGATATGATATAAATGTGTATATTGGATACGTACTGGGGTTTGATTAAAACTAGTGTATTGGATATACCGACGGTAATCGGACATTTGGATAATACTAGCCGGTCTTTTAGAAAAACAGATATTAAATCAAATGCTAATTTAATATAGTAATATATGTATTGGATATATGTATTTACTAGTATATTGTCACTATTTATTTATGTCTCATTAATGTATTTTTTAATACATAAGGAAATTATATATATATATTTGTTTGTTTATGTTTTTTTTTCTTTTTCCTTTTAATTTTCTTTAAGTTAACTTATTTCATGGGCATAACATATGCATTGGCACTCTCACAAAGTGGACAAATGGAGGGGAGAGAAAATGGTGGACACTTGAATGATGGATTAAATCCAATTAATGAGATTAGTTTATGTTATGATAAATATTAGTAACCATTTTCTAAAATGGTTAAGATTTTTATTCTAGCATAATAACTCTCATCTTCTTCAAGCTCCTCTCTTCTTCCTCCTTCAAAATTCAAAGAGAGTTAAAAATAATAATTAGATGGTGAGATTATATTAAAATGACTTGCTATATCCCTAACACTGCAAAACTAGCAAGTTTGTATGGTTAGTTTTTTCACAAGTTGCTTGGAGCTTGATCAGTTAAATTTATTGCAAATTTGTATGGACATTTTTCTTAGTATTATTAACTACTAAAATGTGTTAATTATAATTTAAGAACATATGTGGGTTTATTTGTAAAAAGATTATTATCATATGTTTCTTCATTTATAATTAATAAAATTAGGGAAAATATATACATATAATATTTAAATAAAATATTCATATTAAAATATGCATATCATATCAAATATTCATAATCAATATTCTTAACTTAAGATATCATATCATATAGTTGGATAGAATAATATCTCAAATAAAAATAAGTCCTACTAACAATATAATTTGAGATATTGTGCAGGTATTATAATAAAATTAGTTTAGGTCGGAACTGTGAGTAGGTGATCCACAACAAATTGAAGTATCAAACCGAATCTGACGAATATTAGGAGCAAATCGAAGAATCTCGCAACGGCAGAGACTAAGAGCAATATTTTCAGAATATTTTTATCACAAGGATCTCCAAATATCGATAGAAGAAGCCACGAGAAATCCTAAGTCACAAGACTGTTGGGATTTCCTAGCGTCCTGACTATCTATCGTGGTCGTTGTGGAACAAAAAAATTTGGGGTTTAAAAACTGGCGCTAGAAAAACCCGACCAAGATTCTACCATAAACCTAAACTAGCAAACAAAGAGGAGATCTAACTACTATGATAGAAGTGTCTCACCAAAAGATCCGTGTCCTTCGGTCTTCTATCCTTTTTGTTTGGTCCTAGGGATCTCCTTGAACGAGCTTAATCACTTTTCCTTGCTCCATGAGATATCCTGGATCGAGCTTGATCGCCGGTCTTCCTCCGTCGAAGATGATCGACCCAAGAGATGTAGTCCATGGCTCTAGCTCCACACTAAGAGTCTAGTGGTGCAACTAGAGACTTTAGATTGCTAATCTAAAGTGTCTAGGATGTAGTGTAAGGTTCTAAATGTGTATCTATCTTACCTCCTCTCTTGATTCTTAACACATGAGATTGTAGAGAGGAGGTTCAAGATGAAGGCGGTGGAGCTCAAGAAAAGTAGTAAGGAGAGTGAAATAAAGAAAATATGGTGAGAATGAAAATCTATTGAGAGAGAAAAACTCAACCATGGTTTTGTAAAATCATTTTTTCAATATTAAAACCCAACCATTCTTGAATAGTTTGCACAAATGAATTGAAAATTCATTTGTCAACACTATTGAAGCATGGTTCTCACCATACTCCCCTCACTACCTTTACACCTCATTTTCTATTTAAAAATAAATGGATAAATCTAAAATGAGGTGTCCACCTTCTAGAATGTTTTCCGTATAAATACGGATTACACTCTAATGTATATACATACCCATATTTGTATCAAAATACGAATACCCAAAGAGATAGAATAACACAAAAAATATAATACTAGAGTATACATATCGAAATACATATACGTAAATTATTAAATCAATACCTGATTTAATAATCCGGCTCAATCCCGAGCCGGTTAGTATTATCAACCGTCCGATCGAAAGTCCGGGTAACTAGTACAATCATTCGATCGGAACCCTGCACGTATCGAATACGGCTACTACATCATTTCGCCTGAACCAGGAAAACTCTCTGTATGGGACTCTAAAGACTCGACAGTACGTCGGCAGATAGTTACTGGATAAATGCATAACCACAAGCACGTCAGCGGCACTAGCTGTACGTAACGGCTACCTGGGTACTTGTTGAAAAGGAAGGTCGACTAGCAAACTCATCTGGATCCCTACTGAGCCTATCTGTGACAATCTCCATACATTCCGGTCTCTTCGTCTGAGAGTATCGCATACCGGGTCTAGAGGGTTAAACTTCAAACCTTATTAATCCGATAATTAGTGCTGATGTGGCTCAGGACCAATCCAGGAAACTACTGATCTACCTATCAGTAAATCCCAACTGCCTTGGCCAAGGTCTTATGGTGCTGGCCAATCGAACACAGTGCGATATCGACTCCCTATACCGGGAGAGACGAGTCCTCCACAATTGCTCACTGCCTCCATGTGGCTCGGGACTGTACTCAACTAAAACCTGTTTGCACGACTCAGTAGAGCCGTGGTAGGGTAGTAATCAAAGCACAGTAGGAACTCACACGAGACAAATGATGATCTCAGGTCTGAAGACTAACCTGTACTCATGTCACCTGAGAACTACTATCTGACGATAGGTAAAGTACCATCTAGAAGTTCTCGACGAGTCCGTCCAGCGTATTCACCCCCATTGAGCACCTGTATACGATCTTAGGTGCGAAAGACCAATGACTGTGGGACCAACCATCGCCCCTCGTCAGGGTCTAGAAACGTATACACTAGTCTACTCTGGAATATCGATGCCCAGTCTCGATACTCCCACGACTAGGGACACTTTAAGGATGTGCTTATCGACTACACGGCTCCCACAAGTATGATCGCCATCACAACGCAGGTAGTCAAGCAATGATCCTACGATCTTTATCAACATGTATAAATGATACGTAATAACAAGTAAAATATATGCACATGTTAAGATAAAGACAAACCAGATAGCATACTATCATATCGAGCAAGATTGTCCTGTTCATACATATGTCCAAGCATCCACATGTATACATATACAATAATGGCCTCTAGGGTATACATATCCAACAATCTCCCACTTGCACTAAGGCCATATATTAGCGTATTGAGTACCCAACGTCTGCACTAGGTCTAGTTGTTCGCGTATCGCATACCCAACATCTCAAATAGTCTCTCAAACTGTGCTTGAGGAAGGGCCTTGGTGAATGGATCCACTGTGCTGTCTTTTGTGTCCACTCTTCGCACCTCGATCTCCCGGCGATCAACGATCTCCCAGATCAGGTGATACCGCCTCATGATGTATCTGGATTTCTGATGGGACCGTGGTTCCATCGCTAAAGCCATAGCTCCATTGTTGTCGCAATACAAAGGTATTGGATTAACAATGGATGGAACCACCTGAAGTTCAGTAATGAACTTCTTAATCCAGACCGCTTCTTTTGCGGCATCGTTGGCAGCAATGTATTCAGCCTCCATCGTCGAGTCTGTGACGGTGTCTTGTTTGGACCTCTTCCAACAGACTGCCCCTCCGTTGAGTGTAAACACAAAACCCGAGATAGACTTGCTGTCATCCTTGTCACTCTGGAAGCTCGAGTCGGTAAAAGACTCTACCTGGAGGTTCCTATTACCGAATACCAGGAACAGTTCCTTAGTCCTTCTCAGGTACTTAAAAATGTTCTTCACTGCTGTCCAGTGGTTCTCTCCTTGGTTTGACTGATATCGGTTCACCACGCTAAGCGCGTAAGCTACATCTGGTCTGGTACATAGCATTACATAAATTATAGATCCTACCGCCGAAGCGTAGGGTATAGTGCTCATGCGAACCCTCTCCTCATCGGTCTTGGGAGACATATCTTTGGAGAGGGTGATTCCGTGCAATGCGGGTATGTTACCGCGCTTGGAATCTTCCATACTAAATCTCTTTAGTACGGTCTCTATGTACCTGGACTGTGAAAGTCCCAATAATCTCTTTGATCTATTTCTGTAAATCTTAATCCACAGAATGTACGAGGCATCACCCAAGTCTTTCATGGAGAACCTTTATGACAAGAACAGCTTGACCGATTGTAGCATAGGAATATCATTTCCTATCAAAATAATATCGTCCACGTACAAGACTAGGAATACGACAGTTCATCCTACAATTTTCTTATATATATAAGGCTCATCCTCGTTCTTGATAAAGTCAAATTCCTTGATTGTTTCATCAAAACAGATGTTCTAGCTCCGCGATGCCTGCTTTAATTCATAAATGGATTTAAGCAACTTGCACACCTTCCCGCTGCTCCCACCGTGTACAAATCCTTCCGGTTGATCCATATAAACGCACTTTTCCAAACTTCCATTTAGAAAAGCCGTTTTTACGTCCATCTGCCAGATTTCATAGACATGGAAGGCAGCAATGGCAAGTAGGATCCGAATGGATTTGAGCATAGCCATTGGAGAAAAGGTTTCGTCATAGTCCACACCTGGTCTCTGACGAAAACCTTTTGCAACAAGTCTAGCCTTATAGGTTTCTACCTGTTTATCTACACCAATCTTCTTTTTGTAAATCCATTTGTATCCAACGGGTTTTAGCCTATGTGGAGCAACATCCAAGGTCCACACTTTATTGGTGTACATGGACTCCATTTCGGATTGCACAGCATCCAGCCATTTATCAAAGTCCCTATTGATAATAGCCTGCTTGAAACTAGTAGGATCATCTTCTTCCAAGATGTAATCCTCTCGATCCCCGTCTATGAGAAAACCGTAGTATCTCTCGGGCGGATGAGAAATCCTACTAGATCCGCGGAGTGGCTGAGGTTCGTTGGGTATTACTGAATCTAACGGTTCCACCAAATCTTCAGTTATAATTTTTGTTTCTGGAACTTCATCCAGTTCTACCACGCTGTCACTAATATTTTTTGCAAGAAATTCTTTTTCCAAAAATGTAGCATTCCGACAAACAATAATCCTTTGTTCCTCTGCATGGTAGAATAGATATCTATTAGAATTCTTTGGATATCCCACAAACTTACACAAAACTGGTCGTGCCTCAAGTTTATCTGGGTTCTTCTTTTTGACATAAGTAGGGCAACCCTAAATCTTAACACGTTTAAGATACAAACTCTTACCACTCCATATTTTATATGGAGTTTTAGGCATGGATTTGGATGGAACTTGATTCAAAAGATGTGCCGTTGTTTGAAGCGCATATCCCCAGAATGAAAGAGGCAACTCAGCACTACTCATCATGGAGCGAACCATATCCAATAGGGTACGATTCCTCCGCTCCGATACACCGTTGTTCTGTGGTGTATACGGAGGAGTAAGCTGAGAGAGAATTCCATTCTTTTTTAGGTATTCAAGGAATTCCATGCTTAAGTACTCCCCTCCTTTATCAGATCGGAGGATCTTGATACTTTTGCCAGTCTGGTTCTCTACTTCATTTCTGTATTCTTTGAATTTCTCAAAAGCTTCAGATTTGTGTTTCATAAGATACACATATCCGAACCTAGAGAGATCGTCAGTGAATGTGATGAAGTACGAGAACCCACCCCTTGCATGTATAGACATCGGACCACATACATCACTG
Source organism: Agapanthus africanus (assembly GCA_030015575.1). Taxonomy (NCBI): domain Eukaryota; kingdom Viridiplantae; phylum Streptophyta; class Magnoliopsida; order Asparagales; family Amaryllidaceae; genus Agapanthus; species Agapanthus africanus. The sequence goes on along the minus strand of JASDDO010000024.1, from coordinate 514,462,791 downwards.
TGTATGAGTCCCAAGAGCTCTGTAGCTCTTTCTCCGTGTCCGGTGAACGGAGATTTGGTCATTTTTCCCTTAAAACAAGACTGACAAGTTTCATAAGATGAAAATTCGAACGTATTCAAATATCCATCTTTATGCAACTTACTTAGTCTTATCTCTCTGATATGACCGAGTCTACAATACCACAAGTAGGATTCATTCACTTCTGAACTCTTCCTCTTGCATGTGTTTTATACATTGAGAACTGTGTTTTGATTTAGAACATAGATATCATTACACAGTGTGCCTTCCGCAACCAATACCTTATCAAGGTAAATGTTCATGATATTTCTATCTAGAACAAAATTATATCCATCTTTATCAAGTAAAGAACTGATATGATGTTACAAATCATAGAATAAAGTAGCAATTGTTCAAAACCATAGTATTGCCATTTGGCAATGCTAGGTGATATTCACCGACGGCAGCAGTATCAACTTGTGCTCCGTTCCCTACTCTGAGAGACATATCACCAAGTACAACCATTCTACTTTTTCTCAGTCCCTGCAATAAATTACAGATATGAGATCCTGATCCGGTATCTAGTACTCAGAAGGTAGGACTAACCGAAAAACAGTTCTCAATAACAAAAACACCTGAAGGAGACGCAATAGTATACTTCTTCTTCGTTGAGGTCATCAAGGAATTCATGCAATCCTCTTTCTTTTGCTCATTCTCATGACTGTTGTCATAAGTTAGAGCCGAACCGATGTTCCCCAGCCCTGAATAAGAATTCGGATCGGTCAAGCGATATATTTTATTATCTTGATTAAGGCATGAATTGGTTGCTACCTGGAGAGAGAGAAAAGAAACACTCAGCGTGCGCTCTTACAAGATTAGATTGGTTATTAATTTATCTAATTAGGATGGCTCCCACTGTTTCCTTGAATTCTCCTTCAAACCTTAAAAGGAGAACTAGATGGGATCATTAACACCTTACAAGTTCACTAACCGTTCAGCCAGGTCGGTGTTGGTACTCCGAGGGAGGTTTCCCGTGCTCTCGCACGGACCTAATTAAAATAAACCTCGTTTTCGCAGAGGTGTACCCCGTTAACACCTTTCTAGACACCTAATAGGTCAGCTAATTGTGAAGTGATAAATATCTCCCAAGAGTAATCCTACTCATCAGTGGGATCGAGATCCAACTATCATTGCGTGATAAACTAGATGGAAGCCACTCTAGTCACCATACTCCAGAAGGTATGCAACACTAGCAAGTTTCCTGTATATTTGAAACTCTCGATGTGGTTTTTGCCCCTAGGACCTTAGTGACCTTGACACAGTCAACAAATCAAAAAGTCCTACTCAAGTTCAACCCGTTATTATCTTGATTGCATTAAACCCAACCGTACAACCCTTGACACAGTCAACAAGGTTACACGACTGTCCTAACCAATCGCATCGTATGCTAAAAATAAGCAGTACTCGGCTACCGTACACTATGCCTTAACACAGTTAACAAACGCAGTATGAATACTAAGTATTACTTATAGGAAATGACGGAGGGCTACGGCTGGTTTTTGGAGAAAAACCTTTAACGTAATGAAGTTGATATCGTTGAAGGAACCGAGTAGTTTTGAAAATGAGTGGTTTAGGCTTCGCTTTTGAAAACTTGTGTTTTTGAAGAAAACCGAGTAATCTACAGTAAAAACTTTTGCTCAAGAGGTCACTCCCCGCGAAGGGATCTAGGCTCTTGCCTCCTCGAATGAGGTGCTGGATATTCATGACCGAATACCACTATGCAAAGCGAAAGAATATGACTATAGTTTTTCGAAATTTGTTCCAACAACATCTTTTAGGTTTATTATCTTGCATTAATAAAAATTAATGCGGTCCCATCAATTAATCCCTATCACACCAGAAAAGAACGAAAATACAATGTACGTATATACCATCCGCATTCGCCACGGGGCTCCGTCATGCACCGTTAGGTTACTTAACTAACAGCGGAGCGGGGGTTGGACTAGCGCGGGTGAAAAACATATACAGCATCTACTAGTATATATAAATATATGTATAACATTCGTCCCAAGCATGATATAAGCAACATTACAGAATAGCAAAAAGCAACACAGAATGGCGGATAATCTTGGAGCCTCGGGTTTCATTTGAGCCGCAAATGAGACCCGACGTTCCCGGTCATGTGGATAACCCGTGCAATGAAAAACCTAGACCCCTACGAGCGCGGAAAGTTACCCACCAATCCCAGAAGTGAGGCAACCCCAATCAACAAAGTGAATAGATCACTCAGCACTTCACGGAATCCGGTAACTTGAGCACTCCTCCTTAGGTCATCCTATCCTAGGAACCCAATCTAATTCTAAAGTGAACCCACTTCCTATTTCTTCATCCTCTACCTCTTTCCAAGTAGTATAGGGTGTTTTCTTCATAAGTTTCATGACTTGGTGAAGTGGGAGCTTGATCTTGTGTTGCCTCGACGTAGATCATCTTCGGCATCGAAGTCGACGACCTAGCCCGATCATTCTTTCGATGAAACCACCGCGAGAGTCCGGGATCCGATGGGTACAGCGGAGGGACTTCATCACGGAGCTATGGAGGTGGAGGACCGGATCTACAAAGGTTGTAGCCCCGTTCACTTAGCAGTAAAACTGTTTACTACTTGCATGTTTCGCTTAATCTTTAGTTAACGATCTAGTCTAGAGTTTCTCGGCACCGTAAATTTTGAAATTGGCATGATTGATGCCTTGTGAGACCTTATTAGTGTGCCTAGGAACCCTACAGTGGTATCAGAGCCTAGCTAGAGCCTTAGGCGAAGTGTAGACGATGTTAGAATTCCGATCGAACCCCGAAACCCTAAAAATGACCCCTCTCTGTACATTTTTACAAAACTGGGTTTTTCCAGATTAAAAATTCTTAAAAAATTCAGCAGGAAATTCTAAGAATTACGGTGCAAAAATGACCAAGTGATACGGCTAAAGCGCGGCGGAACCGCGGCAGAAGCTTGGCTTCTGCGGCAGTTCCGCGGCCAAATAATGAGATTAGACTTCCATTTTTGCACAGTAATTTGTCTCTTCAGGTACTGAGTTTTCTGGGAATTTTTAATTTGCACTCAAGAGTTGAGTTTTCTGGGGTGTTTTGGAGCTTCGTGGATTCGATCGGATTGTCTAATCTTGTCTATGTGTTTTCCGGATAATTTTAGAATATGTTAAAAAGTTCGACCGGATATAAATACCCACTTTTTTCCCTGCCGCGAAATTTCCAAGTGTTGGATTTTTCCGTGATTTAAAGACGTTCTAAAGTAGTGCAAGTAACGCGATGGACCCTCTAGAAGACAACAAACCTTAACTCGATTATGTGACCGTCTTGAACTGCCCTTTGAACCTTAGGGTTTGGGGCAATACGGCGTGCCACATGTGAGGCGTTGGCTTGACCCTTCTACGGCTGGACCGTTGGTACTGAGGCATGAAGTGAATGTTTTTAAACTTGTTTCATGTGTTGAGCTGTTTCGGGAAAACTTGGGTGTTCGATTGTTCGATCGGAAAGTTTGACAATTTCTATTTATCCGGAATGTGATACAATATTTGGAATCCACAAGTAGTTATGAGATAACTGAATGAATGTTATAAGCATAGCACTTTAGTCTCACTTGATCGGTTGCCACGAAATTTTGATGTGATCAAAAGTCCGTCGCAATCTCGTAGCGTACGCGGATACTTGCCGGTAAACTTAATAGACAGTCTCACCCCATAGCCCCGACCAAGTGACTGTAGGAGAACCCCGTCGCCGAAAGCATCCGTTTGGGTGCTGGCGGTAGCGGTGTTCCGCCTTGGTGCACTTCGTCGACGGTATCGGGGGTGCAGCCGTCTACTAAAGTTTGCGACGAGCATTCGATCAGGATGTCGGGAATCTTGTTGAACTGCCCGACTTGATATTGAAAAGTGTTTTCGATTTTGAGACTAAAATGCGGGGTTTATTATTGTTAGGCATGCGATGTCTAAGGAATTCATTTGATTAGGCATGCGATGTCTAAAGAGTTTGCGGATTCCAACTGTTGTAGTTTTACACTTTCTTTTCTGTGATCGTAAGTGTAATATGTGATACCGCCGGTTTTGTTGCTATATGTCAACGACAATTGGGATGCGCATATTTACTTACGTTGATGACATGTGTTGTTATGTGTTGCTGGATATGTTATATTGGATCGTCGTGTTTGAATAGCCGGGGGTTTTTATGTGAGATGAGTGTTTTTCATTTTCATTCATGTAAAAACTTGTATGTAATATTCTTTTATTGGGGCACTTCCAGGTTGCGGAAGATGTCACCGTTTGTATATTATTTACTTTTCCGCACTAGGATAGACCCAAGGAGGAGGGCACAAGTAACCGGGTTCTAGAGTCCAGTGGGAGACTAACTCGAGGAGTCGAGTCCGGGTCTCCTAACTCTAGAATTGGTAGGGTTACTTGCCGCTCTCGTAGGGGTCTAGGGGTGTGGGTTTGGCTATTCATCTCGACCGTGGAATCCGTGTTTTATACTGGCTCGTATTAAAAACACGGACGTCCTAGTATATTCAATATTTCATATGATATTTTCTGCTGCGATATCTGTGATGTGATCATGATATGTTCTGTGATGGATACTGTATATATATGATATATTATATAGACGTTACTTATGTTTTACACCCGCGCTAGCCCTGCCCCGCTCTACCGTTAGTTACCTAACCTAACGGTGCACGAGGGGACATCGAGGCGAATGCGGATGGCATAAGTGTACGTCGTATTTATCTGTGATGTTTAGGTACTTAAATGATGGGACTTCATTAATGTGATTAATGAAAGTAAAAGAAACCTAAAGATGTTGTAGAATCGAATTTCAAAAATAAAACAGGTAGCTACAGTTCTTGCTTTGCACAGCAGTATATATGATATATCCTGCACCTTATTCGATAAGGAAAGGACCGAGATCCCTTCACCGGGAGTGACTCCTTTAGCAATAACTGGCAGATGCTACAACCCTCGGTTTGTCTTTGATTGCTTCTATAGTTTCTGCTTTGCACAGTGATATATATGATATATCCCGCACCTCATTCGACGAGGAAAGGACCGACGATCCCTTTACCGAGAGTGACTCCTTTAGCAAAACTAGAAAAGCCTAAAAAACACTCCATTTTAAACTCATTTGATTCTACAACGATATCAAGTTCATTACGCAATAGGTTTTCAGAAAAACCTGTCGCAGCCCTCCGTCATTTCAGATAAGTTGTATATAGTATTCGTGCTACATTTGTTGGCTTTCGTCAAGGTATAGTGTGCGGTAGCTATATGCTGCTTATCTACTGCATACGATGCGATTGGATTAGGGTAGTCGTGCGGCTTTGTTGGCTTTCGTCAAGGGTCGTGCGGGTGGGTTTAATTCAATCAAGAAATGTACGGGTTGAACTTGACTAGCGGGCTATGGTTTGTTGGCTTTCGTCAAGGTCATAGCACGTTAGGGGCAAAATATTATCGGGAATTTCAAGTGTTGAAATTTGCAATGAGATTGCATACCTTCTATGAGATAGTTGGATCCCGATACCTGCTGCGAGTAAGAGTTACTCCTGGGAGACTTTTACACATTGCAATTAGCCGATCAAGTAGGTGTCTAGAAAGGTGTTAACGAGGTTACGCCTCTGGGAAAACGAGGTTTACATTAATTAGGTTCGTGCGAAAGCACGGGGGACCTCCCTCAAAGTACCGACACTGGCCTGGCTGAAAGATTGGCGAACTTGTAGTGTGTAATTAATCACGGCTAGTCTTTCCTTTTAGGGTTTGAAGGAAGATTTGATAAAAAACAGTGGGAGCCATCCTGATTAGATAAAATAATAACCAATCTATTCTTGACAGAGCGCACGCAGAGTGTTTTCTTCTCTCTCTCTCCAGGTAGCGACCATATCACGCCTTAATCAAGATAATAATACGGAAAATTGACCGAACCCGCTTGTTATACTGAGCTGGGGAACGTTGGTCCCGCTCCAACTTATAATTGTTATAAGACCGAGCAGGAATTAGGGGATTACCAGAATTCCCGTGCCGCCCAAACGAAGAAAGTACATATGATGCATCTCCTTCGGGTGTGTTCATTACAAAGAACTGTTTCTCTGTATCCTTTACGTCCTGGGTATTTGATACCGGATCAGGATCCCGCATATGTAATATGTTACATAGGGCTACAGAAAGGTAGAGAACTGAGAACTGGTGATAAGTTTCATGAGACAGAAAACGGGACAAGTGTTGCAGCCAAGTCTGTTCGTCACTGTCACCCTGTATTACCAATACATTGATTCTGAACGAATGTTATTAGATCCCGAACCTGATATACAAAATCATATCAGTCTCTTTATTAGTAAAGGAAGGATATAATTTTGTATTGTTGGATAATGTTTTGAACATTTCCTATATCAAAAGTTGATCGGTTCAGGCACGTTATCTAAAAGCATTGATGTTCTAAATCAAACTACAGTTCTTAGTATACGGAACACACAAAAGAGGAAGAGTTCAGAAATGAACGAATCCTTCTTAAGGCATTGTAGACTAGGTCATATCAATGCGACCCGACTGGCTGAAGTTACATTTAGATGCATATTTAAATTAGTTTGAATTTACATCTTGTGAAACTTGCCGTTCATGTCACAAAGATACGATGACCATAGCTCTGTTTACTGGAAACAGAGAAAGAGTTAGTGAACTCTTGGGATGATACATGTTGATGTATGTAGGTCCCCTGTCTACACATGCCAAGACGGGTTCTTTGTACTTCATTAAATTCTCTGATGATCTTTCGAGATTCAGACCTATGTTCCTGTAGAAACACAAGTTCGAACCTTTTGAGATATTCACAAAATATAAGTTAAAAGTAGAGAACCAATACGGGTATAAGTATTATGTCCTTTGATGTGATCAGGGAGGAGAATACTTGTGCATGGAATTCCTGGACTATTCTAAAGGAGAATGAGATTCTCTCTCAGTATTACTCCTCCGAATACACCAAATCTTGATATCGGGGCGGAGCAATCACACCCTATATGATATGGTGTGCTCTATGATGAGTACTACTGAGTTACCTTTTTTCCTATTGGGTGTTATGCACTTGAGAAGTTGCATACCTATTGAATAGGGTTCCAATCAAATCAGTTGCCTACCACTTCATATGAGATATGGAAAGGGAAGAGCCCATATCTTAAGTTTGTTAAGATTTGGGGTTGTCCGGCCTATGTCTAAAAGTAAAATCCGGACAAGCTCGAGGCAAGGTCAGTTATGTAGAACTGGAAAGGTTCCAGCTATACAAACTATAGCAGATGATTTGGTAGAACCAAAGGATTCAGTATATTCTAACTAACCTCAGCCTCTCCGCCGATCTAGTAGGTTTCCTCATCCGCCTGAGAGATACTTCGGTTTCTCGATGACAGTGGGAGCGAGGATTGCATCATGAGATGATGACCCAACTAGTTTCGAGCAGGCCATCGAGAGTAGGGACTCTGTAAGAATGGCTGGATGCTTAGTGATCTGAGATGGAATCCATGTACACCAACAAAGTATAGACTTTGGTTGCTATATCTGAAGGGTTAAATCCCCATGAGGAGCAAGTATATCTTGAGAAGATTACTTGGTGTACATGGAAAAGTTGAGACTTTCAAAGCTAGACTTGTTAAAAGGTTTGCATCATTGACCAGGTATGGATTATGTTGAAACCTTTTCTAAGGATCTATACTTAAGTCCATCCAGATCCTACTTGCCACGGCTACATACCATGACTACGATATCTGGCGGTTGGGTGTCATGACTGCTTTTCCAAAATGATATTTTAGAAGAGAGCGTCTGTAAGTATACAGCCAGAGGGCTTCGTAGACAGTGGGAGCAGCGGAAACGTGTACAAGATGCTTTATAGGATAAAGCAGGCATCGCGGAGTTGGAACGTCTGTTTTGATGAAGTAGTCAAAGAGTTTGACATCATCAAAATGGTAGATGAACCTTGTATAAACAAAAAGGTAGTAGGGAGTATGGTGACGATCCTCGTAGAGTATGTGGATGACATACTCTTGATAGGGAAGGAGTTTCCTATGCTACGCTTGATCAATCTCCGCTTATCACAAAGATTCTCCACATAGGATCAAAGTGATACCTCCTAAATCCTGGGTTTTGGATCTATGAGATAGATCTAATTGGATGTTAGGATACTTACTAGTTGTAGTGAGATGGTATCAATCGATCCTGGGGAGAATCACTGGAAAGGTTCCAGGGTGATAAAGACGACTGAATGTCAGTCACAGGCATTGTCTTTATCCTCAGTAAAGGGACGGTATGTTGGAAGAGTTCCAAGCTAGATACCGTGGCATACTAGACGATAAAGGCTGGATATATCGCTACTTATGATACTACCAAAGAGGAAGTCTGGATGTATATTAGTTCATGAGATGAACTTCGTTCCTGCCATTGTGTGACAATGGAGTTGTGGCTTATGCCAAGGAACGCCCGTCCCATCAGTGATCCAGATATAATTCTAAGGCAGTATCACCTGATCATGGAGATGGCTGATCTCCAAGGTGATCGAGGTTAGGAGAGAAGACTCAGAGGACAACACGGCGGATCCACTCACAAAGGCCTTTTCCCAGAGAGAGACTTTTATGGGATGGTTGAGTATGAGATACTATAACCACTGCTATCAGATGACCCTAGTGCAAGTGGGAGATTGTTAGTTATATGTATGCCCTAGAGGCCATTACTATACATAGGATGTATATTGTAGTGCATGCTTGGACATATATAGGGAGGACTTTCTTGCTCGACATGATAGTATGCTATCTGATTGCTCTTTACCTTAACGTGTATACTGATTGTCTCTCTATTACATGTTGGTAAAGCCCTTAGGATGTGTACTTGACTACCTGGACTATGATGCGGATCATACTAGTGGGGACATGGTAGTCCATAAGTACATCCTTCAAGGTCCCTAGTCGTGGGTGTATCGAGACAGGGCATCGATATACCAGAGTAGACTAGCGTATACCTTCTCGACCCATACAGATGGGCGATGGATGATCCCATATCCATTGGTGTTTGACATCAGAGATGATATACGGGTGCTCAGTGGAGACTGGGTACACTGGACGGACTCGCCGAGAACTCCCAGATGGTATTATACCTTACGTCAGATGGCAGTTCTCAGGTGACACTGGTACAGAGTAGTCTGTTGACCCGAGATCGTCATAGAGTCTTGTGTGGTTCCCACTGTGCTTTGATTTCTACCTTACCACGTCCAAGAGGGCGTGCAAAACGGTGGTTTTTGGGTACAGTCCCGAATCACATGGAGGCAATGACGGGAGAGACGAATCCCCTCCTGTCGCTCATTGCCTCCATGTGATTTGGGACTGTACTCAAAAACCACCATTTTGCACGCCCTCTTGGACGTGGTAAGGTGGAAATCAAAGCACAGTGGGAACCACACAAGACTCTATGACGATCTCGGGTCAACAGACTACTCTGTACCAGTGTCACCTGAGAACTGCCATCTGACGTAAGGTATAATACCATCTGGGAGTTCTCGGCGAGTCCGTCCAGTGTACCCAGTCTCCACTGAGCACCCGTATATCATCTCTGATGTCAAACACCAATGGATATGGGATCATCCATCGCCCATCTGTATGGGTCGAGAAGGTATACGCTAGTCTACTCTGGTATATCGATGCCCTGTCTCGATACACCCACGACTAGGGACCTTGAAGGATGTACTTATGGACTACCATGTCCCCACTAGTATGATCCGCATCATAGTCCAGGTAGTCAAGTACACATCCTAAGGGCTTTACCAACATGTAATAGAGAGACAATCAGTGTACACGTTAAGGTAAAGAGCAACCAGATAGCATACTATCATGTCGAGCAAGAAAGTCCTCCCTATATATGTCCAAGCATCCACTACAATATACATCCTATGTATAGTAATGGCCTCTAGGGCATACACATAACTAACACCTATACCCTTTGTTAGTTATGTGTATGCCCTAGAGGCCATTACTGTACATGCGATGTATATTGTAGTGGATGCTTGGACATATATAGGGAGGACTTTCTTGCTCGACATGATAGTATGCTATCTGGTTGCTCTTTATCTTAACATGTATACTGACTGTCTATCTATTACATGTTGTCACGACCCAAGTTTGGCCCGAAATCGGCACTTAAACTACGTAACGTCAACAGGCGTACGCAACTCAAGTAAGCCGAAAACCCAGAAATCTAAACCACCCAAAACTGGATCAACGGAGAAAACATAGTTTAAAATATTTAGAAATCACAAGTAAAATCTCTAACTTTAGTTTTCTTTCTTGAAAATTTCGGCAGCACCTCCTTTGTAAAAACTAGCCCCGAAAACGGGTACAACACAGATAATATATAAAGCATCCCAATTGGGAGCAAAATCACGCCCAACGGCGGAGACAATCACTACAACAAGTATACGACGCCGAAGCGAAGAATATAAAGGAAACTGTATAAAGAGGTAAACTTCCCAACATAACCGGCTCCCACGAGCACGGCACCCAAAGTCACCAAAATAATACAACACAGAATCCTCACAAGTCGTCTCTAAGTCATATACAAACAGTGGTAGATGGAGAATACTAGATCCAACAAAAAGATATACAATGTACAAAAGGATAACCGCAAACCCACCTAAAAGCAAAGGCCTCACTGCCTAAAGTAGCGGTATCCGCAAAAGTAGTGATGATAAGACGCCCTGCCGCGACTACTCAGAGGGAAAGTCATGCAAAACACTGTGGCACAACAGGGGTGAGTTGCAAACTCATGAATAGTAAATAACATCATACTGAAATCGCAAGTATGCACTAACATCAATGATCAATAACATGTAAGCTGGTAGCATAAGTATGACAATATGAATATGCAACTATCATGATCAAGGTACACCACCAGGGTACTATATCTACATGAATCATATGCATATCAACTGAATACTGAGTGCGGAATATTAAATAATCTCATGCACAAATCATAAGCATGGAAAAACACGGTGTAACTCAACAACACCCCAAATCCCAAAATACTCAGATCGACCCTCAAATCCTGTACGTCTCATGGAACCTGAGTGTCAAATATCGACACTCGAAAACATCATGAAAACCAGTGCCTAACATCGACACGTAAATACTCGTATCTATACGTTCCTCGAAACCCAAGTTCCCACTTCTACACTTGTATTCCACGCATCGGTCTTTCTGATATCCATACGTACCTTGAAACCCAAGTATCCCATCTCGACACTTGTGTTCCACGTATCGGTCTGTCAAAATCCATATATCTCTCGGAATATAAGTGCCTAACATCGACACTTGAAATTCCTATATCGCATGAAAACATATCTCAAATGCGTAATCCATGTAAAATAGCATATGCAACATAAAACATCAATATGAGCATATCACGGAAAAAGTCCGCTAATTAATGCATCAAGTCATTAAATATATCTCGCGGTTCCCAAAATCCAAATCCAGAATACATATATATACAGCGTCCCATACCACCGATATATATGCTATAAAAATCCAATCATGTAACAAAAGCAAGGTATAGGTGCGAGCATGTAAATATGGTATGGCATATGAATAGGCATGTAGGTACTCAGGTATGCTATATGTCATATGCGCTATCGCACAAGAACAACTACCTCTATGTCGCTAACCACTAGCAAGGTATATCAATGAATATTTGTGTTGTGCGTATCATGGCAATTACCGACAGTGTGTGTGTAACATATCATTGGTGCTCGTGCAACATGGACTGTCAATAATAGTGCAGTGTACAAAAGATATAGTATCAGGCACAACAAGTAACTATATGTAACGTGAATCATGCAATATCTCTATATGAGCATATAAACATACGGCTAATATCATATCATATCTAGCCCCGACGCTTAGCGCCATGCGGGCGATTTCCCCTAGATGTTAAATCTACTCACCAATGGTCTACAGCTATGAAAATCCGACCACCTGCTTCCCCTTGTTCGCAGCATCCGAAGTCATCGCTTGCGACGCTATATTTTCACAAACACAAGAAGTAAAGCAAACATCTCAGAATCGATCAATATAACGCAAAACTACGTATTCAAAATGCACCAACACACTAAACTAACTCGCGAATGCACGTCTAGTGGCTAACACGCGCAACGATACCTCAATACCAAACTGAGTACTACAGCAGCACAAACTCACGACTCGTGTCGCAACACATATCACGCGGACTCAAAACACTAGATTAAAGGTAATCGATCCCAGATTTTGCATACTGAATTTACTAAAAAAATAAACAGTACCAAACACCCCTAGCCAACAGCAGACAACTACCCATAGAAGACCAACCCTATCCCCCTCCTACCTAGCCGGAGTCGCCGAATTTTGCCTTAGGGTCGTCGGCCCCGGCCGGTGAGGTGGTTCCCGTCTCTCAGGTGGTGTCTCAGGTCTACTAGTATATCACTATAATTTTGTTTGGTCAAACACTAAATATTCCAGGTCACAGCAGATATAAAAGCTCTATAAAGACTTAAAAACCCGATATCGCACTAATCGATATAAACAGCGTTCTACACAACAACCAACGATCAAAACAACATAAAAACTATAATTTAACAGTATAGGGATTATACCTAACAACTTTGCTCACAAGCTCCTAGCTTTCCCTAGCTCCAAGTGATCCAAGAGCCAAAAATCAAGAACTTATGGTATTTTGTGATATAATTGGAATATTTGGAGAATTTTTGAGATAGGATTGATGAAATGTGAAAGGAAATGAGAAAGGGCAGTAGGAAATGAAGGAATCCCGGCCAAGTGAGTGAGGGGAGGGTTTTGTGAGGGTTTCCTAGCAATTACCATCATTTAAAGCCATTAAATGCATTCACACACAATAATACACATGCATGCATCTCTAAATTCATTTCTTTTCTTTTTCTTTAAGCTTAAACCCTAAAACCCAACAAATATCTAGATATGAAGAGAAAGGTGAATTACTCAAACATAATTGATGAAAATATCGCTTTAAAGAAATTTCCCAAAATGTGAATACCGCATTAAAATATATTAAAATTGGGAAAAATTCAAATTGAACCAAAACGTCCCATATACCCCCAAAGCTTGCGCACTAGTTTTATTTTAGCTCATCTAGGTGCTGGCAAGTCTATATGGTCGTTTGATCACAGTCGGGTTAAAACAGAAAATACCGACAATTTAACCCTAAAACGGACAAATTCGCATAACGATTTCTAAAACGTTACAATCTCCCCCTATAGAAATTCGGTCCCCGAATTAAAATTTCATACTAAGCGTACCTTCAAAGAGATGAGGGAATTTCTTCCGCATCTCGCTTTCGTCCTCCCAAGTTATCTCCTCAATAGTAGGGCTACGCCATAGAACTTTCACAGACGGCAGGGCCTTTGACCGAAGTTTCTTCACTTGCCGATCCAAAATAACTACCGGCTGCTCGGTGAATGAAAGATTGCTCTCAAGCTGAACGGTCTCATGCTGAATCATGTGAGAAGGATCATGAAGGTATCTACGAAGCATCGACACATGGAAAACGGGGTGAACATCCGGAAAACTATGCGGGAGCGCCAAACGATAAGCAATGGAACCTACTCGCTCAAGGATCTCGAAAGGACCTACAAATCTAGGATTGAGCTTCCCCCTCTTCCCAAATCGCATAACGCCCTTCATCGGAGAAATCCTCAAGAATACATGATCTCCCACTGCGAACTCAAGTCTGCGACGACGACGGTCGGCATAAGACTTCTGCCTGCACTGGGCTGCTCTCATCCTGTCCTGAATCAGCTGGATCTTCTCCGTAGTCTCCTGAACTAGCTGGGGTCCCAAAACCAGACTCTCACTAAGCTCGGTCCAACAGACTGGTGATCGACACTTCCTACCATATAAAGCTTCAAAAGGTGCCATCTGAATAGTCTCTTGGAAGTTGTTGTTGTAGGAGAACTTAATCAACGGTAAGTGACGATCCCAACTGCCACCAAAATCAAGCACACATGCATGGAGCATATCCTCCAGAGTCTGAATAGTCCGCTCCGTCTGACCATCGGTCTGCGGATGAAAAGCAGTGCTAAAACTCAACCGGATACCCAGAGCTTCCTGAAGCTTCTGCCAAAGACGGCTAGTAAACTGGGTGCCTCTGTCGGATACTATGCATGTGGGAACACCGTACAAACGCACAATCTCATATATATATAACCGAGCATACTGAGCATAATCGAAAGTGGTCTTCACTGGAAGGAAGTGAGCCGCTTTCGTCAACCGGTCTACAATAACCCAAATGGAGTCATACCCTCTACTGGTCCTGGGTAGACCCACAATGAAGTCCATGGAAATCTGCTCCCATTTCCACTCCGGAATAGGTAAAGGCTGCAACTCTCCAGCCGGTCTCTGATGCTCAGCCTTGACTTGCTGACAAGTCAGGCACCTCGAAACGAAGTCCGAAATATCGCGTTTCATCCCTTCCCACCAGTAAAAGTCTCTCAAGTCGCGGTACATCTTGGTGGAACCTGGATGAACGCTAAAGGCCGACTGATGTGCCTGCTCTAGGATCTCCCATCTCAACCCATCAGCATCTGGTACACACAAGCGAGTCCCGCATCGTAGCACACCCTGGTCATCAATCATTAACTCCGAAACTGTACCCTGTCGAACAAGCTCAAGAATCTCGGACAAACGGGAATCACTAGGTTGCGCCTCATGGATACGATCAAATAGTAGTGGACGGGCGCGGACATGAGCAAACTGTCCCCCAGTGGAGATGAACTCGAACTGCACTCTACAATCACACATTAGCTGCCAATCTTCAGACGACTGACGCTGAATTGCGCTCAACTGGGACAAGCTACCCCCGGGCCTACGACTCAAGGCATCAGCTACCACATTCGCCTTGCCCGGGTGATAAAGGATCTCACAATCATAATCCTTCACTAACTCCATCCATCGGCACTGTCTCAGGTTCAGATCCCGCTGCTGGAAGATATACTTCAAGTTCTTGTGATCCGTGAAGATCTGACACGACTCTCCGTACAAGTAGTGTCTCCAAATTTTCAACGCAAAGACTACCACTGCCATCTCAAGATCGTGAGTAGGGTAATTCTTCTCGTACTTCTTCAGCTGCCTAGAAGCATACGCAATCACCCTATCATGCTGCATCAAAACACAGCCGAGCCCCACTCTAGAAGCATCACAATAAACAACATAGCCGCCCGATCCAGAAGGTAAAGAAAGAACTGGTGCTGTCGTCAACCGAGTCTTCAACTGCTGAAAACTCTGCTCACACGCATCAGTCCAGAGAAAAGGAACTCCCTTCCGGGTCAGTCCAGTCAGCGGTGCAGCGATACTCGAAAAATCCTGCACAAAACGGCGATAATAACCAGCTAAGCCCAAAATGCTGCGGACCTCAGTCACCGATACAGGTCTGGGCCAAAGCTGTACAGCTTCGATCTTCCTCGGGTCCACAAGAATACCATCACCAGTCACCACATGACCCAGGAAGTCAACTCTATCAAGCCAAAATGCGCATTTTGAGAATTTAGCATACAGCCGGTGCTATCTCAATATCTGCAAAGAAATTCTCAAGTGCTGCTCATGCTCCTCACGACTCCTAGAGTAGACCAGTATGTCATCAATAAACACTATAATAAACTGGTCGAGGAACGGCCTGAAAATCCGGTTCATCAGATATATGAACGCTGCTGGCGCATTGGTGAGTCCGAATGACATCACCAAAAACTCATAGTGCCCATAGCGCGTATGAAAAGCAGTCTTCGGAATGTCATCATTCCGAATCCGCAACTGATGATAACCCGAACGCAAATCAATCTTTGAAAAATGTTTTGCACCCTAGAGCCGATCAAATAAATCATCAATGCGGGGTAAAGGATACTTTTTCTGCACCGTAACTTGGTTCAACTGACGATAATCCACACATAGCCTCAAACTGCCGTCCTTCTTCTTGACGAACAGAACAGGAGCTCCCCACGGTGAAACACTCGGACGCACAAGTCCCAAATCAAGCAACTCTTGCAATTGATCTTTAAGCTCTCTCAGCTCTGCCGGAGCCATCCGATAAGGCGGTATAGAAATAGGCTCCGTTCCAGGAATCGGATCAATGCAAAACTCAATATCGCGTTCTGGCGGCAACCCAGGTAACTCATCGGGAAAGACATCTGGAAACTCTCGCACGGTAGAAACCTGGTCCAACGACTCCACTGTGGCTCCAGTATCATGAATGAAAGCCAAGAACCCCCGACATCCCCTCCTCAAAAGCCGACTAGCGCACAGAACAGAAATCAAACTGTGAGGGGCGGCACTACGGCCCCCCTGCACAACAAACACTGACTCGCCGGGAAAACAAAATCTAACTGTCTTCTTGCGGCAGTCCACGGACTCATAGCAAGTAGCTAGCCAATCCATGCCCAGTAGAACATCGAAGTCCAACATCTTAAGAAGGATCAAGTCGACGGGCAAATCTCTGTCTCCTAAACGGACAGCACACGTGTGGTGCAACAAACGACTCTCCCACAGGAGTAGCTACAACCAGCGGCTGATCTAGCCAACAAGACTCTCGACCTAACCTCGGCACGAAGTGCGTAGAAACATACCAATGCGTAGATCCCGGATAAAAAAGAACATGTGCATCATAAGAACATACAGAAAGGGTACCTGAAACCACAGCATTGGACGCCTGAGCGTCCTGGTGAGTTAAGGCAAACACCCTAGCCTACCCTCTACCTGCAACTGGCTGGCCTTCGCCTCTACCACCCCGCCCTCTCGGTACAAAACCACCGCGACCCCGATCTCTCTGCACAAGAGTCTGACGCGGAACAATAACAGGCATAAGGGGAAACGCCCTCTGAGGTGGAGAAGGTGGTAAGGTAACCTGCGGTACAGCTGCCTCGCTCACACGTGGCTCCGCACAATCTCGAACCCGATGACCCATACTCCCGCACCGGTAACATCCAGAAACGAACTCCCGACCCTCCTGAGGGTAAGAACTAAAAAGCCGACCTCATCCCGAACCTCCACTATCTGAACGGAAACTGTCACGACGTCTAAACGCCCGCCTCGCTGCCGGATCACCAATACGAACCCTCTTCGGTTCCGAAGCAACTGACGACTCAGAAAGACGCTCCTCTACCAATAGGGCTGCATCCACCGCTGCCGCATATGTGTTGCAATGCTGAATGCCGATGGCTAGGAACAACTGGGTAAGCAGGCCTCGAACAAACCTCTTCACCCTCATCTCCTCAGTCGCCACCAACTACGGAGCATACACTGACAGCTCGGTAAACAATACATCATACTCCGACACCGTCATCCCCGGCGTCTGACGTAACGACTCAAATCTACGCGCTCGCGCATCCCTGACGCTCGGTGGAAGAAAACGGGCAAGAAACGACGTCACAAACTCAGCCCAGGTCATAGGAGCAAGACCCGCGGCTCTGCCCTCTCCAACGACTCACACCACTTCTGGGCCATACCCTCCAGACGAAAACTGGAAAACTTCACCCATCTCTCATCGGAGCATCGGAGTGAACGACAAATCCTGGCCATCCGGTCGATGAACGACTGTGGATCCTCAGTAACATCTGTGCCAGTAAACACCGGAGGCCTCAGCCTCATAAAATTTGTCAGCGACACAGCAATAACCTCCGGAGCTGTAACCGCGACTACCGGAACTGTAGGTACCATCGTGGTCCCTGCAGCGGGTGGAACAACTGCCTACCCCTGCGCTCGGATGGTCTCTACCAAAGTCCCCACTATCTGGCGCAGATCCTGCATACCAGCTCCAATCATAGCAATGTGCTCCGGTACAACAGGCGTACCGTCCTGGTCAGTCCTCGCCTCAGACGAGTCAACTCTGACCTCGGCCCTCGCGGCCGCTCTCTGTGCCCTCGTAGTCTTCGGCGGCATATAGGCTGGAAATTGAAACAAGATTCGATAAGGAAACGGAAATCGAATCACAAGATGTATATCAATCATGGAAGGAATATCAATCAATAAGTCCTAAGGTCATTGTCACGTCCCAAAAGTACGGAACATGACCGACACTTAAACTACGAACGTCTCGAGGCGTACGTAATCTAAGTAAACCGAGAACCCAGAAAACCAAACCAAGAAAAGTAGTAGAGTGAAGAAAAACCAATTTAAAACAAGTAATTTCAATAGCATAAGCCGAATTATGCGGTTTTTAAAAACATAAAAAATTTACTGAAAATTTCGGCAGAGTCTCCTTTGTAAATACTGGCCCCCAAACGGGATACAACATGAATAGTATACGAAATCAATAAAAGGCATCCCCAAGTGGGAGCTAGCTCTTCGTCAATCGACGGTCACAACCACACAAGCAATATAATATACAACGCCAACGGCGAGGATCAAAACTCAAAACCACAAGAAAACCACAGAAATAAAACCCGCGACTCTAAGGTCGAAAGAATAACATCACTGGTCTCTATCTTTGAAATAAATACATATTTGGTTAATGGAACTTCTAGATACAACAGAGTAATAATATACAAGTTATATAATGGGGGGTACGATACAAGTAAACCCACCTACTAGCAAATCACCCGAAGGAAACTATGCCCGCAAGCCGTAATGAAACCTGTACGGCAAACCTGCAAGAAACTGGGGCATAACGGGGGTGAGTTGCCAACTCGTGAATAGAAAAACATCTACGCACAGAAATCACATAAATAACGCAACCTAGGTCAAAGATCATAATATATCCTTAAAATATATATAACATGCAGTCTATATCAATGGCTAGGGTATACCTCTAAGCAACGGTAATACCAAGTGCTCGTGTCAGTGCCTCAGGTAGCAATATATCATATGAATGAGATATGAATGCATGAAAACAGAATACATGTAAATGAAGAAACTGTTTTCATAATTTAGTGCGATTTCCCTTGTATTTTTAAAATGAGGTATCATAAATGAAATCAGCATCAACAGTGTCTAGCATCGACACAAAACAAAAATCTCAATGTTTCAAAATCTCAGGCTCCGGCTATCCGGACTGGCCTGTATCATCGAATCTCAGTACCTCAATATCTCGAAATCTCAATGTCTCAATCTCAATATCTAGGGCGCCGTCAGTCCAGACCGGCCCCTACCATCTATCTCAAGACCACGACGGTATCCTCCGGATATCCGACGCGTCGGGTAAAATCACCGGTAGGTAGTCTCCCCCTGCCAGGCTCATCGTTATCACCACGAGCTTCTTGCCCCGGGGTACCTTACCGGGTCCACCATGTACCCGAAACGGTTCATCCAACTCCTCGAATCGGGTCTCGAAATCCATCAGCAAACTCATGGTGGACGACTCATACATCATGGGAAAAACCGCGCTTTTTATTTAAAAAGAGAAAGAAGAAGTTTGTATATGTTTTGCGATTTTCCCCAAATCCAGAAAATCTCATGAAAATCCGAATCCAAAACCTCAATAGCACGTAAAAAGTGAATATATGCATGAGAATCCATGAATGCGGCATAACAATGAATAACAGTATGCATGAGGTAGCAGGTAATAACTACAATGTCTAAACTAACATATAAGGCAAGTACACTAATATCATGTCTAAACTATTAGCTAACAGGCTATGTCAAGCAATAATATTTTCTAAGGTGTACGTGACATGGCAATTATCGATGAAGATGTGTGTGAGCCGGCAAGTAAGTGTACGTGGTACATACGCATCATCGGTAATGGTGCTGGTGTCCTAACCACAAGATATCAACAGTAGAATATGAAGCATAATATAAGCATGTGATGCGGAGCAAACAGCAATAATGAGCGGGAGATGAATACTAGACGCAATGATAACTAATCTGTTTTAACCTAATAAAAGTCCTACAATGGTGCCTTTTGAAATAACACGAATCGTGGGGTTTTGAAAATAGGGGCTACGGTGTTTTTAAGAAAAGATACGTTTTTTTTTGAAATATCCGTAGAATCCCTTGACTTGTCTTTTAAAATACGCATGATTCGTAAGCTTTGAAATAGGTAGGAACCGAATCTAATCTAACAACTAACTAAACTAAAGGGCTAAGCTACAAGCTAGACTACAGGTAAGGAAACCGCCTAACATCTGAGTCGATACATATACATACCTGTATATATATTAGTCGGTGATCCCGCCTCAATAATATCATATCCGATACCATATCTATAATCAGACATCCCAAGTCAAGAGTGCGGATTAATCATCAAGATATAGCTCGTACGTAAATCCGTCGTACGGCATCCCCAAATCTGGGTACGGGTCAATATCATATTCCTCACACTATTCCTCTGGTATCCTCTTTATCCAAGATCATAGTCTAGGGTACTGACCTATGTCTAGTACAATACTAATATCCTCAATATACTCATGATCTGACTACTGATCGACAATCTCATACAAACCGATATCGTCAGCACATATCATCATCAAGGGGTATACATCGCCCGATACGGCCTAATATCAATATCCTAGCATATCATGCCTCATATCACGATCACATGTCGACCATTTTATTTATAATACTATTCACCCGTATCGCCGCCCCAAGATCCGCTATAACACCAGGACGTACCTCAAGTACGAATCCTGCCATATCACCGATATCATAACCACAAACAAATCTCATCGACTCAGCTCAATCCCAAGTATCATCCTCAAATCCGTATGTGAACACATAGTCCCATACCCATGTGAACACATAACTATAAAGAATCCCATGAACACATATAAATAGGAATGTATGCAAGTATGTATGTGTGTATGTGTAGTGCAACACTACCATAGGGTTCGCGACACTAAAATAATCCAACACACTAATATCCATCCTAAACATCATTATTAATCCCAAATAATATATAATAATTGTTGGTGTGTATACGCATCCGTATACACCACCACGGACTGCGGGGGTGCTATACGCCATCCACCCGACTTCTCCCCGTAGATATAAATCTACTCACCTGGTCCTCGCTTGCCGGTGCCGACGTCGCCATGCGCTTGCTTGTCGTCTCAAAGTCCACATGGGGGTACCTACATGCCACAATGTATCGTATCGCATTAAAACCAAATTCGAAATCGAAACGGCATACGAAAATCAAATCGGCATGCGTATTATGCATAGGTCAAAACCTATCGCCTACGCATGCAAGAATAGCCAAACCAACCCTCGATGTCGACGTACAAATGTCAAACCCTCATGAAAAATCCAAACACACTCATTTGCGCATTCACGAACACTAATTATAATATAAAATAGCTTAAAAATTCACAAAAACCCCAAATTCACTTTAAAAGCCATTTTTCCGAAAATCTAGCAAGCACAAATTACCCATTTTAGTACCAAACTCGACGTTTAAACAATCTAATGGCCATAATTATTAAACATCTTAAATAAGTCCTAAAAACAATTTCCATAATTTAATCTCATTAAATTCCATTAATCCCAAAATTCTAGTTTACAATATCCCCAAATTTTAACAATTTAATAGCATAAAGCACAAATAACAATTTAGCTTGGATTTTCATGAACTAAAGTATTAAGCTACACTTAATAATATTAATGAAGTCATGAAAAACCTAATTACATTTTTAAACCCAATTATTTAACCATTTTCAAAAACCTAGTTTGTTAAAACTCCAATTTTAACAATTTTAAGTGACAATATATAAAACAACTACTAGACTAGATTTGCATATCATAAGATGCTAAAATACATATCACAACCATCATCAATTTATCACAACCCTAACATGATTCAAATCCTTCTCTTGAATTTCACAAACCCTCACTTTAAATTAGAAACCCAAACAACTTTTAACTACTTTAGCTTAAGCAAAATACCAACAATTTAACCATTTGGACAAGATTTATACCTCCAAGACTTGTAGATCTACATGCAATTAGCCTCCCAAATTAGCTTCTATGCCCCAAGATCCATGCTAGATGGGATAAAGAATAATGGGTAGGAGTTAGATTTTGATTTCGGTAAGGTTTGCTTGATTTTTCATGGAATTTTTTTGTAGATTTTTGGAGAGAGATGAGGTGAGGAAATTAAGAGGGGAGGGGCTGCAGGAATTTGCAGTTTTCGGCCAGAATGGGGAGGGGAAATGAGTGAGGGAGGAGAGAGAGTGAGGTGGAGAAAGTGGGAAAGTCAAAGTCCACATTTTCTTTTATCATTTTCTTTTCTTTTCTTCTCTTTTCTTTGTGATTGGAGAGAGAGAGGGGGAGGGCTGTCATGGTGGGGTCGGCCATATGGGGAGAGGAAGAGAGGCTGAGTTATGGGTGTATGGGTGAGGAAAAATGATAAATGTTATAACCCAATTCCCATTAACACTAATTTCACCGAAAAAAGCCTTTTTCTTCGATATTTTCTAAACCGTTTTGGCAAACGATTTCATTTCAAAAACCACATGATAAAATTTTATTTAAAATTTTATGATGCACAAAATTTGTTTCAACTCATTCCAACTTGTAATTTTCCCTAATTAAATGTATTAGTGACGGCTTAAAATAATAATAAAATAATTTTTTTTCAGAAAATTTGAAATTTCACCAGTGGCTCAATAAACACCAAATACTAGCAATTACATAGCTAGAATATGTATATTTAATTTTTATAATAAGATATTTGCATTTTGACTTTTTACAGAAAACCCCCTTATTTTACCGATTTTCCGAAATTTCACTGAAACGATTTTCAAAACGCTATAATCTTCCCCCCTTAAAAAAATTTGGTCCCCGAATTTAAAGTTAAACTCCCCCCAAATACTAAAACATTTAAACCAAAACCATCAAGTCGTCGAGGCTGCGAAATTGTAAATATATAAAACAAATCGTAGCGCAGCACATGCGCATGAAAAATGAGCATATAACTCAAATCAAAACTCCGTCAAGCATCCCGCAATCATCGGAGTCATGGAGAAGACATCAATGCCAAATCCAAAGCAAAACCAATATGATATAACTCGAAACTATACATGTAAATATCGAATCTATATATGTAAATATCTGAAGGAAATGAATGCCAAATATATTCAGGTACTGTCCTCTGGCTAGTCCTGCCCAGTACGAAAACACATAGCAAATATCATAAAAACGTACTGCTCTATAGGTTAAATCAATCCCAAAATACGCGTATGAATACTACGTGCGTCTGGTGCGCACGGAAATCAAAATCCATATACGTGCCATACAAGCGCACAGAAACAACATCTAAGTGCATCGGTTGTGCACACAACATCTGTCATAGGCAACGTGTGTGCCTGACAGCAAGGACAGGTGCGTCTGACACGCACGAAGAATCTCGATTTAGTGCATCTGGTGTGCACCAAAATCGTATCTCATAACATGCGCCCAACATGCACGAAAAACCCCAAATCAGGTGCATCCATCATGCACGAAATCATGAAATCCAATATCAAGCACCGAACATGCGCAAAATCCAATCAAGTGCACAAGGTGCACAAAACAAATATCGAACATCACAATCGAAATTGAAGTCCAGTGCATCTAAGTGCACAAAAGGCGTATCACTGCACTGCAAGCATATATAAACTATACAGAGTGCAGGAACCAAATCGTGTGCGTGCATACGCACAAAATCAACTCAAATGTCTAAAACCGTAAAATCACAAACATGTGAAACCAAAGCACGAAAACGATATCAAGTGCAACACTGTGCAAAGATCGTAAATCCTCAATCATCAAAATCAAATCATACGAATAAATCACCCAAAACATCGAAATCAATAATGGCGGAACAGTACCGCTCAAGTGCATCCTCTAAGAATCTCGGGCCAACTGTCGCGGTCACTAGTGGGGCGTCTCGTCGATGATCATGAACTCTGGCCTGCTGGTGTGCGTAACAATGACCACTCCTGGGTCAAGGTCTTCACTGTGAATTACCAATCTCTCGGTCCATCGGCTCATCGGCCCTGTCAGGTGTGCTAACGGGGATGATCCCGTTCTGACACTTCTCTGGTCATCTCTCGGTCAATCATCGTGACCACTCGTAAGACAGCTTATCACTGGCGTCGGCCTCTGGCTCTCTGAATGTACGTGACACATCTGATCCTGGGTGCAAGTATCATTGCAGCAGTGTCCTGGAAGGAATCCTGCTCACGGTCTCTTCCATGTCTCGTCTCTGCCAACTGTCCGGAAGTCATCGTCCTTTCCTATATCTGCATCTTGCTCTGGAACGACTGCATACTCATCGCGACTCCTTCTGGAAGGTAAATCCAAGTACCATGCCTCGGCATGCGCATCGCATCTCTGATGTCGGCGGAGTGGAACGTCATCTCATCTAGATCTGGTACGAACCTCCTACTTCACTTTTCTCTAATATCGTCTGCTTTGGACTCGTCTCGTCGTGGCTGCATGGACTGAGCTCCAACGACTATCCTCATATCTGGAGTCTCCCAAGAATGCATCTCTCCACCTAGCATCCGAATTAAGTCGAGCCATCCGATCGAGTCGTCAAAACCTCATAATCCCCCAAGAGCTCAACATCTTGGGCACAGTTTAATAGTATCGAGTACATACCACAGCATCGGTGGTCCAGCCGTAGAAGGGCAAACCCAAGCCTCACTAATGGCGCCGCAGAACTGCCGCAAACCCGAAGGTTCTAAGGCTTTCACACGGTCATTAAGTCGAGTTAGGGTTTCATTCTTCTAGAGGGACCATAGAATTGCCTGCATGTCTTTCCGACTACTTTAAACTTGGAATAATAGGTTTATGACATTCGATCGTCTCTGCGTGAAGTCGTCTCTAGCTGGAATCAATCTATCTGATGACCTCGCATCAGTGTAGGCGAACGAACCACCTGTCCTAGTCATTCATCATCGGGTGACTAGCGACCTTCTAGCATCTATTAGTACAACTCGTCCCGCAATAGCTCCAACGTATGGGGCCATATCTCGTCCCTCGCAGCAACAACTGGCTCACTCGTCGGCACGCTGAACAGTGCCTCAATCATCATGAGTAAGCAATACACCAACGGTCATCAAAATCTGGCTGGCCTCTGTCAGTGGCTCAATCCTCTAGTGCTGATCGGCACGTCCAAGTAATCTCATGCAGCGATCCATCCAACGCTCGTGGCGCAAAACACAATCAAGACACATCTCTGCAATCGTGTGTCGCCGGAATCATGCCCCGGTCAGTCCTCGTTCGTGACGAGCTCATGCTGACCGCAACTCTGGCCGTAGCTCTCCCTGCCCGCAATCGTGGCAGCAAAACTATAACTAGTACCGATGGGGCTAGATAAGGAATGAATATGATACTGAACAAAGAAATATACATCCTAAGGCTCCTTAAGTGGAGTGGCGTGTCATAAGTATGCCGCGGAACATACCAACGGTACGTCACTCTACTTTAGTCACCTATTCCATCAACCAAGGGTCATCCTACGCTCCGAAGGTAAAACCTAACACTCTGATACCAACTTTGTCACGTCCCGAAAGTACGGAACATGACCGGCACTTAAACTACGAACATCTCGAGGCGTACGTAATCTAAGTAAACCGAGAACCCAGAAAACCAAACCAAGAAAAGTAGTAGAGTGAAGGAAAACCAATTTAAAACAAGTAATTTCAATAGCATAAGCCGAATTATGCGGTTTTTAAAAACATCAAAAATTTACTGAAAATTTCGGCAGAGTCTCCTTTGTAAATACTGGCCCCCAAACGGGATACAACATGAATAGTATATGAAATCAATAAAAGGCATCCCCAAGCGGGAGCTAGCTCTTCGTCAATCGACGGTCACAATCACACAAGCAATATAATATACAACGCCAACGGCGAAGATCAAAACTCAAAACCATAAGAAAACCACAGAAATAAAACGCGCGACTCTAAGGTCGAAAGAATAACATCACTGGTCTCTATCTCTGAAATAAATACATGTTTGGTTGATGGAACTTCTAGATACAACAGAGTAATAATATACAAGTTATATAATGGGGGGTACGATACAAGTAAACCCACCTACTAGCAAATCACCCGAAGGAAACTATGCCTGCAAGCCGTAATGAAACCTGTATGGCAAACCTGCAAGAAACTGGGGCACAACGGGGGTGAGTTGCCAACTCGTGAATAGAAAAACATCTACGCATAGAAATCGCATAAATAACGCAACCTAGGTCAAAGATCATAATATATCCTTAAAATATATATAACATGCAGTCTATATCAATGGCTAGGGTATACCTCTAAGCAACGATAATACCAAGTGCTCGTGTCAGTGCCTCAGGTAGCAATATATCATATGAATGAGATATGAATGCATGAAAACAGAATACATGTAAATGAAGAAACTGTTTTCATAATTTAGTGCGATTTCCCTTGTATTTTTAAAATGAGGTATCATAAATGAAATCAGTATCAACAGTGTCTAGCATCGACACAAAACATAAATCTCAATGTCTCAAAATCTCAGGCTCCGGCTATCCGGACTGGCCTGTATCATCGAATCTCAGTACCTCAATATCTCGAAATCTCAATGTCTCAATCTCAATATCTAGGGCACCGTCAGTCCAGACCGGCCCCTACCATCTATCTCAAGACCACGACGGTATCCTCCGGATATCCGACGCGTCGGGTAAAATCACCGGTAGGTAGTCTCCCCCTGCCAGGCTCATCGTCATCACCACGAGCTTCTTGCCCCGGGGTATCTTACCGGGTCCACTATGTACCCAAAACGGTTCATCCAACTCCTCGAATCGGGTCTCGAAATCCATCAGCAAACTCATGGTGGACGACTCATACATCATGGGAAAAACCGTGCTTTTTATTTAAAAAGAGAAAGAAGAAGTTTGTATATGTTTTGCGGTTTTCCCCAAATCCAGAAAATCTCATGGAAATCCGAATCCAAAACCTCAATAGCACGTAAAAAGTGAATATATGCATGAGAATCCATGAATGCGGCATAACAATGAATAACAGTATGCATGAGGTAGCAGGAAATAACTACAATGTCTAAACTAACATATAAGGCAAGTACACTAATATCATGTCTAAACTATTAGCTAACAGGCTATGTCAAGCAATAATATTTTCTAAGGTGTACGTGATATGGCAATTACCGATGAAGATGTGTGTGAGCCGGCAAGTAAGTGTACGTGGTACATACGCATCATCGGTAATGGTGCTGGTGTCCTAACCACAAGATATCAACAGTAGAATATGAAGCATAATATAAGCATGTGATGCGGAGCAAACAGCAATAATGAGCGGGAGATGAATACTAGACGCAACGATAACTAATCTGTTTTAACCTAATATAAGTCCTACAATGGTGCCTTTTGAAATAACACGAATCGTGAGGTTTTGAAAATAGGGGCTACGGTGTTTTTAAGAAAAGATACGTTTTTTTTTTGAAATATCCGTAGAATCCATTGACTTGTCTTTTAAAATACGCACGATTCGTAAGCTTTGAAATAGGTAGGAACCGAATCTAATCTAACAACTAACTAAACTAAAGGGCTAAGCTACAAGCTAGACTACAGGTAAGGAAACCGCCTAACATCTGAGTCGATACATATACATACCTGTATATATATTAGTCGGTGATCCCGCCTCAATAATATCATATCCGATACCATATCTATAATCAGACATCCTAAGTCAAGAGTGCAGATCAATCATCAAGATATAGCTCGTACGTAAATCCGTCGTACGGCATCCCCAAATCTGGGTACGGGTCAATATCATATTCCTCACACTATTCCTCTGGTATCCTCTTTATCCAAGATCTTAGTCTAAGGTACTGACCTATGTCTAGTACAATACTAATATCCTCAATATACTCATGATCTGACTACTGATCGACAATCTCGTACAAACCGATATCGTCAGCACATATCATCATCAAGGGGTATACATCGCCCGATACGGCCTAATATCAATATCCTAGCATATCATACCTCATATCACGATCACATGTCGACCATTTTATTTATAACACTATTCACCCGTATCGCCGCCCCAAGATCCGCTATAACACCAGGATGTACCTCAAGTACGAATCCTGCCATATCACCGATATCACAACCACAAACAAATCTCATCGACTCAGCTCAATCCCAAGTATCATCCTCAAATCCGTATGTGAACACATAGTCCCATACCCATGTGAACACATAACTATAAAGAATCCCATGAGCACATATAAATAGGAATGTATGCAAGTATGTATGTGTGTATGTGTAGTGCAACACTACCCTAGGGTTCGCGACACTAAAATAATCCAACACACCAATATCCATCCTAAACATCGTTATTAATCCTAAATAACATATAATAATTGTTGGTGTGTATACGCATCCGTATACACCACCACAGACTGCGGGGGTGCTATACGCCATCCACCCGACTTCTCCCCGTAGATATAAATCTACTCACCTGGTCCTCGCTCGCCGGTGCCGACGTCGCCACACGCTTTCTTGTCGTCTCGAAGTCCACATGGGGGTACCTACATGCCACAATGTATCGTATCGCATTAAGACCAAATTCGAAATCGAAACGGCATACGAAAATCAAATCGGCAGGCGTATCATGCATAGGTCAAAACCTATCGCCTACGCATACAAGAATAGCCAAACCAACCCTCGATGTCGACGTACAAACGTCAAACCCTCGTGAAAAATCCAAACACACTCATTTGCACATTCACGAACACTAATTATAATATAAAATAGCTTAAAAATTCACAAAAACCCCAAATTCACTTTAAAAGCCATTTTTCCGAAAATCTAGCAAGCACAAATTACCCATTTTAGTACCAAACTCGACGTTTAAACAATCTAATGGCCATAATTATTAAACATCTTAAATAAGTCCTAAAAACAATTTCCATAATTTAATCTCATTAAATTCCATTAATCCCAAAATTCTAGTTTACAATATACCCAAATTTTAACAATTTAATAGCAAAAAGCACAAATAACAATTTAGCTTGGATTTTCATGAACTAAAGTATTAAGCTACACTTAATAATGTTAATGAAGTCATGAAAAACCTAATTACATTTTTAAACCCAATTATTTAACCATTTTCAAAAACCTAGTTTGTTAAAACTCCAATTTTAACAATTTTAAGTGACAATATACAAAACAACTACTAGACTAGATTTGCATATCATAAGATGCTAAAATACATATCACAACCATCATCAATTTATCACAACCCTAACATGATTCAAATCCTTCTCTTGAATTTCACAAACGCTCACTTTAAATTTGAAACCCAAACAACTTTTAACTACTTTAGCTTAAGCAAAATACCAACAATTTAACCATTTGGACAAGATTTATACCTTCAAGACTTGTAGATCTACATGCAATTAGCCTCCCAAATTAGCTTCTATGCCCCAAGATCCATGCTAGATGGGATAAAGAATAATGGGTAGGAGTTAGATTTTGATTTCGGTAAGGTTTGCTTGATTTTTCATGGAATTTTTTTGTAGATTTTTGGAGAGAGATGAGGTGAGGAAATTAAGAGGGGAGGGGCTGCAGGAATTTGCAGTTTTCGGCCAGAATGGGGAGGGGAAATGAGTGAGGGAGGAGAGAGAGTGAGGTGGAGAAAGTGGGAAAGTCAAAGTCCACATTTTCTTTTCTTTTCTTCTCTTTTCTTTGTGATTGGAGAGAGAGAGGGGAAGGGCTGTCATGGTGGGGTCGGCCACATGGGGAGAGGGAGAGAGGGTGAGTTATGGGTGTATGGGTGAGGAAAAATGATAAATGTTATACTCCAATTCCCATTAACACTAATTTCACCGAAAAAAGCCTTTTTCTTCGATATTTTCTAAACCGTTTTGGCAAACGATTTCGTTTCAAAAACCACATGATAAAATTTTATTTAAAGTTTTATGATGCACAAAATTTGTTTCAACTCATTCCAACTTGTAATTTTCCCTAATTAAATGTATTAGTGACGGCTTAAAATAATAATAAAATAATTTTTTTTCAGAAAATTTGAAATTTCACCAGTGGCTCAATAAACACCAAATACTAGCAATTATATAGCTAGAATATGTATATTTAATTTTTATAATAAGATATTTGCATTTTGAATTTTTACAGAAAACCCCCTTATTTTACCGATTTTCCGAAATTTCACCGAAACGATTTTCAAAACGCTACAGTCATTTAGGCGGAGTACCGTGTCGTAAGTATGCCGCGGAACATACACACGCTACGTCACCCTGCTTAAGCTCCCTACTCCATCATACCAAGGTCATCCTACACTCCGAAAGGTAAAACCTAACGTTCTGATACCAACTTTGTCACGACCCATGTTTGGCCCGTAACCGGCACTTAAACTATGTAACGTCGACAGGCGTACGCAACTCAAGTAAGCCGAAAACCCAGAAATCTAAACCACCCAAAACTGGATCAACGGAGAAACATAGTTCAAAATATTTAGAAATCACAAGTAAAATCTCTAACTCTAGTTTTCTTTCTTGAAAATTTCGGCAGCACCTCCGTTGTAAAAACTAGCCCCGAAAACGGGTACAACACAGATAATATATAAAGCATCCCAATTGGGAGCAAAATCACGCCCAACGGCGGAGACAATCACTAAAACAAGTATACGACGCCGAAGCGAAGAATATAAAGGAAACTGTATAAAAAGGTAAACTTCCCAACATAATCGGCTCCCGAGAGCACGGCACCTAAAGTCACCAAAATAATACAACACATAATCCTCACAAGTCGTCTCTAAGTCATATACAAACAGTGGTAGATGGAGAATACTAGATCCAACAAAAAGATATACAATGTACAAATGGATAACCGCAAACCCACCTAAAAGCAAAGGCCTCACTGCCTAAAGTAGCGGTATCCGCAAAAGTAGTGATGATAAGACGCCTTGCTGCGACTACTCAGAGGGAAAGTCCTGCAAAACACTGTGGCACAATGGGGGTGAGTTTCCAACTCGTGAATAGTAAATAACATCATACTGAAATCGCAAGTATGCACTAACAGCAATGATCAATAACATGTAAGCTGGTAGCATGAGTATGACAATATGAATATGCAACTATCATGATCAAGGTACACCACCAGGGTACTATATCTACATGAATCATATGCATATCAACTGAATACTGAGTGCGGACTAGTAAATAATCTCATGCACAAATCATAAGCATGGAAAAACACGGTGTAACTCAACAACACCCCAAATCCCAAAATACTCAGATCGGCCCTCAAATCCTGTACGTCTCATGGAACCTGAGTGTCAAACATCGACACTCGAAAACATCATGAAAACCAGTGCCTAACATCGACACGTAAATACTCGTATCCATACGTTCCTCGAAACCCAAGTATCCCACTTCGACACTTGTATTCCACGTATCGGTCTTTCTGATATCCATATGTTCCTCGAAACCCAAGTATCCCATCTCGACACTTGTGTACCACGTATCGGTCTGTCAAGATCCATATATCTCTCGGAATATAAGTGCCTAACATCGACACTTGAAATTCCCATATCGCATGAAAACATATCTCAAATGCGTAATCCATGTAAAATAGCATATGCAACATAAAACATCAATACGAGCATATCACGGAAAAAGTCCGCTAATTAATGCATCAAGTCATTAAATATATCTCGCGGTTCCTAAAATCCAAATCCAGAATACATATATATACAGCGTCCCATACCACCGATATATATGCTATAAAAAGCCAATCATGTAACAAAAGCAAGGTATAGGTGCGAGCATGTGAATATGGTATGGCATATGAATAGGCGTGTAGGTACTCAGGTATGCTATATGTCATATGCGCTATCGCACAAGAACAACTACCTCTATGTCGCTAACCACTAGCAAGGTATATCAATGAATATTTGTGTTGTGCGTATCATGGCAATTACTGACAGTGTGTGTGTAACATATCATTGGTGCTCGTGCAACATGGACTGTCAATAATAGTGCAGTGTACAAAAGATATAGTGTCAGGCACAATAAGTAATTATATGTAATGTGAATCATGCAATATCTCTATATGAGCACATAAACATACGGCTAATATCATATCATATCTAGCCCCGACGCTTAGCGCCATACGGGCGATTTCCCCGTAGATGTTAAATCTACTCACCAATGGTCTACAGCTATGAAAATCCGACCACCTGCTTCCCCTTGTTCGCAGCGTCCGAAGTCCCCGCTTGCGACGCTATATTTTCACAAACATAAGAAGTAAAGAAAATATCTCAGAATCGATCGATATAACGCAAAACTACGTATTCAAAACGCACCAACACACTAAACTAACTCGCGAGTGCACGTCTAGTAGCTAACACGCGCAACGATACCTCAATACCAAACTGAGTACTACAGCAGCACAAACTCACGACTCGTGTCGCAACACGTATCACGCGGACTCAAAATACTAGATTAAAGGTAATCGATCCCAGATTTTGCATATTGAATTTACTAAAAAAGTAAACAGTACCAAACACCCCTAGCCAACAGCAGACAACTACCTACAGAAGACCAACCCCATCCCCCTCCTACCTAGCCGGCGTCGCCGGATTTTGCCCTAGGCTCGCCGGCCCCGGCCGGTGAGGTAGTTCCCGTCTCTCAGGTGGTGTCTCAGGTGTACTAGTATATCACTATAATTTTGTTTGGTCAAACACTAAATATTCCAGGTCACAGCAGATATAAACGCTCTATAAAGACTTAAAAACCCGATATCGCACTAATCGATATAAACAGCGTTCTACGCAACAACCAACGATCAAAACAACATAAAAACTATAATTTAACAGTATAGGGATTATACCTAACAACTTTGCTCACAAGCTCCTAGCTTTCCCTAGCTCCAAGTGATCCAAGAGCCAAAAATCAAGAACTTATGGTATTTTGTGATATAATTGGAATATTTGGAGAATTTTTTAGATAGGATTGATGAAATGTGAAAGGAAAATGAGAAAGAGCAGTAGGAAATGAAGGAATCTCGGCCAAAGGAGTGAGGGGAGGGTTTTGTGAGGGTTTCCTAGCAATTACCATCATTTAAAGCCATTAAATGCATTCACACACAATAATACACATGCATGCATCTCTAAATTCATATCTTTTCTTTTTCTTTAAGCTTAAACCCTAAAACCCAACAAATATCTAGATATGAAGAGAATGGTGAATTACTCAAACATAATTGATGAAAAGATCGCTTTAAAGAAATTTCCCAAAATGTGAATCCCAATTTAAAATATATTAAAATTGGGAAAAATTCAAATTGAACCAAAACGTCCCATATACCCCCAAAGTTTGCGCACTAGCTTTATTTTAGCTAATCTAGGTACTGGCAAGTCTATATGGTCGTTTGATCACAGTCGGGTTAAAATGGAAAATACCGACAATTTAACCCTAAAACGGACAAATTCGCATAACGATTTCTAAAATGTTACATATGTTGATAAAGCCCTTAGGATGAGTACTTGACTACCAGGATTATGATGCAGATCATACTAGTGGGGCAGAGGTAGTCGGTAAGTACATCCTTCAATTGTTCCTAGCCGTGGGAGTATCGAGGCGGGGTATCGATATTCCAGAGTAGACTAGCGTATACGCTTCTCGACCCATATGATGGGCGATGGATGATCCCATATCCATTGGTGTTTGACATCAGAGATGGTATAGGGTGCTCAGTGGAGACTGGGTACACTGGACAGACTCGCAGAGAACTCCTAGATGGTATTATACCTATCGTCAGATAGCAGTTCTCTAGTGACACTGGTACAAGTTAGTCTGTTGACCCGAGATCGTCATAGAGTCTTATGTGATTCCTACTGTGGTTTGATTTTCACCTTACCACGTTCAAGAGATCGTGCAAAACGGTGGTTTTTGAGTACAGTCCCGAGTCATATGGAGGCAAAGAGCGATAGGAGGGGATTTCGTCTTTCCCGGTATTGGGGGTTGATGTTGCTCTATGCTCGATTGGCCATAACAGGAAATCCCTGGCCAGGATTGCTGAGATCTACTGGTAAGTGTTATCAGTAGTTTCTCAAACCGTTATGAGCCTCACATCGGCATGACTTATCAGACTATTGGGGTCTGACGTTATACCACCCCCAGGATGTGATATGCGACATATCAGACGAAGAGATCGGACTGTACGGTAGTGTTACTGATTGCATTCGCAGGAGTATGAGCAGGCTTGCTTGTTGATCTTCTGATCGCTCAATACCCGGGTGGCCGTTACGTTTAGCAGACCGCTTGCGGCTTGTGGGTGACTGATATGATCACCACCTACTGCCGGCGTATTGACGAGTCTTTAGAGTCCTACACAGAGGTTTCCTGGCTCAGGCGAAACGAAGTAGGAGCACATATGTGATATGTGCGGGACCGATATTAATGCGCGTATGTGATACCGCATTCTATTCTCGCGATATGTGATATCGGTCGGTTATATGTGATATAGCCGGGTTATCGGATCAAGTGTTGATACGATAAGTTGTTACATTTGTTATTAGCCGGTTGTATGTGATATGGCCGGATTATTAAATCAAGTGTTGATTTAATAATTTAATGTATATTTATATATTTGATATATTGAATTACATTAACTAATATTAGCTCACTTAAATATTTCTTTTTCTCAATTGTGTGCATATAGTATATATGTGATATATATTAATGTACATTCTTTTGTGTCATGCTAGATGCCACATGCTACATGGGTGTATGAGACTCACACCATGCTTATGATAATCCTAGGGTTTTTATTTATCAAAGTAAATTAAAATTGGTTGGAAATTTGTCATGGCTAGAAGCTTGGAGAAGCTTGTTGTGTCTATTGACTTAGTCCACTAATTTATTTTACTTAAGATATTTATTAACCTAACCATTATCCTTAGCCATAGTTTAATCTCTACATGAATTAGTATATGATACAAACTCACCCATGGTTGCTATTCTCACCTCATGAGATTCATTCTCTTCTCCACTTCATCTTCTTCTTCATCAAGAGAAAGCTTTATAGCTTTTCTCAAGGTGAAGAAATATTGTGAGAAAAATAAATCTAAAGTGAGCAAAATTCCTACTTCATCATCCTCTACTATACTAGCCATTTAGTTTAGGGTGTTTGCTTCACTTAACCCTAATTAGTGAAGAGGTAGCTTGAGTTGGTGTCTCCTCGACGTAGATCATCTTCGGCCTCGAAGACTTCAAGCAAGCTTGTTCCGTTCATCTTGTGGAGCCTTTCTAGAGTCCAGGAGTTCATTACTTGGAGCAAAAGGACTACTACACGGAGCTATTGAAGTGAAGGACCGGTCTACAAAGGTTGTATTCCTTGTTCACTTAGATGTAAAGATGTTTACATGTTCTATTGTCTAATTTTCTAGTTAAGATTCTAGGGTTAGGGTTGTTTGGTATGGCAATTTTTTAAAATGGCATGGACAATGCCTCCCAAAACCTTGCTACCGTGCTACGCATCCCTGCAGTGGTATCAGAGCCATGCTAGAGAATTAGACGATATCTGTAGAATTACGAAACCGAAACAACTCTGAAACACACGAAATAAAAATCTAGTTTCTGTCGAAATTTTCAGAGTGTCTAAATTTTTTTTAAGCAGTTGCAGAATGTTATATGAGATGTAATATGAACACAGTAGAAATTTGATCCCTTCTCACTGGAATTTGGCCGGCCACATTGCATGAAATTCCAGCCTGGCCGGTTTTGGTACCCCATTTTGGTTTTAAATTTTTTCTATGTTCCAGTCTCTGGGTCTTGGTATTTCAGGTGTTGCTTGTTTTTGCTAAAATTGCATGTGATGTTATCTTTGTGCAAAGGCAATTCAGAGTGTTTCGTAGTCGTAATTCTAACATCATTTCGGGTTATTTAGATGACGTTAAAAAGTGTTGGATATATGTATGCCCTAGAGGCCATTATATGATAGTGGATGTATTTATACATGTATATATATATATATATATATATATATTTAGTGTACATTCTTGCTCGACATGATAGTATGCTATCTGGTTCTTCTTTATCTGACATGTTGATTTGATCATGCTTTTATTCATTCACACATGTTGATAAAGCCCTGAGGATATAGGCTTGACTACTGTGATTATGATAGAGATCATACTAGTGGGACATCTGTAGTTTATAAGCATATCCTGGAATGTCCTTAGTCGTAGGTGTATCGAGACGGGGCATCGATATACCAGAGTAGACTAGCGTATATGATACTAGACCCATACGATGGGCGATGGATGTTCCCACATTCATCGATGTTTGACATCGAGATCGTATACGGGTGCTCAGTGGTGACTGGGTACACTGGACGGACTCACCGAGAACTCCTATATGGAATTATATCTATCGTCGGATAGCAGTTCTTAGGTGACACTGGTGCAGGTTAGTCTGTAGACCCGAGATCGTCATAGAGTCTTGTGTGTTCTCCCACTGTACTTTGATTACCACCCTACCACGGCTCTACTGAGTCATGCAAACAGGTGGCCGTTGGGTACAGTCCCGAGACACACGAAGGCGATGAGCGATAGGAGGGGTTTCGTCTCTCCCGGTATTGGGAGTTGATACTGTGCTGTGCTCGATTGGCTATATCAGTAAGTCCCTGGCTAGGGCTGTTGAGATTTACTGATAAGTGTTATCAGTAGTTTCTCGATCTGTTATAGACCATTCATCGGCACGACTTATTGAGTTATTGGGGTCGACGTTACCATCCCTAGACTCGATATGCAGGATATCTGATGAAGAGACCGGACTGTACGGTAGTGTTGCCGGTTGGCTCGACGGGAGTTGTGACAGGTTCGCTTGTTTTCTTCTGATCGCTCAATACCCGGGTGACCGTTACGTTTAGCTGACCGCTTGCGGCTTGTAGGTATTTGATATGATCATTACCTACTGCCGGCGTATTGACGAGTCTTAGAGTCCCACAATGAAGTTTCCTGGCTCAGGCGAAAAGATGTGGTGTGCATATGAGATATGCGCGGGGACCCGATTAAATACGGATATGTGATACCGTATATTAATCGGGCATTTTCTATTGGTCGGGTCGTATGTGATATGACCGGTTTGCAAAATCAAGTGTTGATTTAACAAATGACTTTTAGATTAATTCTTTAATTAAACTCTTTTTCTATTTTTGTATGCATGCATGTATGCACATGATGATGTGCATGGATACATACATACATACATACATTGTATCATGGTTGTTGATACATATTTGGTGGCAATGCAAGACTTATATTGTAGTTATTATCTATTTATTTATCATTTTGAAAAAGGGAAAGGATAATTCACACAAGGTTAATGCTTATCATCTTTGACCATGCTTCAACCACTTTTTAACCTTGAGTTAATTATCCTTTTGCCTTTTAACTCATTTGATAAAGATCTAGATAATTCTAACCATGGTTGAAGTGAGAAGGATTAATATAGATTATTCTTTTCTCATTTCAATAATACACACTCATAACATTTCTTTTGAGAAAAAAGCTTAGTCACCATCTTCTCTTGATAATTTCTTTGAGTGAGGTTGATAAAAAGAAAGAGTTTTGATTATAGAATACAAACCACATCATCATACTACACACATCTAGCCCATTTGTGTAGGGTGTTTGCTCTACTTCATTCACGTATCAAGTAAAGCAAGGGGCTTTGGGCAAAGGAGCTTCGGGTGGATCGTCGTGGACCTAGAGGATCTCAAGCGAACCTTTTTCCAACCCTCAAGTAGCCAAGGAGTCTAGCGTAGGGAGCTACAAAGGTTGTACTCTCAAAACCCTAGCTTTTACTACTTGTAATGATGTCAAAGTAATGAAACCCTAAATTTCTAGTGATGATTCTTTGTATGTTCACTTAGCACCTTAAAAATTTGATTTTGGCACATGTGATGCTTCCAAACCCTTCATGAGGTGCTAGGTAAATCTAACAATGGTATAAGAGCCAAGCTAGAGCTTTAGGCAACGCTTTGGCGAAGTTAAAACTCCGATCGAACCCCGAAATACGCATTTTAAACCTTCTCTGTACATTTTTTTAAAACTGTGTTTTTTCAGAATTAAAAATACTTAAAAAATTCAGCAGAAAATTCTAAGCATTTATGTAAAAAACGAAGCCATAAACAGTACATGCCACCGCGGAACCGCAGCCAGACCTTGCTTGGGCCGCGGATCCGCGGCCGTACAGATGTCATATTGCCTCGTTTTTGTACAGTAATATTCTTACCTGCTTGTATATATTTTTAGGTATTTTTAATCTGATTCAAGTGTTGAGTGTTCTGGGGATTATTTTGGGTTCGTTGATTCGATCGGAATATTTAATTTCGTGCTGTTTTCGGGTAATTTAGAAAGTATTAAAAAGTTCGAACGGATATCATTAACTCACTTTTTCCCGGCACGAAAAACTTTTAAGTGTTGAATTTTTTTCTCGAGTTTAAATCTTTAGGAAATACGTGCAAGTAACGTGGTGGACCCTCTAGAAGAACACAAACCTTAACTCGATTATATGATTGTCTGAACTGTCTCTAAACCTTAGGGTTTGCGGCAGTACGGCGTGCCACATGTGAGGCGTTGGCTTGACCCTTCTACGGCTGGACCGCTGCTACTGTGACATGTTCCGGGATTTTTGAACTCCGCTCAAGTGTTGAGCTATTAAGGAAATCTTGGGTATTTGATTATTCGATCGAAATATTTAATACTGTCTATTTATCTGAAATGTGATACAATATGTGGAATTCATATAGTTAGGCATGAAATGCGAAGTATGTGATATTTCGGATTTACGATGTCTAAAGAAAATGTGGATTCCAAAAGTTGTAGTTTTACACTTTCTTTTCTGTGACCGTAAGTGTAGTATGTCGCTTATCGCCGGTTTCGTTGCTATACATCAACGACAATCGGGGTACGCATACTTACTTACGTTGATGATATATGATATTATGTGTTGCTGTGATATGATGTGCAGGATTGTCGCGATTGAATAGCCGGGTTTTTTTAATGTGAGATGAGAGTTTTCTTTTCATTCATGTAAAATTCAAATGTAATGTAATATTCTTTTATTTGGGGCACTTCCGGGTTGAGGTTGATATCACCAGTGTTGTATATTATTTACTTTTCCGCATTAGGATAGACCCAAGGAGGAGAGCACAAGTGACCGGGTTCTGGGGTTCAGTGGGAGGCCATCTCGAGGAGTCGAGACCGGGTCTCCTAAACTCCAGAATTGGTAGGGTCGCTTGCCTCTCTCGTAGGGATCTAGGGGTGTGGGCTTGGCTATTCATCGCGACTGTGGAACCCGTATTTTCTATTGATTGGCTAAATACTAAATACGGACGTCCTAGTATATCCTGTATTATCATTTGTGTGTTTCTGCTGCCTGTGTTCTGTGATGTGATATCTGAGACGAATGATATATTATATATATGATATATAGTAGACGTTGCTTATGTTTTACACCCGCGCTAGTCCCGTCCCGGTATGCCGTTAGTTAAGTAACCTAACGGTGCATAACAGAACATTGCGGCGAATGCGGATGGCATAAGCGTACGTGGTTTTTTCGTTTCTTTTCTGTGATTGGCTTAAGGACTTAAATGATGGGGCTACATTAATATGATTAATGTAAAGAAAATAAACCTAAAAGATGTTGTAGAATCGAATTTGAAAACCACTCGGCTCTTTATGAAAAAGCTACATTTCAAAACTGCGGAGCTCAAGCCACTCCTTTTGAAAACCATTTGATTCTACGACGATATCAAGTTCAAAACGTTAAAGATTTTCTTAAAAATCATCCGGAACCCTCCGTCATTTTAGGAAGTAGAGTACTTAGTATTCGTACTACGTTTGTTGACCTTAGCCAAGGCGTAGTGTACGGTAGCTAAGTGATGTCTTCCTACAATGCATATGATGCAGATTAATTAGGACGGGCATGTGACTTTGTTGACCTTAGCCAAGGGTCATGTGAACGGGTCTGATTAATCAAGAAATGACGGGTTGAACTTGACTAGTGCTTGTGATTTGTTGACCATAACCAAGGTCATGAGTACTAGGGGTAAAAACCACATCGGGAATTTCAATAGTTGAAATTTGCAATGAGATTGCATACCTTCCATATGATGGTTGGATCCCGATCCCACTTTGGGCAATAGTTGCTCCCAGGAGAGTTTTACAGTTTACAATTAGCTAACTCATTAGGTGTCTAGAAAGGTGTTAACGGGGCCACGCCTCTGGGAAAACGAGGTTTACTTTAATTAGGTCCGTGCGAAAGCACGGGGAACCTCCCTCAAGTACCTACACTGGCCTGGCTGAACGGTTAGCGAAGTTGTAGACTGTAATTAATCCTGGCTAGTTTTCTTTTTAAGGTTTGAAAGAAAAACTTGATTAAAGTAGTGGGAGACATCGATTAGACAAGATAATAACCAATCTGATCTTTGCAAGAGCTTTCGCTGAGTGTATTCTTTTCTCTCTCTTAATTGCAGATACCAATGACTGGACTCAAGCTTCTACTAGATAAAAATAAACTGAATGGGACCAATTATAAAGACTGGCTGAGGAAACTGAACATTGCCTTGACTTATGATAAGGTATCATATGTCCTCACGGCTCCAGCCCCGCCCGTCCCAGGTCCAAATTCCTCAGTTGCGGATATTGAAGTCCGCAAGACATGGGACGCTGACTGTGCCATGGCCAAATGCCTCGCGCTTGCATCGATGGATAACACACATCAAAAGCAGCACGAGAATATGGACATTCACGCCATATTCCTCCATACAAAGGAGTTGTATGGAGAGCAATCCCGCGTATTACGATACGAAGCATCAAAGAAATTGTTTCAGATGCGAATGGCCCCTGGCACACCAGTAGGAGACCATGTTCTGAAGATGATAGCTCTCATAGAAGAGCTTGAGGACCTTAGATGGACGATGGACAAGGAACAATATACGGATATTATTCTGCAGTCCCTCCCCTCCACTTTTGCTCAATTTATAGTTAACTTCAACATGCACAACATGGAGAAGGAACTACCTGAACTTCTTAATATGTTAAGGAGTGCAGAGAGCACACTGAAATCAGTGAAAACTCCCGTTTTGAGTGTTGGGCAATCTTCTTTTTCTCGTCCAAAGGCTAAGGCCAAGGGAAAGATGAAGAAGAAGCCCACCAAGCCTAGGGGTGGAGTTAAAAAGGTTAAGGGGAAGGACAAGTCCAAAGCTGAAGAATCGGGGAAAGGGGAATGTTTTCACTGCCACAAAACAGGACATTGGAAGCGCAACTGTACGGAGTACTTAAATCTCAAGAAGAAGCATGGGGATGCTTCCGCTTCAGGTGTGTTTGTGACAGAAAACTTTTTTTCAATAAACTCTGCTTCCTGGGTATTAGATATCGGTTCAGGTTCTCACATTTGCAATTCTATGCAGGGACTGAGAAATAGCAAGGTTTTGAAGACAGGTGACTATACTCTCCGCGTTGGAAATGGTTCCAATGTACATACAGTCGCAGTGGGAGAGTATCACTTGGGATTGCCATCTGGGTGTATATTGGTTTTGAACCCATGTTATTTTGTACCTAGTATGCTTTGTAATATAATATCCGTTTCTTTGTTAGACAATGGAGGATATAATTTTGTTTTGCAGAACAATGTTATGAACATTCACCTGAATCAAATGTTGGTTGGGTATGGTACGCTTAATAACGGGATATACGTCCTAAATCAACACACAGTTTTCGGCATACAACACACTAATAAAAGAAAACTTTCAGAAATAAATGAAGCTTTTTTTTGGCACTGTAGACTTGGTCATATTAATGAAATAAGACTAAAAAAGTTACACAAAGATGGATATTTAAACCCTTTTGAATATAAATCTTATGCGACTTGCCAGTCTTGTATCAAGGGTAAAATGACCAAAACTCCGTTTACCGGACACGGAGAAAGAGCTACTGAGCTTCTAGGCCTCATACAAAGTGATGTATGTGGGCCAATGTCTACACAGGCTAAAGGCGGTTTTTCATACTTCATTACTTTCACTGACGATTTCTCAAGATTCGGTCATGTATTTTTATTAAAGCACAAATCCGAAACTTTCGAGAAATTCACTGAATATAAACAAGAAGTAGAAAAACAAACCGGCTTGAGTATCAAGATGCTTCGATCAGATCGAGGTGGAGAGTATTTCAGTACAGAATTTGCAAACTTCCTAATAGAGAATTGGATTCTCTCTCAGCTCACTCCTCTTTACACACCACAGCACAACGGTGTGTCAGAACGATGGAATCGGACCCTATTAGATATGGTCCGTTCCATGATGAGTGATGCTGAGTTACCCGTCTCATTTTGGGGGCATGTATTGGAGACTGCAGCGTTTCTACTTGTAACGTTTTGAAAATCGTTTCGGTGAAATTTCGATAAAAACGGTAAAATAAGGGGGTTTTCTGTAAAAATTCAAAATGCAAATATCTTTATTATAAAATTAAATATACATATTCCAGCTATGTAATTGCTAGTATTTGGTGTTTATTGAGCCACTGGTGAAATTTCAAATTTTCTGAAAATTTTTCCGAAATTAATTATTTTAATATTATTTTAAGCCGTCACTAATATATTTAATTAGGGAAAATTACAAATTGGAATGAGTTGAAACAAATTTTGTGCATCATAAAACATTAAATAAAATTTTATCATGTAGTTTTTGAAATGAAATCGCTTGCCAAAACGGTTTAGAAAATATCGAAGAAAAATGCTTTTTCCGGTGGATTTAGTGTTAATGGAAATTGGGGTATATCATTTATTATTTTTCCCTCACCCACACAAACCCAATTTTCCCTCCTTGGCTGAGCCCATGGTAGCCCATTACCCAAGTTCCCAAAAAAAATGAGAGAAGCAAAACAAATGAAAGAAAAGGGAAATGAAAAGAAATAGATAAATGAGTATGGACTTTTGACTTTTGTGTTGACTTGAACCTTCCCCACTTGACTTTTCCCCACCTCACACACCCCCACACTTCCCCCCACCTGCACTTGACCGAGCCCCCCTCTTCTTCAGCCCCACCTCATTTCTTCTTCTCTTTTCTCTTCAAAATTCCATCAAAAATCATCAAAAATGCTTGGAAAATTCACAAAAAATCAAGCAAAAATCCAAATCAAAATCCACCTCCTACCCATTTTCCCTTGGCTACCATAGCATGGATCTAGGGATTTAGATTTCAATTTGGGAGGCTAAGTGTGCTTGTGGGATCTTCAAATTTATTTGGGTATAATTCTAACCTTTTTGTTAAATTGTTGTTAATTGCTTTAAGTTAGCTTAATTTGATGTTTAATTGGGTTTTATTGCAACTTTAGGAAATTCAAGACTAGGGTTTGAATTTAATTAGGGTTTTTATCATTAGTTTATGGTTGTAATGAGGAGATTAACATGTAATTGTATGCAAAATCTAAGTTGGTTGCTACTTGCTAATTTGTTAAATTAAAATGGTGATAACTTTGCTAAATTGCTAACTAGGTTTTAAAAATCGAATTAAATTGTGGGTTTAAAATTTACGTAATGGTTTCTATGGCATAATTAAGATATTAAGTTATCATCTTGGTCACTAGAATTGTTAAAACGTCATGTTTTGTACAAAAACGGCGAATTGTGCTTGCTAGATTTTCGGAAAAATGACTTTTTAAGTGAAATTGGGGTTTTTGTGAGTTTTAACCTATTTTATATAAAAAATTTGTGTTCGTGAATGTGAAAATGAGTGTATTTGGGTTTTTTCTCGATGGTTTGGCGTTTGTATCCCGACGTCGAGGGTTTTGGGGTTGATTTGTGAAAGCAACCATAGGTTTTGACCTATGTGGGATTCGTGAGTCGTTTTGGTCATGAGTCGGATTTTAATGCGATACGGTGCGTTATGATATGTAGGTACCCCATGTGGACTTCGAGACGACAAGCAAGCGCGTTGCGACGTCGGCACCGGCGAGCGAAGACCAGGTGAGTAGATTTATATCTACGGGGAGAAGTCGGGTGGATGGCGTATAGCACCCCCGCAATCCGTGGTGGTGTATACGGATGCGTATACACACCAACAATTATTATATATTATTTGGGATTAATAACGATGTTTAGGATGGATATTGGTGTGTTGGATTATTTTAGTGTTGCGAACCCTAGGGTAGTGTTGCACTACACATACACACATACATACTTGCATACATTCCTATTTATATGTGCTCATGGGATTCTTTATAGTTATGTGTTCACATGGGTATGGGACTATGTGTTCAAATACGGATTTGAGGATGATACTTGGGTTTGAGATGAGTCGATGAGATTTGTTTTGTGATTGTGATATCGGTGATATGGCAGGATTCGTACTTGAGGTACGTCCTGGTGTTATAGCGGATTTTGGGACGATGATACGGGTGAATAGTGTTATTAATAAAATGGTCGACATGTGGTCGTGATATAAGATATGATATGCTAGGATATTGATACTAGGCCGTATTGGGCGATGTATACCCCTTGATGATGATATGTGCGAATGATATCGGTTTGTACGAGATTGTCGATCAGTAGTCAGATCATGAGTATATTGAGGATATTAGTATTGTACTAGACATAGGTCAGT
This sequence comes from Agapanthus africanus, assembly GCA_030015575.1. Taxonomy (NCBI): domain Eukaryota; kingdom Viridiplantae; phylum Streptophyta; class Magnoliopsida; order Asparagales; family Amaryllidaceae; genus Agapanthus; species Agapanthus africanus. Next base: position 514,418,122 of record JASDDO010000024.1, on the reverse strand, counting down.
ACCCTAGACTATGATCTTGGATAAAAAGGATACCAGAGAAATAGTGTGAGGAATATGATATTGACCCGTACCCAGATTTGGGGATGCCGTACGACGGATTTACGTACGAGCTATATCTTGATGATTGATCCGCACTCTTGACTTGGGATGTCTGATTGTAGATATGGTATCGGATATGATATTATTGAGGCGGGATCATCGACTAATATATATACAGGTATGTATATGGATCGACTCAGATGTTAGGCGGTTTCCTTACCTGTAGTCCAGCTTGTTAGCTTAGCCCTTTAGTTTAGTTTAGTTGTTAGATTAGATTCGATTCTTACCTATTTCAAAAACTAACGAATCGTGGGTATTTTAAAAGACAGCCCAAGGGATCCTACGGATATTTCAAAAGACGTATCCTTTCATAAAAACACCGTAGCCCCTATTTTCAAAACCCCATGATTCGTGTTATTTCAAAAGGCACCATTTGTAGGAATTATATTAGATTAATGCAGGTTAGTTATAGTTGCGTCTAGTATTCAGCTCCCGCTTATTATTATGGTTCGCTCCGCATCGCATACTTACATTGTTATTTCATATTGCATTGTTGATATTATGTTGTTAGGACACCAGCACCATTACCGATGATGCGTATGTACCACGTACACTTACTTGCCGGCTCACACACATCTTCATCGGTAATTGCTATGTCACGCACACCCTAGAAAATATTATTGCTTAACTTCGCTTGATAGCTAGTAGTTTGACAAGATATTAGTGTACTTACCTCATATGCCAGCTTAGATATTGTAGTTATTACTGTCGCTTCATGCATATCGTTATTCATTGTTATGCCGCATTCATGGATTCTCATGCATATATTCACTTTTTACATGCTATTGAGGTTTTGGATTCGGATTTCCATGAGATTTTCTGGATTTGGGGAAAACCCCAAAACATATACAAACTCCTTCTTTCTCTTTTTAAATGAAAAGCGCGGTTTTTCCCATGATGTATGAGTCGTCCACCATGAGTTTGCTGATGGATTTCGAGACCCGATTCGAGGAGACGGATGAACCGTTTCGGGTACATGGTGGACCCGGTAAGGTACCCCGGGGCAAGAAGCGCGTGATGATGACGATGTGAGCCTGGCAGGGGAGCACTACCTACCGGTGATTTTACCCGACGCGTCGGATATCCGGAGGATACCGTCGTGGTCTTGAGATGGATGGTAGGGGCCGGTCTGGACTGACGGCGCCCTAAATATTGTGATTGAGACATTGAGATTTCGAGATATTGAGGTACAGAGACTGTGATACAGAGATATCGAGATATTGGGATTACGTTTTGTGCTGATGCTAGGCACTGTTTTATGCTGATTTCATTATGATACCTCATTTTAAAAATACAAAGGAAATCTCACGAAATTATGAAAACAGTTCTTCATTTACATGTACTCTGTTTTCATGCATTCATACCTCATTCATATGATATTGCTACCTGAGGTACTGACACGGGCATATGGGATCATACTCGGGTTAGATATTACCCTAGCCATTTTTATAGGCTGCATGTTATTCATTTAATGGAGGATATATTATGATCATTGACCTAGGTTGCGTTATTTATGCGATTTCTTTCCGTAGATGTTTTTCTATTCACGAGTTGGCAACTCACCCCCGTTGTGCCCCAGTTTCTTGCAGGTTTTGCCGTACAGGTTTCATTACGGCTCTGCTGGCACTGCTTCCCATTTCCGGGTGACTTACTAGTAGGTGAGTTTACTTGTATCGTACCCCCATTATATAACTTGTATATTATTACTCTGTTGTATCTAGAAGTTCCATCAACCAAACATGTATTTATTTGAGATAGAGACCAGTGATGTTTATTCTTTCGACCTTAGAGTCGCGCGTTGTATTTCTGTGGATTTCTTGTTGTTTTGAGTTTCTATTTGAGTTTTGATCCTCGCCCTGGGCGTTGTATATTATATTGCTTGTGTGGTTGTGACCGTCGATTGACGAAGAGCTAGCTCCCGCTTGGGGATGCCTTTTTATTGATTTCGTATACTATTCATGTTGTATCCCGTTTGGGGGCCAGTATTTACAAAGGAGACTCTGCCGAAATTTTCAGGAAATTTTTGATGTTTTTAAAAACCCGCATAATTCGGCTTATGCTATTGAAACTACTTGTTTTAAATTGGTTTTCCTTCACTCTACTACTTTTCTTGGTTTGGATTTCTGGGTTTTCGGCTTACTTAGATTACGTACGCCTCGAGATGTTCGTAGTTTAAGTGCCGGTCATATTCCGTACTTTCGGGACGTGACAAAGTTGGTATCAGAGCGTTAGGTTTTACCTTCGGAGCGTAGGATGACCCTTGGTTGATGGAATAGGTGACTAAAGTAGAGTGACGTACCGTAGGTATGTTCCGCGGCATATTTACGATACACTACTCCACTTAAGAAGCCTTAGAATATACATTTCTTTGCTCAGTATTATATTCATTCCGATCTAGCCTCATCAGTACCAGTTATGGTTTTGCTGCCACGATTACTGGCAGGGAGAGCTACCGCTAGAGTTGCGGTCAGCACGAGCTCGTCACGAACGAGGACTGACCAGGGCGAAATTTCGGCGACACACGATTGTGGAGATGTGTCTTTTTACTGTGTTTCCGTGCCACGAGCGTTTGGCGGATCGCCTTTATGAGGTTACTCGGATGTGCTGATTGACACTAGAGGATTGAGCCAATGATAGAGGCCAGCCAGATTTTGATGACCGTTGGTGTATTGCTTATTCATGATGGTCGAGGCACTGTTCAGCGTGCAGACGAGCGAGCCAGCTATTGCTACGAACAACGAGATATCGCCCCAGATGTTGGAGCTATTACAGTACGAGTTGTACTAAGAGATGATAGAAGGTCGCTAGTCACCGAGGATGAATGACTAGGACATGTGGTTCGTTCGCCTACCCCGATGCGAGGTCATCAGATAGATTGATTCCAGCTAGAGACGACTTCACGCGGAGACGTTGAGAGTCGACAGAGACGATCGAATGTCAGAAACCTATTATTCCAAGTTTAAAGTAGTCGGAAAGACATGCAGGCAATTCTATGGACCCTCTAGAAGAATGAAACCCTAACTCGACTTAATGACTGTGTGAAAGCCTTTGAACCTTCAGGTTTGCGGCAGTTCTATGGCGCCATTAGTGAGGCTTGGGTTTGCCCTTCTACGGCTGGACCACCGATGCTGTGGTATGTACTCGATACTATTAAACTGTGCCCAAGATGTTGAGCTTTTGGGGGATTATGAGGTTTTGACGACTCGATCGGATGGCTCAACTTAATTCGGATGCTAGGTGGTGAGATGCATTTCTTGGGAGACTCCCGATACGAGGATAGCCGTTGGAGCTCAGTCCATGCAGCCGCGACGAGACGAGTCCAAAGCAGACGACATTAGACAAAAGTGAAGTAAGAGGTTCGTACCAGATCTAGATGAGATGAAGTTCTACTCCGCCGACATCAGAGATGCGATGTGCATGCCGAGGCATGGTACTTGGATTTACCTTTCAGAAGGAGTCGCGATGAGTATGCAGTCGTTCCAGAGCAAGATGCAGATATAGGAAAGGACGATGACTTCCGGACAGTTGGCAGAGACGAGACATGGAAGAGACCGCGAGCAGGATTCCTTCCAGGACACTGCTGCAATGATACTTGCACCCAGGATCAGATGTGTCACGTACATTCAGAGAGCCAGAGGCCAACGCCAGTGATATGCTGTCTTACGAGTGGTCGCGATGATTGACCGAGAGATGACCAGAGAAGTGCCAGAACGGAATCATCCCCGTTAGCACACCTGACAGGGCCGATGAGCCGATGGACCGAGAGATTGGTAATTCACAGTGAAGACCTTGACCCAGGAGTGGTCATTGTTACGCACACCAGCAGGCCAGAGTTCGTGATCATCGACGAGACGTCCCTCTAGTGACCGCGACAGTTGGCCCGAGATTCTTAGAGGATGCACTTGAGCGGTACTATTCCGCCATTATTGATTTCGATGTTTTGGGTGATTTATTCGCATGATTTGATTTTAATGATTGAGGATTTACGATCTTTGCACAGTGTTGCACTTGATATCGTTTTCGTGCTTTGGTTTCACATGTTTGTGATTTTACGGTTTTAGACATTTGAGTTGGTTTTGTGCGTATGCATGCACACGATTTGGTTCCTGCACTCTGTATAGTTTATATATGCTTGCAGTGCAGTGATACGCCTTTTGTGCACTTAGATGCACTGGACTTCGATTTCGATTGTGATACTCGATAATTGTTTTGTGCACGATGGATGCACCTGATTTGGATTTTCGCGCATGTTGGGCGCATGTTTTGAAGTGTGATTTTGGTGCACACCAGATGCACTAAATCGAGATTTTTCGTGCATGTCAGATGCACCTGATTTTGCTGTCAGGCACACATGTTGCCTACGACAGATGTTTCGTGCACACCCGATGCACTTAGATGTTGTTTCTGTGCATATGTATGGCACATATTTGGATTTTGATTTCCGTGCGCACAAGACGCACGTAGTATTCATACGCATATTTTGGGATTGATTTTTCTTATAGAGCAGTACGTTTTTATGATATTGCTATGTGTTTTCGTACTGAGCAGGACTAGTCAGAGGACAGTACCTGAATATATTTTACATGTATAGTTTCGAGTTATATCATATTGGTTTTGCTTTGGATTTGGTATTGATGTCTTCCCCATAACTCTGATGATTGCGGGATGCTTGACGGAGTTCTGATTTGAGTTATATGCTCATTTTTAATGTGCATGCATTGCGCTACGATTTGTTTTATGTATTTATGATTTCGGAGCCCCGGCGATTTGATGGTTTTGGCTGAAATATTTTAGTATTTGGGGGAAGTTTTAATTTAAATTCGGGGACCGAATTTCTTTAAGTGGGGAAGATTGTAACGTTTTGAAAATCGTTTCGGTGAAATTTCGAAAAAAAGGTAAAATAAGGGGGTTTTCTGTAAAAAGTCAAAATGCAAATATCTTTATTATAAAATTAAATATACATATTCGAGCTATGTAATTGCTAGTATTTGGTGTTTATTGAGCCACTGGTGAAATTTCAAATTTTCTGAAAATTTTTCCGAAATTAATTATTTTAATATTATTTTAAGCCGTCACTAATATATTTAATTAGGGAAAATTACAAATTGGAATGAGTTGAAACAAATTTTGTGCATCATAAAACATTAAATAAAATTTTATCATGTGGTTTTTGAAATGAAATCGTTTGCCAAAACGGTTTAGAAAATATCGAAGAAAAAGGCTTTTTCCGGTGGATTTAGTGTTAATGGAAATTGGGGTATATCATTTATTATTTTTCCCTCACCCACACAAACCCAATTTTCCCTCCTTGGCTGAGCCCATGGTAGCCCATTACCCAAGTTCCCAAAAAAAAGCAAAACAAATGAAAGAAAAGGGAAATGAAAAGAAATAGATAAATGTGTATGGACTTTTGACTTTTGTGTTGACTTGAACCTTCCCCACTTGACTTTTCCCCACCTCACACACCCCCACACTTCCCCCCACCTGCACTTGACCGAGCCCCCCTCTTCTTCAGCCCCACCTCATTTCTTCTTCTCTTTTCTCTTCAAAATTCCATCAAAAATCATCAAAAATGCATGGAAAATTCAAAAAAAATCAAGCAAAAATCCAAATCAAAATCCACCTCCTACCCATTTTCCCTTGGCTACCATAGCATGGATCTAGGGATTTAGATTTCAATTTGGGAGGCTAAGTGTGCTTGTGGGATCTTCAAATTTATTTGGGTATAATTCTAACCTTTTTGTTAAATTGTTGTTAATTGCTTTAAGTTAGCTTAATTTGATGTTTAATTGGGTTTTATTGCAACTTTAGGAAATTCAAGACTAGGGTTTGAATTTAATTAGGATTTTTATCATTAGTTTATGGTTGTAATGAGGAGATTAACATGTAATTGTATGCAAAATCTAAGTTGGTTGCTACTTGCTAATTTGTTAAATTAAAATGGTGATAACTTTGCTAAATTGTTAACTAGGTTTTAAAAATCGAATTAAATTGTGGGTTTAAAATTTACGTAATGGTTTCTATGGCATAATTAAGATATTAAGTTATCATCTTGGTCACTAGAATTGTTAAAACATCATGTTTTGTACAAAAACGGCGAATTGTGCTTGCTAGATTTTCGGAAAAATGACTTTTAAAGTGAAATTGGGGTTTTTGTGAGTTTTAACCTATTTTATATAAAAAATTTGTGTTCGTGAATGTGAAAATGAGTGTATTTGGGTTTTTCTCGATGGTTTGGCGTTTGTACCCCGACGTCGAGGGTTTTTGGGTTGATTTGTGAAAGCAACCATAGGTTTTGACCTATGTGGGATTCGTGAGTCGTTTTGGTCATGAGTCGGATTTTAATGCGATACGGTGCGTTATGATATGTAGGTACCCCATGTGGACTTCGAGGCGACAAGCAAGCGCGTTGCGACGTCGGCACCGGCGAGCGAGGACCAGGTGAGTAGATTTATATCTACGGGGAGAAGTCGGGTGGATGGCGTATAGCACCCCCGCAGTCCGTGGTGGTGTATACTGATGCGTATACACACCAACAATTATTATATGTTATTTGGGATTAATAACGATGTTTAGGATGGATATTGGTGTGTTGGATTATTTTAGTGTTGCGAACCCTAGGGTAGTGTTGCACTACACATACACACATACATACTTGCATACATTCCTATTTATATGTGCTCATGGGATTCTTTATAGTTATGTGTTCACATGGGTATGGGACTATGTGTTCACATACGGATTTGAGGATGATACTTGGGTTTGAGATGAGTCGATGAGATTTGTTTTGTGGTTGTGATATCGGTGATATGGCAGGATTCGTACTTGAGGTACGTCCTGGTGTTATAGCGGATCTTGGGACGGCGATACGGGTGAATAGTGTTATTAATAAAATGGTCGACATGTGATCGTGATATAAGATATGATATGCTAGGATATTTATACTAGGCCGTATTGGGCGATGTATACCCCTTGATGATGATATGTGCTAATGATATCGGTTTGTACGAGATTGTCGATCAGTAGTCAGATCATGAGTATATTGAGGATATTAGTATTGTACTAGACATAGGTCAGTACCCTAGACTATGATCTTGGATAAAGAGGATACCAGAGAAATAGTGTGAGGAATATGATATTGACCCGTACCCAGATTTGGGGATGCCGTACGACGGATTTACGTACGAGCTATATCTTGATGATTGATCCGCACTCTTGACTTGGGATGTCTGATTGTAGATATGGTATCGGATATGATATTATTGAGGCGGGATCACCGACTAATATATATACAGGTATGTATATGGATCGACTCAGATGTTAGGCGGTTTCCTTACCTGTATTCCAGCTTGTTAGCTTAGCCCTTTAGTTTAGTTTAGTTGTTAGATTAGATTCGATTCTTACCTATTTCAAAAACTAACGAATCGTGGGTATTTTAAAAGACAGCCCAAGGGATCCTACGGATATTTCAAAAGACGTATCCTTTCATAAAAACACCATAGCCCCTATTTTCAAAACCCCATGATTCGTGTTATTTCAAAAGGCACCATTTGTAGGACTTATATTAGATTAATGCAGGTTAGTTATAGTTGCGTCTAGTATTCAGCTCCCGCTTATTATTGTTGTTCGCTCCGCATCGCATACTTACATTGTTATTTCATATTGCATTGTTGATATTATGTTGTTAGGACACTAGCACCATTACCGATGATGCGTATATACCACGTACACTTACTTGCCGGCTCACACACATCTTCATCGGTAATTGCCATGTTACGCACACCCTAGAAAATATTATTGCTTAACTTCGCTTGATAGCTAGTAGTTTGACATGATATTAGTGTACTTACCTTATATGCCAGCTTAGATATTGTAGTTATTACTGTCGCTTCATGCATACCGTTATTCATTGTTATGCCGCATTCATGGATTCTCATGCATATATTCACTTTTTACGTGCTATTGAGGTTTTGGATTCGGATTTCCATGAGATTTTCTGGATTTGGGGAAAACCGCAAAACATATACAAACTCCTTCTTTCTCTTTTTAAATGAAAAGCGCGGTTTTTCCCATGATGTATGAGTCGTCCACCATGAGTTTGCTGATGGATTTCGAGACCCGATTCGAGGAGACGGATGAACCGTTTTGGGTACATGGTGGACCCGGTAAGGTACCCCGGGGCAAGAAGCGCGTGATGATGACGATGTGAGCCTGGCAGGGGAGCACTACCTACCGGTGATTTTACCCGACGCGTCGGATATCCGGAGGATACCGTCGTGGTCTTAAGATGGATGGTAGGGGCCGGTCTGGACTGACGGCGCCCTAGATATTGTGATTGAGACATTGAGATTTCGAGATATTGAGGTACAGAGACTGTGATACAGAGATATCGAGATATTGGGATTACGTTTTATGCCGATGCTAGGCACTGTTTTATGCTGATTTCATTATGATACCTCATTTTAAAAATACAAAGGAAATCTCACTAAATTATGAAAACAGTTCTTCATTTACATGTACTCTGTTTTCATGCATTCATACCTCATTCATATGATATTGCTACCTGAGGCACTGACATGGGCACATGGGATCACACTCGGGTTAGATATTACCCTAGCCATTGTTATAGGCTGCATGTTATTCATTTAATTGAGGTTATATTATGATCATTGACCTAGGTTGCGTTATTTATGCGATTTCTTTCCGTAGATGTTTTTCTATTCACGAGTTGGCAACTCACCCCCGTTGTGCCCCAGTTTCTTGCAGGTTTTGCCGTACAGATTTCATTACGGCTTTGCTGGCACTGCTTCCCATTTCCGGGTGACTTGCTAGTAGGTGGGTTTACTTGTATCGTACCCCCATTATATAACTTGTATATTATTACTTTGCTGTATCTAGAAGTTCCATCAACTAAACATGTATTTATTTGAGATAGAGACCAGTGATGTTTATTCTTTCGACCTTAGAGTCGCGCGTTGTATTTCTGTGGATTTCTTGTTGTTTTGAGTTTCTATTTGAGTTTTGATCCTCGCCCTGGGCGTTGTATATTATATTGCTTGTGTGGTTGTGACCGTCGATTGACGAAGAGCTAGCTCCCGCTTGGGGATGCCTTTTTATTGATTTCGTATACTATTCATGTTGTATCCCGTTTGGGGGCCAGTATTTACAAAGGAGACTCTGCCGAAATTTTCAGGAAATTTTTGATGTTTTTAAAAACCCGCATAATTCGGCTTATGCTATTGAAACCACTTGTTTTAAATTGGTTTTCCTTCACTCTACTACTTTTCTTGGTTTGGATTTCTGGGTTTTCGGCTTACTTAGATTACGTACGCCTCGAGACGTTCGTAGTTTAAGTGCCGGTCATATTCCGTACTTTCGGGACGTGACACTACTGAACATGGTCCCAACCAAAACCGTGTCTACCACGCCATATGAGATATGGCATGGGAAGAGACCATCTCTTAAGAGATTTAAGATTTGGGGTTGCCCGGCCTATGTTAAAAAGCAGAATCCGGACAAACTCGAGACACGGTCGGTCATGTGTAACTTTGTGGGATATCCAAGGAATTCTTATGGATATCTTTTCTACCACAAGGAGGAACAAAAGGTGTTTGTTTCTCAGCATGCCACATTCTTGGAAAAAGAGTTTTTCACAAATGAAACTGATGGCAATGTGGTAGATCTAGAAGAGGTTCTAGAGACACAAACTACAAATGACGAGTTGGTTGAACCGGCTGTTGCAATAGAAACTGAGGAACCTCGACCACTCCGTAGGTCTGGTAGGACTTCTCGCCCACCGGAGAGGTACTACGGTTTCTTCATTGATGGTGACGGAGAAGACTGCATCATGGAGGATGATGATCCTACCAGCTTTCAGCAACCTATCACGAGTGGAGACTCTGTGAAGTGGCTGGATGCCATGAGATCCGAATGGAGTCTATGTACACCAACAAAGTATGGACTTTGGACGTTGTACCCCCTGAGGTAAAACCTGTGGGGTGCAAATGGATCTTTAAAAGAAAGATTGGTGTAGATGGGCAGGTAGAGACCTATAAGGCAAGACTTGTGGCGAAGGGTTTTCATCAAAGACCAGATTTGGACTATGACGAGACTTTTTCTCCCGTAGCCATGCTTAAATCCATTCGGATCCTACTTGCTGTTGCTGCTCACTACGACTATGAAATCTGGCAGATGGACGTTAAAATGGCATTTCTAAATGAAAATTTGGAAGAATGCGTTTATATGGATCAGCCAGAGGGCTTCATTGACAGTGGGAGCAGCGGGAAAGCGTGTAAATTGCTTAAATCCATATATGGGTTAAAGCAGGCATCATAGAGTTGGAACATCTGTTTTGATGATGTTATCAAAGAGTTTGATTTCATCAAAAATCCAGACGAACCTTGTGTTTATAAGAAGGCTGTAGGGAGAGCTGTCACATTCCTCGTATTGTACGTGGATGACATTCTTCTGATAGGAAATGACATTCCTATGCTACAGTCAGTCAAATCTTTCTTATTACTAAGGTTCTCCATGAAGGACCTGGGTGATGCCACATACATTTTGGGCATAAGGATCTATAGGGATAGATCCAAGAGGTTATTGGGATTGTCCCAAACCAGGTACATTAACACCATCCTAAAAATGTTTAGTATGGAAGACTCCAAGCGAGGTGCCTTACCCGCTTGCCATGGGGTCACTCTCTCCAAGGACTCTTGCCCAAAGACCGATGAAGAGAGAGCTCGCATGAGCATTATACCCTATGCTTCGGCAGTAGGATCTATAATGTATGCGATGTTATGTACACGCCCAGATGTAGCTTATGCACTTAGTGTTGTAAGCAGGTATCAATCCAACCCAGGGGAGAATCACTAGATAGCTGTGAAGAACATTCTTAAGTACTTGCGAAGGACTAAAGAATTGTTCTTGGTGTATGGTAATGGAGATCTCCAAATGGAGGCTTTTACCGATTCTTGCTTCCAGAGCGATAAGGACGATAGCAAATCTATCTCCGGGTTTGTATTTACCCTCAATGGAGGGGCGGTAAGTTAGAAGAGTTCCAACCAGGATACCGTTGCAGACTCTACGATGGAGGCTGAGTACATTGCTGCGAATGATGCCGCCAAGGAAGCCGTCTGGATGAAGAAGTTCGTCTTGGAGCTAGGAGTAGTTCCAACCATTATTGATCCAATACCATTATATTGTGATAATAATGGGGCTATGGCGTTAGCCAATGAGCCCAGGTCCTATCAGCGGTCCAGACACATCCTGAGGCGCTTTCATTTGATCCGGGAGATTGTAGATCGCCGCGAGATCGAGATTAGGAGAGTAGACACAAAGAATAACACCGCGGATCCATTCACCAAGGCCCTCCCTCAGCCGCAGCATGAGCGACTTTTTGAGATGTTGGGTATGAGATACGCCAATAACTGGCCTTAGTGCAAGTGGGAGATTGTTGGATATATGTATGCCCTAGAGGCCATTATATGATAGTGGATGTATTTATACATATATATATATATATTCAGTATTCAGTGTACATTCTTGCTCGACATGATAGTATGCTATCTGGTTCTTCTTTATCTGACATGTTGATTTGATCATGCTTTTATTCATTCACACATGTTGATAAAGCCCTGAGGATATAGGCTTGACTACTGTGATTATGATAGAGATCATACTAGTGGGACATCTGTAGTTTATAAGCATATCCTGGAATGTCCCTAGTCGTAGGTGTATCGAGACGGGGCATCGATATACCAGAGTAGACTAGCGTATATGATACTAGACCCATACGATGGGCGATGGATGTTCCCACATTCATCGATGTTTGACATCGAGATCGTATACGGGTGCTCAGTGGTGACTGGGTACACTGGACGGACTCATCGAGAACTCCTATATGGAATTATATCTATCGTCGGATAGCAGTTCTCAGGTGACACTGGTGCAGGTTAGTCTGTAGACCCGAGATCGTCATAGAGTCTTGTGTGTTCTCCCACTGTACTTTGATTACCACCCTACCACGGCTCTACTGAGTCGTGCAAACAGGTGGCCGTTGGGTACAGTCCCGAGACACACGAAGGCGATGAGCGATAGGAGGGGTTTCATTTCTCCCGGTATTGGGAGTTGATGCTGTGCTGTGCTCGATTGGCTATACCAGTAAGTCCCTGGCCAGGGCTGTTGAGATTTACTGATAAGTGTTATCAGTAGTTTCTCGATCTGTTATAGACCATTCATCGGCACGACTTATTGAGTTATTGGGGTCGACGTTACCATCCCTAGACTCGATATGTAGCATATCTGACGAAGAGACCGGACTGTACGGTAGTGTTGCCGGTTGGCTCGACGGGAGTTGTGACAGGTTCGCTTGTTTTCTTCTGATCGCTTAATACCCGGGTGGCCGTTACGTTTAGCTGACCGCTTGCGGCTTGTAGGTATTTGATATGATCATTACCTACTGCCGGCGTATTGACGAGTCTTAGAGTCCCACAATGAAGTTTCCTGGCTCAGGCGAAAAGATGTGGTGTGCATATGAGATATGCGCGGGGACCCGATTAAATACGGATATGTGATACCGTATATTAATCGGGCATTTTCTATTGGTCAGGTCGTATGTGATATGACCGGTTTGCAAAATTAAGTGTTGATTTAACAAATGACTTTTAGATTAATTCTTTAATTAAACTCTTTTTCTATTTTTGTATGCATGCATGTATGCATATGATGATGTGCATAGATGCATACATACATACATACATACATACATTGTATCATGGTTGTTGATACATATTTGGTGGCAATGCAAGACTTATATTGTAGTTATTATCTATTTATTTATCATTTTGAAAAAGGGAAAGGATAATTCACACAAGGTTAATGCTTATCATCTTTGACCATGCTTCAACCACTTTTTAACCTTGAGTTAATTATCCTTTTGCCTTTTAACTCATTAGATAAAGATCTAGATAATTCTAACCATGGTTGAAGTGAGAAGGATTAATATAGATTATTCTTTTCTCATTTCAATAATACACACTCATAACATTTCTTTTTGAGAAATAAGCTTAGCCACCATCTTCTTCTTCCTCTCTTGATAATTTCTTTGAGTGAGGTTGATAAAAAGAAAGAGTTTTAATTATAGAATACAAACCACATCATTATACTACACACATCTAGCCCATTTATGTAGGGTGTTTGCTCTACTTCATTCACGTATCAAGTAAAGCAAGGAGCTTTGGGCAAAGGAGCTTCGGGTGGATCGTCGTGGACCTAGAGGATCTCAAGCGAACCTTTTTCCAACCCTCAAGTAGCCAAGGAGTCTAGCGTAGGGAGCTAAAAAGGTTGTACTCTCAAAACCCTAGCTTTTACTACTTGTAATGATATCAAAGTAATGAATCCCTAAATTTCTAGTGATGATTCTTTGTATGTTCACTTAGCACCTTAAAAATTTGATTTTGGCACATGTGATGCTTCCAAACCCTTCATGAGGTGCTAGGTAAACCTAACAAAAAGTTCGAACGGATATCAATAACCCATATTTTCTCTCGTTGGAAATTTTCCAAAAGTTGGATTTTTCCAAGTTTAAAATCTTCAAGAAATCATGCAAGTGATTTTGTGGACCCGTTAGAAGAACGAAACCCTAACTCGATTCTGTGACCGTCGGAACCGCCACCAAACCCTAGGGTTTGTGGTAGTTCTGCGGCGCCATAAGTGAGGCAAGGGTAGACCCTTCTACGGTTGGTCCATAGGTGCTGTGGCATGTTCTGGGTACTTTTTAAACTCCGCTCAAGTGTTGAGCTCTTTTGAAAATTTCGGGTGTTTGTTGATTCGATCGAAAAGTTTAAAATCGTCTAGCTATCTGTGATTGTGATACAATACTTGGAATTCATAATATTTAGTTTTGTGAAAACTAATTTGAATTTTATAAATCCTACAATGCAGTCTCATTTGATCGGTTGCCACGGGATTTTATTGTGGATCAAAACTCCATCACAATCACGTAGCGTACGCGGATACTCACTGGGTAACCTTACTAGATAGCGATGCCCCATAGCCCCGACCAAGTGACTGTAGGAGAACCCCGTCGCCAAAAGCATCCGTTCGGGTGCTCGCGGCCGCGGTGTTCCGCCTTAGTGCACTTCGTCGACGGTATTGGGGGTGCAGCCGTCTGCTAAAGTTTCCGACGAATCAGGTTATTGGGAATATTGTTGAATTACTCGACTGTTTATTGGAAAGTGTTTTCAATATCGAGACTAAAATACGGGGTTTATAATTGTTAGGCTTGTGATGTCTAAGAAATTCATTTGGTTAGGCATGAAATCCGAAGTATGTGATACATTGGGTTTATGATGTCTAAGGAGGTTGCGGATTCCAATTGTTGTAGTTTTTCACTTTCTTTTCTGCGACCGTAAGTGTAATATGTGGTGTATCGTCGGTTTCGTTGCTATACGTCAACGACAATTGGGATACGCATATTTACTTACGTTGATGACAAGTGATGTTATGTGTTGCTGTGATATATTATATTGGATCGTCGTGTTTTGAATAGCCGGTTTTTTTTTATGTGAGATGAGAGTTTTTCATTTTCATTCATGTAAAAAATTGTATGTAATATTCTTTTATTAGGGCACTTCCGGGTTGAGGATGATGTCACCGTTGATGTATATTATTTACTTTTCCGCATTAGGATAGACCCAAGGAGGGGAGCACAAGTAACCGGGTTCTAGGGTCCAGTGGGAGACCATCTCGAGGAGTCGAGACCGGGTCTCCTAACTCTAGAATTGGTAGGGTTGCTTGCCGCTCTCGTAAGGGTCTAGGGATGTGGGTTTGGCTATTCATCACGACCGTGAAATCCGCGTTTTTTATTGGCTTAAATAAAACACGGAATTCCTAGTATATCCAATATTTCATATGTGTTCTTCTGCTGCTGATGTTCTGTGATGTGATCACTTTATCTGATGAGACGAATGATTATATTATATATATGATATATAATAAATATTGCTGCTTTCGTTTCTTCTGTGATGCTTAGGAAGCATAATTTGATGGGACTTCATTAATGAGATTAATGAAATAAAAGAAAGCTAAAGATATTGCAGAATGTTGTTTTTTAAAAATTGGTAGCTATAGTTCTTGCTTTGCATAGCGGTATTCCTTGTAGAATATCCAGCACCTTATTCGATAAAGAAAGAGCCGAGATCCCTTCACCGGGAGTGACCTCTTTAGCGAAATTGACAGATGCTACAACCCACTCGGTTTTGTTTTTGATTGCTTCTCTAGTTCTTGTTTTGCATAGTGGTATTTGTGAAATATCCAGCACCTCATTCGATGAGGAAAGATTCGAGATCCCTTCACCGAGAGTGACCTCTTTAGCAAAACTAGTAAAAGCCTCAAAAACACTCCTTTTCAAAATCACTCGATTCTACAACGATATCAAGTTCATTACGCAAAGGGTTTTCTTAAAAACCTGTCGTAGCCCTCCGTCATTTCAGATAAGTAGTATTTAGTAGTCGTGCAACGTTTGTTGGCTTTCGTCAAGGCGTAGTGTGCGGTAGCTGATTAGTGCTTATCTGCTTAAGCATGCGATGTGATTGGATTAAGGTAGTCGTACGACTTTGTTAGCTTTCATCAACGGTCGTGCGGGTTGGTTTAATTCAATCATGAAATGTACGGGTTGAACTTGACTAGTGGACTATGATTTGTTGGCTTTCATCAAGGTCATAGGACGCTAGGGGCAAAATATTACCGGGAATTTCAAGTGTTGAAATTTGAAATGAGATTGCATACCTTCTATAAGATAGTTGGATCCCGATACCCACTGCGAGTAAGAGTTACTCCTGGGAGAGTTTTACACATTACAATTAGCCAATCAAAATAGGTGTCTAGAAAGGGGTTAACGGGGTTACGCCCCTAAGAAAACGAGGTTTATTTTAATTAGGTCCGTGCGAAAGCACGGGGAATTTCCCTCAAAGTACCGACACTGGCCTGGACGAAAGATTGGTGAACTTGTAGGGTGTAATTAATCCCGGCTAGTCTTACCTTTTAGGGTTTGAAGGAAGATTTGATAAAAACAGTAGGAGCCATCCTGATTAGATAAAATAATAACCAATCTGATCTTGCAAGAGCATACGCTGAATGTTTTCTTATCTCTCTCTCCTGGTAGCGACCATGTCACGCCTTAATAAAGATAATAATATGGATGCATTGACTGAACCTGCTTATTATACTGAGCTGGGGAACGTTGGTTCCACTCTATCTTATAATTGTTATAAGTCCAAGCAGAAAATAGGGGAATATCCAGATTCCTACGCGACCCAAACGAGGAATAAGCATGCTGATGCATATTCTTCGGGTGTTCGTTACCAAGAACTGTTTCTCAGTATCATCTACGTCCTAGGTATGAGATACCGGATCAGGATCCCATATATGTAATCTGTTACATGGGCTACAGAAAGGTGGAGAACTGAGATTGGATGATATGTCTCTAAGTGTTAGAGAATGGTGCAATTGTTGCAGCCAAGTCAGTTGGCAAATATCACATTTTACTACCAAATGGTAAATACATTGATTCTGAACAAATGTTATTAGATACCGAACCTGATATACAACATTACATCAGATTCTTTATTAAGTTAAAGAAGGATATAATTTTGTATTACTGGATAATGTTGTGACCATTTTCCTTAATCGAGAGTTGATTGGATCAGGCACGTTATGTAATAGCATATACGTTTTAAATCAAACCACAGTTCAAAGTAAATAGAACACACACAAGAGGAGTAGTCAGAAATGAACGAATCCTTCTTGTGGCATTGTAGACTAGGTCATATCAATACGACACAACTAGCTAAGTTACATAAGGATAAATATTTGAATCCGTTCGAATTTTCATCTTATGATACTTGCCAGTCTTGTCTCAAAGGTAAAATGACCAATACCCCGTTTACTAGAAACAGAGTAAGAGTTACTGAACTCTTGGGACGGATACATGATGATGTATTCGGTCCTAAGTCTATAAATGCCAGGGTTGGTTCCTCGTACTTCATTATATTAATCGACGATCTCTCAAGATTCGGACATGTGTTCCTGTTGAAACACGAGTCTGAAACTTTTGAGAAATTCACGGAATATAAGCTTGAAGATTAAGAACCAGACGGGTAGAAGTATTAAAGTCCTTCGATGAGATCGGGGAGGCGAATACTTGGGCATGGAGTTCCTGGATTTTCTAAACAGAGAATGGGATTCTCTCTCAGCTTACTCCTACGTGTACACCACAGCACAACGGTGTATCGGGGAGGAGGTATCGCACCCTATTAGATATGGTGCGCTCTCTGATGAGTACTGCTGAGTTGCCTATTTTCTTTTGGAGTTATGCACTTGAGAAGCTGCATACCTATTGAATGGGGTTCCATCCAAATCAGTGTCTACCACTCCATATGAGATATGGAATAGGAAAAGACCATGTCTTAAACGAGTTAAGATATGGGGTTGTCCGGCTTATGTTGAAAAGAAAAATCTGGACAACCTCGAGGCAAGGTCAGTCATGTAAGTTTGTTGGATATCCCAAACATTTGCGAGGGTATATCTTCTACCCAACTGAGGAGCAAAATGTGTTTTGTTTCTCAGCATGCCACCTTTTTAGAAAAGGAATTTCTTGTGAAGAAATTAGTGGTCATGAGGTAGAACTGGAAGGAGTTTCAGCTATACAAACTAGGACTGATGATTTAGTGGAACCAAATGATTCAATAGTCTCCAACAAACTTTAGCCTCTCCGTGAATCTGGTAGGGTTCCTCATCCACCTGAGAGATACTACGGTTTCCTCGGTGACGGTGGGAGCGAGGATTGCATCATGGTAGATGATGACCCGACTAGGTTCAGGAAGGCCATCACGAGTGGGGACTCAGTGAAAAGACTGGATTCTATGCGATCAAAGATGGAATCCATGTACACCAACAAAGTATGACTTTGCATGTTGCACCTGAAGGGGTAAAACCCATCGGGAGCGAATGGATCTTGAGAAGATTCTTGGTGTAAATGGAAAAGTTGAGACTTTTAAAGCTAGACTTGTAGTAAAAGGTTTTCGTCAATAACCAGGTGTGGTTTATGATGAAACCTTTTCTCTAATGGCTATGCTTAAGTCCATCAGGATTAAAGCAGGCATCGCGGAGTTGGAACATCTGTTTTGATGTGGCAGTCAAAGTGTTTGACTTCATCAAAAAGATAGATGAACCTTGTATATACAAGAAGGTAGTAGAGAGTAAGGTTGTCTTCCACGTGTTGTACGTAGATGACATACTCTTGATAGGAAATGGTTTCCTATGCTACACTTGGTCAAACTCCTCTTATCACGAGGATTCTCCATGGAAGATCTGAATGATACCTACTACATCTTGTGGATTATGATCTATGTGATAGATCTATGTGGATGTTGGGAGTGTCCCAAATCTTGGTATATTAACACCGTACTAAAGTGGTTTAGTATGGAAGATTCAAAGCGTGGTGGTTCGCCCACTTACTCAGGAATCACTCTCTCCAAAAGATTTCTTCCAAGACTGATTTGGAGAGAGCTCGTGAGCAAGGGATACCCTATGCTTCGGCAGTAGGCTCTATCATGTATGCGATGTTATGTAGCAGACCAGATGTAGCTGATTCACTAGGTGTAGTGATCAGGAATCAATCAGATCTTGGGAGAATCACTGGACAGCTGTGTAGGACATTCTTTAGTTCTTGAGAAGCACTAAAGAAATGTTCTTGGGATTTGGTAACGGTGAACTCCAGTGGGAGTCCTTTACCAATTCCAGCTCCCAGAGTGATAAGGTCGATTGAAAGTCAGTCTCGGGCTTTGTCTTTACCCTCAGTGGAGGGACGGTATGTTGGAAGAGTTCTAAGCTAGATACCGTGGCAATCTAGACGATAAAGGCTAAAAACATCGCTACCAATGATGCTACCAAAGTGGATGTCTGGATATTTCTTGTTCACGAGATGAACATGGTTCCTACCATTGAGCGTCCAATAACTGTTATTGTGACAACAATGGAGTTCTGGCTTTGTCCTAGGAACACCGGTCCCATCAGCAATCCAGACATATTCTGAGGTAAGTATCACCTGATCAGGGAGATGGTTGATCTCCAAGGGATCGAGGTTAGGAGAGTTGACGCGAACGATAACACGGCGGATCCACTCAGAGAGGCCTTTCCCTAAAGAGACTTTTATGGGATGTTGAGTATGAGATACTACAACAATGGCCTTAGTGCAAGTGGGAGATTGTTAGTTATGTGTATGCCCTAGAGGCCATTACTGTACATGTGATGTATATTGTAGCGGATGCTTGGACATATATAGGGAGGACTTTCTTGCTCGGCATGATAGTATGCTATCTGGTTGCTCTTTATCTTAACATGTACACTGACTGTCTCTCTATTACATGTTGATAAAGCCCTTAGGATGAGTACTTGACTACTTGGATTATGATGCAGATCATACTAGTGGGGCAGAGGTAGTCGGTAAGTACATCCTTCAATTGTTTCTAGCCGTGGGAGTATCGAGACGGGGCATCGCTATTCCAGAGTATACTAGCGTATATACTTCTCGACCCATATGATAGGCGATGGATGATCCCATATCCATTGGTGTTTGACATCAGATATGGTATACGGGTGCTCAGTGGAGACTGGGTACACTGGACGGACTCGCCGAGAACTCCTAGATGGTATTATACCTATCATCAGATAGAAGTTCCCTGGTGACACTGGTACAGGTTAGTCTGTCGACCCGAGATCGTCATAGAGTCTTGTGTGATTCCCACCGTGCTTTGATTTCCACCTTACCACGTTCAAGAGATCATGCAAAACGGTAGTTTTTGGGTACAGTCCCGAGTCACATGGAGGCAATGAGCGATAGGAGGGGATTTCGTCTCTCCCGGTATTGGGGGTTGATGTTGCACTATGCTCGATTGGCCATAACAGGAAATCCCTGGCCAGGGTTGCTGAGATCTACTGGTAAGTGTTATCAGTAGTTTCTCGAACCGTTATGAGCCTCACATCTGCATGACTTATCAGGCTATTGGGGTCTGATGTTATACCACCCCCAGGATGTAATATGTGATATATCAGACGAAGAGACCGGACTGTACGATAGTGTTACTGATTGGATTCGCAGGAGTATGAGCAGGCTTGCTTTTTGATCTTCTGATCGCTCAATACCCGGGTAGCCGTTACGTTTAGCAGACCGCTTGCGGCTTGTGGGTGACTGATATGATCACCACCTACTGCCGGCGTATTGACGAGTCTTTAGTGTCCTACACAGAGGTTTCCTGGATCAGGCAAAATGAAGTAGGAGCACATATGTGATATGTGTAGGGTTCCTATCGACGGCAGCAAGGTTCCGGGAGGCATCGTCCATGCCATTTTCAAAATTTTGCCGTTTCAAGGAACTCTAAACTAGAATCGATAACTAGAAAATCAAACGTAAACTAATGTAAACCATTTTACATCTAAGTGAAATAGAAATACAACCTTTGTAGATCGGTCCTTCACTTCAAAAGCTCCTTGTAGTAGTCCCTTCGCTGCGATCATGGTACTCCCGGACTCTTGGACGGCTCCATGAGAAGAAGGCAGCGGTCTTTCTTGAAGTCTTCGTGGCCGAAGATGATCTACATCGAGGGAATACTAGCTCAAGCTTCTACTTCACTAATGAAGAATTAGTGAAGCTAACATCCTATACTAAAGTGCTAATCTAGTAGAGGATGATGAAATAGGAAGTGGGCTCACTTTAGAATTATTTTTCTCACAATACTTTCTCACTTTAATCAAACCCTATAGAGCTTTTTCTTTTGGAGGAAGAAGATGAAGAAAGAATAAGAGAATGAACTAATTCAAGTGAGTTAAGCAACCATGGGTGAGTGGGTATCATATACTAACTCATATAGAGACATAACCATGGCTAATTATAGTGGTTAGGTTAATAAATATTCTAAGTAAAACAAAATGAGTGGACTTTGTCAAAGCGCTCACAAGCTTCTACAAGCTTCATGCATACAACAATTATCCACTAATTTTGGATTTACTTTGAATATTAAAACCCCACCATTATAATTAATATGGTGTATGTCTTATACACCCATGTAGTGTGTATTGTTCATACCATAATTTTGCATTACTATATTCCCCATTCTTATGCATTTTACAAATAAACAGGTGCTTTTGACCCATGTCTGCTACTTAGTTACATGTTACAGGTTCTCGGAACAAAAACAGTGAAAAGATAAAAGACGATGCAAAAGTGAGACTACGACCAACAAATAGAAGGATCTTGATCAAGCCTACACAAAGATCAGTTCACAAAGTACAAGACAGTGCAAGGTCCAAGACTTTGACATGAAGCGAATGGTTAAAGTCCACTACATTACTCACTGTGGAAAACTGGAAGAGAAATGGAAAACAATTTGAAGAGCCAACCCAAGAAATAGGAAGAAAAAAACTCCCAGAAGCAGTACAGGAATTTGCAGCATTCAAGACCTTCATTTGGCCGCGGAACCACGGCCAAACCTGGCCTATGGCTGCGGTTTCGCGGCCGCTCTATGCCCGTGTCGGTGGAAATTCTGTGGCGGTGCGCGGAGCGTTGACTAGGTTTTTTTCTTAAGGAGTATTTTTGTAATAGCAGATATGACGCGATTGTAACCTAGGGTTTCTATGAATCTATAAATAGAACCCTAAAAACCTGATTTAGGTCATGCCTCTTTTCATTTCATAAATTCAGATCTGTAATTCCTGTGTTGATGTTTGGAGAGAGCCATCAATAAAATTAGTAAGTTTTCTATTTTATTGCCTTAGTTTACTAGAATGTCATTCAATTCCCTAATGAGCGAGTAGTCTCCTCGCTTGTTAGGGTTAGCTTTAGGGAAAGGCTTGAGAGATGAACTCTTTCACCCCTTTCTTGCCCCATCACATATAATAATTAGGACTCCATGCATACATACACACACCGTTCCCTGCGGCGCCTTACCCCTCGAGGTAACGGTGATACCGTAGTATAAATGACCGGTTGTGTATGTTTTTCATGGAGGTTAGGGCAATAATTGAGAAAGGAAGGACAAGAACCTAAAGGAAGAAACATCGTTTCTTCCCGATGGTACTAATCCCCTTTATTAATTATTACCATAATACCTAATAGATCTAAAATAGGGCATTGAAAGCGGTGAGGAAACATTCAATTTCCCAACTTACCCTAAACCTAACCTTAGCAAGATTTAGATCTAGATTAATTTAGTTTTTAGATTTAATCAATCCGACCCCAATCGGAATTAACTCGTAAGAACAATTAGGAAATTCACAAAATCCCTGTAGACCGACCCGTACTCACCGGCTAGCTACCAAGCGACGCCGTTCTTGATTGCGGTTACAATTATTCTTTGACATACAAATCAAATGGCGCCGTTGCCGGGGATGGCGTAGTATTTTCTTTTTGCAATTTCGGGTTAATATAAATTAAAAAATCATAAAAACAGAAAAAATAAAAAATAAAAATTTTTATCATTTATTGTTTGAAGGGTATTTTTGTTTGAATTTTGTAGGAACTACAATCGAGTTTGGATCTGAAAAAATCCAGAGATCAAAATAGAAAAAGTCAGATCTGAACAGCAGAGGATTTTACCAACAGAACAACAGAAAAAATCTTGAGAAACGAACCATCAACAGAACTGCGTTTCCACCGCCCGAACCTACTTCCTGCCGCGCATCCGCGGTCTGCTGACGTCATCAGCAGACCAGATAATTCTCGGGAACCGAGCCGACGCCTCCACCGCGGAACCGCCGCTCATTGCCTATTCCGACAGCAGAAACACGGCTATCTAGTGACTTCAGCTGGTGGAAAAAGCACTGTTTGTTTCTTTCTCTCTCCTCTGCAAATCCCAATATATCTTCTGTCAAATCTTCTACAGGATTCTTTGCGCTTAAAAAAATCTCTCCCATTCCAATAATTGATCTTGTGCAGGATTCTTTGCGCCGCGCTTAAAATAAAAAATTTGATTGCAAGTGGTTGTTACTGTTTTGCATATTTTTAATCGGACTTTAAGGGGCTTGAAACCAATCCAGATTGGGTGGGGATTTCATCACCCTTCCCAGGACCCCAGAAATCACATAAGGCATATGCATTGACCATCATTAATTAAAAAATACTAGACTCAGCCCTAAGGACGTCGAGCTCAATAGGACAGAGGACTAGTTGTAGGCATCGGTCGTTGATCCTAACCTGACTTTGCGGTGTCTAGGCAAGTGTGTCTACGGCGAGTGGTTACTTAATTAGGGCCACTACTTGTAGTGGAGAGCCTCCCACTCACCTGGCACTTACCTGGCCGCAATTGGCGGTGAAGAAGGGTTTGAGGTCCTATTTCTAGTCTTTTGGAATAGTTAGGAGCTGTCTAGCTGACCTAGGTGACCCTAGATGTAGGCCTGATTGTGCATTTGTGGTTGATCGAAAGTGTGTCTAAGCCCTTTATCGAAAATCTTTTTTGCAAAAAGTTCCAAATAAAGAGAAAAAGGAAAAAGGAATTTTTTTTTATAAAAACTTGCAACTTGTCGCTTAAAATCCGTGCACCCCACCACCACCCACTTTCTTCTTATTGACATTTTCTTACCCCCACATTCTGTTTTTCACCTTTTTGACTACACTACCTCTTTAGTGTATGTCCGTGTGGACTAGGGACACTAGCGCCCGATTAGTCCGTGTTTCGTTGATACCGACCGACGAAGCTTTCGACTCCGAAGTCGAAATTCTTTCCACTTCCTTACCTCCACCTTCAAATTCTTCTTCCGAAGGTATGTCGGGATATAATCCCAACAACACCTTACCCACGGGACCGATTCCACCTCCGTTAGGTGCGAATAACCCGAATCACCCGTCTGTTGAAGCGCCCCAACTAATCGCGCTCCAGGATCTCTTCTACCCTGTCCGTACCGTCTTACCTACCTGTCTTTCACCCCCACCGGCAAATGGGGACAATTTTGAGATAAAACCCCACTTCATCAATATGCTGCCAAAATTTCACGGATTGGAATCCGAAGATGCCTATATCTTCATAAACAAATTCCAAAACGTTTGCGCCATGATGAAAACAACCCAATTATCAGATGATGCTATAAGGCTAAGGGTCATTCCTTTCACCTTATGTGACTTAGCCGAGAAGTGGTTATACAGCACAGCATCACATTCAATTAGAAATTGGGACGAGTTTGTTAAAGCTTTTCTTAAAAAGTTTTATCCTCATCACAAGACCGCGAGAATTCGCAATGAGATTATAAAATTTTCCCAGCTTCCTTCCGAACCATTTTAGAAGTGTTTTGAAAGATTCAAAGACCTACTTGTTCAATACCCTCACCATGGGATCGAAAATTGGCAACTTTGCCAAACATTATACGAGGGATTGAACCCAGTAACGAAGCAGTTGCTAGAAACAATTTGTCAAGGTCACTTTCTAACCAAATCTAGTGAGGAAGCGTGGCAGTTTCTCGAGGATCTTGCTGAACAAACACTTCGGTAGGAAAGCACCAAGACCACCTCATCTTCTTCTATTGGTTAGTCTAGGGCAGGAATACATCAATTAGATATGTCGATTGCTATGAAGGCCGAGATGGCCGCACTTACGAAAAAGCTAGAAGCCATTGAGACCAAAATCTCATCGCCTTCTCCTGCCCCTGCTTTAACCCCACGAACTGTTTGTGCTTGTTGTTCGGATCCATCACACCTTACCGAATAGTGTCCTTACAATCCACCTGTTCAAGGACAAGATCAAGTCAATGCTGTCTTTCAGCAACGACAAAGAAATGATCCTTACTCTTCGACCTATAATCCGGGTTGGAGGAGTCACCCAAATTTTGCTTGGAATAAAAATCAACAATTCCAAGGAAACAACAACTTTCAAAGGCCTCCTCCTCCACAACAACAAGCACCCCAACAAACTCAATACCAGCAACCTTATCCAAATCAAACGAACAATTTTGTGCCTAATAACTTTTACCCTCAAAACAATTTTGTTCAACCAAATGATGATAAGGTTATCTCGCTAGAAAAAAGTCTAGATGCGTTTCTCAAATAATCTACACAATCCGCAGAAAGGTTGGAAAATTCCATCCAGTCTTTGGTGCACAACAATGCTTCACACGATCAAAGCATCAAATCTATTGAGGTACAAATTGCACAACTAACTGCTGCGTTGAGCGAGAGAGAAAAGGGAAAGCTTCCATCTCAACCATTGCCAAATCCCAGTCACACACACAACGCACATGTCGCATATGAATATCAAAATCATAATGTAAATGCGGTGACCACGTTGAGATCTGGAAGAGTGTTGCAAAATAACGTAGGTATTAGTGATGACACCCCCGCCGGTGGTTCTTCTTCTTCTTCTCCATCCACTTCTTCTTCACCTTCATCTTCTTCGTTAGAGCCTATTCTTCATTCTTCAAAAGGCTCTTCTTCTTCTAATCCGAACGGACCCACTTCTCACTTCACGAACACACCCATACAGGGATCCATTCCTACTCCACATTCTACTCCACAGACTTTGGACTCAACAGATTTTCAAAATGCTCCATTTCCAAACAGGTTGAGTCCCAATAAACCAACTCCACAAATGGAGAAGATTGTGGAGTTATTTAAACAGGTTAGCATAAATACACCTCTCTTGGATGCAATCCAACAAGTCCCTTCATACGCGAAAATCTTAAAGGGCTTATGCTCCTCGAAGAGAAAGTCTCAAATACCCAAGAAAGTGCTAGTGGCTAGTGCAGTGAGCAATACTATTAACCAACCTCAACCCTTACCCCAAAAACGAAAGGACCCTGGTTGTCCTACAATTTCAATAACAATTGGGGATAAGAACATCAATCGAGCATTTTTAGATCTTGGGTCTAGTGTTAACCTGCTTCCCTACTCCGTATACGAGCAATTAGGGGTTGGAGAGTTGAAACCCACTCGTTGTACTCTTCAAATGGCTGATCAATCAATCACCCATCCTAGGGGTGAGTTAGAGGATGTGTTGATCAAAGTAGGGGATTTTATATTCCCCGTTGATTTTATTGTTATGGACACACAACCTGTTGCTAACCCATGGAACTAAATTCCGGTGATCCTCGATCGACCATTTTTGGCCACTTCCAATGCTGTAATAAATTGTCGCAATGGCTCCATGACTCTATCCTTCAGGAAGATGTCTAGTGAGTTCAATATTTACAAGATAGGAAGTCTGCCCCCCGTGCCTAAAACTAGTACATGAGAAGTTTGCTCTATTCACGAAATCACGCAGGAGGACTGCGAGCTTGAAAGATTTCTGTTTGATGAAAACAGTTTTGACGCCACTAGTGCGTCCCTCCTTGAATCTACCACAGTTGACACAACCGATATTGATTATGAATATTTCACTTTTTTGAATGATTTTGATGACTCACCGCCCGAATATGAGTCTTTTGAATTTTTGGATGAGTTAGTTGAACCATCCGAATCGGTTGTTTGCAGTGACTTCGAACCAGTGTTGGAGTCCTTTGAGTTCGAGGTAGATTCCCCAATTTTGCCTTTGATTGTTTCGCCTCCGAAACTCGAACTAAAGCCCTTGCCGTCTCACCTTAAATATGCTTACCTAGGTGAGAATGAGACCTTTCCCGTTATCATATCGGCCTCTCTAGCCCTCGAGCAAGAGAAAGCCCTTTTAATGGTCTTACAAGATAAGCGGCAAGCTTTCGGCTGGACTATGGCGGACATCGAGCAGATTAGTTCCCTCATAATTGAATATCATATGCATATAATGGATGATGCCAAGTCGATAAAGGATCCACAGAAACATCTTGGGGATAGTGTGGATAGTCAACCTCCTCCTTTAGAAGTTGAACCACCCCCTTTTCTTTTAATAAGCTACGAGAATGCCAATATTCCACTGATTGCTGATCATTCACATTCTCGTTTTGATTCATCATCACCTCCTATCTATTCACTTCCACACTTTCCATACCACCACTTCTATCTTCCCCAATTCTTTTTGGATCGGTACAATATGTTCTTCCACCAACCGATACTCTATACAGATAAATTTTTCAACCGGTTGGTGTTGACGTTTGGTCTTTGCAAAATTTGGCAATGACGTTTAACATTGTTTCAATGAAGTTTGGGGGGGGGGCTTTCTGTATATATAATTTTGTTTTTCTTTTAACAATAAAAAAACAATAATTTTTTTTTATAAATAAATAAACAGGGAAGTGCCGACATTTTGACCCTCTTGGTGTGGCATGACAGTGAGGACACTGTCAAGATTAAGTTTGGGGGTATGCTCGGTAAGCCTTCTTCCTTCGCATTCATATGTACATTTTTTGCATTTGCATACTTATTTTAAAACCCATAAAAAATTGAAAATTTTTAAAAAATTATAAAAATGAAAGTATTCAATTTTGGCCATAATTGACCTGAGTTTGACAAAAAGGTTAACTAGCTAGGAACAACTAGATCTTAGACTTAGTGAATTAAAAACCCTAAAAATAATCTTTCTTAACGTTTAACGGTAGAAAGTATATGTCTTTGTAGTTTATTTAGAAATAGGCAAATTTCGAGTTGACTTCTTGGGCTAAGTTAAAACAAGGGAAGAGTATTGATATTTTTATTAAAGTATAAGTTTGAAAAATAATTCCTAGCTTAAGTCTAAATTCTGAAAATATATACCCTACAAATTGCATAAACACGCACCTTGAAACTTGGAATAGTAGAAGAGACCTTGAAATGCTCTTGTCTAAAGTCCTTAGTACGAAGAAAATGATATTAAAATTCAAGTGTGAATAAAGAGATAAAAAAAAATGAACACTTGTTTTTGTGATTACTTAAGGCTGCAAAAATAGAAAAATATTTAGCGAGGGTGCTTCATCACCTAGTGCCTTAGACCTACTGGTTTGGGAGTCACTGCTAAAGCCTTAGGTGTTACAAGACTAGGAATTACGCTTTAATGTGCAAACACATCTTGTAATCGGTTGTTGGTACCTCAAGAAGTATTAACGATCGCATGAAGGATGTGTGAGCAAAATTCATCTAAAAATTCACCAATTAAGAAGTACTTTGGACAACGGACAAGAGTATGATTGCTTGATTTGAATTTCCAAGTGTAGGGGTGATTTATACACACACGTAGGGGTATGTGATTGGGATTTAGATAAGAGATGGGAATGAAGAATAGGACTTGTATCTTTAATAGAGATGATAAAAATTCCTAAGTTGAAATGGAACCTTAGAAGGAAAACTTAAGAGATGCCAAAAGCTAAGTAAATTCACAAGAACATATATAATCTTAAGTTGAATGATAAGAAGCGTGAATAATATGGGTGGATAATTTATGAGTCAAAGATAATAGAGTTCTTGTTAGAAAACCTAATTGGAGGATAGAAGTCGATAAGCCAAATTGATAGGATTTTGTGGGTAGTATCCGCTGAAAACCCTCAGGAGACAACACTTCTCCTACTAGGGACACCTAGAGGTTTAACGGCTTGTTGCACGAGCTCAGTGCAATCACGATTCCCTGCGAAAGTGAGGTTAGGTTTTTGTTGAGAATAAAACTAGGTTTGCTCAAAGACGAGCAAAAGATAAGTTTGAGGGTATTTGTTCATACCATAATTTTGCATTATTATATTCCCCATTCTTATGCATTTTACAAATAAACAGGTGCTTTTGACCCATGTCTGCTACTTAGTTACAGGTTACAGGTTCTCGGAACAAAAACAGCGAAAAAGATAAAAGATGATGCAAAAGTGAGACTACGACCAACAAATAGAAGGATCTTGATCAAGCCTACACAAAGATCAGTTCACAAAGTACAAGGAAGTGCAAGGTCCAAGACTTCGACACGAAGAGAATGGTTAAAGTCCACTACATTACTTACTGTGGAGAAATGGAAAACATTCTGAAGAACCAACCCAAGAAATAGGAAGAAAAAAACACCCAGAAGCAGTACAGGAATTTGCAGCATTCAAGACCTTCATTTGGCCGCGGAACCGCGGCCAAACCTGGCCTATGGCCGCGGTTCCGCGGCCGCTCTATGCCCGTGTCGGTGGAAATTCTGTGGCGGTGCGCGGAGCGTTGACTAGGTTTTTTTCTTAAGGGGTATTTTTGTAATAGCAGATATGACGTGATTGTAACCTAGGGTTTCTATGAATCTATAAATAGAACCCTAAAAACCTGATTTAGGTCATGCCTCTTTTCATTTTATAAATTCAGATATGTAATTCCTGTGTTGATGTTTGGAGAGAGCCATCAATAAAATTAGTAAGTTTTCTATTTCATTGCTTTAGTTTACTAGAATGTCATTCAATTCCCTAATGAGCGAGTAGTCTCCTCGCTTGTTAGGGTTAGCTTTAGGGAAAGGCTTGAGAGATGAACTCTCTCACCCCTTTCTTGCCCCATCACACATAATAATTAGGACTCCATGCATGCATACACACACCGTTCCCTGCGGCACCTTACCCCTCGAGGTAACGGTGATACCGTAGTATAAATGACCGGTTGTGT
This sequence comes from Agapanthus africanus, assembly GCA_030015575.1. Lineage (NCBI taxonomy): Eukaryota > Viridiplantae > Streptophyta > Magnoliopsida > Asparagales > Amaryllidaceae > Agapanthus > Agapanthus africanus. Next base: position 514,388,493 of record JASDDO010000024.1, on the reverse strand, counting down.
ATGTTTTCCATGCAGGTTAGGGTAATAATTGAGAAAGGAAGGACAAGAACCTAGAGGAAGAAACATCGTTTCTTCCCGATGGTACTAATCCCCTTTATTAATTATTACCATAACACCTAATAGATCGAATAGGACATTGAAAGCGGTGAGGAAACATTCAATTTCCCAACTTACCCTAAACCTAACCCTAGCAAGATTTAGATCTATATTAATTTAGTTTTTAGATTTAATCAATCCGACCCCAATCGGAATTAACTCGTAAGAACAATTAGGAATTTACAAAATCCCTGTGGACCGACCCGTACTCACCGGCTAGCTACCAAGCGACGCCGTTCTTGATTGCGGTTACAATTATTCTTTGACATACAAATCATGTATCAACAACCATGACACACACAAAACACAATTTAATATATATCACATATATATTAAGTGTGCACATGTGAGAAAAAAATGCTTAAGTGAGCAAATGTTAGTTTATGTAAATTAGTATATCAAATATACAATTATACACTAAATTATTAAATCAACACTTGATTTAATAATCCGGTTATATCACATATAACCGACTAACACTAAATGTACCACCTTATCGAATCAACACTTGATTCGATAACCCGGCTATATCACATATAACCGACCGATACAAAAGACGCGAGAATAGAATACGGTATCACATACACGCCTTATTCTCGGTCCCGCGTATATCATATATACGCTCCTATTTCGTTTTTCCTAAGCCAGTAAAACCTCTATGTAGGACTCTAAAGACTCGTCAATACGCCGGCAGTAGGTGATGATCACATTTAGCACCCACAAGCCTTCAGCGGTACTAGCTGGACGTAACGGCTACCCGGGTATTGAGCGATCAGAAGATCAGCAAGCAAGCCCGCTCCAACTCCTGCAAAAGCCTAACGGTAACACTTGCCTTACAGTCCGGTCTCCTTGTCTGATATGTCGCATATCAAGTCTAGGGGTGGTAAACATCAGACCCCAATTACCGATAAGTCATGCCGATGTGAGGCTCATAACGGGTCGAGAAACTACCGGTAACACTTACCAGTAAATCTCTAAATCAGCCCTGGCCAGGAACTTCCCTGTTATGGCCAATCGAGCACAGCGCAACATCAACCCCCCAATACCGGGAGAGACGAAACCCCTCCTATCGCTCATTGCCTCCATGTGACTCGGGACTGTACCCAAAAACCACCGTTTTGCACGCCCTCTTAGACGTGGTAAGATGGAAATCAAAGCACAGTGGGAATCACACAAGACTCTATGGCAATCTCGGGTCTACAGACTAACCTGTACAAGTGTCACCAGAGAACTGCCATCTGACGTGAGGTATAATACCATCTGGAAGTTCTCGGCGAGTCCGTCCAGTGTACCCAGTCTCCACTGAGCACCCGTATACCATCTCTGATGTCAAACGCCAATGGATATGGGATCATCCTGTTGGAGATAGTGCCCTTAAAGTCAATTATTGGATCTCAGGTACGTGATTACAATGATTGAGGCAGGACCTATACCGATATGACAGTCTTGCTCGAGATGATAGTATGCTATCTGGTTTATCTTTATCATCGTATATATGCTTTAGTTCACTATTGCATGATGATAGAGCCCATAGGATTCTTGCTTGACTACCAGTAGTATGATGGCGATCATATACGTGGGAGCTGGGGTCTATAAGCACATCCTTAAAAGTGTCCCTAGTCGTGGGAGTTTCGAGACAGGGCATCGATACTCCAGAGTAGACTAGTGTATACAGTCGAGATCCCGATGAGGGGCGGTGGCCGGTCTCACAAGCCACTGGTGTCAGTTGGATCACCTAAGATGTATACAGGTGCTCATTAGGTTATGAGTACACCGGACAGGACTCGCCGGGAACATGCTAGTTGGTATTATACATATCGTCAGATAGCAGTTCCCTGGTGACATGTGTACAGGTTAGTTTGTCGACCTGAGATCGTCATTTGTCTCGTGTGAGTTCCTACTGTGCTTTGATTTATACCCTACCACGCTCAAAGGAGACGTGCAAATAGGTATTTTTTGGGTACAGTCCCGAGCCACATGGAGGCAGTGAGCGGATCGTCGGGGATTCGTCTCTCCCGGTATTGGGGGTTGATGTCGCACAGTGCACGGATGGCCATCACTAGAAACCCTCGGCAGAGGTAGTGGAGAATTACTGATTTGGATCAGTAGTTTCTCAGATGGTGATGGGCTTCATACCGACACGATTTATCGCGTTATTAGGGGTCTGACTATATCCACCCCCCTAGACTCGATATGCGATACTCTTTAGACGAACGGACCATACTGTATACACATTGTCACTGTTAGGCTCAGTAGGGTTTATGGATGAGTTCGCTCGTCAGCTTCCCTTCCAATCAATACATAGGCAAACGTTACGTACAACTCGTACCTCTGACGTGCTAGTGGTTATACCCAGAGCCAGTGTGTTGATGAGTTATTAGAGTCCCCCACAGACACTTTCCCAAGTTCAGGAGAAACGTTGTAGAGGCCGTATGGTTTTATGGCAGGGTTCGGAAAATGCACGTGCGTTTTCGCACGTGTCATTTTTCGGGCAGATAATACTGGTCGGCTTTGGTTTAAGCCGGATCCGAGTATTATACTGTGTACATATAGTATCTTTGTGTCAGATGAATTTGTATTCGGTCGTAATACAAATGCGGGTATGTTTATACCGTTACGGGGTTATCCTGAAATTCGTTTCAGGTTCGCTTTTGGAAGTTGCCAGTTTCCAGTTTTCTATCAGCCGTATTTAACATTCGGTTAAATGAGGATTTATCTTTTCTTTGGATGAGTGTGGAAGGTTCTAGAAGTTTCTAGAAGTGGTGATTAGGATGGTGAGGTGGCTAAGTGCATTAATGGAGCAATTAATGCTTGATGACTAAGGGTTATGGTTCAATGTATGCATTGATTAAGTTCATACTAGGTGTTTTTATGACTCACCCTCTTCATTATTGTTATGGTGACCCTCCCCTCTCCTACACTCACCTCCCCCCTCTACTTATTTGGCCGGCCACCCCTTGGTGGAGAGAGATGGTTGTTCATTTGAAAAGATTAAGGATTTTGGTTCATGGAAATTAGTATACTCCATTTCTTATTTCATATCGATCCAAAAGGCAACTTCATTAACCGTTCGTCCATAGCCTTGGACGTAACGAGACAAAGTGTTCTACTCATTCTCTACTTCATCTTGGTCGTCTCTTTTAGCAAACTTGACGACCGAGTTGCCTCGGTTCAGAGGCGGGAGCCCGTTTAAAGATCCGTCGACTTGGTGCCACCTGGACGACGAGACTGGAGATTCAGGAGATTGGAGCAGCCGCAACAAAGCGTGGGATGATGGTTGAAGACCGAAGGACTCGGATTATTCGGTATAACGTTTCTACCCATTTGTAATTGTTAGTTTAGCTTTAATGGCAGATCCGGGTTACGGTACGCGATAGCGCCAGTTGTAAAAGGTTTTTGTTCCGCATTTGGCGTCTGTTAGACGGCCGGGGCGCTACCGTGGACTTACAGTGGTATCAGAGCCTCACCATTAAGCTATACTAACTTGTGCTAACGCGTTTAAAACATCAATCGACCGAATTTCCAAAAACTGCAATTTCCATGACACAAGTTTCTGTCGATTTTTTAAAGGGCCTAAAAATAATTTTGCATATCACAGAAAAGCGTGCAGGGTTTTTAAAGCAAAGTGGTAAATTTTGAGCACGTGATCCCATGTGACCGCCGCGGATCCGCGGTCAATCCTAGGGTTTGACCGCGGAACCGCGGCAGTACTGTGGGAACAGTGCGTCAAAATTCTTCAGTAGGATTTGCTGTGGAAATTGTGGTTTCTGGTACTGTTCTTTTGGGCCCAGATTTTATTACTGTACACCAGATGTACGTGGGGCCCACTTCGGGAAGTTTTGTCGATCGAAATTTTAAACTTGTTAGTTTGCAGTATTTACATTATATCTCCGATCGGGAATGTCATTTGATCGATAAACTGCGTCTAATTGCTATAGTTCTTTTAGACGGGTTTGCGAACATGACATTCGCGTTGATGTTCTGTGTTGTGCTGTGATGTTGCGGATTTGTCGTGGTGGATAGCATGGTGCAATGATAGTGCAGTTTAGATTTATTTGTACATTAGATATTGCGGGGCGAGCGTCTAATATGTGGACTGCCGTCACTGCCTGTTTGTATAATATTCTTTTGGGGCACGACCAGGTTGAGGTCGATGTACCTGTTGTACATATTTTATTTTCTGTACTAGGTTTATCCCGCGAAGGAGTGCACGGATAGCCGGGTTCTGGAGGGCAACGGGTCCGTATCTCATGGCTTTGAGAGGCAGAGGGACCTCATGTAGGGTTCCTAGGCACTCACATGAGGTCTCACAAGGCATCAACCATGCCAATTTCAAAAAATACGGTGCCGAGAAACCCTAGACAAGATCGTTAACTAGATATTTTAGGCGACCAAAGCAACTAGTTTACAACTAAACTAAAAGAACGGAAATACAACCTTTGTAGATCCGGTCCTCCACCTCCACAGCTCCATGATGAAGTCCTCTCCGCTGTCCAAATGAAATCCCGGGCTCTAGCGCCGGCTACATCGGAGAAATGGGCGGGCAAGGTCGTCGGCTTCGTGCCGAAGATGATCTACGTCGAGGCATCTCAAGATCAAGCTCCCACTTCACCAAGTCATGAAACTTGTGAAGAAAACACACTCTACTACTTGGCAAGAGGTAGAGGATGAAGAAATAGGAGGTGGGTTCACTTTAGAATTGGATTTCTCACTCATTTTATCAAGTTGCCATTGATGGAGGCATGCTTTCTTCAAGTGAAGAAGAAGAAGAAGAAGGAAAGAATATGATAAGTTAATTCAAAAACAAAAGTAAATGAATACTTATCATAATAATAACCATGGTCAAGTGTAGAGAATAAATCATGGTTAGTGGGAATGGTTAGGGTTAAGCATGGAGACAAAATGGTCACTTGGTCAAAGCTTCATGAAGCTTCAACATGCATCCAAAGAAAGCCACCATTTTGCATTATGCTAAATATTTTTCCAAAAAGAATAAATAAATAAATGAATAAGAAAACAAAACCCTAATCATAAGTTTAACCATGGTTTAATTCTTTACACTTAACCAAGTAAACATGTATCATCAAACATGATACATAAATATGCACAAAAAGTATATCACATATACAACTTGTACATCCAAGTGAGAAAATCCTTTAAAATGAACCAATACTAGTTAATGCAAAGTAATATATCAAATATATAATTATGCATTAAATCATTAAATCAACACTTGATTTAACGATCCGGTCATATCACATATAACCGACTAATATACAATGTATCGGCTTATCGAATCATTCCTTGATTCGATAACTAGGTTATATCGCATACAACCATTCGATACAATCATCGCGAGAATAGAATACGGTATCACATACACGCATTATTCTCGGTCCCGCACATATCTCATATGCGCTCCTATTTCGTTTCGCTTGAGCCAGGAAACCTCTGTGTAGGACTCTAAAGACTCGTCAATACGCCGGCAGCAATGATGATCATATCAAACACCCACAAGCCGCAAGCGGTCTGCTAAACGTAACGGCCACCCGGGTATTGAGCGATCAGAAGATCGACGAGCAAGCCCGCTCACACTCCAGTGAATCCAACCAGTAACACTACCGTACAGTCCGGTCTCGTCGTCTGATATGTCGCATATCTCGCCTAGGGGTGGTAAACGTCAGACCCCAATAGCTCGATAAGTCGTGTCGATATGAGGTCTATAACAATTCGAGAAACTACAGGTAACACTTACCAGTAAATCTCAGCAACCCTGGCCAGGGATTTCCGGTTATAGCCAATCGAACACAGCGCAACATCAACTCCTTATACCGGGAGAGACGAATCCCCTCCTATCGCTCATTACCTCCATGTGATTCGGGACTGTACCCAAAAGCCACCGTTTTGCACGCCCTATTGGACATGGTAAGGTGGAAATCAAAGCACAGTGGGAACCACACAAGACTCTATGACGATCTCGGGTCAACAGACTACTCTGTACCAGTGTCACCAGAGAACTGCCATCTGACGTAAGGTATAATACCATCTGGGAGTTCTCGGCGAGTCCGTCCAGTGTACCAAGTCTCCACTGAGCACCCGTATATCATCTCTGATGTCAAACACCAATGGATATGGGATCATCCATCGCCCATCTGTATGGGTCGAGAAGGTATACGCTAGTCTACACTGGTATATCGATGCCCCGTCTCGATATACCCACGACTAGGGACCTTGAAGGATGTACTTATGGACTACCATGTCCCCACTAGTATGATCCGCATCATAGTCCAGGTAGTCAAGTACACATCCTAAGGGCTTTACCAACATGTAACAGAGAGACAATCAGTATAAACGTTAAGGTAAAGAGTAACCGGATAGCATACTATCATGTCGAGCAAGAAAGTCCTCCCTATATATGTCCCAGCATCCACTACAATATACATCCTATGTATAGTAATGGCCTCTAGGGCATACATATAACTAACAATCTCCCACTTGCACTAGGGCCATCTGTAGCAGTGGTTGTAGTATCTCATACTCAACCATCCCATAAAAGTCTCTCTTTAGGAATAGGCCTTCGTGAGTGGATCCGCCGTGTTGTCCTCTGAGTCTACTCTCCTAACCTCGATCCCCTGGAGATCAACCATCTCCATGATGAGGTAATACTGCCTTAGAATATGTCTGGATCACTGATGGGACGGACGTTCCTTGGCATAAGCCACAACTCCATTGTCACACAATGGGAGGAACTAAGTTCATCTCATGAACAAATATACACCCAGACAACCACTTTGGTAGCATCTTAAGTAGCGATGTATCCTGCCTTTATCGTCTAGTATGTCACGGTATATAGCTTGGAACTCTTCCAACATACCGTCCCTTTACTGAGGGTAATGACAATGCCTGTGACTGACATTCAGTCATCTTTATCACCCTGGAACCAGTCCAGTGATTCTCCCCAGGGTCGATTGATACCTTCTCACTACAGCTAGTGAGTATTCTAACACCCAAATAACATCTATCTCATAGATGAAAACTCAGGATTTAGGAGGTATCATCTTGATCCTATGTGGAGAATCATTGTGATAAGCGGAGATTGATCGAGCGTAGCATAGGAAACTCCTTCCCTATCAAGAGTATGTCATCCGCGTACTCTACGAGGATCGTCACCATACTCCCTACTACCTTTTTGTTTATACAAGGTTCATCTACCATTTTGATGATGTCAAACTCTTTGACTACCACATCAAAACAGATGTTCCAACTCCGCGATGCCTGCTTTATCCTATAAAACATCTTGCACACGTTTCCGCTGCTCCCACTGTCTACGAGGCCCTCTGGCTGTGTACTTATAGACTCCCTCTTCTAAAACATCATTTAGAAAAGCTGTCATGATACCCAACCACCAGATATCGTAGTCATGGTATGTAGCCGTGGCAAGTAGAATCTGGATGGACTTAAGCATAGATACTGGAAAAAGGTTTCATCATTATCCACGCCTGGTCAATGACGAAAACCTTTAACAAGTCTAGCTTTGAAAGTCTCAACTTTTCCATCTACACCAAGTAATCTTCTCAAGATATACTTGCTCCTGATGGGGATTTAACCCTTCAGATATAGCAACCAAAGTCCATACTTTGTTGGTGTATAAGGATTCCATCTCAGATCACTAAGCATCCAGCCATTCTTACAGAGTCTTACTCCTGATGGCCAGCTCGAAACTAGTTGGGTCATCATCTCATTATGCAATCCTCTCTCCTACTGTCATAGAGAAACCGAAATATCTCTCAGGTGGGTGAGGAACCCTACTAGATCGGCGGAGAGGCTGAGGTTCGTTGGAATCTACTGAATCCTTTGGTTCTTTCAAATCATCAGCTGCAGTTTGCATAGCTGGAACCTTTCCAGTTCTACATAACAGATCTTGCCTCGAGCTTGTCTGGATTTTGCTTTTAGACATAGGCCGGACAACCCCAAATCTTAACTAACTTAAGATATGGGCTCTTCCCTTTCCATATCACATATGAAGCGGTAGGCAACTGATTTGATTTGAACCCTATTCAATAGGTATGCAGCTTCTCAAGTGCATAACTCCCAAAAGGAAAAAGGTAACTCAGTAGTACTCATCATAGAGCACACCATATCACATAGGGTGCTATTGCTCCGCCCCGATATACCATCGTGTTATGGTGTATACGGAGGAGTAATGCTGAGAGAGAATCTCATTCTCCTTTAGAATAATCCAGGATTTCCGTGCTCAAGTATTCTCCTCCTCGATCTCATCAAAGGACATAATACTTATACCTGTTATTGGTTCTCTACTTCTAACTTATATTCTGTGAATATCTCAAAAGGTTCGGACTTGTGTTTCAACAGGAACATAGGTCTGAATCTTGAGAGATCATCAGAGAATGTAATGAAGTACAAAGAACCGGTCTTGGCATGTGTAGACAGGGGACCTACATACATCAACATGTATCATCCCAAGAGTTTACATAACTCTTTCTCTGTTTCCAATAAACGGAGCTATGGTCATTTTATCTTTGTGACATGACTGGCGAGTTTCACAAGATGTAAATTCAAACTAATTTAAATATGCATCTTTATGTAACTCTAGCTAGTCGGGTCACATTGATCTGACCTAGTCTACAATACCTTAAGAAGGAATCGTTCAATTCTGAACTCTTCCTCTTGTGTGTGTTCCATATACTAAGAACTGCAGTTTGATTTAGAACATTAATGCTTTTAGATAACGTGCCTGAACCGATCAACTTTTGATATAGGAAATGTTCAAAACATTATCCAACAATACAAAATTTTATCATTTCTTTACTAATAAAGAGATAGATACGATTTTGTATATCAGGTTCGGTATCTAATAACATTCGTTCAGAATCAATGTATTCGTAATACAGGGTGACAGTGACCAACAGACTTGGCTGCAACACTTGCCCCGTTTTCTGTCTCATGAAACTTATCACCCGTTCTCAGTTCTCTACCTTTCTGTAGCCCTATGTAACAGATTACATATCTGGGATCCTGATCTGGTATCAAATACCCAGGACGCAGAGGATACTGAGAAACAGTTCTTTGTAATGAACACACCCGAAGATGATGCATCAGCATGCACTCTCTTCGTTTGGGCGGCACGGGAAATCTGGTATTCCCCAATTTCCTGCTCTGTCTTATAACAATTATAAGTTGGAGCGGGACCAACGTTCCCCAGCTCAGTATAACAAGAGGGTTCGGTCAATAATCCGTATTATTATCTTGATTAAGGCATGATATGGTCGCTACCTGGAGAGAGAGAGAAGAAAACACTCAGCGTATGCTCTTGCAAGATCAGATTGGTTTTTATTTTATCTAATCAGGATGGCTCCCACTGCTTTTTATCAAATCTTCCTTCAAACCCTAAAAGGAAAGACCAGCCGGGATTAATTACACACTACAAGTTCGCCAATCTTTCAGCCAGGCCAGTGTCGGTACTTTGAGGGAGGTTCCCCGTGCTTTCGCACGAACCTAATTAATGTAAACCTCATTTTCCCAGAGGCGTAACCCCGTTGACACCTTTCTAGACACCTACTTGATCGGCTAATTGTAATGTGTAAAACTCTCCAAGGAGTAACTCTTACTCGCAGCGGGTATCGGGATCCAACTATCTCATAGAAGGTATACAATCTCATTGCAAATTTCAACACTTGAAATTCCCGATAATTTTGCCCCTAGCATCCTATGACCTTGACGCAGGCCAACAAACCATAGTGCGCTAGTCAAGTTCAACCCGTCATTTCCTGATTGAATTAAACCCACCCGCACGACCCTTGACGCAGGCCAACAAAGTCGCACGACTACCCTAATCCAATCTGCATCATATGCATAAGCAGATAAATACTAGTTAGCTACCGCACACTACGCCTTGACGCAGGCCAACAAACGTAGCACGAATACTAACTACTACTTATCTGAAATGACGGAGGGCTACGACAGGTTTTTCTGAAAACCTATTGCGTAATGAACTTGATATCGTTGTAGAATCAAATGATTTTAAAATGGAGTGCTTTTGAGGCTTTTCTAGTTTTGCTAAAGGGGTCACTCCCGGTGAAGGGATCGTCGGCCCTTTCCTCGTCGAATGAGGTGCGGTATATATCATATATATCACTGTGCAAAACAAAAACTCTTAAAAGTAATCAAAAGACAAACCGAGTGTGTAGCATCTGCCAGTTATTGCTAAAGGAGTCACTCCCGGTGAAGGGATCTCGGTCCTTTCCTCATCGAATAAGGTGCAGGATATATCATATATACCGCTGTGCAATGCAAGAACTGTAGCTACCTGTTTTTATTTTTGAAATTCGATTCTACAACATCTTAGGTTTCTTTTATTTCATTAATCACATTAATGAAGTCCCATCATTTAAGTACCTAAACATCACAGATAAATACGACGTACACTTATGCCATCCGCATTCGCCTCGATGTCCCCTCGTGCACCGTTAGGTTAGGTAACTAACGGCAGAGCGGGGCAGGGCTAGCGCGGGTGTAAAACATAAGTAACGTCTATATAATATATCATATATACTATATACTGTATCTATCACAGAACATCACATGATCACATCACAGATATCGCAGCAGAAGAATCATATGAAATATTGGATATACTAGGACGTCCGTGTTTTCAATACGAGCCAGTATAAAACACAGATTCCACGGTCGCGATGAATAGCCAAACCCACACCCCTAGACCCCTACGAGAGCGGCAAGCAACCCTACCAATTCTAAGGTTAGGAGACCCGGACTCGACTCCTCGAGTTGGTCTCCCACTGGACCCCAGAACCCGGTTACTTGTGCTCCCCTCCTTGGGTCTATCCTAGTGCGGAAAAGTAAATAATATACAAACGGTGACATCTTCCGCAACCTGGAAGTGCTCCAATAAAAGAATATTACATACAAGTTTTTACATGAATGAAAATGAAAAACACTCATCTCACATAAAAACCCCCGGCTATTCAATCACGACTCTCCAATATAACATATCCAGCAACACATAACATCACATGTCATCAACGTAAGTAAATATGTCCATCCCAATTGTCATTGACATATAGCAACGAAACCGGCGATATCACATATTACACTTACGGTCACAGAAAAGAAAGTGTAAAACTACAACAGTTGGAATCCACAACCACCTCAGACATCGCATGCCTGACCAAATGAATTCTTTAGACATCGCATGCCTAACAATTATAAACCCCGCATTTTAGTCTCATTATCGAAAACTCTTTTCAATATCAAGTCGGGCAATTCAACAGGATTCCCGACATCCTGATCGAATGCTCGTCGCAAACTTCAGTAGACGACCGCACCCCCGATACCGTCGACGAAGTGCACCAAGGCGGAACACCGCTACCGCGAGCACCCAAACGGATGCTTTCGGCGACGGGGTTCTCCTACAGTCACTTGGTCGGGGCTATGGAGTGAGGCTGTCTATTAAGTTTACCCGGCGAGTATCCGCCTACGCTACGTGATTGCGACGGACTTTTGATCACATCAAAATTCCGTAGCAACCGATCAAGTGAGACTAAACTGCTATGTTTATAATATTCATTCAGTTATCTCATAACTTATTGTGAATTCCAATTATTGTATCACATTCCGGATAAATAGAAAATGTTAAACTTTCCGATCGAACAATCGAACATCCAAGTTTTCCCGGTATAGATCAACACATGAAATAAGTCTAACAACATTCAGTTCGTGCCTCAGTACCAACGGTCCAGCCGTAGAAGGATCAAGCCAACGCCTCACATGTGGCACGCCGTACTGCCCCAAACCCGAAGGTTCAAAGGGCAGTTCAAGACGGTCACATAATCGAGTTAAGGTTTGTTGTCTTCTAGAGGGACCATCGCGTTACTTGCACTACTTAGAACGTCTTTAAACCATGGAAAGATCCAACACTTGGAAATTTCCCTACAGGGAAAAAGGTGGGTATTTATATTCGGTCGAACTTTTTAACATATTCTAAAATAATCCGGAAAGCCACATAGACAAAATCTGATAGTCCGATCGAATCTGCGAACTCCCAAAACACCCCAGAAAATTCAACTCTTGAATAAATATTAAAAATTCCCATAAAACTCAGCACTGTAAAATAGGAATTACTGTGCAAATCTGGAGGGCTGACGTCATCATGTCGCCGCGGAACCGCTGCAGAATCTAGGCTTCTGCCGCGGTTCCGCCGCAGGTTGGAGGCATCATTTTTCCAATTTTGCACCGTAATTCATAGAACTTCCTGCTGAATTTTTTAAGCATTTTTAATCTGGAAAAAACCACTTTTTCAGAAAAAGTCCAGAGAGGGTGAAATTTTAGGGTTCCGGGTTCGTTCGGGTTTCAAACTTCGTCTACGCATCGCCTAAGGCTCTAGCTAGGCTCTGATACCACTGTAGGGTTCCTAGGCACTCAAATGAGGTCTCACAAGGCATCAACCATGCCAATTTCAAAAAATACGGTGCCGAGAAACCCTAGACAAGATCGTTAACTAGATATTTTAGGCGACCAAAGCAACTAGTTTACAACTAAACTAAAAGAACGGAAATACAACCTTTGTAGATCCGGTCCTCCACCTCCACGGCTCCGTGATGAAGTCCTCTCCGCTGTTCAAATGAAATCCCGGGCTCTAGCGTCGGCTTCATCGGAGAAATGGGCGGGCAAGGTCGTCGGCTTCGTGCCGAAGATGATCTACGTCGAGGCATCTCAAGATCAAGCTCCCACTTCACCAAGTCATGAAACTTGTGAAGAAAACACACTCTACTACTTGGCAAGAGGTAGAGGATGAAGAAATAGGAGGTAGGTTCACTTTAGAATTGGATTTCTCACTCATTTTATCAAGTTGCCATTGATGGAGGCATGCTTTCTTCAAGTGAAGAAGAAGAAGAAGAAAGAAAGAATATGATAAGTTAATTCAAAAACAAAAGTAAATGAATACTTATCATAATAATAACCATGGTCAAGTGTAGAGAATAAATCATGGTTAGTGGGAATGGTTAGGGTTAAGCATGGAGACAAAATGGTCACTTGGTCAAAGCTTCATGAAGCTTCAACATGCATCCAAAGAAAGCCACCATTTTGCATTATGCTAAATATTTTTCCAAAAAGAATAAATAAATAAATGAATAAGAAAACAAAACCCTAATCATAAGTTTAACCATGGTTTAATTCTTTACACTTAACCAAGTAAACATGTATCATCAAACATGATACATAAATATGCACAAAAAGTATATCACATATACAACTTGTACATCCAAGTGAGAAAATCCTTTAAAATGAACCAATACTAGTTAATGCAAAGTAATATATCAAATATATAATTATGCATTAAATCATTAAATCAACACTTGATTTAACGATCCGGTCATCTCGCATATAACTGACTAATATACAATGTATCGGCTTATCGAATCATTCCTTGATTCGATAACTAGGTTATATCGCATACAACCATTCGATACAATCATCGCGAGAATAGAATACGTTATCACATACATGCATTATTCTCGGTCCCGCACATATCTCATATGCGCTCCTATTTCGTTTCGCTTGAGCCAGGAAACCTCTGTGTAGGACTCTAAAGACTCGTCAATACGCCGGCAGCAGATGATGATCATATCAAACACCCACAAGCCGCAAGCGGTCTGCTAAACGTAACGGCCACCCGGGTATTGAGCGATCAGAAGATCGACGAGCAAGCCCGCTCACACTCCAGTGAATCCAACCAGTAACACTACCGTACAGTCCGGTCTCGTCGTCTGATATGTTGCATATCTCGCCTAGGGGTGGTAAACGTCAGACCCCAATAGCTCGATAAGTCATGTTGATATGAGGTCTATAACAATTCGAGAAACTACAGGTAACACTTACCAGTAAATCTCAGCAACCCTGGCCAGGGATTTCCGGTTATAGCCAATCGAACACAGCGCAACATCAACTCCCTATACCGGAGGAGACGAATCCCCTCCTATCGCTCATTGCCTCCATGTGATTCAGGACTGTACCCAAAAACCACCGTTTTGCATGCCCTATTGGACGTGGTAAGGTGGAAATCAAAGCACAGTGGGAACCACACAAGACTCTATGACGATCTCGGGTCAACAGACTACTCTGTACCAGTGTCACCAGAGAACTGCCATCTGACGTAAGGTATAATACCATCTGGGAGTTCTCGGCGAGTCCGTCCAGTGTACCCAGTCTTCACTGAGCACCCGTATATCATCTCTGATGTCAAACACCAATGGATATGGGATCATCCATCGCCCATCTGTATGGGTCGAGAAGGTATACGCTAGTCTACACTGGTATATCGATGCCCCGTCTCGATATACCCACGACTAGGGACCTTGAAGGATGTACTTATGGACTACCATGTCCCCACTAGTATGATCCGCATCATAGTCCAGGTAGTCAAGTACACATCCTAAGAGCTTTACCAACATGTAACAGAGAGAAAATCAGTATAAACGTTAAGGTAAAGAGTAACCAGATAGCATACTATCATGTCGAGCAAGAAAGTCCTCCCTATATATGTCCCAGCATCCACTACAATATACATCCTATGTATAGTAATGGCCTCTAGGGCATACATATAACTAACACCTCACTCTAGAATTGGCAGACTATTCGCCGCACTCGTAGGGGGTACAGGTTGGCCCAAGGAGGGGTGCTCAATTTACCGGATTCCGTGAGGTGCTGGGTGTTCCATTCACTATGCTGTGGGGACTACCTCGCTTCAGGTTTTGGCGGGTAACTTGTCGCACCCGTAGGGGTCTAGGTTTCATTGCACAGGTATCCACACGACCAGGGAAACGTCGGGTTTCAGTAGCGGCTCTGTGAAACCCGGGGATCCCAGATTATCTGTATTGTTCTGTGATGCTTATTACTTTTCTGTAATGTTGCATATTATCACGCCTGGAGCGATTATTGTATATTGGTATATATACTATTAGATGTTGTATATGTTTTACACCCGTGCTAGTTCAGTCCCCGCTCTGTCGTTAGTTAAGTAACCTAACGGGTGATGACGGGACCCAGTGACGAATGCGGATGGCATATACGTACATTTTATTTTTCGTTCTTTTCTGGTGTGATTGATTGATGGAACTACGTTGATTCTGATCAACGAAAGGATAAAACAAACCTATATTTGATGTTGTTGGAACAAATTTAAAAAGTGTTATTACAAAGATGTTTCCTTTTGTTTTGCATAATGATATTCAGTTAGAATATCCTGCACCTCATTCGACGAGGCAAGGGCCGAGATCCCTTCACCGGGAGTGACCCCTTGGGCAGAAGTTTGCGTCAGGGTAATAACTTCAATATAATCGATTACAAGTTGCTTTGCATCGCGGTATTCAGTTGGAATATCCTGCACCTCATTCCATGAGGAAAGAGTCGAGATCCCTTCACCGGGAGTGACCTCTTTAGCAAAACGTTTTCGTCACTATATTTTTATAAAAAGCTATCACGTTCCTTCAACGAGATCAAGTTCATTACGTTAAATGTTTTTTTGCCAAAAACCAGCCGTAGCCCTCCGTCGTATCTTATGGATAGTCAGTAGTATTCAAGCTATGTTTGTTGACTTTCGCCAAGGCATAGTGTTTGGTAGCTGCTGGGTATTCATTTGTTGCATAGATAGATGTGTTGGTTTGGGACAGTCGTATTACCTTGTTGGCTTTCGTCAAGGGTATGTACGGGTGGGTTCAAATTAACCTGGATAATGACGGGCAGAACTTAACATGTGACTTATGATTTGTTGGCTTTCGTCAAGGTCATAAGAGCATGGGGCAAAAATCACATCAGGAGTTTCTAAAGAAACTGAAACTTGCCAGATATGCGCATACCTTCTGGAGTGTGATAACGTGAGTGGATTCCATCATGTTATCATGCGATGATTGTTGGATCCCGATTCTCACTGATGAGTTGGTTTACTCTTCGGGTGATCCCGACTAATTCTTCTTTCAGGTTTGGAGGAGAATTTGAGATTACAAGTGAGAGGTTTCCTGATTAGATAAAGTGATAACCATTCTGATCTAGGTTAGAGTGCACGCAGAGTGTTTCTTTTCTCTCTCTCTTTGCAGCGACCTTTGACCGACCCTAGACTATGACTCAGTGACCAAGTTGACCGAACCTTCTTAAAATACTGGCTTTTGGATTGTCTTAGTTGCATAAATCATTGCCGCTCCTTCTTTTACCCTTTGTATTTCTCAGAACACCCCGTATTACTACGGACATCCACTTCCATTGGATAGATCCATTGTATGGTTATATACGAACTCGAAGGGACTTCTTCGAGGATGGATCCAGGTTCAGAAGAAATAGAATTGGTTTATTCAGTTGTCTTTTATTATCACCTTCTCTCAGGTTGCGAGGGCTCCTTAGTTTAGGAGAGTACACCTATTACGCTTATTGGATAGTCTTATTCCAAACCATAGGCAGGTGCCGAAAGGTAGGGAATGAAGAAAACCAATTAGCCTAAGTAGGGTGTACAGAAGGTAATAACTAAAGACAAAATAAAGGGATTAGAAAGAGGGCAAAGTAAATTGCGACTGTTATCATTCACGACCAAACCACGTACTTCATCGCCACTCCTATTTCACCTTTAATAGAATAAGGTGTTATTCAGTTGTCTTTTATCATCACCTTCTCTTAAGTTGCGAGTACTCCTAGGATTAGGAGAGTACACCTATTATGCTTACTGGATAGTATTCTTCCAAACCATAGGCTGGTGCCGAACGGTAGGGAAGGAAGAAAACCACTTAGCCTAATGGGTGTACAGAAGGTAACGACTAAAGACAAATAAAGGGATTTGGAGACAAGGCAAAGAAATATACGGTTAAAGTCATGAATTGGATTATGGAAGAGGCATTACTAGGAATACCAGGATACCCCTACGAAACATTTTTATGTTTCAGTGCATTGTTAAAAGAAAACTGGTTTCCCGATTAGATACTTACTCCACGGTATGTAATTACCAGGTTTCATTCTCATATCTGTATGGTTTTACAGATGATGAGTGGGAGTAAGTTATTGGGAATTAGGAGATTATCCTCATTATATCGGAATTCGTTGTAATTGGTGATATTTGAGGAAATCACCTGGGTACAGTTTTCAACCTACGACGCACAGGTTTTGAGTTATTCAACTCAGCGGACTTATACAGAGTATTGTATGTTGTCCAGTGTCCGTCAGGACAAAGGGGTAGGTCCTCGTACTATGTTCTGTCTACTTGTGACTTCTCTAGTTTGTAGACAAGTGTTTTCGTAGAAATACAATGTCTAAGTTTTGAGAAGTTGTGGGTATAGGAATAAAGTAGAGAACCAGGTGTCGCAAGTATCAGGATTCTTCAAAGAAATTGAAGATGTAGATTCTTATGACGGGTATTCAGTTGATAGTAACGGTTTTGAGAAACTTGTTTCTCTTTCAGGTTACTCATAATTGGATGGATTCCTAAGCTGAGTAATGCTGATTAACCTCTTTCCGTTAAGTTGTTATGCACTGGAGACAGCTGCATGATTTGAATCTGGTTCCAATTAAATTAGTGCCTCTAATTCTATATTGTATATAGAATGATTTATATCTTAACGATGTTAAGATACGGGGATTTGTCCAGCTTATGCTTAAAACCAGACACTGGATAGATCAAGGCACGTTTCTGTAATGGCAGTTTGTGGGTTGACCCTGGCTTTGACGAGGGTTGATTTTCTACCATCTGGAAGATCAATAGTGATATTGTTCTTGACTCGCCACAGTTTTATTAAAATGCATTTTTTCAGAAAACATTAGTAGGAGTATGGTAGAACTGGAAGTGATTCCAGAACCGCAAACGATTACGGAAAATTTAATAGGACCTATATATTCAATCAGGTTTGACATTCCATTAGCCACTCCGTAGATATGGTGGGTAACCTCAGACACCCGAGAGGTACTCCGGTAGCCTCAAGGACGGTGACATGGAGGTTCTTGTTTACCCAGACTTGACACTACTGTTGTTCCAGACTATGAGACCCGGCAGGAGGATAAGTATAGCGTCGTTCTAAACTAGCTTTAGAAGTGTACGTATATATTATTCTGCCAGAGGGTTGTCGTAGTCAGTGGGAGCAACGGAAGCATAGTGGGCAAGTAGCTTATGTCTATTTATAGGCTTAAGCATAGATAGCGGAGATAAGATCATCTATTTTTGATGTGACAGTCATGGCTTTGACTTCATCAGAATAGGGGATGGATCTGTTGAGAAGGTAGTAGGGTGTGATGTCCTGGTATTTGGATGACATACACAGGGTAGGAAGTAAAATTCCTATACTACGATCGGTTGTACTGTGGTCGTCACACAGTTGTTTCTTCACACAGGATATGGATATAATATTAGACATTCTGGTTACTAGATCTATGGTTTTAGATCTAGAGTTGGGAGTTTCCAAATGTGGGTACTTAGACAGTATTCGAATAGTATTTTAGAATAGATGACTCCTGGCATGGCGGTGTACCTGCAAGTGATGGAGTCACCCTCTCTAAAGGTGTCTTACAGACTAAAGGAGAGAGGGATGTGCATGATTGGCAGATCACTTGCTTAGGCAATTGAGTCAATCATGAAATGTCAAGTACCACACCAGATGATTGTTTTTGCACTAGATGCGATAAGTTTATATTATTCCAATCCTGAAGAAACATAAGGAGGCGGTTTTAGAACATAAGTAAATGCTCTACGGATTTGATGACGGCAGCCTCCTTCGGGAGACGGTTATCTTTCCAGGCTTCAGGTGTGACATGTATGACAGAGTGACTGTCAGAGTTATAGTTTTCCCTCTGACGAGGGACAGTATTATGGAAAGGTGTTCCAAGAGGATACTGTGGGAGGTATGGTGCTGGATACTGATTAGGTTCAGTTATCGATACAGTCTAAGAAGTTTGGATTTGGAGTTCATTTATGAACTAGGTCCCATCAGATATCTAGACATATTCTAAGACAAGTATTACTCGATTCGGGAGATGGTTTTCTCCGCGAATTTGAGATTAAGAGAAATACAGAAAGAAACATCAAGGCGGATCCACTCACTGAGGCTATTTCTCGAACACAAGAGTTTTACAAACTAGCTTTATGAAACTGATTAGTAGAGAAGTTGGATGTTCGGTATCACACGGGCTGTGAGTATGCGACATCGCAATGATTAGCCTAAGTGCAAGTGGGAGATTGTTGGAGATAGTGCCCTCAAAGTCAATTATTGGATCGTAGGTACGTGATTACAATGATTGAGGCATGACCTATACCGATATGACAGTCTTGCTCGAGATGATATTATGCTATCTGGTTTGTCTTTATCATCGTATATATGCTTTAGTTCACTATTGCATGCTGATAGAGCCCATATGATTCTTGCTTGACTACCAGCAGTATGATGGCGATCATATACGTGGGAGCTGGGGTCTATAAGCACATCCTTAAAAGTGTCCCTAGTCGTGGGAGTTTCGAGACAGGGCATCGATACTCCAGAGTAGACTAGTGTATACAGTCGAGACCCCGACGAGGGGCGGTGGCCGGTCTCACAAGCCACTGGTGTCAGTTGGATCACCTAAGATGTATACAGGTGCTCATTAGGTTATGAGTACACCGGACAGGACTCGCCGGGAACATGCTAGTTGGTATTATACATATCGTCAGATAGCAGTTCCCTGGTGACATGTGTACAGGTTAGTTTGTCGACCTGAGATCGTCATTTATCTCGTGTGAGTTCCCACTGTGCTTTGATTTATACCCTACCATGCTCAAAGGAGACTGCAAACAGGTATTTTTTGGGTACAGTCCCGAGCCACATGGAGGCAATGAGCGGATCGTCGGGGATTCGTCTTTCCCAGTATTAGGGGTTGATGTCACACAGTGCACGGGTGGCCATCATTAGAAACCCTCGGCCGAGGTAGTGGAGAATTACTGATTTGGATCAGTAGTTTCTCAGATGGTGATGGGCTTCATACCAACACGATTTATCGCGTTATTAGGGGTCTGACTATATCCACCCCCTAAACTCGATATGCGATACTCTTTAGACGAACGGACCGGACTGTATACACATTGTCACTGTTAGGCTCAGTAGGATTTATGGATGAGTTCGCTCGTCAGCTTCCCTTCCAATCAATACATAGGCAAACGTTATGTACAGCTCGTACCTCTGACGTGCTAGTGGTTATATCCAGAGCCAGTGTGTTGATGAGTCATTAGAGTCCCCCACAGACACTTTCCAAAGTTCGGGCGAAACGTTGTAGAGGCCGTATGGTTTTATGGCAGGGTTCGGAAAATGCACGTGCGTTTTCGCACGTGTCATTTTTCGGGCAGATAATACTGGTCGGCTTTGGTTTAAGCCGGATCCGAGTATTATACTGTGTAGATATAGTATCTTTGTCTCAGATGCATTTGTATTCGGTCGTAATACAAATGTGGGTATGTTTATACCGTTACGGGGTTATCCTGAAATTTGTTTCAGGATCGCTTTTGGAAGTTGCCGGTTTTCAGTTTTCTATCAGCCGTATTTAACATTCAGTTAAATGCGGATTTATCTTTTCTTTGGATGAGTGTGGAAGGTTCTAGATGTTTCTAGAAGTGGTGATTAGGACGGTGAGGTGGCTAAGTGCATTAATGGAGCAATTAATGCTTGATGACTAAGGGTTATGGTTCAATGTATGCATTGATTGAGTTCATACTAGGTGTTTTTATGACTCACCCTCTTCATTATTGTTATGGTGACCCTTCCCTCTCCTACACTCACCTCCCCCCTCTACTTATTTGGTCGGCCACCCCTTGGTGGAGAGAGATGGTTGTTCATTTGAAAAGATTAAGGATTTTGGTTCATGGAAATTAGTATACTCCATTTCTCATTTCATATCGATCCAAAATGCAACTTCATTAACCGTTCGTCCATAGCCTTGGACGTAACGAGACAAAGTATTCTACTCATTCTCTACTTCATCTTGGTCGTTTCTTTTAGTTAACTTGACGACCGAGTTGCCTCGGTTCAGAGGCGGGAGCCCGTTTAAAGATCCGTCGACGTGGTGCCACCTGGACGACGAGACTGGAGATTCAGGAGATCGAAGCAGCCGCAACAAAGCGTGGGATGATGGTTGAAGACCGAAGGACTCGGATCATTCGGTATAACGTTTCTACCTATTTATAATTTGTTAGTTTAGCTTTAATGGCAGATCCGGGTTACGGTACGCGATAGCGCCAGTTGTAAAAAGTTTTTGTTCCGCATTTGGCGTTTGTTAGACGGCCGGGGCGCTACCGTGGACTTACACATCCATCACCCATCTATATGGGTCGAGAAGGTATACGCTAGTCTACTCAGGTATATCGATGCCCGGTCTCGATACACCCTCGACTAGGGACATTAAAGGATGAACTTATGGACTACCATGGCCCCACTAGTATGATCTGCATCATAGTCCTGGTAGTCAAGTACACATCCTAAGGGCTTTACCAGCATGTAACAGAGAGACAATTAGTGTACATGTTAAGATAAAGAGTAACCAGATATCATACTATGATGTTGAGCAAGAAAATCCTCCCTATATATGTCCAAGCATCCACTACAATATACATCTCATGTACAGTAATGGCCTCTAGGGAATACATATAACTAACAATCTCCCACTTGCACTAGGGCCATCTGATAGCAGTGGTTGTAGTATCCCATACTCAACCATCCCATAAAAGTCTCTCTCTGGGAAAAGGCCTTCATGAGTAGATCCGCCGTGTTATCCTCTGAGTCTACTCTCTTAACCTCGATCCCCTGGAGATCATCCATTTCCATGATCAGGTGATACTGCCTTAGAATATGTCTGGATCACTGATGGGACGGGCGTTCCCAGGCATAAGCCACAACTCCATTATCACACAACGGTAGGAACGAAGTTCATCTCATGAACTAATATACACCAAGACTGCCTCTTTGGTAGCATCTTTGGTAGCGATGTATCAAGCCTTTATTGTCTAGTATGCCACGGTATCTATCTTGGAACTCTTCCAACATACCGTCCCTCTACTGAGAGTAAAGACAATGCCTGTGACCGACGTTCAGTCGACCTTACCAGCCTGGAAGCTATCCAGTGATTCTCCACAGGATCGTTTGATACCATCTCACTACACCTAGTGAGAATCCTAACATCCATTTAGATCTATCTCATAGATCCAAAATCCAGGATTTAGGAGGTATTACCTTGATCCTATATGGAGAATCCTTGTGATAAGAGGAGATTGACTGAGTGTAGCATAGGAAACTCCTTTCCTATCAAGAGTATGTCATCCACATATAATACAAGGATCACCACCATACTCCCTACTACCTTTTTGTATATACAAGGTTCATCTACCATTTTGATGAAGTCAAACTCTTTGACTACCATATCAAAACAGGTGTTCCAACTCCGCGATGCCTGCTTTAACTCATAAAGCAACTTGCACACGTTTCTGCTGCTCCCACTGTCTACGAAGCCCTTTGGCTGTGTACTTATAGACGTTCTCTTCTAAATCAGTATTTAGAAAAGCAGTCATGACACCCAACCGCCAGATATCGTAGTCATGGTA
The DNA here is from genome assembly GCA_030015575.1 of Agapanthus africanus. NCBI lineage: Eukaryota > Viridiplantae > Streptophyta > Magnoliopsida > Asparagales > Amaryllidaceae > Agapanthus > Agapanthus africanus. Next base: position 514,365,776 of record JASDDO010000024.1, on the reverse strand, counting down.
TGTAGCAATGGCAAGTAGAATCCGGATGGACTTAAGCATAGCTACCAGAGAAAAGGTTTCATCTTAAACCACACCTGGTCGATGACGAGAACCTTTTACAACAAGTCTAGCTTTGAAAGTTTCAACTTTTCCATCCATATCAAGTAATCTTCTCAAGATATACTTGCTTCTGATGGGGATTTAACCCTTCGATAAAGCACCAAAGTCCATACTTTGTTGGTTTATATGGATTCCATCTCAGATCGCTTAGCATCCAGCCATTCTTACAGAGTCCCCACTCTTGATGGCTAGCTCGAAACTAGTTGGGTCATCATCTCATGATGCAATCCTCGCTCCCACTGTCATAGAGAAACTAAAGTATCTCTCAGGTGGATGAGGAACCTTACCAGATCGGCGGAGAGACTGAGGTTCGTTGGGAGCTACTGAATCCTCCGGTTTTACCAAATCATCAGCTGCAGTTTGTATAGCTGGAACTCCTTCCAGTTCTACCTCATGACCACAAATTTCTTCCAAAATAAATTCCTTTTCTAAAAAGGTGGCATGCCGAGAAATAAAACACCTTTTGTTCCTCGGTGTGGTAGAAGATATTCCCTTGCAAATGCTTGGGATATCCAACAAACTTCCACAGAACTGATCTTGCCTCGAGCTTGTCCGGATTTTGCTTTTAGACATAGGCCGGACAACCCCAAATCTTAACTTAGTTAAGACATGGGCTCTTCCCTTACCATATCTCATATGGAGTGGTAGGCACTGATTTGATTGGAACCCAATTCAATAGGTATGCAGCTTCACAAGTGCATAACCCCTAAAGGAAATAGGCAACTCAGTAGTACTCATCATAGAGCACATCATATCACATAGGGTGCAATTGCTCCGCCTCGATGCACCGATGTGCTGTGGTGTATACGGAGGAGTAATGCTGAGAGAGAATCTCATTCTCCTTTCTTATAGTCCAGGAACTCCGTGCTCAAGTATTCTCCTCCCTGATCTCATCAAAGGACATAATACTTATACCCGTTTTGGTTCTCTACTTCTAACTTATATTCTTTGAATATCTCAAAAGGTTCAGACTTATGTTTCAACAGGAATATATGTCCGAATCTTGAGAGATCATCAGTGAATGTAATGAAGTACAAAGAACCAGTCCTGGCATGTGTAGACAGGGGACCTACATACATCGTCATGTATCAATCCCAAAAGTTTACTAACTTTTTCTCTGTTTCCAATAAATGGAGCTATGGTCATCTTATCTTTGTGATATGACTGTCAAGTTTCACAAGATGTAAATTAAAACTGATTTAAATATGCATCTAAATGTAACTTAGCTAGTCGGGTCGCATTGATATGACCTAATCTACAATGCCTCAAGAAGGATTCGTTCATTTCTGAACTCTTCCTCTTGTGTGTGTTTTATACGTTAAGAACTGTGGTTTGATTTAGAACGTATATGCTTTTAGATAACGTGCCTGAACCGATCAACTCTTGATATAGGAAATGTTCAAAACATTATCCAACAATACAAAATAATATCCTTCTTTACTAAATAAAGAGACTGATATGATGTTGTATATCAGGTTCGGTATCTAATAACATTCGTTCAGAATCAATGTATTTGGTAATACAGGGTGATAACTGCCAACATACTTGGCTGCAACACTTGCACCATTTCCAACTCTTGTAACTTTATCACCCGTTCTCAGTTCTCTACCTATCTGCAGCCCATGTAACATATTACATCTGTAAGTCCACGTTGCCCACCCCGGTTCTTACGGGGAGGCGGAAACGGTAAAAAACGAGTTTTTATGACAAGGCAACATGGACTAGAAAAGTGGATCTTTGCTAAACAAAAACCTAGCAAACTAACTACAAGTTTAACTACTATGTTAGAGGGTTATACCTAGGTCTTTAACTCCTTCTCTTCTTGGAGTGGTTTGAACGGCTCCACCTCGCGGTCTCCTCTTTGCCGAAGAAGGATCCACCCGAAAGCCTCTACCTTGAGCTCCTACCTCAACCGAGAGGCAACTAAAGTGCTTGGCTTGCGAAACCTAGAACTCTAGAGTGAGTAGAGAGGAGTTTTAGTGGTTTTATCTCAATAGCCCATGGTTCTCAACACATGAGACATGAGAGCTTTGAGAGAGAGAGGAAGAGGATGAGCTTTGGATGAGAGAGAGTGATCAAGTGAGAATGAGATAATAATTTACAACCATGCTCACAAAAGTAGGAATAATGATGATAATAATAATAATTAAGAATTGTGATAGTTAGTTTCAATGACCATTATCATTTCATGCATTTAATGCATTTTGCAAAGAACAAGAAGCATCATTGAAATGAAATGATGATGGTCAACAAGTCCACAATGGTCAACCGGTCAACAAAGTCAACAAGTCAACAAAAGTCAAATGTTCAACTCAACCATGGCACAATAATCCTTAATTAATATTATTAATCATATTTCTTATTCTCATTAGGGTTTAGAAAAAGTCAACGGTCAACAACCCTAATGAGAATCCTCTGCCTCTGCCTCTGTCAACTGTGCATACACATCCGCATCCGTGTTCCGAGGAACACGAATACAATGAGATAAAACCAATCCCAAAACATATACTAGGATCTGGCTTAAACCAAAGCCCGCTAGTAATAACTGCCCGGACACCAAACGTGCACAAGTGCGCGGATGTGAACGAACCCTCTCGCAAAACCATGCGACCTCTACTCTGTTTTGCCCAAAGGCGAATAGCCCTCTGTGTGGGACTCTAAAGACTCGACACTACGCTGGCAGTGGGTTTAACGAGAGGCCGCAAGCGGTACTAGCTGTACGTAACGGTCCCCAGGTAGATGCCGATAAGAAGACTGATGAGGTGAACCCATCCGAACTCCTACTGAGCCTGAATGTGACAATCTCCGTACAGTCCGGTTTGTTCGTCTGAGAATATCGCATGGCGGGCCTAGGGGGTGGTAAACGTCAGTCCCCTAATAGCGGTACAAGTCGTGTCGGAGTGTAGCCCAGAACACCCTGAGATAACACTGGAAAACCTACCAGTATATCTCGCTTGCCCTGGCCAGGGACGACTATGTGTAATGGCTCTCCTAGACACAACGCGATATCAACCCCCAATACCGGGAGAGACGAATCCTGTCTAACCGTCACTGCCTCCAAGTGCTTCGGGACTGCACCCAACTGCTACCTGTTTGCATGACTCATTTGAGCCGTGGTAGGGTAGCAATCTAAGAACAGTGGGAACACACTCGAGGTGAAGTGACAGTGTCAAGTCAGCGGACTAAGCTGTACTCATGTCACCTGGGAACTGATAACTGACGATAGGTATAGTACCAACCAACAGTTCTCGACGAGTCCTGTCCAGTGTACTCGTAACCTAACGAGCACCCGCATACTATCTCAAGTACGACGTACTGACGGCTGTGGGACAGACCATCTCCCCTGCTGGGATGAGAAGCGCATACGCTAGTCTACTCCGGAGTATCGATGCCCCGTCTCGATAATCCTACGACTAGGGACCTGTATAAGGATGTGTTTGTAGATTACCCAACCCCCACTAGTGTGACTGCCATCACAACGCTGGTAATCAAGCAAAGATCCTAAGGGCTCCACTAATGTGTATAGGCGATATGCTAAGAGAAACACATGCACACATTAAAGTAGAAACAAACCAAGTAACATACTACCATTTCGAGCAAGATTGTCTATACAACTGTGAATATCCCAAGCTTCCATCAAGTAATATACAAACTAGTATGATACAGTAATGGCCTCTAGGGCATATACACTAACAATCTCCCACTTGCACTAAGGCCATGTACTGGCGTATCGAAGACCTATCATCTCGATCAGCCGCTCGAACTGAGTCTGGGGTAAGGCCTTCGTGAATGGATCTGCAGTGTTATCTTCTGTAGCAACCCTCCGAACCTTGATCTCCCGGCGATCCACGATCTCCCTGATTAGGTGATACCGCCTCAAGATGTGTCTGGACTTCTGATGGAACCTGGGTTCCTTCGCTAAAGCTATAGCCCCGTTGTTGTCACAATACAGAGGTATTGGATCAACAATGGACGGAACCACCTGAAGTTCTGTCAAGAACTTCCTCATCCAGGCGGCTTCTTTTGCGGCATCAGATAGAGCGATATATTCCGCTTCCATCGTTGAGTCTGCAATGGTTTCCTGTTTGGAACTCTTCCAACACACCGCCCCTCCATTGAGGGTAAAGACATAACCCGACATGGATTTGGAGTCATCCTTGTCACTCTGGAAGCTGGAGTCAGCAAAGGCCTCCATCTGGAGGTCTTTTCTGCCGTAAACCAAAAACATGTCCTTAGTCCTTCTCAGGTACTTCAGAATGTTCTTTACCGCTATCCAATGTTTCTCCCCAGGGTTTGACTGATACCGGCTTACCACACTCAGTGCATAAGCTACATCTGGTCTGGTACACAACATCGCATACATTATAGAGCCTACAGCAGAAGCGTAGGGTATAATAGACATGCGATCCCTTATCAAATCAGTCTTAGGAGACATCTCTTTGGAGAGGGTGATCCCGTGACAAGCCGGTAGATTACCGCGCTTGGAATCTTCCATACTGAATCTTTTCAGTATGGTGTCGATGTACCTGGACTGTGAAAGTCCTAATATCCTCTTAGACCTATCACGATAGATCCGGATCCCCAGAATGTAAGAGGCATCACCCAGGTCTTTCATGGAGAACCTGTGTGACAAGAACCCTTTGACAGATTGTAGCATAGGAATGTCATTTCCTATCAAGAGAATGTCATCCACGTATAAAACGAGGAATACGACAGTTCGTGCTACAATTTTACTATAGATGCATGGTTCATCTGGAATTTTAATAAAGCCAAATTCTTTCACAGTCTCATCAAAACAGATGTTCCAACTCCGCGATACCTGCTTTAGTCCATAAATGGACTTAAGCAACTTGCACACCTTCCCGCTGCTCCCACTCTGAATGAAACCCTCTGGCTGGTCCATATAGACACACTCCTCTAAATTTCCATTTAGAAAAGCGGTCTTTACGTCCATCTGCCAAATCTCATAATTGTGGAAGGAAGCAATGGTAAGAAGGATCCGAATGGATTTGAGTATAGCCAGTGGAGAAAAGGTTTCGTCATAGTCCAAACCAGGTCTTTGACGAAAACCCTTTGTAACAAGTCTAGCCTTATTGGTCTCAACCTGTTCATCTACACCAATCTTCCTTTTGAAGATCCATTTGCAGCCTACGGGTTTTACCCCTTCTGGAGCAACGTCCAAAGTCCATACTTTGTTGGTGTACATGGACTCCATTTCGGTCCGCATTGCATCCAGCCATTTTACCTAGTCAACGCTCTGAATGGCCTGCTGGAAGCTAGTTGGCTCATCATTATCAATGATGCAATCTTCTCTATCCCCGTCTATGAGAAAACCGTAGTATCTCTCGGGAAGATGAGACCGCCTACTACTCTTGCGGAGCGGCGCAGGAATGTCCTGTTCTTTCGAACTCTCTGGTTCTACTAAGCTTTCAGTAATAGCTCGTGGTTCTGGAATTTCTTCCAGTTCTATTGCGCTCCCACTTATCCGATTTTCCAAAAATTCAGTTTCCAAGAAGCAGGCATGACGAGAAATAAAAACCTTTTGTTCCTCTGCGCAATAGAAGAAATATCCCTTGGAGTTCTTTGGATATCCCACAAACTTGCACTGTACTGAGTGTGCCTCAAGTTTGTCCGCATGCTGCTTTTTGACAAAAGCTGGACATCCCATGTCTTAATGTGCTTAAGATAGGATTTCTTCCCACTCCACATCTGATATGGGCACTGTCTTAGTTGGAACTCGGTTCAAAAGGTATGCAGCTGATTCTAGTGAATATCCCCAGAATGATCGCGGCAACTCAGCGTTACTCATCATGGAACGTACTATATCCAATAGGGTTCGGTTCCGTTTCTCCGATACACCATTATGTTGTGGGGTGTATGGAGGAGTAAGTTGAGAGAGAATTCCATTCTCTTTTAGGTAACCCATGAACTCTGTTAGTTATATGTATGCCTTAGAGGCCATTACTATACATGCGATGTATATTGTAGTGGATGCTTGGACATATATAGGGAGGACTTTCTTGCTCGACATGATAGTATGCTATCTGGTTACACTTTATCTTAACATGTACTCTCATTGTCTCTATGTTACATGTTGATAAAGCCCTTAGGATATGTGCTCGACTACTGGGACTATGATAAGATCATACTAGTGGGGCCATGGTAGTCGACGAGTACATCCTATAACTGTTCCTAGTCGAGGGTGTATCGAGACAGGGCATCGATACACCAGAGTAGACTAGCGTATATGCATCTTGACCCATATGATGGGCGATGGATGATCCCATATCCATCGGTGTTTGACATCAAGGATGGTGTACGGGTGCTCAGTAGAGACTGGGTACACTGGACGAACTCGCCGAGAACTCCCAGATGGTATTATACCTCACGTCAGATGGAAGTTCTCCGGTGACACCGGTACAGAGTAGTCTGTTGACCCGAGATCTTCATAGAGTCTTGTGTGATTCCCACTGTGCTTTGATTTCCATCATACCACGTCCAAGAGGGCGTGCAAAAAGGTGGCTTTTAGGTACAGTCCCGAATCATATGGAGGCAATGAGCGATAGGAGGGGATTCGTTTCTCCTGGTATAAGGAGTTGATGTTGCGCTGTGTTCGATTGGCTATAACTGGAAATTGTAAGTGCACGGCGGCGCCCCGGCCGTCAATCCGACGCCGGAATGCGGAAACGAAAATTTTACGAAGCTTGTAAACCGGCACCACCGCGCACTTTAAACCCGGATCGGGCCATTAACCTAACTCTAGCAAACTAGAAAATAGGAAGGAAGCTATACCGAGCGATCCATGTCCTTCGGTCTTCGGTCTCCACTCCGATCTCCTCGCGGAATCTCCGGTCTTCATCTCTTCGTCGGAACGGGCACCACATCGCCGGGTTCTTTTACGGGCTCCCACCTCTAGACTGAGGCAACTCGGGCAAGAAATTGGCGAGTCGACGTGCCCAAGGATGCTGTAGATGAAGTGTAGAAAGCATTGTCTCATTTGGGGTATGAAGTTGCCATTGATGGTGGAGAAGAGAAAAGAACTTTGGAGGAAAAATGGTGCTCACATTTTTCTAGCAAGGAATGAGATGAAATACCAATCTTTCCTCTCCAAAAATCTCACCCCTCAAGTAGTGGCCGACCCTATCAAGAAAGAGGAGAGAAAAACCAAAACCATGAAGGGAGGTGAGTGTAGTAAAAGCAAAATGGTGACCATAACCAATGTGATGATAATAATGTCACTTCTATTTCAAATCCCATCCTTTCAAAACTAATCACCATAAATGCTAGCCATCATGAAAGAAGAAAAGCAAAGATGCTAGATTTATCATAATCCTCCATTTACAAGAAACCCCCTCCACAATTGCTAATTCGCAAATATGCAAATTAGCCCCTCATCACAAAAGTCCGGCCGTGAAGGAACAAAGGAAAACTGGCCGAAACGGAATGCAAACTGGCAACTTCAGAAAACTGATCCCGTAATAAATTACAGGAAAACTCTGCGACTGTATATACATACCTGCATTTGTATTCCGACCGAATACAAATGCAATGAGACAAAATCTACACTTTACAATACTAGGATCCGGCTTAAACCAAAGCCTGCTAGTATTATCCGTCCGATCATGATCCGTTCAATACCGCACGTATCTGATCGAACCCTGCCATATCTCCATACGGCCTCTACAGCGTTTCGCCCGAAACTTGAGAAAACGGTCTGTGGGGGACTCTAAAGACTCGTCAATACTTTGGTTGTGGATTTAACCACTAGCACGCCATACGTAACGGGCTATCAGGTATTGACCAAAAGGGACGTCGATGAGCGAACTCATCCTGACACCCTACTGAACCTGTCAGTGACAATATCCGTACAGTCCGGTCCGTTCGTCTATGAGTATCGCATGGCGGGCCTAGGGGGTTAGTAAAAGTCAGACCCCCAAAAGCGGTACAAGTCGTGTCGGAGTGTAGCCTAGAACACCCTGAGATACTACTGGAATACCTACCAGTAAATCTCCTGCCTTGGCCAAGGACTTCGTGTAATGGCTCTCCTAGACACAGCGCGACCTCACCCCCAATACCGGGAGAGACGAGCCCCTGAAGATCCGCTCACTGCCTCCATGTGGCTCGGGACTGTACCCAACTAAAACCTGTTTGCATGACTCTTTTGAGCGTGGTAGGGTAGTAATGAAAGTACAGTGGGAACTCACACGAGACAAATGACGATCTCAGGTCGATGAACTAATCTGTACACATGTCACCTGGGAACTGCTATTTGACGTCAGTTATAAGACCAACTAGCATGTTCCCGGCGAGTCCTGTCCGGTGTACTTATAACCTAATGAGCACCTGTATACTTCTTAGGTGAACCAACTGACACCAGTGGCTTGTGAGACCGGCCACCTCCCCTCGTCGGGGTCTCGACTGTATACACTAGTCTACTCTGGAGTGTCGATGCCCTGTCTCGAAACTCCCACAACTAGGGACCTTTTAAGGATTTGCTTATAGACCCCAGCTCCCACGTATATGATCGCCCTCATACTGCTGGCAGTCAAGCAAGAATCCTAGGGGCTCTATCAGCGCGCAATAGTGACCTGTAAGGTCACCTAAAACAGTACACGATGATAAAGGTAAACCAGATAGCATACTATCATCTTGAGTAAGACTGTCCTATCGGGATAGGTCCTCTCTCAATCATTGCAACCACGTGCCTGTGATATAATAATTGACTCTGAGGGCACTATCTCCAACAATCTCCCACTTGCACTCAAGGCTAATTATTGCGATGTCGCATACTCACAGCCTGTGTGATACCGAACACCCAACTCCTCTACTAATCAGTCTCACAAAACCCGTTTCCGAAACTAATGCGTTCGAGGAATAGCCTCAGTGAGTGGATCCACTCTAATGTTTCTTTCTATGTCTCTCTTTATCTCATGTTCGCGGAGAAAGCCATCTCCCGAAATGAGCAATACCTGTCTTAGAGTATGTCTGGATATCTGATGGGACCTAGTTCATAAATGAACTCCAAATCCAAACTTCTCAGACTGTATCGTCAACTGAACTTAATCAGTATCCTGTGCCATGCCTCCCTCAGTATCCGCCTGGACCACCTGTCCAAAATACTGCCCCTCGTCAGAGGGAAAACCATAACCCTGACAGTCACTCTGTCATCCAGGTCACCTTGGAAGCTTGGAATGATAACCGTCTCCTAAAGGAGGCTGCCGTTATCAAATCCCTAGAACACGCACTTATGTTCTAAAGCTGCTTCCTAATGTTTCTCCAGGATTAGATTAATATCAACTTATTGCATCTACTGCAAAAACAACATCTGGTGTGGTACTTGACATCTCATGATTGACTCAATTGCTTAAGCAAGTGATCTGCCAATCATGCACATCCCTCTCTATTTTAGTCTGTAAGACACCTTTAGAGAGGGTGACTCTATCACCTGCAGGTACACTACCGTGCCAGGAGTCGTCCATTCTAAAACACCTTTAGAATGCTGTCAAAGTACCCAGATTGGGAAACTACCCAAATCTAGACCATAAATCTAGTAACCAGAATGTCTGATATAATATCCAAGTCCTATGTGGAGAAACCACTGTGTGACAACCAAAGTATAACCGACCGTAGTATAGGAATTTCACTTCCTACTCTGTGTATGTCATCCAAATACCAGGACATCACACCCTACTACCTTCTTAACAGATTCATCCCCTATTATGATGAAGCCACACCTATGACTGTCACATCAGAAATAGATGATCTATCTCCGCTATATCTGCTTTAGTCTATAAATAGACATAAGCCACTTGTCCACTATGCTTCCGCTGCTCCCACTGACTACGACAACCCTTTGGCAGAGTCATATACACGTACACTTCTAAAGCTTGTTTAGAACGACGCTATACTCATCCTCCTGCCGGGTCTCACAGTCTGGAACAACAGCAATGTCAAGTCTGGGTAAACAAGAACCTCCCTGTCACCGTCTTTGAGCATACCGAAGTACCTTTCGAGTACCTGAGGTTACCCACCATATCTGCAGAGTGGCCAATGGAATGTCAAACCAAATTGAATCTATAGGTTCTTATCAAATTTTCCGTAATCGTTTGCGGTTCTGGAATCACTTCCAGTTCTACCATACTCTCACTACTGTTTTCTAAAAAAATCCATTTTTATTAAAACTGTGGCGAGTCAAGAACAATATTACTATTGATCTTCCAGATGGTAGAAAGTCAACCCTCGTCATAGCCTGGGTCAACCTACAAACAGCCACTACAGAAACGTGCCTTGAGTTGTCCAGTATCTGGTTTTAAGCATAAGCGGGACAACTCCCCGTACCTTAACAATGTCAAGATATGAACTGTTCTATATCCAATACAGAAATAGAGACACTGAATAATTAAACCAGATTCAAATCATGCAGCTGTCTCCAGTGCATGTCAACTAAATGGAGAGAGGCCGATCATCATTACTCAACTTAGGAGTACTTCCAATTATGAGTAACCTGAAAGAGAAACAAGTTCTCTTAATCATTACTATCAACTGAATACCATACACAAGTATCTACATCTTCTATCACTTTGAAGAATCGCGATACTTGCAATATCTGGTTCTCTACTTTACTCTTATACCTATAACTTCTCAAAACTTAGACCTTGTGTTTCTACGAAACACTTGTCTAAGAACTAGAGAAGTCATAAGTAAATAGAATATAGTACGAGGACCAACCCCTCTGTCCTAATGGACACTGGACAATATAGAATCCTCTGTATAAGTTATCTGAGTCTTATAACTCAAACCCTGTTCGTCGTAGGTTGAAAACTGTACTATGGTTATGAAGAATTATATCGCTATTTAATGCTACTTACCTAACCATCCAGTGATATAGGTAAATGTCATAGACATAATTTCAAAAGGTTATTTCTCACTCTATGAAAATAGACGTACAGATATATCAATTTGAAATTGGTGCATAACAACGGATATTCAAAACCAAACATTTGCCGTCCGGCAAACAGCCCAGGCGATTTCCTCAAATATTACCAATTACAACGAATTCCGATATAATGAGGATGATCACCTAATTCCCAATAACTTACTCCCACTCATCATCTGTAAAAACCATACAGATGTGAGAATCATACCTGGTAAATACATACCCTGGAGCAAGGACTAATTGGAAAATCAGTTTTCTTTTAACAATACACAGTGAAACTGAAACATTGAAATGTTTCAATGGGGTATCCGGATATTCCTAGTAATGCCTCTTCCATTGTCCAGATTCACAACTGTAACCGTATATTTCTTTTCTATCTCTCCAAATCCCTTTATATGTCTTTACTCATTACCTTCTGTACACCCCTTTAGGCCAAATGATTTTCTTCCTTCCCTACCGTTCGGCACCAGCCTATGGTTTAGAAGAAGACTATCCAATAAACATAATGGGTGTACTGTCCTAATCCTAGGAGCACTCATAATGCGAGAGAAGGTGAAGATGAAAGACAACCGAATAAACCTTATTCCTATTTCTCCTGAACCAGAATCCATCCCCGAACTGGAACAAGTTCCTTTCGAGTTCGTATATAACCATACGATGGAGTATCCAATAAACTGTGGATCTTCGTAGTGATACGGAGTATCCTGGAGAAATACAAAGGTGAAGTGGGAGTGGTAATGAAATACTTGGTTTGGTCGTGAATAGCAGCCGCAATTTACTTTGCCCTCTTACTAATCCCTTTATTTGTCTTAACTTAATACCTTCTGTACACCACACTTAGGCTAATCGGCTTTCTTCATTCCCTACCGTTCGACACCAGCTAAGGTTTGGAATAAGACCATCTAATAGGCGTAACGGTGTACTATCCCCTAATCCAAGGAGCACTCGCAACCTGAGAGAAGGTAAAAGGAAAAGATAACTGAATAGTCCTATTCGTTTTCTCCAGAACCAGAAACCATCCTCGAATAAATTCCTTCGAGTTCGTATATAACCATACGATGGTTTTGTCCAATGGAAGTGGACGTTCGTAGTAATATGGGATGTCCTGGAGAAAAGGGTAAAAGTAGGAGTGGCAATGAGGTATGCAACTCTGACAATCCAAAAGCCAGTCTTATAAGAAGGTTCGGTTAATCTTGGTCACTGAGTTATAGTCAAGGGTCGGGTCATGGTCGCTGCCAAAGAGAGAGAGAAAAGAAACACTCAGCGTGCACTCTAACCTAGATCAGAATGGTTATCATTTTATCTAATCAGGAAACCTCCCACTGTACCGTCAAATTCTCCTCCAAACCTGAAAGAAGAATTAGTCAGGATCACCCGAGGAGTAAACCAACTCATCAGTAAGAATCGGGATCCAACTATCATCGCATGATAACGTGATGGAATCCGCTCACGTTATCACACTCCAAAAGGTATGCGCATATCTGGCAAGTTTCAGTTTCTTTTGAAACTCCCGATATGATTTTTGCCCTATGCTCTTACGACCTTGACGAAGGTCAACAAATCATAAGTCACATGTCAAGTTCTACCCGTCATTGTCCAGGTTAATTTGAACCCACCCGAACAAGCCCTTGATGAAGGTCAACAAGGCTATATGACTGTCCCAAACCAACGCATCTATCTATGCAGCAGAAAGGTAACAAGCAGCTACCATACACTATGCCTTGACGAAGGCCAACAAACATAGCATGAATACTATGTGCTACCCTTCTGAAATGACGGAGGGCTATGAATGGTTTTTGGCGAAAAACCTTTAACGTAATGAACTTGATATCGTTGAAGGAACCGGATAGCTTTTTAAAATATAGTGGCGAAAACCTTTGCTAAAGAGTTCACTCCCGGTGAAGGGATCTCGGCTCTTTCCCCATAGAATGAGGTGCAGAATATTCCAACTGAATACAACGATGCAAAGCAAAAGTAATCAGCTATAGTGAAGTTAGTGCCCTGACGCAAACTTCTGTCCAAGGGGCCACTCCAGGTGAAGGGATCTCGGCCCTTGCCTCGTCGACTGAGGTGCTGGATATTCATAACCGAATACCACTGTGCAAAACAAAAGAGAACGTCCTTGCAATAACAGCTTTTTGAAAAATGATCCAACAACATCAGAATAGGTTTGTTTAGCTTGCATTGATCCGAATCAACGCAGTCCCATCAATTGATCACACCAATAAAGAACGAAAATAATGATGAACGTATATGCCATCCGCATTCGCCACTGGGTCCCGTCATCACCCGTTAGGTTACTTAACTAACGACAGAGCGGGGACTGGACTAGCGCGGATGCAAAACATATACATCTACTAGTATATATATCAATATATAATATTCGCTCAAGGCGTGATAAAATGCAGCATCACAGAAATGTAATAAGCATCACAGAACAATACAGATATCAGGGATCCCCGGGTTTCATAGAGCCGCTACTGAAACCCGACGTTCCTCTGGTCGTGTGGATAGCCTGTGCAATGAAATCCTAGACCCCTGCGGGCGCGGCAAGTTACCCGCCAAAACCTGAAGCGAGGCAGCCCCCTTCAACAATGTGAATGGACCACCCAGCACTTCACGGAATCCGGTAACTTGAGCACCCCTCCTGGGTCAACCTGTACCCCCTACGAGTGCGGTGAATAGCCTGCCAATTCTAGAGTAAAGCCCCCTTCGTCTCAACGCCATGAGATGCGGGCCCGTTTCCCTCTAGATCCCCGCTATCCGTGCACCCCTCCGCGGGGTAATCCTAGTACAGAAAGTAAAATATACAACGGGTACATCGACCTCAGCCCGGTCGTGCCCTAAAAGAATAATATACAAACAGGCAGTAACGGCAGTCCACATGTCGGACGCTCGCCCCGCAATATCAAATGTACATATAAAACGAAACTGTACTACCATTGCATCCAGGCTATCCCCCATGACCAATCCGCAACATCACAGCACAACACAGAACATCAACGTGAATGTCACGTTCGCAAATCCGTCTAAAAGGGCTATAGTAGTTAGACAGGATTTACCGATCAAGTGACATTCACGGTCGCAGATATAATGTAAATACTATGAACTAACATGTTTAAAATTTTCGATCGATCAAATTTACCGAAGTGGGCCCCAAGCACTACTGTAGCACTCAAAGAAAATCTGGGCCCAAAAAGAATATACCAAAAACCCCATTTTCAAGTCAGAAGCCCTTTGTAAAATTTTGGTGCATTGAACAGTCAAAACGGCGGTGGAACCGCGACCCAAGCATGGGTTTGGCCGCGGTTCCGCGGCGGAATAGTAATAACATGCGACCATATTTTCACAGAATGCATAAAAAACCCTGCACGTATTTTTACAATATACCAAATAATTTTTTGACCACTGCAAAAATTCGACAGAAACTGATGCTAGAAAATACAGTTTTTGGAAAATCCGATCGATCGAACTTGTAAACACATTAGAGCAAGCTATTCTAGGTTAATGGCGTGGCTTTGATACCAATGTAAGTGCAAGGCGGTGCCCCAGCCGTCAATCCGACGTCGGAATGCGGAAACGAAAATTTTATGAAGCTTGTAAACCGGCACCACCGCGCACTTTAAACCCGGATCGGGCCATTAACCTAACTCTAGCAAACTAGAAAATGGGAAGGAAGCTATACCGAGCGATCCGTGTCCTTCGGTCTTCGGCCTCCACTCCGATCTCCTCGCGGAATCTCCGGTCTTCATCTCCTCGTCGGAACGGGCACTACATTGCCAGGTTCTTTTACAGGCTCCCACCTCTGGACCGAGGCAACTCGGGCATGAAGTTAGCGAGTCGACGTGCCCAAAGATGCTGTGGATGAAGTGTAGAAAGCATTGTTTCATTAGGGGTATGAAGTTGCCATTGATGGTGAAGAAGAGAAAAGAACTTTGGAGGAAAAATGGTGCTCACATTTTTCTAGCAAGGAATGAGATGAAATATCAATCTTTCCTCTCCAAAAATCTCACCCCTCAAGTAGTGGCCGGCCCTATCAAGAAAGTGGAGAGAAAAACCAAAACCATGAAGGGAGATGAGTGTAGTAAAAGCAAAATGGTGACCATAACCAATGTGATGATAATAATGTCACTTCTATTTCAAATCCCATCCTTTCAAAACTAATCACCATAAATGCTAGCCATCATGAAAGAAGAAAAGCAAAGATGCTAGATTTATCATAATCCTCCATTTACAAGAAACCACCTCTACAATTTCTAATTCGCAAATATGCAAATTAGCCCCTCCATCACAAAAGTCCGGCCGTGAAGGAACAAAGGAAAACTGGCCGAAACGGAATGCAAACTGGCAACTTCAGAAAACTGATCCCGTAATAAATTACAGGAAAACTCCGCGACTGTATATACATACCTGCATTTGTATTCCGACCGAATACAAATGCAATGAGACAAAATCTACACTTTACAATACTAGTATCCGGCTTAAACCAAAGCGTGCTAGTATTATCCGTCCGATCATGATCCGTGCAATACCGCACGTATCTGATCGAACCCTGCCATATCTCCATACGGCCTCTACAGTGTTTCGCCCGAAACTTGAGAAAACGGTCTATGAGGGACTCTAAAGACTCGTCAATACTTTGGTTGTGGATTTAACCACTACCACGTCAGAGGTATTAGCCATACGTAACGGGCTACCAGGTATTGACCAAAAGGGACGTCGATGAGCGAACTCATCATGACACCCTACTGAGCCTGTCAGTGACAATATCCGTATAGTCCGATCCGTTCGTCTATGAGTATCGCATGGCGGGCCTAGGGGGTTGGTAAAAGTCAGACCACCAAAAGCGGTACAAGTCGTGTCGGAGTGTAGCCCAGAACACCCTGAGATACTGCTGGAATACCTACCAGTAAAACTCCTTCCTTGGCCAAGGACTTCATGTAATGGCTCTCCTAGACACAGCGCGACCTCACCCCCAATACCGGAAGAGATGAACTCCTGAAGATCCGCTCACTGCCTCCATGTGGCTCGGGACTGTACCCAACTAAAACCTGTTTGCACGACTCCTTTGAGCGTGGTAGGGTAGTAATCAAAGTACAGTAAGAACTCACAAGAGACAAATGACGATATCAGGTCGATGAACTAACCTGTACACATGTCACCTGGGAACTGCTATCTGACGTCAGGTATAAGACCAACTAGCATGTTCCCGGCGAGTCCTGTCCGGTGTACTCATAACCCAATGAGCACCTGTATACATCTTAGGTGAACCAACTGACACCAGTGGCTTGTGAGACCGGCCACCGCCCCTCGTCGGGGTCTCGACTGTATACACTAGTCTACTCTGGAGTGTCGATGCCCTGTCTCGAAACTCCCACGACTAGGGACCTTTTAAGGATTTGCTTATAGACCCCAGCTCCCACGTATATGATCGCCCTCATACTGCTGGCAGTCAAGAAAGAATCCTAGGGGCTCTATCAACGCGCAATAATGACCTGTAAGGTCACCTAAAACAGTACACGATGATAAAGGTAAACCAGATAGCATACTATCATCTTGAGTAAGACTGTCCTATCGGGATAGGTCCTCTCTCAATCATTGCAACCACGTGCCTGTGATCCAATAATTGGCTCTGAGGGCACTATCTCCAACAGAAATCCCTGGCCAGGGTTGCTGAGATTTACTGGTAAGTGTTATCAGTAGTTTCTGAAACTGTTATAGACCTCATTTCGACACGACTTATCAAGCTACTGGGGTCTGACGTTTACCACCCCTAGGCGAGATATGCGACATATCAGACGACGAGACCGGACTGTACGGGAGTGTTACTGATTGGATTCACAGGAGAATGTACATGCTTACTTGTTGATCTTCTGATCGCTCAATACCTGGGTGGCTGTTATGTTTAGCTGACCGCTTGTAGCTTGTGGGTGTTTGATATGATCATCACCTACTGCCGGCGTATTGACGATTCTTTGGAGTCCTACACAGAGGTTTCTTGACTCAAGCAAAATGGAGTAGGGGCACATATGTGATATGTGCAGGACCAAGGATAATGCGATATGAGATATCGTATTATATTCTCGTGATATTTGATATCAGCCGGGTCATCGGATCAAGTGTTGATTCGATGAATTGGTAAATGAGATATTAGTCGGTTATATGCGATATAGCCGGATTTTTGGATCAAGTGTTGATTCGATAATTTAATGTATAATGATATATATGATATATTAAATTATATTAACTAATATTAGCTCACTAAAAGATTCTTTTTCTCACTCGGGTAATACATTGATATATATGCGATATATGTTAATTGTATTATTTTATTTTGTTACAATAAATATTATATATGTGATATATAATATTGTAACAAGATATGATTACTAATGCAACATGTTTAGTGGAGATTAAAAAAGATTAGGGTTTGAATCGGGTTAGTTCATTCATGAACCTTCTAGAAAGTTTTCTTTTGTTTTGTGCTTAGATAGTTTTAAGTGACTCATCTTTAACTCAACCCAAACCCTAGCCCTAGTTAAATTTCTACAAAGGTTACATTGACCATGGTTGCATTTCTAACATTATCATACTTTCATTATTCATTACAAAAGAAATTATTCATTATTCATCTTCTTCTTCTTTCTTTTTTCATGGAAAAGCTTTCTAGGTTTTTCCTAAGTGATGAAAATGAGTGAGAAATAGAAAATAAATGAAAGCAAAAATCCTACTTCATCATCCTCATCTACCCTAGCCATTTAGATGAGGGTGTTCACTTCGTTTTGTGAGTGAGAGCTTGTGTTAATGAAACTTCAAGGTAGATCATCTTTGTTATCGAAGATCGGAAGCAAGCTTGCATCTTTATCTTCGTGGAGCTTCTCGAGAGTCCGGAACACGATGATCGCAGCGAAGGGACCTCAACACGGAGCTTTAGAAGTGAAGGACCGGATCTACAAAGGTTGTAATCCCTCTCACTTAGTGTTAAAGTGTTTAACATGCTTGTTTTCGCCTATTCTCTAGTTTAAATATCCGGCTTTGGGTTGTTCGGCACAGCTAAATTTTAAATCGGGCATGGTTGATGCCTCGTAGACCCTTGTGCGTGTGCCTAGCATCCCTACAGTGGTATCAGAGCCAAGCTAGAGCTTTAGGCGAAGTCTAGACGAAGTTTAAAGTCCGATCGAACTCCGAATACCCGATAAAACCTAGTTTCTGGAAATTTTTTAAAAATGTTGATTTTTTCGTATTAAAAATATTCAGAAAATCATGCAGGGAAATATAGGAATTACTGTGAAGTACGGACCATTGATTAGATCACGTGACCGCGGAACCGTGGCCAAACCACGTACGTGGCCGCGGTTACGTGGCTGAAAAGTTATATTGAGGCCCACTGCTTCACAGTAATAATCCTGGGTTCTTTTGCATTATTCTGGGAATTTTTAATTCCACCCAAATGTTGAGTTTTCTGGTTTGTATTTGGAGCTCGTTGATTCGATCGGATAATATAACTTCGTTTAAGTTTTTTCCGGATAATTTTAGAAACTGTTAAAAAGTTCGAACGGATATCAATAACTCACTTTTTCCCCTATCGGAAATTTTTTCAAAAGTTTGATTTTTTCTCGAGTTTGAAACTTCCGGAAAATCATGCAAGTAACGCGGTGGACCCTCTAGAAGAACACAAACCTTAACTCGATTATGTGACAGTCTGAACTGCCTCTGAACCTTAGGGTTTGGGGCAGTACGGCGTTGCCACATGTGAGGCGTTGGCTTGACCCTTCTACGGCTGGACCATCGGTACTGTGGCATGTGATGGATATTTTTTGAACTCCGCTCAAGTGTTGAGCTATTTGGGAAATCCTGGGTGTTTGTTTATTCGATAGGAAAGTTTAACATTGTCTATTTATCTGGAATGTGATACAATATTTGGAATCCACAAACTGTTATGAGATAACTAATTGAATGTTGTAAATTTAACAGTTTAGTCTCAAATGATCGGTTGCCATGGGATTTTGATGTGATCAAAAGTACGTCGCAATCACGTAGCGTACGCGGATACTCGCCGGATAAACTTAATAGATGGCCACGCCTCATAGCCCCGACCAAGTGACTGTAGGAGAACCCCGTCGCCAAAAGCATCCGTTCGGGTGCTCGCGGCAGCGGTGTTCCGCCTTAGTGCACTTCGTCGACGGCATCCGGGGGTGCGGCCGTCTACGAAAGTTTGCGACGAGCATTCGATCAGGATGTCGGGAATCTTGTTGAATTGCCCGACTTGATATTGAAAAGAGTTTTCGATAATGAGACTAAAATGCGGGGTTTATAATTGTTAGGAATGCGATGTCTAAGTAATTCATTTGGTTAGGCATGTGATGTCTAAGAAGGTTGCGGATTCCAACTGATGTAGTTTTACACTTTCTTTTCTGCGACCGTAAGCGTAGTATGTGGTGTATCGCCGGCTTCGTTGCTATACATCAACGACAATCGGGATACACATATTTTCTTACGTTGATGATATGAGATATTATTTGTTGCTGTGATATGTTATATTGGATCGTCGTGTTCTGAATAGCCGGGGTTTTTATGTGAGATGAGAGTTTTTCTTTTTCATTCATGTAAAATTCATTTGTATGTAATATTCTTTTATTGGGGCACTTCCGGACTGAGGATGATGTCACCATTGTATATTATTTACTTTTCCGCATTAGGTAGACCCAAGGCGGGGAGCACAAGTAACCGGGTTCTAGGGTACAGTGGGAGACCATCTCGAGGAGTCGAGACCGGGTCTCCTAACCCTAGAATTAGCAGTGTTGCTTGCCGCTCTCGTAGGGGTCTAGGGATATGGGTTTGGCTATTCATCGCGACCGTGGAATCCGTGTTTTATACAGGCTCGTATTGAAAACACAAACATCCTAGTATATCCAATATTTCATATATGTTCTTCTACTGCAATGTTCTGTGATGAGATCATATTATTGCCTGAGACGAATGTTTATATTTTATTTATGAGATATATGTTATATTGCAGATTTCTTTTCAAATGTGATGCTTGTGAAGCATAATAAAATGGGACTTCATTAATGAGATTAATGAAATAAAAGAAACCTAAGATGTTGTAGAAACTTGTTTAAAAACTGTTAGCTCTAGTTCTTGCTTTGCATAGCGGTGTTCCTTGTAGAACATCCAGCACCTTATTCGATAAGGAAAGAGCCGAGATCCCTTCACCGGGAGTGACCTCTTTAGTGAAACTGGCAGATGCTACAAACTCGGTTTGTCTTTTGATTGCTTCTATAGTTCTTTCTTTGCATTGTGATATTTGTGAAATATCCTGCACCTTATTCGATGAGGAAAGGGCCGACGATCCCTTCACCGGGAGTGGCCCCTTTAGCAAAACTAGAAAAGCCTAAAAAATACTCCATTTAAAATCACTCGATTCTACAACGATATCAAGTTCATTACGCAAAGGGTTTTCTTAAAAACCTGTTGTAGCCCTCTGTCATTTCAGATAAGTAGTAGTTAGTATTCGTGCTACGTTTGTGGACCATGTTAAGGCGTAGTGTGCGGTAGCTGATTAGTGCTTATCTGCATAAGCATATGATGCGATTGGATTAGGCGTAGTGGACCGGACTGTACGGATATTGTCACTGACAGGCTCAGTAGGGTGTCAGGATGAGTTCGCTCATCGACGTCCCTTTTGGTCAATACCTGGTAGCCCGTTACGTATGTCTAATACCTCTGACGTGCTAGTGGTTAAATCCACAACCAAAGTATTGACGAGTCTTTAGAGTCCCCCACAGACCGTTTTCTCAAGTTTCGGGCGAAACGCTGTAGAGGCCGTATGGAGATATGGCAGGGTTCGATCATATACGTGCGGTATTGCACGGATCATGATCGGACGGATAATACTAGCGGGCTTTGGTTTAAGCCGGATCCTAGTATTGTACAGTGTGGATTTTGTCTCTTTGCATTTGTGTTCAGTGGGAATACAGATGCGGGTATGTATATACAGTCGCGGGGTTTTCCTGTAATTTATTACGGGATCAGTTTTCTGAAGTTGCTAGTTTGCATTCTTTTTCGGCCAGTTTTCCTTTGTTCCTTCACGGCCGGATTTCTAATGAAGGGGCTAATTTGCAAGTTTGCAAATTAGCTAAGTGGAGGGGTTTATTTGTATTTGGAGGATTATGATGGTTCAAGCATCTTATGATGCTTTTCTGGTTCTCATTATTGTTTTGCATTTATGAGATAGGATTGGATTTGATTTGATGGTGACTAAATTTCCTAGTATTCTTCACATCTCTTATGGTTACCCTCCTCTCTCTTGTGCTCACCCTTTGACCTAGCCTATGCTCACCCCCTTTCATATTCCCTTTGCTAAGAGATGAGGCCGGCCACTTTTTTGGTGAGGGTGGGGAAAAATTTCTTTTTGGTGGAAAATGATTCACACTCATATGCTTGCTTCAAAAATTCCAAAGTTAATTTTCACATCTTCTTCACCTCCATCATGTCAACTTCTCAACCCCAATGAGACAAAGCTTTCTACACTTCATCTACAGTATTCTTGGACACGTCGACTTGCCAACTTCGTGCCTGAGTTGCCTCGGTCCAGAGGTGGGAGCCCGTAAAAGAACCCGGCGATGTGGTGCCCGTTCTGATCAGGAGATGAAGACCGGAGATTCCGCGAGGAGATCGGGACGGAGGCCGAAGACCGAAGGACACAGATCGCTCAGTATAGCTTCCTACTCATTCTCTTGTTTGCTAGAGTTAGGTTAATGGCCCGATCCGGGTTTTTAGTGCGCAGTAGTGCCGGTTTACAAGTTTTGTAAAAGTTTCGTTTCCGCATTCTGGCGTCGGATTGACGGCCGGGGCGCTGCTGTGCACTTACATTGGTATCAGAGCCACGCCATTAACCTAGTCTAGCTTGCTCTAACGTGTTTACAAATTCGATCGAACGGATTTTCAAAAAACCGCGTTTCCATGTCAAGTTTCTGTCGAATTTTTCTAGTGCTTTAAAAATTATTTGGTACATTGTAAAAATACGTGCAGGGTTTTTATGCATTCTGTGAAAATTTGGTAGGCTGAAGTTACTGTAGAGCGGCGGATCAGCGGCCAAAACCATCTTTTGGCCGCGGATCCGCCGCCGAATTTTGGCTTCACTGCATCAAATTTTTACAATGGCTCTCTGACATTGAAATAGGGTTTCTAGTATATTCTTTTTGGGCCCAGATGTTTTTAAGTGCTACAGTTGTGCTTGGGGCCCACTTCGGGAAATTTAGTCGATCGAAAATTTTAAACAAGTTAGTTCACAGTATTTACATTATATCTGCTACCGTGAATGCCACTTGATCGGTAAATCCTGTCTAACTGCTATAGCCCATTTAGATGGATTTGCGAACGTGACATTCACGTTGATGTTCTGTGTTGTGCTGTGATGTTGCGGATCTGTCGTGGTGGATAGCCTAGATGCAATGTTAGTACAGTTTCGTTTTATATGTACATTTGATATTGCGGGGCGAGCGTCCGACATGTGGACTGCCGTCACTGCCTGTTTGTATATTATTCTTTTGGGGCACGACCGGGCTGAGGTCGATGTACCCGTTGTATATTTTACTTTCTGTACTAGGATTATCTCAGGTGGGGTGCACGGGTAGCCGGGTTCTAGAGGGCAACGAGATCGCATCTCATGGCGTTGAGACGGAAGGGGCTTTACTCTAGAATGGGCGGGCTATTCGCCGCACCCGTAGGGGGTACAGGTTGACCTAAGGAGGGGTGCCCAAGTTACCGGATTCCGTGAAGTGGTGGGTGGTCCATTCACGTTGTTGAAGGGGGCTGCCTCGCTTCAGGTTTTGGCGGGTAACTTGCCGCGCCCGTAGGGGTCTAGGATTTCATTGCACAGGCTATCCACATGACCAGGGGAACGTCGGGTTTCAGTAGCGGCTCTATGAAACCCAGGGATCCCAGATATCTGTATTGTTCTGTGATGCTTATTATATTTCTGTGATGTTGCATTTTATCACGCCTTGAGCGAATATTATATATTGATATATATACTAGTAGATGTTGTATATGTTTTGCATCCGCGCTAGTCCAGTCCCCGCTCTGTCGTTAGTTAAGTAACCTAACGGGTGATGACAGGACCCAGTGGCGAATGCGGATGGCATATACGTACATCATTATTTTCGTTCTTTATTGGTGTGATCAATTGATGGGAATGCGTTGATTCGGATCAATGCAAGCTAAACAAACCTATTCTGATGTTGTTGGAACAATTTTTCAAAAAGCTGTTATTGCAAGGACGTTCTCTTTTGTTTTGCACAGTGGTATTCGGTTATGAATATCCAGCACCTCAGTCGACGAGGCAAGGGCCGAGATCCCTTCACCGGGAGTTACCCCTTGGACAGAAGTTTGCGTCAGGGCAATAACTTCACTATAGTAGTTTTCTTTTGCTTTGCATCGTGGTATTCAGTTGGAATATCCTGCACCTCATTCTACGGGGAAAGAGCCGAGATCCCTTCACCGGAAGTGACCTCTTTAGCAAAGGTTTTCGCCACTATATTTTGTAAAAAGCTATCCCGTTCCTTTAACGATATCAAGTTCATTACGTTAAAGGTTTTTCACCAAAAACCATTCGTAGCCCTCCGTCATTTCATATGAATAGTCAATAGTATTCAAGCTGTGTTTGTTGGCCAAAGTCAAGGCACAGTGATTGGTAGCTATTGGATATTCATATGCAGCATAGATAGATGCGTTGGTTTGGGACAGTCGTACTGCCTTGTTGGCCAAAGTCAAGGGTAGGTACGGGTGGGTTCAAATTAACCTGAAGAATGACGGGTAGAACTTGACATGTGACTTATGTGTTGTTGGCCAAAGTCAAGGTCATAAGTGCATGGGGTAAAAATCACATTGGGAGTTTCTAAAGAAACTGAAACTTGCCAGATATGCGCATACCTTCTAGAGTGTGATAAAGTGAACGGATTCCGTCACGTTATCATGCGATGATAGTTGGATCCCGATTCCCACTGATGAGTTGGTTTACTCCTCGGGTGATCCTGACTAATTCTTCTTTCAGGTTTGGAGGAGAATTTGACGGTACAGTGGGAGGTTTCCTGATTAGATAAAGTGATAACCATTCTGATCTAGGTTAGAGTGCACGCTGAGTGTTTCCTTTCTCTCTCTCTTGGGCAGCGACCATGACCCAACCCTTGACTATGACTCAGTGACCAAGTTGACCGAACCTTTTTATAAGACTGGCTTTTGGATTGTCAGAGTTGCATACCTCATTGCCACTCCTACTTTTACCCTTTTCTCCAGGACACCCCGTATTACTATGAACGTCCACTTCCATTGGACAAAACCATCGTATGGTTATATACGAACTCGAAGGAATTTATTCGAGGATGGTTTCCGGTTCTGGAGAAAACGAATAGGACTATTCAGTTGTCTTATCCTTTTACCTTCTCTTAGGTTGCGAGTGCCCCTTGGATTAAAACAGTACACCTATTATGCTTATTGGATAGTCTTCTTCCAAACCTTAGGCTGGTGCCGAACGGTAGGGAATGAAGAAAGCCGATTAGCCTAAGTGCGGTGTACAGAAGGTATTAAGTTAAGACAAATAAAAGGATTAGAAGGAGGGCGACTGCTATTCACGACCAAACCAAGTATTTCATTACCACTTCCACATCACCTTTGTATTTCTCCAGAACACTCCGTATCACTACGAAGATCCACAGTTATTTGGATACTCCATCGTATGGTTATATACGAACTCGAAAGGAACTGTTCCAGTTCGGGGATGGATTCTGGTTCATGAGAAATAGGAATAAAGTTTATTCAGCTGTCTTTTATCTTTACCTTCTCTCGGGTTGTGAGTGCTCCTAGAATTAGGACAGTACACCCATTATGCTTATTGGATAGTCTTCTTCTAAACCATAGGCTGGTGCCGAACGGTAGGGAAGGAAGAAAACCATTTGGCCTAAAGGGGTGTGCAGAAGGTAATGACTAAAGACATATAAAGGGATTTGGAGAGATGGCAAAGAAATATACGGTTACAGTTGTGAATTTGGATGATGGTAGAGGCATTACTAGGAATACCCGGATACCCCATCGAAACATTTAAATGTTTCAGTTTCACTGTGTATTGTTAAAAGAAAACTGATTTTCCAATTAGACACTTACTCCAGGGTATATATTTACCAGGTATGATTCTCACATCTGTATGGTTTTACAGATGGTGAATGGGAGTAAGTTATTGGGAATTAGGTGATCATCCTCATTATATTGGAATTCGTTGTAATTGGTGATATTTGAGAAAATCGCCTGGGTTGTTTGCCGGACGGAAAATGTTTGGTTTTGAATATCCGTTGTTATGCACCAATTTCAAATTGATATATCTGTACGTCTATTTTCATAGAGTGAGATATACTTTTTTGAAATTATGTCCATGACATTTACCTATATCAGTGGATGGTTAGGTAAGGAGCATTAAACAGTGGTGTAATTCTTCATAACCATAGTACAGTTTTCAACCTACGACGCACAGGGTTTGAGTTATTAGACTCAGAGGACTTATACAGAGGATTTATATTGTCCAGTGTCCATTAAGACAGAGGGGTTGGTCCTCGTACTATATTCTGTTTACTTATGACTTCTCTAGTTCTTAGACAAGTGTTTCGTAGAAACACAAGGTCTATGTTTTGAGAAGTTATTGGTATAAGAGTAAAGTAGAGAACCAGATGTTGCAAGTATCGCGATTCTTCAAAGTGATCGAAGATATAGATACTTGTGTATGGTATTTAGTTGATAGTAATGATTTAGAGAACTTGCTTCTCTTTCAGGTTACTCATAATTGGAAGCACTCCTAAGTTGAGTAACATTGATCGGCCTCTCTCCATTTAGTTGACATGCACTGGAGACAGCTGCATGATTTGAATCTTGTTTAATTAAATCAGTGCCTCTGTTTCTGTATTGGATATAGAACAGTTCATATCTTAACGATGTTAAGGTACGGGGAGTTGTCCGGCTTATGCTTAAAACCAGACTCTGGATAACTCAAGGCACGTTTTTGTAATGGCTGTTTGTGGATTGACCCGGGCTATGACGAGGGTTGATTTTCTACCATCTGGAAGATCAATAGTGATATTGTTCTTGACTCGTCACAGTTTTAATAAAAATGGATTTTTTCAGAAAACAGTAGTGGGAGTATGGTAGAACTGGAAGTGATTCCAGAACCGCAGACGATTACTGAAAATTTGATAAGAACCTAAAGATTCAATCTGGCTTGACATTCCATTTGCCACTCCGCAGATATGGTGGGTAACCTCAGCCACTCGAGAGGTACTTCAGTATGCTCAAAGACGGTGACAGGGAGGTTCTTGTTTACCCAGACTTGCCATTGTTGTTGTTCCAGACTGTGAAACCAGGCAGGAGGATGGGTATAGCGTCGTTCTGAACTAGCTTTAGAAGTGTACGTGTATATGACTCTGCTAGAGGGCTGTCGTAGTCAGTAGGAGCAGCGGAAGCATTGGTGGACAGGTGGCTTGTGTCTATTTATAGACTAAAGCAGATATAGCGGAGATAGATCATCTATTTCTGATATGACAGACATAGGTTTGACTTCATCAGAATAGGGGATGAATCTGTTAAGAAGGTAGTAGGGTGTGATGTCCTAGTATTTGGATGACATACACAGAGTAGGAGTGATATTCCTATACTACGATCGGTTATGCTTTGGTTGTCACACAGTGGTTTCTTCACATAGGATATAGATATTATATCAGACATTCTGGTTACTGGATCTATGGTTTTAGATCTAGATTTGGGTAGTTTCCCAATCTGGGTACTTAGACAGTATTCTATGAGTATTTAGAATGGACGACTCCTGGCACGGTAGTGTACCTGCAGGTGATGGAGTCACCCTCTCTAAAGGTGTCTTACAGACTAAAGTAGAGAGGGATGTGCATGATTGGCAGATCACTTGCTTAGGCAATTGAGTCAATCATGAGATGTCAAGTACCACACCAGATGTTGTTTTTGCAGTAGATGCAATAAGTTGATATTAATCCAATCCTGGAGAAACGATAGGAAGCAGTTTTAGAACATAAGTGGATGTTCTAGGGATTTGATAACGACAGCCTTCTTCGGGAGACAGTTATCATTCCAGGATTCCAAGGTGACCTGGATGACAGAGTGACTGTCAGAGTTATAGTTTTCCCTCTGACGAGGGGCAGTATTTTGGATAGGTGGTCCAGGTGGATGCTGAGGGAGGCATGGCGCAGGATACTGATTATGTTTAGTTGACGATACAGTTTAAGAAGTTTGGATTTGGAGTTCATTTATGAACTAGGTCCCATCAGGCATCCAGACATACTTTAAGACAGGTATTGCTCATTTCGGGAGATGGCTTTCTCCGCGAACATGAGATAAAGAGAGACATAGAAAGAAACATTAGAGCGAATCCGCTCACTGAGGCTATTCCTCGAATGCATTAGTTTCGCAAATGGGTTTTGTGAGACTGATTAGTAGAGGAGTTGGATGTTCGGTATCACACAGGCTGGGAGTATGCGACATCGCAATAATTAGCCTTGAGTGCAAGTGGGAGATTGTTGGAGATAGTGCCCTCAGAGTCAATTATTGGATCACAGGCACGCGATTGCAATGATTGAGAGAGGACCTATGCCGATATGACAGTCTTACTCAAGATGATAGTATGCTATCTGGTTTATCTTTATCATCGTGTACTGCTTTAGGTGACCTTACAGGTCACTATTGCGCGTTGATAGAGCCCTTAGGATTCTTGCTTGACGGCCAGCAGTATGATGGCGATCATATACGTGGGAGTTGGGGTCTATAAGCACATCCTTAAAAGGTCCCTAGTCGTGGGAGTTTCGAGACAGGGCATCGATTCTCCAAAGTAGACTAGTGTATACAGTCGAGACCCCGACGAGGGGCGGTGGCTGGCCTCATAAGCCACTGGTGTCAGTTGGTTCACCTAAGATGTATACAGGTGCTCATTGGGTTATGAGTACACCGGACAGGACTCGCCGGGAACATGCTATTTGGTTATATACCTGACGTCAGATAGCAGTTCCCTGGTGACATGTGTACAGGTTAGTTCATCGACCTGAGATCGTCATTTGTCTCGTGTGAGTTCCCACTGTACTTTGATTACTACCCTACCACGCTCAAAGGAGTCGTGCAAACAGGTTTTAATTGGGTACAGTCCCGAGCCACATGGAGGCAGTGAGTGGATCTTCAGGGGTTCGTCTCTCCCGGTATTGGGGGTGAGGTCGCGCTGTGTCTAGGAGAGCTATTACACGAAGTCCTTGGCCAAGGCAGGAGATTTACTGGTAGGTATTCCAGTAGTATCTCAGGGTGTTCTGGGCTACACTCCGACACGACTTGTACCGTTTTTGGGGGTCTGACTTTTACCAACCCTCTAGGCCCGCCATGCGATGCTCATAGACGAACAGACCGGACTGTACGGATATTGTCACTGACAGGTTCAGTAGGGTGTCAGGATGAGTTCGCTCATCGACGTCCCTTTTGGTCAATACCTGGTAGCCCGTTACGTATGGCTAATACCTCTGACGTGCTAGTGGTTAAATCCACAACCAAAGTATTGACGAGTCTTTAGAGTCCCCCACAGACCGTTTTCTCAAGTTTCGGGCGAAACGCTGTAGAGGCCGTATGGAGATATGGCAGGGTTCGATCATATACGTGCGGTATTGCACAGATCATGATCGGACGGATAATACTAGCGGGTTTTGGTTTAAGCCGGATCCTAGTATTGTACAGTGTGGATTTTGTCTCTTTGCATTTGTGTTCAGTGGGAATACAAATGCGGGTATGTATATACAGTCGCGGGGTTTTCCTGTAATTTATTACGGGATCAGTTTTCTGAAGTTGCCAGTTTGCATTCCTTTTCGGCCAGTTTTCCTTTGTTCATTCACGGACGGATTTTTCTGATGGAGGGGCTAATTTGCAAGTTTGCAAATTAGCTAAGTGGAGGGGTTTATTTGTATTTGGAGGATTATGATGGTTCAAGCATCTTATGATGCTTTTCTTGTTCTCATTATTGTTTTGCATTTATGAGATAGGATTGGATTTGATTTGGTGGTGACTAAATTTCCTAGTATTCTTCATATCTCTTATGGTTACCCTCCTCTCTCTTGTGCTCACCTTTTGACCTAGCTTATGCTCACCCCCCTTCATATTCCCTTTGCTAAGAGATGAGGCCGGCCACTTTTTTGGTGAGGGTAGGGAAAAATTTCTTTTTGGTGGAAAATGATTCACACTCATATGCTTGCTTCAAAAATTCCAAAGTTAATTTTCACATCTTCTTCACCTCCATCATGGCAACTTCTCAACCCCAATGAGACAAAGCTTTCTACACTTCATCTACAGTATTCTTGAACACGTCGACTCGCCAACTTCGTGCCCGAGTTGCCTCGGTCCCGAGGTGGGAGCCCGTAAAAGAACCCGGTGATGTGGTGCCCGTTCTGACGAGGAGATGAAGACCGGAGATTCCGCGAGAAGATCGGGATGGAGGCCGAAGACCGAAGGACACAGATCGCTCGGTATAGCTTCCTACTCATTCTTTTGTTTGCTAGAGTTAGGTTAATGGCCCAATCCGGGTTTTTAGTGCGCGGTAGTGCCGGTTTACAAGTTTTGTAAAAGTTTCGTTTCCACATTCTGGCGTCGGATTGACGGCCGGGGCGCTGTCGTGCACTTACAAAATATTATTGGGAATTTCAAGTGTTGAAATTTGCAATGAGATTGCATACCTTATATGAGATAGTTGGATCCCGATACCCGCTGCGAGTAAGAGTTACTCCTGGGAGAGTTTTACACATTACAATTAGCCGATCAAGTAGGTGTCTAGAAAGGTGTCAACGGGGTTACGCCCCTGGGAAAGCGAGGTTTACTTTAATTAGGTCTGTATGAAAGTACGGGGAACCTCCCTCAAAGTACCGGCACTGGCCTGGCTGAAAGATTGGCGAACTTGTAGAGTGTAATTAATCCCGGCTAGTATTTCCTTTTAGGGTTTGAAGGAAGATTTGACTAAAACAGTGGTAGATATCCTGATTAGATAAATTGATAACCAATCTAATCTTGTAAAAGTGCACGCTGAGTGTTTTCTTCTCTCTCTCTCTCTTGGTTGTGACTATGTCACGCCTTAATCAAGATAATAATAGGATGTATTGACCGAACCCGCTTGTTATACTGCGCTAGGGAACGTTGGTCCCGCTCCAACTTATAATTGTTATAAGACAGAGCAGGAAATAGGGGATTACCAGAATTCCCGTGCCACCCAAACTAAAAAAGTGCATGCTGATGCATCGTCTTCGGGTGTGTTCATTACCGAGAACTGTTTCTCAGTATCCTTTACGTCCTGGGTATGTGATACCGGATCAGGATCCCACATATATAATTTGTTACATGGGCTACAGATAGGTAGAGAACTGAGAACGGGTGATAAATTTCATGAGATAGAAACGGTGCAAGTGTTGCATCCAAGCCTGTTGGTAGTTATCACCCTGTATTACCAGAATACATTGATTCTGAACGAATGTTATTAGATACCGAACCTGATATACAACATCATATCAGTCTCTTTATTAGTAAAGAAGGATATAATTTTGTATTGTTGGATAATGTTTTGAACATTTCCTATTAAGAGTTGATAGGATCAGGCACGTTATCTAAAAGCATAGACGTTCTAAATCAAACCACAGTCCTTAATGTACAGAACACACACAAGAGGAAAAGTTCAGAAATGAACGAATCCTTCTTGAGGCTTCGTGGACTAGGTCATATCAATGCGACCCGACTAGCTAAAGTTACATTTAGATGCATATTTAAATTAGTTTAAATTTACATCTTGTGAAACTTGCCGGTCATGTCACAGAGATAAGATGACCACAGCTCCGTTTATTGAAAACAGAGAAAGAGTTAGTGAACTCTTAGGATTGATACATGCTGATGTATGAAGGTCCCCTGTCTACACATGCCAAACTGGTTCTTTGTACTTCATTACATTCACTGATTATCTCTCAAGATCCGGACATATGTTCCTGTTGGAACACAAGTCTGGAACTTTTGAGAAATTCAATGAATATAAGTTAGAAGTAGAGAACCAAAAACGGGTAAAAGTATTATGTCCTTTAATGAGATCAAGGAGGAGAATACTTGAGCACGGAATTCCTGGACTATTCTAAAGGAGAATGAGATTCTCTCTCAGCATTACTCCTCCGTATACACCATAGCACGATAGTGTATCGGGGCGGAGCAATCACACCCTATTTGATATGGTGCGCTCTATGATGAGTACTACTGTGTTTCCTATTTCT
Source organism: Agapanthus africanus (assembly GCA_030015575.1). Taxonomy (NCBI): domain Eukaryota; kingdom Viridiplantae; phylum Streptophyta; class Magnoliopsida; order Asparagales; family Amaryllidaceae; genus Agapanthus; species Agapanthus africanus. The sequence goes on along the minus strand of JASDDO010000024.1, from coordinate 514,334,405 downwards.
TTTTGGGAGTTATGAACTTGTGAAGCTGCATACCTATTGAATAGGGTTCAAATCAAATCAGTTGCCTACCACTTCATATTTGATATGAAAAGGGAAGAGCTCATATCTTAAGTTTGTTAAGATTTGGGGTTGTCCGGCCTATGTCTAAAGAGCAAAATCCGGACAAGTTCGAAGTAAAGTCAGTTCTGTGGAAGTTTGTTGGATATCCCAAGCATTCGCAAGGGAATATCTTCTACCAAACCGAGGAACAAAAGATGTTTTATTTCTCAGCATGCCACCTTTGAGAAAGGGAATTTCTTGTGAAGAAATTATTGGTCATGAGGTAGAAATGGAAAGAGTTCCAGCTACACAAACTGCAGCTGATGATTTGGTAGAACCAAAGGATTCAATAGTTTCTAACGAACCTCAGCCTCTCCACCGATCAAGTAGGGTTCCTCACCCACCTGAGAGATACTTCGGTTTCTCTATGACAGTGGGAGCGATGATTGCATCATGAGATGATGACCCAACTAGTTTCGAGCTGGCCATCAGGAGTGGGACTCTGTAAGAATGGCTGGATGCTTAGTGATCTGAGATGGAATCCTCATACACCAACAAAGTATGGACTTTGGTTGCTTTTTCTGAAGGGTTAAATCCCCATCAGGAGCAAGTATATCTTGAGAAGATTACTTGGTGTACATGGAAAAGTTGAGACTTTCAAAGCTATACTTAAGTCCATCCAGATCCTACTTGCCACGGCTACATACCATGACTACGATATCTGGCGGTTGGGTGTCATGACTGCTTTTCTAAATGATGATTTAGAAGAGAGCGTCTATAAGTACACAGCCAAAGGGCTTCGTAGACAGTGGGAGCAGCGGAAACGTGTGCATGATGTTTTATGTGATAAAAACAAGCATCGCGAAGTTGGAACATCTGTTTTGATGTGGTAGTTAAAGGGTTTGACTTCATCAAAATGGTAGATGAACCTTGTATAAACAAAAAGGTAGTAGGGAGTATGGTGGTGATCCTCGTAGAGTACGTGGATGAAATAATCTTGATAGGGAAGGAGTTTCCTATGCTACGCTCGGTCAATATCCGCTTATCACAAGGATTCTCCAAATAGGATCATAGTGATACCATCTAAATCCTAGGTTTTATATCTATGAGATAGATCTAATTGGATGTTAGGATACTCACTAGTTGTAGTGAGATGGTATCAATTGATCCTGGGGAGAATCACTGGAAAGGTTCCAGGGTGATAAGGACGACTGAATGTCAGTCGCAGGCATTGTCTTTACCCTCAGTGGAGGGACGGTATGTTGGAAGAGTTCCAAGCTAGATACCGTGACTTACTAGACGATTAAAGGCAAGATACATCGTTACCAAGGATGCTACCAAAGAGGCAGTCTGGATATAGATAAAAGTTCATGAGATGAACTTCGTTCCTACCATTGTGAGACAATGGAGTTGTGGCTTTTTGCCGAGGAACCCCCGTCCCAACAGAAATCCAGATATAATTCTTAGGCAGTATCACCTGATCATGGAGATGGTTGATCTCCAGGGAGATCGAGGTTAGGAGAGTAGACACAGAGGACAACAGCGCGGATCCACTCACAAAGGCCTTTTTCCCAGTAGAGACTTTTATGGGATGGTTGAGTATGAGATACTTCAACCACAGCTAATTGTTGGGTATGCGATACCACAACAGATGGCCCTAGTGCAAGTGGGAGATTGTTAGTTATATGTATGCCCTAGAGGCCATTACTATACATGCGATGTATATTGTAGTGGATGCTTGGACATTTATAGGGAGGACTTTCTTGCTCGACATGATAGTATGCTATCTAGTTACACTTTATCTTAACATGTACTCTGATTGTCTCTATGTTACATGTTGATAAAGCCCTTAGGATATTTACTCGACTACTGGGACTATGATGAGATCATACTAGTGGGGCCATGGCAGTCGACGAGTACATCCTATAACTGTTCCTAGTCGAGGGTGTATCGAGACAGGGCATCGATACACCAGAGTAGACTAGCGTATACGCATCTTGACCCATATGATGGGCGATGGATGATCCCATATCCATCGGCGTTTGACATCAAGGATGGTGTACGGGTGCTCAGCAGAGACTGGGTACACTGGACGGACTCGCCGAGAACTTCCAGATGGTATTATACCTCATGTCAGATGGCAGTTCTCTGGTGATACTGGTATAGAGTAGTCTGTTGACCCGAGATCGTCATAGAGTCTTGTGTGATTCCCACTGTGCTTTGATTTCCATCATACCACATCTAAGAGGGCATGCAAAAAGGTGTCTTTTGGGTACAGTCCCGAATCACATGGAGGCAATGAGCGATAGGAGGGGATTCGTCTCTCCCGGTATAGGGAGTTGATGTTGCGCTGTGTTTGATTGGCTATAACTAGAAATCCCTGGCCAGGGTTGCTGAGATTTACTGGTAAGTGTTATCAGTAGTTTCTCGAACTGTTATAGACCTCATATCGACACGACTTATCAAGCTACTGGGGTCTGACGTTTACCACCCCCAGGCGAGATATGTGACATATCAGACGACGAGACCGGACTATACGGGAGTGTTACTGATTGGATTCGCAGGAGAATGTACATGCTTGCTTGTTGATCTTCTGATCGCTCAATACCTGGGTGGCTGTTACGTTTAGCTGACCGCTTGCAGCTTATGGGTGTTTGATATGATCATCACCTACTGCCGGCGTATTGACGATTCTTTAGAGTCCTACACAGAGGTTTCTTGACTCAGGCAAAACGGAGTAGAGACACATATGTGATATGTGTAGGACCGAGGATAATGCGATATGAGATACCGTATTATATTCTCGCGATATTTGATATCAGCCGGGTCATCAGATCAAGTGTTGATTCGATGAATCGGTAAATGAGATATTAGTCGGTTATATGCGATATAGCCGGATTGTCGGATCAAGTGTTGATTCGATAATTTAATGTATAATAATATATATGATATATTAAATTACATTAACTAATATTAGCTCACTAAAAGATTCTTTTTCTCACTCGGGTAATACATTGATATATATGCGATATATGTTAATTGTATTATTTTATTTTGTTACAATAGATATTATATATGTGATATATAATATTGTAACAAGATATGATTACTAATGCAACATGTTTAGTGGAGATTAAACAAGATTAGGGTTTGAATTGGGTTAGTTCATTCATGAACCTTCTAGAAGGTTTTCTTTTGTTTTGTGCTTAGATATTTTTAAGTGACTCATCTTTAACTTAACCCAAACCCTAGCCCTAGTTAAATCTCTACAAAGTTTACATTGACCATGGTTGCATTCTAACATTATCATACTTTCATTATTCATCACAAAAGAAATTATTCATTATTCATCTTCTTCTTCATTCTTTCTTCATAGAAAAGCTTTCTAGGATTTTCCTAAGTGATGAAAATGAGTGAGAAATAGAAAACAAAAGAGAGCAAAAATCCTACCTCATCATCCTCATCTACCCTAGCCATTTAGATGAGGGTGTTCACTTCATTTTGTGAGTGAGAGCTTGTGTTAATGAAACTTCAAGGTAGATCATCTTTGTTATCGAAGATCGGAAGCAAGCTTGCATCTTTCTCTTCGTGGAGCCTCTCGAGAGTCCGGAACACGATGATCGCAGTGAAGGGACCTCAACACGGAGTTTTAGAAGTGAAGGACCGGATCTACAAATATTGTAATCCCTCTCACTTAGTGTTAAAGTGTTTAACATGCTTGTTTTCGCCTATTCTCTAGTTTAAAGATCCGGCTTTGGGTTGTTCGGCACGGCTAAATTTTAAATCGGGCATGGTTGATGCCTCGTAGACCCTTGTGCGTGTGCTTAGCATCCCTACAAACTCGGCACTCAAGTATTCACCACCTCGATCAGATCTCAGTGTCATGATACTTTTGTCTGTTTGTTTTTCTACTTCATTCTTGTATTCCTAGAATTTTTCAAAGGCTTCAGATTTATGTTTCATTAAGAAGACATACCGGTACCTTGAAAAATCATCCGTAAAAGTAATGAAGTAAGAATAACCACTTCACGCATGTGTAGACATTGAACCGCATACATCGCTGTATACGAGTCCCAAGAGCTCGCTCGCTCTTTCTCCGTGTCCAGTGAACGGAGTCTTTGTCATCTTTCCTTTGAGACATGATTGACAAGTTGCATATGATTGATATTCGAACGGATCCAAATATCCTTCTTTATGCAACTTAGTTAACCTTGTCTCATTGATATGACCCAGTCTACAATGCCATAAGAATGCATGATTTATTTCTGGAGACTTTCTTTTGTGTGTATTCTGGACATTGAAAATCTGTGGTTGGTTTAATACGTATATACCGTTGCTTAATGTACCCGACCCAATCAGAACATGATTAAGGTGAATGTTTACAACATCGCTTACAAATGCAAAATCATAACCTTCTTTAGACATTAAAGATACAGATATGATATTACAAGTCGCACTGGGTACAAAATAACAATCACGCAAAACCAAAACATGTCCATCTGACAATCCCAAGTGATAGTCCCCCACGGACTCAGCATCCATGCCAGCTCCGTTTGTAACTCTGAGGGTCATATCACCTTCTTTCAAAACCCTACGCTTTTTCAGTACCTGCAAAGAATTACAGATATGAGATCCTGATCCGGTATCCAATACCCAGGAAGTAGAGTTTACTGATAGACGGTTTTCAATAACATACACACCTGAAGCCGAAGCCACAACTTTCTTCGGGTCCTGGTTCTTGGCCTTCCAAGCCCTGCAATTTTTCTTCCAGTGTCCTTTCTTATGACAATAAAAGCACTCTTCCTTTCCCACAAGCTGTCCCTCTACTTTTGCTATTTTTGCCTTTCCCTTGGCTTCTACTTTACTAACACCGCCCCTTGGTTTGGTGGGGGTTTTCTTCTTCTTTCCCTTGGCTTTCGCCTTGGACCTAGAAGAGGAAGGTCCTCCAACAGACAAAGTGGATGTTTCCCTTACTTTCTGTAAGGTGCCTTCTGCACTCCTCAACATATTGAGGAGTTCCGGAAGTTCAACTTCTTTTCCTTGCATGTTGAAGTTCAGGATAACCTGGGCGTAAGTGGAAGGGAGGGACTGGAGAATCAAGTCAGTATAGAGCTCGTTCTCTAACGTGGTCCCGAGGTCCGCGAGCTCTTCAATAAAGCCAATCATCTTAAGCACGTGTTCCGCTACCGATGATCCGACGACCAATCTCGCCGAAAACAACTTTTTCGAGACTTCGTATCTGGCGATACGGGATTGCTCTCCATATAGTTTCTTAGTATGGAGAAATGTGGATTCAAGGTCCATATTCTCGTGCCTCCTCTGATGTTCATTGTCCATAGAGGCAAGCACGAGGCACTTGGCCTTCGCGCAATCAATCTTCCAGGTCTTACGGATTTCCTTATCCGCGACGTTGGATGTGGGACCTGGGACAGGGGGAGCTTTGGTGGTAAGGAGATATCCCAACTTGTCATAAGTGATTGTCATTTTGATATTCCTGAGCCAATCTTTGTAGTTTGACCATGTCAGTATATTTTTATCTAGTAGTAACTTAAGTCCGGTCATGACGTTTGGTCGCTGCAATTAGGAGAGAGAGAAGAAACACTTTAGCATGATGCTCTTGCAAGTTTAGAGTGGTTTTTAGTTTGTCTAAACAGTATGGCTCCCACTGTTTCTCGAATCCTTCCTCAAACCAAAAAAGAAGAATTAGTCGGGATCAATCTCACTGTACAATACTTGCTTAACCGTTCAGCCAGGCCAGTGTTGGTACTTCGAGGGAGGTTTTCCAACATTTTTGCGAAGTTCCTTAATTAAATAACCTCTTTTCCCTGTGGGCGTAGCCCCGCTAACACCTTTCTAGACACCTACTTGGTTTATAGCATTGATCGTTAAGTGAGAAAGTTCCCGAGGAGTAGCATATACTCACAGTAGGATCGGGATCCAAATATCATCGTGTGATAAAACTGAAGGAATCCTACCAGAATCATCACACTCCAAATGGTATGCAGCACTAGCAAGTTTCAGTTTCTTTAGAAACTCCCGATGTGGATTTTTGCCCCATGCTCTTATGACCTTGACTTTGGCCAACAAATCATAAGTCACATGTCAAGTTCTACCCGTCATTTTCCAGGTTAATTTGAACCCACCCGTACCTACCCTTGACTTTGGCCAACAAGGCAGTACGACTGTCCCAAACCAATGCATCTATCTATGCTACATATGAATATCCAATAGCTACCAATCACTGTGCCTTGACTTTGGCCAACAAACACAGCATGAATACTATTGACTATCCATATGAAATGACGGAGGGCTACGAATAGTTTTGGCGAAACCGTGAACGTAGTGAACTTGATATAATCGATGGAACGTGATAGCTTTTAAAAGGAGTGGTTTAAGCTCCGCGTTTAAAAGTTGTTTTGAAAAGAAACCGAGTGGTTTTGAAATTGTTCCAACGACTTTACTTTGGTTTATTTTCTTGCATTAATTTAATGCGTCCCATCATTTAATCCTACCATTACAGAAAACAACGAAAATATGACGTACGCTTATGCCATCCGCATTCGCCACGGGGCCCCGTCATTACCCGTTAGGTTACTTAACTAACGACAGAGCGGGGGATGGACTAGCGCGGATGCAAAACATAAGCAATGCCTACTAGATATCATATATAGATATATACATTCGTCAGATGCAATGATAGCCATTCCAGATCACAGATGAACACATTGGATATACTAGGAATCCGTGTTTCGTTCGAGCCTGCAACGAAAGACGGATTACACGGTCGCGATGAATAGCCAAACCCCCACCCTAGACCCCTACGGGTGCGGCAAACTACCCGCCAAGTGGCCGAAGTGAAGCAACCTCCCTCAACAACGTGAGTGGGCCACTCGGCACTTCGAGGTACCCGGTAGTTTATGCACCCCACCTTGGGTCTATCCTAGGAGCAAAAATAGTAAAAGAAATAATATACAATGGCGGCTACAACCTCATCTCGGATGTGCGGCCATAGAAATAATATTACATCAATTTACATATTACATCAAATGAAAGATAAAGAAAACTCTCATCTCACAACCCCTGGCTATTCATCCGCGACAATCCAACGAGTTCATATACACAATCCATCAACATTACAGATCACAGATATGCACAACCCCCACTAATCGACGTATAGCGATTAGTTGACGTTCAGTGCATATATCACATCACAGATATAACCCATTAGCTAAAGTCTACAGAACTTAGATCAAAAATACGGATTTTTAACTACCACAAACACAACTTTGTTCTCTGGAAAATCTGGGCAGAAAAAAATACTTTAAAAATCCCAAAACAGAACACTGAACATACTGCAGCAAATCCGAGTCGCGGCCGAGTCAACTCGGCCGCGGATCCGCCGCGAGATACATGGTCTCGCCGCGGTTTCGTGGCGCGTTGACCGAGTCAGTGGCTTGTTTTTGCTGTACGTTCTTACAAAACCTTGAGCCGATTTTTAAGATATGTGGAATTATTTTTGGAGCGGTTTTTAAAATCGGCAGAAAGTTAAGTTTTCGGACGTGTTTTGCGATTTTTTTCGGATCGAAATTCTAATTACTTTGCTAACATGCTAGTTGTTGTTTAGCTAGGCTCTGATACCACTGTAAGTCCACGTTGCCCACCCCGGTTCTTACGGGGAGGCGGAAACGGTAAAAAACGAGTTTTTATGACAAGGCAACATGGACTAGAAAAGAGGATCTTTGCTAAACATAAACCTAGCAAACTACTACAAGTTTAACTACTATGTTAGAGGGTTATACCTAGGTCTTGAACTCCTTCTCTTCTTGCTCCTTGGAGTGGTTTGAACGGCTCCACCTCGCGGTCTCCTCTTTGTCGAAGAAGGATCCACCCGAAAGCCTCTACCTTGAGCTCCTACCCAACCGAGAGGCAACTATAGTGCTTGGGTTGCTAAACCTAGAACTCTAGAGTGAGTAGAGAGGAGTTTTAGTGGTTTTATCTCAATAGCTCATGGTTCTCAACACATGAGACATGAGAGCTTTGAGAGAGAGGAAGAGGATGAGCTTTGGATGAGAGAGAGTGATCAAGTGAGAATGAGATAATAATTTACAACCATGCTCACAAAAGTAGGAATAATGATGATAAAAATAATAATTAAGAATTGTGATGGTTAGTTTCAATGACCATTATCATTTCATGCATTTAATGCATTTTGCAAAGAACAAGAAGCATCATTAAAATGAAATGATGATGGTCAACAAGTCCACAATGGTCAACCGGTCCACAAAGTCAACAAGTTAACAAAAGTCAAATTTTCAACTCAACCATGGCACAATAATTCTTAATTAATATTATTAATCATATTTCTTATTCTTATTAGGGTTTAGAAAAAGTCAACGGTCAACAACCCTAATGAGAATCCTCTGCCTCTGCCTCTGTCAACTGTGCATACACACCCGCATCCGTGTTCCGAGGAACACGAATACAATGAGGTAAAACCAATCCCAAAATATATATTAGGATCTGGCTTAAACCAAAGCCCGCTAGTAATAATTGCCCGGACACCAAACGTGCACAAGTGCGTGGATGTGAACGAACCCTGTCGCAAAACCATGCGACCTCTACTCTGTTTTGCCCAAAGGCGAATAGCCTTCTGTGTGGGACTCTAAAGACTTGACCCTACGCTGGCAGTGGGTTTAACCACAGGCTGCAAGCGGTACTAGCTGTACGTAACGGTCTCCAGGTAGATGCCGATAAGAAGACTGATGAGGTGAACCCATCCGAACTCCTACTGAGCCTGAATGTGACAATCTCCGCACAGTCCAGTCTGTTCGTCTAAGAATATCGCATGGCGGGCCTAGAGGGGTGGTAAACGTCAGTCCCCTAATAGCGGTACAAGTCGTGTCGGAGTGTAGCCCAGAACACCCTGAGATAACACTGGAAAACCTACTAGTATATCTCGCTTGCCCTGGCCAGGGACGACTATGTGTAATGGCTCTCCTAGACACAGCGTGATATCAACCCCCAATACCGGGAGAGACAAATCCTGTCTAACCATCATTGCCTCCAAGTGCTTCGGGACTGCACCCAACTGCTACCTGTTTGCACGACTCATTTGAGCCGTGGTAGGGTAGCAATCTAAGAACAGTGGGAACACACTCGAGGCGAAGTGACAGTGTCAAGTCAGCGGACTAAGCTGTACTGATGTCACCTGGGAACTGATAACTGACGATAGGTATAGTACCAACCAACAGTTCCTGATGAGTCCTGTCCAGTGTACTCGTAACCTAACGAGCACCCGCATACTATCTCAAGTACGACGTACTGACGGCTGTGGGACAGACCATCTCCCCTGCTGGAATGAGAAGCGCATACGCTAGTCTACTCCGGAGTATCGATGCCCCGTCTCGATAATCCTACGACTAGGGACCTGTATAAGGATGTGCTTGTAGATTACCCAGCCCCCACTGGTGTGACTGCCATCACAACGCTGGTAATCAAGCAAAGATCCTAAGGGCTCCACTAATGTGTATAGGCGATATGCTAAGAGAAACACATGCACACATTAAAGTAGAAACAACCAAGTAGCATACTACCATGTCGAGCAAGATTGTCTATACAACTGTGAATATCCCAAGCTTCCATCAAGTAATATACAAACTAGTATGATACAGTAATGGTCTCTAGGGCATATACACTAACATATATGGGATCCTGACCCGGTATCACATACCCAGGACGTGGAGGATACTGAAAAACAGTTCTTGGTAATGAATACACCCGAAGAAGATGCATCAACATGCACTTTCTTCGTTTGGGCGGCACGGAAATTCTGGTAATCCCCTATTTCCTGTTCGATCTTATAACAATTATAAGTTGGAGCGGAACCAACATTCCCCAGCACAGTATAACATGCGAGTTCGGTCAATCTCACCATACAATATTTGGAGAAGCTTGTTGTGTCTATTGACTTAGTCTACTAATTTGTTTTACTTAAGATATTTATTAACCTAACCATTATCCTTAGCCATAGTTTAGTCTCTACATGAGGTAGTATATGATACAAACTCACCCGTGGTTTCTATTCTCACCTCATGAGATTCATTCTCTTCTCCACTTCATCTTCTTCTTCATCAAGAGAAAGCTTTCTAGCTTTTCTCAAGGTGAAGAAATATTGTGAGAAAAATAAATCTAAAGTGAGCAAAATTCCTACTTCATGATCCTCTACTATACTAGCCATTTAATTTAGGGTGTTTGCTTCACCTAACCCTAATTAGTGAAGAGGTAGCTTGAGTTGGTGTCTCCTCGACGTAGATCATCTTCGGCCTCGAAGACTTCAAGCAAGCTTGTTCCGTTCATCTTGTGGAGCCTTTCTAAAGTCCGGGAGTTCACTACTTGGAGCGAAGGGACTACTACACGGAGCTATTGAAGTGAAGGACCGGTCTACAAAGGTTGTATTCCTTATTCACTTAGATGTAAAGATGTTTACATATTCTATTGTCTAATTTTCTAGTTAAGATTCTAGGGTTATGGTTGTTTGGCATGGCAATTTTTTTAAAATGGCATGGACGATACCTCCCGAAAGCTTGCTGTCGTGCTACGCATTCCTGCAGTGGTATCAGAGCCATGCTAGAGAATTAGACGATATTTGTAGAATTACGAAACCAAAACAACTCCGAAACACACGAAATAAAAATCTAGTTTTTGTCGAAATTTTCAGAGTGTTTAAAATTTTTTTAAGCAGTTGCAGAATGTTATATGAGATGTAACATGAACACAGTAGAAATTTGATTCCTTCTCGCCGGAATTTGGCCGGCCACATTACATGAAATTCCGGCCTTACCGATTTTGGTACCCCATTTTGGCTTCAAATTTTTTCTATGTTCCAGTCTCTGGGTTTTGGTATTTCAGGTGTTGCTTGTTTTTGCTAAAATTGCATGTGATGTTATCTTTGTGCAAAGGCAATACGGAGTGTTTCGTACTCGTAATTCTAACATCATTTCGGGTTATTTAGATGACGTTAAAAAGTTTGAACGGATATCAATAACCCATATTTTCCCTCGCTGGAATTTTTCCAAGAGTTGGATTTTTCCAAGTTTAAAATCTTCAAAAAATCATGCAAGTGATTTTGTGGACCCTCTAGAAGAACGAAACCCTAACTCGATTCTGTGACCGTCAGAACCGCCACCAAACCCTAGGGTTTGTGGTAGTTCCGCGACGCCATAGGTGAGGCAAGGGTTGACCCTTCTACGGTTGGTCCATAGGTGCTGTGGTATGTTCTGGGTACTTTTTAAACTCCACTCAAGTGTTGAGCTCTTTAGGAAATTTTGGGTGTTTGTTGATTCGATCGAAAAGTTTAAAATCTTCTAGCTATCTGTATTGTGATACAATACTTGGAATCCATAATATTTAGTTTTGTGAAAACTAATTTGAATTTTATAAATCTAGCAATTCAGTCTCATTTGATCGGTGGCCACGGCATTTTAATGTGGATCAAAACTCCGTCGCAATCACGTAGCGTACGCGGATACTCGCCGGGTAACCTTAGTAGATAGCCAAGCCCCATAGCCCCGACCAAGTGACTGTAGGAGAACCCCGTCGCCAAAAGCATCTGTTCGGGTGCTCGCGGCCGCGGTGTTCAGCCTTAGTGTGCTTCATCGACGGTATCGGGGGTGCAGCCGTCTACTAAAGTTTCCGACGAGCATTCGATCAGGTTATCGGAAATCTTGTTGAATTACCCGACCGGTTATTGGAAAGTGTTTTCAATATCGAGACTAAAATGCGGGGTTTATAATTGTTAGGCATGCGATGTCTAAGAAATTCATTTGGTTAGGCATGAAATCCGAAGTATGTGATACATTGGGTTTATGATGTCTAAGGAGGTTGCGGATTCCAATTGTTGTAGTTTTTCACTCTCTTTTCTACGACCGTAAGTGAAATATGTGGTGTATCGCCGGTTTCCTTGCTATACGTCAACGACAATTGGGATACACATATTTACTTACGTTGATGACATGTGATGTTATGTGTTGCTGTTATATGTTATATTGGATCGTCGTGTTTTGAATAGCCGGGGTTTTTAATGTGAGATGAGAGGTTTTCATTTTCATTCATGTAAAAACTTGTATGTACTATTCTTTTATTGGGGCACTTCCGGGTTGAGGATGATGTCACCATTGATGTATATTATTTACTTTTCCGCATTAGGATAGACCTAAGGATGGGAGCACAAGTAACCAGGTTCTAGGGTCCAGTGGGAGACCATCTCGAGGAATCGAGACCGGGTCTCCTAACTCTAGAATTGGTAGGGTTGCTTGCCGCTCTCGTAGGGGTCTAAGGATGTGGGTTTGGCTATTCATCACGACCATGGAATCCGCGTTTTTTATTGGCTTAAATAAAATACGGAATTCCTAGTATATCCAATATTTCATATGTGTTCTTCTGCTGCTGATGTTCTGTGATGTGATCACTTTATCTGATGAGACGAATGATTATATTATATATATGATATATAATAAATATTGCTGCTTTCATTTCTTCTGTGATGCTTAGGGAGCATAATTTGATGGGACTTCATTAATAAGATTAATGAAATAAAAGAAACCTAAAGATGTTGCAGAATCTTGTTTTTTAAAAACTGGTAGCTCTAGTTCTTGCTTTGCATAGCGGTATTCCTTGTAGAATATCCAGCACCTTATTTGATAAGAAAAGAGCCGAGATCCCTTCACCGGGAGTGACCTCTTTAGAGAAACTGGCAGATGATACAACCCACTCGGTTTTGTGTTTGATTGCTTCTCTAGTTCTTGTTTTGCATAGTGGTATTTGTGAAATATCCAGCACCTCATTCGATGAGGAAAGAGCCGAGATCCCTTCACCGGGAGTGACCTCTTTAGAAAAACTAGTAAAAGCCTAAAAAACACTCCTTTTCAAATTCACTCGATATCAAGTTCATTACGCAAAGAGTTTTCTTTAAAACCTGTCGTAGCCCTCCGTCATTTCAGATAAGTAGTATTTAGTATTCATGCTACGTTTGTCGGCTTTCGTCTAGGCGTAGTGTGCGGTAGCTGATTAGTGCTTATTTGCTTAAGCATGTGATGCGATTGGATTAGGGTGGTCGTACGACTTTGTTAGCTTTCGTCAAGGGTCGTGCGGATGGGTTTAATTCAATCATGAAATGTATGGGTTGAACTTGACTAGTGGACTATGGTTTGTTGGCTTTCATCAAGGTCATAGGACACTAGGGGAAAAATATTATCGGGAATTTCAAGTGTTGAAATTTCCAATGAGATTGCATACCTTCTATGAGATGGTTGGATCCCGATACCCACTACGAGTAAGAGTTACTCCTGGGAGAGTTTTACACATTACAATTAGCCAATCAAACTAGGTGTCTAGAAAGGTGTTAACGGGGTTACGCCCCTAAGAAAACGAGGTTTATTTTAATTAGGTTCGTGCGAAAGCACGTGGAATCTCCCTCAAAGTACCGACACTGGCCTGACTGAAAGATTGGCGAACTTGTAGGGTGTAATTAATCCCTGCTAGTCTTACCTTTTAGGGTTTGAAGGAAAATTTGATAAAAACAGTGGGAGCCATCCTGATTAGATAAAATAATAACCAATCTGATCTTGTAAGAGCATACACTGAGTGTTTTCTTCTCTCTCTCTTTTGGTAGCGACCATGTCACGCCTTAATCAAGATAATAATATGGATGAATTGACCAAACCTGCTTGTTATTGTCACGACCCGAAATAGCTCGTGACTGGCCCTTGAATCATCTGAAGTCTATAGGACTCCATCTAATCCAAGTAAGCCAAAAACCCAGAAATCTAGAACCATTTAAGGAGTAAATGAAGAAAAATAGTTTTAAGAAGTGAAGAAAACATGTTTTAAAAGCAAGGTTTCTAAATAAGTAAGCCGAATGTGCATTTTTAAAATGTATAGTCTTTTCTGAAAATTTCGGCAGAGTTTCCTTTGTAAATACTGGCCCCGAACGGGGTACAACAAGAATAATATATATGCAATGATAAAAGGCATCCCCAAGCGGGAGCTAGCTCTTCGTCAATCGACGGTCACATCCACGCAAGCAATATAATATATAACGCCGAAGGGCGAGGATCAAAACTCAAAAAGAAACTCAAAACAGCATGAAAACCGTAATACTACAACGGGCGACTCTAAGGTCGAAATAATACATAACTGGTTTTCTAAGTCTGAAACAATATACAAGTTTGGTTGATGGAATTACTAGATACAACTGAATAATACACGTACAATGGTGGTTCTGATGTAAAAGAACCCACCTACCAAAGCAAATCACCCGCAAAGGAATAAGTGTGCCAGAAATGCCGCCATGGAACCTGTACAGCAAAACCTGCAAGAACTATGGCACAACGGGGGTGAGTTGCCAACTCGTGAATAGAAAACATCACAGAGCAGAAATCGTATGTATGACTCATCGTAGGTCAATACGATCAGATATAATATATCCTCAATATGAATAAGCCTGAAGTATGATAAGGTGGCAATGCAACATCTATAAATGAGTGTAGTGCCAAGCGCTCGTGCCAGTGCCTCAGGTAATAACATATCATAAATATGAGGTATGATCAATGTAAATCAAGTCTGTATGTATGTGGATCCCGTCCACGTGTCACCCAATGACAATAACCATCATGCATGTAAATATCATAAGCATATGCATGGAAATATGAGGATATAAACCATCTGTGTCCCTCGCGACAGGTCAAATCATGGAACCGGAGTGTCCAGCATCGACACTCGAAAACATCATGAAAGCTGTGCCCAGCATCGGCACGTAAATCCTCATATATAGGGCTCCGTCAATTCGGATCGGCCCACGGGCTCCGTATGCGGAATCGGCCCTCAGCCCAAGCAGTACGGATCATCCCATATCCATCTATCGACTCTGGTCAGTATCCTCCGGATAACCGCCAGGTCCAACCAATCACCGGTAGGTAGTGGTCCCTCTGCCAGGCTCACCGTCTAGCTACACAGCAGATCCGTTCTCGCCCCGGGGTACCATACCGGGTCCACCATGTACCCACAATCGGCCTCGTCCGCTCCTCGAATCGGGTTTCACATGTCGCTCTCAGTACCGAGGAAACACATGGTGGACGCACTGAAATATCATATCAAGGGTAACCGGGTTTTTAAAAACAATTACATACTCTCTTTTGAAATACCCACGGTTCCCAAATCCAGAAATATCATGGAAACAACATATCTCAATGCGTATAATCAAAAAGCATGATGTATGCGACATGTAGAAGAAATGTAAGCATATCAGTATATCATGCAACATGGAATAGTAATATGCACATATTGAGGGAAACCGCTCTTTTAAAATGAATCAGTTTTAAAGAGTATCTTGCGGTTCCCAAATCTCTAATCAAGCCAGAATCATCTCTGTATGTGCGAATACGTATGTATGGGTGTACAACAGGTATGTGCTTGTTCATACCATAATATTGCATTATTTTATTCCCCATTCTTATTCGTTTTATAAATAAACAGGTGCTTTTGACGCATGTCTGCTACATATTACAGGTTACAGGTTCTTGGACAGAAAACAGTGAAAACAACGAAAAGATGATGCAAAAGTGGACTTTGACCAACAAACAGAAGACTCTTGATCAAGCTTACATCAAAGATAAAATTCACAAAGCACAAGACAATGCAAGGTCCAAGATTACAAAGCGAACGGTTAAAAGACCACTACAAGTTTTCACTGAAAGATCTAGAAGAGAACCAGAAGCCAATCTGAGAAAAAAACCTAAAGAAAAGCCAAGACAAAATGCAATAGAACAACCCCTGGAAAACTGAGCCCATGAAGCTTCTCTTTGGCCGCGGAACCGCGGCCAAAGCATGCCTTTGGCCGCGGAACCGCTGCCGGGTTAAGCCCGTGTCGGCGACAAATTTTGTGGCGGTGCGAGGCTCGTTGACTTGGTCTTTTTTCTTAGGGGGTATTTTTGTAATAGCAGATGTGCGGATCAATTGTAACCTAGGGTTTCTATGCCTTATAAATAGAAGCCCAAATCATTGTATTCTTTTCATGCCTCCCTTCATTAATAAATTTCAGCATTCTTTTGGAGAGCATCATTTTTGTAAGTTCTTTATTTTCAGCCCTAAGTTAATTTTCTATTCTTGCCTTAGATAAATTTAATTTCTTGCCCTAGTTAATCTTTTATTCTCTGCCCTAGATAAATGTATTTTAATTCCCTAATGAGTGAGTAGTCTCCTCGCTTGTTAGGGTTAGATCTGGGGAAGATTTGAGAGACGAAGATCTCTCATCCCCTTTCTTGCCCATCATATATTTTCATAGAACTCCATGCATACCTTCTTATTCCGCTCCCTACAGCACTCTACCCACGAGGTAGCGGTGATACCGTAGTCTAAAGGCCCGGATTTTAAGGTTTTCCATGGAGGTTAGGGTAAAGATTAAGAAAGGAAGGACAAGGATCTAGAGGAAGAACAATCTTCCCAATCATCCTAATCCCTTTTATTAATATTTACCATAACACCTAATTAGATCTTCATATGGGTATAGAAAGCGGTGAGATTTATAGACTTTCCAAACTTAACCTAGACCTAACCCTAGCAAGACTTAGATATAGATTAATTTAGAATTTTAGATTTAATAATCAATCCGAACACCCTTCGGAATTAACTCGTAAGCGCGATTAGGAAATTCACAACATCCCTGTGGACTGACCCGTACTCACCGGCTAGCTTCATGCGACGCCGTTCTTGATTGCGGTTATAGATAGTTTTAGAGATCAATCAAATGGCGCCGTTGCCGGGGATGGCGTGTTATGTCCTTTTTGCAATTTCGGGTTAATCTTAATATAAAAAAATCATAAAAATCTGAAAAATCCAAAAAAATATAAAAATATATCATCTGTTATTTTTGGAAAGGGATACTTTGTTGTTTGAATTTTGCAGGATATACAAAATCGGATCTGGAAATTTCCAGAAAGCGAAACAGAAATCAGGAGATCAGAACAGAGAAGGATTTTCAAAACAGAACAGTGGAATTTTTCCCGCACCCTGAAGCCTCCATCATGCCGCGATTCCGCCGCGCATACCCATCTTAGACCACGGAAACGCGGCCTTCTAGTCAGATCAGAGCGTCAGAAAAATTCTAGGTTCTCGCGCCGACTACCTGACCGCGAAACCGCGGTGGGACCCCCTGTTTGGCCGCGGAAAAGCTGCCGTTTGGTGGCAACATTTGTCCAAATTTGCTCTGTGAGTTCCTCTATTTCTTCTCTGTATATTTTGAAATATCTTTTCTGAAAATTCCTGCAGGATTTTGTGCGCTATAAAAATATTTCCCCTTCCAAATAACAATCTTGTGCAGGATTTGTGCGTCTCGTTTAAAATAGAAAGTGATTGCAAGTAATCTTTTTTGTTGTATATCTTTTCTCGAATATCTTTTTGCAACAATTTTTTTCCAAATAAAGATTTGTTGTGATATGCTTAAAATAATAACTGATTGCAAGTAATATTTTTCTGTTGCATATCTTTTACTAAAAATCTTTTTGTAACAATTTTCAAATAAAGAAAAAGAAAAAGGACAAATCTTTTATAGAAACTTGCAAAATTTTTGCCGCAAATAAATCCTTGCACAACCACCACACATCTTTCTTTCTTTCACCCTTCCTTCGAACATGGGTACCCCATATAATAAATCACTTGCCGAACTTTGGTATCCCGATCCTAATTTTGCGTCGTACGTCAATTTGTTCGGTCAATTTAAAGACGATCCTTCCATGTCTAAAACATCTTTGAAAGATCAAATAGAGACGTCTAGGAGAAACAGTTCGACTTTTCAACCCACCTTGTGTCAACCAAGTCAGCCTTTACCACCTCCATATGTTGACACCACTTTTTCGAGTCCTTCTGTCACTCCTAAGCCGATGTCCATTGCTGAGCATATTGCTCAATCTCGCAGCCGATCTTTCATCCCTCTCCACTCATCTCGTTCTAGGGATCCACACGACTATTCACCTTTTTATCCACATGTTGACCCTATCCATGCCCAGCCACCCACTTCCTACCAGTCCTACCCGACCTTCCCACCTTCACTAGACACTGTTTCTACATAGCCTGTTGGGAGTTTTGCATATCCACACCATTTTGAATCTTTTACCGAAACCCCCTCACCACCTAAGTCTAGTTTAGAAGAGTCGTTGGAGGCATATATCGCAGCAACAAACAAAATGACTAGGAATGTGGAAGCGTCCGTGGCCGCCCTTATGCAACCTAGTGAAACGGTAGCTAGTTTCCCGCTAGCTTCAAATTTTTCAATGTATAAGGAGGCGGTTAGACAGAGTGAGAATGAGAGAGGATTTCCAAATCAAACCTACCCTTACCCAATTGAAGCCCACAACTCCAGTTTTCTATCGAATGTCCTAAATGATTCACAAGTTCAAAATAAAAACGAGTTGTGTGATTTTGTAGTGTTTGATTTGCCAAATTGTGAGGAACCCCTTTCGAGTGAAACCGCACCTAATCCGTTTGACCTTTACACCTCCAATCTAGAACCTAAATCGATAAATATCCATGCTTTTGATGAGGTGTCAGAAAAAAATGATTTTCACTTGATTGAGGATATAGAAGCCGGGAATATTTCGGATGATGAACCAGTAGATTTAATTGAAATTTTATGTTCAATTCATCATCCCGAGTCATTAAAGGTTTCTCCCGAACTTCATTTGCGTCTTGATTTTGATGATAATGGCATGGAAGAGTTGAATTTTGAGGAGAATTGTGATGATAGTATTGAGGAGAGTTTTGAGGATCATATTGAGGTTGAACCATTTTTGTTTGATGTGTCGGATTTTCCAGCTCATCCTCTTAAACCTTTGCTTAAATCACCCTCCCTCCTTTCCATCGTTCCGACCCCGCTTGAAAACTGTGAGCTTGAAAAATTTTCCTTTGAATCTAACACCGTTCTCACAGACGATAACACTTACGAGTGTTTTACTTTTTCGGAAGATGTTGATGTCTCCCCGCCCGAGTTTGAGTCCTTTACATTTTCTGATGAGTTAGTTGAACCATCAGACTCGGTTGATTACAGTAGTTTCGAACCATTGATAGAATCTTTTAAGTTCGAGACAGTTTACTACGGTGAGAATGATACTATCCCTAATTCACTTCCTTTCGTCATTCCTATTGTTTCGACCGTACAACTGACCGTTACGCTTTCATCTCCTATACCAAGTTCGGCGTACCCATATTTTCTTGCGAATCTTGAGGGATTTGACCCCATTTCTCGACAGGTTGATAGGTTAGCGCAATCGCTTTTAACACATCGGTCATCACAAATTGCGCTAATTTATTCACTCGATTTACACCCTCAAGATCGCGCGACCCTTCTTTCTCCTTTCCGCCATTCTGCTCCTCCACCGAGACCATATTCTACCATTCCTCTTTCCACACGGTCTCACGGGTTTCTCATTTCTTTCTTCTACACCCCATTATTTCACCAACTTGGCCATTACCACGATAAGATTTTTGAATGGTTGGTGCTAACTTTTGGCTTGTGTAAGGCCAAGCTTAAGTCTGGGGGGAACCTTGTTGTATATATGTACATATATTTTTTGTTTTCTTTTTCTATAAAAAAAAAATTTCAAAAAAATAAAAAAAAATTAATTATAAATAAATAAACAGGGGAGTGCCGGCATTTTGACCCTCTTGGTGCAGCATGACAGCGAGGACACTGTCAAGTTTAAGTTTGGGGGTATGCTCGGTAAGTCTTCTTCCTTCGCATTCATTTGTACATATTTTTTTGCATTTGCATACTTATTTGAAAACCCATAAAAAATTGAAAAATTTCAAAAATTATAAAAATTATTGTATTCAATTTTGGCCGTATTTGACTCAAGTTTGACAGATAGGTCAACTAGCTAGGAACAACTAGATCTTAGACTTAGTAAATTAAAAACTCTAAAAATAACCTTCTTTAGAGTTTAACGGTAGAAAGTGTATGTCTTTGTAGTTTATTTAGAAATAGGCAAATTTTGAGTTCACTTCTTGGGCTAAGTCAAAACGAAGGAATAGTATTGATATCTTTATTAGAGTATAAGTTTGAAAAATAGTTCCTAGCTTAAATCTAGATTCTGAAAATGTATGCCCTACAATTTGCACAATCACGCACTTTGAAACTTGGAATAGTAGAGGAGACCTTGAAATGCTCTTGTCTAAAGTCTTTAGTACGAAGAAAATAAAAGAAAAAAAATGAATAAAAAAAATGAACACTGGTTTTTGTGATTACTTAAGGCTGCAAAAAATAGGAAAATATTTAGCGAGGGTGCTTCATCACCTAGTGCCTTAGACCAACTGGTTTGGGAGTCACTGCTAAAGCCTTGGGTGTTGCAAGACTAGGAATTACACTGTAATGTGCAAACACTTCTTGTAATCGGTCGTTGGTACCTCAAGAAGTATTAACGGTCGCATGAAGGATGTGTAAGCAAAATTCATTTAAAAATTCACTAATTAATAAGTGCTTTGGACAAAGGACGAGAGTACGATTACTTGATTTGAATTTCCAAGTGTAGGGGAGATCTATACACACACGTGGGGTATGTGATTGGAGTTTAGATGAAAGAAAGGAGTGAAGAATAAAACTTGTATCTTTAATAGAATTGATAAAAATTCCTAAGTGGAGATGAAACCCTAGAAGGAAAACTTAGGAAATGCCGAAAGCTAAGTAAGTCTATAGAACATATATAATCTTAAGTTAAATGATGAGGAAGTGTGAAGAATATGGGTGGATGATTTATGAGTCGAAGTTAATAGAATTCTTAGTTAGAAAACCTAATTGGAGAATTAAAGTCGAAAAAGCCAAATTGATAGGATTTTGTGGGTGTAATCCGCTGAAAACCCTCAGAAGACAACACTCCTCCTACTAGGGACACCTAGAGGTTTAACGGCTTGTTGCACGAGCTCAGTGCAATCGCGTTTCCCTACGAAAGTGCGGTTACGTTTTTTGTCGAGAATAAAAAAATAAGTTTGCTCGAGGACGAGCAAAAGATAAGTTTGGGGGTATTTGTTCATACCATAATATTGCATTATTTTATTCCCCATTCTTATTTGTTTTATAAATAAACAGGTGCTTTTGACGCATGTCTGCTACATATTACAGGTTACAGGTTCTTGGACAGAAAACAGTGAAAACAACGAAAAGATGATACAAAAGTGGACTTTGACCAACAAACAGAAGACTCTTGATCAAGCTTACATCAAAGATAAAATTCACAAAGCACAAGACAATGCAAGGTCCAAGATTACAAAGCGAACGGTTAAAAGACCACTACAAGTTTTCACTGAAAGATCTGGAAGAGAACCAGAAGCCAATCTGAGAAAAAAACCTAAAGAAAAGCCAAGACAAAATGCAACAGAACAACCCCTAGAAAACTGAGCCCATGAAGCTTCTCTTTGGCCGCGGAACCGCGGCCAAAGCATGCCTTTGGCCGCGAAACTGCGGCCGGGTTAAGCCCGTGTCGGCGACAAATTTTGTGGCGGTGCGAGGCTCGTTGACTTGGTCTTTTTTCTTAGGGGGTATTTTTGTAATAGCAGATGTGCGGATCAATTGTAACCTAGGGTTTCTATGCCTTATAAATAGAAGCCTAAATCATTGTATTCTTTTCATGCCTCCCTTCATTAATAAATTTCAGTATTCTTTTGGAGAGCATCATTTTTGTAAGTTCTTTATTTTCAGCCCTAAGTTAATTTTCTATTCTTGCCTTAGATAAATTTAATTTCTTGCCCTAGTTAATCTTTTATTCTCTGCCCTAGATAAATGTATTTTAATTCCCTAATGAGTGAGTAGTCTCCAAGCTTGTTAGGGTTAGATCTGGGAAAGGTTTGAGAGACGAAGATCTCTCATCCCCTTTCTTGCCCATCATATATTTTCATAGAACTCCATGCATACCTTCTTATTCCGCTCCCTACGGCACTCTACCCACGAGGTAGCGGTGATACCCTAGTCTAAAGGCCCGGATTTTAAGGTTTTCCATGGAGGTTAGGGTAAAGATTAAGAAAGGAAGGACAAGGATCTAGAGGAAGAACAATCTTCCCAATCATCCTAATCCCTTTTATTAATATTTACCATAACACCTAATTAGATCTTCATATGGGTATAGAAAGCGGTGAGATTTATAGACTTTCCAAACATAACCTAGACCTAACCCTAGCAAGACTTAGATATAGATTAATTTAGATTTTTAGATTTAATAATCAATCCGAACACCCTTCGGAATTAACTCGTAAGCGCGATTAGGAAATTCACAACATCCCTGTGGACCGACCCGTACTCACCGGCTAGCTTCATGCGACGCCGTTCTTGATTGCGGTTATAGATAGTTTTAGAGATCAATCAGTGCACAAGTATGAGTCTACAGTAGATATGTGCACAAGTATGAATGTACAGTATATAGGTACACAACTATGCCATGCAAGGGTCATATCCTAAATGCAACAGTACTACAGTGTAGTGACATGTCAATTATCGAGGATGAAGTGTGTAAGCCGGCAAGCAAGTGTACGTGGAACATACGCATCATCGATAATGGCGCTGGTGTCCTAACAACATGGTTGTAATATAGCAATAAACACATGCGATGCGATGCGAATAGCATGAAAATGCGGAAATCGAATAATCACGCAACAATGAAAAATCTACAACAATATATAAGTGTCATGCAGTTTCGCCATTTGAAATAGGACGAATCGGGGTTTTTAGTAAAATAAGGGCTACGGTGTTTTTAAGAAAAGATGCGTCTTTTGAAATATCCGTAGAATCCCTTTGCCTATTTTTGAAATACACCCGATCCGTTAGTTTTGAAATAGGTATGACTCAGTCTAGCCTAACGCATACAAGCAAACTACAGATCTAACTAACAAGCCAAGCAGGAGGGGTATGGAAACCACCTAAATCTGAGGCGGTATATATATAAATATAATATAATAGTTGGTGATCCCGCCTCAATAGTATCACATACGATACAATATACATCATATGACATCCTCGAGTCATGAGTGAGGATCTATCATCAATGTAAAGCTCGTACGTAAATTCATCGTACGGCATCCCAAATTTGGGTACGGGTCAATATCACATTCATCTCATCAATATCTGGTATCCTTATCATCATATCACATGATCTGGGTACTGATCTAAGTCTAGTACAATCGACACCATCTATATAAATATGAATGCATGTGTGAAACACACGTCCCAAGGCCCGCTAAAAATCTCATGTCGTATCCCAAATACGAATCACATCATATCGCCGATCTCACGGCACCATGCCCAATCTCATCGACTCATCTCCAATATTATACACTATCTCATAATCATGATATAAGTATAGCAAATAAGCATGTGTGTGCGTGTGTGTGCGTGTAAACCTGTTCTAGGGTTCGCAAATAGGAAATACACTAGTTCACTTATAACCCTAATCTATCCATAGTACACCTAATACATCTATGACCATCATGTCACGCAATAAGCTATCATATATATAGTATATATAGTATACTAGACATCGAACTGCGGGGGTGCTATACGCCATCCACCCGACTTCCCCCATAGATATAATCTACTCACATTGCGTCTTGCTTGTCGATGTTGACGTTGCCACCATCATCTTCATCGCCTCGAATCATCGTGGGGTACCTACATATCACACGTATCGCATCGCATTAAAACCAAATCAAAAGTCAAAACGATACGCTTAAAAGCTTATAGGTTAGAACCTATGGTTAGCTCTCGCAAATCAACCCGATATCACTCGATATAGACGTACAAACGCCAAGTAATCGAGGTAAAACACAACACGCAAACCAGAATTCAAAATATAGAATACAGAAACACGAATCCAAAACAGCAACTAGAGAAAAGGGTCCCAGATTTCACCCTAGGTCAAATTGGACAATTTTGCATATGCCAGGGGTCTAATTTATAGATGTAGGAGCTACAGAACCAAAACGAGAGAAAATGGTGGGACCCAGGCCGCAACTTGCGGCCAAACAGATTAAATCTGCGGCCAGAAAGGGGAGATAAGGTCTGGGGTTTTGGTGATAGCTTCCTGGGTGCCTGCACATCTCACTGTCAATCCAAAATAATTTTCAGAGTCTCGGGGTAATAGCAGATCCCATTTAACCTTCACAGAATCACAGTTTTTCCGATATCGGTCTCTAAATCCGTATTCCGGATTTCAAGTCTTTGGTTTGGGTCTTAATTCAAGTACTACGGGGTTTGTGTGGCCTCAACTGAGCTCAATTTCCCAACACAACTCTCAAATTCCACTAACCCTAACTAGGTTTTTTCCTAAGTCCACAAAATCACACGATATCGGTTCTAATCTAAAATGGGGGTATAAGTAATGGAAAAACTAAGCTCATGGTTCAGAAATTAATTTATTTGGCAACTCAAGAAAATTCTTGAGTTACCCCAAGTGGCCAAAATCCTTGCTTTCTTGGTCCAATGTGTTTCTCTTGAGCTTGTGCACAATATTTATGAAATGGAGATAGGGGTTTGAGGTGTTTTGGGATGTGTTTTGAGGAGTTGAAGAGGGGGAGAAGGAGGGGGCAGCAGCAGCTGCAGAGGAGGAAAAGGGAGAGAGGAAATGGGGGAAGAAATGAGAAGAATGGCTAAGTCAAGCACCCTCACCTACTCTTTCTCTCTCTCACCATACCTAATATTCTAATCCTTTCCATTTCTTTTCTTTTCTTTTCCAATCTCTTCTCACATCAATAGTAAACCCAAAGTACAAGCCATGCAAAAATGTAACACAAGTGTAGAAAAATATGGTGCATGTTTTGCACAAAAATGCTAAAAATCCGATTAGCGATTTTTAATCGCGATTAGCACTAAATAGTGTCAAACTAATCATAAAAACTCAAAAATGGCATAATTCACACAAAACACCATATTTTAGAATTTTCCAAAATTTTTTCCATTTATCGGTATTTAATTATAACGAAATATTGAAATATTCATTAAAATAATATTAAATTATAAAAATTCCCAAAAATAATATTTTATTTTTTTGAAATGTTACAATCTTCTGCCCTTAAAGAAATTCGGTCCCCGAATTTAAATTTTAAACCCTCAAATTCTAAAACATTTCAAATGAAAGTCCAAGTCGTCGGGGCTCCGAAATCATCAATACATAATACGCATCATAGCGCAATGCATGCGCTTGAGTAATGAGCAGATAACTCAAAATCAAAACTCCGTCAAGCATCCCGCAATCATCGGAGTCATGGTAAAGACACAAATGTCAAATCCAAAATAAAACCACTATGATATAAATCAGAATTATACATGTAACTATCAAATCCATACATGTAAATAGCGGAAGTAAATGCATGCAAAATCTTTTTAAAGTCGCTGCGTGATACGCACAACACTGCACAGTGGCGGACGTCCATCATAAGAAAATAATCATATACGTATATATCTTTTGTTTAATATGTACGTTCCGCCGTTTTGAAAACAATTTAGAAAGGTTTCCTTGTTTTAAACGTTTCGTGTCATATCGGACACATAGGTATATACTGAGACTATAGCTCGCTTTTTGAAATCCCTTCGATAACTATCAATGCATGCAAAATATATCCAGGTACTGTCCTCTGACTAGTCTTGCTTAGTACGAAAACACATAGCAAATATCATAAAAACATACTGGTCCATAAGGAATAAATCCCAAAAATATATATAAGAATACCCTGTGCGTCTGGTGCGCACAGAAATCAAAATCCATATATATGACAAATAGGTGCACAGAAACAACATCTAGGTGCAACGGGTGTGCACGAAACACCTGTCATAGGCAACGCGTGTGCATGACAGCAAACTCAGGTGCATCTGACATGCACGAAGAATCCCAATTTAGTGCATCGGGTGTGCACCAAAATCGTATCTCAAAACATGCGTCCAACCTGCGCGAAAATCCAAATCAAATGCACAGAGTGCAAGAAATCAACATCAATATCAGAATCAAAGTCGACAGTATACAATACGGCTCAATCCAAATTAGGTATACCGCGGTGCATAAGCTCATAACCATGTGCATCAGCGTGCATAAATCAAATCAAAACACTAAAAGTGCATGAAAACTATGCTGGAAGCATAAATCAAATTATCGGCATAAAATAGGCATGAAATCACAATCAATACCTCAAGCGTAATAACTATGCACAAAATATAAATACCTAGTAGGTGCAACCATGGTGCAAGAAAACAAATATCATGGAACTCAGCCATCAAGACCAAATCATGCGAATAAATCGCCCAAAATACCGAAATCCAAGGTGACGGATACGTGATAATCGAATCACCAAATCACAAATCATAAATACCGTCGTCGGTATATCCTCCTTCAAAATCGAGAAGGTGTCGGTGGATCCAATGCTAGCAGCGCAAGATATCTACTTGCCTCTTGCTCACGGTCTGGCGTCCTCTGTCTCTAGGTCCTTATCTTCTCTGTGGATTACCAATCTCGCAATCCATCGGCTCATCGGCCCTGTCAAGTGTGCTAACGGAAAAGATTCCGTTCTGGCACTTCTCTGGTCATCTCTCGGTCAATCCTTACGACCACTCGTAAAGCAGCACATCACTGGCGCCGACCTCTGGTCCTCTGAATGCACATCACACATCTGCTCCTGGTGCAATTCTCATTGCAGCAGTGTCCTGGAAGGAATCCTGCTCAAGGTCTCTTCCGATCTCACCTAAGCTGAACTGTACGGAGGCTGGTACTCTGGCATAATCTTTTCTCGCTCTCTGAACATCTGCGTTCTCAGTACAGCATTTACTCGGAAGCTGGTTGTTCAGACCATAATATTGCATTATTATATTCCCCATTCTTATATATTTTACAAATAAACGGGTGCTTTTGACGCATGTCTGCTACATGTTACAGGTTACAGGTTCTTGGACAGGAAACAGTGAAAACGATGTAAAGACGATGAAACTATGGACTTTTGACCAACAAATGGGAGGATCTTAGTCAAGCCTACATCGAAAGACAGTTCACAATTAACAAGGCAACTCAAGGTCCAAAAATACAAAGCGGACGGTTAAAAATCCATTGCAAATTGTTCACTGAAGATCTGGAACCAACCTAGAAGCCCAAATGGAAAAAGATATATAGAAATAAGAAGCCCAAGCCAACAAGAAGCATCCCACAAAACTTCACTCCTTGATATCTCTAAAGGGCCGCGGAACCGCGGCCCAAGCCCTCTGTTGCTGCGGTTCCGCGGCCATCTGGTGCCTGTGCTTCGAGAAATTTTACCAAAAGTTGTTTGCGGCTCTGAAAAGATTTCCTAAGGGCTATTTTTGTAATTTCAGACATGCGAAATAAATGTAACCCTAGGGTTTCCTATTCTCTATAAATAGGAACCCAAAACATTGTAATTTCTGATGCCTCCCTTCATTAATAAATTTCAGCAATCTTTTAGAGAGCATCAAGTTGTAAGTTCTTTATTTTCTGCCCTAGGTTAATTTTCTATTCTTGCCCTAGTTAATCTTTTATTCTCTGCCCTAGATAAATGTATTTTAATTCTCTAATGAGTGAGTAGTCTCCTCGCTTGTTAGAGTTAGATCTGAGGAAGGTTTGAGAGACGAAGATCTCTCATCCCCTTTCTTGCCCGTCATATATTTTCATAGGACTCCATGCATACACGCACACACCGCGCCCTACGGCACACTATCCCTCGAGGTAGCGGTGATATCATAGTATAAAGGCCCGGTTACGCGTGTTTTCCATGGAGGTTAGGGTAAGGATTTCTAAAGGAAGGACAAGAACCTAGAGGAAGGAACACCTTCCCGAATGGATCTAATCCCCTTTATTGATAATTACCATAACACCTAATTAGATCTTCATATGGGTATAGAAAGCGGTGAGATTTATTTACTTTCCTAACTAAACCTAGACCTAACCCTAGCAAGATTCAGATATAGATTAATTTAGATTTTAGATTTAATAATCAATCCGAACACCCTTCGGAATTAACTCGTTAGCGCGATTAGGAGATTTACAACATCCCTGTGGACCGACCCGTACTCACCGGCTAGCTACCAAGCGATGCCGTTCTTGATTGCGGTTTAGAAATAGTTTTTGACATATGAATCACTGGTCGCATCCCAACGCCTCTGTATGCGTATCTCATCTCTGATGTCAGCGGAGTGGAACGACATCTCGTCAAACTCTCTTGCGAACTCTTTACGTCTTTCTGCTCCAATGTCGACTGATTCGGACTCGTCTTCTCGTGGCTGCATGGACTGCGCTCCAACGGCTATACACGTATATGGAGTCTCCCAAGCAATGTGTCCCATCACATGATATTCGAATGGTGTTGAATCATCCGATCGATTTGTCAAAACCTCATAATCCCCCAAGAGCTCAATATCTTGGGCACAGTTTAATAAAATCGAGTACATACCACAGCATCGGTGGTCCAGCCGTAGAAGGGCAAACCCAAGCCTCACTAATGGCGCCGCGGAACTGCCGCAAACCCTAAGGTTCAAAGGCTTTCACACGGTCATTATGTCGAGTTAGGGTTTCATTCTTCTAGAGGGTCTATGGAATCGCTTGCATGTCTTTCCGAATACTTTAAACTTGGAATATGGGTTTCTGACATTCGATCGTCTCTATCGACTACCAACGAACCTGCGTGAAGTCGTCTCTAGCTGGAATCAATCAATCTGATGACCTCGCATCGGGGTAAGCGAACGAACCACATGTCCTAGTCATTCATCCTCGGGTGACTAGCGACTTACCATCGTATCTCTAAGTATATACTCATGCTGCAGTAGCTCCAATCATCTGGGCGATATCTCGTCATTTGCAGCAACGACTGGCTCATTCGTCTGTACGCTAAACAGCGCCTCAATCATCATGAATAAGCGATATATCAATGGTCATCACATTCTGGCTGGCTCCTAGCAGTAGCCTGATCCTCAGGTACCGATCGGCACATCCGAGAAATCTCGTAAAAGCGATCTGTCAAACGCTCATGGCGTGAACACAATAAGACGACGCCTCTATATGCAATCGTATGTCTCTGGAATCACGCCCTGGTCAGTCCTCTTCTGCGACGAGCCCATGCTGACGCAACTCTAGCCGTAGCTCTCTCTGCCCGTGTAATCGTGGTAGCAAAATCATAACCAGTATTGATGAGGGTAGATTATAGGAATGAATATAATACTGTGCAAGGAAATGTACATCCTAAGGTTTCTTAAGCGGAGTAGCGTATTGTAAATATGCCGCGGAACATACATACGGTACATCACTCTACTCAAGCTACCTACTCCATTAACCAAGGGTCATCCTACGTGACGAAAGTTCGGGTATAATACCCCCTCGACTAAGTCTAAGTTCCGTAAGGTCAAGCCTAACTTCCGTATATATATAACGTTGTAGGCTCCACATAGTCAAACTTAGACTCGAACCAAGGTTAACCTAGCGCTCTGATACCAACCCAGTCACGACCCGAAATAGCTCGTGACTGGCCCTTGAATCATCTGAAGTCTATAGGACTCCATCTAATCCAAGTAAGCCAAAAACCCATAAATCTAAAACCATTTAAGGAGTAAACGAAGAAAAATAGTTTTAAGAAGTGAAGGAAACATGTTTTAAAAGCAAGGTTTTTAAATAATTAAGCCGAATGTGCATTTTAAAAATGTATAGTCTTTTCTGAAAATTTCGGCAGAGTTTCCTTTGTAAATACTGGCCCCGAACGGGGTACAACAAGAATAATATATATGCAATGATAAAAGGCATCCCCAAGTGGGAGCTAGCTCTTCGTCAATCGACGGTCACATCCACGCAAGCAATATAATATACAACGCCGAAGGGCGAGGATCAAAACTCAAAAAGAAACTCAAAACAGCATGAAAACCGTAATACTACAACGGGCGACTCTAAGGTCGAAATAATACATAACTGGTTTTCTAAGTCTGAAACAATATACAAGTTTGGTTGATAGAATTACTAGATACAACTGAATAATACATGTACAATGGTGGTTCTGATGTAAAAGAACCCACCTACCAAAGCAAATCACCCGCAAAGGAATCAGTGTGCCAGAAATGCCGCCATGGAACCCGTATGGCAAAACCTGCAAGAACTGTGGCACAACGGGGGTGAGTTGCCAACTCGTGAATAAAAAACATCACAGAGCAGAAATCGTATGTATGCCTCATCCTAGGTCAATACGACCAGATATAATATATCCTCAATATGAATAAGTCTGAAGCATGATAAGGTGGCAATGTAACATCTATACATGAGTGTAGTGCCAAGTGCTCGTGCCAGTGCCTCAGGTAATAACATATCATAAATATGAGGTATGATCAATGTAAATCAAGTCTGTATGTATGTGGATCCCGTCCACGTGTCACCCAATGACAATAACCATCATGCATGTAAATATCATACACATATGCATGGAAATATGAGGATATAAACCATCTGTGTCTCTCGCGACACGTCAAATCATAGAACCGGAGTGTCCAGCATCGACACTCGAAAACATCATGAAAGCTGTGCCAAGCATCGGTACGTAAATCCTCATATATCGGGCTCCATCAATTCGGATCGGCCCACGGGCTCCGTCTTCGGCCCCAGCAGTACGGATCGTCCCTTATCCATCTATCGACTCTGGTCAGTATCCTCCGGATAACCGCCAGGTCCAACCAATCATCAGTAGGTAGTGGTCCCTCTGCCAGGCTCACCTTCTAGCTACACAGCAGATCCATTCTCGCCCCGGGGTACCATACCGGGTCCACCATGTACCCGCAATCGGCCTCGTCCGCTCATCGAATCGGGTTTCACATGTCGCTCTCAGCACCGAGAAAAAACATGGTGGACGCACTGAAATATCATATCAAGGGTAACCGGGTTTTAAAAACAATTACATACTCTCTTTTGAAATACCCACGGTTCCCAAATCCAGAAATATCATGGAAACAACATATCTCAATGCGTATAATCAAAAAGCATGATGTATGCGACATGTAGAAGAAATGTAAGCATATCAGTATATCATGCAACATGGAATAGTAATATGCACATATTGAGGGAAACCGCTCTTTTAAAATGAATCAGTTTTAAAGAGTATCTTGCGGTTCCCAAATCTCTAATCAAGCCAGAATCATTTCTGTTTGTGCGAATACGTATGTATGGGTGTACAACAGGTATGTGCACAAGTATGAG
This sequence comes from Agapanthus africanus, assembly GCA_030015575.1. Taxonomy (NCBI): domain Eukaryota; kingdom Viridiplantae; phylum Streptophyta; class Magnoliopsida; order Asparagales; family Amaryllidaceae; genus Agapanthus; species Agapanthus africanus. Next base: position 514,303,122 of record JASDDO010000024.1, on the reverse strand, counting down.
TCTATAGTAGATATGTGCACAAGTATGAATGTACAGTATATAGGTACACAAGTATGCCATGCAAGGATCATATCCTGAATGCAACAGTACTACAGTGTAGTGACAAGGCAATTATCGATGATGAAGTGTGTGAGCCGGCAAGCAAGTGTACGTGGAACATACGAATCATCGATAATAGTGCTGGTGTCCTAACAGCATGGTTGTAATATAGCAATAAACACATGCGATGCGATGCGAATAGCATGAAAATGCGGAAATCGAATAATCACGCAACAGTGAAAAATCTACAACAATATATAAGTGTCATGCAGTTTCGCCATTTGAAATAGGACGAATCGGGGTTTTTAGTAAAATAAGGGCTATGGTGTTTTTAAGAAAAGATGCGTCTTTTGAAATATCCGTAGAATCCCTTTGCTTATCTTTGAAATACTCACAATCTGTTAGTTTTGAAATAGGTATGACTCAGTCTAGCCTAACGCCTACAAGAAAACTACAGATCTAATAACAAGCCAAGCAGGAGGGGTATGGAAACCACTTAAATCTGAGTCGGTATATATATAAATATAATATAATAGTCGGTGATCCCGCCTCAATAGTATCACATACAATACAATATACATCATATGACATCCTCGAGTCATGAGTGCGGATCTATCATCAATGTAAAGCTCGTACGTAAATCCGTCGTACGGCATCCCAAATCTGGGTACGGGTCAATATCACATTCATCTCATCAATATCTGGTATCCTTATCATCATATCATATGATCTGGGTACTGATCTAAGTCTAGTACAATCGACACCATTTATATAAATATGAATGCGTGTGTGAAACACACGTCCCAAGGCCCACTAAAAATATTATGTCGTATCCCAAATACGAATCACATCATATCGCCGATCTCACGGCACCATGCCCAATCTCATCGACTCATCTCCAATATCATACACTATCTCATCATCATGATATAAGTATAGCAAATAAGCATGTGTGTGCGTGTGGGTATAAACCTGTTCTTGGGTTCGCAACTAGGAAATACACTAGTTCACTTCTAACCCTAATCTATACATAGTACATCTAACACATCTATGACCTCCATGTCACGCAATAAGCTATCATATATATAGTATATATAGTATACTAGACATCGAACTGCGGGGGTGCTATACGCCATCCACCCGACTTCCCCCGTAGATATAATCTACTCACATTGCGTCTTGCTTGTCGATGTTGACGTTGCCACCATCATCTTCATCGCCTCGAATCATCATGGGGTACCTACATATCACATGTATCACATCGCATTAATACCAAATCGAAAGTCAAAACGATACGCTTAAAAGCTTATAGGTTAGAACCTATGGTTAGCTCTCGCAAATCAACCCGATATCACTCGATATAGACGTACAAACACCAAGTAATCGAGGTAAAACACAACACGCAAACCGGAATTCAAAATACGGAATACGGAAACACGAATCCAAAACAGCAACTAGAGAAAAGGGTCCCAGATTTCACCCTAGGTCAAATTGGACAAATTTGCATTTGTCAGGGGTCTAATTTATAGATGTAGGAGCTACAGAACCAAAACGAGAGAAAGCCGCAAATTGCGGCTAAACAGATTAAATCTGCGGCCAGAAAGGGGAGATAGGGTCTGGGGTTTTGGTGATAGCTTCCTGGGTGCCTGCACATCTCACTGTCAATCCAAAATAATTTCCAGAGTCTCTGGGTAATAGCAGATCCCATTTAACCTTGATAGAAACACAGTTTTTCCAATATCGGTCTCTAAATCCGTATTCCGGGTTTCAAGTCTTTGGTTTGGGTCTTAATTCAAGTACTACGGGTTTTTTGTGGCCTCAACTGAGCTCAATTTCCCAACACTACTCTCAAATTCCACTAACCCTAACTAGGTTTTTTCCTAAGTCCACAAAATCACACGATATCGGTTCTAATCTAATATGGGGTATAAGTAATGGAAAAACTAAGCTCATGGTTCAGAAATTACCTTATTTGGCAACTCAAGAAAATTCTTGAGTTACCCCAAGTGGCCAAAATCCTTGCTTTCTTGGTCCAATGTGTTTCCTTTGAGCTTGTGTACAATATTTATGAAATGGGGATAGGGTTTTGAGGTGTTTTTGGATGTGTTTTGAGGAGTTGAAGAGGGGGAGAAGGAGGGGGCAGCAGCAGCTGCAGAGGAGGAAGAGGGAGAGAGGAAATGGGGGAAGAAATGAGAAGAATGGCTAAGTCAAGCACCCTCACCTACTCTTTCTCTCTCTCACCATACCTAATATTCTAATTCTTTTCCATTTCTTTTCTTTTCTTTTCCAATCTCTTCTCACATCAATAGTAAACCCAAAGTAAAAGCCATGCAAAAATATAACACAAGTGTAGAAAAATATGGTGCATGTTTTGCATAAAAATGTTAAAAATCCGATTAGCGATTTTTAATCGCGATTAGCACTAAATAGTGTCAAACTAATCATAAAAACTCAAAAATCGCATAATTCACACAAAACACCCTATTTTAGAATTTTCCAAATTTTTTCCCATTTATCGGTATTTAATTATACCGAAATATTAAAATATTCATTAAAATAATATTAAATTATAAAAATTCTCAAAAATAATATTTTATTTTTTTGAAATGTTACAATTATACTGAGCTGGGGAACGTTGGTTCCGCTCTATCTTATAATTGTTATAAGTCTGAGCAGAAAATAGGGGAATATCCAGATTCCTACGCGACCCAAATGAGGAATAAGCATGCTGATGTATATTCTTCGGGTGTTCGTTACCAAGAACTGTTTCTCAGTATCCTCTACATCCTAGGTATGAGATACCGGATCAGGATCTCATATATGTAATCTGTTACATGGGCTACAGAAAGGTAGAGAACTGAGATTGGGTGATATGTCTCTAAGTGTTAGAGAATGGTGCAATTGTTGCAGCCAAGTCAGTTGGAAAATATCACCTTGTATTACCAAATGGTAAATACATTGATTCTGAATAAATGTTATTAGATACCGAACCTGATATACAACGTTACATCAGATTCTTTATTAAGTTAAAGAATGATATAATTTTGTATTACTGGATAATGTTGTGAATATTTTCCTTAATCGAGAGTTGATTGGATCAGGCATGTTATGTAATAGTATATACTTTCTAAATCAAACCACAGTTCAAAGTAAATAGAACACACACAAGAGGAGTAGTTCAGAAATGAACAAATCCTTCCTGTGGCATTGTAGACTAGGTCATATCAATGCGACACAACTAGCTAAGTTATGTAAGGATAAATATTTGAATCCGTTCGAATTTTCATCTTATGATATTTGCCAGTCTTGTCTCAAAGGTAAAATGACCAATACTCCGTTTACTGGAAACAGATTAAGAGCTACTGAACTCTTGGGACGGATACATGATGATGTATTCGGTCCTAAGTCTATAAATGCCAGAGTTGGTTCCTCATACTTCATTATATTCATCGACGATCTCTCAAGATTCGGACATGTGTTCCTGTTGAAATACGGGTATGAAACTTTTGAGAAATTCACGGAATATAAGCTTGAAGATTAAGAACCAGACGGGTAGAAGTATTAAAGTCCTTCGATGAGATCGGGGAGGCGAATACTTGGGCATGGAGTTCCTAGATTTTCTAAACAGAGAATGGGATTCTCTCTCAGCTTACTCCTACGTGTACACCACAGCACAACGGTGTATCGGGGCGGAGGTATCGCACCCTATTAGATATGGTGCGCTCTATGATGAGTACTGCTGAGTTGCCTATTTCCTTTTGGAGTTATGCACTTGAGAAGCTGCATACCTATTGAATGGGGTTCCATCCAAATCAGTGCCTACCACTCCATATGAGATATGGAATGGAAATAGACCATGTCTTAAACGAGTTAAGATATGGGGTTGTCCGGCTTATGTTGAAAAGCAAAATCCGGACATGCTCGAGGCAAGGTCAGTCCTATAAGTTTGTTGGATATCCCAAACATTTGCGAGGGTATATCTTCTACCCAACTGAGGAGCAAAAGGATTTTTTTTTCTCAGCCTGCCGCCTTTTTAGAAAGGAATTTCTTGTGAAGAAATTAGTGGTCATAAGGTAGAACTGGAAGGAGTTCCATCTATACAAACTAGGACTGATGATTTAGTAGAACCATAGGATTCAATAGTCTCCAATGAACCTTAGCCTCTCCGCGAATCTGGTAGGGTTCCTCATCCACCTGAGAGATACTACGGTTTCCTTGGTGACGGTGGGAGCGAGGATTGCATTATGGTATATGATGACCCGACTAGGTTCAGGAAGGCCGTCACGAGTGGGGACTCAGTGAAAAGGCTGGATGCTATGCGATCAAAGATGGAATCCATGTACACCAACAAAGTATGACTTTACATGTTGCACCTGAAGGGGTAAAACCCATCGGGAGCGAGTGGATCTTGAGAAGATTCTTGGTGTAAATGGAAAAGTTGAGACTTTCAAAGCTAGACTTGTAGTAAAAGGTTTTCGTCAATAACCAGGTGTGGTTTATGATGAAACCTTTTCTCCAGTGGCTATGCTTAAGTCCATTAGGATTAAAGCAGGTATCGCGCAGTTGGAATATCTGTTTTGATGTGGCAGTCAAAGTGTTTGAAAAAGAAGGTAGTAAATCAAACTATTCCTCTTTTGTGTGTTCCGTATACCAAGAACTGTTTTGATGTGGCAGTCTCTTTATTAGTAAAGAAACGATATAATTTTGTATTGTTGGATAATGTTTTGAACATTTCCTATATCAAAAGTTGATCGGTTCAGGCACGTTATCTAAAAGCGTTGATGTTTTAAATCAAACTACAGTTCTTGGTATACGGAACACACAAAAGAGGAATAGTTCAGAAATGAACGGATCCTTCTTGAGGTATTGTAGACTAGGTCAGATCAATGTGACCCGACTAGCTAGAGTTACATAAAGATGCATATTTAAATTAGTTTGAACTTACATCTTGTGAAACTCGCCAGTCATGTCACAAAGATAAGATGACCATAGCTCCGTTTACTGGAAACAGAGAAAGAGTTAGTGAACTCTTGGGATGATACATGTTGATGTATGTAAGGTCCCCTGTCTACACATGCCAGGACTGGTTCTTTATACTTCATTACGTTCTCTGATAATCTTTCGAGTTTCAGACCTATGTTCCTGTTGAAACACAAGTCCGAACCTTTTGAGATATTCACAGAATATAAGTTAGAAGTAAAGAACTAAAATACGGGTATAAGTATTATGTCCTTTGATGAGATCAAGGAGGAGAATACTTGAGCATGAAAATCCTGGATTATTCTAAAGGAGAATGAGATTCTCTCTCAGCATTACTCCTCTGTATACACCATAGCACGATGGTATATCGGGGCGGAGCAATAACACCCTATATGATAAGGTGTGCTCTATGATGAATACTACTGAGTTACCTTTTTCCTTTTGGGAGTTATGCACTTGAGAAGCTGCATACCTATTGAATAGGGTTCCAATCAAATCAGTTGCCTACCGCTTCATATGTGATATGGAAAGGGAAGAGCCCATGTCTTAAGCTAGTTAAGATTTGGAGTTGTCCGGCCTATGTCTAAAAGCAAAATCCGGACACGCTCGAGGCAAGGTCTGTTATGTAGAACTGGAAATGTTCCAGCTATACAAACAACAGCAAATGATTTGGCAGAACCAAAGGATTCAGTAGATTCCAACGAACCTCAGCCTCTCCGCCGATCTAGTAGGGTTCCTCACCCACCTGAGAGATACCTCGGTTTCTCTATGACAGTGGGAGCGAGGAATGCATCATGAGATGATGACCCAACTAGTTTCGAGCTGGCCATCAGGAGTAAGACTCTGTAAGAATGGCTGGATGCTTAGCGATCTGAGATGGAATCCATGTACACCAACAAAGTATGGACTTTGGTTGCAATATCTGAAGGGTTAAATCCCCATCAGGAGCAAGTATATCTTGAGAAGATTACTTGGTGTAGATGGAAAAGTTGAGACTTTCAAAGCTAGACTTGTTAAAGCTTTTCGTCATCGACCAGGCGTGGATCATGATGAAACCTTTTCAAGTGACTATGCTTAAGTCCATCCAGATCCTACTTGCCACGGCTACATACCATGACTGCGATATCTGGTGGTTGGGTGTCTTGACTGCTTTTCTAAATGATGATTTAGAAGAGAGCGTCTATAAGTACACAGCCAGAGGGCTTCGTCGACAGTGGGAGCAGCGGAAACGTGTGCAAGATGCTTTATAGGATAAAGCAGGCATCGCGGAGTTGGAACATCTGTTTTGATGAAGCGGTCAAAGAGTTTGACATCATCAAAATGGTAGATGAACCTTGTATATACAAAAAAAAGGTAGTAGGGAGTATGGTGACGATCCTCGTAGAGTACGTGGATGACATACTCTTGATAAGAAAGGAGTTTCTTATGCTACGCTCGATCAATCTCCGCTTATCACAAAGATTCTCCATATAGGATTAAAGTGATACCTACTAAATCCTGGATTTTGGATTTATGAGATAGATCTAAATGGATGTTAGGATACTCACTAGATGCAGTGAGATGGTGTCAATCGATCCTGAGGAGAATCACTGGAAGGGTTCCAGGGTGATAATGACGACTGAGTGTCAGTCGCAGGCATTGTCTTTACCCTCAGTAAAGGGACGGTATGTTGGAAGAGTTCTAAGCTAGATACCGTGTCATACTAGACGATAAAGGCAGCATACATCGCTACTAAAGATGCTACCAAAGAGGCTGTTTGGGTGTATATTGGTTCATGAGATGAACTATGTTCCTCCCATTGTGTGACAATGGAGTTGTGGCTTATGCCAAGGAACGCAGGTCCCATCAGTGATCCAGACATATTCTAAGGCAGTGTCGCCTGATCATGGAGATAGTTGATGTCCAGGAAAATCGAGGTTAGGAGAGTAGACTCAGAGGACAACACAGCGGATCCACTCACAAAGGCCTGTTCCCAGAGAGAGATTTTTATGGGATGGTTGAGTATGAGATACTGCAACCACTGCTACAGATGGCCCTAGTGCAAGTGGGAGATTGTTAGTTATATGTATGCCCTAGAGGCCATTACTGTACATAGGATGTATATTGTAGTGGATGCTGGGACATATATAGGGAGGACTTTCTTGCTCGACATGATAGTATGCTATCTGGTTGAACTTTACCTTAACGTGTATACTGATTGTCTCTCTGTTACATGTTGGTAAAGCCCTTAGGATGTGTGCTTGACTACCTGGACTATGATGCGGATCATACTAGTGGGGACATGGTAGTCCATAAGTACATCCTTCAAAGTCCCTAGTCGTGGGTGTATCGAGACAGGGCATCGATATACCAGAGTAGACTAGCGTGTACCTTCTCGACCCATACAGATGGGCGATGGATGATCCCATATCCATTGGTGTTTGACATCGGAGATGATATACGGGTGCTCAGTAGAGACTGGGTACACTGGACGGACTCGCCGAGAACTCCCAGATGGTATTATACCTCACGTCAGATGGCAGTTCTCTGGTGACACTGGTACAGAGTAGTCTGTTGACCCGAGATCGTCATAGAGTCTTGTGTGGTTCCCACTGTGCTTTGATTTCCATCTTACCACGTCCAAGAGGGCGTGCAAAACGGTGGTTTTTGGGTACAGTCCCGAGTCACATGGAGGCAATGAGCGATAGGAGGGGATTCGTCTCTCCCGGTATAGGGAGTTGATGTTGCGCTGTGTTCGATTGGCTATAACAGGAAATCCCTGGCCAGGGTTGCTGAGATTTACTGGTAAGTGTTACCAGTAGTTTCTCGAACAGTTATAGACCTCATATCGACACGACTTATCGAGCTATTGGGGTCTGACGTTTACCACCCCTAGGCGAGATATGCGACATATCAGACGATCAGACCGGACTGTACGGTAGTGTTACTGGTCGGATTCACTGGAGTGTGAGCGGGCTTGCTCGTCGATCTTCAGATCGCTCAATACCCGGGTGGCCGTTACGTTTAGCAGACCGCTTGCGGCTTGTGGATGTTTGATATGATCATCATCCGCTGCCGGCGTATTGATGAGTCTGTAGAGTCCTACACAGAGGTTTCCTGGCTCAAGCGAAACGAAATAGGAGCGCATATGAGATATGTGCGGGACCGAGAATAATATGAGTATGTGATACTGTATTCAATTCTCGCGATGTGACATTGATCGATTATATACGATATAGCCGGGTTATCGGATCAAGTGTTGATTCGATAAGATGTTACTAATGATACCAGTCGGTTATGTGCGTCATGACCGGATCGTTAAATCAAGTGTTGATTTAATGATTTAATGCATAATTATATATTTGATATATTACTTTGCATTAACTAGTATCGGTTCACTTTAAATGGATTTTCTCGCTCGGTTGTGCACATTGTATATTCGATATATTTTCGTGCACTTGATTGTATCATGTTTGATGATACATGTTTAACTATAGTTAAGTGTAATGGATTAAGCCATGGTTAAACTAATGATTAGGGTTTTCTTTTCTTACTTATTTATTTATTTATTTATTTTGAATAGATAAGAAAAGAATGGTTGCTAATTTTGGAGTTTAGTTGAAGCTTCATGAAGCTTTGACTTTGTAACCATTCTTGTCTTCATCTTTAACCCTAACCATTAATCTAACCTTAGTTAATTCTCTACACTTGACCATGGTTTAGATTATGATAAGTTTTGATTTTTCTTTTCATTTTAAATAACTTATCATATATCATTTCTTCTTCTTCTTCCTTGAACTCAAGAAGAAAAGCTTAGGTCATCAATGGTGATTGATGATAAAGAGTGAGAAATCCAATTCTAAATTGAACCCACTTCCTATTTCTTCATCCTCTACCTCTTGCCAAGTAGTAGAGTGTGTTTTCTTCACAAGTTTCTTGACTTGGTGAAGTCGGAGCTTGATTTAGCGATGCTTCGACGTAGATCATCTTCGGCATGGACATCGACGACCTAGCTCGCCTATTCTCCGATGAAGTCGACGCTAGAGCCCGGATTTGATTTGGACAGCGGAGAGGACCTCATCTTGGAGCCGTGGAGGTGGAGGACCGGATCTACAAAGGTTGTATTTCCGTTTCCCATTAGTTAATTGTTAACTAGTTTACTTTTCGCCTAGTTTTCTAGCAAACGGTCCGTAGTTTAGGGTTTGTAGGCACCGTAAAATTTTAATTTGGCATGATCGATGCCTTGTGAGACCTCATTAGGGTGCCTAGGAACCCTATAACCTAGCCGTGGGAGTATCAAGACGGGGCATCGATATTCTAGAGTAGACTAGCGTATACGCTTCTCGACCCATATGATGGGCGATGGATGATCCCATATCCATTGGTGTTTGACATCAGAGATGGTATACGGGTGCTCAGTGGAGACTGGGTACACTGGACGGACTCGCCGAGAACTCCTAGATGGTATTATACCTGTGGTCAGATAGCAGTTCTCTGGTGACACTGGTACAGGTTAGTTTATCGACCCGAAATCGTCATAGAGTCTTGTGTGATTCCCACTGTGCTTTGATTTCCACCTTACCACGTTCAAGAGATTATGCAAAACAGTGGTTTTTGGGTACAGTCCAGAGTCATATGGAGGCAATAAGCGATAGGAGGGGATTTCGTCTCTTCCGGTATTGGGGGTTGATGTTGCGATATGTTCGATTGGCCATAACAGGAAATCCCAGGCCAAGGTTGCTGAGATCTACTGGTAAGTGTTATCAGTAGTTTCTCAAACCGTTATGAGCCTCACATCGGCATGACTTATCAGGCTATAGGGGTCTGACGTTATACCACCCCCAGGATGTGATATGCGACATATCAGACGAAGAGACCGGACTGTACGGTAGTGTTACTGATTAGATTCGCAGGAGTATGAGCAGGCTTGCTTGTTGATCTTCTGATCGCTCAATACCCGGGTGGTCGTTACGTTTAGTAGACCGCTTGCGGCTTGTGGGTGACTGATATGATCACCACCTACTGCCGGCGTATTGACGAGTCTTTAGAGTCCTACACAGAGGTTTCCTAGCTCAGGCGAAACGAAGAAGGAGCACATATGTGATATGTGAAGGACCAAGATTAATGCGCGTATGTGATACCGCATTCTATTCTCGCGATATGTGATATCGGTCGGTTATATGTGATATAGCCGGGTTATCGGATCAAGTGTTTATTCGATACGTTGTTACATTTGTTATTAGCCGGTTGTATGTGATATAGCCGGATTATTAAATTAAGTGCTGATTTAATAATTTAATGTATATTTATATATTTGATATATTGAATTACATTAACTAATATTGGCTCACTTAAACATTTCTTTTTCTCACTTGTGTGCATATAGTATATATGTGATATATATTAATGTACATTCTTTTGTGTCATGCTAGATGCCACATGCTACATGGGTGTATGAGACTCACACCATTCTTATAATAATCCTAGGGTTTTTATTTATCAAAGTAAATCAAAATTGGTTGGAAATTTTTCATGGCTAGAAGTTTGGAGAAGCTTGTTGTGTCTATTGACTTAGTCTACTAATTTGTTTTACTTAAGATATTTATTAACCTAACCATTATCCTTAGCCATAGTTTAGTCTCTACATGAGGTAGTATATGATACAAACTCACCCGTGGTTTCTATTCTCACCTCATGAGATTCATTCTCTTCTCCACTTCATCTTCTTCTTCATCAAGAGAAAGCTTTCTAGCTTTTCTTAAGGTGAAGAAATATTGAGAGAAAAATAAATCTAAAGTGAGCAAAATTCCTACTTCATGATCCTCTACTATACTAGCCATTTAGTTTAGGGTGTTTGCTTCACCTAACCCTAATTAGTGAAGAGGTAGCTTGAGTTGGTGTCTCCTCGACGTAGATCATCTTCGGCCTCGAAGATTTCAAGCAAGCTTGTTCCGTTCATCTTGTGGAGCCTTTCTAAAGTCCGGGAGTTCACTACTTGGAGCGAAGGGACTACTACATGGAGCTATTGAAGTGAAGGACCAGTCTACAAAGGTTGTATTCCTTGTTCACTTAGATGTAAAGATATTTATATGTTCTATTGTCTAATTTTCTAGTTAAGATTCTAGGGTTAGGGTTGTTTGGCATGGCAATTTTTTTAACATGGCATGGACGATGCCTCCTGAAACCTTACTGTCGTGCTATGCATCCCTGCACCCTCTACAAGTGCGGCGAATATCCCGCCAATTCTAGAGTAAGGCCCCCTCCGTCTCAATGCCATGAGATGCGGGCCCGTTGCCCTCTAGAACCCGGCTATTCGAGCACTCCATCCCGGGGTAATCCTAGTACAGAAAAGAAAAATATATGTACAATGGTGACATCGACTTCAACCCGGTCGTGCCCCAATAAAATAATATACAATCTGGAAGAAACTGCTGTCCACATGTCAGACGTTCACCCCGCAATAATGAATACACAAATAAATCTGAACGGTACAACTACCATTGCACCATAGGCTATCCACCACGACAATCCATCCACAATATCAGCACAATACAGAACATCAACGTGAATATCATGTTCGCAAACCCGTTTAATTGAACATATAGCAATTAGTCGGGTTATACCGTTCAATGATATTCACGATCGCAGATACTAACACATGTACTGATAAACACGTATTTAAAATTTCGACCGACTAAAACTTTTCTGCATTAGCCCCAATTGCAAACCAGTACTCAAACAAATCTGGGCTAAAAAAATACATCCTAAAAATCACATTTCCATATGTTAGAGTGCCAGAAGAAATTTGGTGCACAACGGCCCCATTTCGACCGCGGAACCGCAGCCAACAAGCATGTTATGCAGCGGTTCCGCGGCCGTATGTAAGGATTATGTGCCCAAATTTCTTCAGGCCTTCTAAAATCGCCTGCACGTATTTTTAAGGTACTCTAAATAATTTTTTGAACAAGTTTTAAAAACGACAACAAGCATGTCAAATGAAATTGTGATTTGAAAAATTTCGTCGATCGATATTTTAAACTTGTCTAAATTAGCTAGTAAGGGTTAATAGGATGGGTCTGATACTATGTTGGGTTTTCCTAGCGTCCTGACCATCTCCCGTGGCCGTTGCGGAACAAAATATTTTGGGGTTTAAAAACTGGTGCTAGAAAAACCCGACCAAGATTCTACCATAAACCTAAACTAGAAAACAAAGAGGAGATCTAACTACTATGATAGAAGTGTCTCACCAAAAGACCCATGTCCTTCGGTCTTCTATCCTCTTCGTTTGCTCCTAGGGATCTCCTTGAACGAGCTTGACCATTTTTCCTTGCTCCATGAGATATCCTGGATCGAGCTTGATCGCCGGTCTTCCTCCATCGAAAATGATCCACCCGAAGGATGCAGTCCATGGTTCTAGCTCCACACTAAGAGTCTAGTGGAGCAACTAGAGACTTTAGATTGCTAATCTAAAGTGTCGAGGATGTAGTGTAAGGTTCTAAGTGTGTATCTATCTCACCTCCTCTCTTGATTCTCAACATATGAGATTGTAGAGAAGAGGTTCAAGATGAAGGTGGAGGAGCTTAAGAAAAGTAGTAAGAAGAGTGAAGCATAGAAAATATGGTGAGAATGAAAATCTATCGAGAGAGAAAAACTCAACCATGGTTTTGTAAAATCATTTTTTCAATATTAAAACCCAACCATGCTTGAATAGTTTGCACAAATGAATTGAAAATTCATTTGTCAATACTATTGAAGTATGGTTCTCACCATACTCCCCTCACTATCTTTATACCTCATTTTCCATTTAAAGATAAATAGATAAATCTAAAATGAGGTGTCCACTTTCTAGAATATTTTCCGTATAAATACGGATTACACTCTACTGTATATACGTACCCATATTCGTATCAAAATACGAATACCCCAAAAGATAGAATAACACAGAGAACATAATACTAGAATATATATATCGAAATACATATACGTAAATTATTAAATCAATACCTGATTTAATAATTCGGCTCAATCCCGAGCCGGCTAGTTTTATCAACCGTCCGATCGAAAGTCCTGGTAACTAGTGTTAGGAAAATGTATGCCCTAGAGGCCATTATTATTGATATAGTGGATGCTTGGACATATATATAGAGGATTTTCTTGCTCGACATGATTGTATGCTATCAGGTTACCTTTATCTTAATATGTAGACTGGTATTTATACTGTCTGTCTCTTACATGTTGATAAAGCCCTTAGAATATGTACTTGACTACCAGGATTATGATTAGATCATACTAGTAAGGCCACGGTGGTCCAAAAGTACATCCTTTAATCAGTTCCTAGTCGAGGGAATATCGAGACCAGGGCATCGATATTCCAGAATAGACTAGTGTGTATATTTCTTGTCCCTTAGAGGGCGATGGTTGATCCCACAACCATTGGTGTGTGATATCAAAGATTGTACACATGTGCTCATTGGAGAATGTGTACACTGAACGGACTCGCCGAGGACTTCTATGTGGTAGTATACCTATCGTCAGATAGCAGTCCTCTGGTGACACTGGTACAGGTTAGTCTGTAGACCCGAGATCGTCATAGAGTCTTGTGCGGCTCCCACTGTTCTTTGATTTCCTCCATACCACGCTTAAAGGAGATGTGCAAACAGGTGGATTTTGGGTACAGTCCCGAGTCGCATGGAGGCAATGAGCGACAGGAGGGGTTTCGTCTCTCCCGGTATTGGGGGTTGATGTTGCGCTATGCTCGATTGGCTATAACTGGAAGTCACTATCCAGGGATGCTTATGAGATTTACTGATAAGTGTTATCAGTAGTTTCTCGAACCGTTATAGGCCAGACATCGGAATGACTTATTACGTTACCGGGGTCTGATGTTTACCACCCCTAGACATGATATGCGACATATCAGACGAAGAGACCGGACTGTACGGTAGTGTTACTGATAGGCTTCATGGAGACTATGGACAAGCTTGCTTGATGATCTTCATATCGCTCAATACCCGGGCAGCCGTTACGTCCATCTAGTCTCGCTGACGGCTTGTAGGTGACTGATGTGATCATCACCTACTGCTGGCGTATTGACGAGTCTTTAGAGGCCCACACAGAAGTTTCCTGGTTCAAGCGAAACGAAGTAGGACACATATATGATATGTGTGTGGGCCATATTAAATACGTGTATGTGATACCGTATTGTAATCTGGAAGTTATGTGTTATCGGTTCTGTTATATACGATATAACCAGATTATCAAATCAAGTGTTGTTTTGATAATGCGATACACAGATAAATGATATTAGTCGGTCATATGTGATATAACCGGATTATTAAATCAAGTGTTGATTTAATAATGTGATATATATTATATGTGATATAATTATATCTTAACTAATATCATTAGCTCACTAATTATTCTTCATAATATATATATATATATATATATATATATATTAATATATATGATATATATTAATATATATAATAAAGCATGACTTGATTTTCTATTTTTGAGAAAAATAGAAATGAGGTGTAAAATGAGAGCATGGTTGCAAGCATGGGCTTTATTCATAGTTTATTCATCTTGACTCACTATTCAAGTATGGTTGCAATTTTATATTGCAAAATTTCATGCTTGAATGAGTGGGGGTCAAGAGTTGCCATTCATTCTTGGCTCATTCTCAACACTTAGCCATTTTCTTGAGTTGCTCCCATGGTTGCTCTCTAGCTTCTTCTTCCTCCTCATTTTCCATGGTTCGAGCTTCAACCCTCACATGTAATGTGAACCATGAAGCTTGAACACAAACTTGTGAGCTTTTAACATCCCCTACTTCACCATCCTACACTTGATTAGCAATCGAGTGTAGCGTGTTTACTGCGCTAAAGAGTTTAGTGTAGAGGTAGCTTCAGTTGGAGGGACTTCGCGTGGATCATCTTCGGCACGAAGGTCATTGGAGGAAGTTCGTCCAAAACCTCAAGTGGAGCCTAATGGAGTCGCGGGACTACTACACGGAGCATGTGAAGTGAAGAACTCGATCTACGAGAGTATAACCAGCTTTCACTTCCTCTAGTTTACTAGTTATCTAAACCTTTACCCTAATATTCTAGCAAAGATCTTGTATAGTCTATCTTAGCACCAATAAAAATTTGAATTTGGCATGCTTAATGCCACTTGGAACCTCATGGTGGTGCTATAGTCGACTTTCAACTAGTACACTCATTCGATCGGAACCCTGCACGTATCCAATACTGCTACTACATCATTTCGCCTGAACCAGGAAAACCCTCTGTATGGGACTCTAAAAACTCGACAGTACGCTGACAGTGACTTACTGGATAAATCCATAACCACAAACACATCAGCGGCGCTAGCTGTAAATAACGGCTATCCGGGTACCTGTCGAAAAGGAAGGCCGATGAGCAAACTCATCCGGATCTCTACTGAGCCTATCTGTGACAATCTCCGTACAGTCCGGTCTCTTCGTCTGAGAGTATCGCATACTGGGTCTAGAGGGTGGTAAACTTCAGACCCTAATAATCCGATAATTCGTGCTGATGCGGCTCAGGACTAATCCGGGAAACTACTGTAACGACCGTGTTTTCTAATAAAATATCTTTTATTTAATTTTCTAGAATCAAGTGGTTATTTACGTATTTCGTTGATAGGAGAATATTTTTAAAGTGATGTTAGTAATATTCAAAGCATTGAAAAATAATTAAAGGAAATTCCAAAAAAATTCTATTTATATTTTTCTAGGCTTAAAATGTCTTAATAAAATTTTATAATGCTTTAAAATAATTTACTTATTTTTACTATTGATTAAAATAATTATTTCGTAATTAAAATATTTTCAAGTAGAAAATAGATTTTTAAATAATTATAATAACTAACAAATATCATATATATGGAAATATTACTTAGTTTTAGCCCAAAATTATTTTTATACTAAAGATAACAATAAAATATATTTTCTGAGTTTTTTTTCCATAATTTTCCCATATTTTAAACCATTTTAACAATTTTTTTAAACCAAATTCAATTTTTAAAATAAACTGCTGAGTATTTTTATTTTTAAAAAAAAATATTAAATCCCCTTAACCTGGACCGTTGGATGCAAAGATCCAACGGCTCAGAACGCTCGGCGGCGCCCATGTGGTGGGGGCCATGTGAAAACGCGTGATCCCCCTTTAGGGTTCTTAGGTACAACCACAAGGTTCCACAAGGCATCAAACATGCCGTATTTATAAAATTAGTGTGCCAAACAACCCAAATCTAGGATCTAACTATAGTTTTAGGAGCTAAACTAGAAAGTAAACAACTTTACATCTAAGTGATAACGGAATACAAGCTTTGTAGACCGGTCCTTCACTTCAATAGCTCCTTGTAGTGGTCCCTTCACTGCGATCATGGAACTCCCGGACTCTTGCATGGCTTCTCAAGGTGAAAGGAACGATCTTGCTTGAAGTATTCGAGGCCGAAAATGATCTACGTCGAGGAGACACTAACTCAAGCTACTACTTCACTGATGAGAGATTAGTGAAGCTAACACCCTATACTAAAGTGCTAACCTAGTAGAGAATGATGAAGTAGGAAGTGGGCTCACTTTAGTTTTATTTTTCTCATAATATTTTCTCACTTTGGAAAAAGCTTGCAAGCTTTTTCTCAAGGATGAAGAAGATGAAGTCAAGAGATGAGAATGAACAAATGAGGTGAGAGAATCAACCACGGGTGAGTTTGTATCATATACTAACTCATGTAGAGAGATAACCATAGCTTAATTATAATGGTTAGGTTAATAAATATCTTAAGTGAAACAAAATGAGTGGACTAAGTCAATGCATCCACAAGCTTCTACAAGCTTCATGCATGTGAGCAATTATCCACTAATTTGGATTTATTTTAAATATTTAAACCCTACCTTATAATTAGTATGGTGTAAGTCTCATACACCCATGTAGTGTGTATCAACAACCATCACACAAAATAAAAACACAATTAATATATATCACATATATACTAAGTGTGCACATGTGAGAAAAATAAATGCATAAGTGAGCTAATATTAGTTAATGTAAACTAGTATATCAAATATACAATTATACACTAAATTATCAAATCAACACTTGATTTAATAATCCGGCCATATCATATATAACCGACTAATATTATATGTACCATCTTATCGAATCAACAATTGATTCGATAACCCGGTTATATCACATATATCCGACCGATACAAAAATCGTGAGAATATAATACAGTATCACATACTCGTATTATTCTCGGTCCCGCACATATCACATATGTGCTCTTACTTCGTTTTGCCTGAGCCAGTAAAACTTCTATGTAGGACTCTAAAGACTCGTCAATACGCCGGCAGTAGGTGATGATCACATCAAGCACCCATAAGCCGTCAGCAGTACTATCTGGATATAACGGCTACCCGGGTATTGAGCGATCAGAAGATCAACAAGCAAGCCCGCTCTAGCTCCTGTAAAGCCTGTCAGTAACACTACCGTACAGTCCGATTTCTTCGTCTAAGATGTCGCATATCAAGTCTAGGGGTGGTACATGTCAGACCCCAATAACTCGATAAGTCATGCCGATACGAGGCTCATAACGGGTTGAGAAACTATTGATAACACTTATCAGTAAATCTCTAAATCAGCCCTGGCCAGGGACTTCCCTGTTATGGCCAATCGAGCAAAGCGCAACATCAACCCTAAATACCGGGAGAGACGAAACCCCTCCTATCGCTCATTGCCTCCATGTGACTCGGGACTGTACCCAAAAACCACCGTTTTGCACGTCCTCTTGAACGTAGTAAGGTGGAAATCAAAGCACAATGGGAATCACACAAGACTCTATGACGATCTTGGGTCTACAGACTAACCTGTACCGGTGTCACCAGAGAACTGCTATCTGACGTCAGGTATAATACCATCTAGGAGTTCTCGGCGAGTCCGTCCAGTGTACCCAGTCTCCACTGAGCACCCATATACCATCTCTGATGTCAAACACCAATGGATATGGGATCATCCATCGCCCATCTCATGGGTCGAGAAGCGTATACGCTAGTCTACTCTGGTATATCGATGCCCCGTCTCGATACACCCACGACTAGGAACATTAAAGGATGAACTTATGGACTACCATGGCCCCACCAGTATGATCTACATCATAATCCTGGTAGTCAAGTACATATCCTAAGGGCTTTACCAACATGTAACCATAAGACACTAAGAGACAAGTATACATGTTAAGATAAAGAGCAACCAGATAGCATACTATCATGTCGAGCAAGAAAGTCCTCTCTATATATGTCCAAGCATCCACTATAATATACATCATATGTACAATAATGGCGTCTAGGGCATACATACAACTAACAATCTCCCACTTGCACTAGGGCCAGCTACTGTAGTATCGCATACCCAACATCCCGAAGAGTCTCTCGAACTGTATCTGGGGAATAGCCTTCGTGAGTGGATCCGCTGTGTTGTTCTTCGTGTCAACGCTCCTGACCTCGATCTCCCGGCGATCAACTATCTCCCGGATCAGGTGATACCGCCTCAGAATATGTCTGGATCGCTGATGGGACCTGGGTTCCTTGGCCAAACCCACCACTCCATTGTTATCACAATACAAAGGTATTGGATACTCAATAGATGGAACCACTCCAAGTTAAGATATGAACTTCTACATCCGGACAGCCTCTTTGGCAGCATCGTTGGCAGCGATGTATTCAGCCTCCATCGTTGAGTCTGCCACGGTTTCCTGCTTGGAACTCTTCCAGCATACCGCCCCTCCATTGAGGGCAAAGACAAATCCTGAATGCGACTTAGAGTCGTCCTTATCACTCTGGAAGCTCGAATCGGTAAAGGACTCCACTTGGAGTTCTCCGTTACCATACACCAAGAGCATCTCTTTAGTCCTTCTCAAGTACTTGAGAATGCTCTTCACAGCTGTCCAGTGACTCTCTCCAGGATCTGCTTGATACTTACTCACTACACTTAGTTTGTGCTACATCGGGTCTGGTACATAGCATCGCGTACATGATAGAGCCTACTGCCGAAGCATAGGGTATCCCTTACATGCGAGCTCTCTCCAAATCAGTCTTGGGAGACATCTCTTTGGAGAGAGTGAGTCCTGAGATCGTGGGTAAAAACCCACGCTTGGATTCTTCCATACTAAACCTCTTTAGTATAGTGTCAATGTACCTAGATTGGGACAATCCCAGCATCCATTTAGATCTATCTCTATATATCTTAATCCCCAAGATGTGGGAGGCATCCCCTTGATCTTTCATTGAGAATCTTTGTGATAAGAAGAGCTTGACCGATTGCAGCATAAGAATGGCATTTCCTATCAAGAGTATTTCATCTACGTACAATACAAGGAAGACAACCTTACTCTCTGCCACCTTCTTGTATATACAAGGTTCATCTACATTTTTAACGAAATCAAACTCTTTGATAACGACATCAAAACAGATGTTCCAACTCCGCGATACTTGCTTTAACCCTTAGATGGATTTAAGCAGCTTGCACACATTTCCGCTGCTCCTACTGTCTACGAAGCCCTCTGGCTGAGTCATGTATACGCACTCTTCCAAATCACCATTTAGAAAGGCGGTCTTAACATCCATTTAACAAATTTCATAGTCATGGTATGCATCGACGGCAAGTAGGATCCGGATGGACTAAAGCATAGCCACTGGAGAAAAGGTTTCATCATAATCCACACCTGGTCGTTGATGAAAACCCTTTGCAACAAGTCTAGCTTTGAAAGTCTCAACTTTTCCATCTACACCAAGTTTCTTCTTAAAGATCCATTTGCTCCCAATGGGTTTTACCCCTTCAGGAGCAACTTCCAAAGTCCATACTTTGTTGGTGTACATGGATTCCATCTCAGATCGTATTGCATCCAGCCACCTCACAGAGTCTCCACTCGTGATGGCCTGCTCGAAGCTAGTTGGGTCATCATCATCCATGATGCAATCCTCGCTTCCACCATCAATGATAAAACCGTAATATCTCTCAGGTGGATGAGGAGCCCTACTAGATCGGCGGAGAGGCTGATGTTCGTTGGGAGCCATCGAATCCTCTGGTTCTACCAAATCATCTGTCGTAGTTTTTATAGCTGGAACCTCTTCCAGTTCTACCTCCTTGCCACTAATTTCCTTTGCAAGAAATTCCTTTTCTAAAAAGGTAGCATGTCGAGAAACAAACACCTTTTGTTCCTCGGGGTGGTAGAAGATATATCCTTGTGAGTTTTTGGGATATCCTCCAAACTTGCACAGAACAGACCTTGCTTCGAGTTTGTCCGGATTGTGCCTTTTGATATAGGCCGGACAACCCCATATCTTAACATAATTAAGACATGGTCTCTTCCACTTCCATATCTCATATGGAGTGGTAGGCACAGATTTGGTAGGGACCATATTCATTAGGTGTATGGCTGTTTCAAGCATATACCCCCAAAAGGAAATAAGTAACTCAGCAGTGCTCATCATAGAGCGCACCATATCTAATAGGGTGCGATTCCTCCGTTCCGATACACCGTTGTGTTATGGTGTATACGGAGGAGTAAGTTGAAAGAGAATCCCATTCTGTTTTAGAAAGTCCAGGAACTCCGTGGTCAGGTATTCACCTCCTCGATCAGATCGAAGGATTTTAATACTTTTACCCATTTGGTTCTCGACTTCGGATTTATATTCCTTGAATTTCTCAAAAGATTCAAACTTGTGTTTCATCAGGAACACATGTCCGTATCTTGAGAGATCGTCAGTGAATGTAATGAAGTACAAAGAACCATTCCTGGCATTTGTAGACATGGGACCGCATACATCACTATGTATCAGTCCCAAGAGTTCCGTAACTCTTTCTCCATGTCCTGTAAACGGAGTTTTGGTCATCTTGCCTTTGAGACTGTTAGTTATATATATGCCCTAGAGGCCATTGTGGTACATATGATGTATATTATAGTGGATGCTTGGATATATATAGAGAGGACTTTCTTGCTCGACATGATAGTATGCTATTTGGTTTCACTTTGTCTTAACATGTTGACTTGTATTAGCTTACTGTTTTACTCTCACATGTTGATAAAGCCCTTAGGATATGTACTCGACTACTAGGACTATGATGCAGATCATACTAGTGGGGCCAGGGTAGTCCAAGAGTACATCCTATAACTGTTCCTAGTCGAGGGAGTGTCGAGGCAGGGCATCGATACTCCAGAGTAGACTAGCGTATATGCATCTTGACCCATATTGATGGGCGATGGATAATCCCATATCCATCGGTGTTTGACATGAAAGATGGTGTACGGGTGCTCAGTGGAGACTAGGTACACTGAACGGACTCGCCGAGAACTCCTAGATGGTATTATACCTCTCGTCAGATAGCAGTTTTCCGGTGACACTGGTACAGGTTAGTCTGTAGACCTGAGATCGTCATAGAGTCTTGTGTGATTCCCACTGTGCTTTGATTTCCACCTTACCACGTCCAAGAGGGCGTGCAAAACGGTGGCTTTTGGGTACAGTCCCGAATCATATGGAGGCAATGAGCGATAGGAGGGGTTGCGTCTCTCCCGGTATAGGGAGTTGATGTTGTGCTGTGTTCGATTGGCTATAACTGGAAGTCCCTGGCTAGGGCTGATATGGAGTGCTACTAGTAAGAGTTATTAGTAGTTTCTCGACCCGTTATGAGCCTCACATCGACACGACTTATCGGTTACCGGGGTCTTACGTTTACCACCCCTAGACTTGATATACGACATATGAGACGAAGAGACCGGACTGTACGGGAGTGTTACTGATTGGATTCGCAGGAGAATGTACAGGCTTGCTTGTTGATCTTCTGATCGCTCAATACCTGGGTGGCTGTTACGTTTAGCTGACCGCTTGCAGCTTGTGGGTGTTTGATATGATCATCACCTACTGCCGGCGTATTGATGATTCTTTAGAGTCCTACACAGAGGTTTCCTGGCTCAGGCAAAATGGAGTAGGAGCACATATGTGATATGTGTGGCACCAAGAATAATACGATATGAGATACCGTATTCTATTCTCGCGATATATGATATCGGCCGGGTATATGTGATATAGCCGGATCATCGGACCAAGTGTTGATTCGATGAAATGGTACATGTTATATTAGTCGGTTATTTGCAATATAGCCGGATTGTCGGATCAAGTGTTGATTCGATAATTTAATGTATAATTATATATATGATATATTACATTACGTTAACTAATATAAGCTCGCTTTATTGATTCATTTTCTCACCGGATAATACATTGATGTATATGCGATATATGTTAATTGTATTATTTTCTTTTGTTACGTTAAATATTGTATATGTGATATATAATATTGTAACAAGTTAGGGTTACAAATGCAACATGTTTGTTGGGTTTAAACCTAGTTAGGGTTTGGATTTGGGTTAGCATTTGGGTTATGTAATACCCAGTTCTTTTTGTACACCACTATCCGTATTTTTCATAATATATTATTTACAAAATTTATTTATTTTAGATATAATTATTTTATTTCCTTTAAACCCCAAACCCTAATCCCAATCCCTTTTATTTTTGCCTCAGCCCAACATAATAAAACCAAGTAATTAAATCCCAAACCAAACCAGCCCAGCCCAAGATAAAATCCAACTTATTAAATAAAGCCCAGCCCCAGCGAAAATTAAAATAAATATAATTAAAATAAAATCCCCATCGACCCAGCCCATTTCCCTTAAGACCGCGCCAATACCCTAACCCCCAAGGCAACCCGACCCGACCCGACTCTTCTCTTCTTCCCCACTCGTTTTCTTTTCCCGCTCGATTCCTGCAGCCCCCACATCGCCGCCCACGTCGCCAACGCCCCCGCTCCTCAAGGCCACGACCGCGCGCATTCCTCAACCCCTCCTCGTCTCTCTGGCTCTCCCTCCTCACACTCTCGATCCCTCTCCAACTCCCTCCTCTCCTCTCTCCAAACCCCTGTCGCACCGACGCCGACAACAACGACGACGACCACGACAATCACCTCGCCTTCCTTCTCTTCTCCTCCATCACCTCCACCTCTCCCTCTCTTCACCATCAAGAACCGAACCCTCCCCTCTTCCATGGCCGAGCTCAAGCTCACCATGGCTGCTCCTCAACCGAGCCCTCGATGCAACCTCTGCCAACACCTCACCCGCCTCCACTTCCACCACCCATCGACACCCGAGACCCCAACCACAATCACCACCGCCGCTTCCCCCCTCGTGGCTACAGGAGCCATGCCGACGAGCCACCACGACATCCTCTGCTATTATCATTCTCCACTATAACCCCGTGGCCACAACCCCACCATTGAGCCTCATCATCAACCGCCTGAGTGCCGCATCACCACCTGCAACCCGCCGAACTCCATCGCCTGCACCTTCACCGGCTCCTCTCCTCCGAGAACGACTCTAAGAGCCCATCTCCGGCGATTTCACCTTTCAGCCGTCGCAACTAACTGCTATCATCTCCTTGCTTGCACCACACGCCTGCAACCCATGCGCCAGAGCTCCCTCCTCCTTTGAGCTTCGAGCTCCTTCCCGTTAACCCAACTCCGACCACCTCCAGCCAAGACCGAGCCTCGAGGCTTGCCCAAGCTTCAAACCAAGCATTAGACATTTCATCGAGCACTTGCCTCTATCGTCGATCACCATTATTCCAGCCTTCATCGTCGCCGAAAATGCTGTGGCTTCAGTCTCTGTGTCCGTCATCATCATTAAGGCTGTAACAGTCGCAATACCAGCGCACGTCCGTCGCATCCACCGAGCCATCGAGTCCAAGAGCCGAGGCCGCGAACCCTAGCAGCGCCGTTCGCTGCACGTTCGTACCGTTGCCTCTGCCGTGCGTCGCCAAAGCGTCTCCAGGCAAATTACCTACTTGCTTCATGCTATTTGTTTTACTAAAACTTGAAATACCGTTAAATTCCACATAAACACTTAGTGCGACTTAAAATAGTGTATGTGTTCGACGTAGAATATGAACGAAAACCTTCAACTAAACTGACGAAACTTGATTATATATGCTGTCCCGTGTGTCAATGAACATTGTGGTGAAATTTGACTGGAAAATTTAATCGTTACTGGCTTGAACGATCACCCCCAATTACACCCGTTAAAACTGAATATTTCCCGCGTCTGAAACTTGTTAAAATCATAATTAATTGTGTACACATTGAAATGATGCGTTTGAGGGATCAATACGAAGCCGACTCGACGACCTGGAATCCTATAAAAGTTTTCAATTGTTTATGTACTGAAAATATGACGAGAACTGGTTCGAAGAGCGGCTCTGGACTGCAGTCCAGAGTAGCTCCGGCTGTTGATTTCTATCTCGCGATGCTTACTACTTTGCTGCCCGAACTTGTATGTTGCGGAATACTATACTTTATTGAATATGAAACTGTTAGATAAATAACGCAAGTGATTTCACCCCTTTTTATCATCGTTTACTATTTAAACTGCAATTTAAAAGAACAGGACGTATAGCAGTCCCAAACAGAAACAGAACTGATACCCTAGTGTTGAACAGTGCATAACTTCTGACGTTGAGACGCGATTGAGAATATGTCTGGTGCGTTCGAAACCCTATTGAAAACCCTAAATTTTATTCAACTGTAGAGTCTCTAAATTCTGATCCCAACTGGGAATAAAATGCGTTACGAAACGGACTTCCGATTCTGAAACCGGATTTCCAGCAGTGAACGCTTAAAATGAAATGGCCATATCTATTGATCCTGAAACTCGATTAATGTGAAACTAATTTTTCTGGATAGATAATTAAACACACTGCTTACCCCCTTTTCATTGTATCGCTAAATTTTGCACGTATGATTTATGTTAAATTATGCAAGTGGTAGGACACCGACTGATGATATCTTAATCATGCATTAATTACTGTTTTCTCATCATATTATATGGATGCCATTGCATTGGTAACCTAGTGATCATATGCATTACCCAGTGTTAGGTTTTAGTGTTTGATTGTGGCAAGTACGTTAGTGTTTAAGCATGAATGGATAAGTGACAGTGACACGTACTTGTACACAATCAGTGGACCCTATTGATTTATTGCATTGTCGACGTCTGTGGGACGTGTATAAGTGTGACTATAATTGGTATGGGACAATTATGGAAGCACTTGTATGGGTGTCACAGGTAAGGCACCAAAAACTGTCCATTTATCTTGGGTATCCGTCGAGACATGCTTGATGAAGCCCCTATCTTCAGTTCTCACGTAGACTCATCATGGACCGAATGGTATTTGAGTTTATGGTTGGCGTTTGATGTAGACCACGGGGGGTGGGGTAGTTTGAGCGTGAGTTCAACAGAATCTCGGGAGTCCCATGCCGGCACATATGGAGATATATGGAGATATATGGGGATATTACTGATTATTATCGTGCGTGTTTCGGGCCCGTGTTCCCTTGCCCTTGGGTCCTACCTTTGGATGGGTGATACTCCTGCGTGGTTGAATCTCACACTTGGACTGACGATAGGCTTAGCGACATGTACATTGAGACTTAGAGACTGATAGGGTTAGTGACATTGACATGTATTGCTCACTGATTTTACATACCTGACATACTATTTACTGCCTTACTGTTTACCTGCTCTATTGGATACCTGCATTGGCTACTTCATGTTCACGTCTTTATTCTTCTGATTATTGTTACATATTCGTTATTATTGCACAAGTTCACATTTGTATCTATGTATATATATTGCTATCGTGTCGCTCTGACGACCTGAGTATGCATGCTCAGAGTGAGGAGTGGATCTAGCTTGGACCAGGACCTGACGTGCCTTGAGGACATCGCGGACATCTTGATCGGCGATCCAGAGCCATACATCCTTGATCTCCATCTGGTTAGTTCTTTTGATTTAGTTACTGCATTTCTCATTACCTGTGCATTGATTACTGATTACCACATTGAGCTAGAAGCCGAAGTGTGACTACGGAGAGTTATTTGCTCGACCGTAGGAGCATGGCTGGCCTTGTCGGCCCTTCGTATTCCGTATTTTGGGAAGCGGGGCGTGACATGGTTTTGTTGGTATCAAAGCCAGGTTTTGCTTCGATTGGGATTGCAGTTTCCGTGTAGTGCTTGACAATCTAAGACATCCTTCAGTCTAGATTGTAAATTTGTTATTCTTAATCTTGATTCACATAGTGTATTCTGCTATCCATCCGCTAGAGTTTGGGTGACTTAGTAGAGTTACGTGGTTGTAATTATGAACTGCAGCATAGTTACAATACTATACTCTATTGGGTGACTTGGAGTTCAACAGTTGATTTCCACTTGTTTGAATTTCACCGCACCCGACATTCTTGATTCCTTGCCTAATCCATATTGTATTTTAATTCTTATGGCTTGTGCCTTATATCGTCCTCAAAATTGTTGTTTCAGGACCATGTCTTCCAACGACTCTCCCCTATCTCCACTCCCTAGAATCAGACTGTCAAGATTTTGAATGTACTGCAAGGTCTGAAGGAAGCCCAGGAGCGAACGAACGACCTGTTAGCTGAAGGATTAAGAAGGCAGATGACTCCGGCACCAGTGGAAGCCTCCAATCGTAAAG
Source organism: Agapanthus africanus (assembly GCA_030015575.1). NCBI lineage: Eukaryota > Viridiplantae > Streptophyta > Magnoliopsida > Asparagales > Amaryllidaceae > Agapanthus > Agapanthus africanus. The sequence continues at coordinate 514,276,500 of JASDDO010000024.1, read as the reverse complement.
GGATCCCCTTTAGACAAGGAAAAGAGGTGAAGATGAAGTGCTCACTTGTTCCCCAGCAACGGAAGCAGCGGAAGACTCAACATTGTGGATACTGCAAGAAGCCAGGACACCTTCAGAGAGATTGTCGCAGCGCCAAAGGGCAGTGCCTAATTTGCGGATCCAGCGAACATCTTATCAATGGTTGCCCTAAAAGGAAGGAGCTACAAGGAGGAGATTCGTCCACACTCTCCACTCCGGCTAAGTGATGGTTATTTTGTAGTTCGAGCTTCGAGGATAGTGCGGACTCAGCGCAGGATTTAACTCACGTGACGAGAATGCAGCGGTCTAGAAATCAAAGAAGAATTATCACGTTTTCTGCTTTCAATAAAAAAATGTCGTCACTCCCTTGTAAATATTTCCTTTCTTTTAAGATCTTGTATCCGTTGAACTTTAGTTGAAATGCAATGAAATTCTGAGTTGTGATGTATGTAACGTCCCCTTGCCGCTTATTTTCCTTATACTATTCATTGCATCAGCATTCTGAAATTTGATTTTTCAGTCCTTACCTACCGCATATTTTTCTTGTACTCCGTGTCCTTGATTATTTTCTTAATGTGTTCCACAGTCTAATCATGACTCTTTCTTTTCAGGCCATGGCCCACCCTGGAGCAGCGCCGCCTCTAGATGAGGACACACAGTCGTGCGTTTCCTTGGACTGCATGCTGGTGAGTTCGGATGACGAGATCAACGGTCCACAGGTGATTTTCGAAAACAGCGATTCCGAGGGCGAGGGATTCACAGCCCCAGAAGTTGACATGATCAGCGACTCGGACGACGAAGAGGAAGATCCCAAAGAGGACCCAATAGAGGAAGATCCCGAGGAGGACCCAATAGAAGAAAATCCAGGGGAGGAAGACCTTGCGGAGAATCCAGTGGAAGGAAATCCCGTGGGAGAAGATCTAGAAGAGGCAAATCATGTGGAAGCATACCATGATGAAGAAGCTCCAGTCGAGGCAGAGAGGCCAGAAGAAGAAGACCCCGCGGCGGAAGACCCTCCAGTGGCGACCCCTGCGAGGTGCTATGGAAATGGACGCCCCTATCTGAGCGCACGAGCCTATCGTAACCTGCTGAACTTCTATAACCGCGACTGACGTGATTTAGTTTTTGTCTCTTCTGGCCAAATAAATCTATGTATAGTTTAGGGCCATCTTTTATCCTTCGAGAATGCCTTGTTTGAAAATTTTTCTGGAATGATAATAAGACTTCTCAGTTCGCTAACATTTCGATTTTTTTGATTCGCATGATGTATCGACTGTTTTCCTTCCCAATAAATTTCTTCCCTCCCGAGATTCGTGACTGTTCACCCTTACGTCCTGTGCTGACCCGACCCCAGCCTCTTCGACATCCAGAATAAAGTGTCGCACCCCGACTTTTTGATCATACCCCATTTGAAATCCCTACCCTGGCTAGACCCTATACATTTCTTATGCTATCTCCTTCTACCATAATTACTTTTAGGAACATCATCATTCGAAAATTTAGTTTTCATTATTTCGTATTTATTGAAAAAATTGTGTGTTATTGACTACTTCCATTTTACCCATTTTAGATGCTCTACTATTCCTCACATTTTCAATAGCGCAACCATATATCGCGCATTTTTACTTTGCTCTACATCTCTTAGTTTGACCACGTAGGTTTCTAAGTTATTTTAAAATCGTTTGATCGATACAGTTATTCTAAAATACTTTGGCCTATCGACAAATCCTCCACTATTTTATTATTGTTACTTTATTTTCCCAGGTATTGTGCTTATAGTTTGCTATTATAAATGGTTATGCCCGATGCTATTATTTTAGCTGCGCTATTTTGATAAACGTATGTATGCATATATTTAGGATTTCGATTTTATCTAGCATGCCTCAAATGTTATTGTTCGTTATTGCTATTTTTATTCTCTTGTACATATAGTTTCCCTTATAGTTGATTCTGCCTTATACTTACTTAGACCTTCGAATTTTTTTCTTTTCTTTTTCTTTTCATTTCTTTTTAACTGCTTGAAGTAAACCACTATATGTGAGTGTTCGAGGCATAGCTTTTCGCATGTTATTTTATATAGCTTATCGCTTGTTTTAAATTTCGAGAACGAAATTTTTGTAAGGGTGGTATGATGTAATACCCAGTTTTTTTGTACACCACTATCCGTATTCTTCATAATATACTATTTACAAAATTTATTTATTTTAGTTATAATTATTTTATTTCCTTTAAACCCCAAACCCTAATCCCAATCCCTTTTATTTTTGCCTCAGCCCAACATAATAAAACCAAGTAATTAAATCCCAAACCAAGCCAGCCCAGCCCAAGATAAAATCCAACTTATTAAATAAAGCCGCCCCAGGGAAAATTAAAAGAACTATAATTAAAATAAAATCCCCATCAGCCCAGCCCATTTCCCTTAAGCCCGCGCCTATACCCTAACCCCCAAGGCAACCCGACCCGACCCGACTCTTCTCTTCTTCCCCACTCGTTTTCTTTTCCCCCTTGATTCCTGTAGCCCCCACGTCGCCGCCCACGTCGCCAACACCCCCGCTCCTCAAGGCCACGACCGTGCGTACTCCTCAACCCCTCCTCGTTTCTCTAGCTCTCCCTCCTTACACTCTCGATCCCTCTCCAACTCCCTCCTCTCCTCTCTCCAAACCCCTAACCCGCCGACGCAGACAACAACGACGACGACCAAGACAATCACCTCGCCTTCCTTCTCTTCTCCTCCATTCACCTCCACCTCTCCCTCTCTTCACCATCAAGAACCGAACCCTCCCCTCTTCCATGGCCGAGATCAAGCTCCCCATGGCTGCTCCTCAACCGAGCCCTCGCTGCAACCTCCGCCAACACCTCACCCGCCTCCACTTCCACCACCCATCGACAGCCGAGACCCCAACCACAATCACCACCGCCGCTGCCCCCCTCGTGGCTATAGAAGCCATGCCGACGAGCCACCACGACATCCTCCGCCATTCTCATTCTCCACTATAACCCCGTGGCCACAACCCTACCATCGAGCCTCATCATCAACCGCCTGAGTGCCGCATCACCAGCTGCAACTCCGCCGAACTCCATCGCCTGCACCTTCACCGGCTCCTCTCCTCCGAGAACGACTCCAAGAGCCCATATCCGGCGACTTCACCTTTCAGCCGCCGCCACCAACTGCTATCATCTCCTCGCTTGCACCACATGCCTGCAACCTCCGCGCCAGAGCTCCCTCCTCCTCCGAGCTTCGAGCTCCTTCCCGTTAACCCAACTCCGATCACCTCCAGCCAAGACCGAGCCTCGAGGCTAGCCCAAGCTTCAAACCAAGCATTAGCCATTTCATCGAGCAGTTGCCTCTATCGTCGATTGCCGCTATTCCAGCCGTCATCGTCGCCGAAAATGCCATGGCTTCAGTCTCTGTGTTCGTCATCATCATCAAGGCTGTAGCCGTCGCAACACCACCGCACGTCCGTCGCACCCACCGAGCCATCGAGTCCAAGGGCCGAGGCCGTGAACCCTAGCCGCGCCGTTCGCTGCGCGTTCATGCTGTTGCCTCTGCCATGCGTCGCCAAAGCGTCTCCAGGCAAGTTACCTACTTGCTTCATGCTATTTGTTTTACTAAAACTTGAAATACCATTAAATTCCACATAAACACTTAGTGCGACTTAAAATAGTGTATGTGTTCGACGTAGAATCTGAATGAAAACCTTCCACTAAACTAATGGAACTTGATTATATATGCTGGTCCGTGTGGCAATGAACATTGTGGTGAAATTTGACTGGAAAATTTAATCGTTACTTGCTTGAACGATCACCCCCAATTACACCCGTTAAAACTGAATATTTCCCGCGTCTGAAACTTGTTAAAATCATAATTAATTGTGTACATATTGAAATGATGCGTTCGAGAGCTCAAATCGAAGCCGAATCGACGACCTGGAACCCTATAAAAGTTTTTAATTGTTTCTGTACTGAAAATAGGACGAGAACTGGTTCGGAGAGCGGCTCTGGACTGCAGTCCAGAGCAGCTATGGCTGTTGATTTCTATCTCGTAATGCTTACTACTTTGCTGCCCGAACTTGTATGTTGCGGAATCCTATAATTTATTTATGATGAAACTGTTATCTAAATAATGCAAGTAATTTCACCCCTTTTTATCGTTGTTTACTATTTAAACTGCAATTTAAAAGAACAGGACGTATAGCAGTCCCAAACATAAACAGAACTGATACCCTAGTGTTGAACAGTGTATAACTTCTGACGTAGAGACACGATTGAGAATACGTATGTTGCGTTGGAAACCTTATTGAAAACCCTAAATTTCATTCAACTTTAGCGTCTCTAAATTCTAATCCCAACTGGGATTAAAATGCGTTACGAAACGGACTTCCGATTCTGAAACCGGATTTCCAGCAGTGAACGCTTAAAATGAATTGGCCATATCTAGTGATCCTGAAACCCGATTAACGTGAATCTAATTTTTTTGGATAGATAATTAAACACACTACTTACCCCCTTTTCGTTGTATCGCTAAATTTTTCATGTATGATTTATGTTAAATTATGCAAGTGGTAGGACACCGACTGATGATATCTTAATCATGCATTAATTACTGTTTTCTCATCACATTATATGGATGTCATTGCATTGGTAACCTAGTGATCATATACATTACCCAGTGTTAGGTTTTAGTGTTTGATTGTGGCAAGTACGTTAGTGTTTAAGCATGAATGGATAAGTGACAGTGACACGTACTTGTACACAATCAGTGGACCCTATTGATTTATTGCATTGTCGATGTCTGTGGGACGTGTATAAGTGTGACTATAATTGGTATAGGACAATTATGGAAGCACTTGTATGGGTGTCACAGGTAAGGCACCAAACACTATCCATTTATCTTGGGTATCAGTCGAGACATGCTTGATGAAGACCCTATCTTCCGTTCTCGCGTAGACTCGTCATGGACTGACTGGTATTTGAGTTTATGGTTGGCGTTTGATTTAGACCACGGAGGGTGGGGTAGTTTGAGCGTGAGTTCAACAGAATCTTGGAAGTCCCATGCCGACACATATGGAGATATATGGAGATATATGGGGATATTACTGATTATTATCGTGCGTGTTTCGGGCCCGTGTTCCCTTTCCCTTGGGTCCTACCTTTGGGTGAGGGATACTCCTGCGTGGTTGAATCTCACACTTGGACTGACGATAGGCTTAGCGACCTGTACATTGAGACCTAGAGACTGATAGGGTTAGTGACATTGACATGTATTGCTCACTGATTTTACATACCTGACATACTATTTACTGCCTTACTGTTTACCTGCTCTATTGGATACCTGTATTGGCTACTTCATGTTCATGTCTTTATTCTTCTGATTATTGTTACATATTCGTTATTATTGCACAAGTTCGCATTTGTATCTACGTATATATATTGCTATCGCGTCGCTCTGACGATCTGGGTATGCATGCTCAGAGTGAGGAGTGGATCTAGCTTGGACCAGGACCTGACGTGCCTCGAGGACATCGCGGACATCTTGATCGGCGACCCAGAGCTATACTTCCTTGATCTCCATCTAGTTAGTTCTTTTGATTTAGTTACTACATTTCTCATTACCTGTGCATTGATTACTGATTATCACATTGAGCTAGAAGCCGAAGTGTGACTACGGAGAGTTATTTCCTCGACCGTAGGAGTATGGCTGGCCTTGTCGGCCCCTCGTATTCCGTATTTTGGGAAGCGAGGCGTGACAGGTTAGCTTTTTCATGAGCTTTCATGAAGCTTCATGAAGCATTGACTTTATCTTTTCTCTTTGGATTTTTGTGGAGTCATTTCTTAACCCAATGCAAACCCTTTACCCTAGTTTATTCTCTACAAGGGTTAAGCCCTCATGCTTAACTCATGGTTGATTTTGTAACCACAGCTATAATTCATTATTCATCACAAAAGGTTTCATCTTCTTCTTCCTCCTTGAAAAGCTTACTAGCTTTTGTGTTTGTGATGATATAGTGTGAGAAATTGAGAACAAAAGAGAGCAAAATTCCTACTTCATCATCCTCATCTATTCTAGCCATTTAGATTAGGGCGTTCACTTCTCTAATAAGTTGTTTAGTGAAGTGTAAGTTTGGGTTAGAGATTCTTCAAGGTAGATCATCTTAGATCATGAAGACTACAAGAAAGGTGTCTCATTTACCTCATGGAGCCACTCAAGAGTTGGAGCTCATGATGATTGCAGCGAAGGGACCTCAACATGGAGCTTATGAAGTGAAGGAACGGACTACAAAGGTTGTAATCCCTATCTCTTAGAAGTAAAGGTGTTTACTTGTTCAATGTTTTAGCCTAATCTCTAGTTAAGATCCTTGCTTTAGGTTGTTCGGCACCTGAAAAATTTAATTTTGGCATGGTTGATGCCTTGTAGAACCTTGTTCTAGTGCCTAATAACCTTACAGTGGTATTAGAGCCTAGCTAGAGCATTAGGTGACATGTAGACGAAGTTAAAAGTCCGATCGAACCCCGAAACGTCATATTTGACTCCCTCTCTGGAAATTTTTTTAAAAGATGGTTTTTTCCTTATTAAAAATACTCAGAAAATTAAGTAGGTGATTCTATGGATAACTGTGAAATACGAACCCCTTATTCCTACAAGTCGCCGCGGAATCGCGGTAATACCAGGCATTTCGCGGCGGTTCCGCGGCCGTACTTAGGTATCAGGGATATATATTTCTAGGTAACATCCGTAGGTATTACTACATGCTTCTGGGAATTTTTAATATTACTCAAGTGTTGAGTTTTCTGGAGATCTTTTGTATTCGTTGATTCGATCGGAAAGTTTAACATCGTTTAGTTTTTCGGGTAATTTAGAACGTGTTAAAAGGTTCGAACGGATATCAACAACTCACTTTTTTCCATGTCGGAAAACTTTCAAGTGTTGGATTTTTTCCAGAGTTTAAAACTTTCGGAAAATCATGCAAGCGTATCTATGGACTCTCTAGAAGAATGTAACCTTAACTCGATTATGTGATCGTCAAAACTACCACTGAACCCTAGGGTTTGTGGTAGTTTAGCGTTGCCACATGTGAGGCGTTGGTTTAACCCTTCTACGGCTGGTTCATAGGAGTTGTGACATGTTCTGGAACTTTTTGAACTCTGCTCAAGTGTTGAGCTATTTGGTAAATCTTGGGTATTTGTTTATTCGATTGAAAAGTTTAACATTGTCTATTTATCTGGAATGTGATACAATATGTGGAATTCATATAGTTAGGCATGAAATCCGCAATATGTGATATTTCGGGTTTACGATGTCTAAGGAGTTTATGGATTCCAAATGTTGTAGTTTTTCACTTTCTTTTCTGCGACCGTAAGTGTAGTATGTGGGGTATTGCCGGCTTCGTTGCTATACATCAACGACAATCGGGATATGCATACTTACTTACGTTGATGATATGTGATGTTATGTGTTGCTGTGATATGTTATATTGGATCGTCGTGTTTTGAATAGCCGGGGGTTTTATGTGAGATGAGGGTTTTTATTTTCATTCATGTAAAATTCAATTGTATGTAATATTCTTTTATTGGGGCACTTCCGGGTTGAGGATGATATCACCATTGTATATTATTTACTTTTCCGCATTAGGATAGACCCAAGGCGGAGAGCACAAGTAGCCGGGTTCTAAGGTCCAGTGGAAGGCCATCTCGAGGAGTCGAGACCGGGTCTCCTAACTCTAAAATTGGCAGCGTCACTTGCTGCTCCGTAGGGGTCTAGGGATGTGGGTTTGGCTATTCATCACGACCGTGTAATCCGTGTTTTATATAGGCTCGAGATAAAACACGGACCTCCTAGTATATCCAATATTTCATATGATTCTTCTGCTGTTGATATACTGTGATGTGATCATATTATATGCGTGAGACGAATGTTTTATTATTATATATGAGATATATAGTAGACGTTGCTTATGTTTTACACCCGCGCTAGTCTCGTCCCGGTATGCCGTTAGTTAAGTAACCTAACGGTGCATAACGGAACATTGTGGCGAATGCGGATGGCATAAGCGTACGTTGTATTTTCATTTCTTCTGTGATGCTTAGGAAGCATAAATGAAGGGATTTATTAATGAGATTAATAAAAGAAAAGAAACTTAAAAGTTGTTGTAGAATCAAATTTTCAAAAAGGGTAGCTACAGTTTTTGCTTTGCATAGTGGTATATATGATATACCCTGCACCTTATTCGATGAGGAAAGAGCCGAGATCCCTTCACCGGAAGTGACCTCTTTAGCAAAACTGTCAGATGCTACAAACTTACGGTTTAGTTTTTGATCACTTCTATAGTTCTTGCTTTGCACAGCGTTATTTGTGAAATATCCTGCACCTTATTCGATAAGGAAAGAGCCGAGATCCTTTCACCGGGAGTGACCTCTTTAGCGAAACTGCAAAAGCCTCAAAAACACTCCTTTTCAAAAAACACTTGTTTCTACAACGATATCAAGCTCATTACGCTCATGGTTTTCTGAAAAACCTGCGTAGCTCTCCGTCATTTCAGATAAAGACTATTTAGTATTCGTGCTGCGTTTGTTGGCCTTTGTCAAGGCGTAGTGTGTGGTAGCTAATTAGTACTTATCTGTTTAAACATGTGATGTGATTGGATTAGGGTAGTCGTACGACCTTATTGGCCTTTGTCAAGGGTCGTGCGGGTGGGTTTATTTCAATCAAGAAATGACAGGTTGAACTTGACTAGCTTCCTATGGTTTGTTGGCCTTTGTCAAGGTCATAGGGGGTTAGGGGTAAAAGCATTATCGGGAATTTCAAGTGTTGAAATTTGCAATGAGATTGCATACCTTCTATGAGATAGATGGATCCCGATACACACTGCGAGTAAGAGTTACTCCTGGGAGAATTTTACACAGGACAATTATCCGATCAAGTAGGTGTCTAGAAAGGTGTTTACGGGGTTACGCCTCTGGGAAAACGAGGTTTATTCTAATTAAGGTCCGTGCGAAAGCACGGGGAACCTCCCTCAAAGTAACAACACTGGCCTGGTTGAAAGATTGGCGAACTTGTAAAGTGTAATTAATCCCGGCTAATCTTACCTTTTAGGTTTTGAAGGAAGATTTGATAAAAAGCAGTGGGGGCCATCCTGATTAGATAAGATAATAACCAATCTAATCTTGCAAGAGCATACGCTAAAGTGTTTTCTTCTCTCTCTCTAGGTAGCGACCATATCAGGCCTTAATCAAGATAATAATATGGATGTATTGACTGAACCCGCTTTTTATACTGAGCAGAGGAACGTTGGTCCCGCTCCCACTTATAACTGTTATAAGTCTGAGCAGAGAATATGAGAATACCTAGATTCTCACGCCACCCAAACGAAGAATAAGCATGTTGATGCATCTTCTTCGGGTGTGTTATTTATCGAGAACTGTTTTTCAGTTCACTCTACGTCCTGGGTATTAGATACCGGATCGGGATCCCATATATGTAATATGTTACATGGGCTGCGTAAATGTAGGGAACTGGGAGAGGGTGATCATTCCGTAAGAGTAGGGAATGGTGCAAATGTTGCAGCCAAAGCAGTTGGCGAATATCACCTTGTGTTACCAAATGATAATACATTGGTTCTGAACGAATGCTATTACATTCCGACCCTGATATGCAATCTTATATCAGTTTCTTTATTGAGTAAAGAGGGATATAATTTTGTAGTACAGGATAATGTTATGAACATATTCCTGAATCAAAAGTTGATTGGTTCAGGATCGTTAAATAATGGCATATACATTCTCAACCAAACCACAGTACTTAATGTACAAAACACACACAAGAGGAAAAGTTCAGAAATGAACGAATACTTCTTGTGGTATTGTAGACTAGGTCATATCAATGCGACATGGCTAGCTAAGTTACATGAGGATGGATATTTGAATCCGTTCGAATTTTCATCGTATGACACTTGCCAGTCATTTCTCAAAGGCAAGATGACCAAAACTCCGTTTAGTGGACACGAAGAAAGAGTTACAGAACTCTTGGGACTGATACATAGTGATGTATGCGGACCCATGTCTACACATGCCAGGAACGGTTCTTCATACTTCATTACATTCACTGACGATCTCTCAAGATACGGACATGTGTTCTTGTTGAAACACAAGTCTGAAGCTTTTGAGAAATTCAGAGAATATAAGAACGAAGTAGAGAACCAAACGGGCAAAAGTATTAAGATCCTTAGATCAGATCGAGGAAGAGAATACTTGAGCAATGCGTTCCTGGACTATCTAAAAGAGAATGGGATTCTTTCTCAGCTTACTCCTCCTTATACACCACAGCACAACGATGTGTCGGAGCGGAGGAATCGCACCCTGTTAGATATGGTGCGCTCTATGATGAGTACTGCTGAGTTACCTATTTCCTTTTGGGGTCATGCGCTTGAGACAGCAGCATACCTATTGAATCAAGTTCCATCTAAATTTGTACCTACCACACCATATGAGATATGGAGTGGGAAGAGACCATGTCTTAAACGAGTTAAGATATGGGGTTGTCCGGCCTATGTCAAAAAGCAAAATCCTGACAAACTCGAGACACGGTCAGTTCTTTGTAAGTTTGTGGGATATATTAAACATTCACATGGATATCTTTTTTACCACAGCGAGGAACAAAAGGTGTTTGTTTCTCGACATGCCATTTTTTTAGAAAAGGAATTTCTTGCAAAAGAAATTAGTGGCGAAGAGGTAGAGCTGGAAGAAGTTCCAGCATCACAAACTACAACTGAAGATTTAGTGGAACTAGAGGATTCAGTAGTACCCAACGAACCCCAGCCTCTCCGCCGATCTAGTAGGGTTTCTTATCCACCTAAGAGATACTAGGGTTTTCTCATTGATGGTGGAAGCGAGGATTGCATCATGGAAGATGATGACCCGACTAGCTTCGAGCAGGCCATCACGAGTGGTGACTCTGTGAAATGGCTGGATGCAATGCGATCCGAGATGGAATCCATGTACACCAATAAAGTATGGACTTTGGAAGTTGCTCCTGAAGGGGTAAAACCCATTGGGAGCAAGTGGATCTTCAAGAAGAAACTTGGTGTGGATGGAAAAGTTGAGACTTTCAAAGCTAGACTTGTTGCAAAGGGTTTTCGTCAACGTCCAGGTGTGGATTATGACGAAACCTTTTCTCCAGTGGCTATGCTTAAGTCCATCCGGATCTTACTTGCCATTGCTGCATACCATGACTACAAAATCTGGCAAATGGATGTTAAGACCGCCTTTCTAAATGGTGATTTAGAGGAGTGCGTATACATGACTCAGCTAGAGAGCTTCGTAGATAGTGGGAGCAGCGGAAAGGTGTGCAAGCTGCTTAAATTCATCTACGGGTTAAAGCAGGCATCGCGGAGTTGGAACATCTGTTTTGATATTATAGTCAAAGAGTTTGACTTCATCAAAAACATAGATGAACCTTGTATCTATAAGAAGGTTGCAGAGAGTAAGGTTGTCTTCCTCGTATTGTACGTGGATAACATACTCTTGATAGGAAATGTTGTTCCTATGCTGCACTCGGTCAAGCTCTTCTTATCACATAGATTCTCAATGAAAGATCTAAGTGATGCCCCCTGCATTTTGGGAATTAAGATCTATAAAGATAGATCTAAAAGGATACTGGGATTGTCCCAATCCAGGTACATTGACACCATACTAAAGAGGTTTAGTATGGAAGAATCCGAGCGTGGGAATCAACCCACGATCTCTGGACTCACTCTCTCCAAAGAGTTGTCTCCTAAGACTGGTTTGGAGAGAGCTCGCATGCAAGGGATACCCTATGCTTCGGCAGTAGGCTCTATCATGCACGCGATGCTATGTACCAGTCCCGATGTAGCATACTCACTAAGTGTAGTGAGTAGGTATCAAGCAGATCCAGGAGAGAATCACTGAACAGCTGTGAAGAACATTCTCAAGTACTTGAGAAGAACTAGAGAGATGTTCTTGGTGTATGGTAACGGAGAACTCCAGGTGGAGTCCTTTATCGATTCAACCTTCCAAAGTGATAAGGATGACTCCAAGTCGCACTCGGGATTTGTCTTTACCCTAAATGGAGGGGCGGTTTGTTGGAAGAGTTCCAAGCAAAAAACCGTGGCGGACTCGACGATGGAGGCTGAATACATCGCTGCCAACGATGCTGCCAAAGAGGCTGTCTGGATGAAGAAGTTCATCACTGAACTTGGTGTGGTTCAGTCCATTGTGCATCCAATACCTTTGTATTGCGATAACAATGGAGCTGTGGCTTTGGCCAAGGAACCCAGGTCCCATCAGAAGTCCAGACATATTCTGAGGCGGTATCACTTGATCAGGGAGATAGTTGATTGCCGTGAGATCGAGGTCAGGAGAGTTGACACGAAGGATAACACTGCGGATCCACTCACGAAGGCCATTCCCCAGATAAAATTTGAGAGACTCTTCGGGATGTTGGGTATGAGATACTACAACAGCTGGCCTTAGTGCAAGTGGGAGATTGTTAGTTATATATATATGACCATTGTTGTACATATGATGTATATTACAGTGGATGCTTGGATATATATAGAGAGGACTTTCTTGCTCAACATGATAGTATGCTATTTAGTTTCACTTTGTCTTAAAATATTGACTTGTATTAGCTTACTGTCTTACTCACACATATTGATAAAGCCCTTAGGATATGTACTCGACTACTAGGACTATGATGCAGATCATACTAGTGGGGCCAGGTTAGTCCAAGAGTACATCCTATAACTGTTCCTAGTCGAGGGAGTGTCGAGATAGGGCATCGATATTCCAGAGTAGACTAGCGTATACGCATCTTGACCTATATTGATGGGCGATGGATGATCCCATATCCATCGGTGTTTGACATCAAAGATGGTGTACGGGTGCTCAGTGGTGACTAGGTACACTGAACGGACTCGCCGAGAACTCCTAGATGGTATTATACCTATCGTCAAATAGCAGTTCTCTGGTGACACTGGTACAGGTTAGTCTGTAGACCCGAGATCGTCAAAGAGTCTTGTGTGATTCCTATTGTGCTTTGATTTCCACCTTACCACGTCCAAGAGGGCGTGCAAAATGGTGGCTTTTGGGTACAGCCCCGAATCATATGGAGGCAATGAGCGATAGGAGGGGTTTCGTCTCTCCCGGTATAGGGAGTTGATGCTGTGCTGTGTTCGATTGGCTATAACTGGAAGTCCCTGGCCAGGGCTGATATGGAGTGCTACTGGTAAGAGTTATCAGTAGTTTCTCGACCCGTTATGAGCCTCACATCGACACGACTTATCGGTTACAAGGGTCTGACATTTACCACCCCTAGACTTGATATACGACATATGAGACGAACAGACCGGACTGTACAGGAGTGTTATTGATTAGATTCGCAGGAGAATGTATAGGCTTGCTTGTTGATCTTCTGATCGCTCCATACCTGGATGGCTGTTACGTTTAGCTGACCGCTTGCAGCATGTGGGTGTTTGATATGATCATCACCTACTGCCGGCGTATTGACGATTCTTTAGAGTCCTACACAGAGGTTTCCTGGCTCAAGCAAAACGGAGTAGGAGCACATATGTGATATATGTGGCACCGAGAATAATACGATATGAGATACCGTATTCTATTCTCGCGATATATGATATCGGCCGGGTATATGTGATATAGCCGGGTCATCGGATCAAGTGTTGATTCGATGAAATGGTACATGTTATATTAGTCGGTTATATGCAATATAGCCGGATTGTCGGATCAAGTATTGATTCGATAATTTAATGTATAATTATATATATGATATATTACATTACGTTAACTAATATAAGCTCGCTTTATTAATTCATTTTCTCACCGGATAATACATTGATGTATATGTGATATATGTTAATTGTATTATTTTCTTTTGTTACATTAAATATTGTATATGTGATATATAATATTGTAACAAGTTAGGGTTACAAATGCAACATGTTTGTTGGGTTTAAACCTAGTTAGGGTTTGGATTTGGGTTAGCATTTGGGTTATCTTTTTCATGAGCTTTCATGAAGCTTCATGAAGCATTGACTTTATCTTTTCTCTTTGGATTTTTGTGGAGTCATTTCTTAACCCAACCCAAACCCTTTACCCTAGTTTATTCTCTGCAAGGGTTAAGCCCTCATGCTTAACTCATGGTTGATTTTGTAACCACAACTATAATTCATTATTCATCACAAAAGGTTTCATCTTCTTCTTCCTCCTTGAAAAGCTTACTAGCTTTTGTGTTTGTGATGATATAGTGTGAGAAATTGAAAACAAAAGAGAGCAAAATTCCTACTTCATCATCCTCATCTATTCTAGCCACTTAGATTAGGGTGTTCACTTCTCTAATAAGTTGTTTAGTGAAGTGTAAGCTTGGGTTAGAGATTCTTCAAGGTAGATCGTCTTAGATCATAAAGACTACAAGCAAGGTGTCTCATTTACCTCATGGAGCCACTCGAGAGTCGGAGCTCATGATGATCGCAGCGAAGGGACCTCAATACGGAGCTTATGAAGTGAAGGAACGGACTACAAAGGTTGTAATCCCTATCTCTTAGAAGTAAAGGTGTTTACGTGTTCAATGTTTTAGCCTAATCTCTAGTTAAGATCCTTGCTTTAGGTTGTTCGGCACTTGAAAAATTTAATTTTGGCATGGTTGATGCCTTGTAGAACCTTGTTCTAGTGCCTAATAACCTTACAGAGACATGACTGGAAAGTGTCATAAGATAAAAATTCGAACGGATTCAAATGTCCATCCTTATGAAACTTAGCTAGTCGTGTCGCATTGATATGACATAGTCTACAATACCACAAGAAGGATTCGTTCATTTCTAAACTCTTCCTCTTGTGTGTGTTTTGTACATTGAGAACTGTGGTTTTATCTAGAATGTATATGCCATTATTTAACGAACCTGATCCAATCAACTTTTGATTTAGGAAGATGTTCATAACATTATCCTTTAGTACAAAATTATATCCTTCTTTACTTAATAAAGAAACTGATATAAGATTGCATATCAAGGTCGGAATGTAATAGCATTCGTTCAGAATTAATGTATTACCATTTGGCAATACAAGGTGATATTCGCCAACTGCTTTGGCTGCAACATTTGCCCCATTCCCGACTCTTACGGAATGATCACCCATTCCCAGTTCTCTTCCTTTCCTTAGCCTATGTAACATATTACATATGTGGGATCCCGATCCGGTATCTAATACCCATGACGTAGAGTGAACTGAGAAACAGTTCTCGATGACTAACACACCCGAAGAAGATGCATCAACATGTTTCTTCTTCGTTTGGGCGGCGTGGGAATCCGGACATTCCCCAATTTCCTGTTTAGTCTTATAACAATTATAAGAAAGAACGGAACCAACGTTCCTCTGCTCAGTATAACAAGCGGGTTTGGTCAATACATCTATATTATTATCTTGATTAAGACGTGACATGGTCGCTACCTGGAGAGAGAGAGAAGAAACCACTTTAGCGTATGCTCTTGCAAGATCAGATTGGTTATTATTTTATCTAATCAGGATGGCTCCCACTGTTTTTATCAAATCTTCCTTCAAACCCTAAAAGGAAAGACCAGCCGGGATTAATTACACTCTACAAGTTCGCCAATCTTTCAGCCAGGCCAGTGCCGGTACTTTGAGGGAGGTTCCTCGTGCTTTCGCATGGACCTAATTAAAATAAACCTCGTTTTCCCACAGGTATAACACCGTTGACACCTTTCTAGACACCTACTTGATTGGCTAATTGTAAAGTGCAAGACTCTCCCAGGAGTAATACTTACTCGCAGTGGGTATCGAGATCCAACTATCTCATAGAATGTATGCAATCTCATTGCAAATTTCAACACTTGAAATTACCGATAATATTTTGCCCCTAACGTGCTATGACCTTGACGAAAGCCAACAAACCATAGTCCGCTAGTCAAGTTCAACCCGTACATTTCTTGATTGAATTAAACCCACCCGCATGACCCTTGACGAAAGCCAACCAAGCCGTACGACTACTCTAATCCAATCGCATCATATGCTGCAGATAAGCAGTAAGTAGCTACCGTACAATACGCCTTGACGAAAGCCAACAAACGCAGCATGAATAGTAAATATTACTTATCTGAAATGTCGGAGGGCTACTCAGGTTTTTCAGAAAACCATGAGCGTAATGAATATGATATCTGTCACGACCCGAAATTGGCACGTGACGGCCCTAATACTACGCAACGTCTATAGGCGTAACGCAGTAAAAGAAAGCCAAAACCCAGAAATCTAAACCATTAAAGAAATAAGAAAGTGATAATAGTATTTTCAAAACCTTTGAAATCACAACCCAAATTCTTTAAAGTCTCACTTTTATTCCTTAAAATTTTGGCAGCACCTCCTTTGTAAAACAAGCCCCCAAAAAGGGGTACAACATAAATATAAGGTAAAGCATCCCAAACGGGAGCAAAATCCACGCCCAACGGCGGAAAACAATCACCACAACAGATATACGACGCCGTAACGAAGAAAGAGACGATATAAATAAAACTGCATAAAAACCTCCAAGTCACAAAATAATATACAATATCGTCCTCACACCAAGTCACTAAATCATACATAATACTGGTAGATGGAGAGTACATGGATACAACGAATATACAATACAACATCGGATAACCACAAAACCCACCTGGGCAAAACTGCACACTATCAGGCGAAGTGGTATCCGCAGCCCCAAAAGATGATACGAAGGATGGAAATAGCCTGCCTCTGACTATCCTGAGGAACACCTGCAAACACTGTGGCACAACGGGGGTGAGTTGCCAACTCGTGAATAGTAAATAACATATGCAGATAATCACGAGTATGTACGTACAGCGCGAATCTAACATGAGCATGTAATATCAATGAATAGTCATATATAATGCAATAATCATGAAAAGTACACTAGCAGGTACTACTAACACATGAAGCAATAATATGACAATCTGTATGCAATAATCATGTAAGGTGCTCTTTCAGATACTACTAATACATAAAGCAGTGTATAAACAATAAATGTGGAGTATGGAATTAAAACATGTCATTTCCACGGAAATCCTAACCTCGTGGTAGGACCAAAATCCAACAAGACAATCAAATTCCAAATTTCCACAAATCAGCCCCCAAATTGGCTCTCATATCATGTAAATCTCATATATCCCGAATGCACAACATCAATATATATCTCATATATCCCGAATGCACAACATCAATATATATACCTCATATATCCCGAATGCACAACATCAATATATATCTCATATATCCCACATAACCAGTGTGTACCATATCAGTATAAAGTAAGTTTCATATAAGGTGAGTGTCTAACATCGACACCCAAAATATCATGAAACAAGTGTCCAGCATCGACACCAAAATACTGATCTCTGAGACGCCATCACCTAGGACTGGCCCTCCAATGTCATGTACGTACATCCTAATAACCTGGGTAAGCACCACCCGCAATCTGCAAGGCATGTACGTACATAACCTCGATCGATATCCCCCAGATATACGTCGAGTCCAAATACTGTCACCAGATGGTAAACGCCCCCAGCCGGGCTCAACGGCATGGACCTTCGATCTTCTTGCCCCGGGGAACCAACCGGGCTCCACCATGTACCCGCACACGGCTCACGACTCCTCCTCGCATGGGGTATATATAAGCTCAGAATTGAGAAATCTCATGGTGGAAGCTGAAATATCATATCAAGATAAACCGGGTTTTTCAAATAATGCATAATTTCATGAAACAACCACGGTCCTCAAATCCAGAAAACATCAAGTAGTGAATATGTATGAATGCATGAATCAATACACATATATTAGCATCCCATTCCACTGATATTGGTGTAAAGGCATATATAACAGCGTCCAACTCCACTGTTATATATACATAGTATTAAAAATATCAGAGAACATCAGATGACATCTATGAATGTAGTATATGCAATATGAAACAGTAATATGAGCATATACAGGAAAACAACTATTTAACTGCAACTAGTTAAATAAATATATCACACGGTTCCTGATTTCCCCGAAATCAGATGCAACAATATAGACAGGTTAACATGTAGCTATAACAAGATATGCGTAACCATATCGGTATTGCAAGATATGTGTGTCCATATGTAAGTATGTATGATGTCAAAGTAGCTGTAGCAAGGTATGTGTCTATACCTATCCATAATACCCTCCAGGTATATGTATGTATGTATGTATGTATGCCAGATGTATAAGTAGCTATATCTCATATGTGTATATACCAATCACAATGGTACAATACCATATAGGTATATGGGTAACTAACATGTAAGTGTACAGGTATGCTATATGTGGGTTGTGCGTGACATGGCAATTATTGACGGTGTGTGTAGCATACAATCAGTGCTCGTGCAACATGAATCGTCAATAATAGTGCAGTGTCCTAAGGATACTAGTCCAAGCACAACAATTACTAAGCAGTAGGGTGAATGCGCAATTCTAAACATGACATAGAATATGCGACAAGTTAAGTCATTTCTATCCCAGACGCATAACGCCATGCGGGCGATTCCCCTGTAGATGTTAAATCTACTCACCAACACTCCTCGCTAATTGTAGCCAACCACCTGTTTTCCCTTTGTAGCTGTATCCATAGTCCCCGCCTGTGAACCTACAATATTAAGACTATAAAGCAAGCATATATTAATAATAGACTCAAAACACGCACACACTACATTTAACCGACACAAAACACAAAACATCCTCTTAAGTGTTCGTATTGTGGCTAACGTGCGTAGCGACACGACGAAAATAACTTAAGAGCAAAACCACACAAAGTGCACGATCCGTGTCGTATAACGTATTGCACGAACACAAAACACTACAACCTACCTAAGTGATCCCAGATTTTGCATACAGTAAAAACTAAACAAACAAACAAGACCAAATACACCCAAACCACAGCATAGACCTACCCTCAAATCCTACACACCCATTCACCCTAGGGGCCGAGGTCGCCGGAATTTTCCCTCCTGTCGCCGGCCGAGGTCCGAGCAGGTGGGGTCGTGTCTCAGGTGGGGTCCTATGGTCACAGGTACATCACAACTAAAATGTTTGGTTTTCTAGTATGTTCTCGGGATCATAGCAGGTCACAGATATCGCAAAACGACACTAAAATACGATATATGCACAAACCCTAACTTTAAACACTTAAAACTGAATCTAACTAACTACATACCACAAAAACTAAATAAAGAACAGATAAGGATCATTACCTATCCTCAAGAACACAAAGATCCAAGCTTTCCTAGCTCCAAGATGCTAAAAGTGATCAAAGATGTGATTTTTGGTGTTTTTGTGATATATTTTGGGCTTTTGAGGAATCAGTGTGCTAGAATGATGCAAGAATGGAAAAGAAATGAGCAAGGGCAGTAGAGGGAGAGAGGGATTCGGCCAAGGGAGAAGAATGGAGAGTTGTGGAGTGTTCTAGCTCAAATTTGCAATAAATGCACACATAAATGCTTTCACACACACATAAATACACATGAATGCACCTTTAAATCAATTTCTTTTCTTTTCTTTAAACCCTAAACCCAAGTCAACACAAGGAATTCTAGATAATATGTGGGTTTGGTTTACTCAAGAATAATTGAAGAAAAGATACAAAGAGAAGTTTTCCCAAAATGTGATATCGCATTAAAATAATATTAAAATTGGGAAAAATTCAAATTGGACCAAAACGTCCCATATAACCCCAAAGCTTGCGCACTAGCTTTATTTTAGCTAAACTAGGTGTTGGCAAGTCTATATGGTCGTTTGATCACAGTCGGTTTAAAACGGAAAATACCGACAATTTTATCCAAAAACGGAAACATTCACATAACGATTTCTAAAATGTTACAATCTCCCCCCTTATAAAAATTCGTCCCCGAATTTAAAATTCTCACTAAGCGTACCTTCAAAGAGAAGAGTACAAAACTCCCAAATCTCGCTCACAGCCTCCCAAGCGATCACCTCACTAAACGGCTACGTCCAAGAAAACTCTCCACAGATGGCAAGACCCTTGACCGAAGTTTCTCCACCTGCCGAGCCACCAACACACATGGCTGTCGGTGAACGAAAAGAACGAGTCCAAACTAAATGGTCTGGTGCTGAATCATGTGGGAAAGTCATGAAGGTATTTGCAAAGTATCAACACAAAGAAAACGGGGTGAATAGTCAAAATCTGGGCGGAAGTGCCAAGTTAAAGGCAACGAAACTAACTCGCTTTAAGTGATCCTGGAATAAGCTTCCCAAAACTCAACACGTCATTCATCGAAAAGTCCGTAGGAATAAATGATCTCCTACTGCGAAACCAAGTCTGTAACCACCATGGTCGACATAAGACCTCTGTCTGCACTGGCTGTCATCATCCTAACCTGAACCAACTGGATCATCTCCGAAGTCTCTAAACTAGTTGGGGTCCAAAAATCCTACTACGCAGAGTCTGAAAAACAGATTGGTGATCGACACGACCTAACAACCAAACCTAAAGGTTGCCAATTGGAGTGTCTCCTGATAATAGCTATCGAAGGAGAACCCTAACAATGGCGAGTGACGATCCCCAACTGCTGACAACAATTAGTACGTACGCACAAGCATAACCTCTACAGTCGATATAGCCCGCTCTCACAAAACCATAATCCTGCGGATGGAAAGATGGAGCTAAAGCTCAACCAGTACCCAAGGCTTCCTGAAGCTCCTTCCCAAGACGGCAAGCAAACAGGGTGCCTTCATTTGATACGACTTATGAAGGAACTCTGTGCAACGCACAACTTAACAAAGAACAACTGAGCAAACTGAGTATAACCGGACAACAAACACCCGAATGGATCCACACCCTGTCTAACCCTGGGTAGACACCATAATGAAATTCGTGGAGATCTGCTCCCATTCCCACTTCGGAACGGTTAAATGTTGCAACTCTCCAGCCGGTCTCAGATGCTCAACCAACACACAAAGAAAGAATTGGTGCAGTTGTCAACCGAATCATCAACTGCCGAAACTCCGCACGCATGCCTCAGTCCACAGAAAAAGAAACTCCTTCCAGGTCAGTCCAGTCAACGGGGCAGCACCACACTAGCAATCCTGCACGAAACGGCGGTAAAAACCAGCTAAGCCCTAAAATCAACGGACCTCCGTCTGTGCCAAAGCTATACGGTCTCGATCTCCCTCGGAACCATATGAAACCGTCTCCCGTAACTACAAGACCTAGGAGTCCACACAACAAGCCCGAAGGAACACTCCGAGAACCTCGCAAACAGCTGGGGCTCTCCCAATGTCTACAAAACAAATTCCCAAGTGCTGCTCCTATTCCTCACAACACTTTGTATAGACCAGAATGTCGTCAATAACACAACAATAAACTGGTCGAGGAACAGCCTGAAGAAATCTGGTGTCACGACCCGAAAGTACGGAACATGACCGGCACTTAGATTACGAAGCGTCTAGAGGCGCCACGTAACCTAAGTAAGCCGAAGCCCAGAAATCTAAACCATAAGAGAAGAAAAAGAAGAAAAGAAAAGAAAACAAGTATAAAAACATCAGCAAATTTTACCAAAAATTTCAGCAGAGTCTCCTCTGTAAAAACTGGCCCCAAACGGGTACAACAAGTATAATATACATAAACAATAAAAAGCATCCCCAAACGGGAGCTAGCATCAACGCCAACAGGCGGAAACAACCACAACAAGCACAATAATTTACAACGCCAATAGGCGAGGCTCAAAACTCAAAAGAAAACAAAACCACCAGATCAGAATAATACATGCGCGACTCTAAGGTCGAAATAAAAGACTGGTCCAATAACTTATCAAGTAATACAAATATGGTTGATGGAGCTTACTAGATACAAATGAATGAATAAAAGTACAATGGTGGTTCGGATACAAGTGAACCAACCTACCGTGCAAATCACCCTGAAGAAAAGATGTGCCAACAAGCTGCCACGGAAACCTGTACATCGAACCTGTAAAGAATTTGGCATAACGGGGGTGAGTTGCCAACTCGTGAGTAGAAGACATCTACGAAAAGAAATCGAATGCACGACGCTATCCTAGGTCATAATAATACACTACTATATCCCAAACATCTAGTAATAGCAGGGTAATACTACGTGTAAGTGCAACTACTCCGTGTCGTGTCAGTACCTCATATAATACTATGTCATATGAATGAAATGCATGCACCATGAATGTAAAGTAACAAATCCTGAAATCCAGATATATATGTATAAGAAATCTTTAGCTGTTATCATAGTAGAATGTGTATAAGAATCTGAAATCTCAAAAATGAAATCCATGGAAATCCGTGTCAAACATCGACACAACACATGTAATCTCAAGTCTCAATATCTCGGGCTCCGTCAGTCCGGATCGGCCCATATCATCAAATCCCACGACAACGGTCGGTATCCTCCGGATATCCGCCGCGCCAGACATCACCGGTAGGTAGTCTTCCCCTGCCAGGCTCATCGTCTACAACTCGATCTTCTTGCCCCGGGGTACCGTACCGGGCCCACCATGTACCCGAGACGGTTCATCCACTCCTCGAACCGGGTCTCGAAATCCAACAGAAAACATGAAATCTCATGGTGGACGACACATACATCACGAGAAAACCGCATCTTATTTTAAAAAGAGAAGAGGAGAGAGAGAGAAGTTTTATATATTTTTGCGGTTTTCCCCAAAAATCCAGAAATCTCATAGAAATCCAAATCTCAAAATCATGAGTAAGCATATGATAAGTGTCGGCATATGCCCATACTACTGCATGATAACATGAAAATATGAATGCATGAATGTCTAAGTAATAATATCATGTCTTATACTAACATCAGAGAGTGATCACAATATTATATCGGTTTAGTTGTTAACTGATTCAATCAATAAAAGATAATATGATCTAAAGTGTACGTGACATAGCAATTACCGATGATGATGTGTGTGAGCCGGCAAATAAGTGTGCGTGGAATATGCGCATCATCGGTAATGGTGCTGGTGTCCTAACAGGTATGGTTTGTACTGATTATTGCAACATATGTAAGAACATGTACCATGATGATTACAGTATGAATGTAAATACAGGTGTGCATTATCCACTCCTCTGCGGGATACGAGTACAACTACCACTATGTGAGTCGAACCTAAACCAGTGTCCATCTAACATCGTAAGGAACTAAACCTAATAGACTAGTCGGTAAGAAACTAGAGTCTACCTAAGGTCTAAATCAATATCTCTAATAGTCGGCGATCCTGCCTCAATAGCGTCACGTACGTAGTACGGCTTCCTCGAATCAAGAGTGCGGATCAATCATCAAATCTAAGTCTCGTACAGTAAAATCCATCGTACGGCATCCCAATATCGGGGTACGGTCAAGTATCTCCTAGGTGTCTCCTCATTCGTATAATGTCATCATCAACACATCTCATGATCAAGGTGCTAAACTGTGATCGCATACATCAATCACATATCATTGCCATCATGATAAGCATCATTAGTTTATCCACAGAAATATCATGTTATATGTGTAATATTGTGATTAAATCATACCGATATCTTATCGTCATCAAGTCACACCTATACGATATCGACATCAGGTCACACCTATATGACGTCGTAATCAAGTCATACATATATCATATCGTGTTCAGTCACAAGCTACAACCCAGGTACTATTTTAGCGTCCCATGTACCTCAATATCACCACCACCCTTTATAATTTATATGTTCATGTTCATTATCTCATTCTCTAATGATCCGCTAACACTTTAATACGACCGTATAGTCAAGAATCACGGCATCAAGCCCAGTTATACTGTTTCATCATGCCTCAGATATCATATCACATCAATGAATCCCATATACGTGTGGTGTATATATATACACATATACCTAGTTATATATATATAGACACATATACGTATACGCCATGTCAAGTTTTAGTGTGTGCGTGTGTGTTTCTATCAGAAACCTACGAACCTTTCCCAAAATATTCATCCTCAGGTATGGTTTTCCTAAATCAGTCTAGTCCCGCCTAGGGTCATTACTAGGGTCCTGCTCAGTAAGAATCCAGGGTCACATCGGGTTTCCTAATGTCAATAAGTACTATTCCTATTCTACGTTGCGGGGGTGCTAAACGCCATCCACCCGACTTCCCCCCGTAGATATGCATCTACTCACCTGGTCCATGTCTGCCGAAGACAGTGTCGCCATCCTCCTCTTCATCGCCCGCAGTCCACGTGGGGGGTACCTAGACGCAAACATATAAATAGCATCGTAAACTGAATCACATACGAAAGTCAAACGATCTAAAGGAACAAGCATAGGTTAAAACCTATGTCCCGTCCACGCAAAAGAACCAAATACCGCTCGATATCGGCGTACAAACTCCGATGGATCGAGATAACATCATCAAACAACTTGTAGTTTTAAAACACATTACTTATACCATAAAACACGATTAAATCCATCAAAACCCTAAAATCCATCAAACCGTCCAATTTCGTAAAACCCGAAATTGCCAATATACCGTTTTTCATCAAAACTTGACATTTAAATGAAACCAATAGTTATAAAACTCATTATATAGCATAACTAGACTATACAAACCGTTACTATATTTTTATTACACAAATTTATATTAATTTGAAATTTCTAGTTTGCAACATTTAACAATTTTCAACATTTTTCAAGCAAAGCACCACAGTTCCACCACAAAACATGATTTGCATGAATTAATGTATTAAACCACAATTCATAATGATAATGATTCAATGAAACCATAAATTATATTTTTAATCACATTTATTTAGAAATTCCTAAAATCTAGTTTACAAAATAATAGCATTTTATTACTATTTTTCCAATTATCAAAGTAATCTAATGATCAAACTAAGTTTTTCATTCAATTAATGTGCTAATATTCTCATTAAAACTACCATCTAATGATAGCAACTTAAATTGGAATTTTATATTACCCACAAACACATTTTAGAAAAATCTAGTTAGCTAATTTCCTTATTTAAAACAATTTAAATGAAAATTTTACAATTTAACAACCATGCAATATTTTCCAATTCTAAAAGTGTTAAACTAACTATTATAACCCTAATTAATTATTAAAAACCCTAACTTGAATTTACAACCCTAACTTGCATTTTTTTTTAAAAAACATAGAATTAATTCATTAAATCTAATTAAGCTTAAATGATCATCTAATAACAATAAATCAAAAGAAAGAAAATTATACCTCCAAAATGTGAAGTCCAAACAAGAAATGAGCCTCCAAAATACATGCTTTCCCACTCCAAAATCCATATAAAAAAGGGTAGAGAATAAAGGGTATGAAGAGATTAGGGTTTTGTGTATTTTTTGTTGAATTTTTGATGTATTTTGATGGATTTTTGTGCAAAAATGAGGTGGGAAATGGGGGGGGGGGGCAGCCATGGGGGGTTGTGGCCGGCCTTGAGGGAGTGAGGGAGAGAAAGAAATGATTAAGGAAAAGTGTAGAATTTTCAAGAGGAGAAATATCACTTAAAGATCTTTTCATGGTTTATTTAATTATTTATTTATTTGTTTACTATAGCAACTCAAGAAAGCTCTAGAAAATAGGAAAAATTTGCAAATAAATTTTGCATGATACACACTAATTTCTAACATGCCATGGTTCATTTTTACAAATTAAAACCATTTAAATTTGTAATTTACACTAATTTAGTGTAAAAATAAATCTTATATTAATATTTAAAATAATTAATTTAGGAAAAATATTTTATTAAACTAAAAATTTATAAGTGGCTAAATAAACACTATTTACTAGTAATTACATAATTAAATAGGTATTTTTTAATTTATAATGAAAAACAATTGCGGTTTGATTTTACGAAAAATACATTTTGCTTTACCGAAAATCATAAAATTCACTTAAACAATTTTATTCATTTAATTATTTATTTAATTATTTTTAAAACGTTACAATCTTCCCCCCTTCAGGAAATTCGGTCCCCGAATTTAAATTAAAACTCCCCTTCCAAATACTAAAACATTTAGCAAAACACTCAAATCGTCGGGGCTCCGAAATCATCAATATATAACAAAAATCAACTCCGTCAAGCATGACGCAATCATCGGAGTTATGGCGATAATAAAATATCATAACCCAATGTGAAAACCATCATAATATACATCAATCTATAACTTATATATAGTTCGCATCCTAGTAAAATCGCCGAATCATCATAATAAAGAAGCATACAAAAACCCCTTCTTGAAAATCGCCGTGCAATGCACGTGTCACGGTCTAAGTAGCGGACGTTTAATTTAAAAAAAATAACTATATATATCTTTTATTTAACATACACGTCCCGCCTGGTTACTAAATCAAATAATAATGATTATGAAAACATACTGCTCAAACTAAAATCAATCCCAATCACATCAATAAAATGTCATATGCGTCCGGTGCGCACTGAAATCGAAACCAAATGCAGAAACCATGAATACCCACAAAACAAAACTAAGTGCAACAGATGTGCACCAAAAACATCTGTCAAGTGCAATGGGCGTGCACGACTCAAAATCAGGTGCATCTAATCTGCATAAAACCCCGATTTAGTGCATCTGGTGTGCACAAAATCACATCAAGTGCGCCAAGTATGCGCAAGAATCCTAATCAGGTACACATGGAGCACGAAAACATACATCGAATATCAGAATCGAATCACAGTACGAAAATGGATAAAAACTAGGTCGAAGCATATATCAAAATCATGTGTAACCCATATGCACGAAATCAAATCAAAATCTCAAAATATATAAAACCAAATCAAGTGTACTGGGTGCGTACTAAACCATATCAATACAACTGATATATGAAACACAGATAGAATGAAGGTACACACAGGAAATACCAATCGTAGAACAAAGTCCTCAAAATACAAAAATCCAATCAACGAAAATAGGAAATTCAAATCACTAAATCGCAATCGTAAACACTATCGTCAATGTGCGCCTCTTTCCTCTGATGTCGACTGCTTCGAACTCGTTCTTTTATAGGTGTGCTGACTGCGCTACCAACGGCAATACTCATGTCTAGAGTCTCCCACGTAGTCGATCCCTTCACCTGATATCCGGACTACATTAAACTTTTCGATCGATCCATCAAAATCCCATAATTCCCCGAGAGCTCAACACTCAAGTACAGTTTAAAAATATCCGGTACATACACCAGCATCGATGATCCAGCTGTAGAAGGGCAAACCCAAGCCTTACTAATGGCACTGCGAAACTGCTGTAAACCCTAAGGTTCAAGGGCGTTCTCGTGGTCATTATGTCGAGTTAGGGTTTCATTCTTCTAGAGGGTCCATCGAAATACCTGCATGTGCTTCCGAATACTTTAAACTTAGGAAAATGGTTTTCTGATAATCGTTCGAACCCTTTAACTTCATCCGGACGGCATGTGAATACCCTTCGTCCGCACGCTAACCAATGCTTCAATCCTCAAGAACAACCAATACTCTAATGGTTATCGCATTCGAGCCGCAGCTTCCTCTGCCCGTGCGCCCGTGGTAACAGAAACCACCATCCGACATTGACGAAGATAGATCAAAAGAACGAATGGAATACGGTGCAAACAATGTAAATCCTAGGGCTCCTTAAGCAGAGTAGCGTATTGTAAGTATGCCGCGGACCATACCCACGGTACGTTACTCTACCTAAATCGCCTACTCCATCAACCAAGGGTCACCTAGACTTATACATGGTTAAACCTAGCGCTCTGATACCAACTTTGTCACGACCCGAAAGTACGGAACGTGACCGGCACTTAGATTACGAAGCGTCTAGAGGCGCCACGTAACCTAAGTAAGACGAAGCCCAGAAATCTAAACCATAAGAGAAGAAAAAGAAGAAAAGAAAAGAAAATAAGTATAAAAACATCAGCAAATTTTACCAAAAATTTCGGCAGAGTTTCCTCTGTAAAAACTGGCCCCAAACGGGTACAACAAGTATAATATACATAAACAATAAAAAGTATCCCCAAACGGGAGCTAGCATCAACGCCAACAGGCGGAAACAACCACAACAAGCACAATAATATACAACGCCAATAGGCGAGGCTCAAAACTCAAAAGAAAATAAAACCACCAGATCAGAATAATACATGCGCGACTCTAAGGTCGAAATAAAAGACTGGTCCAATAACTTATCAAGTAATACAAATATGGTTGATGGAGCTTACTAGATACAAATGAATGAATAAAAGTATAATGGTGGTTCGGATACAAGTGAACCAACCTACCGTGCAAATCACCCTGAAGAAAAGATGTGCCAACAAGCTGCCACGGAAACCTGTACATCGAACCTGTAAAGAATTTGGCACAACGGGGGTGAGTTGCCAACTCGTGAGTAGAAGACATCTACGAAAAGAAATCGAATGCACGACGCTATCCTAGGTCATAATAATACACTACTATATCCCAAACATCTAGTAATAGCAGGGTAATACTACGTGTAAGTGCAACTACTCCGTGTCGTGTCAGTACCTCATATAATATTATGTCATATGAATGAAATGCATGCACCATGAATGTAAAGTAACAAATCCTGAATCCAGATATATATGTATAAGAAATCTTTAGCTGTTATCATAGTAGAATGTGTATAAGAATCTGAAATCTCAATAATGAAATCCATGGAAATCCGTGTCAAATATCGACACAACACATGTAATCTCAAGTCTCAATATCCCGGGCTCCGTCAGTCCGGATCGGCCCATATCATCAAATCCCATGACAACGGTCGGTATCCTCCG
Organism: Agapanthus africanus; assembly: GCA_030015575.1. Taxonomy (NCBI): domain Eukaryota; kingdom Viridiplantae; phylum Streptophyta; class Magnoliopsida; order Asparagales; family Amaryllidaceae; genus Agapanthus; species Agapanthus africanus. Next base: position 514,247,597 of record JASDDO010000024.1, on the reverse strand, counting down.
GATATCCGCCGTGCCAGACATCACCGGTAGGTAGTCTTCCCCTGTCAGGCTCATCGTCTACAACTCGATCTTCGTGCCCCGGGGTACCGTACCGGGCCCACCATGTACCCGAGACGGTTCATCCACTCCTCGAATCGGGTCTCGAAATCCAACAGAAAACATGAAATCTCATGGTGGACGACACATACATCACGAGAAAACCGCATCTTATTTTAAAAAGAGAAGAGGAGAGAGAGAGAAGTTTTATATATTTTTGCAGTTTTCCCCAAAAATCCAGAAATCTCATAGAAATCCAAATCTCAAAATCATGAGTAAGCATATGATAAGTGTCGGCATATGCCCATACTACTGCATGATAACATGAAAATATGAATGCATGAATGTCTAAATAATAAATATCATGTCTTATACTAACATCAGAGAGTGATCACAATATTATATCGGTTTAGTTGTTAACTGATTCAATCAATAAAAGATAATATGATCTAAAGTGTACGTGACATAGCAATTACCGATGATGATGTGTGTGAGCCGGCAAATAAGTGTGCGTGGAATATGCGCATCATCGGTAATGGTGCTGGTGTCCTAACAGGTATGGTTTGTACTGATTATTGCAACATATGTAAGAACATACACCATGATGATTACAGTATGAATGTAAATACAGGTGTGGATTATCCACTCCTCTGCGGGATACGAGTACAACTACCACTATGTGAGTCGAACCTAAACCAGTGTCCATCTAACATCGTAAGGAACTAAACCTAATAGACTAGTCGGTAAGAAACTAGAGTCTACCTAAGGTCTAAATCAATATCTCTAATAGTCGGCGATCCTGCCTCAATAGCGTCACGTACGTAGTACGGCTTCCTCGAATCAAGAGTGCGGATCAATCATCAAATCTAAGCCTCGTACGGTAAAATCCATCGTACGGCATCCCAATATCGGGGTACGGTCAAGTATCTCCTAGGTGTCTCCTCATTCGTATAATGTCATCATCAACACATCTCATGATCAAGGTGCTAAACTGTGATCGCATACATCAATCACATATCATTGCCATCATGATAAGCATCATTAGTTTATCCACAGAAATATCATGTCATATGTGTAATATTGTGATTAAATCATACCGATATCTTATCGTCATCAAGTCACACCTATACGATATCGACATCAGGTCACACCTATATGACGTCGTAATCAAGTCATACATATATCATATCGTGATCAGTCACAAGCTACAGCCCAGATACTATTTTAGCGTCCCATGTACCTCAATATCACCACCACCCTTTATAATTTATATGTTCATGTTCATTATCTCATTCTCTAATGATCCGCTAACACTTTAATATGACTGTATAGTCAAGAATCACGGCATCAAGCCCAGTTATACTGTTTCATCATGCCTCAGACATCATATCACATCAATGAATCCCATATACGTGTGGTGTATATATATACACATATACCTAGTTTTATATATATACACACATATACGTATACGCCATGTCAAGTTTTAGTGTGTGCGTGTGTGTTTCTATCAGAAACCTACGAACCTTTCCCAAAATATTCATCCTCAGGTATGGTTTTCCTAAATCAGTCTAGTCCCGCCTAGGGTCATTACTAGGGTCCTGCTCAATAAGAATCTAGGGTCACATCGGGTTTCCTAATGTCAATAAGTACTATTCCTATTCTACGTTGCGGGGGTGCTAAACGCCATCCACCCGACTTCCCCCCGTAGATATACATCTACTCACCTGGTCCATGTCTGCCGAAGACAGTGTCGCCATCCTCCTCTTCATCGCCCGCAGTCCACGTGGGGGTACCTAGACGCAAACATATAAATAGCATCGTAAACTGAATCACATACGAAAGTCAAACGATCTAAAGGAACAAGCATAGGTTAAAACCTATGTCCCATCCACGCAAAAGAACCAAATACCGCTCGATATCGGCGTACAAACTCCGATGGATCGAGATAACATCATCAAACAACTTGTAGTTTTAAAACACATTACTTATACCATAAAACACGATTAAATCCATCGAAACCCTAAAATCCATCAAACTGTCCAATTTCGTAAAACTCGAAATTGCCAATATACCGTTTTTCATCAAAACTTGACATTTAAATGAAACCAATAGTTATAAAACTCATTATATAGCATAACTAGACTATACAAACCGTTACTATATTTTTATTACACAAATTTATATTAATTTGAAATTTCTAGTTTGCAACATTTAACAATTTTCAACATTTTTCAAGCAAAGCACCACAATTCCACCACAAAACATGATTTGCATGAATTAATGTATTAAACCACAATTCATAATGATAATGATTCAATGAAACCATAAATTATATTTTTAATCACATTTATTTAGAAATTCCTAAAATCTAGTTTAAAAAATAATAGCATTTTATTACTATTTTTCCAATTATCAAAGTAATCTAATGATCAAACTAAGTTTTTCATTCAATTAATGTGCTAATATTCTCATTAAAACTACCATATAATGATAGCAACTTAAATTGGAATTTTATATTACCCACAAACACATTTTAGAAAAATCTAGTTAGCTAATTTCCTTATTTAAAACAATTTTAAATGAAAATTTTACAATTTAACAACCATGCAATATTTTCCAATTCTAAAAGTGTTAAACTAACTATTATAACCCTAATTAATTATTAAAAACCCTAACTTGAATTTACAACCCTAACTTGCATTTTTTTTAAAAAAACATAGAATTAATTCATTAAATCTAATTAAGCTTAAATGATCATCTAATAACAATAAATCAAAAGAAAGAAAATTATACCTCCAAAATGTGAAGTCCAAACAAGAAATGAGTCTCCAAAATACATGCTTTCCCACTCCAAAATCCATATAAAAAAGGGTAGAGAATAAAGGGTATGAAGAGATTAGGATTTTGTGTATTTTTTGTTGAATTTTTGATGTATTTTGATGGATTTTTGTGCAAAAATGAGGTGGGAAATGGGGGGGGGGCAGCCATGGGGGGTTGTGGCCGGCCTTGAGGGAGTGAGGGAGAGAAAGAAATGATTAAGGAAAAGTGTAGAAGTTTCAAGAGGAGAAATATCACTTAAAGATCTTTTCATGGTTTATTTAATTATTTATTTATTTGTTTACTATAGCAACTCAAGAAAACTCTAGAAAATAGGAAAAATTTGCAAATAAATTTTGCATGATACACACTAATTTCTAACATGCCATGGTTCATTTTTACAAATTAAAACCATTTAAATTTGTAATTTACACTAATTTAGTGTAAAAATAAAGCTTATGTTAATATTTAAAATAATTAATTTAGGAAAAATATTTTATTAAACTAAAAATTTATAAGTGGCTAAATAAACACTATTTACTAGTAATTACATAATTAAATAGGTATTTTTGAATTTATAATGAAAAACAATTGCGGTTTGATTTTACGAAAAATACATTTTGCTTTATCGAAAATCATAAAATTCACTTAAACAATTTTATTCATTTAATTATTTATTTAATTATTTTTAAAACGTTACATCTGGTTCATCATATCAACGAATGCTGCTAAGGCATTGGCGAGTCCAACGACACCACCACAACACAAACTGCCCGTAGCATGCACAAAATAGTATTCGGAATGCCAACACTCCGAACCCACAACAATGATGACCTGATCCCCAAACAAACTTAGAAAAATGTCTCGCACTCTAGAGCTGATCGAAGAAATCGTCAATGCGAGGTAAATGATACCTAACCGCACCGTAAGCTAGTTCAATTGACGATCTATTAATACACAAGCTCAAACTGCCGTCTTTCTCCTTGACGAACAGAAATAGGAGCTCCTCAAAGCGAAACACTCAAACGCACAATCCTCCTAACAACCAACTCTGCAGCAGATCCTCAAGCTCCCTAAGCTCCGCCGGCTCATCTGGAACAACGTCGGATGACTCTCACACGAATGGAAACCGGTCCAACAAATCCATTGTGGCTACGGTATCTTGAATGAACGCCAAGAATCCACGACATCCTCTCCTCAAAAGTCGACTAGCGAAAAAGGCCGAATTCAAGCTGTGAGAGGCGGCACCACTGTCCCTCTGTACAACAAGATCTGACTTGCCGGGAAAACAAACCTGACTGTTTTCTCGCAGTAGTCCACAGACGCCTAGCATGTAACTAACCAGTCCGTGCCCAGGAGAACGTCAAATCCAACATCTCTAGAAGGATCAAGTGACGGATGAATCTCCTAACCGATTGGCATACGACTGAAATACGTGTTGCGCAACAAAAGAATCGCTGACAGAAATTAACACAACAAACGGCTGATCTAGCTAACACGATCCTCGTCCCAACCACGGCACAAAGGGTGTAAAACAAACAAGTACATTAAGGAACATGTGAATTTAGAGTACCTGCAAACTCAGCATTGGACGCCCGCGCATCCCGATGAGTAGAAGCAAACTCTCGAGTCTGTCTTCTACCCGAAAGAGGCTGAAATCCTCCTCTCTGCGGTATAGCTGCCTCGTAACCACGTGGTTCAGTACAAACTCGAACCCGATGATCCAAACTCTCTCACCGACAACATCCGGAAGAAAACTGCTGACCATCCTGGGGATAAGAGCTAGATGACTGTCCTCGCCCCAAGCCTCTTATACTCCCATGACATGCACGAATCCTGTCACGACGACTGAACCTCTGTCTATGGGCTGGCATACCTGCATGAGCTCTCCTCTGATCCGAAACTCCTAAAGTCTCCGGAAGACGTGTCTCGTCAACTGGGGCTGCATCCATAGGTGCTATGTAGGTAACGGAATGCTGTATGCTGACCGTAAGAAACAACTGGGTAACAGGGGTGACAACCTTCTGTCGCTGCGCTCGAATGGCCTCAACCAAAGAACTCATCGTCTGGCGCAAGTCCTGCATCTCTGCCACAAGCCTAACGATACTATCAGTCGAAGGCGAAACCGTCTGCACCTGTACAACGAGCGTGTCATCCTGGTCAGTCCTCGCCTCACCCGAGTCTACTCTGACCTCGGCCCTCGCTGCACCTCTCTGAGTCCCCATAGTCGTCGGCGGCAAAGGCTATTAATAGAATGTAAGATTCGATAAGAACACGGAAATCGAATCACAAGAATATGTATCATCAAGAAAGGAATTTCAAGCAATCAGTACTTAGGCACTTTAGGCGGAGTACCGCATCGTGAGTATGCTGCAGACATACACATACTACGTTACTCTGCTTAAGCTACCTACTCCATCATACCAAGGTCATCCTACACACCGAAAGGTAAAACCTAGCGCTCTGATACCAACTTTGTCACGACCCGAAATTGGAACGTGACGACCCTAATACTACGCAACGTGTATAGGCGTAACGCAGTAAAAGAAAGCCAAAACCCAGAAATCTAAACCATCAAAGAAATAAGAAAGTGATAATAGTATTTTCAAAACCTTTGAAATCACAACCCAAATTCTTTAAAGTCTCACTTTTATTCCTTAAAATTTTGGCAGCACCTCCTTTGTAAAACAAGCCCCCAAAAAGGGGTACAACATATATATATAAGGTAAAGCATCCTAAACGGGAGCAAAATCCACACCCAACGGCGGAAAACAATCACCACAACAGATATACGACGCCGCAGCGAAGAAAGAGACGATATAAATAAAACCGCATAAAAAGCTCCAAGTCACAAAATAATATACAATATCGTCCTCACACCAAGTCACTAAGTCATACATAATACTGGTAGATGGAGAGTACATGGATACAACGAATATACAATACAACATCGGATAACCACAAAACCCATCTGGGCAAAACTGCACACTATCAGGAGAAGTGGTATCCGCAGCCACAAAAGATGATACGAAGGATGGAAATAGCCTGCCTCTGACTATCCTGATGAACACCTGCAAACACTGTGGCACAATGGGGGTGAGTTGCCAACTCGTGAATAGTAAATAACATATGCAGGTAATCGCGAGTATGTACGTACAACGTGAATCTAACATGAGTATGTAATATCAATGAATAGTCATATATAATGCAATAATCATGAAAAATACACTAGCAGGTACTACTAACACATGAAGCAATAATATGACAATCTGTATGCAATAATCATGTAAGGTACTCTATCAGATACTACTAATACATAAAGCAGTGCATAAAAAATAAATGTGGAGTATGGAATTAAAACATATCATTTCCACGGAAATCCTAACCTCGTGGTAGGACCAAAATCCAACAAGACAATCAAATTCCAAATTTCCACAAATCAACCCCCAAATTAGCTCTCATATCATGTAAATCTCATATATCCTTAATGTCCAACATCAAGTATATCTCATATATCCCGAATGCACAACATCAATATATACCTCATATATCCCCAATGCACAAGATCAATATATATCTCATATATCCCACATAACCAGTGTGTACCATATCAGTATAAAGTAATTTTCATATAAGGTGAGTGTCTAATATCGACACCCAAAATATCATGAAACAAGTGTCCAACATCGACACCAAAATACTGATCTCTGAGACGCCATCACCTAGGACTGGCCCTCCAATGACATGTACGTACATCCTAATAACCTGGGTAAGCACCACCCGCAATATGCAAGGCATGTGATTCGTGAGATTTTATAGATCAAAAATATAATTACCGCAATCAAGAACGGCGTCGCATGTAGCTAGCCGGTGAGTACGGGTCGGTCCACAGGGATGTTGTGAATTTCCTATTCGCTCAAACGAGTTAATTTCGATGGGAGTCGGATCTTTTAATTAAATCTAAAAACTAAATCTATCTATACTAAGATTATCTAGATCTAAATCTTTCTAGGGTTAGGTTTAGGGATGGTTTGGAAATGTAAATAAATCTCAACGCTTTCTATACCCAAATGAAGATTTATGAAGAGTTATGGTAATTATCAATAAAGGGGATTAGATCCATTTGGGAAGGTGTTCCTTCCTCTAGGTTCTTGTCCTTCCTTTAGAGATCCTTACCCTAACCTCCATGGAAAACACGCGCAACCGGGCCTTTATACTACGGTATCACAGCTACCTCGAAGGATAGGTGTAGGGGTTCCTAGGCACTCTCAAGAGGTCTCACAAGGCATCAACCATGCCAATTTCAAAAATTACGGTGCCGAGAAACCCTAATACGGATCGTTGGCTAGAAGTTTAGGCGACAAAGCAACTAGTTAACAACCTTAACTAAGAGTACGGAAATACAACCTTTGTAGATCCGGTCCTCCACCTCCACGGCTCCGTGATGAAGTCCTCTCCACTGTACAAATCAGATCCCGGGCTCTAGTGTCGGCTTCATCGGAGAATGGACGGGCTAGGTCATCGACTACGACGCCGAAGATGATCTACGTCGAGGCATCACTAGATCAAGCTCCAACTTCGCCAAGTCAAGAAACGTGTGAAGAAAACACCCTATACTACTTGGCAAGAGGTAGAGGATGAAGAAATAGGAAGTGGGTTCACTTTAGAATTGGATTTCTCACTCATTTGCAAGAGTTACCATTGATGAAGTAAGCTTTCTTCATCTTGAAGATGAAGAAGAAGAAGAAGATATATTATGATAAGTTCTAATGAAAAAGAAAAGAAAATCAAAACTTATCATCATATAACCATGGTCAAGTGTAGAGAATAAACTAAGATTAAAAGGAGTGGTTAGGGTTAAGCATGAGACAAAAATGGTGACTTTGGTCAAAACTTCATGAAGCTTCAACTAGAAAACAAAGTTAGCCACCATTTTCTCTTAATGCTTATCATTTTCCAAATGAATAACTAAATAAGATAAATGAAAAAGAAAACAAAACCCTAACCATTCATATAACCATGGTTTAATCTTTACACAAACTCAAGTAAGCATGTATCATCAAACATGATACAATCAAGTGCACAAAAGTATATCACATATACAACTTGTGAACTTCAAGTGAGAAAATCAATTTAAAGTGAACCAATACTAGTTAATGCAAAGTAATATATCAAATATATAATCATACATTAAATCATTAAATCAACACTTGATTCAATGATCCGGTCATATCGCATATAACCAACTAGTATCCAATTTATCGGCTTATCGAATCAATCCTTGAATCGATAACTAGGTTATATCGCATACAACCAGTCGATACATTCATCACGAGAATGGAATACGGTATCACATACACGCATTATTCTCGGTCCCGCACATATCTCATATGCGCTCCTATTTCGTTTCGCTTGAGCCAGGAAACCTCTGTGTAGGACTCTAAAGACTTGTCAATACGCCGGCAGCAGATGATGATCATATCAAACACCCACAAGCCGCAAGCGGTCTGCTAAACGTAACGGCCACCCGGGTATTGAGCGATCAGAAGATCGACGAGCAAGCCCGCTCACACTCCTGTGAATCCAACCAGTAACACTTACCGTACAGTCCGGTCTGTCCGTCTGATATGTCGCATATCTTGCCTAGGGGTGGTAAATGTCAGACCCCAGTAGCTCGATAAGTCGTGTCGATATGAGGTCTATAACAGTTCGAGAAACTACTGGTAACACTTACCAGTAAATCTCAGCAACCCTGGCCAGGGATTTCCGGTTATAGCCAATCGAACACAGCGCAACATCAACTCTCTATACCGGGAGAGACGAATCCCCTCCTATCGCTCATTGCCTCCATGTAATTCAGGACTGTACCCAAAAACCACCGTTTTGCATGCCCACTTGGACGTGGTGAGATGGAAATCAAAGCACAGTGGGAACCACACAAGACTCTATGACGATCTCGGGTCAACAGACTACTCTGTACCAGTGTCACCAGAGAACTGCCATCTAACGTAAGGTATAATACCATCTGGGAGTTCTCAGCGAGTCCGTCCAGTGTACCCAGTCTCCACTGAGCACCCGCATATCATCTCTGATGTCAAACACCAATGGATATGGGATCATCCATCGCCCATCTGTATGGGTCGAGAAGGTATACGCTAGTCTACTCTGGTATATCGATGCCCCGTCTCGATACACCCACGACTAGGGACTTTGAAGGATGTACTTATAGACTATCTGTCCCCACTAGTATGATCTGCATCATAGTCCAGGTAGTCAAGTACACATCCTAAGGGCTTTACCAACATGTAACAGAGAGACAATCAGTATACACGTTAAGGTAAAGAGCAACCAGATAGCATACTATCATGTCGAGCAAGAAAGTCCTCCCTATATATGTCCCAGCATCCACTACAATATACATCCTATGTACAGTAATGGCCTCTAGGGCATACATATAACTAACAATCTCTCACTTGCACTAGGGCCATCTGTAGCAGTGGTTGCAGTATCTCATACTCAACCATCCCATAAAAATCTCTCTCTAGGAATAGGCCTTCGTGAGTGGATCCGCCGTGTTGTCCTCTGAGTCACTCTCCTAACCTCGATCACCCTGGAGATCAACCATCTCCATGATCAGGTGATACTGCCTTAGAATATGTCTGGATCACTGATGGGACCGATGTTCCTTGGCATAAGCCACAACTCCATTGTCTCACAATGGTAGGAACAAAGTTCATCTCATGAACCAATATACACCCAAACAGCCTTTTTGGTAGCATCTTAAGTAGCGATGTATCCTGCCTTTATCGTCTAGTATGCCACGGTATCTAGCTTGGAACTCTTCCAACATACCGTCCCTTTACTGAGGGTAAAGACAATGCCTGTGACTGATATTCAGTCGTCTTTATCACCCTGGAACCCTTCCAGTGATTCTCCCCAGGATCAATTGATACCATCTCGCTACAACTAGTGAGAATCCTAACATCCAATTAGATCTATCTCATAGATCCAAACCTAGGATTTTGAAGGTATCATTTTGATCCTATATGGAGAATCTATGTGATATGCGGAGATCGACCGAGCGTAGCATAGGAAACTCCTTCCCTATCAAGAGTATTTCATCCACGTACTCTACGAGGATCGTCACCATACTCCCTACTACCTTTTTGTTTATACAAGGTTCATCTACCATTTTGATGAAGTCAAACTCTTTGACTACCACATCAAAACAGATGTTCCAACCCCGCGATGCCTGCTTTATCCTATAAAGCATCTTGTACACGTTTCCGCTGCTCCCACTGTCTACGAACCCCTCTGGCTGTGTACTTATAGACGCTCTCTTCCAAAACACATTTAGAAAAGCAGTCATGACACCCAACCGCCAGATATCGTAGTCATGGTATGTAGCCGTGGCAAGTAGGATCTGGATGGACTTAAGCATAGCCACTTGAAAAGGTTTCATCATTATCCACGCCTGGTCGATGACTAAAACCTTTAACAAGTCTAGCTTTCAAAGTCTCAACTTTTCCATCTACACCAAGTAATCTTCTCAAGATATACTTGCTCCTGATGGGGATTTAACCCTTCAGATATAGCAACCAAAGTCCATACTTTGTTGGTGTATAAGGATTCCATCTCAGATCGCTAAGCATCCAGCCATTCTTACAGAGTCCCACTCCTGATGGCCAGTTCGAAACTAGTTGGGTCATCATCTTATGATGCAATCCTCGCTCCCACTGTCATAGAGTAACCGAAGTATCTCTCAGGCGGGTGAGGAACCTTACTAGATCGGCGGAGAGGCTGAGGTTCGTTGGTAAGTATTGAATCCTTTGGTTCTTTCAAATCATCAGCTGCAGTTTGTATAGCTGGAACATTTCCTGTTCTACATAACTGACTTTGCCTCGAGCTTGTCCGGATTATGCTTTTAGACATAGCCCGGACAACCCCAAATCTTAACTAACTTAAGATATGGGCTCTTCCCTTTCCATATCAAATATGAAGTGGTAGGCAACTGATTTGATCGGAACCCTATTCAATAGGTATGCAACTTCATAAGTGCATAACTCCCAAAAGGAAAAAGGTAACTCAGCAGTACTCATCATAGAGCACACCATATCAAATAGGGTGTATCTGCTCCGCCCTGATATACCATCGTGCTATGGTGTATACGGAGGAGTAATGCTGAGAGAGAATCTCATTCTCCATTAGAATAGTCCAGGAATTCCGTGCTCAAGTATTCTCCTCCCAGATCACATCAAAGGACATAATACTTGTACCCTTATTGGTTCTCTACTTCTAACTTATATTCTGTGAATATCTCAAAAGGTTCAGACTTGTGTTTCAAAAGGAACATATGTCTGAATCTTGAGAGATTATCAGAGAACGTAATGAAGTATAAAGAACCGGTCCTGGCATATGTAGACAGGGGACCTTACATACATCAACATGTATCATCCCAAGAGTTTACTAACTCTTTCTCTGTTTCCAATAAACAGAGCTGAGGTCATTTTATCTTTGTGACATGACTCGCAAGTTTCATAAGATGTAAATTCAAACTAATTTAAATATGCATCTAAATGTAACTTCAGCCAGTCGGGTCGCATTGATATGACCTAGTCTACAATGCCTCAAGAAGGATTCGTTCATTTCTGAACTCTTCCTCTTGTGTGTGTTCCGTATACTAAGAACTGTAGTTTGATTTAGAACATTAATGCTTTTAGATAACGTGCCTGAACCGATCAACTTTTGATATAGGAAATGTTCAAAACATTATCCAACAATACAAAATTTTATCATTTCTTTACTAATAAAGAGACTGATATGATTTTGTATATCAGGTTCGGTATCTAATAACATTTGTTCAGAATCAATGTATTGGTAATACAGGGTGACAGTGACCAACAGACTTGGCTGCAACTCTTGCCCCGTTTTCTGCCTCATAAAACTTATCACCCGTTCTCAGTTCTCTACCTTTCTGTAGCCCTATGTAACAGATTACATATCTGGGATCCTGATCTGGTATCACATACCCAGGACGTAGAGGATACAGAGAAACAGTTCTTTGTAATGAACACACCCGAAGATGATGCATCAGCATGCACTCTCTTCGTTTGGGTGGCACGGAAATTCTGGTAATCCCCTATTTCCTGCTATGTCTTATAACAATTATAAGTTGGAGTGGGACCAATGTTCCCCAGCTCAGTAAAACAAGCGGGTTCAGTCAATATTCCGTATTATTATCTTGATTAAGGCGTGATATGGTCGCTACCTGGAGAGAGAGAGAAGAAAACACTCAGCGTGCGCTCTTGCAAGATCAGATTGGTTATTATTTTATCTAATCAGGTTGGCTCCCACTGCTTTTTATCAAATCTTCCTACAAACCCTAAAATGAAAGACTAGCCGGGATTAATTACACACTACAAGTTCGCCAATCTTTCAGCCAGGCCAGTGTCGGTACTTTGAGGGAGGTCCCCCGTGCTTTCGCACGAACCTAATTAATGTAAACCTCGTTTTCCCAGAGGCGTAACCTCGTTAACACCTTTCTAGACACCTACTTGATCGGCTAATTGTAATGTATAAAACTCTCCCAGGAGTAAATCTTACTCACAGCGGGTATCGGGATCCAACTATCTCATAGAAGGTATGCAATATCATTACAAATTTCAACACTTGAAATTCCCGATAATTTTGCCCCTAGCACCCTATGACCTTGACGGAGGTCAACAAACTATAGGCTACTAGTCAAGTTCAACCCGTCATTTCTTGATCGAATTAAACCCACCCGCACGACCCTTGACGGAGGTCAACAAGGCCGCACGACTACCCTAATCCAATCTGCATCATATGCATAAGCAGATAAATACTAGTTAGCTACCGCATACTACGCCTTGACGGAGGTCAACAAACATAGCACGAATACTAAATAGGACTTATCTGAAATGACGGAGGGCTACGACAGGTTTTTCTGAAAACCTATTGCGTAATGAACTTGATATCGTTGTAGAATCAAATGAATTTTGAAATGGAGTGCTTTTGAGGCTTTTCTAGTTTTGCTAAAGGAGTCACTCCCGGTGAAGGGATCGTCGGTCCTTTCCTCATCGAATGAGGTGCGGGATATATCATATATATCACTGTGCAAAGCAGAAACACTTAAAAGCAATCAAAAGACAAACCGAGTGTGTAGCATCTGCCAGTTATTGCTAAAGGAGTCACTCCCGGTGAAGGGATCTCGGTCCTTTCCTTATCGAATAAGGTGCAGGATATATCATATATACCGCTGTGCAAAGCAAGAACTGTAGCTACCTGTTTTATTTTAAAATTCTATTCTACAACATCTTAGGTTTCTTTTATTTCATTAATCACATTAATGAAGTCCCATCATTTAAAATACCTAAACATCACAGATAAATACGACGTACACTTATGCCATCCGCATTCGCCTCGATGTCCCCTCGTGTACCGTTAGGTTAGGTAACTAACGGCAGAGCGGGGCAGGGCTAGCGCGGGTGTAAAACATAAGTAACGTCTATATAATATATCATATATACTATATAAAGTATCCATCACAGAACATCACATGATCACATCACAGATATCGCAGCAGAAGAAACATATGAAATATTGGATATACTAGGACGTCCATGTTTTCAATACGAGCCAGTATAAAACACGGATTCCACGGTCGTGATGAATAGCCAAACCCACACCCCTAGACCCCTACGAGAGCGGCAAGCAACCCTACCAATTCTAGAGTTAGGAGACCCGGACTCGACTCCTCGAGTTGGTCTCCCACTGGACTCCAGAACCCGGTTACTTGTGCTCCCCTCCTTGGGTCTATCCTAGTGTAGAAAAGTAAATAATATACAAAAGGTGACATCTTCCGCAACCTGGAAGTGCCCCAATAAAAGAATATTACATACAAGTTTTTACATGAATGAAAATGAAAAACACTCATCTCACATAAAAACCCCCGACTATTCAAACACGACGATCCAATATAACATATCCAGCAACACATAACATCACATGTCATCAACGTAAGCAAATATGCGCATCCCAATTGTCGTTGACATATAGCAACGAAACTGGCGATATCACATATTACACTTACGGTCACAGAAAAGAAAGCATAAAACTACAACAGTTGGAATCCGCAACCTCCTCAGACATCACATGCCTGACCAAATGAATTTCTTAGACACCGCATGCCTAACAATTATAAACCCCGCATTTTAGTCTCAAAATCGAAAACACTTTTCAATACCAAGTCGGGAAATTCAACAAGATTCCTGACATCCTGATCGAATGCTCGTCGCAAACTTCAGTAGACGGCCGCACCCCCGATAACGTCGACGAAGTGCACCAAGGCGGAACACCGCTGCCGCGAGCACCCGAACGGATGCTTCGGCGACGGGGTTCTCCTACAGTCACTTGGTCGAGGCTATGGAGTGAGGCTGTCTATTAAGTTTACCCGGCGAGTATCCGCGTACGCTACGTGATTGCGACGGACTTTTGATCACATCAAAATTCCGTGGCAACCGATCAAGTGAGACTAAATTGCTAGATTTACAACATTCATTCAGTTATCTCATAACTTTTGTGAATTCCAATTATTGTATCCCATTCCAGATAAATAGAAAATGTTAAACTTTCCGATCGAACATTCTAACACCCAAGTTTTCCCGATACAAATCAACTCATGAAATAAGTTCAAAGACATTCACTTCATGCCTCAGTACCAACGGTCCAGCCGTAGAAGGGTCAAGCCAACGCCTCACATGTGGCACGCCGTACTGCCCCAAACCCGAGGGTTCAAAGGGCAGTTCAAGACGGTCACATAATCGAGTTAAGGTTTGTTGTCTTCTAGAGGGACCATCGCGTTACTTACACTACTTAGAACGTCGTTAAACTACGGAAAGATCCAACACTTGGAAATTTCCCGACAGGGGAAAAATTGGGTATTTATATCCGGTCGAACTTTTTAACATATTCTAAAATTTATCCGGAAAGCCACATAGACAAAATCTGATACTTCGATCGAAACACCGAATCCCCAAAACAACCCCAGAAAATTCAACTCTTGAATAAATATTAAAAATTCCCAGAAAATCCAGCACATACAGAAACTAATTACTGTGCAAACCACGTGCATTGATTCAGTATTACGGCCGCGGAACCGCCGCGCAAGCCAGGGTGGGGCCGCGGTTCCGCGGCTCTTCTGTCGAATCAGTTGCACGTGCTTCACAGTAATTCATCATATTCCCTGCTGAATTTTTTAGCAATTTTTAATTCACAAAAATCCAAAAATTCAGAAAATTTCCAGAGAGCAATTTTTGGGTTAGGGTTTTGGTTCGTTCGGATTTCAAACTCCGTCTAGACTTCGCCTAAGGCTCTAGCTAGGCTCTGATACCGCTGTAGGGGTTCCTAGGCACTCTCAAGAGGTCTCACAAGGCATCAACCATGCCAATTTCAAAAATTACGGTGCCGAGAAACCCTAATACGGATCGTTGGCTAGAAGTTTAGGCGACAAAGCAACTAGTCAACTACTTTAACTAAGAGTACGGAAATACAACCTTTGTAGATCCAGTCCTCCACCTCCATGGCTCTGTGATGAAGTCCTCTCCGCTGTACAAATCGGATCCCGGGCTCTAGTGTCGGCTTCATCGGAGAATGGACGGGCTAGGTCATCGACTACGACGCCGAAGATGATTTACGTCGAGGCATCACTAGATCAAGCTCCAACTTCACCAAGTCAAGAAACTTGTGAAGAAAACACCCTATACTACTTGGCAAGAGGTAGAGGATGAAGAAATAGGAAGTGGGTTCACTTTAGAATTGGATTTCTCACTCATTTGCAAGAGTTACCATTGATGAAGTACGCTTTCTTCATCTTGAAGATGAAGAAGAAGAAGAAGATATATTATGATAAGTTCTAATGAAAAAGAAAAGAAAATCAAAACTTATCATCATATAACCATGGTCAAGTGTAGAGAATAAACTAAGGTTAAAAGGAGTGGTTAGGGTTAAGCATGAGACAAAAATGGTGATTTTGGTCAAAGCTTCATGAAGCTTCAACTAGAAAACAAAGTTAGCCACCATTTTCTCTTAATGCTTATCATTTTCCAAATGAATAACTAAATAAGATAAATGAAAAAGAAAACAAAACCCTAACCATTCATATAACCATGCTTTAATCTTTACACAAACTCAAGTAAGCATGTATCATCAAACATGATACAATCAAGTGCACAAAAGTATATCACATATACAACTTGTGAACTTCAAGTGAGAAAATCAATTTAAAGTGAACCAATACTAGTTAATGCAAAGTAATATATCAAATATATAATTATACATTAAATCATTAAATCAACACTTGATTCAATGATCCGGTCATATCGCATATAACCAACTAGTATCCAATGTATCGGCTTATCGAATCAATCCTTGAATCGATAACTAGGTTATATCGCATACAACCAGTCGATACATTCATCGCGAGAATGGAATACGGTATCACATACACGCATTATTCTCGGTCCCGCACATATCTCATATGCGCTCCTATTTCGTTTCGCTTGAGCCAGGAAACCTCTGTGTAGGACTCTAAAGACTCGTCAATACGCCGGCAGTAGATGATGATCATATCAAACACCCACAAGCCGCAAGCGGTCTGCTAAACGTAACGGCCACCCGGGTATTGAGCGATCAGAAGATCGACGAGCAAGCCCGCTCACACTCCTGTGAATCCAACCAGTAACACTTACCGTACAGTCCGGTCTGTCCGTCTGATATGTCGCATATCTTGTCTAGGGGTGGGAAACGTCAGACCCCAGTAGCTCGATAAGTCGTGTCGATATGAGGTCTATAACAGTTCGAGAAACTACTGGTAACACTTACCAGTAAATCTCAGCAACCCTGGCCAGGGATTTCCGGTTATAGCCAATCGAACACAGCGCAACATCAACTCCCTATACCGGGAGAGACGAATCCCCTCCTATCGCTCATTGCCTCCATGTGATTCGGGACTGTACCCAAAAACCACCGTTTTGCACGTCCTCTTGGACGTGGTAAGATGGAAATCAAAGCACAGTGGGAACCACACAAGACTCTATGACGATCTCGGGTCAACAGACTACTCTGTACCAGTGTCACCAGAGAACTGCCATCTGACGTAAGGTATAATACCATCTGGGAGTTCTCGGTGAGTCCGTCCAGTGTACCCAGTCTCCACTGAGCACCCTCATATCATCTCTGATGTCAAACACCAATGGATATGGGATCATCCATCGCCCATCTGTATGGGTCGAGAAGGTATACGCTAGTCTACTCTGGTATATCGATGCCCCGTCTCGATAAACCCACGACTATGGACTTTGAAGGATGTACTTATAGACTATCTGTCCCCACTAGTATGATCTGCATCATAGTCCAGGTAGTCAAGTACACATCCTGAGGGCTTTACCAACATGTAACAGATAGACAATCAGTATACACGTTAAGGTAAAGAGCTACCAGATAGCATACTATCATGTCGAGCAAGAAAGTCCTCCCTATATATGTCCCAGCATCCACTACAATATACATCCTATGTACAGTAATGGCCTGTAGGGCATACATATAACTAACAATCTCCCACTTGCACTAGGGCCATCTGTAGGAGTGGTTGCAGTATCTCATACTCAACCATCCCATAAAAATCTCTCTCTGGGAATAGGCCTTCGTGAGTGGATCCGCCGTGTTGTCCTCTGAGTCTACTCTCCTAACCTCGATCACCCTGAAGATCAACCATCTCCATGATCAGGTGATACTGCCTTAGAATATGTCTGGATCACTGATGGGACCGATGTTCCTTGGCATAAGCCACAACTCCATTGTCTCACAATGGTAGGAACATAGTTCATCTCATGAACTAATATACACCCAAACAGCCTCTTTGGTAGCATCTTAAGTAGCGATGTATCCTGCCTTTATCGTCTAGTATGCCACGGTATCTAGCTTGGAACTCTTCCAACATAACATCCCTTTACTGAGGGTAAAGACAATGCCTGTGACTGATATTCAGTCGTCTTTATCACCGTGGAACCCTTCCAGTGATTCTCCCCAGGATCAATTGATACCATCTCGCTACAACTAGTGAGAATCCTAACATCCAATTAGATCTATCTCATAGATCCAAACCCAGGATTTTGAAGGTATCATTTTGATCCTATATGGAGAATCTATGTGATATGCGGAGATCGACCGAGCGTAGCATAGGAAACTCCTTCCCTATAAAGAGTATTTCATCCACGTACTCTACGAGGATCGTCACCATACTCCCTACTACCTTTTTGTTTATACAAGGTTCATCTACCATTTTGATGAAGTCTAACTCTTTGACTACCACATCAAAACAGATGTTCCAACCCCGCGATGCCTGCTTTATCCTATAAAGCATCTTGTACACGTTTCCGCTGCTCCCACTGTCTACGAAGCCCTCTGGCTGTGTACTTATAGACGCTCTCTTCCAAAACATCATTTAGAAAAGCAGTCATGACACCCAACCGCCAGATATCGTAGTCATGGTATGTAGCCGTGGCAAGTAGGATCTGGATGGACTTAAGCATAGCCACTTGAAAAGGTTTCATCATTATCCACGCCTGGTCGATGACTAAAACTTTTAACAAGTCTAGCTTTCAAAGTCTCAACTTTTCCATCTACACCAAGTAATCTTCTCAAGATATACTAGCTCCTGATGGGGATTTAACCCTTCAGATATAGCAACCAAAGTCCATACTTTGTTGGTGTATAAGGATTCCATCTCAGATCGCTAAGCATCCAGCCATTCTTACAGAGTCCCACTCCTGATGGCCAGTTCGAAACTAGTTGGGTCATCATCTCATGATGCAATCCTCGCTCCCACTGTCATAGAGTAACCGAAGTATCTCTCAGGCGGGTGAGGAACCTTACTAGATTGGCGGAGAGGCTGAGGTTCGTTGGTAAGTATTGAATCCTTTGGTTCTTTCAAATCATCAGCTGCAGTTTATATAGCTGGAACATTTCCTGTTCTACATAACTGATTTTGCCTCGAGCTTGTCCGGATTATGCTTTTAGACATAGCCCGGACAACCCCAAATCTTAACTAACTTAAGATATGGGCTCTTCCCTTTCCATATCAAATATGAAGTGGTAGGCAACTGATTTGATCGGAACCCTATTCAATAGGTATGCAACTTCATAAGTGCATAACTCCCAAAAGGAAAAAGGTAACTCAGCAGTACTCATCATAGAGCACACCATATCAAATAGGGTGTATCTGCTCCGCCCTGATATACCATCGTGCTATGGTGTATACGGAGGAGTAATGCTGAGAGAGAATCTCATTCTCCTTTAGAATAGTCCAGGAATTCCGTGCTCGAGTATTCTCCTCCCTGATCACATCAAAGGACATAATACTTGTACCCTTATTGGTTCTCTACTTCTAACTTATATTCTGTGAATATCTCAAAAGGTTCAGACTTGTGATTCAACAGGAACATATGTCTGAATCTTGAGAGATTATCAGAGAACGTAATGAAGTATAAAGAACCGGTCCTGGCATATATAGACAGGGGACCTTACATACATCAACATGTATCATCCCAAGAGTTTACTAACTCTTTCTCTGTTTCCAATAAACAGAGCTGAGGTCATTTTATCTTTGTGACATGACTCGCAAATTTTCATAAGATGTAAATTCAAACTAATTTAAATATGCATCTAAATGTAACTTCAGCTAGTCGGGTCGCATTGATATGACCTAGTCTACAATGCCTCAAGAAGGATTCGTTCATTTCTGAACTCTTCCTCTTGTGTGTGTTCCGTTTACTAAGAACTGTAGTTTGATTTAGAACATTAATGCTTTTAGATAACGTGCCTGAACCGATCAACTTTTGATATAGGAAATGTTCAAAACATTATCCAATAATACAAAATTTTATCATTTCTTTACTAATAAAGAGACTGATATGATTTTGTATATCAGGTTCGGTATCTAATAACATTTGTTCAGAATCAATGTATTGGTAATACAGGGTGACAGTGACCAACAGACTTGGCTGCAACTCTTGCCCTGTTTTCTGCCTCATGAAACTTATCACCCGTTCTCAGTTCTCTACCTTTCTGTAGCCCTATGTAACAGATTACATATCTGGGATCCTGATCTGGTATCACATACCCAGGACGTAGAGGATACAGAGAAACAGTTCTTTGTAATGAACACACCCGAAGATGATGCATCAGCATGCACTCTCTTCGTTTGGGTGGCACGGAAATTCTGTAATCCCCTATTTCCTGCTCTGTCTTATAACAATTATAAGTTGGAGCGGGACCAATGTTCCCCAGCTCAGTAAAACAAGCGGGTTCAGTCAATATTCCGTATTATTATCTTGATTAAGGCGTGATATGGTCGCTACCTGGAGAGAGAGAGAAGAAAACACTCAGCGTGCGCTCTTGCAAGATCAGATTTTTTATTATTTTATCTAATCAGGATGGCTCCCACTGCTTTTTATCAAATCTTCCTTCAAACCCTAAAAGGAAAGACTAGCCGGGATTAATTACACACTACAAGTTCGCCAATCTTTCAGCCAGGCCAGTGTCGGTACTTTGAGGGAGGTCCCCCGTGCTTTCGCACGAACCTAATTAATGTAAACCTCATTTTCCCAGAGGCGTAACCTCGTTAACACCTTTCTAGACACCTACTTGATCGGCTAATTGTAATGTATAAAACTCTCCCAGGATTAAATCTTACTCGCAGCGGGTATCGGGATCCAACTATCTCATAGAAGGTATGCAATCTCATTGTAAATTTCAACACTTGAAATTCCCGATAATTTTGCCCCTAGCACCCTATGACCTTGACGGAGGTCAACAAACCATAGGCTACTAGTCAAGTTCAACCCGTCATTTCTTGATCGAATTAAACCCACCCGCACGACCCTTGACGGAGGTCAACAAGGCCGCACGACTACCCTAATCCAATCTGCATCATATGCATAAGCAGATAAATACTAGTTAGCTACCGCACACTACGCCTTGACGGAGGTCAACAAACGTAGCACGAATACTAAATAGGACTTATCTGAAATGACGGAGGGCTACGACAGGTTTTTCTGAAAACCTATTGCGTAATGAACTTGATATCGTTGTAGAATCAAATGAATTTTGAAATGGAGTGCTTTTGAGGATTTTCTAGTTTTGCTAAAGGAGTCACTCCCGGTGAAGGGATCGTCGGTCCTTTCCTCGTCGAATGAGGTGCGGGATATATCATATATATCACTGTGCAAAGCAGAAACACTTAAAAGCAATAAAAGACAAACCGAGTGTGTAGCATCTGCCAGTTATTGCTAAAGGAGTCACTCCCGGTGAAGGGATCTTGGTCCTTTCCTTATCGAATAAGGTGCAGGATATATCATATATACCGCTGTGCAAAGCAAGAACTGTAGCTACCTGTTTTATTTTGAAATTCGATTCTACAACATCTTAGGTTTCTTTTATTTCATTAATCACATTAATGAAGTCCCATTATTTAAAATACCTAAACATCACAGATAAATACGACGTACACTTATGCCATCCGCATTCGCCTCGATGTCCCCTCGTGTACCGTTAGGTTAGGTAACTAACGGCAGAGCGGGGCAGGGCTAGCGCGGGTGTAAAACATAAGTAACGTCTATATAATATATCATATATACTATATAAAGTATCCATCACAGAACATCACATGATCACATCACAGATATCGCAGCAGAAGAAACATATGAAATATTGGATATACTAGGACGTCCATGTTTTCAATACGAGCCAGTATAAAACACGGATTCCACGGTCGTGATGAATAGCCAAACCCACACCCCTAGACCCCTACGAGAGCGGCAAGCAACCCTACCAATTCTAGAGTTAGGAGACCCGGACTCGACTCCTCGAGTTGGTCTCCCACTGGACTCCAGAACCCGGTTACTTGTGCTCCCCTCCTTGGGTCTATCCTAGTGCAGAAAAGTAAATAATATACAAAAGGTGACATCTTCCGCAACCTGGAAGTGCCCCAATAAAAGAATATTACATACAAGTTTTTACATGAATGAAAATGAAAAACACTCATCTCACATAAAAACCCTCAGCTATTCAAACACGACGATCCAATATAACATATCTAGCAACACATAACATCACATGTCATCAACGTAAGCAAATATGCGCATCCCAATTGTCGTTGACATGTAGCAACGAAAGCGGTGATATCACATATTACACTTACGGTCACAGAAAAGAAAGCGTAAAACTACAACAGTTGGAATCCGCAACCTCCTCAGACATCACATGCCTGACCAAATGAATTTCTTAGACATCGCATGCCTAACAATTATAAACCCCGCATTTTAGTCTCAAAATCGAAAACACTTTTCAATACCAAGTCGGGCAATTCAACAAGATTCCCGACATCCTGATTGAATGCCCGTCGCAAATTTCAGTAGACGGCCTCACCCCCGATACCGTCGACGAAGTGCACCAAGGCGGAACACCGCTGCCGCGAGCACCCGAACGGATGCTTTCGGCGACGGGGTTCTCCTACAGTCACTTGGTCGAGGCTATGGAGTGAGGCTGTCTATTAAGTTTACCCGGCGAGTATCCGCGTACGCTACGTCATTGCGACGGACTTTTAATCACATCAAAATTCCGTGGCAACCGATCAAGTGAGACTAAATTACTAGATTTACAACATTCATTCAATTATCTCATAACTTTTGTGAATTCCAATTATTGTATCCCATTCCAGATAAATAGAAAATGTTAAACTTTCCGATCGAACATTCTAACACCCAAGTTTTCCCGATACAAATCAACTCATGAAATAAGTTCAAAGACATTCACTTCATTCCTCAGTACCAACGGTCCAGCCGTAGAAGGGTCAAGCCAACGCCTCACATGTGGCAAGCCGTACTGCCCCAAACCCGAGGGTTCAAAGGGCAGTTCAAGACGGTCACATAATCGAGTTAAGGTTTGTTGTCTTCTGGAGGGACCATCGCGTTACTTGCACTACTTAGAACGTCGTTAAACTACGGAAAGATCCAACACTTGGAAATTTCCCGACAGGGGAAAAATTGGGTATTTATATCCGGTCGAACTTTTTAACATATTCTAAAATTTATCCGGAAAGCCACATAGACAAAATCTGATACTCCGATCGAAACACCGAATCCCCAAAACAACCCCAGAAAATTCAACTCTTGAATAAATATTAAAAATTCCCAGAAAATCCAGCACATACAGAAACTAATTACTGTGCAAACCAAGTGCATTGATTCAGTATTACGGCCGCGGAACTGCCGCGCAAGCCAGGGTGGGGCCGCGGTTCCGCGGCTCTTCTGTCGAATCAATTGCACGTGCTTCATAGTAATTCATCATATTCCTTGCTGAATTTTTTAGCAATTTTTAATTCACAAAAATCCAAAAATTCAGAAAATTTCCAGAGAGCAATTTTTGGGTTAGGGTTTCTGTTCGTTCGGATTTCAACCTCCGTCTAGACTTCGCCTAAGGCTCTAGCTAGGCTCTGATACCGCTGTAGGGGTTCCTAGGCACTCTCAAGAGGTCTCACAAGGCATCAACCATGCCAATTTCAAAAATTACGGTGCCGAGAAACCCTAATACGGATCGTTGGCTAGAAGTTTAGGCGACAAAGCAACTAGTTAACTACTTTAACTAAGAGTACGGAAATACAACCTTTGTAGATCCGGTCCTCCACCTCCACGGCTCCGTGATGAAGTCCTCTCCGCTGTACAAATCGGATCCCGGGCTCTAGTGTCGGCTTCATCGGAGAATGGACGGGCTAGGTCATCGACTACGACGCCGAAGATGATCTACGTCGAGGCATCACTAGATCAAGCTCCAACTTCACCAAGTCAAGAAACTTGTGAAGAAAACACCCTATACTACTTGGCAAGAGGTAGAGAATGAAGAAATAGGAAGTGGGTTCACTTTAGAATTGGATTTCTCACTCATTTGCAAGAGTTACCATTGATGAAGTAAGCTTTCTTCATCTTGAAGATGAAGAAGAAAAAGAAGAAGAAGATATATTATGATAAGTTCTAATGAAAAAGAAAAGAAAATCAAAACTTATCATCATATAACCATGGTCAAGTGTAGAGAATAAACTAAGGTTAAAAGGAGTGGTTAGGGTTAAGCATGAGACAAAAATGGTGACTTTGGTCAAAGCTTCATGAAGCTTCAACTAGAAAACAAAGTTAGCCACCATTTTCTCTTAATGCTTATCATTTTCCAAATGAATAACTAAATAAGATAAATGAAAAAGAAAACAAAACCCTAACCATTCATATAACCATGGTTTAATCTTTACACAAACTCAAGTAAGCATGTATCATCAAACATGATACAATCAAGTGCACAAAAGTATATCACATATACAACTTGTGAACTTCAAGTGAGAAAATCAATTTAAAGTGAACCAATACTAGTTAATGCAAAGTAATATATCAAATATATAATTATACATTAAATCATTAAATCAACACTTGATTCAATGATCCGGTCATATCGCATATAACCAACTAGTATCCAATGTATCGGCTTATCGAATCAATCCTTGAATTGATAACTAGGTTATATCGCATACAACCGGTCGATACATTCATCATGAGAATGGAATACGGTATCACATACACGCATTATTCTCGGTCCCGCACATATCTCATATGCGCTCCTATTTCGTTTCGCTTGAGCCAGGAAACCTCTGTGTAGGACTCTAAAGACTCGTCAATACGCCGGCAGCAGATGATGATCATATCAAACACCCACAAGCCGCAAGCGGTCTGCTAAACGTAACGGCCACCCGGGTATTGAGCGATCAGAAGATCGACGAGCAAGCCCGCTCACACTCCTGTGAATCCAACCAGTAACACTTACCGTACAGTCCGGTCTGTCCGTCTGATATGTCGCATATCTTGCCTAGGGGTGGTAAACGTCAGACCCCAGTAGCTCGATAAGTCGTGTCGATATGAGGTCTATAACAGTTCGAGAAACTACTGGTAACACTTACCAGTAAATCTCAGCAACCATGGCCAGGGATTTTCAGTTATAGCCAATCGAACACAGCGCAACATCAACTCCCTATACCGGGAGAGACGAATCCCCTCCTATCGCTCATTGCCTCCATGTGATTCGGGACTGTACCCAAAAACCACTGTTTTGCACGCCCTCTTGGACGTGGTAAGATGGAAATCAAAGCACAGTGGGAACCACACAAGACTCTATGACGATCTCGGGTCAACAGACTACTCTGTACCAGTGTCACCAGAGAACTGCCATCTGACGTAAGGTATAATACCATCTGGGAGTTCTCGGCGAGTCCGTCCAGTGTACCCAGTCTCCACTGAGTACCCGCATATCATCTCTGATGTCAAACACCAATGGATATGGGATCATCCATCGCCCATCTGTATGGGTCGAGAAGGTATACGCTAGTCTACTCTGGTATATCGATGCCCCGTCTCGATACACCCACGACTAGGGACTTTGAAGGATGTACTTATAGACTATCTGTCCCCACTAGTATGATCTGCATCATAGTCCAGGTAGTCAAGTACACATCCTAAGGGCTTTACCAACATGTAACAGAGAGACAATCAGTATACACGTTAAGGTAAAGAGCAACCAGATAGCATACTATCATGTCGAGCAAGAAAGTCCTTCCTATATATGTCCTAGCATCCACTACAATATACATCCTATGTACAGTAATGGCCTCTAGGGCATACATATAACTAACAATAGGGTGCCGTAGGGCGCGGTGTGTGCGTGTATGCATGGAGTCCTATTGATTATATGTGATGGGTAAGAAAGGGATGAGAGATCTCATCTCTCAAAAGCCTTTCCCAAAGCTAACATCTAAGGCAAGGAATTAAAATCTAAACTAGAGCAATTAAATAAAACTACTTACAGATGGCTCTCTCCAAACATCAACGCAGGGTTGTCAGATCTGAATTTATGAAATGAAAAGAAGCACCGATGCTCTCTATAAAGAATTCTGAATTTTATTTTTAAAAGGAGGCATAGGGAGGCATGAAAAGAATACAATGATTTAGAGTTCCTATTTATAGAGGATAGGAAACCCTAGGTTACATTTGATTCGCACGTCTGCAATTACAAATTTGCCCTTAGGTAGACTAGTCAACGCGCCGCAAAAGAATTATGGAAAAATTTGTAACTCGTGATTGCGCACTAAGGCCGCGGAACCGCGGCCGCAGCCAAGGCTTGGCCGCGGTTCCGCGGCCGTATAGGTGGCTTGTCTGCTGAAAATTCTTCTGTTGGCTTATGATGACTTTTTATTCCTGTTTCTTCTGGTCTTTTTGCATATTGTTTTCTCGTTCTCTTCCAGATCTCCAGTGAACATTGTAGTGATCTTGAACCGCTCGCTTTGCGTCGACGTCTTGAACCTTGCTTTGTGAACCGATCTTTTATGTAGGCTTGATCAAGAGTCTTCTGTTTATTGGTCAAAGTCTCACTTTTGCATCGTCTTTTATCTTTTTCACTGTTTTTGCTCCAAGAACCTGTAATCTGTAATATGTAGCAGACATGCGTCAAAAGCACCTGTTTATTTATAAAACGAATAAGAATGGGGAATATAATAATGCAATATTATGGTATGAACAGCATGTACGTACATAACCTCGATCGATATCCCCCAGATATACGTCGAGTCCAAATACTGTCACTGGATGGCAAACGCCCCCAGCCGGGCTCAACGGCATGGACCTTCGATGTTCTTGCCCCGGGGAACCAACCGGGCTCCACCATGTATCCACACACGGCTCACGACTCCTCCTCACATGGGGTATATATAAGTTCAGAATCGAGAAATCTCATGGTGGAAGCTGAAATATCATATCAAGAGAAACCGGGTTTTTCAAATAATGCATAATTTCATGAAACAACCACGGTCCTCAAATCCAGAAAACATCAAGTAGTGAATATGTATGAATGCATGAATCAATACACATATATTAGCGTCCCATTCCACTAATATTGGTGTAAAGGCATATATAACAGCGTCCCACTCCACTGTTATATATACATAGTAGTAAAAATATCAGAGAATATCATATGACATCTATGAATGTAGTATATGCAATATGAAACAGTAATATGAGCATATACAGGAAAACAACTATTTAACTGCAACTAGTTAAATAAATATATCACACGGTTCCTGATTTCCCCGAAATCAGATGCAACAATATAAACAGGTGAACATGTAGCTATAACAAGGTATGCGTAACCATGTCGGTATAGCAAGATATGTGTGTCCATATGTAAGTATGTATGATGTCAAAGTAGCTGTAGCAAGGTATGTGTCTATACCTATCCATAATACCCTCCAGGTATATGTATGTATGTATGCCAGGTGTATAAGTAGCTATGTCTCATATGTGTATATACCTATCACAATGGTGCAATACCATATAGGTATATGGGTAACTAGCATGTAAGTGTACAGGTATGCTATATGTGGGTTGTGCGTGACATGGCAATTATTGACGGTGTGTAGCATACAATCAGTGCTCGTGCAACATGAATCGTCAATAATAGTGCAGTGTCCTAAGGATACTAGTCCAAGCACAACAATTACTAAGCAGTAGGGTGAATGCGCAATTCTAAACATGACATAGAATATGCGACAAGTTAAGTCATTTCTAGCCCAGACGCATAACGCCATGCGGGCGATTCCCCTGTAGATATTAAATCTACTCACCAACACTCCTGGCTAAGTGTAGCTAACCACCTGTTTTCCCTTTGTAGCTGTGTCCGTAGTCCCCGCCTGCGAACCTACAATATTAAGACAATAAAGTAAGCATATATCAATAATAGACTCAAAACACGCACACACTACATTTAACGGACACAACAACACAAAACATCCTCTTAAGTGTTCGTATTGTGGCTAACGTGCGTAGCGACACGACGAAAACAACTTAAGAGCAAAACCACACAAAGTGCACGATCCATGTCGTATAACGTATCGCGCGAACACAAAACACTACAACCTACCTAAGTGATCCCAGAATTTGCATACAGTGAAAACTAAACAAACAAACAAGACCAAATACACCCAAACCACAGCATAGACCTACCCTCAAAATCCCACACACCCACTCACCCTAGGGGCCGAAGTCGCCGGAATTTTCCCTCCTGTCGTCGGCCGAGGTCCGAGCAGGTGGGGTCATGTCTCAGGTGGGGTCCTATGGTCATAGGTGCATCACAACTAAAATGTTTGGTTTTCTAGTATGTTCTCGGGATCATAGCAGGTCACAGATATCGCAAAACGACACTAAAATACGATATATGCACAAACCCTAACTTTAAATACTTAAAACTGAATCTAACTAACTACATACCATAAAAACTAAATAAAGAACAGATAAGGATCATTATCTATCCTCAAGAACACAAAGATCCAAGCTTTCCTAGCTCCAAGATGCTAAAAGTGATCAAAGATGTGATTTTTGGTGTTTTTGTGATATATTTTGGGCTTTTGAGGAATTAGTGTGCTAGAATGATGCAAGAATGGAAAAGAAATGAGCAAGGGAAGTACAGAGAGAGAGGGATTTGGCCAAGGGAGAAGAATGGAGAGTTGTGGAGTGTTCTAGCTCAAATTTGAAATAAATGCTCACATAAATGCTTTCACACACACATAAATACACAAGCATGCACCTTTAAATCAATTTCTTTTCTTTTCTTTAAACCGTAAACCCAAGTCAACACAAGGAATTCTAGATAATATGTGGGTTTGGTTTACTCAAGAATAATTGAAGAAAAGATACAAAGAGAAGTTTTCCCAAAATGTGAATACCGCATTAAAATAATATTAAAATTGGGAAAAATTCAAATTGGACCAAAACATCCCATATAACCCCAAAGCTTGCGCACTAGCTTTATTTTAGCTAAACTAGGTGCTGGCAAGTCTATATGGTCGTTTGATCACAGTCGGTTTAAAACGGAAAATACCGACAATTTTACCCAAAAACGGAAACATTCACATAACGATTTCTAAAACGTTACAATATCGTTGTAGAAACAAGTGATTTTTGAACAATGAGTGTTTTTGAGGTTTTCACTAGTTTTGCTAAAGAGGTCACTCCCGGTGAATGGATCTCAGCTCTTTCCTTATCGAATAAGGTGCAGAATATTTCATAAATATCACTATGCAAAGCAGAAACTATAAAAGCAATCAAAACATAAACCGAGCGGTGTAGCATCTGCTAGCCTTTTGCTAAAGAGGTCACTCCCGGTGAAGGGATCTCGGCTCTTTCCTTATCGAATAAGGTGTTGGACATTCTACATGGAATACCGCTATGCAAAGCAAAAAATAGAGCTACCCTTTTTGAAAATTTGATTCTATAACATTTTTTAGGTTTCTTTTCTTTCATTAATCTCATTAATGACGTCCCATCATTTATGCTTCCTAAGCATCACCGAAGAAACGAAAATACAACGTACGCTTATGCCATCCGCATTCGCTACAGTGTCCCGTTATGCACCGTTAGGTTACTTAACTAACGGCAAAGCGGGACGGGACTAGCGCGGGTGCAAAACATAAGCAACGCCTACTATATATCTCATATATAATGTATATCCATTCGTCTCAGAATCCACAGTGATCACATCATAGAGCAACAGAAGAAACATATGAAATATTGGATATACTAGGAGGTCCGTGTTTTATTTTGAGCCTGTATAAAAGACGGATTCCACGGTCGCGATGAATAGCCAAACCCACATCCCTAGACCCCTACGAGAGAGGCAAGCAACCCTACCAATTCTAGAGTTAGGAGACCCGAACTCAACTCCTCGAGTTGGTCTCCCATTGGACTCTAGAACCCGGTTACTTATGCTCCCCTCCTTGGGTCTATCCTAATGCGGAAAAGTAAAAAATATACAACAATGGTGACATCATCCTCAACCCGGAAGTGCCCCAATAAAAAAATATTACATACAATTAATTTTACATGAATGAAAATAAAAACTCTCATCTCACATAAAACCCCCGGCTATTCAAAACGCGACGATCCTGTAACGTTTTAGAAAATCGTTATGCGAATTTTCCGTTTTAGGGTAAAATAGTCGGTGTTTTCCGTAAAAACCCGGAAGTGATCAAATTTCAGTATAGACTTGACTACACCTAGTTTAACTAGAATAGTGCTAGTTTGCGGGTTTTGGGGGTCATTTGAAAGTTTTGGTTCACATTGATATTTTTCCTAATTAAATTATTATCTTAAGTTGTAAATTATGCACCAAATTAGTGGTAATTACAATTTTGGTTTGGGTTAATTACTTCTAATGTGAATCTATGCTAATCTAATCACTAGATTAAGCTTAATCCATCCATACAAAAATATCTAGATATTTGTGGATTAATGGAAAATTTTTAAAAGAAAAGAAATGAAGCGGCTTAGATATTATTGCATCAATGAGCTTTTATAATTGTTTTACACTAGATATTTCTACACACTTCACAAAACCCCCCTCTTCTTTAAGCTTGGTCGACCCCCCCCCCCTAAATTCTGCCCTTTCTTTTTCTTGCCTCATTTTCACTCCCTCCAAGTTCACAAAAACCATCTAAAATCCTCAAATAATCACACAAACTCATAAACAAATCCCTACCTATCTTTCTTCAACCCAAAAAAAGCTTAGATCTTCATGAAAGTGATCATTTTGGATGCTAAAATTTGGAGTTAGTTGCTAAATTGAGATCTAGTGGAGGTATAAATTCTAACCCTAATCTTTAATTTGTTGTTTAAATCTTTAAAACTTGCTTATTAGGTGTTTAATATAGCTTTAATTGCATGTTTAGAATTTTCATGAAAAGGTTATGAAAATCAAGTTAGGCTTTTGATTTGTTAAAGTGGTTAATTAAGATGTGTAGACTTGGAAAACATAATCAAATTGTGAGAATATTATTTGTTATTTTTCCTAATTTGTCTAATTGTGATTCTTAGCAAACTAACTTTTATTAAATCATATTTGGGTGAGATTAAAATTGTGGTAAGGGTTTGGATGACTTAGTTAAGCTACTTTGCGATGATTGTGATCGCTAAAATTTGTGTAAACTTTAGACTTGAGCTAAAATGATATTAAGTGCTTACTAGTTTTTCGGTAAAATTAGACGTGGGTTTTTATGGACGTGGAGATGACGTAGATATTATTATCTACGATAATTATTGTGTTGTGAATGAGTATTCGTACGATTAGGTTTTTTGGCGTGGCAGTTTTCATGTACAGCGACCCTAGTTTGGGTTTTGGCTATGTTTTCCGGTATTGAGATTCTTGGTATTAAGATTTGATATTGTATTTGGTCGTTAGATGTTTGTACGTCAACGACAAGGGTTTTGCTGATTGTTTTGCATATGTAAGCTATAGGTTCTAACCTATGAGCGCACCGCGTGCCATATTGGATTTCGGAACTTGATGTTAATAGCTTCGCGATTTCATATTGATTGTAGCTACATTCGCGTGGATTCCGAGACGACGAAGCGCATCGGCTACGGCTAAGCGAGGAGTTTAGCAGGTGAGTAGATTTATATCTACTGGGGAAGTCGGGTGGATAGCGTATAGCACCCCCGCAAATTTTGAATGGAACTGATATATTCATAGAATACTGTAGGAGAAACCTACACTTGAAAACTATAGATTTGGTTAAAAGATAGTTAGAGGTGATATTAATGATTGAATATATATCGAGATATGAGATGAAGGCCTTAGGGACATAACTCTTGGACATAATATGATAAGAATGATGTCTCAGATTGATAAAAGGATATGAAAGGTGAATGTGAATCACAATATACATACAGATTTATAGTTGCACGAGTTTAAGTATGAGTTTTAGAGTAGCGTGACATGAGATTCAATTGATGTAATGCTTATGTAAAATGACTTAATGTGAGAGATTGATGCGATGAAAAGAGTATACGATGAGATATGATGACTTGGCCGATGTGTCATTATATGGATGCGAGTCGATAAGAGATAGTTGATACCTTGTCGGTCCCCTGATACGAGATTTATGCGGACGTGACATGAGAGATAGGTATATATATATATGGATAATGATTGCATAATGAGTGATATGCCGTATGAGACTTAGATCCGTACCCCCCTTGTTGTATAGGTTGATAGAATCCCTATTTGTTTAATGCCGTCGTACAATGGGTAACCGTACGCGATGAGTTTTACCTATTGATTTATCCATATCCTTGATTAGAGGATGCCGTACGATGGATTGTACCGTATGTGATGTTGTGAGGCTGGATGCCGAATGATAGATTCACCGACTCGGTCATATTAGATACGTATACCTTATAGCATTTAGTTCACGATGTGCATTATGCTGCATCCATGTTATTCTCATTGCATTTCATATACCTGTGCTAGTACACCTACACCATTATCGATGATGTGTATGTTACACTTACACAGATTGCCGGCTCACACACTTCATCATCGATAATTGCTATGTCACTTAAACAGTAGAATTGCTACATCATGCTATGATATATTGTCATGTTCACATCACTATGCCAGGTTACATGAGACTTACAGGATATGAGGGCCGATCTGAGGTTGCGGTGCCTGAGGATTTTGGGATTTGATGTGTCAGTGAGGGACACTGGGGTTTTTCCATGCTGATGATTTTGCATGAGGTTTTATTATATCATCCCACACTCAGGACTATTTTGATATGCATTGCTTCATGTAGTTGTAGTACCCTGATGATGTACCTTTACATGATTGTTGCATATTCATATTGCCATACTTATGCTATCAGATTACATGTGAGTAGATTTAATTTGGGAACCACATGATATATTTTAAAAGCTGGATTCATTTAAAAGAGCGGTTTTCCCTTAATATGCTCATATTGCTGTTTTATGTTGCATATATCAGTTTTCATGGATTTACGCATTGAAATATGGATTTCATATGATTTATGGATTTGAGAACCGTGGGGGTGTTTCAAGAAACTATATATATTGTTTGAAAACCCGTTTTCTCTTGATATGATATTTCAGCGTCCACCATGAGATTTCTCGGTTCTGAGATTTATGATATATACCAGATGCGAGGAGCGGAGTGGGCCGTGTCCGGGTACATGGTGGACCCCGGTATGGTTCCCCTCGGCAAGAAGATCGCAGATGATGGCGATGAGCCTGGAAGGCTGGGCAAGTACCTACCGGTGATAGTATTTAGACTCGGCGGTTATCGTGGGGATACCGACCGGAGTGATGTACGGACATGACATCAGGGCCAGTCGTGGTGACAGCGCCTGAGATATGAGGATTTACATCTTGATGCTGGGCACGGGTTTCATGATTTGATGTGTCATTGATGGACACACATTCTTTGATATCCTCATATTTACATGCATATGTTTTATGATATTTACATGCATGATACTGTTGTGTCATTGGTTGACACGTGGACGAGATCCACATGCACACTGCATTGATTATATTGTTGGATGATATCCATATGAATACAGGTATTGATTTCTACACTGTTGGCACATATGTAGATACGGTCACCCTAGATATCATAGTATTACCTTATGATATATTTGACCTAGGAAATCGTTATTTATTTCGATTTCTACCTGTTGATGTTTTCTACTCACGAGTTGGCAACTCACTCCCGTTGTGCCTCAGTTCTTACAGGTTGTCCGTTTGGATCAGTAGCGGCATCGCTGGCATACAACTTGTTTTCGGGTGTTTTGCTTTGGTAGGTGGTACATGTTAGATCGTGCCCCTCTTGTATTTGTTATTCATTCTGTATCTAGTCAACTCCATCAAATCAGAAACTAGTATTTGTTTATATAGTAAGACTTAGAAAGACTTGTAGTTCCGAGACTTGAGCGATGGGTTTTTGTGTTCGCTTTTGGGTTGATGTCTTGCTTCATTCATTATCTTTTGTGTTGATCTTCGCCGTTGGGCGTCGTATACTTGTTATTTATACTTGTGGTGGTTGTTTCCACCGTTGGGCGTGTTTTGCTCCCGTTTGGGGATGCTTTCTTTTTATTCTTTGTTGTCCCCGTTTCGGGGCTAGTTTTTACAAAGGAGGTGTTGCCAAAATTTTTATGAAAACAAAAGAAAAGAAAAGAAAAATAAGTTTAAGGTTTTGTACTTAAGGTTTCCAAGTGTTGTATAAATGTTTTCATTACTTAATTCTGTTGGAAGGTTTAGATTTCTGGGTTTCGGCTTACTTAGGTTACGTTACACCTGTAGACGTTGCGTAATTTAAGTGTCGGTCACGAGCTAATATTTCGGGTCATGACAGTACACAAGTGAGAAAAAGAAATGTTTAAGTGAGAAAATATTAGTTAATGTAAATTAATATATCACATATATAATTATACATTAAATTATTAAATCAACACTTGATTTAATAATCCGGCTATATCACATACAACCGACTAATAGGAAATGTATCAACTTATCGAATCAACACTTGATCCGATAACCCGACTATATCTCATATAACCAACCGATATCACATATCGCGAGAATAAAATACGGTATCATATACGCGTATTAATCTCGGTCCCGCACATATCACATATGTGCTCGTACTTCGTTTCGCTTGAGCCAGGAAACCTCTGTGTAGGACTCTAAAGACTCGTCAATACGCCGGCAGTAGGTGGTGATCATATCAGTCACCCACAAACCGCAAGAGGTCTGCTAAACGTAACGGCGGGTATTGAGCGATCAGAAGATCAACAAGCAAGCCTGCTCATACTCCTGCGAATCCAATAAGTATCACTATCGTACAGTCCGGTCTCTTCGTCAGATATGTCGCATATCACAGCCTGGGGTGGTATAACGTCAGACCCCAATAGCCTGATAAGTCATGCCGATGCAAGGTCTATAATGGTTCGAGAAACTACTGATAACACTTACCAGTAGATCTCAGCAACCCTGGCCAGGGATTTCCTGTTATGGCCAATCGAGCATAGCGCAACATCAACCCCCAATACCGGGAGAGACGAATCCCCTCTTATCGCTCATTGCCTCCATGTGACTCGGGACTGTATCCAAAAACCACTGTTTTGCACGATCTCTTGAACGTGGTAAGGTGGAAATCAAAGCACAGTAGGAATCACACAAGAATCTATGATGATCTCGGGTCGACAGACTAGCCTGTACCAGTGTCACCGGAGAACCGTTATCTGACGATAGGTATAATACCATCTAGGAGTTCTCGGCGAGTCCGTCCAGTATACCCAGTCTCCACTGAGCATCCGTATACCTTCTCTGATGTCAAACACCAATGGATGTGGGATCATCCATCGCCCATCATATAGGTCAAGAAGCGCATACGCTAGTCTACTCTGGAGTATCAATGCCCTGTCTCGATACTCCCACGACTAGGAACAATTGAAGGATGTACTTACCGACTACCATTTCCCTACTAGTATGATCTGCATCATAATCCTGATAGTCAAGTACTCATCCTAAGGGTTTTATCAACATGTAATAGAGAGACTATAAGTGTACATGTTAAAATAAAGAGCAACCAGATAGCATACTATCATGTCGAGCAAAAAAGTCCTCCCTATATATGTCCAAGCATCCACTACAATATACATTACATGTACAGTAATGGCCTTTAGGGCATACATATAACTAACAATATGTATATGTATACATATATTTATATATTAATATATGTATATATGATATATGTATATATGTATATATGATGAGAATAATGGAGGAAAGTGGCCATAGGAGGGAAATTCCTCCTATGGCGTCGAAAAAACACACCCTTCATCGTGTTTTCCGACGATCGGAATGCATCATCTTCATCGTTATCATCTAAGATGTGGGTACACCAAATTTCATGTGATTCTACAACTTTTTCACTGTTGATTTAGCAATGTAAAAAGTTCTATTATCGGTAAACCGTTAATTCAACGGTGAAAAAGTTGTAGAATCACATGAAATTTGGTGTACCCACATCTTAGATGATAACGATGAAGATGATGCATTCCGGTCGTCGGAAAACACGATGGAGGGTGTTTTTTCGACGCCATAGGAGGAAATTCCCTCCTATGGCATCATTCCTCCATTATTCTCATATATGCATATATGATGTATGTATGTATGTATGTATGTGTGTGTGTGTCTCTCTCTCTCTCTCACTCTCTCTCTCTCTCTATATATATATATATATTATGAAGCATGACATAGATTTTCTATTTTTAGAAAATAGAAAAAGAGATAGAAAATGGGGAGACTTTTAAAGGAATGGGTGAAGCATGGCTTTGCATTATTTTATTTTATTTGTGTACACTATTGAAGCATGATTGCAATTTATTCCATGCTTCAATAAGTGAACTCATTTGAAGAAGTCATTCTACACTTGTTCATTTTTCTAGAGTTCATTTTTCCTCTAGCTCATTTTGCCTTAGCCATTTTTGATCTCTCTCTATTTTCTTTCTTCTTCTTCCTCATGCCTCAAAGCCCTAACACTCACATGTGATGTGACCATAGAGCTTTGAAAAAAACCTAGTGAGCTTAGAACCCATACTTCACCATCCTATATTTGGTTAGCATTTAAGTTTAGGGTGTTTCTTTCGCTAAAGAGAGTTTAGTGAAGACGTAGCTTGGATTAGAGGAACTTCAGGTAGATCATCTTCGACACGAAGATCGTGAAGTAAGTTCATGCACTTTTTCAAGTGGAGCCTAGAAGAGTCGTAGGGACTACTACCCGGAGCTTTAGAAGAGAAGGACACGGTCTACAAAGGTTGTAATATCTTTCTCTTAGTGTAAGTCTTTTGATATCATCATAGAAACCCTAATCATCTAGTTAGATCTTTGGTTAGTCTAGCTTAGCACCCCGAAAATTTTAAAGTTGCATTCAGGCTGACGGTTTTGACCTCATGGTGGTGCTAGGGTAGTCTTTCATACTCACCTCCAGTGAGCACCTGTATACTATCATAGGTGACACAATACCAATGGCTTGTGAGACCGGCCACCGCCCCTCGCCGAGATCTAGAAACGTATACACTAGTCTACTCCGAAATATCGATGCACAGTCTCGATACTCCCACGACTAGGGACATTTAAGGATGCGCTTATGGACAACCCAGCTCCCACATATATGATCGCCATCATAATGCTGGTTGTCAAACAGCAATCCTACGGGCTTCATCAATGATGAAGGTGAACCAGATAGTATACTATCATCTCGAGTAAGACTGTTATACCTGTATATGTCCTCCCTCAATTATCATAATCACTTATTTGCAATTACAATAATTGCCTTGAGGGCACTATATCCAACAGGCCCCACTCAGGATTGGTTCAATAAGCTGAACTAATATTCGTAATGCCTCTTCTGTGGTAATGGTGTACACCGTTACCATATTCAGCTGTGGTAACAGTTTAATACATTACCTAGCCTATGGTTATGGGGTCTCGTAACGGGTGTGTAACAGTTAAAAGCGTGATGCAAAATGTTTCTGATGATGGTCAAAACCGTTGTAAGTAGACGTTACACACCCCACGGGTTTGCGGGGAGGCGGAACGGGTAAAAAACGATTTTTACAAATAAGGTAACATCGACTTTAACACCAAGATCTTTGCTAAACCATAAATAACAAACTAGCTAGAGGTATTATCTACTATGTTAGAAGATTATACCTAAAGTTCCAAGTCCTTCTAGTGTTCACGCTGTTCTCGTTCACCTCACAAGCTCCTTGGAGTCGAAATGGAATGCACCTCCTCATCGGCTTCTCGATGTAGTAGAAGATCCACCCGAGAGTTCCAACCTTGAGCTAAACCTCCAAGTTGAGGTAACTAGATCACTTGGTGTGCTAAACTAAGCAACCTAGAATGAGTAGAGTGTGATTTAGAGTGGCTTAGTCTCACTAACCCTTGATTCTCAACTCATGAGACACTAGGGTTTTGAGAGGAAGAAGGAGAGAGCAAGCTTGAGGAGAGAGAATGTATTTGTGATAATGATAATAAAAAATGGAATGGCTAACTTATATATGACCATTTGTCATGGCATGAAAAATATCTCATCAAAATATCTAGGTCCAAAATATCTCATCAAAATATCTATGGTCAACAAGTCAAGCCAAGTCAAATGGTCAAAATAAGTAGCCATGCTATATAATTATCATTTACCAAAAATAATAAAACCTTTTCCTCCGCCTCATATTTGTTTTGACCAAGTCAATGGTCAAAACCTAATGAGATGTCTCCTTCTATACCCCCTCTCATCCGTATATACATACTCGCATCCGTGTTCCGAAAAACACGAATACAATAAGACGAAGCTAATCCAATAATCAAATACTAGGATCCGGCTTAAACCAAAGCCCACTAGTATTGTCCGCCCGAACATCACACGCGCACAAGTACACGTATGTGATCAAACCCTGTCGTAAAACCATACGACCTCTACTCGTTTCGCCTGAAGCTGGGAAACCCTCTGTGTGGGACTCTAAAGACTCGACACTACACTGGCAGTGGGTTTGACCACAGGCCGCAAGTGGTACTAGATGTACGTAACGGTCCCCAGGTAGATGTCGCTAAGAAGGTCGATGAGGAAACCCATCCGAACTCCTACTGAGCCTGAATGTGACAATCTCCGTACAGTCCGGTCTGTTCGTCTAAGAGTATCGCATATCGGGCCTAGGGGGTGGTAAACGTCAGACCCCTAATATCGGTATAAGTCGTGTCGGAGTGTAGCCCATTACACCCTGAGAAACTACTGGAGTACCTACTAGTAAATCTCGCTTGCCCTGGCCAGGGACTTTGCGTAATAGCTCTCCAAACACAGCGTGATATCAACCCTTAATACAGGGAGAGACGAATCTTATCTAACCGCCACTGCCTCCAAGTGCTTCGGGACTGCACCCAACTACTACCTGTTTGCACGACTCAATAGAGCAGTGGTAGGGTAGTAATCAAAGTACAGTAGGAACACACTCGAGGCGAAGTGGCAGTGTCAAGTCAACGGACTAAGCTGTACTCATGTCACCTAGAAACTGCTACCTGACGATAGGTATTGTACCAACCAGCAGTTCCCGATGAGTCCTGTCCGGTGTACTCGTAACCTAACAAGCACCTGTATATTATCTCCAGTACGACGTACAAATGGCTGTAGGACAGACCATCTCCCCTGCTGGGATAAGAAGCGTATACACTAGTCTACTCCGAAGTATCGATGCCCCGTCTCGATAATCCTACGACTAAGGACCTGTATAAGGATGTGCTTGTAGATTACCCAGCCCCCACTAATGTGACCGCCATCATAAAACTGGTAATCAAGCAAAGATCCAATGGGCTCTACTAATATGTATCAGCGATATGTTAAAAGAAACACATGCACATATTGAAGTAGAAACAAACCAAGTAGCATACTACCATTTTGAGCAAGACTGTCAATACTACGGTGAATATCCCAAGCTTCCATTAAGTAATATACAATCCAGTATGATACAATAATGGCCTCTAGGGCATATACACTAACAATCTCCCACTTGCACTAGGGCCATGTGCTGGCATATCGCAGACCTATCATCTCGAATACCCTCTTGAACTGTGTCTGAGGGATGGCCTTTGTGAATGGATCTGAAGTGTTATTCTCCGTATCTACTCTCTTCACCTTGATCTCCCGGCGATCTACGATCTCTCTGATCAGGTGGTACCACCTCAAAATGTGTCTGGACTTCTGATGGGACCTGGGTTCCTTCGCTAATGCTATAGTACCGTTGTTGCCGCAATACAGCAGTAATGGATCAACAATGGTCGGAACCACCTGAAGTTCTGTAAGGAACTTCTTCATCCAGACAGCTTCTTCTGCGGCATCGCAAGCAGCTATGTACTCCGCTTCCATCGTTGAGTCGGCAACGGTGTCCTGCTTGGAGCTCTTCCAACATACCGCCCCTCCATTGAGGGTAAAGACATAATCCGACATGGACTTGGAGTCATCCTTGTCACTCTGGAAGCTGGAGTCAGCAAAAGCCTCGATCTGGAGGTCTTTTCTGCCATACACCAAGAACATCTCCTTAGTTCTTTTCAGGTACTTGAGAATGTTCTTTACTTCTATCCAGTGCTTCTTCGCTGGGTTCGACTGATACCGGCTTACAACGCTCAATGCGTATGCTATATCTGGTCTAGTACACAACATCGCATACATTATATAGCCTACCGCAGATGCGTAGAGGATGACATGCTAGCCCTTTCCAAATCAGTCTTGGGAGACATCTCTTTGGAGAGGGTGATTCCATGACAAGCCGGTAGATTACCGCGCTTTGAATATTCTATACTGAATCTTTTCAGTATGGTGTCGATGTACTTTGACTGTGAAAGTCCCACTATCCGTTTAGATCTATCACGATAGATCTGGATCCCCAGAATGTAGGAAGCATCACCCAGGTCCTTCATGGAGAACCTCTATGACAAGAATCCTTTGACTGGCTGTAGTGCAGGAATGTCATTTCCTATCAAGAGAATGTCATCCTCGTAAAAGACGAGGAATACCACAGTTCTTCCTACAATCTTACTGTAAATGCATAGTTCATCTGGATTTTTGATAAAGTCGAATTTCTTGACCGTCTCATCAAAACAGATGTTCCAACTCCGCAATGCCTGCTTTAGTCCATAAATGGACTTAAGCAACTTGCACACTTTACCGCTGCTCCCACTCTGAATGAAACCTTCTGGCTTATCGATATAGACGCACTCTTCCAAATTACCATTTAGAAAAGCCGTCTTTACGTCCATCTGCCAGATCTCAAAATCATGGAATGCAGCAATGGCAAGAAGGATCCGAATGGATTTGAGCATAGCCACTGGAGAAAAGGTTTCATCATAGTCCAAACCAGGTCTTTGACGAAAACCTTTTGCAATAAGTCTAGCCTTATAGGTTTCAACCTGTCCATCTACACCAATCTTCTTTCTGAAGATCCATTTGCAGCCTACGGGTTTTACCCCTTCTGGAGCAATGTCCATAGTCCATACTTTGTTGGTGTACATGGACTCCATTTCGGTCCGCGTTGCATCCAGCCATTTTACTGAGTCGCCGCTCTGAATGGCTTGCTGGAAGCTAGTAGGCTCATTATTGTCAATGATGCAATCCTCTCGATCCCCGTCTTTGAGAAAACCGTAGTATCTCTCAGGCGGATGACACTGCCTACTACTCCTGCGGAGTGGCGCTGGGATGTCCGGTTCTTCTGAAACCTCTGGTTCTACCAAGCATTTAGTAATAGTTTGTGGTTCTGGAATTTCTTCCAGTTCTATTGCGCTCCCACTTATCTGATTTTCTAAAAATTCAGTTTCCAAGAAGCGGGCATGACGAGAAACAAAGACCTTTTTCTCCTCTGCGTAATAGAAAAGATACCCCTTGGAGTTCTTTGGGTATCCCACAAACTTACACTGTACTGAGCGTGCCTCGAGCTTGTCCACATGCTGCTTTTTAACAAAAGATGGACATCCCCATGTCTTAAAGTGTTTAAGACAGGGTTTCTTCCCACTCCACATCTGATATAGTGTGATAGGCACTGACTTAGTAGGAACCTGGTTCAAAAGATATGCAATTGATTCTAGTGCATAACCCCAGAAGGATCGCGGTAACTCAGCCTTACTCATGATGGAACAAACCATATCCAATAGGGTTCGATTCCGCCTTTCCGATACACCGTTGTGGTGTGGTGTGTATGGAGGAGTAAGCTGAGAGAGAATTCCTTTCTCTTTTAAGTAGTCCAGAAACTCGGTACTTAAGTATTCACCACCTCGATCAGATCTCAGTGTCTTGATACTTTTGCCTGTTTGTTTTTCTACTTCATTCCTGTATTCCCGGAATTTCTCAAAGGCCTCGGATTTATGCTTCATCAAGAAGACATGTACATACCTGGAGAAATCATCTGTAAAAGTAATGAAATATGAAAAACCACTTCGTGCATGTGTAGACATTGGACCGCATACATCGCTGTGTATGAGTCCTAAGAGCTCGCTCGCTCTTACTCCGTGTCCAATAAACGGAGTCTTTGTCATCTTTCCCATGAGACAAGATTCACAAGTAGCATAAGACTGATATTCGAACGGATTCAAATATCCCTCTCTATGTAACTTTGTCAACCGTGTTTCATTGATGTGACCCAGTCTACAATGCCATAAGAAAGCCTGATTTGTTTCCGGAGACTTTCTTTTAAGTGTGTTCTAGACACTGAAAACCTGAGCTTGATTTAATACGTATATACCGTTATCTAATGTACTTGACCCAATCAAAGCTTGATTTAGGTGGATGTGGTCCACATCGCCTACAAATGTAAAATCATATCCTTCCTTAGAAAGTAAGGATACAGATATGATATTACAAGCTAGACTAGGTACATACAAACAGTTACGTAGAATCAATATCTGCCCACTTGTCAATCCTAGGTGATATTCCCCTATGGATTCAGCGTTCACGCTCATTCCGTTCGCAACTCTGAGAGTCATATCACCTATCATGATAACTCTACGGTTTCTCAAAGCCTGTAACGAATTACAGATATGAGATCCTGATCCGGTATCTAGTATCCAGAAAGTAGAGTTGATTGACATACAGTTTTCTATTACAAACACACTCGAAGCCGAAGCCACAACATGCTTCGAATCCTGGCTACTGGCTTTCAAAGCCCTACAATCCTTATGCCAATGTCCTTTCTCATAACAATAGGAACGTCCCTCCTTCCCTACTGTTAGTCGCGAAACTTTTGCCCTTCCCTTTCCTTCTACCTTCCTGACACCGCATATCGTCTTTGTGGAGGTCTTCTTCTTCTCACCCTTTGCTTTCGCCTTCGATGCAGAAGAAGAAGATTCCCCAATAAGTTGAGTGGGTGTCACCCTAGTTTCCTTCAGGGTGCCCTCAACTGGAAGTATAACTTTCTTCCTCTGGGCCAAGGTAGATGGTAGGGACTGTAGAAACTGTAGGGTTCCTAGGCATCCTAATGAGGTCTCACAAGGCATCAACCATGCCAATTTCAAAAAATCTAGGTGCCGAGAAACCCGACTACGGATCGTTTGCTAGAAAACTAGGCGAAAAGATAACTAGTTAACACTTAACTAAGGGAATACGGAAATACAACCTTTGTAGATCCGGTGCTCCACCTCCATAGCTCCGCAACGAAGTCCTCTCCGCTGTCCAAATCAAATCCGGGCTCTAGCGTCGGCTTCGTCGGAGAATGGGCAAGCTAGGTCGTCGATGTCCATGCCGAAGATGATCTACGTCGAGGCATCGCTAAATCAAGCTCCGACTTCACCAAGTCAAGAAACTTGTGAAGAAAACACACTCTACTACTTGGCAAGAGGTAGAGGATGAAGAAATAGGAAGTGGGTTAACTTTAGTTTTGGATTTCTCACTCTTTTCCAACAATCACCATTGATGGAGCTTGGTTTTCTTCAAAGAAGAATGAAGAAGAAGAAGAGCAAGAAGAAGATAAGTATTATGATAAGAATAAAAGAATAAATAAAAATCCATTCTTATCATAATTCTCACCATGGTTAGGTGTAGAGAATTAACTTGAGTTAATTGAATTGGTTAGGGTTAAGCATGAGACAAAATGGTGACTAAGTCAAAAGTTCATGAAGCTTCATGAAAGAAAACAAAAGAAGCCACCATTCTATTTTATGCAATTTTATTTTCCAAAAATAAAAACAAATGAATAAATGAATAATCAAATAAAAACCCTAACCATTTCTTTAACCAAGGTTTTATTCTTTACACAAACCCTAATTTGCATGTATCATCAAATATGATACAAACAAGTGCACAAAATCATATCGCATATGCAATGCGCACAACCGAGCGAGAAAA
The DNA here is from genome assembly GCA_030015575.1 of Agapanthus africanus. Lineage (NCBI taxonomy): Eukaryota > Viridiplantae > Streptophyta > Magnoliopsida > Asparagales > Amaryllidaceae > Agapanthus > Agapanthus africanus. The sequence continues at coordinate 514,203,842 of JASDDO010000024.1, read as the reverse complement.
TCCATTTAAAGTGAACCGATACTAGTTAATGCAGAGTAATATATCAAATATATAATTATGCATTAAATCATTAAATCAACGCTTGATTTAACGATCCGGTCATGACGCACATAACCGACTAGTACCATTAGTAACATCTTATCGAATCAACACTTGATCCGATAACCCGGCTATATCGCATATAACCGATCAATGTCACATCGCGAGAATCGAATACAGTATCACATACTGGTATTATTCTCGGTCCCGCACATATCTCATATGCGCTCCTATTTCGTTTCGCTTGAGCCAGGAAACCTCTGTGTAGGACTCTAAAGACTCGTCAATACGCCGGCAGCGGATGATGATCATATCAAACATCCACAAGCCGCAAGCGGTCTGCTAAACGTAACGGCCACCCGGGTATTGAGCGATCTGAAGATCGACGAGCAAGCCCGCTCACACTCCAGTGAATCCAACCAGTAACACTACCGTACAGTCCGGTCTGATCGTCTGATATGTCGCATATCTTGCCTAGGGGTGGTAAACGTCAGACCCCAATAGCTCGATAAGTCGTGTCGATATGAGGCTCATAACGGGTCGAGAAACTACTGGTAACACTTACCAGCAATTCTCTGAGCAGCCCTGGCCAGGGACTTCCTGTTATAGCCAATCGAACACAGTGCAACATCAACTCCCTATACCGGGAGAGACGAATCCCCTCCTATCGCTCATTGCCTCCATGTGACTCGGGACTGTACCCAAAAACCACCGTTTTGCACGCCCTCTTGGACGTGGTAAGATGGAAATCAAAGCACAGTGGGAACCACACAAGACTCTATGACGATCTCGGGTCAACAGACTACTCTGTACCAGTGTCACCAGAGAACTGCCATCTGACGTGAGGTATAATACCATCTGGGAGTTCTCGGCGAGTCCGTCCAGTGTACCCAGTCTCTACTGAGCACCCGTATATCATCTCCGATGTCAAACACCAATGGATATGGGATCATCCATCGCCCATCTGTATGGGTCGAGAAGGTATACGCTAGTCTACTCTGGTATATTGATGCCCCGTCTCGATACACCCACGACTAGGGACTTTGAAGGATGTACTTATGGACTACCATGTCCCCACTAGTATGATCCGCATCATAGTCCAGGTAGTCAAGTACAGATCCTAAGGGCTTTACCAACATGTAACAGAGAGACAATCAGTATACACGTTAAGGTAAAGATCAACCAGATAGCATACTATCATGTCGAGCAAGAAAGTCCTCCCTATATATGTCCCAGCATCCACTACAATATACATCCTATGTATAGTAATGGCCTCTAGGGCATACATATAACTAACAGAAACAAGTCAGCATATGACCCGTTTCCCAACGTGGTCTCCAGGTCTGTGAGCTCATCAATATAGCTAGTCATTGTAAGGACGTTGTCCCTTACAGATGACCCGATAGCCAACCTCGCTTGAAGCAATTCCTTTGAGGTCTCATATCTTGCGATACGAGATTGCTCTCCATATAAATCTTTGTTATGGAGAAGATGGAAGCTAAGTCCATATTCTCGTGCTGCCTCTGGTTGACACCATCTGTTGAGGCCAACACGAGGCACTTGGCATTCGCACAGTCTTTTTCCGATGTTTTACGGATATCAATATCCGTGACGGTGGAAACTGGACCTGGGACGGCAGGGGCTTGAGTAGTAATGAGGTGTCCCAGCTTGTCATAGGCAATGGACATCTGGACAGACCTTTGCCATTCATTATAGTCAGATTCAGTCATTTTATTTTCTAGATGTAACCTATGTCTGGTCACGGGGTCGCTGCAGGAGAGAGAGAAGAAAACACTTAGCATGATGCTCTTGCAAGTTTAGATTGGTTTTTAATTTATCTAAACAGGATGGCTCCCACTGTTTCTCGAATCCTTCCTCAAACCATAAAAGAAGAATTGGTCAGGATTAATCTCACCGTACAATACTTGCTTAACCGTTCAGCCAGGCTAGTGTCGGTACTGTTGGATATAGTGCCCTCAGAGTCAATTATCGGATCACAGGCAAGTGATTGCAATGATTGAGGGAGGACCTATGCCAGTAGGACAGTCTTACTCGAGATGATAGTATGCTATTTGGTTTATCTTTATCATTATGTACAGCTTTAGGTGACATTACAGGTCACTATTACACATTGATAGAGCCCTTAGGATTCTTGCTTGACTACCAGCAGAATGATGGCAATCATATACGTGAGAGTTGGGTAATTTATAAGCACATCCTTAAAGTGGTCCCTAGTCGTTGGAGTTTCGAGACTGGGCATCGATACTCCATTAGTAGACTAGTGTATACAGTCGAGACCCCGACGAGGGGCGGTGGCTGGTCTTATAAGCCATTGGTGTAAGTTGGATCACCTAAGATGTATACCCGGTGCTTATTGGGTTATGAGTACATCGGACAGGACTCGCTGTTCATACCATAATATTGCATTATTATATTCCGCATTCTTATGTATTTTACAAATAAACAAGTGCTTTTGACCCATGTCTGCTGCATAGTACAGGTTACAGGTTCTTGAAGGTAAAACAGTGAAAAAGATAAAAGACGATGCAAAAGTGAGACTTTGACCAATAAACAGAAGGATCTTGATCAAGCCTACATAAAGATCAGATCAAAAAATACAAGGCATCGCAAGGTTCAAGAGTTCGACACAAAGCGAACGGTTAAAAGTCCACTGCACTACAATTATTCACTGGGAGATCTGGAAGAGAACCAGAAGCTATTATGAAGAATAAAGTGAAGAAGAAAATAGCCCAAACCAACCATAACCAAGCCTAGAAAAACCAGCCTTTGATCTTCTCATTGGGCCGCGGAACCGCGGCCCAACCCTTGCTGTGGCCGTGGTTCCGCGGCCGTCTAGAGCCCGGAGAGAATATTTTTTTTACCAAAATGCGGAGGCGGCGCTGACTAGTCTTCCTAAGGGGTATTTTTGTAAATGCAGACGTGCGGCAATTGTAAACCTAGGGTTTTCTATGTCCTATAAATAGAGACCCAATTCATTGTATTTTTTCATGCCACTTTTCATCAATAAAATTTCAGATTTCTTTTGAAGTTTGGAGAGCATCAACTCGTAAGTAGGTTTAATTTCTGACCTAGTTTTAGTTTTAATTTCTGCCCTAGGTAATTTCTTTTCTTGCCCTAGTTTAATCTAGTTTAGAATTTTTATTAATTTGCAGTAGATCTTTCATCTCTTAAATCAAAACAAAATAAAAATTATGTCTTTCGTAGATCTCTCAATGAGCGAGTAGTTTTCTCGCTTGTTAGGGTTAGGAATAGGGAAGGGTTTGAGAGATGAAGATCTCTCATCTCTTTTTTTTCCAATCTCTTATGAACAATTAGGACTCTATGCATACTTTCTTATTCCGCTCCCTACGGCACTCTACCCACGAGGTAACGGTGATACCGTAGTATAAAAGATCGGATCTGTAAGTTTTCCATGGAGGTTAGGGTAAGGATTAAGAAAGGACGGACAAGGATCTAGAGGAAGAAACATCTTCCCAATCATCCTAATCCCCTTTATTAATAATTACCATAACCCGTAATATGATATCTAATTTAAAGCATTGAAAGAGGTGTAGATCTTTATTTACCAAACTTTACCTAAACCTAATCCTAGCAAGTTTCATAATCCTAGTATAACACAACTTAGTTTTTAGATTTAATTAAAAGATCCAACACCCTTTGAAATTAGCTCGTAAGAACATTTAGGAGATTTACAACATCCCTGTGGACCGACCCGTATTCACCGGCTAGCTACAAGCGACGCCGTTCTTGATTGCGGTAATTTATTTTTGATCGATAAAATCTCTCTAAATCACTTGCCAGGAACATGCTATTTGGTATTATACCGGACGTCAGATAGCAGTTCCCTGGTGACATGTGTACAGGTTAGTTCATCGACCTGAGATCGTCATTTGTCTCGTGTGAGTTCCCACTGTGCTTTGATTACTATCCTTTCATGTATGTGCAGTAGTGCACGAATCATGATCGGACGGATCATACTAGTGGGCTTTGGTTTAAGCCGGATCCTAGTATTAGATTTGTTGGATTACTTTAGTCTCATCGTATTCGCATTCAGTCGGAATGCGAATGCAGGTATGTATATACAGGTGAGGGGTACTCTTGTGATCCGTCACGAGTTTACTTTAGTAGATGCCATTCTCTTTTTATTGTTGGAAACATTTGGATTAAAGTTTGCATATGGAAATAATGAGCTCAAAACCATGATTAGGTGCATTAATTATGACATGGGCAAGGGTGGTGACTCATGGTCTTATTCTTTGAACCATGTCATATTTATTGATTGATTTGTGAGGTGAAATGAGAGAGAGAGAGAGAAAGGGCAGCCATGTATAGTGAGGTTAGCTCTTGTATTTTCTATTCTAACTCTCACTCTCATTTGATCTCAACACAAAAGAAAAAGAGAGGAAAGCTTCTTCTTCCTCCTCCTCTTTCTAGAGCTCCTTATCTCCTCACCAATGGCATCCAATAAATCCTCAAGAGACAAAGTGATGACACACATTCTCTACTTCACCTTGGACACGTCGGCTAGCGAACTTCGTGCCCGAGTTGCTTCGGATGAAGCGGGAGCCCGTAAAAAGACTCGAAAATGTGGTGCCCTTTCCGACAAGGAGATCGAGATCGGAGATGCCGTAAGGAGCTTGGGATGGTGGCCAAAGACCGAAGGACACGGATCGATCGGTATAGCCTTTCCAACCCTTTCTCTAGTTGCTAGTTGTAGGTTAATGGTCCGATCCGGGATTAAAGTCTGCGATAGCACCGGTTTCTAGTTTAGAAAAAGTTTTCGTTTCTGCATTTTGGCCTCGGACAGACGGCCGGGGTGCTACCGTAGACTTACATGGTATCAGAGCCACGCCATTAACCTTTACTAGCTTGCTTTAACGTGTTTAGAACTTCGATCGAACGAAATTTCCAAAACCGCGATTCCAATTTATGCAGTTTCTGTCGAAATTTTTTTGTCGTCGAAATTTTTTTTTGAGTGTGCCAGAAAATCAGGCAGGCTTTTTCAAGACCACAGCTGAAATTTGGTGAAGTGATCACACTGTAGCGCTGCGGAACCGTGGCATTACCCTTGTTTTGGCCGCGGTTCCACCGCACTCCTGTAGCATCAATGCACCAAACTTTCTGCAGTGGTCTCTGAGTTGGAATTGGAGTTTCTGGTAATTTTTGTTTCGGCCCAGATTATTTTGAGTACTGGGAATTGTACTTGGGGCCCACTTCGGGAAATTTTGTCGATCGAGAATTTTAAATATGTTAGTTCACAGTGCTTACTTTATATCTGCGACCGTGAATGTCATTCGAGCGGTAAATCTTGTTTAATTGCTATAGCTCTTTTAGACAGATTTGCGAACGTGACATTCACGTTGATGTTCTGTGTTGTGCTGTGATGTTGCGGATTTGTCGTGGTGGATAGCCTGGATGCAATGGTAGTACAGTTTGGTTGTATTTGTACATTTGATATTGCGGGGCAAGTGTCCGACATGTGGACTGCCGTCACTGCCTGTCTGTATATTATTCTTTTGGGGCACGACCGGGCTGAGGTCGATGTACCCGTTGTATATTTTACTTTCTGTACTAGGATTACCTCGCAGTTGGGGTGCACGGATAGCCGGGTTCTAGAGGGCAACGGGCCTGCATCTCATGGTTTTAAGACGGAGGGGGCTTTACTCTAGAATTGGCGGGCTATTCGCCGCACTCGTAGGGGGTATAGGTTGACCCAAGGATGGGAGGCTCAAGTTACCGGATTCCGTGAAGTGCTGGGTGGTCCATTCACTTTGTTGAAGGGGGCTGCCTCGCTTCAGGTTTTGGAGGGTAACTTGCCGCGCCCGTAGGGGTCTAGGATTTCATTGCACAGGCTATCCATACGACCAGAGGAACGTCGGGTTTCAGTAGCGGCTCTATGAAACCCGGGGATCCCAGATTATCTGTATTGTTCTGTGATGCTTATTACATTTCTGTGATGTTGCATTTTATCACGCCTTGAGCGAATATTATATATTGATATATATACTAGTAGATGTTGTATATGTTTTACACCCGCGCTAGTCCAGTCGCCACTCTGTCGTTAGTTAAGTAACCTAACGGGTGATGACGGGACCCAGTGGCGAATGCGGATGGCATATACGTACATCGTATTTTCGTTCTTTTGTGGAGTGATTAAATGATGGGACTGCATTGATTCGGATCAATACAAGCTAAACAAACCTATTCTGATGTTGTTGGAACATTTTTCAAAAAGCTGTTATTGCAAGGACGTTCTCTTTTGTTTTGCACAGTGGTATTCGGTTATGAATATCCAGCACCTCAGTCGACGAAGCAAGGGCCAAGATCCCTTCACCGGGAGTGACCCCTTGGACAGAAGATTGCGTCAGGGTAATAACTTTACTATAGTCGATTACTTTTTGCTTTGCATCATGGTATTCAGTTGGAATATCCTGCACCTCATTCTACAGGGAAAGAGCCGAGATCTCTTCACCGAGAGTGACCTTTTTAGCAAAGGTTTTCGCCACTATATTTTTATAAAAAGCTATCCGGTTCCTTCAACGATATCTAGTTCATTACGTTAAAGTTTTTTCGCCAAAAACCATTCGTAGCCCTCCGTCATTTCAGAAAGGTAGCACTTAGTATTCATGCTATGTATATTGGCCTTCGTCAAGGCATAGTGTATGGTAACTATTTGTTACTTTTCTGCAGCATAGATAGATGCGTTGGTTTGAGACAGTCGTACTACTATTTTGGCCTTCGTCAAGGGTATGTACGGGTGGGTTCAAATTAACCTGGATAATGACGGGTAGAACTTGACATGTGACTTATGATATGTTGGCCTTCGTCAAGGTCATAAGAGCATGGGGTAAAAATCACATCGGGAGTTTCTAAAGAAACTGAAACTTGTCAGGCATGCGCATACCTTCTGGAGTGTGATAACGTGAGTGGATTCCATCACGTTATCATGCGATGATAGTTGGATTCTGATTCCCGCTGATGAGTTGGTTTACTCCTCGGGTGATCCCGACTAATTCTTCTTTTAGGTTTGGAGGAGAATTTGAGGTTACAGTGGGAGGTTTCCTGATTAGATAAAGTGATAACCATTCTGATCTAGGTTAGAGTGCACGCAGAATGCTTCTTTTCTCTCTCTCTTTGGCAGCGACCATGGCCCGACCCTTGACTATGACTCAGTGACCAAGATTAACCGAACCTTCTTAAAACACTGGCTTTTGGATTGTCTGAGTTGCATACCTCATTGCCACTCCTACTTTTACCCTTTTCTCCAGAACACCCTGTATTACTAAGAACATCCAATTCCATTAGATAAAACCATCGTACGGTTATATATGAACTCGAAGGAACTTGTTCCAGATTCGAGGATGGATCCGGTTCTGGAGAAAATGAATAGGATTATTCAGTTGTCTTTTCCTTTTACCTTCTCTCAGGCTGCGAGTGCTCCTTGGATTAGGACAGTACACCCATTACGCTAATTGGATAGTCTTCATCCAAACCATAGGCAGGTGCCGAACGGCAGGGAATGAAGAAAACCAATTAGCCTAACGATGGTGTACAGAAGGTAATAAGTTAAGACAAATAAAGGGATTAGAAAGAGGGCAAAGTAAACTGCGACTGCTATTCACGACCAAACCAAGTATTTCATCGCCACTCCTACTTCACTTTTGTATTTCTCCATAACACTCTGTATCACTATGAAGATCCACAGTTATTTGGATACTCCATCATATGGTTATATACGAACTCAAAGGAACATGTTTCAGTTCGGTGATGAATTCTGGTTCAGGAGAAATAGGAATAAGATTTATTCAGTTGTCTTTTATCTTTACCTTCTCTTGGGTTGCGAGTGCTCCTAGGATTAGGATAGTACACCTATTACGCTTATTGGATAGTCTTCTTCCAAACCATAGCCTGGTGCCGAACGGTAGGGAAGGAAGAAAACCATTTAGCCTAACGATGGTGTGCAGAAGGTAACGACTAAAGACATATAAAGGGATTTGGAGAGATGGCAAAGAAATATACAGTTACAGTTGTGAATCTGATAATGAAAGAGGCATTACTAGGAATACCCGAATACCCCTTCGAAACATTTACATGTTTCAGTTTCACTGTGTATTGTTAATAGAAAACAGATTTCCCAATTAGCCCTTACTCCAGGGTATGTATTTACCAGGTTTGATTCTCACATCTGTATGGCTTTAGAGATGATGAGTGGGAGTAAGTTATTGGGAATTAGGCGATCATCCTCATTATATCGGGATTCGTTGTAATTGGTGATATTTGAGGAAATCGCCTGGGTTGTTTGCCTGACGAAAAATATTTGGTTTTGAATATCCGTTGTTATGCACCAATTTCAAATTGATATATCTGTACGTTTATTTTTATAAAGTAAGATATAACTTTTTGAAATTATGTCTATGACATTTACCTATATGAGTGGATGGTTAGGTAAGGAGCATTAAACAGCGGTATAATTCTTCTTAACCATAAGTGCAGTTTTCAACCTACGATACACGGGGAATGATTTATTAGACTCAGGGGACTTATACAGAGTATTGTATGTTGTCCAGTTTCCATTAGGACAGAGGGGTTGGTACTCGTACTATATTCTGTTTACTTATGACTTCTTTAGTTCTTAGACATGTGTTTCGTAGAAATACAAGATCCAAGTTTTGAGCAGTTGTAGGTATATGAATAAAGTAGAGAACCAGGTATTGCAAGTATCAGGATTCTTCAAGGTGATCGAAGATGTAGATACTTGTGTATGGTATTCAGTTGATAGTAATGACTATGAGAACTAGCTTCTCTTTCAGGTTACTCATAATTGGATGCACTCCTAAGTTGAGTAATGCCGATCGGCTTCTCTCCATTTAGTTGACATGCACTGGAGACAGCTGCATGATTTGAATCTGGTTCCAATTAAATCAGTGCCTCTGTTTCTATATTGGATATAGAATAGTTCATATCTTAACAATGTTAAGGTACGGGAGTTGTCCGGCTTATGCTTAAAACCAGACTCTGGATAACTCAAGGCACGTTTCTGTAATGGCTGTTTGTGGGTTGACCCGGGCTATGACGAGGGTTGACTATCTACCATCTGGAAGATCAATAGTGATATTGTTCTTGACTCGCCACAGTTTTAGTAAAATGGACTTTTTCAGAAAACAGTAGTGGGAGTATGGTAGAACTGGAAGTGATTCCAGAACCGCAAACGATTACTGAAAATTTAACAGGACCTAAAGATTCAATCTTGTTTGACATTCCATTGGCCACTCCGCAGATATAGTGGGTAACCTCAGGCACTTGAGAGGTACTTCGGTATGCTCAAGGACGGTGACAGGGAGGTTCTTGTTTACCCAGACTTGCCATTGCTGTTGTTCCAGACTGTGAGACCCGGCAGGAAGATGAGTATAGCGTCATTCTAAACTAGCTTTAGAAGTGTACGTGTATATTATTCTGCCAGAGGGTTGTCGTAGTCAGTGGGAGCAGCGGAAGCATAATGGACAAGTAGCTTACGTCTATTTATAGACTAAAACAGATATAGCGGAGATAGATCATCTATTTTTGATGTAACAGCTATGGGTTTGACTTCATCAAAATAGAGGATGAATCTGTTAAGAAGGTAGTAGGGTGTGATGTCCTGGTATTTGGATGACATACGCAGAGTAGGAAGTAAAATTCCTGCATTACGATCGGTTATACTGTGGTTGTCACACAGTGTTTTCTCCACATAGGATATAGATATAATATCAGTCATTCTGGTTACTAGATCTATGGTTTTAGATCTAAATTTGGGAAGTGTCCCAATCAGGGCACATAGACAGCATTCTAAAGGTATTTAGAATGGACGACTCCACACATGGTAGTGTACTTGTAGGTGATGGGGTCACCCTCTCTAAAGGTGTCTTACAGACTAAAGGGGAGAGGGATGTGCATGATTGGCGGATCACTTGCTTAGGCAATTGATTCAATCATGAGATGTCAAGTACCACACCAGACGTTGTTTTTGCACTAGATGCAATAAGTTGATATTAATCCTATCCTGGAGAAACGTTCGGAAGCAGTTATAGAACATAAATGGATGTTCTAGGGATATGATAACAACAGCGTCTTTTAGGAGACGGTTATCATTCCAGGCTTCCAAGGTGACCTGGCTGTCAGAGTGGCTGTCAGAGTTGTAGTTTTCCCTCTGACGAAGGGCAGTAATTTGTACAGGTGGTCCAAGCGAAAACTGAGGGAGGCATGGCGCAGGATACTGATTAAATTCAGTTTACGATACAGTCTAAGAAGTTTAGATTTGGAGTTCATTTATGAACTAGGTCCCATCAGACATCCAAACACATTCTAAGACAGGCATTGCTCATTTCGGGAGATGGCTTTCTCCGCGAACTTGAGATAAAGAGAGACATAGAAAGAAACATCAGGGCGGATCCACTCACTGAGGCTATTCCTCGAACGCAATAGTTTCGCAAACGGGCTTTGTGAGACTGATCAGTAGAGGAGTTGGGTGTTCGGTATCACACGAGCTGTGAGTATGCGACATCGCAATAATTAGCCTTGAGTGAAAGTGGGAGATTGTTGGATATAGTGCCCTCAGAGTCAATTATTGGATCACAGGCACGTGATTGCAATGATTGAGGGAGGACCTATGCCGGTAGGACAGTCTTACTCGAGATGATAGTATGCTATCTGGTTTATCTTTATCATCGTGTACAGTTTTAGGTGACATTACAGGTCACTATTACACATTGATAGAGCTCTTAGGATTCTTGCTTGACTACCAGCAGTCTGATGGCAATCATATACGTGAGAGTTGGGTAGTCTATAAGCACATCCTTAAAGTGGTCCCTAGTCATGGGAGTTTCAAGACTGGGCATCGATACTCCATTAGTAGACTAGTGTATACAGTCGAGACCCCGACGAGGGGCGGTGGCTGGTCTCACAAGCCATTGGTGTCAGTTGGATCACCTAAGATGTATAAAGGTGCTTATTGGGTTATAAGTACACCAGACAGGACTCGCCGGGAACATGCTAGTTGGTATTATACCTGACGTCAGATAGCAGTTCCCTGATGACATGTGTACATGTTAGTTCATCAACCTGAGATCGTCATTTGTCTCGTGTGAGTTCCCACTGTGCTTTGATTACTACCCTACCACGGCTCAAAGGAGTCATGCAAACAGGTTTTAGTTGGGTACAGTCCCGAGCCATATGGAGGCAGTGAGCGGATCGGCAGGGGTTTCGTCTCCCGGTATTGAGGGTGAGATCGCGTTGTGTCTAGGAGAGCCATTACACGAAGTCCTTGGCCAAGGCAGGAGATTTACTGGTAGGTATTCCAGTAGTATCTCAAGGTGTTCTGGGCTACACTCCGACACGACTTGTACCGCTTTTGGGGGTCTAACTTTTACCAACCCCCTAGGCCCGACATGCGATGCTCATAGACGAACGGACCGGACTGTACGGATATTGTCACTGACAGGCTCGGTAGGGTGTCAGGATGAGTTCGCTCATCGACCTCCCTTTTGGTCAATACCTGGTAGCCCGTTACGTATAGCTAGTACCTCTGACGTGCTAGTGGTTAAATCCACAGCCAAAGTATTGACGAGTCTTTAGAGTCCCCCATAGACAGTTTTCAAGTTTCGGGCGAAACGTTGTAGAGGCCGTATGATATATGGCAGGGTTCGATCATATACGTGCAGTAGTGCATGGATCATGATCGGACGGATCATACTAGTGGGCTTTGGTTTAAGCCGGATCTTAGTATTAGATTTGTTGGATTACTTTAGTCTCATCGCATTCGCATTCAGTCGGAATGCGGATGCAGGTATGTATATACAGGTGAGGGGTACTCTTGTGATCCGTCACGAGTTTACTTTAGTAGATGCCATTCTCTTTTTATTGTTGCAAACATTTAGATTAATGTTTGCATATGGAAATAATGAGCTCAAAACCATGATTAGGTGCATTAATTATGACATGGACAAGGGTGGTGACTCATGGTCTTATTCTTTGAACCATGTCATGTTTAGTGATTGATTTGTGAGGTGAAATGAGAGAGAGAGAGAGAGAGAAAGGGCAGCCATGTATAGTGAGGATAGCTCTTGTATTTTCTATTCTAACTCTCGCTCTCATTTGATCTCAACACAAAAGAAAAAGAGAAGAAAGCTTCTTCTTCTTCCTTCTTTTTCTTGAGCTCATTATCTCCTCACCAATGGCATCCAATAAATCCTCAAGAGACAAAGTGATAACACACATTCTCTACTTCACCTTGGACACGTCGGCTAGCGAACTTCATGCCCGAGTTGCTTCGGATGAAGCGGGAGCCCGTAAAAAGACTCGAAGATGGGGTGCCCTTTCCGACGAGGAGATCGAGATCGGAGATGCCGCTAGGAGCTTGGGATGGTGGCCAAAGACCGTAGGACAAGGATCGATCGGTATAGCCTTTCCAACCCTTTCTCTAGTTGCTAGTTGTAGGTTAATGGTCCGATCCGGGATTAAAGTCTGCGATAGCGCCGGTTTCTAGTTTAGAAAAAGTTTTCGTTTCTGCATTTTGGCCTCGGACAGACGGCCGGGGCACTACCGTAGACTTACAGGTACTTCGAAGGAGGTTTTACGACGCTTTCGCGAAGTTCCTTAATTAAATAACCTCTTTTCCTTAGAGGCGTGGCCCCGCTAATACTGTTCTAGACACCTACTTGGTTTATAGTATTGATCATTAAGTGAAAAAATCTCCCGAGGAGTAGAGGATACTCACAGTAGGATCGGGATCCAGATATCATTGTATGATAATGCTGAAGGAATCCTACCAACATTATCAAACTCCAAATGGTATGCAACACTAGAAAGTTTCAGTTTCTTTAGAAACTCCCGATGTGGATTTTTGCCCCACGCTCTTATGACCTAGACTAAGACCAACAAATCATAAGTCACATGTCAAGTTCTATCCGTCATTGTCCAGGTTAATTTGAACCCATCCGTATATACCCTTGACTAAGGCCAACAAAGTAATACGACTGTCCCAAACCAACGCATCTATCTATGCAACATATGAATACCCAGCAGCTACCAATCACTATGCCTTGACTAAGGCCAACAAACATTGCTTGAATACTATTGAATATTCATATGAAATGACGGAGGGCTACGAATGGTTTTGGCGAAACCGTGAACGTAGCGAACTTGATATAATAGAAGGAACCTGATAGCCGCATTTTAAAAGTTTTGCTGTTTTGAAAAAACCGAGTGGTTTTGAAATTTTTCCAACGATTCAAATTTGGTTTGTTTGCTTAGCATTATTTTAATACAGTCCCATCAATTAATCCTACCATTGCGGAAAACAACGAAAATACAATGTACGCTTATACCATCCGCATTCGCCACGGGGCCCCGTCATCACCCGTTAGGTTACTTAACTAACGACAAAGCGGGGACTGGACTAGCGCAGATGCAAAACATAAGCTGTAGGGTTCCTAGGCACACAAGTGAGGTCTCCCAAGCCATCAACCATGGCAATTTCAAAAATTATGGTGCCTACAAACCCTAAACTACGGATCGATAACTAGATTTCTAGGCGAAAAAGCTAACTAGTTAACACTTAACTAAAAGTTTAACGGAAATACAACCTTTGTAGATCCGGTCCTCCACCTCCACGGCTCCGCAACGAGGTCGTCTCCGCTGTCCAAATCAAATCCGGGCTCTAGAGTCGGCTTCGTCGGAGAATGGGCAAGCTAGGTCGTCGATGTCCATGCCGAAGATGATCTACGTCGAGGCATCGCTAGATCAAGCTCACAACTTCACCAAGTCAAGAAACTTGTGAAGTAAACACACTCTACTACTTGGCAAGAGGTAGAGGATGAAGAAATATGAATTGGGTTAACTTTAGAATTGGATTTCTCACTCTAATTCATCAATCACCATTGATGAGGTAAGCTTTCTTCTTGAAGTTCAAGGAAGAAGCAGAAGAAAGATGATAAGATAAGTTAATTAGAAAAAGAAAAGAATATGAATACTTATCATATTAGAACCATGGTCAAGTGTAGAGAATTAACTATGGTTAGTTTAATGGTTAGGGTTTAAGATGAAGACAAGAATGGTTACAAAGTCAAAGCTTCATGAAGTTTCAACTAAACTCCAAAATTAGCAACCATTCTTTTCTTATCTAATCAAAATAAATAAATAAATAAATAAGTAATAAAAAGAAAACCCTAATCATTAGATTAACCATGGCTTAATTCATTACACTTAACTATAGTTAAACATGTATCATCAAACATGATACAATCAAGTGTACAAAAGTATATCACATATACAATGTGCACAAACCAAGTGAGAAAATCCGTTTAAAGTGAACCAATACTAGTTAGTGCAAAGTAACATATCAAATATATAATTATGCATTAAATCATTAAATCATCACTTGATTCAATGATCCGGTCATGTCGCACACAACCGACTAGTATTCAATGTATCGGCTTATCGAATCAACGCTTGAATCGATAACTAGGTTATATCGCATACAACCTTTCCGATACATTCATCGCAAGAATGGAATGCGGTATCACATACACGCATCATTCTCGGTCCCGCACATATCTCATATGCGCTCCTATTTCGTTTCGCTTGAGCCAGGAAACCTCTGTGTAGGACTCTAAAGACTCGTCAATACGCCGGCAGCAGGTGATGATCATATCAAACACCCACAAGCCGCAAGCGGTCTGCTAAACGTAATGGCCACCCGGGTATTGAGCGATCTGAAGATCGACGAGCAAGCCCGCTCACACTCCAGTGAATCCGACCAGTAACACTACCGTACAGTCCGGTCTGATCGTCTGATATGTCGCATATCTCGCCTAGGGGTGGTAGACGTCAGACCCCAATAGCTCAATAAGTCGTGTCGATATGAGGTCTATAACTGTTCGAGAAACTACTGGTAACACTTACCAGTAAATCTCAGCAACCCTGGCCAGGGATTTCCTGTTATAGCCAATCGAACACAGCGCAACATCAACCCCCTATACCGGGAGAGACGAATCCCCTCCTATCGCTCATTGCCTTCATGTGACTCGGGACTGTACCCAAAAACCACCGTTTTGCACGCCCTCTTGGACGTGGTAAGATGGAAATCAAAGTACAGTGGGAACCACACAAGACTCTATGACGATCTCGGGTCAACAGACTACTCTGTACCAGTGTCACCAGAGAACTGCCATCTGACGTGAGGTATAATACCATCTGGGAGTTCTCGGCGAGTCCGTCCAGTGTACCCAGTCTCTACTGAGCACCCGTATATCATCTCTGATGTCAAACACCGATGGATATGGGATCATCCATCGCCCATCTGTATGGGTCGAGAAGGTATACGCTAGTCTACTCTGGTATATCGATGCCCCGTCTCGATACACCCACGACTAGGGACTTTGAAGGATGTACTTATGGACTACCATGTCCCCACTAGTATGATCCGCATCATAGTCCAGGTAGTCAAGTACAGATCCTAAGGGCTTTACCAACATGTAACAGAGAGACAATCAGCATACACGTTAAGGTAAAGTTCAACCAGATAGCATACTATCATGTCGAGCAAGAAAGTCCTCCCTATATATGTCCCAGCATCCACTACAATATACATCCTATGTACAGTAATGGCCTCTAGGGCATACATATAACTAACAATCTCCCACTTGCACTAGGGCCATCTGTAGCAGTGGTTGCAGTGTCTCATACTCAACCATCCCATAAAAGTCTCTCTCTGGGAAAAGGCCTTTCGTGAGTGGATCCGCTGTGTTGTCCTCTGAATCTACTCTCCTAACCTCGATCTCCCTGGAGATCAACCATCTCCATGATCAAGTGACACTGCCTTAGAATATGTCTGGATCACTGATGGGACCGGCGTTCCTTGGCATAAGCCACAACTCCATTGTCTCACAATGGTAGGAACATAGTTCATCTCATGAACCAATATACACCCAGACTGCCTCTTTGGTAGCATCTTAAGTAGCGATGTATCCAGCCTGTATCGTCTAGTATGCCACGGTATATAGCTTGGAACTCTTCCAACATACCGTCCCTTTACTGAGGGTTAAGACAATGCCTGCGACTGACATTCAGTCGTCTTTATCACCCTGGAACCCTTCCAGTGATTCTCCTCAGGATCGATTGACACCATCTCACTACATCTAGTGAGTTTCCTAACATCCATTTAGATCTATCTCATAGATCCAAAATCCAGGATTTAGTAGGTATCACTTTAATCCTATATGGAGAATCTTTGTGATAAGCAGAGATTGATCGAGCGTAGCATAAGAAACTCCTTTCTTATCAAGAGTATGTCATCCACGTACTCTACGAGGATCGTCACCATACTCCCTACTACCTTTTTGTATATACAAGGTTCATCTACCATTTTGATGATGTCAAACTCTTTGACTGCTTCATCAAAACAGATGTTCCAACTCCGCGATGCCTGCTTTATCAGATAAAACATCTTGCACACGTTTCCGCTGCTCCCACTGTTTACGAAGCCCTCTGGCTGTGTACTTACAGACGCACTCTTCTAAATCATCATTTAGAAAAGTAGTCATGGCACCCAACCGCCAGATATCGTAGTCATGGTATGTAGCCGTGGTAAGTAGGATCTGGATGGACTTAAGCATAGATCCTTAGAAAAAGTTTCATCATGATCCACACCTGGTCAATGATGCAAACCTTTAACAAGTCCAGCTTTGAAAGTCTCAACTTTTCCATGTACACCAAGTAATCTTCTCAAGATATACTTGCTCCTGATGGGGATTTAACCCTTCAGATATAGCAACCAAAGTCCATACTTTGTTGGCGTATAAGGATTCCATCTCAGATCGCTAAGCATCCAGCCATTCTTACAGAGTCCCACTCCTGATGGCCAGCTCGAAACTAGTTGGTTCATCATCTCATGATGCAATGCTCGCTCCCACTTTCATAGAGAAACTGAAGTATCTCTCAGGTGGGTGAGGAACCCTACTAGATCGGCGAAGAGGCTGAGGTTCGTTGGTATCTACTGAATCCTTTGGTTGTACCAAACCATCTGCTGTATCTTGTATAGCTGGAACTATTCCAGTTCTACATAACAGACCTTGCCTCGAACTTGTCCGGATTATGGTTTTAGACATAGGCCGGACAACCCCAAATCTTAACCAACTTAAGATATGGGCTCTTCCCTTTCCATATCACATATGAAATGGTAGACAACTGATTTAATTCGAACCTATTCAATAGGTATGCAGCTTCTCAAGCGCATAACTCCCAAAAGGAAATAGGTAACTCAGTAGTACTCATCATAGAGCACACCTTATCATATAGGGTGTGATTGCTCCGCCCCGATATACCATCATGCTATGGTGTATACGGAGGAGTAATGCTGAGAGAGAATCTCATTCTCCTTTAGAATAGTCCAGGAATTTCGTGCTCAAGTATTCTCCTCCCTGATCGCATCAAAGGACATAATACTTATACCCTTATTTTGGTTCTCTACTTCTAACTTATATTCTGTGAATATCTCAAAAGGTTCGGACTTGTGTTTCAACAAGAACATATGTCTGAATCTAAAGAGATCATCAGAGAACGTAATGAAGTACAAAGAACCAGTCTTGGCATGTGTAGACAGGGACCTACATACATCAACATGTATCATCCCAAGATTTCACTAACTCTTTCTCTGTTTCCAGTAAACGGAGCTATGGTCATCTTATCTTTGTGACATGACTGGCGAGTTTCATAAGATGTAAATTCAAACTGATTTAAATATGCATCTAAATGTAACTCAGCCAGTCGGGTCGCATTGATCTGACCTAGTCTACAATACCTCAAGAAAGATTCGTTCATTTCTGAACTCTTCCTCTTGTGTGTGTTTCATATACTAAGAACTATAGTTTGATTTAGAACATTAATGCTTTTAGATAACATGCCTGAACCGATCAACTTTTGATACAGGAAATGTTCAAAACATTATCCAACAATACAAAATTTTATCATTTCTTTTCTAACAAAGAGAGTGATATGATTTGGTATATCAGGTTCGGTATCTAACAACATTCGTTCAGAATCAATGTATTTGCAATACAGGGTGACAGTGACCAACAGACTTGGCTGCAACACTTGCCCCGTTTTCTGCCTCATGAAACTTATCACCCGTTCTCAGTTCTCTACCTATCTGTAGCCCTATGTAACAGATTACATATCTGGGATCCTGATCCGGTATCATATACCCAGGACGTAAAGGATACTGAGAAACAGTTCTGTATAATGAACACACCCGAAGATGATGCATCATCATGCACTCTCCTCGTTTGGGCGGCACGGGAAATCTGGTATTCCCCAATTTCCTGCTCTGTCTTATAACAATTATAAGGTGGAGCGGGACCAACGTTCCCCAGCTCAGTATAATAAGCGGGTTCGGTCAATATTCCGTATTATTATCTTGATTAAGGCGTGATATGGTCGCTACCTGGAGAGAGAGAGAAGAAAACACTCAGCGTGCGCTCTGTCAAGAATAGATTGGTTATTATTTTATCTAATCAGGATGGCTCCCACTGCTTTTTATCAAATCTTCCTTCAAACCCTAAAAGGAAAGACTAGCCGGGATTAATTACACACTACAAGTTCGCCAATCTTTCAGCCAGGCCAGTGTCGGTACTTTGAGGGAGGTCCCCCGTGCTTTCGCACGAACCTAATTAATGTAAACCTCATTTTCCCAGAGGCGTAACCCCGTTGACACCTTTCTAGACACCTACTTGATCGGCTAATTGTAATGTATAAAACTCTCCCAGGAGTAACTCTTACTCGCAGCGGGTATCGGGATCCAACTATCTCATAGAAGGTATGCAATCTCATTGCAAATTTCAACACTTGAAATTCCCGATAATATTTTGCCCCTAGCTCGCTATGACCTTGACGAATGCCAAACAACCCATAGTCCACTAGTCAAGTTCACCCCGTACATTACTTGATCGAATTAAACCCACCCGCACGACCCTTGACGAATGCCAAACAACGCCGTACGAATACCCTAATCCAATCTGCATCATATGCATAAGCAGATAAATACTAGTTAGCTACCGCACACTATGCCTTGACGAATGCCAAACTACCGTAGCACGAATACTAACTAGTACTTATCTGTAATGACGGAGGGCTACGACAGGTTTTTCTGAAAACCTATTGCGTAATGAACTTGATATCGTTGTAGGATCGAATGAATTTTGAAATGGAGTGCTTTTGAGGCTTTTCTTGTTTTGCTAAAGGAGTCACTCCCGGTGAAGGGATCGTCGGTCCTTTCCTCGTCGAATGAGGTGCGGGATATATCACATATATCACTGTGCAAAGCAAAAACTCTTAAAAGCAATCAAAAGACAAACCGAGTGTGTAGCATCTGCCAGTTATTGCTAAAGGAGTCACTCCAGGTGAAGGGATCTCGGTCCTTTCCTCATCGAATAAGGTGCAGGATATATCACATATACCGCTGTGCAAAGCAAGAACTGTAGCTACCTGTTTTATTTTGAAATTCGATTCTACAACATCTTAGGTTTCTTTTATTTCATTAATCACATTAATGAAGTCCCATCATTTAAGTACCTAATCATCACATATAAATACGACGTACACTTATGCCATCCGCATTCGCCTCGATGTCCCCTCGTGCACCGTTAGGTTAGGTAACTAACGGCAGAGCGGGGCAGGGCTAGCGCGAGTGTAAAACATAAGTAACGCCTATATAATATATCATATATACTATATATAATATCTGCCACAGAACATCGCATGATCTCAGATAAAACACAGCAGAAGAATCATATGAAATATTGGATATACTAGGACGTCCGTGTTTTCAATACGAGCCAGTATAAAACACGGATTCCACGGTCGTGATGAATAGCCAATCCCACACCCCTAGACCCCTACGAGAGCGGCAAGCAACCCTACCAATTCTAGGGTTAGGAGACCCGGACTCGACTCCTCGAGTTGGTCTCCCACTGGACCCTAGAACCCGGTTACTTGCGCTCCCCTCCTTGGGTCTATCCTAGTGCGGAAAAGTAAATAATATACAAACGGTGACAACTTCCGCAACCTGGAAGCGCCCCAATAAAAGAATATTACATACAAGTTTTTACATGAATGAAAATGAAAAAGACTCATCTCACATAAAAAAACCCGGCTATTCGAACACGATGATCCAATATAACATATCCAGCAACACATAACATCACATGTCATCAACGTAAGTAAATATGCGCATCCCAATTGTCGTTGACATATAGCAACGAAACCGGCGATATCACATATTACACTTACGGTCACAGAAAAGAAAGTGTAAAACTACAACAGTTGGAATCCGCAACCACCTCAGACATCGCATGCCTGACCAAATGAATTACTTAGACATCGCATGCCTAACAATTATAAACCCCGTATTTTAGTCTCAAAATCGAAAACACTTTTCAATATCAAGTCGGGCAATTCAACAAGATTCCCGACATCCTGATCGAATGCTCGTCGCAAACTTCAGTAGACGGCCGCACCCCCAATACCGTCGACGAAGTGCACCAAGGCGGAACACCGCTGCCGCGAGCACCCGAACGGATGCTTTCGGCGACGGGGTTCTCCTACAGTCACTTGGTCGGGGCTATGGAGTGAGGCTGTCTATTAAGTTTACCCGGCGAGTATCCGCGTACGCTACGTGATTGCGACGGACTTTTGATCACATCAAAATTCCGTAGCAACCGATCAAGTGAGACTAAACTGCTATGTTTATAACATTCATTCAGTTATCACATAACTATTTGTGAATTCCAATTATTGTATCCCATTCCATATAAATAGAAAATGTTAAACTTTTCGATCGAACAATCGAACACCCAAGTTTTCCTGAAACAGATCAACACATGAAATAAGTCTAACAACATTCAGTTCGTACCTCAGTACCAACGGTCCAGCCGTAGAAGGGTCAAGCCAACGCCTCACATGTGGCACGCCGTACTTCCCCAAACCCGAAGGTTCAAAGGGCAGTTCAAGACGGTCACATAATCGAGTTAAGGTTTGTGTCTTCTAGAGGGACCATCGCGTTACTTGCACTACTTAGAACGTCGTTAAACTACGGAAAAATCCAACACTTGAAAATTTCCCGACAGGGGAAAAATTGGGTATTTATATCCGGTCGAACTTTTTAACATATTCTAAAAATTATCCGGAAAGCCAAACAGACAAAATTTGATACCCCGATCGAAACACCGAATCCCCAAAATAAACCCAGAAAATACAACTCTGGAATTAATTTTAAAAATACCCAGAAAATCCAGCATCAGACAAAATGAATTACTGTACAAAAAGTAGATGATGACGTCATATTATTGCCGCTCATCCGCCGCATAGTCCAAGCTTATGCCGCGGATCCGCGCAAATATGTACTGTTCATCAGAAAATTTTTGTGCCGAAATTCTTATATTTCTCTGCTGGTTTTTCTACATATTTTTAATATGAAAAAATCCACGTTTTCTGAAATCGTCCAGAGAGCATATTTTGGGGTCGTGTTTTGGTTCGATCGGACTTCAAAATCCGTCTAGACTTCGCCTAAGGCTCTAGCTAGGCTCTGATACCACTGTAGGGTTCCTAGGCACACAAGTGAGGTCTCCCAAGCCATCAACCATGGCAATTTCAAAAATTATGGTGCCTACAAACCCTAAACTACGGATCGATAACTAGATTTCTAGGCGAAAAAGCTAACTAGTTAACACTTAACTAAAAGTTTAACGGAAATACAACCTTTGTAGATCCGGTCCTCCACCTCCACGGCTCCGCAACGAGGTCGTCTCTGCTGTCCAAATCAAATCCGGGCTCTAGAGTCGGCTTCGTCGGAGAATGGGCAAGCTAGGTCGTCGATGTCCATGCCGAAGATGATCTACGTCGAGGCATCGCTAGATCAAGCTCACAACTTCACCAAGTCAAGAAACTTGTGAAGTAAACACACTCTACTACTTGGCAAGAGGTAGAGGATGAAGAAATAGGAATTGGGTTAACTTTAGAATTGGATTTCTCACTCTAATTCATCAATCACCATTGATGAGGTAAGCTTTCTTCTTGAAGTTCAAGGAAGAAGCAGAAGAAAGATGATAAAATAAGTTAATTAGAAAAAGAAAAGAATATGAATACTTATCATATTAGAACCATGGTCAAGTGTAGAGAATTAACTAAGGTTAGTTTAATGGTTAGGGTTTAAGATGAAGACAAGAATGTTACAAAGTCAAAGCTTCATGAAGTTTCAACTAAACTCCAAAATTAGCAACCATTCTTTTCTTATCTAATCAAAATAAATAAATAAATAAATAAGTAATAAAAAGAAAACCCTAATCATTAGATTAACCATGGCTTAATTCATTACATTTAACTATAGTTAAACATGTATCATCAAACATGATACAATCAAGTGTACAAAAGTATATCACATATACAATGTGCACAAACCAAGTGAGAAAATCCGTTTAAAGTGAACCAATACTAGTTAGTGCAAAGTAACATATCAAATATATAATTATGCATTAAATCATTAAATCATCACTTGATTCAATGATCCGGTCATGTCGCACACAACCGACTAGTATTCAATGTATCGGCTTATCGAATCAACGCTTGAATCGATAACTAGGTTATATCGCATACAACCTTTCCGATACATTCATCGCAAGAATGGAATGCGGTATCACATACACGCATCATTCTCGGTCCCGCACATATCTCATATGCGCTCCTATTTCGTTTCGCTTGAGCCAGGAAACCTCTGTGTAGGACTCTAAAGACTCGTCAATACGCCGGCAGCAGGTGATGATCATATCAAACACCCACAAGCCGCAAGCGGTCTGCTAAACGTAATGGCCACCCGGGTATTGAGCGATCTGAAGATCGACGAGCAAGCCCGCTCACACTCCAGTGAATCCGACCAGTAACACTACCGTACAGTCCGGTCTGATCGTCTGATATGTCGCATATCTCGCCTAGGGGTGGTAGACGTCAGACCCCAATAGCTCAATAAGTCGTGTCGATATGAGGTCTATAACTGTTCGAGAAACTACTGGTAACACTTACCAGTAAATCTCAGCAACCCTGGCCAGGGATTTCCTGTTATAGCCAATCGAACACAGCGCAACATCAACCCCCTATACCGGGAGAGACGAATCCCCTCCTATCGCTCATTGCCTTCATGTGACTCGGGACTGTACCCAAAACCCACCGTTTTGCACGCCCTCTTGGACGTGGTAAGATGGAAATCAAAGCACAGTGGGAACCACACAAGACTCTATGACGATCTCGGGTCAACAGACTACTCTGTACCAGTGTCACCAGAGAACTGCCATCTGACGTGAGGTATAATACCATCTGGGAGTTCTCGGCGAGTCCGTCCAGTGTACCCAGTCTCTACTGAGCACCCGTATATCATCTCTGATGTCAAACACCGATGGATATGGGATCATCCATCGCCCATCTGTATGGGTCGAGAAGGTATACGCTAGTCTACTCTGGTATATCGATGCCCCGTCTCGATACACCCACGACTAGGGACTTTGAAGGATGTACTTATGGACTACCATGTCCCCACTAGTATGATCCGCATCATAGTCCAGGTAGTCAAGTACAGATCCTAAGGGCTTTACCAACATGTAACAGAGAGACAATCAGCATACACGTTAAGGTAAAGTTCAACCAGATAGCATACTATCATGTCGAGCAAGAAAGTCCTCCCTATATATGTCCCAGCATCCACTACAATATACATCCTATGTACAGTAATGGCCTCTAGGGCATACATATAACTAACATAAGCAACGTCTACTAGATATCATATATAGATATATACATTCATCAGACGCTTTCCAGATCACAGATGAACACATTGGATATACTAGGAGTTCGCGTTTCGTTTGAGCCTGCAACGAAAGACGGATTCCACGGTCATGATGAATAGCAAAACCCCACCCTAGACCCCTACGGGTGCGGCAAACTACCTGCCAAATACTCGAAGTGAAGCAACCTCTCTCAACAAAGTGAGTAGGTCACTCGGCACTTCAAAGTACCCGGTAGTTTGTGCACCCCAGCTTGGGTCTATCTTAGGAGCAAAAACAGTAAAAGAAATAATACAACGGTTGCTACAATCTCAACCCGGATGTGCCCCGCAAAAATAATATTACACCACTTTACAAATTTTATATCGAATGAAAGAATGAAAACCCTCATCTTACATCCCCGGCTATTCATCATGACGATCCAACAAGTTCATATACACAAACCAATATAATCATCACACAAATGTGCAACCCCCATCTAACCGACATATAGCAATTAGCGGAAGTTTACAAACACATTTAATAGAACTTGAAACTTTAAACGACATAAAACTGCGACTTCGAAACACCTGGTATTTGCCACAGTAAAGAATTTACAGTAAAATCAAAATTGGCAAAAACAAACAACTCCTGAAGCTCTAGATTTAAGTCACAAAGCCACACACCAAAATACAAAGCAATCCCCTGCAATAGGACCGGCGAGCTCGGAAAAACCATCAATGTGGACGGCCAGTTTTGGTGGGAATTGTCTCGTTTTTGGTGTGTAGTCATTTTACAGTTCAAAGAGTACTTTGCAGTTGTTTAAATAATTTTTAGAGCCTCATTAAAAATCGAAAAAAACTTGAATCTTGGCTTCGATGTTTTCGGGTTGTTTCGGTTTCGTAGTTTAGCTTGTCGTTTAAACTGTTAGCTATGGTTTAGTCGGCTCTGATACCACTGTAAGTCTACGTTACACACCCCATGGGTTTGCGGGAAGGCGGAACGGGTAAAAAATGATTTTTATAAACAAGGTAACATCGACTTTAACACCAAGATCTTTGCTAAAGCATAACTAACAAACTAGCTAGAGGTATTACCTACTATGTTAGAAAATTATACCTAAAGTTCCAAGTCCTTCTAGTGTTCCCGCTGTCCTCGTTCACCTCGCAAGCTCCTTGGAGTCGAAATGGAAAGCACCTCCTCATCGGCTTCTCGATGTAATAGAAGATCTACCCGAGAGTTCCAACCTTGAGCTAAACCTCCAAGTTGAGGTAACTAGATAACTTGGTGTGCTAAACTAAGCAACCTAGAATGAGTAGAATGTGATTTAGAGTGGCTTAGTCTCACTAACCCTTGATTCTCAACTCATGAGACACTAGGGTTTTGAGAGGAAGAAGGAGAGAGCAAGCTTGAGAAGAGAGAATGTATTTGTGATAATGATAATAAAAAATGGAATGGATAACTTATATATGACCATTTGTCATGGCATGAAAAATATCTCATCAAAATATCTAGGTCCAAAACATCTCATCAAAATATCTATGGTCAATAAGTCAAGCCAAGTCAAATGGTCAACATAACTAGCCATGCCATATAATTGCCATTTACCAATAATAAAACCTTTTCCTCCACCTCATATTTGTTTTGACCAAGTCAATGGTCAAAACCCTAATGAGATGTCTCCTTCTATACCCCCTCTCATCCATATATACATACCTGCATCCGTGTTCTGAAAAACACGAATACAATGAGACGAAGCTAATCTAATAATCAAATACTAGGATCCGGCTTAAACCAAAGCCCACTAGTATTGTCCGCCCGAACATCACACGCGCACAAGTACACGTATGTGATCGAACCGTGTCGTAAAACTATACCTGGGTAGCCGTTACGCACAGCTAGTGCCGCTGACGTGCTTGTGGTTAAACCCACTGCCAGAGTACTGTCGAGTCTTTAGAGTCCCACACAGAGGGTTGTTTACCTTTGGGCGAAACGATGTAAAGGTCGTATGGTTTTACGACAGGGTTCGTTCACATATGCGTACTTGTGCGTGTTTGGTGTTCGGACAGTTGATACTAGTGGGATTTGGTTTAAGCCAG
This sequence comes from Agapanthus africanus, assembly GCA_030015575.1. NCBI lineage: Eukaryota > Viridiplantae > Streptophyta > Magnoliopsida > Asparagales > Amaryllidaceae > Agapanthus > Agapanthus africanus. The sequence goes on along the minus strand of JASDDO010000024.1, from coordinate 514,177,846 downwards.
ATCCTAGTATTTGATCTTGGGTTGGTTCAGTCTCATTGTATTCGTGTTCTTCGGAATACGGATACGGGTATATGTATACAGTTGACAGAGACAAAGAAGGAGACACCTCATTAAGGTTTTGACCATTGACTTGATTAAAACCATAATGAGATGAAGGAAATTGATTACTAATTTTAATTAGAGATAATTGTGTCATGGTTATTTAGTTTGACCATTTGACTTGTTGACCATTGTTGACTTAGATATTTTTGTTAAGCAAAAGATATTTTGCTTAGCATTAATGGTGACATGATAATGGTCAAATCAAATGAACCATCACAATTTTGCTAATTAAAATTATTATTCTTTTATCCTAATATGAGAGCTATCTCCTCATTATTCACATATACATTCTCTCTTATAGCTCTCTCCTTCATCCTCTCTCTCTCAAGCCCTCATCTCTCGTGTGTTGAGAACCAAGGGCCATTGAGACCAAACCACTAAAATCCCTCTCTACTCACTCTAGGGTTCTTAGTCTAGCACAACCAGTACCCTAGTTACTTCATTGTTGAGGTTGAAGCTCAAGGTAGAGGCCTTCGGGTGGATCTTCTTTGACGTGGAGAAGCCGGTGAGGAGGAGCCATCTACAACCACTCCAAAGAGCTCACAACAAGAAGAAGCACCATAAGAAGAGAAGGAGTTCAAGCTTTAGGTATAAGTTTCTATCATAGTAGATAGAACCTTCATTTTCTAGTTAGGTTTATGGTAAAGATCCGGGTTTTGTGTTATTCTAGCGTCAAGTTTTTGTATCGTAGTAAAATTTTTGTTCTGCATTTGGCCACGGAAGTTGGCCGGGCACTAGTGTAACCCTTCATGGTATCAGAGCCTACCCATAAACCCTACTAGCTAGTTTGCACAAGGTTAAAATCTCGATTGACAAGTTTTTCCGAATCACGAATCTATGTTCATGAGCTTGCTGTCGATTTTCAAAGTTGTTCTAAAATTTTTCTGGGTATCTTATAATTATGTACAGGCAAAAATATAGCTACAGAAAAAATTTAGGGGACTAACTCCAAAATTCCGCCGCGGAAAGTGAGCAAAATGTCGTATTTTGCGGCCTTTCCGCGGCTCTTTTTGGGCTACAGTACCCCAAAAATTTTCTGGGGCTCTAGTTCATGAAAATATGATATTTTTGATATATAGTTTTGGCCAATGTTTATTTGAATGTTGGATTTGCATTTGGGGCCTATTTGGAAAAGTTTAGTAGATCGAAATTTTAAATGTGTATTTTACAATACATTCACTTTTATCTGCGACCGTGAATGTCACTCGATCGGTAAAACTCGTCTGATTGCTATATGTTCTTTTAGACGGGTTTTGCGAACGTGACATTCGCGTTGAGTTTTGTGCTTGTGCTATGACTGTGGTTGGATAGTCATGATGGATAGCATGTGGTGCAATGTTAGTAGTACAGTTTATATTCATTTGTACATTTATTATTGCGGGGCGAGCGTCCGACTTGTGGACTGCCGTCTTTGCCGGGCTGTATATTTTTTTGGGGCACGACCAGGTTGAAGTCGATGTCACCGTTTGTACATATTATTTTCTTTTTCTGTATTAGGATTACCCCGCATAGGAGTGCACGAATAGTCGGGTTCTAGAAGGAGACAAGCCCGCATCTCATGGTGTTGAGACGGAGGGGGCTTCATTCTAGAATTGACGGGCTATTCGCCGCACTCGTAGGGGGTACAGGTTTTCATTGCACAGGCTATCCACACGACCAGGAACGTTGGGTTTTATTTGCGACTCAAATGTCACCCGGGGCTCCAAGTTTATCCACCATTCTGTATTGTTGGCTGAGTTTCTGTGATGTTGATTATTATCATGCCTGGGACGAATGTTGTATATACTTATATATATACTAGTAGATGTTGTATACGTTTTGCACCCACGCTAGTCCAGCCCCCGCTCTGTCGTTAGTTAAGTAACCTAATGGGTGATGACGGGGCCCAGTGGCGAATGCGGATGGCATATACGTACATCATATTTTCGTTCCTTTCTGGTGTGATAGGTTATATTGATGGGACCACATTAATTTTGATTAATGCAAGAAAATAAACCTAAAAGATGTTGTTAGAACCAAGTTTTGAAAACTGACATTACAGACGTTCTCTTTTGCTTTGCACAGTGGTATTCGGTTATGAATATCCAGCACCTCATTCAACGAGGCAAGGGTCGAGATCCCTTCATCGGGAGTGACCCCTTGAGTAAAAGTTTTCGTCAACGTAATAACTTCACTATAGTCGATTATTTTTGGTTTGCATCGTGGTATTCAGTTTGGAATATCCTGCACCTCATTCGACGAGGAAAGAGCCGAGATCCCTTCACAGGGAGTGACCTCTTTAGCAAATGTTTTCGCCACTATATATTTAAAAACCACTCAGGTTCTTTCAACGATATCAAGTTCATTACGTTAACAGGTTTTTCGCCAAAAACCCAGCCGTAGCCCTCCGTCATTTCTTATAAGTAACACTTAGTATTCGTGCTGCAATTGTTAACTCCGTCAAGGCGTAGTGTACGGTAGCTGAGTAGTGCTTGTTTGTAATACTAGATGGGATTGGTTAGGACAGTCGTATAACCTTGTTGACTCCCTCAAGGGTTATGCGGGTGGGTTTGATGCAATCCAGATAATGACGAGTTGAACTTGAATAGGACTCTTTGATTTGTTGACTCCATCAAGGTCACTAAGGTCTTAGGGGTAAAAACCACATCGGGAGTTTCAAATATACAGGAAACTTGTAGATTTAGCATATCTTCTGGAGTGTAGTGACTAGAGTGGATTCCATCTAGGTCATTACACAATGATAGTTGGATCCCGATCCCACTGATGAGTTGGATTACTCTCGGGAGATTATTACACTTAACAATCAATGTTATAAACCAAGTAGGTGTCTAGAACGGTGTTAGCGGGGCTACGCCTCCAGGGAAAAGAGGTTATGTAATTAAGGAACTTCACGAAAATGTTGGAAAACCTCCCTCGAAGTACCAACACTAGCCTGGCTGAAATGTTATGCAAGAATTGTGATGTGAGATTAATCCTGACTAGTTCTTCTTTTTGTTAGTTGTATGTATGCCCTAGAGGCCAGTATTGTACAGATTATGTATATTATATTGGATGCTTGGACATATATAGAGAGGACTTTCTTGCTCGATATGATAGTATGCAATCTGGTTGCTCTTTATCTTAACATGTATACTTGTCTCTTGATACTGTCTTATGGTTACAGGTTGGTAAAGCCCTTAGGATGTGTACTTGACTACCTGGACTATGATGCAGATCATACTAGTGGGGCCATGGTAGTCCATAAGTACATCCTTTAATGTTCCTAGTCGTAGGTGTATCGAGACAGGGCATCGATATACCAGAGTAGACTAGCGTATACGCTTCTCGACCCATGAGATGGGCGATGGATGATCCCATATCCATTGGTGTTTGACATCAGAGATGGTATACGGGTGCTCAGTGGAGACTGGGTACACTGGACGGACTCGCCGAGAACTCCCAGGTGGTATTATACCTCACGTCAGATGGCAGTTCTCTGGTGACACTTGTGCAGGTTAGTCTGTAGACCCGAGATCGTCATAGAGTCTTGTGTGATTCCCACTGTGCTTTGATTTCCACCTTACCACGTCCATGAGGGAGTGCAAAACGGTGGTTTTTGGGTACAGTCCCGAGTCATATGGAGGTAATGAGCGATAGGAGGGGTTTCGTCTCTCCCGGTATTGGGGGTTGATGTTGCGCTGTGCTCGATTGGCCGTAACAGGGAAGTCTCTGGCCAGGGCTGAGTTAGAGATTTACTGGTAAGTGTTACCAGTAGTTTCTCGACCCGTTATAAGCCTCACATTGGCACGACTTATCGGTTATTGGGGTCTGACGTTTACTACCCCTAGACTTGATATGCGACATATCAGACGAGGAGACCGGACTGTACGGGAAGTGTTACCGGCAGGCTTTTACAGGAGTTGGAGCGGGCTTGCTTGCTGATCTTCTGACCGCTTAATACCCGGATAGCCGTTACGTCCAGCTAGTACCGCTGACGGCTTGTGGGTGCTTGATATGATCATCACCTACTGCCGGCGTATTGACGAGTCTTTAGAGTCCTACATAGAGGTTTTACTGGCTCAGGAAAAACGAAATAACAGCACATATGTGATATGTGCAGGACCGAGAATAATGCGTGTATGTGATACCGTATTCTATTCTCGCGACTTTTTGTATCGGTCGGTTATATATGATATAGCCGGGTTATCGAATCAAGTGTTGATTCGATAAGTCGATACAATGGATGTTAGTCGGTTATATGAGATATGACCGGATTATTAAGTCAAGTGTTGATTTAATAATTTATTGTATAATTGTATATTTGATATACTAGTTTATATTAACTAACACTTGTTCGCTTTAGGTTTTTTCTCACATGTACACAACTTTAATATATATGTGATATACATTAAAATGTGTTTTCTTTTTGTATCATGGTTGATGATACAACATTCATGGGTGTATGAGACTTACACCATGCTATTTGTTATGTTGGGATTAATATATTTAAAGTAATTACAAAATTAGTGGAGAATTAGAAAATGCATGAAGCTTGTGGAAGCTTGTGGAAGTTTGTGGATGCATTGACTAAAGTCCACTAAATTTGTTTTTACTTTGGATTTTTAACCTAACCATCACACTTAGCTATGGTAATGTCTCTACATGAGTTAGTATATGATACTCACTCACCATGGTTAGCTCACTCACTTGATCATTATCCTCATCTTTTCTTTTGTTCATCATCTTCTTCTTTCTTTGAGCAAAAGAAAAGCTAGCTAGGGTTTTCAAGAGAGAGTGAAACATTGTGAGAAATAAAATTCTAAAGAGAACCAACTTCCTATTTCTCCATCCTCTACTAGACTAGAACTTTAGTTTAGGGTGTTTGCTTCACTAATTCTCTAGTTAGTGAAGTAGAAGCTTGAGTTGGCATCCCCTCAACGTAGATCATCTTCGGCCTCGAAGACTTCAAGAAAGGACGCTCCTTTAGCCTCGTGAAGCCATGCAAGAGTCCGGGAGAACCACGATCGCAGCGAAGGAACTTCAACAAGGAGCTAATGAAGTGAAGGACTGATCTACAAAGGTTGTATTTCGTATTCACTTAGTGGTAAATGTGATTTACTAGCATATGAAACCCTAATTCTCTAGCAACGATCTTGTTTAGAGTTATTCGGCACGGCTAAAATTTTAAACGGGCATGGTTGATGCATTGTAGAACCTTATTAGAGTGCTTAGTAACCCTACAGTGGTATCAGAGCCTAGCTAGAGCATTAGGCGATGTGTTACCGAAGTTAAAACCCCGATCGAACCCGGAAACGTCAAGATAACCCCCTCTCTGTACATTTTTTAAAAACTGGGTTTTTTTCTGAATTAAAAATACCTAAAAAAATCAGCAGGGAATTGTAAGGGTTACCATGAAAAACGAGCCCTCAAATCCTCCACGTGGCCACGGAACTGCGGCACTAAGCCACCTTTAGCGGCGGTTCCGCGGCAGAAAAGGAGTATTGGGGACTGTTCTTTATGCAGTAATATCCAATACCATTCCTGCATCTTTCTGGGTATTTTTATTCTGACTCAAGTGTTGAGTATTTTGGGGTTTATTTTGTAATCGTCGATTCGATTGGAGAATTTAATTTTGTTTAGTTATTCCGGATAATTTAGAAAGTATTAAAATGTTCGAACGGATATCATTAACTCAATTTTTCCCGGCATGAAAAACATTCAAGTGTTGAATTTTTCTCGGGTTTAAATAGTTCGGAAAAACGTGCATGTGACGTGATGGACCCTTTAGAAGACAACAAACCTTAACTCGATTATGTGACCGTCTTGAACTGCGTTTTGAACCTTAGGGTTTGTTGCAGTACGGCGTGCCACATGTGAGGCGTTGGCTTGACCCTTCTACGGCTGGACCGTTGCTACTGTGACGTATTCTGGAATTTTTGAACTCCGCTCAAGTGTTGAGCTATTAAGGAAATCTTGGGTATTTGATTATTCGATCGGAAAGTTTAATACTGCCTATTTATCTGGAATGTGATACAATATGTGGAATTCATACAGCTAGGCATGAAATGCGAAATATATGATATTTCGGATTTACGATGTCTAAAGAGATTGTGGATTCCAAATGTTGTAGTTTTACACTTTATTTTCTGCGGCCGTAAGTGTAATATGTGATATCGCCGGTTTCATTGCTATATGTCAACGACAATTATGATGCGCATATTTACTTACGTTGATGACATGTGATGTTATGTGTTGCTGGATATGTTATATTGGATCGTCGCATTCTGAATAGCCGGGGGGTTTTATGTGAGATGAGGGTTTTTATTTTCATTCATGTAAAATTAAATGTATGTAATATTCTTTTATTGGGGCACTTCCGGGATGAGGTCGATGTCACCATTTATATATTATTTACTTTTCCGCACTAGGATAGACCCAAGGAGGAGAGCACAAGTAACCGGGTTCTGGAGTCCAGTGGGAGACCAACTCGAGGAGTCGAGTCCGGGTCTCCTAACTCTAGAATTGGAAGGGTTGCTTGCCACTCTCGTAGGGGTCTAGGGGTGTGGGTTTGGCTATTCATCGCGACCGTGGAATCCGTATGTTATAGAGGCTCAAAATAAAACACGGACGTCCTAATATATCCAATGTTTCATATGTTTTTTCTGCTGCGATATCTGTGATGTGATCATTTGATGTGCTGTGATAAATACTGTATATAGTATATATGATATATTATATAGACATTACTTATGTTTTACACCCGCGCTAGCTCTGCCCCGCTCTGCCGTTAGTTACCTAACCTAACGGTGCACGAGGGGACATCGAGGCGAATGCGGATGGCATAAGTGTACGTCATATTTATCTGTGATGTTTAGGTGACTTTAATGATGGGACTTCATTAATGTGATTAATGAAAGAAAAGAAACCTACAAGATGTTGTAGAATCAATTTTTTCAAAAAGGGTAGCTACAGTTTTTGCTTTGCATAGTGATATATATGATATATCCTGCACCTTATTCGATGAGGAAAGAGCCTAGATCCCTTCACCGGGAGTGACCTCTTTAGCAAAACTAGCAGATGCTACAAAACTCGGTTTGGTTTTTGATTGCCTTTGGAGTTTTGCTTTGCATAGTGATATATATGATATGTCCTGCACCTTATTCGATGAGGAAAGAGCCGAGATCCCTTCACCGGGAGTGACTTCTTTAGCAAAACTAATGAAAGCCTCAAAATCACTCCATTTCAAAATTCACTCGATTCTACAACGATATCAAGTTCATTACGCAATAGGTTTTCAGAAAAACCTGTCGTAGCCCTCCGTCATTTCAGATAATTCCTACTTAGTATTCGTGCTACGTTTGTTGACCTCCGTCAAGGCGTAGTGTGCGGTAGCTAACTAGTATTTATCTGCTTATGCATATGATGCAGATTGGATTAGGGTAGTCGTACGACCTTTTTGACCTCCATCAAGGGTCGTGCGGGTGGGTTTGATTCAATCAAGAAATGACGGGTTGAACTTGACTTGCACCCTATGGTTTGTTGACCTCCGTCAAGGTCATGGGATGCTTGGGGCAAAATATTATCGGGAATTTCAAGTGTTGAAATTTGCAATGAGATTGCATACCTTCTATGAGATAGTTGGATCCCGATACCCACTGCGAGTAATAGTTACTCCTGGGAGAGTTTTACACAGGACAATTAGCCGATCAAGTAGGTGTCTAGAAAGGTGTCAATGGGGTTACGCCTCTGGGAAAACGAGGTTTACTTTAATTAGGTCCGTGCGAAAGCACGGGGAACCTCCCTCAAAGTACCGACACTGGCCCGGCTGAAAGATTGGCGAAATTGTAGGGTGTAATTAATCCCGGCTAGTCTTTCCTTTTAGGGTTTGAAGGAAGATTTGATAAAAACAGTGGGAGCCATCCTGATTAGATAAAATAATAACCAATCTGATCTTGCAAGAGCATACGCTAAAGTATTTTCTTCTCTCTCTCTCCAGGTAGCGACCATATCATGCCTTAATAAAGATAATAATATGGATGTATTGACCGAACCCGCATGTTATACTGTGCTGGGGAACGTTGGTTCCGTTCTTTCTTATAAAAGTTATAAGACTGAACAGGATATAGGGGAATACCAGGATTCCCATGCCACCCGTGTGAAGAAAGTACATGTTGATGCATTTTCTTCGGGTGTGTTCGTTACAGAGAACTGTTTCTCCATTTGCTCTACGTCCTGGGTATTAGATACCGGGTCAGGATCCCATATATGTAATCAGTTACATAGGCTTAGAAAAGGTAGAGAACTTGGAGAAGGTGATAAAGACATAAGGGTTGGAAATGGTAAAATTGTTGCAGCTAAAACCGTCGGGGAATATCACCTTGTATTGCCAACTGGTAATACATTGATTCTGAACGAATGCTATTACATGCCGAACCTGATATGCAACATTATATCGGTTTCTTTGTTGAGTAAAGAGGGATATAATTTTGTATTACAGGATAATGTTATGAACATTTTCCTTAACCAAAAGTTGGTTGGATCAGGCACGTTGTGCAATGGCATTTATGTTCTAAATCAATCAACGGTTCTGAGCATAACAAACACACACAAGAGGAAGAGTTCAGAACTGAACGAATCCTTCTTGTGGCATTGTAGACTGGGTCACATCAATGCGACACGACTAGCTAAGTTGTATAAGGATGGATATTTAAATCCATTTGAATTTTTATCTTATGATACTTGCCAGTCATGTCTCAAAGGCAAGATGACCAAAACTCCGTTTACGGGACACGGAGAAAGAGTTACCGAACTCTTGGGACTGATACATAGTGATGTATGCGGTCCCATGTCTACACATGCCAGGGATGGTTCTTCGTACTTCATTACATTCACTGACGATCTCTCTAGATTCAGATATGTGTTCCTGATGAAACACAAATCAGAAGCTTTTGAGAAATTTAGAGAATATAAACAAGAAGTCGAGAACCAAACCGGGAAAAGTATTAAAATCCTTGGATCTGATCGAGGAGGTGAATACTTGAGCAATGAATTCCTGGACTTCCTAAAAGAGAATGGGATTCTCTCTCAGCTAACTCCTCCATATACACCACAGCACAACGGTGTATCGGAACGGAGGAACCGCACCCTATTAGATATGGTGCGCTCTATGATGAGTATAGCTGAGTTACCTATTTCCTTCTGGGGATATGCACTGGAGACAGCAGCATACCTACTGAATAGGGTTCCTACCAAATCTGTGCCTACCACCTCATATGAGATATGGGAGGGGAAGAGACCATATCTTAATTTTATTAAGATATGGGGTTGCCCGGCCTATGTCAAAAGACAAAAACCGGACAAACTCGAGGCAAGGTCTGTTTTGTGTAAGTTTGTTGGATATCCTAAGCATTCGCGAGGGTATATCTTCTACCACAGTGAGGAACAAAGGGTGTTTGTTGCTCAACACGCCACCTTTTTAGAAAAGGAAATTCTTACAAAAGAGATTAGTGGCTCTGAGGTAGAACTGGAAGAGGTTCCAGCTGTACAAACCACAACAGAAGATTTGGTAGAACCAGAGGATTCGGTAGTTCCCGATGAATCCCAGCCACTCCGCCGATCTAGTAGGGTTCCTCGCCCACCTGAGAGATTCTACGGTTTTCTCATGGATGGTGGGAGCGAGGATTGCATCATGGAGGATGATGACCCAACTCGCTTCGAACAGGCCATCACGAGTGGGGACTCAGTGAAATGCCTGGATGCAATGCGGTCCAAGATGGAATCCATGTACACCAACAAAGTATGGACTTTGGAAGTTGCTCCTGAACGGGTAAAATCCATTGGGAGCAAGTGGATCTTCAAGAAAAAACTTGGTGTAGATGGGAAAGTGGAGACTTTCAAAGCTAGACTTGTTGCAAAGGGTTTTCGTCAAAGACCAGGTGTGGACTATGACGAAACATTTTCTCCAGTGGCTATGCTTAAATCCATCCGGATCATGCTTGCCATCGCTGCATATCATGACTACGAAATCTGGCAAATGGATGTTAAGACCGCCTTTCTAAACGGTGATTTAGAAGAGTGCGTGTACATGACTCAGCCAGAGGGCTTCATAGATAGTAGGAGCAGCGGGAAGGTGTGCAAGCTGCTTAAATCCATTTATGGATTAAAGCAAGCATCACGGAGCTGGAACATCTGCTTTGACGTCGTTATCAAAGAGTTTGATTTCGTCAAAAACATAGATGAACCTTGTATCTACAAGAAGGTGGCAGAGAGTAAAGTTGTCTTCCTCGTATTGTACGTGGACGGCATACTCTTGATAGGAAATGATATTCCTATGCTGTAATCGGTCAAGCTCTTCTTATCACAAAGATCCTCAATGAAAGATCTAGGTGATGCCTCCTGCATACTGGGAATTATGATCTATAGAGATAGATCTAAAAGGATATTGGGATTATCCCAATCCAGGTACATTGACACTATACTAAAGAGATTTAGTATGGAAGAATCCAAGCGTGGGAACATACCCACGATCTCTGCACTCACTCTCTCCAAAGAGATGTCTCCCAAGACTGATTTGGAGAGAGCTCGCATGCAAGGGATACCCTATGCTTCGGCTGTAGGCTCTATCATGTACGCGATGCTATATACCAGACCCGATGTAGCATACTCACTAAGTGTAGTGAGTAGGTATCAAGCTGATCCTGGAGAGAGTCACTGGACAGTTGTGATGAGCATTCTCAAGTACTTACGAAGGACTAAAGAGATGCTCTTGGTGTATGGTAACGGAGAACTCCAAGTGGAGTCCTTTACCGATTCGAGCTTCCAGAGTGATAAGGACGACTCTAAGTCGCACTCGGGATTTGTCTTTACCCTTTACGGAGGGGCGGTTAGCTGGAAGAGTTCCAAGCAGGAAACCGTGGCAGACTCGACGATGGAGGCTGAATACATCGCTGCCAACGATGCTGCCAAAGAGGCTGTCTGGATCAAGAAGTTCATTACTGAACTTGGAGTGGTTCCATCCATTGAGCATCCAGTACCTTTGTATTGCGATAACAATAGAGCGGTGGCTTTGGCCAAGGAACCCAGGTCCCATCAGCGATCCAGGCATATTCTGAGGCGGTATCACCTGATCCGGGAGATAATTGATCACCGGGAGATTGAGGTCAGGAGGGTTGACACGAAGAACAACACTGCGGATCCATTCACGAAGGCCATTCCCCAGATACAGTTTGAGAGACTCTTCGGGATGCTAGGTATGCGATACTACAGCAGCTGGCCCTAGTGCAAGTGGGAGATTGTTAGTTGTATGTATTCCCTAGAGGTTAGTATTGTACAGATGATGTATATTATATTGGATGCTTGGACATATATAGAGAGGACTTTCTTGCTCGATATGATAGTATGCTATCTGGTTGCTCTTTATCTTAACATGTATACTTGTCTCTTGATACTGTCTTATGGTTACATGTTGGTAAAGCCCTTAGGATGTGTACTTGACTACCTGGACTATGATGCAGATCATACTAGTGGGGCCATGGTAGTCCATAAGTACATCCTTTAATGTTCCTAGTCGTGGGTGTATCGAGACAGGGCATCGATATACCGGAGTAGACTAGCGAATACGCTTCTCGACCCATGAGATGGGCGATGGATGATCCCATATCCATTGGTGTTTGACATCAGAGATGGTATACGGGTGCTCAGTGGAGACTGGGTACACTGGACGGACTCGCCGAGAACTCCCAGGTGGTATTATACCTCACGTCAGATGGCAGTTCTCTGGTGACACTTGTGCGGGTTAGTCTGTAGACCCGAGATCGTCATAGAGTCTTGTGTGATTCCCACTGTGCTTTGATTTCCACCTTACCATGTCCATGAGGGCGTGCAAAACGGTGGTTTTTGGGTACAGCCCCGAGTCACATAGAGGCAATGAGCGATAGGAGGGGTTTCGTCTCTCCCGGTATTGGGGGTTGATGTTGCGCTGTGCTCGATTGGCCGTAACAGGGAAGTCCCTAGCCAGGGCTGAGTTAGAGATTTACTGGTAAGTGTTACCAGTAGTTTCTCGACCCGTTATGAGCCTCACATCGGCACGACTTATCGGTTATTGGGGTGTGACGTTTACCACCCCTAGACTTGATATGCGACATATCAGACGAGGAGACTGGACTGTACGGGAAATGTTACCGGCAGGCTTTTACAGGAGTTGGAGCGGGCTTGCTTGCTGATCTTCTGATCGCTCAATACCCGGGTAGCCGTTACGTCCAGCTAGTACCGCTGACGGCTTGTAGATGCTTGATGTGATCATCACCTACTGCCGGCGTATTGACGAGTCTTTAGAGTCCTACATAGAGGTTTTACTGGCTCAGGAAAAACGAAATAGGAGCACGTATGTGATATGTGCGGGACCGAGAATAATGGGTGCATGTGATACCGTATTCTATTCTCGCGACTTTTTGTATCGGTCGGTTATATATGATATAGCCGGGTTATCGAATCAAGTGTTGATTCGATAAGTCGATACAATGGATGTTAGTCGGTTATATGAGATATGACTGGATTATTAAGTCAAGTGTTGATTTAATAATTTATTGTATAATTGTATATTTGATATACTAGTTTACATTAACTAACACTTGTTCACTTTAGGTTTTTTCTCACATGTACACAACTTTAATATATATGTGATATATATTAAAATGTGTTTTCTTTTTGTATCATAGTTGATGATACAACATTCATGGGTGTATGAGACTTACAACATGCTATTTGTTATGTTGGGATTAATATATTTAAAGTAATTACAAAATTAGTGGAGAATTAGAAAATGCATGAAGCTTGTGGAAGCTTGTGGATGCATTGACTAAAGTCCACTAAATTTGTTTTTACTTTGGATTTTTAACCTAACCATCACACTTAGCTATGGTAATGTCTCTAAATGAGTCAGTATATGATACTCACTCACCATGGTTAGCTCACTTACTTGATCATTATCCTCATCTTTTCTTTTGTTCATCATCTTCTTCTTTCTTTGAGCAAAAGAAAAGCTAGCTAGGGTTTTCAAGAGAGAGTGAAACATTGTGAGAAATAAAATTCTAAAGAGAGCCCACTTCCTATTTCTCCATCCTCTACTAGACTAGTACTTTAGTTTAGGGTGTTTGCTTCACTAATTCTCTAGTTAGTGAAGTAGAAGCTTGAGTTGGCATCCCCTCGACGTAGATCATCTTCGGCCTCGAAGACTTCAAGCAAGGACGCTCCTTTAGCCTCGTGAAGCCATGCAAGAGTCCGGGAGAACCACGATCGCAGTGAAGGGACTTCAACAAGGAGCTAATGAAGTGAAGGACCGATCTACAAAGGTTGTATTTCGTATTCACTTAGTGGTAAATATGATTTACTAGCATATGAAACCCTAATTCTCTAGCAACGATCTTGTTTAGGATTATTCGGCACGGCTAAAATTTTAAACGGGCATGGTTGAAGCATTGTAGAACCTTATTAGAGTGCCTAGTAACCGTACACTTTTTAGGTTTGAAGAAGAATTTGAGGAAACAGTGGGAGCCATCCTGATTAGATAAATTAATAACCAATCTAATCTTGCAAGAGCGCATGCTGAGTGTTTCTTTTCTCTCTCTCCAGGTTGCAACCATTTCACGCCCTAATCAAGATAATAAAATGTATCGCTTGACCGATCCGAATTCTTATTCTTGGCTGGGGAACGTCGGTTTGGCTCTAACTTATGATGACAATCGTAAATATGAGCAAGGGAAAGAGGATTGTTTGAATTCCAAGGAGACCCAATTGAAGAAGAAGCATACTATTGCATCTACTTCAGGTGTTCTTGTAATTGAGAACTGCTTTTCGGTCAGTCCTACCTCCTGGGTACTAGATACCGGATCAGGATCTCATATCTGTAATTTATTACAAGGACTGAGAAAAAGTAGGATAGTTGGACCTGGTGATATGTCCCTCAGGGTAGGGAATGGAGCGCAAGTTAATGCTGCAGCCGTCAGTGAATATCACCTAGTGTTTCCAAATGGCAATACTATGATTTTGGATAATTTCTACTATGTACCTTCCATGGTTTGCAACATAATATCAGTTTCTTTACTTGATAAAGATGGATATAACTTTGTTCTTGATAGAAATATCATGAACATTTACCTTGATAAGGTACTGGTTGCAGAAGGTACACTGTGTAATGGTATCTATGTTCTAAATCAGAATACAGTTCTCAATATACAAAACACACGTAAGAGGAAGAGTTCAGATACAAACGAATCCTACTTGTGGCATTGTAGACTTGGTCATATCGGAGAGAAAAGACTAAGTAAGTTACATAAAGATGGACTCTTGAATACGTTCGAATTTTCATCTTATGAAACTTGTCAGTCTTATCTCAAAGGAAAGATGACCAAATCTCCGTTCACCGGACATGGAGAAATGGCAGCAGAGCTCTTGGGACTCATACACAGTGATGTATGTGGTCCGATGTCTATACATGCAAGGGGAGGGTTCTCGTACTTCATCACATTCACTGACGATCTCTCTAGGTTCGGATATGTGTATCTCATGAAACACAAATCTGAAGCTTTTGAGAAATTCAAAGAATTTAGAAACGAAATAGAGAACCAGACTGGCAAAAGTATCAAGATCCTCCGATCGGATAGAGGAGGGGAGTACTTAAGCATGAAATTCCTAGAATACTTAAAAGAGAATGGAATTCTCTCTCAACTTACTCCTCCATATACACCACAGAACAACGGTGTATCGGAGCGGAGGAATCGTACCCTATTGGATATGGTTCGCTCCATGATGAGTAATGTTGAGTTACCTCTTTCATTCTGGGAATATGCACTTCAAACAACAGCACATCTTTTGAATCAAGTTCCATCCAAATCCGTGCCTAAGACTCCGTATGAATATGGAGTGGTAAGAGTTTGTATCTTAAATGTATTAAGATTTGGGGTTGCCCAGCTTATGTCAAAAAGCAGAACCCAGACAAACTTGAAGCACGGTCAGTTTTGTGTAAGTTTGTGGGATACCCAAAACATTCTAATGGGTATCTATTCTACCATGCAGAGGAACAGAAGATTATTGTTTCTAGGAACGCCACATTTTTGGAAAAAGAATTTCTTGTTAAAAATATTAGTGGGAGCATGGTAGAACTGGATGAAATTCCAGAGACACAAACCATAACTGAAGATTTGGTGGAACCGCTAGATTCAGTTATACCCGACGAAGCTCAGCCACTCCGCAGATCTGGTAGGATTTCTCATCCGCCCGAGAGATACTACGGTTTTCTCATAGACGGGGATCGAGAGGATTGCATCTTGGAAGAAGATGATCCTACCAGTTTCAGGCAGGCCATTATCAGTAGGGACTCTGATAAGTGGCTGGATGCTATCCGATCCAAAATGGAGTCCATGTACACCAATAAAGTATGGAACTTGGATATTTCACCACCTGGGATAAAACCCGTTGGATGCAAATGGATCTACAAAAGGAAACTTGGTGTAGATGGGCAGGTGGAAACCTATAAGGCTAGACTCGTTGCAAAAGGTTTTCGTCAAAGACCTGGTGTGGACTATGACGAAACTTTTTCTCCAGTGGCTATGCTCAAATCCATCCGGATCCTACTTTCCATTGCTGCCTTCCATGACTATGAAATGCGGCAGATGGACGTAAAAACGGCTTTTCTAAACGGCACTTTGGAAGAATGCGTTTATATGGATCAGCCAGAAGGTTTTGTAGACAGTGGGAGCAGCGGGAAGGTGTGCAAGTTGCTTAAATCCATTTATGTATTAAAGCAGGCATCGCGGAGCTGGAACATCTGTTTTGATGAAGCAATCAAGGAATTTGACTTCATCAAGAACGAGGATGAGCCTTGTATTTATAAGAAGATTGTAAGACGAACTGTCGTATTCCTATTCTTGTACGTGGACGACATTCTTTTGATAGGAAATGACATTCCTATGCTACAATCGGTCAAGCTATTCTTGTCACAAAGGTTCTCCATGAAAGACCTGGGTGTTGCCTCGTGCATTCTGGGGATCAAGATCTACAGAGATAGATCTAAGAGATTACTGGGACTTTCGCAGTCCAGGTACATAGAGACCGTACTAAAGAGATTTAGTAAGGAAGATTCCAAGGGCGGTAATAAACCCGCATTGCATAGAATCACCCTCTCCAAGAAGATGTCTCCCAAGACTGACGAGGAGAGGGTTCGCTTGAGCACTATACCCTACGCTTCGGCGGTAGGATCTATGATGTATGCGATGCTATGTACAAGATCAGATGTAGCTTACGCGCTAAGCGTGGTGTGCCGGTATCAGTCAGACCCAGGTGAGAATCACTGGACAGCAGTGAAGAACATTCTCAAGTACCTAAGAAGGACTAAGGAGATGTTCCTGGTTTACGGTAATGGAGACCTCAGGATCGAGTCCTTTACCGATTCAAGCTCCTAGAGTGATAAGGACGACAGCAAGTCTGTCTCGGGTTTTGTGTTTACCCTCAATGGAGGGGCGGTGTGTTGGAGGAGTTCCAAACAGGATACCGTTGCAGACTCGACGATGGAGGTTGAATACATTGCTGCAAGTGATGCCGCAAAAGAGGGGGTCTGGATAAAGAAGTTCATTAGTGAACTTCAGGTGGTTCCGTCCATTGTTGACCCAATACCTTTGTATTGTGATAACAATGGGGTAATAGCTTTAGCGAAGGAACCACGGTCCCATCAGAAATCCAGACACATCTTAAGGCGGTATCACCTGATCAGGGAGATCATTGATCGCCAGGAGATCGAGGTACGGAGAGTGGACACTAAAGACAACACGGCGGATCCATTCACAAAGGCCCTCCTTCAAACACAGTTCGAGCGACTTTTTAAGCTATTGGGTATGCGGTACACCAGCAGCTGGCCTTAGTGCAGACGTTGGGTATGCGGTACACCAATTACTGGCCTTTAGCGCAAGTAGGAGATTGTTGGATATGTATGCCCTAGAGGCCATTATTGTATAGTACTAATTTGTATATTACATTTTGGAAGCTTGGGATATATACATGGATTGTCGACAGTCTTGCTCGAAATTGTAGTATGCTACTTGGTTTGTATCTATCTTAATATGTGTATATGTTTCTTTTAACATATCGCTAATACATATTGATGGAGCCCTTAGGATCTTTGCTTGACTACCGGCGCTGTGATGGCGATCACACTACTGGGGGCTGGGTAGTCTATAAGCACATCCTTATACAGGTCCCTAGTCGTAGAATTATCGAGACAGAGCATTGATACTCCAGAGTAGACTAGTGCATACGCTTCTCATCCCAGCAGGGGAGATGGTCTGTCCCACAGCCATCAGTACGTCGTACTGGAGATAGTATGCAGGTGCTTGTTAGGTTATGAGTACACTGGACAGGACTTGTTGGGAACTGTTGGTTGGTACTATACCTATCGTCAGATAGCAGTTCCCAAGTGACATGAGTACAGCATAGTCCGTTGACTTGACACTGCTACTTCGCCTCAGGTGTGTTCCCACTGTTCTTTGATTGCTATCCTACCACGGCTCTATTGAGTCATGCAAACAGGTAGTAGTTGGGTACAGTCCTGAAGCACTTAGAGGCAGTGGCGGTTAGACAGGATCCGTCTCTCCCGGTATTGGGGGTTGATATCGCGCTGTGTCTAGGAGAGCCATTACATAAAGTCCCTGGCCAGGGCAAGTGAGATTTACTGGTAGGTGTTCCAGTAGTTTCTCAGGGTGTTCTGGGCTACACTCTGACACGACTTATACCGCTATTAGGGGTCTGACGTTTACCAACCCCCTAGGTCCGATATGCGATACTCTTAGACGAACAGACCGGACTGTACGGAGATTGTCACAGATAGGCTCAGTAGGAGTTCGGATGGGTTTTACTCATCGGCCTTCTTATCGACAGATACCTGGGTAGCCGTTACGCACAGCTAGTGCCGCTGACGTGCTTGTGGTTAAACCTACTGCCAGAGTACTGTCGAGTCTTTAGAGTCCCACACAGAGGGTTGTTCACCTTTGGGCGAAACGATGTAGAGGTCGTATGGTTTTACGACAGGGTTCGTTCACATACGCGTAGTTGTGCTTGTTTGGTGTTCGGGCAGTTGATACTAGTGGGCTTTGGTTTAAGCCAGATCCTAGTATTTTATTTTGGGTTGGTTCAGTCTCATTGTATTCGTGTTCTTCGGAACACGGATGCTGGTATATGTATACAGTTGACAGAGACAAAGAAGGAGACACCTCATTAGGGTTTTGACCATTGACTTGATTAAAACCATAATGAGATGAAGGAAATTGATTACTAATTTTAATTAGAGATAATTGTGTCATGGTTATTTGTTGGATGTATATGCCCTAGAGGCCAGTATTGTATATGTATACAGGATACTAGGGATATGTATGTACAGAACAGACTTGCTCGGTTTTATAGTGTATTATTTGACTTGTCTTTATCGGGATATGTGTATTTATTGTTATTATATCTGATTTGCACATATTGATAAAGACTCGATACGGTAGTATACTATTGTGGTTTGTCTTTATCTTAACATGGCATATGTCATACTCGTTATTATATATTGCGGTTACATGTTGATAAAGCCCCTAGGATCTTGCTTGACTACCTGCGTTGTGATAGCGATCATACTTATGGGAGCAGGGTACTCCATAAGCACATCTTTAAATGGTCCCTAGTCGCGTGAGTATCGAGACTGGGCACTGATACTCCAGAGTAGACCGGTGTGTACGTTTCTAGCCCCGTCGGGAATGGTTGGTCCTACAGCCATTGGTCTGATGCACCAAGATCGTATACAGGTACTCACTGGGTGTGAGTACACTGGACGGACACGTCGAGAACTTCCATATGGTACTATACTTATCGTCAGATGGAAGTTCTCAGGTGACATGTGTACAGGTTAGTCTTTGGACCCGAGATCAGCATTTGTCTCGTGTGAGTTGTTAGTGTATATGCCCTAGAGGCCATTATTGTATCATACTGGATTGTATATTACTTAATGGAAGCTTGGGATATTCACCTTGTATTGACATTCTTGCTCAAAATGGTAGTATGCTACTTGGTTTGTTTCTGCTTTAATGTGTGCATGTGTTTCTTTTAGAATATCGCCTTTACACATTAGTGGAGCCCTTAGGATCTTTGCTTGATTACCAGCGTTATGATGGCAGTCACACTCGTGGGAGCTAGGTATCAATAAGCATATCCTTATGCAGGTCCCTAGTCGCAGGACTATCGAGACAGGGCATCGATACTCCGGAGTAGACTAGCGCATACACTTCTTATCCCAGCTTGGGAGACGGTCTATCCCACAGCCGTCAGTACGTCGTACTTGAGATAGTATGCGGGTGCTCGTTAAGTTACGAGTACACTGGACAGGACTCATTGGGAACTGTTGGTTGGTATTATACCTATCGTCAATTATCAGTTACCAGGTGACATGAGTACAGCTTAGTCCGTTGACTTGACACTGTCACTTCGCCTCGAGTGTGTTCCCACTGTACTTTGATTACTACCCTACCACGGCTCAAAGGAGTCATGCAAACAGGTAGTTTTTGGGTGCAGTCCCGAAGCACTTGGAGGAAGTGACGGTTAAACAGGATTCGTCTCTCCCGGTATTGGGGGTTGATATCGCGCTGTGTCTAGGAGAGCCATTACACAAAGTCCCTGGCCAGGGCAAGCGAGATAGACTCGTAGGTTTCCAGTGTTATCTCAGGTGTTCTGGGCTACACTCCGACACGACTTGTACCGCTAGTAGGGGACTGATGTTTACCGCCCCCCTAGGCCCGCCATGCGATGTTCTTAGACGAACAGACCGGACTGTACGGAGATTGTTACATACAGACTCAGTAGGAGTTCAGATGGGTTTACCTCGTCAGTCTTCTTATCGGCATCTACCTGGAGACCATTACGCACAGCTAGTGCCGCTTGCGGTCTGTGGTTAAACCCACTGCCAGCGTAGTGTCGAGTCTTTAGAGTCCCACACAGAGGGTTATTCGCCTTTGGGCAAAACTGAGTAGAGGTCGCATGGTTTTGCGACAGGGTTCGTTCACATCCGCGCACTTATGCATGTTTGGCGTCCGGACAGACATTACTAGCGGGCTCTGGTTTGAGCCAGATCCTAGTATATGTTTTGGGGTTAGTTTTATCTTATAGTATTCATGTTCCTCGGAACTCGAATGCGGGTGTGTATGCACAGTTGTTTGAGGCGGAGGAAGAGGTTTTTCATTAGGGTTTTGGAACGGGTGCGTATGCACAGTTGACAGTCGTCTTTTTCCAAACCCTAATGAATTTGTGATATATCAATTAATAACATTAATTAAATGAAATTGTGTCATGGTTGGGTTTGTTGACTTGTTGACCAAGGTTGACTTATTGACCTTGGTTGAAACTTTGACCATCATCATTACACATCAAAGATGCTCTTTGATCTTTGCAAAAACCATTAAATGTGAAATGATAATTGTCTCATCAAACCAACCATCAACTTTTTCATTTGATTAAATTTATTGATTTGATTAAATCACATATATTGTTATGGTTGCAAAACTATTCTCATTCTATGATGACATTTCTCTCTCTTCTCTTCATCTTCTTCCTCCTCTAGTTCAAGGAGAACAAATCTCATATGTTGAGAAACATCTCCTTGAAGATAAAACACCCTAAGACACTCTCTACTCACTCTAAGGTTGAAGGTCTGGCAAGCCAAAGACCTTAGTTCTCTCAAAGTTCGAGAAAGGAGCCCAAGGTTGAAACCCTCAGGTGGATCCATCTATGACGGAAGAAGGCGACGAGGAAAGCACCATCCAAGCACTACAAAGAGTTCAAGAAGGAGTTCAAGTGAGGTATAACCCCTAACCGAGTAGATAAATCTCTAGTTGGGTTGCTAGTGTGTTGTTTAGCCAAGATCCGTTTTGCAGTCCATGTTACCTAAGCCTTAAAAATCGTTTTTCACCATTTTCGCAAGCCCGAAAGAACCGGGAGAGGTAACGTGGACTTACAGTATTATCAGAGCCTAACTAAACACACCCTAGCATGTTAGCAAAGTATTTAGAATATCGACCGAACGAAAAAACCGCAAAACACCCCGGAAAACCCTAGTTTCTGCCGATTTTTTTCTGCTCTAAAAATAAAAAATCATGTCTTAAAAATCGGCTCAGGCTTTTCTATAAATAGGCAAGAAAAACGATCGCACGAGCCGACCAACTCGCCGCGGTTCCGCGGCAGAAGCTTGCTTCTGCCGCGGATCCGCGGCCGAGTTGACTCGGCCGTGGATCGTTTCTACTGCAGTTTGTTTCTGGTGGTATTTTGTGAATTTTTGGATGGTTTGTTTCTGCCCAGATTTTCCAGAGAACAAGTTTATGTTTGGGGTGGTTACAAATCCGTATTTTGGTCGATTTTTTGTAGACTTTGGCTAATGGTTATATCTGAATTGTTTTATATGTATTGAACGTCTACTAGTCGCTATACGTCGATTAGTAGGGGTTATACATATCTGTGATCTGTGATGTTGATGGTATGTGTATATGAATTCGTTGGATTGTCGTGGATGAATAGCCGGGGGGAATTGTGAGATGAGAGTTTTGTTTATCTTTCAATTCTTGTAATATGTAAATTGATGTAATATTATTTGTATGGCCGCACAACCGGGTCGGGGTTGTAGCCGTCATTGTATAATTTCTTTTTACTGTTTTTGCTCCTAGGATGGACCCAAGGTGGGGTGCACAAACTACCGGGTATCTCGAAGTGCCGAGTGGCCTACTCACGAGTTGAGGGAGGTTGCTTCGCTTCGGGTACTTGGCGGGTAGTTTGCCGCACCCATAGGGGTCTAGGGTGGGGTGTGGCTATTCATCGCGACCGTGTAATCCGCTCTTCGTTACAGGCTCGTACGAATTGTGGATTCCTAGTATATCCAATGTATTCATCTGTGATCTGGAATGGCTATCATTGCATGTGACGAATGTTTATATATATATTTATATGATATCTATTTAGGTGTTGCTTATGTTTTGCATCCGCGCTAGTCCAGCCCCCGCTCTGTCGTTAGTTAAGTAACCTAACGGGTGATGACGGGACCCCGTGGCGAATGCGGATGGCATAAGCGTACGTCATATTTTCGTTGTTTTCTGCAATGGTAGGATTAAATGATGGGACGCATTGGAATTAATGCAAGATAAAAATAAACCAAGTAAAAGTCGTTGGAACACTTTGAAAACCACTCGGTTCTTTTCAAAACAAAATTTTAAATGCGGAGCTTGAGCCACTCCTTTTGAAAGCTATCTCGTTCCATCGATTATATCAAGTTCACTACGTTCACGGTTTCGCCAAAACCATTCGTAGCCCTCCATCATTTCAGTTAAATATTCGGTAGTATTCAAGCTATGTATTTTGACCTCACGCCAAGGCATAGTGATTGGTAGCTGCCGGATATTTATCTGTTGCATAGATAGAATGCGTTGGTTTGAGACAGTCGTACTACCATTTTGGCTTACGTCAAGGGTAGGTACGGGTGGGTTCAAATTAACCTGGATAATGATGGGAAGAACTTGACATGTGACTTATGACATTTTGACCTCACGCCAAGGTCATAAGAGCATGGGGCAAAAATCCACATCGGGAGTTTCAAAAGTAATGAAACTTGCTAGCGTTGCATACCATTTGGAGTGTGATGATTCTGGTAGGATTCCTTAAGTTTTGTCACACGATGATATTTGGATCCCGATCCTACTGTGAGTATATGCTACTCCTCGGGAAATTTCTCACTTAACGATCAATGCTATAAACCTAGTAGGTGTCTAGAAAGGTGTTAGCGGGGCTACGCCCACAGGGAAAAGAGGTTACTTAATTAAGGAACTTCACGAAAGCGTTGGAAAACCTCCCTCGAAGTACCGACACTGGCCTGGCTGAACGGTTAAGCAAGTATTGTACGGTGAGATTGATCCCGACTAGTTCTTCCTTTATGGTTTGAGGAGGGATTCGAGAGACAGTGGGAGCCATCCTGTTTAGAAAAATTAAAAACCACTCTAAACTTGCAAGAGCATCATGCTAAAGTGTTTCTTCTCTCTCTCCTAATTGCAGCGACTAAACATCATGACTGGACTTAAGTTACTACTAGATAAAAACATACTGACAAGGCCAAACTATAAAGATTGGCTCAGGAATGTCAAAATGGCAATCACTTATGACAAGTTGGGGTATCTTCTTACCACCAAAGCTCCCCCTGTCCCAGGTCCCAAATCCAGTGTCGCGGATAGGGAAATCCGTAAGACCTGGGAAATCAACTGCGCAAAGGCCAAGTGCCTCGTGCTTGCCTCTATGGACAACGAACATCAGAGGAGGCATGAGAATATGGACCTCGAATCCATATTTCTCCATACAAAAGAACTGTATGGAGAGCAATCTCATATCGCTAGATACGAAGTGTCGAAGAAGTTGTTTTCGGCAAGATTGGCCGTCGGATCATCGGTAGCGGAACACGTGCTTAAGATGATTGGCTACATAGAGGAGCTCGCGGACCTTGGGACCACGTTGGAGAATGAGCTCTATACGGACTTGATTCTTCAGTCCCTTCCTTCCACTTACGCCCAGTTCATCCTGAATTTCAACTTACAAGAAAAGGAAGTTGAACTTTCAGAGCTCCTCAACATGCTGAGGAGGGCAGAGGGCACCCTACAAAAAGGTAGGGAAACATCCACTTTGTTTGTAGGAGGATCTTCCTCTTCTAGGTCCAAGGCGAAAGCCAAGGGAAAGAAGAAGAAAACCCCCGCCAAACCAAGGGGCGGTGTTAGTAAGAAGGATACAAAGGGAAAAGAAAAAGCAACAAAGGTTGCAGGGAAGCTTGTGGATAAGGAAGAATGCTTTTACTGTCACAAGAGTGGACACTGGAAGAAAGATTGCA
Source organism: Agapanthus africanus (assembly GCA_030015575.1). Taxonomy (NCBI): domain Eukaryota; kingdom Viridiplantae; phylum Streptophyta; class Magnoliopsida; order Asparagales; family Amaryllidaceae; genus Agapanthus; species Agapanthus africanus. Next base: position 514,153,839 of record JASDDO010000024.1, on the reverse strand, counting down.
GGGCTTGGAAAGCCAGAACACAGGATCTGAAGCAGGTTGCGGCTTCAGCTTCAGGTGTGTATGTTATTGAAAACTGTCTATCAATAAACTCTACGTCCTGGGTATTGGATACCGGATCAGGATATCATATCTGTAATTCTTTGCAGGCGTTGAGAAAGCGTAGGTTTTTGAAAGCAGGTGACATGACCCTCAAAGTTGCAAACGGAGCTAGCATGGATGCTGAGGCCGTAGGGGATTATCACCTGGGAATGTCAGATTGACATGTTTTGGTTTTACGTAATTGCTTTTTTGTACCCAACGCAACTTGTAATATCATTTCTGTATCTTTGGTTTCTAAAGAAGGTTATGAATTTGCGTTTGTAAGTAATGTTGTAAACATTCACCTTAATCAAGTTCTGATTGGGTCAGGTACATTGAGCAATGGTATATACGTATTAAACCAACCACAGATTTTCAATGTCCAGAATACACACAAAAGAAAGTCTCCGGAAATAAATCAGACTTTCTTATGGCATTGTAGACTGGGTCACATCAATGAGAGAAGGTTGACGAAGTTACATACAGAAGGATATTTGGATCCGTTCGAATATCAATCGTATGCAACTTGGCAATCCTGTCTCAAAGAAAAGATGACAAAGACTCCGTTTACTGGACACGGAGTGAGAGCGAGCGAGCTTTTGGGACTCGTACACAGCGACGTGTGCGGTCCAATGTCTACAAATGCAAGAAGCGGTTATTCTTACTTCATTACTTTTACGGATGATTTTTCAAGGTTCGGACATGTCTTCTTAATGAAGCATAAATCTGAAGCCTTTGGAAAATTCCAGCAATATAAGAATGAAGTAGAAAAACAAACAGGCAAAAGTATCAAGACACTGAGATCTGATCGTGGTGGTGAATACTTGAGTGCCGAGTTCCTGGATTACCTAAAAGAGAATGGAATTCTCTCTCAGCTTACTCCTCCATACACTCCGCAACATAACGGTGTATCGGAGAGACAGAACCGAACCATATTGGATATGGTACGTTCCATGATGAGTAACGCTGAGTTACCGCGATCATTCTGGGGATATGCACTAGAATCAGCTGCATACCTTTTGAACCGAGTTCCAACTAAGACTGTGCCTACCACACCATATGAGTTATGGTGTGGTAAGAAACCCTATCTTCATTACCTAAAGATATGGGGATGTCCAGCTTTTGTAAAAAAGCAGCATGAGGACAAGCTCGAGGCACGCTCAGTACTGTATAAGTTTGTGGGATACCCAAAGAACTCCAGGGGGTATCTTTTCTATTATGCAGAGGAACAAAAGGTCTTTGTTTCTCGTAATGCCCACTTTCTGGAACATCGGTTCTTAGAAAAGGAAATAAGTGGGAGCGCAATAGAACTGGAAGAAATTCCAGAACCACGAGCTATTACTGAAAGCTTAGTAGAACCAGAGGGTTCGAAAGATCAGGACATTCCCACGCCGCTCCGCAGAAGTAGTAGGCAGTCTCATCCGCCCGAGAGATACTACGGTTTTCTCATAGACGGGGATAGAGAGGATTGCATCATTGATAGTGATGAGCCGACTAGCTTCCAGCAGGCCATTCAGAGCATTGACTCGGTAAAATGGCTGGATGCAATGCGGACCGAAATGGAGTCCATGTACACCAACAAAGTATGGACGTTGGACATTGCTCCAGATGGGGTAAAACCCGTAGGATGCAAGTGGATCTTCAAAAGGAAGATTGGTGTAGATGGACAGGTTGAGACCTATAAAGCTAGACTTGTTGCAAAGGGTTTCCGTCAAAGACCTGGCTTGGACTATGACGAAACCTTTTCTCCAGTGGCTATGCTGAAATCCATTCGGATCCTTCTTGCCATTGCTGCCTTCCACGATTATGAGATCTGGCAAATGGACGTAAAAACCGCTTTTCTAAATGGAAATTTAGAGGAGTGTGTCTATATGGACCAGCCAGAAGGTTTCATTCAGAGTGGGAGCAGCGGAAAGGTATGCAAGTTGCTTAAGTCCATCTATGGACTAAAACAGGCATCGCGGAGTTGGAACATCTGTTTTGATGAGACGGTCAAAGAATTTAGCTTTATCAAAAATCCAGATGAACCATGCATCTACAGTAGATTTGTAGCGAGAACTGTAGTATTCCTTGTTTTATACGTGGATGACATTCTCTTGATAGGAAATGACATTCCTATGCTACAATCTGTCAAAGGGTTCTTGTCACACAGGTTCTCCATGAAAGACCTGGGTGATGCCTCATACATTCTGAGGATCCGGATCTATCGTGATAGATCCAAGAGGATACTGGGACTCTCACAGTCCAGGTACATCGACACCATACTGAAAAGATTCAGTATGGAAGATTCCAAGCGCGGTAATCTACCGGCTTGTCACGGGATCACCCTCTCCAAAGAGATGTCTCTCAAGACTGATTTGGAAAGGGATCGCATGTCTATTATACCCTACGCTTCTGCGGTAGGCTCTATAATGTATGCGATGTTATGTACCAGACCAGATGTAGCTTATGCACTGAGTGTGGTAAGCCGGTATCAGTCAAACCCTGGGGAGAAACACTGGATAGCAGTAAAGAACATTCTCAAGTACCTGAGAAGGACTAAGGAGATGTTCTTGGTGTATGGCGTAGAAGACCTCCAGGTCGAGGCCTTTGCTGACTCCAGCTTCCAGAGTGACAAGGATGATTCCAAGTCCATGTCGGGTTATGTCTTTACCCTCTATGGAGGGGCGGTGTGTTGGAAGAGTTCCAAACAGAAAACCGTTGCTGACTCGACGATGGAAGCGGAATATATCGCTGCTGCAGATGCCGCAAAAGAAGCCGTCTGGATGAAGAAGTTCCTCACGGAGCTTCCGGTGGTTCCTACCATTGTTGATCCAATACCGCTGTATTGTGACAACAACGGAGCTATAGCTTTAGCGAAGGAACCCAGGTCCCATCAGAAGTCCAGACACATCTTGAGGTGGTATCACCTGATAAGGGAGATCGTAGGTCGCCAGGAGATCGAGGTTCGGAGAGTTGCTACGGAAGATAACACTGCTGATCCATTCACCAAGGCCTTACCCCAGACTCAGTTCGAGCGACTGATCGAGATGATAGGTCTTCGATATGCCAGTACATGGCCTTAGTGCAAGTGGGAGATTGTTAGTGTATATGCCCTAGAGGCCATTATTGTATCATACTGGATTGTATATTACTTAATGGAAGCTTGGGATATTCACCTTGTATTGACATTCTTGCTCAAAATGGTAGTATGCTACTTGGTTTGTTTCTGCTTTAATGTGTGCATGTGTTTCTTTTAGCATATCGCCTTTACACATTAGTGGAGCCCTTAGGATCTTTGCTTGATTACCAGCGTTGTGATGGCAGTCACACTCGTGGGGGCTGGGTAATCTATAAGCACATCCTTATGCAGGTCCTTAGTCGCAGAACTATCAAGACAGGGCATCGATACTCCGGAGTAGACTAGCGCATACGCTTCTGATCCCAGCTTGGGAGAAGGTTTGTCCCACAGCCGTCAGTACGTCGTACTTGAGATAGTATGCGGGTGCTCGTTAGGTTACGAGTACACTGGACAGGACTCGTTGGGAACTGTTGGTTGGTATTATACCTATCGTCAGTTATCAGTTCCCAGGTGACATGAGTACAGCTTAGTCCGTTGACTTGACACTGTCACTTCGCCTCGAGTGTGTTTCCACTGTACTTTGATTACTACCCTACCACGGCTCAAAGGAGTCGTGCAAACAGGTAGTTTTTAGGTGCAGTCCCGAAGCGCTTAGAGGCAGTGACGGTTAGACAGGATTCGTCTCTCCCGATATTGGGGGTTGATATCGTGCTGTGTCTAGGAGAGCCATTACACAAACTCCCTGGCCAGGGCAAGCGAGATAGACTGGTAGGTTTCCAGTGTTATCTCAGGTGTTCTGGGCTACACTCCGACACGACTTGTACCGCTAGTAGGGGACTGACGTTTACCGCCCCCCTAGGCCCGCCATGCGATGTTCTTAGACGAACAGATCGGACTGTACAGAGATTGTCACATACAGACTCAGTAGGAGTTCAGATGGGTTTACCTCGTCAGTCTTCTTATCGGCATCTACCTGGGGACCGTTACGTACAGCCAGTGTCGCTTGCCGTCTGTGGTTAAACCCACTGCCAGCGTAGTGTCGAGTCTTTAGAGTCCCACACAGAGGGTTATTCGCCTTTGGGCAAAACTGAGTAGAGGTCGCATGGTTTTGCGACAGGGTTCGTTCACATCCGCGCACTTGTGCACGTTTGGTGTCCGGACAGACATTACTAGCGGGCTCTGGTTTGAGCCAGATCCTAGTGTATGTTTTGGGGTTAGTTTTATCTCATAGTATTCATGTTCCTCGGAACATGAATGCGGGTGTGTATGCACAGTTGTTTGAAGCGGAGAAAGAGGTTTTTCATTAGGGTTTTGGAACGGGTGCGTATGCACGGTTGACAGTCGTCTTTTTCAAAACCCTAATGAATTTGTGATATATCAATTAATAACATTAATTAAATGAAATTGTGTCATGGTTGGGTTTGTTGACTTGTTGACCAAGGTTGACTTGTTGACCTTGGTTGAAACTTTGACCATCATCATTACACATCAAAGATGCTCTTTGATCTTTGCAAAATCCATTAAATGTGAAATGATAATTGTCTCATCAAACCAACCATCAACTTTTTCATTTGATTAAATTTATTAATTTGATTAAATCACATATATTGTTATGGTTGCAAAACTATTCTCATTCTATGATAACATTTCTCTCTCTTCTCTTCATCTTCTTCCTCCTCTAGTTCAAGGAGAACAAATCTCATGTGTTGAGAAACATCTCCTTGAAGATAAAACACCCTAAGACACTCTCTACTCACTCTAAGGTTGAAGGTCTAGCAAGCCAAAAACCTTAGTTCTCTCAAAGTTCGAGAAAGGAGCCCATGGTTGAAACCCTCAGGTGGATCCATCTTTGACGGAAGAAGGCGACGAGGAAAGCACCATCCAAGCACTACAAAGAGTTCAAGAAGAAGGAGTTCAAGTGAGGTATAACCCCTAACCGAGTAGATAAATCTCTAGTTGGGTTGCTAGTGTGTTGTTTAGCCAAGATCCGTTTTGTAGTCCATGTTACCTAAGCCTTAAAAATCGTTTTTCACCATTTCCGCAAGCCCGAAAGCACCGGGAGAGGTAACGTAAACTTACAGTGTGAGTTCCCACTGAATTTTGATCACTACCCTACCACGGCTCTACTGAGTCGTGCAAACAGGTTTTGGTTGGGTTCAGTCCCGAGCCACATGGAGGCAGTGAGCGATTGTCGGGGATTCGTCTCTCCCGGTATAGGGAGTCGATATCGCATTGTGATTTGATTGGTCAGGACCATAAGACCTTGGCCAAGACACTTGGGATTTACTGATAGGTTGATCAGTAGTTTCCCGGATTGGTCCTGAGCCGCATCGGCACGACTTATCAGGTTGTTAGGGTCTGACGTTCACCATCCCCTAGATCCGGTATGCGATACTCTTTGACGAAGAGACCGGACTGTACGGATATTATCACGGATAGGATCAGTAGGAGATCCGGATGAGTTTGCTCATCAGCCTTCTTTTCGACAGGTACCTAGGTAGCCGTTACGTACAGCTAGTGCCGCTGACATGCTTGTGGTTAAACCCACTGCCAGTGTACTGTCAAGTCTTTAGAGTCCCACACAGAGGGTTTCCCTGATTCAGGCAAAATGATGTAGTAGCCGTATTGGATACGTGCAGGGTTCGATCGATTGATGTACTTGGTACTCGGATTTTCGATCGGACAGTTTGTAATACTAGCCGGCTCGGGTTTGAGCCGGATTATTAAATCAGGTATTGATTTAATAATTTACGTATATGTATTTCGATATATATATATTCTAGTATTACGTTCTTCGTGTTATTCTATCTCTTTTGGGCGTTCGGATTTTTATCTGATTGCCGGTATATTTGTACAGTAGACTGAAATCCGTATTTACTACAGATTTCCTTCTAGAAGGTGGCCACCTCATTATGTATTTTCCTTTTATTTGATAATTGGAAATGAGGTGTAAAGTAAAGGGTATGGGAGGAAAAGAGGTGACCATGCTTCAATAGTAGTCAAATGAATTTATAATTCATTTTGGGTTTACTATTGAAGCATGGTTGCTATTGTTTAATGAAAGAAAATGGCATACGAAACCTATGTGTGTTATTTTCTCTCTCATGCTTGATTCATTTTTCCTCTTGATCTCCTCCCTCCTCTAGCTTTCTCCTCCACCTTCATCTTCTTCCTCTTCACAACATTTCTCATGTGTTGAGATACAAGTGAAGAGGCTAGAAAGAGATAGAACACTTAGACATCCAAACTACATCCTAGATTACTTAGACTTGCATCCCAAGTTCTCTAGTTGCTCTTTTGATACTTTGCAAAGATCTAGAGCCATGGATCATACTCCCCGGGTGGATCATCTACGACAAAAGGAGACCGGAGAACAAGCTAGATCCCGATGGACCGATGGAGCCGGATTTGGAGTTCAAGCATGTTCAAGACGCTGCAAGGATCTAAGGATGATGAAAGAAGACCGAAGGACTTGGTTCGTTTGGTAAGAATTCCTCATCATAGTAGATAGCTCTCCTAGTGTAGCTAGTTAGTTTTATGGAAAGATCCGGTGTTAGGGTTTAGTCTAGCGCCAAGTTTTGTTCGCAAGAAAATTTTTGTTCCGCATTTGGCCACAGGAGTTGGCCGGGGCTCTAGGGAAACCCTTCATTATTTAGTTTGACCATTTGACTTGTTGACCATTATTAACTTAGATATTTTTGTTAAGCAAAAGATATTTTGCTTAGCATTAATGGTGACATGATAATGGTCAAATTAAATGAACCATCACAATTTTGCTAATTAAAATTATTATTCTTTTATCCTAATATGAGAGCTATCTCTTCATTATTCACATATACATTCTCTCTCATAGCTCTCTCTCCTTCATCCTCTCTCTCAAGCCCTCATCTCTCATGTGTTGAGAACCAAGGGCCATTGAGACCAAACCACTAAAATCCCTCTCTACTCACTCTAGGGTTCTTAGTCTAGCACACCAAGCACCTTAGTTACTTCATTGTTGAGGTTGAAGCTCAAGGTAGAGGCCTTCGGGTGGATCTTCTTTGACGTGGAGAAGCCGGTGAGGAGGAGACATCTACAACCACTCCAAGGAGCTCACAACAAGGAGAAGCACCACAAGAAGAGAAGGAGTTCAAGCTTGAGGTATAACTTTCTATCATAGTAGATAGAACCTTCATTTGCTAGTTAGGTTTATGGTAAAGATCCGGGTTTTGTGTTATTCTAGTGCCAAGTTTTTGTATCGTAGTAAAAATTTTGTTCCACATTTGGCCACGGAAGTTGGCCGGGGCGCTAGTGTAACCCTTCACAGGTCACCTTTTCAAGAATTGTATCGCGAGGCACCAGGGTGAGACAATAGTTCCCTATGTGACCCTTCCACCCTCACCCCTTGCTCAGAGAACTCTACTTCCTACCCCTGGTGGTACATCACGCTAGGCAGACGTTCCCATAGGTTGTGGACGTGGCGGCCCTGTTCAGAGAGGATGAGGAGGCAGAGGCCGAGGCAGAGAACAGACAGTTATTAGTGGGGGACAGGCCCGAGTGTTCGCTTTGACTCTGCAGGATGCGCTGGCATCCAATGTCGTTGTGACAGGTACCTTGCTAATATGTTCTTTCTACGCACAGGTATTATTCGACCCAGGTTCCACACATTCGTATGTATCTACATGCTTTGCACTGATGTTGGGCCGAAAGTCATCTTCGTTAGATCAGCCTCTTATTGTTATTACTCCGGTAGGCGAGTCGTTTGTTGCTCAATTTGTGTTTCAATTGTGTTCCGTTCGTATCAGGGAGAGAGATTCTTCGGTTGATTTGATTCTCCTCGATATGTTAGACTTTGATGTACTTCTGGGCATGGACTGGCTAGCCACTTGTTATGCATCCATGGACTGCCGTGAGAAAGCAGTCAGATTTAGTTTTCCGGGTGAGCCGGTTCTTGTTATTCATGGAGACCGTAGTGTCACACTTCCCAGCTTGATTTCTTCTCTTCGCGCTGGTCATCTCTTGAGGAAAGGATGTCAAGGATTCTTAGCGTATGTTTATGATACTAGAGCTGCAGAGGTCCCGTTGGATTAGGTCCCGATTGTGAGTGAGTTTCCTGATGTCTTTTCTGACGAGCTACCTGGGTTACCGCCTGAGCGTGATATTATGTTCTGCATCGACTTGATCCCCAGCACGGGGCCTATTTCCATACCGCCTTATCGGATGGCCCCGGTAGAGCTTAGAGAGCTAAAGGATCAGTTGTAGGATTTGCTAGATAAAGGGCTTATTCGACCGAGTGTGTCTTCTTGGGGTGCTCCTATTCTGTTCGTCAAGAAGGACGTCAGTTTGCGTTTGTGTATTGATTACCGTCAGCTGAACCGGGTTACTATGCGTAACAGATATCCCTTACCTCGTATATAGGTTTACTAGGCACTCTCACAAGGGTCTATAAGGCATCAACTATGCCCGATTCAAAAATTAGACGTGCCGAACAACCCTAACCAAGATCTTTAAACTAGAGATTAGGTGAAACAAAGCATGTTAAACACTTTAACATCTAAGAGTTTGGGATTACAACCTTTGTAGTCCGGTCCTTCACTTCATAAGCTCTATGTTGAGGTCCCTTCGCTGCGATCATCGATTTCCCGGACTCTAGAGAGGTTCCACGAAGAGAATGATGCAAAGTTGCTTCCGATCTTTGATAACAAAGATAATCTACCTTGAAGTTTCATTAGCACAGGCCCTCTCTCACTAATGAAGTGAACACCCTAATCTAAATGGCTAGGATAGATTAGGATGATGAAGTACGATTTTAGCTATCATTTATTTTCATTAACTCACTCATTTTCATCACTTCATAAAAAGCTACAAATCTTTTCATGACAGAAGGAAGAAGAAGAAGAAGAAGAAGAAGAAGAAGAAGAAGAATCATGAATCCTTTTGTGAAGAACAATGAAATGTCATGAGGTTAGAATTGCAACCATGGGTTAAGTATGATAACTTAACCCATGTAGAGACTTAACCATGGTTATGGGTTGGGTTGGGTTAATAAATATCTTTACAAATATCTTTAGCAAGAAACAAAAGAAAAACCTTCTAGAAACTTCTAGAAAATATTAACCCAAATCAAACCTTAATCATGTTTAATCTCTACTAATCACGTTGCATTAATAACCCTAACATGTTACAATATTATATATCACATATACAATATTTATTGTAACAAAACAAAATAATACAATTAACATATATCGCATATATATCAATGTATTACCCGAGTGAGAAAAAGAATCTTTTAGTGAGCTTATATCAGTTAATGTAATTTAATATATCAAATAAATAATTATACATTAAATTATCGAATCAACACTTGATCTGATAATCCGGTTATTTCTCAAATAACCGACTAATATAATCTGTATCAGTTCATCGAATCAACACTTGATCCGATGACCCGGCTATATCACATATACCCGGCCGATATCTCATATCGCGAGAATCTAATACGGTATCACATACACGTATTGTTCTCGGTCCCGCACATATCATATATGTGCTCCTACTCCGTTTTGCCTGAGCCAAGAAACCTCTGTGTAGGACTCTAAAGAATCGTCAATACGCCGGCAGTAGGTGATGATCATATCAAACACCCACAAGCTACAAGCGGTCAGCTAAACGTAAAAGCCACCCAGGTATTGAGCGACCAGAAGATCAACAAGTAAGCCTGTACATTCTCCTGTGAATCCAATCAGTAACACACTCGTACAGTCCGGTCTCTTCGTCTGATATGTCGCATATCTCGCCTAGGGGTGGTAAACGACAGACCCGAGTAGCTTGATAAGTCGTGTCGATATGAGGTCTATAACAGTTTGAGAAACTACTGATAACACTTACCAGTAAATCTCTGCAACCCTGGCCAGAGATTTCCAGTTATAACCAATCGAACACAGCACAACATCAACTCCCTATACCGGGAGAGATGAATCCCCTCCTATCGCTCTTTGCCTCCATGTGATTCGGGACTGTACCCAAAAGCCACCTTTTTGCACGCCCTCTTGGACGTGGTATGATGGAAATCAAAGCACAGTGCGAATCACACAAGACTCTATGACGATCTCGGGTCTACAGACTAACCTGTACCAGTGTCACCGGAGAACTGCCATCTGAGGTGAGGTATAATACCATCTGGGAGTTCTCGGCGAGTCCGTCCAGTGTACCCAGTCTCTACTGAGCACCCGTAAACTATCCATGATGTCAAACACCGATGGATATGGGATCATCCATCGCCCATCATATGGGTGAAGATGCATATACGCTAGTCTACTCTGGTGCATCGATGCCCTGTCTCGTTACAACCACGACTAGGAACATTTGAAGGATGTACTTGGTGACTACACTGTCCTCACTAGTATGATCCGCATCATAGTCCTGGTAGTCAAGTACTCATCCTCAGGGTTTTATCAACATGTAACATAGAGACAATCAGAGTACATGTTAAGATAAAGAGCAACCAGATAGCATACTATCATGTCGAGCAAGAAAGTCCTCCCTATATATGTCCAAGCATCCACTACAATATACATCGTATGTACAGTAATGGCCTCTAGGGCACACATATAACTAACAATCTCCCACTTGCACTAGGGCCATCTGTTGTGGTATCGCATACCCAACAATTAGCTATGGTTGAGTATCTCATACTCATCCATCTCATAAAAGTCTCTACTGGGAAAAATGCCTTTGTGAGTGGATCCGCGTTGTTGTCCTCTGTGTCTACTCTCCTAATCTCGATCTCCCTGGAATCAACCATCTCCACGATCAGGTGATATTGCTTAAGAATTATATCTGGATTTTGGATGGGACGGGAGTTCCTCGGCATAAACCACAACTCCATTGTCACACAATGGTAGGAACGAAGTTCATCTCATGAACTTATATATATCAAGACTGCCTCTTTGGTAGCATCCTTGGTAACGATGTATCTTGCCTTTAATCGTCTAGTAAGTCACGGTATCTAGCTTGGAACTCTTCCAACATACCGTCCCTCCACTGAGGGTAAAGACAATGCCTGCGACTGACATTCAGTCGTCCTTATCACCCTGGAACCTTTTTCAGTTATTCTCCCCAGGATCGATTGATACCATCTCACTACAACTAGTGAGAATCCTAACATCCATTTAGATCTATCTCATAGATATAAAACCTAGGATTTAGGAGGTATCACCTTGATCCTATATGGAGAATCCTTGTGATAAGCGGAGATTGACCGAGCGTAGCATAGGAAATTCCTTCCCTATCAAGAGTATGTCATCCACGTACTCCACGAGGATCACCACCATACTCTCTACTACCTTTTTGTATATACAAGGTTCATCTACCATTTTGATGAAGTCAAACTCTTTGACTACCACATCAAAACAGACGTTCCAACTCCGGAATGCCTGATTTATCACATAAAACATCTTGCTCACGTTTCCGCTGCTCCCACTGTCTACGAAGCCCTCTGGCTGTGTATTTATAAACGCTCTCTTCTAAATCATCATTTAGAAAAGCAGTCATGACACCCAACCGCCAGATATCGTAGTCATGGTATGTAGCCGTGGCAAGTAGGATCTGGATGGACTTAAGCATAGCTTTGAAAGTCTCAACTTTTCCATGTACACCAAGTAATCTTCTCAAGATATACTTGCTCCTGATGGGGATTTAACCCTTCAAATAAAGCAACCAAAGTCCATACATTGTTGGTGTATAAGGATTCCATCTCAGATCACTAAGCATCCAGCCATTCTTACAGAGTCCCACTCCTGATGGCCTGCTCGAAACTAGTTGGGTCATCATCTCATGATGCAATCCCCGCTCCCACTGTCATAGAGAAACTGAAGTATCTCTCAGGTGGGTGAGGAACCCTACTAGATCGGCGGAGAGGCTGAGGTTCGTTAGAATCTATTGGATCCCTTGGTTCTACCAAATCATCAGCTGCAGTTTGTATAGCTGGAACTCCTTCCAGTTCTACCTCATGTCCGCTAATTTCTTCACAAGAAATTCCCTTTCACAAAGGTGGCATGTTGAGAAACAAAACATCTTTTGTTCCTCGGTTAGGTAGAAGATATTCCCTTACGAATGCTTGGGATATCCAACAAACTTCCACAGAACTGACTTTGCCTCGAGCTTGTCCGGATTTTGCTTTTTAGACATAGGTCGGACAACCCCAAATCTTAACAAACTTAAGATTTGGGTTCTTCCCTTTCCATATCACATATGAAGTGGTAGGCAACTTATTTGATTTGAACCCTATTCATTAGGTATGCAGCTTCTCAAGTGCATAACTCCCAAAAGGAAATAGTAACTCAGTAGTACTCATCATAGAGCACACCATATCACATAGGGTGTAATTGCTCCGTCCCGATACACCAACGTGCTGTGGTGTATACGGGGGAGTAATGCTAAGAGAGAATCTCATTCTCCTTTAGAATAGTCCAGGGATCCCGTGCTCAAGTATTCTCCTCCTAGATCTCATCAAAGGACATAATACTTATACCCGTTTTTGGTTCTCTACTTCTAACTTATATTCTGTGATTATGTCAAAAGTTTTGGACTTGTGTTTCAACAGGAACATATGTCTGAATCTTGAGAGATCATCAGAGAATGTAATGAAGTACAAAGAACCGATCTTGGCATGTATAGAAAGGGGACCATCATACATCAGCATGTATCAATCCCAAGTGTTCACTAACTCTTTCTCTGTTTTCAATAAATAGAGCTGTGGTCATCTTATCTTTGTGACATGACTGGCAAGTTTTACAAGATGTAAATCCAAACTTATTTAAATATGCATCTTTATGTAACTTCAGCTAGTCGGGTCGCATTGATATGATCTAGTCTATAATACCTCAAGAAGAATTCGTTCATTTCTGAATTCTTCCTCTTGTGTGTGTTCTGTACGTTAAGAACTGTGGTTTGATTTAGAACGTCTATGCTTTTAGATAACGTTTCTAAACCGATCAACTCTTGATATAGAAAATGTTCAAAACATTATCCAACAATACAAAATTATATCCTTCTTTACTAATAAAGAGACTGATATGATGTTGTATATCAGGTTCGGTATCTAATAACATTCGCTCTGAATCAATGTATTCTGGTAATACAGGGTGATAACTACCAACAGACCTGGCTGCAACACTTGCACCGTTTCTATCTCATGAAATTTATCACCCGTTCTCAGTTCTCTACCTATCTGTAGCCCATGTAACAAATTACATATGTGGGATCCTGATCCGGTATCAAATACTCAGGACGTAAAGGATGTTTGAGAAACCGTTCTGTGTAATGAACACACCCGAAGAAGATGCATCAACATGCACTTTCTTCGTTTGGGCGGCACGGGAATTCTGGTAATCCCCTATTTCCTGCTCTGTCTTATAACAATTATAAGTTGGAGCGGGACCAACGTTCCCTAACGTAGTATAACAAGCGGGTTCGGTCAATACATCTGTATTATTATCTTGATTAAGGCGTGACATGGTCGCTGCCTGGAGAGAGAGAGAAAAAAACACTCAGCGTGCGCTTTTACAAGATTAGATTAGTTATCAATTTATCTAATCAGGATGGCTCCTACTGTTTTAGTCAAATCTTCCTTCAAACCCTAAAAGGAAAGACTAGCCGGGATTAATTACACTATACAAGTTTGCCAATCTTTCAGCCAGGCCAGTGCCGGTACTTTGAGGAAGGTTTCCCGTGCTTTCGCACGGGCCTAATTAAAATAAACCTCGTTTTCCCAGGAGCGTAACCCCGTTGACACCTTTCTAGACACCTACTTGATCGGCTAACTGTAATGTGTAAAACTCTCCCAGGAGCAACTCTTACTCACAGCGGGTATCGGGATCCAACTATCTAATAGAAGGTATGCAATCTCATTGCAAATTTCAACACTTGAAATTCCCAATAATATTTTACCCCTAGCATCCTATGACCTTGACGAAAGCCAACAAACCATAGGCTACTAGTCAAGTTCAACCCGTCATTTCCCGATTGAGTTAAACCCACCCACACGACCCTTGATGAAAGCCAACAAAGTCGCACGACTACCCTAACTCAATCGCATCATATGCTTATACAGATAAGCATAAATAGCTACCGCACACTACGCCTTGACGAAAGCCAACAAACGTAGTACGAATACTATGAAGTACTTATCTGAAATGACGGAGGGCTACGACAGGTTTTTAAGAAAACCCTTTGCGTAATGAACTTGATATCGTTGTAGAATCGAGTGGTTTTAAATGGAATGTTTTTTAGGCCTTTTCTAGTTTTGCTAAAGAGGTCACTCCCGGTGAAGGGATCGTCGGCTCTTTCCTCATCGAATAAGGTGCAGGATATTTCACAAATATCACTATGCAAAGCAAAAACTATAGAAGCAATCAAAAGACAAACCGAGTTTGTAGTATCTGCCAGTTATTACTAAAGAGGTCACTCCCGGTGAAGGTATCTCGGCTCTTTCCTTATCGAATAAGGTGTTGGATGTTCTACAAGGAACACCGCTATGCAAAGCAAGAACTAGAGCTACCAGTTTTTAAACAAGTTTCTACAACATCTTTAGGTTTCTTTTATTTCATTACTCTCATTAATGAAGTCCTATTTTAATTTTGCTTCACAAGCATCAGATATGAAACGAAATCTGCAATATAACATATATCTCATATATATAATATAAACATTCGTCTCAGGCAGTAATATGATCTCATCACAGAACATTGCAGCAGAAGAAGCATATATGAAATATTGGATATACTAGGAGGTCTGTGTTTTAGTACGAGCCTGTATAAAACATGGATTCCACAGTCGTGATGAATAGCCAAACCCACATCCCTAGACCCCTATGAGAGTGGCAAGCAACACTGCAAATTCTAGGGTTTGGAGACCCGGTCTCGACTCCTCGAGATGGTCTCCCACTGGACCCTAGAACCCGGTTACTTGTGCTACCCACCTTGGGTCTACCTAATGCGGAAAAGTAAATAATATACAATGGTGACATCATCCTCAGCCCGGAAGTGCCCCAATAAAAGAATATTACATACAGATGAATTTTACATGAATGAAAAAGAAAAACTCTCATCTCACATAAAACCCTCGGCTATTCAAAACGCGACGATCCAATATAACATATCACAGCAACACATAATATCTCATATCATCAACGTAAGCAAGTATGCGTATCCCAATTGTTGTTGATGTATAGCAACGAAACCGGCGATACACCACATACTACGCTTACGGTCATAGAAAAGAAAGTGTAAAACTACAACAGTTGGAATCCGCAACCACCTTAGACATCGCATGCCTAACCAAATGAATTCCTTAGACATTGCATGCCTAACAATTATAAACCCCGCATTTTAGTCTTTATATCGAAAACGCTTTTCAAT
Organism: Agapanthus africanus; assembly: GCA_030015575.1. Lineage (NCBI taxonomy): Eukaryota > Viridiplantae > Streptophyta > Magnoliopsida > Asparagales > Amaryllidaceae > Agapanthus > Agapanthus africanus. The sequence continues at coordinate 514,138,299 of JASDDO010000024.1, read as the reverse complement.
ATCTAGCCGGGAAATTCAACAAGATTCCCGATATTTTGATCGAATGCTCGTCGCAAACTTTAGTAGACGGCCGTAACCCCGGATGCCGTCGACGAAGTGCACTAAGGCGGAACGCCGCTGCTGCGAGCACCCGAACGGATGCTGTTGGCGATGGGGTTCTCCTACAGTCACTTGGTCGGGGCTATGGGGCGTGGTTGTCTATTAAGTTTACCTGGTGAGTATCCGCGTACGCTACGTGATTGCGACGGACTTTTGATCGCATCAAAATCCCATGGCAACCGATCATCTGAGACTAAACTGCTACATTTATAACATTCAAATTAGTTATCTCATAACTGCTTATGGATTCCAAATATTGTATCACATTCCAGATAAATAGACAATGTTAAACTTTCCGATCGAATAAACAAACACCCAAGATTTCCCAAATTTCTCAACACTTGAGCGGAGTTCAAAAAATATCCATCACATGCCACAGTACCGATGGTCCAGCCGTAGAAGGGTCAAGCCAACGCCTCACATGTGGCAACGCCGTACTGCCCCAAACCCTAAGGTTCAGAGGTGGTTCAGACGGTCACATAATCGAGTTAAGGTTTGTGTTCTTCTAGAGGGTCCACCGCGTTACTTGCACGATTTTCCGAAAGTTTCAAACTCGAGAAAAAATCCAACTTTTGAAAATTTTCCGACAGGGGCAAAAGTGAGTTATTGATATCCGTTCGAACTTTCTAACACGTTCTAAAAATTAACCGGACAAAATAAAAGAAGTTATACTTTCCGATCTAATCAACGAGCTCCGAATACAACCCAGAAAACTCAACACTTGAGTAGAATAAAAATTCCCAGAACAATCAGGAGATCTGTACGGATTTTACTGTGTGAAAACCAAACTCTAATCCCACTATTTGGCCGCGGAACCGCCGCCCAACGTAGGCTATTGCCGTGGTTCCGCGGCTCTCTGAAGGAATTAAAAGCTCATTTTTCACCGTAATTCCTATAATACCCTGCTGAATTTTCTAAGTATTTTTAATATGAAAAATGTCAACTTTTTGAAAAATTTCCAGAAACTAGGTTTATACGGGTATTCGGAGTTCGATCGGACTTTAAATTTCGCCTAGACTTCGCCTAAAGCTCTAGCTTGGCTCTGATACCACTGTAAGGTTACTAGGCACTCTCACAAGGGTCTATAAGGCATCAACCTTGCCCGATTCAAAAATTGGACCTGCCGAACAACCCTAACCAAGATCTTTAAACTAGAGATTAGGTGAAACAAAGCATGTTAAACACTTTAACATCTAAGAGTTTGGGATTACAACCTTTGTAGTCCGGTCCTTCACTTCATAAGCTCCATGTTGAGGTCCCTTCACTGCGATCATTGATTTCCAGGACTCTAGAGAAGTTCCACGAAGAGAATGATGCAAACTTGCTTCCGATCTTCGATAACAAAGATGATCTACCTTGAAGTTTCATTAACACAAGCTCTCTCTCACTAATGAAGTGAACACCCTAATCTAAATGGCTAGGATAGATTAGGATGATGAAGTAGGATTTTAGCTCTCATTTATATTCATTAACTCACTCATTTTCATCACTTCATAAAAAGCTACAAAGCTTTTCATGAAAGAAGGAAGAAGAAGAAGAAGAATCATGAATCCTTTTGTGATGAACAATGAAATGTCATGAGGTTAGAATTGGAACCATGGGTTAAGTATGATAACTTAATCCATGTAGAGACTTAACCATGGTCATGGGTTGGGTTGGGTTAATAAATATCTTTACAAATATCTTTAGCAAGAAACAAAAGACAAACCTTCTAGAAGCTTCTAGAAAATATTAACCCAAATCAAACCTTAATCATGTTTAATCTCTACTAATCACGTTGCATTAATAACCCTAACATGTTACAATATTATATATCACATATACAATATTTATTGTAACAAAACAAAAATAATACAATTAACATATATCGCATATATATCAATGTATTACCCGAGTGAGAAAAAGAATCTTTTAGTGAGCTTATATCAGTTAATGTAATTTAATATATCAAATATATAATTATACATTAAATTATCGAATCAACACTTGATCCGATAATCCGGTTATTTCTTAAATAACTGACTAATATAATTTGTATCAGTTCATCGAATCAACACTTGATCCGATGACCCGGCTATATCACATATACCCGGCCGATATCTCATATCGCGAGAATCTATTACGGTATCACATACACGTATTGTTCTCGGTCCCGCACATATCATATATGTGCTCCTATTCCGTTTTGCCTGAGCCAAGAAACCTCTGTGTATGACTCTAAAGAATCGTCAATACGCCGGCAGTAGGTAATGATCATATCAAACACCCACAAGCTGCAAGCGGTCAGCTAAACTTAACAGCCACCCAGGTATTGAGTGATCAGAAGATCAACAAGCAAGCCTGTACATTCTCCTGTGAATCCAATCAGTAACACTCTCGTACATTCCGGTCTCTTCGTCTAATATGTCGCATATCTCGCCTAGGGGTGGTAAACGTCAGACCCCAGTAGCTTGATAAGTCGTGTCGATATGAGGTCTATAACAGTTCGAGAAACTACTGATAACACTTACCAGTAAATCTCTGCAACCCTGGCCAGGGATTTCCAGTTATAGCCAATCGAACACAACACAACATCAACTCCCTATACCGGGAGAGACGAATCCCCTCCTATCGCTCATTGCCTCCATGTGATTCGGGACTGTACCCAAAAGCCACCTTTTTGCACGCCCTCTTGGACGTGGTATGATGGAAATCAAAGCACAGTGGGAATCACACAAGACTCTATGACGATCTCGGGTCTACAGACTAACTTGTACCAGTGTCACCGGAGAACTGCCATCTGACGTGAGGTATAATACCATCTGGGAGTTCTCGGCGAGTCCGTCCAGTGTACCCAGTCTCTACTGAGCACCCGTACAACATCCTTGATGTCAAACACCGATGGATATGGGATTATCCATAGCCCATCATATGGGTCAAGATGCGTATACGCTAGTCTACTCTGGTGCATCGATGCCCTGTCTCGATACACCCACGACTAGGAACATTTGAAGGATGTACTTGGCGACTACACTGTCCTCACTAGTATGATCTGCATCATAGTCCTGCTAGTCAAGTACTCATCCTAAGGGCTTTATCAACATGTAACATAGAGACAATCAGAGCACATGTTAAGATAAAGAGCAACCAGATAGCGTACTATCATGTCGAGCAAGAAAATCCTCCCTATATATGTCCAAGCATCCACTACAATATACATCGTATGTACAGTAATGGCCTCTAGGGCACACATATAACTAACATCGTATTGATTATTTGTTCGACCAGCTCCAGGGTGCGGGAAATTTCTCGAAGATTGACTTACGATCAGGCTACCACCAGTTGCGGGTTCGACAGGATGATATTCCGAAGAATGCTTTTCGCACACGTTACGAGCATTACGAGTTCTTGGTGATGTCGTTCGGGCTCACGAATGCCCCATCAGCGTTTATGGACTTGATGAACCACATTTTCAGGCCGTATCTTGATCAGTTCATCATCGTATTCATTGATGACATCTTAGTATAATCCCGGAGCCGAGAGGAGCACGAGCAGCACTTGTGGATCACATTGCAGACTTTGAGAGAGCACCAGCTGTTCGCAAAATTCTCCAAGTGCGCATTCTGGCTTGACATCGTTGATTTCTTGGGTCACGTGGTTACGAGAGATGGTATGCGTGTGGACCCGAAGAAGATCGAGGCCGTTTAGCATTGGCCCAGACCGGCATCAGTTATAGAGATCCGCAGCTTTCTGGGCCTGGCCGACTACTATCGACGTTTTGTTCAGGATTTCTCCCGTATCGCTGCACCGTTCACCGGGTTGACTCGGAAGGGAGTTCCTTTTGTTTGGACCGAGGCATGCGAGCATAGCTTTCAGCAGTTGAAGACTCGTTTGACTACTGCACCAGTTTTATCATTGCCTTCAGGATCGGGCGGTTTTGTAGTTTATTGTGATGCTTCTCGAGTGGGGCTAGGCTGTGTGTTGATGCAGCACGATAGGGTCGTCTCATATGCTTCTCGGCAGCTGAAGAAACACGAGAAGAACTATCCCACTCACGATTTAGAGATGGCGGCGGTGGTTTTTGCACTCAAGATCTGGAGACATTACCTATACGGCGAGTCGTGGCAGATATTCACGACCATAAGAGCTTGAAGTATATCTTTCAGCGGAGAGATCTAAATCTGAGACAGCGCCGTTGGATGGAACTAGTGAAAGACTATGATTGTGAGATTCTTTATCATCCGGGCAAGGCGAATGTAGAGGCAGATGCTTTGAGTCGGATGCCCGAAGGTTGTTTGTCATGTTTGAGCGCAGTCCAGAGGCAGTCGGCGGCGGATTGGCAGATTCTATGCGACAGCCGAGTGCAGTTCAAGTTTACTCTGACCGGGAGACAGCTTGCGCATATCCATGTGTTAGTTATATGTATGCCCTAGAGGCCATTACTGTACATACGATGTATATTGTAGTGGATGCTTGGACATATATAGGGAGGACTTTCTTGCTCGACATGATAGTATGCTATCTGGTTACACTTTATCTTAACATGTACACTGATTGTCTCTATGTTACATGTTGATAAAGCCCTTAGGATGAGTACTTGACTACCAGGACTATGATGCGGATCATACTAGTGGGGACAGTGTAGTCGCCAAGTACATCCTTCAAATGTTCCTAGTCGTGGGAGTACCGAGACAGGGCATCGATACTCCAGAGTAGACTAGCGTATGCGCTTCTTGACTCATATGATGGGCGATGGATGATCCCATATCCATTGGTGTTTGACATCAGAGAAGGTATACGGGTGCTCAGTGGAGACTGGGTACACTGGACGGACTCGCCGAGAACTCCCAGATGGTATTATACCTCACGTCAGATGGCAGTTCTCTGGTAACACTGGTACAGGTTAGTCTGTAGACCCGAGATCGTCATAGAGTCTTGTGTGACTCCCACTGTGCTTTGATTTCCATCATACCACGTCCAAGAGGGCGTGCAAAAAGGTGGCTTTTGGGTACAGTCCCGAATCACATGGAGGCAATGAGCGATAGGAGGGGTTTCGTCTCTCCCGGTATAGGGAGTTGATGTTGCGCTGTGTTCGATTGGCTATAACTGGAAATCCCTCGCAAGGGTTGCTGAGATTTACTGGTAAGTGTTATCAGTAGTTTCTCGAACTGTTATAGACCTCATATCGACACGACTTATCAAGCTACTGGGGTCTGACGTTTACCACCCCTAGGCGAGATTACGACATATCAGACGAAGAGACCGGACTGTACGAGAATGTTACTGGTTGGATTCACGGGAGAAAGTACAGGCTTGCTTGTTGATCTTCTAATTGCTCAATACCTAGGTGGCTGTTACGTTTAGCTGACCGCTTGCATCTTGTGGGTGTTTGATATGATCATCACCTACTGCCGGCGTATTGACGATTCTTTAGAGTCCTACACAGAGGTTTCCTGGCTCAGGAAAAACGGAGTAGGAGCACATATATGATATGTACGGGACCGAGAACAATACGTGTATGTAATACCGTATTAGATTCTTGCGATATGATATATCGGCCGGGTATATGTGATATAGCCGGGTCATCGGATCAAGTGTTGATTCGATGAACTGATACAGATTATATTAGTCGGTTATTTGTGAAATAGCCGGATTATCGAATCAAGTGTTGATTCGATAATTTAATGTATAATTATATATTTGATATATTAAATTACATTAACTAGTATAAGCTCACTTAAAGATTCTTTTTTCTCACTCGGGTAATACATTGATATATATGTGATATATGTTAATTGTATTATTTTATTTTGTTACAAAATATATTATATATGTGATATATAATATTGTAACAGGTTAAGGTTACAAATGCAACATGTTTTGTGGAGTTTAAACATGGTTAGGGTTTGGATTAGGGTTAAGCATTCTTGAAGCTTCTAGAAGCTTTGTTTTTGTTTTTAACCAAAGATATTTTGTAAAGATATTTAGTTGATATTTCTTAACCAAACCAAAACCCTTCACCATGGTTAATTCTCTACATGGGTTAAGTTTTCATTGTTAACCCATGGTTGCATTTCTAACCTCACACACTTTCATTATTCATCACAAATAGATTCTTCTTCTTCTTCTTCCTCTTGAAAAAGCTTTCTAGCTTTTTGCAAAGTGATGAAAATGAGTGAGAAATTGAAACCAAATGAGAGCTAAATTCCTACTTCATCATCCTCATCTATTCTAGCCACGTAGATTAGGGTGTTTGCTTTGCTAATACTTGATTAGTGAAGCAAAAGCTTGGGCTTGAGTTTCTTCAAGGTAGATCATCTTTGTTATCAAAGATCGGAAGCAAGCTTGCATCTTTCTCTTCATGGAGCCTCTCAAGAGTCCGGGTGCTCGATGATCGCAGCGAAGGGACCTCAACACGGAGCTTTAGAAGTGAAGGAACGGGCTACAAAGGTTGTAATCCATAACTCTTAGAAGTAAAGTTGTTTACTTGCTTTGTTTCGCCTAATCTCTAGTCTAAGATCTTAGTTAGGGTTGTTCGGCACGTCTAAAATTTAAATCGGGCATGGTTGATGCCTTGTAGAACCTTGTGACAGTGCCTAGTGCAGTCCAGAGGCAGTCGTCGGCGGATTGGCAGATTCTATGCGACAGCCGAGTGCAGTTCGAGTTTACTCCGACCGGGGGACAGCTTGCGCATATCCATGCACGTCCACAACTACTTGACCGTATCAGTGAGGCACAGTCCAGTGATGACCGTTTTTCAAAGATTATGAAGCAGGTTAGACAGGGCAGAGATTCCGATTTCGTGATCGATGATCGGGGATACTACGATTTGGGACTCGACTGTGCGTACCAGATTCTGAAGAACTGAGACGCGAGATTCTTGAGGAGGCACATCGATCGGTATACAGTGTTCATCCGGGTTCCACCAAGATGTATCATGATTTGAGAGACGTTTACTGGTGGGAAGGGATGAAGAAAGACGTCACAGACTTTGTTTCGAGATGCCTGACTTGTCAGCAAGTCAAGGCCAAGCACCAGAGGCCAGTGGGAGAGTTACAGCCTTTGCCCATTCCGGAGTGGAAGTGGGCGCAGATTTATATGGACTTCATTGTGGGTCTACCAAGGACCAGTCGAGGGTATGACTCTATTTGGGTGATCGTGGATCGATTAACGAAAGCGGCTCACTTTCTGCCAGTGAAGACCACTTTTGGATTTGCTCTGTATGCCCAGATATACATCAATGAGATTGTACGATTGCATGGCATCCCGACTTGTATTGTATCCGACCGAGGCACCCAGTTCACCAACTGACTATGGCAGAGACTTCAAGAGGCTTTGGGCACCCGATTGAGTTTCAGCACAGCATTCCATCCGCAGACCGACGGTCAGTCAGAGCGGACTATTCAGACTCTTGAGGACATGCTCCGAGCGTGCGTTTTAGATTTTGGTTGCAGCTGGGATCATCATTTGCCCTTGATAGAGTTCTCCTACAATAACAGTTTCCAGGAAATGATTCAGATGGCACCCTTCGAGGCGTTATATGGGAGGAGATGTCGATCGCCCGTATGTTGGATTGAGCTCAGTGAGAGTAGTATTTTGGGACCGCAGGTTGTGCAGGAGCCGACCGAAAAGATTCAGTTGATTCGTGATAGGATGAGAGCGGCCCAGAGAAGGAAGAAATCTTATGCGGACCGACGTCGGCGCAGACTTGAGTGTACTGTAGGCGATTGTTCATACCATAATATTGCATTATTATATTCCCCATTCTTATTCTTTTTATAAATAAACAGGTGCTTTTGACGCATGTCTGCTACATATTACAGGTTACAGGTTCTTTGATCTAAAACAGTGAAAAAGATATAAAGACGATGCAAAAGTGGAACTACAACCAACAAACAGAAGGATCTTGATGAAGCCTACACAAAGATCAATTTACAAAGTACAAAGGCAACGCAAGGTTCAGGACTTCGTCACGAATCAACGGTAAAAGTCCGCTACAATGTTCACTGGAGATTTGGAGAAGACCTAGAAGCCCAATTGAAAAAGGACATATAGAAATAGGAATAAAAAGTCAAGAGAAGCCAGGCCCAGAAGTTGAAGAGCCCAACTCCGTCTTTTGGCCGCGGAACCGCGGCCAAACCAGGCCGGGTAAGGCACGCGTCGGTGGAAAATTTCACTGAAGCTCTGGCGGTGCGTTGACTAGTCTTCCTAGGGGCAATTTTGTAATAGCACATGTGCGAGTCATTGTAACCCTAATTTTCCTATCCTCTATAAATAGGAATTCTAAATATTGTATTAGGATGCCTCTTTTTCATAAATAAAATTCAGATTCCTTTGAAGTTTTTGGAGAGCATCATTCTGTAAGTTTCTTTTAAATTCTGCCTTAGATCTATAATTAATTCTTGCCCTAAATAAATTATTCTTTTACCTTAGTTTAATCTAGTGTAGAATTTCTTAAACTGCCGTAGGAAATTAATCTCTTATATCTAAAAACAAATTAAAAATGATGTTTTTAATAGATCCCTTAATGAGCGAGTAATTTCCTCGCTTGTTAGGGTTAGGTATAGGGAAGGGTTTGAGAGATGAAGATCTCTCACCCCTTTCTTTCCCAATCATTTGCAATAATTAGAACTTCATGCATGCATGCATGATCCGCTCTCTACGACATCCTACCCATGAGGTAACGGTGAAACCATAGTATAAAGGACCGGACATGCATGTCTTCCATGAAGGTTAGAGCAATTATTAAGAAAGGACGGACAAGGATCTAGAGGAAGAAATATCGTTTCTTCCCAATCAACCTAATCCCTTTTACTAATAATTGCTATAACTCCTAAAAAGATTTAATTTGGGGCATTGAAAGAGGTGTGAAATTTAATCTTACCAAACTTTACCTAGACCTAACCCTAGCAAGTTTCTTAATCCTCGTATAACTTAGTTTTTGTAGATTTAATTAGAAGATCCAACAACCATCGGAATTAGCTCGTAAGAACATTTAGGAAATTAACACCATCTCTGTGGACCGACCCGTACTCACCGGCTAGCTGCAAAGCGACGCCATTCTTGATTGCGGTAAATTATTTTTGATCGTACAAATCTCTCTAAATCAAATGGCGCCGTTGCCGGGGATGGCGTAAAAATTTCCTTTTTGCAATTTCGGGTTAATCTAATTTAAAAAATCATAAAAATCTGAAAATATAAAAAGTTAAAATTTGTATCACTTATTTTTTATTGTTTGAAGGGTTTATCGTTTGAATTTTGCAGGAACAGCGAAGAATCTCGGATCTGGAAAATTTCAGAGATCAAAACAGGAAAAGATAGATCTGAAAAGTATAGGAATTTGCCAACAGAGGAGGAGGATTTTTCTCGGGAACAGAGCTCTCCACCAGACCGCGTTTCCGCGGCCGTAACGCGCACCAAACTGCGGTTCCGCGGCCTCAAAGTGACGTCAGCAAGCAATTTTCGCATTGTTTGATTTCTTTTCCCCTCCTCTGCCAATCTACATATATCCTTTGGCCAAATCTTCTGCAGGATTCTTTGCGCATAAAAAAATATCTTCCCCCTTCTCAATAACAGATTTTCTGCAGGATTCTTTGCGCCGCGCTAAAAAATAATTAATTGCAAGTGATTTACTGCTTTGCATATTTTAATCGGACTCTAAGGGGCTATTGACCAATTCAGATTGGGTGGGGATTTCATTACCCTTCCCAGGACCCCAGAAATCACATAAGGCATTTGCATTGACCAATCTTTAATTAAAAATACTAGACTCGGCCCTAAGGACTTCAAGCTCTATAGGACAGAGGACTAGTTATAGGCATCGACCGTTTATCCTAACCTGACTTTGCGGTGTCTAGGCAAGTGGTTACTTAATTAGGACCGCTACTTGTAGCGGGGAGCCTCCCACTTACCTGGCACTTACCTGGCCGCAATTGGCGGTGAAGAGGCGGTTTGAGGTCCTATTTCTAGCCTTTTGGAACAGTTAGGAGCTGTCTAGCTGACCTAGGTGATCCTAGATCTAGGCCTGATTATGCATTTGTGGTTGATTGCATTCGTGTCAAAAGTCTCTTTTCAAAAGTCTTTTTGCAAAAATCTCACATAAAAAAGGAAAAATCTTTTCAAAAACTTGCAACTTGTCGCTAAAAAAATCTTTGCACTCTACTTACACTACTTTCTCTCATTGACGTTTTCTTACCTCCACATTTTGTCTTTCATTTTTTTTTTTACTGCACTACCCCTTTAGTGTATGTCACTTTAGACTAGGGATACTAGCGCCCGATTAGTCCGTGTTTCGTTGGTACCGACCAACGAACCTTTCGACGCCGAAGTCGAAATTTCGTCCACTTCCTTACCTCCACTTTCAAATTCTTCTTCCGAAGGTATGTCGGGTTACAATCCTAACAACACCTTACCGACGGGACTGATTCCACCTCCGTTAGGTGCGAATAACCCGAATCACCCGCCTGCTGAAACGCCCACACGAGTCGCACTCCAGGATCTCTTCTACCCTGCCCGCACCTCTTTACCTACCAGTCTTTCACCCCCACGGGCAAATGGGGACAATTTTGAATTAAAACCCCATTTCATCAATATGCTGCCAAATTTTCATGGATTGGAATCCGAAGATGCCTATATCTTTATCAATAAATTCCAAAACGTTTGCGCTATGATGAAAACTACCCAATTAAGTGATGACGCTATAAGGCTAAGGGTCATTCCTTTCACCTTATGTGACTAGCCGAGAAGTGGCTATACAGCACAGCATCACATTCAATTAGAAATTAGGACGAGTTTGTGAAAGCTTTTCTTAAAAAGTTCTATCCTCATCACAAAACTGCTAGAATCCGTAATGAGATTATACAATTTTCCCAGCATCCTTCCGAACCATTTTGGAAGTATTTTGAAAGATTTAAAGACCTACTCGTTCAAAGCCCTCATCATGGGATCGAAAGTTGGCAACTTTGCCAAACATTATACGAGGGATTGAACCCAGCAACGAAGCAGTTGCTAGAAACCATTTGTCAAGGTCACTTTCTAACCAAATCTAGTGAGGAAGCATGGAAGTTTCTCGAGGATCTTAGTGAACAAAAAATTCAGTGGGAGAGCACCAAGACCACATCATCTTCTTCTAGTGGTCAGTCTAGGGCAGGCATACATCACTTAGATATGTCTATTACTATGAAGGCCGAGATGGCCGCTCTTACGAAAAAGCTAGAAGCGATTGAGACCAAAATCTCATCGTCTTCTCCTGCCCCTGTTATGCCTCCACGAACTGTTTGTGATTGTTGTTCGGATCCATCACATCTCACCGAAGAGTGTCCTTACAATGCATCTACTCAAGAACATGATCAAGTCAATGCTGCCTTTCAGCAGCGACAAAGAAACGATCCATACTCTTCGACATACAATCCAGGTTGGAGGAGTCACCCAAATTTCGCTTGGAACCAAAATCAGCAATTCCAAGGAAACAACAATTTTCAAAGGCCTCCCCCTCCACAACAACAAGAACCTCTACAAACTCAATTTCAGCAACCTTTCCAACAGCAACCTTACCCTAATCAAGTGGACAATTTTGTGCCTAACAATTCTTACCCGCCAAACAATTTTGTTCAATTTAATAATGACACGGTTAACTCGCTCGAAAGAAGTCTAGATGCGTTCCTACACAATCTACAGCAAGATTAGAGACTTCTATTCAATCTTTGGTGCAAAACAGTGCCTCACACGATCAAAGCATCAAATCTATTGAGGCACAAACTGCACAACTCAATGCAGTATTGAGCGAGCGAGAAAAAGGAAAGCTCCGATCTCAACCACTGCCAAATCCCGGTCATGCACATGTTGCATATCAACAGCAAAATCATAACGTAAATGCTGTGACCACGTTGAGATCCGGAAAAGTGTTGCAAAATAATATGGGTATTAACAATGACACCCCTGCCGGTGGTCCTTCTTCATCTTCTTCACCTTCTTCTTCTTCGCTAGGGCCTATTCTTCATCCTTCACACGGCTCTACCTCTTCTAGCTCGAACGGACCCACTTCTCACGACACGAACACATCTACATGGGGATCCGTTCTAACTCCACAATCTGATCCGCAAAAATTGGACTCAACAACTTTTCAAAATGTACCTTTTCCAAACCGGTTGAGATCCAATAAACCAACTCCACAAATGGAGAAGATTGTCGAGTTGTTCAAACAGGTTAGCATAAATATCCCTCTTTTGGATGCAATCCAACAAGTTCCTTCATATGCAAAAATCTTAAAGGACTTATGCACCAAAAAGAGGAAGTCACAAGTACCAAAGAAAGTTTTTATGGCTAGTGCTGTTAGCGATGCTCTTGTCCAATTGATCAGTCGAAAATATTGCATCTTTTAACCGGCAATTTCCCTATCATTTGCACTCATTTAGAAGTGTTCGGTATTCATATTTCACATATTAGCAAATCAGTTGTTAAATATCAGATTTCATGTGTTAGACTTTTAAACCGGCACTTTAAAGGAAATTGACCGCATTTCATGGCATCGCATCATCTCTGTATTTGTGCAGCACTTGTCTCGAGATTTTTGCAGGAAATTGCAGGAGCAAAGTCAAACGAAGCTGATAAAAAGTACACCAACTCCATGTTTTCAGATCTGGTAGCAATATAGAGGGAAAAATACAATTCCACATATCAAAGAAAGGCCCACAACTCAAGCCCAACAAGCACCAGAAGAACCAAGCCCTGAAGCCTCTAAAGCGCCGCGGAACCGCGGCGGGAGCGCGCTTGAGCCGCGGAACCGCGGCGGTTTTGCCACATCATCGCTCAATTTTCAGTGCAAAACTCCTATCTCAAGGCCTACACCTCATTTTGACATGTCAAATTCCAGAATTCTCCAGAGTCTTCTGCCAGATCAGCAAAGATCATTAAGCAAAGCTAATCCTAATTAAGCTCCTAACTAACCTCTTCTAGAAGCTCCCTCCTAACTAATCACATCTAGAAGCTTCTCCTCTAACTAACTTTTGGAGGGAAATTCAAATTTCATCCAACAAACTTTTGGAGGGAAATTCAAATTTCAAATCCTAGATCTAGGGTTTTGATGGCTATAAATAGGAACCTAGATCTAAGGGTTGGGGAGTTCATTAGTTCGTCATTAGTTAGTCTTCTCTCATCATTCTAATTCTTCATCTTCTTCCACAAGTCTAGTGACAAGGCTTGTGCGAAACCCTAACCCTAATTCCACTCCAAATTCAAGATCTTGAGTACCAATCAAGCAAGAAGCCTTCAACCTTTTAGGAGCCGAGCCGATCTTCAATCGGGCAAGTGATCCAAGCCGATCCGCGACTCAAGGAGACGAGCGAAGCCAAATCGACGATCGAGTTCTTCCTCTTGTAGTTCTTGAGCGAATGTAACGAAATTGTTGATATAAATAAAAGGTGAAATTCTTTAATCTTGCTTTCTATTAATTCTTGCATCATGATTAGATCTCAATTTGTGATTGTGGTTCTTGTTGTGATGTTTGAGTAAAACTCCGCTCGTTAAGGAGTCGAGACGATCAATAGAATGATGATGTAACAAATCTTAACACGATTCTTGAGTCTTACGAGCTTTGTAAACCCTAGCAAGTTCAAGAATCGATGACCTAGTTTCGTCGCGATGCTTTATTGAATGTGATCGCTCGAAATTAGGGATCTACGATCGTTTCTTGAATTTACTAGAGGATAGAATATGAATGATATCGACGAAAGAACAAGGGATAAGATGAAACCCTAGTTTCATAAAAAATCCCTAATTCTCGATCGATCATCATCGATCTAGTATCAATTCATCGAAGGATAAGAATACGTAATTGTAAGATTACATCACATCTATAGATCCGATCGATTCCTACGAGCCTCATTTAGATTCTTGATATTTGATTGGAAAAATCATCAAACTATCAATTCTTGATTCTATCTTTTTCTTGTTATTAGATCTAGATTTTCTAATTCTTGAACTTCAAATATAAATCATGAATTGTTTGATTTCTTTTCATTAAAGTTTCAATTCAACTAATTCGAAAGACGAACTATTACACTTTCCCTGTGGACGATCTGCACTCACTTACAATCTACATCCGACACCGTAGTTGATTGCGGTCAAATAATTTTTGGTTGTGATTTCTTTACAATTTCCCAATTACACAAACAAGAAATTCTTTAAATCAAATGGCGCCGTTGCCGGGGATAGTGCGCTAATTGTTCGTATTTTGAAATTTGAGTTGAAAATTTTATTCCATTAAAAATTTTAGATCAAAATTCGCGCAAACACTAATACGTGTTGTTGTGATTTAATTGCGAGGAATTCTGGAATTTGTGGAGCTGTGGAATTTTTTTTGAATATTCCAGAGAGCTCAGGAGACAATTAGAAACAATACCAAAAATTTCCGTGCAGTGATCGCTTCAAGGGACCGCGCTTCCGCGGCATTAGCACTCATTTGCGGCGGATCCGTCGCGTTCTGACGTCATCATTACACCAAAATTTCTCAGGTATCTTCTAACTTTCTTATCTCCTCCTCTATCTGCTCCAATTAACAATTTCTTGCAGGTTTCTTTGCAAATAATCGCAGCGCGTAAAAAGCAAATTAAAATTTGTGCGTGTTTTGATTCTTGGTTGTTTGCATAATTAATACGGAAATTAAGGGGCACGACCAAATCCAGATTAGGTGGGGAGTTCATTACCCTTCCTAAGCCCCGAAAATCACAAACTTGCATCCGCATTTACCCTCATTAATTAAAAGAAATCTAGAGATGACTCTAAGGACCGTCGCGCTCAATTAGGACAAGAGAAGGCCGTGGGTAATTCATTGCTTATCCGCGTTTTCTTGTGGTGTCTAAGGCGAGTGTGTCTAAGGCTAGTGGTTTTTAATTAGGCCCACTACTTACGTAGTGGAGTACCTTCCCACTTACCTGGCACTTATCCGGCCACAGGGGGACAAAGAGGCAGTGAAGGATTCTATCCTGCGACTTGTCTTTTGGCAGTTAGGAGCGGTCTAGAGCCGGACCTAGGTGACCACTAGATTCTAGGGTTTTTGTGTGTTGCATTTCTTGTGTTGCATCATATTTTCAAAAATCCATATCTTTTCAAAACAAACACTGCATTCACTTCATTTCCCCTAATTATAAATTCACGCTGCCACTTGTACTAACCCTTTTTAGTGCAAGATAGGCTAGACATCGGGTTTCTAGTGCCTGTTTGTCCGCGTCCCCCGATCGACCCAAAAGTCGGTATTTTTACATTTATCTTTTCTTTACCCACCACCACACCCACATCGATGGATCCGTCTCCATCGAATTTCTTTTCCACTACTCTGCCGCCGTCCGTTGGTGCGCAGAATCCACCCCGCATCTCTCTCCAAGAGAGGTGCTATCCTACACGAGGCCCCCTTTCCACCTGTCTTTCCATTCCACCAGTCAACGGGGGAAATTATCAAATAAAACCCCAATACATCAACCTTCTACCAAAATTTCACGGTCTCGAGTCTGAAGACGCATACGTGTTTATCACGAAATTTGAAAATGTATGCGCAATGATGGGTACTTCACAGCTTTCTGTGGATGCTTTCCGTCTACGTCTTCTCCCATTCACTTTGTGCGATTTAGCCGAGAAGTGGCTATATAACACTACCGCACATTCCATTTCAAATTGGGACGAATTCGTCAAAGCATTCCTTAAGAAATTCTACCCACATCAAAAGACAGCTCGAGTCCGTAGCGAAATCTATCAATTCACCCAGCTTCCAAATGAAACATTTTCAAAATGTCTTGAACGTTTCAAGGATTTGTTAGTCCAATGTCCACATCACGGCATCCCGAGATGGGAATTGTGCCGAATCATTTATGAGGGCATTACTCCTTACACAAGACAGATCCTTGAATCCATGTGTCAAGGCAACTTTATGACTAAAGATGATGGGGAAGCCTGGGAATTCCTAGAAAATTTCGCTGAAAAATCTTTACAGTGGGAGGGTGTGAGTCAATCGTCTAGGGATGGCAATGATATTTCCATAGGAGTTAGAGCTGACATTGCAGCTATACACAAGAAACTCGAGACTATGGAAAACAAATTTTTAGTCGCCACCCTAAATCAAATGTCACTCTCCAAAACTGTATGTGGCTGCTGTTCTGATCCATCTCACTTGACGGAAGAATGTCCGTTTCAAGGTCATGAGCATACCAATGCCGAATTTCAAAGACCTAGAAACGATCCATCTTCCTCCACATATGATCAGGGTTGGAGGAATCACCCGAACTTTGCTTGGAACCAATCACAATCTCAAAACACGGTTCCAACCCAACACAATTTCCAAAGGGCCCCTACACCACAACAGCCACCACTTCAATTGAGTCAGCACCCCTTTCAATCACAAAACTTCCAAAATCCGGCCAATACTTTTGCACCGTCTAGTCCTTTGCAATTGACCGGTACAGATAATACCTCTGCACTAGCACAAACCTTGGATACTTTCATGAAACAATCCATCCAAGGGACGGCAAGTTTGCAATCTTCCGTCGAGAATGTGATGAAGATCATTATCTCTCAAAATGAGAACATCAAATCGATGGAAGAACAAATTGCACAACTAAAAGCCGAAATGCGTGCAAGAGAGAAAGGGAAACTTCCAGCTCAACCTTTACCCAATCCTGGCTATTCACATCATGTGGATGCAATCACGTTGAGATCTGGAAGAGTGCTTGACACTCAGGTTGGGGAAGAGTTTGATGACACAGAAAAATCTATCCATGATACCCCGGCTGAGACCTTTCCTCACACACACACTTCTAATTCTGACCTCAGTTCTTCTACCTCACCACCTTCTTCCGAGCCTATTCTTCGTTTCCCAAAAGGCTCGCCACTTCAGCCCACCTCTTTTACTCCTCCACAGACGATCCCTACTCCTCTTTTGGGATCACGTCTACCCCCACTTCCTTCTCCTATGATGGACCCAGTGCTTATTGCTAAAGTACCTTATCCTAATCGGTTAAGGGCTAACACATCAAGTCCACATATGGAGAAGATTAGGGACATTTTAAAGCAAGTTAACATCAATATCCCTCTCCTAGATGCCATCCAACAAGTTTCGTCCTATGCGAAAACTCTTAAGAACTTGTGCATTAGGAAGAGGAAGACTCAAGTGCCCAAGAAGATTTTCATGGCAAAGACGGTAGACACGGCTTTCCCCCAACAATTACCGATGAAACGTAAGGATCCTGGATATCCTACTATTTCCATTTCTATCGGGGAAAAACACATTAACCGTGCTCTACTAGACCTTGGCGCTAGTGTTAACTTGCTTCCATATTCGGTTTACGAGCAGTTAGGGATCGGAGAGTTGAAGCCAACCCATTGCACTTTCCAGATGGCTAACCGATCAATCACCAAACCTAGGGGTGAACTGGTGGATGTGTTAATAAAAATCGGGGAATTCATATTCCCTGTGGATTTTATTGTAATTGATACACAGCCTGTAGCGAACCCATGGAATCAAATTCCGGTGATTTTAGGTCGCCCCTTTTTGGCCACTTCCAATGCAATAATCAACTGTCGTAATGGTTCTATGACCCTATCTTTCGGGAATAGGTCAATAGAGCTGAACATTTACAAGTTGGGAAGTGTACCCTCCGAACCTACTGCTCAGGTCTGTTCTGTCGACTTAATGGATGTCGACAGCAGCGAATTTGATGATCCTCCTGATACCGATCTTGACTCTTTTCATATGTTATTGTTTGACCTAACTATGTATCATACACATACGGACTCTTCCACCGAGATGTCCGGGTCAACAATTAACACGAATTATGAACTGTTTTTAGAGTCTGAAGATCACCCCGCACTTTGTGATGACATTATTCATCGGGGTATTGATGGAACTTTTGAGGAAATCTTCGCTGATGAACTCGCATTTTTAAATGACACGGGTGTTGAGATGAATCATGTCCCTCTCACTGAAATTGAACCTCCACCCCTTCTTCTGAACTGTAAAAAGAATGCGAGTAATCCATCACATTCACTGCATCGTCTCTCCAAAATGAGACGCACACACATTCTATTCCACCCCTTACCTTTTCCCCACTTCTTCTTCCACCAACCAGAGCACCGCATTGATAAAAATTTTGAATGGTTGGTGTTAACATTCGGTCTTTGCAAAGCTTGGCATCGACCAATGATTTTTGACCCCCTCATATGATTTTCAAAGATAAACATTGCTTAAGTTTGGGGGGGAATAATCGGGCTCTTGAAAAGAAAATTTTACAAAATTTTGAGCCAAAAATAAGTTTGGGGGAGGTTCTTCACTTAAATATTTTGCCCCCACTAATAAATTCCTCCCAAGCTTACAGGTTTTTCGAGATTTAGCGGATGACAACATTGAGGGCACTGTTGAAAACAAGTTTGGGGGAGGTTTGTGCTTATTTTCGCATCATTTGCATCATACTTTGCATAAGCACAAAACATTTTTTTTCGAAAACCAATAAAAAAAATTCAAAAAGATAAAAATATTTTTTGTACATAAATAAGATAATAAAAGTTTAGATAGTGAAAAATTACATCCATGAGATTAGAAAAATTTAAGAAAACTAAGAAAATTAGAAGTTTTCTTATACGAACTAGTAATAAGTAGTTATGAGCCGTTGTCCCAAGGGTTAGTAAGATGAAGGAAGTCACTAATCTGAGGATAAAAATAAGTCTGAAAAATAGTTTCTATTCTGGAAGCCAAACATTTTGAACGTTGATACCCTGCTATTCGCACTTACACACGTCTTGAAGCCTGGGATAGTAGAGGATACCTTGAAATGCTCTTGTCTTAAAGCCGATGTATGAAGGAAATAAAAAGAAAAGTGAATAAAAAAAAATATATAAAGTGGTGAGAAAAATGGACACTGGTTTTGTTATCACCAAGGGCAATAAAAAATGTATAGCGAGGGTGCTTCTTCACCTAGTGCCCTAAGGCCAACTGGTCTGGGAGTCACTGCTATGCCTGAGGTGGTGCAAGACGAGGAAAATACACCAAGTAAGCAAGCACAGGAGTAATCGGTCGGTTAGTACCTCAAGAAGTATTAACGGTCGCATGAAAGTGTGTGAGCAATCTCATCTAAATATTCATTAATTAAAAAGTACCGAGGCTGATGGGCAAGAGTATGATAGCTTGAATTGAATTCTCCGGGTGTAGGGATGTCCTTTACACACACGCAGGGTGATATGATCGATGTTTTGGAAGAAAGATAGGAATGAAAAATAAGACGATGTTTTATTGAGGGAGGACGTGATTTCTAACATTTTTTCATGACCATTAAGATAGGGCTCATGACAACCGAAAAGCTAGCTTAGTTGGAAACCCTAATTTTCAAGGCTTTTCTTTTACAATTCTTTTCTTTAAATGTAATATTCATGATCTTTCTTTTATTATTGGATTTTGTGGGTGCAATCCGCTGAAAACCCTCAGGAGACAACACTCCTCCTATTAGGGACACCAAGAGATTTAAAGGCTTGTTGCACGTGCTCAGTGCAATCGTGTTGCCTACGAAAGTGTGCTAGTTAGTTTTTCTCTTTCTTTATGTTCTCCTTCTCTTTTTAATAAAACATTCGCTCGAGACGATCGAAATTAAGTTTGGGGGTATTTGATCAGTCGAAAATATTGCATCTTTTAACCGGCAATTTCCCTATCATTTGCACTCATTTAGAAGTGTTCGGTATTCATATTTCACATATTAGCAAATCAGTTGTTAAATATCAGATTTCATTTGTTAGACTTTTAAACCGGCACTTTAAAGGAAATTGACCGCATTTCATGGCATCGCATCATCTCTGTATTTGCGCAACACTTGTCTCGAGATTTTTGCAGGAAATTACAGGAGCAAAGTCAAAAGAAGCTGATAAAAAATACACCAACTCCATGTTTTCAGATCTGGTAGCAATATAGAGGGAAAAATACAATTCCACATATCAAAGAAAGACCCACAACTCAAGCCCAACAAGCACCAGAAGAACCAAGCCCTGAAGCCTCTAAAGCGCCGCGGAACCGCGGCGGGAGCGCGCTTGCGCCGCGGAACCGCGGTGGTTTTGCCACATCATCGCTCAATTTCCAGTGCAAAACTCCGATCTCAAGGCATACACCTCATTTTGACACGTCAAATTCCAGAATTCTCCAGAGTCTTCTGCCAGATCAGTAAAGATCATTAAGCAAAGCTAATCCTAATTAAGCTCCTAACTAACCTCTTCTAGAAGCTCCCTCCTAACTAATCACATCTAGAAGCTTCTCCTCTAACTAACTTTTGGAGGGAAATTCAAATTTCATCCAACAAACTTTTGGAGGGAAATTCAAATTTCATCCAACAAACTTTTGGAGGGAAATTCAAATTTCAAATCCTAGATCTAGGGTTTTGATGGCTATAAATAGGAACCTAGATCTAAGGGTTGGGGAGTTCATTAGTTCATCATTAGTTAGTCTTCTCTCATCATTCTAATTCTTCATCTTCTTCCACAAGTCTAGTGACAAGGCTTGTGCGAAACCCTAACCCTAATTCCACTCCAAATTCAAGATCTTGAGTACCAATCAAGCAAGAAGCCTTCAACCTTTTAGGAGCCGAGCCGATCTTCAATCGGGCAAGTGATCCAAGCCGATCCGCGACTCAAGGAGACGAGCGAAGCCAAATCGACGATCGAGTTCTTCCTCTTGTAGTTCTTGAGCGAATGTAACGAAATTGTTGATATAAATAAAAGGTGAAATTCTTTAATCTTGCTTTCTATTAATTCTTGCATCATGATTAGATCTCAATTTGTGATTGTGGTTCTTGTTGTGATGTTTGAGTAAAACTCCACTCGTTAAGGAGTCGAGACGATCAATAGAATGATGATGTAACAAATCTTAACACGATTCTTGAGTCTTACGAGCTTTGTAAACCCTAGCAAGTTCAAGAATCGATGACCTAGTTTCGTCGCGATGCTTTCTTGAATGTGATCGCTCGAAATTAGGGATCTACGATCGTTTCTTGAATTTACTAGAGGCTAGAATATGAATGATATCGACGAAAGAACAAGGGATAAGATGAAACCCTAGTTTCATAAGAAATCCCTAATTCTCGATCGATCATCATCGATCTAGTATCAATTCATCGAAGGATAAGAATACGTAATTGTAAGATTACATCACATCTATAGATCTGATCGATTCCTACGAGCCTCATTTAGATTCTTGATATTTGATTGGAAAAATCATCAAACTATCAATTCTTGATTCTATCATTTTCTTGTTATTAGATCTAGATTTTCTAATTCTTGAACTTCAAATATAAATCATGAATTGTTTGATTTCTTTTCATTAAAGTTTCAATTCAACTAATTCGAAAGACAAACTATTACACTTTCCCTGTGGACGATCCGCACTCACTTACAATCTACATCCGACACCGTAGTTGATTGCGGTCAAATAATTTTTGGTTGTGATTTCTTTACAATTTCCCAATTACACAAACAAGAAATTCTTTAAATCACCAATCTTTGCCCCAAAAGCACAAGGACCCCGGTTGCCCTACTATTTCGATAACAATTGGGGATAAGAACATCAATAGAGCACTATTAGATCTTGGTGCTAGTGTCAATTTGCTACCTTATTCGGTGTACGAGCAATTAGGCGTTGGAGAGCTTAAGCCCACTCATTTTACTCTCCAAATGGCCGACCGATCAATCATCCATCCTAGGGGAGAGTTAGAGGATGTGTTAATTAGAGTAGGGGATTTCATTTTCCCCGTTGACTTTATTGTTATGGATACACAACCTGTCGCTAACCCCGGCGTCAAATTCTGGTGATACTTGGTCGACCATTCCTTGCGACTTCTAACGCGGTGATCAACTGTCGTAATGGTTCAATGAATCTATCTTTTGGCAATATGACAATTGAACTCAATATTTTTAAGTTTGGGAATCAGCCTTCCGAGCCTAATGCTAGCGTACTTCATGTTTGCTCGATCAATGAGATCGCGGAGGAGGACTGTGAGTTCGAAATTCTTTTGTTCGATCACAGCAATGTTAACGCCACTAGTGCATTCCTCCTAGAATCCGACACGGCTTTCACGGCGGATAACGATTATGAGTGTTTCACCTTTGTAGACGATTTTGAAGACTCACCACCCGAGCTTGAGTCTTTTGCTTTTTCGGATGAGTTAGTTGAACCATCCGACTCGGTTGCGTACACTCGATTTGAACCTTTGATGGAATCCTTCGAGTTTGAAACAGTTACTCCATTATTACCATCTATTGTTTCACCTCCTAAACTCGAACTAAAGCTTTTGCCGTCGCACCTTAAATATGCTTATCTAGGTGATAATGAGACCTTACCCGTTATCATATCGGCCTCTCTAGCTCTTGAACAAGAGAAGGCTCTTTTAATGGTCTTACAAAATAATCGGCAAGCTTTTGGCTGGTCTATGGCGGACATCAAGGGGATTAGTCCCCTCATAGTCGAACATCATATACACTTAATGGATGATGCCAAGCCGGTAAGGGATCCACAAAGACGCCTCAACCCCATTATGAAAGAGGCTGTCAAGAAGGAGATTGTTAAATGTCTTGATAGTGGTATCATTTACCCTATCTCGGATAGCCAATGGGTTAGCCCCATTCATGTTGTGCCAAAGAAATCGGGCATCACGGTCATTACCAATGAGGCAAATGAGTTAATTCCTACTCGCACCCAAACTGGATGGCGAGTTTGCATCGACTATAGAAAACTCAATGCCGCTACAAGGAAAGACCACTTTCCTTTACCTTTCATTGACCAAATGCTAGAACGATTGGCTGGGCACGAGTTCTACTGCTTTTTAGATGGCTATTCCGGTTATAACCAAGTCCCCATAGCCAAAGAGGTTCAAGACAAGACCACATTTACTTGTCCTTTTGGCACTTTTGCTTATCGTCGCATGCCCTTTGGGTTATGCAATGCACCCGCTACATTTCAGCGGTGTATGATGGGGATCTTTTCAGACATGGTTGAAAAGTTTTTGGAGATCTTTATGGATGATTTCTCCATTTTTGGTGACTCCTTCGATGAGTGTTTAATACATCTTGACACAGTTCTTACCCGCTGTAGGGATAAGAACCTAACTTTAAATTGGGAGAAGTGCCACTTCATGGTACGAGAAGGCATTGTCTTAGGACATGTCATCTCGCAAAACGGCATAGAGGTTAATAGAGCCAAAATTGAAGTCATTTCTAATCTTCCTCCTCCTAAATGCGTCAAAGACATCCGAGCTTTCCTTGGCCATGCCGGTTTTTATAGACGGTTCATCAAGGATTTTAGCAAGATTGCTAGACCTTTGACTCTCTTATTGGCCAAGGACACTACATTTGATTTTGACTCAACTTGCATAGAAGCGTTCGAGTCATTGAAACACTCTCTCATTTCTGCGCCCATTCTTTCATCTCCAGACTGGACGCATCCCTTCGAAATTATGTGCGACGCATCAAATTTTGCCATTGGTGCTGTTCTTGGACAGCACATTAATAAAATGCCGCACGTAATTTATTACGCTAGCCATACACTAAATGAGGCCCAACTAAACTACACAACAACAGAAAAAGAGTTTTTAGCAGTTGTGTTTGCACTTGAAAAATTTCGGCCTTATTTAATCGGCTCTCCGGTCATTGTGTATACGGATCATTCAGCTCTTCGCCACCTTTTTGCGAAGAAGGATGCTAAATCGAGGCTAATACGTTGGATCCTCTTACTACAAGAGTTTGACCTTGTCATAAGGGACAAAAGAGGATGTGAAAACGTAGTGGCCAATCACCTTTCACAACTTCCTTCTTCGCCTACACTTGAACTTCCAATCAAAGTTGTTTTTCCCGATGAGAAACTCTTAACCGTTTCTTACGAACCATGGTTCGCTGATATCATAAACTACTTAGCCACGGGCTTGATACCTAAAGATTGGTCGAAACAGGATAAATTTCGATTCTTGTCCCAAGCAAAGCATTTTTACTGGGATGAACCTTATCTTTTTAAATACTGTTCCGACCAAATCATTCGTCGGTGTGTACCGGAAAACGAGTTTAAGAGTGTGCTGTCTTTTTGCCACGATCAAGCGTGTGGCGGGCACTTTGGCCCAAAGAAGACAGCTGAGAAAATCTTGCAGTGTGGTTTCTATTGGCCATGACTCTTTAAGGATGCATATGAATACTGCAAGACTTGCTCTCGGTGCCAACACTTGGGCCGGATATCGCGGAGAAAAGAAATGCCGCTCCAACCAATTTTGGTTGTGGATATTTTTGATGTTTGGGGAATAGACTTCATGGGACCATTTCCCAATTCTTTTGGGAATATTTATATTCTTTTGGCTGTTGACTACGTTTCAAAGTGGGTCAAAGCTGTGCCTAGCCGAACGAATGACAATAAGGTTGTCGTTCGATTTCTTAAAGAACATATCTTTTCTCGATTTGGGCACCCTCGAGCAATAATAAGTGATAATGGTTCTCACTTTTGCAATAGGACTTTTGAGTCCTTAATGCGCAAATATTCTATTACCCACAAGCTGTCAACGCCATACCATCCCCAAACATGTGGGCAAGCCGAGGTTTCAAATCAGCAAATCAAGCAAATCTTGGAGAAAACGGTTTCTAAAAACCGTAAAGATTGGTCACTCAAACTGATCGATGCACTATGGGCTTTCCGTACTGCATACAAGACCGATCTTCGTATGTCTCCATACCAGCTTGTTTACGGGAAGGCTTGCCACCTTCTAGTAGAGATTGAGCATAAGGCATTTTGGGCTATCAAAGAGTTGAATTTATCATTAGGAGATGCGGACAGCAATCGAAAGCTGCAGTTAAATGAACTAGAAGAGCTGCGGGATGAGGCTTATGATAATTCCGTAATTGTTAAGAACCGAACTAAGGTGTTCCACGATAAACACCTTTTGCGAAAAACTTTTAAACTTGGTCAACAGGTTTTACTCTATGACACTCGGTTACATTATCACCCCGGCAAGCTCCGTTCTAGATGGAAAGGACCATTTGTAGTTCGCACCGTTTATCCGCACGGTGCAGTCGATCTTGAAAATTTAGAGGACGGTATTTTATTCAAAGTAAATGGACATCGATTGAAACCGTTCCTCACAGCGGACCATTCGGAGGAGCTCCTGTTTTTGTAGGAGCCGATTTACACTGATTGATTTTCCTCCACTTTCACCCCCGAATTTCCAATCATTTTTTTCCAAAACTTTATTTCAAATAAGTTTGGGGGTGTGTATCATTTGTAAATCTGATAATAAGCAGGAAATTGCCGACACTATCGACTCACTTGGTGCAGCATGACAGTGAGGACACTGTCCAGTTTAAGTTTGGGGGTATGCTCGGTAAGTTTTCTTTCTTCTCATTTGCATATGTATATTTTTGCATTTGCATATTTATTTGAAAAACCACAAAAATTGAAAATTTTCAAAAATTATAAAAAGTATTGTATTCAATTTTGGCCATATTTGACTTGAGTTTGACAAATAGGTTAACTGGTTAGGAACAACTAGATCTTAGACTTAGTAAATTAAAAACCCTAAACATAACCTTCCTTAGAGTTTAACGGTAGAAAGTATATGTCTTTATAATTTATTTAGAAATAGGCAAATTTTGGGTTCACTTCTTGGGCTAAGTCGAAACAAAGGAAAAGTATTGATATTTTTATTAGAGTATAAGTTTGAAAAATAATTCCTAGCTTAAGTCTAGATTCTGAAAATGTATACCTTACAAATTGCACAAACACGCACCTTGAAACTTGGAATAGTAGAGGAGACCTTGAAATGCTCTTGTCTAAAGTCCTTAATATAATGAAAATAAAAGAAAAAGTGAATAAAGAAAAAAAAAAGAACACTGGTTTTTGTGATTACTTAAGGCTGCAAAAATAGAAAAATATTTAGCGAGGGTGCTTCATTACCTAGTGCCTTAGACCAACTGGTTTGGGAGTCACTGCTAAAGCCTTGGGTGTTACAAAACTAGGAATTACGCTTTAATGTGCAAACGAATTTTGTAATCAGTCGTTGGTACCTCAAGAAGTATTAACGGTCGCATGAAGGATGTGTAAGCAAAATTCATTTAAAAATTCACCAATTAAGAAGTACTTTGGACAACGGACAAGAGTATGATTGCTTGATTTGAATTTCCAAGTGTAGGGGTGATTTAAACACAGACGTAGAGGATATGTGATTGGAGTTTAGATAAGAGAAAGGAGTGAAGAATAGAACTTGTATCTTTAGTAGAGTTGATAAAAATTCCTAAGTGGAGATGGAACCCTAGAAGGAAAACTTAAGAAATGCCGAAAGCTAAGTAAGTCTATAGAACATATGTAATCTTAAGTTAGATGATGAGGAAGTGTGAAGAATATGTGTGGATAATTTGCAAGTCGAAGATAATAGAATTCCTTGTTAAGAAAACCTAATTGGAGAATACAAGTCAATGGGCCGAATTGATAGGATTTTGTGGGTAATATCCGCTGAAAACCCTCAGGCGACAATACTCCTCCTACTAGGGACACCTAGAGGTTTAACGGCTTGTTGCACATGCTCAGTGCAATCGCGTTTCCCTGCGAAAGTGCGGTTAGGTTTTTGTCGAGAATAAAAAAAATAATAAGTTTGCTCGAGGACGAGCAAAAGATAAGTTTGGGGGTATTTGTTCATACCATAATATTGCATTATTATATTCCCCATTCTTATTCTTTTTATAAATAAACAGGTGCTTTGACGCATGTCTGCTACATATTACAGGTTACAGGTTCTTGGATCTAAAACAGTGAAAAAGATATAAAGACGATGCAAAAGTGGAACTACAACCAACAAACAGAAGGATCTTGATGAAGCCTACACAAAGATCAGTTTACAAAGTACAAAGGCAACGCAAGGTTCAGGACTTCGTCACGAAGCAACGGTAAAAGTCCGCTACAATGTTCACTGGAGATCTGGAGAAGACCTAGAAGCCTAATTGAAAAAGGACATATAGAAACAGGAATAAAAAGTCCAGAGAAGCCAGGCCCGGAAGTTGAAGAGCCCAACTCCGTCTTTTGGCCGCGGAACCGCGGCCAAACCAGGCCTCGGGCCACGGTTCCGCGGCCGGGTAAGGCACGCGTCGGTAGAAAATTTCACTGAAGCTCTGGCGGTGCGTTGACTAGTCTTCCTAGGGGCAATTTTGTAATAGCACATGTGCGAGTCATTGTAACCCTAATTTTCCTATCCTCTATAAATAGGAATTCTAAATATTGTATTAGGATGCCTCTTTTTCATAAATAAAATTCAGATTCCTTTGAAGTTTTTGGAGAGCATCATTCTGTAAGTTTCTTTTAAATTCTGCCTTAGATCTATAATTAATTCTTGCCCTAGATAAATTATTCTTTTGCCTTAGCTTAATCTAGTGTAGAATTTCTTAAACTGTGGTAGGAAATTAATCTCTTATATCTAAAAACAAAATAAAAATGATGTTTTTAATAGATCCCTTAATGAGCGAGTAATTTCCTCGCTTGTTAGGGTTAGGAATAGGGAAGGATTTGAGAGATGAAGATCTCTCACCCCTTTCTTGCCCAAACATTTGCAATAATTAGAACTTCATGCATGCATGCATGATCCGCTCCCTACGGCACCCTACCCACGAGGTAACGGTGAAACCGTAGTATAAAGGACCTGACATGCATGTCTTCCATGAAGGTTAGAGCAATTATTAAGAAAGGACGGACAAGGATCTAGAGGAAGAAACATCGTTTCTTCCCAATCATCCTAATCCCCTTTACTAATAATTGTTATAACTCCTAAAAAGATTTAATTTGGGGCATTGAAAGAGGTATGAAATTTAATCTTACCAAACTTTACCTAGACCTAACCCTAGCAAGTTTCTTAATCCTCGTATAACTTAGTTTTTTTAGATTTAATTAGAAGATCCAACAACCATCGGAATTAGCTCGTAAGAACATTTAGGAAATTAACACCATCCCTGTGGACCGACCCGTACTCGCCAGCTAGCTGCAAAGCGACGCCGTTCTTAATTGCAGTAAATTATTTTTGATCGTACAAATCTCTCTAAATCAGCGATCATGTTTTCTTGAGGGTCTCTTCGATGAAGGGCGTGATGAGATTTAGGAGGAAAGGGAAGCTTAGTCCCAGATATGTGGCCCCTTCGAGATCCTCGAGCGTGTTGGCGCAGTTGCTTATCGGTTGGCTCTTCCACCCAGTTTCCCAGATGTTCACCCCGTATTCCACGTATCAATGCTCTGCAAGTACCTTCATGACCCTTCTCATGCGATTCAGCACCCGACGATCCAGCTGGAACACGACCTTTCTTTTACAGAGCAGCCGGTGGTCATTCTGGATCGGCAGGTGATAAAATTGAGGTCAAAGGATGTACCGTCCGTAAAGGTTCTTTGGCGTGGCCCGAGCAACGAAGAGGTCACCTGGGAGACCGAGGACGAGATGAGGAAGAAATATCCCCATCTCTTCGAAGGTACGCGTAGCTAGATTTTTAAATTCGTGGACCGAATTTCTTTAAGGGGGGAAGATTGTAACGCTTTGAAAATTCGTTTAGGTCAATTAGATATTAAATAGCGATAATACGTGATTTTCATAAAACCTCGTTAATAATTATTTTCCACGTCGACTGGAATAAATCTATTTTAATTGTGAAATTATGTAATTTCATATATAATTGTGTGTTATTAGTTAACATATAAATTATTGTTCACTTAAGTATCTATTTTGCTTATTTATTATTTACTAAACTAGATTTTTAATTAAACATGCACTAATCTAGTATTACCCTAGGTTAATATGTGTTTTAGAAACCATGACAACTTAACACTAATATTGTAACATGCCTTTTATTAGTTGTATGTATGCCCTAGAGGCCATTGTTGTACATATGATGTATATTATAGTAGATGCTTGGACATATATAGTAAGGACTTTCTTGCTCGACATGATAGTATGCTATCTGGTTGCTCTTTATCTTAACATGTATACTTGTCTCTGACTGTCTTGTGGTTACATGTTGGTAAAGCCCTTAGGATGTGTACTTGATTATCAGGATTATGATGTAGATCATACTAGTGGGGCCATGGTAGTCCATAAGTTCATCCTTTAATGTTCCTAGTCTTGGGTGTATCGAGACGGGGTATCGATATACTAGAGTAGACTAGCGTATACGCTTCTCGACCCATGTGATGGGCGATGGATGATCCTATATCCATTGGTGTTTGACATCAGAGATGGTATACGGGTGCTCAGTGGAGACTGGGTACACTGGACGGACTCGACGAGAACTTCTAGATGGTATTATACCCGACGTCAGATAGTAGTTCTCTGGTGACACTGGTACAGGTTAGTCTGTAGACCCGAGATCGTCATAGAGTCTTGTGTGATTCCCACTGTGCTTTTATTTCTACCTTACCACGTTCAAGAGGATGTGAAAAACGGTGGTTTTTGGGTACAATCCCGAGTCACATGGAGGCAATGAGCGATAGGAAGGGTTTCGTCTCTCCCGGTATTGGAGGTTGATGTTGTGCTGTGCTTGATTGGCCATAACAGGGAAGTCCCTGGCCAGGGCTGATTTAGAGATTTACCGGTAAGTGTTATCAGTAGTTTCTCGACCCGTTATGAGCCTCATATCGGCATGACTTATCGGTTATTGGGGTCTGACGTTTACCACCCCGAGACTGGATATACGACATATCAGACGAGGAGACCAGACTTGTAGCGTCTTGAAAAGTCGTTTTGGTGTTTTCTTGAAATTCGGTGAAAATTCGGTATTTTTCCGAAAACCGTCTTTCTCGATATTTTGCAGTTTAGGGCTAATTATACTTAAAGTGGATAGGTAATTACTTGTTTTTAGTGACTAATGAGTTAATTATGAAATTTTGGTCATTTAAAAATTTTTCCCTATTTTTCATTTTTTTAATATTATTTTAAGCCGGTAAGGAAATACATTAATTAAGCGATAAATACAAATTTTTCCGGGCTAATTTTAATCTCTAAAATTATGATAATTATATTCTAGTGATAACATGAATTTTTAGTAATTTATTTTGATTTTTTTCAAATTTTTATGATTTGAAACGAAATTATTGAATATTTGGGCTAAAACTTGCAATTTTTGAGTTGTAGGGGGCCTTTTTGCATAAAATTTCTTTTGTAACACCCCTCTATCTTTTCCCTCAGCCCAAGAACAGCCCAAACCTTGGCCAACTCCAGAAATTTCTGGCCTCTCTTTCTTGAGTTGTTTCTTGAGTTGAATTTCATGGTTTATGGTTTTATTTTAATTATAATTGATAAAGTATGATACATTTGACTTTAGAAACTTGACCATGACTTTCCCCACTTGCCCACACCCTCCCCCATTGTTCTCCTCTGGCCGAAACCTGCACCATTTCCACCTCCATTATTTTCCTTCTCTTTCTCTCTCATTTTCTTCAAAAGTTGCAACAAAATTCAATAAAAATCCATAAATCCTTCTCTTTTTCAACACAAAATCCTTGTGCTACCTCTTCTCAAGCTTAATATAGTTGAAATCATGTGGAAAGGAGGCATTTTTGGAGCAAACTTTCTTGCTTGATCCATTGATCAAGAGGTATAATTCCTATCTTGTTAAATCCTTTGTTTAAGTGCTTATGTTATATGGTTTAGTATTAATTTAGTGTAGTTAATCTAGATTTCTTAGATTTTGTTTGAAAATTCTAACTAGGGTTTGAAAGCCATAATAGTTAATTAAGTTATTTTATAGTTAATCTAGTTGTTAATGACTAATCTATATGGTTACCTTATTGATATAGTTTTCAATTATGCTAATTTAATTAAATTTAGAAGTGTGAAATTTGCTTTTAGGATTTTCAAGAAAAGATTGTTGTATGGAAATGGTATTTGAAACATGATTAGTGAGTTGATTAAACCTAATTTGTGTTGATTAAACCTAATTTGCTATCTAGTGTTTTGCTAACCTTAATCTAAGTGGTTAATTTGCTTATTAGGCTAAAATATAGTGTTAAATTAAGGTTTTCATATATAGTTTGATTTATGGTTGCTAAGTACAAAAATCAAGAAAAGGTTTTGTTATGTAAATTAGGTTTTTAAGCTTAGTTAATGGTTTAGAATTTGTGTATTGGCTAACTTTTTGGTTAGTTTGGAATGTTGGTGTTGGGTGGTGTTGACTTGTCGCTAAATTGTCGATGTTTGCATCAAATTGCAATTTCTGCTTACTAGATTTTTTATCAAAGTTATGTGATGTATTAATTGTGGCATCTTGATGATTGTATGGCTTGTCCTACGACTTTTAGGATGCGTGAGTGCGGTTTTTTTGGGTAGTCGGGTTTTAGTTTTGCCGGGTGACCCAAATCGGCGTTTTTGGCAGTTTTTGCGATTTTCGCGTGTGTCCGCGCACTTTGTGCACGTTGTACCTAGCTAGCGAACTTTAGTAGTTTCGTTGGGGTTTTGCGTCGTTCTTGATACGTAACCTTATGTTTGGTATTGATGTAAATTCCAGGTTCGGTCGCGGAGACGTCAGACGCGGCGCGAAAGGGAAAGGCGGTGATTGGACACAGCTAGCCAGGGATCCCGGTGAGTAGATTTAACATCTACGGGGGACGATCGTCTGGATGGCGCAAGTCGCCCGATAGATTTAGTAAACTGGAAAATAGTAAATTGGATAATCACTTGTGACATTAGAATAATAATACTGGCATGATAATTGCTGCAATTAGATCAATAGGTTATACCCATATATGCAAACTCAATTGTAGGACACATGCACCATTACCAGGTTTTATATGCAGCACGAGCACTATTCATGTTTACACACACCCTGGTAATTGCCATGCCACCACACTAGATAACCTTTAATTTAAACCTTTTACTAATTGATACTTAAATTGTGCTATTTCCTTAAAATGAAACCGTAGGATTGCTATTCATGTGCATGTACTTCATCATATTCATTGTTCATGCTTAATACAGTAATCACACATCGCAACTTGATTATTGATATCATACGCATTCATTATCATTGATATATGCACTTATGAGGATTTCTTGAGATTTTATGATATTGCTGGATTTCGGGGGAAAGCCGCAAAAATTTCCAAACTTATGATATTTTTAAAACATGTAAATTGCGGTTTTCTAGTGATGTAAGTGTCGTCCACCATGAGTTTGCTGTGGCTTTGGAAATCCGTGTCGAGGAGTGGAGGAACCGGCACGGGTACATGGTGGGCCCGGTAAGGTACCCCGGGGCAAGAGGAATGTGGTGATGACGTTGAGCCTGGCAGGGGACGGATTACCTACCGGTGACTGTTTGGGACGGCGGATATCCAGAGGATACCGACCGTGGCCACTAGATGATGAGATATTGATATTTGAGATGGGTCAGCCGGACGGCTGAGGCCAGAGATACATTTATGAGGTTTGAGACAGCTTTTAGGTGTCGTTGCTGGACACCGGTTCTCGTCGATTCTTTGATATTATGCTGGCATTCTAAAAGAGTTTCAAAAACAAAAAGAGATAAAAATATTTATATATATATATACTATTGAGACCTCAGATACTCATGTTCCATACATATTCGTACACTGATGCTGTATAATACCTGCTAGTATATCCATATTGCATACATACTTGCCATTATGTCCTGCCTTACCAGTATTATAGATGCTAGGATGCTTGTGTGCATGCATATGATAGCCTTTGTAGATGTTCTTTATTACTCACGAGTTGGCAACTCACCCCCGTTGTGCCCTAGTCTTTTGCAGGTCCGCCCCGTCAGTACAGTAGCGGCGGGTGCGCTTGCTTCTTTTGCCTATTTTGCCTGGACTCGAGATTTGCTCATAGGTGGGTTATGTTATTTTTTGTACCACCTTGTATATTCTTGTATATTCTTGTATCTAGTGTACTCCATCTACTGTTCCTACCAGATTATTGTATATTGACCTAGAGATGAGACTGTGAGGTTTGTGGATTTTATACTGTATTTGGGGTCGAGCTCACTTGAGCCGACATGCTACTTTTTCATGCTTCCTTATGCTTTATTATGCTTTATTATGCTTATTGTCATTTACATTGCGTGGGATTTGTGACCGCCGTATGGCGAAGAGCTAGCTCCCGCTTGGGGATGCCTTATTTTGTGGATTCATGTATATATTTTGTTGTACCCATTTTTGGGGGTCAGTATTTACAAAGGAGACTCTGCCGAAATTTTCGGGAAAAATTTGTATTGTTTTTAAAAAGTGTTTTACATGACTTATTTGATAACTCGCTTTCAATTGATTGGGTTTTCTTCACTCTTTTGCTTAACTGGTTTTGTTTTCTGGGCTTTGGCTTACTTATTTTACGAACGCCTTTAGACGTTTCGTAAACTTAAGTGCCAGTCACGTTCCGTACCCTGCGGGTCGTGACAAAGTTGGTATCAGAGCGATAGGTTTACCTTTGTGAGTGTAGGATGACCCTTGGTAGATGGAGTAAGTGACTTAAGCAGGGTAACGTAGCGTGCGTATGTCCGCGGCATACTTACGATACGGTACTCCGCCTAAGTGACTTTAGGATATACTTTCTTGGAAATTCCTTCTTCAATTCCGTGTATCCTATGATCCTATTGCACTGTTCTTATTATCCGTTTTCCTGTAACAGCCACTATGCCGCCGAAGGCTACGAGGGCACAGAGGGCTGCCGCCAGAGACGAGATTCGAGCTGGCTCGTCCGAGACAAGGACTGAGCAGGGTGGTATGCCTACACCGCAGGGACGGACCGATCCACCTTCCCCAGGCCGTATGGATAGGCTCGAGACGGGTATGGAGGAGTTGCGACAGATGATGGGAGGCATGCAGGAGCTGCGTCAGATGGTAGGATCTCTAGTTGCAGCCAGTCGTACACCGAGGAAGGATGACGTACCTACTACATCACAGACGACCATGATACCTGCTCCTACTACTACCATCGTGTCCATTCCGGTTTCACTACAGGACTTCATGAGGCTGAGACCTCCAGTATTCACCGGCACCGAGGCAGCGGAGGACCCACAGACGTTCCTTGACAGTTTAGCCAGGATCTGCCGTTCGCTGAGATGTTCGGATGATCGATGGGTAGAGCTTGCCAGTTTCCGACTAGAGGGTCTCGCGCAGACATGGTGGGAGTCAGTCTTGAGAGGTCGAGCTGCAGATCTACCGCCTATGACTTGGGTCGAGTTTACAGCGGTCTTTCTAGCCCGTTTCCTTCCAGAGAGCGTTCGTGACGCCAGAGCTCGCAGCTTCGAGGCCTTAGTCAAGACACCTGGGATGACGGTGTCTGAGTATGATATCCAGTTTACACAGTTATCCCGATATGCTCAGTATTTGGTGGATACCGAGGAGAAGATGGTGAAGAGGTTCGTACAGGGACTTGATGCCCAGCTATACCTTGCCATTGGCGCCCAGCACTACGACACTTATTCAGCGGCTATGGATACGGCATTACGGATGGAGGCACGCATATCACAGACTCCGGCCGTTTCTGGGTCGAAGAGGATGCGCACCGATGTACCGCCTCAGAGGCAGCGCGCCAGATTCTTTCCGAGAGATAGGCCTGGCAGAGGATTTGGGCGGGGACAGTTATATGGTTCTTATTCCCAGGGGCAGCAGCCGTCGCCAGGATGTTTTGGGTGCGGGAGTTTGCACCATCTTGTCAGAGACTGTCCGGTGAGACGACAGGGAGTAGCGACAGTTCCGCATGTGACCCTACCACCATCACCACCCCCTCCTCAGAGAGCCCTACTTCCTACCCCAGGCGATGCTCCACGCCAGTTAGGTGCACCGAGAGGCCGTGGACGCGGCGGTCCTGTTCAGAGAGGACGAGGAGGCAGAGGCCGAGGTCGAGGTCAGCCCGCTATCGGTGGAGGACAGGCCCGAGTTTTTGCTTTGACACCGCAGGATGCGCAGGCATCCAATGCCGTTGTGACAGGTACTTTGCCAGTTTGTTCTTTCGATGCACGGGTATTATTCGACCCAGGTTCCACACATTCGTACGTCTCTACACACTTTGCACCGATGTTGGGCCGTGAGTCGTCGTCGTTAGATCAGCCGCTTGTTGTTGTTACTCCGGTAGGCGAGTCGTTTGTCGCTCGGTTTGTATTTCGTTTGTGTTCCGTTCGTATCGGGGAGAGGGATTCATCAGTTGATTTGATACTCCTCGATATGTTGGACTTTGATGTGCTTCTGGGCATGGATTGGCTAGCCACTTGTTATGCTTCGGTGGACTGCCGTGAGAAGGCAGTCAGTTTTAGCTTTCCGGGAGAGCCAGTCCTTGTTATTCAGGGAGACCGTCGTGTCGCCCTTCCCAGCTTAATTTCGTCTCTTCGCGCTGGTCAGCTCTTGCGGAAGGGATGTCAGGGATTCTTAGCGTTTGTTTGTGATACTCGAGCTGCAGAGGTTCCGTTGGACCGGGTCCCGATAGTTTGTGAGTTCCCTGATGTCTTCCCTGATGAGCTACCTGGGCTACCGCCTGAGCGCGATGTTGAGTTCTGCATTGATTTGATTCCCGGTTCGGGGCCTATTTCTATACCGCCTTATCGGATGGCCCCGGCAGAGCTTCGAGAGCTGAAGGATCAGTTGCAGGATTTGTTAGATAAGGGGCTTATTCGACCGAGTGTTTCTCCGTGGGGTGCTCCGGTCCTGTTTGTCAAGAAGAAGGATGGAAGTTTGCGCTTATGTATCGACTACCGCCAGCTGAACAAAGTTACCGTTCGGAACAGATATCCGTTGCCGCGCATTGATGATTTGTTCGACCAACTTCAGGGTGCGGGGTATTTTTCGAGGATCGACTTGCGATCAGGATACCATCAGCTGCGAGTTCGACAGGAGGATATACCGAGGACAGCTTTCCGCACGCGCTACGGCCACTACGAGTTTTTGGTGATGTCGTTCGGACTCACCAACGCCCCAGCAGCATTCATGGATTTGATGAACCGTACATTCAGGCCGTATCTTGACTTGTTCATCATCGTGTTTATCGACGATATCTTGGTGTACTCCCGGAGCAGAGAGGAGCACGAGCAGCACTTGCGGATTACGTTACAGACTCTTAGGGAGCACCAGCTGTTCGCGAAGTTCTCCAAGTGTGCTTTCTGGCTGGACAGCGTCGGATTCTTGGGTCACGTGGTTACGAGAGACGGCATTTGTGTAGACCCGAAGAAGATTGAGGCTGTTCAGCAGTGGCCCCGACCTACATCGGTTACTGAGATCCGTAGTTTTCTAGGCTTGGCGGGCTACTACAGGCGTTTTGTTCAAGACTTCTCCCGTATAGCTGCACCGTTGACCAGTTTGACCCGGAAGGGAGTTCCTTTCGTTTGGACAGAGGAGTGCGAGCGCAGTTTTCAGCAGCTACAGACTTGTTTGACTACGGCGCCGGTATTATCTTTGCCTTCGGGATCAGGCGGATTTGTTGTCTACTGTGATGCTTCGCGAGTGGGATTAGGATGTGTATTGATGCAGCATGGCCGGGTGATCGCTTATGCTTCTCGGCAGTTGAAGAAGCATGAACAGAACTACCCCACTCATGATTTGGAGATGGCTGCAGTGGTCTTTGCACTGAAGATTTGGCGACATTACCTTTACGGCGAGTCGTGTCAGATATTCACCGATCACAAGAGCTTAAAGTACATATTTCAGCAGCGAGACCTGAACCTCAGACAGCGTCGTTGGATGGAGTTGGTGAAAGACTACGACTGCGAGATCTTATATCACCCCGGCAAGGCAAATGTGGTGGCAGATGCGTTGAGTAGGAGGCCCGGGGGTAGTCTATCCTTTTTGCGCGCAGTGCAGAGGCAGTTGTCAGCAGATTGGCAGACGTTATGCGACAGCCGAGTTGAGTTCGAGTTCACTCAGACAGGGGGACAGCTCGCGCATGTTCGTGCACGCCCACAGTTGCTTGACCGTATATATGAGGCACAGCGTAGTGACGACCGTTGCTCAGAGATCATGGCACAGATGGGACAGGGCAGATTTTCCGAGTTCGTGATTGACGATCAGGGGATTTTACGATATGGATCTAGACTGTGCGTACCAGATGCTGATGGATTACGGCGTGACATTCTCGAGGAGGCACACCGATCAGTGTATAGTGTCCACCCCGGTTCCACCAAGATGTACAATGATATGAGAGAGACCTACTGGTGGGACGGGATGAAGAGGGACATTGCGGAGTTCGTTTCGAGATGCCTGACTTGTCAGCAAGTCAAGGCCGAGCACCAGAGGCCCGCAGGAGAGCTACAGCCGTTACCCATTCCAGAGTGGAAATGGGAGCAGATTTCGATGGATTTCGTTGTGGGTCTACCCAGGACCAGTCGAGGGTACGACTCCATCTGGGTGATCGTGGATAGATTGACGGAAGCGGCTCACTTCCTTCCAGTGAAGACGACTTTCAGCTTCGCTCAGTATGCTCAGCTCTATATTGACGAGATCGTGCGACTACATGGCGTACCGACTTGTATCGTGTCAGATCGAGGCACTCAGTTCACCAGCCGACTTTGGCAGAGACTTCAGGAGGCTTTGGGCACTCGTTTGAGCTTCAGCACAGCGTTTCATCCGCAGACAGATGGACAGTCAGAGCGGACCATTCAGACTCTCGAGGACATGCTCAGAGCGTGCGTTTTAGACTTTGGTGGTAGCTGGGATCGTCATTTACCTCTAGTGGAGTTCTCCTATAACAACAGCTTCCAGGATACGATTCAGATGGCACCTTTCGAGGCATTGTATGGGAGGAGATGCAGATCGCCCGTTTGTTGGACAGAGCTCAGCGAGAGCAGCATTTTGGGGCCGCAGCTTGTTGAGGAGACGACATCGAAGATCCAGTTGATCCGAGA
Organism: Agapanthus africanus; assembly: GCA_030015575.1. NCBI lineage: Eukaryota > Viridiplantae > Streptophyta > Magnoliopsida > Asparagales > Amaryllidaceae > Agapanthus > Agapanthus africanus. Next base: position 514,100,370 of record JASDDO010000024.1, on the reverse strand, counting down.
CCGGATGAGAGCGGCTCAGAGCAGGCAGAAATCCTATGCAGACAGACGCCGTCGCAGGTTAGAGTTCGCAGTTGGCGACCATGTTTTTCTGAAGGTCTCACCGATGAAGGGCGTGATGCGTTTTGGGCGAAAGGGGAAGCTTAGCCCTAGATTCGTAGGTCCCTTCGAGATCCTCGAGCGTGTCGGCGCTGTTGCATATCGTTTGGCTCTTCCACCCAGCTTTCCCGATGTTCACCCCGTTTTTCATGTTTCGATGCTCCGCAAGTACCTTCACGACCCTTCGCATGCGATTCAGCACCCGACAGTCCAGCTAGAGCGCGACCTTTCCTTTGCAGAGCAGCCGGTGGCCATCCTGGATCGGCAGGTGAAGAAGTTGAGGTCGAAGATTATACCAACCGTCAAGGTCCTTTGGCGCAGCCCGAGCAGCGAGGAGGTTACCTGGGAGACCGAGGGCGAGATGAGGAAGAAATATCCCCATCTCTTTGAAGGTACGGGTAGCTATATTTTTAAATTCGGGGACCGAATTTCTTTAAGGGGGGAAGATTGTAGCGTCTTGAAAAGTCGTTTTGGTGTTTTCTTGAAATTCGGTGAAAATTCGGTATTTTTCCGAAAACCGTCTTTCTCGATATTTTGCAGTTTAGGGCTAATTATACTTAAAGTGGATAGGTAATTACTTGTTTTTAGTGACTAATGAGTTAATTATGAAATTTTGGTCATTTAAAAATTTTTCCCTATTTTTCATTTTTTTAATATTATTTTAAGCCGGTAAGGAAATACATTAATTAAGCGATAAATACAAATTTTTCCGGGCTAATTTTAATCTCTAAAATTATGATAATTATATTCTAGTGATAACATGAATTTTTAGTAATTTATTTTGATTTTTTTCAAATTTTTATGATTTGAAACGAAATTATTGAATATTTGGGCTAAAACTTGCAATTTTTGAGTTGTAGGGGGCCTTTTTGCATAAAATTTCTTTTGTAACACCCCTCTATCTTTTCCCTCAGCCCAAGAACAGCCCAAACCTTGGCCAACTCCAGAAATTTCTGGCCTCTCTTTCTTGAGTTGTTTCTTGAGTTGAATTTCATGGTTTATGGTTTTATTTTAATTATAATTGATAAAGTATGATACATTTGACTTTAGAAACTTGACCATGACTTTCCCCACTTGCCCACACCCTCCCCCATTGTTCTCCTCTGGCCGAAACCTGCACCATTTCCACCTCCATTATTTTCCTTCTCTTTCTCTCTCATTTTCTTCAAAAGTTGCAACAAAATTCAATAAAAATCCATAAATCCTTCTCTTTTTCAACACAAAATCCTTGTGCTACCTCTTCTCAAGCTTAATATAGTTGAAATCATGTGGAAAGGAGGCATTTTTGGAGCAAACTTTCTTGCTTGATCCATTGATCAAGAGGTATAATTCCTATCTTGTTAAATCCTTTGTTTAAGTGCTTATGTTATATGGTTTAGTATTAATTTAGTGTAGTTAATCTAGATTTCTTAGATTTTGTTTGAAAATTCTAACTAGGGTTTGAAAGCCATAATAGTTAATTAAGTTATTTTATAGTTAATCTAGTTGTTAATGACTAATCTATATGGTTACCTTATTGATATAGTTTTCAATTATGCTAATTTAATTAAATTTAGAAGTGTGAAATTTGCTTTTAGGATTTTCAAGAAAAGATTGTTGTATGGAAATGGTATTTGAAACATGATTAGTGAGTTGATTAAACCTAATTTGTGTTGATTAAACCTAATTTGCTATCTAGTGTTTTGCTAACCTTAATCTAAGTGGTTAATTTGCTTATTAGGCTAAAATATAGTGTTAAATTAAGGTTTTCATATATAGTTTGATTTATGGTTGCTAAGTACAAAAATCAAGAAAAGGTTTTGTTATGTAAATTAGGTTTTTAAGCTTAGTTAATGGTTTAGAATTTGTGTATTGGCTAACTTTTTGGTTAGTTTGGAATGTTGGTGTTGGGTGGTGTTGACTTGTCGCTAAATTGTCGATGTTTGCATCAAATTGCAATTTCTGCTTACTAGATTTTTTATCAAAGTTATGTGATGTATTAATTGTGGCATCTTGATGATTGTATGGCTTGTCCTACGACTTTTAGGATGCGTGAGTGCGGTTTTTTTGGGTAGTCGGGTTTTAGTTTTGCCGGGTGACCCAAATCGGCGTTTTTGGCAGTTTTTGCGATTTTCGCGTGTGTCCGCGCACTTTGTGCACGTTGTACCTAGCTAGCGAACTTTAGTAGTTTCGTTGGGGTTTTGCGTCGTTCTTGATACGTAACCTTATGTTTGGTATTGATGTAAATTCCAGGTTCGGTCGCGGAGACGTCAGACGCGGCGCGAAAGGGAAAGGCGGTGATTGGACACAGCTAGCCAGGGATCCCGGTGAGTAGATTTAACATCTACGGGGGACGATCGTCTGGATGGCGCAAGTCGCCCGATAGATTTAGTAAACTGGAAAATAGTAAATTGGATAATCACTTGTGACATTAGAATAATAATACTGGCATGATAATTGCTGCAATTAGATCAATAGGTTATACCCATATATGCAAACTCAATTGTAGGACACATGCACCATTACCAGGTTTTATATGCAGCACGAGCACTATTCATGTTTACACACACCCTGGTAATTGCCATGCCACCACACTAGATAACCTTTAATTTAAACCTTTTACTAATTGATACTTAAATTGTGCTATTTCCTTAAAATGAAACCGTAGGATTGCTATTCATGTGCATGTACTTCATCATATTCATTGTTCATGCTTAATACAGTAATCACACATCGCAACTTGATTATTGATATCATACGCATTCATTATCATTGATATATGCACTTATGAGGATTTCTTGAGATTTTATGATATTGCTGGATTTCGGGGGAAAGCCGCAAAAATTTCCAAACTTATGATATTTTTAAAACATGTAAATTGCGGTTTTCTAGTGATGTAAGTGTCGTCCACCATGAGTTTGCTGTGGCTTTGGAAATCCGTGTCGAGGAGTGGAGGAACCGGCACGGGTACATGGTGGGCCCGGTAAGGTACCCCGGGGCAAGAGGAATGTGGTGATGACGTTGAGCCTGGCAGGGGACGGATTACCTACCGGTGACTGTTTGGGACGGCGGATATCCAGAGGATACCGACCGTGGCCACTAGATGATGAGATATTGATATTTGAGATGGGTCAGCCGGACGGCTGAGGCCAGAGATACATTTATGAGGTTTGAGACAGCTTTTAGGTGTCGTTGCTGGACACCGGTTCTCGTCGATTCTTTGATATTATGCTGGCATTCTAAAAGAGTTTCAAAAACAAAAAGAGATAAAAATATTTATATATATATATACTATTGAGACCTCAGATACTCATGTTGCATACATATTCGTACACTGATGCTGTATAATACCTGCTAGTATATCCATATTGCATACATACTTGCCATTATGTCCTGCCTTACCAGTATTATAGATGCTAGGATGCTTGTGTGCATGCATATGATAGCCTTTGTAGATGTTCTTTATTACTCACGAGTTGGCAACTCACCCCCGTTGTGCCCTAGTCTTTTGCAGGTCCGCCCCGTCAGTACAGTAGCGGCGGGTGCGCTTGCTTCTTTTGCCTATTTTGCCTGGACTCGAGATTTGCTCATAGGTGGGTTATGTTATTTTTTGTACCACCTTGTATATTCTTGTATATTCTTGTATCTAGTGTACTCCATCTACTGTTCCTACCAGATTATTGTATATTGACCTAGAGATGAGACTGTGAGGTTTGTGGATTTTATACTGTATTTGGGGTCGAGCTCACTTGAGCCGACATGCTACTTTTTCATGCTTCCTTATGCTTTATTATGCTTTATTATGCTTATTGTCATTTACATTGCGTGGGATTTGTGACCGCCGTATGGCGAAGAGCTAGCTCCCGCTTGGGGATGCCTTATTTTGTGGATTCATGTATATATTTTGTTGTACCCATTTTTGGGGGTCAGTATTTACAAAGGAGACTCTGCCGAAATTTTCGGGAAAAATTTGTATTGTTTTTAAAAAGTGTTTTACATGACTTATTTGATAACTCGCTTTCAATTGATTGGGTTTTCTTCACTCTTTTGCTTAACTGGTTTTGTTTTCTGGGCTTTGGCTTACTTATTTTACGAACGCCTTTAGACGTTTCGTAAACTTAAGTGCCAGTCACGTTCCGTACCCTGCGGGTCGTGACAAGACTGTACGGTAGTGTTACTGACAGGCTTTACACGAACTAGAGCGGGCTTTCCTGCTGATCTTCTGATCGTTCAATACCCGGGTAGCCGTTACGTCCAGCTAGTACCGCAGATGGCTTGTGGGTGCTTGATGTGATCATCACCTACTGCCGGCGTATTGACGAGTCTTTAGAGTCCTACATAGAGGTTTTACTGGCTCAGGCAAAATGAAGTAAGAGCACATATGTGATATGTGCAGGACCGAGAATAATACGAGTATGTGATACCGTATTCTATTCTCGTGATATTTGTATCGGTCGGTTATATGTGATATAGCCGGGTTATCGAATCAAGTGTTGATTCGATAAGATGGTACATATAATATTAGTCGATTATATGTGATATAGCCGGATTATTAAATCAAGTGTTGATTTGATAATTTAGTGTATAATTGTATATTTGATATACTAGTTTACATTAACTAATATTAGCTCACTTAAGCATTTATTTTTCTCATATGCGCACACTTAATATATATGTGATATATATTAATTGTGTTCTATTTTGTGTCATGGTTGATGACACACACTACATGGGTGTATGAGACTTACACCATACTAATTATAATGTAGGGTTTAAATATTTAAAGTAAATCAAAATTAGTGGATAATTGCTCACATGCATGAAGCTTGTAGAAGCTTGTGGATGCATTGATTTAGTCCACTCATTTTGTTACTTAAGATATTTATTAACCTAAATATTATAATTTAGCTATGGTTATCTCTCTAAATGAGTTAGTATATGATACAAACTTACCCATGGTTGATTCTCTCACCTCATTAGTTCATTCTCATCTCTTGACTTCATCTTCTTCATCCTTGAGAAAAAGCTTGCTAGCTTTTTCCAAAGTGAGAAAAATAAAACTAAAGTAAGCCCACTTCCTACTTCATCATCCTCTACTAGATTAGCCTTTTAGTATAGGGTGTTAGCTTCACTAATCTCTCATTAGTGAAGTAGTAGATTGAGTTAGTGTCTCCTCGACGTAGATCATCTTCGGCCTCGAAGACTTCAAGCAAGATCGTTCCTTTCACATTGAGAAGCCATGCAAGAGTCCGGGAGTTCCATGATCGCAGCGAGGGGACCACTACAAGGAGCTATTGAAGTGAAGGACCGGCCTGCAAAGGTTGTATTCCGTTATCACTTAGATGTAAAGTTGTTTACTTTATAGTTTAGCTCCTAAAACTCTCGTTAGATCCTAAGTTTGGGTTGTTTGGCACACTAAATTTTTAAATACGGCATATTTGATGCCTTGTGAAACCTTGTGGTTATGCCTAAGAACCTTAAACCTTTAATTTTAATTCTTTTATGGTTCTAAAATTCTTGTTAAAAAAGATAAGAAAAGAAATGAAAAGGGGGTGGCATAGTTCATTAATGAGGCATGGAGGGGCTTGACCCAGGACATACCCAACGATGGAGGCTGAATACATCGCTGCCAACGATGCTGCCAAAGAAGCTGTCTGGATCAAGAAGTTCATTGGTGAACTTGGTGTGGTTCCATCCATTGAGCATCCAATACCTCTGTATTGTGATAACAATGGAGCTGTGGCTTTAGCCAAGGAACCAGGTCCCATCAAAAGTCCAGACATATTCTGAGGCGGTATCACCTGATCAGGGAGATAGTTGATCGCCGGGAGATCGAGGTCAGGAGAGTAGATACGAAGGACAACACTGCGGATCCATTCACGAAGGCTATTCCCCAGATACAGTTTGAGAGATTATTCGGGATACTAGGTATGAGATACTACAGCAGCTGGCCTTAGTGCAAGTGGGAGATTGTTAGTTATGTATATGCCCTAGAGACCATTGTTGTACATATGATGTATATTATAATGGATGCTTGGTTATATATAGAGAAGACTTTCTTGCTCGTCATGATAGTATGCTATTTGGTTTCACTTTATCTTAACATGTTGACTTGTATTGGTTTACTGTTTTACTCTCACATGTTGATAAAGCCCTTAGGATCTGTACTCGACTACTGTGACTATGATGAGATCATACTAGTGGGGCCGCGGTAGTCGATGAGTACATCCTATAACTGTTCCTAGTCGAGGGTATATCGAGACAGGGCATCGATACACCAGAGTAGACTAGCGTATACACATCTTGACCCATATGATGGGTGATGGATGATCCCATATCCATTGGTGTTTTGACATCAGAGATGGTGTACGGGTGCTCAGTGGAGACTGGGTACACTGGACGGACTCGCCGAGAACTCCCAGATGGTGATATACCATACGTCAGATGGAAGTTCTCCGGTGACACTGGTACAGGGTAGTCTGTAGACCCGAGATCGTCATGGAGTCTTGTGTGATTCCCACTGTGCTTTGATTTCCACCTTACCACGTCCAAGAGGGCGTGCAAAACGGTGGCTTTTGGGTACATTCCCGAATCACATGGAGGCAATGAGCGATAGGAGGGGATTCGTCTCTCCCGGTATAGGGAGTTGATGTTGTGCTGTGTTCGATTGGCTATAACTGGAAGTCCCTGGCCAGGGCTGATATAGAGATTTACTGGTAAGTGTTACTAGTAGTTTCTCGACCCGTTATGAGCCACACATCGACACGACTTATCGGTTACTGGGGTCTGACGTATACCACCCCTAAACTTGATATGCGACATATCAGACGGACAGACCGGACTGTATGGGAGTGTTACTGGTTGGATTCACAGGAGAACGCACAGGCTAGCTTGTTGATCTTCTGATCGCTCAATACCTGGGTGGCTGATACGTTTAGCTGACCGCTTGCAGCTTGTGGGTGTTTGATATGATCATCACCTACTACCGGCGTATTGACGATTCTTTAGAGTCCTACACAGAGGTTTCTTGGCTCAGGCGAAACGGAGTAGTGGCACATATGTGATATGCGCAGGAACGAGAATAATGCGATATGGGATACCGTATTATATTCTCAGGATATTTAGATATGAACCGGGTCATCGGATCAAGTGTTGATTCGATGAATCGGTACATGATATATTAGTCGGTAATATTCGATATAGCCGGATCATCGATTCAAGTGTTGATTCGATGATTTAATGTATAATAATATATATGATATATTGTATTACATTATCTAATATTGGCTCGCATCATTATTTCATTTTCTCAGTGGATGATACATTGATATATATGCGATATATGTTAATTGTATTATTTTCTTTTGTTGCAAATATATAATATATATGTGATATATATTATTGTGACATGATATGATTAATTGTTAAACATGTTTAAGGATGATTAATTGAGATTAGGGTTTGATTTGGGTTAGTAGCTTCATGCACCTTCTAGAAGCTTTTTCTTTTGTCATTCTTAAGATCTTTATGGATGACACATTCTTTAACTCAACCAAACCCTAACTCTAGTTATTTCTCTACAAAATCTTGACCACTCATCCTTGACCATGGTTTACAATTCAATCATATTGTTTATATTCTATTCATCACAAAAGAAAAATATAACATTATCTTTTCATTATCATCTTCTTCCTTCTTCAAGAAAGCTTGCTAGTTTTTCTTTAAGTGATGAAATAAAATGAGAAAATGATTTAAAAAGAAAGAAAAATTACTACTCTCTCATCCTCATCTCATTTAGCCCATGGGATTAGTGTGTTCTTCTCTTTTGAGTGAGAAAGCTTGAGTCGTAGCAACTTCAAGGTAGATCATCGGAGATTTGGAATACTTCGAGCTAGCATGGATCGTTCGAGTCGTGGAGCCTCTCATGAGTCCGGGAGATCGTGGATCGCGGCAAAGGGACTTCTAGTCGGAGCTTTTGAAGTGAAGGAGAGGACTACAAAGGTTGTAATCCCTCACACTTAGATAAAAGTTATCATCTTGCATGTTAAACCCTAATAATCTAGCAAAGATCCCGGCTTTGGGTTGTTCGGCACGTCTAAATTTTTATCCGGGCATGTTTGATGCCTTTTGAACCTTCACAAGAGTGCCTAGGAACCCTACAGTGGTATCAGAGCCTAGCTAGAGCATTAGGCGATGTGTTTACGAAGTTAAAACTCCGATCGAACCCGAAATGACGAAACTAGACCCCTCTCTGGAAATTTTTTAAATTTTGGGATTTTTCTGAATTAAAAATATGTAAAAAAATCAGCAGGGAATTCTAAGAATTACCATAAAACCCGAGCCCCTAATTCGACTAAACGGCGGCGGAACCGCGGCGCAATGCATTGCTTGCGCGGCGGTTCCGTGGCGGAACAGTCGATTTGTGACACGTGGATTTTATGGTAATGTCCGTAGGTACTTGTTGATGCTTCTGGATATTTTTAACAGTGATTCCAGTATTGTTTAAATCTGGGGTTTATTTTGTAATCGTAAATTCGATAAGAATATTTAAATTCGTATTTCTTTCCGGATATTTAGAAACTGTTAAACTATTTGAACGGATATCATTAACTCACTGTTTCCCGGTACGGCAAACTTTCAAGTGTTGAAATTTCTTCGGGTTTAAATCTTTCGGAAAAATTGTACAAGTTAAGCGGTGGACCCTCTAGAAGACAACAAACCTTAACTCGATTATGTGACCGTCTTGAACTGCCTTTTGAACCATCGGGTTTGGGGCAGTACGGCGTGCCACATGTGAGGCGTTGGCTTGACCCTTCTACGGCTGGATCACCGGTACTGTGACATATTCTGGGATTATTTGAACTCCGCTCAAGTGTTGAGCAGTTTAGGAAATTTTGGGTGTTTGATTATCTGTTCGGAAAGTTTAATACTGTCTATTTATCTGGAATGTGATACAATATGTGGAATTCATAGAGTTGGGCATGAAATGCGGAGTATGTGATATTTCGGATTTACGATGTCTAAAGTGATTGTGGATTCCAAATATTGTAGTTTTACACTTTCTTTTCTGTGACCGTAAGTGTAATATGTGATATCGCCGGTTTCGTTGCTATATGTCAACGACAATTGGGATGCGCATATTTACTTACGTTGATAATATGATATATTATGTGTTGCTGTGATATGTTATATTGGATCGTCGCGTTCTGAATAGCCGGGGGTTTTATGTGAGATGAGGGTTTTTATTTTCATTCATGTAAAATTCATTTGTAATGTAATATTCTTTTATTTGGGGCGCTTCCAGGCTGCGGTTGCTGTCACCAGTGTATATTATTTACTTTTCCGCATTAGGTAGACCCAAGGAGGGGAGCACAAGTAACCGGGTTCTAGGGTCCAGTGGGAGGCCATCTCGAGGAGTCGAGACCGGGTCTCCTAACCCTAGAATTGGCAGTGTTACTTGCCGCTCTCGTAGGGGTCTTGGGATGTGGGTTTGGCTATTCGTCGCGACCGTGGAATCCGTGTTTTATACAGGCTCGTATTGAAAACACGGACGTCCTAGTATATCCAATATTTCATATATGTTCTTCTGCTGCAATGTTCTGTGATGAGATCATATTACTGCCTGAGACGAATGCCTATATATATATATGCTAATATATAAATATTACTGCTTTCGTTTCTTCTGTGATGCTTAGGAAGTATAAGCTGATGGGATTTTTATTAATAAGATTAATAAAAGGAAAAGAAACCTAAAGATGTTGTAGAATCAAAACTTTATAAAAGGGGTAGCTACAGTTTTGCTTTGCACGGTGATATATACGATATATCCCGCACCTTATTCGATGAGGAAAGGACCGAGATCCCTTCACCGGGAGTGACTCCTTTAGCAAAACTGGCAGATACTACAAAACTCGGTTTGTCTTTTGATTGCTTTTAGTGTTTTGCTTTGCACAGCGGTATATATGATATATCCTGCACCTTATTCGATGAGGAAAGGGCCGACGATCCCTTCACCGGGAGTGACCCCTTTAGCGAAACTAAGAAAAGCCTCAAAAACACTCCTTTTCAAAAAACTTCACTCGATTCTACAACGATATCAAGTTCATTACGCTCAGGGTTTTCTGAAAAACCTGCGTAGCCCTCCGTTATTTCAGATAAGTCCTATTTAGTATTCGTGCTACGTTTGTTGACCTCCGTCAAGGCGTAGTGTACGGTAGCTGACTAGTTTTTTATCTGCTTATGCATTTGATGCCGATTGGATTAGGGCAGTCGTACGGCCTTGTTGACCTCCGTCAAGGGTCGTGCGGGTGGGTTTAATTCAATCAAGAAATGACAGGTTGAACTTGACTAGTAGCCTATGGTTTGTTGACCTCCGTCAAGGTCATAGGACACTAGGGGCAAAAATATTATCGGGAATTTCAAGTGTTGAAATTTGCAATGAGATTGCATACCTCCTATGAGATAGTTGGATCCCGATACCCACTGCGAGTAAGTGTTACTCCTGGGAGAGTTTTACACAGGACAATTAGCCGATCAAGTAGGTGTCTAGAAAAGTGTTAACGGGGTTACGCCTCTGGGAAAACGAGGTTTACATTAATTAGATCCGTGCGAGAGCACAGGGAACCTCCCTCAAAGTACCGACACTGATCTGGCTGAAAGATTGACGAAGTTGTAGGGTGTAATTAATCCCGGCTAATCTTACCTTTTAGGGTTTTAAGGTAGATTTGATAAAAACAGTGGGAGACATCCTGATTAGATAAGATAATAACCAATCTAATCTTGCAAGAGCATACGCTAAAGTGTTTTCTTCTCTCTCTCTCCAGGTAGCGACCATGTCATGCCATAATCAAGATAATAATATGGATGTATTGACTGAACCCAATTATTGTACTGAGCTAGGGAATGTTGGACCCGTTCTTTCTTATAAGAGTTATAAGACTGAACAGGAAACAGGAGAATATCTAGATTCTCACGCCGCCCAAAAGAACATGCATGTTGATGCATCTTCTTTGGGTGTGTTAGTTATTGAGAACTGTTTCTCAGTTCACCCTACGTCCTGGGTATTAGATACCGGATCAGGATCCCACATATGTAAACTGTTACATGGGCTACGAAAAGGTAGAGAACTAGGAAAAGGTGATCATTCCGTTCAAGTAGGGAACGGTGCAAGTATTGTAGCCAAAGCTGTTGGCGAATATCACCTTGTATTACCAAGTCGTAATACACTGATTCTGAATGAGTGTTATTATATACCGAACATGATGTGCAACATTATATCAGTTTCTTTATTGAGTAAAGAGGGATATAATTTTGTAGTACAGGATAATGTTATGAACATATTCCTAAATCAAAAGTTGATTGCATCAGGCTCGTTACATAATGGCATATTCATTCTAAATCAGAATACAGTCCTGAATATACAAAACACACACAAGAGGAAAAGTTCAGATGTGAACGAATCCTACTTGTGGCATTGTAGACTTGGTCATATCAATGCGACATGACTGGCTAAGTTACATAAAGATGGTTATTTGAATCCGTTCGAATTATCATCTTATGATACTTGCCATTCATGTCTCAAAGGAAAAATGACCAAAGCTCCGTTTAGTGGATACGGAGAAAGAATTACCGAACTCTTAGGACTGGTACATAGTGATGTATGCGGTCCCATGTCTACGCATGCCAGGAACTGTTCTTCCTACTTCATTACATTCACCGACGATCTCTCAAGATTCGGATATGTGTTCCTGATGAAACACAAGTCTGAAGCTTTTGAGAAATTCAGAGAATATAAGCACGAAGTAGAGAATCAAAAGGGCAAAAGTATTAAGATTCTTCGATCTGATCGAGGAGGTGAATACTTAAGCAGTGAGTTCCTAGATTATCTAAAAGAGAATGGGATTCTCTCTCAGCTTACTCCTCCTTATACACCACAGCACAACGGTGTATCGGAACGAAGGAATCGCACCCTATTAGATATGGTGCGCTCTATGATGAGTACAGCTGAGTTACCTATTTCCTTCTGGGGGTATGCACTTGAAACAGCGGCATACATACTGAATAAAGTTCCTACCAAATCAGTGCCTACCACCCAATATGAGATATGGGAAGGGCAGAGACCATATCTTAATTTTGTTAAGATATGGGGTTGCCCGGCTTATGTCAAAAGACGAAACCCGGACAAACTCGAGGCAAGATCTGTTTTATGTAAGTTTATTGGATATCCCAAGCATTCGTGAGGGTATATTTTCTACCACAGTGAGGAACAAAGGGTGTTTGTTGCTCAACACGCCACCTTTTTAGAAAAGGAATTTCTTGCAAAAGAGATTAGTGGCTCTGAGGTAGAACTGGAAGAAGTTCCAGCAGAACAAACTACAACAGATAATTTAGTGGAACCAGAGGATTCAATAGTACCCGACGAACCCCAGCCTCTCCGCCGATCTAATAGGGTTTCTCGTCCACCTGAGAGATACTACGGTTTTCTCATTGATGGTGGAAGCGAGGATTGCATCATGGATGATGATGACCCGACTAGTTTCGAGCAAGCCATCACTAGTGGTGACTCTGTGAAATGGCTGGATGCAATGCGATCTGAGATGGAATCCATGTACACCAATAAAGTATGGATTTTGGAAAATTCTCCTGAAGGGGTAAAACCCATTGGGAGCAAGTGGATTTTTAAAAAGAAATTTGGTGTAGATGGAAAAGTTGAGACTTTCAAAGCTAGACTTGTAGCAAAGGGTTTTCGTCAACGACCAGGTGTGGACTATGACGAAACCTTTTCTCCAGTGGCTATGCTTAAGTCCATCCGGATCTTACTTGCCATTACTGCATACCATGACTACGAAATCTGGAAAATGGATGTTAAGACCGCCTTTCTAAACGGTGATTTAGAAGAGTGCGTGTACATGACTCAGCCAGAGGGCTTCGTAGATAGTGGGAGCAGCGGAAAGGTGTGCAAGCTGCTTAAATCCATTTATGGGTTAAAGCAAGCATCGCGGAGTTGGAACATCTGTTTTGATGTTGTAGTCAAAGAGTTTGACTTCATCAAAAATATAGATGAACCTTGTATCTATAAGAAGGTAGCAGAGGGTAAGGTTGTCTTCCTCGTATTGTACGTGGATGACATACTCTTGATAGGAAATGATATTCCTATGCTGCAATCAGTCAAGCTCTTCTTATCACAGAGATTCTCAATGAAAGATCTAGGTGATGCCTCCTGCATATTGGGAATCATGATCTATAGAGATAGATCTAAAAGGATACTGGGATTGTCCCAATCCAGGTACATTGACACCATACTAAAGAGGTTTAGTATGGAAGAATCCAAGCGTGGGAACCAACCCACAATCTCTGGACTCACTCTCTCCAAAGAGATGTCTCCCAAGACTGATTTGGAGAGAGCTCGCATGCAAGGGATACCCTATGCTTCGGCAGTAGGCTCTATCATGTATGCGATGCTATGTACCAGACCCGATGTGGCATACTCACTAAGTGTAGTGAGTCGGTATCAAGCAGATCCTGGAGAGAGTCATTGGACAGCTGTGAAGAACATTCTCAAGTACTTGCGAAGGACTAAGGAGATGTTCTTGGTGTATGGTAACGGAGAACTCCAGGTGGAGTCCTTTACTGATTCCAGCTTCCAAAGTGATAAGGACGACTCTAAGTCGCATTCGGGTTTTGTCTTTACCCTCAATGGAGGGGCGGTATGTTGGAAGAGTTCCAAACAGGATACCGTTGCAGACTCAACGATGGAGGCTGAATACATCGCTGCCAACGATGCTGCCAAAGAAGCTGTCTGGATCAAGAAGTTCATTAGTGAACTTGGTGTGGTTCCATCCATTGAGAATCCAATACCTCTGTATTGTGATAACAATGGAGCTGTGGCTTTAGCCAAGGAACCAGGTCCCATCAAAAGTCCAGACATATTCTGAGGCTGTATCACCTGATCAGGGAGATAGTTGATCGCCGGGAGATCGAGGTCAGGAGAGTAGATACGAAGGACAACACTGCGGATCCATTCACGAAGGCTATTCCCCAGATACAGTTTGAGAGATTATTCGGGATGCTAGGTATGAGATACTACAGCAGCTGGCCTTAGTGCAAGTGGGAGATTGTTAGTTATGTATATGCCCTAGAGGCCATTGTTGTACATATGATGTATATTATAATGGATGCTTGGTTATATATAGAGAAGACTTTCTTGCTCGTCATGATAGTATGCTATTTGGTTTCACTTTATCTTAACATGTTGACTTGTATTGGTTTACTGTTTTACTCTCACATGTTGATAAAGCCCTTAGGATCTGTACTCGACTACTGGGACTATGATGAGATCATACTAGTGGGGCCGCGGTAGTCGATGAGTACATCCTATAACTGTTCCTAGTCGAGGGTATATCGAGACAGGGCATCGATACACCAGAGTAGACTAGCGTATACGCATCTTGACCCATATGATGGGCGATGGATGATCCCATATCCATCGGTGTTTTGACATCAGAGATGGTGTACGGGTGCTCAGTGGAGACTGGGTACACTGGACGGACTCGCCGAGAACTCCCAGATGGTGATATACCACACGTCAGATGGCAGTTCTCCGGTGACACTGGTACAGGGTAGTCTGTAGACCCGAGATCGTCATGGAGTCTTGTGTGATTCCCACTGTGCTTTGATTTCCACCTTACCACGTCCAAGAGGGCGTGCAAAACGGTGGCTTTTGGGTACAGTCCCGAATCACAAGGAGGCAATGAGCGATAGGAGGGGATTCGTCTCTCCCGGTATAGGGAGTTGATGTTGTGCTGTGTTCGATTGGCTATAACTGGAAGTCCCTGGCCAGGGCTGATATAGAGATTTACTGGTAAGTGTTACTAGTAGTTTCTCGACCCGTTATGAGCCACACATCGACACGACTTATCGATTACTGGGGTCTGACGTATACCACCCCTAGACTTGATATGCGACATATCAGACGAACAGACCGGTCTGTACGGGAGTGTTACTGGTTGGATTCACAGGAGAACGCACAGGCTAGCTTGTTGATCTTCTGATCGCTCAATACCTGGGTGGCTGTTACGTTTAGCTGACCGCTTGCAGCTTGTGGGTGTTTGATATGATCATCACCTGCTACCGGCGTATTGACGATTCTTTAGAGTCCTACACAGAGGTTTCTTGGCTCAGGCGAAACGGAGTAGTGGCACATATGTGATATGCGCAGGAACGAGAATAATGCGATATGGGATACCGTATTATATTCTCAGGATATTTAGATATGAACCGGGTCATCGGATCAAGTGTTGATTCGATGAATCGGTACATGATATATTAGTCGGTAATATTCGATATAGCCGGATCATAGATTCAAGTGTTGATTCGATAATTTGATGTATAATAGTATATATGATATATTGTATTACATTATCTAATATTGGCTCGCTTCATTATTTCATTTTCTCAGTGGATGATACATTGATATATATGCGATATATGTTAATTGTATTATTTTCTTTTGTTGCAAATATATAATATATATGTGATATATATTATTGTGACATGATATGATTAATTGTTAAACATATTTAAGGATGATTAATTGAGATTAGGGTTTGATTTGGGTTAGTAGCTTCATGCACCTTCTAGAAGCTTTTTCTTTTGTCATTCTTAAGATCTTTATGGATGACACATTCTTTAACTCAACCAAACCCTAACTCTAGTTATTTATCTACAAAATCTTGACCACTCATCCTTGACCATGGTTTACAATTCAATCATATGGTTTATATTCTATTCATCACAAAAGAAAAATATAACATTATCTTTTCATTATCATCTTCTTCCTTCTTCAAGAAAGCTTGCTAGTTTTTCTTTAAGTGATGAAATAAAATGAGAAAATGATTTAAAAAGAAAGCAAAATTACTACTCTCTTATCCTCATCTCATTTAACCCATGGGATTAGTGTGTTCTTCTCTTCTGAGTGAGAAAGCTTGAGTCGTAGCAACTTCAAGGTAGATCATCGGAGATTTGGAATACTTTGAGCTAGCATGGATCGTTCGAGTCATGGAGCCTCTCATGAGTCCGGGAGATCGTGGATCGCGGCAAAGGGACTTCTACTCGGAGCTTGTGAAGTGAAGGAGCGGACTACAAAGGTTGTAATCCCTCACACTTAGATAAAAGTTATCATCTTGCATGTTAAACCCTAATAATCTAGCAAAGATCCCGGCTTTGGGTTGTTCGGCATGTCTAAATTTTTATCCGGGCATGTTTGATGCCTTTTGAACCTTCACAAGAGTGCCTAGGAACCCTACAGTGGTATCAGAGCCTAGCTAGAGGATTAGGCGATGTGTTTACGAAGTTAAAACTCCGATCGAACCCGAAACGACGAAACTAGACCCCTCTCTGGAAATTTTCTAAATTTTGGGATTTTTCTGAATTAAAAATATATAAAAAAATCAGCAGGGAATTCTAAGAATTACCATAAAACCCGAGCCCCTAATTCGACTAAACGGCGGCGGAACCGCGGCGCAATGCATTGCTTGCGCGGCGGTTCCGCGGCGGAACAGTCGATTTATGACACGTGGATTTTATGGTAATGTCCGTAGGTACTTGTTGATGCTTCTGGATATTTTTAACAGTGATTCCAGTATTGTTTAAATCTGGGGTTTATTTTGTAATCGTAGATTCGATCGGAATATTTAAATTCGTATTTCTTTCCGGATATTTAGAAACTGTTAAACTATTTGAACGGATATCATTAACTCACTGTTTCCCGGTACGGCAAACTTTCAAGTGTTGAAATTTCTTCGGGTTTAAATCTTTCGGAAAAATTGTACAAGTTAAGCGGTGGACCCTCTAGAAGACAACAAACCTTAACTCGATTATGTGACCGTCTTGAACTGCCTTTTGAACCTTCGGGTTTAGGGCAGTACGGAGTGCCACATGTGAGGCGTTGGCTTGACCCTTCTACGGCTGGATCACCGGTACTGTGACATATTCTGGGATTATTTGAACTCCGCTCAAGTGTTGAGCAGTTTAGGAAATTTTAGGTGTTTGATTATCTGTTCGGAAAGTTTAATACTGTCTATTTATCTGGAATGTGATACAATATGTGGAATTCATAGAGTTGGGCATGAAAAGCGGAGTATGTGATATTTCGGATTTACGATGTCTAAAGTGATTGTGGATTCCAAATATTGTAGTTTTACACTTTCTTTTCTGTGACCGTAAGTGTAATATGTGATATCGCCGGTTTCGTTGCTATATGTCAACGACAATTGGGATGCGCATATTTACTTACGTTGATGATATGAGATATTATGTGTTGCTGTGATATGTTATATTGGATCGTCACGTTCTGAATAGCCGGGGGTTTTATGTGAGATGAGGGTTTTTATTTTCATTCATGTAAAATTCATTTGTAATGTAATATTCTTTTATTTAGGGCGCTTCCAGGCTGCGGTTGCTGTCACCAGTGTATATTATTTACTTTTCCGCATTAGGTAGACCCAAGGAGGGGAGCACAAGTAACCGGGTTCTAGGGTCCAGTGGGAGGCCATCTCGAGGAGTCGAGACCGGGTCTCCTAACCCTAGAATTGGCAGTGTTACTTGCCGCTCTCGTAGGGGTCTTGGGATGTGGGTTTGGCTATTCGTCGCGACCGTGGAATCCGTGTTTTATACAGGCTCGTATTGAAAACACGGACGTCCTAGTATATCCAATATTTCATATATGTTCTTCTGCTGCAATGTTCTGTGATGAGATCATATTACTGCCTGAGACGAATGCCTATATATATATATGCTGATATATAAATATTACTGCTTTCATTTCTTCTGTGATGCTTAGGAAGCATAAGCTGATGGGATTTTTATTAATAAGATTAATAAAAGGAAAAGAAACCTAAAGATGTTGTAGAATCAAAACTTTATAAAAGGGGTAGCTACAGTTTTGCTTTGCACGGTGATATATACGATATATCCCGCACCTTATTCGATGAGGAAAGGACCGAGATCCCTTCACCGGGAGTGACTCCTTTAGCAAAACTGGCAGATACTACAAAACTCGGTTTGTCTTTTGATTGCTTTTAGTGTTTTGCTTTGCACAGCGGTATATATGATATATCCTGCACCTTATTCGATGAGGAAAGGGCCGACGATCCCTTCACCGGGAGTGACCCCTTTAGCGAAACTAAGAAAAGCCTCAAAAACACTCCTTTTCAAAAAACTTCACTCGATTCTACAACGATATCAAGTTCATTACGCTCAGGGTTTTCTGAAAAACCTGCGTAGCCCTCCGTTATTTCAGATAAGTCCTATTTAGTATTCGTGCTACGTTTGTTGACCTCCGTCAAGGCGTAGTGTACGGTAGCTGACTAGTTTTTTATCTGCTTATGCATTTGATGCCGATTGGATTAGGGCAGTCGTACGGCCTTGTTGACCTCCGTCAAGGGTCGTGCGGGTGGGTTTAATTCAATCAAGAAATGACAGGTTGAACTTGACTAGTAGCCTATGGTTTGTTGACCTCCGTCAAGGTCATAGGACACTAGGGGCAAAAATATTATCGGGAATTTCAAGTGTTGAAATTTGCAATGAGATTGCATACCTCCTATGAGATAGTTGGATCCCGATACCCACTGCGAGTAAGTGTTACTCCTGGGAGAGTTTTACACAGGACAATTAGCCGATCAAGTAGGTGTCTAGAAAAGTGTTAACGGGGTTACGCCTCTGGGAAAACGAGGTTTACATTAATTAGGTCCGTGCGAGAGCACGGGGAACCTCCCTCAAAGTACCGACACTGATCTGGCTGAAAGATTGACGAAGTTGTAGGGTGTAATTAATCCCGGCTAATCTTACCTTTTAGGGTTTTAAGGTAGATTTGATAAAAACAGTAGGAGACATCCTGATTAGATAAGATAATAACCAATCTAATCTTGCAAGAGCATACGCTAAAGTGTTTTCTTCTCTCTCTCTCCAGGTAGCGACCATGTCATGCCATAATCAAGATAATAATATGGATGTATTGACTGAACCCAATTATTGTACTGAGCTAGGGAATGTTGGACCCGTTCTTTCTTATAAGAGTTATAAGACTGAACAGGAAACAGGAGAATATCTAGATTCTCACGCCGCCCAAAAGAACATGCATGTTGATGCATCTTCTTCGGGTGTGTTAGTTATTGAGAACTGTTTCTCAGTTCACCCTACGTCCTGGGTATTAGATACCGGATCAGGATCCCACATATGTAAACTGTTACATGGGCTACGAAAAGGTAGAGAACTAGGAAAAGGTGATCATTCCGTTCAAGTAGGGAACGGTGCAAGTATTGTAGCCAAAGCTGTTGGCGAATATCACCTTGTATTACCAAGTCGTAATACACTGATTCTGAATGAGTGTTATTATATACCGAACATGATGTGCAACATTATATCAGTTTCTTTATTGAGTAAAGAGGGATATAATTTTGTAGTACAGGATAATGTTATGAACATATTCCTAAATCAAAAGTTGATTGCATCAGGCTCGTTACATAATGGCATATTCATTCTAAATCAGAATACAGTCCTGAATATACAAAACACACACAAGAGGAAAAGTTCAGATGTGAACGAATCCTACTTGTGGCATTGTAGACTTGGTCATATCAATGCGACATGACTGGCTAAGTTACATAAAGATGGTTATTTGAATCCGTTCGAATTATCATCTTATGATACTTGCCATTCATGTCTCAAAGGAAAAATGACCAAAGCTCCGTTTAGTGGATACGGAGAAAGAGTTACCGAACTCTTAGGACTGGTACATAGTGATGTATGCGGTCCCATGTCTACGCATGCCAGGAACGGTTCTTCCTACTTCATTACATTCACTGACGATCTCTCAAGATTCGGATATGTGTTCCTGATGAAACACAAGTCTGAAGCTTTTGAGAAATTCAGAGAATATAAGCACGAAGTAGAGAATCAAAAGGGCAAAAGTATTAAGATTCTTCGATCTGATCGAGGAGGTGAATACTTAAGCAGTGAGTTCCTAGATTATCTAAAAGAGAATGGGATTCTCTCTCAGCTTACTCCTCCTTATACACCACAGCACAACGGTGTATCGGAACGAAGGAATCGCACCCTATTAGATATGGTGCGCTCTATGATGAGTACAGCTGAGTTACCTATTTCCTTCTGGGGGTATGCACTTGAAACAGCGGCATACATACTGAATAAAGTTCCTACCAAATCAGTGCCTACCACCCAATATGAGATATGGGAAGGGCAGAGACCATATCTTAATTTTGTTAAGATATGGGGTTGCCCGGCTTATGTCAAAAGACGAAACCCGGACAAACTCGAGGCAAGATCTGTTTTATGTAAGTTTATTGGATATCCCAAGCATTCGTGAGGGTATATTTTCTACCACAGTGAGGAACAAAGGGTGTTTGTTGCTCAACACGCCACCTTTTTAGAAAAGGAATTTCTTGCAAAAGAGATTAGTGGCTCTGAGGTAGAACTGGAAGAAGTTCCAGCAGAACAAACTACAACAGATAATTTAGTGGAACCAGAGGATTCAATAGTACCCGACGAACCCCAGCCTCTCCGCCGATCTAATAGGGTTTCTCGTCCACCTGAGAGATACTACGGTTTTCTCATTGATGGTGGAAGCGAGGATTGCATCATGGATGATGATGACCCGACTAGTTTCGAGCAGGCCATCACTAGTGGTGACTCTGTGAAATGGCTGGATGCAATGCGATCTGAGATGGAATCCATGTACACCAATAAAGTATGGATTTTGGAAAATTCTCCTGAAGGGGTAAAACCCATTGGGAGCAAGTGGATTTTTAAAAAGAAATTTGGTGTAGATGGAAAAGTTGAGACTTTCAAAGCTAGACTTGTAGCAAAGGGTTTTCGTCAACGACCAGGTGTGGACTATGACGAAACCTTTTCTTCAGTGGCTATGCTTAAGTCCATCCGGATCTTACTTGCCATTACTGCATACCATGACTACGAAATCTGGAAAATGGATGTTAAGACCGCCTTTCTAAACGGTGATTTAGAAGAGTGCGTGTACATGACTCAGCCAGAGGGCTTCGTAGATAGTGGGAGCAGCGGAAAGGTGTGCAAGCTGCTTAAATCCATTTATGGGTTAAAGCAAGCATCGCGGAGTTGGAACATCTGTTTTGATGTTGTAGTCAAAGAGTTTGACTTCATCAAAAATATAGATGAACCTTGTATCTATAAGAAGGTAGCAGAGGGTAAGGTTGTCTTCCTCGTATTGTACGTGGATGACATACTCTTGATAGGAAATGATATTCCTATGCTGCAATCAGTCAAGCTCTTCTTATCACAGAGATTCTCAATGAAAGATCTAGGTGATGCCTCCTGCATATTGGGAATCATGATCTATAGAGATAGATCTAAAAGGATACTGGGATTGTCCCAATCCAGGTACATTGACACCATACTAAAGAGGTTTAGTATGGAAGAATCCAAGCGTGGGAACCAACCCACAATCTCTGGACTCACTCTCTCCAAAGAGATGTCTCCCAAGACTGATTTGGAGAGAGCTCGCATGCAAGGGATACCCTATGCTTCGGCAGTAGGCTCTATCATGTATGCGATGCTATGTACCAGACCCGATGTGGCATACTCACTAAGTGTAGTGAGTCGGTATCAAGCAGATCCTGGAGAGAGTCATTGGACAGCTGTGAAGAACATTCTCAAGTACTTGCGAAGGACTAAGGAGATGTTCTTGGTGTATGGTAACGGAGAACTCCAGGTGGAGTCCTTTACCGATTCCAGCTTCCAAAGTGATAAGGACGACTCTAAGTCGCATTCGGGTTTTGTCTTTACCCTCAATGGAGGGGCGGTATGTTGGAAGAGTTCCAAACAGGATACCGTTGCAGACTCAACGATGGAGGCTGAATACATCGCTGCCAACGATGCTGCCAAAGAAGCTGTCTGGATCAAGAAGTTCATTAGTGAACTTGGTGTGGTTCTATCCATTGAGCATCCAATACCTCTGTATTGTGATAACAATGGAGCTGTGGCTTTAGCCAAGGAACCCAGGTCCCATCAAAAGTCCAGACATATTCTGAGGCGGTATCACCTGATCAGGGAGATAGTTGATCGCCGGGAGATCGAGGTCAGGAGAGTAGATACGAAGGACAACACTGCGGATCCATTCACGAAGGCTATTCCCCAGATACAGTTTGAGAGATTATTCGGGATGCTAGGTATGATTTACTACAGCAGCTGGCCTTAGTGCAAGTGGGAGATTGTTAGTTATGTATATGCCCTAGAGGCCATTGTTGTACATATGATGTATATTATAATAGATGCTTGGTTATATATAGAGAAGACTTTCTTGCTCGTCATGATAGTATGCTATTTGGTTTCACTTTATCTTAACATGTTGACTTGTATTGGTTTACTGTTTTACTCTCACATGTTGATAAAGCCCTTAGGATCTGTACTCGACTACTGGGACTATGATGAGATCATACTAGTGGGGCCGCGGTAGTCGATGAGTACTTCCTATAACTGTTCCTAGTCGAGGGTATATCGAGACAGGGCATCGATACACCAGAGTAGACTAGCGTATACGCATCTTGACCCATATGATGGACGATGGATGATCCCATATCCATCGGTGTTTTGACATCAGAGATGGTGTACGGGTGCTCAGTGGAGACTGGGTACACTGGACGGACTCGCCGAGAACTCCCAGATGGTGATATACCACACGTCAGATGGCAGTTCTCCGGTGACACTGGTACAGGGTAGTCTGTAGACCCGAGATCGTCATGGAGTCTTGTGTGATTCCCACTGTGCTTTGATTTCCACCTTACCACGTCCAAGAGGGCGTGCAAAACGGTGGCTTTTGGGTACAGTCCCGAATCACATGGAGGCAATGAGCGATAGGAGGGGATTCGTCTCTCCCGGTATAGGGAGTTGATGTTGTGCTGTGTTCGATTGGCTATAACTAGAAGTCACTGGCCAGGGCTGATATAGAGATTTACTGGTAAGTGTTACTAGTAGTTTCTCGACCCGTTATGAGCCACACATCGACACGACTTATCGGTTACTGGGGTCTGACGTATACCACCCCTAGACTTGATATGCGACATATCAGACGAACAGACCGGACTGTACGGGAGTGTTACTGGTTGGATTCACAGGAGAACGCACAGGCTAGCTTGTTGATCTTCTGATCGCTCAATACCTGGGTGGCTGTTACGTTTAGCTGACCGCTTGCAGCTTGTGGGTGTTTGATATGATCATCACCTGCTACCGGCGTATTGACGATTCTTTAGAGTCCTACACAGAGGTTTCTTGGCTCAGGCGAAACGGAGTAGTGGCACATATGTGATATGCGCAGGAACGAGAATAATGCGATATGGGATACCGTATTATATTCTAAGGATATTTAGATATGAACCGGGTCATCGGATCAAGTGTTGATTCGATGAATCGGTACATGATATATTAGTCGGTAATATTCGATATAGCCGGATCATCGATTCAAGTGTTGATTCGATGATTTAATGTATAATAATATATATGATATATTGTATTACATTATCTAATATTGGCTCGCTTCATTATTTCATTTTCTCAGTGGATGATACATTGATATATATGCGATATATGTTAATTGTATTATTTTCTTTTGTTGCAAATATATAATATATATGTGATATATATTATTGTGACATGATATGATTAATTGTTAAACATGTTTAAGGATGATTAATTGAGATTAGGGTTTGATTTGGGTTAGTAGCTTCATGCACCTTCTAGAAGCTTTTTCATTTGTCATTCTTAAGATCTTTATGGATGACACATTCTTTAACTCAACCAAACCCTAACTCTAGTTATTTCTCTACAAAATCTTGACCACTCATCCTTGACCATGGTTTACAATTCAATCATATGGTTTATATTCTATTCATCACAAAAGAAAAATATAACATTGTCTTTTCATTATCATCTTCTTCCTTCTTCAAGAAAGCTTGCTAGTTTTTCTTTAAGTGATGAAATAAAATGAGAAAATGATTTAAAAAGAAAGCAAAATTACTACTCTCTCATCCTCATCTCATTTAGCCCATGGGATTAGTGTGTTCTTCTCTTTTGAGTGAGAAAGCTTGAGTCGTAGCAACTTCAAGGTAGATCATCGGAGATTTGGAATACTTCGAGCTAGCATGGATCGTTCGAGTCGTGGAGCCTCTCATGAGTCCGGGAGATCGTGGATCGCGGTAAAGGGACTTCTACTCGGAGCTTTTGAAGTGAAGGAGCGGACTACAAAGGTTGTAATCCCTCACACTTAGATAAAAGTTATCATCTTGCATGTTAAACCCTAATAATCTAGCAAAGATCCCGGCTTTGGGTTGTTCGGCACGTCTAAATTTTTATCCGGGCATGTTTGATACCTTTTGAACCTTCACAAGAGTGCCTAGGAACCCTACAGTGGTATCAGAGCCTAGCTAGAGCATTAGGCGATGTGTTTACGAAGTTAAAACTCCGATCGAACCCGAAACGACGAAACTAGACCCCTCTCTGGAAATTTTCTAAATTTTGGGATTTTTCTGAATTAAAAATATGTAAAAAAAATCAGCAGGGAATTCTAAGAATTACCATAAAACCCGAGCCCCTAATTCGACTAAACGGCGGCGGAACCGCGGCGCAATGCATTGCTTGCGCGGCGGTTCCGCGGCGGAACAGTCGATTTATGACACGTGGATTTTATGGTAATGTCCGTAGGTACTTGTTGATGCTTCTGGATATTTTTAACAGTGATTCCAGTATTGTTTAAATCTGGGGTTTATTTTGTAATCGTAGATTCGATCGGAATATTTAAATTCGTATTTCTTTCCGGATATTTAGAAACTGTTAAACTATTTGAACGGATATCATTAACTCACTGTTTCCCGGTACGGCAAACTTTCAAGTGTTGAAATTTCTTCGGGTTTAAATCTTTCGGAAAAATTGTACAAGTTAAGCGGTGGACCCTCTAGAAGACAACAAACCTTAACTCGATTATGTGACCGTCTTGAACTGCCTTTTGAACCTTCGGGTTTGGGGCAGTACGGCGTGCCACATGTGAGGCGTTGGCTTGACCCTTCTACGGCTGGATCACCGGTACTGTGACATATTCTGGGATTATTTGAACTCCGCTCAAGTGTTGAGCAGTTTAGGAAATTTTGGGTGTTTGATTATCTGTTCGGAAAGTTTAATACTGTCTATTTATCTGGAATGTGATACAATATGTGGAATTCATAGAGTTGGGCATGAAAAGCGGAGTATGTGATATTTCGGATTTACGATGTCTAAAGTGATTGTGGATTCCAAATATTGTAGTTTTACACTTTCTTTTCTGTGACCGTAAGTGTAATATGTGATATCGCCGGTTTCGTTGCTATATGTCAACGACAATTGGGATGCGCATATTTACTTACGTTGATGATATGAGATATTATGTGTTGCTGTGATATGTTATATTGGATCGTCGCGTTCTGAATAGCCGGGGGTTTTATGTGAGATGAGGGTTTTTATTTTCATTCATGTAAAATTCATTTGTAATGTAATATTCTTTTATTTGGGGCGCTTCCAGGCTGCGGTTGCTGTCACCAGTGTATATTATTTACTTTTCCGCATTAGGTAGACCCAAGGAGGGGAGCACAAGTAACCGGGTTCTAGGGTCCAGTGGGAGGCCATCTCGAGGAGTCGAGACCGGGTCTCCTAACCCTAGAATTAGCAGTGTTACTTGCCGCTCTCGTAGGGGTCTTGGGATGTGGGTTTGGCTATTCGTCGCGACCGTGGAATCCGTGTTTTATACAGGCTCGTATTGAAAACACGGACGTCCTAGTATATCCAATATTTCATATATGTTCTTCTGCTGCAATGTTCTGTGATGAGATCATATTACTGCCTGAGACGAATGCCTATATATATATATGCTGATATATAAATATTACTGCTTTCGTTTCTTCTGTGATGCTTAGGAAGCATAAGCTGATGGGATTTTTATTAATAAGATTAATAAAAGGTAAAGAAACCTAAAGATGTTGTAGAATTAAAACTTTATAAAAGGGGTAGCTACAGTTTTGCTTTGCACAGTGATATATACGATATATCCCGCACCTTATTCGATGAGGAAAGGACCGAGATCCCTTCACCGGGAGTGACTCCTTTAGCAAAACTGGCAGATGCTACAAAACTCGGTTTGTCTTTTGATTACTTTTAGTGTTTTGCTTTGCACAGCGGTATATATGATATATTCTGCACCTTATTCGATGAGGAAATGGCCGACGATCCCTTCACCGGGAGTGACCCCTTTAGCGAAACTAAGAAAAGCCTCAAAAACACTCCTTTTCAAAAAACTTCACTCGATTCTACAACGATATCAAGTTCATTATGCTCAGGGTTTTCTGAAAAACCTGCATAGCCCTCCGTTATTTCAGATAAGTCCTATTTAGTATTCGTGCTACGTTTGTTGACCTCCGTCAAGGCGTAGTGTACGGTAGCTGACTAGTTTTTTATCTGCTTATGCATTTGATGCAGATTGGATTAGGGCAGTCGTACGGCCTTGTTGACCTCCGTCAAGGGTCGTGCGATTAAGCCAAATCCGAGTTTCTACAGTTTTTCATGGATAGTGCACCATGACATGTTACATGTTATTTCATTTGTGTTGTTTCATTTGGGTGTATGTGTTTTTGGTGAGAAAAGAAGGGAAAAAGGTGTAATGATGAGTTAGACAGAGAGAGGGGACATAATGATGACTTGGAAAGTGAGTGGGTGAGAATAATTGAGAGAGGGGGGCTGCCTTATATCTTTTCCCTACATTTTTGCATCTCCTTCTTCATCTTCCTCACCCTCATCTCCCTCCACCTTCAACCCCTAAATCCACCTCCAAAACTCCATCAAAACCCTAAATCCCTTTCACAAAAAATGATCCCCTCTTCATGCTCATCACATTGAACCAAGCAAAGTGGGATTTTGACAACATTGGGACTTGTACGGTTTTGTTTGGGAGTAACCATGTGGTATATCTCTTTTCATTTAGAATAGTTTTGATTTTCCTAGCTTTTGTTTAAGTTTAGATGTCGTTTAGTGATGGATGTGTGAACTTTGAAATCCAAGTGAAGGGTTTGGGATATTGTGATGTGTAGTGGTTGTACAAGACCTTAGGGATTGAATTCAGGGGCTCGGATTTAGTATAGAAACCAAAATACGGATTTAGGATTTAGTTCATGTCGGTTTTGTGAGGATATAGGGTATGCAGGGAAATCTGGAGCAACCCGGGGAATTTTTGAGAGTAGCAAACAATACCAGGGACCTAGATACACCACCAGGAGACCACCCTACGAAAACGAAGCCCAATAGAGCCTGGGGGCCGAGGAGGCCTGATTTTTCTAGGTTGTGGCCGGCCACTTGGTGGCATGTGGTGTCGGGATTGGTCCAGTAGCTCATATACACTATGTACATCACCCTAGACTTGTTTGCTTAGCTTTATTTGACCTGAGTCAAAATCTGGGAGCATTTTAGTGTGATTTTGGCTATGTTTTCTGTATTTTGAAATGCTAATTTTTGATATTTGGATTTGTATTTGGTTGTTGGATATTTGTACATCAACAACAAGGGTTGTTTAGTTGATTTTGTACGCGTAAGCTATAGGTTCTAACCTTTGAGCAATGCGCGTGCCGTTTTGGATTTCAGAACTTGATTTTAATAGCGTTGCGATATGTGTTGTTATTGTAGGTACCTTCGCGTGGATTCCGAGGCGACGGAGCGTGGCGTCATCGATTTCGGCAAGCGAAGACCGATGTGAGTAGATCTATATCTGGGGGAAGTCGGGTGGATGGCGTATAGCACCCCCGCAAACTTGTTGGAAACCGATTTATATATGTAATTTATGGTTAATGAAACCTTTAATAGAAAACTATAGATAGAGTTAAAAGGTAGTTAGAGATCCATATAAGAAACTAAAGGATATTTAGAAGTGATATGATACGGCTAATATGTGATGATGGGATTTGAGGATGATATTTGACGATATTGCCGTTTTGGGTACTATAGGACCGGATAGACGATGATGTTGTGTCATCCGAACCATACCTATTTCCAAACCGAAGAATCGTATGCATCTTTTAAACAGATAACTTTAGGGACGTTACGGATTTTCAAACGATATCTTTTCCTTAAAAACACCGTAACCCCTATTTTCAAAACTACGATTCGCATCTTTCAAAAACTGTTGTATGGTTCAGGTGTGTGTGTTAGATTAGATAAGTATTCTTATAGTAAAGGTAGAATGTATATATATAACATTTGACTCGATGTGAGATATAAATGTGATGAAAAGAATTGTACGATGCGATATGATGAATTTGGTGATATGTTGGTATACGGATGCGAGTCGATTGAGATGGTTGATTGCCGGTCCCCCTGATATGAGATTTTTATGGATGTAACCTGGGACATAAGTTTATAGATATATATAGAATGTCGTGAATCATGTGTGATATGTCGTACGAGACGTTAGGTCCGTACCCCTCATTGTCATATAGGATGATAGGATCCCTATTGGTTTAATGCCGTCGTACGATGATTTTCCGTACGTGATGAGTTCGACTTGATGATTGATCCATACCCTTGACTAGAGGATGTCGTACGATAGATTATACCGTACGTGACGTTGTGTGGCTAGATGCCGATTGATAGATTCACCGACTCGGTCATGTTAGATACTTATACCCGTCAGCAATTGCATATGATTTACCTTATGCTGCATTCATGTTATTCGCATTGCATTACTTATACCTGTGATAGTACACCTGCACCATTATCGATGATGCGTATGTTACACGTACATATATTGTAGGCTCACACACTTCATTATCGATAATTGTCATGTCACTACACAGTAGGATTGCTGCATCATAATATGACTCTTCGCATAACATACTTGCGTATATACCACTTGTACATCCATATTAGCGCACATACCCACTTGTACACTCATACTCGCGTACATGTATCTTTGTGCATCCATGCCTACATACATACTTATTGCACTCACATAGACGATTTTGCATGATATTCGGATATGCTTACCTTTTATCATATGTCGCATACATCATGCTTTATGATTTTATGCATTGAGATATGCTGTTTTCATGAGATTTCTGGATTTGAGAACCGTGGTTGTTTCAAAAGAAAGCATGTACTGTTTTAAAAACTCGGTTTCTCTTGATATGATATTTCATTGCGTCCACCATTTTCTCGGTTCTGAGTGTGACATGTGAAACCCGATTCGAGGAGCCGGATGAGGCCGATTGCGGGTACATGGTGGACCCGGTATAGTACCCCGGGGCAAGAAAGGGTTGCGGTGTATATAGACGGGGAGCCTGGCAGAGGGACCACTACCTACCAGTGATTGTATGGGGCACGGCGGATATCCGTAAGATACCGACCGGAGTCGAGAGATGATATGGGCTGATCCGGACTGACGGAGCCCGTGGGCCGATCCGGACTGACTGAGCCCTAGAGATATGAAAATTTACGTGTCGATGCTAGACACGGGTTTCATGATGTTTTCGAGTATCGAGGTTGGACACTCCGGTTCCATGATTTTTATGTGTCGCGAGGGACACCCGTTGATTTACATCCTCATACTTTCATGCATATGCTTTTATGATATTCACATGCATGATATTGTTGTGTCATTGGGTGACACGTGGACGAGACCCACATGCATACATACATTGATTATATGGCTGAATGATATCCGCATACACTTAGGTGCTGATTACATTGTTGGCACATATACGACCCGGTCACCCTAGATATCATAGTATTACCTATATGATATAGTTGACCTAGGAGTCGTTGTCTATTCGATTTCTACTTGTAGATGTTTTTCTACTCACGAGTTGGGAACTCACCCTCGTTGTGCTACAGTTCTTGCAGGTTGACCGCATGGATCGATAGCGGCATCGCTGGCACACAGTTGCTTTTGGGTGATTTGCTTGGTAGGTGGTACATTTGTATGGTACCCACTCTTGTATCTATATTCCGTATTGTATCTAGTTAACTCCATCAAATCAAAAACTAGTAATTGTATAAGAAATGAGACATAGCAAGACTTGTAGTTGCGAGGTTTGAGCGTTGGGTTGTATGTTCGCATTTTTGGGTTGATATCTCGCTTTATTCTTTACCTTTTGTGGTGATCTTCGCCTTTGGGCGTCGTATACTTATTTATACTGTCTTGCGTGGTTGTGATCCGCAGGTTGGCGAAGAGCTATCTCCCGCTTGGGGATGCCTTTATCATCATTATGAATTGTGGTTTTGGATCAAAAAATACAAAAGAGGTGCTGCCCAAATTTTTAAAAGACGAAACATGTTTTCAAACTAGTAAATTTCACTTGCATTATTTATGCCCCTTTTTCCATGCATTTAAGAAAACTTGATTTCATTATACCCTTATTTCAAAACTTCACCTCCTTTATTTTCTTAAAAAGGTTTAGATTTCTGGGTTTCAGCTTACTTGAATTCCGTTACGCCTTTAGACGTTGCGTGATTCAAGTGCTGGTCATGAGCTAATATTTCGGGTCGTGACAAAGTTGGTATCGGAGCGCTAGGTTTAACCTTGGTTCGAGTCTATGTTTGACTATGTGGAGTCTAGGGCGTAAATTATTTCGGAACCTAGGCTTGACCTTACGGAAATTAGACTTGAACGGGGGGTATTAGACCCGAACTTTCGTTTCAGAGGCTAACCCTGATTAATGGAGTAGGTAGCTTGAGTAGAGTGACGTACCATACGTATGTTCCGCAGCATATTTACGATACGATACTCCACTTAAGAAACCTTAGGATGTACATATTTTGAGATCCTTGATTCTATTCGTTTCCCATGATCATACTCTCATTGATGTTGTTCCTTCTTATGATCATGTATCCTTCTGGATCTGTCGTTTCCTTCATGCTGTTGATCAGCTTTCATCAATACTTGATTGAGGTTCCTGTCACCATGGTTTGAGCGCAGATTGAGCTGCTGCTAGTGTTGCGGTCAGGGAGAGCTCGTCAGGGACGAGGTCCGACCATCGTGTTTTCTGGTGACACGGGAACGTCTCGAGTTAGCGTTTATGTTGTGACCTCTCGGATGAGGCGAGTGTTTGGCGTTGCACCAGATGATTGGGCCATCGATAGAGGCTACCAGTTGCGAGAGGACTGTTGATGTACAACATACCTCAGAGATTGTGATGTCGCCTACCATGCAAACAGATGACCCAGCTGTTGCTGAGATTGATAAGATGTCGCTTCCAGAGCTTACAAGCTGAGATCGCCGGAGCTTCCTGGCAGAAATGCGACAGATGATATCTAGTCTACCCCGAGTTGAGAAACGAAGGTGATTCGTCCGATTGATGCCCCGACGCAGGCCCAGTTGAGTTGAAGATTTCCAGTGTGGAGAGACTTTCTCAGATCTAGAGTAGACCGATCCAGAGATGACCGTTGATGTATCGTCTTTCCTGAAAGATTGAGGCATTGTGTAGCATGCGACGAAGGGTATTCACATGTTGTATAGGCGGAGTTAAAAAGTTCGAACGAATGTCAGAAACCCATTTTCCCAAGTTTAAAATACTCGAAGGAACATGCAAGTAATTCTGTGGACCCTCTAGAAGAATGAAACCCTAACTCAACATGATGACCATGGAACCGCTTTGAACCTTAGGGTTTGTAGCAGTTTAGCGGTGCCATCGGTGAGGCTTGGGTCTGCCCTTCTACGGTTGGTCCGTAGGTACTGTGGTACGTACCAGATATTATTAGACTATGCTCAGGTGTTGAGCTTTCGAGAAATTATGGGACTTTGATGCTCGATCGAAAAGGTTTGACGTCGTCCGGATGTCATGTGATAAGAGACCAGTAAGCTGACCAGCTTCGGATAGAGGACCTCATCCAGATGCGTTGTGAGCTGATCGAGAACGGACGAGTTTTGAGCATTCCTCCGACGGTTGGGACGAGTTCCCGAGGACGTGTTCGGCCAAATATCTTCTACAGAGTGATGAAGATACCGAGCTCGTGATTTTGAGTCCGTGTGAGAGACCCCGGATTGACTGTAGCCAAGAAAATTGCAGTGCGCAGATAGCATGACGTGACGTCGAAGCAGACGATAATAGAGACGAGTGGAACCAGAGGTTCGCACGAGACACTGACGAGCTGTTGTTACTCCCCGTCGAGATGAGAGATCTGATATGTATACAGAGGCGTTGGGATACGACCAGTTTCCGAGGAAATGTTGTGCTAAGAACGCAGATGTCCTGAGAACGAGAATAGATTATGTAAGAGTACCAGCCTCCGTACAATTCGGCGTAGGCGAGATCGGAAGAGACCTTGAGCAGGATTCTTTCCAGGACACTGCTGCAATGAGATTTGCACCCAGGATCAGTTGTGTCGTGAGTATTCAGAGGGCCAGAGGCCGACGCCAGTGACGTGCTACTTTACGAGTGGTCGTGATGATTGACCGAGAGATGACCAGAGAAGTGCCAGAGCGGAATCGTTCCCGTTAGCACACCTGACCAGGACGAAGAGCCGAAGGATTGCGAGATTGGTGAATCCAAAGAGAAATGAGGACCCAGAGACAGGAGACGCCAGACCGTGAGCAGGAGGAAAGCGGATGTGTTGCTCTATTGGTTTTGGGCGCACCGACATTTTTGCGACATTGTAGGAGGTGTACCTCGATATCATTTATTGAGATTCGCGTTGTGATCCGAGTATCACGTTTATGTCGCTTGGATTTGAGTTTTGATGATTGAGTTCCCTGATATTGATTTCGTGCACCATGGCTGCACCTACTGGGTATTTACATTTTGTGCATAGTTATTGCACTTGAGATATGTTTTTATGCACCGTTGTGTCAGTTTTGATTTGTGGATATTTATTACACTTGATTATCGGTTTTGTGCCTTGGCTGCACATGTTTATGATTTCGTGGATTTCATACAGTTGATTTGATTTATTGCATGTGGTACGCACTCGATTTGATTTTTGCACTCGGTATAGCTTATACATGCTTGCAGTGCATTGATATGTGTTTTGTGCACGCAGTTGCACATGTTTTTTATTTATACACCTTGATACACTCGGTGTTGCTTTTTACGCGCTTGAGTTATTGATTGTATTTCGTGCATTTGATGCACCAGATGTTGTTTTCGTGCACAATAGATGCACCAGATGTGTTGTCGTGCACACCCATTGCACTGGACAGATGTTTTCGTGCACACCTGTTGCACTTAGTTTTGGTTTTATGCATATTGTGGCACCTGTGTTTGGATTTGATTTCCGTGCGCACCAGATGCATGTGATTGTTGGATATGCCTTTTGAGGCTGATTTTGCTTTTGAGCACTTTATTTCCTTGATGGGCACCATATTATATAGTGGCCAAACAGGACTGATCCGATGACAGTACCTGAGTACTTTGCATGCATTAAAATTTTACCAAGAGGTTTTTGAAAAAGAGCTATAGTCTCGCTATTTCCTACGTGTCTGTGAGCGACACAAACGTTTATAAAGGAAAACCTTTTGGGACATTTCGAAAACGACGGAACGTGTATTTAGGAAAACATATATGGACATATATTATTATTTTAAAATGAGCGTCTGTCACTTATGCCGTGAGTTACGCATTCACGCGGCGATTTAGAAAATATTTTTGCATGAGTTTTATTTAGTTCTTGAATGTTTCCAAGATGCGTACTATACATGTATTATAGTATTTGACTAGTGTATATTGGATTTCAGTAGTGGATTTCGAGATCTGTATCTCTATTGTAACTCCGAGGAAATGCGTGCAAATCCGATGATTTACGTGACACTTGACGGAGTTCGATTTTGAGTTTCGTATTCGTTTTCAGGCGCACGCGACGCGCTGTGTTACTTCTATATCTTCCGTGATTTCGGAGCCCCGTTGATTTGAGTTGATTATTGAAATGTTTTAGATTTTAGGGGTTTAAATTTAAATTCGGGGACCGAATTTATTTAAGGAGGGAAGATTGTAACATTTCAGAAAATATAAAATATTATTTTAGGAATTTTATATTAAAATAATATATTTCCCGAAAACTGCCCGATTTGCGAAATTGGGGTTTTCGAAAAAGGGTATAAATATATACCAATAATTGTGAAATAATTGGAAATTAAAATGATTTATTCATTTAAAAATATATTTAAAGGATTTGGCATTTTTAAAATTTATTATATGCAATTTGGATAAAAACCCGATTAGTGCACTACTAATCGCGATTAAGCCGAATTCGTGTTTCTACAGTTTTTCATGGTTAGTGCACCATGACATGTTATATGTTATTTCATTTGTATTGTTTCATTTGGGTGTATGTGTTTTTGGTGAGAAAAGAAGAGAAAAAGGTGTAATGATGAGTTAGAGAGAGAGGGGGGACATAACGATGACTTGGAAAGTGAGTGGGTGAGAATAATTGAGAGAGAGGGGGGTTGCCTCATATCTTTTGCCCACCATTTTTGCATCTCCTTCTTCATCTTCCTCACCCTTATCTCCCTCCACCTTCAAACTTAAAATCCACCTCCAAAACTCCATCAAAACCCTAAACCCCTTTCAGAAAAAAATGATCCCCTCTTCATGCTCATCACATTGAACCAAGCAAAGTGGGATTTTGACAACATTGGGACTTCTATGGTTTTGTTTGGGAGTAACCATGAGGTATATCTCTTTTCATTTAGAGTAGTTTTGATTTTCCTAGCTTTTGTTTAAGTTTAGATGTCGTTTAGTGATGGATGTGTGAACTTTGAAATCCAAGTGAAGGGTTTGGGATATTGTGATGTGTAGTGGCTGTACAAGACCTTAGGGATTGAATTCAGGGGCTGGGATTTAGTATAGAAACCAAAATACGGATTTAGGATTTAGTTCATGTCGGTTTTGTGAGGATATAGGGTATGCAGGGAAATCTGGAGCGACCCGGGGAATTTTTGAGAGTAGCAAACAATACCAGGGACCTAGATACACCACCAAGAGACCACCCTACGAAGACGAAGCCCAATAGAGCCTGAGGGGCCGAGGAGGCCGGATTTTGCTAGGTTGTGGCCTGACACTTAGTGGCATGTGGTGTTGGGGTTGGTCCAGTAGCTCATATACACTATGTACATCACCCTAGACTTGTTTGCTTAGCTTTATTTGACCTGAGTCAAAATCTGGGAGCATTTTAGTGTGATTTTAGCTATATTTTCCGTATTTTGAAATGCTAATTTTTGATATTTGGATTTTTATTTGGTTGTTGGATGTTTGTACATCAACAACAAAGGTTGTTTAGTTGATTTTGTACGCGTAAGCTATACGTTCTAGCCTATGAGCAATGCGCGTGCCGTTTTGAATTTCAGAACTTGATTTTAATAGCGTTGTGATATGTGTTGTTATTGTAGGTACCTTCGCGTGGATTCCGAGACGACGGAGTGTGGCGTCATCGACTACGGCAAGCGAAGACCAATGTGAGTAGATCTATATCTACGGGGGAAGTCGGGTGGATGGCGTATAGCACCCCCGCAAACTTGATGGAAACCGATTTATATATGTAGATTATGGTTAATGAAACCTTTAATAGAAAACTATAGATAGAGTTAAAAGGTAGTTAGAGATCCATATTAGAAACTAAAGGATAGTTAGAAGTGATATGATACGGCTAATATGTGATGATGGGATTTGAAGATGATATTTGACGATATTACTATAGACTAGATCGCCGATGATGTTGTGTCGTCCGAACCATACCTATTTCCAAACCGAAGAATCGTATGCATCTTTTAAACAGATACCTTGAGGGACGTTATGGATTTTCAAACGATATATTTTCCTTAAAAACACCGTAACCCTTATTTTCAAAACTACGATTCGCATCTTTCAAAAACTGTTGTATGGTTCGGGTGTGTGTGTTAGATTAGATAAGTATTCTTATAGTAAAGGTAGAATGTATATATATATATAACATTTGACTCGATGTGAGATATAAATGTGATGAAAAGAATTGTACGATGCGATATGATGAATTTGGTGATATGTTGGTATACGGATGCGAGTCGATTGAGATGATTGATTGCCGGTCCCCTTGATATGAGATTTTTATGGATGTGACCTGGGACATAAGTTTATAGATATATATATATATATAGAATGTCGTGAATCATGTGTAATATGTCGTACGAGACGTTAGGTCCGTACCCCTCATTGTCATATAGGATGATAGGATCCCTATTGGTTTAATGCCGTCGTACGATGATTTTCTGTACGTGATGAGTTCGACTTGATGATTGATCCATACCCTTGACTAGAGGATGTCGTACGATGGATTATACCGTACATGACGTTGTGTGGCTAGATGCCGATTGATAGATTCACCGACTCGGTCATGTTAGATACGTATACCCGTTAGCATTTACATATGATTTACCTTATGCTGCATTCATGTTATTCGCATTGCATTACTTATACCTGTGATAGTACACCTGCACCATTATCGATGATGCGTATATTACACGTACACATATTGTAGGCTCACACACTTCATCATCTATAATTGCCATGTCACTACACAGTTGGATTGCTTCATCATGATATGACTCTTCGCATAACATACTTGCGTATATCCCACTTGTACATCCATATTGGCGCACATACCCACTTGTACACTCATACTCGCGTACATGTATATTTGTGCATCCATGTCTACATACATACTTATTGCACTTACATAGACGATGTTGCATGATATTCAGATATGCTTACATTTTATCATATGTCGCATACATCATGCTTTATGATTTTACGCATTGAGATATGCTGTTTTCATGAGATTTCTGGATTTGAGAACCATGGCTGTTTCAAAAGAAAGCATGTACTGTTTTAAAAACCCGGTTTCTCTTGATATGATATTTCAGTGCGTCCACCATGTGTTTTCTCGGTTCTAAGTGTGACATGTGAAACCCGATTCGAGGAGCCGGATGAGGCCGATTGCGGGTACATGGTGGACCCGGTATGGTACCCCGGGGCAAGAAAGGGATGCTGTGTATATAGACGGTGAGCCTGGCAGAGGGACCACTACCTACCGGTGATTGTATTGGGCACGGCGGATATCCGGAGGATACCGACCGGAGTTGAGAGATGAAATGGGCCGATCTGGACTGACGGAGCCCATGGGCCTATCCGGACTGACGGAGCCCGAGAGATATGAGGATTTACGTGTCGATGCTAGACACGGGTTTCATGATGTTTTCGAGTGTCGAGGTTGGACACTCCGGTTACATGATTTTTATGTGTCGCGAGGGACACCCGTTGATTTACATCCTCATACTTTCATGCATATACTTTTATGATATTCACATGCATGATATTGTTTTGTCATTGGATGACACGTGGACGAGACCCATATGCATACATACATTGATTATATGGGTGGATGATAACCGCATACACTTAGGTGTTGATTACATTGTTGGCACATATACGACCCGGTCACCCTAGATATCATAGTATTACCTATATGATATAGTTGACCTAGGAGTCGTTGTTTATTCGATTTCTACTTGTAGATGTTTTTCTATTCACGAGTTGGCAACTCACCCCCGTTGTGCTACAGTTCTTGCAGGTTGACCGCATGGATCGGTTGCGGCATCGCTGGCACACAGTTGCTTTTGGGTGATTTGCTTGGTAGGTGGGACATTTGTATCGTACCCACTCTTGTATCTATATTCCATATTGTATCTAGTTAACTCCATCAAATTAAAAACTAGTAATTGTATAAGAAATGAGACATAGCAAGACTTGTAGTTGCGAGGTTTGAGCGTTGGGTTGTATGTTCGCATTTTTGGGTTGATATCTCTCTTTATTCTTTACCATTAGTGGTCATCTTCGCCGTTGGGCGTCGTATACTTATTTATAATATCTTGCGTGGTTGTGATCCGCCGGTTGGCGAAGAGCTAGCTCCCGCTTGGGATGCCTTTATCATCATTATGTATTGTGGTTTTGGATCAAAAAATACAAAGGAGGTGCTGCCCAAAT
Organism: Agapanthus africanus; assembly: GCA_030015575.1. Classification (NCBI taxonomy): domain Eukaryota; kingdom Viridiplantae; phylum Streptophyta; class Magnoliopsida; order Asparagales; family Amaryllidaceae; genus Agapanthus; species Agapanthus africanus. Next base: position 514,062,235 of record JASDDO010000024.1, on the reverse strand, counting down.
TTTTAAAAGACGAAACATGTTTTCAAACTAGTAAATTTCACTTGCATTATTTATGCCCCTTTTTCCATGCATTTAAGAAAACTTGATTTCATTATACCCTTATTTCAAAACTTCACCTCCTTTATTTTCTTTAAAAGGTTTAGATTTCTGGATTTCAGCTTACTTGAATTATGTTACGCCTTTAGACGTTGCGTGATTCAAGTGCTGGTGATGAGCTAATATTTCGGGTCGTGACACCATTGGTTTATGCTACACGGGCACTATTCATGTGGACACACATGCCTTGGTAATTGCTATTCCACGAACAACTTAGAACTTGCTAGATCGGTACTGAAGACATTTGCATTATACATGATACTTAAACTGGTAGTTGTATTTTTCAATTCACCAAGCTTGATATGAAGGATTGCTAGTCGTATATACATACCTTATTTCATTTTCATCCATATATGTTTTCCTACCCATAAATCGCATTTCATATTGTTGATACTACAGACATTCATTAATTTTAACATGTTCATGTATTGTGATTCGATTCGAGGATTTCGATATTTTTGAGATTTATGGATTTGGAGAAACCGCAATGATTTAAGAACGTATTACCATTTTTAAAAATGTAATTTGCGATTTTCTCGTGATATGATGTATGGGTCGTCCACCATGAGATTTCTCGGTTCTTGAGCGGTATCATACACCCGATTCGAGGAGGAGGAAGAACCGTCTGTGGGTGTATGGTGGACCCAGTGCGGTACCCCAGGGCAAGATGGTCGCAGATGATGGCGTTGAGCCAGGTAAGGGAGCACTGCCGACCGGTTATTTATAACGCGGCGGATATCCGAAAGATACCGACGTAGTCTTGAGATTTGATGATATGGGCTAGTCCGGATTTCCGGAGCCCGAGATTTGATGATATGGGCCAGTCCGGATTGTCGGAGCCCGAGATATTGAGTTATTGATACATTGAGACTTGGGAAGTCGAGACATTGAGATATTCATATTTGGTGTCGATGCTTGACAAGGATTTCTATCGATTTCATTGATGATATTACAGTTAAAACACAGAAGTTTTACTAAGATAAGAATATAGATTTCCTCATGCTAAACATATTCAGATCTCGTATTGTTTATGCATTCATGTTGCATACATATTAGCGCATCGCATCACAGTGATATATGTAGGTTGTGACGCATTCGCGTACATGCTTACAATAGCCTTATTAGATGTTACTTATTACTCCCAAGTTGGCAATTCACCCCCGTTGTGCCACAGTATTTTGTAAGTCCGACCCGTCAGCACAGTAGCGGCGGGCGCACTACCTTATTTTGCTTCTTTTGCTTGGACTCGCGGCATCGCTCGTAGGTGAGTTGCGGGGATATTTTGTCTCCACCTTGTATTATTATTGTATCTAGTGTACTCCATCTACCGTATCTACCACTTGTACCGTTGTATTTATGACCTAGAGATGAGAAAGTGAGATTTGTATACATATATGTTGTTTCTCTGGGGTTGAGCTCACTTGAGCCGACATGATGCTTTATTACTTTTGTGTCTTTTTATGCTTATTTTGCACGGTGATGATATATATTGCGTGTGATGGTGATTCCGCCATTGGCGAAGAGCTAGCTCCCGCTTGGTGATGCCTTATTTGATGATGTACATATATTCTTATTTTGTACCCGTTTGGGGCCAGTATTTACAAAGGAGACTCTGCCGAAATTTTCGGAAAAGTGTGATGTTACTTTTAAAGGTTTGATGTAACTTATTTGATTAAAATCGCTTTCCTTAACTGGGTTTCTATTCACTCTATTTCTCTAATTGGTTTTGATTTCTGTGCTTTGGCTTACTTAGATTACGTACGCCTTGAGACATTTCGTAATTTAAGTGCCAGTCACGCTCCGTACTTTTCGGGTCGTGACAAATGGCCGCGCGTGAAAATCGTGGGGGTCGTGGAGGACGTAGGGGTCATGGACGTCGGAGAGATGCGATATCAGAAGATGGAGGTATTTTTCGTGAACGAGAATTGCAAGATGTCATAGTAGATGACCTGCGAAGGCAGAACGCAGAGTTGTTGAGGCAGATCGAAGAGTTGAAAATAGAACAAGCACGTCTCCATAGGCGACGGGCTACCGATTCGGATCATGATGACGATTCAGGATCCGAAGTGAGTTATCAGGTAGGGCATGGCTTCCAAGGTGGTTATGAACGACCCTGGGATGGCGTAAAGGTGGATCTCCCTAATTATGCAAGCGGCTACCAACTCGAAGATTTCCTTGATTGGATTAACACGGTGGAACGCGTCTTTGAATATAAAGATGTTCCCCTGGTAAAGAAAGTGAAGTTGGTTGCCATCAAACTTAAAAGTCGGACGTCGGCATGGTGGGAACAAGAGTGTCATGTCAGAGAGAAGTGAGGCAAGCCTAAGATCATGAGTTGGGAGAAGATGAAGGAGAAACTAAAAAAGGAGTTACTTCCGTTCAACTACACCTAAACTATGTACCAGCGACTACAACAATTGAGGCAGGGGACTCGATCTGTTGACGCCTACATAGAAGAGTTCCATCTGTTGATCGCTTGAAACGATCTGGCAGAGACCGAGAAGCAACGAGTAACCCGCTACCTTGGGGACTCCGTTAATCAATCTATGATGAGCTGATCCTTCATCCGCTGTTCAAGCTCTCCGAAGCGTGTCAGCATGCCTTACTTACCGAGAAGAAACAGTCCCGAGGAGGGGGCGGAACATATTCCCGAGAAGATGTGAGAAACCGCTTTACAGCCCCAACGGCCACCGCGCCAACAACAGCAGCTCCGAACATGGGACCTACAATAGCAAATTCCAACTTCCGTTGTTTTGAGTGCGGGGAACCGGGACATCGCGCCGCAAACTATCCCAAACGCTTGAACAAAGACAAGCAGTTGATGGTAAATGCTGACGATGAGGGGGAACCTGATGAAGCTAGCGAGGATGAAAGCGAAGACCAAGGGGAGTTCTCGTTGGACGGTGAAAGGACCCATACAGCCTTTGTCGTTCAGAGGACCCTTCTCGCATTTAGACAGGGAGAGAAGGAGGACTGGCTATGGACCAACGTCTTCCACACCACATGTACCATCAAAGAGAAAGTTTTCAAGGTCATCGTTGATGGAGGAAGATGCAAGAACTTCATATCTAAGGAGGTAGTGCAGAGGCTCAACCTAGTCACCCAGAAACATCCTCGCCCGTACAAACTGCACTGGCTAAAAAAGGGCAGCGAAGTGATTGTAGATTCGCGTTGCTTAGTTTCCTTCTCTATGGGAAACAAGTATTTTGATGAAACCTGGTGTGACATCATGACCATAGACGCATGTCATCTACTCCCAGAGCGGCCATGGCAGTATGATCGGAAGACGGTGCATGATGGGCAGCGAAATACCTATACTTTTGTGAAAGATGGCCAGAAATTTATGCTCTGGCTCATGAGAGAAGAAGCTGGGCCCAAACCCGCATCGGGGGAAGGAAGCGATCATTTTACTAAGGTAACGCTTACCAATGAGGCGCGTCCGTTCGAGGAGACTGGGGTTATCTATGTCGTGGTGAGCACGAAAGCACGTGCAGAATCCGAACCCTCAGAAGTTTCTGATATAGTCAAGCCACTACTACGGGATTACACAGACGTATTCCCGAACGAGCTAGCCAACAACCTCTCACCAATGAGAAACATACAACACTGCATCGACCTTAATCCTAGCGCAAGTCTTCTCAACAAACCAGCATACTGTATGAACCTGAGAGAACACCAAGAGCTAAGGAGGCAGGTGGAGGAGTTGCTGGAAAAAGGATTTGTATAACCCAGCATGAGTCCTTATGTCGTGCCAGCCCTTTTAAATCCTAAGAAGGATGGCTCATGGCGTATGTGCATCGACAATCGTAGTATCAACAAAATCACCGTGAAGTATCGCTTCCCGATACCGCGACTCAACGACATGCTCGACCAGCTTGCAAGGGCCAAAGTCTTTTCGAAGATAGACCTGAAGAGCGGGTATCACCAAATCCGCATCCGACAGGGGGACGAGTGGAAGACCGCGTTCAAGATGCAGGATGGACTTTATGAATGGAAGGTGATGCCATTTGGTCTGTCCAATGCACCAAGCACATTCATAAAGGTCATGAACCACGTTCTACAGCCATTCTTTGGAAGGTGTGTGGTCGTATATTTTGATGACATCTTTATTTATAGCCCTTCTCATGAGACTCACTTGCAGGATTTGAGAAATGTTCTCGAGGTGATAAGAAAGCAACATCTCTACGTCCATCCGAAGAAGTGCCACTTCATGGAAGATCAAATCATGTTTTTGGGTTTCATCATCTCCAGTGAGGGGGTGCGTGCAAACCCATACAAAGTACAAGCAGTTCGAGATTGGCCCGCACCGAGGAACATTCAAGAAGTCTGAAGTTTTCACGGCCTCACTTCCATCTACCGTCGTTTTGTACCAAATTTCAGCGAAGTAATGACCCCAATCACAGACTGCCTCAAGTCGCGGGTACCTTTCCACTAGAGTGACGAAGCACAGCAAGCATTCGACGCCATCAAAAAGAAACTAACTACTCCCCCTGTGTTGGCTTTGCCAGATTTTGATAAAATATTCGAGGTGGCATGTGATGCATCGAGGATGGATATCGGTGGTGTACTCGTTCAATAAAAGTGACTAGTAGCCTTCTTCAGCGAGAAACTAAATGGCGCTAGGGCCAAGTACAGCACCTAAGACGCCGAGTTCTATGCTATCGTCCAAGCCTTGCGACATTGGGAGAACTATTTATTGCAGTGCGAATTCATCCTTCATTCTGATCATGAAGCGCTCAGGTACATTAATGGGTCACATAAGTTGAATCGTCGACATGGTCGATGGGTTGAATATGTTAGCTATAGTGCCCTCAAGTCAATTATTGGATCGCAGGCTCGTGATTGCAATGATTGAGAGAGGGCCTATACCGGTAGAACAGTCTTACTCGACATGATAGAATGCTATCTTGTTTGTCTTTATCACCGTGTACATGCTTTAGGTGACATTACAGATCACTATTACATGTTGATAGAGCTCATAGGATTCTTGCTTGACTACCAGCAGTATGATGGCGATCATATATGTGAGAGTTGGGTGGTCTGTAAGCACATCCTTAAAGTGTCCCTAATCGTGGGAGTTTCGAGACTGGGCATCGATACTCCAAGAGTAGACTAGTGTATATGGATCGAGACCCTGACGAGGGGCGTTGGCCGGTCTCACAAGCCATTGGTGTCAGTTGGTTCACCTAAGATGTATACAGATGCTCATTGGGTTATTAGTACACCGGACGGACTCGCCAGGAACATACTAATTCGTATTATATCTATTGTCAGATAGCAGTTCCCAGGTGACATGTGTACAGGTTAGTCTATCGACCTGAGATCGTCATTTGTCTTGTGTGAGTTCCCACTGTGCTTTGATTACTACCCTACCACGGCTCAAAAAATTCGTGCAAACAGGTTTTAGTTGGGTACAGTCCCGAGCCACATGGAGGCAGTGAGCGGATCGTCGGGGGATTCGTCTCTCCCGGTATTGGGGGTTGATGGTTAAGAATTACTGATCTAGGATCGGTAGTTTCTCAGGTGGTGATAGGTTTCATGCCGACACTAAAAGTCAAGTTATTAGGGGTCTGGCTTTATCCACCGCCTAGACTCGATATGCGATACTCATGGACGAATGGACCGGACTGTACGGATATTGTCACTGTCAGGCTCAGTAGGGTTTCAGGATGAGTTTGCTCGTCGGCCTCCCTTTCGCTCAATACCTGGGTAGCCGTTACGTACAGCTAGTGCCACTGACGTGCTTGTAGTTAAACTTACTGCCAGCGTATTGACGAGTCTTTAGAGTCCCACACAGAGGGTTACACAGCTTCGGGCGAAACGTTGTAGAGGTCGTATAGTTTTATGGCAGGGTTCGATCACATACGTGTACTTGTGCATAGATGATGTTCGGACGGATCATACTAGTGGGCTTTGGTTTAAACCGGATCCTAGTATTATAGTGTTGGATTACTTTCGTCTCGTTGTATTCGTATTCAGTCGGAATACGGATGCGGGTATGTATATACGGATGAGGGGTATTCTTGTAATTCGTTACAAGATTACTTTAGTTGTTGCCATTTCTTTTACTGCTTTAAACATTTTGTTTAAATGTTTAATTGGTGGAAAATATGAGTGCAAGTCTTGGCATTGAGCATTGATTCATGGTGCATGCACTTGGTGACTCATGGTATTGGGTCATGTGTTGATTTGTTTTGGCTAAGATATTTGTTGTGGGCAATTTGTGAGATGGCAGATCTTTTTCTTGCCTTGGTTTTCCTTTAAGTTCTCACAACATATATCTTACAACACTGAACTTCTTCACTTGCCTTTTTTTCTTTATCTCACATTTTCCACTCTTGGCAACTTCTTCAACCTCCACCCAAACCCTCTCATGAGTTGAGAATCATTGGGTGTATTGAGACAAAGTGATCACACACACACTCTACTTCATCTTGGCTATCTAGGCTAGCAAACTAGATATCCGAGTTGCTTCGGTTTTGAGGCGGGAGCCCGTATTACTAACCTCGACGTGGATCTTCTTTGATGGAGGGAGACCGAAGATCAATCATGATCAAGGAAGCCGCGGGGTGCTTGGGACAGAGGTTGAAGATCGAAGGACACGGATCGATCGGTATAACCTCTCTAAACTCATTTCATAGAACTAGTATAGGGTTAATGGTACGATCCGTAGATTAAGGTTCCGTTAGCGCCGGGTTTTAAAAGTTTTTGTTCCTTATTTAGCCACGGATTGATGGTCGGGATGCTACCGTAACCCAACATGGTATCAGAGCCAACCCATTAACTGCATACTAGTTTGTTTAGACGATGTTAAAGTATCGAAACCGAAACAACTCCGAAATATCACTCGATGTATACCATTCTCTGTCGAATTTTATATGGTCTTCTAAAAATAGTTAAGCAACTGCAGAAGACTACTCAGGTGACAACTAGAACACACACCAAATACGGGCTCGAAATGACTTTACTTGGCCGGCCACATTGGGGAAAAATCCGGCATGGCCGGTTTTTGTGTTGAGTTTCGACTTGAAATTTGTAGTGTGCTTTAGTCTTTGGAATATTGGTTTAGTGGTATTGCTAGTTTAGCCCAGTTTGGATATGGTTTTATCTAGTAGTTTGGGGCTATTCGAGGTTATTTCGAAGTCGATATTTCTAACACTGTTTAAAGTTTTACAGTACATGGATTACTATCTGAGACCGTGAATGTCATTAGAGCGGTACAACTTATCTAATTTCTATAGTTCTTTTAGACGGGTTTGCGAACATGACATTCACGTTGATGTTCTGTGTTGTGCTGTGTTTGTTGGCTGGACTATCGTGGTGGATAGCTTGGGTGCAATGTTAGTACAGTTTAGTTTCATTTGTACATTTGATATCGCGGGGCGAGCGTCCGACATGTGGACTGCCGTCACTGCCTGCTTGTATATTATTTGTTTGGGGCACGACCGGGTTGAGGTCAATGTCACCATTGTACACATTTTCTTTCCTGTACTAGGATTACCCCGCGATGGAGTGCACGGATAGCCGAGTTCTGGAGGGCAACGGGTCCGCATCTCATGGCGTTGAGAAGGAGGGGGCTTCACTTTAGAATTGGCGGGCTGTTCGTCGCACTCATAGGGGGTACAGGTTGACCCAAGAAGGGGTGCTCAAGTTACCGGATTCCGTGAAGTGCCGAGTGGCCCATTCACTTTAATGAAGGGGGATGCCTCACTTCTGGTTTTGGCGGGTAACTTGCCGCACTCGTAGGGGTCTAGGTTTTCATTGCACTGGTGTCACGACCCGAAGGTACGGAACGTGACCGGCACTTAGATTACGAAGCGTCTAGAGGCGCCACGTGACCTAAGTAAGCCGAAGCCCAGAAATCTAAACCATAAAAGAAGAAGAAGAAGAAAAGAAAACATGAAGAAAAACAAGTTTAAAAGTATCAGCAAATTTCCCAAAAATTTCGGCAGAGTCTCCACTGTAAAAACTAGCCCCCAAACGGGTACAACAAGTATAATATACATAAACAATAAAAAGCATCCCTAAACGGGAGCTAGCTCAACGCCAACAGGCGGAAACAACCACAACAATACACAATAGTATACAACGCCAAAAGGCGAGGCTCAAAACTTAAAAGAAAACAAAACCACCAGATCAGAATAATACATGCGCGACTCTAAGGTCGAAATAAATAACTGGTCCAATAAACTTATCAAGTAATACAAATATGGTTGATGGAGCTTACTAGGTACAAATGAATGAATAAAAGTACAATGGTGGTTCGGATACAAGTGAACCAACCTACCGTGCAAATCACACTGAAGAAAAGATGTGCTAACAAGCTGTCACGGAAACCTGTACATCGAACCTGTAATAAAATTTGGCACAACGGGAGTGAGTTGCCAACTCATGAGTAGAAGACATTTATGAAAAGAAATCGAATGCACGACGCTATCCTAGGTCATAATAATACACTATTATATCCCAATCAACTAGTAATAGCAGGGTAAAACTACGTGTAAGTGCAGATACTCCGTGTCGTGTCAGTGCCTCATATAGTACTATGTCATATGAATGGATATGCATGCACCATGAATGTAAAATAAACAAATCCTGAAATCCAGGTATATCTGTATAAGAAAATCTTTAGCTGTTATCATAGTAAAACGGGTATAGAAACCGGAAATATCAACAATGAAATCCATGGAAATCCGTGTCAAGCATCGACACAAACATGTAAATCTCAAGTCTCATAGTCTCAAAATCTCGGGCTCCGTCAGTCCGGATCGGCCCATATCATCAAATCTCACGACAACGGTCGGTATCCTCCGGATATCCGCCGCGCCAGACATCACCGGTAGGTAGCCTTCCCCTGCCAGGCTCATCATCTACAACTCGATCTTCTTGCCCCGGGGTACCATACCGGGCCCACCATGTACCCGAGACGGTTCATCCACTCCTCGAATCGGGTCTCGAAATCCATCAGAAAACATGAAATCTCATGGTGGACGACACATACATCACGAGAAAACCGCATCTTATGTTTTTTTAAAAAAAAGAGAGGAGGAGAGAGAGAGAAGTTTTTACATATTCTTGCGGTTTTCCCCAAAATCCAGAAATCTCATAGAAATCCAAATCTCAAAATCATGAGCAACTATATGATAAGTGTCGGCATATGCCCATAATACTGCATGATAACATGAAAATATGAATGCATGAATGTCTAAGCAATGAATATCATGTCTGTACTAATGTCAGAGAATAATCACAATATTATATCTGTCTAGTTGTTAACTGATTCTATCCATAAAAGACAATATGATCTAAAGTGTACGTGACATAGCAATTACCGATGATGATGTGTGTGAGCCGGCAAATAAGTGTGCGTGGAATATGCGCATCATCGGTAATAGTGCCGGTGTCCTAACAGGTAAAGTTTATACTGATTATAGCAACATATAAAAGAACATGCACCATGATGATTACAGTATGAATGTAAATACAGGTGTGCATTATCCACTCATCTGCGAGATACGAGTACAACTACCACTATGTGAGTCGAACCTAAACCAGTGTCCATCTAACATCCTAAGGAACTAAACCTAATAGACTAGTCAGTAAGAAACTAGAGTCTACCTAAGGTCTAAATCAATATCTCTAATAGTCGGCGATCCCGCCTCAATAGCGTCACGTACGTAGTACGGCTTCCTCGAATCAAGAGTGCGGATCAATCATCAAATCTAAGCCTCGTACGGTAAAATCCATCGTACGGCATCCCAATATCGGGTTACGGGTCAAGTATCTCCTAGGTGTCTCATTATTCGTATAATGTCATTATCAACTCATCTCATGATCAAGGTGCTAAACTGTAATCGCCTACATCAATCATATATCATCGCCATCATAATAAGTATCATTAGTTTATCCTCAGAAATATCATGTCATATGTATCATATCGTAATCAAGTCATGCATATCCATATCGCGATCAATCACAAGTCATAGTCCGGGTACTATTTTAGAGTCCCATGTACCTCAATATCATCACTACCCCTTATAATTTTAGTATACATGTTCATTATCTCATTCTCTAATGATCCGCTCACACTTAATACGACTATATAGCCAAGAATCACGGCATCAAGCCCAGTTACACTATTTCATCATACCTCGGATATCATATCACATCAATGAATCACATATACGTGTTGTATATATATGTATATACCTATACCTAGTTCTATATACATACACATACACGTATACCCCATGTCGAGTTTCAGTGTGTGCGTGTGTGTGTTTCTATCTGAAACCTACGAACCTCTTCCAAGGTACTCATCCTCTGATATGGTTTTCCTAAATCAGTCTAGTCCAGCCTAGGGTCAATACTAGGGTCCTACTGATTAAGAATCTAGGGTCACATCTGGTTTCCTAATATCAATAAGCACTATTCCTACTCTACGTTGCGGGGGTGCTAAACGCCATCCACCCGACTTTCCCCCCGTAGATATACATCTACTCACCTGGTCCATGTCTGCCGAAGACAGTGTCTCCATCCTCCTCTTCATCGCCCGCAGTCCACGTGAGGGGTACCCAGACGCAAACATTTAAATAGCATCGTAAACCGAATCACATACAAAAGTCAAACGATACAAAGAACAAACATAGGTTAAAACCTATGTCCCGTCCACGCAAAAGAACCAAATACCGCTCGATATCGGCGTACAAACTCCGATGGATCGAGATAACATCATCAAACAACTTGTAGTTTTAAAACACATTACTTATACCATAAAACACGATTAAATCCATCGAAACCCTAAAATCCATCAAACCGTCCAATTTCGTAAAACCCGAAATTGCCAATTTACCGTTTTTCATCAAAACTTGACATTTAAATGAAACCAATAGTTATAAAACTCATTATACAGCATAACTAGACTATACAAACCGTTACTATATTTTTATTACACAAATTTATATTAATTTGAAATTTCTAGTTTGCAACATTTAACAATTTTCAACATTTTCCAAGCAAAATACCACAATTCCACCTCAAAACATGATTTGGCATAAATTAATGACTTAAACCACAATTTATGATGATAATGATATAATGAAACCATAATTATATTTTTAATCACATTTATTTAGAAATTCCTAAAATCTAGTTTACAAAATAATAGCATTTTATTACTATTTTTCCAATTATCAAAGTAATCTAGTGATCAAACTAAGTTTTTCATTCAATTAATATGCTAATATTCTCATTAAAATTACCATCTAATGATAACACCCTTAATAAGAATTTTATTTTACCCACAAACACATTTTAGAAAAATCTAGTTAGCTAAATAGTTTAATTAAAACAATTTCGATAAACAATTTATTATACCACCACCATGCAAGAATTTTCCACTCTAAAAGATGTTAAACTAGCTATTATAATCCTAATTAATTAATAAAAGCCACCTCTTGAATTTGCAAACCCTAACTTGAATTTTAGAATTTGCAACTAGAATTAATCTAATTATGCTTTAAAAGAAATATCTAATAGAAATAAAACAAAAGAGAAGGATTTATACCTCCACAACCTCATGTCCAAACTTGAAAATGAGCCTCAAAAATACATGCTTTCCCACTCCAAAATCCATGTAAAGAAGAGTAGAGAATAAAGGGTATGAAATAATTAGGATTTTGTGGAATTTTAATTGGATTTTTGAAGTATTTTTGATGAATTTTGAAATAAAATGAAGTGGGAAATGGGGGGGCTGCCATGGTTGAGGCCGGCCATGAGAGGGAGTGAGGGAGAGAAAGAAATGAGTGAGGAAAAATGTGGAAGCTTCAAGAAAAGAAACATCATATAAAGTCCTTTCATGCTTTTATTTATTTATTTTTTTATTCCTTTACTATAGCAACTCAAGAAAACTCTAGAAAATAGGAAAATTTGCAAATAAATTTTGCATGATACACACTAAATTCTAACATGCCATGGTTCATTTTTACAAATTAAAACCATTTAAATTTGTAATTTACACTAATTTAGTGTAAAAATAAAGCTTATGTTAATATTTAAAATAATTAATTTAGGAAAAATATTTAATTAAACTAAAATTTATAAGTGGCTAAATAAACAGTATTTACTAGTAATTACATAATTAAATAGGTATTTTTGAATTTATAATGAAAAACAATTGCGGTTTGGTTTTACGAAAAATACATTTGCTTTACCGAAAATCATAAAATTCACTTAAACAATTTTATTCATTTAATTATTTATTTAATTATTTTTAAAACGTTACAACTGGCTATCCACACGACCAGGGAACGTCGGGTTTCGGTTGCGGCTTAAAGGAAACCCGGGGCTCCCAGATTATCTGTATTGTTCTGTGATGCTTATCGCTTATTTGTTATGTTGCATTTATCATGCTGGAATGATTATTATATATTGCTATATATATATACTGTTTCCCCCAATAAGAGAGCAAGGCTCTGTTCAAAATTTGAACTGAGGCAGCGCCTCACGTGCAAAGCACGAGAGCGCCAGCGTCCAGAGTTAAGAACTCTGAAGCAGCGCTTCACGTGCAAGAACGAGAGAGCGCCAGCGCCAAGAGTTAAAAATTCTGAGAGGCAGCGCCTCACGTGCAAAGCACAAGAGCGCCAGCGCCAGAACTAAAAGTTCTCCACCCTTGGATCAAAGATCCAACGAAGATGATAAATCATTAGAGCACAGAATTAAATTCTGATTGAGGAAATACTTCTCAAATCTTTCTAAAAAAGAAAGATTGTGCTCTGTAAATCAGAGCACCGTTGGATCAAAGATCCAATAGTGATTAAAAATCACCAAGCTACAGAATAAGCTCTATAGGGGAAAATATCTTCCCAATCTTTCTAAACAAGAAAGATACCGTTGGATTAAAGATCCAATGTGATTAAAATCACCAAGATACAGAATAAGCTCTGTATGGGGAAATATTTTCCCAATCTTGTTAAAAACAAGAAAAAGGTCTTCTGTAAAACAGAAGTCCTTGGATCAAAGAACCAACGGTGGATAAATTCCCCAAATCAATTAAGAAATCTCTCAATGAGAGATTTCCTTAACTGAATCAACAAATGTGCCTCCACTATATAAAGACCCCAAGACTTCAAGTCTTGGAAAGAAGAACTGCCCCAAAAACATCAAGTTCAAAAAAAAAGGAGCAAGCAAAAAGAGCTTTAAAAACAGAGAGGAAAGAAGAAGAACTTTCCTCAAGGTAAAGAGAGATCATAGTATCTCATCTGCATACCCAAGGGTTTAACCATAAAAAAAGAACATGGTTCTTTCCCTTGATCTGAGATCCATGAGACAAATCTCCCACAGATGAGAATTTAATTCTCGTAGGGATGAATTGTTCTTGGGGATTGAAGATTCAGGGGAGAACAAATAATTGAACTCTTCAGACAAATGCACAATGAAGGAAACAGCGCCGAGGGCCCCCACGTGCCACTCACGTGGGCGCTGCTAAAATAAGGAGTGCTTTGCACTCAGTGGTTGGCGCCCAGCCCCAAGCGCTTCACGTGCCCCTCACGTGGGCGCTGATAAAGTAAAGAGTGCTCTGCACTCAATGGTTGGCTCCTAGCGCCGAGCGCCCAACGTGCTTCTCACGTGGACGCTGTTTAACATAAAGCGCTCTGTAAATAGAGCCCAGCACCAGAAAGAGTGTTTAACACTCAATAAAAAAACAAAAAAAATGGGTGAGCATCAAAGCCCATATCAATGCTCAGCATTGTTGAACAAAAGGGACCAAGCCCAAACAAGTGTTTAACACTTTATTGAAAAATTGAGTGGGCTGATCCAAGCTGACCAAAAGTCCCTAATTCAGATTAACCGAGCCCATGGGCTCACAATTTTTCTAAATTTGATCTTAGTCCTAAACCCAACTACAGATCTCTCAACTGACATTGGTTCAAGGGTACATCTCCCCACACCTCTGATATATGTCATTGTAATTCTTCAACGTCTTCGGAGAGATAGCGGGTCCCGACAATCAACAAACCCAACGGACCGCAATGTCCTTAAACTAATGATGGACTATGGTGTCCTTAAACCCAATGGACCGCAACGTCCTTAAACTAAACTCCATGAACTATGATGTCCTTAAGCCTAAAACTCTATGGACTATGATGTCCTTAAACATGGACTATGATGTCCTTAAACCCAATGGACCGCAACGTCCTTAAACTAAACTCTATGGACTATGATGTCCTTAAACCCAATGGACCGCAACATCCCTAAACTAAACTCCATGGACTATGACGTCCCTAAACTAAACTCTATGGACCGCAATGTTCTTAAACTAATGATGGACTATGATGTCCTTAAACCTAATGGACCGCAACGTCCCTAAACTAAACTCTATGGACTATGATGTCCTTAAACATGGACTATGATGTCCTTAAACCCAATGGACCGCAACGTCCCTAAACTAAACTCCAGAGACTATGATGTCCTTAAACCCAAAACTCTATGGATTATGATGTCCTTAAACATGGACTATGATGTCCTTAAACCCAATGGACCGCAACGTCCCTAAACTAAACTCCATGGACTATGATACTCAATGGACCACAACGTCCTTAAACTAAACTCCATGGACTATGATGTCCCTAAACTAAACTCTATGGACTATGATGTCCTTAAACATGGACTATGATGTCCTTAAACCCAATGGACCGCAACATCCCTAAACTAAACTCCATGGACTATGATGTCCTTAACCCAAAACTCTATGGACTATGATGTCCTTAAACATGGATTATGATGTCCTTAAACCCAATGGACCGTAATGTCCCTAAACTAAAACGATAGAACCCAAATGCTCTTTCGTTGGAATAGAAGTGATCCTGAACCACCGTTAAGTAGATCTTAATCCAATATCGGATTAACGTATCCTTAACAAACATTTAAGTTGATCTTGATCTCAAACGAGGTTAACGATCCTTAAATCAAACCAAACCCAAATCTAAGAAAATCGGATTTGGACTAATCTGTAAGTCTACGCTAGCGCCCCGGCCGTCTACAGACGCCAAATGCGGAACATAAACTTTTTAACTGGCGCTATCGTATACTTTAACCCGGATCTTCCATTATTGCTAAACTAACAAACTGTAAAGAGTGTAGAAAGGTTATACCGAACGATCCGAGTCCTTCATTCTTTAACCATCATCCCACGCTCCGTTGCGGCTGCTCCGATCTCGTCGATCTCCGATCTGCTCGTCCAGGTGGCACCACATCACTGATTCTTTAAACGGGCTCCCGCCTCTAACTCGAGGCAACTCGGTCGTCAAGTTTGCTAAAAGAGACGACCAAGAATGATGTAGAGAATGAGTAGATGACTTTGTCTCACTTCGTCCAAGTCCGTGGACGATCGGTTAATGAAGTTGCCATTTTATCGGGTGATGGAAATGAAAGAGGCAATGAAATTTCCATGCACCCTAAACCATAGTCTTTTCTCTCAAGAATGAAATTAATCTCTCTCTCTCTCACTCAAGGGGGGCCGGCCACAATTTAAGCAAGAGGGAGGTGATGGTAGGAGCAATCAAGGGGGTGACCATAAGAAAAATATCAAGCATAAAGATCTTAACCAAAACAAAATGCTTTAAAGTTAAAGCATGAGTCATAAACCTAGTCATCATGCATTAATGAACCATTAAATGCATCCAATGAAAACTCAACACCAATTAATCCTAGTCACCTCATCTAGATGCTTCTAGAACACTGACTCACCTCAACAGAAGAAAAGATAAATCCGTCTTTAACCGAATGTTAAAAGACGGCTGATAGAAAACTGGAAACTGGCAACTTCCAAAAGTGATCCTGAAACGACTTTCAGGATAACCCCGTAACTGTATAAATATACCCGCATTTGTATTACGACCGAATACAAATGCAACTGAGACAAAGATATTATACCTACTCAATATAATACTCGGATCCGGCTTAAACCAAAGCCGACCAGTATCATCTGCCCGAAAAATAACACGTGCGTAAACGCACGTGCATTTTCCGAACCCTGCCATAAAACCATACGGCCTCTACAACGTTTCGCCCGAACTTGGGAAACTGTCTGTGGGGGACTCTAATGACTCGTCAGTACCCTGGCAGTGGGTTTAACCACAAACCGTCAGCGGCACTAGCTATGCGTAACGGTTGCCCACGGACTGACCTCAAGGGAAGCCGATGAGCGAACTCAAGGGAGGCCGATGAGCGAACTCATCCGGAAACCCTACTGAGCCTAACAGTGACAATGTATATACAGTCCGGTCCGTTCGTCAATGAGTATCGCATATCCGCCTAGGGGGCTAGTAACGTCAGACCCCCAATAGCAGTATAAGTCGTGTCGGAGTGAAGCCCAATAACACCCTGAGATACTACTGGAGTACCTACCAGTAAATATCCTGCCATGGCCATGGACTTTGTGTAATGGCTCTCCTAGACACAGCACGACCTCGCCCCCAATACCGGGAGAGACGAATCCCCTGCCGATCCGCTCACGTGCCTCCATATGGCTCGGGACTGTACCCAAAAGCTACCTGTTTGCACGACTCCTTTGAGCCGTGGTAGGGTAGAAATCAAAGCACAGTGGGAACTCACACGAGACAAATGACGACCTCAGGTCGATGAACTAACCTGTACACATGTCACCGGGGAACTGCTATCTGACGATAGGTATAGTACTAACTAGCAGATTCCCGGCGAGTCCTGTCCGGTGTACTCATAACCCAATGAGCACCTGGATACATCTTAGGTGATCCAACTGACACCAGTGGCTTGTGAGACCGGCCACCGCCCCTCGTCGGGGTCTCGACTGTATACACTAGTCTATTCCGGAGTATCGATGCCCTGTCTCGAAACTCCCACGACTAGGGACCACAATTAAGGATATGCATATAAACTACCCAACTCTCACGTATATGATCGCCATCATACTGTTGGTAGTAAAGCAAGATCCTAAGGGCTCTATCAAAGTGTAACATGCAATCAGTCACCTGAACATGTACACGACTGATAAAGACAAACCAGATAGCATACTATCATTTCGAGTAAGACTGTCCTACCGGGATAGGTCCTCCGCAATCATTGCAATCACGTACCTGCGATCCAATAATTGGCTATGAGGGCACTATCTCCAACAATCTCCCACTTGCACTCAAGGCTATTTATTGCGATGTCGACTACTCACAGCCCGTGTGAAACCGAACATCCAACTCCTCTACTAATCAGTTTCACAAAGCCCGTTTGTAAAACTATTGTGTTCGAGAAATAGCCTCAGTGAGTGGATCCGCCTAGATGTTTCTTTCTATATCTCTCTAAATCTCAAGTTCGCGGAGAAATCCATCTCCCGAATTGAGTAATACCTGTCCTAGAATATGTCTGGATATCTGATGGGACCTAGTTCATAAATGAACTCCAAATCCAAACTTCTTAGACTGTATCGATCGCTGAACCTAATCAGTATCGGGCACCATGCCTCCCACAGTATCCTCTTGGACCACCTGTCCATAATACTGTCCCTCTTCGTCAGAGGGAAAAACTATAACTCTGACAATCACTCTGTCATCCATGTCACCTTTAAAGCCTGGAATGATAATCGTCTCCCGAAGGAGGCTGCCGTCATCAAATCCGTAGAACATGTACTTGTGTTCTAAAACTGCTTCCTTATGTCTCTCCAGGATTGGATTAATACAAACTTATTGCATCTAGTGCAAAAACAACATCTGGTGTGGTACTTGACATCTCATGATTGACTCAATTGCCTAAGCAAGTGATCTGCCAATCATGCACTTCCCTCTCCCCTTTAGTCTATACGACACCTTTAGAGAGGGTGACTCCATCACCTGCAGGTACATCACCATGCTAGGAGTCAACTATTCTAAAAACCATTAGAATACTGTCAAAGTACCCACATTGGGAAACTACCCAAATCCAGATCTAAAACCATAGATCTAGAAACCATAATGTCTGATATTATATCCATATCCTGTATGGAGAAACAACTGTGTGACGACCACAGTACAACCGATCGTAGTATAGGAATTTTACTTCCCACTCTGTGTATGTCATCCAGATACCATGACATCACACCCTACTACCTTCTTAACAGATTCATCCCCTATTCTGATTGAAGTCAAACCCATGACTGTCACATCAAAATTAGATGATCTTTCTCCGCTACAACTGCTCTAGTCTATAAATAGACATAAGCTACTTTCCCACTAAACTTCCGCTGCTCCCACTGACTACGACAACCCTCCTACCGGGTCTCATATCCTGGAACAACAGTAGTGTCAAGTCTGGGTAGATAATAACCTCCCTGTCACCGTCCTTGAGGCTACCGAAGTACCTCTCGGGTGTCTGAGGTTACCCACCATATCTGCGAAGTGGCTATTGGAATATCAAACCTGATTGAATATATAGGTCCTATTAAATTTTCCGTAATCGTTCGTGGTTCTGGAATCACTTCCAGTTCTACCATACTCCCACTACTGTTTTCTGAAAAAATCCATTTTACTAAAACTGTGGCGAGTCAAGAACAATATCACTATTGATCTTCCAAATGGTAGAATATCAACCCTCGTCATAGCCAGGGTCAACCCACAAACAGCCATTACAGAAACGTACCCTGAGTTATCCAGAGTCTGGTTTTAAGCATAAGCTGGACAACTCCCCATACCTTAATATCTTTTAAGGTACGATCCATTCTATATCCAATATAGAAACTTTGGCACTTATTTAATTGGAACCATATTCAAATCATGCAGCTGTCTCCAGTGCATATCACTTTAATGGAAAAAAGCCAATCAGCATTACTCAACTTTAGGAATCCATCCAATTATGAGTAACCTGAAAGAGAAACACGTTTCTCAAAACCATCACTATCATCTGAATACTAATCACAAGAATCTACATCTTCGATCTCTTTGAAGAATCCCGATACTTGTGACACCTGGTTCTCTACTTTATTCTTATACCCACAACTTCTCAAAACTTAGACCTTGTATTTCTACGAAACACTTGTCTAAATACTAGAGAAGTTATAAGTGAACAGAACATAGTACGAGGACCTACCCCTTTGTCCTGATGGACACTGGACAACATACAATACTCTGTATAAGTCCGCTGAGTTTAAGCAACTCAAAACCTGTGCGTCGTAGGTTAAAAACTGTACCCTGGCGATTTCCTCAAATATCACCAATTTCAACGAATTCCGATATAATGAGGATAATCACCTAATTCCCAATAACTTACTCCCACTCAACATCTGAAAAACCATATAGATATGAGAATGAAACCTGGTAAATGCATACCCTTGGAGTAAGTATCCAATCGGGAAAACAGTTTTCCTTTAACAATGCACTGAAACATGAAAATGTTTCGTAGGGGTATCCTGGTATTCATAGCAATGCCTCTTCCATAATCCAATTCATGACTTCAACCGTATATTTTATTGTCATCTCTCCAAATCCCTTTATTTGTCTTTAGTCGTTACCTTCTGTACACCATCGTTAGGTTAAATGGTTTTCTTCCTTCCCTACCGTTCGACACCAGCCTATGGTTTGGAAGAAGACTATCCAGTAAGCATAATAGGTGTACCCTCCTAAACCAAGGAGTACTCGTATCTTGAAAGAAGGTGATGATAAAAGACAATTGAATAATACCTTATTCCTTTAAAGGTGAAATAGGAGTGGCGATGAAGTACGTGGTTTTGGTCGTGAATGATATCTACTTTGCCCTCTTTCTAATCCCTTTATTTTGTCTTTACATATTACCTTCTGCACACCCTACTTAGGCTAATTGGTTTTCTTCATTCCCTACCTTTCGGCACATGCCTATGGTTTGGAATAAGACTATCCAATAAGCGTAATAGGTGTACTCTCCTAAACCAAGGAGCTCTCGCAACCTGAGAGAAGGTGATAATAAAAGACAACTGAATAAACCAATTCTATTTCTCCTGAACCTGGATCCATCCTCGAAGAATTCCCTTCGAGTTCGTATATAACCATACGATGGATCTATCCAATGGAAGTGGATATCCGTAGTAATACGGGTGTTCTGAGAAATGCAAAGGGTAAAAGAAGGAGCGGCAATGACTTATGCAACATAGACAATCCAAAAGCCAGTATTTTAAGAAGGTTCGGTCAACTTGGTCACTGAGTCATAGTCTAGGGTCGGTCAAAGGTCGCTGCCAAAGAGAGAGAGAGAAAAGAAACACTCTGCGTGCACTCTAACCTAGATCAGAATGGTTATCACTTTATCTAATCCGGAAACCTCCCACTGTCCTGTCAAATTCTCCTCCAAACCTGAAAGAAGAATCAATCGGGATCACCCGAAGAGTAAACCAACTCATCAGTGGGAATTGGGATCCAACTCTCATCGCATGATAACGTGATGGAATGCATCCACGTTACTCATACTCCAGAAGGTATGCGCATACTTGGCAAGTTTCAGTTTCTTTAGAAACTCCCGATCTGATTTTTTTTTCCATGCTCTTATAACCTCGGCGTTAGGTCAAAATGTCATAAGTCACATGTCAAGTTCTACCAATCACTATCTTGTTAATTTGAACCCACCCGCACATACCCTTGGCATTAGGTCAAAATGGCAGAACGGCTGTCCCAAACCAACTCATCTATCTATGCAACAATTGAATACCCAGCAGCTACCAAACACTATGCCTTGGCGTTAGGTCAAAATACATAGCTTGAATACTACTGAATACCCAAAAGAAGTGACGGAGGGCTACGGATGGTTTTTGGCGAAAAACCTTTAACGTAGTGAACTTGATATCGCTGAAGGAACCTGATAGCTTTTTAAAATATAGTGGCGAAAACCTTTTGCTAAAGAGGTCATTCCCGGTGAAGGGATCTCGGCTCTTTCCTCGTGGAATGAGGTGCAGGATATTCCACTGAATACCGCTATGCAAAGCAACTTGTAATCGACTATAGTGAAGTTATTACCCTGACGTAAACTTTTGCCCAAGGGGTCAGTCCCGGTGAAGGGATATCGGCCCTTGCCCCGTCGAATGAGGTGCAGGATATTCCACTGAATACCGCTATGCATAACAAAAGGAAACGTCTTTGCAATAACACTTTTTAAATTTGTTCCAACAACTAAAACAGGTTTGTTTAATTTTGCATTGATCAGAATCAACGCAGTCCCATCAATCAATCACACCAGAAAAGAACGAAAATAAAATGTACGTATATGCCATCCGCATTCGTCACTGGGTCCCGTCATCACCCGTTAGGTTACTTAACTAACGACAGAGCGGGGACTGGACTAGCGCGGGTGTAAAACATATACAACATCTAATAGTATATAAACCAATATACAATAATCGCTCCAGGCGTGATAATATGCAACATTACAGAAAAGTAATAAGCATCACAGAACAAAACAGATAATCTGGGATCCCCGGGTTTCACAGAGCCGCTGCTGAAACCCGACGTTCCCCTGTCGTGTGGATAGCCTGTGCAATGAAACCTAGACCCCTACGGGTGCGGCAAGTTACCCGCCAAAACCTGAAGCGAGATAGTCCCCATAGCATAGTGAATGGAACACCCGGCACTTCACGGAATCCGGTAAATTGAGCACCCCTCCTTGGGTCAACCTGTACCCCCTACGAGTGCGGCGAATAGTCTGCCAATTTTAGAGTGGGGCCCCTGTGCCTCTCAAAGCCATAAGATGCGGACCCGTTGCCCTCCAGAACCCGGCTATCCGTGCACTCCGTCGCGGGGCAAAACCTAGTACAGTAATGAAAAATAGTACAACAGGAATATCGACCGCAACCTGGTCGTGCCCCAAAAGAATATTATACAACAGGCAGTGACGGCAGTCCACATGTTGGACGCTCGCCCCGCAATATCAAATGTACAAATAAACTCAAACTATACTACCATTGCACACTGCTATCCACCACGACAAATCCGCAACATCACAGCACAACACAGAACATCAACGCGAATGTCACGTTCGCAAACCCGTCTAAAAGAACTATAGCAATCAGACGCGATTTACCGATCAAATGACATTCCCGGTCGGAGATATAATGTAAGCACTGTAAACTAACATGTTTAAATTTCGATCGACAAAATATCATAAAGTGGGCCCCACACAAATCTGGAGAACAGTAACAAAACCTGGGCCCAAAAGATATATACCAAAAATCCTAATTTCCAACACAGAATTCACTATAGAAAATTGGCAAAGTGATGTGACTTTCCTGCGGCGGATCCGCGGCCAAGACAACTGCTGGGGCCGCGGATCCGCGGTGGAACAGTCGACTCACTTGGTCGAATTTCTCCAGTATTCCTAAAAAACCCTGCTTGATTTTCTGGTATGGTCAAAATGACATTTGGACCAGTTTGAAAATTAACAGAAACTGTCAAGCTTAAAAATTGCGATTTTTGATTTCCGATTCGATCGATATTTTAAACGCGTTAGCACAAGTTAGTATAGCAAAATGGTGAGGCTCTGATACCACTGTAAGTCTACGCTAGCGCCCCGGCCGTCTACAGACGCCAAATGCGGAACAAAAACTTTTTAACTGGCGCTATCGTATACTTTAACCCGGATCTTCCATTATTGCTAAACTAACAAACTGTAAAGAGTGTAGAAAGGTTATACCGAACGATCCGAGTCCTTCGTTCTTTAACCATCATCCCACGCTCCGTTGCGGCTGCTCCGATCTCGTCGATCTCCGATCTGCTCGTCCAGGTGGCACCACATCACTGATTCTTTAAACGGGCTCCCGCCTCTAACTCGAGGCAACTCGGTCGTCAAGTTTGCCAAAAGAGACGACCAAGAATGATGTAGAGAATGAGTAGATAACTTTGTCTCACTTCGTCCAAGTCCGTGGACGATCGGTTAATGAAGTTGCCATTTTATCGGGTGATGGAAATGAAAGAGGCAATGAAATTTCCATGCACCCTAAACCATAGTCTTTTCTCTCAAGAATGAAATTAATCTCTCTCTCTCTCACTCAAGGGGGGCCGGCCACAATTTAAGCAAGAGGGAGGTGATGGTAGGAGCAATCAAGGGGGTGACCATAAGAAAAATATCAAGCATAAAGATCTTAACCAAAACAAAATGCTTTAAAGTTAAAGCATGAGTCATAAACCTAGTCATCATGCATTAATGAACCATTAAATGCATCCAATGAAAACTCAACACCAATTAATCCTAGTCACCTCATCTAGATGCTTCTAGAACACTGACTCACCTCAACAGAAGAAAAGATAAATCCGTCTTTAACCGAATGTTAAAAGACGGCTGATAGAAAACTGGAAACTGGCAACTTCCAAAAGTGATCCTGAAACGACTTTCAGGATAACCCCGTAACTGTATAAATATACCCGCATTTGTATTACGACCGAATACAAATGCAACTGAGACAAAGATATTATACCTACTCAATATAATACTCGGATCCGGCTTAAACCAAAGCCGACCAGTATCATCTGCCCGAAAAATAACACGTGCGTAAACGCACGTGCATTTTCCGAACCCTGCCATAAAACCATACGGCCTCTACAACGTTTCGTCCGAACTTGGGAAACTGTCTGTGGGGGACTCTAATGACTCGTCAGTACCCTGGCAGTGGGTTTAACCACAAACCGTCAGCGGCACTAGCTATGCGTAACGGTTGCCCACGGACTGACCTCAAGGGAAGCCGATGAGCGAACTCAAGGGAGGCCGATGAGCGAACTCATCCGGAAACCCTACTGAGCCTAACAGTAACAATGTATATACAGTCCGGTCCGTTCGTCAATGAGTATCGCATATCCGCCTAGGGGGCTAGTAACGTCAGACCCCCAATAGCAGTATAAGTCGTGTCGGAGTGAAGCCCAATAACACCCTGAGATACTACTGGAGTACCTACCAGTAAATCTCCTGCCATGGCCATGGACTTTGTGTAATGGATCTCCTAGACACAGCACGACCTCGCCCCCAATACCGGGAGAGACGAATCCCCTGCCGATCCGCTCACGTGCCTCTATATGGCTCGGGACTGTACCCAAAAGCTACCTGTTTGCACGACTCCTTTGAGCCGTGGTAGGGTAGAAATCAAAGCACAGTGGGAACTCACACGAGAAAAATGACGACCTCAGGTCGATGAACTAACCTGTACACATGTCACCAGGGAACTGCTATCTGACGATAGGTATAGTACTAACTAGCAGATTCCCGGCGAGTCCTGTCCGGTGTACTCATAACCCAATGAGCACCTGTATACATCTTAGGTGATCCAACTGACACCAGTGGCTTGTGAGACCGGCCACCGCCCCTCGTCGGGGTCTCGACTGTATACACTAGTCTACTCCGGAGTATCGATGCCCTGTCTCGAAACTCCCACGACTAGGGACCACAATTAAGGATATGCATATAAACTACCCAACTCTCACGTATATGATCGCCATCATACTGTTGGTAGTAAAGCAAGATCCTAAGGGCTCTATCAAAGTGTAACATGCAATCAGTCACCTGAACATGTACACGACTGATAAAGACAAACCAGATAGCATACTATCATTTCGAGTAAGACTGTCCTATCGGGATAGGTCCTCCGCAATCATTGCAATCACGTACCTGCGATCCAATAATTGACTATGAGGGCACTATCTCCAACATAATCCCCACCCTACGGGCGACAACATAAATTAGTCTCCGTATACAATCCACGGGCAACCAAAAAATAAAACAAACACATACGACACAAAGTGACCTTCTGGAGCAGGAGAAAGTGGTTATCACTACGCGGTAACGTAATTAACTGCAGGGGCTTGCGCCTGCAGGGAAGAGCGTCCCCACAATCAAAAAACCCCTCTCAATGAGGGGGAATCTGAAGAAGTCTGCTACAACGGCCGTATTTGTTTAAACCTTCGATACATGGTGCCATAAATTAACTTGGCATCTTCAGAGAGGTAGACAGATAAAACCAAATAGCATCTGCCCTCAAATTCAGGCAAGACGTTTGTCTTCCCGGTTTTCGGCGGTAAACAGATTCTGGTACGCCCGGTGGAACCTTTTCCTCTTTCCACTCCACACTTCGTGTGTCGTGCTTCGCGAACAAATCGCGGTTTGCTATGGTTTCCCCTAGAGTCGAGGTACTGAGATTTGGTGTTTTGCTCCTGTGCAGAGAATAGAAGATCAATGGCTTCCAAATGTACCTGCAACAGCAACTCTTGCTCTGTCCCATCTGGAGGAGTAACTTACGGGTCCCAAGCGGCCTCCATCTTCAAGTCTTCAAGTCTTCAAGTCTTGTAGAGAAGAACCGCCGCGAAAACTTCAAGTTCAAAAATAAAGGAGCAAGCAAAAAGAGCTTTAAAAACAGAGAGGAAAGAAGAAGAACTTTCTTCAAGGTAAAGAGAGATCATAGTATCTCATCTGCATACCCAAGGATTTAACCCTAAAAAAAGAACATAGTTCTTTTCCTGAATCTGAGATTCATGAGACAAATCTCCCACAGATGAGAATTTAATTCTCGTAGGGATGAATTTATTCTTGGGGATTGAAGATCCACGGGAGAACAAAGAATTGAACTCTTCAGAAAATTGCACAAAAAAGGAAACAGCGCCGAGCACCCCACGTGCCACTCACGTGGGCGCTGCTAAATTAAGGAGTGCTTAGCACTTAGTGGTTGGCTCCCAGCGCCAAGCGCTTCATGTGCCCCTCACGTGGGCGCTAATAAAATAAAGAGCGCTTAGCACTTAGTGGTTGGCGCTCAGCGCCAAGCGCTTCACGTGCCCCTCACGTGGACGCTAATAAAATAAAGAGTGCTCTGCACTCAGTGATTAGCGCCAAGCGCTCCACGTGCCCCTCACGTGGGCGCTGATAAAGTAAAGAGTGCTCTGCACTCAATAGTTGGCACCTAACGCCGAGCGCCCCACGTGCTTCTCACGTGGGCGCTGTTTAACATAAAATGCTCTGTAAATAGAGCTCAACGCCATAAAGAGTGTGAGCATCAAAGCCCATATCAATACTCAGCATTGTTGAACAAAAAGGACTGAGCCCAAACAAGTGTTTAACACTTTATTCAAAAATTGAGTGGGCTGAGTCCAAGCTGACCAAAAGCCCCTAATTCAGATCAACCAAGCCCATGGGCTCACAATTTTTTTAAATTTGATCTTAGTCCTAAAACCAACTACAGATCTCTCAACTGACATGGGTTCAAGGGTACATCTCCCCACACCTCTAATATATGTCGTCGTAATTCTTCAATGTCTTCAGAGAGGTGGCGGATCCCGACAACCAACAATTCAATGGACTGTGATGTCCTTAAACTAACTATGGTCTGTAATGTCCTTAAACTAATCTTTATAGACTATGATGTACTTAAACCCAATGGAAACCCAATGGACTGTAATGTCCTTAAACTAATGATGGAATATGATGTCCTTAAACCTAATGGACCGCAACGTCCCTAAACTAAACTTTATGGACTATGATGTCCTTAAACCACGGGCTATGATGTCCTTAAATCAGGGACTATGTTGTCCTTAAACTACGGACTATGATGTCCTTAAACTAAAAACCCTATGGACTATGATGTCCTTAAACCATGGACTATGATGTCCTTAAACACGGACTGTGATGTCCTTAAAAAATGGACCGCAACGTCCCTAAACTAATAACGGACCGCAACGTCCTTAAACTAAAATGATAGGGCCTAAATACTCTTTCGTTGGATCTAAATGATCCTAAAACCTTGTTAAGTAGATCTTAGTCTAAAATTAGACTGACGTATCCTTAACAAATATTTAAGTTGATTTTAATCTCAAACGAGATTAACGATCCTTAAATCAACCAAACTCAAATCTAAGAAAATACGGATTTAGACTAATCCACGCCCTACGAGCGACAACATAAATTAGTCTCCGTATACAATCCACGGGAAACCCAAAACAAAACAAACACACATGGCACGAAGTGAACATCTGGAGAAGGAGAAAGTGGTTATCACTACACAGTAACGAAATTAACTGCAGGGGCTTGCGCCTGCAGGGAAGAGCGTCCCCACAATCAAAAAAACCCTCGCAAACGAGGGGGGATCTGACGAAGTCTGCTACAACGGCCGCATCTGTCCAAACCTCCGATATACGGTGCCATAAATCAACTTGGCATCTTCGGAGAGGTGGATGGATAAAACCCAATAGCATCTGCCCTCCCAAATTCAGGCCAGACGTCCTAACGTCCCGGTCGCGTCTTTCGGCGGTAAACAGATTCTGGCACGCCCGGTAGGACCTTTTCCTCTTTCTACTCCACACATCGTGTGTCGTGCTTCGCGAACAAATCGTGGTTTGCTATGGTTGCCCCTGGAGTCGAGGTACTGAGATTTGGTGTTTTGCTCCTGTGCAGAGAAAAGAATATCAATGGCTTCCAAATGTACCTACAATAGCAACTCTTGCTCCGTCCCATCTGGAGGAGTAACTTACGGGCCCCAAGCGGCCTCCATCTTCGCAATGCCGGTGGAACAGGTAACACAGGCCACCATTGGGTTGTTCTTCGGAACCATGATCCCGCCAACACGTGGGCGCTGTTTAACATAAAGCGCTCTGTAAATAGAGCCCAGCTCCATAAGGAGTGTTTAACACTCAATAAAAAAATAAAAAAAAGGGGGTGAGCATCAAAGCCTGTTAGTTATATGTATGCCCTAGAGGCCATTACTATACATAGGATGTATATTGTAGTGGATGCTTGGACATATATAGGGAGGACTTTCTTGCTCGACATGATAGTATGCTATCTGGTTGCTCTTTACCTTAACGTGTACACTGATTGTCTCTCTGTTACATGTTGGTAAATCCCTTAGGATGTGTACTTGACTACCTGGACTATGATGCGGATCATACTAGTGGGGACATGGTAGTCCATAAGTACATCCTTCAAGGTCCCTAGTCGTGGGTGTATCGAGACAGGGCATCGATATACCAGTGTAGACTAGCGTATACCTTCTCGACCCATACAGATGGGCGATGGATGATCCCATATCCATTGGTGTTTGACATCAGAGATGATATACGGGTGCTCAGTGGAGACTGGGTACACTGGACGGACCCACCGAGAACTCTCAGATGGTATTATACCTTACGTCAGATGGCAGTTCTCTGGTGACACTGGTACAGGTTAGTCTGTAGACCCGAGATCGTCATAGAGTCTTGTGTGATTCCCACTGTGCTTTGATTTCCACCTTACCACGTCCAAGAGGGCGTGCAAAACGGTGGTTTTTGGGTACAGTCCCGAATCACATGGAGGCAATGAGCGATAGGAGGGGATTCGTCTCTCCCGGTATAGGGAGTTGATGTTGCGCTGTGTTCGATTGGCTATAACTGGAAATCCCTGGCCAGGGTTGCTGAGATTTACTGGTAAGTGTTACCAGTAGTTTCTCGAACTGTTATAGACCTCATATCGACACGACTTATCGAACTATTGGGGTCTGACGTTTACCACCCCTAGGCGAGATATGCGACATATCAGACGACGAGACCGGACTATACGGTAAGTGTTACTGGTTGGATTCACAGGAGTGTGAGCGGGCTTGCTCGTCGATCTTCTGATCGCTCAATACCCGGGTGGCCGTTATGTTTAGCAGACCGCTTGCGGCTTGTGGGTGTTTGATATGATCATCACCTGCTGCCGGCGTATTGACGAGTCTTTAGAGTCCTACACAGAGGTTTCCTGGCTCAAGCGAAACGAAATAGGAGCGCATATGAGATATGTGCAGGACCGAGAATAATGCGTGTATGTGATACCGTATTCTATTCTCGTGATGAATGTATCGATTGGTTATATACGATATAACCTAGTTATCGAATCAAGGATTGATTCGATAAGTCGATACATTGGATATTAGTCGGTCATATGCGATATGACCGGATCGTTAAATCAAGTGTTGATTTAATGATTTAATGCATAATTATATATTTGATATATTATTTTGCATTAACTAGTATTGGTTCACTTAAGATGGATTTTCTCACTTGATGTGCACATTGTATATATGATATATGTTTGTGCACTAGTTTGTATCATGTTTGATGATACATGCAAACTTGGGTGTGTGTTTACTTTAAACCATGTTTAGGTTAACGGTTAGGGTTTTAAATGTTTTATTTATATTCTTTAATTCATTTTTGGGCAAAAAGGGAAATGGTGGCTTGCTTTGTTTTATAGTTGAAGCTTCATGAAGCTTTGAATAAGTCTACCATTTTTGTTTTATGCTTAACCTAACCATTCATCTAACCATAGTTTATTCTCTACACTAAACCATAGTTGCTAAAATGATAAGAATCCTTTGATTTTCTTTTTGATTATTATTCTTATCATATTCTTTTTCTACTTCTTCTTCTTCTTCAAGAAGAAAGAAGCTTGCTAGCTTCAATGGTGACTTGAGAAAAAGAGTGAGAAATTCAATTCTAAAGTGAACCCACTTCCTATTTCTTCATCCTCTACCACTTGCCAAGTAGTATAGGGTTTTTTCTTCACAAGTTTCATGGCTTGGTGAAGTTGGAGCTTGATCTTGTGTTGGCTCGACGTAGATCATCTTCGGCATCAAAGTCGACGACCTAGCCCGCCGATTTCTCCGATGAAGCCGACGCTAGAGCCCGAGATCCGATGATCGCAGCGAGGGGACTTCATCATGGAGCTATGGAGGTGGAGGACCGGATCTAAAAAGGTTGTATTTCCGTTAATAAAGTTGTTTGCTCGCATATGTTATCGCCTAAACTCTAGTCAACGATCTAGTTTAGGGTTTCTCGGCACCGGAAAATTTTGAAATTGGCATGGTTGATGCCTTGTGAGACCTCATTAGTGTGCCTAGGAACCCTACAAAGCCCATATCAATGCTCAGCATTGTTGAACAAAAGGGACCGAGCCCAAACAAGTGTTTAACATTTTATTCAAAAATTGAGTGGGCTGAGTCCAAACTGACCAAAAGTCCCTAATTCAGATCAACCGAGCCCATAGGCTCACAATTTTCCTAAATTTGATCTTAGTCCTAAACCCAACTACATATCTCTCAACTGACATTGGTTCAAGGGTACATCTCCCCACACCTCTGATATATGTCGTTGTAATTCTTCAACGTTTTCGAAGAGGTGGCAGGTCCCGACAATCAACAAACCCAACGGACCGCAATGTCCTTAAACTAATGATGGACTATGATGTCCTTAAACCCAATGGCCCGCAACGTCCCTAAACTAAACTCCATGGACTATGATGTGTTAGTTTTATGTATGCCCTAGAGGCCATTATTGTACATATGATGTATATTATAGTGGATACTTGGACATATATAGATAGGACTTTCTTGCTCGACATGATAGTATGCTATCTGGTTGCTCTTTATCTTAACATCTATACTTGTCTCTCGATACTGTCTCATGGTTACATGTTGGTAAAACCCTTAGGATGTGTACTTGACTACCAGGATTATGATGTAGATCATAGCAGTAGGGCCATGGTAGTCTATAAGTTCATCCTTTAATGTTCCTATTCGTGGGTGTATCGAGACAGGGCATCATTATACCAGAATAGACTAGCGTATACGCTTCTCGACCCATGAGATGGGCGATGATGGATGATCCCATATCCATTGGTATTTGAGATCAGAGATGGTATACGGGTGCTCAGTGGAGACTGGGTACGCTGGATGGACTCGCCGAGAACTCCTAGACGGTATTATACCTGACGTCAGATAGCAGTTCTCTGGTGACACTGGTACAGGTTAGTCTGTAGACCCGAGATCATCATAGAGTCTTGTGTGATTCCCACTGTGCTTTGATTTCCACCTTACCACGTTCAAGAGGACGTGCAAAACGGTGGTTTTTGGGTACATCCCCGAGTCACATGGAGGCAATGAGCGATAGGAGGGGATTTCGTCTCTCCTGGTATTGGGGGTAGATGTCGTGCTGTGCTCGATTGGCTATAACTGGAAGTCCCTGGCCAGGGCTGAGTTAGAGATTTACTGGTATGTGTTATCAGTAGTTTCTCGACCTGTTATGAGCCTCGTATCGGCATGACTTATCGAGTTATTTGGGTCTGACGTTTACCACCCCTAGACTGGATATGCGACATCTCAGACGAAGATACCGGACTGTACGGTAGTGTTACTGACAAGCTTTACAGGAGCTAGAGTGGGCTTGCTTGTTGATCTTCTGATCGCTCGATACCCGGGTAACCGTTACGTCCAGCTAGTACCGCTGACGGCTTGTGGGTGCTTGATATGATCATCACCTACTGCCGACGTATTGACGAGTCTTTAGAGTCCTACACAGAGGTTTTACTGGCTCAGGCAAAATGAAGTAGGAGCACATATGTGATATGTGCGGGACCGAGATTAATACGAGTATGTGATACCGTATTATATTCTCGCGATTTATTCGTATCGGTCGATTATATGTGATATAGCTGGGTTATCGAATCAAGTGTTGATTCGATAAGTTGATACAGATAATATTAGTCAGTTATATGAGATATAGCCGGATTATTAAATCAAGTGTTGATTTGATAATTTAGTGTATAATTGTATGTGTGATATACTAGTTTACATTAACTAATATTATCTCACTTAAACATTTCTTTTCTCACTTGTGTGCATATAATATATATATATATATATATATATATATATATTATTGTACATTTTTTTGTGTCATGGTTGATGATACATGCAACATGGGTGTATGAACCTTACACCATGATAAAGATAATGTAGGGTTTATTTATTTATGGTAATTCAATTATTAGTTGGAAATTTGTCACATGGCATGAAGCTTCATAAAACTTTGAGATCCATTGACTTAGTCCACTAGTTTTGTCTTACACTAGATATTTGTTAACCCAACCATTATCTAAACTCATGGTTAAGTCTCTACATGAATAATATTTGATATTTTCTCACTCATGGTTGCCATTCACTCTCACAACATTATCTCTCTTCATCTTCTTCCTCAAGCTCAAGAGCTCTCTAGCTTTTGTGCAAGTGAAAAATATTAGTGAGAAAATCAATTCCAAAGTGAGCAAAAATCCTACTTCATCATCCTCTACTAGATTAGCACTTTAGAATAGGGTGTTAGTGTTAGTTATATATATGCCCTAGAGGCCATTGTTGTACATATGATGTATATTATAATGGATGCTTGGATATATATAGAGAGGACCTTCTTGCTCGTCATGATAGTATGCTATTTGGTTTCTCTTTATCTTAACATGTTGACTTATATTAGTTTACTGTCTTACTCTCACATGTTGATAAAGCCCTTAGAATATATACTCGACTACTAGGACTATGATGAGATCATACTAGTGGGGCCACGGTAGTCGACTAGTACATCCTATAACTGTTCCTAGTCGAGGGTGTATCAAGACAGGGCATCGATACACCAGAGTAGACTAGCGTATACGCATCTTGACCCATATGATGGGCGATGGATGATCCCATATCTATCGGTGTTTGGCATCAAGGATGGTGTATAGGTGCTCAGTGGAGACTGGGTACACTGGACGGACTCGCCGAGAACTCCCAGATGGTATTATACCTCACGTCAGATGGCAGTTCTCCGGTGACACTGGTACAGGTTAGTCTGTAGACCCGAGATCGTCATAGAGTCTTGTGTGATTCCCACTGTGCTTTGATTTCCACCTTACCACGTCCAAGAAGGCGTGTAAAACGGTAGCTTTGGGTACAGTCCCGAATCATATGGAGGCAATGAGCGATAGGAGGGGATTCGTCTCTCCCGGTATAGGGAGTTGATGTTGTGCTGTGTTCGATTGGCTATAACTAGAAGTCCCTGGCCTGGGCTGATATAGAGTACTACTGGTAAGTATTATCAGTAGGTTCTCGACCTGTTATGAGCCTCACATCGACACGACTTATCGGTTACTGGGGTCTGACGTTTACCTCCCCTAGACCAGATATGCGTTATATCAGACGAAGAGACCGGACTGTACGGGAGTGTTACTGATTGGATTCACAGGAGAATGTACAGGCTTGCTTGTTGATCTTCTGATCGCTCAATACCTGGGTGGCTGTTACATTTAGCTGACCACTTGCAACTTGTGGGTGTTTGATATGATCATCACCTACTGCCGGCGTATTGACGATTCTTTAGAGTCCTACACAGAGGTTTCTTGACTCAGGAAAAATGGAGTAAGAGCACATATGTGATATGTGCAGGACCGAGGATAATACGATATGAGATACTGTATTATATTCTCGCGATATTTTGATATGAGCCGGGTCATCGGATCAAGTGTCGATTCGATGAATCCGTACAGATATATATATATTAGTCGGTTATTTGAGAAATAGCTGGATTGTCGAATCAAGTGTTGATTCAATAATTTAATGTATAATTATATATATGATATATTACATTACATTATCCAATATTGGCTCGCTTTATTGATTCATTTTCTCACATGGTAATACATTGATATATATGCGATATATGTTAATTGTATTATTTTCTTTTGTTACAAAAATATATTATATATGTGATATATAATATTGTAACAAGTTATGATTACTAATGCAACATGATTAGTGGAGATTAAACATGGTTAGGGTTTGATTTGGGTTAGCTCTTTCTTGTAGCTTCTAGAAACTTTTATTTTGTTTTGAGCTAAGATATTATATGTTGATATTTTGTGAGATATTTTTAAACCCAACCCAAACCCTTAACCCTAGTTAACTCTCTACAATGGTTAGCCCTTTTTCTTTTATCAACCATGGTTGCATTTGTAATTATCATTACAATTCATTGTTCATCACAAATGAGTTCATCTTCTTCTTCCTCCTTGCAAAGCTTTCTAGCTTTGAGTTTTGTGATGAATTAGTGTGAGATTATGAAAATAAAAGAGAGCATAAATCCTACTTCATCATCCTCATATAATCTAGCCAATTAGATTAGGGTGTTCACATCATTAATACTTGATTAGGGAGTGAGAGCTTGAGTTAAAGAAACTTCAAGGTAGATCATCTTTGAAAAGGAAGACTACAAGCTAGTATGGATCATTCGGGTTGTGGAGCTTCTCTTGAGTCCGAGAGATCATGGATCGCGGCGAAGGGACTACTACTCGGAGCTTATAAAGTGAAGGAGCGGACTACAAAGGTTGTAATCCCTCACTCTTAGTTGTAAAGATGTTTACTTGCATGTTTAACCCTAATTATCTAGCAAAGATCCTCGCTTTGGGTTGTTCGGCACGTCTAAATTTTAAATCGGGCATGGTTGATGCCTTATAGACCCTTGTAAGAGTTCCTAGTAACCCTACAGTGGTATCAGAGTCAAGCTAGAGCATTAGGCGACATGTATACGCAGTTAAAAGTCCGATCGAACCCCGAAACGTCGGTTTTGAACCCCTCTCTGGAAATTTTTTTAAATTTTGATTTTTTTCGTATTAAAAATAATCAGAAAATTCAGCAGGCAATTCTAAGGATTAATGTAAAATACGAGCCCCCAACTCCCTGAAGTCGCCACGGAACCGCGGTAGGAACATGCTTCCAGCGGCGGTTCCGCGGCCGTACTTGGGAGTTAAGGTCTCGTATTTGTAGGCTTAATCCGTAGGTATTAGTATATACATCTGGGAATTTTTAATCTTGCTCAAGTGTTGAGTTCTCTGGAGATCTTTTGTATTCATTGATTCAATCGGAAAGTTTAACTTTGTTTTGTTTTCCGGATAATTTAGAGCCTGTTAAAATGTTCGAACGGATATCAATAACTCGTTTTTTCCCGACACGAAAAACTTTCAAGTGTTGAATTTTTCTTGAGTTTAAAACTTTCGGAAATACATGCAAGCATATCTGTGGACCCTCTAGAAGAACGTAACCTTAACTCGATTATGTGACCGTCAAAACTTCCACTGAACCTTTGGGTTTGTGGTAGTTTGGCGTTGCCACATGTGAGACATTGGTTTGACCCTTCTACGGCTGGTTCACTGGGGCTGTGACATATTCTGGGATTTTTTGAACTCCGCTCAAGTGTTGAGCTATTTGGAAATCTTGGGTATTTGATTATTCGATCGGAAAGTTTAACTTTGTCTATTTATCTGGAATGTGATACAATATGTGGAATACATATAGTTAGGCATGAAATGCGAAGTATGTGATATTTCGGATTTATGATATCTAAACTGATTGTGGATTCCAAATGTTGTAGTTTTACACTTTCTTTTCTGTAACCGTAAGCGTAGTATGTGGTGTATCGCCGGCTTCGTTGCTATACATCAACGATAATCGGGATGCGCATACTTCCTTACGTTGATGATATGAGATATTATGTGTTGCTGTGATATGTTATATTGGATCGTCGTGTTAAGAATAGCCAGGGGTTTTATGTGAGATGAGGGTTTTTATTTTCATTCATGTAAAATTCATTTGTATGTAATATTCTTTTATTGGGGCACTTCCGAGATGAGGATGATGTCACCATTGTATATTATTTACTTTTCCGCATTAGGTAGACCCAAGGAAGGGAGCACAAGTAACCGGGTTCTAGGGTACAGTAGGAGGCCATCTCGAGGAGTCGAGACCGGGTCTCCTAACCCTAGAATTGGCAGTGTTGCTTGCCGCTCTCGTAAGGGTCTAGGGATGTGGGTTTGGCTATTCATCGCGACGTGGAATCCGTGTTTTATACAGGCTCGAAATAAAACACGGACGTCCTAGAATATCCAATATTTCATATGTTATCTTCTGCTGCAATGTTCTGTGATGAGATCATATTACTGCCCGAATGCTTATACTATATATATGTTGATATATAAATATTATTGCTTTCGTTTCTTCTGTGATGCTTAGGAAGCATTAATTGATGGGATTTTATTAATAAGATTAATTAAAGAAAAGAAACCTATAAAATGTTGTAGAATCAAAACTTTATAAAAAGGGTAGCTACAGTTTTTGCTTTGCATAGCGGTATATATGATATACCCTGCACCTTATTCGATGAGGAAAGAGCCGAGATCCCTTCACCGGGAGTGACCACTTTAGCAAAACTGGCAGATGCTACAAACTCACGGATTAGTTTTTGATTGCTTATATAGTTCTTGCTTTGCACAGCGGTATATATGATATACCCCGCACCTTATTCGATGGGGAAAGAGCCGAGATCCCTTCACCGGGAGTGACCTCTTTAGCGAAACTAGAAAAGACTCAAAAACACTCCTTTTTCAAAATCACTTGTTTCTACAACGATATCAAGTTCATTACGCTCATGGTTTTCTGAAAAACCTACGTAGCCCTCCGTCATTTCAGATAAAGACTATTTAGTATTCGTGCTGCGTTTGTTGGCCTTTGTCAAGGCGTAGTGTGCGGTAGCTGACTAGTACTTATCTGTTTATGCATGTGATGCGATTGGATTAGGGTAGTCGTACGACCTTGTTGGCTTTTGTCAAGGGTCGTGCGGGTGGGTTTATTTCAATCAAGAAATGACGGGTTGAACTTGACTAGCTTCCTATGGTTTGTTGGCCTTTGTCAAGGTCATAGGGGGTTAGGGGCAAAAGTATTATCGGGAATTTCAAGTGTTGAAATTTGCAATGAGATTGCATACCTCCTATGAGATAGTTGGATCCCGATACCCACTGCGAGTAAGAGTTACTCCTGGGAGAATTTTACACAGGACAATTAGCCGATCAAGTAGGTGTCTAGAAAGGTGTTAACGGGGTTATGCCTCTGGGAAAACGAGATTTATTTTAATTAGGTCCGTGCAAAAGCACGAGGAACCTCCCTCAAGTACCAACACTGATCTGGCTGAAAGATTGATGAAATTGTAGGGTGTAATTAATCCCGGCTAATCTTACCTTTTAGGGTTTGAAGGAAGATTTGATAAAAACAGTGGGAGACATCCTGATTAGATAAGATAATAAACACTCTAATCTTGCAAGAGCATACGCTAAAGTGTTTTCTTCTCTCTCTCTCCAGGTAGCGACCATGTCAGGCCTTAATCAAGATAATAATATGGATGTATTGACTGAACCCGCTTATTATACCGAGCAGGGGATCGTTGGTCCCGTTCTTTCTTATAAGAGTTATAAGACTGAGCAGGAAACAGGAGAATATCTGGATTCTTATGCCGCCCAAACGAAGAGCAAGCATGCTGATGCATCTTCTTAGGGTGTGTTAGTTATTGAGAATTGTTTCTCAGTTCACCCTACGTCCTGGGTATTAGATACCGGATCGGGATCCCACATATGTAAATTGTTACGTGGGCTACGTAAAGGTAGAGAACTGGGAAAGGGTGATCATTCCATACAAGTAGGGAATGGTGCAAGTATTACAGCCAAAGCAGTTGGCGAATATCACCTTGTATTACCAAGTAGTAATACATTGATTCTGAATGAGTGCTATTATATACCGAACATGATGTGCAACATTATATCAGTTTCTTTATTAAGTAAAGAAGGATATAATTTTGTAGTACAGGATAATATTATGAACATATTCCTGAATCAAAAGTTGATTGGATCAGGCTCGTTACATAATGGCATATACGTTCTCAATAAAAATACAGTCCTTAATATACAAAACACACACAAGAGGAAAAGTTCAGAAATGAACGAATCCTTCTTATGGCATTGTAGACTTGGTCATATCAATGCGACACGGCTAGCTAAGTTACATAAGGATGGATATTTGAATACGTTCAAATTATCATCTTATGATACTTGACATTCATGTCTCAAAGGTAAAATGACCAAAACTCCGTTTAGTAGACACGGAGCAAGAGTTGAGGAACTCTTAGGGCTGATATATAATGATGTATGTGGACCCATGTCTACACATGCCAGGAACGGTTCTTCCTACTTCATTACATTCACTGACGATCTCTCAAGATACGGACATGTGTTCCTGATGAAACACAAGTCTGAAGCTTTTGAGAAATTCAGAGAATATAAGCACGAAGTAGAGAACCAAACGGGAAAAAGTATTAAGATCCTTCGATCTGATCGAGGAGGAGAATACTTAAGTAATGAGTTCCTAGATTATCTAAAAGAGAATGGGATTCTCTCTCAGCTTACACCTCCCTATACACCACAGCACAACAGTGTGTCGGAGCGGAGGAATCGCACCCTATTAGATATGGTGCGCTCTATGATGAGCACTTCTGAGTTACCTATTTCCTTCTGGGGACATGCACTGGAGACAGCTGCATACCTATTGAATCAAGTTCCATCTAAATCCGTACCTACCACATCATATGAGATATGGAGTAGGAAGAGACCATGTCTTAAACGAGTTAAGATATGGGGTTGTCCAGCCTATGTTAAAAAGCAAAATCCGGACAAACTCGAGGCACGGTCAGTTCTTTGTAAGTTTGTAGGATATCCTAAATATTCACATGGATATCTATTCTACCACAGCGAGGAACAAAAGGTATTTGATTCTCAACATGCCACCTTTTTAGAAAAGGAATTTCTTGCAAAAGAAATTAGTGGCGATGCGGTAGAGCTGGAAGAGGTTCCAGTACCACAAATTACAACTGATGATTTATTGGAACCAAAGGATTCAGTAGTTCCCGACGAACCCCAGCCTCTCTGCCGATCTAGTAGGGTTTCTTATCCACCTGAGATATACTACGGTTTTCTCATTGATGGTGGGAGCAAGGATTGCATCATGAAAGATGATGATCCAACTAGCTTCGAGCAGGCCATCACGAGTGGTGACTCTGTGAAATGGCTGGATGCAATGCGATCTGAGATGGAATCCATGTACACCAACAAAGTATGGACTTTGGAAGTTGCTCCTGAAGGGGTGAAACCCATTGGGAGCAAATGGATCTTTAAGAAGAAACTTGGTGTAGATGGAAAAGTTGAGACTTTCAAAGCTAGACTTATTGCAAAGGGTTTTCGTCAACGAACAGGTGTGGATTATGACGAAACCTTTTCTCCAGTGGCTATGCTTAAGTCCATCCGGATCTTACTTGCCATTGCTGCATACCATGACTACGAAATCTGGCAAATGGATGTTAAGACCACCTTTCCAAATGGTGATTTAGAAGAGTGCGTATACATGACTCAGCCAGAGGGCTTCGTAGATAGTGGGAGCAGCGGAAAGGTGTGCAAACTGCTTAAATCCATCTATGGGTTAAAGCAAGCATCGCGGAGTTGGAACATCTGATTTTATGTTGTAGTCAAAGAGTTTGACTTCATCAAAAACGTAGATGAACCTTGTATCTATAAGAAGGTTGCAGAGAGTAAGGTTGTCTTCCTCGTATTGTACGTCGATGACATACTCTTGATAGGAAATGATGTTCCTATGCTGCAATCAGTCTAGCTCTTCTTATCACAAAGATTATCAATGAAAGATCTAGGTGATGCCTCCTGCATACTGGGAATTATGATCTATAGAAATAGATCTAAACGGATACTGGGATTGTCCCAATTCAGGTACATTAACACCATACTAAAGAGGTTTAGTATGGAAGAATCCAAGCGTGGGAACCAACCCACGATCTCTGGACTCACTCTCTCCAAAGAGATGTCTCCCAAGACTAATTTGGAAAGAGCTCGCATGCAAGGGATACCCTATGCTTCGGCAATAGGCTCTATCATGTATGCGATGCTATGTACCAAACCCGATGTAGCATACTCACTAAGTATAGTGAGTCAGTATCAAGCAGATCCTGGAGAGAGTCACTGGATAGCTGTGAAGAACATTCTCAAGTACTTGCGAAGGACTAAAGAGATGTTCTTGGTGTATGGTAACGGAGAACTCCAGGTGGAGTCCATTACCAATTCGAGCTTCCAAAGTGATAAGGACGACTCTAAGTCTCACTCGGGATTTGTCTTTACCCTCAATGGAGGGGCGGTATGTTGGAAGAGTTCCAAACAGGATACCGTTGCAGACTCGACGATGGAGGCTGCCAACGATGCTGCCAAAGAGGGTGTCTGGATAAAGAAGTTCATCACTGAACTTGGTTTGGTTCCGTCCATTGAGCATCCAATACCTTTGTATTGCGATAACAATGGAGCTGTGGCTTTGGCCAAGGAACCCAGTTCCCATCAGAAGTCCAGACATATTCTGAGGCCGTATCACCTGATCAGGCAGATAGTTGATCGCCGGGAGATCGAGGTCAGGAGAGTTGTTACGAAGGACAACACTGCAGATCCACTCACGAAGGCCATTCCCCAGATACAGTTTAAGAGATTATTCGGGATGCTAGGTATGAGATACTACAACAGCTGGCCTTAGTGCAAGTGAGAGATTGTTAGTTATATATATGCCCTAGAGGCCATTGTTGTACATATGATGTATATTATACTGGATGCTTGGATATATATAGAGAGGACTTTCTTGCTCGTCATGATGGTATGCCATTTGGTTTCTCTTTATCTTAACATGTTGACTTATATTAGTTTACAGTCTTACTCTCACATGTTGATAAAGCCCTTAGGATATGTAATAGACTGCTGGGACTATGATGAGATCATACTAGTGGGCCCACAGTAGTCGACGAGTACATCCTATAACTGTTCCTAGTCGGGGGTATATCGAGACAGGGCATCGATACACCAGAGTAGACTAGCGTATACGCATCTTGACCCATATGATGGGTGATGGATGATCCCATATCCATCGGTGTTTGACATCAAGGATGGTGTACGGATGCTCAGTGGAGACTGGGTACACTGGACAGACTCGCCGAGAACTCCCAGATGGTATTATACCTCACGTCAGATGGCAGTTCTCCGGTGATACTGGTACAGGTTAGTCTGTGTAAGTCTACGGTAGCGCCCCGGCCGTCTGTCCGAGGCCAAAATGCGGAAACGAAAATTTTTCTTAACTTGAAAACCGGCGCTATCGTACACTATAAACCCGGATTGAACTATTAACCTATACCTAGCTAACTAGAGAAGGGATAGAAAAGCTATACCGATTGATCCGTGTCCTTCGGTCTTTGGCCACCATCCTAAGCTCCTCGCGGCATCTCCGGTCTCGATCTCCTCGTCGGAAAGGGCACCACATCTACGAGTCTTTTTACGGGCTCCCGCTTCGTCCGAAGCAACTCGGGCATGGAGTGTGCTAGCCGACGTGTCCAAGATGATGTAGAGAATGTTTGTGATCACTTTGTCTCTTGCATCCATGAGATGGATGGAGGTTGAAGGTGTTGCCATTGGAGGAAGAGGTGAGCACAAGAAGAAAGAAGAAGAAGCCCTTTCGCTTATTATGTTGTGTTGGATAATTTATGAGAGAGAGAGATATATATCATCCCAAAAGAATAATCCCCAAGCCAATACTTGGCTGCCCTCTCTCTCTATATTATCCCCCATAATCATAATTAGGCATTAAATCAATCCATGTCACATTTAATTATCACCCAAACCAAGACCATGAGTCACTAAAAGAATGTGACATGAAATGATGCAAAAATATAAAACTTGCACTCACATTTTTCTCCACTAAACATTTAAACTAAAATGTTTAATCCAAAAAGAGAATGGCAACATCTAAAGTAAACTTGTGA
Organism: Agapanthus africanus; assembly: GCA_030015575.1. NCBI lineage: Eukaryota > Viridiplantae > Streptophyta > Magnoliopsida > Asparagales > Amaryllidaceae > Agapanthus > Agapanthus africanus. The sequence continues at coordinate 514,020,659 of JASDDO010000024.1, read as the reverse complement.
CGGATCACAAGAATACCCCTCACCTGTATATACATACCTGCATCTGCATTCCGACTGAATGCAAATGCGATGAGAATAAAGTAATCCAACAAATCTAATACTAGGATCCGGCTTAAACCAAAGCCCACTAGTATGATCCGTCCGATCATGATCCGTGCACTACTGCACATATATGATCGGACCCTGCCATATATCATACGGCCTCTACAACGTTTCGCCCGAAACTTGAGAAACTGTCTGTAGGGGACACTCTAAAGACTCGTCAATACATTGGCTGTGGATTTAACCACTAGCACGTCAGAGGTACTAGCCGTACGTAACGGGCTACCAGGTATTGACCAAAAGGGAGGTCGATGAGCGAACTCATCCTGACACCCTACTGAGCTTGTCAGTGACAATATCCGTACAGTCCGGTCCGTTCGTCTATGAGCATCGCATGGCGGGCTTTGGGGGTTGGTAAAATTCAGACCCCTAAAAGCGGTACAAGTCGTGTCGGAGTGTAGCCCAGAACACCCTGAGATACTACTGGAATACCTACCATTAAATCTCCTGCCTTGGCCGAGGACTTCGTGTAATGGCTCTCCTAGACACAGCGTGACCTCACCTCCAATACCGGGAGAGACGAACCCCTGCCGATCCGCTCACTGTCTCCATGTGGCTCGGGACTGTACCCAACTAAAACCTGTTTGGACGACTCCTTTGAGCCGTGGTAGGGTAGTAATCAAAGTACAGTGGGAACTCACATGAGAAAAATGGCGATCTCAGGTCGATGAACTAACCTGTACACATGTCACCAGGGAACTGCTATCTGACGTGAGGTATAATACCAACTAGCATGTTCCCGGTGAGTCCTGTCCGGTGTACTCATAACCCAATGAACACCTGTATACATCTTAGGTGAACCAACTGACACCAATGGTTTGTGAGACCGGCCACCGCCCCTCGTCGGGGTCTCGACTGTATACACTAGTCTACTCTGGAGTATCGATGCCCTGTTTCGAAAACTCAGACGACTAGGGACCTTTTAAGGATGTGCTTATAGACCCCAGCTCCCACGTATATGATCGCCATCATACTGCTGGCAGTCAATCAAAAATCCTAAGGGCTCTATCAATGTGTAATAGTGACCTCTAATGTCACCTAAAGCAGTACACGATGATAAAGATAAACCAGAAAGCATACTATCATCTTGAGTAAGACTGTCCTACCGGTACAGGTCCTCCCTCAATCATTGCAATCACGTGCCTATGATCCAATAATTGACTCTGAGGGCACTATATCCAACAATCTCCCACTTGCACTCAAGGCTAATTATTGCGATGTCGCATACTCACAGCCCGTATGATACCGAGCACCCAACTCCTCTACTAATCAGTTTCACAAAGCCTGTTTGTGAAACTATTGTGTTCGAGGAATAGCCTCAATGAGTGGATCTGCCCTGATGTTTCTTTCTATGTCTCTCTTTATCTCAAGTTCGCGGAGAAAACCATCTCCCGAAATGAGCAATACCTTCTTAGAATATGTCTGGATATATGATGGGACCTAGTTCATAAATGAACTCTAAATCCAAACTTCTTAGACTGTATCGTCAACTGAACTTAATCAGTATCTTACATCATGCCACCCTCAGTATCCCCTTGGACCACCTGTCCAAAATACTGCCCCTCGTCAGAGAGAAAACTATAACTCTGACAGTCACTCTGTCATCCAGGTCACCTTGGAAGCCTGGAATGACAACCGTCTCCTGAAAGAGGCTGTTGTTATCATATCCCTAGAACATCCACTTATGTTCTAAAACTGCTTCCGAATGTTTCTCCAGGATTGGATCAATATCAACTTATTGCATTTACTGCAAAAACAACATCTGGTGTGGTACTTGACATCTTATGATTGACTCAATTGTCTAAGCAAGTGATCTGCCAATCATGCACATCCCTCTCCCTTTTAGTCTGTAAGATACCTTTAGATAGGGTAACTCCATTACCTGCATGTACACTACCGTTCCAGGAGTCATCCATTCTAAAATACCTTTAGAATACTGTCTATGTACCCAGATTGGGGAAACTACCCAAATCTAGATCTAAAACCACAGATCCAGTAACCAGAATATCTGATATAATATCCATGTCCTATATAGAGAAACCACTGTATGACAACCAAAGTATAACCGATTGTAGTATAGGAATTTAACTTCCTACTCTGTGTATGTCATCCAAATACCAGGACATCATACCCTACTACCTTCTTAACAGATCCATCCCCTATTCTGATGAAGTCAAACCTATGACTGTCACATCAGAAATAGATGATCTATCTCCGCTATATCTGCTTTAGTCCATAAATAGACATAAGCTACTTGTCCACTATGCTTTCGCTGCTCTCACTGACTATGACAATCCTCTGGCAGAATAATATACACGTGCACTTCTAAAGCTAGTTTAGAACGACGCTATACTCATCCTCCTGCCGGGTCTCATAGTCTGGAACAACAGTAATGGCAAGTCTGGATAAACAAGAACCTCCCTGTCACCGTCCTTGAGCATACCGAAGTACCTCTCGAGTGCCTGAGGTTACCCACCATATCTGCGGAGTGGCCAATGGAATGTCAATCCAGATTGAATCTTTAAGTTCTTATCAAATTTTCAGTAATCGTTTGCGGTTCTGGAATCACTTCCAGTTCTACCATACTCCCACTACTGTTTTCTGAAAAAATCCATTTTTATTAAAACTGTGGCGAGTCAAGAACAATATCACTATTGATCTTCCAGATGGTAGAAAGTCAACCCTCGTCATAGCCCGGGTCAACCCACAAACAGCCATTACAGAAACGTGCCTTGAGTTATCCAGAATCTGATTTTAAGCATAAGCCGGACAACTCCTCGTAACTTAACATTGTTAAGACATGAACTATTCTATATACAATATAGAAATAGAGGTACTGATTTAATTGGAACCAGATTCAAATCATGCAGCTGTCTCCAGTGAATGTCAACTAAATGGAGAGAGGCCAATCAGTATTACTCAACTTAGGAGTGCTTCCAATTATGAGTAACCTGAAAGAGAAGCAAGTTCTCTTAATCATTACTATTAACTGAATACCATACACAAGTATCTATATCTTCGATCACCTTGAAGAATCCTGATACTTGCAATACTTGGTTCTCTACTTTATTCATATACCTATAACTTCTCAAAACTTAGACCTTGTGTTTCTATGAAACACTTGTCTAAAAACTAGAGAAGTCATAAGTAAACAGAATATAGTACGAGGACCATCCCCTCTGTCCTAATGGACACTGGACAACATACTATACTCTGTATAAGTCCCATGAGTCTAATAACTCATTCCCTGTATGTCGTAGGTTGAAAACTGTACTTATTGGTTAAGAAAAATTACACCGCTGTTTAATACTCCTTACCTAACCATCCACTAATATAGGTAAATGTCATAGACATAATTTCAAAAGGTTATATCTTACTTTATAAAAATAAACGTACAGATATATCAATTTGAAATTGGTGCATTATAACGAATATTCAAAACCAATTATTTACCATCCGGCAAACAACCCAGGCGATTTCCTCAAATATCACCAATTACAACGAATCCCGATATAATGAGGATGACCACCCAATTCCCAATAGCTTACTCCCATTCATCATCTGTAAAACCATACAGATGTGAGAATCAAACCTGGTAAATACATACCCTGGAGCAAGGACTAATTGGGAAATCAGTTTTCTTTTAACAATGCACAGTGAAACTGAAACATGTAAATGTTTCGAAGGGGTATCTGCGTATTCCTAGTAATGCCTCTTCCATTTTCAGATTCACAACTGTAACCGTATATTTCGTTGCCATCTCTACAAATCCCTTTATATGTCTTTAGTCATTACCTTCTGTACACCATCGTTAGGATAAATGGTTTTCTTCCTTCCCTATCGTTCGGCACCAGCCTATGATTTGGAAGAAGACTATCCAATAAGCGTAATAGGTGTACTGTCCTAATCCTAGGAGCACTCTCAACCTGAGAGAAGGTGAAGATAAAAGACAACTGAATAAACCTTATTCCTATTTCTCCTGAACCAGAATCCAACCCCGAACTGGAACAAGTTCCTTCGAGTTCGTATATAACCATACGATGGAGTATCCAAATAACTGTGGATCTTCGTAGTGATACGGAGTGTTCTAGAGAAATACAAAGGTGAAGTAGGAGTGGCGATGAAATACTTGGTTTGGTCATGAACAGCATTCACAATATATTTTGCCCTCTTTCTAATCCCTTTATTTGTCTTAACTTATTACCTTCTGTACACCATAGTTGGGCTAATTGGTTTTCTTCATTCCCCACCGTTCAGCACCTGCCAATGGTTTGAAAGAAGACTATCCAATTAGCGTAATAGGTGTACCGTCCTAATCCAAGGAGCACTCGCAACCTGAGAGAAGGTAAAAGGAAAAGACAACTGAATAGTCCTATTCATTTTCTCCAGAACCGGAAACCATCCTCGAATCTGGAACAAGTTCCTTCGAGTTCGTATATAACCATACGATGGTTTTATCCAATGGAAGTGGACGTTCGTAGTAATACGAGGTGTTCTGGAGAAAAGGGTAAAAGAAGGAGTGGCAATGAGGTATACAACTCTGACAATCCAAAAGCCAGTGTTTTAGGAAGGTTCGGTTAACTTGGTCACTGAGTCATAGTCAAGGGTCGGGTCATGGTCGCTGCCAAAGAGAGATAGAAAAGAAACACTCAGCGTGCACTCGAACCTAGATCAGAACGGTCATCAATTTACCTAATCAGGAAGCCTCCCACTGTATCGTCAAATTCTCCTCCAAACCTGAAAGAAGAATTAGTCGGGATCACCCGAGGAGTAAACCAACTCATCAGTGGGAATCGGGATCCAACTATCATCGCATGATAACGTGATAGAATCCACTCACGTTATCACACTCCATAAGGTATGCGTATATCTGGTAAGTTTCAGTTTCTTTAGAAACTCCCGATATGATTTTTACCCCATGCTCTTATGACCTTGACGAAGGCCAACATATCATAAGTCACATGTCAAGTTCTACCCGTCATTATCCAGGTTAATTTAAACCCACCCGTACATACCCTTGACGAAGGCCAAAATAGTAGTACGACTGTCCCAAACCAACGCATCTATCTATGCTGCAGAAAAGTAACAAATAGCTACCATACACTATGCCTTGACGAAGGCCAACATACATAGCATGAATACTAAGTGCTACCTTTCTGAAATGATGGAGGGCTACGAATGGTTTTTGGAGAAAAATCTTTAACGTAATGAACTTGATATCGTAGAAGGAACCGGATAGCTTTTTATAAAAATATAGTGGCGAAAACCTTTGCTAAAGAGGTCACTCCCGGTGAAGGGATCTCGGCTCTTTCCCCATAGAATGAGGTGCAGGATATTCCAACTGAATACCATGATGCAAAGCAAAAAGTAATCGACTATACTGAAGTTATTATTCTGACGCAAACTTCTGTCCAAGGGGTCACTCCCGGTGAAGGGATCTCGGCCCTTGCCTCGTCGACTGAGGTGCTGGATATTCATAACCGAATACCACTATGCAAAACAAAAGAGAACGTCCTTGCAATAACAGCTTTTTTGAAAAATGTTCAAACAACATCAAACAGGTTTGTTTAGCTTGCATTGATCCGAATCAATGCAGTCCCATCAATTGATCACACCAATAAAGAACGAAAATATGATGTACGTATATGCCATCCGCATTCGCCACTGGGTCCCGTCATCACCCGTTAGGTTACTTAACTAACGACAGAGCGGGGACTGGACTAGCGCGGGTGTAAAACATATACAACATCTACTAGTATATATATCAATATACAATATTCGCTCATGGCGTGATAAAATGCAACATCACAGAAATATAATCAGCATCACAGAACAATACAGATAATCTAGGATCCCCGGATTTCACAGAGCCGCTACTGAAACCCGACGTTCCCCTGGTTGTGTGGATAGCCTGTGCAATGTAATCCTAGACCCCTACGGGCGCGGCAAGTTACCCGCCAAAACCTGAAGCGAGGCAGCCCCCCTTCAGCAACGTGAATGGACCACCCAGCACTTCATAGAATCCGGTAACTTGAGCACCCCTCCTTGGGTCAACCTATACCCCCTACGAGTGCGGCGAATAGCCCGCCAATTCTAGAGTAAATCCCCCTTCGTCTCAAAGCCATGAGATGCGGGATCGTTGCCCTCTAGAACCCGGCTATCCGTGCACCCCACCGCGGGGTAATCCTAGCACAGAAAGTAAAATATACAACGGGTACATCGACCTCAGCCCGGTCGTGCCCCAAAAGAATAATATACAAACAGGAAGTGACGGCAGTCCACATGTCGGACGCTCGCCCCGTAATATCAAATGTATAAATACAACCAAACTGTACTACCATTGCATCCAGGCTATCCACCACGACAAATCCGCAACATCACAGCACAACACAGAACATCAACGTGAATGTCACGTTCGCAAATCCGTCCAAAAGAGCTATAGCAATTAGACAGGATTTACCGATCGAATGACATTCACGGTCGCAGATATAATGTAAATACTGTGAACTAACATGTTTAAAATTTTCGATCGACAAAATTTCCCGAAGTGGGCCCCAAGCACAATACCCAGTACTCAAAAAAATCTGGGCCCAAACAAAAATTACCAAAAACCCCATTTCCAAGTCAGGAACCTCTGTAGAAAAAATGGCGCACTGTTGCTACAGTCCTGCCGCGGAACCACGGCCAAAACGAGGGTACGGCCGCGGTTCCCCCGCGCTACAGTGACAACAGCATACCAAATTTTCTCAGATTTCTTTAAAAACCCTGCCTGATTTTCTGCAATACACCAAATAATTTTTTGACAACAGAAAAATTTCGACAGAAACTTATGACTTGGAAATGCAGTTTTTAGAAAATTCGTCCGATCGAAATTTTAAACACGTTAGAGCAAGCTAGTAAAGGTTAATGGCATGGCTCTGATACTATGTAAGTCTACGGTAGCGCCCTGGCCGAGGCCAAAATGCGGAAACAAAATTTTTTTCTTAACTTGAAAACCGGCGCTATGGTACACTATAAACCCGGATCGAACCTGTAAGACTACGGTCGCGCCCCGGCCGTCTGTCCGAGGCCAAAATGCGGAAATGAAATTTTTTCTAAACTAGAATCCGGCGCTATCGTATGCTTAAAACCCGGATCGAACCATTAACCTACACCTAGCTATCTAGAGAGAGGGTTGGAAAGGTATACCGATCGATCCGTGTCCTTCGGTCTTTGGCCACCATCCCAAGCTCATCGCGGCATCTCCGGTCTCGATCTCCTCGTCGGAAAGGGCACCACATCGTCGATTCTTTTTACGGGCTCCCGCTTCATCCGAAGCAACTCGAGCACGAAGTGTGCTAGCCGACGTTTCCAAGGTGTTGCAGAGAATGTTTGTGATCACTTTGTCTCTTGCATCCATTGCTTGGATGGAGGTTGAAAGTGTTGCCATTAATGGTGTTGGATATATGTATGCCCTAGAGGCCATTATATGATAGTGGATGTATTTATACATGTATATATATATATATATATATATATATATTCAGTGTACATTCTTGCTCGACATGATAGTATGCTATCTGGTTCTTCTTTATCTGACATGTTGATTTGATCATGCTTTTATTCATTCACACATGTTGATAAAGCCCGGAGGATATTGGCTTGACTACTGTGATTATGATAGAGATCATACTAGTGGGACATCTGTAGTTTATAAGCATATCCTGGAATGTCCCTAGTCGTAGGTGTATCGAGACGGGGCATCGATATACCAGAGTAGACTAGCGTATATGATACTAGACCCATATGATGGGCGGTGGATGTTCCCACATTCATCGATGTTTGACATCGAGATCGTATACGGGTGCTCCGTGGTTACTGGGTACACTGGACGGACTCACCGAGAACTCCTATATGAAATTATATCTATCGTCGGATAGCAGTTCTCAAGTGACACTGGTGAGGGTTAGTCTGTAGTGTTAGTTGTATGTATGCCCTAGAGGCCAGTATTGTACAGATGATGTATATTATATTGGATGCTTGGACATATATAGAGAGGACTTTCTTGCTCGATATGATAGTATGCTATCTGGTTGCTCTTTATCTTAACTTGTATACTTCTCTCTTGATACTGTCTTATAGTTACATGTTGGTAAAGCCCTTAGGATGTGTACTTGACTACATGAACTATGATGCAGATCATACTAGTGGGGATAGAGTAGTCCATAAGTACATCCTTTAATGTTCCTAGTCGTGGGTGTATCGAGACAGGGCATCGATATACCAGTGTAGACTAGCGTATACGCTTCTCGACCCATGAGATGGGCGATGGATGATCCCAAATCCATTGGTGTTTGACATCAGAGATGGTATACGGGTGCTCAGTGGAGACTGGGTACACTGGACGGACTCGCCAAGAACTCCCAGATGGTATTATACCTCACGTCAGATGGCAGTTCTCTGGTGACACTTGTGCAGGTTAGTCTGTAGACCCGAGATCGTCATAGAGTCTTGTGTGATTCCTACTGTGCTTTGATTTCCACCTTACCACGTCCAAGAGGGCGTGCAAAACGGTGGTTTTTGGGTACAGTCTCGAGTTACATGGAGGCAATGAGCGATAGGAGGGGTTTCGTCTCTCCCGGTATTGGGGGTTGATGTTGCGTTGTGCTCGATTGGCCATAACAGGGAAGTCCCTGGCCAGGGCTGATTTAGAGATTTACTGGTAAGTGTTACCTGTAGTTTCTCGACCCGTTATGAGCCTCACATCGGCACGACTTATCGGTTATTGGGGTCTGACGTTTACCACCCCTAGACTTGATATGCGACATATCAGACTAGGAGACCAGACTGTACGGGAAGTGTTACCGGCAGGCTTTTACAGGAGTTGCAGCGGGCTTACTTGCTGATCTTCTGATCGCTCAATACCCGGGTAGCCGTTACGTCCACCTAGTACCGCTGACGGCTTGTGGGTGCTTGAAGTGATCATCACCTACTGCCGGCGTATTGACGAGTTTTTAGAGTCCTACATAGAGGTTTTACTGGCTCAGGCAAAACGAAATAGGAGCGCATATGTGATATGTGCGGGACCGAGAATAATGCGTGTATGTGATACCGTATTCTATTCTCGCGACTTTTTGTATCGGTCGGTTATATATGATATAGCCGGGTTATCGAATCGAGTGTTGATTCGATAAGTCGATACAATAGATGTTAGTCGGTTATATGAGATATGACCGAATTATTAAGTCAAGTGTTGATTTAATAATTTAGTGTATAATTGTATATTAGATATACTAGTTTACATTAACTAACACTTGTTCACTTAAGGATTTTTCTCACATGAGCACAACTTTAATATATATGTGTTATATATTAAAATGTGTTTTCTTTTTGTATCATGGTTGATGATACAACATTCATGGGTGTATGAGACTTACACCATGCTATTTGTTATGTTAGGTTTTAATATTTAAAAGTAATTACAAAATTAGTGGAAAATTAGAAAATGCATGAAGCTTGTGGATGGATTGACTAAAGTCCACTAAATTTGTTTTTACTTTGGATTTTTTCTAACCTAACCATTACACTTAGCCATGATTAAGTCTCTGCATGAGTTAGTATATGATACTCACTCACCATGGTTAGCTCACTCACTTCATCATTATCTTCATCTTTTCTTTTGTTCATCTTCTTCCTTTTTGAGCAAAAGAAAAGCTTGCTAGGGTTTTCAAATGAGAATGAAAGATTGTGAGAAAATAAATTCTAAAGAGAACCCACTTCCTATTTCTCCATCCTCTACTAGACTAGCACTTTAGTTTAGGGTGTTTGCTTCACTAATTCTTTAGATTAGTGAAGTAGTAGCTTGAGTTGGTATTTCCTCGACGTAGATCATCTTCGGCCTCGAAGACTTCAAGGACGCTTCTTTCGCCTCGTGAAGCCATGCAAGAGTCCGGGAGAACCACGATCGCAGCGAAGGGACTTCAACAAGGAGCTAATGAAGTGAAGGACCGATCTACAAAGGCTGTATTTCGTATTCACTTAGTCATAGATGCTAATTACTTGCATGTGAAACCCTAATTTTCTAGCAAAGATCTTGTTTAGGGTTGTTCGGCACGGCTAAAATTTTAATCGGGCATGTTTGATGCTTTGTAGAACCTTGTTAGAGTGCCTAGTAACCCTACAGTGGTATCAGAGCCTAGCTAGAGCATTAGGCGACGTGTTTACGAAGTTAAAACTCTGAACGAACTCCGATATGTCAAAGTTAACCCCCTCTCTGTACATTTTTGTAAAACTGTGATTTTTCTGAATTAAAAATACCTAAAAAATTCAGCAGGGTTTTCTAAGCATAACTGTGCAAAACGAGCACCTAACTCGTACGGACCGCCGCGGATCCGCGGCAATACCCTGCTTGTGCCGCAGATCCGCGGCCTTACAGTGTCTTTTTGCTTTTGTGTTTGTACAGTAATGTTTACTTCTGTTATTGGATCTTTATGGGTATTTTTAATTTGACTCAAGTGTTGAGTATTCTGGGGATTATTTTGTATTCGTTGATTCGATCAGAATATTTAATTTCGTTATGTTTTCCGGATATTTAGAAACTGTTAAAATGTTCAAACGGATATCATTAACTCATTATTTCCCGTCATGAAAAACTTTCAAGTGTTGAATTTTTCTTGAGTTTAGATCTTTCGGAAAAACGTGCAAGTAACGCGATGGACCCTCTAGAAGACAACAAACCTTAACTCGATTATATGACCGTCTTGAACTGCCTTTTGAACCTTAGGGTTTGGGGCAGTACGGCGTGCTACATGTGAGGCGTTGGCTTGACCCTTCTACGGCTGGACCGTTACTACTGTGACGTATTCTGGAATTTTTGAACTCTGCTCAAGTGTTGAGCTATTAAGGAAATCTTGGGTATTTGATTATTCGATCGGAAAGTTTAATACTGTCTATTTATCTGGAATATGATACAATATGTGGAATTTATACAGTTAGGCATGAAATGCGAAGTATGTGATATTTCGGATTTACGATGTCTAAAGAGATTGTGGATTCCAAATGTTGTAGTTTTACACTTTCTTTTCTGCGACCGTAAGTGTAATATGTGATATCGCCGGTTTCGTTGCTATATATCAACGACAATTGGGATACGTATATTTACTTACATTGATGACATGTGATGTTATGTGTTGCTGGATATGTTATATTGGATCGTCGCGTTCTGAATAGCCGGGGTTTTTTATGTGAGATGAGAGTTTTTATTTTCATTCATGTAAAATTAAATGTATGTAATATTCTTTTATTGGGGCACTTCCGGGATGAGGTCGATGTCACCATTTGTATATTATTTACTTTTCCGCACTAGGATAGACCCAAAGAGGAGAGCACAAGTAACCAGGTTCCAGAGTCCAGTGGGAGACCAACTCGAGGAGTCGAGTCCGGGTCTCCTAACTCTAGAATTGGAAGGGTTGCTTGCCGCTCTCGTAGGGGTCTAGGGGTGTGGTTTGGCTATTCATCGCGACCGTAGAATCCGTGTTTTATACAGGCTCAAAATAAAACACAGACGTCCTAGTATATCCAATGTTTCATATGTTTCTTCTGCTGCGATATCTGTGATGTGATCATTTGTTGTGTTGTGATAGATATTGTATATAGTATATATGATATATTATATAGACGTTACTTATGTTTTACACCCGCGCTAGCCCTGCCCCGCTCTGCCGTTAGTTACCTAACCTAACGGTGCACGATGGGACATCGAGACGAATGCGGATGGCATAAGTGTACGTCGTATTTATCTGTGATGTTTAGGTGACTTAAATGATGGGACTTCATTAATGTGATTAATGAAAGAAAAGAAACCTAAAAGATGTTGTAGAATCAAATTTTCAAAAAGGGTAGCTACATTTTTTGCTTTGCATAGCGATATATATGATATATCCTGCACCTTATTCGATGAGGAAAAAGCCGAGATCCCTTCACCGGGAGTGACCTATTTAGCAAAACTGGCAGATGCTACAACACTTGGTTTGTCTTTTGATTGCTTTTAGAGTTTTGCTTTGCATAGTGATATATATGATATGTCCTGCACCTTATTCGATGAGGAAAGAGCCGAGATCCCTTCACCGGGAGTGACCTCTTTAGCAAAACTAATGAAAGCCTCAAAATCACTCCATTTCAAAATTTCACTTGATTCTACAATGATATCAAGTTCATTACGCAATAGGTTTTCAGAAAAACCTGTCGTAGCCCTCCGTCATTTCAGATAAGTTGTATATAGTATTCGTGCTGCATTTGTTGGCTTTCGTCAAGGTGTAGTGTGCGATAAGCTATATGCTGCTTATCTGCTGCATATGATACGATTGGATTAGGGTAGTCGTACGGCTTTGTTGGCTTTCGTCAAGGGTCGTGCGGGTGGGTTTAATTCAATCAAGAAATGTACGGGTTGAACTTGACAAGCGGGCTATGGTTTGTTGGCTTTCGTCAAGGTCATAGCACGTTAGGGGCAAAATATTATCGGGAATTTCAAGTGTTGAAATTTGCAATGAGATTGCATACCTTCTATGAGATAGTTGGATCCCGATACCCACTGCGAGTAATTATTACTCCTGGGAGAGTTTTACACAGGACAATTAGCCGATCAAGTAGGTGTCTAGAAAGGTGTCAACGGAGTTACGTCTCTGGGAAAACGAGGTTTACTTTAATTAGGTCCGTACGAAAGCACAGGGAACCTCCCTCAAAGTACCGACACTGGCCTGGCTGAAAGATTGGCGAAATTGTAGGGTGTAATTAATCCCGGCTAGTCTTTTCTTTTAGGGTTTGAAGGAAGATTTGATAAAAACAGTGGGAGCCATCCTGATTAGATAAAATAATAACCAATCTGATCTTGCAAGAGCATACGCTAAAGTATTTTTCTTCTCTCTCTCTCCAGGTAGCGACCATATCATGCCTTAATAAAGATAATAATATGGATGTATTGACCGAACCCGCATGTTATACTGTGCTGGGGAACGTTGGTTCCGTTCTTTCTTATAAAAGTTATAAGACTGAACAGGATATAGGGGAATACCAGGATTCCCATGCCACCCGTGTGAAGAAAGTACATGTTGATGCATTTTCTTCGGGTGTGTTCGTTACAGAGAACTGTTTCTCCATTTGCTCTACGTCCTGGGTATTAGATACCGGGTCAGGATCCCATATATGTAATCAGTTACATGGGCTTAGGAAAGGTAGAGAACTTGGAGAAGGTGATAAAGACATAAGGGTTGGAAATGGTGCAATTGTTGCAGCTAGAACCGTCGGGGAATATCACCTTGTATTACCAACTGGTAATATATTGATTCTGAACGAATTCTATTACATGCCGAACCTGATATGCAACATTATATCGGTTTCTTTACTGAGTAAAGAAGGATATAATTTTGTATTACAGGATAATGTTATGAACATTTCCCTTAACCAAAAGTTGGTTGGATCAGGCACGTTGTGCAATGGCATTTATGTTCTAAATCAATCAACAGTTATGAGCATATCAAACACACACAAGAGGAAGAGTTCAAAACTGAACAAATCCTTCTTGTGGCATTGTAGACTCGGTCATATAAATACGACACGGCTAGCTAAGTTGCATAAGGATGGATACTTGAAACCGTTCGAATTTTCATCTTATGACACTTGCCAGTCATGTCTCAAAGGCAAGATGACCAAAACTCCGTTTAGGGAACACGGAGAAAGAGTTACCGAACTCTTGGGACTGATACATAGTGATGTATGCGGTCCCATGTCTACACATGCCAGGGATGGTTCTTCGTACTTCATTACATTCACTGACGATCTCTCAAGATACGGACATGTGTTCTTGATAAAACACAAGTCTGAAGCTTTTGAGAAATTTAGAGAATATAAACAAGAAGTCGAGAACCAAACCGGGAAAAGTATTAAAATCCTTCGATCTGATCGAGGAGGTGAATACTTGAGCAATGAATTCCCGGACTTCCTAAAAGAGAATGGGATTCTCTCTCAGCTGACTCCTCCATATACACCACAGCACAACGGTGTATCAGAACGGAGGAACCGCACCCTATTAGATATGGTGTGCTCTATGATGAGCACAGCTGAGTTACCTATTTCTTTCTGGGGGTATGCGCTAGAGACAGCTATACATCTATTGAATATGGCCCCCACCAAATCGGTGCCTACCACTCCATATGAGATATGGAAAGGGAAGAGACCATGTCTTTGAAAGGTTTACCTAGCACCCTATGTTGAGTTTGGAAGCATCACATGTCACAAAGTTTAAATTTTTATGGTGCTAAGTTAACAAACATCGGATCGTTCCTAGAAAAATTAGGGTTTCATAAACTACACTTCATCACAAGTAAGAAAAGCTAGGGTTTTGAGAGTACAACCTTTGTAGCTCCCTACGCTAGACTCCTCGGCCACTTGGGGTTTGGAAAAAGTCTGCTTGATCTCCTCTACGTCCACGATGATCCACCCGGAGTCGGCTTTTTCCAAGCTTGCAACTTCACTTTATCAAGAAGATGAAACGAAGCTAACACTCTAAACAAGTGGGCTAGAATTGTGTAGAATGGTGTTGTGGTTCTCTTTCTCACTTCAAAATCCTATCTTGTTGAGTATTTTGCTCACTTGAAAAGTCTAGAGAGCAAGAGCTCAAGGTTGAAGAAGATGATGGCTTTTTTAAGAAGAATACAAAAGATAAACCCTCATGAGAAAATAAAAATATATCAATATATATTTTTCTTCTCTCATCTCAAACCATGGTTAAACAATAAATATATTATTGAACTTGAGTTAAAACCCAAAAGGAAAGTTAATCCATGGTTAAAAAGTGGGTGAGCATGGTTAGGTCAAAGAAGAGTGTAGAAAGAAACCATGAATTATCCTTTCCTTTTTCCTTTTGTTTTAAATCAAATGCAATAATAATTCATATAAATAAAACCATGGTGTGAGTCTTATATTGCCACCATTTTCTTTGTATAAGCAACCATGATAGATGATGTATGTATGTGTATGTATGTATACACATCCATATGTGCATGAAACTAGAAAGAAAGAAAAACATACATGCAAGCATACATCCATCATATACAAGAAAAGATTTCAAGTGAGAAAACTAATGGTTAAATGATAAATCAACACTTGATTTATCAATCCGGCCATATCACATATGACCCCACCTGTAACGCTTCGAAAATCGTTTAGGGAGTTTTTCGGTAATCGGCTGAATTAGCAGCTTTTTCCGTAAAAAGTCAAAATATGTATTTTTCATTGTAGACCTAATTATACAAAATTTAGATAAGATATTACTATAAATTGGTCACTAAAATGTTACTTAAAATTTTCTAGTTAAATAAAAAAAATTCGTAATTAATTATTTTTTTATATTATTTTAATCTTTTAAAAATACATTAAATTAGTGATAAATACAAATTTAATTAGGTAAATTTCTTAATTAGGAATCTTTATAAACTAAAATTTAGTGTTAATAAAATTGCATCAAGACTTTTCAAGATTTAGTTCTATGGTTAAAAAATTAAAGCAAAAATGGCTAAAAAAAGGGGTATTTTTTATCTAAAATATGATGTGATATGCATTAAATGAGTTTAGAGGTTGCTTTTTGTGTAGAATTTTCTACACAATTCACTCTCAACTCACCTCTCCCACCTCAGGTCGAGCAAGGCAGCAGCTCACCATTTTTTTCCCCTCACTTCTTGCATCAAAATCCTTGCTAAAATCAATAAAAAATCCACAAAATTCACAATTTTCCTTTGCAAATTCAAAACAAAACCCTAATCCATCCCTTCCCTCATCCTAATTTGGTTGAAAGGTGAAGAAAAAAGGTGTCTTGGAGGCTAGAGCAAGTTTGGAATCAACACTTGGGAGGTATAAATTCTAAACAAGTTGTTTAATTTGTAGTTTAAATAAGCTAGTTTAGTATTTTAAAGTGATTCATTTCATTGTAATGGTTAGTTTTGAAATTTCAAGAAAGGGATGATGTTCTAGATTAGGGTTTGATATTGGACAAGTGGGTTTAAGCTAGTGTTGTGGCTATCTAGTGGGTTAGATCGAATATTTGTGCGATGTTGCGATCACGATATCGTAAATTAGCGATGTTTGCTTTGAAATCGGTATGCTATCGCTTACTAGATTTTTATGAATTGTAGGAAGTGATAAAATTGCGTTATATTAGCGATATAATTAGCATCATATACGACTATTAGTGTGCGCGAATGCGGGGTTTTATTTAGTCGGGTTTTAGTTTTGACGATTGCCCCGAAAACGGTGATTTTAGTTAAGGTTTTAGCGATTTTCGTGCATTTTCCGCGCACTGAGTGCACGTTGTGATAAATTCGATAGTGTCAATATTTTCATATTATGAGTTGTGTCATTTCATGAACCTGTAATCTTATATTGTATGTTATGCAATTATAGGATCGGTCGCGGAAACATCGGACGCGGCGCGCAAAGGCAAGGCGGTGGTCGGATCGGAATAGCGAGACTTTCAGGTGAGTAGATGTATTCATCTATGGGGGAATCGTCTGGATGGCGCGAGGCGCCCCGTAGTTAGGATTACTTTATTTATTGCAAGATTTGCATTGTTAGCTAACTGCCCTCATTCACATTGCATACCCTTATAACTAATCGTCTGTTAGATTGCTTAGATATTCATTTACACATGTGCGATATCACTTCGTAGGACACGAACACCATTACCATAGGCTTCTGTTGCATGCGCACTATTCATGTGACACACACGCCTTTAGTAATTGCCATGCCACGAGCACCATAGAACTTGTTTAGCTTAGTGTCATCATTTGCATCATACATGATATATGAAATCGCATAGCATGTATATACCTTGCATCATCATCATACTTACATAGATTTCTAGCCGCAAATCACATCGCATACCTTGATATCATAGACATTTATCACATACAACATGTTGGGTATTATGATTTTCTTGAGGATTTCAGTATTGCTGCGATTTCTGGATTTTTGGGGAAAACCGCAAGAATTTAACAAAAGCTTATTTTTATCATTTTTAAAACAAAGTTGCGGTTTTCTCATGATGTATGTATCGTTCACCATGAGTTTTCATGTTTTCTGTTGGATTTCGAGACCCGATTCGAGGAGTGGATGAACTGTCTCGGGTACATGGTGGGCCCGGTATGGTACCCCGGGACAAGAAGATCGAGTTGTAGACGATGAGCCTGGCAGGGGAAGACTACCTACCGGTGATGTCTGGTGCGGCGGATATCCGGAGGATACCGACCGTTGTCATGAGATTTGATGATATGGGCCGATCCGGACTGACGGAGCCCGATGTATTGAGACATTGATACAGTGAGATATTGAGACAGATGTGTTTTCATATTTGGTGTCGATACTTGACACGGGTTTTCAGATGATTTCTTGATGGTGTTTAACTATTATACAGATATTTTTTTTCTAAAGTTAAGAATGCAGAATCATAGCATTTAAAAACACTTAAAGATTTAGTATTGACATTGCATACATGTGCATGCATACTAGAGGTATTACATCACATCTGGACATACATGCTGTTACCCATTTGCGTGCATTCTTACGATTGCCTTACTAGATGTTATATTCTACTCACGAGCTGGCAACTCACCCCCGTTGTGCCACAGTGTCTTGCAGGTCGGACTCATCAGCCTAGTAGCGGCGGCTTATCTTGTTAGTGACTTCTTTTGCTCAGACTCGCGACATTGCTCGTAGGTGGGTTGCGAGAGTGCTTTTATCTCTTTTTTTTGTACTATTTTTGTATCTAGTATTCTCCATCTATCACTTCTTATGTGTATATGCGACCTAGTGATGAGACTGAGAGATTTGTGCATATGTAGTTTCTTTTGGGTCGAGCTCACTTGAGCCGACGTTGTGTTTTCTTACACTTTGCATTTCTTTATGCTCTTTTCTGGATATTGCATATATATATTGCGTGTGGTTGTGATCCGCCTTAGGCGAAGAGCTAGCTCCCGCTTGGGGATACCACTTTTGTGATTACAGGTTATATATCTTGTTGTACCCATTTTGGGGGATAAAATTTACAAGGGAGACTCTGCCGAAATTTTCGGAAATTTTTGATGTTTTGTTTTTTTTAAAAGGGATTCAATGCAACTTAATTGATTTAAAAATCGTTTTCATGTAAGGTTTTCCTTCACTCTCTTTTGATTTTGGTTTACGTTTTTCTGGGCTTTGGCTGACTTAGGTTACGGTACGCCTTTAGACGTCTCGTAATCTAAGTGACAGTCACGTTCCGTACTGTCGGGTCGTGACAAAGTTGGTATCAGAGCGTAGGTTTTACCTTTCTGAGTCTAGGACGACCTTGGTAGATGGAGTAGGTGACTTAAGCAGAGTGGCGTAGCGTGGGTATGATCCGCGGCATACTTACGATACGGTACTCCGCCTAAGTGACCTTAGGACATAATTGCTTGTATTTCCTTTCTTGATTCCTTGCATTCCTTGATTCAATTGCAATGTTCTTATCAGTCCTGTTTCTTATTCCAGCTTCGATGCCGCCAAAGACTACGAGAGCTCAGCGGGCTGCCGCTAGGGATGAGATTCGAGCGGGCTTGTCTGAGGCGAGGATCGAGCGGGAGTATACGCCTACCCCTCAGGGTCATATTGATCCACCTTATCCAGACCGTATTGCCAGATTAGAGGCCGGCATGCAAGAGTTGCGACAGATGATGGGATCTTTAGTTGAGTCCAGTCGGGCACAGAGATCCGAGAACGTTCCTTCCACCGCACAGACCACGATTGTACCTGCTGCACAGATGGTCGCTCCTGCTACTACGGAGACTATCCCTGTTTCACTACAGGAGTTCATGAGATTGAGACCTCCAGCTTTTACCGGTACAGATGCGACAGAGGACCCACGGGCATTTCTTGATAGGATGGCTCGGATTTGCCGTTCGTTGAGGTGTTCTGATGATAGATTGGTGGAGTTTGCGAGTTTTCGTCTGGAGGGTCTTGCCCAGACATGGTACGATTCAATAGAGAGAGGCCGAGCTGCAGGTTTACCTTCTATGACCTGGGATGAGTTTACAGCTGCGTTTCTTGCCCGTTTTCTTCCGGAGAGTGTCCGAGATGCTCGAGCCCGGTAGTTTCGAGTCTCTGCGCAAGACTCCTGGGATGACGGTGTCGGAGTATGATATACAGTTTACCCAGTTGTCTCGATATGCTCCGTACCTAGTAGACACAGAAGAGAAGAGAATAAAGAGGTTTGTACGAGGGCTTGATACAAAACTATTCCTTGCCATCGGCACCCAGCACTTTGATACATACGCAGCCGCGATGGATGCAGCCTTACTTTTGGAGGAGCGTATTTCTGAGACTCCGGTCGTTTCTAGGCCGAAGAGGATCCGTACTGATACACCAGCTCAGCGGCAGATGGGTAGACACCGCGATAGATTATTTCCGGGAGATGGTGGAGGCAGAGGATTGAGACGAGGTCAGTTATTTGGTTCATATCCACAGACCCAGCAGTCGTCTCCAGGATGTTTTCGGTGTGGGAGTCAGTACCACCGTGTTAGAGACTGCACCATGGGGCGCCTGGGCGTGGCGACAGTCCCACAGGTGACCTTACCACCCTCACCACCTCCTCAGAGAGCTCTACTTCCTACTCCTGATGATGCTCCACGCCAGCCAGATGCTTCTAGAGGCCGTGGGCGTGGCGGTCCGGTTCAGAGAGGACGAGGCGACAGAGGCAAAGGCAGAGGCCGAGGTAGAGGCAGAGGACAACCAGCTATTAGTGTTGGACATGCCCGAGTGTTCGTGTTGACTCCTCAGGATGCACAGGCATCCAATGCCGTCGTGACAGGTACTTTGCCAGTATGTTCTTTTGATGCACGGGTATTATTTGATCCAGGCTCCACACATTCCTATGTATCCACGTACTTTGCACCGAGGTTGGGCCGAGAGTCTTCTCCGTTAGATCAGCCGCTTGTCGTTATTACACCGGTAGGCGAGTCGTTTGTTGCCCGTTTCGTGTACCGATCATGTTCCGTTCGTATTGGGGAGAGAGATTCTTCAGTTGATTTGATTCTTCTCGATATGCTAGAGTTTGACGTTCTTCTTGGTACGGACTGGCTAGCCACCTGTTATGCATCTGTGGACTGCCGTGAGAAAGCAGTCAGATTCAGTTTTCCTGGTGAGCCGGTACTTGTTATTCAGGGAGATCGTAGTGCTACCCTTCCCAGCTTGATTTCTTCTCTTCACGCTGGTCAGCTCTTAAGGAAAGGGTGTCAGGGATTCTTAGCTTATGTTCGTGATACTAGCTCCACAGAGGTTCCGTTGGACTAGGTCCCTGTTGTGAGAGAGTTTCCTGATGTATTCCCTGACGAGCTGCCTGGTCTGCCACCAGAGCGCGAGATTGAGTTCTGCATCGACCTGATCCCCGGTACGGGGCCTATCTCTATACCGCCCTATCGGATGGCCCCGGCGGAGCTGAGAGAGCTGAAGGATCAGTTACAGGACTTGCTGGACAAAGGGCTTATCAGACCGAGTGTGTCACCTTGGGGTGCTCCCGTCCTGTTTGTTAAGAAGAAGGACGGAAGTATGCGCTTATGCATTGATTATCGTCAGCTGAACCGGGTTACTGTGCGGAACAGATATCCCCTACCCCGCATTGATGACTTATTCGATCAGCTCCAGGGTGCAGGGTTTTTCTCGAAGGTTGATTTACGGTCAGGTTATCACCAGTTGCGGGTTTGGAAGGAGGATATTCCGAAGACCGCTTTCCGTACTCGATATGGTCATTATGAGTTCTTGGTGACGTCGTTCGGGCTCACCAATGCCCGGCAGCATTTATGGATTTGATGAACCGTGTATTCAGGCCGTATCTCGATCAGTTCATTATTGTGTGCATTGACGACATCTTGGTTTATTCTCGGAGCCGGGAGGAGCATGAACAGCACTTACGTATCACATTGCAGACTTTGAGGGAGCATCAGCTGTTCGCCAAATTTTCCAAGTGCGCATTCTGGTTAGACAGTGTCGACTTCTTGGGTCATGTGGTGATGAGATATGGTATTTGTGTGGACCCAAAGAAGATCGAGGCAGTTCAGTGTTGGCCTAGACCGGTATCGGTTCCAGAGGTTCGCAGTTTTCTAGGTCTGGGCGGCTATTATCGACGTTTTGTCCAGGATTTCTCCCGCATTGCTGCACCGTTGACCGGATTGACCCTGAAGGGGGTTCCTTTTGATTAGACCCAGGCATGTAAGGATAGTTTCCAGCAGTTGAAGACTTGTCTGACTACTGCACCAGTGTTAGCATTGCCTTCAGGATCAGGCGGGTTCGTGGTATATTGTGATGCTTCTCGAGTGGGGCTGGGCTGTGTATTGATACAGCACGACAGAGTTATCGCGTATGCTTCTCAGCAGCTGAGGAAACACGAACAGAACTACCCCACCCATGATTTAGAGATGGCTGCAGTGGTATTTGCACTTAAGATCTGGAGACATTATCTATACGGTGAGTCGTGCCAGATATTCACTGACCACAAGAGTTTGAAGTATATTTTTCAACAGCGAGATCTGAATCTGAGACAGCGCCGTTGGATGGAGTTGGTAAAAGATTATGACTGTAAGATTTTATACCATCCGGGCAAGGCGAATGTCATGGCAGATGCTTTGAGTAGGAGGCCCGGAGGTAGCTTATCTTGTTTGAGCGCGGTACAGATGCAGTCGACGGCGGATTGGCAGGTTTTATGTGATAGCAAAGTGCAGTTCGAGTTTACTCCTACAGGGGGAAAGCTGGCCCATTTCAGAGCACGCCCACAGTTACTTGACCGTATCCACGAGGCACAGTCTGGCGATGCCCGTATTTTAGAGATTATTGAGCAGATTCGGCAGGGCAGAGTTTCTGAGTTCGTGATTGATGATCAGGGGATACTTCAATTTGGGACTCGACTGTGCGTACCAGATTCTGAGGGACTGAGGCGCGATATTCTCGAGGAGGCACATAGATCAGTATACAGTGTTCATCCAGGTTCCACCAAGATGTACCATGATTTGAGGGAGGTTTACTGGTGGGACGGGATGAAGAAGGATGTTACAGACTTTGTGTCGAGATGCTTGACTTGTCAGCTAGTCAAGACCGAGCACCAGAGGCCAGCCGGCGAGTTACAGCCTTTGCCCATCCCTGAGTGGAAGTGGGAGCAGGTCTCCATGGACTTCATTATGGGTCTACCCAGGACCAGTCGAGGGTATGACTCTATTTGGGTGATTGTGGATCGACTGACGAAAGTGGCTCACTTCCTGCCAGCGAAGACCACTTTTGGATTCTCTCAGTATGCCCAGATTTATATTGATGAGATTGTGCGACTGCATGGAATCCCGACTTGCATCGTGTCCGACCGGGGCACCCAGTTTACCAGCCGATTGTGGCAGAAACTTCAGGAAGCTTTGGGCACCCGATTGAGTTTTAGCACAGCCTTTCATCCGCAGACTGACGGTCAGTCGGAGCGTACTATTCAGACTCTTAAGGACATGCTCAGAGCTTGTGTTTTAGATTTCGGTGGTAGCTGGGATCGTCATTTGCCTTTGATCGAGTTTTCCTACAATAATAGCTTCCAGGAGACGATTCAGATGGCACCTTTTGAGGCTTTATATGGAAGGAGATGTCGATCGCCTGTATGTTGGACAGAGCTTAGGGAGAGTAGTATTTTGGGGCCGCAGATTGTATAGGAGACGACTGAGAAGATACAGCTGATTCGGGACAGGATGAGAGCGGCACAGAGCAGGCAGAAATCATATGCTGACAGGCGCCGTCGCCGACTCGAGTTCGCTGTTGGCGATCATGTTTTCCTAAAGGTCTCTCCGATGAAGGGTGTGATGAGATTTGGGCGGAAAGGGAAGCTTAGTCCTAGATATGTTGGTCCCTTCGAGATCCTAGAGCGTGTTGGTCCAGTCGCTTATCGGTTAGCTCTTCCGCCCAGCTTCCCCGATGTTCATCCCGTGTTCCATGTTTCGATGCTCCGTAAGTACCTTCATGATCCTTCCCATGCGATTTAGCACGAGACGATCCAGCTAGAGCGTGATCTTTCATTCACCGAGCAGCCGGTGGTCATTTTGGATCGGCAGGTGAAGAAATTGAGGTCGAAGGTTATACCGTCCGTCAAGGTCCTTTGGCGTGGCCCGAACAGCGAGGAGGTCACCTGGGAGACCGAGGTTGAGATGAGGAAGAGATATCCCCATCTTTTTTGAAGGTACGCGTAGTTAAATTCTAAATTCAGGGACCGAATTTCTTTAAGGGGGGAAAATTGTAACGCTTCGAAAATCGTTTAGGCAGTTTTTCGGTAATCGGCTGAATTAGCAGCTTTTTCCGTAAAAAGTCAAAATATGTATTTTTCATTGTAGACCTAATTATACAAAATTTAGATAAGATATTACTATAAATTGGTCACTAAAATGTTACTTAAAATTTTCTAGTTAAATAAAAAAAATCGTAATTAATTATTTTTTTATATTATTTTAAGCTTTTAAAAATACATTAAATTAGTGATAAATACAAATTGAATTAAGTAAATTTCTTAATTAGGAATCTTTATAAACTAAAATTTAGTGTTAATAAAATTGCATCAAGACTTTTCAAGATTTAGTTCTATGGTTAAAAAATTAAAGCAAAAATGGCTAAAAAAAAGGGGGGGGGGGGGGGTTTTATGTAAAATATGATGTGATATGCATTAAATGAGTTTAGAGGTTGCTTTTTGTGTAGAATTTTCTACACAATTCACTCTTAACTCACCTCTCCCACCTCAGGTCGAGCAAGGCAGCAGCTCACCATTTTTTTTCCCTCACTTCTTGCATCAAAATCCTTGCTAAAATCAACAAAAAATCCACAAAATTCACAATTTTCCTTTGCAAATTCAAAACAAAACCCTAATCCATCCCTTCCCTCATCCTAATTTGGTTGAAAGGTGAAGAAAAGAGATGTCTTGGAGGCTAGAGCAAGTTTGGAATCAACACTTGGGAGGTATAAATTCTAAACAAGTTGTTTAATTTGTAGTTTAAATAAGCTAGTTTAGTATTTTAAAGTGATTCATTTCATTGTAATGGTTAGTTTTGAAATTTCAAGAAAGGGATGATATTCTAGATTAGGGTTTGATATTGGATAAGTGGGTTTAAGCTAGTGTTGTGGCTATCTAGTGGGTTAGATCGAATATTTGTGCGATGTTGCGATCGCGATATCGTAAATTAGCGATGTTTGCTTTGAAATCGGTATGCTATCGCTTACTAGATTTTTATGAATTGTAGGAAGTGATAAAATTGCGTTATATTAGCGATATAATTAGCATCATATACGACTATTAGTGTGCGCGAATGCGGGGTTTTATTTAGTCGGGTTTTAGTTTTGACGATTGCCCCGAAAACGGTGATTTTAGTTAAGGTTTTAGCGATTTTCGTGCGTTTTCCGCACACTGAGTGCACGTTGTGATAAATTCGATAGTGTCAATATTTTCATATTATGAGTTGCGTCATTTCATGAACCTGTAATCTTATATTGTATGTTATGCAATTATAGGATCGGTCGCGGAAACATCGGACGCGGCGCGCAAAGGCAAGGCGGTGGTCGGATCGGATTAGCGAGACTTTCAGGTGAGTAGATGTATTCATCTATGGGGGAATCGTCTGGATGGCGCGAGGCGCCCCGTAGTTAGGATTACTTTATTTATTGCAAGATTTGCATTGTTAGCTAACTCCCCTCATTCACATTGCATACCCTTATAACTAATCGTCTGTTAGATTGCTTAGATATTCATATACACATGTGCGATATCACTTCGTAGGACACGAACACCATTACCATTGGCTTCTGTTGCACGCGCACTATTCATGTAACACGCACGCCTTTGGTAATTGCCATGCCACGAGCACCATAGAACTTGTTTAGCTTAGTGTCACCATTTGCATCATACATGATATATGAAATCGCATAGCATGTATATACCTTGCATCATCATCATACTTACATAGATTTCTAGCGACAAATCACATCGCATACCTTGATATCATAGACATTTATCACATACAACATGTTGGGTATTATGATTTTCTTGAGGATTTCAGTATTGCTGCGATTTCTGGATTTTTGGGGAAAACCGCAAGAATTTAACAAAAGCTTATATTTATCATTTTTAAAACAAAGTTGCGGTTTTCTCGTGATGTATGTGTCGTCCATCATGAGTTTTCATGTTTTCTGTTGGATTTCGAGACCCGATTCGAGGAGTGGATGAACCGTCTCGGGTACATGGTGGGCCCGGTATGGTACCCCGGGGCAAGAAGATCGAGTTGTAGACGATGAGCCTGGCAGGGGAAGACTACCTACCGGTGATGTCTGGTGCGGCGGATATCCGGAGGATACCGACCGTTGTCGTTAGATTTGATGATATGGGCCGATCCGGACTGACGGAGCCCGATGTATTGAGACATTGATACAGTGAGATATTGAGACAGATGTGTTTATTTGGTGTCGATACTTGACACGGGTTTTTAGATGATTGCTTGATGGTGTTTAACTATTATACAGATATTTTTTTTCTAAAGTTAAGAATGCAGAATCATAGCATTTAAAAACACTTAAAGATTTAGTATTGACATTGCATACATGTGCATGCATACTAGAGGTATTACATCACATCTGGACATACGTGCTGTGACCCATTTGCGTGCATTCTTACGATTGCCTTACTAGATGTTATATTCTACTCATGAGCTGGCAACTCACCCCCGTTGTTCCACAGTGTCTTGCAGGTCGGACTCATCAGTCTAGTAGCGGCGGCTTATCTTGTTAGTGACTTCTTTGGCTCAGACTCGCGACATTACTAGTAGGTGGGTTGCGAGAGTGCTTTTATCTCTTTTCTTTTATACTATTTTTGTATCTAGTATTCTCCATCTACCACTTCTTATGTGTATATGCGACCTAGTGATAAGACTGAGAGATTTGTGCATATGTGGTTTCTTTTGGGTCGAGCTCACTTGAGCCGACGTTGTGTTTTCTTACACTTTGCATTTCTTGATGCTCTTTTCTGGATATTGCATATATATATTGCGTGTGGTTGTGATCCGCCTTGGGCGAAGAGCTAGCTCCCGCTTGGGGATGCCATTTTTATGATTACAGGTTATATATCTTGTTGTACCCATTTTGGGGGATAGAATTTACAAGGGAGACTCTGCCGAAATTTTCGGAAATTTTTGATGTTTTGTTTTTTTTAAAAGGGATTCAATGCAACTTAATTGATTTAAAAATCGTTTTCATGTAAGGTTTTCCTTCACTCTCTTTCGATTTTGGTTTAGGTTTTTCTGGGCTTTGGCTGACTTAGGTTACGGTACGCCTTTAGACGCCTCGTAATCTAAGTGCCAGTCACGTTCCGTAATGTCGGGTCGTGACACCACCAAAAGCAAGCCGCCCGATCAATATACGGTATCCCATACGCGCATTTTAATCAGGGCCAAGCGCATATCGCATACGCGCACCACAACGTTTCGCCTGGACTAGGTAACTCCTTTGTGGGACTCTAAGACTCGTCAATACGCCGGCAGTGAGTGATGATCATATCAAGCACCCCCAAGCCGCAAGCGGTCAGCTAAACGTAACGGCCACCCGGGTATTCAACGATCAGAAGAGAACAAGGGAACCTGCTACAACTCCCGTCGAACCAACCGGCAACACTACCGTGCAGTCCGGTCTCCTCGTCTGATATGTCGCATATCAAGTCTCGGGGTGGTAAACGTCAGACCCCAATAACCGATAAGTCGTGCCGATGTGAGGCTCATAACGGGTCGAGAAACTACCGGTAACACTTACCAGCAAATCTCAAAATCAGCCCTGGCCAGGGACTTCCCTGTTACGGCCAATCGAGCACAGCGCAACATCAACCCCCAATACCGGGAGAGACGAAACCCCTCCTATCGCTCATTGCCTCCATGTGACTCGGGACTGTACCTAAAAACCACCGTTTTGCACACCCTCATGGACATGGTAAGGTGGAAATCAAAGCACAATGGGAATCACACAAGACTCTATGACAATCTCGGGTCTACAGACTAACCTGCACAAGTGTCACCTGAGAACTGCTATCTGACGTGAGGTATAATACCATCTGGGAGTTCTCGACGAGTCCGTCCAGTATACCCAGTCTCCACTGAGCACCCGTATACCATCTCTGATGTCAAACACCGATGGATATGGGATCATCCATCGCCCATCTCATGGGTCGAGAAGCGTATACGCTAGTCTACACTGGTATATCGATGCCCCATCTCGATACACCCACGACTAGGGACCTCGAAGGATATACTTATGGACTACCATGTCCCCACTAGTATGATCCTCATCATAGTCCAGGTAGTCAAGTACACATCCTAAAGGCTTTACCAACATGTAACTATAAGACAGTATAAAGAGACTGGTATACATGTTAAGATAAAGAGCAACTAGATAGCATACTATCATATCGAGCAAGAAAGTCATCTCTATATATGTCCAAGCATCCAATATAATATACATCATCTGTACAATACTGGCCTCTAGGGCATACATACAACTAACAGTCTTAACTATGTAAAGATATGGGGTTGTCCAGCCTATGTCAAACGACAAAATCCGGATAAACTCGAGGCACGGTTTGTTCTATGCAAATTTGTAGGATATCCCAAGAATTCACAAGGGTATGTCTTCTACCACACTGAGGAACAAAGGGTGTTTGTTTCTCGGCATGCCACCTTTTTAGAAAAGGAATTTCTTGAAAAAGAGATTAGTGGTCATGAGGTAGAACTGGAAGAGGTTCCAGCTACAAAAGCTGCAACAGAAGATCTGGTGGAACCAGAGGATTCGGTAGTTCCCGATGAACCCCAGCCACTCCGCCGATCTAGTAGGGTTCCTCACCCACCTGAGAGATACTACGGTTTTCTCATGGATGGTGGGAGCGAGGATTGCATCATGGAGGATGATGACCCAACTAGCTTCGAGCAGGCCATCACGAGTGGGGACTCAGTGAAATGGCTGGATGCAATGCGGTCCGAGATGGAATCCATGTACACCAACAAAGTATGGACTTTGGAAGACTCTCCTGAAGGGATAAAACCCATTGGGAGCAAGTGGATCTTCAAGAAAAAACTTGGTGTAGATGGGAAAGTGGAGACTTTCAAAGCTATACTTGTTGCAAAGGGTTTTCGTCAAAGACCAGGTGTGGACTATGACGAAACCTTTTCTCCAGTGGTTATACTTAAATCCATCCGGATCATGCTTGCCATCGCTGCATATCATGACTACGAAATATGGCAAATGGATGTTAAGACCGCCTTTCTAAACGGTGATTTAGAAGAGTGCGTGTACATGACTCAGCCAGAGGGCTTCGTAGATAGTGGGAGCAGCGGGAAGGTGTGCAAGCTGCTTAAATCCATTTATGGATTAAAGCTAGCATCGCGGAGCTGGAACATCTGCTTTGACGTCGTTATCAAAGAGTTTGATTTCATCAAAAACGTAGATGAACCTTGTATCTACAAGAAGGTGGCAGAGAGTAAGGTTGTCTTCCTCGTATTGTACGTGGACGACATACTCTTGATAGGAAATGACATTCCTATGCTGCAATCGGTCAAGCTCTTCTTATCACAAAGATTCTCAATGTAAGATCTAGGTGATGCCTCCTACATACTGGGAATTATGATCTATAGAGATAGATCTAAAAGGATATTGGGATTGTCCCAATCCAGGTACATTGACACCATACTAAAGAGGTTTAGTATAGAAGAATCCAAGCGTGGGAACTTACCCACGATCTTTGGACTCACTCTCTCCAAAGAGATGTCTCCCAAGACTGATTTGGAGAGAGCTCGCATGCAAGGGATACCCTATGCTTCGGCTGTAGGCTCTATCATGTATGCGATGCTATGTACCAGACCCGATGTAGCATACTCACTAAGTGTAGTGAGTAGGTATCAAGCTGATCCTGGAGAGAGTCACTGGACAGCAGTGAAGAGCATTCTCAAGTACTTACGAAGGACTAAGGAGATGCTCTTGGTGTATGGTAACGGAGAACTCCAAGTGGAGTCCTTTACCGATTCGAGCTTCCAGAGTGATAAGGACGACTCTAAGTCGCACTCGGGATTTGTCTTTACCCTCTATGGAGGGGCGGTTAGCTGGAAGAGTTCCAAGGAGGAAACCATGGTAGACTCGACGATGGAGGCTGAATACATCGCTGCCAACGATGCTGCCAAAGAGGCTGTCTGGATAAAGAAGTTCATCACTGAACTTGGTTTGGTTCCGTCCATTAAGCATCCAATACCTTTGTATTGCGATAACAATGGAGCTGTGGCTTTGGCCAAGGAACCCAGGTCCCATCAGAAGTCCAGACATATTCTGAGGCGGTATCACCTGATCAGGGAGATAGTTGATCGCCGGGAGATCGAGGTCAGGAGAGTTGATACGAAGGACAACACTGCAGATCCACTCACGAAGGCCATTCCCTAGATACAGTTTAAGAGATTATTCGGGATGCTAGGTATGAGATACTACAACAGCTGGCCTTAATGCAAGTGGGAGATTGTTAGTTATATATATGCCCTAGAGGCCATTGTTGTACATATGATGTATATTATACTGGATACTTGGATATATATAGAGAGGACTTTCTTACTCGTCATGATGGTATGCCATTTGGTTTCTCTTTATCTTAACATGTATACTTGTCTCTTGATACTGTCTTATGGTTACATGTTGGTAAAGCCCTTAGGATGTGTACTTGACTACCTGGACTATGATGCAGATCATACTAGTAGGGCCATGGTAGTCCTATAAGTACATCCTTTAATGTTCCTAGTCGTGGGTGTATCGAGACAGGGCATCGATATACCAGAGTATACTAGCGTATACGCTTCTCGACCCATGAGATGGGCGATGGATGATCCTATATCCATTGGTGTTTGACATCAGAGATGGTATACGGGTGCTCAGTGGAGACTGGGTACACTGGACGGACTCGCCGAGAACTCCCAGGTGGTATTATACCTCATGTCAGATGGCAGTTCTCTGGTGACACTTGTGCAAGTTAGTCTGTAGACCCGAGATCATAATAGAGTCTTGTGTGATTCCCACTGTGCTTTGATTTCCACCTTACCACATCCATGAGGGCGTGCAAAACGGTGGTTTTTGGGTACAGTCCCGAGTCATATGGAGGCAACGAGCGATAGGAGGGGTTTCGTCTCTCCCGGTATTGGGGGTTGATGTTGCGCTGTGTTCGATTGGCCGTAACAGGGAAGTCCCTGGCCAGGGCTGAGTTAGAGATTTACTGGTAAGTGTTACCAGTAGTTTCTCGACCCGTTATGAGCCTCACATCGGCACGACTTATCGGTTATTGGGGTCTGACGTTTACCACCCCTAGACTTGATATGTGACGTATCAGACGAGAAGACCGGACTGTACGGGAAGTGTTACCGGCAGGCTTTTACAGGAGTTGGAGCGGGCTTGCTTGCTGATCTTCTGATCTCTCAATACCCAGGTAGCCGTTACGTCCAGCTAGTACCGCTGACGGCTTGTGGGTGCTTGATGTGATCATCACCTACTGCCGGCGTATTGAGGAGTCTTTAGAGTCCTACATAGAGATTTTATTGGCTCAGGCAAAACGAAATAGGAGCGCGTATGTGATATGTGCGGGACCGAGAATAATGCGTGTATGTGATACCGTATTCTATTCTCGCGACTTTTTGTATCGGTCGGTTATATATGATATAGCCGGGTTATCGAATCAAGTGTTGATTCGATAAGTCGATACAATAGATGTTAGTCGGTTATATGAGATATGACCGTATTATTAAGTCAAGTGTTGATTTAATAATTTAGTGTATAATTGTATATTAGATATACTAGTTTACATTAACTAACACTTGTTCACTTAAGGATTTTTCTCACATGAGCACAACTTTAATATATATGTGTGTTATATATTAAAATGTGTTTTCTTTTTGTATCATGGTTGATGATACAACATTCATGGGTGTATGAGACTTACACCATGCTATTTGTTATGTTAGGTTTTAATATTTAAAAGTAATTACAAAATTAGTGGAAAATTAGAAAATGCATGAAGCTTGTAGAAGCTTGTGGATGCATTGACTAAAGTCCACTAAATTTGTTTTTACTTTGGATTTTTTCTAACCTAACCATCACACTTAGCCATGATTAAGTCTCTACATGAGTTAGTATATGATACTCACTCACCATGGTTAGCTCACTCACTTCATCATTATCTTCATCTTTTCTTTTGTTCATCTTCTTCCTTTTTGAGCAAAAGAAAAGCTTGCTAGGGTTTTCAAATGAGAGTGAAAGATTGTGAGAAAATAAATTCTAAAGAGAACCCACTTCCTATTTCTCCATCCTCTACTAGACTAGCACTTTAGTTTAGGGTGTTTGCTTCACTAATTCTTTAGATTAGTGAAGTAGTAGCTTGAGTTGGTATTCCCTCGACGTAGATCATCTTCGGCCTCAAAAACTTCAAGCAAGGACGCTTCTTTCGCCTCGTGAAGCCATGCAAGAGTCTGGGAGAACCACGATCGCAGCGAAGGGACTTCAACAAGGAGCTAATGAAGTGAAGGACGATCTACAAAGGTTGTATTTTGTATTCACTTAGTCATAGATGCTAATTACTTGCATGTGAAACCCTAATTTTCTAGCAAAGATCTTGTTTAGGGTTGTTAGGCACGGCTAAAATTTTAATCGGGCATGTTTGATGCTTTGTAGAACCTTGTTAGAGTGCCTAGTAACCCTACATGTAGACCCGAGATCGTCATAGAGTCTTGTGTGTTCTTTCACTATACTTTGATTACCACCCTACCACGGCTCTACTGAGTCGTGCAAACAGGTGGCCGTTGGGTACAGTCCCGAGACACACGAAGACAATGAGCGATAGGAGGGGTTTTGTCTCTCCCAGTATTGGGAGTTGATGCTGTGCTGTGCTCGATTGGCTATATCAGTAAGTCCCTGGCCAGGGCTGTTGAGATTTACGGATAAGTGTTATCAGTAGTTTCTCGATCTGTTATAGACCATTCATTGGCACGGCTTATTGAGTTATTGGGGTCGACGTTACCATCCCTAGACTCGATATGCAACATATCTGACGAAGAGACCGGACTGTATGGTAGTGTTGCCGGTTGGCTCGACGGGAGTTGTGACAGGTTCGCTTGTTTTCTTCTGATCACTCAATACCCGGGTGGCCGTTACTTTTAGCTGACCGCTTGCGGCTTGTAGATATTTGATATGATCATTACCTACTGCCGGCGTATTGACGAGTCTTAGAGTCCCATAAAGAAGTTTCCTGGCTCAGGCGAAAAGATGTGGTGTGCATATGAGATATGCGCGGGGACCCGATTAAATACGGATATGTGATACCGTATATTAATCGGGCATTTTCTATTGGTCGGGTCGTATGTGATATGACCGGTTTGCAAAATCAAGTGTTGATTTAACAAATGACTTTTAGATTAATTCTTTAATCAAACTCTTTTTCTATTTTTGTATGCATGCATGTATGCACATGATGATGTGCATGGATACATACATACATACATTGTATCATGGTTGTTGATACATATTTGGTGGCAATGCAAGACTTATATTGTAGAATTATCTATTTATTTATCATTTTGAAAAAGGGAAAGGATAATTCACACAAGGTTAATGCTTATCATCTTTGACCATGCTTCAACCACTTTTTAACCTTGAGTTAATTATCCTATTTCCTTTTAACTCATTTGATAAACATCTAAATAGTTCTAACCATGGTTGAAGTGAGAAGGATTAATATAGATTATTCTTTTCTCATTTCAATTATTCACTCTCATAACATTTCCTTTTGTGAGAAAGCTTAGCCACCATCTTCTTCTTCCTCTCTTGATAATTTCTTTGAGTGAGGTTGATAAAAAGAAAGAGTTTTGATTATAGAATACAAACCACATCATCATACTACACACATCTAGCCCATTTATTGCTCTACTTCATTCACATATCGAGTAAAGCAAGGAGTTTTGGGCAAAGGAGCTTCGGGTGGATCGTCGTGGACCTAGAGGATCTCAAGCGAACCCTTTTCCAACCCTCAAGTAGCCAAGGAGTCTAGCGTAGGGAGTTACAAAGGTTGTACTCTCAAAACCCTAGTTTTTTCTACTTGTGATGATGTCATTGTAAAGAAACCCTAAATTTCTAGTGATGATTCTTTGTATGTTCACTTAGCACCTTAAAAATTTGATTTTGGCACATGTGATGCTTCCAAACCCTTCATGAGTTACTAGGTAAACCTAACATTAGTATCAGAGCCAAGCTAGAGCTTTAAGCGACACTTTGGCGAAGTTAAAACTCCTATCGAACCCGAAATACGTTTTTTTTAACCCCTCTCTGTACCTTTTTTGAAACTGTGTAATTTTCAGTATTAAAAATCCTTAAAAATTCAGCAGGAAAATATAAGAAATACTGTAAAATACGAAGCCATAAACCGTACATTACGCCGCGGAACCGCGGCCAGACCTTGCTTAGGCCGCGGATCCGCGGCCGTACTGAAGTGTTATTGCCTCGTATTTGTACAGTAATCTTCTAACCTGCTTGTACATATTTTTGGGTATTTTTAATCTGAATAAAGTGTTGAGTGTTCTGGGGATTATTTTAGGTTCGTTGATTCGATCGGAATATTTAATTTCGTGCTGTTTTCGGGTAATTTAGAAAGTATTAAAAAGTTCGAACGGATATCATTAACTCACTTATTCCCGGCACGAAAAACTTTCAAGTGTTGAATTTTTTCTCGAGTTTAAATCTTTCAGAAATACGTGCAAGTAACGTGGTGGACCCTCTAGAAGAACACGAACCTTAACTCTATTATGTGACCGTCTGAACTGCCTCTAAACCTTAGGGTTTGGGGCAGTACGGCGTGCCACATGTCAGGCGTTGGCTTGACCCTTCTACGGCTGGACCGCTGCTACTGTGACATGTTCCGGGATTTTTGAACTCCACTCAAGTGTTGAGCTA
Source organism: Agapanthus africanus (assembly GCA_030015575.1). Taxonomy (NCBI): domain Eukaryota; kingdom Viridiplantae; phylum Streptophyta; class Magnoliopsida; order Asparagales; family Amaryllidaceae; genus Agapanthus; species Agapanthus africanus. The sequence continues at coordinate 513,986,525 of JASDDO010000024.1, read as the reverse complement.
TTTAGGAAATTTTGGGTATTTGATCATTCGATCGAAAACTTTAATACTGTCTATTTATCTAGAATGTGATACAATATGTGGAATTCATATAGTTAGGCATGAAATGCGAAGTATGTGATATTTCGGATTTACAATGTCTAAAGAAAATGTGGATTCCAAATGTTGTAGTTTTATACTTTCTTTTCTGTGACCGTAAGTGTAGTATGTCGCTTATCGCCGGTTTCTTTGATATACATCAACGACAATCGGGGTACGCATACTTACTTACGTTGATATATGATATTATGTGTTGCTGTGATATGATGTGCAGGATTGTCGCGATTGAATTGCCGGGCGGTTTTATGTGAGATGAGAGTTTTCTTTTCATTCATGTAAAATTCAAATGTAATGGAATATTCTTTTATTTGGGGCACTTCCGGGTTGAGGTTGATATCACCAGTGTTGTATATTATTTACTTTTCCGCATTATGATAGACCCAAGGAGGGGAGCACAAGTGACCGAGTTCTAGGGTTCAGTGGGAGGCCATCTCGAGGAGTCGAGACCGGGTCTCCTAAACTCCAGAATTGGTAGGGTCGCTTGCCGCTCTCGTAGGGGTCTGGGGGTGTGGGCTTAGCTATTCATCGCGACTGTGGAACCCGTATTTTCTATTGATTGGCTAAATACTAAATACGGACGTCCTAGTATATCCTGTATTATCATTTGGGTGTTTCTGCTGCCTGTATTCTGTGATGTGATATCTGAGACGAATGATATATTATATATATGATATATAGTAGACGTTGCTTATGTTTTACACCCGCGCTAGTCCCGTCCCGGTATGCCGTTAGTTAAGTAACCTAACGGTGCATAACGAAACATTGCGGCGAATGCGGATGGTATAAGCGTACGTTGTATTTTCGTTTCTTTTCTGTGATTGGCTTAAGGACTTAAATGATGGGGCTACATTGATATGATTAATGTAAAGAAAATAAACCTAAAAAGATGTTGTAGAATCGGATTTGAAAACCACTCGGCTTTTAATGAAAAAGCTACATTTCAAAACTGCGGAGCTCAAGCCACTCCTTTTGAAAACCATTTGATTCTACGACGATATCAAGTTCAAAGCATTAAAGATTTTCTTAAAAATCATCCGCAACCCTCCGTCATTTTAGGAAGTAGAGTACTTAGTATTCGTGCTACGTTTGTTGACTATAGTTAAGGCATAGTGTACGGTAGCTAAGTGATGTCTTCCTACACTGCATATGATGCAGATTAATTAGAACATTCATATAACTTTGTTGACCATAGTTAAGGGTCATGTGGGTAGGTCTATTAATCAAGAAATGACGGGTAGAACTTGACTAGTACTTATGATTTGTTGACCATAGTTAAGGTCATAGGTACAAGGGGTAAAAACCACATCGGGAATTTCAATAGTTGAAATTTGCAATGAGATTACATACCTTCCATATGATGGTTGGATCCCGATCCCACTGTGGGCAATAGTTGCTCCCAGGAGAGTATTGCAGTTTACAATTAGCTAACCCATTAGGTGTCTAGAAAGGTGTTGACGGGGCTACGCCTCTGGGAAAATGAGGTTTACTTTAATTAGGTCCATGCGAAAGTACGGGAAACCTCCCTCAAGTACCGACACTGGCCTGGCTGAACGGTTGGCGAAGTTGTAGACTGTAATTAATCCTGGCTAGTTTTCTTTTTAAGGTTTGAAAGAAAAACTTGATTAAAGAAGTGGGAGACATCGATTAGACAAGATAATAACCAATCTGATCTTTGCAAGAGCTTTCGCTGAGTGTATTCTTTTCTCTCTCTTAATGGCAGATACCCATGACAGGACTCAAGCTTCTACTAGATAAAAATAAACTGAATGGGACCAATTATAAAGACTGGCTGAGGAATCTGAAAATAGCCTTGAATTATGATAAAGTATCATATGTCCTCACGGCTCCAGCCCCGCCCGTCCCAGGTCCAAAATCCTCAGTTGCGGACAAAGAAGTCCGCAAGACATGGGACGTTGACTGTGTCACGGCCAAATTCCTCACGCTTGCATCGATGGATAACACACATCAAAAGCAGCACGAAAATATGGACATTCACGCCATATTCCTCCATACAAAGGAGTTGTATGGAGAGCAATCCCGCGTATTACGATACGAAGCATCAAAGAAATTGTTTCAGATGCGAATGTCCCCTGGCACACCAGTAGGAGACCATGTTCTGAAGATAATAGCTCTCATAGAAGAGCTTGAGGACCTTGGTTGGACGATGGACAATGAACAATATACGGATATTATTCTGCAGTCCCTCCCCTCCACCTTTGCTCAATTTATAGTTAAATTCAACATGCACAACATAAAGAAGGAACTACCTGAACTCCTTAATATGTTAAGGAGTGCAGAGAGCACACTGAAATCAGTGAAAACTCCCTTTTTGAGTGTTGGGCAATCTTCTTCTTCTCGCCCAAAGGCTAAGGCCAAGGAAAAGCTCAAGAAGAAGCCCACCAAGCCTAGGGGTGGAGTTAAAAAGGTTAAGGGGAAGGACAAGTCCAAAGCTGGAGAATCGGGGAAAGGGGAATGTTTTCACTGCCACAAAACAGGACATTGGAAGCACAACTGCACGGAGTACTTAAATCTCAAGAAGAAGCATGGGGATGCTTCCGCTTCAGGTGTGTTTGTGACAGAAAACTGTTTTTCAATAAACTCTGCTTCCTGGGTATTAGATACCGGTTCAGGTTCTCACATTTACAATTCTATGCAGGGGCTGAGAAATAGCAAGGTTTTGAAGACAGGTGACCATACTCTCCGCGTTGGAAATGGTTCCAATGTACATACAGTCGCAGTGGGAGAGTATCACTTGGGGTTGCCATCTGGGTGTATATTGGTTTTGAACCCATGTTATTTTGTACCAAGTATGCTTTGTAATATAATATCTATTTCTTTGTTAGACAATGAAGGATATAATTTTGTATTGCAGAACAATGTTATGAACATTCACCTGAATCAAATGTTGGTTGGGTATGGTACGCTTAATAACGGGATATACGTCCTAAATCAACACACAGTTTTTAGCATACAACACACTAATAAAAGAAAACTTTCAGAAATAAATGAAGCTTTTCCTTGGCACTGTAGACTTGGTCATATTAACGAAACAAGACTAAACAAGTTACACAAAGATGGATATTTAAACCCTTTTGAATATAAATCTTATGCGACTTGACAGTCTTGTATCAAGGGTAAAATGACCAAAACTCCGTTTACCGGACACGGAGAAAGAGCTACTGAGCTCCTAGGCCTCATACATAGTGATGTATGTAGGCCAATGTCTACAAAGGCTAGAGGCGGTTTTTCATACTTCATTACTTTCACTGACGATTTCTCAAGATTCGGTCATGTATTTTTATTAAAGCACAAATCCGAAGCTTTCGAGAAATTCACTAAATATAAACAAGAAGTAGAAAAACAAACCGTCTTGAGTATCAAGATGCTTCGATCAGATCGAGGTGGAGAGTATCTCAGTACAGAATTTGCAAACTTCCTAAAAGAGAATGGGATTCTCTCTCAGCTCACTCCTCCTTACACACCACAGCACAACGGTGTGTCAGAACGACGGAATAGGACCCTATTAGATATGGTCCGATCCATGATGAGTGATGCTGAGTTACCCGTCTCATTTTGGGGCCATGCATTAGAGAATGCAGCGTTTCTACTGAACAGGGTCCCAACCAAAACCGTGTCTACCACGCCATATGAGATATGGCATGGGAAGAGACCATCTCTTAAGAGATTTAAGATTTGGGGTTGCCCGGCCTATGTTAAAAGGCAGAATCCGGACAAACTCGAGACACGGTCGGTCATGTGTAATTTTGTGGGGTATCCAAAGAATTCTTATGGATATCTATTCTACCACAAGGAGGAACAAAAAGTGTTTGTTTCTCAGTATGCCACATTCTTAGAAAAAGAGTTTTTCACAGATAAATCTGATGGCAATGTGGTAGATCTAGAAGAGGTTCTAGAGACACAAACTGCAAATGACGACTTGGTTGAACCGGCTGTTGCAATAGAAATTGAGGAGCCTCGGCCACTCCGTAGGTCTGGTAGGACTTCTCGCCCACCGGAGAGGTACTACGGTTTCCTCATTGATGGTGACGGAGAAGACTGCATCATGGAGGATGATGATCCTACCAGCTTTCAGCAAGCTATCACGAGTGGAGACTCTGTGAAGTGGCTGGATGCCATGAGATCCAAAATGGAGTCTATGTTCACCAACAAAGTATGGACTTTGGACGTTGTACCCCCTGGGGTAAAACCTGTGGGGTGCAAATGGATCTTTAAAAGAAAGATTAGTGTAGATGGGCAGGTGGAGACCTATAAGGCAAGACTTGTGGCGAAGGGTTTTCGTAAAAGACCAGGTTTGGACTATGACGAGACTTTTTCTCCCGTAGCCATGCTTAAATCCATTCGGATCCTACTTGCTATTGCTGTTAGAGATAGTGCCCTCAGAGTCAATTATTGGATCACAGGCACGTGATTGCAATGATTGAGGGAGGACCTATCCCGGTACGACAGTCTTACTCGAGATGATAGTATGCTATCTGGTTTACCTTTATCATCGTGTACTGCTTTAGGTGACCTGACAGGTCGCTATTACACGTTGATAGAGCCCCTAGGATTCTTGCTTGACTGCCAGCAGTATGAGGGCGATCATATAAGTGAGAGCTGGAGTCTATAAGCACATCCTTAAAAGGTCCCTAGTCGTGGAAGTTTCGAGACAGGGCATCGATTCTCCAGAGTAGACTAGTGTATACAGTCGAGACCCCGACGAGGGGCGGTGGCCGGTCTCATAAGCCACTGGTGTCAGTTGGTTCACCTAAGATGTATACAGGTGCTCATTGGGTTATGAGTACACCGGACAGGACTCGCCGGGAACCTGCTAGTTGGTCTTATACCTGACGTCAGATAGCAGTTCCCTGGTGACATGTGTACAGGTTAGTTCATCGACCTGAGATCGTCATTTGTCTCGTGTGAGTTCCCACTGTGCTTTGATTACTACCCTACCACGGCTCAAAGGAGTCGTGCAAACAGGTTTTAGTTGGGTACAGTCCCGAGCCACATGGAGGCAGTGAGCGGATCTTCAGGGGTTCGTCTCTCCCGGTATTGGGGGTGAGGTCGCGCTGTGTCTAGGAGAGCCATTACACGAAGTCCTTGGCCAAGGCAGGAGATTTACTGGTAGGTATTCCAGTAGTATCTCAGGGTGTTCTGGGCTACACTCTGACACAACTTGTACCGCTTTTGGGGGTCTGACTTTTACCCACCCCCTAGGCCCGCCATGCGATGCTCATAGACGAACGGACCGGACTGTACGGATATTGTCACTGACAGGCTCAGTAGGGTGTCAGGATGAGTTCGCTCTTCGACGTCCCTTTTGGTCAATTTCAGTAGTGGCCCGTTACGTATTGGCTTATACCTCTGACGTGCTAGTGGTTAAATCCACAGCCATAGTATTGACGAGTCTTTAGAGTCCACCACACATTCAGTTACTCAGCTTTCGGGCGAAACGCTGTAGAGGCCGTATGGAGATATGGCAGGGTCCGATCAGATACGTGCGGTATTGCACGGATCAGGATCGGACGGTTTTGTACTAAAGGCCGTATGGATATATGGCAGGGTTCGATCAGATACGTGCGGTATTGCACGGATCAGGATCGAACGGATATTACTAGCCGGCTTTGGTTTAAGCCGGATCCTAGTATAGTACAGTGTAGATTTTGTCTCATTGCATTTGTATCCGGTCGGAATACAGATGCGGGTGTGTATGCACAGTATCGGGGTTTTCCTGTAATTTATTACGAGACCTGTTTTCTGGAGTTGCCAGTTTGCATTCCGTTCCAGCCGGTTTTCCTTTGTTCTTTCCCGGCCGGACTTTTCCGATGGAGGGGGTTATTTGCAATTTTGCAAATAACATTTTGTGGAGGGTTTATTTGTGAGATGAGAGATTATGATAGCATCTTTAGATTCCTTTTCCATCTTTTCTTTTGTTGCACCATTACTTGCATTAATTGAGATAAGATAGGATATGGGTTTGATGTGAATTTGTTATCATGATGTTTTGTTTGTGGTCACCCTTCACCTTTTCCTACACTCACCTCCCTTCTTGCTATGGATTGATATTTGATTCCTCCACCATTCTCACTTGATGAGAGAGGGCTACACTTGTGAAAAAAATATGAGAGAGTTTCATTTTGAGCTTGTGGGATTTTTCTTGATCTCATTTCATGCTAGGAAAAATGCAAGCACCATTTTTCCGTATCTTGTTTCCTCCATCATCTTCAAATGGCAACAAAATCCCAAATGAGACATAGCCTCTACACTACACTTTCTACAGCAAATCTGGATGCGTCGGCCAGCCAACTTCGCGCCCGAGTTGCCTCGGTATTGAGGTGGGAGCCCGTAAAAGATGCAGGCGACGTGGTGCCCTTCCGGCGAGGAGATGGAGACCGGACATTCCGCGAGAGATCGGGACGACGACGAGAAGACCGGAGGACTCGGATCACTCGGTATATCTCTAACCCGTCTTGTTGTTAGCTAGATCTAGTTTAATGGCCCGATCCGGGGTTTAGTGCATGGTGGTGCCGGTTTGCTAAGTTCGCAAAATTAAAGTTTATCACCGCTTCCTCATTTGGCCGTCGGTTTGACGGCCGGGGCGCCGCCGTGCACTTACAGTGGTATCAGAGCCTCGCCATTAACTTCGTCTAGCTTTGTTTAATGTGTTTGCATTTCCGATCGACCAAAATTCTAAAAAACCACATTTTCCTCACATCAGTTTTCTGTCGATTTTTTTCTGGCTCTAAAAATTTTTCAGGTTGTAGAAAACTGATGTACAAGAAGTTCTAAGAGTTCTGGGAAAATTCGAGACATTGATCTCTCAGGTAGAGCGCGGAACCGCAGCAAAACCCCCCTTGTTGCCGCGGTTCCGCCGCCGTTTTGAGGGATCAATGCGTCAAAATTTTCCCATAGGCTGGTGGGCTGAAAATAGGGGTTTTGGAATATTAAAATTGGGCCCAGAATTTCTGTGAGTGCTACAGTATTGCTTTGGGGCCCAATTGTTAATTTTTGATCAATCGGATATTTTAAACACAATATTTCACAGTATTTACATTATATCTGCGACCGTGAATGTCACTCGATCGGTAAATCCGGTCTATCTGCTATAGCCCTTTTAGACGGATTTGCGAACGTGACATTCACGTTGATGTTCTGTGTGTTGCTGTGATGTTGCGGATCTGTAACGTCTTCAAAATAATAAAATATGATTTTTGGGAAATTTTATAATTTAATATTATTTTAATGAATATTTTAATATTCTGGTATAATTAAATACAGATAAATGGGGAAAAATTATGGAAAATTCTAAAATAAGGTATTTTAAGGAATTGCCTCGTTTTCTGTGCATGCCCCCATTTCCTCTAGTTTTGACCCTGAGTATGTCTAGTTTTGACTGATTCCATCTAGGGTGAAATCTGGGTTGATTTTCCTATGTTGGTGAATAATTTGGGACTTGTTTTAGCATGGATTTTGGTAATTGGTGATTCATTCCTGTCGGGTGGCGTTTGGACGTCAACGACAAGTGGATTTTGATTGTGTTTACATGCGAGTCGATGGGTTTTTACCTATCCGGGTAGCGTGTGCCATTTTGGTTTCCAATGTGATTTTCATGTGCTTTAGCATTGTGATATACTTGTAGGTACCCCGCGTGATGTTGAGGCAAAGGAGGTGAAGATAGCGACATCGGCTTTGGCACACGAGAAGCAAGGTGAGTAGATTTATATCTACGGGGAGAAGTCGGGTGGATGGCGTATAGCACCCCCGCAGTCCGTGGTGATGTATACGAATACGTATACACACGAATATTTATTATGTGTTGTTTAGGGTTATTGATGGTAATAATGATATTTTGATGATAAGAATATATTGGTTTAGTATAGTGCGAACCCTAGAGTAGTGGTTGCACTCACACATACATTTACACACATACTTGCATTCATTCTTTCATTTATTAGAGTGCATATGATGGTGCGTATATCTACACATGGGTATGGGACTATGTGTTTATATACGGGATTGGAGGATGATACGTGGTTTGAGATGATACTTGATGTGAGGCCGTGAGATCGGCGATGTGACATAGTTTGCCTTTGAGGTGCGATATGATAGTTTTAGCGGGCCTTTGGACATGTGCTTTACCCGCATTCATATTTTATAGATGGTGTCGATTTGTACTAGACTTACAGTAGTACCCCAGATTGTGTGATCTGATGATAAGTGATACCTGATATGTGATGAGATAGTGTGATATTGACCCCTACCCAGCTATTGGGATGCCGTACGACGATTTACCGTACGAGCCGATATTGATGATAGATCCGCACTCATGACTCGAGGATATCATACGATATGTTATTGAGGCGAGATCACCGACTATCATATCTATATTTATATATTGACTCAGATTAGGTGGTTTCATACCCCTCCTGTCTAGATTATTTAGTAGACATTAGACTAGACCGAGTCATACCTATTTCAAAACTAACGAATCGGGGATATTTTAAATATAAGCAGAAGGGTTATACGGATATTTTCAAATGATGCATTTTTCTTAAAACACCGTAGCCCTTACTTTACCAAAAGCCCTGATTCGTCTTATTTCAAAAGGCAAGGTTGCATGACATATCTATTGGGGCAGGTTCTGTACTTTTGCGTTGATCATTCGTTTCCGCATATTCCTGCTATTTGCATTGCATCGCTTGTATTGTTGTGACATTCAGTCATGCTGCTAGGACACCAGCACCATTATCGATGATGTATATGTTCCACGTACACTTGTTGCCGGCTCACACACTCATCATCGATAATTGCCATGTCACTACACTATAGTACTATTGCATTCATGATATGATTCTGGCATGGCATATTGTACACTTATACCTGTACACATATATAGATGATTCTAGCTTGATTGGGGATTTGGGAACCGCAAGATACTCTTTAAAAACAGATTCCTTTTAAAAGAGCGGTCTCCCTCGACATGTGCACATTATTATTCCATGTTGCATGACTTACTGATATGCTTGCATTACTGTTACATGCCGCATACATCATGCTTTGACTGTACGCATTGAGATATGTTGTTTCTATGATATTTCTGGATTTGGGAACCGAGGGTATTTCAAAAGAGAATATGTCATTTCTTTAAAAACCCGGTTACCCTTGATATGATATTTCAGTGCGTCCACCATGTGTTTTCTCGGTGCTGAGAGCGATATGTGTAACCCGAATCGAGGCGTGGATGAGCCGATTGCGGGTACATGGTGGACCCGGTATGGTTCCCCTCGGCAAGATGATCGATGAGCTTTGCCGATTGAGCCTGGAGGCGGGCGAGTACCTACCGGTGATTGGTTGGACCTGGCGGTTATCCGGAGGATACCGACCAGAGTCGATAGATGTTTTGGGCATACTGCCGGGGCCGAGGGCCGATACCGCAGACAGAGCCCGCGGGCCGATCCGGACTGACGGAGCCCGATATATGAGGATTTACGTGCCGATGCTGGGCACATTTTTCATGATGTTTTCGGGTGTCGATGCTGGGCACTCTGGTTCCATGATTTTGATGTGTCGCGAGGGACACGGGTGGTTATATCCTCATATTATTTCCCATGCACATGATTCATGATATTTACATGCATGGTGGTTATTGTCAGTGGGTGACGAGTGGACGGGATCCACGAGTGTGCAGATTTGATTACATTGGTTATACCTCATATTCATGACATGCTATTACCTGAGGCACTAGCACGAGCACTTGGCACTACACTCATGTATAGAGATTACATTGCCAGTTTAGCATGCTTCAGCTTTATTCATATTGAGGTTTATTTATTATCTGATCGTATTGACCTAGGATAGGTCATGCATTCGATCTCTGCTTGTAGATATTTTCTATTCACGAGTTGGCAACTCACCCCCGTTGTGCCCCAGTTCTTGCAGGTTTTTGCCGTACAGATTCCATAGCGGCATTTCTGGCACACTGCTTCCTATGGGTGTCTTGCTTGGTTAGGTGGGTTCTTTGTATCAGAACCGCCATTGTTCATGTATTTTTATTGTATCTAGAATTGTCCATCAACCAAAACTTGTAGTTTGTTTCAGACTTAGAAATCAGTGTTGTATTGTTTCGACCTTAGAGTCGCGCTTGTAGTATTGCGGTTTTCTGGCTGTTTTTGAGTTTCTTTTCAGTTTTGATCCTCGCCCCTTGGCATTGTATATTATTATTGCTTGCGTGGTTGTGACCGTCGATGGACGAAGAGCTAGCTCCCGCTTGGGGATGCCTTTTATCATTTCATATATATTATTCTTGTTGTACCCCGTTCGGGGCCAGTTTTTACAAAGGAAACTCTGCCGAAATTTTCAGGAAAGGTTACACATTTTAAAAAAATGCATATTCGGCTTAGTTATTTAAAATCTTTGATTTCCAAACATGATTTCCTTACTTTTCAAAAACAGTTTTTCCTTATTTACTCTTTAAATGGTTTTAGATTGCTGGGCTTTTGGCTTACTTGGATCAGATGGGGTCCTATAGACTTCATATCGTTCGAGGGCCAGTCACGTGCTCTTTCGGGTCGTGACAAAGTTGGTATCAGAGCGCTAGGTTGACCTTGGTTCGAGTCTAAGTTTGACTATGTGGAGCCTAGGGCGTTACTTATATACGGAACTTAGGCTTGACCTTACGGAACTTAGACTTGGTCGAGGGGGTATTAGACCCGAACTTTCTTCGTGTAGGATGACCCTTGGTTGATGGAATAGGTGACTAAAGTAGAGTGACGTACCGTTGGTATGTTCCGCGGCATACTTACGACACGCCACTCCGCTTAAGAAACCTTAGGTTGTACATTTCCTTGCATTGTGTCATATTCCTTCCTATGATCTATCTTCATCGATACTGGTTGTGGTTTTGCTGCCGCGATTACACGGGCAGAGTGAGCTACGGCTCGAGTTGTCAGCATGAGCTCGTCGCGGACGAGGGCTGACCGGGGCGTGATTCCAGAGACATACGGTTGCATTGAGGCTTCGTATTTTGTGTTTCCGCACTTTGAGCGTTTGACAGATCGCTGTTGCGAGATTTCTCGGATGTACCGGACGGTACCAGAGGATTGAGCCACTGATAGAGGCCAGCCAGGATGTGCTGACTGCTGATATATCGCTTATTCATGATGGTTGAGGCGCTGCTTAGCGTACCGACGAATGAGCCAGTTGTTGCTGCGAGTGATGAGATATCGCCCAGATGATTGGAGCTACTGCAGCATGAGCATATTCTTAGAGATATGGTAGTGAGTCGCTAGTCACCGAGGATGAATGACTAGGACATGTGGTTCGTTCGCTTACCCCGATGCGAGGTCATCAGATAGATTGATTCCAGCTAGAGGCGACTTCACGCAGATTCGTTGAGAGTCGATTGAGACGATCGAAGGTCAAGAACCCATTTTCCAAGTTTAAAGTATACGGAAAGACATGCAGGTGATTCTATGGACCCTCTAGAAGAATGAAACCCTAACTCGACTTAATGACCGTGTGAAAGCCTTTGAACCTTAGGGTTTGCGGCAGTTCCTCGGCGCCATTAGTGAGGCTTGGGTTTGCCCTTCTACGGCTGGACCACCGACGCTGTGGCATGTACTCGATACTATTAAACTGTACCCGAGATGTTGAGCTCTTGGGGGATTGTGAGGTTCTGACGAGTCGATCGGATGATTCGACATCATTCGGATATCATGTGATGGGACACTGCTTGGGAGACTCCAGATACGAGCATAGCCGTCGGAGCGCAGTCTGTGTAGCCATGATGGGATGAGTCCGAATCAGTCGATAGTGGAGCAAGGTGGAGTAAAGAGTTTGCACGAGATTTCGACGAGATGACGTTCCACTCCGCTGACATCAGAGATGCGATATGCACGCTGAGGACGTGTTCGGCTAGATATCTTCTACTGAGTGATGAAGATACTGAGTTCGTGATTTCGAGTCCGTGTTAGAGACTTCGGGTGGACCGTAGCCGAGGACATTGCAGTGTGCAGATAAAGACGCGACGTCGAATGGTCGATGATACAGACAAGCGGGACAAGAAGTTCGTGCGAGAGGCAGACGAGCTGTTACTACACCCCGTTAAGATTAAAGGCCGGACATGCATACAGAGGCGCAGAGATGCGACCAGCTTCCGAGGAGATGTTGTACTAAGGACGCAGAGGTCCAGAGAGCGAGAAAAGATTACGCCAGAGTACCAGCCTCCTTACAGTTTGGCTTAGGCAAGATCAGAAGAGACCTTGAGTAGGATTCCTTCCAGTACACTGCTGCAATAAGAGTTGCACCCAGGATCGGATGTGTGATATGCATTCAGAGGACCCGAGGTCGGCGCCAGAGATGTGCTGCTTTACGAGCGGTCGTAAGGATTGACCGAGAGATGACCAGGGAAGTGCAAGAACGGAATCGTTCCTGTCAGCACACCTGACCGGGCCGATGAGCCGATGGATTGCGAGTTGGTAATCTACAGGAAAGATCAGGAACCAGAGGCAGAGGACGCCAGCCGCGAGTAAGAGGCAAGTAGATATCTTGCGCCGCTAGCATCGGATGTACCGGTACCTTCTCGACCCTGAAGAAGGATATACCGACGACGGTAATTATGATTTGTGATTTTGTGATTTGATTATCACGTATCCGTTGCTTTGGATTTCGGTATTTTGGACGATCTATTCGCATGATTTAGTCTTGATGACTGAGTTTCATGATATTTGATTTTGTGCACCATGGTTGCACCTACTGGGTATTTATACCTTGTACATAGTTATTACTCTTGAGCTGTTGATTGCGATTTCATGCCTATTTTATGCTGGTGATTTGATTTACGCATCCAGCAGAGTTTCATGTAATTTTAGTGTTTTGATTTTGCACTCGGTATAGCTTATATGTGCTTGTAGTGCATCGATATGTGTTTTGTGCCCGCAGCTGCACACGTTTATGATTTTCTTCATATCTGGATACACTTGGTGTTGCTGTTTACGTATTTGAGTTATTGCTTGGTATTTGTGCATGGGATGCACCAGTTCTATACTTCGTGCATTTGTCGCACCAGTTTTATGTTTCTTGCGTTTATCGCATCAGATTTATATTTCGTGCCTTTGTTGCACCGGATTTATATTTTGTGCATTACGATTGCACCTGACTTCGATTTGATGCCTTTCGGTATGTCGATTTTGATTGTGATATTGATGTGGATTCTTGCACTCCGTGCTTTTGACTGGACTTACGCATATTCGACGTTGCTATTGGATTTTGTGATTCCGTGCATATTGAGTGCGCAGGGTTTAGATTTTCATTCGTGCACGATGGATGCACCGATTTGGATTTCCGCGCATGTTGGGCGCATGTTTTGAGATACGATTTTGGTGCACACCCGATGCACTAAATCGAGATTTCTTCGTGCATGTCAGATGCACCGGGTTTTTGGCTGTCAGGCACACACGTTGCCTATGACAGATGCTTCGTGAACACCCGTTGCACCTAGATGCTGTTATGTGCATCTGTTTAGCACATATATGGATTTTGATTCCCGTGCGCACCAGATGCACAGGGTGGGTTATGTATATTTTTGAGATTTATTCCTTTTGGAACAGTACATTTTTATGATATTGGATATTATTTTCTTACTGAGCAGGACTAGTCAGAGGACAGTACCTGGATATTTTTTTTTTTGCATGCATCGATAGTTATCGAAGGGATTTCCAAAGAGCGAGCTATAGTCTCAGTATATACCTACGTGTCCGATATGACACGAAACGTTTTAAAAAAACAAGGAAACCCTTCTGATTGTTTTCAAAACGGCGGAATGTGCTTATTAAACAAAGGATATATATATACATATATAGTTACTTTCTTGTGAAAAACGTCCGCCACTGTGCAGTGTTATGCGCATCGCACAGCGACTTAAAAAGGATTTGGCATGCTTTTACATCAGCTATTCACATGTATAGATTGGATGTCTGCATGTGTAGTTCTGATCCATATCATATCGGTTTTGTATTGGATTTGACATTGTGTCCTTACCTTGACTCCGATGATTTCGGGATGCTTGATGGAGCGTTGTTTTTGAGTTATCTGCTCAGTACTCATGCGCATGCATTGCGCTGTGACGTTTTATGTGTTGATGATTTCGGAGCCCCGACGACTTGGAATTCGTATCGAAATGTTTTAGAATTTGGGGTTTTAAATTTAAATTCGGGGACCGAATTTCTTTAAGGGGGGTAGATTGTAACGTCTTCAAAATAATAAAATATGATTTTTGGGAAATTTTATAATTTAATATTATTTTAATGAATATTTTAATATTCTGGTATAATTAAATACAGATAAATGGGGAAAAATTATGGAAAATTCTAAAATAAGGTATTTTAAGGAATTGCCTCGTTTTCTGTGCATGCCCCCATTTCCTCTAGTTTTGACCCTGAGTATGTCTAGTTTTGACTGATTCCATCTAGGGTGAAATCTGGGTTGATTTTCCTATGTTGGTGAATAATTTGGGACTTGTTTTAGCATGGATTTTGGTAATTGGTGATTCATTCCTGTCGGGTGGCGTTTGGACGTCAACGACAAGTGGATTTTGATTGTGTTTACATGCGAGTCGATGGGTTTTTACCTATCCGGGTAGCGTGTGCCATTTTGGTTTCCAATGTGATTTTCATGTGCTTTAGCATTGTGATATACTTGTAGGTACCCCGCGTGATGTTGAGGCAAAGGAGGTGAAGATAGCGACATCGGCTTTGGCACACGAGAAGCAAGGTGAGTAGATTTATATCTACGGGGAGAAGTCGGGTGGATGGCGTATAGCACCCCCGCAGTCCGTGGTGATGTATACGAATACGTATACACACGAATATTTATTATGTGTTGTTTAGGGTTATTGATGGTAATAATGATATTTTGATGATAAGAATATATTGGTTTAGTATAGTGCGAACCCTAGAGTAGTGGTTGCACTCACACATACATTTACACACATACTTGCATTCATTCTTTCATTTATTAGAGTGCATATGATGGTGCGTATATCTACACATGGGTATGGGACTATGTGTTTATATACGGGATTGGAGGATGATACGTGGTTTGAGATGATACTTGATGTGAGGCCGTGAGATCGGCGATGTGACATAGTTTGCCTTTGAGGTGCGATATGATAGTTTTAGCGGGCCTTTGGACATGTGCTTTACCCGCATTCATATTTTATAGATGGTGTCGATTTGTACTAGACTTACAGTAGTACCCCAGATTGTGTGATCTGATGATAAGTGATACCTGATATGTGATGAGATAGTGTGATATTGACCCCTACCCAGCTATTGGGATGCCGTACGACGATTTACCGTACGAGCCGATATTGATGATAGATCCGCACTCATGACTCGAGGATATCATACGATATGTTATTGAGGCGAGATCACCGACTATCATATCTATATTTATATATTGACTCAGATTAGGTGGTTTCATACCCCTCCTGTCTAGATTATTTAGTAGACATTAGACTAGACCGAGTCATACCTATTTCAAAACTAACGAATCGGGGATATTTTAAATATAAGCAGAAGGGTTATACGGATATTTTCAAATGATGCATTTTTCTTAAAACACCGTAGCCCTTACTTTACCAAAAGCCCTGATTCGTCTTATTTCAAAAGGCAAGGTTGCATGACATATCTATTGGGGCAGGTTCTGTACTTTTGCGTTGATCATTCGTTTCCGCATATTCCTGCTATTTGCATTGCATCGCTTGTATTGTTGTGACATTCAGTCATGCTGCTAGGACACCAGCACCATTATCGATGATGTATATGTTCCACGTACACTTGTTGCCGGCTCACACACTCATCATCGATAATTGCCATGTCACTACACTATAGTACTATTGCATTCATGATATGATTCTGGCATGGCATATTGTACACTTATACCTGTACACATATATAGATGATTCTAGCTTGATTGGGGATTTGGGAACCGCAAGATACTCTTTAAAAACAGATTCCTTTTAAAAGAGCGGTCTCCCTCGACATGTGCACATTATTATTCCATGTTGCATGACTTACTGATATGCTTGCATTACTGTTACATGCCGCATACATCATGCTTTGACTGTACGCATTGAGATATATTGTTTCTATGATATTTCTGGATTTGGGAACCGAGGGTATTTCAAAAGAGAATATGTCATTTCTTTAAAAACCCGGTTACCCTTGATATGATATTTCAGTGCGTCCACCATGTGTTTTCTCGGTGCTGAGAGCGATATGTGTAACCCGAATCGAGGCGTGGATGAGCCGATTGCGGGTACATGGTGGACCCGGTATGGTTCCCCTCGGCAAGATGATCGATGAGCTTTGCCGATTGAGCCTGGAGGCGGGCGAGTACCTACCGGTGATTGGTTGGACCTGGCGGTTATCCGGAGGATACCGACCAGAGTCGATAGATGTTTTGGGCATACTGCCGGGGCCGAGGGCCGATACCGCAGACAGAGCCCGCGGGCCGATCCGGACTGACGGAGCCCGATATATGAGGATTTACGTGCCGATGCTGGGCACAGTTTTCATGATGTTTTCGGGTGTCGATGCTGGGCACTCTGGTTCCATGATTTTGATGTGTCGCGAGGGACACGGGTGGTTATATCCTCATATTATTTCCCATGCACATGATTCATGATATTTACATGCATGGTGGTTATTGTCAGTGGGTGACGAGTGGACGGGATCCACGAGTGTGCAGATTTGATTACATTGGTTATACCTCATATTCATGACATGCTATTACCTGAGGCACTAGCACGAGCACTTGGCACTACACTCATGTATAGAGATTACATTGCCAGTTTAGCATGCTTCAGCTTTATTCATATTGAGGTTTATTTATTATCTGATCGTATTGACCTAGGATAGGTCATGCATTCGATCTCTGCTTGTAGATATTTTCTATTCACGAGTTGGCAACTCACCCCCGTTGTGCCCCAGTTCTTGCAGGTTTTTGCCGTACAGATTCCATAGCGGCATTTCTGGCACACTGCTTCCTATGGGTGTCTTGCTTGGTTAGGTGGGTTCTTTGTATCAGAACCGCCATTGTTCATGTATTTTTATTGTATCTAGAATTGTCCATCAACCAAAACTTGTAGTTTGTTTCAGACTTAGAAATCAGTGTTGTATTGTTTCGACCTTAGAGTCGCGCTTGTAGTATTGCGGTTTTCTGGCTGTTTTTGAGTTTCTTTTCAGTTTTGATCCTCGCCCCTTGGCGTTGTATATTATTATTGCTTGCGTGGTTGTGACCGTCGATGGACGAAGAGCTAGCTCCCGCTTGGGGATGCCTTTTATCATTTCATATATATTATTCTTGTTGTACCCCGTTCGGGGCCAGTTTTTACAAAGGAAACTCTGCCGAAATTTTCAGGAAAGGTTACACATTTTAAAAAAATGCATATTCGGCTTAGTTATTTAAAAACTTTGATTTCCAAACATGATTTCCTTACTTTTCAAAAACAGTTTTTCCTTATTTACTCTTTAAATGGTTTTAGATTGCTGGGCTTTTGGCTTACTTGGATCAGATGGGGTCCTATAGACTTCATATCGTTCGAGGGCCAGTCACGTGCTCTTTCGGGTCGTGACAGGATCGGTCGTGGGGGATAGCCTGGATGCAATACTAGTACAGTTTTGTTTTATATGTACATTTGATATTGTGGGGCGAGCGTCCGACATGTGGACTGCCGTCACTGCCTGTTTGTATTATTCTTTTAGGGCACGACCAGGTTGCGGTCGATGTACCCGTTGTATGTATATTTTTACTTTCTGTATTAGGATTACCCCGCGGAGGGGTGCACGGATAGCCGGGTTCTAGAGGGCAACATGCCCGCATCTCATGGCATTGAGACGAAAGGGGCTTTACTCTAGAATTAGCGGGCTATTCGCCGCACTCGTAGGGGGTACAGGTTGACCCAGGAGGGGTGCCCAAGTTGCCGGATTCCGTGAAGTGCTGGGGGGTCCATTCACGGTGCTGAAGGGGGCTGCCTCGCTTCAGGTTTTGGTGGGTAACTTGCCGCGCCCATAGGGGTCTAGGGTTTTCATTGCACAGGCTATCCACACGACCAGGGGAACGTCGGGTTTCAGTAGTGGCTCTGTGAAACCCGGGGATCCCAGATATCTGTATTGTTCTGTGATGCTGTACATTTCTGTGATGTTGCATTTTTTTCACGCCTTGAGCGAATATAATATATTGGTATATATATTAGTAGATGTTGTATATGTTTTACATCCGCGCTAGTCCAGTCCCCGCTCTGTCATTAGTTAGCTAACCTAACGGGTAATGACGGGACCCAGTGGCGAATGCGGATGGCATATACATACATTAGTATATTTTCGTTCTTTGTGGTGTGATCAATTGATGGGACTGCGTTGATTCGGATCAATGCAAGTTAAAACAAACCTATTCTGATGTTGTTGGAAAACTTTTCAAAAAGCTGTTATTGCAAAGACGTTCACTTTTGTTTTGCATCGTGGTATTCATTTGGAATATCCTGCTCCTTAGTCGACGAGGCAAGGGCCGAGATCCCTTCACCGGGAGTGACCCCTTGGACAGAAGTTTGCGTCAGGGCATTAACTTCACTATAGCCGATTACTTTTGCTTTGCATCGTGGTATTCATTTGGAATATCCTGCACCCCATTCTACGGGGAAAGAGCCGAGATCCCTTCACCGGGAGTGACCTCTTTAGTAAAGGTTTTCGTCACTATATTTTCTAAAAAGCTATCCGTTCCTTCAACGATATCAAGTTCATTATGTTAAAGGTTTTCGCCAGAAACCATTCGTAGCCCTCCGTCGTTTCATATGGGTAGTCAATAGTATTCAAGCTGTGTTTGTTGGCCAAAGTCAAGGCACAGTGTTTGGTAGCTGTTGGTTATTCATATGCAGCATAGATAGATGCGTTGGTTTGGGGCAGTCGTATAGCCTTGTTGGCCAAAGTCAAGGGCTTGTACAGGTGGGCTCAAATTAACCTGGAGAATGACGGGCAGAACTTGACATGTGACTTATGATTTGTTGGCCAAAGTCAAGGTCATAAGAGCATGGGGCAGAAATCACATCGGGAGTTTCAAAAGAACTGAAACTTGCCAGATATGCGCATACCTTCTGGAGTGTGATAACGTGAGCGGATTCCGTCACTTTATCATGCGATGAGAGTTGGATCCCGATTCCCACTGATAAGTTAGTTTACTCCTCGGGTGACCCCGACTAATTCTTCTTTCAGGTTTGGAGGAGAATTTGAGGTACAGTGGGAGGTTTCCAGATTAGATAAATTGGTAACCATTCTGATCTAGGTTAGAGTGCACGCTGAGTGTTTCTTTTCTCTCTCTCTTTGGCAGCGACCATTGACCCGACCCTAAGACTATGACTCAGAGACCAAGTTAACCGAACCTTCTTTACACTGGCTTTTGGATTGTTAGAGTTGCAGACCTCATTGCCACTCCTACTTTTACCCTTTTCTCCAGGACACCCCGTATTACTACAAACGTCCACTTCCATTGGACAAAACCATCGTATGGTTAGATACGAACTCGAAGGAATTCGAGGATGGTTTCCGGTTCTGGAGAAAACGGATAGGATTATTCAGTTGTCTTTTCCCTTTTACCTTCTCTCAAGTTGTGAGTACTCCTTGGTTTAGGAGATAGTACACCTATTATGCAAATTGGATAGTCTTCTTCCAAACCTTAGGCTGGTGCCGACCGGTAGGGAATGAAGAAAACCAATTAGCCTAAACGGTGTGCAGAAGGTATTAAGATTAAGACAAAGCAAGGGATTAGTAAGAGGGCAAAGTAAATTGCGACTGATATTCACGACCAAACCAAGTATTTCTTCGCCAATCCTAAATCACCTTTGTATTTCTCCAGGACACTCCGTATCACTACGAAGATCCACAGTTTATTGGATACTCCATCGTATGGTTATATACGAACTCGAAAGGAACTTGTTCCGGTTCGGGGATGGATTCTGGTCCAGGAGAAATAGGAATAAGGTTTATTCGGTTGTCTTTTATCTTCACCTTCTCTCACATTGCGAGTGCTCCTAGGATTAGGACAGTACACCCATTATGCTTATTGGATAGTCTTCTTCCAAACTAACGGTAGGGAAGGAAGAAAACCAATTGGCCTAAAGGGGTGTGCAGAAGGTAATGACTAAAGACATATAAAGGGATTTGGAAAGGTGGCAAAGAATTATACAGTTATAGTTGTGAATCTGGATAATGGTAGAGGCATTAACTAGGAATACCAGGATACCCCTTCGAAACATTTCAATGTTTCAGTTCAGCTGTGTACTGTTAAAAGAAAACTGATTTCCCGATTGGACCCTTGCTCCAGGGTATGTATTTACCAGGTTTGATTCTCACATCTGTATGGTTTTATAGATGGTGAGTGGGAGTAAGTTATTGGGAATAGGGTAATCATCCTCATTATATCGGGATTCGTTGAAATCGGTGATATTTGAGGAGATCATCTGGGCTATTTGCCGGTCGGCAAATATTTGGTTTTGAATATCCGCTGTTGTGCACCAATTTCAAATTGATATATCTGTATGTCTATTTTCATAGAGTGAGATATACCTTTTGATATTATGTCGATGACATTTACCTATATCAGTGGATGGTTAGGTAAGGAGCATTAAACAACGGTGTAATTCTTCTTAACCATAAGTACAGTTTTCAACCTACGACATACAGTGAATGAGTTGTTAGACTCAGCGGACTTATACAGAGTATTGTATATTGCCCAGTGTCCATTAGGACAGAGGAGTTGGTCCTCATACTATATTCTGTTTACTTTTAACTTCTCTAGTTCTTAGACATGTGTTTCGTAGAAACACAGAGTCTAAGTTTTGAGGAGTTATAGGTATTTGAATAGAGTAGAGAACAAGGTGTAGCAAGTATCAGGATTCTTCAAAGTGATCAAAAATGTAGATACTTGTGTATGGTATTCAGTTGATAGTAATGATAAAGAGAAATTGCTTCTCTTTCAGGTTACTCATAATTGGAAGCATTCCCAAGTTGAGTAACGCTGATCGGCCTCCTTCCATTTAGTTGACATGCACTGGAGATAGCTGCATGATTTGAATCTGGTTCAATTAAATCAGTGCCTCTGGTTCTATATTGGATATAGAACAGTTCATATCTTAACGTTGTTAAGGTACGGGGAGTTGTCCGGCTTATGATTAAAACCAGACACTGGACAACTCAAGGCACGTTTCTGTAATGGCTGTTTGTGGGTTAACCCAGGCTATGACGAGGGTTGACTTTCTACCATCTGGGAGATCAATAGAAATATTGTTCTAGACTCGCCACAGTTTTAATAAAAATGGATTTTTTCAAAAGCAGTAGTGGGAGTATGGTAGAACTGGAAGTGATTCCAGAACCGCAAACGATTACTGAAGATTTGATAAGGAACCTAAAGATTCAATCTGGTTTGACATTCCATTGGCCACTCCGCAGATACGGTGGGTAACTTCAGGCACCCGAGAGGTACTCCGGTAGCCTCAGGGACGGTGACAGGGAAGTTCTTGTTTACCCACACTTGCCATTGCTGTTGTTCCAGGCTGCGAGACCCGGTGGGAGGATGAGTATAGCGTCGTTCTAAACTAGCTTTAGAAGTGCACGTCTATATGACTCTGCCAGAGGGTTGTCGTAGTCAGTGGGAGCAGCGGAAGAATTGGTGGACATCAGGCTTATGTCTATTTATAGACTAAAGCAGATATAGCGGAGATAGATCATCTATTTCTGATGTGACAGTCATAGGTTTGACGTCATCAGAATAGGGGATGGATCTGTTGAGAAGGTAGTAGGGTGTGATATCCTGGTATTTGGATGACATACACAGAGTAGGAAAAGAAACTCCTATACTACGATCGGTTATACTATGGTCGTCACACAGTGGTTTCTCCACAAGGGACTTGGACATTATATCAGACATACTGGTTACTAGATCTATGGTTTTAGATCTAGATTTGGGTGGTTTCCCAATCAGGGTACTTTGACAGCATTCTAAGAGTATTTAGAATGGACGACTCCTGGCACGGTAGTGTACCTGCAGGTGATGGAGTCACCCTCTCTAAAGGTGTCTTATAGACTAAAGTAGAGAGGGATGTGCATGATTGGCAGATCACTTGCTTAGGCAATTGAGTCAATCATGAGATGTCAAGTACCACACCAGATGTTGTTCTTGCACTAGATGCAATAAGTTGACATTGATCCAATCCTGGAGAAACAGTCGGAAGCAGTTTTAGAACATAAGTGGATGTTCTAGGGATATGATAACGACTGCCTCATTTGGGAGACAGTTATCATTCCAGGCTTCCAAGGTGACATGGACGACAAGGAGGTTGTCAGAGTTATAGTTTTCCTTCTGACGAGGGGCAGTATTCTGGACAGGTGATCCAGGCAGATACTGAGGGAGGCATGGCGCAGGATACTGATTAAGTTCAGTTGACGATACAGTCTAAGAAGTTTGGATTTGGAGTTCATTAATGAGCTAAGTCCCATCAGACATCCAGACACATTCTAAGACAGGTATTGCTCATTTCGGGAGATGGCTTTCTCCGCGAACTTGAGATATAGAGAGACATAGAAAGAAACTTCAAGGCGGATCCACTCACTGAGGCTATTCCTCGATCGCAAGAGTTTCGCAAACAGGATTTGTGAGACTGACTAGTAGAGGAGTTGGGTGTTCGGTATCACACGGGCTGTGAGTATGCGACATCGCAATAATTAGCCTTGAGTGCAAGTGGGAGATTGTTGGAGATAGTGCCCTCAGAGTCAATTATTGGATCACAGGCACGTGATTGTAATGATTGAGGGAGGACCTATCCCGGTACGACAGTCTAACTCGAGATGATAGTATGCTATCTGGTTTACCTTTATCATCGTGTACTGCTTTAGGTGACCTGACAGGTCGCTATTACACGTTGATAGAGCCCCTAGGATTCTTGCTTGACTGCCAGCAGTATGAGGGCGATCATATAAGTGAGAGCTGGAGTCTATAAGCACATCCTTAAAAGGTCCCTAGTCGTGGGAGTTTCGAGACAGGGCATCGATTCTCCAGAGTAGACTAGTGTATACAGTCGAGACCCCGACGAGGGGCGGTGGCCGGTCTCACAAGCCACTGGTGTCAGTTGGTTCACCTAAGATGTATATAGGTGCTCATTGGGTTATGAGTACACCGGACAGGACTCGCCGGGAACCTGCTAGTTGGTCTTATACCTGACGTCAGATAGCAGTTCCCTGGTGACATGTGTACAGGTTAGTTCATCGACCTGAGATCGTCATTTGTCTCGTGTGAGTTCCCACTGTGCTTTGATTACTACCCTACCACGGCTCAAAGGAGTCGTGCAAACAGGTTTTAATTGGGTACAGTCCCGAGCCACATGGAGGCAGTGAGCGGATCTTCAGGGGTTCGTCTCTCCCGGTATTGGGGGTGAGGTCGCGCTGTGTCTAGTAGAGCCATTACACGAAGTCCTTGGCCAAGGCAGGAGATTTACTGGTAGGTATTCCAGTAGTATCTCAGGGTGTTCTGGGCTACACTCCGACACGACTTGTACCGCTTTTGGGGGTCTGACTTTTACCCACCCCCTAGGCCCGCCATGCGATGCTCATAGACAAACGGACCGGACTGTACGGATATTGTCACTGACAGGCTCAGTAGGGTGTCAGGATGAGTTCGCTCATCGACCTCCCTTTTGGTCAATTTCAGTAGTGGCCCGTTACGTATTGGCTTATACCTCTGACGTGCTAGTGGTTAAATCCACAGCCATAGTATTGACGAGTCTTTAGAGTCCACCACACATTCAGTTACTCAGCTTTCGGGCGAAATGCTGTAGAGGCCGTATGGAGATATGGCAGGGTCCGATCAGATACGTGCGGTATTGCACGAATCAGGATCGGACGGTTTTGTACTAAAGTCCGTATGGATATATGGCAGGGTTCGATCAGATACGTGCGGTATTGCACGGATCAGGATCGGACGGATATTACTAGCCGGCTTTGGTTTAAGCCGGATCCTAGTATAGTACAGTGTAGATTTTGTCTCATTGCATTTGTATCCGGTCGGAATTTAGATGCGGGTGTGTATGCACAGTATCGGGGTTTTCCTGTAATTTATTACGGGACCTGTTTTCTGGAGTTGCCAGTTTGCATTCCGTTCCAGCCGGTTTTCCTTTGTTCTTTCCCGGCCGGACTTTTCCGATGGAGGGGGTTATTTGCAATTTTGCAAATAACATTTTGTGGAGGGTTTATTTGTGAGATGAGAGATTATGATAGCATCTTTAGATTCCTTTTCCATCTTTTCTTTTGTTGCACCATTACTTGCATTAATTGAGATAAGATAGGATATGGGTTTGATGTGAATTTGTTATCATGATGTTTTGTTTGTGGTCACCCTTCACCTTTTCCTACACTCACCTCCCTTCTTGCTATGGATTGATATTTGATTCCTCCACCATTCTCACTTGATGAGAGAGGGCTACACTTGTGAAAAAAATATGAGAGAGTTTCATTTTGAGCTTGTGGGATTTTTCTTGATCTCATTTCATGCTAGGAAAAATGCAAGCACCATTTTTCCGTATTTTGTTTCCTCCATCATCTTCAAATGGCAACAAAACCCCAAATGAGACATAGCCTCTACACTACACTTTCTACAGCAAATCTTGGACGCGTCGGCCAGCCAACTTCGCGCCCGAGTTGCCTCGGTATTGAGGTGGGAGCCCGTAAAAGATGCAGGCGACGTGGTGCCCTTCCGGCGAGGAGATGGAGACCGGACATTCCGCGAGAGATCGGGACGACGACGAGAAGACCGGAGGACTCGGTTCACTCGGTATATCTCTAACCCGTCTTGTTGTTAGCTAGATCTAGTTTAATGGCCCGATCCGGGGTTTAGTGCGCGGTGGTGCCGGTTTGCTAAGTTCGCAAAATTAAAGTTTATCACCGCTTCCGCATTTGGCCGTCGGTTTGACGGCCGGGGCGCCGCCGTGCACTTACAATTGCTGCTCACTACGACTATGAAATCTGGCAGATAGACGTTAAAACAGCAATTCTAAATGGAAATTTGGAAGAATGCGTTTATATGGATCAGCCAGAGGGTTTCATTGACAGTGGGAGCAGCGGGAAAGCATGTAAATTGCTTAAATCCATATATGGGTTAAAGCAGGCATCACGGAGTTGGAACATCTGTTTCGATGATGTTATCAAAGAGTTTGATTTCATCAAAAATCCAGATGAACCTTGTGTTTATAAGAAGGCTGTAGGGAGAGCTGTCACATTCCTCGTATTGTACGTAGATGACATTCTTCTGATAGAAAATGACATTCCTATGCTACAGTCGGTCAAATCTTTCTTATCACTAAGGTTCTCTATGAAAGACCTGGGTGATGCCACATACATTCTGGGCATTAGGATCTATAGGGATAGATCCAAGAGATTATTGGGATTGTCCCAAACCAGGTACATCAACACCATCCTAAAAAGGTTTAGTATGGAAGACTCCAAGCGGGGTGCCTTACCCGCTTGCCATGGGGTCACTCTCTCCAAGGACTCTTGCCCAAAGACCGATGAAGAGAGAGCTCGCATGAGCATTATACCCTATGCTTCGGCAGTAGGATCTATAATGTATGCGATGTTATGTACACGCCCAGATGTAGCTTATGCACTTAGTGTTGTAAGCAGGTATCAATCCAACCCAGGATAGAATCACTGGATAGCTGTGAAGAACATTCTTAAGTACTTGCGAAGGACTAAAGAATTGTTCTTGGTGTATGGTAATGGAGATCTCCAAATGGAGGCCTTTACCGACTCGAGCTTCCAGAGCGATAAGGACGACAGCAAATCTATCTCCGGGTTTGTATTTACCCTCAATGGAGGGGCGGTAAGTGGGAAAAGTTCCAAACAGGATACCGTTGCAGACTCTACGATGGAGGCTGAGTACATTGCTGCGAATGATGCCGCCAAGGAAGCCGTCTGGATGAAGAAGTTCGTCTCGGAGCTAGGAGTAGTTCCAACCATTATTGATCCAATACCATTGTATTATGATAATAATGGGGCTATGGCATTAGCCAAGGAGCCCAGATCCCATCAGCGGTCCAGACACATCCTGAGGCGTTTTCATTTGATCCGGGAGATTGTAGATCGCCGCGAGATCGAGATTAGGAGAGTAAACAAAAAGAATAACACCGCGGATCCATTCACCAAGGCCCTCCCTCAGTCGCAGCATGAGCGACTTTTTGAGATGTTGGGTATGAGATACGCCAATAACTGGCCTTAGTGCAAGTGGGAGATTGTTGGATATATGTATGCCCTAGAGGCCATTATATGATAGTGGATGTATTTATACATGTATATATATATATATATATATTCAGTGTACATTCTTGCTCGACATGATAGTATGCTATCTGGTTCTTCTTTATCTGACATGTTGATTTGATCATGCTTTTATTCATTCACACATGTTGATAAAGCCCTGAGGATATTGGCTTGACTACTGTGATTATGATAGAGATCATACTAGTGGAACATCTGTAGTTTATAAGCATATCCTGGAATGTCCCTAGTCGTAGGTGTATCGAGACGGGGCATCGATATACCAGAGTAGACTAGTGTATATGATACTAGACCCATATGATGGGCGGTGGATGTTCCCACATTCATCGATGTTTGACATCGAGATCGTATACGGGTGCTCCGTGGTGACTGGGTACACTGGACGGACTCACCGAGAACTCCTATATGGAATTATATCTATCGTCGGATAGCAGTTCTCAGGTGACACTGGTGCAGGTTAGTCTGTAGACCCGAGATCGTCATAGAGTCTTGTGTGTTCTCCCACTGGACTTTGATTACCACCCTACCACGGCTGTACTGAGTCGTGCAAACAGGTGGCCATTGGGTACAGTCCCGAGACACACGAAGGCGATGAGTGATAGGAGGGGTTTCGTCTCTCCCGGTATTGGGAGTTGATGCTGTGCTGTGCTCGATTGGCTATATCAGTAAGTCCCTAGCCAAGGCTGTTGAGATTTACCGATAAGTGTTATCAGTAGTTTCTCGATCTGTTATAGACCATTCATTAGCACGACTTATTGAGTTATTGGGGTCGACGTTACCATCCCTAGACTCGATATGCAACATATCTGACGAAGAGACCGGACTATACGGTAGTGTTGCTGGTTGGCTCGACGGGAGTTGTGACAGGTTCGCTTGTTTTCTTCTGATCGCTCAATACCCGGGTGGCCGTTACGTTTAGCTGACCGCTTGCGGCTTGTACGTATTTGATATGATCATTACCTACTGCCGGCGTATTGACGAGTCTTAGAGTCCCACAATGAAGTTTCCTGGCTCAGGCGAAAAGATGTGGTGTGCATATGAGATATGCGCGGGGACCCGATTAAATACGGATATGTGATACCGTATATTAATCGGGCATTTTCTATTGGTCGGGTCGTATGTGATATGACCGGTTTGCAAAATCAAGTGTTGATTTAACAAATGACTTTTAGATTAATTCTTTAATCAAACTCTTTTTCTATTTATGTATGCATGCATGTATGCACATGATGATGTGCATGGATACATACATACATACATTGTATAATGGTTGTTGATACATATTTGGTGGCAATGCAAGACTTATATTGTAGAATTATCTATTTATTTATCATTTTGAAAAAGGGAAAGGATAATTCACACAAGGTTAATGCTTATCATCTTTGACCATGCTTCAACCACTTTTTAACCTTGAGTTAATTATCCTCTTGCCTTTCAACTCATTTGATAAACATCTAGATAGTTATAACCATGGTTGAAGTGAGAAGGATTAATATAGATTATTCTTTTCTCATTTCAATTATTCACTCTCATAACATTTCCTTTTGTGAGAAAGCTTAGCCACCATCTTCTTCTTCCTCTCTTGATAATTTCTTTGAGTGAGGTTGATAAAAAGAAAGAGTTTTGATTATAGAATACAAACCACATTATCATACTACACACATCTAGCCCATTTGTGTAGGGTGTTTGCTCTACTTCATTCACATATCGAGTAAAGCAAGGAGCTTTGGGCAAAGGAGCTTCGGGTGGATCGTCGTGGACCTAGAGGATCTCAAGCGAACCCTTTTCCAACCCTCAAGTAGCCAAGGAGTCTAGCGTAGGGAGCTACAAAGGTTGTACTCTCAAAACCCTAGCTTTTTCTACTTGTGATGATGTCATTGTAATGAAACCCTAAATTTCGAGTGATGATTCTTTGTATGTTCACTTAGCACCTTAAGAATTTGATTGTGGCACATGTGATGCTTCCAAACCCTTCATGAGGTGCTAGGTAAACCGAACAAATGGAGATTAGGAGCTAGAGAAGAAAGAGGAGGAAGATGAAGTTTTCTCTTTCTTTTCTTTTGTGATAGAATGATCAAAATGGGAGTGTGTGTGAAAAAGAAATACAAGAGCTAACCATAACCTTGGCTGCCCCTCTCTCTCTTGCTCTCATTTCATCACTCAAATCAATCTCATAATATGACACATGCACAAGAAAAGAGACCATGAGTCATCACTTGTGCATGTGTCACCATTAATGCTCTAAATGATGATTTCTAGCTCATAATATCCATATGCAAATATTAATCCAAATGTTTGCAACAATAAAAAAATACGGCAACATCTAAAGTAAACTCGTGACGGATCACAATGATAACCCTCACCTGTATATACATATCTGCATCCGCATTCCGACTGAATGCGAATACGACGAGACTAAAGTAATCCAACAAATCTAATACTAGGATCCGGCTTAAACCAAAGCCCACTAGTATGATCCGCCCGATCATGATGCGTGCACTACTGCACGTATATGATCGGACCCTGCCATATATCATACGGCCTCTACAACGTTTCGCCCGAAACTTGAGAAACTGTCTGTGGGGGACTCTAAAGACTCGTCAATACTTTGGCTGTGGATTTAACCACTAGCACGTCAGAGGTATTAGCCGTACGTAACGAGCTACCAGGTATTGACCAAAAGGGAGGTCGATGAGCGAACTCATCCTGACACCCTACTGAGCCTGTCAGTGACAATATCCGTACAGTCCGGTCCGTTCGTCTATGAGCATCGCATGGCGGGCCTAGGGGGTTGGTAAAAGTCAGACCCCCAAAAGCGGTACAAGTCGTGTCGGAGTGTAGCCCAGAACACCCTGAGATACTACTGGAATACCTACCAGTAAATCTTCTGCCTCGGCCGAGGGCTTTGTGTAATGGCTCTCCTAGACACAGCGCGACCTCACCCCCAATACCGGGAAAGACGAACCCCTGCCGATCCGCTCACTGCCTCCATATGGCTCGGGACTGTACCCAACTAAAACCTATTTGCCCGACTCCTTTGAGCCGTGGTAGGGTAGTAATTTAAATACAGTGGGAACTCACATGAGACAAATGACGATCTCAGGTCGATGAACTAACCTGTACACATGTCACCAGGGAACTGCTATCTGATGTGAGGTATAATACCAACTAGGATGTTCCCGGCGAGTCATGTCCAGTGTACTCATAACCCAATGAGCACCTGTATATATCTTAGGTGAACCAACTGACACCAATGGCTTGTGAGACCGGCCACCACCCCTCGTCGGGGTCTCGACTGTATACACTAGTCTACTAATGGAGTATCGATGCCCAGTCTCGAAACTCCCATGACTAGGGACCACTTTAAGGATGTGCTTATAGACCCCAGCTCCCACGTAAATGATCGCCATCATACTGCTGGTCGTCAAGCAAGAATCCTAAGGGCTCTATCAACATGCAATAGTGACCTGTAAGGTCACCTGAAGCAGTACACGATGATAATCCATCAACGTGTAATAGTGAACCACAATGTCACCTAAAGCATGTACACGATGATAGAGACAAACCAGATAGTATACAATCATCTCGAGTAAGACTATCCAACCGGTATAGGTCCTCCCTCAACCATTGCAATCACGTGCCTGCGATCCAATAATTGACTCAGAGGGCACTATATCCAACAATCTCCCACTTGCACTCAAGGCTAATTATTGCGATGTCGCATACTCACAGCCCGTGTGATACCGAACACCCAACTCCTCTACTGATCAGTCTCACAAAGCACGTTTGCGAAACTATTGCGTTCGAGAAATAGCCTTAGCTAGTGGATCCGCCATGATGTTTCTTTCTATGTCTCTCTTTATCTCAAGTTCGTGGAGAAAGCGATCTCCCGAAATGAGCAATACCTGTCTTAGAATATGTCTGGATATCTGATGGGACCTAGATCATAAATGAACTTCAAATCCAAACTTCTTAGATTGTATCGTCAACTGAACAAAATCAGTATCCTGCGCCAAGCCTCCCTCAGTATCCGCTTGGACCACCTGTCCAAAATACTTCCCCTCGTCAGAGGGAAAACTATAACTCTGACAGTCACTCTGTCATCCAAGTCACCTTGGAAGCCTAGAATGATAACCGTCACCGGAAAAAGGCTGTCGTTATCATATCCCTAGAACATCCACTTATGTTCTAAAACTGCTTCTGAACGTTTCTCCAGGATAGGATTAATATCAACTTATTGCATCTAGTGCAAAAAAACAACGTCTGGTGTGGTACTTGACATCTCATGATTGACTCAATTGCCTAAGCAAGTGATCTGCCAATCATGCACATCCCTCTCCCCTTTAGTCTATAAGACACCTTCCGAGAGGGTGACTCCATCACCTGCAGGTACACTACCATGCCAGGAGTCGTCCATTCTAAAACACCTTTAGAATGCTGTCAAAGTACCCTAATTGGGACACTTCCCAAATCTAGATCTAAAACCATAGATCTAGTAACCAGAATATCTGATATAATATCCATGTCCTATGTGGAGAAACCACTGTGTGACAACCAAAGTACAACCGATCGTAGTATAGGAATTTAACTTCCTACTCTGTGTATGTCATCCAAATACCAGGACATCACACCCTACTACCTTCTTAACAGATCCATCTCCTATTCTGATGAAGTCAAACCTATGACTGTCACATCAGAAACAGATGATCTATCTCCGCTTTATCAGCTTTAGTCTATAAATAGACATAAGCTACTTGTCCACTATGCTTCCGCTGCTCCCACTGACTGCGACAACCCTCCGGCAGAGTCATATACACGTGCACTTCTAAAGCCAGTTCAGAACGACGCTATACTCATCCTCTTGCCGGGTCTCACAGTCTGGAACAACAGCAATGGCAAGTCTGGGTAAACAAGAACCTCCCTGTCACCGTCTTTGAGGCTACCGGAGTACCTCTCGGGTGCTTGAGGTTACCCACTATATCTGCGAAGTGGCCAATGGAATGTCAATCCAGATTGAATCTTTAGGTTCTTATCAAATTTTCAGTAATCGTTTGCGGTTCTGGAATCACTTCCAGTTCTACCATACTCCCACTACTGTTTTCTGAAAAAATCCATTTTTATTAAAACTGTGGCGAGTCAAGAACAATATCACTATTGATCTTCCAGATGGTAGAAAGTCAACCCTCGTCATAGCCCGGGTCAACCCACAAACAGCCATTACAGAAATGTGCCTTGAGTTATCCAGAGTCTGGTTTTAAGCATAAGCCGGAAAACTCCCCGTACCTTAACAATATTAAGATATGAACTATTCTATATCCAATATAGAAACAGAGGCACTGATATAATTGGAACCAGATTCAAATCATGCAGCTGTCTCCAGTGCATGTCAACTAAATGGAGAGAGGCCGATCAGCATTACTCAACTTAGGAGTGCTTCCAATTATGAGTAACCTGAAAGAGAAGCAAGTTCTCTTAATCATTACTATCAACTGAATACCATACACAAGTATCTACATCTTCGATTACCTTGAAGAATCATGATACTTGCAACACCTGGTTCTCTACTTTATTCATATACCTATAACTTCTCAAAACTTAGATCTTGCATTTCTACGAAACACATGTCTAAGAACTAGAGAAATCATAAGTAAACAGAATATAGTGCAAGTACCAACCCCTCTGTCCTCATGGACACTGGACAACATACAATACTCTGTATAAGTCCCCTGAGTCTAATAACTCATTCCCTGTGTGTCGTAGGTTGAAAAATGTACTTATGGTTAAGAAGGATTACACCGTTGTTTAATGCTCCTTACCTAACCATCCACTGATATAGGTAAATGTCATAGACATAATTTCAAAAAGTTATATCTCGCTTTATAAAAATAAAAGTACAGATATATCAATTTGAAATTGGTGCATAACAATGGATATTCAAAACCAAATATTTGCCGCTCGGCAAATAACCCAGGCGATTTCCTCAAATATCACCAATTACAACGAATCCCGATATAATGAGGATGATCACCCAATTCCCAATAACTTACTCCCACTCATCATCTGTAAAACCATACAGATGTGAGAATCAAACCTGGTAAATACATACCCTGGAGCAAGGACTAATTGGGAAATCAGTTTTCTTTTAACAATACACAGTGAAACTGAAACATGTAAATGTTTCGAAGGGGTATCCGGGTATTCTTAGTAATGCCTCTTCCATTATCAGATTCACAACTGTAACCGTATATTCTTTGCCATCTCTCCAAATCCCTTTATACTTCTTTAGTCATTACCTTCTGTACACCCCCTTTAGGCCAAATGGTTTTCTTCCTTCCCTACCGTTCGGCACCAGCCTATGGTTTGGAAGAAGACTATCCAATAAGCGTAATAGGTGTACTGTCCTAATCCCAGGAGCACTCGCAACACGAGAGAAGGTAAAGATAAAAGACAACTGAATAAATCTTATTCGTTTTCCCCAAAACCGGAAACCATCCTCGAATATGGAACAAGTTCCTTCGAGTTCGTATATAACCATACGATGGTTTTATCCAATGGAAGTGGATGTTCATAGTAATACGGAGTGTTCTGGAGAAAAGGGTAAAAAGCAGGAGTGGCAATGAGGTATGCAACTCAGACAATCCAAAAGCCAGTGTTTTAAGAAGGTTCGGTTAACTTGGCCACTGAGTCATAGTTAAGGGTCGGGCCATGGTCGCTGTTATAGAGAGAGAAAAGAAACACTTAGCGTGCACTCTAACCTAGAACAGAATGGTTATCACTTTATCTAATCAGGAAACCTCCCACTGTAACCTCAAATTCTCCTCCAAACCTGAAAGATGAATTAGTCGGGATCACCCGAGGAGTAAACCAACTCATCAGTGGGAATCGGGATCCAACTATCATCGCATGATAACGTGATGGAATCCACTCACGTTATCACACTCCAGAAGGTATGCGCATATCTGGCAAGTTTCAGTTTCTTTAGAAACTCCCGATGTTATTTTTACCCCTAGGACCCAAGTGACATTGACAATGCCAACATATCAAAGAGTCCTAGTCAAGTTCAACCCGTCATTATCTTGATTGCGTTAAACCCACCTGTACGAGTCCTTGACAATGCCAACATAACCGTACGACCGTCCTAACCAATCCACATATCCATGCGACAGAAGAGCATTACACAGCAACCGAACACTACTCCTCGGCAATGCACGACAAACGTAGCACGAATATTAAGCAATACTACTCTGAAATGACGGAGGGCTACGGCAGGTTTTTGGCGAAAAACCTTTAACGTAATGAACTTGATATCGTTGAAGGAACCGGATAACTTTTTATAAAAATATAGTGGCGAAAACCTTTGCTAAAGAGGTCACTCCCGGTGAAGGGATCTCGGCTCTTTCCCCGTAGAATGAGGTGCGGGATATTCCAACTGAATACCACGATGCAAAGCAAAAAGTAATCGGCTATAATGAAGTTATTACCCTAACGCAAACTTCTGTCCAAGGGGTCACTCCCGGTGAAGGGATCTCGGCCCTTGCCTCGTCGACTGAGGTGCTGGATATTCATAACCGAATACCACTGTGCAAAACAAAAGAGAACGTCCTTGCAATAACAGATTTTTTTGAAAAATGTTCCAACAACATCAGAATAGGTTTGTTTAGCTTGCATTGATCCGAATCAATGCAGTCTCATCAATTAATCACACCACAAAAGAACGAAAATATGATGTACATATATGCCATCCGCATTCGCCACTGGGTCCCGTCATCACCCGTTAGGTTACTTAACTAACGACAGAGCGGGGACTGGACTAGCGCGGGTGTAAAACATATACTACATCTACTAGTATATATATCAATATATAATATTCGCTCATGACGTGATAAAAATGCAATATCACAGAAATGTAATAAGTATCACAGAACAATACAGATAATCTGGGATCCCCGGGTTTCACAGAGCCGCTACTGAAACCCGACGTTCCCCTGGTCATGTGGATAGCCTGTGCAATGAAATCCTAGACCCCTACGGGCACGGCAAATTACCCGCCAAAACCTGAAGCGAGGCAGCCCCCTTCAACAACGTGAATGGACCACCCAGCACTTCACGGAATCCGGTAACTTGAGCACCCCTCCTTGGGTCAACCTGTACCCTCTACGAGTGCGGCGAATAGCCCGCCAATTCTAGAGTGAAGCCCCCTCCGTCTCAAAGCTATGAGATGCGGGCCTGTTGCCCTCTAGAACCCGGCTATCCGTGCACCCCACCGCGGGGTAATCCTAGTACAGAGAGTAAAATATACATACAACGGGTACATCGACCTCAGCCCTGTCGTGCCCCTAAAGAATAATATACAAACAGGCAGTGACGGCAGTCCACATGTCGGACGCTCGCCCCGCAATATCAAATGTACATATACAACCAAACTGTACTACCATTGCATCCAGGCTATCCACCACGACAAATCCGCAACATCACAGCACAACACAGAACATCAACGTGAATGTCACGTTCGCAAATCCGTCTAAAAGAACTATAGCAATTAGACAGGATTTACCGATCAAATGACATTCACGGTCGCAGATATAATGTAAATACTGTGAAATAACATGTTTAAAATTTCTAATCGACAAAAATTCCCGAAGTGGGCCCCAAGCACAATCCCCAGTACTTAAATAAATCTGGGCCCAAAATAAAATTACCAGAAACCTCATTTCCAAGTCAGAGACCACCTAAAGAAATTTGGTAAAGTGAAGCTACAGTACGGCCGCGGAACCGCGGCCAAAGCATGGGTACGGCCGCGGTTCCACCGCGCTACAGTAAAAACAGTTCGCCAAATTTTCTCAGATTTTTAAAAAAACCCTGCCTGATTTTCTGCAATACACCAAATAATTTTTTGACAACAGAAAAATTTCGATGATGACTTGGAAATGCAGTTTTTGAAAATTTCGTCCGATCGAAGTTCTAAACACGCTAGAGTAAGCTAGTAAAGGTTAATGGCGTGGCTCTAATACCATGTAAGACTACGGTAGCGCCCCGGCCGTCTCTCCGAGGCCAAAATGCGGAAACGAAAATTTTTCTAAACTAGAAACCAGCGCTATCGTATGCTTAAAACCCGGATCGAACCATTAGCCTACAACTAGCTACCTAGAGAGAGGGTTGGAAAGCTATACCGATCGATCCGTGTCCTTTGGTCTTTGGCCACCATCCCAAGCTCCTCGCGGCATCTCCAGTCTCGATCTCCTCGTCGGAAAGGGCACCACATCGTCGATTCTTTTTACGGGCTCCCGCTTCATCCGAAGCAACTCGGGCACGAAGTGTGCTAGCCGAAGTGTCCAAGGTGTTGTAGAGAATGTTTGTG
Organism: Agapanthus africanus; assembly: GCA_030015575.1. Lineage (NCBI taxonomy): Eukaryota > Viridiplantae > Streptophyta > Magnoliopsida > Asparagales > Amaryllidaceae > Agapanthus > Agapanthus africanus. The sequence goes on along the minus strand of JASDDO010000024.1, from coordinate 513,950,693 downwards.
ATCACTTTGTCTCTTGCATCCATTGCTTGGATGGAGGTTGAAGGTGTTGCCATTAATGGAGATTAGGAGCTAGAGAAGAAAGAGGAGGAAGATGAAGTTTTCTCTTTCTTTTCTTTTGTAATAGAATGATCAAAATGAGAGTGTGTATGAAAAAGAAATACAAGAGCTCACCATAACCTTGGCTGCCCCTCTCTCTCTTGCTCTCATTTCATCACTCAAATCAATCTCATAATATGACACATGCACAAGAAAAGAGACCATGAGTCATCACTTGTGCATGTGTCACCATTAATGCTCTAAATGATGATTTCTAGCTCATAATATCCATATGCAAACATTAATCCAAATGTTTGCAACAATAAAAATATACGGCAATATCTAAAGTAAACTCGTGACGGATCACAAGGATACCCCTCACCTGTATATACATACCTGCATCCGCATTCCGACTGAATGCGAATGCGACGAGACTGAAGTAATCCAACAAATCTAATACTAGAATCCGGCTTAAACCAAAGCCCACTAGTATGATCCGCCCGATCATGATGCGTGCACTACTGCACGTATATGATCGGACTCTGCCATGTATCATACGGCCTCTACAACGTTTCGCCCGAAACTTGAGAAACTGTCTATGGGGGACTCTAAAGACTCGTCAATACTTTAGCTGTGGATTTAACCACTAGCACGTCAGAGCTATTAGCCGTACGTAACGAGCTACCAGGTATTGACCAAAAGGGAGGTCGATGAGCGAACTCATCCTGACACCCTACTGAGCAGTCAGTGACAATATCCGTACAGTCCGGTCCGTTCGTCTATGAGCATCGCATGGCGGGCCTAGGGGGTTGGTAAAAGTCAGACCCCCAAAAGCGGTACAAGTCGTGTCGGAGTGTAGCCCAGAACACCCTGAGATACTACTGGAATACCTACCAGTAAATCTTCTGCCTCGGCCGAGGGCTTTGTGTAATGGCTCTCCTAAACACAGCGCGACCTCACCACCAATACCGGGAGAGACGAAACCCTGCCGATCCGCTCACTGCCTCCATGTGGCTCGAGACTGTACCCAACTAAAACCTGTTTGCATGACTTCTTTGAGCCGTGGTAGGGTAGTAATCAAAGTACAGTGGGAACTCACACGAGACAAATGACGATCTCAGGTCGATGAACTAACCTGTACACATGTCACCAGGGAACTGCTATCTGACGTGAGGTATAATACCAACTAGCATTTTCCCGGCGAGTCCTGTCCGGTGTACTCATAACCCAATGAGCACCTCTATACATCTTAGGTGAACCAACTGACACCAATGGCTTGTGAGACCGGCCACCGCCCCTCGTCGGGGTCTCGACTGTATACACTAGTCTACTAGTGGAGCATCGATGCCCAGTCTCGAAACTCCCACGACTAGGGACCACTTTAAGGATGTTCTTATAGACCCCAGCTCCCACGTATATGATAGCCATCATACTGCTGGTCGTCAAGCAAGAATCCTAAGGGCTCTATCAACGTGCAATAGTGACCTGTAAGGTCACCTGAAGCAGTACACGATGATAAAGATAAACCATGGTAGCATACAATTCTCCATCAACGTGTAATAGTGAACCACAATGTCACCTAAAGCATGTACACAATGATAGAGACAAATCAGATAGTATACAATCATCTCGAGTAAGACTGTCCTACCGGTATAGGCCCTCCCTCAACCATTGCAATCACGTGCCTGCGATCCAATAATTGACTCTGAGGGCACTATATCCAACAGAACCATTAACCTATACCTAGCTAACTAGAGAAGGGATAGAAATGCAATACCGATCGATCCGTGTCCTTCGGTCTTTGGCCACCATCCCAAGCTCCTCGCGGCATCTCCGGTATCGATCTCCTCGTCGGAAAGGGCACCACATCTACGAGTTTTTTTACGGGCTCCCGCTTCGTCCGAAGCAACTCGGGCAGAAGTGTGCTAGCCGACGTGTCCAAGGTTATGTAAAGAATGTTTGTGATCACTTTGTCTCTTGCATCCATGAGATGGATGGAGGTTGAAGGTGTTGCCATTGGAGGAAGAGGTGAGCACAAGAAGAAAGAAGAAGAATCCCTTTTGCTTATTATGTTGTGTTGGATAATTTATGAGAGAGAGAGATATATATCATCCCAAAAGAATAATCCCCAAGCCAATACTTGGCTGCCCTCTCTCTCTATATTATCCCCCATAATCATAATTAGGCATTAAATCAATCCATGTCACATTTAATTATCACCCAAACCAAGACCATGAGTCACCAAAGGAATGTGATATGAAATGATGCAAAAAGATAAAACTTGCACTCACATTTTCCTCCACTAAACATTTAAAATAAAATATTTAATCCAAAAAGAGAATGGCAACATCTAAAGTAAACTCGTGACGGATCATAAGAATACCCCTCACCTGTATATACATACCTGCATCTGCATTCCGATTGAATGCAAATGCGATGAGACTAAAGTAATCCAACAAATCTAATATTAGGATCCAGCTTAAACCAAAGCCCACTAGTATGATCCGTCCGATCATGATCCGTGCACTACTGCACGTATATGATCGGACCCTGCCATATATCATACGGCCTCTACAACGTTTCGCCCGAAACTTGAGAAACTGTCTGTGGGGGACTCTAAAGACTCGTCAATACTTTAGCTGTGGATTTAACCACTAGCACGTCAGAGGTACTAGCCGTACGTAATGGGCTACCAGGTATTGACTAAAAGGGAGGTCGATGAGCGAACTCATCCTGACACCCTACTGAGCCTGTCAGTGACAATATCCGTACAGTCTGGTCCATTCGTCTATGAGCATCGCATGGCGGTCCAAGGGGGTTGGTAAAAGTCAGACCCCCAAAAGCGGTACAAGTCGTGTCTGAGTGTAGCCCAGAACACCTTGAGATACTACTGGAATACCTACCAGTAAATCTCCTGCCTTGACCAAGGACTTCGTGTAATGGCTCTCCTCGACACAGCGCGACCTCACCCCCAATACCGGGAGAGACGAACCCCTGCCGATCCGCTCACTGCCTCCATGTGGCTCGGGACTGTACCCAACTAAAACCTGTTTGCACGACTCCTTTGTGTCGTGGTAGGGTAGTAATCAAAGTATAGTGGGAACTCACACGAGACAATTGACGATCTCAGGTCGATGAACTAACCTGTACACATGTCACCAGGGAACTGCTATCTGACGTGAGGTACAATACCAACTAGAATGTTCCCGGCGAGTCCTGTCCAGTGTACTCATAACCCAATGAGCACCTGTATACATCTTAGGTGAACCAGCTGACACCAATGGCTTGTGAGACCGGCCACCGCCCCTCGTCGGGTTCTCGACTGTATACACTAGTCTACTCTGGAGTATTGATGCCCTGTCTCGAAAACTCCCACGACTAGGGACCTTTTAAGGATGTGCTTATAGACCCCAGCTCCCACGTATATGATCGCCATCATACTGCTGGCAGTCAAGCAAAAATCCTAAGGGCTCTATTAATGTGTAATAGTGACCTCTAAGGTCACCTAAAGCAGTACACGATGATAAAGATAAACCAGATAGCATACTATCATCTTGAGTAAGACTGTCCTACCGGTACAGGTCCTCCCTCAATAATTGCAATCACGTGCCTGTGATCCAATAATTAACTCTGAGGGCACTATATCCAACAGTCTGTAGACCCGAGATCGTCATAGAGTCTTGTGTGATTTCCACTGTGCTTTGATTTCCACCTTACCATGTCTAAGAGGGCATGCAAAACGGTGGCTTTTGGGTACAGTCCCGAATCACATGGAGGCAATGAACGATAGGAGGGGATTCGTCTCTCCCGGTATAGGGAGTTGATATTGTGCTGTGTTCGATTGGCTATAACTGGAAGTCACTGGCTAGGGCTGATATAGAGTACTACTGGTAAGTGTTATCAGTAGGTTCTCGACCTGTTATGAGCCTCACATCGACACGACTTATCGGTTACTGGGGTCTGACGTTTACCACCTCTAGACCAGATATGCGACATATCATACGAAGAGACCGGACTGTACGGGGGTGTTACTGATTGGATTCACAGGAGAATGTACAGGCTTGCTTGTTGATCTTCTGATCGCTCAATACCTGGGTGGCTGTTACATTTAGCTGACCGCTTGCAGCTTGTGGGTGTTTGATATGATCATCACCTACTGCCGGCGTATTGACGATTCTTTAGAGTCCTACACAGAAGTTTCTTGACTCAGGAAAAACGGAGTAGGAGCGCATATGTGATATGTGCAGGACCGAAGATAATACGATATGAGATACCGTATTATATTCTCGCGATATTTTGATATGAGCCGGGTCATCGAATCAAGTGTTGATTCGATGAATCGGTACAGATATATATATTAGTCGGTTATTTGAGAAATAGCCGGATTGTCGGATCAAGTGTTGATTCGATAATTTAATGTATAATTATATATGTGATATATTACATTACATTATCTAATATTGGCTCGCTTTATTGATTCATTTTCTCACCGGGTAATACATTGATATATATACGATATATGTTAATTGTATTATTTTCTTTTGTTACAAAATATATTATATATGTGATATATAATATTGTAACAAGTTATGATTACTAATGCAACATGATTAGTGGAGATTAAATATGGTTAGGGTTTGATTTGGGTTAGCTCTTTCTTGTAGCTTCTAGAAGCTTTTATTTTGTTTTGAGCTAAGATATTATATGTTGATATTTTGTGAGATATTTTTAAACCCAACCCAAACCCTTAACCCTAGTTAACTCTCTACAAAGGTTAGCCCTTTTTCTTTTATCAACCATGGTTGCATTTGTAATTATCATTACAATTCATTATTCATCACAAATGAGTTCATCTTCTTCTTCCTCCTTGCAAAGCTTTCTAGCTTTGAGTTTTGTGATGAATTAGTGTGAGATTATGAAAATAAAAGAGAGCATAAACCCTACTTCATCATCCTCATCTAATCTAGCCAATTAGATTAGGGTGTTCACATCATTAATACTTGATTAGTGAGTGAGAGCTAGAGTTAAAGAAACTTCAAGGTAGATCATCTTTGAAAAGGAAGACTACAAGCTAGCATGGATCATTCGGGTTGTGGAGCTTCTCTTGATTCCGGGAGATCATGGATCGCGGCGAAGGGACTACTATTCGGAGCTTATGAAGTGAAGGAGCGGACTACAAAGGTTGTAATCCCTCACTCTTAGTTGTAAAGATGTTTACTTGCATGTTTAACCCTAATTATCTAGCAAAGATCCTCGCTTTGGGTTGTTCGGCACGTCTAAATTTTAAATCGGGCATGGTTGATGCCTTATAGACCCTTGTAAGAGTGCCTAGTAACCCTACAGTTAGCTTCACTAATCTCTCATTAGTGAAGTAGTAGCTTGGGTTAGTGTCTCCTCGACATAGATCGTCTTCGGCCTCGAAGACTTCACGCAAGCTCGTTCCTTTCACCTTGTGAAGCCATGTTAGAGTCCGGAAGTTCACTACTTAGAGCGAAGGGACTACTGCACGGAGCTATTGAATTGAAGGACCAGTCTACAAAGGTTGTATTCCTAGTTCACTTAGTTATAAAGTTGTTTACAATTTGTTTCGTATGATTCTCTAGTTAAAGATTCTAGTTTAAGGTTCTTTAAAACGGCAAAATTTTGAAAATAGCATGGACGATGCCTCCCGAAACCTTGTTGTCGTTCATAGGAACCCTACAGTCCTTAAACCCAAAACTCTATGGACTATGATGTCCTTAAACATGGACTATGATGTCCTTAAACCCAATGGACCGCAACGTTCCTAAACTAAACTCTATGGACTATGATGTCCTTAAACCCAATGGACCGCAACGTCCCTAAACTAAACTCCATGGACTATGACGTCCCTAAACTAAACTCTATGGACTATGATGTCCTTAAACATGGACTATGATGTCCTTAAACCCAATGGACCGCAACGTCCCTAAACTAAACTCCATGGACTATGATGTCCTTAAACCCAAAACTCTATGGACTATGATGTCCTTAAACATGGATTATGATGTCCTTAAACCCAATGGACCGTAATGTCCCTAAACTAAAACGATAGAACCCAAATGCTCTTTCGTTGGACTAGAAGTGATCCTGAACCACCGTTAAGTAGATCTTAATCCAATATCGGATTAACGTATCCTTAACAAACATTTAAGTTGATCTTGATCTCAAACGAGGTTAATGATCCTTAAATCAAACCAAACCCAAATCTAAGAAAATACGGATTTGGACTAATCCCCGCCCTATGGGCGACAACACAAATTAGTCTCCGTATACAATCCACGGGCAACCAAAAAATAAAACAAACACACACGACACGAAGTGACCTTCTGAAGCAGGAGAATGTAGTTATCACTACGCGGTAACGTAATTAACTGCAGGGGCTTGCGCCTGCAGGGAAGAGCGTCCCCACAATCAAAAAACCCCTCACAACGAGGGGGAATCTGACGAAATCTGCTACAACGGCCGCATCTGTTTAAACCTTCGATATATGGTGCCATAAATTAACTTGGCATCTTCGGAGAGGTAGACAGATAAAACCAAATAGCATCTGCCCCCAAATTTAGGCAAGACGTTTGTCTTCCCGGCTTTCGGCGGTAAACATATACTAGTAGATGTTGTATATGTTTTACACCCGCGCTAGTCCAGCCCCCGCTCTATCGTTAGTTAAGTAACCTAACGGGTGATGATGGGGCCCAGTGGCGAATGAGGATGGTATATACCTACATCATATTTTCGTTCTTTTGTGGTGTGATTAATTGATGGGACTGCGTTGATTCAGATCAATGCAAGGAAAACAAACCTATTCGATGTTGTTGGGACAATTTTCAAAAAGCTGTTATTACAAGGACGTTTCCTTTTGTTTTGCACAGCGGTATTCGGTTATGAATATCCAGCACCTCATTCGACGAGGCAAGAGCCGAGATCCCTTCACCGGGAGTGACCTCTTGGGCAGAAGTTTGCGTCAGGGTAATAACTTCACTATAGTCGATTACTTTTTGCTTTGCATCGAGATATTCAGTGGGAATATCCTGCACCTCATTCTACGAAGAAAGAGCCGTGATCCCTTCACCGGGAGTAACCTCTTTAGCAAATGTTTTCGCCGCTATATATTTATAAAAAGCTATCTGGTTCCTTCAACGATATTAAGTTCATTACGTTAAAGGTTTTTTGCCGAAAACCATTCGTAGCCCTCCGTCATTTCAGACGGGTAGCACTTAGTATTCATGCTATGTTTGTTGGCCTTCGTCAAGGCATAGTGTATGGTAGATGCTTGTTACTTTTCTGTTGCATAGATAGATGCGTTGGTTTGGGACAGTCGTACTACTTTGTTGGCCTTCGTCAAGGGTATGTACGGGTGGGTTCAAATTAACCTGGACAATGACGGATAGAACTTGACATGTGATTTATGATTTGTTGGCATTCGTCAAGATCATAAGAGTATGGGGTAAAAATCACATCGGGAGTTTCAAACATACAAACTTTCCAGGCATGCACATAACTTCTGGAGTGTGATAACTTGATGTCACGACCCGAAATAGCCCGTGACTGGCACTTGAATCATATGAAGTCTATAGGACCCCATCTAATCCAAGTAAGCCAAAAAGCCCAGAAATCTAAAACTATTTTAAGGAGTAAATAAAGAAAACTAGTTTAAAGAAGTGAAGAAAACATGTTTTGAAGTCAAGGTTTTTAAATAACTAAGCTGAATGTGCACTTTAAAATGTATAGTCTTTTATGAAAATTTCGGCAGAGTTCCCTTTATAAAAACTGGCCCCGAACGGGGTACAACAAGAATAATATATATACAATGATAAAAGGCATCCCCAAGCGGGAGCTTGCTCTTCGTCAATCGACGGTCACAACCACACAAGCAATATGATATACAACGCCGAAGGGCGAGGATCAAAACTCTAAAAGAAACTCAATAACATGGAAACCGTAATACTACTACGCGCGACTCTAAGGTCGAAATAATACATCACTAGTGACTAAGTCTGAAACAATATACAAGTTTTGGTTGATGGAATTTCTAGATACAATGAATAATACATGTACAATGGTGGTTCTGATGCAAAAGAACCCACCTACCAAAGCAAATCACCCGCAAAGAAAGCAGTGTGCCAGAAATGCCGCCATGGAACCTGTACGGCAAAACCTGCAAGAAGCTGTGGCACAACGGGGGTGAGTTGCCAACTCGTGAATAGAAAATATCTACGAGTAGAAATCGAATGCATGACATAATCCTAGGTCAATACGATAAGATATATATAAACCTCAAAAGGATAAGTCTGAAGTATGATAAGGTGGCAATGTAACATCTATACATGTATGTAGTGCCAAGTGCTCGTTCCAGTGCCTCAGGTAATAACATGTCATAAATACAAGGTATGTCTGCATGAATAAGTATGATGAAGTATCTAATATCAATACACATATATTAGCATCCCATTCCACTAATATTGGTGTAAGGGCATATATAACAGCGTCCTCATCCACTGTTATATATACATATGAGGTATGATCAAAGTAATCAAGTCTGTATGTATGTGGATCCCGCCCACGTGTCACCCAATAACAATAACATCATGCATGTAAATATCGTAAATCAATATGCATGGAAATGTGAGGATATAATCAAAATCATGGAACTTGAGTGCCTAGCATCGACACTCGAAAACATCATGAAAATTGTGCCTAGCATCGGCACGTAAATCGACTCCGTCTGCGGTATTGGCCCTCGGCCCCGGCAGCACGGGTCATCCCATATCCATCTATTAACTCTGGTCAGTATCCTCCGGATAACCGCCAGATCCAACCAATCACCGGTAGCTACTCGCCATCCTGCTAGGCTCATCGTCTGCTCCACGAAAAACATTTCTTGCCCTGGGGAACCATACCGGGTCCACCATGTACCCTCAAACGGATCATCCAACTCCTCGAATCGGGTTTCACATGTCGCTCTCAGCACCGAGAAAACACATGGTGGACGGACTGAAATATCATATCAAGGGTAACCGGGTTTTTAAAACAATTACATACTCTCTTTGAAATTCCCACGGTTCCCAAATCCAGAAATATCATGGAAACAACATATCTCAATGCGTATAATCAAAAGCATGATGTATGCGACATGTAAAAGAAATGCAAGCATATCAGTATGTCATGCAACATGGAATAGTAATATGCACATACTGAGGGAAACCGCTCTTTTAAAATGAATCAGTTTTTAAAGAGTATCTTGCGGTTCCCAAATCTCTAATCAATGCCAGAATCATTTATGTATGTGCGAATACGTATAAATATACAGTATATAGGCACACAAGTATGCCATACAAGGGTCATATCCTGAATGCAACAGTACTACAGTGTAGTGACATGGCAATTATCGATGATGAAGTGTGTGAGCCGGCAAGCATGTATACGTGAAACATATGCATCATCGATAATGGTGCTGGTGTCCTAACAGCATGGTTTTAATATAGCAATAAACACATTTACACACGCAAAGCGATGCGAATAGCATGAATATGCGGAAATCGAATAATCAACGCAACAGTAAAGAATCTACATCCATATGTATATGTCATGCAGTTATGCCATTTGAAATAAGACGAATCGGGGTTTTGGTAAAATAAGGGCTACGGTGTTTTTAAGAAAGGATGCATCTTTGAAAATGTCCATAGAGTCCCCTTTGCCTATCTTTGAAATACTCCCGATTCGTTAGTTTTGAAATAGGTATGACTCGGGTCTAGTCTAATGTCTACTAAGTAATCTACACCTAACTATCAAGTCAATCGGGAGGGGTATGGAAACCACCTAAATCTGAGTCGATATATATAAATATAAATATAATAGTCGGTGATCCGCCTCAATAGTATCGCGTACGATACCGTATATCATCTGACATCCTCGAGTCATGAGTGCGGATCAATCATCAATATAAAGCTCGCACGGTAAATCGTCGTACGGCATCCCATAAGCTGGGTACGGGTCAATATCACATTCCTCTCATCACATATCAGGTATCATTATCATCATATCACATAATCTGGGGTACTGATCTAAGTCTAGTACAAGTCGATACCATCTATATAAGTATGAATGCGTGTGTGAAACACACGTCCAAAGGCCCGCTAAAAATCACATATCGTATCCCAAATACGAATCACATCACATCACCGATATCACGGCACTATACCCAATCTCATCGACTCATCTCCAATGTCCTCCAATATCCTCATCATCACAGTATAAACATAGAAAATATGCACGTGTGCGCGTATGGGTATAAACTATTCTAGGGTTCACGACTAGGAACTACACTAGTTACTTCTAACCCTAATCTATGCATAGTACACCTAACACATCCTAAACAACCAAGTCACACATAAGCTATCATATATATATATATATATATATATATATATATATATATAGTATACTAGGCATCGGACTGCGGGGGTGCTATACGCCATCCACCTGACTTCTCCCCGTAGATATAAATCTACTCACCTTGCTTCTTGTGTGCCGATGTCGATGTCGCCATGTTTATCTTCATCGCCTCGACGTCACGTGGGGTACCTACAAGGATATCACAAACGCTAAAGCACATGAAAATCACATCGGAAACCAAAACGGCATACGCTACCCGCATAGGTAAAAACCTATAGTCTCGCATGCAAACACGACCAATAACCCTTTGCCGTTGACGTTCAAACGCCATCCGACAGTAACGAATCACCAAATACCAAAATCCATGCTAAAACAAGTCGTAAACCATGCGCCAACACAAGAAAACTACCCCAGATTCTAGCCTAGATGGAATCAGTCAAAATTGCACATGCCAAAGGTCAAATCTACTGGAGATAGGGCCCTGAACCAAAAACGAGGCCAATCCCACCTGCTCTGGCCGCAAATTGCGGCCAGATGGGATTTATCTGCGGCTTGAACAAGGAGGTGGGGGCTAGGGTTTTGTGTGGGGGTTCCTAGTTGCCTGAATAAGCCCCTATCAATCAAAATTATTTTCAGGTGGCTCGGGTTAAAGCAGATTTCCAAAAACAGCCACAGAATTACAGTTTTTCCCGATATCGATTCCGTAAATCCGTATTCTGGGTTCTAATCTCTAGTTTGGGTCTCCAATCAATCATCATAGGGGTTGTAACCTCTAATTACACCTCAAATCATCTTTGATTTCAGATCAAACCCTAAACCCTAACTTAGAAATTTTCCAAAGTCCTCAAAACACGCAATATCGACATGAAACTAGTATAGATGTATAAAGAAATCGAAGTATTATTTATACTAGGGGTGCAGAAATTACCTCCTTTGGCAACTCAAGAATTTTCTTGAGTTGCTCAAAGTCCTCCAAATCCATTCTTTCAAGGTTCAATGTGTAGCTAGTGAGCTTGGAAACATTTTTTGTGAAATGGGAATAGGGTTTTGGGGTTGTATTCATGGTAGATCTAGGCTTAAAGAGGGAGGAGGAAGAAGAAGGAGAGGGCAGCAGCAACAGCACCTTAGAAGGGGAGAGAGAAAGTGAGAAGAAAAATGATGGAGGAAAGGATCAAACAAGTCAAAAGTAACCCACACACTCTCTCTCTCATCCTCATGCTTTATCTTTTTCTTTTCTTTTCTTTTCTTTTATTCCTTCTCACTCAATGGTAACCCTAGGCCACCATCTACCCACAACAAGTAAGAAAATGTGACAAGTGTAGAAAAAAATGATATGTGCATGTTTTGCACCAAAAATGCTAAAAATCCGATTAGTGATTTTTAATCGCGATTAGTACTAAATTAGCATATAATTAATCATAAAAACATAAAAATGGCATAATTCCATAAAATACCCTATTTTAGAATTTTCCCCATTTATCGATATTTAATTATACCGAAATATTAAAATATTCATTAAAAATTAATATTAAATTATAAAAATTCCCAAAAATAATATTTTATTTTTTTGAAATATTACACTTGAGTGGATTCCTTCAGGTTATCATGCGATGATAGTTGGATCCCGATTCCCACTGATGAGTTGGTTTACTTCTCAGGTGATTTTAGCTGATCCCGACTAATTCTTCTTTTGGGTTTGGAGGAGAATTTAAGGATACAGTGGAAGACATCCTGATTAGATAAAGTGATTAACCATTCTGATCTAGATTAGAGTGCACACTGAGTGTTTCTTTTCTCTCTCTCTCTTTGCCAAAGACCATGGCCCGACCCTAGACTATAACTCATAAACCAAGATAACCGAACCTTCTTAAAATACACTGGCTTTTGGATTGTCAGAGTTGCATACTTCATTGCCACTTCTACTTTTACCCTTTGCTTTTCTTCGGAACATTCCGTATCACTACGAACATCTACATTTATTGGATATAACCATCGTATAGTTACATACGAACTCGAAGAAACTTGTTTCAAATTCGAGAATTGTTTCTAGTTCTGGAGAAAATGAATAGGACAATTCAGTTGTCTTTTCCTTTTACCTTCTCTCAGGTTGTGAGGGCTCCTAGGATTAGGAGAGGGTACACCTATTGCGCTTATTGGATAGTCTTCTTCCAAACCATAGGCAGGTGCCGAAAGGTAGGGAAGAAAGAAAACCAATTAGCCTTGTAGGGTTACTAGGCACTCTAATAAGGTTCTACAATGCATCAACCATGCCCGTTTAAAATTTTAGCCGTGCCGAATAACCCTAAACAAGATCGTTGCTAGAGAATTAGGGTTTCACATGCTAGTAAACTACGTTTACGACTAAGTGAATACGAAATATAACCTTTATAGATCGGTCCTTCACTTCTTTAGCTCCTTGTTGAAGTCCCTTCGCTGCGATCGTGGTTCTCCCGGACTCTTGCATGGCTTCACGAGACGAAAGAAGCGTCCTTGCTTTAAGTCTTCGAGGCCGAAGATGATCTACGTCGAGGGAATATCAACTCAAGCAACTACTTCACTAACTAGAGAATTAATGAAGCAAACACCCTATACTAAAGTGCTAGTCTAGTAGAGAATGGAGAAATAGGAAGTGGGTTCTCTTTAGAATTTTATTTCTCACAATTTTTCTCACTTTGGATCAAACCCTAGCAAGCTTTTCTTTTGAACAAAAGAAGAAGAAGATGAACAAAAGAAAGAGATGAGGATAATGATCAAGTGAGTAAGCTAACCATGGTGAGTGAGTATCATATACTAACTCATGTAGAGACATTACCATAGCTAAGTGTGATGGTTAGGTTAAAAATCCAAAGTAAAAACAAATTTAGTGGACTTTAGTCAATGCATCCACAAGCTTCCACAAGCTTCATGCATTTTCTAATTTTCCACTAATTTTGTAATTACTTTAAATATATTAATCCCAACATAACAAATAGCATGGTGTAAGTCTCATACACCCATGAATGTTGTATCATCAACCATGATACAAAAAGAAAACACATTTTAATATATATCACATATATATTAAAGTTGTGTACATGTGAAAAAAAAACCTAAAGTGAACAAGTGTTAGTTAATGTAAACTAGTATATCAAATATACAATTATACAATAAATTATTAAATCAACACTTGACTTAATAATCCGGTCATATCACATATAACCGACTAACATTCAATGTATCGATTTATCGAATCAACACTTGATTCGATAACCCGGCTATATCACATATAACCGACCGATACAAGAAGTCGTGAGAATAGAATACGGTATCACATACACGCATTATTCTCGGTCCCGCACATATCACATATGCGCTCCTATTTCGTTTTGCCTGATGATTGAATGATTTTCCGATTGTGTGTTGGTTTTTTCGAAAATAGATTTTAGAAATCACAACCAAAAGATTATTTGACCGCAATCAACTACGGTGTCGGATGTAGATTGTAAGTGAGTGCGGATCGTCCACAGGGAAAGTGAGTTCCGTTCAATTCTTGAATTAGATGAGTTGAAAATTTAAGCAAAAGAAAAGAAAACAATTCATGATTTGTAATTGTAGATCAAAAAGTAAGAAAAATTTAGATCTAAAAGAAACATTAAAGAGCAAGAATAGGGATGAGAGATAATTTCCAACCAACAATCAAGACTAGAAGTATGGCTCGTAGGAGTAGATCGGATCTATAGATGTGATGAGATCTAAAGATTACTAATTCTTATCCATTAATGAATTGATACTAGATCGATGCAAAATTCATCGAGGTTTAAGGATCTTTGCTAGAAAATTAGGGATTCCGCAACTCATCCTTTGTCCTTTCGATGGATCGCATTCAAATTCTAGCTTCTAATTAATCAAATGTTTAATAGTTGTTCCCTAGTTTCGAGTGAACACGATCAAGAAAGCATCATCTCGAAACTAGGTTATTAATCATTTGATTAACTAGAATTTCCAAACATTATAGGATTTAAGAATTATAAAAATATCTAAATCATCATCATCTAAAGATCGTCACAACTCCTACACGAGCGGAGATTACTCAAACATCATGATCACAAACACAATCACAAATTGAATTCTAATCATTATGCTTGAATTAAAAGATAAGCAAGAGTATAGAAAATTCACCTTTATTTATCGACAAATTTCATTACAACTCTCTTGAATTTACAAAAGGAAGGAACTAGATCGTCGATTTCGGCTTCGCTCGGCTCCTTGAGTCGCGGATCGGCGTGGATCTCTTGCTCCGTTGGAAATCCGGCGTCGCTTGCTAAAGGTTGAAGGCTCTCTTGCTCAAATTGATCTCGGGATCTTGATCTTGATTTTGAATTGGAGATGGGAATTGAATTTGAGGCACAAGCTTTTGTCACTAAACTTATGGGTTGAAGATGGTGATAATTCTTGAACAATTTCCCCTCTAGATCTAGGCTCCTTTTTATAGACTTTCCAAATCTTAGATCTAGAATTGAAATTTGAATTCCCCCCACAAGTTAGTTATCAAATGATTTAAATTTCCCTCCAAAAAGTTAGTTAAGCTTTAAATTTTGAATTTCCCTCCAAGAAGTTGTTACGCCGAGCCTTCTAGAGATGCCACGTGGAGCTTCTGGGGTCTTCTGGAAGCTTTGGCCGTTACAATTGAGCATGTGATGAAATTTGGTGAAATGATCTCCTCAAATGGCCGCGGATCCGCCGCGCCAAGGGGGCTTGGGCCGCTGATCCGCGGCCCTTTGGTGGCCTTGGTGATTTCTTTTTACATGGTAATTCTTGGGCTGACTGGTGGGCCTCTTTATGATGCTTGGATTTTTATTTGGCCTTTCTGTATTGCACCAGATCTTTAGCCTTTGAATTGGTGTGTCTTTTATTAGTTCATTTCCCAATTAGGCCCTACTTCTGGAATTTCCTGCACAATTTCACCGAGACAAGAGTTGCGCAATACAAGGATGATGCGATGCCATGAAACACACACAATTTCCCTAAAAGTGCTGGTTTTAGTGTACAGTACAAGTAATCCAATATTTTACAAGTGTTTTGCAAATATGAGTGATATGAATACCGGATAGCTTTACTTGACTGCAAAAGGTAGGGAAATTGCCGTGTTAGAAATACAGTATTTTCGACAGATCAAATTCCCCCAAACTTATTTTCGATCGTCTCGATCGAACAGTTTTATTAAAAAGAGAAGGAGAAAATAAAGAAAGAGAAAAGCACACTTTCGTAGGCAACACGATTGCACTGAGCACGTGCAACAAGCCTTTAAACCTCTAGGTGTCCCTAGTAGGAGGAGTGTTGTCTCCTGAGGGTTTTCAGCGGATTGCACCCACAAAATCCAATAATAAAAGGAAGATCATGAATATTACATTTAAAGAAAAGAATTGTAAAAGAAAAGCTTTGAAAATTAGGGTTTCCAACTAAGCTAGCTTTTCGGTTGTCATGAGCCCTATCTTAATGGTCATGAAAAGATGTTAGAAATCACGTCCTCCCTCAATAAAACATCGTCTTATTCTTCATTCCTATCTTTATTCCAAACATCGATCATATCACCCTGCGTGTGTGTAAAGGACATCCCTACACCCGGAGAATTCAATTCAAGCTATCATACTCTTGCCCATCAGCCTCAGTACTTTTTTTTTTTTATAAATTTTGATGAGTTCACACACTTTCATGCGACCGTTAATACTTCTTGAGGTACTAACCGACCGATTACTCATGTGCTTGCTTATTTGGTGTATTTTCCTCGTCTTGCACCACCTTAGGTATAGCAGTGACTCCCAGACCAGTTGGCCTTAGGGCACTAGGTGAAAAGGCACCCTTGCTATAGATTTTTTTTATTGCCCTAGGTGATAACAAAACCAGTGTCCATTTTTTTTTTCTCACCACTTTCTTCATCATTTTTTTTTCATACATCGGCTTTAAGACAAGAGCATTTCAAGGTATCCTCTACTATCCCAGGCTTTAAGACGTGTGTAAGTGCGAATAGCAGGGTATCAACATTCAAAATGTTTGGCTTTCCAGAATAGAAACTATTTTTCAGACTTATTTTTATCCTCAGATTAGTGACGTCCTTCATCTTACTAACCCTTGGGACAACGGCTTATAACTACTTATTACTAGTTCGTATAAGAAAACTTCTAATTTTCTCAGTTTTCTTAAATTTTTCTAATCTCATGGATGTAATTGTTCACTATCTAATCTTTTATTATCATAAATATTAAATATTTTTATATTTTGAAAATTTTAAATTTTTATGAGTTTTGAAAAAAAATTTAAATTTTTATGGATTTTGAAAAATTTTAAATTTTTATAGGTTTTTTATGGGTTTTGAAAAATTATTTACAAAAAATCTTTACATAAATTTTTTATGGGTTTTGAAAATTTTTAAATTTTTTTTGGTTTTTTAAAGAAATGTTTTGTGCTTATGCAAATGATATGCACATGATGCAAAACTAAGCACAAACTTCCCCCAAACTTGTTTTCAACAGTGTCCTCACTGTTGCCACCCGCTATATCTACAAAACCTGTAAGTCTGGGAGGAATTTATTAGTGGGGGCAAAATATATAAGTGAAGACCCTCCCCCAAACTTATTCTTTTCACTCACCTCCATTCAACAAGATGATGCAAAGATACACCGGACATGAAGGTGAGACGGAGGAATTTTAATCCAAATAAAATGGCTCCTGTAAGAACATGAGCTCCTCCGTGGGGTCAGTGGAAAAATACGGCTTTAGTCTATGTCCATTCACTTTAAAAAATGTGCCGTTTTTAACATTTTCTACCTCTACTGCCCCGTGCGGGTATACAGACCGCACAACAAAAGGTCCCTTCCACCGAGATCGAAGCTTACCCGCATGAAGGTGTAGTCGTGAATCATAAAGAAGGACTTGTTGACCAGGTGAAAATGTTTTCCTCAAAATGTTTTTATCGTGAAAAACCTTGGTCCTATTCTTTATGATTACAGCGTTATCATAAGCTTCATCGCGGAGTTCGCTTAGCTCATTAAGTTGCAGCTTCCGAAAGTTGCAGGCTTGGTTGAGGTCAAAATTGATTTCCTTAAGAGCCCACAATGCTTTATGCTCTACCTCGACGGGTAAATGACATGCCTTCCCAAACACTATCCTGTATGGAGACATCCCTAGGTCGGTTTTAAATGCAGTTCTAAATGCCCAAAGAGCATCCGTCAATTTGGTCGACCAGTCTTTTCTATTTTTAGCAACAGTCTTCTCCAGGATTAGTTTGATCTGTCTATTCGAAATCTCAGCCTGCCCGCTCGTTTGGGGATGATAGGGTGTAGAAAGTCGGTGGTTGATTCCGTATTTCCGCATTAGAGTCTCGAAAGACCTGTTGCAGAAATGTGTCCCATTATCGCTAATGATAGCGCGTGGGTGTCCAAATCGCGAAAAGATATTCTCTTTCAAGAACTTAATGACAACTTTCCTGTCATTAGTGCGACATGGAATGGCTTCTACCCACTTTGAGACATAATCAACCGCCAGCAGTATGTACAAATTCCCAAAGGAGTTGGGAAAGGGACCCATAAAATCAATGCCCCAAACATCGAAAATTTCAACAACCAAGATGGGTTGCTGAGGCATTTCATCCCTCCGTGAGATTCTATCCGTGTACTGGCATTGTGTACAGGTTTTGCAATAGTCAAATGCGTCCTTGAATAAGGTCGGCCAATAAAATCCACATTGCAAAACCTTCTCCGCCGTCTTTTTAGGACCGAAGTGACCCCCACAGGCCTGATCATGACAAAAAGAAAGAACACTCTTGAACTCTTCTTTCGGGACACACCGGCGAATGATCTGATCAGGACAATACTTAAACAAATATGGATCATCCCAGTAAAAGTGTTTTACTTGAGATAGGAAACGGTATTTGTCCTGTTTTGACCAATCGCTGGGTGTAAGTCCCGTGACAAGATAGTTCACAATATCCCTGAACCATGGTTCATTGGATACGCTCAAGAGTTGTTCATCAGGAAACGAGTCATTGATCGGCAGGGTCACAGGGGAAGAAGAGATGCGTGAAAGATGGTCGGCCACTACGTTTTCACATCCTTTCTTATCTTTGATAACAAGATCAAACTCTTGTAACAGAAGGATCCAACGTATCAGCCGACCTTTTGCATCTTTCTTCGCCAGAAGATGTTTCAAGGCGGAATGGTCTGTGTACACAATTATTGGAGAGCCGATTAAGTAAGGCCTGAATTTTTCTAATGCAAATACAACCGCTAAAAGTTCCTTCTCGGTGGTTGTATAATTGATTTGTGCATCATTCAGGGTCTTACTTGCATAGTATATCACGTGTGGCATCTTTTCAATGTGCTGTCCTAAGACAGCACCTACTGCAAAGTCGGATGCGTCACACATCAGCTCAAAGGGGTAGTCCCAATTTGGAGACGATAGAACGGGGGCTGAAGTGAGTGAGTGTTTAAGTGAGTCGAAAGCTGTCTCACAGTCCGAGTCGAAGTGGAAGGTCGTATCCTTGGCCAGGAGAAGAGTTAAAGGTCTAGCAATTTTGCTAAAGTCCTTAATGAATCTCCTATAGAAGCTCGCATGGCCAAGGAAAGATCGAATGTCTTTGACGCTTTTGGGATGAGGGAGGTTTTTAATGACATCTATCTTAGCTCTGTCAACCTCAATGCCTTTCTGTGAAATGACATGTCCAAGAACAATTCCTTCTCGGACCATGAAATGGCATTTTTCCCAGTTCAAAGTCAAGTTCTTCTCTTTGCAACTAGTAAGAACAGCGTCAAGATTCGATAGGCAATCGGAAAAAGAGTCTCCAAAAATCGAGAAATCGTCCATAAAGATCTCCAGAAAATTCTCTACCATATCAGAGAATATCCCCATCATACACCGCTGAAAGGTAGCGGGAGCATTGCATAACCCAAAGGGCATGCGACTGTAAGCAAAGGTACCAAAAGGACAAGTAAAAGTGGTTTTATCTTGATCCTTTTTGGCGATGGGGACCTGATTATAGCCAGAGTATCCGTCCATAAAGCAATAATATGCACGTCCAGCTAAGCGTTCCAGCATCTGATCAATGAATGGTAGAGGAAAGTGGTCTTTCCTCGTGGCGGCATTGAGTTTTCGATAATCAATGCATACACGCCACCCAGTTTGGGCGCGTGTCTGAATCAACTCATTTGCCTCATTGACAACAACAGTGATGCCGGATTTCTTAAGGACGACATGTATAGGACTGACCCATTGGCTATCGGAGATTGGGTATATGATACCACTATCAAGGCATTTGACGATCTCTTTCATCACCGCTTCCTTCATGACGGGGTTCAACCGTCTCTGTGGTTCTCGGGTTGGTCTGGCATCATCCATCAAGTGTATATGATGTTCGACAATCAAGGGACTAATCCCTTTGATGTCCGCCATGGTCCAACCAAACGCCTCCTTATTAGATCTCAGTACCGATAAAAGTGCATTCTCTTGCTCTGATGCTAGAGAAGCGGAAATGATAACCGGTAAAGACTCATTCTCACCTAAATATGCATATTTAAGGTGAGAAGGTAAAGTTTTGAGATCTAATTCGGGCGGAGAAATAATAGAAGGTGGGATCATTGAATGATTTTTGGAGTCGCGGAGAAGCTCATAGCCTGTAAAAGATACAGACTCGGATGGTGGTGAGTCAGGAGTGGCAGACTCAAGCGTTGAAATGGTGTCCTCACTAAGATCATGTGTCAGGTCAAACAGTGATGTGGCAGTGTCGTCGAGATCTGTAAAGCAAAGTTCCTCAACTCCGCAACTTTCGGGAGCAATCTCGTGGACAGAGCACACATCGAGGATATGAGCAGAGGGTTCTGATGGCTGACTTCCAATTCTGTAAATGTTTAGTTCAATGGTCATATTTCCAAATGATAAGTTCATTGAACCATTTCTACAGTTGATGACAGCATTGGAAGTGGCAAGGAATGGCCGACCCAGAATCACCGGAATTTGGCTCCGGGGGTTTGCTACAGGCTGTGTATCGAGAACAATGAAGTCTACAGGGAATACAAATTCCCCGACCTTTATCAACACATCCTCTAGTTCACCCCTAGGTTTAGTGATAGATCGGTCTGCCATTTGGAGAGTGCAGTGAGCAGGTTTCAACTCTCCAATCCCTAGCTGCTCATAGACAGAGTATGGAAGTAGGTTAACACTTGCGCCAAGGTCTAACAAAGCACGATTGATGTTTTTACCCCCAATAGAAATTGATATCGTAGGACATCCTGGGTCCTTACGTTTCTTTGGTAGCTGGGGGATAAAAGAAGTGCTAATGTTATTGGACATGAAGACCTTCTTCGGCACTTGAGTCTTCCTCTTCCTAGTGCACAAGTCCTTGAGAATTTTCGCATAAGCGGGGACTTGTTGAATTGCATCTAGGAGAGGGATGTTGATGTTAACCTGCTTGAACATTTCCATAATTTTCTCCATATGAGGACTCGATTTGTTAGCCCTTAACCGGTTCGGGTAAGGTGCTTTAGCAATGAGTGCTGGGTCCATCATAGGAGAAGGAAGAGGGGGTAGACAAGATCCCGAAAGAGGAGTGGGGATCGTCTGTGGAGGGATAGAAGAGGTGGGCTGAGGTGTCGAGCCTAGAGGAAAATGGAGAATAGGCTCGCGAGAAGGCGGTGGGGTAGGAGAACAAGAGTCAGACGTAGAAGTGTGTGTGTGAGGAAAGATCTCAGCCGGGGCGTTGATAAGATTTTCAGTATTATCAACTTCTTCCCCAACATGGTTATCCAGCATTCTTCCAGATCTCAACGTTGTAATGGCATTTACATTGTAATGCCCAGGATTAGGTAGGGGTTGAGACGGAAGTTTCCCTTTTTCTCTCACACTCAATTCGGCCTTAAGTCGTGCAATCTCAGCTTCCATCGTTTTGATACTCTCAGCTTGGGACGCTGAGTTTTTCTTTATCTCACCGACAGAAGACTTAACCTCGGCCGACACTTCCATGAAATTTGACATGAGTGATTTCATGGTTTGAGCGAATTGAGAGAACTCGTTAGAACAGGTCGACTGCATGAGATTAGAAGGTGCAGGAGTGTTGACCTGGTTTTGGAAATTTTGTGACTGGTAGGGGTGCTGGGTGAGGTGAAGTGGTTGCTGTTGTGGAGGAAGAGCCCGTTGGAATTGATTAGGGTTTGGAACCGTGTTTTGGGATTGGTTCCAGGCAAAATTCGGGTGATTCCTCCAACCCTGATTGTATGTAGAAGAAAAAGGGTCGTTTCTAGGTCTTTGGAATGCGGCATTGGTATGCTCGAGACCTTGAAACTGAGAGTTTAATGGACATTCTTCTGTTAAGTGAGAAGGGTCTGAACAGCACCCACAAACGGTTTTGGGGAGTGACATTGGGTTTAGGGAGGCTGCTAGGAATTTGTGTTCCATAGCGTCAAGCTTCTTTTGCATTGCTGCCATCTCAGCTCGAACACCTATGGACACGTCTATTTGGTGTACGCCACCCCTACTCGATGGCTGGGTTCCAGTCTCCCACTGAAGTGACTTTTCAGCGAACTCTTCTAAAAATTTCCATGCTTCCCCATCATCCTTGGTCATAAAGGTGCCTTGACACATGTTTTCAAGGTTTTGTTTAGTGGTTGGGTTACTGCCCTCATATATGATTCGGCAAAGTTCCCATCTCGGGATGCCGTGATGTGGGCATTGAACCAAAAGATCCTTGAATCGGTCAAAGTATTTTGAAAATGGTTCAGCCGGAAGCTGGGAGAATTGATAGAGTTCACTACGGATTCGAGCTGTCTTTTGCATCGGGTAGAATTTCTTAAGGAATGCAGCAACGAATTCTTCCCAATTCGTGATGGAATGTGCGGTGGTGTTATATAGCCACTTCTCGGCTAAATCGCACAAGGTAAATGGAAGAAGTCGTAGACGCATGGCATCCACAGAAAGTTGTGATGTACCCATCATTGCGCATACGTTTTCAAATTTGGTAATAAAAACGTACGCGTCTTCAGTCTCGAGACCGTGGAATTTGGGTAGAAGGTTGATGTACTGGGGCTTAATCTCAAAGTTATCCCCGTTGGCTGGTGGAATGGATAAGCAGGTCGAGAAAGGACCTCGCAAAGGGTAACACCTCTCTTGGAGAGAGATGCGGGGTGGAATCTGCGCACCAACGGACGGCGGCAAAGTAGCGGCAAAGAGGTTTGATGGAGACTGATCCATCGGTGTGGGTGTGGTGGGGGGTAAAAGAAAGGTAAATGGAGAAATACCGACTTCGGAGTCGATCGAGGGGACGCGGACAAGTCGGGCACTAGAATCCCGTGTCCAGCCTATCTTGCACTAAAAGGGGTTAGTACAAGTGGCGGCGTAATTTATAATTAGGGGAATGAAGTGAGTGTGGTGTTTGTTTTGAAAAATGATACGGATTTTGAAAATATGATGCAACAAGCAATACCCTAAAATTTATGGTCACCTAGGTCCAATCTCTAGACCGCTCCTAACTGCCAGAAGACAAGACGCAGGATAGAATCCTCCACTGCCTCTTTGTCCCTCCTGTGGCCAGGTAAGTGCCAGGTAAGTGGGAGGTTCTCCACTACGTAAGTAGTGGGCCTAATTAAGTAACCACTAGCCTTCGACACACTTTCCTAGGCACCACAAGAGAAACGCGGATAAGCAATGAATTACCCACGGCCTTCTTCTGTCCTAAGTGAGCGCGACGGTCCTTAGAGTCATCTCTAGATATTTTTTAATTAATGAGGGTAATGCGGATGCAGGTTTGTGATTTTTGGGGCCTAGGAAGGGTAATGAACTCCCCACCTAATCTGGATTTGGCCGTGCCCCTTAATTTCCGTATTAGTTATGCAAACAACCACAAAATCAAAAACAAGCACACTTTATTTTGCTTTTTGCGGCGCAGCGATTATTTGCAAAGAAACCTGCAACAAATTGTTAGTTGGAGCAGATTTTAGAGAGGAGATAAGAAAGTTGGAGATTACCAGATAAAATTTTTCCAGAGAACCCCTTGAAGCGCCGCGTTTCCGCCGCAATTAGCTCCTCATGCCGCGGTTCCGCGCTTCCCCAAGCTCTTCTTTGTACTAAAAAATTTGGTAATGCTCCTGTTCAGCTTCTGAGCTCTCTGGAATTCTCCAAATAATTTTCCAATTTCACAGTAAGCTCCAGATCTCCTTGCAATTAACCACAACAACAAGTATTAGTATGTTGCGCGAGTTTTGATCTTTAAAATTTTTAGATGGAATAAACTTTTCAACTCAAATTTCAAAAAATGAACAAATAGCACACGATCCCCGGCAACGGCGCCATTTTGATTGAATGATTTTCCGATTGTGTGTTGGTTTTTTCGAAAATAGATTTTAGAAATCACAACCAAAAGATTATTTGACCGCAATCAACTACGGTGTCGGATGTAGATTGTAAGTGAGTGCGGATCGTCCACAGGGAAAGTGAGTTCCATTCAATTCTTGAATTAGATGAGTTGAAAATTTAAGCAAAAGAAAAGAAAACAATTCATGATTTGTAATTGTAGATCAAAAAGTAAGAAAAATCTAGATCTAAAAGAAACATTAAAGAGCAAGAATAAGGATGAGAGATAATTTCCAACCAACAATCAAGACTAGAAGTATGGCTCGTAGGAGTAGATCGGATCTATAGATGTGATGAGATCTAAAGATTACTAATTCTTATCCATTAATGAATTGATACTAGATCGATGCAAAATTCATCGAGGTTTAAGGATCTTTGCTAGAAAATTAGGGATTCCGCAACTCATCCTTTGTCCTTTCGATGGATCGCATTCAAATTCTAGCTTCTAATTAATCAAATGTTTAATAGTTGTTCCCTAGTTTCGAGTGAACACGATCAAGAAAGCATCATCTCGAAACTAGGTTATTAATTATTTGATTAACTAGAATTTCCAAACATTATAGGATTTAAGAATTGTAAAAATATCTAAATCATCATCATCTAAAGATCGTCACAACTCCTACACGAGCGGAGATTACTCAAACATCATGATCACAAACACAATCACAAATTGAATTCTAATCATTATGCTTGAATTAAAAGATAAGCAAGAGTATAGAAAATTCACCTTTATTTATCGACAAATTTCATTACAACTCTCTTGAATTTACAAAAGGAAGGAACTAGATCGTCGATTTCGGCTTCGCTCGGCTCCTTGAGTCGCGGATCGGCGTGGATCTCTTGCTCCGTTGGAAATCCGGCGTCGCTTGCTAAAGGTTGAAGGCTCTCTTGCTCAAATTGATCTCGGGATCTTGATCTTGATTTTGAATTGGAGATGGGAATTGAATTTGAGGCACAAGCTTTTGTCACTAAACTTGTGGGTTGAAGATGGTGATAATTCTTGAACAATTTCCCCTCTAGATCTAGGCTCCTTTTTATAGACTTTCCAAATCTTAGATCTAAAATTGAAATTTGAATTCCCCCCACAAGTTAGTTATCAAATGATTTAAATTTCCCTCCAAAAAGTTAGTTAAGCTTTAAATTTTGAATTTCCCTCCAAGAAGTTGTTACGCCGAGCCTTCTAGAGATGCCACGTGGAGCTTCTGGGGTCTTCTGGAAGCTTTGGCCGTTACAATTGAGCATGTGATGAAATTTGGTGAAATGATCTCCTCAAATGGCCGCGGATCCGCCGCGCCAAGGGGGCTTGGGCCGCTGATCCGCGGCCCTTTGGTGGCCTTGGTGATTTCTTTTTACATGGTAATTCTTGGGCTGACTGGTGGGCCTCTTTATGATGCTTGGATTTTTATTTGGCCTTTCTGTATTGCTCCAGATCTTTAGCCTTTGAATTGGTGTGTCTTTTATTAGTTCATTTCCCAATTAGGCCCTACTTCTGGAATTTCCTGCACAATTTCACCGAGACAAGAGTTGTGCAATACAAGGATGATGCGATGCCATGAAACACACACAATTTCCCTAAAAGTGCTGGTTTTAGTGTACAGTACAAGTAATCCAATATTTTACATGTGTTTTGCAAATATGAGTGATATGAATACCGGATAGCTTTACTTGACTGCAAAAGGTAGGGAAATTGCCGTGTTAGAAATACAGTATTTTCGACAGATCACCTGAGCCAGTAAAACCTCTATGTAGGACTCTAAAGACTCGTCAATACATCGGCAGTAGGTGATGATCACATCACGCACCCACAAGCCATCAGCGGTACTAGCTGGACGTAACGGCTACCCGGGTATTGAGCGATCAGAAGATCAGCAAGCAAGCCCGCTCCAACTCCTGTAAAAGCCTGCCGGTAACACTTCTCGTACAGTCCGGTCTCCTCGTCTGATATGTCGCATATCAAGTCTAGGGGTGGTAATCGTCAGACCCCAATAACCGATAAGTCGTGCAGATGTGAGGCTCATAACGGGTCGAGAAACTACTGGTAACACTTACCGGTAAATCTCTAACTCAGCCCTGGCCAGGGACTTCCCTGTTACGGCCAATCGAGCACAGCGCTAACACCAACCCCCAATACCGGGAGAGACGAAGCCCCTCCTATCGCCCATTGCCTCCATGTGACTCGGAATGTACCCAAAAACCACCGTTTTGCACGCCCTCATGGACGTGGTAAGGTGGAAATCAAAGCATAGTGGGAATCACACAAGACTTTATGACAATCTCGGGTCTACAAACTAACCTGCACAAGTGTCACCAGAGAACTGCCATCTGACGTGAGGTATAATACCATCTGGGAGTTCTCGGCGAGTCCGTCCAGTGTACTCAGTCTCCACTGAGCACCCGTATACCATCTCTAATGTCAAACACCAATGGATATGGGATCATCCATCGCCCATCTCATGGGTCGAGAAGCGTATACGCTAGTCTACACTGGTATATCGATACCCTGTCTCGATACACCCACGACTAGGAACATTAAAGGATGTACTTATGGACTACACTGTCCCCACTAGTATGATCTGCATCATAGTCCAGGTAGTCAAGTACACATCCTAAGGGCTTTACCAACATGTAACTATAAGACAGTATCAAGAGATAAGTATACATGTTAAGATAAAGAGCAACCAGATAGCATACTATCATATCGAGCAAGAAAGTCCTCTCTATATATGTCCAAGCGTCCAATATAATATACATCATCTGTACAATACTGGCCTCTAGGGCATACATACAACTAACAATCTCCCACTTGCACTAGGGCCAGCTGCTGTAGTATCGCATACCGAGCATCCCGAAGAGTCTCTCAAACTGTATCTGGGGAATGGCCTTTGTGAGTGGATCCGCTGTGTTGTTCTTCGTGTCAACCCTCCTGACCTCGATCTCCCGGCGATCAACTATCTCCCGGATCAGGTGATACCGCCTCAGAATATGCCTGGATCGCTGATGGGACCTGGGTTCCTTGGCCAAAGCCCCCGCTCCATTGTTATCACAATACAAAGGTATTGGATGCTCAATGGATGGAACCACTCCAAGTTCAGTAATGAACTTCTTGATCCAGACAGCCTCTTTGGCAGCATCGTTGGCAGCGATGTATTCAGCCTCCATCGTCGAGTCTGCCACGGTTTCCTGCTTGGAACTCTTCCAGCTAACCGCCCCTCCGTAGAGGGTAAAGACAAATCCGAGTGCGACTTAGAGTCGTCCTTATCACTCTGGAAGCTCGAATCGGTAAAGGACTCCACTTGGAGTTCTCCGTTACCATACACCAAGAGCATCTCTTTAGTCCTTCGTTAGTACTTGAGAATGCTCTTCACAACTGTCCAGTGACTCTCTCCAGGATCAGCTTGATACCTACTCACTACACTTAGTGAGTATGCTACATCGGGTCTGGTACATAGCATCGCGTACATGATAGAGCCTACAGCCGAAGCATAGGGTATCCCTTGCATGCGAGCTCTCTCCAAATTAGTCTTGGGAGACATCTCTTTGGAGAGAGTGAGTCCAGAGATCGTGGGTAAGTTCCCACGCTTGGATTCTTCCATACTAAACCTCTTTAGTATGGTGTCAATGTACCTGGATTGGGACAATCCCAATATCCTTATAGATCTATCTCTATAGATCATAATTCCCAATATGCAGGAGGCATCACCAAGATCTTTCATTAAGAATCTTTGTGATAAGAAGAGCTTGACCGATTGCAGCATAGGAATGTCATTTCCTATCAAGAGTATGTCGTCCACGTACAATACGAGGAAGACAACCTTACTCTCTGCCACCTTCTTATAGATACAAGGTTCATCTACGTTTTTGACGAAATCAAACTCTTTGATACCGACGTCAAAGAAGATGTTCCAACTCCGCGATGCTTGCTTTAATCCATAAATGGATTTAAGCAGCTTGCACACCTTCCCGCTGCTCCCACTATCTACGAAGCCCTCTGGCTGAGTCATGTACACGCACTCTTCTAAATCACCGTTTAGAAAGGCGGTCTTAACATCCATTTGCCAGATTTCGTAATCATGATATGCAGCGATGGCACGCATGATCCGGATGGATTTAAGCATAGCCACTGGAGAAAAGGTTTCGTCATAGTCCATACCTGGTCTTTGACGAAAACCCTTTGCAACAAGTCTAGCTTTGAAAGTCTCCACTTTCCCATCTACACCTAGTTTTTTCTTGAAGATCCACTTGCTCCCAATGGGTTTTACCCCTTCAGGAGCAACTTCCAAAGTCTATACTTTGTTGGTGTACATGGATTCCATCTCGGACCGCATTGCATCCAGCCATTTCACTGAGTCTCCACTCGTGATGGCCCACTCGAAGCTAGTTGGGTCATCATCAGTCATGATGCAATCCTCACTTCCACCATCCATGAGAAAACCGTAGTATCTCTCAGGTGGGTGAGGAACCCTACTAGATCGGCGGAGAGGCTGAGGTTCGTTGGGAACTACCGAATCCTCTGGTTCCACTAAATCTTCAGTTTGAGTTTGTGTAGCCGGAATTTCTTCCAGTTCTACCTCACTGCCACTAATTTCTTTTGGAAGAAATTCCTTTTCTAAAAAGGTGGCATGTCGAGAAACTAACACCTTTTGTTCCTCGCTGTGGTAGAAAAGATATCCATGTGAATGTTTGGGATATCCCACAAACTTACATAGAACTGACCGTGCCTCGAGTTTGTTCGAATTTTGCCTTTTGACATAGGCCGGACAACCCCATATCTTAACTCGTTTAAGACATGGTCTCTTCCCACTCCATATCTCATATGGTGTGGTAGGTACAGATTTAGATGGAACTTGATTCAATACGTATGCTGCTGTCTCCAGCGCATACCCCCAGAAGGAAATAGGTAACTCAGCTGTGCTCATCATAGAGCGCACCATATCTAATAGGGTGCGGTTCCTCCGTTCCGATACACCGTTGTGTTGTGGTGTATATGGAGGAGTCGGCTGAGAGAGAATCCCATTCTCTTTTAGGAAGTCCAGGAATTCATTGCTCAAGTATTCACCACCTCGATCAGATCGAAAGATTTTAATACTTTTTCTGGATTGGTTCTCGACTTCTTGTTTATATTCTCTAAATTTCTCAAAAGGTTCTGATTTGTGTTTCATCAGGAACACATATCCGAACCTTGAGAGATCGTCAGTGAATGTAATGAAGTACGAAGAACCATCCCTGGCATGTGTAGACATGGGACCGCATACATCACTATGTACCAGTCCCAAGAGTTCCGTAACTCTCTCTCCGTGTCCCGTAAACGGAGCTTTGGTCATCTTTCCTTTGAGACATGACTGGCAAGTATCATAAGATGAAAATTCAAACGGATTTAAATATCCATCCTTATGAAACTTAGCTAGTCGTGTCGCATTGATGTGACCCAGTCTACAATGCCACAAGAAGGATTCGTTCAGTTCTGAACTCTTCCTCTTGTGTGTGTTTGTTATGCTCAGAACTGTTGATTGATTTAGAAAATAAATGCCATTGCACAACGTGCCTGATCCAACCAACTTTTGGTTAAGGAAAATGTTCATAACATTATCCTGTAATACAAAATTATATCCCTCTTTACTCAACAAAGAAACCGATATAATGTTGCATATCAGCTTCGGTATAAAATAGCATTCGTTCAGAATCAATGTATTACCAGTTGGCAATACAAGGTGATATTCCCTGACGGTTTTAGCTGCAACAATTGCACCATTTCCAACCCTTATGTCTTTATCACCTTCTCCAAGTTCTCTACCTTTCCTAAGCCCATGTAACTGATTACATATATGGGAT
The DNA here is from genome assembly GCA_030015575.1 of Agapanthus africanus. NCBI lineage: Eukaryota > Viridiplantae > Streptophyta > Magnoliopsida > Asparagales > Amaryllidaceae > Agapanthus > Agapanthus africanus. The sequence goes on along the minus strand of JASDDO010000024.1, from coordinate 513,921,044 downwards.
CCTGACCCGGTATCTAATACCCAGGATGTAGAGCAAATGGAGAAACAGTTCTCTGTAACGAATACACCCGAAGAAAATGCATCAACATGTACTTTCTTCATTCGGGTAGCATAAGAATCCTGGTATTCCCCTATATCATGTTCAGTGCTATAACTCTTATAAGAAAGAACGGAACCAACGTTCCCCAGCACAGTATAACATGCGGGTTTGGTCAATACATCCATATTATTATCTTTATTAAGGCATGATATGGTCGCTACCTGGAGAGAGAGAGAGAAGAAAACACTTTAGCGTATGCTCTTGCAAGATCAGATTGGTTATTATTTTATCTAATCAGGATGGCTCCCACTGTTTTTATCAAATCTTCCTTCAAACCCTAAAAGGAAAGACTAGCCGGGATTAATTACACCCTACAACTTCGCTAATCTTTCAGCCAGGCCAGTGTCGGTACTTTGAGGGAGGTTCCCTGTGCTTTCGCACGGACCTAATTAAAGTAAACCTCATTTTCCCAGATGCGTAACCCCGTTAACACCTTTCTAGACACCTACTTGATCGGCTAATTGTCCTGTGTAAAACTCTCCCAGGAGTAACAATTACTCGCAGTGGGTATCGGGATCCAACTATCTCATAAAAGGTATGCAATCTCATTGCAAATTTCAACACTTGAAATTCCCGATAATATTTTGCCCCTAACCCCTATGACCTTGACAAAGGCCAACAAATCATAGGATGCTAGTCAAGTTCAACCCGTCATTTCTTGATTGAATCAAACCCACCCGCACGACCCTTGACAAAGGCCAACAAAGTCGTACGACTACCCCAAAACAATCTGCATCATATGCATAAGCAGATAAGCACTATTCAGCTACCGCACACTACGCCTTGACAAAGGCCAACAAACGCAGCACGAATACTAAACAGTTCTTATCTGAAATGACGGAGGGCTATGACAGGTTTTTCTGAAAACCTATTGCGTAATGAACTTGATATCGTTGTAGAATCGAGTGAATTTTAAAATGGAGTGATTTTGAGGCTTTCATTAGTTTTGCTAAAGAGGTCACTCCCGGTGAAGGGATCTCGGCTCTTTCCTCATCGAATAAAGTGCAGGACATATCATATATATCACTATGCAAAGCAAAACTCCAAAAGCAATCAAAAACCAAACCGAGTTTTGTAGCATCTGCCAGTTTTGCTAAAGAGGTCACTCCCGGTGAAGGGATCTCGGCTCTTTCCTCATCGAATAAGGTGCAGGATATATCATATATATCGCTATGCAAAGCAAAAACTGTAGCTACCCTTTTTTTTTTGAAAATTTGATTCTACAGCATCTTTTAGGTTTCTTTTCTTTTATTAATCACATTAATGAAGTCCCATCATTTAAATCACCTAAACATCACAGATAAATACGACGTACACTTATGCCATCCGCATTCGCCTCGATGTCCCCTCGTGCACCGTTAGGTTAGGTAACTAACGGCAGAGCGGGGCAGGGCTAGCACGGGTGTAAAACATAAGTAACGTCTATATAATATATCATATATACTATATACAGTATTTTATCACAGCACATCAAATGATCACATCACAGATATCGCAGCAGAAGAAACATATGAAACATTGGATATACTAGAACGTCCGTGTTTTATTTTGAGCCTCTATAAAACACGGTCGCGATGAATAGCCAAACCCACACACCTAGACCCCTACGAGAGCGACAAGCAACCCTTCCAATTCTAGAGTTAGGAGACCCGGACTCGACTCCTCGAGTTGGTCTCCCACTGGACTCCAGAACCCGGTTACTTGTGCTCTCCTCCTTGGATCTATCCTAGTGCGGAAAAGTAAATAATATACAAATGGTGACATCGACCTCATCCCGGAAGTGCCCCAATAAAATAATATTACATATATTTAATTTTACATGAATGAAAATAAAAACCCTCATCTCACATATAAAAAAAACCCGGCTATTCAGAACGCGACGATCCAATATAACATATCCAGCAACACATAACATCACATGTCATCAACGTAAGTAAATATGCGCATCCCAATTGTCGTTGACATATAGCAACGAAACCGGCGATATCACATATTACACTTACGGCCGCAGAAAAGAAAGTGTAAAACTACAACATTTGGAATCCACAATCTCTTTAGACATCGTAAATCCGAAATATCACATACTTCGCATTTCATGCCTAACTGTATGAATTCCACATATTGTATCACATTCCAGATAAATAGACAGTATTAAACTTTCCGATCGAATAATCAAATACCCAAGATTTCCTTAATAGCTCAACACTTGAGCGGAGTTCAAAAATTCCAGAATACGTCACAGTAGCAACGGTCCAGCCGTAGAAGGGTCAAGCCAACGCCTCACATGTGGCACGCCGTACTGCCCTAAACCCTAAGGTTCAAAAGGCAGTTCAAGACGGTCACATAATCGAGTTAAGGTTTGTTGTCTTCTAGAGGGTCCATCGCGTTACTTGCACGTTTTTCCGAAAGATCTAGACTCAAGAAAAATTCAACACTTGAAAGTTTTTCGTACCGGGAAATAATGAGTTAATGATATTCGGTTGAACATTTTAATACTTTCTAAATTATCCGGAAAACAAAACAAAATTAAATTCTCCGATCGAATCGATGATTACAAAATAAACCCCAAAATACTCAACACTTGAGTCAGATTAAAAATACCCAGAAAATATAAATCACAGAAAGAGAAATAACTGTGCAAAAATGAGTCCTTAATTCCTCATTACTGCCGCGGATCCACGGCCCAAGCGAGGTACGGCCGCGGTTCCGCGGCGGTTTATACGGAACATGGGCTCGTTTTTCACAGAAATGCTTATATTTCCCTGCTGTTTTTTTTAGGTATTTTTAATACAGAAAAATCACAGATTTAAAAAAATGTCCAGAGAGGGGTTTAAAATGACGTATCCGGGTTCGTTCGGAGTTTTAACTTCGTTAACATATCGCCTAATGCTCTAGCTAGGCTCTGATACCACTGTAGGGTTACTAGGCACTCTAATAAGGTTCTACAATGCATCAACCATGCCCGTTTAAATTTTTAACCGTGCCGAATAACCCTAAACAAGATCGTTGCTAGAGAATTAGGGTTTCACATGCTAGTAAACTACGTTTACGGCTAAGTGAATACGAAATACAACCTTTGTAGATCGGTCCTTCACTTCTTTAGCTCCTTGTTGAAGTCCCTTCGCTGCGATCATGGTTCTCCCGGACTCTTGCATGGCTTCACGAGGCGAAAGAAGCGTCCTTACTTGAAGTCTTCGAGGCCGAAGATGATCTACGTCGAGAGAATATCAACTCAAGCTACTACTTCACTAACTAGAGAATTAGTGAAGCAAACACCCTATACTAAAGTGCTAGTCTTGTAGAGGGTGGAGAAATAGGAAGTGGGTTCTCTTTAGAATTTTATTTCTCACAATCTTTCTCATTTTGGATCAAACCCTAGCAAGCTTTTCTTTTGAACAAAAGAAGAAGAAGATGAACAAAAGAAAGAGATGAGGATAATGATCAAGTGAGTAAGCTAACCATGGTAAGTGAGTATCATATACTAACTCATGTAGAGACATTAGCATAGCTAAGTGTGATGGTTAGGTTAAAAATCCAAAGTAAAAACAAATTTAATGGACTTTAGTCAATGCATCCACAAGCTTCCACAAGCTTCATGCATTTTCTAATTTTCCACTAATTTTGTAATTACTTTAAATATATTAATCCCGACATAACAAATAACATGGTGTAAGTCCCATACACCCATGAATGTTGTATCATCAACCATGATAAAAAAAGAAAAACACATTTTAATATATATCACATATATATTAAAGTTGTGTACATGTGAGAAAAAACCTAAAGTGAACAAGTGTTAGTTAATGTAAACTAGTATATCAAATATACAATTATACAATAAATTATTAAATCAATACTTGACTTAATAATCCGGTCATATCACATATAACCGACTAACATCCAATGTATCGATTTATCGAATCAACACTTGATTCGATAACCCGGCTATATCACATATAACCGACCGATACAAGAAGTCGCGAGAACAGAATACGGTATCACATACACGCATTATTCTCGGTCCCGCACATATCACATATGCGCACCTATTTCGTTTTGCCTGAGCCAGTAAAACCTTTATGTAACACTCTAAAGACTCGTCAATACGCCGGCAGTAGGTGATGATCACATCACGCACCCACAAGCCATCAGCGGTACTAGCTGGACGTAACGGCTACCCGGGTATTGAGCGATCAGAAGATCAGCAAGCAAGCCCGCTCCAACTCCTGTAAAAGCCTGCCGGTAACACTTCCCATACAGTCCGGTCTCCTCGTCTGATATGTCGCATATCAAGTCTAGGGGTGGTAATCGTTAGACCCCAATAACTGATAAGTCGTGTCGATATGAGGCTCATAAGTCGAGAAACTACTGGTAATATTTACCAGTAAATCTCTAACTCAGCCCTGGCCAGGGACTTCCCTGTTACGGCCAATCGAGCACAGCGCAACATCAACCCCCAATACCAGGAGAGACGAAACCCCTCCTATCGCTCATTGCCTCCATGTGACTCGGGACTGTACCCAAAAACCACCGTTTTGCACGCCCTCATGGACGTGGTAAGGTGGAAATCAAAGTACAGTGGGAATCACACAAGACTCTATAACGATCTCGGGTCTACAAACTAACCTGCACAAGTGTCACCAGAGAACTTCCATCTGACGTGAGATATAATACCATCTGGGAGTTCTCGGCGAGTCCGTCCAGTATACCCAGTCTCCACTGAGCACCCGTATACCATCTCTGATGTCAAACACCAATGGATATGGGATCATCCATCGCCCATCTCATGGGTCGAGAAGCGTATACGCTAGTCTACACTGGTATATCGATGCCCTGTCTCGATACACCCACGACTAGGAACATTAAAGGATGTACTTATGGACTACACTGTCCCCACTAGTATGATCTACATCATAGTCCAGGTAGTCAAGTACACATCCTAAGGGCTTTACCAACATGTAACTATAAGACAGTATCAAGAGATAAGTATACATGTTAAGATAAAGAGCAACCGGATAGCATACTATCATATCGAGCAAGAAAGTCCTCTATATATATGTCCAAGCATCCAATATAATATACATCATCTGTACAATACTGGCCTCTACGGCATACATACAACTAACAAGCCTAAGTGTGGTGTACAGAAGGTAATAAGTAAAGACAAATAAAGGGATTAGAAAGAGGGCAAAGTAAATTGCGACTGCTATCATTCACAACGAAACCGCGTATATCATCGCCACTCCTACTTCACCTTTGAATTTCTACAGAACACCCCGTATCACTACGAAGATCCACATTTATTGGATAATCCATCGTATAGTTACATACGAACTCGAAGGAACTTGTTCCAGTTCGAGAATAGATTCTGGTTCAGGAGAAATAGAATAACGTTTATTCAGTTGTCTTTTATCTTTACATTCTCTCAGGTTGCGAGTACTCCTAGGATTAGGACAGTACACCTATTACGCTTATTGGATAGTCTTCTTCCAAACCATAGGCTGGTGCCGAACGGTAGGGAAGGAAGAAAACCATTTAGCCTAAGGGTGGTGTACAGAAGGTAATGAATAAAGACAAATAAAGGGATTTGGAGAGATAGCAAGGAAATATACGGTTACAGTCATAAATCTGGATAATGGAAGAGGCATTACTGGGAATACCCGGCCACCCCCTTCGAAACATTTTCATATTTCAGTTTCACTATGCGTTAATTATTGAAAACTGATTTCCCAATTAGATCCTTACTCCAGGGTATATATTTACCAGGTTTGATTCTCACATCTGTATGGTTTTACAGATGATGAGTGGGAGTAAGTTATTGGGAATTAAGTGATTATATCCTCATTATATCGGAATTCGTTGTAATTGGTGATATTTGAGAAAATCACCTAGGGTTTTGCCTGACGGCAAATATTTGGTTTTGAATATCCGTTGTTATGCACCAATTTCAAATTGATATATCTGTACGTTTATTTTATAAAGTGATAACTTTTTGAAATTATGTCCATGACATTTACCTAAATTAGTTGATAATTAGGTAAGGAGCATTAAACAGCGGTGTAATTCTTCTTAACCATAGTACAGTTTTCAATCTACGATGCACAGGGTTGAGTTATTCAACTCAGGGGACTTATACAAAGTATTATATGTTGTCCAGTGTCCATTAGGACAGAGGGGTTGGTCTTCGTACTATATTCTGTTTACTTGTGACTTCTCCAGTTTTAGACAAATGTTTCGTAGAAATGCAAGGTCCAAGTTTTGAGAAGTTATATGTACAAGAATAAAGTAGAGAACCACGTGTTGTAAGTATTAGGATTCTTCAAGGTGATCGAAGATGTAGATACTTGTGTTTGGTATTCAGTTAATAGTAATAGTTTTGAGAACTCGCTTCTCTTTCAGGTTACTCATATCTGGATGCACTCCTAAGTTGAGTAATGCTGATCGGCCTCTCTCCATTTAGTTGACATTCACTGGATATAGCCGCATGATTTGAATCTGGTTCCAATTAAATCAGTGCATCTGTTTCTATATTGTATATAGAATGGTTCATATCTTAACGATGTTAAGGTATATGGAGTTGTCCGACTTATGCTTAAAACCAGACTCTGGATAACTCAAGGTATGTTTCTGTAATGGCAGTTTGTGGGTTATCACGGGCTATGACGAGGGTTAACTTTCTACCATCTAGAAGATCAATGGTGATATTGTTCTTGACTCGCCACAGTTTTAGTAAAATGGACTTTTTCAGAAAACAATAGTAGGAGTATGGTAGAACTAGAAGTGATTCCAGAACCATAAACGATTACTGAAAATTTAATAGAACCTAAAGATTCAATCGGGTTTGACATTCCATTAGCCACTCCGCAGATATGGTGGGTAACCTCAGGCACCCGAGAGGTATTTCGGTATCCTCAAAGACGGTGACTGGGAGGTTCTTGTTTACCCAGACTTACCATTACTGTTGTTCTAGACTATGAGACCCGGCAGGAGGATGAATATAGCGTCGTTCTAAACTAGTCTTAGATGTGCACGTATATATGACTCTACTAGAGGGTTGTTGTAGTCAGTGGGAGCAGCGGAAGCGTAGTGGACAAGTAGCTTGTGTCTATTTATAGACTAAAGCATGTATAGCGGAGATAGATCATCTATTTCTGATGTGACAGTCATGGGCTTTGACTTCATCAGAATAGGAGATAGATCTGTTAAGAAGGTAGTAGGGTGTGATGTCCTGGTATTTGGATGACATGCACTTTGTAGGAAGTGAAATTCCTATACTACGATCGGTTATACTGTGGTTGGCACACAGTGGTTTCTCCACATAGGATATGGATATTATATCAGGCATTCTGGTTACTGGATCTATGGTTTTAGATCAAGATTTGGGTAGTTTCCCAATCTGGGTACTTAGACGGTATTCTAAAGGTGTTTTAGAATGGACGACCCCTGGCATGGTGGTGTGCCTGTAGGTGATGGAGTCACCCTCTCTAAAGGTGTCTTACAGACTAAAGGGGAGAGGGATGTGCATAATTGGCATATCACTTGCTTAGGCAATTGAGTCAATCATGAGATGTCAAGTACCACACCAGATGTTGTTTTTGCACTAGCTGCAATAAGTTTATATATTAATCCAATCCTGGAGAAACGTTCGGAAGCAGTTTATGAACATAAGTGGATGTTCTAGGGATATGGTAACGACAGCCTCCTTCGGTAGACGGTTATCATTCCAGGCTTCCAAGGTGACCTGGATGACAGAGTGACTGTCAGAGTTATAGTTTTCTCTCTTGATGAGGGGCAGTTGTTTGGACAGGTGGTCCAAGCGGATACTGAGGGAGGCATGGCGCAGGATACTGATTAAATTCAGTTGACGATACAGTCTAAGAAGTTTGCTGGATTTAGAGTTCATTTGTGAACTGGGTCCCATCAGATATCCAGACATATTCTAAGACAGGTATTGCTCATTTCGGAAGATGGCTTTCTCCGTGAACTTGAGATAAAGAGATACATAGAAAGAAACATTGGAGCGGATCCACTCACTGAGGCTATTTCTCGAACGCAATAGTTTTAGAAACGAGCTTTGTGAAACTGATTAGTAGAGAAATTGGGTGTTCGGTAACACACGGGCTGTGAGTATGAAACACCGCAATAATTAGCCTTAAGTGCAAGTGGGAGATTGTTGGCTATAGTGCCCTCAAGTCAATTTTTGGATCCCAAGCTCGTGACTGCAATGATTGAGGGAGGACCAATACCAGTAGAACAGTCTTACTCGAGATGATAGTATGCTATCTGGTTTGTCTTTATCATCGTGTACATGCTTTATGTAACATTACAGATCACTATTACATGTTAATAGAGCCCATAGGATTCTTGCTTGACTACCAGCAGTATGATGGCGATTATATACGTGAGAGTTGGGTGGTCTATAAGCACATCCTTAAAGTGTCCCTAGCCGTAGGAGTTTCGAGACTGGGCATCGATACTCCAAAAGTACACTAGTGTATACAGATCGAGACCCCGACAAGGGGCGGTGGCCGGTCTCACAAGCCATTGGTGTCTGTTGGTTCACCTAAGATGTATACAGGTGCTCATTGGGTTATGAGTACACCGGACGGACTCGCCGGGAACATTCTAGTTGGTATTATACCTATTGTCAGATAGCAGTTCCCAGGCGACATGTGTACAGGTTAGTCTATCGACCTGAGATCGTCATTTGTCTCGTGTGAGTTCCCACTGTGCTTTGATTACTATCCTACCACGGCTCAAAGGAGTCATGCAAACAGGTTTTAGTTGGGTACAGTCCCGAGCCACATGGAGGCAGTGAGCGGATCGTCAGGAGATTCGTCTCTCCCGGTATTGGGGGTTGATGTCGCGGTGTGCACGGATGGCCATCATCAGGAATCCTTGGCCAAGATAGTCAAGAATTACTGATCTAAGATCGGTAGTTTCTCAGGTGGTGATAGGTTTCATGCCGACACTAAATGTCAAGTTAGTAGGGGTCTGACTTTATCCACCCCCTAGAATCGATATGCGATACTCATGGACGAATGGACCGGATTGTACGGATATTGTCACTGTCAGGCTCAGTAGGGTTTCAGGATGAGTTTGCTCGTCGGCCTCCCTTTCGCTCAATACCTGGGTAGCCGTTACGTACAGCTAATGCCACCAACGTGCTTGTGGTTAAACCCATTGTCAGCGTATTGACGAGTCTTTAGAGTCCCACAGAGAGGGTTACACTGCTTCGGGCGAAACGTTGTAGAGGCCGTATGGTTTTATGGCAAGGTTCGATCACATACGTGTACTTGTGCACGGATGATGTTAAGACGGATAATACTAGTGGGCTTTGGTTTAAGCCGGATCCTAGTATTATATTGTTGGATTACTTTCGTCTCGTTGTATTCGTATTCAGTCGGAATACGGATACGGGTATGTATATACGGATGAGGGGTATTCTTGTAATTCGTTACAAGATTACTTTAGTTGTTACCATTTCTTTTATTGTTTTAAACATTTAGTTTAAATGTTTAATTGGTGGAAAATGTGAGTGCAAGTCTTGGCATTAAGCATTGATTCACGGTGCATGCACTTGGTGACTCATGGTATTGGGTCACGTGTTGATTTGTTTTGGCTAAGATATTTGTTGTGGGCAATTTGTGAAATGGCAGATCTTTTTCTTGCCTTGGTTTTTCTTTAAGTGCTCACAACATATATCTCACAACACTGAACTTCTTCACTTGCATTTTTTTTTCTTTAGCTCACATTTTCCACTCTTGGCAACTTCTTCAAGCTCCACCCAAACCCTCTCATAAGTTGAGAATCCTTGGATGTATTGAGACAAAGTGATCACACACACTCTCTACTTCATCTTGGCTATCTAGGCTAGCAAACTAGATACCCGAGTTGCTTCGGTTTTGAGGCGGGAGCCCGTATTACTAACACTCGACGTGGATCTTTTTCGACGGAGGGAGACCGGAGATCAAGCATGATTAAGGAAGCCGCGAGGAGCTTGGGACAGAGGTTGAAGACCGAAGGACACGGATCGATCGGTATAACCACTCTAAACTCCTTTCATAGAACCAGTATAGGGTTAATGGTACGATCCGTAGATTAGGGTTCCGTTAGCGCCGGGTTTTAAAAGTTTTTGTTCCGCATTTGACCACGGATTGATGGTCAGGGCGCTGCCGTAACCCAATAGAATATATCCAACAGTTCACCTTCTCCTTAAAGTACATTGCGGGGGTCGATAATCGAGTGGCCGATGCTTTGAGCGGAAGAGCAATCTTACTCTCCATAATGCAAGCTCGAATTGTAGGGTTCGATACCTTTCGCAAATTATACCCTGTGAATCCGTTCTTTGGCCCTATTCACAGAGCATTGAAACAACCTCAATATGGACCCAAGCAACGTAAGTCAGGATATCTGCTGATAGATGACTATCATTTTCGGTGACTGCAACTCTGCATCCCTGAGTGTTCGCTGCGAAAAAATATCGTGGGGGAACTTCATAACAAGGTCCATTTTGGACGCGACAAACTCCTAACCCTTATCTCTCATGACTACTACTAGCCTAACATGAAACAAGATGTGATACATTTCGGAGAACGCTGCCATATTTACCAAGTGTCCAAGGGGACAAGCATGAACGCGGGTTTGTACACCCCGCTCCCGGATCCAGCAGCACCATGGGAAGATGCCGGCATGGACTTTGTCCTAGTCCTACCCTGAACTCAAAGGAGTATGGACTCAGTCTGTGTCATGGTCGATCGATTCTCCAAGATAGCGCATTTTCTGGCCTGCAAGAAAACTATGGACGCATCTCAGATCGGTGACCTGTACTTCAAAGAAATCGTGCGCCTTCATGGGGTACCCAAATCCATCATATCGGATAGGGACACCAAGTTCATGAGCCATTTTTGGAAGACCTTATAGAGGAATCTGGACACTAAACTGTGCTTTAGGAGCGCTTATCACCCGTAAACAGATGGTCAAACTGAAGTGGTCAACAGAAACCTCGGTAATCTACTTCGTAGCCTAGTTGGAGACAACCCACGGAAGTGAGACCTCGCCCTCACACCAGCTGAGTTCGCTTACAACCGTTCTATTAACCGCACGACGAAGAGGAGTGCATTTGAGATCGTGTATGGAAGTAACCTTACTGGAGTCCTCGACTTGGCACCAATTCCCTATATGGGACGTCCTAATATTAAAGCTGAAGACATGACTGAGCGCCTGAAAAGCATTTATGATCAAGTTCGACAGCAGATTAAAGTTGCAAATTCCAAATATGAAGCTGCTGCGAACAAGTATCGTCGCGTGATGTTCGAAGAAGGTGACTTTATTTGGGTCGTTCTCACCAAGGACCGCTACCCGGTAGGTGAGTATAATAAGTTGAGCAATAGAAAGGTGGGTCCTTGTGAGATTCTTAAGAAGGTAGATGACAACACGTATCAATTGAAGCTTCCTAGTCATCTGAAAACTTTAGGCATATTCAACGTCAAGCATTTGTTTCCATATGCGGGGGACAGAACCTCTTCCGAGAACGATGGCTTGAGCTTAAGGTCGAGCTCTTTTTACGACGGGGTGGATGATACAGCCCTAGCCTACATAGAGCGGCTTGACCGTTCCAAAACACGTCATGTCTAGTTCAACCGAGAAACCCGAACTGTCAAATCTTGTCTGATTCGCGCGTTCTCCCAGCTAAATCGAAACTCTCACAAAATCGTCTTGGTCAATGCTGCAAACATCATTGACGTCTCTCAGAATCGCAAAAATCCATTATTTAGGGCGCCGAAAATCGCGGTTAAAGATTTGCTTCGAAATTTTGACTTTCAAAGTATGAATGAAATTAAGTTCAGTTAAGATTTTAGAGGCAGTATCGGGAATCAATTCCGAACGCAATCAAATAATTAATTTCGATTTTTAGCAACTTTCTATTTTTAACAGTTACCTATTTTAGAAAGTTTTTATTTTATTGGTAAATTAGTTGTGATTTTTGATTTTGTATGGGTCTATTTAAGAGACTCATTGCAATTGTAATATGTAGATTTCGAATAATAAAATCCCAGTTTGACAAATTGACATTGTTATTATTTGATTCTTTCAAGCTCCTCTAAATTCAGTCTAAAAGTACAGCATCCCAAATCAGAACTGCATCAAACCCTTTCTTTATAACCATGTCCCCAGTGAAACCTTGAAGGGACGTCAAATATCAAGATTGTATAAGTCTGACCTGGCCTCTCTCCAACACTCAACAAGAGCTAAGGACGTCATAAACCCATAAAGAGCGCACTAAATAGCTAATAACAAAATCATAGAAAGAATGAATCATAAACCTCATTTAAATTTCCTTCCAAATCTGAGCTCTTAACAAACTACATCCCTTCGTTTCACCTCTAAATCGATCAATCCAAAATTGGTAAATGTGTCTGTTAAAATGCAGGTATTTAATTTCACCGATTGTTTTTATGCATCGAATGTTAAAGTTGTTCGATCCCTTTCACAATCGCAGATATATCAAGTCCTCTTGTTCGGCCAGGCGCGCCTCCTTTAAGCGAGGACACATCGAGTACAAACCTATATGCGGGCGAAAACGCATCAGTGAGGTATAAATCAAAGGATAAATTCCACTAAGCTACCATTGACTATGAGCGTTTTTCCATTTAACTGCCTTCAACTTTTTAATTACAGTAAGCTTCCCAAAGTGCCACATTTAAGGGTAATTTACTGTAATAAATAACTTTAAGGCAGTTAACTGGAAAACAATCATAGTATACGGTAGTTTTCTGAAATACCGGCAAATAAATGTGCACACGAGAGAAACAACTTACATGCTAGGGGTACAAATTATCTGAATCGTTTGGTCTTTTTTAGACACGGCACGATTGAGAGGAATTTTGAAGTTCTCTACGCCTGCTTAACAAAAGACAATCAAGCACAAATAATATTGAAAGATGAAACCTTGGTCGACTTGATGGTGAAAGGTAAAAGCGTTGCCTCATTCATCTTTATCAAATAATTTTTCCTATTCTCTCAATGCAATCAAGATGGATACCTGGTTGATGAGAAGCATCAGGGATCTCATCTAAAGCAAGTAAATACTGCATTTTTAGATAAAAAAGAAAAGAACAGAAATTCAATAAGAGAGACTGTTTGGCAACATAACTAGCATCTTTATGTTGTATGCGGTAAATATAAGCACCTTCAGATTTTGATAGCATGTTTCAAGGTCGTCGTTCACCAAAATATGATCAAAAAGACCCGGGGTTCTCCCTTGCTCAATCTCTGCTTTTGCATTTCTCAACCTCTTTTGTATTTGCTCCACAGTTTCTGTTCCCCTATATAAAAATCAGAACAAGACTCATAAATCCCGAAAGATTCATATGAAGGGACATCAAAAGAAGTTTTCAAATCTCTTATATACCGAGAACTAAGCCGCTTCTCAAGTTCATCATACGACGGAGGGCAGATAAAGATGAAAATCGCTTTGAGAGAACTAGCCCTCACTGATCTAGCACCTTGAACATCTATGTCAAGAATGCATCTCTACAATAAAGAAATTAAGAGAACAAAATATTCAAATCTAGTGATTGTGCAAATCTTTTCTATTTCACTCCAAAAGGGGAGGGGGTCTCAAATTAAAAGATTGCAAGAAGGATTTTCTGAATTCTGAGAAAAGATTAGCAATTAATTATATTTATTTCTGGCCGTTAAGTATTCTACAATTTTAAGAGTTATATATACAGGAAAGAGGCCATAGGAGGGAATTTCCTCCTATGGCGTCGAAAAATTACACGCTCTCGTTTTTTCCGACGATCGGCACCCATCATCTTCATTGTTATCATCTAAGATATTGGTACACCAAATTTCTTGTGATTCTACAACTTTTTCACGGTTGATTTAGCAAAACAAAAAATTTTGTTGTCGGTAAACCGTTAATCTTGAACCCACTAAATCAACGGTGAAAAAATTATAGAATCACATGAAATTTGGTGTACCCATATCTTAGATGATAACGATGAAGATGATGGATGCCGATCGTCACAAAAACCGAGGGAGGATATATCTTTTCGACGCCATAGGAGGAAATTCCCTCCTATGGCATCTTTCCTTTATTATTCTCTCTCTCTCTCTCTCTCTCTCTCTCTCTCTATATATATATATATATATATATATATATTACAATCTTTTTTAAAATTTTCATATATGTATATGTCCATTGCACATGAAGAACGTGCTCTAACGAAAATCAATGTATGCATGTTTTTACCTTGCCGATATCTGTTACTGCATCAACTGCCTCAATGCTCGTTCCGTAAAGATTTCCATGAACCGATGCGGTTTCCAGGAATTTGCCCTCTCTTTTTTCTTTCTCCATTTTGCCTCGTTCGGTGAAATGGTAGTGGACCCCATTAAGCTCCTTCTCTCTCGGTGCTCGGGTGGTGTGGCTTACGGAAAACCCAAATTTCAAGGGGAAATCCTCCATTAGTTTTGATATTAAAGTTCCCTTACCGACTCCAGAGGGACCACTGATTACAATTGGTTTTAAGCCATCACCTATCACCCCCTTACTCCAAGCTACTACCTCGGTGTTGAGTAGTTTCTTTTGCTCTTTCACGAATGGGGTGTCGACCTACCAAACAATACCAAGGTAAGATTCATTTTGAACTATTCATTTTAAAACAATACTTTTCTTTTGTGATCCCGTCTATTTGAGTCCTAATTGTGATTGTCTTGTTAATTTCATTTTCTTTTTAGTATCAATCCCTTCACCCCTCATTCTTCAAGAATAAAAAAGGTCCTTTCCAAGTTTAAATTTGTTCATTTGAAATCCGGGCTCTTATATTATCCACTTACTTTTTAATGTTTTACATTGGAACTAGAATATTAAATCCATAATTGTGATCTTTAAAGAAGCCGCAGGATCAGAGATCATCTTCCACCAAACTTCAAATATGACCAAGCATGCCAAGTTTTGTCAAGGGAATGATTAGTTGGTGATAGCTCTGTGTAAATCACACAGTAATTTTGTATGCATCAAACAATATAATTCTAGAATCTATGCCATTTGGCCACCGATACATGTTCCAACCAAAAAATTATAATAAAAAAAACACCACAAGTTCAAGACATGCAAACAGCACAAAATATATATGTTGTATATTTAGGCGAGGGGGTGGACCCACACGGGCCAACCTCGCAGCCATCGATGAAAACAGCTTGCAATATTGGTTGGAATTCATTCAATATGGCCCCTTGAAGAGACTCTATGCTATGTGCACTAAGCATATCCTATGATAAAAAGAAAAAAGAAAAAAAAAATTACGCGTAATGCAAAAACTATCCCACAACTTCAATATCTATGTCGTTCTCTACCAAAACGATGTTCTATGCAGCATATCAAAGAAATTAACTAACTACTCAATAATTGATTTTTAAAAAAAAGAGTTTTAAAAAGCGCCGAGCACAAACCTCAAGAAACCAGGTGCAGTCACCAGGAGAAGACTCACTCTTAAGAATCAAGATCTTGTTTTCATTCAGAACAACAGCTGAATGGCCTTTAGATGTGATGGGCTTGGTACCCATTACAGTAGGAACACAACTGCAACAACTCAATCAACAATCATAACCATAACCATAATAATCAAACACTGATTGCAAAACAGAGGTTGGCAATGAAATGAAGCTCACCATTTTCCTGTCATCTTATCAAAGATTTTAACACCAATCTCCAACTCAGAAGAGTCTTCAGATCCTCCAATTACATACTATATTTCACAAAAGTTGCAAACAATTAGATCTTGTTGCCAAAAAGATGATAGCATTCTACTGAAAAAAAATTCATATTTACTCACAATTTTATTGCCAATGATGGTGGCAGTCTCACAGCTAACAACTGAAAATTCATCTGTGAGAAATTCTGGAGCTTCTTCCCCCTGGAGATAAATTTCATGGGTTTAACTGGTAAAAACTAAAACAACCCAAATGGTTTTTTTAGGAGTTTAACTCACCATCAAGTAGTAAATTTTCTGCCTGTCTTGATCAATCTCCAACTCTGAACAAGACAAAATTAAGGATCAAAATGTGAGAAATTCTTAATGAAAAATAATGGGCTAAATGTGAAAGTTACAACCAAGATCCAATGCAAATATTTTAAGCCACTTGAATCTATATCTAATGCAAAAAGATGAAAGAAGATGAAACTTTTGTAAACATCAATCAAAACCCACGTCAAAAAACGTAGCTGGGCATCAACAACAGCAAAATCACATTTCCATATATTCACTAAAAAACCAAAACAAAACAAAAAAAATTTAACTTTTGATTACAGGAAAAAAAGGTGGGGGAAACCCACCTCAATTTCCTTCGGATGAACGATTTGAATGCTGAAATCAATGCAATAATGGTGAAATAATAATGAGGAAGAAAGAGAGGGGAGAGAGAGAGAGAGAGAGATGGCAAACTCTTTTGCTCTCTAATTTTTTGAGACTTCCGAATTCTTTTGGATCGGTCTTCTCCTTTTATAATGGAGATAGCTATTAAAGAAATAAAAAAAAATTAAAACAAATAAATAAAATGTTTAAAGATAAGATCAAAATCAAATCAATTAAAATGAGGAGTTTGTTTGTTGCTATTGGGACGGTGAGTCTAGTCTCTCCTCAACCGGCGGTTTACAAAAGAAAGAACCCCTTTCATAATAAAAAAAAAAAACCAAACCGGTTTGGTTCTGGGATTTGGTGGGCCTTTGTCTTGCCCACCATGTTGTACGGATTCAGATCTCCTGCTCGTTTTTTTTCCTTGCTTTGATCCTATTCTGCAGATTCGACGTCCGAAGGCAGAGAATATCAAACAAAATCCACAGCAATCAATCGCTGTGAAAGTAGACATATAATTTTATAAGTGGTAATGCTCAATATTGACGAGCTCCAAGATCAGGACACGTGGCAGATGACGTGTCCCAAGACTGAGAAGAAAAGGCCCGCAGAGACCGACCAGGCCACCCTACACCTGACCTGCAAGCACAAGCTGACCCTCCTCGAGGCCCCCTGCAAATTAGCCTCATCGGCCTCTCAGCTCGCCCCCGAGCTACCACAGGACCAAGATGCCTCAGCTCTCCCGCTCGTTCCCGAGCTCTCCCGCCGAGACCATTTTCCTCGGTCGCTCCGACCGACCGACTCCACCACTCACAGGCGTAACCGCCGCTCCGCAAATCTCGCCATGCGCGGATTCTCCGCCGGCAACATCCCACGTTCCACGCCATCACGATCCCCATTAACGGGCGATCCGCTCATTACGCGGGCGTGACGTCGGGAGCGTAACGGCCGGCGAGATTCTCACGCCTGCTGCTGCGTGCTGCCGCCACTATATAAGCTCCTATCACAGAGGGGTCAAGTAAACCATTCTTTACACTTACGCCATTGCTCTGCTCGGATCTTGTCACTGACTTGAGCGTCGGAGGGTTCTCGGTGGTACCAAACCCCCCCGGGACTTCTTTGCAGGTACACGGCGGCAGCCTCCTCATCCCACTTTGTCCTCTCAAAACCCATTGAGACCCACACGCAACGAAGGACAATCAACCCAGTTCACCTTGAGATCAACGGAAGACAACATCTGACGGAGGCCCGAAAAGGAGCTCCACCAGTTGGCGCCATCTGAGGGAAACAGATTCCACAAAATACAAAGTTGGCCTTTCTATCTCCACCCTCATGGTAGACCACCATCCTAGCGATCCCGGTACCAGCCGCCATCCTAGTGATCCCGGTACCAGCCGCCGCCTCCCACTCAGCGAAGGCGGGGATGAACCTCCTCCCATAACCGTCATCAACTGTAACCCTTCAAAAATCGTTTAGGCAGTTTTTCGGTAATCGGCTAATTTTTTTAGCTTTTTCCGTAAAAAGTCAAAATAGGTATTTTTCATTGTAGACCTAATTATACAAAATTTAGATAAGATATTACTATAAATTGGTCACTAAAATGCCATTTATAATTTTCAAGTTAAATAAAAAAAATTCGTAATTAATTATTTTTAATATTATTTTAAGCCTTTAAAAATACATTAAATTAGTGATAAATACAAATTTAATTAGGTAAATTTCTTAATTAGGAATCTTTATAAACTAAAATTTAGTGTTAATAAAATTGCATCATGACTTTTCAAGATTTTTTTTCAAGGGTTTAAGAAACATATGAAAAATCGTAAGAAAAGGGGTTTTTTTTGAAAAAATCTTGATGTGAAAGCCTAAATTGACTTTAGATGATATTTTCATCATGGAATTTTCTACACATTCCCTCATTCTTCCTCTCCTCTTGCTCAGGCCGAGCTCTCCCCCTCCTACAGCCCAAAATTTTTCACCATTTTCCTTCTTCAAATTCTTGCAAAAAAATCAACAAAATCTACAAAAATTCCACACTTTTCCTTACAAATTCAAACCCCATCCTTAATCTACCTCCTTTCCAACCCTAATTAGTTTTAAAAACTTGAAGAAAGGAGGCATCTTTGGTGGCTTGAGCAAACTAGGGTTCAACTTGTAAGGTGAAATTTCTAAACTAGTTGTTAAATTGTAGATTGAATGTGCTAAAATTGAAATTTGAAGTGTTAATTTAGTAGTAATTGTTTGTTTAGGAAATTCAAGAAAGGGATTTAATTTTGAATTAGGGTTTGTAGCATGGTTGATGGAGTTAAGTTAGGGTTTGGTTATCTAATTGGTTAGAGTGGTTAATTGTGCAATGTTACGCTCGCTAAATCGATAAATTGCGATATTTGCATCGAATCGGTATGCTTTTTGCTTACTAGATTTTTATTAAAATTAGGATGTGATCTAATTGCGTTATATTAGTGATATAATTAGCTTCATAAACGGCTATTAGTGTGCACGAATGCGGGGTTTTGTCCAGCCGGGTTTTAGTTTTGTCGATTGCCCCGAAATAACGATTCTAGTTAAGATTTAGCGATTTTCGTGTGTTTTCCCGCGCACCGAGTGCACGTTATGTTTAATTTGAGAGCGTCGATATTTGTATATTGTGACTTGCATCGTTTTATGATATGTAATCTTATGCTTGGTGTTGTGCAAATATAGGATCGGTCGGGGAAACATCGGACACGGCGCGTAAAGGCAAGGCAGTGGTCGGATCGGATTAGCGAAGCATTCATGTGAGTAGATGTATTCATCTATGGGGAAATCGTCTGGATGGCGCGATGCGCCCCCTAGTTAGAATTACCTTATTTCTCGCAAGACTTGTATTGCTAGTTAGCTTACCCCTTTATTTACATTGCATACCCTTATAGCTAACCGTATACTAGATTGTACGGATATTCATATACACATATGCGATATCACTTCGTAGGACACGAACACAATTACCATTGGTATCTGTTGCACGCGCACTATTCATGTGACACACACGCCTTTGGTAATTGCCATGCCACGTGCACTATAGAACCTGTTTAGCTTAGTATCGCCTTGCATCATACTTACATAGATTTTTAGCCACAATGCACATCGCATACCTGGTTATCACAGACATTTATCATATATAACATGTGGACATTATGATTTTTCTTGAGGATTTCAGTATTGCTGCGATTTCTGGATTTTTGGGGAAAACCGCAAGAATTTAACAAAAGCTTATATTTATCATTTTTAAAACAAAGTTGCGGTTTTCTCGTGATGTATGTGTCGTCCACCATGAGTTTTCATGTTTTCTGTTGGATTTCGAGACCCGATTCGAGGAGTGGATGAACCGTCTCGGGTACATGGTGGGCCCGGTATGGTACCCCGGGGCAAGAAGATCGAGTTGTAGACGATGAGCCTGGCAGAGGAAGACTACCTACCGGTGATGTCTGGCGCGGCGGATATCCGGAGGATACCGACCGTTGTCGTGAGATTTGATGACATGGGCCGATACGGATTGACGGAGCCCGATATTTTGAGACATTGAGACAGAGGTGATTTCATATTTGGTGTCGATGCTTGACACGGTTTTCAGATGATTTCTTGATGGTATTTAGTTATTATACAGATATTCCTTTTTCTAAAGTTAAGAATGCAGAACTCTTAACATTTAAAACACTTAAAGATTTAGTAATGACATCGCATACATGTGCATGCATACTAAAGGTATTATTTCACATCTGAACATACATGCTGTGACACATTTGCGTGCATTCTTATGATTGCCTTATTAGATGTTATATTCTACTCACGAGCTGGCAACTCACCCCCGTTGTGCCACAGTGTCTTGCAGGTCGGACTCATCAGTCTTGTAGCGGCGGCTATCTTATCATCAGCTCCTTTTGCTCAGACTCGCGACATCGCCCGTAGGTGGGTTGCGAGCACACTTTATTTCTTTTTGCTCTATCATTGTATCTAGTATTCTCCATCTACCACTTTATATTGTATATGCGACCTAGTGATGAAACTGAGAGATTTGTATATTTGTGGTTTCTTTCGGGTCGAGCTCACTTGAGCCGGCGTTGTGTTTTCTGATATTTTGCGTTTCTTTTATGCTCTTTTTCTTGATATTACTTATATATTGCATGTGGTTGTGATCCGCCTTGGGCGAAGAGCTAGCTCCCGCTTGGGGATGCCATTTTATGATTACAGGTTATATATATCTTGTTGTACCCATTTTGGGGGATAGAAAATACAGGGGAGACTCTGCCGAAATTTTCGGGAATTTTTGATGTTTTTAAAAAGGGATTCTATGCAACTTAATTGATTTAAAAACCGTTTTCATTAAAGGTTTTCCTTCACTCTCTTTTGATTTTGGTTTAGATTTTCTGGGCTTTGGCTGACTTAGGTTACGGTACGCCTTTAGACGTCTCGTAATCTAAGTGCCAGTCACGTTCCGTACTTTCGGGTCGTGACAAAGTTGGTATCAGAGCGTAGGTTTTACCTTTCTGAGTGTAGGACGACCTTGGTAGATGGAGTAGGTGACTTAAGCAGAGTGGCGTAGCGTGGGTATGATCCGCGGCATACTTACGATACGGTACTCCGCCTAAGTGACCTTAGAACATAATTGCTTGTATTTCCTTTCTTGATTCCTTGCATTCCTTGATTCAATTGCAATGTTCTTATCGGTCCTGTTTCTTATTCCAGCTTCAATGCCGCAAAAGACTACGAGAGCTCAGCGGGCTGCCGCTAGGGATGAGATTCGGGCGGGCCCGTCTGAGGCGAGGATCGAGCGGGATGATATGCCTATCCCTCAGGGTCATACTGATCCGCCTTATTCAGACCGTATTGCCAGATTAGAGGCCGGCATGCAAGAGTTGGGACAGATGATGGGATCTTTAGTTGAGTCCAGCCGGGCATAGAGATCCGAGGACGTTCCTTCCACCGCACAGACCACGATTGTACCTGCTGCACAGATGGTCGCTCCTGCTACTACGGAGACTATCCCTGTTTCACTACAGGAGTTCATGAGATTGAGACCTCCAGCTTTTACCGGTACAGATGCGACAGAGGACCCACAGGCATTTCTTGATAGGATGGCTCGGATTTGCCGTTCATTGAGGTGTTCTGATGATAGATTGGTGGAGTTTGCGAGTTTTCGTCTGGAGGGTCTTGCCCAGACATGATACGATTCAGTAGAGAAAGGCCGAGCTGCAGGTCTACCTTCTATGACCTGGGATGAGTTTACAGCTGCATTTCTTGCCCGTTTTCTTCCGGAGAGTGTCCGAGATGCTCGAGCCCGTAGTTTTGAGTCTTTGCGCAAGACTCCTGGGATGACAGTGTCGGAGTATGATATACAGTTTACCCAGTTGTCTCGATATGCTCCGTACCTAGTAGACACAGAAGAGAAGAGAATAAAGAGGTTTGTGCGAGGGCTTGATACACAGCTATTCCTTGCCATCGGCACCCAGCACTTTGATACATACGCAGCCGCGATGGATGCAGCCTTACTTTTGGAGGAGCGTATTTCTGAGACTCCGGTCGTTTCTGGGCCGAAGAGGATCCGTACTGATACGCCGGCTCAGCGGCAGATGGGTAGACATCGTGATAGACTATTTCCAGGAGATGGTGGAGGCAGAGGATTGAGACGAGGTCAGTTATTTGGTTCATATCCACAGACACAGCAGTCGTCGCCAGGATGTTTTCGGTGCGGGAGTCAGTACCACCGTATCAGAGACTGTACCATGGGATGCCAGGGCGCGGCGACAGTCCCGCATGTGACCTTACCACCCTCACCACCTCCTCAGAGAGCTCTACTTCCTACTCTTGATGATGCTCCACGCCAGTCAGATGCTTCTAGAGGTCGTGGGTGTGGCGGTCCGGTTCCGAGAGGACGAGGCGACAGAGGCAGAGGCCGAGGCCGAGGTAGAGGCAGAGGACAACCAGCTATTAGTGGTGGACAGGCCCGAGTGTTCGCGTTGACTCCTCAGGATGCACAGGCATCCAATGCCGTCGTGACAGGTACTCTGCCAGTATGTTCTTTTGATGCACGGGTATTATTTGATCCAGGCTCCATACATTCATATGTATCCACGTACTTTGCACCGAGGTTGGGCTGAGAGTCTTCTCCGTTAGATCAGCCGCTTGTCGTTATTACACCGGTAGGCGAGTCTTTTGTTGCCCGTTTTGTGTACCGATCGTGTTCCGTTCGTATCGGGGAGAGAGATTCTTCAGTTGATTTGATTCTCCTCGATATGTTAGACTTTGACGTTCTTCTTGGTATGGACTGGCTAGCCACCTGCTATGCATCCGTGGACTGCCGTGAGAAAGCAGTCAGATTCAGTTTTCCTGGTGAGCCGGTTCTTGTTATTCAGGGAGATCGTAGCGCTACCCTTCCCAGCTTGATTTCTTCTCTTCGCGCTGGTCAGATCTTAAGGAAAGGGTGTCAGGGATTCTTAGCCTATGTTTGTGATACTAGCTCCACAGAGGTTCCGTTGGACCAGGTCCCTGTAGTGAGAGAGTTTCCGGATGTATTCCCTGACGAGCTGCCTGGTCTGCCACCAGAGCGCGAGATTGAGTTCTGTATCGATCTGATCCCCGGCACGGGGCCTATCTCTATACCGCCTTATCGGATGGCCCCGGCGGAGCTGAGAGAGCTAAAGGATCAGTTACAGGACTTGCTGGACAAAGGGCTTATCAGACCGAGTGTGTCACCTTAGGGTGCTCCCGTCTTGTTTGTTAAGAAGAAGGACGGAAGTATGCGCTTATGCATTGATTATCGTCAGCTGAACCGGGTTACTGTGCGGAACAGATATCCCCTACCCCGCATTGATGACTTATTCGATCAGCTCCAGGGTGCAGGGTTTTTCTCGAAGGTTGATTTACGGTCAGGTTATCACCAGTTGTGGGTTCGGAAGGAGGATATTCCGAAGACCGCTTTCCGTACTCGTTATGGTCATTATGAGTTCTTGGTGATGTCATTCGGGCTCACCAATGCCCCGGCAGCATTTATGGATTTGATGAACCGTGTATTCAGGCCGTATCTCGATCAGTTCATTATTGTGTTCATTGACGACATCTTGGTTTATTCTCGGAGCCGGGAGGAGCATGAGCAGCACTTACGTATCACATTGCAAACTTTGAGGGAGTATCAGCTGTTCGCCAAATTCTCCAAGTGTGCATTCTGGTTAGACAGTGTCGACTTCTTGGGTCATGTGGTGACGAGAGATGGTATTTGTGTGGACCCGAAGAAGATCGAGGCAGTTCAGCGTTGGCCTAGACTAGTATCAGTTACAGAGGTTCGCAGCTTTCTAGGTCTGGCCGGCTATTATCGACGTTTTGTCCAGGATTTCTCCCGCATTGCTGCACCGTTGACTGGATTGACCCGGAAGGGGGTTCCTTTTGATTGGACCCAGGCATGTGAGGATAGTTTCCAGCAGTTGAAGACTCGTCTGACTATTGCACCAGTGTTAGCATTGCCTTCAGGATCAGGCGGGTTCGTGGTATATTGTGATGCTTCTCGAGTGGGGCTGGGCTGTGTATTGATGCAGCACGACAGAGTTATCGCGTATGCTTCTCGGCAGCCGAGGAAACACGAACAGAACTACCCCACCCATGATTTAGAGATGGCTGCAGTGGTATTTGCACTTAAGATCTGGAGACATTACCTATACGGTGAGTCGTGCCAGATATTCACTGACCATAAGAGTTTGAAGTATATCTTCCAGCAGCGAGATCTGAACCTGAGACAGCGCCGTTGGATGGAGTTGGTGAAGGATTATGACTGCGAGATTTTATACCATCCGGACAAGGCGAATGTGGTGGCAGATGCTTTGAGTAGGAGGTCCGGAGGTAGCTTATCTTGTTTGAGCGCAGTACAGATGCAGTCGACGGCGGATTGGCAGGTTTTATGTGATAGCAGAGTGCAGTTCGAGTTTACTCCTACAGGGGGACAGCTGGCCCATTTCAGAGCACGCCCACAGTTACTTGACCGTATCCGCGAGGCACAGTCCGGCGATGCCCGTATTTTAGAGATTATTGAGCAGATTCGGCAGGGCAGAGTTTCTGAGTTCGTGATTGATGATCAGGGGATACTTCGATTTAGGACTCGATTGTGCGTGCCAGATTTAGAGGGACTGAGGCGTGATATTCTCGAGGAGGCACATAGATCAGTATACAGTGTTCACCCAGGTTCCACTAAGATGTACCATGATTTGAGAGAGGTTTACTGGTGGGACGGGATGAAGAAGGATGTTACAGACTTTGTGTCGAGATGCCTGACTTGTCAGCAAGTCAAGGCCGAGCACCAGAGGCCAGCCGGCGAGTTACAGCCTTTGCCCATCCCTGAGTGGAAGTGGGAGCAGGTCTCCATGGACTTCATTGTGGGTCTACCCAAGACCAGTCGAGGGTATGACTCTATTTGGGTGATTGTGGATCGACTGACGAAAGCGGCTCACTTCCTGCCAGTGAAGACCACTTTTGGATTTTCTCAGTACGCCCAGGTTTATATTGATGAGATAGTGCGACTGCATGGTGTTCCGACTTGCATCGTGTCCGACCGGGGCACCCAGTTTACCAACCGATTATGGCAGAAACTTCAGGAAGCTTTGGACACCCGGTTGAGTTTTAGCACAGCCTTTCATCCGCAGACTGACGGTCAGTCAGAGCGTACTATTCAGACTCTTGAGGACATGCTCAGAGCTTGTGTTTTGGATTTCGATGGTAGCTGGGATTGTCATTTGCCTTTGATCGAGTTTTCCTACAATAATAGCTTCCAGGAGACGATCCAGATGGCACCTTTTGAGGCTTTATATAGGAGGAGATGTCGATCGCCTGTATGTTGGACAGAGCTCAGGGAGAGCAGTGTTTTGGGGCCGCAGATTGTACAGGAGACGACTGAGAAGATACAGCTGATTCGGGATAGGATGAGAGCGGTACAGAGCAGGCAGAAATCATATGCTGACAGGCGCCATCGCCGACTCGAGTTCGCTGTTGGCGATCATGTTTTCCTGAAGGTCTCTCCGATGAAAGGTGTGATGAGATTTGGGCGGAAAGGGAAGCTGAGTCCTAGATATGTTGGTCGATCCTAGAGCGTGTTGGTCCAGTTACTTATCGGTTAGCTCTTCCGCCCAGCTTCCCCTATGTTCACCCCGTGTTCCATGTCTCGATGCTCCGCAAGTACCTTCATGATCCTTCCCAGGCGATTCAACACCAGACGATCCAGCTAGAGCGTGATCTTTCATTCACCGAGCAGCCGGTGGTCATTCTGGATCGGCAGGTGAAGAAATTGAGGTCGAAGGTTATACCGTCCGTCAAGGTCCTTTGGCGTGGCCCGAACAGCGAGGAGGTCACCTGGGAGACCGAGGTCGAGATGAGGAAGATATATCCCCATCTTTTTGAAGTTACGCGTAGTTAAATTCTAAATTCGGGGACCGAATTTCTTTAAGGGGGGAAGATTGTAACCCTTCAAAAATCGTTTAGGCAGTTTTTCGGTAATCGGCTAATTTTTTCAGCTTTTTCCGTAAAAAGTCAAAATAGGTATTTTTCATTGTAGACCTAATTATACAAAATTTAGATAAGATATCACTATAAATTGGTCATTAAAATGCCACTTATAATTTTCTAGTTAAATAAAAATAATTCGTAATTAATTATTTTTAATATTATTTTAAGCCTTTAAAAATACATTAAATTAGTGATAAATACAAATTTAATTAGGTAAATTTCTTAATTAGGAATCTTTATAAACTAAAATTTAGTGTTAATAAAATTGCACCATGACTTTTCAAGATTTTTTTTCAAGGGTTTAAGAAACATATGAAAAATGATAAGAAAAGGGGTTTTTTTTTGAAAAAATCTTGATGTGAAAGCTTAAATTGACCTTAGATGATATTTTCATCATGGAATTTTCTACACATCCCCTCATTCTTCCTCTCCTCTTGCTCAGGCAGAGCTCCCCCCCTCCTACAGCCCAAAAATTTTCACCATTTTCCTTCTTCAAATTCTTGCAAAAAAATCAACAAAATCTACAAAAATTCCACACTTTTCCTTACAAATTCAAATCCCATCCTTAATCTACCTCCTTTCCAACCCAAATTAGTTTTAAAAACTTGAAGAAAGGAGGCATCTTTGGTGGCTTGAGCAAACTAGGGTTCAACTTGTAAGGTGAAATTTCTAAACTAGTTGTTAAATTGTAGATTGAATGTGCTAAAATTGAAATTTGAAGTGTTAATTTAGTAGTAATTGTTTGTTTAGGAAATTCAAGAAAGGGATTTGATTTTGAATTAGGGTTTGTAGCATGGTTGATGCAGTTAAGTTAGGGTTTGGTTATCTAATTGGTTAGAGTGGTTAATTGTGCAATATTACGCTCGCTAAATCGATAAATTGCGATATTTGCATCGAATCGGTATGCTTTTTGCTTACTAGATTTTTATTAAAATTAGGATGTGATATAATTGCGTTATATTAGCGATATAATTAGCTTCATAAACGGCTATTAGTGTGCGCGAATGCGGGGTTTTGTCCAGCCGGGTTTTAGTTTTGTCGATTGCCCCGAAATAACGATTCTAGTTAAGATTTAGCGATTTTCGTGTGTTTTCCCGCGCACCGAGTGCACGTTATGTTTAATTAGAGAGCGTCGATATTTGTATATTGTGACTTGCATCGTTTTAGGATATGTAATCTTATGCTTGGTGTTGTGTAAATATAGGATCGGTCGGGGAAATATCGGACACGGCGCGTAAAGGCAAGGCAGTGGTCGGATCAGATTAGCGAGGCATTCATGTGAGTAGATGTATTCATCTATGGGGGAATCGTCTGGATGGCGCGATGCGCCCCCTAGTTAGAATTACCTTATTTCTTGCAAGACTTGTATTGCTAGTTAGCTTACCCCTTTATTTACATTGCATACCCTTATAGCTAACCGTATACTAGATTGTACGGATATTCATATACACATATGCGATATCACTTCGTAGGACACGAACACCATTACCATTGGCATCTGTTGTACGCGCACTATTCATATGACACACACGCCTTTGGTAATTGCCATGCCACGTGCACTATAGAACCTGTTTAGCTTAGTATCGCCTTGCATCATACTTACATAGATTTTTAGCCACAATTCACATCGCATGCCTGGTTATCATAGACATTTATCATATATAACATGTGGACATTATGATTTTTCTTGAGGATTTCAGTATTGCTGCGATTTCTGGATTTTTGGGGAAAACCGCAAGAATTTAACAAAAGCTTATATTTATCATTTTTAAAACAAAGTTGCGGTTTTCTCGTGATGTATGTGTTGGAGATAGTGCCCTCAGAGTCAATTATTGGATCACAGGCACGTGATTGCAATGATTGAGGGGAGGACCTGTCCCAGTAGGACAGTCTTACTCGAGATGATAGTATGCTATCTGGTTTATCTTTATCATCGTGTACTGCTTTAGGTGACCTTACGAGTCGCTATTACACGTTGATAAAGCCCCTAGGATTCTTGCTTGACTTCCAGCAGTATGAGGGCGATCATATAAGTGGGAGCTGGGGTCTATAAGCACATCCTTAAATGGTCCCTAGTCGAGGGAGTTTCGAGACAGGGCATCGATTCTCCACAGTAGACTAGTGTATACAGTCGAGACCCCGACGAGGGGCGGTGGCCGGTCTCACAAGCCACTGGTGTCAGTTGGTTCACCTAAGATGTATACAGGTGCTCATTGGGTTATGAGTACACCGGACAGGACTCGCCGGGAACCTGCTAGTTGGGCATATACCAGACGTCAGATAGCAGTTCCCAGGTGACATGTGTACAGGTTAGTTCATCGACCTGGGATCGTCATTTGTCTCGTGTGAGTTCCCACTGTACTTTGATTACTACCCTACCACGGCTCAAAGGAGTCGTGCAAACAGGTTTTAGTTGGGTACAGTCCCGAGCCACATGGAGGCAGTGAGCGGATCTGCAGGGGTTCGTCTCTCCCGGTATTGGGGGTGAGGTCGTGCTGTGTCTAGGAGAGCCAGAACATGAAAAGTCCTTGGCCAAGGCAGGAGATTTGCTGGTAGGTATTCCAGTAGTATCTCAGGGTGTTCTGGGCTACACTCCGACACGACTTGTACCGCTTTTGGGGGTCTGACTTTTACCAACCCCCTAGGCCCGCCATGCGATGCTCATAGACGAACGGACCGGACTGTACGGATATTGTCACTGACAGGCTCAGTTGGGTGTCGGGGTGAGCTTCCTCATCGACGTCCCATTTGGTCAATACCTGGTGGCCCGTCACGTATTGGCTTATACCTCTGACGTGCTAGTGGTTAAATCCACAGCCAAGGTATTGACGAGTCTTTAGAGTCCACCACAGACAGTTACTCAAGTTTCGGGCGAAACGCTGTAGAGGCCGTATGGAGATATGGCAGGGTTCGATCAGATACGTGCGGTATTGCACGGATCATGATCGGACAGTTTTTACTAGCCGGCTTTGGCTTAAGCCGGATTCTAGTATTAGATAGTGTAGTTTTGTCTCTTTGCATTTGTGTTCAGTGCGAATACAAATGCGGGCATGTATTTGCAGTAGTGGGGTTTTCCTGTAATTTATTACGGGATCGGTTTTCTGTAGTTGCCAGTTTGCATTCCGTTCCGGCCGGTTTTCTTTCATTCCTTCTCGGCCGGGCTTTGTAATGGAGGGTGTTAATTGCAAGTTTGCAATTAACATTTAGTGGAGGGCTTTCTTGCTTATGTGGCTATTTGATGAGACTTGCTTCATGATGATATTCTATTTTGGTCATTTCCATTGCTTATCTTATGAGTGGATTTGTGATGAGAGAGATGTGTGACTTTAATCATTATTATTCTTTTCTTTTGAGATATATTTGGAGAAGTATTCTTTTTCTCTCTCGAATCTTCTTCATTCTTGAGAGGGGCCGGCCATTCTTGAGGGAGAAAAAATGAGAGGATCATTTTCTAGTGGTGAAAAGATATCATCTCATTCTCATGCTTGCTTGCTTGAAAAATTACACAAATCCCTCCATAGCCTTTTTATTCCTTTCCTCCAAACATCATGGCAACTTCATGAAACCCCAAAGAGATAACCTTCTACACTATTTCTATAGCAAGCCTTGGACGCGTCGGCTAGCCAACTTCGCGCCCGAGTTGCCTCGGTCAAGAGGCGGGAGCCCGTAAAAGATTCCGGCTACGTGGTGCCCTTTCCGACGAGCGAGGAGGAGACGGAGATTCCGCGGTAGATCGGAGTGGAGACGAAGACCGAAGGACACGGATCGTTTGGTATAGCATCTCTACTCTTTTCTTTTTGCTAGCTAGCTAGGTTAATGGCCCGATCCGGGTGAAAAGTCCGCGGCGGTGCCGTTTTGCAAAGTTCGCAAAGTTTTTGTTTTCCGCGTTTCCGGCGTCGGATCGACGGCCGGGGCGCCCCCGCGGGCTTACAATGGTATCAGAGCCACGCCATTAACCTTGCCTAGCTTGCTCTAGCGCGTTTAGAACCCGATCGAACAAAATCCCCAAAAACCGTATTTTTGTGCACATGTGTTCTCTGTTGAAATTTTTTGAGCTCCTAAAATTTTTCAGGTTGTTGCAGAGGCATGTACAAGCAATTATAAGATATCTGGGAAAATACGATCCACCAATTCCTCAGTTCCACCGCGGAAGCGCGGCCAAAACCCTGGTTTAGCCGCGCTTGCGCGGCGGATAAGAGGAATTGTGGCACCAAATTTTCCCAGTAAGCTTGTGGTATAGAAATAGGGCTTTTGGGATATTTTATTTGGGCCCAGGTTTTCTGTAAGTGCTACAGTTCTTTTTGGGGGCCCACTTTGATAAATTTGTTCGATCGGATATTTTAAACATGCTAGTTCACAGTTTTTACATTATATCTGCGACCGTGAATGTCACTTGATCGGTAAGTCGCGTCTAACTGCTATAGCCCGGTTAGACGGATTTGCGAACGTGACTTTCACGTTGATGTTCTGTGATTGTACTATGTTGTTGCGGATCGGTCGTGGGGGATAGCCTGGTTGCAGTGGTAGTACAGTTTTGTTTTATATGTACATTTGATATTGCGGGGCGAGCGTCCGACATGTGGACTGCCGTCACTGCCTGTTTGTATTATTATTTTGGGGCACGACCTGGTCGCGGTCGATGTACCCGTTGTATGTATATTTTACTTTCTGTACTAGGATTACCCCGCGGAGGGGTGCACGGATAGCCGGGTTCTGGAGGGAAACAAGCCCGCATCTCATGGCATTGAGACGGAGGGGGCTTCACTCTAGAATTGGCAGGCTATTCGCCGCACTCGTAGGGGGTATAGGGTTGACCCAGGAGGGGTGCCCAAGTTACCGGATTCCGAGAAGTGCTGGGTGGTCCATTCACAGTGCTGAAGGGGGCTGCCTCGCTTCAGGTTTTGGCGGGTAACTTGCCGCACCCGTAGGGGTCTAGGATTTCATTGCACAGGCTATCCACACGACCAGGGGAACGTCGGTTTTCAGCGGCTCTGTGAAACCCGGGGATCCCAGATATCTGTATTGATCTGTGTTGCTATACATTTCTGTGTTGCTGCATTTTTTATCACGCCTTGAGCGAAAACTATATATTGGTATATATATTAGTAGATGTTGTATATGTTTTTCATCCGCGCTAGTCCAGTCCCCGCTCTGTCGTTAGTTAGCTAACCTAACGAGTGATGACGGGACCCAGTGGCGAATGCGGATGGCATATACGTACATCAGTATATTTTCGTTCTTTGTGGTGTGATCAATTGATGGGACTGCATTGATTCGGATCAATGCAAGATAAACAAACCTATTCTGATGTTGTTGGAACGCTTTTTCAAAAAGCTGTTATTGCAAGGGCGTTCTCTTTTGTTTTGCATCGTGGTATTCAGTTGGAATATCCTGCTCCTCAGTCGACGAGGCAAGGGCCGAGATCCCTTCACCGGGAGTGACCCCTTGGACAAAAGTTTGCGTCAGGGCATTAACTTCACTATAGCCGATTGCTTTTGCTTTGCACCGTGGTATTCAGTTGGAATATCCTGCACCTCATTCTACGGGGAAAGAGCCGAGATCCCTTCACCGGGAGTGACCTCTTTAGCAAAGGTTGTCGTCACTATATTTTTATAAAGCTATCAGTTCCTTCAACGATATCAAGTTCATTACGTTAAAGGTTTTCGCCAGAAACCATTCGTAGCCCTCCGTCGTTTCAGACGGGTAGCACGTAGTATTCATGCTATGTTTGTTGGCCTTCGTCAAGGCATAGTGTATGGTAGCTGCTTGTTGCCTTTCTGCTGCATAGATAGATGCGTTGGTTTGGGACAGTCGTATAGCCTTGTTGGCCTTCGTCAAGGGCTTGTGCGGGTGGGTTCAAATCAACCTGGAGAATGACGGGTAGAACTTGACATGTGACTTATGATTTGTTGGCCTTCGTCAAGGTCATAAGAACATGGGGCAGAAATCACATCGGGAGTTTCATAAGTACTGAAACTTGCCAGATATGCGCATACCTTCTGGAGTGTGATAACGTGAGCGGATTCCGTCACGTTATCATGCGATGAGAGTTGGATCCCGATTCCCACTGATGAGTTGGTTTACTCCTCGGGTTATCCCGGCTAATTCTTCTTTCAGGTTTGGGGAAGAATTTGACGTTACAGTGGGAGGTTTCCAGATTAGATAAAGTGACAACCATTCTGATCTAGGTTAGAGTGCACGCTGAGTGTTTCTTTTCTCTCTCTCTGGCAGCGACCATTGACCCGACCCTAGACTATGACTCAGTGACCAAGTTGACCGAACCTTCTTAACACTGGCTTTTGGATTGTCAGAGTTGCAGACCTCTTTGCCACTCCTACTTTTACCCTTTTCTCCGGGACACCCCGTATTACTACGAACGTCCACTTCCATTGGACAAAACCATCGTATGGTTATATACGAACTCGAAGGACTTCGAGGATGGTTTCAGGTTCTGGAGAAAATGAATAGGACTATTCAGTTGTCTTTTCCTTTTACCTTCTCTCAGGTAGCGTGTACTCCTTGGTTTAGGAGTAGTACACCTATTACGCAAATTGGATAGTCTTCTTCCAGACCCTAGGCTGGTGCCGACCGGTAGGGAATGAAGAAAGCCGATTAGCCTAAACGGTGTATAGAAGGTATTAAGTTCAGACAAAGCAAGAGATTAGTAAGAGGGCAAAGTAAATTGCGACTGCTATTCACGACCAAACCATGTACTTCTTTGTCAATCCTAAATCACCTATGAATTAAGTACATTCGGTTGTCTTTTATCCTCACCTTCTCTCGCATTGCGAGTGCTCCTCGGATTAGGACAGTACACCCATTATGCTTTTTGGATAGTCTTCTTCCAAACCATAGGCTGGTGCCGAACGGTAGGGAAGGAAGAAAACCATTTGGCCTAAAGTGGTGTACAGAAGGTAATGACTAAAGACATATAAAGGGATTTGGAGAGATGGCAAAGAATTATACAGGTATAGTTGTGAATCTGGATAATGGAAGAGGCATTACTAAGAATACCAGGATACCCCATCGAAACATTTCAATGTTTCAGTTCCACTGTGTACTGTTAAAAGAAAACTGATTTCCCGATTAGACACTTACTCCAGGGTATGTATTTACCAGGCATGATTCTCACATCTGTATGGTTTTACAGATGATGAGGGGGAGTAAGTTATTGGGAATTAGGTGACCATCCTCATTTTATCGGGATTCGTTGGAATTGGTGATATTTGAGGAAGCTACCTGGGTTGTTTGCCGGTCGGCAAATATTTGGTTTTGAATATCCGTTGTTGTGCACCAATTTCAAATTGATATACCTGTACGTCTATTTTTATAGAGTGAGATATACTTTTTGAAATTATGTCTATGACATTTACCTATATCTGTGGATGTTTAGGTAAGGAGCATTGAACAACGGTGTAATTCTTCTTAACCAAAAGTACAGTTTTCAACCTACGACACACAGTGAATGAGTCACTAGACTCAGGGGACTTATACAGAGTATTGTATATTGTCCAGTGTCCATTAGGACAGAGGGGTTGGTCCTCGTACTATATTCTGTTTACTTTTAACTTCTCTAGTTCTTAGACATGTGTTCGTAGAAACACAGGATCTAAGTTTAGAGGAGTTATAGGTATAAGAATACAGTAGAGAACCAGGTATCGCAAGTATCGGGATTCTTCAAGCTGATCGAAGATGTAGATACTTGTGTATGGTATTCAGTTGATAGTAATAATTAAGAGAACTAGCTTCTCTTTCAGGTTACTCATAATTGGAAGTACTCCTAAGTTGAGTAACGCTGATCGGCCTCTCTTCCATTTACTTGACATGCACTGGAGACAGCTGCATGATTTGAATCTGGTTCAATTAAATCAGTGCCTCTGTTTCTTGGATATAGAACAGTTCATATCTTGACATTGTTAAGATACGGGGAGTTGTCCGGCTTATGCTTAAAACCAGACTCCGGATAACTCAAGGCACGTTTCAGTAGTGGCTGTTTGTGGGTTGACCCGGGCTATGACGAGGGTTGATTTTCTACCATCTGGAAGATCAATAGTGATATTGACTCGCCACAGTTTTATCAAAAATGGATTTTTTCAGAAAACAGTAGTGGGAGTATGGTAGAACTGGAAGTGATTCCAGAACCACAAACGATTACTGAAGATTTCATAAGAACCTAAAGATTCAATCTGGTTTGACATTCCATTGGCCACTCCGCAGATAAGGTGGGTAACCTCAGGCACCCGAGAGGTACTTCGGTATGCTCAAGGACGGTGGCAGGGAGGTTCTTGTTTACCCAGACTTGCCATTGCTGTTGTTCCAGGTTGCGAGACCCGGCGGGAGGATGAGTATAGCGTCGTTCTAAACTGGCTTTAGAAGTGCACGTCTATATGACTCTGCCAGAGGGTTGTCGTAGTCAGTGGGAGCAGCGGAAGCATTGGTGGATATCAGGCTTATGTCTATTTATAGACTAAAGCAGATATAGCGGAGATAGATCATCTATTTCTGATGTGACAGTCATAGGTTTGACTTCATCAGAATAGGGGATGGATCTGTTGAGAAGGTAGTAGGGTGTGATGTCCTGGTATTTGATGACATACACAGAGTAGGAAGTGATATTCCTATACTACGATCGGTTATACTTTGGTCGTCACACAGTACTTTCTCCACATAGGACTTGGATATAATATCAGACATTCTGGTTACTAGATCTATGGTTTTAGATCTAGATTTGGGTGGTTTCCTAATCTGGGTACTTTGACCGCATTCTATAAGTATTTAGAATGGACGACTCCTGGCACGGTAGTGTACCTGCAGGTAATGGAGTCACCCTCTCTAAAGGTGTCTTACAGACTAAAGGGGAGAGGGATACGCATGATTGACAGATCACTTGCTTAGGCAATTGAGTCAATCATGAGATGTCAAGTACCACACCAGATGTTGTTCTTGCAGTAGGTGCAATAAGTTGATATTGATCCAATCCTGGAGAAACAGTCGGAAGCAGTTTTAGAACATAAGTTAATGTTCTAAGGAATTGATAACGGCAGCCTCCATTAGGAGACGGTTATCATTCCAGGCTTCCAAGGTGACCTGGATGGCAGAGTGGCTGTCAGAGTTATAGTTTTTCCCTCTGACGAGGGACAGTATTTTGGACAGGTGGTCCAGATGGATACTGAGGGAAGGCATGGCGCAGGGATACTGATTAAGTTCAGTTGACGATACAGTCTAAGAAGTTTGGATTTGCAGTTCATTTATGAGCTAGGTCCCATCAGACATCCAGACATTCTAAGACAGGTATTGCTCATTTCAGGAGATGGTTTTCTCCGCGAACATGGGATATAGAGAGACATAGAAAGAAACATCAAAGCGGATCCACTCACTGAGGCTATTCCTCGAACGCAATAGTTTCGCAAACGAGCTTTGTGAGACTGACTAGTAGAGGAGTTGGGTGTTCGGTATCACACGGGCTGTGAGTATGCGACATCGCAATAATTAGCCTCGAGTGCAAGTGGGAGATTGTTGGAGATAGTGCCCTCAGAGTCAATTATTGGATCACAGGCACGTGATTGCAATGATTGAGGGGAGGACCTGTCCCAGTAGGACAGTCTTACTCGAGATGATAGTATGCTATCTGGTTTATCTTTATCATCGTGTACTGCTTTAGGTGACCTTACGAGTCGCTATTACACGTTGATAAAGCCCCTAGGATTCTTGCTTGACTTCCAGCAGTATGAGGGCGATCATATAAGTGGGAGCTGGGGTCTATAAGCACATCCTTAAATGGTCCCTAGTCGAGGGAGTTTCGAGACAGGGCATCGATTCTCCACAGTAGACTAGTGTATACAGTCGAGACCCCGACGAGGGGCGGTGGCCGGTCTCACAAGCCACTGGTGTCAGTTGGTTCACCTAAGATGTATACAGGTGCTCATTGGGTTATGAGTTGTCACGACCCGAAAGTACGGAACGTGACTGGCACTTAGATTACGAGACGTCTAAAGGCGTACCGTAACCTAAGTCAGCCAAAGCCCAGAAATCTAACCCAAAATCAAAAGAGAGTGAAGGAAAACCTTAAATGAAAACGGTTTTGAAATCAATTAAGTTGCATAGAATCCAAAAAAGAACATCAAAAATTCTCGAAAATTTCGGCAGAGTCTCCCCTGTATTTTCTATCCCCCAAAATGGGTACAACAAGATAATAAACCTGTAATTATAAAAATGGCATCCCCAAGCGGGAGCTAGCTCTTCGCCCAAGGCGGATCACAACCACATGCAATATAATAGTAATAATCAAGAAAAAGAGCACAAAAGAGATGCAAATACCAGAAAACACACGTCGGCTCAAGTGAGCTCGACCCAAAAGGAACCACAAATATACAAATCTCTCAGTCTCATCACTAGGTCGCATATACAATACAAGTGGTAGATGGAGAATACTAGATACAATGATAAAGCAAAAAGGAATAAAGTATACTCGCAACCCACCTACGGACGATGTCGCGAGTCTGAGCAAAAGAAACTGATGACAAGATAGCCCGCCGCTACAAGACTGACGGGTCCGACCTGCAAGACACTGTGGCACAACGGGGGTGAGTTGCCAGCTCGTGAGTAAATATAACATCTAATAAGGCAATCGTAAGAATGCACGCAATGCGGAACAACATGTATGTCCAAATGTGGTATAATAACTCTAGTATGCATGCACATGTATGCAATATCTTTTCTAACTCTTTAAGTGTTTTAAATGTTAAAGTTACTGGATTCTTAACTTTTAGAAAACGAATGTCTGCATAATAACTAAATATCATCAAGAAATCCTCAGAAAACCCGTGTCAAGCATCGACACCAAATAGGAATCATATCTGTCTCAATGTCGGGCTCCGTCAGTCCGGATCGGCCCATATCATAAATCTCACGACAACGGTCGGTATCCTCCGGATATCCGCCGCTCCAGACATCACCGGTAGGTAGTCTTCCCCTGCCAGGCTCATCGTCTACAACTCGATCTTCTTGCCCCGGGGTACCATACCGGGCCCACCATGTACCCGAGACGGTTCATCCACTCCTCGAATCGGGTCTCGAAATCCAACAGAAAACATGAAAACTCATGGTGGACGACACATACGTCACGAGAAAACCACAACTTTATTTTGAAAATGATAAATCTAAGGTTTTGTTAAATTCTTGCGGTTTTCCCCAAAATCCAGAAATCACAGAAAAACTGAAATCACCAAGAAATCATAGTGTCCATATGTTATATATAATAATGTCTATGATATCAATGTATATGATGTGCGAGTTTGGCTAGAAATCTATGTAAATATGATAGTAATGCGAGGTATATGCGTACGATACATTCTCAAATATCATGCATGAATGCAATGGCGTTTCTAAGCTAAACAAGTTTTATAGTGCACGTGGCATGGCAAATACCAAAGGCGTGTGTGTCACATGAATAGTGCGCGTGCAATAGATGCCAATGGTAAGGTGTTCGTGTCCTACGAAATGATATCTCATATGTATATATGAATGTCATATTAATGTCCATGCAATCTAGTATAGGGTTAGCTGTAAGGGTATGCAATATACATAAATGATAAGCTAGCTAACAATATAATTATTGCATAAAGTAGAGTAATCCTAACTAGGGAGGCGCCTCGCGCCATCCAGACGATTCCCCCATAGATGAATATATCTACTCACCAGAAATCCCCGCTAATCAGATCCGGCCACCGCTTTGCCTTTACGCGCCGTGTCCGATGTTTCTCCGACCGATCCTAGAATTGCATAACACACAATATAAGGTTACATATTTCCGAAATGATGCAACTCACACTATGAAAAGATCGACGCTCTCGGATTAGTCACAACGTGCACTCGGTACGCGAAAAATACACGAAAATCGCTAAAACCTTAACTAAAATCGTCATTTCGGGGAAATCGACAAAACTAAAACCCGGCTAGACAAAACCCCGCGTTCACGCATTCTATTAATCCTATACGAAGCTAATAATATTGCTAACCTAACGCAAATTGACCGCCTTCTATTTCCTACAAAAATCTAGTAAGCGAAGTTCTAGCCGATTTGATACAAACATTGAAATTTGTCGATTTAGCAAGCATATAATTTCACCATTAACCATTCTAATCAATTAGATAACCATCCCTAACATAATTCAACCATTAGGCTACAAACCCTAATTTTTAAAAATCAAAACCTTCTCTTGATTTTTCATGAACAAGGATTTACACTAAATTAATACTTAGAATTTCAATTCTAGCATAATTAAACCACAAGTTAACAAAAGGATTAAAATTTTCACCTCTCAAGCTTGAACCCTAGCTTGATCAAGTCTCCAAGAAGCCTCCTTTCATCATGTTTTTGAACAAATTTGGGTTGAAGAGAGAAGGGATTAGGGTTTGGCTTTGAATGGAGGTGGAAATTTGTGAATTTAAATGGATTTTTAGCAAGAAAAGAAGCAAGATAAAGTGATGAAGTGGGGAAAATCTGCCGGAAGAGGGGTCGGCTGCAGGTATGAGGAGGGAGTTTGGGAAATTTGGAGAAGATTCTAGGTCTAAAACACCCCCACATTATCATTTAATGCTTTCATGTCAACCTTTTTTCAAAAAAACCCATTTTTACCTCATTTTTTCACAAATTTTCCCACCCTAAAACCAAAAGTTTGCAAGACATGATATAATTTTATTAACACCATATTTTAGCTTATAAAGACTCTTAATTAAGAAATTTACCTAATTAAATTTGTATTTATCCCTAATTAAATGTATTTAAAAAGGCTTAAAATAATAAAAAAATTAATTAATTACGAATTTTTTTTTATTTAACTAGATAATTATAAGTGACATTTTAGTGACAAAATTATAGTAATATCTTATCTAAATTTTGTATAATTAGGTCTACAATGAAAAATATCAATTTTGACTTTTTACGGAAAAAGCCGAAAAATTAGCCGATTACCGAAAAACTGCCTAAACGATTTTCGAAGGGTTACAATCTTCCCCCCTTAAAGAAATTCGGTCCCCGAATTTAGAATTTAACTACGCGTACCTTCAAAAAGATGGGGATATCTCTTCCTCATCTCGACCTCGGTCTCCCAGGTGACCTCCTCGCTGTTCGGGCCACGCCAAAGAACCTTGACAGACGGTATGACCTTCGACCTCAATTTCTTCACCTGCCGATCCAAAATGACCACCGGCTGCTCGGTGAAAGAAAGATCACGCTCTAACTGGATCGTCTGGTGCTGAATCGCCTGGGAAGGATCATGAAGGTACTTGCGGAGCATCGAGACATGGAATACGGGGTGAACATCGGGGAAGCTGGGCGGAAGAGCTAACCGATAAGCGACTGGACAAACACGCTCTAGGATCTCGAAAGGACCAACATATCTAGGACTCAGTTTCCCTTTCCGCCCAAATCTCATCACACCCTTCATCGGAGAGACCTTCAGGAAAACATGATCGCCAACAGCGAACTCGAGTCGGCGACGACGCCTCTCAGCATAAAATTTCTGCCTGCTCTGTGCCGCTCTCATCCTGTCCCGAATCAGCTGTATTTTCTCGGTCGTCTCCTGTACGATCTGCGGCCCCAAAATACTGCTCTCCCTGAGCTCTGTCCAACATACAGGCGATCGACATCTCCTCCCATTT
Source organism: Agapanthus africanus (assembly GCA_030015575.1). Taxonomy (NCBI): domain Eukaryota; kingdom Viridiplantae; phylum Streptophyta; class Magnoliopsida; order Asparagales; family Amaryllidaceae; genus Agapanthus; species Agapanthus africanus. The sequence goes on along the minus strand of JASDDO010000024.1, from coordinate 513,881,397 downwards.
AAAGCCTCAAAAGGTGCCATCTGAATCGTCTCCTGGAAGCTATTATTGTAGGAAAACTCGATCAAAGGCAAATGACGATCCCAGCTACCACCGAAATCCAAAACACAAGCTCTGAGCATGTCCTCAAGAGTCTGAATCATACGCTCCGACTGACCGTCAGTCTGAGGATGAAAGGCTGTGCTAAAACTCAATCGGGTGCCCAAAACTTCCTGGAGTTTCTGCCACAATCGGCTGGTAAACTGGGCGCCACGGTCGGACACGATGCAAGTCGGAACACCATGCAGTCGCACAATCTCATCAATATAAACCTGGGCGTACTGAGAAAATCCAAAAGTGGTCTTCACTGGCAGAAACTGAGCCGCTTTCGTCAGTCGATCCACAATCACCCAAATAGAGTCGTACCCTCGACTGGTCCTGGGTAGACCCACAACAAAGTCCATGGAGACCTGCTCCCACTTCCACTCAGGGATGGGCAAAGGCTGTAACTCGCCGGCTGGCCTCTGGTGCTCGGCCTTGACTTGCTGACAAGTCAGGCATCTCGACACAAAGTCTGTAATATCCTTCTTCATCCCGTCCCACCAGTAAACCTCTCTCAAATCACGATACATCTTGGTGGAACCTGGGTGAACACTGTATACTGATCTATGTGCCTCCTCAAGAATATCACGCCTCAGTCCCTCTGAATCTGGCACACACAGTCGAGTCCCAAATCGAAGTATCCCCTGATCATCAATCACGAACTCCGAAACTCTGCCCTGTCGAATCTGCTCAATAATCTCTAAGATACGGGCATCGCCGGACTGTGCCTCGTGGATACGATCAAGTAACTGTGGGCGTGCTCTGAAATGGGCCAGCTGTCCCCCTGTAGGAGTAAACTCGAACTGCACTCTGCTATCACATAAAACCTGCCAATCCGCCGTCGACTGCATCTGTACTGCGCTCAAACAAGATATGCTACCTCCGGGCCTCCTACTCAAAGCATCTGCCACCACATTCGCCTTGCCCGGATGGTATAGAATCTCGCAGTCATAATCTTTCACCAACTCCATCCAACGGCGCTGTCTCAGGTTCAGGTCTCGCTGCTGAAAAATATATTTCAAACTCTTGTGGTCAGTGTATATCTGGCACGACTCACCGTATAGGTAATGTCTCCAGATCTTGAGTGCAAACACCACTGCAGCCATCTCTAAATCATGGGTGGGGTAGTTCTGCTCGTGTTTCCTCAGCTGTCGAGAAGCATACGCGATAACTCTGTCGTGCTGCATCAATACACAGCCTAGCCCCACTCTAGAAGCATCACAATATACCACGAACCCGCCTGATCCTGAAGGCAATGCTAACACTGGAGCAGTAGTCAGACGAGTCTTCAACTGCTGGAAGCTATCCTCACATGCCTGGGTCCAATCAAAAGGAACCCCCTTCCGGGTCAACCCGGTCAACGGTGCAGCAATGCGGGAGAAATCCTGGACAAAACGTCGATAATAGCCGGCCAGACCTAGAAAGCTACGAACCTCTGTAACTGATACCGGTCTAGGCCAACGCTGAACTGCCTCGATCTTCTTCGGGTCCACGCAAATACCATCTCTCGTCACCACATGACCCAAGAAATCGACACTGTCTAGCCAGAATGCGCACTTGGAGAATTTGGCGAACAGCTGATGCTCCCTCAAAGTCTGTAATGTGATACGTAAGTGCTGCTCATGCTCCTCCCGGCTCCGAGAATAAACCAAGATGTCGTCAATGAACACAATGATGAACTGATCGAGATACGGCCTGAATACGCTGTTCATCAAATCCATAAATGCTGCCGGGGCATTGGTGAGCCCGAACGACATCACCAAGAACTCATAATGACCATAACGAGTAAGGAAGGCGGTCTTCGGAATATCCTCCTTCCGAACCCGCAACTGGTGATAACCTGACCGTAAATCAACCTTCGAGAAAAACCCTGCACCCTGGAGCTGATCAAATAAGTCATCAATGCGAGGTAGGGGATACCTGTTCCACACAGTAACTCGGTTCAGCTGACGATAATCAATGCATAAACGCATACTTCCGTCCTTCTTCTTAACAAACAAGACGGGAGCGCCCCAAGGTGACACACTCGGTCGGATAAGCCCTTTGTCCAGCAAGTCCTGTAACTGATCCTTTAGCTCTCTCAGCTCCGCCGGGGCCATCCGATAAGGAGGTATAGAAATAGGCCCCGTGCCAGGGATCAAGTCAATACAGAACTCAATCTCGCGCTCTGGCGGCAGACCAGGCAGCTCGTCAGGGAATACATCAGGAAACTCTCTCACAACAGGGACCTGGTCCAACGGAACCTCTGTGGAGCTAGTATCACAAACACAGGCTAAGAATCCCTGACACCCTTTCCTTAAGAGCTGACCAGCGCGAAGAGAAGAAATCAAGCTGGGAAGGGTAGCGCTACGATCTCCCTGAATAACAAGAACCGGCTCACCAGGAAAACTGAATTTGACTGCTTTTTCACGGCAGTCCACGGATGCATAACAGGTGGCTAGCCAGTCCATACCAAGAAGAACGTCAAAGTCTAGCATATCGAGGAGAATCAAATCAACTGAAGAATCTCTCTCCCCGATACGAACGGAACACGATCGATACACAAAACGGGCAACAAAAGACTCGCCTACCGGGGTTATAACGACAAGCGGCTGATCTAACGGACAAGACACTCGGCCCAACCTCGGTGCAAAATACGTGGATACATAGGAATGTGTAGAGCCTGGATCAAATAATACCCGTGCATCAAAAGAACATACTGGCAGAGTACCTGTCACGACGGCATTGGATGCCTATGCATCCTGAGGAGTCAACGCGAACACTCGGGCCTGTCCACCACTAATAGCTGGCTGTGCTCTGCCTCTACCTCGGCCTCTGCCTCTGCCTCTGTCGCCTCGTCCTCTCTGAACCGGACCGCCACGCCCACGGCCTCTAGAAGCATCTGGCTGGCGTGAAACATCATCAAGAGTAGGAAGTAAAGCTCTCTGCGATGGTGGTGAAGGTGGTAAAGTCACATGCGGGACTGTCGCCGCGCCCAGACGTCCCATGGTACAGTCTCTGACACGGTGATACTGACTCCCACACCGAAAACATCCTGGAGAAGACTGCTGGGTCTGTGGATATGAACCAAATAACTGACCTCGTCTCAATCCTCTGCCTCCGCCATCTCCCGGAAATAATCTATCACGATGTCTGCCCATCTGCCGCTGAGCTGGCATATCAGTACGGATCCTCTTCGGCCCAGAAACGACCGGAGTCTCAGAAATATGCTCCTCCAAAAGTAAGGCTGCATCCATCGCGGCAGCGTATGTATCAAAGTGCTGGGTGCTGATGGCAAGGAATAGCTGTGTATCAAGCCCTCGTACAAACCTCTTTATTCTCTTCTCTTCTGTGTCGACTAGGTACGGAGCATATCGAGACAACTGGGTAAACTGTATATCATACTCCGACACGGTCATCCCAGGAGTCTTGCGCAAAGACTCAAAACTGCGGGCTCGAGCATCTCGGACACTCTCCGGAAGAAAACGGGCAAGAAATGCAGCTGTAAACTCATCCCAGGTCATAGAAGGCAGACCTGCAGCTCGGCCTCTCTCTACTGAGTCGTACCATGTCTGGGCAAGACCCTCCAGACGAAAACTCGCAAACTCCCCCAGTCTATCCTCAAAACACCTCAACGAACGGCAAATCCGAGCCATCCTATCAAGAAATGCCTGTGGGTCCTCTGTCGCATCTGTACCGGTAAAATCTCGAGGTCTCAATCTCAGGAACTCCTGTAGCGAAACAGGGATAGTCTCCGTAGTAGCAGCAGGAGTGACCATCTGAGCAGCAGGTACGATCGTGGTCTGTGCGGTGGAAGGAACGTCCTCGGATCTCTGTGCCCGGCTGGGCTCAACTAAAGATCCCATCATCTGCCGCAACTCTTGCATGCCGGCCTCTAATCTGGCAATACGGTCTGAATAAAGCGGATCAGTATGACCCTGAGGGGTAGGCGTATCCTCCCGCTCGATCCTCCCTCAAACGGGCCCGCCCGAATCTCATCCCTAGCGGCAGCCCGCTGAGCTCTCGTAGTCTTTGGCGGCATCGAAGCTAGAATAATAAACAGGACTGATAAGATCATTGCAATTGAATCAAGTAATGCAAGGAATCAAGAAAGGAAATACAAGCAATTATATCCTAAGGTCACCTAGGCGGAGTACCGTATCGTAAGTATGCCGCGGATCATACCCACGCTACGCCACTCTGCTTAAGTCACCTACTCCATCTACCAAGGTCGTCCTACACTCAGAAAGGTAAAACCTACGCTCTGATGCCAACTTTGTCACGACCCGAAAGTACGGAACGTGACTGGCACTTAGATTACGAGACGTCTAAAGGCGTACCGTAACCTAAGTCAGCCAAAGCCCAGAAATCTAACCCAAAATCAAAAGAGAGTGAAGGAAAACCTTAAATGAAAACGGTTTTGAAATCAATTAAGTTGCATAGAATCCAAAAAAGAACATCAAAAATTCTCGAAAATTTCGGCAGAGTCTCCCCTGTATTTTCTATCCCCCAAAATGGGTACAACAAGATAATAAACCTGTAATTATAAAAATGGCATCCCCAAGCGGGAGCTAGCTCTTCGCCCAAGGCGGATCACAACCACATGCAATATAATAGTAATAATCAAGAAAAAGAGCACAAAAGAGATGCAAATACCAGAAAACACACGTCGGCTCAAGTGAGCTCGACCCAAAAGGAACCACAAATATACAAATCTCTCAGTCTCATCACTAGGTCGCATATACAATACAAGTGGTAGATGGAGAATACTAGATACAATGATAAAGCAAAAAGGAATAAAGTATACTCGCAACCCACCTACGGACGATGTCGCGAGTCTGAGCAAAAGAAACTGATGACAAGATAGCCCGCCGCTACAAGACTGACGGGTCCGACCTGCAAGACACTGTGGCACAACGGGGGTGAGTTGCCAGCTCGTGAGTAAATATAACATCTAATAAGGCAATCGTAAGAATGCACGCAATGCGGAACAACATGTATGTCCAAATGTGGTATAATAACTCTAGTATGCATGCACATGTATGCAATATCTTTTCTAACTCTTTAAGTGTTTTAAATGTTAAAGTTACTGGATTCTTAACTTTTAGAAAACGAATGTCTGCATAATAACTAAATATCATCAAGAAATCCTCAGAAAACCCGTGTCAAGCATCGACACCAAATAGGAATCATATCTGTCTCAATGTCGGGCTCCGTCGGTCCGGATCGGCCCATATCATAAATCTCACGACAACGGTCGGTATCCTCCGGATATCCGCCGCTCCAGACATCACCGGTAGGTAGTCTTCCCCTGCCAGGCTCATCGTCTACAACTCGATCTTCTTGCCCCGGGGTACCATACCGGGCCCACCATGTACCCGAGACGGTTCATCCACTCCTCGAATCGGGTCTCGAAATCCAACAGAAAACATGAAAACTCATGGTGGACGACACATACGTCACGAGAAAACCACAACTTTATTTTGAAAATGATAAATCTAAGGTTTTGTTAAATTCTTGCGGTTTTCCCCAAAATCCAGAAATCACAGAAAAACTGAAATCACCAAGAAATCATAGTGTCCATATGTTATATATAATAATGTCTATGATATCAATGTATATGATGTGCGAGTTTGGCTAGAAATCTATGTAAATATGATAGTAATGCGAGGTATATGCGTACGATACATTCTCAAATATCATGCATGAATGCAATGGCGTTTCTAAGCTAAACAAGTTTTATAGTGCACGTGGCATGGCAAATACCAAAGGCGTGTGTGTCACATGAATAGTGCGCGTGCAATAGATGCCAATGGTAAGGTGTTCGTGTCCTACGAAATGATATCTCATATGTATATATGAATGTCATATTAATGTCCATGCAATCTAGTATAGGGTTAGCTGTAAGGGTATGCAATATACATAAATGATAAGCTAGCTAACAATATAATTATTGCATAAAGTAGAGTAATCCTAACTAGGGAGGCGCCTCGCGCCATCCAGACGATTCCCCCATAGATGAATATATCTACTCACCAGAAATCCCCGCTAATCAGATCCGGCCACCGCTTTGCCTTTACGCGCCGTGTCCGATGTTTCTCCGACCGATCCTAGAATTGCATAACACACAATATAAGGTTACATATTTCCGAAATGATGCAACTCACACTATGAAAAGATCGACGCTCTCGGATTAGTCACAACGTGCACTCGGTACGCGAAAAATACACGAAAATCGCTAAAACCTTAACTAAAATCGTCATTTCGGGGAAATCGACAAAACTAAAACCCGGCTAGACAAAACCCCGCGTTCACGCATTCTATTAATCCTATACGAAGCTAATAATATTGCTAACCTAACGCAAATTGACCGCCTTCTATTTCCTACAAAAATCTAGTAAGCGAAGTTCTAGCCGATTTGATACAAACATTGAAATTTGTCGATTTAGCAAGCATATAATTTCACCATTAACCATTCTAATCAATTAGATAACCATCCCTAACATAATTCAACCATTAGGCTACAAACCCTAATTTTTAAAAATCAAAACCTTCTCTTGATTTTTCATGAACAAGGATTTACACTAAATTAATACTTAGAATTTCAATTCTAGCATAATTAAACCACAAGTTAACAAAAGGATTAAAATTTTCACCTCTCAAGCTTGAACCCTAGCTTGATCAAGTCTCCAAGAAGCCTCCTTTCATCATGTTTTTGAACAAATTTGGGTTGAAGAGAGAAGGGATTAGGGTTTGGCTTTGAATGGAGGTGGAAATTTGTGAATTTAAATGGATTTTTAGCAAGAAAAGAAGCAAGATAAAGTGATGAAGTGGGGAAAATCTGCAGGAAGAGGGGTCGGCTGCAGGTATGAGGAGGGAGTTTGGGAAATTTGGAGAAGATTCTAGGTCTAAAACACCCCCACATTATCATTTAATGCTTTCATGTCAACCTTTTTTTTCAAAAAAACCCATTTTTACCTCATTTTTTCACAAATTTTCCCACCCTAAAACCAAAAGTTTGCAAGACATGATATAATTTTATTAACACCATATTTTAGCTTATAAAGACTCTTAATTAAGAAATTTACCTAATTAAATTTGTATTTATCCCTAATTAAATGTATTTAAAAAGGCTTAAAATAATAAAAAAATTAATTAATTACGAATTTTTTTTTATTTAACTAGATAATTATAAGTGACATTTTAGTGACAAAATTATAGTAATATCTTATCTAAATTTTGTATAATTAGGTCTACAATGAAAAATATCAATTTTGACTTTTTACGGAAAAAGCCGAAAAATTAGCCGATTACCGAAAAACTGCCTAAACGATTTTCGAAGGGTTACATGAGTACACCGGACAGGACTCGCCGGGAACCTGCTAGTTGGGCATATACCAGACGTCAGATAGCAGTTCCCAGGTGACATGTGTACAGGTTAGTTCATCGACCTGGGATCGTCATTTGTCTCGTGTGAGTTCCCACTGTACTTTGATTACTACCCTACCACGGCTCAAAGGAGTCGTGCAAACAGGTTTTAGTTGGGTACAGTCCCGAGCCACATGGAGGCAGTGAGCGGATCTGCAGGGGTTCGTCTCTCCCGGTATTGGGGGTGAGGTCGTGCTGTGTCTAGGAGAGCCAGAACATAAAAAGTCCTTGGCCAAGGCAGGAGATTTGCTGGTAGGTATTCCAGTAGTATCTCATGGTGTTCTGGGCTACACTCCGACACGACTTGTACCGCTTTTGGGGGTCTGACTTTTACCAACCCCCTAGGCCCGCCATGCGATGCTCATAGACGAACGGACCGGACTGTACGGATATTGTCACTGACAGGCTCAGTTGGGTGTCGGGGTGAGCTTCCTCATCGACGTCCCATTTGGTCAATACCTGGTGGCCCGTCACGTATTGGCTTATACCTCTGACGTGCTAGTGGTTAAATCCACAGCCAAGGTATTGACGAGTCTTTAGAGTCCACCACAGACAGTTACTCAAGTTTCGGGCGAAACGCTGTAGAGGCCGTATGGAGATATGGCAGGGTTCGATCAGATACGTGCGGTATTGCACGGATCATGATCGGACAGTTTTTACTAGCCGGCTTTGGCTTAAGCCGGATTCTAGAATTAGATAGTGTAGTTTTGTCTCTTTGCATTTGTGTTCAGTGCGAATACAAATGCGGGCATGTATTTGCAGTAGTGGGGTTTTCCTGTAATTTATTACGGGATCGGTTTTCTGTAGTTGCCAGTTTGCATTCCGTTCCGGCCGGTTTTCTTTCATTCCTTCTCGGCCGGGCTTTGTAATGGAGGGTGTTAATTGCAAGTTTGCAATTAACATTTAGTGGAGGGCTTTCTTGCTTATGTGGCTATTTGATGAGACTTGCTTCATGATGATATTCTATTTTGGTCATTTCCATTGCTTATCTTATGAGTGGATTTGTGATGAGAGAGATGTGTGACTTTAATCATTATTATTCTTTTCTTTTGAGATATATTTGGAGAAGTATTCTTTTTCTCTCTCGAATCTTCTTCATTCTTGAGAGGGGCCGGCCATTCTTGAGGGAGAAAAAATGAGAGGATCATTTTCTAGTGGTGAAAAGATATCATCTCATTCTCATGCTTGCTTGCTTGAAAAATTACACAAATCCCTCCATAGCCTTTTTATTCCTTTCCTCCAAACATCATGGCAACTTCATGAAACCCCAAAGAGATAACCTTCTACACTATTTCTATAGCAAGCCTTGGACGCGTCGGCTAGCCAACTTCGCGCCCGAGTTGCCTCGGTCAAGAGGCGGGAGCCCGTAAAAGATTCCGGCTACGTGGTGCCCTTTCCGACGAGCGAGGAGGAGACGGAGATTCCGCGGTAGATCGGAGTGGAGACGAAGACCGAAGGACACGGATCGTTTGGTATAGCATCTCTACTCTTTTCTTTTTGCTAGCTAGCTAGGTTAATGGCCCGATCCGGGTGAAAAGTCCGCGGCGGTGCCGTTTTGCAAAGTTCGCAAAGTTTTTGTTTTCCGCGTTTCCGGCGTCGGATCGACGGCCGGGGCGCCCCCGCGGGCTTACAGTATGTGTCGTCCACCATGAGTTTTCATGTTTTCTGTTGGATTTCGAGACCCGATTCGAGGAGTGGATGAACCGTCTCGGGTACATGGTGGGCCCGGTATGGTACCCCGGGGCCAAGAAGATCGAGTTGTAGACGATGAGCCTGGAAGGGGAAGACTACCTACCGGTGATGTCTGGCACGGCGGATATCCGGAGGATACCGACCGTTGTCGTGAGATTTGATGACATGGGCCGATCCGGACTGACGGAGCCTGATATTTTGAGACATTGAGACAGAGGTGATTTCATATTTGGTGTCGATGCTTGACACGGTTTTCAGATGATTTCTTGATGGTATTTAGTTATTATACAGATATTCCTTTTTCTAAAGTTAAGAATGCAGAACTCTTAACATTTAAAACACTTAAAGATTTAGTAATGACATCGCATACATGCGCATGCATACTAGAGGTATTATTTCACATCTGAACATACATGCTGTGACACATTTGCGTGCATTCTTACGATTGCCTTATTAGATGTTATATTCTACTCATGAGCTGGCAACTCACCCCCGTTGTGCCACAGTGTCTTGCAGGTCGGACTCATCAGTCTTGTAGCGGCGGCTATCTTATCATCAGCTCCTTTTGCTCAGACTCGCGACATCGCCCGTAGGTGGGTTGCGAGCACACTTTATTTCTTTTTGCTCTATCATTGTATCTAGTATTCTCCATCTACCACTTTATATTGTATATGCGACCTAGTGATGAGACTGAGAGATTTGTATATTTGTGGTTTCTTTTGGGCCGAGCTCATTTGAGCCAGCGTTGTGTTTTCTGATATTTTGCGTTTCTTTTATGCTCTTTTTCCTGATATTACTTATATATTGCATGTGGTTGTGATCCGCCTTGGGCGAAGAGCTAGCTCCCGCTTGGGGATGCCATTTTATGATTACAGGTTATATATATCTTGTTGTATCCATTTTGGGGGATAGAAAATACAGGGGAGACTCTGCCGAAATTTTCGGGAATTTTTGATGTTTTTAAAAGGGGATTCTATGCAACTTAATTGATTTAAAAACCGTTTTCATTAAAGGTTTTCCTTCACTCTCTTTTGATTTTGGTTTAGATTTTCTGGGCTTTGGCTGACTTAGGTTACGGTACGCCTTTAGACGTCTCGTAATCTAAGTGCCAGTCACGTTCCGTACTTTCGGGTCGTGACATCAACGCCCTCGCAGGCCAGGTAGATCGACTATAGTCCCTCGACGAGGCCCTCTTCCGCGTCCAAGCAACCGCGCCCGGGCCCCAGATCGTCGCTCCACCGCCTCCAGAAGGCACCGCCCCTGTCTGGACGGCTAACCACCAACGGGCTGCGTCCCTTGGCCGCCGGTCTCTCGAGCCAATGCTCCCTGAGGCCCGCTGGACGCCCCAGGGCTCCACGCCAAGATCCGCCGCCAGAACGCCTCGCCTCGGGCCTCCTCGCGACCCTTATCCCTCTGAGGAGATGTCAGTCACCTCGCCCATCCACGGGCATGGTTGACCCCACTACCATCGGCGGGGCCGCGCAGAAGTGGTCCGCCCCGGCGACTCAAGAACTACCTCTCCCCGGGATCCGAGGCACCTCATTGAGAGGAACCGGGGCCGCTCCCAGACGCAGGTCACCCGCAGCAGAGGCCAAGGGTCCCAAGGCGCCGATTCCTCGGGGTACCACTGTCGGCTCGACGCCCTCGAGAAGAGAATCGAGGACATGCGCCGAGAAGCTCACCTCTCGAGCGACGGGGCTAAGTACGCCTCCGACTCGCTCACGAAGCAATTCACCGAAGAGCTGCCCGCCGACCATCTGGACGCTTTCACTGCAGGGATGAGCTTCCAGGACCATTCCGACGCCACCCCGTGTAGGGCCTTCCCGGCCACTCTCATCCGCGCATGTCGGGACTGGTTCCGGGTGCTCGAGCCCCGCTCGATCTCAATCTTCGACGAGTTAGCTACTCAGTTCCTCGGCCATACATGCAAAAAGGAGGAAAATACAACAGTGGCGGGTAGCTTCCCTACCTCAACGCCAAGGACCAAAAAGCCCTCCCAGAGGCAGTCGAGCCTGAGGTTCCCTCGCTCGGCTATCCCCAGCGAGCAGCTTCCCCGCCACAGCGCAGGGGATCGAAAAGCCCTCTCAGAGGCAGTCGATCCCGAGGTTCCCTCGCTCGGCTATTCCCAGCGGGCAGCTTCCCTGCCGCAACGCTGAGGATCAAAAAGCCCTCCCAGAGGCAGTCGGGCCCGAGGATCCCTCTCTCGCCTATCCCCAGCGGGCAGCTTCCCTGCCGCAACACCGGGGATCAAAAAAGTCCTAGCTGGACGGGCGGGCTGCACCTTGTCAAAGATTCAACCCAGCAGCTACCTTACTCGATCGACCCCAACGGGCAGCTCCCCTGCCGCAACGCCGAGGATCAAAAAGCCCTCGCAGAGGCAGTCGTGCCCGAGCTTCCCTCGCTTGGCTATCCCCAGCGGGCAGCTTCCCTGCCACAACGCTGGGGATCAAAAAGTCCTCCCAGAGGCAGTCGAGCCCGAGCTTCCCTCGTTCGGCTATCCCCAGCGGGCAGCTTCCCTGCCACAACGCTGCGGATCAAAAAACCCTCTCAGAGGCAGTCGAGCCCGAGGTTCCCTCGCTCGGCTATCCCCATCGGGCAGCTTCCATGCCACAACGCCGGGGATCAAAAAGCCTTCCCAGAGGCAGTCGAGGCCCGAGGTTCCCTCACTCGGCTATCTTTCAGGACAAAAGCCCCCGCCAAGAGGCACCGGGTAGTAACCCTACCCGGCCAAGGGTCCTTGGTAGGCTTCTTACAGCCCTATAGCTTTTTCTCGCGCCAAGGACCAAAGTCCTCCCAGAGGCAATCGGGTCCTTGCCCGGCTATCCCCGGCTGGTAGCTTCCTACCACAACTGACAGGGATCAAAGTCCTCGCCAAGAGGCACTGGGCAGTAACCCTGCTCGGTCCCCGTCCTGAAGGATCAGAAAGCCCTCCCAGAGGAAGTCGAGCCTGAGGATCCCTCGCTCGGCTATCCCTGGCGGATAGCTTTCCTACCACTACGCCAGGGATCAGAAAGTCCTCCCAGAGGCAGTCGAGCCTGAGGATCCCTCGCTCAGCTGTCCCTGGCGGGTAGCATCCCTACCGCAACGCCAGGGATCGGAAAGCCCTCACCAAGAGGCACCGAGCAGCTACCCTGCTCGGCCATCCTTCGCGGGCCTCTCGCGGCCCTTCCAGCATCAAGGATCAAAGCCCTCGCCAAGAGGCACCGAGCAGCTACCCTACTCGGCGCATCCCCAGCGGGCATCCTCCTGCCCGTCAGACGCTGAGGATCTCAAGCCCTCACTACGAGGCCGTCGAGTTCCTTCCTGCTAGGCGCATCCCCAGCGGACATCCTCCTGCCCATCAGACGCAGATGGCCTGAAGCCCTCATCGCGAGGCCGCCGAGTTCCTTCCTGCTCGGCGCATCCCCAGCGGGGATCCTCCTGCACATCAGACGCTGATGGTCTGAAGCCCTCATCGCGAGGCCGTCGAGTTTCTTCCTCCTCGGCGTATCCCCAGCAGGCATCCTCCTGCCCATCAGATACTGAGGATCTCAAGCCCTCACCGTGAGGCCGTTGAGTTCCTCCCTGCTCGGCGCATCCCCAGCGGGCATCCTCTTGCCCATTAGACACTGAGGATTTGAAGCCCTCACCACGAGGCCGCCGAGTTCCTTCCTGCTCGGCGCATCCCCAGCAGGCATCCTCCTACTCATCATATGCGGAGGATATCAAGCCCTCACCGCGAAGCCGCCGAGTTCCTCCCTGCTCGGCGCATCCCCAGCGGACGTCCTCATGCCCATCCGACGCTGAAGGTCTGAAGCCCTCTTCACGAGGCCGCCGAGCCCCTTTCTGCTCGGCGCATCCCAGCGGGAAGCTTTCTACCCAACAGAGACAAGGATCAAAGTCCTCTTTAGAGGCAGCCGAGCGGCTTCCCTGCTCGGCTATCCCTGGCCGGTAGCTTCCTTACTCGCAACGCCAGGGATCAAGTGTCCTCACAAGGGGCAACCGAGCAGCTACCCTGCTCGTCAAAAACTGCGGCTGGTAGTTGCCTAACCCCGACGCCAGAGGTCGGATCCTTCACCAAGCGGCAACCAAACGACCACCCTGCTCGGCCACCCCGGCAGCTGCCTTGTGGCCGCGCTTAAGGATCTGAGACATCCGGAAGAACGGCTGGTCCATCCAAATCTGAACGATCTCCCATCGACCTAGCGGGTACACGAGGATACCTCCACGGCAGCGCTTGGCGCCCTCGCCGGCTGGCCAACTCGGCAGGAGGTCGCCGGACATATGGCCAAACTTACACGGAAACACAATAATACAAACAAGGGCATCCTATGAACGTCCTTCACACAAAAAAGAGAAGAGAAAAAAAGGGGGGGACACAAACCGACGAATTAAGGGTTCTTTTTTCCTTTTATTGCCAAAATCAAGATCTTTACAAAGGGTACTCTGGGGGGCCCCCAGCCCTACATACTGCCCGGAGGCCCACTTCGGCCACTTCGCCGTCGGCGTCACAGCCCAAGGCCCTACCAAGACTTTGCCACCAAGGGCGCGCCAGGCTCCCCTCGTCATCCCTCGCCGGAGACCTCGTCGCCAGAAGCGGGACTCGAACGTGGAGTTCACCATCGTCGAACTCGGGAAGCTGTTCCTTCACGGCGTCCAGAGCCCTATTCCACGCAACGGCAGAATACTCCCCAAGCTCGGCGTAGAATTGTTCCGATGCCTTGTACTCGGCCACAGCTTTCTTAACCCGAGCCTCGGCAACCTGAGCCCTCAGCATCGCCGACTCAGCATCCCCCCTGCTTGCATCCCTCTCCTTCTCCTATGCTGCAAAGCGTCCGGTCAGGTCCGCCAGCTTCCTATCAGCGACCCGGAGTGACACGTTCAGACGGCGAAGGGCACCCCGAGTCGCCGAGTTGGCGAGCTCCGCGGCCTCCGCCCGGCCAGCCACGACGTCAGCCTTATCCCTCTCCCGGCGCAGGGCATGTTGCAAGATCTCGACCTCCGAAGGAAACGCCTCCACTGGTCTCGGGGCGTGGAACGCTCCCTTGGCCTCTATGCGAACGGCGAGGGAGCAGTGCTGAAGAACCTGACAGAAAGCCAATGAGAAACCAAGGAAAGGCATACCGAGGCGAATGCGCGTAGAAGGATTCATACCTGGAACGCCCCTTGGGCCATGGCTTCCAATTGATCCCTCAAGGAGCCACACGGGAGCCTTCCCCTGGCCGATTCCTCCATCCCGGCGAGCAGACCAGTGGCAACGGAAAGCCCAGACGGAACAGTGAAGACGGAGCCCCCTTCCCGCACGGGAATCCCTTCGGGGGCCTTCGACGGTGGCGCGCGAGAAACCGTCCTTTTCCTCTTAGAAAGGGGCCGGCCCTCGCCCTTCCTCCTGTCACCAGTCTGAGACTCGGGTGACGGCTGACGACTCCGGCCGCCGCCAGAAAAGCTCCCAGGTGTCGCTAACGAGATGGACGGCCCGGCCGTCGGCGGAGAATCAGGCGGAGGGCGCAAGTTATCCGAGGGCTCGGCCACGCCACTGGCTTCCTCCCGGCGCGAGCCGCCCGAAAAATGGGAACAAACCATGTCTCGCGAAGGAGGAAGAACGCCGAGCGATAGCGACTCGAGGAAGGAAGGAGATGAAAGGTTGGGGGCCCTGGGGCGGGCCCCGTCACCGTTTTATCGCCGCATCCAACGGCGCCCGTCAACTCCCGCCGAAACGACTCCTTACGATCGGCGGCTTCGATCGACCCACGTATCGGCCCACTTGCGTCACACCGGCCAGTCGCCCTTTGACACGTGGACCATTGCTTCAGTCACATAGTGCTCGAACCGACACACCCCCTTTAAGGTGCGGAGACCTCGCCTCGTTTCGTTAGCAGGAAAGACGACCAATGGACCGAAGGCTCGCCCCGACGAAACCGTAGAAAGGATCTCGCTTCAGGAGGCCCGACAGTCCACTCCTGGCCCGACCACTATCTGGTCGGGACAAGAGTGGGGGGCTAATGGTAATGCTCAATATTGACGACCTCCAAGATCAGGACATGTGGCAGATGACGTGTCCCAAGACTGAGAAGAAAGGGTCCGCAGAGACCGACCGGCCACCCTACACCCGACCTGCAAGCACAAGCTGGCCCTCCTCGAGGCCCCCTGCAAATTAGCCTCCTCGGCCTCTCAGCTCGCCCCCGAGCTACCACAGGACCAAGATGCCTCGGCTCTCCCGCTCGTTCCCGAGCTCTCCCGCCGAGGCCATTTTCCTCGGTCCCTCCGACCGACCAACTCCACCATTCACAGACGTAACCGCCGCTCCGCAAATCTCGCCATGCGCGGATTCTCCGCTGGCAACATCCCACGTTCCATGCCATCACGATCCCCATTAACGGCGCGATCCGCTCATTACGCGGGCGTGACGTCGGGGGTGTAATGGCCGGCAAGATTCTCACGCCTGCTGCTGCGTACTGCCACCACTATATAAGCTCCTATCACAGAGGGGTCAAGTAAGCCATTCTTTACACTTACGCCGTTACTCTGCTCGGATCTTGTCACTGACTTGAGCGTCGGAGGGTCCTCGGTGGTACCAAACCATCCCGGGACTTCTTTGCCGGTACACGGCGGCACATCCCACTTTGTCCTCTCAAAACTCATTGAGACCCACACGCAACGAAGGACAATCAACCCAGTTCACCTCGAGATCAACGAAAGACAACATCTGACGGAGGCCTGAAAAGGAGCTCCATCAATAAGTAAACAGTAACCAAGTAAATTTATATGAGTACGCTGTTATGAGTCTACCTCCAAATCCAACAAACCTCGTAACGGCATGATTATTCCTAACATGCTCATGAACTTTTATCATTTTTCTGCTATCGTTCCAGAAAGCTTAATGTCCCATAAAACAAAGGACGAAGGTGCAAGCTGTTGTAAGTGACCGTGGTTTGCTACTAAATGAGCATAAATGAGAAAACTAGAAGAGAGAATGCAGTCTAAACCGAAATTGAAACCAAAATGTATGTTGAGCAGTAAAATTTTCAATATGAGAGTTTTGCTAATTGTATTCCTATGAGTGTGTCTGACATCCATTTTGTTATAGAAGGGCCAAAATGCGATGAATGAAATCATGATTCATGAATGTGAAGGATGGTGACAGAGGACAGTGGAGCCAGTGCAAGTTGAGGGGGTAAGGTGCAAAATTTGAAGGACAAAGGACAACTGCAGAGTCCTTTCATGAGCCAACTTATCTCAAGTTGCACTTCACGTTACTGGTTTTCTAGCTGTCTACACTTGGGAATTTGATATCAATTATATGGGCTTTGATTCTCATATGAATATAGGATTCCTAGCTCCATGATTTGCCTTTTACTTGGAAAATGGTTGCTAATTAATAATGCTTGCATCACAAGTGATCCATTTTTTGAAAGGGGTTAAGTGTAGGATTAACAGCTAATTGATCACTTAGTACATGAAATCCAACTGATTGGATCGGTGTGTGTATGTACATAATTTTTTTTAAAACGAGGTTTGTGATGCTTGATTCTTATCGCGAATCATCATCATCACATGGGCATTTAAGAAAGTGTGTGCTCCAATGATAGCTTTCAACCCGTTTTGTAAGAATAAGGGCATGTTTGGAAGCAGGAAATGAATTTAAGTTCTGACGAGTGTTGGAGAAAACCAAATTAACACAATTTATTTTTTGATTTCACATGTTTGATTGCAATTACAACCTATTTTGGAAAAATGTAAAACAATGGTCTTTACTTGTTTGGATTTGCATCAAAAGTCGATATATAAAAGATGTGCTCGGTAGAAAGAGACCCGTCATCTTTTTTTTAATTACCTTCTCTTTTCTCTTTCAACTTCCAATTGAACACCGAAACCTCCGATGACGTTTTCCATAATTTGCTCGCTGTAATGGCATTACTGTAAATAACTTGATATTCCTTGTGCGGTAATTACTATACAAACAAACAAGGATGGTGTGAAATATATGAAGTTTTAATTGAAAATCATTTCCGTTTGTAAGTTCAGACCGTGTCAACTATTAATATTTAGTTTGAAATTATTTAAATGGTTAAATTGCAGAAAACAACCACACTTTTATCAGATTAGCATTAAACCTCGCTCTTAAAAAAAGTTGTCATTGGCTCCCCCTTCCTTATACTTTAACACCGTTATTCCTTTTCCCATTTCTCCTCCCCAAATCTCTTCAATCAGCTCTCTTCAACTACTCATATTTACAAAATAGTGTGAGAAATTTATGAAAAATATTGCAAAAATTGATTTTTATAAAGAAAGAGACTGTCCTTGTAGAAAAGACTAACTGAAGATGCATGAGACTACAACCTTATAATTCATAATGAATGGCGTCGTGTTAGAGGCAGGTCCAGTATTTCAAGATGCGTTTTCCGTTAATCGTCTAAAAATGGAAAAAAATTGTTTTTTTTTAATTTTAAGACTAGACATCAAGAACACCAACTATATAATTTAAATATCCATAATAAGTGCATAATAACCCTAGTAATAAAATCATATTGTGTTGATGAAGTGACAAGTTAGTTGGATATTGAAAGGCCATACTTTGGGAAGAGAACTAGCTAGCCGTTAATATAAAGACAGCATGAAGCTTTATTTAGTCTTTGCCCAAAAGAGGAGAGTGGACCAAACTAATCCATTATTAAAGCAACTTATTAAGGAATTAATAAACCTTATCACAGTCATACAAATCAAAACAAAGCAGGATCTCACTTGAAGAAAACTTTTTTAAGTAATACAAATTTTCTTTACACACTAGATTCTAAATTAATTCTCAATGTCATTATGTGGTCCAAAGGATCTAGTGGCTACACGGTTTAATGAGCTACCCTAATAAATTAGGCAACAACTATTAGGAAGCTTGATGTCCATTAGCTCTCCTTTTTCCTTTTTTTCTTTCAATTTTTTTAAAACATTTTTCTGACTTTAGTGACTAACAACACAAAAAAATTGATTAACCTCACATAGGTAGAGATTGTGGAGTTGGGTGGGTTGATATGATATTGTAAATAAACGGGGAGGTAAGGTTAGATATAGGTAAACTTTCGGCTATCCTAAAATGAAAAACTCTACCTGTGTCTGAAAGAACTCACAAAAATAAGCAGATCATTCTTTTTCCTTTCGAAATTTTCTTTCAAATCATTATAATTGGAATAAAAGATAGATTGACTGCTTATATTTAACAAGTAATTAAGTAATAGAGGTCAGGATGAAGAAGAAACAAATGTGCTTTTCAGATTAGATGTGGTCGAGCATGAGGACGGAATGGAGCAAGGAGGTTCCAAATTATAGGAAACTCTTGCAATTCCTGGGGATTGATTATATCCTGATTTTTCCCTTTCCTTTATCCTTGGGAATCAACCTTACATAGGAATCGAACCGAAATTGAAAAGCTTAAGTTTTACTGCAAGACTATGCTTTCTTGTTGATTATATCCTGATTGTAGGATAATACACAAGCACGATATTGTCATCTAACGACTTTTGTAAATCCCCAGTTTCCGTATATATATTTTTCCGTATTTTTTCTAGATTTTTCCGAGAATTTTTGCACATTTTTAAAATATATTTTATAATTTTATTTATTAAATTATTACCTAAACCTAAACTCTAAAAATCCTAATCCTACCCAACCCCGACCTGACCCAACCCCCTCTCTCTTCTTCTTCTTCTTTTTCACTCCTCTTTCCCGTCACTTCTTTTTCTCCAACGTTCCCCTCGACTCGCGCCCACCTCCGTGACGACCGGACCCACCTCCGCGAGACTCGCGTCCCGCTCGCCAACTCCCCCGAGATCACCTCCCCCAAATCCTCACTGCTCCCCTCTCTCTCCCCCTCGCCGACGTCTCCGTGAGACCCACTTCCCCCACAACTTCGTCCTCGCCATGTCTCAACCGCCTCCGAACTCTCGGGGCTCATCCCCTGCGACCCCTCATCTCTAACAACTTGATCTTTCTCCCTATCTCTTAATCTCTTTCTCTATCTCTCGTCATCTCTCGTCATCTCTCTCATTTTTCCTACAGCAAACTCCATCACCAATCATCTCCCGTCGCCAACCCCATCTCCCTCACCGCAGTCACCTCCTCACCACCATCGCCTCGACCCCGACGTGCTCCTCCAACACCGAGCCCTCATCCCCTGCACACCAACGCTCTTCACTCGAGCTCTTCCCCTGTTAGGATCTGAATCAAAACGGATTAGGCAAGAAAACGCTCAAAGACTCCAACCCCTCCAGCTCGACCACCTCTGCAACCACCACGTTGCTGCTGCGGCCGCTCGCTACGACCACCTCAGGCGACCACCGACACTTTCGAGCTCCCAAGCCGACCCAACTCCATTCCCAGAAGCTCCACCTGCACAACCGACTGTTAGTGTATATGCCCTAGAGGCCATTACTGTATCATACTAGTTTGTATATTACTTGATGGAAGCTTGGGATATTCACCTTGTATAAACAATCTTGCTCAATATAGTAGTATGCTACTTGGTTTGTTTCTACTTCAATGTGTACTTGTGTTTATTTCAGTATATCACTTATACGCATTAGTGGAGCCCTTAGGATCTTTGCTTGATTACCAGCGTTGTGATGGCAGTCACACTAGTGGGGGCTGGGTAATCTATAAGCACATCTTTATACAGGTCCCTAGTCGTAGGACTATCGAGACAGGGCATCGATACTCCGGAGTAGACTAGCGTATGCGCTTCTCATCCCAGTGTGGGAGATGGTCTGTCCCACAGCCATCAGTACGTCGTACTGGAGATAGTATACGGGTGCTCGTTGGGTTACGAGTACACTGGACAGGACTCGTCGGGAACTGAAAGGTTGGTATTATACCTATCGTCAGTTATCAGTTCCCAGGTGACATGAGTACAGCTTAGTCCGCTGACTTGACACTGGCACTTCGCCTCGAGTGTGTTCCCACTACACTTTGATCACTACCCTACCACGGCTCAAAGGAGTCGTGCAAACAGGTAATGGTTGGGTGCAGTCCCGAAGCACTTGGAGGCAGTGCCGGTTAGACAGGATTCGTCTCTCCCGGTATTGGGGGTTGACATCGCGCTGTGTCTAGGAGAGCCATTACACGAGTAGTCCCTGGCCAGGGCAAGCGAGATATACTGGTAGGTTCCAGTGTTATCTCAGGGTGTTTTGGGCTTCACTCCGACACGACTTGTACCGCTATTGGGGGACTGACGTTTTACCGCCCCCTAGGCCCGACATGCGATGTATCAGACGAACAGACCGGACTGTACGGAGACTGTCACATTCAGACTCAGTAGGAGTACAGATGGGGTTTCACCTCGTCAGCCTTCTTGTCGACATCTACCTGGGGACCGTTACGCACAGCTAGTGCCGCTTGCGGTCTGTGGTTAAACCCACTGCCAGCGTAGTGTCGAGTCTTTAGAGTCCCACACAGAGGGTATTCGCCTCTGGGCAAAACAGAGTAGAGGTCGCATGGTTTTGCGACAGGGTTCGTTCTCATCCGCGCACTTGTGCACGTTTGGAGTCCGGACGGATATTACCGTCTGGCTCTGGTTTGAGTCAGATACTGGTATATGTTTTTGGGGTTGCTTTTATCTCTCAGTATTCATGTTCCTCGGAACAAGGATGCAGGTGTGTATGCACGGTTCTTTGAGGAAGAGGAAGAGGGTTTTCATTAGGGTTTCGGAACGGGTGCGTATGCACAGTTGACAGTCGTCTTTTTCCAAACCCTAATGGATTTATGTTATATCAATTAATAATATATAATAAAATGAAATTGTGTCATGGTTGGTTTTTATGTTGACTTGTTGACCATGGTTGACTTGTTGACCATGGTTGAAGTTTTGACCATCATCATTACAAAAGAAAGATGCTCTTTGATTCTAGCAAATTCATTTAATGTTTGAAATGATAATGGTCATTCTTAAACTTTCCATCAACCTTTTCATTTTCATTATTATTATTATTTTGATAATTCTTTTGCTTTATGTTATGGTTGCAAAAGAAAAAGAGCTCACTTTATCATAACAACTCTCTCTCCTCACTTCATCTTCTTCTTCCTCTAGCAAAAGAGAACCCTTCTCATGTGTTGAGAATCCTTCTCTTTAAAAGCAAAAGCAACCCCTAGTCACTCTCTACTCATTCTAGGTTCAAGGTTTAGCAAGCCGGAAACCTTAGTTCACTCAAAGATCGAGGAAGAGCCCAAAGGTCGAACCTTCGAGGTGGATCCATCTTCGACGGAAGAAGGCGACAAGAAGAGAACCATCAACCTCTACAAAAGTTTGAAGAAGAAGGAGTTCAAGTTTAGGTATAACCATCTTCATCCGAGTAGCTAAATCTCTTTAGCAAGTATGCTAGTTTTAGTTTAGACACGATCCCGACATTGTTTTAGTCCATGTTGCCTCTTGTGATAAAAATTTGTTTTTTATACCGTTTCCGCCTCCCCGTAAGCACCGGGGGTCGCAATATGTACTTACAGTGGTATCAGAGCCTAACTAAACTTAAACTAGCTTGGTAGTGAAGTGTAACGAAGTTCGGAACCGAAAAAATCACAA
This sequence comes from Agapanthus africanus, assembly GCA_030015575.1. Classification (NCBI taxonomy): domain Eukaryota; kingdom Viridiplantae; phylum Streptophyta; class Magnoliopsida; order Asparagales; family Amaryllidaceae; genus Agapanthus; species Agapanthus africanus. The sequence goes on along the minus strand of JASDDO010000024.1, from coordinate 513,859,679 downwards.
AACCGGAAAAACAAAACCCTAAGTTTCTGTTGAATTTTTTTCTGCTCTAAATGAAAAACTTTATACTTGTAAATTCGGCTCAGGGTTTTGTGTGAACACCCAAGAAAAACGTTGCCCTAATTCATTCAAACCGCCGCGCTTCCGCCGCACGAGGTAGGCATGTGCCGCGGAAGCGCCGCCATTTGTCGTCTTCTGTGCATCGTTTTTCGTGCAGTGTTCTTCTGTGTTGGTTTTGGGATTTTTAAAATATATTATATGTACCCAGATTTTCCAGAACAGAAATTCACTTTTGGGGTCCTATAATTCCGTATTTTTTTTTTCCGAACTTCACTGCACTTTGACTATGATGGTTATATCTGTGATGTTTGCATGTATTGAACGTCGGCTAATCGCTATAGGTCGATTAGTCGGGGTTATACATGATCTGTGTTTGATATTGGATTGTGTATATGAATGTGTTGGACTGTCGCGGGTGAATAGCCGGGGTGGATGTGAGATGAGCTTTTGTTTTTCTTTCATTCATTGTAAATGTAAATTGATGTAATAATTATTATTTGTTTGGCCGCACAACCGGGTCGGGGTTGTAGCCGTCATTGTATAATTCTTTTTACTGTTTTTGCTCCTAGGATAGACCCATGGAGGGGTGCACAAACTACCGGGAACTTGGCGGGTAGTTTGCCGCACCCGTAGGGGTCTTGGGTGGGGTATTTGCTATTCACCGCGACCGTGTAATCCGCTTTTCATTGCAGGCTCGAAAGGATTGCGGATTGCTAGTATATCCAATGTATTCATCTGTGATCTGTAATGTCTATCATTGCTTTCTATTTAGGCGTTGCTTATGTTTTACAGCCACGCTAGCCCAGCCCCCGCTCTGTCGTTAGTTAAGTAACCTAACGAGTGATGACGGGACCCCGTGGCGAATGCGAATGGCATAAGCGTACGTCATATTTTGGTTGTTTTCTGCAATGGTAGGATTAAATGATGGGACGCATTAAAAGAACTAATGCAAGAATATCACGCATTAAAAGAACTAATGCAAGATAATAAACCAAGTTAAAATCGTTGGAACACTTTCGAAAAACCACTCGGTTCTTTTCAAAACTAACTTTTAAATGCGGAGTTTGAGCCACTCCTTCTAAAAGCTATCTCGTTCCATCGATTATATCAAGTTCACTACGTTCACGGTTTTACCAAAACCATTCGTAGCCCTCCGTCGTTTCGCATGAATAGGCAATAGTATTCAAGCTGTGTATTTTGGCCAAAGTCAAGGCACAGTGATTGGTAGCTATTGGGTGTTCATGTGTAGCATAGATAGATGCGTTGGTTTGGGACAGTCGTGCTGCCATTTTGGCCAAAGTCAAGGGTATGTACGGATGGATCCAAATTAACCTGGAAAGTGACGGGTAGAACTTGACATGTGACTTATGATATTTTGGCCAAAGTCAAGGTCATAAGAGCATGGGGCAAAAATCCACATCGGGAGTTTCATAAGTACTGAAACTTGCTAGATTTGCATACCATTTGGAGTGTGATGATTATGGTAGGATTCCTTCATTTTCGTCACGCGATGATATTTGGATCCCGATCCTACTGTGAGTATATGCTACTCCTCGGGAAATTTCTCACTAAACGATCAATGCTATAAACCTAGTAGGTGCCTAGAAAGGTGTTAGCGGGGCTACGCCCCCAGGGAAAAGAGGTTCTTAAATTAAGGAACTTCGCGAAAGCGTTGGAAAACCTCCCTCGAAGTACCGACACTGGCCTGGCTGAACGGTTAAGCAAGTATTGTACGGTGGGATTGATCCCGGCTAATTCTTCCTTTGTGGTTTGAGGAGGGATTCGAGAGACAGTGGGAGCCATCCTGTTTAGACAAATTAAAAACCATTCTAAACTTGCAAGAGCATCGTGCTAAAGTGTTTCTTCTCTCCCCCCTGCAGCGACCAAATTCGAAATGACTGGACTTAAGTTACTTCTAGATAAAAACATACTGACAGGGCCAAACTACAAAGATTGGCTCAGGAATGTCAAATTGGCAATCGCTTACGACAAGCTGGGGTATCTTCTTACCACCAAAGCTCCCCCCGTCCCAGGTCCCACCTCCAGCGTCGCGGATAAGGAAATCCGTACGACTTGGGAGATTGATAGCGCGAAGGCCAGGTGCCTCGTACTTGCCTCGATGGACAACGACCATCAGAGGAGGCACGAGAATATGGATTTGGAATCCATATTTCTTCATACAAAAGAACTGTATGGAGAGCAGTCTCGTATCGCAAGATACGAAGTGTCGAAGAAGTTATTTTCGACAAAGTTGGCCGTCGGATCATCGGTAGCGGACCACGTGCTTAAGATGATTGGCTACACTGAGGAGCTCGCGGAACTTGGGACCACGTTGGACAGTGAACTCTATACGGATATAATTCTCCAGTCCCTTCCATCCACTTACGCCCAGTTCATACTGAATTTCAACTTGCAAGAAAAGGAAGTTGAACTTTTAGAACTCCTCAACCTGCTGAGGAGCGCAGAGGGCACCCTACAGAAGGGTAGGGATACACCCGCTTTGTTTGTAGGAGGATCTTCTTCCTCTAGGTCCAAGGCGAAAGCCAAGGGAAAGAGGAAGAAAGCCCCCGCCAAACCAAGAGGCGGTGTTAGTAAAGTGGGTACGAAGGGAAAGGAAAAGGCAACAAAGATTGCGGGGAAGCTTATTGGAAAGGAAGAGTGCTTCTATTGTCATAAGAGTGGACACTGGAAGAAAGATTGCAGGGCTTGGAAGGCCAGGACACAGGAACTGAAGCAGGTTGCGGCTTCAGCTTCAGGTGTGTATGTTATTGAAAACTGTCTTTCTATAAACTCTACTTCCTGGGTATTGGATACCGGATCAGGATCTCATATCTGTAATTCTTTGCAGGCGTTGAGAAACCGTAGGGTTTTGAAGGCAGGTGACATGACCCTCAGAGTTGCAAACGGAGCTAGCATGGATGCTAAAGCCGTGGGGGACTATCACCTGGGAATGTCAGATGGGCATGTTTTGGTTTTGCGTAATTGCTTTTTTGTACCCAACGCAACTTGTAATATCATTTCTGTATCTTTGGTTTCTAAAGAAGGTTATGAATTTGCGTTTGTAAGTAATGTTGTAAACATTCACCTTAATCAAGTTCTGATTGGGTCAGGTACACTGAGCAATGGTATATACGTATTAAACCAACCACAAATTTTCAATGTCCAGCATACACACAAAAGAAAGTCTCCAGATATCAATCAGACTTTCTTATGGCATTGTAGACTGGGTCACATCAATGAGAGAAGGTTGACTAAGTTACATACAGAAGGATATTTGGATCCGTTCGAATATCAATCGTATGCCACTTGTCAATCCTGTCTCAAAGGAAAGATGATAAAGACTCCGTTCACTGGACACGGAGTAAGAGCGAGCGAGCTCTTGGGACTCGTACACAGCGACGTGTGCGGTCCAATGTCTACACATGCGCGAAGCGGTTATTCTTACTTCATTACTTTTACGGATGATTTTTCAAGATACGGTTATGTTTTCTTAATGAAATATAAGTCCGAAGCTTTTGAAAAATTCCAGGAATATAAGAATGAAGTAGAAAAACAAACCGGCAAAAGTATCAAGATTCTAAGATCGGATCGAGGTGGAGAATACTTAAGTGCCGAGTTCCTGAATTATTTAAAAGAGAACGGGATTCTCTCTCAGCTTACTCCTCCATACACTCCGCAACACAACGGTGTATCGGAGAGACGGAACCGAACCCTATTGGATATGGTACGGTCCATGATGAGTAATACTGAGTTACCGCGATCATTCTGGGGGTATGCGCTAGAATCAGCTGCGTACCTTTTGAACCGAGTTCCTACTAAGACTGTGCCTACTACACCATATGAGATGTGGTGTGGGAAGAGACCCCATCTCAGTCACATTAAGACTTGGGGAAGTCCAGCTTTTGTTAAAAAGCAGCATGCGGACAAGCTCGAGGCGCGCTCAGTACTGTGTAAGTTTGTGGGATATCCAAAGAATTCCAAGGGATATCTTTTCTACTACGAAGAGGAACAAAAAGTTCTTGTTTCTCGTCATGCCCACTTTCTAGAACACCAGTTCTTAGAAAAAGAATTAAGTGGGAGCGCAGTAGAACTGGAAGAAATTCCAGAACCACAGACTATTACTGAAAGCTTAGTGGAACCAGAGGGTTCAAATGAACAGGACATTCCTACGCCGCTCCGCAGGAGTAGTAGGCAGTCTCATCCGCCCGAGAGATACTACGGTTTTCTCATAGACGGGGATAGAGAGGATTGCATCATAGATTATGATGAGCCTACTAGCTTCCAGCAGGCCGTTCAGAGCGTTGACTCAGTAAAATGGCTGGATGCAATGCGGACCGAAATGGAGTCCATGTACACCAACAAAGTATGGACGTTGGACATTGCTCCAGACGGGGTAAAACCCGTAGGATGCAAGTGGATCTTCAAAAGGAAGATTGGTGTAGATGGACAGGTTGAGACCTATAAAGCTAGACTTGTAGCAAAGGGTTTCCGTCAAAGACCTGGCTTGGACTATGACGAAACTTTTTCTTCAGTGGCTATGCTGAAATCCATTTGGATCCTTCTTGCCATTGCTGCCTTCCACGATTATGAGATTTGGCAGATGGACGTAAAAACCGCTTTTCTAAATGGAAATTTAGAGGAGTGTGTCTATATGGATCAGCCAGAGGGTTTCATTCAGAGTGGGAGCAGCGGAAAGGTGTGCAAGTTGCTTAAGTCCATCTATGGACTAAAGCAGGCATCGCGGAGTTGGAACATCTGTTTTGATGAGACGGTCAAGGAATTTGACTTTATCAAAAATCCAGATGAACCATGCATCTATAGTAGATTTGTAGCGAGAACTGTAGTATTCCTTGTTTTATACGTGGATGACATTCTCTTAATAGGAAATGACATTCCTATGCTACAATCTGTCAAGGGTTTCTTGTCACACAGGTTCTCCATGAAAGACCTGGGTGATGCCTCTTACATCCTGGGGATCCGGATCCATCGTGATAGATCCAAGAGGATATTAGGACTTTCACAGTCCAGGTAGATCGACACCGTACTGAAAAGATTCAGTATGGAAGATTCCAAGCGCGGTAACCTACCGGCTTGTCACGGGATCACCCTCTCTAAAGAGATGTCTCCCAAGACTGATTTGGAGAGGGATCGCATGTCTATTATACCCTATGCTTCTGCGGTAGGCTCTATAATGTATGCGATGTTGTGTACCAGACCGGATGTAGCTTATGCACTGAGTGTAGTAAGCCGGTATCAGTCAAACCCTGGGGAGAAACACTGGATAGCAGTAAAGAACATTCTCAAGTACCTGAGGAGGACTAAGGAGATGTTCTTGGTGTATGGCGGAAAAGACCTCCAGATCGAGGCCTTTGCTGACTCCAGCTTCCAGAGTGATAAGGATGATTCCAAGTCCATGTCGGGTTTTGTCTTCACCCTCAATGGAGAGGCGGTGTGTTGGAAGAGTTCCAAACAGGAAACCGTTGCAGACTCGACTATGGAAGCGGAATACATCGCTGCATCTGATGCCGCAAAAGAAGCTGTCTGGATGAGGAAGTTCTTGAAAGAACTTCAGGTGGTTCCGTCCATTGTTGACCCAATACCTCTGTATTGCGACAACAACGGGGCTATAGCTTTAGCGAAGGAACCCAGGTCCCATCAGAGATCCAGGCACATCTTGAGGCGATATCACCTGATCAGGGAGATCGTGGATCGCAAGGAGATCGAGGTTCGGAGGGTTGCTTCAGAAGAAAACACTGCAGATCCATTCACCAAGGCCCTACCTCTGACTCAGTTCGAGCGGCTGATCGAGATGATAGGTCTTCGATACGCCAGTTCATGGCCTTAGTGTAAGTGGGAGATTGTTAGTGTATATGCCCTAGAGGCCATTACTGTATCATACTAGTTTGTATATTACTTGATGGAAGCTTGGGATATTCACCTTGTATAAACAATCTTGCTCAATATAGTAGTATGCTACTTGGTTTGTTTCTACTTCAATGTGTACTTGTGTTTATTTCAGTATATCACTTATACGCATTAGTGGAGCCCTTAGGATCTTTGCTTGATTACCAGCGTTGTGATGGCAGTCACACTAGTGGGGGCTGGGTAATCTATAAGCACATTCTTATACAGGTCCCTAGTCGTAGGACTATCGAGACAGGGCATCGATACTCCGGAGTAGACTAGCGTATGCGCTTCTCATCCCAGTGTGGGAGATGGTCTGTCCCACAGCCATCAGTACGTCGTACTGGAGATAGTATACGGGTGCTCGTTGGGTTACGAGTACACTGGACAGGACTCGTCGGGAACTGAAAGGTTGGTATTATACCTATCGTCAGTTATCAGTTCCCAGGTGACATGAGTACAGCTTAGTCCGCTGACTTGACACTGGCACTTCGCCTCGAGTGTGTTCCCACTACACTTTGATCACTACCCTACCACGGCTCAAAGGAGTCGTGCAAACAGGTAATGGTTGGGTGCAGTCCCGAAGCACTTGGAGGCAGTGCCGGTTAGACAAGATTCGTCTCTCCCGGTATTGGGGGTTGACATCGCGCTGTGTCTAGGAGAGCCATTACACGAGTAGTCCCTAGCCAGGGCAAGCGAGATATACTGGTAGGTTCCAGTGTTATCTTAGGGTGTTTTGGGCTTCACTCCGACACGACTTGTACCGCTATTGGGGGACTGACGTTTTACTGCCCCCTAGGCCCGACATGCGATGTATCAGACGAACAGACTGGACTGTACGGAGACTGTCATATTCAGACTTAGTAGGAGTACAGATGGGGTTTCACCTCGTCAGCCTTCTTGTCGACATCTACCTGGGGACCGTTACGCACAGCTAGTGCCGCTTGCGGTCTGTGGTTAAACCCACTGCCAGCGTAGTGTCGAGTCTTTAGAGTCCCACACAGAGGGTATTCGCCTCTGGGCAAAACAGAGTAGAGGTCGCATGGTTTTGCGACAGGGTTCGTTCTCATCCGCGCACTTGTGCACGTTTGGAGTCCGGACGGATATTACCGTCTGGCTCTGGTTTGAGTCAGATACTGGTATATGTTTTTGGGGTTGCTTTTATCTCTCAGTATTCATGTTCCTCGGAACAAGGATGCAGGTGTGTATGCACGGTTATTTGAGGAAGAGGAAGAGGGTTTTCATTAGGGTTTCGGAACGGGTGCGTATGCACAGTTGACAGTCGTCTTTTTCCAAACCCTAATGGATTTATGTTATATCAATTAATAATATATAATAAAATGAAATTGTGTCATGGTTGGTTTTTATGTTGACTTGTTGACCATGGTTGACTTGTTGACCATGGTTGACTTGTTGACCATGGTTGAAGTTTTGACCATCATCATTACAAAAGAAAGATGCTCTTTGATTCTAGCAAATTCATTTAATGTTTGAAATGATAATGGTCATTCTTAAACTTTCCATCAACCTTTTCATTTTCATTTTCATTATTATTTTGATAATTCTTTTGCTTTATGTTATGGTTGCAAAAGAAAAAGAGCTCACTTTATCATAACAACTCTCTCTCCTCACTTCATCTTCTTCTTCCTCTAGCAAAAGAGAACCCTTCTCATGTGTTGAGAATCCTTCTCTTTAAAAGCAAAAGCAACCCCTAGTCACTCTCTACTCATTCTAGGTTCAAGGTTTAGCAAGCCGGAAACCCTAGTTCACTCAAAGATCGAGGAAGAGCCCAAAGGTCGAACCTTCGAGGTGGATCCATCTTCGACGGAAGAAGGCGACAAGAAGAGAACCATCAACCTCTACAAAAGTTTGAAGAAGAAGGAGTTCAAGTTTAGGTATAACCATCTTCATCCGAGTTGCTAAATCTCTTTAGCAAGTATGCTAGTTTTAGTTTAGACACGATCCCGACATTGTTTTAGTCCATGTTGCCTCTTGTGATAAAAATTTGTTTTTTATACCGTTTCCGCCTCTCCGTAAGCACCGGGGGTCGCAATATGGACTTACACCGACGAGCTCCTCCTCCTTTAGCTCGAGCCCACCAACGCCACAAACCCACTGCCACCTCGCCGCCTCCATCGACCCACCGAGCCCCTGTTAGTTATATGTATGCCCTTGAGTCCATTACTGTACATACGATGCATATTGTAGTGGATGCTTGGACATATATAGGAAGGACTTTCTTACTCGACATGATAGTATGCTATCTGGTTGCACTTTATATTAACATGTATATTGATTGTCTCTATATTACATGTTGATACGGCCCTTAGGATAAGTACTTGACTACCAGGATTATTATGCAGATCATACTAGTGGAGACAGAGTAGTCGCTAAGTACATCCTTCAAATGTTCCTAATCGAGGGTGTATCTAGACAGGGCATCGATATACCAGAGTAGACTAGCGTAGCTTCTCGACCCATGTAGATAGGCGATGGATGATCCCATATCCATTGGTGTTTGACATCAGAGATAGTATACGGGTGCTCAGTGGAGACTGGGTACACTGAACGGACTCGCCGAGAACTCCCAGATGGTATTATACCTCACGTCAGATGGCAGTTCTCTGGTGATACTGGTACAGATTAGTCTGTAGACCCGAGATCGTCATAGAGTCTTGTGTGATTCCCAATATGCTTTGATTTCCACCTTACCACGTTCAAGAGAACGTGCAAAACGGTGGCTTTTGGATACAGTCCTGAATCACATGGAAGCAATGAGCGATAGGAGGGGTTTCATCTCTTCCGGTATTGGGGGTTGATGTTGTGCTGTGCTCGATTGGCTGTAACAGGAAGTCCCTGGCCAGGGCCGCTTTAGAGATATACTGGCAAGTGTCATTAGTAGTTTCTCGACCCGTCATGAGCCTCATATCGACATGACTTATCGAGTTACCGGGGTCTGACGTTTACCACCCCTAGACGAGATATGCGACATATCAGACGAAGAGACCGGACTGTACGGTAGTGTTACTGATTGGATTCGCAGAGTATGAGCAGGCTTGCTTGTTGATCTTCTGATCGCTCAATACCCGGGTGGCCGTTACGTTTAGCAGACCGCTTGTGGCTTATGGGTGTTTGATATAATCATCACTTACTGCCGGAGTATTGATGAGTCTTTAGAGTCCTACACAGAGGTTTCCTGACTCAAGCGAAACGGAGTAGGAGCACATATGAGATATGTGCGGGACCGAGATTAATGCATGTATGAGATACCACATTCTATTCTCACGATGTGTGGCATGATTGGTTATATGTGATATAACCGGATTATCGGATCAAGTGTTGATTCTATAAGATATTACATTTGATATTAGTCGGTTATATGTGATATGACCGGATCATTAAATTAAGTGTTGATTTAATGATTTAATGTATAATTATATATTTGATATATTACTTTACATTAACTAGTATTGACTCACTTAAGATTGTTTTCTCATTTTATGCGCACATAGTGTATATGTGATATATGTTTATGTACATGTTTGTATCATGCTTGATGATACATGCAAATATGGGTGTGTGTATGACTTACACCATACTTAAGATAATAGTTAGGGTTTTTATTTATTTTGTAATTCAAAATTGGTGGCATTTTGTCATGGCATGAAGCTTCATGAAGCTTAGTGATAACCATTGACCAAGTCTATTTATTTTGTTTTACTAAAGATATTTATTAACCAAACCATTAGCTTAAACCATGGTTATATCTCTACAATGGTTAGTATATGATACTAGCTCACCCATGGTTGCATAACTCATTTTCATTATTCACTTTGGTTTATTTTTTTTGAGTTGCTTTCTTCTTCTTTTTCCAAAAGCTTTCTAGATTCAATGGAGTTGTGAGAAAAATGTGAGAAAATGAAATCTAAAGTGAGCTCACTTCCTACTTCATCATCCTCTACTACTTTCCATTTAGTATAAGGTGTTGGCTTCACTAATTCTATAGTTAGTGAAGAGATAGCTTGGGTTAGTGTCTCCTCGACGTAGATCATCTTCGGCCTCGAAGACTTCGAAGCAAGCATGTTCGTTTCTTCATGGGAGCCTCTCTAGAATCCGGAGTTCATGATCGCATCGAAGGGACTACCACACGGAGCTATTGAAGTGAAGGACCGGTCTACAAAGGTTGTATTCCTTGCTCTCTTTACTTGCAAAGTGTTTGCATTTTCATTCCGTCGGATTTCTAGTTAACGATTCTTAGTTAGGGTTAGCTAGAACAACAAATTTTTGAATTTGGTATGGATGATGCCTCCCGAAATCTGTAGTAGTATCAGAGCCATGCTAGAAATTTTTATGGATTTTGTTAAGATTACGAAACCGAAATACTCCGAAACTTGAAACGCCAAAATAAGGTTTCTGTCGATTTTAAAAGTTGTTCAAAATTTTTTTTAAACAAGTACAGAATGATGTATGAGATATATCAAGAACACCATAAAAATTTCAGAAAAATCAAAGATTTTTTGGCCGGCCACCACCTAGCTCATCTTGGCCCAAATCCGAGCTCCCCCCCTGAAATTTTATGTGTGTTCCATTGACTTGGTTTTGATATTTCAGGTGTTGTTTGTTTTTGCTAATTTTGCATGTGATGTAATCTTACACTATAAACAATTTGGAGTGTTTCGTATTCGTAGTTTTAACAATGTTTCGGGTTATTCACATATTTTCTAGGCGAGGTTAAAAAGTTCGATCGAATGTCAAAAACCTATTTTTCTAAGTTTAACGTATTCGGAAAAACAAGCAAGTAATTCTATGAATTCTCTAGAAGAATGAAATCCTAACTCGACTTTTTTGGATCGCGGAACCGCGGTCATACCCTAGGGTTTGCCGTAGTTCCGTAGCGACATGAGTGAGGCTTGGGTTTGCCCTTCTACGGCTGGTGCATAGGTACTGTGGCATATTCTGGGTATTATTAAAACTGTGCTCAACTATTGAGCTGTCGGGAAATTGTGGGACTTTGATAAATCGATCGAAAAGTTTAACGTTCATTCGGGTATCATGTGATGGGATACAATATTTGGAATCCACAAAAGTAGTTATGAGATAACTAATTTGAATGTTATAAATCTAGCAATTTAGTCTCATTTGATCGGTTGTCACGGGATTTTGATGTGATCAAAAGTCCGTCGCAATCACGTAGTATATGCGGATACTCGCCGGGTAACCTTATTAGATAGCTACGCCCCATAGCCCCGACCAAGTGACTGTAGGAGAACCCCGTCGCCAAAAGCATCCGTTTGGGTGCTCGCGGCAGTGGTGTTCCGCCTTAGTGCATTTTGTCGACGGTATCGGGGGGTGCGGCTGTCTAATAAAGTTTCCGACGAGCATTCGATCAGGATGTCGGGAATCTTGTTGAATTTCCCGACTTGATATTGAAAAGTGTTTTCGAGATCGAGACTAAAATGCAGGGTTTATAATTGTTAGGCATGTGATGTCTAAGGAATTCATTTGGTTAGGCATGAAATCCAAAGTATGCGATACGTTGGGTTTATGATGTCTAAGGTGGTTGCGGATTCCAACTGTTATAATTTTTCACTTTCTTTTCTGCGATCGTAAGTGTAATATGTGGTGTATCGCCGGTTTTGGTGCTATATGTCAACGACAACTGGGATACGCATATTTACTTACGTTGATGACATGTGATGTTATGTGTTGCTGTGATATGTTATATTCGATCGTCGTGTTTTGAATAGCCGGGTTTTTTTATGTGAGATGAGAGTTTTTCATTTTCATTCATGTAAAATTCATTGTATGTAATATTCTTTTATTGGGGCACCTCTGGGTTGAGGATGATTGTTAGTTATGTATATGCCCTAGAGGCCATTGTTGTACATATGATGTATATTATGATGGATGCTTGGATATATACAGAGAGGACTTTCTTGTTCGTCATGATAGTATGCTATTTGGTTTCACTTTATCTTAACATGTTGACTTGTATTGGTTTACTGTCTTTCTCTCACATGTTGATAAAGCCCTTAGGATCTGTACTCGACTACTGGGATTATGATGAGATCATACTAGTGGGGCCACGGTAGTCGATGAGTACATCCTATAAATGTTCCTAGTCAAGAGTATATCGAGACAGTGCATCGATACACCAGAGTAGACTAGCGTATACGCATCTTGACCCATATGTGGGCGATGGATGATCCCATATCCATCGGTGTTTGACATCAGAGATGGTGTACGGGTGCTCAGTGGAGACTGGGTACACTGGACGGACTCGTCGAGAACTCCCAGATGGTGATATACCACACGTCAGATGGCAGTTCTCCGGTGACACTGGTACAGGGTAGTCTGTAGACCCGAGATCGTCATAGAGTCTTGTGTGATTCCCACTGTGCTTTGATTTCCACCTTACCACGTCCAAGAGGGCATGCAAAACGGTGGCTTTTGGGTACAGTCCCGAATCACATGGAGGCAATGAGCGATAGGAGGGGATTCGTCTTTCCAGGTATAGGGAGTTGATGTTGTGCTGTGTTCGATTGGCTATAACTGGAAGTCCCTGGCCAGGGCTGATATAGAGATATACTGGTAAGTGTTACTAGTAGTTTCTCGACCTGTTATGAGCCTCATATCGACACGACTTATCGGTTACAGGGGTCTGACGTATACCACCCCTAGACTTGATATGCGACATATCAGACGAACAGACCGGACTATACGGGAGTGTTACTGATTGGATTCACAGGAGAACGGACATGCTAGCTTGTTGATCTTCTGATTGCTCAATACCTGGGTGGCTGTTACGTTTAGCTGACCGCTTGCAGCTTGTGGGTGTTTGATATGATCATCACCTGCTACCGGCGTATTGACGATTCTTTAGAGTCCTACACAGAGGTTTCTTGGCTCAGGCAAAACGGAGTAGAGGCACATATGTGATATGTGCAGGACCGAGGATAATGCGATATGAGATACCGTATTATATTCTCGCGATATTTAGATATGAATCGGGACATCGGATCAAGAGTTGATTCGATGAGTCGGTACATGATATATTAGTCGGTTATATTCGATATAGCCGGATCGTTGGATCAAGTGTTGATTCGATGATTTAATGTATAATGATATATATCATATATTGTATTACATTATCTAATATTGGCTCGCTTTATTATTTCATTTTCTCACCGGATTAATACATTGATATATATGCGATATATGTTAATTGTATTATTTTCTTTTGTTGCAAATATATAATATATATGTGATATATATTATTGTGACATGATATGATTTATTATAAAACATGTTTAAGGATGATAAAAAGGGATTAGGGTTTGATTAGGGTTAGTTTCTTCTTGTTCATTCTAGAAGGATTCTATTTTGTCTTGGTTAAGATATTATGGTTGATACTTATCCTTAACCTAACTAAACCCTAACTCTAGTTTATTCTCTACAAGTTTTAACCTCTCATCCTTGACCATGGTTCTATGATTAATCATATACTCTTGACTAATATTCAACATAAAAGGATTATTCTTTTCATTCTTCATCTTCTTCTCTCTTGAGTTTTGAGAGAGAGCTCACTAGAAAATCCTTTTGTGATGATTTATTGTGAGAAAGTGAATTAAAAAGATAGCATAAATACTACTCCATCATCCTCATATAATCTAGCCCATTAGATTAGGGTGTTCATCTCTTTAGAGTGAGAAAGCTTAGGTTATAGCAACTTCGACGTAGATCATCGGAGAATCAGAACACTTCAAGCTAGTATGGATCGTTCGAGTCGTGGAGCCTCTCTTGAGTCCGGGAGATCGTGGATCGCGGCGAAGGGACTTCTACTCGGAGCTTGTAAAGCGAAGGAGCGGACTACAAAGGTTGTAATCCCTCACACTTAGCTTTAAAGATATCATCTTGCATGCTAAACCCTAATAATCTAGCAAAGATCCCGTCTTTGGGTTGTTCGGCACATGTAAAATTTTATTCGGGCATGTTTGATGCTTTATGAACCTTCACAAGTGTGCCTAGGAACCCTACAATGATGTCACCATTGTATATTATTTACTTTTCCGCATTAGGATAGACCCAAGGCGGGGAGCACAACTAATCGGGTTCTAGAGTCCAGTGGGAGACCATCTCGAGGAGTCGAGAACGGGTCTCCTAACTCTAGAATTGGTAGGGTTGCTTGCCGCTCTCGTAGGGGTCTAGGGGTGTGGGATTGGCTATTCATCACGACTGTGGAATCCATATTTTATACAGGCTTAATTTAAAACCCGGAAATCCTAGCATATCCAATATTTCATATGTTGTGTTCTGCTGCAATATTCTGTGAAGTGATCATTGTATATGTTGAGATAGATATTGGATATAGTATATGTGATATATTATATAGACATTGCTTATGTTTTACATCCGCGCTAGCCCTGCCCTGCTCTGCTGTCATGCCCCGCTTCCCAGTATACGGGCAGAGGACGCGACGAGGCCGCTACGTATTTACCGTGAAGTAAATACGCTAAGCGTATTTAAGCAATATAAAAATAAAGCACACGAGACAAGATAAAATAAAAACAACAACTTTATTTATTCACATTCTTTTTGTACAATGCATGGAAAGTAAATACAACTGAACTAAAGCAATACCTAAATAATGGCATAACAGAAATGAAAAGTACTGAATGGAAAGTGTACAATGACTAGAGCTCGGGGTCTTCACCGAACTGGTCCAACTCTTCAGCAGTGGGCTCGATCCCTGAAGTGTCCAGATCACCTGACGACATTCAAAGAAGAAAGAAAGAGAATGTCGTCAGCGAACAAGTCGCTCGGTAAGTCCCAAAGATAAGGGAGGAATAGACAGAATAAGAGGTATCTTTTAAAGTTGTGTTATATTGTTGTAATATTGTGTTAACGCTGTTGTTTGTAACTTGGTACAGAAGGATGCCGGTGTATACGAGAGGGGTCTCTATATGCTAGAGACCAGGGCAAACGGAATGTACAAGGAACCGTTAAGCCACGGTACAACAATAACGGAATATAGGTTAGGTGTCTTAATCTTACTGTCTCGTGCCACTTTTAACACCTTCCGTACCGATCTACCCCTTAAACCTCGTAGTGTTTTGATTGTATTGTTGTATTGTATTGTATAGATTGTATAGTTGGATGACTGACCAAAACCATGATATCAGTAAACGGATATAACTGTATAATCATGTAAATGGAATAACCGTAGAATATTCCAAGTCCCAAAGTATATTTTTCAAAATACACCCCAAGTATATATTAATCGTCTCTAGAGTTGTAATGATTATAGATTTTATATTGTGATATTTCTAGTGAAATTATCTTATTTTCATAATAAGCGGTATTTATTTGTAATATTGGTTTTGTATAGAATTCATGGTATTTTAGTGTAAAATTGATTTTTGTGATATTTTTAGCAAAAGGTGGAATATTTATAACACTTCAAAATAGATATCTTTATGTTACATATACATATATTTATATGAAAATAATTTTTGTATATATTTATAATATTCTAGAAATCTCATTTTCGTAAGATGTCGTATTTTAAATCTTTCGAGATCGAATGCTCCTTGCGGAGGTTTGAATCTCGCACTACTAAGCCCGAGGATGTGCGATAATCTGCACCATCTCGAACGGGTTTCCCAAAATGGGTTGTAGCGGCGCTTTGCAAAGATTGTATAAATACTAAATCCTTTAGAAAACGGTTTTATTAAGTAAATGGTATTAAAATGAAATTGTGTTGTTTTCCCATATTCTATGTTCCCAAGGGTATTGTGCTATATTGTATATGGGTGTGTGAGGAGATAGGTCATTATCTCATGATCTACTTAAAGGTATAGCAAAGTTTTTTGATGTTAAATGTAGAATTGAAATTATGTGGTATTTAAATGAAAATACGGTAAAATGAAATAGCATTTGATTTGAAACTTGATCAATATGGTTGATTAATGTTTAATAGTCAACATGAATTGGTTTAAGCATGATTGTATTAAAGAAAAGTGAGGTTTTATAAAGAATCCGAATCGGAAATCGGATTTGTTCTGATTCCGTTGGGTTTTATAATTCCGTATTTCTAGAATAGAATAAAGAAATTAGAAATGGGACTTATGGGTTTAGGACAACAAGGAGAGGGAGATGGATCGGGATGAGTCGCCGGTGCGTCGTTTCGTCGCCGGGAGCTCCTAGGATGGTCGTCGGATGTTCGCAGGAAAATTCACCATCGCTTCGCTTCTTGCTTGTTTTCAAAGTATACAAGTTTTCTTAGAAATTTTTGAGAGTTGGCTCAGAGTTTGGGGTGAGAGGGTAGAAGGTAGGGATGGTATTTATAGGGTTAGGCTAGATGAAGGGTTTTAATTTAAAAAATGTAAAAAATGTATTGATAATCATTAAAAATTGGAGTAAATAGGGTATAATGAGCTCTCTAGAAATGGTCTGCAGATTTAAAGTATGCAGGGGGTAGGGCATGTGAAGAGGCACCAATTTGTAGTTGACGACTCGGTCGACCGGCCGAGTCCGGCCGGCGGCGCTGGCCCAAGTCCGGCCGAGTCGAGGGCTTGGAAGGTGGGGGGTCGCCGGAGGTAGTCACTGGTACTTTCATTTTTGTGGGTGTAGTGGGAAAATCTGGAGTTATCACGTGTTGATTGTTGGGCTTCTATAAAATTTAAAACAAAATAAATATTAAAAATAATGTGGGCATGAGATTTGAACTCTGATGGCTTGGTTCAGCAATGTAAGGTATTACCAATGAGCTACAAGCTCCTTCTTATAATTAAATCGCTAATTAATTACTTAAGTCTTGTGCTCAGGCAATAAATACCCCTTTATGGATTTTTGAAATATTTTTGTAAAAACTTGTATAGGAAATTTTGGGTTGTTACATTCTACCCTACTTATAAAAATTTCGTTCTCGAAATTTATAAAAGGAAAGTGTAACAGATTCAAGAAAGTTTGGTGATAGAAGTACTTGATAGTGTATGAAAATATGTGAAGGAATGAAAGAATGCGAAGGTTTTGGTAAGATTGTTAAAGAGGTGAGGGAATTTTGGGTTAGGAGAATTCTACAGCCTAAGCCTATCGATTTCTTCTTTCCGAAAGAACACTTTGAACTTCAAGAAAAAGGATTCAAAATATATGAAATTGTAAGATTCAAGGAATATGATTGTAAAAAATGTTTTAGTTGCTGGTTCTTGTGTTATATTGCTTAGATTGTTCACGCAGAACAGAACTGCATAGTATGATTCCATACAGCTCTGATCTGCATGGGCCGCCAACAAAACTTGTCACACCTCGCTTCCCAGTATACGGGCAGAGGACGCAATAATGCCGCTACGTATTTACTGTGAAGTAAATACGCTAAGCGTATTTAAGCAATATAAAAATAAAGCACAAGAGACAAGATATAATAAAAACAATAACTTTATTTATTCACATTCTTTCTGTACAATGCATGGAAAGTAAATACAACTGAACTAAAGCAATGCCTAAATAATGGCATAACAGAAATGAAAAGTACTGAATGGAAAGTGTACAATGAGTAGAGCTCAGGGTCTTCACTGAACTGGTCCAAGTCTTCAGCAGTGGGCTCGATCCCTGAAGTGTCCAGATCACCTGACGACATTCAAAGAAAAAAGAAAGAGAATGTCGTTAGCGAACAGGTCACTCGGTAAGTCTCAAAGATAAGGGAGGAATAGACAGAATAAGAGGTATCTTTTAAAGATGTGTTATATTGTTGTAATGTTGTGTTAACGCTGTTGTTTGTAGTTTGGTACAGAAGGATGCCCGTGTATACGAGAGGGGTCTCTATATGCTAGAGACCAGGGCAAACGGAATGTACAAGGAACCATTAAGCCACGGTACAACAGCAACGGAATATAGGTTAGGTGTCTTAATCTTACTGTCTCATGCCACTTTTAACACCTTCCGCACCAATCTACCTCTTAAACCCCGTAGTGTTTTGATTGTATTGTTATATTGTATTGTATAGATTGTATAGTTGGATGATTGACCAAAACCATGATATCAGTAAACGGATGTAACTGTATAATCATGTAAATGGAATAACCGTAGAATCATTTAAATGGATGTATATTCATGGTTCGGTTCAGTTAATGTAGATTGAATGTATTGAATAGATTGAATATAGAGATTCATGTTGAATCAGAATATTGTAGATTGTACATTGTAGATTGTAGATTGTACTTGAATCATATTCAAGTCAGATTATAGAGAGACTTAATCTGAGTCAGACAATTAGAAAATTAAATTGAAGTCCTGATTGTTTTGATGTTATCGGTAACCGCTGCACATGGGCGGCAGGATTTGTGTCTTTTTTAAAACCGATTACTGTGTTGATAACACCGTTTGTTAATTGTCTACCTTAGATAGGCAAGCACCCACTTCTCCGGCTCCCTGAGGCTCAAGAGATTGGTCCCGCTTAAACCTATGTTTACTAGGGTCCTTAGGGTAATTTATAGAACTTGAGGGGGGTTTTATATAAAAATACTCTTTTATATTTTTTAAAACACACCCCAAATATTTATTAATCGTTTTTAGAGTTGTAATGATTATAGATTTTGTATTATGATATTTCTAGTGAAAATATCATATTTTCATAATAAGTGGTATTTATTTGTAATATTGGTTTTGTATGGAATTCATGGTATTTTAGTGTAAAATTGATTCTTGTGATATTTTTAGCAAAAGATGGAATATTTATAATATTTCAAAATAGATATCTTTATTTTACATATACATATATTTATATGAAAATAATTTTTGTATATATCTATAATATTCTAGAAATCTCGTATTTTTAAGATGTCGTATTTCAAATCTTTCGAGACCGAATGCTCCTTGCGGAGGTCTGAATCTCGCACTACTAAGCCCGAGAATGTGTGATAATCCGCACCATCCTGAACGGGTTCCCCAAAATGGGTTGTAGCGGCGCTTTGCAAAGATTGTATAAATACTAAATTCTTTAGAAAACGGTTTTATTAAGTAAATGGTATTAAAATGAAATTGTGTCATTTTCCCGTATTCTATGTTCCCAAGGGTATTGTGCTATGTTGTATATGAGTATGTGAGGAGGTAGGTCATTACCTCATGATCTACTTAAAGGTATAGCAAAATTTTGTGATGTTAAATGTAGAATTGAAACTATGTGGTATTTAAATGAAAATACGGTAAAATGAAATAGCAATTACTTTTAATTTGAAACTTGATCAATATGGTTGATTAATGTTTAATAGTCATCATGAATTGGTTTAAGCATGATTGTATTAAAGAAAAGTGAGATTTTATAAAGAATTCGAATCGAAAATCGGATTTGTTCCGATTCCGTCGGGTTTTATAATTCTGTATTTCTAGAATAGAATAGAGAAATTAGAAATGGGACTTATGGGTTTAGAACAACAAGGAGAGGGAGATGGATCGGGAGGAGTCACCGGTGCGTCGTTTCATCGCCGGGGGCTCCTAGGATGGTCGTCGGAAGTGCGCCGGAAAATTCGCCGTAGATTCGCTTCTTGTTCGTTTTCAAAGTACACAAGTTTTCTTGGAAATTTTTGAGAGTTGGCTCAGAGTTTGGGGTGAGAGGGTAGAGGGTAGGGTTGATATTTATAGGGTTAGGCTAGGGTTAGGATAGATGAAGGGTTTTAATTTAAAAAATGTAAAAAATGTATTGAAAATCATTAAAAATTGAAGTAAATAGGGTATAATGAGCTCTCTGGAAGTGGTCTGCAGATTTAAAATATGCAGGGAGGTAGGGCATGTGAAGAGGCACCAATTTGTAGTTGACGACTCGGCCGACCGGCGGAGCCGGCCCAAGTCGGCCGGTCCGCCGGCCGACTCGGCCGGGTCCGGCCGAGTCGAGGGCTCGGAAGGTGGGGGGTCGTCGGAGCTAGTCACTGGTACTTTCAGTTTTGTGGATGTAGTGGGAAAATCTGGAGTTATCACGTGTTGACTGTTGGGCTTCTATAAAATTTAAAACAAAATAAATGTTAAAAATAATGTGGGGCATGGGATTTGAACTCTGGTGGCTTGGTTCAGCAATGCAAGGTATTACCAATGAGCTACAAGCTCCTTCTTGTAATTAAATTGCTAATTAATTACTTAAGTCTTGTGCTCAGGCAATAAATAACCCTTTATGGATTTTTGAATTTTTTTTTTAAAACTTGTATAGGAAATTTAGGGTTGTTACATCTGCCGTTAGTTACCTAATCTAACGGTGCACAAGGGGACATCGAGGCGAATGCGGATGGTATAAGCGTATGTTGTATTTATCTGTGATGTTTAGGTAACATAAAATGACGGGACTTCATTAATGAGATTAATGAAATAAAAGAAACCTAAAGATGTTGTAGAAACTTGTATTAAAAACTGCTAGCTCTAGTTCTTGCTTTGCATAGCGGTATTCCTTGCAGAATATCCGGCACTTTATTCGATAAGGAAAGAGCTGAGATCCCTTCATCGGGAGTGACCTCTTTAGAGAAACTAGCAGATGCTACAAACTCGGTTTGTCTTTTGATTGCTTTTATAGTTTTTGCTTTGCATAGTGGTATTTATGAAATATCCTGCACCTTATTCGATAAGGAAAGAGCCGAGATCCCTTCACCGGGAGTGGCCTCTTTAGAAAAACTAGTAAAAGCCTCAAAAACACACCTTTTAAAATTCACTCGATTCTACAACGATATCAAGTTCATTACGCTCATGGTTTTGTTAAAAATCTGCGTAGCCCTCCGTCATTTCAGATAAGTAATAGTTAGTATTCGTGCTGCGTTTGTTGGCCTTTGTCAAGGCGTAGTGTGCGGTAGCTGATTACTGCTTATCTACATAAGCATATGATGCGATTGAGTTAGGGTAGTTGTGCGACCTTGTTGGCCTTTGTCAAGGGTCATGCGGGTGGGTTTAATTCAATCAGGAAATGACGGGTTGAACTTGACTAGCATCCTATAGTTTGTTGGCCTTTGTCAAGGTCATAGGAGGTTAAAGGCAAAATATTATCGGGAATTTCAAGTGTTGAAATTTGCAATGAGATTGCATACCTTCTATAAGATAGTTGGATCCCGATACCTACTGCGAGTAAGAGTTACTCCTGGGAGAGTTTTGCACATTAAAATTAGCCGATCAAGTAGGTGTCTAGAAAGGTGTCAACGGGGTTACACCCCTGGGACAACGAGGTTTATTTTAATTAGGTCTGTGTGAAAGCACGGGGAACCTCCCTCAAAGTACCGACACTGGCCTGGCTGAAAGATTGGTGATCAGTCGAAAATATTGCATTTTTTACGCATCAATTTCCCTACTATTTGCAATCATTTAAAGGTGTTCGGTATAAATATAGCACATATTAGCAAATTGTCTGTAAAATACCAAATAACTTGTGTTATATATTATAACCGGCATTTTGAGGGAAATTGAGTGTTTATTAATGCACGCATGATCTTTGTGTATCGCAACACTTGTCTCGAGAATGTGTACAGGAAATTTCAGGTAAAAGAGCCGAAACTGTGAAAAGTACTGATAAAAATACGCCAAGTCTAAGACTTGAGATCTGGCAGTGAACAAGAAAGAATAAAAAGATTCCAAGCATCCCATAAAGTGCCCAAAAGCCAAAACAAAGCAGCCCAGAAACTTCATACAGTAAGCTTCTCACATGGCCGCGGATCCGCGGCCGAGTCAGCCGATCCGCCGTGGATCCGCGGCGTAATTGACACGTCATCAGCCCAGATTTCCCCACATGCTCTTTCTGTAAGAGCTCAGCTTCAAGAAGACTCCCAAAGGGCACGTGGCTTTATCCAGAAGGCTCGGCCTGACAACTTTATCCTAGAATATTCCTCATTCTAGAATATTCCCTTCAACAAACTTCTTCTAGAAGCCTCTCTCTAACAACCTAGCTTTGGAGGGAAGATTCAAATGAGGGATTATAAAATGAGATCTAGATCTAGGTTCTGAGGTTGGTTCATTTTTCGGAGGGAAAAATTGTAGATCAAAATCAAATTCAAATCAAATTGAGTGACACAATTTGATCAAAAAAATCAAGATCACCGAGTACTATATCAAGCAAGAAGCCATCAACTTTTTAGAAGCGACGCCGATCTTCAACCGAGCAAGTGATCCAAGATGATCCGCGACTCACGGAGACGATGCGAAGCTAATTCGACGATCGAGTTCTTTCCTCAATTCTTGTAGTTCTTGAGCAAATTGTAACGGAATTGTTGAATAATAAAAGGTGAAATTTCTTTATCTTGCTTATCTTTATATTTGAGTATTATGATGAGTTTTCGATTCTTGATTGATTTCTTTGTTATAATGTTTGAGTAAAAACTCCGCTCGTGGAGGAATCGAGAGAATAGATAGATGATGATGATTACAATCTTGAAACGATTCTTAATTCCTATGAGTTTTGTAAACTCTAGAAAATTGAATCATCGACAACCTAGTTTTGAGCGAGATACTTTATTGAATGTTTTCTCTCTTAATTAGAGATCAACGATCGGTGATTGAATTTCCTAGAGGCTAGCTTGTGAATGATAATCAATGAAAGGATAAGGGATGATGATGGAGAAACCCTAGTTTCTTCAAGAGATTCCTAATCCTCGTTTATCATCATCGATCTAGCAACAAATCATCAATGGATAGGAATACGTAATCACAAGTCTTCATCCTCACTATAGATTCGATCGATTCCTACTATCTTCATTACAAATCTTGATAGTTTATTAGATTTGGACATCTTCTAGAACTTTATTGATTCTTGATCTTTAGATCTAGTTCTTTACTATTCTTGAAACTTAATTTCAAAATTCTTGAATCAATTTTCTTGCAATTTTTCTTTTATCTTTTCATTTCGACTCCTCTAAAAAAAATCGAGCAAAACACACATCTCAGTGGATGATCCGTATTCATTAACGCGCTACATCGACACCGTTAATTGATTGCGGTATAAATTTCTTTGATTGTGATCTTTACACATTTTTAAAACACGACACACAAAGAATCATTCAATCAAATGGCGCCGTTGCCGGGGATAGTGTGCTAATTTGTTCATTTTTTAAATTTGAGTTGAAAAATTTATTCCATCAGGATTTTTAGATCAAAATTCGCACAGACACTGAACGATTCGTTGTGATTTGTTGGAAGGAAATCTGGAATTTGTGGAGCGAGAGGAAAATTTTTCTGAATATTCCAGAGAGCTCAGGGAGTGAACAGAAGCAGTGCCAAAAATTTTTGTGCAGGGATCTTGCCATCGCACCGCGAATCCACGGTCAATAGGTACATCTTGCGGCGGAACCGCGGTGGGACTAGGGTGTTGCTGTACGAAATTTGCTCGGTGACTATCTGACTTTCTTATCTCCTCCCTGCTCTGTCCATTAACCAATTTCTGCAGGTTTCTTTGCAAAAATTCGCAGCGCCGCAAAAAATAAAAATTGTGCGTGTTTGATCTTGGTTGTTTGTATTTTTTAATACGGAAATTAAGGGGTAAAGACCAAATTCAGATTAGGTGGGGAGTTCATTACCGTTCCTAAGCCCCGAAAATCACAAAACTGCATCCGCATTACCCTCATTAATTAAAAAAATATCTAAACATGACTCTAAGGACCGTCGCGCTCAATTAGGACAGAAGGAGGTCGTGGGTAATCTATTACTTATCCACGTTTCTTTTGTGGTGTCTAAGGCAAGTGTGTCTAAGGCAAGTGGTTACTTAATTAGGCCCACTACTTACGTAGTGGAGAACCTCCCACTTACCTGGCACTTACCTGGCCACAGGAGGGACAAAGAGGTAGTAGAGGATGTAAGTCCATGCTATCTCTCCCGGTACTTTCGGGCATGCGGAATTTGATAAAAAACGATTTTTGTAGAGGTGGTAACATGGACCTAAAACCCGGATCTTTGTTAAACATCTAACTAACAACCTAACTACGAGTTGCTAACTGCTCGGTTAGGGGGTTATACCTTTGCTTGTCTTGAACTCCTTCGTCTTCAAGCTCCGATGGTGGTCCGGATCGGCTTCTTCTCGTCGTCTCCTTACGCCGAAGATAGATCCACCTGAAAGCTCCAACCTTTGGGCTCCTTCTTCGTTCTTTGAAGAAAACTAGTTCACTTGGTTTGCTAAACCTTGTGAACTAGAATGAGTAGAGAAGAGTTTGTATGGGATTTTATCTATGGTTCTTGATTCTCAACTCATGAGACATATGAACCATAGAGTCAAGAGAGGGAGCAAGAGGAAGAGGGTGAAAGCAAGAGCAAGAGAGCTCAAGAACAAGAGAGAGAATGAGCAAGTGAGAATGAGCAACTCTTTTGTCTTTCACCCTCTCATAATCCAAAACAATGATAACACATCATACCAATCAAGTGTTATGTGATGGTTGAAGCAACCATAACCATATCATTTCATGCACTCATTTTGCACAAAAGAGCAAGCAAGCAAAAGTCTTTGCCATGAAATGATAGCTATGGTTATCATGATGGTCAACTAGTCAAGCCTAGTCAACCGGTCAACAAGTCAACAAGTCAACAAAAGTCAACAGGTCAACAAAGTCAACAAGTCAACAACCATGTCACCATAATACTTAATTAATATAATTGTTAATCGCATATCATATTCTCATTAGGGTTGATCAAAAAGTCAATAGTCAACGGTCAACTGTCAACAACCCTAATGAGAATCCGCTGCCTCTGTCTCCCTGTCAACTGTGCATACACACCCGCATCCGTGTTCCGAGGAACACGAATGCAAACTGGATAAATCCAATCTCAAAAGGTACACTAGGATCTGGCTTAAACTAAAGCCCGCTAGTGTAAACTGTCCGGACACTGTACGTGCACAAGTGCACGGATGTGACCGAACCCTGTCGCAAAACCATGCGACCTCTACTCTTTTGCCTAAAGGCGAATAGCTTTCTGTGTGGGACTCTAAAGACTCGACACTACGCTGGTATTGGGTTTAACTACAGACCGCAAGCGGCACTAGCTGTGCGTAACGGTCCCCAGGTAATGCCGACAAGAAGACCGACGAGGCGAAACCCATCTGAACTCCTACTGAGCCTGAATGTGACATTCTCCGTACAGTCCGGTCTGTTCGTCTGATACATCGCATGGCGGGCCTAGGGGCGGTAAACGTCAGTCCCCCAATAGCGGTACAAGTCGTGTCGGAGCGAAGCCCAAAACACCCTAAGATAACACTGGAAGCCTACCAGTATATCTCGTTTGCCCTGGCCAGGGACTACTTGTGTAATGGCTCTCCTAGACACAGCGCGATGTCAACCCCCAATACCGGGAGAGACGAATCCTGTCTAACCGTCACTGCCTCCAAGTGCTTCGGGACTGCACCCAACCACTACCTGTTTGCACGACTCCTTTGAGCCGTGGTAGGGTAGTGATCAAAGTACAGTGGGAACACACTCGAGGCGAAGTGACAGTGTCAAGTCAGCGGACTAAGCTGTACTCATGTCACCTGGGAACTGATAACTGACGATAGGCATAATACCAACTAGTCAGTTCCTGACGAGTCCTGTCCAGTGTACCCGTAACCTAACGAGCACCCGCATACTATCTCAAGTACGATGTACTGACGGCTGTGGGACAGACCGTCTCCCACACTGGGATGAGAAGCGCATGCGCTAGTCAACTCCGGAGTATCGATGCCCTGTCTCGATAGTCCTGCGACTAGGGACCTGCATAAGGATATGCTTATAGATTACCCAGCTCCACTAGTGTGACTGCCATCACATCGCTGGTAATCAAGCAAAGATCCTAAGGGCTCTACTAATATGTATAGGCGATATACTAAAATAAACACATGTACACATTGAAGCAGAAACAAACCAAGTAGCATACTACTATTTTGTGCAAGATTGTATATACAAGGTGAATATCCCAAGCTTCCATTAAGTAATATACAAACCAGTATGATACAGTAATGGCCTCTAGGGCATATACACTAACAATCTCCTACTTGCACTAAGGCCATGTACTGGCGTATCGAAGACCTATTATCTCGATCAGCCGCTCGAACTGAGTCTGGGGCAAGGCCTTGGTGAATGGATCTGCAGTGTTATCTTCTGAAGCGACTCTCCGAACCTCGATCTCCTGGCGATCCACGATCTCCCTGATCAGGTGATACCGCCTCAAGATGTGTCTGGATTTCTGATGGGACCTGGGTTCCTTCGCTAAAGCTATAGCCCCGTTATTGTCGCAATACAGAGGTATTGGATCAACAATGGACGGAACCACCTGAAGTTCTTTTAAGAACTTCCTCATCCAGACAGCTTCTTTCGCGGCATCAGATGCAGTGATGTATTCCGCTTCCATCGTCGAGTCTGCAACGGTTTCCTGTTTGGAACTCTTCCAACACACCGCCCCTCCATTGAGGGTAAAGACAAAACCCGACATGGACTTGGAATCATCCTTGTCGCTCTGGAAGCTGGAGTCAGCAAAGGCCTCGATCTGGAGGTCTTTTCCGCCATACACCAAGAACATCTCCTTAGTCCTTCTCAAGTACTTGAGAATGTTCTTTACTGCTATCCAGTGTTTCTCCCCAGGGTTTGACTGATACCGGCTTACCACACTCAGTGCATAAGCTACATCCGGTCTGGTACACAACATCGCATACATTATAGAGCCTACCGCAGAAGCGTAGGGTATAATAGACATGCGATCCCTCTCCAAATCAGTCTTGGGAGACATCTCTTTAGAGAGGGTGATCCCGTGACAAGCCGGTAGGTTACCGCGCTTGGAATCTTCCATACTGAATCTCTTCAGTATAGTGTCGATGTACCTGGACTGCGAAAGTCCTAATATCCTCTTGGATCTATCACGATGGATCCGGATCCCCAGGATGTAGGAGGCATCACCCAGGTCTTTCATGGAGAACCTGTGCGACAAGAACCCCTTGACAGATTGTAGCATAAGAATGTCATTTCCTATTAAGAGAATGTCATCCACGTATAAAACGAGGAATACTACAGTTCTCGCTACAAATCTACTATAGATGCATGGTTCATCTGGATTTTTGATAAAGCCAAATTCTTTGACCGTCTCATCAAAGCAGATGTTCCAACTCCGCGATGCCTGCTTTAGTCCATAAATGGACTTAAGCAACTTGCACACCTTTCCGCTGCTCCCACTCTGAATGAAACCTTCTGGCTGGTCCATATAGACACACTCCTCTAAATTTCCATTTAGAAAAGCTGTCTTTACGTCCATCTGCCAAATCTCATAATCGTGGAAGGCAGCAATGGCAAGAAGGATCCGAATGGATTTCAGTATAGCCACTGGAGAAAAGGTTTCGTCATAGTCCAAGCCAGGTCTTTGATGGAAACCCTTTGCTACAAGTCTAGCTTTATAGGTCTCAACCTGTCCATCTACACCAATCTTCCTTTTGAAGATCCACTTGCATCCTACGGGTTTT
Organism: Agapanthus africanus; assembly: GCA_030015575.1. Taxonomy (NCBI): domain Eukaryota; kingdom Viridiplantae; phylum Streptophyta; class Magnoliopsida; order Asparagales; family Amaryllidaceae; genus Agapanthus; species Agapanthus africanus. The sequence goes on along the minus strand of JASDDO010000024.1, from coordinate 513,832,294 downwards.
ACCCCGTCTGGAGCAATGTCCAACGTCCATACTTTGTTGGTGTACATGGACTCCATTTCGGTCCGCATTGCATCTAGCCATTTCACTGAGTCAACGCTCTGAACGGCCTGCTGGAAGCTGGTAGGCTCATCACAATCTATGATGCAATCCTCTCTATCCCCGTCTATGAGAAAACCGTAGTATCTCTCGGGCGGATGAGACTGCCTACTACTCCTGCGGAGCGGCGTAGGAATGTCCTGTTCTTTTGAACCCTCTGGTTCTATTAAACTTTCAGTAATAGTTTGTGGTTCTGGAATTTCTTCTAGTTCTACTGCGCTCCCACTTATTTCCTTTTTCAAGAACTGGTGTTCTAGAAAGTGGGCATTACAAGAAACAAGGACTTTTTGTTCCTCTGCGTAGTAGAAAAGATACCCCCTGGTGTTCTTTGGGTATCCCACAAACTTGCACAGTACTGAGCGTGCCTCGAGTTTGTCCGCATGCTGCTTTTTGACAAAAGCTGGACATCCCCAGATCTTCAGATATTGAAGATAGGGTTTCTTCCCACTCCATAACTCATAAGGTGTGGTAGGCACAGTCTTAGTGGGAACTCGGTTCAAAAGGTACGCTGCTGATTCTAGCGCATACCCTCAGAATGATCGCGGTAACTCAGCGTTACTCATCATGGACCGTACCATATCCAATAGGGTTCGGTTCCGTCTCTCCGATACACCGTTATGTTGCGAAGTGTATGGAGGAGTAAGCTGAGAGAGAATTCCGTTCTCTTTTAAATAGTCCAGGAACTCGGCACTCAAGTATTCACCACCTCGATCCGATCTTAGAATCTTGATACTTTTGCCGGTTTGTTTTTCTACTTCATTCTTATATTCCTGGAACTTTCCAAAGGCTTCAGACTTATGTTTCATTAAGAAGACATGTCCGAACCTTGAAAAATCATCCGTAAAAGTGATGAAGTAAGAATAACCGCTTCGCGCATGTGTAGACATTGGACCGCACACGTCGCTGTGTACGAGTCCCAAGAGCTCGCTCGCTCTTACTCCGTGTCCAGTGAACGGAGACTTTGTTATCTTTCCCTTGAGACAGGATTGACAAGTGGCATACGATTGATATTCGAACGGATTCAAATATCCTTCTGTATGTAACTTAGTCAACCTTCTCTCATTGATGTGACCCAGTCTACAATGCCATAAGAAAGCCTGATTAATTTCTGGAGACTTTCTTTTGTGTGTATTCTGGACATTGAAAATCTGTGGTTGGTTTAATACGTATATACCATTACTCAATGTACCTGACCCAATCAAAACTTGATTAAGGTGAATGTTTACAACATTACTTACAAACGCAAATTCATAACCTTCTTTAGAAACTAAAGATACAGAAATGATATTACAAGTTGCGTTAGGTACAAAAAAGCAATTACGCAAAACCAAAACATGTCCATCTGACATTCCCAGGTGATAGTCCCCCACGGCTTTAGCATCCATGCTAGCTCCGTTCGCAACTCTGAGGGTCATGTCACCTGCCTTCAAAACCCTACGGTTTCTCAACGCCTGCAAAGAATAACAGATGTGAGATCCTGATCCGGTATCCAATACCCAGGAAGTAGAGTTTATTGAAAGACAGTTTTCAATAACATACACACCTGAAGCTGAAGCTGCAACCTGCTTCAATTCCTATGTTCTGGCCTTCCAGGCCCTGCAATCATTCTTCCAGTGTCCTTTCTTATGACAATAGAAGCATTCTTCCTTATCCACAAGCTTCCCCGCTTTCTTTGTTGCTTTAGCTTTTCCCTTCGGATCCACTTTACTAACACCGCCCCTTGGTTTGGCGGGGGCTTTCTTCTTCTTTCCCTTGGCTTTCGCCTTGGACCTAGAAGAAGATGATCCTCCTACAAACAAAGTGGATGTTTCCCTACTTTTCTGTAGGGTGCCCTCTGCGCTCCTCAGCATGTTGAGGAGCTCTGAAAGTTCAACCTCTTTTTCTTGTAGGTTGAAATTCAGTATAAACTGGGCGTAAGTGGAAGGAAGGGACTGGAGAACTAAGTCCGTATAGAGCTCACTCTCCAATGTGGTCCCTAGGTCCGCGAGCTCCTCAATGTAGCCGATCATCTTTAGCACATGCTCGGCTACTGATGATCCGACGGCCATCTTTGCCGAAAATAACTTTTTCGATGCTTCGTATCTTGCGATACGAGATTGCTCTCCATACAGTTCTTTTGTATGAAGAAATATGGATTCCAAGTCCATATTCTCGTGTCTCCTCTGATGTTCATTGTCCATAGAGGCAAGTACGAGGCACTTGGCCTTCGCGCTATCAATCTCCCAAGTCTAACGGATTTCCTTATCCGCGACGCTGGAAGTGGGACCAGGGACAGGGGGAGCTTTGGTGGTAAGAAGATACCCCAGCTTGTCGTAAGTGATTGCCATTTTGACATTCCTGAGCCAATCTTTCTAGTTTGGCCCTGTCAGTATATTTTTATCTAGGAGTAACTTAAGTCCAGTCATGTCGATTGGTCGCTGCAATTAGGAGAGAGAGAAGAAACACTCAGCACGATACTCTTGCAAGTTTAGAATGGTTTTTAGTTTGTCTAAACAGGATGGCTCCCACTGTTTCTCGAGTCCCTCCTCAAACCATAAAGGAAGAATTAGTCGGGATCAATCCCACCGCACAATACTTGCTTAACCGTTCAGCCAGGCCAGTGTTGGTACTTCGAGGGAGGTTTTCCAACGCTTTCGCGAAGTTCCTTAATTCAAGAACCTCTTTTCCCTGGGGGCGTAGCCCCGCTAACACCTTTCTAGGCACCTACTAGGTTTATAGCATTGATCGATTAGTGAGAAATTTCCCGAGGAGTAGCATATACTCACAGTAGGATCGGGATCCAAATATCATCGCGTGACGAAACTGAAGGAATCTTACCAGAATCATCATACTCCAAATGGTATGCAAATCTAGCAAGTTTCAGTACTTATGAAACTCCCGATGTGGATTTTTGCCCCATGCTCTTATGACCTTGGAGTGAGGTCAAAATGTCATAAGTCACATGTCAAGTTCTTCCCATCATTATCCAGGTTGATTTAGACCCACCCGTACCTACCCTTGACGTAGGCCAAAATGGTAGTACGACTGTCCCAAAACAACGCATTCTATCTATGCAACAGATAAATATCCGGCAGCTACCAATCACTATGCCTTGGCGTGAGGTCAAAATACATAGCTTGAATACTACCGAATATTTAACTGAAATGATGGAGGGCTACGAATGGTTTTGGCTAAACCGTGAACGTAGTGAACTTGATATAATCGATGGAACGAGATAGCTTTTAAAAGGAGTGGCTCAAGCTCCGCATTTAAAAGTTAGTTTTGAAAAGAACCGAGTGGTTTTTCGAAAGTGTTCCAACGATTTTAACTTGGTTTATTATCTTGCATTAGTTCTTTTAATGCGTGATATTCTTGCATTAGTTCTTTTAATGCGTCCCATCATTTAATCCTACCATTGCAGAAAACAACCAAAATATGACGTACGCTTATACCATTCGCATTCGCCACTGGGCCCCGTCATTACCCGTTAGGTTACTTAACTAACGACAGAGCGGGGGCTGGGCTAGCGCGTCTGTAAAACATAAGCAACGCCTAAATAATATCATATATAGATATATTTGCAATGATAGCCATTTCAGATCACAGATGAATACATTGGATATACTAGGAATCCGCAATTCGTACGAGCCTGTAACGAAAAGTAGATTACACGGTCGCGGTGAATAGCCAATACCCCACCCAAGACCCCTACGGGTGCGGCAAACTACCCGCCAAGTACCCGAAGTGGAGCAACCTCCCTCAACACCGTGAGTACGCCACTCGGCACTTCGAGATACCCGGTAGTTTGTGCACCCCCTCCATGGGTCTATCCTAGGAGCAAAAACAGTAAAAAGAAATTATACAATGACGGCTACAACCCCGACCCGGTTGTGCGGTCATACAAATAATATTACATCAATTTACAAATTTACATGAATTGAAAGAAAAGAAAAACTCTCGTCTCACAACCCCCGGCTATTCACCCGCGACAATCCAACATATTCATATCCACATTCCAGCAACATTACAGATCACAGATTTGTATAACCCCCACTAATCGACATATAGCGATTAGTAGACGTTCAATACAAATATCACATTACAGAAAAACCCGTCAGCTTAAGTCTTTTAGAAGTTCGATCAAAAATACGGATTTTCGGGACCCCAAAAATAAAATTTTCGTTCTGGAAATTCTGGGCAGAAAACACATATTCCAAAAATCCCAAAACAACCCCAGAAACACACTGCACCAAAGATGGACCTCGGCCGAGTCAACTCGGCCGCGGAACCGCGGCGGGAGCGTGCTCCCGCCGCGTTTCCGCGGCGCTTTGACTCGATCGTTGGACCAAATTTGGTGGTTATTCTAACAAAAGCCTGAGCCGATTTTTAAGATGAAAATTATCAACTTTTGAACAGAATAAAAATCGGCAGAAACTTGACAGTTTTGGGTTCGTTTTGCGATTTTTCTTTAATCGATCTTCTAGCTATTTTGCTAACATGTTAGATAGAGTTTAACTAGGCTCTGATACCACTGTAAGTCCATGCTACCTCTCCCGGTACTTTCAGGCATGCGGAATTTGATAAAAAACGATTTTTATAGAGGTGGTAACATGGACCTAAAACCCGGATCTTTGTTAAACATCTAACTAACAACCTAACTACGAGTTGCTAACTGCTCGGTTAGGGGGTTATACCTTTGCTTGTCTTGAACTCCTTCGTCTGCAAGCTCCGATGGTGGTCCGGATCGGCTTCTTCTCGTCGTCTCCTTACGCCGAAGATAGATCCACCTGAAAGCTCCAACCTTTGGGCTCCTTCTTCGTTCTTTGAAGAAAACTAGTTCACTTGGTTTGCTAAACCTTGTGAACTAGAATGAGTAGAGAAGAGTTTGTATGGGATTTTATCTATGGTTCTTGATTCTCAACTCATGAGACATATGAACCATAGAGTCAAGAGAGGGAGCAAGAGGAAGAGGGTGAAAGCAAGAGCAAGAGAGCTCAAGAACAAGAGAGAGAATGAGCAAGTGAGAATGAGCAACTCTTTTGTCTTTCACCCTCTCATAATCCAAAACAATGATAACACATCATACCAATCAAGTGTTATGTGATGGTTGAAGCAACCATAACCATATCATTTCATGCACTCATTTTGCACAAAAGAGCAAGCAAGCAAAAGTCTTTGCCATGAAATGATAGCTATGGTTATCATGATGGTCAACTAGTCAAGCCTAGTCAACCGGTCAACAAAGTCAACAAGTCAACAAAAGTCAACAAGTCAACAAAGTCAACAAGTCAACAACCATGTCACCATAATACTTAATTAATATAATTGTTAATCGCATATCATATTCTCATTAGGGTTGATCAAAAAGTCAATAGTCAACGGTCAACTGTCAACAACCCTAATGAGAATCCGCTGCCTCTGTCTCCCTGTCAACTGTGCATACACACCCGCATCCGTGTTCCGAGGAACACGAATGCAAACTGGATAAATCCAATCCCAAAAGGTACACTAGGATCTGGCTTAAACTAAAGCCCGCTAGTGTAAACTGTCCGGACACTGTACGTGCACAAGTGCACGGATGTGACCGAACCCTGTCGCAAAACCATACGACCTGTCGCAAAACCATGCGACCTCTACTCTTTTGCCTAAAGGCGAATAGCTTTCTGTGTGGGACTCTAAAGACTCGACACTACGCTGGCAGTGGGTTTAACCACAGACCGCAAGCGGCACTAGCTGTGCATAACGGTCCCCAGGTAATGCTGACAAGAAGACTGACGAGGCGAAACCCATCTGAACTCCTACTGAGCCTGAATGTGACATTCTCCGTACAGTCCGGTCTGTTCGTCTGATACATCGCATGGCGGGCCTAGGGGGCGGTAAACGTCAGTCCCCCAATAGCGGTACAAATCGTGTCGGAGCGAAGCCCAAAACACCCTGAGATAACACTGGAAGCCTACCAGTATATCTCGTTTGCCCTGGCCAGGGACTACTCGTGTAATGGCTCTCCTAGACACAGCGCGATGTCAACCCCCAATACCGGGAGAGACGAATCCTGTCTAACCGTCACTGCCTCCAAGTGCTTCGGGACTGCACCCAACCACTACCTGTTTGCACGACTCCTTTGAGCCGTGGTAGGGTAGTGATCAAAGTACAGTGGGAACACACTCGAGGCGAAGTGACAGTGTCAAGTCAGCGGACTAAGCTGTACTCATGTCACCTGGGAACTGATAACTGACGATAGGCATAATACCAACTAGTCAGTTCCCGACGAGTCCTGTCCAGTGTACCCGTAACCTAACGAGCACCCGCATACTATCTCAAGTACGATGTACTGACGGCTGTGGGACAGACCGTCTCCCATACTGGGATGAGAAGCGCATGCGCTTGTCTACTCCGGAGTATCGATGCCCTGTCTCGATAGTCCTGCGACTAGGGACCTGCATAAGGATGTGCTTATAGATTACCCAGCCCCACTAGTGTGACTGCCATCACATCGCTGGTAATCAAGCAAAGATCCTAAGGGCTCTACTAATGTGTATAGGCGATATACTAAAATAAACACATGTACACATTGAAGCAGAAACAAACCAAGTAGCATACTACTATTTTGAGCAAGATTGTATATACAAGGTGAATATCCCAAGCTTCCATTAAGTAATATACAAACCAGTATGATACAGTAATGGCCTCTAGGGCATATACACTAACAGAGGATTGATCCTGCGATTTGTCTTCTGGCAGTTAGGAGCGGTCTAGAGACTTGACCTAGGTGACCATTAGACTTAGGGTTGCTTGTGCATTGTTGTGATTTGCATTTTTTCAAAAATCTGTATCTTTTTCAAAACAAACACCAATCCACATTTTCCTTAATTATCTTAACGCTGCCACTTGTGCTAAACCTTTTAGTGCATGCTTGGCTGGACACGGGATTCTAGTGCCCATCTTGTCCGCGTTCCTTCTATCGACTCCGAAGTTGGTAATTCTACGTCTACTTTTTCTTTACCCACCACCACACCCACTTCGATGGACGGTTCTTCATCGAACTTCTTTACCACTACTCTGCCACCGTCCGCAGGTGCGCAAAATCCACCCCGCATCTCTCTCCAAGAGAGATGTTAACCTGTGCGAGGTCCTCTTTCGACCTATCTCACCATTCCACTAGCCAACGGGGATAATTTTGAAATAAAACCCCAATACATCAACCTTCTACAAAATTTCACGGTCTCGAGTCTGAAGACGCATATGTCTTTATTACCAAATTTGAAAATGTATGCGCTATGATGGGTACTTCACAGCTTTCTGTGGATGCTATGCGTCTACGTCTTCTCCCGTTTACTTTGTGCGATATAGCCGAGAAGTGGCTTTATAACACAACTGCACATTCAATTTCAAACTGGGAAGAATTTGTAAAAGCATTCCTAAAGAAATTCTACCCCAATCATAAAACAGCTCGAGTCCGTAGCGAAATAAATCAATTTACCCAGCTTCCAAATGAACTATTCTCAAAGTGTCTTGAACGCTTCAAGGATCTGTTAGTTCAATGTCCACATCACGGAATTCCTAGATGGGATCTGTGCAGAATCATATATGAGGGCATTAATCCTACCACAAAACAGACCCTTGAATCTATGTGTCAAGGCACATTCATGACTAAAGATGATAGTGAAGCTTGGAGATTTTTAGAAGATTTCGCTGAAAAACCTTTACAGTGGGAGAGTGTAAGTCAGTCATCGTCTATGGGTGGCAATAACCAATCTGATATTTCCATAGGAGTTAGAGCTGAAATGTCAGCAATGCAAAAGAAACTCGAAACTATGGAAAATAAATTTTAGCAGCCGCCCTAAATCAGATGTCACTCTCCAAAACTGTATGTGGATGCTGTTATGATCCATCACATCTTACGGAAGAATGTCCATTGAATTCTCCGTTTCAAGGTCATGAGAATATCATTGCTGCTTTCCAACAAAGGCCTAGAAACGATCCATTTTCTTCCACTTATAATCAGGGTTGGAGGAATCACCCTAACTTTGCTTGGAACCAATCACAAAATCAAAACATGGTTCCAACCCAAAACAATTTCCAAAGGTCTTTTCCACCACAACAGCAACCACTTCAATTGAGTCAGCACCCCTACCAATCACAAAACTTTCAAAATCCGGCCAACACATCTGCACCATATGAAAATTCTTTGCAAATGACCGGTACTGATAATTCCTCTGCACTTGAACGAACCTTGGATACTTTCATGAAACAATTCATCCAAGGGAAGGCAAATATTCAATCTTCCTTCGATAATATGATGAAGATCATTGTCTCTCAAAATGAAAATATTAAATCGATGGAAGCACAAATTGCACGAATAAATGCCGAACTGAGTGCGAGAGAAAAAGGGAAACTTCCAGCTCAACCTTTACCCAATCCTGGCTATTTACATCATGTGAACACTATCACCACGTTGAGATCTGGAAGAGTGCTTGACAATCATGTTGGTGAGGAGATTGATAACAATAAAGAATCAATCGATGATACCCCGGCTGAGACTTTTCCTTCCACTTTTGCTTCTAATTCTGACCCCAGTTCTTCTACCCCACCATTTTCTTCCGAGCCTATTCTCCATTTTCCCCAAGGCTCGACACCTCAGCAAACCTCTTCTAGTTCACCAAAAACGATCCCCACTCCTATTCTTAGATCGTTCCTACCCACACGATCTTCTCCAATGTTGGACCCTGACCTTATTGCTCAAGCTCCTTACCCGAATCGGTTAATGGGAAACAGACCAAGTCCGCAAATGGAGAAGATCACTGAAATCTTTAAACAGGTTAACATCAACATCTCTCTTCTAGATGCTATCCAACAAGTCCCCGCTTATGCGAAAATTCTCAAAGACTTGTGCACTAGAAAGAGGAAGACTTAAGTGCCCAAGAAGGTATTCATGTCAAAAACTATAGACACGGCTTTTCCCCAACAATTACCAAGGAAACGTAAGGATCCTGGCTATCCTACCATTTCTATTTCTATTGGGGATAAACACATCAACCGTGCTCTACATGACTTTGGCGCAAGTGTTAACCTGCTTCCTTTCTCGGTTTGCGAGCAGTTACAGATCGGAGAGTTGAAACCAGCTCCCTGTACTCTCCAGATGGCTGACCAATCAATCACCAAACCTAGGGATGAACTAGAGGATGCGTTAATAAAAATTGGGGAATTTGTATTCCCTGTGGACTTTATTGTACTTGATACACAGCCTGTAGCAAACCCAAGGAATCAAATTCCGGTGATTCTTGGTCGCCCATTTTTGGCTACTTCCAACGCTGTCATCAACTGTAGAAACGGCTCTATGAACCTATCTTTTGGGAATAGGTCAATTGAGCTCAACATTTACAAGTTGGGAATTCAACCCTCCGATCCTCATGCTCGAGTCTGTTCTGTCGAATTAATGGATGTCGACAGCAGCGAATTTGATCAGCTTCACGATACAGATCCAGACTTCCTTTATACGTTGTTGTTTGACCCAGATATATATCATATACATACGGACCCTTCTTTCGAGTTGTCCGGGTCAACATCTAACGTCGATGATGAACCTTTTTTGAAGTTTGAGTATCAACCTGCACTTTTTGATGACATTATTTTTCGGGATATCGATGAAAGCTTCGCTGATAAACTCGCACTCTTAGCAAATACGGGTGTTGAGATGAATCATCTCCAAAACAAAGAAATTGAAGCTCCACCCCTTCTTCTTGACAGTCATGAGAATGTGAGTAATCCATCACAATCACTATTTCGTCTCTCCAAAACGAGACGCAAACACTTTTTTTTATAGCACTTATCTTTGCCCCACTCCTTCTTGGCTCTATTCAACTTGTTCTTTCACCAACCAGAGCACTACACTGATAGAATCTTCGAATGGTTGGTGTTGACCTTCGGTCTTTGCAAAGCTTAGTATCGACCAATAATCTTGACCTCCTCTTGTGATTTTCAAAGCTTAACATGGTTTAACTCAAGTTTGGGGGAGGTGTATATTTGGCTCTTAAAAATAACTGTTGTCCTCAATATTGTGAGCCAAAAATAAGTTTGAGAGAGAATTTTCACGATCATATATATTGCCCCCGCTAATAAATTTTCCTCCCAAGCTTACAGGATTTTTGAGGTTTAGCAGATGGCAACAGTGAGGACACTGTTAAAAAACAAGTTTGGGAGAGGTTTGTGCTTATTTACGCATCATTTGCATCATACTTTGCATAAGCACAAAACATTTAAAAACCTATAAAAATTTAAAAAAATTCAAAAGATAAAAAATAAAAAATTTTGTACATAAATAAGATAATAAAAGATTAGATAGTGAAAAATTACATCCAAAAGATTAGAAAAATTTAAGAAAACCTAGAAAATTAGAAGTTTTCTTAAACGAACTAGTAATAAGTAGTTATGAGCCGTTGTCCCAAGGGTTAGTAAGATGAAGGAAGTTACTAATCTGAGAATAAAAATAAGTCTGAAAAATAGTTCCTATTCTGGAAGCCAAACATTTGAACGTTGATACCCTACTATACGCACTTACACACGTCTTGAAACTCGGGATAGTAGAGGATACCTTGAAATACTCTTGTCTAAAAGCCAAAGTATGAAGGAAATAAAAAATGAATAAAAAATGAAAAATGGTGAAGAAAAATGAACAATGGTTTTGTTATCGCCAAGGCAGCAATAAAAAAATATAGTAAGGGTGCTTCATCACCTAGTGCCTTAGACCAACTGGTCTGGGAGTCACTGCTAAGCCTTAGGTGGTGCAAGACAAGGAAAATACTAAAACACCGTATAAGCAAGCACATGAGTAATCGGTCGGTTAGTATCTCAAGAAGCATTAACGGTCGCATGAAAAATGTGTGAGCGAATCCATCTAAATATTCATCAAATTAAAAAGTACCGAGGCAGATGGACAAGAGTATGATAGCTTGAATTGAATTTTCCGAGTGTAGGGATGTCTTTTACACACACGTAGGGTTATATGATCGATGTTTGGAAGAAAGATAGGAATGAAGAATAAAAACGATATTTTATTGAGGGATGATGTGATTTCTAACATCTTTTTATGACTATTAAGATAGGGCTCATGACAACCGAAAAGCTAGTATAGTTGGAAACTCTAATTTTCAAAGTTTTTCTTTTACAATTCTTATCTTTACATATAACTTTCACGGTCTTCCTTTTATTGTTGGATTTTGTGGGTGCAATCCGCTGAAAACCCTCAGGAGACAACACTCCTCCTACTAGGGACACCTAGAGGTTTAAAGGCTTGTTGCACGTGCTCAGTGCAATCGTGTTGCCTACGAAAGTGTGCTAATTAGTTTTTCTTTTTTCTCATATTTTCTCCTTCTCTTTCTAATAAAACAGTTTGCTTGAGACGACCAAAAATAAGTTTGGGAGAATTTGATCAGTCGAAAATATTGCATTTTTTACACATCAATTTCCTTACTATTTGCAATCTTTAAAGGTGTTTGGTATAAATATAGCACATATTAGCAAATTGTCTGTAAAATACCAAATAACATGTGTTATATATTATAACCGGCATTTTGTGGGAAATTGAGTGTTTATTATTGCACGCATGATCTTTGTGTATCGCAACACTTGTCTCGAGAATGTGTGCAGGAAATTCCAGGTAAAAGAGCTGAAACTGTGAAAAGTGCTGATAAAAATACGCTAAGTCCAAGACTTGAGATCTGGCAGTGAACAAGAAAGAATAAAAAGATTCCAAGCATCCCATAAAGTGCCTAAAAGCCAAAACAGAGTAGCCCAGAAACTTCATACAGTAAGCTTCTCACATGGCCGCGGATCCGCGGCCGAATCAGCCGATCCGCCGCGGATCCACGGCGTAATTGACACGTCATCAGCCCAGATTTCCCCACATGCTCTCTCTGTAATGGCTCAGCTTCCAGAAGACTCCCTAAAGGCACGTGGCTTTATCCAGAAGGCTCGGCCTAACAACCTTACCCTAGAATATTTCTCATTCTAGAATATTCTCTCCAACAAACTTCTTCTAGAAGCCTCTCTAACAACCTAGCTTTGGAGGGAAGATTCAAATGAGGGATTATAAAATGAGATCTAGATCTAGGTTTTGAGGTTGGTTCATTTTTTGGAGGGAAAAATTGTAGACCCAAATCAAATTCAAATCAAATTGAGTGACCCAATTTGATCAAAAAATTCAAGATCACCGAGTACCATATCAAGCAAGAAGCCATCAACCTTTTAGAAGCGATGCCGATCTTCAACCGAGCAAGTGATCCAAGATGATCCGCGACTCACGGAGACGATGCGAAGCTAATTCGACGATCGAGTTTTTTCCTCAATTCTTGTAGTTCTTGAGAAAATTGTAACGGAATTGTTGAATAATAAAAGGTGAAATTTCTTTATCTTGCTTATCTTTATATTTGAGCATTATGATGAGTTTTCGATTCTTGATTGATTTCTTTGTTATAATGTTTGAGTAAAAACTCCGCTCGTGGAGGAATCGAAAGAATAGATAGATGATGATGATTACAATCTTGAAACGATTCTTAAGTCCTATGAGTTTTGTAAACTCTAGAAAATTGAATCATCGACAACCTAGTTTTGAACGAGATGCTTTATTGAATGTTTTCGCTCTTAATTAGAGATCAACGATCGGTGATTGAATTTCCTAGAAGCTAGCTTGTGAATGATAATCAATAAAAGGACAAAGGATGATGATGGAGAAACCCTAGTTTCTTCAAGAGATCCCTAATCCTCGTTGAACATCATCGATCTAGCAACAAATCATCAATGGATAGGAATACGTAATCACAAGTCTTCATCCTCACTATAGATTCGATCGATTCCTACGAGCTTCATTACAAATCTTGATAGTTCATTAGATTTGGACATCTTCTTGAACTTTATTGATTCTTGATCTTTAGATCTAGTTCTTTACTATTCTTGAAACTTAATTTCAAAATTCTTGAATCAATTTTCTTGCAATTTTTCTTTTATCTTTTCATTTCGACTCATCTAAAACAAAATCGAGCAAAACACACATCTCAGTGGACGATCCGTATTCATTAACGCGCTACATCGACACCGTTAATTGATTGCGGTATAAATTTCTTTGATTGTGATCTTTACACATTTTCAAAACGCGACACACAAAGAATCATTCAATCAATTGCCGAACTTGTAGGGTGTAATTAATCCCAGCTAGTCTTACCTTTTAGGGTTTGAAGGAAGATTTGACTAAAACAATGGAAGCCATCCTGATTAGATAAATTAATAACAAATCTAATCTTGCAAGAGCACATGCTGAGTGTTTTCTTCTCTCTCTCTCTCTCTCTCCAGGTAGCGACCATGTCACGCCTTAATCAAGATAATAATATGGATGTATTGACCGAACACGCTTGTTATACTGAGCTGGGGAACGTTGGTCCCGCTCCAACTTTTAATTATTGTAAGACCGAGCAGGAAATAGGGGATTACTAGAATTCTCTTGCCGCCCAAATGAAGAAAGTGCATGATGATGCATCTTTTTCGGGTGTGTTCATTACTGAGAACTGTTTCTCAGTATTCTCTACGTCCTGGGTATGTGATACCGAATCAGGATCCCATATATGTAATTTGTTACATGAGCTGCAGATAGGTAGAGAACTGAGAACGAGTGATAAGTTTCAAGAGTTGGAAATGGTGCAATTGTTGCAGCCAAGATGTTGGCAGTTATCACCCCGTATTACCAAATACATTGATTCTGAACGAATGTTATTAGATACCGAATCTGATATACAACATCATATCAGTCTCTTTATTTAGTAAAGAAGGATATAATTTTGTATTGTTGGATAATATTTTGAACATTTCCTTCAAGAGTTGATCGGTTTAGGCACGTTATCTAAAAGCATATACGTTCTAAATCAAACTATAGTTCTTTATGTACAGAACACACACAAGAGGAAGAGTTCAGAAATGAACGAATCTTTCTTGAGGCATTGTAGACTGGGTCATATCAATGCGACCCGACTAGCTAAGTTACATTAAGATGCATATTTAAATTAGTTTGAATTTACATCTTATGAAACTTGCCAGTCATGTCATAAAGATAAGATGACCATAGCTCCGTTTATTGGAAACAAAGAAAGAGCTAGTGAACTCTTGGGATTGATACATGATGATGTATGTAGGTCCCCTGTCTACACATGCCAGGACTGGTTCTTTTTACTTCATTACATTCACTGATGATCTCTCAAGATTCACACATGTGTTCCTGTTGAAACACAAGTCTGAACCTTTTGAGAAATTCAAAGAATATAAGTTAGAAGTAGAGAACCAAACAGGTATAATTATTATGTCCTTTGATGTGATCAGGGAGGAGAATACTTGAGCACGGAATTCCTGGACTATTCTAAAGGAGAATGAGATTCTTTCTCAGCATTACTCCTCCGTATACGCCACAACACGTTGGTATATCAGGGTAGAGAAATCGCACCCTATGTGATATGGTTTGCTCTATGATGAGTACTACTGAGTTGCCTATTTCCTTTTGGGGGTTATGCACTTATGAAGCTGCATATATATTGAATAGGGTTTCAACCAAATCAGGTGCCTATCACTCCATAAGTGATATGGTATAGGAAGAGCCTATCTCTTAAGTAAGTTAAGATTTGGGGTCGTCCGGCCTATGCCAAAAGAAAAAACCGGACAAGCTCGAGGCAAGGTCAGTTCTGTGGAAGTTTGTTATATATCCCAAGCATTCGTAAGGGAATATCTTCTACCGCACCGAGGAACAAAAAGTGTTTTATTTCTTGGCATGCCACATATTTTAGAAAGGGAATTTCTTGTGAAAAAATTAGTGGTCATGAGGTAGAACTGGAAGGAGTTCCAGCTGTACAAACTACAGCTGATGATTTGGTAGAACCGGATGATTCAATAGTTCCCAACGAATCTCAGCCTCTCCGCCGATCTAGTAGGGTTCCTTACCCACCTGAGAGATACTTCGGTTTTCTCTATGACAGTGGGAGTGAGGATTGCATCATGAGATGATAACCCAATTAGTTTCGAGCAGGCCATCGGGAGTGGGGACTCTATGAGAATGGCTGGATGCTAAGTGATCTGAGATGGAATCCATATACACCAACAAAGTATGGACTTTGGTTGCTTTATCTGAAGGGTTAAATCCCCATCAGGAGCAAGTATATCTTGAGAAGATTACTTGGTGTATATGGAAAAGTTGAGACTTTCAAAGCTAAGACTTGTTGCAAAAGGTCCTCGTCATCGACCAGTTGTGGATAATGATGAAACCTTTTCTAGTGTCCATGCTTAAGTCCATCCGGATCCTACTTGCCATTGCTACATACCATGACTACGATATCTGGCGGTTGGGTGTCATGACTGCTTTTCTAAATGGTGATTTAGAAGAGAGCATCTATAAGTACACAGCCAGAGGGCTTCGTAGACAGTGGAAGCAGCGGTAACCTATGCAAGTTGCTTTATGGGTTAAAGCAGGCATCGCGGAGTTGGAACATCTGTTTTAATGTGGTAGTCAAAGTGTTTGACTTCATTAAAATGGTAGATGAACCTTGTATATACAAAATAGTAGTAGGGAGTATGGTGGTGATCCTCATATTGTATGTGGATGACATACTCTTGATAGGAAAGGAGTTTCCTATGCTACGCCCGGCCAATCTCCTCTTATCACAAGGATTCCCCATACAGGATCAAGGTGATACCTCCTAAATCCTGGGTTTTGGATCTATGAGATAGATCTAAATGGATATTAGGATTCTCACTAGATGTAGTGAAATAGTATCAAACGATCCTGGGGAGAATCACTGGATAGCTTCCAGGGTGGTAAGGACGACTGAATGTCAGTCACATGCATTGTCTTTACCCTCAGTAGAGGGACGGTATGTTAGAAGAGTTCCAAACTAGATACCGTGGCAAACTAGACGATAATGGCTGGATACATTACTACCAAGGATACTACCAAAGAGGTAGTCTGGATGTATATTAGTTCATGAGATGAACTTCGTTCCTACCATTGTATGACAATGGAGTTGTGGCTTTGGTCTAGGAACCCCCGTCCCGTCAGTGATCCAGACATATTCTTAGGCATATCACCTGATCATGGAGATGGATGATCTCCAGGAAGATCGAGATTAGGAGAGTAGATACAGAGGAAAACAGGGCGGATCCACTCACAAAGGCCTATACCCAGGAGAGACATTTATGGGATGGTTGAGTATGGGATACTTCAACCACTGTTGATTGTTAGGTATTGGATACTATAACAGATGGTCCTAGTGCAACTAGGAGATTGTTAGTTATATGTATGCCCTAGAGGCCATTACTGTACATACGATATATATTTTAGTGGATACTTGGACATATATAGGGATGACTTTTTTGCTCGACATGATAGTATGCTATCTGGTTGCACTTTATCTTAACATGTATAGTCATTGTCTCTATGTTACATATTGATAAAGCCCTTAAGATGAGTACTTGACTACCAGGATTATGATGCAGATCATACTAGTGGGGACAGAGTAGTCTCTAAGTACATCTTTCAAATGTTCCTAGTCAAGGGTGTATCGAGACAGGCATCGATATACCAGAGTAGACTAGCGTATAGCTTCTCGACCCATGTAGATGGGCGATGGATGATCCCATATCCATTGGAGTTTGACATCAGAGACAGTATACGGGTGCTCAGTGGAGACTGGATACACTGAACGGACTCGCCGAGAACTCCCAGATGGTATTATACCTCACGTCAGATGGCAGTTCTTTGGTGACACTGGTACAGGTTAGTCTGTAGACCTGAGATCGTCAAAGAGTCTTGTGTGATTCCCACTGTGCTTTGATTTCCACCTTACCGCGTTTAAGAGAACATGCAAAATGGTGGCTTTTGGGTACAGTCCCGAATCACATGGAGGCAATGAGCGATAGGAGGGGTTTCGTCTCTTCCGGTATTGGGGGTTGATGTTGTGCTGTGCTCGATTGGCTATAGCAGGAAGTCCCTGGCCAGGGCTTCTTTAGAGATATACTGGTAAGTGTTATCAGTAGTTTCTCGACCCGTTATGAGCCTCATATCGACATGACTTATCGAGTTACTGGGGTCTGACGTTTACCACCCCTAGACGAGTTATGCGACATATCAAACGAAGAGACCGGACTGTACGGTAGTGTTACTGATTGGATTCGCAGGAGTATGAGCAGGCTTGCTTGTTGATCTTCTGATCGCTCAATACCCGGGTGGCCTTTACGTTTAGCAGACCGCTTGCGGCTTGTGGGTATTTGATATGATCATCACCTACTGCCGGCGTATTGACGAGTCTTTAGAGTCCTACACAGAGGTTTCCTGGCTCAAGCGAAACGGAGTAAGAGCACATATGGGATATGTGCGGGACCGAGATTAATACGTATATGAGATACCGCATTCCATTCTCGCGATGTGCGACATGATTGGTTATATGTGATATAACTGGGTTATCGGATCAAGTGTTGATTCGATAAGATGTTACATTTGATATTAGTCGGTTATATGTGATTTGACCGGATCATTAAATCAAGTGTTGATTTAATGATTTAATGTATAATTATATATTTGATATATTACTTTACATTAACCAGTATTGACTCACTTAAGATTGTTTTCTCACTTTATGTGCACATAGTGTATATGCGATATATGTTTGTATACATGTTTGTATCATGCTTGATGATACATGCAAACATGGGTGTGTGTATGACTTACACCATACTTAAGATAATGGTTAGGGTTTTTATTTATTTTGTAATTCAAAATTGGTGGCATTTTGTCATGGCATGAAGCTTCATGAAGCTTAGTGATAATCATTAATCGAGTCCATTTGTTTTGTTTTACTAAAGATATTTATTAACCAAACCATTAGCTTAAACCGTGGTTATGTCTCTACAATGGTTAGTATATGATACTAACTCACCCATGGTTGCATAACTCATTTCTCATTATTCACCTTGGTTTATTTTTTTTAGTTGCTTTCTTCTTCTTCTTCCAAAAGCTTTCTACCTTCAATGGAGTTGTGAGAAAAAATGTGAGAAAATGAAATCTAAAGTGAGCCCACTTCCTACTTCATCATTCTCTACTACTTACCATTTAGTATAGGGTGTTTGCTTCACTAATTCCATAGTTAGTGAAGAGATAGCTTGGGTTAGTGTCTCCTCGACGTAGATCATCTTCGGCCTCGAAGACTTTGAAGCAAGCATGTTCGTTTCTTCATGGGAGCCTCTCTAGAGTCCGGAGTTCACGATCGCAGCGAAGGAACTACTACACGGAGTTATTGAAGTGAAGGACCGGTCTACAAACTTTGTATTCCTTGCTCTCTTTACTTGCAAAGTGTTTGCATTTTCATTCCGTCAGATTTCTAGTTAACGATTCTTAGTTAGGGTTAGCTAGAATGGCAAATTTTTAAATTTGGCATGGACGATGCCTCCCGAAACCTTGCTGATGTGCTAGGCAACCCTGCAGCCCCTGCATCCATCGCCTCACCCGAGCCATTGTGAACCCGCCGATGACCCACTACCCCGTTGCCGCCGCCACTGCAACCCCACTGCATCGTGCCGAGCCCCAAGTCCTCACCCCAGCCATACCCATCGCGTGCGTATCATGCCGTGATGTCTCCGTGCCGTGGTTGTAGATCGTTGTTGTGCTGCCACCATTCGCCGTCGCCATCCCGACTTTCGAGCCATCGCTAGGCAAGTGAACCCCTCACTTGCTCATACATGCTTATATTATACTAATTAGGGCTAAGTGTTTATTTAAACTATATATATTTATATATTTGTAGTAAATGGTCATTTGTATTACAACGACGCCGTAGTGCTTCGATTTCTATGCATGAATGATTGGGACTGAGTTTATAATCAAGCGTTAAAGGTATAGAGACTATAGGGATCGATATTATATTCGGGTTGGCTAGATTGAATAAGATCCCGAAAATCCTTGATATGTTGTGCTAACTGCTCGATGCAAAACTTAAACTAAAACTTGTTTTAAAAAATGGCAGAATTTATAGCGTATAAATCCCTTTAATGATAATAAATAACTTATAAGAATTTGAGATAAAAATATTGACTTCATCACTATGAAATGATACCTCCGTCTAGCTACGTCAAATCAGAAATTTTATCGCGCATGTTGCCTTATTAAAATCATTTTAAATTAAATACAGATTGAAATGTGATTTTCTATGGCTCATATCGAAGCCGACTCGATAATATAGAACCATATATAGTTTATTTTTTCGATATTGATAGATTACGGCAACGAGAATTGACTGGGAATGCGACTCTGGACTGCAGTCCGTGACAGCATTTCTTGGGGTACCTGAATTTAAGCATCTGTACATACCTGCGTAAAACTGAAAATGTGTGGAGCCCTATAAATTCATGTAGATAATTTAGTTATATAACACATGAATCTTTTCCCGTGCAGTTTCACAGTTGTTTGATATTTAGTTTGTATTTTAGAATATCGACGTGTTCTGCAGTTTCTGCAGCGACATTTTTTACACCTTCATATTAAATAGGACATAACTCCTAGTACAGAAAGGATATGGTTAATTAGTTTGATGCGTTTGAAACCAAACAGATAAAAATATATTTTATTCAACTGGGGAAACATATGAATCTGAACACAATTCCTAGTAAACCGCGCGCGAAATTGGGCTTCCAGTTCTGAAACTGGAATTCCAGCAACTGATCGCTGATTTAAAATGATGATAAGTCCCTAACCTGAATCCCGTTTGACATGAAACTAATTTTACCGTGTAGATAATCAAATATACTTTGTACGCCTTTTATATTGTTTTGGTTGATTCTATACGTGTGATTTATGGTAAATTTTGGAAGTCTC
Source organism: Agapanthus africanus (assembly GCA_030015575.1). Classification (NCBI taxonomy): domain Eukaryota; kingdom Viridiplantae; phylum Streptophyta; class Magnoliopsida; order Asparagales; family Amaryllidaceae; genus Agapanthus; species Agapanthus africanus. The sequence goes on along the minus strand of JASDDO010000024.1, from coordinate 513,812,328 downwards.
ATGGCGTTAGGTGCCATAATTTAGTGAATATCCGATCAGTACATTTTTGCCTATTTTTGTGCTTACTTTATACCTTCTGCATAGTGATTGTTTACATGGAGACCTAGCGACTGTTGTGCATTGTCGATTTATAAGTGTTAGTGATTGGGTTGCTGTAAGTTGATGTCGCGCACCCCACGTGTTCGCAGGGAAGCGGAATTTGCAAAAAAATGATTTTTACGGGCTTCGCAACACCGACTAGAACCAAGGATCGTCCATAAACCCTAACTAGCAAACAACATGAGATTTAACTACTCGGAAAGAATGTTATATCTCATGATACAAGTCCTTCGGGTCTTCTCCGCTGTCCTCCTCGTCATCGTAGGCTCCAAGGATCGATCCAGATCGTAGCTTCCTCGTCGGCTTCCTCGAGTCAAAGATGATCCACCCGAGAGTTTATAGTCCGAGCTCCAACCTTAAATCCGAGATAACTAGGGCAACAAGCTTGCTAAACTTGATGGCCTAAATGATGTAAAGAATGAATATGGATTTATTTGTTTCTTGAAACCCTAGTTTACTCAACTCATAAGACCTTAAGGGTTTTTTAATGTGAAGAAGAAGAAGAGAGCTAGCTTGAGGAAAAAGAAATGGTTTTTGATAATGATAACGATAACATGAGATGGCTCCCTTGACTTGACTACAAACATGGCAAGAAAATACTCACCCAAAATATCTAGTGCCATGAAATATCTCATAAGAAATATCCAGTCAAAGAGTCAAACCAAGTCAAATGGTCAAACCAAGTCAAGTAGTCAAAACAAGTAGCCATGCCTTAATTATCATTTATAAAAATAACAAATACTTTCCTCCACCTCATAATTGTTTTAATCAGTTAAATGGTCAAAACCCTAATGAGGTGTCTCCTTCTATGCCCCTCTCATCCGTATATACATACCTGCATTCATGTTCCGAGAAACATGAATACAAAGAGACGAAACTGATCCATCAATATAAAACTAGGATCCGGTTTAAACCAAAGCCCACCAGTATTATCCTCCCGAACATCATACGCACACAAGTGCACGTAAGTGATCGAAGCCCTACCGTAAAACCATACGGCCTCTACACCTTTTGCCCGGTGCAAGGAAACTCTCTATGCGGGACTCTAAAAACTTGACACTACGCTGGCTGTGGATTTAACCATAGGCCGCAAGCGGTACTAGCTGCATGTAATGGTCCCCAGGTAGATGTCGATAAGAAGGCCGATGAGGAAAACCCATCTGAACTCCTACTGAGCCTAAATGTGACAATCTCTGTAAAGTCCGGTCTGTTCGTCTAAGAGTATCGCATATCAGGCTTAGGGGGGCGGTAATTGTCAGACCCCTAATAGTGCAATAAGTCATGTCGGAGAGTAGCCCAATATACCCTGAGAAACTACTGGAATACCTATCAGTAAATCTCGCTTTCCTTGGCCAAGGACTTTGTGTAATGGCCTTCCGAACACAGCGCGATATCAACCCCCAATACCGGGAGAGACGAATCCTATCTAACCGCCACTGCCTCCAAGTGCTTCAGGACTGCACCCAACTACTACCTGTTTGCATGACTCCTTTGAGCCGTGGTAGGGTAGTAATCAAAGTACAGTGGGAACACACTTGAGGTGAAGCAGCTGTGTCAAGTCGATGGACTAAGCTGTACTCATGTCACATGGGAACTGCTACCCGACAACAGGTATAATACCCACCAACAGTTCCCGACAAGTCCTGTCCAGTGTACTCATAACCTAATGAGCACTTTCATACTATCTTCAGTACGGCATACTAATGGTTATGGGACATACCATCTCCCCTGCTGGGATGAGAAGCGTATACACTAGTCTACTGTGGAGTATCGATACTCCGTCTCGATAATCCTATGACTAGGGACTTGTATAGGATGTGCTTATAGATTACCCATCCCCCACTAGTGCGACTGCCATCACAACGCTGGTAATCAAGCAAAGATCCTAAGGGCTCTACCAATATGTATAAGTGATATGCTATGAAAACACATGTACATATTGAGGTAGAAACAAACCAGGTAGCATACTACCATTTTGAGTAAGACTGTTACTATATCCGTGTATATCCCAAGCTCCCATTAAGTAATATACAATCCAGTATGATACAATAATGGCCTCTAGGGCATATATCACTAACAATCCCCACTTGCACTAAGGCCATTTACTGGCATATCGTAGACCGAAGATCTCGAATAGCCTCTCGAAAACTGTCTGAGGGATGACCTCTGTGAGTGGATCTGCAGTGTTGTTCCCCGTATCTACTCTCCTCACCTCGATCTCCTAAGGATCAACGATCTCCCTGATCAGGTGGTACCGCCTCAAGATATGTATGGATCTCTGATGGGACCTGGGTTCCTTCCCTAAAGCTACAACGCCGTTGTTGTCACAATACTAAAATATTGGACCAACAATGGAAGGAACCACCTGAAGTTTAGTTAAGAACTTCCATATCTAGACTGCCTCTTTTGCGGCGTCTCATGCAGCGAACTACTCCGTTTCCATCGTCGAGTCTGCAACGGTGTCCTGCTTGGAGCTCTTCCAACAGACCGCCCCTCTACTGAGGGTAAAGACATAACCCAACATGGACTTGGAGTCATCCTTATCACTCTGGAAGCTGGAGTTAGCAAAGGTTTCGATCTGGAGGTCCATTTTAGCCATACAACAAGAACATCTCCTTAGTCCTTTTCAGGTACTTAAGAATGTTCTTTACTGCTTCCCAGTGCTTCTCCCCTGGGTTTGACTGATACCGGCTTACCACGCTCAGTACGTAATCTACATATGGTCTGGTACACAATATCGCATACATTATAGAGCCTACCGCAGAAACGTAGGGTATAATCGACATGCGAGTCCTTTCCAAATCAGTCTTGGAAGACATCTCTTTGGAGAGGGTGATTCCGTGACAAGCCGGTAGACTACCGTGCTTAGAATCATCCATACTAAATATTTTCAGTATGGTGTTGTTTTACCTTGACTGTAAAAGTCCCACCATCCTCTTTGATTTATCACGATAGATCTGGATCCCCAGAATGTAGTTAGTATCACCCAGGTCTTTCATGGAGAACCTCTGTGACAAGAATCCTTTGACTCATTGTAGCATAGGAATGTCATTTCCTATCAAGAGCATATCATCCACGTACTCAACGAGGAATTCCACAGTTCTTGCTACAATCTTACTATAAATGCATGGTTCATCTGGATTTTTGATAAAGTCGAATTCTTTGACTGTTTCAATAAAAATAGAGGTTCCAACTCCGCGATGCCTGTTTTAGTCCATAAATGGACTTAAGCAACTTGCACACTGTCCCGCTGCTCCTACTCTGATTGAAACCCTATGGCTGATCCATATAGACGCACTCTTCCAAATTACCATTTAGAAAAGTCGTCTCTACGTCCATCTGCCGGATCTCAAAATCTTGGAAGGCAGCAATGACAAGAAAGATCCAAATGGATTTGAGCATAGAAACCAGAGAAAAGGTTTCATCATGGTCCAAACCAGGTCTTTGACGAAAACCTTTTGCAACAAGTCCAGCCTTATAGGTTTCAACCTATCCATCTACACCAATTTTCTTTCTGAAGATCCATTTGCAGCCTACGGGTTCACCCATTCTGGAGCAATGTTCAAAGTGCATACTTTGTTGGTGTAGATGGACTCCATTTCACTCCGTATTGCATCTAACCATTTTACCGAGTCGCCACTCTGAATGGCTTACTGGAAGCTAGTTGGCGTATCATTATCAATGATGCAATCCTCTCGATCCCCGTCTACAAGAAAACCTCAGTATTTCTCGGGTGGATGAAACTGCCTACTAGTCCTGCGGATTGGCGTAGGGATGTCCAGTTCTTTTGAAACCTCTGGTTCTACCATACTTTCAGTAATAGTTTATGGTTCTAGAATTTCATCCAGTTATATTGCGTTCCCACTATTTCTTTTTACAAAAAAATGATTTTTTAAAAAGTGGGCATGACGAGGAACAAAAATCTTTTGTTCCTCTGCGTAATAGGAAAGATACCCCCTGGAGTTCTTTGGGTATACCACAAACTTACACAGTACTGAGCGTGCCTCGAGCTTGTCCGCATACTGCTTTTCAATAAAAGCTAGACATCCCTATATCTTTAGATACTGAAACTAGGGTTTCTTCCCACTCCACATCTTATATGGTATGGTAGGCACAGTCTTGGTAGGAACCTTATTCAAAAGATATGCAGCTTATTCTAGTACATAACTTCAGAAGGATCGCGGCAACTCAGTGTTACTCATCATGGAACGAACAATATCCAATAGGGTTCTGTTCCACCTTTCCTATACACCGTTGTGTTGTAGTGTGTATGGAGGAGTATACTGAGAGAGAATTCTATTCTCTTTTAGGTAATCCAGGAACTCGGCAATTTATGTATTCACCACGTCGATCAAATCTCAGCGTCTTTATACTTTTGCCTGTTTGTTTTTCCACTTCATTCTTATATTCCCTGGATTTTTCAAAGGGTTTGGATATATGCTTTCACAAGAAGACATGTCCTAAGCTAGAGAAATTATCCATAAAAATAATGAAATAGGAATAACCACTTCGTGCTTCTGTAGATATTGAACTACACACGTCGCTGTGTATGAATCCCAGGAGCTTGCTCGCTCTTATTCCATGTCCAGTGAACGGAGTCTTTGTCATCTTTCCTATGAGACAAGATTGACAAATTGCATAAGACTGATATTCGAACGGATCCAAATATCCCTCTCTATTTAACTTTGTCAACCGTGTTTCATTGATATGACCCAGTCTACAATACCATAAGAAAGTTTTATATAATTATGGAGACTTTCTTTTAAGTGTGTTCTGAATGTTTGAAAACCTGAGATTGGTTCAATATATACCGTCCTCTAGTGTACCTGACCCAATCAAACTTTGATTTAGGTGGATGTGAACCACATCGCTTAGAAACTAGACTTGGTATACACAAACAGTTACATAGAATCAATATCTGCCCACTTGTCAATTCTATGTGATATACCCTACGGATACAGCGTCCACGCTCATTCCGTTAGTAACCCTGAGAGTCATATCACCTGCCTGATTACTATATAGTTTCTCAAAGCCTGTAATGAATTACATATATGAGATCCTGATCCGGTATCTAGTACCCAGGAAGTAGAGTTAATTGACAGACCGTTTTCAATCATAAACACACCCGAAGTCGAAACCACAACATGCTTCGGATCCTGAATTTTGGCTTTCCAAGCCCTGCATTCCTTCTGCCAATACTCTTTCCCGTAACAATATTGTCATGACCCGAAAGTACGGAACGTGACCGGCACTTAAATTACGAAGCGTCTAGAGGCGCAACGTAATCTAAGTAAGCCGAAGCCCAGAAATCTAAACCATAAAAAGAAGAAGCAGAGGAAAACATGTAGAAAAAACAGGTTTAAAAGCAACATCAAATTTTCTCAAAAATTTCGGCAGAGTCTCCTTTGTAAAAACTGGCCCCAAACGGGTACAAACAAGTATAATATATACAAACAATAACAAGGCAACCCCAAGCGGGAGCTCGCTCTACGCCAACAGGCGGAAACAACCACACCAAGCACAATAATATACAACGCCAAAGGGCGAGGCTCAAAACTCAAAAGAAAACAAATCCACCAGATACCATAATAATACAAGCGTGACTCTAAGGTCGAAATAAATAACTGGTCCTTTAATCTTATCAAGTAATACAAGTTTGGTTGATGGAGCTTACTAGATACAAATGAAATAATAAAAATACAACGGCGGTCCAGATACAAATGAACCAACCTACCATGCAAATCACCCTGAATGAAAAGATATGCCAGCAAACTGCCAAAGAAACTTGTACATCAAACCTGTAATAAAATTTGGTACAACGGGGGTGAGTTGCCAACTCGTGAGTAGAAGGTATCTGCGAAAAGAAATCGAATGCACGACGCTGTCCTAGGTCATAATAATATACTAATATACTACTAATCATCTAGTAATGGCAGGGTAATAAACTACGTGTAGTGCAAAAGCTCCGTGCTCGTGTCAGTGCCTCAAATAGTAATATGTCATGTGAATGAGTATGCATGCACCATGAATGTAAAACAATCAATCCTGAAATCTGGATATATCTGTATAAGAAATCTCTAATTTTTATCATGGTAATTTATATAGAAATCTGAATATCATTGATGAAATCCATGGAAATCCGTGTCAAGCATCGACACAAAACATGTAAATCTCAAGTCTCAATACCTCATAATCTCAATATCTCGGGCTCCGTCAGTTCGGATCGGCCCATATCATCAAATCTCACGACAACGGTCGGTATCCTCCGGATATCCGCCGCGCCAGACATCACCGGTAGGTAGTCTTCCCCTGCCAGGCTCATCGTCTACAACTCGATCTTCTTGCCCCGGGGTACCATATCGGGCCCACCATGTACCCGAGACGGTTCATCCACTCCTCGAATCGGGTCTCGAAATCCAACAGAAAACATGAAATCTCATGGTGGACGACACATACATCACGAGAAAACCGCAACTTATATTTTAAAAAGAGAGGGAGAAAGAGAGAGAAGTTTTTATATATTTTCTTGCGGTTTTCCCCAAAATCCAGAAATCTCATAGAAATCCAAATCCCAAAATCATGAGTAAGTAAATGGTAAGTGTCGGCATAAGCCCCATAATACTGCATGATAACATGAAAATGTGAATACATGAAATGTCTAAGTAATAAATGCAATGTCTGGACTAACACCTGAGAGTAATCACAATATTATATTGATCTAGCCTTTAGCTGATTCTATCATAAAAGATAATATGTTCTAAAGTGTACGTGACATGGCAATTACCGATGATGTGTGTGTGAGCCGGCAAATAAGTGTACGTGGAACATGCGCATCATCGATAATGGTGCTGGTGTCCTAACATGCAGAATTTCATATTAACTACAGAAACATATGTATGAACATGCAACGTGATGATTAAAATCTGAATGTAAAGATGGATGTGAAGTAACCCCTAATTTGCAATATACCTGTCTAACTACAACTATATAACTCGAGCCTAAACTAGTATCTATCTAGCCCCCAAGGGAACTAAACTAAAGAACTAGTCGATAAGAAATAAGGGTTCACCTAAGGTCTGAGTACATATCTTTAATAGTCGGCGATTCAGCCTCAATAGCGTTACGTACATAGTACGACTTTCTCGAATCAAAAGTGCGGATCAATCATCACATATATGCCTCGTACGGTAAAATCCATCGTACGGCATCTCAATATCGGGGTACGGGTCAAGTATCACCTACGTACAACATCGTTCTTATAATATCATCATCAATTAATGTCATGATCAAGGTACTGCACTGTAATCGCATACATCAATTATATAACATTGCCAGCATAAATATACATCGTCAATTTATCCTCAGAAATTTCATGTCATATATATCATATCGTGATGAAGTCACACTCTTATCATATCGTAATCAAGTCACACTTATATGATATCGTAATCAAGCACCCATCTATCATCGTGATTCAGTCACAGGTTACAGTCCGGGTTCTATTTTAGAGTCTCATGTACCTCAATATCATCACCACCTATTATTGTTTATGTATACATATCCATTATCTCATTTCTAATGATCCGCTAACATCATAACATGACTGTATAGCTAAGAGATCACGGCATCAAGCCCAGTTATATTGTTTCATCCCCATGTATCATATCACATCCTTATATCACATATACATGCTGTGTGTATATATATATATATATACACACACACACACACACACACACACACACACCTACACATACCCCTATATATATACACATACACATATACACCAAATCAAGTTTCTGTGTGTGCGTGTGTGTGTATCTACTTGAACCTACGAACCTCCTCCAAGATATCCATCCTCTGATAAGGTCTTTCTAAATCAATCTAGCCCAACTTAAGGTCATTACTAGGGTCCTACTCACCAAGATTCTAAGGTCACGTTTGACTTCCTAATGACAAAAAGTAATATTCCTATTCTACGTTGCGGGGGTGCTAAACGCCATCCACCCGACTTCCCCCGTAGATATACATCTACTCACCTGGTCCTTGTCTGCCGAAGACGATGTCGCTCTCCTCTTCTTCCTCGTCCGAAGTCCACGCGAGGGTATCTATATGCAAACATATATAATATCGTAAACTGAATCACAGACAAAATCAAAACGACGCACGAAACGCGCATAGGTTAAAACCTATGTCCCGCTCATGCAAAAGAACCAAATATCGCTCGATGTCGGCGAACAAATGCCGATTGATCGAGATAAAACATCAACAACAACTCGTAGTTTCAAAACTCATTATTTATAATATAAAATATGGTTTAAATCATCGAAACCTTAAAATCGATTAAATCGTCCAATTCCGAAAACCTTGAAAATGTCAATTTACCGTTTTACTTCAAAACTTGACGTTTAGATGAAACTAATGGTTGTAATACTCATTAAATAGCATAACTAGATTATATAAACCACTATTATATTTTTAACACCCTAATTTATATTAGTTTGGAAATTCTAGTTTGCAAACTTGCCCGATTTCGATACTTTTAAGCAAAATTTCACAATATCACAACTAAACTTGATTTTGCATGAATTAACTTATTAAACTAAAATTAATGATGATAATAATATAATGAAACCATAAATTATATTTTAAATCTCATTTATTTAAGAATTTCTAAAATCTAGTTAGCAAAAACAGCATTTTTATCACTATTTTCCAATTATCAATAGAAACTAGCAACCAAATTAAGTTTTTCATTCCTTTAACATGTTAATACTCTCACTAAAACTACAATCTAATGATAACAACCTTAATTAGAATTTTATATCACCAATATCTATGTTTTATAGAAACCTAGTTAGCAAAAATACTTAATTTAAACAATTTGAATGAACAAATTATAATTCAACAACCATGCAAGATTTTCCATTCCAAAAAAATGTTAAACTAGTTATTATCACCCCACTTAATTAGTAAAACCATAACTTGATTTTATAAACCCTAACTTGAATTTTAAAACTTTTAAATAGAATTAATTAATTAAATCTAAATATGCTAGAATGAAACATTTAATAATAATAAATCATAAGAATAAAATTTATACCTCCACAACATGAAATACAAACATGAAAATATGCCTCCAAAATAATGGATTTCCATCTCCAAGATCCATGCTAAATAGGTCGAAAAATATTGGGTAAAGGTTGAATATGAATTTTGAGGTTTATTTTGGATTTTTTGATGAAATTTTGATGATTTTTGTAACAAAATCAAGTGGAGAAAATGGGGGGGGGGCTGCCATGGGGAAGTGGCCGGCCATGGTGGGAGGTAGGAGAGGAGAGTGAGAAAAGTGTGAAGAAAAGTGTAGAAGGTTCACTAATTTACTACACATACTTATGTCTTTTCATCACTTTAATTAATTAATTCATTTCTTTTCTAATAAAACATAAAGAAAATTCTAGAGACATGGAAAAATTTGGAAATAAATTTTGCATGATACACACTAGATTCTAATATGCAATGGTTCATTTTTGCAAATTAAACCCATTCAAATTTGTAATTTACACTAATTTAGTGTATAAATAAAGCTTATGCTAATATTTAAAATAATTAATTTAGGAAAAATATTTAATTGAACTAAAAATTTATAAGTGACTAAATAAACATCATTTACTAGTAATTACATAATTAAAATAGGTATTTTTAAATTTATAATGAAAAATAATTACGGTTTAGTTTTACGAAAAATACGTTTTACTTTACCGAAAATTAGAAAATTCACTTAAATAATTTTATTTATTTATTTATTTATTTTAAAACGTTACAAATATGAACATCCCTCCTTCCCTACTGTTAACCCCAAAACATTTGCCCTTCCCTTTTCTTCTACCTTACCGACACCGCTTATCGGCTTTGTTGAGGTCTTCTTCTTCTCACCCTTGGCATCTGCCTTAAATCCAGAAGAGAAAGATTCTACAATAAGAAGAGCGGGTGTCTCCCTGGTTTCCTTCAGGGTGCCCTCAACCGGAAGTATAAATTTCTTCCCCTAGGCATAAGTAGGAGGTAGGGACTGTAGAATCAAGTCAGCATATGACTTGTTCTTCAACGTGGTCTTCAGGTTCGTGAGCTTTTTAATATAGCTAATCATTGTAGGGACGTGGTCTCCTACTGATGATTCGACAGCCATTCTCGCTTGAAGCAATTCTTTCGAGATATCATATCTTGCGATACGAGATTGCTCTCCATTTAAAACATTGTTATGGAGGAAGATGGAAACTAAGTCCATCTTCTCGTGCTGCCTCTGGTATACACCATCAACTGAGGCCAACACGAGGCACTTGGCATTCATACAGTCTTTTTCCTTTGTCTTACGGATATCCTTATCCGCGACGGTAGAAACTGGACCTGGGACGGCGGGGGCTTGAGTAGTAATGAGGCAGTCCATCTTATCATAGGTAATGGACATCTGGACAAACCTTTGCCAGTCATTATAGTATAACTCAGTCATTTTATTATCTAGCTGTAACCTAATCTGGTCACCTGGTCACTGCAATTAGGAGAGAGATAAGAATACACTCAGCATGACGCTCTTGCAAGTTTAGATTAGTTTTTAATTTATCTAAACAGGATGGCCCCACTGTTTCTCGAATCCTTCCTTAAACCAAGAAAGAAGAATTAGTCAGGATTGATCTCACCGTACAATTCTTGCTTAACCGTTCGGCCAAGCTAGTGTCGGTACTAGGGAGGTTTTACGACGCTTTCGCGAAGTTCCTTAATTAAATAACCTCTTTTTCATGGAGGCGTAGCCCCGCTAACACTGTTCTAGACACCTACTTGGTTTATAGCATTGATCGTTAAGTGAAAATCTCCCGAGGAGTAGCAGATACTCACAGTAGGATCGGAATCCAAATATCATTTGTATGATAATGCTGAGGGAATCCTTCTAACATTATCAAACTCCAAATGGTATGCAGTGTTGGCTGTAGTACCCTCAAGTCAATTATTGGATCACAGGCACGTGATTACAATGATTGAGGGAGGACCTATACCGGTAGGACAGTCCTACTCGAGATGATAGTATGCTATCTGGTTTGTCTTTATCATTGTGTACATACTTCAGGTGACATTACAGATCACTATTACATGTTGATAGAGCCCATAAGATTCTTGCTTGACTACCAAGTGTATGATGGTGATCATATACGTGAGAGTTGGGTGGTCTATAAGCACATCCTTAAAGTGTCCCTAGTCGAGGGAGTTTCGAGACTGGGCATCGATACTCCAGAGTAGACTAGTGTATACTGATCGAGACCCCGACGAGGGGCGGTGGCCGGTCTCAAAAGTCATTGGTGTTAGTTGGTTCACCTAAGATGTATATAGGTGCTCATTGGGTTATGAGTACACCGGACGGACTCGCCAGGAACATGCTAGTTGGTATTATACCTATTGTCAAATGGCAGTTCCCAGGTGACATGTGTACAGGTTAGTCTATCGACCTGAGATCGTCATTTGTTTCATGTGAGTTCCCACTGTGCTTTGATTACTACCCTACCACGGCTCAAAGGAGTCGTGCAAATAGGTTTTAGTTGGGTACAGTCCCGAGCTACATGGAGGCAGTGAGCGGATCGTCAGGGGATTCGTCTCTCAGGGTATTGGGGGTTGATGTTGCGGTGTGCACGGATGGCCATCACCAGAAATCCTTAACTAAGATAGTCGAGAATTACTGATCTAGGATCGGTAGTTTCTCAGGTGGTGATAGGTTTCATACCGACACTAAATGTTAAGGTATTAGGGGTCTGACTTTATCCACCCCCTAGACTCGATATGCGATACTCATAGACGAACGAACCAGACTGTACAGATATTTTCACTGTCAGGCTCAGTAAGGGTTTCAGGATGAGTTTGCTCGTCGGCCTCCCTTTCGCTCAATACCTGGGTCCGTTACGTACAGCTAGTGTCGCTGACGTGCTTGTGGTTAAACCCACTGCCAGCGTATTGACGAGTCTTTAGAGTCCCACACAGAGGGTTTCCCTTGTTCGGGCAAAACGTTGTAGAGGCCGTATGGTTTTATGGCAGGGTTCGATTATATATGTGCACTTATGCACGGATTATGATCGGACAGATAATACTAGTGGGCTTTGGTTTAAGCCGGATCCTAGTATTATATTGTTGGATTACTTTCGTCTCGTTGTATTCGTATTCAGTCGGAATACGGATGCAGGTATGTATATACGGATGAGGGGCATTCTTGTAATTCGTTACAAGTTTACTTTAGAAGTTGCATTTTCTTTTTGGATTAAACATTTAGTTTAAATGTTTATTTTGAGGTGTAAAGTGTGAGTGCAAGTCTTGGCATTGTGCATTGATTCATAGCGTATGCACTTGGTGACTCATGGTTTTGGGTCATGTGTTGTTTTGTTTTGGCAAAGATATTTGTTGTGGGCATTTAGTGAGATGGTAGATCCTTTTTAGCCTAGGCTCTTTTTTAATTGCTAACTCTCACAAAATGAACACAAGAAACATTCAATCCAAAACGAGAAAAGAAAAGGCAGCAAGCATTTTTTCTTGACTTGGCCAAAACTTGAGCTCACACTCTTCACCTCTTGGCTTCTTCTTCAACCTCCACCCAAACCCTCTCATGAGTTAAGAATCCTTGGGTGTTTTGAGACAAAGTAATCACACATTCTCTCTACTTCATCTTGGCTATCTAGGCTAGCAAACTAGATACCCGAGTTGCTTCGGTTTTGAGGCGGGAGCCCGTATTACTAACCCTCGACGTGGAAATTCTTCAATGTGGGGACACCGGAGATCAAACTTGATCAAGGAAGCCATGAGGAGCTTGGGACAGAGGTTGAAGACCGAAGGACACGGTTCGTTTGGTATAACCTCTCTAAACTCCTTTTCATATAGCTAGTATAGGGTTAATAGTTCGATCCGGGATTCGGGTTCCGTTAGCGTCGGTCTAATAAAAGTTTTTATTCCGCATTTGGCCACGGATTGATGGCTGGGGCACTGGCGTAACCCAACATGGTATCAGAGCCAACCCATTGTCCCCATACTAACTCATTGCGATGTTAGAAATCCGTCGTTTTTGTCGTGCAAAACTGCCGACAAAAACAGTTCCGAAAACTGAAAGTTTGAGATATTTGCACACCCCGCGGGCTCACAGTTTGAACTGAGAAGCCACGGTGTGGTGCATGGGCACCCCGGGGATTCCCCGAGGGGGACCGAATGGCTGGGCCCACTCCCCAAGACCACCACAAGGTGGTCTTGGCGGTGGGGACCCTAAACTGCCCTACCTTGGGCAGTTTTGGGTCTGCCTCACCCCCTGGCCATCTTGTGGAGCCATGGGGGTGGGGTACCCCCTCTAGGCCCCCGACTCAATGTTAATTTTGTTCTCTATCTCCCTGCAAAGGTTCAGGCACGTTTCGTTTTGATTCGGACTTCCGAATTGGCTTTAAACGGTCGGTTTCTCACTGTTTTTTTTCCATGGTTTTGGAAATTGGTTTGGTTTGCTAATTGCGGGTGGAATTCTAATGCCGTAGTTTTCAGTACATACATTACTATCTGCGAGCATGAATGTCATTAGAGTGGTACAACTTGTCTAAATTCTATAGTTCTTTTAGACGGGTTTGCGAACATGACATTCACGTTGATGTTTCGTGTTGTGCTGTGTGTTGGCTGCATCGTCGTGGTGGATAGCCTGGGTGCAATGTTAGTACAATTTAATTTTATTTGTACATTTGATATCGCGGGGCGAGCGTCCGACATGTGTACTGTCGTCACTGTATGTTTGTATATTATTTATTTGGGGCACGACCGGGTTGAGGTCGATGTCACCGTTGTACTTATTTTCTTTTCTGTACTAGGATTACCCCACGGTGGAGTGTACGGATAGCCGAGTTCTAGAGGGCAACGGGCCCGCATCTCATGGCGTTGAGTCGGGGGGGCCTCACTCTAGAATTTACGGGCTATTTGCCGCACTCGTAGGGGGTATAGGTTGACCCAAGGAGGGGTGCTCAAGTTACCGAATTCTGTAAGGTGCCGGGTGGCCCATTCACTTTGATGAAGGGGGCTGCCTCGCTTCTGGTTTTGGCGGGTAACTTGCCGCGCTCGTAGGGTTATAGGTTTTCATTGCATAGGCTATCCACACGACTAAGGGATCGTCGGGTTTCAGTTGCGGCTCAAAGGAAACCCGGGGCTCCCAAATTATCAGTTTTGTTCTGTGATGCTTAACGCTTTTCTGTGATGTTGCATTTATCATGCCTGGAGCGATCATTATATATTGTTATATATATACTAGTAGATGTTATATATGTTTTTCACCCACGCTAGTCCAGTCCTCGCTCTGTCGTTAGTTAAGTAACTTAACGGGTGATGACGGGACCCAGTGGCGAATGCGGATGGAATATACGTATATCATAGTTTCATTCTTTTCTGGTGTGACTAATTGATGGGACTGCATAGATTTAGATCAATGCAAGGAAACAGACCTATTTGATGTTGTTGGAACAATTTTCAAAAGCTGTTATTAAAAGGGCATTTTCTTTTGCTTTGCACAGAGATATTCGGTTATGAATATCCAGCACCTCATTCGACGAGGCAAGAGCTGAGATCCCTTCACCGAGAGTGACCTCTTGGGCAGAATTTTGCGTCAGGGTAATAACTTCACTATAGTCGATTACTTTTTTTCTTTGCATCGTGGTATTCAGTAGGAATATCCTGCACCTCATTCTACAAGGAAAGAGCCGAGATCCCTTCACCGAGAGTGACCTCTTTAGCAAAGGTTTTCGCCACTTTATATATTTGCAAAGTTATCCGGTTCCTTCAACGATATCAAGTTCATTACGTTAAAGGTTTTTTACCAAAAACCATTCGCCGCCCTCCGTCATTTCAGACGGGTAGCACTTAGTATTCATGCTATGTTTGTTGACCTTCGTCAAGGCATAGTGTATGGTAGCTGTTTGTTACTTTTATGTTGCATAGATAGATGCGTTGGTTTGGGACAGTCGCACAGCCTTATTGACCTTTGTCAAGGGTGAGTAGGGGTGGTTTCAAATTAACCTGGACAATGACGGGTAGAACTTGACACGTGACTTATGATTTGTTGACCTTCGTCAAGGTCATAAGAGCATGGGGTAAAAATCACATCGGGAGTTTCAAACATAAAGGAAACTTGCCAGATATGCGCATACCTTCTAGAGTGTGATAACTTGAGTGGATTCTATCAGGTTATCATGCGATGATAGTTGGATCCCGATTCCCACTGATGAGTTGGTTTACTCCTCGGGTGATTTTAGATGATCCTGACTAATTCTTCTTTCAGGTTTGTAGGAGACTTCCTGATTAGATAAAGTGATTATCCATTCTGATCTAGGTTAAAGTGCACGTTGAGTGTTTCTTTTCTCTCTCTCTTTGGCTGCGACTATGGCCCGACCCTAGACTATAACTCAGTAACCAAGTTAACCGATCCTTCTTAAAACACAATGGCTTTTGGATTGTTAGAGTTGCATACTTCATTGCCACTCCTACTTTTACCATTTGCATTTCTCCAGAACATTCCGTATTACTACGAAGATCTTCTTTCATTGGATATAACCATCATATAGTTACATACGAACTCGAAGAAACTTGTTTCAGTTTCGAGGATGGTTTCTGGTTCTGGAGAAATTGAATAGGACTATTCAGTTGTCCTTTTCTTTTATCTTCTCTCAGGTTGTGAGGGATCTTAGGATTGGGAGAGTACACTTATTGCGCTTATTGGATAGTCTTCTTCCAAACCATAGGCAGGTGCTGAAAGGCGGGGAAGGAAGAAAACCAATTAGCCTAAGTGTGGTGTACAGAAGGTAATAAGTAAAGAAAAATAAAGGGATTAGAAAGAGGGCAAAGTAAATTACGACTGCTATCATTCATGACCAAACCGCGTATATCATCGCCACTCCTACTTCACCTTTGAATTTCTCCAGAACACCCCGTATCACTACGAAGATCTAAATTTATTGGATAATCCATCGTATAGTTACATACGAACTCGGAGGAACTTGTTCCAGTTCGAGGATAGATTCTGGTTCAGGAGAAATAGAATAAGGATTATTCTGTTGTCTTTTCCCTTTACCTTCTCTCAGGTTGCGAGGGCTCCTAGGATTAGGAGCGTACACCTATTACACTTATTGGATAGTCTTCTTCTAAACCATAGGCTGGTGCCAAATGGTAGGGAAGGAAGAAAACCATTTAGCCTAAGGGTGGTGTACAAAAGGTACTGAGTAGAGACAAATAAAGGGATTTGAAGAAATGACAAGGAGATATACAGTTACAGTCATGAATCTGGATAATGGAAGAGGCATTACTAGGAATACCCGGATACCCCTTCGAAACATTTTTCATGTTTCAGTTTCTCTGTGCATTGTTAATTGAAAACTGATTTCCCATTCAGATCCTTACTTCAGGGTATGTATTTACCAGACTTGATTCTCACATCTGTATGGTTTTACAGATGATGAGTGGGAGTAAGTTATTGGGAATTAGGTGATTATATCCTCAATATATCAGAATTCGTTGTAATTGGTGATATTTGAGGAAATCTCCTGGGGTTTCGCCTGATGGCAGATATTTGGTTTCGAATATCCGTTGTTATACACTAATTTCAAACTGATATATCTGTACGTTTATTTATAAAGCGAGATATAACTTTTTGATATTATGTCCATGAAATTTACCTATATCAGTTGATGGTTAGGTAAGGAGCATTAAACAGTGGTGTAATTCTTCATAACCATAGTACAGTTTTCAACCTACGACGCACAAGGTTTGAGTTATTCAACTCAGGAGACTTACACAAAGTATTGTATGTTGTCCAGTGTCCATTAGGACAGAGGGGTTGGTACTCGTACTATATTCTGTTTACTTATGACTTCTCCAGTTTTAGACAAGTATTTCGTATAAATGCAAGGTCTAAGTTTTGAGAAGTTATAGGTACAAGAATAAAGTAGAGAACCATGTGTTGAAAGTTTTAGGATTCTTCAAGGTGATCGAAGATGTAGATACATGTATTTGGTTTGATAGTAATGGTTTTGAGAACTTGCTTCTCTTTCAGGTTACTCATATCTGGATGCACTCCTAAGTTAAGTAATGCTGATCGACCTCTCTCCATTTAGTTGACATGCACTGGAGACAGCCGCATGATTTGAATCTGGTTCCAATTAAATCAGTGCCTCTGTTTCTATATTGTATATAGAATGGTTCATATCTTAACGATGCTAAGGTATATGGAGTTGTCCGGCTTATGCTTAAAACCAGGCTCTAGATAACTCAAGGCACGTTTCTGTAATGGTAGTTTGTGGGTTATCCTGGGCTATGATGAGGGTTAACTTTCTACCATATGGAAGATCAATAGTGATATTGTTCTTGACTCGCCACAGTTTTAGTAAAATGGATTTTTTTCCAGAAAACAGTAGTGGGATTATGGTAAAACCGGAAGTGATTCTAGAACCACAAACTATTACTGAAAATTTAATAGAACCTAAAGATTCAATTGGGTTTGACATTCCATTAGCCACTCCGCAGATATGGTGGGTAACCTCAGACACCCGAGAGGTACTTCGGTATCCTCAAAGACGGTGACAGGGAGGTTCTGGTTTACCCAGACTTGCCATTACTGCTATTCTAGACTATGAGACCCGACAGGAGGATGAGTATAGAGTCGTTCTAAACTAGCTTTAGAAGTGCAAGTGTATATGACTCTGCCAGAGGGTGGTTGTGGTCAGTGGAGTAGCGGAAGCATAGTGGACAAGTAGCTTGTGTCTATTTATAGACTAAAGCAGGTATGGCGGAGATAGATCATCTATTTTTGATGTAACAGTCATAGGTTTCTTGACTTCATCAGAATAGGGGGATGGATCTGTTAAGAAGGTAGTAGGGTGTGATGTCCTGGTATTTGGATGACATACACTTTGTAGGAAGTGAAATTCCTATACTACGATCGGTTATACTGTGGTTTTCAGACAGTGGTTTCTCCACATAGGATATGGATATTGTATCAGGCATTCTGGTTACTAGATCTATGGTTTTAAATTTAGATTTGGGTAGTTTCCTAATCTGGGTATTTAGACAGTATTCTAAAGGTGTTTTAGAATGAACGACTCCTGGCATGGTGGTGTACCTGCAGGTGATGGAGTCACCCTCTCTAAAGGTGTCTTACAGACTAAAGGGGAGAGGGATGTGCATGATTGACATATCACTTATTTAGGCAATTAAGACAATAATGAGATGTCAAGTACCACACCAGATATTGTTTTTGCACTGGATGCAATAAGTTTATATTAATCCTATCCCGGAGAAACGTTTAGAAGCAGTTTTAGAATATAAGTGGATGTTCCAGGGATTTGGTAACGGCAGCCTCCTTCGGGAGACGGTTATCATTCCAGGCTTCCAAGGTGACCTGGATGATAGAGTGACCGTCAGAGTTATAGTTTTCTCTCTTTTGAGGGGCAGTAGTTTGGACAGGTGGTCTAACCAGATACTGAGGGAGGCATGGCACAGGATATTGATTAAATTCAGTGAACGATACAGTCTAAGAAGTTTTGCTGGATTTGGAGTTCATTTGTGAACTGGGACCCATCAGATATCCAGACATATTCTAAGACAGGTATTGCTCATTTCGGGAGATGGATTTCTCCATGAACTTGAGATAAAGAGAGACATAAAAAGAAACATTGGAGCGGATCCACTCACTGAGGCTATTTCTCGAACGCAATAGTTTTATAAACGAGCTTTGTGAAACTGATTAGTAGAGAATTTGGGTGTTCGGTATCACACGGGCTGTGAGTATGCGACACCGCAATAATTAGCCTTAAGTGCAAGTAGGAGAATGTTGGCTATAGTGCCCTTAAGTCAATTATTGGATCACAGGCATGTGATTGCAATGATTGAGGGATGACCTATACCGGTAGGACAGTCCTACTCGAGATGATAGTATGCTATCTGGTTTATCTTTATCATCGTGTACATGCTTCAGGTGACATTACCGATCACTATTACACATTGATAGGTAGAACTGGAAGGAGTTCCATCTATACAAACTACAGCTGATGATTTGGTAGAACCAAAGGATTCAATAGTTTCCAACGAACCTCAGCCTCTCCGCCGATCTAGTAGGGTTCTTCACCCACCTGAGAGATACTTCGGTTTCTCTATGACAGTGGGAGCGAGGATTGCATCATGAGATGATGACCCAACTTATTTCGAGCAGGCCATTAGGAGTGGGACTCTGTAAGAATGGCTGGATGCTTAGCGATCTGAGATGGAATCCTTATACACCAACAAAGTATGGACTTTGGTTGCTTTATCTGAAGGGTTAAATCCCCATCAGAAGCAAGTATATCGTGAGAAGATTACTTGGTGTACATGGAAAAGTTGAGACTTTCAAAGCTATGCTTAAGTCCATCCAGATCCTACTTGCCACGGCTACATACCATGACTACGATATCTGGCGGTTGGGTGTCATGACTGCTTTTTTAAATGATGATTTGGAAGAGAGCATCTATAAGTACACAGCCAGAGGGCTTTGTAGACAGTGGGAGCAGCGGAAATGTGTGCAAGTTGTTTTATGCGATAAAGCAGGCATCGCGGAGTTAGACGTCTGTTTTGATGTGGTAGTCAAAGAGTTTGACTTCATCAAAATGGTAGATGAACCTTGTATATACAAAAAGGTAGTAGGGAGTATGGTGGTGATCCTCGTAGAGTACATGGATGACATACTCTTGATAGGGAAGGAGTTTCCTATGCTACTCTCGGTCAATCTCCGCTTATCACAAGGATTCTCCATATAGGATCAAAGCGATACCTCCTGAATCCTGAGTTTTGGATCTATGAGATAGATCTAATTGGATGTTACGATTCTCACTAGTTGTAGTGAGATGGTATCAATAGATCCTGGGGAGAATCACTGGAATGGTTCCAGAGTGATAAGGATGACTGAATGTCAGTCGCAGGTATTGTCTTTACCCTCAGTGGAGGGACGGTATGTTGGAAGAGTTTCAAACTAGATACCATGACATACTAGAAGATTAAAGGCAAGATACATCGTTACCAAGGATGCTACCAAAGAGGCAGTCTGGATATATATAAGTTCATGAGATGAATTTCGTTCCTACCATTGTGTGACAATGGAGTTGTGGCGTATGCCAAGGAACCACCGTCCCATCAGAAATCCAGATATAATTCTTAGGCAGTATCACCTGATCATGGAGATGGTTGATCTCCAGGGAGATCGAGGTTAGGAGAGTAGACACAGAGGACAACAGCGCGGATCCACTCATAAAGGCCTTTTTCCCAGTAGAGACTTTTATGGGATGGTTGAGTATGAGATACTTCAACCACAGCTAATTGTTGGGTATGTGATACCACAACAGATGGCCCTAGTGCAAGTGGGAGATTGTTAGTTATATGTATGCCCTAGAGGCCATTACTGTACATACGATGTATATTGTAATGGATGCTTGGACATATATAGGGAGGACTTTCTTGCTCGACATGATAGTATGCTATCTGGTTGTACTTTATCTTAACATGTACTCTGATTGTCTCTATATTACATGTTGATAAATCCCTTAGGATATGTACTCGGCTACTGGGACTATGATGAGATCATACTAGTGGGGCCACGGTAGTCGACGAGTACATCCTATAACTGTTCCTAGTCGAGAGTGTATCGAGACAGGGCATCGATACACCAGAGTAGACTAGCGTATACGCATCTTGACCCATATGATGGGCGATGGATGATCCCATATCTATCGGTGTTTGACATCAAGGATGGTGTACGGGTGCTCAGTAGAGATTGGGTACACTGGACGGACTTGCCGAGAACTTCCAGATGGTATTATACCTCACGTCAGATGGCAGTTCTCCGGTGACACTGGTACAGAGTAGTCTGTTGACCAGAGATCGTCATAGAGTCTTGTGTGATTCCCACTGTGCTTTGATTTCCATCATACCACGTCCAACAGAGCGTGCAAAAAGATGGCTTTTGGGTACAGTCCTGAATCACATGGAGGTAATGAGCGATAGGAGTGGATTCGTCTCTCCCGGTATAGGGAGTTGATGTTGCGCTGTGTTCGATTGGCTCTAACTGGAAATCCCTGGCCAGGGTTGCTGAGATTTACTGGTAAGTGTTATCAGTAGTTTCTCGAACTGTTATAGACCTCATATCGACATGACTTATCAAGCTACCAGGGTCTGACGTTTACCACCCCTAGGCGAGATATGCGACATATCAGACGACGAGACCGGACTGTACGGGAGTGTTACTAACTGAATTCACAGGAGAATGTACAGGCTTGCTTGTTGATCTTCTGAGCGCTCAATACCTGGGTGGCTTTTACATTTAGCTGACCGCTTGCAGCTTGTGGGTGTTTGATATGATCATCACCTGCTGCCGGCGTATTGACGATTCTTTAGAGTCCTGCACAGAGGTTTCTTGGCTCAGGCAAAACGGAGTAGGAGCACATATGTGATATATGCGGGACCGAGAACAATACGTGTATGTGATACCTTATTAGATTCTCGCGATATGAGATATCGGCCGGGTATATGTGATATAGCCGGGTCATCGGATCAAGTGTTGATTCGATGAACTGATACAGATTATATTAGTCGGTTATTTATGAAATAGCCGGATTATCGGATCAAGTGTTGATACGATAATTTAATGTATAATTATATATTTGATATATTAAGTTACATTAACTGATATAAGCTCACTAAAAGATTCTTTTTCTCACTCGGGTAATACATTGATATATATGCGATATATGTTAATTGTATTATTTTATTTTGTTACAATAAATATTGTATATATGATATATAATATTGTAACATGATATGATTACTAATGCAACATGTTTAGTGGAGATTAAACAAGGTTAGGGTTTGAGTTGGGTTAGTTCTTTCTTGAACCTTCTAGAAGGTTTCCTTTTTGTTTTTGCAAAGATATTTTGCAAGATATTTACTTAACCCAACCCACACCCTTAACCATGGTTAGATCTCTACAATGGTTAAGCATTTTCTTGACTTAACCATGGTTGCTTTTGTAATGATATGATCACTTTCATTATTCATCACAAAATGATTACTATTCTTCTTCTTCTTCCTTGAGCTTTTGAAAAGCTTTCTAGGTTTTTCTTATGTGATGAAAAATGAGTGAGATTAAGAAAACAAATGAGAGCTAAATTCCTACTTCATCATCCTAATCTATCCTAACCATTTAGATTAGGGTGTTCACTTCATTTAGTGAGTGAGAGCTTGTGTTAATGAAACTTCAAGGTAGATCATCTTTGTTATCGAAGATCGGAAGCAAGCTTGCATCTTTCTCTTCGTGGAGCCTCTCGAGAGTCCGGAACTTGATGATCGCAGCGAAGGGACCACAACACGGAGCTTATGAAGTAAAGGACCGGACTACAAAGGTTGTAATCCAAAACTCTTAAATGTTAAAGTGTTTAACATGCTTTGTTTCGCCTAATCTCTAGTCTAAGATCTTGGTTTAGGGTTGTTCGGCACGGCTAAATTTTAAATCGGGCATGGTTGATGCCTTATAGACCCTTGTGCGTATGCCTAGTAACCCTACAGTGCATGTGTCATATTATATGATGGATTTGAGTGATGAATTGATAAGGAGAGAGAGAGAGGCTGCCATGAGATGGTTGCTAGCTCTGTTATTTTGATAATTGATTCTCACTCTCATTATCATTCCAACAAAAGAAAAGAAAAGAAGTGAAAGCTTTTCCTCTTTCTTCTTCCTCTAGCTCATAACCTCCATTAATGGCAACAACTTCAACCTCCATCCAAGCAATGGATACAAGAGACAAAGTGATCACAAACATTCTCTACAACACCTTGGACACGTCGGCTAGCACACTTCGTGCCCGAGTTGCTTCGGATGAAGCGGGAGCCCGTAAAAAGATTCGTAGATGTGGTGTCCTTTCCGACGAGGAGATCAAGACCGGAGATGCCGCGAGGAGCTTGGGATGGTGGCCAAAGACCGAAGGACACGGATCGATCGGTATAGCCTTTCTATCCCTTCTCTAGATAGCTAGTTGTATGTTAATGGTTCGATCCGGGTTTAAGCATACGATAGCGCCGGTTTCATGTTTAGAAAAATTTTCGTTTCCGCATTTTGGCCTCGGAAAGACGGCCGGGACGCTACCGTAGTCTTACATGGTATCAGAGCCACGCCATTAACCTTTTCTAGCTTGCTCTATCGTATTTAAAATATCGATCGAACGAATTTTCTAAAAACTGCATTTCCAAGTCACAGTTTCTGTCGAATTTTTCCTGTGGTCAAAAAATTATTTCGTCTGCTGCAGAAAAATAGGCAGGGTTTTATAAGAATTCTGAGAAATTTTGGTTGCACGAAGCTACAGTGATGCCGTGGAACCGCGGCCGTACCCCTGATTTGGCCGCGGTTCCGCCGCTACTTTATGCCTTCTCTGTACCAAAATTTCTACAGTGCTCTATGTCTTGGAAATGGGGTTTCTGGTATTTTTTGTTTGGGCCCAGATTTGTTTGAGTACTGGGTATCGTGCTTAGGGCCCAGTTCGAGAAATTTAGTCGATCGAAAATTTTAAATATGTTAGTTCACATTATTTACATTATATCTGCGACCGTGAATGTCATTCAAGCGGTAAATCCTGTTTAATTGCTATAGCTCTTTTAGACGGATTTGCGAACGTGACATTCACGTTGATGTTCTGTGTAGTGCTGTGATGTTGCGGATTTGTCCTGTTGGATAGCCTGGATGCAATGGTAGTACAGTTTGATTGTATATGTACATTTGATATTGCAGGGCGAGCGTCCGACATGTGGACTGCCGTCACTGCCTGTTTGTATATTATTCTTTTGGGGCACGACCGGGCTGAGGTCGATGTACCCGTTGTATATATTTTTACTTTCTGTACTAGGATTACCCCATGGTGGGGTAATCCGATAGCCGGGTTCTAAAGGGCAACGAGCCCGCATCTCATGGCTTTGAAACGGAGGGGGCTTCACTCTAAAATTGGCGGGCTATTCGCCGCACTCGTAGGGGGTACAGGTTGACCCAAGGAGGGGTGCTCAAGTTACCGGATTTCGTGAAGTGCTGGGTGGTCCATTCACGTTGTTGAAGGGGGCTGCCTCGCTTCAGGTTTTGGCGGGTAACTTGCCGCGCCCATAAGGGTCTAGGATTTCATTGCACAGGCTATCCATACGACCAGGGGAACGTCGGGTTTCAGTAGCGGTTCTATGAAACCCGGGGATCCCAGATTATCTGTATTGTTCTGTGATGCTTATTACATTTCTGTGATGTTATATTTTATCACGCCATGAGCAAATATTATATATTGATATATATACTAGTAGATGTTGTATATGTTTTACACCCGCGCTAGTCCAGTCCCCGCTCTGTCGTTAGTTAAGTAACCTAACAAGTGATGACGGAACCCAGTAGCGAATGCAGATGGCATATACGTACATCGTATTTTCGTTCTTTTGTGGTGTGATTAATTGATGGGACTGCATTGATTCGGATCAATGCAAGCTAAATAAACCTATTCTGATGTTGTTGGAACAATTTTCAAAAAGCTGTTATTGCAAGGACGTTCTCTTTTGTTTTGCACAGTGGTATTCGGTTATGAATATCCAGCACCTCAGTCGACGAGGCAAGGGCCGAGATCCCTTCACCGGGAGTGACCCCTTGGACAGAAGTTTGCGTCAGGGTAATAACTTCACTATAGCCGATTGCCTTTTGCTTTGCATCGTGGTATTCAGTTGGAATATCCTGCACCTCATTCTATGGGGAAAGAGCTGAGATCCCTTCACCGGAAGTGACCTCTTTAGCAAAGGTTTTCGCCACTATATTTTTATAAAAAGTTATCCGGTTCCTTCAGCGATATAAAGTACATTACGTTAAAAGGTTTTTCACCAAAAACCTGCTATAGCCCTCCGTCATTTCAGATTAGTATTGCTTAGTATTCGCGCTACGTTTGTCGTTGCTATTTGCCGAGGCGTAGTGTGCGGTAGCTCTGTAATGCTTTTCTGTCGCATGGACATGTGGATTGGTTAGGACAGTCGTACGACTTTGTTGATTATTCGTCAAGGGTCGTACGGGTGGCTTTAACGCAATCAAGATAATGATGGGTTGAACTTGACTAGGACCTTTTGATTTGTTGATTATTCGTCAAGGTCACTTAGGTCCTGGGGGTAAAAATCACATCGGGAGTTTCTAAAGAAACTGAAACTTGCCAGATATGCGTATACCTTCTGGAGTGTGGTAACGTGAGTGGATTCCATCACGTTATCACGCGATGATAGTTGGTGTAGGGTTCCTGAGCACTCTAATGAGGTCTCACAAGGCATCAACCATGCCAATTTCAAAAATTACAAGTGCCGAGAAACTCTAATACGGATCGTTAACTAGATTTTTAGGCGAAAGATGCAACTAGTTAACAACTTAACTAAGTGATCGGAAATACAACCTTTGTAGATCCGGTTCTCCACCTCCATAGCTCCATGATGAAGTCTCCTTGCTGTCCAAATCAAATCCCGGGCTCTAGCGTCGGCTTCATCGGAGAAATGGGCGGGCTAGGTCATCGACTACGATACCGAAGATGATCTACGTCGAGGCATCACAAGATCAAGCTCCCAATTCACCAAGTCATGAAACTTGTGAAGAAAACACCCTATACTACTTGGCAAGAGGTAGAGGATGAAGAAATAGGAGGTGGGTTCACTTTAGAATTGGATTTCTCACTCTATTCATCAAATCACCATTGATGGTTGCTAGCTTCTTCATCTTGAAGAAGAAGAAGAAGAAGAAGAAGATTATTATAAGTGAATAAATCAAAACCCTAACCATTATCATAACCATGGTATAAGTCTTTACACAAAGCCAATTTTGCATGTATCATCAAACATGATACAAACAAGTGCACAAAAGTATATCACATATACAATGTGCACATCCGAGTGAGAAAATCCATTTAAAGTGAACCGATACTAGTTAATGCAAAGTAATATATCAAATATATAATTATGCATTAAATCATTAAATCAACACTTGATTTAACGATCCGGTCATATCGCATATAACCGACTAATATTCAATGTATCGGCTTATCGAATCAATACTTGATTCGATAACTAGGTTATATCGCATACAACCATTCGATACATTCATCGCGAGAAAAGAATACGGTATCACATACACGCATTATTCTCGGTCCCACACATATCTCATATGCGCTCCTATTTCGTTTCGCTTGAGCCAGGAAACCTCTGTGTAGGACTCTAAAGACTCGTCAATACGCCGGCAGCAGGTGATGATCATATCAAACACCCACAAGCCGCAAGCGGTCTGCTAAACGTAACGGCCACCCGGGTATTGAGCGATCAGAAGATCGACGAGCAAGCCCGCTCACACTCCTGTGAATCCAACCAGTAACACTTACCGTACAGTTCGGTCTCGTCGTCTGATATATCGCATATCTCGCCTAGGGGTGGTAAACGTCAGACCCCAACAGCTCGATAAGTCGTGTCGATATGAGGTCTATAACAGTTCGAGAAACTACTGGTAACACTTACCAGTAAATCTCAGCAACCCTGGCCAGGGATTTCCGGTTATAGCCAATCGAACACAGCGCAACATCAACCCCCTATACCGGGAGAGACGAATCCCCTCCTATCGCTCATTGACTCCATGTGACTCGGGACTGTACCCAAAAACCACCGTTTTGCACGCCCTCTTGGACGTGGTAAGGTGGAAATCAAAGCACAGTGGGAACCACACAAGACTCTATGACGATCTCGGGTCAACAGACTACTCTGTACCAGTGTCACCAGAGAACTGCCATCTGACGTAAGGTATAATACCATCTGGGAGTTCTCGGCGAGTCCGTCCAGTGTACCCAGTCTCCACTGAGCACCCGTATATCATCTCTGATGTCAAACACCAATGGATATGGGATCATCCATCGCTCATCTGTATGGGTCGAGAAGGTATACGCTAGTCTACTCTGGTATATCGATGCCCCGTCTCGATATACCCACGACTAGGGACCTTGAAGGATGTACTTATGGACTACCATGTCCCCACTAGTATGATCCGCATCATAGTCCAAGTAGTCAAGTACACATCCTAAGGGCTTTACTAACATGTATCAGAGAGACAATCAGTGTACACGTTAAAGTAAAGATCAACCAGATAGCATACTATCATGTCGAGCAAGAAAGTCCTCCCTATATATGTCCCAGCATACACTACAATATACATCCTATGTATAGCAATGGCCTCTACGGCATACATATAACTAACAATCTCCCACTTGCACTAGGGCCATCTGATAGCAGTGGTTGTAGTATCTCATACTCCACCATCCCATAAAAGTCTCTCTCTGGGAAAAGGCCTTTGTGAGTGGATCCGCCATGTTGTCCTCTGAGTTTACTCTCCTAACCTCTGTTAGTGTATATGCCCTAGAGGCCATTACTGTATCATACTAGTTTGTATATTACTTAATGGAAGCTTGGGATATTCACCTTGTATAAACAATCTTGCTCAATATAGTAGTATGCTACTTGGTTTGTTTCTACTTCAATGTGTACTTGTGTTTATTTTAGTATATCACTTATACGCATTAGTGGTGCCCTTATGATCTTTGCTTGATTACCAGCGTTGTGATGGCAGTCACACTAGTGGGGGCTGGGTAATCTATAAGCACATCCTTATACAGGTCCCTAGTCGCAGGACTATCGAGACAGGGCATCGATACTCCGGAGTAGACTAGCGTATGCGCTTCTCATCCCAGTGTGGGAGATGGTCTGTCCCACAGCCATCAGTACGTCGTACTGGAGATAGTATACGGGTGCTCGTTGGGTTACGAGTACACTGGACAGGACTCGTCGGGAGCTGACAGGTTGGTATTATACCTATCGTCAGTTATCAGTTCCCAGGTGACATGAGTACAGCT
Organism: Agapanthus africanus; assembly: GCA_030015575.1. Lineage (NCBI taxonomy): Eukaryota > Viridiplantae > Streptophyta > Magnoliopsida > Asparagales > Amaryllidaceae > Agapanthus > Agapanthus africanus. Next base: position 513,784,237 of record JASDDO010000024.1, on the reverse strand, counting down.
TAGTCCGCTGACTTGACACTGGCACTTCGCCTCAAGTGTGTTCCCACTGCACTTTGATCACTGCCCTACCACGGCTTAAAGGAGTCGTGCAAACAGGTGGTGGTTGGGTGCAGTCCCGAAGCACTTGGAGGCAGTGACGGTTAGACAGGATTCGTCTCTCCCGGTATTGGGGGTTGACATCGCACTGTGTCTAGGAGAGCCATTACACGAGTAGTCCCTGGCCAGGGCAAGCGAGATATACTGGTAGGCTTCCAGTGTTATCTCAGGGTGTTTTGGGCTTCACTCCGACACGACTTGTACCGCTATTAGGGGACTGACGTTTTATCGCCCCCTAAGCCCGACATGCGATGTATTAGACGAACAGACCGGACTGTACGGAGACTGTCACATTCAGACTCAGTAGCAGTTCAGATAGGGTTTCACCTCGTCAGCCTTCTTGTCGGCATCTACCTGGGGACCGTTACGCACAGCTAGTGCCGCTTGCGGTCTGTGGTTAAACCCACTGCCAGCGTAGTGTCGAGTCTTTAGAGTCCCACACAGAGGGTATTCGCCTCTGGGCAAAACAGAGTAGAGGTCGCATGGTTTTGCGACAGGGTTCGTTCTCATTCGCGCACTTGTGCACGTTTGGAGTCCGGACGGTTTTTACTGGCTGACTCTGGTTTGAGTCAGATACTGGTATATGTTTTGGGGTTGCTTTTATCTCTCAGTATTCATGTTCCTCGGAACAAGGATGCAGGTGTGTATGCACAGTTATTTGAGGAAGAGGAAGAGGACTTTCATTAGGGTTTCGGAACGGGTGCGTATGCACAGTTGACAGTCGTCTTTTTCCAAACCCTAATGGATTTTTGTTATATCAATTAATAATATTAATAAAATGAAATTGTGTCATGGTTGGTTTTTATGTTGACTTGTTGACCTTGGTTGACTTGTTGACCATGGTTGAAGTTTTGACCATCATTATTACAAAAGAAAGATGCTCTTTGATTCTAGCAAATTCATTTAATGTTTGAAATGATAATGGTCATTCCTAAACCTTCCATCAACCTTTTTCATTTTCATTATTATTATTATTTGATAATTCTTTTGCTTTATGTTATGGTTGCAAAAGAAAAGAGCTCATTTCTATCATTTTAGCTTCTCTCTCCTCACTTCATCTTCTTCTTCCTCTAGCAAAAGGAGAATCCTTCTCATGTATTGAGAATCCCTCTCCTTAAAAGAAAAACACCCCTTAGACAATCTCTACTCACTCTAGGATCAAGGGTTTAGCAAGCCGGAGATTCTAGCTCACTCAAAGTTCGAGAAAGAGCCCGAAGGTTGAACCCTCAGGTGGATCCATCTTCGACGGAAGAAGGCGACGAGGAGAGAACCATCAACCTCCACAAAAGTTTGAAGAAGAAGGAGTTCAAGTTAGGTATAACTTTTCATCCGAATAGCTAACGCTCCTTTTGCATGTTTGCTAATTTAGTTTAGACACGATCCCGACCTTGTTTAGTCCATGTTGCCCCATGCGCCAAAATTTGATTTTATACCGTTTCCGCCTCCCCGTAAGAACCGGGGGTCGCAACGTGGACTTGCAGTGGTATCAGAGCCTAACTAAACTTAAACTAGCTAGGTAGCGAAGTGTAACGAAGTTCGGAACCGAAAAATCCAAAAACCAAACTTTGCAAAAACCCTACTTTCTGTTAAATTTTTTTCTGGTCAAAAAAAATTTTGTTATATACCAAAAATTATCTCAGGGTTTTTTAAAGATAACCACCAAAAACGAGCCAGAGATCTGACCAAACGACCGCGTTTCCGCGGCGCCAGAAAGCTATGGCGCCGCGGATCCGCGGCCGTCTTGTCTCCTCTCTGCCTCGATTTTGGTGCAGTGTATCTCTGTATTGGTTTTAGGATTTTTAAGATATATTATATGTGCCCAGATTTTTCAGAACAGAAATTTACTTTTGGGGTCCTATAATTCCGTATTTTTTCCGAACTTCACTGCACTTGGACTATATTGGTTATATCTGTGATGTTTGAATGTATTGAACGTCGGCTAATCGCTATAAATCGATTAGTCGGGGTTATACATCTCTGTGATCTGTGTTTGATATTGGAATGTGTATATGAATGTGTTGGACTGTCGCGGGTGAATAGCCGGGGTGGATGTGAGATGAGCTTTTGTTTTTCTTTCATTCATTGTAAATGTAAATTGATGTAATATTATTATTTGTTTGGCCGCACAACCGGGTCGGGGTTGTAGCCGTCATTGTATAATTCTTTTTACTGTTTTTGCTCCTAGGATAGACCCATGGAGGGGTGCACAAACTACCGGATACTTGGCGGGTAGTTTGCCGCACCCGTAGGGGTCTTGGGTGGGGTATTTGCTATTCACCGCGACCGTGTAATCCGCCTTTCGTTGCAGGCTCGAATGGATTGCGGATTCCTAGTATATCCAATACATTCATCTGTGATCTGTAATGTCTATCATTGCTATATTTATAACTATTTAGGCGTTGCTTATGTTTTACAGCCGCGCTAGCCCAGCCCCCGCTCTGTCGTTAGTTAAGTAACCTAACGGGTGATGACGGGGCCCCGTGGCGAATGCGAATGGCATAAGCGTACGTCATATTTTGGTTGTTTTCTGCAATGGTAGGATTAAATGATGGGACGCATTAAAAGAACTAATGCAAGAATATCACGCATTAAAAGAACTAATGCAAGATAATAAACCAAGTTAAAATCGTTGGAACACTTTCGAAAAACCACTCGGTTCTTTTCAAAACCAACTTTTAAATGCGGAGCTTGAGCCACTCCTTCTAAAAGCTATCTCGTTCCATCGATTATATCAAGTTCACTACGTTCACGGTTTCGCCAAAACCATTCGTAGCCCTTCGTCGTTTCACATGAATAGTCAATAGTATTCAAGCTGTGTTTGTTGGCCAAAGTCAAGGCATAGTGATTGGTAGCTATTGGGTATTCATGTGCAGCATAGATAGATGCGTTGGTTTGGAACAGTCGTACTGCCTTATTGGCCAAAGTCAAGGGTGGGTACGGGTGGATTCAAATTAACCTGGAGAACGACGGGTAGAACTTGACATGTGACTTATGATTTGTTGGCCAAAGTCAAGGTCATAAGAGCATGGGGCAAAAATCCACATCGGGAGTTTCATAAGTACTGAAACTTGCTAGATTTGCATACCATTTGGAGTGTGGTGATTCTGGTAGGATTCCTTCAGTTTCGTCACGCGATGATATTTGGATCCCGATCCTACTGTGAGTATATGCTACTCCTCGGGAAATTTCTCACTAAACGATCAATGCTATAAACCTAGTAGGTGCCTAGAAAGGTGTTAGCGGGGCTACGCCTCCAGGGAAAAGAGGTTATTTAATTAAGGAACTTCACGAAAGCATTGGAAAACCTCCCTCGAAGTACCAACACTGGCCTGGCTGAACGGTTAAGCAAGTATTGTGCGGTGGGATTGATCCCGACTAATTCTTCCTTTATGGTTTGAGGAGGGATTCGAGAGACAGTGGGAGCCATCCTGTTTAGACAAATTAAAAACCACTCTAAACTTGCAAGAGCATCATGCTAAAGTGTTTCTTCTCTCCCCCCTGCAGCGACCAAATCGAAATGACTGGACTTAAGTTACTTCTAGATAAAAACATACTGACAGGGCTAAACTACAAAGATTGGCTCAGGAATGTCAAAATGGCAATCACTTACGACAAGCTGGGGTATCTTCTTACCACCAAAGCTCCCCCCGTCCCAGGTCCCACCTCCAGCGTCGCGGATAAGGAAATCCGTAAGACTTGGGAGATTGATTGCGCGAAGGCCAAGTGCCTCGTGCTTGCCTCTATGGACAACGAACACCAGAGGAGGCACGAGAATATGGACCTGGAATCCATATTTCTTCATACAAAAGAACTGTATGGAGAGCAGTCTCGTATCGCAAGATACGAAGTGTCGAAGAAGTTATTTTCGGCAAAGTTGGCCGTCGGATCATCGGTAGCGGACCACGTGCTTAAGATGATTGGCTACATTGAGGAGCTCGCGGAACTTGGGACTACGTTGGAAAGTGAACTCTATACGGATTTAATTCTCCAGTCCCTTCCATCCACTTACGCCCAGTTTATACTGAACTTCAACTTACAAGAAAAAGAAGTTGAACTTTCAGAACTCCTCAACATGCCGAGGAGCGCAGAGGGCACCCTACAGAAGGGTAGGGAAACACCCACTTTGTTTGTAGGAGGATCTTCTTCCTCTAGGTCCAAGACGAAAGCCAAGGGAAAGAGGAAGAAAGCCCCCGCCAAACCAAGAGGCGGTGTTAGTAAAGTGGGTACGAAGGGAAAGGAAAAGGCAACAAATATTGCGGGGAAGCTTGTGGGAAAAGAGGAATGCTTCTATTGTCATAAGAGTGGACACTGGAAAAAGGATTGCAGGGCTTGGAAAGCCAGGACACAGGAACTGAAGCAGGTTGCGGCTTCAGCTTCAGGTGTGTATGTTATTGAAAACTGTCTTTCTATAAACTCTACTTCCTGGGTATTGGATACCGGATCAGGATCTCATATCTGTAATTCTTTGCAGGCGTTGAGAAACCGTAGGGTTTTGAAGGCAGGTGACATGACCCTCAGAGTTGCAAACGGAGCTAGCATGGATGCTAAAGCCGTAGGGGACTATCACCTGGGAATGTCAGATAGGCATGTTTTGGTTTTGCGTAATTGTTTTTTTGTACCCAACGCAACTTGTAATATCATTTCTGTATCTTTGGTTTCTAAAGAAGGTTATGAATTTGCGTTTGTAAGTAATGTTGTAAACATTCACCTTAATCAAGTTCTGATTGGGTCAGGTACATTGAGCAATGGTATATACGTATTGAACCAACCACAGATTTTCAATGTCCAGAATACACACAAAAGAAAGTCTCCGGAAATCGATCAGACTTTCTTATGGCATTGTAGACTAGGTCACATCAATGAGAGAAGATTGACTAAGTTACATACAGAAGGATATTTGGATCCGTTCGAATATCAATCGTATGCCACTTGTCAATCCTGTCTCAAAGGAAAGATGACAAAGACTCCGTTCACTGGACACGGAGTAAGAGAGAGCGAGCTCTTGGGACTCGTACACAGCGACGTGTGCGGTCCAATGTCTACACATGCGCGAAGCGGTTACTCTTACTTCATTACTTTTACGGACGATTTTTCAAGGTACGGTTATGTCTTCTTAATGAAACATAAGTCTGAAGCCTTTGAAAAGTTTCAGGAATATAAGAATGAAGTAGAGAAACAGACCGGCAAAAGTATCAAGATTCTAAGATCGGATCGAGGTGGAGAATACTTAAGTGCCGAGTTCCTGAATTACTTAAAAGAGAATGGGATTCTCTCTCAGCTTACTCCTCCATACACTCCGCAACATAACGGTGTATCGGAGAGACGGAACCGAACCCTATTGGATATGGTACGGTCCATGATGAGTAACGCTGAGTTACCGCGATCTTTCTGGGGGTATGTGCTAGAATCAGCTGCATACCTTTTGAACCGAGTTCCTACTAAAACTGTGCCCACCACACCATATGAAATGTGGTGTGGAAAGAGGCCCCATCTTAATCACATTAAGACATGGGGATGTCCAGCTTTTGTCAAGAAGCAGCATGCGGACAAGCTCGAGGCACGCTCAGTACAGTGCAAGTTTATGGGATATCCAAAGAACTCCAAGGGATATTTCTTCTACTGTGAAGAGGAGCAAAAAGTTCTTGTTTCTCGTCATGCCTACTTCTTGGAAACTGAGTTTTTGGAAAACCAGATAAGTGGGAGCACAGTAGAACTGGAAGAAATTCCAGAACCACAAGCTATTACTGAAAGTTTGGTGGAACCAGAGGGTTCAAAAGAACAGGACATTCCTACGCCGCTCCGCAGGAGTAGTAGGCAGTCTCATCCGCCCGAGAGATACTACGGTTTTCTCATAGACGGGGATAGGGAGGATTGCATCATAGATTATGATGAGCCTACTAGCTTCCAACAGGCCGTTCAGGACGTTGACTCGGTAAAATGGCTGGATGCAATGCGGACCGAAATGGAGTCCATGTACACCAACAAAGTATGGACGTTGGACATTGCTCCAGACGGGGTAAAACCCGTAGGATACAAGTGGATCTTCAAAAGGAAGATTGGTGTAGATGGACAGGTCGAGACCTATAAAGCTAGACTTGTTGCAAAGGGTTTTCGTCAAAGACCTGGTTTGGACTATGACGAAACCTTTTCTCCAGTGGCTATGCTGAAATCCATTCGGATCCTTCTTGCCTTTGCTGCCTTCCACGATTATGAGATTTGGCAGATGGACGTAAAGACCGCTTTTCTAAATGGAAATTTAGAGGAGTGTGTCTATATGGATCAGCCAGAGGGTTTCATTCAGAGTGGGAGCAGCGGAAAGGTGTGCAAGTTGCTTAAGTCCATCTATGGACTGAAGCAGGCATCGCGGAGTTGGAACATCTGTTTTGATGAGACGGTCAAGGAATTTGGCTTTATCAAAAATCCAGATGAACCATGCATCTATAGTAGATTTGTAGCGAGAACTGTAGTATTCCTCGTTTTATACGTGGATGACATTCTCTTAATAGGAAATGACATTCCTATGCCACAATCTGTCAAGGGTTTCTTGTCACACAGGTTCTCCATGAAAGACCTGGGTGATGCCTCTTACATCCTGGGGATCCGGATCCATCGTGATAGATCCAAGAGGATATTAGGACTTTCTCAGTCCAGGTACATCGACACCATAGTGAAAAGATTCAGTATGGAAGATTCCAAGCGTGGTAACTTACCGGCTTGTCACGGGATCACCCTCTCTAAAGAGATGTCTCCCAAGACTGATTTGGAGAGGGATCGCATGTCTATTATACCCTACGCTTCTGCGGTAGGCTCTATAATGTATGCGATGTTGTGTACCAGACCGGATGTAGCTTATGCACTGAGTGTGGTAAGCCGGTATCAGTCAAACCCTGGGGAGAAACACTGGATAGCGGTAAAGAACATTCTCAAGTACCTGAGAAGGACTAAGGAGATGTTCTTGGTGTATGGCGGAAAGGACCTCCAGATCGAGGCCTTTGCTGACTCCAGCTTCCAGAGTGACAAGGATGATTCCAAGTCCATGTCGGGTTTTGTATTTACCCTCAATGGAGGGGCGGTGTGTTGGAAGAGCTCCAAACAGGAAACCGTTGCAGACTCGACAATGGAAGCGGAATACATCGCTGCATCTGATGCCGCAAAAGAAGCTGTCTGGATGAGGAAGTTCTTGAAAGAACTTCAGGTGGTTCCATCCATTGTTGACCCAATACCTCTGTATTGCGACAATAACGGGGCTATAGCTTTAGCGAAGGAACCCAGGTCCCATCAGAGATCCAGGCACATCTTGAGGCGGTATCACCTGATCAGGGAGATCGTGGATCGCAAGGAGATCGAGGTTCGGAGGGTTGCTTCAGAAGAGAACACTGCAGATCCATTCACCAAGGCCCTACCCCAGACTCAGTTCGAGCGGCTGATCGAGATGATAGGTCTTCGATACGCCAGTACATGGCCTTAGTGCAAGTGGGAGATTGTTAGTGTATATGCCCTAGAGGCCATTACTGTATCATACTAGTTTGTATATTACTTAATGGAAGCTTGGGATATTCACCTTGTATAAACAATCTTGCTCAATATAGTAGTATGCTACTTGGTTTGTTTCTACTTCAATGTGTACTTGTGTTTATTTTAGTATATCACTTATACGCATTAGTGGAGCCCTTAGGATCTTTGCTTGATTACCAGCGTTGTGATGGCAGTCACACTAGTGGGGGCTGGGTAATCTATAAGCACATCCTTATACAGGTCCCTAGTCGCAGGACTATCGAGACAGGGCATCGATACTCCGGAGTAGACTAGCGTATGCGCTTCTCATCCCAGTGTGGGAGATGGTCTGTCCCACAGCCATCAGTACGTCGTACTGGAGATAGTATACGGGTTCTCGTTGGGTTACGAGTACACTGGACAGGACTCGTCGGGAGCTGACAGGTTGGTATTATACCTATCGTCAGTTATCAGTTCCCAGGTGACATGAGTACAGCTTAGTCCGCTGACTTGACACTGGCACTTCGCCTCAAGTGTGTTCCTACTGCACTTTGATCACTGCCCTACCACGGCTCAAAGGAGTCGTGCAAACAGGTGGTGGTTGGGTGCAGTCCCGAAGCACTTGGAGGCAGTGACGGTTAGACAGGTGTAACGTTTTGAAAATCGTTTCGGTGGAATTTCGAAAAAACGGTAAAATAAGGGGGTTTTCTGTAAAAAGTCAAAATACAAATATTTTATTATAAAAATTAAATATACATATTCTAGCTATGTAATTGCTATTATTTGGTGTTTATTGAGCCGCTGGTGAAATTTCAAATTTTCTGAAAAAAATATTATTTTATTATTATTTTAAGCCGTCACTAATACATTTAATTAGGGAAAATTACAAATTGGAATGAGTTGAAACAAATTTTATGCATCATAAAACATTAAATAAAAATTTGTCATGTGGTTTTTGGAACGAAATCATTTGCCAAAATGGTTTAGAAATTATTGAAGAAAAAAAGGTTTTTTTTTAGCGTAAATGAATGTTTGGGGTATTGTATTTATCATTTTTCATCACCCCACACCCGTACCCACACCCACACACCCCCACTTACTCCCCCCCATGGCTGAATTCAGCAGCCCCCCTCTCTTGTCCCCACTTGGTTTTCAAAAGAAAAGAAAACAAAGAAATGAAAAGAAAGTGAATGGATGAAAGAGTATGGTCTTTGTTTGACTTGGTCTTCTTTCTCCCCTTGACTTCACCCACCCCACTCCACACCTCAATTCCATTCTCTCCTGGCCGAGACCAGCAACAGCCCTCCTAAAATTTTCCATCTCAATTCTATATCAAAACTCCACCATTTCTTCATCAAAAATCCAAAGAAAAACACACAAAATCAAGCTAAAATCCAAATCCAAACCCTACCCATTTTTCCTTAGCCTATCTAGCATGGATCTTGGTGAAAAGTTTGCATTTTGGAGGCAAGTTTCATGTTGATCTCAAGATGGTTATGAGGTACCCCCATGTGGACTTCGAGACGACAAGCAAGCGCGTGGCAACGTCGGCACCGGCTAGCGAGGACCAGGTGAGTAGATTTATATCTACGGGGAGAAGTCGGGTGGATGGCGTATAGCACCCCCGCAGTTCGTGGTGATGTATACGAATACGTATACACACACACATATATATATATATATATATATTTTGACTATAATTTGTTTGATATTATCGATGATATAGATATTTGGTGTTCTTGGATGATTTGGTGTCGCGAAACCCTAGAGTAGTGTTACACACACATACACACATACATACTTGCATACATTCCTATTGATATGTGCTCATGGGATTCTTTACAGTTATGTGTTCACATGGGTATGGGACTATGTGTTCACATACGGACTGAGGATGATACTTGGGATTGAGCTGAGTCGATGAGATTTGATTTGAGGCCGTGAGATCGGTGGTATAGCAGGGTTCGTATCTTAGATACGACATGACGTTGTAGCGGGTCCTTGACGTAGTGGTTCACACACGTCCATGCATACGTAGGCGGTATCAGTATGGTACTAGACGTAGATCAGTACCCCGATCATGATATTCGATAAGAGGATACCAGGTGAATAGTATGATGAATGTGATATTGACCCGTACCCAGATTTGGGATGCCGTACGACGGATTTACGTACGAGCTATATTGATGATTGATCCGCACTCTTGACTTGGGATGCTTGATTATAGATATGGTATCGGATATGATATTATTGAGGCGAGATCACCGACTATACATATACAGGTATGTATATGTATCGACTCAGATGATAGGCGGTTTCCTTACCTGTAGTTCAGCTTGTTAGTTCAGCCGTATAGTTTAGTGTAGTTGTTAGATTAGATTAGACTTCTTACCTATTTCAAAAACTAACGAATCGTGGGCATTTTTAAAGACAGCTCAAGGGAATTTACGGATATTTCAAAAACGACGTATCTTTTCATAAAAACACCGTAGCCCCTATTTTCAAAACCCCATGATTCGTGTCATTTCAAAAGGCACAATTTGTAGGACTTATATTAGATTATTGCAGATTAGTTATCGTTGTGTCTAGTATTCAGCTCCCGCACATTATTGCTGTTCGCTCTGCCTCGCATATTTATTTTGCTGCATTTTCCATTATTGATATCATGCTGTTAGGACACCAGCACCATTACCGATGATGCGTATGTACCACGTACACCTACTTGCCGGCTCACACACATCTTCATCGGTAATTGCCATGTCACGTACACTTTAGAGAATATAATTGCTTGACTTAGATTGTTAGCTAGTAGTTTTGACATGATATTAGTGTACTTCCCTTATATTCCATATTAGACATTGTAGTTATTACCTACCACTTCATGCATACTGTTATTCAGTTGTTCATGCCTAGTTCATTATCATTGACATATGCACTTGTGATGATTTCTTAAGATTTATGATATTTCTGGATTTCGGGGAAAGCCGCAAAATTTACAACTTATGATCTTTTAAAATATAAAATATTGCGGTTTTCTAGTGATGTAAAGTGTCGTCCACCATGAGTTTTCTGTGGTTTTGGAAATCCGTGTCGAGGAGTGGAGGAACCGTCACGGGTACATGGTGGGCCCGGTATGGTACCCCGGGGCAAGAGGAATGTGGTGTTGACGTTGAGCCTGGCTGGGGAGCACTACCTACCGGTGATATTGCCCGACGCATCGGATATCCGGAGGATACCGTCGTGGTCTTGAGATGGATGGTAGGGGCCGGTCTGGACTGACGGCGCCCTAGATATTGAGATTGAGACATTGATATTTCGAGACAGTGAGATTTATGTTTTGTGTCGATACTAGACACTGTTGATACTGATTTCATTATGATACCTCAGTTTAAAAATACGAAGGAAATCTCACTAATTTATGAAAACAGTTTCTTCATTTACATGTATTCTGTTTCATGCATTCATACCTCATTCATATGATATATTGCTACTTGAGGCACTGACACGGGCACATGAGATTACACTCGGGTTAGATATTTACCCTAGCCTTGTTATAGGCTGCATGTTATATACTTATTTTGAGGATGTATTATGATCATTGACCTAGGATTGCGTTATTTATGCGATTTCTGTGCGTAGATGTTTTTCTATTCACGAGTTGGCAACTCACCCCCGTTGTGCCCCAGTTTCTTGCAGATTTGCCGTACAGGTTTCTTTACGGCTTGCGGGCTCAGTTTCATTCGGGTGATTTGCTAGTAGGTGGGTTTACTTGTATCATACCCCCATTATATATCTTGTATATCATTATTCTGTTGTATCTAGAAGTTCCATCAACCAAACATGTATTTATTGAGATAGAGACCAGTGTTGTTTATTCTTTGGACCTTAGAGTCGCTCGTTATATTTCTGGTGGTTTTGAGTTTCCTTTTGAGTTTTGATCCTCGCCGTTGGCGTTGTATATTATATTGTTTGTGTGGTTGTGACCGTCGATTGACGAAGAGCTAGCTCCCGCTTGGGGATGCCTTTTTATTGATTTCGTATACTATTCATGTTGTATCCCGTTTGGGAGCCAGTATTTACAAAGGAGACTCTGCCGAAATTTTCAGTAAATTTTGATGTTTTAAGAACCGCATAATTCGGCTTATGCTATTGAAATTACTTGCTTTAAGTTGTTTTTCCTGCACTCTACTATTTTCTTGGTTTGGATTTCTGGGTTTTCGGTTTACTTAGATTACGTACGCCTCGAGACGTTCGTAGTTTAAGTGCCGGTCATGTTCCGTACTTTCGGGTCGTGACAACAGGATTCGTCTCTCCCGGTATTGGGGGTTGACATCGCGCTGTGTCTAGGAGAGCCATTACACGAGTAGTCCCTGGCCAGGGCAAGCGAGATATACTGGTAGGCTTCCAGTGTTATCTCAGGGTGTTTTGGGCTTCACTCCGACACGACTTGTACCGCTATTAGGGGACTGACGTTTTACCGCCCCCTAGGCCCGACATGCGATGTATTAGACGAACAGACCGGACTGTACGGAGACTGTCACATTCAGACTCAGTAGGAGCTCAGATGGGGTTTCACCTCGTCAGCCTTCTTGTCGGCATCTACCTGGGGACCGTTACGCACAGCTAGTGCCGCTTGCGGTCTGTGGTTAAACCCACTGCCAGCGTAGTGTCGAGTCTTTAGAGTCCCACACAGAGGGTATTCGCCTCTGGGCAAAACAGAGTAGAGGTCGCATGGTTTTGCGACAGGGTTCGTTCTCATTCGCGCACTTGTGCACGTTTGGAGTCCGGACGGTTTTTACTGGCTGACTCTGGTTTGAGTCAGATACTGGTATATGTTTTGGGGTTGCTTTTATCTCTCAGTATTCATGTTCCTCGGAACAAGGATGCAGGTGTGTATGCACAGTTATTTGAGGAAGAGGAAGAGGACTTTCATTAGGGTTTCGGAACGGGTGCGTATGCACAGTTGACAGTCGTCTTTTTCCAAACCCTAATGGATTTTTGTTATATCAATTAATAATATTAATAAAATGAAATTGTGTCATGGTTGGTTTTTATGTTGACTTGTTGACCATGGTTGACTTGTTGACCATGGTTGAAGTTTTGACCATCATCATTACAAAAGAAAGATGCTCTTTGATTCTAGCAAATTCATTTAATGTTTGAAATGATAATGGTCATTCCTAAACCTTCCATCAACCTTTTTCATTTTCATTATTATTATTATTTGATAATTCTTTTGCTTTATGTTATGGTTGCAAAAGAAAAGAGCTCATTTCTATCATTTTAGCTTCTCTCTCCTCACTTCATCTTCTTCTTCTTCTAGCAAAAGGAGAATCCTTCTCATGTGTTGAGAATCCCTCTCCTTAAAAGAAAAACACCCCTTAGACAATCTCTACTCACTCTAGGATCAAGGGTTTAGCAAGCCGGAGATTCTAGTTCACTCAAAGTTCGAGAAAGAGCCCGAAGGTTGAACCCTCAGGTGGATCCATCTTCGACGGAAGAAGGCGACGAGGAGAGAACCATCAACCTCCACAAAAGTTTGAAGAAGAAGGAGTTCAAGTTAGGTATAACTTTTCATCTGAGTAGCTAACGCTCCTTTTGCATGTTTGCTAGTTTAGTTTAGACACGATCCCGACCTTGTTTAGTCCATGTTGCCCCATGCGCCAAAATTTGATTTTATACCGTTTCCGCCTCCCCGTAAGAACCGGGGGTCGCAACGTGGACTTACAGTGGTATCAGAGCCTAACTAAACTTAAACTAGCTAGGTAGCGAAGTGTAACGAAGTTCGGAACCGAAAAATCCAAAAACCAAACTTTGCAAAAACCCTACTTTCTGTTAAATTTTTTTCTGGTCAAAACAAAATTTGTTATATACCAAAAATTATCTCAGGGTTTTTTAAAGATAACCACCAAAAACGAGCCAGAGATCTGACCAAACGACCGCGTTTCCGCGGCGCCAGAAAGCTATGGCGCCGCGGATCCGCGGCCGTCTTGTCTCCTCTCTGCCTCGATTTTGGTGCAGTGTATCTCTGTATTGGTTTTAGGATTTTTAAGATATATTATATGTGTCCAGATTTTTCAGAACAGAAATTTACTTTTGGGGTCCTATTATTCCGTATTTTTTCCGAACTTCACTGCACTTGGACTATATTGGTTATATCTGTGATGTTTGAATGTATTGAACGTCGGCTAATCGCTATAAGTCGATTAGTCGGGGTTATACATCTCTGTGATCTGTGTTTGATATTGGAATGTGTATATGAATGTGTTGGACTGTCGCGGGTGAATAGCCGAGGTGGATGTGAGATGAGCTTTTGTTTTTCTTTCATTCATTGTAAATGTAAATTGATGTAATATTATTATTTGTTTGGCCGCACAACCGGGTCGGGGTTGTAGCCGTCATTGTATAATTCTTTTTACTGTTTTTGCTCCTAGGATTGACCCATGGAGGGGTGCACAAACTACCGGATACTTGGCGGGTAGTTTGCCGCACCCGTAGGGGTCTTGGGTAGGGTATTTGCTATTCACCGCGACCGTGTAATCCGCCTTTCGTTGCAGGCTCGAACGGATTGCGGATTCCTAGTATATCCAATGCATTCATCTGTGATCTGTAATGTCTATCATTGCTATATTTATAACTATTTAGGCGTTGCTTATGTTTTACAGCCGCGCTAGCCCAGCTCCCGCTCTGTCGTTAGTTAAGTAACCTAACGGGTGATGACGGGGCCCCGTGGTGAATGCGAATGGCATAAGCGTACGTCATATTTTGGTTGTTTTCTGCAATGGTAGGATTAAATGATGGGACGTATTAAAAGAACTAATGCAAGAATATCACGCATTAAAAGAACTAATGCAAGATAATAAACCAAGTTAAAATCGTTGGAACACTTTCGAAAAACCACTCGGTTCTTTTCAAAACCAACTTTTAAATGCGGAGCTTGAGCCACTCCTTCTAAAAGCTATCTCGTTCCATCGATTATATCAAGTTCACTACGTTCACGGTTTCGCCAAAACCATTCGTAGCCCTCCGTCGTTTCACATGAATAGTCAATAGTATTCAAGCTGTGTTTGTTGGCCAAAGTCAAGGCATAGTGATTGGTAGCTATTGGGTATTCATGTGCAGCATAGATAGATGCGTTGGTTTGGAACAGTCGTACTGCCTTGTTGGCCAAAGTCAAGGGTGGGTACGGGTGGATTCAAATTAACCTGGAGAACGACGGGTAGAACTTGACATGTGACTTATGATTTGTTGGCCAAAGTCAAGGTCATAAGAGCATGGGGCAAAAATCCACATCGGGAGTTTCATAAGTACTGAAACTTGCTAGATTTGCATACCATTTGGAGTGTGGTGATTCTGGTAGGATTCCTTCAGTTTCTTCACGCGATGATATTTGGATCCCGATCCTACTGTGAGTATATGCTACTCCTCGGGAAATTTCTCACTAAACGATCAATGCTATAAACCTAGTAAGTGCCTAGAAAGGTGTTAGCGTGGCTACGCCTCCAGGGAAAAGAGGTTATTTAATTAAGGAACTTCGCGAAAGCGTTGGAAAACCTCCCTCGAAGTACCAACACTGGCCTGGCTGAATGGTTAAGCAAGTATTGTGCGGTGGGATTGATCCCGACTAATTCTTCCTTTATGGTTTGAGGAGGGATTCGAGAGACAGTGGGAGCCATCCTGTTTAGACAAATTAAAAACCACTCTAAACTTGCAAGAGCATCATGCTAAAGTGTTTCTTCTCTCCCCCCTGCAGCGACCAAATCGAAATTACTGGACTTAAGTTACTTCTAGATAAAAACATACTGACAGGGCCAAACTACAAAGATTGGCTCAGGAATGTCAAAATGGCAATCACTTACGACAAGCTGGGGTATCTTCTTACCACCAAATCTCCCCCCGTCCCATGTGCTAACAAGCATGATAGATGGGTGTATGTATGTATGCATGTATGCACATCCACATGTGCATGAAACTAGAATGAAAGAAAGAAACACATGCATGCATGCATACATCCATCAAATTCTATAAAGGTTTCAAGTGAGAAAACTAATGGTTAGATGATAAATCAACACTTGATTTATCAATCCGGTCATATCTCATATGACCCCACCAAAAGCAGGCCACCCGATCAATGTTCGGTATCATATACGCACATTTTGATCGGGTGCATGCACATATCGCATACGCGCACCACAACGTTTCGCCTGGGCTGGGTAACTCCTTTGTGGGACTCTAAGACTCGTCAATACGCCGGCAGAGGGTGATGATCATATCAGGTACCCCCAAGCCTCAAACGGTCAGCTAAACGTAACGGCCACCCGGGTATTGAGCGATCAGAAGACAACAAGCGAACCTGCTACAACTCCCGTCGAGCCAACCGGCAACACTACCGTACAGTCCGGTCTCTTTGTCAGATATACCGCATATCGAGCCTAGGGATGGTAACGTCGACCCTAATAACTCAATAAGTCGTGCCGGTGAATGGTCTATAACAGATCGAGAAACTACTGATAACACTTATCAGCAATTCTCAGCAGCCCTGGCAAGGGACTTACTGATATAACCAGTCGGGCAAAGTACAGCATCAACTCCCAATACCGGGAGAGACGAAACCCCTCCTATCGCTCATTGCCTTCGTGTGTCTCGGGACTGTACCTAACGGCCACCTGTTTGCACGACTCAGTAGAGCCGTGGTAGGGTGGTAATCAAAGTACAGTGGGAGAACACACAAGACTCCATGACGATCTCGGGTCTACAGACTAACCTGTACCAGTGTCACCTGAGAACTGCTATCCGACGATAGATATAATTCCATATAGGAGTTCTCGGTGAGTCCGTCCAGTGTACCCAGTCAGCACTGAGCACCCGTATATGATCTTGATGTCAAACATCGATGCATGTGGGTACATCCATCGCCCATCATATGGGTCTAGTATCATGTACGCTAGTCTACTCTGGTATATCAATGCCCCGTCTCGATATACCTACGACTAGGGACTTTCCAGGATATGCTTATAGACTACAGATGTCCCACTAGTATGATCTCCATCATAATCAGAGCAGTCAAGCCAATATTCTCAGGGCTTTATCAGCATGTATGAGTGAATAATAAGCATGATCAAATCAACATGTCAGATAAAGAAGAACCAGATAGCATACTATCATGTCGAGCAAGAATGCATACTGAATATATATACATGTATAGATACATCCACTATCACATAATGGGCTCTAGGGCATACATATATCCAACAATCTCCCACTTGCACTAAGGCCAGTTATTGGCGTATCTCATACCCAACATCTCAAAAAGTCGCTCATGCTGCGGCTGAGGGAGGGCCTTGGTGAATAGATCCGCGGCGTTATTCTTTGTGTCTACCCTCCTAATCTCGATCTCGCGGCGATCTACAATCTCCCGGATCAATTGAAAACGCCTCAGGATGTGTCTGGACCGCTGATGGGATCTGGGCTCCTTGGCTAACGCCATAGCCCCATTATTGTCACAATACAGAGGTATTGGATCAATAATGGTTGGAACTACTCCTAGCTCCGAGACGAACTTCTTCATCCAGACGGCTTCCTTGGCGGCATCATTTGCAGCAATGTACTCAGCTTCCATCGTAGAGTCTGCAACGGTATCTTGTTTGGAACTCTTCCAACTCACCGCCCCTCCATTGAGGGTAAATACAAACCCAGAGATAGATTTGCTGTCGTCCTTATCGCTCTGGAAGCTCGAATCGGTAAAGGCCTCCATTTGGAGATCTCCATTACCATACACCAAGAACAATTCTTTAGTCCTTCGCAAGTACTTAAGAATGTTCTTCACAGCTGTCCAGTGATTCTCCCCTGGGTTGGATTGATACCTGCTTACAACACTAAGTGCATAAGCTACATCAGGGCGTGTACATAACATCGCATACATTATAGATCCTACTGCCGAAGCATAGGGTATAATACTCATGCGAGCTCTCTCTTCATCGGTCTTTGGGCAAGAATCCTTGGAGAGAGTGACCCCATGGCAAGCAGGTAAGGCACCCCGCTTGGAGTCTTCCATACTAAACCTTTTTAGGATGGTGTCAATGTACCTGGTTTGGGAAAATCCCAATAACCTTTTGGATCTATCCCTATAGATCCTTATGCCCAGAATGTATGTGGCATCACCCAGGTCCTTCATGGAGAACCTTAGTGACAAGAAAGATTTGACCGACTGTAGCATAGGAATATCATTTCCTATCAGAAGAATGTCATCCACGTACAATACGAGGAATGTGACAGCTCTTCCTACAGCCTTCTTATAAACACAAGGTTCATCTGGATTTTTGATAAAATCAAACTCTTTGATGACATCATCGAAACAGATGTTCCAACTCCGTGATGCCTGCTTTAACCCATATATGGATTTAAGCAATTTACATGCTTTCCCGCTGCTCCCACTGTCAATGAAGCCCTCTGGCTGATCCATATAAACGCATTCTTCTAAATTTCCATTCAGAAATGCGGTTTTAACGTCCATCTGCCAGATTTCATAGTCGTAGTGAGCAGCAATAGCAAGTAGGATCCGAATGGATTTAAGCATGGCTACGGGAGAAAATGTCTCGTCATAGTCCAAACCTGGTCTTTGACGAAAACCCTTGGCCACAAGTCTTGCCTTATAGGTCTCCACCTGCCTATCTACACCAATCTTTCTTTTAAAGATCCATTTGCACCCCATAGGTTTCACCCCAGGGGGTACAACGTCCAAAGTCCACACTTTGTTGGTGTACATAGACTCCATTTCGGATCTCATGGCATCCAGCCACTTCACAGAGTCTTTACTCGTGATAGCTTGCTGAAAACTGGTAGGATCATCATCATCCATGATGCAATCTTCTCTGTTACCATCAATGAGGAAACCATAGTACCTCTCCGTTGGGCGAGAAGTCCTACCAGACCTACGGAGTGGCCGAGGTTCTTCAGTTTCAGCTGCAACAGCTGGTTCAACCAAATCGTCATTTGTAGTTTGTGTCTCTAGAACCTCTTCTAGATCTACCACCTTGCCATTATCTTTATCTGTGAAAAACTCTTTTTCCAAGAATGTGGCATACTGAGAAACAAACACTTTTTGTTCCTCTTTGTGGTAGAATAGATATCCATAAGAATTCTTTGGATATCCCATAAAGTTACATAAGACTGACCGTGTCTCGAGTTTGTCCGGATTCTGCTTTTTAACATAGGCCGGGCAACCCCAAATCTTAATTCTCTTAAGAGATGGTCTCTTTCCATACCGTATCTCATATGGTGTGGTAGACACGGCTTTGGTTGGAACCCTATTTAGTAGAAACGCTGTAGTCTCCAATGCATGCCCCCAAAACGAGACGGGTAACTCAGCGTCACTCATCATGGACCGGACCATATCTAATACGGTTCTATTCCTTCGTTCTGACACACCGTTGTGCTGTGGTGTGTAAGGAGGAGTGAGCTGAGAGAGAATCCCATTCTCTTTCAAGAAGTTTGCAAATTCTGCACTGAGATACTCACCACCTCGATCTGATCGAAGCATCTTGATACTCAAGCCGGTTTGTTTTTCTACTTCCTGTTTATATTCAATGAATTTCTCAAAAGCTTCGGACTTGTGTTTTAATAAAAATACATGACCGAATCTTGAGAAATCATCAGTGAATGTAATGAAGTATGAAAAACCGCCTCTAGCCTGTGTAGACATAGGCCCATATACATCACTATGTATGAGGCCCAGGAGCTGAGTAGCTCTTTCTCCGTGTCCGGTAAACGGAGTTTTGGTCATTTTACCCTTGATACAAGACTGGCAAGTCGCATAAGATTTATATTCAAAAGAATTTAAATATCCATCTTTGTGTAACTTGTTTAGTCTTGTTTCGTTAATATGACCAAGTCTATAGTGCCAAAGAAAAGCTTCATTTAATTCTGAAAGTTTTCTTTTATTAGTGTGTTGTATACTGAAAACTGTGTGTTGATTTAGGACATATATTCCGTTGTTAAGCGTACCATACCCAACCAACATTTGATTCAGGTTAATGTTCATAACATTGTTCTGTAATACAAAATTATACCCTTCATTGTCCAACAAAGAAACGGATATTATATTACATAGCATACTTGGTACAAAATAACATGGATTTAAAACCAAAATACATCCAGATGGCAACCCCAAGTGATACTCTCCCACTGCGACTGTATGTACATTGGAACCATTTCCAACGCGGAGAGTATGGTCACCTGTCCTCAAAACCTTGCTATTTCTCAGCCCCTGCATAGAATTGCAAATGTGAGAACCTGAACCGGTATCCAATACCCAGGAAGTAGAGTTTATAGAAAAACAGTTTTCAGTCACAAACGCACCTGAAGCAGAAGCATCACCATACTTCTTCTTGAGACTTAAGTACTCCGTGCAATTGCGCTTCCAATGTCCTGTCTTGTGGCAATGAAAACATTCGCCTTTCCCCGGGTCTCCAGCTTTGGACTTTCCCTTTCCCTTTACCTTTTTAACTCCGCCCTTAGGATTAGTGGGTTTCTTCTTTTTCTTTCCCTTGGCCTTAGCTTTCGGGCGAGAAGAAGAAGACTGTCCAATAGTCATAACGGGAGTTTTTGCTAACTTCATAGTGCTCTCTGCACTCCTTAACATATTAAGGAGTTCAGGGAGTTCCTTCTCCATGCCATGCATGTTAAAGTTCACTATGAACTGAGCAAAGGTGGAGGGCAGGGACTGCAGAATAATATCTATATATTGTTCATTGTCCATCGTCCATCCAAGGTCCTCAAGCTCTTCTATAAGAGCTATCATCTTCAGAACATGGTCTCCTACTGGTGTGCCAGGGGCCATCCGCATCTGAAACAATTTCTTTGATGCTTCGTATCGTAATACGCGGGATTGCTCCCCATACAACTCCTTTGTATGGAGCAATATACCATGAATGTCCATGTCCTCGTGCTGTTTTTGATGTGTGTTGTCCATCGATGCAAGCGCGAGGCATTTGGCCGTGGCACAGTCAGCGTCCCATGTCCTGCGGACTTCAATGTCCGCAACTGAGGATTTTGGACCAGGGACGGGCGGGGCTGAAGCCGTGAGGACATATGATACTTTATCATAAGTCAAGGCGATTTTCAGATTCCTTAGCCAGTCTTTATAGTTGGTCCCATTCAGTTTGTTTTTATCTAGTAGAAGCTTGAGTCCAGTCATGGGTATCTGCCATTAAGAGAGAGAAAAGAATACACTCAGCGAAAGCTCTTGCATAGATTAGATTGGTTATTATCTTGTCTAATCGATGTTTCCCACTACTTTTTATCGAGTTTTCCTTTCAAACCTTGAAAAGAAAAACTAGCCAGGATTAATTACAGTCTACAACTTCGCTAACCGTTCAGCCAGGCCAGTGTCGGTACTTGAGGGAGGTTCCCTGTGCTTTCGCACGGACCTAATTAGAGTAAACCTCGTTTTCCCAGAGGCGGAGCCCCGTTAACACCTTTCTAGACACCTAATGAGTTAGCTAATTGTAAACTGTAAAACTCTCCTAGGAGCAACTATTGCCCACAGTGGGATCGGGATCCAACCATCACATGGAAGGTATGCAATCTCATTGCAAATTTCAACTATTGAAATTCCCGATGTGGTTTTTACCCCTAGCACTTATGACCTTAACTAAGGTCAACAAATCATAAGTACCGGTCAAGTTCTATCCGTCATTTCTTGATTAATCAGACCCACTCATATGACCCTTAACTAAGGTCAACAAAGTCATAAGAATGTCCTAATTAATCTGCATCATATGCAATATAGGAAGACATCACTTAGCTACCATATACTACGCCTTAACTAAAGTCAACAAATGTAGCACGAATACTAAGTACTCTACTTCCTAAAATGACGGAGGGTTGTGAATGATTTTTAAGAAAATCTTTAACGCTTTGAACTTGATATCGTTGTAGAATCAACTAGTTTTCAAACGGAGTGGCTTAAGCTCCGCAGTTTTAAAATATAGCTTTTTCATAAATAGCCGAGTAGTTTTCAAATCCGATTCTACAACATCTTTTAGGTTTATTTTCTTTACATTAATCACATTAATGTAATCCCATCATTTAAGTCCTTAAGCCAATCACAGAAAAGAAACGAAAATAACACGTACGCTTATACCATCCGCATTCGCCGCAATGTTCCGTTATGCACCGTTAGGTTACTTAACTAACGGCATACCGGGACGGGACTAGCGCGGGTGTAAAACATAAGCAACGTCTACTATATATCATATATATAATATGTCATTCGTCTCAGATATCACAGAACACAGGCAGCAGGAATATAGATATAACGTGGGATATACAAGGACGTCCGTATTTAGTATTTAGCCAGAATAGAAAATACGGATTCCACAGTCGCGATGAATAGCCAAGCCCACACCCTGGACCCCTACGAGAGTGGCAAGTGACCCTGCCAATTCTGGAGTTTAGGAGACCCGGTCTCGACTCCTCGAGATGGCCTCCCACTGAACCCCAGAACCCGGTCACCTGTGCTCCCCTCCTTGGGTCCATCCTAATGCGGAAAAGTAAATAATATACAACACTGGTGGCAGCAACCTCAACCCGGAAGTGCCCCAAATAAAAGAATATTACATTACATTTAAATTTACATGAATGAAAATATAAAAACTCTCATCTCACATAAAAAAACCCCAGCTATTCAATCGCGACAATCCTGCACATCATATCTCAGCAACACATAATATCTCATATCATCAACGTATGTAAGTATGCATACACCGATTGTCGTCGACATATAGCAACGACAATCGGCAATACCACTACATATTACACTTACGGTCACAGAAAAGAAAGTGTAAAACTGCAATATCTGGAATCCACATTCGCTTTAGACATCACAAATGCGAAATATCACATATTCCGTATTTCATGTCTAGTAATATGAATTCCACACATTGCATCACATTCCGGATAAACAGACAGTATTGAAGTTTTCGAACGAACGATCAAATACCCAGGATTCACTAAAGC
Source organism: Agapanthus africanus (assembly GCA_030015575.1). NCBI lineage: Eukaryota > Viridiplantae > Streptophyta > Magnoliopsida > Asparagales > Amaryllidaceae > Agapanthus > Agapanthus africanus. Next base: position 513,761,629 of record JASDDO010000024.1, on the reverse strand, counting down.
CCAACACTTGAGCAGAGTTTAAACACCTGGAGTGTGACACAGTAGTAGCAGTCCAGCTGTAGAAGAGTCAAGCCAACGCCTCACATGTGGCATGCCGTACTGCCCCAAACCCTAAGGTTCAAAGGGCAGTTCAAGACGGTCACATAATCGAGTTAAGGTTTGTTGTCTTCTAGAGGGACCACCATAAAAAGACTTGCACGTATCTCCAAAGCATTTAAACCCCGTGAATAGTGAGCAAATGATACTCGTTCAAACACTTCAATACTTTATAATTTACCCGGAAAAACTACGAAATGAAAATACCGATCAAAACTATGCGTCCAAAACCATCTCCAGAAAATACAGTACTATATTCAGATTAAACATACCTAAAACAGTATACTAGCAGACCTAGGAATTATGGTGCAATTTTCATAGCATGATTCCACTGTACGGCCGCGGATCCGCGGCCTAAGCAAGGAATTGCCGCGGTTCCGCGGCCATATGAACAGTACACTGCATCGTTTTTCACCATTATTCTTAGTTTTCCCTGCTGTATTTTTTAAGTATTTTTAATTCTGAAAAATGTCAGATTTTGAAATTTGTCCAGAGAGGGTCCAAAAAATCGTATTTTTTGTCCGATCGGGATTTTTACTTCGTAAAAGCATCGCCTAATGTTCTAGGTTGGCTCTGATACCAATGTAAGGTTTGTCTAGCACCCTATGAAGAGTTTTGAAGCATCACATGCCTTAAAGTTTTCATTTTGATGGTGCTAAACAAGCATGCAAAGGAATCGATCCTAGAAAATTAGGGTTTCGAAACTTAAGACTTATAAAGTTAGGGTTTCGAGACTACAACCTTTGTAGCTCCCTATTGCTGGACTCCTTGGTGTCTTGGGTGTTGAATGGAGGTCCTCTTGAAGTCCTCTCGCGTCCACAATGATCCACCACGGAGTTCTCCGTCCAAGCTCGCAACTTCGTAAAACCGAAGAGAACACTCTAAACAAGTTGGCTAAACTTGCATAGAATGATGTTGTGGTTTGGAATCTCACTTCAAAAACCTTTCTTTAAGTGTGTTTAACTCACTAGAAAAACCTAGAGAGCAAATGGTGAAGGAGGATGAAGATGGTGGCTTTTCTTTTTAGCAAGTGTAAAAGATAAAAGATGATCCTTCAAAAAAAGAAATGAAATATAACCTTTTATATTTTATTCCTTCTTACATCCAACCATGGTTAAGTGATGGAGAGTTTATTTAACTTGAGTTTTAAATGATAAAGAGAAGGATAACCCAAGGTTAGAGGTAGGTGAGCTTGGTTAGGTTAGAAGAAGAATGTAGAAGCTAGTAAAGATTATCCTTTTCTTTTCAATTTTGTTTTAAATACAAAATCAAATAAAAATCCATTACTTAATCCATGGTGTGAGTCTTATATTGCCACCATTTCCATGTGCTAACAACCATGATAGATGGGTGTATGTATGTATGCATGTATGCACATCCACATGTGCATGAAACTAGAATGAAAGAAAGAAACACATGCATGCATGCATACATCCATCAAATTCTAGAAAGGTTTCAAGTGAGAAAACTAATGGTTAGATGATAAATCAACACTTGATTTATCAATCCGGTCATATCTCATATGACCCCACCAAAAGCAGGCCACCCGATCAACGTTCGGTATCATATACGAACATTTTAATCGGGTGCATGCGCATATCACATACGCGCACCACAACGTTTCGCCTGGGCTGGGTAACTCCTTTGTGGGACTCTAAGACTCGTCAATACGTCGGCAGAGGGTGATGATCATATCAGGTACCCCCAAGCCGCAAGCGGTCAGCTAAACGTAACGGCCACCCGGGTATTGAGCGATCAGAAGACAACAAGCGAACCTGCTACAACTCCCGTCGAGCCAACCGGCAACACTACCGTACAGTCCGGTCTCTTCGTCAGATATGCCGCATATCGAGCTTAGGGATGGTAACGTCGACCCTAATAACTCAATAAGTCATGCCGGTGAATGGTCTATAACAGATCGAGAAACTACTGATAACACTTATCAGCAATTCTCAGCAGCCCTGGCCAGGGACTTACTGATATAACCAGTCGGGCACAGTACAACATCAACTCCCAATACCGGGAGAGATGAAACCCCTCCTATCGCTCATTGCCTTCGTGTGTCTCGGGACTGTACCCAACGGCCACCTGTTTGCACGACTCAGTAGAGCCGTGGTAGGGTGGTAATCAAAGTACAGTGGGAGAACACACAAGACTCCATGACGATCTCGGGTCTACAGACTAACCTGTACCAGTGTCACCTGAGAACTGCTATCCGACGATAGATATAATTCCATATAGGAGTTCTCGGTAAGTCCGTCCAGTGTACCCAGTCAGCACTGAGCACCCGTATATGATCTTGATGTCAAACATCGATGAATATGGGAACATCCATCGCCCATCATATGGGTCTAGTATCATATACGCTAGTCTACTCTGGTATATCAATGCCCCGTCTCGATATACCTACGACTAGGGACTTTCCAGGATATGCTTATAGACTACAGATGTCCCACTAGTATGATCTCCATCATAATCAGAGCAGTCAAGCCAATATCCTCAGGGCTTTATCAGCATGTATGAGTGAATAATAAGCATGATCAAATCAACATGTCAGATAAAGAAGAACCAGATAGCATACTATCATGTCGAGCAAGAATGCATACTGAATATATATACATGTATAGATACATCCACTATCACATAATGGCCTCTAGGGCATACATATATCCAACAACTATGACTCAGTGACCAAGTTGACCGAACCTTCTTATAACACTGGCTTTTGGATTGTCAGAGTTGCATACCTCATTGCCACTCCTACTTTTACCCTTTTCTCCAGAACACCCCGTATTACTACGAACATCCACTTCCATTGGATAAAATCATCGTATGGTTATATACGAACTCGAAGGAACTTGTTCCAGATTTGAGGATGGTTTCCGGTTCTGGAGAAAATGAATATGACTATTCAGTTGTCTTTTCCTTTTACCTTCTCTCAGGTTGTGAGTGCTCCTTGGATTAGGACGGTACTCCTATTACGCTAATTGGATAGTCTTCTTCTAAACCATAGGCAGGTGCTGAACGGTAGGGAATGAAGAAAACCATTTAGCCTAAAAGGTGTACAGAAGGTAATAAGTAAAGACAAGTAAAGGGATTAGAAAGAGGGCAAAGTAAATTGCGACTGCTATTCACGACCAAACCAAGTATTTCATCGCCACTCCTACTTCACCTTTGTATTTCTCCAGAACACTCCGTATCACTACGAAGATCCACAGTTATCTGGATACTCCATCGTATGGTTATATACGAACTCGAAGGAACTTGTTCCAGTTCGCGGATGGATTCTGGTTCAGGAGAAATAGGAATAAGGTTTATTCAGTTGTGTTTTATCTTTACCTTCTCTCGGGTTACGAGTGCTCCTAGGATTAGGACAGTACACCCATTATGCTTATTGGATAGTCTTCTTCCAAACCATAGGCTGGTGCCGAACGGTAGGGAAGGAAGAAAACCATTTAGCCTAAGAGGGTGTACAGAAGGTAGTGACTAAAGACATATAAAGGGATTTGGAGAGATGGCAAAGAAACATACGGTTACAGTTGTTAATCTGGATAATGGAAGAGGCATTACTAGAAATACCAGGATACCCCTTCGAAACATTTTAATGTTTCAGTCTCACCGCGCGTTGTTAACAGAAAACTGATTTCCCAATCAGTCCATGCTCCAGGATATGTACTTACCAGGTTTGATTCTCACATCTGTATGGTTTTACAGATGATGAGTGGGAGTAAGTTATTGGGAATTGGGTGATCATCCTCATTATATCGGGATTCGTTGTAATTGGTGATATTTGAGGAAATCGCCTGGGTTGTTTGCCGGACGGCAAATATTTGGTTTTGAATATCCGTTGTAATGCACCAATTTCAAATTGATATATCTGTACGTTTATTTTTATAAAGTGAGATATAACTTTTTGAAATTATGTCTATGACATTTACCTATATCAGGGGATGGTTAGGTAAGAAGCATTAAACAGCGGTGTAATTCTTCTTAACCACAAGTACAGTTTTCAACCTACGATGCACAGGGAATGAGTTATTAAACTCAGGGGACTTATACAGAGTATTGTATATTATCCAGTGTCCAATAAGACAGAGGGGATAGTTCTCGTACTATATTCTATTTACTTGTGACTTCTCTAGTTCTTAGATATGTGTTTCGTAGAAATACAAGATCTGAGTTTTGAGAAGTTATAGGTATATGAATAAAGTAGAGAACCAGGTATTGCAAGCATCAGGATTCTTCAAGGTGATCGAAGACGTAGATACTTGTGTATGGTATTCAGTTGATAGTAATGATTATGTGAACTTGCTTCTCTTTCAGGTTGCTCATAGCTGGATGTACTCCTAAGTTGAGTAGTGCTGATCGGCCTCTCTCCATTTAGTTGACATGCACTGGAGACAGCTGCATGATTTGAATCTGGTTCTAATTAAATCAGTGCCTCTGTTTCTATATTGGATATAGAACGGTTCATATCTTAACGATGTTAAGGTACGGGGAGTTGTCCGGCTTATACTTAAAACCAGACTCTGGATAACTCAAGGCACGTTTCTGTAATGGCTGTTTGTGGGTTAACCCGGGCTATGACGAGGGTTGACTTTCTACCATCTGGAAGATCAATGTGATATTGTTCTTGACTCGCCACAATTTTAATAAAAATGGATTTTTTTTTCCAGAAAACAGTACTGGGATTATGGTAGAACTGGAAGTGATTCCAGAACCGCAAACGATTACTGAAAATTTGATAAGAACCTAAAGATTCAATCTGGTTTGACATTCCATTAGCTACTCCACAGATATGGTGGGTAACCTCAGGCACTCAAGAGGTACTTCGGTATGCTCAAAGACGGTGACAGGGAGGTTTTTGTTTACCCAGACTTGCCATTGCTGTTGTTCCAGACTGTGAGACCCGGCAGGAGGATGAGTATAGCGTCGTTCTAGCTTTAGAAGTGTATGTGTATATGACTCTGCCAGAGGGTTGTCGTAGTCAGTGGGAGCAGCGGAAGCATAGTGGACAAGTAGCTTATGTCCATTTATGGACTAAAGAAGATATAGTGAAGATAGATCATCTATTACTGATGTGACAGTCATAGGTTTGACTTCATCAGAATAGGAGATGGATCTGTTAAGAAGGTAGTAGGGTGTGATGTCCTGGTATTTGGATGACATACACAGAGTAGGAAGAGAAATTCCTATACTACGGTCGGTTATGCTTTGGTTGTCACACAGTGGTTTCTCCACATAGGATATAGATATAATATCAGACATTCTGGTTACTAGATCTATGGTTTTAGATCTAGATTTAGGTAGTATCCCAATCTGGGTACTTAGATAGAATTCTAAAGGTGTTTTAGAATGGACGACTCCAGGCACGGTAGTATACCTGCAGGTGATGGAGTCACCCTCTCTGAAGGTGTCTTATAGACTAAAGGGGAGAGGGATGTGCATGATTGGCAGATCACTTGCTTAGGCAATTGAGTCACTCATGAGATGTCAAGTACCACACCAGATATTGTTTTGCACTAGATGCAATAAGTTGATATTAATCCAATCCTAGAGAAACATTCGGAAGCAGTTTTTGAACAATAAGTGGATGTTCTAGGGATATGATAACGGCAGCCTATTTCGGGAGACGGTTATCATTCCAGGCTTCCAAGGTGACCTGGATGACAGAGTGACTGTCAGAGTTATTGTTTTCCCTCTGATGAGGGCAGTATTTTGGACAAGTAGTCCAAGCGGATACTGAGGGAGGTGTGGCGCAGGATACTGATTAATTTCAGTTGATGATACAGTCTAAGAAGTTTGGATTTGGAGTTCATTTATGAACTAGGTCCCATCAGATATCCAGACATATTCTAAGACAGGTATTGCTCATTTCGGGAGATGGCTTTCTTCCCGAACTTGAGATAAAGAGAGACATAGAAAGAAACATCAGGGCGGATCCACTCACTGAGGCTATTCCTCGAACGCAATAGTTTCGCAAACGGGTTTTGTGAGACTGATTAGTAGAGGAGTTGGGTGTTCGGTATCACACGGGCTGTGAGTATGCGACATCGCAATAATTAGCCTTGAGTGCAAGTGGGAGATTGTTGGATATAGTGCCCTCAGAGTCAATTATTGGATCACAGGCACGTGATTGCAATGATTGAGGGAGGACCTATACTGGTAGGACAGTCTTACTCAAGATGATAGTATGCTATCTAGTTTATTTTTATCATCGTGTACAGCTTTAGGTGACCTTACAGGTCACTATTACACGTTGATAGAGCCCTTAGGATTCTTGCTTGACTGCCAGCAGTATGATGGCGATCATATACGTGGGAGATGGGGTCTATAAGCACATCCTTAAAGTGGTCCCTAGTCGTGGGAGTTTCGAGACTGGGCATCGATACTCCATTAGTAGACTAGTGTATACAGTCGAGATCCCGACGAGGGGCAGTGACCGGTCTCACAAGCCATTGGTGTCAGTTGGTTCACCTAAGATGTATACAGGTGCTCATTAGGTTATGAGTACACCGGACAGGACTCGCCGGGAACATGCTAGTTGGTATTATACCTGACGTCAGATAGCAGTTCCCTGGTGACATGTGTACAGGTTAGTTCATCGACCTGAGATCGTCATTTGTCTCGTGTGAGTTCCCACTGTTTATTGATTACTACCCTACCACGGGTCAAAGGAGTCATGCAAACAGATTTTAGTTGGGTACAGTTCCGAGCCACATGGAGGCAAGTGAGCGGATCGGCAGGGGATTCGTCTCTCCCGGTATTGGGGGTGAGGTCGCGTTGTGTCTAGGAGAGCCATTACACAAAGCTCTCGGCCGAGGCAGGAGATTTACTGGTAGGTATTCCAGTAGTATCTTAGGGTGTTCTGGGCTACACTTCGATACAACTTGTACCGCTTTTGGGGGTCTGACTTTTACCAACCCCCTAGGCTCGCCATGCGATGCTCATAGACGAACGGACCGGACTGTACGGATATTGTCACTGATAGGCTCAGTAGGGTGTCAAGATGAGTTCGCTCATCGACCTCCCTTTTGGTCAATACCTGGTAGCCCATTACGTACGGCTAGTACCTCTGACGTGCTAGTGGTTAAATCCACAGCCAAAGTATTGATGAGTCTTTAGAGTCCCCCACAGACAGTTTCTCAAGTTTCGGGCGAAACGTTGTAGAGGCCGTATGATTTATGGCAGGGTTCGATCATATACGTGCACTAGTGCACGGATCATGATCGGGCGGATCATACTAGTGGGCTTTGGTTTAAGCTGGATCCTAGTATTAGATTTGTTGGATTACTTTAGTCTCATCGCATTCTCATTCGGTCAGAATGCGGATGCAGGTATGTATATACAGGTGAGGGGTATCCTTGTGATCCGTCACGAATTTATTTTAGATGTTACTGTATCTTTTTATTGTTGCAAACATTTGGATTAATATTTGTTAATGGAAATTATGAGCACAAAATCTTGATTAAGACATTAATTGTGACACATGCACAAGTGATGACTCATGGTCTCTTTTCTTGTGCATGTGTCACATTATATGATGGATTTAAGTGATGAATTGATAAGGAGAGAGAGAGGGGCTGCCATGAGATGGTTGCTAGCTCTTGTATTTTGATAATTGACTCTCACTCTCATTATCATTCCAACAAAAGAAAAGAAAAGAAGAGAAAGCTTTTCCTCCTCCTTCTTCCTCTAGCTTATAACCTCCATTAATGGCAACACCTTCAACCTCCATCCAAGCAATGGATGCAAGCGACAAAGTGATCACAAACATTCTCAACAACACCTTGGACATGTTGGCTAGCACACTTCGTGCCCGAGTTGCTTCGGATGAAGCGGAAGCCCGTAAAAAGATTCGTAAATGTGGTGCCCTTTCCGACGAGGAGATCAAGACCGGAGATGCCGCGAGGAGCTTGGGATGGTGGCTAAAGACCGAAGGACACGGATCGATCGGTATATCCTTTCTCTAGATAGCTAGTTGTAGGTTAATGGTTCGATCCGGGTTTAAGCATACGATAGCGCCGGTTTCATGTTTAGAAAAATTTTCGTTTCCGCATTTTGGCCTCGGAAAGACGGCCGGGGCGTTACCGTAGTCTTACAGTTTCTCAAAACCATTACTATCAACTGAATACCAATCACAAGTATCTACATCTTCGATCTCTTTGAAGAATCCCGATACTTGCGACACCTGGTTCTCTACATTATTCTTATACCTATAACTTCTTAAAACTTAAACCTTGTATTTCTACGAAACACTTGTCTAAAAACTAGAGAAGTCATAAGTTAACAGAACATAGTACGAGGACCAACCCCTTTGTCCTAATGGACACTGGACAACATACAATACTCTTTATAATTCCACTGAGTTGAATAACTCAAAACCTATGCATCGTAAGTTGAAAACTGTACTTATAGTTAAGAACTACTCCGCTGTTCAATGCTTCTTACCCAATCGTCAACTGCTATAGGTAAATGTCACAGACATAATTTCAAAAGATATATCTCACTTTATGAAAATAAACGTACAAATATATCAATTTGAAATTGGTGCATAACAACGGATATTCAAAACCAAATACTTGTCGTCACGCAAAAACCCAAGCGACTTCCTCAAATATCACCAATTACAATGAATTCCGATATAATGAGGATGATCACTTAATTCCCAATAACTTACTCCCACTCATCATCTGTAAAACCATACGGATGTGAGAATCATACCTGGTAAATACATACCCTGGAGTAAGTATCTAATCGGGAAAACAGTTTTCCTTTAACAACGCATAGTGAAACTGAAACATGAAAATGTTTCGTAGGGGTGTCCTGGTATTCCTAGTAATGCCTCTTCCATTATCCAGATTCATGACTATAACCGTATATTTCATTGCCATCTCTCCAAATCCCTTTATTTGTCTTCAGTTATTACCTTCTGTACACCTTCGTTAGGCTTAATGGGTTTCTTCCTTCCCTACCATTTGGCACCAGCCTATGGTTTGGAAGAAGACTATCCAATAAGCGTAATAGGTGTACTCTCCTAATCCTAGGAGAACTCACAACTTGAGAGAAGGTGATGATAAAAGACAACTGAATAAAACCTTATTCTATTTCTCCTGAACCGGAGAAAAAGCAAAGGTGAAATAGGAGTGGCGATGAATTACACGGTTTGGTCATGAATGTTAGCAGTCGCAATTTGTAGGGTTTCCTTATCACCTCGTATAGGGTTTGGAAGCATCACACATGCCACAACTTTGATTTTATGAGGTGCTAAGTAAACTTAACTAGGAATCAAACTAGAAATATTGAGTAACAATTCTTAGTATCACATATAAAAGATTATCTATCACTAAGTGGAGAGACTACAACCTTTGTAGACCTCCTAGGGCGACTCCTTTGATCTCCTAAGGTTTGGAACGGCTCACTTGAACGCTTCCAAGTCCACGATGATCCACCTGAAGTCCTTTGCTCAAAGCTTGTTGCTTCACTTGATCTATGAAATCCTTGAAGCAAACACCCTACACAAAGTAGCTAGAGATGTGTAGGATGATGAAGTGGTTTATGTTCTCACTTAAAACCCTTTCTTTCTTTTAACCTCACTCAATTTTAGAACTCAAGAGAGAGCTAGAGAGAGAGGAAGATGAAGATGGCAATTCTTTTCTTTTGGATGAATAATAATTCATAAGGATAATGACAGAGAGAGAGATATATCATAACACAAACTATGGTTAATATAAATATCTAGATATTTTGTGATGAGTTAAAGAGCAAAGGAAATTAACCAAGGTTAAGTCAATGGTCAACCAAGGAAGTGTGTAGAAACAATGAGTCATTTGTAAAGAAATGAGTCATAAAGTTAATTTCCTTTATCTTTAACTTAAAATAAAATTATTTATATATATAAATATGAACCATGTGAGCCTTGCATTGCCATCTTTGTTGTATCATTAAGCATGATACAAATGCATGTATGTATGTGTGTATGCACATCAACATGTACATATACATCCATGCATCCATCATAAGAAAAGGGTTTAAATAAATGAGATAAAAGTCAATTATTAAATCAACACTTGATTTAATAAACCTGTCATATCTCATACGACCCGACCAATATAAAACGCCCGATTAAAATACGGTATCATATACACATGTATAATCGAGCTCCCGCACATATCTCATATGCACACCACATCATTTCGCTTGAGCCAGGAAACTTCTGTGTGGGACTCTAAGACTCGTCAATACGCCAGCAGTAGGTGATGATCATATCAAACACCTACAAGCCGCAAGCGGTCAGCTAAACGTAACGACCACCCGGGGATTGAGCAATCAGAAGAAGAACAAGCGAACCTGTCAAAACTCCCGTCAATCCAACTGACAACACTTACCGTACAGTCCGTTCTCTTCGTCAGATATGCTGCATATTGAGTCTAGGGATGGAATCGTCGACCCCAATAACTCAATAAGTAATGCCGGTATATGGTCTATAACAGATCGAGAAACTACTGATAACACTTATTAGTAATATCTCAGCAGCCCTGGCCAGGGACTTCCTGTTATAGCCAATCGTGCACAGCGCAACATCAACCCCCAATACCGGGAGAGACAAAACCCCTCCTATCGCTTATTGCCTCCATGTGTCTCGGGACTGTACCCAAAATCCACCTGTTTGTACGACTCAGTAGAGCCGTAGTAGGGTGGAGATCAAAATACAGTGGGAGGCCACATAAGACTCTATGCCGATTTCGGGTCTGCAGACTAACCTTTACCAATGTCACCTGAGAACTACTATCCGACGTATGATATAATACCACATAGGAGTTCTCGGTGAGCCCGTTCAGTGTACCCAGTCTCACTGAGCACCCGTATACAATATTTGGTGTCAGCGCACTAGATGGATATGGGATCATCCATCGCCTATCATATGGAACAAGAATGGTATACGCTAGTCTACACTGGAATATCAATACTCTGTATCGATATACCTATGACTAGAAACATTTCAAGGATATGCTTATAAACTACAGGTGTCCCACTGGTATGATCCACATCATAATCCCAGCAGTCAAGCCAATATGCTTAGGGCTTTATCAACATGTATCAAATGAGTAAAAACATGATCAAGTTGTAACGTTTTAAAATAAATAAATAAATAAATAAAATTATTTAAGTGAATTAAATGATTTTCGGAAAAGTAAAACGTATTCTTCGTAAAACTAAACCGTAATTATTTTTCATTATAAATTTAAAAATACCTATTTTAATTATGTAATTACTAGTAAATGGTGTTTATTTAGTCACTTATAAATTTCTAGTTTAATTAAATATTTTTCCTAAATTAATTATTTTAAATATTAACATAAGCTTTATTTATACACTAAATTAGTGTAAATTACAAATTTGAATGGGTTTAATTTGCAAAAATGAACCATTGCATATTAGAATCTAGTGTGTATCATGCAAAATTTATTTCCAAATTTTTCCATGTCTCTAGAATTTTCTTTATGTGTATGAGAAAAGAAATAAAAGAAATTTAATTAAGTGATGAAAAGACATAAAGAAGGTGATATTTTGGGAGAGCTTTATACACAATTCCTCCTTCATTCTTTTTCTCTTTTCCCTCCCTAAAATGGCCGGCCTCCTCCCCATGGCAGCCCCCCATTTTCACCACTTGATTTTGTTACAAAAATCCATCAAAATTCATCAAAAAATCAATAAAAAACCCACAAATTCCAAATAAATTCCTACCCTCTATTCTTTGCTCATTTTTACATGGATTTTGGAGTTGGAACCATTCTTTTTGGAGGCAAATTTTTATGGTTGGATCACATGATGATTATTTGTTATTAAATGTTTCATTCTAGCATATTTAGATTTAATAAATTAATTCTATCTACAAGTTTCAAAATTCAAGTTAGGGTTTATAAAATCAAGTTATGGTTTTTACTAATTAAGTGGGGTTATTATAACTAGTTTAACATTTTTAGAAATATAAAATCATGCATGGTTGATGTATTCTAATGTGTTCATTCAAATTGTTTAAATTATGAAATTTTGCAAACTAGATTTTTGTATATTATATATATTGGTGAGATAAAATTTCAAATAATGTTTGTAACATTAGATTGTGGTTTTAATGAGGATATTAACTTGTTAGTGGAATGGAAAACCTAATTTAGTTACTAATTTGAAGTTGATAATTGAGAAATTGTGAGAAAAATGCTATTTTTGCTAACTAGATTTTAGAAATTCTTAAATAAATGAGATTTAAAATCAAATTTATGGTTTCATTATATTATTATCATCATGAATTGTAGTTTAATATGTTAATTCATGCAAATCAAGTTTAGTTGTGATATTGTGAAATTTTGCTTGCAAAGTGTTAAAATTGATTAAATTGCAAACTAGAATTTAAATTTAAGACAAATTAGTGTAATAAAAATATGGTAATGGTTTCTATAATCTAGTTATGTTATTTAATGAGCATTATGACCATTAGTTTCATTTAAACGTCAAGTTTTGAAGTAAAACGGTAAATTGACATTTTCAAGGTTTTGCGGAATTTGACGATTTGATCGATTTTAGGGTTTCGATGATTTAAACCAGGTTTGATATTATAAATAATGGGTTTTGAAACTAAGAGTTGTTTATTGGTTTTTATCTCGATCAATCAGCGTTTGTACGCCGATATCGAGCGATATTTGGTTCTTTTGCATGAGCGGGACATAGGTAGAGTGACGTACCGTGGGTATGATCCATGGCATACTTACGATACACTACTCTGCTTAAGGAGCCTTAGGATATACATTTCTTTGCACCGTATTTCATTCATTCCTTTGATCTATCTTCGTCAATGTCGGAGGGTGGTTTCTGTTACCACGGTCGCACGGGCAGAGGGAGCTGCGGATCGTATGTGATGACCAGTTGGGTATCGTTTATTCTTGAGGATTGAAGCATTGTTTAGCGTGCGGAAGAAGGGTATTCACATGCCGTCCGGACGAAGTTAAAGGATTCGAACGATTGTCAGAAACCCATTTCCCCAAGTTTAAGGTATTCGGAAGAACATGCAGGTATTTCTATGGACCCTCTAGAAGAATGAAACCCTAACTCGATATAATGACCATGAGAACGCCCTTGAACCTTAGGGTTTATGGCAGTTCCGCGGTGCCATTAGTGAGGCTTGGGTTTGCCCTTCTACGGCTGGTTCGCAGATGCTGGGGTATGTACTGGATATTTTTAAACTGTACTTGAGTGTTGAGCTCTCGGGGGATTATGGGATTTTGATGAATCGATCGAAAAGTTAATGTAGTCTGGATATCAGGTGAAGGGATACATTACGTGGGAGACTCTAAATACGAGTATTGCCGTTGGTAGCGCAGTCAGCACAGCTACGAAGAGATGAGTTCGAAGCAGTCGACATCAGAGGAAAGAGGCGTATATTGACGATAGTATTTACAATTGTGATTTGGTGATTTGAATTTCATATTTCCGTTGATTGGATTTTGGTATTTTGAGGATTTTGTTCTACGATTGGTATTTCTTATGTGTACATTCATTATATTCTATGCGTGTTTCGTATATCGGTTGTATTGATGTTGTTTTGTACATACCCAGTACACTCGATTTGGTTTTATACATTTTGAGATTTTGATTTGATTTCGTGCATATGGGTTACACATGATTTTGACATATGCTTCGACCTAGTTTTCATGCATTTTCGTACTATGATTTCGATTTTGATATTCAGTGTATGTTTTCGTGCACCATGTGCACCTGATTGAGATTCTTGCGCACACTTGGCGCACTTGATGCCATTTTGTGCACACCAGATGCACTAAATCGGGGTTTTGTGCAGATTAGATGCACCTGATATTAGAGTCGTGCATGCCCGTTGCACTTGACAGATGTTTTTGGTGCACACCTATTGCACTCAGTTTTGTTTTTGTGTGTATTCATGGCATCTGTATTTGGTTTCGATTTCAGTACGCACCGGACGCACATGATATTTTTATAATGTGATTGTGATTGATTTTAGTTTGAGCAGTATGTTTTTATAATCATTACTATTTGATTTAATCACTAGGCGGGACATGTATGTTAAATAAAGGATATATATATAGCTATTTTTTTTTCTTAAAATAAACGTCCGCTACGTATGCCGTGACACGTGCATTACACGACGATTTTCAAAAAGGGGTTCTTGCATGCTTCTTTATCCAGATGTTTGGACGATTTTACTACGATGCACACTATATATAAGTTATAGTTTTGATATATATTATGTTGGTTTCCGTATTGGGTTTTGATATTTTATTTTCGCCATAACTCCGATGATTGCGTTATGCTTGGCGGAGTTGATTTTAGTTATGTATTGATGATTTCGGAGCCCCGACGATTTGAGTGTTTTGGCTGAATGTTTTGGTAATTGGGGGGGAGTTTTAATTTAAATTCGGGGACCGAATTTCTTAAAGGGGGGAAGATTGTAACGTTTTAAAATAAATAAATAAATAAATAAAATTATTTAAGTGAATTTTATGATTTTCGGTAAAGTAAAACGTATTTTTCGTAAAACTAAACCGTAATTATTTTTTATTATAAATTTAAAAATACCTATTTTAATTATATAATTACTAGTAAATGGTGTTTATTTAGTCACTTATAAATTTCTAGTTTAATTAAATATTTTTCCTAAATTAATTATTTTAAATATTAACATAAGCTTTATTTATACACTAAATTAGTGTAAATTACAAATTTGAATGGGTTTAATTTACAAAAATGAACCATTGCATATTAGAATCTAGTGTGTATTATGCAAAATTTATTTCCAAATTTTTCCATGTCTCTAGAATTTTCTTTATGTGTATGAGAAAAGAAATAAAAGAAATTTAATTAAGTGATGAAAAGACATAAAGAAGGTGATATTTTGGGAGAGCTTTCTATACAATTCCTCATTCATTCTTTTTCTCTTTTCCCTCCCTAAAATGGCTGGCCTCCTCCCCATGGCAGCCCCCCATTTTCACCACTTGATTTTGTTACAAAAATCCATCAAAATTCATCAAAAATTCAATAAAAACCCCACAAATTCCAAATAAATTCCTACCCTCTATTCTTTACTCATTTTTACATGGATTTTGGAGTTGGAAACCATTCTTTTTGGAGGCAAATTTTCATGGTTGGATCTCACATGTGGAGGTATAAATTTTATTCTTATGATTATTTGTTATTAAATTTTCATTCTAGCATATTTAGATTTAATAAATTAATTCTATCTATAAGTTTCAAAATTCAAGTTAGGGTTTATAAAATCAAGTTATGATTTTTACTAATTAAGTGGGGTTATTATAACTAGTTTAACATTTTTAGAAATAGAAAATCATGCATGGTTGATGTATTCTAATGTGTTCATTCAAATTGTTTAAATTATGAAATTTTGCAAACTAGATTTTTGTATATTATATATATTGGTGAGATAAAATTTCAAATAATGTTTGTAACATTAGATTGTGATTTTAATGAGGATATTAACTTGTTAGTGGAATGGAAAACCTAATTTAGTTACTAATTTGAAGTTGATAATTGAGAAATTGTGAGAAAAATGCTATTTTTGCTAACAAGATTTTAGAAATTCTTAAATAAATGAGATTTAAAATCAAATTTATGGTTTCATTATATTATTATCATCATGTATTGTAGTTTAATACGTTAATTCATGCAAATCAAGTTAAGTTGTGATATTGTGAAATTTTGCTTGCAAAGTGTTAAAATTGATTAAATTGCAAACTAGAATTTAAATTTAATACAAATTAGTATAATAAAAATATGGTAATGGTTTCTATAATCTAGTTATGTTATTTAATGAGCATTATGACCATTAGTTTCATTTAAATGTCAAGTTTTGAAGTAAAATGATAAATTGACATTTTCAAGGTTTTGCGGAATTGGACTATTTGATCGATTTTAGGGTTTCGATGATTTAAACCAGGTTTTATATTATAAATAATGGGTTTTGAAACTACGAGTTGTTTATTGGTGTTTATCTCGATCAATCAGCGTTTGTACGCCGATATCGAGAGATATTTGGTTCTTTTGCATGAGCGGGACATGGGTTTTAAACTATGCGCGTTTCGTGCGTCGTTAGGATTTTGTTCGTGATTCAGATTACGATATTATATATGTTTGCGTATAGGTACCCCTCGCGTGGACTTCGAACGAGGAAGAAGAGGAGGGCGACATCGTCTTCGGCAGACAAGGACCAGGTGAGTAGATGTATATCTACGAGGGAAGTCGGGTGGATGGCGTTTAGCACCCCCGCAAACGTAGAATAGGAATAGTACTTATTGTCATTAGAAAGCCTGACGTGACCTTAGAAATTTGGTGAGTAGGACCCTAGTAATGACCTTAGGTTGGACTAGATTGATTTAGAAAGACCTTACCAAAGGATGAATATCTTGGAGGAGATTCGTAGGTTTCAGGTAGATACACACACGCATATACAGAAACTCGACGTGGTGTATACGTGTATGTGTGTGTATATATAGGACTAGGTGTAGGTATATATATACACAACACGTATATGTGATACAAGGATGTGATATGATACACGAGAATGAAACAATATAACTGGGCTTGATGCCGTGATTCTTGGCTATACAGTTGTGTTATGATGTTAGCGGATCATTAGAAAATGAGATAATGAATAGGTATACATAAATAATAATGGGTGGTAATGATATTGAGGTACATAGGACTCTAAAATAGAACCCGGACTGTAACCTGTACCTGAAATTACGATATGATATATGTGTGACTTGATTACGATATCATATAGGTGTGACTTGATTACGATATCATATAGTTGTGACTTGATTACGGTATGATATAAGTGTGACTTAATCACAATATGATACATGTGACATGATATTTCTGAGGATAAATTAACGATGTATATTTATGTTGGCAATGATATATGGTTGATGTATGCGATTACAGTACAGTACCTTGATCATGACAAGATTTGATGATGATATTATACGAATGATGAGACACGTAGGTGATACTTGACCTGTACCCCGATATTGGGATGCCGTACGATGGATTTTACCGTACGAGGCATAGATGTGATGATTGATCCGCACTCTTGATTTGAGGAAGCCGTACTACGTACGTGACGCTATTGAGGCTGGATCGCCGACTTTTGGAGATATGGACTCAGACTTTAGGTGGACTCTTATTTTTTATCGACTAGTTTCTTAGGTTTAGTTCCTTAGGAGGTTAGATGGACACTAGTTTAGGCTCGAGTCATATAGTTGTAGTTATACTTGTATATCAAATGAGTGGTTAATACACATCCGTCTTTACATTCAGACCGTAATCATCATGGTGCATGTTCATTCATATGTTTCTATAATCAGTATAAAACTCTGCCTGGTAGGACACCAGCACCATTACCGATGATGCGCATATTCCACGCACACTTATTTGCCGGCTCACACACATCATCATCAGTAATTAATTTATCACGTACAATTTAGAACATATTATCTTGTATTGATAGAATCAGCTAACAACTAGATCGATATAATATTGTGATTACTCTCTGGTGTTAGTCTAGACATGGCATTTATTATTTAGACATTTCATGCATTCACATTTCCATGTTATCATGCAGTATTGTGGGGCTTATGCCGATATTTATCATTTACTTACTCATGATTTTGGGATTTTGGATTTCTTTGAGATTTCTGGATTTTGGGGAAAACCGCAATAATATATATATAAAAACTTCTCTCTCTCCTCCTCTCTTTTTTAAAATATAAGTTGCGGTTTTCTCATGATGTATGTGTCGTCCACCATGAGATTTCATGTTTTCTGTTGGATTTCGAGACCCGATTCGAGGAGTGGATGAACCGTCTCGGGTACATGGTGGGCCCGGTATGGTACCCCGGGGCAAGAAGATCGAGTTGTAGACGATGAGCCTGGCAGGGGAAGACTACCTACCGGTGATGTCTGGCGCGGCGGATATCCGGAGGATACCGACCGTTGTCGTGAGATTTAATGATATGGGCCGATCCGGACTGACGAAGCCCGAGATATTGAGACTATGAGGTATTGAGACTTGAGATTTACATGTTTTGTGTCGATGCTTGACACGGATTTCCATGGATTTCATCGATGATATTTCAGATTTCTATACAAGTTTTACCAGGATAAAATTTAATGATTTCTTATACAGAAATATCCAGATTTCAGGATTGATGGTTTTGCATTCATAGTGCATGCATACTCATTCACAGGACATATTACTATTTGAGGCACTGACACAAGCACGGAGCTTTTGCACTACACGTAGTTTATTACCCTGCCATTACTAGATGACTAGTAATATATATTGGTATATTATATGAGCTAGGACAGCGTCGTGCGTTCAATTTCTTTTCGCAGATATCTTCTACTCACGAGTTGGCAACTCACCCAGTTGTGCCAAATTTTATTATAAGTTCGATGTACAAGTTTCCCTGGCAGCTTGCTGGCACATCTTTTCATTCAGGGTGATTTGCACGGTAGGTTGGTTCACTTGTATCTGAACCGCCGTTGTACTTTTATTATTTCATTTGTATCTAGTAAGCTCCATCAACCAAACTTGTATTACTTGATAAGTTTACTGGACCAGTTATTTATTTCGAACTTAGAGTCGCGCTTGTATTATATTGGTATCTGGTAGATTTGATTTCTTTTAAGTTTTGAGCCTCGCCCTTTGGCGTTGTATACTATTGTGCATTGGTGTGGTTGTTTCCGCCTATTGGCGTAGAGCTAGCTTCCGTTTGGGGATGCTTTTTATTGTTTGTATATATATTATTCTTGTTTATACCCGTTTGGGGCCAGTTTTTACAAAGGAGACTCTGCCGAAATTTTTGAGAAAATTGGATGTTGCTTTTAAACTTGTTTTCTACATGTTTTCCTTTACTTCTTCTTCTTTTTATGGTTTAGATTTCTGGGCTTTGGCTTACTTAGGTTACGTTGCGCCTCTAGACGCTTCATAATCTAAGTGCCGGTCACGTTCCGTACTTTCGGGTCGTTACACAAGTGAACATATGATAGAGAGAAACCAGATAGCATACTATCATGTCGAGCAAGACTGTCCTCTGAATATATATATATACACACAGCAGTACATACAATATCATATAATGGCCTCTAGGGCATACATATATCCAACACTCTCCCACTTGCACTAAGGCCGATTATTGGCGTATCCCATACCCAACATCTCAAAAAGTCGCTCATGCTGCGGCTGAGGGAGGGCCTTGGTGAATGGATCCGCAGTGTTATCCTTTGTATCTACTCTCTTGATCTCGATCTCATGGCGATCAACTATCTCCCGGATCAGATGATGTCGCCTCAGGATGTGTCTGGACTTCTGATGGGACCTGGGCTCTTTGGCCAACGCCGTAGCCCCATTACTGTCACAATAAAAAGGTATTGGATCAATAATGGTTGGAACTACTCCTAGCTCCGAGATGAACTTCCTCATCCAGACGGCTTCCTTGGCAGCATCATTTGTAGCAATGTACTCAGCTTCCATCGTTGAATCTGCAAAGGTATCCTATTTGGAACTCTTCCAACTTACCGTCCCTCCATTGAGGGTAAATGCAAATCCTGAGATAGATTTGCTGTCATCCTTGTCACTCTGGAAGCTTGAATCGGTAAAGGCTTCCATTTGGAGATCCCCATTACCATACACCAAGAACAATTCTTTAGTCCTTCGCAAGTACTTAAGAATGTTCTTCACAGCAGTCCAGTGATTCTCCCCTGGGTTTGACTGATACCTGCTTACTACACTAAGTGCATAAGCTACATCAGGGCGTGTACACAACATCGCATACATTATCGATCCTACTGCCGAAGCATAGGGAATAATGCTCATGCGAGCTCTCTCTTTATCAGACTTTGGGCAATCGTCCTTGGAGAGAGTGACTCCGTAGCAAGCGGGTAAGGCACCCGACTTGGAGTTTTCCATACTAAACCTCTTTAGGATCATGTTGATGTACTTGGTTTGGGACAATCCCAATAACCGTTTGGATCTATCCCTATAGATCCGTATGCCCAATATGTACGTGGCATCACCCAGGTCCTTCATGGAGAACCTTTGTGATAAGAATGATTTGACCGACTGTAGTATAGGAATGTCATTTCCTATCAGTAGTATGTCATCCACGTACAATACGAGGAATGCGACATTTCTCCCTACAGTCTTATTATAAACACAAGGTTCATCTGGATTTTTGATGAAATCAAACTCTTTGATAACATCATCAAAACAGATGTTCCAACTCCGTGATGCTTGCTTCAATCCATAAATGGATTTAAGCAACTTACATGCTTTTCCGCTGCTCCCACTGTCAATGAAGCCCTCTGGCTGATCCATATAAACGCATTCATCTAAATCACCATTTAGAAATGCAGTCTTAACGTCCATCTGCCAGATTTCATAGTCATAGTGAGCAGCAATAGCAAGTAGGATCCGAATGGTTTTAAGCATGGCTACCGGAGAGAAAGTCTCGTCATAGTCCAAACCTGGTCTTTGACAAAAACCTTTCGCTACCAACCTTGCCTTATAGGTCTCCACCTGTCCATCTACACCGATCTTTCTTTTAAAGATCCATTTGCAGCCTACAGGTTTTATCGTGGAGGGTATATCCTCCAAAGTCCATACTTTGTTGGTGTACATGGACTCCATTTCAGATCTCATGGCATCCAGTCATTTCACAGAGTCACCACTCATGATAGCTTGATGAAAACTGGCAGGATCATCATCATCCATGATGCAATCTTCTCTATCACCATCAATGAGTGGGCGAGAAGTCCTACCAGATCTACGGAGTGGCTGAGGTTCATTAGATTCTGTTACAACATCAGTTTCAGCCAAGTCATCATTTGTAACTTGTGTTTCTAGAACCTCTTCTAGATCTACCACATTGCCATCAGTATCATTTGGAAAAATCTCATTTTCTAAAAATGTGGCATACTGAGAAACAAACACCTTTTGTTCCTCCTTGTGGTAGAAAAGATACCCAAACAAATGTTTTGGATATCCTACAAATATACATTTGACCGATCGTGTCTCTAGTTTGTCTGGATTCTGCTTTTTGACAAAAGCCGGACAACCCCAAATCTTAACTCGTTTAAGAGATGGTCTCTTCCCATGCCATATCTCATATGGAGTGGTAGACACGGTCTTGGTTGGAACTTTGTTTAACAGAAAAGCTGTAGTTTCCAATGCATGCCCCCAAAAGGAGAGGGGTAACTCAGAATCACTCATCATGGATCGTACCATATCTAATAGGGTACGAGTCCGTCGCTCTGACACACCGTTGTGTTGTGGTGTATAAGGGGGAGTGAGCTGAGAGAGAATCCTATTCTCTTTTAGGAAGTCCAAGAATTCAGTACTTAAGTACTCTCCACCTCGATCTGATCGAAGTATCTTGATTCTCATTCCTGTTTGGTTTTCTACTTCAAGTTTGTACTCCTTGAATTTCTCGAAAGCTCCAGATTTATGTTTTATCAAAAACACATGACCAAATCTTGAGAAATCATCAGTAAAAGTTATGAAGTAGGAAAAACCGCCTCTTGCATGTATAGACATTGGCCCACATACATCACTATGTATGAGGCCTAGGAGCTCAGTAGCTCTTTCTCCGTGTCCAGTAAACGGAGTTTTGGTCATTTTACCTTTGATACAAGACTGGCAACTTGCATAAGATTTATACTCAAAAGAATTTAAATATCCATCTTTATGAAGCTTGTTTAGTCTTGTTTCATTAAGATGACCAAGTCTACAATGCCAAAGAAAAGCTTCATTTATATCTGAAAATTTTCTTTTACTTGTGTGTTGAATGTTGAAAACAGTATGTTGATTAAGGATGTATATCCCGTTATTAAGTGTACCATAACCAATCAACTCTTGATTAAGTCTAATGTTCATAACATTGTGTTGCACAGCAAAATGATATCCTTCATTTTCTAACAAAGAAACGGATATAATATTACAAAGCAGACTTGGCACAAAATAACATGGGTTCAAAACCAATATACAACCCGATGGCAACCCTAGGTGATACTCTCCCACTGAAACTGCTTTTACATTGGAACCATTTCCAACTTGGAGAGTATGATCATCTGTCTTCAAAACTCTACTATTTCTCAACGCCTGCACAGAATTGCAAATATGAGAACCCGAACCGGTATCCAATACCCAAGAAGCAGAGTTAATAGAAAAACAGTTTTCAATCACGAACACACCTGAAGCTAAAGCATCACCATGCTTCTTCTTGAGTTCAAGGTACTCAGTACACTTCCGCTTCCAGTGTCCCGTCTTCTTGCAGTGGAAACATTCTCCTTTCCCCGATTCCCCAACCTTTGACTTGTCTTTCCCCTTAACCTTTTTGACTCCACCCTTGGGTTTAGTGGGTTTCTTCTTCATCTTTCCCTTGGCCTTAGCCTTCGGGCGAGAGGAGGAATATGGCCCAACACTCAAAATGGGAGTCTTCACTGACTTCAGCGTGCTCCCTGCACTCCTTAACATATTAAGGAGTTCAGGTAGTTCCTTCTCCATGTTGTGCATATTGAAGTTAACTATAAATTAAGCAAAGGTGGAGGGGAGAGACTGTAGAATAATATCCGTATATTGCTCATTGTCCATTGTCCACACAAGGTCCTCAAGCTCTTCTATGAGAGCTATCATCTTCAGAACATGGTCTCCTACTGCTGTGCCAGGGGCCATTTGCATCTGAAACAGCTTTCTGGATGTTTCGTATCGTAATACGCGAGATTGCTCTCCATACAACTCTTTTGTATGGAGGAATATGGATTGTACGTCCATATTCTCGTGCTGCTTCTGATGCGTGTTATCCATCGATGCAAGCGCGAGGCATTTGGCCGTGGAACAGTCAGCGTCCCATGTCTTGCGGATTTCCCTATCCACAACAGAAGGTTTAGGACCTAAGATGGGCGGGGTTGGAGCCGTGAGGACATATGATACCTTATCATAAGTCAAGACAATATTGAGATTCCTCAGCCAATCTTTATAATTGGTCCCTGATCAGTCGAAAATACTGCATCTTTTAACCGGCAATTTCCCTATCATTTGCACTCATCTAGAAGTGTTCGCCATTCATTTAGCACATATTAGCAAATCAGTCATTAAATATCAGATTGCATGTATTAGACTTTTAAACCGGCACTGTAAGGGAAATTGACTGCATTTCATAGCATGGAATCATTCCTATATATATCGCAACTTGTGTTTCGAAGTCTGTGCAGGACATTACAAAAGATCGGTCAAATTTACAAACGAAGACTGTTAAAAAGACGCCAACTCATGGATTTGGAATCTGGTATTGATCTAAGAAGCATTCAGAGATTTAACATATCAGAAAGTACCATTTAAGACATCAGGAAGCAATACTGAAAATATGAAGCCCCAAGCCATCAAAGTGGCCGCGGAACCGCGGCCGGAGCCACCTTGTGCCGCGGTTCCGCGGCGGATTGTCCACGTCACCACTCCAAACTTGCTTCATAACTCCTACATCAGCTTCAAGACTTCAGAAAGACATTACATTCTCTAGAAAGCCCCAGAAGCTTCTGCCAGTTCAGCAAACCTAGGGTTCCTAACTAAACAACCCTGGCTTCTTTAACAAGCTTCAAATTAAACTCTATTAAGGACCTAGAACCTTCCCCTAACCTCCTAGCTTAGGGTAGAAGCTAATCCCTTAACTAACTACTTCTAGAAGCCTCTTCCTCTAACTAACTTTTGGAGGGAAAACTCAAATTTGAATTCCTAAAGCTAGGGCTTGGGAAACCTATAAATAGACCCCTAGGCTCACTTGTTGAAGGTTGCTCTTTGGTGGTGAAAAGCTAATCAATCCCTAATCTCTCCCATTCTTCATCTTCCCCAATTTCCATCCACAAGTCTAGTGACAAGGCTTGTGTCAAAACCCTAACCCTAATCCAATCAATCAAGATTCCAAATTCAAGATCCATAGAGTTCAAGCAAAACAAGTCTTCAACCATCCTTTAGAAGCGAAGCCGGCATTCATCGGAGCACGAGATCCAAGCCGATCCACGACTCAAGGAGCCGATGCAACGCTAGATTCGACAATTTTGTTCCTTCTCAAATTCTTGTAGTCTCTTGAGCAATGTGTAACAATTTGTGGAATAAATAAAGGTGAAGATTCTTTAAACTTGCTTTTATTTCAATTCGAGCATTATGATTCATAATCAAATCTTGAATGTATTCTTTGTGATGATGCTTGAGTAAAACTCCGCTCGTGGAGGAATCGAAATGATTGTAGTATGATGATGTTGACGAATCTTTAACGTTTTCTTAAGTCTTATAACAATTGTAAATTCTTGAAAATCGAATGATCGATGATCTAGATCGATGCGAATGTGTTCTTGATTCCTTTCGCACGATCTAGAGATTAACGATTGATCATTCGATTTCCTAGAAGCTATCTAGTGAATGTGATTCATCGAATGGACAAAGGATAGGATGAGGAACCCTAATTCTTCGTAAGATCCTTGATCCTCGATGAATCTACATCGATTTAGCATCAACTTGTTAATGGATAAGAAATCGTATTCTTGAATATTCATCACATCTTTGATCTAATCAATTCCTACGAGCTTTATTTCAAATCTTGAAACCCTAAAGTGATTGGAATTCTATCGAAACTCGATTCTCGATGTTTATCATTTTCTTGATTCTTGATTAGAATAGTGACACTTGAAACCATCGATAAAAATCTTGAATCATGCTTTCTTTTCTTTTCTATTAACTTTTCGATTCAAACAAATCAAAATACAGACGAATCGCACAATCCCTGTGGACGATCCGCACTTGCTTACGATCTACATCCGACACCGTAGTTGATTGCGGTCAAATAATTCTTTGATTGTGATTCTATACATTTTCTTAAACACACAACATGAATTCGAATCAACCAAATGGCGCCGTTACCGGGGATCGCGCGCTAATTCGTTTTATATTGAAATTTAAATTGAAAGATTTATTCCATTACAATTTTTTAGATCAAAATTCGCGCAAACACTAATACGTGTTGTTGTGATTTGTGCGAGGAAATCTGGAGCTTGCTGTTCAATTGAAATAATTTTTGGAAAATTCCAGAGGACTAAAGGAGTTAACAGAAACCTTCTGTTAAAATTTGGCGCAGAGATCAGCACTTACGGCCGCGAAAGAGCGGTCTAAGCCTCTTATTGCCGTGGTTCCGCGCGTCAGTGAAGGGTTCTCAGTGCAGATTTTTCACAGTAACCTTTATCTTTCTTATCTCCTTCTCAAATCTGCTCCAATTAACATTTTGTGCAGGCTTCTTTGCAAAAATCGCAGCGCTGCGCAAAAAGCAAAATTAAATTGTGCTTGTTTTGATTTTGTGGTTGTTTGCATAATTAATACGGACATTAAGGAGCAAAGACCAAATCCAGATTAGGTGGGGAGTTCATTACCCTTCCTAGGCCCCAAAAATCACAAAAGTTGCATCCGCATTGACCCACATTAAAAAAAAGATCTAGAGATGACTCTAAGGACCGTCGCGCTCACTTAGGATAAGAGAAGGCCGTGGGTAATTCATTGCTTATCCGCGTTTTCTTGTGGTATCTAAGGCAAGTGTGTCGAAGGCTAGTGGTTATTAATTAGGACCACTACTTACATAGTGAAATACCTTCCCACTTACCTGGCACTTACCTGGCCACAGGGGGACAAAGAGGCAGTGGAGGATTTTATCCTGCGACTTGTCTTTTGGCAGTTAGGAGCGGTCTAGAGCCGGACCTAGGTGACCACTAGATTCTAGGGTTTTGCTTGTTGCATTTGTTGTGTTGCATCATTTTTTCAAAAATCCGTCCCTTTTTCAAAGCAAACACCGAATTCATTCATTTTCCCTAATTATATTTTTCATGCTGCCACTTGTACTAACCCTTTTTAGTGCAAGATAGGCTGGATAACGGGATTCTAGTGCCTGTTTAGTCCGCGTCCCCTCGATCGACCCTAAAGTTGGTATTTCTACATTTACCCTTTCTTTACCCACCACCACACCCACATCGATGGATCCGTCTCCATCGAACTTCTTTTCCACTACTCTGCCGCCGTCCGTTTGTGCGGAGAATCCACCCCACATCTCTCTCCAAGAAAGGTGCTATCCTAGGCGAGGTCCTCTTTCGACCTGCTTATCCAGTCCACCAGCTAACGGGGAAAATTTTGTAATTAAACCCCAATACATCAACCTTCTACCCAAATACCACGGTCTCGAGACTGAAGACGCATATGCCTTTATCACCAAATTTGAAAATGTATGCGCAATGATGGGTACCTCACAGCTTTCTGTGGATGCTATGCGTCTACGTCTTCTTCCATTCACCTTGTGCGATATAGCCGAGAAGTGGCTGTATAACACAACCGCACATTCCATTTCAAATTGGGAAGAATTCGTCAAAGCATTCCTTAAGAAATTCTACCCACATCAAAAGACAGCTCGAGTCCGTAGCGAAATATATCAATTCACCCAGCTTCCAAATGAAACATTTTCACAATGTCTTGAACGCTTTAAGGATCTGTTAGTCCAATGTCCTCATCACGGAATCCCCAGATGGGAACTGTGCCGAATCATATATGAGGGCATTAATCCTAACACAAGACAGACCCTTGAATGCATATGTCAAGGCAACTTTATGACCAAAGATGATAGGGTAGCCTGGAAATTTTTAGAAGATTTCGCTGAAAAGTCTTTACAGTGGGAGGGTGTGAGTTAATCGTCTAGGGCTGGCAATAACCAATCGGATGTTTCCATACGAGTTAGAGCTGAAATTTCAGCCATGCAAAAGAAACTCGAGACTATGGAAAACAAATTTTTAGCCGCCGCCCTAAATCAAATGTCACTCTCCAAAACTGTATGTGGATGCTGTTCTGATCCATCACATCTCACGGAAGAATGTCCTCGAAATTCTCTGTTTCAAGGTCATGAGCATACCAATGCCGCATTTCAAAGACCTAGAAATGATCCATTTTCTTCCACATATAATCAGGGTTGGAGGAATCACCCTAACTTTGCTTGGAACCAATCACAATCTCAAAACACGGTTCCAAACCAACACAATTTCCAAAAGGTCCCTCCACCACAACAGCAACCACCACTTCAATTGAGTCAGCACCCTTTCCAAGCACATAACTTCCAAAATCCGGCCGACACCTTTGCACCTCATGAAAACTCTTTGCAATTGACCGGTACAGATAACACCTCTGCACTAGCACAAACCTTGGATACTTTCATGAAACAATCCATCCAAGGGACGGCAAGTTTGCAATCTTCCGTCGAAAATGTAATGAAGATCATTGTCTCTCAAAATGAGAACATCAAATCGATGGAAGAACAAATTGCACAACTAAAAGCCGAAATGCGTGCAAGAGAGAAAGGGAAACTTCCAGCTCAACCTTCACTAAATCCTGGTTATTCACATCATGTGGATGCAATCACGTTGAGATCTGGAAGAGTGCTTGACAATCACCTTGGGGAAGAGTTTGATGATACTGATAAATCAATCAATAACACCCTGGCTGAGACCTTTCCTTCCACTTCTACTTCTAATTCTAACCCCAGTTCTTCTACCCCATCACCTTTCTGCGAGCCTATTCTTCGTTTCCCACAAGGCTCGCCACCTCAGCCCACCTCTTCTACTCCTCCATAGACGATCCCCACTCCTATTCCGGGATCACGTCTACCCCCACTTCCTTCTCCTATGATGGACCTAGCGCTTATTGCTACAGCACCTTATCCTAATCGGTTAAGGGCTAACACATCGAGTCTATATATGGAGAAGATTATGGACATGTTCAAGCAAGTTAACATCAACATCTCTCTCCTAGATGCCATCCAACAAGTTCCGTCCTATGCGAAAACTCTTAAGAACTTGTGCACTAGGAAGAGGAAGACTCAAGTGCCCAAGAAGATATTCATGGCAAAGACAGTAGACACGGCTTTCCCCCAACAATTACCGAGGAAACGTAAGGATCCTGGATATCCTACTATTTCCATTTCTATCGGGGAAAAACACATCAACCGTGCTCTACTAGACCTTGGCGCTAGTGTTAACTTGCTTCCATACTCGGTTTACGAGCAACTAGGTATCGGAGTGTTAAAGCCCTCGAGCATAACTCTCCAGATGGCTGACCGATCAATCACCAAAGCTAGGGGTGAACTGGAGGATGTGTTAATAAAAATCGGGGAATTTATATTCCCTGTGGACTTTATTGTAATTGATACACAGCCTGTAGCGAACCCACGGAATCAAATTCCGGTGATTTTAGGTCGCCCCTTTTTGGCCACTTCCAATGCAATAATCAACTGTCGTAATGGTTCTATGACCCTATCCTTCGGGAATAGGTCAATTGAGCTAAACATTTACAAGATGGGAAGTGTACCCTCCGAACCTACTGCTCAGGTTTGTTCTGTCGACTTAATGGATGTCGACAGCAGCGAATTTGATGATCCTCCTGATACCGATCTTGACTCTTTTCATACGTTGTTGTTTGACCCAACTATGTATCATACACATACGGACTCTTCCACTGAGATGTCCGGGTCAACAACTAACACTGATTATGAACTGTTCTTAGAGTCTGAAGATCACCTCGCACTTTGTGATGACATTATTCATCGGGGGATTAATGGAACTTTTGAGGAGATCTTCGTTGATGAACTCGCATTTTTGAATGACACGGGTGTTGAGATGAATCATGTCCAAATCAATAAAATTGAACCTCCACCCTTTCTTCTGAACTGTAAAATGAATGCGAGTAATCCATCACATTCACTGCATCGTCTCTCCAAAATAAGACGCACACACATTCTATTCCACCACTTAACCTTTCCCCACTTTTTCTTCCACCAACCAGAGCACTGCATTGATAAATTTTTTGAATAGTTGGTGTTAACATTCGGTCTTTACAAAGCTTGGCATCGACCAATGATTTTTGACCCCCTCATGTGATTTTCAAAAGATTAACATTGCATAACTCAAGTTTGGGGGGGGGCATTTTTCTGGCTCTTGAAAAGAAAATTTTTACAAAATTTTGAGCCAAAAATAAGTTTGGGGGAGGATCTTCACTTAAATATTTTGCCCCCACTAATAAATTCCTCCCAAGCTTATAGGTTTTTCGAGATTTAGCAGAAGGCAACAGTGAGGACACTGTTGAAAACAAGTTTGGGGGAGGTTTGTGCTTATTTTCGCATCATTTACACCATACTTTGCATAAGCACAAAACATTTTTTTTAAAACCTATAAAAAATTAAAAAAAAAAATTTCAAAAAAATAAAAAATATTTTTGTACATAAATAAGATAATAAAAGATTAGATAGTGAAAAATTACATCCATGAGATTAGAAAAATTTAAGAAAACTAAGAAAATTAGAAGTTTTCTTATACGAACTAGTAATAAGTAGTTATGAGCCGTTGTCCCAAGGGTTAGTAAGATGAAGGAAGTCACTAATCTGAGGATAAAAATAAGTCTGAAAAATAGTTTCTATTCTGGAAGCCAAACATTTTGAACGTTGATACCTTACTATTCGCACTTACACACGTCTTGAAGCCCGGGATAGTAGAGGATACCTTGAAATGCTCTTGTCTTAAAGCCGATGTATGAAGGAAATAAAAAAAAAGTGAATAAAAAATATATAAAGTGGTGAGAAAAATGGACACTGGTTTTGTTATCACCAAGGGCAACAAAAAAAAATATAGCGAGGGTGCCTTTTCACCTAGTGCCCTAAGGCCAACTGGTCTGGGAGTCACTGCTATGCCTGAGGTGGTGCAAGACGAGAAAAATACACCAAATAAGCAAGCACATGAGTAATCGGTCGGTTAGTACCTCAAGAAGTATTAACGGTCGCATGAAAATGTGTGAGCAAATTCATCTAAATATTCATTAATTAAAAAGTACTGAGGCAGAAGGACAAGAGTATGATAGCTTGAATTGAATTCTCCGGGTGTAGGGATGTCCTTTACACACACGCAGGGTTATATGATCAATGTTTGGAAGATAGATAGGAATGAAGAATAAGACGATGTTTTATTGAGGGAGGACGTGATTTCTGACATCTTTTCATGACTATTAAGATAGGGCTCATGACAACCGAAAAGCTAGCATAGTTGGAAACCCTAATTTTCAAGGCTTTTCTTTTACAATTCTTTTCTTTAAATGTAATATTCATGATCTTTCTTTTATTATTGGATTTTGTGGGTGCAATCCGCTAAAAACCTTCAGGAGACAACACTCCTCCTACTAGGAACACCTAGAGGTTTAAAGGCTTGTTGCACGTGCTCAGTGCAATCGTGTTGCCTACGAAAGTGTGCTAGTTAGTTTTTCTCTTTCTTTATTTTCTCCTTCTCTTTTTAATAAAACAGTTCGCTCGAGACGATCGAAATTAAGTTTGGGGGAATTTGATCAGTCGAAAATACTGCATCTTTTAACTGGCAATTTCCCTATCATTTGCACTCATCTAGAAGTGTTCGGCATTCATTTAGCACATATTAGCAAATCAGTCGTTGAATATCAGGTTGCATGTGTTAGACTTTTAAACCGGCACTATAAGGGAAATTGACTGCATTTCATAGCATGGCATCATTCCTATATATATCGCAACTTGTGTTTCGAAGTCTGTGCAGGACATTACAAAAGATCGGTCAAATTTACAAACGAAGACTGTTAAAAAGACGCCAACTCATGGATTTGGAATCTGGTATTGATCTAAGAAGCATTCAGAGATTTAACATATCAGAAAGTACCATTTAAGACATCAGGAAGCAACGCTGAACATATGAAGCCCCAAGCCATCAAAGTGGCCGCGGAACCGCGGCCGGAGCCGCCTTGTGCCGCGGTTCCGCGGCGGATTGTCCACGTCACCACTCTAAACTTGCTTCATAACTCCTACATCAGCTTCAAGACTTCAGAAAGACATTACATTCTCCAGAAAGCCCCAGAAGCATCTGCCAGTTCAGCAAACCTAGGGTTCCTAACTAAACAACCCTAGCTTCCTTAACAAGCTTCAAATTAAACTCTATTAAGGACCTAGAACCTTCCCCTAATCTCCTAGCTTAGGGTAGAAGCTAATCCCCTAACTAACTACTTCTAGAAGCCTCTTCCTCTAACTAACTTTTGGAGGGAAAACTCAAATTTGAATTCCTAAAGCTAGGGTTTGGGAAACCTATAAATAGACCCCTAGGCTCACTTGTTGAAGGTTGCTCTTTGGTGGTGAAAAGCTAATCAATCCCCAATCTCTCCCATTCTTCATCTTCCCCAATTTCCACCCACAAGTCTAGTGACAAGGCTTGTGTCAAAACCCTAACCCTAATCCAATCAATCAAGATTCCAAATTCAAGATCCATGGAGTTCAAGCAAAGCAAGTCTTCAACCATCCTTTAGAAGCGAAGCCGGCATTCATCGGAGCACGAGATCCAAGCCTATCCACGACTCAAGGAGCCGATACAACGCTAGATTCGACAATTTTGTTCCTTCTCAAATTCTTGTTGTCTCTTAAGCAATGTGTAACAATTTGTGGAATAAATAAAGGTGAAGATTCTTTAAACTTGCTTTTATTTCAATTCGAGCATTATGATTCATATTCAAATCTTGAATGTATTCTTTGTGATGATGCTTGAGTAAAACTCCGCTCGTGGAGGAATCGAAATGATTGTAGTATGATGATGTTGACGAATCTTTAATGTTTTCTTAAGTCTTATAACAATTGTAAATTCTTGAAAATCAAATGATCGATGATCTAGATCGATGCGAATGCGTTCTTAATTCCTTTCGCACGATCTAGAGTTTAACGATTGATCATTCGATTTCCTAGAAGCTATCTAGTGAATGTGATTCATCGAATGGACAAAGGATAGGATGAGGAACCCTAATTCTTCGCAAGATCCTTGATCCTCGATGAATCTACATCGATTTAGCATCAACTTGTTAATGGATAAGAAATCGTATTCTTGAATCTTCATCACATCTTCGATCTAATCAATTCCTACGAGCTTTATTTCAAATCTTGAAACCCTAAAGTGATTGGAATTCTATCGAAACTCGATTCTCGGTGTTTATCATTTTCTTGATTCTTGATTAGAATAGTGACACTTGAAACCATCGATAAAAATCTTGAATCATGTTTTCTTTTCTTTTCTATTAACTTTTCGATTCAAACAAATCAAAATACAAACGAATCACACAATCCCTGTGGACGATCCGCACTCGCATACGATCTACATCCGACACCGTAGTTGATTGCGGTCAAATAATTCTTTGATTGTGATTCTATACATTTTCTTAAACACACAACAAGAATTCGAATCAATCAGTCCCATTCAGTTTATTTTTATCTAATAGAAGCTTGAGTCCTGACATTTGTATCTGCTGTTAAGAGAGAAAATAATACACTCAGCGGAAGCTCTTGCAATGATTAGATTGGTTATTATCTTGTTTAATCGATGTCTCCCACTGTTTTTATCAAATTTTCTTTAAAACCATTAAAAAGAAAACTAGCCGGGATTAATTACATTCTACAACTTCGCCAACAGTTCAGCCAGGCCGGTGCAGGTACTTGAGGGAGGTTCCCCGTGCTTTCGCACGGACCTAATTAAAATAAACCTCGTCTTCCCAGAGGCGTAGCCCCGTTTGACACCTTTCTTGATACCTAATGGGTTAGCTAATTATAAAGTGTAAGACTCTCCCGGGAGCAACTTTTGCTCACAGTGGGATCGGGATCCTACTATCATATAGAAGGTATGCAATCTCATTGCAAATTTCAACTCTTGAAATTCCCGATATTATTTTTACCCCTAGTACTCATGACCTTAACTATGGTCAACATATCATAAGTACTTAGTCAAGTTTTTCCCGTCATTTCGTGATTAACTAGACCCACCCACATAACCCTTAACTAAAGTCAACATAATCATATGAATGTCCTAACTAATCTGCATCATATGCAGTGTAGGAAGATATCACTTAGCTACCGTACACTGCGCCTTAACTAAAGTCAAAATGCGCAGCACGAATACTAAGTACTCTACTTCCTAAAATGACGGAGGGCTGCGGATGGTTTTTAAGAAAACTTTTAACGCTTTGAACTTGATATCGTTGTAGAATCCAATGGGTTTAAAAGGAGTGGTTTAAGCTCCGCGTTTTGAAACTTGCTTTTTCATAAAAAAAGGCCGAGTGTGTTTCAAATCCGATTCTACAACATCTTTTTAGGTTCATTTATCTTTACATTAATCTCATTAATATAGTCCCATCATTTAATTCCTAAAGCCATCACAGAAAGAAACGAAAATATAACGTACGCTTATGCCACTCGCATTCGTCACAGTGTCCCGTTATGCACTGTTAGGTTACTTAACTAATGGCATACCGGGACGGGGCTAGCGCAGGTGCAAAACATAAGCAACGTCTATTATATATCATATATATAATATTCCATTCGTCTCAGATATATATTAAAAGATCACATCAGATAATAAAAGCAGCAGAAGCACATTTAATATAGGATATCTAGGAGGTCCGTATTTTATATTTAGCCAGCAATAGAAAATACGGATTCCACAGTCGTGATGAATAGCCAAGCCCACACCCGTAGACCCCTACGAGAGCGACAAGTGATTCTACCAATTCTGGAGTTTAGGAGACCCGGTCTCGACTCCTCGAGATGGCCTCCCACTGAACCCTAGAACCCGGTCACTTGTGCCCTCCTTCTTGGGTCTATCCTAATGTGGAAAAGTGAATAATATACAACACTGGTGACATCAAGCTCAACCCGGAAGTGCCCCAAATAAAAGAATATTACATACAATTTAATTTTACATGAATGAAAAGAAAACTCTCATCTCACATAAAACCCCCGGCTATTCAATCACGACAATCCTGCACATCATATCTCAGCAACACATAATACCACATATCATCAACGTAAGTAAGTATGCGTACCCCGATTGTCGTTGATGTATAGCAACGAAACAGGCGATACACAACATACTACACATATGGTCATAGAGAAATAAAATGAAAAACTACAACAATCGGAATCGTAACTGCCTTTAAACAACACAAACCCGGAATATCACATATACAAGATTTCATGCCTAACAATGTAAAGCCCGCATTTAGGTCTCATCCATGAAAACACCTTTTCAAAATAAGCCGGATAATTCAACAAGATTTTCGATTATTCCCGAGACCGAACTGCTAGATTTACATGCAATAAACAAATTTGTAGATTCCAATTATTGTATCACATACTAATAAACTAGGTGCAGTTAAAACATTCGATCGAACGTTTGAACACCCAAAGACTTCTTAGAAAACTCAACACTTGAGCAGATTTAAAATTTACCAGAAACTGCAACAAGTACATACGGGCCAGCGCAAGAAGGCACAGCCCCACCTGAACCAACGGCGCCGCGGAACCGCCGCAGAATGACCATTCATGCCGCGGTTCCGCGGTCCTTCAGTGGAGTTAGGGCTTCGTACTTCTTGTGGGCCCATAAAATACCCTGCTGAAATTTTTAAGTATTTTTAATGTGAAAAAATCCACGTTTTTGAAAAATGTCCAGAGAGCACCCCCGGGCGTCGTATTTCGTTCGTTCGAGATTTTTAACGTCGTCTAGGTTACTCTAAAGCTCTAGCTTGGCTCTGATACCACTGTAGGGTTTCCTTATCACCTCGTATAGGGTTTGGAAGCATCACACATGCCACAACTTTAATTTTATGAGGTGCTAAGTAAACTTAACTAGGAATCAAACTAGAAATATTGAGTAACAATTCTTAGTATCACATATAAAAGATTATCTATCACTAAGTGGAGAGACTACAACCTTTGTAGACCTCCTAGGGCGACTCCTTGGATCTCCTAAGGTTTTGGAACGGCTTGCTTGAACGCTTCCAAGTCCACGACGATCCACCCGAAGTCCTTTGCTCAAAGCTTGTTGCTTCACTTGATCTATGAAATCCTTGAAGCAAACACCCTACACAAAGTAGCTAGAGATGTGTAGGATGATGAACTGGTATATGTTCTCACTTAAAACCCTTTCTTTCTTTTAACCTCACTCAATTTTAGAACTCAAGAGAGAGCTAGAGAGAGAGGAAGATGAAGATGGCAATTCTTTTCTTTTGGATGAATAATAATTCATAAGGATAATGAGAGAGAGTGTGATATATATCATAACACAAACCATGGTTAATATAAATATCTAGATATTTTGTGATGAGTTAAAGAGCAAAGGAAATTAACCAAGCTTAAGTCAATGGTCAACCAAGGAAGTGTGTAGAAACAATGAGTCATTTGTAAAGAAATGAATCATTAAGTTAATTTCCTTTATCTTTAACTTAAAAAAAATATGTATATATATAAATATGAACCATATGAGTCTTGCATTGCCATCTTTGTTGTATCATCAACCATGATACAAATGCATGTATGTATGTATGTATGCACATCAACATGTACATATACATGCATGCATCCATCATAAGAAAAGGGTTTAAATAAATGAGATAAAAGTCAATTATTAAATCAACACTTGATTTAATCAACCGGTCATATCTCATACGACCCGACCAATATAAAACGCCCGATTAAAATACGGTATCATATACACGTGTTAATCGAGCTCCCGCACATATCTCATATGCACACCACATCGTTTCGCCTGAGCAAGGAAACTTCTGTGTGGGACTCTAAGACTCGTTAATACGCCAGCAGTAGGTGATGATCATATCAAACACCTACAAGCCGCAAGCGGTCAGCTAAATGTAACGGCCACTCGGGTATTGAGAGATCAGAAGAAGAACAAGCGACCTGTCAAAACTCCCGTCAATCCAACTGGCAACACTTACCGTACAGTCCGGTCTCTTTGTCAGATATGCTACATATTGAGTCTAGGGATGGAATCGTCGACCCCAATAACTCAATAAGTCATGCCGGTATATGGTCTATAACAGATCGAGAAACTACTGATAACACTTATCAGTAATATCTCAGCAGCCCTGGCTAGGGACTTCCTGTTATAGCCAATCGTGCACAGCGCAACATCAACCCCCAATACCGGGAGAGACGAAACCACTCCTATCACTCATTGCTCCATGTGCCTCGGGACTGTACCCAAAATCCACCTGTTTATATGACTCAGTAGAGCCGTAGTAGGGTGGAGATCAAGATACAGTGGGAGGACACACAAGACTCTATGGCGATCTCAGGTCTACAGACTAACCTATACCAGTGTCACCTGAGAACTGCTATCCGACGTATGATATAATACCACATAGGAGTTCTCGGTAAGTCCGTTCAGTGCACCCAGTCTCACTGAGCACCCGTATACAATCTTTGGTGTCAGCACACCAGATAGATATGGGATCATCCATCGCCCATCATATGGAACAAGAATGGTATACGCTAGTCTACACTGGAATATCGATGCCCTGTCTCGATATATCTACGACTAGGAACATTTCAAGGATATGCTTATAAAGTAAAGGTGTCCCACTAGTATAATCCACATCATAATCCCAGCAGTCAAGCCAATATCCTTAGGGCTTTATCAACATGTATCAAATGAGTAAAAACATGATCAAGTGAACATATGATAGAGAGAAACCGGATATCATACTATCATGTCGAGCAAGACTGTCCTCTGAATACATACACACACACACACACACACACACACATCAGTACATACAATATCATATAATGGCCTCTAGGGCATACATATATCCAACACAATTTACTTTGCCCTCTTTCTAATCCCTTTATTTTATCTTTATATATTACCTTCTGTACACCCTACTTAGGCTAGTCGGTTTTCTTCATTCCCTACCTTTCGGCACCTGCCTATGGTTTGGAAGAATACTATCCAATAAGCGTAATAGATGTACCATCTCCTAAACCAAGGAGTACTCTCAATCTGAGAGAAGGTGATGATAAAAGACAACTAAATAAACCAATTCAATTTCTTCTGAACCTGAATCCATCCCCAAAGAATTCCCTTTGAGTTCGTATATAACTATACGATGGATTTAACCAATGGAAGTGGATGATCGTAGTGATACGAGGTGTTCTGGAGAAATGCAAAGGGTAAAAGAAGGAGCGGCAATGATGTATGC
Source organism: Agapanthus africanus (assembly GCA_030015575.1). Taxonomy (NCBI): domain Eukaryota; kingdom Viridiplantae; phylum Streptophyta; class Magnoliopsida; order Asparagales; family Amaryllidaceae; genus Agapanthus; species Agapanthus africanus. Next base: position 513,724,320 of record JASDDO010000024.1, on the reverse strand, counting down.
AACTCAGACAATCCAAAAGCCAGTATTTTAAGAAGGTTCGGTCAACTTGGTCACTGAGTCATAGTCTGGGGTCGGTCAAAGGTCGCTACCAAAGAGAGAGAGAAAAGAAACACTATGCATGCACTCTAACCTAGATCGGAATGGTTATCACTTTATCTAATCACGAAACCTCCCACTGTACCGTCAAATTCTCCTCCAAACCTGAAAGAAGAATTAGTCGGGATCACCCGAAGAGTAAACTAACTCTTCAGTAAGAATCGGGACCTAACTATCATCGCATGATAGCGTGAAGGAATCCACTCACGTTATCACACTCCAGAAGGTATGCGCATACCTGGCAAGTTTCAGTTTCTTTAGAAACTCCCAATGTGGATTTTTGCCCCATGCTCTTATGACCTTGACTAAGGGCCAACAAATCATAAGTCATATGTCAAGTTCTTCCCGTCATTATCCAGGTTGATTTGAAGCCACCCGTACTTACTCTTGACTAAGGGCCAACAAAGTAATACGACTGTCCCAAACCAACGCATCTATCTATGCAACATGTGAACACCCCAGCAGCTACCAATCACTATGTCTTGACTAAGGGCCAAACAAACATAGCTTGAATACTACTGACCATTCACATGAAATGATGGAGGGCTACGGTTGGTTTTTGGCGAAAAACCTTTAACGTAACGAACTCGATATCGCTGAAGGAACCTGATAGCTTTTTATATAAATATAGTGGCGAAAACCTTTGCTAAAGAGGTCACTCCCGGTGAAGGGATCTCGGCTCTTTCCTCGTGGAATGAGGTGCAGGATATTCCAACTGAATATCGTGATGCAAAACAACAAGTAATCGACTATAGTGAAGTTATTACCCTGACGTAAACTTCTGCCCAAGGGGTCACTCCCGGTGAAGGGATCTCAGCCCTTGCCTCGTCGAATGAGGTGCAGGATATTCCAACTGAATACCACTGTGCAAAACAAAAGAAAACGTCTTTGTAATAACACCTTTTGAAAACTGTTCCAACAACGTTAAACAGGTTTGTTTTTGCTTTGCATTGATCAGAATCAATGCAGTCCCATCAATTAATCACACCAGAAAAGAACGAAAATTAAATGTACGTATATGCCATCCGCATTCGTCATTGGGTCCCGTCATCACCCGTTAGGTTACTTAACTAACGACAGAGCGGGGACTGGACTAGCGCAGGTGTAAAACATATACAACATCTACTAGTATATATACCAATATACAATAATCGCTCCAGGCGTGATAAATGAAACATTACAGAAAAGTAATAAGCATCACAGAACAATACAGATAATCTGGGATCCCCGGGTTTCACAGAGCCGCAACTGAAACCCGACGTTCCCCTGGTCGTGTGGATAGCCTGTGCAATGAAACCTAGACCCCTACGAGTGAGGCAAGTTACCCGCCAAAAGCTGAAGCGAGGCAGCCCCCTACAGCAAAGTGAATGGAACACCCAGCAATTCACGGAATCCGGTAACTTGGGCACTCCATCTTGGGTCAACCTGTACCCCCTACGAGTGCGGCGAATAGTCTGCCAATTCTAGAGTGAGGCTCCCTACCTCTCAAAGCCATGAGATGCAGACCTGTTGCCTTCCAAAACCCGGCTATCCATGCACTCCGTCGCAGGGTAAACCAAGTACAGAAATGAAAATATGTAAAACGGGTACATCGACCTCAACCCGGTCGTGCCCCAAAAGAATAATATACAAACAGGCAGTGACGGCAGTCCATATATTGTACGCTCGCCCCGCAATATCAAATATACAAATAAATCTAAATTGCACTCCCATTGCACACAGCTATCCACCACGACAAATCCGCAACATCACAGCACAACACAGAACATCAATGTGAATGTCACGTTCGCAATCCCGTCTAAAAGGACTATAGCAATTAGACACGATTTACCGCTCGAATGACATTCACGGTCGGATATATAATGTAAGTAATGTAAACTAACACATTTAAAATTCCGATCGACAAAACTTCCCGAAGTGGGCCCCAAGTACAACTCCAGTACTCAAACAAAATCTGGGCCCAAACAAAATATTCCAGAAACTACAATTCCACATGAAAGACACCCAGAAGAAAAATGGTGCAATGAAGCCTCAAAACGGCGGCGGAACCGCGGCCAATACAAGGCTTGTGCGGCGGTTCCGCGGCGGTCTTGAAGGTCCAGTCGACCAAATTTCTACAGTAGTCTTAGAAAAGCCTGCTCGATTTTCTGACATACTCAAAATAATTTTTAGACGACAAAACAAATTCGACAGAAACTTTAATTTTGGAATCGCGGTTTTGGAAATTTCGTTCGATCGATATTTTAAACATGTTAAAACAAGCTTGTAAAGGTTAATGGCGTGGCTCTGATACTATGTAAGTCTACGGTAGCGCCCCGGCCAATAATCTGAGGCCAAACGCAGAATAAAAACTTTTACAACGGGCGCTATCGCATACTATAACCCGGATCTTGCCATTAACGCTAAACTAACAAACTGTAAAGAGGTAGAAAGGCTATACCGATCGATCTGTGTCCTTCGGTCTTTAGCCATCATCCCACGCTCCTCGTTGCGACTCCGATCTTCTCGTCGAGATGGCACCACGTCAACGAGTCTTTATATGGGCTCCCGCCTCTATACCGAGGCAACTCGGACATGAAGTATACTAACCGACATGTCCAAGATGAAGTAGAGAATGAGTAGAATACTTAGTCTCAAAACACTCTTTGGTTCTCATCACATGAGAGGGTAACAGTGGAGGTTGAAGAAGATGCTAAGGTTTGGAGAGTGTGAGCTCAAGAAATGAATCAAGTGAGCAAAATAACCAAGCACCAAAAAGAGCCATGGCTGCCCAAAATAATGGTGGTGATATATATGAGATTTTGTGATGAAATATCAAGGAAAATATCTTCATAAAATATCTCCACAAACCCTTCATAATATCCTACCCAAAACAAACATCATTAATTCTTTAATGACTCACTAGATGACTCATTACATGAGTCATTAGTGAACATTCTAGAATCAATGAGTCACACTTTCCAAATCCGTTAATCATTTAAACCAAAATGATTAATCCAAAAAGAAACGCATCTTCTAAAGTAATCTCGTAACGGATTACGAGAATACCCCTCACCTGTATATACATACATGTATCCATATTCCGACCGAATACGAATACGATGAGACTAAAATATTCCGATTCAATATAATACTTGGATCCGGCTTAAACCAAAGCCCGCCAGTATAATCTGTCCGAAATATGACACGTGCACAAATGCACGTGCATGTTCGAACCCTGCCATAAAATCATACGGCTTCTACAACGTTTCGCCCGAACTTGGGAAACTATCTGTGGGGAACTCTAAAGACTCGTCGATACCCTGGCAGTGGGTTTAACCACAAGCACATCAGCGGCACTGGCTGTGCGTAACGACTGTCCATGTACTGACCGAAAGGGAAGCCGATGAGCGAACTCATCCTGGAACCCTACTGAGCCTATCAGTGACAATATCCGTACAGTCCGGTCCGTTCATCTATGAGCATCGCATATCGGGCCTAAGGGCTGGTAACGTCGGACCCCCAATAGCTGTATAAGTCGTGTCGGAGGGTAGCCCTAAACACCCTGAGAAACTACTGGAATACCTACCAGTAATTATCACCTGCCTTGGCCAAGGGCTTGGTGTAATGGCTCTTCTAGACACAGCGCGATCTCACCCCCAATACCAGGAGAGACGAATCCCCTGTAAGTCTACGTTACCCACCCTGGTACTACGGGGAGGCGGAATAGGTAAAAAACAAAATTTTAACACAAGGTAACATAGACTAAAACTTGAGGATCTTTGCCAAACCATTGCTAACAAACTACATGAGTTTCTATCTACTATGTGTAGGGATTGTAAGCCTACATTGCTCATCCCGGTTCTTACGGGGAGGCGGAAACGGCAAAAAACGATTTTTGGCGCAAAGGCAACATGGACTAAAAGAAGGATCTTTGCTAAACGACAAAATAGAAAACTACTTGAGGTGCTATCTACTATGCCATAGAGATTATAGCTCACGATACCGGTCCTTCGGGTCTTCTCTCCGCTGTCCTGCTTGTCCATCCAAGCTTCGAGGATCGATTCGGATCTTGATCACCTCCACGGCCTTCTTGAGTCGAAGACGATCCACCCGAGAGTTGTGCTCCGAGCTCCACCTCGAGCCGGGGCAACTAGGGCAACAAGATCGCTAGTCTTGATGTCCTAGGTTGTGTAGAAGTAGTAGATGGATGTTTTTGTCAACTAGGATCCTTTTTCTCTCAACACATGAGATCAAAAGAAATTTTCAAGAGGAGGAAGATGAAGGAGAACCATGGAGCTTTCTCATTTCATTTTCTTAAGAGAGAGAATGAGAAATCAAGAATGAATTAAGAAAATGAACCATGGTTCAATAATACACAAACATCATCATGACTAATCTTTTCATGATAAAGTTGATGGCAACAATTGACTTGACCATTTCATATCCAAAAATAAAAAGAAAACCAAAGAAAACTCTAGACTTCTCATGAAAGTCCAAGTCAACTTTGGTCAAACGGTCAACAAAGTCAAGTTTGGTCAAATGGTCAAAGCAACTAGCCATCACTTAATTATCACTAAAAAGATTAGGAAATAATGTCCCCGGCTCATAATGGTTTTGACCGAACGAACTGCCAAAACCCTAATGAGCCTGCCTCATAATGGTTTTGACCGAATCAACTGTCAAAACCCTAATGAGGCACCTCCTTCTTCTTCGCTCCTCAATACTGTGCATACACACCCGCATCCGCATTCCGTAGAATGCAAATACATAGAAGACAAAACTAATCCATCCGTGCAATACTAGGATCCGGCTTAAACCAAAGCCCACTAGTATTGTCTGCCCGAACAACATACGCACACAAGTGCACGTAAGTGATCGTAGCCCTGCCGTAAAACCATACGGCCTCTACACGTTTTGCTCAGTGCAAGGAAACTCTCTATGTGGGACTCTAAAGACTCGACACTACGCTGGCAGTGGGTTTAACCACAGACCGCAAGCGGCACTAGCAGTACGTAACGGTCCCCAGGTAGATGTCGATAAGAAGGCCGATGAAGTAAACCCATCCGAACTCCTACTGAGCCTGTATGTGACAATTTCCGTACAGTCCGGTCCGTTCTTCTGAGAACATTGCATGGCGGGCCTAGGGGGTGGTAAACGTCAGTCCCCTAATAGCGGTACAAGTCGTATCAGAGTATAGCCCAGAACACCCTGAGATAACACTGGAAACCTATCAGTATATCTCACTTGCCCTGGCCAGGGACTACAATGTGTAATGGCTCTTCTAAACATAGCGCGATGTCAACCCCCAATACCGGGAGAGACGAATCCTGTCTAACCGTCACTGCCTCCAAGTGCTTCGGGACTGCACCCAACTACTACCTGTTTGCACGACTCCTTTGAGCCATGGTAGGGTAGTAATCAAAATACAGTGGGAACACACTCGAGGCGAAGTGACAGTGTCAGGTCAGCGGACTAAGCTGTACTCATGTCACCTGGGAACTGATAACTGACGATAGGTATAATACCAACCAATAGTTCCCGACGAGTCCTGTCCAGTGTGCTCGTAACCTAACGAGCACCCGCATACTATCTCAAGTAAGACGTACTGATGGCTGTAGGATAGACCATCTCCCCCGCTGGGATGAGAAGCGCATACGCTAGTCTACTCCGGAGTATCGATGCCTTGTCTCGATAGTCCTACGACTAGGGACCTGTATAAGGATGTGCTTATAGATTACCCAGCCCCCACAAGTGTGACTGCCATCACAACGCTGGTAATCAAGCAAAGATCCTAAGGGCTCTACTAATATGTATAAGCGATATGCTAAAAAGAAACACATGCAAATATTGAAGTAGAGACAAACCAAGTAGCATACTACCATTTTGAGCAAGATTGTCTATACAACTGTGAATATCCCAAGCTTCCATCAAGTAATATACAAGCTAATATGATACAGTAATGGCCTCTAGGGCATACACACTAACAATCTCCACTTGCACTACGGCCATGTACTGGCGTATCGAAGACCTATCATCTCGATCAGCCGCTCGAACTGAGTCTGGGGTAAGGCCTTCGTGAGTGGATCTGCAGTGTTATTCTCCGTATTTACTCTCTTCACCTCGATCTCCCGGCGATCTACGATCTCCCTGATCAGGTGGTACCGCCTCAAAATGTGCCTGGACTTCTGATGGGACCTGGGTTCTGTAACGTTTTGAAAATCGTTGCGGTGAAATTTCGGAAAAATCGGTAAAATAAGGGGGTTTTCTGTAAAAAGTCAAAATACAAATATCTTTATTATAAAATTAAATGTACATATTCTAGCTATGTAATTACTAGTATTTGGTGTTTATTGAGCCACTGGTGAAATTTCAAATTTTCTGAAATTTTTTCCGAAATTAATTATTTTAATATTATTTTAAGCCGTCATTAATACATTTTATTAGGGAAAATTACAATTTGGAATGGGTTGATACAAATTTTATAATTCATGACACACTAAATTGGTATGCAAAATATTGTTTCTGAAATAAAATCGTTTGCCAAAACGGTTTTAGAAATATCGAAGAAAAATGGCTTAATTAGTGAATGTTGTATTAATGGGAATTGGGGTAATACATTTATCTTTTTACCTAACCCACACACCCACACCTCACCCTCTCTCACTCTTCCCATTTGGCCAGCCCCCTTTTGACAGCCCTCCCCCCTCTCTCTCCAATCACCACACTTTTGAAGAGAAAAGAAAAGAAAAGAATAGATAATGAAAGAAGTCAATGTGGACTTTATCTTTTCTCCCCACTTTCTCCACCTCACTCTCTCCTCCCTCACCCCCCACACCTGGCCGAAAATTCCAGCTCCAACAGCAACCCCTCCTCCCCTCTTCTCCCCTCATTTTCCCTCAAAAAATTCACCAATTTCCATCAAAAATCTAAACTAAAATTCAAACCAAAGCCCTACCCATTTTCCCTTATCTCTTTTAGTATGGATCTTGGTGCAAGGATTTCAAATTGGAGGTCTAGATTTCAAATTTGATCATGGATTGTGAGGTATAACTTTTGACCTATTGTTCAATTATTGGTTTAAATTCCTTAATGTAGCTTATTAGGTGCTTAATTATGGTTTAATTGCAAGTTTGGAAATCTAAAGAGAAGGAGTTTGAATTAAAAGTTAGGATTTTAAATTCAAAAAGGGTTGTTGTCACTTGTTTAAGGTTGCATGGTGTAGTTAGCATGATAAGACATGTTAAACCTAACTAGTTGCTCAATTTCTAGATTGTTAAATTTAAATTGTCCTAATTATGTTTGTTTTGCAAACTAGATTTCTTGTAATTAATGAAGTAGTGAGATTAAAATCTAGTTAATGGTTGTGTGGCTTAGTTAATATGTTTTAATGAGAATTATGGCCACTTGAATTGTTAAAATATTTAAAGTGGATTAAAACACCAAGTTTTGAGCTAAAATTGAAAATTGTGCTAATTTTGTTAACTAGGTTTTGTAAATATATATATTTTGATGAGAATAAATTATTGGAATGGTTTATATGACTTGGTTATGATATTGAGTGGAAATTGCGGCCGCTAGATTTGTTTAAACGTCGAGTTTTGTACAAAAACGGTTAATTTTGCTTGCTAGATTTTCGGAAAAATAGCTTTTAAAATAAGTTTGAGGTTTTGTGAATTTTAACCTATTTTATATTATAATTAGTATTTGTGATTGTTCAAATGAGTGTGTTTGGGTTTTTCTCGATGGTTTGGCGTTTGTACGCCGACGTCGAGGGTTTTTGGGTTTATTTGTGAAAGCAACCATAGGTTTTGACCTATGTGGGATTCGTGGGTCGTTTTGGTCATGAGTCGGATTTTAATGCGATACGGTGTGTTATGATATGTAGGTACCCCAGGTGGACTTCGAGACGACAAGCAAGCTCATGGCAACGTCGGCACCGGCGAGCGAGGACCAGGTGAGTAGATTTATATCTACGGGGAGAAGTCGGGTGGATGGCGTATAGCACCCCCGCAGTTCGTGGTGATGTATACGAATACGTATACACACATATATATTGATCATATATTGTTGAGTTTATTGATGATAAAGATAGATTTTAGGTGTGATTGGATAGGTTTAGTGTTGCGAGACCCTAGAGTAGAGGTTGCACCACATTTACACACACACCTATACTTGCATACATTCTTCTTTCATACATGCTTATATGGGGTTATATTGTTATGTATTCACATGGGTATGGGACTATGTGTTCATATACTGGATTTGAGGATAGTATTTAGGATTTGAGATGAGTCGATAAGATTTGATTGAGACCGTGAGAACGGTGATATGACAGGATTCGTATTTGAGATACGTCCTGATGTTATAGCGGATCTTGGGACGACGATACATGTGAATAGTGTTATACATTGAATGGTTGACATGTGATCGTGATATGAGATAAGATATGTTAAGATATTCATAATAGGTCGCATTAGGCGATGTATACCTCTTTATGACGATATTTGATGATGATATCAGTTTGTATGAGGCTGTAGATCAGCAGTCAGATCATGATTAGATTGATGATATTAGTATTGTACTAGACGTAGATCAGTACCTCGGATTATGATCTTTGATAAAGAGGATACCAAATGATTAATTTGATGAATATGATACTGACCTGTACCCAGATTTGGGGATGCCGTACGACGGATTTACGTACAAGCTATATATTGATGTTTGATCCGCACTCTTGACTTGGGAATGTCTGATTATAGATATGGTATCGGATGTGATATTATTGAAGCAGGATCACCGACTAACATAGACATGTAGGTATATGTATCGACTTAGAGGTTAGGCGGTTTCCTTACCTTCAGTAGCCAGTTAGCTTAGCCCTTTAGTTTAGTGTAGTTGTTAGACTTGATTTATATTAAATATAGATTTGTTATCTTTGTGTCTAGTATTTAGCTCCCGTTCATTATTGTTGTTCGCTCCGCATCGCCTGCTTACATTATGATTCATATTCTATTGTTGATATCATGCTGTTAGGACACCGGCACCATTACCGATGACGCGTATGTACCATGTACACTTACTTGCCGGCTCACACACATCTTCATCGGTAATTGCCATATCACGAACACTTTAGAAAATACTATTTCATTTGACATAGGTTGTTAGCTAATAGTTTAGACATGATATTAGTGTACTTGCCTTATATGCTAGTTTAAACATTGTAGTTATTACTTGCTACTTCACGCATGTTATTATTCATTGATATGCCGCATTCATGGATTTTTATGTCTATATTCACTGTTTATATGCTATTGAGGATTTGGATTCGGATTTTCATGAGATTTCTTGGATTTGGGGGAAAACCGCAAAAACACTTATAAACTTCTTTCTCTCTTTTTTTTAAAAAAGAAAAGTGCGGTTTTCCGATTATGTATGAGTCGTCCACCATGAGTTTGCTGATGGATTTCGAGACCCGATTCGAGGAGTTGGATGAACCGTTTCGGGTACATGGTGGACCCGGTAAGATACCCCGGGGCAAGAAGCGCGTGGTGATGACGATGTGAGCCTGGCAGGGGAGCACTACCTATCGGCGATTTTACCCGACGCGTCGGATATCCGGAGGATACCGTCGTGGTCTTGAGATTGATGGTAGGGGCCGGTCTGGACTGACGGCGCCCTAGATAGTGAGATTGACATACAGAGATTTTGAGATATGAGATACAGAAATTGCGACACAGAGATATCGAGAGATTTGGATACTTGTTTTGTGTCGATGCTAGGCACTGTTTATGCTGATTCCATTTATGATACCTCATTTTTTTAAAAATGACATAAAAATCTCACTATGTTATGAAAGCAGTTTCTTCAGTTTCATGTATTCTGTTTTCATGCATTCATACCGCAACCATATGATATATTGCTACCTGAGGCACTGACACGGGCATATGGGATTACACTTCGGTTAGATATTTACCCTAGCCATTGTCATAGGCTGCAGGTTTTATATTTGAGGAATATATATTATGATCGTATGACCTAGGATTGCGTCATATATACGGTTTCTGTTCGTAGATGTTTTTCTACTCACGAGTTGGCAACTCACCCCCGTTGTGCCACAGTTTCTTGCAGATTTTGCCGTACAGGTTTCATTACGGCTTTGCTGGCACTGCTTTTTTCGGGTGATTTGCTAGTAGGTGGGTTTATTGGTATCGTACCCATAATTATACTTTGTATAATATTATTCTGTTGTATCTAGAAGTTCCATCAACCAAACATTTATTTATTTCAGAGATAGAGACCAGTGATGTTTATTCTTTCGACCTTAGAGTCGCGCGTGGTATTTCTATGGATTTCTTGCTGTTTGAGTTTCTTTTTGAGTTTTGATCCTCGCCCTTGGCGTTGTATATTATATTGCTTGTGTGGTTGTGACCGTCGATTGACGAAGAGCTAGCTCCCGCTTGTGTAGGGTTACTAGGCACACTAACAAGGCTCTACAAAGCATCGACCATGCCAAAATTAAATTTTTATGTGCCGAACAACCCTAAGCAAGATCGTATACTAGAGATTAGGCGAATCATATAGCAAGTAAACAACTTTACGATTAAGTGAATACGAAATACAACCTTTGTAGATCGGTCCTTCACTTCTTTAGCTCCTTGTTGAAGTCCCTTCGCTGCGATCGTGGTTCTCCCGGACCCTTGCATGGCTTCACGAGGCGAAAGACGCGTCCTTGCTTGAAGTCTTCGAGGCCGAAGATGATCTACATCGAGGGGATGCCAACTCAAGCTCCTACTTCACTAACTTGAGAATTAGTGAAGCAAACACCCTAAACTAAAGTGCTAGTCTAGTAGAGGATGGAGAAATAGGAAGTGTGTTCTCTTTAGAATTTTATTTCTCACAATCTTTCTCACTATTGATCAAACCCTAGCAAGCTTTTTTTCTTTTGACAATGAAAAAGAAGAAGAAAAGAAAGAGATGAGGATAATGATCAAGTGAGTAAGCTAACCATGGTGAGTGAGTATCATATACTAACTCTTGTAGAGATTTAACCCATGGCTAAGCTTTATGGTTGGGTTAAGAAATATCCATAGTAAAAACAAATTTAGTGGAATTAGTCAATACTTCCACAAGCTTCCACAAGCTTCAAGCATTTAGCTAATCCTCCACTAATTTTGTAATTACTTTGAATATTAAAATCCAACACAAATAAATAGCATGGTGTAAGTCTCATACACCCAAGTCAAGTGTATCATCAACCATGATACAATAAAAGAAAACACAATTTTAATATATATCATATATACATTAAAGTTGTGCTCATGTGAGAAAAACCCTAAAGTGAACAAGTGTTATTAAATATAAACTAGTATATCTAATATACAATTATACACTTAATTATTAAATCAACACTTGACTTAATAATCCGGTCATATCTCATATAACCGACTAACATTCATCGTATCGACTTATCGAATCAACACTTGATTCGATAACCCGGTCATATCATATATAACCGACCGATATAAAAAGTCGCGAGAATAGAATACGGTATCACATACACGCATTATTCTCGGTCCCGCACATATCACATATGCTCTCCTATTTCGTTTTGCCTGAGCCAGTACAACCTCTATGTAGGACTCTAAAGACTCGTCAATACGCCAGCAGTAGGTGATGATCACATCAAGCACCCACAAGCCGTCAGTGGTACTAGCTGGACGTAACGGCTACCCGGGTATTGAGCGATCAGAAGATCAGCAAGTAAGCCCGCTCCAACTCCTGTAAAAGCCTGCCGGTAATAATTCCCGTACAGTCCGGTCTCCTCGTCTGATATGTCGCATATCAAGTCTAGGGGTGGTAAACGTCAGACCCCAATAACCGATAAGTCATGCCAATATGAGGATCATAACGGGTCGAGAAACTACTGGTAACACTTACCAGTAAATCTCTAATCAGCCCTGGCCAGGGACTTCCCTGTTACGGCCAATCGAGCATAGCGCAACATCAACTCCCAATACCGGGAGAGACGAAACCCCTCCTATCGCTCATTGCCTCCATGTGACTCAGGACTGTACCCAAAAACCACCGTTTTGCATGCCCTCTTGGACGTGGTAAGGTGAAAATCAAAGCACAGTGGGATCACACAAGACTCTAAGACGATCTCGGGTCAACAGACTAACCTGCACAAGTGTCACCAGAGAACTGCCATCTGACGTGAGGTATAATACCATCTGGGAGTTCTCGGCGAGTCCGTCCAGTGTACCCAGTCTCTACTGAGCACCCGTATACCATCTCTGATGTCAAACACCAATGGATATGGGATCATCCATCGCCCATCTCATGGGTCGAGAAGCGTATACGCTAGTCTACTCTGGTATATCGATGCCCTGTCTCGATACACCCATGACTAGGAACATTGAAGGATGTACTTATGGACTACCATGGCCCCACTAGTATGATCTGCATCACAGTCTAGGTAGTCAAGTACACATCCTAAGGGCTTTATCAACATGTAGCTATAAGACAGTATCAAGAGACAAGTATACATGTTAAGATAAAGAGCAACCAGATAGCATACTATCATATCGAGCAAGAAAGTCCTCTCTATATATGTCCAAGCATCCAATATAATATACATCATCTGTACAATACTGGCCTCTAGGGCATACATACAACTAACAATCTCCCACTTGCACTAGGGCCAGCTGCTGTAGTATCGCATACCGAGCATCCCGAAGAGTCTCTCAAACTGTATATGGGGAATGGCCTTCGTGAGTGGATCCGCTGTGTTGTTCTTTGTGTCAACCCTCCTAACCTCGATCTCCCGGCGATCAACTATCTCCCGGATCAGGTGATACCGCCTCAGAATATGCCATGATCGCTGATGGGACCTGGGTTCCTTGGCCAAAGCTACCGCTCCATTGTTATCGCAATACAAAGGTATCGGATGCTCAATGGATGGAACCACTCCAAGTTCAGTAATGAACTTCTTGATCCAGACAGCCTCTTTGGCAGCATCGTTGGCAGCGATGTATTCAGCCTCCATCGTTAAGTCTGCCACGGTTTCCTGCTTGGAACTCTTCCAGCTAACCGCCCCTCCGTAAAGGGTAAAGACAAATCCCGAGTGCGACTTAGAGTCATCCTTATCACTCTGGAAGCTCGAATCGGTAAAGGACTCCACTTGGAGTTCTCCGTTACCATACACCAAGAGCATCTCTTTAGTCCTTCGTAAGTACTTGAGAATGCTCTTCACAGCTGTCCAGTGACTCTCTCCAGGATCAGCTTGATACCTACTCACTACACTTAGTAAGTATGCTACATCGGGTCTGGTACATAGCATCGCGTACATGATAGAGCCTACTGCCGAAGCATAGGGTATCCCTTGCATGCGAGCTCTCTCCAAATCAGTCTTGGGAGACATCTCTTTGGAGAGAGTGAGCCCTGAGATCGTGGGTAAAAACCCACGTTTGGACTCTTCCATACTAAACCTCTTTAGTATAGTGTCAATGTACCTGGATTGGGACAATCCCAATATCCTTTTAGATCTATCTCTGTAGATCATAATTCCCAATATGCAGGAGGCATCACCAAGATCTTTCATTGAGAATCTTTGTGATAAGAAGAGTTTGACCGATTTCAGCATAGGAATGTCATTTCCTATCAAGAGTATGTCGTCCACGTACAATACGAGGAAGACAACCTTACTCTCTGCCACCTTCTTGTAGATACAAGGTTCATCTACGTTTTTGACGAAATCAAACTCTTTGATAACGACGTCAAAGCAGATGTTCCAAGTCCGCGATGCTTGCTTTAATCCATAAATAGATTTAAGCAGCTTGCACACCTTCCCGCTGCTCCCACTATCTACGAAGCCCTCTGGCTGAGTCATATACACGCACTCTTCTAAATCACCGTTTAGAAAGGCGGTCTTAACATCCATTTGCAAGATTTCGTAATCATGATATGCAGCGATGGCAAGCATGATCCGGATGGATTTAAGCATAGCCACAGGAGAAAAGGTTTCGTCATAGTCCACACCTGGTCTTTGACGAAAACCCTTTGCAACAAGTCTAGCTTTGAAAGTCTCCACTTTCCCATCTACACCAAGGTTTTTCTTGAAGATCCACTTGCTCCCAATGGGTTTTACCCCTTCAGGAGCATCTTCCAAAGTCCATACTTTGTTGGTATACATGGATTCCATCTCGGACCGCATTTCATCCAGCCATTTCACTGAGTCTCCACTCGTGATGGCCTGCTCGAAGCTAGTTGGGTCATCATCAACTATGATGCAATCCTCGCTCCCACCATCCATGAGAAAACCGTAGTATCTCTCAGGTGTGCGAGGAACCCTACTAGATCGACGGAGTGGCTGGGGTTCATTGGGAACTACCGAATCCTCCGGTTCCACTAAATCTTCAGTTGCAGTTTGTGTATTTGGAACCTCTTCCAGATCTACCACTTTGCCACTAATTTCTTTTACAAGAAATTCCTTTTCCAAAAAGGTGGCATGTTGAGCAACAAACACCTTTTGTTCCTCACTGTGGTAGAAAAAATACCCATATGATTTCTTTGGATATCCCACAAACTTGCAAAGAACTGACCGTGCCTCGAGTTTGTCTGGATTTTGTCTTTTGACATAGGGCGGACAACCCCATATCTTAACTCGTTTAAGATATGGTCTCTTCCCACTCCATATCTCATATGGTGTGGTAGGTACAGATTTAGATGGAACTTGATTCAATAGGTATGCTGCTGTCTCCAGTGCATACCCCCAGAAGGAAATAGGTAACTCAGCTGTGCTCATCATAGAGCGCACCATATCTAATAGGGTACGGTTCCTCCGTTCCGATACACCGTTGTGCTGTGGTGTATATGGAGGAATCAGCTGAGAGAGAATCCCATTCTCTTTTAGGAAGTCCAGGAATTCATTGCTCAAGTATTCACCTCCTCGATCAGATTGAAGGATTTTAATACTTTTTCCGGTTTGGTTCTCGACTTCTTGTTTATATTCTCTAAATTTCTCAAAAGCTTCTGATTTGTGTTTCATCAGGAACACATATCCGAATCTAAAGAGATCGTCAGTGAATGTAATGAAGTACGAAGAACCATCCCTGGCATGTGTAGACATGGGACCGCATACATCACTATGTACCAGTCCCAAGAGTTCGGTAACTCTTTCTCCGTGTCCCGTAAACGGAGTTTTGGTCATCTTGACTTTGAGACATGACTGGCAAGTGTCATAAGATGAAAATTCAAACGGATTCAAATATCCATCCTTATGCAACTTAGCTAGTCGTGTCGCATTGATGTGACCCAGTCTACAATGCCACAAGAAGGATTCGTTCATTTCTGAACTCTTCCTCTTGTGTGTGTTTGTTATGCTCAGAACTGTTGATTGATTTAGAACATAAATGCCATTACACATCGTGCCTGATCCAACCAACTTTTGGTTTAGAAAAATGTTCATAACATTATCCTGTAATACAAAATTATATCCCTCTTTACTCAACAAAGAAACCGATATAATGTTGCATATCAGGTTCGGCATGTAATAGCATTCGTTCAGAATCAATGTATTACCAGTTGGCAATACAAGGTGATATTCCCCGACGGTTTTAGCTGCAACAATTGCACCATTTCCAACCCTTATGTCTTTATCACCTTCTCCAAGTTCTCTACCTTTCCTAAGCCCATGTAACTGATTACATATATGGGATCCTGACCCAGTATCTAATACCCAGGACGTAGAGGAAATGGAGAAACAGTTCTCCGTAACGAACACACCCGAAGAAAATGCATCAACATGTACTTTCTTCACACGGGTGCCATGGGAATCCTGGTTTTCCCTTATATCCTGTTCAGTCCTATAACTCTTATAAGAAAGAACGGGACCAACCTTCCCTAGCACAGAATAATATGCGGGTTCGGTCAATACATCCATATTATTATCTTGATTAAGGTATGATATGGTCGCTACCTGGAGAGAGAGAGAAGAAAACACTTTAGCGTATGCTCTTGCAAGATCAGATTGGTTATTATTTTATCTAATCAGGATGGCTCCCACTGTTTTTATCAAATCTTCCTTCAAACCCTAAAAGGAAAGACTATCCGGGATTAATTACACCCTACAACTTCGCCAATCTTTCAGCCAGGCCAGTGTCGGTACTTTGAGGGAGGTTCCCCGTGCTTTCGCACGGACCTAACTAAAATAAACCTCGTTTTCCCAGAGGCGTAACCCCGTTGACACCTTTCTAGACACCTACTTGATCGGCTAATTGTCCTGTGTAAAACTCTCCCAGGAGTAACAATTACTCGCAGTGGGTATTGGGATCCAACTATCTCATAGAAGGTATGCAATCTCATTGCAAATCTCAACACTTGAAATTCCCGATAATATTTTGCCCCAAACGATCTATGACCTTGACAAGGTCAACAAACCATAGACCGTAAGTCAAGTTCAACCCGTCATTTCTTGATTGAATTAAACCCACCCGCACGACCCTTGACAAGGTCAACAAGGCCGTACGACTACCATAATCCAATCTGCATCATATGCATAAGCAGATAAATACTGGTCAGCTACCGCACATTGCGCCTTGACATGGTCAACAAACGCAGCACGAATACTAAGCAGGACTTATCTGAAATGACGAAGGGCTACGACAGGTTTTTCTGAAAACCTATTGCGTAATGAACTTGATATCGTTGTAGAATCGAGTGAAATTTTGAAATGGAGTGATTTTGAGGCTTTCATTAGTTTTGCTAAAGAGGTCACTCCCGGTGAAGGGATCTCGGCTCTTTCCTCATCGAATAAGGTGCAGGATATATCATATATATCGCTATGCAAAGCAAAACTCCAAAAAAACAGTCAAAAGTCAAACCGAGTGTTGTAGCATCTGTCAGTTTTGCTAAAGAGGTCACTCCCGGTGAAGGGATATCGGCTCTTTCCTCATCGAATAAGGTGCAGGGTATATCATATATACCGCTATGCAAAGCAAAACTGTAGCTACCCTTTTTTATAAACTTTTGATTCTACAACATCTTTTAGGTTTCTTTTCTTTCATTAATCACATTAATGAAGTCCCATCATTTAAGTCACCTAAGCATCACAGATAAATACGACGTACACTTATACCATCCGCATTTGTCTCGATGTCCCCTCATGCACCGTTAGGTTAGGTAACTAACGGCAGGGCAGGGCAGGGCTAGCGCGGGTGTAAAACATAAGTAACGTCTATATAATATGTCATATATACTATATACAGTATTTATCACAGCACATCAAATGATCACATCACAGATATCGCAGCAGAAGAAACATATGAAACATTGGATATACTAGGACGTCCGTGCTTTATTTTGAGCCTCTATAAAACACGGATTCCACGGTCGCGACGAATAGCCAAACCTACACCCCTAGACCCCTACAAGAGCGGCAAGCAACCCTACTAATTCTAGAGTTAGGAGACCCGGACTCGACTCCTCGAGTTGGTCTCTCACTGGACTCCAGAACCTGGTTACTTGTGCTCTCCTCTTTGGGTCTATCCTAGTGCGGAAAAGTAAATAATATACAAATGGTGACATCGACCTCATCCCGGAAGTGCCCCAATAAAAGAATATTACATACATTTAATTTTACATGAATGAAAATAAAAACTCTCATCTCACATAAAAAAAAACCCGGCTATTCAGAAACGCGATGATCCAATATAACATATCCAGCAACACATAACATCACATGTCATCAACGTAAGTAAATATGCGCATCCCAATTGTCGTTGACATATAGCAACGAAACCGGCGATATCACATATTACACTGACGGTCACAGAAAAGAAAGTGTAAAACTACAACATTTGGAATCCACAATCTCTTTAGACATCGTAAATCCGAAATATCACATATTTCGCATTTCATGCCTAACTGTATGAGTTCCACATATTGTATCACATTCCAGATAAATAGACAGTATTAAACTTACCGATCGAATAATCAAATACCCAAGATTTCCTAAATAGCTCAACACTTGAGCGGAGTTCAAAAATTCTAGAATACGTCACAGTAGTAACGGTCCAGCCGTAGAAGGGTCAAGCCAACGCCTCACATATGGCACGCCGTACTGCCCCAAACCCTAAGGTTCAAAAGGCAGTTCAAGACGGTCACATAATCGAGTTAAGGTTTGTTGTCTTCTAGAGGGTCCATCGCGTCACATGCACGTTTTTCCGAAAGATTTAAACCCGAGAAAAATTGAACACTTGAATGTTTTTCGTGCCGGGAAAAATTGAGTTAATGATATCCGTTCGAACATTTTAATACTTTCTAAATTATCCGGAATAACATAACAAAATTAAATTCTCCGATCGAATTGATGATTACAAAATAAACCCTAAAATACTCAATACTTGAGTCAGATTAAAAATACCCAGAAAATAGCAATCACAGACAAAGAAATTATAGTGTAAAAACTAGGGCATACATCCTCTGTTCTGTCGCGGATCCGCGGCCCAAGCGCGGTACGGCCGCGGTTCCGCGGCGGTATGAACAGTGTATTCTCTCGTTTTTCACAAGAAGTCTTATATTTCCCTGCTGAATTTTTTAGGCATTTTTAATACAGAAAAATCACAGTTTTGAAAAAATGTCCAGAGAGGGGTTGATTTTGACGTATTCGGGTTCGTTAGGAGTTTTAACTTCGTTAACACATCGCCTAATGCTCTAGCTAGGCTCTGATACCACTGTAGGGTTACTAGGCACACTAACAAGGCTCTACAAAGTATCGACCATGCCAAAATTAAATTTTTATATGCCGAACAACCCTAAGCAAGATCGTATACTAGAGATTAGGCGAATCATATAGCAAGTAAACAACTTTACGATTAAGTGAATATGAAATACAACCTTTGTAGATCGGTCCTTCACTTCTTTAGCTCCTTGTTGAAGTCCCTTCGCTGCGATCGTGGTTCTCCCGGACCCTTGCATGGCTTCACGAGGCGAAAGACGCGTCCTTGCTTGAAGTCTTCGAGGCCGAAAATGATCTACGTCGAGGGGATGCCAACTCAAGCTCCTACTTCACTAACTTGAGAATTAGTGAAGCAAACACCCTAAACTAAAGTGCTAGTCTAATAGAGGATGGAGAAATAGGAAGTGGGTTCTCTTTAGAATTTTATTTCTCACAATCTTTCTCACTATTGATCAAACCCTAGCAAGCTTTTTTTCTTTTGACAATGAAAAAGAAGAAGAAAAGAAAGAGATGAGGATAATGATCAAGTGAGTAAGCTAACCATGGTGAGTGAGTATCATATACTAACTCTTGTAGAGACTTAACCCATGGCTAAGCTTTATGGTTGGGTTAAGAAATATCCATAGTAAAAACAAATTTAGTGGAATTAGTCAATGCTTCCAGAAGCTTCCACAAGCTTCAAGCATTTAGTTAATCCTCCACTAATTTTGTAATTACTTTGAATATTAAAATCCAACACAAATAAATAGCATGGTGCAAGTCTCATACACCCAAGTCAAATGTATCATCAACCATGATACAATAAAAGAAAACACAATTTTAATATATATCATATAAACATTAAAGTTGTGCTCATGTGAGAAAAACCCTAAAGTGAACAAGTGTTAGTAAATGTAAACTAGTATATCTAATATAAAATTATACACTTAATTATTAAATCAACACTTGACTTAATAATCCGGTCATATCTCATATAACCGACTAACATTCATCGTATCGACTTATCGAATCAACATTTGATTCGATAACCCGGTCATTTCATATATAACTGACTGATACAAAAAATCGCGAGAATAGAATACGGTATCATATACATGCATTATTCTCGGTCCCGCACATATCACATATGCTCTCCTATTTCGTTTTGCCTGAGCCAGTAAAACCTCTATGTAGGACTCTAAAGGCTCGTCAATATGCCGGCAGTAGGTGATGATCACATCAAGCACCCACAAGCCGTCAGCGGTACTAGCTGGACGTAATGGCTACCCGGGTATTGAGCGATAAGAAGATCAGCAAGCAAGCCCGCTCCAACTCCTGTAAAAGCCTGCCGGTAACACTTCCCGTACAGTCCGGTCTCCTCGTCTGATATGTCGCATATCAAGTCTAGGGGTGGTAAACGTCAGACCCCAATAACCGATAAGTCGTGCCAATGTGAGGCTCATAACGGGTCGAGAAACTACTGGTAACACTTACCAGTAAATCTCTAATCAGCCCTGACCAGGAACTTCCCTGTTACGGCCAATCGAGCACAGCGCAACATCAACCCCCAATACCGGGAGAGACGAAACCCCTCCTATCGCTCATTGCCTCCATGTGACTCGGGACTGTACCCAAAAACCACCGTTTTGCACGCCCTCTTGGATGTGGTAAGGTGGAAATTAAAGCACAGTGGGAATCACACAAGACCCTCGGGTCAACAGACTAACCTGCACAAGTGTCACCAGAGAACTGCCATCTGACATGAGGTATAATACCATCTGGGAGTTCTCGGCGAGTCCGTCCAGTGTACCCAGTCTCCACTGAGCACCCGTATACCATCTCTGATGTCAAACACCAATGGATATGAGATCATCCATCGCCCATCTCATGGGTCGAGAAGCGTATACGCTAGTCTACTCTGGTATATCGATGCCCTGTCTCGATACACCCACAACTAGGAATATTGAAGGATGTACTTATGGACTACCATGGCCCCACTAGTATGATCTGCATCACAGTCCAGGTAGTCAAGTACACATCCTAAAGGCTTTATCAACATGTAGCTATAAGACAGTATCAAGAGACAAGTATACATGTTAAGATAAAAAGCAACCAGATAGCATACTATCATATCGAGCAAGAAAGTCCTCTCTATATATGTCCAAGCATCCAATATAATATACATCATCTGTACAATACTGGCCTCTAGGGCATACATACAACTAACAGCTTGGGGATGCCCTTTTTGTTTGATTTCGTATACTATTCATGTTGTATCCCGTTTGGGGGCCAGTATTTACAAAGGAGACTCTGCCGAAATTTTCAGAAAATACTTGATATTTTTTAAACACATAATTCGGCTTATGCTATTAAAACTACTTGTTTTATGTTGGTTTTTCCTTCACTCCACTACTTTTCTTGGTTTGGATTTCTGGGTTTTCGGCTTACTTAGATTACGTACGCCTCGAGACGTTTCTTAGTTTAAGTGCCGATCATATTCCGTTCTTTCGGGACGTGACAAAATTGGTATCAGAGCGTTAGGTTTCACCTTCGGAGCGTAGGATGACCCTTGGTTGATAGAATAGGTGACTAAAGTAGAGTGACGTACCGTGGGTATGTTCCGCGGCATACTTACGATACGCTACTCCACTTAAGAAGCCTTAGGATGTACATTTCTTTGTTCAGTATTATACTCATTCCTGATCTAGCCTCATCGGTACAAGTTATGGTTTTGCTGCCACGATTACGGGCAGGGAGAGCTACGGCTAGAGTTGCGGTCAGCACGAGCTCGTCACGAATGAGGACTGACCAGGGCGTAATTCCGGCGACACACGATTGTGGAGATGTGTCTTTTTACTGTGTTTTCGCGCCATGAGCGTTTAATGGATCGCTGTATGAGGTTACTCGGATGTGCTGATGGGCACCAGAGATCGAGCCAATGATAGAGGCCGACCAGATTTTGATGCCCGTTGGTGTATTGCTTATTTATGATGTTTGAGGAACTGTTCAGCGTGCAGACGAGTGAGCCAGTTATTGCTGCGAACGACGAGATATCGCCCCTGATGTTGGAGCTATTGCAGTACGAGTTGTACTAAGAGATGATAGAAGGTCGCTAGTCACCCGAGGATGAATGACTAGGAATTGTGGTTCGTTCGCCTACCCCGATGCGAGGTCATCAGATAGATTGATTCCAGCTAGAGACGACTTCACGCGGAGACGTTGAGAGTCGACAGAGACGATTGAATGTCAGAAACCTATTATTCCAAGTTTAAAGTATTCGGAAAGACATGTAGGAAATTCTATGGACCCTCTAGAAGAATGAAACCCTAACTCGACTTAATGACCGTATGAAAGCCTTTGAACCTTAGGGTTTGCGGCAGTTCCACGGCGCCATTAGTGAGGCCTGGGTTTGCCCTTCTACGGCTGGACCATCGATGCTGTGGTACGTACTCGATACTGTTAAACTGTACCCAAGATGTTGAGCTCTTGGGGGATTATGAGGTTTTGACGAATCGATCAAATGGTTCGACTTCATTCGGATGCCAGGTGGTGAGATGCATTTTTTGGGAGACTCCAGATACGAAGATAGCCGTTGGAGCTCAGTCCATGCAGCCACGACGAGACGAGTGCGAAGCAGTCGACAGTAGAGAAAGTGGAGTAAGAGGTTCGTACGAGATCTTGATAAGACGACGTTCCACTCCGCCGACATTAGAGATGCGATACGCATGCAGAGGCATTGTACTTGGATATACCTTCCAGAAGGAGCCGCGATGAGTATGCAGCCGTTCCAGAACGAGAACAGATCTAGTAAGGGACGATGACTTCCGGACAGTTCGGCAGAGACGAGATTTGGGAGAGATCTTGACAGGACCTTTCTGGAATGAATGACGAGAAGACTTGGACCTAGGAGTGGTCATGTTACGCACACCAGCAGGCCAGAGTTCAGGATCGTCGACGAGACATGCTATGAGTGACCACGACAGTTGGCCAGAGGTTCTTAGAGGAAGTGCTTGAGCAGGACTATTCCGCCATATTTGATTTCTGTATTTTGGGCGATCTATTCGCATGAATGATTTTGATGATTGAGTTTCATGATATTTGTTTTCATGGACCATGGTTGCACCTGCTGAGTATTTGCGATTTTTGCACAGTTGTTGCACTTGATATCGTTTTCGTGCCTTGGTTTCTCACGTTTATGATTTTATGGGTTTCATACAGTTGAGTTGATTTCGTTCGTATATACGCACACGATTTGGTTTTTGCACTCGGTATGATTCGCATATGCTTGCAGTGCAGTGATACGCATTTTGTGCACTTAGATGCACTGGACTTCGATTTCGATTGTGATACTCGATGTTTGTTTTGTGCACCTTGTGCACCTGATTTGATTTTGCGTATGTTCGGCGTTTGATATTGGATTTCATGATTTCGTGCATGATGGATGCACCCGATTTGGATTTTCGCGCATGTTGAGCGCATGTTTTGAGAGGCGATTTTGGTGCACACCAGATGCACTAAATCGAGATTCTTCATGCGTGTCAGATGCACCTGTCTTTGCTGTCAGGCACACATGTTGCCTATGACAGATGTTGTGTGCACACCCGATGCACTTAGATGTTGTTTCTGTGCGCATGTATGGCACATATATGGATTTTGATTTCCGAGCGCACCAGACGCACGTAGTATTCATATGCATATTTTGGGATTGATTTCTTATAGAGCAGTACGTTTTTATGATATTTGCTATGTGTTTTCGTACTGAGCAGGACTAGTCAGAGGATAGTACCTGAATGTATTTTGCATGCATTGATAGCTATCGAAGGGAATTCCAAAAAGCGAGATATAGTCTCTGTATTTACCTACATGTCTGATATGACACGAAACGTTTAAAACAAGGAAACCCTTCTAAATTGTTTCCCGAAACGACGGAACGTACATTTTAAACAAAATGTATATATGTATATGGTTATTTTCTTATGATAGACGTCCGCCACTGTGCAGTGTTATGCGTATTGCACAGCGACTTTAAGAGATTTGGCATGCATTTCCTTCAGATATTTACATATATAGATCTGATATTTACGTGTATAGTTTCGAGTTATATCATATTGGTTTTGTATTGGATTTGACATTTGTGTCTTTACCATGACCCCGATGATTGCGGGATGCTTGACGGAGTTTTAATTTTGAGTTATATGCTCATTTTTCATGCGCATGCGCTGGGCTATAATTTGTTTTATGTATTTATGATTTCGGAGCCCCGACGACTTGATGGTTTTGCTTAGATGTTTTAGTATTTGGGGGGAGTTTTAATTTAAATTCGGGGACCGAATTTCTTTAAGGGGGGAAGATTGTAACGTTTTGAAAATCGTTTCGGTGAAATTTCGGAAAAATCGGTAAAATAAGGGGGTTTTCTGTAAAAAGTCAAAATACAAATATCTTTATTATAAAATTAAATGTACATATTCTAGCTATGTAATTACTAGTATTTGTTGTTTATTGAGCCACTGGTGAAATTTCAAATTTTTTGAAAAATTTTCCGAAATTAATTATTTTAATATTATTTTAAGCCGTCACTAATACATTTTATTAGGGAAAATTACAAATTGGAATGGGTTGATACAAATTTTATAATTCATGACACACTAAACTGGCATGCAAAATATTATTTCTGAAATGAAATCGTTTGCCAAAACGGTTTTAGAAATATCGAAGAAAAAGGGCTTAATTAGTGAATGTTGTGTTAATGGGAATTGGGGTAATACATTTATCTTTTCCCTAATCCACACACCCACACCTCACCCTCTCTCACACTTCGCATGTGGCCGACCCTCCTTTTGACAGCCCTCCCCCTCCCTCTCTCTCTCAAATCACCTCACTTTTGAAGAGAAAAGAAAAGAAAAGAAAAGATAATGAAAGAAGTCAATGTGGACTTTGTCTTTTCTCCCCACTTTCTCCACTTCACTCTCTCCTCCCTCACCCCCCCACACCTGGCCGAAAATTACAGCTCCAACAGCAGCCCCTCCTCCCCTCTTCTCCCCTCATTTTCCCTCAAAAAATTCACCAATTTCCATCAAAAATCTAAACTAAAATTCAAACCAAAGCCTTACCCATTTTCCCTCATCTCTTTTAGTATGGATCTTGGTGCAAGGATTTTAAATTGGAGGTCTAGATTTCAAGTTTGATCACGGATTGTGAGGTATAACTTTTGACCTATTGTTCAATTGTTGGTTTAAATTCTTTAATGTAGCTTATTAGATGCTTAATTATGGTTTAATTGCAAGTTTGGAAATCTAAAGAGAAGGAGTTTGAATTAAAAGTTAGGGTTTTAAATTCAAAAAGGGTTGTTGTCACTTGTTTAAGGTTGCATGGTGTAGTTAGCATGATAAGACATGTTAAACCTAATCTAGTTGCTCAATTTCTAGATTGTTAAATTTAAATTGTCCTAATTATGTTTGTTTTGCAAACTAGATTTCTTGTAATTAATAAAGTTGCGAGATTAAAATCTAGTTAATGGTTGTGTGGCTTAGTTAATATGTTTTAATGAGAATTATGGCCACTTGAATTGTTAAAATTGATTAATACACCAAGTTTTGAGCTAAAATGGAAAATTGTGCTAATTTTGTTAACTAGGTTTTGTAAATATATATATTTTGATGAGAATAAATTATTGGAATGGTTTATATGACTTGGTTATGATATTGAGTGGAAATTGCGGCCGCTAGATTTGTTTAAACGTCGAGTTTTGTACAAAAACGGTTAATTTTGCTTGCTAGATTTTCGGAAAAATAGCTTTTAAAGTGAGTTTGAGGTTTTGTGAATTTTAACCTATTTTATATTATAATTAGTGCTTGTGATTGTGCAAATGAGTGTGTTTGGGTTTTTCTCGATGGTTTGGCGTTTGTACGCCGACGTCGAGGGTTTTTGGGTTGATTTGTGAAAGCAACCATAGGTTTTGACCTATGTGGGATTCATGGGTCGTTTTGGTCATGAGTCGGATTTTAATGCGATACGGTGCGTTATGATATGTAGGTACACCAGGTGGACTTCGAGACGACAAGCAAGCTCATGGCGACGTCGGCACTGGCGAGCGAGGACCAGGTGAGTAGATTTATATCTACGGGGAGAAGTCGGGTGGATGGCGTATAGCACCCCCGCAGTTCATGGTGATGTATACGAATACGTATACACACATATATATTGATCATATATTGTTGAGTTTATTGATGATAAAGATAGATTTTAGGTGTGATTGGATAGGTTTAGTGTTGCGAGACCCTAGAGTAGAGGTTGCACCACATTTACACACACACACACACACCTATACTTGCATACGTTCTTCTTTCATGCGTGCTTATATGGAGTTATATTGTTATGTGTTCACATGGGTATGGGACTATGTGTTCACATACTGGATTTGAGGATAGTATTTAGGATTTGAGATGAGTCGATAAGATTTGATTGAGACCGCGAGAACGGTGATATGGCAGGTGATTGTTATGTTACGTGCGTGTTCAAGTTTAGTTTAAATACCGCAATCAAGACGGTTTCGCTTGTAGCTAGCCGGTTGAGTACGGGTCGTCCGCAGGGAGATGGGAGTCTTTTTCAAAGTGTTTTAACGAGTTAAGTCCTGTTTTCAGATTTTGTTGGATTATCTAAGTGTTGAGTTGATATTTAAAGAGAGCTTGTTAGGGTTAGGATTAGGTTAGTTTGAGTTAGGAGTCTCCACATCTTTCGTTGCCCCACTTAATATCGGTGTTACGGTAATCGGCAACAACGGGGATTAGCACGACTAGGAAGGAACTTGCGAGTATAAGCTAGGCTTTCCAACGCATAGTCCTTCCTTTTGGTGCTTGTCCGTCCGTTCTTGGCTCTTATCCATATCCTCCGGTTAATTCAACCACAACCGGTCTCACTACGGAATCACCGCTATCATGTAGGATAGGGTGCCGTAAGGAGCGGATTGTGGTTCAATTAACGGGAGTCGATTTAAGTTGTTGGGCAAGGAAAGAGTGAGAGAGATTTCCTTCTCTCAAACTTCCCTTATCCTACCCTAACAAGTATAAAACTACTCACACTTCATGATAAGGAAAAACAAAACAAAACAAAAGAGGAAGATAGAAAGAAGGAGATTAGAAGAATACGACTAACTATTTGCGACCTCACCTTGGCGAGGATCGAGCGTAAGTATCATTGTCGTATGAATGATAAAGAAAAAGAGAGAAGAAAGAAACAATCAAGCAAATAACAACAACTACTTAACAATTAAAATTACAACAAATTATAACAAGTAAAGAAAGAGACAAGCATGATAATAAAAATGGTCTTCTTTATTCATCACTCTTCACTCAAAAGCTCACTACAAGTTTAATGGAGAAGAGGTGAGAAGAGGAAGAAGAACAATACTAAAACTAGGCAAAATGAAAATACAAGAATTCCCCTTTCCTTCACAAAATTCTGGGCTATTTATAGGCTAAGAAATGAAACCCTAGGGCAACCACCAGAACACATCCGAAAAGACCAAAATACCCCTGGAAGCTCGTGCTCTGACCTGACTGTACGGCCGCGGATCCGCCGCCTAGACCCCCCTATGGCCGCGTATCCGCGCCCCTATAGTGGACTTAGGGTGTGGGCTTCTGTATACTTTCCTGTTCTCCTGTCCCCTCTTGTCTGGTGTATATATTTTCTGAAAACTCTTTCCCATTTCTTCCAGAATTTCTATTGAGGAAAGGTGGACTTTTTTGTGGATGATTGCCTCGAGCTCCGCGTAGATCTCTTGGATTTTGTGCTACCATTGAGCCTTGTGCATGAGAATGACATTGCTTTGACACTTTGTCTTCCTAAACTGGTATCTGGCAACATACGGATGAAGAGCGGAGACCGTGTTTTATCTGTGGTTGGCAGGAACCGGATTTTGTCGTGTTTTCCATGAATTTCTCCGTTTGAGAACCGGGAACCTGTATCCTGCAATTGACTAGCAAACACGGCTCAAGAGTATCTACCGATATGCAATGTGATAAAAATTGGGCGGTATGAAAATGCAAAAATCTGATATGAACAAATACCCCCAAACTTATCATTTGCTCGTCCCGAGCAAAGCCCATTTATTCACAAAAAATTTCCTAACCTCACTTTCGCAGGGAACGCGATTGCACTGAGCATGTGCAACAAGCCGTTAAACCTCTAGGTGTCCCTAGTAGGAGGAGTGTTGTCTCCTGAGGGTTTTCAGCGGATACTACCCACAAAATCCGGTCAAGTTTGGTTTTGTAAAATAACTAAGCTTCAAAACCCTAAAGTTTTGTTTTAGAAAATAACAATTCTATAATCCTAAGTCTAGACTATCGAACCTTTATTTTTCACACCTCGCTTCTTATTTAACTACAGATTTTATATGTCTTTACGTGCAGTGCGTATAGTGTCGTTAAGTTCCCGAAAGGTCGAATAAAGTCATCATGTCGCACAATAAAGCCCAGATAACAATTTTAAAAGGATCACATAAGTTTTATAAAGAGTTAAGCATTTTTCAAGTTTCGTTTTCCAGTAAGGTTTCAACTTCAGAATTTCTATCTTCCATAACAGGAAACTAAGTCGTATTTTTCACTCCACCTTTTTCTTGTTTTCATTTCATACACACCTCTGTGAACGTGCAATAGTCTTTATCATAGAATAAAACCTTCATATCTCCGCTAAAATTTTTATAAAAGCCTGTCTTTTATCAAGATTATTCTCACACAAAGAACCGTTAGGAATTTTAACTCGGAGAGAACACTTGCTTGACTTTGTTTTTAAAACTGGACTTTCTAGGCTTCTTAGCGAGCTTTGGGCCAATGCACCCAAATCAGTTGGTTCTAGGGCATTAGGTGTAGAAACACCCCAGCGGACTTAATTACTCAAGTTACCTAGGTCCAAAAACAAAAGACAGTTTGGCGTGAAAATCAGATGATTTAATATGAACGGAGATATAACCGGCAGTTCAATTATTTTTTTGGATAAAAGACGTGTCTAGTGGGTTTGGTGTGTAATCATTCCAATCAAGTTTCAGATGGGTTATTTTTCAGACTTAGCTCCAATTACGGCATCAATAACATTCCTTCATATTCGCTTTACTTCATAAACTATTCTTGACATTACTTATTTCAGAACAAACCTATTTGATCCTCAGAAAATCATTTACCTGTTTAAAAGTTTTTAAACATGAAAGACTTGTCATCTAATTCCCAAAACTCACGACACGTGTAGTGTGATGTAAAGACTTATATCAGCTATAGTTAACTTCAAAGGAGAGTTATCTTTCAGGTTTTCAAAATCTAAACATAAGATTTAGTTATTCCTATTTTTTCAAACAAAAACCGTCGAGATGTTGAATCAGAGTTCTTTCACAAGCTAACTTGACAGAAAAGTTTTTATGTTTTTTATAAAATTTTCAAATTTTTATGGATTTTATGGATTTTAATATGCAGATGCAAAAATATACATATGAATGCGAAGGGAAGAAATGCGTACCGAGTGTACCCCCAAACTTAAACTGGACAGTGTCCTCACTGTCGTTGCATGAAGAGATTATTTGAAGGGTCAAAATTGTCGGTTAGCGATATACAATTTTTTTTATTTGTTTTTGTTTTTAAAGAAAAGAAAAAGAATATACACAAATATATACAAAATGGTTTGTACATACCCCCAAACTTATTTGGAACAGTGTCGCTGTTCTTGGCTGGATAACCGAAGTTTGGAGGTAGGCAGAGGAAGATCATTTAGGGTAAACCGGCTCCTGTAAGAACAGGAGCTCCTCTGTCGGTTCGGCGCTAAGGTACAGTTTGCATCGGTGTCCATTTACCTTGAAGAGTGAACCGTCCTTTGGATTCTCCAAATCCACAGCGCCCTGCGGATACACATTCCGCACGAAATACGGCCCTTTCCAGCGAGATCTGAGCTTCCCTGGATGGAAGTGAAGTCGGGTGTCGTAAAGCAGTACCTGTTGACCAGGTACGAAGGTTTTGCGCAAAAGGTGTTTATCGTGAAACACCTTCGTTCGATTCTTAACAACAACCGCGTTGTCGTAAGCCTCATCCCTAAGCTCGTTCAGTTCGTTCAACTGCAGCTTCCGATGGCTGCCCGCATCCTCGATAGACAGATTCAGCTCCTTTATCGCCCAAAATGCGCGATGCTCTATTTCGAAAGGAAGGTGGCAGGCTTTTCCGTACACAAGCCGATAGGGAGACATGCCAAGGTCGGTCTTATAAGCGGTTCTAAATGCCCAAAGGGCATCAGTGAGTTTCAGAGACCAATCCTTACGGTTCTTGGAAACCGTCTTCTCCAGTATCTGCTTGATTTGCCGATTTGAAACTTCGGTCTGCCCGCAGGTTTGAGGGTGGTAGGGCGTAGAGAGCTTATGATTAATGGAGTATTTCCGCATCAAGGCTTCGAAAGTTTTATTGCAGAAATGACTTCCATTGTCGCTAATGATCGCTCGGGGGTGCCCAAACCGTGAGAAAATGTTTTCTTTAAGGAACCTAACGACAACCTTGTTGTCGTTAGTTCGGCTGGGCACAGCCTCGACCCATTTAGAGACGTAATCAACAGCTAGAAGGATGTACAAGTTCCCAAAAGAGCTGGGAAACGGCCCCATGAAATCTATCCACCAAACATCGAAAATCTCCACAACCAAGATCGGTTGGAGCGGCATCTCGTTCCTCCGGGATATCCGGCCCATGTGTTGGCACCGGGAGCAAGTCTTGCAATAGTCGTGAGCGTCTTTGAAGAGCTGTGGCCAGTAGAAACCACATTGCAAGATCTTCTCAGCTGTCTTTCTGGGCCCAAAATGCCCGCCACACGCTTGATCGTGGCAAAATGACAGCACACTCTTGAATTCCTCATCAGGGACACACCGACGAATAATCTGGTCGGGACAGTACTTGAACAAGTAGGGTTCGTCCCAGTAAAAGTGTTTTACTTGGGATAAGAAGCGAAGTCTGTCCTGACTCGACCATTCGGTCGGTAGTAATCCCGTGGCCAAATAGTTCACAATATCTGCGAACCAGGGTTCGCAAGATACTGTCAAGAGTAGTTCATCCGGGAAAACGTCGTTAATTGGAATTGGAAGCGAAGGCAAAGAAGGAAGTCGTGAGAGATGGTCGGCAACTACGTTTTCACATCCTCGTTTGTCCTTAATGACAAGGTCAAACTCTTGGAGCAAAAGGATCCAACGTATTAACCGAGATTTTGCATCTTTCTTCGCAAAAAGATGGCGCAGAGCAGAATGGTCCGTGTAGACAATGACTGGAGAGCCGATGAGGTAGGGCCTGAACTTTTCTAAAGCAAATACAACAGCTAAGAATTCCTTCTCAGTTGATGTATAGTTAAGTTGGGCGTCGTTCAGGGTTCGGCTTGCGTAGTAGATTACGTGCGGCATCTTGTTGATGTGTTGTCCAAGGACAGCACCGATGGAAAAGTCGGATGCATCGCACATAATCTCGAATGGGTGCGTCCAGTCAGGTGAAGAAAGAACGGGAGCAGAAGTGAGTGAGCGTTTCAGTGACTCGAATGCAGTCACACAGCCCGAGTTGAAGTCGAATGGTGTGTCCTTAGCCAGCAAAAGCGTCAAGGGCCTAGCAATCTTGCTAAAGTCCTTGATAAACCGTCTATAAAAACCGGCATGGCCAAGGAAGGCTCGGATATCTCTGACGCATCGGGGAGGAGGCAGATTGGAAATGACCTCAATCTTTGCTTTGTCAACCTCTATGCCATTTTGCTAGATGATATGTCCTAAGACAGTACCTTCGCGCACCATGAAGTGGCATTTCTCCCAGTTCAAAGTGAGATTCTTGTCCTTACATCGGGTAAGGACAGCGTCAAGATGCAGCAAACACTCGTTGAAGGAATCGCCGAAGATGGAGAAGTCATCCATGAAAATCTCCAAAAATTTTTCCACCATGTCTGAGAAAATTCCCATCATACACCGCTGGAAGGTAGCGGGCGCATTGCATAACCCAAAGGGCATGCGTCGATATGCAAACGTGCCGAAAGGACAAGTGAAAGTGGTCTTGTCCTGGTCTTTTTCGGCGATGGGAATTTGATTATAGCCGGAGTAGCCATCAAGAAAGCAGTAGTACTCGTGTCCGGCCAATCGTTCAAGCATCTGGTCAATGAAAGGTAGCGGAAAGTGGTCTTTCCGCGTTGCGGCGTTGAGTTTTCTGTAATCAATGCAAACTCGCCACCCAGTTTGGGTGCGAGTAGGGATTAACTCGTTCGCCTCGTTGGTTATGACCGTGATGCCCGACTTCTTGGGGACAACATGAATAGGGCTAACCCACTGGCTATCAGAGATAGGGTAAATGATACCACTATCTAGACATTTGACGATCTCCTTCTTCACAGCCTCCTTCATGACTGGATTAAGACGTCTTTGTGGATCCCGGGCTGGTTTGGCATCATCCATCAAATGAATGTGATGCTCAACGATCAGGGGACTAATCCCCTTGATGTCCGCCATGGACCAGCCAAAAGCTTGCCTGTTGCTGTGCAAGACCGCGAGAAGGGCTTTCTCTTGCTCGGGAGCTAGAGAAGCCGAGATGATGACAGGGAGGGTCTCGTTCTCACCTAAGTAAGCATACTTAAGGTGAGATGGCAACGGCTTGAGTTCGAGCGTTGGAGGTGAAACGATGGAAGGCAAGACCGGTGCAAAGGTCTCGAACTCAAAGGACTCCAACAAAGGTTCAAAGCGAGTGTAAGCAACCGAGTTGGATGGTTCAGGTAACTCATCCGGAAAGTCAAAGGATTCAAACTCGGGTTGTGCGCGGCTAAGATCGTTCGAAAACGTGAAACACTCGTAGTCGTTGTCGGGCGCAGAAGCAGCAGCAGGTTCGAAGAGAAACGCACTAGTGGCGTCAAGATTATCGTGTTCAAACAGAAACTCCTCGAATTCACACTCTTCTGGGGTGATCTCCTGGATCGAGCAGACATCCAGTATATGAGCATTAGGTTCGGCGGGCTGATTCCCCAACCTAAAAATGTTGAGTTCAATCGTCATATTTCCAAAAGAGAGGTTCATTGAACCATTGCGACAATTGATCACAGCATTTGAGGTTGCGAGAAATGGGCGACCGAGTATCACCGGAATTTGATTCCGGGGGTTAGCTATAGGCTGTGTATCTAAGACAATGAAGTCGACGGGGAATATGAAGTCCCCGACTCTTATCAACACATCCTCTAGCTCACCCCTAGGGTGGGTGATTGATCGGTCGGCCATTTGGAGAGTACAGTGCGTGGGTTTCAACTCTCCGACGCCTAATTGCTCGTATACTGAATACGGAAGCAAGTTAACACTGGCACCAAGATCTAATAGTGCGCGGTTGATGTTCTTATCCCCAATAGTGATTGAAATCGTAGGACAGCCAGGGTCCTTCCGTTTTTGTGGTAAAGATTGGGTAAGAGCATCACTCACAGCACTGGCCAAGAAAACTTTCTTTGGTACCTGAGACTTCCTCTTTTTCGTGCACAAGTCCTTTAAGATTTTCGCGTAAGACGGGACTTGTTGGACAACATCTAAAAGAGGAATGTTAATGTTAACTTGCTTAAATAACTCCATAATCTTCTCCATTTGTGGATTTTGTTTGTTAGACCTCAACCGGTTTGGAAATGGAACATTTTGAAAATTGGTTGAGTCTAAAGCTGGAGGAGGAGATTGTGGAGTTGGAACGGATCCCAGAATAGGTGTCTTCGTGGAGTGAGAAGTGGGTCCGTTCAGAGCAGAAGAAGAGGAAGGGGAGCCTGTTGAAGAACGGAGAATAGGCTCAGAAGACGAAGAAGAAGAAGAAGAAGAAGCAGCGGCCGGGGCGTCATCGTTGATTCGCTTGCCAATGTTGTTTTGCAGCATCCTTCCCGATCTCAGTGTAGTCACGGCACTCACATTATGGTTTTGTTGTTCAAGAGCAACATGTGCATTATGTGGGTGACCGGGATTTGGAAGTGGCTGGGACGGGAGCTTCCCCTTCTCTCGCTCGCTCAAGGCCGCGTTCAGCTGTGCAATCTGGGCCTCGATGGTCTTGATGCTTTGCCCGTGTGCGGCAGTGTGTTGCACTAAGGATTGAATCGAAGACTGGATGTTGGCGGTGGATTGAGTCGATTGTTTAGCAAACGCCTCCAGACTTCGCTCGAGCGAGGAAACCTTATCGTTGTTTGACGGAACAAAGTTGTTTGGTGGAAAAGAGTTGTTCGGTGCAAAGTTGTTCGTCTGGTTTTGGAAAGGTTGGGGTTGGAAGGGCTGCTGATATTGATGCTGAGTTTGTTGTGGCGCTTGTTGTTGCGGTGGAGGGGCCCTTTGGAAATTGTTGCCCTGGAATTGATTCTGATTCTGATTCCAGGCGAAATTAGGGTGGTTCCTCCAACCGGGATTGTAGGTGGAAGAGTATGGATCATTCCTCGGTCTTTGCTGAAAGGCAGCATTAACCTGATCCTGTCCTTGCGACGGTGGATTGTAAGGACACTCATCGGTCAAGTGGGAAGGATCGGAACAACAAGCGCAGATGGTACGAAGGGGGAGAACAGGGGCAGGAGCAGAGAATTTGCTTTCTATCGCTTCAAGCTTTCTTGTTATAGCAGCCATTTCAGCTTTCATCGCAATAGAGACATCGAGTTGATGGATTCCTACCCTAGACTGACCGGTAGAAGTGGAGGTAGAAGAAGAAGAAGTCGGTCTGGTGCTCTCCCACTGTAGCGTTTGCTCCGCAAGGTCGTTGTTTCCTGATTTAAAATCAGGAAGCTTCTGTGAAAAGCTTCAGAAGAGGGTCACGTGCTTACACGTGACTAGCCGTCGCGTGTTCGCACGTGACACCTGAACGCATCATTCAAGCAAGTTCAGTCTCCTGACTAAGTCGAAGAAAAGGGGGCTTCAGGAAGGGTCACGTGCTCCCACGTGATCAAGGTCACGTGTCGACACGTGACATTTAAATTCAAGCAGCAAAGGCGCACATTGGTTCCCTGATCAAGTCAAGGAAAAAAGCTTCAGAAGAGGTCACGTGCTCCCACGTGACCAGGGTCACGTGTCGACACGTGACGTTCAAGGCAGCAAACTCGCGTCTCCAGAACAACCAAGGAAAGAGAGCTCAAACAAAGGGTCACGTGCTCACACGTGACCAGGGGTCACGTGGTAGCACGTGATGTTTAAGCAGCAATCAGAAGACACAGCGCAGAAAGCTCGTTCCAAAGGGGGTCACGTGCTCACACGTGACCATGGGTCACGTGGTCACACGTGACCGACTTTCAAAGCCCATTTTTGACGACAGAATTAAATTCTGAAGGAAATTCGAATCTTTCCAAAGGAAAGTAATTATTTGGGACTAATCAAATCAAAGATTCAGAGATGATTAAAGATCATCTATCTATGGAAAATCTCGGCTTTGGGAAAGATTTCCCCCTTAAATCTAACCAAAATATCAAAGGAGAATCTCTGAATTCAAGATCCAATG
The DNA here is from genome assembly GCA_030015575.1 of Agapanthus africanus. Taxonomy (NCBI): domain Eukaryota; kingdom Viridiplantae; phylum Streptophyta; class Magnoliopsida; order Asparagales; family Amaryllidaceae; genus Agapanthus; species Agapanthus africanus. Next base: position 513,689,064 of record JASDDO010000024.1, on the reverse strand, counting down.
GTGAATAAAATTCACCTAATAATCCAAAGGCCCAAAATGAATTATGGATGCAAATCAAATCTCCCAATGAAGATTCGTCAAAAAACTGATTGATGCGGCTGCCTCTCCTATAAATAGGAGCCAAGAGACAAAAAAAAGAGATATACATGCGCAGAGAAGAAAAGAGAAAAGGAGAAGAGCTTTGATACTTCGAAAAGACTCAGATCTTCTGCAAAAAACCCTAGGTAAGAAAGGGAAGGCATTTTGAAAGAAGCAGAATTTAATTCTCAACAGAGTTTAACTCTGATAATATAAAAGCAGAAGAACTTATTTCTTCTCTCTTTGATAGAGGATCTGCAAAGTGCACATCTCCCCTTAAGGTTGAGAATTTAATTCTCAACGGGTTGAGATCCTGCCATGCAGATCCAAAACATAGAGAAGGAGTGCAAACTTGAGAATTTAATTCTCACAGAACTATAGGAATTTAATTCCTCCAAAATAAAGTGGGGCTAGACCCTATATCATGGGAATTTAATTCCTTCAAAACAAAAAAAAAAGAGAAACAGGGTTTAACCCTAATTAAAGAACTTAGTTCTGTTGAAACAACGATCATCATTTCCTCAAAAATTTTATTAGGGTTCAACCCTATTCAGCCCTTCACATAAACGGGGAATTTAACTCCCGCAGAAAATTCAGAGTTAAACTCTATTCCAGAATACAAGTCTTCAAAAGAAAGAAGGATTTAATTCCTCTGAAATTAAAAAGTCTCCGGAATTTAATTCCTGAAAAAAGGAGTAACAAATCCTCTGAAAAAAACCACATTAAGGCAGGGTCACGTGTCACCACGTGACCCCCCCTCAAAAGCCCTACAGAAAACCCCTTTGAGGCAGCACCCCACGTGACCCACGTGACTTTCAGCAGAAGCCTTAACGCATAGGCATTTGAATGCCCATCACGTGCTGACACGTGATGCTATCAAAAGATGCAGTAATTTCAGCAGAACAAATGGAGGAAGGGCGCTCTCACGTGCTGCCACGTGACCCCTCTTGTCTTAGTGTTTAACACTAAATTGAAACTCTCGCACTCAGTGTTAAAATATTGTTGGGCCTTAGTGTTCAACACTAATTAAAAAGCTTTATCTGCAGTGTTCAACACTGATTACCTTAGTGTTTAAATACTAATCTGAGATCTTCATTTGCAGTGTTCAACACTGATCTGTTTTAGTGTTTAACACTAATTTGAGAAGCCTTATTGCTGGTGTTTAACACCAATTATTTCTTAGTGTTAAACACTAACTCGTTAACCGCATTCCCAGTGTTCAACACTGATTGCTCTATAGTGTTTAACACTAGGCTTTGGCCCAATTGGCTAAATGGATAGAGGCAAAGCCTCTCCTTCAATGGATCAGCAAAAAGTCAATGTTTCAGACCCGACTGGACTTAGCCCAAGCTGGCCATAAGTCCTCAATTTGTGATTAACTGGGCTAATGGGCTCATAACATAATTAATCAGTCTCGACCCCAAATTGGGTCAGGGACTATTAAATCCATTCCGGTTCTAGGGTACATCTCTTCACTCCTTTGAAACTTGGCATTGTAATCCCTCAATGTCTTCAAAGAGGTGACGGGTCCCGACGGCCACTCATGATATGGACTGTGGGGTCCTTAAACCCATGCCTAATGCAAAATTCCTGGTTACGTGGAACACGGATAATGTCACTCTTTGACCCCGTGGGAAACGTCCAGAGCGGATCCTGGTCCTCGCAGAGCACGGCAGTGAACCCGTGTGAAGCATCCAGAGCGGAGCCTGGTCCTCGCCAAGCACGGCAGTGAACCCGTGTGAAGCATCCAGAGCAAATACTGGACCGCAATGTCCTTAAACTACCCATGGACCGCAATGTCCTTAAACTACCCACGGACCGCAACGTCCTTAAACTACCCATGGACCGCAATGTCCTTAAACTACCCACGGACCGCAATGTCCTTAAACTACCCACGGACCGCAATGTCCTTAAACTACCCACGGACCGCAATGTCCTTAAACTACCCATGGACCGCAACGTCCCTAAACTAGAACAATAGGGCCCTCCATATGCTCTTTTGTCGGATCTAAACGGTCCCGTTTAAGTTGATCTTAGCCTCCAAAAATGGCTAACGCGTCCTTAAACCTTCAAACAGATTGGACTACGAATCCCCTAAATTAACTCCGGCTCGAGGGTACATCTCTGAACTCCTCTGACATCCGTCGTTGTAATCTTTCAACGTCGTCAGAGAGGTGATGAGTCCCGATGGCCATACATACGATGGACCACTACGTCCCTAAACTGGAACATTAGAGTCCAAACACTCTTCTGTCGGATCTAAACGATCCCGTTAAGTTGATCTTAGTCACAAAGTTAGACTAACGTATCCTTAACAAACGTTTGAGTTGATCTTAGCCTCAAGTATGGCTGACGTATCCTCAAACCAAACTCCCAAACCCAAATCTAAGATAATGCGGATTTGGACTAGTCCACGCCCTACGGGCGACGACATAACTCAGTCTCCGTAAACAATCCACGGGCAACAAAACAAACACCCACGACACGAAGTGACCATCTGGAGAAGGAGAAAGTTGTTACCGCAACGCGGTAGCGTAATTAACTGCAGGGGCTTGCGCCTGCAGGGAAGAGCGTCCCCACAATCAAAAACCCCTCAAATGAGGGGGAATCTGACGAAGTCTGCTACATCGGACGCATCCGTCTAAACCTTCGATACATGGTGCCATAAATCAACTTGGCATCTTCGGAGGGGTAGACGGATAGCACCAATTAGCATCTGCCCCGAACCCCAGGCATTCGGACGTCCCGACGTCCCGGCCGCCGTTCGGAGGGGAACAGATTCTGGCACGCCCGGTGGGACCTTTTCCTCTTTCCACTCCACACTTCGTGTGTCGTGATTCGCGAACCAATCGCGGTTCGCTAATAGTTGCCCTTGGGTCTCAAGGTACTGGGAATTGGCATCTTGCTTATTGCAGAAAGCAAAGGATCGATGGCTTTCATCCCTGCGAAATCCTCCAACTGCTCAGACGGCAACTGCAGCCGACGCTCTGCCTCGCCAGGAGGTATAGCCTATGGACCCCAAGCTGCTTCGCTGTTCACAATGCCGATGGAACAGGTCACCTGCGCCACCACAGGATTGTTTTTTGGGACCATGATCCCGCCGACAAACTTTACCGTTCCAGTGCTGGCGAAGGAAACTCTCAAGAAGTCGGTCTTTGATCGTCTTACCCCTACCGCGGCTCCTCTCAACGAGTCGCCCAACGTCAACGCCTCGGTCTTCTCTAGACTGGGCCAGAAATCATGCGAGCTCATTACGGGGCCTACAATCTCAAAGAAGACTGCTTCTAAGAAAGTGAACGCTCCCATACCCGAAATCGCCAAGGCAACCTCTCCAGCCAAAAAGTCGGTCTTTACAAGATTGACGGCTCCGGCCTTTGCTCCCGCTTCCCAGAGGACATCGGTCTTCGATAGGTTAACGCCAACAACAACCCCCCATCCACACAGGGGGCATGAAGAAACCATTCTTACCGCTGACCCTGCACCGTCCGCTCGACACTCTCGACGTCGCCATTGGCGCCGAGTGAGGAAGGCTGGGGGCAACTCTCCCTCCGGATTGACCCCACCAGCCCCGGTGGCCGAAGTTAATGCCGCTGTTCCGACTGGGAACAGTTTTGAAATGCTAAATAAGGTGCGAAGGAATTCCCCTACGGCAGTACTGAAGAAATCTCCTCCCTTACTAAAAAAGGTGGTGGAAACAAAACCCGAACAGCCTCTATCTCCTCAACGGCTGTCTTCCAAAATTTATAAGGTTTGGCGACAAGCCCGAGATTCGATCATCGATCCAAACTTCTCCCGCCAGCACAAGAAACTGAAAATCCAACCTGAAGCTGGTCACCAGGCTAAACCCCAAAAGGCTGTTGATCAACTGACTCATAAAAGGAGGAGGCCAGAGAGGACCCCACAGCATGCAACGACGGCTAAAAACACTAGGCCTAGACGCCCTAAGTCTGGGGGCATGATGGTCCACACTGTATACATGGCCTCTGGAAAGGAGGAGAGCCGCACTTCTACAGGCCATCGACCACTAACCCGATCCGTAACAAAATCCCAGGAGCAGCAACAAAAGCTCCAAGAAATGATGAATGCTATGGCCGCGCTCACCGGGCCAAAGGAAAGCCCAGAAGCGTCCTCAGACGCACGCCGGGAGGAAGAAACCGACGCTGAATTCCTTCGCCGAACACTGGAGAAAAGGGACAAAGAGGCGGCTGAACAAGCGGCCAACATACAACGGATGGGCCTTCTCTTTCAAGATGTGATAGGAATGATGATCCAGCAAGACTTACCAGCTGAAGATCCTCCGATTATTCTGGAGGACGACCGAGGAGAGACGTCAAATCCACCTCCAGCCCTCTCGACGGCCAAGGAAGAGACGATCTCTAAGGCTGACTTGGCTGACTACATAGCCCAGCAAATCCGAGTTCATCGCGCAACTGAGGCAGCTGGTCAGACCGTGAAAACCGGGCGGCCGTATCCAAGCTGGTACGATCAAATCAAATACCCGCAAGGCTATACGATACCGAAATTCCATGTGTATAAGGGGACCGGCAATCCCCATCAACATGTCGCCCAGTTTCGGGCCCTATGCGGTAACACCGGCGGTGACGATAAATTGTTGCTTCGCCAATTCGTGGGCAGCTTGTCAGAAACAGCGTTCGAATGGTATTCAGAACTCCCGAACGATTCCATCAAAACGTTCGCTGAAATGGAGTTGTTGTTCACTCAGCGATTTGCAAGTGCCAGCGAACGCACTCCAATAACTGCACTTATTAACGCCAGGGTAAAACCGGGTGAAACCTGGGTCCAGTACGCTATACGCTGGCGGAACTTGTGGTCGAGATGTGAGCAGCGCATCGAGGAAGCACCTGCGGTGGGCATGTTCGTGGGAACTCTAGACCCTCACGCAACTATCTCCCAGTTTATGATGCTCTTTAAGCCAACCACATTCCAGGCTCTGATCGACAAGTTAGCTCAGATGGACCAGATGGGTCATAGACCACCTACACCGAAGTCGGAACCTCGGAATGACAAGGGTAAAGGAAGGGCAACCTTTGTCGCGAATGCCCAACAGCAACCTAACGCCCCGAAATCGACGGATCAACTGGAGGAAAGACGCCGGTACTATAATGAGAAAATGAAGCGTCCCTACTCGTTCCCACAAGACAAGACGAAGCGGTTATTCGAGTTGGCAATACGCAACAGACTTATAAACCTACCAAATCCAAGGCGACCACCACACCCCACCGAGGTGAATGACTCCAACTACTGCCCTTACCATCAAACGGTAGGCCATCCGATTGAAGATTGCTTCGTCTTCAAAGGATGGATTGAAGACCAATACCTCCAGGGGAAGTTTGTACTGTCCGAAAAGTGGAAGGTGAACCCACCACAACCACATACTCCTAAGAAGGCCGATACACCGGGGGCAACCTGCTCCTTTATCGAAGAAGCTCCATGGGAGGTCGTGCTATCAACGAAGACCAGAAGAATGCTGAGAGACCTCCATGCATGCCCTGCGATCGAATGGAAGGACCCTCTTGAACCTCAAATTATCGAAGGGATGTTGAAGCCCCGCCCAATTATAAAGACTAACGATAAGAGCCGAAATACTCACGTCCAACCGTCAAAATCTTCGAAGAAAAAGAAGAAGAAATCCAAGAAGTCCGTGAAGCTTGGAAACGAGCACACGAACTTACAGAAGCAAATAGACGCGCTGGAAGAATACAATCAAAAGGCGCGAACTCCTGTCACACTGCAAGAGTTCCTCAACCATATCTTTCAAGAGGAAGATGAGGGGGAAAGCTCGTCGGATGAATCCGAAGGATACATGGCGAGTTGTAACGTAATCTCCCACTCGTTTACCGATGATGGGAAAACTCCCGGCACTAAGAAGATGGAGGCAGAGCCTGTACCAGAGTGTCCATGGCCAACGGACGAAATGATCGACGCTTTTCTAGACAAGATTCGTCTAAAATGTAAAGCGAACCAGGAGCGTGAAATGACCACGCCGGAAAGAGCCAAATACGGACGACTGGACGGAAGAGTGGAGTTACCCCTGCCAGAACAAAAGGCATCCGAAGTGGACAAGAAAATATTCAAGACAAGGAAAAGGTTCGCCAAAGCCATGTCAATGGGAATGATGCTACCACCTTCGGAAGCAAACACACACGATGGGGTAGAGACGCACCCTGACTATTGCACATATCATCGGAAAATCTCACATCCCACGGAGGAGTGCGACGCCTTTAAGATATGGTGGCAAGGATATGTTGTTCGTCAGCAACATTTTAAGCGCATGAAACGCAAGAGCCGTCAGGAGCGAAGAGGTACTGTCGGAGGACATAACAAGACTACTGGCAACTGTTACATGGTTGACGCCAGAGGGTCACAAGTTCTCACCTTCGGGAGCGACTCTGATGAAGAAATGGCTCTGGGCCCTCTCTTTACAGAATCCGTTCTAGGAAAAAAGGAGGAATCAGAGGCTTGCGAGAACATCCAGCTGCGCAACCGCACGCTCCCGGAGAAGAATCTCGGTCCCGTCGGCCGAAAAGATAAGGGAAAGGAAAAGGTCATTGAAGATATCACTTTAGATGACCGGGTCATAAAAGAGCTAACTAACAAAGACCCTCCCAAAAAGGGTAAGGTGGACTATAACATCCTCGCGCACTTAAGGAAACTACCCTCTCAGCTTAGCATTCTTGATGCCCTTCTATTAGCAAAAGAAGCGCGAGACTCACTCATTAAAGCGTTGCAAGAACCTGAACAATTCCAGGCCGTTCTCGCCACTGAAAGGATGAAGGATGAACTGGAGGAAGTGCATACAGCCGATGTCACTTTCGGTGATGAAGACCTTCTCCTCGGGACGTGCGACCACAACCGTCCCCTATATGTCTCTGGATACTGCCATGACATCAAGATAGGTAAGATCTTAGTGGATAATGGATCCTCCGTCAACCTCCTTAATGTTCGGGTGTTGAAGGAAATCTGCATGAGTGTGCAACACCTCGCTCGTGACAAAATTACTATCTCCGGTTTCGACTCTCAATCGTCACGGACTCTCGGATCTGTAATACTGACGTTACGCTTCGGACTTCTCGTCACAGACATCAAATTCCATGTCATTGACGCCAAGACCTGCTACAACGCCTTGCTCGGCCGTCCCTGGCTACACGAGTACAACATCATCCCTTCTACACAACATCAGTGTATGAAATACTTCAAGGATGGTTTCGAGTACACTGTAACAGGCGAGTTAAACCCGTTTTCTGTGAATGAAGTCCGCAAATACGAAGATGCGAAATACTTTTTGCCAGATTTCGAGGATACAGAAAGGTGTCGCGACCCGAAGAACAAAACCGCCGCCACCATTCCCGTTTTTGGGAGCGATACCGAAGAAGAGGAGGAAATAGTGTATACGGGGCCATCCCAACGCAACAACCTGGGGGCACCCACCCCCGTACCGGTCTTCGGGAGTGATTCGGAGGACGAGGTTAACGTCGTGTTCTCCAATCGGCTGTCAATACAGGCACCCCTTTGCGATGGCCATAGTCTGCAAATCACCATGGTACCGCAAGAACACTATAAGGATCTCGACGCGCTTCAAACCCACAGCGTGCAGGACCTGCAAACATTTTACGTCCCTCCCAAGCGAAGGGGTGAAAAGGTGATCCTATTCTATCAATCCTCAGAGTCGAAGGTGGAGAAAGAGATCTGGCACGGCGTGGATGTTACACTTGACAGGCTCCAACCCATTCGTCTGCCTAGATACTATACAAATGGATTGAAGAAGTTATTGAAGCGCCAAGGAGTACCCTTAAAACAGACTGTGCGGCAGGCTCGGTTCTACAACAGGATTTGGGATGTCCCTGGGACCCAACGCAAATTGCCCAACGGAAAAATAGAAACACTTGGGCTTGGGTACGCGAGAACGGGAAAACAGGAGCGAGCCCACGGCAGCTACGCCATATATACCTTTGATGAAGAAGAAGGCGCCACGTCAGGAGAGACCAATCCCTCATCAAAACTAAACCCCGCGATCGAAGAGCCAAACCCGTTGTTTAAAAGACGAATGGGCGAGCCTACCACGAAAGCGGATCAGAAAATTCGGGAAGATCACAACCACGAAGTGGCCATCTATGAGAAAGCCAGGACGCAACGTCTATTCCAACAAACTGCACAGGCTGCAAAAGATAAAGATGTTCACCATCGTCAACCCGTCATACGAAAGGCTCGACGCAGGGACGGGAATAAATTAAGAAGCGAAAAAAGAAGCCGACAACAACGACGCAGGATTAGAGGGTTACGGGAATTGCGCGGCTCGGACTCGTCCCTCATGGAAAAGATGAGTCGAGCATACTCCTTCCCTCGAGACAAGACGGAACGGTTACTCAAGCTCGCCCTAAAACATCAGATGATCACGCTTCCAGAGTCTAGGCATCCTGAGCAGGCTAGCAAGGTCTCTCATCCGGGTTATTGCTCTTATCACCGAGCCATAGGACATCCGACCGAAGATTGCTTCACCTTCAAGAACTGGGTCGAGGACCAGTACCGACGGGGCAGATTCGCTTTATCCGACGGTTGGAAAGTAACGCCGCCGCAAAGGCACGAGCCTAAAGCCACAAGAGCAGAACCGGATCCGCCTCAGTCTTGGGAGCGAGTTCGCACCTGTTATATGATTACGATATTAAAAGAAGAGCCCGAGAACGAAGATGACCTTCCCCGGTGCTTCGAGAACAGCGATGACGAGTTGATCTCGGAATTTCCGCCCGCTCCGAAAGAACTGGAAGACGGTATACATACTACCGCAGATAACCTCAAGAAGATCGAGCTGGGATCGGCAGACGACCCGCGGCCGACATTTGTCAGCGAGCTGTTATCCGAGGAAAAGGTGGCCGCGTTAAAGAACGTGCTCCTACGGCATAAAGACTGCTTCGCGTGGAACTACTCCGAGATGCCAGGATTGGATCCGGAGATTGCAGTGCATAGATTAGCAATATCCCCGGATATCAAGCCAGTCAAGCAGGCGCCAAGGAGGATGCGACTTGAGCTGGAGATGAGCATCAACGCCGAAGTCAAGAAGTTGATCGATTCCGGATTTATCCAAGAAGTCCAATACCCCGATTGGATCGCCAATATCGTCCCGGTAATGAAGAAGAATGGAACGGTGCGCAGATGCGTGGATTTCAGGGATCTCAATAAAGCATGCCCAAAGGACGATTTCCCGGTGCCGGTAACCGAGCTAATGATAGATAACACGTCTACTCACGAGATCTTCTCCTTTATGGATGGTTCTTCAGGATACAATCAGATAAAAATGCATCCCGAAGACCAGAAGCACACCGCTTTCCGGACCCCTTTGGGTGTATTCTGCTACAGGGTTATGCCCTTTGGCCTAAAGAACGCTGACGCCACCTACCAAAGGGCCATGACAAAAATCTTCGACGATCTCATACACGACATCGTCGAATGCTATATCGATGACCTCGTAGTGAAGAGCATGTCATACGAAGAGCATTTAAAGCATCTCGAAACCGTATTTCAACGCCTTCGGCAATACAATTTGAAAATGAATCCCCTCAAATGCGCGTTTGGAGTCTCCTCGGGTAAATTCCTGGGATTCATCGTTCGACACCGAGGTATTGAAATAGATCCGTCAAAGATTAAAGCGATTATGGAAATGCCCCCGCCAAGAACCCTCAAACAGTTGCGGTCTCTCCAAGGGAAGCTCGCATACATCCGGCGATTTATCGCAAATCTTTCAGGCAAATGCCGCCCCTACAGTCACCTGATGAAGAAGGGAACCCCATTCGTCTGGGATCAAAAATGCCAAGGCGCACTAGACGAGATCAAGCAGTACCTGCAGAACCCGCCGGTATTAGCTGCGCCGGTCAAGGGAAAACCCCTCATTCTTTATACAACCGCCCTCGAAGGTTCCTTGGGCGCATTATGGGCACAAGAGAATGACCAGGGGAAAGAAAGAGCACTTTACTACTTAAGTCGAGTGCTACTGGGGGCAGAAAGCAATTACTCGCCCATTGAAAAGCATTGCTTGGCATTAATCTTTGCAGTAACGAAGCTCAGGCACTATGCGTTGGCGCATGAAGTCCGTCTCATTTCAAAGGTGGATCCCCTTAAATACCTGATGTCAAAGGCTATATTGACGGGACGACTCGCTAAATGGGCCCTACTCTTGATGGAGTTTTCGATAACATATCAACCCCTCAAGGCAATAAAGGGCCAGGCCATTGCCGACTTCCTCGCTGAGCACCCGATACCGGCCGACTCTCCTCTAAACTGTGATTTGCCGGACGAGCATGCATTTGATGCAATTGGCGGTGGAAGCACACGATGGGAACTCTATTTCGATGGAGCGTCCTCCACAAAGAAACAGAAACAGGGTAACCCGATCATCAAATCGGGGATAGGCCTTATCTTTGTAACTCCACAAGGAGGGATAATGCGCTTCGCCTTCTCCTTAACAGAGTCAAGGACAAACAATGAAGCCGAATACGAAGCTCTGATAGCAGGCCTCGAAATCGCCATCAACATGGGAATCGAAGACCTCCACATATACGGGGATTCTCAGCTGGTCGTTAGCCAAATAAATGGTGACTACCAAACATGCAAACCAGAATTGGTGAAATACGGCGTAAAAGTGCGACAACTGTTGGCCCAGATCCCCTCCTATATTCTAGAGAACATACCGCGCGCGGAAAACAGCAAAGCAGACGCGTTGGCCAAACTCGCTAAAGAACTGGCTGACGAGAACCTCGATGACGTCAGAATCGTGGTACAAAGCCGTCGAGTGCTCGCCCCGGCAGAAATACCTCCGGAATTATATAAAGAAAAGGGAGCGATTCAGCAAGCGACCCTACAAATAAAAGACCGTGAGAAGGCTGAGGACTGGAGGGAAGTCTTCATAGACTACTTTAAGTCCCACCGAATGCCCGAAGAGGCGTCCTCAAGGCATCAGCTTATGAAACGAGCTCTATCCTTCGCTTTCGTCAACGATACCCTGTACAAGAGATCGTTTGATTTTCTATGGCTGAGATGCTTGGGACCTGACGAAGCGGAACGAGTCGTTCGAGAAGTTCACGACGGACTTTGCGGTTCTCACCAAGCAGGCCCAAAGATGAAGTTAAAAATTAAACGGATGGGTTACTACTGGCCCACGATGATCCAGGACTGCCTCGAGTATGCAAAGCAATGCCACTCATGCCAGATCCATGGAGACTTCATCCACCAACATCCGAATCCACTACACCCAACGGTGGCCAGCTGGCCATTCGAAATGTGGGGGACTGACATAGTCGGCCCCATAGAGCCGGCATCAGCCCGGGGACATCGTTTTATCCTGGCGACAACTGATTACTTCTCCAAATGGGCAGAAGCGGTACCACTGAGGGAAGTGAAGACGGAGAACATTCTCCATTTCTTCAAAACACACGTCGTCTATCGGTTCGGAACCCCGCGACGGATTATCTCCGATAATGGGCCGGCCTACCGAAGCCATAAGATTAGCCGCTTCGCACAGCAGCACAATATAGACTGGAGATATTCTTCAGTTTACAACCCACGAGCTAACGGTCTGGCCGAGGCTTTCAATAAGACCTTGACGAAGATCATGAAAAAGACCGTCTCCAGGAATAAGAGAGACTGGCACGAAAGGCTGCAAGAAGCCCTCTGGGCTTATCGAACTACATTCAAGACGGCCACGAACACAACGCCGTACGCGTTGGTATTTGGGACGGAAGCAGTTCTCCCCCTCGAGATAGAGTTACCCTCTCTACGAGTAGCAGTCCACCACGAGCTGACGAACGAAGAAAATGCTCACCTTCGGCTTGAGGAGCTTGACGCCCTCGATGAAACCCGGCTCATAGCGCAACAATATCTAGAAGCCTACAAAGCAAAGATGACGCGCTCGTACGAAAGATTGACCAGGCCGAGGACATTCCGCCAAGGCGAACTCGTGCTAGTGGTCAAGAGACCGATGATTCCCAATCGTGCCAAGCGGGGAAAATTTGAGCCAAACTATGAAGGCCCGTACATCATAGACAAGGTCTACCAGGGTGGAGCCTACCTACTCATGGACATGCACGGTGAAAGGCCTTTCAGGCCAGTAAACGGCCGCTTCTTGAAGAAATACCATGCTTAATAAACTGCAGCCTAGGTCAATGATGGATGACGACGACTATGTCCGCTCGCTATCTTCCTAAGCTCAGACTTTACAAGCAGCAGCCGGCCTTCCTATATCGACGGACCGAAACGTCCTTAAACTATCGTCGGACCGAAACGTCCTTAAACTATCGTCGGACCGAAACGTCCTTAAACTAACAGCGGACCGAAACGTCCCTAAACTAATGCCGGACCGAAACGTCCTTAAACTAACAACGGACCGAAACGTCCTTAAACTAACAGCGGACCGAAACGTCCTTAAACTATCGACGGACCGAAACGTCCCTAAACTACCACCGCAACGTCCTTAGGTTGACGAGATGGATAAATAAAAAAAAAATGATAAAAAAAAAAAAAAAAAAAAAAAAAACGGTATGTCCATAAGCAAAATGGGCACGGATGAAAACCCGAAAAGGGCTCCGTGAGTAAAAACAGCAGGGCTGCCGGCAAGTGTTCGTGAAAACCCGAAAGGGCGCGACCTTGTAAAAAAAGAGAAGAGTAAAAATGATATAAATAAAAAAAAAAAACGGTATGTCCATAAGCAAAATGGGCACGGATGAAAACCCGAAAGGGCTCCGTGAGTAAAAACAGCAGGACTACCGGCGAGTGTTTGTGAAAACCCGAAAGGGCGCAACCTCGTTAAAGGACACTTACAGAGTCCTCTCGACCCTGTAAGGAGAAACCACCTGCGTGAGATCCTTACGACTCACAAAGGAGCAGCACACTTAGGGATCCTCACGATTCCTGAGGAGAAAATACACTTACGAGATCCTCACGACTCGTAAGGAGAATTCTCTTATGGGACCCTCACGGCTCATGAGATTTGAAAGTCTTAAGTTACAGAAACCTGAACCTGTTCTTAAGCAAATCCCCCACAACCTCCGATATTGCCCTACAAGAGGCTCAATACTGACCCTTGTATACAATCCACGGGCGCGAATAAACACTTCCCCAACAAAGTCCAACCCTTATAGGTCCTCTCGACCCATAATGAGAAAGTCCTCTTGTAGGGTCCTTACGACAGACAGAGGAGCACACACTTAGGAATCCTCACGATCCCTAAGGAGAAAACACACCTACGAGATCCTCACGACTCGCGGGGAGAAATACCTTTGTGAGACCTCTACGGCTCATGAAGTCAAAAGCCTTGGTTAACAGGACCCTTAACCCTGTTTGCTGAGCCACCTTTGTTCATTATCGACAAAGGCAAATGATGATTCGCTCCTGGCAACATCCCAGTTGCAGCGATGCTGATGCCGAAATCGGTGTCCCAAAGCCGAGCTTGCGGCGAAAAAGCTAGCAAGCCACACATGCCTACGAAATAGCCGAAATGATGGGGCAACTTGCAATAAAAAGCAGCAAGTAAAAATGTATGCATGAAAAATAGCCGAAATGATAGGGCAACTCGCAATAAAAAAAAAAAGCAGCGAGTAAAAATAAAACAAATAGCCGAAATGATTGGGCACCGCGAAAAATAGCCGAAATGATTGGGCAATCGCGACCTTCACGATATAAAAAGCTGAAATGATAGAGCATCGCGGAAAGAATAAAAGAAATGATGGAAAAATGAAACCTTTTTGCCCTACAGGTGATACTACAACAATCCCTGTACACAATCCGGGGGCGCAAACAAAGAAAGAGTCGTACTCCTTCCCCCAGGTTTCACCAAAAAAGAAGAAGCCAGGTCTCGACGGGCCACAAGCGACCTAGAGATCATCCAAACACTCGTCTCGTAACAACGGACATGACTTCAAACAAAGCAGAGCAGCGGCAGCTCCCAATTCCATGGCTCGGTGGTATACATATCGCCAACAGTCAAACCTCCATTCCGTGAAATGCGGATACAATCGATAAAATTCCTGGTTACGTGGAACGCGGATAACGTCACTCTTTGACCCCGTGGAAAACGTCCAGAGCGGATCCTGGTCCTCGCAGAGCATGGTAGTGAACCCGTGCGAAGCATCCAGAGCGGAGCCTAGTCCTCGCCTAACGCGGCAGTGAACCCGTGTGAAGCATCTAGTGCAAACTTCCTGGTTACGTGGAACGCGGATAACGTCACTCTTTGACCCCGTGGAAAACGTCCAGAGCGGATCCTGGTCCTCGCAGAGCATGGCAGTGAACCCGTGCGAAGCATCCAGAGCGGAGCCTAGTCCTCGCCTAACGCGGCAGTGAACCCGTGTGAAGCATCTAGTGCAAACTTCCTGGTTACGTGGAACGCGGATAACGTCACTCTTTGACCCCGTGGAAAACGTCCAGAGCGGATCCTGGTCCTCGCAGAGCATGGCAGTGAACCCGTGCGAAGCATCCAGAGCGGAGCCTAGTCCTCGCCTAACGCGGCAGTGAACCCGTGTGAAGCATCTAGTGCAAACTTCCTGGTTACGTGGAACGCGGATAACGTCACTCTTTGACCCCGTGGAAAACGTCCAGAGCGGATCCTGGTCCTCGCAGAGCATGGCAGTGAACCCGTGCGAAGCATCCAGAGCGGAGCCTAGTCCTCGCCTAACGCGGCAGTGAACCCGTGTGAAGCATCTAGTGCAAACTTCCTGGTTACGTGGAACGCGGATAACGTCACTCTTTGACCCCGTGGAAAACGTCCAGAGCGGATCCTGGTCCTCGCAGAGCATGGCAGTGAACCCGTGCGAAGCATCCAGAGCGGAGCCTAGTCCTCGCCTAACGCGGCAGTGAACCCGTGTGAAGCATCTAGTGCAAACTTCCTGGTCACGTGGAACGCGGATAACGTCATTCTTTGACCCCGTGGAAAACGTCCAGAGCGGAGCCTGGTCCTCGCCAAGCACGGCAGTGAACCCGTGTGAAGCATCCAGAGCAAACACCGGACTGTGGAGTCCTTAAAATCCACGGACTATGACGTCCTTAACCTCGACCGTGATGTCTTAAAACTAACGATCAATCCCCCCGATTCCCTACGGATTTCGCCTTGGTTTAAGGGTACATCTCTTCACTCCTTTGATACCTGGCGTTGTAATTCCTCAACGTCTTCAAAGAGGTGGCGGGTCCCTGCAACCAAACACCGGACTGTGGAGTCCCTAAATCCACGGACTATGAGGTCCTTAACCTTGACCGTGATGTCTTAAAACTAACATCGGACTGTGGAGTCCTTAAATCCACGGACTATGAGGTCCTTAACCTTGACCGCGACGTCTTTAAACTACGATACCTCGAAAGATCCCTGACTCCGTGAAACGCGGATAAGGATGATCACATCCAACACTTGCAGGCCCTCACGACCTGTAAGGAAGAAAAACTCTCTTGTGGGATCCTTACGACTCTCAAGGGAAAACCCTTTTAAGAATCCTCACGATTCTTAAGAAGAACTCACACCTATGGGATCCTCTCGACCTGTAGGGAGAAAAACTCTTTATGAGACCCTTGTGGCTCGTAAAAAGCAAAAGCCTTAGGAAACAGATCCTAACCCTGAATCCTAAGCCACGGCCGTCCTGCAAGAAGATTAAGATAGAATATCCGCAGAATGCATTCAATGAAAAGGAGACACATCATTGGCAAGAAAAATGTATCTTTTATTCATAAACCAAAACGGGTACAAAGTACAATTTATGGAAGGAACAAAAAGAAAATACTCTCATCCATGAGTATGTACAAAAAGGAAGAAAAAGATACAAATGTTTCAGGCCGGCGGGCGATTCAGCAACTTGGTCAGCTCATCCTGCTTTTGCTGAGCCACGGCTTCATGACGCAAGATCTCCAGAAGACGAGCCTCCGCCTGAGCTTGCTGGGCCTGATATGAAGCGAGCCGGGCTTCAAGCTCTTTTTCAGTAACCTTATGAGCCTCAACCCTCTCGCGAGTAAACGTGACGGCTTTGTCAAGAGCCACCACCTCTTTGATGGACTCCTGTAGCACCCGCCACAGTTCATACGCTTTATTGGCCCTGGCTGTGAGATTGGCTTGAAGCTCGCCCAGCGCCTTAGAGGCTAGCTCCCTCTCCGAGAATTTGCGGCCAAGCCTCTTTTCACATGACATCATATTTGCCGCACATCGTGCTATCAGACCTCGCAACTCCGCTTTTGCAACCACGGCTTCTGAGGAAAGGCGAGAACATTCAAGAGCATACAAACAAGCCTCCACCTTCCTGCAGAACTCCACCCAGACCCGCACCACCTCCTCGCTATGATAGGTGGCAAGAAAAGGAAGAGAGCCGTTGGCTTCAGCGGCAAATGCTTCGGCCGTGGTCGTACTACCAGCACGGAGTTCCTCGATGAAAGAAGATAGGGAGACAAGGCTCAATTGGGCCAATCGCTCTGAAGCCCGCAAGGCATAGGGGCCGGACGGCATCACAATGCGCGATTCCAGAGCCATGGAAACTGGCAGGGCTGTTCAAGTTTGGCAAGTGTTAATAAAACTCTTAAACGCGGAACGAATGAGATTATAATAAAAATGTCACTCACCGATAGTCATGCAAGTAGGAGCCGAAGGTTCCCCTGGCCCTTCGACGACCTCGACCTCATCGTCGGCTTCCAAAACTATAAGAGGCATCAATGTCATTTCGCAAAATAGTAACAATACTATGGTAAAAAAAATGGCGAATGACACCAACCTTGCCCAGACGAGAGGACAATGCATTGAGGGGAGATCGCCTGCGGAGCTGCCATCTCCAATAAACGCTGAAATGACTGTCGGGGCGATAGATCCGCGATCGTGGCTGCCAAACCGCGCAATTCTGGGAAAAGATAAAAGGATTCAGACTATGAAAGGGTTGCTAAATTAAAACACAGAGGAATACCTTCAACAGTCCTCCCATTCCGAGCCGGGGGGATAGCAGCTTCAACGTTCTCCGTCGTGACCTCAGGCTCCAACAAAGGGAGAGTAGTCCCGACTACCTCGCCCCCAGCCTTTGGGCCGCTCGCAGTAGGAGTCATTGGGGCGTAGGCCTCCAAAGGAGCCTCCTCCAAAGGGACAAGCACGCCCTGGCCAAGAACCGCCGCTGGAAATTCCACCGCGAGAGGAGCTTCGGCGGGCTTTAGCTTTAATAGGCCCGTAGGAAGCTCCCCCAGCGTCGAAGATTCTGCATAATCCAAATAAGAATAATGATGTATATGCACAGGCATAAATAGTCGGAGAGACTACAAAGGAAGCACAACGTACCTATATGCAAAGAAGCCCTCAATATGGCTTCTTCAAGCCGCTGCTCCTTCTCAAGGAGGTGGGCTCGCCGGGGTTCAAGCGTAGATTCATGACCGCCAGTCCACAAAGAGAGTGCATCAGCCGCGTCTTCTGAAGCGGCCTGCTTCAAAGCCCTTTCCCCCCATTCCTCTAAAGGGCCGATAAATCGCCGCCGAATCCACGAAGGGTCTTCGTAAAAAATTACAGCGGGATAAGACTTCTTCGGAACCTTGGCATTATGGGACGGGTCTTTCGAACGCCGTAAGGCCTCAGCCAGTTGTGCAGCCTCCTCGTCAGCCGAACTCGGGAAGAGAAGTCCCGTGTCTGACCCTTGCAAGTCCGAGGGTTCGTCTTCAACGACAGGCTCAGATTCCACCACAGAATCAAGCGGGGGAGTAGCCACTTTCCTCCGTCGTTTAGACCCAGAGCCGGCCGCTGAAGATAACCGCTTCCTCCCTCGCGAAGCCTTAGGGCGGCGCTGACCCACATCGCCTTCGGCACTCTCGTCCCTGTTACTTTCGCTCGGCGCCACAACCGAGGACAACGCCGCCGGTATCGACGCCACGGGGGACGGTACCGCTGCCGGCAGAGGTGCTACTACTGGAGCCCGTCTACCCCGCGATCGGGAACCCAAGGGCATACCAGCTGTTGGAGTAAGGTCCACCCCTGACTCTCCCGGAATGAGGGCGACGCCAATCTCCCTCAAAGGGAAGCGGACTGGAATCCTCGGTCGCAGTTTAGCTCTCGAAACCTGAGGAGGGGAGTCGTGACCAAGGAGAACCCTTCTTTCTTCAGCAATGATTGGGGTGATTCGATGAAGATACCAGCCCGTAAATGCACCTACGCATCGAGGCATATACTCGGCTTCAGGGACCATGAAATGAGAGCCGGTGTTCAACCGCATGAAATGATGGGCGGCATCGCGAACAGCGTCGAGCGAAGGGATCGGAGCGACTATAAAAGCCTCAAAAGGAACGCCTTGGTCGTATCCAAGCTGCCGGGCAAATCGGTGCGGATTGTACCGCATAAAAAGAGCTGCACTATCCTGGCGAAACACCAAGTAGCCTGGTCTAATTGAATACAAATGTATGGCCTCTCGGGGCTTCAGAGAAGGCGCGTCGTCCTTCGACTGATCCCAAAGTTGCTGAATGGGACCCGAAGGAGTAGACAGAACCCGATCATTAAAAACCAACCCGCCGGCAGTAGCGTGAGGGGAAATCAGCACCCGAATAGCCCCAAATTGAGTTGGATCGGCAGCAGAAGCACCCACCAGTCGCATGAGTCGCGGGAAAGTATAGGCGTCGTAAAAAGCGGGCCTCTGATGCATAGCAAAAGACCCCAGCACATGCATTTCGATCCACGACGTGAAATAATGAAGCGAAAAGTTCACTACGTCCACGCCAGGCGTAGAAGTATTAGCTGCGGTGCCTAATCCGTTATAGAGGTGCGCCAAGGCCGGGATGCCGATAGCCAACCTCGTCCCCTTAGCAATACGATGAGCCGGGTAGATGACCGAGGCTCTCATGAAGCGGCGATGCATGGGGATAACGAACCAACTAAGCCAGACGCTAACAAACCCCACAAAAAACGTCTCCTCGTCCATGCCTGGGGCAGCAATGGATTCAAAAGAGATCGGCGATATAATAGGGATGTAATACTGAGGTAGATCTGATTCGTTGGTCGGCAACCTCTTCGGGCCAAACCCAAAAGGGTCCCCGATGTTGGCAAACTTCGGGGCTGTCTTCGATAAGGCGTCCTCACGAAGGAAACGAGCAATGAAGCTCTTGAAAGTAACGCCCTGCTCTTCAGACTCGGTGAACAATCGGTCGAAGATACCTAGGGCCTTAATTAAACTGGGGCGCTTGTGGCGAATAGCATTCTCAGCAGACAGGCCGTCAATTGGGGCGGACTCGGGCTCAAAAACGTACTCGTCAGGAGGCAACAACTCCTCGTACAGACTACCCCTTATCGGCAGCCCCGAGATATCATAGAATTCGGCCAGAGAAATCGAAACCTCTCGATCTCCCAGAATGAAGGTATTAGTGGGAAGATTCCACTGGTTCAAAAACGCCTTGACCCACCAGGCATGTGGGGACTTGTAATGGAATAGCGACGCGTATACGGCCTGATAAAGCCCAACTTTCTGCAATCGCGCCCGATGGGCGGAAAGGATGTAGCGAGCCCAAAGAAGGTAGCCCGTAGGATGCCTGGGAGTGAGCCCTATCTTATAAATTTGCCCCCATGGGTGGGCCTCACCCTGGCAGATACGCCGCCCCAATATGTCTATGGCTGGAATCGGATGGTTCGGAATACCGGTCGTCGAAGGCTCAAGCCTCCCCGTTGGGGTCCAGTTGGGCATTTCCACAGCAAAAGCTGTCCTTGGAGGATCCATCGGTAAAAAGGGGAAAGTAGGCTCCGTTGGCACCGCGCAGAGAAAACTCCGACGACCCTGGATAATCTGACTATACCAAGACCCCCACTGAAGGAGGTTGGTACAGTTCGGGTCATGAGCCCGAATCATCGTCATCACTTCCTCATCAGACGGTGACTGAGGAAAAGCCGCCTCCGAGCGAGAAAAGGGAAAGCGTGGAGCAGAAGCCATCGCACCTGAAATCCAACAAAAGAAGACCGTTAATAAGAAAGTCAACGATGTTTACTCATGCATGAACATGAAGACTAGTGGGAGAAAGCAATAGCAAAGTTTCCTGGGACCATTGGCTATAAAACACATGGACCCCACAGAATCCGGATGACGGCTCATTAATAATAAGACCAAACAGTTACAATAAAGCGAAAGGGAATATCCTCATTTAATAAAAAATGATGGCCATGCACATTCCCCCAACAGGATCTGTCTCGGGCTCTACAGTGAACCCAACAAAATCAAGGGAATTAAATTCCCACAGAGGGCATCATTACAAAGCCCCCATTGCATTAATTGCAGGAAGAACAACCTTGGGCCAAGAGACCCCAAGGAGCCTCTGTGTGAAGAGATTAAGTTCTTCATAGGAATTAAATTCCTTATTAAAAAAAAAGGGGGGGAATTAAATTCCCAGAAATAATTTTGATGGAATTAAAGTCCATGGAGTTGAAACGTTGTCATCATCTCCCCAAGGGTCACCTAAAACCTAAGAGATCTACAGTTCGAAGGCTCCCTGTTCTTATGGAGAAACGTGAAGAAAAATGGGTTCTTTGCGAAACCCTTAATATAGATTTGAAATCCAAAGAGTTCTTTTAAAGACGAAGGCTCTTTGGCCGTTCAACATTATTACCTGAGGAAAAGGGATCCGTCAACAGAGTTAAACTCCGGGAAATGTCTGAGACAGAGAACTAAGCTCTGAAAGCGAGAATTAAATTCTCAACGAAAAAGTTCTCAGAAGAAGAAGATGAACAAAGTGAAGGCTCCTATGAAGAGACAGTGGTATTTATAGAAGACAATGAAAACGCTTCGTCTCCCCAGATCCCTAGAAGAATCCAACGGTCACAAGAGGTGACAGCGTTGCACTCACGTGCAGACACGTGAGAACAACGCTGTGGGGGCATTTGTTTCCTGATTTAAAATCAGGAAGCTTCTGTGAAAAGCTTCAGAAGAGGGTCACGTGCTTACACGTGACTAGCCGTCGCGTGTTCGCACGTGACACCTGAACGCATCATTCAAGCAAGTTCAGTCTCCTGACTAAGTCGAAGAAAAGGGGGCTTCAGGAAGGGTCACGTGCTCCCACGTGATCAAGGTCACGTGTCGACACGTGACATTTAAATTCAAGCAGCAAAGGCGCACATTGGTTCCCTGATCAAGTCAAGGAAAAAAGCTTCAGAAGAGGTCACGTGCTCCCACGTGACCAGGGTCACGTGTCGACACGTGACGTTCAAGGCAGCAAACTCGCGTCTCCAGAACAACCAAGGAAAGAGAGCTCAAACAAAGGGTCACGTGCTCACACGTGACCAGGGGTCACGTGGTAGCACGTGATGTTTAAGCAGCAATCAGAAGACACAGCGCAGAAAGCTCGTTCCAAAGGGGGTCACGTGCTCACACGTGACCATGGGTCACGTGGTCACACGTGACCGACTTTCAAAGCCCATTTTTGACGACAGAATTAAATTCTGAAGGAAATTCGAATCTTTCCAAAGGAAAGTAATTATTTGGGACTAATCAAATCAAAGATTCAGAGATGATTAAAGATCATCTATCTATGGAAAATCTCGGCTTTGGGAAAGATTTCCCCCTTAAATCTAACCAAAATATCAAAGGAGAATCTCTGAATTCAAGATCCAATGGTGAATAAAATTCACCTAATAATCCAAAGGCCCAAAATGAATTATGGATGCAAATCAAATCTCCCAATGAAGATTCGTCAAAAAACTGATTGATGCGGCTGCCTCTCCTATAAATAGGAGCCAAGAGACAAAAAAAAGAGATATACATGCGCAGAGAAGAAAAGAGAAAAGGAGAAGAGCTTTGATACTTCGAAAAGACTCAGATCTTCTGCAAAAAACCCTAGGTAAGAAAGGGAAGGCATTTTGAAAGAAGCAGAATTTAATTCTCAACAGAGTTTAACTCTGATAATATAAAAGCAGAAGAACTTATTTCTTCTCTCTTTGATAGAGGATCTGCAAAGTGCACATCTCCCCTTAAGGTTGAGAATTTAATTCTCAACGGGTTGAGATCCTGCCATGCAGATCCAAAACATAGAGAAGGAGTGCAAACTTGAGAATTTAATTCTCACAGAACTATAGGAATTTAATTCCTCCAAAATAAAGTGGGGCTAGACCCTATATCATGGGAATTTAATTCCTTCAAAACAAAAAAAAAAGAGAAACAGGGTTTAACCCTAATTAAAGAACTTAGTTCTGTTGAAACAACGATCATCATTTCCTCAAAAATTTTATTAGGGTTCAACCCTATTCAGCCCTTCACATAAACGGGGAATTTAACTCCCGCAGAAAATTCAGAGTTAAACTCTATTCCAGAATACAAGTCTTCAAAAGAAAGAAGGATTTAATTCCTCTGAAATTAAAAAGTCTCCGGAATTTAATTCCTGAAAAAAGGAGTAACAAATCCTCTGAAAAAAACCACATTAAGGCAGGGTCACGTGTCACCACGTGACCCCCCCTCAAAAGCCCTACAGAAAACCCCTTTGAGGCAGCACCCCACGTGACCCACGTGACTTTCAGCAGAAGCCTTAACGCATAGGCATTTGAATGCCCATCACGTGCTGACACGTGATGCTATCAAAAGATGCAGTAATTTCAGCAGAACAAATGGAGGAAGGGCGCTCTCACGTGCTGCCACGTGACCCCTCTTGTCTTAGTGTTTAACACTAAATTGAAACTCTCGCACTCAGTGTTAAAATATTGTTGGGCCTTAGTGTTCAACACTAATTAAAAAGCTTTATCTGCAGTGTTCAACACTGATTACCTTAGTGTTTAAATACTAATCTGAGATCTTCATTTGCAGTGTTCAACACTGATCTGTTTTAGTGTTTAACACTAATTTGAGAAGCCTTATTGCTGGTGTTTAACACCAATTATTTCTTAGTGTTAAACACTAACTCGTTAACCGCATTCCCAGTGTTCAACACTGATTGCTCTATAGTGTTTAACACTAGGCTTTGGCCCAATTGGCTAAATGGATAGAGGCAAAGCCTCTCCTTCAATGGATCAGCAAAAAGTCAATGTTTCAGACCCGACTGGACTTAGCCCAAGCTGGCCATAAGTCCTCAATTTGTGATTAACTGGGCTAATGGGCTCATAACATAATTAATCAGTCTCGACCCCAAATTGGGTCAGGGACTATTAAATCCATTCCGGTTCTAGGGTACATCTCTTCACTCCTTTGAAACTTGGCATTGTAATCCCTCAATGTCTTCAAAGAGGTGACGGGTCCCGACGGCCACTCATGATATGGACTGTGGGGTCCTTAAACCCATGCCTAATGCAAAATTCCTGGTTACGTGGAACACGGATAATGTCACTCTTTGACCCCGTGGGAAACGTCCAGAGCGGATCCTGGTCCTCGCAGAGCACGGCAGTGAACCCGTGTGAAGCATCCAGAGCGGAGCCTGGTCCTCGCCAAGCACGGCAGTGAACCCGTGTGAAGCATCCAGAGCAAATACTGGACCGCAATGTCCTTAAACTACCCATGGACCGCAATGTCCTTAAACTACCCACGGACCGCAACGTCCTTAAACTACCCATGGACCGCAATGTCCTTAAACTACCCACGGACCGCAATGTCCTTAAACTACCCACGGACCGCAATGTCCTTAAACTACCCACGGACCGCAATGTCCTTAAACTACCCATGGACCGCAACGTCCCTAAACTAGAACAATAGGGCCCTCCATATGCTCTTTTGTCGGATCTAAACGGTCCCGTTTAAGTTGATCTTAGCCTCCAAAAATGGCTAACGCGTCCTTAAACCTTCAAACAGATTGGACTACGAATCCCCTAAATTAACTCCGGCTCGAGGGTACATCTCTGAACTCCTCTGACATCCGTCGTTGTAATCTTTCAACGTCGTCAGAGAGGTGATGAGTCCCGATGGCCATACATACGATGGACCACTACGTCCCTAAACTGGAACATTAGAGTCCAAACACTCTTCTGTCGGATCTAAACGATCCCGTTAAGTTGATCTTAGTCACAAAGTTAGACTAACGTATCCTTAACAAACGTTTGAGTTGATCTTAGCCTCAAGTATGGCTGACGTATCCTCAAACCAAACTCCCAAACCCAAATCTAAGATAATGCGGATTTGGACTAGTCCACGCCCTACGGGCGACGACATAACTCAGTCTCCGTAAACAATCCACGGGCAACAAAACAAACACCCACGACACGAAGTGACCATCTGGAGAAGGAGAAAGTTGTTACCGCAACGCGGTAGCGTAATTAACTGCAGGGGCTTGCGCCTGCAGGGAAGAGCGTCCCCACAATCAAAAACCCCTCAAATGAGGGGGAATCTGACGAAGTCTGCTACATCGGACGCATCCGTCTAAACCTTCGATACATGGTGCCATAAATCAACTTGGCATCTTCGGAGGGGTAGACGGATAGCACCAATTAGCATCTGCCCCGAACCCCAGGCATTCGGACGTCCCGACGTCCCGGCCGCCGTTCGGAGGGGAACAGTCGTCAAAGAACTGCCACGCTTACTCGTCAGATTTAGATAGGAAGTGGCCCTGACAGATGGTTTCCAGCAACTGCTTCGTTGCTGGGTTCAGTCCCTCGTATAAGGTTTGGCAGAGTTGCCATTTCTCTATACCGTGGTGAGGACACTGAACAAGAAGGTCTTTGTATCGGTCAAAGCACTTCCAGAAGGGTTCAGAAGGAAGCTGGGAGAATTGGTTGATTTCATTTTGAATCCTTGCGGTCTTATGATTTGGATAGAATTTTTTCAGAAACGCTTTAACAAACTCGTCCCAGCTGGTGATGGAGTGGGAAGCGGTGCTATACAGCCATTTTTCAGCAAGATCGCATAAAGTGAACGGAATGACCCGTAGACGTATAGCATCGTCCGACAGCTGGGTGGTTTTCATCATGGCACAGACATTTTGAAATTTGTTAATGAAGATATAGGCATCTTCAGATTCAAGCCCATGAAAACGTGGAAGCATGTTGATGAAATGGGGCTTAATTTCAAAGTTGTCCCCATTGGCCGGAGGAAGAGAAAGGCAGGTGGGAAGTGCAGAACGGGTGGGGTAGAAACGATCCTGGAGCGCAATTCGCTGCGGCGCTACAACAGGCGGAGGTGGTGGGATATTGGTCTCCGTAGGAGGTGGAGCCAATCCAGCGGTGGTCAAAGAGATGTTCGGATTAAATCCCGACATCGCGGAAGAAGAGGTTGGTGAAGGTGAAGGTGAAGGTGAAGGTGAAGATGTATGAACAGAATTCCGGTCAACGTCGGAGTTGGCCGGCAAAGGAAGTGGTGAAAGAGGAGTGGACGAAGTATCGACTTCGGAGTCGATCGCGTAGTCGGCCGCGACTAACGTAACGCGGACTAGACGGGCGCTAGTGTCCCGAGTCCAAGCGGACATACACTAAACGAGTTTAGTATAGTCAAAGCGGAGAAGGTGAGGGTAAGAAAACGTCAATGGAGAAAGGCGATGGGTGGTGGGTGAAAATGGATTTGGCGACAAAAGGGCAAGCTTTTATAAAAGTTTTTGATTTTTTCTTTTTTTTTCTTTTTAGAAAGAGATTTACAGAAATATGTACGGAAATACGGCTTAAGCAATCACAAACAAGATATGCACAATCACACCTAGATCTACGGTCGCCTAGGTCTACTAGACCTGCTCCTGAATTTGATTGTCGAAGTTAAACAATGTCGAGAAACGGGCTTAAAAATACACTGATCACGAGGCCAGGTAAGTGCAGAGATAAGGGGAGGTTATCCAACGCTTTCGCGAAGTTCCTTAATTAAATAACCCTTTCTCTTTCGGCGGTTGCGCCTTTAACACTTTCCTAGACACCCCGTAAACAATATACGGTTAAGCGAGGTTCTAAACACTGTTTATCTTCTCCTAATGAGCGCGAAGTCCTTAGGGCTGAAGTCTAGTATTTTTTAATTTACAACGGACAATGCATATGCTTTAGTGATTTTTGGGGTCCTGGGAAGGGTGATGAAATCCCCACCCAATCTGGATTGGTTTCAAGCCCCTTAAGTACGTATTAAAGAAATGCAAGGCAGTAACAAATCAACTGCAAACAATTTTTATTTGCGGCGCAAAGAATCCTGCACAAGAACAGTTTATTGGAAGGGGGAGAAGAGTTTGCGCAAAGAAGGCTGCAGAAACACAGTTCAGTGGAGTTCAGAGGAGAGGGGAGAGGCAGAGAGACTTACAGAGAGAAAAATTGCACCCTGAAGGCACTAAATGGCCGCTGTTCCGCGGCCAAACACCTACTTAGGCCGCGGATCCGCGGCTAAGTTGAGGAATTGGGGCTCTGAAAAATTTTGGTGTCCTCTGTTGTTTGTCCTATGCTTGTCTGGATGTGCTGAATCTTGATTTGTTCACTGTATATGCTCTAGATTTGTACAGTAGACCGGATGCTTCGTTTTGTCCGTCGCGGTGTAGCCGCGAAAATGTGGGTCTATCTTCCCACGTCTTTGGCACTGTACTTGAACTCCGTATTTTCAACGTCCTTGGCGTCGATCTTGAACTTCGTATTTTCCTGCACACTTGCACAAAAACTAATCAAGAATAACAAGATGGTTTTTTACAATGTATACTTTTTTCGTTTTTTTTTCTTTTTTATACTTACAAATTAACCCGAAATTACACAAGGAAATAAACTACCGTCTTCCCGGCAACGGCGCCATTTGATTGTTATGTTACGTGCGTGTTCAAGTTTAGTTTAAATACCGCAATCAAGACGGTTTCGCTTGTAGCTAGCCGGTTGAGTACGGGTCGTCCGCAGGGAGATGGGAGTCTTTTTCAAAGTGTTTTAACGAGTTAAGTCCTGTTTTCAGATTTTGTTGGATTATCTAAGTGTTGAGTTGATATTTAAAGAGAGCTTGTTAGGGTTAGGATTAGGTTAGTTTGAGTTAGGAGTCTCCACATCTTTCGTTGCCCCACTTAATATCGGTGTTACGGTAATCGGCAACAACGGGGATTAGCACGACTAGGAAGGAACTTGTGAGTATAAGCTAGGCTTTCCAACGCATAGTCCTTCCTTTTGGTGCTTGTCCGTCCGTTCTTGGCTCTTATCCATATCCTCCGGTTAATTCAACCACAACCGGTCTTACTACGGAATCACCGCTATCATGTAGGATAGGGTGCCGTAAGGAGCGGATTGTGGTTCAATTAACGGGAGTCGATTTAAGTTGTTGGGCAAGAAAAGAGTGAGAGAGATTTCCTTCTCTCAAACTTCCCTTATCCTACCCTAACAAGTATAAAACTACTCACACTTCATGATAAGGAAAAACAAAGCAAAACAAAAGAGGAAGATAGAAAGAAGGAGATTAGAAGAATACGACTAACTATTTGCGACCTCACCTTGGCGAGGATCGAGCGTAAGTATCATTGTCGTATGAATGATAAAGAAAAAGAGAGAAGAAAGAAACAATCAAGCAAATAACAACAACTACTTAACAATTAAAATTACAACAAATTACAACAAGTAAAGAAAGAGACAAGCATGATAATAAAAATGGTCTTCTTTATTCATCACTCTTCACTCAAAAGCTCACTACAAGTTTAATGGAGAAAAGGTGAGAAGAGGAAGAAGAACAATACTAAAACTAGGCAAAATGAAAATACAAGAATTCCCCTTTCCTTCACAAAATTCTGGGCTATTTATAGGCTAAGAAATGAAACCCTAGGGCAACCACCAGAACACATCCGAAAAGACCAAAATACCCCTGGAAGCTCGTGCTCTAACCTGACTGTACGGCCGCGGATCCGCCGCCTAGACCCCTCTATGGCCGCGGATCCGCGCCCCTATAGTGGACTTAGGGTGTGGGCTTCTGTGTACTTTCCTGTTCTCCTGTCCCCTCTTGTCTGGTGTATATATTTTCTGAAAACTCTTTCCCATTTCTTCCAGAATTTCTATTGAGGAAAGGTGGACTTTTTTGTGGATGATTGCCTCGAGCTCCGCGTAGATCTCTTGGATTTTGTGCTACCATTGAGCCTTGTGCATGAGAATGATATTGCTTTGACACTTTGTCTTCCTAAACTGGTATCTGGCAACATACGGATGAAGAGCGGAGACCGTGTTTTATCTGTGGTTGGCAGGAACCGGATTTTGTCGTGTTTTCCATGAATTTCTCCGTTTGAGAACCGGGAACCTGTATCCTGCAATTGACTAGCAAACACGGCTCAAGAGTATCTACCGATATGCAATGTGATAAAAATTGGGCGGTATGAAAATGCAAAAATCTGATATGAACAGCAGGATTCGTACTTAAGATACGTCCTGATGTTATAGCGGATCTTGGGACGACGATACATGTGAATAGTGTTATACATTGAATAGTTGACATGTGATCGTGATATGAGATAAGATATGTTAAGATATTCATAATAGGTCGCATTAGGCGATATATACCTCTTTATGACGATATTTGATGATGATATCAGTTTGTATGAGGCTGTAGATCAGCAGTCAGATCATGATTAGATTGATGATATTAGTATTGTAGTAGACGTAGATCAGTACCCCGGATTATGATCCTTGATAAAGAGGATACCAAATGATTAATTTGATGAATATGATACTGACCTGTACCCAGATTTGGGGATGCCGTACGACGGATTTACGTACGAGCTATATATTGATGTTTGATCCGCACTTTTGACTTGGGAATGTCTAATTATTGATATGGTATCGGATGTGATATTATTGAGGAAGGATCACCGACTAACGTATACATGTAGGTATATGTATCGACTCAGAGGTTAGGCGGTTTCCTTACCTTCAGTAGCCAGTTAGCTTAGCCCTTTAGTTTAGTGTAGTTGTTAGACTAGATTTATATTAAATATAGATTTGTTATCTTTGTGTCTAGTATTTAGCTCTCGCTCATTATTATTGTTCGCTCCGCATCGCCTGCTTACATTATGATTCATATTCTATTGTTGATATCATGCTGTTAGGACACCAGCACCATTACCGATGACGCGTCTGTACCACGTACACTTACTTGCCGGCTCACACACATCTTCATCGTTAATTGCCATGTCACGAACACTTTAGAAAATACTATTTCATTTGACATAGGTTGTTAGCTAATAGTTTAGACATGATTTTAGTGTACTTGCCTTATATGCTAGTTTAGACATTGTAGTTATTACTTGCTACTTCACACATGTTATTATTCATTGATATGCCGCATTCATGGATTTTTATGTCTATATTCACTGTTTATATGCTATTAAGGATTTGGATTCGGATTTTCATGAGATTTCCTGGATTTGGGGGAAAACCGCAAAAACACTTATAAACTTCTTTCTCTCCTTTTTTTAAAAAAGAAAAGTGCGGTTTTCCGATGATGTATGAGTCGTCCACCATGAGTTTGCTGATGGATTTCGAGACCGATTCGAGGAGTTGGATAAACCGTTTCGGGTACATGGTGGACCCGGTAAGGTACCCCGGGGCAAGAAGCGCGTGGTGATGACGATGTGAGCCTGGCAGGGGAGCACTACCTACCGGTGATTTTACCCGACGCGTCGGATATCCGGAGGATACCGTCGTGGTCTTGAGATTGATGGTAGGGGCCGGTCTGGACTGACGGCGCCCTAGATAGTGAGATTGACATACAGAGATTTTGAGATATTGAGGTACAGAGATTGCGAAACAGAGATATCGAGAGATTTGGATACTTGTTTTGTGTCGATGCTAGGCACTGTTTATGCTGATTCCATTTATGATACCTCGTTTTTTAAAAAAAGATACAAAAATCTCACTAAGTTATGAAAGCAGTTTCTTCAGTTTCATGTATTCTGTTTTCATGCATTCATACCGCATCCATATGATATATTGCTACCTGAGGCACTGACACGGGCACATGGGATTACACTTGGGTTAGATATTTACCCTAGCCATTGTTATAGGCTGCAGGTTTTATATTTGAGGATTATATATTATGATCGTATGACCTAGGATTGCGTCATACATGCGGTTTCTGTTCGTAGATGTTTTTCTACTCACGAGTTGGCAACTCACCCCCGTTGTGCCACAGTTTCTTGCAGGTTTTGCCGTACAGGTTTCATTACGGCTTTGCTGGCACTGCTTCTTTCGGGTGATTTGCTAGTAGGTGGGTTTATTGGTATCGTACCCATCATTATACTTTGTATAATATTATTCTGTTGTATCTAGAAGTTCCATCAACCAAACATGTATTTATTTCAGAGATAGAGACCAGTGATGTTTATTCTTTCGACCTCAGAGTCGCGCGTGGTATTTCTCTATGGATTTCTTGCTGTTTGAGTTTACTTTTGAGTTTTGATTCTCGCCCTTGGCGTTGTATATTATATTGCTTGTGTGGTTGTGACCGTCGATTGACGAAGAGCTAGCTCCCGCTTGGGGATGCCCTTTTTGTTTGATTTCGTATACTATTCATGTTGTATCCCATTTGGGGCCCAGTATTTACAAAGGAGACTCTGCCGAAATTTTCAGAAAATACTTGATGTTTTTAAAACGCATAATTCGGCTTATGCTATTAAAACTACTTGTTTTAAGTTGGTTTTTCCTTCACTCCATTACTTTTCTTGGTTTGGATTTCTGGGTTTTCGGCTTACTTAGATTACGTACGCCTCGAGACGTTTCGTAGTTTAAGTGCCGGTCATATTCCGTACTTTCGGGACGTGACAGGTTCCTTCGCTAAAGCTATAGCGCCGTTGTTGTCACAATACAGCGGTATTGGATCAACAATGGTAGGAACCACCTAAAGCTCCGTGAGGAACTTCTTCATCCAGAAAGCTTCCTTTGCTGCATCGCAAGCAGTTATGTACTCCGCTTCCATAGTTGAGTCAGCAACGGTTTCCTGCTTGGAACTCTTCCAGCAAACCGCCCCTCCATTGAGGGTAAAGACATAACCCGACAAGGACTTGGAGTCATCCTTGTCACTCTGGAAGCTGGAGTCAGCAAAAGCCTCGATCTGGATGTCTTTTCCGCCATACACCAAGAACATCTCCTTAGTCCTTCTCAAGTACTTGAGAATGTTCTTTACCGCTATCCAGTGTTTCTCCCCTGGGTCTGACTTGTTGGGGTAAAAATTTACACCCCGGTTGACTAAGTCAAAATCAAAGTCAACTACATGCCAAGTAGGCCCAAGCCCAGATCCAGTGGGCCCATGCCTGGGTCGAGTCCGAACATGAAGCGGCCGGCCTTCCCCTATGCCAAGATAAAAATTTTGTAATAAATAATTTTGTTGTATTTCTTTTATTTTATTTTAAGGATAAATGTAAGAAAAATAGGCATAAAGCCAAATTTTTGTAAAGCCCATGGCTTATGTGCAAAAAGAAATGGCACATGAGACATGGGATAGGCAAAATGCCATTTTGTGAAGCCCAAGGGGCTATGTGTAAAGTGTATAGCCTATAAAGGCAAAGATAATGAAAATATCTCACAACTTTTCTCTCTCCAAAAAAATTTTAGATCTGAGATCTTTTCTCCTTCTTCAAGGTTCCAAAATCTTCTTCTTTCTTTTGAATTAAATCAAGAGTTTTACTCTTCATTTTATAAAACAAAATAGTTTTTCACTACCAAACCCACAAAGGGGAACTTGGATCTGTCACTAGATCTCAAAAAGGAGAGATTTTTAAAAATCCCATATCTCTTGATCTTCAAGATCCAGCCAACAGAAGAGGAAGAAGAAGAACCCCCTTCATTAACCCAAAGCATCTTAGGAGTTTAAACTCCACCCTATTTTCTCTTTAGAGAATTTCCGGGGCTAAAAGCCCCCTTTTCCTCGCCGGCGCGCTAGCGCTCGAGCGCAAAGCGCCCACGCGCCGACACGTGGCGTGCTTGCTCTCCAGCGCCCTGCGCTCGAGCGGAAAGCGCCCACGTGCCGACACGTGGCGCGCTTGCGTTCCAGCGCCCTGCGCTCGAGCGCAAAGCGCCCACGTGCCGACACGTGGCGCGCTTGTGCTCTAGCGCCCTGCGCTCGAGCGCAAAGCGCCTACGTGCTGACACGTGGCGCGCTTGCCCTCCAGCGCTCTGCGTTCAAGCGCCCACATGCCGACACGTGGCGCGCTTGCGCTCAAGTGCCCAGCGCCCGAGCGTAAAGCGCCTACGTACCGACACATGGCGCGCTTGCGCTCCAGCACTCTGCGTTCGAGCGCAAAGCGCCCACGAGACGACACGTGGCGCGCTTGCGCTCAAGCGCCCAGCGCCCGAGCGCAAAGCGCCCACGTGCCGACACGTGGCGCGCTTGTGCTCAAGCGCCTAGGCACTGGCCCCACGCATCCTTTGGATGTCTTTTTCCCCATTTATTTATATATACATGTATATATATACATATGTATACATATGTACACATACACATACTCCACGACACTGTCCCTGTTAGAAAAAATTCTAACGGGGCACTGTCCCGCACCCCGCAAGGGGGCTGCTAGCTTTCTTGACCCCCAGCCCGCTATCCGGGTAGCGGGACCCTCGTAAAAACTCTGTGTGGCTCCCGATATATCCAAAACCCCCCTTCAAAACATAACACACGTACACTGCACATCGAGCTCGCATGACCAGTTTAACCCGTCAATCGGAGGTTCCCTCGCTCCAAAGGCGAGGGGTAATTAATGGCAGTTTAGTCCGCGGCTGTCGGAGATTCAGATCCCTACAATCATTAAACCCCGGCCTACCCTAGGCAGGGGGAATCTGTTGTACGCCTGACAAGCGTGCGTGTATTCCCATCTCAATGGGGTGACGAAAAACACCCTACAAGTTCCGGCACGCCCGGTGGGAGCATTCTCTCCTCCCATATTTCGGGTTAAACGTTCATGCGAACTCAATCAATATACATATCGATTGCCTATACTGAAATGATGTTTTCTTTTCATGCAGCAATCAACTTTCAACGACAATGTCTCCCAAGACAAATTCAACTTCCAAAGCGACCCCGATTCCGTACGTGATCAAGATCAACGCTCGTGTGGTTCTCCCCGCAAGCCTCAGTCGACAGTGGGAGAAACCGCCCTGCCAGTTTGGCTCCGTCATCATCTACCCTGCCGGAAGCGCTCATCTGGCGGAAATCCCGGCGAAACAGGTGGCCAAGCCGGTCTCATGGGGTAAGAGGCTGAATGTCGTGATCGCCAAGGCACCACAACTGAAACTTAAGACGGTATCTGAACGATTCTCTGGTGCTCCAGCGGGGGGCAAGAACTTCGGTACAAAGGGAAACATCAAATGTTGCGGACGAGCTCAGGCGATGACTCCAACAAATGCACAATCGAGCGTATCTCCAAGGCCCTCCATCGCCCGGTCTGCGGCGCTTTCCCAAAGAGCCGAAGTCTGCCAGGTGCTTAGAACAGAAAAGTTAAGGCAGAAGCGGCTCAGGTATCGAGCCAACAAGAAGGCCAGGGCTTCGGCCAAACGGAATCGTGTGAAGTTCCAAGTGCAGGGTTGCCCCGCAACGACGGCTGAGTCGGACGTAAGAATCAGCAATTCCTTCGAGCCTCTGAAGTGGGTTCAGAAAAATGCCATGACCGCCAGAATCAAGAAGACAGCGGTCCGAACAGTGCCACAAAGAGATGTATCCCGGCCACAACAGAAAAAGTATGACGCTGTCTCTTCAAGAGTCTATCAAGCACTCTGTGCCGCATGAAAGCAGCGGAGCAAACCCAGAAAAGAAGCGCCGGCACCATTCAAGAACCTGGTTAGGCCAGCCGCCTTCAATCGACTACCAGCTACCGAAACAAGGGGGTTAAGACAGCGATCCGTGAAATCAGCTGCCAATGATAGAAATACGGCTGGATATATCATCCATACGGTCTATATGGCGGGCGGGCGCCCTAGCGACAACCTTCGTAGCAAAAGCAAGGATGGGGCCACCACATCCCAAGTCTAATCTGGCTTGAATGTGGTTGCCGCTTCCTAAGAACAGCCGCCTCCGCTGGATGATGAAAACCCTCTTGATGAGGATGATAGGCAGAAAGACCCCTCGGTCCATACAGAGTCAAGCTCGGACAGAGAGGAAGAGCCGACTTTCCGCCCCAGGACTGTAGAGCAAGAGCTGCTTCAAGAGCTTCGAAAATAGCTCAGGAGCAAAGATAAAGAGATGGCCAAGCTCTATTCAAAGATTGACGACTTAACGAACGTGGTGATGCAGCTTACCACTCAAATTGCTCGAGCGCCTCCCAATCAAGCACAAGCCGCTACTAATCAGCCGGGTGATGACAATCCGACGTAGCCAATGCCTATTCCTTTGGGTCCAAGACTGGTCGAGCCGCATGAAAGCCGGCCACACTCCGCTTCTGGGGACGCCTTGGCCCCAGATAGCACTATCCCGCTAACACAGGATCGGATAATGGATTTGGTCACCAGCAAGGTTAAAACATTCGTGGCCGAAGCTGAAGCTCAGAAAGAAATCGGCAGTAGTGGGCGGCCATATCCCGCGCAGTACGATCTGAATGAGTTCCCAAGCGGCTACGTCATTCCTAAGTTCGGAAGATTTGATGGAACGGGGAATGCAAATCAGCACGTCGCCCACTTCAAAGCATCGTGCGGAAATACAGGGGGCAATGACGCGCTCCTTCTTCGTCAGTTTGTCAACAGCCTGACCGGTGTCGCCTTCGACTGGTATGCGAGTATACCGGACGGGACCGTCATTACCTTTGCCCAAATGGAGTCCCTGTTTCGGCAAAGGTTCATGAGTGTCAGTTGTTAGTTATATGTATGCCCTAGAGGCCATTACTGTACATTGGATGTATATTGTAGTGGATGCTGGGACATATATAGGGAGGACTTTCTTGCTCGACATGATAGTATGCTATCTGGTTGCTCTTTACCTTAACGTGTACACAGATTGTCTCTCTATTACATGTTGGTAAAGCCCTTAGGATGTGTACTTGACTACCTGGACTATGATGCGGATCATACTAGTGGGGACATGGTAGTCCATAAGTACATCCTTGAAAGTCCCTAGTCGTGGGTGTATCGAGATGGGGCATCGATATACCAGAGTAGACTAGCGTATACCTTCTCGACCCATACAGATGGGCGATGGATGATCCCATATCCATCGGTGTTTGACATCAGAGATGATATACGGGTGCTCAGTAGAGACTGGGTACACTGGACGGACTCGCCGAGAACTCCCAGATGGTATTATACCTCACGTCAGATGGCAGTTCTCTGGTGACACTGGTACAGAGTAGTCTGTTGACCCGAGATCGTCATAGAGTCTTGTGTGGTTCCCACTGTGCTTTGATTTCCATCTTACCACGTCCAAGAGGGCGTGCAAAACGGTGGTTTTTGGGTACAGTCCCGAGTCACATGGAGGCAATGAGCGATAGGAGGGGATTCGTCTCTCCCGGTATAGGGGGTTGATGTTGCGCTGTGTTCGATTGGCTATAACCGGAAATCCCTGGCCAGGGTTGCTGAGATTTACTGGTAAGTGTTACCAGTAGTTTCTCGAATTGTTATAGACCTCATATCGACACGACTTATCGAGCTATTGGGGTCTGACGTTTACCACCCCTAGGCGAGATATGCGACATATCAGACGATCAGACCGGACTGTACGGTAGTGTTACTGGTTGGATTCACTGGAGTGTGAGCGGGCTTGCTCGTCGATCTTCAGATCGCTCAATACCCGGGTGGCCGTTACGTTTAGCAGACCGTTTGCGGCTTGTGGGTGTTTGATATGATCATCATCTGCTGCCGGCGTATTGACGAGTCTTTAGAGTCCTACACAGAGGTTTCCTGGCTCAAGCGAAACGAAATAGGAGCGCATATGAGATATGTGCGGGACCGAGAATAATACATGTATGTGATACCGTATTCCATTCTCGCGATGAATGTATCGATTGGTTGTATGCGATATAACCTAGTTATCGAATCGAAGATCGATTCGATAAGCCGATGCATAGGATACTAGTCGGTTATATGTGATATGACCGGATCGTTAAATCAAGTGTTGATTTAATGATTTAATGCATAATTATATATTTGATATATTACTTTGCATTAACTAGTATCGGTTCACTTAAGATGGATTTTCTCACTCGGATGTGCGCATTGCATATGCGATATGATTTTGTGCACATGCTTGTATCATGTTTGATGATACATGCTTATTTGGTTAAGTGTATAGAATTAAACCATGGTTAACTTAATGATTAGGGTTTTGCTTTTTCATTTAATCCTTTGTTTATTCATTTTGGATATTAATAAAAGCATAAAAGAAAAGCAAAATGGTTTCTTAATTTTATTTTCTTTCATGAAGCTTTTTGAAGCTTCATGAAGCTTTGACCAAAGTGACCACTTTGTCTTCATCTTTAACCCTAACCATTAATCTAACCTTAGTTAATTCTCTACACTTGACCATGGTTGATTATGATAAGTATTCTTTTATTTTTCTATTTTCTAAATAACTTATCATATCATTATCTTCTTCTTCTTCATCTTCAACCTTGAAGAAAGCTTTCTACCAACAATGGTGGAATGTGAAAATGAGTGAGAAATCCAATTCTAAAGTGAACCCACTTCCTATTTCTTCATCCTCTACCTCTTGCCAAGTAGTAGAGTGTGTTTCCTTCACAAGTTTTCATGGCTTGGTGAAGGTGGAGCTTGATCTGGCGATTCTTCGACGTAGATCATCTTCGGCACGTCGTCGATGACCTAGCCCGCTTCTTCTCCGATGAAGCCGACGCAAGAGCCCGGATTTCGATTTGGACAGCGAGGATACTTCGTTGCGGAGCTATGGAGGTGGAGCACCGGATCTACAAAGGTTGTATTTCCGATTCTTATAGTTAAGTGTTAACTAGTTACTTTGTTCGCCTAGAAATCTAGCCAACGATCCGTAGTCGGGTTTCTCGGCACCGTTAAAATTAGAAATTGGCATGGTTGATGCCTTGTGTGACCTCATTAGGGTGCCTAGGAACCCTACATCAGTGATAACATCTCCATTGCCGACCTTGTGAGGACCAAGCCGGGAAAGAATTAAAGCAACACCGACTTTATCGCTCGATGGCGTAATCTCACACTCAAGTGCGAACCGCCGCTGGAGCAGGACCAGTCCACCAGCTTTCTCATTGGGAACCTCAGCAATTGGATGGTCCCATTCTTGTGTACGGCAGGCCTCAAGACATTTCAGGAGCTAACCAAGAAAGTCCAAATGCTGGAACGCTCGAAGCAAGAGTTCCCGCCGGATTCTCAGAGAGACAAAACTTGGAAAAGCAAGCAGGACGACAACCGTAGAAGCGGGAGTTCCAGCAGTACCAATGTCTTCAATGCGTCCGACAATGAAGAAAGGCGAAGGGCGGCCGAATCCAAAACTAACCGGTCTCGAAAGCTATTGCTGGGAGGAGATAGGCCTTCCCTAGAGGAGAAAAAGAACAAGGTTTACTCTTTCAGAAGGGACAAGGTCCGCAAGATATTTAAAGATGCCTTGAACAACGGTCTACAATTGCCGGAGTCGAAAAGACCCCAAGAAGCAAAAATGACCGACAATCCTCTGTATTGCCCGTACCACCGAGTAGTGAGCCATGCGATCGAGGATTGCTATATCTTCAAAGACTGGGTCGAGAAGCAGTACAAGGCTGGAGAGATCGAGCTATCCAAAAGTGTATTGGTGAACAATCAAGTTCCAACCACCAACTTTATACAGACAGAAGCTGAAGCCTTCTGGGAGAAAATAGCCGAACCCGCTGCCCTGAGAAATGAGACGGACTCATCGCGGTCTCCATGGAGTACGCACATAACTAACAAGACGAAGAAGATGATAAAGCTACTTCGGAAAGAGCCCAGGACAGAATGGCAAGGGCAGAAGAAGCCTACCAGTCCAGCTGCCAATGCGGCTCCATCACGCTCAAAATCTAAGAAACTCAAGAAGAAGAAAAGTGCGGCTCGGCGCAAAAAGGAGTCTGCAGGGAGATCGACCATTCAAAAATATATCAATTCCCTCGAAGAATATGAATAGAAGGAAAGAACTTTGGTTCAATCGAAAGAGTTCCTCCCTGTACAAGTGGCTGAAATTATGGAGGAGTTAGAAGAAGACTCCAATGAAGAGATCCCAGTAGTGACCTGCTACGCCATCCATCTTGGCAGCGACTCTGAAGTGGAGCTCTGTTTTCCCGAAGAGGATGAGGAGCTCGCCACAAAGGCCAATCAAATCCAGCTCAGAAGCGGCAGGGCTCTACCGCCAAATCAAGACAACACCCCAAAAGGGAAGGAAAAACAGGTGGCTAATGATGAAGATAGCAGAGAACCGGCTGATGAAAACTCAAGTCCTTCCCCAGTAGACTATAATGTTTTGGCTCGTCTCCGGAAGCTTCCGTCTCTCCTGAGCATCTACGATGCCTTGGTCCTATCTAAGGAGCTTAGAAATGTCCTCATTCACGCTCTACAAAACCCTGAGCGGTATCAGGCTCGATTTGCGGAAATTAATATGAAAGAAGATCAGTACACTTTGCAAGCCGCCGCAGTCACGTTTAAGGATGAGGACTTGCTACTGGGAACAGCCGAGCATAATCGGCCGCTTTACATGACCGGGTATAGCGACGGGGATCGGATTAATCGCATATTGATTGATCCGGGGTCCTCAGTAAATATCATGAACTTGCGAACACGGAAGAGTTTGTCAATGGACCTCCGACACCTGTCAAGGGAAAGGATTGTCATTCAAGGCTTCAATCAAAACTGCCAGCAAGTTCTGGGGTCCATAGCTCTGCCAATCAAATTCGGGGATCTGCAAACTGAAGCTAAGATATACGTGATCGACGCTGACACGTCTTATAAGATTCTCTTGGGGCGGCCGTGGCTCCACAATTACGGTATCATTCCGTCAACTCTCCATCAATGCATGAAGTATACTAAAATGGCGAAGAAAGACGCATTGACGGAGACATCCAACCGTTCGGTGTGCATGAAGTCCGATATGAAGATTCTCGGTACTTTATGAACCACCAAAATGCTAAGCCACACCTGACTGAGGATAGACCGGTCCCAAGACTCAAAAGCAAATCTGCGCCGGCTGTCACTTTCAAAAGCAAAAATGCCCAAGTGCGCCCGCATTTCGGTAGCGACACTGATGAGTCCGACGCTGGAAGTCCGTCCTTCCGTAAAACTCGCCCTCATTTCAGTAGCGATACGGATGAATCTGTCACTAAAGCCCCATCTAGCAGTAAAGTCCGCCCTCATCTTGGCAGCGACACTGAAGAGTCGGAGGAAGAGGACCTGTCGTGCAACAGCGGTGCAGATTGGACCCCCATGCAAAAAGCGAAACTACGAGAGACCCTCGAAATTGCAGAAGGGTCCCTAGCCGTCACAAGGGTGCCGGAGCAGATGTGCAAAGAGCTCGATGCGTTGTCAGTCTCCACCGTGGACCAGCTGAAAACTTTCTACGTCCCCGGGAGGAAAAATGGACAGAAGGGCATCCTATTTTACGGGTCAACCCCGTTGTGCACCCGGACGATCTTTCTATCGCGTGCCTTCCCTATGAGAGAGGCATAAGATTCGTCCTCAATCCCAGATACTATGCGTCCAAGATGCGGGAATACTTTAAAAAGTGCGGATGCCGGTTATATCAAACGGAGTCCGAAGCAAAGTTTTACGAAGGGCTATGGCATCCCCTCAGGTCCGAGCATTCATCGATGGACGAATTCCAGATAGGCGGGGCATAGGTTTCATCTAGCCTGATTCTAAGGCATGCTATATGACCCATATTGGGGAAGCCAGCGAAGAGTCAAATGATGAAGACGAGCTAACCGAGCCAGAAGAAGCTCCTCAAGAGCTCGAAGATAGCGGACAAGCAACCTTTGATGAGCTAACCGAGATTGACTTAGGAACGCCCGATAATCCAAGGCCGACCTACATCAGCTCACTCTTGTCGGAGGAAATGAAAGAGCAGATAATTGCCCTGCTGCATGAGTTCATTGACTGCTTCGCATAGATGTATAAAGAAATGCCTGGCCTTTCCCCTGAAGTAGCCATGCATAAGCTGGCTATATCTCCTGATGCTAAGCCAGTCAAACAAGCTCCTCGAAGAATGAGAAGGGAGTTGGAAGAAAAGGTCATCGAGGAAACCAAGAAGCTCATCGATGCTGGCTTCATCAGGGAAGAGAAATATGCGGACTGGATCGCATGCATAGTCTCGGTGAAGAAGAAAACTGGGCAGATCCGAGTTTGTGTCGATTTCAGGGACCTCAACAAGGCGTGTCCTAAAGACGACTTTCCGCTATCGGTCATGGAAATGATGGTCGATGACACCTCAAATTACGAGCTGTTCACCTTTATGGATGGCTCGTCTGGGTATAATCAGATCAAGATGTCGCCTGAGGATGAGAAGCACACAGCATTTCGAACCCCGATCGGAATATACTGCTACAAGGTGATGTCGTTCGGGCTGAAGAACGCAGGTGCTACGTACCAAAGGGCAATGACCAATATCTTTGATGACCTAATTCATAAAGTCGTCGAATGCTATGTTGATGATCTGGTCGTCAAGACTAAAACCAAGGCCGATCACATCCAAGATCTTATGACCGTTCTCACGAGGCTGAGGGAATACGATCTGAAGATGAATCCTTTAAAGTGCGCTTTTGGCGTGTCATCGGGAAAATTCCTAGGCTTCATAGTTCGACATCGAGGGATCGAAGTTGACCCATCAAAGATAAAGGCCATCATGGAGATGCCCCCTCCGAAGATTCTGACGCAGCTAAGATCTTTTCAAGGCAAGCTTGCTTATATACGGAGGTTTATCTCAAATTTATCGAGAAGGTGTAGGCCCTTCTCAAAGCTCATGAAGAAAGGAGCTCCTTTTATCTGGGATGCCGAATATTCGAAAGCATCAAACAATACTTGTTGCACCCTCCAGTGCTGGCCACTCCCATTCTAAATAAACCGCTGATTCTCTACACTGCTGCGCTGGATGAGTCACTCGGTGCGCTCCTTGCCCAGAATAACGAGGAGGGAAAAGAAAATGCCCTCTACTACCTTAGTCGAACTCTAGTCGGGGCGGAACACAACTACTCCCCGATCGAAAAGAAATGCCTGGCTCTAATATTTGCTGTGAAGAAGCTGAGGCACTATTTGCTCGCTCATCGGGTTATGCTGATCTCTAAGGTCGACCCGCTCAAACACTTGATGACCAAAGCAAGCCTAGCCGGCAGAATGGCAAGATGGGATGTCATGCTACTTGAGTTTGACATAGTTTATACCCCTCAGAAAGCAGTAAAAGGGCAAGCTCTTGCAGACTTTCTCGCTGCTCATCCCATACCAGAAGGGTCGCCACTAAATTATGAGTTACCCGACGAACAAGTGCTGCACCTCGAGGAAGATGAGCCATGTTGGGAGCTCTACTTCGATGGGGCCTCATCAATAAGGAGCTCCGGCAGATCAAGCGTCCCGGAGGTAAAAGCGGGGATAGGATTGGTATTCATCACGCCATCAATAGGAACCCTACGGCGTTCTTTTTCTCTCACCGAGCCTCGGAAAAACAATGAAGTTGAGTATGAAGCTCTGATAGCTGGTTTGGAACTCGCCATAGAAATGGAAATCCTTCGGCTACGGGTTTACGGTGACTCCCAGCTTATCGTCAATCAAGTAAGCGGGGACTATAAGATATACAAACTCGAGTTAGCTCGGTACAGAGGCCGGGTGGTGGAACTCATGAAACGGTTCACTCACATTGAACTAATGAGAATCCCCAGAGCGTTGAACGGAAAAGCCGACATACTCGCTCGCTTAGCCAAGGAGCTGGCTGATCCTGACATGGACGAAATTCCGATCACAGTCAGGAGCCGGCAAATTCTGCCCCCAGTCTCTCTACGAGAAGAGGAAAGTGCGGAACAGAAGAGCTGTCCTGCCGAAGAAGCTTCGATCATCCAAGACGAGCCCGATTGGAGGGAACCCTTCATAGAGTACTTCCGATACGACAAGCTGCCCGAAGAAAAATCTGCGAGGATTCAGCTGAAGAAAAGAGCTCTCCGATACGTGTTTGTAAATGACACGTTATACCGCAGGTCATA
Source organism: Agapanthus africanus (assembly GCA_030015575.1). Lineage (NCBI taxonomy): Eukaryota > Viridiplantae > Streptophyta > Magnoliopsida > Asparagales > Amaryllidaceae > Agapanthus > Agapanthus africanus. The sequence goes on along the minus strand of JASDDO010000024.1, from coordinate 513,647,052 downwards.
TGACCAACTCTGGCTTAGGTGTCTGTCATTGGCCGAAGCCCAAAAGGTCATGAAAGATGTTCACTCGGGCGTTTGCGGTGCTCACCAATCTGGCCCCAAGATGCGACTTCAAATCAAACGGCTTGGGTATTACTGGCCCACCATGATACGGGATTGCAGAGAACATGCAAAAAAATGTCAGATCTGCCAAATCCATGGTGATTTCATTCATAAGCATCCCAATCCGTTGCATCCTACGGTGGCGTCGTGGCCCTTCGAAGTCTGGGGCACCGACATTGTTGGCCCAATTGATCCTCCGTCATGTAAAGGCCACCGGTTCATACTGGCCGCGACAGACTACTTCTCCAGATGGGCTGAAGCTGTCCCACTAAAAGAAGTCAAGACAAAAGATATTCTGACATTCTTCCAGCATAATATTCTATACCGCTTCGGTACACCAAGAAGAATCATTTCTGACAACGGGCCCTCTTTCAAGAGCTTCAATGTCTCAAGGTTCTCTACTCAGCACAAGATAGACTGGAGATATTCTTCCATCTATAATCCAAGAGCCAATGGGCTAGCCGAAGCCTTCAATAAGACTCTATGCAAGCTCCTGAGGAAAAATGCTTCAGCCAACAAGAGAGACTGGAATCTCAAACTTCACGAGGCATTGTGGGTATATCGTACCACGCACCGTACTCCAACTCAGTCCACTCCATACTCATTGCTTTTCGGAGTGGAGGCGGTCCTCCCCCTCGAAGTCGAAGTTCCAAGCTTAAGAATGGTCGTTCAGCACGAGTTGACGGAGGAGGAAAACGTGCTCCTTCGACTTGAAGAGCTCGATGCCCTCGAAAAAAAGAGGCTCGCGGTGCAGCAAAATTTGGAGCTATACCGAGCCCAAATGTCACGGGCCTATGACAAGATAACCCGTCTCCGCGCTTTCAAGAAAGGTGAACTGGTGTTGGTCCTTAAAAGACCGATCATCCCCAATCGACATGCTAAGGGAAAATTCGAGCCAAACTGGGAAGGACCATACGTCATCGAGAAAGTGTTCGACGAAGGATCCTACCAACTAATAAGTGCCGAGGGAGAAAGGCCCATGCCACCCATCAATGGCCGATATCTCAAGAAATACTACACGTGAATACTCCAAGTCGCAGGCGAATTGAGCACATCAGCCCTACGGTCTGGATCATACATCCTGCAAAACCGTATACAATCCACGGGCGTAAATGACCCCTATCTCTCCCAAATCCTGCCGGTGAGACTACTTTTAAAGTCCCACCAGCGGCAAAAAAAAAGAGAAAAAGAAAAAAAATTAAAAGAAATAAAAAAATAAACGGTATGTCCACAAGCAAAACGGGAACGGATGAAAACCCGAAAGGGCTCCGTGAGTAAAAACAGCAAGACTACCGGCGAGTCTGTGAAAACCCGAAAGGGCGCAAACTCGTGAAAAGAGATGAAATACACTCGCAAAGTCCTCTCGACCTTGTGAGGAGAAAATCCCTGCGTGAGATCCTTACAACTCACAAAGGAGCAACACACTTAGGAATCCTCACGATTCCTAAGGAGAAAATACACCTGCGGGATCCTTACGACTCGTAGGGAGAAAATACTTTTATGGGACCCTCACGGCCCATAAAATTGAAAAGCCTTAGGTGATAGGGACCCAAACCTGTCTCCTAAGCCATCGTTCCCCAACGGGTAACGGCAAATGATGAGTCGCTCCTGGCATTTCGCTTCAGTATTAGCGGTGCTGATGCCGACCAAAAACCCAAATCCCAAGTCCTCCCAAGGCAAATGATGAGTTACTCCTGGCATTATTCTAGTGCAGCAATGCTGATGCCATACAAGGTCCGAATTCCAAGTCCCCAAACGGCGAATGATGAGTCGCTCCTGGTACCACATTCCAGTGCAGCGATGCAGACGCCAACTAAAATCCAATTTCTCAAAATTCTCCCAGCCCTACGGTTGGTCCCCAAGTTGACTACCGTATACAATCCACGGGCTTAAATAATTCTCGTCATACCCATGCCCAACCACAATTACCAGTTACGCGGCTGGTCTCCGCCTTTGGAATTATGCTCCATTGAGAAGACCCACTCATGTGTCCTCACGATACATGAGGAGAACAAACCTTTGTGGGATCCTTACGACTCATAAAGGAAAAACACACTTAGGAGTCCTCACGACTCCTAAGGAGAAAATACACCTGCGGGATCCTTACGACTCGTAGGGAGAAAATGCTTTTATGGGACCCTCACGGCCCATAAAATTGAAAAGCTTTAGGTGATAGGGACCTAAACCTGTCTCCTAAGCCATCGCTCCCCCAACAGGAATAGGAAAATGATGAATTACTCCTGGCACGTGTGCTTCAGTGTTAGCAACGCTGATGCCTACCCTAACCCCAAAATCCTAAACTCCAATCCAATAGACCCCTAAGTCTTTAAACTAGGGACAGATGACCCCTAAGTCGTTAAACTAAGAACAGATGACCCCTAAGTCGTTAAACTGGGAACGAGGGAAATCTCCTCGTGGCAGATGATGATTCGCTCCTGGTACCATATTCCAGTGCAGCGATGCTGATGCCAAACCAAAACCCAAATCCCCAAATCCTGTCATGACAAATGATGATTCGCTCCTGGTACCATATTCCAGCGTAGCGATGCTGATGTCAACCCAAATCACATCAAGTCAGCAAAACAACTAATGACCTCCCTGGAAGAATCAAATTCCACCTCGGAAACAAGTCAACTTCATCCCTGACGCCGCAAGAAGCGGGGGCAAGTCAAATCCAGAATCGACCGTCCATGTCGGTAAAATGGCAGCAACGACCGTCCACATCGCTAAAAGGGCAGCAACGAGCGTCCAAGTCGCAAAAAGGGCAGAACCGACCGTCCAAGTCACAAAAATGGCAGCACCGACCGTCCACGTCGCTAAAATGGCAGCACCGACCATCCACGTTGCTAAAATGGCAGTATCGACCGTCCACGTCGCTAAAAGGGCAGCAACGACCGTCCAAGTCGCAAAAAGGGCAGAATCGACCGTCCACGTCGCTAAAATGGCAGCACCGACCGTCCAAGTCGGAAAAAGGGCAGCATTGACCGTCCACGTCGGTAAAAGGGCAGCACCGACCGTCCAAGTCGCTAAAAGGGCAGCATCGACCGTCCAAGTCGCGAAAAGGGCAGCACTGACCATCCATGTCGTAAAAAGGGCAGCGCAGGATTCTTACAAAGCGGGAACCAGATCACTCCGGGACAGGGAAACGTCTATCACGGACACTCCGTCTCGGAGACATGTTAAGAAACGACCGTCCGTGTCGTAAAAAGGGCAGTGCCAGCTTCCCAAAAAGCGGGAACCAAATCAGGCCGCCTCCAAGTAAAAGAAGATCCATCAATTTTATGCACACGACCCACATATATGGTGTGCATTTATTGATGGGGGGCAATTTGTTAGGGTAAAAATTTACAACCCGGTTGACTAAGTCAAAATCAAAGTCAACTCCAAGCCAAGTGGGCCCAAGCCCAGATCCAGTGGGCTCATGCCCGGGTCGAGCCCGAACATGAAGCGGCCGGCCTTCCCCCATGCCAAGATAAAAATTTTGTAATAAATAATTTTGTTGTATTTCTTTTATTTTATTTTATGGATAAATGTAAGAAAAATAGGCATAAAGCCAAATTTTTGTAAAGCCCATGGCTTATGTGCAAAATGAAATGGCACATGAGACATGGGATAGGCAAAATGCCATTTTGTGAAGCCCAAGGAGCTATGTGTAAAGTGCATAGCCTATAAAGGCAAAGATAATGAAAATATCTCATAACTTTTCTCTCTCCAAAAAAAATTTAGATCTGAGATCTTTTCTCCTTCTTCAAGGTTCCAAAATCTTCTTCTTTCTTTTGAATTAAATCAAGAGTTTTATTCTTCATTTTATAAAACAAAATAGTTTTTCACCACCAAACCCACAAAGGGGAACTTGGATCTATCACTAGATCTCAAAAAGGAGAGATTTTTAAAAGTCCCATATCTCTTGATCTTCAAGATCCAGCCAACAGAAGAGGAAGAAGAAGAACCCCTTTATTAACCCAAAGCATCTTAGGAGTTTAAACTCCACCCTATTTTCTCTTTAGAGAATTTCCGGGGCTAAAAGCCCCATTTTCCTCGTCGGCGCGCTAGCGCTCGAGCGCAAAGTGCCCACGCGCCGACACGTGGCGCGCTTGCGCTCCAGCGCCCTGCGCTCGAGCGCAAAGCGCCCACGTGCCTGTTGGAGATAGTGTCCTCAGAGTCAATTATTGGATCACAGACACGTGATTGCAATGATTGAGGGAGGATCTATGCGGGTAGGACAGTCTTACTCAAGATGATAGTATGCTATCTGGTTTATCTTTATCATTGTGTACTGCTTTAGGTGACCTTACAGGTCACTGTTGCACGTTGATAGAGCCCCTAGGATTCTTGCTTGACTGCCAGCAGTATGAGGGCGATCATATACGTGGGAGCTGGGGTCTATAAGCACATCCTTAAAAGGTCCTTAGTCGTGGGAGTTTCGAGACAGGGCATCAATACTCCAGAGTAGACTAGTGTATACAGTCGAGACCCCGACGAGGGGCGGTGGCCGGTCTCATAAGCCACTGGTGTTAGTTGGTTCACCTAAGATGTATACAGGTGCTCATTGGGTTATGAGTACACCGGACGGGACTCGCCGGGAACATGCTAGTTGGTATTATACCTGACGTCAGATAGCAGTTCCCTGGTGACATGTGTACAGGTTAGTTCATCGACCTGAGATCGTCATTTGTCTCGTGTGAGTTCCCACTGTACTTAGATTACTACCCTACCACGCTCAAAGGAGACGTGCAAACAGGTTTTAGTTGGGTACAATCCCGAGCCACATGGAGGCAGTGAGAGGATCTGCAGGGGTTCGTCTCTCCCGGTATTGGGGGTGAGGTCGCGCTGTGTCTAGGAGAGCCAATACATGAAAGTCCTTGGCCAAGGCAGGAGATTTACTGGTAGGTATTCCAGTAGTATCTCAGGGTGTTCTGGGCTACACTCCGACACGACTTGTACCGCTTTTGGGGGTCTGACTTTTACCAACCTCCTAGGCCCGCCATGCGATGCTCATAGATGAACGGACCGGACTGTACGGATATTGTCACTGACAGGCTCAGTAGGGTGTCAGGATGAGTTCGCTCATCGACGTCCCTTTTGGTCAATACCTGGTAGCCCGTTACGTATAGGCTAATACCTCTGACGTGCTAGTGGTTAAATCCACAGCCAATGTATTGACGAGTCTTTAGAGTCCCCCACAGACCAGTTTCTCAAGTTTCGGGCGAAACGCTGTAGAGGCCGTATGGAGATATGGCAGGGTTCGATCAGATACGTGCGGTATTGCACGGATAATGATCGGGCGGATAATACTAGCGGGCTTTGGTTTAAGCCGGATCCTAGTATTGTACAGTATAGATTTTGTCTCTTTGCATTTGTATTCAGTAGGGATACAAATGCGGGCATGTATATACAGTCGCGGGGTTTTCCTGTAATTTATTACGGGATCAGTTTTCTGAAGTTACCAGTTTGCATTCCGTTCCGGCCAGTTTTCCTTTATTCCTTCACGGCCGGACTTTTCCGATGGAGGGGGTTATTTGCAGTTGTGCAAATTACTTTTATGGAGGGGGTTATTTGAATTTGGAGGCATCATGATGGTTCTTGAATCATTAGATTCTTTTTGGTTCTTTTCTCTTGCATTTATTATGATGGGCTTTGATTAGAAATGGTGTGACCATTTTTCCATCTAATTATCATTCTTTTTCCCCACTTGCTTTGAGGCTTGCTTTTTTTGCTCCACCATTCATATAGGGGCCGGCCACTTCATGAGAGAGGAAGAGGTTCATTTTCTTAAGGTGGGGAAATTATCATTTGGTGAAAAAAATGATTCACACTCATACGCTTGCTTCAAAAATCCCAAAGTTCTTTTTTCACATCTTCTGATCCTCCATCAAAGGCAACTTAACCCCAAATGAGACAATGGTTTCTACACTACATCTGCAGCAAATCTTGGGCACGTCGACTCGCCAACTTCGTGCCCGAGTTGCCTCGATCCAGAGGTGGGAGCCCGTAAAAGAATCCGGCGATGTGGTGCTCGTTCCGACGAGGAAATGGCGACCGGAGATTCCGCGAGGAGAACGGAGTGGAGGCCGAAGACCGAAGGACACGGATCGCTCGGTATAGCTCTCTACTCTTTTTCTTGTTTGCTAGAGTAGGTTAATAGCCCGATCCGGGTTTCTAGTGCGCGGTGGTGCCGGTTTCTAGTTGTTAGAAAAGTTTCGTTTCCCCCTTCCGGTGTCGGATTGACGGCCGGGGCGCCGCCGTGCACTTACGGTGCCGACACGTGGCACGCTTGCGCTCCAGCGCCCTGCGCTCGAACGCAAAGTGCCCACGTACCGACACGTGGCGCGCTTGCGCACCAGCGCTCTGCGTTTGAGCGCAAAGCGCCCACGTGTCGACACGTGGCGCTCTTGCGCTCAAGCGCTGCGTTCGAGCGCAAAGCGCCCACGTGCCGACACGTGGCGCGCTTGCGCTCAAGCGCCTAAGCGCTAGCCCCACGCATCCTTTGGATGTCTTTTCCCCCCTTTATTTATATATACATGTATATATATACATATGTATACATATGTACACATACACATACTCCACGACACTGTCCCGATATATCCAAAACCCCCCTTCAAAACACAACACACGTACACTGCACATCAAGCTCGCATGACCAGTTTAACCCGTCAGTTAGAGGTTCCCTCGCTCCAAAGGCGAGAGGTAATTAACGGCAGTTTAGTCCACGGCTGCCGGAGATTCGGATCCCCACAATCATTAAACCCCGGCCTACCCTACGCAGGGGGAATCTGTAGTATGCCTGACAAGCGTGCGCGTATTCCCATCTCAATGGGGTGACGAAAAACACCCTACACGACTGAAACCGGCTTACAACGCTCAATGCGTATGCTACATCTGGTCTGGTACATAACATCGCATATATTATAGAGCCTACTGCAGATGCATAGGGTATAGATGACATCCGAGCCCTTTCCAAATCAGTCTTGGGAGACATCTCTTTGGAGAGGGTGATTCCGTGACAAGCCGGTAGATTACCGCGCTTGGAATCTTCCATACTGAATCGTTTTAGTATGGTGTCGATGTACCTGGACTGCGAAAGTCCCAACATCCTCTTAGATTTATCACGATAGATCTGGATCCCAAGAATGTAGTTGGCATCGCCCAGGTCCTTCATGGAGAACCTCTGTGACAAGAATCCTTTGACTGGCTGTAGCATAGGAATATCATTTCCTATTAGGAGAATGTCATCCACGTACAAGACGAGGAATACCACAGTTCTCCCTACATTCTTACTGTAAATGCATGGTTCATCTGGGTTTTGATAAAGTCGAATTGTTTGACAGTATCATCAAAGCAGATATTCCAACTCCGCGATGCCTGCTTCAGTCCATAGATGGACTTAAGCAACTTGCACACTTTACCGCTGTTCCCACTCTGAATGAATCCCTCCGGCTGATCCATATAGATGTACTCTTCTAAATTTCTATTTAGGAAAGCCGTCTTTACGTCCATCTGCCAGATTTCATAATCATGGAAGGCAGCAATTGTTAGTTATATGTATGCCCTAGAGGCCATTACTGTACATAGGATGCATATTGTAGTGGATGCTGGGACATATATAGGGAGGACTTTCTTGCTCGACATGATAGTATGCTATCTGGTTGATCTTTACCTTAACGTGTACACTGATTGTCTCTCTGTTACATGTTGGTAAAGCCCTTAGGATGTGTACTTGACTACCTGGACTGTGATGCGGATCATACTAGTGGGGACATGGTAGTCTATAAGTACATCCTTCAAAGTCCCTAGTCGTGGGTGTATTGTTGACCATAGTCAAGGCACAGTGTACACCCTCCGTCATTTTAGGAAGTAGAATACTTAGTATTCGTACTGTGTTTGTTGACCATAGTCAAGGCACAGTGTACGGTAGCTAAGTGATGTCTTCCTACATCGCATATGATGCGATTAGTTAGGACAGTCGCGTGACTTTGTTGACCTTAGTTAAGGGTCATGTGGGTGGGTCTAATTAATCACGAAATGACGGGTAGAACTTGACTAGTGCTTATGATTTGTTGACCATAGTTAAGGTCATAGGTGCTAGGGGTAAAAACCTTTATCGGGAGTTTCAAGTGTTGAAACTTGCAATGAGATTGCATACCTTCTATGCGATAGTTGGATCCCGATACCCACTGCGAGTAATTGTTACTCCTGGGAGAGTTTTGCACTTTACAATTAGCCGATCAAGTAGGTGTCTAGAAAGGTGTCAACGGGGTTACGCCTCTGGGAAAATGAGGTTTACTGTAATTAGGTCCGTGCGAAAGCACGGGGAACCTCCCTCAAAGTACCGACACTGGCCTAGCTGAAAGGTTGGCGAACTTGTAGAGTGTAATTAATCCCGGCTAGTCTTTCCTTTTAAGGTTTGAAGGAAGATTTGATAAAAACAGTGGGAGCCATCCTGATTAGATAAAATATATAACCAATCTGATCTTGCAAGAGCGCACGCAGAGTGTTTTCTTCTCTCTCTCCTGGTAGCGACCATGTCACGCCTTAATCAAGATAATAATATGGATGTATTGACCGAACCCGCTTGTTTTACTGAGCTGGGGAACGTTGGTCCCGCTCCAACTTATAATTGTTATAAGACAGAGCAGGAAATAGGGGAATACCAGAATTCCTATGCCGCCCAAACGAAGAAAGTGCATATGATGCATCTCCTTCGGGTGTGTTCATTACAAAGAACTGTTTCTCAGTATCCTCTGCATCCTGGGTATATGATACCGGATCAGGATCCCAGATATGTAATCTGTTACATAGGGCTACATAAAGGTAGAAAAACTGAGAACGGGTGATAAGTTTCATGAGACAGAAAACGGGGCAAGTGTTGCAGCCAAGTCTGTTGGTCACTGTCACCCTGTATTACGAATACATTGATTCTGAACAAATGCTATTAGATACCGAACCTGATATACAAAATCATATCAGTCTCTTTATTAGTAAAGAAAGGATATAATTTTGTATTGATGGATAATGTTTTGAACATTTCCTATATCAAAAGTTGATCGGTTCAGGCACGTTATCTAAAAGCATTGACGTTCTAAATCAAACTACAGTTCCTCGTATACAGAACACACACAAGAGGAAGAGTTCAGAAATGAACGAATTCTTCTTGAGGTATTGTAGACTAGGTCATATCAATGCGACCCGACTAGCTGAAGTTACATTTAGATGCATCTTTAAATCAGTTTGAATTTACATCTTGTGAAACTTGCCAGTCATGTCATAAAGATATAATGACACCAGCTCTGTTTACTGGAAACAGAGAAAGAGTTAGTAAACTCTTGGGACTGATACATGATGATGTATGTAAGGTCTCCTGTCTACACATGCCAGGACTGGTTCTTTTTACTTCATTATATTCTCTGATAATCTCTCAAGATTCAGTCATATGTTCCTGTTGAAACATAAGTCCGAACCTTTTGAGGTATTCACAGAATATAAGTTAGAAGTAGAGAACCAATAACCGGGTATAAGTATTATGTCCTATGATGAGATCAGGGAGGAAAATACTTGTGCATGGAATCCTTGGACTATTCTAAAGGAAAATGAGATTCTCTCTCAGTATTACTCCTCTGAATACACCACAGCACAACGGTGTATCGGGGCGGAGCAATCACACAATATTAGATATCGTGTGCTCTATGATGAGTATTACTGAGTTACCTATTACCTTTTGAGAGTTATGCACTTGAGAAGCTGCATACCTATTGAATTAGGTTCGAATCAAATCAGTGCCTACCATTCCATATGAGATATGGTATGGGAAGAGCCTATCTCTTAAGTAAGTTAAGATTTGGGATTGTCCGGCCTATGTCAAAAGCAAAATCCGGACAAGATCGAGGCAAGATCAGTTCTGTAGAACTGGAAAGGTTCCAGCTGTACAAAACTGCAGGTAATTTGGTAGAACCAAAGGATTCAATAGTTTCCAACGAACCTCAGCCTCTCCGCCGATCTAGTAGGGTTCCTCACCCACCTGAGAGATACCTCGGTTTCTCGATGACAGTGGGAGCGAGGATTGCATCATGAGATATGACCCAACCAGTTTCGAGCAGGCCATCGAGAGTAGGGACTCTGTAAGAATGGCTGGATGCTTAGTGATCTGAGATGGAATCCTTATACACCAACAAAGTATGGACTTTGGTTGCTATAACTGAAGGGTTAAATCCCCATCAGGAGCAAGTATATCTTGAGAAGATTGCTTGGTGTACATGGAAAGGTTGAGACTTTCAAAGCTAGACTTGTTAAAGGTTTTCGTCATCAACCAGGCACGGATAATGATGAAACCTTTTCCAGGGACTATGTTTAAATCCATCCAGATCCTACTTGCCACGGCTACATACCATGACTACGATATCTGGTGGTTGGGTGCCATGACTACTTTTTTAAATACTGATTTAGAAGAGAATGTCTATAAGAACACAGCCAGAGGTCTTCGTAAAACAGTGGGAGCAGCGGAAACATGTGCAAGTTGCTTTACATAATGAAGCAGGCATCGCGGAGTTGGAACGTCTGTTTTGATGTGATAGTCAAAGAAGTTGACATCATCAAAATGGTAGATGAACCTTGTATAAACAAAAAGGTAGTAGGGAGTATGGTGACGATCCTCGTAGAGTACGTGGATGACATACTCTTGTTAGGGAAGGAGTTTCCTATGCTACACTCGATCAATCTCCGCTTATCACAAAGATTTTCCATATAGGTTCAAAGTGATACCTACTAAATCCTAAGCTTTGGATCTATGAGATAGATCTAATTGAATGTTAGGATACTCACTAGTTGTAGTGAGATGGTATCAATCGATCCTGGGGAGAATCACTGGAAGTGTTCCAGGGTGATAAAGACGACTGAATGTCAGTCACAGGCACTGTCTTTACCCTCAGTAAAGGGACGGTATGTTGGAAGAGTTCCAAGCTCGATACCGTGGCAAACTAGACGATAAAGGCTGGTAACATCGCTATTAAAGATACTACCAAAGAGGAAGTTTGGGTGTATATTGGTTCATAAGATGAACTAGGTTCCTGCCATTGTATGACAATGGAAGCGTGGCTTCGACCCTGGAACCCTGGTCCCATCAGTGACCCAGACATATTCTGAGGCAGCATCACCTGATCATGGAGATAGTTGATCTCCAGGGTGATCGAGGTTAGGAGAGTAGACTCAGAGGAGAACACGGCGGATCCACTCACGAAGGCCTTTTCCCAAAGAGAGACTTTATGGGATGGTTGAGTATGTGATACTGCAACCACTGCTACAGATGGCCCTAGTGCAAGTGGGAGATTGTTAGTTATATGTATGCCTTAGAGGCCATTACTGTACATTGGATGTATATTGTAGTGGATGCTGGGACATATATATGTTAGTGTATATGCCCTAGAGGCCATTACTGTATCATAGTAGTTTGTATATTACTTAATGGAAGCTTGGGATATTCACAGTTGTATATACAATCTTGCTCGAAATGGTAGTATGCTACTTGGTTTGTCTCTGCTTTAATATGTGCATGTGTTTCTTTTAGCATATTGCTGGTATACATATTAGTAGAGCCCTTAGGATCTTTGCTTGATTACCAGCGTTGTGATGGCGCTCGCACTCGTGGGAGCTGGGTAATCTATAAGCACATCCTTATACAGGTCCCTGGTCGTTGGACTATCGAGACAGGGCATCGATACTCCGGAGTAGACTAGCGTATGCGCTTCTCATCCCAGTGTGGGAGACGGTCTGTCCCACAGCCGTTAGTACGTCGTACTTGGGATAGTATGCGGGTGCTCGTTAGGTTACGAGTACACTGGACAGGACTCGTCGGGAACTGTTGGTTGGTAATATACCTATCGTCAGTTATCAGTTCCCAGGTGACATGAGTACAGCTTAGTCCGCTGACTTGACACTGTCACTTCGCCTCGAGTGTCTTCCCACTGCACTTTGATTACTACCCTACCACGGCTCAAAGGAGCTGTGCAAACAGGTAGTTTTTGGGTGCAGTCCCGAAGCACTTGGAGGCAGTGACGGTTAGACAGGATTCGTCTCTCCCGGTATTGGGGGTTGACATCGCGCTGTGTCTAGGAGAGCCATTACACGGGTAGTCCCTGGCCAGGGCAAGCGAGATATACTGGTAGGTTTCCAGTGTTATCTCAGGGTGTTCTGGGCTACACTCCGACACGACTTGTACCGCTATTAGGGGACTGACGTTCACCGCCCCCCTAGGCCCGCCATGCGATGTATCAGACGAACAGACCGGACTGTACGGAGACTGTCACATACAGGCTCAGTAGGAGTGCAGATGGGGTTCACCTCGTCAGTCTTCTTATCGACATCTACCTGGGGACCGTTACGTACAGCTAGTGCCGCTTGCGGTCTGTGGTTAAACCCACTGCCAGCGTAGTGTCGAGTCTTTAGAGTCCCACACAGAGAGCTATTCGCCTTTAGGCAAAACGAGTAGAGGTCGCATGGTTTTGCGACAGGGTTCGTTCGCATCCGCGCACTTGTGCACGTTTGCTGTCCGGACAGTCTATACTAGCGGGCTTTGGTTTAAGCCGGATCCTAGTATATGATTTGAGATTGGTTTTTCTCATTGTGTTCGTGTTCCTCGGATCACGAATGCGGGTGCGTATGCACAGTTGCTTGAGATTGAGGGAGAGGACCTTGATTAGGGTTAATGGTTGTTGTCATTTTATTAACCCTAATATTTATGTGTGTGTTATTGTTAATTAGTAATTAGTTTAATAATTATCCATGGTTGTACTTGTTGACCTTTTGACTTCTTTGACTTGTTGACCAAGGTTGACACTTTGACCATCATAATTTCTTTTGGAAGATGCTTTTTGATCTTTGCAATTTGAAATGATAATGGTCATGTCATGATTTACCATGATAATTATCTAGCTAATTATTCAATTAAAAATTATACACACATATTAGTGAGAAAGGCTCACAAATAATTCATTCTCTCATTCTATTTCTCTCTCTTGCTCATCCTCTCCCTCAAGCTCTCTCCCTCTCATGTGTTGAGAAACAAATAGCTTGAGAAAAACCCTCTCTTGATCTTCTCTACTCACTTCTAGGGTTCAAGTCTTAGCATTTCTTGCACTCTAGTTACTCCTAGCTTGGAGTTGAAGCTAAAGGTGGTGGCTTTCGGGTGGATCCTTCTTTGACGGGAGAAGACAAGCAAGGTGATCCTTTTCTACCATACCTAGGAGCAAGGAGAGAAGGACTAAAGACCAAAGGTATAACCTTTCTACAACTTTGTTAGTTGTTAGTTTACTTTAGCTAGTTTATGTTTAGCAAAGATCCTCACAAGCTTAGTCCATGTTGCCTAAGTCATAAAAATCCGATTTTTATTATGTTTTCCGCCTCCCCGTAAGCACCGGGGTGGGCAACACGGACTTACAGTGGTATCAGAGCCTAACTAAACTCAAACTAGCTAAGTAGTTAAGTGTAACGAAGTTTCGAAACCGAAAAAACCCTAAAACCAAACTTTTTCAAAATCCAACTTTCTGTTAAAATTTTTCCTGGTTAAAATGAAAAACTGTATACTTGTAAAATTGTCTCAGGGTTTTGTGTGAAACACCACCAAATACGAACCAGAGAGGAGCCAAGAGGACCGCGCTTCCGCGGCATAAGGAAGCTATTGCCGCGGAAGCGCGGCCGTCTTGTCAACTCTCTGTATCGTTTTTGGTGCAGATTGTTTCTGAGTTGGTTTTAGGATTTTTAGGATATATAATATATGCCCAGATTTTCCAGAACTAAAATTTACTTTTGGGGGCCTATAAATCCGTATTTTTCGGAACTTCACTACACTTTAACTACATCGGTTATATCTGTGATGCTTGTATGTATTGAACGTCGGCTAATCGCTATAAGTCGATTAGTCGGGGTTATACATCTCTGTGATCTGTGATTGTTGGTTTGTGGATATGAATGGATTGGATTGTCGCGGGTGAATAGCCGGGTTGGATGTGAGATGAGCGTTTTTTTTTTTTCTTTCATTCATTTGTAACATGTAAATTGATGTAATAATATTCTTTGTATGGCCGCACAACCGGGTCGGGGTTGTAGCCGTCATTGTATAATTCTTTTTACTGTTTTTGCTCCTAGGATAGACCCATGGAGGGGGTGCACAAACTACCGGGTATCTCGAAGCGCCGAGTGGCCTACTCACGGTGGTGAGGGAGGTTGCTTCGCTTCGGGTGCTTGGCGGGTAGTTTGCCGCACCCGTAGGGGTCTTGGGTGGGGTATTGGCTATTCACCGCGACCGTGTAATCCGCTTTGCGTTGCAGGCTCGAACGCATTGCGGATTCCTAGTATATCCAATGTATTCATCTGTGATCTGTAATGTCTATCATTGCTATATATTTATATATAATAACTATTTAGGCGTTGCTTATGTTTTACAGCCGCGCTAGCCCAGCCCCCGCTCTGTCGTTAGTTAAGTAACCTAACGGGTGATGACGGGGCCCCGTGGCGAATGCGAATGGCATAAGCGTACGTCATATTTTGGTTGTTTTCTGCAATGGTAGGATTAAATGATGGGACGCATTAAAAGAACTAATGCAAGAAATAAACCAAGTAAAAGTCGATTGGAACACTTTGAAAACCACTCGGTTCTTTTTCAAAAACTAAACTTTTAAACGCGGAGCTTGAACCACTCCTTTTAAAAGCTATCTCGTTCCATCGATTATATCAAGTTCACTACGTTCACGGTTTCGCCAAAACCATTCGTAGCCCTCCGTCATTCCACATGAATGGTCAAAAGTATTCAAGCTATGTATTTTGGCCAAAGTCAAGGCATAGTGATTGGTAGCGTTTGGGTATTCATGTGCAGCATAGATAGATGCGTTGGTTTGGGACAGTCATACTGCCATTTTGGCCAAAGCCAAGGGTAGGTACGGGTGGGTCCAAATTAACCAGGAGAATGACGGGTAGAACTTGACATGTGACTTATGATATTTTGGCCAAAGTCAAGGTCATAAGAGCATGGGGCAAAAATCCACATCGGGAGTTTCATAAGTACTGAAACTTGCTAGATTTGCATACCATTTGGAGTGTGATGATTCTGGTAGGATTCCTTCGGTTTTATCACGCGATGATATTTGGATCCCGATCCTACTGTGAGTATATGCTACTCCTCGGGAAAACTCTCACTTAACGATCAATGCTATAAACCTAGTAGGTGCCTAGAAAGGTGTTAGCGGGGCTACGCCCACAGGGAAAAGAGGTTACTTAATTAAGGAACTTCGCGAAAGCGTTGGAAAACCTCCCTCGAAGTACCGACACTGGCCTGGCTGAACGGTTAAGCAAGTATTGTACGGTGAGAATGATCCCGGCTAATCCTTTTCTTTACGGTTTGAGAAGGGATTCGAGAGACAGTGGGAGCCATCCAGTTTAGACAAACTAAAAACCACTCTAAACTTGCAAGAGCATCATGCTAAAGTGTTTCTTTTCTCTCTCCTAATTGCAGCGACCATTCAAGATGACCGGACTTAAGTTACTATTAGATAAAAACATATTGACAGGGCCAAACTACAAAGATTGGCTCAGGAATGTCAAGATGGCTATCACTTATGACAAGCTGGGGTATATACTTACCACCAAAGCTCCCCCCGTCCCAGGTCCCACCTCCAGCGTCGCGGATGTAGAAATCCGTAAGACATGGGAGATAGATTGCGCGAGGGCCAAATGCCTCGTACTAGCCTCGATGGACAATGATCATCAGAGGAGGCACGAGAATATGGACCTAGAGTCCATATTTCTCCATACAAAAGAACTGTATGGAGAGCAGTCTCGTATCGCAAGATACGAAGTGTCGAAGAAGCTCCTTTCGGCAAGGCTGGCCGTCGGATCATCGGTAGCGGACCACGTGCTTAAGATGATCGGCTATATAGAGGAGCTCGCGGACCTCGGGACCACGTTGGAGAATGAACTCTATACTGATCTGATTCTCCAGTCCCTTCCTTCCACTTACGCCCAGTTCATTCTCAACTTCAACATGCAAGGAAAGGAGGTTGAACTTGCCGAACTTCTGAACATGTTGAGGACTGCTGAGGGCACCCTACAGAAGGGTAGGGAGACATCCACTTTGTTTGTAGGAGGATCTTCCTCTTCTAGGTCCAGGGCGAAAGCCAAGGGCAAGAAGAAGAAAGCCCCCGCCAAACCAAGAGGCGGTGTCGGTAAAGTGGATACGAGGGGAAAGGGTAAAGCAACAAAGGTAGCGGGGAAGCTGGTGGGGAAGGAAGAATGCTTCTATTGTCACAAAAGTGGTCACTGGAAACAAGATTGCAAGGCTTGGAAAGCCAGAACACAGGATTTGAAGCGAGTTGCAGCTTCAGCTTCAGGTGTGTATGTTATTGAAAATTGTCTATCAATAAACTCTAATTCCTGGGTATTGGATACCGGATCAGGATCTCATATCTGTAATTCTTTGCAGGCGTTGAGAAAGCGTAGAGTTTTGAAGGCAGGTGACATGACCCTCAGAGTTGCGAACGGTGCTAGCATGGATGCTGAGGCCGTGGGGGACTATCACCTGGGATTATCAGATGGACACTTTTTGGTTTTGCGTAGTTGTTATTATGTACCAAATGCAACCTGTAATATCATTTCTGTATCTTTATTATCTAAAGAAGGTTATGAATTTGCATTTGTAAGTAATGTAGTGAACATTCACCTTAATCAAGTGTTGATTGGGTCAGGTACATTGAACAACGGTATTTACGTTTTAAACCAACCACAGGTTTTCAATATCCAGAATACACACAAAAGAAAGTCTCCAGAAATTAATAAAACTTTCTTATGGCATTGTAGACTGGGTCACATCAACGAGAGAAGATTGACTAAGTTACATACTGAAGGATATTTAGATTCGTTCGAATATCAATCGTATGCAACTTGTCAATCCTGTCTCAAAGGAAAGATGACAAAGGCTCCGTTTTCTGGACACGGAGAAAGAGCGAGCGAGCTCTTGGGACTCGTACACAGCGACGTGTGCGGTCCAATGTCTACACATGCGCGAAGCGGTTTTTCTTACTTCATAACTTTTACGGATGATTTTTCAAGGTACGGTTATGTCTTCTTAATGAAACATAAATCCGAGGCTTTTGAAAAATTCCAGGAATATAAGAGTGAAGTAGAAAAACAGACCGGCAAAAGTATCAAGATCCTAAGATCGGATCGAGGAGGAGAATACTTAAGTGCCGAATTCCTGAACTATTTAAAAGAGAATGGAATTCTCTCTCAGCTTACTCCTCCATACACTCCGCAACATAACGGTGTATCGGAGAGACGGAACCGAACCCTATTGGATATGGTACGGTCCATGATGAGTAACGCTGAGTTACCGCGATCATTCTGGGGGTATGCGCTAGAAACAGCTGCATATCTTTTGAACCGTGTTCCCACTAAGACTGTGCCTACCACACCATATGAGTTATGGAGTGGGAAGAAACCCTATCTTAATCACATTAAGACATGGGGATGTCCAGCTTTTGTAAAAAAGCAGCATGCGGACAAGCTCGAGGCACGCTCAGTACAGTGCAAGTTTGTGGGATATCCAAAGAACTCCAAGGGATATTACTTCTATTACGAAGAGGAACAAAAAGTCCTTGTTTCTCGCCATGCCCACTTTCTAGAACATCAGTTCATAGAAAAAGAATTAAGTGGGAGCGCAATAGAACTGGAAGAGATTCCAGAACCACAAACTATTAATGAAAGTTTAGTGGAACCAGAAGGTTCAAAAGAACAGGACATTCCTATGCCACTCCGCAGGAGTAGTAGGCAGTCTCATCCGCCCGAGAGATACTACGGTTTTCTCATTGACGGGGATAGAGAAGACTGCATCCTAGATTGTGATGAGCCTACTAGCTTCCAGCAAGCCATTCAGAGCGTCGACTCGGTAAAATGGCTGGATGCAATGCGGACCGAGATGGAGTCCATGTACACCAACAAAGTATGGACGTTGGACATTGCTCCAGACGGGGTAAAACCCGTAGGATGCAAGTGGATCTTCAAAAGGAAGATTGGTGTAGATGGACAGGTTGAGACCTATAAAGCTAGACTGGTAGCAAAGGGTTTTCGTCAGCGACCTGGTTTGGACTATGACGAAACCTTTTCTCCAGTAGCTATGCTGAAATCCATTCGGATCCTTCTTGCCATCGCTGCTTTCCACGATTATGAGATTTGGCAGATGGACGTAAAGACAGCTTTTCTAAATGGTCATTTAGAGGAGTGTGTCTATATGGACCAGCCAGAGGGTTTCATTCAGGGTGGGAGCAGCGGAAAGGTGTGCAAGTTGCTCAAGTCCATTTATGGACTCAAGCAGGCATCACGGAGTTGGAACATCTGTTTTGATGAGACGGTCAAAGAATTTGGCTTTATCAAAAATCCAGATGAACCATGCATCTATTGTAGATTTGTAGCGAGAACTGTAGTATTCCTCGTTTTATACGTGGATGACATTCTCTTAATAGGAAATGACATTCCTATGCTACAATCTGTCAAGGGGTTCTTGTCACACAGGTTCTCCATGAAAGACCTGGGTGATGCCTCCTACATTCTGGGTATCCGGATCTACCGTGACAGATCCAAGAGGATATTAGGACTCTCGCAGTCCAGGTACATCGACACCATACTGAAGAGATTCAGTATGGAAGATTCCAAGCGCGGTAATCTACCGGCTTGTCACGGGATCACCCTCTCCAAAGAGATGTCTCCCAAGACTGATTTGGAGAGGGATCGCATGTCTATTATACCCTACGCTTCTGCGGTAGGCTCTATAATGTATGCGATGTTGTGTACCAGACCGGATGTGGCTTATGCACTGAGTGTGGTAAGCAGGTATCAGTCAAACCCTGGGGAGAAACATTGGATAGCAGTAAAGAACATTCTCAAGTACCTGAGAAGGACTAAGGAGATGTTCTTGGTGTATGGCGGAAAAGACCTGCAGGTTGAGGCCTTTGCTGACTCCAGCTTCCAGAGTGACAAGGATGATTCCAAGTCCATGTCGGGTTTTGTCTTTACCCTCAATGGAGGGGCGGTGTGTTGGAAAAGCTCCAAACAGGAAACCGTTGCTGACTCGACTATGGAAGCGGAATACATCGCTGCATCTGATGCCGCAAAAGAAGCTGTCTGGATGAGGAAGTTCTTGAAAGAACTTCAGGTGGTTCCGTCCATTGTTGACCCAATACCTCTGTATTGCGACAACAACGGGGCTATAGCTTTAGCGAAGGAACCCAGGTCCCATCAGAAATCCAGACACATCTTAAGGCGGTATCACCTGATCAGGGAGATCGTGGATCGCCAGGAGATCGAGGTCCGGAGAGTTGCATCAGAGGATAACACTGCAGATCCACTCACAAAGGCCCTACCCCAGACTCAGTTCGAGCGGCTGATCGAGATGATAGGTCTTCGATACGCCAGTACATGGCCTTAGTGCAAGTGGGAGATTGTTAGTGTATATGCCCTAGAGGCCATTACTGTATCATACTAGTTTGTATATTACTTAATGGAAGCTTGGGATATTCACAGTTGTATATACAATCTTGCTCGAAATGGTAGTATGCTACTTGGTTTGTCTCTGCTTTAATATGTGCATGTGTTTCTTTTAGCATATTGCTGGTATACATATTAGTAGAGCCCTTAGGATCTTTGCTTGATTACCAGCGTTGTGATGGCGCTCGCACTCGTGGGAGCTGGGTAATCTATAAGCACATCCTTATACAGGTCCCTGGTCGTTGGACTATCGAGACAGGGCATCGATACTCCGGAGTAGACTAGCGTATGCGCTTCTCATCCCAGTGTGGGAGACGGTCTGTCCCACAGCCGTTAGTACGTCGTACTTGGGATAGTATGCGGGTGCTCGTTAGGTTACGAGTACACTGGACAGGACTCGTCGGGAACTGTTGGTTGGTAATATACCTATCGTCAGTTATCAGTTCCCAGGTGACATGAGTACAGCTTAGTCCGCTGACTTGACACTGTCACTTCGCCTCGAGTGTCTTCCCACTGCACTTTGATTACTACCCTACCACGGCTCAAAGGAGCTGTGCAAACAGGTAGTTTTTGGGTGCAGTCCCGAAGCACTTGGAGGCAGTGACGGTTAGACAGGATTCGTCTCTCCCGGTATTGGGGGTTGACATCGCGCTGTGTCTAGGAGAGCCATTACACGGGTAGTCCCTGGCCAGGGCAAGCGAGATATACTGGTAGGTTTCCAGTGTTATCTCAGGGTGTTCTGGGCTACACTCCGACACGACTTGTACCGCTATTAGGGGACTGACGTTCACCGCCCCCCTAGGCCCGCCATGCGATGTATCAGACGAACAGACCGGACTGTACGGAGACTGTCACATACAGGCTCAGTAGGAGTGCAGATGGGGTTCACCTCGTCAGTCTTCTTATCGACATCTACCTGGGGACCGTTACGTACAGCTAGTGCCGCTTGCGGTCTGTGGTTAAACCCACTGCCAGCGTAGTGTCGAGTCTTTAGAGTCCCACACAGAGAGCTATTCGCCTTTAGGCAAAACGAGTAGAGGTCGCATGGTTTTGCGACAGGGTTCGTTCGCATCCGCGCACTTGTGCACGTTTGCTGTCCGGACAGTCTATACTAGCGGGCTTTGGTTTAAGCCGGATCCTAGTATATGATTTGAGATTGGTTTTTCTCATTGTGTTCGTGTTCCTCGGATCACGAATGCGGGTGCGTATGCACAGTTGCTTGAGATTGAGGGAGAGGACCTTGATTAGGGTTAATGGTTGTTGTCATTTTATTAACCCTAATATTTATGTGTGTGTTATTGTTAATTAGTAATTAGTTTAATAATTATCCATGGTTGTACTTGTTGACCTTTTGACTTCTTTGACTTGTTGACCAAGGTTGACACTTTGACCATCATAATTTCTTTTGGAAGATGCTTTTTGATCTTTGCAATTTGAAATGATAATGGTCATGTCATGATTTACCATGATAATTATCTAGCTAATTATTCAATTAAAAATTATACACACATATTAGTGAGAAAGGCTCACAAATAATTCATTCTCTCATTCTATTTCTCTCTCTTGCTCATCCTCTCCCTCAAGCTCTCTCCCTCTCATGTGTTGAGAAACAAATAGCTTGAGAAAAACCCTCTCTTGATCTTCTCTACTCACTTCTAGGGTTCAAGTCTTAGCATTTCTTGCACTCTAGTTACTCCTAGCTTGGAGTTGAAGCTAAAGGTGGTGGCTTTCGGGTGGATCCTTCTTTGACGGGAGAAGACAAGCAAGGTGATCCTTTTCTACCATACCTAGGAGCAAGGAGAGAAGGACTAAAGACCAAAGGTATAACCTTTCTACAACTTTGTTAGTTGTTAGTTTACTTTAGCTAGTTTATGTTTAGCAAAGATCCTCACAAGCTTAGTCCATGTTGCCTAAGTCATAAAAATCCGATTTTTATTATGTTTTCCGCCTCCCCGTAAGCACCGGGGTGGGCAACACGGACTTACAATATAGGTAGGACTTTCTTGCTCGACATGATAGTATGCTATCTGGTTGCTCTTTATCTTAACATGTATACTTTCTGTCTCTCTGATTACATGTTGATAAAGCCCTTAGGATGTATACTCGACTTCCAGGACTATGATGCAGATCATACTATTGGGGCCTGGGTAGTCAATGAGTACATCCTTCATTGTTCCTAGTCGTGGGAATATCGAGACGGGGCATCGATATTCCAGAGTAGACTAGCGCATATCTTCTCGACCCATGCGATGGGCGATGGATGATCCCATATCCATTGGTGTTTGACATCGAAGATGGTATGCGGGTGCTCAGTGGAGACTGGGTACACTGAACGGACTCGCCGAGAACTCCCAGATGGTATTATACCTCACGTCAGATGGCAGTTCTCTGGTGACACTGGTACAGCTTAGTCTGTTGACCCGAGATCGTCATAGAGTCTTGTGTGTCTCCCACTGTGCTTTGATTTCCACCCTACCATGGCTCTACTGAGTCGTGCAAACAGGTGGTTTATGGGCACAATCCCGATTCACATGGAGGCAATGAGCGATAGGAGGGGATTCGTCTCTCCTGGTATTGGGGGTTGATGTTGTGCTATGCTCGACTGGCCATAACAGGAAATCCCTGGCCAGGGTTGCAGTGATATACTGGTAAGAGTTATCAGTAGTTTCACGAATGTTATGGATCTCAAGTCGGCATGACTTATCGAGCTATTGGGGTCTGACGTTTACCACCCCTAGGCGAGATATGCGACATATCAGACGATCAGACCGGACTGTACGGTAAGTGTTACTGGTTGGATTCACAGGAGTGTGAGCGGGCTTGCTCGTCGATCTTCTGATCGCTCAATACCCGGGTGGCCGTTACGTTTAGCAGACCGCTTGCGGCTTGTGGGTGCTTGATATGATCATCATCCGCTACCGGCGTATTGACGAGTCTTTAGAGTCCTACACAGAGGTTTCCTGGCTCAAGCGAAACGAAATAGGAGCGCATATGAGATATGTGCGGGACCGAGAATAATGCGTGTATGTGATACCGTATTTCATTCTCGCGATGAATGTGTCGAATGGTTGTATGCGATATAACCTAGTTATCGAATCAAGGATTGATTCGATAAGCCGATACATTGGATACTAGCCGGTTATATGCGATATGACCGGATCATTGAATCAAGTGTTGATTTAATGATTTAATGTATAATTATATATATATTTGATATATTAACTGGTATTGGTTCACTTTAAATAGATTTTCTCACTTGGATTGTGCAAGTTGTATATGTGATATACTTTTATGCACAAGATTGTATCATGTTTGATGATACATGCAAGCTTGGGTTTGTATAAAGAATTGACCATGGTTATATGAATGGTTAGGGTTTCATTTTATTTACTTATTCTTTTATTTATTCTTTTTGTTTATTTTGGAAAAAGAAAATGAAATGGTGGCTTGTTTTGTTTGTAGTTGAAGTTTCTTGAAACTTTGACTAAGTGACCATTTTGTCTTCTTTCTTAACCCTAACCCTTCAAACTAATCTTAGTCAATTCTCTACACCTAACTAAGGTTCATTATATGATAAGTATTGATTTTCTTTTCAAAATTAATTAACTTATCATATTCTTTTTCATCATCTTCTTCTTCTTCCTCCATGAGAAGAAAGCTTGCTACATCAATGGTGATTGATGAAAAAGTGTGTGAAATCCAAATCTAAAGTCTACCCACTTCCTATTTCTTCATCCTCTACCTCTTGCCAAGTAGTATAGGGTGTTTCCTTCACAAGTTTTCTTGACTTGGTGAAGTTGGAGCTTGATCTAGCGATGCCTCGACGTAGATCATCTTCGGCATCGTCGTCGATGACCTAGCCCGTTTTTCTCCGATGAAGCCGACGCTAGAGCCCAAGATATGATTTGGACAGCGAGGAGACTTCATCACGGAGCTTAGGAGGTGGTGGAACGGATCTACAAAGGTTATAGCCCCTTTCCTTTAGCTATATTTCCGTTTACTTGCTTGCTTCGCCTATTTATCTAGTTAACGATCCGTATTAGGGTTTGTAGGCACTTGTAAAATTTGATTTGTGCATGTTTGATCACTTGTGAGACCTCTAGTGTGTGCCTAGGAACCCTACAGGACGGACTCGCCGAGAACTCCCAGATGGTATTATACCTTACGTCAGATGGCAGTTCTCTGGTGACACTGGTACAGAGTAATCTGTTGACCCGAGATCGTTATAGAGTCTTGTGTGGTTCCCACTGTGCTTTGATTTCCATCTTACCACGTCCAAGAGGGCGTGCAAAACGGTGGTTTTTGGGTACAGTCCCGAATCACATGGAGGTAATGAGCGATAGGAGGGGATTCGTCTCTCCCGGTATAGGGAGTTGATGTTGCGCTGTGTTCGATTGGCTATAACCGGAAATCCCTGGCCAGGGTTGCTGAGATATACTGGTAAGTGTTACCAGTAGTTTCTCGAACTGTTATAGACCTCAGATCGACACGACTTATCGAGCTATTGGGGTCTGACGTTTACCACCCCTAGGCGAGATATGCGACATATCAGACGATCAGACCGGACTGTACGGTAGTGTTACTGTTGGATATATATGCCCTAGAGGCCTACATTGTATAGGATGCTTGGGATATGTATGTACATAACAGTCTTGCTTGATATGATAGTACGCTATTTGGTTTGACTTTGTCTTAACGTATGATATTTTTTACTTGGTATCTATATATATATATGTTGATAAAGTCCATAGGGTGTTTTGTCTGACTACCGGCGTTGTGATGGCAGTCATACTAGTGGGAGCTGGATAGTCAATAGGCACACCCTTAGATGTCCCTGGCGCAGGAGTATCGAGATTGGGCATCGATACTCCGGAGTAGACTAGTGTATACATATCTAGACCCTGACGAGGGGCAATGGATTGGTCCCGCAACCATTGGTGGTGTTCACCTAAGATTGTATACAGATGCTCACTGGGTGTGAGTACACCGGACAGGACTCGCCGAGAACTGACTGGATGGTATTATACCTAATGTCAGATAGCAGTTCTCAGGTGACATGTTTGCAGATAGTCCGTTGACTTAAAGTCATCATTTGTCTCGTGTGAGTTCCCACTGTGCTTTGATTATTACCCTACCACGGCTCAAAGGAGTCGTGCAAACAGGTTTCAGTTGGGCACAGTCCCGAGCCATGTGGAGGCAGTGAGTGACTGTTAGGGATTCGTCTCTCCCGGTATAGGGAGTTGATATCGCACTGTGGTCGATTGGTCATTACCATAAGTCCCTGGCCAGGGCTGATTGAGAATTACTGATGGAATGATCAGTAGATTCTCGGGTGGTCTTGAACCATACCGACACGACTTGTACGGTTATTAGGGGTCTGACGTCCACCACCTCCCTAGACTATACATGCGATACTCTTAGACGAACAGACCGGACTGCGCGGATATTGTCACAGACAGGCTCAGTAGGATTTCAGATGGGTTACCTCATCAGCTTTCTTATCGACAACTACCTGGGGACCGTTACGTACAGCTAGTGCCGCTTGCGGTCTGTGGTTAAACCCACTACCAGCGTAGTAGTCGAGTCTTTAGAGTCCCACATAGAGATTTCCCAAACCCAGACGAAAAGATATAGAAGTCGTATGGTTTTACGACAAAGGTTCGGACGCATACGTGTTTGAACGCACGTATGACATTCGGACAGTTTTTACTAGCCGGCTTTGGTTTAAGCCAGATTCTAGTATCAGGTTATTGGATTTATACAGTCTAAAGTTTTTCCGTGTTTTTACGGATGAGAGGGGCGTTCTCGTAATTTTCCGAGAAGCTTCTAGAAGGATGTGACATGGAGGGAGAGGTGGCATTTTCATTTAATGAATTAGTGACTCATCATGGGTGATTCATCATGTCATTAATGCATTATTAAATGCTTAATGACTCACATAATGAATCACCCATTTGCATTAATGAAACATGATGAATAATCTCTTATTATTCATTTCTTTTTAATTCATTATGTTTCATATATCTAGTGAGAAGCTTTTTCATTTTCATATTATTATCATTATCATCTTCTCACTCTCTCTCTTCAAGTTCTCTCTCCTTCACCAAACCTAATCCTATCCTCATGAGTTGAGAACAAGGATTAGGAAAGACTAATTACTCCATAACCTATCTCTACATCACCTTAGCTACTCTATTTAGCAACTAGAGAAACTAAGTAACCTCAAGTTTAGAGGTTATATCTTGGATTAGGGTTCTCGGGTGGATCGTCTATCACGGAAGAAAGCCGAAGAGGACGTGGAGATCCAAAGCGGCCGTAGATAACATTAAGACGAAGGACTAGAACCGTTTGGTATAATCTCTTAACATAGTAGTTTAGAACTCTATTGCTTTTGTTAAAACTTGTTTAGCAAACGATTCATACGGTTAATCGATGTTTGATCATAGAACAAGATTGTTATTCATATTTCCGCCTCCCCATAAGTATTGGGGTGTTGAACATCGACTTACAGTCACTGGTTGGATTCACAGGAGTATGAGCGGGCTTGCTCGTCGATCTTCTGATCACTCAATACCCGGGTGGCCGTTACGTTTAGCAGACCGCTTGCGGCTTATGGGTGCTTGATATGATCATCACCTGCTACCGGCGTATTGACGAGTCTTTAGAGTCCTACACAGAGGTTTCCTGGCTCAAGCGAAACGAAATAGGAGCGCATATGAGATATGTGCGGGACCGAGAATAATGCGTGTATGTGATACCGTATTTCATTCTCGCAATGAATGTATCGATTGGTTGTATGTGATATAACCTAGTTATCGAATCAAGTATTGATTCGATAAGCCGATACATAGGATACTGGTCGGTTATATGCGATATGACCGGATCGTTAAATCAAGTGTTGATTTAATGATTTAATGTATAATTATATATTTGATATATTACTTTGCATTAACTAGTATCGGTTCACTTTAAATGGATATTCTCACTCGGATGTGCACATTGTATATGTGATATACTTTTGTGCACTTGATTGTATCATGTTTGATGATACATGTTTGCTAGGGTTTTTGTGTAAAGATCAAACCATGGTTACATGTTAATGGTTAGGGTTATGTTTTATTCACTTATTTATTTATCTAATGATTTTTGGAAAATGAAAGGCATGAAAAGAAAATGGTGGCTTGATTTGTATTCTAGTTGAAGCTTCATGAAGCTTTGACCTAAGTGACCATTTTTGTCTCATGCCTAACCCTAACCATTCCCACTAACCCTAGTTTAGTCTCTACACTTGACCATGGTTGGTAGATGATAAGTATTATTATTATTATCATTTTACTTAATACTTATCATAACATTTTTCTTCTTCTTCTTCTTCATCTTCAATATGAAGAAACCTTGGACCATCAATGGTGATTGATGAATAAGAGTGAGAAATCCAATTCTAAAGTGAACCCACTTCTTATTTCTTCATCCTCTACCTCTTGCCAAATCGTAGAGTGTGTTTTCTTCACATGTTTCATGACTTGGTGAAGTTGGAGCTTGATCTTGTGATGCTTCGACGTAGATCATCTTCGGCATCGTAGTCGACGACCTAGCCCGTCCATTTCTCCGATGAAGCCGACACTAGAGTCCAAGATCCGATTTGTACAGCGGAGAGGACTTCATTGCGGAGCTATAGAGGTGGAGGACCGGATCTACAATGGTTGTATTTCCGTTCACTTAGTTAATTTGTTAACTGGTTGCTTTTGTCGCCTATATATCTAGTTAACGATCCGTAGTCTAGGGTTTCTCGGCACCGTATTTTTTGAAATTGGCATGGTTGATGCCTTGTGAGACCTCCTTAGTGTGCCTAGGAACCCTACAGTGGTATCAGAGCCTAGTTAGAGCCTTAGGCGAAGTCTAGACGGAGTTTGAAATCCGAACGAACCGAAACCCTAACCCAAAAATTGCTCTCTGGAAATTTTCTGAATTTTTGGATTTTTGTGAATTAAAAATTGCTAAAAAATTCAGCAGGGAATATGATGAATTACTGTGAAGCATGTGCAATTGATTCGACAGAAGAGCCGCGGAACCGCGGCCCCACCCTGGCTTGCGCGGCGGTTCCGCGGCCATAATACTGAATCAATGCACGTGGTTTGCACAGTAATTAGTTTCTGTATGTGCTGGATTTTCTGGGAATTTTTAATATTTATTCAAGAGTTGAATATTCTGGGTTGTTTTGGGAATCAAAGATTCGATCGGATTATCAGATTTTGTCTATGTGGCTTTCCGGATAATTTTAGAATATGTTAAAAAGTTCGACCGGATATAAATACCCAACTTTTCCCCTGTCGGGAAATTTCCAAATGTTTGATTTTTCCGAGGTTTAAAGACGTTCTAAGTAGTGCAAGTAACGCGATGGTCCCTCTAGAAGAGAACAAACCTTAACTCGATTATGTGACCGTCTTGAACTGCCCTTTGAACCTTAGGGTTTGGGGCAGTACGGCGTGCCACATGTGAGGCGTTGGCTTGACCCTTCTACGGCTGGACCGTTGGTACTGAGGCACGGACTGAATGTTTTTAGACTTATTTCATGTGTTGATCAGTTTCGGGAAAACTTGGGTGTACGATTGTTCGATCGGAAAGTTTAACATTTTCTATTTATCTGGAATGGGATACAATAATTGGAATTCACAAAAAGTTATGAGATAACTGAATGAATGTTATAAATCTAGCGGTTTAGTCTCACTTGATCGGTTGCCACGGAGTTTTGATGTGATCAAAAGTCCGTCGCAATCACGTAGTGTACGTGGATACTCGCCGGGTAAACTTAACAGACAGCCTCACCCCATAGCTCCGACCAAGTGACTGTAGGAGAACCCCGTCGCCGAAAGCATCCGTCAGGGTGCTCGCGGTAGCGGTGTTCCGCCTTGGTGCACTTCGTCGACGGTATCGGCGGTGCGGCCGCCTACTAAAGTTTGCGACGAGTATTCGATCAGGATGTCGGGAATCCTGTTGAATTGCCCGACCTGATTTTGAAAAGTGTTTTCGATTTTGAAACTAAAATGCGGGGTTTATAATTGTTAGGCATGTGATGTCTAAGGAATTCATTTGATTAGGCATGCGATGTCTATGCAGATTGCGGATTCTAACTGTTGTAGTTTTACACTTTCTTTTCTGTGACCGTAAGTGTAATATGTGATATCGCCGGTTTCGTTGCTATATGTTAACGACAATTGGGATGCGCATATTTACTTACGTTGATGACATGTGATGTTATGTGTTGCTGGATATGTTACATTGGATCGTCGTGTTTGAATAGCCGGGGGGGTTTTATGTGAGATGAGTGTTTTTCATTTTCATTCATGTAAAAACTTGTATGTAATATTCTTTTATTGGGGCACTTCCAGGTTGCGGAAGTTGTCACCCTTTGTATATTATTTACTTTTCCGCACTAGGATAGACCCAAGGAGGGGAGCACAAGTAACCGGGTTCTGGAGTCCAGTGGGAGACCAACTCGAGGAGTCGAGTCCGGGTCTCCTAACTCTAGAATTGATAGGGTTGCTTGCCGCTCTCGTAGGGGTCTAGGGGTGTGGGTTTGGCTATTCATCACGACCGTGGAATCCGTGTTTTATACTGGTTCGTATTGAAAACACGGACGTCCTAGTATATCCAATATTTCATATGTTTCTTCTGCTGCGATATCTGTGATATGATCATGTGATATGTTCTGTGATAGATACAGTATATAGTATATATGATATATTATATAGACGTTACTTATGTTTTACACCCGCGCTAGCCCTGCCCCGCTCTGCCGTTAGTTACCTAACCTAACGGTGCACGAGGGGACATCGAGGCGAATGCGGATGGCATAAGTGTACGTCGTATTTATCTGTAA
This sequence comes from Agapanthus africanus, assembly GCA_030015575.1. NCBI lineage: Eukaryota > Viridiplantae > Streptophyta > Magnoliopsida > Asparagales > Amaryllidaceae > Agapanthus > Agapanthus africanus. The sequence goes on along the minus strand of JASDDO010000024.1, from coordinate 513,617,552 downwards.
TGTTTAGGTATTTAAATGATGGGACTTCATTAATGTGATTAATGAAATAAAAGAAACCTAAGATGTTGTAGAATCGAATTTCAAAATAAAACAGGTAGCTACAGTTCTTGCTTTGCACAGCGGTATATGTGATATATCCTGCACCTTATTCGATGAGGAAAGGACCGAGATCCCTTCACCAGGAGTGACTCCTTTAGCAATAACTGGCAGATGCTACACACTCGGTTTGTCTTTTGATTGCTTTTAAGAGTTTTTGCTTTGCACAGTGATATATATGATATATCCCGCACCTCAATCGACGAGGAAAGGACCGACGATCCCTTCACCGGGAGTGACTCCTTTAGCAAAACTAGAAAAGCCTAAAAAACACTCCATTTCAAAATCATTTGATTCTACAACGATATCAAGTTCATTATGCAATAGGTTTTCAGAAAAACCTGTCGTAGCCCTCCGTCATTTCAGATAAGTAGTAGTTAGTATTCGTGCTGCGTTTGTTGGCCTTTGTCAAAGCGCAGTGTGCGGTAGCTAACTGGTGCTTATCTGCTTATGCATATGATGCAGATTGGATTAGGGTAGTCGTGCGACCTTGTTGGCCTTTGTCAAGGGCCGTGCGGGTGGGTTTAATTCAATCAGGAAATGACGGGTTGAACTTGACTAGCATCCTATGGTTTGTTGGCCTTTGTCAAGGTCATAGGAGGTTAGGGGCAAAATATTATCGGGAATTTCAAGTGTTGAAATTTGCAATGAGATTGCATACCTTCTATGAGATAGTTGGATCCCGATACCCGCTGCGAGTAATTGTTACTCCTGGGAGAGTTTTACACATTACAATTAGCCGATCAAGTAGGTGTCTAGAAAGGTGTTAACGAGGTTACGCCTCTGGAAAAACGAGGTTTACATTAATTAGGTTCGTGCGAAAGCATGGGGGACCTCCCTCAAAGTACCGACACTGGCCTGGCTGAAAGATTGGCGAAGTTGTAGTGTGTAATTAATCCCGGCTAGTCTTTCCTTTTAGGGTTTGAAGGAAGATTTGATAAAAAGCAGTGGGAGCCATCCTGATTAGATAAAATAATAACCAATCTATTCTTGTAAGAGCGCACGCTGAGTGTTTTCTTCTCTCTCTCTCTCCAGGTAGCGACCATATCACGCCTTAATCAAGATAATAATACGGATTATTGATCGAACCCGCTTGTTATACTGAGCTGGCGAACGTTGGTCCCGCTCCAACTTATAATTGTTATAAGACAGAGCAGGAAATTGGGGAATACCAGATTTCCCGTGCCGCCCAAACGAAGAAAATGCATGTTGATACATCATCTTCGGGTGTGTTCTTTATACAGAACTGTTTCTCTATTCTCTACGTCCTGGGTATTTGATACCGGATCAGGATTCCAGATATGTAATATGTTACATAGGGCTGCAAAAAGGTAGAAAAACTGAGAACGGGTGATAAGTTTCATGAGGCAGAAAACGGGGCAAGTGTTGCAGCCAAGTCTGTTGGTCACTGTCACCCTGTATTAAAAATACATTGATTCTGAACAAATGCTATTAGATACCGAACCTGATATACAAAATCATATCAGTCTCTTTATCAGTAAAGAAATGATAAAATTTTGTATTGATGGATAATGTTTTGAACATTTCCTATATCAAAAGTTGATCGGATCAGGCACGTTATCTAAAAGCGTTGATGTTCTAAATCAAACTACAGTTCTTAGTATACAGAACACACACAAGCGGAAGAGTTCAGAAATGAACGAATCCTTCTTGAGGTATTGTAGACTAGGTCATATCAATGCGACCCGACTAGCTGAAGTTACATGAAGATGCATATTTAAATCAGTTTGAATTTACATCTTGTGAAACTTGCCAGTCATGTCACAGAGATAAGATGACCATAGCTCCGTTTACTGGAAACAGAGAAAGAGTTAGTGTACTCTTGGGATGATACATGTTGATGTATGTAAGGTCCCCTGTTTACACATGCCAAGACCGGTTCTTTATACTTCATTACATTCTCTGATGATCTTTCGAGATTCAGACCTATGTTCCTGTTGAAACACAAGTCCGAACCTTTTGAGATATTCACAGAATATAAGTTAGAAGTAGGGAACCAACAAGGGTATAAGTATTATGTCCTTTGATGAGATCGAGGAGGAGAATACTTGAGCACGAAAATCCTGGATTATTCTAAAGGAGAATGAGATTCTCTCTCAGCATTACTCCTCCGTATACACCATAGCACGATGGTATATCGGGGCGGATCAATCTCACCCTATATGATAAGGTGTGCTCTATGATGAGTACTACTGAGTTACCTATTTCCTTTTTGGGAGTTATGCACTTGAGAAGCTGCATACCTATTGAATAGGGTTCAAATCAAATCAGTTGCCTACCACTTCATATTTGATATGGAAAGGGAAGAGCCCATATCTTAAGTTGGTTAAGATTTGGGGTTGTCCGGGCTATGTCTAAAAGCAAAATCCGGACAAGCTCGAGGCAAGGTCTGTTATGTACAACTGGAAAGGTTCCAGCTATACAAACAACAGCAGATGATTTGGTAGAACCGAAGGATTCAATAGAAACCAACGAACCTCAGCCTCTCCGCCGATCTAGTAGGGTTCCTCACCCACCTGAGAGATACTTCGGTTTCTTTATGACAGTGGGAGCGAGGATTGCATCATGAGATGATGTCCCAACTAGCTTCGAGCTGGCTATCAGGAGTAAGACTCTGTAAGAATGGCTGGATGCTTAGTGATCTGAGATGGAATCCATGTACACCAACAAAGTATGGACTTTGGTTGCTATATCTGAAGGGTTAAATCCCCATCAGGAGCAAGTATATCTTGAGAAGATTACTTGGTGTAGATGGAAAAGTTGAGACTTTCAAAGCTAGACTTGTTAAAAGTTTTCGTCATCGTCCAAGCGTGGATAATGATGAAACCTTTTCCAGTACCTATGCTTAAGTCCATCCAGATACTACTTGCCACGGCTACATACCATGACTATGATATCTGGCGGTTGGGTGTCATGACTGCTTTTCTAAATGATGTTTTGGAAGAAAGCGTCTATAAGTACACAGCCAGAGGGCTTCGTAGACAGTGGGAGTAGCGGAAACGTGTGCAAGATGCTTTATAGGATAAAGCAGGTATCGCGGAGTTGGAACATCTGTTTTGATGTGTTAGTCAAAGAGTTTGACATCATCAAAATGGTAGATGAACCTTGTATATACAAAAAGGTAGTAGGGAGTATAGTGATGATCCTCGTAGAGTACATGGATGTCATACTCTTGATAAGAAAGGAGTTTCCTATGCTGCGCTCGGTCAATCTCCGTTTATCACAATGATTCTCCATATAGGATCAAAGTGATACCCCCTAAATCCTGGGTTTTGGATCTATGAGATAGATCTAATTGGATGTTAGGATTCTCACTAGTTGTAGTGAGATGGTATCAATCGATCCTGGGGAGAATCACTGGAAGGGTTCCAGGATGATAAAGATGACTGAATGTCAGTCGCAGGCATTGTCTTTACCCTCAGTAAAAGGACGGTATGTTGGAAGAATTCCAAGCTAGATACCGTGGCATACTAGACGATAAAGGCTCGATACATCGCTATTTAAGATGCTACCAAAGAGGCAGTCTGGATGTATATTTGTTCATGAGATGAACTTAGTTCCTCCCATTGTGTGACAATGGAGTTGTGGCTTATGCCAAGGAACGTCCGTCCCATCAGTGATCCAGACATATTCTGAGGCAGCATCACCTGATCATGGAGATAGTTGATCTCCAGGGTGATCGAGGTTAGGAGAGTAGACTCAGAGGACAACACGGCGGATCCACTCACAAAGGCCTTATCCCAGAAAGAGATTTTTATGGGATGGTTGAGTATGAGATACTGCAACCACTGCTATAGATGGCCCTAGTGCAAGTGGGAGATTGTTAGTTATATGTATGCCCTAGAGGCCATTACTGTACATAGGATGCATATTGTAGTGGATGCTGGGACATATATAGGGAGGACTTTCTTGCTCGACATGATAGTATGCTATCTGGTTGATCTTTACCTTAACGTGTACACTGATTGTCTCTCTGTTACATATTGGTAAAGCCCTTAGGATGTGTACTTGACTACCTGGACTGTGATGCGGATCATACTAGTGGGGATATGGTAGTCTATAAGTACATCCTTCAAAGTCCCTAGTCGTGGGTGTATCGAGATGGGGCATCGATATACCAGAGTAGACTAGCGTATACCTTCTCGACCCATACAGATGGGCAATGGATGATCCCATATCCATTGGTGTTTGACATCAGAGGTGATATACGGGTAATCAGTGGAGACTGGGTACACTGGACGGACTCGCCGAGAACTCCCAGATGGTATTATACCTTACGTCAGATGGCAGTTCTCTGGTGACACTGGTACAGAGTAGTCTGTTGACCCGAGATCGTCATAGAGTCTTGTGTGGTTCCCACTGTGCTTTGATTTCCATCTTACCACGTCTAAGAGGGCGTGCAAAACGGTGGTTTTTGGGTACAGTCCCGAATCACATGGAGGCAATGAGCGATAGGAGGGGATTCGTCTCTCCCGGTATAGGGAGTTGATGTTGCGCTGTGTTCGATTGGCTATAACCGGAAATCCCTGGCCAGGGTTGCTGAGATATACTGGTAAGTGTTACCAGTAGTTTCTCGAACTGTTATAGACCTCAGATCGACACGACTTATCGAGCTATTGGGGTCTGACGTTTACCACCCCTAGGCGAGATATGCGACATATCAGACGATCAGACCGGACTGTACGGTAGTGTTACTGGTTGGATTCACAGGAGTATGAGCGGGCTTGCTCGTCGATCTTCTGATCGCTTAATACCCGGGTGGCCGTTACGTTTAGCAGACCGCTTGCGGCTTGTGGGTGCTTGATATGATCATCACCTGCTGCCGGCGTATTGACGAGTGTTTAGAGTCCTACACAGAGGTTTCCTGGCTCAAGCGAAACGAAATAGGAGCGCATATGAGATATGTGCGGGACCGAGAATAATGCGTGTATGTGATACCGTATTTCATTCTTGCAATGAATGTATCGATTGGTTGTATGCGATATAACCTAGTTATCGAATCAAGTATTGATTCGATAAGCCGATACATAGGATACTGGTCGGTTATATGCGATATGACCGGATCGTTAAATCAAGTGTTGATTTAATGATTTAATGTATAATTATATATTTGATATATTACTTTGCATTAACTAGTATCGGTTCACTTTAAATGGATATTCTCACTCGGATGTGCACATTGTATATGTGATATACTTTTGTGCACTTGATTGTATCATGTTTGATGATACATGTTTGCTAGGGTTTTTGTGTAAAGATCAAACCATGGTTACATGTTAATGGTTAGGGTTATGTTTTATTCACTTATTTATTTATCTATTGATTTTTGGAAAATGAAGGCATGAAAAGAAAATGGTGGCTTGATTTGTATTCTAGTTGAAGCTTCATGAAGCTTTGACCTAAGTGACCATTTTTGTCTCATGCCTAACCCTAACCATTCTCACTAACCCTAGTTTAGTCTCTACACTTGACCATGGTTGGTAGATGATAAGTATTATTATTATTATCATTTTACTTAATACTTATCATAACATTTTTCTTCTTCTTCTTCTTCATCTTCAACATGAAGAAACCTTGGACCATCAATGGTGATTGATGAATAAGAGTGAGAAATCCAATTCTAAAGTGAACCCACTTCCTATTTCTTCATCCTCTACCTCTTGCCAAGTAGTAGAGTGTGTTTTCTTCACAAGTTTCATGACTTGGTGAAGTTGGAGCTTGATCTTGTGATGCTTCGACGTTGATCATCTTCGGCATCGTAGTCGACGACCTAGCCCGTCCATTTCTCCGATGAAGCCGACACTAGAGTCCAAAATCTGATTTGTACAGCGGAGAGGACTTCATTGCGGAGCTATGGAGGTGGAGGACCGGATCTACAAAGGTTGTATTTCCGTTCACTTAGTTAATTTGTTAACTAGTTGCTTTTGTCGCCTATATATCTAGTTAACGATCCGTAGTCTAGGGTTTCTCGGCACCGTATTTTTTGAAATTGGCATGGTTGATGCCTTGTGAGACCTCCTTAGTGTGCCTAGGAACCCTACAGCAATGGCAAGAAGGATCCGATTGGATTTAAGCATAGCCACTGGAGAAAAGGTCTCGTCATAGTCCAAACCAGGTCTTTGACGAAAACCCTTTGGAACAAGTCTAGCTTTATAGGTTTCAACCTGCCCATCTACACCAATCTTCTTTCTGAAGATCCATTTGCAGCCTACGGGTTTTACCCCTTCTGGAGCAAAGTCCAAAGTCCAAACTTTGTTGGTGTACATGGACTCCATCTCGGTCCGCATTGCATCCAGCCATTTTACCGAGTCACCGCTCTGAATGGCTTGCTGGAAGCTAGTATGCTCACCATAGTCAATGGTGCAATCCTCTCTATCCCCGTCTATGAGAAAACCATAGTATCTCTCGGGCGGATGAGACGGCCAACTACTCCTGCGGAGTGGCGTTGGGATGTCCAGTTCTTTTGAAACTTCTGGTTCTTCTAAGCTTTCAGTAATAGCTTGTGGTTCTGGAATTTCTTCCAGTTCTATTGCGCTCCCACTTATCTGATTTTCTAAAAATTCAGTTTCCAAGAAGTGGGCATGCTGAGAAACAAAAACCTTTTGTTCCTCTGCGGAATAGAAAAGATACCCCCTGGAGTTCTTTGGGTATCCCACAAACTTACATAGTACTGAGCGTGCCTCGAGTTTGTCCGCATGCTGCTTCTTTACAAAAGCCGGACATCCCCATGTCTTAAGATACTTAAGACAGGCTTTCTTCCTACTCCACATCTGATATGGGGTGGTAGGCACAGTCTTGGTTAGAGCCTTGTTCAAGAGATATGCAGCTGTTTCTAGTGCATAACCCCAGAAAGATCGCGGCAACTCGGCCTTACTCAACATGGAACGAACCATATCCAATAGGGTTCGATTCCGCCTTTCCGATACACCGTTGTGCTGTGGTGTGTATAGAGGAGTAAGCTGAGAGAGAATTCCATTCTCTTTTAAGTAGTCCAGAAACTCGGCACTCAAGTATTCACCACCTCGATCAGATCTCAGTGTTTTTATACTTTTGCCTGTTTGTTTTTCAACTTCATTCTTGTATTCCTGAAATTTCTCAAAGGTCTCGGATTTATGCTTCATCAGGAAGACATGTCCATACCTAGAGAAATCATCTATGAAAGTAATGAAGTATGAATAACCACTTCGCGCATGTGTAGTCATTGGACCACACACGTCACTGTGTATGAGTCCCAAGAGCTCGCTTGCTCTTTCTCCGTGTGCAGTGAACGGAGTCTTTGTCATCTTTCCCATGAGACAAGATTCATAAGTGGCATAAGACTGATACTCGAACGGATTCAATTATCCCTCTTTATGTAACTTTGTTAACCGTGTCTTATTAATGTGACCCAGTCTACAATGCCATAAGAAAGCCTGATTTGTTTCCGGAGACTTTCTTTTATGTGTGTTCTGGACACTGAAGATCTGAGCTTGATTCAATACATATATCCCGTTTTCTAATGTACCTGACCCAATCAGAACTTGATTTAGGTGGATGTGGACCACATCGCTTACAAAAGTAAAATCATATCCTTCCTTAGAAAATAAGGATACAGATATGATATTACAAGCCGCACCTGGTACATAAAAACAGTTATGCAGAATTAATATCTGCCCAGTTGTCAGTCAAAGATGATATTCCCCTACGGATTCAGCGTACATGCTCATTCCGTTAGCAACCCTGAGAGTCATATCACCTATCTTGATAACCCTACGGTTTCTTAGAGCCTGTAACGAATTACAGATGTGAGATCCTGATCCGGTATCCAATACCCAGGAAGTAGGGTTAACTGACATACAGTTCTTTATTACAAACACACCCGAAGCCGAAGCCACAACATGCTTCGAATCCTGGCTACTGGCTTTGCTAGCCCTGCAATCCTTCTGCCAATGTTCATTCCCATAACAATAGGAACGTCCCTCTTTTACTACATCCAGTCCCGAAACTTTTGCCCTTCCCTTTCCTTCTACTTCCCTGGTTTCCTTCAGGGTAGAAGGTAGAGATTGTAGAATCAAGTCAGCATCTGACCCGTTCTTCAATGTGGTCTTCAGGTCCGTGAGCTCAAAATAGCTGGTCTTTATAAGGACGTTGCCCCCTACAGATGACCCGATAGCCATCCTCGCTGGAAGCAATTCATTCGAGGTCTCATATCTTGCGATACGAGATTGCTCTCCATATAAATTTTTGTTATGGAGGAAGATAGAAACTAAGTCCATCTTCTCTTGCTGCCTCTAGTATGCACCATCAACTGAGGCTAACACGAGGCACTTGGCTTTCGCACAGTCTTTTTCCGATGTCCTGCGGATATCAATATCCATGACAGGGGAAACTGGTCCTGAGACGGCAGGGGCTGGATTAGTTAAGAGGTGTCCCAGCTTGTCATTGGCAATGGACATCTGGACAGACCTTTGCCAGTCATAACAGTCAGAATCAGTCATTTTATTATCTAGATGTAACCTAGGTGTGGTCACTGGGTCGCTGCAATTAAGAGAGAGAGAAGAAAACACTCAGCATGATGCTCTTGCAAGTTTAGATTGGATTTTAGTTTATCTAAACAGGATGGCTCCCACTGTCTCTCGAATCCCTCCTCAAACCATAAAGGAAGAATTAGTCGGGATCAATCTCACCGTACAATACTTGCTTAACTGTTCAACCAGGCCAGTGTTGGTACTTCGAGGGAGGTTTTCCAACGCTTTAGCGAAGTTCCTTAATTTAAGAACCTCTTTTCCCTGTGGGCGTAGCCCCGCTAACACCTTTCTAGACACCTACTTGGTTTATAGCATTGATCGTTAAGTGAGAAAGTTCCCGAAGAGTAGCATATACTCACAGTAGGATCGGGATCCAAATATCATCGTGTGATAAAACTGAAGGAATCCTACCAGAATCATCACACTCCAAATGGTATGCAGCACTAGCAAGTTTCAGTTTCTTTAGAAACTCCCGATGTGGATTTTTGCCCCATACTCTTATGACCTTGACGAATGTCAACAAATCATAAGTCACATGTCAAGTTCTACCCGTCATTGTCCAGGTTAATTTGAACCCACCCGTACATACCCTTGACGAAGGTCAACAAGGTAATACGACTGTCCCAAACCAACGTATCTATCTATGCTATATATGAACACCCAACAGCTACCAATTACTATGCCTTGACAAAGGTCAACAAATATAGCTTGAATACTATTGAATATTCATACGAAATGACGGAGGGCTACGAATGGTTTTGGCGAAACCGTGAACGTAGTGAACTTGATATAATCGTTGGAACGAGATAGCTTTTAAAAAGGAGTGGTTCAAGCTCCGCGTTTAAAAGTTGGTTTTTGAAAAGAACCGAGTGGTTTTGAAAATGTTCCAACGACTTTACTTTGGTTTATTTTCTTGCATTAATTTAATGCGTCCCATCATTTAATCCTACCATTGCAGAAAACAACGAAAATATGATGTACGCTTATGCCATCCGCATTCGCCACGGGGCCCCGTCATCACCCGTTAGGTTACTTAACTAACGACAGAGCGGGGGCCGGACTAGCGCGGATGCAAAACATAAGCAATGCCTAAATAGATATCATATATAGATATATACATTCGTCAGATGCAATGATAGCCATTCCAGATCACAGATGAACACTTTGGATATACTAGGAATCCGCGATTCGTTCGAGCCTGCAACGAAAAGCGGATTACACGGTCGCGATGAATAGCCAATACCCCACCCTAGACCGCTACGGGTGCGGCAAACTACCCGCCAAGTACCCGAAGCGAAGCAACCTCCCTCAACAACATGAGTAGGTCACTCGGCACTTCGAGATACCCGGTAGTTTGTACACCCCACCTTGGGTCTATCCTAGGAGCAAAAACAGTAAAAAGAAATTATACAATGGCGGCTACAACCTCATCCCGGATGTGCGGCCATACAAATAATATTACATCAATTTACAAATTTTACATTGAATGAAAGAAAAAGAAACTCTCATCTCACATCCACCCGGCTATTCATCCGCGACAATCCAACGAGGTCATATACACAAACCATCAACATTACAGATCACAGATATGTATAACCCTCACTAATCGACGTATAGAGATTAGCAGACGTTCAATACATATATCACATCACAGATAATATCCATTAGCCAAAGTCTACGGAATTTCGATCAAAATACGGATTTGTAACCACCCCAAACACAAATTTATTTTCTGGAAATCCTGGGCAGAAACAAAATATACTAAAAATCCCAAAACCTCCAACTAAGTACACTGCACCAAGAACGGTCCACGGCCGAGTCAACTCGGCCGCGGATCCGCGGCAAGAAGCGCATTCTTGCCGCGGTTCCGCGGCTCTTTGATCGACTCACTGGATCATTTTTGGTGAGTGTTTTTAGAAAACCCTGAGCCGATTTTTCATGTATGTCAAATTATTTTTAGAGTGGTATAAAAAATCGGCAGAAACATGGTTTTTCCGGACGTGTTTTGCGAATTTTTTCCGATCGAAATTCTAAATACTTTGCTAATAAGCTAGTTTGTGTTTAGCTAGGCTCTGATACCACTGTAAGTCCACGTTGCTCATCCCGGTTCTTACGGGGAGGCGGAAACGGCGAAAAACGATTTTTGGCGCAAAGGCAACATGGACTAAAAGAAGGATCTTTACTAAACGACAAACTACAAAACTACTTGAGGTGCTATCTACTATGCCATAGAGATTATACCTCACGATATCGGTCCTTCGAGTCTTCTCTCCGCTGTCCTGCTCGTCCATCCAAGCTCCGAGGATCGATCCGGATCTTGATCACCTCCACGGCCTTCTTGAGTCGAAGACGATCCACCCGAGAGTTGTGCTCCGAGCTCCACCTCAAGCCGAGGAAACTAGGGCAACAAGATCGCTAGTCTTGATGTCCTAGGTTGTGTAGAAGTAGTAGATGGATGTTTTTGTCAACTAGGATCCTTTTTCTCTCAACATATGAGATCAAAAGAAATTTTCAATAGGAGGAAGATGAAGGAGAACCATGGAGCTTTCTCATTTCATTTTCTTAAGAGAGAGAATGAGAAATCAAGAATGAATTAATAAAATGAACCATGGTTCAATAATACACAAACATCATCATGACTAATCTTTTCATGATAAAGTTGATGGCAACAATTGACTTGACCATTTTCATATCCAAAAATAAAAGGAAAACCAAAGAAAACTCTAGACCTCTCATGAAAGTCCAAGTCAACTTTGGTCAAACGGTCAACAAAGTAAAGTATGGTCAAATGGTCAAAGCAATTAGCCATCACTTAATTATCACTAAAAAGATTAGTAAATAATGTCCCCGGCTCATAATGGTTTTGACCGAACGAACTGCCAAAACCCTAATAAGCCTGCCTCATAATGGTTTTGACCGAATCAACTGTCAAAACCCTAATGAGGCACCTCCTTCTTCTCCGCTCCTTATTACTGTGCATACACACCCGCATCCGCATTCCGTAGAATGCGAATGCACAGAAGACAAAACTAATCCATCCGTGCAATACTAGGATCCGGCTTAAAACAAAGCCCACTAGAATTGTCTGCCCGAACAACATGTTAGTTGTATGTATGCCCTAGAGGCCAGTATTGTACAGATGATGTATATTATATTGGATGCTTGGACATATATAGAGATGACTTTCTTGCTCGATATGATAGTATGCTATCTGGTTACTCTTTATCTTAACATGTACACTTGTCCCTTTAAACTGTCTTATAGTTACATATTGGTAAAGCCCTTAGGATGTGTACTTGACTACCTGGACTATGATGCAGATCATACTAGTGGGGACATGGTAGTCCATAGGTACATCCTTCAAGGTCCCTAATCGTGGGTGTATCGAGACGGGGCATCGATATACCAGTGTAGACTAGCGTATACGCTTCTCAACCCATGAGATGGGCGATGGATGATCCCACATCCATTGGTGTTTGACATCAGAGATGGTATACGGGTGCTCAGTGGAGACTAGGTACACTGGACGGACTCGCCAAGAACTCCCAGATGGTATTATACCTCACGTCAGATGGCAGTTCTCAGGTGACACTTGTACAGGTTAGTCTGTAGACCCGAGATCGTCATAGAGTCTTGTGTGATTCCCACTGTGCTTTGATCTCCACCTTACCACGTCCATGAGGGCGTGCAAAACGGTGGTCTTTGGGTACAGTCCCAAGTCACATGGAGGCAATGAGCGATAGGAGGGGTTTCGTCTCTCCCGGTATTGGGGGTTGATGTTGCGCTGTGCTCGATTGGCCGTAACAGGGAAGTCCCTGGCCAGGGCTGATCAGAGATTTGCTGGTAAGTGTTACCAGTAGTTTCTCGACCCGTTATGAGCCTCACATCGGCACGACTTATCGGTTATTGGGGTCTGACGTTTACCACCCCTAGACTTGATATGCGACATATCAGACGAACAGACCGGACTGTACGGTAAGTGTTACGGGTTGGATTCATAGGAGTGTGAGCGGGCTAGCTCGTCGATCTTCTGATCGTTCAATACCCGGATGGCCGTTACGTTTAGCAGACCGCTTGCGGCTTGTGGGTGATTGATATGATCATCATCTGCTGCCGGCGTATTGACGAGTCTTTAGAGTCCTACACAGAGGTTTCCTGGCTCAAGCGAAACGAAATAGGAGCGCATATGAGATATGTGCAGGACCGAGAATAACGCGTGTATGTGATACCGTATTTCATTCTCGCGATGGATGTATCGATTGGTTATATTCGATATAACCTAGATATCGAATCAAGGATTGATTCGATAAGTCGATACATAGGATACTAGTCAGTTATATGCGATATGACCGGATCGTTAAATCAAGTGTTGATTTAATGATTTAATGTATAATTATATATTTGATATATTACTTTGCATTAGCTAGTATTAGTTCACTTTAAATGGATTTTCTCACTTGATGTGCAAGTTGTATATGTGATATATTTTTGTGCACATCTTTGTATCATGTTTGATGATGCTTGATCATTTGGTTAAGTGTATAGAATTAAACCATGGTTAATTTGATGATTAGGGTTTTGCTTATTCATTTATTTATTTATTTTTTCATTTATTTATTTAGAAATGATTTAGATGAGAGTGGTGGCTTTATTTGTTTCTAGTTGAAGCTTCATGAAGCTTTGACTTCTTAACCATTCTTGTCTTCATGCTTAACCCTAACCCATCCAAGTAACCATGGTCTATTCTCTACACTTAACCTTAGTTAGGATATGATAAGTATTGATTTATTTTCTTTTATGAATATACTTTTATCATATTCTATCTTCATTCTCTCCTTCTTCTTCAAGAAAGAAAATAAGACTTGATCAATGGCAACTTGAGTTCTAAAGTGAGAAATCCAATTCTAAAGTGAACCCACCTCCTATTTCTTCATTCTCTACCTCTTGCCAAGTTGTTTTGGGTGTTTTCTTCACAAGTTTCACAAATTTGTGAAGTCGGAGCTTGAACTTGTGATGCCTCGACGTAGATCATCTTCGGCACGAAGCCGACGACCTAGTCCGCCCATTTCTCCGATCAAGCCGACGATTGAGTCCGGGATTCGAGATGGACAGCGAGAGGACGCCTACGTGGAGCTAAGGAAGTGGAGAACCGGATCTACAAAGGTTGTAGCCTCTCTCCTTTAGTTAAGATGTTAACTAGTTTACTGTTTCGCCTAAATTTCTAGTCGACGATCCGTATTAGGGTTTCTCGGCACCCATAAAATTTGAAATTGGCATGGTTGATGCCTTGTGAGACCTCTATAGTGTGCCTAGGAACCCTACACAACATACGCACACAAGTGCATGTAAGTGATCGTAGCCCTGCCGTAAAACCATACGGCCTCTATACGTTTCGCTCAGTGCAGGGAAACTCTCTGTGTGGGACTCTAAGGACTCGACACTACGTTGGCAGTGGATTTAACCACAGACCGCAAGCGGCACTAGCTGTACGTAACGGTCTCCAGGTAGATGTCGATAAGAAGGCCGATGAGGTAAACCCATCCGAACTCCTACTGAGCCTGTATATGACAATCTCCGTACAGTCCGGTCCGTTCGTCTGAGAACATCGCATGGCGGGCCTAGGGGTGGTAAACGTCAGTCCCCTAATAGCGGTACAAGTCGTGTCGGAGTGTAGCCCAGAACACCCTGAGATAACACTGAAAACCTACCTGTATATCTCATTTGCCCTGGCCAGGGACTACAATGTGTAATGGCTCTCCTAGACACAGCGCGATGTCAACCCCCAATACCGGGAGAGACGAATCCTGTCTAACCGTCACTGCCTCCAAGTGCTTCGGGACTGCACCCTACTACTACCTGTTTGCACGACTCCTTTGAGCCGTGGTAGGGTAGTAATTAAAGTACAGTGGGAACACACTCGAGGCGAAGTGACAGTGTCAAGTCAGCGGACTAAGCTGTACTCATGTCACCTGGGAACTGATAACTGACGATAGGTATAATACCAACCAACAGTTCCCGACGAGTCCTGTCCAGTGTGCTCGTAACCTAACGAGCACCCGCATACTATCTCAAGTAAGACGTACTGATGGCTGTGGGATAGACCATCTCCCCCGCTGGGATGAGAAGCACATACGCTAGTCTACTCCGGAGTATCGATGCCCTGTCTCGATAGTCCTACGACTAGGGACTTGTATAAGGATGTGCTTATAGATTACCCAGCCCCCACAAGTGTGACTGCCATCACAAGCTGGTAATCAAGCAAAGATCCTAAGGGTTCTACTAATATGTATAAGCAATATGCTAAAAAGAAACACATGCAAATATTGAAGTAGAGACAAACCAAGTAGCATACTACCATTTTGAGCAAGATTGTCTATATAACTGTGTATCCTAAGCTTCCATCAAGTAATATACAAGCTAGTATGATACAGTAATGGCCTCTAGGGCATATACACTAACAGGGATGCTAGGCACTCTCATAAGGGTCTATGAGGCATCAACCATGCCCAATTTAAAATTTAGACGTACCGAACAACCCTTAACAAGATCTTTAAACTAGAGATTAGGCGAAAACAAGCATGTTAAACACTTTAACACTAAGTGAGAGGGATTACAACCTTTATAGATCCGGTCCTTCACTCGGCGATCATCAAGTTCCGGACTCTCGAGAGGCTCCACGAAGAGAAAGTTGCAAGCTTGCTCCCGATCTTCGATAACAAAGATGATCTACCTTGAAGTTTCGTTAACACAAGTTCTCACTCACTAAATGAAGTGAACACCCTAATCTAAATGGTAAGGATAGATAAGGATGATGAAGTAGGATTTTAGCTCTCATTTGTTTTCTTATTCTCACTCAAAATCATCACTTCATAAAAAGCTAAAAAGCTTTTCATGAAAGAACTCAAGGAAGAAGAAGAATAATCATGAATCCTTTTGTGATGAATAATGAAAGTCAAGAAGGAGGTTAGAAATGCAACCATGGTCAATGTAACCTTTTTAGAGATTTAACTAGGGTTAGGGTTTTGGTTGGGTTAAAGGATGAGTCACTTAAAATATCAAAACAAATATCTTTGCACAAAGTAAAACAAAACCTTCTAGAAGGTTCTAGAAAAGCTTAACCCAAATTAAACCCTAACCATGTTTAATCTCCACTAAACATGTTGCATTAATAACCATATCATGTTACAATATTATATATCACATATATAATATTTATTGTAACAAAATAAAATAATACAATTAACATATATCGCATATATATCAATGTATTACCCGAGTGAGAAAAAGAATCTTTTAGTGAGCTTGTATTAGTTAATGTAATTTAATATATCATATATATTATTATACATTAAATTATCGAATCAACACTTGATCCGACAATCCGGCTATATCGAATATAACCGACTAATATATCATGTACCGATTCATCGAATCAACTCTTGATCCGATGACCCGGCTGATATCAAAGATCGCGAGAATATAATACGGTATCTCATATCGCATTATCCTCGATCCTGCACATATCACATATATGCCCCTACTCCGTTTTGCCTGAGTCAAGAAACCTCTGTGTAGGACTCTAAAGAATCGTCAATACGCCGGCAGTAGGTGATGATCATATCAAACACCCACAATCTGCAAGCGGTCAGCTAAACATAACAGCCACCCAGGTATTGAGCGATCAGAAGATCAATAAGCAAGCATGTACAATCTCCTGCGAATCCAATCAGTAACACTCCCGTACAGTCCGGTCTCGTCGTCTGATATGTCGCATATCTCGCCTAGGTGTGGTAAACGTCAGACCCCAGTAGCTTGATAAGTCATGTCGATATGAGGTGTATAACAGTTCAAGAAACTACTAATAACACTTACCAACAAATCTCAGCAACCCTGGCCAGGGATTTCCAGTTATATCCAATCGAACACAGCACAACATCAACTCCCTATACCGGGAGAGACGAATCCCCTCCTATCGCTCATTACCTCCATGTGATTCGGGACTGTACCCAAAAGCCACCTTTTTGCAAGCCCTGTTGGACGTGGTATGATGCAAATCAAAGCACAGTGGGAATCACACAAGACTCTATGACGATCTCGGGTCAACAGACTACTCTGTACCAGTGTCACCGGAGAACTGCCATCTGACGTGAGGTATAATACCATCTGGGAGTTCTCGGCGAGTCCGTCCAGTGTACCCAGTCTCTACTGAGCACCCGTACACCATCCTTGATGTCAAACACCGATGGATATGGCATCATCCATCGCCCATCATATGGGTCAAGATGCGTATACGCTAGTCTACTCTGGTGTAACGATGCCCTGTCTCGATATACCCTCGACTAGGAACAGTTATAGGATGTACTCGTCGACTACCGTGGCCCCACTAGTATGATCTCATCATAGTCCCAGTAGTTGAGTACATAGCCTAAGGGCTTTATCAACATGTAACATAGAGACAATCAGAGTACATGTTAAGATAAAGAGAAACCAGGTAGCATACTAACATGTCGAGCAAGAAAGTCCTCCCTATATATGTCCAAGCATCCACTACAATATACATCGTATGTACAGTAATGGACTCTAGGGCATACATATAACTAACAATCTCCCACTTGCACTAGGGCCATCTGTTGTGGTATCGCATACCCAACAATTAGCTGTGGTTGAAGTATCTCATACTCAACCATTTCATAAAAGTCTCTACTGGGAAAAAGGCCTTTGTCAGTGGATCCGCGCTGTTGTCCTCTGTGTCTACTCTCCTAACCTTGATCTCCCTGGAGATCAACCATCTCCATGATCAGGCGATACTGCCTAAGAATTATATCTGGATTTCTGATGGGACGGGGGTTCCTTGGCATAAGCCACAAGTCCATTGTCATACAATGGTAGGAACGAAGTTCATCTTATGAACTAAAATATATCCAGACTGCCTCTTTGGTAGCATCTTTGGTAACGATATATCTTGCCTTTAATCGTCTAGTAAGTCACGGTATCTAGCATGGAACTCTTCCAACATACCGTCCCTCCACTGAGGGTAAAGACAATTCCTGCGACTGACATTCAGTCGTCCTTATCACCCTGGAACTTTTTCAGTGATTCTCCCCAGGATCGATTGATACCATCTCACTACATCTAGTGAGAATCCTAACATCCAATTAGATCTATCTCATAGATCCAAAATCCAGGATTTAGGAGGTATCACCTTGATCCTATATGGAGAATCCTTGTGATAAGCAGAGATTGACCGAGTGTAGCATAGGAAACTTTTTCCCTATCAAGAGTATGTCAACCACGTACTCTACGAGGATCACCTCCATACTCTCTACTACCTTTTTGTATATACAAGGTTCATCTACCATTTTGATGAAGTCAAACTCTTTGACTACCACATCAAAACAGACGTTCCAACTCCGCGATGCCTGCTTTATCACATAAAACATCTTGCTCACGTTTCCGCTGCTCCCACTGACTACGAAGTCCTCTGGCTGTGTACATATAGACACTCTCTTCCAAATCAATATTTTGAAAAGCAGTCATGACACCCAACCGCCAGATATCGTAGTCATGGTATGTAGCCGTGGCAAGTAGGATCTGGATGGACTTAAGCATAGCTTTGAAAGTCTCAACTTTTCCATGTACACTAAGTAATTTTCTCAAGATATACTTGCTCCTGATGGGGATTTAACCCTTCAGATAAAGCAACCAAAGTCCATATTTTGTTGGTGTATAAGGATTCCATCTCAGATCGTTAAGCATCCAGCCATTCTTACAGAGTCCCACTCCTGATGGCCAGCTCAAAACTAGTTGGGTCATCATCTCATGATGCAATCCTCGCTCCCACTGTCATAGAGAAACCGAAGTATCTCTCAGGTGGATGAGGAACCCTACCAGATCGGCAGAGAGGCTGAGGTTCGTTGGAAACTATTGAATCCTTTGGTTCTACCAAATCATCAGCTGCGGTTTGTATAGCTGGAACTCTTTCCAGTACTATCTCATGACCACTAATTTCTTCACAAGAAATACCCTTTCACAAAGGTGGCATGTTGAGAAACAAAACATTTTTGTTCCTCGGTTAGGTAGAAGATATTCCCTGGCGTATGCTTGGGATATCCAACAAACTTCCACAGATCTGACTTTGCCTCGAGCTTATCCGGATTATGCTTTTAGACATAGGCTGGACAACCCCAAATCTTAACAAACTTAAAATATGGGCTCTTCCCATTCCATATCACATATGAAGTGGTAGGCAACTGATTTGATTGGAATCCTATTCAATAGGTATGCAGTTTCTCAAGTGCATAACTCCCAAAAGGAAATAGGAAACTCAGCAGTACTCATCATAGAGCTCGCCATATCTAATAGGGTGTGATTGCTCCGCCCCGATACACCTACGTGCTGTGGTGTATACGAAGGAGTGATGCTGAGAGAGAATCTCATTCTCTTTTAGAATAGTTCAGGAATCTCCGTGCTCAAGTATTCTCCTCCTTGATCTCATCAAAGGACATAATACTTATACCCGTTTTTGGTTCTCTACTTCTAACTCATATTCATTGAATTTCTCAAGAGTTCCAGACTTGTGTTTCAACAGGAACATATGTCCGGATCTTGAGAGATAATCGGTGAATGTAATGAAGTACAAAAAACCGGTCCTGGCATGTGTAGACAGGGGACCTCATACATCAACATGTATCAATCCCAAGAGTTCACTAACTCTTTCTCTGTTTCCAATAAACAGAGCTGTGGTCATCTTATCTTTGTGACATGACTGGCAAGTTTCACAAGATGTAAATTTAAACTAATTTAAATATGCATCAATATGTAACTTCAGCTAGTCGGGTCGCATTGATATGACCTAGTCTACAATGCCTCAAGAAGGATTCGTTCATTTCTGAACTCTTCCTATTGTGTGTGTTATGTACGTTAAGAACCGTGATTTGATTTAGAACGTCTATACTTTTAGATAACGTGCCTGAACCGATCAACTCTTGATATAGGAAATGTTCAAAACATTATCCAACAATGCAAAATTATATCCTTTCTTTACTAATAAAGAAACTGATATGATGTTGTATATCAGGTTCGGTATCTAATAACATTCGTTCAGAATCAATGTATTCTGATAATATAGGGTGATAACTACCAACAGACTTGCTGCAACACTTGCACCGTTTCTATCTCATGAAATTTATCACTCATTCTCATTTCTCTACCTATCAATAGCCCATGTAACAAATTACATATGTGAGATCCTGATCCGGTATCAAATACCCAGGACGTAAAGGATATTGAGAAACAGTTCTGTGTAATGAACACACCCGAAGAAGATGCATCAACATGTACTTTCTTCGTTTGGGCGGCACGGGAATTCTGGTAATCCCCTATTTCCTGCTCTGTCTTATAACAATTATAAGTTGGAGCGGGACCAACATTCCTTAGCGCAGTATAACAAGCGGGTTCGGTCAATACATCCGTATTATTATCTTGATTAAGGTGTGACAAAGTCGTAACCAGGAGAGAGTGAGAAGAAAACACTCAGCGTGCGCTTTTACAAGATTAGATTGGTTATCAATTTATCTAATCAGGATGTCTCCCACTGTTTTAGTCAAATCTTCCTTCAAACCCTAAAAGGAAAGACTAGCCGGGATTAATTACACTCTACAATTTCGCCAATCTTTCAGCCAGGCCAGTGCCGGTACTTTGAGGGAGGTTCCCCGTGCTTTCGCACGAACCTAATTAAAATAAACCTCGATTTTCCAGGGGCGTAACCCCGTTAACACCTTTCTAGACACCTACTAGATCGGCCAATTGTAATGTGTAAAACTCTCCCAGGAGTAACTCTTACTCGCAGCGGGTATCGGGATCCAACTATCTCATAGAAGGTATGCAATCTCATTGCAAATTTCAACACTTGAAATTCCCAATAATATTTTTCCCCTAGCATCCTATGACCTTGACGAATGCCAACAAACCATAGGCTACTAGTCATGTTCAACCCGTCATTTCCCGATTGAATTAAACCCACCCGCACGACCCTTGACGAAAGCCAACAAAGTCGCACAACTACCCTAACTCAATCGCATCATATGCTTATACAGATAAGCATAAATAGCTACCACACACTACGCCTTGACGAAAGCCAACAAACGTAGTACGAATACTATGAAGTACTTATCTGAAATGACGGAGGGCTACGACAGGTTTTTAAGAAAACCCTTTGCGTAATGAACTTGATATCGTTGTAGAATCGAGTGATGTTAAATGGAATGTTTTTTAGGCCTTTTCTAGTTTTTCTAAAGAGGTCACTCCCGGTGAAAGGATCGTCGGCTCTTTCCTCATCGAATAAGGTGCAGGATATTTCACAAATACCACTATGCAAAGCAAGAACTATAGAAGCATTTAAAAGACAAACCGAGTTTGTAGCATCTGCTAGTTTCACTAAAGAGGTCACTCCCGGTGAAGAGATCTCGGCTCTTTCCTTATCGAATAAGGTGCTGGATGTTCTACAAGGAACACCGCTATGCAAAGCAAGAACTAGAGCTACCAGTTTTTAAACAAGTTTCTACAACATCTTTAGGTTTCTTTTATTTCATTAATCTCATTAATGAAGTCCCATTTTATTATGCTTCACAAGTATCTCATTTGAAACGAAATCTGCAATATAACATATATCTCATATATATAATATAAACATTCATCTCAGGCAGTAATATGAACTCATCACAGAATATTGCAGTAGAAGAACATATATGAAATATTGGATATACTAGGACATCCGTGTTTTAATACGAGCCTGTATAAAACACGGATTCCACGGCCGCGATGAATAGCCAAACCCACATCCCTAGACCCCTACGAGAGCTGTAAGTTGTTGGAAATAGTGCCCTCAGAGTCAATTATTGGATCACAGGCACGTGATTGCAATGATTGATAGAGGACCTATCCCGATAGGACAGTCTTACTCAAGATGATAGTATGCTATCTGGTTTATCTTTATCATCGTGTACTGCTTTAGGTGACCTTACAGGTCACTATTGCACGTTGATAGAGCCCTCAGGATTCTTGCTTGACTACCAGCAGTATGAGGGCGATCATATACGTGGGAGCTGGAGTCTATAAGCAAATCCTTAAAAGGTCCCTAGTCGTGGGAGTTTCGAGACAGGGCATCGATTCTCCAGAGTAGACTAGTGTATACAGTCGAGACCCCGACGAGGGGCGGTGGCCGGTCTTACAAGCCACTGGTGTCAGTTGGTTCACCTAAGAGGTATACAGGTGCTCATTGGGTTATGAGTACACCGGACAGGACTCGCCGGGAGCCTGCTGGTTGGTATTATACCTGACGTTAGATAGCAGTTCCCTGGTGACATGTGTACAAGTTAGTTCATCGACCTGAGATCGTCATTTGTCTCGTGTGAGTTCCCACTGTGCTTTGATTACTACCCTACCACGCTCAAAGGAGACGTGCAAACAGGTTTTAGTTGGGTACAGTCCCGAGCCACATGGAGGCAGTGAGCGGATCCGCAGGGGTTCGTCTCTCCCGGTATTGGGGGTGAGGTCGCGCTGTGTCTAGGAGAGCCAGTACATAAAAAGTCCTTGGCCAAGGCAGGAGATTTACTGGTAGGTATTCCAGTAGTATCTCAGGGTGTTCTGGGCTGCACTCCGACACGACTTGTACCGCTTTTGGGGGTCTGACTTTTACCAATCCCCTAGGCCCGCCATGCGATGCTCATAGACGAACGGACCGGACTGTACGGATATTGTCATTGACAGGCTCAGTAGGGTGTCAGGATGAGTTCGCTCATCGACGTCCCTTTTGGTCAATACCTGGTAGCCCGTCACCTATTGGCTAATACCTCTGACGTGCTAGTGGTTAAATCCACAACCAAGGTGTTGACGAGTCTTTAGAGTCCCCCACAGACCAGTTTCTCAAGTTTCGGGCGAAACGCTGTAGAGGCCGTATGGAGATATGGCAGGGTTCGATCAGATACGTGCGGTATTGCACGGATCGTGATCGGACGGATTTTACTAGCCGGCTTTGGTTTAAGACGGATCCTAGTATTAGACAGTGCAGTTTTGTCTCATTGCATTTGTATTCAGTAGGAATACAAATGCGGGCATGTATATGCAGTAGCGGGGTTTTCCTGTAATTTATTACGGGATCAGTTTTCTGAAGTTGCCAGTTTGCATTCCGTTCCGGCCAGTTTTTCTTTGTTCCTTCCCGGCCGGACTTTCCGATGGAGGGGGGTTATTTGCAAGTTTGCAAATAACATTTGTGGAGGGGGTTTCTTGCATTTGTGGCTTCATCATGATGAGATTCCTTTTCCATCACTTGTTTGCATTAAATGAGATGGTGCTTTTATTTGATGAGATTAGAAATGGTGTGACCATTTTTCCTTCTCATTTTTGCTTACCTTTTCTTCTCTTGATTAATCTATTATTTTTTCCCCACCCATCACAAGATGAGGCCGGCCACTTTGAGGGAGAGAGATGAGAGATTTCATTTTTGTGTGAAGTGGGGAAATTATCATCTCATTCTTTGTACACCAAAGTTCATCTCCATTGTTCATTATTTCCCTCCATCCAAAGGCAACATAAACCCCAAAGAGACAATAATTTCTACACTAGCCTACAGCACTTCTTGGGTATGTCGACTCGCCAGCTTCGTGCCCGAGTTGCCTCGGTCCAGAGGTGGGAGCCCGTAAAAGAACCCGGCGATGTGGTGCCCGTTTCGACGAGGAGGCGACGAACGGAGGTTCCGCGAGGAGATCGGAGTAGAGGCGAAGACCGAAGGACACGGATCGCTTGGTATATCTCTCTACCCCATCTTTTAGTTTGCTAGTAGCTTGGTTAATGGCCCGATCCGGGTTAAAAGTGTGCGGTGGTGCCGGTTTGCATGTTTCGCAAAGTTTTTCATTTCCGCGTTTCCGGCGTCGAATTGACGGCCGGGGCGCCGCCGTGCACTTGCATTGGTATCAGAGCCAGGCCATTAACCTAGTCTAGCTTGCTCTAATGTGTTTACAAGTTCGATCGAACAAATTTCCGAAAACCCGTTTTCCAGTGCATCTGTTCTCTGTCGAAATTTTTTTAGCTCCAAAAATTTTTCAGGTTGTTTCAGAAACACGTGTAGGGAATTCTAAGTATTCTGTAAAAATTTGGTCGTCTGAACTCACTATACCACCGCGGAACCGCGGCCAAACCCATGCTTGGGCTGCGGTTCTGCCGCGCTTTTTATTGTTCATTGTACCAAAGTTTCACAGTAGGCTTCTGAGTTGGAAATAGGGGTTTCGGGATATTCTGTTTGGGCCCAGATTTTCTGTGAGTGCTACAGTAGTGTTTGGGGCCCACTTCGGTACATTTGTTCGATCGGATATTTTAAACATGCTGGTTCACAGTATTTACATTATATCTGCGACCGAGAATGTCATTTGATCGGTAAATCCTGTCTAACTGCTATAGCCCTTTTAGACGGATTTGCGAACGTGACATTCACGTTGATGTTCTGTGTTGTGCTGTGATGTTGCGGATCGGTCATGGGGGATAGCCTGGATGCAATTGTAGTACAGTTTTGTTTTATATGTACATTTGATATTGCAGGGCGAGCGTCCGACATGTGGACTGCCGTCACTGCCTGTTTGTATTATTCTTTTGGGGCACGACCGGGTCGAGGTCGATGTACCCGTTGTATGTATATTTTACTTTCTGTACTAGGATTACCCCGCGGAGGAGTGCACGGATAGCCGGGTTCTAGAGGGCAACGAGCCTGCATCTCATGGCATTGAGACGGAGGGGGCTTCACTCTAGAATTGGCGGGCTGTTCGCCGCACTCGTAGGGGGTACAGGTTGACCCAGGAGGGGTGCTCAAGTTACCGGATTCCGTAAAGTGCTGGGTGGTCCATTCACGTTGCTGAAGGGGGCTGCCTCGCTTCAGGTTTTGGCGGGTGACTTGCCGCGTCCGTAGGGGTCTAGGATTTCATTGCACAGGCTATCCACACGACCAGGGGAACGTCGGGTTTCAGTAGCGGCTCTATGAAACCCGAGGATCCCAGATATCTGTATTGTTCTGTGATGCTGGTTATATTTCTGTGATGTTGCATTTTATCACGCCTTGAGCGAATATTATATATTGATATATATACTAGTAGATGCTGTATATGTTTTGCATCCGCGCTAGTCCAGTCCCCGCTCTGTCGTTAGTTAGCTAACCTAACGGGTGATGACGGGACCCAGTGGCGAATGCGGATGGCATATACGTACGCCATTATTTTCGTTCTTTATGGTGTGATCAATTGATGGGACTGCGTTGATTCGGATCAATGCAAGCTAAACAAACCTATTCTGATGTTGTTGGAACATTTTTCAAAAAGCTGTTATTGCAAGGGCGTTCTCTTTTGTTTTGCACAGTGGTATTCAGTTGGAATATCCTGCTCCTCAGTCGACGAGGTAAGGGCCGAGATCCCTTCACCGGGAGTGACCTCTTGGACAAAAGTTTGCGTCAGGGCAATAACTTCAGTATAGCCGATTACTTTTGCTTTGCATCGTGGTATTCAGTTGGAATATCCTGCACCTCATTCCATGGGGAAAGAGCCGAGATCCCTTCACCGGGAGTGACCTCTTTAGCAAAGGTTTTCGTCACTATATTTTTAAAAAGCTATCCAGTTCCTTCAACGATATCAAGTTCATTACGTTAAAGGTTTTCGCCAGAAACCATTCGTAGCCCTCCGTCGTTTCATATGGGTGGTCAATAGTATTCAAACTGTGTATGTTGGCCAAAGTCAAGGCACAGTGATTGGTAGCTATTGGGGTATTCATATGCAGCATAGATAGATGCGTTGGTTTGGGGCAGTCGTACTACTATTTTGGCCAAAGTCAAGGGTATGTACGGGTGTGCTCATATTAACGTGGAGAATGACGGGTAGAACTTGACATGTGACTTATGATTTGTTGGCTAAAGTCAAGGTCATAAGAGCATGGGGCAAAAATCACATCGGGAGTTTCTAAAGAAAACTGAAACTTGCCAGATATGCGCATACCTTCTGGAGTGTGATGATGTGAGTAGATTCCGTCACGTTATCATGCGATGATAGTTGGATCCCGATTCCCACTGATGAGTTGGTTTACTCCTCGGGTGATCCCGACTAATTCTTCTTTCAGGTTTGGGGAAGAATTTGACGTTACAGTGGGAGGTTTCCTGATTAGATAAAGTGATAACCATTCTGATCTAGGTTAGAGTGCACGCTGAGTGTTTCTTTTCTCTCTCTCTTTTGCAGCGACCATTGACCCGACCCTAGACTATGACTCAGTGACCAAAATTAACCGAACCTTCTTAAACACTGGCTTTTGGATTGTCAGAGTTGCAGACCTCATTGTCACTCTTACTTTTACCCTTTTCTCCAGGACACCCCATGTTACTACGAACGTCCACTTCCATTGGACAAAACCATCGTATGGTTATATACGAACTCGAAGGAATTTATTCGAGGATGGTTTCAGGTTCTGGAGAAAACGAATAGGACTATTCAGTTGTCATTTCCTTTTACTTTCTCTCAGGTTGCGAGTGCTCCTTGGATTAGGACAGTACACCCATTATGCTTATTGGATAGTCTTCTTCCAAAACATAGGCAGGTGCCGAACGGTAGGGAATGAAGAAAACCAATTAGCCTAAACGGTGTACAGAAGGTATTAAGTTAAGACAAAGAAAGGGATTAGAAGGAGGGCAAAGTAAATTGCGACTGATATTCACGACCAAACCAAGTATTTCGTTACCACTCC
Source organism: Agapanthus africanus (assembly GCA_030015575.1). Taxonomy (NCBI): domain Eukaryota; kingdom Viridiplantae; phylum Streptophyta; class Magnoliopsida; order Asparagales; family Amaryllidaceae; genus Agapanthus; species Agapanthus africanus. Next base: position 513,591,162 of record JASDDO010000024.1, on the reverse strand, counting down.
CACTTCACCTTTGTATTTCTCCAGGACACTCCGTATCACTAGGAAGATCCACAGTTTATTGGATACTCCATCGTATGGTTATATACGAACTCGAAAGGAACTTGTTTCAGTTCGGGGATGGATTCTGGTTCAGGAGAAATAGGAATAAGGTTTATTCGGTTGTCTTTTATCTTCACCTTCTCTCGCATTGCGAGTGCTCCTAGGATTAGGACAGTACACCCCTTATGCTTATTGGATAGTCTTCTTCCAAACCATAGGCTGGTGTCGAAAGATAGGGAAGGAAGAAAACCATTTAGCCTAAAAGGTGTACAGAAGGTAACGACTAAAGACATATAAAGGGATTTGGAGAGGTGGCAAAGAAATATACGGTTATAGTTGTGAATTTGAATGATGGAAGAGGCATTACTAGGAATACCAGGATACCCCATCGAAACATTTCAATGTTTCAGTTTCACTGTGTGCTGTTAATAGAAATCTGATTTCCCAATTAGACACTTGCTCCAGGATATGTATTTACCAGGTATGACTCTCATATCTGTATGGTTTTACAGATGATGAGTGGGAGTAAGTTATTGGTAATTAGGTGTTCATCCTCATTATATCGGGATTCGTTGTACTTGGTGATATTTGAGGAAGTCACCTGAGTTGTTTGCCGGACGGCAAATATTTGTTTTTGAATATCCGTTGTTATGCACCAATTTCGAATTTATATATCTGTACGTCTATTTTTATAGAGTGAGATATACCTTTTTGAAATTATGTCTATGACATTTACCTATATCAGTGGATGGTTAGGTAAGGAGCATTAAACAGCGGTGTAATTCTTCATAACCATAGTACAGTTTTCAACCTACGACACACAGTGAATGAGTTATTAAACTCACGGGACTTATACAGAGTATTGTATGTTGTCCAGTGTCCATTAGGACAGCGGGGTTGGTACTCGTACTATATTCTGTTTACTTTTGACTTCTCTAGTTCTTAGACATGTGTTTCGTAGAAATGCAGATTCTGAGTTTTGAGAAGTTATAGGTATAAGAGTAAAGTAGAGAACCAGGTGTTGCAAGTATCGGGATTCTTCAAGGTGATCGAAGATGTAGATACTTGTGAATGGTATTCAGTTAATAGTAATGATTAAGAGAACTTGCTTCTCTTTCAGCTTACTCATAATTGGAAGCATTCCTAAGTTGAGTAACACTGATCGGCCTCCTTCCATTTACTTGACATGCACTGGAGACAGCTGCATGATTTGAATCTGGTTCAATTAAATCAGTGCCTCTGGTTCTGTATTGGATATAGAACAGTTCATATCTTGACGTTGTTAAGATATGGGGAGTCGTCCAGCTTATGCTTAAAACCAGACTCTGGATGACTCAAGGCACGTTTCTGTAATGGCTGTTTGTGGGTTGACCCGGGCTATGACGAGGGTTGACTTTCTACCATCTGGAAGATCAATAGTGATATTGTTCTTGACTCGCCACAGTTTTAATAAAAATGGATTTTTCAGAAAACAGTAGTGGGAGTATGGTAGAACTGGAAGTGATTCCAGAACCGCAAATGATTACTGAAGATTTGATAAAGAACCTAAAGACTCAATCTGGTTTGACATTCCATTGGCCACTCCGCATATGTGGTGGGTAACCTCAGGCACCCGAAAGGTACTCCGGTAGCCTCAAGGACGGTGATAGGGAGGTTCTTGTTTACCCAGACTTTCCATTGCTATTGTTTCAGACTGTGAGACCCGGCAGGAGGATGAGTATAGCGTCGTTCTAAACTGGCTTTAGAAGTGCACGTGTATATGACTCTGCCAGAGGGTTGTCATGATCAGTGGGAGCAGCGGAAGCATTGGTGGACAGGTGGCTTATGTCTATTTATAGACTAAAGCAGATATAGCGGAGATAGATCATCTATTTCTGATGCGACGGTTGATCGCACGCTTTTGGCGTGTCGGATGTTCAAAGTTCTAAAGTATAACCGCGATCAGGACGGTGTCGCTATGCAGCTAGCCGGTTGAGCACGGGTCGATCCATAGGGAGATGGTTGTATGTCCTTTCTTGTTTTAGACGAGTTAATAAAGAATGAGTATATGTTTGTTCAATCTAACCTATGTGTATTATTTGCAAGTATAAAGTTGTTAAGAAAAGATACGATAATGTAAGCTAAAGAAACCCGTACTCAAAAACCTTTGAGCCGAGTCTTGACCAATTGAAGCTAGAGCAATCGGCAACAACGTGGATTAGGGGATTTAAGCGCGGTATTCGTGGAATCCGGCTTATTTACCCTTGTCCTTCCGTTCTTGTCTCTTGCTTTCGCCTCCGGCCAAACCGAACGCAACCGGTCGCGGTTAGGAATCACCGTTACCTTGTTAGGGTAGGGTGCCTAACGGAGCGCTTGCGTATCGTTTGGGCGGAGTTCAATGGAAAATAACGGGAAAAGGAAAAGAGCAAAGAAAATATTAACTTACAATACCGTATTTATTCTTAACAACAACAATAATTACAACCATTCACAAAGAGAACCAAGAAGAGCAAAAGAAAAGAACAAAGAAAAGAAAAGATTACAAGTAAATAAGTGCATGAATTAAATTGCAAGTAAGTAAAGCAAGGTAATAAAAAGCAAGTAATAAAAAGCGAGAAAGAAAACTAGAAACTAGAACTCAAGACAAGCATGGGATCAATAGCCAACCCTTAAACTTGCAAGTTCAATCAAGAGGTTGCAAGATCAAGAGAAGGGTAAAGAACGCATGTGAAATGAAGCACTAATTCCATAAGAAAAATACGACCCTTGAGATCAATAACAAACCCTTAACCTTTCAAGCTTAATGAAGATGTTGAAAGATCAAGAGAAAGCAAGAATCTCAAGAGGAAGTTAAACAAAAGAGAATGATACAAAAACCCTCATCTTCATTGATCATCCACTCAATGCTCTCACTACATTTTCATGGAGGAAAGATGAAGAAGAAGAAGAAGAAGAAGAACTACACTAAAACCTACAAAAGAGGAACAAAGAATTCACCCTTGATTTGGCTCAGTTCTGGGATATTTATAGGAGGGGAACTGGAAACCTAGGGCAACAATATGGCTAAAAATGAAAGTACTAAACTGCCCACAAAAATTGACACAGAGAGGAGTCCACATGGCCGCGGTTCCACGGTCTAAGCCTGCTTAAGCCGCGGTTCCGCGGCCATATGGGGAGTTGGGTCAGGAGCTTTTGTCGTATACCCTGGTTTGTAGTTGTCTGCTGTTTGGTATATGACTTTTCTCAGAAACTCTACACAATTCTTCCAGAATTTTAGTAGAACAAAAGGTGATGTGATGTGGATCTTTTTGTCATGATTTCCTCGAGCTCCGCGTAGATTTCTTGGATCTTGTGTTGCCATTGAGCCTTGTGCATGACATGACAATCGATTTTCCATTTTGTCCCTTAAACTGGTATTTGGCAACACACGGATAGAGAGCGGAGACCCGTGTTTTATCTGTTGTTGGCATAATCCAGAATTTGTCGTACTTTTTCATGATATTCACTGTTTAGAGCTGAGACAACTATCCTGCAATTATGTAGCAAACACTGATAAAAAGCACCTGCCTATAAATAAACGAGCGTAAGAATGGGCGGTATAAAATGCAATATTCTGGTATGAACAAATACCCCCAAACTTAACTTTTGCTCGTCCCGAGCAAAACCAATTATTCACAAAAATAAAATCCTAACCGCACTTTCGCAGGGAACGCGATTGCACTGAGCGCGTGCAACAAGCCGTTAAACCTCTAGGTGTCCCTAGAAGGAGGAGTGTTGTCTCCTGAGGGTTTTCAGCGGATTACACCCACAAAATCCCGTCAAGCTAGTGTCATAAGTTAACATCGATTCTACTCCTACAGTTTAGTATTTACGTTAGAAACTCTATCATCCTAAGTTAGAAATATCTAACCCTTATGTTTCACACCTCCTATCTGTTTAACTTTAGATCCTATACGTTCCAAAAAAGTTTAGAAAGATATTGGTATTTCCTGAGTTTTCCTTCTTCAAGTGTGGTCTTAAATCAGGGATTTTTATCAACTTTGCAGAAAACATAAGTCTTATTCTTTATTTCTATCTCTTATCCAAACATCGATTGTATACCCCTACGTGTGTGTATATTTGCACCCCTACACTCAAGAATTCAATTCAAGCTATAATACCCTCTCCCGAATACCTAATACTACTTCTTTTCATTTAATGATGGACGGTGTTGCTCACACACTTTTCATGCGACTATTAATGCTTCTTGAGGCACTAACGGTCGATTACTGAATGTGTGAGCTTAAACCGTAAATAGCAGTTTCTAGGTCTTGACTTTATTCTATTTTTCTTTTTCTTTTTCTTTTTCTTTTTCTTTTTCTTTTTCAAGACCGGATATATTTTTCAACATGCTCTTTTGGTGTTTAGCTTTAAATACCGTTTTTTCTTTCATACTAGGCTTTCAGGCAAGAGTATTTCAAGGTATCCTCTACTATCCCAAGTTTCAAGGTGCGTGTAAGTGTAGTTTGTAGGGTATATACTTTCTAAATTTGAACTCAAGAAAAGAAACTATTTTTCAGACTTATCCTCCAGTAAAGCATCAATACTTTCCCTTCATCTTGACTTGACTCAAGAACTGAACTCAAGATTACCTATTTCTCAAAAAAAAACTGTAAGGACGTATACTTACCAAAGTTAGACAGAATGAGGGTTATTTTTAGGGTTTTCAATTCCTAGGCCTAGAATTTAGTTATTTCTATCATATCAACTAAACTTTCGGAATAAAGATCTAAGTTACCCTATTGGCTAACTTGATGACAAAGTTTTTATATTTTTGGAAAATTTTCAATTTTTGTAGGTTTTTAATAAGGTATGCAAATGCAAAATATACAAATGAATGCGAAGGAAGAAAACTTACCGAGCACACCCCCAAACTTAAACTTGACAGTGCCCTCACTGTCAGGCTACACCAAGAGGGTCAAAATTGTTGGCGCTCCCTAAAAACAAATTATATACAAAACAAAAAGCAAAACAAAAAATATATACAAAAAAAAAGGTCCCCCCCAAACTTAAGTAAAACAGTGTTTCCACTATTAAGCGTTGAAGCTCAGGATTAGGGGGAAAGAGAATAGTTTCAAACTATACAAGGCCTTACACAAGCCAAAAGTGAGCACCAACCATTCAAAGATTTTATCTCTATAATGTGCTGGTTGGTGAAAGAACGCGGAGAGGTAAGAGAGGGAGAATACGCGAGACCGTATGGAGATAGAAGTGGTATACGGTCTCGGTATATGAGAAGAAGAATGGCGGTAGGGAACAAGAAATGGAGTACGAACTTGAGAGTGAAAATGGAGTGAATAAATTAGCACAATTTGTGATGACCGATGTGTAAAAAGCGATTGTGCTAATCTATTAACCCGTCGAGTAATGGGGTCAAATCCCTCAAGATTCGTAAGAACCCATGGGTATGCCGAACTTGGTAAACCAGACACAGGAAGTGAAAATGATACGGTTTCTTGCAATGTCGGAACGATGGAAGGGATGGGGGGAAGTGATTGAGGAAGGGTATCGGTTAACGGTTCTGGAGGGTGTACACAGTCAATGACAGGGACAGGATAAATTGGAAAATCCGACTCATCATCTAGAACTGTTTCATCCTCAAAAATATCCTCAAAATTCTCCTCAAAGTTAAGCTCATCCATGCATATTTCATCAATATCCAGACGCATATGGGGTTCGGGAAAAACAGTTAATGACTTGGGATGATGAATTGGAGAGGAAAACTCATCCAAATCTGCGGGTTCATCATCCAAAATATTCCCAGCGTCAATATCCTCAATCAAGTGAAAATTTATATTCTCAGACACCTCAACAAAAGCATGGATATCAATCAATTCAGGTTCTAGAGTGGAGGTGTAGAGGTCAAAAGGATTGGGTGTGGTTTCACTTGGCAAGGTCCCTTCACAATCGGGTAAATCAAACACTACAAAGTCGCACAACTCATTAATCATTCTATCTTCAATCGGTGAATCGTTGGGAACACTAGATAGACATTCAAAACTGGAGTTGTGGGATTCAAGTTGAAATGGGTAGGCTTGATTCGGAAGGGGGTACAGCTCACTCTCACCACTCAAATTCACAGCCTGTCCTACCGCCTCTTCATACATTGGAAAATTTGGAGCTAGTTGAAAACTACTACCGGGTCACTAGGTTGTATGAGGGCGGCCATGGACGCATTCAAATCCATCATCTGTTGGTACGACGCTACCCTAAAGTCTTCCAATGACTGTTCCAGACTAGACATGGGTTGGGAAGGGGTTTCAGTAAAAGATTCAAAGTTGTTTGGATACTGAAAACTCCCAAATGGCGGTTCAGAAGCAATGTCTAGGGAAGGTGCAAAAGTTGGGTAGGACTTGTAGGAATTGAATGATTGGACAGGAGTAGGATCAACATTTGGATAAGAAAGTGAATAGAATTGTTGATCCCAAGAATCTGTAGTGGTGAAAGGAGTGAAAGATCGGCTACAGGATTGTTCAATATGTTCAGCGATGGACAAAGGACGACTTGCAAAAAGGGTATCAACATAAGAGGGTGGGGGATGTTGAAAAGGTTGATACAAAGTGGATTGCGGAGGGCAAGTGTTTGTCCTAGACGCGTCTATCCGATCTTTCAAAGAGATTTTGGGCATGGAGGGATCGTTCAACGTTCGGCCAAAGCAAGAACCGTAAGAAGTAATGTCTGGTTGTAGGTACCAAAGTTCGGCAAGAGTTTTGCGAGGTGGTGTACCCATGATATGAAGAGAGAAAAAAAGAAGGGCAGAGAAAAAGAGGGGAAAAAGAATGCGATATTTTTAATTTTTTTTTTAGTTAGATATTAACAAAAGAATGAAATATACAAACAAAAAGAATCTGGACAAAAACAATCACGACACAAAAATACCACACACCTAATCGTTCTAGGTTTCACCTAGGTCAACTAGACCTGCTCCAGAACTTGATTGTCGAAGTAAAACTGTGTCGAGAAACGGGCTCAAGATACACTGATCACGAGGCCAGGTAAGTGCAGAAATAAGGGGAGGTTTTCCAACGCTTTCGCGAAGTTCCTTAATTAAATAACCTTTTCTCTTTTGGCGGTTTCGCCGTTAACACTTTCCTAGACACCCCGTAAACAATATACCGTTAAGCGAGGTTCTAAACACAGTTAACTTCTCCTAGTGAGCGCGAAGTCCTTAAGGCTTAAAGTCTAGTTTCTTTTAAATTTTGTGCGGGTAAACGTTATGCTCAAGTTCGTGATTTGTGGGCCACGGAAAAGATGATGAAATCCTTTACCGTATGTTGTGGGGTTCGCTTGCCCTTAAATCCGTATTAATGTATGCAATGCACAATTCAATAAAAATTCTATAAAGAATCAAACAATCGTTTTTTTAGTTTAAGCACGGCACTGCAACAAATACGGTTAGTCAATTTTTAGCGTTTGCTAGCGAACTTGCAAAGAATCCTGCAAAGAATAGTATATTGGATGTGTCGGATTTAAGAAGAAGGTGGTAGTAAAGTACGTACCGTTAAGTTTTTGGGTTAGGAAACCCCCGTTGAATCAAATCCGGTAAGCTTGAAAAGTTCGCTTGCGCGGGTCAAACTACCCGGATCTATGGTACTGTATTTTGCAAACACCTTAGCCTTGAACGTACACTTTGCTCCCCACAATCGCAGTTTGCAAATTCGCAAAAATCTGCACTCTTGCCCACAAAAATGATCAAAAAAAACAAAAAGACTTTTTTTTTATAAATATATACAAAAAGAATGTTAACCCGAATAACAAGAAAGAAAATACGCTACCGTCTCCCCGGCAACGGCGCCATTTGATCGCACGCTTTTGGAGTGTCGGATGTTCAAAGTTCTAAAGTATAACCGCGATCAGGACGGTGTCGCTATGCAGCTAGCCGGTTGAGCACGGGTCGATCCACAGGGAGATGGTTGTATGTCCTTTCTTATTTTAGACGAGTTAATAAAGAATGAGTATATGTTTGTTCAATCTAACCTATGTGTATTATTTGAAAGTATAAAGTTGTTAAGAAAAGATACGATAATGTAAGCTAAAGAAATCCGTACTCAAAAACCTTTGAGCCGAGTCTTGACCAATTGAAGCTAGAGCAATTGGCAACAACGTGGATTAGGGGATTTAAGCGCGGTATTCATGGAATACGGCTTATTTACCCTTGTCCTTCCGTTCTTGTCTCTTGCTTTCGCCTCCGGCCAAACCGAACGCAACCGGTCGCGGTTAGGAATCACCGTTACCTTGTTAGGGTAGGGTGCCTAACGGAGCGCTTGCGTATCGTTTGGGCGGAGTTCAATGGAAAATAACGGGAAAAGGAAAAGAGCAAAGAAAATCTTAACTTACAATACCGTATTTATTCTTAACAACAACAATAATTACAACCATTCACAAAGAGAACCAAGAAGAGCAAAAGAAAAGAACAAAGAAAAGAAAAGATTACAAGTAAATAAGTGCATGAATTAAATTGCAAGTAAGTAAAGCAAGGTAATAAAAAGCAAGTAATAAAAAGCGAGAAAGAAAACTAGAAACTAGAACTCAAGACAAGCATGGGATCAATAGCCAACCCTTAAACTTGCAAGCTCAATCAAGAAGTTGCAAGATCAAGAGAAGGGTAAAGAACACATGTGAAATGAAGCACTAATTCCATAAGAAAAATACGACCCTTGAGATCAATAACAAATCATTAACCTTTCAAGCTCAATGAAGAGGTTGAAAGATCAAGAGAAAGCAAGAATCTCAAGGGGAAGTTAAACAAAAGAGAATGATACAAAAATCCTCATCTTCATTGATCATCCACTCAATGCTCTCACTACATTTTCATGGAGGAAAGATGAAGAAGAAGAAGAAGAAGAAGAAGAACTACACTAAAACCTACAAAAGAGGAACAAAGAATTCACCCTTGGTTTGGCTCAGTTCTGGGATATTTATAGGAGGGGAACTGGAAACCTAGGGCAACAATATGGCTAAAAATGAAAGTACCAAACTGCCCACAAAAATTGACACAGAGAGGAGTCCACATGGCCACGGTTCCGCGGCCTAAGCCTGCTTAGGCCGCGGTTCCGCGGCCATATAGGGGAGTTGGATCAGGAGCTTTTGTCGTATACCCTGGTTTGTAGTTGTCTGCTGTTTGTTATATGACTTTTCTCAGAAACTCTTCACAATTCTTCCAGAATTTTAGTAGAAGAAAAGGTGATGTGATGTGGATCTTTTTGTCATGATTTCCTCGAGCTCCGCGTAGATTTCTTGGATTTTGTGTTGCCATTGAGCCTTGTGCATGACATGACAATCGATTTGCCATTTTGTCCCTTAAACTGGTATGTGGCAACACACGGATAGAGAGCGGAGACCCGTGTTTTATCTGTTGTTGGCAGTAATCCAGAATTTTTCATACTTTTTCATGATATTCACTGTTTAGAGATGAGACAAGTATCCTGCAATTATGTAGCAAACACTGATAAAAAGCACCTGCCTATAAATAAACGAGCGTAAGAATGGGCGGTATAAAATGCAATATTCTGGTATGAACAACAGTCATAAGTTTGACTTCATCAGAATAGGGGATGGATCTGTTAAGAAGGTAGTAGGGTGTGATGTCCTGGTATTTGGATGACATACACAGAGTAGGAAGTGATATTCCTATACAACGATCGGTTATTCTTTAGTTGGCACACAGTGGTTTCTCCACATAGGACTTGGATATTATATCAGACATTCTGGTTACTGGATCTATGGTTTTAGATCTAGATTTGGGTGGTTTTCCAATCTGGGTACTTTGACAGCATTCTATGAGTATTTAGAATGGACGACTCCTGGCACGGTAGTGTACCTGTAGGTAATGGAGTCACCCTCTCTAAAGGTGTCTTATAGACTAAAGTAGAGAGGGATGTGCATGATTGGCAGATCACTTGCTTAGGCAAATGAGTCAATCATGAGATGTCAAGTACCACACCAGATGTTGTTCTTGCAGTAGATGCAATAAGTTGATATTAATCCAATTCTGGAGAAACATTAGGAAGCAGTTTTAGAACATAAGTGGATGTTCTAGGGATATGATAACGACGGCCTCGTTCTGGAGACGGTTATCATTCCAGGCTTCCAAGGTGACATGGACGACAGGGTGGTCATCAGAGTTATAGTTTTCCCTCTGACGAGGAGCAGTATTTTGGACAGGTGGTCTAGGTGGATACTGATTAAGTTCAGTTGACGATACAGTCTAAGAAGTTTGGATTTGGAGTTCATTTATGAGCTAGGTCCCATCAGACATCCAGACATATTCTAAGACAGGTATTACTCATTTCGGGAGATGGCTTTCTCCACGAACTTGAGATATAGAGAGACATAGAAAGAAATATCAAAGCGGATCCACTCACTGAGGCTATTCCTCGAACGCAATAGTTTCGCAAACGAGCTTTGTGAGACTGACTAGTAGAGGAGTTGGGTGTTCGGTATCACACGGGCTGTGAGTATGCGACATCGCAATAATTAGCCTTGAGTTCAAGTGGGAGATTGTTGGAGATAGTGCCTTCAGAGTCAATTATTGGATCACAGGCACGTGATTGCAATGATTGATAGAGGACCTATCCCGATAGGAAAGTCTTACTCAAGATGATAGTATGCTATCTGGTTTATCTTTATCATCGTGTACTTCTTTAGGTGACCTTACAGGTCACTATTGCACGTTGATAGAGCCCCTAGGATTCTTGCTTGACTACCAGCAGTATGAGGGCGATCATATACGTGGGAGCTGGAGTTTATAAGCAAATCCTTAAAAGGTCCCTAGTCGTAGGAGTTTCGAGACAGGGCATCGATTCTCCAGAGTAGACTAGCGTATACAGTCGAGACCCCGACGAAGGGCGGTGCCCAGTCTCACAAGCCACTGGTGTCAGTTGGTTCACCTAAGATGTATACAGGTGCTTATTGGGTTATGAGTACACCGGACAGGACTCGCCGGGAGCCTGCTGGTTGGTATTATACCTGACGTCAGATAGCAGTTCCCTGGTGACATGTGTACTGGTTAGTTCATCGACTTGAGATCGTCATTTGTCTCGTGTGAGTTTCCACTGTGCTTTGATTACTACCCTACCACGCTCAAAGGAGACGTGCAAACAGGTTTTAGTTGGGTACAGTCCCGAGCCACATAGAGGCAGTGAGCGGATCTGCAGGGGTTCGTCTCTCCCGGTATTGGGGGTGAGGTCGCGCTGTGTCTAGGAGAGCCAGTACATGAAAAGTCCTTGGCCAAGGTAGGAGATTTACTGGTAGGTATTCCAGTAGTATCTCTGGGTGTTCTGGGCTGCACTCCGACACGACTTGTACCGCTTTTGGGGGTCTGACTTTTACCAACCCCCTAGGCCCGCCATGCGATGCTCATAGACGAACGGACCGGACTGTACGGATATTGTCACTGACATGCTCAGTAGGGTGTCAGGATGAGTTCGCTCATTGACGTCCCTTTTGGTCAATACCTGGTAGCCCGTCACGTATTAGCTAATACCTCTGACGTGCTAGTGGTTAAATCCACAACCAAGGTGTTGACGAGTCTTTAGAGTCCCCCACAGACCAGTTTCTCAAGTTTCGGGCGAAACGCTGTAGAGGCCGTATGGAGATATGGCAGGGTTCGATCAGATACGTGCGGTATTGTACGGATCGTGATCGGACGGATTTTACTAGCCGGCTTTGGTTTAAGCCGGATCCTAGTATTAGACAGTGCAGTTTTGTCTCTTTGCATTTGTATTCAGTAGGAATACAAATGCGGGCATGTATATGCAGTAGCGGGGTTTTCCTGTAATTTATTACGGAATCAGTTTTCTGATGTTGCCAGTTTGCATTCCGTTCCGGCCGGTTTTTCTTTGTTCCTTCCCGGCCGGACTTTCCGATGGAGGGGGGTTATTTGCAAGTTTGCAAATAACATTTGTGGAGGGGGTTTCTTGCATTTGTGGCTTCATCATGATGAGATTCCTTTTCCATCACTTGTTTGCATTAAATGAGATGGTGCTTTGATTTGATGAGATTAGAAATGGTGTGACCATTTTTCCTTCTCATTTTTGCTTACCTTTTCTTCTCTTGATTAATCTATTATTTTTCCCCACCCATCACAAGATGAGGCCGGCCACTTTGAGGGAGAGAGATGAGAGATTTCATTTTTGTGTGAAGTGGGGAAATTATCATCCCATTCTTTGTACACCAAAGTTCATCTTCATTGTTCATTATTTCCCTCCATCCAAAGGCAACATAAACCCCAAAGAGACAATAATTTCTACACTAGCCTCCAGCACTTCTTGGGCACGTCGACTCGCCAGCTTCTTGCCCGAGTTGCCTCGGTCCAGAGGTGGGAGCCCGTAAAAGAACCCGGCGATGTGGTGCCCGTTTCGACGAGGAGGCGACGAACGGAGGTTCCGCGAGGAGATCGGAGTAGAGGCGAAGACCGAAGGACAGGGATCGCTTGGTATATCTCTCTACCCCATCTTTTAGTTTGCTAGTAGCTAGGTTAATGGCCCGATCCAGGTTAAAAGTGCGCGGTGGTGCCGGTTTGCAAGTTTCGCAAAGTTTTTTATTTCCGTGTTTCCGGTGTCGGATTGACGGCCGGGGCACCGCCGTGCACTTACACAAGTAATCCTGCCAGTTCTAGAGTTAGGAGACCCGGTCTCGACTCCTCGAGATGGTCTCCCACTGGAGCCTAGAACCCGGTTACTTGTGCTCGCCATCTTGGGTCTACCTAATGCGGAAAAGTAAATAATATACAATGGTGACATCATCCTCAGCCCGGAAGTGTCCCAATAAAAAAATATTACATACTATGAATTTTACATGAATGAAAAAGAAAAACTCTCATCTCACATAAAACCCCGGGCTATTCAGAACACAACGATCCAATATAACATATCACAGCAACACATAATATCTCATATTATCAACATAAGTAAGTATGCAAACACCGATCGTCGTAGATGTATAGCAACGAAAACCGACAATACAACTACATACTACACTTACGGTCACAGAAAAGAAATTGTAAAACTACAATATTTGGAATCCACAATCTCTTTAGACATCGTAAATCCGAAATATCACATACTTCGCATTTCATGCCTAACTATATGAATTCCACATATTGTATCACATTCCAGATAAATAGACAGTATTAAAATTTCCGATCAAATAATCAAATACCCAAGATTTCCTAAATAGCTCAACACTTGAGCGAAGTTCAAATAATCCCAGAATATGTCAAAGTACCAATGGTCCAGCCGAAGAAGGGTCAAGCCAACGCCTCACATGTGGCACGCCGTACTGTCCCAAACCCTAAGGTTTAGAGGCGGTTCAGACGGTCACATAATCGAGTTAAGGTTTGTGTTCTTCTAGAGGGTCCACCGCGTTACTTGCACGTTTTTCCGAAAGATTTAAACTCAAGAAAAATTCAACACTTGAAAGTTTTTCGTGCCGGGAAAAAGTGAGTTAATGATATCCGTTCGAACATTTTAACAGTTTCTAAAATATCCGGAAAACAAAACGAAATTAAATTTTCCAATCGAATCAACAAATAGAAAATAATCCCCAGAACACTCAACACTTGAGTCAGATTAAAAATACCCAGAAGCAGCTACAAATACCTACGGATGTACTGTGCCAAAAAGCTAACCATAACTCTACTGTGTTGCCGCGGAACCACCGCAGAAGGCATGGTACGGCCGCGGTTCCGCGGCGTTTTAGTGGAGTTTTAGTGTCGTTTTACACAGTAACTCTTAGAATTCCCTGCTGATTTTTTTGAGTATTTTTAACACAGAAAAAATCACATTTTTACAAAATTTCCAAAGAGGGGGTCATTTTGTATGTTTCGGGGTTCGATCGGAGTTTTAACTTCGTATACACGTCGCCTAATGCTCTAGCTTGGCTCTGATACCAATGTAGGGATGCTAGGCACTCTCACAAGCGTCTACGAGGCATCAACCATGCCCGATTTAAAGATTAGACGTGCCGAACAACCCTTAACAAGATCTTTAAACTAGAGATTAGGCGAAAAAAAGCATGTTAAACACTTTAACACTAAGTGAGAAGGATTACAACCTTTGTAGATCCGTTCCTTCACTTCATAAGCTCCGTGTTGTGGTCCCTTTGCTGCGATCATCAAGTTCCAGACTCTCGAGAGGCTCCACGAAGAGAAAGATGCAAGCTTGCTCCCGATCTTCGATAACAAAGATGATCTACCTTGAAGTTTCGTTAACACAAGCTCTCACTCACTAAATGAAGTGAACACCCTCATCTAAATGGTAAAGATAGATGAGGATGATGAAGTAGGATTTTATCTCTCATTTGTTTTCTTATTCTCACTCAAAATCATCACTTCATAAAAAGCTAGAAAGCTTTTCATGAAAGAACTCAAGGAAAAAGAAGAATAATCATGAATCTTTTTGTGATAAATAATGAAAGTCAAGAAAGAGGTTAGAAATGCAACCATGGTCAATGTAACCTTTGTAGAGATTTAACTAGGGCTAGGGTTTTGGTTGGGTTAAAGGATGAGTCACTTAAAATATCAAAACAAATATCTTTGCACAAAACAAAACAAAACCTTCTAGAAGGTTCTAGAAAAGCTTAACCCAAATTAAACCCTAACCATATTTAATCTCCACTAAATATGTTGCATTAATAACCATATCATGTTACAATATTATATATCACATATATAATATTTATTGTAACAAAATAAAATAATACAATTAACATATATCGCATATATATCAATGTATTACCCGAGTGAGAAAAAGAATCTTTTAGTGAGCTTGTATTAGTTAATGTAATTTAATATATCATATATATTATTATACATTAAATTATCGAATCAACACTTGATCCGACAATCCGGCTATATCGAATATAACCGACTAATATATCATGTACCGATTCATCGAATCAACACTTGATCCGATGACCCGGCTGATATCAAATATCGCGAGAATGTAATACGGTATCTCATATTGCATTATCCTCGGTCCTGCACATATCACATATGTGCCCCTACTCCATTTTGCCTGAGTCAAGAAACCTCTGTGTAGGACTCTAAAGAATCGTCAATACGCCGGCAATAGGTGATGATCATATCAAACACCCACAAGTTGCAAGCGGTCAGCTAAACATAACAGCCATCCAGGTATTGAGCGATCAGAAGATCAACAAGCAAGCCTGTACATTCTCCTGCGAATCCAATCAGTAACACTCCCGTACAGTCCGGTCTCGTCGTCTGATATATCGCATATCTCGCCTAGGGGTGGTAAACGTCAGACCCCAGTAGCTTGATAAGTCGTGTGGATATGAGGTCTATAACAGTTCGAGAAACTACTGATAACACTTACGAGTAAATCTCAGCAACCCTGGCCAGGGATTTCCAGTTATAGCCAATCGAACACAGCACAACATCAACTCCCTATACCGGGAGAGACAAATCCCCTCCTATCGCTCATTGCCTCCATGTGATTCGGGACTGTACCCAAAAGCCACCTTTTTGCACATCCGCTTGGACGTGGTATGATGGAAATCAAAGCACAGTAGGAATCACACAAGACTCTATGACGATCTCGGGTCAACAGACTACTCTGCACCAGTGTCACCGGAGAACTGCCATCTGACGTGAGGTATAATACCATCTGGGAGTTCTCGGTGAGTCCGTCCAGTGTACCCAGTCTCTACTGAGCACCTGTACACCATCCTTGATGTCAAACGCCGATGGATATGGGATCATCCATCGCCCATCATATGGGTCAAGATGCGTATATGCTAGTCTACTCTGGTGTATCGATGCCCTGTCTCGATACACCCTCGACTAGGAACAGTTATAGGATGTACTCGTCGACTACCGTGTCCCCACTAGTATGATCTCATCATAGTCCCAGTAGTCGAGTACATATCCTAAGGGCTTTATCAACATGTAACATAGAGACAATCAGAGTACATGTTAAGATAAAGAGAAACCAGATAGCATACTATCATGTCGAGCAAGAAAGTCCTCCCTATATATGTCCAAGCATCCACTACAATATACATCGTATGTACAGTAATGGCCTCTAGGGCATACATATAACTAACACTATGCAAGTAGATTATACCTCATGCTACTAGTCCTTCGGGTCTTCTACGCTATCCTCCTTATCTCTGTAGGCTCCATGGGTCGATCCGGATCTTGGTCACCTCCGTGGCCTCCTTGAATCGAAGACGATCCACCCGAGAGTCTATAGTCCGAGCTCCACCTCAAGCCGAGGTAACTAGGGCAACAAGTTTGCTACTCTTGATGTCCTAGGTGATGTAGAGGAAGAAGATGGATTTGTTTGTCTATTTGGATCCTTATTTTCTCAACACATGAGAGCTAAAGGATTTTGTAGTGAGGAGGAAGATGAAGCAACCATGGGAGCTCTCTTTTTGATGAGAGAGAATGAGCAAGAGATAATGATGCATAAGAAAAACTATTTACTAATCTCTTATCATGATAAAGTGTGATGGCTACTTGATTTGACCCTTATCATCTCAAAAATAAATCCAAAAGAATAAGAAGGATCTAGTGCTCTCAAGAAATGTCCAAGTCAACAATGGTCAACTAGGTCAAATGATCAACATGGTCAAATGGTCAAAGCAATTAGCCATAACACAATTATCATTAGAAAAGATTAGTAAATAATTTCCTCACCTCATAATGGTTTTGACCGAATCAACGGTCAAAACCCTAACTAGGCACCTCCTTCTTCGCTCCTCACAACCGTGCATACACACCCGCATCCGCATTCCGTAGAATGCGAATGCACAGAAGATAAAACTAATCCATCTATACAACACTAGGATCTGGCTTAAACCAAAGCCCACTAGTATCGTCTGCCCGAACATCATAGCGCACAAGTGCACGTAAGTGATCATAGCCTTGCCGTAAAACCATACGGCCTCTACACCTTTTGCCCAGTGCAGGGAAACTCTCTGTGTGGGACTCTAAAGACTCGACACTACGCTGGCAGTGGGTTTAACCACAGACCACAAGCGGCACTAGCTGTACGTAACGGTCCCCAAGTAGATGTCGATAAGAAGGCTGATGAGGTAAACCCATCCGAACTCCTACTGAGCCTGAATGTGACAATCTCCGTACAGTCCGGTCTGTTCGTCTATAAGTATCGCATGTTAGGCCTATGGGGGTAGTAAACGTCATACCCCTAATAGCGGTACAAGTTGTGCCGTAGTGTAGCCCAGAACACCCTGAGAAACTACTGGAAACACTACCAGTAATTCTCGCTTGCCTTGGCCAGGGACTTTGTGTAATGGCTCTCCTAGACACAGCGCGATATCAACCCCCAATACCGGGAGAGGCGAATCCTATCTAACCGCTACTGCCTCCAAGTGCTTCGGGACTGCACCTAACTACTACCTGTTTGCACGACTCCTTTGAGCCGTGGTAGGGTAGTAATCAAAGTACAGTGGGAACACACTCAAGGCAAAGTAGCAGTGTCAAGTCGACGGACTAAGCTGTACTCCTGTCACCTGGGAACTGTTATCTGACAATAGTTATACTACCAACCAACAGTTCCTGATGAGTCCTGTCCAGTATACTCGTAACCTAACGAGCACCCGCATACTATCTCCAGTACGACGCACTAATGGTTGTGGGACAGACCATCTCCCCTGCTAGGATGAGAAGCGTATACGCTAGTCTACTCTGGAGTATCGATGCTCCATCTCGATAATCCTACGACTAGGGACCTGTATAAGGATGTGCTTGTAGATTACCCAGCCCTCACAAGTGTGACTGCCATCACAACGCTGGTAATCAAGCAAAGATCCTAAGGGCTCCACTAATATGTACAAGCGATATGCTAAAAGAAACGCAAGCTCATATTGAAGTAGAAACAAACAAAGTAGCATACTAACATTTTGAGCAAGATTGTCTATACAACTGCGAATATCCCAACTTCCATTAAGTAATATGCAAACTAGTATGATACACTAATGGCCTCTAGGGCATATACACTAACAATCTCCCACTTGCACTAGGGCCATGTACTGGCGTATCGAAGACCTATCATCTCGATCAGCCGCTCGAACTGAGTCTGGGGTATGGCCTTCGTGAGTGGATCTGCATTGTTATTCTCCGAATCTACTCTCCTCACCTCGATCTCCCGGCGATCTACGATCTCCCTGATCAGGTGGTACCGCCTTAAAATGTGTATGGACTTCTGTTGGGACCTGGGTTCCTTCGCTAAAGTTATAGCGCCGTTGTTGTCACAATACAGCGGTATTGGATTAACAATGGTAGGAACCACCTGAAGCTCCGTGAGGAACTTCTTCATCCAGACAGCTTCCTTTGCGGCATCGCAAGCAGCTATGTACTCCGCTTCCATAGTTGAGTCAGCAACGGTTTCCTGCTTGGAGCTCTTCCAGCAAACCGCCCCTCCATTGAGGGTAAAGACATAACCGACATGGACTTGGAGTCATCCTTGTCACTCTGGAAGCTGGAGTCAGCAAAGGCCTCGATCTGGAGGTCTTTTCCACCATACACAAAGAACATCTCCTTAGTCCTTCTCAGGTACTTGAGAATGTTCTTTACTGCTATCCAGTGTTTCTCCCTTGGATCTGACTGATACCGGCTTACAACGCTCACTGCATATGCTACATCTAGTCTGGTACACAACATCGCATACATTATAGAGCCTACCGCAGATGCGTAGGGTATAGATGACATGCGAGCCCTTTCCAAATTAGTCTTGGGAGATATCTCTTTGGAGAGAGTGATTCTGTGACAAGCCGGTAGATTACCGCTCTTTGAATCTTCCATATTGAATCGTTTCAGTATGGTGTCGATGTACCTAGACTGCGAAAGTCCCAACATCCTCTTAGATCTATCACGATAGATCTGGATCCCCAGAATGTAGTTGGCATCGGCCAGGTCCTTCATGGAGAACCTCTGTAACAAGAATCCTTTGAATGACTGTAGCATAGGAATGTCATTTCCTATTAGGAGAATGTCATCCACATACATGACGAGAAATACCACGGTTCTCCCTACAATTTTACTGTAAATGCATGGTTCATCCGGATTTTTGATAAAGTCGAATTCTTTGACAGTATCATCAAAGCAGATGTTCCAGCTCCGCGATGCCTGCTTCAGTCCATAAATGGACTTAAGCAACTTGCACACTTTACCGCTGCTCCCACTCTGAATGAAACCCTCCGGCTGATCCATATAGACCCACTCTTCCAAATTTCCATTTAGAAAAGCCGTCTTTACGTCCATCTGCCAGATCTCATAATCGTGGAGGGCAGCAATGGTAAGAAGGATCCGAATGGATTTGAGCATAGCCACTGGAGAAACGGTTTCTTCATAGTCCAAACCGGGTCTTTGGCGAAAACCCTTTGCAACAAGTCTAGCTTTATAGGTTTCAACCTGCCCATCTACACCAATCTTCTTTCTGAAGATCCATTTGCAGCCTACGGATTTTACCCCTTCTGGAGCAATGTCCAAAGTCCAAACTTTGTTGGTGTACATGGACTCCATCTCGGTCCGCATTGCATCCAGCCATTTTACTGAGTCACCGCTCTGAATGGCTTGCCGGAAGCTAGTAGGCTCATCATTTTCAATGACGCAACCCTTTTGATCCCCGTCTATGAGAAAACCGTAGTATTGATCGCACGCTTTTGGCGTGTCGGATGTTCAAAGTTCTAAAGTTTACCGTGATCAGGACGGTGTCTCTATGCAGCTAGCCGGTTGAGCACGGGTCGATCCACAGGGAGACGGTTGTATGTCCGTTCGAGTTTTAGACGAGTCAATAAAGAATGAGTATATGTTTGTTCAAGTCTAACCTATGTGTTTTATTTGCAAGTATAAAGTTGTTAAGAAAAAGATACGAAAATGTAAGCTAAAGAAATCCGCACTCAAAATCTTTGAGCCGAGTCTTGACCAATTGAAGCTAGAGCAATCGGCAACAACGTGGATTAGGGGATTTAAGCACGGTATTCGTGGAATCCAGCTTATTTACCCTTGTCCTTCCGTTCTTGTCTCTTGCTTTCGCCTCCGGCCAAACCGAACGCAACCGGTCGCGGTTAGGAATCACCGTTACCTTGGTAGGGTAGGGTGCCTAACAGAGCGCTTGCGTATCATTTGGGCAGAGTTCAATGGAAAATAACGGGAAAAGAAAATGAGCAAAGAAACATTTAACTTACAATATCATATTTATTCTTAACAACAATAATTACAACCATTCACAAAAAGAACCAAAAAGAGAGAACAAAAAGATACAACCTCTTGAGATCAATGACCAAAACTTAAACTTGCAAGCTCACCTAAGAGGTTGCAAGATCAAGTTAAGGTAGAGAGCTCAAGGGGGAAGCTAAGCAAAAAAGAATGATACAAAAACCCTCATCTTCATTTAACATCCACTTAATGCTCTCACTACATTTCCATGGAGGAAAGAATGAAGAAGAAGAAGAAGAATACTAAAAACTAACAAAAAGAGGCAAAAGAATGGACATCCATAGCTTGGCAAGTTCTGGACTATTTATAGGCAGGAAACAGAGAACCTAGGGCAACATTCTGGCACTACATGTAATTACCAAACAGCCCCTGAAATTTTGTACACTGAAGAGCCTATACGGCCGCGGTTCCGCGGCCTAAGCGCGCTTATGCCGCGGAACCGCGGCCATTTAGAGAGCTTGTGCCTTCATCTTTTGTCGTATCCCCTGGTTTGTGGTTCTCTTCTGTCTGGTATATGACTTTTCTCATAAACTCTTCACAATTCTTCCAGAATTTCAGTAGAACAAAAGGTGATGTGATGTGGATCTTTTGCCATGATTTCCTCGAGCTCCGCGTAGATTTCTTGGATCTTGTGTTGACATTGAGCTTTGTGCATGAAAATGACAATCGATTTGCCATTTTGTCCCTTAAACTGGTATGTGGCAACACACGGATAGAGAGTGGAGACCCGTGTTTTATCTGTTGTTGGCAGTAATCCGGAATTTGTCGTACTTTTCCATGGATTTCACTGTTTAGAGTTGAGAACCAGTATTCTGCAAATATGTACCAAACACTGATCAAAAGCACCTGCCTATAAACAAACGAGCGTAAGAATGGGCGGTATAAAATTCAATATTCTGGTATGAACAAATACCCCCAAACTTAACTTTTGCTCTTCCCGAGCAAAACCAATTATTCACAAAAAAGTCCTAACCGCACTTTCGCAGGGAGCGCGATTGCACTGAGCACGTGCAACAAGCTGTTAAACCTCTAGGTGTCCCTAGTAGGAGGAGTGTTGTCTCCTGAGGGTTTTCAGCGGATACTACCCACAAAATCCGGTCAAGCTAGTTTTGCAAAATTACTATGATTCAAACCCTAAAGTTTTTGTTTCAGAAAATAACAATTCTATTATCCTAAGTCTAGACTATCGAACCTTTATTTTTCACATCTCGCTTCTTATTTAACTTTAGATTCTATATGTCTTTACGTGCAGTGCAAATAGTGTCGTTAAGTTCCAGAAGGGTCGAATAAAGTCATCATGTCATACAATAAAGCCCAGATAAAAATTTTAAAAGGATCACATAAGTTTTATAAATAGTTAAGCATTTTTTCAAGTTTCGTTTTCCAGTAAGGTTTCAACTTCAGAATTTCTATCTTCCATAACAGGAAACTAGGTCTTATTTTTCACTCCACATTTTTCTTGTTTTCATTTCATACACACCTCTGTGAACGTGCAATAGTCTTTATCATAGAATAAAACCTTCATATCTCCGCTAGAAATATTTTTTTTATAAAATCCTGTCTTTTGTCAAGATTATTCTCACACAAAGAACCGTTAGGAATTTTTAACTCGGAGAGAACACTTGCTTGACTTTGTTTTAATCTGGACTTTCTAGGCTTCATAACGAGCTTTGGGCCAATGCACCCAAACCAGTTAGCTTTAGGGCATTAGGTGTAGAGACACCCCAGCGGACTTAATTACTCAAGTTACCTAGGCCCAAAAACAAAAGACAATTTAGCATGAAAATCATGATGATTCAATGCGAACGGAGATATAACCGGCAGTTCAGTTATTTTTTTGGATAAAAGACGTGTTTTAGTGGGTTAGGTGTGTAATCATTCCAATCAAGTTTCAGATGGGTTATTCTTCAGACTTAGTTCCAATTAAGGCATCAATAACATTCCTTCATTTTCGCTTCACTTCATAAACTATTCTTGATATTACTTATTTCAGAACAAACGTATTTGATCCTCAGAAAATCATTTATCCATTTAAAAGTTTTTAGACATAAAAGACTTGTCATCTAATTTCCAAAACTCACGACACGTGTAGTGTGATGTAAAGACGTATATCAGCTTTAGTTAACTTCAAAGGAGAGTTATCTTTCAGGTTTTCAAAATCTAAAAATAAGATTTAGTTATTCTTATCTTATCTAACAAAACCGTCGAAATGTTGAATCAGTGTTCTCCCACTAGCTAACTTGACAAAAAGTTTTTATGTTTTTAGAAAATTTTCTGATTTTTATGGATTTTTAAATAAGTATGCAAATGCAAAATATACAAATGAATGCGAAGGTAGAAAGCTTACCGAGCACACCCCCAAACTTAAACTTGACAGTGCCCTCACTGTCAGGCTACACCAAGAGAGTCAAAATTGTCGGCTCTCTCCAAAAGAAAATTTTATACAAAACAAAAAGAAAACCAAAAAAGATATATACAAAAAAGAGTTCTCCCCAAACTTAAGTGAAACAGTGTTTCCACTGTTTAAGCGGTGAAGTTCAGGATTAGGGGGAAAGAAAACAGTTTCAAACTATACAAGGCCTTACACAGGCCAAAAGTGAGCACCAACCATTCAAAGATTTTATCGCTATAATGTACAGGTTGGTGGAAGAAGGCATAGAGAAAAGAGAGGGAGAATACGCGAGACCGTATGGAGATAGAAGTGGTATACGGTCTAGGTATATGAGAAGAAGAATGGCGGAAGGGAGAAAGAAGTGGAATACGAACTTGAGGGTGGAAATGGATTGAATAAATGAGTACAATCTGTAATGATCGATGTGAAAAGATGGATTGTACTAATCTATCAATATGGAGAGAAATTGGGTCAAATCCCTCAAGATTTGTGAGAAACCATGGGTACGCCGAACTTGGTAAACCAGACAATGGAAATGGAAGTGATACGGTTACTTGCAAGGTCGGAACGATGGAAAGGGTAGAGGAAAGTGATCGAGGAGGGGTATCAGGTAAAGGTTCGGGAGGGGTACACAGTCAATGGAAGGGACAGGATGAATTGGAAAATCCGACTCATCAATTAAAACTGGTTCATCCTCAAAAATTTCCTCAATGTTCTCCTCAAAAATTAGCTCATCCATGCATTTATCATCAAAATCAAGACGCATATGAAGTTCGGGAAAAACATTTAATGACTCGGGATGATGAATTGGAGAGAAAAACTCATCCAAATCGATGGGTTCATCATCCAAAATATTCCCGGCGTCAATATCCTCAATCAAGTGAAAATCAATATTCTCAGACACCTCAATAAAAGCATGGATATTAATCAATTCAGGGTCTAGAGTGGAGGTGTAGAGGTCAAAAGGATTGGGTGTGGTTTCACTCGAAAAGAACCCTTCACAATCGGGCAAATCAAACACTAACAAATCACACAACTCGTTATCTGTTCTATCTTTAATTAATGAATCGTTTGGAACACTAGATAGACAATTAAAACCGGAGTTGTGGGATTCAAGTTGAAACGGGTAGGTTTGATTTGGAAGGGTATATGGCTAACTCTCTCCACTCAAATTATCAACCTATCCTACCGTCTCTTCATACATTGGAAAATTTGGAGCTAGTTGAAAACTAGCTACCGGGTCACTAGGTTGTATGAGGGCGGCCATGGACGCATTCAAATCCATCATCTGTTGGTACGACGCTACCCTAAAATCTTCCAATGACTGTTCCAGACTAGACATGGGTAGTGAAGGGGTTTCAGTAAAAGATTCAAAGTTGTTTGGATACTGAAAATTTCCAAATGGCGGTTCAGAAGCAATGTCTAGGGAAGGTGTAAAAGTCGGGTAGGACTGGTAGGAATTGAATGGCTGGACAGGGGTAGGATCAACATTTGGATACGAAGGTGAATGGAATTGTTGATCCCAAGAATTTGAAGTGGTGAAAGGAGTGAACGATCGGCTATGAGATTGTTCAATACGTTCAGCGATGGACAAATGATGACTTGCAAAAGGGGTATCAACATAAGCGGGTGTGGGAGGTTGAAAAGGTTGATACAAAGTGGAATGCGGAGGGCAAGTGTTTGTCCTAGACGCGTATATACGATCTTTCAATGACAGTTTGGGCATGGAGGGGTCGTTCGATATTCGTCCAAAGCAAGAACCGTAAGAAGTTATGTCTGGTTGTGGGTACCAAAGTTCGGCAAGAGTTTTGCGAGGTGGGGTACCCATGATATGAAGAGAGAAAGAAAGAAAGGCAGAGAAAATGAGGGGAAAAAGAATGTGATTTTTATTTTTTTTAAAATTTTTTAGTTAGCTATTAACAAAAGATTGAAATATACACACAAAAATAATCTGGACCAAAAACAATCACGGCACAAAAATACCACACACCTAATCGTTCTAGGGTTCACCTAGGTCAACTAGACCTACTCCAGAACTTGATTGTCGAAGTAAAACTGTGTCGAGAAACGGGCTCAAGATACACTGATCACGAGGCCAGGTAAGTGCAGAGATAAGGGGAGGTTTTCCGACGCTTTCGCGAAGGTCCTTAATTAAATAACCCTTTCTCTTTTGGCGGTTTCGCCGTTAACACTTTCCTAGACAACCCGTAAACAATATACCGTTAAGCGAGGTTCTAAACACAGTTAAGTTCTCCTATTGAGCGCGAAGTCCTTAAGGCTTAAAGTCTAGTTTCTTTTAAAGTTTGTGCGGGTAAACGTTATGCTCAAGTTCGTGATTTGTGGGCCACGGAAAAGGTGATGAAATCCTTTACCGTATGTTGTGGGGTTTGCTTGCCCTTAAGTCCGTATTAATGTATGCAATGCGCAATTCAATAAAAATTCTATAAAGAATCAAACAATCGTTTTTTTTTTTAGTTTAAGCGCGGCACTGCAAAAAAAAAATACGGGTTAGTCAATTTTTAGCGTTTGCTAGCGAACTTGCAAAGAATCCTGCAAAGAATAGTATATTGGATGCGTCGGATTTGAGAAGAAGGTGTTTAAGAAATACGTACCGTTAAGTTTTTTGGGTTAGGAAACCCCCGTTGAATCAATTTCGGTAAGCTTGAAAAGTTCGCTTGCGCGGGTCAAACTTCTCGGATCTTTGGCACTGTACTTCGTAATCACCTTAACCTTGAACGTATACTTTGCTCCCCACAATCGCAGTTTGCAAATCTGCAAAAATCTGCACACTTGCACACAAAAATGATCAAAAAATAACAAAAAGATTTTTTTTGTAATTATAAATATATACAAAAAGAATATTAACCCGAATAACAAGAATGAAAATACGCTACCGTCTCCCCGGCAACGGCGCCATTTGATCGCACGCTTTTGGCGTGTCGGATGTTCAAAGTTCTAAAGTTTACCGCGATCAGGACGGTGTCGCTATGCAGCTAGTCGGTTGAGCACGGGTCGATCAACAGGGAGACGGTTGTATATCCGTTCGAGTTTTAGACGAGTCAATAAAGAATGAGTATATGTTTGTTCAAGTCTAACCTATGTGTTTTATTTGCAAGTATAAAATTGTTAAGAAAAAGATACGAAAGTGTAAGCTAAAGAAATCCGCACTCAAAACCTTTGAGCCGAGTCTTGACCAATTGAAGCTAGAGCAATCGGCAACAACGTGGATTAGGGGATTTAAGCACGGTATTCATGGAATCCGGCTTATTTACCCTTGTCCTTCCGTTCTTTCTCTTGCTTTCGCCTCCGGCCAAACCGAACGCAACCGGTCGCGGTTAGGAATCACCGTTACCTTGGTAGGGTAGGGTGCCTAACGGATCGCTTGCGTATCGTTTGGACGGAGTTCAATGGAAAATAACGGGAAAAGGAAATGAGCAAAGAAACATTTAACTTACAATATCGTATTTATTCTTAACAACAATAATTACAACCATTCACAAAAAGAACCAAAAAGAGAGAACAAAAAGATACAACCTCTTGAGATCAATGACCAAAGCTTAAACTTGCAAGCTCACTTAAGAGGTTGCAAGATCAAGTTAAGGTAGAGAGCTCAAGGGGGAAGCTAAGCAAAAAAGAATGATACAAAAACCTTCATCTTCATTTAACATCCACTCAATGCTCTCACTACATTTCCATGGAGGAAAGAATGAAGAAGAAGAAGAAGAGGAAGAAGACTAAAAACTAACAAAAAGAGGCAAAAGAATGGACATCCATAACTTGGCAAGTTCTGGACTATTTATAGGCAGGAAACAGAGAACCTAGGGCAACATTCTGGCACTACATGTAATTACCAAACAGCCCCTGAAATTTTGTACACTGAAGAGCCTATACGGCCGCGGTTCCGCGGCCTAAGCGCGCTTATGCCGTGGAACCGCGGCCATTTAGAGAGCTTGTGCCTTCATCTTTTGTCGTATCCCCTGGTTTGTGGTTCTCTTCTGTCTGGTATATGACTTTTCTCATAAACTCTTCACAATTCTTCCAGAATTTCAGTAGAACAAAAAGTGATGTGATGTGGATCTTTTGCCATGATTTCCTCGAGCTCCGCATAGATTTCTTGGATCTTGTGTTGACATTGAGCTTTGTGCATGAAAATGACAATCGATTTGCCATTTTGTCCCTTAAACTGGTATGTGGCAATATACGGATAGAGAGTGGAGACCCGTGTTTTATCTGTTGTTGGCAGTAATCCGGAATTTGTCGTACTTTTCCATGGATTTCACTGTTTAGAGTTGAGAACCAGTATTCTGCAAATATGTACCAAACACTGATCAAAAGCACCTGCCTATAAACAAACGAGCGTAAGAATGGGCGGTATAAAATGCAATATTCTGGTATGAACAAGTATCTCTCGGGCGGATGAGACTGCCTACTACTCCTGCGGAGTGGTGCTGGAATGTCCGGTTCTCCTGAAACTTCTGGTTCTACCAAGCTTTCAGCAATACCTTGTGGTTCTGGAATTTCTTCCAGTTCTATTGCGCTCCCACTTATCTGATTTTCTAAAAATTCAGTTTCCAAGAAGTGGGCATGCTGAGAAACAAAAACCTTTTGTTCCTCTGCGGAATAGAAAAGATACCCCTGGAGTTCTTGGGGTATCCCACAAACTTACACAGTACTGAGCGTGCCTCGAGCTTGTCCGCATGCTGCCTCTTTACAAAAGATGGACATCCCCATGTCTAAAGATACTTAAGACATGGTTTCTTCCAACTCCACATCTGATATGGAGTGGTAGGCACAATCTTGGTTGGAACCTTGTTCAAAAGATCTGCAGCTGATTCTAGTGCATAACCCCAGAAAGATCGCGGTAACTCAGCCTTACTCATCATGGAACGAACCATATCCAATAGAGTTCGATTCCGCCTTTCCAATACACCGTTGTGTTGTGGTGTGTATGGAGGAGTAAGCTGAGAGAGAATTCCATTCTCTTTTAAGTAGTCCAGAAACTCGGCACTCAAGTATTCACCACCTCGATCAGATCTCAGTGTCTTGATACTTTTGCCTGTTTGTTTTTCAACTTCATTCTTGTATTCCCGAAATTTCTCAAAGGCCTCGGATTTATGCTTCATCAGGAAGACATGTCCATACCTAGAGATATCATCCGTAAAAGTAATGAAGTATGAATAACCATTTCGTGCATGTGTAGACATTGGAACACACACGTAACTGTGTATGAGTTCCAAGAGCTCGCTCGCTCTTACTCCGTGTCCAGTGAACGGAGTCTTTGTCATCTTTCCCATGAGACAAGATTCATAAATAGCATAAGAATGATACTCGAACGGATTCAAGTATCCCTCTTTATGTAACTTTGTTAACCATGTCTCATTAATGTGACCCAGTCTACAATGCCATAAGAAAGCCTGATTTGTTTCCAGAGACTTTCTTTTAAGTGTGTTCTGGATACTGAAAACCTGAGCTTGATTCAATACGTATATTCCATTTTCTAATGTACCTGACCCAATCAGAACTTGATTTAGGTGGATGTGGACCACATCGCTTACAAAAGTAAAATCATATCCTTCCTTAGAAAGTAAGGATACAGATATGATATTACAAGCCATACTAGGTACATACAAACAGTTACGCGGAATCAATATCTGCCCACTTGTCAATCCAAGGTGATATTCCCCTACGGATTCAGCGTCCACGCTCATTCCGTTGGCAACCCTGAGAGTCATATCACCTATCCTGATAACTCTACAGTTTCTCAAAGCCTGTAATGAATTACAGATGTGAGATCCTGATCCGGTATCCAGTACCCAGGAAGAAGAGTTAATTGACATATAGTTTTCTATTACAAACACACCTGAAGCCGAAGCCACAACATGCTTCGAATCCTGGCTACTGGCTTTGCTAGCCCTGCAATCCTTCTGCTAATGTCCTTTCCTGTAACAATAGGTACGTCCCTCCTTCACTATATCCGGTCCCGAATCTTTTGCCCTTCCCTTTCCTTCTTCTTCCCTGGTTTCCTTCAGGGTATAAGTAGAGGGCAGAGACTGTAGAATCAAGTCAGTATTTGACCCGTTCTTCAACGTGGTCTTCAGGTCTATGAGCTTATCAAAATAGCTAGTCTCTGTAAGGACGTTGTCCCCTACAGATGACCCGACAGCCAACCTCGCTTGAAGCAATTCGTTCGAGGTCTCATATCTTGCGATACGAGATTGCTCTCCATATAAATCTTTGTTATGGAGGAAGACAGAAACTAAGTCCATCTTCTCGTGCTGCCTCTGGTATGCACCATCAACTGAGGCCAACACGAGGCACTTGGCATTCACACAGTCCTTTTCCGATGTCTTACGGATATTAATATCCGTGACAGGGGAAACTGGTCCTAAGACGGCAGGGGTTTGATTAGTTAGGAGGTATCCCAGCTTGTCATGGGTAATGGACATCTGGACAGACCTTTGCCAGTCATAACAGTCAGATTCAGTCATTTTATTATCTAGATATAACCTATGTCTGGTCACTGGGTCGCTGCAATTAAGAGAGAGAGAAGAAAACACTTAGCATGATGCTCTTGCAAGTTTAGATTGGTTTTTAGTTTATCTCAACAGGATGGCTCCCACTGTTTCTCGAATCCTTCCTTAAACCATAAAAGAAGAATTAGTCGGGATTGATCTCACCATACAATACTTGCTTAACCGTTCAGCCAGGCTGGTGTCAGTACTTCGAAGGAGGTTTTACGACGCTTTCGCGACGTTCCTTAATTAAATAACCTCTTTTCCCTGTGGGCGTAGCCCCGCTAACACCTTTCTAGACACCTACTTGGTTTATAGCATTGATCGTTAAGTGAAAAGTCTCCCGAGGAGTAGTGGATACTCACAGTAGGATCGGGATCCAAATATCATTGTGAGATAATGCTGAAGGAATCCTCCAACATTATCAAACTCTAAATGGTATGCAGCACTAGCAAGTTTCAATTTCCTTAGAAACTCCCGATGTGAATTTTTGCCCCATGCTCTTATGACCTTGATGAAGGTCAACAAATCATAAGTCACATGTCAAGTTCTACCCATCATTATCCAGGTTAATTTGAACCCACCCGTATATACCCTTGACGAAGGTCAACAAGGTAATATGACTGCCCCGAACCAACGCATCTATCTATGCTACATATGAACACCCAACAGCTATCAATCACTATGCATTGACGAAGGTCAACAAACATAGCTTGAATACTATTGAATATTCATATGAAATGACGGAGGGCTACGAATGGTTTTGGCGAAACCATGAACGTAGTGAACTTGATATAATCAAAGGAACCTTGATAGCTTTTAAAAGGAGTGGTTTAAGCTACGCGTTTTTAAAAGTTTTCTGTTTTTGGAAAAAACCGAGTGGTTTTGAAATTGTTCCAACCATTTAACTTTGGTTTATTTTCTTTGCATTAATATAATGTGTCCCATCAATTTATCCTACCATTGCAGAGAACAACGAAAATATGACGTACGCTTATGCCATCCGCATTCGCCACGGGGCCCCGTCATCACCCGTTAGGTTACTTAACTAACGACAGAGCGGGGGCTGGACTAGCGCGGATGCAAAACATAAGCAACGCCTACTAGATATCATATATAGATATATACATTCGTCAGATGCAATGATAGCCATTCCAGATCACAGATGAACACATTGGATATGCTAGGAATCTGCGTTTTGTTCGAGCCTGCAAAGAAAGACGGATTACACGGTCGCGATGAATAGCCAAAACCCACCCTAGACCCCTACGGGTGCGGCAAACTACCCGCCAAGTACCCGAAGTGAAGCAACCTCCCTCAACAACGTGAGTAGTCCACTCGGCACTTCAAACTACCCGGTAGTTTGTGCACCCCTCCTTGGGTCTATCCTAGGAGCAAAAACAGTAAAAGAAATAATATACAATGGCGGCTACAACCTCAACCCGGATGTGCGGCCATAAAATAATATTACATCAAATTACAAATTTACATTGAATGAAAAATGAAAACTCTCATCTCACATCCCCGGCTATTCATCACGACAATCCAACAAGTTCATATACACAAACCAACATCACAAATCACAGATATTCACAACCCCCACTAATCGACGTATAGCGATTAGTAGACGTTCAGTACATATATTCATCACAGAAGATCCGATTAGCAAAAATACTTAGAATTTCGATCGATTACCAGATTTGAATCTACCCTAAGCACAACACAGTACTCAACAAAATCTGGGCAGAAACAAAATATCAGAGAAATCACAAAACACCAAGATAGACATTCTGCAGGAAAAACGAGCTGACTCAGAGTCGACTCGGCCGTGGATCCGCGGCGAAACCCATGGTTTCGCTGCGCTTCCGCGGCGGTCTCACCGAGTCACGATCTCATTTTTCTTGGGTCTTCTTAAAAAAACCTGCATGTATTTTTAAGGTCCCTGGAAAAATTTTTGGACCAGTTTTTAAAAACGACAGAAAACGTACATTTTTGACGTGTTTTTGCGATTTCTCCGGCGATCGAATTTCTAACATTTTGCTAACAAGTTAGTAATGGTTTAGCGAGGCTCTGATACCACTATAAGTCTACGTTACCCACCCCGGTACTTACGGGGAGGCGGAATAGGTAAAAAGTAAATTTTTAACACAAGGTAACATAGACTAAAACTTGAGGATCTTTGCCAAACCATTGCTAACAAACTACATGAGGTTCTATCTACTATGCAAGGAGATTATACCTTATGCTACTAGTCCTTCGGGTCTTCTCCGCTATCCTCCTCGTCTCTGTAGGCTCCATGGGTCGATCCGGATCTTGGTCACCTCCGCAGCCTCCTTGAGTCGAAGACGATCCACCCGAGAGTCTATAATCCAGGCTGTTAGT
This sequence comes from Agapanthus africanus, assembly GCA_030015575.1. NCBI lineage: Eukaryota > Viridiplantae > Streptophyta > Magnoliopsida > Asparagales > Amaryllidaceae > Agapanthus > Agapanthus africanus. The sequence goes on along the minus strand of JASDDO010000024.1, from coordinate 513,559,613 downwards.
TGTATGTATGCCCTAGAGGCCATTACTGTACATTGGATGTATATTGCAGTGGATGCTGGGACATATATAGGTAGGACTTTCTTGCTCGACATGATAGTACGCTATCTGGTTGCTCTTTATCTTAACATGTATACTCTCTGTCTCTCTGATTACATGTTGATAAAGCCCTTAGGATGTGTACTCGACTTCCAGGACTATGATGAAGATCATACTAGTGGGGCCTGGGTAGTCAATGAGTACATCCTTCATTGTTCCTAGTCGTGGGAATATCGAGACGGGGCATCGATATTCCAGAGTAGACTAGCGTATATCTTCTCGACCCATGTGATGGGCGATGGATGATCCCATATCCATTGGTGTTTGACTTCGGAGATGGTATGCGGGTGCTCAGTGGAGACTGGGTACACTGAACGGACTCGCCGAGAACTCCCAGATGGTATTATACCTCACGTCAGATGGCAGTTCTCTGGTGACACTGGTACAGCTTAGTCTGTTGACCCGAGGTCGTCATAGAGTCTTGTGTGTCTCCCACTGTTCTTTGATTTCCACCCTACCACGGCTCTACTGAGTCGTGCAAACAGGTGGTTTTTGGGTACAGTCCCGATTCACATGGAGGCAATGAGCGATAGGAGGGGATTCGTCTCTCCCGGTATTGGGGGTTGATGTTGCGCAATGCACGACTGGCCATAACAGGAAATCCCTGGCCAGGGTTGCTGTGATATACTGGTAAGAGTTATCAGCAGTTTCACGAAAGTTATGGACCTCACGTCGGCATGACTTATCAAGCTATTGGGGTCTGACGTTTACCACCCCTAGGCGAGATATGCGACATATCAGACGAACAGACCGGACTGTACGGTAAGTGTTACTGGTTGGATTCACTGGAGTGTGAGCGGGCTTGCTCGTCGATCTTCTGATCGCTCAATACCCGGGTGGCCGTTACGTTTAGCAGACCGCTTGCGGCTTGTGGGTGTTTGATATGATCATCACTTGCTGCCGGCGTATTGACGAGTCTTTAGAGTCCTACACAGAGGTTTCCTGGCTCAAGCGAAACGAAATAGGAGCGCATTTGAGATATGTCCGGAACCGAGAATAATGCATGTATGTGATACCGTATTCTATTCTCGCGATGAATGTATCGAATGGTTATATGCGATATAACCTAGTTATCGAATCGAGGGTTGATTCGATAAGCCGATACATTGGATACTAGGCGGTTATATGCGATATGACCGGATCGTTAAATCAAGTGTTGATTTGATGATTTAATGCATAATTATATATTTGATATATTACTTTGCATTAACTAGTATCGGTTCACTTTAAATGGATATTCTCACTCGGATATGCACATTGTATATGTGATATACTTTTGTACACTAGTTTGTATCATGTTTGATGATACATGCTCACTAGGGTTTGTGTAAAGATTAAACCATGGTTGTGTAATGGTTAGGGTTTTCATTTTCTTATTCATTTATTTTATTTATTTTCATTTTGAAAATGATAAGCATAAAGAGAAAGAATGGTGGCTTCTTTTGTAGTTTAGTTGAAGCTTCATGAATCTTTGACCTAGTCCACCATTCTTGTCTCTTGCTTAACCCTAACCATCATATCTAACCATGGTCTATTCTCTACACTAAACTAAGGTTAGTATTATGATAAGTATTGATTTTCCTTTTCATTTTAATATCTTATCATAATATTATCTTCTTCTTCTTCATCTTCTTCTTGAAGAAAAAGCTTGCCTCATCAATGGCAACTTGATGAAAAGAGTGAGAAATCCAATTCTAAAGTGAACCCACTTCCTATTTCTTCATCCTCTACCTCTTGCCAAGTAGTAGAGTGTGTTTTCTTCACAAGTTTCATGACTTGGTGAAGTTGGAGCTTGATCTAGCGATGCCTCGACGTAGATCATCTTCGGCATCGTCGTCGATGACCTAGCCCGCTTTTTCTCCGATGAAGCCGACGCTAGAGCCCAAGATCCGATTTGTACAGCGAGGAGACATCATCACGGAGCCATGGAGGTGGAGAACCGGATCTACAAAGGTTGTATTTCCGTTTACCATTTAGTTAAGTTGTTAACAAGTTGCATCTTTTCGCCTAAAATTCTAGTTAACGATCCGTATTAGGGTTTCTCGGCACTTGTAAAATTTGAAATTGGCATGGTTGATGCCTTGTGAGACCTCATTAGAGTGCCTAGGAACCCTACAGTGGTATCAGAGCCTAGCTAGAGCCTTAGGCGATGCGTAGACGGAATTAGAAGTCCGATTGAACCGAAACCCCAATCGCATTGTGCTCTCTGGACATTTTTGAAAAACGTGGTTTTTTCCAGATTAAAAATATTCAGAAAACTCAGTAGAAGATTCTAAGAATTACTGTATAAAACGGGGCCCCTGAATCCATTAAAGCGCGGCGGAACCGCGGCATTAGCATGCTAATGCGGCGGTTCCGCGGCCCTTTTGTCTCCTCTTGCAATAAATTTTGCACAGTAATTCCTAGTTTGCAGTGCTGGTTTTCCTGGGAATTTTTAATAATTTTTCAAGAGTTGAATTTTCTGGGTTGTATTGGGGACTCGGTGTATCGATCGGATTGTCTAATTTTGTCAGTGTGTTTTTCCGGGTATTTTTAGAATATGTTAAAAAGTTCAACCGGATATAAATACCCACTTTTTCCCCTGCCGGGAAATTTCCAATTGTTGGATTTTTCCGTAGTTTAACGACGTTCTAAGTAGTGCAAGTAACGCGATGGACCCTCTAGAAGACAACAAACCTTAACTCGATTATGTGACCGTCTTGAACTGCCATTTGAACCTTCGGGTTTGGGGCAGTACGGCGTGCCACATGTGAGGCGTTGGCTTGACCCTTCTACGGCTGGACCGTTGGTACTGAGGCATGAACTGAATGCTGTTAGACTTATTTCATGTGTTGAGCTGTTTCGGGAAAACTTGGGTGTTCGAATGTTTAATCGGAAAGTTTAACATTTTCTGTTTATCCCGAATGCGATACAACAATTGGAATTCACAAAAGTTATGTGATAACTGAATGAATGTTATAAACATAGCACTTTAGTCTCACTTGATCGGTTGCCACGGAATTTTGATGTGATCAAAAGTCCGTCGCAATCACGTAGCGTACGCGGATACTCGCCGGGTAAACTTAATAGACAGCCTCACTCCATAGCCCCGACCAAGTGACTGTAGGAGAACCTCGTCGCCGAAAGCATCCGTTCGGGTGCTCACGGTAGCGGTGTTCCGCCTTGGTGCACTTCGTCGCCGGTATCGGGGGTGCGACCGTCAACTAAAGTTTACGACGAGCATTCGATCAAAATGTCGGGAATCTTGTTGAATTGCCCGACTTGATATTGAAAAGTGTTTTCGATAATGAGACTAAAATGTGGGGTTTATAATTGTTAGGCATGCAATGTCTAAAGAATTCATTTGATCAGGCATGCGATGTCTGAGGTGGTTGCGGATTCCAACTGTTGTAGTTTTACACTTTCTTTTCTGTGACCGTAAGTGTAATATGTGATGTCGCCGGTTTCGTTGCTATATGTCAACGACAATTGGGATGCGCATATTTACTTACGTTGATGACATGTGATGTTATGTGTTGCTGGATATGTTATATTGGATTGTCGTGTTTGAATAGCCGGGGGGTTTTTATGTGAGATGAGTGTTTTTTCATTTTCATTCATGTAAAAACTTGTATGTAATATTATTTTATTGGGGCACTTCCAGGTTGCGGAAGATGTCACCGTTTGTATATTATTTTCTTTTCCGCACTAGGATAGACCCAAGGAGGGGAGCACAAGTAACTGGGTTCTAGGGTCCAGTGGGAGACCAACTCGAGGAGTCGAGTCCGGGTCTCCTAACTCTAGAATTGGTAGGGTTGCTTGCAGCTCTCGTAGGGGTCTAGGGGTGTGGGTTTGGCTATTCATCATGACCGTGGAATCCGTGTTTTATACTGGCTCGTATTGAAAATACGGACGTCCTAGTATATCCAATATTTCATATGTTTCTTCTGCTGCGATTTCTGTGATTTGATCATGTGATATTTTGTGATAGATACTGTATATAGTATATATGATATATTATATAGATGTTACTTATGTTTTACACCCGCACTAGCCCTGCCCCACTCTGCCGTTAGTTACCTAACCTAACGGTGCACGAGGGGACATCGAGGCGAATGCGGATGGCATAAGTGTACGTCGTATTTATCTGTGATGTTTAGGTGATTTAAATGATGGGACTTCATTAATGTGATTAATGAAATAAAAGAAACCTAAGATGTTGTAGAATCGAATTTCAAAATAAAACAGGTAGCTACAGTTCTTGCTTTGCATCGCGGTGTTCATTATAGAACATCCTGCACCTTATTCGATGGGGAAAGGACCGAGATCCCTTCACCGGGAGTGACTCCTTTAGCAAATAACTGACAGATGCTACACACTCGGTTTGTCTTTTGATCGCTTCTATAGTTTCTGCTTTGCACAGTGATATATATGATATATCCCGCACCTCATTCGACGAGGAAAGGGCCGACGATCCCTTCACCGGGAGTGACCCCTTTAGCAAAACTAGAAAAGCCTCAAAAACATTCCATTTAAAAACCATTTGATTCCGCAACGAGATCAAGTTCAAAGCGTTAAAGGTTTTCATAAAAACCATTCGCAACCCTCTGTCATTTTAGGAAGTAGAGTACTTAGTATTCGTGTTGTGTTTGTTGACCATAGTCAAGGCACAGTGTACGGTAGCTAAGTGATGTCTTCCTACACCGCATATGATGCGATTAGTTAGGACAGTCGCGTGACTTTTTTGACCTTAGTTAAGGGTCATGTGGGTGGGTCTAATTAATCACGAAATGACGGGTAGAACTTGACTAGTACTTATGATTTGTTGACCATAGTTAAGGTCATAGGTGCTAGGGGTAAAAACCTTTATCGGAAGTTTCAAGTGTTGAAATTTGCAATGAGATTGCATACCTTCTATATGATAGTTGGATCCCGATACCCACTGCGAGTAATTGTTACTCCTGGGAGAGTTTTGAACTTTGCAATTAGCCGATCAAGTAGGTGTCTAGAAAGGTGTCAACGGGGTTACGCCTCTGGGAAAACGAGGTTTACTGTAATTAGGTCCGTGCGAAAGCACGGGGAACCTCCCTCAAAGTACCGACACTGGCCTGGCTGAAAGATTGGCGAACTTGTAGAGTGTAATTAATCCCGGCTAGTCTTTCCTTTTAAGGTTTGAAGGAAGATTTGATAAAAACAGTGGGAGCCATCCTGATTAGATAAAATATATAACCAGTCTGATCTTGCAAGAGCGCACGCAGAGTGTTTTCTTCTCTCTCTCTCCAGGTAGCGACCATATCATGCCTTAATCAAGATAATAATATGGATGAATTGACCGAACCCGCTTGTTATACTGAGCTGGGGAACGTTGGTCTCGCTCCAACTTATAATTGTTATAAGACAGAGCAGGAAATAGGGGAATACCAGGATTCCCATGCCGTCCAAATGAAGAAAGTGCATGAGATGCATCTCCTTCGGGTGTGTTCATTACAAAGAACTGTTTCTCAGTATCCTCTGCATCCTGGGTATATGATACCGGATCAGGATCCCAGATATGTAATATGTTACATAGGGCTACAAAAGGGTAGAAAAACTGAGAAAGGGTGATAAGTTTCATGAGACAGAAAACGGGACAAGTGTTGCAGCCAAGTCTGTTGGTCACTGTCACCCTGTATTACCAATACATTGATTCTGAACAAATGCTATTAGATACCGAACCTGATATACAAAATCATATCAGTCTCTTTATTAGTAAAGAAATGATAAAATTTGGTATTGTTGGATAATGTTTTGAACAATTCCTATATCAAAAGTTGATCGGTTTAGGCGCGTTATCTAAAAGCATTAACGTTCTAAATCAAACTACAGTTCTTAGTATTCAGAACACACACAAGAGGAAGAGTTCAGAAATGAACGAATCCTTCTTGAGGCATTGTAGACTAGGTCACATCAATGCGACCCGACTAGCTGAAGTTACATTTTAGATGCATATTTAAATCAGTTTGAATTTACATCTTATGAAACTTGCCAGTCATGTCACAAAGATTAGATGACCATAGCCCTGTTTATTGGAAACAGAGAAAGAGTTAATGAACTCTTGGGACTGATACATGATGATGTATGTAAGGTCTCCTGTCTACACATGCCAGGAATGGTTCTTTATACTTCATTATATTCTCTGATAATCTCTCAAGATTCAGACATATGTTCCTGTTGAAACACAAGTCCGAACCTTTTGAGATATTCACAGAATATAAGTTAGAAGTAGAGAACCAATACGGGTATAAGTATTATGTCCTATGATAAGATCAGGGAGGAGAATACTTGTGCATGGCATTCCTGGACCATTCTAAAGGAGAATGAGATTCTCTCTCCGTATTACTCCTCTGAATACACCACAGCACAACGGTGTATCGGGGCGGAGCAATCGCACAATATTAGATATCGTGTGCTCTATGATGAGTATTACTGAGTTACCTATTTCCTTTTTGGGTTGTGCACTTGAGAAGATGCATACCTATTGAATTGGGTTCAAATCAAATCAGTTGCCTACCACTTCATATGTGATATGGAAAGGGAAGAGCCCATATCTTAAGTTAGTTAAGATTTGGGGTTGTCTGGCCTATGTCAAAAGCAAAATCCGGACAAGATCGAGGTAAAGTCAGTTGTGTAGAACTGGAAAGGTTCTAGCTATACAAAACTGCAGCTGATGATTTGACAGAACCAAAGAATTCAATAGTTCCCGACGAACCTCAGCCTCTCCGCCGATCTAGCAGGGTTCCTCACTTGCTTGAGAGATACTTCGGTTTCTCGATGACAGTGGGAGCAAGGATTGCATCATGAGATGATGACCCAACTAGATTCGAGCAGGCCATCAAGAGTAGGGACTCTGTAAGAATGGCTGGATGCTTAGCAATCTGAGATGGAATCCATATACACCAACAAAGTATGGACTTTGGTTGCGATATCTGAAGGGTTAAATCCTCATCAGGAGAAAGTATATCTTGAGAAGATTACTTGGTGTAGATGGACAAGTTGAGACTTTCAAAGCTAGACTTGTTAAAGGTTTTCGTCATCGACCAGGCACGAATAATGATGAAACCTTTTCCAGGGACTATGCTTAAGTCCATCCAGATCCTACTTACCACGGCTACATACCATGACTACGATATCTGGTGGTTGGGTGCCATGACTACTTTTCTAAATAATGATTTAGAAGAGAACGTCTATAAGAACACAGCCAGAGGGCTACGTAAACAGTGGGAGCAGCGAAAACGTGTGCAAGATGTTTTATGTGATGAAGCAGGCATCGCGGAGTTGGAACATCTGTTTTGATGAGTTAGTCAAACAATTTGACATCATCAAAATGGTAGATGAACCTTGTATATACAAAACGGTAGTAGAGAGTGAAGTGGTCATCCTCGTATTGTACGTGGACAACATACTCTTGATAGGAAAGGAATTTCCTATGCTACGATCGGTCGATCTCCTCTTATCACATAGATTCTCCATAAAGGATCAAAGTGATACCTCCTAAATCCTGGGATTTGGATCTATGAGATAGATCTAAATAGATTTTAGGATTCTCACTAGCTATAGTAAGATAGTATCAGTTGATCCTAGGGAGAATCACTGGAAGTGTTCCAGGGTGATAAAGACGACTGAATGTCAGTCACAGGCATTGTCTTTACCCTCACTAAAGGGACGGTATGTTGGAAGATTTCCAAGCTAGATACCGTGACAAACTAGAAGATAAAGGCTGGTAACATCGCTATTAAAGATACTACGAAAGAGGCAGTTTGGGTGTATATTGGTTCATAGGATGAACTAGGTTCCTACCATTGTGTGACAATGGAACTGTGGCTTTGGCCCTGGAACCCTAGCCCCATTAGTGACCCAGACATATTCTGAGGCAGCATCACCTGATCATGGAGATAGTTGATCTCCAGGGTGATCGAGGTTAGGAGAGTAGACTCAGAGAACAACATGGCAGATCCACTCACGAAGGCTTTTTCACAAAGAGAGACTTTTAGGGGATGGTTGAGTATTAGATACTACAACTACTGCTACAGATGGCCCTAGTGCAAGTGGGAGATTATTAGTTGTATGTATGCCCTAGAGGCCATTACTGTACATTGGATGTATATTGTAGTGGATGCTGGGACATATATAGGTAGGACTTTCTTGCTCGACATGATAGTACGCTATCTGGTTGCTCTTTATCTTAACATGTATACTCTCTGTCTCTCTGATTACATATTGATAAAGCCCTTAGGATGTGTACTCGACTTCCAGGACTATGATGAAGATCATACTAGTGGGGCCTGGGTAGTCAATGAGTACATCCTTCATTGTTCCTAGTCGTGGGAATATCGAGACGGGGCATCGATATTCCAGAGTAGACTAGCGTATATCTTCTCGACCCATGTGATGGGCGATGGAGGATCCCATATCCATTGGTGTTTGACATCGGAGATGGTATGCGGGTGCTCAGTGGAGACTGGGTACACTGAACGGACTCGCCGAGAACTCCCAGATGGTATTATACCTCACGTCAGATGGCAGTTCTCTGGTGACACTGGTACAGCTTAGTCTGTTGACCCGAGATCGTCATAGAGTCTTGTGTGTCTCCCACTGTTCTTTGATTTCCACCCTACCACGGCTCTACTGAGTCGTGCAAACAGGTGGTTTTTGGGTACAGTCCCGATTCACATGGAGGCAATGAGCGATAGGAGGGGATTCGTCTCTCCCGGTATTGGGGGTTGATGTTGCGCAATGCACGACTGGCCATAACAGGAAATCCCTGGCCAGGGTTGCTGTGATATACTGGTAAGAGTTATCAGTAGTTTCACGAAAGTTATGGACCTCACGTCGGCATGACTTATCGAGCTATTGGGGTCTGACGTTTAACACCCCTAGGCGAGATATGCGACATATCAGACGAACAGACCGGACTGTACGGTAAGTGTTACTGGTTGGATTCACTGGAGTGTGAGCGGGCTTGCTCGTCGATATTCTGATCACTCAATACCCGGGTGGCCGTTACGTTTAGCAGACCGCCTGCGGCTTATGGGTGTTTGATATGATTATCACCTGCTGCCGGCGTATTGACGAGTCTTTAGAGTCCTACACAGAGGTTTCCTGGCTCAAGCGAAACGAAATAGGAGCGCATTTGAGATATGTCCGGAACCGAGAATAATGCATGTATGTGATACCGTATTCTATTCTCGCGATGAATGTATCGAATGGTTATATGCGATATAACCTAGTTATCGAATCGAGGGTTGATTCGATAAGCCGATACATTGGATACTAGTCGGTTATATGCGATATGACCGGATCGTTAAATCAAGTGTTGATTTGATGATTTAATGCATAATTATATATTTGATATATTACTTTGCATTAACTAGTATCGGTTCACTTTAAATGGATATTCTCACTCGGATATGCACATTGTATATGTGATATACTTTTGTACACTAGTTTGTATCATGTTTGATGATACATGCTCACTAGGGTTTGTGTAAAGATTAAACCATGGTTGTGTAATGGTTAGGGTTTTCATTTTCTTATTCATTTATTTTATTTATTTTCATTTTGAAAATGATAAGCATAAAGAGAAAGAATGGTGGCTTCTTTTGTAGTTTAGTTGAAGCTTCATGAATCTTTGACCTAGTCCACCATTCTTGTCTCTTGCTTAACCCTAACCATCATATCTAACCATGGTCTATTCTCTACACTAAACTAAGGTTAGTATTATGATAAGTATTGATTTTCCTTTTCATTTTAATATCTTATCATAATATTATCTTCTTCTTCTTCATCTTCTTCTTGAAGAAAAAGCTTGCCTCATCAATGGCAACTTGATGAAAAGAGTGAGAAATCCAATTCTAAAGTGAACCCACTTCCTATTTCTTCATCCTCTACCTCTTGCCAAGTAGTAGAGTGTGTTTTCTTCACAAGTTTCATGACTTGGTGAAGTTGGAGCTTGATCTAGCGATGCCTCGATGTAGATCATCTTCGGCATCGTCGTCGATGACCTAGCCCGCTTTTTCTCCGATGAAGCCGACGCTAGAGCCCAAGATCCGATTTGTACAGCGAGGAGACATCATCGCGGAGCCATAGAGGTGGAGAACCGGATCTACAAAGGTTGTATTTCCGTTTACCATTTAGTTAAGTTGTTAACTAGTTGCATCTTTTCGCCTAAAATTCTAGTTAACGATCCGTATTAGGGTTTCTCGGCACTTGTAAAATTTGAAATTGGCATGGTTGATGCCTTGTGAGACCTCATTACAGTGCCTAGGAACCCTACACAAGCTCCACCTCAAGCCGAGGTAACTAGGGCAACAAGTTTGCTACTCTTGATGTCCTAGGTGATGTAGAGGAAGAAGATGGATTTGTTTGTCTATTTGGATCCTTATCTTCTCAACACATGAGAGCTAAAGGATTTTGTAGTGAGGAGGAAGATGAAGCAACCATGGGAGCTCTCTTTTTGATGAGAGAGAATGAGCAAGAGATAATGATGCTTAAGAAAAACCATTTACTAATCTCTTATCATGATAAAGTGTGATGGCTACTTGATTTGATCCTTATCATCTCAAAAATAAATCCAAAAGAATAAGAAGGATCTAGTGCTCTCAAGAAATGTCCAAGTCAACAATGGTCATCTAGGTCAAATGATCAACATGGTCAAATGGTCAAAGCAATTAGCCATAACACAATTATCATTAGAAAAGATTAGTAAATAATTTCCTCACCTCATAATGGTTTTGACCGAATCAACGGTCAAACCCCTAACGAGGCACCTCCTTCTTCGCTCCTCACAACCGTGCATACACACCCGCATCCGCATTCCGTAGAATGCGAATGCACAGAAGATAAAACTAATCCATCTATACAACCCTAGGATCCGGCTTAAACTAAAGCCCACTAGTATCGTCTGCCCGAACATCATACGCGCACAAGTGCATGTAAGTGATCGTAGCCTTGCCGTAAAACCATACGGCCTCTACACCTTTTACCCGGTGCAGGGAAACTCTCTGTGTGGGACTCTAAAGACTCGACACTACGCTGGCAGTGGGTTTAACCATAGACCGCAAGCGGCACTAGCTGTACGTAACGGTCCCCAGGTAGATGTCGATAAGAAGGCCGATGAGGTAAACCCATCCGAACTCCTACTGAGCCTGAATGTGACAATCTCCGTACAGTCCGGTCTGTTCGTCTATGAGTATTGCATGTCGGGCCTATGGGGGCGGTAAATGTCAGACCCCTAATAGCGGTACAAGTCGTGCCGGAGTGTAGCCTAGAACACCTGAGAAACTACTGGAAACACTACCAGTAATTCTCGCTTGCCCTGGCCAGGGACTTTGTGTAATGGCTCTCCTAGACACAGTGTGATATCAAACCCCAATACCGGGAGAGACGAATCCTATCTAATCGCTACTTCCTCCAAGTGCTTCGGGACTGCACCCAACTACTACCTGTTTGCATGACTCCTTTGAGCCGTGGTAGGGTAGTAATCAAAGTACGGTGGGAACACACTCGAGGTGAAGTAGCAGTGTCAAGTCGACGGACTAAGCTGTACTCCTATCACCTGGGAACTGTTATCTGACGATAAGTATACTACCAACCAACAATTCCCGATGTGTCCTGTCCAGTGTACTCGAAACCTAACGAGCACCCGCATATTATCTCCAGTATGACGTACTAATGGCTATGGGACAGACCATCTCCCCTGCTGGGATGAGAAGCGTATACGCTAGTCTACTCCGGAGTATCGATGCCCCGTCTCGATAATCCTATGACTAGGGACCTATATAAGGATGTGCTTGTAGATTACCTAGCCCTCACAAGTGTGACTGCCATCACAACGCTGGTAATCAAGCAAAGATCCTAAGGGCTCCACTAATATGTACAAGCGATATGCTAAAAGAAACACATGCTCATATTGAAGTAGAAACAAACCAAGTAGCATACTACTATTTTGAGCAAGATTGTCTATACAACTGCAAATATCCTAAGCTTTCATTAAGTAATATACAAACTAGTATGATACAGTAATGGCCTCTAGGGCAGATACACTAACATCCCCTGCCGATCCGCTCACTGCCTCTATGTGGCTCGGGACTGTACCCAACTAAAACCTGTTTGCACGACTCCTTTGAGCCATGGTAGGGTAGTAATCTAAGCACAGTAGGAACGCACACGAGACAAATGATGACCTCAGGTCGATGAACTAACCTGTACACATGTCACCAGGGAACTGCTATCTGACGCTAGGTATAAATACCAACTAGCAGGTTCCCGGCGAGTCCTGTCCGGTGCACTCATAACCCAATGAGCACCTGTATACATCTTAGGTGATCCAACTAACACCAATGGCTTGTGAGACCGGCCATCGCCCCCGGCCATCGCCCCTCGTCGGGGTCTCGACTGTATACACTAGTCTACTCTGGAATATCGATCCCCTGTCTCGAAACTCCTGACTAGGGACCACTTTTAAGGATGTGCTTATGGACTACCCAACTCTCACGTATATGATCGCCATCATACTGCTGGTAGTCAAGCAAGAATCCTAAGGGCTCTATCAATGTGTAATAGTGATCATGTCACCTAAAGCTGTACACGATGATAAAGGCAAACTAGATAGCATACTATCATCTTGAGTAAGACTGTCCTGCCGGTATAGATCCTCCTCAATCATTGCAATCACGTGCCTGCGATCCAATAATTGACTTTGAGGGCACTACATCCAACATTATTCCAGTGCAGCAATGTTGATGCCAAACCAAAACCAAAATCCAATTTCTTAAAATTCTCCCGGCCCTACGGTTAGTCCCCAAATTGGCTACCGTATACAATCCACGGGCTCAAATAATTCTCATCATACCCATACCCCACCGCAATCACCAGTCCAGCGACCGGTCTCCACCCTTGCACTTATGCTCCATATGGGAAGACCGACCGGTCTCCGCCCTTGCACTTATGCTCCATTTGGGAAGACCCACTCATGTGTCCTCACGATACATGAGGAGAACCAACTTACGGGATCCTCACGACTCGTAAGAAAACACCTTCGTGGGATCCTTACGACTCACAAAGGAAAAACACACTTGGGGGTCCCCACGACTCCTAAGGAGAAAGTGCACCTACGAGATCCTTTTGACTCGAAGGGAGAAAATGCTTTTATGGGACCCTTACGGCTCATAAAATTGAAAAGCCTTAGGTGATAGGGACCTAAACCTGTATCCTAAGCCATTGCTCCCCAATAGGAAAAGGCAAATGATGAATTGCTCCTGGCACATGTGCTTCAGTGATACCAACGCTGATGCCTACCCAACCCTAAAATCCCAAAACTCCAACAATAGACCCCTAAGTCTTTAAACTAGGAACAGATGACCTCTAAGTCGTTAAACTGGGACAGATGACCCTTAAGTCGTTAAACTGGGAACGAGGGAAATCTCCTCATGGCAGATGATGATTCGCTCCTGGTACCGTATTCCAGTGCAGTGGTGCTGATGTTAACCTATGTCACATCAAATCAGAAAAACAACCAATGGCCTCCCTGGCAGAATCAAACTCCATCTCGGAAACAAGTCAACTTCATCCCTGACACCGTAAGGATCGGAGCAAGTCAAATCCAGCACCGACCGTCCACGTCGCAAAAAGGGCAGCACCGACCGTCTAAGTGGCAAAAAGGGCAGCATCGACCGTCCACGTCGCAAAAAGGGCAGCACTGACCGTCCACGTCGCTAAAAGGGTAGCACCGACCGTCCACGTAGCAAAAAGGGCAGAACCGACCGTCCACGTCGCTAAAATGGCAGTATCGACCGTCCAAGTCGCTAAAAGGGCAGCATCGACCGTACAAGTCGCTAAAAGGGCAGCACCGACCGTCCAAGTCGCAAAAGGGCAGAATCGACCGTCCACGTCACTAAAAGGGCAGCATCGACCATCCAATCGCTAAAAGGACAGCAACGACCGTCCAAGTCGCAAAAAGGGCAGCACCGACCGTCCAAGTCGCAAAAAGGGCAGCACCGACCGTCCACGTCGCAAAAAGGGCAGCACCGACCGTCCATGTCACTAAAATGGAAGAACCGACTGCCCAAGTAGCAAAAAGGGTAGAACCGACCATCCACGTCGCAAAAATGGCAGCATCGACCGTCCAAGTCGCACAAAGGGCAGCACCGACCGTCCACGTTGCAAAAAGGGCAGCACCGACCGTCCAAGTCGCAAATGTTGGATATAGTGCCCTCAAAGTCAATTATTGGATGGCAGATACGTGATTGCAATGATTGAAGGAAGACCTATACCGATATGAAAGTCTTGCTCGAGATGATAGTATGCTTTCTGGTTTGACTTTATCATCGTTTACATGCTTTAGTTCACTATTACATGTTGATAGAGCCCATAGGATTCTTGCTTAACTGCCAGCAGTATGATGGCGATCATATACGTGGGAGCTGGGGTCTGTAAGCACATCCTTAAAGTGTCCCTAGTCGTGGGAGTTTCGAGACAGGGCATCGATACTCCAGAATAGACTAGTGTATACAGTCGAGACCCTGACGAGGGGCGATGGCCGGTCTCACAAGCCATTGGTGTCGGTTGGTTCACCTAAGATGTATACAGGTGCTCATCTCGTTATGAGTACACTGGACAGGACTCGCCAGGAACATGCTAGTTGGTATTATATATATCGTCAGATAGCAGTTCCCTGGTGACATGTGTACAGGTTAGTTTGTCGACCTGAGATCGTCATTTGTCTCGTGTGAGTTCCCACTGTGCTTAGATTACTACCCTACCACGCTCAAAGGAGACGTGCAAACAGGTTTTAGTTGGGTACAGTCTCGAGCCACATGGAGGCAGTGAGCGGATCGTCGGGGATTCGTCTCTCCCGGTATTGGGGGTTGATGTCGCACAGTGCACGGGTGGCCATCACTAGAAATCCTCGGCCGAGGTAGTGGAGAATTACTGATTTGGATCAGTAGTTTCTCAGGTGGTGATGGGTTTCATGCCGACACGATTTATCGCGTTATTAGGGGTCTGACTTTATCCACCCCCTTAGACTCGATATGCGATACTCTTTAGACGAACGGACCGGACTGTACGGATATTGTCACTGTCAGGCTCAGTAGGGTTTATGGATGAGTTCGCTCGTCAGCTTCTCTTCCAATCAATACATAGGCAACCGTTACTTACAGCTTGTACCTCTGACGTGCTAGTGGTTATACCCAGTGCCAGTGTGTTGATGAGTCATTAGAGTTCCCCACAGACCGTTTCCCAAGTTCGGGCGAAATGTTGTAGAGGCCGTATGGTTTTATGGCAGGGTTCAGAAAATGCACGTGCGTTTACGCACGTGTCATATTTCGGGCAGATAATACTTGTGGGCTTTAGTTTAAGTCGGATCCGAGTATTATACTGTGTAGATATAATATCTTTGTCTCAATTGCATTTGTATTCGGTCGTAATACAAATGCGGGTATGTTTATACTGTTACGGGGTTATCCTGAAATTCGTTTCGGGATCGCTTTTGGAAGTTGCCAGTTTCCAGTTTTCTATCAGCCGTATTAAACATTCGGTATAATACGGATTTATCTTTTCTTGATGAGTGTGGAAGGTTCTAGAAGATTCTAGATGGTGACTAGGCTAGTGAGTCATTAGTGCATTGATTATTGCATTAATGGTTTTGGTGACTAGGTTAATGATTCATTCTTGCATTAAATGTGTTTATACAAGGTGTCATTTGTGAGTCGTTCTTTCATTAAGTGACATGATAAGTTTGCTTTGCTTGTGGTCACCCTCTCCACTCCTACACTCATCTCCCTCTTCCTATATGATGGCCGGCCCCCTCCCCTCCTCTTCACTCTCTCACTTGTTGATTAAAAAGATTATGATAGTTTGGAATTCATGGAAATTAGATAGCTACAATTCTCATTTCACCCGATTCCAAAAGGCAACTTCATTAACCGTTCATCCATGGCTTTGGACGAAGCGAGGCAAAGTGTTCTACTCATTCTCTACTTCATCTTGGTCGTCTCTTTTAGCAAACTTGACGACCGAGTTGCCTCGGTTCAGAGGCGGGAGCCCGTTTAAAGATCCGTCGACGTGGTGCCACCTGGACGAGAAGACTGGAGATTCAGGAGATCGGAGCAGCCGCAACAAAGCGTGGGATGATGGTTGAAGACCAAAGGACTCGGATCATTCGGTATAACATTTTTACCCACTTTGTAGTTTGTTAGTTTAGCTTTAATGGCAGATCCGGGTTGTAGTACGCGATAGCGCCAGTTTGTAAAAAGTTTTTGTTCCGCATTTGGTGTCTGTTAGACGGCCGGGGCGCTACCGTGGACTTACAGTGGTATCAGAGCCTCACCATTAAGCTTTACTAACTTGTGCTAACGCGTTTAAAATATCAATCGAACGGAATTTCGAAAACTGCAATTTTCTGGGTTAAAGTTTCTGTCGATTTTTAAAAGGGTTTAAAAATTATTTTGCATATCACAGAAAAGATATCAGGCTTTTTTAAGAATTCTGGTGAAATTTGGTCAACTGAAGCTTCCAAAGCGCCGCGGAACCGCCGCACAAACCCTAGTTTGGCCGCGGTTACGCCACCGTTTTGGAGCTACAGTAAACCATTTTTCTACAGTAGGTTCTTCTTGTAAAATTGTTGTTTATGGAATATTTCTTTTGAGCCCAAATTTTATTACTGTATAGCAGATGTACGTGGGGCCCACTTCGGGAAGTTTTGTCGATCGAAATTTTAAACTTGCTAGTATGCAGTACTTATATTATATCTTCGACCGGGAATGTCATTTGAGCGGTAAACCGCGTCTAATTGCTATAGTTCTTTTAGACGGGTTTGCAAACGTGACATTCGCGTTGATGTTCTGTGTTGTGCTGTGATGTTGCGGATTTGTCGTGGTGGATAGCAGGGTGCAATGATAGTGCGGTTTGGATTTATTTGTACTTTTGATATTGCGGGGCGAGCGTCCAACATGTAGACTGCCGTCACAGCCTGTTGTATAATATTCTTTTGGGGCACGACCGGGTTGAGGTCGATGTACCCGTTGTACATATTTTTATTTCTGTACTAGGTTTATCCCGCGAAGGAGTGCACGGATAGCCGAGTTCTGGAGGGCAACGGGTCCGTATCTCATGGCTTTGAGAGGCAGAGGGGCCTCACTCTAGAATTGGCAGACTATTCGCCGCACTCGTAGGGGGTACAGGTTGACCCAAGGAGGGGTGCTCAAGTTACCGGATTCCGTGAAGTGCCAGGTGGTCCATTCATTTTGCTGTAGGGGGCTGCCTCGCTTCAGGTTTTGGCGAGTAACTTGCCGCACCCGTAGGGGTCTAGGTTTCATTGCACAGGCTATCCACATGACCAGGGGAACGTCGGGTTTCAGTAGCGGCTCTGTGAAACCCGGGGATCCCGGATTATCTGTATTGTTCTGTGATGCTTATTACTTTTCTGTAATGTTGCATATTATCATGCCTGGAGCGATTATTGTATATTGGTATATATACTATTAGATGTTGTATATGTTTTACACCCACGCTAGTCCAGCCCCGCTCTGTCGTTAGTTAAGTAACCTAACGGGTGATGACGGGACCCAGCGACGAATGCGGATGGCATATACGTACATTATATTTTCGTTCTTTTCTGGTGTGACTGATTGATGGGACTGCATTGATTCTTATCAATGCAAGGATAAAACAAACCTATATTTGATGTTGTTGGAACAAAATTTAAAAAGGTGTTATTACAAAGATGTTTCCTTTTGTTTTGCATAGTGATATTCAGTTGGAATATCCTGCACCTCATTCGACGAGGCAAGGGCCGAGATCCCTTCACCGGGAGTGACCCCTTGGGCAGAAGATTACGTCAGGGTAATAACTTCATTATAGTCGATTACAAGTTGCTTTGCATCGCGGTATTCAGTTAGAATATCCTGCACCTCATTCCATGAGGAAAAAGCCGAGATCCCTTCACCGGGAGTGACCTCTTTAGCAAAGGTTTTCGTCACTATATTTTTATAAAAAGCTATCAGGTTCCTTCAGCGAGATCAAGTTCATTACATTAAAGGTTTTTCGCCAAAAACCAGCCGTAGCCCTCCGTTATTTCTTATGGATAGTCAGTAGTATTCAAGCTATGTTTGTTGGCCCTTAGTTAAGGCATAGTGTTTGGTAGCTGCTGGGTATTCATTTGTTGCATAGATAGATGCGTTGGTTTGGGACAGTCGTATTACTTTGTTGGCCCTCAGTCAAGAGTATGTACGGGTGGGTTCAAATCAACCTGGATAATGACGGGAAGAACTTGACATGTGACTTATGATTTGTTGGCCCTTCGTCAAGGTCATAAGAGCATGAGGTAAAAATTACATCGGGAGTTTCAAACAAACAGCAAACTTGCCAAGCATGCGCATACCTTCTGGAGTGTGATAACTTGAGTGGCTTCCATCAAGTTATCATGTGATGATAGTTGGATCCCGATTCTCACTGATGAGTTGGTTTACTCTTCGGGTGATCCCGACTAATTCTTCTTTAGGTTTGGAGGAGAATTTGAGATAACAGTAGGAGGTTTCCTGATTAGATAAAGTGATAACCATTCTGATCCAGGTTAGAGTGCACGCAGAGTGTTTCTTATCTCTCTCTCTCTTTGGCAGCGACCATTGACCGACCCTAGACTATGACTCAGTGACCAAGTTGACCGAACCTTCTTAAAATACTGGCTTTTGGATTGTCAGAGTTGCATAAGTCATTGCTGCTCCTTCTTTTACCCTTTGAATTTCTGAGAACACCCCGTATTACTACGGACATCCACTTCCATTGGATAGATCCATCGTATGGTTATATACAAACTCGAAGGGACTTCTTCGAGGATGGATCCAGGTTCAGGAGAAATAGAATTAATTTATTCGGTTGTCTTTTATTATCACCTTCTCTCAGGTTGCGAGGGCTCCTTAGTTTAGGAGAGTACACCTATTACGCATATTGGATAGTCTTATTCCAAACCATAGGCTGGTGCCAAAAGGTAGGGAATGAAGAATGCCAATTATCCTAAGTAGGGTGTACAGAAGGTAATAACTAAAGACAAAATAAAGGGATTAGAAAGATGGCAAAGTAAATTGCGACTATTATCGTTCACGACCAAAACACGTACATCATCGCCACTCCTATTTCACCTTTGCTTTTTTCCCCAGTTCGGGAGAAATAGAATAAGGTATTATTCAGTTGTCTTTTATTATCACCTTCTCTCAAGTTGCGAGTACTCTTAGGTTTAGGAGAGTACACCTATTATGCTTACTGGATAGTCTTCTTCCAAACCATAGGCTGGTGCCGAATGGTAGGGAAGGAAGAAAACCATTTAGCCTAACGATGGTGTACAGAAGGTAATGAATAAAGACAAATAAAGGGATTTGGAGATATGGCAATAAAATATACGGTTAAAGTCATGAATTAGATTATAGAAGAGGCATTACTAGGAATACCAGGATACCCCTACGAAACATTTTCATGTTTCAGTGCATTGTTAAAGAAAAACTGATTTCCCGATTACATACTTACTCCAGGGTATGTATTTACCAGGTTTCATTCTCATATCTGTATAGTTTTACAGATGATGAGTGGGAGTAGATTATTGGGAATAAGGTGATCATCCTCATTATATCGGAATTCGTTGTAATTGGTGATATTTGAGGAAGTCGCCTGGGTTTTTGCCGGACGGCATGTATTTGGTTTTGAGTATCCGTTGTTGTGCACCAATTTCAAAATGATATATCTGTACGTTTATTTTTATAAAGTGAGATATAACTTTTTGAAATTATGTCCGTGACATTTACCTATATCAGTTGACGATTGGGTAAGGAGCATTGAACGACGGAGTAGTTCTTAATCATAAGTACAGTTTTCAACCTATGATGCACAGGTTTTGAGTTATTCAACTCAGCGGACTTATATAGAGTATTGTATGTTGTCCAGTGTCCATCAGGACAAAGGAGTTGGTCCTCGTACTCTGTTCTGTTTACTTGTAACTTCTCTAGTTTTTAGACAAGTGTTTCGTAGAAATACAACGTCTAAGTTTTGAGAAGTTGTGGGTATAAGAATAAAGTAGAGAACCAGATGTCGCAAGTATCAAAATTCTTCAAAGAGATAGAAGATGTAGATACTTGTGATTGGTATTCAGTTGATAGTAATGGTTTTGAGAAACTTATTTCTCTTTCAGGTTACTCATAATTGGATGGATTCCTAAGTTGAGTAATGCTGATTAACCTCTCTCCATTAAGTTGATATGCACTGGAGACAGCTGCATGGTTTGAATCTGGTTCCAGTTAAATTAGTGCCTCTATTTCTATATTGTATATAGAATGGTTCATATCTTAACGATGTTAAGATACGGGGAGTTGCCCAGCTTATGCTTAAAACCAGACACTGGATAACTCAAGGCACGTTTCTGTAATGGCAGTTTGTGGGTTGACCCTGGCTTTGATGAGGGTTGATTTTCTACCATCTGGAAGATCAATAGTGATATTGTTCTTGACTCGCCACATTTTTAGTAAAATGGATTTTTTCAGAAAACAGTAGAGGGAGTATGGTAGAACTGGAAGTGATTCCAGAATCGCAAACGATTACGAAAAATTTAATAGGACCTATATATTCAATCAGGTTTGACATTCCATTAGCCATTCCGCAGATATGGTGGGTAACCTCAGACACCCGAGAAGTACTCGGGTAGCTTCAAGGACGGTGACAGGGAGGTTCTTGTTTACCCAGACTTGACACTAATGTTGTTCCCGACTATGAGACCCGGCAGGAGGATAAGTATAGCGTCGTTCTAAACTAGCTTTAGAAGTGCACGTATATATTATTCTGCCAGAGGGTTGTTGTGGTCAATGGGAGCAGCGGAAGCATAGTGGGTAAGTAGCTTATGTCTATTTATAGACTTGAGCAAATATAGCGGAGATAGATCATCTAATTTTGATGTGACAGTCATGGCTTTGATTTCATCAGAATAGGGGATGGATCTGTTAAGAAGATAGTAGAGTGTGATGTCCTGGTATTTGGATGATATACACTGGGTAGGAAGTAAAATTCGTATACTACGATCGGTTGTACTGTGGTCGTCACACAGTTGTTTCTCCACAAAGGATATAGATATAATTTCAGACATTCTGGTTACTAGATCTATGGTTTTAGATCTAGAATTGGGTAGTTTCCCAATGAGGGTACTTTGACAGTATTCTAATGGTATTTTAGAATAGATGACTCCTGGTATGGTGGTGTACCTGCAGATGATGGAGTCACCCTCTCTAAAGGTGTCTTATAGACTAAAGGGGAGAGGGGCGTACATGATTGGCATATCACTTGCTTAGACAATTGAGTCAATCGTGAGATGTCAAGTACCACACCAGATGTTGTTTTTGCACTAGATGCGATAAGTTTATATTAATCCAATCCTGGAGAAACATAAGGAAGCAGTCTTAGAACGTAAGTGTATGTTCTACGGATTTGATGACGGCAGCCTCCTTCGGGAGACGGTTATCATTCCAGGCTTCAGAGGTGACATGGATGACAGAGTGATTGTCAGAGTTATAGTTTTCCCTCTGACGAGGGACAGTATTATGGACAGGTGGTCCAAAAGGATACTGTGGGAGGCATGGTGCTGGATACTGATTAGATTCAGTTATCGATACAGTCTAAGAAGTTTGGATTTGGAGTTCATTTATGAACTAGGTCCCATCATATATCCATACATATTCTAAGACAGGTATTACTCGATTCGGGAGATGGCTTTCTTCGCGAACTTGAGATTAAGAGAGACATAGAAAGAAACATCAAGGCGGATCCACTCACTGAGGCTATGAGTATGCGACATCGCAATAATAGCCTTAAGTGCAAGTGGGAGATTGTTGGATATAGTGCCCTCAAAGTCAATTATTGGATGGCAGATACGTGATTGCAATGATTGAGGGAGGACCTATACCGATATGAAAGTCTTGCTCGAGATGATAGTATGCTATCTGGTTTGACTTTATCATCGTTTACATGCTTTAGTTCACTATTGCATGTTGATAGAGCCCATAGGATTCTTGCTTAACTGCCATCAGTATGATGGCAATCATATACGTGGGAGCTGGGGTCTGTAAGCACATCCTTAAAGTGTCCCTAGTCGTGGGAGTTTCGAGACAGGGCATCGATACTCCAGAGTAGACTAGTGTATACAGTCGAGACCCCGACGAGGGGCGATGGCCGGTCTCACAAGCCATTGGTGTCGGTTGGTTCACCTAAGATGTATACAGGTGCTCATCTCGTTATGAGTACACCGGACAGGACTCGCCAGGAACATGTTAGTTGGTATTATATATATCGTCAGATAGAAGTTCCCTGGTGACATGTGTACATGTTAGTTTGTCGACCTGAGATCGTCATTTGTCTCATGTGAGTTCCCACTGTGCTTAGATTACTACCCTACCACGCTTAAAGGAGACGTGCAAACAGGTTTTAGTTGGGTACAGTCCCGAGCCACATGGAGGCAGTGAGCGGATCGTCGGGGATTCGTCTCTCCCGGTATTGGGGGTTGATGTCGCACAGTGCACGGATGGCCATCACTAGAAATTCTCGGCCGAGGTAGTAGAGAATTACTGATTTGGATCAGTAGTTTCTCAGGTGGTGATGGGTTTCATGCCGACACGATTTATCGCGTTATTAGGGGTCTGACTTTATCCACCCCCCTAGACTCGATATGCGATACTCTTTAGACGAACGGACCGGACTGTACGGATATTATCACTGTCAGGCTCAGTAGGGTTTATGGATGAGTTCGCTCGTCAGCTTCTCTTCCAATCAATACATAGGAAACCGTTACGTACAGCTTGTACCTCTGACATGCTAGTGGTTATACCCAGTGCTAGTGTGTTGATGAGTCATTAGAGTTCCCCACAAACCGTTTCCCAAGTTCGGGCGAAACATTGTAGAGGCCGTATGGTTTTATGGCAGGGTTCGGAAAATGCACGTGCGTTTACGCACGTGTCATATTTTGGGCAGATAATACTGGTGGGCTTTGGTTTAAGCCGGATCCGAGTATTATACTGTGTAGATATAATATCTTTGTCTCAGTTGCATTTGTATTCGGTCGTAATTCAAATGCGGGTATGTTTATACTATTACGGGGTTATCCTGAAATTCGTTTCGGGATCGCTTTTGGAAGTTTCCAGTTTCCAGTTTTCTATCAGCCGTATTAAACATTCGGTATAATACAGATTTATCTTTTCTTGATGAGTGTGGAAGGTTCTAGAAGATTCTAGATGGTGACTAGGCTAGTGAGTCATTAGTGCATTGATTATTGCATTAATGGTTTTGGTGACTAGGTTGATGATTCATTCTTGCATTAAATGTGTTTATACAAGGTGTCATTTGTGAGTCATTCTTTCATTAAGTGAGATGATAAGTTTGCTTTGCTTGTGGTCACCCTCTCCATTCCTATACTCACCTCCCTCTTCCTATATGATGGTCGGCCCCCTCCCCTCCTCTTCACTATCTCATTTATTGATTAAAAAGATTATGATAGTTTGGAATTCATGGAAATTAGATAGTTACAATTCTCATTTCACCCGATTCCAAAAGGCAACTTCATTAATCGTTCGTCCATGGGTTTGGACGAAGCGAGACAAAGTGTTCTACTCATTCTCTACTTCATCTTGGTCGTCTCTTTTAGCAAACTTGACGACCGAGTTGCCTCAGTTCAGAGGCGGGAGCCCGTTTAAAGATCCGTCGACGTGGTGCCACCTAGACGAGAATACTGGAGATTCAGGAGATCGGAGCAGCCACAACAAAGCGTGGGATGATGGTTGAAGACAGAAGGACTCGGATCGTTCGGTATAACATTTCAACCCACTTTGTAGTTTGTTAGTTTAGCTTTAATGGCAGATCCGGGTTATAGTACGCGATAGCGCCAGTTTGTAAAAAGTTTTTGTTCCGCATTTGGCATCTGTTAGACGGCCGGGGCGCTACCGTGGACTTACAGCAAAAAGGGCAGCACCAACCGTCCACGTCGCTAAAATGGCAGCACCGACCGTCCACATCGCTAAAATGGCAGCATCAACCGTCCAAGTCGCAAAAAGGGCAGAATCGACCGTCCATGTCGTAAAAAAGGCAGTGCCAGCTTCCCAAAAGCGGGAACCAAATCAAGTCGCCTCCACGTGAAAGAAGATCCATCAATTTCATGCACACAACCGACATGTGTGGTGTGCATTTATTGATGGGGAGCAATTTTTTGGGGTAAAAATTTACACCCTGATTGACCAAGTCAAAATCAAAGTCAATCCCAAGCCAGGTGGGCCCAAGCCCAGGTCAAGTGGAGCGAGCCCGAACATGAAGCGGCCGGCCTCCCCCATGCCAAAATAAAAATTTTGTAATACATAATTTTGTTGTATTTCTTTTATTTTATTTTATGAATAAATGTAAGAAAAATGGGCATAAAGCCAAATTTTTGCAAAGCCCATGGCTTATGTGCAAAAAGAAATGGCACATGAGCCATGGGATGGGCAAAATGACATTTTTGTAAAGCCCAAGGGGCTATATGTAAAGTGTATAGCCTATAAAGGCCAAGATAATGAAAATATTTCAACAACTTTTTTTCTCTCTTCAAAAGAATCCAGATCTGTGATCTTCTCCTTCCTCAAGGTTCTAAAAACCTTCTTCTCTTTTTGAATTAAATCAAGAGTTTTACTCTTCCTTTTATAAAACTAAATAGTTTTTCACCACAAAACCTACAAAGGAGAACTCAGATCTGCCATCAGATCTCAGAAAGGAGAGATTTTTAAAATCTCATATTTCTAGATCTTCAAGATCCGGCCAACAAAGGAATAAGAAGGAGACGCATCTCCAGAAACCCCACTTTAGGGAAGATCCAGGGCTCGAGGGGAGAAGCCCCTTTATTAGCTTCAAATTATCCTAGGAGTTTAACTCCTTATATATATATATATATATAGAGAGAGAGAGAGAGAGAGAGACACACACACACACACAAAATAATAAGTGTTCCTTTCTGGGAGTACAACTCCCATTGCAGGGACCAAGTCCCTTTTTTCTCCTTAGCGCTCAAAGCGCTAGCACCCTTGCGCTCAGAGCGCTAGCGCCCAAAGCGTTAGCGCCCGAGCGTCCACGTGCCCGACATGTAGGGCGCTAGCGCAAGAAGCCCAAAGTGCCCACGTGTCTGACACATGGGGTGCTAGCGCTCTTACGCTAGCGCCCGAGCGCCCACGTGTCCGACACGTAGCACCCAAAGCGCTAGCGACCTAGCGCCCACGTGCCTGGCACGTGTGGCGCTAGCGCCCAAAGCGCTAGCGCCCAAAGCGCTAGCACCAAAAGCGCTAGTGCCCGAGTGCCCACGTGCCTGGCATGTGTGGCGCTAGCGCCCCAAAGCGCTAGCGCCCTTGTCACGTCCTGAAAATACAGAACATGACCGGCACTTAAACTACGAAACGTCTCGAGGCGTACGTAATCCAAGTAAACCGAAAACCCAGAAATCCAAACCAAGAAAAGTAGTAGAGTGAAGGAAAACCGATTTAAATCAAGTAGTTTTAATAGCATAAGCCGAATTATGCGTTTTTAAAAACATCAAATATTTCCTGAAAATTTCGGCAGAGTCTCCTTTGTAAATACTGGCCCCCAAACGGGATACAACATGAATAGTATACGAAATCAATAAAAGGCATCCCCAAGCGGGAGCTAGCTCTTCGTCAATCGACGGTCACAACCACACAAGCAATATAATATACAACGCCAAGGGCGAGGATCAAAACTCAAAAGGAAACTCAAAATAATAAGAAATCCACAGAAATATAACGCGCGACTCTAAGGTCGAAAGAATAACATCACTGGTCTCTATCTCAAAAATAAATACATGTTTGGTTGATGGAATTTGCTAGATACAACTGAATAATATTATACAAAGTAATATGATGGGTACGATACCAATAAACCCACCTACTAGCAAGTCACCCGAAAGAAGCAGTGCCAGCAAAGCCGTAATGAAACCTGTACGGCAAAACCTACAAGAAACTGTGGCACAACGGGGGTAAGTTGCCAACTCATGAGTAGAAAAACATCTACGAACAGAAACCGCATGAACAACGCAATCCTAGGTCAACGATCATAATATATCCTCAAATATATATAACATGCAGCCTATAACAATGACTAGGGTAAATATCTAACCCTAGTGTAATCCCATATGCCCGTGTCAGTGCCTCAGGTAGCAATATATTATATGGATGATGTATGAATGCATGAAACAGAATGCATGTACTGAATAAAACTGCTTTCATAATTTTGTGAGATTTCTGTACTTTTAAAAGAGGTATCATAAATGAAATCAGCATAAACAGTGTCTAGTATCGACACAAAACATAAATCCCAATGTCTCAATATCTCAGGATCTCAATATCTCAATCTCACTATCTAGGGCGTCGTCAATCCAGACCGGCCCCTACCATCAATCTCAAGACCACGACGGTATCCTCCAGATATCCGACGCGTCGGGTAATATCACCGGTCGGTAGTGCTCCCCTGCCAAGCTCAACGCCATCATCTGCGATCCTCTTGCCCCGGAGTACCACACCGGGTCCACCATGTACCCAAAACGGTTCCACCACTCCTCGAACTCGGGTCTCGAAATCCATCAGCAAACTCATGGTGGACGACTCATACATCATGGGAAAACCGCACTTTTCTTTTAAAAAAAGAGAAAGAATTTTATAAGTGTTTTTGCGGTTTTCCCCCCAAATCCAGGAAATCTCATGAAAATCCGAATCCAAATCCTCAAACGCATGTAAACAGTGAATATAGACATAAAAATCCATGAATGCGGCATATCAATGAATAATAACATGCATGAAGTAGCAAGTAATATCTACAATGTCTAAACTAGCATATAAGGCAAGTACACTAATATCATGTCTAAACTATTAGCTAACAACCTATGTCAAATGAAATAGTATTTTCTAAAGTGTTCGTGACATGGCAATTACCGATGAAGATGTGTGTGAGCCGGCAAGTAAGTGTACGTGGTACATACGCGTCATCGGTAATGGTGCTGGTGTCCTAACAGCACGATATCAACAATAGAATATGAATCATAATGTAAGCAGGCGATGCGGAGCAAACAACAATAATGAGCGGGAGCTAAATACTAGACACAACGACAACTAATATGGGCTAACAACTACACTAAACTATAAGGCTAAGCTGTCAAACTAAACTAAAGGTAAGGAAACCGCCTAACACCTGAGTCGATACATATGTGTGTATATATATATATATATATATATATATATATATATATATATATATATATATATATATATATCTTAGTCGGTGATCCCGCCTCGATAATGTCACATCCGATGCTATATCTATAATCAATATTCCCAAGTCAAGAGTGCGAATCGAATATCAATAAATAGCTCGTACGTAAATCCGTCGTACGGCTCCCCAAATCTGGGTACGATCAATATTATATTCCTCATATTAATCATCTGGTATCCTTTTTATCAAGGTCATAAACCGGGTACTGATCTATGTCTAGTACAATACTAGTATCATCAATATAATCATGATCTGACTACTGATCGACAATCTAGTACAACCGATATCATCAGCACATATCATATCTCATAACACGACCACATGTCGATCATTTTATTGATATCACTATTCACATGGTATCGTCATCCAACAATCCGCTATAATATCATAACGTATCTCAAACATGAATTTTACCAAATCACTGATCTTATGATATCAAATCACATCTCATCGACTCACCTCAATTCCCAAACACTATCCTCAAATCCGGTATGTGAACACATAGTCCCATACCCATGTGACCACATAACAATATAGCCCCATATAAGCACATATGAAAGAAGAATGCATGCAAGTATGGGTGTGTGTGTAAATGTGGTGCAACCTCTACTCTAGGGTCTCGCAATACTAAACCTATCCAATCACACCTAAAATCCATCTTTATCATCTATAAACTCAACAATAAATAATCAATATATGTGTGTGTATACGTATTCGTATACATCACCACGAACTGCGGAGGTGCTATACGCCATCCACCCGACTTCTCCCCGTAGATATAAATCTACTCACCTGGTCCTCGCTCGCCGGTGCCGACGTCGCCACGCGCTTGCTTGTCGTCTCGAAGTCCACATGGGGTACCTACATATCATAATGCACCGTATCGCATTAAAACCAAATTCAAAATCGAAACGGCATACGAAAATCAAATCGGTACGCGTATCACGCATAGGTCAAAACCTATCGCCTACGCATGCAAGAATAGCCAAACCAACCCTTAATGTCGATGTACAAACGTCAAACCATCGAGAAAAACCCAAACACACTCATTTACGCATTCACGAACACTAATCATAATATAAAATAGGTTAAAATTCACAAAAAGCCCAAATTCATTTTAAAAGCCATTTTTCCGAAAATCTAGCAAGCAAAAAATACCCGTTTTAGTACAAAACTTGACGTTTAAATAAATCTAGCGGCCATAATACTTATTAAATATCTTAAATAAGTCATAAAAACAATTTCCACAGTTTAATCTCATTAAATTTCATTAACCCCAAAATTATAGTTTACAATATACCCAAATTTTAACAATTTTATAGCAAAAATGCACAAACAACAATTTAGCTTGGATTTTCATGAACCAAAGGCATTAAACCACTCAATATAATATTTATAATGACATGTAAGCTTAATTAGAATTTCATCTCACCAAAATATAAATATTTTAAAAACCAAGTTTGCAATTTATATAATTATCACAATTTAAATCAACAAAAAAAACAAACTAGCAACTTAATTTGATTTAGCATATCATTGATATGGCAAATACATCCTACAACTATAGTCTCACAACACAAAACCCTAACTAGATTTTCACAAACCCTAATCTAAACCTTCTCTTGAAAACCCACATCTTTCAATTAAACCATAATTAAGTACCTAATAAGCTACATTAAGGAATTTAAACCAATAATTGAACAATGGGTCAAAAGTTATACCTCACAAACCATGATCAAACTTGAAATCTAGACCTCCAATTTGAAATTCTTGCACCAAGATCCATGCTAAAGGAGATGAGGGAAAATGGGTAGGGCTTTGTTTTGAATTTTAGTTTAGATTTTGATGGAATTTTGGACATTTTTTAGGCCAAAATGAAGTGGAATTTAAGGGGGGAAATTCTAGACAGCAAGGGGGGGATTCGGCTGCAGGTAGGGAAGAGAGGAGAGAGAGAGAGAGAGAGATGGGGGAAAATGATATCAAGTCAACCCTAGTCAAAGTCCACTCTCATTTCTACCATTTCCTTTTCTTTTCTTTTCATTTAACAATTCAAGTGGGGAAAGTGAGGGGGGAACAACTTGGGGCTGCTGAAATTCAGCCAAGGAGGGGAGGAAAAATGTGGAGTGTGAGTGTGGGTGTGGAAAGAAAAAGATACATATTATACCCCCCAAAACCATTTACACCAATTTCACCAAATAAGCCTCCTTTCTTTGATATTTTCTAACACCATTTAACAACATCATTTCAATTCAAAAACTATATGTTAAAATTTTGTTTAATGTGTTATGATGCACAAAATTTGTTTCAACTCATTCCAGTTTGTAATTTTCCCTAATTAAATGTATTAGTGACGGCTTAAAATAATATTACAATAATTAATTTCGGAAAAATTTTCAGAAAATTTGAAATTTCACCAGTGGCTCAATAAACACCAAATACTAGCAATTACATAGCTAGAATATGTATATTTAATTTTAAAATAAAAATATTTGTATTTTGACTTTTTACAGAAAACACCCTTATTTTACCGATTTTCCGAAATTTCACCGAAACGATTTTCAAAACGTTACAGCCCTAGCGCTCAAAGCGCGTTTCTCCCACGCATCCTTTAGATGCCCTTTTCCCTCATATATGTATGTGTGTGTGTGTGTACACACACACACACATACTCTAGAACACTGTCCCTCTCAAAAAATTTGGGCCGGGGCGCTGTCCCGCACCCCGCAAGGGACTGCTAGCCCCCTTGAGCCCTAGCCCGCTATCCGAGTAGCAGGACTTCCGTAAAAACTCTGCGGGGCTCCCGATACATCCAAAACTCCTTCAAAACATGACACCTCACATTGAATTCGCATGACCAGTTCAACCCGTCAATCGGAGATTCTCTCGCTCCAAAGGCGAGGGGTAATTAACGGCAGCTTAGTCCGCGGCTGCCGGAGATTCGGATCCCCACAATCAATAAACCTCAGCCTACCCCAGGCAGGAGGAATCTGTAATGCGCCTGACAAGCACGCGCGTATTCCCATCTCAATGGGGTGACGAAAAACACCCTACAGTTACAATCTCCCCCCTTAAAAAAAATTCGTCCCCGAATTAAAATTCTTACTATGCATACCTTCAAAGAGATGAGTGCAAACCCCCCAAATCTCGCTTGCAGCCTCCTAAGTGATCACCTCACTATACGGCTATGCCAAAGAAAACCTCTACAGATGGCAAGACCCTTGACCGAAGTTTCTCCACCTGCCAATCCACTAACCCTATCGGCTGCCGGTGAACGAAAAGATCGCTTCCAAGCTAAATGGTCTGATGCTGAATCATGTGAGAAAGTTCATGAAGGTATTTGCAAAGTATCAACACAAGGAATACGGGATGTGTTGAGCCACGGCAGCGCCCCGGCCGTCTACTCGAGGCCAAAATGCGGAATCAAAATTTTTCTTAACTTTTAAACCGGACAATAAAACCCGGATCGTGACCATTAACCCAATCCTAGCTAACAAGAGAAGGGGTGAGAGATATACCGAGCGATCCGTGTCCTCCGGTATTCGTCTCCACTCCGATCTCCCGCGGAATCCTCGTCCGTCACCTCCTCGTAGAAAAGGGCACCACGTAGCCGAATACTTTTACGGGCTCCCACCTCTGGACCGAGGCAACTCGGACGCGAAGTTGGCTAGCCGACGCGTCTAAGGGTACTGTAGGTTGTAGTGTAGAAAGCATGTCTCGATGCAGGTATGAAGTTTCCATAGAGATGATGGAGGAGAGAAAGAACTTTGGAGAGGATGAAGGTGTATCATTTTGCATGCAACAAGAATGAGATGAATAAATCCCACCACAAGAAAAACAACTCTCTCATTCCCCCCTCTTTTGTGGCCGGCCCCCTTAAACAAAATGGTGGAGAGAATATACAAGGGAGGTGAGTGTAGGAGATAGAAATGGTGACCACATCCAAATAGATGATAATGAGGTAATAAAGTCACATCACTTCTAATCTAAACTTATCATAATAAAAGAAATGGATGAGATGGAAAAAGCATCTCATGATGAAGCCACAAAAGCAAGAAACACCTCCACAATAAGTTATTTGCAAACTTGCAAATAACCCCCCTCCATCGGAAAGTCCGGCCGCGAAGGAACAAAGGAAAACCGGCCGGAACGGAATGCAAACTGGCAACTTCAGAAAACTGATCCCGTAATAAATTACAGGAAAACCCCGCTACTGCATATACATGCCCGCATTTGTATTCCCACTGAACACAAATGCAAAGAGACAATATCTACACTATCTAATACTAGGATCCGGCTTAAGCCAAAGCCGGCTAGTAAAAACCGTCCGATCACGATCCGTGCAATACCGCACGTATCTGATCGAACCGTGCCATATCTCCATACGGCCTCTACAGTGTTTCGCCCGAAACTTGAGTAACTGAGTGTGTGGTGGACTCTAAAGACTCGTCAATACAATGGCTGTGGATTTAACCACTAGCACGTCAGAGGTATTAGCCATACGTGACGGGCCACCAGCTATTGACCAAAAGGGACGTCGATGAGCGAACTCATCCTGACACCCTACTGAGCCTGTCAGTGACAATATCCGTACATTCCGGTCCGTTCGTCTATGAGCATCGCATGGCGGGCCCAGGGGGTTGGTAAAAGTCAGACCCCCAAAAGCGGTACAAGTCGTGTCGGAGTGTAGCCCAGAACACCCTGAGATACTACTGGAATACCTACCAGTAAATCTCCTGCCTCGGCCGAGGGCTTTGTGTAATGGCTCTCCTAGACACAGCACGACCTCACCCCCAATACCGGGAGAGATGAACCCCTGCAGATCCGCTCACTGCCTCCATGTGGCTCGGGACTGTACCCAACTAAAACCTGTTTGCACGACTCCTTTGAGCCGTGGTAGGGTAGTAATCAAAGCACAGTGGGAACTCACACGAGACAAATGACGATCTCAGGTCGATGAACTAACCTGTACACATGTCACCAGGGAACTGCTATCTGACGTCTGGTATAATCCCAACTAGCAGGTTCCCGGCGAGTCCTGTCCGGTGTACTCATAACCCAATGAGCACCTGTATACATCTTAGGTGAACCAACTGACACCAGTGGCTTGTGAGACCGGCCACCGCCCCCCGTCGGGGTCTCAACTGTATACACTAGTCTACTCTAGAGTATCGATGCCCTGTCTCGAAACTCCCACGACTAGGGACCTTTTAAGGATGTGCTTATAGACTCCAGCTCTCACGTATATGATCGCCCTCATACTACTGGTAGTCAAGCAAGAATCCTAGGGGCTCTATCAACGTGTAATAGCGACGCGTAAGGTCACCTAAAGCAGTACACGATGACAAAGATAAACCAGATAGCATACTATCATCTCGAGTAAGACTGTCCTACTGGGATAGGTCCTCCCCTCAATCATTGCAATCACGTGCCTGTGATCCAATAATTGACTCTGAGGGCACTATCTCAAACAGGATGAATACTCAAAAATCTGGGCGGAAGTGCCAAATTATAGGCAACGGTACTAACTCGCTCGAGGTTCTCAAAAGGACCTACAATCTGGGACCAAGCTTCCCAAAACTCAACACGCCATTTCATCGAGAGAAAAAATCCGTAGGAATATATGATCTCCCACCGCGAACTCAAGTCTACAACTACGGTCGGCATAAGACTTCTGTCTGCACTGGGCTACTCTCATCCTGACCTAAATCAACTGGATCTTCTCCGAAGCCTCTCGACTAGCTGGGGTCCAAAAATCCTACTCTCGCGAAGTCGGTAAAATAGACTGGCGAGCGACACAACCTACCACACAAGGCTTGAAAGTTGCCAATTGAAACGTCTCCTGATAACTGCTATCGAAGGAGAACCTTAACAATAGCAAGTGACGATCCCAACAGCCAACAACCAATTAGTACGTACGCACAATCATATCCTCCAGAGTCTGTATAGTACGCTCTGTCTGACCATCGGCCTACAGATGGAAAAGCGGAGCTAATGCTCAACCAGTACCCAAGGCTTCCTGAAGCTTCTGCCAAAGACGGCTAGCGAACTGGGTGCCTCTATCGGATACAACACATGAAGAAACTCCGTGCAAACGCACAAACTTACCGAAGAACAACGAGCAAACTGAGCATAACCGGATAACAATTTACCCAAATGGAGTCATACCCCCGACTAGACCCTAGGTAGACACCACAACGAAATTCATGGAGATCTGCTCCCATTCACACTCTGGAACGGTTAATGGTTGCAACTCTCCAGCTGGTCTCAAATGCTCAACCTTAGCTCGCTGGCAAGCCAAGTACCTCAAAAAGAAATCCGAAACTTCACTCTTCACCCCTGCCCACCAGTAACCAACTCTCAAGTCACGTTACATCTCGGTGGCACTTGGATGAACACAAGAAGCTGACTGATGTGCCTGCTCTAAGACCTCGCGTCTCAACCCATCAATATCGGTACATGCCATCGAGTCCCTAACACAGTACACCTAGGTCACAAATTAAGAACTCCGAATTTTTACCCAGCCAAACTTGCTCAATAATCTCCAACAACGAGCATCGGCGGGCTATGCCTCATGAAAACGATTAAGTAAAAGTGGACGGGCACGGACATGAGCAAGCTGTCCTCTCAGTAGAGGCGAACCTAAGCTGTACTCAACAGTTACACAAGAACTGTAAATCTGCAGAAGACTGTCCCCGAACTGCGCATAAATGGAACAAGCTACCCCCGGGCCTACGACTCAAAGTATCAGCTACCACAATCGCCTTGCCACGGGTAATGAAGGATCTCATAAACACAATTCTTCACAAGCTCCATCCAACGGCGCTGTCTCAACAATCAAAACCCGCTGCAGGAAGATGTACACAAAGCTCTGGTGGTGCGTGAAAATCTGACACGACTCTCCGTACAAGTAGTGTCTCCAAATCTTCAGCACAAAACCACTGCGGCCATCTCCAGATCGTGAGTGGGATAAATCCTGCTCGTACTTCCTCCAACTGTCGGGAAGCATAAGCGATAACTCTATCATGCTACATCAGTACATAATCGAGCCCCACTCATGAAACATCACAGTAAACAACAAAGTCGCCCGATCCAGAAATAAGGATAGATCCGGTGCAGTCGTCAACCGAGTCTTCAACTACTAAAAACTCCGCACGCATGCCTCAGTCTAAAGAAAAGAACCCCTTCCTTGTCAGTACGGTCAACGGTGCAGCGATACTTAAGAAATCCTGCACGAAACGGCGGTAAAAAAACCGGCTAAGCCCAAAAACTGTGGACCTCTGTCCCTAATGCAAGTCTGGGCCAAGCTGTACGGCCTCGATCTCCCTCGGGTCCATATGAAAACCGTCTCCCATAACCCAATGACCTAGGAAGTTCAACACTAACAAGCCTGAAGGAACACTCCGAGAATCTAGCAAACAGCTGGCGCTCTCCTAATGTCTGCAAAGCAAATCCTCAAGTGCTGCTCACGTTCCTCACGACTCTTAGATTAAACCAGAATGTCATCAATAACACGACAATAAACTGGTTGAGGAACGGCCTGAAGAAATCTGGTTCATCATATCCACGAATGTTGCTGGGACATTGGCGAGTCCAACGACACCACCAAAAACTCATAAAGCCCGTAGCACGCATAAAAGAAGTCTTCGGAATGTCATCACTCCGAACCCGCAACCAATGATGACCTGATCCCAAAGCAAACTTAGAAAAAATGTCTCGCACCCTGGAGCTGATCGAACAAATCGTCAATGCGAGGTAAAGGATACCTATCCACACCATAACTCGGTTCAATTGACGATCAATCGATGCACAACCTCAAACTGCCGTCCTTCTCTTTGACAAACAGAATAGAAGCTCCCCAAAAGCGAAACACTCGGACGAACAAGTCCCCCTATCTAGCAACTCTGCAGTAGATCCTTAAGCTCCGCCAGCTCATCTGGAACAACGTCGGAAAATCTCGCCTAAAAGAAACCCGGTCCAACGAACCCACTGTGGCTCCGGTATCACGAATGAAAGCCAAGAATCCTCGACATCCTCTCCTCAAAAGCCGACTAGCGAAAAAGGCTGAATTCAAGCTGTGAGAGGCGGCACCACAGTCCCCCTGCACAACAAGAACTGACTCGTCGGTAAAACAAAACCTGACTGTTTCTCGCGGCAGTCCATAGACGCCTAGCACGTACCTAACCAGTCCGTGCCCAGGAGAACGTCAAAGTCCTACATCTCAAGAAGGATCAAATCGACGGACAAATCTCTATCTCCTAACCAATTGGCACATGACCGAAATACGTGTCGCGCAACAAAAGGATCGCTAACAGGAGTAAACACAACAAACGGCTACACGACTCTCGGTCCAACCACGGCACGAAGTGTGTAGAACAAACGAGTGCATAGATCCCGAATTAAACAAACATACGCAACAAAAAAACAACCGAAAAAGATTACCTGAAAACTCTGCAATGGACGCCCGCGCGTCCCGACGAGTAGAAGCAAAAGCTCGTGCCTGCCTTCTACCCGCAACTAGCTGAACTCCTCCTCTGCCATCCTGCATACTCGGAATGAATCCTCCGCGACCCCAACCTCTCTGAACATAAGTCTGACACGGGGCCAATGAACAATGTCTGACGAAGAGTTGAAGGCTCCCGCATAAAAAACATCCATATGATGGCTGCTGACCCTCCTGGGGATAAGAGCTAAACAACTGTCCCCATCCCAAGCGTCTGCTACTCTCACGACGCGCACGAAGCCTGTTACGGCGACTGAACCTCTGTCTCTGGGCTGGTACACCTGCACGAGCCCTCCTCTATCCTCGGACTCCCAAAGTCTCGGAAAGACGCTCCTCATTGAATAGGGCTGCGTCCACTGGTGCTGTATACGTAACACTATGCTGTGTGCTGATCGGAAGGAATAACTGGGTAACAGGGGCGGCAACCTCCTGTCGCTGTACTCGACTGGCCTCAACCAACGATCTCACCATCTAGCGCAAGTCTCGCATATCTGCCTCAAGCCTAGCGATACGATCTATCAAAGGTGGATCAATCTGCTCCTATGCAATGAGCGTACCATCCTGGTCAGTCCTCTCCCCAAACGAGTCAACTCTGATCTCGGCTCTCGCTGCATCACTCTAAGCCCTCATAGTCATCGGCGGCATAAGGCTATAAATGGAAAAAGGATTCGATAAGAACACGAAAATCGAATCATAAGGATATGTATCATCAAGGAAGGAATTTCAAGCAATTAGTACTTAGCTCACTTTAGGCGGAGTACCGTGTCGTAAGTATGCCGCGGACATACACACACTACGTTACTCTGCTTAAACTACCTACTCCATCATACCAAGGTCATCCTACACTCCGAAAGGTAAAACCTAGCGCTCTGATACCAACTTTGTCACGACCCAAAATTTAGCACGTGACGGCCCTTAAACTACGTAACGTCTCCAGGCGTAACGTAATTCAAGTATGCCAAAAACCCAGCAATCTAAACCATCAAAAGTAGAAAGTGATAATAACATTGTTAAAACTTTTGAAATCTCAAATACAAATTCTTTAAAGTTCAACTTTTACTTCCTTTAAAATTTTGGCAGCACCTCCTTTGTAAAACAAGCCCCAAAAAGGGTACAACATAAATATATAAGTAAAGCATCCCCAACGGGAGCAAATCCACGCCCAAAGGCGGAAAACAACCACCACAAGCAGATATACGACGCCGTAGGGAAGAAAGAGACGATATAAATAAAACTGCATAAAAGGCCTCTAGGTCACAAATAATATATAATATCGTCCTCACAACTCGTCTCTAAGTCAAAACATGAAAATAGTAGATGGAGAGTACATGATACAACGAATATACAATGAGCAATATCGGATAACCGCAAAACCCACCTATAGCAAAACTGCACACAGTCAGCCATAGCGGTATTCGCTGCAAAAGATGATACGATAGCTAGAAGAAGCCCTGCCAACGACTGCCCTGAGGGACTACCTGCAAAACACTGTAGCACAACGGGGATGAGTTGCCAACTTGTGAATAGTAAATAACATATGCAGGTAATCGCAAGTATGCACATACTGCGCGAATCTATCACATGCAAGCTAATAGCAAAAAAGGGCCATATGTATGCAACAGTCATGAAAGGTACTCTAGCAGGTACAACTAATACATGAAGCAATAATATGACAATATGTATATGCAACAGTCATGAAAGGTACTCTATCAGGTACAACTAATACATGAAGCAATGCATATAAAATAAATGCGGAATATGGGATAAAACATGTCATCCTCACGGAATCCTCATCGTGGCAGGACCAGTGTCCATCTAGACAATCCAAATCCCAAATATCCTCAAATCGGCCCTCGGATAGGCCCTCATATCGGGCCTCATATCAAGTAATGAATAAGAATACATGCACAGATCATTATGATGATATATATATATATATAACAGTGTCCCATACCACTGTAAGTCCACGTTACCCACCCCGGTACTTACGGGGAGGTGGAATATATAAAAAATGGATTTTAACACAAGATAACATGGACTAAACTTAGAGGATCTTTGCTAAACAAAAACTAACAAACAAGCTAAAAGTTTTAGCTACAAAGTTAGATGGTTATACCTAGATCTTGAACTCCTTCTCTTCTTGTTATGGTCCTCCTTCTTGCTTGCTCCTTGGAGTGGTGTAGACGGCTCCTCCTCGTCGTCTTCTCTTTGCCGAAGAAAGATCCACCCGAAGGCCTCTACCTTGAGCTCCTACCTCAACCAAGAGGTAACTAGAGTGCTTGGCTTGCTAAACAAAGAACCCTAGAATGAGTAGAGAGAAGTCTTGATGGTTTTATCTCACAAGCTCATAGTTCTCAACACATGAGAGATGAGAGCTTTGAAAGAGGAAGAGGAAGAGCTAGGCATGAGAGAGAAAAAGCAAGAGAGAATTATAGAAAAATAACAACCATCTCTCATATGAGAGAAAATGATAATAATAATAATAATAATAATTAAAAGAAATTGTGATGGTTAGTTTTGAATGACCATTATCATTTCAACATTAAATGCATTTTGCAAGAAACAAGAAGCATCTTGCAAGTGAAATGATGATGGTCAAAAGGTCAACAAAAGTCAACCGGTCAACCAAAGTCAAAAGGTCAACAGAAGTCAAATGGTCAACCTAACCATGGCACAATTATCCTTAATTAATATCATTAATCATATCTCTCATTCTCATTAGGGTTAAGAAAAAGTCAATAACCCTAATGAGGTTCCTCTGCCTCTGTCAACTGTGCATACACACCCGCATCCGTGTTCCGAGGAACACGAATACAATGAGACAAAACCAATCCCAAAACAAATACTAGGATCTGGCTTAAACCAAAGCCCGCTAGTAATAACTGCCCGGACACCAAACGTGCACAAGTGCGCGGATGTGAACGAACCCCGTCGCAAAACCATGCGACCTCTACTCTGTTTTGCCCAAAGGCAAATAACCCTCTGTGTGGGGCTCTAAAGACTCGACACTATGCTGGCAGTGGGTTTAACCACAGGCCGCAAGAGGTACTAGCTGTACGTAACGGTCCCCAGGTAGATGCCGATAAGAAGACTGATGAGGTGAACCCATCCGAACTTTTACTGAGCCTGAATGTGACAATCTCCGTACAGTCCGGTATGTTCGTCTGAGAGTATAGCATGGCGGGCCTAAGGGGGCGGTAAACGTCAGTCCCCTAATAGCGGTACAAGTCTTGTCGGAGTGTAGCCCAGAACACCCTAAGAAAACACTAGAAACGCTACCAGTATTTCTCGCTTGCCCTAGCCAGGGACTTTGTGTAATGGCTCTCCTAGACACAGCGCGATATCAACCCCCAATACCAGGAGAGACAAATCCTATCTAACCGTCACTGCCTCCAAGTGCTTCGGGACTGCACCCAACTACTACCTGTTTGCATGACTCCTTTGAGCCGTGGTAGGGTAGTAATCAAAGAACAGTGGGAACACACTCGAGGAGAAGTGACAGTGTTAAGTCAACGGACAAGCTGTACTCATGTCACCTGGGAACTGATAACTGACGATAGGCATAATACCAACCAACGGTTCCCAGAGAGTCCTGTCCAGTGTACTCGTAACCTAACGAGCACCCGCATACTATCTCAAGTACGACGTACTAATGGCTGTGGGACAGACCATCTCCCCTGCTGGGATGAGAAGCGCATACGCTAGTCTACTCCGGAGTATCGATGCCCCGTCTCGATAATCCTACGACTAGGGATCTGTATAAGGATGTGCTTGTAGATTACCCAGCCCCCACTAGTGTGACTGCCATCACAACGCTGGTAATCAAGCAAAGATCCTAAGGGCTCCACTAATGTGTATAGGCGATATGCTAAAAGAAACACATGCACACATTAAAGTAGAAAAAAACCAAGAAGCATACTACCATTTTGAGCAAGATTGTCTATACAACTGTGAATATCCCAAGCTTCCATTAAGTAATATACAAACTAGTATGATACAGTAATGTCCTCTAGGGCATATACACTAACAATCTCCCACTTGCACTAGGGCCATGTACTGGCGTATCGAAGGCCTATCATCTCGATCAGCCGCTCGAACTGAGTCTGGCTTATGGCCTTCATGAATGGATCTGCAGTGTTATTCTCCGAATCTACTCTCTTCACCTCGATCTCCCGGCGATCTAAGATCTCCCTGATCAGGTGGTACCGCCTCAAAATGTGCCTGGACTTCTGATGGGACTTGGGTTCCTTCGCTAAAGCTATAGCGCTGTTGTTGTCATAATACAGCGGTATTGGATCAACAACGGTAGGAACCACCTGAAGCTCCGTGAGTAACTTCTTCATCCAGACAACTTCCTTTGCGGCATCGCAAGCAGCTATGTACACCGCTTCCATAGTTGAGTCAGCAAACGTTTCCTGCTTGGAGCTCTTCCAGCAAACCGCCCCCCCATTGAGGGTAAAGACATAACCCGACATGGATTTGGAGTCATCCTTGTCACTCTTGATGCTTGAGTCAGCAAAGGCCTCGATCTGGAGGTCTTTTCCGCTATACACCAAGAACATCTCCTTAGTCCTTCTCAGGTACTTGAGAATGTTCTTTACTGCTATCCAGTGTTCCTCCTTTGGGTCCGACTGATACCGGCTTACAACGCTCAATGTGTATGCTACATCTGGTCTGGTACATAACATCGCATACATTATAGAGCCTACCGCAGATGCGTAGGGTATAGATGACATGCGAGCCCTTTCCAAATCAGTCTTGGGAGACATCTCTTTAGAGAGGGTGATTCCGTGACAAACCAGTAGATTACCGTGCTTTGAATCTTCCATACTGAATCGTTTCAATATGGTGTCGATGTACCTGGACTGCGAAAGTCCTAACATCCTTTTAGATCTATCACGATAGATCTGGATCCCCAGAATGTAGTTGGCATCGCCCAGGTCCTTCATGGAGAACCTCTGTGACAAGAATCCTTTGACTGACTGTAGCATAAGAATATCATTTCCTATTAGGAGAATGTCATCCACGTACAAGACGAGGAATACCACAGTTCTCCTTACAATCTTACTGTAAATGCATGGTTCATCTGGATTCTTGATAAAGCCA
The DNA here is from genome assembly GCA_030015575.1 of Agapanthus africanus. Taxonomy (NCBI): domain Eukaryota; kingdom Viridiplantae; phylum Streptophyta; class Magnoliopsida; order Asparagales; family Amaryllidaceae; genus Agapanthus; species Agapanthus africanus. The sequence continues at coordinate 513,518,575 of JASDDO010000024.1, read as the reverse complement.
AATTCTTTGACAGTATCATCAAAGCAGATGTTCCAACTCCGCGATGCCTGCTTTAGTCCATAGATGGACTTAAGCAACTTGCACACTTTACCGCTGCTCCCACTCTAAATGAAACCCTCCGGCTGATCCATATAGACGCACTCTTCCAAATTTCCATTTAGGAAAGCCGTCTTTACGTCCATCTGCCAGATCTCATAATCGTGGAAGGCGGCAATGGCAAGAAGGATCCGAATGGATTTGAGCATAGCCACTAGAGAAAAGGTTTCGTCATAGTCCAACCAGGTCTTTGACGAAAACCCTTTGCAACAAGTCTAGCTTTATAGGTTTCAACCTGCCCATCTACACCAATCTTCTTTCTGAAGATCCATTTGCAGCCTACGGGTTTTACCCCTTCTGGAGCAATGTCCAAAGTCCAAACTTTTTTAGTGTACATAGACTCCATCTCGGTCCGCATTGCATCCATCCATTTTACTGAGTCGCCGCTCTGAATGGCTTGCTGGAAGCTAGTAGGCTCATCATTTTCAATGACGCAATCCTCTCGATCCCCGTCTATGAGAAAACCGTAGTATCTCTCGGGCGGATGAGACTACCTACTACTTCTGCGGAGTGGCACTGGGATGTCCGATTCTCCTGAAGCTTCTGGTTCTATCAAGCTTTCAGTAATAGCTTGTGGTTCTGGAATTTCTTCCAGTTCTACTGCGCTCCCACTTGTTTCTTTTTCTAAAAACTGATGTTCCAGAAAGTGGGCATGACGAGAAACAAAAACCTTTTGTTCCTCTGCGTAATAGAAAAGATACCCTCTGGAGTTCTTTGGGTATCCCACAAACTTACACAGTACTAAGCATGCCTCAAGTTTGTCCGCATGCTGTTTTTTAACAAAAGCTGGACATCCCCATATCTTCAGATATTGAAGATGGGGTTTCTTCCCACACCACATCTGATATGGTGTGGTAGGCACAGTCTTGGAGGGAACCTTGTTCAAAAGATATGCAGCTGATTCTAGTGCATAACCCCAGAAGGATCGCGGTAACTCGGCCTTACTCATCATGGAACGAACCATATCCAATAGAGTTCGATTCCGCCTTTCAGATACACCGTTATGTTGTAGTGTGTATGGAGGAGTAAGCTGAGAGAGAATTCCATTCTCTTTTAAGTAGTCCAGAAACTCGGCACTGAAGTATTCACCACCTCGATCAGATCTCAGTGTCTTGATACTCTTGCCTGTTTGTTTTTCAACTTCATTCTTGTATTCCCGAAATTTCTCAAAGGCCTCGGATTTATGCTTCATCAGGAAGACATGTCCATACCTAGAGAAATCATCCGTAAAAGTAATGAAGTATAAATAACCACTTCGCGCATGTGTAGACATTGGACCACACACGTCACTGTGTATGAGTCCCAAGTGCTCGCTCGCTCTTACTCCGTATCCAGTGAACGGAGTCTTTGTCATCTTTCCCATGAGACAAGAATCATAAGACTGATACTCGAACGGATTCAAGTATCCCTCTTTATGTAACTTTGTTAACCGTGTCTCATTGATGTGACCTAGTCTACAATGCCATAAGAAAGCCTGATTTAATTCCGGAGACTTTCTTTTAAGTGTGTTCTAAACATTGAAAACCTGAGCTTGATTCAATACGTATATTCCGTTTTCTAATGTACCTGACCCAATCAGAACTTGATTTAGGTGGATGTGGACCACATCGCTTACAAAAGTAAAATCATGTCCTTCCTTAGAAAGTATGGATACAGATATGATATTACAAGCCACACTAGGTACATACAAACAGTTACGCAGAATCAATATCTTCCCAGTTGTCAATCCAAGATGATATTCCCCTACGGATTCAGCGTCCATGCTCATTCCGTTGGCAACCCTGAGAGTCATATCACCTATCCTGATAACTCTACGGTTTCTCAGTGCCTGTAATGAATTACAGATGTGAGATCCTGATCCGGTATCCAATACCCAGGAAGTAGGGTTAATTGACATACAGTTTTCTATTACAAACACACCCGAAGCCGAAGCCACAATATGCTTTAAATCCTGGCTACTGGCTTTCAAAGCCCTGCAATCCTTCTGCCAATGTCCTTTCCCGTAACAATAGGAACGTCCCTCCTTCACTACATCTAGTCCCGAAACTTTTGCCCTTCCCTTTCCTTCTTCTTCCCTGGTTTCCTTCAGGGTACAAGTAGAGGGCAGAGACTGTAGAATCAAGTCAGTACTTGACCCGTTCTTCAACATGGTCTTCAGGTCCATGAGCTCATCAAAATAGCTAGTCTATGTAAGGACGTTGTCCTCTACAGATGACCCGAAAGCCAACCTCGCTTGAAGCAATTCGTTCGAGGTCTCATATCTTGCGATACGAGATTGCTCTCCATATAAACCTTTGTTATGGAGGAAAATAGAAGCTAAGTCCATCTTCTCGTGCTGCCTCTGGTATGCACCATCAACTGAGGCCAACACGAGGCACTTGGCATTCGCACAGTCTTTTTCCGATGTCTTACGGATATCAATATCTGTGACAGGGGAAACTGGTCCTGAGACAGCAGGGGTTTAATTAGTTAGGAGGTGTCCCAGCTTGTCATGGGTAATGGATATCTGGACAGACCTTTGCCAGTCATAACAGTCAAATTCAGTCATTTTATTATCTAGATGTAACCTATGTCTGGTCACTGGGTCGCTGCAATTAAGAGAGAGAGAAGAAAACACGTTATTAGTTATATGTATGCCCTAGAGGCCATTACTATACATAGGATGTATATTGTAGTGGATGCTGGGACATATATAGGGAGGACTTTCTTGCTCGACATGATAGTATGCTATCTGGTTGATCTTTACCTTAACGTGTATACTGATAGTCTCTCTGTTACATGTTGGTAAAGCCCTTAGGATGAGTACTTGACTACCTGGACTATGATGCGGATCATACTAGTGGGGACAGGGTAGTCCATAAGTACATCCTTCAAAGTCCCTAGTCGTGGGTATATCGAGACGGGGCATCGATATACCAGAGTAGACTAGCGTATACCTTCTCAACCCATACAGATGGGCGATGGATGATCCCATATCCATTGGTGTTTGACATCAGAGATGATATACGGGTGCTCAGTGGAGACTGGGTACACTGGACGGACTCGCCGAGAACTCCCAGATGGTATTATACCTTACGTCAGATGGCAGTTCTCTGGTAACACTGGTACAGAGTAGTCTGTTGACCCGAGATCGTCATAGAGTCTTGTGTGATTCCCACTGTGCTTTGATTTCCACCTTACAACGTCCAAGAGGGCATGCAAAACGGCGGTTTTTGGGTACAATCCCGAGTCACATGGAGGCAATGAGCGATAGGAGGGGATTCGTCTCTCCCGGTATAGGGGGTTGACGTTGCGCTGTGTTCAATTGGCTATAACCGGAAATCCCTGGCCAGGGTTGCTGATATTTACTGGTAAGTGTTACCTGCAGTTTCTCGAACTGTTATAGACCTTATATCGACACGACTTATCGAGCTGTTGGGGTCTGACGTTTACCACCCCTAGGCGAGATATGCGACATATCAAACGACGAGACCAGACTGTACGGTAAGTGTTACTGGTTGGATTCACAGGAGTGTGAGCGGGCTTGCTCGTCGATCTTCTGATCGCTCAATACCCGGGTGGCCGTTACGTTTAGCAGACCGCTTGCGGCTTGCTCGTCGACCTACTTGCAATTAGCTGATCAAGTAGGTGTCTAGAAAGGTGTCAACGGGGTTACGCCTCTGGGAAAACGAGGTTTACATTAATTAGGTTCGTGCGAAAGCACGGAGGACCTCCCTCAAAGTACCGACACTGGCCTGGCTGAAAGATTGGCGAACTTGTAGTGTGTAATTAATCCCAGCTAGTCTTTCCTTTTAGGGTTTGAAGGAAGATTTGACAAAAACAGTGGGAGCCATCCTGATTAGATAAAATAATAACCAATCTGATCTTGCAAGAGCGCACGCTGAGTGTTTTCTTCTCTCTCTCTCCAAGTAGCGACCATATCACGCCTTAATCAAGATAATAATACGGATATTTGACCGAACCCGCTTGTTATACTGAGCTGGGGAACTTTGGTCCCGCTCCAACTTATAATTGTTATAAGACAGAGCAGGAAATTGGGGATTACCAGAATTCCCATGCCGCCCAAACGAAGAGAGTGCATGCTGATGCATCATCTTCGGGTGTGTTTGTTACAAAGAACTGTTTCTCTGTATCCTCTACGTCCTGGGTATATGATACCGGATCAGGATCCCAGATATGTAATCTGTTACATAGGGCTACAGATAGGTAGAGAACTGAGAACGGGTGATAAGTTTCATGAGACAGAAAATGGGGCAAGTGTTGCTGCCAAGTCTGTTGGTCACTGTCACCCTGTATTATCAGTACATTGATTCTGAACGAATGTTATTAGATACCGAACCTGATATACAAAATCATATCAGTCTCCTTACTAGGATATAATTTTGTATTGATGGATAATGTTTTGAACATTTCCTATATCAAAAGTTGATCGGTTCAGGCACGTTATCTAAAAGCATTAATGTTCTAAATCAAACTACGGTTCTTTAGTATACGGAACACACATAAGAGGAAGAGTTCAGAAATGAACGAATTCTTCTTGAGGCATTGTAGACTAGGTCACATCAATGCGATCCGACTGGCTGAAGTTACATTTTAGATGCATATTTAAATCAGTTTGAATTTACATCTTATGAAACTTGCCAGTCATGTCATAGAGATAAGATGACCAGAGCTCCGTTTACTGGAAACAGAGAAAGAGTTAGTGAACTCTTGGGATGATACATGTTGATGTATGTAAGGTCCCCTGTCTACACATGCCAAGACCGGTTCCTTGTACTTCATTACATTCTCTGATAATCTCTTTAGATTCAGACATATGTTCTTGTTGAAACACAAGTCCAAACCTTTTGAGATATTCACAGAATATAAGTTAGAAGTAGAGAACCAAAACGGGTATAAGTATTATGTCCTTTGATGTGATCAAGGAGGAGAATACTTGAGCACGGAATTCCTGGACTATTCTAAAGGAGAATGAGATTCTCTCTCAGCATTACTCCTCCGTATACACCATAGCACGATGGTATATCGAGGCGGAGCAATCACGCCCTATATGATAAGGTGTGCTCTATGATGAGTACTACTGAGTTACCTATTTCCTTTTTGGGAGTTATGCACTTGAGAAGCTGCATACCTATTGAATAGGGTTCAAATCAAATCAGTTGCCTACCACTTCATATTTGATATGGTAAGGGAAGAGCCCATCTCTTAAGTCAGTTAAGATTTGGGGTTGTCCAGCCTATGTCTAAAAGTAAAATCCGGACAAGCTCGAGGCCAGGTCTGTTATGTAGAACTGGAAAGGTTCCAGCTATACAAACTACGGCTGATGATTTGAAAGAACCAAAGGATTCAATAGTTACCAACGAACCTCAGCCTCTCCGCCGATCTAGTAGGGTTCCTCACCCACCTGAGAGATACTTCGGTTTCTCTATGACAGTAGGAGCGAGGATTGCATCATGAGATGATGACCCAACTAGTTTCGAGCAGGCCATCGAGAGTAGGGACTCTGTAAGAATGGCTGGATGCTTAGCGATCTGAGATGGAATCCATGTACACCAACAAAGTATGGACTTTGGTTACTATATCTGAAGTGTTAAATCCCCATCAGGAGCAAGTATATCTTGAGAAGATTACTTGGTGTAGATGGAAAAGTTGAGACTTTCAAAGCTAGACTTGTTAAACTTTTTCGTCATCGACCAGGCGTGGATAATGATGAAACCTTTTCAAGTGGCTATGCTTAAGTCCATCCAGATCCTACTTGCCACGGCTACATACCATGACTACGATATTTGGCGGTTGGGTGCCATGACTGCTTTTCTAAATGATGTTTTAGAAGAGGACGTCTATAAGTACACAGCCAGAGGGCTTCGTAGACAGTGGGAGCAGCGGAAACGTGTACAAGATGCTTTATAGGATAAAGCAGGTATCGCGGAGTTGGAACATCTTTTTTGATGTGTTAGTCAAAGAGTTTGATATCATCAAAATGGTAGATGAACCTTGTATAAAAAAAAGGGTAGTAGGGAGTATGGTGATGATCCTCGTAGAGTACGTGGATGGCATACTCTTGATAATAAAGGAGTTTCCTATGCTACGCTCGGTCAATCTCCGCTTATCACAATGATTCTCCATATAGGATCAAAATGATACCTCCTAAATCCTGGATTTTGGATCTATGAGATAGAAGTGAATGGATGTTAGGATTTTCACTAGTTGTAGTGAGATGGTATCAATCGATCCTGGAGAGAATCACTGGAAATGTTCCAGGGTGATTAGGACGACTGAAAGTCAGTCACAGGCATTGTCTTTACCCTCAGTAAAGGGACGGTATGTTGGAAGAGTTCCAAGCTAGATACCGTGGCATACTAGACGATAAAGGCTCGATACATCGCTACTTAAGATGCTACCAAAGAGGCAGTCTGGATGTATATTTGTTCATGAGATGAACTTAGTTCCTCCCATTGTGAGACAATGGAGTTATGGCTTATGCCAAGGAACGTCCGTCCCATCAGTGATCCAGACATATTCTAAGGCAGTATCACCTGATCATGGAGATGGTTGATCTCCAGGGTGATCGAGGTTAGGAGAGTAGACTCAGAGGACAACACGGCGGATCCACTCACAAAGGCCTTTTCCCAGAGAGAGACTTTTATGGGATGGTTGTGTATGAGATACTACAACCACTGCTATCAGATGGCCCTAGTGCAAGTGGGAGATTGTTAGTTATATGTATGCCCTAGAGGCCATTACTATATATAGGATGTATATTGTAGTGGATGCTGGGACATATATAGGGAGGACTTTCTTGCTCGACATGATAGTATGCTATCTGGTTGATCTTTACCTTAACGTGTACACTGATAGTCTCTCTGTTACATGTTGGTAAAGCCCTTAGGATGAGTACTTGACTACCTGGACTATGATGCGGATCATACTAATGGGGACAGGGTAGTCCATAAGTACATCCTTCAAAGTCCCTAGTCATGGGTATATCGAAACGGGGCATCGATATACCAGAGTAGACTAGCGTATACCTTCTCGACCCATACAGATGGGCGATGGATGATCCCATATCCATTGGTGTTTGACATCAGAGATGATATACGGGTGCTCAGTGGAGCTGGGTACACTGGACGGACTCGCCGAGAACTCCCAGATGGTATTATACCTTACGTTAGATAGCAGTTCTCTGGTGACACTGGTACAGAATAGTCTGTTGACCCGAGATCGTCATAGAGTCTTGTGTGATTCCCACTGTGCTTTGATTTCCACCTTACCACGTCCAAGAGGGCGTGCAAAACGGTGGTTTTTGGGTACAGTCCCGAGTCACATGGAGGCAATGAGCGATAGGAGGGGATTCGTCTCTCCCGGTATAGGAGGTTGATGTTGCGCTGTGTTCGATTGGCTATAACCGGAAATCCCTGGCCAGGGTTGCTGAGATTTACTGGTAAGTGTTACCTGTAGTTTCTCGAACTGTTATAGACCTCATATCGACACGACTTATCGAGCTGTTGGGGTCTGACGTTTACCACCCCTAGGAGAGATATGCGATATATCAGACGACGAGACCGGACTGTACGGTAAGTGTTACTGGTTGGATTCACAGGAGTGTGAGCGGGCTTGCTCGTCGATCTTCTGATCGCTCAATACCCGGGTGGCCGTTACGTTTAGCAGACCGCTTGCAGCTTGTGGATGTTTGATATGATCATCACCTGCTGCCGGCGTATTGACGAGTCTTTAGAGTCCTACACAGAGGTTTCCTGGCTCAAGCGAAACGAAATAGGAGCGCATATGAGATATGTGCGGGGCCGAGAATAATGCATGTATGTGATACCGTATTCTATTCTCGCGATGAATGTATCGAAAGGTTGTATGCAATATAACCTAGTTATTTGGATCAAGTATTGATTCGATGAGCCGATACATTGAATATTAGTCGGTTATATGCGATATGACCGGATCGTTAAATCAAGTGTTGATTTAATGATTTAATGCATAATTATATATTTGATATATTACTTTGCATTAACTAGTATTGGTTCACTTTAAATGGATTTTCTCACTTGTAGTTCACAAGTTGTATATGTGATATACTTTTGTGCACTTGATTGTATCATGTTTGATGATACATTCTTACTTAAGTTTTGTGTAAAGATTAAACCATGGTTATTTAAATGGTTAGGGTTTTGTTTTTCATATCTATTTATTCTTTTATTTATTATGGAAAAGATAATGAACAAAATGGTTTCTTTCTTTGTTTCTTTCATGAAGCTTTGACCAAGTGACCATTTTGTCTTCTTCTTTTAACCCTAACCATTCATATAACCTTAGTTAATTCTCTACACTTGACTATGGTTAAATATATGATAAGTATTTTTTTCTTTTAGCTTATCATATTATGCTTCTTCTTCTTCTTCACTTGAAGAAAACCTTGCTTCATCAATGGTGACTTAATGAAAAGAGTGAGAAATCTAATTCTAAAGTGAACCCACTTCCTATTTCTTCATCCTCTACCTCTTGCCAAGTAGTATAGGGTGTTTTCTTCACAAGTTTCATGACTTGGTGAAGTGGGAGCTTGATCTAGTGATGCCTCGACGTAGATCATCTTCGGCATCGAAGCCGACGACCAAGCCCGCCCATTTCTCCGATGAAGCCGATGCTAGAGTCCGGGATGCGATTTGTACAGCGAGGGGACTTCATCACGGAGCTATGGAGGTGGAGAACCGGATCTACAAAGGTTGTATTTCCGTTCACTTAGTTAAGTTGTTGACTAGTTGCATCTTTCGCCTAAAATTCTAGTTAACGATCCGTATTAGGGTTTCTCGGCACTTGTAAAATTTGAAATTGGCATGGTTGATACCTTGTGAGACCTCATTAGTGTGCCTAGGAACCCTACAGTGGTATCAGAGCCTAGCTACAGCCTTCGGCAAAGCGTAGACGGAGTTTGAAGTCCGATCGAACCAAAACCCTAACCCGGAAACGGCTCTCTGTACATTTTTCAAAAACTGGGTTTTTTCCAAATTAAAAATATGCAGAAAAATCAGCAGGAATATCTAAGAGTTACTGTGAAGTTCGATACCCTAATCCCATCAATCCGCCACGGTTCCGCGGCACGAGCATGGCTCGTGCGGCGGTTCCGCGGCCGATATGTCTTATCATGCATTGGATTTTGCACAGTAACTCCTACTTTGCAGTGCTGGTTTTCCTGGGAATTTTTAATATTTATTCTAGAGATGAATTTTCTGGGTTGTATTGGGGACTCGGTGTTTTGATCGGATTGTCTAATTTTGTCTATGTGTTTTTCCGGGTAATTTTAGAATATGTTAAAAGGTTCGATCGGATATAAATACCCACTTTTTCCCCTGTCAGAAAATTTCCAAATGTTGGATCTTTCCGTGGTTTAATAACGTTATAAGTAGTGCAAGTAACGCGATGGTCCCTCTAGAAGACAACAAACCTTAACTCGATTATGTGACCGTCTTGAACTGCCCTTTGAACCTTAGGGTTTGGGGCAGTACGGCGTGCCACATGTGAGGCGTTGACTTGACCCTTCTACGGCTGGACCGTTGGTACTGAGGCATGAACTGGATGTTTTTAAACTTGTTTCATGTATTGAGCTGTTTCGGGAAAACTTGGGTGTTTGAATGTTCGATCGGAAAGTTTAACATTTTCTATTTATCTGGAATGGGATACAACAATTGGAATTCACAAGAAGTTATGAGATAACTGTATGAATGTTATAAACATAGCACTTTAGTCTCACTTGATTGGTTGCCACGGGATTTTGATGTGATCAAAAGTCCGTCGCAATCACGTAGCGTACGCAGATACCCGCCGGTTAAACTTAATAGACAGCCTCACTCCATAGCCCCGACCAAGTGACTGTAGGAGAACCCCGTCGCCTAAAGCATCCGTTCGGGTGCTCGCGGCAGCGGTGTTCCGCCTTGGTGCACTTCGTCGACGGCGTCGGGGGTGCGGCCGCCTACTAAAGTTTACGACGAGCATTCGATCAGAATGTCGGGAATCCTGTTAAATTCCCCGACTTAATATTGAAAAGTGTTTTCGATTTTGAGACTAAAATGCGGGGTTTATAATTGTTAGGCATGCGATGTCTAAGGAATTCATTTGATTAGGCATGCGATGTCTAAAGAGGTTGCGGATTCCAACTGTTGTAGTTTTACACTTTCTTTTCTGTGACCGTAAGTGTAATATGTGATATCGCCGGTTTCGTTGCTATATGTCAACGACAATTGGGATGCGCATATTTACTTACGTTGATGACATGTGATGTTATGTGTTGCTGGATATGTTATATTGGATCGTCGTGTTTGAATAGCCGGGGGTTTTTATGTGAGATGAGTGTTTTTCATTTTCATTCATGTAAAATCTTGTATGTAATATTCTTTTATTGGGGCACTTCCAGGTTGCGGAAGATGTCACCCTTTGTATATTATTTACTTTTCCGCACTAGGATAGACCCAAGGAGGGGAGCATAAGTAACCGGGTTCTGGAGTCCAGTGGGAGACCAACTCGAGGAGTCGAGTCCGGGTCTCCTAACTCCAGAATTGGTAGGGTTGCTTGCCGCTCTCGTAGGGGTCTAGGGGTGTGGGTTTGGCTATTCATCACGACCGTGGAATCCGTGTTTTATACTGGCTCGTATTGAAAACACGGACGTCCTAGTATATCCAATATTTCATATGATTCTTCTGCTGCGATATCTGTGATGTGATCATGTGATGTTCTGTGATGGATACTTTATATAATATATATGATATATTATATAGATGTTACTTATGTTTTACACCCGCACTAGCCCTGCCCCGCTCTGCCGTTAGTTACCTAACCTAACGGTGCATGAGGGGACATCGAGGCGAATGCGGATGGCATAAGTGTACGTCGTATTTATCTGTGATGATTAGGTACTTAAATGATGGGACTTCATTAATATGATTAATGAAATAAAAGAAACCTAAGATGTTGTAGAATCGAATTTCAAAAATAAAACAGGTAGCTACAGTTCTTGCTTTGCACAGCGGTATATGTGATATATCCTGCACCTTATTCGATGAGGAAAGGACCGAGATCCCTTCACCGGGAGTGACTCCTTTAGCAATAACTGGCAGATGCTACAACCCTAGGTTTGTTTTTGATTGCTTCTATAGTTTTTGCTTTGCACAGTGATATATATGATATATCCCGCACCTCATTCGACGAGGAAAGGGCCGACGATCCCTTCACCGGGAGTGACCCATTTAGCAAAACTAGAAAAGCCTCAAAATCACTCCATTTCAAAACTTCATTTGATTCTACAACGATATCAAGTTCATTACGCAATAGGTTTTCAGAAAAACCTGTCGTAGCCCTCCGTCATTTCAGATAAGTAGTAATTAGTATTCGTGCTACGTTTGTTGGCCTGCGTCAAGACGTAGTGTGCGGTAGCTAACTAGTATTTATCTGTTTATGCATATGATGCAGATTGGATTAGGGTAGTCGTGCGACTTTGTTGGCCTGCGTCAAGGGTCGTACGGGTGGGTTTAATTCAATCAGGAAATGACGGGTTGAACTTGACTAGCGCACTATGGTTTGTTGGCCCGCGTCAAGGTCATAGGACGCTAGGGCCAAAATATTATCGGGAATTTCAAGTGTTGAAATTTGCAATTAGATTGCATACCTTCTATGAGATAGTTGGATCCCGATACCCACTGCGAGTAAGAGTTACTCCTGGGAGAGTTTTACACATTGCAATTAGCTGATCAAGTAGGTGTCTAGAAAGGTGTCAACGGGGTTACACCTCTGGGAAAACGAGGTTTACATTAATTAGGTTCGTGCGAAAGCACGGAGGACCTCCCTCAAAGTACCGACACTGGCCTGGCTGAAAGATTGGCGAACTTGTAGTGTGTAATTAATCCCAGCTAGTCTTTCCTTTTAGGGTTTGAAGGAAGATTTGACAAAAACAGTGGGAGCCATCCTGATTAGATAAAATAATAACCAATCTGATCTTGCAAGAGCGCACGCTGAGTGTTTTCTTCTCTCTCTCTCCAAGTAGCGACCATATCACGCCTTAATCAAGATAATAATACGGATATTTGACCGAACCCGCTTGTTATACTGAGCTGGGGAACTTTGGTCCCGCTCCAACTTATAATTGTTATAAGACAGAGCAGGAAATTGGGGATTACCAGAATTCCCATGCCGCCCAAACGAAGAGAGTGCATGCTGATGCATCATCTTCGGGTGTGTTTGTTACAAAGAACTGTTTCTCTGTATCCTCTACGTCCTGGGTATATGATACCGGATCAGGATCCCAGATATGTAATCTGTTACATAGGGCTACAGATAGGTAGAGAACTGAGAACGGGTGATAAGTTTCATGAGACAGAAAACGGGGCAAGTGTTGCAGCCAAGTCTGTTGGTCACTGTCACCCTGTATTATCAGTACATTGATTCTGAACGAATGTTATTAGATACCGAACCTGATATACAAAATCATATCAGTCTCCTTACTAGGATATAATTTTGTATTGATGGATAATGTTTTGAACATTTCCTATATCAAAAGTTGATCGGTTCAGGCACGTTATCAAAAAGCATTAATGTTCTAAATCAAACTACAGTTCTTTAGTATACGGAACACACATAAGAGGAAGAGTTCAGAAATGAACGAATTCTTCTTGAGGCATTGTAGACTAGGTCACATCAATGCGATCCGACTGGCTGAAGTTACATTTTAGATGCATATTTAAATCAGTTTGAATTTACATCTTATGAAACTTGCCAGTCATGTCATAGAGATAAGATGACCAGAGCTCCGTTTACTGGAAACAGAGAAAGAGTTAGTGAACTCTTGGGATGATACATGTTGATGTATGTAAGGTCCCCTGTCTACACATGCCAAGACCGGTTCCTTGTACTTCATTACATTCTCTGATAATCTCTTTAGATTCAGACATATGTTCTTGTTGAAACACAAGTCCAAACCTTTTGAGATATTCACAGAATATAAGTTAGAAGTAGAGAACCAAAACGGGTATAAGTATTATGTCCTTTGATGTGATCAAGGAGGAGAATACTTGAGCACGGAATTTCTGGACTATTCTAAAGGAGAATGAGATTCTCTCTCAGCATTACTCCTCCGTATACACCATAGCACGATGGTATATCGAGGCGGAGCAATCACGCCCTATATGATAAGGTGTGCTCTATGATGAGTACTACTGAGTTACCTATTTCCTTTTTGGGAGTTATGCACTTGAGAAGCTGCATACCTATTGAATAGGGTTCAAATCAAATCAGTTGCCTACCACTTCATATTTGATATGGTAAGGGAAGAGCCCATCTCTTAAGTCAGTTAAGATTTGGGGTTGTCCAGCCTATGTCTAAAAGCAAAATCCGGACAAGCTCGAGGCCAGGTCTGTTATGTAGAACTGGAAAGGTTCCAGCTATACAAACTACGGCTGATGATTTGAAAGAACCAAAGGATTCAATAGTTACCAACGAACCTCAGCCTCTCCGCCGATCTAGTAGGGTTCCTCACCCACCTGAGAGATACTTCGGTTTCTCTATGACAGTAGGAGCGAGGATTGCATCATGAGATGATGACCCAACTAGTTTCGAGCAGGCCATCGAGAGTAGGGACTCTGTAAGAATGGCTGGATGCTTAGCGATCTGAGATGGAATCCATGTACACCAACAAAGTATGGACTTTGGTTACTATATCTGAAGTGTTAAATCCCCATCAGGAGCAAGTATATCTTGAGAAGATTACTTGGTGTAGATGGAAAAGTTGAGACTTTCAAAGCTAGACTTGTTAAACTTTTTCGTCATCGACCAGGCGTGGATAATGATGAAACCTTTTCAAGTGGCTATGCTTAAGTCCATCCAGATCCTACTTGCCACGGCTACATACCATGACTACGATATTTGGCGGTTGGGTGCCATGACTGCTTTTCTAAATGATGTTTTAGAAGAGGACGTCTATAAGTACACAGCCAGAGGGCTTCGTAGACAGTGGGAGCAGCGGAAACGTGTACAAGATGCTTTATAGGATAAAGCAGGTATCGCGGAGTTGGAACATCTTTTTTGATGTGTTAGTCAAAGAGTTTGATATCATCAAAATGGTAGATGAACCTTGTATAAAAAAAAGGGTAGTAGGGAGTATGGTGATGATCCTCGTAGAGTACGTGGATGGCATACTCTTGATAATAAAGGAGTTTCCTATGCTACGCTCGGTCAATCTCCGCTTATCACAATGATTCTCCATATAGGATCAAAATGATACCTCCTAAATCCTGGATTTTGGATCTATGAGATAGAAGTGAATGGATGTTAGGATTTTCACTAGTTGTAGTGAGATGGTATCAATCGATCCTGGAGAGAATCACTGGAAATGTTCCAGGGTGATTAGGACGACTGAAAGTCAGTCACAGGCATTGTCTTTACCCTCAGTAAAAGGACGGTATGTTGGAAGAGTTCCAAGCTAGATACCGTGGCATACTAGACGATAAAGGCTCGATACATCGCTACTTAAGATGCTACCAAAGAGGCAGTCTGGATGTATATTTGTTCATGAGATGAACTTAGTTCCTCCCATTGTGAGACAATGGAGTTATGGCTTATGCCAAGGAACGTCCGTCCCATCAGTGATCCAGACATATTCTAAGGCAGTATCACCTGATCATGGAGATGGTTGATCTCCAGGGTGATCGAGGTTAGGAAAGTAGACTCAGAGGACAACACGGCGGATCCACTCACAAAGGCCTTTTCCCAGAGAGAGACTTTTATTGGATGGTTGTGTATGAGATACTACAACCACTGCTATCAGATGGCCCTAGTGCAAGTGGGAGATTGTTAGTTATATGTATGCCCTAGAGGCCATTACTATATATAGGATGTATATTGTAGTGGATGCTGGGACATATATAGGGAGGACTTTCTTGCTCGACATGATAGTATGCTATCTGATTGATCTTTACCTTAACGTGTACACTGATAGTCTCTCTGTTACATGTTGGTAAAGCCCTTAGGATGAGTACTTGACTACCTGGACTATGATGCGGATCATACTAGTGGGGACAGGGTAGTCCATAAGTACATCCTTCAAAGTCCCTAGTCGTGGGTATATCGAAACGGGGCATCGATATACCAGAGTAGACTAGCGTATACCTTCTCGACCCATACAGATGGGCGATGGATGATCCCATATCCATTGGTGTTTGACATCAGAGATGATATACGGGTGCTCAGTGGAGACTGGGTACACTGGACGGACTCGCCGAGAACTCCCAGATGGTATTATACCTTACGTTAGATGGCAGTTCTCTGGTGACACTGGTACAGAATAGTCTGTTGACCCGAGATCGTCATAGAGTCTTGTGTGATTCCCACTGTGCTTTGATTTCCACCTTACCACGTCCAAGAGGGCATGCAAAACGGTGGTTTTTGGGTACAGTCCCGAGTCACATGGAGGCAATGAGCGATAGGAGGGGATTCGTCTCTCCCGGTATAGGAGGTTGATGTTGCGCTGTGTGCGATTGGCTATAACCGGAAATCCCTGGCCAGGGTTGCTGAGATTTACTGGTAAGTGTTACCTGTAGTTTCTCGAACTGTTATAGACCTCATATCGACACGACTTATCGAGCTGTTGGGGTCTGACGTTTACCACCCCTAGGAGAGATATGCGACATATCAGACGACGAGACCGGACTGTACGGTAAGTGTTACTGGTTGGATTAACAGGAGTGTGAGCGGGCTTGCTCGTCGATCTTCTGATCGTTCAATACCCGGGTGGCCGTTACGTTTAGCAGACCGCTTGCGGCTTGTGGATGTTTGATATGATCATCACCTGCTGCCGGCGTATTGACGAGTCTTTAGAGTCCTACACAGAGGTTTCCTGGCTCAAGCGAAACGAAATAGGAGCGCATATGAGATATGTGCGGGACCGAGAATAATGCGTGTATGTGATACCGTATTCTATTCTCGCGATGAATGTATCGAAAGGTTGTATGCAATATAACCTAGTTATCGAATCAAGTATTGATTCGATGAGCCGATACATTGAATATTAGTCGGTTATATGCGATATGACCGGATCGTTAAATCAAGTGTTGATTTAATGATTTAATGCATAATTATATATTTGATATATTACTTTGCATTAACTAGTATTGGTTCAGTTTAAATGGATTTTCTCACTTGTAGTTCACAAGTTGTATATGTGATATACTTTTGTGCACTTGATTGTATCATGTTTGATGATATATTCTTACTTAAGTTTTGTGTAAAGATTAAACCATGGTTATTTAAATGGTTAGGGTTTTGTTTTTCATATCTATTTATTCTTTTATTTATTATGGAAAAGATAATGAACAAAATGGTTTCTTTCTTTGTTTCTTTCATGAAGCTTTGACCAAGTGACCATTTTGTCTTCTTCCTTTAACCCTAACCATTCATATAACCTTAGTTAATTCTCTACACTTGACTATGGTTAAATATATGATAAGTATTTTTTTCTTTTAACTTATCATATTATGCTTCTTCTTCTTCTTCACTTGAAGAAAACCTTGCTTCATCAATGGTGACTTGATGAAAAGAGTGAGAAATCCAATTCTAAAGTGAACCCACTTCCTATTTCTTCATCCTCTACCTCTTGCCAAGTAGTATAGGGTGTTTTCTTCACAAGTTTCATGACTTGGTGAAGTGGGAGCTTGATCTAGTGATGCCTCGACGTAGATCATCTTCGGCATCGAAGCCGACGACCAAGCCCGCCCATTTCTCCGATGAAGCCGATGCTAGAGTCCGGGATGCGATTTGTACAGCGAGGGGACTTCATCACGGAGCTATGGAGGTGGAGAACCGGATCTACAAAGGTTGTATTTCCGTTCACTTAGTTAAGTTGTTAACTAGTTGCATCTTTCGCCTAAAATTCTAGTTAACGATCCGTATTAGGGTTTCTCGGCACTTGTAAAATTTGAAATTGGTATGGTTGATGCCTTGTGAGACCTCATTAGTGTGCCTAGGAACCCTACACACTTAGCATGATGCTCTTGTAAGTTTTGATTGGTTTTTAGTATATCTAAACAGGATGGCTCCCACTTTTTCTCGAATCCTTCCTCAAACCATAAAAGAAGAATTAGTCGGGATTGATCTCACCGTACAATACTTGCTTAACCGTTCAGCCAGGCTGGTGTCAGTACTTCGAGGGAGGTTTTACAACGCTTTCGCGAAGTTCCTTAATTAAATAACCTCTTTTCCCTGTGGGCGTAGCCCCGCTAACACCTTTCTAGACACCTACTTGGTTTATAGCATTGATCGTTAAGTGAAAAGTCTCCCAAGGAGTAGCGGATACTCACAGTAGGATCGGGATCCAAATATCATTATGAGATAATGCTGAAGGAATCCTACCAACATTATCAAACTCCAAATGTTATGCAGCACTAGCAAGTTTCAGTTTCTTTAGAAACTCCCGATGTGGATTTTTGCCCCATGCTCTTATGACCTTGACGAAGACCAATATATTATAAGTCACATGTCAAGTTCTATCCATCATTATCCAGGTTAATTTGAACCCACCCGTACATACCCTTGACGAAGGCCAAAATAGTAGTACGACTGTCCCAAACCAACGCATCTATCTATGCTACAGATAAATATTCAGCAGCTACCAATCACTATGCCTTGGCGAAGGTCAAAATACATAGCTTGAATACTACTGAATATTTAATTTAAATGACGGAGGGCTACGAATGGTTTTGGCGAAACCGTGAACGTAGTGAACTTGATATAATTGAAGGAACCTGATAGCTTTTAAAAAGAGTGGTTTAAGCTCCGCATTTTTTAAAAGTTTTCTGTTTTGGAAAAAACCGAGTGGTTTTGAAATTGTTCCAACGATTTAACTTTGGTTTGTTTTCTTTACATTAATTTAATGCATCCCAACAATTAATCCTACCATTGCAGAAAACAACGAAAATATGACGTACGCTTATGCCATCCGCATTCGCCACTGGGCCCCGTCATCACCCGTTAGGTTACTTAACTAACGACAGAGCGGGGGCTGGACTAGCGCGGATGCAAAACATAAGCAACGCCTACTAGATATCATATATAGATATATACATTCGTCAGATGCAATGATAGCCATTCCAGATCACAGATGAACACATTGGATATGCTAGGAATCCGCGTTTCATTCGAGCCTGCAACGAAAGACGGATTACACGGTCGCGATGAATAGCCAAAACCCCACCCTAGACCCGTATGGGTGCGGCAAACTACCCGCCAAGTACTCGAAGTGAAGCAACCTCCCTCAACAACGTGGGTAGGCCACTCGGCACTTCAAAGTACCCGGTAGTTTGTGCACCCCATCTTGGGTCTATCCTAGGAGGAAAAACAGTAAAAGAAATAATATACAATGGCGGCTACAACCTCATCCCGGATGTGCGGCCATAAAAATAATATTACATCAATTTACAATTTACATCAAATGAAAGATAAATAAACTCTCATCTCACAAACCCCGGCTATTCATCCGCGACAATCCAACAAGTTCATATACACAATCCAACAACACAGATCACAGATATGTACAACCCCCACTAACGATGTATAGCGATTAGTCGACGTTCAGTACATATATCACATTACAGATATAACCAATTAGATAAATTTATAGAATTTCGATCAATATATCATTTTGAAACTACCCCAAAAACAATACTGTTCTCTGAAGAATCTGGGTAGAAACAAATCATCTTAAAAATCACAAAACAATAAACTGAGAACACTGCAGGAAAAACGAGTCGCGACCGAGTCAACTCGGCCGCGGATCCGCGGCGAAACGCTTGGTTTCGCCGCGCTTCCGCGGTGCTTTGATCGAGTCTTGGGCTCGTTTTTCTTGGTTGTTCCTAAAATACCCTGCATGGATTTTTAGGGTGTGTGGAAATATTTTTAGGGCTGTTTTAAAAATCGGCGGAAAGTATGAGATTTTGACGTGTTTTGCGATTTTTTTTCCGGATCAAAGTTCTAAACACTTTGCTAACATGCTAGTTGTTGTTTAGCTAAGCTCTGAAACCACTGTAAGTCCACATTACCCACCCCGGTGCTTACGAGGAGGCGGAATAGGTAAAAAACGGATTTTAACACAAGGTAACATGGACTAAACTTAGAGGATCTTTGCTAAATAAAAACTAACAAACAAGCTAAAAGTTTTAGCTACAAAGTTAGATGGTTATACCTAGATCTTGAACTCCTTCTCTTCTTGTTGTGGTCCTCCTTCTTGCTTGCTCCTTGGAGTGGTGTAGACGGCTCCTCCTCGTAGTCTTCACTTTGCCGAAGAAAGATCCACCCGAAGGCCTCTACCTTGAGCTCCTACCTCAACCAAGAGGTAACTAGAGTGCTTGGCTTGCTAAACAAAGAACCCTAGAATGAGTAGAGAGAAGTCTTGATGGTTTTATCTCACAAGCTCATAGTTCTCAACACATGAGAGATGAGAGCTTTGAAAGAGGAAGAGGAAGAGCTAGGCATGAGCGAGAAAGAGCAAGAGAGAATTATAGAAAAATAACAACCATCTCTCATATGAGAGAAAATGATAATAATAATAATAATTAAAAGAAATTGTGATGGTTAGTTTTGAATGATCATTATCATTTCAACATTAAATGCATTTTGCAAGAAACAAGAAGCATCTTGCAAGTGAAATGATGATGGTCAAAAGGTCAACAAAAGTCAACCGGTCAACCAAAGTCAAAAGGTCAACAAAAGTCAAATGGTCAACCTAACCATGGCACAATTATCCTTAATTAATATCATTAATCATACCTCTCATTCTCATTAGGGTTAAGAAAAAGTCAACGGTCAATAACCCTAATGAGGTTCCTCTGCCTCTGTCAACTGTGCGTACACACCCGCATCCGTGTTCCGAGGAACACGAATACAATGAGACAAAACCCATCACAAAACAAATACTAGGATCTGGCTTAAACCAAAACCCGCTAGTAATAACTGCCCGGACACCAAACGTGCACAAGTGCGCGGATGTGAATGAACCCCGTCACAAAACCATGCGACCTCTACTCTATTTTGCCCAAAGGCGAATAACCCTCTGTGTGGGACTCTAAAGACTCGACACTACGCTGGCAGTGGGTTTAACCACAGGCCGCAAGCGGTACTAGCTGTACGTAACGGTCCCAAGGTAGATGCCGATAAGAAGACTGATGAGGTGAACCCATCCGAACTCCTACTGAGCCTGAATGTGACAATCTCCGTACAGTCCGGTCTGTTCATCTGAGAGTATCACATGGCGGGCCTAAGGGGGCGGTAAACGTCAGTCCTCTAATAGCGGTACAAGTCGTGTCGGAGTGTAGCCCAGAACACCCTAAGAAAACACTGGAAACGTTACCAGTATTTCTCGCTTACCCTGGCCAGGGACTTTTTGTAATGGCTCTCCTAGACACAGCGCGATATCAACCCCCAATACCGGGAGAGACGAATCCTGTCTAACCGTCACTGCCTCCAAGTGCTTCGGGACTGCACCCAACTACTACCTGTTTGCATGACTCCTTTGAGCCGTGGTAGGGTAGTAATCAAAGAACAGTGGGAACACACTCGAGGCGAAGTGACAGTGTTAAGTCAACGGGCAAGCTGTACTCATGTCACCTGGGAACTGATAACTAACGATAGGCATAATACCAACCAACAGTTCCCAGCGAGTCCTGTCCGGTGTACTCGTAACCTAACGAGCACCCGCATACTATCTTAAGTACGACGTACTAATGGCTGTGGGATAGACCATCTCCCCTGCTGGGATGAGAAGCGCATACACTAGTCTACTCCGGAGTATCGATGCCCCATCTCGATAATCCTACGACCAGGGACCTGTATAAGGATGTGCTTGTAGATTACCCAGCCCCCACTAGTGTGACTGCCATCACAACGCTGGTAATCAAGCAAAGATCCTAAGGGCTCCACTAATGTGTATAGGCGATATGCTAAAACAAACACATGCACACATTAAAGTAGAAACAAACCAAGAAGCATACTACCATTTTGAGTAAGATTGTCTATACAACTGTGAATATCCCAAGCTTCCATTAAGTAATATACAAATTAGTATGATACAGTAATGGCCTCTAGGGCATATACACTAACAACCACTGATATATATATATATATATACACACATGCATATATAACGGCGTCCCATACCACTGATATATATACTTAGAGGTAAAATATCATGAAAACTAGTGTCTAGCATCGACACATAAATACTCATCTATGCGGTATAATTCCTTTCATTTAGTTTAGTTTTTAGTTTCTGTAACATTTCAGAAAAATAAAATATTGTTTTTGGGGATTTTTATAATTAAATAATATTATATTGAATATTTTAATAAGACGGTATAATTAAATACCGATAAATTGGGAAAATTTTGGAAAATTATAGAAATTACTAAAAGAGGGTGTTTTATATGAATTAAGCAATTTTAAGTTAATTGTGATTTATTATACACTATTTTAATAATAATCGCGATTAAATATCGCTAATCGTGCATTAAGCTAGTTTTGTGCATGTGGCATGCACCAAGTCATTTTTCACACTTGTTACATTTTATCATGGCTTTACTTTATTCTTCATGCTTGATTTGGGTTTTTATTATGAGAAGAGAGATGAAAAGAAAAGAAAATAAATGAATATTGTAAGAGGTATGGGCATGAGAGAGAGAAAGATGAGGGGGTCAACCTTGGTCTAGGTCTCATTCCTCTCTCATTTTCTGTTCTTCATTCTCTCTCCCCTCAACTCCCATGGCTTCCCTCTTCCTCCCCCATCTCTTCAACCCTCAAAACACCCCCAAAACAACATCAAAAGTCCATCCCCATTTCATAAAAAATGTGCACAAGCTCACAAACTACACTTTGGACCAAGAAAGCAAGGATTTTGGACACTTGGGGCAACTCAAGAATTTTCTTGAGTTGCCAAATGAGGTAATTTCTGAACCATTAGTGTAGTATTTAGTTTACTTTATCTTCCATGCATGTTTAGAAGTGATTAGGTAATGTTTAGTGGGGTTTGGAAATTCCTAGAAAAGGATTAGGGTTTGAATTGATTCCAAAAGCGTAATTGAGCTTAGTAGTGACCCTAAACCCCATTTAGTGAAATCATATCGGACCCAAAACCAGAGACAAACCCCAATTCACAAACTTTGAAATTCTGCCGATATCGTATTTTGTGGGAATTGTGTAGGGAAATTGAAATCTGCTAACACTAGGGGACCTGGAAAATTATTTAGTGATCACAGTGATGCATGCAAGCAACCTAGGAGCCACCAATGAAACCCTAGCCCTAACACCCTCTCCATGGCCGCAAATATATTCGTTCTGGCCGCAATTTGTGGCCAGACCTGGTTCATTTTGGTTCGTGCTTGTTCTATAGCTCCATCTCCTGTAATCTAGACCCTCCACATATTCAAAATTGGCTGATTTGACCTAGGGTAAAATCTGAGACCATTTTCATGAGTTGCTTTTTTGATTCGGGGTTATATTTTTCGTATTTTGGATTCTGGATTTTAGTATTTGCGTTTTACCTCGATCACTTGACTTTTGTACGACGATATCGAGGGTTGTTTGGTGGTTTGAAAGGCGTAGTCCGTAGGTTCTGACCTATAGGCTTTTAGCGTGTCGTTTTTGTTTTGAATTGGGTTTTAATGTGGCACGATACATTATGATGTGTAGGTACCCCCATGAGGACTTCAAGATGACAAGCAAGCGCATGGTGACGTCGACAACGGCAAGCGAAGAGCAAGGTGAGTAGATTATATCTACGGGGGAAGTCGGGTGGATGGCGTATAGCACCCCCCAGTTCGTAGTGTAGTGTATGGTATATATATATATATTATGGATATATTCATATGTTTATTTTGAGATTATGAGTATCTAGATAGACTTTGGGAGTCATGGATAATTTTAGTATAATTGGATGATAGCGTCATTAGTTAGTTTAGTCGCGGACCTTAGAATGAGGTTTACACCCACACGCGCATACATGCTTACTTTGTTTTACTTATGCGTATATGGGGATATGTATATATATATATACACATATAGGTATGGGACTATGTGTGTGTGTGTATATATATATATATATATATATATATATATATATATACACGTATACCTACACATGGATGATGAGGATTGTATACAGTATTTGGAGATGAGTCGATGAGATTGGGCATGATGCTATGAGATCGGTGATATGTTTTGTTTCATATTGTGAGATACGACGTGAGATTTTAGCGGGCCTTTAGGCGTATGTTTTCATACACTCATATATATGCAGATGGTATCAGTTTGTACTAGACTTAGATCAGTACCCCAGTTCATGAGATATGATGATAAGGATACCGGATAAATGATGAGATAAATGTGATATTCGACCCGTACCCAGATTTGCGATGTCGTACGATGGATTTACCGTACGAGCTATATATTGATGATTGATCAGCACTCTTGACTCGAGAATGTCATATTGTATATTGTATCATATGTGATACTATTGAGACGGGATCACCGACTATTATATTTATATATATCGACTCAGCCTTAAGTGGTTTTCCCTTACCCTTTCGGTTAGACTGTTCGTTTAGTCCTGTAGTTTACTTGATGTTAGAAAAGACTCAAGTCATACCTTTTTCAAAACTAACGAATTGTGAGTATTTTAAAGACAGGCCAAGGGATTATACGGATATTTTCAAAAGACGCATCTTTTCTTAAAACACCGTAGACCTTATTTTTCTAAACACCACGCTTCGTGTTATTTCAAATGGCAAAACTGTATGACATATATATATTGATGTAGATTCTTCACTGTTGTGTTTATTATTCATTTTCCGCATATTCTTGTTATTCGGATCGCATTGCATGTTTAAATGTGTTTATTGTTATATTAAACCCATGCTGTCAGGACACCAGCACCATTATCGATGATGCGTATGCTCCACGTACACCTGCTTGCCGGCTCACACACTTCATCATCGATAATTGCCATGTCACTACACAGTAGGATTGTTGCATCAAGATATGACTCCTTACATGACATACTTGCGTACATGCATATTGTACACTCATACTTGCGTACACACATATTGTACACCCATACTTGCATACATATGTATTTGCACATACATAGATGATTCTGGCTTGATTTTGGAGATTTGGGAACCGCAAGATATATTTTAAAACCGGATTCATTTTAAAAGAGCGGTTTCCCCTCGATATGTGCATATTACTGTTCCATGTTGCATGATATACGGATATGCTTACATTTCTGTTATATGTCGCATGCATCATGCTATATGATTATACGCAATGAGATATGTTGTTTTCATGAGATTTCTGGATTTGGGAACCGTGGTTATTTCAAAAGAGAGTATATATTGTTTTAAAAACCTGGTTACCTTTGATATGATATTTCAGTACGTCCACCATGTGTTTTCTCGGTTCTGAAAGTGGCATGTGAAACCCGATTCGAGGAGCGGTAGGCACCGTCTGCGGGTATATGGTGGACTCGGTGAGGTACCCTGGGGCAAGAAGACTCGTATTGTTAGATGGTGAACCTGGCAGGGGAGCACTACCTACCGGTGATAGTATATGGACTCGGCGGTTATCCGGAGGATACCGACTAGAGTAGTGAGATGGATATGAGGGCCAACCAGGGTATGCGGCGCCTGAGATATATTTGGATTTACGTGCCGATGTTGGGCATAGGTTTGGATATGAGGGCCGACTAGGGTGTGCGGCGCCTGAGATATATGAGAATTTACGTGCCGATGCTGGGCACAGGTTTCATGATGTTTTCGAGTGTCGATGCTAGACACTCAGGTTCCATGATTTTGATGTGTCGCGAGGGACACATGTTGATTTATATCCTCATACTTTCATGCATATGCTTTTATGACTTTTACATGCATGATGTTGTTATGTCATTGGTTGACACGTGGACGAGATCCACATGCATACAGGCATTGATTACATAGTTGGATGATATCCACATACTTATAGACTTCATGATTGAAAGGTACCTAGACACCACAAAGAGGTCTCATGAAGCATCGGACATGCCATTTCAAAAATTTTGGTGCCGAGAAACCCTAGACTACGGATCGTTGCTAGAATTTTAGGCGAAAAGAAAAGCTAGTTAACACTTAACTATAAGGATATGGAAATTACAACCTTTGTAGATCCGGATATCCACCTCCACGGCTCCGCAAGGGCGTCCTCTCGCTGTCCATCTTGAAGCTTGAACTCTCGTGACGGCTTCATCGGAGAAACGTGCGAAATAGGTCGTCGGCTTCGTGTCAAAGACGATCTACGTCGAGGTTGCACAAACTCAAGCTCCGACTTCACAAACTTATGAAACTTGTGAAGTAAACACCCAAAACAACTTGGCAAGAGGTAGAGGGTGAAGAAATAGGAGGTGGGTTCACTTTAGAATTGGATTTATCTCACTTTAACTCAAGTTGCCATTGATGGACCTTGAGCTTGAAGAAGAAGAAGAAGATGAAGATGATGAAAGAAAGATAAGTCTTCATATTTTAAAATAAAACTAATATGAATACTTATCATATCTTGACCATGGTCAAGTGTAGAGATTAAACCAAGGTTAGTAAGTGTGGTTAGGGTTAAGGATGAGATAAGGATGGTGGACTTTGTCAAAGCTTCATGAAGCTTCAACATAGCTCCAAAATAAGCCACCATTCTTAACTTAATCCTTTCAAATAAATAAACAAATAAATAAATGAAAAACCAAAACCCTAATCATCACTTAACCATGGTTTAACCCTTTACACTTAATCACATTATCAAGTATCATCAAACATGATACAAAGTAGTGCACTAAAGCATATCACATATACAATGTGCATCAAGTGAGAAAAATCCGTTTAAAGTGAACCAATACTAGTTAATGCAATGCAATATAACAAATATATAATTATGCATTAAATCATTAAATCAACATTTGATTCAATGATCCGGTCATGTCGCACATAACCGACTAGAATCTAATGTATCGATTTATCGAATCAATGATTCGATAACTAGGTCATATCGAATATAACCAATCGAAACATATATCGCGAGAATGAAATGCGGTATCACATACACGCATTATTCTCGGTCCTGCACATATCTCATATGCGCTCCTATTTCGTTTCGCTTGAGCCAGGAAACCTCTGTGTAGGACTCTAAAGACTCGTCAATACGCCGGTAGCAGATGATGATCATATCAAGCACCCACAAGCCGCAAGCGGTCTGCTAAACGTAACGGCCACCCGGGTATTGAGCGATCAGAAGATCGACGAGCTAGCCCGCTCACACTCCTGCGAATCCGACCAGTAACACTTACCATACAGTCCGGTCTCTTCGTCTGATATGTCGCATATCAAGTCTAGGGGTGGTATACGTCAGACCCCAATAACCCGATAAGTCGTGCCGATGTGAGGCTCGTAACGGGTCGAGAAACTACTGGTAACACTTACCAGTAAATCTCTGATCAGCCCTGACCAGGGACTTCCCTGCTACGGCCAATCGAGCACAGCGCAACATCAACTCCCAATACCGGGAGAGACGAAACCCCTCCTATCGCTCATTGCCTCCATGTGACTCGGGACTGTACCCAAAGACCACCATTTTGCACGCCCTCATGGACGTGGTAAGGTGGAGATCAAAGCACAGTGGGAATCATACAAGACTCTATGACGATCTCGGGTCTACAGACTAACCTGTACAAGTGTCACCTGAGAACTGCCATCTGACGTGAGGTATAATACCATCTGGGAGTTCTCGGCGCGTCCGTCCAGTGTACCCAGTCTCCACTGAGCACCCGTATACCATCTCTGATGTCAAACACCAATGGATATGGGATCATCCATCGCCCATCACATGGGTCGAGAAGCGTATACGCTAGTCTACTCTGGTATATCGATGCCCCATCTCGATACACCCACGACTAGGGACCTTGAAGGATGTACTTATGGACTACCATGTCCCCACTAGTATGATCTCCATCATAGTCCAGGTAGTCAAGTACAAATCCTAAGGGCTTTACCAACATGTAACTATAAGACAGTATAAAGAGACTAGTGTACATGTTAAGATAAATAGCAACCAGATAGCATACTATCATGTCGAGCAAGAAAGTCATCTCTATATATGTCCAAGCATCCAATATAATATATATAATCTGTACAATACTGGCCTCTACGGCATACATACAACTAACAATCTCCCACTTGCACTAGGGCCAGCTGCTGTAGTATCTCATACCGAGCATCCCGAAGAGTCTCTCAAACTGTATCTGGGGAATGGCCTTCGTGAGTGGATCCGCCGTGTTGTTCTTCGTGTCAACTCTCCTGACCTCGATCTCCCGGCGATCAACTATCTCCCGGATCAGGTGATACCGCCTCAGAATATGCCTGGACCGCTGATGGGACCTGGGTTCCTTGGCCAAAGCCACCGCTCCATTGTTATCGCAATACAAAGGTATTGGATGCTCAATGGATGGAACCACTCCAAGTTCAGAAATGAACTTCTTGATCCAGACAGCTTCTTTAGCAGCATCGTTGGCAGCGATGTATTCAGCCTCCATCGTCGAGTCTGCCACGGTTTCCTGCTTGGAACTCTTCCAGCTAACCGCCCCTCCGTAAAGGGTAAAGACAAAACCCGACTGCGACTTAGAGTCGTCCTTATCACTCTGGAAACTGGAATCGGTAAAGGACTCCACTTGGAGTTCTCCGTTACCATACACCAAGAACATATCTCTAGTCCTTCGTAAGTACTTGAGAATGCTCTTCACAGTTGTCCAGTGACTCTCTCCAGGATCAGCTTGATACCTACTCACTACACTTAGTGAGTATGCTACATCGGGTCTGGTACATAGCATCGCATACATGATAGAGCCTACTGCCGAAGCATAGGGTATCCCTTGCATGCGAGCTCTCTCCAAATCAGTCTTAGGAGACATCTCTTTGGAGAGAGTGACTCCAGAGATCGTGGGTAAGTTCCCACGCTTGGACTCTTCCATACTAAACCTCTTTAGTATGGTGTCAATGTACCTGGATTGGGACAATCCCAAAATCCGTTTGGATCTATCTCTATAGATCCTAATTCCCAATATGCAGGAGGCATCACCAAGATCTTTCATTGAGAATCTTTGTGATAAGAAGAGCTTGACCGATTGCAGCATAGGAATATCATTTCCTATCAAGAGTATGTCGTCCACGTACAATACGAGGAAGACAACTTTACTCTCTGCCACCTTCTTGTAGATACAAGGTTCATCTGGATTTTTGACGAAATCAAACTCTTTGATAACGACGTCAAAGCAGATGTTCCAACTCCGCGATGCTTGCTTTAATCCATAAATGGATTTAAGCAGCTTGCACACCTTCCCGCTGCTCCCACTGTCTACGAAGCCCTCTGGCTGAGTCATGTACACGCACTCTTCTAAATCACCATTTAGAAAGGCGGTCTTAACATCCATTTGCCAGATTTCGTAGTCATGAAAGGCAGCAATGGCAAGCATGATTCGGATGGATTTAAGCATAGCCACTGGAGAAAAGGTTTCGTCATAGTCCACACCTGGTCTTTGACGAAAACCCTTTGCTACAAGTCTAGCTTTGAAAGTCTCCACTTTCCCATCTACACCAAGTTTCTTCTTGAAGATCCACTTGCTCCCAATGGGTTTTACCCCTTCAGGAGCAACTTCCAAAGTCCATACTTTGTTGGTGTACATGGAATCCATCTTGGACCGCATAGTATCCAGCCATTTCACTGAGTCCCCACTCGTGATGGCCTGCTCGAAGCTAGTTGGGTCATCATCCTCCATGATGCAATCCTCGCTTCCACCATCAATGAGAAAATCGTAGTATCTCTCAGGTGGACGAGAAACCCTACCAGATCGGCGGAGAGGCTGAGGTTCGTCGGAAGCTACTGAATGCTTTGGTTCCACTAAATCTTCTATTGTGTTTTGTTCAGCTGGAACCTCTTCCAGTTCTACCTCAGAGCCACTAATTTCTTTTGCAAGAAATTCCTTTTCTAAAAAGGTGGCATGTTGAGCAACAAATACTCTTTGTTCCTCACTGTGGTAGAAGATATACCCTCGCGAATGTTTGGGATATCCAACAAACTTACACAAAACAGATCTTGCCTCGAGTTTGTCCGGTTTTTGTCTTTTGACATAGGCCGGGCAACCCCATATCTTTATAAAATTAAGATATGGTCTCTTCCCTTCCCATATCTCATATGGTGTGGTAGGCACAGATTTGGTGGGAACCCTGTTCAGTAGGTATGCTGCTGTTTCCAGTGCATATCCCCAGAAGGAAATAGGCAACTCAGCTACACTCATCATAGAGCGCACCATATCTAATAGGGTGCGGTTTCTCCGCTCCGATACACCGTTGTGCTGTGGTGTATATGGAGGAGTTAGCTGAGAGAGAATCCCATTCTCTTTTAGGAAGTCCAGGAATTCAATGCTCAAGTATTCTCCTCCTCGATCAGATCGTAGGATTTTAATACTTTTTCCGGTTTGGTTCTCAACTTCTTGTTTATATTCCCTAAATTTCTCAAAAGCTTCTGATTTGTGTTTCATCAGGAACACATACCCGAACCTAGAGAGATCGTCAGTGAATGTAATGAAGTATGAAGAACCATCCCTGGCATGTGTAGACATGGGACCGCATACATCACTATGTATTAGTCCTAAGAGTTCGGTAACTCTTTCTCCGTGTCCCGTAAACGGAGTCTTGGTCATCTTGCCTTTGAGACATGACTGGCAAGTGTCATAGGATGAAAATTCAAACGGATTTAAATATCCATCCTTATGCAACTTAGCTAGTCGTGTCGCATTGATGTGACCCAGTCTACAATGCCACAAGAAGGATTCGTTGAGTTCAGAACTCTTCCTCTTGTGTGTGTTTGTTATGCTCAGAACTGTTGATTGATTTAGAACATAAATGCCATTGCACAACGTGCCTGATCCAACCAACTTTTGGTTACGGAAAATGTTCATAACATTGTCCTGTAATACAAAATTATATCCCTCTTTACTTAATAAAGAAACCGATATAATGTTGCATATCAGGTTCGGCATGTAATAGCATTCGTTCAGAACCAATGTATTACCAGTTGGTAATACAAGGTGATATTCCCCGACAGTCTTGGGTGCAACAATTGCACCATTTCCAACTCTAATGTTTTTATCACCTTCTCCAAGTTCTCTACCTTTCCTAAGCCCATGTAACTGATTACATATATGGGATCCTGACCCGGTATCTAATACCCAGGACGTAGAGCAAATGGAGAAACAGTTCTCAGTAACGAACACACCCGAAGAAAATGCATCAACATGTACTTTCTTCATTCGGGTGGCATGGGAATCCTGGTATTCCCCTATATCCTGTTCATTCCTATAACTCTTATAAGAAAGAACGGAACCAACGTTCCCCAGCACAGTATAACATGCGGGTTTGGTCAATACATCCATATTATTATCTTGATTAAGGCATGAAATGGTCGCTACCTGGAGAGAGAGAGAAGAAAACACTTTAGCGTAAGCTCGTGCAAGATCAGATTGGTTATTATCTTATCTAATCAGGATGGCTCCCACTGCTTTTTATCAAATCTTCCTCCAAACCCTAAAAGGAAAGACTAGCCGGGATTAATTACACACTACAGGTTCGCCAATCTTTCAGCCAGGCCAGTGTCGGTACTTTGAGGGAGGTCCCCCGTGCTTTCGCACGAACCTAATTAATGTAAACCTCGTTTTCCCAGAGGCGTAACCTCGTTAACACCTTTCTAGACACCTACTTGATCGGCTAATTGTAATGTGTAAAACTCTCCCAGGAGTAACTCTTACTCGCAGCGGGTATCGGGATCCAACTATCTCATAGAAGGTATGCAATCTCATTGCAAATTTCAACACTTGAAATTCCCGATAATATTTTGCCCCAAGCATCCTATGACCTTGACGGAGGTCAACAAACCACAGGGTGCAAGTCAAGTTCAACCCGTCATTTCTTGATTGAATCAAACCCACCCGCACGACCCTTGACGGAGGTCAACAAGGTCGTACGACTACCCTAATCCAATCTGCATCATATGCATAAGCAGACAAATACTAGTTAGCTACCGCACACTACGCCTTGACGGAGGTCAACAAACGTAGCACGAATACTAAGTAGGATTTATCTGAAATGACGGAGGGCTACGCAGGTTTTCATAAAACCATGAGCGTAATGAACTTGATATCGTTGTAGAATCAAATGAAGTTTTGAAATGGAGTGATTTTGAGGCTTTTCTGGTTTTGCTAAAGGAGTCACTCCCGGTGAAGGGATCTCGGTCCTTTCCTCGTCGAATGAGGTGCGGGATATATCATATATATCGCTGTGCAAAGCAAAAACTCAAAAGCAATCAAAACCAAACCGAGTGTGTAGCATCTGCCAGTTATTGCTAAAGGAGTCACTCCCGGTGAAGGGATCTCGGTCCTTTCCTCATCGAATAAGGTGCGGGGTATATCATATATACCGCTGTGCAAAGCAAGAACTGTAGCTACCTGTTTTATTTTAAAATTCGATTCTACAACATCTTAGGTTTCTTTTCTTTCATTAATCACATTAATGAAGTCCCATCATTTAAATACCTAAACATCACAGATAGATATGACGTACACTTATGCCATCCGCATTCGCCTCGATGTCCCCTCGTGCACCGTTAGGTTAGGTAACTAACGACAGAGCAGGGCAGGGCTAGCGCGGGTGTAAAACATAAGTAACGTCTATATAATATATCATATATACTATATACTATATCCATCACAGAGTCACAACACAGATATCGCAGCAGAATAAACATATGAAATATTGGATATACTAGGACGTCCGTGTTTTCAATACGAGCCAGTATAAAACACGGATTCCACGGTCGTGATGAATAGCCAATCCCACACCCCTAGACCCCTATGAGAGCGGCAAGCAATCCTGCCAATTCTAGGGTTAGGAGACCCGGACTCGACTCCTCGAGTTGGTCTCCCACTGGACCCCAGAACCCGGTTACTTGTGCTCCCCTCCTTGGGTCTATCCTAATGCGGAAAAGTAAATAATATACAAAGGGTGACAACTTCCGCTACCTGGAAGCGCCCCAAATAAAAGAATATTACATACAAGTTTTTACATTAATGAAAATGAAAAACACTCATCTCACATAAAAAAAACCCGGCTATTCAAACACGACGATCCAATATAACATATCCAGCAACACATAACATCACATGTCATCAACGTAAGTAAGTATGCATACCCCAATTGTCGTTAACGTATAGCAACGAAACCGGCGATATGAACATACTA
Organism: Agapanthus africanus; assembly: GCA_030015575.1. Taxonomy (NCBI): domain Eukaryota; kingdom Viridiplantae; phylum Streptophyta; class Magnoliopsida; order Asparagales; family Amaryllidaceae; genus Agapanthus; species Agapanthus africanus. The sequence goes on along the minus strand of JASDDO010000024.1, from coordinate 513,486,089 downwards.
CACTTACGGTCACAGAAAAGAAAGTGTAAAACTACAACAATTGGAATCCGCAATCTCTTTAGACATCGCATGCCTAACAGATATAAATCCCGCATTTTAGTCTCATTATCGAAAACTCTTTTCAATATCATATGGGACTAAATTGCTAGATTTATAACATTCATTCAGTTATCTCATAACTACTTGTGAATTCCAATTATTGTATCACATTCCAGATAAACAGAAAATGTTAAACTTTCCGATCGAACATTCGAACACCCAAGTTTTCCCAATACAGATTAACACATGAAATAAGTCTAACAACATTCAGTTCGTACCTCAGTACCAACGGTCCAGCCGTAGAAGGGTCAAGCCAACGCCTCACATGTGGCACGCCGTACTGCCCCAAACCCGAAGGTTCAAAGGGCAGTTCAAGACGGTCACATAATCGAGTTAAGGTTTGTTGTCTTCTAGAGGGACCATCGAGTTACTTGCACTACTTAGAACGTCGTTAAACTACGGAAAAATCCAACACTTGGAAATTTCCCAACAGGGGAAAAATTGGGTATTTATATCCGGTCGAACTTTTTAACATATTCTAAAATTTATCTGGAAAAACACTTAGACAAAGTTTGATATTCCGATCGAATCGTCGATTCCCAATATAACCCCAGAGCACTCAACCCTTAAATCAATTTAAAAATACCCAGAAAACTCACCAGAATTTATCAGGTATTACTGTGTAGAAATAGTGGGTTGATGTCACCAGATGGCCGCGGAACAGCGGCAGAAGGCATGCTTGTGCCGCGTTTCCGCGGCACAATGAACAGTTCAGGGAAACGTTTTACACAGTAATGCTTAGAATTCTATGCTGAATTTTTTAGACATTTTTAATATCAAAAATTCCCAGATTTATGAAAATGTCCAGAGAGCTCTAAAGTATTTGGGTTTCGGGTTGGTTCGGACTTCAAACTCCGTCTAGATTTCGCCTAAGGCTCTAGCTAGGCTCTGATACCAGTGAAAGGTTCCTAGACACCACAAAGAGGTCTCATGAAGCATCGGACATGCCATTTCAAAATTTTTGGTGCCGAGAAACCCTAGACTAAGGATCGTTGCTAGAATTTTAGGCGAAAAGAAAAGCTAGTTAACACTTAACTATAAGGATATGGAAATTACAACCTTTGTAGATCCGGATATCCACCTCCACGGCTCCGCAAGGGCGTCCTCTCGCTGTCCATCTTGAAGCTTGAACTCTCGTGACGGCTTCATCGGAGAAACGTGCGAAATAGGTCGTCGGCTTCGTGTCAAAGACGATCTACGTCGAGGTTGCACAAACTCAAGCTCCGACTTCACAAACTTGTGAAACTTGTGAAGTAAACACCCAAAACAACTTGGCAAGAGGTAGAGGGTGAAGAAATAGAAGGTGGGTTCACTTTAGAATTGGATTTATCTCACTTTAACTCAAGTTGCCATTGATGGACCTTGAGCTTGAAGAAGAAGAAGAAGAAGATGAAGATGATGAAAGAAAGATAAGTCTTCATATTTTAAAATAAAACTAATATGAATACTTATCATATCTTGACCATGGTCAAGTGTAGAGATTAAACCAAGGTTAGTAAGTGTGGTTAGGGTTAAGGATGAGATAAGGATGGTGGACTTTGTCAAAGCTTCATGAAGCTTCAACATAGCTCCAAAATAAGCCACCATTCTTAACTTAATCCTTTCAAATAAATAAACAAATAAATAAATGAAAAACCAAAACCCTAATCATCAATTAACCATGGTTTAACCCTTTACACTTAATCACATTATCAAGTATCATCAAACATGATACAAAGTAGTGCACTAAAGCATATCACATATACAATGTGCATCAAGTGAGAAAAATCCGTTTAAAGTGAACCAATACTAGTTAATGCAATGCAATATATCAAATATATAATTATGCATTAAATCATTAAATCAACATTTGATTCAATGATCCGGTCATGTCGCACATAACCGACTAGAATCTAATGTATCGATTTATCGAATCAATGATTCGATAACTAGGTCATATCGAATATAACCAATCGAAACATATATCATGAGAATGAAATGCGGTATCACATACACGCATTATTCTCGGTCCTGCACATATCTCATATGCGCTCCTATTTCGTTTCGCTTGAGCCAGGAAACCTCTGTGTAGGACTCTAAAGACTCGTCAATACGCCGGTAGCAGATGATGATCATATCAAGCACCCACAAGCCGCAAGCGGTCTGCTAAACGTAACGGCCACCCGGGTATTGAGCGATCAGAAGATCGACGAGCTAGCCCGCTCACACTCCTGCGAATCCGACCAGTAACACTTACCATACAGTCCGGTCTCTTCGTCTGATATGTCGCATATCAAGTCTAGGGGTGGTATACGTCAGACCCCAATAACCCGATAAGTCGTGCCGATGTGAGGCTCGTAACGGGTCGAGAAACTACTGGTAACACTTACCAGTAAATCTCTGATCAGCCCTAGCCAGGGACTTCCCTGCTACGGCCAATCGAGCACAGCGCAACATCAACTCCCAATACCGGGAGAGACGAAACCCCTCCTATCGCTCATTGCCTCCATGTGACTCGGGACTGTACCCAAAGACCACCGTTTTGCACGCCCTCATGGACGTGGTAAGGTGGAGATCAAAGCACAGTGGGAATCACACAAGACTCTATGACGATCTCGGGTCTACAGACTAACCTGTACAAGTGTCACCTGAGAACTGCCATCTGACGTGAGGTATAATACCATCTGGGAGTTCTCGGCGAGTCCGTCCAGTGTACCCAGTCTCCACTGAGCACCCGTATACCATCTCTGATGTCAAACACCAATGGATATGGGATCATCCATCGCCCATCACATGGGTCGAGAAGCGTATATGCTAGTCTACTCTGGTATATCGATGCCCCGTCTCGATACACCCACGACTAGGGACCTTGAAGGATGTACTTATGGACTACCATGTCCCCACTAGTATGATCTCCATCATAGTCCAGGTAGTCAAGTACAAATCCTAAGGGCTTTACCAACATGTAACTATAAGACAGTATAAAGAGACTAGTGTACATGTTAAGATAAATAGCAACCAGATAGCATACTATCATGTCGAGCAAGAAAGTCATCTCTATATATGTCCAAGCATCCAATATAATATACATAATCTGTACAATACTGGCCTCTAGGGCATACATACAACTAACAATGATATAGTTGACACTGATTTCATGATGATTACATTGATCACACCTCATGTTTATGATATGTTGCTACCTGAGGCACTAACACGAGCACTTGGTATTACACTTATATATAGATGTTTACCCTTGCCATCTTATCATGCTTCAGACTTTATCATATTGAGGATGTATATTACTGATCGTATTGACTTAGGATTGAGTCATATATACGATTTCTGCTCTATGATATTTTCTACTCACGAGTTGGTAACTCACCCCCGTTGTGCCACGGTTTCTTGCAGGTTATGCCGTACAGGTTTCATTGCGACTTTGCTGGCACACTGCTTTCATTATAGGTGATTTGCTTTGGTAGGTGGGTTCACTTGTATCGTGACCACCATTGTACTCTAATTTTTTTCAGTTGTATCTAGTAAACTCCATCAACCAGACTTGTATATTATTTCAGACTTAGAAAACCAGTTGTATATTCTTTCGACCTTAGAGTCGCGCGTTATATTAGTATGGTTTTCTTAGTGATTTTGAGTTTCCTTTTGAGTTTGGTCCTCGCCCTTCAGCGTTGTATATTATATTGCTTGCGTGGTTGTGACCGTCGATTGACGAAGAGCTAGCTCCCTCTTGGGGATGCCTTTTATCATTGTGCATATATTATTCATGTTGTACCCCGTTTGGGGCCAGTATTTACAAAGAAACTCTGCCGAATTTTTCAGAAAAGACTTGAGATTTAAAAATGCATATTCGGCTTATATTATTTAAAACCCCTTGTTTTAAGACACGTTTTCTTCACTTCTTATTTAAAATGGTTTAGATTTCTGGGATTTTTGGCTTACTTGAATTAGATGGGGTCATATAGACTTCATATGATTCAAGTGCCAGTCACGTGCCATTTCAGGTCGTGACAGTTTCTTAGCATCCAATAGTAGTTTAGAGTTAAATCGATTTAGATTGTGATGTTTGGAAATTCCAAGAGAAGGTTTAGGGTTTGAGTTGTGTTATGGTGATGTGTAGTGGCTGTTACAAGACCTTAGTGTTAGAATTCTGGACAAAACCAGAGATTAGACACCAAGATACGAACTTTAGATTTGCCGATGTCGGGTTTTTGTGGATTTAGTGATGGTATTTAGAGATCTGCTGCTACCCTGAGACCCCAAAAATTATATAGCGATTACAGAGAGATGAGCAGGCAACCTAGAAGCACCACCTAAAACCTGAGCCCCTACCCTCGATTTCTGGCCACAGATTTATTGATTTGGACCACAATTTGCGGCTATGTTGTGAGGAAATGTGTTGAATTTTGGACCATGGCTTTGTTAGATGATATCTAGAGCAACCCTGTATGCAAAATTCTCTAGTTTGGCCTAGGGTGAAATCTGGGAGTGGTTTTCCTAGGTTGCTATTTTCATGTTTTGCGATTCTAAAACTTGGGTTTTGGTATTTGATATTGTATTGGGTTGTTGGACATTTGTACGTCAACGACGAGGGTTGTTTGGTTGCTTTTGCATGCGTAGACTATGGGTTCTAACCTATAGGCGATCCGTGTACCGTATTGGTTTTTCGGACTTGATTTTAATAGCATTTGCAATTGTGTATTTATTGTAAGTACCTTCGCGTGGATTCTGGGACGACGAAGCACATCGACTACAGCTGAACAAGGAGTTTTGCAGGTGAGTAGATTTATATCTACGGGGGAGTCGGGTGGATGGCGTATAGCACCCCTACAAACTTTGATGGAAACCGATATATAGAGAATGGTTAAGGTAACCGTGTTAGAAAATTATGAATATGGTTAAAGAATTAGTGGGAGATAAGAAATACCATGACTTAAGGTTATAGCTTATAGTTTAGGTGACATGATATGATAGGAAAGATGTCTCGAATTGATGTTTAAGGATGTAAAACGTAAATGTGAATTACTATATAGATATAGATAGGTAGTTGCAAAGAGAATCAATAGGAGATTATAGTGGCATGTTATGAGGTCGATAAATATGACTTTAGACTAATAAGATGTCTTGATATGAGATTTATACGGATGTGACCTGAGAGATAGGTATATATATATATATATATATGGATAATGATGAGAATAATGAGTGATATGTCGTACGAGACGTTAGGTCCGTATCCTTATTGTCATATAGGTTGATAGAATCCCTAATCGTTTAATGCCTCCGTACGATGGATTACCGTACGTGATGAGTTTGACTTGATGATTGATCCATACCCTTGACTAGAGGATGTTGTACGATGTATTATACCGTACGTGATGTTGTGAGGCTGGATGCCGATTGATAGATTCTCCGACTCGATTATATTATAGATGCGTATACCTTATAGCATCACACTCACGATTTACTTTATGCCACGTTCAGGATATTCTCATTTGCATTATATATATATGTGCTGGTACACCTATACTATTATCGATGATGCGTATGTTACACTTATATAGATTGGCCGGCTCACACACTTCATCATCGATAATTGCTATGTCACTTACACAGTAGAATTGCTACCTCATGCTATGATATACTTGTTATGTTCACATCACCATACTATGTCGTATGATATACTGATATTGTCACATCACTGTTCCATGTTGCATGATATACTGAGATGCTCACATTTCTGTCATATGTTTACATATATCATGCTTTACGATTATATGCACTGAGATGTTGTTTTCATGAGATTTCTGGATTTGAGAACCGTGATTATTTCAAAAGAAAGTATGTATTGTTTTAAAAATTCGGTTTCTCTTGATATGATATTTCGAGACGTCCACCATGTGTTTTCTCGGTTCTGAGATTGACATGTGAAACTCGATTCGAGGAGCGGTAAGCACCGTCTGCGAGTACATGGTGGACCCGGTGAGGTACCCCGGGGCAAGAAGACTCGTATTGTTAGGCGGTGAGCCTAGCAGGAGAGCACTACCTACCGGTGATAGTATTTGGACTCGACGGTTATCCGGAGGATAGCGATTGGAGTCGTGAGATAGATATGAGGGCCGGCCAGAGTATGTGGCGCCTGAGGGCCGATCTGAGGATGTGGCACCTGAGATATGAGGATTTATGTGTCAATACTGGACACGGGTTTCATGATGTTTCGAGTGTCGGTGTTGGACACTCAGATTCCATGATTTGGATGTGTCGTTGATGGACACACGTTAGTGATATCCTCATATTTACATGAATATGCTTTCATGATATTTACATGCATGATGTTGTTGTGTCATTGATGGACACGTAGATGTTATCTACATGCAGATAGGCATTTGATTATTGTTGGCACATATGCAGTTACGGTCACCCTAGATATCATAGTTTTACCTTTATGATATGGTTGACCTAGGAAATCGTTATTTTATTCGATTTCTACCTGATAATGTTTTCTACTCATGAGTTGGCAACTCACCCCCGTTGTGCCACAGTTTTTGCAGGTTGACCGCATGGATCAGTAGCGGCATCGCTGGCACACAACTGCCTTCGGGTGATTTGCTTTGGTAGGTGGTACATGTTGGATCGTGCCACTCTTGTATTATTATTTTTATTGTATCTTGTCAACTCCAACAATCAGAAACTAGTATTTGTCTAAGTAGTGAGACTTAGCAAGACTTGTAGTTGCAAAACTTAGAGCGATGGGTTATATGTTCGCTTGGTGGGTTGATGTCTTGCTTATTTCATTGTTCTTCGTGCTGATCTTCGTCGTTGGGCGTCGTATACATATATTCTGTTGGTTGTGATTCCGCCGATTGGCGAAGAGCTAGCTCCCGCTTGGGGATGCCTTTTATATTATCATGTGTATGTGGTTTTGGATCAAAATATATAAAGGAGGTGCTGCCTAAATTTTTAAAAGACGAAACATGTTTTTCAACTAATAAAATCTACTTGTATTTTTCATGTTCCATTATCTATGCATTTAAGAAAACCTTGATTTCATCATACCTTTATTTCAAAACTTTACCTCTTTTATTTTCTTTAAAATGGTTTAGATTGCTGGGCTTCGGCTTACTTAATTTACGTTGCGCTTTTAGACGTTGCGTAATTTAAGTGCCAGTCGTGAGCTAATATTTTCGGGTCGTGACAACTTCGTACTGAACCAATCCTCGAAGTTCTACCATCTGTTGAGGAGCCGTGTAAAGTTGACCTCAAAGTTCTTCCCGACCACCTCAAGTATGCATATTTGGGTGATAACGAAACGCTTCTAGTTATAATCGCAACCGATCTTGTGCCTGAGCATGAGTCGGCACTCATGAATGTTCTAAGAAAGAACATGGAAGCAATTAGTTGGTCAATGGCTGATATCAAAGGAATCTGCCCCGCTATCTGTCAGCACAGAATCCATATGACTGATGATTCCAAATCCTTCAAGGATTCTCAACGCCGGCTAAACCCAGTTATGAAAGAAGCGGTGCAGAAAGAAATGATGAAGTGTCTTGACAATGGAATCATTTATCCCATATCTGATAGCAAATAGGTAAGCCCCATTCATATCATACCAAAGAAATCAGGAATCACAGTAATTACGAATGAAGCAAACGAGCTAGTCCCAATCCACACACAGATGGGTTGGAGGGTCTGTATTGATTACAGAATGCTCAACACAGTAACTCGCAAGGATCAGGACAAGATAACTTTTACTTGTCTTTTTTGTACATTCACCTACGCCGCATGCCCTTTGGGATGTGCAATGCACTAGAAATATTTCAGCGGTGCATGATGAGCATATTTTTCTGACATGGTAGAGCAATTTCTGGAAGTGTTCATGGATTATTTCTCCTTCTTTGGAGATTCATTTTCTGAATGTTTAAGGTATCTCGAACTGGTGATGATACGATGCAAAGAAAAACACCTCACACTCAATTGGGAGAAGCGTCATTTCATGGTCAAACACGGCATTGTGTTAGGCTACATCATCTCTGAAAATGGCATTAAGGTCGATAAAGCGAAAATCAATGTCATTTCAGGTCTCCCACCTCCACGGATTGTCCATGACATCAGGGCATTCCTAGGCCACGCCGGGTTTTACAGGCGTTTCATCAAGGATTTTAGCAAACTAGCTAGACTTTTGACTTCTTTGATGGCTAAGGATGTTCCTTTCGAGTTTAATTCCAAGTGCCTTGCTGCTTTCAAACTGCTAAAATTAGAGGTCACTTCCGCTCCGATCTTAAGTACACCAAACTGGAACGAACCATTCAAGCTGATGTGCGATACTTCTAACTTTGCAATTGGCGTTGTCTTGAGACATCGATTAGAAAAGAAGCCGCACGTGATACAGTACGCAAGCAGGACGTTGAATGATGCACAGCTGAATTACACTACCACGGAAAAGGAATTCTTAGTTGTCGTCTATGCACTTGAAAAGTTTCATCCGTACTTAATCGGTACCTACGTCATAATTTATACTGATCATTCTGCACTTAAGCATCTCTTTGTAAATAAGGATGCCAAAACTAGATTAATACGTTGGATTCTCCTTCTTCAAGAGTTTGACTTGACCATCAAAGATAAAAAGAGAACCGACAATGTTGTTGCTGATCATCTGTCTCACCTGATTAATGCACCAATTGAGGACATTCCAATCAATGAACAATTTCCAGATGAACAACTTCTCTCCATATCAGTCGAACCCTGGTTCGCTGATATCGTGAACTATCTTGTCACCAGAGAAACACCTTCCTTTGGTCGAAACGGGACAAGTCAAAATTTCTCTCCCAAGTCAAATTTTTTTATTGGGATGAGCCTTATCTGTTCAAGTATTGTCCTGACCAGATCATTAGAAAATGTGTTTCCAGCTCTGAAACGAGAAGTGTGTTGTCATTCTATCATAACCAAACTTGTGGGGGCCATTTTGGACCCAAAAAGACGGCTGAGAAAGTTTTGCAAAGCGGTTTCTGCTGACCGACGCTTTCTAAGGATGCTTTTAAGTATTACAAAACTTGTAGCCGATGTCAGCACTTGGAAAAGATTGGAAAACAAAATCAAATGCCCCTAAATTCCATTCTGGATGTAGAGATTTCGATGTCTGGAATATCGATTTCATGGGGCTGTTCCCTAACTCTTTTGGGAACTTGTACATCTTATTGGCTGTGGACTATGTGTCCAGGTGGGTGGAGGCAGTGCAACATTGAATCAATGACAACAAGGTTGTTATGAAATTCTTGAAAGAGAACATTTTTTTCTCAGTTCAGCATACCTCGCACCATCATCAGTGATAACGAAACACACTTTTGAAACCGGCTGTTCGAATCGCTGATGAAGAAATACTCCATAAGCTATAGATTGTCAACGCCCTATCATCCTCAAACTTGTAGTCAGGTTGAAGTCTCAAATAGACAGATAAAACAAATTCTAGAAAAGACTGTTAGCCACAACCTTAAGGACTGGTCGTTGAAGTTGAATGACGCGCTTTGGATGTTTCGCACCACCTTCAAGACGAATTTGGGTATGTCTCCATACCGACTCATCTTTAGTAAAGCATGTCATCTGCCTGTTGAACTGGAACACCGTGCATTCTGGGCAATTAAACAACTCAATTTCGACCTGAAAAGGCCGGTGAGGCAAGGAAACTTCAATTGAATAAGCTCGATGAGATATGCAATGATGCGTATGAGAACGCCAAACTCTATAAGGAAAAGACGAAAGACTTTCATGATAAGGCGATTCTCCGAACAATGTTCACAGTAGGACAGAAGGTTCTACTGTACGATTCTCGACTTCATCTGTTTCCAGGGAAATTGAAGTCACGATGGACAAGTCCATTTCTTGTGCGCACCATTTTTTCGCATGGTGTAGTCGATAATGAAGATCCACACTCTGGCAACACCTTTAAAGTCTATGGCCAGTGTCTAAAGCCATTTTTAGAAATGACAGCGGAACCGGAGGAGCTCATGTTTTTACATGAGCCGCGTTATAACGATTAATCACGTCCCCACCTCTTGTAAATACAAGTTTTGTCTCTTTTTGGGTCTTTTTCTAAAAATCATGTGTAAACATTTGTTTTTAATTACTTTTTGTGGGGGGCTTATGTGTAAAATGCCATTAAAAACACTCCCTAACTCAGCCGAACCTTCATTCTGAATTTTTCCCAAAACCAAAATACCCTCTCTTCCTCCCCGACCCCCTCCCTCCAGATCTAGCCCCAAATCCTAAATTGGACCGCCGGAATATTCGTATTGGCCGCATCTGGCGGTCCGACCTCCCCCGTTCACGATGAAATTTTCCCCTCTATAAGCTTCTCCCATTCTCTTTTCAGTTCTATAGGCAATTTCTTTCAATTTCTACGATGATTACTTTTGAATGTGAGAAGAATTTCTTAGATGTTTTTTCCGATGAAACGTATAGGGAGTACTTCTATGATGAAATTTGTCGGATGGGGTAGGAATTTCTGATTTATGGCAGTAAGGACCTCTTTTCTATTACGGAATTGGTTGAGGATTTTTACGATGCGTTGAGAAATGGTGAGCCGGGTATGGGATATGTAGAATTTTATTTTCGAAGGAGAAGAAGAATTTTTCAACCCGATACGATCTCAAGAGTGACTAACATCCCGATGAGGCCAGGAAATCAGCAACCAAATGAACTTGCGGTGTATCATTCTTTGTTAGGAGACTTTGTTGAGCTGAAAGATGCGGGGCTCAACCCCGCATAGATGTATATGAATGTTCTTGCGGCTTACCGATGGGTAAACCACAACATCAGAGATATTAGTCGTGCTTCTTCCTTCCCGGCTGGTGTGGAGCATATCGTCCATTTCTTAATGGAGAAGGACCATCACTTTTGTGTTGTGACTCAATTATTTAGCACGATAATGGAGGGGGTTGCTCAGAAGAAACCCCTGCTTCCAATCCTGGTCACCCTAATTTGCAAATACTACATGACAAGGGAAGAGTTCGATGGGTTTGCTTCCTCTTACCTACACTGGATGGTAGAGAGAGAGCGGATTTCGTAAGGATACATGGGCAGCCACTACGAACAGCAGAATTGGAAAAGAAAAGACTCTAGCGAGCATCCCGGGCCGGAGGACTCTATGGAGGCACTTCTACACGAGCCTGAACCAGACAAGGGGTTGAGATACATATACTTTCTAGTCTATTTGACCGTTTAAGAAAACACTTTTAACGTCCATTTGAAAAACTCTAAAGTTTTTATAGCAAGCGTGTGCTAGTAGTATACGTATAGCTTCTAATCTAGCAATGGGTGCATATGTTTCGTCATAATCTATACCTTCAATTTGATTATACCCATGGGCTACTAACCGGATTTTGTTTCTAACTAGTTTACCTAATTCGTCAAGTTTATTTTTAAATACCCACTTAGTACCTATAATTGGTCTATCATCGGGTTTTGGTACTAAATATCATACCATATTTCTTTCAAATTGATTTAGTTCTTCTTGCATAGCAGTTAACCAATTTTCATTTATTATATCTTCATTTATATTTTTGGGTTCTATCATTAATATGAAGACCAAGTTTATACACGTGTTGGAAGTAAATGAACGTGTTACAACTCCTTTATCAATATCTCCAATGATCAAATCCTTTGGATAATCTCTATTGAATTGCTAATCCTTTAGAAGATCTTTATCCATGACTTATGGAATATCTTCTATATGTGATTCTGCAATTCCCTTTTCAATTGATAGATTCTCTAAATCATTTAAGATGTTTGGCTCATCATCAATTTGTAAGGTTTTAGAGATTGAGTTGTTATCATCAAATTCAACGTGCATACTTTCTTGTATAACTTGTGTTCTTTTATTATAGACACGATAGGTTTTGTAAGTCATGGAATAACCAACAAAAATACCTTCATCGCATTTAGAGTCAATTTTGCCTAGGTTGTCTAAGGTATTTAGAATAAAACATTTACACCTTAAAAACCTTTGTCATGCCCCGCTTCCCAGTAGACGGTAATGGCACATGACAAGCCTATGAAGTATTTATTTCAAGAAGGTCATTTCTCAAAACAAATACGTTAAGCGTAATGTAAGCAGTGTAACGATGACAAGAACTGACAAGTGAAAATAAAATCAAACCACTTTACATATTTACGTACTCAACTTTACAGAGTTTAACTGATACAAGAAGTCTGAATATAAAAAAAGTGCCTAAACATGTAGCTTGCTGAAAAAAGAAAAGCAGGAAAGAAAACTAATAATCTACTTCAGGTGCGAACTAGTTGTAATCCACTGCAGTCGCTTCCACCTCCTCTGATCCTAAGTCACCTGACGAACATTCCAAAAAAAGTAATACGACTGTATAAGAATTTAGGTTCTTTACATCCTACCCTCCTTAAAAATAATTTCGTTCTCGAAATTACTCAAGAAGGATGATGCAATAGAGCAAGAAAAAGGATCTAGATAACGTAATTATGTATCGTCGTCGTGCTCTATCCGTCACGATAAGATAGCCGGAAATACGAGAAATTTCGAAAATCGGAATAGATGTTGTTAGGATAAGCAAGAGTAGTTTTCGAAAACGCCTTGAGCAAGCACTTGAATAGAAGGAACGTAAATAGAAATTGGATTTTCAAGAATGGTATAAAGACAAAAATGAAAATCAAATTTAAAATCGGAAAGGATATAAATTAACAAATAAGATAGGATTCGATAATTAAGGATAAGGATATGCGGTAGAACATAACTAAATCAAGAGGAAAGAAAATCAAAAGCGGAACTCCAAGTCACTCAAATAGAGTATTGTATTGTAACTATACTGCAGTTCATAATTACAATCATATAACTCCATTTAAGTCACCCAAATCCTATTATCAGTGTCAATGAGATAAGTTTAAGAAAACAATAAGGAATCGAGAAGATTAAAAAATTAGATTAAACGGAGATGAAGCATTCGCAGCTTCGTTTACTTTATGTCGAGACACGATTATCGTGGAAAGCAAGAAAGATTCAAGAGATGAACTGACGGTGCGGAGGGGAAAATGAGAAGAAGTGGGCTCTGTAGTGAAGAGGAAGGAAAAAAGAAAAGTTGGTTTGGGATTGAGCTTGGGTTTGGGTTTGATTCCAAGAAGGAAAAAGAAAATAAAAGAAATGGTTAGGATTTGGTTTTGGGTTTATATGAATAAAAATTGGTCAATGGGTTTGGGCATTTGAAAAAAAATAGGATAGGAAAATAGTTGGAGTAATTAAATATAAATTATAATATGGAAACAAAAATATACGGAAAATAATAAAACAAATAAATACAGCATTTGATTGAAGAAAGATAACACGGAGATAAAGGGATTTTGGGATCGTTACATTCTGCCCTCCTTAAAAAAAATTCGTCCTCGAAATTTATACAAGGAGAATGTTGTAGCAAATTCAAGGAAAAATTTAGGTTAATGCAGTCGTGAAGACTAGGGTAGGGGCTTCTAATATCATGCTGAAGTCGCGTGGGAAGTTCAGGTAAGTGAAGGAACAAAAGAACTTGAAATGGCTGAAAAAGATAGAAAGAAAATTTACCGGTGACAACATGACCCATGGTTTCGGCCTCCACGGCCGACATAGTGAAAGCCTAGCATCTCAGCGTGTTCTTCTGCCCCTGATTATACATTTGTCGCCACTGGGGTAAGGGCTGTTTGCGTTAAGGGAGTGTAGGTAGAGCTAAACGATGAGCAGGACCTTATATAGCTAGTCTTGGTGCATGGGTTGCATCAGCTCTGTACTGTGGGCATAATCTTAAAGTGTGCGTAGACGATCCACAAATCATACAAAGACCGTTAGCTACTCTGCAATCCTTTACCAGGTGCCCCGACCCCTTGTAGTAATTGCAGACGTTTGATCCATTGTTGGAAAATGACCCTCCTAGCCTCTTGGGTGGCGCTATAGATTCTGGCCGCGAGGAGGCTCCTCCAGTAATCTGGATAACTGGGTGTTTCTCTCCGGTCAATTGCGGCCTTCCATTCTTCTTGATAACAGCTTCATAGCTACGGGCTTCCTTCAAATCTGCTTCATGAGTCGGAAAATCTCTTGTTGCTAGAGCAGCCTGGATGTCGAGGTCTAATCTCTGCTGAAAACATCTGGCACGGATCTCGACGGTAGGAATCAGATGGGCAACGAACCTGCCGAGCATAGTGAAATCGACATCATATTCATCTACCGACTTGTCCCATATGGATTCTTGTTATAGGTGGATAAATCGTTGCTCCATCTCAAAACGAGCAGTCTCAGGAAAGTACTTGGCGTCAAAGAGTTCATGAAACGTCTTCCACTCAATAGGCTAGGTAATTCGATTCTCTTCGGCCTTCCACCAAATCCTGACATTATCAGTAAGCTAGAGTTTTGCAATTCGAACCCAAGCCGCTTTTAGAACTTGGGCTGATGCCAGGTCATCTTCAATACTTTGAGCTCATTCTTCAGCTTCTAGCGGGCTCTCTTTCCCATAGAAATTCTTTGGGTGCAACGTCCGAAATTGTTTCACACTCGATGCCTCTGCTTCAAGACGGACTAGTCCTTGATGAAAGAGAGTAGTCTTCCCCTGCTGACCCTCAAGTAGGCTCTTGATAGCCTCAAGAAACACCATCTGTCCAATGGTTAGAGTTGGAGTAGTAGTAGGTGGTGGTGGTGGTGTCTCACCGTTGATGTTGATCGGGTTGTAGGAAGCCATCACCTTGGATAGAAAAGATGGATTAGGATAGATTCAAAGAAATTGAAAGACAATTGACATGACTTGCACTTTACATGATTACATAAACTCAATCTTGAAACTTAATATCATACATCACCTTTTGTATCCAATAAAACCTGTCACGCCCCGCTTCCCAGTAGACGGTAATGGCATGTGACAAGCTCGCGGCGTATTTATTTCGAGAAGGTCATTTCTCAAAACAAATACGCTATGCATAATGTAAGCAGTATAACAATGACAAGAACAGACAAGTGAAAATAAAATCCAACCACTTTATATATTTAGATACTTAACTTTACAGAGTTTAACTGGTACAAGAAGTCTGAACATAAAAAGAAAGTGCCTAAACATGTGGCTTACTAAAAAAAGAAAAGCTGGAAAGAAAATTAATGATCTACTTTAGGTGCGAACTAGTTGTAATCCACTGCAGTCGCTTCTACCTCCTCTGATCCTAAGTCACCTGACGAACATTCTGTAACGCCTTAGATTTGCAATTAGTGTTAATTAAGCGATAGTGCAGATTTTCTGTAAAAAGTTACCAATTCGGGTTCCTCACATTTTATAACATTTAATTAATATTTTATTATTATTTGTTATGGGCTTGCACACACGTGTGCATGTTAATCTGAGCGTTTGTTTGTGCTAATCTAGTTTAGTGACCATGACAACTTTAAACTAATCCAATCCTTTGTTTAAAACCTTAACCATAATCCCTTGATATTTTGAGTGAGGAGAAGATATTTCTTTTGTATTTTTGGAATTGAGTAGAGGTGGCATGGTTCACTTATTGCTTGCATTTTTTGCAATGGTGCACTCACCCTCTTACACTCACCTCTCTCTCTCTTTTCTTCACACACTCTCTCATTCTCTCTCACTTCATCTCTTTCTCATTTTTCTTCATCTCCTCTAGCTCTCAACTGAACACTTACTCTTTCACCACTAAACCTACACAAAACTTCACAAAATCATCACCAAATCACTTCATAAACCTTGTTTTGACTCTTGGATGCCTTGGAGCTTGGAAAGCTAGGATCTTTGAGCTTGTGGGAGTAGGTAATGATCCCTTTCTGTTAAGTAAGCCTTTTTAATATTGCGTAGCTTGTTAGTTTCAGTTTAGAACGCGTAAAGTTTAGTTTCGGGTAAATATCGTATTTTTAGTGTAGTTTTATGTCTCGGATGATCTGCTATCAAATCAGATATTTGTTGAAAAAGTTTCCATCACAGTGACCTTGTGTAGTGGTCTAGAACCCACCATAAAAACCCGAGCACAATCCCTTTCCTTTTGGCCACAAATAAATTGCTTCTGGCCGCAATGGTGAGTGGGGTGTTAAGTTTTGGTGTAGGGGTCTCTGGGGTTGTGTGTGGTCTTGTGGTATGTGCAACTTTTACAAATTGTTTGTGTAGCAAAATCTGGGATCACTTTACTAGTTTCTAGTGGTTCGATTACGCGCGTTACGTTATCCGATACGGTTCGTGTCTTTGTGTATCTGTTGCTCTTGGGTTGGTTTCGTAGTGTCGCTATGCGCGTTAGCCACTAGACGAACACTTGAGAATATGTTTGGAGTTGGTGGGTCGGTCAAATATAGTTTGTACGTGTTATTGGTCGATTGCTAATATACATTTGCTTTATTGTTTTATGATTTTAGGATCGCAGGCGGGGACTTCGGACGCTGCGAAGAAGGGAAAGCGAGTGGTTGGCTTTACTTAGCCCCAGGATCATCAGTGAGTAGATTTAACATCTACAGAGGAATCGCCCACATGGCGTTATGCGTCAGAGCTAGATATGATATGATATTAGTCGCATGTTTATATTGTACATATAGAGATTGTGCATAAAACTTCATTGCATATTATTACTTGTTGTGCTTGAACTTGTACCCTTTGGACACTGCACTATTATTGATAGCTCATGTTGCACGAGCACTGATTGTATGCCACCTACACCGTCAATAATTGCCATATCACGCACAACACACATACATATATGATATTGTTTGGTTAGGGACATTGAGACATTGATTCGTATTTCATTGTGCATATGACATATAGCATACCTATATACCTACATGCTTACACATATGCCTTGCCATGAGTACATGCTAGCTACCCATATGTAGGGTTCCTAGGCACTCTCAAGAGGTCTCACAAGGCATCAACCATGCCAATTTCAAAATTTACGGTGCCGAGAAACCCTAAACTACAGATCGTTGGCTAGATGTCTAGGCAAAAAAGAAACTAGTTAACAACTTAACTAAAGTTTAAACGGAAATACAACCTTTGTAGATCCAGTGCTCCACCTCCATAGCTCCGCAACGAAGTCCCCTCGCTGTCCAAATGAATTCCCGGGCTCTAGCGTCGGCTTCGTCGGAGAAATGGCGAGCTAGGTCGTCGATGTCCATGCCGAAGATGATCTACGTCGAGGCATCGCTAGATCAAGCTCCACCTTCACCAAGCCATGAAAACTTGTGAAGAAAACACACTCTACTACTTGGCAATATGTAGAGGATGAAGAAATAGGAAGTGGGTAGACTTTAGTTTTGGATTTCTCACTCTTTTTCTCACTTTGCCATTAAAGCTTTCAAGCTTTTTCTTGAAGTGAAGAAGAAGAAGAAGATGAAGAATATGATAAGTGTTGATTAAAAAAAGGAAAAGAAGATCAAACCTTATCATATTCAAACCATGGTTTAGTGTATAGAATGAATCATGGTTAAATGGAATGGTTAGGGTTTAGGATGAGACAAAAATGGTGGACTAGGTCAAGGTTTCATGAAGCTTCAACTAAACAACAAAAAAAGCCACCATTATTTTCTCTTTTCCATTTATTTTCCAAAATGTATAAACAAATAAATGAATAAAAGAATAAGTAAAAACCCTAATCATCCACTTAACCATAGTTTAATACTTTACACTTAACCAAAAAGCATGTATCATCAAACATGATACAATCATGTGCACAAAATCATATCGCATATGCAATGCGCACACCCGAGTGAGAAAATCCATTTAAAGTGAACCGATACTAGTTAATGTAAAGTAATATATCAAATATATAATTATACATTAAATCATTAAATCAACACTTGATTTAACGATCCGGTCATATCACATATAACCGACTAGTATCCAATGTATCGGTTTATCGAATCAATCCTTGATTCGACAACTAGGGTATATCGCATATAACCTAATCGATACATTTATCGCGAGAATGGAATACGGTATCACATACACGCATTATTCTCGGTCCCGCACATATCTCATATGCGCTCCTATTTCGTTTCGCTTGAACCAGGAAACCTCTGTGTAGGACTCTAAAGACTCGTCAATACGCCGGCAGCAGATGATGATCATATCAAGCACCCACAAGCCGCAAGCGGTCTGCTAAACGTAACGGCCACCTGGGTATTGAGCGATCAGAAGATCGACGAGCAAGCCCGCTCACACTCCTGTGAATCCAACCAGTAACACTACCGTACAGTCCGGTCTGATTGTCTGATATGTCGGATATCTCGCCTAGGGGTGGTAAACGTCAGACCCCAATAGCTCGATAAGTCGTGTCGATATGAGGTCTATAACACTTCGAGAAACTACTGGTAACACTTACCAGTAAATCTCAGCAACCCTGGCCAGGGATTTCCTGTTATAGCCAATCGAACACAGCGCAACATCAACCCCCTATACCGGGAGAGACGAATCCCCTCCTATCGCTCATTGCCTCCATGTGACTCGGGACTGTACCCAAAAACCACCGTTTTGCACGCCCTCTTGGACGTGGTAAGATGGAAATCAAAGCACAGTGGGAACCACACAAGACTCTATGACGATATCGGGTCAACAGACTACTCTGTACCAGTGTCACCAGAGAACTGCCATCTGACGTGAGGTATAATACCATCTGGGAGTTCTCGGCGAGTCCGTCCAGTGTACCCAGTCTCTACTGAGCACCCGTATATCATCTCTGATGTCAAACACCAATGGATATGGGATCATCCATCGCCCATCTGTATGGGTCGAGAAGGTATACGCTAGTCTACTCTGGTATATCGATGCCCCGTCTCGATACACCCACGACTAGGGACTTTGAAGGATGTACTTATGGACTACCATGTCCCCACTAGTATGATCCGCATCATAGTCCAGATAGTCAAGTACACATCCTAAGGGCTTTACCAACATGTATCAGAGAGACAATCAGTGTACACGTTAAGGTAAAGAGCAACCAGATAGCATACTATCATGTCGAGCAAGAAAGTCCTCCCTATATATGTCCCAGCATCCACTACAATATACATCCAATGTACAGTAATGGCCTCTAGGGCATACATATAACTAACAATCTCCCACTTGCACTAGGGCCATCTGTAGCAGTGGTTGTAGTATCTCATACTCAACCATCCCATAAAAGTCTCTCTCTGGGAACAGGCCTTTGTGAGTGGATCCGCTGTGTTGTCCTCTGAGTCTACTCTCCAAACCTCGATCACCCTGGAGATCAACTATCTCCATGATCAGGTGATACTGCCTTAGAATATGTCTGGATCACTGATGGGACGGACGCTCCTTGGCATAAGCCACAACTCCATTGTCACACAATGGGAGGAACTAAGTTCATCTCATGAACCAATATACACCCAGACAGCCACTTTGGTAGCATGTTAAGTAGCGATGTATCCAGCCTTTATCGTCTAGTATGCCACGGTATCTAGCTTGGAACTCTTCCAACATACCGTCCCTTTACTGAGGGTAAAGACAATGCCTGTGACTGACATTCAATCGTCTTTATCATCCTGGAACACTTCCAGTGATTCTCCCCAGGGTCGATTGATACCTTCTCACTACAACTAGTGAGTATCCTAATTTCCAATTAGATCTATCTCATAGATCCAAAATCCAGGATTTAGGAGGTATCATTTTGATCCTATATGGATAATCCATGTGATAAGCGGAGATCGACCGAGCGTAGCATAGGAAACACCTTCCCTATCAAGAGTATGTTATCCACGTACTCTACGAGGATCAGCACCATACTCCCTTCTACCTTTTTGTTTATACAAGGTTCATCTACCATTTTGATGATGTCAAACTCTTTGACTACTTCATCAAAACAGATGTTCCAACTCCGCGATGCCTGCTTTATCCTATAAAGCATCTTGCACACGTTTCCGCTGCTCCCACTGTCTACGAAGCCCTCTGGCTGTGTACTTATAGACGCACTCTTCTAAAACATCATGTAGAAAAGCTGTCATGACACCCAACCACCAGATATCGTAGTCATAGTATGTAGCCGTGGCAAGTAGGATCTGGATGGACTTAAGCATAGGTACTTGAAAAGGTTTCATCATTATCCATAGCTGGTCAATGATGCAAACTTTTAACAAGTCTAGCTTTGAAAGTCTCAACTTTTCGATGTACACCAAGTAATCTTCTCAAGATATACTTGCTCCTGATGGGGATTTAACCCTTCAGATATAGCAACCAAAGTCCATACTTTGTTGGTGTATAAGGATTCCATCTCAGATCGCTAAGCATCCAGCCATTCTTACAGAGTCACACTTCTGATGGCCAGCTCGAAACTAGTTGGGTCATCATCTCATGATGCAGTCCTTGCTCCCACTGTCATAGAGAAACCGAAGTATCTCTCAGGTGGGTGAGGAACCCTACTAGATCGGCGGAGAGGCTGAGGTTCGTTGGAATCTACTGAATCCTTTGGATCTATCAAATCATCAGCTGCAGTTTGTATGGCTGGAACATTTCTAGTTCTACATAACAGACCTTGCCTCGAGCTTGTCCGGATTTTGCTTTTAGACATAGGCCGGTCAACCCCAAATCTTAACTAGCTTAATACATGGGTTCTTCCCTTTCCATATCACATATGAAATAGTAGGCGACTGATTTGATTGGAACCTAATTCAATAGGTATGCAACTTCATAAGTGCATAACCCCCAAGAAGGAAATAGGTAACTCAGCAGTACTCATCATAGAGCACACCATATCATATAGGGTGTGATTGCTCCGCCCTGATATACCATCGTGCTATGGTGTATACAGAGAGAGAATCTCATTCTCCTTTAGAATCATCCAGGAATTCCATGCTTAAGTATTCTCCTCCCTGATCGCATCAAAGGACATAATACTTATACCCTTATTGGTTCCCTACTTCTAACTTATATTCTGTGAATATCTCAAAAGGTTCGGACTTGTGTTTCAACAGGAACATATGTCTGAATCTAAAGAGATCATCAGAGAATGTAATGAAGTACGAAGAACCGGTCTTGGCATGTGTAGACAGGGGACCTTTATACATCAACATGTATCATCCCAAGAGTTCTCTAACTCTTTCTATGTTTCCAATAAACAGAGCTGGTGTCATCATATCTTTGTGACATGACTGGCAAGTTTCACAAGATGTAAATTCAAACTGATTTAAATATGCATCTAAATGTAACTTCAGCTAGTCGGGTCGCATTGATATGACCTAGTCTACAATACCTCAAGAAGGATTCGTTCATTTCTGAACTCTTCCTCTTGTATGTGTTCCGTATATTAAAGAACTGTAGTTTGATTTAGAACAGCAATGCTTTTAGATAACGTGCCTGAACCGATCAACTTTTGATATAGGAAATGTTCAAAACATTATCCAACAATACAAAATTATATCCTTTCTTTACTAATAAAGAGACTGATATGATTTTGTATATCAGGTTCGGTATCTAATAACATTCGTTCAAAATCAATGTATTGGTAATACAGGGTGACAGTGACCAACAGACTTGGCTGCAACACTTGCCCCGTTTTCTGCCTCATGAAACTTATCACCCGTTCTCAGTTCTTTACCTTTCTGTAGCCCTATGTAACAGATTACATATCTGGGATCCTGATCCGGTATCATATACCAAGGATGCGGAGGATACTGAGAAACAGTTCTGTATAATGAACACACCCGAAGATGATGCATCAACATGCACTCTCTTCGTTTGGGCGGCACGGGAATTCTGGTAATCCCCAATTTCCTGCTCTGTCTTATAACAATTATAAGGTGGAGCGGGACCAACGTTCCCCAGCTCAGTATAACAAGCGGGTTCGGTCAATAATCCGTTTTATTATCTTGATTAAGGCGTGATATGGTCGCTACCTGGAGAGAGAGAGAAGAAAACACTCAGCGTGCGCTCTTGCAAGAATAGATTGGTTATTATTTTATCTAATCAGGATGGCTCCCACTGCTTTTTATCAAATCTTCCTTCAAACCCTAAAAGGAAAGACTAGCCGGGATTAATTACACACTACAAGTTCGCCAATCTTTCAGCCAGGCCAGTGTCGGTAATTTGCAATGTAAACCTCGTTTTCCCAAAGGCGTAACCCCATTGACACCTTTCTAGACACCTACTTGATCGGCTAATTGTAATGTGTAAAACTCTCCCAGGAGTAACTCTTACTCGCAGTGGGTATCGGGATCCAACTATCTCATAGAAGGTATGCAATCTCATTGCAAATTTCAACACTTGAAATTCCCGATAATATTTTGCCCCTAACCTCCTATGACCTTGACAAAGGCCAACAAACCATAGGATGCTAGTCAAGTTCAACCCGTCATTTCCTGATTGAATTAAACCCACCCGCACGGCCCTTGACAAAGGCCAACAAGGTCGCACGACTACCCTAACCCAATCTGCATCATATGCATAAGCAGATAAGCACCAGTTAGCTACCGCACACTGCGCCTTGACAAAGGCCAACAAACGCAGCACGAATACTAACTACTACTTATCTGAAATGACGGAGGGCTACGACAGGTTTTTCTGAAAACCTATTGCGTAATGAACTTGATATCGTTGTAGAATCAAATGATTTTAAAATGGAGTGCTTTTGAGGCTTTTCTTAGTTTTGCTAAAGGAATCACTCCCGGTGAAGGGATCGTCGGTCCTTTCCTCATCGAATGAGGTGCGGGATATATCATATATATCACTGTGCAAAGCAAAAACTCTTAAAAGCAATCAAAAGACAAACCGAGTGTGTAGCATCTGCTAGTTATTGCTAAAGGAGTCACTCCCGGTGAAGGGATCTCGGTCCTTTCCTCATCGAATAAGGTGCAGGATATATCACATATACCGCTGTGCAAAGCAAGAACTGTAGCTACCTGTTTTATTTTGAAATTCAATTCTACAACATCTTAGGTTTCTTTTATTTCATTAATCACATTAATGAAGTCCCATCATTTAAATACCTAAACATCACAGATAAATACGACGTACACTTATGCCATCCGCATTCGCCTCGATATCCCCTCGTGCACCGTTAGGTTAGGTAACTAACGGCAGAGCGGGGCAGGGCTAGTGCGGGTGTAAAACATAAGTAACGCCTATATAATATATCATATATACTATATACTGTATCTATCACAGAACATATCACATGATCACATCACAGATATCGCAGCAGAAGAATCATATGAAATATTGGATATACTAGGACGTCCGTGTTTTCAATACGAGCCAGTATAAAACACGGATTCCACTGTCGTGATGAATAGCCAAACCCACACCCCTAGACCCCTACGAGAGCGGCAAGCAACCCTACCAATTTTGGAGTTAGGAGACCCGGACTCGACTCCTCGAGTTGGTCTCCCACTGGACTCCAGAACCCGGTTACTTGTGCTCCCCTCCTTGGGTCTATCCTAGTGCAGAAAAGTAAATAATATACAAAAGGTGACATCTTCCGCAACCTGGAAGTGCCCCAATAAAAGAATATTACATACAAGTTTTTACATGAATGAAAATGAAAAACACTCATCTCACATAAAAAAAACCCGGTTATTCAAAGACGACGATCCAATATAACATATCCAGCAACACATAACATCACATGTCATCAACATAAGTAAATATGTCCATCCCAATTGTCGTTGACATATAGCAACGAAACCGGCGATATCACATATTACACTTACGGTCACAGAAAAGAAAGTGTAAAACTACAACAGTTGGAATCCGCAACCTCCTCAGACATCGCATGCCTGACCAAATGAATTACTTAAACATCACATGCCTAACAATTATAAACCCCGCATTTTAGTCTCATTATCGAAAACACTTTTCAATATCAAGTCGGGCAATTCAACAAGATTCCCGAAAAACTGATCGAATGCTCGTCGCAAACTTTAGTAGGCGGCCGCACCCCTGATACCGTCG
Source organism: Agapanthus africanus (assembly GCA_030015575.1). NCBI lineage: Eukaryota > Viridiplantae > Streptophyta > Magnoliopsida > Asparagales > Amaryllidaceae > Agapanthus > Agapanthus africanus. Next base: position 513,462,072 of record JASDDO010000024.1, on the reverse strand, counting down.
ACGAAGTGCACCAAGGCGGAACACAGCTACCGCGAGCACCCGAACGGATGCTTTCGGCGACGGGGTTCTCCTACAGTTACTTGGTCGGGGCTATGGAGTGAGGCTGTCTATTAAGTTTACCCGGCGAGTATCCGCGTACACTACGTGATTGCGACGGACTTTTGATCACATCAAAATTCCGTAGCAACCGATCAAGTGAGACTAAAGTGCTATGTTTATAACATTCATTCAGTTATCTCATAACTCTTTGTGAATTCCAATTATTGTATCACATTCCAGATAATTAGAAAATGTTAGACTTTCCGATCGAACAATCGAACACCCAAGTTTTCCCGGTACAGCTCAACACATGAAATAAGTCTAACAACATTCAGTTCGTGCCTCAGTACCAACGGTCCAGCCGTAGAAGGGTCAAGCCAACGCCTCACATGTGGCACGCCGTACTGCCCCAAACCCGAAGGTTCAAAGGGCAGTTCAAGACGGTCAAATAATCGAGTTAAGGTTTGTTGTCTTCTAGAGGGTCTATCGAGTTACTTGCACTACTTAGAACGTCGTTAAACTACGGAAAAATCCAACATTTGGAAATTTCCCGACAGGGGAAAAATTGGGTATTTATATCCGGTCGAACATTTTAACATATTCTAAAAATTATCCGGAAAGCCACATAGACAAAATCTGATAATCCGATCGAACATTCGAATCCCCAAAACAACCCAGAAAATTCAACTCTTGAATAAATTTTAAAAATTCCCAGAAAACTCAGCATAATTTATCAGGAATTACTATGCAAACAATGAGGGCTGACGTCACTAGATAGCCGCGGAACCGCCGCAGAAGCTAGGCTTCTGCCGCGGTTCCGTCGCAATAAATACTGTTCATCGAAAAAAATTTGCATCGTAATTCTTATTTTTCCCTGCTGAATTTTTTAGCAATTTTTAATTTGGAAAAATCCCAGTTTTTGAAAAAAGGACAGAGAGCAAGTTTTGAGTTGGGTTTCGGGTTCGTTCGGGTTTCAAATTCCGTCTAGACTTCGCCTAAGGCTCTAGCTAGTCTCTGATACCACTGTAGGGTTCCTAGGCACTCTCAAGAGGTCTCACAAGGCATCAACCATGCCAATTTCAAAATTTACGGTGCCGAGAAACCCTAAACTACGGATCGTTGGCTAGATGTCTAGGCGAAAAAGAAACTAGTTAACAACTTAACTAAAGTTTAAACGGAAATACAACCTTTGTAGATCCGGTGCTCCACCTCCATAGCTCCGCAACGAAGTCCCCTCGATGTCCAAATGAATTCCCGGGCTCTAACGTCGGCTTCGTCGGAGAAATGGCGAGCTAGGTCGTCGATGTCCATGCCGAAGATGATCTACGTCGAGGCATCGCTAGATCAAGCTCCACCTTCACCAAGCCATGAAAACTTGTGAAGGAAACACACTCTACTACTTGGCAAGATGTAGAGGATGAAGAAATAGGAAGTGGGTAGACTTTAGTTTTGGATTTCTCACTCTTTTTCTCACTTTGCCATTAAAGCTTTCAAGCTTTTTCTTGAAGTGAAGAAGAAGAAGAAGATGAAGAATATGATAAGTGTTGATTAAAAAAAGGAAAAGAAAATCAAACCTTATCATATTCAAACCTGGTTTAGTGTAGAGAATGAATCATGGTTAAATGGAATGGTTAGGGTTTAGGATGAGACAAAAATGGTGGACTAGGTCAAGGTTTCATGAAGCTTCAACTAAACAACAAAAAAAGCCACCATTATTTTCTCTTTTCCATTTATTTTCCAAAATGTATAAACAAATAAATGAATAAAAGAATAAGTAAAAACCCTAATCATCCACTTAACCATAGTTTAATACTTTACACTTAACCAAAAAGCATGTATCATCAAACATGATACAATCATGTGCACAAAATCATATCGCATATGCAATGCGCACACCCGAGTGAGAAAATCCATTTAAAGTGAACCGATACTAGTTAATGCAAAGTAATATATCAAATATATAATTATACATTAAATCATTAAATCAACACTTGATTTAACGATCCGGTCATATCACATATAACCGACTAGTATCCAATGTATCGGTTTATCGAATCAATCCTTGATTCGACAACTAGGGTATATCGCATATAACCTAATCGATACATTTATCGCGAGAATGGAATACGGTATCACATACACGCATTATTCTCGGTCCCGCACATATCTCATATGCGCTCCTATTTCGTTTCGCTTGAACCAGGAAACCTCTGTGTAGGACTCTAAAGACTCGTCAATACGCCGGCAGCAGATGATGATCATATCAAGCACCCACAAGCCGCAAGCGGTCTGCTAAACGTAACGGCCACCCGGGTATTGAGCGATCAGAAGATCGACGAGCAAGCCCGCTCACACTCCTGTGAATCCAACCAGTAACACTACCGTACAGTCCGGTCTGATCGTCTGATATGTCGCATATCTCGCCTAGGGGTGGTAAACGTCAGACCCCAATAGCTCGATAAGTCGTGTCGATATGAGGTCTATAACACTTCGAGAAACTACTGGTAACACTTACCAGTAAATCTCAGCAACCCTGGCCAGGGATTTCCTGTTATAGCCAATCGAACACAGCGCAACATCAACCCCCTATACCGGGAGAGACGAATCCCCTCCTATCACTCATTGCCTCCATGTGACTCGGGACTGTACCCAAAAATCACCGTTTTGCACGCCCTCTTGGACGTGGTAAGATGGAAATCAAAGCACAGTGGGAACCACACAAGACTCTATGACGATCTCGGGTCAACAGACTACTCTGTACCAGTGTCACCAGAGAACTGCCATCTGACGTGAGGTATAATACCATCTGGGAGTTCTCGGCGAGTCCGTCCAGTGTACCCAGTCTCTACTGAGCACCCGTATATCATCTCTGATGTCAAACACCAATGGATATGGGATCATCCATCGCCCATCTGTATGGGTCGAGAAGGTATACGCTAGTCTACTCTGGTATATCGATACCCCGTCTCGATACACCCACGACTAGGGACTTTGAAGGATGTACTTATGGACTACCATGTCCCCACTAGTATGATCCGCATCATAGTCCAGATAGTCAAGTACACATCCTAAGGGCTTTACCAACATGTATCAGAGAGACAATCAGTGTACACGTTAAGGTAAAGAGCAACCAGATAGCATACTATCATGTCGAGCAAGAAAGTCCTCCCTATATATGTCCCAGCATCCACTACAATATACATCCAATGTACAGTAATGGCCTCTAGGGCATACATATAACTAACACCATATACCTATATGGTGGTGTACCATTAGTGATAGGTATATACATATTTGAGACATAGCTACATGTATATCTTGTATACATGCTTACATGTACACTTACCTAGCTTGATATAGCTATACATATACCTGAAGGGTATTGTATCATTATTGACATATATATACACATACCTAGCTTGATATAGCTACACACATACCTGGAAGGTATCACATCATTATTGATAGGTAGATACACATATCTTGCTATACCGACATGGTTACGCATACCTGGCTATAGCTACATGTTCACCTTTATATGATGTTGTATGGATTTGGAGAAATTAGGAACCGCATGATATATTTCATAACTTGTTGCAGTTAATTAGCGGTTTTTCCTCTATATGCTCATATTACTGTTTTATATTGCATATATCATATTCATGGACTTTCGCATTGAGATATGGATTTCACATGATATTTTCTGGATTTGAGGACCGTGGTAGTTTCATGAAATTATGCATTATTTGAAAAACCCGGTTTCTCTTGATATGATATTTCAGCGTCCACCATGAGATTTCTCGGTTCTGATATATACCCCATACGAGGAGTGGTGTGGGCCATGTGCGGGTACATGGTGGAGCCCGGTATGGTATCCCGGGGCAAGAACGGATTTGCTGTGCAGTAAACGGTGAGCCTGGCAAAGGGACCACTACCTACCGGTGATAGTATTTTGGACGCGGCGGTGATCGTGGAGATATCGACCAGAGTCATGTACGTATAGATACGGGGTATTCGAGTGTCGAAGTTGGGGCACTCGGGGTTCCGATGAACGTATGATACGTACATGTCAGGGGCAGTCGGGGTGATGACGCTTGATAGATGAGTATTTATGTGTCGATACTGGACACTAGTTTTCATGATATTTTACTCCTAAGTATATATATCAGTGGTATGGGACGCTGTTATATATATATATATATATATATCAGTGGTATGGGATGCTGTTATATATATTTTTTAATATATATCATCATAATGATCTATGCATGTATTCTTATTCATTACTTGATATGAGGGCCGATATGAGGGCCGATCTGTGGGCCGACCTGAGGGCCGTGTTTACCCCAATCAGAGCAAAGCTCTGTTCAAATTCCAAGGCGGGAGATGAAGCAACGCTTCTGTTTCCCCAATCAGAGCAAGGCTCTATTTTCAAATAAAATTCAAATTTTTAATAAAGAAACAACGCTTCAGCTGACTTGCGCTCTGCGCTGCGCGACACGTGGCAGCGCGGTTGTGCTAGCTCAGTTGCGCTGCGCGACACGTGACAGCGCGGTTGCGCTCGCGCAGTTGCGCTGCGCGACACGTGACAGCGCGGTTGCGCTCGCGCAGTTGCGCTGCGCTCCGCGCTGCGCGACACGTGACAGCGCGGTTGCGCTGCGCTCCGCGCTATGCGACACGTGTCAAGCGCTGGTGCATCTGCGCCTAACAGAATTAAAATTCTAGTAAGATTCTTCTGTTCTTGTTAAAACAAGAAGATTGTCTTCTGTAAAACAGAAGCCCTTGGATCAAAGATCCAACGATGGGGAAAATTCCCCGAATCACTCAGAGAAGGATCTCTTTAACAAACTTAACAAACCTATGGGCACTATATAAAGACCCCTAGACCCCAACTCAAAAGAGAAGGAACATTGTGAGAGATTGAGAACTCAAAATAGAGAGAACTCTGAAGAAATTTCAAGAAGAAAAAGGTAAAAACCTTCATCAAATAGAAGAATTTCTTCTAATAGATCATTGATCTAAGAACAAGATCAATAATCTTCATATAATAATAAGTGCTTTGCACTCTTTTATGAACCACTGGTTCTCTGAAAACAAGAAAAAACTTGTTTTCTTTGATTTAAATTGGATCAAGAAATCAAACAGTGCCTTGCACTTTTTTTATGAACCATTGGTTCTGGAATCTTCAAGATTCTCAAGATTATTGAAATAGTGCCTTACACTTGCAAAAACTGCACTGTTGCGCTCCTGGGTTGGCGCAAGCCACCAGAGAGCGCCACGTGTCAGCATCAGAATCACTTGCGCTATGCGCTTTTAAGAAAGAGCCTTGCTCTCTGAGATTGGCGCAACTCACCAGAGCGCGCCACGTGTCAGCAGCGCAAGCGCAGAGCACTGGCGCAGCGCACTGTGCTTACGAGACACGTGTCATCACCACAAGCGCTTGCGCTCATTGATTGGCGCAAAGGGCCTGATAAATGCAATGCATTGTTTACTAAAGGGCCAGGCACAAATCAAATAGGCCAAAATAAAATTGCAACGCAATAAAAGGGCAGAGCCCAAATAAAATTGATACTCTACATCTGTTATAAAAGGGCAGAGCCCAAACAAAAATTAAATGCAATAAAAGGGCAGAGCCCAAACAAAATCGATGCTCTGCATCATTTATAAATGGGCAGAGCCCAAACATAATAAATAATGCAGTGCATTATTAAAAAAGGGGCAAAGCCCTAGCACAGGCCTAATAGGCCAAATGCAAATAAAAGCGTTGAACATTTTTCAACTGGATTTAGCCCAATCATGGCCGTAAGTCCTCAAATTAAATTGACTGAGCAAGACTGCTCTCCTAAATCAATTTACATTCGGTTCAAGGGTACATCTCCGAACTCCTCTGACACCTATCGTTGTAATTCTTCAACAACGTCAGAGAGGTGACGGGTCCCGACAACCACACATCGATACGGACTGCGGGGTCCTTAAACTCGTGGACCGAAACGTCCCTAAACTAATATTCTTCCCGAAATAGGAATGGTGGACCAAAATGTCCTTAAACTAATGCTCGCCCCTAAATGGGAATGATGGACCACCATGTCCCTAAACTGGCAATGGACCACCATGTCCCTAAACTGGAAATTGACCGCAACGTCATTAAACTAAACAATAGAGCCAATTGCTCTTTTGTTGGATCTAAACGATCCCGTTAAGTTGATCTTAGTCTGGAGATTAGGCTAACGTATCCTTAACAAAAGTTTAAGTCGATCTTAGCATCAATATGGCTAACGTATCCTTAAACCAAAACACCAAACCCAAATCTAAGTAAATACGGATTTGGACTAATCCACGTCCTACGGGCGACGGCATAACTTAGCCTCCGTATACAATCCACGGGCAACCACAAATAATACAAACACCCACGACATGAAGTGAAATTCTGGAGAAGGAGAAAGTTGTTACCGTGATGCGGTAACGTAATTAACTGCAGGGGCTTGCGCCTGCAGGGAAGAGCGTCCTCACAATCAAAAACCCCTCAAGCGAGGGGGAATCTGATGAAGTCTGCTACATCGGCCGCATCCGTCTAAACCTCCGATACACGGTGCCATAAATCAACTTGGTATCTTCGGAAAGGTGGACGGATAAAACCAAATAGCATCTGCCCCGAATCTCAGGCAAGACGTCTTCACGTCGCCTCCGTCTTTCGGAGGGGAACAAATTCCGGCACGCCCGGTGGGACCTTTTCCTCTTTCCACTCCACACTTCGTGTGTTGTCTTCGCGAACGAATCGCGGTTTGTTAATGGTTGCCTTTGGATTTCAAGTTACTAAGATTTGATCTTTTGCCTAGCGCAGAAATCAAGCATCAATGGCCTCAAATTGCTCGAACTGCTCAAAGTGCCAATGCAACCGACGCTCCGCCTCACCTGGAGGCATAGCATATGGGCCTCAAGCGGCCTCCGTCCTTACTATGCCCGTGGAGAAAGTGACTCAAGCCACCACCGGCCTGTTCTTCGGGACCATGATCCCGCCATCAAGCTTCACCATCCCTGTGCCCGCACCGGAAGCTTCAAGAAAGTCGGTCTTCGATCGACTTGCTACTCCCATGGCCCCTCTCAACGGGTCGTCCAATTCTTCAGTCTTCACCAGGCTGAGCTCGAGCACCAAAAGGCCTATCAAGAAGCCCATAACACCTGAGGCGGTCATCCCGAAGAAGACGGCTGCTCCTGAAGTCGCCAAGGCGGCTTCTCCTGTCAAAGAGTCAGTCTTTGCATGGCTGACTATTCCTACTCCCGCTCAGAAATCTGCTTTTGACCGCTTGGACACAACTCCTCAACGGACGTCAGTCTTCAATAGGCTGACACCGGCAACGGTCCCTCGCCTGAACAGGGGGCAAGAATAAGCTGTCTCTGAACCAATACCGACAACTCGTCGCGCCCGACGACGCCGCTGGCGCCGGATAAGGAAGACCGGGGGCAACTCTCCCTCTGGGATAACTCCGCCAACTCCGACGGTGGAAGTTAATGCTGCTGTTCCAACTGGGAACAGCTTTGAGCTGCTTAACAGGGTACGCAGGAATTCGCCAACTGCGGTGCTCAAAAGATCTTCTCCACCGGTAGAGACCGCCGTAGAAGCAGAAAAGCCGGAGCAGTCTCCTCAATCGCTGTCCTCCAGGATCTACAAGACATGGCGACGAGTCCGAGAATCTGTGATTGATCCTAATTTCTCTTGCCAACACAAGAAGTCGAAAGGTCGGCAGGAAGAAAATCCCCCGGTCAAGCAACGAAAGGCAACGACCACTTGTGTGCCCAAAGCAACGGCCCCCTCAACTTCAACGGCCCATAAGAGAAGAAGGCCGGAGAAAGTCCTCACGCCGACGGCGAATATCAAAGGTGGTGAACCCAAACGCCCTAAGTCAGGGGGCATCATAGTTCATACCGTCTACATGGCGTCTGGTAAAGAGGACAGACGCATATCTACAGGTCATAGACCGCTCACGCAATCGGTGACCAAAGCGCAGGAGCAACAGCAAAAGCTCCAGGAAATGATGACCGCGATGGCTGCACTCACTGGGCCAAAAGAAAGCCCTGAAGCGTCCTCGGATGAACGCCAAGAGCAAGAAACTGACGCCGAATTCCTTCGTCGGATATTGGAGAAGAAGGATAAAGAGGCTGCTGAACAAGCAGCCAACGCGTATGGGCCTCCTATTCCAAGACATGGTGGGGATGATGATCCAACAAGATCCTCCAGCTGAAGATCCCCCGATCATCCTTGAAGACGATAGGGGAGAAACGTCGAATCCTCCACCAGCTCTGTCAACAGCTAAGGAGGAGACAATCTCCAAAGCTGACTTGGACGAGTATATAGCCCAACAAATACGGGTTCATCATGCGACTGAAGCAGCCGGCCAGGTCGTAAAAACAGGACGACCATATCCGAGCTGGTACGACCAGATCAAGTACCCGCCGGGCTACACAATTCCCATGTTCCATGTCTATAAGGGGACGGGTAATCCCCACCAGCATGTTGCCCAGTTCAGGGCACTCTGCGGCAACACCGGCGGTGATGACAAACTGTTGCTTCGCTAGTTCGTTGGCAGCTTGTCAGATACAGCGTTCGAGTGGTACTCTGAGCTCCCAAACGACTCTATCAAGACCTTCGCGGAGATGGAGCTACTGTTTACCCAGCATTTTGCAAGGGCCAGCGAACGCACCCCGATGACGGCATTGATTAATGCCAGGGTGAAGCCGGGCGAGACATGGGTCCAATATGCTATACGGTGGCAGAACTTATGGTCAAAATGCGAGCAACGCATTGAAGAAGCTCCTGCAGTGGGTATGTTTGTAGGAACCCTTGATCCGTAAGCAACCATCTCGCAATTTACGATGTTCTTCAAGCCGACTACCTTCCAGGCCCTGATCGACAAGCTAGCGCAAATGGATCAGATGGGCCATAGACCTCCTCTTCCAAAGCCAGACTCCCGAAATGACAAGGGGAAGGGAAAAACGATCGTTGTCGCTAATGCTCAACAACAGCCGAGCAACTCGAAGCCGGTTGTTCGTCAAAATAATATGCGTCCGCAAGTACCCCTTGAGGAGAGGCTAGGACGTCCTTACTCGTTTTCCCAAGATAAAACGAGAAGATTATTCGAGCTAGCATTGCGCAACCGACTCATAAATCTGCCGGATCCAAGACGTCCGTCGCAGCCAAATGATGTCAATGACCCCAACTACTGTCCTTATCACCGAGTACTGGGTCATCCGATCGAGGATTGTTACGTCTTCAAAAATTGGATTGAAGACCAGTACCAACAGGGCAAGTTCGCGTTGTCCGATAGATGGAAGGTGAATCCGCCGCAGCCCCACACCTCTAAAAGGATGAATACGCCGGGGGCAACATGTTCTCTCGTCGAAGAAGCCCCATGGGAGGTTGTGCTATCAGCTAAAACAAAGAGGATGCTGAACGATCTTCAAACATGCCCAGCGATCAAGTGGAAGAACCTGTTGGAACCTCATATCATTGAAGGGATGTTGAAGCCGTGTCCAACTCCAAAGACCGATGGTGGTGGCCCAAGCACTCACAACCAGCCTTCAAAATCTTCAAAGAAGAAGAAGAAGAAATCCAAGAAGCCCGTAAAGCCTGGCGACAAGCGCACGGACTTACAAAAACAAATTGACGCGCTGGAGGAATACAACCAGAAAGCGCGGACTCCCATTACACTCCAAGAGTTCCTCAACCACGTCTTTCAGGAGGAAGATGAGGGAGACAGCTCGTCGGATGAATCTGAAGAATACGTGGCGAGCTGTCATATAATTTCCCATTCGTTTACAGACGATGAGGAAATTCCTTGCACTGAAAAGCTGGGGGCAGATCCTGAACCAGAAATTCTGCGGCCGTCAGATGAGATGATCGATGCCTTCCTGAATGAGATTCGTCTAAAAGTTAAAGCCAATCAAGAGCGTGAGATGGCCATACTGGAAGGAGCCAAATACCGCCGACTGGACGAAAGAGTCAAGGTATTCCCATCAAATCAAAAGACATCCGCTGCCGATGAAAACAAATTCAAGACGAGGAAAAGGTTTGCTAAAGCCATATCAATGGGAATGAAGCTACCACCCTCGGAAGAAAACACTTTCGGTGGAATAGAGATGTATCCTAATTATTGCCTATATCATCAGAAGATCGCACACGCTACTGAAGACTGCGACTCCTTTAAGTGTTGGTGGCAAGGGTATGTCGCTCACAGGCATTACGTCAACAGAACAAAGCAGGAAGCTCGTAGACGGTGGAAAAATACGACAGATGAGCATAAAAGAGTCGCCGGCAATTACCACAGGAACGACCCCGATGAAGAAACAGCCTTCAACCCTCTCTTCAAGGAATCCATCTCTGAAGAATTGAAGAATCATGAGAACATTCATCCGTGCAACGGCATACTACCCGGAAAGAATCTCGGACCCGCAAACGACGGAGCGAGCAAAAAGGATGAAGGAAAAGGAAAAATGACCTTCGTCTCCAACATTCAACAACAACCGAGCAACTCAAAATCGATTGTTCGCCAAAACAACCTGCGCCCACGCCCATCACTCGAAGAAAGATTGGGACGTCCTTACTCGTTTCCCCAAGATAAAATGAGGAAACTGTTTGAACTGACAGTGCGCAACGGACTCGTCAATCTGCCGAATCCGAAACGTCCGCTACAGCCGGGAGTTGTCAACGATCTTAATTACTGCCCCTACAATCGAGCAGTAAGTCATCCGCTCGAAGATTGCTTTGTCTTCAAAAACTAGGTTGAAGACCAGTACCAACAAGGCGAACTCGCGCTGTCTGAAAACTGGAAGGTGAGCCCGCCACAACCACATGCTCCGAAAAAGATGGATATGCCGGGGGCATTATGCTCATTCATAGAAAAAGCCCCACAGACCGAAACGTCCTTAAACTAACGACGGACCACTACGTCCTAAAACTAGATACCGGACCGAAACGTCCTTAAACTAATAGCGGACCGAAACGTCCTTAAACTAATGACGGACCAAAACGTCCTTAAACTAATGAAGGACCGAAACGTCTTTAAACTATTACCGCAGCATCTTCAGGCTGACGAGATGAGTAAATATATATATATATATATATATATATATATATATATATAAAATAAACGGTATGTCCATAAGCAAAAAGGGCAGGGATGAAAACCCGAAAGGGCTCCGTGAGTAAAAACAGTAGGGCTACCGGCGAGTGTTCGTGAAACCCGAAAGGGCGCGACCTCGTAAAAAAAAAAAGAAAATAAAAAGAATAAAAAACGGTATGTCCATAAGCAAAAAGGGCACGGATGAAAACCCGAAAGAGCTCCGTGAGTAAAAACAGCAGGACTACCGGCGAGTGTTTGTGAAAACCTGAAAGGGCGCAACCTCGTTAAAGGACACTTACAGGATCCTCTCGACCTTGTAAGGAGAAACCACCCGCGTGAGATCCTTACGACTCACAAGGGAGCAACACACTTAGGGATCCCCACGATTCCTAAGGAGAAAATACACTTACGAGATCCTCACGACTCGTAAGGAGAACTCTCTTATGGGACCCTCACGGCTCATAAGATTTGAAAGTCTTAAGTTACAGAGACCTAAACCTGTGCTTAAGAAAAAAACCCACAACCTTTGAATATTGCCCTACAAGCGGCTCAGTACTGACCCTTGTATACAATCCACGGGCGCGAATAAACATTTCCCTAACCAAGTCCCATCCGTGACTGGGGATATGTACGCACGATGAACAACCCTTATAAGTCCTCTCGACTTATAAGGAGAAAACCCTCTTGTAGGATCCTTATGACTTACAGAGGACCATACACTTAGGAATCCTCACGATTCCTAAGGAGAAAATACACCTACGAGATCCTCACGACTTGTAGGGAGAAATACCTTTGTGGGACCCTTACGGCTCATGAAGTCAAAAGCCTTAGCCGACATGACCTTAACCCTGTTCGCTAAGCCACCTTTGTTCGACATCGACGGAGGCAAATGATGATTCGCTCCTGGCAATATCCCAGTTGTAGCGGTGCTGATGCCGGCATCGGTGTCTAATTTCAGGTTTACGGTGAAAAGCCGGTAGGCCGCACATGCATACGAAATAGCCGAAATGATGGGGCAACTTGCAATAAAAAGCAGCAAGTAAAAACGTATGCATACAATACAGCCAAAATGATTGGGCAACTCGCAATAAAAAGCAGCGAGTAAAAATAAAATAAATAGCCGAAATGATTGGGCACCGCGAAAAATAGCCGAAATGATTGGGCAATCGCAACTTTCGCGATGTAAAATGCTGAAATGATAGAGCATCGCGGAAATAAAATAATAAAAATGAATGAAACTTTTGCCCTGCAGGTAAGTCCATAGTGACCCATGTATACAATCCATGGGCATAAACAAAAAAAAAAAGAAAGGGGACTACATTTCCCCACCAGGCTGCGTCAAAGGGAAGTCAGATCTCGACGACCACAACTACAGCCTGGAGACCAACAGCAGCGGTCCTCCTCATTCCAGCAAGACATGGACGTGACATCACCAATCGGAGCCACGGCAAAATCCCCAGTTCTAAGACTCTACGGTTCACAAACAACCTAGAGTCAACAAATGACCTCCGTCTTGGAAACAAGTCAACCAACGACCTCCGTCTCGGAAACAAGTCAGCAAATGACCTCCGTCACGGAAACAAGTCAGCAAATGACCTCCGTCTCAGAAACAAGTCAACCAACGACCTCCGTCTCGGAAACAAGTCAACCAACGACCTCCGTCTCGGAAACAAGTCAACCAACGACCTCCGTCTCGGAAACAAGTTAGAAAATGACCTCCATCGCGGAAACAAGTCAACCAACGACCTCCGTCTCGGAAATAAGTCAGTAAATGACCTCCGTCGCGGAAACAAGTCAGCCAACGACCTCCGTATCGGAAAGAAGTCAGCCAATGACCTCCGTCTCGGAAACAAGTCAGCAAATGACCTCCGTCGCGAAAACAAGTCAGCAAATGACCTTCGTCTTGGAAACAAGTCAGCAAATGACCTCCGTCGCGGAAACAAGTCAGTAAATGACCTTCGTCTCGGAAACAATTCAGCAAATGACCTCCGTCGCGGAAACAAATCAGCCAACGACCTCCGTCTCAGAAACAAGTCAGCAAATGACCTCCGTCGCGAAAACAAGTCAACCAATGACCTCCGTCTCGGAAACAAGTCAGCAAATGACCTCCGTCGCGGAAACAAGTCAGCCAACAACCTCCGTCTCAGAAACAAGTCAGCCAATGACCTCCGTCTCGGAAACAAGTCAGCAAATGACCTTCGTCTCGGAAACAAGTCAGCAAATGACCTCCGTCGTGGAAACAAGTCAGCCAACGACATCCGTCGCGGAAACAAATCAGCCAATGACCTCCTCGTCGGAACAACGCTCCGACCCGGAAACAAGTCAGCCAACGACCTCCCCGTCGGAACAATACTTCGACTCGGAAACAAGTCAACTCACCAACCACTTACGAGTCCTCTCGACTTGTAAGAGAGAAAATTCTCTTATAAGATCCTTACGACTTATAAGAGAAAACACACTTAGGAATCCTCACGATTCCTAAGGAGAAAATCCACCTACGAGATCCTCTCAATCTGTAGGGAGAAAAATCTCTATGAGACCCTCACGGGTCATAGAGTTGAAAATTCTTTGGCGGAAAATCTGAACCTGTGGCCTAAGCCATCGCTATCTCGTGAAGAAACCAAAATGCTCGCTCTATTATCTATCAACCATGTTCACTAAGGTAACATGCAAATAATAAAAGAAAGAAGAAAGCGACAAAAAGAACATCTGATTGGCGTTGGATTAAGCATTCAAGACACACTCATTCACGCATGTGCAAAAGACTCAGAACGGGGAATAAGACAAGCTGAAATAAAAATGTTCATTCATATTCCAAAAGGGTTCTTACAATCATGAAGAAATAAATAACAAAATTATTAAAGTGTCTACAATGGTATAACCTCAGACCCAGGACATAGGTTGAGGAACTCGAAGGTAACCCTATCTAAGACTTTCCAAGACTCACGGACTATCCTAGTGTGCTTTCTTTCGTGAGCACAAGCGTCGGGGTCCCCCCTGATGTCTTCCACCCTCCGATAGGCAGCAAGAATGGCGGACTGTTGAAAGGCTTCGTGCAAGAGATCGATGAGATTGTCTCGCCGTCTCTTCGAGATTAAATTCATCAGGTACACTGAGTGCACCTTGTCCTCGGCGGTGTCCAATGCTCTAAGCGGCACGCCGATAAAGAATAGGGGAAGCGCTTCCCATATGGCTCCCACAATAAGCTTCAACAAAGGGGAGCGCCGAGGAAGCAGTTGACCGTTGTACGCGTCGAAGCGACTCATGATCTCTGCACATTCGGCATTGGTAAATTCTCGATTTTAGGAACGGCCGAGTCGGCGGATGTCCCTGTAAGAGATAATCTCGTCAAGATTGTACATGTGGACGTCCATCACTCCTATAAAATAAGATCGACAAAATTAGCAACTCGTAAGAGTTTTGCTATATGATTTAAAAAGGAGCAAAGCTCCACCAATGAATCAAGAAGTTACAAATAAAATCCTCTCAGAAGAACAGAACTTTATTAATGGAACTCTAATAGAGTTCCCCTTAGTTCTCTTTAGACCCCTTTAGAGCAAAGCTCTGCTAAATGAAACCCTAAATGGGTCTTCTTTAGATCAGGGATCTATTGAGAGCAAAGCTCTTAAAATTAATTTAACTTAATCCAAATTAATTTTTACCTAAAAATTTTTTAGAGTTTAACTCTTAAAAACGCTTGAACAAAAAGAGCAGGGCTCTGGACGAAATTCTTATGAAGAGATGAAAATCATCTAAGGGACCAAAGGTCCTATTTATAGGCAATAAGTGTCGTTTCAATTTCCCAATGGTTTGGATTCTGACCACCGCTGCGCTCACGTTTGGGGCCACGTAAGCGCAACGGTGGGGGGGCATTTGTTTATCCCAATCAGAGCAAAGCTCTGTTCAAATTCCAAGGCGGGAGATGAAGCAACGCTTCTGTTTCCCCAATCAGAGCAAGGCTCTATTTTCAAATAAAATTCAAATTTTTAATAAAGAAGCAACGCTTCAGCTGACCTGCGCTCCATGCTGCGCGACACGTGGCAGCGCGGTTGCGCTAGCGCAGTTGCGCTGCGCTCCGTGCTGTGCGACACGTGGCAGCGCGGTTGCGCTGCGCGACACGTGGCAGCGCGGTTGCGCTCGCGCGGTTGCGCTGCGCTCTGCGCTGTGCGACACATGTCAAGCGCTGGTGCATCTGCGCCTAACAGAATTAAAATTCTAGTAAGATTCTTCTGTTCTTGTTAAAACAAGAAGATTGTCTTCTGTAAAATAGAAGCCCTTGGATCAAAAATCCAACGGTGGGACAAATTCCCCGAATCACACAGAGAAGGATCTCTTTAACAAACTTAACAAACCTATGGGCACTATATAAAGACCCCTAGACCCCAACTCAAAAGAGGAGGAACATTGTGAGAGATTGAGAACCTCAAAACAGAGAGAACTCTGAAGAAATTTCAAGAAGAAAAAGGTAAAAATCTTCATCAAATAGAAGAATTTCTTCTAATAGATCATTGATCTAAGAACAAGATCAATGATCTTCATATAATAATAAGTGCTTTGCACTCTTTTATGAACCACTGGTTCTCTGAAAACAAGAAAAAACTTGTTTTCTTTGATCTAAATTGGATCAAGAAATCAAACAGTGCCTTGCACTTTTTTTATGAACCATTGGTTCTGGAATCTTCAAGATTCTCAAGATTATTGAAATAGTGCCTTGCACTTGCAAACACTGCACTGTTGCGCTCCTGGGTTAGCGCAAGCCACCAGAGAGCGCCACGTGTCATCATCTGAATCACTTGCGCTACGCTTTTAAGAAAGAGCCTTGCTCTCTGAGATTGGCGCAACTCACCAGAGCACGCCACGTGTCAGCAGCGTAAGCGCAGCGCACTGCGCTTGCGAGACAAGTGTCATCACCACAAGCGCTTGCGCTCATTGATTGGCGCAAAGCGCCTGACAAATGTAATGCATTGTTTACTAAAGGGCCAGGCTCAAATCAAATAGGCCAAAATAAAATTGCAACGCAATAAAAGGGCGGAGCCCAAATAAAATTGATGCTCTGCATCTGTTATAAAAGGGCAGAGCCCAAACAAAAATAAAATGCAATAAAAGGGCAGAGCCCAAACTAAATCGATGCTCTGCATCATTTATAAATGGGCAGAGCCCAACATAATAAATAATGCAGTGCATTATTAAAAAAGGGGCAAAGCCCTTGCACAAGCCTAATAGGCCAAATGCAAATAAAAGCGTTGAACATTTTTCAACTGGACTTAGCCCAATCATGGCCGTAAGTCCTCAAATTAAATTGACTGAGAAAGACTGATCTCCTAAATCAATTTACATCCGGTTCAAGGGTACATCTCCGAACTCCTCTGACACCTATCGTTGTAATCCTTCAACAAAGTCAGAAAGGTGACGGGTCCTGACAACCACACATCGATACGGACTGCGGGGTCCTTAAACTCGTGGACCGAAACGTCCCTAAACTAATATTCTTCCCGAAATGGGAATGGTGGACCGAAATTTCCTTAAACTAATGCTCGCCCCTAAATGTGAATGATGGAGAGAGGTGACGGGTCCCGACAACCACACATCGATACGGACTGCGGGGTCCTTAAACTCGTGGACCGAAACGTCCCTAAACTAATATTCGTCCCGAAATGGGAATGGTGGACCAAAATTTCCTTAAACTAATGCTCGCCCCTAAATGGGAATGATGGACCACCATGTCCCTAAACTGGCAATGGACCACCATGTCCTTAAACTGGACCACCATGTCTCTAAACTGGAAATTGACCGCAACGTCATTAAACTAAACAATAGAGCCAATTGCTCTTTTATTGGATCTAAACGATCCCGTTAAGTTGATCTTAGTCTGGAGATTAGGCTAACGTATCCTTAACAAAAGTTTAAGTCGATCTTAGCCTCAATATGGCTAACGTATCCTTAAACCAAAACACCAAACCCAAATCTAAGTAAATACGGATTTGGACTAATCCACGTCCTACGGGTGACGGCATAACTTAGCCTCCGTATACAATCCACGGGCAACCACAAATAAAACAAACACTCATGACACGAAGTGAAATTCTGGAGAAGGAGAAAGTTGTTACTGTGATGCAGTAACGTAATTAACTGCAGGGGCTTGCGCCTGCAGGGAAGAGCGTCCTCACAATCAAAAACCCCTCAAGCGAGGGGGAATCTGATGAAGTCTGCTACATCGGCCGCATCCGTCTAAACCTCCGATACACGGTGCCATAAATCAACTTGGCATCTTCGGAGAGGTGGACGGATAAAACCAAATAGCATCTGCCCCGAATCTCAGGCAAGACGTCTTCACGTCGTCGCCGCCGTCTTTTGGAGGGGAACAGGCCGATTTGAGAATATTTGGGATTTGGATTGTCTTGATGGCCTGAGGGCCGATTTGAGAATATTTGGGATTTGGATTGTCTTGATAGAAATTGGTCCTGCCACGATGAGGATTTCCGTGAGGATGACATGTTTTATCCCATATTCCACATTTATTTATATGCATTGCTTCATGTATTAGTTGTACCTAATGTAGGGTTACTAGGCACTGTCACAAGGGTCTATAAGGCATCAACCATGCCCGATTTAAAATTTAGACGTGCCGAACAAGCTAAAGCGAGGATCTTTGCTAGATAATTAGGGTTAAACATGCAAGTAAACAACTTTACTTCTAAAAGTTTGGGATGACAACCTTTGTAGTCCGTTCCTTCACTTCTAAAGCTCCATGTTGAGATCCCTTCGCTGCGATCATCGAGTACCCGGACTCTAGAGAGGCTCCATGAAGAGAAAGATGCAATCTTGCTTCCGATCTTCAATAACAAAGATGATCTACCTTGAAAAAACTCAAACCCAAGCTCTTGCTTTGCTAATCAAGTATTAGAAAAGCAAACACCCTAATCTAAGTGGCAAGAATAGATGAGGATGATGAAGTAGGAATTTAGCTCTCATTTGTTTTCAATTTCTCACTCATTTTCATCACACATGAAAAAGCTAGTGAAACTTTTCATCAAGCAAGAAGAAGAAGATGATCTAATCCTTTTGTGATGAATAATGAATTGTCATTATCATTACAAATGCAACCCATGGTTAATAATCAAAGGGCTAACCATTGTAGAGATTTAACTAAGGTAAAGGGTTTGGGTTGGGTTAGGAAATATCTTCAAAATATCATAACAAAATATCTTTGCTTAAAACAAAACATAAAGCTTCTAGAAGCTTCATGAAAGTGCTAACCCAAATCAAACCCTAATCATGTTTAATCTCCACAAAACATATTGCATTAGTAATCATAACTTGTTACAATATTATATATCACATATACAATATTTATTGTAACAAAATAAAATAATACAATTAACATATATCGCATATATATCAATGTATTACCCGAGTGAGAAAAAGAATCTTTAAGTGAGCTTATATTAGTTAATGTAATTTAATATATCAAATATATAATTATACTTTAAATTATCGAATCAACACTTGATCCGATAATCCGGCTATTTCACGAATAACCGACTAATATAATCTGTATCAGTTCATCGAATCAACACTTGATCTGATGACCCGGCTATATCACATATACCCGGCCGATATCTCATATCGCGAGAATCTAATACGATATCGCATACACGTATCATTCTCGGTCCCGCACATATCACATATGTGCTCCTACTCCATTTTGCCTGAGCCAGGAAACCTCTGTGTAGGACTCTAAAGAATCGTCAATACGCCGGCAGTAGGTGATGATCATATCAAACACCCACAAGCTGCAAGCGGTCAGCTAAATGTAACAGCCACCCAGGTATTGAGCAATCAGAAGATCAACAAGCAAGCCTGTACATTCTCCCGTGAATCCAACCAGTAATACTCCCGTACAGTCCGGTCTCTTCGTCTGATATGTCGCATATCTCGCCTAGGGGTGGTAAACGTCAGACCCCAGTAGCTTGATATGTCATGTCGATATGAGGTCTATAACAGTTCGAGAAACTACTGATAACACTTACCATTAAATCTCAGTAACCCTGGCCAGGGATTTCCAGTTATATCCAATCGAACACAGCACAACATCAACTCCCTATACCGGGAGAGATGAAACCCCTCCTGTCGTTCATTGCCTCCATGTGATTCGGGACTGTACCCAAAAGCCACCGTTTTGCACGCCCCCATGGACGTGGTAAGGTGGAAATCAAAGCACAGTGGGAATCACACAAGACTCTATGACGATCTCGGGTCTACAGAATAACCTGTACCAGTGTCACCAGAGAACTGCCATCTGACGTGAGATATAATACCATCTGGGAGTTCTCGGTGAGTCCGTCCAGTATACCCAGTTTCCACTGAGCACCCGTATACCTTCTCTAATGTCAAACACCAATGTATATGGGATCATCCATCGCCCATCATATAGGTCAAGAAGTGCATACGCTAGTCTACTCTGGAGTATCGATGCCCTGTCTCGGCACTCCCACGACTAGGAACATTTGAAGGATGTACTTGGCGACTACACTGTCCCCACTAGTATGATCTGCATCATAGTCCTGGTAGTCAAGTACTCATCCTAAGGGCTTTATCAACATGTAACATAGAGACAATCAGAGTACATGTTTAGTGTAACCAGATAGCATACTATCATGTCGAGCAAGAAAGTCTTCCCTATATATGTCCAAGCATCCACTACAATATACAACGTATGTACAGTAATGGCCTCTAGGGCATACATATAACTAACAATCTCCCACTTGCACTAGGGCTATCTGTTGTAGTATCTCATACCCAACAATAAGCTGTGGTTGAAGTATCTCATACTCAACCATCCCATAAAAGTCTCTACTGGGAAATAGGCCTTTGTGAGTGGATCCGCGCTGTTGTCCTCTGTGTCTACTCTCCTAACCTCGATCTCCCTGGAGATCAACCATCTCCATGATCAGACGATACTGCCTAAGAATATGTCTGGATCTCTGATGGGACGAGGGTTCCTAGGCCTAAGCCACAACTCCATTGTCACATAATGGCAGGAACGAAGTTCATCTCATGAACTAAAATATATCCAGACTGTCTCTTTGGTAACATTCTTGGTAACGATGTACCTTGCCTTTAATCATCTAGTATGTTACGGTATCTAACTTGGAACTCTTCCAACAAACCGTCCCTCCACTGAGGGTAAAGACAATGCCTGCTATTGACATTCAGTCGTCCTTATCACCCTGGAACCTTTCCAGTGATTCTCTCCAGGATCGATTGATACCATCTCACAACAACTAGTGAGAATCCTAACATCCAATTAGATCTATCTCATAGATCCATAACCCAAGATTTATGAGGTATCACCTTGATCCTATAGAGAATCTTTGTGATAAGCGGAGATTGACCGAGCGTAGCATAGGAAACTCCTTCCCTATTAAGAGTATATCATCCACGTACTCTACGAGGATCACCACCATACTCTCTACTACCTTTTTGTATATACAAGGTTCATCTGCCATTTTGATGAAGTCAAACTCTTTGACTACTACATCAAAACAGACGTTCCAACTCCGCGATGCCTGATTTTTCCCATAAAACATCATGCTCGCGTTTCCGCTGCTCCCACTGTCTACGAAACCCTCAGGCTGTGTACTTATAGACGCTCTCTTCCAAATCAATATTTAGAAAAGCAGTCATGACACCCAACCGCCAGATATCGTAGTCATGGTATATAGCCGTGGCAAGTAGGATCTGGATGGACTTAAGCATAGCTTTGAAAGTCTCAACTTTTCCATGTACACCAACTAATCTTCTCAAGATATACTTGCTCCTGATGGGGATTTAACCCTTCAGATAAAGCAACCAAAGTCTATACTTTATTGGTGTATAAGGATTCCATCTCAGATCGCTAAGCATCCAGCCATTCTTACAGAGTCCCACTCCTGATGGCCTGCTTGAAACTAGTTGGGTCATCATCTCATGATGCAATCCTTGCTCCCACTGTCATAGAGAAACCGAAGTATCTCTCAGGTGGATGAGGAACCCTACCAGATCGGCGGAGAGGATGAGGTTCGTTGGAAACTATTGAATCCTCCGGGTTTACCAAATCATCAACTGCAGTTTGTATAGCTGGAACTCATTCCAGTTCTACCTCATGACCACTAATTTCTTCACAAGAAATTCCCTTTTTCTCAAAAAGTGGTATGCCGAGAAATAAAACATCTTTTGTTCCTCGGTGTGGTAGAAGATATTCCCTTGCGAATGCTTGGGATAACCAACAAACTTCCACAAAACTGACCTTGTCTCGAGCTTGTCCGGATTTTGCTTTTGACATAGGCCGGACAACCCCAAATCTTAACTTCCTTAAGAGATGGGCTCTTCCCATACCATATCACATATGGAGTGGTAGGCATCTGATTTGGTTAGAACCCTATTCAATAGGTATGCAACTTCTCAAGTGCATAACCCCAAAAGAAAATAGGCAACTCAGTAGTACTCATCATAGAGCACACCATATCTCATAGGGTGTGATTGCTCCACCCCGATACACTGACGTGCTGTGGTGTATACGGAGGAGTAATGTTGAGAGAGAATCTCATTGTCCTTTAGAATAGTCCAGGAATTCCGTGCTCAAGCATTCTCCTCCTTGATCTCATCAAAGGACATAATACTTATACCCTTTTTTGGTTCTCTACTTCTAACTTATATTCATTGAATTTCTCAAAAATTCTAGACCTGTGTTTCAACAGGAACATATGTCCAGATCTTGAGAGATAATCGGTGAATGTAATGAAGTACAAAGAACCGGTCTCGGCATGTGTAGACAGGGGACCTTCATACATCAGCATGTATCAATCCCAAGAGTTCACTAACACTTTCTTTGTTTCCAATAAACGGAGTTGTGGTCATCTTATATTTGTGACATGACTGGCAAGTTTTACAAGATGTAAATCCAAACTAATTTAAATATGCATCTTTATGTAACTTCAGCTAGTCGGGTCGCATTGATATGACCTAGTCTACAATGCCTCAAGAAGGATTCGTTCATTTCTGAACTCTTCCTCCTGTGTGTGTTCTGTACGTTAAGAACTGTAGTTTGATTTAGAATGTCTATGCTTTTAGATAACGTGCCTGAACCGATCAACTCTTGATATAGGAAATGTTCAAAACATTATCCAACAACACAAAATTATATCTTTCTTTACTAATAAAGAGACTGATATGATGTTGTATATCAGGTTCAGTATCTAATAACATTCGTTCAGAATCAATGTATTCTGGTTATACAGGGTGATAACTGCCAACAGACTTGGCTGCAACACTTGCATCATTTTCAACTCTTGAAACTTATCACCCGTTCTCAGTTCTCTACCTATCTGTAGCCCATGTAACAAATTACATTTGCGGGATCCTGATCCGGTATCTCATACCCAGAATGTAAATGATACTGAGAAACAGTTCTCAGTAATGAACACACCCGAAGATGATGCATCAGCATGCACTTTCTTCGTTTGGGCGGCATGGGAATTCTGGTAATCCCCTATTTCCTGCTCTGTCTTATAACAATTACAAGTTGGAGAGGGACCAACGTTCCCTAGCGCAGTATAACAAGCGGGTTCGGTCAATACATCCGTATTATTATCCTGATTAAGGAGTGACATAGTCGCTACCTGGAGAGAGATAGAAGAAAACACTCAGCGTATGCTCTTACAAAATTAGATTGGTTATTAATATATCTAATCAGGATGTCTCCCACTGTTTTAGTCAAATCTTCCTTCAAACCCTAAAAGGAAAGACTAGCCGGGATTAATTACACCCTACAAGTTCTCCAATCTTTCATCCAGGCCAGTGCCGGTACTTTGAGGGAGGTTCCCCGTGCTTTCGCACCGTTTTCCCAGAGGCATAACCTCGTTAACACCTTTCTAGACAGCTACTCGATCGGCTAATTGTAATGTGTAAAACTCTCCCAGGAGTAACTCTTACTCGCAGTGGCTATCGGGATCCAACTATCTCATAAATGGTATGCAATCTCATTGCAAATTTCAACACTTGAAATTCCCGATAATATTTTGCCCCTAGTACTTATGACCTTAATTATGGTCAACATATCATAAGCACTAGTCAAGTTCTTCCCGTCATTTCATGATTAATTTGACCCACCCACATGACTCTCAACTATGGTCGACATAATCACATGACTGTCCTAATTAATCGCATTTACATGCTGTGTAGGAAGACATCACTTAGCCACCGTACACTACGCCTCAACTATAGTCGACATACGCAGCACGAATACCAAGTACTCTACTTCCTAAAATGACAGAGGGCTACGACAGATTTTTAAAAAAACCCTTTACGTAATGAACTTGATATCGTTATAGAATCGAGTGATTTTAAATGGAATGTTTTTAGGCCTTTTCTAGTTTTGCTAAAGAGGTCACTCCCGGTGAAGGGATATCGGCTCTTTCCTCATCGAATAAGGTGCAGGATATTTCACAAATATCACTATGCAAAGCAAAAACTATACAAACAATCAAAAGACAAACCGAGTTTGTAGCATCTGCTAGTTTCGCTAAAGAGATCACTCCCGGTGAAGGGATCTCGGCTCTTTCCTTATCGAATAAGGTGCTGGATGTTCTACAAGGAACACCGCTATGCAAAGCAAGAACTAGAGCTACCAGTTTTTTAGACAAGTTTCTACAACATCTTTAGGTTTCTTTTAGTTTCATTAATCTCATTAATGAAGTCCCATTTTATTATGCTTCACAAGCATCACATTTGAAACGAAATCAGCAATATAACATATATCTTATATATATAATATAAACATTCGTCTCAGGTAGTAATATGATCTTATCACAGAACATTGCAGCAGAAGATAACATATGAAATATTGGATATACTAGGACGTCCATGTTTTATATCGAGCCTGTATAAAACACGGATTCCACGGTCGCGATGAATAGCCAAACCCACATCCGTAGACCCCTACGAGAGCGTCAAGCAACACTGCCAATTCTAGGGTTAGGAGACCCGATCTCGACTCCTCGAGATTGTCTCCCACTGGACCCTAGAACCCGGTTACTTGTGCTCCCCGCCTTGGGTCTACCTAATGCGGAAAAATAAATAATATACAATGGTGACATCGTCCTCAACCTGGAAGTGCCCCAATAAAAGAATATTACATACAATGAATTTTACATGAATGAAAATAAAAACCCTCATCTCACATAAGAACCCCGGGTATTCAGAACACGACGATCCAATATAACATATCACAGTAACACATAATATCACATGTCATCAACGTAAGCAAGTATGCGTATCCTGATTGTCATTGATGTATAGCAACGAAGCCGGCAATACACTACATACTATGCTTACGGTCACAGAAAAGAAAGTGTAAAACTACAACAGTTGGAATCCGCAACCTTCTTAGACATCTCATGCCTAACCAAATGAATTCCTTAGATATCGCATGCCTAACAATTATAAACCCCGCATTTTAGTCTCAATATCGAAAACACTTTTCAATATCTAGTCGGGCAATTCAACAAGATTCCCGACATCCTGATCGAATGCTCGTCAGAAACTTTAGTAGACGGCCGCACCCCCGATGCCGTCGACGAAGTGCACTAAGGCGAAACACCGCTGCCGCGAGCACCCGAACGGATGCTTTTAGCGACGGGATTCTCCTACAGTCACTTGGTCGGGGCTATAGGGCGTGGCTATCTATTAAGTTTACCCGGCGAGTATCCGCGTACGCAACGTGATTGCGACGGACTTTTGATCACATCAAAATCCCGTGGCAACCGATCAAATGAGACTAAACTGCTAGATTTATAACATTCAAATTAGTTATCTCATAACTACTTATGGATTCCAAATATTGTATCACATTCCAGATAAATAGACAATGTTAAACTTTCCGATCGAATAAACAAACACCCAAGATTTCCCAAATAGCTCAACACTTGAGCGGAGTTCAAAAGTATCCATCACATGCCACGGTACCAATGGTCCAGCCGTAGAAGGGTCAAACCAACGCCTCACATGTGGCAACGCCGTACTGCCCCAAACCCTAAGGTTTAGAGGCGGTACAGACGGTCACATAATTGAGTTAAGGTTTGTGTTCTTCTAGAGGATCCACCGCGTTACTTACACGACTTAGAACGTTCTTTAACTAAGCAAAAATCCAACACTTGGAAATTTTCCGGCAGGGGAAAAAGTGAGTTATTGATATCCGTTCGAACTTTTTAACACGTTCTAAATTACCCGGAAAAACTTAAACGAAATTAAACTTTCCGATCGAATAAACAAATACAAAAGATCTCCAGAAAACTCAACACTTGAGTAAAATTAAAAATTCCCAGAAACATGCAGAAATACCTAAGGATATTACTGTGAAAATTCTAACCCTAATACCCCTGTACGGCCGCGGAACCGCCGCGCAAGGCATGGTATTGCCGTGGTTCCGCGGCGCTTTAAGGGGATTAGTGGTTCGTTTTTCACAGTAATCCTTAGAATTCCCTGCTTAATTTTCTGAGTATTTTTAATACAGAAAAAATCAACATTTTAAAAAATTTCCAGAGAGGGGGTAAAATACGATGTTTCGGGGTTCGATCGGACTTTTAACTTCGTGTACACGTCGCCTAATGATCTAGCTAGGCTCTGATACCACTGTAGGGTTACTAGGCACTGTCACAAGGGTCTATAAGGCATCAACCATGCCCGATTTAAAATTTAGACGTGCCAAACAACCTAAAGCGAGGATCTTTGCTAGATTTGGTTGGATTCACGGGAGAATGTACAGGCTTGCTTGTTGATCTTCTGATTGCTCAATACCTGGGTGGCTGTTACGTTTAGCTGACCGCTTGCAGCTTGTGGGTGTTTGATATGATCATCACCTACTGCCGGCGTATTGACGATTCTTTAGAGTCCTACACAGAGGTTTCTTGGCTCAAACAAAACGGAGTAGGAGCACATATATGATATGTGCGGGACCGAGAATAATACGATAGACCCTTGTGACAGTGCCTTATAGACCTAGAGGTTTAACGGCTTGTTGCACGTGCTCAGTGCAATCGTGTTGCCTATAAAAGTGTGCTTAGTTTTCTCCTTTCTTTTTCTCCTTCTCTTGAATAAACTAGTTTGCTCGGGACGATCAAAGATAAGTTTGGGGGTATTTGTTCAATTGATAAAACTGCACATTTATTAAGATATTTTTCCTACTATTTCTATATTAGAAAAGGTGTTTATTATAATATACAGTAAAACCTCCGTATAGGAATACTCTATATAGGAATAACCTCCCTATAGTGATAAAAAGTCCCGGTCCCGACTCGGGACCAGTTATAAATAAGAATAACCTCCACAGTGTGATATTCCATACTTTTTCCAAGTCCCGCCTGTACTAATTTACCTCTATATAGTAATAAATTGGCATTAAATTTTAAATAATTTTTTATATACTGTATATAAAAAATACATAAAATTACTTGGCTATTACAATTGAACTTAAGATGACATAAATTACTTAACTACACAATTGAACTTAAGATGACATAAAGTACTTATTCAAAGTTGTTTGGGACAATGACTTAATTTTTTGAGTTACTACCATATCCTTTAACTTGCGAGTTCGTAGTAACTCGTCACCACAATCACCTTCTTGTTGAATCCAAAACATTTCTAACTTATCCAACATGTTTGAAGCTTCTCGACATGACACCTTTTCTATTTCCACACTATCGTCTTCCGGATTATCACCTTGCGCTTCTTGCCTTATTGCCGCCATGATTTCTTTTATATATAAAACTCTACTTAAGAATAACCCCCCTATAGTAATATTTTTCCCCGGTCCCAAGGATATTACTGTATAGAGGTTTTACTGTATGATACATATGAGGGTTTATCTGTAAAAATACTATTTTCATATGTTTATATATTATAATTAACATTTGGTAAGAAAATGTAAGCATGAATACCATTGACCAAATCTTAATGGTGAAATTAATAAAACAAACTCTACTAATATTATTTGTTGAGTTGTTGTGCAGAATTTTCAGGGCTAAAATCAAGGGAATCAAAATTGTTAGTGCAAACCTGCCTAATTAAGAAAGCAAACTAAGAAATCAAGTCTGGCAGTAACTACAAGAAAATTTTCAGTTTCCTGAGATTCAAAAGATCGCCACGTGTCATATAGATGAAGCCCCAGAAAAATCAACAGAAGATCGCACCATAAGGCCGCGGATCCGCGGCCAAACCCACCTATTGGCCGCGGATCCGCCGCGTGCCAGACGACTTGGGAGTTGGGATTTCTTCTGTTTGGATCTTCACTGATGGTTTCCAATTTAGGAAGCTAGGGTTCTGGCTCTGGGACTATAAATAAGGACCGAGAGTCTCTTGGAAAAATCATCAAGCTGAAGAGATCACGAAGTCTAAGACGGCTCACGCATCCAGGCTGATCATCAACTGTTCGTCTACCTCTTTAGAAGAGATCGAGAAGCAAACTAGCATTTGTAATCATTTTCTAAGGGAATAAAGTGTAAATGGATTTTGTTGATTAATAAAGGTAGTTCTTTTTCTTATTCTATTTCTTTGTAGTTTTTAATATGATTTCTCTCTCCATCTCTTCTACTCCCAACATGTGCGAGTAATTCTCCGCTTGTTAGGGTTCGTAGGATTAGGGTAGATTAATGGATGATGAAGATCCTTAAACTTTTTTTACGTCCTATAAAGTTTATAAACTTTACCAAAAGAATCATTAACATCCTAATCGGGCGCGCTACCAATTCATTGCTAGTCTCGACCGCGATTAGAGATTAGATTAATGATTGTTTTGGTAAAGGCTAGATATGAACGGAGTTCCATGTCGAGATAGGGGTTAAGAGTGGGAACCCTTTTCCCTCCAGAAACCCTAATCTACATGCATCACTGTCGTTCTAGTTTTAAATCTATTAAAAGATAAAAAGGGTAATCTTTAATTAATCATCCATAACTACTAAATCCTAATGAACCCTACAAGCCCCCTTTTCATATAAACTTACCTCCGTAGTTAATCTAGATCTATATTTTGCATCAGTGTTTAACGTAGATCTAGATCCTACACCCATTCTTCAATATTCTTTATCCCTCCTCTCTTTCTCAACACGCCTAAACTAAGAATAAAAGGTTCAACGTTTTCCAGAGGACGACCCGTACTCATCTCGGTCTAGCTACATACGACACCGTTATTGATTGCGGTTAAACTACTACTATATAAATAAAGATCAATCAAATGGCGCCGTTGCCGGGGATACGTGCGTAATTTTTTATTCTTACTATTTGTGTTGAATTCTTATTCGATCATTATCATAAATAAAACAACCTGCATCTTGCATATTTAACGATAAGTGTGCGATTTTTGCGAGGGAATCTGGAATCACAGACTTGAGAAAACAGAAAGACAGAGACATTCATCGAGATCCAGAGGAGTACAGAAGGCCACAGAGAAAAATTTCATAAACTGATCTCTCTTCCTTGCGGCGGATCCACGGCAAAAGGAGCTTATTGGCGGCGGAAGCGCGGCTGATTTGAGGGATTAGGGGTCCAAACTTCTCTGGTGAAATTCTCAACTCATTCTCTCTCCTCTGAAATCCAATAAAATATCTTTTCTGCAGGATTCTTTGCAAAATATCTCCGCTCAAAAATCTTTTTGCAAAGTTTTGTTATTGGTTTGTTAATTCATATTTTAATATGGATTTTTAAGGGGCAAGACCACAATTCAGATTAGGTGGGGATTTCATCACCCTTCCTAAGCCCCACAAATCACAAAACGAGCATCCGCTTCAACCCTACATTAATTAAAAAATATCTAGACAAGACTCTAAGGACTGTCGCGCTCAATAAGGACAGAGGAAGGTCGTGGGTAATCTATCGCTTATCCGCATTATTTTTGTGGTGTCTAGGCAAGTGTGTCTAAAACAAGTGGTTACTTAATTAGGCACACTACTTACGTAGTGGATACCTTCCACTTACCTGGCACTTACCTTGCCATAAGAGTAGTAAAGAGGTGGTAGAGGATTGATCCTACTGCTTGTCCTTTGGAAGTCTAGGAGCGGTCTAGAGACTTGATATAGGTGACCTTAGTTCTAAGATTGTTTGTGCATTTTTGTGTGATTTGTCTAAGTCCGACGCACTTTTTCAAAACAAACCAATTTTAAATCACACACACGCTACCACTTGCGCTAAATCCGCTTAGTGCATGCTTGGCTGGACACTGGATTCTAGTGCCCGTCTTGTCCGCGTTCCAGCTATCGACTCCGAAGTCGGTACTTCTTCATTTTCTTTTCCCCCACCACACACCATATCGACCGAGATGGATGGTACTCCATCAGATTATAACACCACGCTGCCACCGCCCGTAGGTGCACAGAATCCACCACGCATCTCTCTCCAGGAGAGATGCTATCCTATCCGTGGTGTTTGTGTATATGCCCTAGAGGCCATTACTGTATCATACTAGTATGTATATTACTTGATGGAAGCTTGGGATATTCATAGTTGTATATACAATCTTGCTTGAAATGGTAGTATGCTACTTGGTTTGTCTCTGCTTTAATATGTGCATGTGTTTCTTTTAGCATATCGCTTATATACATATTAGTAGAGCCCTTAGGATCTTTGCTTGATTACCAGCGTTGTGATGGCGCTCACATTCGTGGGGGCTGGGTAATCCATAAGCACATCCTTATACAGGTCCCTAGTCGTTGGACTATCGAGACAGGGCATCGATACTCCGGAGTAGACTAGCGTATGCGCTTCTCATCCCAGCGTGGGAGATGGTCTATCCCACAGCCGTCAGTACGTCGTACTTGAGATAGTATGCGGGTGCTCGTTAGGTTACGAGTACACTGGACAGGACTCGTCGGGAACTGTTGGTTGGTATTATACCTATCATCAGTTATCAGTTCCCAGGTGACATGAGTACAGCTTAGTCCGCTAACTTGACACTGTCACTTCGCCTCGAGTGTGTTCCCACTGTACTTTGATTACTACCCTACCACGGCTCAAAAGAGTCGTGCAAACAGGTAGTAGTTGGGTGCAGTCCCGAAGCACTTGGAGGCAGTGACGGTTAGACAGGATTCGTCTCTCCCGGTATTGGGGGTTGACATCGCGCTGTGTCTAGGAGAGCCATTACACGAGTAGTCCCTGGCCAGGGCAAGCGAGATATACTGGTAGGTTTCCAGTGTTATCTCAGGGTGTTCTGGGCTACACTCCAACACGACTTGTACCGCTATTAGGGGACTGACGTTTACCGGCCCCCTAGGCCCGCCATGCGATGTATCAGATGAACAGACCGGACTGTACGGAGACTGTCACATACAGGCTCAGTAGGAGTTCAGATGGGGTCACCTCGTCAGTCTTCTTATCGGCATCTACCTGGGGACCGTTACGTACAGCTAGTGCCGCTTGCGGTCTGTGGTTAAAACCACTGCCAGCGTAGTGTCGAGTCTTTAGAGTCTCATACAGAGAGCTATTCGTCTTTAGGAAAAATGAGTAGAGGTCGCATGGTTTTGCGACAGGGTTCGTTCACATCCACGCACTTGTGCACGTTTGCTATCCGGACAGCTTATAGTAGCAGGCTTTGGTTTAAGCCAGATCCTAGTATATGATTTGGGATTGGTTTTATCTCTTTGTATTCGTGTTCCTCGAATCACGAATACGGGTGCGTATCCACAGTTGATTGAGACAGAGGGAGAGGATTTTGATTAGGGTTAATGACCATTGTCATTTTATTAACCCTAATGCTTATGTGTGTATTATGATTAATTGATATTAGTTTAATATAATTGTGCATGGTTAGGGTTGTTGACCATTTGACATTCTTGACTTGTTGACCTAGGTTGACACTTTGACCATCATCATTTCATATAAAAGTGCTCTTTGATCCTTGCAATTTGCATTAAAAATGAAATGATTATGGTCATGTCTTGATTAAGCCATGATAATTATCTTGCTAATTATCAATTTACATAATTCACCCATATATGAGAGAATGGTTCATTTTATTCTCTCATTCTATCATATGCTTTCTCTCTCCTCCTCTTCCTCTCTCTCAAGCTCTCCCCTCTCATGTGTTGAGAAACACTTGAGCTTGAGAAAAACCTCTTCTTGATAATCTCTACTCTCATCTAAGGTTCTAGGATTAGCACTTCTAGCACTTTAGTTACTTCTAGCTTGAAGTTGAAGCCAAAGGTTGAGGCTCTCGGATGGATCCTTCTTCGACGAGAGAAGACGACAAGGAGATCACTTCCGTTCACTACAAGGAGCAAGGAGAGAAGGACATAAAGCCCTAGGTATAACCATTCTTCCATGTAGCTAATTTCTAGTTAGCTTTAGTTAGTTTTTGTTTAGTAAAGATCCCATCTTTATCTAGTCCATGTTGCCTAGAGTAGAAAAAATTCGATTTTTATACCGTTTCCGCCTTCCTGCAAGCACCGGGGTGGGCAACGTGGACTTACACGTGGTCCACTTCCCACTTGTTTATCTATTCCACCAGCTAACGGGGATAATTTTGAAATTAATGTAAGTCCACGTTACCCACCCCGGTTCTTACGGGGAGGCGGAATAGGTAAAAAACGATTTTTGACGCAAGATAACATGGACTAGAAATGGAGGATCTTTGCTAAACAAAAACTAACAAACTAACTACAAGTTTAGCTACTCGGTTAGAAGGTTATACCTAGGTCTTGAACTCCTTCTCTTCTTGCTCCTTGGAGTGGTTTGAACGGCTCCTCCTCGTCGCCTTCTCTTTGTCGAAGAAAGATCCACTCGAAGGCCTCTACCTTGAGCTCCTACCTCAACCAAGAGGTAACTAAAGTGCTTGGCTTGCTAAACCTAGAACTCTAGAATGAGTAGAGTGAAGTCTTGAAGGTTTTATCTCAAGAGCTCATGGTTCTCAATACATGAGAGATGAGAGCTTTGAAAGAGAGGAAGAGGATGTGCTAAACATATGAGAGAGAAAGAGCAAGCAAGAATGAGCTACCTTTTGCAACCATACACTCATATGAGAGAATAATGAATTAATAATAATAATTAAAAAGAAATTATGATGGTTCATTTGGAATGACCATTATCATTTCACATTAAATGAATTTTGCAAGAATCAAGAAGTATCTTCCATGTGAAATGATGATGGTCAAATTGTCAATATAAGTCAACCGGTCAACCAAAGTCAAAATGTCAACATAAGTCAAATGGTCAACCTAACCATGGCACAATTATCTTTAATTAATATCATTAATCATATTTCTCATTTTTATTAGGGTTTGGAAAAAGTCAACGGTCAACAACCCTAATAAGAATCCTCTGCCTCTGCCTCTGTCAACTGTGCATACACACCCGCATCCGTGTTCCGAGGAACACGAATACAATGAAACAATACAATTCCCAAAACAAATACTAGGATCTGGTTTAAACCAAAACCCGCTAGTAATAACTGTCCGGACACCAAACATGCACAAGTGCGCGGATATGAACGAACCCCGTCACAAAACCATGCGACCTCTACTCTGTTTAGCCCAAAGGAGAATAGCCCTCTGTGTGGGACTCTAAAGACTCGACACTACGCTGGCAGTGGGTTTAACCACAGGCCGCAAGCGGTACTAGCTGTACGTAACGGCCCCCAGGTAGATGCCGATAAGAAAACTGATGAGGCGAACCCATCCGAACTCCTACTGAGCCTGAATGTGACAATCTCCCTACAGTCCGGTCTGTTCGTCTGAGAGTATCGCATGTCGGGCCTAGGGGGCGGTAAACGTCAGTCCCCTAATAGCGGTACAAGTCGTGTCGGAGTGTAGCCCAGAACACCCTGAGATAACACCGGAAACGCTACCAGTATATCTCGCTTGCCCTGGCCAGGGACTTTGTGTAATGGCTCTCCTAGACACAACGCGATATCAACCCCTAATACCGGGAGAGACGAATCATGTCTAACCGTCACTGCCTCCAAGTGCTTCGGGACTGCACCCAACTACTACCTGTTTGCATGACTCATTTGAGCCGTGGTAAGGTAGCAATCTAAGAACAGTGGGAATACACTCGAGGCTAAGTGACAGTGTCAAGTCAATGGACTAAGATGTACTCATGTCACCTGGGAACTGGTAACTGACGATAGGTATAGTACCAACCAACAGTTCCCGACGAGTCCTGTCCAGTGTACTCGTAACCTAACGAGCACCCGCATACTATCTTAAGTACGACGTACTAATGGCTATGGGACAGACCATCTCCCCTGCTGGGATGAGAAGCACATACGCTAGTCTACTCCGGAGTATCGATGCCCTGTCTCGATAATCCTACGACTAGGGACCTGTATAAGGATGTGCTTGTAGATTACCCAGCCCCCACTAGTGTGACTGCCATCACAACGCTGGTAATCAAGCAAAGATCCTAAGGGCTCCACTAATGTGTATAGGCGATATGCTAAAAGAAACACATGCACACATTAAAGTAGAAACAAACCAAGTAGCATACTACCATTTTGAGCAAGATTGTCTATACAACTGTGAATATCTGATTTGAATGATTTTTAGGATGTGTATGTTTTTAGAAATTGAATATAGAAATCACAACCAAAAATATTTTGACCGCAATCAATAACGGTGTCGCATGTAGCGCGTTAGCGAGTGCGGATCGTCCACAGGGAAAGTGTAATCCGTTCAATTTTCGAATTAGATGAGTTGAAAATTTAAGGCAAAGAAAAGAAAGCAATTCATGATTTGTAATTGAAGATCAAGAAATAAGAAAAATCTAGATCTAAAAGAAGCATTAAAAGCAAGAATTGAAATGTGTGATAATTTCCAACCAACAATCAAGATTAGAAGTATGGCTCGTAGGAGTAATCGGATCTATAGATGTGATGAGATCTAATGATTACGCATTCTTATCCATTAACGAATTGGTACTAGATCGATGCAAATTCATCGAGGTTTAAGGATCTTGCAAGGAAATTAGGGATTTCGCAACTCATCCTTTGTCCTTTCGATGGATCGCATTCAAATTCTAGCTTCTAGTTAATCAAATGTTTAATAGTTGTTCCCTAGTTTCGAGTGAACACGATCAAGAAAGCATCATCTCGAAACTAGGTTATTAATCATTTGATTCACTAGAATTTCCAAACATTATAGGATTTAAGAATTGTAAAAATATCTAAATCATCATCATCTAAAGATCGTCACAACTCCTACACGAGCGGAGATTACTCAAACATCATGATCACAAACACAATCACAAATTGAGATCTAATCATTATGCTTGAATTTAAAAGATAAGCAAGAATATAGAATATTCACCTTTATTTATTGACAATTTTCGTTACAACTCTCTTGAATTTACAAAAGGAAGGAACTAGATCGTCGATTTCGGCTTCGCTCGGCTCCTTGAGTCGCGGATCAGCGTGGATCTCTTGCTCCATTGAAATCCGGCGTCGCTTCTAAAGGTTGAAGGCTCTCTTGCTTGAATTGATCTCGGGATCTTGATCTTGATTTTGAATTGGATTTTAAATTTAAGGCACAAGTTGTGTCACTCAACTTGTGGGTTGAAGATGGTGGTGATTCTTGAACAACTTTCACCCTAGATCTAGGCTCTCTTATATAGACCTCCAAATTCTAGATCTAGGATTGAAATTTGAATTCTCTCCACAAGTTAGTTAACCAAGAGATTTAAATTTCCCTCCAAAAGTTAGTTAAGCCCAAAATTTGAATTTCCCTCCAAGAGTTTGTTAAGCCGAGCCTTCTAGATGTGCCACGTGGAGCTTCTGGGGTCTTCTGGAAGCTTTGGCCGTTAGAGGAGAGCACATGGCAAAATTTGGTCCCTTGATCACACTATATGGTCGCGGATCCGCGGCGCCAAGGGGGTTTGGACCGCGGATCCGCGGCCCTTTGGTGCCCTTGATTCTTCCTTTTTACATGGTAATTCTTGGGCTGAGTTTTGGGCCTCTTTCTGATGTGTGGAATTTTATTTGGATTTCTGTAATATTACCAGATCTTACATCTTCGAGTTGGCTTATCTTTTATCAGCTCTTTTCCACAAATTTGGGCTTTGCTTCTGGAATTTCCTGCATTATACCCCAGACAAGAGTTGCACAATACAAGGATGATGCGATGCCATGAAACACAGTCAATTTCCCTAAAAGTGCCGATTTTAGTATACAGTACAAGTAATCCAGTATTTTACATGTGTTTTGCTAATATGTGCGATATGACTACCGGATACCTATACATGAATGCAAAAGGTAGGGAAATTGCCGTGTTAGAAATGCAATATTTTCGACTGATCAAATTCCCCCAAACTTATTTTCGATCGTCTCGATCGAATTGTTTTATTAAAAAGAGAAGGAGAAAATAAAGAAAGAGAAAAGTACACTTTCGTAGGCAATCACGATTGCACTGAGCACGTGCAACAAGCCTTTAAACCTCT
Organism: Agapanthus africanus; assembly: GCA_030015575.1. Lineage (NCBI taxonomy): Eukaryota > Viridiplantae > Streptophyta > Magnoliopsida > Asparagales > Amaryllidaceae > Agapanthus > Agapanthus africanus. Next base: position 513,426,463 of record JASDDO010000024.1, on the reverse strand, counting down.
AGATGTCCCTAGCAGGAGGAGTGTTGTCTCCTGAGGGTTGTCAGCGGATTGCACCCACAAAATCCAATAATAAAAGAAAGATCATGAGTATTACATTTGAAGAAAAGAATTGTAAAAGAAAAGCCTTGAAAATTAGGGTTTCCAACTAAGCTAGCTTTTCGGTTGTCATGAGCTCTTTCTTAATGGTCATGAAAAGATGTCAAAAATCACGTCCTCCCTCAATAAAACATCGTCTTATTCTTCATTCCTATCTTTCTTCCAAAGATCGATCATATAACCCTGCGTGTGTGTAAAGGACATCCCTACATCCGGAGAATTCAATTCAAGCTATCATACCCTTGCCCATCAGCCTCAGTACTTTTTAATTAATGAATATTTAGATGAATTTGCTCACACACTTTCATGCGACCGTTAATACTTCTTGAGGTACTAACCGACCGATTACTCATGTGCTTGCTTATTTGGTGTATTTTCCTCTTCTTGCACCACCTCAGGCATAGTAGTGACTCCCAGACCAGTTGGCCTTAGGGCACTAGGTGAAGAGGCACCCTTGCTATAAATTTTTTTATTGCCCTCGGCGATAACAAAACCAGTGTCCATTTTTCTCACCACTTTATTATTTTTTTTATTCATTTCTTATATTTTATTTTCTTCATACTTTTGGCTTTAAGACAAGAGCATTTCAAGGTATCCTCTACTATCCCGGGCTTTAAGACGTATGTAAGTGCGAATAGCAGGGTATCAACGTTCAAAATGTTTGGCTTTCCAGAATAGAAACTATTTTTCAGACTTATTTTTATCCTCAGATTAGTGACTTCCTTCATCTTACTAACCCTTGGGACAACGGCTCATAACTACTTATTACTAGTTCGTATAAGAAAACTTCTAATTTTCTTGGTTTTCTTAAATTTTTCTAATCTCATGGATGTAATTGTTCACTATCTAATCTTTTATTATCATAAATATTAAATATTTTTATATTTTGAAAAAAATTTAAAATTTTTATGAGTTTTGAAAATTTTTGAATTTTTATGGATTTTGAAAATTTTTAAATTTTTATAGGTTTTAATGGGTTTTGAAAAACTATTTACAAAAAATGATGAGCCAAAAATATGTACACAGAATTTTTATGGGTTTTGAAAATTTTTAAATTTTTATGGTTTTTAAAGAAATGTTTTGTGCTTATGCAAATGATATGCACATGATGCAAAACTAAGCACAAACCTCCCCCAAACTTGTTTTCAGTAGTGTCCTCACTGTTGCCAACCGCTATATCTACAAAACCTGTAAGCCTGGGAGGAATTTATTAGTGGGGGAAAAATATTTAAGTGAAGATCATCCCCCAAACTTATTCTTGGCTCATCATTTTGTAAAAATTTTCTATTGTTTTCAAGAGCCAGAAAAAAGATATACCCCCCCCCCAAACTTGAGTTATGCAATATTAATCGTTGAAAATCACATGAGGGGGTCAAAAGATCATTGGTCGATGCCAAGCTTTGCAAAGACCGAATGTCAACACCAACCATTCAAAAATTTTATCAATGCAGTGCTCTGGTTGGTGGAAGAAGAAGTAGAGAAAGGTTAAGTGGTGGAAGAGAGTGTGTGTGCGTCTCATTTTGGAGAGACGATGTAGTGAATGTGATGGATTACTCGCATTCTTTTTACAGTCCATATGAAGGGGTGGAGGTTTAATTTCATTGATTTGGATATGATTCATCTCAACACCCGTGTTATTCAAAAATGCGAGTTCATCAGCGAAGATCTCCTCAAAAGTTCCATCAATACCCCGATGAATAATGTCATCACAAAGTGCGGGGTGATCTTCAGACTCTAAGAACGGTTCATAATCAGTGTTAATTATTGACCCGGACAACTCGGTGGAAGAGTCCGTATGTGTATGATACATAGTTGGGTCAAACAATAACATATGAAAAGAGTCAAGATCGGTATCAAGAGGATCATCAAATTCGCTGCTGTCGACATCCATTAAGTCGACAGAACAGACCTGAGCAGTAGGTTCGGAGGGTACACTTCCCAACTTGTAAATGTTCAGCTCTATTGACCTATTCCCGAAGGATAGGGTCATAGAACCGTTACGACAGTTGATTATTGCATTGGAAGTGGCCAAAAAGGGGCGACCTAAAATCTCCGGAATTTGATTCCGTGGGTTCGCTACAGGCTGTGTATCAATTACAATAAAATCCACAGGGAATATAAATTCCCCGATTTTTATTAACACATCCTCCAGTTCACTCCTAGGTTTGGTGATTGATCGGTCAGCCATCTGGAGAGTGCAATGGGTTGGCTTCAACTCTCCGATACCTAGTTGCTCATAGACTGAGTATGGAAGCAAGTTAACACTAGCGCCAAGATCTAGTAGAGCACGGTTGATGTGTTTTTCCCCGATAGAAATGGAAATCGTAGGATATCCTAGATCCTTACGTTTCCTCGGTAATTGTTGGGGGAAAGCCGTGTCTACAATCTTTGCCATGAATATCTTCTTGGGCACTTGAGTCTTCCTCTTCCTAGTGCACAAGTTCTTAAGAGTTTTCACATAGGACGGAACTTGTTGGATGGTATCTAGGAGAGGGATGTTGATGTTAACTTGCTTAAAAATGTCCATGATCTTCTCCATATGTGGACTTGATGTGTTAGCCCTTAACCGATTAGGATAAGGTGCTTTAGCAATAAACGCTGGGTCCATCATAGGAGAAGGAAGTGGGGGTAAACATGATCCCAAAAGAGGAGTGGGGATCGTCTGTGGAGAACTAGAAGAGATGGGCTGAGGTGGCGAGCCTTGTGGGAAACGAAGAATAGGCTCGCAAGAAGGTGGTAGGGTAGAAGAACTGGGTCAGAATTAGAAGTGTGTGTGTGAGGAAAGGTCTCAGCCGGGGTATCATTGATTGATTTGTCAGTGTCATCAAACTCTTCCCCAACGTGATTGTCAAGCACTCTTCCAGATCTCAACGTGATTGCATCCACATTATGTGAATAGCCAGGATTGGGTAAAAGTTGAGCTGGAAGTTTCCCTTTCTCTCTTGCACTCATTTCGGCTTTTAATCGTGCAATTTCTGCTTCCATCGATTTGATACTCTCAGCTTGAGACGCTGAGTTTTTCTTTATATCATCGACGGAAGTCTTTATTTCAGCCGATACTTGCATGAGATTTGTCAGAAGCAAGTTTATGAATGAAGAGGATTCATCAGTCCCGTTCAATTGTAAAGGACTAGACGGTGCAGTTGTATTGACCGGATTTTGAAAGTTCTGTAATTGGAAGGGGTGCTGACTCAATTAAAGTGGTGGTTGCTGTTGTGGTGGAGGGACCCTTTGAAAATGATTCGTGTTTGGAACCGTGTTTTGAGATTGGGATTGGTTCCAAGCAAAATTCGGGTGATTCCTCCAACCCTGATTATATGTAGAAGAAAATGGGTCGTTCCTAGGTCTTTGTTGGTAAGCAGAATTGATATGCTCATGACCTTGAAACGGGGAATTTATTGGACATTCTTCCGTGAGATGTGAAGGATCAGAACAGCAGCCACATACAGTTTTGGGAAATGACATTTGATTTAGGGCGGCAGCTAAAAATTTGTTTTCCATAGTCTCGAGTTTCTTGAGTATAGCTGAAATTTCAGCTCTAACTCCTATGGAAACATCCGATTGGTTATTGCCACCCCTAAATGAATGACTTTCCCACTGTAAAGATTTTTCAGCGAAATCTTCAAAGTGTTTCTAAGCTTCCCCATCATCCTTAGTCATAAAGTTGCCTTGACACATGGATTCAAGGGTCTGTCTCGTGTTAGGATTAATGCCCTCATATATGATACGGCACAGTTCCCATCTCGGGATGCCGTGATGTGGACATTGGACTAACAGATCTTTGAAGCGTTCAAGACATTTTGAAAATGGTTCATTTGGAAGCTGGGTGAATTGATTTATTTCACTGTGGACTCGAGCTGTTTTGTGATGTGGGTAAAATTTCTTAAGGAATGCTTTGACGAATTCTTCCCAATTTGAAATGGAATGTGCGGTAGTGTTATATAGCCACTTCTCGGCTAAATCGCACAAGGTAAATGGGAGAAGACGAAGACACATAGCATCCACAGACAACTGTGAGGTACCCATCATTGCGCATACATCTTCAAATTTCGTGATAAACACGTATGCATCCTCAGACTCGAAACCATGAAATTTTGGTAGAAGGTTGATGTATTGGGGTTTAATCTGAAAATTTTCTCCGTTGGCTGGTGGAATGGATGAGCAGGTCGAAAGGGGACCTCGAATAGGATAGCACCTCTCTTGGAGAGAGATGCGAAGTGGATTCTGCGCACCAACGGACGGCGGCAGAGTAGTGGTAAAGAAGTTCGATGGAGACGGATCCATCGATGTGGGTGTGGTGGTGGGTAAAGAAAAGGGTAAATGTAGAAATACTGACTTTTGGGTCGATCGGGGAAACGCGGACTAACGGGCACTGGAATCCCGTGTCCAGCCTATCTTGCACTAAAAAGGGTTAGTACAAGTGGCAGCGTGAATTTATAATTAGGAGAATGAATGAATGCGGTGTTTGCTTTGAAAAAGGGACGGATTTTTGAAAAAATATGATGCGAGCACAACAAATGCAACACACAAAACCCTAAAATCTAGTGGTCACCTAGGTCCGGCTCTAGACCGCTCCTAACTGCCAAAAGACAAGTCACGGGATAAAATCCTCTACTGCCTCTTTGTCTCCCTGAGGCCAGGTAAGTGCCAGGTAAGTGGGAAGGTACTCCACTACGTAAGTAGTGGGCCTAATTAATAACCACTAGCCTTCGACACACTTGCCTTAGACACCACAAGAAAATGCGGATAAGCAATGAATTACCCACGGCCTTCTTCTGTCCTAAGTGAGCGCGACGGTCCTTAGAGTCATCTCTAGATATTTTTTAATTAATGAGGGTAAATGCGGATGCAAGTTTGTGATTTTTGGGGCTTAGGAAGGGTAATGAACTCCCCACATAATCTGGATTTGGTCTTTGCCCCTTAATGTCCGTATTAATTATGCAAACAACCACAAAATCAAAACACGCACAATTTAATTTTGCTTTTGCGGCGCTGCGATTATTTGCAAAGAAACCTACACAAAATGTTAATTGGAGCAGATGAGGGGAGAGATAAGAAAGTGAGAGACTTACAGAGAAAAATTGGTTCAGAGAGGAGCTAGAACTGTCGCGTAATCGCGGTGGGAGTCGCTTAATGCCGCGAGATCGCGGTCAAATGAACAGTTCTCTGCACAATTTTTTTAGCAGAATGCTTCTGTTGCTCCCTTTAGATCTCTGGAATATTTAGAAAAAAAATTCCCAAGCTCGAATGATCCCAGATTTCCTCGCACAAATCACAACAACTCGTATTAGTGTTTGCGCGAATTTTGATCTAAAAATTTAGATGGAATAAATCTTTCAACTCAAATTTCAAAATACGAACAATTAGCGCACTATCCCCGGCAACGGCGCCATTTGATTTATGATATTCTTGTTGTGTAGTATCGAATCAAATGATCCCCGGCAACGGTGCCATTTGATTTTAATGATTTTTGTGATGTGTCGGTTTGAGAAATTGTAAAGAAATCACAACCAAAAATATTTTGACCGCAATCAATAACGGTGTCGAATGTAGCGCGTTAGTAAGTGTAGATCGTCCACAGGGAAAATCTAATCGTTCGTCTTTTGAATTAGGTGAATTGAAACTTTAAAGAAAAGAAACGAAAACAATTCATGATTTGTAGTTGAAGTTCAAGAATTAGAAAATCTAGATCTAATAACAAGAAAAGATAAAATCAACAATTGAGATGTTTGTGATGATTTTTCCAAACCAAATATCAAGAATCGAAATGAGGCTCGTAGGAATCGATCGGATCTATAGATGTGATGTAATCTTACAATGACGTATTCTTATCCTTCGATGAATTGATACTAGATCGATGATGATCGACAAGAATTAGGGATTTCTTGTGAAACTAGGGTTTCATCTTATCCCTTGTTCTTTCATCGATATCATTCATATTCTAGCCTCTAGTAAATTCAAGAAACGATCATAGATCCCTAATTTCAAGCGATCACAATCAAGAAAGTATCGCAACAAAACTAAGTCATCGATTCTTGAACTTGCTAGGGTTTACAAGACTCGTAGGACTTAAGAATCGTATTAAGATTTGTTACATCATCATTCTATTGATTGTCTCGACTCCTTAACGAGCGGAGTTTTACTCAAACATCACAACAAGAACCACAATCAAAAATTGAGATCTAATCATGATGCAAGAATTAAAAAAAAGCAAGATTAAAGAATTTCACCTTTTATTTATATCAACAATTTCATTACAATTGCTCAAGAACTATAAGAGGAAGAACTCGATCGTCGATTTGGCTTCGCTCGGCTCCTTGAGTCGCGGATCGGCGTGGATCTCTTGCTCCGTTGAAATCCGGCGTCGCTTCTAAAAGTTGAAGGCTCTCTTGCTTGAATTGATCTCGGGATCTTGATCTTGATTTTGAATTGGATTTTAAATTTGAGGCACAAGTTGTGTCACTCAACTTGTGGGTTGAAGATGGTGGTGATTCTTGAACAACTTTCACCCTAGATCTAGGCTCTCTTATATAGACCTCCAATTCTAGATCTAGGATTGAAATTTCAATTCCCTCCACAAGTTAGTTAACCAAAAGATTTAAATTTCCCTCCAAAAGTTAGTTAAGCCCAAAATTTGAATTTCCCTCCAAGAGTTTGTTAAGCCGAGCCTTCTAGATGTGCCACGTAGAGCTTCTGGGGTCTTCTGGAAGCTTTGGCCATTAAAGGAGAGCACGTGGAAAAATTTGGTCCCTTGATCACACTATATGGCCGCGGATCCGCGGCGCCAAGGGGGTTTGGGCCGCGGATCCGCGGCCCTTTGGTGCCCTTGATTCTTCCTTTTTACATGGTAATTCTTGGGCTGAGTTTTGGGCCTCTTTCTGATGTGTGGAATTTTATTTGGATTTCTGTAATATTACCAGATCTTACATCTTGGAGTTGGCGTATCTTTTATCAGCTCTTTTCCACAAATTTGGGCTTTGCTTCTGGAATTTCCTGCATTATACCCCAGACAAGAGTTGCGCAATACAAGGATGATGCGATGCCATGAAACACAGTCAATTTTCCCTAAAAGTGCCGGTTTTAGTATACAGTACAAGTAATCCAGTATTTTACATGTGTTTTGCTAATATGTGCGATATGACTACCGGATACCTATACATGAATGCAAAAGGTAGGGAAATTGCCGTGTTAGAAATGCAATATTTTCGACTGATCAATATCCCAAGCTTCCATTAAGTAATATACAAACTAGTATGATACAGTAATGGCCTCTAGGGCATACACACTAACAATCTCCCACTAGCACTAAGGCCATGTACTGGCGTATCGAAGACCTATCATCTCGATCAGCTGCTCGAACTGAGTCTGGGGTATGGCCTTCGTGAATGGATCTGCAGTGTTATTCTCCGAATCTACTCTCTTCACCTCGATCTCCCGGCGATCTATGATCTCCCTGATCAGGTGGTACCGCCTCAAAATGTGCCTGGACTTCTGATGGGACCTGGGTTCCTTCGCTAAAGCTATAGCGTCGTTGTTGTCACAATACAGCGGTATTGGATCAACAATGGTAGGAACCACCTGAAGCTCCTTGAGGAACTTCTTCATCCAAACAGCTTCCTTTGCGGCATCGCAAGCAGCTATGTACTCCGCTTCCATAGTTGAGTCAGCAACGGTTTCCTGCTTGGAGCTCTTCCAGCAAACCACCCCTCCATTGAGGGTAAAGACATAACCCGATATGGACTTGGAGTCATCCTTGTCACTCTGGAAGCTGGTGTCAGCAAAGGCCTCGATCTGGAGGTCTTTTTCGCCATACACCAAGAACATCTTCTTAGTCCTTCTCAGGTACTTGAGAATGTTCTTTACTGCTATCCAGTGTTTCTCCCCTGGGTCCGACTGATACCGGCTTACAACGCTCAATGCGTATGCTGCATCTGGTCTGGTACACAACATCGCATACATTATAGAGCCTACCGCAGATGCGTAGGGTATAGATGACATGCGAGCCCTTTCCAACTCAGTCTTAGGAGACATCTCTTTGGAGAGGGTGATTCTGTGACAAGCCGGTAGATTACCGCGGTTTGAATCTTCCATACTGAATCGTTTCAGTATGGTGTCGATGTACCTGGACTGCGAAAGTCTCAACATCCTTTTAGATCTATCGGGATAGATCTGGATCCCCAGAATGTAGTTGGCATCGCCCAGGTCCTTCATGGAGAACCTCTGTGACAAGAATCCTTTGACTGACTGTAGCATAGGAATGTCATTTCCTATTAGGAGAATGTCATCCACGTACATGACGAGAAATACCACGGTTCTCCCTACAATTTTACTGTAAATGCATGGTTCATCCGGATTTTTGATAAAGTCGAATTCTTTGACAGTATCATCAAAGCAGATGTTCCAGCTCCGCGATGCCTGCTTCAATCCATAAATGGACTTAAGCAACTTGCACACTTTACCGCTGCTCCCACTCTAAATGAAACCCTCCGGCTGATCCATATAGACGCACTCTTCCAAATTTCCATTTAGAAAAGCCGTCTTTACGTCCATCTGCCAGATCTCATAATCGTGGAAGGCAGCAATGGCAAGAAGGATCCGAATGGATTTGAGCATAGCCACTGGAGAAAAGGTTTCGTCATGGTCCAAACCGGGTCTTTGGCGAAAACCCTTTGCAACAAGTCTAGCTTTATAGATTTCAACCTGCCCATCTACACCAATCTTCTTTCTGAAGATCCATTTGCAGCCTACGGATTTTACCCCTTCTGGAGTAATGTCCAAAGTCCAAACTTTGTTGGTGTACATGGACTCCATCTTGGTCCGCATTGCATCCAGCCATTTTACTGAGTCACCGCTCGGAATGGCTTGCTGGAAGCTAGTAGGCTTATCATTTTCAATGACGCAATTCTCTCGATCCCCGTCTATAAGAAAACCGTAGTATCTCTCGGGCGGATGAGACTGCCTACTACTCCTGCGGAGTGGCACTGGGATGTCCGATTCTCCTGAAACTTCTGGTTCTACTAAGCTTTCAGTAATAGCTTGTGGTTCTGGAATTTCTTCCAGTTCTACTGCGCTCCAACTTGTTTCTTTTTCTAAAAACTGATGTTCCAGAAAGTGGGCATGACGAGAAACAAAAACCTTTTGTTCCTCTGCATAATAGAAAAGATACCCCCTGGAGTTCTTTGGGTATCCCACAGACTTACACAGTACTGAGCGTGCCTCGAGTTTGTCCGCATGCTGCTTTTTAACAAAAGCTGGACATCCCCATATCTTCAGATATTGAAGATGGGGTTTCTTCCCACTCTACATCTGATATGGTGTGGTAGGCACAATCTTGGAGGGAACCTTGTTCAAAAGATATGCAGCTGATTCTAGTGCATAACCCCAGAAAGATCGCGGTAACTCGGCCTTACTCATCATGGAATGAACTATATCCAATAGGGTTCGATTCCGCCTTTCAGATACACCGTTGTGTTGTGATGTGTATGGAGGAGTAAGCTGAGAGAGAATTCCATTCTCTTTTAAGTAGTCTTGAAACTCGGCACTTAAGTATTCACCACCTCGATCAGATCTCAATGTCTTGATACTTTTGCCTGTTTGTTTTTTAACTTCATTCTTGTATTCCCGAAATTTCTCAAAGGCCTCGGATTTATGCTTCATTAGGAAGACATGTCCATACCTAGAGAAATCATCCGTAAAAGTAATGAAGTATGAATAACCACTTCGCGCATGTGTAGACATTGGACCACACACGTCGCTGTGTATGAGTCCCAAGAGCTCGCTCGCTCTTACTCCGTGTCCAGTGAACGGAGTCTTTGTCATCTTTCCTATGAGACAAGATTCACAAGTATCATAAGACTGATACTCGAACGGATTCAAGTATCCCTCTTTATGTAACTTTGTTAACCGTGTCTCATTGATGTGACCTAGTCAACAATGCCATAAGAAAGTCTGATTTAATTCCAGAGACTTTCTTTTAAGTGTGTTCTGGACATTGAAAACCTGAGCTTGATTCAGTACGTATATTCCATTTTCTAATGTACCTGACCCAATCAGAACTCGATTTAGGTGGATGTGGACCACATTGCTTACAAAAGTAAAATCATACCCTTCCTTAGAAAGTATGGATACAGATATGATATTACAAGCCATACTAGGTACATACAAACAGTTACGCAGAATCAATATCTGCCTACTTGTCAATCCAAGGTGATATTCCCCTACGGATTCAGCGTCCACGCTCATTCCGTTGGCAACCCTGAGAGTCATATCACCTATCCTGATAACTCTGCGGTTTCTCAGAGCCTGTAATGAATTACAGATGTGAGATCCTGATCCGGTATCCAATACCCAGGAAGTAGGGTTAATTGACATACAGTTCTCTATTACGAACACACCCGAAGCCGAAGCCACAACATGCTTCGAATCCTGGCTACTGGCTTTGCTAGCCCTGCAATCCTTCTGCCAATGTCCTTTCCCGTAACAATAGGAACGTCCCTCTCTTACTACATCTAGTCGCGAAACTTTTGCCCTTCCCTTTCCCCTTTCTTCCCTAGTTTCCTTCAGGATACAAGTAGAGGGCAGAGACTGTAGAATCAAGTCAGTACTTGACCCGTTCTTCAACGTGGTCTTCAGGTCCGCGAGCTCATCAAAATAGCTAGTCTCTGTAAGGACGTTGTCCCCTATAGATGACCCGAAAGCCAACCTCGCTTGAAGCAATTCGTTCGAGGTCTCATATCTTGCGATACGAGATTGCTCTCCATATAAATCTTTGTTATGGAGGAAGATAGAAACTAAGTCCATCTTCTCGTGCTGCCTCTGGTATGCACCATCAACTGAGGCCAACACGAGGCACTTGGCATTCGCACAGTCTTTTTCTGATGTCTTACAGATATCAATATCCGTGACAGGGGAAACTGGTCCTGAGACGGCAGGGGTTTGATTAGTTAGGAGGTGTCCCAGCTTGTCATGGGTAATGGATATCTGGACAGACCTTTGCCAGTCATAACAGTCAGATTCAGTCATTTTATTATCTAGATATAACCTATGTCTGGTCACTGGGTCGCTGCAATTAAGAGAGAGAGAAGAAAACACTTAGCATGATGCTCTTGCAAGTTTAGATTGGTTTTTAGTTTATCTAAACAGGATGGCTCCCACTGTTTCTCGAATCCTTCCTCAAACCATAAAAGAAGAATTAGTCAGGATCAATCTCACCGTACAATACTTGCTTAACTGTTCAGCCAGGCCAGTGTCGGTACTTCGAGGGAGGTTTTACGACGCTTTCGCGAAGTTCCTTAATTAAATAATCTCTTTTCCCTGTGGGCGTAGCCCCGCTGACACCTTTCTAGACACCTACTTGGTTTATAGCATTGATCGTTAAGTGAAAAGTTTCCTGAGGAGTAGCGGATACTCACAGTAGGATCGGGATCCAAATATCATTGTGAGATAATGCTGAAGGAATCCTACCAACATTATCAAACTCCAAATGGTATGTAGCACTAGCAAGTTTCAGTTTCTTTAGAAACTCCCGATATGGTTTTTTGCCCCATGCTCTTATGACCTTGACGAAGGCCAACATATCATAAGTCACATGTCAAGTTCTACCCGTCATTATCCAGGTTAATTTGAACCCACCCGTACATACCCTTGACGAAGGCCAAAATAGTAGTACGACTATCCTAAACCAACGCATCTATCTATGCTACAGATAAAAATTAAGCAGCTACCAATCATTATGCCTTGGCGAAGGTCAAAATACATAGCTTGAATACTACTGAATATTTAACTGAAATGACGGAGGGCTACGAATGGTTTTGGCGAAACCGTGAACGTAGTGAACTTGATATAATCGAAGGAACCTGATAGCTTTTAAAAGGAGTGGTTTAAGCTCCGCGTTTTTAAAAGTTTTTCTGTTTTGAAAAAACCGAGTGGTTTTGAAATTATTCTAACGATTCAACTTTGGTTTGTTTTCTTTGCATTAATTTAATGCGTCCCATCAATTAATCCTACCATTGCAGAAAACAACGAAAATATGACGTACGCTTATGCCATCCGCATTCGCCACGGGGCCCCGTCATCACCCGTTAGGTTACTTAACTAATGACAGAGCGAGGGCTGGACTAGCGCGGATGCAAAACATAAGCAACGCCTACTAGATATCATATATAGATATATACATTCGTCAGATGCAATGATAGCCATTCCAGATCACAGATGAACACATTGGATATACTAGGAATCCGCGTTTCGTTCGAGCCTATAACGAAAGACGGATTACACGGTCGCGATGAATAGCCAAACCCCACCCTAGACCCCTACGGGTGCGGCAAACTACCCGCCAAGTACCCGAAGTGAAGCAACATCCCTCAACAATGTGAGTGGGCCACTCGGCACTTCAAAATACCCGGTAGTTTGTGCACCCCACCTTGGGTCTATCCTAGGAACAAAAACAGTAAAAGAAATAATATACAATGGCGGCTACAACCTAATCCCGGATGTGCGGCCATAAAAATAATATTACATCAATTTACATATTACATCAAATGAAAGATAAAGAAAACTCTCATCCCACAACCTCCGGCTATTCATCCGCGACAATCCAACAAGTTCATATACACAATCCAACAACATTACAGATCACAGATATGCACAACCCCCACTAATCGACGTATAGCGATTAGCCGACGTTCAGTGCATATATCACATCACAGATATAACCATTTAGGAAAAGTTTGTTAAACTTCGATCAAAATACCAATTTGTAACTACCCCAAACACAACATTGTTCTCTGGATAATCTGGGCAGAAACAAAATATCTTAAAAATCCCAAAACATCATACTGAAAAAACTGCAGGAAACCCGAGTCGCGGCCGAGTCAACTCGGCCGCGGATCCGCGGCGAAACGCGTGGTTTCGCCGCCCTTCCGCGGCGCGTTGACCGAGTCGTGGGCTCGGTTTTCCTGCCTGTTCTTAAAAAACCCTGCACCGATTTTTAAGGTATGTAGAAATATTTTTAGGGCAGTTTTTAAAAATCGGCAGAAAGTATATGTTTTTGACATGTTTCGCGATTTTTTCTCGGATCGAAGTTCCAAACACTTTGCTAACATGCTAGTTGTTGTTTAGCTAGGCTCTGATACCACTGTAAGTCCACGTTACCCACCCCGGTTCTTACGGGGAGGCAGAATAGGTAAAAAACGATTTTTGACGCAAGGTATCATGGACTAGAAATGGAGGATCTTTGCTAAACAAAAACTAACAAACTAACTACAAGTTTAGCTACTCGGTTAGAAGGTTATACCTAGGTCTTGAACTCCTTCTCTTCTTGCTCCTTGGAGTGGTTTGAACGGCTCCTCCTCGTCGCCTTCTCTTTGCCGAAGAAAGATCCACCCGAAGGCCTCTACCTTGAGCTCCTACCTCAACCAAGAGGTAACTAAAGCGCTTGGCTTGCTAAACCTAGAACTCTAGAATGAGTAGAGTGAAGTCTTGAAGGTTTTATCTCAAGAGCTCATAGTTCTCAACACATGAGAGATGAGAGCTTTGAGAGAGAGGAAGAGGATGAGCTAAACATATGAGAGAGAAAGAGCAAGCAAGAATGAGCTACTTTTTGCAACCATACTCTCATATGAGAGAATAATGAATTAATAATAATAATTAAAAAGAAATTGTGATGGTTCATTTGGAATGACCATTATCATTTCACATTAAATGAATTTTGCAAGAATCAAGAAGTATCTTCCATGTGAAATGATGGTGGTCAAATTGTCAACATAAGTCAACCGGTCAATCAAAGTCAAAATGTCAACATAAGTCAAATGGTCAACCTAACCATGGCACAATTATCTTTAATTAATATCATTAATCATATTTCTCATTTTCATTAGGGTTTGGAAAAAGTCAACGGTCAACAACCCTAATAAGAATCCTCTGCCTCTGCCTCTGTCAACTGTGCATACACACCCGCATCAGTGTTCCGAGGAACACGAATACAATGAGACAAAACCAATCCCAAAACAAATACTAGGATCTGGCTTAAACCAAAGCCCGCTAGTAATAACTGCCCGGACACCAAACGTGCACAAGTGCGCGGATGTGAACGAACCCCGTCGCAAAACCATGCAACCTCTACTCTGTTTTGCCCAAAGGCGAATAGCCCTCTGTGTGGGACTCTAAAGACTCGACACTACGCTGGCAGTGGGTTTAACCACAGGCCGCAAGCGGTACTAGCTGTACGTAACGGTCCCCAGGTAGATGCCGATAAGAAGACTGATAAGGCGAACCCATCCGAACTCCTACTGAGCCTGAATATGATAATCTCCGTACAGTCCGGTCTGTTCGTCTGAGAGTATCGCATGTCGGGCCTAGGGGGCGGTAAACATCAGTTCCCTAATAGCGGTACAAGTCGTGTCGGAGTGTGTAGCCCAGAACACCCTGAGATAACACTGGAAACGCTACCAGTATATCTCGCTTGCCCTGGCCAGGGACTTTGTGTAATGGCTCTCCTAGACATAGGGCGATATCAACCCCTAATACCGGGAGAGACGAATCCTGTCTAACCGTCACTGCCTCCAAGTGCTTCGGGACTGCACCCAACTACTATCTGTTTGCACGAATCATTTGAGCCATGGTAGGGTAGCAATCTAAGAACAGTGGGAACACACTCGAGGCGAAGTGACAGTGTCAAATCAACGGACTAAGCTGTACTCATGTCACCTGGGAACTGGTAACTGACGATAGGTATAGTACCAACCAACAGTTCCCGACGAGTCATGTCCAGTGTACTCGTAACCTAATGAGCACCCGCATACTATCTCAAGTACAACGTACTAATGGCTATGGGACAGACCATCTCCCCTGCTGGGATGAGAAGCGCATACGCTAGTCTACTCCGGAGTATCGATGCCCTGTCTCGATAATCCTACGACTAGGGACCTATATAAGGATGTGCTTGTAGATTACCCAGCCCCCACTAGTGTGACTGCCATCACAATGCTGGTAATCAAGCAAAGATCCTAAGGGTTCCACTAATGTGTATAGGGGATATGCTAAAAGAAACACATGCACACATTAAAGTAGAAACAAACCAAGTAGCATACTACCATTTTGAGCAAGATTGTCTATACAACTGTGAATATCCCAAGCTTCCATTAAGTAATATACAAACTGGTATGATACAGTAATGGCCTCTAGGGCATACACACTAACAATTAAACCCCACTAGATCAATCTGTTGCCCAAATTTCACGGGCTTGAATCTGAAGACGCATACGTTTTCATCACTAAATTCGAAAACGTATGCGCAATGATGGGTACTTCACAACTGACTGTGGATGCTATGCGCTTGTGTCTTCTCCCATTCACTTTGTGCGACTTGGCAGAAAAATGGCTTTATAATACTGTCGCACACTCTATCACTAATTGGGATGAATTCGTAATAGCATTTCTTAAGAAGTTTTACCCAAACCATAAGACCGCCCATATTAGGAACGAGATCAACCAGTTCACCCATCTTCCTAATGAACCATTTTGGAAGTGCTTTGAATGTTTCAAGGATCTGCCTATCCAATGTCCTCATCATGGAATACAAAGATAGGATTTATGCCAAATTATATATGAGGGTATTAATCCAGCGACAAAGCAGATGCTTGAAACAATGTGTCAATGCAATTTCATGTCCAAAGACGATGGCGAAGCTTGGAAATATCTGGAAGATCTCGCTGAAAACACTTTGCAGTGGGAAAGCGTAAGACCACCTTCATCTAGGGGAGGTATTCATCAGCTCGATGTTTCCATCGCAGTAAAAGCCGAAATGGCAGCGATGCAGAAGAAACTCGACGCTATTGAAAATAAATTCTCATCAGTCTCCCTAAATCAGGTAATACTTTCCAAGACCGTGTGTGGTTGCTGTTCAGATCTTTCACACTTGATGGAAGAATGTCCTATGAATGCATCGTTTCAAGATCACGAGCAAACTAATGCTGCTTTTCAGCAGCGACCTAGAAACGATCCTTATTCTTCCACGTACAATCAGGGATGGAGGAATCATCCTAATTTTGCTTGGAACCAAAACCAACCCCAAAATCAAAACCAGTTCCAAAGCAATTATCAAATACCTCCTCCACAGCAACCACAACCACAAAGTCAGCACCCCTTTCAGTCACAAAATTTTCAAAATCCGGCCAACACTTCTGCACCACAATTGGCCGGTACTGATAACTCTTCACTCGCACAAACTTTGGATTTGTTTATGAAACATACCATTCAAATGTCGGCTGATATGAAGTCTTCTATTGATACCATAAAGAAAGACTCTGCCTCCCACGGTGAGAGTATTAAATCAATAGAAAACCAAATTGCACAGTTGAACGCCGCAATGAGTGCGAGAGAGAAAGAGAAACTCCCATCTCAACCCCTACCGAATCCTGGCCACTCACAAAATCATAACGTGGGTGCCGTTACTATGTTGAGATCAGGAAGAGTGCTGGATAACCAAGTGGGTGAACAAGTTGATGATGTTAGTGATACCAATGATACCCCGGCTTCTACTTCTTCCCCTATTTCGTCAAGTCTTCCACCTTCTTCCGAGCCTATTCTACGCTTCCCACAAGGCTCGAACCCTCAGCCCACTTCCACAAATCTATCTAAAGCGATCCCCACTCCAATTTTGCGATCCATTCCATCTCCACAATCCTCTCCAATGTTGGACCCAACCCTTATTGATAAAGCACCTTATCCAATCAGGTTAAGGGGCAACAGACCAAGTCCACAAATGGAGAAGATTGTGGAAATTTTTAAGTAAGTTAACGTAAATATTCCTCTTCTAGATGCTATTCAACAAGTCTCATCTTATGCTAAAATCCTAAAGGACTTGTGCACTAGGAAGAGAAAAGTTCAAGTACCTAAAAAAGTTTTCATTGCAAGTAATGTGAGCACTGCTTTTACACAACAACTATCCAAGAAACGAAAGGACCCCGGAAGTCCTACAATTTCTATTTCTATTGGGGGTAAAAATATCAATCGTGCTCTACTCGATTTAGGTGCTAGTGTTAACTTGCTTCCGTATTCTGTTTATGAGCAATTAGGGATCGGAGAGTTAAAACCGGCGCATTGCACTCTTCAGATGGCCGATTGATCTATCACCCAACCTAGGGGTGAGCCAGAGGATGTGTTAATCAAAGTTGGGGAATTTATATTCCCTGTGGACTTTATTGTTTTAGATACACAACCTGTAGCAAACCCACGAAACCAAATTCCGGTGATTTTAGGTCGACCTATTCTTGCTACTTCCAACGCAGTAATCAATTGTAGAAACGGCTCTATGGCCCTATCCTTTAGGAAGAAGTTGTCACGACCCGAAAGTACGGAACATGACTGGCACTTAGACTACGAACGTCTCAAGGCGTACGTATGCTAAGTAAGCCGAAACCCAGAAATCCAAACCAAGAGAAATAGTAGAGAATAGGAAGAACCATATCAAATCAACCTGTATGCAACATAATATACAACGCCTAAAGGCGAGGATCACAACAGAAATGGAACTCAACCAGCAAGAAACTCAAGAAATATAACATGCTACTCTATGGTCGAAAGAATAACATTACTGGTCTCTATCTCAAAAAAAACAAGTTTGGTTGATGGAACTTCTAGATACAACTGAAATATAATATACAAGGTATAATGATGGGTAAGATACAATAAACCCACCTACTAGCAAGTCACCCGAAAAGAAACCGTGCCCGCAAAGCCGTAATGAAATCCGTACGGCAACACCTGCAAGAAACTGGGGCACAACGGGGGTAAGTTGCCAACTCGTGAGTAGAAAAAGATCTACGAACAGAAAATCGCATGAATAACGCAACCTAGGTCAATGATCATAATATATCCTCAATATATGAATAACATGCAGCCTATAACAATGGCTAGGGTAATTTCTAACCCGAGTGTGATCTCACGTGCCCGTGTCAGTGCCTCAGATAGCAATATATCATATGAATGAGGTATGAATGCATGAAAACAGAATACATGTAAATGAAGAAACTGTTTTCATAAATTAGTGAGATTTCCTTTGTATTTTTAAAATGAGGTATCATAAATGAAATCAGCACCAACAGTGTCTAGCATCGACACAAAACATAAATCTCAATGTCTCAAAACCTCAGGCTCCGGCCATCCGGACTGGCCTGTATCATCAAATCTCAGTACCTCAATATCTCGAAATCTCAATGTCTCAATCTCAATATCTAGGGCGCCGTCAGTCCAGACCGGCCCCTACCATCCATCTCAAGACCACGACGGTATCCTCCGGATATCCGACGCGTCGGGTAAAATCACCGGTAGGTAGTCTCCCCCTGCCAGGCTCATCGTCATCACCACGAGCTTCTTACCCCGGGGTACCTTACCGGGTCCACCATGTACCCGAAACGGTTCATCCAACTCCTCGAATCGGGTCTCCAAATCCATCAGCAAACTCATGGTGGACGACTCATACATCATGGGAAAACCGCGCTTTTTATTTAAAAAGAGAAAGAAGAAGTTTGTATATGTTTTGCGGTTTTCCCCAAATCCAGAAAATCTCATGGAAATCCAAATCCAAAACCTCAATAGCACGTAAAAAGTGAATATATGCATGAGAATCCATGAATGCGGCATAACAATGAATAACAGTATACATGAGGTAGCAGGTAATAACTACAATGTCTAAACTAACATATAAGGCAAGTACACTAATATCATGTCTAAACTATTAGCTAACAGGCTATGTCAAGCAATAATATTTTCTAAGGTGTACGTGACATGGCAATTACCGATGAAGATGTGTGTGAGCCGGCAAGTAAGTGTACGTGGTACATACGCATCATCGGTAATGGTGCTGGTGTCCTAACCACAAGATATCAACAGTAGAATATGAAGCATAATATAAGCATGTGATGCAGAGCAAACAACAATAATGAGCGGGAACTGAATACTAGACGCAACGATAACTAATCTGTTTTAACCTAATATAAGTCCTACAATGGTGCCTTTTGAAATAACACGAATCGTGGGGTTTTGAAAATAGGGGCTACGGTGTTTTTAAGAAAAGATACGTTTTTTTGAAATATCCGTAGGATCCCTTAGGCTGTCTTTAAAAATACGCACGATTCGCAAGCTTTGAAATAGGTAGGAACCGAATCTAATCTAACAACTAACTAAACTAAAGGGCTACGCTACAAGCTAGACTACAGGTAAGGAAACCGCCTAACATCTGAGTCGATACATATACATACCTGTATATATATTAGTCGGTGATCCCGCCTCAATAATATCATATCCGATACCATATCTATAATCAGACATCCCAAGTCAAGAGTGCGGATCAATCATCAAGATATAGCTCGTACGTAAATCCGTCGTACGGCATCCCCCAATTCTGGGTACGGGTCAAAATCACATTCATCATACTATTCATCTGATATCCTCTTTATCAAATCATGATCGGGGTACTGATCTACGTCTAGTACCATACTGATACCGCCTACGTATGCATGGACGTGTGTGAAACACTACATCAAGGACCCTCTACAACGTCATGTCGTATCTCAAATACGAACCCTGCTATATCACCAATCTCACGGCCTCAAATCAAATCTCATCGACTCAGCTCAATCCCAAGTATCATCCTCAAATCCGTATATGAACACATAGTCCCATACCCATGTGAACCCATAACTATATAACCCCATATAAGCACATATGAAGAAAAATGTATGCAAGTATGGGTGTGTGTATAAATGTGGTGCAGCCTCTACTCTAGGGTCTCGCAACACTAAACCTATCTATTCACACCTAAAATCTATCTTTATCATCAATAACCTCAATAAATAATAATCAATATATATGTGTGTATACGTATTCGTATACATCACCACGGACTGCGGGGGTGCTATACGCCATCCACCCGACTTCTCCCCGTAGATATAAATCTACTCACCTGGTCGTTGCTCGCCGGTGCCGACGTCGCGACGTGCTTGCTTGTCTTCTCGAAGTCCACATGGGTTACCTACATATCATAACGCACCGTATCGCATTAAAATCCGACTCAAGACCAAAACGACTCACGAATCTCACATAGGTCAAAACCTATGGTTGCTTTCACAAATCAACCCAAAAACTCTCGACGTCGGTGTACAAACGCCAGACCATCGAGAAAAACCCAAATACACTCATTTGTAAAATCACGAGCACTAATTATAATATAAAATAGCTTAAAATTCACAAAAACCCCAAATTCACTTTAAAAGCCATTTTTCCGAAAATCTAGCAAGCATAAATTACCCGTTTTAATACAACATCTTAATGTTTAACCGAATCTAGCAGCCACAATATTCACTAAATATTATAACAAACTCATATAAACCATTCCTATAATTTATTCTCATCAATTTCCATAATTTCCAAAATTCTAGTTTACAATATACCCAAATTTAACAATTTTATAGCAAAAAAATGCATAAACCACAATCTAGCTTGGATTTTCATGAACTAAAGTATTAAACTACACATTATAATATTAATAATGATATGAAACCTTAATTTAGATTTTAATCCCAAATATAAAACCATTTCAAAAAAACCTAGTTAGCAAAAAGAACATTTATCACAATTTCCAACTAACAATTTGAAATTTGTAACTAGATTTGGTTTTAGCAAGAATTGATATGTTAATCCACTCATTAAGATCAATACCCAAAGATGAAAACCCTAATTTAATTTACAAACCCTTCTCTTGAATTTTGAATCACAAATTTAAAACCATAATTAAACATCTAGTTAAACTAGACTAAAGCATTAGCAACAAATGAACATGGGTTTAGGGTTTATACCTCACTATCCATGGATCAAACATGGAACTAAGCCACCCAAAAATAGCTCCCATACACCTAGATCCATGCTAGATAGGCCAAGGGAAAATGGGTATAGCTTGGATTTTGAGTTTGCTTTGAATTTGCATGGATTTTTTAAGCATTTTAATGGATTTTTGAGGCAAAATGGTGTGGGATTTTGGTGAAGGGCTGCTGCTGTGGGGGGTTTCAGATTTGGCCAGAAATGGAGGGGGTTTGGGTGAGGGAGGAGAGAGAGTGAAGTGGAGAAAGTAATATCTAGTCAAAGTCCACCCTTTTTCTATCATTTTCCTTTCTTTTCTTTTCTTTTCTTGGTGATTGGAGAGAGAGGGGGGGGAGGGCTGTCATGGTGGGGCCGGCCACATGGGGAGGGGAAGAGAGGGTGAGGTGTGGGTGTGTGGGTTAGGAAAAAAGATAAATGTATTACCCCAATTCCCATTAACACTAATTTCACCGAAAAAAGCCTTTTTCTTCGATATTTTTCTAAACCGTTTTGGCAAACGATTTCGTTTCAAAAACCACATGATAAAATTTTATTTAATGTTTTATGATGCACAAAATTTGTTTCAACTCATTCCAATTTGTAATTTTCCCTAATTAAATATATTAGTGACGGCTTAAAATAATAATAAAATAATATTTTTTTCAGAAAATTTGAAATTTCACCCGCGGCTCAATAAACACCAAATAATAGCAATTTCATAGCTAGAATATGTATATTTAATTTTTATAATAAGATATTTGCATTTTGACTTTTTACAGAAAACCCCCTTATTTTACCGATTTTCCGAAATTTCACCGAAACGATTTTCAAAACGCTACAGAAGTCAATTGAGCTTAACATTTACAAGTTGGGAAGTGAACCCTCCGAACCCTATGCTCATGTGTGTTCTGTCGAAACAATAGATTCCAACAGCAGCGAAATTGAAGAGCTTCACGATACTGATCTCGACTCCGCTATTACGTTGTTGTCCGGGTCAACATTTAACGCGGAATATAGACCTTTTATGGAGTCAGAGTATCATCCCGTTCTTTCCGATGAGATTATTATTCGGGATATCGATGAAAGCTTTGAAGAAATTTTTGCTGAAGAACTCGCATTCTTAGAAAATACGGGTGGTGTGATGAATCAAGCTCAACACAAAGAACTTGAACCATCACCACTTCTTCCTATCAACAACAAGAATGCGAGTAATCCACCTTCATTGTTTCGTCTCTACAAACCGAAACGTAAACCCGTTCTTTACCGCCTCCTATCTCCCTACTTCTTCAAATCTCTGATTTTCCACCAACCAGTACGTTTCATCGATAATTTTTTTGAATGGTTGGTGTTGATTTTTGGTCTTTACAAGGCTTTACTTTGACCAATAATTTTAACCCCCCCAAATAATTTTAAATGCTTAATACGATTTTACTTAAGTTTGGAGGGGGGATATTTTGGCTCTTGAAAGAAATTTTTTTAAGATTGTGAGCCAAAAATAAGTTTGGGGGAGGATTTTCATGTTCATATTTCATGTCCCCATTAATAAATTTTTCCTCCCAAGTTTACAGGTTTTTGAGGTTTAACAGATGACAACAGTGAGAACACTGTTGAAAACAAGTTTGGGGGAGGTTTGTACTTATTTACGCATCAATTTGCATCATACTTTGCATAAGCACAACATTTTCAAAAAAAAAATTTTAAAAATTTTCTTATATAACAAAAGAATAGAAAGTGAAAAATTATATTTAAAAGATAGGAATAGTTTAAGAAAACCAAGAAAATTAGAAGTTTTCTTAAACGAACTAGTAATAAGTAGTTATGAGCCGTTGTCCCAAGGGTTAGTAAGATGAAAGAAGTCACTAATCTGAGGATAAAAATAAGTCTGAAAATAGTTCCTATTCTAGAAGCCAAACATTTGAATATTGATACCCTACTATACGCACTTACACACGTCTTGAAACTCGGGATAGTAGAGGATACCTTGAAATGCTCTTATCTAAAAGCCAAAGTATATTATAAATGAATAAAAGATAAAATGGTGGAGAAAAATAAACACTGGTTTTGTCATCACCAAGGCAGCAATAAAAAAATATAGTGAGGATACTTCATCACCTAGTGCCTTAGACCAACTGGTCTGGGAGTCACTGCTAAGCCTTAGGTGGTGCAAGACGGGGAAAATACTAATACACCTAATCAGCAAGTACATGAGTAATCGGTCGGTTAGTACCTCAAGAAGTATTAACGGTCGCATGAAAAATGTGTGAGCATATTCCATATAAATATCAATTGAAAAGTACTGAGGTAGATGGACAAGAGTATGATAGCTTGAATTGAATTCTCCAAGTGTAGGGATGTTCTATCCACACACGTAAGGGTATATGATCGATGTTTGGATGAAAGGTAGGAATGAAGAATAAAGACGATGTTTTATTGAGGGATGATGTGATTTCTAACATTTTTTCATGACTATTAAGATAGGGCTCATGACAACTGAAAAGCTAGTGTAGTTGGAAACTCTAAATTTTCAAAGTATTTCTTTTATAGTTCTTATTTTTATATGTAACTTTCACCATCTCTCTTTTATTATAGGATTTTGTGGGTGTAATCCGCTGAAAACGCTTAGGAGACAACACTCCTTCTACTAGGGACACCTAGAGGTTTAACGGCTTGTTGCATGTGCTTAGTGCAATCGTGTTGCCTACAAAAGTGTGCTTAGTTTTCTCCTTTCTTTTTCTCCTTCTCTTGAATAAACTAGTTTGCTCTGGACGATCAAAGATAAGTTTGGGGGTATTTGTTCAGTTGATAAAACTGCACATTTATTATAACATTTTTCCTACTATTTCTATATTAGAAAAGGTGTTTATTATAATATATGATACATATGAGGGTTTATCTGTAAAAATACTATTTTCATATGTTTATATATTATAATTAACATTTAGTAAGAAAATGTAAGCATGAATACTATTGACCAAATCTTAATGGTGAAATTAATAAAACAAACAGAATTTTCAGGGCTAAAATCAAGAGAATCAAAGTTGTTAGTGCAAACCTGCCTAATTAAGAAAGCAAACTAAGAAATCAAGTCTGGCAGTAACTACAAGAAGATTTTCAGTTTCCTGAGATTCAAAAGATCACCACGTGTCATATAGATGAAGCCCCAGAAAAATCAACAGAAGATTGCACCATAAGGCCGCGGATCCGCGGCCAAACCCACCTATTGGCCGCAGATCCGCCGCACGCCAGACGACTTGGGAGTTGGGATTTCTTCTGTTTGGATCTTAACTGATGGTTTCCAATTTAGGAAGCTAGGCTTCTGGCTCTGGAACTATAAATAAGGACCGAGAGCCTCTTGGAAAAATCATCAAGCTGAAGAGATCACGAAGTCCAAGACGGCTCACGCATCTAGGCTGATCATCAACTGTTCGTCTACCTCCTTAGAAAAGATCGAGAAGCAAACTAGCATTTGCAATCATTCTCTAAGGGAATAAAGTGTAAATGAATTTTGTTGATTAATAAAGCTAGTTCTTTTTCTTATTCTATTTCTTTATAGTTTTTAATATGATTTCTCTCTCCATCTCTTCTACTCCCAACATACGCGAGTAATTCTCCGCTTGTTAGGGTTCGTAGGATTAGGGAGATTAATGGATGATGAAGATTCTTAAACTTTTTTTACGTCCTATAAAGTTTATAAACTTTACCAAAAGAATCATTAACATCCTAATCGGGCGCGTTACCAATTCATTGCTAGTCTCGACCGCAATTAGAGATTAGATTAATGATTGTTTTGGTAAAGGCTAGATATGAACGGAGTTCCATGTCGAGATAGAGGTTAAGAGTGGGAACCCTTTTCCCTCCAGAAACCCTAATCTACATGCATCACTGTCGTTCTAGTTTTAAATCTATTAAAGGATAAAAAGGGTAATCTTTAATTAATCATACATAACTACTAAATCCTAATGAACCCTCCAAGCCCCCTTTTCATATAAACTTTCCTCCGTAGTTAATCTAGATCTATATTTTGCATCAGTGTTTAACGTAGATCTAGATTCTACAACCATTCTTCAATATTCTTTATCCCTCCTCTCTTTCTCAACACGCCTAAAGTAAGAATAAAAGGTTCAACGTTTCCCAGAGGATGACCCGTACTCATCTCGGTCTAGCTACACGTGACACCGTTATTGATTACGGTTAAACTACTACTACATAAATACAGATCAATCACAACACCTGCAGGAATCTTTTCTTCTCCGGTTGTGACATATGATAAGCGGTATTGGAAAGTACAAACTTGCTTGGTTTACCCGCTACCGGTTTAGGATGCAATTCACTTCTAATTCTCCAGTCATATAGATCCATCCGAGCATTAAGGTTGTCTTTCGATTTTCCATCTTTATAAAGAAACAAGTTGAGTACGTGCTCGGATACTCCCTTCTCTATGTGCATGACGTCTAGATAATGATGCACTAAATTTGTTGACCAGTACGGAAGCTCGAAGAAAATGCTTAACTTGTTCCAGAATGGTGGTTTGACCTGTTTTGTCGGATTCATCCCGAAGTTCACATTATTGTAACCATCCACTGAGCAGTCACGTCCTCTCCGGACAATGGGGCTGGAGGTCCACGAAACTCCTGATGACCATCAAAGTGAATATCGTCTAACCTATAGGGGTGGTCTAAAAGCAGGAAACGTCAATGGCCGCAATAACAAACCTTCCTGCTAAAATTCAAGAATTTCGATTTTGTATATTGATGGAAATGAGGACATGCTTTGTGACCATGTACGGACCAATCTGATAGCATTCCATATGCAGGAAAGTTATTAATTGTCCACATTAAAGCCGCACGCAGTATGAAGGTTGTATTTGTGTTTATATCGTAAGTCTCTACATCATCAATGAACAAAGATTTTAACTCCTCGATCAGAGGTCGGAAATAGACGCCGATATTGTTTCCCGGTGAGTTTGGTACGTCGATAAGAAGAGGTATCATAAAGTATGATTGGTCCATAACCAACCAAGGCGACAGATTATAAACTATCATTACAACGGGCCATGTGCTGTGGCTTCCAGCCATATAGTTGAATGGGTAGAAACCATCACTTGCCAGTCCGAGCCTGATATTCCGAGGATCGCTACTGAATATTGCGTGCCTCCTATCGAAATCCTTCCATGCCGGTGAATCTCTTGGATGACTTATTTTTCCATCTTCACTTGGAGGAGCACGGTGATGCCAAATCATTGCCTCGGCTGTTTTCTTGCACCTGAATAGCCTCTGCAGCCTCTGTGTTATGGGAAAGTATCGTGCTATCTTGACAGGTATATCGGGCTTCTTATCAGAATCTTTCGGCTTATACCTGGCCTCTCCGTATGTTGGACACTCTTTCAAATCTGAATTCTCTTTCCGGTACAACACGCAATATTTAGGACATACTTGAATCTTCTCACACTTCAGACCCAAATCAGACATTATCTTCTGGGCTCCGTACCAGCTGTCAGGCACGTTATTTCCCGGGGGCATAGAATCTTTCAAGAACGAAAGAAGTATTGTGAATGACTTGTTGCTCCATCCATTTAGGCACTTAATCTGGAAAAGTTGGACGAAGCATGAGAGGGTGGAATACTTTGCATTCTCATAAATTGGTTTTGTAGTATCATTCATGAAATTTTCATATTTATCTGCACGTGATCCTTGACCGGAAGGAATGTCATATTCGGTACGAATAGATTCACCTAGGGCGGCCTCTACCATATCCTCCATTTCTTCAGATGGAAAGAAATTACCATCTTCTTCTTCTGCCGCATTACCGTGTTCTCCTTCTTCTCCTGCCGCATTATCGTCTTATCCTTCTTCTTCTGCCGCATTACTGTTTTTTCTCTTTCCTCGTGATATAGCCAAGTTGTATAAAGTCTAGTAAAACCATGTTTTACGATATGAAACTCTGCCAATTCTACCTTCTGCCAGTACTTATTCCCACATCTATCGCACGGGCAGAAAATCTTCTCTATCTCGATCTTATTATGTGCTCGTGCAAATTCAATAAAAGCAGCAACTCTTACGACAAACTTAGGTTGTATACGTTGTTGCCAATCTACATACATCCAGTCCTTAAATCTGACGTACTCATGGGCCATGTTAGACTGTATAACATATAAATTGTAGGTTATGATGACTATATTGAGAAATCTAAGAACGAGATGGTTACTGAAAAAGGAGAATATCCGTGTATATGCTTTGTGTGTGCATTTGTCGTTGAAAAGAATAAATTATCGATAATCAAAGTTAGATTTGAGGATACCCATGTATGAGTTGTGTTCTATATATGTGTATTTCAATTTATGATTTCGCTTAAGTGTAGGGTTGTTAGTATGTATGTGCTGTGTAAGCGTTTGTTGTATATTTGTGTTGTATGTGTGTGTTTCGGCTGTCGGGGGTAAAGCTTCTATGCCATTAAGAATGTATAGAGCGGACACCCATTCGCTTGTGCTTTCAACCGTTTCGAGTAAATTTCGGCAGCACCTCCCCGCTGTTCTCCGAGTACACTGTAATAGAATAGAAAATCATTTCAAAGCTGTGAAACAACGTTGAAATGAACATCTAATCTATCATTGTACACGGAGGACCAGCGGAAAAGTACCGACGAAATATCTCGAAACGGATGAAAACACAAGTGAATGCAGGTGTTTGCTTTATACATTCCTAACTTGTCCACATATGACAAATCTACCGGTTATCATACGATTGAATCTTCTCATCACATAGACTACATGACGGTTGTTAGTACCGAGCTATACCGTCTGATATTTAACAACCTTCGTATAGTTCTATATCACGACGAATATCGAATGTATGTTAACCGATAGACGGGAACTAAGTGGCGCTTTGAGTTTCATATATGAGTATCGATGAGAATATGAAAGTTTCATATTATCATCGAGTATCATATATTGGTTTTAACTTGAACATCTTGAATCACTCTCTAATGATGCGTTTGTTGTGTATTCGTGTTGTATGTGTGTGTTTCGGCTATCGGGGGTAAGGCTTCTATCCCATTAAGAATATATAGAGCGGAAACTCATTCGCTTGTGCTTTCAACCGTTTCGAGTAAATTTCGGCAGCACCTCCCCGCTGTTCTCCGAGTACACTGTAATAGAATAGATAATCATTTCAAAGCTGTGAAACAACGTTGAAATGAACATCTAATCTATCTTTGTATACCGAGAACCAGCGGAAAAATATCGACGAAATATCTCGAAACGGATGAAAACACAAGTGAATGCAGGTGTTTGCTTTATACATTCCTAACTTGTCCACACGGGACAAATCTATCGGTTATCATATGATTCAATCTTCTCGTCACATAGACTACACGGCGGTTGTTAGTACTGAGCTATACCGTCCAATATTTAACAACCTTCGTATAGTTCTATGTCACGACGAATATCGAACGTATGTTAACCGATAGACGGGGACTAAGTGGCGCTTTGAGTTTCATATATGAGTATCGATGAGAATATAAAAGTTTCATATTATCATCGAGTATCATATATTGGTTTTAACTTGAACATTTAACATGAATAGGTTTTACGTTTACATTTCGTTATTAAGGGTTCGAAATTTCAAGTTTAGGGTAAATTTTTCTTGCGTTTACGGTAAAGTTGTACGTTTACGTTATCATCGAGTATCCTACTGCAATGAACTAGTGCACCCTAAACCCTAACCCTAAATAACCCAAATTATCCTAATTAACCACAATTAACCATAATCATTACCCTAACACAAATTATCCCTAATTAACCCAAACTTAACCCAATTTACCCAAATTAACCTAATTAACCCTAATCAACCCAAACTTAACCCAATTTACCCAAATTAACCTAATTTACCCTAATCAACACCCTAACCCTTTCAAATTATCACTAATTAACCCAAATTAACCCTACCCTCTAATTAACCCAAATTAACCCTAGCTTCTAACCCTAAACCTGAACCAAACCCTAACCCTAACCCTAAGCCCAACTAATTAACTCTAACCCCAACCCCAACCCTAACCCTAACCCCAACCCCAACCCCAACCGAACCGTAACCCTAACCCCAACCCCAACTCCAACCCCAACCGAACCCTAACCCTAACCCTAACCCCAACCCCAACCCCAACCGAACCCTAACCCTACCCTAAACTGAACCCGATGCCTAACCCTAACCCTCACCCCTACTCGAACCTGAACCCTGAACCCTAGACCTAACATCATCAAAATTATAAATAATTTAAGATTTACTAACCTGTAGCGGGCGGTGGAGGAGACGATGGAGACGCGGGAACGAGCGATCGAGGCGACGAGGCGCAGAGGGCGGTGGCGATGAGGCGCGGGAAGTTTTGGGAATGATCGAAGAAGCGCGGAGGGCGGTAGCGACGAGGCGCGGGAATGAGCGATCGAGGCGCGGGAGAGTGAGAGAGAGAATTTTTGGGAACGATCGAGGAATTTTCTGTGCTTTTTTGTATTAATAACCCATTTATATGCCCCTACGGACATAACCGTAGAGCCATCGTTTATGGCTCCGTAGGGCCAAACAACAAATTACGATTTAATATTTTTAAATTAAAACGTAGAGCACCGTAGGGACAACTATGGGGACCTACGGATTAATCCGTAGGGGTTATAAAAATTTGCCCCTACGAAATCCTGTACCCGTAGTGGCAACCCTATATTGTAGTAGTGTGTGTATGAGAAAGAGAGAGAGAGTGAGAGAGAGAGCATGCAGCGTCAGCCCTGTTGGTTTCTAGTTGATAATAACTTCACTAATATCTAAAAATTTTGACCCAAAACATCAATATTCCATGCCCTTACAATTCGTTTGAGTTATTTAAATCTTTCTCCTCAATTAATTTAGGAGGGAGATTGAAAGTATATCTTAGCATCTCTACTATGTTTCTATTAGCATCAAGTATGCAATTTTAAAAATCTAGAGATCTAAGTATACTAAATAAGAATTGAACTAGAGAATTAAGGTTTTGTAGTAAGCAAACAATATTCTAAACTAAGTGAAGAGAGTCTACAACCTTTGTAGTCTAGTCCTTCACTTCTAAGGCTCCGAGTAGTAGTCTCTAGAACTCTTCTTTAACTCCACTTGATGAATGGATCGAGCTTACTTATAGTTTTCATCGCCGAAAATGATCCATCTTGAGACAACTCGCACACAAGCTCACTAATTAAGATATTAGTGAAGTTAACAATCTATAATAATGAGCTAGAGTAGTGTAGGTTGATGAAGTAGAAGTTTTGCTCACTAAAAATATTTCTTTCTCCTTTTCTTTTTCTCAACTCAAGAAAATTAGTGAAGAGAGGAAGAAGGAGATGAACTTAGAATGAGAGTGAGAATGAACCATGAGCTCAAGAGATGAGATGAGATAAGCATGAGAGAGATAAATATCTATGAATAATCCAAGAATAGAAGATGAGTCATGGCTTCTCAAAGCATCTCAAGCCATGACTCATTTTTCAATTCTTTTAATTCACAAATATTTATCAATATCCTTTCTCAATGTGAAGTACCAGATATTCCTAAAGGCATACCATCAGAGAAACTTCTCACACATCCTACTTTCTTGTATTATCAACCATGTTATATATATATATATATTAAAAGAGAAGAAAATTTTAAGTGAGCTTAATATTAGTTTATATATATAAAAAAATTTAAGTGAGCTTAATATTAGTTTATATATATATAAAATTTTAAGTGGGCTTAATATTAGTTTATATATATATATATATATATATATATATATATATCAAATTATTAAATCAACACTCCGGTTATATTATATATAACCGGTTAATATCAAATATATATGTATATTAAATTATTAAATCAATACTTGATTCAATAATCCGGTTATATCACATATAACCGGCTAATATTCAATATTAGTTTATATATATATATATATATATATATCAAATTATTTAAATTAACACTTGATTCAATAATCCGGTTATATCAAATATAATCCGGCTAATATCAAACATATAAACATATATACAAATCAAATTATTGAATTAATACTTGATTCAATAATCTGGTTATATCATCACATATAACCAGGCTGATATTAAATATCGCTAGATTAGAATATGATATCATATATTCGTATTTAATCAAGCTCCCGCACATATCTTGCCCTACTTCGTTTCGTTTGAGCTAGAAAAGCTCTATGTGGGACGCTAAAAACTCATCAATACGCCAGCAGTAGGTAATAATCATATCAGATACCCACAAGCCGTTGGCAGTACTAGCTGAACGTAACGGCTATCTAGGTATTGAACGAATAAAAGATCAACAAACAAACTTGTTCAAACTCCCGTAGAGCTTATAAGCAACATTTACCGGACAGTCCGGTCTCTTTGTCTGATATGCCGCATATCGAGTCTCGGGGGTGGAATCGTCAGACCCCACTAAATTGATAAATCATGCCGATGTGTGGCCTATAAATATTCGAGAAACTACTGATAACACTTACAAGTAAATTCATCAGCCCTGCTCAGGGACTTGCTGTTATAGTCAATCGAGTATAGCGCAATATAACTCCCAATACCAGAAGAGACGAAAGCCCTCCTATCGCTCACTACATCCATGTGATTCGGGACTGTATCCAAAATCCACCTGTTTGCACGACTCTTTTGAACCGTGGTAGGAAGGAAATCAAAGCACAGTAGGAACCACACAAGACACTATGGCAATCTCGGGTCTACAAACTAATCTGTACAAGTGTCACTAAAGAACTGCTATCTGACGATAGGTATGGTACCATCTAGGAGTTCTCGGTGAGTCATGTTCAGTGTATCCATTCTCTAATGAGCATATGTGTACAATCTTTGATGTCAAACACCAATGGTTATGGGATCAACCATCGCCCCATACAGGGTCAAGAAATGTACACACTAGTCTACTTTGGAATATCGATGCTCTGTCTCGATACTCACTCGACTAGGAACTGTTAAAGGATGTGCTTATGGACTACACAAGCCCTATTAGTATGATCCGCATTATAGTCCTGGTAGTCAAGCCAACATCCAGAGCTTTATCGATATGTATCAAAGAGACGGTAAACTAAATAAAGTGTACATGTTAAGATAAAGAGCAACCAGATAACATACTATCATGTCGTGGAAGAAAGTCCTCTATATATATGTGTCCAAGCGTTCACTATAATATACAATAATGGCCTCTAGGGCATACATATTTCTAATAGAGATATCGGGCTTAATTAAAGCGGATTTGAGAGAGAGATTTAATTTTTTTTTTCCCTGTGGGAGTCGTGGTTTTATTTTTTGGGTTTTTGTGGTGTTGTGTGTGTATGTTTGGTTGTTCTTGAGCCAAATAGTACTTCTTGAGATAAAATAAAAATCATTTTTAGATGGAGGAAGGTTATGACACCCCACGCCGTCAATTATAAAAGGAAGTCTGTCAGAACCGTCTCCCGTTGTCGGGGACGGTCAAACCCCCCCCCCCCCGACCACCCCTAGCAGAGACGATTTTAACTGTCCCTCGTTTCGTCCCTAAAAGGGGTATTGTAGCAGTGATTACATTTTACCAGAATATTTTCTGACATTAAAGATAGAAGTATTTGTTAACACAATTTCATGATCGTCACATTGTCATCTTTAATCTTATTTTGATGTTTCTTGCTCGAAGATTGAGCACACATGAATAACGATGACCGGTATAGATCGAAGAAAACCTGGAATTGCTATAAATAAATTGATCCATGCTAATAGTAGCCCAACTGAGCAAGTTACATCTTGTGCCGTGGCTTTTAGCTCAGTTGAGCTCAAATGTTTTATCATTATAAATTAGTTACAACGAGAATTGGAAATGTACCATTTTGATAAGTCCCTTGTCTTAATCTTAGTATCTAACAATATTGAAGTTGCCCAACAGCCCCTGCTGTTTCCATGTTATTTATTTATTGAATATTAGGTCCAGACCAGATCCAAACGAGGTTTGAAACTCAGATCTCTCGCTCAACTGCAAAAATATTTAACCACAAGACTATCAAGGCATTCGTTTTCCATGCAATTATTGAATCCTAACCGCATATCATAGACAAAATAAAATTAAATACCACAGCTGCTAGCTCTCTCGTTTTACCCTCACTTCCACAGTCGATTTTATTGAGCAGGTAATACCAAAGGCCAAACACTGGCAGCCACGCGGAATCCAACAAGAGTTAATTATTTTGTCGATATCTTGAAAGAATAAAACATCAAACGCCAAAGTTAGTCTTTGAAATAAGAAGATTACCTTGCTTCAATTATAGTGATCTTTTCGGAGTCTAAACCTTATCCGTTAGTCTATTATAAGGTAAAAATCTTGTAAACTTAAAATTTAGACATGCATAACGTTCTAATTCTGATAGTTATTTTAGACAATTTTGAGCTTCATTTCAAGAGAAATATGATGAGACTTAATGTAGCTGAGATTAACCCCAGCAAACCGTGTTGTGGTTGACAACAACATAGAACAGGACGCTGGGTCCCTTAGGGATCAAGTGGGAGAGACCCACCGCGTGATAAAAGTTAGCCGCTAAGTTACATAAATGCTTGAAGTATACACTGTGGATGAGTTGAATTTTGGAACATTCTACCAAAATTATTAGTTGAAAGCTACACTGATCATGAAATCTTCAAACTTTCTTTCTCCACGCCCTCATGTATGATTTTAGAACTCAAAAATCATTTGCTTAAACAAATCAACAATTGCATTATTCCAAGCCCCATGACAGATCATTATATACCATGCAAAACTTTATTATGGACATTAACTCAAATTACCCTTCATGGGCTCCTCAAAATTGTAAGCACATACCCTTCACAAATTGTTAAATCACCAAGAAGTCATAAATAGATCTTAGATGGTAATACTGCTATCATAAAATATTTAAATGAAGTAGAAGAAGAGCTCCACTGAACTCTTTGTAACAGCGAGGCCATAACCAACAAAATCATCTGCTTTTATCCAGAGGGGAAACATGAGTAAAATCTTAGTGTTTTAACATAACATCAAAATTCTACAATAAAAAAGAATACACCGTAACAATTGTTCTTTCATCAAGAGGTCTTGTTCTTAAATTTCAGTTTGCTAAGTCGGTCAACTTTATGTCTGATCAGCTCCAGTGAGATCACCACCATGATCATGATCAGCATCTTTGTGCTCGATTTCTTCAGATGTAACCTTCATGTTGCCTAAATCATCATCTACATGATGAGTTTGCGTCTCTCCAGCAGTTGCATATGTAGGATGACTCGATTCTGTTGCATTGTCGCCCGTAGCCTTGTCCATCATCCCTGAAATTGCTAAAGTAGGGGACCACTCGAGCATATCATCGATAATGTTCGAAACTTTCTTTTGGTATCTGGAAAGAAGAATCAAAACCCACTAGAGATTCATGGTTCTCATAATTAAATAAAGGATACATAATACTAAAGCACCACCAACTTTCGCTGTTCTTGAGATAAAAACCATGACTTTATAAATTATATTAATATTTCAAGAACTGCCTCTCATTATTCCACAAAATACAATTCATCTGTCAAATCCATTACTATAGAAGTCAAGTGACTGTCAGATGAGAGATGAATGATATATCATCATTTGATCTTTGTAGCTAACTTATAAACTGATTTCCTCTTTATTATCTTCTAATTCTTCTCATTTGGAGCATTCTCCGTATTTTGAAACAATCAAGTTTTATCTAGAAAGAAAATATTTAGAAGAACAGTGAGATCAAATGAATTTTTAAATAAACTGCATGGAAAATATATGGATTATATTGGTCACTTGGTGGTTACATGGTTTTATACTAAGAAATTTGGAAAGATAATATACTCATGGTATTTAGTGCAAGAACCGAGGATATTTCATGGTATTAAAGGTAGTTTATAAAGCATATGGTATTTATCTAAGAGACGACAAATGTTCATGGTATTTTAGTATGGTTTCTCCATAAATAAATGAATACAAGAGAGTTTGATTCATAAAGCACCTGGCTCTAGCAGCCTCATCTGGGGCATGATGCCGGAGCAAGAGTATGACAAGTATTGTAACGATCAAATAAGTAAGCCTTGATGTCCACTTGGGTGGCTCGCCTTCATCCTTCTTGGGCCAAAACCGGATCAGCTCTCTAAATGTTGTTTCCTCAGCATTGATATTGGGGAAAAACCAAATACGCTTACCAAGAAGCATCCATAAAGCACCAAATATTGCGCCTCTTACTGCAGGTTAGCGAGCAAAGTTATAGAACATGAAAAAAATGTGTTGTTTATGTTGTGCACCATAGAATATTGTCCTGGTTTAACCCTTAATAATGATTTTCAGATGATACGAATTCTAGCATTATATGGTTAATTTACAACTTCACGGAAAAAAATGGAGAGAGAAAAAAACTAATTCAATTCAGTTTTAGTTATCTTCATTTGGCATTAAAGAGTAAACTAGTATGATGATGTGCCTCATGAAAGTCTCATAGGAACTGAAACTCCATTCGGCTTGCAACAACCAGTGGCAATATCATAGACTAAAAACTGTGAATTCTTAATTATAATATATGATAAGTTACAAATCAACGTAAAAGATATAATTATAATGTGAACATGTATTAGGTTTTGCAGCATACTGTCACTCCGTTCTAAAAAAACAACTGGCTATCTATTTACATTACTTTGGTTAATACAGTATACTGTTTCAAAATGGACATTAGGGCATCAGTTATAACCTAAAACGTAAATATGTCCCAAAATGCAATGCATATTTTTAAGTTCTGTTTTTCTTTCCAAACCATCATCTGTTCGCTTACAAGGAACAGGAGAAAGAGTATATGATCATTAATCCTCATTAAGGTTATGAACTCTAATAAGTCTAACACATTATAATTTTATCTTTTCAACTTTCCCTTTCATTTGTACAAAAGTGAACCGGTTGGAAACTCTTTGAAACATAGTAATGGAAACTTTATGATGGGACTGCACTGAAGCCCTTTCAAGTTTTAAGCATGTCATGGCTGCATGATAAAAGATTAGGTAAAACTATGAAACATCAGTTCAATGTGCTGCTGTTTGAGGCATCTAGCATGCTGAGGACATATGTACAGGCGGCACTAAATCTCAACCAAGTAAATAGTATGATTAAGGCATCTGTCACCAATGCAGAATTTTGAGCCTGAACTATTTAGCTGCCGGTAACTTTGACAAAGGCAAAACCAGGAAATCAAATTACATGATCCATTTTGGGAAAGAAAGTCGCTTGTTCATAGCAAACTCCATCTCCAGTATTAGAATAATAACAGAAAAAATGATAGAGATCTAAAGATCAAGCATGGTAACTGAGTGTAAAGGACCAAAACAATTGTTTTTTATGCTCAAGCGCAAAGCAGGTGGTAAAACATAAGTTTATTCGCTAATCCTATTCGTAACTTGTTCGTTTACCGTTTATTAATACCCCCCCCCCAACCGCCCACCAAAAATAAACAACAACAACAACAACAGTAATTCAATGGTAGAGTAATCATATTATAACATTTTGCTTCTGTTCATCAGCTCTCTTCTTCACACCCATCTTTAATACCGTGCCAGAACAGATGCCTCATATGCTGAGGTTGCCAGAGGTTATTGGCGCGATTCTGATGAAGGCTACAATTAATTCTAAGGAGGCTTTAACTGGTCATGCTTCTGATTGATCTCTACTAAAATCCAAGAAGGAAAAAAAAAACATTTCGCTTTTGGTCTGCGACCCAACCCTTAACTTCAAGCTAGCCATTTCACTAATCACTCCTAAACATAACTTCCAATTTAATTTTGGATTTTTAATAATAAAGGACGTGGATAGCATTTATGATTTTGAGTGCTCAAGCTGCTAAGTAGCAAGTAGTAAAATATATTGCGGCATATTACCAAAAAAACAATGCTACTAATGCCAACCTTCTGGTGTTCTACTCCATCAACAAGCATGTAAATAACGAAAAGAACAAAGCCTTAACCCACCCACCCCCCACGCCCGCCCAAAAAATACCACAAAATAATAAGAAGAAGAAGAGGGGGGGGGGAGGAGAAAACTTTATGCCAAGCACGGTTCCTATTTCTCTTTTCAGTTCAATTGAGGGCCATTGGTTTTGTCAAATTAGCAACTAAGATGCCCTTTTACTGCCTGAATCCTGTTCCCAATGGCCTACGGCTAACCCTCTAGCTATGCCGAGTAGGTTCATGATACTGATACACATGTTTGTTTCCTACAGTATCCTCAATTGGCACTACCCCACTAATCTTAATTTTCGTGCACATTCATTTCTCCTCTCTTTGAGATTATCTCAGCTCAACAACCATTTCACTGCAATAAATTTCTTAAATACACCAAATTTTATGTGAATCCTGAAAACTTTAAAAGGAAGACCGATGCTATCCTTTGGTTCATGCCAATTATGCCACTCAAAATGAGAATTCACAAGGACCGCCTTATGCAGCAACTCCATGGAAAGAGGGGAGCATTGTTGCCTTCATTTGTGAGGTTAAACTTTAACTATCTCACAGCCTATTGCGAAAAGGGCAGTTATCAATTCTATCAAGTTCTCTCCCCCAATTTTTCATCATTAAGAACCACATGAACTTAGCAAAATCCACGAGGCAGGATGGTCTTGGCTGATATACATAGCAAAATCCACTAGGCAAAATTTATGCTTTTTTCTAGTCCAAGAGCTCATCTATCAGAGAACTCCGGATAAAGGCCAATCATATTAACATCAACTACAACTAAAAGAAGACAGAATTGGAAGTTTTCTTATGGCACACATCAGATATCACATGGTGAAGAACGCTATCAATTTCTGTTGGTGATTGAATATAGAGATCTCAAGTAGAAAGGACAGTTATCTTGGTATGTTGATTTAATAAATAGTATGATAAGAGATAAGGGATATATACTAAAGCGGAAAAGAGAAAGTTTCTAATTCAGTAAACTTACACAAAAGCACTACTGCTATAAAAAATAGAGCTCCAGCGCAGGAGTAGAGCACAACAATCTTGACCTGGTAAGGGTACACCGGAAACAAGCACACTGCTAATGCCGCCAAAGGCCAGAGGAACGAAAGAATTGTTTGCCACAATGCCCGCCTTTTCATAAAGGCCCAAGCGAAAAAGGCATCATTTTCAGAGAAAACTTGCTCCTACATATACCATAGAAGCAGAAAAAATGAGTATTACAAAAGCAGGAGGCCCCTTCATATCTGCTTTGCAGAGCTTATCAATAAATGTAAGCATTGTGGAACATCGATAAGTTTGTTTCAAGTGGAAGACTAATTTATGGAATCCATCTCTCTCGGGTGTGGGCTCAGGAACAGTTATATAATAAAAGCTTTGGTTATCAAGACATGAATTTCGGATTGAAAAAGTAAAGCCATGAAACCAATGTCGGTAGCACAATCATAAACGTAGATTGGAGGATGAAAGTATACACATGATTCATGATTTTGGCAACACAAACTTCTAATCTGACTATGAAACAACTTGACAGTTCCAAATGAACATTGAACAGTGGTCCTTTTAAGTTTAGCTTCAAAATATAGTCATAAACTAATAGGCAAATTTAAGTATAGATCACAAAAATGATAATCAAATATGTCTGTACAT
Source organism: Agapanthus africanus (assembly GCA_030015575.1). Classification (NCBI taxonomy): domain Eukaryota; kingdom Viridiplantae; phylum Streptophyta; class Magnoliopsida; order Asparagales; family Amaryllidaceae; genus Agapanthus; species Agapanthus africanus. The sequence goes on along the minus strand of JASDDO010000024.1, from coordinate 513,387,834 downwards.
GCAAAAAATACAAACAAGATTAACCACAAGAACCATGTATTGCAATTTCTATTTCAAAATTTAAACCTTCTCGGATTAAACTTACAGGCGACCAATGCAACTGTTAACTGGAAACCTAAGACAAAAAAGGGCATAATGTGTATTTTTAGCATATGCATGTACTGCATGTGTAAATAAATGTATTTGATCATCATCCAATATAAAATAAGCTTCGGTACCAGAGCATCTAAATAAATAAGCTCTTGTAAGAAATGAGTCATAACCTATTTCATTTTTTACATGTTTTTAGGCTAATAAATATATTTACATTTGCAAATGTCGAACTACAGATAAATGTGATGTATCCAACATATTTAACACTCCAATTTTTAATGCGTGAAGTGTCCATATAAAAAAAATAAAATCTCGGGCTTTTGTGCATTTCCCTAATACTTGATATCACGAATTTGCAAGCTCCTTAATTCAATTTTATACCTTCTTAGGCTCACAAACAACCAACTCACAGGCTGTCACATGAAAATTTAAATGTCAGCGATTCAACCAGTCTAGATATTGTTTGTAAAGCATAACCTCGCATATTATAAATAATTAATAGAATGCCAAATTTTCAGCCCCTTATATGAGTCTGCCCCAAACTTTTAGCATGATACTAAAAGGTCTAAAAGGCTATTAGATAACAATTGTTGTATTTTCGTAGCTACAATCAAATCTAAATCAAGGAGGGAAGCACTAGTGGGTACCTTGAGTAAATAACATCCACTAATTTCTGATAATAATGTCTTACACCAATACATTCAATTCAAAAAATTCTGCTACAATAAACATATAAAAAATATTTCTCAACTGCTGTAGATATCTATAAGCATATTGGTGACATTTGCAAAACAAAAAATGTTCTTGCTGTGATTAGCATGGATAATAAATAGATGGATAGTTATAAGTGGAATTGCATTGGAAATTTATTTCTTGTTCAGCATAAAGTTTCTTCTAAACTGCAATTTGGCTTTTTCATGAGCCGTCTAGAATATGGATAAAGGAATAGTATGATCTTACACAAAATTAATGAATACCGTCTAGATAAACAAAAAGAAACTCAAAAAACAACGTGATGAACAAATGCACAAAGTTGGAGCAGCAAGTAAATGGAATCGTCCTTATTGTTCTCTCTTGCATGCAGATATGTTTTGGTTGCATATGTTTTGAATATATGTTCTATAATTATTCACACAATCCACCCATAATATAACATCACAAATGCAACTTATCAAACTAAACAAATAAACATATTAGAAGTATACTCGATGTCTGTAATAAAATTTGTGAATTGGAAATCCTTTTTGTGGTAACAGTATACATAAGATATTGATATATGCAATAAGTTTTGGTCTAAAGCAGCCAGCATCTAAATACATTACTTTCTAAATGAACCTCTTGTGGAATAATAGCATATCAAAATGAACTACAAAGCTTAAATAAATCTTATACTATATAGGATAAATAAGTTGCTTACATGATATATCTCCAAATGTGCAGGCCAGGAGGATAACTTTTTCTTGCCAGGCCTAACGGTTTTCATCACCCGGTCACATCTTACTATAAGATTCTTCCTGAGTAAAGTATTAACAATATCTTCTGTATCCAAATCTTTGTCTGATCCAAATATTTCTTTAATGTCAGGGTGATTTCTCAAGAACGCTGCGAAGTCTTTTCCTCTAAAATATTCAACCCTTGCTTCTTGCATAATTGCCCATCTGGATTCTAGTTGCTTATTATCTCTAACCTTCTCAGCAAACACCTGATACACATCCTTTTGCGCAGCTGTTTTCTGCAGGCACCAAGTCACAATATCTTAAAAACAAAATAAGGTAAGCACGAGTTTTGATGTAGGAATCAGTAAACAAAATTCATCGTGCCTTGCTAAAACAGTGTGAAACAGTTGAGTGAAAGAAATAAGGATATCAAAAATTTACCGCAGACTATGAGCCGCATATTATGATTAAACAATGAAAAGGGAAAGCAGAAGTCAGTATAAGATCATGCTTCATCGTATAGGGCAAATGGCAACCTAATGATGACGGGAACAAATCTTGTTCTAGAGGTTTTTTAAAATATGTAAGTAAGATGTTTTAGATGGTGCAGCAACGGTCAAAATTCTGGTTAAGTATGTGTAGCATCTAGATGATCCTGCCTAACTAATTCTAGCTACCGTCAATCATCAAGTTCATTGGAACTATAGCATAATAAATTGGTTGGAGATTTCCTTTCCACTTTGCATGGGCCATGATAGTATGGATGCTAAGGGAGTACAACCAGTATGTATATTTCGAACCATAAATCCTATATTTGCATAAAGTTTGATGGCTAGTGAAATTAACTATGAAAAAAATTAAAATTCATGAAGTTCAAATTCTATTTGAGATTATTCAAAACAAAGAAATTAGAAAGTTCTATAAAACTAAGGTATAAGATCTCAAAATCTTATTTTATGTTAACAACACACTTAAAATATCAAATATATATTAATATGTCATTTGCACTTAAAATCAAATGATCACATTATTGCATTAAAATTTACAAAAAGCATCGATGATGTTAAACCAGCAAGTCACCAATAAGGAAAGAAAGTGTTTTGCCTAATATCCTGTACCAATTTAGCTGCATTAAATGTGGAAAGAAAGGAGAGAAGGAATTGAAGAAAAGGGAAAAAATACATGTGAGAAAGACTTGTGGTCACCACAAGGATGCATTGGTATACCTGAGAGGATGGGAAATGCAATGGAATATAAAGTTAAGTGAAAAGTTCAAGTTGATTATAAAAGGCCCAAAAAACATCATGTAACTAACAAAAGAGTGACAACGTCTAAGGAATTTCTACACCAGAAGGAAAGAACAAAGGATCTTCCTACACTAGCAGTTTTCTTTATAGAAAAAAATCCATCTATTTTGGTGTGAATGGCTGGAAGGCCATATTTTTTGGTTTCAATGGGACTCCTTATAAACGTTGTCTTCATCTGCTATTATTAAAAATGGTCACATTATTAATGGCTAGACAGAATCAAGAAATAGCCCCCCACGTATGAAATTATAGAAGATCAAAACAAGGCAAGCTTAGTAGAATTTGTATGACCACTATAGACGGTTCCATGATGAACAAACAAATATCTCCTCTTGATGAAGGAAGGTCCTATTTATAAAGTAATTAGTCCCATCTGCTAGAGCTTGAAGAATTCCTGGAGGGTCGCATATTAAGATAAGGGATGATTGTCTGATTGAAGAGGAGAAGCTGGGAGAATACTAGATGGAAAAGAAAATGGAGGTGAACGGAGAAGAGAATACAGGCCTATCTCCAAAGGGGTTTCTTTACTAGATGCTGAACAAGCCAAGACATCTAGATATTGTTATTACCAGCAGAATCAAAAAAATGAGTGCTAAATTAAGACACGACAAATCCCGAAATTCACATAAATTTAGGCCCTGTTTGAGAATAAGTTTGCTAAACCGGAGTTTCATAAAGTTAGCAAAGTTACCTCCAAAATCCTAACTTCACTCTTTTTGGTATCTGTTTCGGAGTTGAGAATCTTGAGATAACTACTATCTCGACTCCAAAGTAGAGATAACTGCAATTATCTCGACTCCAAAGTAGAGATAACTGCAATTATCCCAACTCCAATCTGATATAAGTTTTGTAAATTCTATTTTCCAAGACACGTCTCTTATAACATGACCATGGTTTATTTTTAAATGGAGTTTGGGGCTTGCAAACCATACCTTGTAGCCCCTCCACCTCCACAAAAAATAAACTCCAGTTACCCTAACTCCATAGCAAGGCAGGGCCTTAAAGAATACGGGATAAACTTTCGACATCATGCTTGAACATACCAATCGAATTGCCAAAAACGTCAAAACCTCAGTCAAATAAAGACTGATACTTTGAGCACATGTGGTCGCTTTGGGATTGAAAATACAAAGAACATAAACATTGGATTTCAATAGCATCATCATTATCAAATATAGGTTTAGACTAATAGGCTCCTTACACACAGAAATGCTATCTTTACATTCAAAAGGGGACAATTCCAATTTCAGCTGATGCCCACAACCATTAGCAAAATTTTCACTTTTCATTAACTCAGATGTATTAAAATTAATTAGAATTTTAAAACACAAGCAAGAAATTTCCATTCTGAAATGAGAATTTGGGGTATTTAGGGATTTTGATCCACAACTCCCCTGGCATTCAATTCTAGTCATTGCCCATCAAAATCAAACCGGCACAGATCATAACACCAATAAATTATGCCAAAGCCCTAGAAATCGACTCAAAGAGAATCAAATACATCGAAATTGATCATACCTTTGAGCTGTTCGTATCGGATACATCTCTGCTGCCGCCGCCTCCATTGTATTGAGGAGATCGACGGATCCTCTTCTTCTCTGTTCCCGCTTTCGTCATCGATTTTGATTTTATCGTTTTAAAAAATATTGTTCTTCTCCCCGCTTTCGCTCGATCCTTTTATTGATTATTTTTCAGATGCACATAGCAAGATGCAGCGTTAACAATATGAATTTGGCTAATTGCACAACACCCCCTGTAGTTTGCTCTGTAAAGCGCTTCTACCCTCTTCACAAATTGTTTTATTAAGACAAACATCTTGTTTGTTGATCGAGCAAACCCGTAAAAATACTCGAAATTCTGCTATAACCAAATCAAATGAGGGTATGATATAATTCTGGAATTTCTATGCGTTGTTTTCAACAAGAATTTATGCTGTTCTTTAGCATTTTGGTCTACCGGTAAAGCGAGTATTCACACTAGGGATTAGTTTGGAATTCTTATTCTAAGCAATTTTTGAATTAAGAACTTAGAAATAAAATGGTTCTTATTTTAATAAGATTCATTTCCTGTTCAGAGTTATGGTCATTTGAATGTTAAATCTATATAGAATTTCGGATGATGGTGTTAGACATTAGCGTTACCATGTCAGAGAAATGGATGGTGGAAAGCGTTGGCTTCTTTTCTTGATGGTGGGGTTGGCGGCTAATGGACACGTTATAGCAGGCTTGCAATGGCCAGCCAATGGCGGCGACAAAAGACTGTAATAGGTTGCTGGCCAACGACAGCGAGTGGTGATGGCAACAAGTCCTAGGGTGCTGGCGGTGGCGACTGACACAGGGTGTCTGTGGGACGTTTGGCTCTACCGTTGATGGATTTATGTGCACTCTAAAGCTGTAGAAATTTTAGCTGCCTTGAAACAAGTAGGAATGACGCGGTTTCTTATTTTTGTACTGTATCTTGAATGGCGAATTTTTAAATTGCAATTCTAGCATTATAGCATGCTGGTTTCGACTGACGGCGCACCCCTTTTATGTGCGTATTGCATTGGAACCCTGTTGAGAAAATCCACCAAGCCCTTTAACAAATAAGGTAAAAATTGCACATACCGTAAAAAAGAATACTCAATCGTGGTACCTTAATTTAATTTAGCTTTTTAGATTGGAGGAACATAAGGAAAAATATTGTGATTTAATGGGCTAATAGAAAAAACCTTTTATTTGATGCACTTACACCGAAATGAACCGATTGGAGTTGGATCCGTATCGGGTCGGATCCAGGTCATGTAATCAAAATGGGCCCACAAGTGCAGGATCCGACCCGGATTATAACGGGTCCACCCGTGAGAGCTCCAGCGCTACCATTTTTCCCATCTGCTTCCGCAAATCAAAATTCTAGGGTTTTGTTACAAGAAGAAAGAAGAAGGCGAAGGCGATCGAAGAAGAAGAAGAAATGGCATCGTTGGGATCACTAAAGTCTGCAATTTTCGGAAAAGAAGAGAGAAAAATGTAATCTTTTCTTGTCTTTTGATTTGCTCTTTCTGATGTAAATTTTTCGTACAAAAATGCTCGCAGGCAGTACCAATCTCACATCAGAGGCCTCAATGCCTATGATCGCCATAAAAGGTTCATGAAGGATTACGGTAATAATTCAATGCCTTTTTTCTGCCACTTATTTTGATATTCTAAAGGGATAAATAATGTGAAGAGCATACAAAAAAAGTATTGAGATACAGAGAGAGAATAATGTAAAAAGAAAATTGAGAATAAAGAAAGCATACATGTGATAGGTTATTTATTTAGGACCTCAGTGAATAACATGAGAGGGTAGCTTACTGTGCCCCTTTTCTTGATGATGAAATGCTAAGTACTTAATTACTTGTATAACCCTCATAGTTTTTGCTAGTTTTTATTGGGGGCTTTTGTTCGTATGCCTACTCACCACTACATAGTAAATGCGAACAGTCTGTTTTCTTTGGAGACTTGCATTGCACTCAAAATTTTGGACCTAGCGATTTATTTTTATAAACTACGCTGTTGCGATGAAAATACGACAATGTCTTAAGAACCCTTTCATTTTGAACTTTTCTTTTTGATCGAACCTACTTGTTTTGTCTTAATCTGACACAAACTGACAGACATTTATATTCTCGTTTGTGTGGGCTATTGGTGTATTTCCTTTGCCAATTTCCTTTCCGCCCTTCATATTTTCCTTGCATAATCTGTCCAAGATGACAACTAGAGAAGAACCAACGGCTTCCCTTTCCCCGGCTATCTCATGTAAGATTGGAGAATGGTTTATTTCCTTTCAAATGAATGTGTAATAGGTTTCACGTATATGTTGGCTCACAAACATACTTAATTCACATTTTTGCATGTCTCTATGTAAATGTGTGCGTGCGTGCGCACACACACACGAGTGGGTAATGTAGTGTGCTATATATATGCACTTGCTAATGTTTATAATATGGAATGTAACAAGAATTATGTCGAGAAGTTAGGCAAATTTACAAACTTGCTCTTGCCACCAAAGAAATAATTCTAACTCCCCAGCCTGTTACCCACTATATTTGGCGTCTATATGTATGGCGTTGATCAATATTCGTGCTCTTTTTGCTTCCGGAAAGACTACATATTTCCAAACCCTAACAATTCCTCCGCTCTCCTAAAATCTTTTTGTATACCAAGTAACAATCCTTCATGACGAGATTATCTAATAGTTATGCTAGGAATATAAAGAAGTTTAGGCAGTTAATTAGTGGCTTCTATATTCAATATTACAAAATATGAAGGAGATTTTAACTGTAAGAGACTCATACGAATGCTCTCTACAAATATGAAAAATATGAAGCGAATATTAATTTGAAATGCACGAGTTTATAACAGAAATGGTAGGATGAGTTATTTCTTCTCTCCTTTCTCTTACTTCCTATTGCTTTGTTTCATCTTCTTCCCTTCGATATTGTTATTGTTTGAATGCCCAGTTAAGAGGTGTCTATAGATTAAATAGGTTTTCAAGGGTTTTCCAAGGGTTTATATATTATAACAATAAATGCATATATGGGAGTTTAGATTGTTCAAAAGATTCTAAAACAATCTTAACACAATACCAACTTCAAGTACCTTGTCACTTAAGATTGACTTTGTATAATTTGAAGTGCGAGGTCTTACAAATCTCAAGTTTTACTTTGTTAGATGAGGAACCCATACCATCTTATCGAGGATATCAAAGGGTGCAAAATTTGAAAGGGCAGGAAGCGGCTGACCAATGTGTTGTTACCCTTCAATTTTTGCATGTCTGTTTTTCTCAAGGTTCGAGGTTTCGGCCGAAACCACCGATACGTGGTGGTTTCGTATCGGTTTCGGTGGAGACCGATACGATACCCGAAACTGATACGAAACCAATCATACAATATCGTTTTGGTTGAAATTTTTAAAAACTTATTTTTTATACCATTTTACTGTCATTGTGATCATTGTAGGCCTTCGTTGTTAGAAAACCGCAAAAAAGTGAACCCAAACCCTATATTAATACTTATCTAAGTACATTTTTCAATATTTTGTATCATGGCTGTATTTTTAAACACTAGGATTATTGTCTTGTAATATAAAACCATAAATTTAAGTGTTTAATATATCTACACTTATGTATTGTATTACCGTCGAAACCGAAATCCGAACCGAGATTAGCGAAACTAGTCGAAACCCAGCGAAACTAATAAAAATTATGAGAGACCGAAACCGAAACCGAGTTCTTGAACCTTGGTTTTTCTTTCTTCTTAATTTTATTTTTGAAATAGCCTAGGAAAGGGGCTTTGTAATACATGCACAACGCTTTCTTTTTTGGGGAAAGGTTTTTTTTATTTTAAAAAAGAAGAATGCCGTTATCAATGAAGAGATCAACTCTTGAAATCAAAAGAAATCATTCCTTTTTTGTACTTTTTAAATATTCTTGGGAATTTTGTGCTATATCTCTTAAACACGAACCTTTCTTGTTGGTTAACCAAAAAACAAATCCTCTTCAAAAATCTTTCTTTCATAGTCGGGCAACTTGGCAAACAGACTTCTAGAGGCTAGAGCTATCTTTGGAGGTAGTTTGTAGTCCTGACTTCAACATAAATTGTGGGTAGATGTAGCTATATAAACGGACGCGAAGGAAAAAAGGCATAATGCGAGGTACTTATGTGCTATCCTTGGGTCCTAAAGTGAGCAGATGATGAACAGTCTCCTCCACCGAAGAAAGAGTGAGGAGGCTACATGCATCTGTACATTATAAGTTATTAAACGTCTTAATCGCCTAGATCTTATCATACTAGCCCTTAATTAATTAAGCTGTGAATATGTTATGTTATGCATTTGCTTCAGCATGGATATTATGTTTGCGTTACTCTATACGGTAAGCTTTATAATTGATATGCAACTCTTAAACACTATTGGCTTTAAAGAGAAGCCTTGGGATTCTGGAACTGTGGATAGAATGAGCTATATTTTTGCAAGTCCTTCTGCCATCAATTGAGTTGATGACGGAAAGCCCCTTCACGAAAGAAAATCTAGGGTGTAAGGCACTTTCATCAATGGAATTCTAGGGCAGTAGGGCACTATTTACAGCTGAATAATTCTTAAAACAGCTCATTTTGTTCTCGATTATCATATTATGATTACTGTATGACCTCCATGGGTCATCAATGTCTCTCATGTAGGTGCAAATTCTTTATCTAAGAATGCCATCCATCTTACTTTGACCTGAGCTGTCAAAACTCAAAATTCTCATACCATGTATCCTTGTTTAGTTAATCCTGGTAATTCGATAACTATTTTTTTTATCTTGTGGAAGCAATTTCCTCTTTGATATGCACTGATGCATATGCATATCAGGTTTGATAATCCTCCAAAATCTAATCTTCGGGACATCGGCTGTATAGAAAAGGTGTGTTTGCAGATATGCATGTGTTTCAAAGATGTATCAATACCTTTGAATTCATGTTTGTGTCCTGAGAGTTGTTAAAATGAAATAATAAATTCCTTTTCAAATTCTGTAAACTTTTTTGAATGAGCCCTTGGCAGGATATTCTAGAGAACTTTTGTCATCAGATATGATTTTTCTTGCTTATGCTTTGTTTGTTTGTGTGGAAATTATGTTTTGACTACAGCTTAAGGAGGGCATGCAACTTCAATAGTAATAAGTCCAAAGAGTTTCAATTTTGCATTTCATGTGAAGCCTTGGCATGCTGTATGTCTGATAAAGTTTGATTAAGCGTCTTCTATCATGATTTTGTTTAAATAATTTGCTAGTTGCCACACTATTTCAACGTCAAAAGTATCGGTATTGTGCCCTACTGGAAACTTATCTTTTGTTTATTTGAATAATGCAAATTATAGGTGCAAGTCCCATTATTTTGCTATCAAGTACTACATAGAGGGTAAATTTTATAAACCACCATCGAACTTTCAGGGTTTTTCAGATAGCAACATTGAACTTTAAAAATGTCAAGAACCCCCCGTGAACATGCAATGGTGTCTGAAAATGCTAGTTTCGTTAAACTGTCTAAGGCAAAATGGACTGATTAACCTCAGAATGACCTTATACATGAAATAAATAGCCCCCATCTGAATTGTATATGGATCTTTTGATGAAAATACCCTTCAGTCCTCTGACAAAAAGTACCCTTAAAGAGGAAGGTTCATGATATTGTTGAAATTCAATGGTGCTACCTCAAAACCATTAAAAGTTCAATTGTGCTTTATAAAATCTACCCTATCTTATATTCACATACATTTATTGATTTTTATTTCTGTTTTATGATCTCTCTCTCTCTCTCTCTCTAACGAGCTGGATGCATTTAACAGCTGACTTCTATGCGAAGGAAAAGAGCATGCGTGATCCTTTACCGATCAAAACTGATAAAGACACAATAAGAGAGGGCTACAGGTATTGGCAATATTCATTTCATGTTTCTTATTTTATTATTTAGAATAGATTGGAATTATAAAATACAGCCCAAGAATGTAAGATAAATATCCAGTATCTAGGAATCTCAATTTGTATGTGGCCATTTCTGCCTTTTTAAGGTTTTTCCTTTTATCCCTGCTGGAAGATGTATGTTCTGCATTAATGATTACCAGTCCATCGACTCTACTATTAATATTTTTTTTCTGTAAAGTTCATTTGGGTGGTATGCTAGTACAAAAATAACAACTCCTTTCACCTTGATAATATAGCTTGTGTAGGGTTCCTAGAACATTTCAGAGTAAAGTTTTGGCTTACACAAAGCAAACTTAGTCTCTTAAGGAAAGGTGGTAATAATGGAAGCTTTCTCTATCCTGATGGTGATGCTTAGACACAAACATATGTTAATAGCTCTTCTTTCTTTTGGTAGTTGCTATCAGGATTGTTATCTTTAGTTTTATAAGAACTCTAGCCAAAGTATTTTTTTATTAAAAATATTGGGATTTGGTATATAAGGTGTTGCATCAAAGGTGCGGTCATAGTGAGCGAAACTGTTCGTAAAATTTTCCATTTTTAATTGCTCATCTTTTGTTCATTAATGCTTACAAGTGATCTTTTGGCCCAGAGAGAAGTTTTAAGGCATTACATGCTTGCATTTGGAGACCATATTTTCCATGTGGGTTATTTATATAGTTTTTATTGTCATTTTGTGAAATGTAAACTCTTGTTGATTGGATTTTAATATAGCTATAGTCCAGGTAGTATGGTATGCATGATCACTTTATTCATATGTGGCCAATATATGAATAAACTACCTTTCAAAGAATAAGGGGGGATAACCGTTGAGAATTCGAGATTCCAATCCAGCGAAACGCATATGCCTCAGCATACACATTCATAATCTCCCTAATTTTTATGCAATTTTTACCTTCTGTGATGGTAGATCTCACCAGTTTCATTACATTTATTTTAAAGATAAGTGTGGCCTGTTTCACTTTTAAATTTCATTACTTCTTCTGTACATAATTGTGCCCTGTACTCCTGTTTCACGTTCAAGTCTTGTATTTTATCTTACAAACTTTTATTGCGCCAAACCAGAGCATGGGTTTAAAGTTACACAAGGATAACCTTTTTATGAATTGTCAATGATAACTTTTTATGACAGTAGATGTCCATCAGTATTGATACTCTTTTAAATTTACCCAAGTGTGTCCTGTTTCACTTTCAAGCCTTGTAGATTTATCTAGTGAACTATTTATTGTGCTGAATTTGAGTGTCAAGTCTACAGAGGCACATGCCATTGTAAAAATATTTGGGATGAGAATATTACCCAAACTTGGCTCATCGTTGTCTCATATGTTCAACATAGTTATACATCCTTTAATAACTTAATGCAACAGAGTAGATGATTCTGAATAAAGCTGAATGGAAAACAAAAGGATTTATTTACCTGAGCCAATTATTTGGGCCAAAAGCTTTTATGTAACAGAACTGGTAGTGAATCTATCTGTTTGACCAAAATATTGATTACTTTGGATTTGCTAGTAAATGAAGCTTTGTCCTTAATACTTCTTTCTTCTATGAAGGTTTATCCTTTCTGAAGAAGATGATGTGGATTCAACTAGGGAAAAGAGGCTTGTGAAGCGTTATTATGACAAACTTTTTAAGGAGTATCCTTTGAAAATAGTTCTATTAGCATTTTTTATTATATGTAAAAAACCGACACTTCAAATTATTCAAAATGCTCTTTGAGCTTGTTATTGAGTATCGTCCATTCTCATTTGTGATTACAATATTTGATCTTCTTGACTGAATGGTATCGATATGCCATTAACTTTAAGTTATTTTTCTTGACTGATTTTTGATGGCTTGCTGCATTGCATTTGTTAATTTTGTGTGTTCTTAACTTTAGGTCTAGGTCTTTTGTTAATTGTTTCTCTTTTCTTGTTGTTATAACCTACAACTTTACATGCTATTTAGTAGCTGGGAGGATTATTTGTCATTGTAATTATAAAATTGATTTCGTCTCCTGTCTGAAACCTTAACCATGAAAAAGATATTGCATTGCCGACATGTCACAATACAAGAAAGGAAAGGTAAGTATTGTAAAACTATATACTAGATGTAGAGTAAATACGCATGTTGACAATATTAATGTAGAAAAACGAGTGCGTGGAGAATATCAATCTCTATAGGTTGCGCTTGGTACATGGAATGAAAAATTATTGGGAATTCTCATATTCTCGAGAATGTGATGATAGAGCACCTAATTCCATGGAATCTTACATTAACGTGGTTGGTATATTTTAATTATCCCTCGTAATAAATGTATGTGCAACCGTTGACCGGCGGCGGTGGATGGGAGGACGGCCGGGCTTGCGGCAGCCAACCGAAGGCGAATGGTCGACCGGAGGCAAACAGACCGCGGGCGGACGGTGGCCGACCAACGACGAACAGACAGCGGGTGGGCTGCCAGCGGGCAGCGAACGGTCTACCGACGGCTGGTGGGTGGCCGATCGGGTGATGGTGGCGGGGTCGGCCGGTGTCGTGTGGCGGACGGTCATGACACATCTTGTGTTAGGGGTGAAACTGGGCCAGTTTGGATGGGTTGTTGACAATTTTTTTACCAAACTGGAAAATTAAAACCTAAACCCAAAACCTGTCGGAATCCGACGGGTTTAGAATGCACTAAACCTGAACCCGTGATTTCGAGTTTTCGGTGTGTTTTTGCAGGTTTTTCGGGCTTTGCCCGGTATTATTTATCAAAAAAATTAAAATTTAAAAACTTGAAGCATGTTCTACCAAATATATATGCAAAAAAAATTATGATTTGATAAAACTATATAAATTATATGTGATAGATTTATAAACTAAACTTAAAAATTACACTAACTATATATCTACATTAAATCACAATAGGTATTTTATAATATTTAGAATTAAATATCTATGCAATATGTCGAGTTGAATCGAATATAGGAAGCATGTTTCATTTTGGCCGGGTTTAGGGTTCAGGCTGGCGGGTATAACACTAAACCCATACCCAATGCGAAATATTTTTATCTAATTTTCAACTCGCCCAATCGGGTTCGGTCAGGTATAATATGTCTAAAAATTCCAGAAAAACTGGGTTGGTTTCGGGTCAAACCCAACCCGACTTTCACCCCAATCTTTTGTTAGGTGGGAATGGTCCGTGGTAATTTAGGATAGACACCCATTTTGGGGGGAATAGGATTCCCATGAAATGGGTCATTTGATTACCATGGTAATTCTATATACCCAGTTTACACCTAAACAATCATGGTAATATTTCATGGGAATCCAGGATCACCACATAGGTTATCCCCTACCAAGCGCACCCATAGGAGGTTCCTCCAATGGTCGTTAAAAAAAACGCTTTACACTCGTTTGGATATTAACGCCGTCCACTTTAATATTCATGGCCCTGAATCTATATACACCAGACACGTGTGCGTTCAGCACTCTTTTCACTTGGATTTGGGAGTGGAAAATATTCTGTAAATGGAAAAATGTCAATTTTGCAACCATCTATTGCTAAGCAAGTATGAGAATCCAATCTAAGAGTGAAAAGTAGGCTTCTTGACCAATCTATATTTTCCTATGCTAGTTGATACAACCCCCCTCCCCCCAACCCCCCCCCCCCTCTCTCTCACACTCTCTCTCAAAACATGTAATCAATAGTGTTTGAGATCCTGACCTTCCACCTTAATTACTTATAGGATTAAATTACTATACTACCAAAAACTATACATGCGTTTTTTCACTAAACTACCAATATCGTATCATTTAGAAGTTACCACTAAATTCCATATTCAAATACTTGTTTTTCAGTAAATTATACCCATCTGTTTAATAAATTATACACGTTCTTTGTACTAAACCAACTTAATGGCGTTACAAAATTCTAGGCAACGTCGTCGTGGCAGTTCAGTGAGAAACCGTTATTGTTAATGCGAAAGTTTTTCGTTGTAACATGGTTTAAGAAAATTTCGGTAGTTTAGTGAAAACTGTTGTAGTTTTGATAGGTTAATGGCCACACTGATATGAGCAATATGGCCCTGTGGCCAGCACACAAAGGAGCCCCCCCCCCCGGCGCGGCCCTCGCTGCCTCTTTCATGCTCTGGCCACTGGCCCATTTTCTTCTATTTATATTTGGGGTCTGGAAACTTGTTTTGCAATTTGAGTTTTGCCTTCACTCTCTACGTTTTGACTTTATTCATTTTCAATGCACTATGCATAATTGCTATAGCCTATATACATGCATCCTAGCTTCATCCTTTCTTTATTTCGGTCTGAAATATTGTAATATATCTTTCACTGTTAGACCGACTTTGAGGAATTAATATCATCTCTGCAGATTGGCTTGAGATGGAGAACCGAAAAAGAAGTCATATCTGGGAAAGGTAATCTTCTTTTAGCTTACATAGTGGGTACCTTTGTCTAGAAACAGTGAAGTAGTCCTCTGCTTAATGAATTAATAGCTTTTTCATGTGGTAACTTTCAAGTGTGGAAATTTACAATTTTTTGACTAATCCAATGCCAGTGTTCAAATCCATCTGCACTCTGCTGTCATAGTAGAGACATCATGGTAGCAATAGTTGTGATCACTGATCCATAAGTGCAGAGTTAGCTCTTAAATGTTATTACATTAGCAGCATGACTAAGGCGCCTGAGTGAGGTTTTCAAGTGTTATGAAGGTAGCTTCCATGTAGTGACAGCATACAGTACAATGCTAAGATCCTTAAATTTTTAATTTAATTATCATGCTCATTTGTTACGTTAGGGGTTAGGAAATGATCTCTGATCCTTTTAATCATTCATTGTTGGATATGCAATGTGTAGGACCTTAGGTTTCTTTCTCAATATTGTAAAGAACGGATTCGGAGTTTGTTTGGTTAGTATGCGGTCATTGATATTTTCATATAAATATTACATATAATGTTACATGCAAAAAATTCAAAAAAAAATATAGAAAGATATAGAAAAATAATATAGCCGTGGTCTAATGGTAAGGCGTCCGAACTAATAAGGATACAGAAATGAGGAAAGAGAGTTTGTGAAATAATAGGGGTAGGTCCAACTTGTTTTTTAATTAAGTTGTGGATCCCACATTTATTTTTTAGTTGTGGATTTTTTGTGTTGTGCATTATATTTGGCCGAATATTTGCTTTGTTCGACCGGATATTCGCTTTGCTCGGCCCAATATTCGCTTTGTTCGGCCGAATATTCGGTTTGTGTGGTGAATATTCGGTTTGACCGCATATTTGACCGAATATTGCAGTTTTCGTTCGTTTTGCTACCGAATCCAAATATTCGGCCGCATATTCCGTTTTTTCAACACTGTATCTTTCTTATTGCGAACTTTCATATTTTTACATTTAGTATCTGTAGACCAACTTAAGGCTATATGTCAAGGCATATTTTATGCTATCCTTGATTATTTCTGGGATTGAGTGTTTTATGTCTTTGGTAAGTGTGTTGATAGGCATGGAACTTCCTGCAACAACACATTCTCTTTTGTGACAGGGCAGTTCATTTGCGGTAACAAAGAATGCAATGAGAAAGAAGATCTAGGAAGTTACGAGGTATGTTTAACCTATTCAATTTATTTGTGCTTCGAATTTATGGCGGACACTGACATAATAGCAAGTGTCAAGTCAAGCTATAACATAGTAGCACCCATTCCATCACATAAGTAGCAAGTATCATGTCAAGCCATGATATACTAACACTCAATTTCATAAGTAGCAAATGTCATGTTTTAACTTGTTGATTCTATAATCTTCAATTACAATATAAGGTCTTGCATCGGGAGCGCGCACGCGTATAATGCCATAAAATTATAAAATTGCATTATACCTAAAAGAATCTTATGTTAAGAGTGTCGGGAGCGCGCGTGCGTATAATGCCATAAAATTATAAAATTGCACCATGAATTGATTAATTACAAACCCTAGAATATTTCATTATGTTATAAGTCCAATATTTCATTAATAGCCAAGAAACCGTAGAGACAATAACCTAACCGAAGAGATTCGAAACTGAATCCAGATTCTGTTGTATGAGAGTTGACTTCGAATCTCAGTAAGAACCGTGGATTCGAGGTTCCGAAGCGGGATTCGTTATATACCCCTAAGGTTCTTGCAACTAAGGTCTTGCATACAAATTTTTAGTTTTTGTGTCAATGTTTAGATTCAGCTATACAAGTTTGGGAGATTCCATCATTTGTAACACATTATTATTTATTTATTATATCAAGCTGTATGGGGAGCAGAATCAAGCTCTTTTTTGTCATTATCCCTGGAAAGTTATCCTCCACCCCCTAGATTTTAAGGAAAGTTGCATTTGCCTGTTGCTTTAAATGAATGGGGATTGTTGATGATGGAAACATTTACTCTGCCCCCAAGGTTTTAAGAAATTTGCATTTGACCCCTTCTATGTTTGTCTACAGAGACCTAAAAGATCGGAAAATTAGATTGTGCCCTTCCTTTTACATTGAAATTTCCATTCGAACCCTTTACAATGTACCTTTTGTCCTTTTAAAATTTATTTGTACATGGCTACAATTCTAAAAATTGCATTTTAGTTTCTCATATTTTCTTCTTTGTAGCGGCAATATTATCTTTACTGATATATATTTTTGAGTTATATGAAGTTGCAGTTAACAACAATAAACTGGATGTGGTCCGCCGCGTCTATAAAAGAAGACAATTGAACAATATGTCTTTATGGTTATTAGGGTTGTGCCCATCGTAACGATTACATCACGCGATTGCAATCATGACGCTGCAGTCGACCTTTGAACCAATTTTGCGTATATTTTTTTTGAATTAAAACAAATGTGACAGAATCGACTTTACGATTTTGTTTTACTAAAAATGAACCCCTCAAATATGTAAGTTGCTAGCGATAAATATATAGATTGCTTAATTAATAGTATAGATACATTTTCATGTTAATTATTCTTATTCAAGCACACTATCAAGCAGCATACCATTTTTCCTTAATTTTCATAAATTATTCTATTTGATTATCATAAATATTTCCAAAAAAGAGCTGGATCCCGCTCCTCTTACAGTTTTCTATATACATTCATTGTTAATCATGCAAAATATCAAAACAAAATCTTTGTACCTTTTCTTACGATCCTGTGCATTTGTGCAGGGCCCTTGCTGAAAGTTCCTAATGTCCTTGCCGCTACTACAGCGGCTAATGCGGAATCGAAAATCAAAATTTTTACGGAGAGTATAAGAAATTAATCCCTAGCGATCATTCCAAATACTAAACTAGAAAACAAGCATGCAGGGTTTAGAAATTACAACATTTGATGCATGTCCATCCAATCGTGGAAGACTCCTCCAAGCTCCTCGTAGGCCGTCGGGAATAAGTTTGAGAGTCGACCGCTCTTGCCGAAGATGATCCATCCGAAAAAGCCGATCTAAGCTCCAGTTTCACCTAGTGAAGCAACCAATGCTCCAAACTTACTAGAAATGGAAAGTGGGGATGTAGGAATTTTCCACTATTATTTTCATTCTCACACTCAAGCTCAAGAGAGCAAAATGAAGAAGGAAGAGAAGGTAGCCATAACATAAAAGGAGCTAAGTGTTGGCTGAAAAGAATTAGAGAAATATAGAATGGCTTCATAATTTTTCTTACACAAAAAATATCACAACAATTTTCCTTTAAACAAATGAAGCCATCCCTCTCTATATTCCTATAACCATACCCAAAGCCACCTCACCCTCCACCTCATTTCCATGAATATAAATGAATATTCACAAATGAGGTGTCCTTCTAGAACTATTCCGTATAAATATGGAATACAATCCGTTGTACGTATCGAAATACATATATGCGTATCCGTATAAAAATACGAATAGCCAATCGAAAGAAAATGAATAGTGAACATAATACTAGAATATATATATTAAATATATATATATATATAAATTATTAAATCAAAATTTGATTTAATAATCCGGCTTAATCCTAAGCTGGCTAGTATTATTAACCGCCCGATTAAAGTTTGTGTAGCCTGTACACGTATTTAATCGGATCCCTGAATGTATCAACATACGTCATCTACATTAGATCGCTTGAACCGGAAAAACCCTGACTCTAAAGACTCGACAATACGCTGACAGTGAGTTACTGGATAAATCTATAACCACAAGCACGTTAGCGGCACCAGCTGTACGTAACGGCTATCTAGGTATACGCCGAAAGGGAGATCGACAATCAAGTCCGTCCGTACCCTACTGAACCTGAATGCGACAATTTCCGTACAGTCCGGTCTCTTCGTCTAAGAGTATCGCATACCTGGTCTAGGGAGCGGATAACATCAGACCCCTAATAACCCGATAAGTTATGTCGGAATCAAGGTCATCACGAACCGAGAAATTACGGAACTACTATCGGTAAATCCCATCCACCGTGGCCACGGATTTAGGGTGATGGCCAACCGAACACAGTGCGACATCGACTCCTAATACCAGGAGAGACGAATCCCGATAATCGCTCACTGCCTCCATGTGGCTCGGAACTGTACTCAATTAAAACTGTTTGCACGACTCCTTTGAGCCGTGGTAGGGTAGTAATCTAAGTACGGTGGGAACTCACACGAGACAAATGACAATCTCAGGTCAAAAAACTAATTTGTACTCATGCCACTAGAAAACCGCTATCTGACGATAGATATACCATCTAGAAGTTCTCGGCGAGTCCGTCCAGTGTACTCATATCCAGTAAGCATCTGCATACTTTCTTAGGTGACACAACATCAATGTCTTGTGAGACCGGCCATCGTCCTTCGTCGGGGTCTAGAAACTTATACACTAGTCTACTCCGGAATATCGATGTCTGGTCTCGATACCTCTTCAACGAGGGACATTTAAGGATATTCTTATGGACTACCCGGTTCTCACGTATATAATCACCATCATAATGCTGGTAGTCAAGTAAGAATCTTACGGGTTTTATCATTATGTTTTAGCAACACGTAATAACAAGTAAAACGCATACACATCAATGATAAAGACAAACCGGATAGTAAACTATCATTTCAAGTAAGACTGTTCTACCTGTATAGGTTCTCCCTCAATTATCATAATCGCATACCTGCAATTACAATAATTGCCTTGAGCGCACTATATCCAACAATCTCCCACTTGCACTTGAGACTAATTATTGCGGTATCTCATACCTACATCCCGTGTGCTACCGAATACCCAATTTCTTTACTAATCTGTTTCGCAAACCATATTTGTGAAACATCCGTGTTTGAGAAAAGCCTCAGTTGGTTGATCCGCTACAATGTTTCATTTCCTCTCTCTATAACTTAACTCCGCGGAGATCAATAATTTCCCTAACTAAGCAATAGCTCGCCTTAAGAATTTGTCTGGATACTTGATTGGACCAAAGTTCATAAATGAACAACTTTATCCAACAAACTTCTTGGGCTGTATCCTTTGTTGAGTCATAATCAACATCCTACATCATGTCTACCTCAGTATCTCTATTGGAATCTTATCCAATATACTGCTCCTCAGAAGAGGGTAAACTCAAAACTTTAACAGTATCTCTGTCATTCAGGTCATCTTGGAAGCCTGAACCGATAACCGCCTCTTAGAGGAGTCTGCCGTTATCATATACTAAGAACATTCTCTTATGTTCTTAATTGCTTCTCTTTGTTTCCTTAGGATTCGATTAATATCTGCTTACTATGTCAAGTACAGAAGCAACATCTGGTTTGGTACAAGACATTGCATGATTGGCTCAATTGCCTAAGCAAATGATATGACATTCATGCGAGTCCCTTTTTTCAACAGTAGAAAGACATCTCTTTAGAGAGAGTGACTCCATTACCTACGGATAGACTACTACGCCAAGTATCATCCATTCTAAACTACTTTAGAATGGTGTCCAAGTATCCGAATTGGGACACTTTCCAAATCTAGATCTATCGATATAGATCTAGTCTCCAGAACCCCTGATATCTCAACAAGTGCAAAAGCAACTTCTGGTTTGGTACATGACATCACATGATTGATTCAATTGCCTAAGTAAGTGATATATCGTGCATGCAAGTCTCTCTCTCTTCATCAGTCTAGAAGATATATCTTTAGACAGGGTGACTTCATCACCTGCGGGTACACTACCACGTCAGGAGTCGTCCATTCTAAAACACTTTTAGATTGGTGTCTAAGTATCCGGATTGGGACACTTCCCAAATCTAGATTTAAAACCATAGGTCTAGTCACCATAATTTATGATATCTTATCCAGATCCTATGTGGAGAAAATATCCGTGACAACTAAAGTTTGACCGATTGTAGTATATGAACATCATTTCCTATTAGGAGTATGGCATCCAAATGCCAGGACATAACTCTCTACATCCTTCTTACTAGGTTCATCTGTTTTTGATGAAGTCAATCATCTTGACTGTCACATCAAAATAGATAGTCTGTCTTCGCTATACATGATTTAGTCTATGAATAGACTTAAGCAGCTTGCATACCTTCCGTTGCTTCCACTGACTACGATAACTCTTTGGCAGAGTCATATACACATGCATTTCCAAATTCCCATTTAGAAAGACGTAGTCATTCACCTGCCAGATATCATTGTCAAGAACAGCAGCAGTGCCAAATCATATCCGTATAGACTTCAGCGTAGACACTGAAGTAAAAGTCTTATCACATTTCACAATGGGTATTTGATGAGAATCTTTACAAGTCTAGCCATATTAGATTAATATCTTTCCACCTTAGCCACTCTCATAACCGAATGCTGGGTATAATCCACAAACGGCCGCTAACGAAGTGTCTTGAGTTTGTCTGGATTCTGCTTTTAAACTCCATATTTTAACTTTAAGATATGCTACCATTCTATGTCCATATAGAATCAAAGGCACTAAGTTAGATAGAACCAGATTCAAATGTTATGCAGCTGTTTCCAGTGCATATCGCAAATGGAAAAAGGCCATACAGCATCTCATCATGGAGCACACCCGCTGATGAGTAACCTGAGAGAGAATCAAGTTCTCAATATTACTACAATGGAATACCTAGCATAAGTACCTACATTTTCGATCATTTTGAAGAATCCTGATACTTCCAACGTATGGTTCTCTACTTTATTCTTATACCTATAAACTTCTCAAAATCTTTAGAGTTTGCATTTCAACGAATGCGTGTCTAAAACCAGAGAACTCATAGGTAAACCCGAATGAAGTACCATACCATTGTCTTAAAGGACACCGGACAATATACATTACCACGTATAACTCCCAAGAGTATACTAACTCAAATTCCGTGTGTTATAAGTTGAAAATTGTATTTTGGTTAAGAATGTCAATATACCGTTATTCAATGCACCTTATCTTATCCTCAACAGATAAAAGGTAAATGTTTAGAACACAATTTTCAAAATTTATAATTTACTTTATAAAATAAAGATACATACATTCAATTTAAAATTTGGTGTAAAACAACGATTATTCAAAACCAAATATTTGCCGTAAGACAAAACCAGGTGATTTAATCCAATATCGCCAATTGCTACGAATTCCGATATTGAGGATCAAATCGTCCATTTTCCAATACTCTACCCCTACACATCATCTGTAACGTCATACAGATATGAGACTCTAATCTGGTAAATACATATCCTGGAGTCCGAATTAATTGAGAAAACAGTTTTCAATTACAAGTACGCAGAAAAATTGCAACATAAATGTTTCAATGGGGTGGCCGGATTCCTAGTAATGCTTTTTCCAATATCCAGATTCATAACACTAGTCGCAATTTCTTTTGCCCTCACTTCAATCTCTTTATATGTTTATTCATCTTATCTTCTGTACATCTCAGTTAGGCTTATTGGTTTTCTTCCATCCCTACCTTTCGGCACCAGCCTAAGGTTTGGAAGAAAACTATCCAATAAGCGTAATAGGTGTACTCTCCTAATACAAGAAGCTTTCACAACCTGAGAGAAGGTTGAGAGAAGAAACAACCGAATAATCCTATTTAATTTCTACTGAACCGGTGGCCATTCTCGACTGAAATAATTTCTTCGAGTTCGTATGTAACTATACGATAACCTTTCCAAGCAATATGGATTATCGTAGTGATACGAAGTGTTATGGAGAAAAGCAAAAGGACGGTTTTATCGTGAATCATGACAATCCAAAGCCAAATGGTAAAAATGGTCGGTCAACTTGGTTCATGCGTTTAAAGTAAGTCATGGATCGCTGTAAGAAAGAAAAGAATCACTCAGCATGCACTCTATCAAGATTAGATTGGTTAATCACTTTATCTAATCGGGATGATTCTCAATGTATCCTTGAATTCTCTTTCAAACACTAAAAGGAGAACTAGTCGGGATCATGTACATTTTACAAGTTCGCTAACCATTCAGCCATGTCGGTGTTGGTACTCTGAGGGAGGTGCCCCGTGCTTTCGCACGGACCCAATTTAATAACCCTGTTTCCGCAGAGGCGTAATCTTGTTAACACTTTCTAGATACCTAATAGATTAGCTAACTGTGAAGTGAAAATCTCCCGATGAGTAATATCTACTCATCAATGAGAATCGAGATCCAACTATCATTGTTTGATTACTTTGACGGAAACCGATCAAAATTACCACACTTCAGAAAGTATGTGCAAACTTGACAAGTTTCTCTTATATTTGAAACTTCCGATATGGTTTTTGCCCCAAGCGTCTTATGACCTTGACGGAGGCCAACAAATTATAAACCGCAAGTCAAGTTCTACCGGTTATTGTCCTGATTAATTTAGACCCATCCGTACGCACCCTTGACGGAGGCCAACAAGGCTATACGACTGTCGTAGATTAATTCATCTCTATGCTACAGATAGGCAACACTTAGCTACCGTACATTATGTCTTGATGGAGTCCAACCAACACAGCACGAATACTAAGCATTATCTATTTGAAATGACAAAGGGCTACAACTGGTTTTTGGCGAAAAATCTTGAACGTAATGAACTTGATATCGTTGAAAGAAACTCGAGTGGATTTTAAAAGGAGTGATTTAGGCTCTGTATTTTAAGACTGGTAATATAAACTTTTGCTCAAAAGCGAACTCCCCATGAAGGAATCAAGGCTCTTTCTTCATAGACCTCGTAGAATGAGGGGCAGAATATTCCTAACCGAATACCTTTATACAAAGCAAAAGAATATGACTATAGTTTTGAAGAAAACCGAATAGTTTTAAAAATTGGTTCCGACATCATATAAGGTTTATTTTCCTTGCATCAGCCCCACCATTCAAGTTTCAAATCCACACTAGAAACAACCAAAATAGCATGCTTTTATATACCATCTGCATTCGCTACGGGTCCCGGGTATTCACCGTAAGGTTACTTACGGCAGGCGGGAACAAGGATAGCGCGAATGCAACATATAAAAGCATCTACTATATATATATATATATCATCACAAGCATGTAATAACATCTTAGGTATTCAACAAACAATATGGAATAGCGGATAAATTAGGAGCCCCGCGTTTTATTTGAGCCGCAAATAAAACGCGATGTTCCCCAGTTATATGGATAGCCCGTACAACATCGATCCTAGACCTCTA
This sequence comes from Agapanthus africanus, assembly GCA_030015575.1. Taxonomy (NCBI): domain Eukaryota; kingdom Viridiplantae; phylum Streptophyta; class Magnoliopsida; order Asparagales; family Amaryllidaceae; genus Agapanthus; species Agapanthus africanus. The sequence goes on along the minus strand of JASDDO010000024.1, from coordinate 513,363,925 downwards.
CGAGTGCGGCAAGCCACCTGACAATTCTAGAAATCAAGTAACCCGCCCTCAATAACATGAGTTGGTCACCGTTCGCTTTCTAGAATTCGGTAACTTGGACACTCCTTCGCGGGTCGATCCTATAACCCCTACAAGTGCACTTGAAATGATAGGCTACACGAGCACTTTTCTTGGGTTAATCCTAGTACAGAAATGAAATATATACAACGGTGACATTGACTGCATCCTGGTCGATCTCAATAAAAGAATTTACATAATACGAAAACGGTGGCCACAAGTTGGAGCTCGTCCCCGAACAAATGAATATAACATTATAAAACAAAACTGTATACGCAAATTGCACGAGAGGCTATCCAACACGACAATCTGGCTAAACCATCACAATATATATATATATATATATATATATATATATATATGGGAAATTCTTTGGTGCTTCCATGTGAGGAGAGAGAAAGAGTGAGTGAGTGAGAGGGGGGGAGAGAGTGAGGGTGTGAGAGAGAGAAAATTGAGAGAGTGAGTGTGTGAGAGGAGAGAAAATTCTTTGGAAGCACCAAAGAATTCCCATATATATATATATATATATATATATATATCACAGAACAAGCAACACAAGCAAGTGTGCAATCCTGTCTAATCGAACATATAGCAATTAGACGACATTCAACAACACATACACAAAAAAACCATCACATTAGAATTCCACACTCAAATAGCACACGTTCCAATTGTTCCAAAAGCCGAAAATCATGTGCACTAAACATAAAAAAAAACTAAGTTTTAAGCGAATCTAGGAGTCTGAATCGAATCAAAACTCGCCTGAAACCTCGCGGGGAGATCAAACATAAAATTAACGTTCAATTGAGGGCCTAGGGAGGTACCCACCCCCGAGACCACCACAAGGTGGCCCAGCGGGTAGGCAGACCCGAGCCTACCCATTGGGGCAGTCTCGGGTCACCACCCCCAAGACCACCTAGTGGTCCTTGCCTTTTGGTCCCCCGGGGTACTCACACATCATCCTGCGGCTTCTCGATTCAAATCGTGAGCCCGCAGGATGTGCAAACAACTTAAAACTAGAATTTTTTGGGACTGTTTTTCGACAGTTTTCGATGCTGGAAAAATCGTGAATTCTAACGTCGTGACAAGCTAATTCAGAGTGTTTCGGTGGCTTTGATACCATTGAAAATTTCTAGAGCCCTTGCCGTTATTACCGCGGCCAATGCGGAATCGAAAAACAAAAATTTTACGAGGAGCACCAGAAACTAATCCTTAGCGATCATTCCAAACACTAAACTAGAAAATAAGCATGCAAGGTTTAGGGATTACAATCTTAGATTCATGTCCACCCAATTGTGGAAGACATCTTTAAGCTCTTCGTAGGCCGTCAGGAACAAGCTTGAGAGGAAACCGCCCTTGCCAAAGATGATCCATCCGAGAGAACCGATCCAAGCTCCAGCTTCACCTAGTGAAGCGCAACCGACGCTCCAAGCTTATTAGAAATGGAGAGTAAGAATGTAGGTATTTTTCATTATCATTTTCACTCTCAAGCTCAAGAGAGCAAAATGGAGGAAGAGGAGATAGCCATAACATAAAAGGAGCCAAGTGTTGGTTGAAAAGAATTAGAGAAATATAGAATGGCTTCATAATTTTTTCTTACACAAAGTATCACAACAATTTTCCTTTAAACAAATGAAGCCTATCCCTCTCTACATTCCCATAACATATCGAAATACATATATGTGTATCCGTATCGAAATACGAATAGCCAATCGAAAGAAAATGAATAGTGAATATAATACCAGAATATATATATTAAAAAATATATATAAATTATTAAATCAAAACTTAATTTAATAATTCGGCTTAATCCTAAGTCGACTGGTATTATTAACCGTTCGATTAAAGTCCGTGTAGCCTATGAACGTATTTAATCGGACCCCTGTAATATCAACATATGTCATCTACATCAGATCACCTGAACCGAGAAAACCCTCTGTGTGTGACTTTAAAGACTTGGCAATACGCTGGCAATGAGTTATTGGATAAATCCATAACCACAAGCATCTCAGCGGCACTAGCTGTACGTATCGGCTATCCAGATATATGCCGAAAGAGAGGTCGACAATCAAGTCCGTACATACCCTGCTGAGTCTGAATGTGACAATCTCTGTACTGTCCGGTCTCTTCGTTTAAGAGTATCGCATACGGGGTCTAAGGGGTAGATAATGTCAGACTCTTAATAACCCGATAAGTCGTGTCGAAGTCGAGCTCATTACCAACCGAGAAACTACTGAACTCCTATCAGTAAATCTCATCTACCATGGCCACAGATTTAGGTTGATGGCCAACCGAAAACAGCGCGACATCGACTTCTAATACCAGGAAAGGCGAATCCCCGACAATCGCTCACTGCCTCCATGTGGTTCGGGACTGTACCCAACTTAAACCTGTTTGCACGACTCATTTGAGCCGTGGAATGATAGAAATCTAAGTACGGTGGGAACCCGCACGAAACAAATGACGATCTCAAGTCAAAGGACTAAACTGTACTCATGCCACTAGAAAACTGCTATCTTACGATAGATATAATACCATATAAAAGTTCTCGACGGGTTCGTCCGTGTACTCACCTCCAGTGAGCACCTGTATACTATCTTAGGTGACACAAACACCAATAGCTTGTGAGACCGTCCCTCGTCGGAGTTTAGAAACGTATATACTAGTCTACTTCGGAATATCGATATCCAGTCTCGATACTCTCTCGATTAGGGACATTTAAGGATGTGCTTATGGACTATCCAGCTCTTATGTATATGATCGATATCATATTGTTGGTAGTCAAGAATCCTATGGCTTTCTTCATTATGTATTAGCGACACGTAATAACAAGTAAAATGTTTACATATCAATGATAAAGACAAACCAGATAGCAAACTATCATTTCGAGTAACACTGTGCTACCTGTATAGGTCCTCCCTCAATTATCATAATCGTTTATCTGCAATTACAATAATTTCTTTGAGGGCACTATATCCAACACTTGCTAGTTCTTAAATATTTATAAAGCTAGCCTCGTTTGGTGGGTAGAATTTTAACATATTGCTATGCATTTGGTATAATTTGGTAGTGGTTGCTTTGGTTCCATAATAGTTATATGCACTTGGCCATATTGTATTTCATGTGATATGTTGTTTTGTACAGGTAAATTTCTCTTACTTTGAAGCAGGAGAAAATAAACAAGCTCTCGTTAAATTGGTTACTTGTAAGAGGTTAGTAGTTTTTTTCCTCAACTATTCTTGTCATCCCTATATTGACCAATTATTAGTTTGCCTATGTTATCTCATTGTTTCAAGACACATGCTAAATTGCTATTTCCACAACAGTATCTCAGTTCCTCCATTAAACTTAAAATTGCTTTCTTATTGCCAAGTTTTTGTTTTTGCTTGTTTGGCAAGATATGGTTTGGTAACATTCTATAAGCAATCTATGATATTATTGAATATATAATTACTTTATACTTTAATAACTGTATTTAGTATTTTAAAGGCACGGCCTTGACGCCTCAGGCATCTGGGAGAGACGATCTGACTTGCTATCGTTTCAAGTGCCCAGACAATCGTCTCAGCGTCAAAGGCGAGATTTTGAGGCGAGCATCTAAGTGATTTTTATTTAAAAAATAAAAATAAAAATAAAATAAATTTCATATTATTTCAATCTCATTATTTTTTATATATTTGATTTCTCGTAATCATAAAGAAGTCTTTTATGAGAATAGATTAAACAAAAAATGACGAAAAAACTAAGTTTTCAATTCCAAATTGAAAAATCTTTTATTCGTTTCTTTCGTATTCTTCTCTACTCAAACCAATCTAGTAAAGTTAGTTATGTTGGTGATCTAAATATTTGTCGCGTCATTTCACTCAGGCAGTCATCTTTTTAGCGCATTTCACTTCAGGCAATAGACAAGCTTCATCGACTTAAAGTTGTTCATTGCTTTTAAAATACTAATTGTATTGCTTGTGGGTGTGAAACATATTGAATAGAAGACAAATTCGCTTCTCTCTATAAGAGTTATAAGATATAGCAGTTGGTATTATTGCCGCTTTGCATCTATATAATCGTCCCAATAGCTATAGCGGTACTTTAGTGGCGGTTTTTAACAACCATCTTTATAGGTCCAGTTGCTAAAACTCTTAAGTCTATAGCGGTTTTGAAAAGCGCCGCAATACGATGATTTGGTGGTATAATTTAGTTATTCTATTTATGTAATTGCCTATATAGTAAAGTCTATGGAGGCACTTAAGACTCCCGCTATAGAGCAGGCAAAAAAGAAAAAGGAAAGAAAAAGGAGAAATCTATAGCATGAAAATAAAACACATTCAATGCTTATATCATGGCTGAACTAAAACACACATACCCATGTTTGTTTTCTTCATTGTAGCTCACATGAACTTGAACTCTCTTAATGAAAATAATATAAAATCTCAAAATGATTGTTATAGTATCTTACACACTAAACATGCTGCTATTGATATCCTAAGGTCTCATATTTTTGACATGATCGTAGATCGAAATAATTAATAAATAACATCATGATCACAAGTACACGGAAATCAACAAAGTGCTTGAAAACATGAACGTGATAATGGGTAGTCGAGATATTGAAATATTTCAAGAATGACATAATCAAGGAAAGATATCATAAATTATAATATGTCTAATATTTACTTCTATCGCAAACACCTAGCTCAACCCACCATTCCGAATATAAACCCACTTATTCAAGTCTTTGTAAAATCTACTACTAATGTTAATATAAAACCATGCAATTATCATTTCCAATTGAATTCTGTCCCAAAACCCTCTTATGAATTTCTATTATTTATATTATTTTAAAGTATTTTTCTATATTTAATTTAGGTAGTAAGGTGTTAAAACGAATTATTTAAATCCTTAAGGACCTATATATAATTTTTCAAAGCTATAAACATTATGATTAAAACTATATTAGGGGCCTAAAATGGATTAATAAAATTTCAAAGGTCAACGTAATTTTCCTGATCATTTCTCTCATTGAAAATTATCTTAAGGGATAAATTCGAAATATTAAATTTTACGAGGGACCCAACTGTAATAGGCCATTGCAACATGCAAATGAATAGGCCAGTCAACGCTTGAGCATAGCTATTCTATTAATTTCTAGTACACTACGACTCCGTGCATTATGCGCGGGTCAGGAATTTATAATTGACAATTGCAATAAAAAGAAAATCATTTGAATGCTTGTGTTTGTATTCGAAATCAAGAAAAGAAATCATGAAGCAAGAAATGTTGCCAAATTGAATTATATATATATATATATATATATATATATATATATATATATGGCAACATGCTAATGAATATGCCAGTTCAATCACATGGGTTATGAAAATGAAAGATCATTCATAACTTACATCTGAATATTATAAAATAGCAATCGTTGATAGTAAGAAATATTGAGCGATAATAAAATAGAAAACCGCAGAGAAAACCGTATAAAGGAAACCATATTGATACATGGATAATGATAAAATAGATAACCAATCGTGAAGATCAAAAAGTTGAAAAAGAAAATAGGAGTGTGTGTATGAGGAAAATGTATTTACACTCGGATGTAGAGAATTTCTCTACATCTCAAGGCTAAATCACATGTAAAACCATATCGGTCCAATGCACATACGGTGAGGACCATACGTTTTCCCATGTGATTTGTACTAGATCTATAGAAAATTCTCTATGGCTAGATTTAGACATTCGTCTCTCGCTATATATAAAGAGAATAATATAGGAAAAAACCCATATGTGGGAATTTTCTCCTACGACGCCGAAAAAATACACCCTTTATTTTTTCCGAGGCACCCATCATCTTCATCTTTATAATCCAAGATGTAGATACACCAAATTTCATGTGATTCCATCACATTTTCACCGTTGATTTAGTGGATGCAAAATTAACGGTTTACCGACACGAATTTATAATCTACAATTGCAATAGAAACAAAATCATTTGAATGCTTGCGTTTGTATCCGAAATCAAGGAAAGAAATCATGAAGCAATAGAAACACATACCTATGTTTGTTTTCTTCATTGTAGCTCACATGAACTTTCTCTTAATGAAAATAATATAAAATCTCTAAATGATTTGTTATAGTATTTACACACTAAACATGTTGCTATTGATATCCTAAGGTCTCATATTTTTGACATGATCGTAGATCGAAATAATTCATAAATAACAGTCATGATCACAAGTACACAGAAATCAACAAAGTGCTTGAAAACATGAACGTGATTATGGGTAGTCGAGATATTGAAATATTTCAAGAATGACTTAGAATCAAGGGAAGATATCATAAATTATAATATGTTTAATATTTATTTTTATCGCAAACATCTAGCTCAACCCATCATTCCGAATATAAACCCACTTATTCAAGTCCTTGTAAAGTCTACTACTAATGTTAATATAAAACCCTCTTATGAATGCCTATTATTATGAATGCCTATTATTTATATTATTTTAAAGTATTTTACTATAATTTTTCTATATTTAATTTAGGTAGTAAGGTGTTAAAATGAATTATTTAAATCCTCAGGAACCTACATACCCGCCTTTCTCGGTGGCTGTTCAGCAGGCAATAACTTAGGTAAAACGCAAACTCCAGCAACACCTGCCTATTATTTATATTATTTTAAATTTTTTTCTATAATTTTTCTATATTTAATTTAGGTAGTAAGGTGTTAAAATGAATTATTTAAATTCTTAAGGACCTACATATAATTTTTCAAAGCTATAAACATTATGATTAAAACTATATTAGGGGCCTAATATGGATTAATAAAATTTCAGGAGCCAACGTAATTTTCCTGATTGAAAATTATCATAAGGAATAAATTCAAAATATTAAATTTTACGAGGGACCTAACTGTAATAGGCCAATATATATATATATATATATATATATATATATATATATATATATATATATATATATATATTGCAACATGCAAATGAATAGGCCAGTCAATGCTTGATCATAGCTTTTCTATTAATTTCTAGTATTCAGTCACATGGGTTATGAAAATGTAAGATCATTCATAACTTATATCAGAATATTATAAAGTAGCAATCGTTGATAGTAAGAAATATTGAGCGATAATAAAATAGAAAACCGCAGAGAAAACTATATAAAGGAAACCATATTGATACATAGATAATAATAAAATAGAGAACCGATCGTGAAGATCAAAAAGTTGAAAAAGAAAATATGAGTGTATGAGTAAAATGTATTTACACCTAGATGCAGAGAACTTCTCTACATCTCAGGGCCAAATCACATGCAAAACTATGTGAGTCCAATGCACGTACAGTGATGACCATATATTTTCTCATGGGATTTGTACTAGATTATAGAAAATTATCTATGGCTAGATTTAGACATTCCTCTCTCTCGCTATATATAGAGAGAATAATGTAGAAAAAATACACCCTCTGTTTTATTCCGAGGCACCCATCATCATCATCTTTATCATCCATGATGTAGATACACCAAATTTCATATGATTCCACCATTTTTTCACCGTTGATTTAGTGGATGCAAAATTAACGGTTTATCGACGAGAATTTATAATCTACAATTGCAATAGAAACATAATCATTTGAATGCTTGTGTTTGTATCCGAAATCAAGGAAAGAAATCATGAAGCAAGAAATATATTGTCAAATTGAATAATTCAATCATATTGGTTATGAAAATGAAAGGTTATTTATAACATATGAATATTAGAAAGTAGCAATTGTTGACAGTAAGAAATATTGAGCGACAATAAAATAAAAAACCGTGGAGAAAACCATATAAAGGAAACCGTGTTGATATATAGATAGTGATAAAATAGAGAACTGAAGATCAAAAAGTTGAAAAAGAAAATAGGAGTGCGTGTGTAGTGAATAATGTAGAAAAGAGGCAATAGGAATGAATTTCCTCTTATGGCGTCGAAAAATTATGCTCTTCATTTTTTCCAACGGTCGACATCCATCATCTTTATCTTCTAAAGATGTAGGTACACCAAAGTTCATGTGATTCCACCACTTTATCACCGTTGAATCAGTAGATGCAAAATCAACGGTTTACCGACAATAGAACTTTTTACATTGCTAATTCAACGGTGAAAAAGTGGTAGAATCACATGAAATTTGGTGTATCCACATCTTAGATAATGATGAATGCCGATCGTCGAGAAAAAATCGTGGAGGGTATATTTTTTCGATTATGGCACCTTTTCTCGATTATTCTCTCATACACACATATAATGATGGATACAAAGAACATTATATATATAGGGGTTAAGGGTCCTGAGCTCAGGCTCAGGAATTTTTCCTGAGCTTAGGCCCCTTAACCCTCTCTTTCTTTCTCTCTAACCCATGGGTCCCGCGCCGCCGCCTCCGCCGCCGGCCTGCGATCGCCCTCGTCACCGCCGCCGCCGCCGCAACGCCCTTTCCTGTGCCCTCCACTGTTCCCCCCTCTCTCTCTCCTTCTCAAAATTTTCCTCCGTGAAACTCGCCCCCGCCCCTCGCTCGCCTCGTCGCCGTCGCCGCCGCAACGCCCTCGTCACCACGAGCTCCTTGACCTCCTCTCCCCTTCACCTCCTTCCCGACGAGGACCCCGAGCCCGACCACGAAACCCACAGCAGCCAACCCAACGCCTTCGCCTGCCCTCGTCGTCGTCGTCGACCATCCCACGCCCTCGTCGACATCTTCTCCCTTCTCTTCCCCTCCTCATCCTCAACTCTCCCCTCCTTCCCGGTTCACCCCCGCACAACCCGCGACCCATACCCATCGCCACACCCTCACCCATCATCGCCATCCGATCCACGTCGTCGTCCGACGTGGATCGGATGGCGATGATGGGTGAGGGTGTGGCGATGGGTATGGGTCGCGGGTTGTGGTGGTGGCGGCGATGGTGATGGGTGATGGCGGCGGCGGCGGGTGCACTGGAGCAGTGGGTGATGGCGGCGGCGGTGGTGAGGGTGATGGCGGCGGTGGCTGTGGTGAGGATGGGTTGCGGCGGTAGAGGGGTTGCATGGCGTGGGGGCAACGGCGATCGCAGGCCGGCGGCGGCGGCGGCGCGGGACCCATGGGTTAGAGAGAAAGAAAGAGAGGGTTAAGGGGCCTGAGCTCAGGAAAAATTCCTGAGCCTGAGCTCAGGACCCTTAACCCCATATATATATATATATATATATATATATATATATATATATATATATGCAGCAGTCAGAACAAAGGGCGTGGAGGATTAGATACTTTCTTTTTTTAAATCAAAAAGAATATCTATCATATCCTAAAAATAGAATAATCATGAACATAGCTACGCCGCTGTAGGACTTGACGTATCCACGGAAGCGCTCGATTCAGTTATCCATATTCCTGATGAGGGGTTTGAACCCGCAACTTTCACATGAGAGGGAGAGTATCGTTTAGGCATATGGTGCATCCAAAAGCTTTCGGAACCCACTCAATTGCTATAGGAGTGTAGCCGCATCTGTAAGCGTAGTGGTGGTTTTCTGAAGTGATCTTGATTTGAAATTTATAAATTTTGTTGATTGCCTTTCTAAACCATTCGTCTATATTTGATAGGCCATCTATCTATTTGTTTAAGAAAGAGAAAAATACAGTCAAAAGAATTAAGAATTAATCTATAAGTTAATTTTTTTTATTAATGAATAATACCTGATTTTTCATTTCTTCAAACACCATTGCGTGAACTTGGAGAATATCTTTTGCATCTTTGTCAAAAAATTTTAAGTTTGTCTTGGCAATATTATCTTTAACCTCGATTTAGAGCTTGTATCTGTTTATTAGTCCATCATTAAGTTTCCCGTGGAATAATAATTTTACCGTGGATGCAAAGAAAGTTTATCAGTTATCTATGTGTAGCGTGATTTTTATTTCTACATTTCTTGTTTGGGCATCCTAATTTATCTTCATTTGGGTTTGGCATTGATTCTGGGCACATCCACACAGTGTGCATGCTCGATAAACCACTTGTTCTTCGATGAAGATATTTATGATTCTGCCTTGTATTTTGCAAGTATGTCATGTGTTTAGTGCAAATATTAAATGTGTTATAAAAGCATAATCTTGAAATACAAATATAAGTGAGAATCAAAGAATTAATATTGACATGGGTCATCTTGTGTAATTTAAATTGCAAATCTTAAACAAGCGGTGCTTAAAAATTAATTATAATTCAAGAGCATGCACATGTTCTAGATGGTTTATTAACCTTTTAAATATGATAATTCACTTTAAAGCTGAAAGTAAAATAGAATCTTGTAGATATGTTAAGAGCATGTATCACAAATGATAATAGCCACAGTAAAACCTGATATGATTAGTTGTATGAAATCTATGTACATTATTGACATTTATTATGATCATTCATTAATGACATTCATTATGAAATCTGTGTACATTAGAGATGTAATTTGAAACTCCACATACATTAATGGAATCCATTATAAGCATAGAAAATTATGAAAAAACAAATGCGGTACTTGCAATAAAGAAACTACATTAAAGAAACAATGAAACTAGAAGAAATCGATGAAAATGAGATTCATAAATAATAAATTGATAGGCATAACATATAGAAAAAAGGTCTATATACAATTCATCTTATAGAAGCACTAATCCTAGCAGAGACGTGCGAGAAATGGTTAGCAATCCCGAGTGATTTACAAGGACAATACTGCATAGATATAAGTAATCAGTAAGTATTGATGATATAAATAATCAACAATGTTAAAAACGAGAAAACATATTTTTGCAAGCCATATCATTCCTACAATTTAACAAGGTAAAACATATAGAAACCCGAAATTGTTTTTCCATTCTGCATTAGCAATTTAAAGAAAAACAAAAGAAAATTATACTTGCAATAAAGAAACTATATTCAATAAACAACGAAATTAGAAGAAATCGACGGAAATAAAGTTCAGTATAAGCTTAAAAAATAATATATAGATGGACATAACACGTGAGAAAAAATGTCTATATACGATTGGTTTCATAGAAACACTAACTTGAATAGAAACATGCAAGAAATGGTTAGCAACCACGACCGATATACAGAGGCAATACTACATTGATGATATAAGGCTATTAATAATCAATAAATGTTAAAAATGAGAAAACGTATTTTTGCAAGTCATATTATACCTACAATTTAAGAAGGTAAAACACATGGAAGCCCAAAATTGGTTTTCCATTCTGCATTAGCAAATCTGTTGTGGTTTACTTGTTTTCTAAAGCTAATAATACTTCCCAAATAAAACAAGAAGAAAAACGAAAGAATATCACCGATTATACAAAATTAATAATGAGAAAGAATGGAACAAATCCAAAACGAGATTTTGAATACTAGCGGATTAAATGCAACAAGAAACAGAGTATATGGAAGAAGTTTAATCAAATTGAGAAATACCTCACAAATGAATAATATGATGGAAACAAATATAACTTCTGGATACATAATATGCAAGTTAAAACTTCAATGCAATAATATCAAAGAAAGTGTAAAGAAGAAGCTTGATTAAAGGAAAAGATATCTTGTAGCAACATGTTTAGAAAAAAATTATCTCCATTCCTCTCGAAAGCGTACGATAAAAAGGTTTTTTTCTGTAAACCCCTCTTTACGACTTTAAACATCTAAGAAATTGGTTAAAAATTCTAATATAAAGTAGTTTTTTTCGCAAGCTGGGATCACAAAATTCAAAGAATCGGCTGGTTACATCTAGAAAATCAACATCACACAAACAATATGGTAGTGAATACAAAAAACATATTCAGCTATGTTAATTTCAATCATGCATATTCAACCAATTGAAGTAAGATCGCTTTTCCTAAGGTTATTAATTTTAGGTTTATATATTGGTGACAATGATATGAAGATACCCATTCTTATGAACAGTTAAAATTTAAGCTGCTTGTATTTTAAACTAATCTTCTGACAGATTTTCAAAAGAGTCTTCAACATTTCTAAATAAGAAAGACCCCTTTAAAGATTTTTTTCAAATTAAAAAAGTTTTGTGGAACATGCGGCTTGAAGTGAAAGGAGTAAACTAGAGAATTTTATGTATTACACTTACACCGAGACTACTGCTAAACCCTTATTGATTTATGGATATATTAGGCTATATCGGACATCAAGAACAAGAGATATGTTAACAATAACGGAATGTTTAAAACTTTATTGTTCTTTTAATTGTTAACCAGCAATCAAATTTAGTCAGTAATCCAACGTCCAGTATTTATTTCAAAGTGGGCTGCATCTGATCAATTCATTGGGTTGGAAGGAGGAGCTTAGCACAGACGGTATTAACATTTCCTCCCCCTCGTACTAGGTTCTTTGGGCTGAAATCTTTGGACCTGGGGTAGCAAAGATTTTTGAGCTAAAAATGCAGGGTTTGCTCTATTTCATGCATATCTTAACCCATTTTGGCAAGATCTAATATATATGCTACTCGGTAAGTCGGTGGATTGCATGTTTGTTCAGCAAGTTGAGAGAAAATGTGGAACAATTTTAAAATCTTGGAAGTACTTCTACTCCTTAAGTTCCTAGCAATTTTCTAATGGTCTTTTTGTGTGGTAACTTAATACATAATTTCATATTATCACACATCAAATATTATCTCTCTTTTGAGGAAACCAGTGCATTATGAACTAGTTAAGGATGTCTAGGTCTTATTTCAGTTTTTTTCCTTCTGTTTTTCCATTGCGCTGGAAAGGGTTGCCGCTGCTCATTAAAGAGGTCTCAATTAGCTCTTTCACTGATTGTGATGTTAATTCTTTTTCTCCCCAATGTCTACGGTCTAGATATCTAATCATATTTATATATCATGCAACTTCACTGGGTAATGGAGCATTAGGTGAGCCCATCAGATATGAACTAACCGACTTCTGTGTGTAAATGTAGCATTGGTGTCTAGGCTTAAGCTGCCTTGGTTGTCATAAGTTAACTGTAATATTGTTTTGGTTCCTGCATGTAACATTTCTAAAGATATCTTGCTGATTCTATATATTTATAAAAAAAAGCATATCCTAAATTGTTTTTATTTATCTTGATGGTATGTTTTCTCAAAGATGTGCAGAAAAACTTGTTTATCAAAAGCAGAAAGAGAAGGAGCAAGCGGAAAGAAGAGAAAAAGATAAGCACAGAAGGAAAAGGTATGGACAATAATTTCCTTGCTCGTTTTATTCTTTGTGCCCTGAAATTATATCAGTTTATATTGTTCTGTTTTCGTTCTCTTGAAATCTTATTCATTTTCTGCTGAAATTTAGAGAAAGAGATCAAGATGATGACGTCAGCACTGATGATGAATATGATAGCGGGAATAAAAAAAGTAAAGGTATTTCTTTCCTCAATTCATTTTGCCTATGGGAGTAATGTGTTATTGTTCCATTTTCTTAATTTTCATGAGAGAGATTCTTCCAATACTCCACATACTGAATACTTGAGCCAGCATGGTGAGCTAGGACCGAAGGAGTATCTCAATTAAATTATCCGATATGAATAGACCTAACCATAAAGTACTATAGTAGCATGTTGTATACTATCAACGCATCAGTTGGCTTTACAGCAATATTCAAACGCACTATGTAATCACACTCTCTTATTTCCATCCTACCTTCAACTATAATTTCAAAATTATTTGTGGACAGGTCGGAAAACTGAACCATCAACAAGCAGCGCAGAGGCCAAGTATGATGAAAATTTCGACGAGTTTCTTGAGGGGATGTTTCCATGATCTATGCTATTCCAAGTAAGCTACCTTAGTTTATTTTTTGCAATTATGTAACAAATGCAGAAATCAGCGTATGATATCTCTGATTTAGTGTGTGTATATTGTACTATCCGTAAAACGGTCTGAAGCTAGAGGTATATTTTGTTTGGTTCTCTTATGCCTAAGAGAATTTTTTTTCTTTTTCTTTATCATGCCCTTGTTCCAAACATCGCAGCCAGCAGCACGAGATCATTTTCATCTCGTCTTTAGGCACCGTTTTTTCAACTACAGTTATGTTAATATATTCCTTTGAACTGACTTCACTCATCTTTATTTGGTGTATCTGCTGTAATTTTTGGCTGTTGTTTTGAAATTTGCTTGTGCTCTTGGAACATGCAAGCATACAATGCCTTGCTCTGGAAATATACGGAGTTCGCTCAATCGAATTTAATGGTACACAGCAATATGGAGATGAGCAGCTGCTAAGCCACTCATCTGGAATTACTCTTAATTTTATTTTTTCGGGGGAGAAAGTCATCTCTCAAGTTACCTTGATAGTTTCCTTAAGTAATCATTCATTCATTTTGTGACCATGTATAGGTGATGTACATGGACAATGGAATAACTTAGACCATAGGAGCAAGGCCCAGAAAACAATTTTGTTAAACCAAACATATATATACTTTAAATGGACGGGAATTGTAAAATTTTTCCAGTCCAATGCTTAGCACGAATACAGATTGAGCCGATTCCGCATCCGCATTTGAAATTTGTTAAATATGGGTCAAAATTTTATTTTTGATGACTCTGTTTTCGTCAATAGCAATTGGATACGGATATGGTAACACATATATCTGTTCCATATCCTTGTCCCATAACAAAAGCAAGCAGTAATTTTTTATTTTATTTTATTTTGTATATTTTTCTTAAACACTTATCTGTATCCGGGTTTTATTAAATTCCTATAGGATTTTACGCTTCCGATAACTTTACGTATTCGATCCGCTTATGGAAGCTATCGGATACGGATATGATATGTATCCAACCCGTACACATCCCTACTTGCATCAAATTCATCCCTCCAAAAAAACTCACGCCACAAGATGCTGTGTAGTTACAATCACACAAAAATTCTAGAATATCTTCTCTATATAATGCAAATACCTTTGGCTTAGAAGACCCTTTCTCCATTTTTTGAGAAAAAAGGAAAAAAGGAGAAAAATCCTACATTCTCAAGCCTCATCATCATCAAAGAAACCTCTACATAATCTAAAAACATCCACATCTCTCTCTCTCCTCCCAAAAAAAATTAATTTTTTGATTATCATCAAAGAAACCTACACATAATCTAAAAACGTTCACGTCTCTCTCTTCTTCCAAAAATCAAATTTTTAATTAACACTTGCAACGCCATGCACAAATCTAGTATGGTATAAAGTAATTCTTGTCCAGGCAGGAATGGCTAGTCCACGTGGCACCCAGCATTGTTCCTCCCACGCTCTCACGTTATCCCCGTGCTATGCCTCTCACAATCCCACACCTGGATAAACAGCCACGTGGCAAACATACATTGGCCAGATAAGCCCAGGGGATAGGATAACCCAATTACCGTCCCTCGCATACCTCACCTACCCTTTTGCGCATGCACTTTTTAGTCCCACATTGTTTCAAGTCACATCCTAAAGCTCCTCAGGAAACTCCCCAAGCTCGAATTAATTTGCAAACAAGGGAAAGAGATGGCATCAGTGAGCATGATGGCTTCCTTTGCCGGCGGTGCCTCCGTGGCGCATCAGCCATCGACAAACAACCGCCGGGCCCTGACCATGGCCAAGGCTGCAGCCTGCGGTGATGACGCTGCAACCGTGAACTTGGATAGCAAAGTCGAAGAGAAAGGGAGCAACGGGCGGAGAGCGGCGATGTTTGCGGTGGCTGCAGCGGCGCTGGCGGCCGTGGCAGGGTCGGCTGGGACGGCGTTCGCGGATGAGCCGAAGCGGGGGACGGCAGTGGCGAAGAAGAAGTATGCTCCTATTTGTGTGACCATGCCTACTGCTCGTATTTGTAACAAGATTGCTTAGGGAAGGAGCAAATGTTGTTTTATATTTCTATGTAACATGTCTTTCTTTTAATTTATTGGTTGAAATATGGGCAGGATGTTCATGTAAGATTCGATTTGATTTCCCACTTTGAGATGGTACGTGGACATGATGATTGCTTAAATTATTTTGGGCATTCTTTTGCTATATTTTTGCCAAAATACCATAAAATATATATAACATGAACTGACTGTTCATGATTTATATGGTTAGCATGTAAAGTTTAAGAGGTTAAAGCACCAACACCTCATCTGTTGCAAATGGGTGTTTGGAAGTTTTAAAAAACGACGTTGAAAGCAATATTTGTTGTAAAAAGTAAAAGATTACGTTATCCATACGCATGATTACTAATTAGTCCAAACGTGATGGTTTTTTATAATTTTAATAGCCGGCTCGAAAATTGAAACTTACACCCAAAATCCATTCAGACTTGATGGGTGCAAATTTTGGTTTTAGACGAGTTTGAGTGAGTTTCGGGTTTACGTGGACGGGTTGATTGTTGCGGGTGGACGGGTTGATTGTTGCGGATTTTTCGGTTTTTACCCATTATAAATTATTAAACCAATGAAAATTATATTACTTAAGGCTAGTTTTACCAACTATGCACAAAATTTATACATATAAATTATATATTATGGATTTATAAATTACACCTCACCAGCTAAATATCACAAAATAAATTACATTATGTAATTTACATTATTTATAATTAAATGCCCATAGAAAGCATTGAGTCGAGTGGATATACAAAGCGGTTTGGGTTAGGGCTGGGTATAGGGTTTGGGTGGATAGGTTTTATATTATACACATACTCGACCCGAAAAAAAATGCATCCAATCTTCAGCTGGCCCGATCGGATTCGGACTGGTATATGATATCTAGAAAAACGGTAAATATCGGATAAGATCGAATTTGGATCAAATACAACCCGACTTTCAACTCCTAACTGACATGACCCTGTTTTGGAAATACAAGAAAAGACAGAAATAAAATTGCAAATTTTAGTGGACTAGAGCCTGCTATATAATCTCAATAAAGACAAAAGAAAAATCAAAGTTCTCCTCGTTTACTCCAAACTAGAAAAAGCAATTTCAAACCCAAAATAGAAGCAAAATCCCCATTTTAGAACATTCTGCACAACCAAAAAAAATGACTTGAAAGAACCCAACAATAGTTGTAATGATATTGAAAATTCTTATAGTTTTAAGAAAATATTTAAAAATAACCAACTTTTAAATTTTTTACAAAATAAAAAACCCTACAAATATTTTTTAAAGTAATTCTTTGAAAATTCTTCAAACACCTTCTTTCATAATATTAAAATGAGGATAAGGGAAAGAATGTGTGATAGGAGAGAATTTCCTCTTATGGCTTCGAAAACATACGTCCTCCACTATTTTTTTCGACGATCAGTATCCACCATCTCCATCTTTATTATCTAAGATGTGGATACACCAAATTTCATGTTGTTCGACCGGTTTTTCACCGTTGATTTAGTGGGTACAAAATTAACGGTTTACCGACAGATGTTTTTACATTGTTAATTCAACGGTGAAAAAATGATAACGCCACATGAAATTTGGTGTAACCTCATGTTAGATGATAACGATGATGATGATGGGTACCGATCGTTTAATAAAATGTTGGAAGGTGAATATTTTTTACGTCACCTGATGAAAAATCCTCGAAGAGCCTTATTTCTTTATTATTCTCAATTAAAATATACAAAAATGAATCGCTTTTCATGCTCCTTGCCATTTGCCCATTCATGTAGGCCTAACAACAAAATATTATCTATGGGATATTTTTTAATTATTTGTTTCATATTTTCTTTTCTTTAGCTATAAAGTTTTTTTCCCTAATTAAGAATAAACAAGTAATGTCTGTTGGAGATATATATATATATATATATATATATATATATATATATATATATAGTGGATGCTTGGACATGTGTATGTACAGCACAATCTTACTCGATATGATAGTATGCTGTTTGGTTTGTTTTTATCTTAACATGTGTATATATTTTACCTTATTATTACGTATCGCTGATACATGTTGATAAAGCTCGTAGGATTATTGCTTGACTACCAGCGTTATGATGACGATCATACATGTGGAGGATGAATAGTCCATAAGCACATCTTTAAATGTCCCTAGTCGTGGGAGTATCGAGACTGGGCATCGATATTCCTATCACGACCCAAATGAGGAATGTGACTGGCATTTAAATCACGCAACGTTTAAAAGCGTAACATAATTCAAATAAGCCGAAATCCAGAATCTAAACCGTGATTAAAGGTAAAAAGGTGAAATCTTTGTTTAAAATGTTAATTTTAAGAGTAAAAGAGTCATTTCAAAGCTTTTTTGAAAATCGAGTTATCGTTAAAATTTTCGGCAGCATCTCCTTTGTAAAATCTGATCCAAACCGATACATAAGCAAAATATACATATAAGCATCCCCATTTGGGAGCAATATCAACGCCTTTTTGGCGGAACACAATCACATAGTAAAATATACGATGCCATAGGGGAAGAAATAAGCAAATAAAAGAAAGAAAACAATAACCACAACATAAAAACAAAAGTGGGCTCGCACGAGCACGACACCCAGAGTCAAATAATATACAATCTTTCAGTCTCGTCTCTAAGTCAAATATAAATATGGTAGATGGAGTATACTAGATATAAGGTACATATATAACAAATAGAGTACAAAGGAATACTCGTAACCCACTTAACAAAAGATCACGTCAAAAAAATAGTAGCAAAAGTAGTAGTATGCCCCGCCGCGACTACACTGACGGATCGGTCCTGCAAGACACTGTGGCACAACCGGGATGAGTTGCCAGCTTATGAGTAGTAAATAACATCGTAAGTGGAAATCGCATGCATGAGCGTAACTACGACAATACTAAGTCTGAGATTATAATAATCCATAACAGTATGGGTGCAACATAAATAAATGAGCGAAGTATATTGTTAGGGGTGTAACAGCTATATAAAACCGAACATGTCATAACAATTTTAATGAGGTAAAAACAGAGCTACCATCAATAAATCATCATAAAACCTGTGTCAAGTACCGACACTCGAAATCCCAATATCTCAGACGCCGTCATTCTGATCGGCCCTCATATCTATCTGATCATATAACTCCGGTCGGGATCCTCCGGATATCCGCCGAGTTTCTATAGTATCACCGGTATGTAGTGTTCCCCTGCCAAGCTCAACGCCTTTCTATACGATCTTCTTGTCCCGAGGTACCGTACCGGGTCCACCATGTACCCGCAGACGGTGCCTCATCACTCCCCGAATTGGGTATACTTATAACTCAGAACCGAGAAAACTCATGGTGGACACCAAATATCATATTAAGAGAAACCCGCATTTTAAAATAAATTCAGGTTTTGAAAATATGTTTTGCGGTTTCTTAAATCTCATGAAAACAGAAATCTCACGAAATATCATATGAGAATATGATAATAATGGCAATGTACATGATATTGGCACGATGCATGCTATTATGAAAATAAACGAAGATCTAACTACCAATAAAGATGTAGTACAATTTAAGATATCGTGGTAAGTTCTATAGTGTACGTGGCATGTCAATTACAAAAAGTGTGTGTGTATATGAGTTAGTGCACGTGCGACATGAACTATTGGTAATGGTGCAAGTGTCCTAACGAGAATGTATCAATGCGCAGCAAGTAATAGGATGCGTATTATAATTCTTATGCAATATATATATATATATAATTTTATAACTTGAATCTAGATGTCGGGCACTTAACGTCATCCTGACGATTCCCCCGTAGATATTAAATTTACTCACCGGAACGGTCTCGAGCTACTCGAATCTGATCACCTCCTTCCTTTTCTTTGCCGCATCCGAGGTCCTCGCAACCGATCATAGCATCGAATAAAACCTTAGCACGTGAGGTCTAGAATTCCGACACGACATATAAATATATAATACACAAACGCACTTAACGTCATCCTGACGATTCCCCCGTAGATATTAAATTTACTCACCGGAACGGTCTCGAGCTACTCGAATATGATCACCTCCTTCCTTTTCTTTGCCGCATCCGAAGTCCTCGCAACCGATCCTAGCATCGAATAAAACCTTAGCACGTGAGGTCTAGAATTCCGACACGACATATAAATATATAATACACAAACGAACTAACTCTCATGAGTTAACACGTGTGAAATTAGTGTGCTAAATGCGTACAACAAACACCTAAGACTACCTCTAAGGGTCGTTAACCAATTAAAATGCTAAAACGAGAGTCGAAAAGTCTGTATTGTACGTTAACATATCGCCAAAAATAAGATAAAACGATCTCATATTTTTGTATACGCAAAATTAGAAAAAATTGCATATACCAGAGGTCTAAATAGAGTCTTAGAGAGCCCTCGACAAAAGCCTACACCAAAAAGCCCCAGACGAGCCGCAATTTGTGACCAAAACTCATTTTTTGGCGGCCAGGGACTGGGGGATTGGGCTCGGGTTTCGAGAGTGCACTTAGGGTCCTATAACAAGCACTCAGTAATCGCAACTTAATTATGAAGTTACTGCTTTAATAGCAAATTCAATTTGAAACCCTAACCTTTAATTAATTACTAGTTTTGACACTAATTCAACTATTAATGTAGTTTAGTGAAGTCCTAGTGGTTAAACAAGGGATAATTAGCCTTAAAATACTCTTATCTACCCTACTTTAGGTTATGCTTACCCTAAGAATTTCATAACTCCAATCTTATATCAAAACCTCTATTTGATTCTTTAAAATATCACTGTTGGATATATGTATGCCCTAGAGGCCATTATTTGATAGTGGGTGTATTGACATGTATGTGTGTGTGTATGTGTGTGTGTGTGTATATATATATTCAGAGGACTTTCTTGCTCGACATGATAATATGCTATCTGGTTACTCTTTATCTTAATATGTTCACTTGATTTTGTATACTGTTCATTTGTTACATGTTGATAAAGCCCTTAGGATATTTGCTTGACTACTGTGATTATGATGCGGATCATACTAGTGGGACATGTGTAGTTTATAAGCATATTCTTAAATGTTCCTAGTCGTGGGTGTATCGAGAAGGGGCATCGATATTCCAGAGTAGACTAGCGTATACGTTTCTTGACCCATTTGACGGGCGATGGATGATCTCATATCCATTGATATTTGGCATCAAAGATTGTATACGGGTGCTCAGTGGAGACTGGGTACACCGAACGGACTCGCCGAGAACTTCTATATGGTATTATATCTATCGTCGGATAGCAGTTCTCAGGTGACACTTGTACATGTTAGTCTGTAGACCTCAGATCGTCATAGAGTCTTATGTGTTCTTCCACTGTACTTTGATTTCCACCTACCAAAGCTCTACTGAGTCATGCAAACAGGTGGCTTTTGGGTACAGTCCCGAGACACAAGGAGGCAATGAGCGATAGGAGGGGTTTCGTCTCTCCTGATATTGGGGGTAGATGTTGCGCTATGCTCGATTGGCTATAACTGGAAGTCTCTGTCCAGGGCTGATAAGATTTACTGATAAGTGTTATCAGTAGTTTCTCGATATGTTATAGGCCATACATCGGCATGAGTTATTGAGTTATTGGGGTCGACGATACCATACCTATACTCAATATGCAGTATATCTGACGAAGAGATCGGAATGTACGGTAAGTGTTGCCGGTTGGCTCTACTGGAGTTTTGACAGGTTCGCTTGTTGTTCTTCTTTCTCTCAATACCTGGGAGCCGTTACGTGCAGCTAGTACTGCTGACGGTTTATGGGTATGTGATATGATCACTACCTACTTCTAGCGTATTGACGAGTCTTAGAGTCCCACAAAGGGGTTTCCGAGCTCAGGAGAAATGAAGTGGGGCGCATATGGGGATATGTGCAGGAACTTGATTAAATGCGTGCATTTGATATCGTATTTTAATCTGGCGTTTTCTATTGGTCGGGTCGTATGAGATATGACTGGATTATTAAATCAAGTGTTGATTTAATATCAATTGACCATTAGCTCATTTATTAATTCCTTTCTTTAGTTGTATGCATGTATGTATGCATGTTTATATTTGATATGTATGCACACATGCATGTATACATGTGTCATGGTTGATGATACATTGGAGATGGCTATGCTAGACTCACATGGAAACATTTATGATATTTTTATTTTTGAGTTAATGGAAATTAGGAATAAATCCATAGTTGATATTTTGTTTCCACACACTTCTTAAAATATCTTAAGTAACCATGGTTTCATTTCTAATCCTCCATTAACTCAACTACTAAAATATCTAGATATTTTTCATGCCACGGGTTAAGAGTGAGTGTGACTCTCCCTCTCTCATATATTATTGTTTTTCTTGTGCTTATCTCTCATACAAGCTCAAGCTTAGCCATTTCCATCTCCTTCTTCCTCCAAGCTCTCTACCATTTCCTAGTGAGTAAAAAAGAAAGAAAAGAAAGGTTTAGTAGTGAGAAAGATTACCCACTCCATCAATCTACACTTGTCTAGCACACTACTGTAAGTTGTTTGCCTCACTTGCACTTAGTTCAAGTAAAGCAAGGAGCTTGAGTCTAGGAACCCTGTGGTGGATCATCGTGGACTTCGAAGATTTCAAGCGGACCCGTTCAAGCTTCGAGTAGGACCAAGAAGTCAAGGACATCTACACGGAGCTTTTGAAGAGAAGGAGAGGTCTATAAAGGTTGTATCTCTTTTCTCTAAGTGTTAGACACTTACTAGTATGTGATACTTGTAGCTTTACGCCTAATTTTCTAGTTCGATCCTAGGTTCGGGTTGGTTAGCACCCTAGATTTTTAAAGTTGCATACCTGATGCTTGTTAAAACCTAGTGAGAGTGTTAAGTAAACCCCAACAGTGGTATCGGAGCCAAGGCTAGAGAATTAGACGATGTTAGTTGAATTACGTAAACGAAATAACTCTGAAACCTGGAATCCGAAACTTTAGTTTATGTCGAATTTTTTAAGTCCTCTAATTTTTTTTAAACAAATGCAGAAAGCTAGTTATGATGTATCCAGAACGCCAGAAAAATTTGAGGCAAAACCACAAAAATTTGGCCGGCCACATTGCCTCTAAAACTGGCCTCACCTTTCTTTTTGTGGAAAAAAATCTTGAAATTTTTGTGGTGTTCTGATCTCTTGGTTTTAGGGTTTCAAGTTATGTTTGTTTTTGCCAAGATTGCATGTGATGTTATCTTTCTGTAGTGGCATACGGAGTGTTTCGTGGTCGTATTTTAACATCGTTTCGGGTTTGATATTGAAATATGATACAATATTTAGAATCCACGATAATTAGTTTTGTGAAAACTAGTTAGTGTTCTGTAAATCTAGCAATTTAGTCTCTATTGATAGATTACCACAGAGTTTCGATTCGGATCAAAACTCCGTCGCAATCTCGTATAGTACGCGAACATTCACCGGGTAACACTACTAGATAGCCATACTCCATAGCCCCGACCAAGTGACTGTAGGAGAACCCCATTGCCCCCCTCGGGTGCTCGTGGCCACGGTGTTCCGCCTAAGTGCACTTCATCGACGACATCGGAGGTACGGCCATTTACTAATGTTTTCGACGAGTATTCGATCAAGTAGCCGGGAATCTTGTTGAATTACCCGACTAGGTTATTGAAAAGGTGTTTTCAATATGAGACTAAAATGCAAGGTTTATATGTTAAGCATGAAATTCGGGGTATGAGATATTCCGGGTTTATGATGTTTAAGGATGTTGCGGATTCTAATTATTGTAGTTTTTGTTTTCTTTTCTGCGACCATAAGTGTAATATATGGTGTATCGCCGGTTTCGTTGCTATACGTCAACGACAATTGGGATACGCATATTTACTTACGTTGATGACATGTGATGTTATGTGCTGCTATGATATGATGTATAGGATCGTCGTGAATGGATAGCCGGGGCTTTTATGTGAGATGAGAGTTTTTCTTTTCATTCATGTAATATTCATTGTTTGTAATATTCTTTTATTGGGGCACTTCTGGGTTGAGGATGATGTCACCATTGATTTATATTATTTACTTTTCCGCATTAGGATAGACCAAGGTGGGGGGCACAAGTGACCGGGTTCTAGAGTCCAGTAGGAGGCCATCTCGAGGGGTCGAGACCGGGTCTCCTAATTCTAGAATTGGTGGGGTCGCTTGCCGCTCTCGTAAGGGTCTAGGGGTGTGGGTTTGGCTATTCATCACGAACATGGAATCCGTGTTTTCTATCATTGGCTAAATACAAAATACGGACCTCATATTATATCCTATTGAAAGTTGACCTTAGCACCACCATGAGGTTCTAGAGGCATCAAGCATGCCAAATTTTAATTTTTATTAGGTGCTAAGTTAGACTAACAAGATCTTTACTAGAATATTTAGGGTTTTCCTTTGTGATGTGATGAACTAAAGAGAAGAAAAAAGTATACAACTTTTGTAGTTCGAGCCCTTCACTTCACATGCTCCGTGTAGTAGTCCCGCGACTCCACTAGGCTCCACTTGAGGGTTTGGACGAGCTTCCTCCGATGACCTTCGTGCCGAAGATGATCCATACGAAGTCCCTCCACCTCAAGCTATCTCTACACTAAACTCTTTAGCATAATAAACATGCTACATACGATCGCTAGTCAAGTGTAGGATGGTGAAGTAGGGGATGTAAAAAGCTCACAAGTTTGTGTTCAAGCTTCATGGTTCACATCACATGTGAGGGTTGAAGCTTGAACTATAGCAATTGAGGAAGAAGAAGAAGCTAGAGAGCAACCATAGGAGCAACTCATGAAAATGGCTAATTGTTGAGAATGAGCAAAGAATGAATGGCAATTCTTGACCCCCACTCATTCAAGCATGGAATTTTGCAATATAAAATTGCAACCATGCTTGAATAGTGAGTCAGGATGAATAAACAAATGTAAATCCCATGCTTGCAACCATGCTCTCATTTTCCATCTCATTTCTATTTTCACAAAATAGAATTTTATGCCATGCTTCATTATTATATATATATATTTATATATCATATATATTAATATATATATTATGAAGAATAATTAGTGAGCTAATGATATTAGTTAAGATATAATTATATCACATATAATATATATCACATTATTAAATCAACACTTGATTTAATAATCCGATTATATCACATATGACCGACTAATATCATTCATCTGTATATCACATTATCAAATCAACACTTGATTCGACAATCTGGTTATATCACATATAACCGAACCGATAACTGCCAGATTACAATACAGTATCACATACACGTATTTAATCAGGCCCACACACATATCACGTATGTGTCCTACTTCGTTTCACTTGAACCAGGGAACTTCTTTGTGGGACTCTAAACACTTGTCAATACGCCAGCAGTAGGTGATGATCACATCAGTCACCCACAAGCCGTCGGCGGTACTAGCTGGACGTAACGGCTACCCGGGTATTGAGCGATATGAAGATCAACAAGCAAGCTTGTCCAAAGTCTCCATGAAGCCTATCAGTAATACTACCGTACAGTCCGGTCTCTTCGTCTGATATGTCGCATATCATGTCTAGGGGTGGTAAACGTCAGGCCACAGTAACGTGATAAGTCATGCCGATGTCTGGCCTATAACGGTTTGAGAAACTACTGATAACACTTATCAGTAAATCTTAGTAGCAGCCTTGACCAGGGACTTCCAGTTATAGCCAATAGAGCATAGCGCAACATCAACTGTCACGACTCGAAGGTACGGAACGTGACTGGCACTTAAATTACGAAACGTCTCAGGGCGTAACGTAATCTAAGTAAGCCAAAGTCCAGAAATCTAAACCGTTAAACAAATAGAGTGAAGGAAAACTTGTTTAAATAAACGATTTTAACAAAATAAGTCGCATTAAACTTTAAAAACATCAAATTTTCCCGAAAATTTGATGTTTTTAAAGTTTAATGCGACTTATTTTGTTAAACTTGTTTAAATAAACGATTTTAACAAAATAAGTCGCATTAAACTTTAAAAACATCAAATTTTCCCGAAAATTTCGGCAGAGCCTCCTTTGTAAAAACTGACCCCGAAACGGGTACAATACAAAATATGCATAAGTAAAGAATAAAGGCATCCTCAAGCGGGAGCTAGCTCTTCGCCAATGGCGGAATCACAACCACATGCAATATATATATATATATATATATATATATATATATATATATATATATCATGATATGAGTTAAGTATCCGAAAACAAGAATAAGAAAACATCACGTCGGCTCAAGTGAGTATCGACACCAGAAATAGAATACATACAAGTCTCACAAGCTCACCATCTAAGTCCAATGTATAACCGGTGGGAATAGTAGATAAGGTAGATGGAGTATACTAGATACAATAATAATACACAAAGTGGGAACCAAATATCCTCGCAACCCACCTACAAGCAAACCACAGGTCGATGCAAATGGAGTAGAGGAAGATAACACACCCGCCGCTACTATGCTGACGAGTCGGACCTGCAAAAATACTGTGGCACAACGGGGGTGAGTTTCTAACTCGTGAGTAGTAAGTAATATCTAATAAGGCTATCGTAAGTATGCACGCAATTGCGTCACAACCTACATATATCAATATGATACGATGTACTAGCATGATGGCTTAAGGACTTAAATGATGGGACTATATTAATGAGATTAATGTAAAGAAAAAGAAACCTAAAAGATATTGCAGAATCGAATTTGAAACTCACTCGGCCTTTTTATGAAAAAGCAAGTTTCAAAAATGCGGAACTTAAGCCACTCCTTTTGAAACTGTTTGATTCTACAACGAGATCAAGTTCAAAGCGTTAAAGGTTTTCTTAAAAACCATCTGCAACCCTCCGTCATTTTAGAAACTAGAGTACTTAGTATTCGTGCTACGTATGTTGATCATAGTCAAGACGTAGTGTACGGTAGCTAAGTGATGTCTTCCTACACAGCATATAATACGATTAGTTATGACATTCATGTGATTATGTTGATCATAGTCAAGGGTCATGTGAATGGGTCTAATTAATCACGAAATGACAGGTAGAACTTAACTAGTGCTTATGATATGTTGACCATAGCCAAGGTCATAAGCTGCTAGGGGTAAAAACCATATCCGGAGTTTCAAGAGTTGAAATTTGCAATGAGATTGCATACCTTCTATATGATAGTTGGATCCCGACCCCACTGTGAGTAAGAGTTGCTCTCAGGATAGTTTTGCACTTTACAATTAGCTAACCCATTAGGTGTCAATGGGGTTATGCCTCTGGGAAAACGAGGTTTACTTTAATTAGGTCCGTGTGAAAGCACGAGGAACCTCCCTCAAAGTACTGACACTGGCCTGGCTGACCGGTTAGCAAACTTGTAGAATGTAATTAATCCTGGATAATTTTTCTTTTTTTAAGGTTTGAAAGGAAAATTTGATAAAAGCAGTGGGAGACATCGATTAGATAAGATAATTAACCAATCTAATCTTTGCAAGTGCTTTCGCTGAGTGTATTCTTTTCTCTCTCCTAATGGCAGATACCTATGACTGTATTTAAGCTTCTGTTAAAGAAAAATAAACTGACGGGGACCAATTATAAAGACTGGCTGAGGAACATAAACATTTCCCTTACATATGATAAGGTATCATATGTCATTACAGTCTCAGCCCTTCCCAGCCCAGGCCTACATCTTATGTTGCGGATAGGAAGATCCGCAAGACATGGGATATTGATTGTGCCACTGCCAAATGCCTCACGCTAGGCTCGATGGATAACATACATCAAGAGCAACATGAGAAGACAGACGTTCAATCCATCTTTCTTTATACAAAAGAGTTGTATGTGGAGCAATCTCGTACCCTGAGCTACGAGGCATCTAGAAAGCTGTTTCAGATGAGGATGGCTCCTGGCACACCAATAGGTGATCATGTCTTAAAGATGATAGCTCTTATTGAAGAACCTGAGGGCCTCGGATGGCTATTGATAACGAACAGTATATTGATATTGTTCTACAGTCTCTCCCCCCTGACTTTGCTCAGTTCATAGTAAACTTCAACATGCACAACATGGAGAAGTCACCACCTGAACTTCTCAATATGTTGAGAAGTGCAGAAAGCATGCTCAAGTCAGTGAAAACTCCCGCTCTACTTGCTGGGTCATCTTCCTCTTCTCTCCCAAAAGCTAAGGCTAAGGGAAAGGTGAAGAAGAAACCCACCAAACCGAGAGGTGGAGTGAAAAAGGCAAAAGGAAAAGACAAATCCAGGGCTGAGAAATCGGGAAAAGGAGAATGTTACTGCTGCAACAAATCGGAAAACTGGAAGCGAAATTGTGTTGAGTATCTTGCTGATCTCAAGAAGAAGAAGCATGGTGATGCTTCCGCTTCAGGTGTGTTCGTGACTGAAAACTGTTTTTCTATAAACTCCGCTTCCTGGGTATTGAATACCGGTTCGGGTCTCACATCTGCAATTGTATGATTGAGAAGTAGAAAAGTTTTGAAGACTTGTGATCACACTCTCCGGGTTGGAAATTGTTCCAATGTACATGCAGTGTCAGTGGGAGAGTGTCACCTGGGGTTGCCATCGGGATGTATATTGGTTTTGAACCCGTGTTATTATGTACCAAGCATGCTATGTAATATAATATCCGTTTCTTTATTAGACAATGAAGGATACAATTTTGTGTTGCAAAAAAATGTTATGAACATTAACCTGAATCAAGAGTTGATTGGGTATGGTACACTAAATAACGGGATATACGTTTTAAATCAACACACAGTTTTCAACATACAACACACAAATAAAAGAAAATTTTCAGATATAAATGAAGCTTTTCTTTGGCATTGTAGTCTTGGTCATATTAACGAAATAAGATTAAACAAGCTACATAAAAATGGATATTTAAATCCTTTTGAATATAAATCTTATGCGACTTGTCGGTCTTGTATCAAAGGTAAAATGACCAAAACTCCGTTTACTGGACACGGAGAGAGAGTTACAGAACTCTTAGGCCTCATACATAGTGATATATGCGGACCAATGTCTACACAAGCAAGAGGCGGTTTTTCTCACTTCATAACTTTTACTGATGATTTCTCAAGGTTCAGGCATGTATTTTTATTGAAGCATAAGTCTGAAGCTTTCGAGAAATTCAAAGAGTATAAACTTGAAGTAGAAAAACAAACCGGATTGAGCATCAAGAAAGTTCGATCGGATCGAGGTGGAGAGTACTTAAGCACAGAGTTTTCGGATTTCCTAAAAGAGAATGGGATTCTCTCTCAGCTCACTCTCCCTTACACACCACAGCACAACGGTGTGTCAGAGTGACGGAATCATACCCTATTAGGTATGGTGCGTTCCATGATGAGTGATGCTGAGTTACCTCTCTCCTTTTGGGGGCATGCATTGGAGACTGCAACATTTCTATTAAACAGGGTTCCCACCAAAACCGTGTCTACCACTCCATATGAGATATGGTATGGGAAGAGACCATCTCTTAAGCGAGTTAGGATATGGGGTTGTCCTGCTTTTGTGAAAAAGCAGAATCCAGACAAGCTCGAGATACGGTCAGTCATGTGTACATTTGTAGGATATCCAAAACACTCGTATAGATATCTTTTCTACCACAAGGAGGAACAAAAAGTGTTTGTTTCTCAACATGCCACATTTTTAGAAAATGAAGTTTTTACGAATAATACCGATGGTGATGTGGTAGAACTAGAAGAAGTTCTAGAGACACAAGTTACAAATGACGAAGTGGTTGAACTTGGTATTGCAATAGAATCTTATGAACCTCAGCCACTCCGTAGATCTAGTAGGACTTCTCACCCACCGGCGAGATACTACGGTTTCCTCATTGATGGTGATAGAGAAGATTGCATCATGGATGATGATGACCCTACCAGTTTTCAGCAAGCTATCACGAGTGGTGACTCTGTGAAGTGGCTGGATGCCATGAGATCCGAAATAGAGTCTATGTACACCAACAAAGTATGGACTTTGGAAGTTGTACCCTCTGGGGTAAAACCCATAGGGTGCAAATGGATCTTTAAGAGAAAGATCGGTGTAGATGGGAAAGTGGAGACCTATAAGGCAAAGCTTGTAGAGCGAAAGGATTTCGTCAAAGACCAGGTCTGGACTATGACGAAACTTTCTCTCCTGTAGCAATGCTTAAATCCATTCAGATCCTACTTGTTATTGCTGCTCACTACGACTATGAAATCTGGCAGATGGATGTTAAAACTGTATTTTTAAATGGTGATTTAGAAGAGTGCGTTTATATGGATCAGCCAGAGGGCTTCGTTGATAGTTGGAGCAGCGGGAAAGTATGTAGATTGCTTAAATTCATTTATGGATTAAAGCAGGCATCACGGAGTTGGAACATCTGTTTTGATGATGCGATCAAAGAGTTTGATTTCGTCAAAAATCCAGATGAGCCTTGTATTTATAAGAAGATTGTAGGGAGTACTGTCACGTTCCTCGTATTGTACGTGGATGACATTCTCCTGATAGGAAACGATTTTCCTATGCTACAATCAGTCAAACTGTTCTTATCACAAAAGTTCTCCATGAAGGACCTGGGTGATGCCTTGTACATTTTGGGCATTAAGATCTATATAAATAGTTCTAAAAGGTTGTTGGGATTGTCCCAATCCAGGTACACTGACACCATCCTAAAGAGATTTAGTATGGAAGATTCCAAGCGGGGTGCCTTACCCACTTGTCACGGAATCACTCTCTCCAAGGAATTTTGCCTAAAGTCTGATGAAGAGAGAGCTCGCATGAGCATTATACCCTACGCTTCAGCCGTAGGATCTATAATGTATGCGATGTTATGTACTCGCTCTGATGTAGCTTATGTACTAGGTGTAGTAAGCAGGTATCAATCCAACCCAGGGGAGAAACACTGGATAACTGTGAAGAACATTCTTAAGTACTTGCGAAAGACTAAAGAAATGTTCTTGGTGTATGGTAACTGAGATCTCCAAATGGAGGCTTTTACCGATTCAAGCTTCCAGAGTGATAAGGATGACAACAAATCTATCTCAGGGTTTGTATTTACCCTCAATGGAGGGGCGGTATGTTGGAAGATTTCTAAACAGGATACCGTTGCAGACTCCACGATGGAAGCTGAGTACATTGCTGCAAATGATGCTACCAAGGAAGCCGTCTGGATGAGAAAGTTCATCTTGGAGTTAGGAGTAGTTCCAACCATTATTGATCCAATACCATTGTATTATGATAATAATAGGGCTGTGGCGTTGGCCAAAGAACCCAGGTCCCATCAGCTATCCAGACACATCCTGAAGAAATATCATTTGATCCGGGAGATAGTTGATCACCGCGAGATCATGATTCAGAGAGTAGATACAAAGAATAACACCGCGGACCCACTCACCAAGGCCCTCCCACAGCCACAGCATGAGCAATTTTTTAAGATGTTGGGTATGAGATACGCCAATAATTGGCCTTAGTCCAAGTGGGAGATTGTTTGATATATGTATGCTCTAGAGGCCATTATTTGATAGTGGATGTATTGACATGTATATATATATATATATATATATATATATATTCAGAGGACTTTCTTGATCGACATGATAGTATGCTATCTGGTTACTCTTTATCTTAATATGTTCACTTGATTCTGTATACTGTTCATTTGTTACATGTTGATAAAGCCCTTAGGATATTTGCTTGACTACTGTGATTATGATGCAGATCATACTAGTGGGACATGTGTAGTTTATAAGCATATCCTTAAATGTTCCTAGTCGTGGGTGTATCGAGACGGGGTATCGATATTCCAGAGTAGACTAGCGTATACGTTTCTTGACCCATTTGATGGGCGATGGATGATCTCATATCCATTGATATTTGACATCAAAGATTGTATACGGGTGCTCAGTGGAGACTGGGTACACTGAACGGACTCGCCGAGAACTTCTATATGGTATTATATCTATCGTCGGATAGCAGTTCTTAGGTGACACTTGTACATGTTAGTCTGTAGACCCGAGATTGTCATAGAGTCTTATGTGTTCTCTCACTGTACTTTGATTTCCAGCCTACCAAAGCTCTCTTGAGTTGTGCAAACAGGTAGCTTTTGGGTATAATCCTGAGACACAAAGAGGCAATGAGCGATAGGAGGGGTTTCGTCTCTCCTGATATTGGGGGGTAGATGTTGCGCTATGCTCGATTGGCTATAACTGGAAGTCCCTGTCCAGGGCTGATAAGATTTACTGATAAGTGTTATCAGTGGTTTCTTGATATGTTATAGGCCATACATTGGCATGACTTATTGAGTTATTGGGGTCGACGATACCATCCCTATACTCAATATGCAGCAAATCTGACGAAGAGACCGGACTGTACGGTAAGTGTTGCCGGTTGGCTCTAAGGGAGTTTTGACAGGTTCGCTTGTTGTTCTTCTGTTCGCTCAATACCTGGGAGCCGTTATGTGCAGCTAGTACCGCTGACGGTTTGTGGGTATATGATATGATCACTACCTACTTCTAGCGTATTAACGAGTCTTAGAGTCCCCAAAAGGGGTTTCCGAGCTCAGGAGAAACGAAGTGGGGCGCATATGGGGATATGTGCAGGAACTTGATTAAATACGTGTATTTGATACCGTATTTTAATCTGGCGTTTTCTATTGGTCGGGTCATATGAGATATGAACGGATTATTAAATCAAGTGTTGATTTAATATCAATTGACCATTAGCTCATTTATTAATTCCTTTCTTTAGTTGTATGCATGTATGTATGCATGTTTATATTTGATATGTATGCACACATGCATGTATACATGTGTCATGGTTGATGATACATTGAAGATGGCTATGCTAGACTCACATGGAAACATTTGTGATATTTTTATTTTTGAGTTAATGGAAATTAGGAATAAATCCATGGTTGATATTTTGTTTCCACACACTTCTTAAAATATCTTAAGTAACCATGGTTTCATTTCTAATTATCCACTAACTCAACTACTAAAATATCTAGATATTTTTCATGCCTTAGGTTAAGAGTGAGTATGACTCTCTCTCTCTCTCATATATTATTGTTTTTCTTGTGCTTATCTCTCATACAAGCTCAAGCTTAGCCATTTCCATCTCCTTCTTCCTCCACGCTCTCTACCATTTCTTAGTGAGTAAAAGAGAAAGAAAAGAAAGGTTTAGTAGTGAAAAAGATTACCCACTTCATCAATCTACACTTGTATAGCACACTAGTGTAGGTTGTTTGCCTCACCTGCACTTAGTTCAACTAAAGCAAGGAGCTTGAGTCTAGGAACCCCGTGGTGGATCATCGTGGACTTCGAAAGCTTCAATCGGACCCATTTAAGCTTCGAGTAGGACCAAGGAGTCAGGGATATCTACATGGAGCTTTTGAAGAGAAGGATAGGACTACAAAGGTTGTATCTCTTTCCTCTTAGTGTTAGACACTTACTAGTATGTGATACTTGTACCTTTACGCCTAATTTTCTAGTTCGATTCTAGGTTCGGGTTGGTTAGCACTTTAGATTTTTAAAATTGCATACTTGATATTTGTTAAAACCTAGTGAGGGTGCTAAGAAAACCCCAACAATCAGAAAACAAATCTTTAATCTAAGTTTAGAGTAGTAAGGCAAGAGTTTTGTAAAACATGTTCAAGATTTGCACCTTACCTCAAAATTGCTTGTGGGGAGTCTTCAGTGACCAAGTAGCGTCAAAGATTGGGGTTTGGCTCTCACAAGAGTCTAAAAGGATCAAAAGTATAATTTTGTGAGGATTTGTGATGGATTTTGAAGTGTGTGTGTGTGTGTGTGTGTGTGATTATGTTGGGAGGTAAAGAAGGATTTGTGAGGGGAGTGAAGAAAGAGGAGGAAAAATTGAGGAAGAGATGGAGAGAAAGAAGAAAAGAAAGAAAAGATGGCTCATGATAGCCATGAAATCAAATATTCCTCTCATTTAATGCACCATCCATTCATTATTATTATTATTATTATTATTATTATTATTATTATTTTCTTTTTTCTCTATTCTAATAACAATTAATTAGTTAAAAGTTTAAGTTTCATGGCTACTAATTTTGTGTTTTAACCTAAACTAAGATATTACTAATTCTAGATTAATATATATGTGTGTGTGTACACACGCGTGCGCGCATATATTTTTAAAATAAATAAATAAATAATTTAAATAAATATATGTGAAAATAATTATTAACTAAGTTTTATTGAAAAACGCATGTTATATCGCTTAATTGAATTATAATTAACTATAATCAAATTTTAGTACGTTACAATCTTCCTCCCTTAAAGAAATTCGGTCCTCGAATTTAAAATCTAATTATGCGTATTTTCCAAGAGATGGAGAAATTTCTTCCGCATCTCGCTCTCGGCTTCCTATATGACTTCTTCACTGTTCGGGCCACGCCATAGAATCTTCACGGACGGTTAAACTTTTGACTATAATTTCTTCACCTACCGGTCCAGGATGACTACCGGCTGCTCGGTGAAGAAAAGATCATGCTCCAACTGGATCGTCTGATACTGAATCGTGTGAGAAAGGTCATGAAGGTACTTGCAAAGTATAGATACATGAAATACAGGGTGTACATCCGGAAAAATAGGCGGAAGTGCTAAACGATAGGCAACGGTACCGACTCGCTTAAGAATCTCGAAGGGACCCACATATCTGGGACTAAGTTTCTCCTTCCTTCCAAACCTCATCCACCCTTCATCGGAGAGACCCATAAGGAAACATGATCACCCATAGTGAACTCAAGTCTGCGGCGACGACGATCAACATAGGACTTTTGCCTCTTCTGGACTGCTCTCATCCTATCCCGGATTAACCGGATCTTTTCCGTAGTCTCCTGGACTAACTGCAGTCCCAAAATGCTGCTCTCGCTGAGCTCGGTCCAACAGACTGGCGAACGACACTTTCTCCCATACAAAGCCTTGAAAGGTGCCATCTGAATCGTCTTCTGAAAACTTTTATTGTAGGAGAACTCGATCAAGGGTAAGTGACGATCCCAACTGCCACCCAAATCTAGTGCGCATGCTCGGAGCATATCCTCGAGAATCTGAATAGTCCGCTCTGACTGACCGTCGGTCTGCGGGTGGAAAGCGGTACTGAAACTCAAACGGTTACTCAAAGCCTCCTGAAGTTTCTGCCAGAGACGGCTGGTAAACTGAGTGCTTCTGTTGGAAACAATGCATGTCGGAACGCCGTGCAGGTGCACAATCTCATCAATGTACAACTGAGCATACTGAGCAAATCTGAAAGTGGTCTTCACTGGAAGAAAGTGGGCCGCTTTTCTCAACCGATCTAAAATCACCAAAATGGAGTTATACCCTCGACTGGACATAGGTAGAACCACAACAAAGTCCATGGAGATCTGTTCCTATTTCCACTCCGGAATGGGCAAAGGCTGTAACTCTCCCACCGGCCTCTGGTGTCGGTCCTGACTTTCTGGCAAGTCAGGCATCTCAAAAAAAAATCAGAAACATCTCTCTTCATTCCTTCCCACCAGTAGACATCTCTCAAATCACGAAGGAACCTGGATAAACGCTGTATACTGACTGATGTGTCTCCACTAAGATCTCATCTCTCGGTCCTTCAGAATCGGGTACACATAAACGAGTCCCAAACCATAGCACTCCCTCACCATCGATCGCAAATTCCGAATCCCTCCCCTGCCGAACCTGCTCCATAATCTCAGACAAACGGGTATCGTCGAACTGAGCCTCCCTGATGCGATCAAGTAAAAGTGGACGGGCACGGACATGAGTAAGCTGTCCTCGTATGGAAGTGAACTCAAGCTATACTCCACTGTCGCATAAAACCTGCAAATCTGTATAAGACTGTCTCTGAACTGCGCTCAAATGGGACAGACTACCCCTGGGCCTCCGACTCAAAGCATCAGCTACAACATTTGCCTTGCCTAGATGATAAAGGATATCACAATCATAGTCCTTTACGAGCTCCATACAATGGCGCTGCCTCAAATTTAGATCTCGCTGCTGGAAGATGTACTTCAAGCTTTTGCGGTCCGTAAAGATCTGGCACGACTCGCCGTACAAGTAATGTCTCCAAATCTTGAGCGCAAAGACCACCGCGGCCATCTCTAGATCGTGAGTGGGATAGTTCTGCTCATGCTTCTTCAACTGCCGAGAAGCATAAGCGATGACTCTTTCGTGCTGCATCAACATGCAACCTAGACCCACTCAAGAAGTATTACAATAAGCAACATAATCGCCTGAGCTTGAAGGCAAAGATAGAACCGGTGCAGTCGTCAAACGAGTTTTCAACTGCTGAAAACTATGCTCACATGCCTCAGTCCAAAGAAACAGAACTCTTTTCCGGGTCAGCCCGGTCATTGGTGCAGTGATACGAGAGAAATCCTGTACGAAACGACGGTAATAACCGGCTAAGCCCAAGAAGCTGCGAATCTATATCACTGAAACGGGTCTGGGCCAATGCTGTATTGCCTCAATTTTTTTTGGATCCACTCGTATATTATAACTCGTAACCATATGACCCAAGAAGCCTATACTATCAAGCCAGAAAGCGCACTTCGAGAATTTGGCAAACAGCTGGTGCTCTCTTAATGTCTGCAATGTAATTCTCAAGTGCTGCTCATGCTCCTCTCGACTCTTGGAGTAGACCGGAATGTCGTCTATGAATATGATGATAAACTGGTCGAGGAATGGCTTGAAGATCCAGTTCATCAAATCCA
Source organism: Agapanthus africanus (assembly GCA_030015575.1). Taxonomy (NCBI): domain Eukaryota; kingdom Viridiplantae; phylum Streptophyta; class Magnoliopsida; order Asparagales; family Amaryllidaceae; genus Agapanthus; species Agapanthus africanus. The sequence goes on along the minus strand of JASDDO010000024.1, from coordinate 513,327,242 downwards.
TGAACGCTACTGGGGCATTGGTGAGCCCGAACGACATCACCAAGAGCTCGTAATTCATGTAGCGCGTCCGAAAAGCAGTCTTCGGAATGTCATCATTTCGGACCCGCAACTGATAATAACCTGACCGTAAATCAATCTTTGAAAAGTATCCCGCTCCCTAGAACCAATCGAATAAATCGTCAATGTGAGGTAAAGGATACCTATTCCGCACCGTAACTCGGTTCAGCTGACGATAGTCCATGCACAATCACATACTGCCATCCTTTTTCTTAACAAACAGGACAGGAGCTCTCCAAGGTAACACACTCAGTCAAATAAATCCCTTATTAAGCAAATCATGCAATTGATCCTTAAGTTCTTTAAGATCCGATTGGGCCATCCGATAAGGTGGTATAGAAATAGGCCCCGTGCCGGGGATCAAGTCGATGCAGAGCTCAATATCGCGCTCTGGCGGCAACCCAGGTAACTCATCAGGAAATACATCGGGGAACTCTCTCACAATCGAAACCTGGTCCAACGGGACCTCTGTGGCTCCAGTATCACGAATATAAGCTAAGAACCCCCGACATCCTTTCCTCAAGAGCCGACTAGCGCAAAGGGCAGAAATTAGATTGTGAGAGGAGACACTGCGGTCCCTCTGCACAACAAGAACTGGCTCTCCCGGAAAACAAAATCTGACCGCCTTCTCACGGCAGTCCACAGACGCATAACAAGTGGCTAACCAATCCATGCCGAGTAGAACATCGAAGTCTAACATATCAAGAAATATCAAATCAATGAAAGAATCCGTATCCTCAATCCGAACAGAACATGACCGGAACACGTGTCGAGCGATAAAGGACTCTCCTACGGGAGTAATCACAACGAGTGGCTGATCTAATAAGGACGAATCTCGGCCCAATCTCAGTATGAAGTGTGTGGATACATAAGAGTGCATGGAACCAGGGTCGAACAATATGCGCGCGTCGAAAGAACACATGGAAAGAGTACCTATCATAACAGCATTCGATGCCTGCGCATCCTGAGGAGTAAAAGCGAAAACTCTGGCATGTCCTTTACCAGTACCCTGATGCCCTCTGCCTCTGCTGCCTCGTCCCCTCTGAACTGGACCGCCACGACCACGGCCCCTCTGAGGATCTGTCTGGTGCGGAGTAGCGACGGGTGGAGGAGGCAATGCTTGCGAAGGAGGAGGTGAAGGGGATAAGGTGACCTGTGGAATTGCTTTCTCGCCCTGGCGTTCCATAGTACAATGCCTAACGCGGTGGTGCGGACTCCCACACTGATAACATCTTGGCGACGTCTGCTGACCCTGTAGATAAGAGGTAAATAACTGGCCCCGCATCAAGCCTCTGCCGCCGCCACGGCCTAAAAAGAACCCGCCGTGGCCTCTGCCTACCTTACCTATACCAAACTGCCTGGAAACTGATACACCAGTAGAACCCGCTTCGGTTCCGGAGCAGTCGTAGTCTTGGTAATATGCTCCTCCACTAGCATAGCTGCGTCCATCGCCGCTGCATACGTATCAATGTGCTGGGTGCCAATAGAGAGTAACAACTGTGTGTCAAGACCTGGCACAAATCTCTTGACGCGCTTCTCTTCGGTGTCCACCAAATAAGGAGCATATCTGGAAAGCTGGGTGAACCGGATATCATACTCGGCCATGGTCATACCAGGAGTCTTGCGCAAAGACTCAAAATTGCAAGCTCGAGCATCTCTGATGCTCTGCGGGAGGAAACGAGCAAGAAAGACCATCGTAAACTCAGCCCATGTTATAGGAGAAAGACCTGCGGCTCGGCCTCTCTCAACGGACTCACACCAAGTCTGGGCAAGACCCTCCAGATAGAAACTAGCAAGCTCAATGGATTTCGCGTCAGAATACCTCAGGGAACGACAAATCCTGACCATCCTATCAAGGAACGATTGTGGATCCTCTGCTGCTTCAGTGCTAGTGAAAACCGGAGGCTTCAGCCTCATAACCTCCCTTAATGATACCTCGATAGTCCTGGTAGTGGCAGGTATAGCTGTCTGAGCAGTAGATAATACCACGGTTCCCGTAGTAGGCGGAACAACATCTGACCTCTGTGCTCGACTGGCCTCAACCAAAAATCCAACCATCTAGAGCAAATACTAGATACTCGCTCCAGCCTAGCAATCCGGCTTAAAAAAGAAGGATCAATCTGCTCCTGAGGGTTAGGCGTACCGCCCTGGTCGGTCCTCGTCTCGGATGAGCTCGCCTTGATCTCCTCTCTGGCGGTAGCCCTCTGGGCCATCGTAGTCTTTGGCGGCATAGTGGCTGGAACAAGAAACATGATTTGGTAAGAACATAGCAACAAGAACAAAAGGATGCGTGGAATCAAGGAAGGAATCACAAAACAAATATTTTAAGGTCACTTAGGCGGAGTATCGTATCATGAATATGCTGCGGAACATACACACGCTACGTTACTCTGCTTAAGTTACCTACACCATCATACCAAGGGTCATCCTACACTTCGAAAGGTAAAATCTAACACTCTAATACCAACTTTATCACGATCCAAATGAGGAACGTGACCGGCACTTAAATCACGCAATATCTAAAGGTGTAACGTAATTTAAGTAAGCCAAAACCCAGAATCTAAACCATGAATAAAGGTAAAGAGGTTAAATCTTTATTTAAACTGTTAATTTTAAGAGTAGAAGAGTCATTTTAAAGCCCTTTTGAAAATCGAGTTATCGTTAAAATTTTCGGCAGCATCTCTTTTGTAAAATCTGATCCAAACCGATATATAAGCAAAATATACATATAAACATCCCCACTTGTGTAACACCTTAGAATGTGTTTTGTAGCTAATTATATTTTAATGTATGGTTTTTAATAAAAAGTTTACCAAATTGGGTTTTAATTATTTTATCCTATTTATTGAGTATTTTATTAGGATTTTTCTAGGCACACACACTTGTGCATGTAAACTAGGGTGTTAATTGTGGTTTAACCATTGCTTAATCTAGTTTTATTATTGTTTAGGTGTTTTGGGTTAAATAGTTATGGTTGTTCTTTTAAAAATAAAATGAAAATGAATTTAAAAGGGTTTTATTTTGGTTGAATGTTGACTTTTGAGAGAGAGAAGGAGCATGGGCTACATGGTGAGCCATGCCTCTTTAATGAAGTGAGAGAGAGTGAGAAGGGGGGGTTGTTTGCATTCTCTCATTCTCACTCATTGCTCTCATTCTCTCACTCTCTCACACACACACACAAGACTTCAGCTCCAGCAGCAGCAGAAGGCAACATCAGCAGCAGCCATCAGCATCAGCACCAGAAGCAACAGCAGCTGAGGCAGAAGCAGCATCAGTAGCAGCAGACAGCAACAGCATCAGCAGCTGTAGCAGCAGCAGCCCCAGCACTTGCAGCAGCTCCTTTCACTTCTTCTCCTGCTTCTTGAGATCCTATTAGGTATATTTCTGAACCCTTTTCCGTAGTTGCTTAGCTTGTGTGTTATTAGCTTCGATTAGTGTTAAATTAGTGAGTTTAGTGCTAAATTATAGTGATTTGTGAGATGTTGTGACTAAGTGATGATTGTGTTAGTAAACCCTACCTATTTAAGTGTTATTAGGGCCACTTCAACTGAGAATTTACTCAGATTTCACTAAAATACCATAGGGTTTGTGTTTTGTGCTAAATTAGCGTTTTTAAGCGATATATTAGCATTTTGTGATCTGCTATTGACCCGAGGCCTTCAGGTAAAAATTAAGAAGACTGGAACATGCTCACTAGGTATGGACAACACCACCAGAACATGAGCCCCTACCCCCAAATTCTGGCCGCCGATTTAATCTTATTAGCCGCAAATTGCGGCCATGGTAGGGTGTTGGGTCTTGGGGTTTTGGGTAGGGTTGTCTGCAGTGTATTGTAGTGTTTTGGCATGTCTAGTTTTGTAAGATTTGACCTATAGGAAAATCTGGGACAATATATCGTATTTGGTGTTCGTTGTGTATGCGCGATACGCGCGATACGTGAGTGGGTTCTGTGATCCAGCGTATCGCGGCGTGTCGCGATGGTTTTAGACGCGTATACACACGTTTTAGCGTATCGTGCACGCGCGTTTAGTTCGCGACGCGAGTTTCTCGTTTGGGTTCGATATCGCGTTTTGCGAGATATTTGGCTTATATATGATTTCCATGTCTTATTTGCAGGTTTGCAGGCAGAGACTACGGACACTGCTACAGGGGGAGCAGATGGTAGGATTCACCTAGCGTGGAGCGTAGGTGAGTAGATTTAACATCTACAGGGGAATCGCCCGCATGGTGATTTGTCTCAAAAACTATTTCTAAACCGCAATCAAGAACGGCGTCGCTTTGCAGCTAGCCGGTGAGTACGGGTCGGTCCACAGGGATTTTGTGAATCTCCTAGTCGCGCTTACGAGTTAATTCCGAAGGGTGTTCGGATTAATTATTAAATCTAAAATCTAAATTAATCTATATCTAAATCTTGCTAGGGTTAGGTCTAGGTTAAGTTTGGAAAGTCTATAAATCTCACCGCTTTCTATACCCATATGAAGATCTAATTAGGTGTTATGGTAAATATTAATAAAAGGGATTAGGATGATTGGGAAGATTGTTCTTCCTCTAGATCCTTGTCCTTCCTTTCTTAATCTTTACCCTAACCTCCATGGAAAACCTTAAAATCCGGGCCTTTAGACTACAGTATCACCGCTACCTCGTGGGTAGAGTGCCGTAGGGAGCGGAATAAGAAGGTATGCATGGAGTTCTATGAAAATATATGAAGGGTAAGAAAGGGGATGAGAGATCTTCGTCTCTCAAACCTTCCCCAGATCTAACCCTAACAAGCGAGGAGACTACTCACTCATTAGGAAATTTAAAAACATTTATCTAGGGCAGAGAATAAAAATTACCGAGGGCAAGAAATTGAAATCTACACTAGGGCAAGAAATTAAATTACTTACAGATGGCTCTCTCCAAACATCAACGCAGGGTTGTCAGATCTGAATTCATGAAGTGAAAAGAGGCACCGATGCTCTCCAAAAGAGTTCTGGAATTTTTTATTAAAAGGAGGCATGAAAAGAATACAATGATTTGGGCTTCTATTTATAGGAGATAGAAACCCTAGATTACAATTGATTTGCATGTCTACATTTACCAAAATATCCTTAGGAAGACCTAGTCAAAGTAGACTTCAAGTTTTGGTAAAATTTTATGTCTCTTTAAAAGAAAGTATTGGGCCTTGGATCTTTAGGCTTCCTTATTATTTGGTTCTTTATTAAAATAGCTTCTATGTTTCTTCCAGATCTCCAGTGAATAATTGCGGTGGGCTTTTAACCGTTCGCTTTGTAATCTTGGACCTTGCATTGCCTTGTACTTTGTGAATTTTATCTTTGATATAGGCTTGATCAAAAGTCTTCTGTTTGTTGGTCAAAGTCCACTTTTGCATCGTCTTTTCATCATTTTCACTGTTTTCTGTCTAAGAACCTGTAACCTGTAACCTGTAGCAGACATGCGTCAAAATCACCTGTTTATTTATAAAAAGAATAAGAATGGGGAATATAATAATGCAATATTATCGTATGAACACATGGCGTTATGCGTCTGGGCTAGGATTCTAATATTTGTCGCATATTCTACGTCATTGTTAGAATTGCGCTTTTACTTTATTTCCTTGATATAGCTGTACTGTGACTAGCAACCGTAGGACACTGCACATATTATTGACGGTTCATGTTGCACGAGTATGGATTGTATGCTACACACACACCGTCAATAATTGCCATGTCACACACAAACCATTATAGACATTATATTGCTTGGTTAGGGACCTTGTGACATTGATTCGTATTGCTTATCACATATGACATTACCTATATACGTATAGAGTATCATACCATTAGTGATAGGTACACATACCCTTTACGATACATCCACAGGTATACCTTACTCATATTTTCTTATACCCAGGGGGGTATACGACATCAGTTTTTATGGGTAGACACCTATACATTGCTACACCTGTATGTTACACACATATTCAGTTGCAGTTACATATTTATCTTCACTGATGTTACTTAGTTGTACCTTATTGGTTTCGCATACATCTGGTTTCAGCTACATATTCTCATTTATATGCTCGCATTCAGATATATCGCATATATTTATTCCTGGATTTGCACATTGTTTATTTGGATTTTACATGATGTTTTCTGGATTTGGGAACCGCGGGAGTTCATGAAATTATGCATACATTGAAAAACCCGGTTTCCTTGATATGATATTTGCGCAGCCACCATGAGATTTATCGGTTCTGATTATATACTCCATACGATGTGTGGTTGCCGTATGAGGGTACATGGTGGGGCCCGGTATGGTTCCCCTCGGCAAGAAGATCGATGGATGTTGCCGATTGAGCCTGGAGGCGGGCGAGTACCTACCGGTGACAGTACTGATGACTCGGCGGGGGTCATGGAGGCACCGTTGGGAGTCATGCACGTATGCATACGTCGAAAGGCGAGAGTCAGAGCTAGGCACTCGTGCTTTCGGGACAGCGTATGATACGTACCTATCAGGATTTCTGTGTCGATGCTTGGCACATTGTTTTCATGATATTTCTTTTAATACCTTTGTATATACATGGGATTAGCCGTTGTTATATATACCCTTACACCAATATTAGTGGAATGGGACGCTAATATATGTGTACTGCCCCCATCATATTTATTTCTGCAAATATATATACCCTTAGGATGCTAGAAACTTACTTGAGATTCGACTTGGGATATAGGTGATTCATTGAGATTGGATATTGGATATGAAAGAGATTGTTGATTTGTACTTTCGAGATATAGGAGAGCTATTCGATATTGTACATTGAGGTGATGTGAGACCTATGTGATGTGAGAGCCCAGTTTGGGGGCTGATTTGAGGAATTGTGGATTTGAACGTCTTAATGGATTGTGATCCTGCCACGATGTCAGGTTTCCGTGGAAATGACATATTCCGCCCCATACCTCACACTTATCTATTCTATGTACAGATTCATATATTGGTAGTACCTATTAGTGTACCCTTATGATAGTTGCATATTTACATTCTCATATCCCTATTGCATGGTTATTGCATATTATTGTCATGTTACTATTGCTTCACATATTGATTGTACCTGCTAGTGTACTTTCCTTTATTCAGCATTTGCATGACGTGTTATTACTGTAATCGCATATCTTAGATTCATGCTGTACGTGTATTCCTGCGATTACCTGCATATGTTATCTACTATTCACGAGTTGGAAACTCACCCCCGTTGTGCCACAGGTGTTTCAGGTTGTTCCCCAGAGTAGTCGAGGCAGGCTATTCCGCCATTCAGCTATCATCTTTTGCTACAGATACCGCATCAGCTCACAGTACTATTTTGCTTAGGTGGGTTGGATTATTATCTGTATTTCATAGTGTACATTCGTTGTATTTTGTACTCTCTATCTACTAGTATGTTGTTGACTTAGAGACTTGGTGAGGATGTATTTGTATATTATTTGTGGATTTGTTGCCTTTTATATACAGCTTTCTCTCTATTGTCTTTATTTCTTCGCTACGGCGTCGTATACTTGTATCGTATTCATCTTGGCTAGTTTTTACAAAAGGGGGTGTTGCCAAAATTTTAAGAAAGAAAGTAAGACTTTTAAAGAATTTGGGTTGCGATTTCAAATGTTTCAAAAACTTATATTATCTTTTCCGTATTTTCTTGGTTTAGATTTCTGGGTTTTAGCTTTCTTTTACTGCGTTACGTCTTTAGGCGTTGCGTAGTATTAGGACCGTCACGGGCCAATTTTGGGTCGTGACAACTTGGGAGCAATCTCAACGCCTTTTGGCAGAATACAACCACATAGTAAAATATACGACACCATAGGCGAAAAAATAAGCAAATAAAAGAAGGAAAACAATAACCACAGCAAAAAGATAAAAGCCGGCTCACACGAGCACGACACCCAGAGTCAAATATAATATAATCTCTCAGTCTCGTCTTTAAGTCAAATATACATGTGCTCGATGGAGTATAGTAGATATAAGGTACAGATATAACAAATAGAGTACAAAGGAATACGCGCAACCCACCTAACAAAAGATCACGTCCAAAAAATAGTAGCAAAATTAGTAGTATGCCCCACCGTGACCACACTGATGGATCGGCCTTGCGAGACACTGTGGCACAACGGGATGAGTTGCCAGCTCGTGAGTAGTAAATAATATCGTAAGTGGCAATCACATGTATGAGCGTAACAGCGACAATACTAAGTATGAGGTTATAATAATACATAATAGTATGGGTGCAACATAATAAATGAGCGAAGTATAATGTCAGGGGTGTAACAGCTATATGAAACTGAACATGTCATAACAATTTTAATGAGGTAAAAACAGAGCTACCATCAATAAATCATCATAAAACCCGTGTCAAGTATCGACACTCGAAATCCCAATATTTCAGGCACCATCACTCTGATCGGCCCTCATATCCATCTGATCATATAACTCCGGTCGGTATTTTCCGGATATCCGCCGAGTTTCCATACTATCATTGGTAGGTAGTGTTCCCCTTCCAGGTTCAACGCCTGTCTATACGATCTTCTTGCCCCGGAGTACCGTACCGGGTCCACCATGTACCCGCAGACGGTGCCTCTTCACTCCTCGAATCGGGTATACTCATAACTCAGAATCGAGAAAACTCATGGTGGACACTAAATATCATATCAAGAGAAAACCGCATTTTTAAATAAATCCAGGTTTTGAAAATGTGTTTTGCGGTTTCTCAAATCTTATGAAAACAGAAATCTCACAAAACAACATCATATGATAATATGGTGATAATGGCAATGTACATGATATTGGCATGATGCATGCTAGTATGAAATAAATGAAGATTTAACTACCAATAAAGATGTAGTACAATGTAAGATATCGTGGCAAGTTCTATAGTGTACGTGGTATGGAAATTACTAATAGTGTGTGTGTACATATGAGTTAGTGCACGTGCGACATGATCCATCGGTAATGGTGCAAGTGTCCTAACGAGGATGTATCAATGCGTAGTAAGTAATAGGATGCGTATTATAATGCTTATACAATATATGAATGTATATGCGCGCGCGCGCGCGCGCACACACACATATATACATATATATATATATATATAAGATTTTATAACCTGAATCTAGATATTGGGCGCTTAACGCCATCTAGACGATTCCTCCGTAGATGTTAAATCAACTCATCGGAACGGCCTTGAGCTACTCGAATCCGATCACCTCCTTCCCTTTCCTTGCCGCATCCGAGATCCCCACAACCGATCTTAGCATCAAATAAAACCTTAGCACATGAGGTCTAGAATTCCGATACGACACATAAATATACAATACACAAACGAACTAATTCTCACGAGTTAACACGGTGAACTTAGTGTGCTAAACGCGTGCAATAAACACCTAAAACTACCCCTAAGGGCCGTTGACCAACTATAACGCTAAAACGGGAGTCGGAAAGTCCGTATCGTACGTTAACATATCGCCAAAAATAAGGTAAAACGATCCCAGATTTTTGTATACGCAAAATTAGAAAAAGCTGCATATACCAGAGGTCTAAATAGAGTCTTAGAGAGCATCCGACAAAAGCTTACACGAAAAAGCCCCAGACGAGCCACAATTTGCGGCCAAAACTAATTTTTTGGCGGCTAGGAATTGGGGGATTGGGCTCGGGTTTCGAGAGTTCATTCGGGGTCCGATAACAAGCTCTCAGTAATTGCAACTTAACTCTGAAGTTACTGGTTTAATAGCAGATTCGATTTGAAACCTTAACCTTTAACTAATTACCCGTTTTGACACCAATTGAAATATTAAGGCAGTTTAGTGAAGTCTTGGTGGTTAAACAAGAGATAATTAGCCCTAAAATACTCTTATCTATCCTACTACAGGTTATGGTTACCCTAAGAATTTCATAACCCCAATCTTATATCAAAACCCCTCTTTAATTCTTTAAAACATCACAAACAAATCATTAATCTAAGTTTAGAGTAGTATGACAAGAGTTTTGTAAAACATGTTCAACATTTGCACCTTACCTCAAAATTGCTTGTGGGGAGTCTCAAGTGACCAAGTAGCCTCAAAGATGGGGGTTTGGATCTCACAAGAGTCTAGAAGGAACAAAAGTATGTTTTTGTGAGAATTTGTGATGGATTTTGACGTGTGTGTGATTATGTTGGGAGGTAAAGAAGGATTTGTGAGGGGAGTGAAGAAACAGGAAGAAAAATTGAGGAAGAGATGGAGAGAAAGAAGAAAAGAAAGAAAAGATGGCTCATGATAGCCATGAAATCAAATATTCCTCTCATTTAATGCACCATCCATTCATGTCTCCCCCATCATCATCATCATCATCATCATTATCTTCTTCTTCTTTTCTTTGTTCTCTATTCTAATAACAATTAATTATCTAAAAGTTTAAGTTTCATGACTACTAATTTTGTGTTTTAACCTAAACTAACATATTGCTAATTATAGAATACCACACACACACAAGTGTGTGCGCATATATTTTTAAAATAAATAAATAAATAAATAAATATATGTGAAAATAATTATTGACTAAGTTTTATTGAAAAATGCATGTTATATCGCTTAATTAAATTATAATTAAGTATAATCAAATTTTAGGATGTTACAATTCCGGAGTAGACTGGTGTATACGTTTCTAGACCCCGACGAGGGGCGATGATTGGTCCCACATCCAATTGTGATTGGCACCTAAGATCATATACAGGTGCTTACTGGGGGTGAGTACACTAGACGGACTCGCCGAGAACTTCTAGATAATACTATATGTAAGTATATATTACCCACCCCGGTACTTTCGGGGAGGCGGAATAGGTAAAAATCGAATTTTTCTCACAAGGAAATATAGACTAACCATGAAGGATCTTTGCTAAACAAAAACTAACAAACTAACTTAGAGTTTTAACTACTAGGTTAGATGATTATACCTTGGTCTTGAACTCCTTCTCTTCTTGGGTTGCTTCCTCTTCTTGTGAGCTCCTTGGAGTGGTGTAGATGGCTCCTCCTCATCGTCTTCTCTTTGCCAAAGAAAGATCCACCCGAAGGCCTTTACCTTGAGCTCTACCTTAACAATGAAGTAACTAGAGTGCTTGGCTTGCTAGACTAAGAACCCTAGAGTAAGTAGAGATGTGTTTTGGTGGTTTGATCTCACAAAGCTCTTGATTTTCAACTCATGAAACAAGAGAGCCTTGAGAGAGGAAGAGGAGAGAGCTTGCAAAAGAGAGAATGTATCATGATAATATGAGGAGATAGCTCTCATATGAATAAAAAGAATAATGATAATTTTAATTGAGATAAATTTTCATGGTTGATGTTGATTTGACCATTATCATGTCACAATTAATGCTAAGCATGCTCACGAAAATATCTAAGTCAACATGGGTCAACTTAGTCAAATGGTCAAACCAATTAACCATGATACAATTATCTCTAATTAAAACTCTTTAATCAATTTCCTCCATCTCATTATGATTTTAATCAAGTCAATGGTCAAAACCCTAATGAGGTTCCTCTGCCTCTATCAACTGTGTATACACACCCGCATCCGTGTTCCGAGGAACACGAATACAATGAGACCGAACCAACCCAAAAACCAAATACTAGGATCTGGCTTAAACCAAAGCCCACTAGTATCAACTGCCCGAACACCGAACATGCACAAGTACGCATATGTGAACGAACCCTGTCGTAAAACCATACGACCTCTATCTCGTTTCGTCCAAAGGTGAACAACCCTCTGTGTGGGACTCTAAAAACTCGACACTACGCTGGCAGTGGGTTTAACCACAGGCCGCAAGTGGTACTAGCTGTACGTAACGGTCCTCAGGTAGATGCCGATAAGAAGACCGATGAGGTGAACCCATCCGAACTCCTACTGAGCCTGAATGTGACAATATCCATACAGTCCAGTCTGTTCGTCTAAGAGTATCGCATGTCGGGCCTAGGGGGCGGTAAACGTCAGACGCCTAATAGCGGTACAAGTCGTGTCGGAGTGTAGCCCAGAACACACTGAGAAACTTCTGGAAACACTACCGGTAAATCTCGCTTGCCCTGACCAGGGACTTTGTGTAATGGCTCTCCTAGACATAGCGCGATATCAACTCCCAATACCGGGAGAGACGAATCCTGTTTAACCGCCACTGCCTCCAAGTGCTTCGGGACTGCACCCAACTACTACCTGTTTGCACAACTCAATAGAGCCATGGTAGGGTAGCAATCAAAGAACAGTGGGAACACACTTGAGGCAAAGTAGCAGTGTCAAGTCAACGGACTAAGCTGTACTCATGTCATCTGGGAACTGCTACCTGACGATAGGTATAATACCAACCAACAGTTCCCGACGAGTCCTGTCCAGTGTACTCGTAACCTAACGAGCACCTGCATACTATCTCCAGTACGACGTACTGATGGCTGTGGGACAAACCATCTCCCCTGCTGGGATGAGAAGCGTATGCACTAGTCTACTCTGGAGTATCGATGCCCTGTCTCGATAATCCTATGACTAGGGACCTGTATAAAGATGTGCTTATAGACTACCCAGCCCCCACTAGTGTGATCGCCATCACAACTCCGGTAGTCAAGCAAAGATCCTAAGGGCTCCATCAATATGTATTAGCGATATGTTAAAAGAAACATATACACATATAAAGATATACAAACCAAGTAGCATACTACAATATCGAGCAAGACTGTCGTCAATCCATGTATATATCCCAAGCTTCCAAAATGTAATATACAAACTAGTACTATACAATAATGGCCTCTAGGGCATACATATCCAACACTATACCTATCGTTAGGTAGCAGTTGTCAGCTGACATGAGTATAGATTAATTTTTAGAGCTGAGATCGTCATTTGTCTCGTGTGAGTTCCCACTGTACTTAGATTGCTACCTTACCACGGCTCTACTGAGTCGTGCAAATACGTTTTGGTTAGTGTTGGATATAGTGCCCTCAAGTCAATTATTGTAATCGCAAGCTGCAGGGCTGTCTAGCACGGCAGTAAGGTTTTGGGAGGCATCTTCCATGCCATATTAAAATTTTAGCCGTTCTAGCTAACCTTAACCTAGAATCGTATACTAGAAAATCCGACGAAACCAATGCAAACAACTTTGTAACTAAAGTGAACAAGGAATACAAGCTTTGTAGACCGGTCCTTCACTTCAATAGCTCCGTGTAGTAGTCCCTTCGCCGCGATCATGAACTCCCGGACTCTAGAGAGGCTCCTATGAAGAAATGATCAAGCTTGCATTGAAGTCTTCGAGGCCGAAGATGATCTACGTCGAGGAGACACTAACCCAAGCTACCCATTCACTAATTGTGGAATTAGTGAAGCAAACATCCTATACTAAATGGCAAGTAGTAGATGATGATGAAGTAGGAATTTTGCTCATTTTATAAATAATTTTCTCACTCATTTTCCATCATCTCCAATGAAGCTAGAAAGCTTTGAGGAAGAAGAAGAAGAAAACTCTCATGATAAAATCAAGTGGATAATGAGAACCATGGGTGAGTTTAGTATCATATACTTAACCTTTGTAGAAACATAACCATGGTTAGGATAATTTGTTGTGTTGATAAATATCTTAGGTAAAACAAAAGGGTGAACTTGGTCAATGAACATTACAAGCTTCTACAAGCTACTAGCCATGACAAAATCCCACCATTTTGTAATTACCAAAATAAATAAAAACCTAATTATCATCATAAGCATGTGTGTGTCTCATACATCCATCTTGCATGTATCATCAAACATGACACAAAATAATGTACACTTGCATATATCACATATATACAATGTGCACAAACAAAGTGAGAAAAGAAATCTTAAGTGAGCAAATACTAGTTAATGTAAATTAATATATCAAATATATAATTATGCATTGGATTATTAAATCAACACTTGACTTAATAATCCGATTATATCACATATAACCGACTAATATCAAATGCAACAACTTATCGAATCAACACTTGACTCGATAACTCGGCTATATCACATATAATCGACCGATGTTACATAATGCGAGAATGGAATGCGGTATCACATACGCGCATTAATCTCGGTCCCGCACATATCACATATGTGCTCTTACTCCGTTTCGCTTGAGCCAGGAAACCTCTGTGTAGGACTTTAAAGACTCGTCAATACGCCGGCAGCAGGTGATGATCATATCAAACACCCACAAGACGCAAGCGGTCTGCCAAACGTAACGGCCACCCGAGTATTGAGCGATCAGAAGATCAACAAGTATGCCTGCTCATACTCCTGCGAATCCAATCAGTAACACTACCATTCAGTCCGGTCTCTTCGTTTCACGACTCAAATGTGGCACGTGACTGGCACTTAAATCACGTGACATCTAAAGACGTCGGCGCGGTTCAAGTAAACTGAAACCCGGAATCTAAACCCCTTTTGAAAAATATTGGAGGTGAGTTTAAAATAGTCATAAGATGGAATCAGTTTAAATAACATTGAAATTTGACTAAGTATGTTTGAAAAGCATCTATGACGTTTTGAAATTCGACAGCACCTCCTTTGCATTTTTGTATAACCCGATACAACATAATAATATAAATAGCATCCCAACGGGAGCTAGCCTCCACGTCCAAACGACGGAGCAACCAAACAATCTATATCAGAAAGTCAACTCCAAGGAGTGCGACCTCACAATTTCTAAGTCTCGCTTGTAAGTCGACAACATACCATTTCTAAGTTGATGGAGTTTTCACTAGATACAAGAATATATGGATAATCAAGTGTGAGTATGATACAATAGTAACCCACTTACCAAAGCAATCACCGAAAGGAGTATGTGCCCAAGCCGCTGATAATCCAAGCGGTAAAACCTGCAAGAAACTGTGGCACAACGGGGATGAGTTGCCAACTCAGTGAATAAAAGTACATCTAAAGGTAGAAATCGAAATGCACAACGATACCTAGGTCATAAATATAGTACTATCATAATCTGTACTAATATAACAAATGATATGCATATGTATCATAATGCGACACTAACTATCATGCAATCCCAAGTAGAATATATCCAATGCAAATAACCTATATCTAAGTATAAGCTCAATGTAGCCGAAAATATATATGTATAAACCTCTTCTTTAAAATAGCCGCGGAATATATATGTCCCGGCATAAAACATACATGATAGTATAAAATATAATAAGTATTTTTACTTAGGATATACGTCCTGCGGTTTTTTGATGGAAAATGTCAAGAGGTTTACAATTTAAAGATCCCAGTGTCATATCAGACATTTCAAAATAACGAATCCATAGCTCGTGTTTGAATTCCTTTTTGTAGGGCTCCTAGGCACTCTCAAGAGGTCTCACAAGGCATTGATCATGCCAAATTAAAATTTTAACGGTGTCGAGAAACCCGACTACGGATCGTCGGCTAGAAAACTAGGCGAAAAGTAAACTAGTTAACACTTAACTAAGGGTTATCGGAAATACAACCTTTGTAGATCCGGCGCTCCACCTCCATAGCTCCGCAACGAAGTCGTCTCCGCTGTCCAAAAGGAATCCGGGCTCTAGAGTCGGCTTCGTCGGAGAAAAAGCGAGCTAGGTCGTCGATGTCCATGCCGAAGATGATCTACGTCGAGGCATCGCTAAATCAAGCTCCGACTTCACCAAGTCAACAAACTTGTGAAGAAAACACACTCTACTACTTGGCAAGAGGTAGAGGATGAAGAAATAGGAAGTGGGTAGACTTTAGATTTGGATTTCTCACTCTTTTTCATCACTTGCCATTGATGGAGGCAAGCTTTTTTCACTTGAAGAAATGAAGAAGAAGAAGAAGCTAATTATGATAAGAATAATAAAAATGAGAAAAGAAATTCATTCTTATCATAATTGAACCATAGTTAGGTGTAGAGAATCAATCATGGTTTAGTGGAATGGTTAGGTTAAGCATGAGACAAAAATGGTTACAAAGTCAAAGACTTCATGAAGTTTCATGAAGCATTTAAAGAAGCCACCATTTTCTCATGCTCTTTTTCTTTTCCAAAAAGAATAAATGTATTTATAAATTAATAAGAAAAACAAAACCCTAATTATCCACTTAACCATGGTTTAATTCTTTACACTTAACCAAAAATGTATGTATCATCAAACATGATACAATCTAGTGCACAAAATCATATCGCATATGTAATGCACACATCCGAGTGAGAAAATCCATCTTAAAGTGAACCGATACTAGTTAATGCAAAGTAATATATCAAATATATAATTATGCATTAAATCATTAAATCAACACTTGATTCAATGATCCGGTCATGTCGCACAAAACCGACAGGTATCATTAGTAACAACTTATCGAATCAACACTTGATTCGATAACCGGGCTATATCGCATATAACCGATCAATGTCACATCGCGAGAATCGAATACAGTATCAGATACTGGTATTATTCTCGGTCCCGCACATATCTCATATGCGCTCCTATTTCGTTTCTCTTGAGCCAGGAAACCTCTGTGTAGGACTCTAAAGACTCGTCAATACGCCGGCAGCAGATGATGATCATATCAAACATCCACAAGCCGCAAGCGGTCTGCTAAACGTAACGGCCACCCGGGTATTGAGCGATCTGAAGATCGACGAGCAAGCCCGCTCACACTCTAGTGAATCCAACCAGTAACACTACCATACAGTCCGGTCTGATCGTCTGATATGTCGCATATCTCGCCTAGGGGTGGTAAACGTCAGACCCCAATAGCTCAATAAGTCGTGTCGATATGAGGTCTATAACTGTTCGAGAAACTACTGGTAACACTTACCAGTAAATCTCAGCAACCCTGGCCAGGGATTTCCTGTTATAGCCAATCGTACACAGCGCAACATCAACTCCCTATACCGGGAGAGACGAATCCCCTCCTATCGCTCATTGCCTCCATGTGACTCGGGACTGTACCCAAAAACCACCGTTTTGCACGCCCTCTTGGACGTGGTAAGATGGAAATCAAAGCACAGTGGGAACCACACAAGACTCTATGACGATCTCGGGTCAACAGACTACTCTGTACCAGTGTCACCAGAGAACTGCCATCTGACGTGAGGTATAATACCATCTGGGAGTTCTCGGCGAGTCCGTCCAGTGTACCCAGTCTCTACTGAGCACCCGTATATCATCTCTGATGTCAAACACCAATGGATATGGGATCATCCATCGCCCATCTGTATGGGTCGAGAAGGTACACGCTAGTCTACTCTGGTGTATCGATGCCCTGTCTCGATACACCCACGACTAGGGACTTTGAAGGATGTACTTATGGACTACCATGTCCCCACTAGTATGATCCGCATCATAGTCCAGGTAGTCAAGTACAGATCCTAAGGGCTTTACCAACATGTAACAGAGAGACAATCAGCATACACGTTAAGGTAAAGGGTAACCAGATAGCATACTATCATGTCGAGCAAGAAAGTCCTCCCTATATATGTCCCAGCATCCACTACAATATACATCCTATGTACAGTAATGGCCTCTAGGGCATACATATAACTAATAATCTCCTACTTGCACTAGGGCCATCTGTAGCAGTGGTTGTAGTATCTCATACTCAACCATCCCATAAAAGTCTCTCTCTGGGAACAGGCCTTTGTGAGTGGATCCGCTGTGTTGTCCTCTGAGTCTACTCTCCTAACCTCGATCTCCCTGGAGATCAACCATCTCCATGATCAAGTGATACTGCCTTAGAATATGTCTGGATCACTGATGGGACCGGCGTCCCTTGGCATAAGCCACAACTCCATTGTCACACAATGGGAGGAACATAGTTCATCTCATGAACCAATATACACCCAAACAGCCTCTTTGGTAGCATCTTTAGTAGCGATGTATCCTGCCTTTATCGTCTAGTATGCCACGGTATCTAGCTTGGAACTCTTCCAACATACCGTCCCTTTACTGAGGGTAAAGACAATGCCTGCGACTGACATTCAGTCGTCTTTATCACCCTGGAACCCTTCCAGTGATTCTCCCCAGGATCGATTGATATCATCTCACTACAACTAGCGAGAATCCTAACATCCAATTAAATCTATCTCATAGATCCAAAACTCAGGATTTAGGAGGTATCATTTTGATCCTATGTGGAGAATCCATGTGATAAACGGAGATTGATCGAGCGTAGCATAGGAAACACCTTCCCTATCTTGAGTATGTCATCCACGTACTCTACGAGGATCGTCACCATACTCCCTGCTACCTTTTTGTTTATACAAGGTTCATATACCATTTTGATGATGTCAACTTCTTTGACTACTTCATCAAAACAGATGTTCCAACTCCGCGATGCCTGCTTTAATCCTATAAAGCATCTTGCACACGTTTCCGCTGCTCCCACTGTCTACGAGGCCCTCTGGCTGTGTTCTTATAGATGCACTCTTCTAAAACAACATTTAGAAAAGCAGTCAGGACACCCACCACCAGATATCGTAGTCATAGTATGTAGCCGTGACAAGTAGGATCTGGATGGACTTAAGCATAGCTACTTGAAAAGGTTTCATCATTATCCGTACCTGGTCAATGATGCAAACTTTTAACAAGTCTAGCTTTGAAAGTCTCAACTTTTCCATGTACACCAAGTAATCTTCTCAAGATATACTTGCTCCTGATGGGGATTTAACCCTTCAGATATAGCAACCAAAGTCCATACTTTGTTGGTGTATAAGGATTCCATCTCAGATCACTAAGCATCCAGCCATTCTTACAGAGTCCTACTCCTGATGGCCAGCTCGAAACTAGTTGGGTCATCATCTCATGATGCAATCCTCGCTCCCACTGTCATAGAGAAACCGAAGTATCTCTCAGGTGGGTGAGGAACCCTACTAGATCGGCGGAGAGGTTGAGGTTCGTTGGTAACTATTGAATCCTTTGGTTGTTTCAAATCATCTTCTGTAGTTTGCATAGCTGGAACCTTTCCAGTTGTACATAACAGACCTTGCCTCGAGCTTGTCCGGATTTTGCTTTTAAACATAGGCCGGACAACCCCAAATCTTAACTAACTTAAGACATGGGTTCTTCCTTTTCCATATCACATATGAAGTGGTAGGCAACTGATTTGATTTGAACCCTATTCAATAGGTATGCAGCTTCTTAAGTGCATAACTCCCAAAAAGGAAATAGGTAATTCAGTAGTACTCATCATAGAGCACACCTTATCATATAGGGTGTGATTGCTCCGCCCCGATATACCATCGTGCTATGGTGTATACGGAGGAGTAATGCTGAGAGAGAATCTCATTCTCCTTTAGAATAATCCAGGATTTCCGTGCTCAAGTATTCTCATCCTTGATCTCATCAAAGGACATAATACTTATACCCGTTTTGGTTCTCTACTTCTAACTTATATTCTGTGAATATCTTAAAAGGTTCGGACTCATGTTTCAACAGGAACATAGGTCTGAATCTTGAAAGATTATCAGAGAATATAATGAAGTATAAAGAACCAGTCCTGGTATGTGTAGACAGGGGATCTACATACATCAACATGTATCATCCCAAGAGTTTACTAACTCTTTCTCTGTTTCCAATAAACAGAGCTATGGTCATCTTATCTTTGTGACATGACTGGCGAGTTTCACAAGATGTAAATTCAAACTAATTTAAATATGCATCTTTATGTAACTCTAGCCAGTCGGGTCGCATTGATCTGACCTAGTCTACAATACCTCAAGAAGGATTCGTTTATTTCTGAACTCTTCCTCTTGTGTGTGTTCCGTGTACTAAGAACTGTAGTTTGATTTAGAACATCAACGCTTTTAGATAACGTGCCTGAACCGATCAACTTTTGATATAGGAAATGTTCAAAACATTATCCAACAATACAAAATTTTACCGTTTCTTTACTAATAAAGAGACATATATGATTTTGTATATCAGGTTCGGTATCTAACAACATTCGTTCAGAATCAATGTATTGGTAATACAGGGTGACAGTGACCAACAGACTTGGCTGCAACACTTGCCCCGTTTTCTGTCTCATGAAACTTATCACCCGTTCTCAGTTCTCTACCTTTCTGTAGCCCTATGTAACAGATTACATATCTGGGATCCTGATCTGGTATCACATACCCAGGACGTAAAGGATACTGAGAAACAGTTCTCTGTAAACAACACACCCGAAGATGATGCATCAGCATGCACTCTCTTCGTTTGGGCGGCACGGGAATTCTGGTAATCCCCAATTTCCTGCTCTGTCTTATAACAATTATAATGTGGAGCGGGACCAACGTTCCCCAGCTCAGTATAACAAGCGGGTTCGGTCAATAATCCGTATTATTATCTTGATTAAGGCGTGATATGGTCGCTACCTGGAGAGAGAGAGAAGAAAACACTCAGCGTGCGCTCTTGCAAGAATAGATTGGTTATTATTTTATCTAATCAGGATGGCTCCCATTGCTTTTTATCAAATCTTCCTTCAAACCCTAAAAGGAAAGACTAGCCGGGATTAATTACACACTACAAGTTCGCCAATCTTTCAGCCAGGCCAGTGTCGGTACTTTGAGGGAGGTCCCCCGTGCTTTCGCACGAACCTAATTAATGTAAACCTCGTTTTCCCAGAGGCGTAACCTCGTTAACACCTTTCTAGACACCTACTTGATCGGCTAATTGTAATGTATAAAACTCTCCCAGGAGTAACTCTTACTCGCAGCGGGTATCGGGATTCAACTATCTCATAGAAGGTATGCAATCTCATTGCAAATTTCAACACTTGAAATTCCCGATAATCTTTTGCCCCTAACGTGCTATGACCTTGACGAAAGCCAACAAACCATAGCCCGCTAGTCAAGTTCAACCCGTACATTTCTTGATCAAATTAAACCCACCCGCACGACCCTTGACGAAAGCCAACAAAGCCGCACGACTACCCTAATCCAATCGCATCGTATGCTAGCAGATAAGCAGCATATAGCTATCGCACACTGCACCTTGACGAAAGCCAACAAATGCAGCACGAATACTATATACAACTTATCTGAAATGACGGAGGGCTACGACAGGTTTTTCTGAAAACCTATTACGTAATGAACTTGATATCGTTGTAGGATCGAATGAATTTTGAAATGGAGTGCTTTTGAGGCTTTTCTATTTTTGCTAAAGGAGTCACTCCCGGTGAAGGGATCGTCGGTCCTTTCCTCGTCGAATGAGGTGCGGGATATATCATATATATCACTGTGCAAAGCAAAAACTCTTAAAAGCAATCAAAAGACAAACCGAGTGTGTAGCATCTGCCAGTTATTGCTAAAGGAGTCACTCCCGGTGAAGGGATCTCGGTCCTTTCCTTATCGAATAAGGTGCAGGATATATCACATATACCTCTGTGCAAAGCAAGAACTGTAGCTACCTGTTTTATTTTGAAATTCGATTCTACAACATCTTAGGTTTCTTTTATTTCATTAATCACATTAATGAAGTCCCATCATTTAATGTACCTAAACATCCCAGATAAATACGACGTACACTTATGCCATCCGCATTCGCCTCGATGTCCCCTCGTGCACCGTTAGGTTAGGTAACTAACGGTAGAGCGGGGCAGGGCTAGCGCGGGTGTAAAACATAAGTAACGCCTATATAATATATCATATATACTATATACTGTATCTATCACAGAACATCACATGATCACATCACAGATATCGCAGCAGAAGAAACATATGAAATATTGGATATACTAGGACGTTCGTGTTTTCAATACGAGCCAGTATAAAACACGGATTCCACGGTCGTGATGAATAGCCAAACCCACACCCCTAGACCCCTACGAGAGCGGCAAGCAACCCTGCCAATTCTAGAGTTAGGAGACCCGGACTCGACTCCTCGAGTTGGTCTCCCACTGGACTCCAGAACCCGGTTACTTGTGCCCTCCTCCTTGGGTCTATCCTAGTGCGGAAAAGTAAATAATATACAAGAGGTGACAACTTCCGCAACCTGGAAGTGCCCCAATAAAAGAATATTACATACAAGTTTTTACATGAATGAAAATGAAAAACACTCATCTCACATAAAAACCCCCGGCTATTCAAACACGACGATCCAATATAACATATCCAGCAACACATAACATCACATGTCATCAACGTAAGTAAATATGCGCATCCCAATTGTCGTTGACATATAGCAACGAAACCAGCGATATCACATATTACACTTACGGTCACAGAAAAGAAAGTGTAAAACTACAACAGTTGGAATCCGCAACCACCTCAGACATCGCATGCCTGACCAAATGAATTACTTAGACATTGCATGCCTAACAATTATAAACCCCGCATTTTAGTCTCATTATTGAAAACTCTTTTCAATATCAAGTCGGGCAATTCAACAAGATTCCCGACATTTTGATCGAATACTCGTCGCAAACTTCAATAGACGGCCGCACCCCCGATACCGTCGACGAAGTGCACCAAGGCGGAACACCGCTGCCGCGAGCACCCGAACGGATGCTTTCGGCGACGGGGTTCTCCTACAGTCACTTGGTCGGGGCTATGGAGTGAGGCTGTCTATTAAGTTTACCCGGCGAGTATCCGCGTACGCTACGTGATTGCAACGGACTTTTGATCACATCAAAATTCCGTGGCAACCGATCAAGTGAGACTAAACTGCTACGTTTATAACATTCATTTAGTTATCACATAACTACTTGTGAATTCCAATTATTGTATCCCATTCCGGATAAATAGAAAATGTCAAACTTTCCGATCGAACAATCGAACACCCAACTTTTCCCGATACAGATCAACACATGAAATAAGTCTAACAACATTCAGTTCGTGCCTCAATACCGACGGTCTAGCTGTAGAAGGGTCAAGCCAACGCCTCACATGTGGCACGCCGTACTGCCCCAAACCCGAAGGTTCAAAGGGCAGTTCAAGACGGTCACATAATCGAGTTAAGGTTTGTTGTCTTCTAGAGGGTCCATCGCGTTACTTGCACTACTTAGAACGTCGTTAAACTACGGAAAAATCTAACACTTGGAAATTTCCCGACAGGGGAAAAATTGGGTATTTATATCCGGTCGAACTTTTTTAACATATTCTAAAATTTATCCGGAAAGCCACACAGACAAAATTTGATAATCCGATCGAAACACCGAATCCCCAAATCAACCCCTGAAAATTCAACTCTTGAATAAAAATTAAAAATTCCCAGAAAATCCAGCATTATCAATTAGGAGTTACTGTGTAAACGATATTAAATAAGGTATCCGTACGGCCGCGGAACCGCCGCACGAGCCATGCTCGTGCCGCGGATCCGCGGCAGTTCAATGGAATTAGGAAGTCGAATTTCACAGGATCTCTTAAAATCACCTGCTGAATTTTCTGCATATTTTTAATGTTGAAAAATCCACTGTTTTCAAAAAAGGACAGAGAGCAAGTTTGGTTTGGGGTTTCGGGTTCGTTCGGACTTCAAATTCCGTCTAGACTTCGCTTAAGGCTCTAGCTAGGCTCTGATACCACTGTAGGGCTCCTAGTCACTCTCAAGAGGTCTCACAAGGCATCGATCATGCCAAATTAAAATTTTAACGGTGCCGAGAAACCCGACTACGGATCGTCGGCTAGAAAACTAGGCGAAAAGTAAACTAGTTAACACTTAACTAAGGGTTATCGGAAATACAACCTTTGTAGATCCGGCGCTCCACCTCCATAGCTCCGCAACGAAGTCGTCTCCGCTGTCCAAAAGGAATCCGAGCTCTAGAGTCGGCTTCGTCGGAGAAAAAGCGAGCTAGGTCGTCGATGTCCATACCGAAGATGATCTACGTCGAGGCATCGCTAAATCAAGCTCCGACTTCACCAAGTCAAGAAACTTGTGAAGAAAACACACTCTACTACTTGGCAAGAGGTAGAGGATGAAGAAATAGGAAGTGGGTAGACTTTAGATTTGGATTTCTCACTCTTTTTCATCACTTGCCATTGATGGAGGCAAGCTTTTTTCACTTGAAGAAATGAAGAAGAAGAAGAAGCTAATTATGATAAGAATAATAAAAATGAGAAAAGAAATTCATTCTTATCATAATTGAACCATAGTTAGGTGTAGAGAATCAATCATGGTTTAGTGGAATGGTTAGGTTAAGCATGAGACAAAAATGGTTACAAAGTCAAAGACTTCATGAAGTTTCATGAAGCATTTAAAGAAGCCACCATTTTCTCATGCTCTTTTTCTTTTCCAAAAAGAATAAATGTATATATAAATTAATAAGAAAAACAAAACCCTAATTATCCACTTAACCATGGTTTAATTCTTTACACTTAACCAAAAATGTATGTATCATCAAACATGATACAATCTAGTGCACAAAATCATATCGCATATGTAATGCACACATCCGAGTGAGAAAATCCATCTTAAAGTGAACCGATACTAGTTAATGCAAAGTAATATATCAAATATATAATTATGCATTAAATCATTAAATCAACACTTGATTCAATGATCCGGTCATGTCGCACAAAACCGACAGGTATCATTAGTAACAACTTATCGAATCAACACTTGATTCGATAACCGGGCTATATCGCATATAACCGATCAATGTCACATCGCGAGAATCGAATACAGTATCAGATACTGGTATTATTCTCGGTCCCGCACATATCTCATATGCGCTCCTATTTCGTTTCGCTTGAGCCAGGAAACCTCTGTGTAGGACTCTAAAGACTCGTCAATACGCCGGCAGCAGATGATGATCATATCAAACATCCACAAGCCACAAGCGGTCTGCTAAACGTAACGGCCACCCGGGTATTGAGCGATCTGAAGATCGACGAGCAAGCCCGCTCACACTCTAGTGAATCCAACCAGTAACACTACCGTACAGTCCGGTCTGATCGTCTGATATGTCGCATATCTCGCCTAGGGGTGGTAAACGTCAGACCCCAATAGCTCAATAAGTCGTGTCGATATGAGGTCTATAACTGTTCGAGATACTACTGGTAACACTTACCAGTAAATCTCAGCAACCCTGGCCAGGGATTTCCTGTTATAGCCAATCGTACACAGCGCAACATCAACTCCCTATACCGGGAGAGACGAATCCCCTCCTATCGCTCATTGCCTCCATGTGACTCGGGACTGTACCCAAAAACCACCGTTTTGCACGCCCTCTTGGACGTGGTAAGATGGAAATCAAAGCACAGTGGGAACCACACAAGACTCTATGACGATCTCGGGT
Source organism: Agapanthus africanus (assembly GCA_030015575.1). Classification (NCBI taxonomy): domain Eukaryota; kingdom Viridiplantae; phylum Streptophyta; class Magnoliopsida; order Asparagales; family Amaryllidaceae; genus Agapanthus; species Agapanthus africanus. The sequence goes on along the minus strand of JASDDO010000024.1, from coordinate 513,301,964 downwards.
CAACAGACTACTCTGTACCAGTGTCACCAGAGAACTGCCATCTGACGTGAGGTATAATACCATCTGGGAGTTCTCGGCGAGTCCGTCCAGTGTACCCAGTCTCTACTGAGCACCCGTATATCATCTCTGATGTCAAACACCAATGGATATGGGATCATCCATCGCCCATCTGTATGGGTCGAGAAGGTACACGCTAGTCTACTCTGGTGTATCGATGCCCTGTCTCGATACACCCACGACTAGGGACTTTGAAGGATGTACTTATGGACTACCATGTCCCCACTAGTATGATCCGCATCATAGTCCAGGTAGTCAAGTACAGATCCTAAGGGCTTTACCAACATGTAACAGAGAGACAATCAGCATACACGTTAAGGTAAAGGGTAACCAGATAGCATACTATCATGTCGAGCAAGAAAGTCCTCCCTATATATGTCCCAGCATCCACTACAATATACATCCTATGTACAGTAATGGCCTCTAGGGAATACATATAACTAACACTTTTTGTGTATATGAATGCCCGTACAATATATACAGGTACTATCCCTCGGATCAGTCCTGGTCGGCTACAATAATTATAATATAACTGTGTACCTCATGATAACAACATTTCAATGTATATATATATGGATGTCCAGCATCGACACCCGAAATCAGAAATCTCTCGTGTCCATCACCGACACGTAAATGCAGATATCGTCGACACCATCTCAACAGATGATCGCCACCCGATATCCCTGGTCCCGGTCGGTATCCCCTGGATATCCGCCGTGCTCATCTCTATCTCCGGTATCGAGTATCATCGCTAGGCTCCCCGCCTCAAATGCGGCTTACCTGCCCCTCGGTCTCGATCCGAGTCCACTTTGTATCTGACTGTATAGCTCCCCACTCAGTCTGGATAAGAACAAGTCTGAAACCGTATAGATCCCCCACTCGGTTCGGAATAAAACCATCATAAAACATCAAACTCATGGTGGACGTCAACTCATCATATCCAAAATATCAAATAAAGAATAAGAATACTCGCATAGATCATTTTGATGATATATTATATATATATACATATATAACAGCGTCCCATACCACTGATATATATCATCAGGAGTAGAATATCCAGAAAATCCATAAGAATCAAATATAACATCTATAATACTGACATTTGCAATACGCAACAAGAAATAAAGAAATACTGTGTTAATTAAATCATATATGCATAATGATATTAATTCTACTGTGTCATGGCACTACTAATAACGTGTAGTGTAGCATACACGTCTGTGCTCGTGCAGCATGGCAATCATTAGTATTTGTGCAAGTGTTCTATAGGTGTAATAGCCTATTCATATTAACATATATATACACGCACTATATAACAGAACGGTTCTACAGTGACATGACAGTACTAATGTGGTGTAGTGTAATATGTATGTATGTGCTTGTGCAGCATAGTACTCATTGGTAATTATGCAGTGTTCTATCAGAGTGTTCGTATTACGGAAAAGGTATAACATCGATAAACATATCGCGAACAGGTAAAGTAAATTTAAGCGTAACTAATAATTTACTAGTCTAAAGGTAACCTGGCCGTTATTCGGCATACTAATCTCATCATCATCTATACAGTATAATATCTCGTACAATACCTCACATTATCACTATATCTCAAATTATCTCTAGTACGGCATGATCCTTCATACCAAATTACCAAACAATCCGTAAACTATATGCAAATGAATATCATGCTAGATGCAAATCATTTCTAATATCCATGTCCTGAATAATTACTAAAACTACTATATATCATACTACTATTTATAAGGTTGCGGGGGTGCTATACGCCATCCACCCGACTTCCCCCGTAGACGTAAATCTACTCACAAATGTGTTGAGCTCGCTGGAATCCACGCTGCAATGTCCACCACTCTGTCTCAGAAATCTTCGCGATCGTACCTATAATCGTATTTAAAATCACATCGATGTAAATATCATATTGAAAACCAAAACAACGAGCTAAGCACCCGTAGGTTAGAACCTACAGCTCACTTACCCCAAAGACGATCAAATGCCCCTGAACTTAATGTATGAACGTCAACGTTTCAGTTACCGTACAGAAATACGGAAAATCATATCGAAATGTCGGAAACTTTAATAAAACCCAAACTAAACATTCCCAGATTTCTCTGTATGAATATTGGGATAAATCAAACAATACTATAAATCATAAATTATCCATAAAAAGCCACAGAAGAACAACCAACACCAAAAACCCAAGGAGGTCCGGCGAGCTCGGAAATTTTGGGTATGTCGCCGGATTAAGTAGGGAGTTTGGGGCTAGGGTTTTAAGTGTAGTCTCCTAGTGGTCTCAAGATATTTATGGTGTTACTAGTTGTTCTATCAGTTACACCTATTGGTTTCAGATTCAATATTAGTATGCTATCGGTTACACCTATTGGTTTCAGATTCAATATTAGTATGCTAAATATCACAAATATCCTAATTTATGATACTGCACACACTACAATGCTACTTGAGGATATTGTGAGTTAACTGAACTTAGGTTAATCTTAGCTAACTCTCTTCTGGTCATAATAGGTAAAAACAGAAATTGTGACATGATATATCCGTATCGTATTAAGAATTTTAACCCCATTACAGATATTAGCTTCCAAATTTCATATACCAATAAAATAACTTAAACTATCAATACCAAACATCCTAATATAAACATAGAGAGCTACCCTACAAAAACCAACACCCAACTCCATGAATTACCCGGCGAGCTCGGAATTTTGGCAAGTGTCGCCGGCCAAAATCCGAGGGAATGGGTTCATCTTCCTAGGGATTATTCTAGGTCTAAATTATAAGATGAAGGCATTGTTTGATTATGTTAATTATCATCTAAACTATAGCAGATTTAACACAGAGCCTAAACCTATCAAAATACGATATTTCCGATATCCGATTTCTAAAATAATACAGTACTGAACTTAAGTTGTGTTGGATATAGTGCCCTCAGAGTCAATTATTGGATCACAGGCACGTGATTGCAATGATTGAGGAAGGACCTATACCGGTATGACAGTCTTACTCAAGATGATAGTATGCTATCTGGTTTATCTTTATCATCGTGTACTGCTTTAGGTGACCTTATAGGTCGCTATTACACATTGATAGAGCCCTTAGGATTCTTGCTTGACGGCCGGCAGTATGATGGCGATCATATACGTGAGAGTTGGGTAGTCTATAAGCACATCCTTAAAGTGGTCCCTAGTCATGGGCGTTTCGAGACCGGGCATCGATACTCCATTAGTAGACTAGTGTATACAGTCGAGACCCCGACGAGGGGCGGTGGCTGGTCTCACAAGCCATTGGTGTCAGTTGGTTCACCTAAGATGTATACAGGTGCTCATTGGGTTATGAGTACACCGGACAGGACTCGCCGGGAACATGCTAGTTGGTATTATACCTGACGTCAAATAGCAGTTCCCTGGTGACATGTATACAGGTTAGTTCATCGACCTGAGATCGTCATTTGTCTCGTGTGAGTTCCCACTGTGCTTTGATTACTACCCTACCATGGCTCAAAGGAGTCGTGCAAACAGGTTTTAGTTGGGTACAGTCCCGAGCCACATGGAGGCAGTGAGCGGATCGGCAGGGGTTTCGTCTCTCCCGGTATTGGGGGTGAGATCGCGCTGTGTCTAGGAGAGCCATTACACGAAGTCCTTGGCCAAGGCAGGAGATTTACTGGTAGGTATTCCAGTAGTATCTCAGGGTGTTCTGGGCTACACTCCGACACGACTTGTACCGCTTTTGGGGGTCTGACTTTTACCAACCCCCTAGGCCCGCCATGCGATACTCATAAATGAACGGACCGGACTGTACGGATATTGTTACTGACAGGCTCAGTAGGGTGTCAGGATGAGTTCGCTCATCGACCTCTCTTTTGGTCAAAACCTGGTAGCCCGTTACGTACAGCTAGTACCTCTGACGTGCTAGTGGTTAAATCCATAGCCAATGTATTGACGAGTCTTTAGAGTCCCCCACAGACAGTTTCTCAAGTTTCGGACGAAATGTTGTAGGGGCCGTATGATATATGGCAGGGTCCGATCATATACGTGCAGTAGTGCACGGATCATGATCGGGCGGATCATACTAGTGGGCTTTGGTTTAAGCCGGATCATAGTATTAGATTTGTTGGATTACTTTAGTCTCATCGCATTCGCATTCAGTCGGAATGCGGATGCAGGTATGTATATACAGGTGAGGGGTATCCTTGTGATTCGTCACGAGTTTACTTTAGATGTTGCCGGATCTTTTTGTTGGACCAAACATTTGGATTAATGTTTGGATGGTGGAAATAATGAGCTAGAATTCATCATTTTGTGCATTAATTGTGACACATGCAAACCTAGTAACTCATGGTCTCTTTTATTGTGCATATGTCACATTTGATGTTTGATTTGTGTTGATATGATGAGAGGAGAGAGAGAGGGGCTACCATATATGAGCTTGGTCTTGTATTTTTTATGGACTCTCTCTCATTCCATCACAAAAGAAAAGAAAAGGAAAAAGAGACCTCTTCTTCTTCTTCTTCTTCTTCCTCTAGCTCTTTATCTCCATCAATGGCTTCATCTCTAACCTCCATCCAAGCAATGGATGCAAGAGACAAAGTGATCACAAACATTCTCTACAACACCTTGGACACGTCGGCTAGCACACTTCGTGCCCGAGTTGCTTCGGATGAAGCGGGAGCCCGTAAAAAGAATCGATGATGTGGTGCCCTTTCCGACGAGGAGATCGAGACCGGAGTTGCCGCAAGGAGTTTAGGATGGTGGCCAAAGATCGAAGGACACGGATCGATCGGTATAGCCTTTCTATCCCATCTCTAGATAGCTAGTTGTAGGTTAATGGTTCGATCCGGGTTTTAAGCATACGATAGCGCCGGTTTTCTAGTTTAAGAAAAGTTTTTGTTTCCGCATTTTGACCTCGGAAAGACGGCCAGGGCGCTACCGTAGTCTTACATGGTATCAGAGCCACGCCATTAACCTTTACTAGCTTGCTCTAGCATGTTTAGAATTTCGATCGGACAAAATTTTCAAAAACTGCGTTTTAAAGTCATCAGTTTCTGTCGAAATTTTTCTGGTGTCCAAAAATTATTTGGTGTATTGCAGAAAATCAGGCAGGGTTTTTTAAGAAATCTGAGAAAATTTGGCATACTGTTTTTACGGTAGCGCGGCGGAACCGCAGCCGTACCCATGCTTTGGCCGCGGTTCCGTTGCCGTACTGTAGCTTCACTTTACCAAATTTCTTCAGGTGGTCTCTGACTTGGAAATAGGGTTTCTGGTAATTTAATTTTTGGCCCAGATTATTTTCAGTATTGGGTATTGTACTGGGGCCCACTTCGGGGAATTTTGTCGATCGAAAATTTTAAATATATTAGTTCACAGTATTTACATTATATCTGCGACCGTGAATGTCATTTGATCGGTAAATACTGTCTAATTGCTATAGTTCTTTTAGACGGATTTGCGAACGTGACATTCACGTTGATGTTCTGTGTTGTACTGTGATGTTGCGGATTTGTCGTGGTGGATAGCCTGGATGCAATGGTAGTACAGTTTGGTTGTATTTGTACATTTGATATTGCGGGGCGAGCGTCCGACATGTGGACTGCCGTCACTGCCTGTTTGTATATTATTCTTTTGGGACACGACCGGACTGAGGTCGATGTACCGTTGTATATTTTACTTTCTGTACTAGGATTACCCCGCGGTGGGGTGCACGGATAGCCGGGTTCTACAGGGCAACGAGCCCGCATCTCATGGCTTTGAGACGGAGGGGGCTTCACTCTAGAATTGGCGGGATATTCGCCGCACTCGTAGGGGGTACAGGTTGACCCAAGGAGGGGTGCTCAAGTTACCGGATTCCGTGAAGTGCTGGGTGGTCCATTCACTTTGTTGAAGGGGGCTGCCTCGCTTCAGGTTTTGGCGAGTAACTTGCCGCGCCCGTAGGGGTCTAGGATTTCATTGCACAGGCTATCCACATGACCAGGGGAACGTCGGGTTTCAATAGCGGCTCTATGAAACCCGGGGATCACAGATTATCTGTATTGTTCTGTGATGCTTATTACTCTCTGTGCTGTTGCATTTTATCACGCCTTGAGCGAATATTATATATTGATATATATACTAGTAGATGTTGTATATGTTTTGCATCCGCGCTAGTCCAGTCCCCGCTCTGTCGTTAGTTAAGTAACCTAACGGGTGATGATGGGACCCAGTGGCGAATGCGGATGGCATATACATACATCGTATTTTCGTTCTTTTGTGGTGTGATCAATTGATGGGACTGCATTGATTCGGATCAATGCAAGCTAAACAAACCTATTCTGATGTTGTTGGAACATTTTTCAAAAAGCTGTTATTGCAAGGACGTTCTCTTTTGTTTTGCACAATGGTATTCGGTTATGAATATCCAGCACCTCAGACGACGAGGCAAGGGCCGAGATCCCTTCACCGGGAGTGACCCCTTGGACAGAAGTTTGCGTCAGGGTAATAACTTCACTATAGTCGATTACTTTTTGCTTTGCATCGTGGTATTCAGTTAGAATATCCTGCACCTCATTCTACGGGGAAAGAGCCGAGATCCTTTCACCGGGAGTGACCTCTTTAGCAAAGGTTTTCGTCACTATATTTTTATAAAAAGCTATCCAGTTCCTTCAACGATATCAAGTTCATTACGTTAAAGGTTTTTCGCCAAAAACCATTCGTAGCCCTCCGTCATTTCAGAAAGGTAGCACTTAGTATTCATGTTATGTATGTTGGCCTTCGTCAAGGCATAGTGTATGGTAGCTATTTGTTACTTTTCTGCGGCATAGATAGATGCGTTGGTTTGGGACAGTCGTACTACTATTTTGGCCTTCGTCAACGGTATGTACGGGTGGGTTCAAATTAACCTGGATAATGACGGGTAGAACTTGACATATGACTTATGATATGTTGGCCTTCGTCAAGTTCATAAGAGCATGGGGTAAAAATCACATCGGGAGTTTCTAAAGAAACTGAAACTTGCCAGATATACGCATACCTTCTGGAGTGTGATAACGTGAGTGGATTTCATCACGTTATCATGCGATGATAGTTAGATCTCGATTCCCACTGATGAGTTGGTTTACTCCTCGGGTGATCCCGACTAATTCTTCTTTCAGGTTTGGAGGAGAATTTGAGGTAACAGTGGGAGGTTTCCTGATTAGATAAAGTGATAACCATTCTGATCTAGGTTAGAGTGCAAGCTGAGTGTTTCTTTTCTCTCTCTCTTTAGCAGCGACCATGGCCCGACCCTTGACTATGACTCAGTGACCAAATTGACCGAACCTTCTTAAAACACTGGCTTTTGGATTGTCTGAGTTGCATACATCATTGCCACTCCTACTTTTACCCTTTTCTCCAGGACACCCCGTATTATTACGAGCATCCACTTTCATTGGATAAAACCATCGTATGGTTATATACGGACTTGAAGGAACTTGTTCCAGATTCGAGGATGGTTTCCAGTTCTGGAGAAAACGAATAGGACTATTCAGTTGTCTTTTCCTTTTACCTTCTCTCAGGTTGCGAGTGCTCCTTGGATTAGGACAGTACACCTATTACGCTTATTGGATAGTCTTCTTCCAAACCATAGGCAGGTGCCGAAAGGTAGGGAATGAAGAAAACCAATTAGCCTAACGATGGTGTACAGAAGGTATTAAGTAAAGACAAATAAAGGGATTAGTAAGAGGGCAAAGTAAAATGCGACTGCTATTCACGACCAAACCAAGTATTTCTTCGCCAATCCTACATCACCTTTGTATTTCTCCAGGACACTCCGTATCACTATGGAGATCCACAGTTCATTGGATACTCCATCGTATGGTTATATACGAACTCGAAGGAACTTGTTCCAGTTCGGGGATGGATTCTGGTTCAGGAGAAATAGGAATAAGGTTTTATTCAGTTGTCTTTTATCTTCACCTTCTCTCGGGTTGCGAGTGCTCCTAGGATTAGGAGAGTACACCCATTATGCTTTTTGGATAGTCTTCTTCCAAACCATAGGCTGGTGCCGAACGGTAGGGAAGGAAGAAAACCATTTAGCCTAAAGGTGGTGTACAGAAGGTAATGACTAAAGACATATAAAGGGATTTGGAGAGATGGCAAAGAAATATACGGTTACAGTTGTGAATCTGATAATGGAAGAGGCATTACTAGGAATATCCGGATACCCCTTTGAAACATTTACATGTTTCAGTTTCACTGTGTACTGTTAAAAGAAAACTGATTTCCCAATTAGTCCTTGCTCCAGGGTATGTATTTACCAAGTTTGATTCTCACATTTGTATGGTTTTACAGATGATGAGTGGGAGTAAGTTATTGGGAATTAGGTGATCATCCTCATTATATCAGGATTCGTTTTAATTGGTGATATTTGAGGAAATCACCTGGGTTGTTTGCCGGACGGCAAATATTTGGTTTTGAATATCCGTTTTTATGCACCAATTTCAAATTAATATATCTGTACGTTTATTTTAATAAAGTGAGATATAACTTTTTGAAATTATGTCGATGACATTTATCTATATCAGTTGATGGTTAGGTAGGGATCATTAAACAGCGGTGTAATTCTTCATAACCATAGTACAGTTTTCAACCTACGACGCACAGGGTTTGAGTTATTCAACTCAGGGGACTTATACAGAGTATTGTATGTTGTCCAGTGTCCATTAGGACAGAGGGGTTGGTCCTCGTATTATATTCTGTTTACTTATAACTTCTCTAGTTCTTAGACAAGTGTTTCGTAGAAACACAAGGTCTAAGTTTTGAGAAGTTATAGGTATAAGAGTAAAGTAGAGAACCAGATGTTGCAAGTTACGGGATTCTTTAAGGTGATCGAAGATGTAGATACTTGTGTATGGTATTCAGTTGATAGTAATGATTAAGAGAACTTGCTTCTCTTTCAGGTTACTCATAATTGGAAGCATTCCTAAGTTGAGTAATGCTGATTGGCCTCTCTCCATTTAGTTGAAATGAACCGGAGACAGCTGCATGATTTGAATTTGGTTCCAATTAAATCAGTGCCTATTTTTCTATATTGGATATAGAATAGTTCATATCTTAACATTGTTAAGGTACGGGGAGTTGTCCGGCTTATGCTTAAAACCAGACTCTGGATAACTCAAGGCACGTTTTTATAACGGCTGTTTGTGGGTTGACCCGGGCTATGACGAGGGTTGACTTTCTACCATTTGGAAGATCAATAGTGATATTGCTCTTGACTCGCCACAGTTTTAGTAAAATGGATTTTTTTTCAGAAAACAGAAGTGGGAGTATGGTAGAACTGGAAGTGATCCCAGAACCGCAAACGATTACTGAAAATTTAATAGAACCTAAAGATTCAATCTGATTTGACATTCCATTAGCCACTTCGCAAATATGGTGGGTAACCTCAGGCACTCGAGAGGTACTTCGGTATGCACAAGGACGGTGACAGGGAGGTTCTTGTTTACCCAGACTTGCCATTGCTGTTGTTCCAGACTGTGAGACCCGGCAGGAGGATGAATATAGCGTCGTTCTAAACTAGCTTTAGAGGTGTACGTGTATATGACTCTGCCAGAGGGTTGTCGTAGTCAGTGGGAGCAGCGGAAGCATAGTGGACAAGTAGCTTATGTCTATTTATAGACTAAAGCAGATATAGCAGAGATAGATCATCTATTTTTGATGTGACAGTAATAGGTTTGACTTCATCAGAATAGGGGATAGATCTGTTAAGAAGGTAGTGGGGTTTGATGTCCTGGTACTTGGATGACATACACAGAGTAGGAAGTGAAATTCCTATACTACGATCGGTTGTACTTTGGTTGTCATACAGTGGTTTCTCCACATAGGATATGGATATTATATCAGATATTCTGGTTACTAGATCTATGGTTTTAGATCTAGATTTGGGTAGTTTCTCAATCTGGGTACTTAGACAACATTATAAAGGTATTTTAGAATGGACGACTCCTGGCACGGTGGTGTACCTGCAGGTGATGGAGTCACCCTCTCTAAAGGCGTCTTACAGATTAAAGGGGAGAGGGACGTGCATGATTGGCAGATCACTTTCTTAGGCAATTGAGTTGATCATGAGATGTCAAGTACCACACCAGATGTTGTTTTTGCACGAGCTGAAATAAGTTGATATTAATCCAATCCTGGAGAAACGTTCGGAAGCAGTTTTAAAACATAAGTGGATGTTCTAGGGATATGATAACGACAGCCTCTTTTGGGAAACGGTTATCATTCCAGGCTTCTAAGGTGACCTGGATGACAGAGTGACTGTCAGAGTTATAGTTTTCCCTCTGACGAGGGGCAGTAGTTTGGACAGGTGGTCCAAGGGGATACTGAGGGAGGCATGGCGCAGGATACTGATTAAATTCGGTTGACGATATAGTCTAAGAAGTTTGGATTTGGAGTTCATTTGTGAACGAGGTCCCATCAGATATCCAGACATATTCTAAGACAGGTATTGCTCATTTCGGGAGATGGCTTTCTCCGCGAACTTGAGATAAAGAGAGATATAGAAAGAAACATTAGGGCGGATCCACTCACTGAGGCTATTCCTCGAACACAATAGTTTCGCAAATGGGCTTTATGAGACTGATCAGTAGAGGAGTTGGGTGTTCGGTATCACACGGGCTGTGAGTATGCGACATCGCAATAATTAGCCTTGAGTGCAAGTGGGAGATTGTTGGATATAGTGCCCTCAGAGTCAATTATTGGATCACAGGCACATGATTGCAATGATTGAGGGAGGACCTATACCGGTAGGACAGTCTTACTCAAGATGATAGTATGCTATCTGGTTTATCTTTATCATCGTGTACTACTTTAGGTGACCTTATAGGTCGCTATTACACATTGATAGAGCCCTTAGGATTCTTGCTTGACGGCCAGCGGTATGATGGCAATCATATACATGAGAGTTGGGTAGTCTATAAGCACATCCTTAAAGTGGTCCCTAGTCGTGGGAGTTTCGAGACTGGGCATCGATACTCCATTAGTAGACTAGTGTATACAGTCGAGACCCCGACGAGGGGCGGTGGCTGGTCTCATAAGCCATTGGTGTCAGTTGGTTCACCTAAGATGTATACAGGTGCTCATTGGGTTATGAGTACACTGGACAGGACTCGCCGGGAACATGCTAGTTGGTATTATACCTGACGTCAGATAGCAGTTCCCTGGTGACATGTGTATAGGTTAGTTCATCAACCTGAGATCGTCATTTGTCTCGTGTGAGTTCCCACTGTGCTTTGATTACTACCCTACCACGGCTCAAAGGAGTCGTGCAAACAGGTTTTAGTTGGGTATGGTCCCGAACCACATGGAGGCAGTGAGCGGATCGGCAAGGGTTTCGTCTTTCCCGGTATTGGGGGTGAGATCGCGCTGTGTCTAGGAGAGCCATTACACGAAGTCCTTGGCCAAGGCAATAGATTTACTGGTAGGTATTCCAGTAGTATCTCAGGGTGTTCTGGGCTACACTCCGACACGACTTGTACCGCTTTTGGGGGTCTGACTTTTACCAACCCCCTAGGCCAGCCATGCGATACTCATAGACGAACGGACTGGACTGTACGGATATTGTTACTGACAGGCTCAGTAGGGTGTCAGGATGAGTTCGCTCATCGACCTCCCTTTTGGTCAATACTGTTGGAGATAGTGCCCTCAGAGTCAATTATTGGATCACAGGTACGTGATTGCAATGATGGAGAGAGGACCTATACCATTAGAACAGTCTTACTCAAGATGATAGTATGCTATCGGTTTATCTTTATCATCGTGTACTGTTTCAGGTGACCTTACAGGTCACTATTGCACGTTGATAGAGCCCTTAGGATTCTTGCTTGACGGCCAGTAGTATGATGGCGATCATATACGTGGGAGCTGGGGTCTATAAGCACATCCTTAAAAGGTCCCTAGTCGTGGGAGTTTCGAGACAGGGCATCGATACTCCAGAATAGACTAGTGTATACAGTTGAGACCCCGACGAGGGGCGGTGGCCGGTCTCACAAGCCACTGGTGTCAGTTGGTTCACCTAAGATGTATACAGGTGCTCATTGGGTTATGAGTACACCGGACAGGACTCGCCGGGAACATGCTAGTTGGTCTTATACCTGATGTCAGATAGCAGTTCCCTGGTGACATGTGTACAGGTTAGATCATCGACCTGAGATCGTCATTTGTCTCGTGTGAGTTCCCACTGTACTTTGATTACTACTCTACCACGGCTCAAAGGAGTTGTGCAAACAGGTTTTAGTTGGGTACAGTCCCGAGCCACATGGAGGCAGTGAGCGGATCTGCAGGGTTCGTCTCTCCCGGTATTGGGGGTGAGGTCGCGCTGTGTCTAGGAGAGCCATTACACAAAGCTCTCGGCCGAGGCAGGAGATTTACTGGTAGGTATTCCAGTAGTATCTCGGGGTGTTCTGCGCTACACTCCGACACGACTTGTACCGCTTTTGGGGGTCTGACTTTTACCAACCCCCTAGGCCCGCCATGCGATGCTCATAGACGAACGGACCGGACTGTACGGATATTGTCACTGACAGGCTCAGTAGGGTGTCAGCATGTGTTCGCTCACATATGTCCCTTTTGGTCAATACCTGATAGCCCGTTACGTATGGCTAATACCTCTGACGTGCTAGTGGTTAAATCCACAGCCAAAAGTATTGACGAGTCTTTAGAGTCCCCCACAGACAGCTACTCAAGTTTCGGGCGAAACGTTGTAGAGGCCGTATGGAGATATGGCAGTGTTCGATCTTATACGTGTGGTATTGCACGGATCAAGATCGGACGGATAATACTAGCGGGCTTTGGTTTAAGCCGGATCCTAGTATTGTACAGTGTAGATTTTGTCTCATTGCATTTCTATTCGGTCGGAATACAAATGCGGGTATGTATATACAGTCGCGGGATTTTCCTGTAATTTATTACAGGATCAGTTTTCTGAAGTTGCCAGTTTGTATTCCGTTTCAGCAAGTTTTCCTTTGTTCCTTCATGGCCGGATTTTTCTGGTGGAGGGGCTAATTTGCATATTTGCAAATTAGCATTGTGGAGGGGGTTTCTTGTAAATAGAGAGATTATGATAGCATCTTTGCTTTTTCTTTCATCATGGCTAGCATTAATGAGATGAGGATTGTTGGGATTTGGATATGAAAGAGGGTGACATCTTTTTCTTGTGATCACACATTTATATATACCATTTTCTCCTCTTGCATTTTTTGGATTGATTTTTCCTCCACCATGAGCAAGGGGCCGGCCACATTTCTTTTGGGAGAGGGGAGGGTGTGGGAAATCTCTACATCTCATTCTATGCTTGTATCAAAAATCAAAAAGCTAATTTCATCTTGCTCAAGGTTCATTCTCCTCCACATCCATACAAGGCAACTTCAAACCCCAAGAGACAAAACATTCTACACTTCATCTACAGTATTCTTGGACACGTCGGCTCGCCAACTTCGTGCCCGAGTTGCCTTGGTCCAGAGGTGGGAGCCCGTAAAAGAACCCGTCGATGTGGTGCCCTTTCCGACGAGAAGATGTAGATCGGAGATTCCGCGAGGAGATCGGGACGGAGGCCGAAGACCGAAGAACACGGATCGCTCGGCATAACATTCTATTCCCTCTCTAGATAGCTAGTAGTAGGTTAATGGTTCGATCCAGGTTTTTTAGGATACTGTAGTGTCGGTTTAAAGTCAAGAAAAAATTTCGTTTCCGCATTTTGGCCTCGGAAAGACGGACGGAGCGCTACTGTAGTCTTACATGGTATCAGAGCCACGCCATTAACCTAGTCTAGCTTGCTCTAACGTGTTTACAAGTTCGATCGAACAGATTTTCCAAAAACCGCGTTTCCATTTATCAGTTTCTGTCGAATTTTTCCTGTGCTCTAAAAATTATTTGGTACATTGTAAAAATACGAGCAGGGTTTTTTAAGCATTCTGTGAAAATTTGGTCGCGTGACGTCACTGTTCCCCGCGGAACCGCGGCCAAACCCACGCATTGGCCGCGGTTCCGCCGCCACTTTAACTCTTCACAGCACCAAATTTTTACAGTAGGCTTCGGACTTGGAAATAGGGTTTTTGGTATATACTGTTTGGGCCCAGATTTTCTTTGAGTGCTACAGTTGTGCTTGGGGCCCACTTTGGAAAATTTTGTCGATCGAAAATTTTAAACATGTTAGTTCACAGTATTTACATTATATCTGCGACCGTGAATGTCATTTGATCGGTAAATCCTGTCTAACTATTATAGCCCTTTTAGATGGATTTGCGAACGTGACATTCACGTTGATGTTCTGTGTTGCGCTGTGATGTTGCGGATTGTCATGGTGGATAGCCTGGATGCAATGGTAGTAAAGTTTCATTTTATATGTACATTTGATATTGCGGGGCGAGCGTCCAACATGTGGACTGCCGTCACTGCCTGTTTGTATATTATTCTTTTGGGGCACGACCTGGCTGAGGTCGATGTACCCGTTGTATATATATTTTTACTTTCTGTACTAGGATTACCCCGCGGTGGGGTGCACGGATAGCCAGATTCTAGAGGGCAACGGGCCCGCATCTCATGGCATTGAAACGGAGGGGGCTTCACTCTAGAATTGGCGGGCTATTCGCCGCACTCGTAGGGGGTATAGGTTGACCCAGGAGGGTTGCCCAAGTTATCGGATTCCGTGAAGTGCTGGGTGGTCCATTCACGTTGCTGAAGGGGGCTGCCTCGCTTCAGGTTTTGGCGGGTAACTTGCCGCGCCCGTAGGGGTCTAGGATTTCATTGCACAGGCTATCCACATGATCAGGGGAACGTCGGGTTTCAGTAGCGGCTCTATGAAACCCGGGGATCCCAGATATCTGTATTGTTCTGTGATGCTTATTACATTTCTGTGATGTTGCATTTTATCACGCCTTGAGCGGATATTATATATTGATATATATACTAATAGATGTTGTATATGTTTTGCATCCGCGCTAGTCCAGTCCCCGCTCTGTCGTTAGTTAAGTAACCTAACGGGTGATGACAGGACCCAGTGGCGAATGCGGATGGCATATACGTACATCATTATTTTCGTTCTTTGTGGTGTGATGAATTGATGGGACTGCGTTGATTCGGATCAATGCAAGCTAAACAAATCTATTCTGATGTTGTTGGAACATTTTTCAAAAAGCTGTTATTGCAAGGTCGTTCTCTTTTGTTTTGCACAGTGGTATTCGATTATGACTATCCAGCACCTTAGTCGACGAGGCAAGGGCCGAGATCCCTTCACCGGGAGTGGCCCCTTGGACAGAAGTTTGCGTCAGGGCAATAACTTCACTATAGTCGATTACCTTTTGCTTTGCATCGTGGTATTCAGTTGGAATATCCTGCACCTCATTCTACGGAGAAAGAGCCGAGATCCCTTCACCGGGAGTGACCTCTTTAGCAAAGGTTTTCGCCACTATATTTTTATAAAAAGCTATGCAGTTCCTTCAACGATATCAAGTTCATTACGTTAAAAGTTTTTCGCCAAAAACTAGACGTAGCCCTCCGTCATTTCTTACAAGTATTACTTAGTATTCGTGCTGCGTTTGTTGACTGTGTCAAGGCGTAGTGTACGGTAGCTAAGTAGTGTTCGTTTGTGGCATATTAATGGGATTGGTTAGGACAGTCGTGCGGCCTTGTTGACTATGTCAAGGGCTCGTACGGGTGGGTTTAATGCAATCCAGGATAATGATGGGTTGAACTTGACTAGAACTCTTTGATTTGTTGACCCTGTCAAGGTCACTTGGGTCCTAGGGGTAAAAATCACATCGGGAGTTTCTAAAGAAACTGAAACTTGCCAGGCAGGCGCTGTAAGGTTCCTAGGCACACTAGTGAGGTCTCACAAGGCATCAACCATGCCAATTTCAAATTTTAACGGTGCCGAGAAACCCGACTACGGATCGTTGGCTAGAAATCTAGGCGAAAAGTAAACTAGTTAACACTTAACTAAGAGATACGGAAATACAACCTTTGTAGATCCGGTCCTCCACCTCCACGGCTCCGTGATGAAGTCATCTCCGCTGTCCAAATCAAAATCCGGGCTCTAGCGTCGGCTTCATCGGAGAAAGAGCGGGCTAGGTCGTCGATGTCCATGCCGAAGATGATCTACGTCGAGGCATCGCTAAATCAAGCTCCGACTTCACCAAGTCAAGAAACTTGTGAAGAAAACACACTCTACTACTTGGCAAGAGGTAGAGGATGAAGAAATAGGAAGTGGGTAGACTTTAGATTTGGATTTCTCACTTGTTTCCATCAATCACCATTGATGGAGCTTGCTTTCTTCACTTGAAGAAAGGAAGAAGAAGATGAAATTGTTATGATAAGTTAATTTATTTTAAAAAGAAAATCAATACTTATCATATATTGAACCATGGTCAAGTGTAGAGATTAAACTAGGGTTAATGGAGTGGTTAGGGTTAAGCATGAGACAAAATGGTAACTTTGGTCAAAGCTTCATGAAGCTTCAACTAGAATACAAACAAAGCCACCATTTTCCTTTATGCTTATCATTTCTCCAAAAAGAATGAATAAATGAATAAAAGGATAATAAGTGAATAAACAAAACCCTAACCACTCTCACAACCATGGTTTAATCTTTACACAAATCCAAGGTAACATGTATCATCAAACATGACACAATGAAGTGCACAAAAGTATATCACATATACAACTTGTGCAATCCAAGTGAGAAAATCCGTTTAAAGTGAACCAATACTAGTTAGTGCAAAGTAATATATCAAATATATAATTATGCATTAAATCATTAAATCAACACTTGATTCAATGATCCGGTCATGTCGCACACAACCGACTAGTATTCAATGTATCGGCTTATCGAATCAATCCTTGATTCGATAACTAGGTTATATCACATACAACCATTCGACACATTCATCGCAAGAATGGAATACGGTATCACATACACGCATTATTCTCGATCCCGCACATATCTCATATGCGCTCCTATTTCGTTTCGCTTGAGCCAGGAAACCTCTGTGTAGGACTCTAAAGACTCGTCAATACGCCGGCAGCGGATGATGATCATATCAAACACCCACAAGCCGCAAGCGGTCTGCTAAACGTAACGGCCACCCGGGTATTGAGCGATCTGAAGATCGACGAGCAAGCCCGCTCACACTCCAGTGAATCCGACCAGTAACACTACCGTACAGTCCGGTCTGATCGTCTGATATGTCGCATATCCCGCCTAGGGGTGGTAAACGTCAGACCCCAATAGCTCGATAAGTCGTGTCGATATGAGGTCTATAACAATTCGAGAAACTACTGGTAACACTTACCAGCAATTCTCTGAGCAGCCCTGGCCAGGGACTTCCTGTTATAGCCAATCGAACACAGCGCAACATCAACCCCCTATACCGAGAGAGACGAATCCCCTCCTATCGCTCATTGCCTCCATGTGACTCGGGACTGTACCCAAAAACCACCGTTTTGCACGCCCTCTTGGACGTGGTAAGATGGAAATCAAAGCACAGTGGGAACCACACAAGACTCTATGACGATCTCGGGTCAACAGACTACTCTGTACCAGTGTCACCAGAGAACTGCCATCTAACGTGAGGTATAATACCATCTGGGAGTTCTCGGCGAGTCCGTCCAGTGTACCCAGTCTCTACTGAGCACCCGTATATCATCTCTGATGTCAAACACCGATGGATATGGGATCATCCATCGCCCATCTGTATGGGTCGAGAAGGTATACGCTAGTCTACTCTGGTATATCGATGCCCCGTCTCGATACACCCACGACTAGGGACTTTGAAGGATGTACTTATGGACTACCATGTCCCCACTAGTATGATCCGCATCATAGTCCAGGTAGTCAAGCACACATCCTAAGGGCTTTACCAACATGTAACAGAGAGACAAACAGTATACACGTTAAGGTAAAGTTCAACCAGATAGCATACTATCATGTCGAGCAAGAAAGTCCTCCCTATATATGTCCCAGCATCCACTACAATATACATCCTATGTATAGTAATGGCCTCTAGGGCATACATATAACTAACAGGCGCATACCTTCTGGAGTGTGATAACGTGAGTGGATTCCATCATGTTATCATGCGATGATAGTTGGATCCCGATTCCCACTGATGAGTTAGTTTATTCCTCGGGTGATCCCGACTAATTCTTCTTTCAGGTTTGGAGGAGAATTTGAGGTTACAGTGGGAGGTTTCCTGATTAGATAAATTGGTAACCATTCTGATCTAGGTTAGAGTGCACGCTGAGTGTTTCTTTTCTCTCTCTCTTTGATAGCGACCATGACCCGATCCTTGACTATGACTCAGTGACCAAATTAACCGAACCTTCTTAAACACTGGCTTTTGGATTGTCAGAGTTGCATACCTCATTGCCACTCCTACTCTTACCCTTTTCTCCTGGACACCCCGTATTACTACGAACGTCCACTTCCATTAGATAAAACCATCGTATGGTTATATACGAACTCGAAGGAATTTATTCGAGGATGGTTTCCGGTTCTGGAGAAAACGAATAGGACTATTCAGTTGTCTTTTCCTTTTACCTTCTCTCAGGTTGCGAGTGCTCCTTGGATTAGGAACAGTACACCTATTACGCTTATTGGATAGTCTTCTTCCAAACTATAGGCAGGTGCCGAACGGTGGGGAATGAAGAAAACCAATTAGCCTAACGATGGTGTACAGAAGGTATTAGGTAAAGACAAATAAAGGGATTAGTAAGAGGGCAATGTAAATTGCGACTGCTATTCACGACCAAACCAAGTATTTCTTCGCCAATCCTACATCACCTTTGTATTTCTCCAGAACACTCCGTATCACTACGAAGATCCACAGTTTATTGGATACTCCATCGTATGGTTATATACGGACTTGAAGGAACTTGTTCCAGATTCGGGGATGGATTCTGGTTCAGGAGAAATAAGAATAAGGTTTATTCAGTTGTCTTTTATCTTTACCTTCTCTCGGGTTGCGAGTGCTTCTAGGATTGGGACAGTACACCCATTATGCTTATTGGATAGTCTTCTTCCAAACCATAGGCTGGTGCCGAACGGTAGGGAAGGAAGGAAACCATTTAGCCTAAAGGGGTGTACAGAAGGTAACGACAAAAGACATATGAAGGGATTTGGACTGATGGCAAAGAAATATACGGTTACAGTTGTGAATATGGATAATGGAAGAGGCATTACTAGGAATACCCGGATACCCCTTCGAAACATTTACATGTTTCAGTTTCACTGTGTACTGTTAAAGGAAAACTGATTTCCTAATCAGTCCTTACTCCAGGGTATGTATTTACCAGGTTTGATTCTCACATCTGTATGGTTTTACAGATGATGAGTGGGAGTAAGTTATTGGGAATTGGGTGATCATCCTCATTATATCAGGATTCGTTGTAATTGGTGATATTTGAGGAAATTACCTGGGTTGTTTGCCGGACGGCAAATATTTTGTTTTGAATATCCGTTTTAATGCACCAATTTCAAATTGATATATCTGTACATCTATTTTTATAGAGTGAGATATACCTTTTTGAAATTATGTCGATGACATTTACCTATATCAGTTGATGGTTAGGTAAGGAGTATTAAACAGCGGTGTAATTCTTCTTAACCATAAGTACAGTTTTCAACCTACGACATACAGTGAGTGAGTTATTAGACTCAAGGGACTTGTACAGAGTATTGTATGCTGTCCAGTGTCCATTAGGATAGAGGGGTTGGTCCTCTTACTATATTCGATTTACTTATGACTTCTCTAGTTTTTAGACAGGTGTTTCGTAGAAACACAAAGTCCAAGTTTTGAGAAGTTATAGGTATAAGAGTAAAGTAGAGAACCAGGTATTGCAAGTATCGGGATTCTTCAAGGTGATCGAAGATGTAGATACTTGTGTATGGTATTCGGTTGATAGTAATGATTAAGAGAACTTACTTCTCTTTCAGGTTACTCATAATTGGAAGCACTCCTAAGTTGAGTAATGCTGATCGGCCTCTCTCCATTTAGTTGACATGCACTGAACACAGTTGCATGATTTGAATCTGGTTCAATTAAATCAGTGCCTCTGTTTCTATATTGGATATAGAACAGTTCATATCTTGACATTGTTAAGGTACGTGGAGTTGTCTAGCTTATGCTTAAAACCAGACTTTGGATAACTCAAGGTACGTTTCTGTAATGGCTGTTTGTGGGTTGACCCGGGCTATGACGAGGGTTGATTTTTACCATCTGGAAAATCAATAGTGATATTGTTCTTGACTCGCCACAGTTTTAATAAAAATGGATTTTTTTCCAGAAAATAGTAGTGGGAGTATGGTAGAACTGGAAGTGATTCCAGAACCGCAAATGATTACTGAAGATTTGATAAGAACCTAAAGATTCAATCTAATTTGACATTCCATTGGCCACTTCGCAGATATGGTGGGTAACCTCTGGCACTCGATAGGTACTTTGGTATGCTCAAAGACGGTGACAGGGAGGTTCTTGATTACCCAGACTTGCCATTGCTGTTGTTCTAGACTGTGAGACCCGGCAGGAGGATGACTATAGCGTCGTTCTAAACTAGCTTTATAAGTGTACGTCTATATGACTCTGCCAGAGGGTTGTCGTAGTCAGTGGGAGCAGCGGAAGCATAGTGGACAAGTGGCTTATGTCTATTCATAGACTAAAGCAGATATAGCGGAGATAGATCATCTATTTCTGATATGACAGTCATAGGTTTGACTTCATCAGAATAGGGGATGGATCTGTTAAGAAGGTAGTAGGGTGTGATGTCCTGGTATTAGGATGACATACACAGAGTAGGAAGTGAAATTCCTATACTACGATCGGTTATACTTTGGTTGTCACACAGTGGTTTCTCCACATAGGATATAGATGTTGTTTTTGCACTAGATGCAATAAGGTGATATTGATCCAATCCTGGAGAAACGTTCGGAAGCAGTTTTAGAACATAAGTTGATGTTCTAGGGATATGATGACGGCATCCTCCTTCGGGAGACAGTTATCATTCCAGGCTTCCAAGGCGACCTGGATGACAGAGTGACTGTCAGAGTTATAGTTTTCCCTCTGACGAGGGACAGTAGTTTGGACAGGTGGTCCAAGCGGATACCGAGTGAGGCATGGCACAGGATATTGATTATTTTCAGTTGACGATACAGTCTAAGAAGTTTGGATTTGGAGTTCATTTATGAACTAGGTCCCATCAGATATCCAGATACATTCTAAGACAGGTATTGCTCATTTCGGGAGATGGTTTTCTCCGCGAACTTGAGATAAAGAGAGACATAAAAAGAAACATCAAAGAGGATCCACTCACTGAGGCTATTCCTCGGACGCATTAGTTTCACAAACGGGTTTTGTGAGACTGATTAGTAGAGGAGTTGGGTGTTCGGTATCACACGGGCTGTGAGTATGCGACATCGCAATAATTAGCCTTGAGTGCAAGTGGGAGATTGTTGGAGATAGTGCCCTCAGAGTCAATTATTGGATCACAGGCATGTGATTGCAATGATTGAGAGAGGACCTATACCGTTAGAACAGTCTTACTCAAGATGATAGTATGCTATATGGTTTAGCTTTATCATCGTGTACTGTTTCAGGTGACCTTATAGGTCACTATTGCACGTTGATAGAGCCCTTAGGATTCTTGCTTGACGGCCAGCAGTATGATGGCGATCATATACGTGGGAGCTGGGGTCTATAAGCACATCCTTAAAAGGTCCCTAGTCGTGGGAGTTTCGAGACAGGGCATCGATACTCCAGAATAGACTTGTGTATACAGTCGAGACCCCGACGAGGGGTGGTGGCCGGTCTCACAAGCCACCGGTGTCAGTTGGTTCACCTAAGATGTATACAAGTGCTCATTGGTTATGAGTACACCGGACAGGACTCGCCGGGAATATGCTAGTTGGTCTTATACCTGACGTCAGATAGCAGTTCCCTGGTGACATGTGTATAGGTTAGTTCATCGACCTGAGATCGTCATTTGTCTCGTGTGAGTTCCCATTATACTTTGATTACTACCCTACCACGGCTCAAAAGAGTCGTGCAAACAGGTTTTAGTTGGGTACAGTCCGGAGCCACATGGAGGCAGTGAGCGGATCTGCAGGGGTTCGTCTCTCCCGGTATTGGGGGTGAGGCCGCGCTGTGTCTAGAAGAGCCATTACACAAAGCCCTCGGCCGAGGCAGGAGATTTACTGGTAGGTATTCCAGTAGTATCTCAGGGTG
This sequence comes from Agapanthus africanus, assembly GCA_030015575.1. Lineage (NCBI taxonomy): Eukaryota > Viridiplantae > Streptophyta > Magnoliopsida > Asparagales > Amaryllidaceae > Agapanthus > Agapanthus africanus. Next base: position 513,279,658 of record JASDDO010000024.1, on the reverse strand, counting down.
TTCTGGGCTACACTCCGATACGACTTGTACCGCTTTTGGGGGTCTGACTTTTACCAACCCCCTAGGCCCGCCATGCGATACTCATAGACGAACGGACCGGACTGTACAGATATTGTCACTGACAGGCTCAGTAGGGTGTTGGCATGAGTTCGCTCACAGGCGTCCTTTTTGGTCAATACCTGATAGCCCGTTACGTATGGCTAATACCTCTGACGTGCTAGTGGTTAAATCCACAGCCAAAAGTATTGACGAGTCTTTAGAGTCCCCCACAGACAGTTACTCAAGTTTCGGGCGAAACACTGTAGAGGCCGTATGGAGATATGGCGGGGTTCGATCTTATACGTGCGGTATTGCACGGATCAAGATCGGACGGATAATACTAGCGGGTTTTGGTTTAAGCCGGATCCTAGTATTGTACAGTTTAGATTTTGTCTCATTGCATTTGTATTCGGTCGGAATACAAATGCGGGTATGTATATACAGTCGCAAAATTTTCCTGTAATTTATTACGGAATCAGTTTTCTGAAGTTGCCAGTTTGTATTCCATTTCGGCCAGTTTTCCTTTGTTCCTTCATGGCCGGATTTTTCTGGTGGAGGGGCTAATTTGCATATTTGCAAATTAGCATTGTGGAGGGGGTTTCTTGTAAATGGAGAGATTATGATAGCATCTTTTCTTTTTCTTTCATCATGACTAGTATTAATGAGATGAGGATTGATGGGATTTGGATATGAAAGAGGGTGACATCTTTTTCTTGTGATCACACATTTATATATACCATTTTCTCCTCTTGCATTTTTTGGATCGATTTTTCCTCCACCATGAGCAAGGGGCCGACCACATTTTTTTGGGAGAGGGGATGTTAGTTATATGTATTCCCTAGAGGCCATTACTATACATAGGATGTATATTGTAGTGGATGCTAGGACATATATAGGGAGGACTTTCTTGCTCGACATGATAGTATGCTATCTGGTTGATCTTTACCTTAACGTGTACACTGATTGTCTCTCTGTTACATGTTGGTAAAGCCCTTAGGATGTGTACTTGACTACCTGGACTATGATGCGGATCATACTAGTAGGGACATGGTAGTCCATAAGTACATCCTTCAAAGTCCCTAGCCGTGGGTGTATCGAGACGGGGCATCGATATACCAGAGTAGACTAGCGTATACCTTCTCGACCCATACAGATGGGCGATGGATGATCCCATATCCATTGGTGTTTGACATCAGAGATGATATACGGGTGCTCAGTAGAGACTGGGTACACTGGACGGACTCGCCGAGAACTCCCAGATGGTATTATACCTCACGTTAGATGACAGTTCTCTGGTGACACTGGTACAGAGTAGTCTGTTGACCCGAGATCGTCATAGAGTCTTGTGTGGTTCCCACTGTGCTTTGATTTCCATCTTACCACGTCCAAGAGGGCGTGCAAAACGGTGGTTTTTGGGTACAGTCCCGAGTCACATGGAGGCAATGAGCGATAGGAGGGGATTCGTCTCTCCCGGTATAGGGGGTTGATGTTGCGCTGTGTTCGATTGGCTATAACAGGAAATCCCTGGCCAGGGTTGCTGAGATTTACTGGTATGTGTTACCAGTAGTTTCTCAAATTGTTATAGACCTCATATCGACACGACTTATCGAGCTATTGGGGTTTGACGTTTACCACCCCTAGGCGGGATATGCGACATATCAGACGATCAGACCGGACTGTACGGTAGTGTTACTGGTCGGATTCACTGGAGTGTGAGCGGGCTTGCTCGTCGATCTTCAGATCGCTCAATACTCGGGTGGCCGTTACGTTTAGCAGACCGCTTGCGGCTTGTGGGTGTTTGATATGATCATCATCTGCTGCCGGCGTATTGACGAGTCTTTAGAGTCCTACACAGAGGTTTCCTGGCTCAAGCGAAACGAAATAGGAGCGCATATGAGATATGTGCGGGACCGAGAATAATGCGTGTATGTGATACCGTATTCTATTCTCGCGATGAATGTGTCGAATGGTTGTATGCGATATAACCTAGTTATCGAATCAAGGATTGATTCGATAAGCCGATACATTGTATACTAGTCGGTTGTGTGCGACATGACCGGATCATTGAATCAAGTGTTGATTTAATGATTTAATGCATAATTATATATTTGATATATTACTTTGCATTAACTAGTATTGGTTCACTTTAAATGGATTTTCTCACTTGGTTTGTGCACATTGTATATGTGATATATTTTTGTGCACTTGTATGTATCATGTTTGATGATGCATGCTAAATTGTGTTTTGTGTAAAGTTTAAACCATGGTTATGTAATGGTTAGGGTTTTCATTTTCATATCTATTTATTTATTTGTTTATTCATATTGGAAAATGATAAGCATAATGCAAAATGGTGGCTTTCTTTGGAAGCTTGTTGAAGCTTCATGAAGACTTTGACCAAGTGACTATTTTGTCTCATGCTTAACCCTAACCATTCCATTCAACCATGATTAACTCTCTACACTTGACCATGGTTATTATTATGATAAGTATTGATTTACTTTTGATTTTAAAATTAACTTATCATATCATTTTCTTCTTCTTCTTCCTTGAACTCAAGAAGAAAACCTTGACTTCATCAATGGTGGATTGATGAAATGAGTGAGAAATCCAAATCTAAAGTCTACCCACTTCCTATTTCTTCATCCTCTACCTCTTGCCAAGTAGTAGAGTGTGTTTCCTTCACAAGTTTTCTTGACTTGGTGAAGTTGGAGCTTGATCTAGCGATGCTTCGACGTAGATCATCTTCGGCATGGACATCGACGACCTAGCTCACCATTTCTCCGACGAAGCCGACGCTAGAGCCCGGGAATTCATTTGGACAGCGAGGGGACTTCTTTGCGGAGCTATGGAGGTGGAGCACCGGATCTACAAAGGTTGTATTTCCGTTTACTTATAGTTAAGTTGTTAACTAGTCTCCTTTTCGCCTAGAATTCTAGCCAACGATCCGTACACTAGGGTTTCTCGGCACCGTTTAAATTTGAAATTGGCATGGTTGATGCCTTGTGAGACCTCCTTGGGGTGCCTAGGAACCCTACAGGGAAGGTGTGGGAAATCTCTACATCTCATTCTATGCTTGTATCAAAAATCAAAAAGCTCATTTCCACTTGCTCAAGGTTCATTCTCCTCCACATCCATACAAGGCAACTTCAAACCCTAAGAAACAAAACATTCTACACTTCATCTACAGTATTCTTGGACACGTCGGCTCGCCAACTTCGTGCCCGAGTTGCCTCGGTCCAGAGGTGGGAGCCCGTAAAAGAACCCGTCGATGTGGTGCCCTTTCCGACGAGAAGATGTAGATCGGAGATTCCGCGAGGAGATCGGGACGGAGGCCGAAGACCGAAGGATACGGATCGCTCGGTATAGCATTCTATCCCCTCTCTAGATAGCTAGTAGTAGGTTAATGGTTCGATCCGGGTTTTTTAGGATGCGGTAGTGCCGGTTTAAAGTCAAGAAAAATTTTCGTTTCCGCATTTTGTCCTCAGAAAGATGGCCGGGGCGCTACCGTAGTCTTATAAATACCTGGTAGCCCGTTACGTACAGCTAGTACCTATGACGTGCTAGTGGTTAAATCCATAGCCAATGTATTGACGAGTATTTAGAGTCCCCCACAGACAGTTTCTCAAGTTTCGGGCGAAACGTTGTAGAGGCCGTATGATATATGGCAGGGTCCGATCATATACGTGCAGTAGTGCACGGATCATGATCGGGCGGATCATACTAGTGGGCTTTGGTTTAAGCCGGATCATAGTATTAGATTTGTTGGATTACTTTAGTCTCATCGCATTCGCATTCAGTCGGAATGCGGATGCAGGTATGTATATACAGGTGAGGGGTATCCTTATGATCCGTTACGAGTTTACTTTAGATGTTGCCGGATCTTTTTGTTGGACCAAACATTTGGATTAATGTTTGGATGGTGGAAATAATGAGCTAGAATTCATCATTTTGTGCATTAATTGTGACACATGCAAACCTAGTGACTCATGGTCTCTTTTATTGTGCATATGTCACATTTGATGTTTGATTTGTGTTGATATGATGAGAGGAGAGAGAGAGGGGCTGCCATATGTGAGCTTGGTCTTGTATTTTTCATGGACTCTCTCTCATTCCATCACAAAAGAAAAGAAAAGGAAAAAGAGACCTCTTCTTCTTCTTCTTCCTCTAGCACTTTATCTCCATCAATGGCTTCATCTCTAACCTCCATCCAAGCAATAGATGCAAGAGACAAAGTGATCACAAACATTCTCTACAACACCTTGAACACGTCGGCTAGCACACTTCGTGCCCGAGTTGCCTCGGATGAAGCGGGAGCCCGTAAAAAGAATCGATGATGTGGTGCCCTTTCCGACGAGGAGATCGAGACCGGAGTTGCCGTGAGGAGCTTGGGATGGTGGCCAAAGACCGAAGGACACGGATCGATCGGTATAGCCTTTCTATCCCATCTCTAGATAGCTAGTTATAGGTTAATGGTTCGATCCAGGTTTTAAGCATACGATAGCGCCGCTTTTCTAGTTTAAGAAAAGTTTTTGTTTCCGCATTTTGGCCTCGGAAAGACGACCGGGGCGCTACCGTAGTCTTACAAGTTGCAGGGTTGAAATTATATCTACAGAAAGATCACTGAAAAGGCTTCCTCCAAGATGCACAAGCTTAAAGATCCTAGCAAGAGGATGGGGGTATTGATCCTTAGTACTTAGGCTCTCTCTTCTCTTCTCTTTTCTTTTCTTTCTTGTTCTAAGATTACTATTTTCTTTTAAGTTAATTACTTGTTTCAAAATGATATATGAACTGAACTATTTTAGAAGATAAGGAGAATAAGTGAGGGGTTGTAGGAGGAGGAGTCATCTAGAAAGGATGTGGTAGTTCCATGCAAGTAGGAGGTGTAGCATGGAAGATGGTGGGGTTTTCATGCAAGGAGGAGGTGTATGGATGAAGTGTCATCTAGGTTAGATTATACCATGAGTGTGATTTAAGCTTAACCATGACCTTTATCCTTTTACACTTAAACCCTCACAAATTTCCAATTTCCACAAATAACTAAACTGTTCATAAAACCCCTCATGATACTTATTATTATATAAACAAACTATTTTATTACTAAATCAACCTACTACATATTAAATGGTCTAATAAAATTTAATTTAATATTTTTAATTAAATAAATAAATAAATTAATTATCTAAAATATTTCAAACTATTACACTTCGTCTGATATGTCGCATATCTCGTCTAGGGGTGGTAAACGTCAGACCCCAGTAACTCGATAAGTCGTGCCGATATGAGGCTCATAATGTGTCAAGAAACTACTGATAACACTTACCAGTATATCTCTGAAGCAGCCATGGCCAGGGACTTCTAGTTATAGCCAATCGAGCATAGCGCAACATCAACTCCCAATTCCGGGAGAGACGAAACTCCTCCTATCGCTTATTGCCTCCATGTGATTCGGGACTGTACCCAAAAGCCACCGTTTTGCACGTTCTCTTGAACGTGGTAAGGTGGAAATCAAAGTACGGTGGGAATCACACAAGACTCTATGACGATCTCGGGTCTACAGACTAACCTGTACCAGTGTCACCAGAGAACTGCTATCTGACGATAGGTATAATACCATCTAGGAGTTCTCAACGAGTCCGTTCAGTGTATCCAGTCTCCACTGAGCACCGGTATACTATCTCTGATGTCAAACACCAATGGATATGGGATCATCCATCGCCCATCTACATGGGTCGAGAAACTATACGCTAGTCTACTCTGGTATATCGATGCCCTATCTCGATACACCTACGACTAGGAACATCTGAAGGATGTACTTACCGATTACACTGTCCCTACTAATATGATCTGCATAATAATCCTGATAGTCAAGTACTCATTGTAAGGGCTTTATCAATATGTAACATAGAGACTGTCAGTGTACATGTTAAGACAAAGAGCAACCAGATAGCATACTATCATGTCGAGCAAGAAAGTCCTTCCCATATATGTCCAAGCATCCACTACAATATACATCGTATGTACAGTAATGGCCTCTAGGGCATACATATAATTAACAATGTCCCACTTGCACTAGGGCCATCTGTTGTTTTATCCAATACCCAACAATCAGCAGTGGTTGAAATATCTCATACTCAACTATCCCATAAAAGTCTCTCCTGGAAAAAGGCCTTAGTGAGTGGATCCGCCGTGTTTTCCTCTGAGTCTACTCTCCTAACCTCGATCTCTCTGGAGATCATCCATCTCCATGATCAGGTGATACTGCCTAAGAATATGTCTGGATCACTGATGGGACGGGGGTTCCTAGGCCAAAGCCACAGCTCCATTGTCACACAATGGTAGGAACAAAGTTCATCTCATGAACTTATATACACCCAGACTCCCTCTTTGGTAGTATCGTTGGTATCGATGTATCCAGCCTTTATCGTCTAGTTTGCCACGGTATTTAGCTTGGAACTCTTCCAACATACCGTCCCTCCACTGAGGGTAAAGACAATGCATGTGACTGGCATTCAGTCGTCCTTACTACCCTGGAAACTATCCAGTGATTCTCTGTAACATTTTAAAAAAATATAAAATATTATTTTTTGAAATTAATATTAAAATAATATATTTCCCGAAAACTGTCCGATTTGCGAAATTGGGGTTTTCGAAAAAGGGTATAAGGGTAAATATTGAGAGAGAGGGTTAGAATAAGTGAGGAGAAAGAGAGGGGGCTGCCTCATTTCTTTTCCTCCCCATTTCTTTTCATCTTCACCTTCCCTCCACCTTCACCCTAAGGTATCATCTCAAAAACTCCATCAAAACCCTAAACTCGTTTCATTAAAGTTGATCCCCTCTTCGCCCTCTACACTTTGGACCCATCAATGTTAGGTTTTGAGAACCTTGGGAAGCTAGGGTTTTACTTGGCTACATCCATGAGGTATAATCCATTCCCTTTAGTTTAGTTTCTAGTCTCCTTGCATAATAGTGTAGTTTAGAGGTTGATTTTGTGTGGAATTGTGATCATAGAAATCCCAAGAGAAGGGTTTAGGAAATTGTGGGGAATTAGTGATGTGTAGTGGTTGTACATGACCCTAGGGATCAAATTCTAGACCTAGAACTGAGTTTAGAACCCGGAATACGAACTTAGATGTGTCGATATCGGGTTTTTGTGGATTTTGTGATAGTATTATGGAATCTGATATCACCCGAGACCCTTGTAAAAGAAGTTCCCTTGACCATGAGACGTGCAGGCAACCTTGAATCAACCTTAGAAACCTGAGACCCTCCCCCCATTTTCTGGCCGCAATTTTAATCATTCTGGCTGCAAATTGCGGCCAGAGCAGTGTGGATATTGGTGAAATTTGTTCTGTGGCATTGTTATCCTATATCTAGAACAACCCAATGTGCTAAATCTCTTAGTTTGGCCTAGGGTGAACTCTGGGAGTGGTTTTCCTATGTTGCTATTTTCGTGTTTTTCGTATTCTGAAATTTGGATTTTAGTATTTGATATTGTGTTTGGTTGTTGGATGTTTGTACATCAACAACTAGGGATAATTGATTGGTTTTGCATGCGTGGGCTATAGGTTCTAACCTATAGGCGATCCGTGTGCCGTTTCAATTTTCAGAACTTGATTTTCATAGCATTGCGATATGTGTTATTATTGTAGGTACTTTCGCGTGGATTCCGAAGCGACGGAGCATGGCGTCATCGACTTCAGCAAGCAAAAAGCAAGGTGAGTAGATTTACATCTACGGGGGAAGTCGGGTGGATGGCGTATAGCACCCCTGCAATTTGATGGAAACCGATCTATAGGATATAGTCGTAAAAACCTAGATTAGGAAATTAGAGATATGGTTAAAATGATAATTAAAGATGATATAAGTGATTGAATATATATAAATATATTGAGATATGAGATGAAAGCTTTAGGGATATGAAAAGGGAATGTGAATCACGACTTATAGATTTATAGTTGCATTAGAACAAGTATGAATTTTGAATAACATGACACTTGATGTATATATAAATTGACTTGATGTGAGATATAAATCCAATGAAAAGAATATACGGGGTAATATGAGGACCTGATGATATGTCGGTATACAGATGCGAGTCGTGTGAGATGATTGATAACTTCGCCGTTGGGCATCGTATACTGATATTTATGTTTTGCGTGGTTGTGATCCGCCGTTTGGCGAAGAGCTAGCTCTCGCTTGGGGATGCCCTTATTATCATTATGTATTTGTGGCTGTGGATCAAAAAATACAAATGAGCTGCTGCCCAAATTTTTAAAAGACGAAACTTGTTTTCAAACTAGAAACTTTCACTTGCATTAAGAGAACTTGATTTCCTTATACCTTTATTTCAAAACTTCATCTCTTTTATTTTCTTAAAGAGGTTTAGATTTCTGGGTTTCAGCTTACTTGAATTACGTTACGCCTTTAGACGTTGCGTGATTTAAGTACTGGTCACAAGCTAATATTTCGGGTCGTGATAAAGTTAATATCAGAGCGCTAGGTTTAACCTTGGTTCGAGTCTATGTTTGACTATGCGGAGTCTAGGGTGGGTATGTATTTCGGAACCTAAGCTTGACCTTACAGAACTTAGACTTGAACAGGAGGGTCCTAGACCCGAACTTTCGTCTCATAGGCTGACCCTGATTGATGGAGTAGGTAGCTTGAGTATAGTGACGTACCGTACGTATGTTCCGCGGCATATTTACGCTACGATACTTCACTTAAGAAACCTTAGGATGTACATATTTTGAGATCCTCGGTTCTATTTGTTTCCATGATCATACTCTCATTGATGCTATTCCTTCTTATGATCATGTATCCATTCTGGATCTATCGTTTCCTTTCATGCCGTTGATCTGCTTTCTTCGATACTCGATTGGGGTTCCTGTCACCATGGTGTGAGCGCAGATTGAGCTGCTGCTAGTGATGCGGTCAGGGTGAGCCCATCTGGTATGAGGATTAACCATCGTGGTTTCTGGTGACACGGGAACGTCTCGAGTTAGTATTTATGCGGTGACCTCTCGGGTAGGCGAGTGTTTGGTTTTACACCGGATGATCAGGCCATTGTTAGAGCTGCCAGTTGTGAGAGGACTGTTGATGTGCAGCCTACCTCAGAGGTTGTGATGTCGTCTACCGTGCAGACAGATGACCCAGCTGTTACTGAGATTGATAGGATGTCGCTTCCAGAGCTTACTGTTAGTGAGCGGTGTGTGGTTAATTTAAATAGAGTCTTATTATAAAAATTATATGGGCAAAGAAAGGAGAGAGAGAGAGATTTACTTCTCTCAAACCTTCCCAATCCTAACCCTAACAAGTGAGGAATTACTCACTCATTAGGGAAGTTATGATAAGATTCATTTTTATAATTTTAAAAGACTATCTAAGTTGCAGATAATAAAAGACAGATAAAAATTCAGGAATTAAATTCAGATAAAAGAATGCACGATAAAAAAATACGTTTATTGATGACCTCTTGACGATTACAAGGAAATTAAAATTTAATCTAGAAATTGAAAAGAGGCATCTCAAAAGAGGCACCCCAAAAAGAGGCTGTAGGCTTTCCTATTTATAGATAGGAAAAACCCTAGGTTTACATTCTGATCCATACATGAAATTACAAAACAACCCCAAAGACCGAGTCAAAGCACCGACACCTGCACCGACACATGTATTGCACGGTCGCGGAACCGCGGCAGAATAGCCTGTTTGGCCATGGATCCGCGGTCATTTAGTGGGCTCATGGGCCTAATTCTTTAGGGTTTCTTCAAGTTGCTTTTATCTTCTGTTTTCTTCACTTGGTCTCTCATAATCTTTTCTACTATCTTCCAGATTTCCAACAGTGCAGAATTATGTGGAGTTTTACCGTAAGCATCGCGTTGAAGTCTTGAATCTTTTACTGTCTTTGTGTATTGAACTGTCTACTGATCTTCATTTGTTCCTTGAACTGGTAGGCGACATCATACGGATTCATCTATTGTTGGTCATAGTCTCACATTTGTAGCGTCTTTTCATGAATTTCACTGTATTGTTCTGAGAACCTGTAACCTGCAACTATTTAGCAGATATGGATCAAAAGCACCTATTTATTTGTAATATGATTAAGAATGGGCGATATAATAATGCAAAATTCTGATATGAACAAATACCCCCAAACTTATCTTTTGCTCGTCCCGAGCAAAACCATTTTTATTCTCAACAAAATCCTAACCTCACTTTCGCAGGAAATCGCGATTGCACTGAGCTCATGCAACAAGCCGTTAAACCTCTAGGTGTCCCTAGTAGGAGGAGTGTTGTCTCCTGATGGTTTTCAGCGAATACTACCCACAAAATCCGATCAATTTGGCATGTTGACTTTCATTCTTCAATTCGGTATTCTAGAAAGAAATTCTATTATCTTCAACTTAGAAATCATTAACCCGTATTTTTAACACTCACTTATCATTTATATTAAGATCGTATATGTTCTGCAAATTTATTAAGCTTTCAGCATCTTTTGAATTTTCCTTCTAAGGTTCCATCTCAACTTAGGAATTTATATCATCTCTACTGAAGGTATAAGCCCTATCTTTCATTCCTATCTCTCATCTAAACCCCAATCATATACCCCTACATGTGTGTATGTATCACCCCTACACTTGGAAATTCAATTCAAGCTATCATACTCTTTTCCATCTTCCAAAATACTTTTAGTTGGTGAATTTTAGATGAAATTGCTCACACATTCTTCATGCGACCGTTAATAATTCTTGAGATACTAACGACTGATTACAAAATGTGTTCGCACATTAAGGCGTAATTCCTCGTCTTGTAATACCTAAGTCTTTAGCAATGACTCCCAAACCAGTTGGTCTAAGGCACTAGGTGATAAAGCACCCTCGCTATAATTTTTTTATTTATGCAGCCTTAAGTAATTACAAAACCAGTGTTCATTTTTTTTATATCTCTTTATTCACTCTTGTACTTTTATTTTATTTTCCTTCATACTAAGGATTTTGGACAAGAGCATTTCAAGGTATCCTCTACTATCCCAAGTTTCAAGGTGCGTGTACGTGCAAGTTGTAGGGTATATATTTTCAGAATTTAGACTTAAGGTTCAGAATTATTTTTTAGACTTACACTTTACATAAAAATTTCAATACCCTTCCCTTATTTTGACTTAGCCAAAGAACTGAACTCAAAATTTGCCTATTTCTAAATAAACTATAAGGACATATATTTTCTACAGTTAAACTTTAAGAAAGGTTATTTTTAATGTTTTTAACTTACTAAGTTTAGGATCTAATTTTTTCCTAGCTAGTCAACCGTGTTGTTAAACTTAAGTCAAATATGGCCAAAATTGAACTTTTCAATTTTTATAATTTTTAAAAAAAATTTCAATTTTTATGGGTTTTAAAATAAGTATGCAAATGCAAAAATATACATATGAATGCAAAAGAAGAAAGCTTACCGAGCACACCCCCAAACTTAAACTTAACAGTATCCTCACTGTCAGGCTACACTAAGAGGGTCAAAGTTGTCGGCACTCCCCTGTTTATTTAAAAAAAAAAAAATTTAACAGAAAAAGAAAACAAAATATATATACAAAAAGGTCTCCCCAAACTTAAGTGAAACAGTGTTTCCACTATTTAAGCGTTAAAGTTCAGAGTTAGGGAGGAGAAAAACACAGTATCAAGCTATAATTAGCCTTACACAGGCCAAAGGTTAGCACCAACCATTTGAAGAATTTATCAATGTAACGTATAGGTTGGTGGAAGAACATGTTATATAGAGCCAAGAAGAATTGGGGAAGAGATAAGTGGTGGTATGGAAAGGGTTTACGTGAACGTGAATGTGAGGAGATAAGAGGTGATGATAAATAAAAACGAGAATGTGAATTATCAGAAATGAGTGGAATATTGGCATTCTCGTATTTTATATGAAGAAAGGGTGGTGGTTCAACTTCTATAGGTGGAGGTTGATTAATCACAAAATCCTTGTTGTTTAGGAATGCAAGTTCGTCAGCGAAAAGTTCTTCAAAACTCTCATCGATGTAATTGAACATTTTACTGTCAGTAAGTTTTGCGTCAGAATTTATCATACTTGATTTGTCAAAAATTATGGAGGTAGGAGACTCGAAAAACTCATGTACCTCATTTTCAAAAGTATCCAAATCAAGTTGGCTTTCTGGAATGATCAAACTTGAATTATCGGATTGTGATTCATCAACACTCGCTATCATTAAAGGAATATTAGAAGAAGAACCAGAGAAAGTGGGAGAAAGAAGTTGAATACAAACTTGAGGGTGGAAATAGAGTGTATAAATTAGCACAATTTGTAATGACCGAAGTTGAATACAAACTTGAATTTTTCAATTTTCATCTTGTTCTTTTTGAAAGGTTTTTGTTCAAGTGTGTAGGCTTAGAGTAAACTCTGTTTTAGATCTGGAGCAAACCCAGTGAACAAATCAAGAAATAGAGGATCTGAACAGACATGGGAGAATCCAAACAACATAAAGAAAAAAATTTGGAGATCTAAATCAACTAAACCACCGCGGAACCACGGCAGAATAGCCCGTTTGGCCGCGGATCCGCGGCCATTTGGTGGGCTCATGGGCCCAATTCTTTAGGGTTTCTTCAAGTTGCTTTTATCTTCTGTTTTCTTCACTTGGTCTCTCAGAATCTTTTCTACTTTCTTCCAGATTTCCAACAGTGCAGAATTATGTGGACTTTTACCGTAAGCTTCGCGTTGAAGTCTTGAATCTTTTACCGCCTTTGTGCATTGAACTGTCTACTGATCTTCATTTGTTTCTTGAACTGGTAGGCGGCATCATACGGATTCATCTATTGTTAGTCATAGTCTCACATTTGTAGCGTCTTTTCATGAATTTCACTTTATTGTTCTGAGAACCTGTAACCTGCAACTATTTAACAGACATGGATCAAAAGCACCTATTTATTTGTAATATGATTAAGAATGGGCGATATAATAATGCAAAATTCTGATATGAACAGTTGTCCGGCCTATGTTGAAAGACAAAATCCGGACAAACTCGAGGCAAGGTTAGTTCTGTAAGTTTGTTGGATATCCCAAACATTTGCGAGGGAATATCTTCTACCAAACCGAGGAACAAAAGGTGTTTTGTTTCTCAACATGCCATCTTTTTCGTAAAACAAAATTAGTGGTCATGAGGTAGAACTGGAAGGAGTTCCAGTTATACAAACTGGAACTAGTGATTTAGTAGAACCAAAGGATTCAATAGTCTCCAACGAACCTCAGCCTCTCCGCGAATCTGGTAGGGTTCCTCATCCCCCTGAGAGATACTGCGGTTTTCTCAATGACAATGGGAGCGAAGATTGCATCATGGTAGATGATGACCCAACTAGGTTCAGGAAGGCCATCACGAGTGGGGGCTCTATGAAATGGCTGGATGCTATGAAATAAGAGATGGAATACATGTACACCAACAAAGTATGACTTTGCATGTTTCTCCTGAAGGGGTTAAACCCAACAGGAGCAAGTAGTTCATTGAGAAAGAAACCAGGTGTAGATAGAAAAGTTGAGACTTTCAAAGCTAAACTTATAGTAAAAGGTTTTCGTCAATAACCAGGTGTGGATTATGATGAAACCTTTTCTCCAGTGGTTATGCTTAAGTCCATCAGGATTAAAACACACATCGCGGAGTTGGAACATCTGTTTTGATATGGCAGTCAAAGAGTTTGACTTCATCAAAAAGATAGATGAACCTTGTATATACAAGAAGGTTGTAGAGAGTAAGGCTGTCTTCCTCGTATTGTACGTAGATGATATACTCTTGATAGGAAATGAGTTTCCTATGCTACACTCGATCAAGCTCCTTTTATCACGAGGATTCTCTATGAAAGATCTGGGTGATACCTACTACTGTAGGGTTACTAGGCACTCTAACAAGGTTCTACAAAATATCAAACATGCCCGATTAAAATTTTAGCCGTGCCTAACAACCCTAAACAAGATCTTTGCTAGAAAATTAGGGTTTCACATGCAAGTAAATAGCATTTATGACTAAGTGAATACGAAATACAACCTTTGTAGATCGGTCCTTCACTTCATTAGCTCCTTGTTGAAGTCCCTTGGCTGCGATCGTGGTTCACCCGGACTCTTGCATGGCTTCACGAGGAGAAAGAAGCGTTCTTGCTTGAAGTCTTCGAGGCCGAAGATGATCTACGTCGAGAGAATATCAACTCAAGCTACTACTTCACTAACTAGAGAATTAGTGAAGCAAACACCCTATACTAAAGTGCTAGTCTCGTGGAGGATGGAGAAATAGGAAGTGGGTTCTCTTTAGAATTTTATTTCTCACAATCTTTTGCTCACTTTTTAAAACCTTAGCAAGCTTTTTCTTTTTGCTCAAAGAAGAAGAAGATGAACAAAAGAAAAAAGATGAGAATAATGATCAAGCGAGAGAGCTAACCATGGTGAGTGAGTATCATATACTAACTCATGTAGAGACTTAATCATGGCTAAGTGTGATGGTTAGGTTAGCAAAGATCCAAAGTAAAAACAAACTTAGTGGACTAAGTCAATGCATCCACAAGCTTCCACAAGCTTCATGCAATTTCCTTTTGCTCCACTAATTTTGTAATTACTTTAAATATATTAAACCCAACATAACAAATAGCATGGTGTAAGTCTCATACACCCATGAATGTTGTATCATCAACCATGATACAAAAAGAAAACACATTTTAATATATATCACATATATATTAAAGTTGTGCACATGTGAGAAAAATCCTTAAGTGAACAAGTGTTAGTTAATGTAAACTAGTATATCTAATATACAATTATACACTAAATTATTAAATCAACATTTGACTTAATAATCCGGTCATATCTCATATAACCGACTAACATCCATTGTATCGACTTATCGAATCAACACTTGATTCGATAACCCGGCTATATCATATATAACCGACCGATACAAAAAGTCGCGAGAATAAAATACGGTATCACATACACGCATTATTCTCGGTCCCGCACATATCACATACGTGCTCCTATTTCGTTTTGCCTGAGCCAGTAAAACCTCTATGTAGGACTCTAAAAACTCGTCAATACGCCGGCAGTAGGTGATGATCACATCAAGCACCCACAAGCCGTCGGCGGTACTAGCTGGAAGTAACGGCCACCCGGGTATTGAGCGATCAGAAGATCAGCAAGCAAGCCCGCTCCAACTCCTGTAAAAGCCTGCCTGTAACACTTCCCGTATAGTCCGGTCTCCTCGTCTGATATGTCGCATATCAAGTCTAGGGGTGGTAAACGTCAGACCCCAATAACCGATAAGTCGTGCCGATGTGAGGCTCATAACGGGTCGAGAAACTACTGGTAACACTTACCAGTAAATCTCTAAATCAGCCCTGGCCAGGGACTTCCCTGTTATGGCCAATCGAGCACAGCGCAACATCAACCCCCAATACCGGGAGAGACGAAACCCCTCCTATCGCTCATTGCCTCCATGTGACTCGGGACTGTACCCAAAAACCACCCTTTTGCACGCCCTCATGGACGTGGTAAGGTGGAAATCAAAGCACAGTGGGAATCACACAAGACTCTATGACGATCTCGGGTCTACAGACTAACCTGCACAAGTGTCACCAGAGAACTGCCATCTGACGTGAGGTATAATACCATCTGGGAGTTCTCGGCGAGTCCGTCCAGTGTACCCAGTCTCCACTGAGCACCCGTATACCATCTCTGATGTCAAACACCAATGGATATGGGATCATCCATCGCCCATCTCATGGGTCGAGAAGCGTATACGCTAGTCTACACTGGTATATCGATGCCCTGTCTCGATACACCCACGACTAGGAACATTAAGGATGTACTTATGGACTACACTGTCCCCACTAGTATGATCTGCATCATAGTCCAGGTAGTCAAGTACACATCCTAAGGGCTTTACCAACATGTAACTATAAGACAGTATCAAGAGACAAGTATACATGTTAAGATAAAGAGCAACCAGATAGCATACTATCATATCGAGCAAGAAATTCCTCTCTATATATGTCCAAGCATCCAATATAATATACATCATCTGTACAATACTGGCCTCTAGGGCATACATACAATTAACAATCTCCCACTTGCACTAGGGCCAGCTGCTGTAGTATCGCATACCTAGTATCCCGAAGAGTCTCTCAAACTGTATCTGGGGAATGGCCATCGTGAGTGGATCCGCAGTGTTGTTCTTCGTGTCAACCCTCCTGACCTCGTTCTCCCGGCGATCAACTATCTCCCGGATCAGGTGATACCGCCTCAGAATATGCCTGGATCGCTGATAGGACCTGGGTTCCTTGGCCAAAGCCACCGCTCCATTGTTATCACAATACAAAGGTATTGGATGCTCAATGGATGGAACCACTCCAAGTTCAGTAATGAACTTCTTGATCCAGACAGCCTCTTTGGCAGCATCGTTGGCAGCGATGTATTCAGCCTCCATCGTCGAGTCTGCCACGGTTTCCTCCTTGGAACTCTTCCAGCTAACCGCCCCTCCGTAAAGGGTAAAGACAAATCCCGTGTGCGACTTAGAGTCGTCCTTATCACTCTGGAAGCTCGAATCGGTAAAGGACTCCACTTGGAGTTCTCCGTTACCATACACCAAGAGCATCTCCTTAGTCCTTCGTAAGTACTTGAGAATGCTCTTCACAGCTGTCCAGTGACTCTCTCCAGGATCAGCTTGATACTTATTCACTACACTTAGTGAGTATGCTACATCGGATCTGGTACATAGCATCGCGTACATGATAGAGCCTACAGCCGAAGCATAAGGTATCCCTTGCATGCGAGCTCTCTCCAAATCAGTCTTGGGAGACATCTCTTTGGAGAGAGTGAGTCCAGAGATCGTGGGTAAGTTCCCACGCTTGGATTCTTCCATACTAAACCTCTTTAGTATGGTGTCAATGTACCTGGATTGGGACAATACCAATATCCTTTTAGATCTATCTCTATAGATCATAATTCCCAGTATGCAGGAGGCATCACCTAGATCTTTCATTGAGAATCTTTGTGATAAGAAGAGCTTGACCGATTGCAGCATAGGAATGCTATTTCCTATCAAGAGTATGTCGTCCACGTACAATACGAGGAAGACAACCTTATTCTCTGCCATCTTCTTGTAGATACAAGGTTCATCTACGTTTTTGACGAAATCAAACTCTTTGATAACGACGTCAAAGCAGATGTTCCAGCTCCGCGATACTTGCTTTAATCCATAAATGGATTTAAGCAGCTTGCACACCTTCCCGCTGCTCCTCCTATCTACGAAGCCCTCTGGCTGAGTCATGTACACACACTCTTCTAAATCACCGTTTAGAAAGGCGGTCTTAACATCCATTTGCCAGATTTTGTAGTCATGATATGCAGCGATGGCAAGCATGATCCGGATGGATTTAAGCATAGCCACTGAAGAAAAGGTTTCGTCATAGTCCACACCTGGTCTTTGACGAAAACCCTTTGCAACAAGTCTAGCTTTGAAAGTCTCCACTTTCCCATCTACACCAAGTTTTTTCTTGAAGATCCACTTGCTCCTAATGGGTTTTACCCCTTCAGGAGCATCTTCCAAAGTCCATACTTTGTTGGTGTACATGGATTCCATCTCGGACCGCATTGCATCCAGCCATTTCACTGAGTCCCCACTCGTGATGGCCTGCTCGAAGCTAGTTGGGTCATCATCTTCCATGATGCAATCCTCGCTCACACCATCCATGAGAAAACCGTGGTATCTCTCAGGTAGGTGAGGAACCCTACTAGATCGGCGGAGTGGCTGGGGTTCATCGGGAACTACCGAATCCTCTGGTTCCACCAGATCTTCTGTTGCAGCTTTTGTAGCTGGAACCTCTTCCAGTTCTACCTCATGACCACTAATCTCTTTTGCAAGAAATTCCTTTTCTAAAAAGGTGACATGCCGAGAAACAAACACCCTTTGTTCCTCAGTGTGGTAGAAGATATACCCTTGTGAATTCTTGAGATATCCTACAAATTTGCATAGAACAGACCGAGCCTCGAGTTTGTCCGGATTTTGTCGTTTGACATAGGCTGGACAACCCCATATCTTTACATAGTTAAGACATGGTCTCTTCCCTTTCCATATCTCATATGGAGTGGTAGGCACAGATTTGGTGGGGGCCATATTCAATAGATGTATGGCTGTTTCTAGCGCATACCCCCAGAAGGAAATAGGTAACTCAGCTGTGCTCATCATAGAGCGCACCATATCTAATAGGGTGCGGTTCCTCCGTTCTGATACACCGTTGTGCTATGGTGTATATGGAGGAGTCAGCTTCCTGGACTTCCTGTTTGGTTCTCGACTTCTTGTTTATATTCTCCAAATTTCTCAAAAACTTCAGACTTGTGTTTTATCAAGAACACATGTCCGTATTTTGAGAGATCGTCAGTGAATGTAATGAAGTACGAAGAACCATCCCTGGCATGTGTAGACATGGGACCGCATACATCGCTATGTATCAGTCCTAAGAGTTCAGTAACTCTTTCTCTGTGTCCCATAAACGGAGTTTTGGTCATCTTGCCTTTGAGACATGACTGACAAGTGTCATAAGATGAAAATTCGAACGGTTTCAAATATCCATCCTTATGCAACTTAGCTAGCCGTGTCGCATTTATATGACCGAGTCTACAATGCTGCAAGAAGGATTCGTTCAGTTCTGAAATCTTCCTCTTGTGTGTGTTTGTTATGCTCAGAACTGTTGATTGATTTAGAACATAAATGCCATTGCACAACGTGCCTGATCCAGCCAACTTTTGGTTAAGGAAAATGTTCATAACATTATCCTGTAATACAAAATTATATCCCTCTTTACTTAACAAAGAAACCGATATAATGTTGCATATCAGGTTCGGCATGTAATAGCATTCATTCAGAATCAATGTATTACCAGTTAGCAATACAAGGTGATATTCCCCGACGGTTTTAGCTGCAACAATTGCACCATTTCCAACCCTTATGTCTTTATCACCTTCTCCAAGTTCTCTACCTTTCCTAAGCCCATGTAACTGATTACATATATGGGATCCTGACCCGGTATCTAATACCATGGACGTAGAGCAAATAGAGAAACAGTTCTCTGTAACGAACACACCCGAAGAAAATGCATCAACATGTACTTTCTTTATTCGGGTGGCATAGGAATCCTGGTATTCCCCTATATTCCGTTCAGTCTTATAACTTTTATAAGAAAGAACGGAACCAACGTTCCCCAGCACAGTATAACATGCGGGTTCGGTAAATACATCCATATTATTATCTTTATTAAGGAATGATATGGTCGCTACCTGGAGAGAGAGAGAAGAAAACACTTTAGCGTATGCTCTTGCAAGATCAGATTGGTTATTATTTTATCTAATCAGGATGGCTCCCACTGTTTTTATCAAATCTTCCTTCAAACCCTAAAAGGAAAGACTAGCCGGGATTAATTACACCCTACAATTTCGCCAATCTTTCAGCCAGGCCAGTGTCGGTACTTTGAGGGAGGTTCCCCGTGCTTTCGCACGGACCTAATTAAAGTAAACATCGTTTTCCCAGAGGCGTAACCCCGTTGACACCTTTCTAGACACTTACTTGATCGGCTAATTGTCCTGTGTAAAACTCTCCCAGGAGTAACAATTACTCGCAGTGGGTATCGGGATCCAACTATCTCATAGAAGGTATGCAATCTCATTGCAAATTTCAACACTTGAAATTCCCGATAATATTTTTCCCCTAACGTGCTATGACCTTGACGAAAGCCAACAAACCATAGCCCTCTAGTCAAGTTCAACCCGTACATTTCTTGACTGAATTAAACCCACCCGCACGACCCTTGACGAAAGCCAACAAAGCCGTACGACTACCCTAATCCAATCGCATCATATGCAGCAGATAAGCAGCATATAGCTACCGCACACTACACCTTGACGAAAGCCAACAAATGCAGCACGAATACTATATACAACTTATTTGAAATGACGGAGGGCTACGACAGGTTTTTCTGAAAACCTATTGCTTAATAAACTTGATATCGTTGTAGAATCATGTGAAATTTTGAAATGGAGTGATTTTGATGCTTTCATTAGTTTTGCTAAAGAGGTCACTCCCGGTGAAGGGATCTCGGCTCTTTCCTCATCGAATAAAGTGCAGGTCATATCATATATATCACTATGCAAAGCAAAACTCTAAAAGCAATCAAAATACAAACCGAGTTTTGTAGTATCTGCCAGTTTTGCTAAAGAGGTCACTCCCGGTGAAGGGATCTCGGCTCTTTCCTCATCGAATAAGGTGCAGGATATATCATATATATCGCTATGCAAAGCAAAAACTGTAGCTATCCTTTTTTTTTGAAAAATTTGATTCTACAACATCTTTTAGGTTTCTTTTCTTTCATTAATCACATTAATGAAGTCCCATCATTTAAGTCACCTAAACATCACAGATAAATACGACGTACACTTATGCCATCCGCATTCGCCTCGATGTCCCCTCGTGCACCGTTAGGTTAGGTAACTAACGGCAGAGCGAGGCAGGGCTAGCGCGGGTGTAAAACATAAGTAACGTCTATATAATATATCATATATACTATATACAGTATTTATCACAACACATCAAATGATTACATCACAGATATCGTAGCAGAAAAAACATATGAAACATTGGATATACTAGAACGTCCGTGTTTTATTTTGAGTCTCTATAAAACACGGATTCCACGGTCGCGATGAATAGCCAAACCCACACCCCTAGACCCCTACGAGAGCGGCAAGCAACCCTTCCAATTCTAGAGTTAGGAGACCCGGACTCGACTCCTCGAGTTGGTCTCCCACTGGACTCCAGAACCTGGTTACTTGTGCTCTCTTCCTTGGGTCTATCCTAGTGCGGAAAAGTAAATAATATACAAATGGTGACATCAACCTCATCCCGGAAGTGCCCCAATAAAAGAATATTACATACATTTAATTTTACATGAATGAAAATAAAAACTCTCATCTCACATAAAAAAAAACCCGGCTATTTAGAACGCGACGATCCAATATAACATATCCAGCAACACATAACATCACATGTCATCAACGTAAGTAAATATGCGCATCCCAATTGTCATTGACATATAGCAACAAAACCGGCGATATCACATATTACACTTACGGTCGCAGAAAAGAAAGTGTAAAAATACAACATTTGGAATCCACAATCTCTTTAGATATCGTAAATCCGAAATATCACATATTTCGCATTTCATGCCTAACTATATGAATTCCACATATTGTATCACATTCCAGATAAATAGACAGTATTAAACTTTCCGATCGAATAATCAAATACCCAAGATTTTCTTAATAGCTCAACACTTGAGCGGAGTTCAAAACTTCCAGAATACGTCACAGTACCAACGGTCCAGCCGTAGAAGGGTCAAGCCAACGCCTCACATGTGGCACGCCGTACTGCCCCAAACCCTAAGGTTCAAAAGGTAGTTCAAGACGGTCACATAATCAAGTTAAGGTTTGTTGTCTTCTAGAGGGTCCATCACGTTACTTGCACGTTTTTCCGAAAGATCTAAACTCAAGAAAAATTCAACACTTGAAAGTTTTTCGTGCCGGGAAATAATGAGTTAATGATATCCGTTCGAACATTTTAACAATTTCTAAATATCCGGAAAACAGCACGAAATTAAATATTCCGATCGAATCAACGAATACAAAATAAAACCCAGAACACTCAACACTTGAGCCAGTTTAAAAATACCCAGAAAATATAAATCACAGAAATAGAGATTATAGTGCAAAAATGAGGGAATATATCCTCTGTACTGCCGCGGATCCGCTGCCCAAGAGCGGTACGGACGCGGTTCCGCGGCGGTTTGGACGTATTATACTCTCGTTTTCCACTAAAATTCTTATATTTTCCTGCTGATTTTTTTAGGCATTTTTAATTCAGAAAAATCACAGTTTTTAAAATTTGTCCAAAGAAGGGTTCATTTTGGCGTTTCGGGGTTCGTTCGGAGTTTTAACTTTGTATACTCGTTCTCTAATGCACTAGCTAGGCTCTGATACCACTGTAGGGTTACTAGGCACTCTAACAAGGTTCTACAAAACATCAAACATGCCCGATTAAAATTTTAGCCGTGCCTAACAACCCTAAACAAGATCTTTGCTAGAAAATTAGGGTTTCACATGCACGTAAATAGCATCTATGACTAAGTGAATACGAAATAAAACCTTTGTAGATCGGTCCTTCACTTCATTAGCTCCTTGTTGAAGTCCCTTCACTGCGATCGTGGTTCTCCCGGACTCTTGCATGGCTTCACGAGGCGAAAGAAGCGTCCTTGCTTGAAGTCTTCGAGGCAGAAGATGATCTACGTCGAGAGAATATCAACTCAGGCTACTACTTCACTAACTAGAGAACTAGTGAAGCAAACACCCTATACTAAAGTGCTAGTCTAGTAGAGGATGGAAAAATAGGAAGTGGGTTCTCTTTAGAATTTTATTTCTCACAATATTTTGCTCTATTTTTAAAACCCTAGCAAGCTTTTTCTTTTTGCTCAAAGAAGAAGAAGATGAACAAAAGAAAAAGATGAGGATAATGATCAAGTGAGAGAGCTAACCATGGTGAGTGAGTATCATATACTAACTCATGTAGAGACTTAATCATGGCTAAGTGTGATGGTTAGGTTAGCAAAGATCCAAAGTAAAAACAAACTTAGTGGACTAAGTCAATGCATCCACAAGCTTCCACAAGCTTCATGCAATTTCCTTTTGCTCCACTAATTTTGTAATTAATTTAAATATATTAAACCCAACATAACAAATAGCATGGTGTAAGTCTCATACACCCATGAATGTTGTATCATCAACCATGATACAAAAAGAAAACACATTTTAATATATATCACATATATATTAAAGTTGTGCACATGTGAGAAAAATCCTTAAGTGAATAAGTGTTAGTTAATGTAAACTAGTATATCTAATATACAATTATACACTAAATTATTAAATCAACATTTGACTTAATAATCCGGTCATATCTCATATAACCGACTAACATCTATTGTATCGACTTATCGAATCAACACTTGATTCGATAACCCGGCTATATCATATATAACCGACCGATACAAAAAGTCGCGAGAATAAAATACGGTATCACATACACGCATTATTCTCGGTCCCGCACATATCACATACGTGCTCCTATTTCGTTTTGCCTGAGCCAGTAAAACCTCTATGTAGGACTCTAAAAACTCGTCAATACGCCGGCAGTAGGTGATGATCACATCAAGCACCCACAAGCCGTCGGCGGTACTAGCTGGACGTAACGGCCACCCGGGTATTGAGCGATCAGAAGATCAACAAGCAAGCCCGCTCTAACTCCTGTAAAAGCCTGCCTGTAACACTTCCCGTACAGTCCGGTCTTCTCGTCTGATATGTCGCATATCAAGTCTAGGGGTGGTAAACGTCAGACCCCAATAACCGATAAGTCGTGCCGATGTGAGGCTCATAACGGGTCGAGAAACTACTGGTAACACTTACCAGTAAATCTCTAAATCAGCCCTGGCCAGGGACTTCCCTGTTATGGCCAATCGAGCACAGCGCAACATCAACCCCCAATACCGGGAGAGACGAAACCCCTCCTATCGCTCATTGCCTCCATGTGACTCGGGACTGTACCAAAAAACCACCCTTTTGCACGCCCTCATGGACGTGGTAAGGTGGAAATCAAATCACAATGGGAATCACACAAGACTCTATGACGATCTCGGGTCTACAGACTAACCTGCACAAGTGTCACCAGAGAACTGCCATCTGACGTGAGGTATAATACCATCTGGGAGTTCTCAGCGAGTCCGTCCAGTGTACCCAGTCTCCACTGAGCACCCGTATACCATCTCTGATGTCAAACACCAATGGATATGGGATCATCCATCGCCCATCTCATGGGTCGAGAAGCGTATACGCTAGTCTACACTGGTATATCGATGCCCTGTCTCGATACGCCCACGACTAGGAACATTAAAGGATGTACTTATGGACTACACCGTTCCCACTAGTATGATCTGCATCATAGTCCAGGTAGTCAAGTACACATCCTAAGGGCTTTACCAACATGTAACTATAAGACAGTATCAAGAAACAAGTATACATGTTAAGATAAAGAGCAACCAGATAGCATACTATCATATCGAGCAAGAAAGTCCTCTCTATATATGTCCAATCATCCAATATAATATACATCATCTGTACAATACTGGCCTTTAGGGCATACATACAACTAACAACTACATCTTGAGGATCAAGATCTATAGAGATAGATCTAAGTGGATGTTGGGAGTGTCCCAAATCCAGGTACATTAACACCATACTAAAAGGGTTTAGTATGGAAGATTCTAAGCGTGGTGGTTCACCCACTTACTCAGGAATCACTCTCTCCAAAAGGATGTCTCCCATGACTAATTTGGAGAGAGCTCGCATACAAGGGATACCCTATGCTTCGGCAGTAGGCTCTATCATGTATGCGATGTTATGCACCAGTCCAGATGTAGCTAACTCACTAGGTGTAGTGATAAGAAATCAATTGGATCTTGGGAGAATCACTGGACAGCTGTGAAGGACATTCTTAAGTACTTGAGAAGCACTGAAGCAATGTTCTTGGTGTTTGGTGAAAGTGAACTCCAGTGGGAGTCCTTTACCAATTCGAGCTTCCAGAGTGATAAGGTCGACTGGAAGTCAGTTTCAGGCTTTGTCTTTACCCTCAGTGGAGGGACGGTATTTTGGAAGAGTTCCAAGCTAAATACTATGGCAAACTAGACGATAAAGGCTGAATACATCGTTACCAACGATACTGCCAAAGTGGCTGTCTGGATATTTCTTGTTCATGAGATGAACATGGTTCCTACCATTGAGCGTCTAATAATTGTTATTGTGACAACAATGGAGTTGTGGCATTGGCCTAGGAACCCCGGTCCCATCAGCGATCCAGGCATAATCTAAGGCAGTATCATCTGATTAGGGAGATGGTTGATCTCCAAGGGATCGAGGTAAGGAGAGTTGACGCGAAGGAAAACACGGCGAATCCACTCACAGAGGCCCTTCCCTGGAGAGACTTTTATGGGGCGTTGAGTATGAGATACTACAACAAATGGCCTTAGTGCAAGTGTGAGATTGTTAGTTATATATATGCTCTAGAGCCCATTATTGTACATATGATGTATATTATAGTGGATGTTTGGACATATATAGGGTGGACTTTCTTACTCGACATGATAGTATGCTATCTGGTTACTCTTTATCTTAACATGTACACTTATTGTCTCTCTATTACATGTTGATAAAGCCCTTAGGATGTGTACTTGACTTCAAGGATTATGATAGAGATCATACTAGTTGGGTCTGGGTAGTTTGTGAGTACATCTTTTAATTGTTCCTAGTCGTGGGAGTATCGAGACAGGGCATCGATATTCCAGAGTAGACAAGCGTATACGTTTCTTGACCCATATGATGGGCGATGGATGATCCCACATCCATTGGTGTTTGACATCAAAGATTGTATATGGGTGCTCAGTGGAGACTGGGTACACTGAACAGGACTCACCGAGAACTCCTAGATGGTATTATACCTCACGTCAGATAGCAGTTCTCTGGTGATACTGGTACAGGTTAGTCTGTCGACCCGAGATCGTCATAGAGTCTTGTGTGTCTCCCACTATGCTTTGATTTCCACCCTACCACGGATCTACTGAGTCGTGCAAAATGGTGGTTTTTGGGTACAGTCCCGAGTCACATGGAGACAATGAGCGATAGGAGGGGATTTTGTCTCTCCCGGTATTGAGGGTTGATGTTGCGCTATGCTCGATTGGCCATAACAAGAAATCCCTGGCCAGGGTTGCTGAGATTTACTGGTAAGTGTTATCAGTAGTTTCTCGAACCGTTATGGGCCTCACATCAGCGTGACTTATCAAGCTATTGGGGTCTGACGTTTTCCATCCCTAGGCTGGATATGCGACATATCAGACGAAGAGACCGGACTGTACGATAGTGTTACTTATTGGATTCGCAGGAGTATGAGCAAGCCTGCTTATTGATCTTCTGATCGCTCAATACCTGGGAGCCGTTACGTACAGCTAGTGCCGCTGACGGTTTGTGGATATATGATATGATCACTGCCTACTGCTAGCGTATTGACGAGTCTTTAGAGTCCTGCACAGAGGTTTCCTGGCTCAGGAGAAACGAAGTAGAAGCGCATATGTGATATGTGCGGAACCGAGATTAATACGTGTATATGATACCGTATTCTAATCTCGCGATATGTGATATCGGTCGGTTATATGTGATATAGCCGGGTCATCGAATCAAGTGTTGATTCAATAAGTTGATATAAATTATATTAGTCGGTTATATGTGATATAGCCGGATTATTAAATCAAATGTTGATTTAATAATTTAATATATAATTATATATTTAATATATTAATATACATTAACTAATATTAGCTCACTTAAGTATTTCTTTTTCTCACTTGTGCACATTTAATATATATGTGATATATATTATTGTGTCATGCTAGTTGATACATGCAACATGGGTGTATGAGACTTACACCATTCTTTAGATAATTAAAAGGTTTTATTTATTTAAAGTAATTCAAAATTGGTTGGAAATTAATCATGGTTGATGCTTAGTGGAAGCTTGTAGAACCCATTGACTTAGTCCACTAATTTTGTTTTACTTAAAATATTTATTAACCCAACCATTATTTTTAGCCATGGTTTAGTCTCTACATGAGTTAGTATATGATATTAACTCACCCATGGTTGCTATTCTCACCCATTTTTCACTCTCATTCCATTCTCATCTTCATCTTCTTCTTCATCTCCAAAAGCTCTCTAGCTTTTTGGAAAGTGAAGAAATATAGCGAGAAAAATTATTCTAAAGTGAGCAAAAATCCTACTTCATCGACCTATACTAGATTAGCCATTTAGTTTAGCTTGTTTGCTTCACTAATTCCCGATTAAAGAAGAGGTAGCTTGAGTTGGAGGTTCCTCGACGTAGATCATTTTCGGCCTCGAAGATTTCAAGCAAGCATGTTCGTTTCGCCTTGTGAACCTTTAATAGAGTTTGGGAAATGACTACTTGGAGCGAAGGGGATACTACACGGAGCTTTAGAAGTGAAGGACCGGTCTACAAAGGTTGTATTCCTCATTCACTTAGTGTAATGTTTGATTACATGCTAGCTTAACTCCTAATTTTCTAGTTAGATCCTTGGCATGGGTTGTATAGCTCTCTAGGTTTTCTAAAATTGCATACTTGATGCGCCATAAATCCTAGTCAGGGTGCTATGGAATCCAGCAATAGTGCACTCAAGTCAATTATTGTAATCGCAGGCACGTGATTGTGATGATTGAGGGAGGACCTATACGGGTAGGACAGTCTTACCCAAAATGATAGTATGCTATCTGGTTTGTCTTTATCATCATGTACATGCATTATATGGTATTGTAGATCACTATTACATGTCGATAGAGCCCATATGATTCTTACTTGACTACCAGCATTATGATGGCGATCATATACGTGAGAGCTGGGTAGCCTATAAGCACATCCTTAAATGTCCCCAGTCGTGGGAGTATCGAGACTGGGCATCGATATTCCGGAGTAGACTAGTGTATATGTTTCAAGACCCCGACGAGGGGAGGTGGCCGGTCTCACAAGCCACTGGTGTTGTGACACCTAAGATAGTACATAGGTGCTCACTGGAGATGAGTACACTGGACGGACTCGCCGAGAACTTCTAGATGGTATTATACCTATCGTCAGATGGAAGTTCTCAGGTGGCATAAGTACATGTTAGTATTTGTTAGTTATATGTATGCCCTAGAGGCCATTACTGTACATAGAATGTATATTGTAGTGGATGCTGGGACATATATAGGGAGGACTTTCTTGCTCGACATGATAGTACGCTATCTGGTTGCACTTTATCTTAACATGTATACTTTCTGTCTCTCTGATTACATGTTGATAAAGCCCATAGGATGTGTACTCGACTTCCAGGACTATGATGTAGATCATACTAGTGGGGCCTGGGTAGTCCATGATACATCCTTGAAATGTTCCTAGTCGAGGGAATATCGAGACGGGGCATCGATATTCCAGAGTAGACTAGCGCATATCTTCTCGACCCATGCGATGGGCGATGGATGATCCCATATCCATTGGTGTTTGACATCGAAGATGGTATGCGGGTGCTCAGTGGAGACTGGGTACACTGAACGGACTCGCCGAGAACTCCCAGATGGTATTATACCTCACGTCAGATGGCAGTTCTCTGGTGACACTGGTACAGCTTAGTCTGTTGACCCGAGATCGTCATAGAGTCTTGTGTGTCTCCCACTGTGCTTTGATTTCCACCCTACCACGGCTCTACTGAGTTGTGCAAACAGGTGGTTTTTGGGTACAGTCCCGATTCACATGGAGGCAATGAGCGATAGGAGGGGATTCGTCTCTCCCGGTATTGGGGGTTGATGTTGTGCAATGCTCGACTGGCCATAACAGGAAATCCCTGGCCAGGGTTGCAGTGATATACTGGTAAGAGTTATCAGTAGTTTCACGAATGTTATGGACCCTACGTCGGCATGATTTATCGAGCTATTGGGGTCTGACGTTTACCATCCCTAGGCGAGATATGCGACATATCAGACGAACAGACCGGACTATACGGTAGTGTTACTGGTCGGATTCGCAGGAGTGTGAGCGGGCTTGCTCGTCGATCTTCTGATCGCTCAATACCCGGGTGGCCGTTACGTTTAGCAGACCGCTTGCGGCTTGCGGATGTTTGATATGATCATCATCTGCTACCGGCGTATTGACGAGTCTTTAGAGTCCTACACAGAGGTTTCCTGGCTCAAGCGAAACGAAATAGGAGCGCATATGAGATATGTGCGGGACCGAGAATAATGCGTGTATGTGATACCGTATTCTATTCTCGCGATAAATATATCGAATGGTTGTATGCGATATAACCTAGTTATCGATTCAAGCATTGATTCGATAAGCCGATATATTGTATACTAGTCGGTTGTGTGCGACATAACGGGGTCATTGAATCAAGTGTTGATTTAATGATTTAATGCATATTTATATATTTGATATATTACTTTGCATCAACTAGTATCGGTTTACTTAAGATGGATTTTCTCACTCGGATTGTGCGCATTACATATGCGATATGATTTTGTGCACTTGATTGTATCATGTTTGATGATACATGTCATGCTAGGGTTCAAGTGTAAAGATTAAACCTTGGTTAATGAAATGGTTAGGGTTTATTATTTATTATTCATTTATCTTATTTATTTGTTTATTTATTTTTGATAAATGAATAAAAGAAAAGAGAAAAGAATGGTTGCTAGATTTGGAGTTTAGTTGAAGCTTCATGAAGCTTTGATAAAGTCAACCATACTTATCTCATCCTTAACCCTAACCATACACACTAACCATGATTCATTCTCTACACTTGACCATGGTTAAAATTATGATAAGAATTCATTTTCTTTTCATTTTCTAATAACTTATCATATAACATTTCTTCTTCTTCTTCCTTGCTTCAAGTGAAGAAGCTTGAGGTCATCAATGGTGGATTGATGTTTTGAGTGAGAAATCCAATTCTAAAGTTAACCCACTTCCTATTTCTTCATCCTCTACCTCTTGCCAAGTAGTAGAGTGTGTTTTCTTCACAAGTTTCATGACTTGGTGAAGTGAGAGCTTGATCTTGCGATGCTTCGACGTAGATCATCTTCGGCATGGACATCGACGACCTAGCTCGCTTATTCTTCGACGAAGCCGACGCTAGAGCCCGGGAGTTCACTTGGACAGCGGAGGCACTTCGTTGCGGAGCTATGGAGGTGGACAAACGGATCTACAAAGGTTGTATTTCCGTTATCTTATAGTTTAGTTGTAAACTAGCTTGCTTGTTTCGCCTAAATATCTAGCAAACGATCCGTAGTCGGGTTTGTAGGCACCCGTAAAATTTTATTTGTGCATGTTTGATCACTTGTGAGACTTAACTAGAGTGCCTAGGAACCCTACAGTGGTATCAGAGCCTAGCTAGAGCCTTAGGCGATGCGTAGACGGAATTTGAAGTCCGATCGAACCGAAAACCTACATCCAACTTGCTCTCTGTACTTTTTTCAAATTTGTGGATTTTTGCAAATTAAAAATATGCAGAAAAATAAGCAGGGAAATCTAAGAATTACGGTGCAAAAATTACCTAATGATCCCTCAAAAGTGCGGCGGAACCGCGGCATTAGCGTGATAATGCGGCCCTTCCGCCGCCGTTTTGTCTTATTAGGCACTCAATTTTGCACAGTAACTCCTATTTTTCAGTGTTGGTTTTCCTGGAATATTTTTTTCTGAAATAAAGAGTTGAGTATTTTGGGTTGTATAGGGGGTTCGTACATTCGATCGGATTGTCAAATTTTGTCTATGTGTTTTTCCGGATAATTTTTGAATATGTTAAAAAGTTCGACCGGATATAAATACCCAATTTTTCCCCTGTCGGGAAATTTCCAAGTGTTGGATATTTCTGTAGTTTAATCACGTTCTAAGTAGTGCAAGTAACACGATGGTCCCTCTAGAAGACAACAAACCTTAACTCGATTATGTGACCGTCTTGAACTACCCTTTGAACCTTCGGGTTTGGGGCAGTACGGCGTGCCACATGTGAGGCGTTGGCTTGACCCTTCTACGGCTGGACCGTTGGTACTGAGGCACGAAATGAATGTTTTTAGACTTGTTTCATGTGTTGATCTGTATCGGGAAAACTTGGGTGTTCGATTGTTCGATCGAAAAGTTTAGCATTTTCTATTTATCCGGAATGTGATACAATAATTGGAATTCACAAGAAGTTATGAGATAACTGAATGAATGTTATAAACATAGCAGTTTAGTCTCACTTGATCGGTTGCCACAGAATTTTGATGTGATCAAAAGTCCGTCGCAATCACGTAGCGTACGCGGATACTTGCCGGGTAAACTTAATAGACAGCCTCACTCCATAGCCCCGACCAAGTGACTGTAGGAGAACCCCGTCGCCGAAAGCATCCGTTCGGGTGCTCGCGGTAGCGGTGTTCCGCCTTGGTGCACTTCGTCGACGGTATCAGGGGTGCGGCCGTCTACTGAAGTTTGCGACGAGCATTCGATCAGGATGTCGGGAATCTTGTTGAATTACCCGACTTGGTATTGAAAAGTGTTTTCGATTTTGAGACTAAAATGCGGGGTTTATAATAGTTAGACATGTGATGTCTAAGAAATTCATTTGGTCAGGCATGCGATGTATGAGGAGGTTGCGGATTCCAACTGTTGTAGTTTTACACTTTCTTTTCTGTGACCGTAAGTGTAATATGTGATATCGCCGGTTTCGTTGCTATATGTCAACGACAATTGGGATGCGCATATTTATTTACGTTGATGACATGTGATGTTATGTGTTGCTGGATATGTTATATTGGATCGTCGTGTTTGAATAGCCGGGGGTTTTTTATGTGAGATGAGTGTTTTTCATTTTCATTCATGTAAAAACTTGTATGTAATATTCTTTTATTGGGGCACTTCCAGGTTGCGGAAGTAGTCACCGTTTGTATATTATTTACTTTTCTGCACTAGGATAGACCCAAGGAGGGGAGCACAAGTAACCGGGTTCTGGGGTCCAGCGGGAGACCAACTCGAGGAGTCGAGTCCGGGTTTCCTAACCCTAGAATTGGCAAGGTTACTTGCCGCTCTCGTAGGGGTCTAGGGGTGTGGGATTGGCTATTCATCACGACCGTGGAATCCGTGTTTTATACTGGCTCGTATTGAAAACACGGACGTCCTAGTATATCCAATATTTCATATGTTTCTTCTGCTGTGTTTTATCTGTGATCATGCGATGTTCTGTGTTCTGTGACAGGTATATGATATATTATATAGACGTTGCTTATGTTTTACACCCGCGCTAGCCCTGCCTCGCTCTGGCGTTAGTTACCTAACCTAACGGTGCAGACGGGACATCGAGGCGAATGCGGATGGCATAAGTGTACGTCATATCTATCTGTGATGTTTAGGTAACTTAAAATGATGGGATATTCATTAATGAGATTAATGAAAGAAAATAAACCTAATTGATGTTGTGGAATCGAATTTCAAAATAAAACAGGTAGCTACAGTTCTTGCTTTGCATCGCGGTGTTCATTATAGAACATCCTGCACCTTATTCGATGAGGAAAGGACCGAGATCCCTTCACCGGGAGTGACTCCTTTAGCAATAACTGGCAGATGCTACAACCCTCGGTTTGTCTTTGATCGCTTCTATAGTTTCCGCTTTGCACAGTGATATATATGATATATCCCGCACCTCATTCGACAAGGAAAGGGCCGACGATCCCTTCACCGGGAGTGACCCCTTTAGCAAAACTAGAAAAGCTTCAAAAACATTCCATTTAAAAACCATTTGATTCCGCAACGAGATCAAGTTCAAAGCGTTAAAGGTTTTCATAAAAACCAGCCGCAACCCTCCGTCATTTTAGGAAGTAGAGTACTTAGTATTCGTGCTGTGTTTGTTGACCATAGTCAAGGCACAGTGTACGGTAGCTAAGTGATGTCTTCCTACACCGCATATGATGCGATTAGTTAGGACAGTCGCATGACTTTGTTGACCTTAGTTAAGGGTCATGTGGGTGGGTCTAATTAATCACGAAATGACGGGTAGAACTTGACTAGTACTTATGATTTGTTGACCATAGTTAAGGTCATAGGTGCTAGGGGTAAAAACCTTTATCGGGAGTTTCATGTGTTGAAACTTGCAATGAGATTACATACCTTCTATGTGATAGTTGGATCCCGATACCCGCTGCGAGTAAGAGTTACTCCTGGGAGAGTTTTATACATTACAATTAGCCGATCAAGTAGGTGTCTAGAAAGGTGTCAACGGGGCTACGCCTCTGGGAAAACGAGGTTTACATTAATTAGGTTCGTGCGAAAGCACGGGGACCTCCCTCAAAGTACCGACACTGGCCTGGCTGAAAGATTGGCGAACTTGTAGTGTGTAATTAATCCCGGCTAGTCTTTCCTTTTAGGGTTTGAAGGAAGATTTGATAAAAACAGTGGGAGCCATCCTGATTAGATAAAATTATAACCAATCTATTCTTGACAGAGCGCACGCTGCGTGTTTTCTTCTCTCTCTCTCTCCAGGTAGCGACCATATCACGCCTTAATCAAGATAATAATACGGAATATTGACCGAACCCGCTTGTTATACTGCGCTGGGGAACGTTGGTCCCGCTCCAACTTATAATTGTTATAAGACAGAGCAGGAAATTGGGGAATACCAGAATTCCCGTGCCGCCCAAACGAAGAGAGTGCATGCTGATGCATCATCTTCGGGTATGTTCATTACAGAGAACTGTTTCTCAGTGTCCTTTACGTCCTGGGTATGTGATACCAGATCAGGATCCCAGATATGTAATCAGTTACATAGGGCTACAGAAAGGTAGAAAAACTGAGAACGGGTGATAAGTTTCATGAGACAGAAACCGGGGCAAGTGTTGCAGCCAAGTCTGTTGGTCACTGTCACCCTGTATTACCAATACATTGATTCTGAACAAATGCTATTAGATGCCGAACCTGATATACAAAATCATATCAGTCTCTTTATTAGTAAAGAAATGATAAAACTTTGTATAGTTGGATAATGTTTTGAACATTTCCTATATCAAAAGTTGATCGGTTCAGGCACGTTATCTAAAAGCGTTGATGTTCTAAATCAAACTACAGTTCTTAGTATGTGGAACACACACAAGAGGAAGAGTTCAGAAATGAACGGATTCTTCTTGAGGTATTGTAGACTAGGTCAGATCAATGCGACCCGACTGGCTGAAGTTACATTTAGATGTATATTTAAATCGTTTTGAATTTACATCTTGTGCAACTCGCCAATCATGTCACAAAGATAAGAAGACCATAGCTCTGTTTATTGGAAACAGAGAAAGAGTTAATGAACTCTTGGGACCGATACATGATGATGTATGTAAGGTCTCCTGTCTACACATGCCAGGACTGGTTCTTTATACTCCATTATATTCTCTGATAATCTCTCAAGATTCAGTCTTATGTTCCTGCTGAAACATAAGTCCGAAGCTTTTGAGGTATTCACAGAATATAAGTTAGAAGTAGAGAACCAATAACCGGGTATAAGTATTATGTCCTATGATGAGATCAGAATACTTGTGCATAGAATTCCTGGACCATTCTAAAGGAGAATGAGATTCTCTCTCAGCATTACTCCTCCGTATACACCATAGCACGATGGTATATCGGGGCAGGGCTATCACACCCTATATGATAAGGTGTGCTACTGAGTTACCTTTTTCCTTTTGGGAGTTATGCACTTGAGAAGCTGCATACCTATTGAATTAGGTTTGAATCAAATCACTGCCTACCACTCCATATAAGATATGGTATGGGAAGAACCTATCTCTTAAGTAAGTTAAGATTTGGGATTGTCCGGCCTATGTCAAAAGCAAAATCCGGACAAGATCGAGGCAAGATCAGTTCTGTAGAACTGGAAAGGTTCCAGCTGTACAAAACTGCTAATGATTTGGTAGAACCAAAGGATTCAATAGTTTCCGACGAACCTCAGCCTCTCCGCCGATCTGGTAAGGTTCCTCACCCACCTGAGAGATACCTGAGTTTCTCGATGACAGTGGGAGCAAGGATTGCATCATAAGATGATGACCCAACTAGTTTCGAGCAGGCCATCGAGAGTAGGGACTCTGTAAGAATGGCTGGATGCTTAGCGGTCTGAGATGGAATCCATATACACCAACAAAGTATGGACTTTGGTTGCTGTATCTGAAGGGTTAAATCCCCATCAGGAGCAAGTATATCTTGAGAAGATTACTTGGTGTACATGGAAAAGTTGAGACTTTCAAAGCTAGACTTGTTAAAGGTTTTCGTCATCGACCAGGCGTGGATAATGATGAAACCTTTTTCCAGTAGCTATGCTTAAGTCTATCCAGATCCTACTTACCACGGCTACATACCATGACTACGATATCTGGCGGTTGGGTGCCATGACTGCTTTTCTAAATACTGATTTAGAAGAGAACGTCTATAAGAACACAGCCAGAGGTCTTCGTAAACAGTGGGAGCAGTGGAAACGTGTGCAAGTTGCTTTACATAATAAAGCAGGCATCGCGGAGTTGGAACGTCTGTTTTGATGTGATAGTCAAAGTGTTTGACTTCATCAAAATGGTAGACGAACCTTGTATATAAAAAAGGGTAGTAGAGAGTAAGGTGGTCATCTTCGTATTGTACGTAGACAACATACTCTACATAGGAAAAGAGTTTCCTATACTACGATCGATCAATCTCCTATTATCACTAAGATTCCCCAAATAGGATCAAAGTGATACCTACTAAATCCTGGATTTTGGATCTATGAGATAGATCTAAATGGATGTTAGAATACTCACTAGATGTAGTGAGATGGTATCAATCGATCCTGGGGAGAATCACTGGAAGTGTTTCAGGGTGATAAAGACGACTGAATGTCAGTCACAGGCAATATCTTTACCCTCAGTAAAGGGACGGTATGTTGGAAGATTTCCAAGCTAGATACCGTGACAAACTAGACGATAAAGGCTGGTAACATCGCTATTAAAGATACTACCAAAGAGGAAGTTTGGGTGTATATTGGTTCATAAGATGAACTAGGTTCCTGCCATTGTATGACAATGGAAGTGTGGCTTTGGCCCTTGGAACCCTGGTCCCATCAGTGACCCAGACGTATTCTGAGGCAGCATCACCTGATCATGGAGATAGTTGATCTCCAGGGTGATCGAGGTAAGGAGAGTAGACTCAGAGGACAACACGGCGGATCCACTCACGAAGGCCTTTTTCCCAAAGAGAGACACTTTTATGGGATGGTTGAGTATGAGATACTACAACTACTGCTACAGATGGCCCTAGTGCAAGTGGGAGATTGTTAGTTATATGTATGCCCTAGAGGCCATTACTGTACATAGAATGTATATTGTAGTGGATGCTGGGACATATATAGGGAGGACTTTCTTGCTCGACATGATAGTACGCTATCTGGTTGCACTTTATCTTAACATGTATACTTTCTGTCTCTCTGATTACATGTTGATAAAGCCCATAGGATGTGTACTCGACTTCCAGGACTATGATGTAGATCATACTAGTGGGGCCTGGGTAGTCCATGATACATCCTTGAAATGTTCCTAGTCGAGGGAATATCGAGACGGGGCATCGATATTCCAGAGTAGACTAGCGCATATCTTCTCGACCCATGCGATGGGCGATGGATGATCCCATATCCATTGGTGTTTGACATCGAAGATGGTATGCGGGTGCTCAGTGGAGACTGGGTACACTGAACGGACTCGCCGAGAACTCCCAGATGGTATTATACCTCACGTCAGATGGCAGTTCTCTGGTGACACTGGTACAGCTTAGTCTGTTGACCCGAGATCGTCATAGAGTCTTGTGTGTCTCCCACTGTGCTTTGATTTCCACCCTACCACGGCTCTACTGAGTTGTGCAAACAGGTGGTTTTTGGGTACAGTCCCGATTCACATGGAGGCAATGAGCGATAGGAGGGGATTCGTCTCTCCCGGTATTGGGGGTTGATGTTGTGCAATGCTCGACTGGCCATAACAGGAAATCCCTGGCCAGGGTTGCAGTGATATACTGGTAAGAGTTATCAGTAGTTTCACGAATGTTATGGACCCTACGTCGGCATGATTTATCGAGCTATTGGGGTCTGACGTTTACCACCCCTAGGCGAGATATGCGACATATCAGACGAACAGACCGGACTATACGGTAGTGTTACTGGTCGGATTCGCAGGAGTGTGAGCGGGCTTGCTCGTCGATCTTCTGATCGCTCAATACCCGGGTGGCCGTTACGTTTAGCAGACCGCTTGCGGCTTGCGGATGTTTGATATGATCATCATCTGCTACCGGCGTATTGACGAGTCTTTAGAGTCCTACACAGAGGTTTCCTGGCTCAAGCGAAACGAAATAGGAGCGCATATGAGATATGTGCGGGACCGAGAATAATGCGTGTATGTGATACCGTATTCTATTCTCGCGATAAATATATCGAATGGTTGTATGCGATATAACCTAGTTATCGATTCAAGCATTGATTCGATAAGCCGATATATTGTATACTAGTCGGTTGTGTGCGACATAACGGGGTCATTGAATCAAGTGTTGATTTAATGATTTAATGCATATTTATATATTTGATATATTACTTTGCATCAACTAGTATCGGTTTACTTAAGATGGATTTTCTCACTCGGATTGTGCGCATTACATATGCGATATGATTTTGTGCACTTGATTGTATCATGTTTGATGATACATGTCATGCTAGGGTTCAAGTGTAAAGATTAAACCTTGGTTAATGAAATGGTTAGGGTTTATTATTTATTATTCATTTATCTTATTTATTTGTTTATTTATTTTTGATAAATGAATAAAAGAAAAGAGAAAAGAATGGTTGCTAGATTTGGAGTTTAGTTGAAGCTTCATGAAGCTTTGATAAAGTCAACCATACTTATCTCATCCTTAACCCTAACCATACACACTAACCATGATTCATTCTCTACACTTGACCATGGTTAAAATTATGATAAGAATTCATTTTCTTTTCATTTTCTAATAACTTATCATATAACATTTCTTCTTCTTCTTCCTTGCTTCAAGTGAAGAAGCTTGAGGTCATCAATGGTGGATTGATGTTTTGAGTGAGAAATCCAATTCTAAAGTTAACCCACTTCCTATTTCTTCATCCTCTACCTCTTGCCAAGTAGTAGAGTGTGTTTTCTTCACAAGTTTCATGACTTGGTGAAGTGAGAGCTTGATCTTGCGATGCTTCGACGTAGATCATCTTCGGCATGGACATCGACGACCTAGCTCGCTTATTCTTCGACGAAGCCGACGCTAGAGCCCGGGAGTTCACTTGGACAGCGGAGGCACTTCGTTGCGGAGCTATGGAGGTGGACAAACGGATCTACAAAGGTTGTATTTCCGTTATCTTATAGTTTAGTTGTAAACTAGCTTGCTTGTTTCGCCTAAATATCTAGCAAACGATCCGTAGTCGGGTTTGTAGGCACCCGTAAAATTTTATTTGTGCATGTTTGATCACTTGTGAGACTTAACTAGAGTGCCTAGGAACCCTACAGTATTTTGACCTGAAGTCGTCATTTATCTCGTATGAGTTCCTACTGTACTTTGATTACTACCCTACCACGGCTCAAAGGAGTCGTGCAAACAGGTTTTAGTTGGGTACAGTCCCGAGCCACTTGGAGGCAGTGGTCAACTGTCAGGGATCCGTCTCTCCTGGTATTAGGAGTTGATGTCGCGCTGTGTTCAGTTAGCTATTACCAGAAATCCGTGGCCATGGTGGGGGAGATTTATTGATAGTTGATCAGTAGTATCTTAGTTGGTGATGAGCTATACTCAGACACGACTTATCGGGTTAGTAGGGGTCTGACGTTATCCACCCCTTTGACCCGATATGCGATACTCTTTGATGAAGAGACCGGACTGTACGGAGATTGTCACATTCAGGCTCAGTAGGGTAAGGACGCACTTGATTGTCGACCCCCTTTCGACAAGTACCTGGGTAGCCGTTACGTACAGCTAGTGCCGCTGACGTGATTGTGGTTAAACCCACTGCCAGTGTATTGTCGAGTCTTTAGAGTCCCACATAGAGGGTTTTCCCGGTTCAGGCGACAGATGTAGGAGCCGTACGGTGGTACGTGTAGGGGTCCGATTAAATACGTGTACGCAGTACACAGACTTTAATCGGACGGTTGATAATACTAGCCGGCTTAGGATTAAGCCGGATTATTAAATCAGGTTCTGATTTAATAATTTATATATGTATTTTGATACATGTATTTTAGTATTATTGTTCACTATTCATTTTCTCTCTTTGGTGCTATCCGTATTTTTGTTATGGATACGCGTATGTAGCGATACATATACCAGGTGAAGTATTTCGTATTTATATGGGAATGTTTCTAGAAGAAGGACACCCCATATTTGATTTTCCTTTTTGGAAAATTAAATGGCAAATGAGGTGGCATGAGCATGGTCAAGAGGCATGGCTTGGATTTTATATTGTTAAATCCATTTAGATGCACTATTGCATCATGGTTGGATTATATTTCCATTATTCTTTTCTACACTTGATCACTTGATGAGATTTTTTTCTTCATCTCTTCCACCATGCTCCATGCTTCATCTTCTCCAAGCTCCTCCTTCTTCTTTTTGCTCTCATTTTTAAGCAAGATTATAGAGAGAAAAATATAGTGAAGTATTCTTATATCATCGACCATCCAAACGTAGCAACTTTGGATTGTCGGTTTGAGCCTCCTCCGCGTTCCCTCAGGTGGATCGTCTTCGGCACGGGTGATCGATGCTCAAGCGCATTTCCGACGGCTACAAGCTTAGAGGGGTCTTCCACAATTGGGTGGACACGCGACAAAGGTTGTATTTCTCAACCTTGCATGTATTAGTTTTCTAGTTTAGGTTGTTTGGATCGAATCCTTGGGTTTGGGCGTCCGGTGCCCGCGAAAAGTTTTTGTTTTCGCTTCCGCTTCGCCCGCGGCCTCCGCGACGCGGGCGCCAGATCCCAACAGTTAGGTGCGGTTCCAAGCCACATAGAGGCAGTGAGTGATTATTAAGGATTCGTCTCTCCTGGTATAGGGAGTCGATGTCCCGTTGTGTTTAATTGGCTAGCACCATAATTCCTTAGCCAAGACAGGTGATATTTACTGTTAGGTTGGTCAGTAGTTTCTTGGTTAGTCCTGAGCCACATCGGCACAAATTATTGGGTTATTAAGGTCTAATGTTTTCCACCCCTAAACTCAGTATGCGATACTCTTAGACAAAAATACTGGATTGTACGGAAATTTTCACAGACAGGCTTAGTAGGGGTTCGGATGAGCTTGCTGTCGGCCTTCCTTTCGATAGGTACATAGATAGCCGTTACGTACAGCTAGTACCGCTGACATGCCTGTGGTTAAATCCACTGCCAGTGTACCGTCGAGTCTTTAGAGTCCCACACAGAGAATTTCCCTGGTTCAGGCGAAATGTAGTAGCCGTATTTTAATACGTTCAAGATCCGATCAAATGAGTGTACTAGCTATCCGGACTTTTGATCGGACGGTTGATAATACTAGCCAGCTTAAGATTAAACCAGATTATTAATTCAGGTATTGATTTAATAATTTACATATATATATTTCGATATATATATATATATATATATATATTCTAGTATTATGTTCATAGTATTATTCTATCTATTTGGGTATTCGTATTTTGATATGAATACGGGTATGTATATACGAAGAATGTATTTTGTATTTATACAAAACACATTCTAGAAGATGGACACATCATCATGGATTTTCTATTTTGCAAAAATAGAAATGAAGTGTAAAGGTAAAGCGATGGGGAGTGGGGGAGGCACGGTGTAAAATTTTGGAAAATTATAAATATTAATTTATAATTTTAATAAGGATATTATGAGTTTACAAAAATGATATCATATATGAATTTTGGTATCGGATTGGTATCCGTAAAAAATGTAATTATTTTGGGGAATATGTAATTATTTTGGAAAAAATGAAAAATATGGGATATCATAAAAATGATAACTAAATTGTTTTAGAATGATATAAGATTTTATTATAAGATTATGGTATTTAAGTGTTATGATAAGTGTTTTATTTTAAACATGATATAAGATTTATGTGTAAAGGCATTTATTTGAAAATGGGTGTTTATAATGTTTAGAGGTAAAGGTATATGTTTAGGCTAGGTAAACCCTCACCACACCACACCTCACATGCACCCTCACCTCACTCCACCTCCAACTTGCTCTACACTAATTCTTTACCCCTCCTTCTTCCCTCAAAATCATTACTTTCATGAAATTATCACTCTCAAACTGAACCAAACACCTCCATCTCAAAAAATTTCTATCCTTCACAAAACTAAAGGGAAACATGATGGTGCCTTTATGAATATTGTGCATATCATCAATCTAGAGCCACTAAAACCTTAAAAAATCTCAAGCAACCAATTCATGAGCTGGATATTCCTTGTGCACATTCTCTATAGGTAAATCTCCTCTTTTCTGCAAGTTTTATTTTGACAAATATCAGTTTTCATAGTGCAAATATCAGAAAATAGGATTTTTGTAATATTTGTGATGATCAAATTGAATCTGGAACTAGTAGGGCTATCTATAGGAAAAACTAATATTAATAGGATATGGTGAGACCAGTAGGAAACTACCCATAAAGCCCGAGCACTCTCTTCACAAAAACCGCCAGAAAATCCCCAAAACCCACTACCGGCGGTTTTCCTGTAGAATTGGGTGGTGTTTTTTATTCTGTAGCTTATTTTGGTATTAATTTAGGCTATTTTATTATTTGTGTCACGACCCAAAAAAGGCACGTGACTGGCACTTGAATCAGGTGAAGTCTATAGGACCACACCTAATACAAGTATGCCAAAAGCCCAGAAATCTAAACCTTATTAGAGGAAAATAGTGGAGGTGCAGTTTTGAAATAAGGTTTACTGAAATCAAGTTGATCTTTATAACATAGATAGTAGTATACAAAAACCTAATGTTTGTATCCACTTGAAAACATTTTCGTCGTTGAAAATATGGGCAGCACCTCCCTTGTTATTTTTAACCAGAAAACGGTACAATTAATATAATATAACGCATCCCCAAGCAGGAGCTAGCTCTTCGCCAATTGGCGGAAACAATCATGCAAGCAATACAAATATACAACGCCGAAGGCGAGGATCAAAACTCAGAAAGAAAACTAACATTCTCAAGAAAAACAAAAAAAACCATAATAATACAAGAGCGCAACTCTAAGGTCGAAAGAATATACAATTGTGGTTTCTAAGTCTACTAAATATACAAGTCTGGTTGATGGAGCTTTTAACTAGATACAACTGAAATAAATATACAATGTAAGCTGGTGGTCACGAAGCAAATGTATCCCACCTATCCAGAAATCACCCAAAAGAAAGTGAAGTGCCAGCAAGCCGCCACGGAACCTGTACGGCCAAACTTGTAAGAAACTGTGGCACAACAGGGGTGAGTTGCCAACTCGTAAGTAGAAGACATCACCAAGTAGAAACCGAATGTATGACAATCTCCTAGGTCATACAATAATATGCTAATACAACAACAAGGGTAACAGTATAACATAAGTGTGATATCAAAGTATTCGTGTCCGTATCATGAGTAATAATATATCATGCGCAACATGTAAGAATGCATCATCCAATGTGTGTCCAACAACGACACACAAATCATGATAAAACCTCAGTGCCCAGCACCGACACTCAAAACATCATGAAGTCCGTGTCCAACAGCGACACATAAATCCTCAAATCTCGGGCTCCGTCAGTCCGGATTGGCCCATGGGATCCGTCAGTCCGGATCGGCCCATAACATCAAATCTCACGACTACGTCGGTATCGTCCGGATATCTGCCGTGCCCGACATCACCAGCAGGTAGTCCTCCCCTGCCAGGCTTATCGTCTACTACTCGAGCTTATTGCCCCGGGGTACCTTACCGGGCCCATAATGTACCCGAGACGGTTCATCCTACTCCTCGAATCGGGTCTCGAAAACCAACAGAAATCAGGAAAACTCATGGTGGACGACACATACATCATATCACGAGAAAACCGCAACTTGCATTTTTAAAATGATAATGAGTTTATAAAAGTCTTGCGGTTTTCCCCCTAAATCCAGAGATCTCATAGAAAATCCGAAATCCCAAAATCAAGAGTCAATAAGCAGTGAATATTGGCATAAAGCCCACAATATTGTATAACAGAATGAATATATAAATGCATGGGGTATCTATGTAAGGAATGCAATATCTAAACTAGCATATGAGAGCAAGCATACTAATAATATGTTGAAACTACCAGCTAGTAGGTTATACCAATGAAGTAATGTTTTCTAAAGTGTACGTGACATGAAAATTACCGACGATGATGTGTGTGAGCCGGCAAGCAAGTGTACGTGGAACATACGCATCATCGGTAATGGTGCTGGTGTCCTAACAGACAGAGTTCATAATAGCTAAAGAAAACACATGTAATAAATATGCAATGCGATGAGAACAGCATAAATAAAACAGGAGGATGAATAGTAAAAGTAACATTATAGAATATACATATCAGCGTACGAGTCATACGGTTTTAGTGTTTTTGAAATGGCACAAATCGTGGTTTTTAGAAAAGTAGGGGCTACGGGGTTTTGAGAAAAGATATATCCTTTGAAAAATCTATAGTATCCCTCGGCTGTCTTTAAAAATACTCACGATTCGTTAGTTTTGAAAATAGGTATGACTCGAGCCAAGTCTAGCATCTACCTAAACAACAAAAAGACTAAACTAAGAAACTAGTCGAAAGGTAATAGGAAATTTATATTATCCCGAGTTAAGAGTGCAGATCAATCATCATATATACCACATACGGTAATATCCATCGTACGACATTCTCAAAACCGAGGGTACGGGTCAAATATCATATATACATCATCATCTATACGGTATCATCATCGTATATTCTAATATATCGTCGAACCACATGTTATCGCATGTATGAATACATATCGCCCAACGATCCATCATAACATCATATCATATACAATATCACGACTCAATCACATATCGAAATCCTACGGCATCATGCCTGATCGTATCGACTCATCTCCAAATATCAAATACTATCCTCATCACACGTGTATACACACACACACACACAAAATCAAGTGTGTGTGCGCGCGCGCGCGGCTACAAATATCCTAAAGTTCAAAGCTAAGGTAAAATACTTCTACGAACACGCTTATTCAAATCCTATGGTTTCCTAAAACCCTATTTGCTAAGTATCCAAATCTTATACCAAGATATATATATATATATATATATATATATATATATATATATATAACCTGTCCTACATTTGCGGGGGTGCTATACGCCATTCACCCAACTTCCCTTGTAGATATATATCTACTCACATTCGATTCTCGCTTGCCGAAGTCGATGACTCATTGCTCTCCATTGTCATCCCGAAGTCCACACGAAGGTACCAAGCATTCTCTCTCAGATGGTTTTGCAGTGAAGCAGCTAGCTTTAATTCTTTTTATCGCAACATCACAGCCTTTCCATTTT
This sequence comes from Agapanthus africanus, assembly GCA_030015575.1. NCBI lineage: Eukaryota > Viridiplantae > Streptophyta > Magnoliopsida > Asparagales > Amaryllidaceae > Agapanthus > Agapanthus africanus. Next base: position 513,235,306 of record JASDDO010000024.1, on the reverse strand, counting down.
CCATGGTAGACAGGTCCATATGTACCCGAACCCAGCTCTCTTATTTCTTCTAGGTCATCATACTTATTGTCTGCAATCCCTGATCAAAAGCTTCAGCTTCAGCCATCGTAGGCTCAATTTTAGAAATCTCATTTTGCTCACCATCTCCATCCGCTTCATTCTTAAAATCAGTGCGGCCCTTTCCAGTTCCCATATCATTTGAGTGCTCAGGATTCATTTCAGCCATAGCTTTGACCTCCAAAGCATTTTCCAATGCTGCCTTCTTGACAGAAGCAATCAGCTCAGATAAATAAGTCAAACCTTTTGGTGAAGAACCACAGCCTTTATCGCCAATATTAGCATTATTGTTACCAATGTTAGCTGCTTTTGTTGGCTTCAACCCTTTCATGCCCGAGTTCTCTTCTTCGGCCGCCTCCATTTCAACTCCATGGTTTGTACCAGGGGCAACAATGATCCGTTCACCCTGATTGGCAAAGTTTTGATTTAATCTAGCACTATGGTCATCAGCCCCATAGATTTTCTGGGACAAAACACCATTTAGATCATCGTTCACATATGCCACTACTTCCATCAAACACATTGTGTACATAGCCAAGATTGGCAGGAAACCCAGCCTTTTCTTGAACCATCCCCCCAGGAGGAAGCCACATCATGTTATCAGCCACAGGAGGAGATTTATGATCAAACAGTGCCACCGATGGTGAATTGGGCGTATAATAAGCAGGGCTCCAAGGACTCTCTTCGCCGACCCAAATGAGAAATCTTTGGCTGGAGAGCAACAGATTCCACTTGTTGATCAAGACCCAAATTTCAAAAGATGGATGTGAATTGATTCGGCACTCAGAAGGGAGGCTTAATTTTATTTTGGAGAGAGAGATAATGAGGACATGAAGGAAGAAGAGAGGAGGAAATTTATAGCTGCATGTAGGAGTTGTTTTTGATAAGTTAATGGAAGGATAAAAATGCATGAAATTTTCTTGGGACAACAAGGGACTGGGGTAATTGGGAAAACTAGGAACAGAAGCTGAGAATGTTGAGGTGATGGGGCCGGCCTATGCTGCAGGGAAAGTGATGGGCAACTAGGGGAATTGTGATTGGCTTGGCATTGTTGACTTGAGAAGGGAATGAGAAAGAGTTGTACATTCAATTTAAAAACAACATATTGGTTTAAACAATACACACACACATACATATACTACAACCATACCATTTTATGACAAACTCCTCAAGCACAAATATTTTTAGGACAATCACCGTAGATATTTTTATTATTTTACACAAACTCATTATTTTATTATTTTAAATTCATAAAATAACATTTGAAAAATAAAAATGTTACAATTTGTTTTGTCCCAGATTTCACATAGAGAAATCTGGGATTGTTTTAGTATTGTTTTGGCAAAGTTTTCCATATTTAAGATATGGTTTTTCATATTTCTATACCTCGACTGAATTGTTCGACGTTCGTACAATGATGTCGGGGGTATTTTGTCGTATTTGGAGTAAGTGAGCTATAGGTTATAACCTATGTGCGCTTAGCTCGTTATATCGCTTTTGATTTGATATTTACACCGTTATATTATGATTACGATTGTAGGAATGATCAAGGAGATTCCGAGATGGCAAGGACGGGAAAAGCAATCGTTGATTTCAACTAGCTCGATATGTCGGTGAGTAGATTTATATCTACGGAGGAAGTCGGGTGGATGGCGTATAGCACCTCCTCAACCATTAACTAGGATAGTTATGATATCTATTTAGATTTTAGTGCTATGGAGATAACTTAGCTTAATTATATTGGTGTTTATGTCGTATCTAGTAGGTTAGACATGTGGATATATTTGGATATATGATTATGGTGACATACGTACGCGACTATAGATCCGTACGATATGGATATGACATTGGATGGATATTGTACGAGAGATCATACCGTACTTATGGTGACAAGGATAGTGTGCTGAATACGGCCGAGGTTCATTTGGACCTATGGAGTCATGTGTTATCCCGACTTGGGACATTACAATTGTTTGAGCTATACTCTTTTAAAACCAACGATTCGTTTTCACTTTTAAATGGTAAATGACAAGGATGCGATACTATTTCCAAAACGGATATATATTTAAATATACCGCAGCTTCCTTATTTACAAATAACGTTTCGTTTCATTTTCAATGGTGATGGTATGGTATAGGTCATAGTAATTAGTTACGTTTAATAATTATGCGATACGCTTAGATTACCTTTATATGCCCGCGATACGATTACCGGTTATATATGTTAATTACGTTATTCTTTTTAAACGAACACACTGATAGAACACTGCACAACTACTAATGAGTATTATGTTGCACGAGCATAGATGCGCATGTTACACTACACCTCATTGGTACTGCCTTGACACTGTAGGATTTCTACGCTTGATAGCGTTAATGTTATTATATGAATGCTATGATTGACATATCCATGTGATAGCGATATTCGAACACCTTTGATAGAACACTTACACAAATACTAATGATTGCCATGTGATACAAGCACAGACGCATATGCTATACTGCACATCATTAGTATTGCCATGACATAGTAGGACTGCCATGTTTACTTGTGTTCTAGATATCCATGATAGATGTGATGATATTTTTAATGATTTTGATATACGAATACCATCGTTATGGATATTTGTATATGATTATTGCCAATGCGGCAGAGATGATATATACATTATGTTTTTATGAACTCGAAACATATTATATTTGTGTTCTTCGGAACTTGTTGTTTTCTATGGATTTGAGAAACCACGAGTATCTTTTCAAACTGATTATGTTTTCAAAAGTGCAGTTTTCTTATGATATGATGATTTAGCGTCCACCATGGGTTTTGGTTTTCATGATTAGATATCCGAATCGAGAGAGGGATTAACCGATTATGGATACATGGTGGACCCGATACGACACTGAGAGGCAGGAAGTCCGTAGGGAGGTTTGGGGAGCCTAGCGAGGTGGATCGATACCGGAGAGTGGGTATTGAGCACGACGGATATCCGGAGGATTCCGACTGGTGCGAGATCATGGACACGGTGGATTTTGTCAGGGATTCCATTGATAGAGAGGACTGATCTAAGGGACAGTGCCTAAGGAAAACACCTGAGATTTACCTGTCGATGATTGGCATGGTTTTCTAATGATTTTATTGGTGATGTTTTTCCTTTTTGCACGATCTGATTATGGTACGCTTTATTGATGTGATATATTGTATGTGAGGGATCGATATGGATGCCCTGCACAGATTGAGATGTTTTAAGTTATATAGTAGCCGAACACGACCGATCTAGGGGACAGTACCTGAATTCTATTTTCACATATCGATGTACATTAAAGAGCTTTCCATATAAGCTATAGTTTCACTATTTTGACGTGTCTGGGACGACACAAGAAACTTTTAAACGGAAACCCTCTTAAAACTTATTTCTAAAAAGCGTGACGTATATTTTAAACAAAATACATATAATACTTCATAAAACCACGTCTGCTACCTGTGCCGTAATATACATATCATACGGCTATTTTGAAAGGGTTTTACATACATCTTCGGCTACTTTATAGGCTTATACATGGATGCATGCTATATACATATACTTATGATGCGATGACACATTTCCATGTTTATGCGATCGATATCGATGCACTTATAATACTTGTGCATTATTCATATATTAGTACAGGATATGATAGTACTATACTTTATGACCTAAGTAGATCGTTATGCATTTCGATTTTTACCTTGCGATATACTTTTATTCACGGAGTTGGCAACTCACCCCCGCTGTGCTCCAGTTTCTTGCGGGATTTACTGCTCGGATCAGTAGCGGCTTGCCGGCACACTTCTTCCTTCGGTGATTGCTTTGGTAGGTAGGTTACATGTTGTATCGTAACCACCTATTATATAGTATATTTTTTTGGATCTAGCTAAAAACTCCATCGACCAAAACTTGTGTAATTTTGGACTTTGAAGCGAGATTTAGATTTTATATGTGTTTGTGGGCGTCGCACTCGTTGGAGTCGACTTTATATTGATGTTGTTTATGTTTCGCTTTCTTTTCTTCGTCTTGGGCGTCGTATATTATCTGCGTGGTTGCTCCACCATTTGGGCATGGAACCTAGCTCCCGTTTGGGATGCTTTATATATATATTATGCTTGTATTAGGTTTTATTCAAAATTTACAAAGGAGGTGCTGCCTGATTTTCAAACGTCATAGATGTTTTTCAAACAAACTTATTTAAATTTAAAAGGAAACTTGATTCCATCTAATGACTCTTTCTTTTAAAAAAACCCTTCACCTCCACTAGTTTTATAAAAAGGTTTAGATTTCGGGTTTTGGTTTACTTAGATTGCGTTGACATCTTTAGACGTCACATGATCTAAGTGCCGGTCACGTGCCGCTTTCGGGTCGTGACACATGGTGAGGAGTGTAGGAAAATGAATTGTTAATTAATTTGCCTACACTATTCAAGCATGGTTGGATTTTAAAATGCTATATTGGTTTTGATAAAATAAAAATGATATGCTTGAATGAAAAATGATGAGCTCATTCTCACCATTCACTTCTCTCTCTTCTCTTGAGCTTTGGCTCTAGCTCTTCCCCATTTTGCGCTAGTTTTTTGAGTTTGATCCTCACCTTCATCTTCCCTACATTCTTATGTGTTGAGAAATAAGGGAATGAGATAGATAAACACTTGAAAAACCCTACTACATCTCTAGGTATCACTTCTTAGCAAGTTGTGATTCCTAGTTGCTTCATTCGATCGATCGGTGCGAAGTTAGAGCCTTGAACCCGTTCTCTCAGGTGGATCATCTTCAACGAGGTTAGACCGGCGGTCAAGCTTGATCACGGAGACATCGAGAAGCTAAAGAAGAGGAGGTGAATACCGAAGGACTCGATCTTTTTGGTATAACCTTCAACCGAGTAGATAACTATTGGTAATTTACTGGTTTAGTGTTTGGTTATATTCTAGGGTCGTTGTTTATAGCGCCAAGTTTTTAAAATTACAGTTTTTTTGTTCCGCAAAGTCCGCGGTTGTAGCAGCTAGGGCGTTAGGAACTCCATCATGGTATCGGAGCTACCCAAACACTGTAAACTAGTAGTACAGGTGAAAGTATGTCTTAGCACCTCTACTAGGGTTCTATGAGTATCAAGTATGCAATTTTAAAAAATCTAGAGGGCTAAATATATTAAACAAGAATCGAACTAGAGAATTAGGGTTTCATATTTAGCAAAACAAGTTCTATGCTAAGTGAAGAGAAACTACAACCTTTGTAGTCTAGTCTTTCACTTCAAATGCTCCGAGTAGTAGTCCTAGAACTCTTCTTTGACTCCACTTGAAGGATGGAACGAGCTTTCTTATAGTCTTCGCCGTCGAAACTTGTCCAAACTCCCGTAGAGCCTATAAAAAACACTTACCGTACAGTCCGGTCTCTTCGTCTGATATGTCGTATATCGAGTCTGCGGGGTGGAATCGTCAGACCCCAATAACTAGATAAGTCATGCCGATATGTGGCCTATAACTTTTTGAGAAATTATTGATAACACTTATCAGTAAATCTCATCAGCCCTGGCCAGGGACTTGCTGTTATAGCCAATTGAGTATAGGGCAACATCAACTCCCAATACCGGGAGAGACGAAACCCTTCCTATCACTCACTGCCTCCATGTGACTCGGGACTGTACCTAAAAATCACCTGTTTGAACCATGGTAGGGAGGAAATCAAAGTACGGTGGGAACTACACAAGACACCATGACGATCTCGGGTCTACAGACTAACCTATACAAGTGTCACCAGAGAACTGATACCTGACGATAGGTATGGTACCATCTAGGAGTTCGCGGCGAGTCCTGTTCGGTGTACTCATTCTCCAATGAGCACCTGTGTACAATCTTTGATGTTAAACACCAATGGCTATGGGATCAACCATCGCCCCATACAGGGTCAAGAAACGCACACACTAGTCTACTCTGGAATATCGATGCCCTGTCTCGATAATCCATCGATTAAGAACTGTTAAGGATGTACTTGTGGACTACACAAGCCACACTAGTACGATCTGCATCATAGTCTTGGTAGTCAAGCCGACATCCTAAGAGCTTTATCAACAGTATCAATAAGATAGTAAACTAAAACAAGTGCACATGTTAAGATAAAGAGCAGCCATATAACATACTATTATGTCGAGCAAGAAAGTCCACTATATATATGTCTAAGCATCCACTATAATATACAATAACGGCCTCTAGGGCATACATATTCCTAACAATCTCTCACTTGCACTAAAGCCAATTGTTGTAGTATCACATACCCAACATCCTAAAAAGTCTCTCGAACTGTGTCTGGGGAAGGGCCTTCGTGAGTGGATCCGCCGTGTTGTCCTTCATGTCTACTCTCTTGACCTTGATCTTGCGGCGATCAACTATCTCCCGGATCAAGTGATACCGCCTCAGAATATGTCTGGATCGCTGATGGGACCGAGATTTCTTGGCCATAGCCACAGCTCCATTATTATCACAATACTGTAGGGGTCAAAAATTATACCCTGGTTGACCAAGTCAAAGTCAGTCAACCCCCAGCCAAGTGGGCCTAAGCTCAAGCGAAGTGGGCCCAAGCCTAAGAATGGAAGGGGCCGGCTCCATGCCAAGAATGAAGCAATAAATTAGTTCAAGGCAATTTTTTAGAAATAAATGTATGAAAAATGGGCAGAAAACCAAAATTTTGTAAACCCCATGGCTTATGTACAAAAAGAAATAAGCATATAAGGTATAGGGTGACACAAGTGTCATTTGGTAAAGCCAAAGGGGCTATATGTAAAGTGTGTAGCCTATAAAGACAAACATCATGAAAAAATTAACAATTTTTCATTCTCTCTAAAAGTTAGGGTTCTGTGCCTCCTTCTCTTTCCTCAAGGTTCTAAACCTTCTTCTCTTTTCTGAATTAAATCAAGAGTTTAACTCTTCCTGTTCCAAAAAAAAAATAGTTTTCACCATAAAACCCTTGAAGGGGAATTCAGATCTTCCATTAAATCTCCAAAATATGAGATTTTTAAGTCTCATCCCCTTTTTCTTCAAGATCCAGCCAACAGAGAGGAGGAGGAAGGAGACCCATCTCCAAAAATCCCACTTTGGGAAAATCCAAGGCTCAAAAGAAGATCTAGGGCTAAAGGGGAGAAGAAAGAGGCCTTCTTTGACCATCTCTGATGATTTTTGGGAGTTCAACTCCATTTATCAAAATCTTTTGGAGTCTTTCGGAGTTTAACTCCATTCAAAATCTTTTGGAGTCTAACTCAACAAATAAAATCCTTTTAGGAGTTTAACTCCATTTAAAATATTTTGGAGTTTAACTCCATAATAAAAATTCTTTTGGAGTTGAACTCCACAATAAAAAAGTAATAAAAATCTCTTTGGGGCTTAAATCCAGATCCCGGGGCTAAGCCCCTTTTTCTGCAGGCGCCCAGAGCCCACATGCCGGGCGCATGAGGCGCCGACGCCCACCCGTCCTTAGGACGCTACCCACCCCTCTTTTTTTCCATACACTTCCCACTAAAAATACCTCTCTCGTTAGGAATTTTTTTCTAACGGGGCGCCCCCGATACGTCCAAATACCCTTCAAAACACAACACACACGGCATATTGAGTTCGCATGACCAATTTGACCTGTCAATCGGAGCTTCTCTCGCTTCAAAAGTGAGGAGTAATTAACGGCAGCTTAGTCTGTGGCTGCCGGAGATTCGGATCTCCACAATCAATAAACCCTGGCCTGCCCCATGTAGGGGGAATCTGTACATGCCTGACAACGCGCGCATTCCCATCTCAATGGGGTGACGAAAAACTCCCTACAAATACAAAAGTATTAGATCCACAATGGACGGAACCACACCAAGTTCAATAATGAACTTCTTCATCCAAACAGACTCTTTGGCAGTATCGTTGGCAGCGATATATTCAGCCTCCATCATCAAGTCTGCAATAGTATCTTACTTGGAACTCTTCCAACATACCGCTCCTCCATTGAGGGTGAAGACAAAGCCCGAGATAGACTTGTTGTCATCCTTATCACTCTGGAAGCTTGAATCGGTAAAGGACTCCACCTGGAGTTCTCCATTACCATACACCAAGAACATCTCTTTAGTCCTCTTAAAGTACTTAAGAATGTTCTTCACAGCTATACAGTGCTTCTCCCCTAGGTCTGATTGATACCTACTTACCACACTAAGTACGTAAGCTACATCTGGTCTGGGGCATAACATCGCGTACATGATAGACCCAACTGCAGAAGCATAGGGTATCACGTTCATGCAAACCCTTTCCAAATCAGTCATGGGAGATATCTCTTTGGAGAGAGTGATTCCTGAACAAGCGGGTAAATTACCATGCTTAGAAACTTCCATACTAAACCTCTTTAGTATGGTGTCTATGTATCTGAATTAGGACAATCCCAACATCTTTTTAGATCATCTCTATAGATCTTTATCCCCAGGATGTAGGAGGCATCACCCAGATCTTTCATGAAGAACTTTTGTGATAGGAAAAGTTTGACCGAGTGCATCATAGGAACATCATTTCCTATTAAGAGTATGTCATGCATGTACAATATGAGGAATACGACCTTACTCTCTACAACTTTTTTATATATACATGGTTCATCTACGTTTTTAATGAAGTCAAACACTTTGACTGCTATATCAAAATAGATGTTCCAACTCCACGACACCTGCTTTAATCCCTAGATTGATTTAAGCAGCTTTCACACCTTTCCATTTCTCCCACTGTCTACGAAGCCCTCTGGCTGTGTCATATACACGCTCTTTTCTAAATTACCATTTAGAAAAGTAGTCTTGACATCCATCTGCCAGATTTCATAGTCATGGTATGCAGCAATGGCAAGTAGGATCCTGATGAACTTAAGTATAGCCACTAGAGAAAAGGTCTCATCAAAGTCGATACCTGGTCGTTGATGAAAACCTTTTGCTACAAGTATAGCTTTGAAGGTCTCAACATTTTCATCTACACAAATTTTCTTCTTAAAGATCCACTTGCTCCCAATGGGTTTTACCCCTTCAGGAGCAACTTCTAAAGTCCATACTTTGTTGGTGTACATGGATTCCATCTTCAATCGCATAGCATTCAGCCATTTCACAGAGTCCCCACTTATGATGGCCTGCTCGAAACTAGTTGGGTCATCATCTTCCATGATGCAATTCTCGCTCCCACCGTCTATGAGGAAACCGCAGTATCTCACAGGTGGATGAGAAACCTTACTAGATCTGCGGAATGGCTGAGGTTCGTTGGGAACTATCGAATCCTCCGGTTCTACCAAATCTTCAGTTGTAGTTTGTGTTCCTGGAATTTCTTCCAGCTCTACCGTACTCCCACTAGTTTCTTTTGCAAGAAATTACTTTTCTAAAAGGATGGTATGTTGAGCAACAAACACCTTTTGTTCATCAATGTGTAGAATAGACATCCGTATGAATTCTTTGGATATCCCACAAACTTGAAAAGAACTGATCGTGCTTCGAGTTTGTCCGGATTCTGTATTTTAACATAGGCCGGACAACCCCATATCTTAACTCATTTAAGACATGGTCTCTTTCTACTCCATATCTCATATGGTGTTTTAGGCACAGATTTTGATGGAACTTGATTCAATAGGTATGCAACTGTCTCAAGTGCATAACTCCAAAAGAAAATAGGTAACTCGGCAGTACTCGTCATAGAGCGCAACATATCTAATAGGTTGCATGTAACATTTCAGAAATATAAAATATTATTTTTGAAATTTAAATAATAAAATAATAAATTTCACGAAAACTATACGAGTATGAAATTGAGTTTTTGTAGGAGGGTATAATTATATACCAATATTTTGGAAAATATTTGGCAATTAATATGAATTATTAATTATGAAGGCATTTATGGGATTTGGGCATTTTATAAATTACTATACAATTATTTAAATACAAGTTATGACTAAACTTGATTAATGCATTACTAATTATGCATTAAGCCAAATCCATATTTTAACCTTGAAAAATGTGACATGACACATTTCCTTTGTTGCATGTTTGGTTTCATTTTTAATTGTTGTTGTTTGGTTTTAAAAAGAGAAAAGAAAATGAAAAGATATTTGATAAGAGAGGGAGACATAGATGTGACTAGTATAATAAGGAGAGAGAGTGAAAAAGAGAAAGAGAGTGAGAGTGTGTATATGGCTCCTTCACCATTCTTTCCTCCTTCATTATTCTTCTCATCTCATTTTCTTCACTTCCTTCATCTTCTTCCTTATCCTCTTCCTCCACCTCACTACCCCATGAAACCATCCCCAAAACGCCATCAAAACCCCATGTTCCCTTCATTAAAAATGTTCTTCATCTCATCTTAAACCTCTTGGAGTGAACAAGTTTTGGTTTTGGGCTCCTTTGCCATCTTGAAAATTTCTCTAGTTGCCGTAATGAGATAATAATCTCATTTCTAATCAAATTTTAAGTATATTTGTCTTCACAAACTAGAATTTAGAGCTCAAGCTTGTGTTTTCAAGCCTTGAAAATTTTAAAGTGAGCTTTTATGGCTATTATGGGTAGTGGTGATGTAGTAGAGGGTGAACTAGTAACTACAAGCTTACTAAGTGATGGATGGGGACAGGTTAGTGCAAGTATCTTGGGTAGACATGAGTTTAGAATTTTCCCGATGTCGGTTTTCATTGATTTTTGATGCTCCAATAGAATCTGGAGCAACTTGGGGTCCTTATAAGAAAAACAAACAACTACATTGACCTAGTTAGACCACTAAGAGACCATCACAGAAGAACGAGACCCAAATTCTAAAATCCACCCGCCACCGGCGGTTATTGTAGCACATTCTGGCGGGTCAATTTTGGATTTGGATGTTGGGGTTTGGCCTATAGCTCACACTCCATATAACTTAGCCACTGTATTGTTTATTTTGTCCTAGACTACCTATGCCAAAATCTAAGAGCATTTTGAGTTGGTATTGACAATATTTTCCGATATCGGTTTTGCTTAATTGTGGTGATCAATTAGAATCTACTATGACCCGAGAAATCTGAAAACTATATTGCATATACAAAGAGATGTGCAAGCTAATTAGAGACTACCCTAGAAACCCGAGCCCCCAACTCCTACTTTTGGCCGCCAAAATAACCATATTGGCCACAATTTGCGGCCTGACCCTTGAGTTAGGGTTTGGGTTTGGTTCTATAGCGCGCGCACATGATGAATAGACTTACCCTATATGCAAAATGTCCTAATTTCACCTAGGGTAAAATCTAGGAGTGTTTTTCCAAGTTGCTGATTTCATTTTGCGGCTTTTGAAAACTTAGTTTTGGTATTTGAGTTTTGACACGGTCGTTGGACGTTCATACGTCAACACCGGAGGTTGTTTGGTTGTTCTTGCATGCATGGACCATAGGTTCTAGCCTATGTACGTTTTGCTTGCCGTGCCGGTTTTCGGATTTGGTTTTGATTTCGTTACGATATATATTGATGTGTAGGTACCTTTGCGTGGACATCCAAGATGACGAAGGAGAGCAAGGCGTTCATCGATTTCAGTTAGAGCGAGGATAGTAGATGAGTAGATATATATCTACGGGGGAAATCGGGTGGATGGCCTATAGCACCCCAGCAACTATAGTACTAGGAGAACAGAGTTGTAGTGTATATATAGAAACATACGCTTATGTACATACGGATATAACCATAAGATAAGTACGAGATGATATGATGAGATGAGGACATGATGAAACGTGATGGCATGAGTTGATATGTTTGATATGAGGACGTGAGGCGATATATATACACATATACATATGCTAAGATATGATATGAAATGATAATGAAAGTGTTTCCTAGCACCACCACTGGGTTTTAACCGGCATCAAGCATACAATTTTAAAAATTTTGGGGTGCTAAGCTACACTAACCTAGAATCTTAACTAGAGTATTAGGGTTTAAGCAATGATATAACATGAACTACACTAAGTGAAAGAGATTACAACCTTTGTAGAACAAGTCCTTCACTTCTAAAGCTCCGTGTAGTAGTCCCTACGACTCCTCGTAACTCCACTTGAAGAAGGATCGAGCTTTCTTCGCGATCTTCGTGTCAAAGATGATCCACCCGAAGTTTCTCTAGGTCAAGCTACCACTTCACTAATCTCCTATTAGTGAATGAAACAACCTAATCTAAAATGCTGATCTAGATTAGGATGATGAAGTAGGTTTATTGGCTCACTTAGAATTCACTAAAGCACTAGGGTTCACAACACATGTGAGGGTTAGGGCTTCAAGGAAGAAGAAGAAGAAAATGGAGATGGCAAGCAAATGAGCAAAGTAAAGAACAAGTCTAGAAAACTCAAGTGAATAATGGCTTATCAATTATCTCACTTTTTGAAGTATGAATATATCTCAATACATATATTGAACCATGCTTCAATAGTGCAAACAAATGAATAAACAATTGAAAAAGCCATGCCTTACCCATTCCATAAATATCTCCCATTTTCCACCTCTTTATCTATTTTCACAAAATAGATAACCATGCTTATAATATATATATATATATATATATATATATATCACACACATATATATTAATAATATTAAGAGAAGAAAATAATTAGTGAGCAATAATATTAGTTAATATATAATTATATCAAATACAAATATATATCAAATTATTAAATCAACACTTGATTTAATAATCCGGTTATATCATATATAACCGACTAATATCATTTATATGTATATCATATTATCAAATCAACACTTGATTCAATAATCCGGTTATATCACATATAACGTAATTGATATCAAATGTCGTTAGATTAGAATACGGTATCACATACTCGTATATAATCAGGCTCCCGCACATATCAGCATATGTGCTCTACTTCGTTTCGCTTGAGCTAGGAAACCTCTGTGTGCGACTCTGAAGACTCGTCAATATGCCAGCAGTAGGTAATGATCACATCAGTTACCCATAAGCCGTCAGCGGTACTAGCTGGACGCAACGGATACCCAGGTATTAAGCGATTAGAAGATCAACAAGCAAGCTTGTCCAAACTCCCATGAAGCTTATAAATAACACTTACCGTATAGTCCGGTCTCTTCGTCTGATATATCGCATATTGAGTCTAGGGGTGGAATCGTCAGACCCTAGTAACTTGATAAGTCATGCCGATATATGGCTCATAACGGTTCGAGAAACTACTAATAACACTTACCAGTAAATCTTATCATCCTTGGCCAGGGACTTACTGTTATAGCCAATTGAGCATAGCGCAACATCAACTCCCTATATCTGGAGAGACGAAACCCCACATATCGCTCACTGCCTCCATGTGACTCGGGACTATACCCAAAATCTACCTGTTTGCACGACTCCTTTGAGCTGTGGTAGGGAGGAAATCAAAGTACAGTGGAACCATACAAGACACTATGACGATCTCGGGTTTACAGACTAACATGTACCAGTGTCATCAGAGAATTGCTATCTGATGATAGGTATGGTACCATCTAGGAGTTCTCGGCTTGTCCTGTTCGGTTGTAACATTTTAAAAATAATTAAATAAATAATTAAATGAATAAAATTGTTTAAGCGAATTTTATGATTTTCGGTAAAGTAAAATGTATTTTTCGTAAAACTAAACCGTGATTGTTTTTCATTATAATTTCAAAAATACCTATTTTAATTATGTAATTACTAGTAAATGGTGTTTATTTAGCCACTTATAAATTTTTAGTTCAATTAAATATTTTTCCTAAATTAATTATTTTAAATATTAACATAAGCTTTATTTTACACTAAATTGGTGTAAATTTCAAATTTGAATGGTTTTAATTTGTAAAAATGAACCATGGCATATTAAGATTTAGTGAGTATCATGCAAAATTTATTTACAAATTTTTCCAATTTTCTAGAGCTTTCTTGAGCTGTTTTAGAAAAGAATTAAAAGAAAATTTAATAAAAGCATGAAAAGACATAATGATATGATATTTTGGGGGAACTTTCTACATCTTTCTTCACTCATTTCTTTCTCTCCCTCACCTCCTAAACATGGCCGGCCACACCCTCAAGGCAGCCCCCCCAATTTCCACTTCATTTTTTGTTCAAAAATCCATCAAAAATTCAACAAAAATGCACAAAATCCTATTTATTTCCTACCCTTTTATTCTTTGCTCATTCTACATGGATTTTGGAGTGGGAAAGCATGCATTTTGGAGGCTCATTTTCATGTTTGGACTTTAGGTTGTGGAGTTATAATTCCTTCTCTTTTGATTTATTTCTATTAAATGCTTCTTTTAAACATAATTAGATTTAATATAGTAATTCTAGTTGCAAATTTTAAAATTCAAGTTAGGGTTTGTAAATTCAAGTGGTGATTTTTATTAATTAATTAGGGTTATAATAACTAGTTTACCATTTTTAGAAGTGGAAATTCTTGCATGGTTGATAAATTGCAAATTGTTATCCAAATTTCTTAAAGTAAACCATTTTTAATAAACTAGATTTCTATTTATGGTATATATGGGTGAGATAAAATTCTAATTAATGTTTTTATCATTATGTTACGGTTTTAATAGGGATATTAACATGTTAGTGGAATGCAAAACCTAATCTAGTTATTAGTTTCAATTGTTAGTTAGTAAAGTGTGATAAATATGCTAATATTGCTAGTTTTTGCAAACTAGATTTTGGAAATTCCTAAATAAATGAGATTAAAAATATAATTATGGTTTCATCATATCATTATCATCATGAAGTGTAGTTTAATACATTAATTCATGCAAAATCATGTTTTGTTGTGGAACTGTGAATTTTGCTTGAAAGAGGTTGAAAATTTCTAATGGTTGCAAACTAGAAATTTCAAATTAATGCAAATTTGTGTAATAAAAATATAGTAAGGGGTTGTATAGTCTAGTTATGATATTTGATGAGTTTTATGACCATTGGTTTCATTTAGATGTCAAGTTTTGATGAAAAACGGTAAGTTGGCATTTTCGGGTTTTACGAAATCGGGTGATTTGATGGATTTCAGTGTTTCGATGAATTAAATCATGCTTTATATTATAAGTAACGAGTTTTCTAAACTACAAGTTGTTTGTTGATGTTTATCTCGATCCATCGGAGTTTGTATGCCGATATCGAGCGATATTTGGTTCTTTTGCGTGGACGGGACATAGGTTTTAACCTATGCTTGTTCCTTGCATCGTTTTGACTTTTATATGTGATTCAGTTTACGATACTATTTATATGTTTGCGTTTAGGTACCCTCATGTGGACTGCGGGCGATGAAGAGGAGGATGGCGACACCGTCTTCGGCAGACATGGACCAGGTGAGTAGATGTATATCTACGGGGGGAAGTCGGGTGGATGGCGTTAAGCACCCCCGCAACGTAGAATAGGAATAGTACTTATTGACATTAGGAAACCAGATGTGACCCTAGATTCTTAATGCGTAGGACCCTAGTAATGACCCTAGGCTGGACTAGACTGATTTAGGAAAACCATACCAGAGGATGAATACCTTGGAAGAGCTTCGTAGGTTTCAGATAGGAACACACACACGCACACACTGAAACTCGACATGGTGTACACGTGTATGTGTGTATATATATATATAGGACTAGGTATAGGTATATATACATATATATATACAACACGTATATGGGATTCATTGATGTGATATGATATCCGAGGTATGATGAAACAGTATAACTGGGCTTGATGCCGTGATTCTTGGCTATACAGTCGTATTAAGTGTTAGCGGATCATTAGAGAATGAGATAATGAACATGGATACATAAATTATAATGGGTGGTGATGATATTGAGGTACATGGGACTCTAAAATAGTACCTGAACTGTAGCTTGTGACTGATCACGATATTATATTTATGACTTGATTACGACATCATATAGGTGGGACCTGATGTCGATATCATATAGGTGTGACTTGATGATGATATGATATCAGTATGACTTAATCACAATATGATACATATGACATGATATTTCTGAGGATAAACTAATGATGCATTTTATGATGGCAATGATATATGATTGATGTATGCTATTACAGTTTAGCACCTTGAGCATGAGATGTGTTGATGATGACATTATACGAATGATGAGACGCCTAGGAGATACTTGACCCGTACCCCGATATTGGGATGCTGTACGATGGATTTTACCGTACGAGGCATAGATATGATGATTGATCCGCACTCTTGATTCGAGGAAGCCGTACTACGTACGTGACGCTATTGAAGCGGGATCGCCGACTATTAGAGATAATGATTCAGACCTTAGGTAGACTCTTGTTTCTTATTGACTAGTTTCTTAGGTTTTGTTCCTTAGGAGGTTAGATGGACACTAGGTTAGGTTCGAGTCATATAGTGGTAGTGGTAATTGTATATCAAATGAGTGGATAACACACATCTGTCTTTACTTTCATACCGTAATCATAATGTGCATGTTCATATATATGTTTCTATAATCAGCATAAAACTTTGCCTGTTAGGACACCAGCACCATTACCGATGATGCGCATACTCCACGCACACTTAATTGCCGGCTCACACACATCATCATCGGTAATTGCTATGTCGCGTACACTCTAGATCATATTATCTTTTATTGATAGAATCAGTTAACAACTAGACCGATATAATATTGTGATTACTCTCTGATGTTAATATAGACACGGTATTTATTACTTAGACATTCATGCATTCATATTTTCATGTTATCATGCAGTATTATGGGCATATGCCGACACTTATCATATACTTACTCATGATTTTGAGATTTGGGTTTCTATGAGATTTCTGGATTTTTGGGGAAAACCGCAAGAATATATAAAAAAAAACTTCTCTCTCTCTCCTCCTCTCTTTTTAAAACATAAGATGCGGTTTTCTCGTGATGTATGTGTCGTCCACCATGAGACTTCATGTTTTCTGATGGATTTCGAGACCCGATTCGAGGAGTGGATGAACCGTCTCGGGTACATGGTGGGCCCAGTATGGTACCCCGGGGCAAGAAGATCGAGTTGTAGACGATGAGCCTTGCAGGGGAAGGCTACCTACCGGTGATGTCTGGCGCGGCGGATATCCGGAGGATACCGACCGTTGTCGTGAGATTTGATGATATGGGCCGATCCGGACTGACGGAGCCCGAGGTATTGAGACTATGAGACTTAAGATTTACATGTTTGTGTCGATACTTGACACGGATTTCCATGGATTTTATTATTGAGATTTCAGATTCCTATACACATTTTACTATGATAACAGCTAAAGATTTCTTATACAGATATTTCTGGATTTCAGGATTGATTATTTTATATTCATGATGCATGCATATCCATTCATATGACATAGTACTATATGAGGCACTGACACGAGCACGGAGTATCTGCATTTACACGTAGTTTTACCCTGCTATTACTAGATGATTGGGATATAATAGTGTATTATTATGACCTAGGATAGCGTCATGCATTCGATTTCTTTTCATAGATGTCTTCTACTCACGAGTTGGCAACTCACCCCCGTTGTGCCAAATTTTATTACAGGTTCGATGTACAGGTTTCCCTTGGCAGTTGCTGGCACATCATTTTCATTTCGGGTGATTTGCACGGTAGGTTGGTTCATTTGTATCTGAACCGCCGTTGTATTTTATTATTATTTCATTTGTATCTAGAAAGCTTCATCAACCATACTTGTATTACTTGTTTATTGGACCAGTTATTTAGTTCGACCTTAGAGTCGCGCATGTATTATTCTGATCTGGTGGTTTTGTTTTCTTTTGAGTTTTGAGCCTCGCTCTTTGGCGTTGTATACTATTTTGTATTGTTGTGGTTGTTTCCGCCTGTTGGCGTTGAGCTAGCTCCCGTTTGGGGATGCTTTTTATTGTTTATGTATATTATACTTGTTGTACCCGTTTGGGGCCAGTTTTTACAGAGGAGACTCTGCCGAAATTTTTGGGAAATTTGCTGATACTTTTAAACTTGTTTTTCTTCATATTTTCTTTTCTTCTTTTTCTTTTATATGGTTTAGATTTCTGGGCTTCGTCTTACTTAGGTTACGTTGCGCCTCTAGACGTTTCGTAATCTAAGTGCCGGTCATGTTCCGTACTTTCGGGTCGTGACAAAGTTGGTATCAGAGCGCTAGATTTAACCTTGTATAAGTCTAAGTGACCCTTGGTTGATGGAGTAGGCGATTTAGGTAGAGTAACGTACCGTGGGTATGGTCCGCGGCATACTTACGATAAGCTACTCTGCTTAAGGAGCCTTAGGATGTACATTTGTTTGCGCCGTATTTCATTCGTTTCTTTGATCTATCTTCGTCGATATCGGAGGGTAGTTTCTGTTACCACGGGCGCACGGGCAGAGGGAGCTGTGGCTCGAATGCGATAACCATTAGGGTATCGTTCATTCTTGAGGATTGGAGCATTGTTTAGCATCCGGACGAAGGGTATTCACATGGTGTCCAGGGGAAGTTAAAGGGTTCGAACGATTATCAGAAAAACCATTTTCCCAAGTTTAAGGTATTCGGAAGAACATGCAGGTATTTCGATGGACCCTCTAGAAGAATGAAACCCTAACTCGACATAATGACCATGAGAACGCCCTTGAACCTTAGGGTTTACGGCAGTTCTGCGATGCCATTAGTGAGGCTTGGGTTTGCCCTTCTACGGCTGGATCATCGATGCTGGGGTATGTACCGGATATTTTTAAACTGTACTTGAGTGTTGAGCTCTCGGGGAATTATGGGATTTTGATGGATCATTCGAAAAGTTTAATGTAGTCCGGATATCAGGTGAAGAGATCGACTACGTGGGAGACTCTAGATATGAGTATTGTCGTTAGTAGCGCAGTCAGCACAGCTACGAAGAGACGAGTTCGAAGCAACCGACATCAGAGGAAAGAGGCGCACATTGACGATAGTGTTTACGATTGTGATTTGGTGATCTGAATTTCATATTTCTGTTATTGGATTTTGGTATTTTGAGGACTTTGTTTTACGATTGGTACTTCATGTGTGTACCTCCATTACATTCTAGTTATGTTTCATATACCGGTTGTATTGATGTTGTTTAGTACATACCCAGTGCACTTGATTTGGTTTTAATACCTTTTGTGATTTTGATTTGATTTCGTGCATATGGTTACACATGATTTTGACATATGTTTCGACCTAGTTTTCATGCATTTTTGTACTGTGATTTCGATTTTGATACTCGGTGTATGTTTTCGTGCACCATGTGCACCTGATTAGGATTCTTGCGCATACTTGGCACACTTGATGCGATTTTGTGCATACCAGATGCACTAAATCGGGGTTTTGTGCAGATTAGATGCACCTGAATTTGAGTCGTGCACGCCCGTTGCACTTGACAGATGTTTTTGGTGCACACCTGTTGCACTTAGTTTTGTTGTTTTGTGTATTCGTGGGATCTGTAGTTGGTTTCTATTTCAGTGTGCACCGGACACACATGATATTTTATGATGCGATTGGGATTGATTTCAGTTTGAGCAGTATGTTTTAATAATCATTATTATTTGATTTAGTAACCAGGCGGGACGTGTATGTTAAATAAAAGATATATATATATATATAGCTATTTTTTTAAAAATAATCGTCCGCTACTTATGCCGTGACACGTGCATCACACGGCGATTTTCAAAAGGGGTTTTTGCATATTTCTTTATTCAGATATTTGGACGATTTTACTATGATGCGCACTATATATAAGTTATAGATTGATGTATATTATGATGGTCTTCATATTGGGATTTGATATTTTATTCTCGCCATAACTCCGATGATTGCGTTATGCTTGACGGAGTTGATTTTAGTTATGTATTGATGACTTCGGAGCCCCGACAATTTGAGTGTTTTGCTAAATATTTTAGTATTTGGAGGGGGAGTTTTAATTTAAATTCGGGGACCGAATTTCTTAAAGGGGAGAAGATTGTAACATTTTAAAAATAATTAAATAAATAATTAAATGAATAAAATTGTTTAAGCGAATTTTATGATTTTCGGTAAAGTAAAATGTATTTTTCGTAAAACTAAACCGTGATTATTTTTCATTATAATTTCAAAAATACCTATTTTAATTATGTAATTACTAGTAAATGGTGTTTATTTAGCCACTTATAAATTTTTAGTTCAATTAAATATTTTTCCTAAATTAATTATTTTAAATATTAACATAAGCTTTATTTTACACTAAATTGGTGTAAATTTCAAATTTGAATGGTTTTGATTTGTAAAAATGAACCATGGCATATTAAGATTTAGTGAGTATCATGCAAAATTTATATGCAAATTTTTCCAATTTTCTAGAGCTTTCTTGAGCTGTTTTAGAAAAGAATTAAATTTTTTTTTAATAAAAGCATGAAAAGACATAATGATATGATATTTTGGGGGAACTTTCTACATCTTTTTTCACTCATTTCTTTCTCTCCCTCACCTCCTAAACATGGCCGACCACACCCTCAAGGCAGCCCCCCCCCCCCAATTTCCACTTCATTTTTTGTTCAAAATTCATCAAAAATCCATCAAAAATTCAACAAAAATGCACAAAATCCTATTTATTTCCTACCCTTTTATTCTTTGCTCATTCTACATGGATTTTGGAGTGGGAAAGCATGCATTTTGGAGGCTCATTTTCATGTTTGGACTTTAGGTTGTGGAGGTATAAATCCTTCTCTTTTGATTTATTTCTATTAAATGCTTCTTTTAAACATAATTAGATTTAATATAGTAATTCTAGTTGCAAATTTTAAAATTCAAGTGGAAATTCTTGCATGGTTGATATATTGCAAATTGTTATCCAAATTTCTTAAAGTAAACCATTTTTAATAAACTAGATTTCTATTTATGGTATATATGGGTGAGATAAAATTCTAATTAATGTTTTTATCATTATGTTATGGTTTTAATAGGGATATCAACATGTTAGTTGAATGCAAAACCTAATCTAGTTATTAGTTTCAATTGTTAGTTAGTAAAGTATGATAAATATGCTAATATTGCTAGTTTTTGCAAACTAGATTTTGGAAATTCCTAAATAAATGAGATTAAAAATATAATTATGGTTTCATCATATCATTATCATCATGAAGTGTAGTTTAATACATTTATTCATGCAAAATCATGTTTTGTTGTGGAATTGTGAATTTTGCTTGAAAGAGGTTGAAAATTTCTAATGGTTGCAAACTAGAAATTTCAAATTAATGCAAATTTGTGTAATAAAAATATAGTAAGGGGTTGTATAGTCTAGTTATGCTATTTGATGAGTTTTTTGACCATTGGTTTCATTTAGATGTCAAGTTTTGATGAAAAACGGTAAGTTGGCATTTTCGGGTTTTACGAAATCGGGTGATTTGATGGATTTCAGTGTTTCGATGAATTAAATCATGCTTTATATTATAATAACGAGTTTTCTAAACTACAAGTTGTTTGTTGATATTTATCTCGATCCATCGGAGTTTGTATGCCGATATCGAGCGATATTTGGTTCTTTTGCGTGGACGGGACATAGGTTTTAACCTATGCTTGTTCGTTGCATCGTTTTGACTTTTGTATATGATTCAGTTTACGATACTATTTATATGTTTGCATTTAGGTACCCTCATGTGGACTGCGGGCGATGAAGAGGAGGATGGCGACACCGTCTTCGGCAGACATGGACCAGGTGAGTAGATGTATATCTACGGGGGGAAGTCGGGTGGATGGCGTTTAGCACCCCCGCAACGTAGAATAGGAATAGTACTTATTGATATTAGGAAACCAGATGTGACTCTAGATTCTTAATGCGTAGGACCCTAGTAATGACCCTAGGCTGGACTAGACTGATTTAGGAAAACCATACCAGAGGATGAATACCTTGGAAGAGCTTCGTAGGTTTCAGATAGGAACACACACACGCACACACTGAAACTCGACATGGTGTACACGTGTATGTGTATATATATATAGGACTAGGTATAGGTATATATATATATATATATATACAACACGTATATGGGATTCATTGATGTGATATGATATCCGAGGTATGATGAAACAGTATAACTGGGCTTGATGCCGTGATTCTTGGCTATACAGTCGTATTAAGTGTTAGCGGATCATTAGAGAATGAGATAATGAACATGGATACATAAATTATAATGGGTGGTGATGATATTGAGGTACATGGGACTCTAAAATAGTACCTGAACTGTAGCTTGTGACTGATCACGATATGATATAATTATGACTTGATTACGACATCATATAGGTGGGACCTGATGTCGATATCATATAGGTGTGATTTGATTATGATATGATATCAGTATGACTTAATCACAATATGATACATATGACATGATATTTCTAAGGATAAACTAATGATGCATTTTATGATGGCAATGATATATGATTGATGTATGCTATTACAGTTTAGCACCTTGAGCATGAGATGTGTTGATGATGACATTATATGAATGATGAGACGCCTAGGAGATACTTGACCCGTACCCCGATATTGGGATGCTGTACGATGGATTTTACCGTACGAGGCATAGATATGATGATTGATCCGCACTCTTGATTCGAGGAAGCCGTACTACGTACGTGACGCTATTGAAGCGGGATCGCCGACTATTAGAGATAATGATTCAGACCTTAGGTAGACTCTTGTTTCTTATTGACTAGTTTCTTAGGTTTTGTTCCTTAGGAGGTTAGATGGACACTAGGTTAGGTTCGAGTCATATAGTGGTAGTGGTAATTGTATATCAAATGAGTGGATATCACACATCTGTCTTTACTTTCATACCGTAATCATAATGTGCATGTTCATATATATGTTTCTATAATCAGCATAAAACTTTGCCTGTTAGGACACCAGCACCATTACCGATGATGCGCATACTCCACGCACACTTAATTGCCGGCTCACACACATCATCATCGGTAATTGCTATGTCACGTACACTCTAGATCATATTATCTTTTATTGATAGAATCAGTTAACAACTAGACCGATATAATATTGTGATTACTCTCTGATGTTAATATAGACACGGTATTTATTACTTAGACATTCATGCATTCATATTTTCATGTTATCATGCAGTATTATGGGCATATGCCGACACTTATCATATACTTACTCATGATTTTGAGATTTGGATTTCTTTGAGATTTCTGGATTTTTGGGGAAAACCGCAAGAATATATAAAAAAAACTTCTCTCTCTCTCTCCTCCTCTCTTTTTAAAACATAAGATGCGGTTTTCTCGTGATGTATGTGTCGTCCACCATGAGATTTCATGTTTTCTGATGGATTTCGAGACCCGATTCGAGGAGTGGATGAACCGTCTCGGGTACATGGTTGGCCCGGTATGGTACCCTGGGGAAAGAAGATCGAGTTGTAGACGATGAGCCTGGCAGGGGAAGGCTACCTATCGGTGATGTCTGGCGCGGCGGATATCCGGAGGATACCGACCATTATCGTGAGATTTGATGATATGGGCCAATCCGGACTGACGGAGCCCGAGGTATTGAGACTATGAGACTTGAGATTTACATGTTTGTGTCAATGCTTGACACGGATTTCCATGGATTTCATTGTTGAGATTTCAGATTCCTTTACACATTTTACTATGATAACAGCTAAAGATTTCTTATACAGATATTTCTGGATTTCAGGATTGATTATTTTATATTCATGATGCATGTATATCCATTCATATGACATGGTATTATATGAGGCACTGACACGAGCACGGAGTATCTGCATTTACACGTAGTTTTACCCTGCTATTACTAGATGATTGGGATATAATAGTGTATTATTATGACCTCGGATAGCGTTGTGCATTCGATTTCTTTTCGTAGATGTCTTCTACTCACGAGTTGGCAACTCACCCCCGTTGTGCCAAATTTTATTACAGGTTCGATGTACAGGTTTCCCTTGGCAGTTGCTGGCACATCATTTTCATTTCGGGTGATTTGCACGGTAGGTTGGTTCATTTGTATCTGAACTGCCGTTGTATTTTATTATTATTTCATTTGTATCTAGAAAGCTCCATCAACCATACTTGTATTACTTGATAAGTTTATTGGACCAGTTATTTATTTCGACCTCAGAGTCGCGCATGTATTATTCGGATCTGGTGGTTTTGTTTTCTTTTGAGTTTTGAGCCTCGCCCTTTGGCGTTGTATACTATTGTGTATTGTTGTGGTTGTTTCCGCCTGTTGTCGTTGAGCTAGCTCCCTTTTGGGGATGATTTTTATTGTTTATGTATATTATACTTGTTGTACCCGTTTGGGGCCAGTTTTTACAGAGAAGACTCTGCCGAAATTTTTGGGAAATTTGCTGATACTTTTAAACTTGTTTTTCTTCATATTTTCTTTTCTTCTTTTTCTTTTATATGGTTTATATTTCTGGGCTTCGGCTTACTTAGGTTACGTTGCGCCTCTAGACGTTTCGTAATCTAAGTGCCGGTCACGTTCCGTACTTTCGGGTCGTGACATCGGTGTACCCATTCTCTAATGAGCACCTGTGTACAATGTTTGATGTCAAACACCAATGGTTATGGGATCAACCATCACCCCCTACAGGGTCAAGAAACGTACACACTAGTCTACTCTGGAATATCGATGTCCAGTCTCGATACTCCCTCGACTAGGAATAGTTAAAGGATGTTCTTGTGGACTACACAAGTCCCAGTAGTATGATCTGCATCATAGTCTTGGTAGTCAAGCAAACATCCTAAGGGCTTTATCAACATGTACCAGAGAGACGGTATAATAATACAAGTGTACATGTTAAGATAAAGTTCAACCAGATAGCATACTATCATATCGAGCAAGAAAGACCTCTCTATATATGTCCAAGCATCCACTATATCATACAATAATGGCCTCTAGGGCATACATATTCCTATCAATCTCCCACTTGCACTAAGGCCAGTTGTTGTAGTGTCTGATACCCAACATCCCAAAAAGTCTCTCAAACTGCGTCTGGGGGAGGGCATTCGTGAGTGGATCCGCTGTGTTATCCTTCATGTCAACTCTCTTGATCTCGATCTCCCGTTGATCTACTATCTTCCGGATCAGATGATACCACCTAAGAATATGTCTGGATCTCTAATGGGATCGGGGTTACTTGGCTAAAGCCATAGCGCCATTGTTATTACAATACAAAGGTATTGGATGCTCAATGGATGGAACCACACCAAGTTCAGCAATGAACTTCTTCATCCAGACAGCTTCTTTGGCAGCATCGTTGGCAGCGATGTATTTAGCCTCCATCGTCGAGTCTGCTACGGTATCTTTCTTGGAAATCTTCCAACATACCGCCCCTCTATTGAGAGTGAAGACAAAACCCGAAACCGACTTACTGTCGTCCTTATCACTCTAGAAGCTCGAATTGGTAAAGGACTCTATCTGAAGTTCACTGTTACCATACACCAAGAACATTTCTTTAGTCCTTCTCAAGTACTTAAGAATCTTCTTCACACATGTCCAGTGCTTTTTACCGTGATCTAATTGATACCTACTCACTACATCTAGTGCGTAAGCTATATCCGGTCTGATACATAACATCGCATACATGATAGACCCAACTGCAGAAGCATAGGGTATCACTGTCATGCCAGCGCTCTCCAAATCAGTCTTGGGAGATATCGCTTTGGAGAGAGTGATTGCTAAGCAAGCGGGTAAATTACCGCACTTAGAATCTTCCATACTAAACATCTTTAGTATGGTCTCTATGTACCTGAATTGGGGCAATCCCAACATCCACTTAGATATATCTCTATAGATCTTTATCCCCAAGATGTAAGAGGCGTCACCTAGATCTTTCATGGAGAAATTTTGTGATAAGAAGAGCTTGACCGAGTGTGTTAGTTGTATGTATGCCCTAGAGGCCATTATTGTACATGATTGTATATTATAATGAATGCTTGGACATATATAGAGAGGACTTTCTTACTCGACATGATAGTATGCTATCTGGTTGCTCTTTATCTTAACATGTAGACTAGTATTGTGATACTGTCTTGCTCTCACATGTTGGTAAAGCCCTTAGGATATATACTTGACTACCAGGATTATGGTGCAGATCATACTAGTGGGGCCAGGGTAGCCCATAAGTTCATCCTTTAATTGTTCCTAGTCGAGGGAGTAACGAGACAGGGCATCGACATTCCAGAGTAGACTAGTGTGTTCGTTTCATGATCCTGTATGGGGTGATGGATGATCCTACATCCATTGGTGTTTGACATCAAAGATTGTACACAGGTACTCATTAGACAATGGGTACACCGAACAGGACTCGCCGAGAACTCCCAGATGATATTATACCTAACGTCGGATAGCAGTTCTCTGGTGACACCGGTACATGTTAGTCTGTAGACCTGAGATCGTCATAGAGTCTTGTATGATTCCCACTGTGCTTTGATTTCTTCCCTACCACGTTCAAGAGACCGTGCAAACAGGTGGATTTTGGGTACAGTCCCGAGTCACATGGAGGCAATGAGCGATAGGAGGGGTTTTGTCTCTCCCGGTATTGGGGGTTGATGTTGCGTTATGCTCGATTGGCCATAACAGGAAGTCCCTGGTCAAGGCTGATGATGAGATTTACTGGTAAGTGTTATCAGTAGTTTCTCGACCCGTTATGAGCCTCACATCGGCATGACTTATCAAGTTATTGGGGTCTGATGTTTACCACCCCAGACTCGATATGCGACATATCAAACGAAGAGACCGGACTGTACGGTGGTGTTACTTACTGGATTCACGGGAGTATGGATAAGCTTGCTTGTTGATTTTCTGATCGCTCAATACCTGGGCAGCCGTTACGTCCAGCTAGTACCGCTGACGGCTTATGGGTAACTGATATGATCATCACCTACTTCCGGCGTATTGACGAGTCTTTAGAGTCCTACACAGAGGTTTCCTGGCTCAAGCGAAACGAAGTAGGGCACATATGTGATATGTGGGGGTCCGAGATTGATAATTGTATGTGATGCAGTATTCTAATCTCGCGATATAGGTTATATGTGTATAACCAGATTATTGAATCAAGTGTTGATTCAGTAATTTGTTATATGTATATTTGATATACATGTAAATGATATTAGTCGGTTGTATGTGATATAGCCGGGTTATTAAACAAGTGTTGATTTAATAATTTAATATATATTTATATATTTGATAAATTAATATATATTTTCTTATATTAGCTCACTTAAGAATCTATTTTCTCTAAATACATAAATATATATGTGATATATATTAATGTGTTTATTTTTTGTGTCATGCTAGATGATACATTGGACTTGGGTGTATGAGACTCATACCTAACCAAAGTTAATTTGGATGATTAATTATTAAGGGAAAAATCAAAATTAGGTGGAAATTAGCATGGCTAAGATGCTTGTGGAAGCATGTAGAAGCCTTGACTTAAGTCCACTAATTTTGTTTTACTCTAGATATTTATTAACCCAACTATTATTTTTAGCCGTGGTTAAGTCTCTACAAATATCATTGTGATATTTTCTTCACCCATGGATGATCACTTGAGCTTCTTCTTCATCTCATTTTTCTTCTCTTGATTTTGAGTGAGGTGAAAAAGAAAGAGAGATAAATAATTCTAAAGTGAGCAAAATTCCTACTTCATCAATCTATACCAAACTAGCCATTTAGTATAGCTTGTTTACTTCACTAATCCATCAATTAGTGAAGAGATAGCTTGAGTTAGAGATTCTTCGACGTAGATCATCTTCGGCCTCGAAGATCCTTGAGCAAGCTCGTTCCTTTCGCCTAGTGGAGCCTAAGGAGAGTCCGAGACACCACTACTTGGAGCTAAGGGACTACTGCATGGAGCTTTAGAAGTGAAAGACCGGTCTACAAAGGTTGTATTCCTATTTTATTTAATGTAAAGTTGTTTACATTCTTTTAAAACCCTAATTCTCTAGTTAGATCCTTGGTTGGGCTCGCTCGGCATCCTAAATTTTTTAAAATTGCATACTTGATGCGTGCCGAAACCTAGTGGGTGTGCTAAGCGAACCCAGTAGTGGTATCAGAGCCAAGCTAGAGTATTAGGAGTAGTCTAGGCGAAGTTAAAGTGTTCGATCGACTTTTCGAAACCCGAATTACGCACTCTCTGGAAAAAAATTCAAAATTCAAAATTTTTCAAATTAAAAATATTCAGAAAATTGTGCAGGATTTTCTATGGATCCCCAAGAAAAACGATGGCCCAACTCGACCAAACGACCGCGGAAGCGCGGCCAAAACATGCTTTTGGTGGTGGTTCCGCGGCGCCGTTGGTGAGGCAGGGAGCGTGCTTTCTTGTGTTGGTCCGTAGGTTCTTGGGGCTCTCTCTGGGTATTTTTAACAGTGACTCAAGTGTTGAGATCTCTGGGAATTTTTGGTGTTTGATAAATCGATCGAAATGTTTAACATCGTCTAGATATCTGTGAGTTGTGATACAATATTTGGAATCCACAATAATTAGTTTTGTGAAAACTAATTAGTACTTTGTAAATCTAGCAATTTAGTCTCTTTTGATCGGTTGCCGCGGTGTTTTGATTCGGATCAAAACTTCGTCGCAATCTCGTATAGTATGTGAACACTCGCCGGGTAACACTACTAGATAGCCACGCCCCATAGCCCCAACAAAGTGACTGTAGGAGAACACCGTAGCCAAAAGCATCCGTTCGGGTGCTCGCGGCCGCGGTGTTCCGCCGAAGTGCGCTTCGTTGACGGCATTGGGGGTTCGGCCGTCTACTAATGTTTGCGACGAGCATTCGATCATTTGTTAGGAATCATGTTGAATTGCCCGACTGGATATTGAAAAGTGTTTTCAATTTGAGACTAAAATGCAGGGTTTATGACGTTAGGCATGAAACTCGGAATGTGTGATATTCCGGGTTTAT
This sequence comes from Agapanthus africanus, assembly GCA_030015575.1. Taxonomy (NCBI): domain Eukaryota; kingdom Viridiplantae; phylum Streptophyta; class Magnoliopsida; order Asparagales; family Amaryllidaceae; genus Agapanthus; species Agapanthus africanus. The sequence goes on along the minus strand of JASDDO010000024.1, from coordinate 513,206,305 downwards.
GATGTCTAAGGAATTTATACGGTTAGGCATGAAATCCGAAGTATGTTATATTTCGGGTTTATGATGTCTAGGAGTGTTGCGGATTCCAATTATTGTAGTTTTCATTTCTTTTCTGTGACCGTAAGTGTAATATGTGATGTATCGCCGGTTTCGTTGCTATACGTCAATGACAATTAGGATACGCATATTTACTTACGTTGATAACATGTGATATTATGTGTTGCTGTGATATGTTATATTGGATCGCCGTGTTTGAATAGCAGGGGTCTTTTGCGTGAGATGAGAGTTTTTCATTTTAAGTCATGTAAAAAGTTGTGTGTAATATTCTTTTATTGGGACACTTCCGGGTTGAGGATGATGTCACCATTGATGTATATTATTTACTTTTCCGCATTAGGATAGACCCAAGTCGGGGAGCATAAGTAACCGGATTCTAGAATCCAGTGTGAGACTATCTCGAGGAGTCGAGTCCGGGTCTCCTAACTCTAGAATTGGTAGGGTTGCTTTCCGCTCTCGTAGGGGTCTAAGGATGTGGGTTTGGCAATTCATCACGACCGTGGAATCCATGTTTTTTACTGACTTAATATAAAACACGGACCTCCTAGTATATCCAATATTTCATATATTGACATCTGCTGCAATGTTCTGTGATGAGATCATATAACTGCGTGAGACGAATGCTTCATATTATATATATGCTATATAATAAACGTTTCTTATGTTTTGCATCCGCGCTAGTCATGGGTTGCTGAGATTTACGAATAAGAGTTATCAGTAGTTTCTCAAACTGTTATGAACCAAGCATCGGCATGATTTATCACGTTACGGGGGTCTGACGTTTACCACCCCTAGACATGATATGCGACATATCAGACGAAGAGACCGGACTGTATGGTAGTGTTGCTAATAAGCTTCATGGAGAGTATGGACGAGCTTGCTTGTTGATCTTCATATCGCTCAATACCCGGGTAGCCGTTACATCCAGCTAGTACCGCTGACGGCTTGTAGGTGACTGATGTGATCATCACCTACTGCTGGCGTATTGATGAGTCTTTAGAGTCGCACACAGAAGTTTTCTGGTTCAAGAGAAACGAAGTAGGATACATATGTGATATGTGCGTGGACCTGATTAAATACGTGTATGTGATACCGTATTGTAATCTGGCAGTTATCTGGTATCGGTTAGGTTATATGTGATATGACCAGATTATCAAATCAAGTGTTGATTTGATAATGTGATAAGCCGATAAATGATATTAGTCGGTCATATATAACCGGATTATTAAATCAAGTGTTGATTTAATAATTTGATATAAATTATATTTGATATAATTATATATTAACTAATATCATTAGCTCACTAACTGCTTTATTTAAATATATATATATATATTAATGTATATTTTATATATATAAATATATATTATTATATGAAGCATGGCATGTTTTTCTATTATAAGAAAATAGAAAAAATGAGGTGTAAATTGTGGAGATATTTGTGGAATGGGCAAGGCATGGGTTTTATTATTTGTATATTACTCTTGACTCACTATTCAAGCATGGTTGCAATTTATTATTGCATTTTAATTCCATGCTTGAATAAGTGAGAAAAGAGAGAGCCATTTTGATTTTACTCTCATCATTTTTCATTCTTCACGCCTTAGCCATTTTTCATGAGCTCTTGTTCTCTCTTGCTCTTTACAATTTTCTTTACCTCACCTCCAAGTTCAAACTCTCACATGTGATATGAATCATTTAACTTGTGAGAACTCTAGTGAGCAAATTAAACCCCTACTTCACCATCACACATTAGATTAGCAATTTGATGTGGAGTGTTGCCTTCACTAATGAGATTAGTGAAGGGTTAGCTTGAGTTTGTGGACTTCTGGTGGATCGTCTTTGGTACGAAAATCACGAAGGAGGTTCTTTCATCTTGAAGAGGAGCCTAGTGGAGTCGCGTGGACCACAACCCAGAGCTAGAGAAGAGAAGGACTCGATTTACAAGGGTATAACCTTCTTTCCTTCTACTAGTTTTGTGATGATACCAATCTAAACCCTAATATTCTAGCAAAGATCTTGTATAGTCTAACTTAGCACCTAATAAAAATTAAAATTTGGCATGCTTGATGCTACTAAAACCTCATGGTGGTGCTAAGGTCGACTTTCATGGTATCAGAGCCAAGCTAGAACATTAGGATAGACTATCATAGCTTGTAGCGACGTTAGAAATCCACCGTTTTTGTCGCGCAAAAACTGCCGATAAAAACAGTTTCCAAAATGATGTTTTGAGTTGTTTGCACACCTCGCGGGCTCACGGTTTGAACCGAAAAGCCGCGGGGTGGAGCGTGCGCACCCCGGAGACACCTTGGGGGGGACCAGAGGCTGGACCCACACCCCAAGACCACCACAAGATGGCCTTGGGGGTGGGTGACCTGAGAACACCCCAACTGGGTGCTCTCGGGTCTGCTTTCCCCTAGAGGGCACTTTGAGGTGGCCCCCGGGGGTGGGTACCCCCTCGAGGCCCCCCATTCGATATTTAATTTTGGGATCTTCGCTTCCGGGAAGATTCGGGCGGGTTTTGAGTTCGTTTCGACTCCCGGATTGGCTTAAAACGATCGGTTTTGGAACTTTAGCTCACTGGATTTTTCATGTCTTGGAAAAATTGGTTTAGTTTGCTAATTGCGTGCGGAATTCTAATATCGCGGTTACTTTACAAGCTTTGTGATGTGTGATACAATTATTAGAATCTGGATTAATTAGTTTTATGAAAACTAGTTGATATATTGTAAACCTAGCTGTTTAGACTCAATTGATCGATTGCCACGAAGTTTTGATTCGGATCAAAACTCCATCGCAATTGTGTATTGTACGCGATCACTAAGTCGGGAATCTTGTTGAATTATCCGACAACCAATTGAAAAGAGTTTTCAATTTGAGACTAAAATGCAAGTTTTATAAGTTAGGCATGAAATCCGAAATATGAGATATTCCGGGTTTATGATGTCTAAGGATATTGCGGATTCTAATTATTGTAGTTTTCTGTTTTCTTTTCTGTGACCGTAAGTGTAATATATGGGGTATCCCAATCTCGTTGCTATATGTCAACAAGTTTTAGGGATACGCATATTTGCTTACGTTGATGATATGTGATATCATGTGTTGATGTTGATATGATTTATTGGATCGTCGTGAAAAAATAGCCAGGAGGGTCTATGTGAGATAAGAGTTTTTATTTTCATTCATGTAAAATCTGTATGTAATAATCTTTTATTAGGGCATTTCCGGGTTGAGGATGATGTCACCGTTGTTGTATATTATTTACTTTTCCGCATTAGGATAGACCCAGGGCGGGGAGCATAAGTAACCGGGTTCTAAAGTCCAGTGGGAGACCATCTCAAGGAGTTGAGACCGGGTCTCCTAACTCTAGAATTGGCAGGGTTACTTGCAGCTCTCGTAGGGGTCTAGAGATGTGGGTTTTTCTATTCATCATGATCGTGAAATCCGTGTTTTACATTACTGGCTGAATTTAAAACACGGACATCCTAGTATATCCAATATTTCATATATTGCTTCTGCTGCTTGATTCTGTGATGCTGATCATATAACTACGTGAGACGAATGTAATATTATATATATGATATATAATAAACGTTGCTTATGTTTTGCACCCGCGCTAGTCCAGCCCCTGCTCTGCCGGTAGTTAAGTAACCTAACGGTGCATGATGGGGCCCAATAACGAATGCGGATGGCATAAGCGTATGTTCTATTTTCGTTTCATTTTTCTGTGATGTTTAGGAAACATTAAATGATGGGACTTCATTAATGTGATTAATGAAATGAAAGAAAGCTAAAGATATTGTAGAATCAAATTTTAAAAAAGGGTAGCTCTAGTTTTTGCTTTGCATAGTGGTATTCCTTGATGAATATCCAGCACCTCATTCGATGAGGAAAGAGCCGAGATCCCTACACCGGGAGTGACCTCTTTAGCGAAACCAGCAAATGCTACAACCCACCCGGTTTTGTCTTTTGATTGCTTCTCTAGTTCTTTCTTTGCATAGTGGTATTCATGAATATCCTTCACCTCATTCGATGAGGAAAGAGCCGAGATCCTTTCACCGGGAGTGACCTCTTTAGCAAAACTAGAAAAAGCTTCAGAACCACTCCTTTTCAAAAACATTAGATTCTAAAATGATATCAAGTTCATTACGCTCATGGTTTTCTTAAAAACCTGTGTAGCCCTCCGTCATTTCAAATAAGTAATATTTATTATTCGTGCTACGTTTGTTGACCTTAGCCAAGGCGTAGCGTGCGGTAGCTAATTAGTGCTTGTCTGCAGCATGTAATGCGATTGGATTAGGGTAGTCATGTTGCTTTGTTGACCTTAGCCAAGGGTCGCATGGGTGGGTTTGATTCAATCAAGAAATGACGGGTTGAACTTGGCTAGCACTTATGATTTGTTGACCATAGCCAAGGTCATAAGTTGCTAGGGGTAAAAACCATTATCGGGAATTTCAAGTTTTGAAATTTGCAATGAGATTGCATACTTTCTATATGATAGTTGGATCCCGATACCCAGTGAGAGTAAGAGCTACTACTGGGAGAATTTTGCACTTTACAATTAGCTAATCAAGTAGGTGTCAACGGGGTTATGCCTATAGGAAAACGAGGTTTATTTTAATTAGTTCCGTGCGAAAGCACGGGAAACCTCCCTCGGAGTACCGATACCTGCCTGGCCGAATGATTGGCGAACCTGTAGGGTATAATTAATCCCGGCTAATCTTTCCTTTTATGGTTTGAAGGAAGATTTGATAAAAAACAGTAGGGGCATCCTGATTAGATAAGATAATAACCAATCTAATCTTGCAAAGAGCGCACGCTAACACGTTTCCTTCTATCTCTCTCCAGGCAGCAACCAATGCCACGCCTTAATCAAGGTAATAACATTGATGTATTGACCGAACCCTCTTTTTATATAGAGCAAGGGAACGTTGGTCCCGCTCTATCTTATGAATGTCATAAGTCTGAGCAAGGGATAGGGGCATGTTAGGATTCCCGCGCCACCCGTACGAAGAAACAGCATGTTGATGCATCTTCTTCGGGTGTGTTCGTTACCGAGAACTGTTTCTCAGTTTGTTCTACGTCCTGGGTATTAGATACCGGATCAGGATCCCACGTATGTAATTTGTTACATGGGCTAAAGAAAGGTAGAGAACTGGGAAAGGGTGATAAATCCCTAATAGTAGGGAATGGTGCAATTATTGCAGCCAAGGCAATTGGCGATTATCACCTTGTATTACCAACTGGTAATACATTGATTCTGAACGACTGTTACTACGTACCAAAGATGATGTGCAACATTATATCGGTTTCTTTGCTAACTAAAGAAGGATATAATCTCACATTAGAGGATAATGTTATGAACATTTTCCAGATTCAAGTGTTGATTGGATCTGGTACGTTATGTAACGGTATATACGTTCTTAATCAAAGTACAGTTCTTAACATACATAACACAAACAAGAGAAAAAGTTCAGAAATGAATGAAGCCTTCTTGTGGCACTGTAGACTAGGTCATATCAATGCGACAAGACTAGCTAAGTTGCATATAGATGGATATTTGAATCCGTTTAAATTTTCATCTTATGAAACTTGCCAGTCATGTCTCAAAGGCAAGATGACCAAAACTCCATTTACTAGACACGGAGAAAGAGCTTCGGAACTCTTGGGACTCATACATAGTGATGTATGCGGTCCTATGTCTATACATGTCAGGAATGGTTATTTGTACTTTATTACATTCACCGATGATCTCTCAAGGTTTGGACATGTGTTCTTGTTGAAACACAAGTCTAAAGCTTTTGAGAAATTCAAGGAATATAAGTGCGAGGTTGAAAACCAGACGGGCAGAAGTATTAAAATCCTACGATCTGATCGGGGAGGAGAATACTTGAGCGGGGAATTCCGAGACTATCTAAAAGAGAATGGGATTCTCTCTCAATTTACTCCTCCGTATACATCACAGCACAATGGTGTATCGGAGCGAAGAAATCGCACCCTGTTATATATGGTGCGCTCTATGATGAGTACTGCTGAGTTACCTATTTCCTTTTGGGTACATGCACTTGAGACAACTGCATACCTATTGAATAGATTTCCGACCAAATCAGTGCCTACCACTCCATATGAGATATGGAATGGGAAGAGACCATCTCTTAAACGAGTTAAGATATGGGGTTTTCCGGCCTATGTTAAAAAGCAAAATCCGAACAAGCTCGAGGCAAGGTCTGTTTTGTGCAAGTTTGTGGGATATCCAACGGATTCCTATGGATATATCTTCTACCATACTAAGGAACAAAAGGTGATTGTTGCTCAACATGCCACCTTTTTGGAAAAGGAATTTCTTATAAAAGAAATTAGTGGCAATGAGGTAGAATTGGAAGAAGTTCCAGCAGCATAAACTACAACTAATGATTTGGTGGAACCGAAGGATCTAATAGTACCCAACGAATCCCAGCCACTCCGACGATCTGATAGGGTTCCTCACCCACCTGAGAGATACTACGGTTTTCTCATAGACGGTGGGAGCGAGGATTGCATCATGGAAGATGAAGAACCTACTAGTTTCGAGCAGGCCATCACAAGTGGAGACTCTATGAAATGGCTGGATGCTATGCGATCCGAGATGGAATCCATGTATACCAACAAAGTATGGACTTTAGATGTTGCTCCTGAAGGGGTAAAACCCATTGGGAGCAAGTAGATCTTCAAAAAGAAGATTGGTGTAGATGGAAAAGTTGAGACTTTCAAAGCTAGACTTGTGGTAAAAGGTTTTCGTCAACGACCTGGCGTCGACTATGATGGAACCTTTTCCCCTGTCACAATACTTAAGTCCATCAGGATCCTACTTGCCATTGTTGTATACCATGACTACGAAATCTGGCAGATGGACGTCAAGACAGCTTTTCTAATGGTGATTTAGAAGAGAGCATGTACATGACACAGCCAGAGAGCTTCGTAGACAGTGGGAGCAGCGGATAGGTGTGCAAGCTGCTTAAATCCATCAACGGATTAAAGCAGGCGTCGCGGAGTTGGAACATCTATTTTGATGAAGCTATCAAAGAGTTTGACTTCATCAAATATATAGATGAACCTTGTATATATAAGAAGGATGTAGAGAGTAATGTAGTCTTCCTCGTATTGTACGTGGATGACATATTCTTGATAGGAAATGATGTTCCTATGCTACACTCGGTCAAACTCTTCTTATCACAGACAAGTTCTCCATGAAAGATCTTGGTGATGCCACCTACATCCTAGGGATAAAGATCTATAGAGATAGATCTAAACGGATTTTTGGATTGTCCCAATCCAGGTACATTGACACCATACTAAAGAGGTTTAGTATGGAAGATTCCAAGCTAGGTAACTTACCCGCTTGTTCAGGAATCACTCTCTCCAAAGAGATGTCTCCCAATACTGATTTGGAGAGGGCTCGTATGCAAGGGATACCCTATGCTTCGGCAGTAGGCTCTATCATGTATGCGATGTTATGTACCAGACCAGATATAGCTTACTTACTAGGTGTAGTGAGCAGGTATCAATCAGATCCTGGGGAAAACCACTGGACAGCTATGAAGAACATTCTTAAGTACTTGAGAAGGACTAAAGAAATGTTCTTGGTGTATGGTAACGGTGAACTCCAGGTGGAGTCCTTTACCGATTCGAGCTTCCAGAGTGATAAGAACGATAGTAAGTCGGTCTCAGGTTTTGTCTTTACCCTCAACGGAGGGGCGGTGTGTTGGAAGAGTTCCAAGCAAGACACCGTAGCAGACTCGACGATGGAGGCTGAATACATCGCTGCCACTGGTACAGGTTAGTCTGTAGACCCAAGATCGTCATAGAGTCTTATGTACCTCCCACTGTGCTTTGATTTCCTTCCTACCAAGGCTCAAAGGAGTCGTGCAAACAGGTGGATTTTGGGTACAGTCCCGAGACACATGGAGGAAATGAGCGATAGGAGGGGTTTCGTCTCTCCCGGTATAGAGAGTTGATGTTGCGCTATGCTCGATTGGCTATAACTGAAAATCCTTGGCCAGGGTTGCTGAGATTTACTGATAAGAGTTATCAGTAGTTTCTCAAACTGTTATGAGCTAAGCATCGACATGACTTATCACGTTACGGGGGTCTGACATTTACCACGCCTATACATGATATGCGACATATCAGATGAAGAGACCGGACTATACGGTAGTTTTGCTAATAAGCTTCATGGAGAGTATGGACGAGCTTGCTTGTTGATATTCATATCGCTCAATACCCGGGTAGCCGTTACGTACAACTAGTACCGCTGACGGCTTGTAGGTGACTGATGTGATCATCACCTACTGCTAGCTTATTGACGAGTCTTTAGAGTCGCACACAGAAGTTTTCTGGTTCAAGCGAAACGAAGTAGGACACATATGTGATATGTGCGTGGGCCTGATTAAATACGTGTATGTGATACCGTATTGTAATCTGGCAGTTATCAGGTATCGGTTAGGTTATGTGTGATATAACCAGATTATCGAATCAAGTGTTGGTTTGATAATGTGATAAACAGATAAATGATATTAGTCGGTTATATATAACCGGATTATTAAATCAAGTGTTAATTTAATAATTTGATATAAATTATATTTGATATAATTATATATTAACTAATATCATTAGCTCACTAATTGCTTTTTTATATATATATATTAATGTATATTTGATATATATAAATATATATATTATTATATGAAGCATGGCATGTTTTTCTATTTTAAGAAAATAGAAAAATGAGGTGTAAATTGTGGAGATATTTATGGAATGGGCAAGGCATGGTTTTATTATTTGTATATTACTCTTGACTCATTATTCAAGTATAGTTGCAATTTATTATTGCATTTTAATTCCATACTTGAATAAGTGAGAAAAAGAGAGAGCCATTTTGATTTTACTCTCATCATTTTTCATTCTTCATGCCTTAGCCATTTTTCATGAGCTCTTGCTCTCTCTTGCTCTCTACAATTTTATTTACCTCACCTCCAAGTTTAAACCCTCACATGTGATGTGAAGCATTGAACTTGTGAGAACCCTAGTGAGCAAATTAAACCCCTACTTCACCATCACACGTTAGATTAGCAATTTGATGTGGAGTGTTTCCTTCACTAATAAGATTAGTGAAGCGTTAGCTTGAGCTTGTGGACTTCGGGTGGATCGTCTTTGGCGCGAAGATCACGAAAGAGGTTCTTTCATCTTGAAGAGGAGCCTAGTGGAGTCGCGTGGACCACAACCCGGAGCTATAGAAGAGAAGGACTCGATCTACAAGGGTATAACCTTCTTTCCTTCTAATAGTTTTATGTTGATACCAATCTAAACCATAATATTCTAGCAAAAATCTTGTATAGTCTAACTTAGCACCTAATAAAAATTAAAATTTGGCATGCTTGATACTACTAAAATCTCATGGTGGTGCTACGGTCGACTTTCAATCCCTTCACCGGGAGTGACCTCTTTAGCAAAAGCTAGCAGATGCTACACCCATTCGGTTAATTTTGAAAAACACGATTTTAAAAAGCGGAGCATGAACCACTTTTCAAAATCACTCGATTCTACAACGATATCAAGTTAATTACGTAAAATATTTTCTTAAAAACCTGTCGTAGCCCTCTGTAATTTCAGATAAGTATTATTTAGTATTCGTGCTGCGTTTGTTGACCTCCGTCAAGGCGTAGTGTGCGATAGCTGATTAGTGCTTATCTGCCGCATATGATGCGATTGGATTAGGGTAGTCGTACGGCCTTGTTGACCTCCGTCAAGGGTCATGCGGGTGGGTTTAATTCAATCACGAAATATACGGGTTGAACTTGACTAGCGGCCTATGGTGTGTTGACCTCCGTCAAGGTCATAAGTCGCTAGGGGCAAAATATTATCGGGAATTTCAAGTGTTGAAATTTGCAGTGAGATTGCATACCTTCTATGAGATAGTTGGATCCCGATACCCACTGCGAGTAAGAGTTACTCCTGAGAGAGTTTTGCACTTTACAATTAGCCGATCAAGTAGGTGACTAGAAAGGTGTCAACGGGGTTATGCCTATGCGAAAACGAGGTTTATTTTAATTAGGTCCGTGCGAAAGCACGGGGAACCTCCCTCAAAGTATCGACAATAGTCTGGTTGAAAGATTGGCGAACTTGTAGGGTGTAATTAATCCCGTCTAGTCTTGCCTTTTAGGGTTTGAAGGAAGATTTGATAAAAACAGTGGGAGCCATCCTGATTAGATAAGATAATAACCAATCTAATCTTGCAAGAGCACACGCTAAGTGTTTTCTTCTCTCTCTCCAGGTAGCGACCATGACACGCCTTAATCAGATAATAATATTGATGTATTGACCGAATCCGCTTGTTATACTGAGCTGGAGAACGTTGGTTCCGCTCTATCTTTTAATTGTTATAAGTCCGAGCAGGAAATAGGGGAATATCCGGATTCCCACGCGACCCGAACGAAGAATAAGTATATTGATGCATCTTCTTCGGGTGTATTTGTTACCGAGAACTGTTTCTCAGTACACTCTATGTCCTGGGTATTAGATACCGGATTGGAATCCCACATATGTAATATGTTACATGGGCTAAAGAAAGGTAGAGAACTGGGAAAAGGTGATCATTCTCTAAAAGTAGGGAATGGTGCAAGTGTTGCAGCCAAAGCAGTTGGTGAATATCACCTTGTATTACCAAATGGGAATACATTGATCTTGAAAGACTGTTATTATGTACCCTCTATAATATGCAATTTAATATCAATTTCTTTACTAGATAAAAAAGGATATAACTTTGTAGTAGAGAAAAATGTTATGGGCATTTTTCTAAATCAAGTGTTGATTGGGTTTGGTACATTATGTAACGGTTTACACGTTCTGAATCAAAATACAGTTCTTAACGTACAGAACACACACAAGAGGAAAAGTTCAGAAATGAACGATCCTTCTTGTGGCATTGTAGACTAGGTCATATCAATGCGACACGGCTAGCTAAGTTACATAATGATTGATATTTTAACCCGTTCGAATTTACATCTTATGAAACTTGCCAGTCATGTCTCAAAGGCAAAATGACCAAAACTCCATTTACTGGACACGGAAAAAGAGCTACTGAACTCTTGGGACTGATACATAGTGATGTATGTGGTCCTATGTCTACACATGCCAGGATTAGTTCTTCGTACTTCATTACATTCACCGATGATCTCTCAAGATTCGGACATGTGTTCCTGTTGAAACATAAGTCTGAAGCTTTTGAGAAATTCAAGGAATATAAGTGCGAAGTAGAGAACCAAACGAGTAGAAGTATTAAAATCCTTCGATCTGATCGGGGAGGAGAATACTTAAGCACGGAGTTCCTGGATTATTTAAAAGAGAATGGGATTCTCTCTCAGCTTACTCCTCCATATACACCACAGCACAACGGTGTATCGGAGCGGAGTAATCGCACCCTATTAGATATGGTGCGCTCCATGATTAGTACTGCTGAGTTACCTATTTCCTTTTGGGGTTATGTGCTTGAGAAGCCGCATACCTATTGAATAGAGTTCCAATCAAATCAGTGTCTACCACTCCATATGAGATATGGAATGGGAAGAGACCATCTCTTAAACGAGTTAAGATATGGGGTTGTTCGGCCTATGTTAAAAAGAAAAATCTGGACAAGCTTGAGGCAAGGTCGGTACTGTGCAAGTTTGTAGGATATCCCAAGCATTCGTGAGGGTATATCTTCTACCACATTGAGGAATAAAAGGTGTTTTGTTTCTCGGAATGCCATCTTTTTTAGAAAAGGAATTTCTTGTGAAAGAAATTAGTGGTCATGAGGTAGAACTGGAAGAAGTTCCTGCTACACAAACTACGGCTGATGATTTGGTAGAACCAGAGAATTCGATAATTCCCAACAAATCTCAGCCACTCCGCAGATCTAGTAGGGTTCCTCATCCACCTAAAAGATACTACGGTTTTCTCGTAGACGGTGGGAGCGAGGATTGCATCATAGAAGATGATGACCCAACTAGTTTCGAGTAGGCCATCGCGAGTGGGGACCCTGTGAAATGGCTGGATGCAATACGATCTGAAATCGAATCCATGTACACCAACAAAGTATGGACTTTGGAAGTTGCTCCTTAAGGGGTAAAACCCATTGGGAGCAAGTGGATCTTGAGAAGATAATTGGTGTAAATGGAAAAGTTGAGACTTTCAAAGCTAGACTTGTAGCAAAAGGATTTCGTCAACAACCAGGTATATTTTATGATGAAACCTTTTTCTCCAGTGGCTATTCTTAAGTCCATCCGGATCTTACTTGCCATTGCTGCATACTATGACTACGAAATCTGGCAGATGGGCGTCAAGACCGCTTTTCTAAATGGTGATTTAGAAGAGAGGGTGTATATGACACTGCCAAAGGGCTTCGTAGACAATGGGAGCAGCGGAAAGGTGTGCAAGCTGCTTAAATCAATCTACGGATTGAAACAGGCATCGCAGAGTTAGAACATTTGTTTTGATGTGGCAGTCAAAGAGTTTGACTTCATCAAAAATGTAGATGAACCTTGTATATACAAAAAGGTTGTAGAGAGTAAGGTTGTCTTCCTCGTATTGTACGTGAATGCCATACTTTTGATAGGAAATGATGTTCCTATGCTACACTCGGTCAAGCTCTTCTTATCACAATGTTTCTCCATGAAGGAACTGGGTGATTCCTCTTACATCCTGGGGAGAAACACTAGATAGACGTGAAGAACATTCTTAAGTACTTGAGAATGACTAAAGAAGTGTTCTTGGTGTATGGTAACGGTAAACTCCAAGTGGAGTTCTTTACCGATTCGAGCTTCCAGAGTGATAAGGCCGACTATAAGACAGTCTCAGGTTTTGTCTTTACCCTCAGTAGATGGACGGCATGTTGGAAGAGTTCCAAGCTAGATACCGTAGCAGACTCGATGATAAAGGCTGAATACATTGCTACCAACGATGCTGCCAAAGAGGCTGTCTGGATGAACAAGTTCATGAGATGAACTTGGTCAGGTTCCTGCCATTAAGCATCCAATACTTATGTATTATGATAACAATGGATCTATGGCTTTGGCCTAGGAATCCCGGTCCCATCAGCGATCCAGACATATTCTTAGGCGGTATCACCTGATCAGGGAGATAGTTGATGTCACGACCCGAAAGTACGGAACATGACCGACACTTAAACTACGAACGTCTTGAGGCGTACGTAATCTAAGTAAACCGAAAACCCAGAAATCCAAACCAAGAAAAGTAGTAGAGTGCAGGAAAAACCAACTTAAAGAAAGTAATTTCAATAGCATAAACCGAATTATGCGGTTTTTAAAACATCAAAAATTTACTGAAAATTTCGGCAGAGTCTCCTTTGTAAATACTGGCCCCCAACGGGATACAACATGAATAGTATACGAAATCAAGAAAAAAGGCATCCCCAAGCGGGAGCTAGCTCTTCGTCAAACGATGGTCACAACCACACAAGCAATAAATATACAACGCCAACGGCGAGGATCAAAAACTCAAAAGGGAACTCAAAACCACCAGAAATATAACGAGCGACTCTAAGGTCGAAAGAATAAACAACACTGGTCTCTATCTCAATAGATACATGTTTGGTTGATGGAACTTCTAGATACAACAGAATAATGATATACAAGATATATAATGGGGGTATGATACAAGTAAACCCACCTACTAGCAAATCACCCGAATGAAACTGAGCCCGCAAGCCGTAAGGAAACCTGTACGGCAAATCTGCAAGAAACTGGGGCACAACGGGGGTGAGTTGCCAACTCGTGAATAGAAAAACATCTATGCACAGAAATCGCATAAATAACGCAACCTAGGTCAAAGATCATAAAATATCCTCAAATATATGTATAACAGGCAGCCTATGACAATGTCTAGGGTAATATCTATCCCGAGTATAATTTCATGTGCCCGTGTCAGTGCCTCAGGTAGCAATATATCATATGAATGAGGTATGAATGCATGAAACAGAATACATGTAAATGAAGAAACCGTTTTCATAAATTAGTGAGATTTCCTTCGTATTTTTAAACTGAGGTATCATAATGAAATCAGTATCAACAGTGTCTAGCATCGACACAAAACATAAATCTCACTGTCTCGAAATATCAATGTCTCAAGCTCAATATCTAGGGCGCCGTCAGTCCGGACCGGCCACTACCGTCCATCTCAAGACCACGACGGTATCCTCCGGATATCCGACGCGTCGGGTAATATCACCGGTAGGTAGTGCTCCCCAGCCAGGCTCAACGTCAACACCACATTCCTCTTGCCCCGGGGTACCATACCGGGCCCACCATGTACCCGTGACGGTTCCTCCACTCCTCGACACGGATCTCCAAAACCACAGCAAACTCATGGTGGACGACACTTTACATCACTAGAAAACCGCAACATTTTATATTTTAAAAGATCATAAGTTGTAAATTTTGCGGCTTTCCCCGAAATCCAGAAATATCATAAATCTCAAGAAATCATCACAAGTGCATATGTCAATGATAATGAACTAGGCATGAACAACTGAATAACAGTATGCATGAAGTGGTAGGTAATAACTACAATGTCTAATATGGCATATAAGGGAAGTACACTAATATCGTGTCAAAACTACCAGCTAACAATCTAAGTCAAGCAATTATATTCTCTAAAGTGTACGTGACATGGCAATTACCGATGAAGATGTGTGTGAGCCGGCAAGTAGGTGTACGTGGTACATACGCATCATCGGTAATAGTGCTGGTGTCCTAACAGCATGATATCAATAATGGAATATGCAGCAAAATAAATATGCGAGGCAGAGCGAACAGCAATAATGTGCGGGAGCTGAATACTAGACACAACGATAACTAATCTGCAATAATCTAATATAAGTCCTACGAATTGTGCCTTTTGAAATAACACGAATCATGGGGTTTTGAAAATAGGGGCTACGGTGTTTTTATGAAAAGATACGTCGTTTTTTTGAAATATCCGTAGATTCCCTTGAGCTGTCTTTAAAAATGCCCACGATTCGTTAGTTTTTGAAATAGGTAAGGAGTCTAATCTAATCTAACAACTACACTAAACTATACGGCTGAACTAACAAGCTGAACTACGGGTAAGGAAACCGCCTATCATCTGAGTCGATACATATACATACCTGTATATGTATAGTCGGTGATCCCGCCTCAATAATATCATATCCGATACCATATCTATAATCAGGCATCCCAAGTCAAGAGTGCGGATCAATCATCAATATAGCTCGTACGTAAATCCGTCGTACGGCATCCCAATCTGGGTACGGTTCAATATCACATTCATCATACTATTCACCTGGTATCCTCTTTATCAAATATCATGATCGGGGTACTGATCTACGTCTAGTACCATACTGATACCGCCTACGTATGCATGGACGTGTGTGAAACACTACGTCAAGGACGCGCTACAACGTCATGTCGTATCTAAGATACGAACCCTGCTATATCACCGATCTCACGGCCTCAAATCAAATCTCATCGACTCAGCTCAATCCCAAGTATCATCCTCAATCCGTACGTGAACACATAGTCCCATACCCATGTGAACACATAACTATAAAGAATCCCATGAGCACATATCAATAGGAATGTATGCAAGTATGTATGTGTGTATGTGTGTGTAACACTACCCTAGGGTTCGCAACACTAAAGTAATCCAACACACCAATATCCATCCTAAGCATCGTTATTAATCCCAAATAACATATAATAATTGTTGGTGTGTATACGCATCCGTATACACCACCACGGACTGCGGGGGTGCTATACGCCATCCACCCGACTTCTTCCCGTAGATATAAATCTACTCACCTGGTCCTCGCTAGCCGGTGCCGACGTCGCCACGCGCTTGCTTGTCGTCTCGAAGTCCACATGGGGGTACCTACATATCATAACGCACCATATCTCATTAAAATCCGACTCATGATCAAAACGACGCACGAATCCCACATAGGTCAAAACCTATGGTTGCTTTCACAAATCAACCCAAAAACCCTCGACGTCGGCGTACAAACGCCAAACCATCGAGAAAAACCCAAATACACTCATTTGCACATTCACGAACACTAATTTTAATATAAACTAGGTTGAAACTCACAAAACCGCCAATTTCACTCAAAAAGTCATTTTTCCGAAAATCTAGCAAGCACAATTCGTCGTTTTTGTACAAAACACGATATTTAAATGAATGTAGCGGCCAATATATTTATTAATTATCTTAAATAAGTCATAAAAACCATTTCCATAATTTAAACTCATAAATTTGCATAATTTCCAAAATCCTAGTTTGCAAAATATCAAATTTAACACCCTTTAAAGCAAAATTCACAATTCATCAATTAAGCTTCGTTTTGCATGAACCAAAGTCATTAAACCACTCATTATAATAGTTATAATGACATGAACACTTAATTATATTTTAATCTAAGCATTTGATAATTTTTTCAAAAACTCTAGTTAGCAAAAACAAAACTTAATTTAGACATTTCCATGCAACAATATGAAATTTAACTACTAAATTACTTTCTACAAATTCTAAGATGGTAAGCTACCCATCACAACCATAATCCCATTACTCAAAACCCTAACTTGAAATCAACCTCATTCTTGAATTTTTCAAACATGCAATTAGAACCAATCTAAAACCTAATTAAACACTTAATAAGCTAACATAAATCAATTAAACAACAATTTCACTAAAGGGTTAAAATTTATACCTCCCAATTGAGTTCTAGCATGCAAATCCTAGCCTCCAAAAGTAGCTTCCATGCTCCTAGATCCATGCTAGATAGGCAAGAAATAATGGGTAGGAGTTGGATTTGGAAAAAGCTTTGAAATTGTATGGATTTTGAAGCTTTTTCTTGGATTTTTGAAGCAAAATAGTGTGGATTTTGGGGGGGGGGAAAGGGCTGCTGTTGTGGGATCATTTTCGGCCAGAAGTGGGTGAGGGGAGAGAGAGGGAGGTGAGGAAAATGCAAGGGAGGAAAGTCAAGGTCAAGGTAAGGTCAAAGTCTAACTACTTTATCTATTTTCTAATCTTTTCTTTTATTTCTTTTTCCTTTGCAAACAAAGTGGGGAAAATGTGAGGGCTGCTGAATTTGGCTAAGGGGAGGGGTAAGTGGGGGTGTGTGGGTGTGGGCACGGGTGTGGGGTGATGAAAAATGATAAATACAATACCCCAAACATCCATTTACGCTAAAAAAAACCCTTTTTTCTTCAATAATTTCTAAACCGTTTTGGCAAATGATTTCGTTCCAAAAACCACATGATAAATTTTTTATTTAATGTTTTATGATGCACAAAATTTGTTTCAACTCATTCCAATTTGTAATTTTCCCTAATTAAATGTATTAGTGACGGCTTAAAATAATAATAAAATAATATTTTTTTCAGAAAATTTGAAATTTCACCAGCGGCTCAATAAACACCAAATAATAGCAATTACATAGCTAGAATATGTATATTTAATTTTTATAATAAGATATTTGTATTTTGACTTTTTACAGAAAACCCCCTCATTTTACCGATTTTCCGAAATTTCACCGAAACCATTTTCAAAACGCTACAGTTGATCTCCGGGAGATCGAGATCAGGAGAGTTGACACGAAGAATAACACGGCAGATCCACTCATGAAGGCCATTCCTCAGATACAATTTGATAGACTCTTCGGGATATTGGGTATGAAATACTACAACAATCGGCCTTAGTGCAAGTGGGAGATTGTTAGTTGTATGTATGCCCTAGAGTCATTATTGTATATGATTGTATATTATAATGGATGCTTTGACATATATATAGAGGAATTTCTTGCTCGACATGATAGTATGCTATCCCGTATCGCGAGGTACGAAACCTCAAGGAAACTCTTCCAGATGAGGTTAGCTCTAGGATCGCCTGTTGGAGAGCACGTCCTCAAAATGATCACCCTCATTGAGGAACTCGCAAACCTGGGATGCGTGCTAGAGAATAATTTGTATATCGACTTGATTTTGCAGTCCCTTCCCCACACCTTCTCTCAATTCGTGCTGAACTTCAACATGCACGAAATGGAAGCGGATCTTCTAAAGCTTCTCAATATGTTGAGGGTAGCAGAGACCTCCTTGAAAAAGGAGAAGACCCCCGTTCTGTATGTTGGCCAATCATCTTCTTCTAAATCTAAAGCGAAAGCTAAAGGGAAGAAGAAGATGAAAGCCACCAAACCGAAGGGTGGGGTCAAGAAGGTGCAGGGAACGAACAAGGCAGGAAGGGTAAAGGCAGAAAAGAACGAGTGCTTCTATTGTCACAAGCAAGGGCACTGGAAGAAGGACTATTTGGCCTTTAAAGCCAAGGACATGAAGCAAGCTGTTGCTTCTGCTTCAGGTGTGTTCGTAATCGAAAATTGTCTTTCAGTAAACTCTACTTCATGGGTACTTGATACCGGTTCTGGTTCTCACATCTGTAATTCTTTGCAGGATCTGAGAAATAGTAGAGTACTGAGGGCAGGTGATATGACTCTCCGGATGGGCAATGGAATGCATGTAAATGCAGTTGCAATAGGGGAATATCACCTAGGGTTGAATAGTGGACACATTTTGGTATTGTATAGCTGTTTTTGTATTCCCAATATGTTGTGTAATATTATATCAGTATCTTTGTTGTCTAATAAAGGATATAATTTTGTGCTTGAAAGAAATGTCATGAACATTCTCCTAAATCAAGAACTGATTGGGTTTGGCACACTGGAAAACGGCATATACATACTTAATCAACCTCAAATTTTCAATATTCAAAACACGCGTAAAAGAAAGGCTCCAGATTTGAATCAAGCCTTCCTATGGCATTGTAGACTTGGTCATATAAATGAAACAAGGTTGACTAAGTTACATAAAGATGGATATCTAGATCCGTTTGAATATTCATCATATGCAACTTGTCAATCATGTATCAAAGGAAAAATGACCAAATCTCCGTTCACCGGACACGGAGAAAGAGCCACTGAACTCTTGGGACTAGTACACAGTGATGTATGTGGTCCGATGTCTATACATGCACGAAGTGGTCACTCCTACTTCATCACTTTTACTGATGACTTCTCTAGGTATGGACATGTGTTCTTAATAAAGCATAAATCCGAGGCTTTTGAGAAGTTTAAAGAGTATAAAAATGAAGTAGAGAAACAAACTGGTAAAAGCATCAAGACACTTCGATCTGATCGAGGTGGAGAATACTTAAGTACCAGTTTCCTTGAATACTTAAAAGCGAATGGAATTCTCTCTCAGCTTACTCCACCTTATACACCTCAGCATAATGGTGTATCAGAAAGAAGGAATCGCACGCTATTAGATATGGTGCGTTCAATAATGAGTAGTGCTGAGTTACCACTTTCCTTCTGGGGATTTGCTCTAGAATCAGCCGCATACCTATTGAATAGAGTTCCAACTAATTCTATACCTACCACTCCATATGAAATATGGTGTGGGAAGAGACCATATCTCAAGTATATCAAGATATGGGGGTGTCCGGTATATGTTAAAAAGCATAATCCGGACAAGCTCGAAGCACGATCGGTTTTATGCAAGTTTGTAGGATACCCCAAGCATTCAAGGAGGTACATGGTCTACCACACTGAAGAACAAAAGGTGTTTGTCGCTCATCACATTGTCTTCTTAGAAAGCGAATTTCTTGCAAAAGAAATTAGTGGGAGCGCGGTAGAACTGGAAGAAATTCCAGAACCTCAAACTGCAACCGAAGACTTAGAAGAATCTCAGATTTCAATAGAACATGACGAACCAACGCCACTCCGCAGATCTAGTAGGCTTTCTCATCCTCCTGAAAGATACTATGGTTTTCTTCTTGATGGAGATCGAGAGGATTGCATCATCAATGATGATGAGCCTACTAGTTTTCAGCAGGCTATCATGAGTAGCGACTCAGTGAAGTGGCTGGATGCAATGAGATCCGAAATGGAATCCATGTACACCAATAAAGTATGGGCTTTAGAAGTTGCTCCTCCTGGGGTAAAACCAGTTGGGTGCAAATAGATCTTCAAAAAGAAGATTGGTACATTTGGACAAGTGGAAACCTACAAAGCTAGACTAGTAGCAAAAGGTTTTCGTCAAAGACCAGGACTGGACTATGATGAAACTTTTTCACCAGTAGCTATGCTTAAATCCATTCGGATCATGCTTGCCATTGCCTCCTTCCATGACTATGAAATCTGGCAAATGGATGTAAAAACAGCTTTTCTAAATGGACATTTAGAAGAGAGTGTTTACATGGATCAACCAGAAGGTTTCTTAGACAGTGGGAGCAGCGGAAGAGTATGCAAATTGCTTAAATCCATTTATGGGTTAAAGCAAGCATCGCGGAGTTGGAACATCTGTTTTGATGAAACAGTCAAGGAATTTGACTTTATCAAAAATATAGATGAACCATGTATTTATAGGAAGATTGTAGAAGGAGCAGTAGTCTTCCTCGTTTTGTACGTCGACGACATACTACTGATAGGGAATGATATCCCTATACTACAATCAGTAAATCTCTTCTTGTCACAGAAATTCTCTATGAAAGACTTGGGAGATGCATCATACATTCTGGGCATTAAGATCTATCGAGATAGATCTAATAGAATATTGGGACTTTCACAGTCCAGGTATATAGACACTATACTAAAGAGATTTAGTATGGAAGATTCCAAACGCGGCAATATGCCCGCTTGTCACGGAATCACCCTCTCCAAAGAGATGTCTCCAAAGACTGATGAAAAGAGGGCTCGCATGGGCATTATACCCTACGCTTCGGGGGTAGGATCAATAATGTATGCGATGTTATGTACCAGACCGGATGTAGCTTACGCACTTAGTGTGGTAAGCAGGTATCAGTCTGACCCAGGTGAGAAACATTGGAGAGCGGTGAAGAACATTCTCAAGTACCTGAGAAGGACTAAGGAGATGTTCTTGATTTACGGTAATGAGGACCTCCAGGTAGAGGCTTTAACCGACTCCGGCTTCCAAAGTGACAAGGATGATTCTAAATCCATTTCGGGTTTTGTGTTTACCCTCAATGGAGGAGCGGTATGTTGGAAGAGTTCCAAACAAGATACCGTCGCAGACTCAACTATGGAGGCTGAGTATATAGCTGCTAGTGAAGCCGCAAAAGAGGCTGTCTGGATGAGGAAGTTCATTTCTGAACTTCAGGTGGTTCCGTCCATTGCCAATCCAATACCTTTGTATTGCAATAACAATGGCGCTGAAGCTTTAGCGAAGGAACTAAGGTCCCATCAGAAATCCAGGCATATCTTAAGGCGGTTTCACCTGATCAGGGAGATCGTGGATCGTCGGGAGATCGAGATACGGAGAGTAGACACAAAAGACAACACGGCAGATCCATTCACCAAGGCCATTCCTCAAGTACAGTTCGAGAGGCTTTTTGAGATGTTGGGCATGCGGTACGCAAGCAACTGGATCTGGTAGAGACAGTGGGTACTCATTGCGCCAATTATAGGCCTTAGTGCAAGTGGGAGATTGTTGGATATATATGCCCTAGAGGCCTACATTGTATAGGATGCTTGGGATATGTATGTACATGACAGTCTTGCTTGATATGATAGTACGCTATTTGGTTTGATTTTGTCTTAACGTATGATATTTTTTACTTGGTATCTATATATATATGTGTTGATAAAGCCCATAGGGTGTTTTGTCTGACTACCGGCGTTGTGATGGCAGTCATACTAGTGGGAGCTGGATAGTCAATAGGCACACCCTTAGATGTCCCTGGTCGCAGGAGTATCGAGATTGGGCATCGATACTCCGGAGTAGACTAGTGTATACATATCTAGACCCTGACGAGGGGCAATGGATTGGTCCCGCAACCATTGGTGGTGTTCACCTAAGATTGTATACAGATGCTCACTGGGTGTGAGTACACCGGACAGGACTCGCCGAGAACTGACTGGATGGTATTATACCTAACGTCAGATAGCAGTTCTCAGGTGACATGTGTGCAGATAGTCCGTTGACTTAAAGTCATCATTTGTCTCGTGTGAGTTCCCACTGTGCTTTGATTATTACCCTACCACGGCTTAAAGGAGTCGTGCAAACATGTTTCAGTTGGGCACAGTCCCGAGCCATGTGGAGGCAGTGAGTGACTGTTAGGGATTCGTCTCTCCCGGTATAGGGAGTTGATATCGCACTGTGGTCGTTTGGTCATTACCATAAGTCCCTGGCCAGGGCTGATTGAGAATTACTGATGGAATGATCGGTAGATTCTCGGGTGGTCTTGAACCATACCGACACGACTTGTACGGTTATTAGGGGTCTGACGTCCACCACCTCCCTAGACCGTACATGCGATACTCTTAGACGAACAGACCGGACTGCGCGGATATTGTCACAAACAGGCTCAGTAGGATTTCAGATGGATTACCTCATCAGCTTTCTTATCGACAACTACCTGGGGACCGTTACGTATAGCTAGTGCCGCTTGCGGTCTGTGGTTAAACCCACCGCCAGCGTAGTAGTCGAGTCTTTAGAGTCCCACACAGAGATTTCCTAAACCCAGGCGAAAAGATATAGAAGTCGTATGGTTTTACGAAAAAGGTTCGGACGCATACGTGTTTGAACGCACGTACGACATTCGGACAGTTTTTACTAGCCGGCTTTGGTTTAAGCCAGATTCTAGTATCAGGTTATTGGATTTATACAGTCTAAAGTTTTTCCGTGTTTTTACGGATGAGAGGGGCGTTCTCATAATTTTCCGAGAAGCTTCTAGAAGGATGTGACATGGAGGGAGAGGTGGCATTTTCATTTAATGAATTAGTGACTCATTGTGAGTGATTCATCATGTCATTAATGCATTATTAAATGCTTAATGACTCACATAATGAATCACCCACTTGCATTAATGAAACATGATGAATAATCTCTTATTATTCATTTCTTTTTAATTCATTATGTTTCATATATCTAGTGAGAAGCTTTTTCATTTTCATATTATTATCATTATCATCTTCTCACTCTCTCTCTTCAAGTTCTCTCTCCTTCACCAAACCTAATCCTACCCTCATGAGTTGAGAACAAGGATTAGGAAAGACTAATTACTCTATAACCTATCTCTACATCACCTTAGCTACTCTATTTAGCAACTAGAGAAACTAAGTAACCTCAAGTTTAGAGGTTATAGCTTGGATTAGGGTTCTCGGGTGGATCGTCTATCACGGAAGAAAGCCGAAGAGGACGTGGAGATCCAAAGAGGCCGTAGATAACATTAAGATGAAGGACTAGAACCGTTTGGTATAATCTCTTAACATAGTAGTTTAGAACTCTATAGCTTTTGTTAAAACTTGTTTAGCAAACGATTCATACGGTTAATCGATGTTTGATCATAGAACAAGATTGTTATTCATATTTCCGCCTCCCCATAAGTATTGGGGTGTTGAACATCGACTTACAATACCTGGGTAGCCGTTACGTCCAGTTAGTACCGCTGACGGCTTGTGGGTGACTGATATGATCATCACTTACTTCCGGCGTATTGACGAGTCTTTAGAGTCTTACACAGAGGTTTCCTGGCTCAAGCGAAACGAAGTAGGGCACATATATGATATGTGTGTGACCGAGATTGATAATTGTATGTGATGCAGTATTCTAATCTCGCGATATAGATTATATGTGATATAACCGGATTATTGAATCAAGTGTTGATTCAATAATTTGTTATATGTATATTTGATATACATGTAAATGATATTAGTCGGTTGTATATGATATAGCCGGGTTATTAAATCAAGTGTTGATTTAATAATTAAATATATAATTATATATTTGATATATTAATATATATTAGCTAATATTAGCTCACTTAAGAATCTATTTTCTCCAAATACATAAATATATGTGTGATATATATTAATGTGTTTATTTTTTGTGTCATGCTAGATGATACATTGGACTTAGGTGTATGAGACTCATACCTAACCAAAGTTAATTTGGGTGATTAATTATTAAGGGAAAAATCAAAATTAGGTGGAAATTAGCATGGCTAAGATGCTTGTGGAAGCATGTAAAAGCCTTGACTAAGTCCACTAATTTTGTTTTACTCTAGATATTTATTAACCTAACCATTATGTTTAGCTATGGTTAAGTTTCTACAAATATCATTGTGATATTTTCTTCACCCATGGTTGATCACTTGAGCTTCTTCTTCATCTCATTTTTCTTCTCTTGATTTTGAGTGAGGTGAAAAGGAAAGAGAGATAAATAATTCTAAAGTGAGCAAAATTCCTACTTCATCAATCTATACCAAACTAGTCATTTAGTATAGCTTGTTTACTTCACTAATCCATCAATTAGTGAATAGGTAGCTTGAGTTAGAGATTCTTCGACGTAGATCATCTTCGGCCTCGAAGATCCTTGAGCAAGCTCGTTCCTTTCGCCTAGTGAAGCCTAAGGAGAGTCTGGGACACCACTACTTGGAGCTAAGGGACTACTACACGGAGCTTTAGAAGTGAGGGACCGGTCTACAAAGGTTGTATTCCTATTTCACTTAGTGTAAAGTTGTTTATATGCTTTTAAAACCCTAATTCTCTAGTTAGATCCTTGGTTGGGCTCGCTCGGCACCCTAGATTTTTTAAAATATCATACTCGATGCTTGCCGAAACCTACTGGGTGTGCTAAGCGAACCCAGCAGAGTGTAATGTATGAACATCATTTCCTATCAAGAGTATGTTATCCACGTACAATACGAGGAAGACAACCTTACTCTCTACAACCTTTTTATATATACAAGGTTCATCTACATTTTTGATGAAGTCAAACTCTTTGACCGCCACATCAAAACAGATGTTCCAGCTCTGCGATGCCTGCTTTAATCCGTAGATTGATTTAAGCAGCTTGCACACCTTTCCGCTGCTCCCACTGTCTATGAAGCCCTCTGACTGTGTCATGTACACGCTCTTTTCTAAATCACCATTTAGAAACGCGGTCTTGACGTCCATCTGCCAAATTTCATAGTCATGGTATGCAGCAATGGCAAGTAGGATCCTGATGGACTTAAGCATAGCTACTGGAGAAAAGGTTTCATCATAGTTGACACCTGGTCGTTGACGAAAACTTTTTGCTACAAGTCTAGCTTTGAAGGTCTCAACCTTTCCATCTACACCAATTTTCTTCTTAAAGATCCACTTGCTCCCGATGGGCTTTACCCCTTCAGGAGCAATTTCCAAAGTCCATACTTTGTTGGTTTACATGGATTCCATCTTAGATCGCATAGCATCCAACCATTTCACAGAGTCTCCACTTGGGATGGTCTGTTCAAAACTAGTTGGGTCATTATCTTCCATGATGCAATTCTCGTTCCCACCGCCTATGATAAAACCGTAGTATCTCCCAAGTGGATAAGGAACCCTACTAGATCTGCGGAGTGGCTGAAGTTCGTCGGGGACTATTGAATCCTCCGGTTCTACCAAATCGTCAGTTGTAATTTGTGTAGCTGGAATTTCTTCTAGTTCTACCTCATCACCACTAATTTCTTTCACAAGAAATTCCTTTTCTAAAAAGGTGGCATGTCGAGAAACAAACACCTTTTGTTTCTCGGTGTGGTAAAAGATATACCTTCGCGAATATTTAGGATATCCTACAAATTTGCACAGAACTGATCTTTCCTCGAGCTTGTCCAGATTTTGTGTTTTCACATAAGCCAGAAAACCCCATATCTTAATAAAATTAAGACATGGTCTCTTCCCTTTCCATATCTCATATGGAACGGTAGGCATAAATTTGGTAGGAACCATATTCAATAGGTATGCAGCTGTCTTAAGTGCATAGTTCCAAAAGGAAATAGGTAACTCAGCAACACTGAGCACACCATATCTAATAGGGTGCGATTTCTCCGCTCTGATACTCCATTGTGCTGTGGTGTATACGGAGGAGTAAGCTGAGAGAGAATCCCATTCTCTTTTAAGTAGTCTCGGAATTCCGTGCATAAGTATTCTCCTCCCTGATCAGATCGTAGGATTTTAATACTTTTACCCGTCTGGTTTTCTACTTCGTTCTTATATTCCTTGAATTTCTCAAAAGCTTCAGGTTTGTGTTTCAACAGGAACACATGTCCGAATCTTGAGAGATCATCGGTGAATATAATGAAGTATGAGGAACCATTCCTGGCATGTGTAGATATAGGACCGCATACATCACTATGTATCAGTCCCAAGAGTTCAGTAGCTCTTTCTCCGTGTCCGGTAAACGGAGTTTTGGTCATCTTCACTTTGAGACATGACTGGCAAGTTTCATAAGATGTAAATTCAAACTGATTTAAATATCCATCTTTATGTAACTTAGCTAGTCTTGTCGCATTGATATAACCTAGTCTACAATACCACAATAAGGTTTCGTTCATTTCTGAACTTTTCCTCTTATGTGCGTTCTGTATGTTTAGAACTGTAGTTGATTTAGAACGTATATACCGTTACACAACGTACCAAACCCAATCAACACTTGATTTAAGAAAATGTTCATAATATTTTTCTCTAATACAAATTTATATCATTCTTTATCTAATAAAGAAATTGATATTATATTGCACATCATTTTTGGTACGTAATAACAGTCGTTCAGAATCATTGTATTACCATTTGGTAATACTAGGTGATATTCGCCAACTGCTTTAGCTGCAACAATTGCACCATTGCCTACTACTAGAGACTTATTACCCTTTCCTAGTTCTCTACTTCTCCTTAACCCATGTAACAAATTACATACGTGGGATCATGATCCGGTATCCAATACCCAGGACGTAGAGCATACTGAGAAACAGTTCTCGGTAATGAACACACCCGAAGAAGATGCATCATCATGCTCTTTCTTCGTTCGGGTTGTGTAGGAATCCTGATATTCTCCTATTCCTTGCTCAGATTTATGACAATCATAAGAGAAAGCGGAACCAACGTTCCTCAGCTCAGTATAATAATCGGGTTCGGTCACTACATCCATATTATTATCTTGATTAAGGCGTGTCATGGTCGCTACCTGGAGAGAGAGAAGGAAAAGCTTTAGCGTGCGCTCTTTGCAAGATTAGATTGGTTATTATCTTATCTAATCAGGATGGCTCCTACTGTTTTTATCAAATCTTCCTTCAAACCCTAGAAGGTAAGATTAGCCGAGATTAATTACACCCTATAAGTTCGCCAATTGGTCATGCAGGCAGGTATTGGTACTCCGAGGGAGTCTCCCATGCTTTCGCATGGAACTAATTAAATAACCTCATTTCCGCAGGGGCATAACCCCGTTAACACCTTTCTTAGACACCTACTGGATCAGCTAATTGTAAAGTGGAAAACTCTCCCAGGAGTAACATTTACTCGTAGTGGGTATCAGGATCCAACTATCGCATAGAAGGTATGCAATCTTATTGCAAATTTCAACACTTGAAATTCCCAATATCTGTTTTTACCCCTAATGACCTATGACCTTGACGGAGGTCAACAAACCATAGGCCGCTAGTCAAGTCCAACCCGTCATTTCATGATTGAATTAAATCCACCCGCACGACCCTTGACGGAGGCCAATAAAGTCGTACGACTATCCTAATCCAATCGCATCATATGCTGCAGATAAGCACTAATCAGCTACCGCACACTACGCTTTGACGGAGGCCAACAAACGCAGCATGAATACTAAATAGTCCTTATCTGTAATGACGGAGGGCAACGACTAGTTTTGAAGAAAACCTTTAGCGTAATGAACTTGATATCGTTGTAGAATCAAGTGATTTGAAAAGGTGTGGTTTAAGCTCCGCTTTTAAAATCGATTAGTTTTCAAAACAAACGATGTGGGTTGTAGCATTTGCTAGTTTTGCTAAAGTGGTCACTCCCGGTAAAGGGATCTCGGCTCTTTCCTCATCTAATGAGGTGATGGATATGTTAGTAGATGTTGCACACCCTCACAACAATTGTGAGGAGGCGGAAGTGGCAAACAATAATTTTTCTTGCATGCAACACCTACTTTAAACCTAGATCTTGTGCTAAACCATAACTAATAATCCTATCTAGAGATCTTATCTACTATGATAGGGGTTATACCTCAAGGAAACGGTCCTTCGGGTCTTCTTTCGGCTGCGACTCCTTGGCTCTGCTGGGGTCAAAAATTGCACCCCGGTTGACCAAGTCAAAGTCAAAGTCAACCCCAAGCCAGGTGGGCCCAAGCCCAGGTCAAGTGGGCCCATGCCCAAGTCAAGCCCCGTGGCTGGCCTCCCCATGCCAAAATAAAAATCATGTAACAAATAATTTTGATGTAATTTTTTGTGCATGAATGTAAGCAAAATGGGCATAAAGCCAATTTTTTTGTAAAGCCCATGGCTTATGTGCAAAAGAAATGAGCACATGAGGCATGGGATGGGCAAAATGCCATTTTGTAAAGCCCAAGGGGCTATATGTAAATGTGTAAGCCTATATAAAGCAACATGATGATGAATAAATCATACACTTTTTCATTCTCTCAAACTCTAAGGTTTTTTTGTGCCTCCTTCTTCTTCCTCAAGGTTCTAAACCTTCTTCCCATTTTCAATTAAATCAAGAGTTTTACTCTTGCTTTTCCAAAAACAAATAGTTTTCCACCACGAAACCCACCAAAGGGAGCTCGTATCTTCCATTAGATCTCAAAAAGGGGAGATTTTTTAAATCTCACACCCCTTGTTCTCCAAGATCGACAGAAGAGGAGGAAAGAGACCCATCTCCAGAGATCCCACTTTGGGAAAGATCCAAGGCTCAGGGGAGAAGAAAGGGGTCCCCTTGAGAATTCACAAGGATTTCTTGGAATTTAACTCCACAAATCAAAGTTTCTGGGAGTTTAACTCCATAAAAATAAATTGGCATTAATAATACATCTTTTTTTAAGGAGTTTAACTCCTAATCCAGATCTTTTGGAGTTTAACTCCACTCAAAATCCTCTTTTGGAGTTTATTTCCTATTTCTGGGGGGTAAAAACCCCTTCCTTTCGCTAGCGCCCAAAGCGCTAGCGCTGGCGCCCGAGCGCCCACGTGCCGAGTACGTGAGGTGCTGGCGTCCAAAGCGCTAGCGCCTGAGCGCCCATGTATCGGGCACGTGAGGCGCTAATGCCCGAGCGCCCATATGCCGGGCACGTGAGGCGCTCGCGTCCAAAGCGCCAGCGCTCGAACGCCCACGTGCCGGGCACGCGAGGCGCCTGCGCCCGAGCGCCCACGTGCCGAGCACGTGATGTGCTAGCGCCTGCGCCCAAGCGCCCAGCGCCCGCGTGCTAGGCACATGAGGCACTGGCGCTCACGCGTCCTTTGGACGCCTTTCCCCCCTCATATTATATGTACTCCACACTAAAAATAGCTCCCCCATTAGAAATAATTTCTAACGGGGCGCTGCCCCGCACCCCGCACCCCGCAAGGGGGCTGCTAACCCCCTTAACGCCCAACCCACTATCCGAGTAGCAGGACCCCCGTAAAAATTCTGCGGGGCCCCCGATATATCCAAAACCCCTTCAAAACACAACACCGCACATTGAGTTCGCATGACCTGTTTGACCCGTCAATCGGAGGTTCTCTCGTTCCAAAGGCGATGAGTAATTAACGGCAGCTTAGTCCGTGGCTGCCGGAGATTCGGATCCCCACAATCAATAAACCCCAACCTACCCTAGGCAGGGGGAATCTGTAATGCGCCTGACAAGCGCGCGCGTATTCCCATCTCAATGGGGTGACGAAAAACACCCTACAGGCTCCTTTG
The DNA here is from genome assembly GCA_030015575.1 of Agapanthus africanus. Taxonomy (NCBI): domain Eukaryota; kingdom Viridiplantae; phylum Streptophyta; class Magnoliopsida; order Asparagales; family Amaryllidaceae; genus Agapanthus; species Agapanthus africanus. The sequence continues at coordinate 513,176,463 of JASDDO010000024.1, read as the reverse complement.
ATGGTTGAGATGTCCTCGATCTCCGGTCACCTCAAGATGTAGATAATCCACCCGAGAGGTGTAAAACAAGCTTCAAACTCTTCTCAAGAGTTAACTAAGGAATCAAGTGTGCTAGAAATGATCACTTAGATGATGTAGAGATCAAGTAGTGGATTACTTTTAGTCCTTAGCTTTTGATTCACAACACATGTGAAGGGTAAAGCTAGGAGGAGGAAGAAGGAGAGAGAAGATGAGAGCGATGAATGAAAAAAGCAAGCATGGAAAAATGATATGGATCAAATGAAAATAATTGAAGCATGTATTATTTTTCTCTAAAATAATGCACCATGCTTCAATAGTAACCATAAATGAATATAAAATGATATAAGCCATTCCTTCATCCATGCTTTGACATTTCTCCAAATTCCACCTCATTTATTTATTTTCACAAAATAAATATCCAATTATGAGGTGTCTCCTTCTAGAAGGTGTTCTTGTACAATTACAAGAATATCCCTCCACCGTATACTGTATAAGTATACCTGTATCCAAATTCCGAAAAATACGAATACAAATAATCCAATAATATAATACCGGTATCCGGCTTAAACTAAAGCCTACTAGTATTATCCTTCCGACCATTATTCCTGTAACTATTACACGAACATAATCGAAACCCTGCCGTAACAACTTACGGCCTCTACATCTTTTGCCTGAACCAGGGAACCCTCCGTGTGGGACTCTAAAGACTCGACGGTACGCTGGCAGTGGGTTTAACCATAAGCACGCCAGCGGCACTAGCTGTGCGTAACGGCTACCCAGGTACATGAAGAAAACGTGGCCGACGAGCGAACTCATCACAACCCTAACGAACCTGTAAGCAACACTTACCGTACAGTCTGGTCTCTTCGTCTGATACGTCGCATATGAAGTCTAGGGGTGGTAAATGTCAGACCGCAGTTACTTTATAGGTCATGCTGATTTATGGCCCATAATGGTTCGAGAAACTATTGATAACTCTTATCAGTAAATCTCGAGAACCCTGGCCAGGGATTTGCTGTTATGGCCGATCAAACACAGCGCGACATCAACTCCCTACACCGGGAGAGACGGAACCCCTCCTGTCGCTTACTGCCTCTATGTGATTCGGGACTATACCCAAAATCCACCTGTTTGCACGACTCAGTAGAGCCGTGGTAGGGAGGAAATCAAAGCACAGTGGGAATCACACAAGACACTATGACGATCTCGGGTCTACAGACTAACATGTACAAGTGTCACTTGAGAACTGCTATCTGACAATAGGTATATATACCATCTAGGAGTTCTCGGCGAGTCTTGTTCGGTGTATCCATTCTCTAATGAGCACCTGTGTACAATCTTTGATGTCGAACACCAATGGTTGTGGGATCAACTATCGCCCCCAGGGTCAAGAAACGTACACACTAGTCTACTCTGGTAATATCGATGACCTGTCTTGATATACCTTCGACTAGGAACTATTAAAGGATATGCTTATAGACTTCCCAGGCCCCACTAGTATGATCTACATCATAATCCTGGCAGTAAAGCATAATCCTAAGGGCTTCATCAATATATATACAAAGATATGAAATACAACGCATCACACGTTAAGATGAAGATAAACCAAATAGCATACTATCATTTCGGGAAAAGATTGTTTCTGTACATATACATGCCTAGCATCCTATACAATATAGGCCTCTAGGGCATACATATCTAACAGGATATTCATCGAGGAATACCACTATGCAAAGCAAGAACTAGAGCTATCTTTTTGAAACAAACCGAGTGGGTTGTAGCATTTGCTAGTTTTGCTAATGTGGTCACTCCCGGTGAAGTGATCTCGGCTCTTTCCTCATCGAATGAGGTGCTGGATATTCATAAAGAAATACCGCTATGCAAAGCAAGAACTAGAGCTACCTTTTTGAAAGATTTGATTCTACAATATTTTTAGGTTTCTTTTCTTTTCATTAATCTCATTAATGATGTCCCATCATTTATGTTTCCTAAACATCACAGAAGAAACGAAAATAGAACGTACGCTTATGCCATCCGCATTCGCCATGGGGCCCCATCATGCACCATTAGGTAACTTAACTAACGGCAGAGCGGGGCTGGACTAGCGCGGATGCAAAACATAAGCAACATTTATTATATTTATCATCATATATATGGCATTCGTCTTACGTAGTTATATGATCACATTACAGAACACAAGCAGTAGAAGTAAACATATGAAATATTGGATATTCTAGGAGGTCCGTGTTTTAAATTAAGCCAGTAATGAAAAACACGGATTCCACGGTCGTGATGATTAACCAAACACACATCCCTAGACCTGTTGGGTTTCCTTCAACGGCAGCAAGGTTTCGGGAGGCATCATCCATGCCAAGTTTAAATTTTTGCCATTCTAGATAACCCTAACCATTGATCTTTAACTAGAGAATCAAACAAAACTATATGTTAACAACTTAACATCTAAGAGTTTGGTATTACAACCTTCGTAGTTCGTTCCTTCGCTTCATAAGCTCCGAGTTGAAGTCCCTTCGTTGCCATCATCAAGGTCCCGGACTCTATTGAGGCTCCATGAGGTGAATGAAACAAGCTAGCTTGAAATCTTCACTAATCCAAGATGATCTACCTTGAGGAATCACAAACCCAAGCTTTCACTTCACTAATGAAGTATTAGTGAAGGTAACACACTAATCTATATGGCTAGTATAGAAGAGGATGATGAAGTAGGAATTTTGCTCTCTTTAGAATTTCATTTCTCACAATATATCATCACTTGATCAATGGCTAGTGAGCTCAACTCATGAGCAAGAAGAAGATGAAGAAAATAATGATTAAGTGATGAAAATGTCTCTTCTCATTTGGATATATATGCAACCATGGGAAGGGTGAGAATATCACAAACCCTAACTCATGTAGAGAAGTAACCATGGTCAAGGGTTAATGGTTAGGTCACAAAATATCTTTAAGTAGAAATAAAAAAGTGGACTAAGTCAAAGCTTATCCAAAAGCTTCTCCAAGCTTCTAGCTTTAATTAAGTCCACTAATTTGTGATTGCTTAATGATAAATGAAACCCTAACATAAACCGTAATATGGTATGAGTCTCATACATACATGTTGCATGTGTAACCAAACATGTCACAATATTATATATCACATATATAATATATTTATGTAACAATAGAAAACAATACAATAAACATATATCACAAATATGTTAAATGTATCATGAGTGAGAATAATAAATACTTAAGTAAGCATAATATATATATATATATATATATATCATTCTATCGAATCAACACTTGATCCGATAAGCCGGCTATATCACATATAAGCGGCCGATATCACATATCGCGAGAATAGAATACGGTATCACATACGCGCATCAATCTCGATCCCGTACATATCACATATGTGCTCCTACTCCGTTTTTCCTGAGCCAGGAAACCTCTGTGTAAGATTCTAAAGACTCGTCAATACGCCGGCAGTAGGTGATGATCATATCAAACACCCACAAGCTGCAAACGGTCAGCTAAACGTAACAGCCACCCGGGTATTGAGCAAGCAGAAGATCAACAAGCAAGCATGTACACACTCCTATGAATCCAATCAGTAACACTCCCGTACAGTCCGGTCTCTTCGTCTGATATGTCGCATATCCAGTCTAGAGGTGGTATACGTCAGACCCCAATAACCGATAAGTCGTTCCGATTTGAGTTCCATAATGGTTCAAGAAACTACTGATAACACTTACCAGTAAATCACAGCAACCCTGGCCAGGGATTTCCAGTTATGGCCAATCGTGCACAGCGCAACATCAACTCCCAATACCGGGAGAGACGAAACCCCTCCTATCGCTCATTGCCTCTATGTGATTCGGGACTGTACCCAAAAGCCACCGTTTTGCACGTTCTCATGAACGTGGTTAGGTGGAAATCAAAGCACAGTGGGAATCACACAAGACTCTATGACGATCTCGGGTCTACAGACTAACCTGTACCAGTGTCACCAAAGAACTGCTATCTAACGATAGGTAATATACCATCTAGGAGTTCTCGACGAGTCCGTTCAGTGTACCCAGTCTCCACTGAGCACCCGTATACTTTCTCTGATGTCAAACACCAATGGATATGGGATCATCCATCGCCCATCTACATGGGTCGGGAAGCTATACGCTAGTCTACTCTGGTATATCGATGCCCTGTCTCGATACACCTACGACTAGGAACAATTGAAGGATGCACTTAGTGACTACATTGTCCCCACTAGTATGATCTGCATCATAGTCCTGGTAGTCAAGTACTCATCCTAAGGGCTTTATCAACATGTAACATAGAGACAATCAGAGTACATGTTAAGATAAAGAGCAACCTGATAGCATACTATCATGTCGAGCAAGAAAGTAATCCCTATATATGTCCAAGTATCCACTACAATATACATCGTATGTACAGTAATGGCCTCTAGGGCATACATATAACTAATAATCTCCCACTTGCACTAGGGTCATCTGTCGTAGTATCTCATACTCAATAATCAGCAGTGGTTGTAGTATCACATACTCAACCATCCCATAAAAGTCTCTCTAGGGATAGGCCTTTGTGAGTGGATCCGTGCTGTTGTCCTCTGTATCTACTCTCCTGACCTCGATCTCCATGGAGATCATCCATCTCCATGATCAGGTGATACTGCCTAAGAATATGTCTGGATTACTGATGGGACGGGGGTTCCTAGGCCTAAACCACAACTCCATTATCATACAATGGTAGGAACGATGTTCATCTCATGAACTACTGTACATCCAGACTATCTCTTTGGTAGTATCCTTGGTAACGATGTATCTTGCCTTTAATCGTCTACTTTGTCACGGTATTTGTTAGTTATATGTATGCCCTAGAGGCCATTACTATACATGAGAGGTATATTGTAGTGGATGCTTGGACATATATAGGGAGGACTTTCTTGCTCGACATGATAGTATGCTATCTCGTTACTCTTTACCTTAACGTGTACACTGATTGTCTCTCTGTTACATATTGGTAAAGCCCTTAGGATGTGTACTTGACTATCTGGACTATGATGCAGATCATACTAGTGGGGACAGAGTAGTCCATAAGTACATCCTTTAATGTCTCTAGTCGTGGGTGTATCGAGACGGGGCATCGATATACCAGAGAAGAATAGCGTATAGCTTCTCGACCCATACAGATGGGCGATGGATGATCCCATATCCATTGGTGTTTGACATCAGAGATGATATACGGGTGCTCAGTGGAGACTGGGTACACTGGACGGACTCGCCGAGAACTCCCAGATGGTATTATACCTCACGTCAGATGGCAGTTCTCTGGTGACACTGGTACAGGTTAGTCTGTAGACTCGAGATCGTCATAGAGTCTTGTGTGATTCCCACTGTGCTTTGATTTCCACCTTACCACGTCCAAGAGGGCGTGCAAAATGGTGGTTTTTGGGTACAGTCCCGAGTCACATGGAGGCAATGAGCGATAGGAGGGGTTTCGTCTCTTCCGGTATTGGGGTTGATGTTGCGCTGTGTCGATTGGCCATAACAGGGAAGTCCCTGGCCAGGGCTGGTTTAGAGATTTACTGGTAAGTGTTACCAGTAGTTTCTCGACCCGTTATGAGCCTCATATCGGCATGACTTATCGGTTATTGGAGTCTGACGTTTACCATCCCTAGACTTGATATGCGACATATCAGACGAGGAGACCGGACTGTACGGTAGCGTCACTGTCAGGCTTTTGCAGGAGTTGGAGCGGGCTTGCTTGCTGATCTTTTGATCGCTCAATACCCGGGTAGCCGTTACGTCCAGCTAGTATCGCTGATGGCTTGTGGGTGCTTGATATGATCATCACCTACTGCCGGCGTATTAACGAGTCTTTAGAGTCCTACATAGAGGTTTTACTGGCTCAGGCAAAACGAAATAGGAGCGCATTTGTGATATGTATGGGACCGAGAATAATGCATGTATGTGATACTGTATTCTATTCTCGCGATGTTTGTATCGATCGGTTATATGCGATATAACCTGGTTGTCGAATCAAGGGTTGATTCGATAAGTCGATACATTGGATGTTAGTCAGTTATATGTGATATAACCGGATTATTAAGTCAAGTGTTGATTTAATAATTTAGTGTATAATTGTATATGTGATATACTAATTTATATTAACTAACATTGGTTCACTTAAGCATTTGTTTTTCTCACTTGTGCACAACTTAATATATATGTAATATATATTTATTTGTGTTCATTTTGTATCATGGTTGTTGATACAACTTACATGGGTGTATAAGACTTATACCATACTAATTATAATGTTAGGTTTTTATATTTAAAGCAATTCTAAAATTAGTGGATGATGAGCTCATATGCATGAAGCTTTATGAAGCTTACGGTTGCATTGACTTAGTCCACTAGTTTTGTTTTTACTTTAGATATTAATTAACCTAACCATGATAATTAGCTATGGTTATGTCTCTACATGAGTTAGTATATGATACCCACTCACCCATAGTTAGCAAACTCACTTAGATCAATTTCATTCTCATCTCTTTCTTCATCTTCTTCTTCCAAAAGAAAAGCTTGCTAGGGTTTGATCCAAGTGAAGAAATAAAGTGAGAAAATAAATTCTAAAGCGAACCTATTTCCTATTTATCCATCCTCTACTAGATTAGCACTTTAGTATAGGGTGTTTGCTTCACTTTGGTGAAGTAGTAGCTTGAGCTCATATTCCCTTAACGTAGATCATCTTCGGCCTCGAAGACTTCAAGCAATACCGTTGCTATCTTCTCATGGAGCCGTCCGAGAGTCCGGGAGCACGATGATCGCAGCGAAGGGACTACTACAAGGACCATATGAAGTGAAGGACCGATCTACAAAGGTTGTATTTCCTCTTCACTTAGATAGTAAATGGTTTACTATATGTTTTCCGTATTGTTTTAGTAAATGGTTTACTATATGTTTTCCGTATTGTTTTCTAGTTAACGATCTTATTTAGAGTTCCTTGAAACGGCAAATTTTTAAAAATGGCATGAACGATGCCTCCCGAAACCCCGCTGCCGTCGATGGGAACCCTACAGTGGTATCAGAGCCTAGCTAGGAAATTATACGGATATTGTTAGATTACGAACACGAAACAAACTCCGAACTTGAAACCCTAAAACCCACTTTCTGTCGATTTTCAAACGAGCCCTAAAATTTTTTTAAACATGTACAGAATTATGTATGTTTGATAAGATGAACACTGAAGAAATTTGGAGGCCATTGGCCATGTTTGGGCTGGTGAGACCCCCCATTACCGGCCATTTCCGAGCCCCCCCTCCGAATTTTTCCAGTGTTCTGTTACATTGGTTTTGGTGCTTCAGGTGTTGTTTATTTTTGCTAAATTGTCATGTTATGTTAATTTACTATAATAACAACTCGGAGTGTTTCGTAATCGTATTTTAACTATTTTCGGGTTACTGTAAACGATATTAAAAAGTTCAATCGGATGTCAAATACCCATTTTTCCCTTGCCGGAAAATTTTCCAAGTGTTGGATTTTTCCCGTAGTTAAAAAGATTTCAAAGATCATGCAAGTTATGCGATGGACCCTCTAGAAGAACAAAACCTTAACTCGGTTATGTGACCGTCAGAACCGCCACTGAACCCTCGGGTTTGTAGTGGCTCAGCGGTGCCACATGTGAGGCGTTAGTTTGGCCCTTCTACGACTGGTTCATTGGTACTGTGGCGTATGCTGAAAAACTTTAAAACTGCGCTCAAGTGTTGAGCTTTTTTGGTAATTTTGGGTGTTTAATGATTCGGTTGGAATGTTTAACATTGTTTAGCTTTTTCTGTAATGTGATACAATATGTGGAATTCATACTATTAGGCATGAAATGCGAAGTATATGATATTTCGGATTTATGATGTCTAAGGTGTTTATGGATTCCAAATGTTGTAGTTTTACAGTTTCTTTTCTCCGACCGTAAGTGTAATATGTGATATCGCCGGTTTCGTTGTTATATGTCAACGACAATTGGGATGCACATATTTACTTACGTTGATAACATGTGATGTTATGTGTTGCTGGATATGTTATATTGGATCGTCGCGTTTTGAATAGCCGGGGGTTTTATGTGAGATGAGAGTTTTTATTTTCATTCATGTAAAATTAAATGTATGTAATATTCTTTTATTGGGGCACTTCCGGGTTGAGGTTGATGTCACCATATGTATATTATTTACTTTTCCGCACTAAGATAGACCCAAGGAGGAGAGCACAAGTAACCGGGTTCTAAAGTCCAGTAGGAGACCAACTTGAGGAGTCGAGTCCGGGTCTCCTAACTCTAGAATTGGTAGGGTTGCTTGCCCTCTCGTAGGGGTCTAGGGGTGTGGGTTTGGCTATTCATCGCGACCGTGGAATCCATGTTTTATAGAGGCTCAAAATAAAATACAGACCTTCTAGTATATCCAATATTTCATATGTTTCTTCTGCTGCGATATCTGTGATGTGATCATTTGATATGTTGAGATAGATACTGTATATAGTATATATGATATATTATATAGACGTTACTTATGTTTTACACCCGCGCTAGCCCTGCCCCGCTCTGCCGTTAGTTACCTAACCTAATGGTGCATGACGGGACATCGAGGAGAATGCGGATGGCATAAGTGTACGTTGTATTTATCTGTGATGTTTAGCTAACTTAAATGATGGGACTTCATTAATGTGATTAATGAAAGAAAAGAAACCTAAAAGATGTTGTGGAATCGAATTTTCAAAAACAGATAGCTACAGTTCTTGCTTTGCATAGCGGTGTTCCTTGTAGAACATCCTGCACTTTATTCGATAAGGAGAGGGCCGGGATCCCTTCACCGGGAGTGACCCCTTTAGCAATAACTGGCAGATGCTACAACCCTCGGTTTGTCTTTTGATTGCTTTTATAGTTTTTGCTTTGCATAGTGATATATGTGATATATCCTGCACCTTATTCGACGAGGAAAGAGCCGGGATCCCTTCACCGGGAGTGACCTCTTTAGCGAAACTAGCAAAAGCCTAAAAAACACTCCATTTTAAAATCATTTGATTCTACAACGATATCAAGTTCATTATGTAATAGGTTTTCTTAAAAACCTGTCATTGCCCTCCGTCATTTCAGATAAGTCTTACTTAGTATTCGTGCTGCGTTTGTTGACCTTTTCAAGGCGTAGTGTGCGGTAGCTGACTAGTATTTATCCGCTTATGCATATGATGCAGATTGGATTAGGATAGTCGTGCGGCCTTGTTGACCTTGTCAAGGGTCGTGTGGGTGGATTTAATTCAATCAAGAAATAACGGGTTGAACTTGACTTGCGGTCTATGGTTTGTTGACCTTGTCAAGGTCATAGATCGTTTGGGGCAAAATATTATCGGGAATTTCAAGTGTTGAAATTTGCAATGAGATTGCATATCTTCTATGAGATAGTTGGATTTCGATACCCACTGCGAGTAATTGTTACTCCTGGGAGAGTTTTACACATTACAATTAGCCGATCAAGTAGGTGTCTAGAAAGGTGTCAACGGGGTTACACCCCTGAGAAAACGAGGTTTATTTTAATTAGGTCTGTGTGAAAGCACGGGGAACCTCCCTCAAAGTACCGGCACTAGCCTGGCTGAAAGATTGGCGAACTTGTAGGGTGTAATTAATCCCGGCTAGTCTTTCCTTTTAGGGTTTGAAAGAAGATTTGATAAAAACAGTGGGAGCCATCCTGATTAGATAAAATAATAACCAATCTAATCTTGCAAGAGTGCACGCAGAGTGTTTTCTTCTCTCTCTCTCTCTCTCCAGGTAGAGACCATATCATGCCTTAATCAAGATAATAATATGGATGTATTGACCGAATCCACTTGTTATACTGTACTGGAAACGTTGGTAACGCTCCAACTTATAATTGTTATAAGACCGAGCAGGAAATAGGGGATTACCAGGATTCCCGTGCCGCCCAAACGAAGAATGTGCATGATGATGCATCTTCTTCGGGTGTGTTCATTACTGAGAACTGTTTCTCAGTGTCCTCTATATCCTGGGTATGAGATACCGGATCAGGATCCCACATATGTAATATATTACATGGGCTACAGACAGGTAGAGAACTGAGAACAGGTGATAAAATTTCAAGAGTTGGAAACGGTGCAATTGTTGCAGCCAAGGTGTTGGCAGTTATCACCCTGTATTACCAAATACATTGATTCTGAACGAATGTTATTAGATACCGAACCTGATATACAACATCATATCAGTCTCTTTATTTAGTAAAGAAGGATATTATTTTGTATTGTTGGATAATGTTTTGAACATTTCCTATATCAAGAGTTGATCGGTTCAGGCACGTTATCTAAAAGCATATACGTTCTAAATCAAACCACAGTTCTTAACGTACAAAACACACACAAGAGGAAGAGTTTAGAAATAAACGAATCCTTCTTGAGGCATTGTAGATTAGGTCATATCAATGCGACCCGACTAGCTAAGTTACATTAAGATGCATATTTAAATCGGTTTGAATTTACATCTTGTAAAACTTGCCAGTCATGTCACAAAGATAAGATGACCATAGCACCGTTTATTGGAAACAGAGAAAGAGTTAGTGAACTCTTGGGATTGATACATGATGATGTATGTAGGTCCCCAGTCTACACATGCCAGGTCTGGTTGTTTGTACTTCATTATATTCACTGATGATCTTTCAAGATTCAGACATATGTTCCTGTTGAAACATAAGTCTGAACCTTTTGAGATATTCAAAGAATATAAGTGAGAAGTAGAGAACCAAAACGGGTATAAGTATTATGTCCTTTGATGTGATCAGGGAAGAGAATACTTGAGCCTGGAGATCCTGGACTATTCTAAAGGAGAATGAGATTCTCTCTCAGCATTACTCCTCCGTATTCACCAGCACAACGGTGTATCGGGGCGGAGCAATTGCACCCTATGAGATAAGGTGTGCTCTATGATGAGTATTACTGAGTTGCCTATTTCCTTTTGGGGTTATGCACTTGTGAAGCTGCATACCTATCGAATGGCGTTCCAACCAAATTAGGTGCCTACCACTCCATATGAGATATAGTATGGGAAGAGCCCATGTCTTAAGTCAGTTAGGATTTGGGGTTGTCCGGCCTATGTCTAAAAGCAAAATCCAGACAAACTCGAGGTAAGGTCAGTTCTGTGGAAGTTTGTTGGATATCCCAAGCATTCGCAAGGGAATATCTTCTACCACACCGAGGAACAAAAGGTGTTTTATTTCTCGGCATGCCACCTTTTTAGAAAAGGAATTTGTTTTGAAAGAAATTTATGGTCATGAGGTAGAACTGGAAGGAGTTCCATCCATACAAACTACAGCTAATGATTTGGTAAAACCGGAGAATTCAATAGCTCCCAACGAACCTCAGCCTCTCCGCCGATCTGGTAGGGTTCCTCACCCACCTGAGAGATACTTTGGTTTCTATATGACAGTGGGAGCGAGGATAGCATCATGAGATGATGACCCAACTAGTTTCGAGCAGGCCATCAAGAGTGGGGACTCTGTAAGAATGGCTGGATGCTATGCGATCTGAGATGGAATCTATGTACACCAACGAAGTATGGACTTTGGTTGCTTTATCTGGAGGGTTAAATCCCCGTTAGGAGCAAGTATATCTTGAGAAGATTACTTGGTGTACATGGAAAAGTTGAGACTTTCAAAGCTAAGACTTGTTGTAAAAGGTTCTCGTCATCAACCAAGTTTGGATAATGATGAAACCTTTTTTGGGGCCTATGGTTAAGTCCATCCGGATCCTACTTGCCACTGCTACATACCATGACTATGATATCTGGCGGTTGGGTGTCATGACTGCTGTTCTAAATAGTGATTTAGAAGAGAGCGTCTATAAGTACACAGCCAGAGGGCTTCGTAAACAGTGGGAGCAGCGGAAACGTGTGCAAGTTGCTTTACAGGTTAAAGCAGGCATCGCGGAGTTGGAACATCTGTTTTGATGTGGTAATCAAAGAGTTTTACTTCATCAAAATGGTAGATGAATCTTGTATATACAAAAGGGAAGTAGGGAGTATGGTGGTGATCCTCGTATAGTACATGGATGACATACTCTTGATAGGGAAAAAGTTTCCTATGCTATGCTCGGTCAATCTCCTCTTATCACAAGGATTCTCCATATAGGGTCAAGATGATATCTCCTAAATCCTGGATTTTGGATCTATGAGATAGATCTAATTGGATATTAGGATTCTCACTAGGTGTAGTGAGATGGTATCAATCGATCCTAGGGAGAATCATTGGATAGCTTCCAGGGTGATAATGACGACTGAAAGTCAGTCACAGGCATTGCCTTTACCCTCAGTAAATGGACGGTATGCTGGAAGAGTTCCAAGCTAGATACCGTGGCATACTAGACGATAAAGGCTGGATACATCGCTACCAAAGATTCTACCAAAGAGGAAGTCTGGGTGTATATTAGTTCATGAGATGAACTTCGTTCCTGCCATTGTGTGACAATGGAGTTGTGGCTTATGCCTAGGAACGCCCGTCCCATCAGTGATCCAGACATATTTTAAGGCAGTATCACCTGATCATGGAGATGGCTGATCTCCAGGGGATCGAGGTTAGGAGAGTAGACTTAGAGGACAACACGGTGGATCCACTCACAAAGGCCTTTTCCCAGAGAGAGACTTTTATGGGATGGTTGAGTATGAGATACTACAGCCACTGTTATCAGATGGCCCTAGTGCAAGTGGGAGATTGTTAGTTATATGTATGCCATAGAGGCCATTACTATACATGAGATGTATATTGTAGTGGATGCTTGGACATATATAGGGAGGACTTTCTTGCTCAACATGATAGTATGCTATCTGGTTACTCTTTACCTTAACGTGTACACTGATTGTCTCTCTGTTACATGTTGGTAAAGCCCTTAAGATGTGTACTTGACTACCTGGACTATGATGCAGATCATACTAGTGGGGACAGAGTAGTCCATAAGTACATCCTTTAATGTCCCTAGTCGTGGGTGTATCGAAACGGGGCATTGATATACCAGAGTAGACTAGCGTATAGCTTCTCGACCCATACAGAGGGGCGATGGATGATCCCATATCCATTGGTGTTTGACATCAGAGATGATATACGGGTGCTCAGTGGAGACTGGGTATACTGGACGGACTCGCCGAGAACTCCCAGATGGTATTATACCTCACGTCAGATGGCAGTTCTCTGGTGACACTGGTACAGGTTAGTCTGTAGACCCGAGATCGTCATAGAGTCTTGTGTGATTCCCACTGTGCTTTGATTTCCACCTTACCACGTCCAAGAGGGCGTGCAAAACGGTGGTTTTTTGGTACAGTCTCGAGTCACATGGAGGCAATGAGCGATAGGAGGGGTTTCGTCTCTCCCGGTATTGGGGATTGATGTTGCGCTGTGTCGATTGGCCATAACAGGGAAGTCCCTGGCCAGGGCTGGTTTAGAGATTTACTGGTAAGTGTTACCAGTAGTTTCTAGACCCGTTATGAGCCTCATATCGGCATGACTTATCGGTTATTGGGGTCGGAAGTTTACCACCTCTAGACTTGATATGCGACATAACAGACGAGGAGACCGGACTGTACGGTAGCGTCACTGTCAGGCTTTTGCAGGAGTTGGAGCGGGCTTACTTGCTGATCTTCTGATCGCTCAATACCCGGGTAGACGTTACGTCCAGCTAGTACCGCTGACGGCTTGTGGGTGCTTGATATGATCATCACCTACTGCCGGCGTATTGACGAGTCTTTAGAGTCCTATATAGAGGTTTTACTGGATCAGGCAAAACGAAATAGGAGCGCATATATGATATGTGCGGGACCGAGAATAATGCGTGTATGTGATACCGTATTCTATTCTCGCGATGTTTGTATCGATCGGTTATATGCGATATAACCAGGTTGTCGAATCAAGGGTTGATTCGATAAGTCGATACATTGGATGTTAGTCGGTTATATGTGATATAACCGGATTATTAAGTCAAGTGTTGATTTAATAATTTAGTGTATAATTGTATATGTGATATACTAATTTACATTAACTAACATTGGTTCACTTAAGCATTTGTTTTTCTCACTTGTGCACAACTTAATATATATGTGATATATATTTATTTGTGTTCATTTTGTATCATGGTTGTTGATAGAACTTACATGGGTGTATAAGACTTATACCATACTAATTATAGTGTCAGGTTTTCATATTTAAAGTAATTCTAAAATTAGTGGATGATGAGCTCATATGCATGAAGCTTCATGAAGCTTATGGTTGCATTGACTTAGTCCACTAGTTTTGTTTTTACTTTAGATATTAATTAACCTAACCATGATAATTAGCCATGGTTATGTCTCTACATGAGTTAGTATATGATACCCACTCACCCATGGTTAGCAAACTCACTTGGATCAATTTCATTCTCATCTCTTTCTTCATCTTCTTCTTCCAAAAGAAAAGCTTGCTAGGGTTTGATCCAAGTGAAGAAATAAAGTGAGAAAATAAATTCTAAAGTGAACCCATTTCCTATTTCTCCATCCTCTACTAGATTAGCACTTTAGAATAGGGTGTTTTCTTCACTTTGGTAAAGTAGTAGCTTGAGCTCGTATTCCCTCAACGTAGATCATCTTCGGCCTTGAAGACTTCAAGCAATACCGTTGCTATCTTCTCATGGAGCTGTCCGAGAGTCCGGGAGCACGATGATCGTAGCGAAGGGACTACTACAAGAAGCATATGAAGTGAAGGACCGATCTACAAAGGTTGTATTTCCTCTTCACTTAGATAGTAAATGGTTTACTATATGTTTTTCGTATTGTTTTCTAGTTAACGATCTTGTTTAGAGTTCCTTGAAACGGCAAATTTTTAAAAATGGCATGGACGATGCCTCCCGAAACCTCGCTGCCGTCGATGGGAACCCTACAGTATTTAGCTTGGAACTCTTCCAACATACCGTCCCTCCACTGAGGGTAAAGACAATGCCTATGACTGATATTCAGTCGACCTTACCAGCCTGGAAGCTATCCAGTGATTCTTCCCAGGATCGATTGATACCATCTCACTACACCTAGTGAGAATCCTAAATATCTATTTAGATCTATCTCATAGATCTAAAACCCAGGATTTAGAAGGTATCACCTTTGATCCTATATGGAGAATCCTTATGATAAGAGGAGATTGACCGAGCGTAGCATAGGAAACACCTTTCCTATCAAGAGTATGTCATCCACGTACAATACAAGGATCACCACCATACTCCGTACTATCTTTTTGTATATACAAGGTTTATCTACCATTTTGATGAAGTCAAACTCTTTGACTACCATATCAAAACAGATGTTCCAACTCCGTGATGCCTGCTTTAACTCATAAAGCAACTTGCACACGTTTCTACTGCTCCCACTGTCTACGAAGCCTTCTGGCTGTGTACTTATAGACACTCTCTTCTAAATCACTATTTAGAAAAGTAGTCATGACACCCAACCGCCAGATATCATAGTCATGGTATGTAGAAATGGCAAGTAGGATCCAGATGGACTTAAGTATAGCTACCAGAGAAAAGGTTTCATCTTAAACCACACCTGGTCGATGATGAGAACCTTTTACAACAAGTTTAGCTTTGAAAGTCTCAACTTTTCCATCCACACCAAGTAATCTTCTCAAGATATACTTGCTTCTGATGGGGATTTAACCCTTTAGATAAAGCAACCAAAGTTCATACTTTGTTGGTGTATATGGATTCCATCTCAGATCGCTTAGCATCCAGCCATTCTTACAAAGTCCCCACTCTTGATGGCATGCTCGAAACTAGTTGGGTCATCATCTCATGATGCAATCCTCGCTCCCACTGTCATAGAGAAACTGAAGTATCTCTCAGGTGGATGAGGAACCCTACCAGATCGGCGGAGAGGCTGAGGTTCGTTGGGAGCTACTGAATCCTCCGGTTTTACCAAATCATCAGCTGCAGTTTGTATAGCTGGAACTCCTTCCAGTTCTACCTCATGACCACAAATTTCTTCCAAATTAAATTCCCTTTGTAAAAAGGTGGCATGCTGAGAAATAAAACACCTTTTGTTCCTCGGTGTGGTAGAAGATATTCCCTTGCAAATGTTTGGGATATCCAACAAACTTCCACAGAACCGACCTTCCCTCGAGCTTGTCCGAATTTTGCTTTTAGACATAGGCCGGACAACCCCAAATCTTAACTTACTTAAGACATGGGCTCTTCCCATACCATATCTCATATGGAGTGGTAGGCACTGATTTGATTGGAACCCAATTTAATAGGTATGCAGCTTCTCAAGTGCATAACTCCCAAAAGGAAATAGGCAACTCAGTAGTGCTGATCATAGAGCACACCATATCTCATAGGGTGCGATTGCTCCTGTAGGGTTCCTAGGCACACTAAGGAGGTCTCACAAGGCATCAACTATGCCAATTTCAAATTTTACGGGTGCCGAGAAACCCTAATACGGATCGTTAACTAGATATTTAGGCGAAAGATGCAAACTAGTTAACAACTTAACTACAAGAACGGAAATACAACCTTTGTAGATCCGGTCCTCCACCTCCATAGCTCTGCAATGAAGTCTCCTCGCTGTCCAAATCGAATTCCGGGCTCTAGCATCGGCTTCATCGGAGAAATGGGCGGGCAAGGTTGTCGGCTTCGTGCCGAAGATGATCTACGTCGAGGCATCACAAGATCAAGCTCCCACTTCACCAAGTCATGAAACTTATGAAGAAAATACCCTATACTACTTGGCAAGTGGTAGAGGATGAAGAAATAGGAAGTGGGTTCACTTTAGAATTGGATTTCTCACTCATTTCTTCACTTGCCATTGATGGAGGCAAGCTTCTTCTTGAAGAAGAAGAAGAAGAAGATGAAATATGTTATGATAAGTATTAAAAATAAAAAAGAAAATGAATACTTATCATATTCAAACCATGGTCAAGTGTAGAGACTAAACTAAGGTTAGGTGAATGGTTAGGTTAGGCATGAAAACAAAAATGGAAGACTTTTTCAAAGCTTCATGAAGCTTCAAAAATCAACCATTTCTTTACTTGCCTAAAAAGGAAATAAACTTAATAAATGGTTAAGAAAAGATAACAAAACCGTAACCATTCACTTAAACATGGTTTAAAGTCTTACACAAACCCAAATTTGCATGTATCATCAAACATGATACAAACAAGTGCACTAAAGTATATCATATATACAATACGCACATCAAGTGAGAAAATCCATTTAAAGTGAACCAATACTAGTTAATGCAAACTAATATATCAAATATATAATTATACATTAAATCATTAAATCAACACTTGATTTAACGATCCGGTCATATCACATATAACCGACTAGTATTCTATGTATCGGCTTATCGAATCAATCCTTGATTCGATAACTAGGTTATATCGCATACAACCAATCGATACATTCATCGCGAGAATAGAATACGGTATCACATACACGCATTATTCTCGGTCCCGCACATATCTCATATGCGCTCCTATTTCGTTTCGCTTGAGCCAGGAAACCTCTGTGTAGGACTCTAAAGACTCGTCAATACGCCGGCAGCAGATGATGATCATATCAAACACCCACAAGCCGCAAGCGGTCAGCTAAATGTAACGGCCACCCGGGTATTGAGCGATCAGAAGATCGACGAGCAAGCCCGCTCACACTCCTGTGAATCCAACCAGTAACAGTTACCGTACAGTCCGGTCTGATCGTCTAATATGTCGCATATCTCGCCTAGGGGTGGTAAACGTCAGACCCCGATAGCTCGATAAGTCATGTCGATATGAGGTCTATAACAGTTCGAGAAACTACTGGTAACACTTACCAGTAAATCTCAGCAACCCTGGCCAGGGATTTCCGGTTATAGCCAATCGAACACTGCGCAACATCAACTCCTTATACCGGGAGAGACGAATCCCCTCCTATCGCTCATTGCCTCCATGTGACTCGGGACAGTACCCAAAAACCACTGTTTTGCACGCCCTCTTGGACGTGGTAAGGTGGAAATCAAAGCACAGTGGAAACCACACAAGACTCTATGACGATCTCGGGTCAACAGACTATTCTGTACCAGTGTCACCAGAGAACTGCCATCTGACGTAAGGTATAATACCATCTGGGAGTTCTCGGCGAGTTCGTCCAGTGTACCCAGTCTTCACTGAGCACCCGTAAATCATCTCTGATGTCAAACACCAATGGATATGGGATCATCCATCGCCCATCTGTATGGGTCGAGAAGGTATACGCTAGTCTACTCTGGTATATCGATGCCCCGTCTCGATACACCCACGACTAGGGACTTTGAAGGATGTACTTATGGACTACCAGTTCCCACTAGTATGATCCGCATCATAGTCCAAGTAGTCAAGTACACATCCTAAGGGCTTTACCAACATGTAACAGAGAGACAAACAGTATACACGTTAAGGTAAAGAGCAACCAGATAGCATACTATCATGTCGAGCAAGAAAGTCCTCCCTATATATGTCCAAGCATCCACTACAATATACATCCTATGTATAGTAATGGCCTCTAGGGCATACATATAACTAACAATCTCCCGCTTGCACTAGGGCCATCTGATAGCAGTGGTTGCAGTATCTCATACTCAACCATCCCATAAAAGTCTCTCTCTGGGAAAAGGCCTTTGTGGGTGGATCCGCCGTGTTGTCCTCTGAGTCTACTCTCCTAACCTCGATCACCCTGGAGATCAACCATCTCCATGATCAGGTGACACTGCCTTAGAATATGTATGGATCACTGATGGGACCGGCGTTCCTTGGCATAAGCCACAACTCCATTGTCTCACAATGGTTGGAATGTAGTTCATCTCATGAACCAATATACACCCAAACAGCCTCTTTGGTAGCATCTTAAGTAGCGATGTATCCTGCCTTTATCGTCTAGTATGACTCGGTATCTTGCTTGGAACTCTTCCAACATACCGCCCCTTTACTGAGGGTAAAGACAATGCCTGTGACTGACACTCAATCGTCTTTATCACCCTGGAACACTTCCAGTGATTCTTCCCAGGATCGATTGATACCATCTCACTACAACTAGTGAGAGTCCTAACATCCAATTAGATCTATCTCATAGATCCAAAACCCAGGATTTAGGAGGTATCACTTTGATCCTATATGGAGAATCATTTTGATAAGCGGAGATTGATCGAGCGTAGCATAGGAAACTCCTTCCCTATCAAGAGTATGTCATCCACGTACTCTACGAGGATCATCACCATACTCCCTACTACCTTTTTGTATATACAAGGTTCATCTACCATTTTGATGATGTCAAACTGTTTGACTAACACATCAAAACAGATGTTCCAACTCCGCGATGTCTGCTTTATCCTATAAAGCATCTTGCACACGTTTCCGCTACTCCCACTGTCTACGAGGCCCTCTGGCTGTGTACTTATAGACGCTCTCTTCTAAAACATCATTTTAGAAAAGCTGTCATGACACCCAACCACCAGATATCGTAGTCATGGTACGTAGCCGTGGCAAGTAGGATCCGGATGGACTTAAGCATAGGCACTGGAAAAGGTTTCATCATTATCCACGCCTGGTCGATGACGAAAAGCTTTAACAAGTCTAGCTTTGAAAGTCTCAACTTTTCCATCTACACCAAGTAATCTTCTCAAGATATACTTGCTCCTGATGGGGATTTAACCCTTCAGATAAAGCAACTAAAGTCCATACTTTGTTGGTGTATAGGGATTCCATATCAGATCACTAAGCATCCAGCCATTCTTACAGAGTCCCACTCCCGATGGCCAGCTCGAAACTAGTTGGGTCATCATCTCATGATGCCATCCTCTCTCCCACTGTCATAGAGAAACCGAAGTATCTCTCAGGTGGGTGAGGAACCCTACTAGATCGGCGGAGAGACTGAGGTTCGTTGGAATCTACTGAATCGTTTGGTTCTTTCAAATCATCAGCTGCAGTTTGTATAGCTGGAACCTTTCCAGTTCTACATTACAGTCTTTGCCTCGAGGTTGTCCGGATTTTGCTTTTAGACATAGGCCGATCAACCCCAAATCTTAACTAACTTAAGAGGTGGGCTCTTCCTATATCAAATATGAAGTGGTAGGCAACTGATTTGATTCGAACCCTATTCAATAGGTATGCAGCTTCTCAAGCGCATAACTCCCAAAAAGGAAATAGGTAACTCAGTAGTACTCATCATAGAGCACACATTATCATATAGGGTGTGATTGCTCTGCCCCGATATACCATCGTGCTATGGTGTATACGGAGGAGTAATGCTGAGAGAGAATCTCATTCTCCTTTAGAATAATCCAGGATTTTCGTGCTCAAGTATTCTCCTCCTCGATCACATCAAAGGACATAATACTTATACCCGTGTTTTGGTTCTCTACTTCTAAATCATATTCTGTGAATATCTCAAAAGGTTCGGACTTGTGTTTCAACAGGAACATATGTCTGAATCTTGAGAGACTATCAGAGAATGTAACGAAGTACAAAGAACCGGTCCTGGCATATGTAGACAGGGGACCTTGCATACATCAACATGTATCATCCCAAGAGTTTACTAACTCTTTCTCTGTTTCCAATAAACAGAGCTGAGGTCATTTTATCTTTGTGACATGACTCGCAAGTTTCATAAGATGTAAATTCAAACTAATTTAAATATGCATCTAAATGTAACTTCAGCCAGTCGGGTCGCATTGATATGACCTAGTCTACAATGCCTCAAGAAGGATCCGTTCATTTCTGAACTCTTCCTCTTTTGTGTGTTCAGTATACTAAAGAACTGTAGTTTGATTTAGAACATCAATGCTTTTAGATAACGTGCCTGAACCGATCAACTTTTGATATAGGAAATGTTCAAAACATTATCCAACAATACAAAATTTTATCATTTCTTTACTAATAAAGAGACTGATATGATTTTGTATATCAGGTTCGGTATCTAATAACATTCGTTCAGAATCAATGTATTTGGAATACAGGGTGACAGTGACCAACAGACTTGGCTGCAACTCTTGCCCCGTTTTCTGCCTCATGAAACTTATCACCCGTTCTCAATTCTCTACCTTTCTGTAGCCCTATGTAACAAATTACATATTTGGGATCCTGATCTGGTATCACATACCCAGGACGTAGAGAATACAAAGAAACAGTTCTTTGTAATGAACACACCCGAAGATGATGCATCAGCATGCACTCTCTTCGTTTGGGTGGCACGGGAAATCTGGTATTCCCCAATTTCCTGCTCTGTCTTATAACAATTATAAGTTGGAGCGGGACCAACGTTCCCCAGCTCAGTATAACAAGCGGGTTCGGTCAAATATCCATATTATTATCTTGATTAAGGCGTGATATAGTCGCTACCTGGAGAGAGAGAGAAGAAAACACTCAGCGTGCGCTCTTGCAAGAATAGATTGGTTATTATTTTATCTAATCAGGATGGCTCCCACTGCTTTTTATCAAATCTTCCTTCAAACCCTAAAAGGAAAGACTAGCAGGGATTAATTACACACTACAAGTTCGCCAATCTTTCAGCCAGGCCAGTGTCGGTACTTTGAGGGAGGTCCCCCGTGCTTTCGCACGAACCTAATTAATGTAAACCTCGTTTTTCCAAAGGCGTAACCCCGTTGACACCTTTCTAGACACCTACTTGATCGGCTAATTGTAATGTGTAAAACTCTCCCAGGAGTAACAATTACTCGTAGCGGGTATCGGGATCCAACTATCTCATAGAACGTATGCAATCTCATTGCAAATTTCAACACTTGAAATTCCTGATAATTTTGCCCCTAGCACCCTATGACCTTGACGGAGGTCAACAAACCATAGGCTACTAGTCAAGTTCAACCCGTCATTTCTTGATTGAATCAAACCCACCCGCACGACCCTTGACGGAGGTCAACAAGGTCGCACGACTACCCTAATCCAATCTGCATCATATGCATAAGCAGATAAATACTAGTTAGCTACCGCACACTACGCCTTGACGGAGGTCAACAAACGTAGCACGAATACTAAGTAGGATTTATCTGAAATGACGGAGGGCTACGACAGGTTTTTCTGAAAACCTATTGCGTAATGAACTTGATATCGTTGTAGAATCAAATGATTTTAAAATGGAGTGTTTTTTAGGCTTTTCTAGTTTTGCTAAAGGGGTCACTCCCGATGAAGGGATCGTCGGCCCTTTTCTCGTCGAATGAGGTGCGGGATATATCATATATATCACTGTGCAAAGCAAAAACTCTTAAAAGCAATCAAAAGACAAACCGAGTGTGTAGCATCTGCCAGTTATTGCTAAAGGAGTCACTCCCGGTGAAGGGATCTCGGTCCTTTCCTCATCGAATAAGGTGCAGAATATATCATATATACCGCTGTGCAAAGCAAGAACTGTAGCTACCTGTTTTATTTTTGAAATTCGATTCTACAACATCTTTAGCTTTCTTTTATTTCATTAATCTCATTAATGAAGTCCCATCATTTAAGTACCTAAACATCACAGATAAATACGACGTACACTTATGCCATCCGCATTCGCCTCGATGTCCCCTCGTGCACCGTTAGGTTAGGTAACTAACGGCAGAGCGGGGCAGGGCTAGCGCGGGTGTAAAACATAAGTAACGCCTATATAATATATCATATGTACTATATAAAGTATCCATCACAGAACATCACAGGATCACATCACAGATATCGCAGCAGAAGAATCATATGAAATATTGGATATACTAGGACGTCCGTGTTTTAATACGAGCCAGTATAAAACACGGATTCCACGGTCGTGATGAATAGCCAAACCCACACCCCTAGACCCCTACGAGAGCGGCAAGCAACCCTACCAATTCTAGAGTTAGGAGACCCGGACTCGACTCCTCGAGTTGGTCTCCCACTGGACTCCAGAACCCGGTTGCTTGTGCTCCCCTCCTTGGGTCTAACCTAGTGCGGAAAAGTAAATAATATACAAACGGTGACATCTTCCGCAACCTGGAAGTGCCCCAATAAAAGAATATTACATACAAGTTTTTACATGAATGAAAATGAAAAACACTCATCTCACATAAAAAAACCCGGCTATTCAAACACGACGATCCAATATAACATATCCAGCAACACATAACATCATATGTCATCAACGTAAGTAAATATGCGCATCCCAATTGTCGTTGACATATAGCAACGAAACTGGCGATATCACATATTACACTTACGGTCACAGAAAAGAAAGTGTAAAACTACAACAGTTGGAATCCGCAACCTGCATAGACATCGCATGCCTAATCACATGAATTCCTTAGACATCGCATGCCTAACAATTATAAACCCCGCATTTTAGTCTCAAAATCGAAAACACTTTTCAATATTAAGTCGGGAAATTCAACAGGATTCCCGACATCTTGATCGAATGCTCGTCGCAAACTTTAGTAGGCGGCCGCACCCCCGATACCGTCGACGAAGTGCACTAAGGCGGAACACCGCTGCCGCGAGCACCCGAACGGATGCTTTCGGCGACGGGGTTCTCCTACAGTCACTTGGTCGGGGCTATGGAGCGAGGCCGTCTATTAAGTTTACCCGGCGAGTATCCGCGTACGCTACGTGATTGCGACGGACTTTTGATCATATCAAAATTCCGTGGCAACCGATCAAGTGAGACTAAACTGCTATGTTTATAACATTCATTCAGTTATTTCATAACTACTTGTGAACTCCAATTATTGTATCACATTCCAGATAAACAGAAAATGTTAAACTTTCCGATCGAACAGTCGAACACCCAAGTTTTCCCAAAACAGATCAACACATGAAACAAGTCTAAAAACATTCAGTTCGTGCCTCAGTACCAACGGTCCAGCCGTAGAAGCGTCAAGCCAACGCCTCACATGTGGCACGCCGTACTGCCCCAAACCCTAAGGTTCAAAGGGCAGTTCAAGACGGTCACATAATCGAGTTAAGGTTTGTTGTCTTCTAGAGGGACCATCGCATTACTTGCACTACTTAGAACGTCATTAAACTACGGAAAAGTCCAACACTTGGAAATTTCCCGACAGGGGAAAAATTGGGTATTTATATCCGGTCGAACTTTTTAACATATTCAAAAATTATCCGGAAAGACACAGACAAGATTAGACAATCCGATCGAAACTCCGAGTCCCCAATACAACCCAGAAAATTCAACTCTTGAATAAATTTTTAAAAATACCCAGGAAAACCAGCACCGCAACATATGAATTACTGTGCCAAAACCAATGCAAGATACGACAAAATGGCCGCGGAACCGCCGCACAAGCCATGCTTGTGCCGCGGTTCCGCCGCGTTATAGTGGAATCATGGACACGTGTTGCACAGTAATTCTTAGGATTCCCTGCTGATTTTTCTGCATATTTTTAATATATAAAAATCCACAAATTTGAAAAATGTACAGAGAGGGTTGTCGGGTTAGGGTTTCGGGTTCGATCGGGTTTCTAACATCGTCTACGCATCGCCTAAGGGTCTAGCTAGGCTCTGATACCACTGTAGGGTTCCTAGGCACACTAAGGAGGTCTCACAAGGCATCAACCATGCCAATTTCAAATTTTACGGGTGCCGAGAAACCCTAATACGGATCGTTAACTAGATATTTAGGCGAAAGATGCAAACTAGTTAACAACTTAACTACAAGAACGGAAATACAACCTTTGTAGATCCGATCCTCCACCTCCATAGCTCCGTAATGAAGTTTCCTCGATGTCCAAATCGAATCCCGGGCTCTAGCGTCGGCGTCATCGGAGAAATGGGCGGGCAAGGTCGTCGGCTTCGTGCCGAAGATGATCTATGTCGAGGCATCACAAGATCAAGCTCCCACTTCACCAAGTCATGAAACTTGTGAAGAAAACACCCTATACTACTTCGCAAGTGGTAGAGGATGAAGAAATAGGAAGTGGGTTCACTTTAGAATTGGATTTCTCACTCATTTGCTCAAGTTGCCATTGATGGAGCAAGCTTTTCTTCTTGAAGAAGAAGAAGAAGAAGAATCAATATTATTATGATAAGTATTTCCAAAAAGGAAAATAAATGAATACTTATCATTTAGCAACCATGGTCAAGTGTAGAGAATGAATACTTATCATTTAATACCGTTTTGCACGCCCTCATGGACGTGGTAAGGTGGAGATCAAAGCATAGTGGGAATCACACAAGACTCTATGACGATCTCGGGTCTACAGACTAACCTGTACAAGTGTCACCTGAGAACTGCCATCTGACGTGAGGTATAATACCATCTGGGAGTTCTCGGCGAGTCCGTCCAGTGTACCCAGTCTCCACTGAGCACCCGTACACCATCTCTGATGTCAAACACCAATGGATATGGGATCATCCATTGCCCATCTCATGGGTCGAGAAGCGTATACGCTAGTCTACACTGGTATATCGATGCCCCGTCTCGATACACCCACGACTAGGGACCTTGAAGGATGTACTTATGGACTACCATGTCCCCACTAGTATGATCTGCATCATAGTCTAGGTAGTCAAGTACACATCCTAAGGGCTTTACCAACATGTAACTATAAGACAGTTTAAAGAGACTAGTGTACATGTTAAGATAAAGAGCAACCAGATAGCATACTATCATATCGAGCAAGAAAGTCATCTCTATATATGTCCAAGCATCCAATATAATATACATCATCTGTACAATACTGGCCTTTAGGGCATACATACAACTAACAATCTCCCACTTGCACTAGGGCCAGCTGCTGTAGTATCGCATACCGAGCATCCCGAAGAGTCTCTCAAACTGTATCTGGGGAATGGCCTTCGTGAGTGGATCCGCCGTGTTGTTCTTCGTGTCAACCCTCCTGACCTCGATCTCCCGGCGATCAACTATCTCCCGGATCAGGTGATACCGTCTCAGAATATGCCTGGATCGTTGATGGGACCTAGGTTCCTTGGCCAAAGCCACCGCTCCATTGTTATCGCAATACAAAGGTATTGGATGTTCAATGGATGGAACCACTCCAAGTTCAGTAATGAACTTCTTGATCCAGACAGCCTCTTTAGCAGCATCGTTGGCAGCGATGTATTCAACCTCCATCGTCGAGTCTGCCACGGTTTCCTGCTTGGAACTCTTCCAGCTAACCGCCCCTCCGTAAAGGGTAAAGACAAATCCCAACTGCGACTTAGAGTCGTCCTTATCACTCTGGAAGCTCGAATTGGTAAAGGACTCCACTTGGAGTTCTCCGTTACCATACACCAAGAGCATCTCTTTAGTCCTTCGTAAGTACTTGAGAATGCTCTTCACAGCTGTCCAGTGACACTCTCCAGGATCAGCTCGATACCTGCTCACTACACTTAGTGAGTATGCTACATCGGGTCTGGTACATAGCATCGCATACATGATAGAGCCTACAGCCGAAGCATAGGGTATCCCTTGCATGCGAGCTCTCTCCAAATTAGTCTTGGGAGACATCTCTTTGGAGAGAGTGACTCCAGAGATCGTGGGCATGTTCCCACGCTTGGATTCTTCCATACTAAACCTCTTTAGTACGGTGTCAATGTACCTGGATTGGGACAATCCCAATATCCGTTTGGATCTATCTCTATAGATCCTAATCCCCAATATGCAGGAGGCATCACCAAGATCTTTCATTGAGAATCTTTGTGATAAGAAGAGCTTGACCGATTGCAGCATAGGAATATCATTTCCTATCAAAAGTATATCGTCCACGTACAATACGAGGAAGACAACCTTACTCTCTGCCACCTTCTTGTAGATACAAGGTTCATCTGGATTTTTGACGAAATCAAACTCTTTGATAACGACGTCAAAGCAGATGTTCCAACTCCGCGATGCTTGCTTTAATCCATAAATGGATTTAAGCAGCTTGCACACCTTCCCGCTGCTTCCACTGTCTACGAAGCCCTCTGGCTGAGTCATGTACACGCACTCTTCTAAATCACCGTTTAGAAAGGCGGTCTTAACATCCATTTGCCAGATTTCGTAATCATGATATGCAGCGATGGCAAGCATGATCCGGATGGATTTAAGCATAGCCACTGGGGAAAAGGTTTCGTCATAGTCCACACCTGGTCTTTGACGAAAACCCTTTGCAACAAGTCTAGCTTTGAAAGTCTCCACTTTCCCATCTACACCAAGTTTCTTCTTGAAGATGCACTTGCTCCCAATGGGTTTTACCCCTTCAGGAGCAACATCCAAAGTCCATACTTTGTTGGTGTACATGGATTCCATCTCGGACCGCATAGCATCCAGCCATTTCACTGAGTCCCTACTCGTGATGGCCTGCTCGAAGCTAGTTGGGTCATCATCCTCCATGATGCAATCCTCGCTCCCACCATCCATGAGAAAACCGTAGTATCTCTCAGGTGGGCGAGGAACCCTACTAGATCGGCGGAGAGGCTGAGGTTCATCGGGAACTACTGAATTCTCTGGTTCAACCAAATCTTCTGTTGTAGTCTGTATTGCTGGAACCTCTTCCAGTTCTACCTCCTTACCACTAATCTCTTTTTCAAGAAATTCCTTTTCTAAAAAGGTGGCATGTCGAGAAACAAACACCTTTTGTTCCTCGGTGTGGTAGAAGATATACCCGCGCGAATGTTTGGGATATCCAATAAACTTACACAAAATGGACCTTGCCGCGAGTTTGTCCGGATTTTGCGTTTTTACATATGCCGGACAACCCCATATCTTAACATAATTAAGACATGGTCTCTTTCCTTTCCATATCTCATATGGAGTGGTTGGCACAGTTTTGGTAGGAACCATATTCAATAGGTCTACAGCTGTATCCAGTGCATATCCTGTCACGCCCCGCTTCCCAGAGTACGCAAGATTGGGCACGTGACATAGCCAACCATGCTACCTGTGGGTAGGAAATATCCATCCACAGTCACATTACGGTTGTAGAGATATCAAGAACAAAATAATAAACTAATCTAATACATGTCCAAGTCCATAATAACAAGAATCAATAAACAATAAGTGCGGAAGCAAATGATCCAATGCAATAATAGAAAGGTACGTCCCGTAATGCGGGATCACACCTGGAAGTAAAATGCAATAAATGAACTAACCACTACAGAACTCACAAATCAGCCTGCTGGCTGAAGTACTCCTGCTCGGTCGTCGGTAGAGGTAAGGAATCTGGGCCATGCAAAACCCAGACGTCAGCGCGTCATGTCAACCAAATAATATAGTATAAACATGGTAATAAGCAATGCAGGTGTGAACATGAAATAAGCAATATTATGAAACAACAGTGCAGGGTAATGTGCAAAGGGTAACTAAACTGTTCTATCAGTTTTCTACTCTAAAGTCTTTGAAATCAATTGATGAATCGTCGATGTAACTCAATAGTATCCCGTGCGTGCCCGGGACCACGGTCAAGGTCCTCGGAGCTGAATCCGAGACGTGCCGCTAAGCAGTAATAGGTAGTAGGATGGATGAGTGATGTCAGCATCATCACTCCCGGACTGGCCAAGCCCGTAAGACTGATCAGAACAAGTATCGAACTGTTGAGTTACAAGTCGGTTTCACCTTTGATTTCCCCATACCCCCAAGTTATGTATGTCAGGTCAGGTATTCAGTAGTCAAGGACTAATGCCCACAAAATCAGGTAAAGTAGGTCTGTCTGGATAGACAGCAGGAATGGTCAGGTTTGTCGGCATTAGGCATGAGATCAGGTAACAGGTCAGGTAATGTATAAAGGTGTCATGTCATGTCAAGAGTGTACGGTACCATATCATGTCAAGTAGGAAGTGTAACAGGTCATGTCAGGAAGCACAAGATGTCATGTGGGTGCTCATAATCAAACTATCATAAACATGTGTATAAATAAATAAGCATGAGTACTATTAGAACAATAAACTGGAACATGTAATATGATAGGCAAATAGATATAATTTCAAGGATATGGACGCACAGTTATCGATTAGGGTTACATTTATAGTTCCAATATTAATTAGGATGCAATTTATTAAACATGGAGTATTAATATCACATTATTATGTAGTAATGTGATCTATGGATGCAATTATATTTATGTTAAATGCGATGGATGCAAACGGGTATCCGAAGAGTTATAAAACTATAAAATGGTAGTGTGGGATGTACAACTAAGCAATATGTGATATAAATATTTATATAATAATATTAATATGGATAGCATATTCAAAGCGATTAGTAACTATAAAAGCTGTATTGATTAACCATGCACAAGAAGGTTCCGTTCAGAAATTCAGCGTCACCCTAATTTGTAAAATAGCTTAAAAATAACAAACGTTCTCCAAAAGAGACGTATCTTATACCAAAACAAAGATAATTCAATAAGGTTTTCAGTTTTATAAGTATAAGCATCTCAGGTTATCCCTACAAAAAGTTATGAATATTCAAACTTGAAAGTTTGCTGCTGGAATTTCCCTGGACAGCAGTTTAAAGGCATTTTCATTTGCATTTTACGTTATTTAAACAATTTATTTTGCAAGTAAATATTTCATAGAGTTATAGTATTCTGAATTAGCTTCGTAACGAACTAAAGAACGTATACTAATGATTTTTCTATGATTTATAATGAATTTTATAAGATAAGGTGTACAGTAAATTTCAGATTTGTCATATCCGATTTTTCAACGACATTTCATATGTAAACTATAAGATTTTCAAATGTATAATATTATAAAATGAAGATTATAAAAGTATATAGCATGTAGCAAGATTAACTTGCCTCGATGGGTCGCGAATCGGGAAAACGGAACGTTAACCGTCGGCGGGGAAAACTCGCGACGGCGCACGGTTCACGGAATGAACCCAAACGACGAACAAAGGAACCACACGGGTCGGGGTATCTCGCTGGAACGTCGAGAAACGTCACCGGCACGACGGAATTCCGGCAACAAAAGAACAGTTAAAAGAAATGAGAAACGAGACATGAAGCAAGAAGAGAAAAATGATAAAGAGAAGTACGAGAGAATATATGAGCGAGAGGGAGAGAGAGGAAAAAGTGGAGAGAGAGAGAGAAAGTGGGGCCCACGGGGTTAAAGGGGAGGTTGCGATTGGCTGAGAGAATAAATTAAGAAGGATATAAAGATTGTAAAAATATTATATGGTTAACTTAAAGATTTAAAAGATAGGTAATGAACAGTAAGATATCAGGTTAGTTAGAAAAATATATGCGATGGTTTTAATAATATTAAAATTTAGGATTTTGGCGCCAAATGAAACATTTCCAAATTGCGCCCGGGTTGGGTCCAAAAATTCGAAATTCAAATAATAGGATTTTAGACGGGTTCCAAATTTTAAAATGAAATGTTTTATGATTAAAAAGCATACTCCCAAAACGGACACACGCACGTGCACGTAGCCATTCAAACTCGCCCGTTTCACTGAACGGGACGAGAATACAATGCACGAACGCTACCACGAGGCTAAGGGTGTCAAGTAGGCCAAGAAGAATATTTTCAATTTTATTTTAGGTGCTAAAATTTGTTATATGCAGAATGACTTAGCCGGTTAAAATTGTGCAATAAGAACCAAACAAGCAAGATAAATGAAATGAGCAATGCCAAACACTCAACCAGTAACAGAAATAGTATTATTGGGCTCGGGTGTTACATCATACCCAACTACAAAAAGAATTTCGTCCTCGAAATTCCAAGAATTCAAGATAGATAACTACAGGAAAAGGTGAGGAAACTTCTGCCGGATCTCGTCTTCTCGCTCCCAAGTGGATTCTCCATGCGATCGATTACCCCAAGAGACTAGCACAAGGGGGATAACCTTGTTCTTAAGAACCTTTTCTCTTCGATCCTTGATTTCAACTGGTCGCTCCTCAAAAGTCAAGTCTTCTCGTACTGTTAGCTCCGAATGATCCAAAACGTGTGTTTCATCTCGAACATACTTACGGAGTTGAGATACGTGAAACATATCATGCATATTTGCCAAGGACTGTGGTAACGCCAAACGATATGCTACCTCACCAACACGCTCCACGATCTCAAGGGTCCAACGAACCGAGGACTGAGCTTTCCTCGCCTTCCAAAACGAATCACCCCTCTAGTCGGTGATATCTTCAAGAACACCAAATCACCCACGGTGAATTCTAGAGGCCTTCTCGATGTGTCAGCCCAACTCTTCTGTCTGTCTTGTGCTGCCTTCATATGATTTCTGATAGTGTTAACCTTCTCAACTGTCTGCATCACCAAATCTGGTCCCAACAATTTTCGTTCACCGACATCATCCCAACAAATAGGTGAACAACATTTACGACCATACAAAGCTTCAAACGGAGCCATCTGGGTAGTTGCCTGAAAACTGTTGTTGTAAGAAAACTCCACCAAGTGTAGATGATCCTCCCACGAACCCTTGAAGTCCAACATGCATGCTCTCAACATATCATCAAGAGTTTGGATCGTTCTCTCCGACTGACCATCAGTTTGAGGATGATAAGCTGTGCTAAACTTCAATCGAGTCCCCAAACTTTCCTGTAAACTCCTCCAGAAGTGTGATAAGAACCGAGTGTCCCGATCGGACACGATGCTCACCGGTACGCCATGCAATCTTACAATCTTCTGCATGTACCGCTCTGCCAAAGTCTCCGTTGATTGACCAACCTGGAAAGGAATAAAGTGAGCTGCTTTGGTCAATCGATCGACAATTACCCATACTGCATTGTTGCCATTTGGACTTCGCGGTAAAGCCGTCACGAAATCCATGGTTATATGTTCCCACTTCCACTGAGGAATCGGAAGTGGTTGCAACAAACTAGCAACCCTTTGGTGTTCAGCCTTGACTTGCTGACATACCAAGCACTTAGCCACGAAGCGAGCAATCTCCCGTTTCATGCCTTCCCACCAGAAATGCTGTCGAATATCTCGGTACATCTTTGTACCTCCTGGATGTATAGAATAAGATGAACTGTGTGCCTCCTTCATAAGCTCTTCACGAACATCCCCCTTTGGCACACACAAACGGCTACCATACCTCAACGAACCATCTTCGTAGACCAGTAAATCTGTTCGTAGTCCAGCCTCAACCCGCTCTCGAAACTTCTGCAGTCTAGGATCCTGCGATTGTGCCGCTTTAATCTTCTCAACCAAGGACAACTGTACTTGCAACTGCATCAACTGTCCCGTAGAATGTGGTAGCACAACTTCCAAGTCAAATCTTCGAAAATCTGCAATGATCTCCCCCTGTGTAGTTAACACCTGAATTGCTGGTAACCGACTAAGCGCATCCGGCACAACATTAACCTTCTCCGGATGGTACTTAAGATCAAGATCGTAGTCAGCCATCAGCTCCAACCATCTACGCTGCCTCATGTTAAGCTCCTTCTGTGTAAACACATACTTCAAGCTCTTATGATCTGTAAAAACTTCGACTCTTTCCCCCAAAAGGTAGTGTCTCCAAATCTTCAAAGCGAAAATCACAGCCGCACGCTCCAAGTCATGAGTTGGATAATTCTTCTCATGGGTCTTCAACTGTCTCGATGCGTATGCTACAACCTTCCCATGCTGCATCCAAACACATCCCAATCCTTTCCCAGATGCGTCGCTATGAATCACTAGTCCTCCGGAATTGTCTGGTACGGTCAGGATAGGGGCGGTTATCAACTTCTGCTTCAACGTCTCAAAAGCCAACGCACACTTATCCGTCCATACAAAAGGTACCTCCTTGCGCGTAAGCTTGGTCAACGGTTCTGCCAAACGAACGAAGTTCTCCACAAATCTCCTGTAGTATCCGGCTAATCCAAGGAAACTTCTTATCTCAGCTACATTCCTTGGAATAGGCCAATCTCGAACTGCTGCAATCTTTTCGGGATCGACGGCGATTCCATCGCCCGACACAACATGCCCCAGAAACTTCACTTCTTCCAGCTAGAATTTGCACTTACTCATCTTCGCGAATAACTTCTTTTGCCTCAGCGTCTGCAGTGCGATCCTTAAATGCTCAGCAGGCTCCTCCGGACTCTTCGAGTATACCAGAATATCGTCAATGAATACCACAATAAACTGGTCCAAGAATGGTGAAAAGATCCTGTTCATCAAATCCATGAATATTGCCGGCGCATTAGTCACTCCGAAGGGCATCACTAGATACTCGAAATGTCCATATCGAGTCCGAAACGCCGTCTTGCAAATGTCTTCTGCTCTCACTCGGACCTGATGATATCCTGATCGCAAATCCAGTTTCGAGAATACCCTCGCGCCACTAAGCTGCTCAACAAGTTCTCCAATGCGAGGGATCGGGTACTTGTTCTTAATAGTCACCCGGTTCAACTCTCGATAATCAATGCACATCCTTCTCGTGCCGTCCTTCTCCTTTACTAAAAGAACTGGGGCTCCCCAAGGTGAGTTGCTGCTTCGAATCCAACCCTTCTCGAGTAATTCACCAACTTGTTTCTTAACTTCTTCCAATTCCACCGGTGCCATCGGATAATAAGATTTTGATACTGGCGCTGCACCAGGAATAAGGTCAATCGCGAACTCCACATCTCGCTTCGGCGGTAAGCCCGATATATCTTCAAATACGTCCATAAAATCGCGAACAACTGCCGGCTCTTCATTACTATCAACTTCCATAGCTGCAAGAACACTGTTTGTCGGCCTAGCCCTAAACTCGACTGGCCCGACAGAACTGCTTCCTTACCGCAACTGCTGTCTACATTGTTGGCCACGAAAGGTCCAGCAAGACTACTGAGTCTCGTCCATTCTGCTGCATGCACGTCCACGGTTGCTCCATTCTGCCTTAGTCCGATGAACTTCTCTTCCATTTCCTCCGCGCAGTCCGCGGAAGGACTTCTCCAGTAAACTCTTAGAGAAATCCGCCCACTGCTTGGCCTGGGGCAAGCGGTTCTCCTCCACAAGCCACCACTCTCGGGCGTAATCCACTAGTTGAATGCGCACTATATCAACTCCTTTGTCCTCTGGAATCTGTGCCGCAATCAGCAAATTCTCCGTGTCACTAGCCACTGCTCGGCTGGCAACGGCTCCTCCAGACCAGTGAAAGTAGACGGACCCAAAAGTCTGAAATCTGCTACAGTCCCTACTCGTTCGACTGGTCTAGTTCCATCATTGTTTACAAACTGCTGAACGATCTGCAAACCTTCCTGAAACGAATCTGCTATTGCTGGATCAGCTCAGTCTGTCTCTTTGATTTCCAGCATTCCTCTTATCACTCCAAGCATGGCGGCTTCGTTCACACGCCTCTGGTAAGTCTTCAACTTCTTACCTGTCATAATCCTGAACTCAAAACACCCAACATTAGCATGATGATAGATTCTGAATGTGGATCAAGGCTAGAACTCCAAGATACTTAAATAGAGTACTGCATTGTAGCTATGCCGCGGTATCATAGCCGCAATTACTTAACTCCACCCAAGTCGCCCAAGTCCTAGGGATAACAAGAAATCAGGTTTCCGAGTCGACATGCAAAGTAAGTTTGCACGTCGTAAAAGATATAATCAGGAAGAATGTGATTCAAGAATGGTAAAACGGTCAATGTGGCTGGACATGTTTCCTAAACACGGGTATTCTGATTCGTGTATTGGGTACAATACCCAACTACAAAAGAATCAACCCGACTGACCTATGTCTCTGATACCAAAAGAACCATGTCACGCCCCGCTTCCCAGAGTACGCAAGATTGGGCACGTGACATAGCCAACCATGCTACCTGTGGGTAGGAAATATCCATCCACAGTCACATTACGGTTGTAGAGATATCAAGAACAAAATAAAAAACTAATCTAATACATGTCCAAGTCCATAATAACAAGAATCAATAAACAATAAGTGCGGAAGCAAATGATCCAATGCAATAATAGAAAGGTACGTCCCGTAATGCGGGATCACACCTGGAAGTAAAATGCAATAAATGAACTAACCACTACAGAACTCACAAATCAGCCTGCTGGCTGAAGTACTCCTGCTCGGTCGTCGGTAGAGGTAAGGAATCTGGGCCATGCAAAACCCAGACGTCAGCGCGTCATGTCAACCAAATAATATAGTATAAACATGGTAATAAGCAATGCAGGTGTGAACATGAAATAAGCAATATTATGAAACAACAGTGCAGGGTAATGTGCAAAGGGTAACTAAACTGTTCTATCAGTTTTCTACTCTAAAGTCTTTGAAATCAATTGATGAATCGTCGATGTAACTCAATAGTATCCCGTGCGTGCCCGGGACCACGGTCAAGGTCCTCGGGGCTGAATCCGAGACGTGCCGCTAAGCAGTAATAGGTAGTAGGATGGATGAGTGATGTCAGCATCATCACTCCCGGACTGGCCAAGCCCGTAAGACTGATCAGAACAAGTATCGAACTGTTGAGTTACAAGTCGGTTTCACCTTTGATTTCCCCATACCCCCAAGTTATGTATGTCAGGTCAGGTATTCAGTAGTCAAGGACTAATGCCCACAAAATCAGGTAAAGTAGGTCTGTCTGGATAGACAGCAGGAATGGTCAGGTTTGTCGACATTAGGCATGAGATCAGGTAACAGGTCAGGTAATGTATAAAGGTGTCATGTCATGTCAAGAGTGTACGGTACCATATCATGTCAAGTAGGAAGTGTAACAGGTCATGTCAGGAAGCACAAGATGTCATGTGGGTGCTCATAATCAAACTATCATAAACATGTGTATAAATAAACAAGCATGAGTACTATTAGAACAATAAACTGGAACATGTAATATGATAGGCAAATAGATATAATTTCAAGGATATGGACGCACAGTTATCGATTAGGGTTACATTTATAGTTCCAATATTAATTAGGATGCAATTTATTAAACATGGAGTATTAATATCACATTATTATGTAGTAATGTGATCTATGGATGCAATTATATTTATGTTAAATGCGATGGATGCAAACGGGTATCCGAAGAGTTATAAAACTATAAAATGGTAGTGTGGGATGTACAACTAAGCAATATGTGATATAAATATTTATATAATAATATTAATATGGATAGCATATTCAAAGCGATTAGTAACTATAAAAGCTGTATTGATTAACCATGCACAAGAAGGTTCCGTTCAGAAATTCAGCGTCACCCTAATTTGTAAAATATCTTAAAAATAACAAACGTTCTCCAAAAGAGACGTATCTTATACCAAAACAAAGATAATTCAATAAGGTTTTCAGTTTTATAAGTATAAGCATCTCAGGTTATCCCTACAAAAAGTTATGAATATTCAAACTTGAAAGTTTGCTGCTGGAATTTCCCTGGACAGCAGTTTAAAGGCATTTTCATTTGCATTTTACGTTATTTAAACAATTTATTTTGCAAGTAAATATTTCATAGAGTTATAGTATTCTGAATTAGCTTCGTAACGAACTAAAGAACGTATACTAATGATTTTTCTATGATTTATAATGAATTTTATAAGATAAGGTGTACAGTAAATTTCAGATTTGTCATATCCGATTTTTCAACGACATTTCATATGTAAACTATAAGATTTTCAAATGTATAATATTATAAAATGAAGATTATAAAAGTATATAGCATGCAGCAAGATTAACTTGCCTCGTTGGGTCGCGAATCGGGAAAACGGAACGTTAACCGTCGGCGGGGATAACTCGCGACGGCGCACGGTTCACGGAATGAACCCAAACGACGAACAAAGGAACCACACGGGTCGGGGTATCTCGCTGGAACGTCGAGAAACGTCACCGGCACGACGGAATTCCAACAACAAAAGAACAGTTAAAAGAAATGAGAAACGAGACATGAAGCAAGAAGAGAAAAATGATAAAGAGAAGTACGAGAGAATATATGAGGGAGAGGGAGAGAGAGGAAAAAGTGGATAGAGAGAGAGAAAGTAGGGCCCACGGGGTTAAAGGGGAGGTTGCGATTGGCTGAGAGAATAAATTAAGAAGGATATAAAGATTGTAAAAATATTTTATGGTTAACTTAAAGATTTAAAAGATAGGTAATGAACAGTAAGATATCAGGTTAGTTAGAAAAATATATGCGATGGTTTTAATAATATTAAAATTTAGGATTTTGGCGCCAAATGAAACATTTCCAAATTGCGCCCGGGTTGGGTCCAAAAATTCGAAATTCAAATAATAGGATTTTAGGCGGGTTCCAAATTTTAAAATGAAATGTTTTATGATTAAAAAGCATACTCCCAAAACGGACACACGCATGTGCACGTAGCCATCCAAACTCGCCCGTTTCACTGAACGGGACGAGAATACAATGCACGGACGCTACCACGAGGCTAAGGGTGTCAAGTAGGCCAAGAAGAATATTTTCAATTTTATTTTAGGTGCTAAAATTTGTTATATGCAGAATGACTTAGCCGGTTAAAATTGTGCAATAAGAACCAAACAAGCAAGATAAATGAAATGAGCAATGCCAAACACTCAACCAGTAACAGAAATAGTATTATTGGGCTCGGGTGTTACATATCCCCAGAAGAAAATAGGTAACTCAGCTGTGCTCATCATAGAGCGCACCATATCTAATAGGGTGCGGTTCCTCCGTTCTGATACACCGTTGTGCTGTGGTGTATATGGAGGAGTCAGCTGAGAGAGAATCCCATTCTCTTTTAGGAAGTCCAGGAATTCATTGCTTAAGTATTCTCCTCCTCGATCAGATCGAAGGATTTTAATACTTTTTCCGGTTTGGTTCTCGACTTCTTGTTTATATTCTCTAAATTTCTCAAAATCTTCTGATTTGTGTTTCATCAGGAACACATATCCGAATCTAGAGAGATCGTCAGTGAATGTAATGAAGTACGAAGAACCATCCCTGGCATGTGTAGACATGGGACCACATACATCACTATGTATAAGTCCCAAGAGTTCGGTAACTCTTTCTCCGTGTCCCGTAAACGGAGTTTTGGTCATCTTGCCTTTGAGACATGACTGGCAAGTGTCATAAGATGAAAATTCGAACGAATTCAAATATCCATCCTTATGCAACTTAGCCAGTCGTGTCACATTGATGTGACCCAGTCTACAATGCCACAAGAAGGATTCGTTCAGTTCTGAACTCTTCCTCTTGTGTGTGTTTGTTATGCTCAGAACTGTTGATTGATTTAGAACATAAATGCCATTGCACAACGTGCCTGATCCAACCAACTTTTGGTTACGGAAAATGTTCATAACATTGTCTTGTAATACAAAATTATATCCTTCTTTACTCAATAAAGAAACCGATATAATGTTGCATATCAGGTTCGGCATGTAATAGCATTCGTTCAGAACCAATGTATTACCAGTTGGTAATACAAGGTGATATTCCCCGACAGTCTTAGCTGCAACAATTGCACCATTTCCAACTCTAATCTCTTTATCACCTTCTCCAAGCTCTCTACCTTTCTTTAGCCCATGTAACTGATTACATATATGGGATCCTGACCCGGTATCTAATACCCAGGACGTAGAGCAAATGGAGAAACAGTTCTCTGTAACGAACACACCCGAAGAAAATGCATCAACATGTACTTTCTTCATTCGGGTAGCATGGGAATCCTGGTATTCTCCTATATCCTGTTCAGTCCTATAACTCTTATAGGAAAGAACGGAAACAACGTTCCCCAGCACAGTATAACATGCGGGTTCGGTCAATACATCCATATTATTATCTTTATTAGGGCATGACATGGTCGCTACCTGGAGAGAGAGAGAAGAAAACACTTTAGCGTATGCTCTTGCAAGATCAGATTGGTTATTATCTTATCTAATCAGGATGGCTCCCACTGGTTTTTATCAAATCTTCCTTCAAACCCTAAAAGAAAAGACTAGCCGGGATTAATTACACACTACAAGTTCGCCAATCTTTCAGCCAGGCCAGTGTCGGTACTTTGAGGGAGGTCCCCCGTACTTTCGCACGAACCTAATTAATGTAAACCTCGTTTTCCCATAGGCGTAACCCCGTTGACACCTTTCTAGACACCTACATGATCAGCTAATTGCAATGTGTAAAACTCTCCCAGGAGTAACTCTTACTCGCAGTGGGTATCGGGATCCAACTATCTCATAGAAGGTATGCAATCTCATTGCAAATTTCAACACTTCCGATAATATTTTGCTCCTAGCGTCCTATGACCTTGACGCAGGCCAACAAACCATAGTGCGCTAGTCAAGTTCAACCCGTCATTTCCTGATTGAATTAAACCCACCCGCACGACCCTTGACGCAGGCCAACAAAGTCGCACGACTACCCTAATCCAATCTGCATCATATGCATAAGCAGATAAATACTAGTTAGCTACCGCACACTACGCCTTGACGCAGGCCAACAAACGTAGCACGAATACTAACTACTACTTATTTGAAATGACGGAGGGCTACGACAGGTTTTTCTGAAAACCTATTGCGTAATGAACTTGATATCGTTGTAGAATCAAATGAAGTTTTGAAATGGAGTGATTTTGAGGCTTTTCTAGTTTTGCTAAAGGGGTCACTCCCGGTGAAGGGATCGTCGGCCCTTTCCTCCTTGAATGAGGTGCAGGATATATCATATATATCACTGTGCAAAGCAGAAACTATAGAAGCAATCAAAAGTCAAACCGAGTGTGTAGCATCTGCCAGTTATTGCTAAAGGAGTCACTCCCGGTGAAGGGATCTCGGTCCTTTCCTCATCGAATAAGGTGCAGGATATATCACATATACCGCTATGCAAAGCAAGAACTGTAGCTACCTGTTTTATTTTTGAAATTCGATTCTACAACATCTTTAGCTTTCTTTTATTTCATTAATCTCATTAATGAAGTCCCATCATTTAAGTACCTAAACATCACAGATAAATACGACGTACACTTATGCCATCCGCATTCGCCTCGATGTCCCCTCGTGCACCGTTAGGTTAGGTAACTAACGGCAGAGCGGGGCAGGGCTAGCGCGGGTGTAAAACATAAGTAACGCCTATATAATATATCATATGTACTATATAAAGTATCCATCACAGAACATCACAGGATCACATCACAGATATCGCAGCAGAAGAATCATATGAAATATTGGATATACTAGGACGTCCGTGTTTTAATACGAGCCAGTATAAAACACGGATTCCACGGTCGTGATGAATAGCCAAACCCACACCCCTAGACCCCTACGAGAGCGGCAAGCAACCCTACCAATTCTAGAGTTAGGAGACCCGGACTCGACTCCTCGAGTTGGTCTCCCACTGGACTCCAGAACCCGGTTGCTTGTGCTCCCCTCCTTGGGTCTAACCTAGTGCGGAAAAGTAAATAATATACAAACGGTGACATCTTCCGCAACCTGGAAGTGCCCCAATAAAAGAATATTACATACAAGTTTTTACATGAATGAAAATGAAAAACACTCATCTCACATAAAAACCCCCGGCTATTCAAACACGACAATCCAATATAACATATCCAGCAACACATAACAACGCATGTCATCAACGTAAGTAAATATGCGCATCCCAATTGTCGTTGACATATAGCAACGAAACCGGCGATACCACATATTACACTTACGGTCACAGAAAAGAAAGTGTAAAACTACAACAGTTGGAATCCGCAACCTCTTTAGACATCGCATGCCTAATCAAATGAAATACTTAGACATCACATGCCTAACAATTATAAACCCCGCATTTTAGTCCCATTATCGAAAACTCTTTTCAATATCAAATGAGACTAAACCGCTAGATTTATAACATTCATTCAGTTATCTCATAACTGTTTGTGAATTCCAATTATTGTATCCCATTCCGGATAAATAGAAAATATTAAACTTTCCGATCGAACAATCGAACACCCAAGTTTTCCCGAAACCGTTCAACACATGAAATTAGTTCAAAGACATTCACTTCATGCCTCAGTACCAACGGTCCAGCCGTAGAAGGGTCAAGCCAACGCCTCACATGTGGCACGCCGTACTGCCCCAAACCCGAAGGTTCAAAGGGCAGTTCAAGACGGTCACATAATCGAGTTAAGGTTTATTGTCTTCTAGAGGGACCATCGCGTTACTTGCACTACTCAGAACGTCCTTAAACCACAGAAAAATCCAACACTTGGATATTTTCCGGCAGGGGAAAAGTTGGGTATTTATATCCGGTCGAACTTTTTAACATATTCTAAAATTATCCGGAAAACCACACAGACAAAATTTGATAATCCGATCGAATCAACGATTCCCAAAGAAACCCCAGAATACTCAACTCTTGAGTCAAATTAAAAATTCCCAGAAAACTCAGCATCCTTAAATAGGAATTACTGTGCAAAAAGGGGAGGATGACGTCATCATCTGGCCACGGAACTGCCGCAGAAGCCAGGCTTCTGCCGCGGTTCCACCGCCGTTTGTACTGTTCATGAGTTGAATTTTGCACCGTAATTCTTATAATTCCCTGTTGAATTTTTTAAGCATTTTTTATCTGGAAAAAACCCAGTTTTAGAAAAATGTCCAGAGAGCGTGAAAAAGTTAGGGTTACGGGTTCGATCGGGTTTCAAACAACGTCTAAGCATCGCCTAAGGCTCTAGCTAGGCTCTGATACCACTGTAGGGTTCCTAGGCACACTATAGAGGTCTCACAAGGCATCAACCATGCCAATTTCAAATTTTATGGGTGCCGAGAAACCCTAATACGGATCGTCGACTAGAATTCTAGGCGAAAAACGAAACTAGTTAACGACTTAACTAAAGGAGAGAGGCTACAACCTTTGTAGATCTGTTTCTCCACTTCCATAGCTCCACGTAGGCGTCCTCTCGCTGTCCATCTCGAATCCCGAACTCAATCGTCGGCTTCATCGGAGAAATGGGCGGGCTAGGTCGTCGGCTTCGTGCCGAAGATGATCTACGTCGAGGCATCACAAGTTCAAGCTCCAACTTCACTAAGTTGTGAAACTTGTGAAGAAAACACCCTATACTACTTGGCAAGAGGTAGAGGGTGAAGAAATAGGAAGTGGGTTCACTTTAGAATTGGATTTCTCACACTTTTGCTCAAGTTGCTATTGATGGACTTAAGCTTTTTCTTGAAGAAGAAGATGATCAAGAAAATAGAATGTGATAAGTGTTGTTAAAAAGAATAATAAAATCAATACTTATCATCTTCTAACCATGGTCAAGTGTAGAGAGTTAACTATAGTTTAGATGAGTGGTTAGGGTTTGGAGAAGAAGACAAAGTGGTCACTTGGTCAAAGCTTCATGAAGCTTCAACAAGCTTCATGATAAAAGAAACCATTTTGTTTTCTTAAATCTTTTTTCTCAAAAAGGAAAAGATAAATAATTAAGTGAAAATAAGAAACCCTAACCATTCACTAAACATGGTTTAAGTCTTTACACAAATCCAAGTGAGAACGTATCATCAAACATGATACAATCAAGTGCACACAAAATATATCACATATACAATGTGCTAAACAAGTGAGAAAATCCCTTTAAAGTGAACCAATACTAGTTAATGCAAAGTAATATATCAAATATATAATTATACATTAAATCATTAAATCAACACTTGATTCAATGATCCGGTCATGTCGCACATAACCGACTAGTATACAATGTATCGATTTATCGAATCAATGATTCGATAACTAGGTTATATCGCATACAACCAATCGAAACATTCATCGCGAGAATGGAATACGGTATCACATACACGCATTATTCTCGGTCCTGCACATATCTCATATGCGCCCCTATCTCGTTTCGCTTGAGCCAGGAAACCTCTATGTAGGACTCTAAAGACTCGTCAATACGCCGGTAGCAGATGATGATCATATCAATCACCCACAAGCCGCAAGCGGTCTGCCAAACGTAACGGCCACCCGGGTATTGAGCGATCAGAAGATCGACGAGCTAGCCCGCTCACACTCCTGTGAATCCAATCAGTAACGCTTACCGTACAGTCCGGTCTGTTCGTCTGATATGTCGCATATCAAGTCTAGGGGTGGTAAACGTCAGACCCCAGTAACCGATAAGTCGTGCCGATGTGAGGCTCATAACGGGTCGAGAAACTACTGGTAACACTTACCAGCAAATCTCTGATCAGCCCTGGCCAGGGACTTCCCTGTTACAGCCAATCGAGCACAGCGCAACATCAACCCCCAATACCGGGAGAGACGAAACCCCTCCTATCGCTCATTGCCTCCATGTGGCTCGGGACAGTACCCAAAGACCACCGTTTTGCATGCCCTCATGGACGTGGTAAGGTGGAGATCAAAGCACAGTGGGAATCACACAAGACTCTATGACGATCTCGGGTCTACAGACTAACCTGTACAAGTGTCACCTGAGAACTGCCATCTGACGTGAGGTATAATACCATCTGGGAGTTCTCGGCGAGTCCGTCCAGTGTACCCAGTCTCCACTGAGCACCCGTACACCATCTCTGATGTCAAACACCAATGGATATGGGATCATCCATTGCCCATCTCATGGGTCGAGAAGCGTATACGCTAGTCTACACTGGTATATCGATGCCCCGTCTCGATACACCCATGACTAGGGACCTTGAAGGATGTACTTATGGACTACCATGTCCCCACTAGTATGATCTGCATCATAGTCTAGGTAGTCAAGTACACATCCTAAGGGCTTTACCAACATGTAACTATAAGACAGTTTAAAAAGACTAGTGTACATGTTAAGATAAAGAGCTACCAGATAGCATACTATCATATCGAGCAAGAAAGTCATCTCTATATATGTCCAAGCATCCAAAATAATATACATCATCTGTACAATACTGGCCTCTAGGGCATACAAACAACTAACACATACATGTTGCATGTGTAACCAAACATGTCATAATATTATATATCACATATATAATATATTTATGTAACAATAGAAAACAATACATTAAACATATATCACATATATGTTAAATGTATCATGAGTGAGAATAATAAATACTTAAGTAACCATAATATATATATATATATATATATCATTCTATCGAATCAACACTTGATCCGATAAGCCGGCTATATCACATATAACCGGCCGATATCACATATCGCGAGAATAGAATACGGTATCACATACGCGCATCAATTTCGATCCGCACATATCACATATGTGCTCCTACTCCGTTTTGCCTGAGCAAGGAAACCTCTGTGTAGGACTCTAAAGACTCGTCAATACGCCGACAGTAGGTGATGATCATATCAAACACCCACAAGCTGTAAGCGGCCAGCTAAACGTAACAGCCACTCAGGTATTGAGCGAGCAAAAGATCAACAAGCAAGCCTGTACACACTCCTGTGAATCCAATCAGTAACACTCCCGTACAGTCCGGTCTCTTCATCTAATATGTCGCATATCCAGTCTAGGGGTGGTATACGTTAGACCCCAATAACCGATAAGTCATGCCGATGTATGGTCCATAA
Source organism: Agapanthus africanus (assembly GCA_030015575.1). Lineage (NCBI taxonomy): Eukaryota > Viridiplantae > Streptophyta > Magnoliopsida > Asparagales > Amaryllidaceae > Agapanthus > Agapanthus africanus. The sequence goes on along the minus strand of JASDDO010000024.1, from coordinate 513,132,064 downwards.
CGGTTCGAGAAACTACTGATAACACTTACCAGTAAATCTCAGCAACCCTGGCCAGGGATTTCCAGTTATGGCCAATCGTGCACAGCGCAACATCAACTCCCAATATCGGGAGAGACGAAACCCCTCCTATCGCTCATTGCCTCCATGTGATTCGGGACTGTACCCAAAAGCCACCGTTTTGCATGTTCTCATGAACGTGGTTAGGTGGAAATCAAAGCACAGTGGGAATCACACAAGACTCTATGACGATCTCGGGTCTACAGACTAACCTGTACTAGTGTCACCAGAGAACTGCTATCTAACGATAGGTACTATACCATCTAGGAGTTCTCGGCGAGTCCGTTCAGTGTACCCAGTCTCTATTGAGCACCCGTATACTTTCTCTGATGTCAAACACCAATGGATATGTTATCATCCATCGCCCATCTACATGGATCGAGAAGCTATATGCTAGTTTACTCTGGTATATCGATGCCCTGTCTCGATACACCTACGACTAGGAACATTTGAAGGATGCACTTTGCGACTACACTGTCCCCACTAGTATGATCTGCATCATAGTCCTGGTAGTCAAGTACTCATCCTAAGGGCTTTATCAACATGTAACATAGAGACAATCAGAGTACATGTTAAGATAAAGAGCAACCTGATAGCATACTATTATGTCGAGCAAGAAAGTCATCCCTATATATGTCCAAGTATCCACTACAATATACATCGTATGTACAGTAATGGCCTCTAGGGCATACATATAACTAACAAGACCCCTACGATAGCGGCAATCAACCATGCAAATTTTAGAGTTAGGAGACCCGGTATCGACTCCTCGAGATGGCCTCCCACTGGACTCTAGAACTCGGTTACTTGTACTCTCCGCCTTGGGTCTTTTCTATTGCGGAAAAGTAAATAATATACATCAATGGTGATATCATCCTCAACCCGGAAGTGTCCCAATAAAAGAATATTACATATAATTTTACATGAATGAAAATAGAAAAACTCTCATCTCATGTAAAAAAAACCCGGCTATTCAATCCCGACGATCCAATATAATATATCACAGCAACACATAAACATCACATGTCATCAACGTAAGTAAATATGCGTATCCCGAATGTCGTTGATATATAGCAACGAGATCGGGGATACCCCACATATTACACTTACGGTCGCAGAGAAGAAATGAAAACTACAATAATTTGAATCCGCATATTCCTTAGACATCATAAACCCGGAATATCTCATATTCTGAATTTCATGCCCAGCCCTATAAACCCTGCATTTTAGTCTCGAACTGAAAACACTTTTCAATAACCAGCCGGATAATTCTATTAGATTCCCGATTAAATGATCGAATACTCATCGGGAACTATAGTAGATGGCCGCACCCTCGATGCCGTCAACGAAGTGCACTTAGGCAGAACACCGTGGCCGCGAGCACCCGAGTGGATGCTTTTGGCAACGGGGTTCTCCTAAAGTCACTTGGTCGGGGCTATGGGGCGTGGCTATCTAGTAATGTTATCCGGCGAGTATTCGCGTACTATACACGATTGCGACGGAGTTTTGATCCGAATCAAAACTCCGTGGCAATCGGTCAATAGAGACTAAAACGCTAGATTTATAAAACACTAACTAGTTTTCTCAAAACTAATTATTGTGGATTCCAAATATTGTATCACATATCAAAATTAAACCCGAAACGATGTTAAAATTGCGACTACGAAACACTTCGAATTGCCCTAACTTATAGATAACATCAAATGCAATTTGGGCAAAAAAAACAGCACCTCAAACCCTAAAAGAAACACACCAGAGCACCAAACAAAAATGAGCCCAAATCAACTTACCAAAACCGGCCAGGACGGCCATATCATGAATCTCGCCGGCCAAAAGTTTGAGTTTGGTTCTCGTTTTTCTCTGGTGTTCTAGTTATATCACATGTAACATTCTGCACTTGTTTAAAAAAATTTCAGAAGCCTTTTAAAAATCGACAGAAACTAGGGTTTCAAGTTTACAGTTTCGGAGTTGTTTCGGTTTCGCAATTCTACTTACATCGTCTAATGCTCTAGCCTGGCTCTGATACCATGAAAGTGTTTTCTAGCACCACCACTGGGTTTTAATCGCTATCAAGCATGCAATTTTAAAATTTTTGGGGCGCTAAGCTATACTAACCTAGAATCTTAACTAGAGTATTAGGGTTTAAGCAATGATATAACATGAACTACACTAAGTGGAAGAGATTACAACCTTTGTAGACCAAGTCCTTCACTTCTAAAGCACCGGGTAGTAGTCCCTACGACTCCTCGTAGCTCCACTTGAAGAAGATCGAGCTTGCTTCGCGATCTTCATGTCAAAGATGATCCACCCGAAGTTTCTCTAGGTCAAGTTACCACTTCACTAATCTCCGATTAGTGAATGAAACAACCAAATCTAAAGTGTTAATCTAGATTAGGATGATGAAGTAGGTTTATTGGCTCACTTAGAATTCACTAAAGTCTTAGGGTTCACAACACATGTGAGGGTTAGGGCTTCAAGGAAGAAGAAGAAGAAGAAAATGGAGATGGAAAGCAAATGAGCAAAGTAAAGAACAAGTCTAGAAAACTCAAGTGAAGAATGGCTTATCAATTATCTCACTTATTGAAGCATGAATATATCTCAATACATATATTGAACCATGCTTCAATAGTGCAAACAAATGAATAAACAATTGAAAAAGCCATGCCTCACCCATTCCACAAATATCTCCCATTTTCGACCACTTTATCTATTTTCACAAAATAGATAATCCATGCTTATATAACACACACACACACACACACACACACATTTTAATATATATTAAGAGAAGAAAATAATTAGTGAGCAATAATATTAGTTAATATATAATTATATCAAATATAAATATATATCAAATTATTGAATCAACACTTGATTTAATAATCCGGTTATATCATATATAACCAACTAATATCATTTATCTGTATATCATATTATCAACACTTGATTCAATAATCTGGTTATATCACATATAACCTAATCGATATCAAATGTCGCCAGATTAGAATACGGTATCACATACTCATATTTAATCAGGCTCCTACACATATCAGCATATGTGCTCTACTTAGTTTCGCTTGAGTTAGGAAACTTCTGTTGGGACTCTAAAGACTCGTCAATACACCAGCAGTAAGTAATTATCACATTAGTTACCCACAAGCCATCAGCGGTACTAGCTGGATGTAACGGCTACCCAGGTATTGAGCGATTAGAAAATCAACAAGCAAGCTTGTCCAAACTCCCATGAAGCCTATAAGTAACACTTACCGTACAGTCCGGTCTCTTCGTCTGATATGTCGCATATCGAGTCTAGGGGTGGAATCATCAGACCCTAGTAATTTGATAAGTCATGCCGATATATGGCTCATAATGGTTCGAGAAACTACTGATAACACTTACCAGTAAATCTCATCAGCCCTGGCCAGGGGTTTACTGTTATAGCCAATCGAGCATAGCGCAACATCAACTTCCTATACCAGGAGAGGCGAAACCCCTCCTATCGCTCACTGCCTCCATGTGACTCGGGACTGTACCCAAAATCCACCTGTTTGCACGACTCTTTTGAGCCGCGGTAGGGAGGAAATTGAAGCACAGTGGGAACCACACACTATGAAGATCTCGGGTCTACAGACTAACCTCTACCAGTGTCACCAGAGAACTGCTATCTGACGATAGGTATAGTACCATCTAGGAGTTCTCGATGAGTCCTGTTCGGTGTACCCATTCTCTAATGAGCACCTGTGTACAATCTTTGATGTCAAACACCAATGGTTATGGGATCAACCATCGCCCCTTACAGGGTCAAGAAACGTACGCACTAGTCTACTCTGAAAAATCGATGCCCTGTCTCGATACTCTCTCGACTAGGAACAGTTAAAGGATGTGCTTGTGGAATACACAAGTTCCAGTAGTATGATCTGCATCATAGTCCTGGTAGTCAAGCAAACATCGTAAGGGCTTTATCAACATGTATCAGAGAGACGGTATAATAATACAAGTGTACATATTAAGATAAAGAGCAACCAGATAGTATACTATCATGTCGAGCAAGAAATTCCTCTATATATATGTCCAAGCATCTACTATATCATACAATAATGGTTTCTAGGGCTACAAATTCCTAACAATATATATATGAGAATATAAGATAATATGATATACGTGACCATAGATCCGTACTTTGATTGATGATACCGTATGATGGATTATACCGTACGTAACATGATATACCGAATGATTGATCCGCACTCTTGACTCGAGGATGACGTACGATGGATTATACCGCATCTGATACTATGAGGTTGGATCGCCAACTTATGAATTTTCTTGATTTGGTAAATCATTGCTTTCTAATCACTTTGGTAGATAATAAATTACATTTGAACCATACCTATTTTCAAACCATCGAATCGTATGCACTTTTAAATGACAATCTCAAGGGGGCGCTACGGATTTTCAAATGGTATCTTTTTCTCAAAAACACCGTTGCCCCCATTTTCAAAAACTACGATTCGTATTATTTAAACTATAACCGTATGGTTCATGTGTATTTACGTACTTTATACCGTTTATGTTACACTGTATTATTTTCCTCGCGACATACGTACTACGTTCCCGGTGCTTATTTTTATATGGCTTCGTCTGCTAGGACACATGCACCATTACCGATGATGCGCATGTTGCACGTACACAGATTTGCCGGCTCACACACTCATCATCGGTAATTGCCATGCCACTTACACATTAGAACTGATAGATCACCGTATTGTTCTTAAACTGTAGAATTATAGTCATTGTTCAGTACTTATTACCACACATACTAGTTTAGAAAATGCATTTCTTTAACCAGTTACACGACATGCTTACATGAAAACACTTGAAATACTTTACAGTACTGTTCTGTGCTTGCATTTACTATACCTTTATGGTTACATGCATATATGAGATTCTGTTTTCATGAGATCTCTGAATTTGAGAACCGAAGGTATATTTTTAAAAGTCTTATGATTGTTTTAAAAACGCGGTTTCTCTTGATATGATTTGTGGCGTCCACCATGAGTTTTCTCGGTTCTGAGCTATGTGTATACCCGATTCGAGGAGAGAGGAGGCACCGTCTGCGGGTACATGGCGGACCCGATACGGTACCCCAGGGCAAGAAGATTGTATAGAGAGACTATGAGCCCGGCAGGGGAGCACTACCGATCGGTGATAGTTTGGGCTCGGCGGATATCCGGAGAATACCGACCGGAGTCGTGTGATCAGATGGATATGAGGGCCGATCCGAAGAGACGGCGCCCAAGGTATTAGGATATTTGTGTCGATATTGGATACGGGTTTTTATAATATTTTCGAGTGTCGATGCTGGACACTCAGGTTTTATGATGATTTGATGTGTCATTCGTTTCCCCAATTAGAGCAAGGCTATGTTCAAATTCCAAGAGTTGAAATGAAGCGACGCTTCTATTTCCCCAATCAGAGTAAAGCTCTGTTCAAATTCTAAGATTTGAAATGAAGCGACGCTTCTGTTCCCCAATCAGAGCAAAGCTCTGTATTGAAATTCAAAAGTCAAAAATCGAAGCAACGCTTCAGATCCAGCGCTCTGCGCTAGGCGCACAACGTGTCAAAAATGGATGCGCTAGCGCCAGGTGCGCTGCGGCCTAGACAGCGCACCATGAGTGCGCTAGCGCTAGGCGCGCCGCGCGCCATGTGTCAAACATGAGTGCGCTAGCGCAGTTGCGCTGCGCTCTGCGTTGTGCACCTCAAATTAGAGCAAAGCTCTGTTTCCAAGATTGGAAAGTGAAGCAACGCTTCATGAAAAGTGCTAATATCAAATACGCCCACAATAAGAGTCAAAGACTTTGAAACGGCACTCACGTGCAAAGCACGAGAGCGCTAAGCGCCAGGAACGCTAAGCGCCAGAAGAGCTTCACCCTCATGAGAATTACTTGCACATAACAAACCAAATTATGCAGAGCATAAGCGCCTTACAAAGAAATGACAAAGAATTAAAAAATAAAGGACCACTTCGCGAATAATAAAATACTTAATTAGAAATCTTTTTATTATTACAATGCAAACAGATCACCAAACATGGGGTCAAAAGGACAGGGGTTTGCAAAGCTAAGAATGAGATTGTCCAATTCCCTCTCTGTCTTCTCCACCATGTCAAAACGGCGATCCTCTCGAGGAGTATCCATCCATCGATCAACGCCGCACTCCCCAGAGAAAGTGGAGATAACGACCCGATGAGCCCGTATCTGGCTCAACAAGTGGACAGTGCAATCCCTCAGGGCTTTGGTGATCAAATGCGCCTCGAAGAAGCACTCAATCTTGTCTTCAGCGGCATCGAGCATTGCCGAGGACATCTCTGCTGGAGGAGGGGGAATATCAGCGAGCACAGACATAAGGATCATCCGAAGCCAAATAGAGTGTGGGGGGGAGAGGAGACCCCACGCGAGTCAAGAGCTCGTACAGCGCTGCGTCGCATTGGTCATCCATAAGAGAAAGATCCACTAAGCGCGCAGCAAAACGAGGAACAATGTCCTGGATGGGCACTTTCCATGGTTGTCGGCGAGCATGTGGACGGTTAGAAGCCATAATTGAAAGGACTTTTTGGAGGCGGGAAAAGAAAGAAGCTTTGCTTCAGATTATAAAGACTAGGCACAGAAAATTGTGTGTGCACAATGGAGCTATTTCCAAGACTTGGGAAAAGAAAGTTCTTGGGAATACAAGTTTGACGTAAAAGGAAGGTGAAAAGACACCTCTACTGAAGCAATGCTTCAGATCCAGCGCTAAGTACGTTGCGCGCCACGTGTCAAACACGGGTGCGCTAGCGCAGTTGCACTACGCTTTACGCTGCACGCCACGTGTCAAACATAGGTGCGCTAGCGCAAGGTGCGCCAACGCTGGAATTAAGAATTCCCTACCGTTAGATCAAAAGATCTAATAATAATAAATTATTAATTGATCAGAATTAAAATTCTATTATGGAAAGATCTTTCCAATCTTGTTAAAAACAAGAAGATTGCCTTCTGTAAAACAGAAGCCCGAGGATCAAAGATCCAACGGTGGAAAATATTCCCAAATCAATCAGAGAAAGATCTCTTTAACTGATTTATCAAATCAATTTGCCCTATATAAAGGCCCCAAGACCTAAAGTCTGATATAGAAAAAAAAACTACAAACTTTGAGAAAAAACTCAAAGAGAAAGAAAAGCAAGCTTTTAGCGAAAGAAGATCATCTTCTTCAAGGTAAAGAACATGATTCTTGAATACAGAGATGAAATTATCTCATAAAAAGAAGAACTATCTTCCAAAAAAGATCATAGATCCACAAAAGACCAAGGTCTTTGATAAAAAAGAGATCAAAAGATCCTATCATAAAAACCAAAAAGAAGTATTTACTTCATTCACAGATCGTGGATCTACGAAGGCAGAGCCCTTTTATAAACAAGAACTTTTGTTCTTGAATCTTAAGGCAAAGGCTCCTTTAAAGGAACATAGACTTGTTCTCTAATCATAAATTTGATCAAATGCGCTTTGCGCTATTGAAAAGTGCCTTACACTCATGAACTGCACTTTTGCGCTCCTTGGACCGGCGCTCAGCTCCAAAACATGCCACGTGTCAACCACAGACACAGCTTGCGCTTTGCGCTTCTGAAATAGTGTACTGCGTTCATGGGCTGGCGCTCGGCGCCAAGCGCAACACATGTCATCCACATATGCGCCAGCGCAATGCGCTCATGGACTAGCGCTCAGCGCTCACGAACTGGTATTTGCGCTTAGCGCAGAGCGCACCACTTACATGCGCGCCACGTGGCTAAAGCACACTCCACCCTTTTGACTGGCGCAAAGCGCCTAGCGCACCATATGATGTGTTGAATGAACACAAATTGTTCTTTAAAGAGCCAAGGCTCTGATGAATGCTATGCATTCAATACAAGACAAAAAATGTCAGGACCTAATACTTAGCATTATTAAAAGGGCCAAGCCCAATTAAAGGCTCAATAGCCAGAATAACAAAATGTCAAACATTTTAATTGTACTTAGCCCAATTCTATCCATAAGTCCTCAACTTATATTGAACTGAGCCCGTCTGCTCACAAATATTCAATAGATCTTAGTCCCAAACTGGGCTACAGATCTTTCAAACAACTCACACCGGTTCGAGGGTACATCTCTTTACTCCTATGATATCTGTCGTTGTAATCCTTCAACGTCTTCAGAGAGGTGACGGGTCCCGACAACCACACATTTCACGGACTATGATGTCCTTAAACTTCATAGACTACGATGTCTTTAAACTACGGACTGTAGGGTCCTTAAACTCATGGACTACGATGTCTCTAACCTCGGACTATGGGGTCCTTAAACTCATGGACTACGATGTCCCTAACCTCGGACTGTGGGGTCCTTAAACTCATGGACTACGATGTCCTTAAACTTCATAGACTACGATGTCTTTAAACTATGGACTGTGGAGTCCTTAAACTCATGGACTACGATGTCTTTAAACTTCATAGACTACGATGTCTTTAAACTACGGACTGCGGGGTCCTTAAACTCATGGACTACGATGTCCTTAAACTTCATAGACTACGATGTCTCTAAACCGGACTGTGGGGTCCTTAAACTCATGGACTACGATGTCCCTAACCTGGACTGTGGGGTCCTTAAACCCATGGACTACGATGTCCTTAACCTTAGACCGAGATGTCCTTAAACTAACAAAGGACCGTAATGTCCTTAAACTAATCGACCGCAATGTCCCTAAACTAAACAATAGAGTCCAAATGCTCTTTTGTCGGATCTAAATGATCCCGTTTAAGTTGATCTTAGTCTCAAATAAGACTAACGTATCCTTAAACCCAACCAAAACCCAAATCTAAGAAGATACGGATTTGGACTAATCCACGCCCTACGGGCGACAACATACATTAGTCTCCGTATACAATCCACGGGCAACCACAAACAAAACAAACACCCACGACACGAAGTGACCATCTGGAGAAGGAGAAAGTTTTTACCGCGATGCGGTAGCGTAATTAACTACAGGGGCTTACGCCTGCAGGGAAAAGCGTCCCCACAATCAAAAACCCCTCAAACGAGAGGGAATCTGACGAAGTCTGCTACATCGGCCGCATCCTTTTAAACCTTCGATACATGGTGCCATAAATCAACTTGGCATCTTCGGAGAGGTGGACGGATAGCACCAATTAGCATCTGCCCCCAGATTCAGGCAAGACGTTTGTCTTCCCAGTTTCCGGCGGTAAACAGATTCTGGCACGCACGGTGGGACCTTTTCCTCTTTCCACTCCACACTTCGTGTGTCGCGTTCGCGAGCGGATCGCGGTTTGTTAAGGGTTGCCCTTGGGTTCGAGGTACTAAGATTTGGTATCTTGCTGGGTGCAGAAACATCGATGGCGTCTACTTGCACGAAGTGTTCCAGCTGCAATTGCAACTCGCGCTCCGCCTCATCTGGAGGCATAGCCTATGGGCCCCAAGCGGCCTCCTTATTCACGATGTCGGTGGACCAGGTGACTCAGGCCACCACCGGATTGTTTTTCGGGACCATGCTCCCACCGATGAGCTTCAACGCTCCTATACCAACACAAGAAGCTCCCAAGAAGTCGTTCTTTGATCAGCTTGCAACTACTGCGACCCCTCTCGACGGGTCGTCCAACTCCAGCGCATCAGTTTTCGCCAGATTGGGCCAAAGTTCATGTGGGCCCATGATGAAGCCTGCAATTCCAGAAAAGGTTATGCCGAAGAGGATAGCCATCCCTGCTCCCGAAGTCGTCAAGACGGCCTCTCCTGCCAAAGGGTCGGTCTTCACAAGATTGACTGTTCTGGCTCCTACTCCGGCTCCCGTTCCTGCTCAAAAGTCTGTCTTTGACAGATTGGATACTGCTACTCAACGGACCTCGGTCTTCAAGAGGCTGGTACCAGCACCGCCTCACCTGAACCGGGGGCAAGGCGAAGTCACCCCTCAAGCTGAAACAATCCCAACAGCTCGACGCGCTCGTCGTCGCCACTGGCGCCGAGTAAGGAAGGCTGGGGGCAACTCCCCCTCTGGGCTAACTCCACCAGCCCTAACGGTGGAAGTCGATGCTGCTGTTCCAACCGGGAACAGCTTTGAATTGCTGAACAAGGTGTGCAGGAACTCTCATACCGCCATACTGAAAAGATCTCCTCCACCCGTGGAGAATGCACCGAAGGCGAAGCCGGAACAGCCCCCTCGGCGGCTATCCTCCAAAATCTACAAAGTCTGGCGATGGGTCCAGGAGTCGGTGATTGATCAAGAATACCCTCGCCGACAAAAGAAGGTGAAGGTTCAGCCGGAAGAGAACCGTCTTGCCAAGCCACAAAAGGCGAAAGCTACTTGGGTGCCCGCTGCAATGGCCCCCTCAACGTCAACTGCTCAAAAGAGAAAGAGGCCAGAGAAAGACCCTGTGACTACGGCAGACCACAAAGACGCTAAGCCCAAACGCCCCAAGTCTGAGGGCATCATGGTGCATACCGTTTACATGGCTTCCGGAAAAGAGGAAAGCCGCGCTTCGACGGGTTACCGACCGCTCACTCGATCAATAACAAGGGCTCAGGAACAACAACAGCAGAAGCTTCAGGAGATGCTGACTGCAATGGCCGCACTTACCGGGACAAACGAAAGCCCGGAGGCATCATCAGAGCAGTGTCACGAACAAGAAACCGATGCTGACTTCCTACGCAGAGTCCTCGAAAAGAAGGACAGAGAAGCGGTAGAATAAGCTACCAACATAAAACGAATGGCGCTTCTCTTCCAAGACATGGTAGGAATGATGTTACAGCCGGATCCTCCAGCTGAAGGCCCTTCGATCATTATTGAAGATGACAGAGGGGAGACATCTAACCCTCCTCCGGCTCTTTCAGCAGCCAAGGAGTCCAAGGCCGCTCTGGATGATTATATAGCTCAGCAAATACGAGCTCACCAGTCGAATGAAACAGCCGGCCAAGTCATTAAAACCAGGCGACCGTATCCAGGATGGTACAACAAAATAAAATATCCGTCGGGATACATGATCCCCAAATTCCATGTGTACAAGGGGACAGGCAATTCTCACCAGCACGTCGCCCAGTTCAGAGCTCTTTGCGGCAACACTGGGGGCGATGATAAGCTTTTGCTCGGACAATTCATCGGTAGCTTGTCAGAAACGGCCTTCGAATGGTACTCCAAACTCCCGAACGATTCTGTCAAGACATTTGCGGAGATAGAACTGTTATTTACGCAAAGATTCGCGAGTGCTAGTGAACGCACCCCCAATAATGGCATTGATCAATGCCAGGGTGAAGCCAGGCGAGACGTGGGTTCAATACGCAATCCGATGGCGGAATCTGTGGTCAAAATGCGAACAGCGCATCGAAGAAGCGCCGGCGGTGGGCATGTTCGTGGGCACCCTGGACCCTCATGCAACTATTTCACAATTCATGATGTTCTTTAAGCCGACCACGTTCCAAGCTTTGATTGACAAACTGGCCCAAATGGACCAGATGGGTTATAGACCGTCTCCTCCAAAGCCGAACTCTTGAAATGAGAAGGGAAAGGGGAAAGCGATCGTCGTCGCCAATGCTCAACAGCATCCTGGTGGTCCGAGACCAGTTGATCGCCAAAATAACAGAACTCAATCTCTCGAAGACAAAATGAGACGCCCTTACTCGTTCCCTCGAGACAAGACGAAGAGGTTAGTCGAGCTTACACTGCGCAGCAGGCTCATCAATCTGCCAGAGCCAAGACGCCCAGCGTAACCCGGCGACATTATCAATCCTAACTATTGCCCTTATCACCGAATGTTGGGCCATCCGATCGAGGATTGTTACATCTTCAAAAGCTGGATAAAAGATCAGTACCGGCAGGGTAAATTCGTATTCTCCGAAAATTGGAAGGTGAACCCGCCTCGTCCACACACTCCCAAGAATACGGATACACCGGGGGCATCATGCTCCTTCGTAGAAAAAGCTCCATGGGAGGTTGCTCTTTCAGCCAAGACGAAAAGAATGCTGAAGGATCTACACACATGTCCGGCAATTAGGTGGAAGAATCCACTGGAACCTGAGATCATCGAAGGAATGCTGAAGCCGCGCCCAACTCAAAAGATCGGTAGTGATAGCCAAAGTACTTACACCCAGCCGTCGAAATCTTCGAAGAAGAAGAAGAAATCCAAGAAGCCCGTGAATTTTGGCGACAAGCATACGGACCTGCAAAAACAGATTGACGCGCTGGGAGAGTATAACCAGAAGGTGCGGACTCCAATCACGCTCCAAGGGTTCCTCAGCCATGTCCTTGAGGACGGAAATGATGAAGAAGACTCGTCGGATGAATCTGAAGATTACGTGGCAAGTTGCCATGTAATCTCTCACTCGTCGATAGACGATGAAGAAGATCCTTGCACTGAGAAACTGGGGGCAAATCCTGAACAGGGACTTCCAGGGCCATCAGATGAAATGATTGATAAATTCCTGAATGAAGCTCTTTCGAAAAGCAAAGCTAATCGGGAGCGTGAGACGGCCATATTTGAAAAAGCCAAACGCCGATGACTGCATGGAAGGGGCGAAACATTCCCGCCAGATCAAAATATCTCCGTTGCAAATAAAATCATGTTCAAAACGAGGAAGAGGTTCGCTAAAGCCATATCGATGGGAATGAAGCTGCCACCCTCCAAAGAGAACGCTCTTGGTGAAGCGGAGACACATCTTAACTATTTCCTATATCATCGAAGGATTGCGCACCCCACCGAAGAGTGCAACGCTTTTAAAAGATGGTGACAAGGATATGTTGCTCACCGGCAACATTTCAAGCGGATGAAACGCAAAACTCGTCGGGAGCAAAGAAATATGACCAGGAGCATAAAAGAACTACCGAAAACTATCGCATAGTCAGCGCCGGGGGATCGCAAGTTCTCACCTTCGGGAGTGACTCTGACGAAGAAATGGCTCTTGGCCCTCTCTTTATGGAGTCCACCTCGAGAAAAGAGGAAGAACCGAAGAACTGTGAAAATATTCAGCTGCGCAACCGTACGCTGCCTGAAAAGAATCTTGGGCCCTCGAACAGTGGGTCAAATAGAAAAGATAAGGGGAAAGAAAAGGTCTCTGAGGATATCATTCTCGATGACCAAGCCGTCAAAGAACTGACAGCCAAGGACCCGTCAAAGAAAAACAAGGTGGACTACAACGTCCTCGCACACTTGAGGAAGATACCCTCGCAGCTCAGTATTCTCGACACCCTTCTGCTATCCAAAGAGGCGAGAGATTCTTTAATCAAGGCACTGCAAGAGCCCGAGCAATTCCAAGCTTTCTTCACCGAAGAAAAGATGAAGGACGAGCTGGAAGAAGTACACATAGCCGATATATGATGAAGATCTCCTCCTTGGGACAAGCAAGCACAACCGTCCCCTATATGTCTCCGGATACTGTCATGACATCAAGATAGGCAAAATTCTGGTCGACAATGGGTCCTCCGTCAATCTCCTTAACATAAGAATATTGAAAGAGATATGCATGAGCGTTCAACACCTCGCTCGTGAAAAAATCACCATCTCTAGGTTCGACTCCCAGTCGTCACGGACGCTCGGGTCCGTAATATTGACGTTACGTTTTGGGTTGCTTGTTACTGATATCAAGTTCCACGTCATTGACGCCAAGACGTGCTACAATGCTTTGCTCGGCCGGCCTTGGTTACACGAGTACAACATCATCCCTTACAACATCAGTGTATGAAGTATTTCAAGGATGGTCTCGAGTATACTGTAACAGGAGAGCTAAACCCATTCTCCATGAATGAAGTCCGCAAGTATGAAGATGCAGAATACTTCTTACCAGACTTTGAGGACACAGAAAGATGTCACAAACCGTTGAACAAAGCTATCATCACCAGTCCGGTCTTCGGGAGTGATACCGAGGAGGAAGAAGAAATAGTTTACTCAGGTCCGCCCCAGTACAACAAGCCGGGACCGTCCACTCCTATGCTTATCTTCGGTAGCGACTCGGAAGATGAGGTCCATGCCGTATTCTCTGCTCGGCCTTCAATACAAATCTTCGCTGATGAAGAGCAAAGTTTGCAGGTTGCCATGGTTCCGCCCAAGCATCATAAAGAACTAGACACGCTTGATACCTACAATGTGGAAGAGCTGCAGACGTTCTATGTCCCTCCCAGGAGAGAAGGTGAAAAGGCGATCCTATTCTACCGATCCGGGGAAACCAAAGTGGAGAAAGAAATCTGGCACGGCGCGAATTCTACACTCGACAGGCTCCAGCCCATCCGTTTGCCCAGATATTATACGAACGGACTTAAAAGGCTGTTAAGGCGCCAAGGCGTACCTTTCAAACAGACCGCTCAAAATGCTAAGTTCTATGACAGGATCGGGAACGCTCCCGAAATTCAACGAAAGTTGCCCAACGGGAGAATGGAAACGACCGGACTTGGGTATGTTCAATCCAAGAAATGGGAGCTACTCCGCGACTGCTACGTCATACGTGACTTTGATGAAGAAGGAGATGCTCTGTGGGAAGATGATAACCCTGAACCGGAAAGAGCTCCCGCCGTGAAAATGTCCAGTCCGTCGTTCGAAGAACAAATGGACAAGCTTATAAGGGAAGCAGGTCAAAAGGTTCGAGACGATCATAATCGCGAAATGGCCATCTACAAGAAAGCCAGGACGCAACGCCTCCTTCAGCAGGCTGTAAAAAATAGAAATGCTCCTCCTTGCCAAACCGTTGTACAAAAGGCCCGACGCAGAGGCAGAAACAAACCAAAGAGCGGGAAAGACATTGGACAGCGATAAAGCGGGTCCAAGAAGCCACGCGATCAAGAATCGAGCGGCCAGGATTCATCTCTTATAAAGAAGATGAGTCGAGCATACTCTTTTGCCCAAGACAAGACAAAGAACATACTTGAGCTTGCCATAAAACATCAAATGATTATCCTCCCGGAGTCCAAGCACCCCGAGCAAGCAGGCGAAGTCTCTCACCCGGACTATTGCTCCTATCATAGGGCAATAGGACATCCTATTGAAGACTGTTTCACTTTCAAGAACTGGGTCGAAGATCAATATCAACAAGGCAGGTTCGCTCTATCTAGTAGCTGGAAGGTAACCCCGCCGCAGAAGTATGAACCTAAATCCACGAGAGTAGAGCCGGATCAATATCGGTCTTGGAAGCGAGCTCTTACCTGTCATGTGATAATGCTGTCAGAAGAAGAGCCCGAGAATATGGATGACCTCCCCCGGTGCTTCGAAAACGATGATAACGAGGTAATTTCAGAGTTTCCACCAGCGCCAAAAGAGCTGGAAGATGGAATACATACTACTGCAGATAACTTCAAGAAAATTAATTTGGGGACGGCAAGTGACCCACGGCCGACGTTCGTCAATGAACTGTTGTCTGAAGAAAGGGTGGCTACACTAAAGGACGTGCTCATGCAGTATAGAGACTGTTTCGCATGGAACTATTCCGAGATACCAGGACTAGATCCAGAGATTGTTGTGCACAAACTGGCGATATCTCCGAACGCCAAGCCAATCAAATAAGCACCGAGAAGAATGCGGCTCGAGCTTGAGATGGGAATCAACGCCGAGGTCAAAAAGCTAATCGACTCCGGCTTCATCCAAGAGATTCAATATCCTGATTGGATCGCCAACATCGTCCCGGTGATGAAGAAAAATGGGACGGTGCGCATATGTGTGGACTTCCGGGATCTCAATAAAGCCTGCCCGAAGGACGACATCCCAGTACCGGTCACCGAGCTGATGATAGACAATACGTCCACTCATGAAGTTTTCTCCTTCATGGATGGCTCGTCAGAATACAATCAGATAAAGATGTATCCCGAGGACCAGAAGCATACCGCTTTCCGAACTCCTTTGGGCATATTTTGCTACAAGGTGATGCCTTTCGGTCTAAAAAACGCCGGTGCCACCTATCAGAGGGCCATGACGAAAATCTTCGACGACCTCATACATGAAATCGTCGAATGCTATATCGACGACCTTGTAGTTAAAAGCAAATCATACGAGGAACATTTAGAGCATTTGAAGATCGTGTTTCAGCGTCTCGGCAATACAACTTGAAGATGAATCCTCTCAAATGCGCGTTTGGAGTCTCCTCGGGCAAATTCCTGGGATTCATCGTCCGACACCGAGGTATCGAGATAGATCCGTCGAAGATCAAGGCAATTATGGAAATGCCCCCACCAAGGACTCTCAAACAATTGCGCTCTCCAAGGAAAGCTCGCATATATCCGGCGATTCATAACCAATCTTTCCGGCAAGTGGCGTCCTTACAGTCACCTGATGAAGAAGGGAACCCCGTTCGTCTGGGATCACAAATGCCAAAGCGCACTAGACGAAATCAAGCAATACCTGCAGAATCCGCCAGTACTGGCCGTGCCCGTTAAAGGAAAACCTCTCGTCCTATATACAACAGCCCTTGAAGGTTCTTTAGGCGCACTGTGGGCACAAGAGAACGACCAAGGGAAAGAAAGAGCTCTCTACTACTTGAGTCGAGTTCTACTGGGGGCAGAAAGAAACTACTCCCCCATCGAAAAACACTGCATGGCGTTGATCTTCGCAATAACGAAGATCAGACACTATGCGTTGTCACATGAGGTCCATCTCATATCAAAGGTGGATCCCCTCAAATACTTGATGTCGAAGGCCATACTAACAGGACGACTCGCTAAATGGGCCCTGCTATTGATGGAGTTCTCGATAACTTATCGTTCTCTTAAGGCAGTGAAAGGCCAGGCCATCGCCGACTTCCCCGCTGAGCATCCGATACCTACGGATTCTCCTTTGAACTGCGAACTGCCAGACGAACACGCGTTTGACACGATCACCGGGGAAAGAAGAGAGAATGATACCCGATAGGAACTTTACTTCGATGGGGCGTCTTCCATAAAGAAGCGCAAACAAAGCACCCCTATAATCAAATCAGGGGTAGGCCTCATCTTCGTGACTCCACAAGGAGGGATAATGCGCTTTACTTTCTCCTTAACAGAGCCGAGGACAAACAATAAAGCCGAGTATGAAGCTTTGATAGCAGGTCTCGAGATCGCCATCGACATGGGAATTGAAAACCTCCTCATATATGGAGACTCACAACTAATCGTCAGTTAAGAAAATGGCAACTACCAGACATGCAAACCAGAGTTGGTGAAGTACGGCGAGAAGGTGCAGCAACTGCTGACCCAAATTCCTTCCTACACCTTGGAAAGCATACCGCGTGCGGAAAATAGCAAGGCGGATGCATTAGCCAAGCTCGCTAAAGAACTGGCTGACGAAAACCTCGATGACGTGAGGATCGTTGTGCAAAGCCGTCGGGTTCTTGCTCCGGCAGAAGTATCTCCGGAGTCGTCCGAAGAAAAGGGAGCGACCGAGCAAATGACTCTACAAATAAAAGACCAAGAAAAGGCTGCAAATTGGAGAGAAGTCTTTATAGACTACTTCAAATCCCGTCGAACACCTGAAGATGCGTCTTCAAGACATCAGCTTATGAAACGAGCTCTGTCTTTCGCCTTCGTCAATGATACTTTGTATAAATGGTCATTTGATTCTCAGTGGCTAAGATGCCTGGGACCTGAAGAGGTAAAGAGAGTCGTCCAAGAAACTCATGACGGACTCTGTAGTTCTCACCAAGCAGGCCCTAAGATGAAGCTGAAGATTAAACGGATGGGTTATTATTGGCCCACGATGATCCAAGACTGCCTCGAATACGCGAAGCAGTGCCATTCGTGCCAGATTCATGGGGACTTTATCCATCGGCATCCAAATCCACTGCATCCAACGGTGGTTAGCTGGCCTTTCGAAATGTGGGGGACTGACATAATCGGCCCCATCGAATCAACATCGTCCAGAGGACATCGATTCATTTTGGCGACAACTGATTACTTCTCCAAGTGGGCAGAAGCAGTACCGCTGAGGAAAGTAAAGACGGAGAATATCCTCCATTTCTTCAAGACACACGTCATTTATCGGTTTAGAACTCCACGACGGATTATCTCTAATAACGGGCCAGCCTACAGAAGCCATAAGATCAGCCGCTTCGCACAACAGCATAACATAGACTGGAGATACTCCTCGGTCTATAATCCCCAGGCTAACGGTCTAGCTGAGGCTTTTAATAAGACCTTGACAAAGATCGTGAAAAAGACGGTGTCTCGAAATAAAAAGGACTGGCACGAGAGACTTCATGAAGCTCTCTGGGCGTATCGAACTACGTTCAAAACGGCCACGAACACAACTCCGTACGCATTGGTATTCAGTACAGTGGCGGTACTTCCCCTCGAGATAGAGCTACCCTCTCTACAAGTGGCAGTTCACTACGAGCTGACGGACGAAGAGAATGCTCACCTTCGACTTGAGGAGCTCGATGCCCTTGATGAAACCCGGCTCATAGCGCAACAAAATCTAGAGGCTTATAAAGCAAAAATGACGTGCTCATGCGAAAGATTGACTAGGCCGAGGACATTCCGCCAAGGAGAACTCGTGCTGGTGATCAAAAGACCTATGATCCTCAATCGTGCCAAACGGGGGAAATTCGAGCCGAACTATGAAGACCCGTATATCATAGACAATCTCTACCACGGTGGGGCCTATCTACTCATGGATATGCATGGGGAAAGACCCTTCAGGCCAATAAATGGTCGCTTCCTAAAAAAGTACTACGCCTGACGAGTCACGGCATAATTCAATGATAGATGACGACGACTATGTCCGCTCGCTATCTTCCCAAGCCCAAACTCTATAAGTAGTAGCCGGCTAACGGACCGAAACGTCCTTAAACTAACAACGGACCGAAATGTCCTTAAACTAACAACGGACCGAAACGTCTTTAAACTAACGATGGACCACTATGTCCTAAAACTAGCTGTTGACCGAGACGTCGATAAACTACGGTGGATTGCAGCGTCCCAAAGCTGATATAAAAAGAATATAAAAAAAGAGAAAAGAATAAAAAAGAAGAAGAAAAATGGTATGTCCACAAGCAAAATGGGCACGGATGAAAACCCGAAAAGGCTCCGTGAGTAAAAACAGCAGGTCTACCGGCGAGTTTTGTGAAAACCCGAAAGGGCGCAACCTCGTTAAAAAAGAGAGAGAAAAAAGAAGATGTTATGTCCATAAGCAAAAGGGCACGGATGAAAACCCGAAAGGGCTCCGTGAGTAAAAGCAGCAGGGCTACCGGAGAGTTTTGTGAAAACCCGAAAGGGCGCAATCTCATTAAAAGACACTTGCAAGGTCCTCTCGACCCTGTGGGGAGAAACTACCTGCGTGAGATCCTTACGACTCACAAGGGGCAACACACTTAGGGATCCCCACGATTCTTAAGAAGAAATTACATTTGCGAGATCCTCACGACTCGTAAGGAGAACCCTCTTATGGGACCCTCACGGCTCATAAGATTCAAAAGTCTTAAGCTACAGGGATCTAAACCTGTTCTTAATCGGCCACCACAACCTCCAACACCGTCCTACAAGCGGCTCAATGCTGACCCTTGTATACAATCCACGGGCGCGAATAAACATTTCCCTAACAATGTCCCATCCGTGGCTAGGGATATGTCTACACGGTGAACAACCCTTGTAAGTCTCGACTTATAAGGAGAAAGCACTCTTGTAAGATCCTTACGACTTATAAAAGAACATACACTTAGGAGTCCTCACGATTCCTAAGGAGAAAACGCACCTACGAGATCCTCACGACTCGCAGGGAGAAATACCTTTATGAGACCCCTACGGCTCATGAAGTTAAAAGCCTTAGTCGACAGGATCTTAACCCTGTTTGCTAAGCCACCTTTGTTCGACATCGACAGAGGCAAATGATGATTCGCTCCTGGCAACATTCCAGTTGTAGCGATGCTGATGCCGAAATCGGTGTCTAAATCCAAGCTTGCAGCAAGAAGCTAGCAAGCCACACATGCATACGAAATAGCCGAAATGATGGGGGAACTTGCAACAAAATCAGCAAGTAAAAATGAATGCATGCAAAATAGCCAAAATGATTGGGCAACTCGCAATAAAAAGCAGCGAGTAAAAATAAAATAAATAGCCGAAATGATTGGGCACCATGAAAAATAGCCAAAATGATTGGGCAATCGCGACCTTCGCGATATAAAAACTGAAATGATAGAGCATCGCAAAAAAAAATAAAATGAAATGAAATGAAATTTATGCCCTACAGGTGATATCACATCAATCCCTGTATACAATCCAGGGGCGTAAACAAAGAAGGAATCGCACCTTCCCTTCCCAGGCTCCATCAGAAAACGAAGCCAAATCTCGACGATTCAGGGATAGCTTAGAGATCATCAACAGCGTTCCTCCCCATTCCAGCAGGGTTCAGAAGCTACAATCAACCCTGGAGCTACGGCAAAGCCCCTACTCCAAATCTCAACGATTCACAGACAACCTAGAGACCAATTCGACATTCGTCTCAACAGACGCTACGTCATCCACATGACCCCGGTTGGAAATACGTCATCAACATGACCCCGCTCGGAAATACGTCATCAACATGACCCCGTTCGGAAATACGTCATCAACATGACCCCGCTCGGAAATACGTCATCAACATGACCCCGCTCGGAAATACGTCATCAACATGACCCCGCTCGGAAATACGTCATCAACATGACCCCGTTCGGAAATACGTCATCAACATGACCCCGCTCGGAAATACGTCATCAACATGACCCCGTTCGGAAACACGTCATCAACATGACCCCGCTCGGAAATACGTCATCCATATGACCCCGCTCGGAAGTACGTCATCCATATGACCCCGATCGGAAATACGTCATCAACATGACCTCGTTCGGAAATGCGTCATCAACATGACCCCGCTCGGAAATACGTCATCAACATGACCCCGTTCGGAAATACGTCTTCAACATGACCCCGTTCGGAAATACGTCATCAACATGACCCCGCTCGGAAATACGTCATCCACATGACCCCGTCATGGAAATACGTCATCCATATGACCCCGTCTCGGAAATACATCATCTACATGTCAATCCCACTAAACACTTATGGATCCTCTCGATTCGTAAGAAAGAAAACTCTCTTATAAGATTCTTACGACTTATAAGGGAAAAACGCACTTAGGAATCCTCACGATTCCTAAGGAGAAAATACACCTACGAGATCCTCACGACTCGTAGGGAGAAAAATATTTATGAGACCCTCACGGCTCATAAAATTGAAAAGTCTTAGGTGACAGATCCTAACCCTGTTTCCTAAGCCATCACCACCCTACAAAGAGTCCAAGATGGACAGCTATATATTATCTACAGCCCACACTCGCTAAAATCACATGGTAATAACACAGCAAGGAGAAGAAAGCGACAAGGAGAATATTTGATTCGCATTTAATTAAGCGTTCGAGGCATACATGTTCATGCATGTGCAAAAGATTTAATACATAAAATAGAACACGCTGAAATGAGGAATTTGCTACTCAAACTTCGAAAAAGTTCTTACAACTATGAAAACAGTAAACAAAAACATTATCAAAATGATTACAATGGTAAAACCTCAGATCCAGGGCATGGTTTGAGGAATTCAAAAGTGAGGTTGTCCAGAATCTTCCAGGCCTTTCGAACTATCCTAGTATGCTTTCTTTCGCGAACACAAGCGTCGGGATCCTCACGGATGTCCTCCTCCCTCGGATAGGCAGCAAGTATTGCCGCCTGTTGAAAATCCTGATGCAGAAGATCGACAAGATTGTCTCGTCTTCTCTTTGAGACTAGGCCCATCAGATACACCGAGTGCACCTTATCCTCGGCAGCATCCAATGCCTTAAGCGGCATGCCGGCACAGAATAGAGGAAGTGCTTCCCAGATCGCTCCCACAATAAGCTTCAAGAGAGAGGAACGTCGAGAGAGCAGTCGACCATTGTATGCGTCAAAGCGACTCATGATTTCGGCACACCGGGCGTCTGTGAATTCTCAATTTTGAGAACGGCCGAGTGAGCGGATGTCTCCGTAAGAGATAATCTTATCAAGGTCATACATATGAGCGTCCATAACTCCTGAAAAAAAAAAGAAAATCAACAAGAATTAGCGGACAGACTGATTAAGCAAATCCTTATTAAAAACAAACGTAGGAGTTTAAACGACTCTTGATATCCCCATGGAGAAAATAAATTCTAATTATGACACCTAACAAATTTGAATCTGGGAGAAATCCTAAAAAAGGGAAATCTCATTTAATGAGTGACCCTTCGGGTCAAGGAGTTAAACTCTTCGAGAGCAATGCTCTACAGACAGGAGTAACACCTGTCAAAGACAACTATGAAGGGAATTTAAAGAAATTCCCCGAGAATGCTAAGAGCCTGGCTCTGTAATGATGATGGAAAAATCGATCAAAAAGGAAAATTAAAATCAATTAATTTTTATGAATTAAAAATTCTGGGATCTTCAAAATCCATGAAAAAACTCTTAAGAGTTCTTCATCAAAGATTAAGAAATTTACACATAATGCAAAAGAGCAAGGCTCTGTTTATGGGCTAAGAAACCCCAAGAAAAGATCTCTTTAGATCTATGGGTTCATGAGTGCAAAGCTCTGCCAATAAAACCATAAATGGGTTTTCTGTAGATCAAAAATCTATAAAGAGCAAGGCTCTGTTAATGGGTAAAACCCTAATTTATTAAAATTTATTAAAAAATTTAAAACTTTACCTAACTTTGGAAAGAATTTTTATTCTTGAGAAGTCCTCAAACAGAAGAGCTGTGCTCTGAATAATAATTCTCAAGAAGAAGATGAAAATTATCTAAGAGACCAAAGGTCCTATTTATAGGCGTTGAGAGCCGTTTCAACTTCCCAGAAGTTGATCCAACGACTGAGATGCTACCACCGCCGCACTCACGTATGGGCCACGTAAGCGCAACGGTGGGGGGGCATTTATTTCCCCAATCAGAGCAAGGCTCTGTTCAAATTCCAAGAGTTGAAATGAAGCGACGTTTCTGTTTCCCCAATCAGAGCAAAGCTCTGTTCAAATTCCAAGATTTGAAATGAAGTGACGCTTCTGTTCCCCAATCAGAGCAAAGCTCTGTATTGAAATTCAAAAGTCAAAAATCGAAGCAACGCTTCAGATCCAGTGCTCTGCGCTAGGCACGCCACGTGTCAAACACGGATGCGCTAGCGCCAGGTGCGCTGCGCCCTAGGCAGTGCACCATGAGTGCTCTAGTGCTAGGCGCGTCGCGCGCCACGTGTCAAACACGAGTGCACTAGCGCAGTTGCGCTGTGCACCTCAAATTAGAGCAAAGCTCTGTTTCCAAGATTGGAAAGTGAAGCAACGCTTCATGAAAAGTGCTAACATCAAATACGCCCGCAATAAGAGTCAAAGACTCTGAAACGACACTCACGTGCAAAGCACGAGAGCGCTAAGCGCCAGGAACGCTAAGCGCCAGAAGCGCTTCACCCTTACGAGAATTACTTGCACATAACAAACCAGATTACTGTAGGGTTCCTAAGCACGCTAATGAAGTCTCACAAGGCATCAACCATGCCAATTTCAAATTTTACGGTGCCGAGAAACCCTAGACTAGATCGTTGACTAGAAATTTAGGCGATATACGAATCTAGTTAACAACTTAACTAAAGATAAGAAGCCACAACCTTTGTAGATCCGGATATCCACTTCCTTGGCTCCACGTAGGCATCCTCTCGCTGTCCATCTCGAATCCTGGACTCAATCGTCGGCTTGATCGGAGAAACGGGCGGACTAGGTCGTCGGCTTCGTGCCGAAGATAATCTACGTCGAGGCATCACAAGTTCAAGCTCCGACTTCACAAATTTATGAAACTTGTGAAGGAAACACCCAAAACAACTTGGCAAGAGGTAGAGGGTGAAGAAATAAGAGGTGGGTTCACTTTAGAATTGGATTTCTCACTTTAGAACTCAAGTTGCCATTGATGGCATCAAGCTTTCTTTCTTGATGAAGATGATGAAGAAGAAGAAAGAATATGATAAGTGTTGATTTAAAATGAAAATAAATCAATACTTATCATAAGCTAACTAAGGTTAAGTGTAGAGAATAGACCATGGTAAATGGGAATGGTTAGGGTTAAGCAAGAAGACAAATGGTCTCTTTAGTCAAAGCTTCATGAAGCTTCAACAAGCTTCATGATAAAAAGAAACCATTTTCTTTTCTTTTATCTATTTAAATAAATAAAGAATGGATAAATAAATAGATGAATAACACAAAACCCTAACCATTATCATAACCATGGTTTAATTCTTTGCACAAACCCAAGTAAGTATGTATCATCAAACATGATACAATCAAGTGCACACAAAAGCATATCATATATATAATGTGCACTTCAAGTGAGAAAATCCTTTAAAAATGAACCAATACTAGTTAATGCAAATTAATATATCAAATATACAATTATACATTAAATCATTAAATCAACACTTGATTCAATGATCCGGTCATGTCGCACATAACCGACTAGTATACAATGTATCGATTTATCGAATCAATGATTCGATAACTAGGTTATATCGCATACAACCAATCGAAACATTCATCGCGAGAATGAAATACGGTATCACATACACGCATTATTCTCGGTCCCGCACATATCTCATATGCGCTCCTATTTCGTTTCGCTTGAGCCAGGAAACCTCTGTGTAGGACTCTAAAGACTCGTCAATACGCCGGTAGCAGATGATGATCATATCAAGCACCCACAAGCCGCAAGCGGTCTGCTAAACGTAACGGCCATCCGGGTATTGAGCGATCAGAAGATCGACGAGAAGCCCGCTCACACTCCTGTGAATCCAACCAGTAACACTTACCGTACAGTCCGGTCTGTTCGTCTGATATGTCGCATATCAAGTCTAGGGGTGGTAAACGTCAGACCCCAATAACCGATAAGTCGTGCCGATGTGAGGCTCATAACGGGTCGAGAAACTACTGGTAACACTTACCAGCAAATCTCTGATCAGCCCTGGCCAGGGACTTCCCTGTTACGGCCAATCGAGCACAGCGCAACATCAACCCCTAATACCGGGAGAGACGAAACCCCTCCTATCGCTCATTGCCTCCATGTGACTCGGGACTGTGCCCAAAGACCACCGTTTTGCACGCCCTCATGGACGTGGTAAGGTGGAGATCAAAGCACAGTGGGAATCACACAAGACTCTATGACGATCTCGGGTCTACAGACTAACCTGTACAAGTGTCACCTGAGAACTGCCATCTGACGTGAGGTATAATACCATCTGGGAGTTCTCGGCGAGTCTGTCCAGTGTACCTAGTCTCTACTGAGCACCCGTATACCATCTCTGATGTCAAACACCAATGGATATGGGATTATCCATCGCCCATCTCATGGGTCGAGAAGCGTATACGCTAGTCTACTCTGGTATATCGATGCCCCGTCTCGATACACCCACGACTAGGGACCTTGAAGGATGTACTTATGGACTACCATGTCCCCACTAGTATGATCTGCATCATAGTCCAGGTAGTCAAGTACACATCCTAAGGGCTTTACCAACATGTAACTAAAAGACAGTTTAAAGAGACTAGTGTACATGTTAAGATAAAGAGCAACTAGATAGCATACTATCATATCGAGCAAGAAAGTCATCTCTATATATGTCCAAGCATCCAATATAATATACATCATCTGTACAATACTGGCCTCTAGGGCATACATACAACTAACAATTATGCAGCGCATAAGTGCCTTACAAAGAAATAATAAAGAATTAAAAAATAAAGGAGCACTTGGAGAATAATAAAATACTTAATTAGAAATCTTTTTATTATTACAATGTAAACGGATCACCAAACATGGGGTCAAAAGGACAGGGGTTTGCAAAGCTAAGAATGAGATTGTCCAGTTCCCTCTCTGTCTTCTCCACCATGTCAAAACGGCGATCCTCTCGAGGAGTAGCCATCCATCGATCAACGCCGCACTCCCCAGAGAAAGTAGAGATAACGACTCGACGAGCCCGTATCTGGCTCAGCAAGTGGACAGAGCAGTCCCTCAGGGCTTTAGTGATCAAATGCGCCTCGAAGAAGCACTCAATCTTGTCTTCAGCGGCATCGAGCATTGCCGGGGACATCTCTGCTGGAGGAGGGGGAATATCAGCGAGCACAGATGCAAGGATCATCCGAAACCAAATAGAGTGTGGGGGGAGAGGAGACCCCACGCGAGTCAAGAGCTCGTACAGCGCTGCGTCGCATTGGTCATCCGTAAGAGAAGGATCCACCAAGCGCGCAGCAAAACGAGGAACAATATCCTGGATGGGCACTTCCCATGGTTGTCGGCGAGCATGTGGACGGTTACAAGCTATAATTGAAAGGACTCTTTGGAGGCGGGAAAAGAAAGAAGCTTTGCTTCAGATTATAAAGGCTAGGCACAAAAATTTTGTGTGCACAATGGAGCTATTTCCAAGACTTGGGAAAAGAAAGTTCTTGGGAATACAAGTTTGACGTAAAAGGAAGGTGAAAAGACACCTACTGAAGCAATGCTTCAGATTCAGTGTTAGGCGCGCTGCGCGCCACGTGTCAAATACGGGTGCGCTAGCATAGTTGCGCTGCGCTCTACGCTGCGCGCCACGTGTCAAACGTAGGTGCGCCAACGCTGGAATTAAGAATTCCCCACCGTTAGATCAAAAGATCTAATAATAATAAATTATTAATTGATCAGAATTAAAATTCTGTTATGGAAAGATCTTTCCAATCTTGTTAAAAATAAGAGATTGCCTTCTGTAAAACAGAAGCCCGAGGATCAAAGATCCAACGGTGGAAAATATTCCCAAATCAATCAGAGAAAGATCTCTTTAACTAATTTATCAAATCAATTTGCCCTATATAAAGGCCCCAAGACCTAAAGTCTGATATAGAGAAATCCCCCCCTACAAATTTGAGAAAAAACTCATAAAGAAAGAAAAGCAAGCTTTTAGCGAAAGAAGATCATCTTCTTCAAGGTAAAGAACATGATTCTTGAACACAGAGATGAAATCATCTCATAAAAAGAAGAATTATCTTCCAAAAAAGATCATAGATCCACAAAAGACCAAGGTCTTTGATAAAAAAGAGATCAAAAGATCCTATCATAAAAACCAAAAAGAAGTATTTACTTCATTCACAGATCGTGGATCTACGAAGGCAGAGCCCTTTTATAAACAAGAACTTTAGTTCTTAAATCTTGAGGCAAAGCCTCCTTTAAAGGAACATAGAATTGTTCTCTGATCATAAATTAGATCAAATGTGCTTTGCGCTATTCAAAAGTGCCTTGCACTCATGAACTGCGCTTTTGCGCTTCTTGGACCGGCGCTCAGCGCCAAAACATGCCACGTGTCAACCACAGACACAGCTTGCACTTTGCGCTTCTGAAATAGCACACTGCGTTCATGGGCAGGCGCTCGGCGCCAAGCGCAACACGTGTCATCCACATATTCGCCAACGCAATGCGCTCATGGACTAGCGCTCAGCGCTCACGAACTGGCATCTGCGCTTAGCGCAGAGCGCACCACTTACATGCACGCCACGTGGCAGAAGCGCACTCCACCCTTTTGACTGGCGCAAAGCGCCTAGCGCAAGGCTCTGATGAATGCTATGCATTCAATACAAGACAAAAAATGTCAGGACCTAATACTTAGCATTATTAAAAGGGCCAAGCCCAATTAAAGGCTCAATAGCCAGAATAACAAAATGTCAAACATTTTAATTGGACTTAACCCAATTCTGGCCATAAGTCCTCAACTTATATTGAACTAAGCCCGTCTGCTCATAAATATTCAATAGATCTTAGTCCCAAACCGGGCTACAGATCTTTCAAACAACTCACACCGGTTCGAGGGTACATCTCTTTACTCCTCTGATATCTGTTGTTGTAATCCTTCAACGTCTTCAAAGAGGTGACGGGTCCCGACAACCACACATTTCACGGACTACGATGTCCTTAAACTTCATAGACTACGATGTCTTTAAACTACGGACTGTGGGGTCCTTAAACTCATGGACTACGATGTCCCTAACCTCGGACTGTGGGGTCCTTAAACTCATGGACTACGATGTCCTTAAACTTCATAGACTACGATGTCTTTAAACTACAGACTGTGGGGTCCTTAAACTCATGGACTACGATGTCCCTAAACTTCATAGACTACGATGTCTTTAAACTACGGACTGCGGAGTCCTTAAACTCATGGACTACGATGTCCTTAAACTTCATAGATTACGATGTCTCTAAACCGGACTGTGGGGTCCTTAAACTCATGGACTACGATGTCCCTAACCTGGACTGTGGGGTCCTTACACCCATGGACTACGATGTCCTTAACCTTGGACCGAGATGTTCTTAAACTAACAAAGGACCGTAATGTCCTTAAACTAATCGACCGCAATGTCCCTAAACTAAACAATAGAGTCCAAATGCTCTTTTGTCGGATCTAAATGATCCCGTTTAAGTTGATCTTAGTCTCAAATAAGACTAACGTATTCTTAAACCCAACCAAAACCCAAATTTAAGAAGATACGGATTTGGACTAATCCACGCCCTACGGGCGACAACATACATTAGTCTCCGTATACAATCCACGGGCAACCACAAACAAAACAAACACCCACGACACGAAGTGACCATCTGGAGAAGGAGAAAGTTGTTACCACGATGCGGTAGCGTAATTAACTTTAGGGGCTTGTGCCTGCAGGGAAGAGCGTCCCCACAATCAAAAACCCCTCAAACGAGGGGGAATCTGACGAAGTCTGCTACATCGGCCGCATCCGTTTAAACCTTCGATACATGGTGCCATAAATCAACTTGGTATCTTCGGAGAGGTGGATGGATAGCACCAATTAGCATCTGCCCCCAGATTCAGGCAAGACGTTTGTCTTCCCAGTTTCCAGCGGTAAACATCATTGATGGACACACGTTGAATGATACACATGTATAAATGCATATGATTCAGATGACTTGATACTATATACTGTTACTGGAACGACCTTGTATCATTACACATATGTATACACGATCACCCTAGATACCATAGTATTACTCTTATATTACAGTATGACCTAAGAGATCGTTATACATTCGATTTCTACCTGCTGATATTTTCTACTCACGAGTTGGCAACTCACCCCCGTTGTGCCACAGTTTTCTTGCAGGATCGACCGCTCGGATCAGTAGCGGCTCGTTGGCATACAGCTTGCTTCTGGGTGATTTGCATTGGTAGGTGTGTTACACTTTGAATCGTGACCACCTTTGTATATATTTATTCTGTTGTATCTAGTTAAAAAATCCATCAACCAGACTATGTATATTTGGTAGACCTGGACACTAGACTTGTATATTCTTTGAGACTTAGAGCGAGATGGGTGTATTGTCCGTGATTTGAGCTTGATGATGTCTTGGTCTTCTTTATTTTCTTTCTGTGTTTGATTTTCGCCTTGGGGCGTCGTATATACTTATTGCGTGGTTATGATCCCGTCAATTGGCGAAGAGCTAGCTCCCCCTTGGGGATGCCTTTATTATTGCTGTGTTATATTGGTTTGGATCAAAATTTACAAGAAAGGTGCTGCCCAAATTTCAAATGACGAAAGTGTTTTCAAAGATAGCATTCAAACCATTGCGTTTTCATATAATATTACTTATACTTTTAAAAGAAGGATTTGAATTCATTATACCGATATTTCAAAACTATACCTCAATTATTTTCCGAAAAAGGTTTAGATTTCTGGGTTTTCGGCTTACTTAGATCACGGTGGGGTCCTATAGACTTCACGTGATTCTCGTACCGGTTACGTGCCAATTTCGGGTCGTGACATTGCGATTCCTCCGCTCCGATACACCATTGTGCTGTGGTGTATATGGAGGAGTAAGCTGAGAGAGAATCCCATTTTCTTTTAGATAATCTCGGAATTCCGTGCTTAAGTATTCACCTCCTCGATCAGATCGAAGGATTTTAATACTTTTACCCGTCTGGTTCTCTACTTCGTTCTTATATTCCTTGAATTTCTCAAAAGCTTAAGATTTGTGTTTCAACAGGAACACATGTACGAATCTTGAGAGATTATCGGTGAATGTAATGAAGTATGAGGAACCATTCCGGGCATGTGTAGACATAGGACCGCATACATCACTATGTATCAGTCCCAAGAGTTTAGTAGATCTTGCTCCGTGTCCCGTAAACGGAGTTTTGGTCATCTTTCTTTCGAGACAGGACTGATAAGTTTCATAAGATGTAAATTTGAACGGTTCCAAATATGCATCCTTATGCAACTTAGCTAGTCTGGTCGCATTGATATGACCAAGTCTACAGTGCCAAAAGAAGGCTTTGTTCATTTTTGAACTTTATCTCTTGTGCGTGCTCTGTATATTAGAACTGTAATTTAATTTAGAACGTATAAACCATTACATAATGTATCAAACCCAATCAACACTTAATTTAGGAAAATGCTCATAACATTTTTCTCTAATGCAAAGTTATTTACTTCTTTATATAATAAAGAAATGGATATTATATTGCACATCATCGACGGTACGAAATAACATTTGTTCAAAATCAATGTATTACCATTTGGTACTACTAGATGATATTCGCCGACAGCTTCGGCAACACCAATTGCTCCATTCCCTACTCTGAGAGACATTTCACCCTTTTTCAGTTCTCTACTTTTCTTTAACCATTGTAACAGATTACAAATGTGGAATCCTGATCCGGTATCCAATACCCAGGACGTAGAGCAGACTGAGAAACAGTTCTCAATAACTAACACATCCAAAGAAGATGCGTCATAATACTCTTTCTTCATTCGGGTTGTGTGGAAATCCCTACTTTCTCCCATCCTTTGCCTTGACTCATGACTATTCTCATAAGATAGAGCGGAACCAACGTTTCTCAGCCCAGTATAATAAGCGGGTTCGGTCGATACATCCATGTAATTATCTTGATTAAGGCGTGACATGGTCGCTACCTGGAGAGAGAGAAGAAAATACTTTAGCGTGTGCTCTTGCAAGATTAGATTGGTTATTATCTTATCTAATCAGGATGGCTCCCACTGTTTTTATCAAATCTTCCTTCAAACCCTAAAAGGTAAGATTAGCCGGGATTAATTACACCCTACAATTCGCCAATCGGTCAGCCAGGCAGGTATTGGTACTCTGAGGGAATCTCCTTGTGCTTTCGCATGGAACTAATTAAATAACCTCATTTCTGTAGGGGCATAACCCTGTTAACACCTTTCTTAGACACCTACTGGATTAGCTAATTGTCAAGTGGAAAACTTACCCAGAAGTAACGCTTACTCGCAGTGGGTATCGGGATCCAACTATCACATAGAAGGTATACAATCTCATTGCAAATTTCAACAATGGAAATTCCTGATAATTATTTTTACCCCACGCGGTTTATGACCTTGACAAGCTCAACAAACCATAAACCGCAAGTCAAGTTCAACCCATCATTTCATGACTGACTTAGACCCACCCGCACGACCCTTGATAAGGGCAACAAAGCCGTACGACTGCCCTAACCAATCGCATTATCATGCGGCAGAAAAGCACAAATCAGCTACCGAACACTGCGCCTTGACAAGGTCGACAAACGCAGCATGAATACTAAACAGTACCTATCTGAAATGACGGAGGGCTACGACTGGTTTTGAAGAAAACTTTTAACGTAATGAACTTGATATTGTTGTAGAATCTAGTGATTTGAAATGGAGTGGTTTAAACCCCGCTTTAAAAATCGAGTAGTTTTCAAAACAAACCGGGTGGGTTGTAGCATATGCTAGTTTTTGCTAAAGAGGTCATTCCCGGTGAAGGGATCTAGGCTCTTTTCTTATCGAATGAGCTGCTGGATATTCATAATGGAATACCACTAAGCATATTAAGAACTAGAGCTACCTTTTTGAAAATTTTGATTCTACAACATCTTTTAGGTTTCTTTTCTTTTCATTAATCTTATTAATGACGTCCCATCAATTATGTTTCCTAAACATCACAAAAGAAACGAAAATAAAACACACACATATGCCATCCGCATTCGCCACAGGGACCCGCATCTTCATCGTAAGGTTACTTAACTTACGACAGGGCGGGGTCAGGACTAGCGCGGATGCAAAACATATATAGTGTCTACTAATATATTATATATATAACTAGCATTCGTCTCACACAGTTATATGATCACATCATATCACATAACAGCAGAAGCAGATATATGAAATATAGGATATACTAGGAGGTCTGTATTTTAGATTAAGCCAGTAACGAAAAACACGGATTCCACGGTTGTGATGAATAGCCAAGCCCACACCTCTAGACCCCTACGAGAGCGGCAAGCAATCCTTCCAATTCTAGAGTTAGGCGACCGGTCTCGACTCCTCGAGATGGCCTCCCACTGGACTCTAGAACCCGGTTACTTGCGCTCTCCACTTTGGGTCTATCCTAATGCGGAAAAGTAAATAATATACATCGAATGGAGACAACAAACTCAACCCGGAAGTGTCCCAATAAAAGAATATCACATACAATTATTTACATGAATGAAAATGTAAAATTCTCATCTCACATAAATACCCCCGGCTATTTATTCACGATGATCCAATATAACATATCGATAGCAACACAATAACATCGCATGTCATCAACGTAAATAAATATGCGTATCCCTAATGTCGTTGTCGTATAGTAACGAGATTGGGGATACTGCCACATATTACACTTACGGTCGCAGAAAAGAAATGAAACTACAATAATTAGAATTCGCATCTGTAGACATCATAAATTCAGATTATCACATATTCTGAATTTCATGCCTAACCCTATAAACCTTACATTTAAGTCTCAAATTGAAAACCCTTTTCAAAGATTAAGCTGGACAATTCAACAAGATTCCCGATTGATGATTCGAAGGCTCGTCGGGAACTTTAGTGGATGGCCGCACCCCTGAGGCCGTCAACGAAGTGGACTTGGGCGGAACAACGTGGCCGCGAGCTCCCGAGTGAATGCTCTTGACCATGGGGTTCTCCTATAGTCACTTGGTCGGGGCAAAAGGTCGTGGCTGTCTCCTAGTGTCTCCCGGCGAGTATTCGCGTACGATATGAGATTACGACGGAGTTTCGATCCAAATCCAAACTCCGTGGTAATCCATAATTTGAGACGAAAATGCGAGATTTACAAATCGATAACTAGTTTTCGCAAAACTAATCAATGTGAATTCCAAAAATTGTATCACATAACCAAAGCAATATAGACGACGTTAACATTTCGATCGATATTTTAAACAACAACAATCCACAGAGATCTCAACCTGTTGAGCCTCATTAAAAATATCAAGAAAATCTAAAATGTCAAAATGAAGCAACACAAGAAATTTGGACTTCTATCCCCACAAGTCAACAGCGGAACCGCGGCCAGAGCTTACTTTAGGCGGCGGTTCCGCGGCCACTTAGTGGAAATATCTTCTCGTATTTCTTGTGCCTTCTTAAAATGCCTTGCACGGTTTTTTGAGCATTTTTAATCTGGAAAATGACGTTTGAAAAATTGGACAGAAACTACCAAACTTGTGATTTAAAACGTCGATCTAACACTTTAACTTCGTCTAAACTATACCTAATGCTCTAGTTTGGCTCTGATACCATGAAAGTATGTCTTAGCACTCTACTAGGATTCTATGAGTATCAAGTATGCAATTTTAAAAAATCTAGAGGGTTAAGTATACTAAATAAGAATCGAACTAGAAAATTAGGGTTTCATAGTTAGCAAAACAAGTTCTATGCTAAGTGAAGAGAAACTACAACCTTTGTAGTCTAGTCCTTCACTTCAAATGCTCCGAGTAGTAGTTCTAGAACTCTTCTTTGACTCCACTTGAAAAATGGAACGAGCTTACTTGTAGTCTTCGTCGTCGAAAATGATCCACCTTGAGGCAACTCACACTCAAACTCACACTTCACTAATCAAAGTATTAGTGAAGAGAACAACCTATACTAATTTGTTAGTGTAACGTTTTAAAAATGATTAAATAAATAATTAAATGAATAAAAGTGTTTAAGTGAATTTTAGGATTTTCGGTAAAGTAAAATGTATTTTTCGTAAAACCAAACCGTGATTGTTTTCATTATAAATTTTAAAATATCTATTTTAATTATGAAATTACTAGTAAATGGTGTTTATTTAGCCACTTATAAATTTTTAGTTTAATAAAATATTTTTCCTAAATTAATTATTTTAAATATTAACATAAGCTTTATTTTTACACTAAATTAGTGTAAATTACAAATTTAAATGGTTTTAATTTGTAAAAATGAACCATGGCATATTAGAAATTAGTGTGTATCATGAAAAATTTATTTGCAAATTTTTCCTATTTTCTAGAGCTTTCTTGAGTTGCTATAGTAAACAAATAAATAAATAATTAAATAAACCATGAAAAGACCTTCAAGTGATATTTCTCCTCTTGAAACTTCTACACACTTTCACACTCATTTCTTTCTCTCCCTCACCTCACCAAGGCCGGCCACAACCCCCCCATGGCTGCCCCTCCCCTTTTCCCACCTCATTTTTATTCAAAATTCATTAAAAACATATCAAAAATTCAATTAAAATTCCACAAAATCCTATTTATTCCATACTCTTTATTCCTTGCTCATTTTTATATAAAATTTGGAGATGGAAAGCATGCATTTTGGAGGCTCATTTCTTGTTTGGATTTCATATTTTGGGAGGTACCCCTCACGTGGACTGCGGGCGATGAAGAGGAGGATGGCGACACTGTCTTCGGCAGACATGGACCAGGTGAGTAGATGCATATCTACGGGGGGAAGTCGGGTGGATGGCGTTTAGCACCCCCGCAACGTAGAATAGGAATAGTACTTATTGACATTAGGAAACAAGATGTGACCCTAGTAGGACCCTAGTATTGACCCTAGGCTGGACTAGACTGATTTAGGAAAACCATATCAGAGGATGAGTACCTTGGAAGAGATTCGTAGGTTTCAGATAGAAACACACCCACGCACACACTGAAACTCGACATGGGGTATACGTGTATGTGTATATATATAGAACTAGGTATAGGTATATACATATATATACAACACGCATATGTGATTCATTGATGTGATATGATATCCGAGGTATGATGAAATAGTGTAACTGGGCTTGATGCCGTGATTCTTGGCTATACAGTCGTATTGAAGTGTTAGCGGATCATTAGAGAATGAGATAATGAACATGAACATATAAATTATAAAGGGTGGTGGTGATATTGAGGTACATGGGACGCTAAAATAGTACCTGGACTGTAGCTTGTGACTGATCACGATATGATATATGTATGACTTGATTACGACATCATATAGGTGTGACCTGATGTCGATATCGTATAGGTGTGACTTGATGACGATAAGATATCGGTATGATTTAATCACAATATTACACATATGACATGATATTTCTGTGGATAAACTAATGATGCTTATCATGATGGCAATGATATATGATTGATGTATGCGATCACAGTTTAGCACCTTGATCATGAGATGTGTTGATGATGACATTATACGAATGAGGAGACACCTAGGAGATACTTGACCGTACCCCGATATTGGGATGCCGTACGATGGATTTTACCGTACGAGGCTTAGATTTGATGATTGATCCGCACTCTTGATTCGAGGAAGCCGTACTACGTACGTGACGCTATTGAGGCGGGATCGCCGACTATTAGAGATATTGATTCAGACCTTAGGTAGACTCTAGTTTCATACTGACTAGTCTATTAGGTTTAGTTCCTTAGGATGTTAGATGGACACTGGTTTAGGTTCGACTCACATAGTGGTAGTTGTACTCGTATCTCGCAGAGGAGTGGATAATGCACACCTGTATTTACATTCATACTGTAATCATCATGGTGCATGTTCTTTTATATGTTGCTATAATCAGTATAAACTTTACCTGTTAGGACACCAGCACTATTACCGATGATGCGTATATTCCACGCACACTTATTTGCCGGCTCACACACATCATCATCGGTAATTGCTATGTCACGTACACTTTAGATTATATTATCTTTCATTGATAGAATCAGTTAACAACTTGACCAATATATTATTGTGATTATTCTCTGACGTTAGTATAGACATGATATTTATTACTTAGACATTCATGCATTCATATTTTCATGTTATCGCATAGTAGTATGGGCATATGCCGACACTTATCATATACTTACTCATGATTTTGAGATATGGATTTCTATGAGATTTCTGGATTTTTGGGGAAAACCGCAAAAATATATAAAAACTTCTTTCTCTCCTCTTCTCTTTTTTAAAATAAGATGCGGTTTTCTCGTGGTGTATGTGTCGTCCACCATGAGTATTTCATGTTTTCTGTTGGATTTCGAGACCCGATTCGAGGAGTGGATGAACCGTCTCGGGTACATGGTGGGCCCGGTATGGTACCCCGGGACAAGAAGATCGAGTTGTAGACGATGAGCCTGGCAGGGGAAGACTACCTACCGTCGATGTCTGGCGCGGCGGATATCCGGAGGATACCGATCGTTGTCATGGGATTTGATGATATGGGCCGATCTGGACTGACGGAGCCCGACATATTGAGACTTGAGATTTACACATTTGTGTCGATGCTTGACTCGGATTTCCATGGATTTCATTGTTGAGATTTCAGATTCTTATACACATTTTACTATGATAACAGCCAAAGATTTCTTATACAGATATACCTGGATTTCAGGATTGCTTATTTTACATTCATGGTGCATGCATATCCATTTATATGACATAGTACTATATGAGGCACTGACACGAGCACGGAGTATCGGCACTTACACGTATTATTACCCTGCTATTACTTGAGGTTTGAGACTTAGTAGTGTATTATTATTATGACCTAGGATAGCGTCGTGCATTCGATTTCTTTTCGTAGATGTTTTCTACTCACGAGTTGGCAACTCACCCCCGTTGTGCCAAATTTTATTACAGGTTCGGTGTACAGGTTTCCCTGGCAGCTTGCTGGCACATCTATTCTTTCAGGGTGATTTGCACGGTAGGTTGGTTCACTTGTATCCGAACCACCATTGTACTTTTATTCATTCATTTGTATCTAGTAAGCTCCATCAACCATACTTGTATTAATTGATAAGTTTATTGGACCAGTCTTTTATTTCGACCTTAGAGTCGCGCATGTGTTATTCTGATCTGGTGGTTTTTGTTTTCTTTTGAGTTTTGAGCCTCGCCCTTTGGCGTTGTATATTATTATGATTGTTGTGGTTGTCTCCGCCTGTTGGCGTTGAGCTAGCTCCCGTTGGGGATGCTTTTTATTGTTTATGTATATTATACTTGTTGTACCCGTTTGGGGGCCAGTTTTTACAGAGGAGACTCTGCCGAAATTTTTGGTAAAATTTGCTGATGTTTTTATACTTGTTTTCTTTTCTTTTCTTCTTTTACTTCTTTTATGGTTTAGATTTCTGGGCTTCGGCTTACTTAGGTCACGTGGCGCCTCTAGACGCTTCGTAATCTAAGTGCCGGTCACGTTCCGTACTTACGGGTCGTGACAAAGTTGGTATCAGAGCGCTAGGTTTAACATTGTATAAGTCTAGGTGACCCTTGGTTGATAGAGTAGGCGATTTAGGTAGAGTAACGTACCATGGGTATGGTCCGCGGCATACTTACGATACGCTACTCTGCTTAAGGAGCCTTAGAATGTACATTTGTTTGCACCGTATTTCATTCGTTCCTTTGATCTATCTTCGTCGATGTCGGAGGGTGGTTCTGTTACCACGGGCGCACGGGCAGAGGGAGCTGCGGCTCGAATGCGATAACCATTAGAGTATTGGTTATTCTTGAGGATTGAAGCATTGCTTAGCGTGCGGACGAAGGGTATTCACATGCCGTCCGGATGAAGTTAAAGGGTTCGAACGATTATCAGAAAACCATTTTCCTAAGTTTAAAGTATTCGGAAGAACATGCAGGTATTTCGATGGACCCTCTAGAAGAGTGAAACCCTAACTCGACATAATGACCACGAGAACGCCCTTGAACCTTAGGGTTTACGGCAGTTCCGCTGTGCCATTAGTGAGGCTTGGGTTTGCCCTTCTACAGCTGGATCATCGATGCTGGGGTATGTACCGGATATTTTTAAACTGTACTTGAGTGTTGAGCTCTCGGGGAATTATGGGATTTGATGGATCGATCGAAAAGTTTAATGTAGTCCGGATATCATGTGAAGGGATCGACTACGTGGGAGACTCTAGATATGAGTATTGCCGTTGGTAGCGCAGTCAGCACAGCTACGAAGAGACGAGTTCGAAGCAATCGACATCAGAGGAAAGAGGCGCACATTGACGATAGTGTTTACGATTGTGATTTAGTGATTTGAATTTTATATTTTCGTTGATTGGATTTTTGTATTTTGAGGACTTTGTTCTACGATTAGTATTTCCTGTGTGTACCTTCATTCTATCTGTATTTCATATATCAGTTGTATTGATGTGGTTTAGTACGCACCCAGTACACTTGATTTGGTTTTATATATTTTGAGATTTTTGATTGATTTCGTGCATAGGGGTCACACATGATTTTGACATATGTTTTGACCTAGTTTTCATGCATTTTTGTACTGTGATTTTGATTTTGATATTCGAGGTTAGTTTTCGTGCACCATGTGCACCTGATTAGGATTCTTGCGCATACTTGGCGCACTTGATGTGATTTTGTGCACACCAGATGCACTAAATCGGGGTTTTGTGCAGATTAGATGCACCTGATATTGAGTCGTGCACGCCCGTTGCACTTGACAGATGTTTTTGGTGCACACCTGTTGCACTTAGTTTTATTTTTGTGTGTATTCATGGCATCTTTAGTTGGTTTCGATTTCAGTGCGCACCGGACACACATGATACTTTTATGATGTGATTGGGATTGATTTCAGTTTGAGCAGTATGTTTTCATAATCATTATTATTTGATTTAGTAACCAGGCGGGACGTGTATGTTAAATAAAAGATATATATATATATAGCTATTTTTTTTTATTTAAACGTCCGCAACTTATGCCGTGACACGTGCATCACACGGCAATTTTCAAAAAGGGGTGTTTGCATATTGCCTTATCCAGATATTTATACGGTTTTACTATGATGTGCACTATATATAAGTTACAGATTGATGTATATTATGATGGTTTTCATATTGAGTTTTGATATTTTATTCTCGCCATAACTCCGATGATTGCGTTATGCTTGACGGAGTTGATTTTTGTTATGTATTGATGATTTCGGAGCCCCGACGATTTGGATGTTTTGCTAAACGTTTTAGTATTTGGAGGGGGGTTTTAATTTAAATTCGGGGACCGAATTTCTTAAAGGGGGGAAGATTGTAACGTTTTAAAAATGATTAAATAAATAATTAAATGAATAAAAGTATTTAAGTGAATTTTAGGATTTTCGGTAAAGTAAAATGTATTTTTCGTAAAACCAAACCGTGATTGTTTTCATTATAAATTTTAAAATATCTATTTTAATTATGAAATTACTAGTAAATGGTGTTTATTTAGCCACTTATAAATTTTTAGTTTAATAAAATATTTTTCCTAAATTAATTATTTTAAATATTAACATAAGCTTTATTTTTACACTAAATTAGTGTAAATTACAAATTTAAATGGTTTTAATTTGTAAAAATGAACCATGGCATATTAGAAATTAGTGTGTATCATGCAAAATTTATTTTCAAATTTTTCCTATTTTCTAGAGCTTTCTTGAGTTGCTATAGTAAACAAATAAATAAATAATTAAATAAACCATGAAAAGACCTTTAAGTGATATTTCTCCTCTTGAAACTTCTACACACTTTCACACTCACTTCTTTCTCTCCCTCACCTCACTAAGGCCGGCCACAACCCCCCCATGGCTGCCCCTCCCCTTTTCCCACCTCATTTTTATTCAAAATTCATTAAAAACACATCAAAAATTCAATTAAAATTCCACAAAATCCTATTTATTCCATACTCTTTATTCCTTGCTCATTTTTATATGAAATTTGGAGATGGAAAGCATGCATTTTGGAGGCTCATTTCTTGTTTGGATTTCATATTTTGGGAGGTACCCCTCACGTGGACTGCGGGCGATGAAGAGGAGGATGGCGACACTGTCTTCGGCAGACATGGACCAGGTGAGTAGATGCATATCTACGGGGGGAAGTCGGGTGGATGGCGTTTAGCACCCCCGCAATATAGAATAGGAATAGTACTTATTGACATTAGGAAACAAGATGTGACCCTAGTAGGACCCTAGTATTGACCCTAGACTGGACTAGACTGATTTAGGAAAACCATATCAGAGGATGAGTACCTTGGAAGAGATTCGTAGGTTTCAGATAGAAACACACCCACGCACACACTGAAACTCGACATGGGGTATACGTGTATGTGTATATATATAGAACTAGGTATAGGTATATACATATATATACAACACGCATATGTGATTCATTGATGTGATATGATATCCGAGGTATGATGAAATAGTGTAACTGGGCTTGATGCCGTGATTCTTGGCTATACAGTCGTATTGAAGTGTTAGCGGATCATTAGAGAATAAGATAATGAACATGAACATATAAATTATAAAGGGTGGTGGTGATATTGAGGTACATGGGACGCTAAAATAGTACCTGGACTGTAGCTTGTGACTGATCACGATATGATATATGTATGACTTGATTACGACATCATATAGGTATGACCTGATGTCGATATCGTATAGGTGTGACTTGATGACGATAAGATATCGGTATGATTTAATCACAATATTACACATATGACATGATATTTCTGTGGATAAACTAATGATGCTTATCATGATGGCAATGATATATGATTGATGTATGCGATCACAGTTTAGCACCTTGATCATGAGATGTGTTGATGATGACATTATACGAATGAGGAGACACCTAGGAGATACTTGACCGTACCCCGATATTGGGATGCCGTACGATGGATTTTACCGTACGAGGCTTAGATTTGATAATTGATCCGCACTCTTGATTCGAGGAAGCCGTACTACGTACGTGACGCTATTGAGGCGGGATCGCTGACTATTAGAGATATTGATTCAGACCTTAGGTAGACTCTAGTTTCTTACTGACTAGTCTATTAGGTTTAGTTCCTTAGGATGTTAGATGGACACTGGTTTAGGTTCGACTCACATAGTGGTAGTTGTACTCGTATCTCGCAGAGGAGTGGATAATGCACACCTGTATTTACATTCATACTGTAATCATCATGGTGCATGTTCTTTTATATGTTGCTATAATCAGTATAAACTTTACCTGTTAGGACACCAGCACTATTACCGATGATGCGCATATTCCACGCACACTTATTTGCCGGCTCACACACATCATCATCGGTAATTGCTATGTCACGTACACTTTAGATTATATTATCTTTCATTGATAGAATCAGTTAACAACTTGACCAATATATTATTGTGATTATTCTCTGACGTTAGTATAGACATGATATTTATTACTTAGACATTCATGCATTCATATTTTCATGTTATCGCATAGTAGTATGGGCATATGCCGACACTTATCATATACTTACTCATGATTTTGAGATTTGGATTTCTATGAGATTTCTGGATTTTTGGGGAAAACCGCAAAAATATATAAAAACTTCTTTCTCTCCTCTTCTCTTTTTTAAAATAAGATGCGGTTTTCTCGTGATGTATGTGTCGTCCACCATGAGTATTTCATGTTTTCTGTTGGATTTCGAGACCCGATTCGAGGAGTGGATGAACCGTCTCGGGTACATGGTGGGCCCGGTATGGTACCCCGGGGCAAGAAGATCGAGTTGTAGACGATGAGCCTGGCAGGGGAAGACTACCTACCGGTGATGTCTGGCGCGGCGGATATCCGGAGGATACCGACCGTTGTCGTGGGATTTGATGATATGGGCCGATCCGGACTGACGGAGCCCGACATATTGAGACTTGAGATTTACACATTTGTGTCGATGCTTGACTCGGATTTCCATGGATTTCATTGTTGAGATTTCAGATTCTTATACACATTTTACTATGATAACAGCCAAAGATTTCTTATACAGATATACCTGGATTTCAGGATTGCTTATTTTACATTCATGGTGCATGCATATCCATTTATATGACATAGTACTATATGAGGCACTGACACGAGCACGGAGTATCGGCACTTACACGTATTATTACCCTGCTATTACTTGAGGTTTGAGACTTAGTTGTGTATTATTATTATGACCTAGGATAGCGTCGTGCATTCGATTTCTTTTCGTAGATGTCTTCTACTCACGAGTTGGCAACTCACCCCCGTTGTGCCAAATTTTATTACAGGTTCGGTGTACAGGTTTCCCTGGCAGCTTGCTGGCACATCTATTCTTTCAGGGTGATTTGCACGGTAGGTTGGTTCACTTGTATCCGAACCACCATTGTATTTTTATTCATTCATTTGTATCCAGTAAGCTCCATCAACCATACTTGTATTAATTGATAAGTTTATTGGACCAGTCTTTTATTTCGACCTTAGAGTCGCGCATGTGTTATTCTGATCTGGTGGTTTTTGTTTTC
This sequence comes from Agapanthus africanus, assembly GCA_030015575.1. Taxonomy (NCBI): domain Eukaryota; kingdom Viridiplantae; phylum Streptophyta; class Magnoliopsida; order Asparagales; family Amaryllidaceae; genus Agapanthus; species Agapanthus africanus. The sequence goes on along the minus strand of JASDDO010000024.1, from coordinate 513,089,372 downwards.
TTTTGAGTTTTGAGCCTCGCCCTTTGGCGTTGTATATTATTGTGATTGTTGTGGTTGTCTCCGCCTGTTGGCGTTGAGCTAGCTCCCATTGGGGATGCTTTTTATTGTTTATGTATATTATACTTGTTGTACCCGTTTGGGGGCCAGTTTTTACAGAGGAGACTCTGCCGAAATTTTTGGTAAAATTTGCTGATGTTTTTATACTTGTTTTCTTTTCTTTTCTTCTTTTTCTTCTTTTATGGTTTAGATTTCTGGGCTTCGGCTTACTTAGGTCACGTGGCGCCTCTAGACGCTTCGTAATCTAAGTGCCGGTCACGTTCCGTACTTACGGGTCGTGACAGTTAGAGTAGTGTAGGTTGATGAAGTAGGAATTTTGCTCACTAAAACACTTTCTTTCTTTTTCTTTTTCTCAACCCAAGAAAAAACTAGAGAGCAGATGAAGAAGAAGAACTAGGAAAGTGAACCATGATGATTGGATGAGATCATGGGAATGATAAATATTTATGAATAAAACAAGGAAAAAAAGATGAGTCGTGGCTTCTCCATACTTCTCCAAGCACCCAAACAATGACTCGTTCTTCTTTTTCTTTTATTCATAAATCCAAGTCATTATCTTCTTATCTTTCCTCTAATGTGATTCTCACATATCCTAGTTCTATGTATCATCAACCATGATACAATATATGCGCGTGCGCGTGCGTACATATCATATATATAAATATATAAAGAGAACAAGAAAATCTTAAGTGAGCTTAATATTAGTTAATATATATATATATATATATATATATATATATCAAATATATAAATATATATCAAATTATTAAATCAACACTTGATTCAATAATCTGGTTATATCATATATAACCCGGCTAATATCAAATATATATATATATATCAAATCATTAAATCAACACTTGATTCAATAATCCGGTTATATCATATATAACCGGTTAATATTTAATACTAGTTAATATATATATATATATATATATATCAAATTATTAAATCAACTCTTGATTCAATAATCCGGTTATATCATATATAACCCGGCTAATATAAAATATATATATATATATAAATCATTGAATCAATACTTAATTCAATAATCCGGTTATATCATATATAACACGGCTGATATAAAAAATACTAGATTAGAATATGGTTTCATATACTCGTATTTAATCAAGCTCCCGCATATATCTCCATACGTGCCCTAATTCGTTTCGCTTGAGCTAGGAAACCTCTATGTTGGACTCTAAAGACTCGCCAATATGCTAGCGGTAGGTAATGATCACATCAAAGACCTACAAGCCATTAGCGGTACTAGCTGGACGTAACGGCTACCCAGGTATTGAACGAATAGAAGATCAACAAGCAAACCTGTCCAAATTCCCGTAGAGTTTATAAGCAACACTAACTGTACAGTTCAGTCTTTTCGTCCGATATGTCGCATATCGAGTCTGGGGGTGGAATCGTCAGACCCCAATAACTTGATAAGTCATGCGGATGTGTGGCCTATAACCTTTCGAGAAACTACTGATAACACTTGTCAGTAAATCTCATCAGCTCTAACCAGGGACTTTCTGTTATAGCCAATCGAGTATAGCGCAACATCAACTCCTAATACAGGGAGAGACGAAACCCCTCCTATCGCTTACTGCCTCCATGTGACTCGGGACTGTACCAAAAAACCACCTGTTTTTACGACTCATTTGAGCCGTGGTAGGGAGGAAATCAAAGCACAGTGAGAACTACACAAGACACCATGACGATCTCAGGTCTACAGACTAACCTGCACAAGTGTCATCAGAGAACTGCTATCTGACGATATGTATGGTACCATCTAGGAGTTCTCGGTGAGTCCTGTTCGATATACTCATTCTCCAATGAGCACATATGTACAATCTTTGATGTCAGACACCAATGGCTATGGGATCAACCATTGCCCCATACAGGGTCAAGAAACGCACACACTGGTCTACTCTGGAATATTGATGCCCTTTCTCGATACTCTCTCGACTAGGAACTGTTAAGGATGTGTTTATGGACTACACAAGCCCCACTAGTATAATCTGCATCATAGTCCTGATAGTCAAGCCGACATCCTAAGGGTTTTATCAACATGTATCAATGTGATAGTAAACTAAAACAAGTGCACATGTTAAGATAAAGAGCAACCAGATAGTATACTATCATATTGAGCAAGAAAGTCCTCTATATATATGTCCAAGCATCCACTATAATATACAATAATGGCCTCTAGGGCATACATATTCCTAACAACAGGTACCTGAGGAAGACCAAAAAGATATTCTTGGTTTACGATAATGGAGACTTCCAGGTCGAGTCCTTTACCGACTTAAGCTTCCAAAGTGACAATAATGACAGTGAGTCGGTCTTGGTTATGTGTTTACCCTCAACGGAGGGGTGGTCTGTTGGAATAGCTCTAAAAAGGACATCGTCGCAGACTCCATGATGGAGACTGATTACATTACTGCTAACGATGCCGCAAAAGAGGCGGTCTGGATGAAAAAGTTCATTTCTGAACTTAAGGTGGTTCCGTTCATTATCGATCCAATACTTTTGTATTGCAATAATAATGGGGCTATAGCGTTAGCGAAGCAACCACGGTCCCATCAGCGATCCAGACACATCTCAAGGCGGTATCACATGATCAGGGAGATCGTAGATCGCCGGGAGATCAAGGTCCGGAGAGTAGATACAAAGACAATACGGCAGATCCATTTACCAAGGCCCTCCCTCAAGCGCAGTTCGAGCAACTTTTTGAGATGTTGGGTATGCGATATGCTAACGGCTGGCCCTAAAGCAGACGTTGGGCACTCGATACACCAATTACAGGCCTTAGTGCAGGTGAAAGATTGTTGGATATGTATGCCCTAGAGGCCTGTATTGTATAGGATGCTAGGGATATATATGTACATGACAATCTTACTCAGTTATATAGTATACTATTTAGGTTGTCTTTATCAGAACATATGTATTTGTTTTCTTGCTTCTTTGTATTGCTTATACATGTTAATAAATACTTGATTCAGTAGTATACTATTTTGGTTTGTCTTTATCTTAACATGTGCATATGTTTTACTTGATATCACATATGGCTGATACATGTTGATAAAGCCCATAGGATTTTTCTTGACTACCAGCGTTGTGATGGCGAATATACTTGTGGGGTCTGGGTAGTCTATAAGCGCATTCTTAAATGTCCTAAGTCATAGGAGTATCTAGACCGGGTATCGATATTCCAGAGTAGACTTGTGTATACGTTTCTAGATCCCGACAAGGGACGGTGGTTATTCCCACAGCCATTGGTGTGATCACCTAAGATTGTATACAGGTGCTCACTGGGGGTGAGTACACTGGACGGACTCGCCAAGAACTTTTAGATGGTATTAACCTATCGTCACATAGCGGTTCTCAGGTGACATGAGTACAGGTTAGTCTTTAGACCCGGGATTGTTATTTGTCTCGTGTAGGTTCCCACTGTACTTAGATCATTGTCCTACCACGATTCTACTGAGTCGTGCAAAAAGATTTTGGTTGGGTATAGTCCCCAGCCACATGGAGTCAGTGAGCGATTGTCAGGGATTCATCTCTCCCGGTATTGTGAGTCGATATCGTACTGTGTCAGGTTGGCCAGAACCATAAGTCATTGGTCAAGGGAGAAGGGATTTACTGATGGTTAGATCAGTAGTTTTTCGGATCGGTCCTAAGGCACATCGACACGACTTATTGGGTTATTAGGGGTCTGACGTTTACCACCCCTAAATCCGGTATGTGATACACTTAGATGAAGAGACCGGACTGTACGAAGATTGTTACGGATAGGCTCAGTAGGAGTTCGGATGAACTTGCTCGTCGGTGTTCCCCTCCGAAAGACAGCGGCGGAGACGCGATAAACGTCTAGCCTGAATTTCGGGGCAGATGCTAATTGGTGCTATCCGTCCACCTCTCCGAAGATGCCAAGTTGATTTATGGCACCGTGCATCGAAGGTTTAAACGGATGCGGACGATGTAGCAGACTTCGTCAGATTCCCCCTCGTTTGAGGGGTTTTTTATTGTGGGGACGCTCTTCCCTGCAGGCGCAAGCCCCTGCAGTTAATTACGCTACCGCATCGCGGTAACAACTTTCTCCTTCTCCATATAGTCACTTCGTGTCGTGGGTGTTTGTTTTGTGTTTGGTTGCCCGTGGATTGTATACGGAGACTAAGTTATGTTGTCGCCCGTAGAGCGTGGACTAGTCCAAATCCGTATCTTTCTTAGATTTGAATTTGGGGGGTTTGGGTTTAAGGATACATTAGCCTCATTTGAGACTAAGATCAACTTAAACGTTTGTTAAGGATACGTTAGTCTAATTTTAGACTAAGATCAATTTAACGGGATCGTTTAGATCCAACAAGAGAGCAATTGGGCTCTATTGTTTAGTTTAGTGACATTGCGGTCGTAATTAATTTAAGGACATTACGGTCCATTGTTAGTTTAAGGACATCTCGGTCCAATGTTAGTTTTAAGACATCGCGGTCCAATGTTAGTTTTAAGACATCGCGGTCGAGGTTAAGGACATCATAGTCCATGGATTTAAGGGCTCCACAGTCCGTTGTTAGTTTAAAGACATCACGGTCGAGGTTAAGGACATCATAGTCCTTGGGTTTAGGGACCCCACAATCCATTGTTAGTTTTAAGACATCACGGTCGAGGTTAAGGACATCATAGTCCATAGGTTTAGGGACCCCACAGTCCGTTGCTAGTTTTAAGACATCACGGTCGAGGTTAAGGACATCATAGTCCATGGGTTTAAGGACTCCACAGTCCATTGTTATGTGTGGTTGTTGGGACCAGTCATCTCTCTGACGACGTTGAAGGATTACAACGACAGATATCAGAGGAGTAAACAGATGTACCCTCGAACCGATGTGAGTTGGTTGACAGAGCAGATGTGCTCAATTCGAAACAAGTTGAGGACTTATGGCCAAATTGGGCTAAGTCCAATTAAAATGTTTTAACATTTTATTTTTCTAGGCCGTTGAGCCTTTACTTGGGCTTGACCCTTTTACTAATGCTGAGCATTAGATCCTGACAATTTTTGTCTTGTATTGAGTGCATAGCATTCATCAGAATAATGTGTGTTATGACAGTGCGCCACGTGGCGCGTCAGGCGCTTTGCGTTAATTAAATAGCGCATTGCGCTTCTGTCGGGTAGCGCATACGAAGAGGACACGTGTCGCACTTAGCGCTAAGCACTAGTTTGTTAGCGCTAAGAGCTTTTAATTTATGAGTGCATTGCGCTAGTCTGTTGGCGCACCAGTGAGTGACACGTGGTGCGCTTGGCGCTGAGCACCGGCCCATGAGCGCAGTGCTCTGCTTTAGAAGCGCAAAGCGCAGATTTTGTCTCTGGTTGACACGTGGCAGGTTTTAGCGCTGAGCGCCGGTCCAAGGAGCGCAGAAGTGCAATACATGAGTGCAAGTCACTTTTAATAGCGCAAAGCGCATATGATCAATTTTAAGATCAAAGAACAGATTTATGTTCTTCAAAGGAGGCTTTGCCTCAAGATCCAAGAACAAAAGTTCTTGTTTTTATAAAAGGCTCTGCCTTTATAGATCAAATGATCTGTGAATGAAATATTTTACTTCTTTTAGTCTTTTTATAATTCGATCTTTTTGATCTTTTCTTTTTTTTATTAAAGACCTTGGTCTTTTTTTTTTAGATCTCTTATCCTTTTAGAAGATGGTTCTTCTTTTTACGAGATGGTTTCATCTCTATTATCCAAGAACATAGTTCTTTTTTTACCTTGAATATGAAGAAAGAAAATCTTCTTTTTTTTCTAAGAGCTTTCTCTTCTTTTTTCTCAAAGTTTGCAGAGGGTTTTTCTCTCTCTTTTTCTGTATGTCTGTCTCTTTTCCTTTTTTTTATTGAAAAGAAGGATCATTGGTCGTTGGGACCCACCACCTCTCCGACAACATTGAGATATTACAGCGCCATATATCGAAGGTGTGGAAGGATGTACCCTTTGAACCATATCCCACTCATTAGGGGGGAGCTTAAGCTTCTCGCTGCTGAAAAATGCTTCTTTGCGTTCGCGCACGTGCGTCGCACGTGTTGGGCACATATATTTGCACATAGCGCACATGGAGCTTGCGCATATGCGCATTATGGGGGGGAGCAAGCTCCTATGGAGAACGTATCTCCTTTTAATATTATTAAATTTTCTTATATAGTGCGTACGTGCGTTGCATGTGGTGCGCGCATGGCGGGCATGGCGCTTGCGCATATGCGCATTATGGGGAGGAGCATGCTCCTATCTTGGAGAACTAAGCTCCTATGGAGAACTAAGCTCCTTTTAATATTATTAAATGTTCTCATGTGGTGCGCACATGCGTTGCACGTGGTGCGCGCATGGCGGGCACACGTGCGTTGCAGGTAGCGCACATGGCGCTTGCGCGTATGCGCATTATGGGGAGGAGCATACTCCTATCTTGGAGAACTAAGCTCCTATAGAAAACTAAGCTCCTTTGAGAATTGAATCTTTTGAGGATTGAACTCCACCCTTTCTAAGAGGTATCCCCTCTTATTTATATAGGAGTGGTAGAGAAGCCATCTCTCCTTTTCCCGATGTGGCACTAAAAATGCATTCCCCATGTAGTAGAGCATTACTTTAGATTACACGTGCATAGCACATTTGCTCATAACTTTTGATCTCGGATGAATTAGGAGGCCCATAATATATCAAATCAAAGGAATTTTTGAGACACTTTCAATATCATCAAAATTTAGCTGTTTCTCATTCCGGAGTTTGTCAAAATACAGTTCGGAAAATACTGGTTCGCATCTTTTTCCTTAGATCACATATGCATAGACATTTGCTCATAACTTTTGATCTCGGATGAATTATGAGGCCCATAATATATTAAATCGAAGGTTTTTTTGAGATACTTTCAATACCATCAGAATTTAGCTGTTTATCATTCAGGAGTTTGTCAAAATACAGCCCGGAAAATACAGGTTTACATATTCTTAAGCGTATCGCTGTCATTTGATGCCTTGGGCTTTTTTGTGCAGAAATTTTTGGCGGGAACAAATGCCCCCCACTACTTTACCCATGTAAGTGTAAACGTGGGTGAAGTAGTGTAGAGCAATTCATAGTGTATGACCAGTTTCGGGTTGGTATATAATTTTGAGAATCTTGATCTGAGAAGATAACGAGCGGACACAAGCGTCGTCATTTATCATTGACTCAAATCTCGACTCTTAAGGGGTATAGTCCCAAACCCTCAGCTCCATGAGCCGTACCCTTCTATTCCTTTATGTTTTACTCTGGCGTGAAGTAGTTTATATGCTCATGAGTAACTTCTCAATTTCAGTGGCATGTAGATTTGGCAAGTGTGGCCCATAGATGGCAGATAACAGTTAATCTTGAACTCTTTATAAGATAGTGATGGCTTAGGAGACATGGGTAGGATCTGTCACTTAAGACTTTTCAACTTTACGAGCCGTGAGGGTCTCATAAAGAATTTTCTCCCTACCGGTCGAGAGGATCCCGTAGGTGTAATTTCTCCTTAAGAATCGTGAGGATTCCTAAGTGTGTTTTCTCTTGAAAGTCGTAAGGATCTCACAAGAGAATTTACTCCCTTACGAGTCGTGAGGACCCGCAAGTGATGGGTGAAGTTGTCCTTATCCGCATTTCACGGAGTCAGGAGTTGCTCTGGATGCTTCCCACGGGTTCACTGCCGTGTTCTGCGAGGACCAAGCTCCGCTCTGGACGTTTCCCACGGGGTCAGAGTTGACATTATCCGCGTTTCACGCGACCAGGAATTTTTCTCTGGATGCTTCCCACGGGTTCACTGCCGTGTTCGGCGAGGACCAGGCTCCGCTCTGGATGCTTCACTCGGGGTCATTGCCGTGCTCTGCGAGGACCAGGATCCGCTCTGGACGTTTCCCATGGGGTCAGGATTGACATAAGCTACGTTCCACGTAGCCAGAAATTTTGCTCTGGATGCTTCCCACGGGTTCACTGCCGTGTTCGGTGAGGACCAGGCTCCGCTCTGGATGCTTCACACGGGGTCATTGCCGTGCTCTGCGAGGACCAGGATCCGCTCTGGATGTTTCCCACGGGGTCAAGATTGACATAAGCCGCGTTCCACGTAACCAGGAATTTTGCTCTGGATGCTTCCCACGGGTTCACTGCCGTGTTCGGCGAGGACCAGGCTCCGCTCTGGATGCTTCACACGGGGTCATTACCGTGCTCTGTGAGGACCAGGATCCGCTCTGGACGTTTCCCACGGGGTCGGGATTGACATAAGCCGCGTTCCACGTAGCCAGGAATTTTGCTCTGGATGCTTCCCACGGGTTTACTGCCGTGTTCGGCGAGGACCAGGCTCTGCTCTGGATGCTTCACACGGGGTCATTGCCGTGCTCTGCGAGGACCAGGATCCACTCTGGACGTTTCCCACGGGGTCAGGATTGACATAAGCTGCGTTCCACGTAGCCAGGAATTTTTGACTTCATCAGCATTTCACGGAATCAGGGTTTGACTCTCGGTCTTCTGTGTACCGCCGAGTCATGGAACTGGGAGTTGCCGCTGTTCTACTTTGCTTGATGTTGTATTTGTCATAATGAAACGGATGTTGAGATGATCTCCAGGCCATCTGTGAACCGTTGAGATTTGGCTTCTTCTTCTGATGAAACCTGAGGAGGAAAGGGGTGATTCCCTCTTTGTTTGCACCCCTGTATTGTATACAGGGATTGATGTAATATCACCTGTAGGGCATAAATTTCTTATTTTCTTTTATTTTATTTCTTTCCGCGGTGCTCTATCATTTCAGATTTTATATCGCGAAGGTCGCGATTGCCCAATTGTTTCGGCTATTTTTCGCGGTGCTCAATCATTTCGGCTATTTGTTTTGTTTTTACTCGCTGCTTTTTATTGCGAGTTGCCCAATCATTTCGGCTATTTTGCATGCATACATTTTTTTTACTTGCTAATTTTGTTGCAAGTTGCCCCATCATTTCGGCTATTTCGTATGCATGTATGGCTTGTTGGCTTTTCGCTGCAAGCTTGGAATTAGACACCGATTTCGGCATCAGCACCGCTACAACTGGGATATTGCCAGGAGCGAATCATCATTTGCCTTCATTGATGTCGAGCAAAGGTGGCTTAGTAGACAGGGTTAGGATTCTGTCGACTAAGGCTTTTGACTTCATGAGCCGTAAGGGTCTCATAAAGGTATTTCTCCCTGCGAGTCGTAAGGATCTCGTAGGTGTGTTTTCTCCTTAGGAGTCGTGAGGATTCCTAAGTGTATGATCTCTTATAAGTCGTAAGGATCTTACAAGAGTGTTTTCTCCTTATAAGTTGAGAGGACATACAAGGGCAGTTTACCGTACAGACATATCCCTAGCCATGGATGGGATCTTGTTAGGGAAATGTTTATTCGCTCCCGTGGATTGTATACAAGGGTCAGTACTGAACCGCTTGTAGGGCAGTATCGGAGGTTGTGGGGGCTGCTTAAGAACAGGTTTAGGTCCCTGTAGCTCAAGACTTTCAAATCTTATGAGCCGTGAGGGTCCCATAAGAGGGTTCTCCTTACGAGTCGTGAGGATTTCGCAAGTGTGTTTCTCCTTAGGAATCGTGGGGATCCCTAAGTGTGTTGCTCCCTTGTGAGTCGAAAGGATCTCACGCAGGTGGTTTCTCCTTACAAAGTCGAGAGGACCTTGCAAGTGTCTTTTAACGAGATTACGCCCTTTCGGGTTTTCACAAAACTCGCCAGCAGCCCTGCTGTTTTTACTCACGGAGCCCTTTCGGGTTTTCATCCGTGCCCATTTTGCTTATGGACATACCGTTTTCTTTTTTTATTTTTTCTTTTTTTTTTCTTTTTTTTTGTATCAGCTTTGGGATGTTGCAATCCACCGTAGTTTATCGACATCGCGGTCAACGGCTAGTTTTAAGACATAGTGGTCCGTTGTTAGTTTAAAGAAGTTTCCGTCCGTTGTTAGTTTAAGGACGTTTCGGTCCGTGGTCGGTTTAAGGACGTTTCGGTCCGTTGTTAGTTTAAGGATGTTTTGGTTCGTTAACTGGTTACTACTTATAGAGTTTGGGCTTAGGAAGATAGCGAGCGTACATAGGCGGCGTCATCTATTATTGACCTAGGCCATGACTCGTCAAGCGTAGTATTTCTTCAGGAAACGGCCGTTTATTGGCCTGAAAGGTCTTTCACCATGCATGTCCATGAGTAGATAGGCTCCACCCTGGTAGAATTTTTCTATGATATACAGGCCTTCATAGTTCGGCTCGAATTTCCCCCGTTTGGCACGATTGGGGATCATAGGTCTTTTGACCACTAGCACGAGTTCGCCTTGGCGGAATGTCCTCGGTCTAGTCAATCTCTCATATGAGCGCGTTATCTTTGCTTTATAAGCCTCCAGGTTTTGTTGCGCCATGAGCCTGGTTTCATCAAGGGCATCGAGCTCCTCAAGCCGAAGGTGAGCGTTCTCTTCGTCCGTTAGCTCGTAATGAACTGCCACTCGTAAAGAGGGTAGCTCTATCTCGAGGGGGAGTACCGCCTCTGTACCGAATACCAATGCATATGGAGTTGCGTTCGTGGCCGTTTTGAACGTAGTTCGATACGCCCAGAGAGCTTCATGCAGTCTCTCATGCCAGTCCTTCTTATTTCGAGACACCGTCTTTTTCACGATCTTCGTCAAGGTCTTGTTGAAAGCTTCAGCTAGACCATTAGCTCGGGGATTATAGACTGATGAATATCTCCAGTCTATGTTGAGTTGTTGTGCGAAGCGGCTGATCTTGTGGCTTCTGTAGGCTGGTCCGTTATCGGAGATAATCCATCTCGGAGTTCCGAACCGATAAATGACGTGCGTCTTGAAGAAGTGGAGCATATTATCCATCTTTACCTCCCTCAGCGGTATTGCTTCTGCCCATTTGGAGAAGTAATCAGTTGTCGCCAAAATGAATCGATGTCCTCTGGACGATGCTGGTTCTATGGGGCCGATTATGTCAGTCCCCCACATTTCGAACGGCCAGCTAGCCACTGTCGGATGTAGCGGATTCGGATGCAGATGGATGAAGTCCCCGTGAATCTGGCATGAGTGGCACTGCTTCGCGTATTCGAGGCAGTCTTGGATCATCGTGGGCCAATAATAACCTATCCGTTTGATCTTCAGCTTCATCTTCGGCCCGGCTTGGTGAGAACCACAGAGTCCGTCATGAGTTTCTTGGACGACTCTCTTTGCCTCTTCAGGTCCCAGGCATCTTAGCCATAAAGAGTCAAATGATTTCTTATACAGGGTATCATTGACGAAGGCGAAAGATAGGGCTCGCTTCATGAGTTGATGTTTTGAGGACGCATCTTCGGGCGTTCGACGGGATTTGAAATAGTCTATAAAGACTTCTCTCCAATCCTCAGCCTTTTCCTGGTCTTTTATTTGCAGGGCCGTTTGCTCGGTCGCTCCCTTTTCTTTGGATGACTCCGGAGATATTTCTACCGGTGCGAGAACCCGGCGGCTTTGTACCACAATTCTTACGTCATCGAGGTTCTCATCGGCCAATTCTTTAGCAAGCTTGGCTAATGCATCCGCCTTGCTATTTTCTGCACGCGGTATGATTTCCAAGGTGTAGGAAGGTATTTGGGTTAGCAGTTTCCGCACCCTCTCGCCGTACTTTACCAACTCTGGCTTGCACGTTTGATAGTCGCCGTTTACTTGACTAACAACCAGTTGGGAGTCTCCGTATATGAGGAGATTCTTAATCCCCATGTCGATGGCGAACTCGAGACCTGCTATCAAGGCTTCATACTCGGCTTCATTGTTTGTTCTCGGCTCTGTTAAGGAGAAGGCAAAGCGCATTATCCCTCCTTGGGGAGTTACGAAGATGAGGCCTACCCCTGATTTGATTATAGGGGTGCTTTGTTTGCGATTCTTCATGGAGGATGCTCCATCGAAATAAAGTTCCCACCGGGTATCACTTCCATCGATCGTGTCAAACGCATGTTCGTCTGGCAGTTCGCAATTCAAGGGAGAATCGGCAGGTATGGGATGCTCGGCGAGGAAGTCGGCGATGGCATAGCCTTTCACTGCCTTAAGAGGCTGATAAGTTATCGAGAACTCCATCAAGAGCAAGGCCCATTTAGCGAGCCGCCCTGTCAATATGGCCTTTGACATTAAATACTTGAGAGGATCCACCTTCGATATGAGACGGACTTCATGCGCCAATGCATAGTGCCTGAGCTTCGTTATTGCGAAGATCAATGCCAGGTAGTGTTTTTCGATGGGGGAGTAGTTGCTTTCTGCCCCCAGTAGAACTCGACTCAAGTAATAGAGAGCTCTTTCTTTCCCTTGGTTGTTCTCTTATGCCCATAATGCGCCTAAGGAACCTTCAAGGGCGGTTGTATACAGAATGAGAGGCTTTCCCTTGACCGAAGCAGCCAGCACTGGTGGATTCTGCAGATATTGTTTGATTTCGTCCAGCGCACTTTGGCATTTGTGATCCCAGACGAATGGGGTTCCCTTCTTCATCAGGCGACTGTAAGGATGGCACTTGCCTGAGAGATTAGCTATAAATCGTCGAATATACGCGTGCTTCCCTTGGAGAGACCGCAATCGCTTGAGAGTCCTCGGCGGGGGCATCTCCGTAATTGCCTTGATCTTTGACGGATCTATCTCGATGCCTCGGTGTCGGACGATGAATCCCAGGAACTTGCTCGAGGAAACACCAAATGCGCATTTGAGAAGGTTCATCTTCAAGTTGTATTGCCGAAGGCGTTGAAATACGATCTTTAGATGCTCTAGATGCTCCTCGTATGATTTTCTTTTCACCACGAAGTCGTCGATATAGCATTCGACGATTTCATGTATGAGGTCATCGAAGATCTTCGTCATGGCCCTCTGATAGGTGGCACCAGCGTTCTATAGACCGAAGGGCATCACCTTGTAGCAAAATATACCCAAAGGGGTCCGGAAAGCGGTATGTTTCTGGTCCTCGGGATGCATCTTTATCTGATTGTATCCTGATGATCCGTCCATGAAGGAGAAAACCTCGTGAGTGGATGTATTGTCTATCATTAGCTTGGAGACCGGTACTGGGAAGTCATATTTCGGGCAGGCTTTATTGAGATCCCGAAAATCCACACATATGCGTACTGTCCCATTTTTCTTCATCACTGGGACAATGTTGGCGATCCAATCTGGATACTGAACCTCTTGGATGAAACCAGAGTCGATTAGCTTCTTTACCTCGGCGTTGATGCTCATCTCAAGCTCGAGCCGCATTCTTCTCGGCGCTTGTTTGATTGGCTTGACGTCCGGGGATATGGCCAGTTTGTGAACCGCAATCTCTGGGTTTAGTCCTGGCATCTCGGAATAATTCCATGCGAAGCAATCTTTATGCTGCATGAGCATGTCCTTTAGTGTAGCCACCCTTTCTTTAGGCAGCAATTCGCTGACGAACGTCGGCCGCGGGTCACTTGCCGTCCCCAAATCAATTTTCTTGAGGTTATTGTTAGTTGTATGTATGCCCTAGAGGCCAGTATTGTACAGTTGATGTATATTATATTGGATGCTTGGACATATATAGAGAGGACTTTCTTTCTCGATATGATAGTATGCTATCTGGTTGCTCTTTATCTTAACATGTATACTTGTCTCTTTATACTGTGCTATAGATACATGTTGATAAAGCCCTTAGGATGTGTACTTGACTACCTGGACTGTGATGTAGATCATACTAGTGGGACCATGGTAGTCTATAAGTACATCCTTTAATGTTCCTAGTCGTGGGTGTATCGAGACAGGGCATCGATATACCAGAGTAGACTAGCGTATACGCTTCTCGACCCATGAGATGGGCGATGGATGATCCCATATCCATTGGTGTTGGACATCAGAGATGGTATACGGGTGATCAGTGGAGACTGGGTACACTGGACGGACTCGCCGAGAACTCCCAGATGGTATTATACCTCACGTCAGATGGCAGTTCTCTGGTGACACTTGTACAGGTTAGTCTGTAGACCCGAGATCGTCATAGAGTCTTGTGTGATTCCCACTGTGCTTTGATTTTCCACCTTACCACGTCCATGAGGGCGTGCAAAACGGTGGTTTTTTGGTACAGTCCCGAGTCACATGAAGGCAATGAGCGATAGGAGGGGTTTCGTCTCTCCCGGTATTGGGGGTTGATGTTGCGATGTGCTCGATTGGCTATAACAGGGAAGTCCCTGGCCAGGGCTGATTTAGAGATTTGCTGATAAGTGTTACCAATAGTTTCTCAACCCGTTATGAGCCTCACATCGGCACGACTTATCGGTTATTGGGGTCTGACGTTTACCACCCCTAGACTTGATATGCGACATATCAGACGAGGAGACCGAACTGTACGGGAAGTGTTACCGGCAGGCTTTTACAGGAGTTGGAGCGGGCTTGCTTGCTGATCTTCTGATCGCTCAATACCCGGGTAGCCGTTAGGTTCAGCTAGTACCGCTGACGGCTTGTGGGTGCGTGATGTGATCATCACCTACTGCCGGCATATTGACGAGTCTTTAGAGTCCTACACAGAGGTTTTACTGGCTCAGGAAAAACGAAATAGGAGCACGCATGTGATATGTGCGAGACCGAGAATAAATGCGTGTATGTGATACCGTATTCTATTCTCGCGACTTTTTGTATCGGTCGGTTATATATGATATGACCGGGTTATCAAATCAAGTGTTGATTCGATAAGTCGATACAATGGATGTTAGCCGGTTATATGAGATATGACCGGATTATTAAGTCAAGTGTTGATTTAATAATTAAGTGTATAATTGTATATTAGATATACTAATTTACACTTGCTAACACTTGTTCACTTAGGGTTATGTAACGTTTTGAAAATCGTTTCGATGAAATTTCGAAAAAAAACGGTAAAATAAGGGGGTTTTCTGTAAAAAGTCAAAATGCAAATATCTTATTATAAAATTAAATATACATATTCTAGCTATGTAATTTCTAGTATTTGGTGTTTATTGAGCCACTGGTGAAATTTAAAATTTTTTGAAAATTTTTCCGAAATTAATTATTTTAATATTATTTTAAGCCGTCACTAATATATTTAATTAGGGAAAATTACAAATTGGAATGAGTTGAAATAAATTTTGTGCATCATAAAACATTAAATAAAATTTTATCATGTGGTTTTTGAAATGAAATTGTTTGCCAAAACGGTTTAGAAAATATCGAAGAAAAAGGCTTTTTCCGGTGAATTTAGTGTTAATGGAAATTGGGGTATATCATTTATTATTTTTCCCTCACCCACACAAACCTAATTTTCCTTCCTTGGCTGAGCCCATGGCAGCCCATTACCCAAGTTCCTAAAAAAAAATGAGAGAAGCAAAACAAATGAAAGAAAAGGGAAATGAAAAGAAATAGATAAATGAGTATGGACTTTTGACTTTTGTGTTGACTTGAACCTTTCCCACTTGACTTTTTCCCACCTCACACACCCCCCACACTTCTCCCCACCTGCACTTGACCGAGCCCCCCCCTCTTCTTCAGCCCCACCTCATTTCTTCTTCTCTTTTCTCTTCAAAATTTCATCAAAAATCATCAAAAATGCTTGGAAAATTCACAAAAAATCAAGCAAAAATCCAAATCAAAATCCACCTCCTACCCATTTTTCCTTGGCTACCATAGCATGGATCTAGGGATTTAGATTTCAATTTGGGAGGCTAAGTGTGCTTGTGGGATCTTCAAATTTATTTGGGTATAATTCTAACCTTTTTGTTAAATTGTTGTTAATTGTTTTAAGTTAGCTTAATTTGATGTTTAATTGGGTTTTATTGCAACTTTAGGAAATTCAAGACTAGGGTTTGAATTTAATTAGGGTTTTTATCATTAGTTTATGGTTGTAATGAGGAGATTAACATGTAATTGTATGCAAAATCTAAGTTGGTTGCTACTTGCTAATTTGTTAAATTAAAATGGTGATAACTTTGCTAAATTGCTAACTAGGTTTTAAAATCGAATTAAATTGTGGGTTTAAAATTTACGTAATGGTTTCTATGGCATAATTAAGATATTAAGTTATCGTCTTGGTCACTAGAATTGTTAAAACATCATGTTTTGTACAAAATCGGCGAATTGTGCTTGCTAGATTTTCGGAAAAATGACTTTTTAAGTGAAATTGGGGTTTTTGTGAGTTTTAACCTATTTTATATAAAAAATTTGTGTTCGTGAATGTGCAAATGAGTGTATTTGGGTTTTTCTCGATGGTTTGGCGTTTGTACCCCGACGTCGAGGGTTTTTGGGTTGATTTGTGAAAGCAACCATAGGTTTTTACCTATGTGGGATTCGCGCGAGTCGTTTTGGTCATGAGTCAGATTTTAATACGATACGGTGCGTTATGATATGTAGGTACCCCATGTGGACTTCGAGACGACAAGCAAGCGCGTGGCGATGTCGGCACCGGCGAGCAAGGACCAGGTGAGCAGATTTATATCTACGGGGAGAAGTCGGGTGGATGGCGTATAGCACCCCCGCAGTTCGTGGTGATGTATACGAATACGTATACATACATATATATTGATTATAATTTTGAGATTATTGATGATAAAGATGGACTTTTGGGTGTTCTGTGATTGGTTTAGTGTAGTTGCGAAACCCTAGAGTAGGGGTTGCACCTATACACACACACGCGCATACTTGCATACATCCTTTCCTTTACATGTGCGTATATGGGATTATATATTTACGTGTTCACATGGGTATGGGACTATGTGTTCATATACTGGATTGAGGATAGTACTTGGATTTGAGATGAGTCGATGAGATTCGATTTGAAGCCGTGAGATCGGTGATATGACAGGGTTCGTATTTAATATACGACCTGATATTTTAGCGGGTCCTTTGACGTAGTTTTCACACACGTGCATGCATACTTAGGTGATATTAGTATTGTACTAGACATAGGTCAGTACCCTAGACTATGATCTTGGATAAAGAGGATACCAGAGAAATAGTGTGAGGAATATGATATTGACCCATACCCAGATTTGGGGATGCCGTACGACGGATTTACGTACGAGCTATATCTTGATGATTGATCCGCACTCTTGACTTGGGATGTCTGATTATAGATATGGTATCGGATATGATATTATTGAGGCGGGATCACCGACTATATATATGCAGATATGTATATGTATCGACTCAGATGCTAGGCGGTTTCCTTACCTGTAGTTCAGCTTGTTAGTTCAGCCGTATAGTTAAGTGTAGTTGTT
The DNA here is from genome assembly GCA_030015575.1 of Agapanthus africanus. Lineage (NCBI taxonomy): Eukaryota > Viridiplantae > Streptophyta > Magnoliopsida > Asparagales > Amaryllidaceae > Agapanthus > Agapanthus africanus. The sequence continues at coordinate 513,072,092 of JASDDO010000024.1, read as the reverse complement.
AGACTAGATTAGACGCCTACCTATTTCAAACTAACGAATCATGGGTATTTTAAAAGACAGGTCAAGGGATTCTACGGATATTTCAAAAGACGTATCTTTTCTTAAAAACACCGTAGCCCTTATTTTCAAAACACCGCGATTCGTGTTATTTCAAAGGCACTATTGTAGGACTTATATTAGGGTAATGCAGTTTAGTTATCATTGTGTCTAGTATTCAGCTCCCGCATATTATTGCTGTTGCTCCGCATCGCATACTTATTGTAATTCATATTTCATTATTGATATCATGCTGTTAGGACACCATCACCATTACCGATGATGCGTATGTACCACGTACACTTACTTGCCGGCTCACACACATCTTCATCGGTAATTGCCATGTCACGAACACTTTAGAAAATACTATTTCATTTGACATAGGTTGTTAGTTAATAGTTTAGACATGATATTAGTGTACTTGCCTTATATGCTAGTTTAGACATTGTAGTTATTACTTGCTACTTCATGCATGTTATTATTCATTGATATGCCGCATTCATGGATTTTTATGTCCATATTCACTATTTACATGCTATTGAGGATTTGGATTCGGATTTTCATGAGATTTCCTGGATTTGGGGGAAAACCGCAAAACACTTATAAACTTCTTTCTCTTTTTTTTAAGAAAAAGTGTGGTTTTCCCATGATGTATGAGTCGTCCACCATGAGTTTGCTGATGGATTTCGAGACCCGATTCGAGAAGTTGGATGAACCCTTTCGGGTACATGGTGGACCCAGTAAGGTACCCCGGGGCAAGAAGCGCGTGATGATGATGATGTGAGCCTGGCAGGGGAGCACTACCTACCGGTGATTTTACCCGACGCGTCGGATATCCGGAGGATACCGTCGTGGTCTTGAGATGGATGGTAGGGGCCGGTCTGGACTGACGGCGCCCTAGATATTGTTATTGAGACATTGAGATTTCGAGATATTGAGGTACAGAGACTGTGATACAGAGATATCGAGATATTGGGATTACGTTTTGTGCCGATGCTAGGCACTGTTTTATGCTGATTTCATTATGATACCTCATTTTAAAAATACAAAGAAAATCTCACTAAATTATGAAAACAATTCTTCATTTACATGTACTCTGTTTTCATGCATTCATACCTCGTCCATGTGATACATTGCTACCTGAGGCGCTGACACGGGCACATGGGATTGCACTTGGGTTAGATATTTACGCTAGCCTTTGTTATAGGCTGTTGGTTATATATTTGAGGATATATTATGATCGTTGACCTAGGATTGCGTTGTTCATGCGATTTCTGTTCGTAGATGTTTTTCTACTCACGTGTTGGCAACTCACCCCCGTTGTGCCACAGTTTCTTGCAGGTTTTGCCGTACAGGTTTCTTTACGGCTTTGCTGGCACTGCTTCTTTCAAGTGACTTGCTAGTAGGTGGGTTTATTTGTATCGTACCCATCATTATACATTGTATATTATTATTCAGTTGTATCTAGAAGTTCCATCAACCAAACATGTATTTATTTGAGATAGAGACCAGTGATGTTTATTCTTTCGACCTTAGAGTCGCGCGTTGTATTTCTGTGGATTTCTTGTTGTTTTGAGTTTCTATTTGAGTTTTGATCCTCGCCCTGGGCGTTGTATATTATATTGCTTGTGTGGTTGTGACCGTCGATTGACGAAGAGCTAGCTCCCGTTTGGGGATGCCTTTTTATTGATTTCGTATACTATTCATGTTGTATCCCGTTTGGGGGCCAGTATTTACAAAGGAGACTCTGCCGAAATTTTCAGGAAATTTTTGATGTTTTTTAAAAACCCGCATAATTTCGGCTTATGCTATTGAAACCACTTGTTTTAAATTGGTTTTCCTTCACTCTACTACTTTTCTTGGTTTGGATTTCTGGGTTTTCGGCTTACTTAGATTACGTACGCCTCGAGACGTTCGTAGTTTAAGTGTCGGTCATATTCCGTACTTTCGGGACGTGACAAGTTATTTCTCACTTGTACACTACTTTAACATATATATGATATATGTTAAAATGTGTTATCTTATTGTATCATGGTTGATGATACAACATTCATGTGTGTATGAGACATACACCATTCTATGGATTATGATGGGTTATGATTATTTAAGATAATTACAAAATTAGTAGAGTTTTGGAATGAGCATGAAGCTTGTAGAAGCTTACTTTGCTTTAACAAAATCTACTAGCTTTGTCTTTACCTTAGATTCCTTTTAACCCAACCATAATCAATTAGCTATGGTTATGGCTCTACAAGGGTTAGTATATGATACTCACTCACCATGGTTAGAACTCTCACTTGATCATTATACTCATCTCCTTCATTTCTTCTTCTTCTTCAATGCTAAAAAGAAAAAGAAAACTAGGGTTTGATCTAAAGTGAGAAAGATTGTGAGAAACAAAATTCTAAAGAGAACCCACTTCCTATTTCTCCATCCTCTACTAGACTAGCACTTTAGTTTAGGGTGTTTGCTTCACTAATTCTTTAGTTAGTGAAGTAGGAGCTCGAGTCGGAATTCCCTCGACGTAGATCATCTTCGGCCTCGGAGACTTCAAGCAAGGTCGCATCCTTCGCGTCGTGAAGCCATGCAAGAGCCCGAGAGAACCTTGATCGCAGCGAAGGGACTTCAACAAGGGGCAAATGAAGTGAAGGACCGATCTACAAAGGTTGTATTTCGTATTCCATTTAGAATAAAGCTGTTTACTTGCTATATGATTCGCCTAAACTCTAGTATACGATCTTGCTTAGGGTTATTCGGCATATAAAAATTTAATTTTGGCATGGTCGATGCCTTGTAGAGCCTTGTTAGTGTGCCTAGTAACCCTACAGTGGTATCAGAGCCTAGCTAGAGTATTAGGCAATGTGTTAACGAAGTTAAAACCCCGATCGAACCCGAAAACGTCAAAACGACCCCCTCTATGGACTTTTTTCAAAATCTGGGTTTTTTCAGAATTAAAAATACCTAAAAATACAGCAGGGATTTCTAAGCATTACGGTGCAAAATTGGTGACGTCATCCGTATGAACCGCCGCGGTTCCGCGGCAATACCCTGCTTATGCCGCAGAACCGCGGCCGTACAGTGAGTTTTTGAATTGGGGTTTGCACAGTAATACTTTAATTTGATAGTATTATTTTATGGGTATTTTTAAACTGACTCAAGTGTTGAGTATTCTGGGGATCCTTTTGTATTCGTCGATTCGATCGGAAGATTTAATTTCGTATTGTTATTCCGGATAATTTAGAAAGTACTAAAATGTTCGAACGGATATCATTAACTCATTATTTCCCGGCACGAAAAACATTCAAGTGTTGAATTTTTCTCGGGTTTAAATCTTTCGGAAAAACGTGTAAGTGATGTGATGGACCCTCTAGAAGACAACAAACCTTAACTCGATTATGTGACCGTCTTGAACTGCCCTTTGAACCTTAGGGTTTGGGGCAGTACGGCGTGCCACATTTGAGGCGTTGGCTTGACCCTTCTACGGCTGGACCGTTGCTACTGTGACGTATTCTGGAATTTTTGAACTCCGCTCAAGTGTTGAGCTATTTAGGAAATCTTGGGTATTTGATTATTCGATCGAAAAGTTTAATACTGTCTATTTATCTGGAATGTGATACAATATGTGGAATTCACACGGTTAGGCATGAAATGCGAAATATGTGATATTTCGGATTTACGATGTCTAAAGAGATTGTGGATTCCAAATGTTGTAGTTTTACACTTTCTTTTCTGCGACCGTAAGTGTAATATGTGATATCGCCGGTTTCGTTGCTATATGTCAATGACAATTGGGATGCGCATATTTACTTACGTTGATGACATGTGATGTTCTGAGTTGCTGGATATGTTATATTGGATCGTCGCATTCTGAATAGCCGGGGGGGTTTTATGTGAGATGAGAGTTTTTATTTTCATTCATGTAAAATAAAATGTATGTAATATTCTTTTATTGGGGCACTTCCGGGTCGAGGTTGATGTCACCATTTGTATATTATTTACTTTTCCGCACTAGGATAGACCCAAGGAGGGGAGCACAAGTAACTGGGTTCTAGGGTCCAGTGGGAGACCAACTCGAGGAGTCGAGTCCGGGTCTCCTAACCCTAGAATTGGAAGGGTTGCTTGCCGCTCTCGTAGGGGTCTAGGGGTGTGGGTTTGGCTACTCATCGCGACCGTGGAATCCGTGTTTTATAGAGGCTCAAAATAAAACACGGACGTCCTAGTATATCCAATGTTTCATATGTTTCTTCTGCTGCGATATCTGTGATGTGATCATTTGATGTGCTGTGATAGATACTGTATATAGTATATATGATATATTATATAGACGTTACTTATGTTTTACACCCGCGCTAGCCCTGCCCCGCTCTGCCGTTAGTTACCTAACCTAACGGTGCACGAGGGGACATCGAGGCGAATGCGGATGGCATAAGTGTACGTCGTATTTATCTGTGATGTTTAGATGACTTAAATGATGGGACTTCATTAATATGATTAATGAAAGAAAAGAAACCTAAAAGATGTTGTAGAATCAAATTTTTAAATAAAAAGGGTAGCTACAGTTTTGCTTTGCATAGCGGTATATATGATATACCCTGCACCTTATTCGATGAGGAAAGAGCCGAGATCCCTTCACCGGGAGTGACCTCTTTAGCAAAACTGGCAGATGCTACAACACTCGGTTTGACTTTTGACTGCTTTTGGAGTTTTGCTTTGCATAGTGATATATATGATATGTCCTGCACCTTATTCGATGAGGAAAGAGCCGAGATCCCTTCACCGGGAGTGACCTCTTTAGCAAAACTAATGAAAGCCTCAAAATCACTCCATTTCAAAATTTCACTTGATTCTACAACGATATCAAGTTCATTACGCAATAGGTTTTCAGAAAAACCTGTCGTAGCCCTCCGTCATTTTAAATAAGTCCTACTTAGTATTCGTGCTACGTTTGTTGGCCTGCGTCAAGGCGTAGTGTGCGGTAGCTAACTAGTATTTATCTGCTTATGCATATGATGCAGATTGGATTAGGGTAGTCGTGCGACTTTGTTGGCCTGCGTCAAAGGTCGTACGGGTGGATTTGATTCAATCAAAAAATGACGTGTTGAACTTGACTAGCGCACTATGGTTTGTTGGCCTGCGTCAAGGTCCTGGGACGCTAGGGGCAAAATATTATCGGGAATTTCAAGTGTTGAGATTTGCAATGAGATTGCATACCTTCTATGAGATAGTTGGATCCCGATACCCACTGCGAGTAATTGTTACTCCTGGGAGAGTTTTACACAGGACAATTAGCCGATCAAGTAGGTGTCTAGAAAGGTGTCAACGGGGTTACGCATCTGGGAAAACGAGGTTTACTTTAATTAGGTCCGTGCGAAAGCACGGGGAACCTCCCTCAAAGTACCGACACTGGCCTGGCTGAAAGATTGGCGAAGTTGTAGGGTGTAATTAATCCCGGCTAGTCTTTCCTTTTAGGGTTTGAAGGAAGATTTGATAAAAACAGTGGGAGCCATCCTGATTAGATAAAATAATAACCAATCTGATCTTGCAAGAGCATACGCTAAAGTGTTTTCTTCTCTCTCTCTCCAGGTAGCGACCATATCATGCCTTAATCAAGATAATAATATGGATGTATTGACCGAACCCGCATATTATACTGTGCTGGGGAACGTTGGTTCCGTTCTTTCTTATAAGAGTTATAGAACTGAACAGGATATAGGGGAATACCAGGATTCCCATGCCACCCGAATGAAGAAAGTACATGTTGATGCATTTTCTTCGGGTGTGTTCGTTACGGAGAACTGTTTCTCCATTTGCTCTACGTCCCGGGTATTAGATACCGAGTCAGGATCCCATATATGTAATCAGTTACATGGGCTTAGAAAAGGTAGAGAACTTGGAGAAGGTGATAAAGACATAAGGGTTGGAAATGGTGCAATTGTTGCAGCTAAAACCGTCGGGGAATATCACCTTGTATTGCCAACTGGTAATACATTAGTTCTGAATGAATGCTATTACATGCCGAACCTGATATGCAATATTATATCGGTTTCTTTACTAAGTAAAGAGAGATATAATTTTGTATTACAGGATAATGTTATAAACATTTTCCTTAACCAAAAGTTGGTTAGATCAGGCATGTTGTGCAATGGTATTTATGTTCTAAATCAATCAACAGTTCTGAGCATAACAAACACACACAAGAGGAAGAGTTCAGAACTGAACGAATCCTTCTTGTGGCATTGTAGACTGGGTCACATCAATGCGACACGACTAGCTAAGTTGCATAAGGATGGATAATTATATCCGTTTGAATTTTCATCTTATGACACTTGCCAGTCATGTCTCAAAGGCAAGATGACCAAAACTCCGTTTACGGGACACGGAGAAAGAGTTGCGGAACTCTTGGGACTGGTACATAGTGATGTATGCGGTCCCATGTCTACACATGCCAGGAATGGTTCTTCATACTTCATTACATTCACTGACGATCTCTCTAGATTCGGATATGTGTTCCTGATGAAACACAAATCAGAAGCTTTTGAGAAATTTAGAGAATATAAACAAGAAGTCGAGAACCAAACCGGAAAAAGTATTAAAATCCTTCGATCTGATCGAGGAGGTGAATACTTGAGCAATGAATTCCTGGACTTCCTAAAAGAGAATGGGATTCTCTCTCAGCTGACTCCTCCATATACACCACAGCACAATGGTATATCAGAACGAAGAAACCGCACCCTATTAGATATGGTGCGCTCTATGATGAGCACAGCTGAGTTACCTATTTCCTTCTGGGGGTATGCACTGGAAACAGCTGCAGACCTATTGAATATGGTTCCTACCAAATCTGTGCCAACCACTCCATATGAGATATAGAAAGGAAAGAGACCATGTCTTAATTATGTTAAGATATGGGGTTGTCCGGCCTATGTAAAAACACAAAATCCGGACAAACTCGCGGCAAGGTCCATTCTGTGTAAGTTTATTGGATATCCCAAACATTCGCGCGGGTATATCTTCTACCACACTGAGGAACAAAAGGTGTTTGTTTCTCGACATGCCACCTTTTTAGAAAAGGAATTTCTTGAAAAAGAGATTAGTGGCTCTGAGGTAGAACCGGAAGAAGTTCCAGCTGTACAAACCACAACAGAAGATTTGGTAGAACCAGAGGATTTGGTAGTTCCCGATGAACCCCAGCCACTCCGCCGATCTAGTAGGGTTCCTCACCCACCTGAGAGATACTACGGTTTTCTCATGGATGGTGGGAGCGAGGATTGCATCATGGTTGATGATGACCCAACTAGCTTCGAGCAGGCCATCACGAGTGGAGACTCAGTGAAATGGCTGGATGCAATGCGGTCCGAGATGGAATCCATGTACACCAACAAAGTATGGACTTTGGAAGTTGCTCCTGAACGGGTAAAACTCATTGGGAGCAAGTGGATCTTCAAGAAAAAACTTGGTGTAGATGGGAAAGTGGAGACTTTCAAAGCTAGACTTGTTGCAAAGGGTTTTCGTCAAAGACCAGGTGTGGACTATGACGAAACCTTTTCTCCAGTGGCTATGCTTAAATCCATCCGGATCATGCTTGCCATCGCTGCATATCATGACTACGAAATCTGGCAAATGGATGTTAAGACCGCCTTTCTAAACAGTGATTTAGAAGAGTGCGTGTATATGACTCAGCCAGAGGGCTTCGTAGATAGTGGGAGCAGCGGGAAGGTGTGCAAGCTGCTTAAATCCATTTATGGATTAAAGCAAGCATCGCGGAGTTGGAACATCTGCTTTGACGTCGTTATCAAAGAGTTTGATTTCGTCAAAAACGTAGATGAACCTTGTATCTACAAGAAGGTAGCAGAGAGTAAGGTTGTCTTCCTCGTATTGTATGTGGACGACATACTCTTGATAGGAAATGATATTCCTATGCTGCAATCGGTCAAGTTCTTCTTATTACAAAGATTCTCAATGAAAGATCTTGGTGATGCCTCCTGCATATTGGGAATTATGATCTATAGAGATAGATCTAAAAGGATATTGGGATTGTCCCAATCCAGGTACATTGACACCATACTAAAGAGGTTTAGTATGGAAGAGTCCAAACATGGGTTTTTACCCACGATCTCAGGGCTCACTCTCTCCAAAGAGATGTCTCCTAAGACTAATTTGGAGAGAGCTCGCATGCAAGGGATACCCTATGCTTCGGCTGTAGGCTCTATCATGTACGCGATACTATGTACCAGACCCGATGTAGCATACTCACTAAGTGTAGTGACTAGGTATCAAGCTGATCCTGGAGAGAGTCTCTGGACAGCTGTGAAGAGCATTCTCAAGTACTTACGAAAGACTAAAAAGATGCTCTTGGTGTATGGTAACGGAGAACTCCAAGTGGAGTCCTTTATCGATTCGAGCTTCCAGAGTGATAAGGACGACTCTAAGTCGGGATTTGTCTTTACCCTTTACGGAGGGGCGATTAGCTGGAAGAGTTCCAAGCAGGAAACCGTGGCAGACTCGACGATGGAGGCTGAATACATCGCTGCCAACGATGCTGCCAAAGAGGCTGTCTGGATCAAGAAGTTCATTACTGAACTTGGAGTGGTTCCATCCATTGAGCATCCAATACCTTTGTATTGTGATAACAATGGAGCGGTGGCTTTGGCCAAGGAACCCAGGTCCCATCAGCGATCCAGGCATATTCTGAGGCGGTATCACCAGATCCGGGAGATAGTTGATCGCCGGGAGATCGAGGTCAGGAGGGTTGACACGAAGAACAACACAGCGGATCTACTCACGAAGGACATTCCCCAGATACAGTTTGAGAGACTCTTTGGGATGCTCGGGATGCGATACTACAGCAGCTGGCCCTAGTGCAAGTGGGAGATTGTTAGTTGTATGTATGCCCTAGAGGCCAGTATTGTACAGTTGATGTATATTATATTGGATGCTTGGACATATATAGAGAGGACTTTCTTGCTCGATATGATAGTATGCTATCTGGTTGCTCTTTATCTTAATATGTATACTTGTCTCTTTATACTGTGCTATAGATACATGTTGATAAAACCCTTAGGATGTGTACTTGACTACCTGGACTGTGATGTAGATCATACTAGTGGGGCCATGGTAGTCTATAAGTACATCCTTTAATGTTCCTAGTCGTGGGTGTATCGAGACAGGGCATCGATATACCAGAGTAGACTAGCGTATACGCTTCTCGACCCATAAGATGGGCGATGGATGATCCCATATCTATTGGTGTTTGACATCAGAGAGGTATACGGGTGCTCAGTGGAGACTGGGTACACTGGACGGACTCGCCGAGAACTCCCAGATGGTATTATACCTCACGTCAGATGGCAGTTCTCTGGTGACACTTGTGCAGGTTAGTCTGTAGACCCGAGATCGTCATAGAGTCTTGTGTGATTCCTACTGTGCTTTGATTTCCACCTTACCACGTCCATGAGGGTGTGCAAAACGGTGGTTTTTTGGTACAGTCCCGAGTCACATGGAGGCAATGAGCGATAGGAGGGGTTTCGTCTCTCCCGGTATTGGGGGTTGATGTTGCGCTGTGCTCGATTGGCTATAACAGGGAAGTCCCTGGCCAGGGCTGATTTAGAGATTTGCTGATAAGTGTTACCAGTAGTTTCTCGACCCGTTATGAGCCTCACATCGGCATGACTTATCGGTTATTGGAGTCTGACGTTTACCACCCCTAGACTTGATATGCGACATATCAGACGAGGAGACCGGACTGTACGGGAAGTGTTACCGGCGGGCTTTTACAGGAGTTGGAGCGAGCTTGCTTGCTGATCTTCTGATCGCTCAATACCCGGGTAGCCGTTACGTCCAGCTACTACCGCTGACGGCTTGTGGGTGCGTGATGTGATCATCACCTACTGCCGGCGTATTGACGAGTCTTTAGAGTCCTACACAGAGGTTTTACTGGCTCAGGAAAAACGAAATAGGAGCACGTATGTGATATGTGCGAGACCGAGAATAAATGCGTGTATGTGATACCGTATTCTATTCTTGCGACTTTTTGTATCGGTCGGTTATATATGATATGACCGGGTTATCAAATCAAGTGTTGATTCGATAAGTCGATACAATGGATGTTAGCCGGTTATATGAGATATGACCGGATTATTAAGTCAAGTGTTGATTTAATAATTAAGTGTATAATTGTATATTAGATATACTAATTTACACTTGCTAACACTTGTTCACTTAGGGTTATTTCTCACTTATACACTACTTTAACATATATATGATATATGTTAAAATGCGTTATCTTATTGTATCATGGTTGATGATACAACATTCATGTGTGTATGAGACATACACCATTCTATGGATTATGATGGGTTATGATTATTTAAGATAATTACAAAATTAGTAGAGTTTTGGAATGAGCATGAAGCTTGTAGAAGCTTACTTTGCTTTGACAAAGTCTACTAGCTTTGTCTTTACCTTAGATTCCTTTTAACCCAACCATAATCAATTAGCTATGGTTATGGCTCTACAAGAGTTAGTATATGATACTCACTCACCATGGTTAGAACTCTCACTTGATTATTATCCTCATCTCTTTCATTTCTTCTTCTTCTTCATTGCTAAAAAACCGGAGAAAATCCGTTCCTCGATTCTGCTCGAAACTAAACTAATAAGATGCAAACTGAAATAAAAAGAAAACTAGGGTTTGATCTAAAGTGAGAAAGATTGTGAGAAACAAAATTCTAAAGAGAACCCACTTCCTATTTCACTATCCTCTACTAGACTAGCACTTTAGTTTAGGGTGTTTGCTTCACTAATTCTCTAGTCAGTGAAGCAGGAGCTTGAGTCGGAATTCCCTCGACGTAGATCATCTTCGGCCTCGGAGACTTCAAGCAAGGTCGCATCCTTCGCGTCGTGAAGGCATGCAAGAGCCCGAGAGAATCTTGATCGCAGCGAAGGGACTTCAACAAGGAGCAAATGAAGTGAAGGACCAATCTACAAAGGTTGTATTTCGTATTCCATTTAGAGTAAAGTTGTTTACTTGCTATAAGATTCGCCTAAACACTAGTATACGATCTTGCTTAGGGTTACTCGTCATATAAAAATTTAATTTTGGCATGGTCGATGCCTTGTAGAGCCTTGTTAGTGTGCCTAGTAACCCTACAGTAATCTGCAGTGGTATGTATTCCATCTTCCAGCTCTTTAGGCGCCGGTGGAAACTCTGAGATCACCACGTCATCATTGTTTTCGAAGCACCAGGGGAGATTATTCATACCGTCGAAGTCTTCTTTTGATAACGTTATCACGTGACAGGTACGAGCTCGCTTCCAAGACCGACGTTGATCTGGTTCTACCCTCGTGGATTTGGGTTCATCCTTTTGCGGCGGGGTTACCCTCCAGCTGCTGGATAGAGCGAACCTGCCCTGTCGATATTGATCTTCGACCCAGTTCTTGAAGGTGAAGCAGTCTTCAATAGGATGTCCTATTGCCCTATGTAACGTTTTAGAAATCGTTTTGCGAATTTTTCCGTTTTAGGGTAAAATAGTCGGTATTTTCCGTTTTAACCCGATTTCGATCAAATATCCGTAGAAACTTACCGGCACCTATTTTAGCTAAAATAAAGCTTGTGCGCAAACTTTGGGGGTATATAGGAGCTTTTGGTTCAGATAGAATTTTTTTCCCAAATAAAATATTATTTTAGCCGGTAAAATATGCACGTAAATCAAGAAATTTCTTCTAAATGAAAATCCTTGGAAATCATCACTACAATTATTTTAGAACCTTCTTTTTAAATTTTTATATTTTTTTGGGTCAATGAAATTATTATTTTAAGTTGTTATTTTTATGCACTTAATTAATGGTTTCATTATGTGTATCATTTTGGCAATTTTCCTTGTTCTTTCCTTCATGGCCGAAATGAGGTGGCTGCCAATTTCTTTTGGACTTTGGGTGAGTCATTGGTTTAATTTACATTAATTTAGGCATGGGATTTTTTTTTCATGACTCATGCTTTGGATTTTAATGTTCTTTGTCAAGTTAAGGATATTTTGGGTTGATATTTGTGTGGTCTTTCTCTGGGAATGGCTGTGGGTTTTCTTTGATAAGGATTTTTCTTTTGTTGCATTGATTAATTTATTAGGTGGCTATCCATTTCTCATCAATTCATTACACTCACCAACACTTGCTCACACTCACCACTTCATTTTCCTTTAACCTCACCACTTATCAAATTTCCAGCAAGCAATTTCGAAACCCCAGAGAGAAACTTTCTAGTGATGGCCGAGCCCTTTTTTATGCAGCCATTTTTTTTTTATTTGTACACAAATCTATTGCTCACATATTTCCCTTCTTGTTGGCCACTTCAATTTACCTCCATCCAATTCCTTGGATTCCTTGAGACAAACTATTTTACATTCTCTTTACTTCAATCTTGGACTTATCGGATAGCAAACTTGAGTTTCAAATCAAATTTGGAGGTATAAAATCCTAACCCTAATCCTTATCTGTTGTGTTTAATCATTAACTTGCTTATTATTGCTTAAAAATTCATGTTTTGCTAATTCATGATAATTAGTATAAATTGCAAGTTAGGTTTTTGTATGGTTAAAGTGGTTAATCTTGAAGCTTAGATTTGGAAAAGTGAAGTATTTTGTGAAAATGATAATTGTTATATTTCCTAATTACCTAATTAGCTTAATTACAAACTAGAATTTTGCTAATCCTAATTTTGCGAGATCTAAAATTATAGTAAAGGTTTAAATGGTTTAACCTTGCTATTTGAAAATGTTTGTAAATTATAGTTTTGGTAAAGTTTGTAGTTTTGTGCTAAAACGTTAGATACTGCTTACTAGATTTCGGTAACTTTTAGGCGTGGGTTTCTTTTGACATTGCGACATTATTTATATTGAGACCACGTTTATTATTGTGTTTTGAATGCGCGATCGGGATGATCGGAATCCGTGTTTCGTAGTTTAGCGACACTAGTTAGGGTTTTTGGCCGATGTCGTGCGGGATTGATCCGCTAAGTGTGCAGTGTAATTTTCAGGGCGTTATCCTTGCGTTTCATTGTCTTTTCGTCGATGCAGGATATTTTGCTTATGTGAAGTGTTTGTGAAATTTTAGGTTCACAAGCAGGGACTTCGGACGCTACGACAAAAAGGGAAAACAGGTGGTAGGCTTCACTTAGCCAGGAGCGTTGGTGAGTAGATTTAATATCTACAGGGGAATCGTCTGCATGGCGTTATGCGTCTGGGCTAGAAATGACTTGACTTGTCGCATATTCTATTTCATATTTAGAATTGCGCATTCACCCTACTGCTTAGTTGTTGTTGTGCTTGGACTAGTATCCTTAGGACACTGCACTATTATTGACGGCTTATGTTGCACGAGCACTGATTGTATGGCACACACACCGTCAATAATTGCCATGTCACGCACAACCCACATATAGAAATGCTATTGTTTGGTTAGGAATATTGAGACAATGATTCATATTTCTTATCGCATATGACATTTAGCATACATGTACATCCACATGCTTACACATATGCCTTCACATACTTACGTGTTAGATACCTGTATACCTATAGAGTATCGTACCATTAGTGATAGGTACATACACACTTTATGTCATAGCTACATGTATACTTTGCAAACATATTTCACTTATACCCAGGGGGTATACTACATCATTACTTATAGGTAGATACATATATCTTGCTATACCTTACTGTTTACACATATATCTGGTTATAGCTACATGTTTACCTTTACTTGATATTATTTAGAATTGGAGAAATTAGGAATAGCACAATATTTATATTAACTTGTTGCAGCTAATTAGCGGCTTTTCCTTTATATGCTTACATTTCAGCTTTATGTTGCATATATTATATTCATGGATTTTCGCATTGTGATATAGATTTTTTCATGATGTTTTCTGGATTTGGGGACCGTGGGAGTTCATGAAATTATGCATTATTTGAAAAACCCGGTTTCCCTTGATATGATATTTCAGTATCCACCATGAGATTTATCGGTTCTGATTATATACTCCATACGAGGAGTGGTGTCGTATGAGGGTACATGGTAGGGCCCGGTACGGTTCCCCTTGGCAAGATGATCGACGGTCCATACCGATTGAGCATGGAAGGTGGGCAAGTACCTACCGGTGACATTACCAATGACTCAGCGGTTATCATGTGGATACCGACGGGAGTCATGTACGTATAGATACGTCGAGGGGCGAGGGTCAGAGCTAGGCACTCGTGCTTTCGGGATAGCGTATGATACGTACCTATCAGGGTGCCAGTCATGGTGACAGCACCTGATAGATCAGCATTTCTGTGTCGATGCTTGACACATTGGTTTCATGATATTTCTTTTACTCCTTTGTATATATAACAGGGGATTAAGTCGCTGTTATATATGCCCTTACACCAATATTAGTGGAATGGGACGCTAATATATGTGTATTGACATTAATTTATATACATCATCATATTTATTCATGCAAATATACCTAGAATGTAAAGGACTCGTTGACATTGGATTTAGGACATTTGAGAATTCATTTGATATTGATTACAGGATATAGATGAGATTGCTGATTTTGTACACTCGGGATATGTGAGATCTACTTGATATTGTACATTCGGGGTATACGAGATACACTTGATATTGTACATACGGGATATGTGAGATCTACTTGTTAGTGTACATTCAGGATTTGTGAGACTTATATGATATGAGAGCCAATTTGGGGGCTGATTTGAGGAAATTGGGATTTGGATTGTCTTGATGGATTTTGATCCTACCACGATGTCAGGATTCCGTGGAAATGACATATTTCATTCCATACTCCACATTTATTGTTTATGCACTGCTTCATATATTAGTTGTACCTGATAGAGTACCTTTCATGACTATTGCATTTACATACCTTTATTTATATGCATTTCTTCATGTGTTAGTTGTACCTGTTAGAGTACCTTTCATGACTGTTGCATATATACATTGTCATATCATTACTTCATGTATTAGTAGTACCTGATTTAGTACCTTACATGATTGTTGCATATAGATTGTCATATTATTGCTTCATGTATTAGTTGTACCTGTTAGTGTACCTTTCATGATTATCGCATTCATATGACCTTTTACTGCTTTTAGCTTACATATGTTAGATTCGCGCTGTACGTGCATACTTGCGATTACCTGCATATGTTATTTACTATTCACGAGTTGGCAACTCACCCCCATTGTGCCACAGGATTTTGCAGGTTGTTTCCCCAGAGTAGTCGAGGCAAGCTATTCATCTATCTTATCATCTTTTGCTGCGGATACCGCATCAGCTCACAGTGTGCAGTTTGCTTAGGTGGGTTTTGTGGTTATTCGTTTTTGTATTGTATATTCGTTATATCCTTGTACTCACCATCTACCATTATCTTGTATGACTTAGAGACTTGATATGAGGACGATATTGTATATTTTGGGGACTTGGATGTCTTTTATGCAGTTTTACTTATATCGTCTTTTATTACTTCGCTACGGCGTCTTATATCTGTTGTGGTGGTGGTTTTTCGCCGTTGGGCGTGGATTTGCTCCCGTTGGGGATGCTTTACTTTATATTTTTGTTGTACCTATTTTTGGGGTTGGTTTTTACAAAGGAGGTGCTGCCGAAATTTTCAAGAAAGAAAATTAGACTTAAAGAATTTATACTTGAGATTTTCAAAAGATTAAACAATGTTTCTTATCTTTTCTTGTCTTTTAATGGTTTAGATTTCTGGGTTTTGGATTTCTTTTACTGCGTTACGCCTGTAGACGTTGCGTAGTATTAGGGCCGTCACGTGCCAATTTCGGGTCGTGACAAAGTTGGTATCAGAGCCCTAGGTTTTACCTTTCAGAGTGTAAGATGACCTTGGTATGATGGAGTAGGTAGCTTAAGAAGAGTAACGTAGTGTGTGTATGTCCGCGGCATACTCACGATGCGGTACTCCGCCTAAAGTGACCTAAGTATAAATTGCTTGAAATTCCTTCCTTGATATATATCCTTGAGATTCGATTTCCGTGTTCATATCGAATCCTATCTCTATTTATAGCCTTTGCCGCCAACGGCTATGGGGACTCAGAGTGATGCAGCGAGGGCCGAGATCAGAGTTGACTCGGGTAGGTCAAAGACTGACCAGGATGGCGCGCTCGTTGCACAGGAGCATACGGATCCGCCTTCGACAGATAGTATTGCTAGGCTTATGGCAGAGATGCAGGACTTGCGCCAGACGATGAGTTCATTGGTTGAGACCGTCCGAGCGCAGCGATAGGAGGTTATCCTTCCTATTACTCAGTTGTTCCTTGCAATAAGCATGCAGCATTCCGTCACTTACATAGCACTAGTAGATGCAGCCCCAGTTGATGAGGCACGCCTTCCAGAGACTTTGGGAGTTCCAGAACAGTGGAGGACTAGTACCGGTGTACCAGCCCAGAGACCGAGGCATAGTCGTCGAGACAGATTTCATAACCGTCGCGGGAGTAGCTGAGGCTTGGGACGAGGAGAGTCGGTTAGCTAGATCAGCCGTTCGTTGTGTTAATTTCTGTCAGCAATTCTTTTATTGCGCGACACGTAATTCAGTCGTGTGCCAATCGGATAGGAGATAGAGATTCATCCATCGTTTTGATCCTTCTAGAGATGTTGGATTTGACGTTCTCCTGGGCACGGACTGGTTACCTACATGCTATGCGTCTGTGGACTGCCATGAGAAAACAGACAGGGTTTGTTTTCCCCGCGAGTCAGTTCTTGTTGTGCATAGGAGGGCAGTGGTGCCGCCTCACACAGCTTGAATTCAGCCTTTTTCGCTAGTCGGCTTTTGAGGAGAGGATGTCGAGGATTCTTGACGTTCATTCGTGATACCGGAGCCACAGTGGGTTTGTTGTACCGGGTTCCTTCGTGCGAGAGTTTTCCGACGTTGTTCCAGATAAGCCGGCGAAGCTTATGGAGCTTAAGGATCAGCTGCCGAGTTGTTTGTTGGGGGGCTTGTGTGTCTAAGTGTTTCGCATTGGGGAGCTCCTATTTCTGTTCGTCAAGGAGAAAGACGGCAGTTTGAGGTTTTGTATTGATTGATCATCAATTGAACTGGCTTACGGTGCGGATAGGTATCCGTTACCTCGCATTGACGATTTCTTTGCTCAGCTTCCGAGTGCGAGAAATTTTCTAAGTTTGTTTGGGATCAGGTCATCGTTGTTGCGGGTTCGGAGTGATGACATTCCGAAGACTGCCTTGTGCATGCTACGGGCCTTGTGTGTTTTGGTGGTGTCATTGGACTCACCAATGCCCTAGCAACATTCGTACATATGATGAACCAGATTTCTTTAGGCCGTTCCTCGACTAGTTATTGTTGTGTTATTGACGACATTCTGGTCTATTCAATGTGTCGTGAGGGACAGGAGTAGCACTTGAGGATTTGTTTTGCAGACATTGGGAGAGCCCCAGCTGTTGCTAGATTCTAAGAGTGTTCCTTCATGCTTGTTTGTGTTGACCCTAAGTCTTATAGTTACGGGAGACGATTTTCGTATGGTCCCGAGGAAGATCGAGGCCGTACAGCTTTGGCCTGGGCTTGAGTACGGACGGAGGTCCGTAGATTTTTGGGCTTAGCCGGTTTTTACCGCCGTTTCGTGCAGGATTGCCTGTGTATCGCTGCACAGTTGACTGGACTGTACGGAAAGGAGGTTCTTTTTCCTTGGACTGAGGCATGTGTGCGGAGTTTTCGGCAGTTGGAGATTCGATTGACAACTGTACCAGTTCTTTCTTTTCTTTCTGGTTCGGGCGACTTTGTTGTTTAACTGTGATGTTTCGCGAGTGGGGCTCGATTGTGTAATGAGGTGACACTATAGAGTTATCGCTTTTGCTTCCCGCCAGTGGGAGGAAGTACGAGCAGGATATCCCACTCATAATCTGGAGAGGGCCGCAGTGGTCGTGCGTCGAAGATTGGAGACATTACTTGTACGGACAGTCGTGTCAGATTTTCACGGACCACCAGAACTTAATGTACATCTTCCTGCAGCGGGTTTTTATTGTTGAGACAGCGCCGTTGGATGAAGCTTGTATAGGATTGTGTTTGTGAGATCCTCGTTACCCGTGGCAAGGCGATTGTGGTAGCTGATGCTGGAGTCATAGGCCCGGGGTTAGCTTGTTCCAGCTGTGCGCAGTGTTGAGATAGTTTTCTGCAGATTTACAGTTCTTATGCGATCGTTGAGTACAGCTTATGTTCGCCTCTACTGAGGGGATAGCTTGCTCATGTCCGCGCCCGACCACTTTTCCTTAATCGCTTTCGCGAGGACTGCCCGCCGATGCTCGTTCGTCAAAGATTCTTGAGCATACTTGGCTAGGTAATGATTCGGAGTCCTTGATTTGTGACAAGGGTATGCTAAGTTTAGGAACCCGTTTTTGTACCTGATACTATTGGGTAGAGATGTGAAATCCTAGAGTAGGCACATATATCAACTCTCTGTACTTATTCAAGTTCCACCAGCATTTGACGTGACTTGTGAGATAGTTACGGGTGGGCAAGGATGTAAAAAGAAGTTTCGGATTTCGTTTCGAGGTGTCTGTCTTGTTGTGTATTAAGGTTGAGTATCTGAGACCGGCTGGAGAGTTGCAACCTTTAATCGTTCTGGAGTGGGAATGGGAGCAGGTCTCCATGAATATTCGTTGTGGCGTCTACCCAGTTTTAGTCTGGGTGTGACTCCATTCGGATGCTAGTTGTCCGGTTATACTCGGGTTGCTCAGTTGTCCTTGGTTAAGTTTGTGCATTGCACGGAGTTCCTTCATGGGTCGTATCCAAATAGGTCACCCTATTCGCTTGCCGTCTTGGGCAGGGATTTCAGGAAGCCTTGGGTACTGGTTGAGCTTTAGCTCCGTTTTTCCATCCGCAGGATGATGGTTTTGTGAGAGCAGGCTATACCGACTCTGGAGGATATGCTTGTGCGTACGTATTAATTGTTGTCGGCAGTTGGGATCGTCACTTGCCATTGTTAGGATTCTCCGTCGATAGCTGTTATCAGGAGGCACTCCAATTGGCAACCTTTAAGTTTTGTTTGTTAGGTGGTGTCGATCTCCAGTCTGTTTTTCTGACTCTACGAGATTAGGTTTTTTGGACCCCAGCTAGTCTAGAGACTTCGGAAATGATCCAGTTGGTTCAGATCAGGATGATGACAGCTCAGTGCAGACAGAGGTCTTATGCCGACCATTGTGGTCGCAGACTTGAGTTCGCAGTGGGAGCTCATGTATTCCTACGGATTTTTCCGATGAATGGCGTGTTGAGTTTTGGGAAGTTTTGTTCCAGAATTGTGGGTCATTTTAAGATCCTTAAAAGCGAGTTAGTTCCGTTGCCTTTGATTTGGCACTTCCGCCCAGATTATTGAGTGTTCACCCCGTATTCCTTGTGTCGGTACTTTGCAATTACCTTCATGACCTTTCTCACATGATTCGGCACCAGACCATTTGGTTTGGAAGCGATTGTTTCGTTCACCGACAGCCAATTGTGTTAATGGCTCGACAGGTGGAGAAACTTCAGTCAAGGGTCTTGCCATCTGTGAAGGGTTTTCTTGGACGTAGCCGTATAGTGAGGCGCTCACTTGGAAGGCTGCGAGCGAGATTTAGGAGTTTTGTAATCTTCTCTTTGAAGGTACGCTTAGTAAAAATTTTAAATTCGGGGACGAATTTCTTTAAGCGGGGAAAATTGTAACGTTTTAGAAATCGTTTTGCGAATTTTTCCGTTTTAGGGTAAAATAGTCGGTATTTTCCGTTTTAACCCGATTTCGATCAAACGTCCGTAGAAACTTACCGGCACCTATTTTAGCTAAAATAAATCTTATGCGCGAACTTTGGGGGTATATAGGAGCTTTTGGTTCAGATAGAATTTTTTCCCAAATAAAATATTATTTTAGCCGGTAAAATATGCACGTAAATCGAGAAATTTCTTCTAAATGAAAATCCTTGGAAATCATCACTACAATTATTTTAGAACCTTCTTTTTAAATTTTTATAGTTTTTTTGGTCAATGAAATTATTATTTTAAGTTGTTATTTTTATGCACTTAATTAATGGTTTCATTGTGTGTATCATTTTGGCAATTTTCCTTGTTCTTTCCTTCATGGCCGAAATGAGGTGGCTGCCAATTTCTTTTGGATTTTAGATGAGTCATTGGTTTAATTTACATTAATTTAGGAATGGGTGTTTTTTTTCATGACTCATGCTTTGGATTTTAATGTTCTTTGTCAAGTTAAGGATATTTTGGGTTGATATTTGTGTGGTCTTTCTCTGGGAATGGCTGTGGGTTTTCTTTGATAAGGATTTTTCTTTTGTTGCATTGATTAATTTATTAGGTGGCTATCCATTTCTCATCAATTCATTACACTCACCAACACTTGCTTACACTCACCACTTATTTTCCTTTAACCTCACCACTTATCAAATTTCCAGCAAGCAATTTCGAAACCCCAGAGAGAAACTTTCTAGTAATGGCCGAGCCCTTTTTTATGCAGCCATTTTTTTTTATTTGTACACAAATTTCTTGCTCACATATTTCCCTTCTTGGCCACTTCAATTTACCTCCATCCAATTCCTTGGGTTCCTTGAGACAAACTATTCTACATTCTCTCTGCTTCAATCTTGGACTTATCGAATAGCAAACTTGAGTTTCAAATCAAATTTGGAGGTATAAAATCCTAACCCTAATCCTTATCTGTTGTGTTTAATCATTAACTTGCTTATTATTGCTTAAAAATTCATGTTTTGCTAATTCAAGATAATTAGTATAAATTGCAAGTTAGGTTTTTGTATGGTTAAAGTGGTTAATCTTGAAGCTTAGATTTGGAAAAGTGAAGTATTTTGTGAAAATGATGATTGTTATTTTTCCTAATTACCTAATTAGCTTAATTACAAACTAGACTTTTGCTAATCCTAATTTTGCGAGATCTAAAATTATAGTAAAGGTTTAAATGGTTTAAGCTTGCTATTTGAAGATGTTTGTAAATTATAGTTTTGGTAAAGTTTGTAGTTTTGTGCTAAAACGATAAATACTGATTACTAGATTTCGGTAACTTTTAGGCGTGGGTTTCTTTTGACATTGCGACATTATTTATATTGAGACCACGTTTATTATTGTGTTTTGAATGCGCGATCGGGACGATCGGAATCCGTGTTTCGTAGTTTAGCGACACTAGTTAGGGTTTTTGGCCGATGTCGTGCGGGATTGATCCGCTAAGTGTGCAGTGTAATTTTCAGGGCGTTATCCTTGCGTTTCATTGTCTTTTCGTCGATGCAGGATATTTTGCTTATGTGAAGTGTTTGTGAAATTTTAGGTTCACAAGCAGGGACTTCGGACGCTACGACAAAAAGGGAAAACAGGTGGTAGGCTTCACTTAGCCAGGAGCGTTGGTGAGTAGATTTAATATCTACAGGGGAATCGTCTGCATGGCGTTATGCGTCTGGGCTAGAAATGACTTGACTTGTCGCATATTCTATTTCATATTTAGAATTGCGCATTCACCCTACTGCTTAGTTGTTGTTGTGCTTGGACTAGTATCCTTAGGACACTGCACTATTATTGACGGCTTATGTTGCACGAGCACTGATTGTATGGCACACACACCGTCAATAATTGCCATGTCACGCACAACCCACATATAGAAATGCTATTGTTTGGTTAGGAATATTGAGACAATGATTCATATTTCTTATCGCATATGACATTTAGCATACATGTACATCCACATGCTTACACATATGCCTTCACATACTTACGTGTTAGATACCTGTATACCTATAGAGTATCGTACCATTAGTGATAGGTACATACACACTTTATGTCATAGCTACATGTATACTTTGCAAACATATTTCACTTATACCCAGGGGGTATACTACATCATTACTTATAGGTAGATACATATATCTTGCTATACCTTACTGTTTAGACATATATCTGGTTATAGCTACATGTTTACCCTTACATGATATTATTTAGAATTGGAGAAATTAGGAATAGCACAATATTTATATTAACTTGTTGCAGCTAATTAGCGGCTTTTCCTTTATATGCTTACATTTCAGTTTTATGTTGCATATATTATATTCATGGATTTTCGCATTGTGATATGGATTTTTTCATGATGTTTTCTGGATTTGGAGACTGTGGGAGTTCATGAAATTATGCATTATTTGAAAAACCCGGTTTCCCTTGATATGATATTTCAGCATCCACCATGAGATTTATCGGTTCTGATTATATACTCCATACGAGGAGTGGTGCCGTATAAGGGTACATGGTAGGGCCCGGTACGGTTCCCCTCGGCAAGATGATCGACGGTCCATGCCGATTGAGCCTGGAAGGTGGGCAAGTACCTACCGGTGACATTACCAATGACTCAGCGGTTATAATGTGGATGCCGACGGGAGTCATGTACGTATAGATACGTCGAGAGGCGAGGGTCAGAGCTAGGCACTCGTGCTTTCGGGATAGCGTATGATACGTACCTATCAGGGTGCCAGTCATAGTGACAGCACCTGATAGATCAGCATTTCTGTGTCGATACTTAACACATTGGTTTCATGATATTTCTTTTACTTCTTTGTATATATAACAGGGGATTAGGCCGCTGTTATATATGCCCTTACATCAATATTAGTGGAATGGGACGCTAATATATGTGTATTGACATTAATTTATATACATCATCATATTTATTCATGCAAATATACCTAGAATGTAAAGGACTCATTGACATTGGATTTAGGACATTTGAGAATTCATTTGATATTGATTACAGGATATAGATGAGATTGCTGATTTTGTACACTCGGAATATGTGAGATCTACTTGATATTGTACATTCGGGGTATACGAGATACACTTGATATTGTACATACGGGATATGTGAGATCTACTTGTTAGTGTACATTCAGGATTTGTGAGACTTATATGATATGAGAGCCAATTTGGGGGCTGATTTGAGGAAATTGGGATTTGGATTGTCTTGATGGATTTTGATCCTACCACGATGTCAGGATTCCGTGGAAATGACATATTTCATTCCATACTCCACATTTATTGTTTATGCACTGCTTCATGTATTAGTTGTACCTGATAGAGTACCTTTCATGACTGTTGCATTTACGTACCTTTATTTATATGTATTTCTTCATGTATTAGTTGTACCTGTTAGAGTACCTTTCATGACTGTTGCATATATACATTGTCATATCATTACTTCATGTATTAGTAGTACCTGATTTAGTACCTTACATGATTGTTGCATACAGATTGTCATATTATTGCTTCATGTATTAGTTGTACCTGCTAATGTACCCTTCATGATTATCGCATTCATATGACCTTTTACTGCTTTTAGCATACATTTGTTAGATTCGCGCTGTACGTGCATACTTGCGATTACCTGCATATGTTATTTACTATTCACGAGTTGGCAACTCACTCCCGTTGTGCCACAGGATTTTGCAGGTTATTTCCCCAGAGTAGTCGAAGCAGGCTATTCATCTATCTTATCATCTTTTGCTGAGGATACCGCATCAGCTCACAGTGTGCAGTTTGCTTAGGTGGGTTTTGTGGTTATTCGTTTTTGTATTGTATATTCGTTGTATCCTTGTACTCACCATCTACCATTATCTTGTATGACTTAGAGATTTGATGTGAGGACGATATTGTATATTTTGGGGACTTGGATGTCTTTTATGCAGTTTTACTTATATCGTCTTTTATTACTTCGCTACGGCATCTTATATCTGTTGTGGTGGTGGTTTTTCGCCGTTGGGCGTGGATTTGCTCCCGTTGGGGATGCTTTACTTTATATTTTTGTTGTACCTATTTTTGGGGTTGGTTTTTACAAAGGAGGTGCTGCCGAAATTTTCAAGAAAGAAAATTGGACTTAAAGAATTTATACTTGAGATTTTCAAAAGATTAAACAATGTTTCTTATCTTTTCTTGTCTTTTAATGGTTTAGATTTCTGGGTTTTGGCTTTCTTTTACTGCGTTACGCCTGTAGACGTTGCGTAGTATTAGGACCGTCACGTGCCAATTTCGGGTCGTGACACCCTATTATAGGAGCAATAGTCCGGATGAGAGACTTCGCCTGCTTGCTCGGGGTGGTTGGACTCCGGGAGTATAATCAGTTAATGTCTTATGGCGAGATCGAGTATTTTTCGTGTTTTGTTCTGAGGAAAAGAGTATGCTCAACTCATCTTCTTTATAAGAGACGAATATGGATTACTCGATTCCTGATCGCGTGGATTCTTGGTCCCACTTTGTCGCTCTCGAACACTTTTCCCGCTCTTTGATTTATTTTTGCCTCTGCGTCGGGCCTTTTGTATGACGGGTTGACAGGGAGGAGCATTTTCATCTTTCGCAGCCTGTTGAAGAAGGCGTTGCGTCCTAGCTTTCTCGTAGATGGCCATTTCGCGATTGTGGTCGTCTCGAACCTTTTGACTCGCTTCCCTTATAAGCTTGTCCATCTGTTCTTCAAACGACGGACTGGGCATTTTTATGTCGGGAGTTCTTTCTGGTTCAGGGTTAGAATTTTCCCAAAAAGCATCTCCCTCTTCATCAAAGTCATGTATGACGTAGCTGTCGCGGAGTAGCTCTCGTTTCTTGGATTGAACATACCCAAGCCCGGTCGTTTCCATTTTCCCGTTGGGCAATTTGCGCTGGGTTCCAGGGACATCCCAAATCCTGTTATAGAACCGAGCCTGTCGAATGGTCTGTTTGAAGGGTACCCCATGGCGCTTCAATAGCCTTTTCAAGTCTTCTGTGTAATATCTAAGCAGGCGGATGGGCTGGAGCCTGTTGATTGTTAAGAATTCTTGTTTGTGTAAATTGAACAAAGAGAATGAGTTTCTTTGTGTCGGTAATTAGAATGTATAGAATCACAACCAAAAATTATTTTGACCGCAATCAAACTACGGTGTCAATTGTAGTTTATGAATGAGTGTGGATCGTCCACAGGGATTGCACGATTCGTTTGTATTATGATATGCTTGAATTGAAAAGTTAAGCTAAGATAAACGAAAACATGATTCAAGAATTTTGATTTTCAAGTGTCACTATTCTATTCAAGAATCAAGAAAATGTTAAACAATCAAGAATCGGTGTATCGATGATATTTCCAATCAACAGTCAAGAATCTAAAAGAGGCTCATAGGAATCGATCGGATCTATAGACGTGATGTAATCTCAAGATTTCGTGTTCTTGTCCTTCGAAGGATTGATACTAGATTGATGATAATCGACGAGAGTTAGGGCTTTCTTGATGAAACTAAGGTTTCATCTTTTAACCCTTGTTCTTTCGTCGATATCATTCCTTTTCTAGCCTCTACCGAATTCAAGAAACGATCGTAACTCCCCAATTTCGAACGATATCAATCAAGAAAGCATCGAAACAAAATGGGTCGTCGTTTCTTGAACTAGCTAGGGTTTTCAAAACTCGTAAGACTCAAGAATCGATTAAAGCTATGTTACATCATCATTCTATTGACCGTCTCGACTCCTTGACGAGCGGAGTTTTATTCACACATCACCACACAGAAAATGTTTACGAATTGTAAAGATATCATGATGCAGAATTTAAAGAAAACAAGATAAAAGAATATCACCTTTATTTATCTCAACAATTTTGATTACATTCGCTTCAAGAACTACAAGAGGAAGAATATAGATTGTTGATCGGGCATCGCTCGGCTTCGTGAGTCGTGGATCGGCTCGGATCGCTTGCTCCGTTGAAGATCGGCTCCGCTCCTAAAGGTTGTAGGGCTTCTTGCTTAATGGGTACTCGGGATCTTAATTTTGATTGGAATTAGGGTTTCACACAAGCCCTCTCACTAGACTTGTGGAGGAAGGAGATGAAGAAGGAGATTGGCTAAAAATGAACTGAAAAATGAATCACACAAGTAATGGTTTGATTCTATCTATCTCCACATGATATCTCACCCTAGGTCTAGGTTTCTATTTATAGACTTCCCAAACCCTAGGTTTAGGTTTGAAATGGTAGTTCCCTCCAAAAGTTTGTTGAGTCTTCTAGAAGGTAGTTTGTTAGGAGCTAGCTTAGGGTTTAAGCTAGGTTTAATTAGGCTTGGAAACCCTAGTTTGCTGATCTGGCAGAAACCCCTGGAGTCTTCTGGAACTTGAGATACATTTCTGAGAAGTGAGCCCTTAATGAAGCATTGTAGACCAAAATTTAGTGTCTGAATCCCTGGACCCACCGCGGATCCGCGGCACAAGCAAGCCATTGCCGCGGATCCGCGGCTCTTTGATGAGCTAGGGCTTTGGGTCTTCTGGTGTGGCCTTGTTCTGTATTTTAGGGCTTCTTCTGATATATTGATTTGTGATTGCTCCTTTGAATTGATACCAGATCTGAAGTTAGTAAGTTGGCGTAATATTTGAGCGGTGTAAATTTGAGCAAGCTTCTGATTTCCTGCACAGACTTCAAAACACGGGTTGCGACATATAGAAATATTGCGATGCCATGCAATGCAGTCAATTTCCCTAGAAATGCCGGTTTTAAGGTCTAATACATGTAATCTGATAATCTGTGATAGATTTACTAATATGTGAAATACGGATACCAAACACTTCTATATGAATGCAAATGATGAGGAAATTGCCGACTAAAATATACAATATTTTTGACTAATCAAATTCCCCCAAACTTAATTTCGATCATCTCGAGCGAATGTTTTATTAAAAGGAGAAGGAGAAAATAAAGAAAAAGAAAAACTAACTAGCACACTTTCGTAGGCAACACGATTGCACTGAGCACGTGCAACAAGCCTTTAAACCTCTAGGTGTCCCTAGTAGGAGGAGTGTTGTCTCCTGAGGGTTTTCAGCGGATTGCACCCACAAAATCCAATAATAAAAGGAAGTCATGAATATTACATTTAAAGAAAAGAATTGTAAAAGAAAAGCCTTGAAAATTAGGGTTTCCAACTAAGCTAGCTTTTCGGTTGTCATGAGCCCTATCTTAATGGTCATGAAAAAATGTTAGAAATCACGTCCTCCCTCAATAAAACCTCGTCTTATTCTTCATTCCTATCTTTCTTCCAAACATCGATCATATCACCCTGCGTGTGTGTAAAGACATCCCTACACCCGGAGAATTCAATTCAAGCTATCATACTCTTGCCCATCAGCCTCAGTACTTTTTAATTAATGAATATTTAGATGATATTGCTCACACACTTTCATGCGACCGTTAATACTTCTTGAGGTACTAACCGACCGATTACTCCTGTGCTTTCTTACTTGGTGTATTTTCCTCGTCTTGCACCACCTCAGGCATAGCAGTGATGTAAGTCCATGCTACCTCTCCCGGTACTTTCGGGAATGCGGAATTTGGTAAAAAACGATTTTTATGGAGGTGGTAACATGGACCTAAAACCCGGATCTTGGTTAAACATCTATCTAACAACCTAACTACGAGTTTCTAGCTACTCGGTTAGGGGGTTATACCTTGCTTGTCTTGAACTCCTTCGTCTTCAAGCTCCGATGGTGGTCCGGATTGGCTTCTTCCCGTCGTCTCCGTACGCCGAAGATAGATCCACCTGAAAGCTCCAACCTTCGGCTCCTTCTTCGTTCTTTGAAGAAACTAGTTCACTCGGTTTGCTAAACCTTGTGAACTAGAATGAGTAGAGAAGAGTT
This sequence comes from Agapanthus africanus, assembly GCA_030015575.1. Taxonomy (NCBI): domain Eukaryota; kingdom Viridiplantae; phylum Streptophyta; class Magnoliopsida; order Asparagales; family Amaryllidaceae; genus Agapanthus; species Agapanthus africanus. Next base: position 513,044,370 of record JASDDO010000024.1, on the reverse strand, counting down.
TGTGTGGGATTTTATCTATGGTTCTTGATTCTCAACTCATGAGACAAGAGAACCATAGAGTCAAGAGAGGGAGCAAGAGGTTGAGGGTGAGAGCAAAACAAGAGAGCTCAAGAACAAGAGAGAGAGTGAGCAAGAAAGAATGAGCAAGTCTTTTGTCTCTCACCCTCTCATAATCCAAAGTCATGATAACTCATCATACCAAAAAAAGTCTTATGTGATGGTTGAAGCAACCATAACCATATCATTTCATGCACTCATTTTACACAAATGAGCAAGTAAGAAAAAGTCTTTGCCATGAAATGATGGCTATGGTTATCATGATGGTCAACTAGTCAAGCCTAGTCAACCGGTCAACAAAGTCAACAAGTCAACAAAAGTCAACAAGTCAACAAAGTCAACAAAAGTCAACAATCATGTCACCATAATACTTAATTAATATAATAGTTAATCACATATCATATTCTCATTAGGGTTGAGCAAAAAGTCAAATAGTCAACGGTCAACTGTCAACAACCCTAATGAGAATCCGCTGTCTCTGCCTCCCTGTCAACTGTGCATACACACCCGCATCCGCGTTCCGAGGAACACGAATGCATACTGGATAAATCCAATCCCAAAAGGTACACTAGGATCTGGCTTAAACCAAAGCCCGCTAGTGTAAACTGTCCGGACACTGTACGTGCACAAGTGCACGGATGTGACCGAACCCTGTCGCAAAACCATGCGACCTGTCGCAATACCATGCGACCTCTACTCTTTTGCTTAAAGGCGAAAAGCTTTCTGTGTGGGACTCTAAAGACTTGACACTACGCTGGCAGTGGGTTTAACCACAGACCGCAAGCGGCACTAGCTGTGCGTAACGGTCCCCAGGTAATGCCGACAAGAAGACCGACGAGGCGAAACCCATCTGAACTCCTACTGAGCCTGAGTGTGACATTCTCCGTACAGTCCGGTCTGTTCGTCTGATACATCGCATGGCGGGCCTAGGGGGCGGTAAACGTCAGTCCCCCAATAGCGGTACAAGTCATGCCGGAGCGAAGCCCAAAACACCCTGAGATAACACTGGAAACCTACCAGTATATCTCGATTGCCCTGGCCAGGGACTACTCGTGTAATGGCTCTCCTAGACACAGCGCGATGTCAACCCCCAATACCGGGAGAGACGAATCCTGTCTAACCGTCACTGCCTCCAAGTGCTTCGGGACTGCACCCAACCACTACCTGTTTGCATGACTCCTTTGAGCCGTGGTAGGGTAGTGATCAAAGTACAGTGGGAACACACTCGAGGCGAAGTGACAGTGTCAAGTCAGCGGACTAAGCTGTACTCATGTCACCTGGGAACTGATAACTGACGATAGGCATAATACCAACTAGTCAGTTCCCGACGAGTCCTGTCCAGTGTACCCGTAACCTAACGAGCACCCGCATACTATCTCAAGTACGACGTACTGACGGCTGTGGGACAGACTGTCTCCCACACTGGGATGAGAAGCGCATGCGCTGGTCTACTCCGGAGTATCGATGCCCTGTCTCGATAGTCCTGCGACCAGGGACCTGCATAAGGATGTGCTTATAGATTACCCAGCCCCACTAGTGTGACGGCCATCACATCGCTGGTAATCAAGCAAAGATCCTAAGGGCTCCACTAATGTATATAGGCGATATACAAAAATAAACACATGTACACATTGAAGTAGAAACAAACCAAGTAGCATACTACTATTTTGAGCAAGATTGTACGTACAAGGTGAATATCCCAAGCTTCCATTAAGTAATATACAAACTAGTATGATACAGTAATGGCCTCTAGGGCATATACACTAACAATCTCCCACTTGCACTAAGGCCATGTACTGGCGTATCGAAGACCTATCATCTCGATCAGCCGCTCGAACTGAGTCTGGGGCAGGGCCTTGGTGAATGGATCTGCAGTGTTATCTTCTGAAGCGACTCTCCGAACCTCGATCTCCTGGCGATCTACGATCTCCCTGATCAGGTGATACCGCCTCAAGATGTGCCTGGATCTCTGATGGGACCTGGGTTCCTTCGCTAAAGCTATAGCCCCGTTGTTGTCGCAATACAGAGGTATTGGATCAACAATGGACGGAACCACCTGAAGTTCTTTCAAGAACTTCCTCATCCAGACAGCTTCTTTTGCGGCATCAGATGCAGCGATGTATTCCGCTTCCATCGTCGAGTCTGCAACGGTTTCTTGTTTGGAACTCTTCCAACACACCGCCCCTCCATTGAGGGTAAAGACAAAGCCCGACATGGACTTGGAATCATCCTTGTCACTCTGGAAGCTGGAGTCAGCAAAGGCCTCGATCTGGAGGTCTTTTCCGCCATACACCAAGAACATCTCCTTAGTCCTTCTCAGGTACTTGAGAATGTTCTTTACCGCTATCCAGTGTTTCTCCCCAGGGTTTGACTGATACCGGCTTACCACACTCAGTGCATAAGCTACATCCGGTCTGGTACACAACATCGCATACATTATAGAGCCTACCGCAGAAGCGTAGGGTATAATAGACATGCGATCCCTCTCCAAATCAGTCTTGGGAGACATCTCTTTAGAGAGAGTGATCCCGTGACAAGCCGGTAGGTTACCGCGCTTGGAATCTTCCATACTGAATCTTTTCAGTATGGTGTCGATGTACCTGGACTGTGAAAGTCCTAATATCCTCTTGGATCTATCACGATGGATCCGGATCCCCAGGATGTATGAGGCATCACCCAGGTCTTTCATGGAGAACCTGTGCGACAAGAACCCCTTGACAGATTGTAGCATAGGAATGTCATTTCCTATTAAGAGAATGTCATCCACGTATAAAACGAGGAATACTACAGTTCTCGCTACAAATCTACTATAGATGCATGGTTCATCTGGATTTTTGATAAAGCCAAATTCTTTGACCGTCTCATCAAAGCAGATGTTCCAACTCCGCGATGCCTGCTTTAGTCCATAGATGAACTTAAGCAACTTGCACACCTTTCCGCTGCTCCCACTCTGAATGAAACCCTCTGGCTGGTCTATATAGACACACTCCTCTAAATTTCCATTTAGAAAAGCTGTCTTTACGTCCATTTGCCAGATCTCATAATCGTGGAAGGCAGCAATGGCAAGAAGGATCCGAATGGATTTCAGCATGGCTACTGGAGAAAAGGTTTCGTCATAGTCCAAGCCAGGTCTTTGACGAAAACCCTTTGCTACCAGCCTAGCTTTATAGGTCTCAACCTGTCCATCTACACCAATCTTCCTTTTGAAGATCCACTTGCATCCTACGGGTTTTACCCCGTCTGGAGCAATGTCCAACGTCCATACCTTGTTGGTGTACATGGACTCCATTTCGGTCCGCATTGCATCCAGCCATTTCACTGAGTCAACGCTCTGAACGGCCTGCTGGAAGCTAGTAGGCTCATCATAATCTATGATGCAATCCTCTCTATCCCCGTCTATGAGAAAACCGTAGTATCTCTCGGGCGGATGAGTCTGCCTACTACTTCTGCGGAGCGGCGTAGGAATGTCCTGTTCTTCCGAACCCTCTGGTTCCACTAAACTTTCAGTAATAGTCCGTGGCTCTGGAATTTCTTCCAGTTCTACTGCGCTCCCACTTATCTGGTTTTCCAAAAACTCAGTTTCCAAGAAGTAGGCATGACGAGAAACAAGAACTTTTTGTTCCTCTTCACAGTAGAAAAAATATCCTTTGGAATTCTTTGGATATCCCACAAACTTGCACTGTACTGAGCGTGCCTCGAGCTTGTCCGCATGCTGCTTTTTGACAAAAGCTGGACATCCCCATGTCTTAATGTGCTTAAGATAGGGTCTCTTCCCACACCACATCTCATATGGCGTAGTAGGCACAGTCTTAGTAGGAACTCGGTTCAAAAGATATGCGGCTGATTCTAGCGCATATCCCCAGAATGATCGCGGTAACTCAGCGTTACCCATCATGGACCGCACCATATCCAATAGGGTGCGGTTCCGTCTTTCCGATACACCGTTATGTTGCGGAGTGTATGGAGGAGTAAGCTGAGAGAGAATTCCGTTCTCTTTTAAATAGTCCAGGAACTCGGCACTTAAGTATTCTCCACCTCGATCCGATCTTAGAATCTTAATACTTTTGCCGGTCTGTTTCTCTACTTCATTCTTATACTCCTGGAATTTTCCAAAGGCTTCGGACTTATGTTTCATTAAGAAGACATAACCGTACCTTGAGAAGTCATCCGTAAAAGTAATGAAGTAAGAATAGCCGCTTCGCGCATGTGTAGACATTGGACCGCACACGTCACTGTGTACGAGTCCCAAGAGCTCGCTCGCTCTTACTCCATGTCCAGTAAACGGAGTCTTTGTCATCTTTCCTTTGAGACAAGATTGACAAGTGGCATACGATTGATATTCGAACTCATTCAAATATCCTTCTGTATGTAACTTAGTCAACCTTCTCTCATTGATGTGACCCAGTCTACAATGCCACAAGAAAGTCTGATTTATTTCTGGAGACTTTCTTTTGTGTGTATTCTGGACATTGAAAATTTGTGGTTGGTTCAATACGTATATACCATTACTCAATGTACCTGACCCAATCAGAACTTGATTAAGGTGAATGTTTACAACATTACTTACAAACGCAAATTCATAACCTTCTTTAGAAACTAAAGATACAGAAATGATATTACAAGTTGCGTTGGGTACAAAAAAGCAATTACGCAAAACCAAAACATGTCCATCTGACATTCCCAGGTGATAGTCCCCCACGGCTTTAGCATCCATGCTAGCTCCGTTCGCAACTCTGAGGGTCATGTCACCTGCCTTCAAAACCCTACGGTTTCTCAACGCCTGCAAAGAATTACAGATATGAGATCCTGATCCGGTATCCAATACCCAGGAAGTAGAGTTTATTGAAAGACGGTTTTCAATAACATACACACCTGAAGCTGAAGCTGTAACCTGCTTCAATTCCTGTGTTCTGGCCTTCCAGGCCCTGCAATCATTCTTCCAGTGTCCTTTCTTATGACAATAGAAGCATTCTTCCTTATCCACAAGCTTCCCCGCTATCTTTGTTGCTTTAACTTTTCCCTTCGTATCCACTTTACTAACACCGCCCCTTGGTTTGGCGGAGGCTTTCTTCTTCTTTCCCTTGGCTTTCGCCTTGGACCTAGAAGAAGATGATCCTCCTACAAACAAAGTGGATGTTTCCCTACCTTTCTGTAGGGTGCCCTCTGCGCTCCTCAGCATGTTGAGGAGCTCTGAAAGTTCAACCTCTTTTTCTTGTAAGTTGAAGTTCAGTATGAACTGGGCGTAAGTGGAAGGAAGGGACTGGAGAACTATGTCCGTATAGAGTTCACTCTCCAATGTGGTCCCTAGGTCCGCGAGCTCCTCAATGCAGCCGATCATCTTTAGCACGTGCTCGGCTACTGATGATCCGACGGCCATTCTTGCCGAAAATAACTTTTTCGACGCTTCATATATTGCGATACGAGATTGCTCTCCATACAGTTCTTTTGTATGAAGAAATATGGATTCCAAGTCCATATTCTCGTGCCTCCTCTGATGTTCATTGTCCATAGAGGCAAGTACGAGGCATTTGGCCTTCGCGCTATCAATCTCCCAAGTCTTACGGATTTCCTTATCCGCGACACTGGAAGTGGGACCAGGGACAGGGGGAGCTTTGGTGGTAAGAAGATACCCCAGCTTGTCGTAAGTGATTGCTATCTTGACGTTCCTGAGCCAATCTTTGTAGTTTGGCCCTGTCAGTTTGTTTTTATCTAGGAGTAACTTAAGTCCAGTCATGTCGATTTGGTCGCTGCAATTAGGAGAGAGAAGAAGAAACACTCAGCATGATGCTCTTGCAAGTTTAGAGTGGTTTTTAGTTTGTCTAAACAGAATGACTCCCACTGTTTCTCGAATCCCTCCTCAAACCATAAAGGAAGAATTAGTCGGGATCAATCCCACCGCACAATACTTGCTTAACCGTTCAGCCAGGCCGGTGTCGGTACTTCGAGGGAGGTTTTCCAACGCTTTCGCGAAGTTCCTTAATTAAAGAACCTCTTTTCCCTGGGGGCGTAGCCCCACTAACACCTTTCTAGGCACCTACTAGGTTTATAGCATTGATCGATTAGTGAGAAATTTCCCGAGGAGTAGCATATACTCACAGTAGGATCGGGATCCAAATATCATCGCGTGACGAAACTGAAGGAATCCTACCAGAATCATCACACTCCAAATGGTATGCAAATCTAGCAAGTTTCAGTACTTATGAAACTCCCGATGTGGATTTTTGCCCCATGCTCTTATGACCTTGACTTTGGCCAACAAATCATAAGTCACATGTCAAGTTCTACCCGTCGTTCTCCAGGTTAATTTGAATCCACCCGCACCTACCCTTGACTTTGGCCAACAAGGCAGTGCGACTGTTCCAAACCAACGCATCTATCTATGCTGCACATGAATACCCAATAGCTACCAATCACTATGCCTTGACTTTGGCCAACAAACACAGCTTGAATACTATTGACTATTCATGTGAAACGACGGAGGGCTACGAATGGTTTTGGCAAAACCGTGAACGTAGTGAACTTGATTTGGTCGATGGAACGAGATAGCTTTTAAAAGGAGTGGCTCAAGCTCCGCATTTAAAAGTTGGTTTTGAAAAGAACCGAGTGGTTTTTCGAAAGTGTTCCAACGACTTTAACTTGGTTTATTATCTTGCATTAGTTCTTTTAATGCGTGATATTCTTGCATTAGTTCTTTTAATGCGTCCCATCATTTAATCCTACCATTGCAGAAAACAACCAAAATATGACGTACGCTTATGCCATTCGCATTCGCCACGGGGCCCCGTCATTACTCGTTAGGTTACTTAACTAACGACAGAGCGGGGGCTGGGCTAGCGCGTCTATAAAACATAAGCAACGCCTAAATAATATCATATATAGATATACTGCAATGATAAACATTTCAGATCACGGATGAATACATTGGATATACTAGGAATCTGACATTCGCACGAGCCTGTAACGAAAAACAGATTACACGGTCGCGGTGAATAGCCAAATACCCCACCCAAGACCCCTACGGGTGCGGCAAACTACCCGCCAAGTACCCGAAGTGTAGTAACCTCCCTCATCTCCATGAGTAGGCCACTCGACACTTCGGCATACCCGGTAGTTTGTGCACCCCCTCCATGGGTCTATCCTAGGAGCAAAAACAGTAAAAAGAAATTATACAATGACGGCTACAACCCCGACCCGGTTGTGCGGCCATACAAATAATTATTACATCAATTTACAAATTTACATGAATTGAAAGAAAAGAAAACTCTCGTCTCACAACCCCCGGCTATTCACCCGCGACAATCCAACATATTCATATCCACATTCCAGCAACATTACAGATCACAGATTTGTATAACCCCCACTAATCGACATATAGCGATTAGTAGACGTTCAATACAAATATCACATTACAGAAAAACCCGTTAACTTAAGTCTTTTAGAAGTTCGATCAAAAAAACGGATTTTCGGGACCCCAAAATAAAATTTTCGTTCTGGAAAATCTGGGCAGAAAATATATATTCCAAAAATCCCAAAATACCCCTGCAAGTACACTGTAGCAAAGAAACACCAGAGAGGGGCCAAGGAGGCCGCGGAACCGCGGCAATAGGAAGCTATTGCCGCGTTTCCGCGGTCGTTTAGGGGGATCTCTTGGTGATTTTTCTGCAGTGGCTTTTAAAAACCCTGAGCCGATTTTAGGTGTGAAAATAATCAACTTTTGAACAGTATAAAAATCGACAGAAACTCGAATTTTTTGGGGTTCATTTTCGGGACTTTTTCTTTGATCGATCTTCTAGTTACTTGCTAACATGTTAGATAGAGTTTAACTAGGCTCTGATACCACTGTAAGTCCATGCTACCTCTCCCGGTACTTTCGAGAATGCGGAATTTGGTAAAAAACGATTTTTATGGAGGTGGTAACATGGACCTAAAACCCGGATCTTGGTTAAACATCTATCTAACAACCTAACTACGAGTTTCTAGCTACTCGGTTAGGGGGTTATACCTTGCTTGTCTTGAACTCCTTCGTCTTCAAGCTCCGATGGTGGTCTGGATTGGCTTCTTCCCGTCGTCTCCGTACGCCGAAGATAGATCCACCTGAAAGCTCCAACCTTTGGCTCCTTCTTCGTTCTTTGAAGAAACTAGTTCACTCGGTTTGCTAAACCTTGTGAACTAAAATGAGTAGAGAAGAGTTTGTGTGGGATTTTATCTATGGTTCTTGATTCTCAACTCATGAGACAAGAGAACCATAGAGTCAAGAGAGGGAGCAAGAGGTTGAGGGTGAGAGCAAAACAAGAGAGCTCAAGAACAAGAGAGAGAGTGAGCAAGAAAGAATGAGCAAGTCTTTTGTCTCTCACCCTCTCATAATCCAAAGTCATAATAACTCATCATACCAAAAAAAGTCTTATGTGATGGTTGAAGCAACCATAACCATATCATTTCATGAACTCATTTTACACAAATGAGCAAGTAAGAAAAAGTCTTTGTCATGAAATGATGGCTATGGTTATCATGATGGTCAACTACTCAAGCCTAGTCAACCAGTCAACAAGTCAACAAAAGTCAACAAGTCAACAAAGTCAACAAAAGTCAACAACCATGTCACCATAATACTTAATTAATATAATAGTTAATCACATATCATATTCTCATTAGGGTTGAGCAAAAAGTCAAATAGTCAACGGTCAACTGTCAACAACCCTAATGAGAATCCGCTGCCTCTGCCTCCCTGTCAACTGTGCATACACACCCGCATCCGCGTTCCGAGGAACACGAATGCATACTAGATAAATCCAATCCCAAAAGGTACGCTAGGATCTGGCTTAAACCAAAGCCCGCTAGTGTAAACTGTCCGGACACTGTACGTGCACAAGTGCACGGATGTGACCGAACCCTGTCGCAAAACCATGCGACCTGTCGCAATACCATGCGACCTCTACTCTTTTGCCTAAAGGCGAAAAGCTTTCTGTGTGGGACTCTAAAGACTCGACACTACGCTGGCAGTGGGTTTAACCACAGACCGCAAGCGGCACTAGCTGTGCGTAACGGTCCCTAGGTAATGCCGACAAGAAGACCGACGAGGCGAAACCCATCTGAACTCCTACTGAGCCTGAGTGTGACATTCTCCGTACAGTCCGGTCTGTTCGTCTGATACATCGCATGGCGGGCCTAGGGGGCGGTAAACGTCAGTCCCCCAATAGCGGTACAAGTCGTGCCGGAGCGAAGCCCAAAACACCCTGAGATAACACTGGAAACCTACCAGTATATCTCGATTGCCCTGGCCAGGGACTACTCGTGTAATGGCTCTCCTAGACACAGCGCGATGTCAACCCCCAATACCGGGAGAGACGAATCCTGTCTAACCGTCACTGCCTCCAAGTGCTTCGGGACTGCACCCAACCACTACCTGTTTGCACGACTCCTTTGAGCCGTGGTAGGGTAGTGATCAAAGTACAGTGGGAACACACTCGAGGCGAAGTGACAGTGTCAAGTCAGCGGACTAAGCTGTACTCATGTCACCTGGGAACTGATAACTGACGATAGGCGTAATACCAACTAGTCAGTTCCCGACGAGTCCTGTCCAGTGTACCCGTAACCTAACGAGCACCCGCATACTATCTCAAGTACGACGTACTGACGGCTATGGGACAGACCGTCTCCCACACTGGGATGAGAAGCGCATGCGCTGGTCTACTCCGGAGTATCGATGCCCTGTCTCGATAGTCCTGCGACCAGGGACCTGCATAAGGATGTGCTTATAAATTACCCAGCCCCACTAGTGTGACGGCCATCACATCGCTGGTAATCAAGCAAAGATCCTAAAGGCTCCACTAATGTGTATAGGCGATATACAAAAATAAACACATGTACACATTGAAGTAGAAACAAACCAAGTAGCATACTACTATTTTGAGCAAGATTGTACATACAAGGTGAATATCCCAAGCTTCCATTAAGTAATATACAAACTAGTATGATACAGTAATGGCCTCTAGGGCATATACACTAACAAGTGACTCCCAGACCAGTTGGCCTTAGGGCACTGGGTGAAGAAGCACCCTCGCTATATATTTTTTATTGCCCTTGGTGATAACAAAACCAGTGTTCATTTTTCTCACCACTTATATTTTCTTCATTTTAATTTTTTTTTTTATTTCCTTCATACTTTTGGTTTTAAGACAAGAGCATTTCAAGGTATCCTCTACTATCCCAGGCTTTAAGACGTGTGTAAGTGCGAATAGCAGGGTAGCCACGTTCAAAATGTTTGGCTTCCAGAATAGAAACTATTTTTCAGACTTATTTTTATCCTCAGATTAGTGACGTCCTTCATCTTACTAACCCTTGGGACAACAGCTCATAACTACTTATTACTAGTTCGTATAAGAAAACTTCTAATTTTCTTAGTTTTCTCAAATTTTTCTAATCTCATGGATGTAATTTTTCACTATCTAAACTTTTATTATCTTATTTATGTACAAAAAGTGTAAATATTAAAATTATTTTTATACTTGAAAATTTTTAAATTTTTATGGGTTTTGAAAATTTTTCAATTTTTATAGATTTTTAAAGAAATGTTTTGTGCTTATGCAGATGATATGCAAATGATGCGAAAATAAGCACAAACCTCCCCCAAACTTGTTTTCAACAGTGTTCTCACTGTTGCCAAACGCTATACCTATAAAACTGTAAGCCTGGGGGGAATTATTAGTGGGGGCAAAATATATAAGTGAAGAACTTCCCCCAAACTTACTCTTTTTACTCACCTTCATTCAAAAAATGATGCAATGATATACTGGACATGAAGGTGAGACGGAGGAATTTTAATCCAAATAAACTGGCTCTTGTAAGAACAAGAGCTCCTCCGTGGGGTCAGTGGAAAAATACGGCTTTAGTCTATGTCCATTTACTTTGAAAAAGGTGCCGTTTTTAACATTTTCTACTTCTATTGCCCCGTGCGGGTATACAGACCGCACAACAAAAGGTCCCTTCCATCGAGATCGGAGCTTACCCGCGTGAAGGTGTAATCGTGAATCATAAAGAAGGACTTGTTGACCAGGTGAAAATGTTTTCCTCAAAATATTTTTATCGTGAAAAACCTTAGTCCTATTCTTTGTGATTACAGCGTTATCATAAGCTTCATCGCGGAGTTCGCTTAGCTCATTAAGTTGCAGCTTCCGAAAGTTGCAAGCAAGGTTTAGATCAAAATTTATTTCTTTTATAGCCCACAATGCTTTATGCTCTATCTCGACGGGTAAATGACATGCTTTTCCAAACACTATCCTATATGGAGACATTCCTAGGTCGGTTTTATATGCAGTTCTGAATGCCCAAAGAGCATCCGTCAATTTGGTCGACCAGTCTTTTCTATTTTTAGCAACAGTTTTCTCCAGGATAAGTTTGATTTGTCTGTTTGAGATTTCAGCCTGCCCGCTTGTTTGGGGATGATAGGGTATAGAAAGTCGGTGGTTGATTGAGTATTTTCGCATCAGAGTCTCAAAAGATCTGTTGCAGAAATGTGTCCTATTATCGCTAATGATAGCGCGTGGGTGTCCAAATCGCGAAAAGATATTCTCTTTTAAGAACTTAATGACAACTTTCTTGTCATTAGTGCGACATGGAATGGCTTCTACCCACTTGGAGACATAATCAACCGCCAGCAAAATGTACAAATTTCCAAAGGAGTTGGGAAAAGGACCCATAAAATCAATGCCCCAAACATCGAATATTTCAACAACCAAGATGGGTTGCTGAGGCATTTCATTCCTCTGGGATATTCTACCCGTATACTGACATTGTGTACAGGTTTTGCAATACTCAAATGCGTCCTTGAATAAGGTCGGCCAATAAAATCCACATTGCAAAACCTTTTCCGCTGTCTTTCTAGGACCAAAGTGACCCCCACAGGCCTGATCATGACAAAATGAAAGAACACTCTTGAACTCTTCATTCGGGACACACCGGCGAATGATCTGATCAGGACAATATTTAAACAAATAGGGCTCGTCCCAGTAAAAGTGTTTTACTTGGGAAAGAAAACGATATTTGTCCTGTTTTGACCAATCGCTCGGTATTAGTCCCGTGGCATGATAGTTCACAATATCCCTGAACCATGGTTCAGCGGATATGCTCAAGAGTTGTTCATCAGGGAATGAGTCATTAATCGGCAGGGTCACAGGGGAAGAAATGATGCGTGAAAGATGGTCAGCTACTACGTTTTCACATCCTTTCTTATCTTTGATAACAAGATCAAATTCTTGTAACAGTAGGATCCAACGTATTAGTCGACCTTTTGCATCTTTCTTCGCCAGAAGATATTTTAAAGCGGAATGGTCAGTATACACAACTATAGGAGAGCCAATTAAGTAAGGCCTGAATTTTTCTAATACAAATACAACCGCTAAAAGTTCTTTTTCTGTGGTTGTATAATTGATTTGCGCATCATTCAGGGTCTTACTTGCATAGTAAATCACGTGTGGCATCTTTTCGATGTGCTGTCCTAAGACTGCACCTACTGCAAAATCAGATGCGTCACACATCAGCTCAAAGGGGTAGTCCTAATTTGGTGATGATAAAATGGGGGCTGAAGTGAGTGAGTGTTTAAGTGAGTCGAAAGCTGTCTCGCAATCCGAGTCAAAATGGAAGGTCGTATCCTTGGCCAGGAGAAGAGTTAAAGGTCTAGCAATTTTGCTAAAGTCCTTAATGAATCTCCTATAAAAGCCCGCATGGCCAAGGAAAGAGCGAATATCTTTGACGCTTTTGGGATGAGGGAGGTTTTGAATGACATCTATCTTAGCTCTGTCCACCTCAATGCCTTTCTATGAAATGACATGTCCAAGTACTATTCCTTCTTGGACCATAAAATGGCATTTTTCCCAGTTCAAAGTCAAGTTCTTCTCTTTGCAACGAGTAAGAACAGCGTCAAGATTCGCTAGGCAATCGGAAAAAGAGTCTCCAAAAATCGAGAAATCGTCCATAAAGATCTCCAGAAAATTCTCTACCATATCAGAGAATATCCCCATCATACACCGCTGAAAGGTAGCGGGAGCATTGCATAACCCAAATGGCATGCGACTGTAAGCAAAGGTACCAAAAGGACAAGTAAAAGTGGTTTTATCTTGATCCTTTTTGGCGATAGGGACCTGATTATAGGCTGAGTATCCGTCCATAAAACAATAGTACTCTCGTCCCGCTAAGCGTTCCAGCATCTGATCAATAAATGGTAGAGGAAAATGATCTTTCCTCGTGGCAGCGTTGAGTTTTCTATAATCGATGCATACACGCCACCCAGTTTGGGCGCGTGTCTGAATCAACTCATTCGCCTCATTTGTTATAACAGTGATGCCGGATTTCTTAGGAACGACATGTATAGGACTCACCCACTGGCTATCGGAGATGGGGTATATAATACCATTATCTAAGCATTTGACGATCTCTTTCATGACAGCTTCCTTCATGACGGGATTCAACCGTCTCTGTGGTTCTCGGGTTGGTCTGGCATCATCCATCACATGTATATGATGTTCAACTATCAAGGGACTAATCCCTTTGATGTCCGCCATACTCCAACCAAACGCCTCTTTGTTAGATCTCAATACCGATAAAAGTGCATTTTCTTGCTCTGATGCAAGAGAAGCGGATATTATAACCGGTAAAGTCTCATTCTCACCTAGATATGCATATTTAAGGTGAGAAGGTAAAATTTTTAGATCTAACTCGGGCGGAGAAATGATAGAAGGAGGGATCATTGAGTGATTTTTGGATTTACAAAGAAGCTCAGAGCCTGTGAAAGATACAGACTCAGGTGGAGAAAAGTCAGAAGTGCAGGACTCAAGTGTAGGTAAAGTGTCCTCACTAAGATCTTGTGCAAAGTCAAACAGAGATGTGGTAATGTCATCGAGATCAGTAAAGCAAAGATCCTCAGCCCCACAACTATCGGGAGCGATCTCATGAACAGAGCACACATCTAAAATATGAGCAGAGGGTTCTGATGGCTGACTTCCAACTTTGTAGATATTTAGTTCAATGGTCATATTTCCAAATGATAAATTCATTGAACCATTTCTACAGTTTATAACAGCGTTGGAAGTGGCAAGGAAAGGACGACCCAGAATCACCGGAATTTGGCCCCGGGGGTTTGCTACAGGATGTGTGTCGAGCACAATGAAGTCTACAGGGAAAACAAATTCCCCGACCTTTATCAATACATCCTCTAATTCACCCCTTGGTTTGGTGATAGATCGGTCTGCCATCTGGAGAGTGCAGTGAGCAGGTTTCAGCTCTCCAATCCCTAATTGCTCATAGACAGAATAAGGGAGCAGGTTAACACTTGCGCCAAGGTCTAAAAGAGTACGATTTATGTTTTTACCCCCAATCGAAATCGATATTGTAGGACATCCTGGGTCCTTTCTTTTCTTTGGAAGCTGGGGTATAAAAGCAGTGCTGATATTATTAGACATGAAGACCTTCTTTGGCACTTGAGTCTTCCTCTTCCTAGTGCACAAGTCCTTAAGAATTTTCGCATAAGCGGGGACTTGCTGAATAGCATCTAGGAGAGGGATATTGATGTTAACCTGTTTGAACATTTCCATTATTTTCTCCATATGAGGACTTGTTCTATTTGCCCTTAACCGGTTCGGGTAAGGAGCTTTCACAATAAGCGCAGGGTCCATCACAGGAGAAGGAAGAGGGGGTAGACGAGGTCCCAAAAGAGGTGTGGGGACCGTCTGTGGAGAACTATAAGGGTTGGGAGAAGGTGTCGAGCCTAATGGGAAATGGAGAATAGGCTCTCGAGAAGGTGGTATGGTAGAAGAAGAAGGATCAGAAGGAGAAATGTGTGTGTGTGGAAAGGTCTCAGCCGGGGTGTTGATATGATTTTCAGTATCATCAATACCTTCCCCGACATGATTGTTCAGCACTCTTCCCAATCTCAACGTTGTGACGGCATTTACATTGTAATGCCCAGGATTCTGTAGGGGTTGAGAGGGAAGTTTCCCTTTTTCTCTCGCACTCATTTCGGCTTTTAGGCGTGCGATTTCAGCTTCCATCGTTCTGATACTCTCAGCTTGGGACGCTGAGTTTTTCTTTATCTCACCGACGGAAGATCTAACCTCAGCCGAAACCTCTATGAAATTTGACAAAAGTGATTTCATGGTTTGAGTGAATTGAGAGAACTCGTCAGAACAGGACTGCATAGGATTAGACTGTGCAGGAGTGTTGCCCTGGTTTTGGAAATTTTGTGACTGATAGGGGTGATGAGTGAGTTGAAGGGGTTGCTGTTGTGGTGGAGGAAGAGCCCTTTGAAAATTATTCGTGTTTGGAACCGTGTTTTGAGATTGGTTTTGGTTCCAAGCGAAATTAGGGTGATTCCTCCAACCCTGATTGTACGTGGAAGAATAAGGATCGTTTTGAGGTCTTTGAAATACGGCATTAGAATGCTCGTGACCTTGAAACGCAGAGTTTAATGGACATTCTTCCGTTAAATGAGACGGATCAGAACAGCACCCACAAACAGTTTTGGGGAGTGACACTGGGTTTAGGGAGGCTGCTGCAAATTTGTGTTCCATAGCGTCGAGCTTCTTTTGCATTGCTGCCATTTCAGCTCGAACACCTATGGACACATCTATTTGGTGTACGCCACCCCTATTCAATGGTTGGGTTCCACTCTCCCACTGTAGTGATTTTTCAGCGAACTCTTCTAAGTACTTCCAAGCTTCCCCATCATCTTTGGTCATAAAAGTACCTTGACACATGTTTTCAAGGCTCTGTTTGGTGCTTGGATTAATGCCCTCATAAATGATTCGGCACAATTCCCATCTCGGGATGCCGTGATGAGGACACTGAACCAATAGATCCTTGAAACGTTCAAAGCATTTTGAAAATGGTTCAGCAGGGAGCTGAGCAAATTGATTCAGTTCGCTACGGATTCGAGCTGTCTTTTGTATTGGGTAAAATTTCTTAAGGAATGCAGCGACGAATTCTTCCCAATTCGTAATAGAGTATGCGGTAGTGTTATATAGCCACTTCTCGGCTATATCGCACAAAGTAAATGGAAGAAGTCGTAGACGCATAGCATCCACTGAAAATTGTGACGTACCCATCATTGCGCATACGTTTTCAAATTTGGTAATGAAAACGTAAGCGTCCTCAGTCTCGAGTCCGTGGAATTTGGGTAAAAGATTGATATACTGGGCTTAATCTCAAAGTTATCCCCATTGGCTGGTGGTGTGGATAAGCAGGTCGAAAGAGGACCTCGAACAGGGTAGCACCTCTCCTGGAGAGAGATGCGGGGTGGATTCTGCGCACCAACGGACGGCGGCAGATTAGGGTTAAAGAAGTTTGATGGATTCGGATCCATCGATGTGAGTGTGGTAGTAGGTAAAGAAAAGGTAAATGGAGAAATATCAACTTCGGAGTCGATAAAGGGTACGCGGACTAAACGGGCACTAGAATCCCGTGTCCAGCCTATCTTGTACTAAAATGGGTTAGTACAAGTGGCAGCGTTGGCTTATAATTAGGGGTAATGAATGCGGTGTTTGCTTTTGAAAAAGGGACGGATTTTTTTTTTAAAAAATGATGCGACAAAACAAATGCAGCACACAACCCTAGAATCTAGTGGTCACCTAGGTCCGGCTCTAGACCGCTCCTAACTGCCAAAAGACAAGTCGCAGGATAGAATCCTCCACTGCCTCTTTGTCCCCTTGTGGCCGGATAAGTGCCAGGTAAGTGGGAAGGTACTCCACTACGTAAGTAGTGGGCCTAATTAAAAACCACTAGCCTTAGACACACTCGCCTTAGGCACCACAAGAAAACGCGGATAAGCAATGAATTACCCACGGCCTTCTCTTGTCCTAATTGAGCGCGACAGTCCTTAGAGTCTTCTCTAGATTTCTTTTAGTTAATGTGGGTCAATGCGGATGCAAGTTTTGCGATTTTCGGGGCCTAGGAAGGGTAATGAAATCCCCACCTAATTTGGATTTGGCCGTGCCCCTTAATATCCGTATTTAGAATGCAAACAACCTAGAAATCAAAATTACGCACAAATTTAATTTTGCTTTTGCGGCGCTGCAATTATTTGCAAAGAATCCTGCAGCAAAGTATTAGTTGGAGCTAAAAGAAGAGAGAGGAGAAGGTGAGAAATCACCTGAAGAAAAATTGTACAGAGAACCCTCGAAGGGGCCGCGGTTCCGCCGCAATAGGGCACTACCACCGCGCTTCCGCGGTCGATATGTTGGATCACTGCACCAAACTTCTTCAGGGAGCTTCTGTGGACTCCCACTGCTCTCTGGTATTTTCCAAAAATTTTCTTCAATTTCCAAACAGCTCCAGATTTCCTTGCAATGAACAACAGCAAATCGTTTAGGGTTTGCACGAATTTTAATCTCAAAAACAACAATGGAATAATTCTTTCAATTCAAACTATAATATGAAACGAATTAGCGCGCGATCCCCGGCAACGGCGCCATTTGATTGTTAAGAATTCTTGTTTGTGTAAATTGAACAAAGCGAATGAGTTTCTTTGTGTCGGTAATTAGAATGTATAGAATCACAACCAAAAATTATTTTGACCGCAATCAAACTACGGTGTCAATTGTAGTTTATGAATGAGTGCGGATCGTCCAGAGGGATTGCACGATTCGTTTGTATTATGATATGCTTGAATTGAAAAGTTAAGCTAAGATAAACGAAAACATGATTCAAGAATTTTGATTTTCAAGTGTCACTATTCTATTCAAGAATCAAGAAAATGTTAAACAATCAAGAATCGGTGTATCGATGATATTTCCAATCAACAGTCAAGAATCTAAAAGAGGCTCGTAGGAATCGATCGGATCTATAGACGTGATGAAATCTCAAGATTTCGTGTTCTTGTCCTTCGAAGGATTGATACTAGATTGATGATAATCGACGAGAGTTAGGGCTTTCTTGATGAAACTAGGGTTTCATCTTTTAACCCTTGTTCTTTCGTCGATATCATTCCTTTTCTAGCCTCTACCAAATTCAAGAAACGATCGTAACTCCCCAATTTCGAACGATATCAATCAAGAAAGCATCGAAACAAAATGGGTCGTCGTTTCTTGAACTAGCTAGGGTTTTCAAAACTCGTAAGACTCAAGAATCGATTAAAGCTATGTTACATCATCATTCTATTGACCGTCTCGACTCCTTGACGAGCGGAGTTTTATTCACACATCACCACACAGAAAATGTTTACGAATTGTAAAGATATAATGATGCAGAATTTAAAGAAAACAAGATAAAAGAATATCACCTTTATTTATCTCAACAATTTTGATTACATTCGCTTCAAGAACTACAAGAGGAAGAATCTAGATTGTTGATCGGGCGTCGCTCGGCTTCATGAGTCGTGCATCGGCTCGGATCGCTTGCTCCGTTGAAGATCGGCTCCGCTCCTAAAGGTTGTAGGGCTTCTTGCTTAATGGGTACTCGGGATCTTGATTTTGATTGGAATTAGGGTTTCACACAAGCCCTCTCACTAGACTTGTGGAGGAAGGAGATGAAGAAGGAGATTGGCTAAAAATGAACTGAAAAATGAATCACACAAGTAATGGTTTGATTCTATCTATCTCCACATGATATCTCACCCTAGGTCTAGGCTTCTATTTATAGACTTCCCAAACCCTAGGTTTAGGTTTGAAATGGTAGTTCCCTCCAAAAGTTTGTTGAGTCTTCTAGAAGGTAGTTTGTTAGGAGCTAGCTTAGGGTTTAAGCTAGGTTTAATTAGGCTTGGAAACCCTAGTTTGCTGATCTGGCAGAAACCCCTAGAGTCTTCTGGAACTTGAGATACATTTCTGAGAAGTGGGCCCTTAATGAAGCATTGTAGACCAAAATTTAGTGTCTGAATCCCTGGACCCACCGCGGATCCGCGGCACAAGCAAGCCATTGCCGCGGATCCGCGGCTCTTTGATGAGCTTGGGCTTTGGGTCTTCTGGTGTGGCCTTGTTCTGTATTTTAGGGCTTCTTCTGATATATTGATTTGTGATTGCTCCTTTGAATTGATACCAGATCTGAAGTTAGTAAGTTGGCGTAATATTTGAGCGGTGTAAATTTGAGCAAGCTTCTGATTTCCTGCACAGACTTCAAAACACGGGTTGCGACACATAGAAATATTGCGATGCCATGCAATGCAGTCAATTTCCTTAGAAATGCCGGTTTTAAGGTCTAATACATGTAATCTGATAATCTGTGATAGATTTGCTAATATGTGAAATACGGATACCGAACACTTCTATATGAATGCAAATGATGAGGAAATTGCCGGCTAAAATATACAATATTTTCGACTAATCACCTGTCGAGCGTAGAATCGGCGCCATGCTAAACTTCTTTCTCCACTCTAGTTTCCGTGGATCGGTAGAATAGGATTGCCTGTTCACCTTTTCGCCTGGGAGGGACGTAAAATGTATGTAGCTCTTGCACGCTATAAGCTTCAAATGCGTCGAGATCTTTGTAGTGCTTCCGCGGAATCATGGTGATTTGCAAACTCTGATTATCACCAACGAATGCTTGTATTGGCGGCCGAGCGGAGAATACAGCATTAACCTCGTCTTCCGAGTCGCTGCCGAAGATCAACATAGGGGCGGACGGTCCTGGTTTGTTGTACTGGAGCGGACCTAAGTAAACTATCTCTTCTTCCTCCTCGGTATCACTCCCGAAGACTGGAATAGTGGTGATAGTTTTGTCCTTCGGTTTGTGGTACCTCTCCGTATCCTCGAAATCTGGTAAGATGTATTTCACATCCTCGTACTTCCGAACTTCGTTCACGGAGAATGGGTTCAGCTCTCCCGTCACAGTGTATTCGAGACCATCCTTGAAGTATTTCATACACTGATGTTGCGTAGAAGGGATAATGTTGTACTCGTGTAACCAGGGCCTGCCGAGCAAACCATTGTAGCATGTCTTGGCATCGATGACGTGAAATTTAATATCTGTGACGAGTAGTCCGAAGCGCAGCGTCAGTATCACAGACCCGAGGGTCCGTGATGACTGGGAATCGAAGACGGAGATGGTGATTTTATCATGAGCGAGGTGCTGAACGCTCATGCAGATTTCCATCAACACTCGCACGTTGAGGAGATTGACGGAAGACCCATTGTCGACCAGGATTTTGCCTATCTTGATATCGTGACAATATCCGGAGACATATAGGGGACGGTTGTGCTCGCACGTTGATTAGTCTCAAAAATATCTAGTAACCGCAATCAAGAACGGCGTCGCTTATAGCTAGCCGGTGAGTACGGGTCGGTCCACAGGGATGTTGTGAATTTCCTAATCGCTCTTACGAGTTAATTCCAAACAGTGTGAATGGATCAATTAAATCTAAAACCTAAGTTGAGTTATACTAAGATTATCTAGATCTAAGTCTTGCTAGGGTTAGGTTTAGGAATGGTTTGGAGATGTAAATAAATCTCACCGCTTTCTATACCCAAATTAAGATCTATGAGGAGTTATGGTAATTATCAATAAAGGGGATTAGCTCCATTCGGGAAGGTGTTCCTTCCTCTAGGTTATTGTCCTTCCTTTATCAATCCTTACCCTAACCTCCATAGAAAACACGCGCAACCGGGCCTTTATACTACGGTATCACCGCTACCTTGAGGGATAAGGTGCCGTAGGGAGCGGTGTGTGCATGTATGTATGGAGTCCTATTGAAAATATATAATGGGCAAGAAAGGGATGAGAGATCTCATCTCTCAAAAGCCTTTCCCAAAGCCAACCCTAACAAGCGAGGAGACTACTCGCTCATTAGGGAATTTAAGAACATTTATCTAGGGCAAGGAATTAAATCTAAACTAAGGTAAGAATAGAATTTACCTACTTTATAGATGGCTCTCTCCAAATATCAACACAGGGTTGTCAGATCTGAATTCATGAAATGAAAAGAGGCACCGATGCTCTCCATAAAGAATTCTGAATTTTATTATTAAAAGGAGGCATACCTCAAAAGAGGTATTAGGGTCTCTATTTATAGGACATAGAAACCCTAGGGTTACAATTGACTCGCACGTCTGCTATTACAAAAATATCCTCTAAGAAAAGACCTACTCAAAGATCCGCACACAATTTGGTAAAAAATTATTCAGCTCCGGGCTCTATATGGCAGCGGAACCGCGGACTCAGCATGGGTTGGGCCGCGGTTCTGCGGCCCAATTGTGGTCTTGGATTCTGAGCTTTTGTGTGCTGGTTCTGGGCCTTTTTTGCTTCCTGTATCTTTAGTACTTTTCTCAAATGGGCTTCTAGGTTTCTTCCAGATCTCCCAGTGAACAATTGCAGTGGACTTCTAACCGTTCACTTTGTAATCTTGGACCTTGCGTTGCCATGTACTTTGTAAACTAATCTTTTGTGTAGGCTTGATCAAGATCCTTCTATTTGTTGGTCGTAGTCCCACTTTTGCATCGTCTTTTATTTTTTTCACTGTTTTCGCTCCTAGAACCTGTAACCTGTATTATGTAGCAGACATGGGTCAAAAGCACTTGTTTATTTGTAAAAAGAATAAGAATGGGGAATATAATAATGCAATATAATGGTGTGAACAAATACCCCCAAACTTATCTTTTGCTCGTTCTCGAGCAAACCTAGTTTTATTCTCGACAAAAACCTAACCTCACTTTCGCAGGAAAACGCGATTGCACTGAGCTCGTGCAACAAGCCGTTAAACCTCTGGGTGTCCCTAGTAGGAGGAGTGTTGTCTCCTGAGGGTTTTCAGCGGATACTACCCACAAAATCTTATCAATTCGGCCCATTAACTTTAATTCTCCAATTAGGTTTTCTAACAAGGAATTCTATTATCGTCGACTCGTAAACTATCCACCCATATTCTTCACATTTTCTCATCATTTAACTTAAGATTATATATGTTCTGTAGACTTACTTAGCTTTTGGTATCTCTTAAGTTTTCCTTCTAGGGTTCCATCTCCACTTAGGAATTTTTATCAACTCTACTAAAGATACAAGTTCTATTCTTCACTCCTTTCTCTCATCTAAACTCCAATCACATACCCCTACGTGTGTGTATATATCACCCCTACACTTGGAAATTCAAATCAAGCAATCATACTCTTGTCCGTTGTCCAAAGTACTTATTAATTGGTGAATTTTTAAATGAATTTTGCTTACCCATCCTTCATACGACCGTTAATACTTCTTGAGGTACCAACAACCGATTACAAGATGTGTTTGCACATTAAAGTGTAATTCCTAGTCTTGCAACACCCAAGGCTTTAACAGTGACTCCCAAACCAGTTGGTCTAAGGCACTAGGTAATGAAGCACCCTCGCTAAATATTTTTTCTATTTTTTTAGCCTTAAGTAATCACAAAAACCAGTGTTCATTTTTTTTTCTTTATTCACTTTTTTCTTTTATTTTCATTATACTAAGGACTTTAGACAAGAGCATTTCAAGGTCTCCTCTACTATTCCAAGTTTCAAGGTTCGTGTTTGTGCAATTTGTAGGGTATACATTTTCAGAATCTAGACTTAAGTTAGGAATTATTTTTCAAACTTATACTCTAATAAAAATATCAATACTTTTCCTTCGTTTCGACTTAGCCCAAGAAGTGAACCCAAAATTTGCCTATTTCTAAATAAACCACAAAGACATATACTTTCTACCGTTAAACTTTAAGAAAGGTTATTTTTAGGGCTTTTAATTTACTAAGTATAAGATCTAGTTGTTCCTAGCTAGTTAACCTATTTATCAAACTCAAGTCAATTAGGCCAAAATTGAATACTTTAATTTTTATAATTTTTATAATTTTTTAATTTTTATGGGTTTTAAAATAAGTATGCAAAAATATACACATGAATGCGAAGGAAGAAAGCTTACCGAGCATACCCCCAAACTTAACCTACTTTAAAGATGTAAATTTTTCAAATTTTATGGGTTTTAAAATAAGTATGCAAAAATATACACATGAATGCGAAGGAAGAAGGCTTACCGAGCATACCCCCAAACTTAACCTTGACAGTGTCCTCACTGTCATGCTACACCAAGAGAGTTGAGAATGCCGGCACTCCCCTGTTTATTTATTTATAATTTTTTTTTATAATTTTTGTTTTTTGAATTTTTTTATATTGTTAATAGAAAAAGAAAACAAAAAATATATATATACATATATACAACAAGATCCTCCCCAAACTAAACAAGGCCTTACACAAGCCAAAGGTTAGCACCAACCATTCAAAAATCTTATCGTGGCAATGGTAGAGTTGGTGAAAGAATGGAGTGGAAAGAAAAGAAATGAGAAGCAAACGAGACCGTGTGGGAAGAAAGGTAGAATATGGTCTCGGTGGGGGAGAAGAATGACGGAAAAGAGAAAGAAGTGGAGTACGATCTTGAGGGTGTAAATTGAGTGAATAAATTAGCGCAATTTGTGGTGACTGGTGTGTTAGAAGCGATTGTGCTAATCTATCAACTCATCGAGAAATGGGGTCAAATCTCTCAAGATTCGCAAGAAAACATGGGTACGCCGAACTTGGTAAACCTTCCATTGAAAATGGAAACGCGGCGGAGTCTTGCGTGGTCGAAATGATAGGAAGGATGAAAGGGAGTGATTTAGGGATAGTTTTAATCTCACCTAAGTAATCTGTCTCGAACTTGAAGGATTCCATCAATGGTTCGAAACAACTGTAAGCAACCGAGTCTGATGGTTCAACTAACTCATCTGAAAATGTAAAGGACTCAAACTCGGGAGGTGAGTTTTCAACATTGTCCGAAAAAGTGAAACACTCATAATCGTTATCATCTATGAGAACTGTGTGTGATTCAAAGAGAAATTTTTCAAGCTCACAGTCTTCAAGCGTGATCTTTTGCGTGGTCGGAACGATGGAAAGGAGGGAGGGTGATATAACAGTTAAAGGTTAAGGAGGATGAATTGGAAAATCCGACACATCAAACAAAAATGGTTCAACCTCAATATTATCCTCAATACTCTCCTCAATACTATCCTCATAATTCTCCTCAAAATTTAGCCTATCCATGCCATTATCATCAAAATCAAGACGCATATGAAGTTCAGGAGAAACATTTAATGACTCGGGATGATGAAGTGGACAAAAAATTTCAGTCAAATCTATGGGTTCATCATCCAAAATATTCCCGGCGTCTATATCCTCGATCAAATGAAAATCAATTTTTTCAGACACCTCATCAAAAGCATGGATATCTATCAATTCGGGTTCTAGATTGGAGGTGTAGAGATCAAAGGTATTGTTGATGGTTTCACTCAAAGGGGACCCTTTACACTCTGGCAAATCAAGCACTACAAAGTCACACAACTCGTTAAATGTTTTATTTTCAACATGTGAATCATTTGGGACAATCGATAGAAAACCGGAGTTGTGGGATTCAATTGGGTGTGGGTAGGTTTGATTTGGAAGGGTGTAAAACTCACTTTCTCCTCTCAAATTGTCACTCTATCCAACCGCCTCCTCAGACATTGAAAAATTTGGAGCTAGTTGGAAACTAGCTACCGGTTCATTAGGTTGTATAAGGGCGGCTATGGACGCATCCACATTCCTAATCATTTTGTTTGTTGCTGCAATGTATGCCTCCAACGACTGTTCTAGACTAGACTGGGTTGTGAAGGGGTTTCGGTAAAAGATTCGAAATTGTTTGGATATGTGAAACTCCCAAATGGCTGTGTAGAAGCAATGTCTAGTGAAGGTGGGAAAGTCGGGCAGGACTGGTAGGAAGCGGATGGTTGGACAGGAGTAGGATCAACATTTGGATAAAAAGGTGAATGGACTTGTTGATCCCTAGAACTAGATGTGTTGAGAGGAGTGAAAGATCGGCTACGAGATTGTGCAATATGCTCAGCAATAGACATCGGTTTAGAAGTTACAACAGGACTCGAAAAAGTGGTATCAACGTACGAAGGTGGTGAAGGTTGACATGGTTGATACAAAGTGGATTGCAAAGTCGAACTGTTTCTCCTAGACGCTTCTATTCGATCTTTCAAAGAAATTTTGGGTATGAAGGGGTCGTCCTTAAATCGACTGAAACAATTCACGTAAGAGGCAAAGTTAGGTTCAGGATACCAAAGTTCGGCAAGAGATTTGTGATGTGGGGTACCCATGATGGAAGAAGGGAGAAGAGAAAGAAGGCGGGTGGTGCAAGGAGTTCTTAGCGACAAAATTTGCAAGTCATTTTTTTTAAAAAAAATTTTATTATTATTATTTGGAACTGTTTGCAAAAAAAAAAAAGATTTTCGATAAAGAGCTTAGACACACTTTCAACCAGAAATGCACAATCAGGCCTAGATCTAGGGTCACCTAGGTGAGCTAGATAGCTCCTAACTGTTCCAAAGGGCTAGAAATAGGACCTCAAACCGCCTCTTCACCGCCAATTGCGGCCAGGTAAGTGCCAGGTAAGTGGGAGGCTCCCCATTACAAGTAGTGGTCCTAATTAAGTAACCACTCACCTTAGACACACTTGCCTAGACACCGCAAAGTCAGGTTAGGATAAACGGCCGATGCCTATAATTAGTCCTCTGTCTTATTGAGCGCGAAGTCCTTAGGGCTGAGTCTAGTATTTTTTAATTAAAGATTTGGTCGATGCAAATGCCTTATGTGATTTCTGGGGTCCTGGGAAGAGTGATAAAATCCCCACCCAATCTTAATTGGTCTCAAGCCCCTTAAAGTCCGATTAAAGATATGCAAAACAGAAAAAATCACTTGCAATCAATTTTTATTTTTATTTTTAGCGCGGCGCAAAGAATCCTGCACAAGATTTGTTATTGGAAGGGGGAAGATTTTAAGCGCAAAGAATCCTGCAGGAGATTTTTCAGAAGATATATCGAGATTTGCAAAGGAGAGAGAAAGAAACAAACAGAGATTTTTCCACCGGCTGAACTGACCAAGCCGCCGCGGTTTAGCGGTCGAAAGAGGGTTCCCACCGCGGTTTGGTGGTCTTCTAGACCGTTCTGTTCCTAAGAAAAATTTTCAGGTTGTGAAGTCAACAGTAGGCCGCGGATCCGCGGTCGCAAGGGGGTTTGCGCGGCGGAAGGGCGGTCGTCTAGGCGGTTCAGTTCTCCAAATCTTTTGTGCTCCTCTGTTATTGTAATCTTCTGTTGTTAGGATCGTCTGTTTTCTGTTTTGATCTCTGTAGATATCCAGATCCGAATTTGTTCTGCGGTCCTGCAAAATTCACACAAAAATACCCTTCACAAAAATAAAAAATGATAACTTTTTATATTTTTTTTTGTTTTTCAGTTTTTTATGATTTTTCAATTTTAGATTAACCCGAAATTGCAAAAAGGAAATTTTACGCCATCCCCGGCAACGGCGCCATTTGATTAGTCTCAAAAATATCTAATAACCGCAATCAAGAACGGCATCACTTGTAGCTAGCCGGTGAGTACGAGTCGGTCTACAGGGATGTTGTGAATTTCCTAATCGCTCTTACGAGTTAATTCCAAACGGTGTGAATGGATCAATTAAATCTAAAACCTAAGTTGAGTTATACTAAAATTATCTAGATCTAAGTCTTGCTAGGGTTAGGCTTAGGAATGGTTTGGAGATGTAAATAAATCTCACCGCTTTCTATACCCAAATTAAGATCTATGAGGAGTTATGGTAATTATCAATAAAGGGGATTAGATCCATTCGGGAAGGTGTTCCTTCCTCTAGGTTCTTGTCCTTCCTTTATCAATCCTTACCCTAACCTCCATGGAAAACACGCGCAACCGGGCCTTTATACTACGGTATCACCGCTACCTCGAGGGATAGGGTGCCGTAGGGAGCGGTGTGTGCATGTATGCATGGAGTCCTATTGAAAATATATAATGGGCAAGAAAAGGATGAGAGACCTCATCTCTCAAATGAGAGACCTCATCTCTCAAAAGCCTTCCCCAAAGCCAACCCTAACAAGCGAGGAGACTACTCGCTTATTAGGGAATTTAAGAACATTTATTTAGGGCAAGGAATTAAATATAAACTAAGACAAGAATAGAATTTACCTACTTTATAGATGGCTCTCTCCAAACATCAACACAGGGTTGTTAGATCTGAATTCATGAAATGAAAAGAGGAGCCGATGCTCTCCATAAAGAATTCTGAATTTTATTATTAAAAGGAGGCATACCTCAAAAGAGGTATTAGGGTCTCTATTTATAGGACATAGAAACCCTAGGGCTACAATTGACTCGCACGTCTGCTATTACAAAAATACCCTCTAAGAAAAGACCTAGTCAAAGATCCGCACACATTTTGGTAAAAAATTATTCAACTCCGGGCTCTATATGGCCGCGGAACCGCGGCCTCAGCATGGGTTGGGCCGCGGTTCCGCGGCCCAATTGTGGTCTTGGATTCTGAGCTTTTGTGTGCTGGTTCTGGGCCTTTTTTGCTTCCTGTATCTTTAGTACTTTTCTCAAATGGGCTTCTATGTTTCTTCCAGATCTCCCAGTGAACAATTGCAGTGGACTTTTAACCGTTCGTTTTGTAATCTTAGACCTTGCGTTGCCTTGTACTTTGTAAACTAATCTTTTGTGTAGGCTTGATCAAGATCCTTCTATTTGTTGGTCGTAGTCCCACTTTTGCATCGTCTTTTATCTTTTTCACTGTTTTCGCTCCTAGAACCTGTAACCTGTATTATGTAGCAGACATGGGTCAAAAGCACCTGTTTATTTGTAAAAATAATAAGAATGGGGAATATAATAATGCAATATAATGGTGTGAACACACGTCCCAAGGAGGAGATCTTCATCGCCGAAGGTAATATCGGCTGTGTGTACTTCTTCCAGCTCGTCCTTCATTCTTTCTTCGGCGAGGAAAGCTTGGAATTGCTCTGGCTCTTGTAGCGCCTTGATCAATGAATCTCTCGCTTCTTTTGATAGTAAAAGGGCATCGAGAATGCTGAGCTGCGAGGGTAACTTCCTCAAGTGCGCCAGAACGTTGTAGTCCACCTTACTTTTCTTTGGCGGGTCCTTGACGGTCAGCTCTTTCATGACATGGTCATCTAGGGCGATATTCTCAGAGACCTTTTCTTTTCCCTTATCTTTTCTATTTGACCCACTGTTCGAGGGTCCAAGATTCTTTTCGGGCAGCGTACGATTGCGTAGCTGAATGTTTTCACAGGTCTTTGGTTCTTCCACTTTTCCCAAGGTGGACTCTTTAAAGAGAGGACCGAGAGCCATTTCTTCGTCAGAGTCGCTCCCGAAGGTGAGAACCTGCGATCCTCCGGCGTTGACCACGCGACAATTGCTGGTAGTTCCTTTATGCTCTGCGGTCGTACTTCTCTGCTCCCGACGAGTTTTGCGTTTCATCCGCTTGAAATGCTGCTGGTGAGCAACATATCCCTGCCACCATCTTGTAAAAACGTTGCACTCTTCGGTGGGGTGCGAAATCTTTCGATGATATAAACGGCAAGCCGATCGAAGACCGACTTCTTGGGAGCTTCCGGTGCTGGCATAGGAGCGCTGAAGCTCGTTGGCGGGAGCATGGTCCCGAAAAACAATCCTGTGGTGGCTTGAGTGGCCTGTTCCACCGGCATCGTAAACAGGGACGCCGCTTGAGGTCCGTAAGCTATGCCTCCAGATGAGGCGGAACATACGTTGCAGTTGCAGCTGGAATATTTTTCACAAGTGAACGCCATTGATCCTTCGCTTTCTGCACCAAGCAGGAAACCAAATCTTAGTACCTCGAACACAAGGGCAACCATTAGCAAACCGCGATTCGTTCGCGAACACGACAGACGAAGTGTGGAGTGGAAAGAGAAAAAGGTCCCACCGGGCGTGCCAAAATCCGTTCCCCTCCGAAAGACAGCGGTGGAGATGCCATAAACGTCTAGCCTGAATTTCGGGGCAGATGCTAATTGGTGCTATCCGTCCACCTCTCCGAAGATGCCAAGTTGATTTATGGCACCGTGAATCGAAGGTTTAAACGGATGCGGCCGATGTAGCAGACTTCGTCAGATTCCCCCTCGTTTGAGGGGTTTTTGATTGTGGGGACGCTCTTCCCTGCAGGCGCAAGCCCCTGCAATTAATTACGCTACCGCATCGCGGTAACAACTTTCTCCTTCTCCATATGGTCACTTCGTGTCGTGGGTGTTTGTTTTGTGTTTGGTTGCCCGTGGATTGTATACGGAGACTAAGTTAAGTTGTTGCCCGTAGGGCATGGACTAGTCCAAATCCGTATCTTTCTTAGATTTGGATTTGCGGGGTTTGGGTTTAAGGATACATTAGTCTCATTTGAGACTAAGATCACTTAAACGTTTGTTAAGGATACGTTAGTCTAATTTTAGACTAAGATCAACTTAACGGGATCATTTAGATCCAACAAGAGAGCAATTGGGCTCTGTTATTTAGTTTAGTGACATTGCGGTCGGTAATTAGTTTAAGGACATTACGGTCCATTGTTAGTTTAAGGACATCTCGGTCCAATGTTAGTTTTAAGACATCGCGGTCGAGATTAAGGACATCGTAGTCCGTGGATTTAAGGGCTCCACAGTCCGTTGTTAGCTTAAAGACATCACGGTTGAGGTTAAGGACATCATAGTCTATGGGTTTAGGGACCCCACAATCCATTGTTAGTTTTAAGACATCACGGTCGAGGTTAAGGACATCATAGTCCATGGGTTTAGGGACCCCACAGTCCGTTGTTAGTTTTAAGACATCACGGTCGAGATTAAGGACATCATAGTCCATGGGTTTAAGGACTCCACAGTCCATTGTTATGTGTGGTTGTTGGGACCCGTCACCTCTCTGACGACGTTGAAGGATTACAATGACAGATATCAGAGAAGTAAAGAGATGTACCCTCGAACCGATGTGAGTTGGTTGACAGAGCAGATGTGCTCAATTCGAAACAAGTTGAGGACTTATGGCCAAAATTGGGCTAAGTCCAATTAAAATGTTTTAACATTTTATTTTTCTCGGTTGTTGAGTCTTTACTTGGGTTTGGCCCTTTTACTAATGTTGAGCATTAGATCCTGACAATTTTTGTCTTGTATTGAATGCATAGCATTCATCAGAACAATGTGTGTTCTGACAGCGCGCCACGTGGCGCGTCAGGCGCTTTGCGTTAATTAAAGAGCGCATTGCGCTTCTGTCGGGTAGCGCACACGAAGAGGACACGTGTCGCGCTTAGCGCTAGTTTGTTAGTGCATTGCGCTTTTAATTTATGAGCGCATTGCGCTAGTCTGTTGGCGCACCAGTGAGTGACACGTGGCGCGCTTGGCGCTGAGCGCCAGCCCATGAGCGCAGTGCTCTGTTTTAGAAGCGCAAAGCGCAGATTGTGTCTCTGGTTGACACGTGGCAGGTTTTGGCGCTGAGCGCCGGTCCAAGGAGCGCAGAAGCGCAATACATGAGTGCAAGGCACTTTTTAATAGCGCAAAGCGCATTTGGTCAATTTTAAGATCAAAGAATAGATTTATGTTCTTCAAAGGAGGTTTTTCCTCAAGATCCAAGAACAAAATTTCTTGTTTTTATAAAAGGCTCTGCCTTTATAGATCAAAAGATCTGTGAATGAAGTATTTTACTTCTTTTAGTCTTTTTAAAATTAGATCTTTTTGATCTTTTCTTTTTTTTATTAAAGAGCTTGGTCTTTTTCTTAGATCTCTGATCTTTTTAGAAGATGGTTCTTCTTTTTACGAGATAGTTTCATCTCTATTATCCAAGAACATAGTTCTTTTTTTACCTTGAAGATGAAGAAAGAAAATGTTCTTTTTTTTCTAAGAGCTTTCTCTTCTTTTTTCTCAAAGTTTGCAGAGGTTTTCTCTCTTTTTCTGTATGTCTCTCTCTTTTACTTTTTTTTATTGAAAAGAAGGATCATTGGTCGTTGGGACCCACCACCTCTCCGACGACACTGAGAGATTACAGCGCCATATATTGAAGGTGTGGAGGGATGTACCCTTTGAACCATGTCCCACTCATTAGGGGGGAGCTTAAGCTTCTCGCTGCTGAAAAATGCTTCTTTGCGTTCTCGCACGTGTTGGGCGCACGTGCGTCGCACGTGTTGGGCGCACATATTTGCACATAACGCACATGGAGCTTGCGCATATGCGCATTATGGGGAGGAGCAAGCTCCTATGGAGAACTATCTCCTTTTAATATTATTAAATGTTCTCATGTAGTGCGCACGTGTGTTACACGTGGTGCGCGCATGGCGAGCATGGCGCTTGCGCATATGCGCATTATGGGGAGGAGCATGCTCCTATCTTGGAGAATTAAGCTCCTATGGAGAACTAAGCTCCTTTTAATATTATTAAATGTTCTCATGTGGTGTGCACGTGCGTTGCACGTGGTGCGTGCATGGCGGGCACACGTGCATTGCACGTAGCGCACATGGCGCTTGCGCGTATGCGTATTATGGGGAGGAGCATACTCCTATCTTGGAGAACTAACCTTTATGGAGAACTAAGCTCCTTTGAGAATTGAATCCTTTAAAGATTGAACTCCACCCTTTCTAAGAGGTATCCCCTCTTATTTATATGGGAGTGATAGGGAAGCAATCTCTCTTTTTCCCGATGTGGGACTAAAAATGCATTCCCCATGTAGTAGAGCATTACTTTAGATTACACGTGCATAACACATTTGCTCATAACTTTTGATCTCGGATGAATTATGAGGTCCATAATATATCAAATCGAAGGAATTTTCGAGACACTTTCGATACCATCAAAATTTAGCTGTTTCTCATTCCGGAGTTTGTCAAAATACAGCTCGGAAAATACTGGTTGGCATCTTCTTCCTTAGATCACATGTGTATAGACATTTGCTCATAACTTTTGATCCCGGATGAATTATGAGGCCCATAATATATCAAATCGAAGGTTTTTTCGAGATGCTTTCAATACCATCAGAATTTAGCTGTTTCTCATTCCGAAGTTTGTCAAAATACAGCCCGGAAAATACAGGTTCACATTTTCTTAAGCGTATCGCTGCCATTTGATGCCTTAGGCTCTTTTGTGCAGAAATTTTTGGCGGGAACAGTCGGCTTTCCTTTTCAACAGGCACTTGGATAGCCGTTACGTACAGCTAATGCCGCTGACGTGCTTATGGTTAAACCCACTACCACCGTACTGTCGAATTTTTAGAGTCCCACACAGAGAGTTTTTCTGGTTTAGGCGAAATGATGTAGTGGCCGTATTTTGATACGTGCAGGGTTTCCGATTAAATACGTGTACTAGCTATACAGATTTCAATCAGACGGATGGTAATACCAGCCGGTTTAGTATTAATCCGGATTAATAAATCAAGTATTTATTTAATATGAGGTTAATTGAGGAAAGAGGCCATAGGAGGGAATTTCCTCCTATGGCGTCGAAAAAATACACCCTCCATCGTTTTTTCCGACGATCGACACCCACCATCTTCATCGTTATCATCTAAGATGTGGGTACACCAAATTTCATGTGATTCTACAACTTTTTCACCGTTGATTTAGTGAGTTCAAAATTAACGGTTTACCGACAATAGAACATTTTACATTGCTAAATCAACGGTGAAAAAGGTTGTAGAATCACATGAAATTTGGTGTACCAACGTCTTAGATGATAACGATGAAGATGGTGGGTACCGATTGGTGGAAAAAATGAAGGAGTATGTATTTTTTCGACGCCATAGGAGGAAATTCCCTCCTATGGCATCTTTCCTCCATTATTCTCATTTAATATTCTAATATTATCTTCATTGTATCATCCTATCTCTTTTAGTATTCATATATCGATATGAATACGAGTATGTATATATGGTAGAATGTATTTCGTATTTATACGGAGAGACTGTCTAGAAGACGGACACTTCATTTTGGTTTATCCATTTATTTATTTAAATTGAAATGAGGTGTAAAGTTGAAGAGAGGTGAGAATGGAGAGAGACATGGGTGAATAGGATTGATAAATGAATTGAAAATTTATTTGTCAAATCTATTCAAGCATGATTGCTATATTACATTTGCAAATATCATTATACAAAACCATGGTTTGTATTTTCTCTCACCAAGGTTTTCTCATTTCACCATTTGCTTTCTCTCTCTTCTCTTGATTTCTTCTTCTTCTTCCCTACACTCTCACGAGTAGAGAATTAAGGAAGAAAAATGATTGAAAAATACTAAAACACTTCAATACTTCTCTAAACACTCTAGATTAGCAATTTAAGCTCTTTAGTTACTTCACTTTCTTATTTGTGTGAAGCTAGACCCTTAAACCATATCTCTCGGGTGGATCATTTTCGACAAAGGAAAGACCAGCCTACAAACTCGATCTCGGAGTTCTCGAGTAGCTAAAGAAATGGATAGAACACCGAAGGACACGGATCCTTAGGTATAATCTTTCTATCCGAGTAAAACTCTTCGTAGTCTACTAGTTTAGTGTTTGGTTTAGATTCTAGATTGTTGTTTCTAGCGTCTTGTTTTAAAATTTTCGTTTTCATTCCGTAAAGGCCGCGGTTTTAGCGGATCCTTATATTTCTTTTTTAATCTTTGGAAATAGTTTTTGATTTAATTTTCATGCAAAAAATTGCAACTAAAAATAAACAAGTATTTTTCCTTAATTTTCTTTTATAACCTTTGAAAATTGTTTTTGATTTAATTTCATGTAAAAACTTTTCTGTGCAATAATCACAAGTATATGGTATTTATGTTCAAAAAACCCAAAAGTTTTTCATATATTCATTTGCTTATCCTTTTCATATGAGACCAAAAGAAATTGACATTTTGTTGTTTTTTTAATTATTTGGTTTTCAGTTTTTATTTTTTTTCTTCGCTAATATTTTCTAATTTCCTCGATCCTATGTCTAGCAATTATTTGCTATTAATTTAGAAATAAAATTTTGGTATTTTTAATTTTTCAAGGGAGCCAGTAATATTTTTATCTTAATACAAAAAGTTTCTTAAAAAATAAAGCATAATAGAAAAAAATATGTTTACTAAATAATCCATTCTTTACATCTGCTTATAGAAATTATAATTTCTTTAAAGTTGATACTCAAATTTCACTATTTAAATAACTATCATTGTTTAAAATTTTATTGGGTACTTTTAAAAAAAATTAATCATAATATGCATTTCTTAAAATAGAATCAACAATATTTTTTAAATTTCATTATCAGTCAAAATGATACTAATTTCTTCTTGAGAAAATGAATGTATATTGTCTTTCTATTTAATTTTTCAATTTATTCAGAAACATTTCGAATCATGTTTGATCTCACGCGTTATGCGAAAGGTTAATTTCTAGTATATCAGTGTGAAGTAACGACGACAATACTGGAATATCAGAATGAGATTAGTGAAAGGAAAAAGGGTGTACGGACGGGAGTCAGGAGAACAAGGGACCTAAAAACAGAGATTTTCTTGTCTTGGGTCTTAGAAATAATTTTCACAATAAATTTATGATTGTTTAAGGTGCAACAAATGTTAGCTTGGATATCACAGATCACATTAAATCATGAATATCCCAAGGTCAAAGGGAGGGAGAGCAGCAGGAAAGTCCCACCATAAGAATTTACTAAAATACCCTCAGCCCAAATAGTGTCGGTCGTCTCCTCACTGACGCAAACAGCTGTACAAGTGTTAATTTCACTCATGCCTTCCCACAACTAGCTAATTTATTCACAAAACACCCTCGAGTTTTACCTCACATACACATCACACTAACATGGGCCCACATTTGTAGCTGAATGCTGGCTTTTTGCATGCAGAGGAATCGGGTCTAAAAATTTTGTGCTGCCTCAAGCCGACGAATTTTACAGCTAGAATGTAGCGGCCCCCACCGAAATATTTAGATTTTTTTATGCTATAAATGAAAAATAGATAATTCTTTCCTTTATTTTAGGTTCTTACATAAAAACCCAACAAAACATGCTTTTACAAATCTAATCAGTTTTCATGATTTCCTTTTCTTCAAAAGATGCCAATGGACACACAACTTTTACAGGATATATTCTATCCTATACAATAACATAAAAGAAGATGAGAAAAATCGAATATCACTAGTAACATTAGCCGTTTTGGTATTTATTTTACGGGTTACTCATAATTAATTTTAGGCATTGCTTTTAGCGGGTAAACAATTCAGCTTATTGTATATTTTCGGTATATTTAGACGTATTTTATAAAACATTTGTTGGTGCTTCAATGTATCATTTTCAAAAATTAAACAACAAATTTTATAGACTGGTTAACAAAGCTTGGACTGGTTAACATCGCTAATATTTTCTAATTTCCTCGATCCTATGTCTAGCAATTATTTGCTATTAATTTAGAAATAAAATTTTGGTATTTTTAATTTTTCAAGGGAGCCAGTAATATTTTTATCTTAATACAAAAAGTTTCTTAAAAAATAAAGCATAATAGAAAAAAATATGTTTACTAAATAATCCATTCTTTACATCTGCTTATAGAAATTATAATTTCTTTAAAGTTGATACTCAAATTTCACTATTTAAATAACTATCATTGTTTAAAATTTTATTGGGTACTTTTAAAAAAAATTAATCATAATATGCATTTCTTAAAATAGAATCAACAATATTTTTTAAATTTCATTATCAGTCAAAATGATACTAATTTCTTCTTGAGAAAATGAATGTATATTGTCTTTCTATTTAATTTTTCAATTTATTCAGAAACATTTCGAATCATGTTTGATCTCACGCGTTATGCGAAAGGTTAATTTCTAGTATATCAGTGTGAAGTAACGACGACAATACTGGAATATCAGAATGAGATTAGTGAAAGGAAAAAGGGTGTACGGACGGGAGTCAGGAGAACAAGGGACCTAAAAACAGAGATTTTCTTGTCTTGGGTCTTAGAAATAATTTTCACAATAAATTTATGATTGTTTAAGGTGCAACAAATGTTAGCTTGGATATCACAGATCACATTAAATCATGAATATCCCAAGGTCAAAGGGAGGGAGAGCAGCAGGAAAGTCCCACCATAAGAATTTACTAAAATACCCTCAGCCCAAATAGTGTCGGTCGTCTCCTCACTGACGCAAACAGCTGTACAAGTGTTAATTTCACTCATGCCTTCCCACAACTAGCTAATTTATTCACAAAACACCCTCGAGTTTTACCTCACATACACATCACACTAACATGGGCCCACATTTGTAGCTGAATGCTGGCTTTTTGCATGCAGAGGAATCGGGTCTAAAAATTTTGTGCTGCCTCAAGCCGACGAATTTTACAGCTAGAATGTAGCGGCCCCCACCGAAATATTTAGATTTTTTTATGCTATAAATGAAAAATAGATAATTCTTTCCTTTATTTTAGGTTCTTACATAAAAACCCAACAAAACATGCTTTTACAAATCTAATCAGTTTTCATGATTTCCTTTTCTTCAAAAGATGCCAATGGACACACAACTTTTACAGGATATATTCTATCCTATACAATAACATAAAAGAAGATGAGAAAAATCGAATATCACTAGTAACATTAGCCGTTTTGGTATTTATTTTACGGGTTACTCATAATTAATTTTAGGCATTGCTTTTAGCGGGTAAACAATTCAGCTTATTGTATATTTTCGGTATATTTAGACGTATTTTATAAAACATTTGTTGGTGCTTCAATGTATCATTT
This sequence comes from Agapanthus africanus, assembly GCA_030015575.1. Taxonomy (NCBI): domain Eukaryota; kingdom Viridiplantae; phylum Streptophyta; class Magnoliopsida; order Asparagales; family Amaryllidaceae; genus Agapanthus; species Agapanthus africanus. The sequence continues at coordinate 513,007,771 of JASDDO010000024.1, read as the reverse complement.
TCAAAAATTAAACAACAAATTTTATAGACTGGTTAACAAAGCTTGGACTGGTTAACATCGCTAATATTTTCTAATTTCCTCGATCCTATGTCTAGCAATTATTTGCTATTAATTTAGAAATAAAATTTTGGTATTTTTAATTTTTCAAGGGAGCCAGTAATATTTTTATCTTAATACAAAAAGTTTCTTAAAAAATAAAGCATAATAGAAAAAAATATGTTTACTAAATAATCCATTCTTTACATCTGCTTATAGAAATTATAATTTCTTTAAAGTTGATACTCAAATTTCACTATTTAAATAACTATCATTGTTTAAAATTTTATTGGGTACTTTTAAAAAAAATTAATCATAATATGCATTTCTTAAAATAGAATCAACAATATTTTTTAAATTTCATTATCAGTCAAAATGATACTAATTTCTTCTTGAGAAAATGAATGTATATTGTCTTTCTATTTAATTTTTCAATTTATTCAGAAACATTTCGAATCATGTTTGATCTCACGCGTTATGCGAAAGGTTAATTTCTAGTATATCAGTGTGAAGTAACGACGACAATACTGGAATATCAGAATGAGATTAGTGAAAGGAAAAAGGGTGTACGGACGGGAGTCAGGAGAACAAGGGACCTAAAAACAGAGATTTTCTTGTCTTGGGTCTTAGAAATAATTTTCACAATAAATTTATGATTGTTTAAGGTGCAACAAATGTTAGCTTGGATATCACAGATCACATTAAATCATGAATATCCCAAGGTCAAAGGGAGGGAGAGCAGCAGGAAAGTCCCACCATAAGAATTTACTAAAATACCCTCAGCCCAAATAGTGTCGGTCGTCTCCTCACTGACGCAAACAGCTGTACAAGTGTTAATTTCACTCATGCCTTCCCACAACTAGCTAATTTATTCACAAAACACCCTCGAGTTTTACCTCACATACACATCACACTAACATGGGCCCACATTTGTAGCTGAATGCTGGCTTTTTGCATGCAGAGGAATCGGGTCTAAAAATTTTGTGCTGCCTCAAGCCGACGAATTTTACAGCTAGAATGTAGCGGCCCCCACCGAAATATTTAGATTTTTTTATGCTATAAATGAAAAATAGATAATTCTTTCCTTTATTTTAGGTTCTTACATAAAAACCCAACAAAACATGCTTTTACAAATCTAATCAGTTTTCATGATTTCCTTTTCTTCAAAAGATGCCAATGGACACACAACTTTTACAGGATATATTCTATCCTATACAATAACATAAAAGAAGATGAGAAAAATCGAATATCACTAGTAACATTAGCCGTTTTGGTATTTATTTTACGGGTTACTCATAATTAATTTTAGGCATTGCTTTTAGCGGGTAAACAATTCAGCTTATTGTATATTTTCGGTATATTTAGACGTATTTTATAAAACATTTGTTGGTGCTTCAATGTATCATTTTCAAAAATTAAACAACAAATTTTATAGACTGGTTAACAAAGCTTGGATTGGTTCAAGGATGTGTGCGTGGCTACAACAGTGAAGCCAAGAAAAGAGAATGTTTCAGGCATTGATTCATGTAAATAAAAAGAAGTAGAGGACTCTTATGCAAATTTCTCCTTCTCCTTTGGCTTGAAGAGGAAAGAGGGGAGGTCTTTGTCCAAAATGGTTAAACTGTCCCTTTCTCAACATGCTGCTCTTTTTATTTATACATAATAATAATAATAATAATAATAATAAATAAATAATAATCATCTCTCTCTCATATCTTAAGGAGCTGAGAGAGAGCTGCATTTGCTGAAGACATCGTCATCCTCTCTCTCTCTCTCAAATTTGGTGCATTTCTGTGGCAATTGACGTGCAAAGGTCAGTCTTTTTCTCTTCTATTAATCTGATTCAGTGCTGAAATTGGTATCCTATTTCTCTTTCTTTCTGTTGCAATTGATCAAACACTTTGATTCATAAGTGTAAACTCAGGCAGATCTAGTCAAAATCATCGAGATCTTCGATCTTTTACTGTTTTTTTGAACTGGGTTTTGGTTTTTGTAGGCATGCTGTAAAATTTGAGCATAGATCTAGTGAGCTTGAAGCTCTTCTTCAGCTGGATCTGTTGACAAACGTTGCAAATTTCAATGGAGATCGACGGAGGGACAGGGGTCAGTACTTAGCCTAATAAATTGAATTCAATTTTTGATTTTGATGGGTTTTTGGCTTAAATTTAGTTTCTTTTTTGGTTTAAAGTTGATACGTTTATTGATTCTTGATGTTTGATTGGATGAAGAAACATGGGAAGCATCGTGCTGGAGGCCAGCAGGTCTGCCAGATCTGCGGTGATAGCGTCGGCACCACGATCGATGGCGATCTCTTCGTCGCTTGCAACGTCTGCGGTTTCTCTGTGTGCCGCCCGTGCTATGAGTACGAGAGGAAGGATGGGAACCAATCATGCCCACAATGCAAGACCAAGTACAAGAGGCACAAAGGTTTGCTGCAAGAGCTTCTGATGACTTTTGGTATAAGGGGAATTTGGATCAAGAATATTGACTGAATTGTTGTTTGTTGTGTTGATTGTTAGGGAGCCCGCCGATTCATGGGGAGGAAGTGGATGATGCGGATGTCGATGATGTGAGTGACTTCAGCTACATGACTGGGGGTCAGGATCAGAAGCAGAAGATCGCCGAGAGGATGCTGAGCTGGCAAATGAGCTATGGGAGAGGGGACGATGTTGGGCCCCCGAAGTATGATAGTGGGGAGATTCCTCGCAATCACATTCCTCGGCTCACTCATAGCCAGCCGGTATTCAATTTTTTCCTACTTGAAAGTAGTATTACCGTTGGTGTTGGAAATTTATTTGTGCCTTAGAGTTGTGCTATATGGTGAACACAATTTCTTTAGTAAATACGCTTCTTTCCCTCCTAGACTCCCTTCTGAGTCTAGTAGAATTTGGATGATGCCTTTAGCAAGTGAATCATTTATAGCAAATATGCCATGTTTCCCTTCTTCTAGACTTTTTCTAGGAGAATTTGGAGGATGTTGACTAGTCATTTACGATTATTGCAAGTCCCCTCGTCAATTTTTTCTCACCTATGTTTTTGCACTAATTAAGAGAGGGTTCATCTAAGGTTAACACATAGTTGCAGTACTTTTTGTCAAAAATTATATGGAGCTTTGCTTCATATCCTACCCCATTATTTATTCTAAGAGGTTTGGTTGATGGTGATGATGACCCATTTTTGATATGTATATAATATATATTTATATTCTTGTATTGCTCCTTTTGCAGCTCTCAGGGCAGCTCTCAGGCGAATTGACTGGAGCATCCCCTGATATGTTTCCTGGTGGGGGTGGGGGTGGAAAGCGTGTGCATCCACTCCCTTATGGCCATTCACGTACGCGGTGTTTGAAGAGTTTGCTCTTGACTTTTGAGTTTGTATATTATTTTATGCTTACTAACATGTAAATTTCCCTCCTTTTATTTGCAGCAAACCCTTCTAGGGAGTTTTCTGGAGGTTTTGGTAATGTTGCATGGAAAGAAAGAGTCGATGGATGGAAGATGAAGCAGGACAAGAACATAGTTCCTCCAATGACTAATGTTACTAGCCACCCTCCTTCTGAAGGAAGAGGAGTAGGAGACATTGATGCAACTACTGATTATAACATGGATGATTCTTTACTGTAAGTTTCGGGCTTTATCATTTATTTCCTATGCAAGCATAGTAAACGTTACCCACCCCACCCCCCACCAAACACACACACACTCGCGCGCACACACACACACACCCCTCTCCCCTCTCTTCGTTTTTAAAATGCAGTAAATGTCTTGTATATAAAAAAAAGATAGACAAGTCTAGTTTCCCTTTTCTCCACAAATGTGAGTCACTCACAGTGCACCCATATGAATGTGTCCAAACTATAACAAGTGTGAAGGTTTTACTTTGTTTGTTTCTCTAACAATTCTTGCTTACAGAGTTTTCAACACAATCGCTGAAATTTAGCTACTATATCTGAATATGTGCTGATGTTCCTGTATTCCTCATCTTTCATTGTTCTGGTTATTAAATTACATTGAAACATGTATTCGTAATGCGTAAGAAACATCGAGCCGGTTGCATGCCACATGATTACACGAGTGAGTTGCTGATTTGGCAGAATTCCTTTATAAAATTTTACTGTTACCCATAACCATAACCGTTTCTTAGACGGATGATTTCATCGAGAAATTCACACTTTTCTTCATGCTTCCAATAAAGTAGTTGAGACGGCAGCTTATGCAAACGCGAAAGTGGAAATATCTTAATTACAAATCTGTAACATTCCTACCTTCTAGTTAATAATAAATTTAAAATTATTAAATATTTTGATACATATGTACAGAAGACATTCTTTAGACATAATGGCCTATGAAAATCATTATATTCTACACATAGGAAAAATAATTTCATCAACTTTTACAGTCATTGACCTTTCTTTGTGGCATGCAGAAACTTCTTTAGTTGTACTTATTTGTCCTTGTTTTCATGTGATTTCTTTTTAATACATTTCTTTCATATTTCAGGAACGATGAAGCTCGCCAACCCCTTTCAAGGAAAGTGTCAGTTCCATCTTCGAAGATAAATCCGTACAGAATGGTCATTATCGTGCGTCTTGTTGTTCTCTGCATATTCTTGCATTACCGGATCACAAATCCTGTGCGCAATGCGTTTGCTTTGTGGTTGTTGTCTGTGATATGCGAAGTCTGGTTCGCTATATCCTGGATCTTGGATCAGTTCCCGAAATGGTTCCCTGTGAATCGTGAGACTTATCTTGATAGACTAGCTATTAGGTATTTTTTTTAAAAAACTTTTAGCTCATGTATTTCCCTTAAATATTTTATGTTGCTAATTGCTAATCTTAATACAACTGATCTCTAAGTTTTAACAAATTGTTTATTTCAAAAACCACTTTCCCAGAAAACTTAAGTTATTTAGTTGTGGGACAACTATTTATAGCAACTTATAATATGACTATTAACTCCCCTCCTCATGTAGGTCTTTGAGCTATGTGGAAAGGCTTCCTAATAAAATACTCGCTTGTGAATGTAAACTAAACTGGGGTGTGTGTGTGTGTGATGAACTTGAGGAGGCAAGCCCCAGGGTCTGTTAAATCCTAGTACTCTAATACCATGCCAAGAACAACTATACTTAAAAGCTTAAGCTATTGGGTTTGTGTGATGACAAGGTTTATCAAGCTATATTATAAGCTTAACACCCCTCATGTGGGTCTTCAGGCTATGTGGAAAGGCCTCCAGCAAAACAAAAAAACAACCACTTGTAAAAATGAAGTAAATTGGGGTAAATTAATTAGAGAGAGAGAGAGAGAGAGAGAGAGAGAGAGAGAGAGAGAGAGAGAGCTTGATGAAGCTTAGACCCAGGGCCTGTTAGAACCTAGTGCTTCCAGAATTTTGAGCAATTGGATTGTGGGACACAATGTAGCTATAATGTAACTCTTAACAGTTCAGATATCAGACAGCTATTTAAAATTTAATTTATACTGTTTCTCGATCTAATAGGTACGACAGAGAAGGTGAACCCTCGCAGTTGGCTGCTGTTGACATTTTTGTCAGTACTGTGGACCCATTAAAGGAGCCTCCTCTTGTCACTGCCAATACAGTGCTATCGATTCTTGCTGTGGATTACCCTGTTGACAAGGTTTCTTGCTATGTCTCTGATGATGGAGCTGCCATGCTCACATTCGAAGCCTTGGCTGAAACCTCGGAATTTGCGAGAAAATGGGTTCCATTCTGTAAGAAATATGCCATTGAACCCCGAGCTCCTGAATGGTACTTTTCACAAAAGATTGATTATCTTAAAGATAAAGTACATCCCTCATTTGTGAAGGATCGTCGAGCAATGAAGGTATGCAGATAATATATGCATGTGAAATTTTTGTCATTTTTTACTTCTCTTGGATGTGCCCATCTTATCACCAATAAATATGATGCAGAGAGAGTACGAAGAGTTCAAGATTCGTGTCAATGGCCTCGTTGCAAAGGCACGGAAAGTTCCTGATGAGGGGTGGATAATGCAAGATGGAACACCTTGGCCTGGAAATAACACTAGAGATCATCCTGGAATGATACAGGTTAGCGTTTCTAGTTTGAATTGGTAGTTAGTTTTCAGGTCTGGAATATTTCCAAATTATTTGTTTTTTCTTCGAGGAGCATCTCATTTACAAGTTTTACTTTTTTTCTCCTCTCAGTTGCTGATATTAGACACTTTTTAGTATAAATTGAGAAATTGGATGACTATGATAACTTGCCCATCAAATGATTTCCTATTGATGCGGGATTCACCCATCACAGATTTTATTGTTCGATGACAACTCCCTCAATAGCTTGTTGTGTATAAAAGCGTTAACTTTATTGCGTACTTTCATAGAAGAAAGAACTGACTACTTAAAATGTATTTTAAACCTAATAGTTTCTAATCAGTCTGATCATCTATTATTTTGCAGGTTTTCTTAGGCCATAGTGGTGGGCTTGACAGTGAGGGGAATGAGCTTCCACGGTTAGTCTACGTGTCTCGTGAGAAGCGTCCTGGTTTCCAACATCACAAGAAAGCTGGTGCCATGAATGCTCTCGTAAGAAATCAAACATTATCTTTTGATTTTGTAATTTTTTTCTTTGTGATGTTCATTTAATGACTTGTTTCAACTCTCTCATAGGTGCGAGTGTCAGCTGTTCTTACAAACGGGTCCTATTTGTTGAATCTTGATTGTGATCATTACATAAACAACAGCAAGGCGTTGAGGGAAGCTATGTGTTTTCTTATGGATCCAAACCTTGGCAGATCAGTTTGTTATGTACAATTTCCACAGAGGTTTGATGGCATAGACAGGAACGATCGATACGCCAATCGCAATACTGTGTTTTTTGATGTAAGTTATATTTTTATCATGTTTTTAATAATTTATAATCAATTTTCTTCAAGCCAGAATTATAATCTGCATGTTTTTGCGCTAGTACCAGCAACCAAAAATATATGGATGATGACCTTATATATCCACACAGATCTTCCACAATGCTAGTTATCTACACCTTAATATCCAGCACAACTCACGCCTCTTGAGCAACACATTTGCGCACATGCAAAAGAGAAAAAACGAACTCAATTTGTTACGGTCCTTTTTAACTCTCTGTCCAGAATAAAATTTCTGATATGGATGTGAACATTATCTTGCTCAAGCAGTCATGATATTTTCCTACCAATTTCATATCAACAACACACATTCAGCATCAAACTCTTTTAAGTATTTCACAGCATCAAAAAACTTGTAAGCTAGGGTCAGAAAAGGCTTCACACAGTCTTTTTAAGTGAGTTAATTTGTTTCTTGACATTCTAGATTAATTTAAGAGGCCTCGATGGCATCCAAGGACCTGTTTATGTGGGTACGGGATGTGTCTTCAATAGAACTGCTTTGTATGGGTATGAGCCTCCCATCAAGAACAAGAAGGGTGGATTCTTGTCTTCATTCTTTGGTGGTTCAAGGAAGAAAAGATCAAAATCAAGCAAGAAAGGCTCAGACAAGAAAAAATCAAGCAAGCATGTGGACAATACTGTACCTATATTCAATCTTGAAGACATAGAAGAAGGGGTTGAAGGTATGCACACATTCTATTTGTTTTCATATTGAGTTCGCATTTGCCATTTGTTCTTTATGTAAATGCCATTCGATTATCCATCTCTATGGAGTTCAAATTCTTGAGGTTTTTATTTAGCTCTTCTTCCCGAGGTTATTTTATAATTATAATTATAATTTTTAAATCCAGGGGCTGGATTTGATGATGAGAAATCGCTGCTTATGTCTCAAGTGAGCTTAGAGAAAAGATTTGGTCAGTCGACTGTCTTTGTTGCCTCTACACTAATGGAACATGGTGGCGTCCCTCAATCAGCAACCCCTGAATCTCTTCTGAAAGAAGCTATTCATGTCATCAGCTGTGGCTACGAAGATAAGACTGAATGGGGTAACGAGGTACATTATGTTTTATATTCCTAGCAATTTCTTATTTTTTATTGCTTTCCGAGCTACACACAGTACGGTGACCATATTGTGATGCTTGCTGCTTTGATTAACTGAAGCACAAAAGTTTGAAACTTGAAAGTATTAACTACTGCGATTTTGGGATTTGTACATATAAGCTTGATTAACCTATTAAACTTTAATACAAGGTGGATAACCTTTAGCATACCAGGTTATTGATCTTCAATACCAACGACAACCTTTAACATGAGCGAACCAACTTATAATCTGTTGTAAGTCCAAATCTTCGTGAAATTGTTGAAGCTAGCAAGAAGTCAATTCAGCACTCTGGATCGCTGGCTTTTATGATTTTAGTGTCTAGGTTGCTCTTTTGTCATATGCCATTGACCATTTGGCCCTATGGTTTTTGGATCTATCGTGTTCTATTCTTGATCTCTCATACTTAGTTCCTAAATTCTGGTGACATAGGTTATTTACAAGTATTTAAATAATATGGAATTCTGTGAGGAAGAGAAGATTGCATTTAAAGAGAAATCTTGTTTGATTACTTGCCTCTTATTGTCCCAGTGTATAATAAATACATACTCAGTTGATTTAGCTTCTCATCTTTCCTTAGTAAATTAAAATTTATATTTCCGCAATTGTCATCTACATCTTAATAAAAAAACATCATCCTGATCTAATCAAATGTATTACATAATCAAACATAACAAGCGGTCAAGCACAAAATAAATTTATGTCGCTAAATAAACTTGGCATCTTATTTATTTGTTTATTTTTTCCTTCTGTTTTTCGATACATGGCAAAGTTTTATAACCAGATGATATGCTTCTGCAGATTGGATGGATTTATGGTTCAGTTACAGAGGATATTCTCACGGGATTCAAGATGCACGCCCGTGGTTGGAGATCAATCTACTGCATGCCTCATCCTCCAGCCTTCAAAGGATCAGCTCCCATTAACTTGACAGATCGTCTCAACCAAGTGCTTCGATGGGCCCTAGGTTCTGTTGAGATTCTTTTTAGTCGGCATTGTCCCATATGGTATGGATATGGAGGAAGGCTCAAATTCTTAGAGAGGTTTGCATATATTAACACCACCATCTATCCGCTCACCGCTCTTCCTCTCATCCTGTATTGTACACTGCCGGCTGTCTGTCTCCTTACCGGAAAGTTCATCATTCCTCAGGTACTTTCTTTAATATTATTTGCTGCATCAGATAACAATAGGATGTTAATAAGTATTGGGTGTCATACGGGGAATTTTTCTTGTGTCAAAATTCAACCCTTGCCCACTTTCTCAGTATATTTCAAAATAAAGTACATAAAGTGCATTCAACTTTCTTTGTTTGTATCAAAACATCACTAAACTTAAACATTGCATTAGACGCTCATAATGTTTTATAAAATTTATTTGCAATTGCGTACAACACCAGAAGAAAGTTGCATTGCCACCCCGTCGGTGGTGATAATTGTATTTTTCAAAGTTCAATGGTGATTAGTAAAATATTGAAAAGCTTAATTGTGTTATATGAAATTAACCTTATAATTCATTTTAATCTCTAAGGCCTAAAATATAGATTCCAAAACAACATGCGGACTTTGAATACCGCTTTTCATTATATCAACTAGTTTCAAAGTTATGATCAATAATAAAACATGTTCCATCGTAGATCAATGAGGAAATAGCATTGAAAACTTGCAAATTTTTGGGTTATGCATGTTTTAGGTCATGCAGCATGAGCTGGACAGAGTTGTTCATGCCAAAAGGGAGGGGGGGGGGGGAGGGAAAAAAATTAATATGGACATGCTTCCTCTATGACACCTGATATCTAGTTTTCTAACAAAAGGTTAATCTTTTCTTTTCAAATTATCACTAAACTTGAAAATATTATACAATGCAGATCAGCAATATAGCCAGTATTTGGTTCATCTCTCTTTTTCTCTCCATCTTTGCCACCGGTATTCTTGAAATGAGATGGAGCGGGGTCGGGATCGATGAATGGTGGAGAAATGAACAATTCTGGGTCATTGGAGGCGTCTCTGCTCATCTCTTCGCCGTATTTCAAGGTCTCCTCAAAGTCCTAGCTGGAATTGATACAAACTTCACTGTTACCTCAAAGGCCTCAGATGAAGACGGCGATTTTACCGAGCTCTACATGTTCAAATGGACAACACTCTTGATTCCGCCTACGACGCTACTCATTATTAATCTTGTAGGTGTAGTCGCCGGAATTTCTTATGCTATCAATAGCGGATACCAGTCGTGGGGGCCGCTTTTCGGGAAGCTGTTTTTCGCTTTTTGGGTGATTGTGCATTTGTATCCGTTCCTTAAGGGTTTGATGGGAAGGCAGAACCGTACTCCGACAATTGTGGTGGTTTGGTCTATTTTACTTGCATCGATCTTTTCGTTGTTGTGGGTTAGGATTGATCCGTTTACTACGAGAGTCACCGGCCCAGACGTTCAACAATGTGGAATCAATTGTTAAGATTGTGAAGGATACAGATGTTTTGATGAAGTTTGTTGATCGTCTGCTTGTTATTTTGTTTGTTAAACTGATGGCCATAAATCTTTGTAAAGGGCTTGCATTACCCAAGTGTAAGTAGAAAGGGACATTTTGCATAGAATCTGTAGTGTTCTTAAATTATTTATTGTTATTAATTGTCCTTGTATCAGTAATGTTCGCCAGTGAATGGAAACTGTGTATGTTTTGCTTCTCTTTTATTCACTGGAATTGGTTTGATGTTTTCTTCAGTTCTGTTGGGGAAATTGGAAATATATATTCAGTTGAGAACTCAAGTATTAAACTTTCCACGTTTAACATAGGGTGACTTGTCAAAAAGCCCTTGGGCCCGCTTCAAACTTGTGTAATAACCCTTGGGCTTTTTTCTCTTGTTAAAAAAACCTGGGCCCAATAAAAAATCATGTATATAGGTTCCACCAATTAAAAAATTCTACTTTGCAAATGAAAGTATACATAATTATAACTAGCAAGTATATGAGAGAGTTAGAGAAAATCAAATGCAAACACAAGCGATTTTATAGTGGTTCGGGATATCTCTTAGTCTACTTTCTTTAGACGTACGTTCCCGTTCTACTAACACGTCTTCGATGAGACTCTCACGCCGTGCACTCGCAACTATAACCACGTCTCTCGACACACGAGAGACACTCTTCAACAAGCCTCTCCTTTTTTACCAGAATCCTCTTGCATCCAAAAGATTCCATACAAAGAAAGAAGATAAAAAAGATTACAATTCAAGATACTCTCTTAAGAGTTTACAATCAAAGTTCTAGAATACTTCAGTGGAGTATTTGATTTGCAATTAAAGCTCAAGCATTTCTTTTGTGTTTTGGTGGGTGAAGATGAACTCAAGAAATGAAAACCAATTTTCAGAACAGTTGAGATGCAATAAGTGCACAAGAGAAGCCCTTAAATACCCCACATCAAAACATAACACACACAAGCATTAATTACGGCAAAGGACTGAAAGGCTGATGCCTGAAGGCCAACTCGACTAACGTCTGAAAGAGAAATAAATCTAGCCGTTATGGCATTTAATGCACAGTAATGGTCATATTTTTCCAACATTTATTGCTTCAGACATTAGTCGGCTATAGGTTCAGACGTTTGCCGTAACTTTCAAACAAAGCAACTTTTAAATCAAAACAGTAAATAAATGTTCGAAGTGGTTTTTCACCTACGTCTGGGGAAGAAAATATTTTCAAACAATTTGTGCTTCAAACGTTTATTTGGTTCAGACGTTTGCCGATCTTTTCAAATTAGAAAAAATTAAAGTATAAAGAGGTAACTGACATGTGGAGAAGATTTCAGACCGACGTCTGAAGAAGAAAACAATTTTTATCCAGGGACTAGCATAAACGTTTGACACAAAGCCAGACGTTTTGTAACATTTCAGAAAATATAAAATATTATTTTTGGAATTTAAATAATAAAATAATAGACTTCACGTATATTATAGGAATAAAGATTTGAGTTTTCGTAGATTGGTATAACTATATACCTATATTTTTGGAATATAATTGGAATTTAAAAATGAAATACCATTATGAAAGCATTTATTTGATTTGAGATTTTTTATAAATTAATATATAATTATTTACATACAAGTTTTTGTTAAACTTGATTAGTATTTTTCTAATCATGCATTAAACCTAACTTATCTTGTTAAACCATGTTTAACAACTCATAACATGTTATTAGTTCATTGTGATTGTATTATAGTTTGTGTTTTGCTTTTTTTAAAGAAAAGAAAAAAGAAAGGAAAAGAAAAGAAAAGAAAAGTAAAATGAGGAGACAAGGGAACATCCAGCTATGTTCATAAGATAGAGAGGGATAGAGAGAGAGATATGGTTGCTCAACCATAAGCTTTTCTTCATTTATCATCCTCATCTCTTCTTCCTCTCCTTCTTCATCACCTCCTCCACCATCCTCTCTGTAATTGTATATGTGCTCCTTGCCGTGACAACTACGGTTATACGAAATCAAAAACTTTAAAAACTTGAGCACAATACACTAAAATTTCAGGATATAAGCCCAAACACTAAACTAAACAAACCCTAACTCGAGTTTTAGCTATTAGGTTGGGATTACAACTTTTGTAGACGGTCCTTCGGGTCTTGAAAGGTGGACTCTACAAGGTTCTTGGGTTGATAGAACGAGCTCTCGAAACCGATCTTCCGCGTTAAAGACGATCCACCCAAAAATGTCGATTCAAGCGATAGTTTCGTCCGAAATAACTAAAGATCAAGTCTTGCTAAGACAAGATACTTAGAGTGGTGTAGTTTATGAACAAGATACTCTCTTTTAATTCTCAAAACTCAAGTAGAGAAATTGAGGAAGAAGAAAAAGAAGATGGCTACTTGAGATATTTTCTTACTTGGTGAAAATATCCAACCTCTCACAAAAAATCTCATACCCTCTCATCTTATCTCTTCTATGCAAAACAAAGGAGTGGGTGGGCTAGTGACTTGCGAGGGTGAGTCACAACCCCACACACTTCCTCATTTATCATGAAGAAAATGAGAGAGAGAGAGTGTTTCCACCTCACTAGGTATACATATACATACACTTATAAGTAAATGCATGTATATAAACAGATATACATAAACCAGTATAAATACGTATACTGTATTTCTTCCAAAATACGAATACCGTATTTGTACCGAAAATATAAAATACGCTTATTCATATTTAGAAAGAAATACATGTATTTATATCAAAGTATAAATACCCGTATTTATACAAATAACAAATATCCAAAAGAGAGAAATATAATACTAGCATCAAAACTGGATATCTTTCAAACCTGCTAGTATTACTAAACCGTCTGATTAAAGTATGTGTATAAATACACGTGTTCAATCGAACACCTGTGCATAAAAAACCATATGCAAACTACATCATTTCGCCTAAACCGGAAAAGCCTCTGTGTGAGACTTTAAAGACTCGACAATACGCTGGCAGTGGGTTTAACCACCAGCACGTCAGTGGCACTAGTTGTACGTAACGGCTACCTAGGTATCTGTCGAAGGGATGATCAACACGATAACTCATCCGAAAACCCTATTGAGCCTATAGGTGACATTCTCCGTACAGTCCGGTCTGTTCTTCTAAGAGTATCGCATATTGGGCCTAGGGGATGGAAAACGTCAGGCCCCTAATAGCGCAATAAGTCATGTCGGCATGGAACCCAATACACCCTGAGAAACTACTGATGTACCTACCAGTAAATATCACTTGCCCTGAACGGGGACTTTGTGTATTGGCCAGCCGTACACAGCGCGATATCAACTCTCCATACCGGGAGAGACGAATTCCTTCTAACCCCTACTGCCTCCAAGTGATTCGGAATTGCATCCAACTTCTACCTGTTTGCACGACTCATTTGAGCCGTGGTAGTGAGTAATCTAAGTACAATGTGAACACACTTGAGACGAATAGTGATATCAGGTCAACGGACTAACCTGTACTCATATCACCGGGGAACTGCTAACCGACGATAGGTATAATACCAACCAGCAGTTCCATGCGAGTCTGTCCAGTGTAACTCATAACCCAATGAGCACCTGTATACTATCTTTGGTATTGTATACCAATGGCTGCGGGACATGCCACCTCCCCTATAGGGGATAAGAAGCGTATACACTAGTCTACTCTGGAGTATCGATGCCCAGTCTCGATAATCCTATGACTAGGGACAAGTTTAAGGATATGCATATAGACTACCCAGCCCCCACTAGTGTGACTGCCATCATAACGCTGGTAGTCAAGCAAAGATCCTAAGGGCTCTATCAACATGTATTAGCGATACGTTAAAAGAAACATATACACATGTTAAGATAGACTCAAACCAGATAGCATACTATCATGTTGAGCAAGACTGTTATTATATCTGTATATATTCCAAGCTTCCAAAATATAATATACAATTCAGTACTATATAATAATGGCCTCTAGGGTATATATCACTAACAATCTCCTACTTGCATTAAGGCCATGTGTTGGCATATCGTAGACCTAACATCTCAAATAGCCTTTCGATCTACGTCTGAGAGATGACCTTTATGAGTGGATCTGTAGTGTTGTTCTCCGTATCTACTCTCCATATCTCGATCTCCCGGCGATCCACGATATTCCTGATCAGGTGATACCGCCTCAAGATATGTCTGGACTTCTGATGGGACCTTGGTTCTTTCGCTATATCTATAGCCCCATTGTTGTCACAATACAAAGATATTGGGTCAACAATAAACGGAACCAACTGAAGTTCTGTAATGAACTTCCTCATCCAGACTGCTTCTTTCGCAGCGTCACATGCAGCGATATACTTTGCCTCCATCGTCGAGTCAGCAACGGTGTCCTGCTTCGAGCTCTTCCAACAGACCGTCCCTCCATTGAGGGTGAAGACATAACCCAACATAGATTTGGAGTCATCCTTGTCACTCTGGAAGCTAGAGTCGGCGAAAGCCTCGATCTGGAGGTTTTTATTGCCATACACCAAGAACATCTCTTTAGTCTTTCTCAGGTAGTTGAGAATGTTCTTAACTGCTATCCAGTGCTTCTCCTCAGGGTTTGACTGATACCTGCTTACCACGCCCAGTGCGTAAGCAACATCTGGTCTGGTACACAATATCTCATACATTATAGATCCTGCCGCCGAAGTATAGGGTATAATACTCATACGATCCATTTCTAAATCAGTTTTGGGAGACATCTCTTTGGAGAGGGTGATCCCGTAACAAGTCGGTAGCTTACCGTTCTTAGAATCTTTCATACTAAATCTTTTCAGTATGGTGTCTTACATGAATGAAAATAAAAACTCTCATCTCACATAAAACCCCCTGGCTATTCAGAACGCGACGATCCAATATAACATATCCAGTAACACATAACATCACATGTCATCAACGTAAGTAAATATTCGTATCCCAATTGTCGTTGACATATAGTAACGAAACCGGCGATATCACATATTACACTTACGGTCGCAGAAAAGAAAGTGTAAAACTACAACATTTGAAATCCACAATCTCTTTAGACATCGTAAATCCGAAATATCGCATACTTCGCATTTCATGCCTAACTATATGAATTCCACATATTGTATCACATTCCAGATAAATAGACAGTATTAAACTTTCCGATCGAATAATCAAATACCCAAGATTTCCTTAATAGCTCAACACTTGAGCGGAGTTCAAAAATTCCAGAATACGTCACAGTACCAACGGTCCAGTTGTAGAAGGGTCAAGCCAACGCCTCACATGTGGCACGTCGTACTGTCCCAAACCCTAAGGTTCAAAAGGCAGTTCAAGACGGTCACATATGTTGGATATAGTGCCCTCTAAGTCAATTATTGTATCGTAGGTACGTGATTGCAATGATTGAGGGAGGACCTATACCGATAAAACAGTCTTACTCGAGATAATAGTATGCTATCTGGTTTGTCTTTATCATCATGATAGAGCCCATAGGATTCTTGCTTGACTACCAGCAGTATGATGGCGATCATATATGTGGGAGCTGGGGTCTATAAGCACATTCTTAAAGTGTCCCTAGTCGTGGGAGTTTCAAGATAGGGCATCGATACTCCAGAGTAGACTAGTGTATACAGTCGAGACCCGACGAGGGGCCGTGGCCGGTCTCACAAGCCACTGGTGTCAGTTGGATCACCTAAGATGTATACAGGTGCTCATTAGGTTATGAGTACACCGGACAGGACTCGCCGGGAACATGCTAGTTGGTATTATACATATCGTCAGATAGCAGTTCCCTGGTGACATGTGTACATATTAGTTCATCGACCTGAGGTCGTCATTTGTCTCGTGTGAGTTCCCACTGTGCTTAGATTACTACCCTACCACGCTCAAAGAAGTTGTGTGTAGCGTCTTGAAAAGTCGTTTTGGTGTTTTCTTGAAATTCGGTGAAAATTCGGTATTTTTCCGAAAACCGTCTTTCTCGATATTTTGCAGTTTAGGGCTAATTATACCTAAAAAGGATAGGTAATTTCTTGTTTTTAGTAGCTAATGAGTTATTTATGAAATTTTGGTCATTTAAAATTTTTTCCCTATTTTTCAATTTTTTAATATTATTTTAAGCCGGTAAGAAAATACATTAAATAAGCGATAAATACAAATTTTTCCGGGCTAATTTTAATCTCTAAAATTATGATAATTATATTCTAGTGATAACATGAATTTTTAGTAATTTATTTTGATTTTTAACAAATTTTTGTGATTTGAAACGAATTTATTGAATTTTGGGCTAAAACTTGCAATTTTTGAGTTGTAGGGGGCCTTTTTGCATAAAATTTCTTTTGTAAAACCCCTCTATCTTTTTCCTCAGCCCTAGGACAGCCCCACCTTGTGTGAGACCAGAAATTTCTGGCCTCTCTCTTCTTGGTTTCTTTCTTGAGTTAAATTGTTGGTTTTTGGATTTATTTTAATTTATAATGGATAAAGTATGATACATTGACTTTGGAACTTGACCCTTGACCTTCCCACTCACCCCACACCCTCCCCCATACCTCATTCTGGCCGAAATTCCTGCACACCCTCTTCTTCCTCTCTTTTCTTTTCATTTTTCTTCAATTTCTTCAAGAAATACATCAAAATCCATGATTTAATTCAAAAATCCAAACAAAAATCCTTATGCTATCATTATCCTTAGCCATTCTTGCTTGGACCTTGGTGTTGAGGCCATCAATTGGAGCAAATTTTCTTGCTTGATCCATAGATCAAGAGGTATAATTCTCATCAAGTTGCTTTCTTTTGCTAAAAATTCCTTTAATTGTATGGTTAGTGTTAAAAGTTAGCTTATTTCTAATCTAGTTTAAAAGAGTAGTTTGTTTAAATTAGGGTTTTGAAGCCATGATAATTAATTAAGTTGTTTATTAGTTAATCTAGTTGTTAGTGAACTAATCTATATGGTTACCTTGTTATGTAGTCTTTAATTATGCTAATTTAGGTAATTTTAGAAGTTGATTTTAGTTGTAAATTATTGTTTTTAAATTTTCAAGAGAAGGTTTTTGTATGGAATTGATATTTGAAACTTGATTAGTGAGTTGATTAAGTTTTAGAAAGCATTATTTAATTGATTTAAACCTAATTTGCTATCTAGTGTTTTGCTAACCTTAATCTAAGAGGTGAACTTGCTAATTGGGGTTGAAATTAGTGTTAATTAAGTTTTTCAAGTATGGTTTTTGATTTGCAATTGCTATTTATAAAAATCAAGAAAGGGTTTGGTTGTGGAATATAGGTTTTGGAGCATGGTTAATGTGTTGTAATTAGTGGGTGTGGATTGCTTGTAGTGTGCTTGGGTGAGTATGCTTTATTGTAGTCGTTTTGTCGCAAATCGGCGATTTTTGCACCGATTTTTGGAATGTATATGCTTACTAGATTTTTATATAAATTATGTGATGGACTATTTTTGATATCTTGATGATTGTAATGGCTTGTCCTACGACTTTTAGGATGCGTGAGTGCGGTTTTTGGGTAGTCGGGTTTTAGTTTTGCCGGGTGACCCAAATCGGCGTTTTTGGCAGTTTTTGCGATTTTCGCGTGTGTTCCGCGCACTTTGTGCACGTTGTACCTAGCTAGCGAACTTTAGTAGTTTCGTTGGGGTTTACGTCGTTCTTGATATGTAACCTTATAATTGGTAATGATGTAAATTCCAGGTTCGGTCGCGGAAACGTCAGACGCGGCGCGAAAGGGAAAGGCGGTGATTGGACACAGCTAGCCAGGGATCCCGGTGAGTAGATTTAACATCTACGGGGGACGATCGTTTGGATGGCGCAAGTCGCCCGATAGATTTAGTAAACTGAAAATAAAATAGTAAACTGGATAACCACTTGTGACATTAGAATAATAATACTGGCATGATAATTGCTGCAATTAGATCAATATGTTATACCCATATACGCAAACTCAATTGTAGGACACATGCACCATTACCAGGTCTTTATATGCAGCACGAGCACTATTCATGTTTACACACACACCCTGGTAATTGCCATGCCACCACACTAGATAACTTTTAAATTGAAACCTTTTACTAATTGATACTTAAATTGTGCTATTTCCTTAAAATGAAACCGTAGGATTGCTATTCATGTGCATGTACTTCATCATATTCATTGTTCATGCTTAATGCATTAATCACACATCGCAACTTGATTTTTGATATCATACGCATTCATTAGCATTGATATATGCACTTATGAGGATTTCTTGAGATTTTATGATATTGCTGGATTTCGGGGGAAAGCCGCAAAATTTCCAAACTTATGATATTTTTAAAACATGTAAATTGCGGTTTTCTAGTGATGTAAGTGTCGTCCACCATGAGTTTGCTGTGGCTTTGGAAATCCGTGTCGAGGAGTGGAGGAACCGGCACGGGTACATGGTGGGCCCGGTAAGGTACCCCGGGGCAAGAGGAATGTGGTGATGACGTTGAGCCTGGCAGGGGACGGATTACCTACCGGTGACTGTTTGGGACGGCGGATATCCAGAGGATACCGACCGTGGCCACTAGATGATGAGATATTGATATTTGAGATGGGTCAGCCGGACGGCTGAGACCAGCGATACATTTATGAGATTTGAGACAGCTTTTGGGGTGTCGTTGCTGGACACCGGTTTTCGTCGATTCATTGACATTTGCTGGCATTCTAAAAGAGTTTCAAAAACAACATCTGATAAAATATTTTTATATATAAACCTATTGAGACCTCAGATATTCATGTTGCATACATATTCGTACACTGATGTTGTATACACACCTGCTAGTATATCCATATTGCATACATACTCGCCATTATGTCCTGCCTTACCTGTATATAGATGCTAGGATGCTTGTGTGCATGCATTCGATAGCCTGTGTAAATGTTATTTATTACTCACGAGTTGGCAACTCACCCCCGTTGTGCCATAGCCTGTTGCAGGTCCGCTCCGTCAGTTCAGTAGCGGCGGGTGCGCTTGCTTCTTTTGCCTCTTTTGCCTGGACTCGAGATTTGCTCATAGGTGGGTTATGTTAATATTTTTGTACCACCTTGTATATTCTTTGCATCTAGTGTACTCCATCTACTGTTTCTACCAGATTATTGTATATTGACCTAGAGATGAGACTTTGAGGTTTGTGGATTTTATGCTGTATTTTGGGGGTCGAGCTCACTTGAGCCGACATGCTACTTTTTCATGCTTCCTTATGCTTTATTATGATTATTATGCTTGCTGTCATTTACATTGCGTGGGATTTGTGACCGCCTTGTGGCGAAGAGCTAGCTCCCGCTTGGGGATGCCCTATTTTGTTGGATTCATGTATATATTTTGTTGTACCCATTTTTGGGGGTCAGTATTTACAAAGGAGACTCTGCCGAAATTTTCGGGAAAAATTGGTATTGTTTTTAAAAAGGGTTTTACATGACTTATTTGATAACTCGCTTTCAATTGATTGGGTTTTCTTCACTCTTTTGCTTAATTGGTTTTGTTTTCTGGGCTTTGGCTTACTTATTTTACGGACGCCTTTAGACGTTTCGTAAACTTAAGTGCCAGTCACGTTCCGTACCCTGCGGGTCGTGACAAAGTTGGTATCAGAGCGATAGGTTTTACCTTTGTGAGTGTAGGATGACCCTTGGTAGATGGAGTAAGTGACTTAAGCAGCGTAACGTAGTGTGCGTATGTCCGCGGCATACTTACGATACGGTACTCCGCCTAAGTGACTTTAGGATACTTGCTTGGAAATTTCCTTCTTCAATTCCGTGTATCCTATGATCCTATTGTACTGTCCTTATTATCCTTTTCCTGTACCAGCCACTATGCCGCCGAAGGCTACGAGGGCACAGAGGGCTGCCGTCAGAGACGAGATTCGAGCTGGCTCGTCCGAGACTAGGACTGAGCAGGGTGGTATGCCTACGCCGCAGGGACAGACTGATCCGCATTCCCCAGGTCGCATGGATAGGCTTGAGTCCGGTATGGAGGAGCTGCGACAGATGATGGGAGGCATGCAGGAGTTACGACAGATGGTGGAATCGTTAGTAGAGGTCAATCGAGCACAGAGATCGGATATTACTCCCCCTGCAGTCGTTTCGAGACCGAGTCGGATTCGCACTGATATGTTAGCACCTAGGAGGGTTCGCAGAGGCTGTGGTGGATTCTTTAGGGGCCAGTTATATCGCCTTCACCCATATGGTCAGCAGCCATGGTTAGGATGTTTTTGGTGTGGTAGCCTGCATCATCGTATCAGAGACTGTCCGGTGAGACGACAGGGAGCAGCGACAGTTCCGCATGTGACCCTACCACCATCACCACCCCCTCCTCAGAGAGCCCTACTTTCTACCCCAGGCGATGCTCCACGCCAGTTAGGTGCACCGAGAGGCCGAGGACGTGGCGGTCCTGTTCAGAGAGGACGAGGAGGCAGAGGCCGAGGTCGAGGTCCGCCCGCTATCGGTGGAGGACAGGCCCGAGTATTTGCTTTGACACCGCAGGATGCGCAGGCATCCAATGCCGTTGTGACAGGTACTTTGCCAGTTTGTTCTTTCGACGCGCGGGTATTATTCGACCCAGGTTCCACACATTCGTACGTCTCTACACACTTTGCACCGATGTTGGGCCGTGAGTCGTCGTCGTTGGATCAGCCGCTTGTTGTTGTTACTCCGGTAGGCGAGTCGTTTGTCGCTCGGTTTGTATTTCGTTTGTGTTCCGTTCGTATCGGGGAGAGGGATTCATCAGTTGATTTGATACTCCTCGATATGTTGGACTTTGATGTGCTTCTGGGCATGGATTGGCTAGCCACTTGTTATGCTTCGGTGGACTGCCGTGAGAAGGCAGTCAGATTTAGCTTTCCGGCAGAGCCAGTCCTTGTTATTCAGGGAGACCGTAGTGTCGCCCTTCCCAGCTTAATTTCGTCTCTTCGCGCTGGTCAGCTCTTGCGGAAGGGATGTCAGGGATTCTTAGCGTTTGTTTGTGTTACTCGAGCTGCAGAGGTTCCGTTGGACCGGGTCCCTGTAGTTTGTGAGTTCCCTGATGTTTTCCCTGATGAGCTACCTGGGCTACCGCCTGAGCGCAATGTTGAGTTCGGCATTGATTTGATTCCCGGTTCGGGGCCTATTTCTATACCGCCTTATCGGATGGCCCCGGCAGAGCTTCGAGAGCTGAAGGATCAGTTGCAGGATTTGTTGGACAAGGGGCTTATTCGACCGAGTGTTTCTCCGTGGGGTGCTCCGGTCCTGTTTATCAAGAAGAAGGATGGAAGTTTGCGCTTATGTATCGACTACCGCCAGCTGAAAAAAGTTACCGTTCGGAACAGATATCCGTTGCCGCGCATTGATGATTTGTTCGACCAGCTTCAGGGTGCGGGGTATTTTTTTTTCGAGGATCGACTTGCGATCAGGATACCATCAGCTGCGAGTTCGACAGGAGGATATACCGAGGACAGCTTTCCGCACGCGCTACGGCCACTACGAGTTTTTGGTGATGTCGTTCGGACTCACCAACGCCCCAGCAGCATTCATGGATTTGATGAACCGTACATTCAGGCCGTATCTTGACTTGTTCATCATCGTGTTTATCGACGATATCTTGGTGTACTCCCGGAGCAGAGAGGAGCACGAGCAGCACTTGCGGATTACGTTACAGACTCTGAGGGAGCACCAGCTGTTCGCGAAGTTCTCCAAGTGTGCATTCTGGCTGGACAGCGTCGGATTCTTGGGTCACGTGGTTACGAGAGACGGCATTTGTGTGGACCCGAAGAAGATTGAGGCTGTTCAGCAGTGGCCCCGACCTACATCGGTTACTGAGATCCGTAGTTTTCTAGGCTTGGCGGGCTACTACAGGCGTTTTGTTCAGGACTTCTCCCGTATAGCTGCACCGTTGACCAGTTTGACCCGGAAGGGAGTTCCTTTCGTTTGGACAGAGGAGTGCGAGCGCAGTTTTCAGCAGCTACGGACTTGTTTGACTACGGCGCCGGTATTATCTTTACCTTCAGGATCAGGCGGATTTGTTGTCTACTGTGATGCTTCGCGAGTGGGATTAGGATGCGTTTTGATGCAGCATGGCCGGGTGATCGCTTATGCTTCTCGGCAGTTGAAGAAGCATGAACAGAACTACCCCACTCATGATTTGGAGATGGCTGCAGTGGTCTTTGCACTGAAGATTTGGCGACATTACCTATACGGCGAGTCGTGTCAGATATTCACCGATCACAAGAGCTTAAAGTACATATTTCAGCAGCGAGACCTGAACCTCAGACAGCGTCGTTGGATGGAGTTGGTGAAAGACTACGACTGCGAGATCTTATATCACCCAGGCAAGGCGAATGTGGTGGCAGATGCGTTGAGTAGGAGGCCCGGGGGTAGTCTATCCTTTTGCGCGCAGTGCAGAGGCAGTCGTCAGCAGATTGGCAGATGTTATGCGACAGCCGAGTTGAGTTCGAGTTCACTCAGACAGGGGGACAGCTCGCGCATGTTCGTGCACGCCCACAGTTGCTTGACCGTATATATGAGGCACAGCGCAGTGACGACCGTTGCTCAGAGATCATGGCACAGATGGGACAGGGCAGATTTTCCGAGTTCGTGGTTGACGATCAGGGGATTTTACGATATGGATCTAGACTGTGCGTACCAGATGCTGATGGATTGCGGTGCGACATTCTTGAGGAGGCACACCGATCAGTGTATAGTGTCCACCCCGGTTCCACCAAGATGTACCATGATATGAGAGAGACCTACTGGTGGGACGGGATGAAGAGGGACATTGCGGAGTTCGTTTCGAGATGCCTGACTTGTCAGCAAGTCAAGGCCGAGCACCAGAGGCCCGCAGGAGAGCTACAGCCGTTACCCATTCCAGAGTGGAAATGGGAGCAGATTTCGATGGACTTCGTTGTGGGTCTACCCAGGACCAGTCGAGGGTACGACTCCATCTGGGTGATCGTGGATAGATTGACGAAAGCGGCTCACTTCCTTGCAGTGAAGACGACTTTCAGCTTCGCTCAGTATGCTCAGCTCTATATTGACGAGATCGTGCGACTACATGGCGTACCGACTTGTATCGTGTCAGATCGAGGCACTCAGTTCACCAGCCGACTTTGGCAGAGACTCCAGGAGGCTTTGGGCACTCGTTTGAGCTTCAGCACAGTGTTTCATCCGCAGACCGACGGACAGTCAGAGCGGACCATTCAGACTCTCGAGGACATGCTCAGAGCGTGCGTTTTAGACTTTGGTGGTAGCTGGAATCGTCATTTACCTCTAGTGGAGTTCTCCTATAACAACAGCTTCCAGGATACGATTCAGATGGCACCTTTCGAGGCATTGTATGGGAGGAGATGCAGATCGCCCGTTTGTTGGACAGAGCTCAGCGGGAGCAGCATTTTGGGGCCGCAGCTTGTTGAGGAGACGACAGCGAAGATACAGTTGATCCGAGACCGGATGAGAGCGGCTCAGAGCAGGCGAAATCGTATGCAGACAGGTGCCGTCGCAGGTTAGAGTTCGCAGTTGGCGACCATGTTTTTCTGAAAGTCTCCCCGATGAAGGGCGTGATGCGTTTTGGGCGAAAGGGGAAGCTTAGCCCTAGATTCGTAGGTCCCTTCGAGATCCTCGAGCGGGTTGGCGCTGTTGCATATCGTTTGGCTCTTCCTCCCAGCTTTCCCGATGTTCACCCCGTCTTCCATGTTTCGATGCTCCGCAAGTACCTTCACGACCCTTCGCATACGATTCAGCACCCGACAGTCCAGCTAGAGCGCGACCTTTCCTTTGCAGAGCAGCCGGTGGCCATCCTGGATCGGCAGGTGAAGAAGTCGAGGTCGAAGGTTATACCAACCGTCAAGGTCCTTTGGCGTAGCCCAAGCAGCGAGGAGGTTACCTGGGAGACCGAGGGCGAGATGAGGAAGAAATATCCCCATCTCTTTGAAGGTACGCGTAGCTATATTTTTAAATTCGGGGACCGAATTTCTTTAAGGGGGGAAGATTGTAGCGTCTTGAAAAGTCGTTTTGGTGTTTTCTTGAAATTCGGTGAAAATTCGGTATTTTTCCGAAAACCGTCTTTCTCGATATTTTGCAGTTTAGGGCTAATTATACCTAAAAAGGATAGGTAATTTCTTGTTTTTAGTAGCTAATGAGTTATTTATGAAATTTTGGTCATTTAAAATTTTTTCCCTATTTTTCAATTTTTTAATATTATTTTAAGCCGGTAAGAAAATACATTAAATAAGCGATAAATACAAATTTTTCCGGGCTAATTTTAATCTCTAAAATTATGATAATTATATTCTAGTGATAACATGAATTTTTAGTAATTTATTTTGATTTTTAACAAATTTTTGTGATTTGAAACGAATTTATTGAATTTTGGGCTAAAACTTGCAATTTTTGAGTTGTAGGGGGCCTTTTTGCATAAAATTTCTTTTGTAAAACCCCTCTATCTTTTTCCTCAGCCCTAGGACAGCCCCACCTTGTGTGAGACCAGAAATTTCTGGCCTCTCTCTTCTTGGTTTCTTTCTTGAGTTAAATTGTTGGTTTTTGGATTTATTTTAATTTATAATGGATAAAGTATGATACATTGACTTTGGAACTTGACCCTTGACCTTCCCACTCACCCCACACCCTCCCCCATACCTCATTCTGGCCGAAATTCCTGCACACCCTCTTCTTCCTCTCTTTTCTTTTCATTTTTCTTCAATTTCTTCAAGAAATACATCAAAATCCATGATTTAATTCAAAAATCCAAACAAAAATCCTTATGCTATCATTATCCTTAGCCATTCTTGCTTGGACCTTGGTGTTGAGGCCATCAATTGGAGCAAATTTTCTTGCTTGATCCATAGATCAAGAGGTATAATTCTCATCAAGTTGCTTTCTTTTGCTAAAAATTCCTTTAATTGTATGGTTAGTGTTAAAAGTTAGCTTATTTCTAATCTAGTTTAAAAGAGTAGTTTGTTTAAATTAGGGTTTTGAAGCCATGATAATTAATTAAGTTGTTTATTAGTTAATCTAGTTGTTAGTGAACTAATCTATATGGTTACCTTGTTATGTAGTCTTTAATTATGCTAATTTAGGTAATTTTAGAAGTTGATTTTAGTTGTAAATTATTGTTTTTAAATTTTCAAGAGAAGGTTTTTGTATGGAATTGATATTTGAAACTTGATTAGTGAGTTGATTAAGTTTTAGAAAGCATTATTTAATTGATTTAAACCTAATTTGCTATCTAGTGTTTTGCTAACCTTAATCTAAGAGGTGAACTTGCTAATTGGGGTTGAAATTAGTGTTAATTAAGTTTTTCAAGTATGGTTTTTGATTTGCAATTGCTATTTATAAAAATCAAGAAAGGGTTTGGTTGTGGAATATAGGTTTTGGAGCATGGTTAATGTGTTGTAATTAGTGGGTGTGGATTGCTTGTAGTGTGCTTGGGTGAGTATGCTTTATTGTAGTCGTTTTGTCGCAAATCGGCGATTTTTGCACCGATTTTTGGAATGTATATGCTTACTAGATTTTTATATAAATTATGTGATGGACTATTTTTGATATCTTGATGATTGTAATGGCTTGTCCTACGACTTTTAGGATGCGTGAGTGCGGTTTTTGGGTAGTCGGGTTTTAGTTTTGCCGGGTGACCCAAATCGGCGTTTTTGGCAGTTTTTGCGATTTTCGCGTGTGTTCCGCGCACTTTGTGCACGTTGTACCTAGCTAGCGAACTTTAGTAGTTTCGTTGGGGTTTACGTCGTTCTTGATATGTAACCTTATAATTGGTAATGATGTAAATTCCAGGTTCGGTCGCGGAAACGTCAGACGCGGCGCGAAAGGGAAAGGCGGTGATTGGACACAGCTAGCCAGGGATCCCGGTGAGTAGATTTAACATCTACGGGGGACGATCGTTTGGATGGCGCAAGTCGCCCGATAGATTTAGTAAACTGAAAATAAAATAGTAAACTGGATAACCACTTGTGACATTAGAATAATAATACTGGCATGATAATTGCTGCAATTAGATCAATATGTTATACCCATATACGCAAACTCAATTGTAGGACACATGCACCATTACCAGGTCTTTATATGCAGCACGAGCACTATTCATGTTTACACACACACCCTGGTAATTGCCATGCCACCACACTAGATAACTTTTAAATTGAAACCTTTTACTAATTGATACTTAAATTGTGCTATTTCCTTAAAATGAAACCGTAGGATTGCTATTCATGTGCATGTACTTCATCATATTCATTGTTCATGCTTAATGCATTAATCACACATCGCAACTTGATTTTTGATATCATACGCATTCATTAGCATTGATATATGCACTTATGAGGATTTCTTGAGATTTTATGATATTGCTGGATTTCGGGGGAAAGCCGCAAAATTTCCAAACTTATGATATTTTTAAAACATGTAAATTGCGGTTTTCTAGTGATGTAAGTGTCGTCCACCATGAGTTTGCTGTGGCTTTGGAAATCCGTGTCGAGGAGTGGAGGAACCGGCACGGGTACATGGTGGGCCCGGTAAGGTACCCCGGGGCAAGAGGAATGTGGTGATGACGTTGAGCCTGGCAGGGGACGGATTACCTACCGGTGACTGTTTGGGACGGCGGATATCCAGAGGATACCGACCGTGGCCACTAGATGATGAGATATTGATATTTGAGATGGGTCAGCCGGACGGCTGAGACCAGCGATACATTTATGAGATTTGAGACAGCTTTTGGGGTGTCGTTGCTGGACACCGGTTTTCGTCGATTCATTGACATTTGCTGGCATTCTAAAAGAGTTTCAAAAACAACATCTGATAAAATATTTTTATATATAAACCTATTGAGACCTCAGATATTCATGTTGCATACATATTCGTACACTGATGTTGTATACACACCTGCTAGTATATCCATATTGCATACATACTCGCCATTATGTCCTGCCTTACCTGTATATAGATGCTAGGATGCTTGTGTGCATGCATTCGATAGCCTGTGTAAATGTTATTTATTACTCACGAGTTGGCAACTCACCCCCGTTGTGCCATAGCCTGTTGCAGGTCCGCTCCGTCAGTTCAGTAGCGGCGGGTGCGCTTGCTTCTTTTGCCTCTTTTGCCTGGACTCGAGATTTGCTCATAGGTGGGTTATGTTAATATTTTTGTACCACCTTGTATATTCTTTGCATCTAGTGTACTCCATCTACTGTTTCTACCAGATTATTGTATATTGACCTAGAGATGAGACTGTGAGGTTTGTGGATTTTATGCTGTATTTTGGGGGTCGAGCTCACTTGAGCCGACATGCTACTTTTTCATGCTTCCTTATGCTTTATTATGATTATTATGCTTGCTGTCATTTACATTGCGTGGGATTTGTGACCGCCTTGTGGCGAAGAGCTAGCTCCCGCTTGGGGATGCCCTATTTTGTTGGATTCATGTATATATTTTGTTGTACCCATTTTTGGGGGTCAGTATTTACAAAGGAGACTCTGCCGAAATTTTCGGGAAAAATTGGTATTGTTTTTAAAAAGGGTTTTACATGACTTATTTGATAACTCGCTTTCAATTGATTGGGTTTTCTTCACTCTTTTGCTTAATTGGTTTTGTTTTCTGGGCTTTGGCTTACTTATTTTACGGACGCCTTTAGACGTTTCGTAAACTTAAGTGCCAGTCACGTTCCGTACCCTGCGGGTCGTGACATTGTGCAAACAGGTTTTAGTTGGGTACAGTCCCGAGCCACATTGGAGGCAAGTGAGCGGATCGTCGGGGATTCGTCTCTCCCGGTATTGGGGGGTGAGATCGCGCTGTGTTTAGGAGAGCTATTACACGAAATCCCTGGCTAGGGTAATTGAGATATACTGGTAGGTATACCAGTAGTATCTCAGGGTGTTCTGGGTTGCTCTCTGATATGACTTATGCAGCTATTGGGGGTCTGACGTTTACCGACCCCCTAGGCCTAATATGCGATACTCATAGACGAATGTTCCAGACTGTACGGATATTGTCACTGTTAGGCTCAGTAGGGTTTATAGATGAGTTCACTCGTCAGCTTCCCTTCCAATCAATATATAGGCAAACCGTTACATACAGCTTATACCTCTGACGTGCTAGGGGTTATACCCAGTGCCAGTGTATTGATGAGTCATTAGAGTCCCCCACAGACACTTTCCCAAGTTCGGGCGAAACGTTGTAGATGCCGTATGGTATTATGGCAGGGTTCGGAAAATGCACGTGCGTTTTCGCACGTGTCATTTTTCGGGCAGATAATACTGGTAGGCTTTGGTTTAAGCCGGATCCCAGTATTATACTGTGTAGATATAATATCTTTGTCTCAGTTGCATTTGTATTCGGTCGTAATATAAATGCGGGTATGTTTATACCGATATGGGGTTATCCTGAAATTCGTTTCAGGATCACTTTTGGAAGTTGCCAGTTTCCAGTTTTCTATCAGCCGTATTTGACATTCGGTTAAATGCGGATTTATCCTTTCGTCTTTTGGGTGAGTCATGCTTCTAGATGGTTCTAGATGATGACATGGCACATGAGTCATTAGTTCATTAATGAAGCATTTAATGTGTGATGAGATGTTATGGTGACTAGGTTAATGATTCATGCTTTTACATTTAATGTTCTAAATGAGTCATTCTTTCTTTAAGTGAAATGATAAGTATCATTTCCTTATGGTCACCATTCTTGTTCCTACACTCACCCTCTTTGCCTTATTTATATGGCCGGCCACTCTTGTGGGAGGGTGGTGGTTGTTTATTTGATAAAAGTATATGAAATTTGCTTCATGGAAATTTCATAAGTTCATTTCTTATTTTCACCCAATCCAAATGGCAACTTCTTTTAACCGTTCGTCCATAGCCTTGGACGTAACGAGACAAAGTGTTCTACTCATTCTCTACATCATCTTGGTCGTCTCTTTTGGCAAACTTGACGATCGAGTTGCCTCGGTTCAGAGGCGGGAGCCCGTTTAAAGATCCGTCGACGTGGTGCCACCTAGACGACGAGACTGGAGATCGAGCGAGTTAGGATCAACTGCAACATAGCGTGGGATGATGGTTGAAGACCGAAGGACTCGGATCGTTCGGTATAACAATTCTACCCTCTTTACAATTTGTTAGTTTAGCTTTAATGGACGATCCGGGATAAAGTACGCGATAGCGCCAGTCGTAAAAGTTTTGTTCCGCATATTGGCGTCTATTAGATGGCCGGGGTGCTGCCGCGGACTTACAATGGTATCAGAGCCTCACCATTAAGCTATACTAATTTGTGCTAACGCGTTTAAAAGTTCGATCGAACGGAATTTCCGAAATCACAATTTTCTGTACATGATGTTTCTGTCGATTTTTAAACTGTTCTAAAATTCATTTTGAGCATTTCAGAAAATCATGCAGGGTTTTTGAAGAATACTGTGCAAATTTGGTCACGTGATCCCATTAAATCACCGCGGAACCGCGGTCAAACCTAGGGTTTGACCGCGCTTCCGCGGCGGTTTAGAGGGAATGGTGCACCAAATTTTTATAGGGGCTTCTTCACAGGAAATGGTGGTTTTTGGTATATGTCTTTTGGGCCAAAATTTTGTTACTGTACACCAGATGTACGTGGGGCCCACTTCGGGAAATTTTGTCGATCGAAATTTTAAACTTGTTAGTTTTCAGTACTTTATATCTCCGACCGGGAATGTCATTTGATCGGTAAACCGCGTCTAATTGCTATAGTTCTTTTAGACGAGTTTGCGAACGTGACATTCACGTTGATGTTCTGTGTTGTGCTGTGATGTTGCGGATTTGTCGTGGTGGATAGCAGTGTGCAATGGTAGTGCTGTTCGGATTTATTTGTACATTTGTTATTGCGGGGCGAGCGTCCAACATGTGGACTGCCGTCACTGCCTGTTTGTATATTATTCTTTTGGGGCACGACCAGGTTGCGGTCGATGTACCTGTTGTACTATTTTTATTTCTGTACTAGGTTTACCCCGCGGCGGGGTGCACGAATAGCCGGGTTCTGGAAGGCAACGGGTCCGTATCTCATGGCTTTGAGAGGCAAAGGGACCTCACTCTAGAATTGGCAGACTATTCGCCGCACTCGTAGGGGGTACAGGTTGACCCAAGGAGGGGTGCTCAATTTACCGAATTCCGTGAAGTGCCGGGTGTTCCTTTCACTATGTTGTGGGGACTACCTCGCTTCAGGTTTTGGCGGGTAACTTGCCGCACCCGTAGGGGTCTAGGTTTCATTGCACAGGCTATCCACACGACCAGGGGAACGTCGGGTTTCAGTAGCGGCTCTGTGAAACCCGGGGATCCCAGATTATCTGTATTGTTCTGTGATGCTTATTACTTTTCTGTAATGTTGCATAGTATCACGCCTGGAGCGATTACTGTATATTAGTATATATACTATTAGATGTTGTATATGTTTTACACCCGCGCTAGTCCAGTCCCCGCTCTATCGTTAGTTAAGTAACCTAACGAGTGATGACGGGACCCAGTGACGAATGCGGATGGCATATACGTACATTTTATTTTCGTTCTTCTATGGTGTAATTGATTGATGGGACTGCGTTGATTCTTATCAATGCGAGATAAAACAAACCTATATTTGATATTGTTGGAACAAATTTTAAAATTATTATAAAGACGTTTCCTTTTGTTTTGCATAGCGGTATTCAGTTGGAATATCCTGCACCTCATTCCACGAGGAAAGAGCCGAGATCCCTTCACCGGGAGTGACTTCTTTAACAAAAGGTTTTCGCTACTATATATTTTTATAAAGCTATCAGGTTCCTTCAACGAGATCAAGTTCATTACGTTAAAGGTTTTTCGCCAAAAACCAGCCGTAATCCTCCGTTGTTTCTTATGGATGGTCAGTAGTATTCAAGCTATGTTTGTTGGCCTACGTCAAGACATAGTGTTTGGTAGCTGTTGGGTATTCATTTGTTGCATAGATAGATGCATTAGTTTAAGTCAGACGTACACCTTGTTGGCCTACGTCAAGGGCATGTACGATGATTTAAGTTGATCAGGACAACGACGGGTAGAACTTGACATGTTGCTTATGATTTGTTGGCCTACGTTAAGGTCATAAGAGCATGGGATAAAAAAAAAATTACATCGGGAGTTTCAAACATACAAGAAACTTGCCAGACTTGCGCATACCTTCTGGAGTGTGTTAACTTGAGTGGCTTCCATCAAGTTATCATGTGATGATAGTTGGATCCCGATTCTCACTGATGAGTTGGTTTACTCTTCGGGTGACCCCGACTAATTCTTCTTTAAGGTTTGGAGGAGAATTTGAGAAAACGGTGGGAGGTTTCCTAATTAGATAAAGTGATAACCATTCTGATTTAGGCTAGAGTGCACGCATAGTGTTTCTTTTCTCTCTCTCTTATGGAAGCGACTTTTGACCGACCCTAGACTATAACTCAGTGACCAAAGTTGACCGAATCTTCTTAATATACTGGCTTTTGGATTGTCTACAGTTGCATAAGTCATTGCCACTCTTTCTTTTACCCTTTGTATTTCTCAGAACATCCCGTAGTACTACGGACATCCACTTCCATTGGATAGATCCATCGTATGGTTATATACGAACTCGAAGGGAATTCTTCGAGGATGGATCCAGATTCAGGAGAAATAGAATTAGTTTATTCAGTTGTCTTTTATTATCACCTTCTCTAAGGTTGCGAGGGCTCCTTGGTTTAGGAGAGTACACCTATTACGCTTATTGGATAGTCTTATTCCAAACCATAGGCAGGTGCCGAAAGGTAGAGAATGAAGAAAACCAATTAGCCTAAGTAGGGTGTGCAGAAGGTAATATGTAAAGACAAAATAAAGAGATTAGAAAGAAGGCAAAGTAAATTGCGACTATTAACATTCACGATCAAACCATGTGTTTCATCGCCACTCTTACTTCACCTTTGATTTCTCCAGAACAACCCGTATCACTACGAACATCCAATTCCATTGGATAAATCCATCATATGGTTATATATGAACTCGAAGGATATTTTTTCGAGGATGGATTCTGGTTCAGGAGAAATAGGAATAAGGTTTATTCAGTTGTCTTTTATCATCACCTTCTCTCAAGTTGAGAGTACTCCTAGGATTAGGAGGATACACCTATTATGCTTACTGGATATTCTTCTTCCAAACCATAGGCTGGTGCCGAACGGTAGGGAAGGAAGAAAACCATTTAGTCTATTGATGGTGTACAGAAGGCAACGACTAAAGACAAATAAAGGGATTTGGAAAGATGGCAAGGAAATATACGGTTAAAGTCATGATATGGATTATGGAAGAGGCATTACTAAAGAATACCAGGATACCCCTATGGAACATATTTTATGTTTCATATTCACTGTGCATTGTTATTAAAAACTGATTTCCCGATTAGATACTTACTCCAGGGTATGTATTTACCAGGTATAATTCTCACATCTGTATGGTTTTTTAGATGTTGAGTGGGAGCAAGTTATTGGGAATTAGGTGATCATCCTCATTATATCGGAATTCGTTGTAATTGGTGATATTTGAGGAAATCACCTGGGCACAGTTTTCAACCTACGATACATAAGTTTTTGAGTTATTCAACTCAGCGGATTTACACAGAGTATTGTATGTTTTCCAGCGTCCATCAGGACAAAGGGGTTAGTCCTCGTACTATATTCTATTTACTTGTGACTTCTTTAGTTTTTAGACAAGTGTTTTGTAGAAATACAATGTCTAAGTATTGAGAAATTGCGGGTATAGGAATAAAGTAGAGAACCATATGTCGCAAGTATCGGGATTCTTCAAAGAAATTGAAGATGTAGATTATTGTGAATGGTATTCAGTTGATAATAATGGTTTTGAGAAACTTGTTTCTCTTTCAGGTTACTCATAATTGGATGGATTCCTAAGTTGAGTAATGCTGATTAGCCTCTCTCCATTAAGTTGATATGCACTGGATGTAGGGTTCCTAGGCACACTAAGGAGGTCTCACAAGGCATCAACCATGCCAATATCAAATTTTACAAGTGCCGAGAAACCCTAATACGGATCGTTAACTAGAATTTTAGGCGACAAATGCGAATAGTTAACAACTTAACTAAAAGAACGGAAATACAACCTTTGTAGATCCGGTCCTCCACCTCCATAGCTCCGCAATGAAGTCTCGTCGCTGTCCAAATGGAAACCCGGGCTCTAGCGTCGGCTTCATCGGAGAAATGGGCGGGCAAGGTCGTCGGCTTCGTGCCGAAGATGATCTACGTCGAAGCATCACAAGATCAAGCTCCCACTTCACCAAGTCATGAAACTTGTGAAGAAAAAACCCTATACTACTTGGCAAGAGGTAGAGGATGAAGAAATAGGAGGTGGGTTCACTTTAGAATTGGATTTCTCACTCATTTTCACATTTCACCATTGTTGGTAGAAAGCTTTCTTCATGTGAAGAAGAAGAAGAAGATGATAATGATATGATAAGAATAATAAAATAGAAAAGAAAAATCAATTCTTATCATATACAAACCATGGTTTAGTGTAGAGATTTAACTAAGGTTAGATGGAGTGGTTAGGGTTAAGCATGAGACAAAATGGTCACTTTGGTCAAACCTTCATGAAGCTTCAATATCAAACAAAGAAAGCCACCATTTTCTCTTCATGCTTTATATATTTTCCAAAAAGAATAAATAAATAAATAAATGAATAAGAAAACAAAACCCTAACCATTCATATAACCATGGTTTAATCTTTACACAAACCCAAGTTAGCATGCATCATCAAACATGATACAAACTTGTGCACAAAAATATATCACATATACAATGTGCACAAACAAGTGAGAAAAACCATTTAAACTGAACCAATACTAGTTAATGCAAAGTAATATATCAAATATATAATTATGCATTAAATCATTAAATCAACACTTGATTTAACGATCCGGTCATATCACATATAACCGACTAATATCAAATGTATCGGCTTATCGAATCAATCCTTGATTCGATAACTAGGTTATATCGCATACAACCATTCGATACATGTTAGTTGTATGTATGCCCTAGAGGCCAGTATTGTACAGATGATGTATATTATATTGGATGCTTGGACATATATAGAGATGACTTTCTTGCTCGATATGATAGTATGCTATCTGGTTGCTCTTTATCTTAATATGTACACTTGTCTCTTTAAACTGTCTTATAGTTACATGTTGGTAAAGCCCTTAGGATGTGTACTTGACTACCTGGACTATGATGCAGATCATACTAGTGGGGACATGGTAGTCCATAGGTACATCCTTCAAGGTCCCTAGTCGTAGGTGTATCGAGACGGGGCATCGATATACCAGTGTAGACTAGCGTATACGCTTCTCGACCCATGAGATGGGCGATGGATGATCCCATATCCATTGGTGTTTGACATCAGAGATGGTATACGGGTGCTCAGTGGAGACTGGGTACACTGGACGGACTCGCCGAGAACTCCCAGATGGTATTATACCTCACGATGGCAGTTCTCAGGTGACACTTGTACATGTTAGTCTGTAGACCCGAGATCATTATAGAGTCTTGTGTGATTCCCACTGTGCTTTGATCTCCACCTTACCACGTCCATGAGGGCGTGCAAAACGGTGGTCTTTGGGTACAGTCCCGAGTCATATGGAGGCAATGAGCGATAGGAGGGGTTTTGTCTCTCCCGGTATTGGGGGTTGATGTTGCGCTGTGCTCGATTGGCCGTAACAGGGAAGTCCCTGGCCAGGGCTGATTAGAGATTTGCTGGTAAGTGTTACCAGTAGTTTCTCGACCCGTTATGAGCCTCACATCGGCACGACTTATCGGTTATTGGGGTCTGACGTTTACCACCCCTAGACTTGATATGCGACGTATCAGACGAACAGACCGGACTGTACGGTAAGTGTTACTGGTTGGATTCACAGGAGTGTGAGCGGGCTAGCTCGTCGATCTTCTGATCGCTCAATACCCGGATGGCCGTTACGTTTAGCAGACCGCTTGCGGCTTGTGGGTGCTTGATATGATCATCATCTGCTACCGGCGTATTGACGAGTCTTTAGAGTCCTACACAGAGGTTTCCTGGCTCAAGCGAAACGAAATAGGAGCGCATATGAGATATGTGCGGGACCGAGAATAATGCGTGTATGTGATACCGCATTTCATTCTCACGATAAATGTTTCGATTGGTTATAGTTATCGAATCATTGATTCGATAAGCCGATACATTTGATACTAGTCGGTTATATGCGATATGACCGGATCGTTAAATCAAGTGATCGATAAGGTCATAGGACGCTAGGGGCAAAATATTATCGGGAATTTCAAGTGTTGAAATTTGCAATGAGATTGCATACCTTCTATGAGATAGTTGGATCCCGATACCCACTGCGAGTAAGAGTTACTCCTGGGAGAGT
This sequence comes from Agapanthus africanus, assembly GCA_030015575.1. NCBI lineage: Eukaryota > Viridiplantae > Streptophyta > Magnoliopsida > Asparagales > Amaryllidaceae > Agapanthus > Agapanthus africanus. The sequence continues at coordinate 512,971,876 of JASDDO010000024.1, read as the reverse complement.
TTTACACATTACAATTAGCCGATCAAGTAGGTGTCTAGAAAGGTGTTAACGAGGTTACGCCTCTGGGAAAACGAGGTTTACAGTAATTAGGTTCGTGCGAAAGCACGGGGGACCTCCCTCAAAGTACCGACACTGGCCTGGCTGAAAGATTGGCGAACTTGTAGTGTGTAATTAATCCCGGCTAGTCTTTCCTTTTAGGGTTTGAAGGAAGATTTGATAAAAAGCAGTGGGAGCCATCTTGATTAGATAAGATAATAACCAATCTGATCTTGCACGAGCATACGCTAAAGTGTTTTCTTCTCTCTCTCTCCAGGTAGCGACCATTTCATGCCCTAATAAAGATAATAATATGGATGTATTGACCGAACCCGCATGTTATACTGTGCTGGGGAACGTTGGTTCCGTTCTTTCCTATAAGAGTTATAGGACTGAACAGGATATAGGGGAATACCAGGATTCCCATGCCACCCGATTGAAGAAAGTACATGATGATGCATTTTCTTCGGGTGTGTTCGTTACAGAGAACTGTTTCTCCATTTGCCCTACGTCCTGGGTATTAGATACCGGGTCAGGATCCCATATATGTAATCAGTTACATGGGCTTAGAAAAGGTAGAGAACTTGGAGAAGGTGATAAAGACATTAGAGTTGGAAATGGTGCAAGTGTTGCAGCTAAGACTGTCGGGGAATATCACCTTGTATTACCAACTGGTAATACATTGGTTCTGAACGAATGCTATTACATGCCGAACCTGATATGCAACATTATATCGGTTTCTTTATCGAGTAAAGAGGGATATAATTTTGTATTACAGGATAATGTTATGATCATTTTCCGTAACCAAAAGTTGGTTGGATCAGGCACGTTGTGCAATGGCATTTATGTTCTAGATCAATCAACAGTTCTGAGTATAACAAACACACACAAGAGGAAGAGTTCAGAACTGAACGAATCCTTCTTATGGCATTGTAGACTGGGTCACATCAATGCGACACGATTAGCTAAGTTGCATAAGGATGGATATTTAAATCCGTTTGAATTTTCATCTTATGACACTTGCCAATCATGTCTCAAAGGCAAGATGACCAAAGCTCCATTTACGGGACACGGAGAAAGAGTTACCGAACTCTTAGGACTGATACATAGTGATGTATGCGGTCCTATGTCTACACATGCCAGGGATGGTTCTTCATACTTCATTACATTCACTGACGATCTCTCTAGATTCGGATATGTGTTCCTGATGAAACACAAATCAGAAGCTTTTGAGAAATTTAGAGAATATAAACAAGAAGTTGAGAACCAAACTGGAAAAAGTATTAAAATCCTACGATCTGATCGAGGAGGTGAATACTTGAGCAATGAATTCCTGGACTTCCTAAAAGAGAATGGGATTCTCTCTCAGCTGACTCCTCCATATACACCACAGCACAACGGTGTATCAGAACGGAGGAACTGCACCCTATTGGATATGGTGCGCTCTATGATGAGCACAGCTGAGTTACCTATTTCCTTCTGGGGATATGCACTGGAAACAGCTGCAGATCTATTGAATATGGTTCCCACCAAAACCGTGCCAACCACTCCATATGAGATATGGAAAGGAAAGAGACCATGTCTTAATTATGTTAAGATATGGGGTTGTCCGGCATATGTAAAAACGCAAAATCCGGACAAACTCGCGGCAAGGTCCATTCTGTGTAAGTTTATTGGATATCCCAAACATTCGCGCGGGTATATCTTCTACCACACCGAGGAACAAAAGGTGTTTGTTTCTCGACATGCCACCTTTTTAGAAAAGGAATTTCTTGAAAAAGAAATTAGTGGCAAGGAGGTAGAACTGGAAGAGGTTCCAGCAATACAGACTACAACAGAAGATTTGGTTGAACCAGAGGATTCAGTAGTTCCCAATGAACCTCAGCCTCTCCGCCGATCTAGTAGGGTTCCTCGCCCACCTGAGAGATACTACGTTTTTCTCATGGATGGTGGGAGCGAGGATTGCATCATGGAGGATGATGACCCAACTAGCTTCGAGCAGGCCATCACGAGTAGGGACTCAGTGAAATGGCTGGATGCTATGCGGTCCGAGATGGAATCCATGTACACCAACAAAGTATGGACTTTGGACGTTGCTCCTGAAGGGGTAAAACCCATTGGGAGCAAGTGGATCTTCAAGAAGAAACTTGGTGTAGATGGGAAAGTGGAGACTTTCAAAGCTAGACTTGTAGCAAAGGGTTTTCGTCAAAGACCAGGTGTGGATTATGACGAGACCTTTTCTCCAGTAGCTATGCTTAAATCCTTCCGGATCATGCTTGCCATCGCTGCATATCATGATTACGAAATCTGGCAAATGGATGTTAAGACCGCCTTTCTAAATGGTGATTTAGAAGAGTGCGTGTATATGACTCAGCCAGAGGGCTTCGTAGACAGTGGGAGCAGCGGGAAGGTGTGCAAGCTGCTTAAATCCATTTATGGATTAAAGCAAGCATCGCGGAGTTGGAACATCTGCTTTGACGTCGTTATCAAAGAGTTTGATTTTGTCAAAAATCCAGATGAACCTTGTATCTACAAGAAGGTGGCAGAGAGTAAGGTTGTCTTCCTCGTATTGTACGTGGACGACATACTCTTGATAGGAAATGATATTCCTATGCTGCAATCGGCCAAGCTCTTCTTATCACAAAGATTCTCAATGAAAGATCTTGGTGATGCCTCCTGCATATTGGGAATTAGGATCTATAGAGATAGATCCAAACGGATTTTGGGATTGTCCCAATCCAGGTACATTGACACCATACTAAAGAGGTTTAGTATGGAAGAATCCAAGCGTGGGAATTTGCCCACGATCTCTGGAGTCACTCTCTCCAAAGAGATGTCTCCCAAGACTGATTTGGAGAGAGCTCGCATGCAAGGGATACCCTATGCTTCGGCAGTAGGCTCTATCATGTATGCGATGCTATGTACCAGACCCGATGTAGCATACTCACTAAGTGTAGTGAGCAGGTATCAAGCTGATCCTGGAGAGAGTCACTGGACAGCTGTGAAGGGCATTCTCAAGTACTTGCGAAGGACTGGAGATATGTTCTTGGTGTATGGTAACGGGGAACTCCAAGTGGAGTCCTTTACCGATTCGAGCTTCCAGAGTGATAAGGACGACTCTAAGTCGCAGTCGGGTTTTGTCTTTACCCTTTACGGAGGGGCGGTTAGCTGGAAGAGTTCCAAGCAGGAAACCGTGGCAGACTCGACGATGGAGGCTGAATACATCGCTGCCAACGATGCTGCCAAAGAGGCTGTCTGGGTCAAGAAGTTCATTACTGAACTTGGAGTGGTTCCATCCATTGAGCATCCAATACCTTTGTATTGCGATAACAATGGAGCGGTGGCTTTGGCCAAGGAACCCAGGTCCCATCAGCGATCCAGGCATATTCTGAGGCGGTATCACCTGATCCGGGAGATAGTTGATCGCCGGGAGATCGAGGTCAGGAGAGTTGACACGAAGAAAAACACGGCGGATCCACTCACGAAGGCCATTCCCCAGATACAGTTTGAGAGACTCTTCGGGATGCTCGGTATGCGATACTACAGCAGCTGGCCCTAGTGCAAGTGGGAGATTGTTAGTTGTATGTATGCCCTAGAGGCCAGTATTGTACAGATGATGTATATTATATTGGATGCTTGGACATATATAGAGATGACTTTCTTGCTCGATATGATAGTATGCTATCTGGTTGCTCTTTATCTTAATATGTACACTTGTCTCTTTAAACTGTCTTATAGTTATATGTTGGTAAAGCCCTTAGGATGTGTACTTGACTACCTGGACTATGATGCAGATCATACTAGTGGGGACATGGTAGTCCATAGGTACATCCTTCAAGGTCCCTAGTCGTAGGTGTATCGAGACGGGGCATCGATATACCAGTGTAGACTAGCGTATATGCTTCTCGACCCATGAGATAGGCGATGGATGATCCCATATCCATTGGTGTTTGACATCAGAGATGTTGGAGATAGTGCCCTCAGAGTCAATTATTAAGTCACAGGTACGTGATTGTAATGATTGAGGGAGGACCTATCCCGGTAGGACAGTCTTACTCGAGATGATAGTATACTATCTAGTTTACCTTTATCATCGTGTACTGTTTTAAGTGACCTGACACGTCGCTATTACACGTTGATAGAGCCCCTAGGATTCTTGCTTGACCACCAGCAGTATGAGGGCGATCATATAAGTGGAAGCTGGGGGTCTATAAGCATATCCTTAAAAGGTCCCTAGTCGTGAGAGTTTCGAGACAGGGCATCGATTCTCCATAGTAGACTAGTGTATACAGTCGAGACCCCGACGAGGGGCGGTGGCCGGTCTCACAAGCCACTGGTGTCAGTTGGATCACCTAAGATGTATACAGGTGCTCATTGGGTTATGAGTACACCGGACAGGACTCGCCGGGAACATGCTAGTTGGTGATATACCAGACGTCAGATGGCAGTTCCCTGGTGACATGTGTGCAGGTTAGTTCATCGACCTGGGGATCGTCATTTGTCTCGTGTGAGTTCCCACTGCACTTTGATTACTACCCTACCACGGCTCAAAGGAGTCGTGCAAACAGGTTTTAGTTGGGTACAGTCCCGAGCCACATGGAGGCAGTGAGCGTATCTTCAGGGGTTCGTCTCTCCCGGTATTGGGGGTGAGGTCGTGCTGTGTCTAGGAGAGCCATTACACGAAGCCCTCGGCCGAGGCAAGGAGATTTACTGGTAGGTATTCCAGTAGTATCTCAGGGTGTTCTGGGCTACACTCCGACACGACTTGTACCGCTTTTGGGGGTCTGAATTTTACCAACCCCCTAGGCTCGCCATGCGTTGCTCATAGACGAACGGACCGGACTGTACGGATATTGTCACTGACAGGCTCAGTAGGGTTGTCAGGCTGAGTTCGCTCACAGACATCCCTTTTAGTCAGTACCTGGTAGCCCGTTACGTATTGGCTTATACCTCTGACGTGCTAGTGGTTAAATCCACAACCAAGGTGTTGATGAGTCTTTAGAGTCCCCCACATTCTGTTACTCAGCTTTCGGGCGAAAGGTTGTAGAGGCCGTATGGAGATATGGCAAGGTCCGATCAGATACGTGCGGTATTGTACGGATCAGGATCGGACAGTTTGTACTATAGGCCGTATGGTTATATGGCAGGGTTCGATCAGATACGTGCGGTATTGCACGGATCAGGATCGAACGGATATTACTGGCCGGCTTTGGTTTAAGCCGGATCCTAGTATAGTACAGTGTAGATTTTGTCTCATTGCATTTGTATTTCGGTCGAAATACAGATGCGGGTGTGTATGCACAGTATCGGGGTTTTCCTGTAATTTATTACGGGACCAGTTTTCTGGAGTTGCCAGTTTGCTTTCCGTTTCGGCCAATTTCCATTGTTCCGTTCATTGGCCGAAGATTGGTGGAGGAGGGCTTATTTGCATTGTTGCAAATAAGTGGTTGTGGAGGGGTCCTTTGCATTCTTGTTGCATCATGATGGTTTTCATGATGAGCACCATACCTTGACCTTTTTGACTTGATCACTTCATGATGGCTTGACTTTGTAAGCATCATGGTTGTTGATGATTAGTGTGTGGAGTATGGGTTTGTTTTGATGATCATTTCTTTTCATGATGAGTTTTTTCCTTTCTCTCTCTTGCATGATATGAGAATGGATCCCATCTTTTTGATACTCTCTCACTCTTTTCACTCTCTCCACCACCATATACATGGCCGGCCTCATTGAGGGAGGGGGCTGTCCAAAATTCTTGGGGTGGGATTTTTATCATTCTAGCTTTGTAAAATCCCACATGTTTCATCTCCACAAGCTCATATCATTTCCTCCACCAAAGGGCAATTCCTACAACCCCAAAGTGAGACTTGAGGACTACATATTCTACAGCGAATCTTGGGCACGTCGAGTAGCCGGCTTCGTGCCCGAGTTGCCTCGGCATTGAGGTGGGAGCCCGTAAAAGAAGTAGGCGATGTGGTGCACTTCCGGTGACGAGGAGGAGACGGGACATTCCGCAGGAGATCGGGACGATGACGAGAAGACCGGAGGACTTGGATCGTCGGTATATCTCTATTCCCTTTCTTGTAGTTGGTTAGGACTAATTAATGGTTCGATCCGGGTATTAGTGCGCGGCGGTTTGCCAGTTCAAGAAAATTTAAGTTTATCACCGCTTCCGCATTTGGCCGTCGGATTGACGGCCGGGGCGCCGCCGTGCACTTACAGTGGTATCAGAGCCTCGCCATTAACTTAGTCTAGCTTGGTTTAATGTGTTTGCATTTCCGATCGATCAAAAAGTTCCAAAACCGTGTTTTTCCTATCGACAGTTTTCTGTTGAAAATTTTTGGTCTCGAAAAATTTTTCAGGTTGTAAAATATTGATGTACTGGAAAATATAAGAGCACTGTAAAAATTCGATGAAGTGACTCCACTATGGGAGCGCGGAACCGCCGCGAAAACCCCCTTCCCGCCGCTGTTCCGCCGCACACTGTGGAGATCACTGCACCAAATTTCTACAGTGTCTTTGTGGGCTTAAAATTGGGGTTTTGGAATATTAACATTGGGCCCAGAATTTCTTTAACTGCTACAGTATTGCTTGGGGGCCCACTTGTTAAAATTTGATTGATCGGATATTTTAAACACATTATTTCACAGTATTTACATTATATCTGCGACCGTGAATGTCACTTGATCGGTAAATCCGGTCTAACTGCTATAGCCCGGTTAGACGGATTTGCGAACGTGACTTTCACGTTGATGTTTTGTTTTTGCTGTGATGTTGCGGATCGGTCGTGGGGGATAGCCTGGTTGCAATGCTAGTACAGTTGTGGTTGTATTATGTACATTTGATATTGCGGGGCGAGCGTCCGACATGTGGACTGCCGTCACTGCCTGTTTGTATTATTATTTTGGGGCACGACCTGGTTGCGGTCGATGTACCCGTTGTATGTATATTTTACTTTCTGTACTAGGATTGCCCCGCGGAGGGGTGCACGGATAGCCGGGTTCTGGAGGGCAACAAGCCCGCATCTCATAGCATTGGGACGGAGGGGGCTTCACTCTAGGATTGGCGGGCTATTCGCTGCACTCGTAGGGGGTACAGGTTGACCCAGGAGGGGTGCCCAAGTTACCGGATTCCGTGAAGTGCTGGGTGGTCCATTCACGGCGCTGAAGGGGGCTGCCTCGCTTCAGGTTTTGGCGGGTAACTTGCCGCGCCCGTAGGGGTCTAGGATTTCTTTGCACAGGCTATCCACCCGACCAGGGGAACGTCGGGTTTCAGCGGCTCTGTGAAACCCGGGGATCCCAGATATCTGTATTGTTTCTGTGATGCTGTACATTTTCTGTGATGTTGCATTTCTTTTCACGCCATGAGCGAATATAATATATTGGTATATATATTAGTAGATGTTGTATATGTTTTACATCCGCGCTAGTCCAGTCCCCGCTCTGTCGTTAGTTAGCTAACCTAACGGGTAATGACGGGACCCAGTGGCGAATGCGGATGGCATATACGTACATCAGTATATTTTCGTTCTTTGTGGTGTGATCAATTGATGGGACTGCATTGATTCGGATCAATGCAAGTTAAAAACAAACCTAATCTGATGTTGTTGGAACACTTTTCAAAAAGCTGTTATTGCAAGGACGTTCACTTTTGTTTTGCATCGCGGTATTCATTTAGAATATCCTGCTCCTCAGTCGACGAGGCAAGGGCCGAGATCCCTTCACCGGGAGTGACCCCTTGGACAATAAGTTTGCGTCAGGGCATTAACTTCACTATAGCCGATTACTTTTGCTTTGCACCGTGGTATTCAGTTGGAATATCCTGCACCCCATTCTACGGGGAAAGAGCCGAGATCCCTTCACCGGGAGTGACCTCTTTAGCAACGGTTTTCGTCACTATATTTTTAAAAGCTATCAGTTCCTTCGACGATATCAAGTTCTTTACGTTAAAGGTTTTCGCCAGAAACCATTCGTAGCCCTCCGTCGTTTCATATGGGTGGTCAATAGTATTCAAGCTGTGTATGTTGGCCAAAGTCAAGGCACAGTGATTGGTAGCTATTGGGACATTCATATGCAGCATAGATAGATGCGTTGGTTTGGGACAGTCGTACTGCCATTTTGGCCAAAGTCAAGGGTATGTACGGGTGGATTCAAATTAACCTGGAGAATGACGGGTAGAACTTGACATGTGACTTATGATATGTTGGCCAAAGTCAAGGTCATAAGAGCATGGGGCAGAAATCACATCGGGAGTTTCAAAAGAACTGAAACTTGCCAGATATGCGCATACCTTCTGGAGTGTGATACCGTGAGCGGATTCCGTCACGTTGTCATGCGATGATAGTTGGATCCCGATTCCCACTGATGAGTTAGTTTACTCCTCGGGTGACACCGACTAATTCTTCTTTCAGGTTTGGAGGAGAATTTGAGGTACAGTGGGAGGATTCCAGATTAGATAAATTGGTAACCATTCTGATCTAGGTTAGAGTGCACGCTGAGTGTTTCTTTTCTCTCTCTCTGGCAGCGACCATTTGACCCGACCCTAAGACTATGACTCAGTGACCAAGTTGACCGAACCTTCTTAACACTGGCTTTTGGATTGTCAGAGTTGCATACCTCATTGCCACTCCTACTTTTACCCTTTTTCTCCAGGACACCCCGTACTACTACGAACGTCCACTTCCATTGGACAAAACCATCGTATGGTTAGATACGAACTCGAAAGAATTTATTCGAGGATGGTTTCCGGTTCTGGAGAAAACGGATAGGATTATTCAGTTGTCTTTTCCTTTTACCTTCTCTCAGGTTGCGAGTACTCCTTGGTTTAGGAGATAGTACACCTATTACGCAAATTGGATAGTCTTCTTCCAAACCTTAGGCTGGTGCCGACCGGTAGGGAATGAAGAAAACCAATTAGCCTAACGATGGTGTACAGAAGGTATTAAGTTCAGACAAAGCAAGGGATTAGTAAGAGGGCAAAGTAAATTGCAACAGATATTCACGACCAAACCAAGTATTCCTTCGCCAATCCTAAAATCACCTTTGTATTTCTCCAGGACACTCCGTATCACTACGAAGATCCACAGTTTATTGGATACTCCATCGTATGGTTATATACGAACTCGAAAGGAACTCGTTCCAGTTCGGGGATGGATTCTGGTCCAGGAGAAATAGGAATTAAGTTCATTCGGTTGTCTTTTATCTTCACCTTCTCTCGCATTGCGAGTGTTCCTAGGATTAGGACAGTACACCCATTATGCTTATTGGATAGTCTTCTTCCAAACCATAGGCTGGTGCCGAACGGTAGGGAAGGAAGAAAACCATTTGGCCTAAAGGGGTGTGCAGAAGGTAATGACTAACGACATATGAAGGGATTTGGAGAGGTGGCAAAGAATTATACCGTTACAGTCGTGAATCTGGAAGAGGCATTACTGGGAATACCGGGATACCCCATCGAAACATTTCGATGTTTCAGTCTCACTGTGTACTGTTAAAGGAAAACTGATTTCCCGATTAGATACTTACTCCAGGGTATGTATTTACCAGGAATGATTCTCACATCTGTATGGTTTTACAGATGATGAGTGGGAGTAGGTTATTGGGAATTGGGTGATCATCCTCATTATATCGGGATTCGTTGTAATCGGTGATATTTGAGGAAATCACCTGGGCTGTTTGCCGGTTGGCAAATATTTGGTTTTGAATATCCGCAGTTATGCACCAATTTCAAATTGATATATCTGTACGTCTATTTTCATAGAGTGAGATATACCTTTCTAAAATTATGTCTACGACATTTACCTATATCAGTGGATGGTTAGGTAAGGAGCATTAAACAGCGGTGTAATTCTTCTTGACCATAAGTACAGTTTTCAACCTACGACACACAGTGAATGAGTTATCAGACTCAAGGGACTTGTACAGAGTATTGTATGATGTCCAGGGTCCATCAGGACAGAGGGGTTGGTCCTCATACTATATTCGGTTTACTTATGACTTCTCTAGTTTTTAGACAGGTGTTTCGTAGAAACACAGGGTCCGAATTTTGAGAAGTTATAGGTATTTGAATAGAGTAGAGAACCAGGTATAGCAAGTATCGGGATTCTTCAAAGAGATCGAAGATATAGATACTTGTCAATGGTATTCAGTTGCTAGTAATGATAAAGAGATCTTGCTTCTCTTTCAGGTTACTCATAATTGGAAGCATTCCTAAGTTGAGTAACGCTGATCAGGCCTCCTTCCATTTAGTTGACATGCACTGGAGACAGCTGCATGATTTGAATCTGGTTCAATTAAATCAGTGCCTCTGGTTCTATATTGGATATAGAACAGTTCATATCTTAACGATATTTAAGGTACGGGGAGTTGTCCGGTTTATGATTAAAACCAGACACTGGACAACTCAAGGCACGTTTCTGTAATGGCTGTTTGTGGGTTGACCCAGGCTATGACGAGGGTTGACTTTCTACCATCTGGATGAACAATAGCGATATTGTTCTAGACTCGTCACAGTTTTATTAAAAATGGATTTTTTCAGAAAACAGTAAGTGGGAGTATGGTAGAACTGGAAGTGATTCCAGAACCACAAACGATTACTGAAGATTTGATAGGAACCTAAAGATTCAATCTGGTTTGACATTCCATTGGCCACTCCGCAGATAAGGTGGGTAACTTCAGGCACCCGAGAGGTACTACGGTAGCCTCAAGAACGGTGGCAGGGAAGTTCTTATTTACCCACACTTACCATTGCTGTTGTTCCAGACTGTGAGACCCGGCAGGAGGATGAGTATAGCGTCGTTCTAAACTTGCTTTAGAAGTGTACGTCTATATGACTCTGCCAGAGGGTTGTCGTAGTCAGTGGGAGCAACGAAAGCATTGGTGGACAGGTAGCTTATGTCTATTTATAGACTGAAGCACCAGTAGCGGAGATAGATCATCTACTTCTGACGTGACAGTCATGGGTTTGACTTCATCAGAATAGGGGATGGATCTGTTGAGAAGGTAGTAGGGTGTGATGTCATGGTATTTGGATGACATACACAGAGTAGGAAAGGAAACTCCTATACTACAATCGGTTACACTTTGGTCGTCACACAGTTGTTTCTCCACAAAGGAAATGGATTTTATATCAGACATACTGGTTACTAGATCTATGGTCTTAGATCTAGATTTGGGTGGTTTCCCAATCAGGGTACTTGACAGCATTCTAAGAGTATTTAGGATGGACGACTCCTGGCACGGTAGTGTACTTGCAGGTAATGGAGTCACCCTCTCCAAAGGTGTCTTACAGACTAAAGGGGAGAGGGACGGGCATGATTGGCAGATCACTTGCTCAGGCAATTGAGTCAATCGTGAGATGTCAAGTACCACACCAGATGTTGTTCTTGCACTAGATGCAATAAGTTGACATTAATCCAATCCTGGAGAAACAGTCGGAAGCAGTTTTAGAACATAAGTGGATGTTCTAGGGAGATGATAACGACAGCCTCATTCAGGAGACAGTTATCATTCCAGGCTTCCAAGGTGACATGGACGACAAGGAGGTTGTCAGAGTTATAGTTTTCCTTCTGATGAGGGGCAGTATTTTGGACAGGTGGTCCAAGGCAATACTGAGGGAGGCATGGCGCGCAGGATACTGATTAAGTTCAGTTGACGATACAGTCTAAGAAGTTTGGATTTGGAGTTCATTTATGAGCTAGGTCCCATCAGACATCCAGACATATTCTGAGACAGGTATTGCTCTTTTCGGGAGATGGCTTTCTCCGCGAACTTGAGATATAGAGAGACATGGAAAGAAACAACTAAGCGGATCCACTCACTGAGGCTATTCCTCGAACGCAATAGTTTCGCAAACGAGCTTTGTGAGACTGACTAGTAGAGGAGTTGGGTGTTCGGTATCATACGGGCTGTGAGTATGCGACATCGCAATAATTAGCCTTGAGTGCAAGTGGGAGATTGTTGGAGATAGTGCCCTCAGAGTCAATTATTAAGTCACAGGTACGTGATTGTAATGATTGAGGGAGGACCTATCCCGGTAGGACAGTCTTACTCGAGATGATAGTATGCTATCTAGTTTACCTTTATCATCGTGTACTGTTTTAAGTGACCTGACACGTCGCTATTACACGTTGATAGAGCCCCTAGGATTCTTGCTTGACCACCAGCAGTATGAGGGCGATCATATAAGTGGGAGCTGGGGGTCTATAAGCATATCCTTAAAAGGTCCCTAGTCGTGAGAGTTTCGAGACAGGGCATCGATTCTCCATAGTAGACTAGTGTATACAGTCGAGACCCCGACGAGGGGCGGTGGCCGGTCTCACAAGCCACTGGTGTCAGTTGGATCACCTAAGATGTATACAGGTGCTCATTGGGTTATGAGTACACCGGACAGGACTCGCCGGGAACATGCTAGTTGGTGATATACCAGACGTCAGATGGCAGTTCCCTGGTGACATGTGTGCAGGTTAGTTCATCGACCTGGGGATCGTCATTTGTCTCGTGTGAGTTCCCACTGCACTTTGATTACTACCCTACCACGGCTCAAAGGAGTCGTGCAAACAGGTTTTAGTTGGGTACAGTCCCGAGCCACATGGAGGCAGTGAGCGTATCTTCAGGGGTTCGTCTCTCCCGGTATTGGGGGTGAGGTCGTGCTGTGTCTAGGAGAGCCATTACACGAAGCCCTCGGCCGAGGCAAGGAGATTTACTGGTAGGTATTCCAGTAGTATCTCAGGGTGTTCTGGGCTACACTCCGACACGACTTGTACCGCTTTTGGGGGTCTGACTTATACCAACCCCCTAGGCCCGCCATGCGATGCTCATAGACGAACGGACCGGACTGTACGGATATTGTCACTGACAGGCTCAGTAGGGTTGTCAGGTTGAGTTCGCTCACAGACATCCTTTTTAGTCAGTACCTGGTAGCCCGTTACGTATTGGCTTATACCTCTGACGTGCTAGTGGTTAAATCCACAACCAAGGTGTTGATGAGTCTTTAGAGTCCCCCACATTCTGTTACTCAGCTTTCGGGCGAAAGGTTGTAGAGGCCGTATGGAGATATGGCAAGGTCCGATCAGATACGTGCGGTATTGTACGGATCAGGATCGGACAGTTTGTACTATAGGCCGTATGGTTATATGGCAGGGTTCGATCAGATACGTGCGGTATTGCACGGATCAGGATCGAACGGATATTACTGGCCGGCTTTGGTTTAAGCCGGATCCTAGTATAGTACAGTGTAGATTTTGTCTCATTGCATTTGTATTTCGGTCGAAATACAGATGCGGGTGTGTATGCACAGTATCGGGGTTTTCCTGTAATTTATTACGGGACCAGTTTTCTGGAGTTGCCAGTTTGCTTTCCGTTTCGGCCAATTTCCATTGTTCCGTTCATTGGCCGAAGATTGGTGGAGGAGGGCTTATTTGCATTGTTGCAAATAAGTGGTTGTGGAGGGGTCCTTTGCATTCTTGTTACATCATGATGGTTTTCATGATGAGCACCATACCTTGACCTTTTTGACTTGATCACTTCATGATGGCTTGACTTTGTAAGCATCATGGTTGTTGATGATTAGTGTGTGGAGTATGGGTTTGTTTTGATGATCATTTCTTTTCATGATGAGTTTTTTCCTTTCTCTCTCTTGCATGATATGAGAATGGATCCCATCTTTTTGATACTCTCTCACTCTTTTCACTCTCTCCACCACCATATACATGGCCGGCCTCATTGAGGGAGGGGGCTGTCCAAAATTCTTGGGGTGGGATTTTTATCATTCTAGCTTTGTAAAATCCCACATGTTTCATCTCCACAAGCTCATATCATTTCCTCCACCAAAGGGCAATTCCTACAACCCCAAAGTGAGACTTGAGGACTACATATTCTACAGCGAATCTTGGGCACGTCGAGTAGCCGGCTTCGTGCCCGAGTTGCCTCGGCATTGAGGTGGGAGCCCATAAAAGAAGTAGGCGATGTGGTGCACTTCCGGCGACGAGGAGGAGACGGGACATTCCGCAGGAGATCGGGACGATGACGAGAAGACCGGAGGACTTGGATCGTCGGTATATCTCTATTCCCTTTCTTGTAGTTGGCTAGGACTAATTAATGGTTCGATCCGGGTATTAGTGCGCGGCGGTTTGCCAGTTCAAGAAAATTTAAGTTTATCACCGCTTCCGCATTTGGCCGTCGGATTGACGGCCGGGGCGCCGCCGTGCACTTACAAGAGATGGTATACGGGTGCTCAGTGGAGACTGGGTACACTGGACGGACTCGCCGAGAACTCCCAGATGGTATTATACCTCACGATGGCAGTTCTCAGGTGACACTTGTACATGTTAGTCTGTAGACCCGAGATCGTCATAGAGTCTTGTGTGATTCCCACTGTGCTTTGATCTCCACCTTACCACGTCCATGAGGGCGTGCAAAACGGTGGTCTTTGGGTACAGTCCCGAGTCACATGGAGGCAATGAGCGATAGGAGGGGTTTCGTCTCTCCCGGTATTGGGGGTTGATGTTGCGCTGTGCTCGATTGGCCGTAACAGGGAAGTCCCTGGCCAGAGCTGATTAGAGATTTGCTGGTAAGTGTTACCAGTAGTTTCTCGACCCGTTATGAGCCTCACATCGGCACGACTTATCGGTTATTGGGGTCTGACGTTTACCACCCCTAGACTTGATATGTGACGTATCAGACGAACAGACCGGACTGTACGGTAAGTGTTACTGGTTGGATTCACAGGAGTGTGAGCGGGCTAGCTCGTCGATCTTCTGATCGCTCAATACCCGGATGGCCGTTACGTTTAGCAGACCGCTTGCGGCTTGTGGGTGCTTGATATGATCATCATCTGCTACCGGCGTATTGACGAGTCTTTAGAGTCCTACACAGAGGTTTCCTGGCTCAAGCGAAACGAAATAGGAGCGCATATGAGATATGTGCGGGACCGAGAATAATGCGTGTATGTAATACCGCATTTCATTCTCACGATAAATGTTTCGATTGTTATAGTTATCGAATCATTGATTCGATAAGCCGATACATTGGATACTTGTCGGTTATATGCGATATGACCGGATCGTTAAATCAAGTGTTGATTTAATGATTTAATGTATAATTATATATATTTGATATACTACATTGCATTAACTAGTATTGGTTCACTTTATATGGATTTTCTCACTTGATGTGCAAGAAGTATATGTGATATACTTTTGTGCACATATTTGTATCATGTTTGATGATACTTGATCTTGTGGTTAAGTGTAAAGGATTAAACCATGGTTAAGAGATGATTAGGGTTTTGCTTTTTCATTTATTTATTTGTTTATTTATTTGGAAATGATTTAGATAAGAATGGTGGCTTCTTTTGTTTCTAGTTGAAGCTTCATGAAGCTTTGACTTATGCAACCATTCTTGTCATCATGCTTAACCCTAACCCTCTCAAGTGACCATGGTTTATTCTCTACACTTAACCCTAGTTAGATTATGATAAGTATGAATTTTTCTTTTCATTTTAAATAACTTATCATAAACTAGCTTCATCTTCTCCTTCTTCTTCAAGAGAGAAAACTAGATGCCATCAATGGCAACTTGAGCAAAAGTGAGTGAAATCCAATTCTAAAGTGAACCCACTTCCTATTTCTTCACCCTCTACCTCTTTCCAAGTTGTTTTGGGTGTTTTCTTCACAAGTTTCACAACTTTGTGAAGTCGGAGCTTGAACTTGTGATGCCTCGACGTAGATCGTCTTTGACACGAAGCCGACGACCAAGCTCGCTCGTTTCTCCGATGAAGCCGACGATTGAGTTCGGGATTCATGATGGACAGCGAGAGGACACCCATGTGGAGCTAAGGAAGTGGAGAACTGGATCTACAAAGGTTGTAGCATCTAACTTTTAGTTAAAGTGTTAACTAGTTTATAGTTTCGCCTAGAAATCTAGCCGACGATCCGTATTAGGGTTTCTCGGCACCCATAAAATTTTAAATTGGCATGTTCGATGCCTTGTGAGACCTCTATAGTGTTCCTAGGAACCCTACAATACATTCATCGCGAGAATGAAATACGGTATCACATACACGCATTATTCTCGGTCCCGCACATATCTCATATGCGCTCCTATTTCGTTTCGCTTGAGCCAGGAAACCTCTGTGTAGGACTTTAAAGACTCGTCAATACGCCGGTAGCAGATGATGATCATATCAAACATCCATAAGCCGCAAGCGGTCTGCTAAACGTAACGGCCACCCGGGTATTGAGCGATTAGAAGATCGACGAGCAAGCCCGCTCACACTCCTGTGAATCCAACCAGTAACACTTACCGTACAGTCCGGTCTCGTCGTCTGATATGTTGCATATTTCGCCTAGGGGTGGTAAACGTCAGACCCCAATAGCTCGATAAGTCGTGTCGATATGAGGTCTATAACAATTCGAGATACTACTGGTAACACTTACCAGTAAATCTCAGCAACCCTGGCCAGGGATTTCCGGTTATAGCCAATCGAACACAGCGCAACATCAACTCCCTATACCGGGAGAGACGAATCGCCTCCTATCGCTCATTGCCTCCATGTGACTCGGGACTGTACCCAAAAACCACCGTTTTGCACGCCCTCTTGGACGTGGTAAGGTGGAAATCAAAGCACAGTGGGAACCACACAAGACTCTATGACGATCTCGGGTCAACAGACTACTCTGTACCAGTGTCACTAGAGAACTGCCATCTGACGTAAGGTATAATACCATCTGGGAGTTCTCGGCGAGTCCGTCCAGTGTACCCAGTCTCCACTGAGCACCCGTATATCATCTCTGATGTCAAACACCAATGGATATGGGATCATCCATCGCCCATCTGTATGGGTCGAGAAGGTATACGCTAGTCTACTCTGGTATATCGATGCCCCGTCTCGATACACCCACGACTAGGGACTTTGAAGGATGTACTTATAGACTATCTGTCCCCACTAGTATGATCTGCATCATAGTCCAGGTAGTCAAGTACACATCCTAAGGGCTTTACCAACATGTAACAGAGAGACAATCAGTATACACGTTAAGGTAAAGAGCAACCAGATAGCATAATATCATGTCGAGCAAGAAAGTCCTCCCTATATATGTCCCAGCATCCACTACAATATACATCCTATGTATAGCAATGGCCTCTAGGGCATACATATAACTAACAATCTCCCACTTGCACTAGGGCCATCTGATAGAAGTGGTTGTAGTATCTCATACTCAACTATCCCATAAAAGTCTCTCTCTGGGAAAAGGCCTTTGTGAGTGGATCCGCCGTGCTGTCCTCTTAGTCTACTCTCCTAATCTCGATCACCCTGGAGATCAACTATCTCCATGATCAGGTGATACTGCCTTAGAATATGTCTGGATCACTGATGGGACGGACGTTCCTTGGCATAAGCCACAACTCCATTGTCACACAATGGGAGGAACTAAGTTCATCTCATGAACAAATATACATCCAGACTGGCTCTTTGGTAGCATCTTAAGTAGCGATGTATCCAGCCTTTATCTTCTAGTATGCCACGGTATCTAGCTTGGAACTCTTCCAACATACCGCCCCTTTACTGAGGGTAAAGACAATGCCTGTGACTGACTTTCAGTCGTCCTTATCATCCTGGAACCCTTCCAGTGATTCTCCCCAGGATCGATTGATACCATCTCACTACAACTAGTGAGAATCCTAACATCCAGTTAGATCTATCTCATAGATCCAAAACCCAGGATTTAGGAGGTATCACTTTGATCCTATATGGAGAATCATTGTGATAAGCGGAGATTGACCGAGCGTAGCATAGGAAACTCCTTTCTTTTCAAGAGTATGTCATCCACGTACTCTACGAGGATCATCACCATACTCCCTACTACCTTTTTGTTTATACAAGGTTCATCTACCATTTTGATGATATCAAACTCTTTGACTAACACATCAAAATAGATGTTCCAACTCCGTGATACCTGCTTTATCCTGTAAAGCATCTTGTACACGTTTCCGCTGCTCCCACTGTCTACGAAGCCCTCTGGCTGTGTACTTATAGACGTTCTCTTCTAAAACATTATTTAGAAAAGCAGTCATGGCACCCAACCGCCAGATATCGTAGTCATGGTATGTAGCCGTGGCAAGTAGGATCTGGATGGACTTAAGCATAGCCACTTGAAAAGGTTTCATCATTATCCAGGCTTGGTCGATGACGAAAAGCTTTAACAAGTCTAGCTTTGAAAGTTTCAATTTTTCCATCTACACCAAGCAATCTTCTCAAGATATACTTGCTCCTGATGGGGATTTAACCTTTCAGATATAGCAACCAAAGTCCATACTTTGTTGGTGTACATGGATTCCATCTCAGATCGCTAAGCATCCAGCCATTCTTACAGAGTCCCACTCCTGATGGCCAGCTCGAAACTAGTTGGGTCATCATCTCATGATGCAATCCTCGCTCCCACTGTCATAGAGTAACCGAAGTATCTCTCAGGCGGGTGAGGAACCTCACTAGATCGGCGGAGAGGCTGAGGTTCGTTGGTAACTATTGAATTCTTTGGTTCTGTCAAATCATCAGCCGCAGTTTGTATACCTGGAACATTTCCAGTTCTACATAACTGACCTTGCCTCGAGTTTGTCCGGATTTTGCTTTTAGACATAGCCCGGACAACCCCAAATCTTAACCAACTTAAGATATGGGCTCTTCCCTTATCATATCAAATATGAAGTGGTAGGCAACTGATTTGATTTGAACCCTATTCAATAGGTATGCAGCTTCTCAAGTGCATAACTCCCAAAAGGAAATAGGTAACTCAGTAGTACTCATCATAGAGCATACCTTATATAGGGTGTGAATGCTCCGTCCCGATATACCATCGTACTATGGTGTATACGGAGGAGTAAGGCTGAGAGAGAATCTCATTCTCCTTTAGAATAGTCCAGGAATTCCGTGCTCAAGTATTCTCCTCCTTGATCACATCAAAGGACATAATACTTATACCCGTTTTGGTTCTCTACTTCTAACTTATATTCTGTGAATATCTCAAAAGGTTCGGACTTATGTTTCAACAAGAACATATGTCTGAATCTAAAGAGATTATCAGAGAATGTAATGAAGTACAAAGAACTGGTCTTGGCATGTGTAGACAGGGGACCTTACATACATCAACATGTATTATCCCAAGAGTTCACTAACTCTTTCTCTGTTTCCAATAAACAGAGCTGGTGTCATTATATCTCTGTGACATGACTGGCAAGTTTCACAAGATGTAGATTCAAACTGATTTAAATATGCATCTACATGTAACTTCAGCTAGTCGGGTCGCATTGATATGACCTAGTCTACAATGCCTCAAGAAGGATTCGTTCATTTCTGAACTCTTCCTCTTGTGTGTGTTCTGTATACTAAAACTGTAGTTTGATTTAGAACATTAATGCTTTTAGATAACGTGCCTGAACCGATCAACTTTTGATATAGGAAATGTTCAAAACATTATCCAACAATACAAAATTTTATCATTTCTTTACTAATAAAGAGACTGATATGATTTTGTATATCAGGTTCGGTATCTAATAACATTTGTTCAGAATCAATGTATTTGTAATACAGGGTGACAGTGACCAACAGACTTGGCTGCAACACTTGCCCCGTTTTCTGTCTCATGAAACTTATCACCCGTTCTCAGTTCTCTACCTATCTGTAGCCCTATGTAACAAATTACATATCTGGGATCCTGATCTGGTATCACATACCTAGGACGTAGAGGACACAGAGAAACAATTCTTTGTAATGAACACACCCGAAGATGATGCATCAGCATGCACTCTCTTCGTTTGGGCGACATAGGAATTCTGGTATTCCCCAATTTCCTGCTCTGTCTTATAACAATTATAAGTTGGAGCGGGACCAACGTTCCCCAGCTCAGTATAACAAGCGGGTTCGGTCAATATTCCGTATTATTATCTTGATTAAGGCGTGATATGGTCGCTACCTGGAGAGAGAGAGAAGAAAACACTCAGCGTGCGCTCTTGCAAGAATAGATTGGTTATTATTTTATCTAATCAGGATGGCTCCCACTGCTTTTTATCAAATCTTCTTTCAAACCCTAAAAGGAAAGACTAGCCGAGATTAATTACACATTACAAGTTCGCCAATCTTTCAGCCAGGCCAGTGTCGGTACTTTGAGGGAGGTCCCCCGTGCTTTCGCACGAACCTAATTAATGTAAACCTCGTTTTCCTAGAGGCGTAACCTCGTTGACACCTTTCTAGACACCTACTTGATCGGCTAATTGTAATGTATAAAACTCTCCCAGGAGTAACTCTTACTCGCAGCGGGTATCGGGATCCAACTATCTCATAGAAGGTATGCAATCTCATTGCAAATTTCAACACTTGAAATTCCCGATAATATTTTGCCCCTAGCAGCTATATGACCTTAACATAGTTAACAAATCATAAGTGCTAGTCAAGTTCAACCCGTCATTTCCCGATTGAATTAAACCCACCCGCACGACCCTTAACATAGTCAACAAAGTCGCACGACTACCCTAATCCAATCGCATCATATGCTTATGCAGATAAGCACTAATTAGCTACCGCACACTACGCCTTAACATAGTCAACAAACGTAGCACGAATACTAACTAGTACTTATCTGAAATGACGGAGGGCTATGACAGGTTTTTCTGAAAACCTATTGCGTAATGAACTTGATATCGTTGTAGAATCAAATGATTTTAAAATGGAGTGCTTTTGAGGCTTTTCTAGTTTTGCTAAAGGAGTCACTCCCGGTGAAGGGATCGTCGGTCCTTTCCTCGTCGAATGAGGTGCGGGATATATCATATATATCACTGTGCAAAGCAAAACACTTAAAAGCAATCAGAAGACAAACCGAGTGTGTAGCATCTGCCAGTTATTGCTAAAGGAGTCACTCCCTGTGAAGGGATCTCGGTCCTTTCCTCATCGAATAAGGTGCAGGATATATCATATATACCGCTGTGCAAAGCAAGAACTGTAGCTACCTGTTTTATTTTGAAATTCGATTCTACAACATCTTAGGTTTCTTTTATTTCATTAATCACATTAAAGAAGTCCCATCATTTAAGTACCTAAACATCACAGATAAATACGACGTACACTTATGCCATCCGCATTCGCCTCGATGTCCCCTCGTGCACCGTTAGGTTAGGTAACTAACGGCAGAGCGGGGCAGGGCTAGCACGGGTGTAAAACATAAGTAACGTCTATATAATATATCATATATACTATATATAGTATCTATCATAGAACATCACATGATCACATCACAGATATCGCAGCAGAAGATACATATGAAATATTGGATATACTAGGACGTCCGTGTTTTCAATACGAGCCAGTATAAAACACGGATTCCACGGTCGTGATGAATAGCCAAACCCACACCCCTAGACCCCTACGAGAGCGGCAAGCAACCCTACCAATTCTGGAGTTAAGAGACCCGGACTCGACTCCTCGAGTTGGTCTCCCACTGGACTCCAGAACCCGGTTACGTGTGCTCCCCTCCTTGGGTCTATCCTAGTGCGGAAAAGCAAATAATATACAAAAGGTGACATCTTCCGCAACCTGGAAGTGCCCTAATAAAAGAATATTACATACAAGTTTTTACATAAATGAAAATGAAAAACACTCATCTCACATAAAAACTCCCGGCTATTCAAACACGACGATCCAATATAACATATCCAGCAACACATAACATCACATGTCATCAACGTAAGTAAATATGCGCATCCCAATTGTCGTTGGCATATAGCAACGAAACCGGCGATATCACATATTACACTTACGGTCACAGAAAAGAAAGTGTAAAACTACAACAGTTGGAATCCGCAATCTCTTTAGACATCGCATGCCTAATCAAATGAAATACTTAGACATCACATGCCTAACAATTATAAACCCCACATTTTAGTCTCATTATCGAAAACTCTTTTCAATATCAAGTCGAGCAATTCAGCAAGATTCCTGACATCCTGATCGAATGCTCGTCGCAAACTTTAGTAGACGGCCGCACCCCCGACGCCGTCGACAAAGTGCACCAAGGTGGAACACCGCTGCCGCGAGCACCCGAACGGATGCTTTCGGCGACGGGGTTCTCCTACAGTCACTTGGTCGGGGCTATGGGGCGAGGCTGTCTATTAAGTTTACCCGGCGAGTATCCGCGTACGCTACGTGATTGCGACGGACTTTTGATCACATCAAAATTCCGTAGCAACCGATCAAGTGAGACTAAAGTGCTATGTTTATAACATTCATTCAGTTATCTCATAACTACTTGTGAATTCCAATTATTGTATCCCATTCCAGATAAATAGAAAATGTTAAACTTTCCGATCGAACAATCGAACACCCAAGTTTTCCCGATACAGCTCAACACATGAAACAAGTTTAAAAACATCCAGTTCATGCCTCAGTACCGACGGTCCAGCCGTAGAAGGGTCAAGCCAACGCCTCACATGTGGCACGCCGTACTGCCCCAAACCCGAAGGTTCAAAGGGCAGTTCAAGACGGTCACATAATCGAGTTAAGGTTTGTTGTCTTCTAGAGGGTCCATCGCGTTACTTGCACTACTTAGAACGTTATTAAACTACGGAAAGATCCAACACTTGGAAATTTCCCGACAGGGGAAAAGATGGGTATTTATATCCGGTCGAACTTTTTAACGTATTCCAAAATATCCGGAAAAACACATAGACGAAGTCTGACAATCCGATCGAATTTGCGAACTCCCAATACAACCCAAAATACTCAACTCTTAAGTAAATATTAAAAATTCCCATAAAACTCAGCACCAGACAATATGAATTACTGTGCAAAAATTATAGGCATCTCCCTTCATTAGGCCGCGGAACCGCCGCAGAAGGCATGCTTCTGCCGCGGTTCCGCCGCGTAATTGACACATCATCATGAAATTTTTGCACCGTAATTCTTGTAATTCCCTGCTGAATTTTTAAAGCATTTTTAATCTGGAAAAAACCCAGTTTTTGAAAAATGTCCAGAGAGCAACTTGGGTTTAGGGTTTCGGTTCGATTCGGATTTCAAACGTCGTCTACACATCGCCTAAGGCTCTAGCTAGGCTCTGATAGCACTGTAGGGTTCCTAGACACACTAAGGAGGTCTCACAAGGCATCAACCATGCCAATATCAAATTTTACAAGTGCCGAGAAACCCTAATACGGATCGTTAACTAGAATTTTAGGCGACAAATGCGAATAGTTAACAACTTAACTAAAAGAACGGAAATACAACCTTTGTAGATCTGGTCCTCCACCTCCATAGCTCCACAATGAAGTCTCGTCGCTGTCCAAATGGACACCCGGGCTCTAGCGTCGGCATCATCGGAGAAATGGGCGGGCAAGGTCGTCGGCTTCGTGCCGAAGATGATCTACGTCGAAGCATCACAAGATCAAGCTCCCACTTCACCAAGTCATGAAACTTGTGAAGAAAACACCCTATACTACTTGGCAAGAGGTAGGATGAAGAAATAGGAGGTGGGTTCACTTTAGAATTGGATTTCTCACTCATTTTCACATTTCACCATTGTTGGTAGAAAGCTTTCTTCATGTGAAGAAGAAGAAGAAGATGATAATGATATGATAAGAATAATAAAATAGAAAAGAAAAATCAATTCTTATCATATACAAACCATGGTTTAGTGTAGAGATTTAACTAAGGTTAGATGGAGTGGTTAGGGTTAAGCATGAGACAAAATGGTCACTTTGGTCAAAGCTTCATGAAGCTTCAATATCAAACAAAGAAAGCCACCATTTTCTCTTCATGCTTTATATATTTTCCAAAAAGAATAAATAAATAAATAAATGAATAAGAAAACAAAACCCTAACCATTCATATAACCATAGTTTAATCTTTACACAAACCCAAGTTAGCATGCATCATCAAACATGATACAAACTTGTGCACAAAAATATATCACATATACAATGTGCACAAACAAGTGAGAAAAACCATTTAAAGTGAACCAATACTAGTTAATGCAAAGTAATATATCAAATATATAATTATGCATTAAATCATTAAATCAACACTTGATTTAACGATCCGGTCATATCACATATAACCGACTAATATCAAATGTATCGGCTTATCGAATCAATCCTTGATTCGATAACTAGGTTATATCGCATACAACCATTCGATACATTCATCGCGAGAATGAAATACGGTATCACATACACGCATTATTCTCGGTCCCGCACATATCTCATATGCGCTCCTATTTCGTTTCGCTTGAGCCAGGAAACCTCTGTGTAGGACTCTAAAGACTCGTCAATACGCCGGTAGCAGATGATGATCATATCAAACATCCACAAGCCGCAAGCGGTCTGCTAAACGTAACGGCCACCCGGGTATTGAGCGATCAGAAGATCGACGAGCAAGCCCGCTCACACTCCTGTGAATCCAACCAGTAACACTTACCGTACAGTCCGGTCTCGTCGTCTGATATGTTGCATATCTCGCCTAGGGGTGGTAAACGTCAGACCCTAATAGCTCGATAAGTCGTGTCGATATGAGGTCTATAACAATTCGAGATACTACTGGTAACACTTACCAGTAAATCTCAGCAACCCTGGCCAGGGATTTCCGGTTATAGCCAATCGAACACAGCGCAACATCAACTCCCTATACCGGGAGAGACGAATCCCCTCCTATCGCTCATTGCCTCCATGTGACTCGGGACTGTACCCAAAAACCACCGTTTTGCACGCCCTCTTGGACGTGGTAAGGTGGAAATCAAAGCACAGTGGGAACCACACAAGACTCTATGACGATCTCGGGTCAACAGACTACTCTGTACCAGTGTCACCAGAGAACTGCCATCTGACGTAAGGTATAATACCATCTGGGAGTTCTCGGCGAGTCCGTTCAGTGTACCCAGTCTCCACTGAGCACCCGTATATCATCTCTGATGTCAAACACCAATGGATATGGGATCATCCATTGCCCATCTGTATGGGTCGAGAAGGTATACGCTAGTCTACTCTGGTATATCGATGCCCCGTCTCGATACATCCACGACTAGGGACTTTGAAGGATGTACTTATAGACTATCTGTCCCCACTAGTATGATCTGCATCATAGTCCAGGTAGTCAAGTACACATCCTAAGGGCTTTACCAACATGTAACAGAGAGACAATCCGTATACACGTTAAGGTAAAGAGCAACCAGATAGCATACTATCATGTCGAGCAAGAAAGTCCTCCCTATATATGTCCCAGCATCCACTACAATATACATTCTATGTATAGCAATGGCCTCTAGGGCATACATATAACTAACACTGGAGACAGCTGCATGATTTGAATATGGTTCCAATTAAATAAGTGCCAAAGTTTCTATATTAGATATAGAATGGATCATATCTTAACGATGTTAAGGTAAGAGGAGTTGTCCAGCTTATGCTTAAAACCAGACACTGGATGACTCAAGGCACGTTTCTATAATGGCAGTTTGTGGGTTGACCCTAGCTTTGACGAGGGTTGATTTTCTACCATCTGGAAGATCAATAGTGATATTGTTCTAGACTCGCCACAGTTTTCATAAAATGGACTTTTTCAGAAAAACAGAAGTGGGAGTATGGTAGAACTGGAAGTGATTCCAGAACCGCAAAACGATTATGGAAAATTTAATAGGACCTATATATTCAATCAGGTTTGACATTCAAATAGCCACTCCGCAGATATGGTGGGTAACCTCAGACACCCGAGAGGTACTCCGGTAGCCTCAAGGACGGTGACAGGGAGGTTCTTGTATACCCAGATTTGACACTACTGTTGCTCCAGGCTATGAGACCCGGCAGGAGATTATGTATAGCGTCGTTCTAAACTAGTTTTAGAAGTGTACGTATATATATATTATTCTGCCAGAGGGTTGTCGTAGTCAGTAGGAGCAGCGGAAGCATAGTGGGCAAGTAGCTTATGTCTATTTATAGGCTTGAGCATATATATAGCGGAGATAAGATCATCTAATTTTGATGTGACAGTCATGGGTTTGACTTCATCAGAATAGGGGATGGATCTGTTAAGAAGGTAGTAGGGTGTAATGTCCTGGTATTTGGATGACATACACAGAGTAGGAAGTAAAATTCCTATACTACGATTGGTTGTACTGTGGTCGTCACACAGTTGTTTCTCCACAAAGGATATGGATATAATATCTGACATTCTGGTTACTAGATCTATAGTTTTAGATCTAGATTTGGGTAGTTTCCCAATTGGGGTACTTTGACAGTATTCTAATGGTATTTTAGAATAGATGACTCATAGCATGGTGGTGTACCTGCAGGTGATAGAGTCACCATCTCTAAAGGTGTCTTACAGACTAAAGGGGAGAGGGACGTACGTGATTGACAGATCACTTACTTGGGCAATTGAGTCAATCGTGAGATGTCAAGTACCACACCAGATGTCATTATTGCACTAGATGCGATAAGTTTATATTAATCCAATCCTGAAGAAACATACAGAAGCAGTTATAGAACATAAGTATATGTTCTACGGATTTGATGACGGCAGCCTCCTTCGAGAGACGGTTATTATTCCAGGCTTCACCGGTGACATTTATAACAGAGTGATTGTCAGAGTTATAGTTTTCCCTCCGACGAGGGACAGTATTATGGACAGGCGGTCCAAGAGGATACTGTGGGAGGCATAGTGCTGGACACTGATTAGTTTCAGTGATCGATACAGTCTAAGAGGTTCGGATTTGGTGTTCATTTATGAACTAGGTCCCATCACATATCCAAACATATTCTAAGACAGGTATTACTCAACTCGGGAGATGGTTTTCTCCGCGAAATTGAGATATAGAGAGATACAGAAAGAAACACCGAAGCGGATACACTCACTGAGGCTATTTCTCGAACACAAGAGTTTTACAAACGAGCTTTGTGAAACTGATTAGTAGAGGAGTTGGATGCTCGGTATCACACGAGCTGTGAGTACACGACATCGCAATAATTAGCCTTTAGTGCAAGTGGGAGATTATTGGATATAGTGCCCTCTAAGTCAATTATTGTATCGCAGGTATGTGATTGCAATGATTGAGGGAGGACCTATACCGATAAAACAGTCTTACTCGAGATGATAGTATGCTATCTGGTTTGTCTTTATCATCATGATAGAGCCCATAGGATTCTTGCTTGACTACCAGCAGTATGATGGCGATCATATATGTGGGAGCTGGGGTCTATAAGCACATTCTTAAAGTGTCCCTAGTCGTGGGAGTTTCGAGATAGGGCATCGATACTCTAGAGTAGACTAGTGTATACAGTCGAGACCCCGACGAGGGGCGGTGGCCGGTCTCACAAGCCACCTAGACTAGTGTCAGTTGGATCACCGGTGTTAGTTGGATCACCTAAGATGTATACAGGTGCTCATTAGGTTATGAGTACTGATTGAAAGAGTATGTGCGTGTTCAAGTTTAGTTTTAAATACCGCAATCAAGACGGTTTCGCTTGTAGCTAGCCGGTTGAGTACGGGTCGTCCGCAGGGAGATGGGAGTCTTTTTCAATGTGTTTTAACGAGTTAAGTCCGGTTGTTCAGATTTTTGTTTGTGATTATCTAAGTGTTGAGTTGATATTTAAAGAGAGCATGTTAGGGTTAGGATTAGGTTAGTTTGAGTTAGGAGTCTCCACATCTTTCGTTGCCCCTCTTAATATCGGTGTTACGGTAATCGGCAACAACGGGGATTAGCACGACTAGGAAGGACTTTGCGAGTATAAGCTAGGCTTTCCAACGCATAAGTCTTCCTTTTGGTGCTTGTCCGTCCGTTCTTGGCTCTTAGCCATAACCTCCGGTTAATTCAACCACAACCGGTCTCACTACGGAATCACCGCTATCATGTAGGATAGGGTGCCGTAAGGAGCGGATTGTGGTTCAATTAACGGGAGTCGATTTAAGCTGTTGGGCAAGAAAAGAGTGAGAGAGATTTCCTTCTCTCAAACTTCCCTTATCCTACCCTAACAAGTATTAACTACTCACACATCATGATAAGGAAAAACAAAACAAAACAAAAGAGGAAGATAGAAAGAAGGAGATTAGAAGAATACGACTAACTATTTGCGACCTCACCTTGGCGAGGATCGAGCGTAAGTATCATTGTCGTATGAATGATAAAGAAAAAGAGAGAAGAAAGAAACAACAAGGAAATAACAACAACTACTTAACAAATTAAAATTACAACAATTAACAAAGTAAAGAGACAAGCATGATAATAAATGGTTCTTCTTTATTCATCACTCTTCACTCAAAAGCTCACTACAAGTTTAATGGAGAAGAGGTGAGAAGAGGAAGAAGAAAAACACTAAACCTAGGCAAAAATGAAAATACAAGAATGGACCCTTTCCTTCACAAAGTTCTGGGCTATTTATAGGCCAAAAAATGAAAACCTAGGGCAACCACCAGAACACCTGTACAAAGACCAAAATACCCCAAAAAAACCGAGCAACTGCCTCCACCATATGGCCGCGGATCCGCGGCCTAGACCCCCTATTGGCCGCGGATCCGCGGCCCTATAGTAGAGTTGGGGTCTCGTTTTTCTTGTGGTCCCCTGGTTTGCTTCTCTCTGTAGTTTGGCATATGTGTTTTCTGAAAATACTTCCATATTTCTTCCAGAATTTCTGTTGAGGGAAAGGTGGACTTTTTGTCAAGATTTGTCATGATTGCTTCGAGCTCCGCGTAGATTTCTTGGAACTTGTTGTTGCCATTGAGCCTTGTGCATGAAGGTGACATTGATATGACATTTTGTCTTCCTAAACTGGTATCTGGCAACATACGGATGAAGAGCGGAGACCGTGTTTTATCTGTGGTTGGCAGGAACCAGGATTTTTGTCGTGTTTTTAATGAATTTCACCGTTTTAGAACCGAGAACCTGTATCCTGCAATTGACTAGCAAACACGGCTCAAGAGTATCTACCGATATGCAATGTGATAAAAATTGGGCGGTATGAAAATGCAAAAATCTGATATGAACAAATACCCCCAAACTTATCATTTGCACGTCCCGAGCAAAGCCAATTTATTCACAAAAAATTTCCTAACCTCACTTTCGCAGGGAACACGATTGCACTGAGCATGTGCAACAAGCCGTTAAACCTCTAGGTGTCCCTAGTAGGAGGAGTGTTGTCTCCTGAGGGTTTTCAGCGGATACTACCCACAAAATCCGGTCAAGTTGGTTTTGTAAAATAACTAAGATTCAAACCCTAAAGTTTTTGTTTTAGAAAATAACAACTCTATAATCCTAAGTCTAGACCATCGAACCTTTATTTTTCACACCTCGCTTCTTATTTAACTACAGATTTTATATGTCTTTACGTGCAGTGCAAATAGTGTCGTTAAGTTCCCGAAAGGTCGAATAAAGTCATCATGTCGCACAGTAAAGCCCAGATAACAATTTTAAAAGGATCACATAAGTTTTATAAAGAGTTAAGCATTTTTCAAGTTTCGTTTTCCAGTAAGGTTTCAACTTCAGAATTTCTATCTTCCTTAACAGGAAACTAAGTCGTATTCTTCACTCCACCTTTTTCTTGTTTTCATTTCATACACACCTCTGTGAACGTGCAATAGTCTTTATCATAGAATAAAACCTTCATATCTCCGCTAAATTTTTTTTATAAAAGCCTGTCTTTTATCAAGATTATTCTCACACAAAGAACCGTTAGGAATTTTAACTCGGAGAGAACACTTGCTTGACTTTGTTTTAAACTGGACTTTCTAGGCTTCTTAGCGAGCTTTGGGCCAATGCACCCAAACCAGTTGGTTTTAGGGCATTAGGTGTAGAAACACCCCAGCGGACTTAATTACTCAAGTTACCTAGGTCCAAAAACAAAAGACGGTTTTGGCGTGAAAATCAGATGATTTGATACGAACGGAGACATAACCGGCAGTTCAATTATTTTTTTTTTGGATAAAAGACGTGTTTAGTGGGTTCGGTGTGTAATCATTCCAATCAAGTTTCAGATGGGTTATTTTTCAGACTTAGCTCCAATTACGGCATCAATAACATTCCTTCATATTCGCTTTATTTCAAAAACTATTCTTGACATTACTTATTTCAGAACAAACCTATTTGATCCTCAGAAAATCATTTATCTGTTTAAAAGTTTTTCAACATAAAAGACTTGTCATCTAATTCCCAAAAACTCACGACACGTGTAGTGTGATGTAAAGACTTATATCAGCTATAGTTAACTTCAAAGGAGAGTTATCTTTCAGGTTTTCAAAATCTAAACATAAGATTTAGTCATTCCTATTTTTTCAAACAAACACCGTCGAAATGTTGAATCAGGGTTCTTCCACAAGCTAACTTGACAGAAAAGTTTTTATATTTTAAGAAAATTTTCAGATTTTTATGGATTTTATGGATTTTAATATACAGATGCAAAATATACATATGAATGCGAAGGTAAGAAATGCGTACCGAGTGTACCCCCAAACTTAAACTGGACAGTGTCCTCACTGTCGTTGCATGAAGAGATCATTTGAAGGGTCAAAATTGTCGGTTAGTGATACACAAATTTTTATTTGTTTTTGTGTTTTTAAAGAAAAGAAAAAGAATATACACAAATATATACAAAATGGTTTGTACATACCCCCAAACTTATTTGGAACAGTGTCCGCTGTTCTTGGCTGGATAACCGAAGTTTGGAGGTAGGCAGAGGAAGATCATTCAGGGTAAACCGGCTCCTATAAGAACAGGAGCTCCTCTGTTGGTTCGGCGCTAAGGTACGGTTTGCATCGGTGTCCATTTACTTTGAAAAGTGAGCCGTCCTTTGGATTTTCCAAATCCACAGCGCCCTGCGGATACACATTCCGCACAAAATACGGCCCTTTCCAGCGAGATCTGAGCTTTCCAGGATGGAAGTGAAGTCGGGTGTCGTAAAGCAATACCTGCTGACCAGGTACGAAGGTTTTGCGCAAAAGGTGTTTATCGTGAAACACCTTCGTTCGGTTCTTAACAACAACCGCGTTATCGTAAGCTTCATCCCTAAGCTCGTTCAGTTCGTTCAACTGCAGCTTCCGATGGCTGCCCGCATCATCAAGAGACAGATTCAGCTCCTTTATCGCCCAAAATGCGCGATGCTCGATTTCGACAGGAAGGTGGCAGGCTTTTCCGTACACAAGCCGATAGGGAGACATGCCAAGGTCGGTCTTATAAGCGGTTCTAAATGCCCAAAGGGCATCAGTGAGTTTCAGAGACCAATCCTTACGGTTCTTGGAAACCGTCTTCTCCAGTATCTGCTTGATTTGCCGATTTGAAACTTCGGCCTGCCCGCAGGTTTGGGGGTGGTAGGGCGTAGAGAGCTTATGATTAATGGAGTATTTCCGCATCAAGGCCTCGAAAGTCCTATTGCAGAAATGACTTCCATTGTCGCTAATGATCGCTCGGGGGTGCCCAAACCGGGAGAAAATGTTTTCTTTAAGGAACCTAACGACAACCTTGTTGTCGTTAGTTCGGCTGGGCACAGCCTCGACCCATTTAGAGACGTAATCAACAGCTAGAAGGATGTACAAGTTCCCGAAAGAGCTGGGAAACGGCCCCATGAAATCTATCCCCCAAACATCGAAAATCTCCACAATCAAGATCGGTTGGAGCGGCATCTCGTTCCTCCGGGATATCCGGCCCATGTGTTGGCACCGGGAGCAAGTCTTGCAATAGTCGTGAGCGTCTTTGAAAAGTTGTGGCCAGTAGAAACCACATTGCAAGATCTTCTCAGCTGTCTTTCTGGGCCCAAAATGCCCGCCACACGCTTGATCGTGGCAAAATGACAGCACACTCTTGAATTCCTCGTCAGGGACACACCGACGAATAATCTGGTCGGGACAGTACTTGAACAAGTAGGGTTCGTCCCAGTAAAAGTGTTTTACTTGGGATAAGAAGCGAAGTCTGTCCTGACTCGACCATTCAGTCGGTAGTAATCCCGTGGCCAAATAGTTCACAATATCTGCGAACCAGGGTTCGCACGATACTGTCAAGAGT
Source organism: Agapanthus africanus (assembly GCA_030015575.1). Classification (NCBI taxonomy): domain Eukaryota; kingdom Viridiplantae; phylum Streptophyta; class Magnoliopsida; order Asparagales; family Amaryllidaceae; genus Agapanthus; species Agapanthus africanus. The sequence goes on along the minus strand of JASDDO010000024.1, from coordinate 512,939,823 downwards.
TGTTCATCCGGGAAAACGTCGTTGATCGGAATTGGAAGCGAAGGCGAAGAAGGAAGTCGTGAGAGATGGTCGGCAACTACGTTTTCACATCCTCGTTTGTCCTTAATGACAAGGTCAAACTCTTGAAGCAAGAGGATCCAACGTATTAACCGAGACTTGGCATCTTTCTTCGCAAAAAGATGGCGCAGAGCAGAATGGTCAGTGTAGACAATGACTGGAGAGCCGATGAGGTAGGGCCTGAACTTTTCTAAAGCAAATACAACAGCCAAGAATTCCTTCTCAGTTGTTGTATAATTGAGTTGGGCGTCGTTCAGGGTTTGGCTCGCGTAATAGATTACGTGCGGCATCTTGTTGATGTGTTGTCCAAGGACAGCACCGATGGCAAAGTCGGATGCATCGCACATAATCTCGAATGGGTGCGTCCAGTCAGGTGAAGAAAGAACGGGAGCAGAAGTGAGTGAGCGTTTCAGTGACTCGAATGCAGTCACACAGCTCGAGTTGAAGTCGAAAGGCGTATCCTTGGCCAGCAAAAGAGTCAAGGGCCTAGCAATCTTGCTAAAGTCCTTGATGAACCGTCTATAGAAACCGGCATGGCCAAGGAAGGCTCGGATATCTCTGACGCATCGGGGAGGAGGCAGATTGGAAATGACCTCAATCTTTGCTTTGTCAACCTCTATGCCATTTTGCGAGATGATATGTCCTAAGACAATACCTTCGCGCACCATGAAGTGGCATTTCTCCCAGTTCAAAGTGAGATTCTTGTCCTTACATCGGGTAAGGACAGTGTCAAGATGCAGCAAACACTCGTTGAAGGAATCGCCGAAGATGGAGAAGTCATCCATGAAAATCTCCAGAAATTTTTCCACCATGTCTGAGAAGATACCCATCATACACCGCTGGAAGGTAGCGGGCGCATTGCATAACCCAAAGGGCATGCGACGATATGCAAACGTGCCGAAAGGACAAGTGAAAGTGGTCTTGTCCTGGTCTTTTTCGGCGATGGGAATTTGATTATAGCCGGAGTAGCCATCAAGAAAGCAGTAGTACTCGTGTCCGGCCAATCGTTCAAGCATCTGGTCAATGAAAGGTAGCGGAAAGTGGTCTTTCCGCGTTGCGGCGTTGAGTTTTCTGTAATCAATGCATACTCGCCACCCAGTTTGGGTGCGAGTAGGGATTAACTCGTTCGCCTCATTAGTGATGACCGTGATGCCCGACTTCTTGGGGACAACATGAATGGGGCTAACCCACTGGCTATCAGAGATAGGGTAAATGATACCACTATCTAGACATTTAACGATCTCCTTCTTCACAGCCTCTTTCATGACTGGATTAAGACGTCTTTGTAGATCCCGGGCTGGTTTGGCATCATCCATCAGATGAATATGATGCTCAACGATCAGGGGACTAATCCCCTTGATGTCCGCCATGGACCAGCCAAAAGCTTGCCTGTTGCTGTGCAAGACCGCGAGAAGGGCTTTCTCTTGCTCGGGAGCTAGAGAAGCCGAGATGATGACAGGGAGGGTCTCGTTCTCACCTTAGTAAGCGTACTTAAGGTGAGACGGCAAAGGCTTGAGTTCGAGCGTTGGAGGTGAAACGATGGAAGGCAAGATTGGTGCAAAGGTCTCGAACTCAAAGGACTCCAGCAAAGGTTCAAAGCGAGTGTAGGCAACCGAGTTGGATGGTTCAGGTAACTCATCCGGAAAGTCGAAGGATTCAAACTCGGGTTGTGCGCGGCTAAGATCGTTCGAAAACGTGAAACACTCGTATTCGTTGTCGGGCGCAGAAACAGCAGCAGGTTCGAAGAGAAACGCACTAGTGGCGTCAAGATTATCGTGATCAAACAGAAACTCCTCGAATTCACACTCTTCTGGGGTGATCTCCTGGATCGAGCAGACGTCCAGTATATGAGCATTAGGTTCGGCGGGCTGATTCCCCAACCTAAAAATGTTGAGTTCAATCGTCATATTTCCAAAAGAGAGGTTCATTGAACCATTGCGACAATTGATCACAGCATTTGAGGTTGCGAGAAATGGGCGACCGAGTATCACCGGAATTTGATTCCGGGGGTTAGCTACAGGCTGTGTGTCTAATACAATGAAGTCAACGGGGAATATGAAGTCCCCGACTTTGATTAACACATCCTCTAGCTCACCCCTAGGATGGGTGATCGATCGGTCGGCCATTTGGAGAGTGCAGTGCGTGGGTTTCAGCTCTCCGACACCTAATTGCTCGTATACTGAATACGGAAGCAGGTTAACACTGGCACCAAGATCTAATTGTGCGCGGTTGATGTTCTTATCCCCAATAGTAATTGAAATCGTAGGACAGCCAGGGTCCTTCCATTTTTGTGGTAAAGATTGGGTAAGGGCATCACTCACATCACTAGCCAAGAAAACTTTCTTGGGTACCTGAGACTTCCTCTTTTTCGTGCACAAGTCCTTTAAGATTTTCGCGTAGGACGGGACTTGTTGGACAGCATCTAAAAGAGGAATGTTAATGTTAACCTGCTTAAATAACTCCAGAATCTTCTCCATTTGAGGATTTTGTTTATTAGACCTCAACCGGTTTGGAAATGGAACATTTTGAAAATTGGTTGAGTCTAATGCTGGAGGAGGAGATTGTGGAGTTGGAACGGATCCCAGAATAGGTGTCTTCGTGGAGTGAGAAGTGGGTCCGTTCAGAGCAGAAGAAGAGGGAGGGGAGCCTTGTGAAGAACGGAGAATAGGCTCAGAAGACGAAGAAGAAGAAGAAGAAGAAGAAGAAGAAGAAGAAGCGGCCGGGGTATCATCGTTGATCCGTTTGCCAATGTTGTTTTGCAGCATCCTCCCTGATCTCAGTGTAGTCACGGCACTCACATTATGGTTCTGTTGTTCAAGAGCAACATGTGCATTATGTGGGTGCCCGGGATTTGGAAGTGGCTGGGACGGGAGCTTCCCCTTTTCTCGCTCGCTTAAGGCCGCGTTCAGCTGTGCAATCTGGGCCTCGATGGTCTTGATGCTTTGCCCGTGTGCGGCAGTGTGTTGCACTAAAGATTGAATTGAAGACTGGATGTTGGCGGTGGATTGAGTCGATTGTTTAACAAACGCCTCCAGACTACACTCGAGCGAGGAAACCTTATCGTTGTTTGACGGAACAAAGTTGTTTGGTGGAAAAGAGTTGTTGGGTGCAAAGTTGTTCGTCTGGTTTTGGAAAGGTTGGGGTTGGAAGAGCTGCTGATACTGAGTTTGTTGTTGCGCTTGTTGTTGCGGTGGAGGCGCCCTTTGGAAATTGTTGCCCTGGAATTGATTCTGATTCTGATTCCAGGCAAAATTGGGGTGGTTCCTCCAACCGGGATTGTAGGTGGAAGAGTATGGATCATTCCTCGGTCTTTCCTGAAAGGCAGCATTAACCTGATCCTGTCCTTGCGACGGTGGGTTGTAAGGACACTCTTCGGTCAAGTGGGAAGGATCGGAAAAACAAGCGCAGATGGTACGAAGGGGGAGAACAGGGGTAGGAGCAGAAGCAGAAAATTTGCTCTCTATTGCTTCAAGCTTTCGTGTTATTGCAGCCATTTCAGCTTTCATCGCAATAGAGGCGTCAAGTTGGTGGATTCCTACCCTAGACTGACCGGTAGAAGTGGAGGTAGAAGAAGAAGAAGTCGGTCTGGTGCTCTCCCACTGTAGCGTTTTCTCCTCAAGGTCGTCAAAGAACTGCCACGCTTCCTCGTCAGATTTCGATAGGAAGTGGCCCTGACAGATGGTTTCCAGCAACTGCTTCGTTGCTGGGTTCAGTCCCTCGTATAAGGTTTGGCAGAGTTGCCATTTCTCTATACCGTGGTGAGGACACTGAACAAGAAGGTCTTTGTACCGGTCAAAGCACTTCCAGAAGGGTTCAGAAGGAAGCTGAGAGAATTGGTTGATTTCATTTCGAATTCTTGCGGTCTTATGATTTGGATAGAATTTTTTCAGAAACGCTTTAACAAACTCGTCCCAGCTGGTGATTGAGTGGGAAGCGGTGCTATACAGCCATTTTTCAGCGAGATCGCATAAAGTGAACGGAATGACCCGTAGACGTATAGCATCGTCCGACAGCTGGGTGGTTTTCATCATGGCACAGACGTTTTGAAATTTATTGATGAAGATATAGGCATCTTCAGATTCAAGCCCATGAAAACGTGGAAGCATGTTGATGAAATGGGGCTTAATTTCAAAGTTGTCCCCATTGGCCGGAGGAAGAGAAAGGCAGGTGGGAAGTGCAGAACGGGTGGGGTAGAAACGATCCTGGAGCGTAATTCGCTGTGGCGCTACAACAGGCGGAGGTGGTGGGAGATTGGTCTCCGTAGGAGGTGGAGCCAATCCAGCGGTGGTCAAAGAGATGTTCGGATTAAATCCCGACATCGCGGAAGAAGAGGTTGGTGAAGGTGAAGGTGAAGATGTATGAACAGAATTCCGGTCAACGTCGGAGTTAGCTGGCAAAGGAAGGGGTGAAAGAGGAGTGGACGGAGTATCGACTTCGGAGTCGATCGCGTAGTCGGTAGCGACTAACGTAACGCGGACTAGACGGGCGCTAGTGTCCCGAGTCCAAGCGGACATACACTAAACGAGTTTAGTATAGTCAAAGCGGAGAAGGTGAGGGTAAGAAAACGTCAATGGAGAAAGGCGATGGGTGGTGGGTGAAAAAATGGATTTGGCGACAAAGGGCAAGTTTTTATAAAAGTTTTTGGTTTTTTCTTTTTTTTTTTGTTTTTGTTTTTGTTTTTAGAAAGAGATTTACAGAAATATGTACGGAAATACGGCTTAAGCAATCACAAACAAGATATGCACAATCACACCTAGATCTAGGGTAACCTAGGTTTACTAGACCTGCTCCTGAACTTGATTGTCGAAGTTAAACAATGCCGAGAAACGGGCTTAAAAATACACTGATCACGAGGCCAGGTAAGTGCAGAGATAAGGGGAGGTTGTCCAACGCTTTCGCGAAGTTCCTTAATTAAATAACCCTTTCTCTTTCGGCGGTTGCGCCTTTAACACTTTCCTAGACACCCCGTAAACAATATACCGTTAAGCGAGGTTCTAAACACAGTTTATCTTCTCCTAATGAGCGCGAAGTCCTTAGGGCTGAAGTCTAGTATTTTTTAATTTACAATGGACAATGCATATGCTTTAGTGATTTTTGGGGTCCTGGGAAGGGTGATGAAATCCCCACCCAATCTGGATTGGTTTCAAGCCCCTTAAGTCCGTATTAAAGAAATGCAAAGCAGTAACAAATCAACTGCAAACAATTTTTATTTTTGCGGCGCAAAGAATCCTGCACAAGAACAGTTTATTGGAAGGGGGAGAAGAATTTGCGCAAAGAAAGCTGCAGAAAATACAATTCAGTGGAGTCCAGGGGAGTGGAGAGGAGCAGAGAGACTTACAGAGAAAAGATGGCAGCCCAAGGCCACCAAACGGCCGTGTATCCGCGGCCTAAGCCCTCTATTGCCGCGGATCCGCTGCAGGAACAATGACTTGGGCCATCAATTTTGGTTCAGGTGCTATTCTGGGTCTCCTCTGCTTGTCTGGATGTATGGAATTCTGATGTGCTCACTGTATCTGCTCCAGATTTTGACAGTAGACCGGATGCTTCGTTTTGTCCGTCGTGGTGTAGCCGCGAAATGTGGGTCTATCTTCCCACGTCTTTGGCACTGTACTTGAACTCCGTATTTTCAACGTCTTGGCCACGGAACTCGAACCTTGTATTTTCCTGCACACTTGCACAAAAGCTAATCAAAAATAACAAGATGATTTTTTTACAAAGTATATATATTTTTTTCGTTTTTTGGTTATATTTATACTTACAAATTAACCCGAAATTACACAAGGAAATAAACTACCGTCTCCCCGGCAACGGCGCCATTTGATTGACAGAGTATGTGCGTGTTCAAGTTTTAGTTTAAAGACCGCAATCAAGACGGTTTCGCTTGTAGCTAGCCGGTTGAGTACGGGTCGTCCGCAGGGAGATGGGAGTCTTTTTCAATGTGTTTTAACGAGTTAAGTCCGGTTGTTCAGATTTTTGTTTGTGATTATCTAAGTGTTGAGTTGATATTTAAAGAGAGCATGTTAGGGTTAGGATTAGGTTAGTTTGAGTTAGGAGTCTCCACATCTTTCGTTGCCCCTCTTAATATCGGTGTTACGGTAATCGGCAACAACGGGGATTAGCACGACTAGGAAGGACTTTGCGAGTATAAGCTAGGCTTTCCAACGCATAAGTCTTCCTTTTGGTGCTTGTCCGTCCGTTCTTGGCTCATAGCCATAACCTCCGGTTAATTCAACCACAACCGGTCTCACTACGGAATCACCGCTATCATGTAGGATAGGGTGCCGTAAGGAGCGGATTGTAGTTCAATTAACGGGAGTCGATTTAAGCTGTTGGGTAAGGAAAGAGTGAGAGAGATTTCCTTCTCTCAAACTTCCCTTATCCTACCCTAACAAGTATTAACTACTCACACATCATGATAAGGAAAAACAAAACAAAACAAAAGAGGAAGATAGAAAGAAGGAGATTAGAAGAATACGACTAACTATTTGCGACCTCACCTTGGCGAGGATCGAGCGTAAGTATCATTGTCGTATGAATGATAAAGAAAAAGAGAGAAGAAAGAAACAATAAGGAAATAACAACAACTACTTAACAAATTAAAATTACAACAATTAACAAAGTAAAGAGACAAGCATGATAATAAATGGTTCTTCTTTATTCATCACTCTTCACTCAAAAGCTCACTACAAGTTTAATGGAGAAGAGGTGAGAAGAGGAAGAAGAAAAACACTAAACCTAGGCAAAAATGAAAATACAAGAATGGACCCTTTCCTTCACAAAGTTCTGGGCTATTTATAGGCCAAAAAATGAAAACCTAGGGCAACCACCAGAACACCTGTACAAAGACCAAAATACCCCAAAAAACTGAGCAACTGCCGCCACCATATGGCCGCGGATCCGCGGCCTAGACCCCTTATTGGCCGCGGATCCACGGCCCTATAGTAGAGTTAGGGTCTCGTTTTTCTTATGGTCCCCTGGTTTGCTTCTCTCTGTAGTTTGGCATATGCGTTTTCTGAAAATACTTCCATATTTCTTTCAGAATTTCTGTTGAGGGAAAGGTGGACTTTTTGTCAAGATTTGGCATGATTGCTTCGAGCTCCGCGTAGATTTCTTGGAACTTGTTGTTGCCATTGAGCCTTGTGCATGAAGGTGACATTGATTTGACATTTTGTCTTCCTAAACTGGTATCTGGCAACATACGGATGAAGAGCGGAGACCGTGTTTTATCTGTGGTTGGCAGGAACCCGGATTTTTGTAGTGTTTTTCATGAATTTCACCGTTTTAGAACCGAGAACCTGTATCCTGCAATTGACTAGCAAACACGGCTCAAGAGTATCTACCGATATGCAATGTGATAAAAATTGGGCGGTATGAAAATGCAAAAATCTGATATGAACAAGTACACCGGACAGGACTCGCCGGGAACATGCTAGTTGGTATTATACATATCGTCAGATAGCAGTTCCCTGGTGACATGTGTACAGGTTAGTTCATCGACCTGAGGTCGTCATTTGTCTCGTGTGAGTTTCCACTGTGCTTAGATTACTACCCTACCACGCTCAAAGGAGTTGTGCAAACAGGTTTTAGTTGGGTACAGTCTTGAGCCACATTGGAGGCAAGTGAGCGGATCGTCGGGGATTCTTTTCTCCCGGTATTGGGGGGTGAGATCGCGCCGTGTTTAGTGTAAGTGCACGGCGGCGCCCCGGCCTCCATCCCGAGGCTAAATGCGGAAGCGATGGTTAACTTTAATTTTGCAAACTAGCAAACCGGCACCACCGCGCACTAAACACCCGGATCGAACCATTAACTAGTCCTAGCTAACTACAAGATGGGGAATAGAGATATACCGACTGATCCGAGTCCTCCGGTCTTCTCGTCATCGTCCCGATCTCCCGCGGAATGTCCTGTCTCCACCTCGTCGCCGGAAGTGCACCACATCGCCTACATCTTTTACGGGCTCCCACCTCAATGCCGAGGCAACTCGGGCACGAAGCTGGCTAGTCGACGTGCCTAAGGTTTGCTGTGGAATGTGTAGTGCTCAAGTCTCATTTTGGGGTTGTAGGAATTGCCATTTTGGTGGAGGTATGAACTATCTTTTGGAGAGGAGCTAAAATGATTTTTGCCAAGCCAAATGAGTGTAAATTCCTACACCAAAAATTGGGACAGCCCACTAGAGGAAGTGGCCGGCCATACCAATGGGGAAGGAGAGAATGAGAGTGAGTGAGGGAGGCTATCAATCAAAGGAATGAGAGTCTCTCATAATCCAAGAGAGAGAAAAAGCTATCATGCAAAGAAATGATCACTATGAACACTCAAACAACAATCATCACACCCCTTCATCATAACCAACCATGATCATCAAGCATGATGACTTCAAAAAGGTCAAGCCATCATGAAAGAAGAAGTCAAAAGGTCAAGGGATGGTGCAACCATCATGATCCAACTAATATGCAAAAGACCCCCTTCCAAATTGCTTATTTGCATAAATGCAAATAAGCCCTCCTCCACCAATCTTCGGCCAATGAACAATACAAAGAAATATGGCCGAAACGGAAAGCAAACTGGCAACTCCAGAAAACCGGTCCCGTAATAAATTACAGGAAAACCCCACAACTGTGCATACACACCCGCATCTGTATTCCGACCGGAATACAAATGCAATGAGACAAAATTTACACTGTACTATACTAGGATCCGGCTTAAACCAAAGCCGGCTAGTATTATCCGTCCGATCCTGATCCGTGCAATACCGCACGTATCTGATCGAACCCTACCATATATCCATACGGCCTCTAATACAAACTGTCCGATCCTGATCCGTGCAATACCGCACGTATCTGATCGGACCTTGCCATATCTCCATACGGCCTCTACAGCTTTTCGCCCGAAAGCTTGAGTAACTGAATGTGGGGGACTCTAAAGACTCGTCAACACCTTGGTTGTAGATTTAACCACTAGCACGTCAGAGGTATAAGCCAATACGTGACGGGCTACCAGGTATTGACCAAAAGGGACGTCGATGAGTGAACTCATCCTGACACCCTACTGAGCCTGTTAGTGACAATATCCGTACAGTCCGGTCCGTTCGCCTATGAGCATCGCATGGCGGGCCTAGGGGGTTGTTAAAAGTCAGACCCCCAAAAGCGGTACAAGTCGTGTCGGAGTGTAGCCCAGAACACCTTGAGATACTACTGGAATACTTACCAGTAAATCTCCTGTCTTGGCCAAGGACTTCGTGTAATGGCTCTCCTAGACACAGCGCGACCTCACCCCCAATACCGGGAGAGACGAACCCCTGAAGATCCGCTCACTGCCTCCATGTGGCTCGGGACTGTACCCAACTAAAAACTGTTTGCACGTCTCCTTTAAGCGTGGTAGGGTAGTAATCAAAGTACAGTGGGAACTCACACGAGACAAATGACGATCCACAGGTCGATGAACTAGCCTGTACACATGTCACCAGGGAACTGCCATCTGACGTCTGGTATAAGACCAACTAGCATGTTCCCGGCGAGTCCTGTCCGGTGTACTCATAACCCAATGAGCACCTGTATACATCTTAGGTGATCCAACTGACACCAATGGCTTGTGAGACCGGCCACCGCCCCTCGTCGGGGTCTCGACTGTATACACTAGTCTAGTCTGGAGTATCGATGCCCTGTCTCGAAACTCCCACGACTAGGGACCTTTTAAGGATGTGCTTATAGACTACCAGCTCCCACTTATATGATCGCTCTCATACTGCTGGTGGTCAAGCAAGAATCCTAGGGGCTCTATCAACGTGTAATAGCGACATGTCAGGTCACCTAAAGCAGTACACGATGATAAAGATAAACCAGATAGCATACTATCATCTCGAGTAAGACTGTCCGACCGGGATAGGTCCTCCCTCAATCATTGCAATCACGTGCCTGTGATCTAATAATTGACTCTGAGGGCACCATCTCCAACAATCTCCCACTTGCACTCAAGGCTAATTATTGCGATGTCGCATACTCACAGCCCGTATGATACCGAACACCCAACTCCTCTACTAGTCAGTCTCACAAATCCCGTTTGCGAAACTAATGCGTTCGAGGAATAGCCTCAGTGAGTGGATCCGCTTTGATGTTTCTTTCTATGTCTCTCTATATCTTAAGTTCGCGGAGAAAGCCATCTCCCGAAATGAGCAATACCTGTCTTAGAATATGTCTGGATGTCTGATGGGACCTAGCTCATAAATGAACTCCAAATCCAAACTTTTTAGACTGTATCATCAACTGAACTTAATCAGTATCCTGCACCATGCCTCCCTCAGTATTGCCTTGGACCACCTGTCCAAAATACCGCCCCTCGTCAGAAGGAAAACTATAACTTTGACAACCTTCCTGTCGTCCAAGTCATCTTGGAAGTCTGGAATGATAACTGTCTCCCGAATGAGGCTGTCGTTATCATATCCCTAGAACATCCACTTATGTTCTAAAACTGCTTCCGACCGTTTCTCCCGGATTGGATCAATGTCAACTTATTGCATCTAGTGCAAGAACAACATCTGGTGTGGTACTTGACATCTTATGATTGACTCAATTGCCTGAGCAAGTGATCTGCCAATCATGCACATCCCTCTCCCCTTTAGTCTGTAAGACACCTTTAGAGAGGGTGACTCCATCACCTGCAGGTACACTACCGTGCCAGGAGTCGTCCATTCTAAATACTCTTAGAATGCTGTCTAAGTACCCTTAATTGGGAAACCACCCAAATCTAGATCTAAAACCATAGATCTAGTAACCAGTATGTCTGATATAATGTCCAAGTCCCATGTGGAGAAACCACTGTGTGATGACCAAAGTATAACCGATCGTAGTATAGGAATATCACTTCCTACTCTGTGTATGTCATCCAAATACCAGGACATCACACCCTACTACCTTCTTAACAGATCCATCCCCTATTCTGATGAAGTCAAACCTATGACTGTCATGTCAGAAATAGATGATCTATCTCCGCTATATCTGCTTTAGTCTATAAATAGACATAAGCCACCTGTCCACCAATGCTTCTGCTGCTCCCACTGACTACGACAACCCTCTGGCAGAGTCATATACACGCACACTTCTGAATCCAGTTCAGAACGACGCTATACTCATCCTCCCGCCGGGTCTCGCAGCCTGGAACAACAGCAATGGCAAGTGTGGGTAAACAAGAACTTCCCTGTCACCGTCCTTGAGGCTACCGGAGTACCTCTCGGGTGCCTGAAGTTACCCACTATATCTGCGGAGTGGCCAATAGAATGTCAAACCAGATTGAATCTTTAGGTTCCTATCAAATCTTCAGTAATCGTTTGCGGTTCTGGAATCACTTCCAGTTCTACCATACTCCCACTACCGTTTTCTGAAAAAATCTATTTTTATTAAAACTGTGGCGAGTTCAGAACAATATCACTATTGATCTTCCAGATGGTAGAAAGTCAACCCTCGTCATAGCCTGGGTCAACCCACAAACAGCCATTACAGAAACGTGCCTTGAGTTATCCAGAGTCTGGTTTTAAGCATAACCCGGACAACTCCCCGTACCTTAACAACGTTAAGATATGAACTGTTCTATATCCAATATAGAACCAGAGGCACTGATCTTAAATGAACCAGATTCAAATCATGCAGCTATCTCCAGTGCATGTTGACTAAATAGAAGGAGGACGATCAGCGTTACTCAACTTAGGAACGCTTCCAATTATGAGTAACCTGAAAGAGAAGCAAGTTCTCTTAATTACTACTATCAACTGAATACCAGTGACAAGTATCTACATCTTCGATCACTTTGAAGAATCCCGATACTTGCTATACCTGGTTCTCTACTCTATTCAAATACCTATAACTTCTCCAAATTCGGACCCTGTGTTTCCACGAAACACCTGTCTAAAAACTAGAGAAGTCATAAGTAAACCGAATATAGTACGAGGACCAACCCCTCTGTCCTGATGGACCTTGGACAACATAAAAAACTCTGTATAAGTCCCATGAGTCTAATAACTCACTCCCTGTGTGTCGTAGGTTGAAAACTGTACTTATGGTTAAGAAGAATTACACCGCTATTTAATGCTCCTTACCTAACCATCAACTGATATAGGTAAATGTCATAGACATAATTTCAAAAAGGTATATCTCACTCTATGAAAATAGACGTACAGATATATCAATTTGAAATTGGTGCACGACAGCGGATATTCAAAACCAAATATTTGCCCATCGGTAAACAGTCCAGGTGATTTCCTCAAATATCACCGATTACAACGAATCCCGATATAATGAGGATGATCACCCAATTCCCAATAACTTACTCCCACTCATCATCTGTAAAACCATACAGATGTGAGAATCGTACCTGGTAAATACATACCCTGGAGTAAGGACTAATTGGGAAATTAGTTTTCTTTTAACAGTACACAGTGGCACTGAAACATTGAAATGTTTCGATGGGGTATCCCGGTATTCCTAGTAATGCCTCTTCCAGATTCACGACTGCAACCGTATAATTCTTTGCCACCTCTCCAAATCCCTTTATATGTCTTTAGTCATTACCTTCTGCACACCCTTTAGGCCAAATGGTTTTCTTTTTTCCCTACCGTTCGGCACCAGCCTATGGTTTGGAAGGAGACTATCCAATAAGCATAATGGGTGTACTGTCCTAATCCTAGGAGCACTCGCAATGCGAGAGAAGGTGAAGACAAAAGATACCTGAATAAACCTTATTCCTATTTCTCCTGAACCAGAATCCATCCCCGAACTGGAACAAGTTCCTTTCGAGTTCGTATATCACCATACGATGGAGTATCCAATAAACTGTGGATCTTCGTAGTGATACGGAGTGTCCTGGAGAAATACAAAGGTGAAGTGGGAGTGGTAATGAAATACTTGGTTTGGTCGTGAATATCAGTCGCAATTTACTTTGCCCTCCTTCTAATCCCTTTCTTTGTCTTTACATAATACCTTCTGTACACCGTTTAGGCTAATTGGTTTTCCACATTCCCTACCGTTCGGCACCAGCCTAAGGTTCGGAAGAAGACTATCCAATTTGCGTAATAGGTGTACTATCCCCTAATCTAAGGGGTACTCACAACCTGAGAGAAGGTAAAAGGAAAAGACAACTGAATAGTCCTATCCGTTTCCTCCAGAACCTGAAACCATCCTCGAATTCCTTCGAGTTCGTATATAACCATACGATGGTTTTGTCCAATGGAAATGGACGTTCGTAGTAATACGGGGTGTCCTGGAGAAATAGGTAAAAGTAGGAGTGGCAATGAGGTTCGCAACTCTGACAATCCAAAAGCCAGTGTTTAAGAATGTTCGGTCAACTTGGTTACTGAGTCATAGTCTTAGGGTCGGGTCAATGGTCGCTGCCAAAGAGAGAGAGAAAAGAAACACTCAGCATGCACTCTAACCTAGATCAGAATGGTTACCAATTTATCTAATCTGGAAACCTCCCACTGTACCGTCAAATTCTCCTCCAAACCTGAAAGAAGAATTAGTCGGGGTCACCCGAGGAGTAAACTAACTCATCAGTGGGAATCGGGATCCAACTATCATCGCATGATAACGTGACGGAATCCGCTCACGTCATCACACTCCAGAAGGTATGCGCATATCTGGCAAGTTTCAGTTCTTTTGAAACTCCCGATGTGATTTTTACCCCATGCTCTTATGACCTTGACTTTGGCCAACAAATCATAAGTCACATGTCAAGTTCTACCCATCATTCTCCAGGTTAATTTGAATCCACCCGTACCTACCCTTGACTTTGGCCAACAAGGCAGTACGACTGTTCCAAACCAACGCATCTATCTATGCTGCATATGAATAACCAACAGCTACCAAACACTGTGCCTTGACTTTGGCCAACAAACACAGCTTGAATACTATTGACTATCCATATGAAACGATGGAGGGCTACGAATGGTTTCTGGCGAAAACCTTTAACGTAATGAACTTGATATCGTTGATGGAACGGATAGCTTTTAAAAATATAGTGACGAAAACCTTTGCTAAACAGGTCACTCCCGGTGAAGGGATCTCGGCTCTTTCCCCGTAGAATGAGGTGCAGGATATTCCAACTGAATACCACGATGCAAAGCAAAAGTAATCGGCTATAGTGAAGTTAACGCCCTGACGCAAACTTCTGTCCAAGGGGTCACTCCTGGTGAAGGGATCTCGGCCCTTGCCTCGTCGATTGAGGAGCAGGATATTCCAACTGAATACCACGATGCAAAACAAAAGTGAACGTCCTTGCAATAACAGCTTTTTGAAAAAGTTCCAACAACATCAGATTAGATTTGTTTTTAACTTGCATTGATCCGAATCAACGCAGTCCCATCAATTGATCACACCACAAAGAACGAAAATAATATGACGTACGTATATGCCATCCGCATTCGCCACTGGGTCCCGTCATTACCCGTTAGGTTAGCTAACTAACGACAGAGCGGGGACTGGACTAGCGCGGATGCAAAACATATACAACATCTACTAATATATATTCCAATATATTATATTCGCTCAAGGTGTGATAAAATGCAACATCACAGAAATGTACAGCATCACAGAAACAATACAGATATCTGGGATCCCCGGGTTTCACAGAGCCACCACTGCAACCCGACGTTCCCCTGGTCGTGTGGATAGCCTGTGCAATGAAATCCTAGACCCCTATGGGCGCGGCAAGTTACCCGCCAAAACCTGAAGCGAGGCAGCCCCCTTCAGCACCGTGAATGGACCACCCAGCACTTCACGGAATCCGGTAACTTGGGCACCCCTCCTGGGTCAACCTGTACTCCCTACGAGTCCGGCGAATAGCCCGCCAATCCTAGAGTGAATCCCCCTCCGTCTCAATGCCATGAGATGCGGGCTTGTTGCCCTCTAGAACCCGGCTATCCGTGCACCCCTCCGCGGGGCAATCCTAGTACAGAAAGTAAAATATACATACAACGGGTACATCGACCGCAACCTGGTCGTGCCCCAAAATAATAATACAAACAGGCAGTGATGGCAGTCCACATGTCGGACGCTCGCCCTGCAATATCAAATGTACATAATACAACAAAAACTGTACTAGCATTGCATCCAGGCTATCCCCACGACCGATCCGCAACAACACAGCAAAATCACAAAACATCAACGTGAATGTCACGTTCGTAAATCCTTCTAACCGGGCTATAGCAGTTAGACAGGATTTACCGATCAAGTGACATTCACGGTCGCAGATATAATGTAAATACTGTGAAAAAATGTGTTTAAAATATCCAATCGATCAAAAGAATACCAAGTGGGCCCCCAAGCAATGCTGTAGCACTCACAGAAATTCTGGACCCAAATATAATATTCCAAAAACCCTAAAATCAACCCAGAGAGCAACTGCAGAAATTTGATGCAGTGATCTCAACATAGTGCGGCGGAACCGCGGCCCAAAGGGGTGTTTGGCCACGGTTCCGTGCTCCCACTGTGGAGTCACTGTATCGAATTTCTACAGTGTTCTTAGAATTTCCAGTACATCACTTTTCTACAACCTGAAAAATTTTTCGAGCAAGAAAAAAATCAACAGAAAACTGATGTATGTGAAAACGCGGGTTTTTGGAATTTTGGTCGATCGGAAATGTAAACACATTAAACAAAGCTAGACTATGTTAATGGCGAGGCTCTGATACCACTGTAAGTGCACGGCGGCGCCCCGGCCTCCATCCCGAGGCCAAATGCGGAAGCGATGGTTAACTTTAATTTTGCAAACTAGCAAACCGGCACCACCGCGTACTAAACACCCGGATCGAACCATTAACTAGTCCTAGCTAACTACAAGATGGGGAATAGAGATATACCGACTGATCCGAGTCCTCCGGTTTTCTCGTCATCGTCCCGATCTCCCGCGGAATGTCCTGTCTCCACCTCGTCGCCGGAAGTGCACCACATCGCCTACATCTTTTACGGGCTCCTACCTCAATACCGAGGCAACTCGGGCACGAAGCTGGCTAGTCGACGTGCCCAAGGTTTGCTGTAGAATGTGTAGTGCTCAAGTCTCATTTTGGGGTTGTAGGAATTGCCATTTTGGTGGAGGTATGAACTATCTTTTGGAGAGGAGCTAAAATGATTTTTGCCAAGCCAAATGAGTGTAAATTCCTACACCAAAAATTGGGATAGCCCACTAGAGGAAGTGGCCGGCCATGCCAATGGGGAAGGAGAGAATGAGAGTGAGTGAGGGAGGCTATTAATCAAAAGAATGAGAGTCTCTCATAATTCAAGAGAGAGAAAAAGCTATCATGCAAAGAAATGATCACTATGAACACTCAAACAACAATCATCACACCCCTTCATCATAACCAACCATGATCATCAAGCATGATGACTTCAAAAAGGTCAAGCCATCATGAAAGAAGAAGTCAAAAGGTCAAGGGATGGTGTAACCATCATGATCCAACTAATATGCAAAAGACCCCCTTCCAAATTGCTTATTTGCACAAATGCAAATAAGCCCTCCTCCACCAATCTTCGGCCAATGAACGATACAAAGAAATATGGCCGAAACGGAAAGCAAACTGGCAACTCCAGAAAACTGGTCCCGTAATAAATTACAGGAAAACCCCACAACTGTGCATACACACCCGCATCTGTATTCTGACCGGAATACAAATGCAATGAGACAAAATCTACACTGTACTATACTAGGATCCGGCTTAAACCAAAGCCGGCTAGTATTATCCGTCCGATCCTGATCCATGCAATACCGCACGTATCTGATCGAACCCTGCCATATATCCATACGGCCTCTAGTACAAACTGTCCGATCCTGATCTACCGCACGTATCTGATCGGAACTTGCCATATCTCCATACGGCCTCTACAGCTTTTCGCCCGAAAGCTTGAGTAACTAAATGTGGGGGACTCTAAAGACTCGTCAACACCTTGGTTGTGGATTTAACCACTAGCACGTCAGAGGTATAAGCCAATACGTGACGGGCTACAAGGTATTGACCAAAAGGGACGTCGATGAGCGAACTCATCCTGACACCCTACTGAGCCTGTCAGTGACAATATCCATACAGTCCGGTCCATTCGCCTATGAGCATCGCATGGCGGGCCTAGGGGGTTGGTAAAAGTCAGACCCCCAAAAGCGGTACAAGTCGTGTCGGAGTGTAGCCCAGAACACCCTGAGATACTACTGGAATACTTACCAGTAAATCTCCTGCCTTGGCCAAGGACTTCGTGTAATGGCTCTCCTAGACACAGCGCGACCTCACCCCCAATACCGGGAAAGACGAACCCCTGAAGATCCGCTCACTGCCTCCATGTGGCTCGGGACTGTACCCAACTAAAAACTGTTTGCACGTCTCCTTTGAGCGTGGTAGGGTAGTAATCAAAGTACAGTGGGAACTCACACGAGACAAATGACGATCCACAGGTCGATGAACTAACCTGTACACATGTCACCAGGGAACTGCCATCTGACGTCTGGTATAAGACCAACTAGCATGTTCCCGGCGAGTCCTGTCCGGTGTACTCATAACCCAATGAGCACCTGTATACATCTTAGGTGATCCAACTGACACCAATGGCTTGTGAGACCGGCCACTGCCCCTCGTCGGGGTCTCGACTGTATACACTAGTCTACTCTGGAGTATCGATGCCCTGTCTCGAAACTCCCACGACTAGGGACCTTTTAAGGATGTGCTTATAGACTACCAGCTCCCACTTATATGATCGCCCTCATACTGCTGGTGGTCAAGCAAGAATCCTAGGGGCTCTATCAACGTGTAATAGCGACATGTCAGATCACCTAAAGCAGTACACGATGATAAAGATAAACCAGATAGCATACTATCATCTCGAGTAAGACTGTCCGACCGGGATAGGTCCTCCCTCAATCATTGCAATCACGTGCCTGTGATCCAATAATTGACTCTGAGGGCACTATCTCCAACATTTAGGAGAGCCATTACACGAAATCCCTGGCCAGGGTAATTGAGATATACTGGTAGGTATACCAATAGTATCTCAGGGTGTTCTGGGCTGCTCTCTGACATGAGTTATGCAGCTATTGGGGGTCTGACGTTTACCGACCCCCTAGGCCTAATATGCGATACTCATAGACGAATGTTCCGGACTGTACGGATATTGTCACTGTTAGGCTCAGTAGGGTTTATAGATGAGTTCGCTTGTCAGCTTCCCTTCCAATCAATATATAGGCAAACCGTTACGTACAGCTTATATCTCTGACGTGCTAGGGGTTATACCCAGTGCCAGTGTATTGATGAGTCATTAGAGTCCCCCACAGACACTTTCCCAAGTTCGGGCGAAACGTTGTAGATGCCGTATGGTATTATGGCAGGGTTCGGAAAATGCACGTGCGTTTTCGCACGTGTCATTTTTCGGGCAGATAATACTGGTAGGCTTTGGTTTAAGCCGGATCCCAGTATTATACTGTGTAGATATAATATCTTTGTCTCAGTTGCATTTGTATTCGGTCGTAATATAAATGCGGGTATGTTTATACCGATACGGGGTTATCCTGAAATTCGTTTCAGGATCACTTTTGGAAGTTGCCAGTTTCCAGTTTTCTATCAGCCGTATTTGACATTCGGTTAAATGCGGATTTATCCTTTCGTCTTTTGGGTGAGTCATGCTTCTAGATGGTTCTAGATGATGACATGGCACATTAGTCATTAGTTCATTAATGAAGCATTTAATGTGTGATGATGTCACGACCCGAAAGTACGGAATGTGACCGGCACTTAGATTACGAAGCGTCTAGAGGCGCAACTTAACCTAAGTAAGCCGAAGCCCAGAAATCTAAACCATAAAAGAAGAAGAAGAAGTAAAAGAACATGAAGAAAAACAAGTTTAAAAATATCAGCAATTTTTCCCAAAAATTTCGGCAGAGTCTCCTCTGTAAAAACTGGCCCCCAAACGGGTACAACAAGTATAATATAAATAAACAATAAAAAAGCATCCCCAAACGGGTGCTAGCATCAACGCCAACAGGCGGAAACAACCACAACAAGCACAATAATATACAACGCCAAAGGGCGAGGCTCAAAACTCAAAGAAAACAAAACCACCATATCGGAATAAAACATGCGCGACTCTAAGGTCGAAATAAAAAAAATACTGGTCCAATAAACTTAACAAGTAATACAAGTATGGTTGATGGAGCTTACTAGATACAAATGAAAGAATAAAAAATACAATGGTGGTTCAGATACAAGTGAACCAACCTACCATGCAAATCACCCTGAAGAAAAGATGTGCCAGCAAGCTGCCAGGGAAACCTGTACATCGAACCTGTAATAAAATTTGGCACAACGGGGTGAGTTGCCAACTCGTGAGTAGAAGACATCTACGAAAAGAAATCGAATGCATGACGCTATCCTAGGTCATAATATTACACTATTATATCCCAATCATCTAGTAATAGCAGGGTAAAACTACGTGTAAATGTAGATACTCCGTGCTCGTGTCAGTGCCTCATATAATACTATGTCATATGAATGGATATGCATGCATCATGAATATAAAATAACCAATCCTGAAATCCAGAAATATCTGTATAAGAAATCTTTAGCTGTTATCATAGTAAAATGTGTATAAGAATATGAAATCTCAACAATGAAATCCATGGAAATCCGTGTCAAGTATCGACACAACACATGTAATCTCAAGTCTCAATATTTCGGGCTCCGTCAGTCCGGATCGGCCCATATCATCAAATCTCACAACAACGGTCGGTATCCTCCGGATATCCGCCGCGCCAGACATCACCGGTAGGTAGCCTTCCCCTGCCAGGCTCATCGTCTACAACTCGATCTTCTTGCCCCGGGGTACCATACCGGGCCCACCATGTACCCGAGACGGTTCATCCACTCCTCGAATCGGGTCTCGAAATCCATCAGAAAACATGAAATCTAATGGTGGACGACACATACATCACGAGAAAACCGCATCTTATTTTAAAAAAAGAGAAGAGGAGATAGAGAGAAGTTTGTTTATATATTCTTGCGGTTTTCCCCAAAATCCAGAAATCTCATAGAAATCCAAATCTTAAAATCATAAGTAACTATATGATAAGTGTCGGCATATGCCCATAATACTGCATGATAACATGAAAATATGAATGCATGAATGTCTAAGTAATAAATATCATGTCTATACTAACATCAGAGAATAATCACAATATTATATCGGTCTAGTTGTTAACTGATTCTATCCATAAAAGACAATATGATCTAAAGTGTACGTGACATAGCAATTACCGATGATGATGTGTGTGAGCCGGCAAATAAGTGTGCGTGGAATATGCGCATCATCGGTAATGGTGCTGGTGTCCTAACAGGTAAAGTTTATACTGATTATAGCAACATATGTAAGAACATGCAACATTATGATTACAATGTGAAAGTAAAGACGGATGTGTGTTATCCACTCATTTGATATACAATTACCACTACCACTATACGACTCGAACCTAACGTAGTGTCCATCTAACCCCCCCTAAGGAAAACTAAACCTAAGAACCGGTCGATAGAAGTATACCTAAAGCCTGAGTCCATATCTCTAATAGTCGGCGATCCTGCCTCAATAGCGTCACGTACATAATACGACTTCCTCAAATCAAGAGTGCGGATCAATCATCACATCTATACCTCGTACGGTAAAATCCATCGTACGGCATCCCAATATCGGGGTACGGGTCAAATATCACCTACGTGTCTCATTATTCGTATAATATCATCATCAACACATGTCATGATCGAGGTGCTATGCTGTAATCGCATACATCAATTATATAACATTGCCATCATAAATATACCTCATTAATTTATCCTCAGAAATAGCATGTCATATGTATCATGTTGTGATCGAGTCATACTGATATCATATCGTCATCAAGTCACACCTATATGATATCGACATCAGGTCACACCTATATGATGTCGTAATCAAGTCATACATATATCATATCGTGATCAGTCACAAGTTACAGTTCGGGTTCTATTTTAGAGTCCCACTCAATATCATCACTACCCATTATAATTTAGGTATACCTGTTCATTATCTCATTCTCTAATGATCCGCTAACACTTTAATACGACTGTATAGTCAAGAATCACGGCATCAAGCCTAGTTATCCTGTTTCATTCCCGTGTATCAATGTATCCCACATACGTGTTGTATATATCTATATATATACCTATACCTAGTCCTATATATATATACACATACCCGTATACACCATGTCGAGTTTCAGTGTGTGCGTGTGTGTGTTTCTACCTGAAACCTACGAACCTCTTCCAGGGTATTCATCCTCTGGTATGGTCTTCCTAAATCAGTCTGGTCCAGCCTAGGGTCATTACTAGGGTCCTACTCATTAAGAATCTAGGGTCACATCTGGTTTCCTAATGTCAATAAGTACTATTCCTATTCTACGTTGCGGGGGTGCTAAACGCCATCCACCCGACTTCCCCCCGTAGAAATGCATCTACTCACCTGGTCCATGTCTGCCAAAGACGGTGTCGCCATCATCCTCTTCATCGCCCGCAGTCCACGTGAGGGGTACCTAAACACAAATATATAAACAGTATCGTAAACTGAATCACATACAAAAGCCAAAACGACGCAAGGAACAAGCATAGGTTAAAACCTATGTCCCGTCCACGCAAAAGAACCAAATATCGCTCGATATCGGCGTACAGACTCCGATGGATCGAGATAAACATCAACAAATAACTCGTAGTTTTAAAACTCATTACTTATATTATAAAACATGATTAAATCCATCGAAACCCTAAAATCCATCAAATCGCCCGATTTCGTAAAACCCGAAAATGCCATTTTACCTTTTTTCTTCAAAACTTGACATTTAAATGAAACCAATGGTCATAAAACTCATTAAATAGCATAACTAGACTATACAAACCATTACTATATTTTTATTACACAAATTTGTATTAATTTGAAATTTCTAGTTTGCAACCTTTAGTAATTTTTAATATCTTTCAAGCAAAATACCACAATTCCACAACAAAACTTGATTTTACATGGATTAATGTTTTAAACTACAATTCATGATGATAATGATATAATGAAACCATAAATTATATTTTTAATCTCATTTATTTAGGAATTTCCAAAATCTAGTTTACAAAAATAGCATTTTATTAGTATTTTTCCAATCATCAAAAGAAACTAGTGATCAAACTAAGTTTTTCTTTCCATTAACATGCTAATATTCTCACTAAAACTACAATCTAATGATAGCAACCTTAATCAGAATTTTATATTACCCACAAACACATTTTATAAAAACCTAGTTAGCTAAATAGCTTAATTAAATCAATTTTGGATAAACAAATTATTATACAACAACCATGTAAGATTTTTCCACTCTAAAAATGTTAAACTAGCTATTATAACCTTATTTAATTAATAAAAATCACAACTTGATTTTTCAAACCCTAACTTGAATTTTAAAATTAGTAAATAGAATTTATATATTAAATCTAATTATGCTTAAATGAACATCTAATAACAATAAATCAAAAGAAGGAAATTTATACCTCCAAAATATGAAACCCAAACATGAAATAAGCCTTCAAATGCATGCTTTCCATCTCCAAAATCCATGCTAAATAGGTCAAAGAAAAATTGTAGAGGTTGAATGTTGATTTTTGAGATTTATTTTTGGAATTTTTGATGAATTTCGATGATTTTTAATGCAAAAATGATGGGGGAAAAATTTTGGGGCTACCCATGGAGGGGAGGCCGGCCATGGAGAGGGAGGAGGGTGGAGAGAGAGAAAAAATGTGTGGTATTGTGTAGAAAGTTCATAAATAATGCATTTTTTTCACTTAAACCCTTTATTATCTAATTTTATCAATTTAACCCTTTTCCTAGAAATTTCTAGAACCATGGAGAGATTTTGGAAAAGATTTTGCATATTACACACTTGATTCTAATATTCCATGGCTCATTTTTACAAATTAAAACCATTCAAATTTGTAATTTACACTAATTTAGTTTAAAAAATAAAGCTTATGTTAATATTTAAAATATTTAATTTAGGAAAAATATTTAATTGAACTAAAAATTTATAAGTGGCTAAATAAACACAATTTACTAGTAATAACATAATTAAAATAGATATTTTTAAATTTATAGTGAAAAATAATTACAGTTTAGCTTTACGAAAAATACATTTTACTTTACCGAAAATCCTAAAATTCACTTAAATTTTTTTTTTATTTAATTATTTTTAAAATGTTACAGATGAGATGTTATGGTGACTAGGTTAATGATTCATGCTTTTACATTTAATGTTCTAAATGAGTCATTCTTTCTTTAAGTGAAATGATAAGTATCATTTCCTTATGGTCACCATTCTTGTTCCTACACTCACCCCCTTTGCCTTATTTATATGGCCGGCCACTCTTGTGGGAGGGTGGTGGTTGTTTATTTGATAAAAGTATATGAAATTTGCTTCATGGAAATTTCATAAGTTCATTTCTCATTTTCACCCGATCCAAATGGCAACTTCTTTTAACCGTTCGTCCATAGCCTTGGACGTAATGAGACAAAGTGTTCTACTCATTCTTTACATCATCTTGGTCGTCTCTTTTGGCAAACTTGACGATCGAGTTGCCTTGGTTCAGAGGCGGGAGCCCGTTTAAAGATTCGTCGACGTGGTGCCACCTGGACGACGAGACCGGAGATCGAGCGAGTTAGGATCAACTGCAACATAGAGTGGGATGATGGTTGAAGACCGAAAGACTCGGATCGTTCGGTATAACAATTCTACCCTCTTTACAATTTGTTAGTTTAGCTTTAATGGACTATCCGGGATAAAGTACGCGATAGCGCCAGTCGTAAAAGTTTTGTTCCGCATATTGGCGTCTATTAGACGGCCGGGGCGCTGCCGCGGACTTACAACATAATCGAGTTAAGATTTGTTGTCCTCTAGAGGGTCCATCGCGTTACTTGCACGTTTTTCCGAAAGATCTAAACTCAAGAAAAATTCAACACTTGAAAGTTTTTCGTGCCGGGAAAAATTGAGTTAATGATATCCGTTCGAACATTTTAATACTTTCTAAATTATCCGGAAAACAACACGAAATTAAATATTCCGATCGAATCAACGAATACAAATTAAACCCCAGAACACTCAACACTTGAGTCAGTTTTAAAATACCCAGAAAATATAAATCACAGAAATATAGATTATAGTGCAAAAATGAGGGAATATATCCTCTGTACTGCCGCGGATCCGCGGCCCAAGCGCGGTACGGCCGCGGTTCCGCGGAGGTTTGGATGTATTATACTCTCGTTTTTCACTACAATTCTTATATTTCCCTGCTGATTTTTTTAGGCATTTTTAATTCAGAAAAATCACAGTTTTCAAAAATTATCCAGAGAAGGGTTCAAAACGTCGTTTCGGGGTTCGATCGGAGTTTTAACTTCGTATACACGTCGTCTAATGCTCTAGCTAGGCTCTGATACCACTGTAGGGTTACTAGGCACTCTAACAAGGTTCTACAATGCATCAAACATGCCCGATTAAAATTTTAGCCGTGCCTAACAACCCTAAACAAGATCATTGCTAGAAAATTAGGGTTTCACATGCAAGTAAATAGTATCTACGACTAAGTGAATACGAAATACAACCTTTGTAGATCGGTCCTTCACTTCATTAGCTCCTTGTTGAAGTCCCTTCGCTGCGATCGTGGTTCTACCGGTCTCTTGCATGGCTTCACGAGGCGAAAGAAGCGTCCTTGCTTGAAGTCTTCGAGGCCGAAGAAGATCTACGTCGAGGGAATACCAACTCAAGCTACTACTTCACTAACTAGAGAATTAGTGAAGCAAACACCCTAAACTAAAGTGCTAGTCTAGTAGAGGATGGAGAAATAGGATGTGGGTTCTCTTTAGAATTTTATTTCTCACAATCTTTTGCTCTCTTTTTAAAACCCTAGCAAGCTTTTTCTTTTTGCTCAAAGAAGAAGAAGATGAACAAAAGAAAAAGATGATGATAATGATCAAGTGAGTGAGTTAACCATGGTGAGTGAGTATCATATACTAACTCATGTAGAGACTTAATCATGGCTAAGTGTGATGGTTAGTGTAGGGTGTTTTTTCGTCACCCCATTGAGATGGGAATACGCGTACGCTTGTCAGGCGTACTACAGATTTCCCCTGCCCAGGGTAGGCCGGGGTTTAATGATTGTGGGGATCCGAATCTCCGGCAGCCGCGGACTAAGCTGCCGTTAATTACCCCTCGCCTTTGGGGCGAGGGAACCTCCGATTAATGGGTATGCGAACTCAATGTGCGGTGTGCGTGTGTTTTGTTTTGAAAGGGGGGTTTTGGATATATCGGGAGCCACGCAGAGTTTTTACGGGGGTCCCGCTATCCGGATAGCGGGCTGGGGGTCAAGGGGGCTAGCAGCCCCCTTGCGGGGTTCGGGGCAGCGCCCCGGCCCGAAATTTTTTTTGAGGGGGAGAATGTTGCGGAGTATGTGTATGTGTACATTTGTATACATATGTATATATATACATGTATATATAAATAAAGGGGAAAAGGGCATCCAAAGGATGCGTGGGGCAGCACCTTGGGCGCTGTGCGCTTAGGTGCTGTGCGCTCAGGCGCAAGCGCGCCACGTGTCGGCACGTGGGCGCTTTGCGCATGAGCGTGCGCGCAGGTGCGCAAGCGCGCCACGTGTAGGCACGTGGGCGCTTTGCGCACGTGCGCAAGCGCGCAGGTGCGCAAGCGCGCGCGCCACGTGTCGGCACGCGGGCGCTTTGCGCACTTGCGCAAGAGCGCAGGTGCGCAAGCGCGCGCGCGCCACGTGTCGGCACGCGGGCGCTTTGCGCACTTGCGCAAGCGCTTAGGTGCGCAAGCGCGCGCGCGTGCCACGTGTCGGCACGCGGGCGCTTTGCGCACTTGCGCAAGCACGCTGGTGCGCAAGCGCGCGCGCCACGTGTCGGCACGCGGGCGCTTTGCGCACTTGCGCTGCGTGCTGCTAAAATAAATTTCTCAGAAGAGAAATCAGAGAGGAGTTGGACTCCTGAGTGTGTGTGTGTTTTTTTTTTTTTTTTTTTGGGTTTAGTGAACGATGTTCTTCTTCCTCCTGTTGCTTGCTGGATCTTGAAGATCAAGAGATGTGAAATCTCAAAATCTCTTCTTTTTCAGATCTAATGATAGATCCAAGTTCCCCTTTGTGGGTTTTGTGGTGAAAAACTAATTTGTTTTGAAAAAGGAAGAGTAAAACTCTTGATTTAATTCAAGAGAAAGAAGAAGGTTTTGGAACCTTGAAGATGGAAGAAAGAGCTCAGCTCTGAGACTTTTTTGTTTGGAGAGAGAGGAAATTATTGAGATATTTCATTATCTTTTGCCTTTATAGGCTATACATTTTACACATAGCCCCTTGGGCTTCATAAAATGGCATTTTGCCTATCCCATGGCTCATGTGCCATTTCTTTTTGCACATAAGCCATGGGCTTTACAAAAATTTGGCTTTATGCCTATTTTTCTTACATTTATCCGAAAATAAAATAAAAGAAATACAACAAAATTATTTATTACAAAATTTTTATCTTGGCATGGGGGGAGGCCGGCCGCTCCATGTTTAGGCTCGACCTGGGCATGGGCCCACTGGGTCTGGGCTTGGGCCCACTTGGCTTGGGGTTGACTTGGATTTTGACTTGGTCAACCGGGGTGTAAATTTTTACCCCAACAAATTGCCCCCCATCAATAAATGCACACCACATATGTGGGTCGTGTGCATGAAATTGATGGATCTTCTTTCACGTGGAGGCGACTTGATTTGGTTCCGGCTTTTTAGGAAGCTGGCACTGCCCTTTTTACGACATGGACGGTCGTTGCTTGACATGTCTCCGAGACGGAGTGTCCGTGATAGACGTTTTCCCTGGCCCGGAGTTATCTGGTTCCCGCTTTGTAGGAATCCTGCGCTGCCCTTTTTGTGACTTGGACGGTCGGTGCTGCCCTTTTAGCGACTTGGACGGTCGTTGCTTCCCTTTTAGCGACATGGGCTGTCGATGCTGCCCTTTTAGCGACTTGGACGGTCGTTGCTGCCCTTTTAGCGACTTGGACGGTCGGTTCTGCCATTTTAGCGACGTGGACGGTCGATGCTGCCCTTTTTACGACTTGGACGGTCGTTGCTGCCCTTTTAGCGACGTGGACGGTCGATGCTGCCCTTTTAGCGACGTGGACGGTCGATGCTGCCCTTTTTGCGACTTGGACGGTCGGTGCTGCCATTTTAGCGACGTGGACGGTCGATGCTGCCATTTTAGCGACGTGGACGGTCGATGCTGCCCTTTTTGCGACTTGGACGGTCGATGCTGCCCTTTTAGCGACTTGGACGGTCGGTGATGCCCTTTTAGCGACGTGGACGGTCGATGCTGCCATTTTAGCGACTTGGACGGTCGGTGATGCCCTTTTAGCGACGTGGACGGTCGATGCTGCCCTTTTAGCGACGTGGACGGTCGATGCTGCCCTTTTAGTGACGTGGACGGTCGGTGATGATTTGACTTGCTATGCTTCTTGCAATGTCAGGGGTAGACTTGACTTGCTCCGCTTCTTGCGGCGTCGAGATTGGATTCTGACTCGCTCCGCCTTCTGCGGTGTCGGAGTGGAAGTTGACTTGTTGATTTTGATTTGGGTTGACATCAGCATCGCTACACTGGAATAATGCCAGGAGCGACTCATCATCTGTCATTGAGAGGATTCTGGGATTTTGGTTTTTGTTTGGCATCTGCATTGCTGCACTGGAATAATGCCAGGAGCAACTCATCATTTGCCCCGAGAGAATTTGAGAATTGATGGCTTAGGAGGCAGGTTTAGATCCCTATCACCTAAGACTTTTCAATTTTATGGGCCGTGAGGGTCCCATAAAAGCATTTTCTCCCTACGAGTCGAAAGGATCTCGTAGGTGTATTTCCTCCATAGGAGTCGTGGGGACTCTTAAGTGTGTGCCTCCTTTGCGAGTCGTAAGGCTCTCACGCGGGAATTTTCTCCTCTCAAAGTCGAGAGGACTTTGAGAATGCATTTCATCTCCTTTTCACGAGTTTGCGCCCTTTCAGGTTTTCACAAACTCGCCGGCAGTCCTGCTGTTTTTACTCACGGAGCCCTTTCGGGTTTTCATCCATGCCCGTTTTGCTTGTGAACATACCTTTTTTTTTTTGTGGACTTTGAATGTGGTCTCACCGGTTAGGACTTAGGAGATATTAGGATTGTTTTACGCCCGTGGATTGTATACGGTTTTGCAGGATGTATGATCCAGACCGTAGGGCCAGAAAGATTTCAGGGATTTGTTGGCTTCTGCATCGCTGGACTGGAATGTGGTACCAGGAGCGACTCATCATTCGCCGTTGGGGTATGGGATTTGGAATTTGGTTGGCGTCTGCATCGCTACACTGGAATAATGCCAGGAGCAACTCATCATTCGCCACTTTGGGGTTGGGGACTTGGAATTTGGATCTTGTTTGGCATCAGCATTGCTGCACTGGAATAATGCCAGGAGCAACTCATCATTTGCCTTGGGAGGACTTGGGATTTGGGTTTTTGGTCGGCATCAGCACCGCTAACACTGAAGCGAAATGCCAGGAGCGACTCATCATTTGCCGTTGCCTGTTGGGGAACGATGGCTTAGGAGATAGATTTGGGTCCCTATCACCTAAGGCTTTTCAATTTTATGGGCCGTGAGGGTCCCATAAAGCATTTTCTCCCTACGAGTCATAAGGATCCCGCAGGTGTATTTTCTCCTTAGGAATCGTGAGGATTCCTAAGTGTGTTGCTCCATTGTGAGTCGTAAGGATCTCACGCAGGGGTTTTCTCCTCACAAGGTCGAGAGGACTTTGCGAGTGTATTTCATCTCTTTTCACGAGTTTGCGCCCTTTCGGGTTTTCACAGACTCGCCGGTAGTCCTGCTGTTTTTACTCACGGAGCCCTTTCGGGTTTTCATCCGTGCCCGTTTTGCTTGTGGACATACCGTTTATTTCTTCTTCTTCTTTTTTTTCTTTTTCTTTCTTTTTTTTTTGCCGCTGGTGGGACTTTAAAAGTAGTCTCACCGGCAGGATTTGGGAGAAATAGGGGTTATTTACGCCCGTGGATTGTATACGGTTTTGCAGGATGTCTGATCCAGACCGTAGGGCTGGTGTGCTCAATTCGCTTGCGACTTGGAGCATTCATGTGTAGTATTTCTTGAGATATCGGCCATTGATGGGCGGCATGGGCCTTTCTCCCTCGGCACTTATTAGTTGGTAGGATCCTCCGTCGAACACTTTCTCGATGACGTATGGTCCTTCCCAGTTCGGCTCGAATTTTCCCTTGGCATGTCGATTGGGGATGATCGGTCTTTTGAGGACCAACACCAATTCACCTTTCTTGAAAGCGCGGAGACGGGTTATCTTGTCATAGGCCCGTGACATTTGGGCTCGGTATAGCTCCAGATTTTGCTGCACCGCGAGCCTCTTTTCTTCGAGGGCATCGAGTTCTTCAAGTCGAAGGAGCACGTTTTCTTCCTCCGTCAACTCATGTTGGACGGCCATTCTTAAGCTTGGAACTTCAACTTCGAGGGGGAGGACCGCCTCCACTCCGAAGAGCAATGAGTATGGAGTGGACCGAGTTGGAGTACGGTGCGTGGTACGATATGCCCACAACGCCTCGTGAAGTTTGAGATCCCAGTCTCTCTTGTTGGCTGAAGCATTTTTCCTCAGGAGCTTGCATAAGGTCTTATTGAAGGCTTCGGCTAGCCCATTGGCTCTTGGATTATAGATGGAGGAATATCTCCAGTCTATCTTGTGCTGGGTAGCGAACCTTGAGACATTGAAGCTCTTGAAAGAAGGCCCGTTGTCAGAAATGATTCTTCTTGGTGTACCGAAGCGGTATAGAATATTATGCTGGAAGAATGTCAGAATATCTTTTGTCTTGACTTCTTTTAGCGGGACAGCTTCAGCCCATCTGGAGAAGTAGTCTGTCGCAGCCAGTATGAACCGGTGGCCTTTGGATGACGGAGGATCAATTGGACCAACAATGTCGGTGCCCCAGACTTCGAAGGGCCACGACGCCACTGTAGGATGCAATGGATTGGGATGCTTGTGAATAAAATCACCGTGAATTTGGCAGATATAACATTTCTTTGCATGCTCTCCGCAATCCCGTATCATGGTGGGCCAGTAATACCCAAACCGTTTAATTTGCAGTCGCATCTTGGGGCCAGATTGGTGAGCACCGCAAACGCCTGAGTGAACTTCTTTCATGACTTTTTGGGCTTCGGCCGATGACAGGCACCTGAGCCAGAGTTGGTCATATGACCTGCGGTATAACGTGTCATTTACAAACACGTATCGGAGAGCTCTTTTCTTCAGCTGAATCCACGCAGATTTTTCTTCGGGCAGCTTGTCGTATCGGAGGTACTCTATAAAGGGTTCTCTCCAATCGGGCTCGTCTTGGATGATCGAAGCTTCTTCCGCAGGACTGCTCTTCTGTTCCGCGCTTTCTTCTTCTCGTAGAGAGACTGGGGGTAGAATTTGCCGGCTCCTGACTGTGATCAGAATTTCGTCCATGTCAGGATCAGCCAGCTCCTTGGCCAAGCGAGCGAGTACATCAGCCTTTCCGTTCAACGCTCTAGGGACTCTCGTTAGTTCAATATGAGTAAACAGTTTCATGAGTTCCACCACTCGACCTCTGTACCGAGCCAACTCGGGTTTGTATATCTTATAATTGCCGCTTACCTGGTTGACGACAAGCTGGGAGTCACCGTAGACTCGTAGCCGACGGATTTCCATTTCTACGGCGAGCTCCAAACCAGCTATCAGAGCTTCATACTCAGCTTCGTTGCTTGTCCGAGGCTCGGTGAGAGCGAAAGAACGCCGTAGGGTTCCCATTGATGGTGTGATGAACACCAATCCTATCCCTGCTCTTATCTCCGGGATGCTTGATTTACTGGAGGTTCTTATTGATGAGGCTCCATCGAAGTAGAGCTCCCAACATGGCCCATCTTCCTCGAGGTGTAGCACTTGTTCGTCGGGTAACTCACAATTTAGCGGCGACCCTTCTGGTATGGGATGAGCAGCGAGAAAGTCTGCAAGGGCTTGCCCTTTTACTGCTTTCTGAGGAGTATAAACTATATCAAACTCAAGTAGCATGACAGCCCATCTTGCCATCCTGCCGGCTAGGCTTGCTTTGGTCATCAAGTGTTTGAGCGGGTCGACCTTGGAGATCAGCATAACCCGATGAGCCAGCAGATAGTGCCTCAGCTTCTTCACAGCAAATATCAGAGCCAGGCATTGCTTTTCGATTGGGGAATAGTTGTGTTCCGCCCCGACTAGAGTTCGACTGAGGTAGTAGAGGGCATTTTCCTTTCCCTCCTCGTTATTCTGGGCGAGGAGCGCACCGAGTGACTCATCTAGCGCGGCAGTGTAGAGAATCAGCGGTTTATTTGGAATAGGAGCGACCAGCACTGGAGGGTGCAACAATTATTGTTTGATGCTTTCGAACGCTGCTTGACATTCGGCATCCCAGATAAAAGGAGCTCCTTTCTTCATGAGCTTTGAGAAGGGCCTACATTTCCCCGATAAATTTGATATAAACCTTCGTATATAAGCAAGCTTGCCTTGAAAAGATCTTAGCTGCGTCAGACTCTTCGGAGGGGGCATCTCCATGATGGCCTTTATCTTTGATGGGTCAACTTCGATCCCTCGATGTCGAACTATGAAGCCCAGGAATTTTCCCGATGACATGCCAAAAGCGCATTTCAGAGGATTCATCTTCAGGTCAAATTCCCTCAGTCTGGTGAGAACGGTCCTAAGATCCTGGATATGATCGGCCTTGGTTTCAGTCTGAACGACCAGATCATCAACATAACATTCGACGACTTTATGAATTAGGTCATCGAAGATATTGGTCATTGCCCTTTGATATGTAGCACCTGCGTTCTTCAGTCCGAACGGCATCACCTTGTAGCAATATATTCCGATCGGGGTTCGAAATGCTGTGTGTTTCTCATCCTCAGGCGACATCTTGATCTGATTATATCCAGACGAGCCATCCATAAAGGTGAACAGTTCGTAATTTGAGGTGTCATCGACCATCATTTCCATGACCGGTAGTGGGAAGTCGTCTTTAGGACATGCCTTGTTGAGGTCCCTGAAATCGACACAAACTCGGATCTGCCCATTTTTCTTCTTCACTGGGACTATGCATGCGATCCAGTCTGCATATTTCTCCTCCCTGATGAAGCCGGCATCGATGAGCTTCTTAGTTTCCTCGATGACCTTTTCTTCTAGTTCCCTTCTCATTCTTCGAGGAGCTTGTTTGACTGGCTTAGCATCAGGAGATATAGCCAACTTATGTACGGCCACTTCAGGGGAAAGGCCAGGCATTTCTTTGTATGTCCACGCGAAGCAGTCGACGAACTCATGCAGCAGGGCAATTATCTGCGCTTTCATTTCCTCTGACAAGAGCGAGCTGATGTAGGTCGGCCTTGGATTATCGGGCGTTCCTAAGTCAATCTCGGTTAGCTCGTCAAAGGTTGCTTGTCCGCCATCTTCGAGCTCTTGAGGAGCTTCTTCTGGCTCGGCTATCTCGTCGTCATCATTTGATCTTTCGCTGGCCTCACCAACATGGATCATGTAGCACGCTTTGGAATCAGGTTGAATGTAGCCTATGCCCCGTCTATCTGGAATTCGTCCATTGATGAGTGCTCGGACCTGGGGCGGATGCCATAGCCCTTCGTAAAACTTTGCTTCGGACTCCGTTTGATATAACCGGCATCCGCACTTCTTAAAGTATTCCCGCATCTCGGGCGCATAGTATCTGGGATTGAGGACGGCTCTTATGCCTCTCTCATAGGGAAGGCACGTGACAGAAAGATCGTCCGGGTGCACAACGGGGTTTGACCCATAAAACAGGATGCCCTTCTGTCCACTTTTCCTCCCGGGAACGTAGAAAGTTTTCAGCTGGTCCACGGTGGAGATTGATAATGCATCGAGCTCTTTGCACATTTGCTCTGGTACCTTTGTAACGGCTAGGGACCCTTCTGCAACTTCAAAAGTCTCTCGTAGTTTCGCTTGTTGCGTGGGGGTCCAATCTGCACTGCTGTTGCACGACAGGTCCTCCTCCTCTGACTCTTCAGTGTCGCTGCCAAGATGAGGGCGGACTTTACTGCTAGATGGGCTTTCAGTAACAGATTCGTCCGTATCGCTGCCGAAATGAGGGCGAGTTTTGCGGAAGGACGGGCTTCCAGCGTCGGACTCATCAGTGTCGCTGCCGAAATGCGGGCGCACTTGGGCATTTTTGCTTTTGAAAGTGACAGCCGGCGCAGATTTGCTTTTGAGCCTTGGGGCTGGTCTATCCTCAGTCAGTTGTGGCTTAGCATTTTGGTGGTTCATAAAGTACCGAGAATCTTCATATCGGACTTCATGCACACCGAATGGTTGGATGTCCCCGTCAATGCGTCTTTCTTCGCCATTTTTAGTATACTTCATGCATTGATGGAGAGTTGACGGAATGATGCCGTAATCGTGGAGCCACGGCCGCTCCAAGAGAATCTTATAAGATGTGTCAGCGTCGATCACGTATATCTTAGCTTCAGTTTGCAGATCTCCGAATTTGATTGGCAGAGCTATGGACCCCAGAACTTGCTGGCAATTTTGGTTGAAGCCTTGAATGACAATCCTTTCCCTTGACAGATGTCGGACGTCCATTGATAAACTCTTTAGAGTTCGCAAGTTCATGATGTTCACTGAGGACCCCGGATCAATCAATATGCGATTAATTCGATCTCCGTCGCTGTACCCGGTCACGTAAAGCGGCCGATTATGCTCAGCCGTTCCCAGTAGCAAGTCTTCATCCTTAAATGTGACTGCGGTGGTATGCAAAGCATGCTGGGCTTCTTTCATATTAATTTCCGCAAAATGAGCCTGGTACCGCTCGGGGTTTTGTAGAGCATGGATGAGAACATCTCTGAGCTCTTTAGATAGGACCAAGGCGTCATAGATGCTCAGGAGAGACGGAAGCTTCCGGAGATGAGCCAAGACATTATAGTCCACCGAGGAAGGACTTATGTTTTCATCAGCCGGTTCTCTGCCCTCTTCTTCATTAGCGACTTGTTTTTCCTTCCCTTTTGGGGCGTTGCCCTGATTTGGCGGTAGAGCCCTGCCACTTCTGAGCTGGATTTGATTGGCCGTTGTGGCGAGCTCCTCGTCCTCTTCGGGAAAACAGAGCTCGTCCTCGGAGTCGCTGCCAAGATGGATGGCATAGCAGGTCACTACTGGGATCTCTTCATTGGAGTCTTCTTCTAACTCCTCCAGAATTTCAGCCGCTTGTACAGGGAAGAACTCCTTCAATTGAATCAATGTTCTTTCCTTTTGTTCATATTCTTCGAGAGAATCGATATATTTTTGAATGGTCGATCTCCTTGCAGACTCTTTTTCGCGCCGAGCTGCACTTTTCTTCTTCTTCAGCTTCTTGGATTTTGAGCCTGATGGAGCCGCATTAGCAGCTGGACTGGTAGGCTTCTTCTGCCCTTCCCATTCCGTCCTGGGTTCTTTCTGAAGTAGCATTATCATCTTCGTCGTCTTATTAGATATGTGCGTACTCCACGGAGGCCGCGATGAGTCAGTTTCATCTCTCAGGGCAGCGGGTTCGGCTGTCTTCTCCCAGAAGGCTTCAACTTCTGTCTGTATAAAGTTGGTGGTTGCAACTTGATTGTTCACCAATACACTTTTGGACAGCTCGATCTCTCCAGCCTTGTACTGCTTCTCGACCCAATCTTTGAAGATATAGCAATCCTCGATCGCATGGCTCACTACTCGGTGGTACGGGCAATACAGAGGATTGTCGGTCATTTTTGCTTCTTGGGGTCTTTTCGACTCCGGCAATTGTAGGCCGTTGTTCAAGGCATCCTTAAATATCTTGCGGACCTTGTCCCTTCTGAAAGAGTAAACCTTGTTCTTTTTCTCCTCTAGGGAAGGCCCATCTCCTCCCAGCAATGGCTTTCGAGACCGGTTGGTTTTGGATTCGCCCGCCCTTCGCTTTTCTTCATTGTCGGACGCATTGAAGACATTGGTACTGCTGGAACTCCCGCTTCTACGGTTGTCGTCCCGCTTGCTTTTCCAAGTTTTGTCTCTCTGAGAATCCGGCGGGGACTCTTGCTTTGAGCGTTCCAGCATTTGGACTTTCTTGGTTAGCTCCTGAAATGTCTTGAGGCCCGCCGTACACAAGAATGGGACCATCCAGTTGCTGAGGTTCCCAATGAGAAGGCTGACGGACTGGTCCTGCTCCAGCGGCGGTTCGCACTTGACTGTGAGATTACGCCATCGAGCGATAAAGTCGGTGTTGCTTTCATTCTTCCCCGGCTTGGTCCTCACAAGGTCGGCAATGGAGATTTTATCACTGACACTCATGAACCTTTGCCGAAACAGGGACTCCATTTGGGCAAAGGTAATGACGGACCCGTCTGGTATGCTCGCGTACCAGTCGAAAGCGACACCGGTCAGGCTGTTGACAAATTGACGAAGAAGGAGCGCGTCATTGCCCCCTGTATTTCCGCACGATGCTTTGAAGTGGGCAACGTGCTGATTTGCATTCCCCGTTCCATCAAATCTTCCGAACTTAGGAATGACGTAGCCGTTTGGGAACTCGATCAGATCGTATTGCGCGGGATATGGCCGGCCACTACTGCCAATTTCCTTCTGAGCTTCAGCTTCGGCCACCAATGTTTTAACCTTGCTGGTGACCAAATCCATTATCCGATCCTGTGTTAGCGGGATAGTGCTATCAGGGGCCAAGGCGTCCCCAGAAGCGGAGTGCGGCCGTCTTTCATGCGGCTCGACCAGTCTTGGTCCTAAAGGAACAGGCATTGGCTGCCTCGGATTGTCATCACCCGGCTGATTAGTAGCGGCTTGTGCTTGATTGGGAGGTGCTCGAGCAATTTGAGCCGTAAGCTGCATCACCACGTTCGTTAAGTCGTCAATCTTCGAATAGAGCTTGGCCATCTCTTTATCTTTGCTCCTGAGCTGTTTTCGAAGCTCTTGAAGCAGCTCTTGCTCTGCGGTCCTGGGGCGGAAAGTCGGCTCTTCCTCGCTGTCTGAGCTTGACTCTGCATGGACCGAGGGGTCTTTCTGCCTATCATCCTCATCGAGAGGGTTTTCTTCATCCAGCGGGGGCGGCTGTTCTTGAGTGGCGGCGACCACATTCAGGCTAGATTGGGCTTGGGATGTGGTGGCCCCATCCTTGCTTTTGCTGCGAAGGTTGTCGCTGGGGCGTCCGCCCGCCATATAGACCGTATGGATGATGTATCCGGCCGTCTTTCTATCATTGGAAGCTGATTTCACGGATCGCTGTCTTGACCCCCTTGCTTCGGTAGCTGGTAGTCGATTGAAGGCGGCTGGCCTAACCAGGTTCTTGAATGGTGCTGGCGCTTCTTTTCTGGGTTTGCCCCACCGCTTTCGTGTGGCACAGAGTGCTTGATAGACTCTTGAAGAGACAGTGTCATACTTCTTCTGTTGGGGCCGGGACACGCCTCTTTGTTGTTGGAGATAGTGCCCTCAGAGTCAATTATTAGGTCACAGGTACGTGATTGTAATGATTGATGGAGGATCTATCCCGGTAGGACAGTCTTACTCGAGATGATAGTATGCTATCTGGTTTACCTTTATCATCGTGTACTGCTTCAGGTGACCTGACAAGTCGCTATTACACGTTGGTAGAGCCCCTAGGATTCTTGCTTGACCACCAGCAGTATGAGGGCGATCATATAAGTGGGAGCTGGGGGTCTATAAGCATATCCTTAAATGGTCCCTAGTCGTGTGAGTTTCGAGACAGGGCATCGATACTCCATAGTAGACTAGTGTATACAGTCGAGACCCCGACGAGGGGCGGTGGCCGGTCTCACAAGCCACTGGTGTCAGTTGGATCACCTAAGATGTATACAGGTGCTTATTGGGTTATGAGTACACCGGACAGGACTCGCCGGGAACATGCTAGTTGGTCATACACCAGACGTCAGATGTCAGTTCCCTGGTGACATGTGTGCAGGTTAGTTCATCGACCTGGGGATCGTCATTTGTCTCGTGTGAGTTCCCACTGTACTTTGATTACTACCCTACCACGGCTCAAAGGAGTCGTGCAAACAGGTTTTAGTTGGGTACAGTCCCGAGCCACATGGAGGCAGTGAGCGTATCTTCAGGGGTTCGTCTCTCCCGGTATTGGGGGTGAGGTCGTGCTGTGTCTAGGAGAGCCATTACACGAAGCCCTCGGCCGAGGCAAGGAGATTTACTGGTAGGTATTCCAGTAGTATCTCAGGGTGTTCTGGGCTACACTCCGACACGACTTGTACCGCTTTTGGGGGTCTGACTTTTACCAACCCCCTAGGCCCTCCATGCGATGCTCATAGACGAACGGACCGGACTGCACGGATATTGTCACTGACAGGCTCAGTAGGGTTGTCAGGCTGAGTTCGCTCACAGACATCCCTTTTAGTCAATACCTGGTAGCCCGTTACGTATTGGCTTATACTTCTGATGTGCTAGTGGTTAAATCCACAACCAAGGTGTTGACGAGTCTTTAGAGTCCCCCACATTCAGTTACTCAGCTTTCGGGCGAAAGGTTGTAGAGGCCGTATGGAGATATGGCAGGGTCCGATCAGATACGTGCGGTATTGCACGGATCCGGATCGGACAGTTTGTACTATAGGCCGTATGGTTATATGGCAGGGTTCGATCAGATACGTGCGGTATTGCACGGATCAGGATTGAACAGATATTACTAGCCGGTTTTGGTATAAGCCGGATTCTAGTAAAGTACTGTGGAGATTTAGTCTCATTGCATTTGTATTTCGGTCGAAATACAGATGCGGGTGTGTATGCACAGTATCGGGGTTTTCCTGTAATTTATTACTGGACCAGTTTTCTGGAGTTGCCAGTTTGCTTTCCGTTTCGGCCAATTTCCATTGTTCCGTTCATTGGCCGAAGATTGGTGGAGGAGGGCTTATTTGCATTGTTGCAAATAAGCATTTGTGGAGGGAGTCTTTGCATATTATCATGTCATGATTCTTGTCCCATCATTTGACTTGATCACTTCATGATGGCTTGACTTTGTAAGCATCATGGTTGTTGATGATGAGGTTGGTGGAAGATGGTTGAGTGTGGGTTTTGATTTGGTGTGACCTTATCATTATCTTTTCTTTTTATCCATGAATTAATCATTCCAATTTTTCTCCACCCTTTTTTTGAGTGGGCCGGCCACTGTTGCAGGGAGGGAGGTTTATTTTTGAGTGAAAAATTTCTTCATGCATTTTGTGTGGGCCCCTCCCATTGTGTGTGTGCTGAGAAATGATTAATTCCTTTTTGCATGAAGTTAATTTATGCACTCTTCATACCATTTTCCAGTGAGCACAAATGGCTTTTGGCCGAGCCATTTTTGCAATGCATGCTTCATGTTCATTCCCAGCAAGCCTCCATGGATTTTTCTTTCACTTCAATTCCTCCACAAAAGGCAACTCCATAATCCCAAATGAGACATGTAATCCACATTATATTCTACAGCAAATCTTGGGCACGTCGACCAGCCAGCTTCGTGCCCGAGTTGCCTCGGCATTGAGGTGGGAGCCCGTAAAAGAAGTAGGCGATGTGGTGCACTTCCGGCGACGAGGAGGAGACGGCACATTCCGCAGGAGATCGGGACGACGACGAGAAGACCGGAGGACTCGGATCTGTCGGTATATCTCTCTTCCCTTTCTTGTAGATTGCTAGGACTAGTTAGTGGTTCGATCCGGGTATTAGTGCGCGGCGGTTTGCCAGTTCAGTAAAATTAAAGTTTATCACCGCTTCCGCATTTGGCCGTCGGATTGACGGCCGGGGCGCCGCCGTTCACTTACAGTGGTATGAGAGCCTCGCCATTAACTTAGTCTAGCTTGGTTTAATGTGTTTTTGAGTTCCGATCGACCAAAATTCCAAAATTCCAATTTTAGCTCACATCAGTTTTCTGTTAAGATTTTTTGGTGTCCAAAAATTTTTCAGGTTGCAGAAAACACATGTACAGGAAGTTCTAAGAGTTATGGAAAAAGTCGACACAATGATCTCTCAGCCAGAGCGCGGAACCGCGGCCAAAACCCTCTTTGGACCGCGGTTCCGCCGCAGTCTGGAGAGGTCAATGGGTCAACTTTTTCCAGTGGGCTTCAGGGGAGAAAATAGGTATTTTGGAACATTAATATTGGGCCCAGAATTTCTTGATCTGCTACAGTATAGCTTTGGGGCCCACTTGTTAATTTTTGGTCAATCGGAAAATTTTAAACACATTTTTCACAGTATTTACATTATATCTGCGACCGTGAATGTCACTTGATCGGTAAATCCGGTCTAACTGCTATAGCCCGGTTAGACGGATTTGCGAACGTGACTTTCACGTTGATGTTCTGTTTTTGCTGTGATGTTGCGGATCGGTCGTGGGGGATAGCCTGGATGCAATGCTAGTACAGTTGTGGTTGTATTATGTACATTTGATATTGCGGGGCGAGCGTCCGACATGTGGACTTCCGTCACTGCCTGTTTGTATTATTATTTTGGGGCACGACCTGGTTGCGGTCGATGTACCCGGTGTATGTATATTTTACTTTCTGTACTAGGATTGCCCCGCGGAGGGGTGCACGGATAGCCGGGTTCTAGAGGGCAACAAGCCCGCATCTCATGGCATTGGGACGGAGGGGGCTTCACTCTAGGATTGGCGGGCTATTCGCCGCACTCGTAGGGGGTACAGGTTGACCCAGGAGGGGTGCCCAAGTTACCGGATTCCGTGAAGTGCTGGGTGGTCCATTCACGTTGCTGAAGGGGGCTGCCTCGCTTCAGGTTTTGGCGGGTAACTTGCCGCGCCCGTAGGGGTCTAGGATTTCATTGCACAGGCTATCCACACGACCAGGGGAACGTCGGGTTTCAGCGGCTCTGTGAAACCTGGGGATCCCAGATATCTGTACTGTTTCTGTGATGCTGTTCATTCTCTGTGATGTTGCATTTTATTCACGCCTTGAGCGAAATATAATATATTGGTATATATATTAGTAGATGTTGTATATGTTTTGCATCCGCGCTAGTCCAGTCCCCGCTCTGTCGTTAGTTAGCTAACCTAACGGGTAATGACGGGACCCAGTGGCGAATGCGGATGGCATATACGTACATCAGTATATTTTCGTTCTTTTTGGTGTGATCAATTGATGGGACTGCATTGATTCGGAACAATGCAAGTTAAAAACAAACCTGATCTGATGTTGTTGGAACACTTTTCAAAAAGCTGTTATTGCAAGGACGTTCACTTTTGTTTTGCATCGTGATATTCAGTTGGAATATCCTGCTCCTCAGTCGACGAGGCAAGGGCCGAGATCCCTTCACCGGGAGTGACCCCTTGGACAAAAGTTTGCGTCAGGGCAATGACTTCACTATAGCCGATTACTTTTGCTTTGCACCGTGGTATTCATTTGGAATATCCTGCACCCCATTCTACGGGGAAAGAGCCGAGATCCCTTCACCGGGAGTGACCTCTTTAGCGAAGGTTTTCGTCACTATATTTTTATAAAAGCTATCCGTTCCTTCAACGATATCAAGTTCATTACGTTAAAGGTTTTCGCCAGAAACCATTCGTAGCCCTCCGTCGTTTCAGACGGGTAGCACGTAGTATTCATGCTGTGTTTGTTGACCTTCGTCAAGGCATAGTGTATGGTAGCTGCTTGTTACCTTTATGCTGCATAGATAGATGCGTTGGTTTGGGACAGTCGTATAGCCTTGTTGACCTTCGTCAAGGGCTTGTACGGGTGGATTCAAATTAACCTGGATAATGACGGGTAGAACTTGACATGTGACTTATGATTTGTTGACCTTCGCCAAGGTCATAAGAGCATGGGGCAGAAATCACATCGGGAGTTTCAAAAGTACTGAAACTTGCCAGATATGCGCATACCTTCTGGAGTGTGATAGCGTGAGCGGATTCCGTCACGTTATCATGCAGTGATAGTTGGATCCCGATTCCCACTGATGAGTTAGTTTACTCCTCGGGTGACCCCGACTAATTCTTCTTTCAGGTTTGGAGGAGAATTTGAGGTACAGTGGGAGGATTCCAGATTAGATAAATTGGTAACCATTCTGATCTAGGTTAGAGTGCACGCTGAGTGTTTCTTTTCTCTCTCTCTTTGGCAGCGACCATTGACCCGACCCTAAGACTATGACTCAGTGACCAAGTTGACCGAACCTTCTTAACACCGGCTTTTGGATTGTCAGAGTTGCTAACCTCATTGCCACTCCTACTTTTACCCTTTTCTCCAGGACACCCCGTATTACTACGAACGTCCACTTCCATTGGACAAAACCATCGTATGGTTAGATACGAACTCGAAAGAATTTATTCGAGGATGGTTTCCGGTTCTGGAGAAAACGGATAGGATTATTCAGTTGTCTTTTCCTTTTACCCTCTCTCCGGTTACGAGTACTCCTTGGTTTAGGGGTAGTACACCTATTACGCAAATTGGATTGTCTTCTTCCAAACCTTAGGCTGGTGCCGACCGGTAGGGAATGAAGAAAACCAATTAGCATAACGATGGTGTGCAGAAGGTATTAAGTTCAGACAAAGCAAGGGATTAGTAAGAGGGCAAAGTAAATTGCAACAGATATTCACGACCAAACCAAATATTTCGTTACCACTCCCACATCACCTTTGTATTTCTCCAGGACACTCCGTATCACTACGAAGATCCACAGTTTATTTGGATACTCCATCGTATGGTTATATACGAACTCGAATGGAACTGGTTCCAGTTCGGGGATGGATTCTGGTTCAGGAGAAATAGGAATAAGGTTTATTCGGTTGTCTTTTATCTTCACCCTCTCTCATTGCGAGTGTTCCTAGGATTGGGACAGTACACCCATTATGCTTATTGGATGGTCTTCTTCCAAACCATAGGCTGGTGCCGAACGGTAGGGAAGGAAGAAAACCATTTGGCCTAAAAGGGTGTGCAGAAGGTAAAGACTAAAGACATATGAAGGGATTTGGAGAGGTGGCAAAGAACTATACGGTTACAGTCGTGAATCTGGAAGAGGCATTACTAGGAATACCAGAATACCCCATCGGAACATTTCAATATTTCAGTTTCACTGTGTAATGTTAAAGGAAAACTGATTTCCCGATTAGATACTTACTCTAGGGTATGTATTTACCAGGTACGATTCTCACATCTGTATGGTTTTACAGATGATGAGTGGGAGTAAGTTATTGGGAATTGGGTGATTATCCTCATTATATCGGGATTCGTTGTAATCAGTGATATTTGAGGAAATCACCTGGGCTGTTTGCCGGTCGGCAAATATTTGGTTTTGAATATCCGCTGTTATGCACCAATTTCAAATTGATATATCTGTACGTCTATTTTCATAGAGTGAGATATACCTTTCTAAAATTATGTCTACGACATTTACCTATATCAGTGGATGGTTAGGGAAGGAGCATTAAACAGCGGTGTAATTCTTCTTAACCATAAGTACAGTTTTCAACCTACGACACATAGTGAATGAGTTATCAGACTCAAGGGACTTATACAGAGTATTGTATGTTGTCCAGTGTCCATTAGGACAGAGGGGTTGGTCCTCGTACTATATTCGGTTTACTTATGACTTCTCTAGTTTTTAGACAGGTGTTTCGTGGAAACACAGGGTCTGAATTTTGAGAAGTTGTAGGTATTTGAATAGAGTAGAGAACCAGGTATAGCAAGTATCGGGATTCTTCAAAGAGATCGAAGATGTAGATACTTGTGTATGGTGTTCAGTTGATAGTAATGACTAAGAGAACTTGCTTCTTTTTCAGGTTACTCATAATTGGAAGCATTCCTAAGTTGAGTAACGCTGATCGGCCTCCTTCCATTTAGTTGACATGCACTGGAGACAGTTGCATGATTTGAATCTGGTTCAATTAAATCAGTGCCTCTGGTCCTATATGGGATATAGAACAGTTCATATCTTAACGATGTTAAGGTACGGGGAGTTGTCCGGTTTATGATTAAAACCAGACACTGGACAACTCAAGGCACGTTTCTGTAATGGCTGTTTGTGGGTTGACCCAGGCTATGACGAGGGTTGACTTTCTACCATCTGGATGAACAATAGCGATATTGTTCTAGACTCGCCACAGTTTTATTAAAAATGGATTTTTTTCAGAAAACAGTAGTGGGAGTATGGTAGAACTGGAAGTGATTCCAGAACCACAAACGATTACTGAAGATTTGATAAGGAACCTAAAGATTCAATCTGGATTGACATTCCATTGGCCACTCCGCAGATAAGGTGGGTAACTTCAGCCACCCGAGAGGTACTACGGTAGCCTCAAGGACGGTGACAGGGAAGTTCTTGTTTACCCACAATTACCATTGCTGTTGTTCCAGGCTGCGAGACCCGGTGGGAGGATGAGTATAGCGTCGTTCTAAACTAGTTTTAGAAGTGTACGTCTATATGACTCTGCCAGAGGGTTGTCGTAGTCAGTGGGAGCAGCGGAAGCATTGGTGGACAGGTAGCTTATGTCTATTTATAGACTGAAGCACCAGTAGCGGAGATAGATCATCTATTTCTGACGTGACAGTCATAGGTTTGACTTCATCAGAATAGGGGATGGATCTGTTGAGAAGGTAGTAGGGTGTGATATCCTGGTATTTGGATGACATACACAGAGTAGGAAAAGAAACTCCTATACTACGATCGGTTATACTTTGGTCGTCACACAGTAGTTTCTCCATATGGGACTTGGATTTTATATCAGACATACTGGTTACTAGATCTATGGTTTTAGATCTAGATTTGGGTGGTTTCCCAATCAGGGTACTAAGACAGCATTCTAAGAGTATTTAGAATGGACGACTCCATGCACGGTAGTGTACCTGCAGGTAATAGAGTCACCCTCTCTAAAGGTGTCTTACAGACTAAAGGGGAGAGGGAAGTGCATGATTGGCATATCACTTGCTTAGGCAATTGAGTCAATCATGAGATGTCAAGTACCACACCAGATGTTGTTCTTGCACTAGATGCAATAAGTTGACATTAATCCAATCCTGGAGAAGCAGTCGGAAGCAGTTATAGAACATAAGTGGATGTTCTAGGGATATGATAATGACAGCCTCATTCGGGAAACAGTTATCATTCCAGGCTTCCAAGGTGACCTGGATGACAAGAAGGTTGTCAGAGTTATAGTTTTCCTTCTGATGAGGGGCAGTATTTTGGACAGGTGGTCCAAGGCAATACTG
Source organism: Agapanthus africanus (assembly GCA_030015575.1). Lineage (NCBI taxonomy): Eukaryota > Viridiplantae > Streptophyta > Magnoliopsida > Asparagales > Amaryllidaceae > Agapanthus > Agapanthus africanus. The sequence continues at coordinate 512,895,479 of JASDDO010000024.1, read as the reverse complement.
AGGGTGGCATGGCGTAGGATACTGATTAAGTTCAGTTGACGATACAGTCTAAGAAGTTTGGATTTGGTGTTCATTTATGAACTATGTCCCATCAGACATCCAAACACATTCTAAGACAGGTATTGCTCATTTCGGGAGATGGGCTTCTCCGCGAACTTGAGATGTAGAGAGACATAGAAAGGAACAACTAAGCGGATCCACTCACTGAGGCTATTCCTCGAACGCAATAGTTTCACAAACGAGCTTTGTGAGACTGACTAGTAGAGGAGTTGGGTGTTCGGTATCACACGGGCTGTGAGTATGCGACATCGCAATAATTAGCCTTGAGTGCACGGGCTGTGAGTATGCGACATCGCAATAATTAGCCTTGAGTGCAAGTGGGAGATTGTTGGAGATAGTGCCCTCAGAGTCAATTATTAGGTCACAGGTACGTGATTGTAATGATTGATGGAGGACCTATCCCGGTAGGACAGTCTTACTCGAGATGATAGTATGCTATCTGGTTTACCTTTATCATCGTGTACTGCTTCAGGTGACTTGACAAGTCGCTATTACACGTTGGTAGAGCCCCTAGGATTCTTGCTTGACCACCAGCAGTATGAGGGCGATCATATAAGTGGGAGCTGGGGGTCTATAAGCATATCCTTAAATGGTCCCTAGTCGTGTGAGTTTCGAGACAGGGCATCGATACTCCATAATAGACTAGTGTATACAGTCGAGACCCCGACGAGGGGCGGTGGCCGGTCTCACAAGCCACTGGTGTCAGTTGGATCACCTAAGATGTATACAGGTGCTTATTGGGTTATGAGTACACCGGACAGGACTCGCCGGGAACATGCTAGTTGGTCATACACCAGACGTCAGATGGCAGTTCCCTGGTGACATGTGTGCAGGTTAGTTCATCGACCTGGGGATCGTCATTTGTCTCGTGTGAGTTCCCACTGTACTTTGATTACTACCCTACCACGGCTCAAAGGAGTCGTGCAAACAGGTTTTAGTTGGGTACAGTCCCGAGCCACATGGAGGCAGTGAGCGTATCTTCAGGGGTTCGTCTCTCCCGGTATTGGGGGTGAGGTCGTGCTGTGTCTAGGAGAGCCATTACACGAAGCCCTCGGCCGAGGCAAGGAGATTTACTGGTAGGTATTCCAGTAGTATCTCAGGGTGTTCTGGGCTACACTCCGACACGACTTGTACCGCTTTTGGGGGTCTGACTTTTACCAACCCCCTAGGCCCGCCATGCGATGCTCATAGACGAACGGACCGGACTGCACGGATATTGTCACTGACAGGCTCAGTAGGGTTGTCAGGCTGAGTTCGCTCACAGACATCCCTTTTAGTCAATACCTGGTAGCCCGTTACGTATTGGCTTATACTTCTGACGTGCTAGTGGTTAAATCCACAACCAAGGTGTTGACGAGTCTTTAGAGTCCCCCACATTCAGTTACTCAGCTTTCGGGCGAAAGGTTGTAGAGGCCGTATGGAGATATGGCAGGGTCCGATCAGATACGTGCGGTATTGCACGGATCCGGATCGGACAGTTTGTACTATAGGCCGTATGGTTATATGGCAGGGTTCGATCAGATACGTGCGGTATTGCACGGATCAGGATCGAACAGATATTACTAGCCGGTTTTGGTATAAGCCGGATTCTAGTAAAGTACTGTGGAGATTTAGTCTCATTGCATTTGTATTTCGGTCGAAATACAGATGCGGGTGTGTATGCACAGTATCGGGGTTTTCCTGTAATTTATTACGGGACCAGTTTTCTGGAGTTGCCAGTTTGCTTTCCGTTTCGGCCAATTTCCATTGTTCCGTTCATTGGCCGAAGATTGGTGGAGGAGGGCTTATTTGCATTGTTGCAAATAAGCATTTGTGGAGGGGGTCTTTGCATATTATCATGTCATGATTCTTGTCCCATCATTTGACTTGATCACTTCATGATGGCTTGACTTTGTAAGCATCATGGTTGTTGATGATGAGGTTGGTGGAAGATGGTTGAGTGTGGGTTTTGATTTGGTGTGACCTTATCATTATCTTTTCTTTTTATCCATGAATTAATCATTCCAATTTTTCTCCACCCCTTTTTTTGAGTGGGCCGGCCACTGTTGCAGGGAGGGAGGTTTATTTTTGAGTGAAAAATTTCTTCATGCATTTTGTGTGGGCCCCTCCCATTGTGTGTGTGCTGAGAAATGATTAATTCCTTTTTGCATGAAGTTAATTTATGCACTCTTCATACCATTTTCCAGTGAGCACAAATGGCTTTTGGCCGAGCCATTTTTGCAATGCATGCTTCATGTTCATTCCCAGCAAGCCTCCATGGATTTTTCTTTCACTTCAATTCCTCCACAAAAGGCAACTCCATAATCCCAAATGAGACATGTAATCCACATTATATTCTACAGCAAATCTTGGGCACGTCGACCAGCCAGCTTCGTGCCCGAGTTGCCTCGGCATTGAGGTGGGAGCCCGTAAAAGAAGTAGGCGATGTGGTGCACTTCCGGCGACGAGGAGGAGACGGCACATTCCGCAGGAGATCGGGACGACGACGAGAAGACCGGAGGACTCGGATCTGTCGGTATATCTCTCTTCCCTTTCTTGTAGATTGCTAGGACTAGTTAGTGGTTCGATCCGGGTATTAGTGCGCGGCGGTTTGCCAGTTCAGTAAAATTAAAGTTTATCACCGCTTCCGCATTTGGCCGTCGGATTGACGGCCGGGGCGCCGTCGGATTGACGGCCGTGGCGCCGCCGTGCACTTACATTTGTGGCACTGTTCGGACCGCTGTCTTCTTGATTCTGGCGGTCATGGCGTTTTTCTGAACCCACTTCAGAGGCTTGAAGGAATTGCTGATTCTTACGTCCGACTCAGCCGTCGTCATGGGGAAACCCTGCACTTGGAACTTCACATGGTTCCATTTGGCCGAAGCCTTGGCCCTCTTGTTGGCTCGATACCTGAGCCGCTTCTGCCTTAACTTTTCTGTTCTAAGTGCCTGGCAGACTTTGGCCCTTTGGGAAGACGCCGCAGACCGGGCGATGGAGGGCCTTGGAGATACGCTCGATTGTGCATTTGTTAGAGTTATCGTCTGAGCTCGTCCGCAACATTGGATATTGCCCTTTATACCGGAGTTCTTGCCCCCCGCTGGAGCACCAGAGAATCGTTCACACACCGTCTTGAGTTTCGGTTGTGGTGCCTTGGCGATCACGACATTCGGCCTCTTGCCCCTCGAGACCGGCTTGGCTGCCTGTTACGCCGGGATCTCCGCCAGATGAGCGCTTCCGGCAGGGTAGATGATGATGGAGCCAAACTGGCGGGGCGGTTCCTCCCACTGTCGACTGAGGCTTGCGGGGAGAACCACACGAGCATTGATCTTGACCACGTACGGAATCGGGGTCACGTTGGAAGCTGAATTCGTCTGGGGAGACATTGTCGTCGAAGGTTGATTGCTTGAAAATCTGCATTAAAAAGCATTATTTTTAGTATAAATACAGGTATGTATATTGATTGAGTTCGCATGAACGTTTAACCCGAAATATGGGAGGAGAGATTGGTCCCACCGGGCGTGCCAGAATCTGTAGGGTGTTTTTTCGTCACCCCATTGAGATGGGAATACGCGTACGCTTGTCAGGCGTACTACAGATTTCCCCTGCCCAGGGTAGGCCGGGGTTTAATGATTGTGGGGATCCGAATCTCCGGCAGCCGCGGACTAAGCTGCCGTTAATTACCCCTCGCCTTTGGGGCGAGGGAACCTCCGATTAATGGGTATGCGAACTCAATGTGCGGTGTGCGTGTGTTTTGTTTTGAAAGGGGGGTTTTGGATATATCGGGAGCCACGCAGAGTTTTTACGGGGGTCCCGCTACCCGGATAGCGGGCTGGGGGTCAAGGGGGCTAGCAGCCCCCTTGCGGGGTTCGGGGCAGCGCCCCGGCCCGAAAATTTTTTTGAGGGGGAGAATGTTGCGGAGTATGTGTATGTGTACATTTGTATACATATGTATATATATACATGTATATATAAATAAAGGGGAAAAGGGCATCCAAAGGATGCGTGGGGCAGCACCTTGGGCGCTGTGCGCTTAGGTGCTGTGCGCTCAGGCGCAAGCGCGCCACGTGTCGGCACGTGGGCGCTTTGCGCATGAGCGCTGCGCGCAGGTGCGCAAGCGCGCCACGTGTAGGCACGGGAGCGCTTTGCGCACTTGCGCAAGCGTGCAGGTGCGCAAGCGCGCGCGCCACGTGTCGGCACGCGGGCGCTTTGCGCACTTGCGCAAGAGCGCAGGTGCGCAAGCGCGCGCGCGCCACGTGTCGGCACGCGGGCGCTTTGCGCACTTGCGCAAGCGCTTAGGTGCGCAAGCGCGCGCAGCGCGCCACGTGTCGGCACGCGGGCGCTTTGCGCACTTGCGCAAGCACGCTGGTGCGCAAGCGCGCGCGCCACGTGTCGGCACGCGGGCGCTTTGCGCACTTGCGCTGCGCGCTGCTAAAACAAATTTCTCAGAAGAGAAATCAGAGAGGAGTTGGACTCCTGAGTGTGTGTGTTTTCTTTTTTTTTTTTTTTGGGTTTAGTGAACGATGTTCTTCTTCCTCCTGTTGCTTGCTGGATCTTGAAGATCAAGAGATGTGAAATCTCAAAATCTCTTCTTTTTCAGATCTAATGATAGATCCAAGTTCCCCTTTGTGGGTTTTGTGGTGAAAAACTAATTTGTTTTGAAAAAGGAAGAGTAAAACTCTTGATTTAATTCAAGAGAAAGAAGAAGGTTTTGGAACCTTGAAGATGGAAGAAAGAGCTCAGCTCTGAGACTTTTTTGTTTGGAGAGAGAGGAAATTATTGAGATATTTCATTATCTTTTGCCTTTATAGGCTATACATTTTACACATAGCCCCTTGGGCTTCACAAAATGGCATTTTGCCTATCCCATGGCTCATGTGGCATTTCTTTTTGCACATAAGCCATGGGCTTTACAAAAATTTGGCTTTATGCCTATTTTTCTTACATTTATCCGAAAATAAAATAAAAGAAATACAACAAAATTATTTATTACAAAATTTTTATCTTGGCATGGGGGGAGGCCGGCCGCTCCATGTTCAGGCTCGACCTGGGCATGGGCCCACTGGGTCTGGGCTTGGGCCCACTTGGCTTGGGGTTGACTTGGATTTTGACTTGGTCAACCGGGGTGTAAATTTTTACCCCAACAGTTAGGTTAGCAAAGATCCAAAGTAAAACAAACTTAGTGGACTTTAGTCAATGCATCCACAAGCTTCCACAAGCTTCATGCATTATCTAATTTTCCACTAATTTTGTAATTACTTTTAAACATTAAACCTAACATAACAAATAGCATGGTGTAAGTCTCATACACCCATGAAAGATGTATCATCAACCATGATACAAAAAAGAAAACACATTTTAATATATATCACATATATATTAAAGTTGTGCACATGTGAGAAAAATCCTTAAGTGAACAAATGTTAGTTAATGTAAATTAGTATATCTAATATACAATTATACACTAAATTATTAAATCAACACTTGACTTAATAATCCGGTCATATCTCATATAACCGATTAACATCCATTGTATCGACTTATCGAATCAACACTTGATTCGATAACCCGGCTATATCATATATAACCGACCGATACAAAAAGCCACGAGAATAGAATACGGTATCACATACACGCATTATTCTTGGTCCCGCACATATCACATACGTGCTCCTATTTCGTTTTGCCTAAGCCAGTAAAACCTCTATGTAGGACTCTAAAGACTCGTCAATACGCCGGCAGTAGGTGATGATCACATCAAGCACCCACAAGCCGTCAGCGGTACTAGCTGGACGTAACGGCCACCCGGGTATTGAGCGATCAGAAGATCAGCAAGCAAGCCCGCTCCAACTCCTGTAAAAGCCTGCCGGTAACACTTCCCGTACAGTCCGGTCTCCTCATCTGATATGTCGCATATCAAGTCTAGGTGTGGTAAACGTCAGACCCCAATAACCGATAAGTCGTGCCGATGTGAGGCTCATAACGGGTCGAGAAACTACTGGTAACACTTACCAGTAAATCTCTAAATCAGCCCTGGCCAGGGACTTCCCTGTTATGGCCAATCGAGCACAGCGCAACATCAACCCCCAATACCGGGAGAGACGAAACCCCTCCTATCGCTCATTGCCTCCATGTGACTCGGGACTGTACCCAAAAAACACCATTTTGCATGCCCTCATGGACGTGGTAAGGTGGAAATCAAAGCACAGTGGGAATCACACAAGACTCTATGACGATCTCAAGTCTACAGACTAACCTGCACAAGTGTCACTAGAGAACTGTCATCTGACGTGAGGTATAATACCATCTGGGAGTTCTCGGTGAGTCCGTCCAGTGTACCCAGTCTCCACTGAGCACCCGTATACCATCTCTGATGTCAAACACCAATGGATATGGGATCATCTATTGCCCATCTCATGGGTCGAGAAGCGTATACGCTAGTCTACTCTGGTATATTGATGCCCTGTCTCGATACACCCATGACTAGGAAAATTAAAGGATGTACTTATGGACTACACTGTCCCTACTAGTATGATCCGCATCATAGTCCAGATAGTCAAGTACACATCCTAAGGGCTTTACCAACATGTAACTATAAGACAGTATCAAGAGACAAGTATACATGTTAAGATAAAGAGCAACCAGATAGCATACTATCATATCGAGCAAGAAAGTCCTCTCTATATATGTCCAAGCATCCAATATAATATACATCATCTGTACAATACTGGCCTCTAGGGCATATATACAACTAACAATCTCCCACTTGCACTAGGGCCAGCTGCTGTAGTATCGCATACCTAGCATCCCGAAGAGTCTCTCAAACTGTATCTGGGGAATGGCCTTCGTGAGTGGGTCCGCAGTATTGTTCTTCGTGTCAACCCTCCTGACCTCGATCTCCCGGCGATCAACTATCTTCCGGATCAGGTTATACCGCCTGAGAATATGCCTGGATCGCTGATGGGACCTGGTTTCCTTGGCCAAAGCCACCGCTCCATTGTTATCGCAATACAAAGGTATTGGATGCTCAATGGATAGAACCACTCCAAGTTCAGTAATGAACTTCTTGATCCGGACAGCCTCTTTGGCAGCATCGTTGGCAGCGATGTATTCAGCCTCCATCGTCGAGTCTGCCACGGTTTCCTGCTTGGAACTCTTCCCGCTAACCGCCCCTCCGTAAAGGGTAAAGACAAATCCCGAGTGTGACTTAGAGTCGTCCTTATCACTCTGGAAGCTCGAATCGGTAAAGGACTCCACTTGGAGTTCTCCGTTACCATACACCAAGAGCATCTCTTTAGTCCTTCGCAAGTACTTGAGAATGCTCTTCACAGCATTCCAGTGACTCTCTCCAGGATCATCTTGATACCTACTCACTACACTTAGTGAGTATGCTACATCGGGTCTGGTACATAGCATCGCGTACATGATAGAGCCTACAGCCGAAGCATAGGGTATCCCTTGCATGCGAGCTCTCTCCAAATCAGTCTTGGGAGACATCTCTTTGGAGAGAGTGAGTCCAGAGATCGTGGGTAAGTTTCCACGCTTGGATTCTTCCATACTAAACCTCTTTAGTATGGTGTCAATGTACTTGGATTGGGACAATCATAATATCCTTTTAGATCTATCTCTATAGATTATAATTCCCAATATGCAGGAGGCATCACCTAGATCTTTCATTGAGAATCTTTGTGATAAGAAGAGCTTGACCAATTGCAACATAAGAATGTCATTTCTTATCAAGAGTATGTCGTCCACGTACAATACGAGGAAGATAACCTTACTCTCTGCCACCTTCTTGTAGATACAAGGTTCATCTACGTTTTTGATGAAATCAAACTCTTTGATAACGACTTCAAAGCAGATGTTCCAACTCCGCGATACTTGCTTTAATCTATAAATGGATTTAAGCAGCTTGCACACCTTCCCGCTGCTCCCACTATCTATGAAGCCCTCTGGCTGAGTCATGTACACGCACTCTTCAAAATCACCGTTTAGAAAGGCGGTCTTAACATCCATTTGCCAGATTTCGTAGTCATGATATGCAGCGATGGCAAGCATGATCTGGATGGATTTAAGCATAGCCACTGGAGAAAAGGTTTCGTTATAGTCTACACCCGGTCTTTGACGAAAACCCTTTGCAACAAGTCTAGCTTTGAAAGTCTCCACTTTCCCATCTACACCAAGTTTTTCCTTGAAGATCCACTTGCTCCCAATAGGATTTACCCCTTCAGGAGCAACTTCCAAAGTCTATACTTTGTTGGTGTACATGGATTCCATCTCGGACCGCATTGCATCCAGCCATTTCACATAGTCTCCACTCGTGATGGCCTGCTCGAAACTAGTTGGGTCATCATCAGCCATGATGCAATCCTCACTTCCACCATCCATGAGAAAACCGTAGTATCTCTCAGGTGGGTGAGAAATCCTACTAGATCGGCGGAGTGGCTGGGGTTCATCGGGAACTACCGAATCCTCTGGTTCCACCAAATCTTCTGTTGTGGTTTGTACAGCTGGAACCTCTTCCAGTTCTACCTCAGATCCACTAATCTCTTTTGCAAGAAATTTCTTTTCTAAAAAGGAGGCGTGTTGAGCAACAAACACCCTTTGTTCCTCATCGTGGTAGAAGATATACCCTCGCGAATGCTTGGGATATCCAACAAACTTACACAAAACAGACCTTGCCTCGAGTTTGTCCGGTTTTTGTCTTTTGACATAGGCCGGGCAACCCCATATTTTAATAAAATTAAGATATGGTCTCTTCCCCTCCCATATCTCATATGGGGTGGTAGGCACAGATTTGGTAGGAACCTTATTCAGTAGGTATACTGCTGTCTCCAGTGCATATCCCCAGAAGGAAATAGGTAACTCAGCTATACTCATCATAGAGCGTACCATATCTAATAGGGTGCGGTTCCTCCGTTCCGATACACCGTTGTGCTGTGGTGTATATGGAGGAGTTAGCTGAGAGAGAATCCCATTCTTTTTTAGGAAGTCCAGGAATTCATTGCTCAAGTATTCACCTCCTCGATCAGATCGAAGGATTTTAATATTTTTCCCGGTTTGGTTCTCGACTTGTTTATATTCTCTAAATTTCTCAAAAGCTTCTAATTTGTGTTTCATCAGGAACACATATCCGAATCTAGAGAGATCGTCAGTGAATGTAATGAAGTACGAAGAACCATCCCTGGCATGTGTAGACATGGGACCGCATACATCACTATGTATCAGTCCCAAGTGTTCGGTAACTCTTTCTTCGTGTCCCGTAAACGGAGTTTTGGTCATCTTGCCTTTGAGACATGACTGGCAAGTGTCATAAGATGAAAATTCGAACGGTTTCAAATATCCATCCTTATGCAACTTAGCTAGTCGTGTCGCATTGATGTGACCCAGTCTATAATGCCACAAGAAGGATTCGTTCAGTTCTGAACTCTTCCTCTTGTGTGTGTTTGTTATGCTTGATTTAGAACATAAATGCCATTGCACAACGTGCCTGATCCAACCAACTTTTGGTTAAGGAAAATGTTCATAACATTATCCTGTAATACAAAATTATATCCCTCTTTACTCAACAAAGAAACCGATATAATGTTGCATATCAGGTTCGGCATGTAATAGCATTCGTTCAGAATCAATGTATTACCAGTTGGCAATACAAGGTGATATTCCTCGACGGTTTTAGCTGCAACAATTGCACCATTTCCAACCCTTATGTCTTTATCACCTTCTCCAAGTTCTCTACCTTTCCTAAACCCATGTAACTGATTACATATATGGGATCCTGACCCGGTATCTAATACCCAGGACGTAGAGCAAATAGAGAAACAGTTCTCTGTAACGAACACACCCGAAGAAAATGCATCAACATATACTTTCTTCATTCGGGTGGCATGGGAATCCTGGTATTCCCCTATATCCTGTTCAGTCTTATAACTTTTATAAGAAAGAACGGAACCAACGTTCCCCAGCACAGTATAACATGCGGGTTCAGTCAATACATCCATATTATTATCTTTATTAAGGCATGATATGGTCGCTACCTGGAGAGAGAGAGAAGAAAACACTTTAGCGTATGCTCTTGCAAGATCAGATTGGTTATTATTTTATCTAATCAGGATGGCTCCCACTGTTTTTATCAAATCTTCCTTCAAACCCTAAAAGGAAAGACTAGCCGGGATTAATTACACCCTACAATTTCGCCAATCTTTCAGCCAGGCCAGTGTCGGTACTTTGAGGGAGGTTCCCCGTGCTTTCGTACGGACCTAATTAAAGTAAATCTCGTTTTCCCAGAGGCGTAACCCCGTTGACACCTTTCTAGACACCTACTTGATCGGCTAATTGTCCTGTGTAAAACTCTCCCAGGAGTAACAATTACTCGCAGTGGGTATCGGGATCCAACTATCTCATAGAAGGTATGCAATCTCATTGCAAATTTCAACACTTGAAATTCCCGATAATATTTTGCCCCAAGCATCCCATGACCTTGACGGAGGTCAACAAACCACAGGGTGCAAGTCAAGTTCAACCCGTCATTTCTTGATTGAATCAAACCCACCTGCACGACCCTTGACGGAGGTCAACAAGGTCCTACGACTACCCTAATCCAATCTGCATCATATGCATAAGCAGATAAATACTAGTTAGCTACCGCACACTACGCCTTGACGGAGGTCAACAAACGTAGCACGAATACTAAGTAGGACTTATCTGAAATGACGGAGGGCTACGACAGGTTTTTCTGAAAACCTATTGCGTAATGAACTTGATATCATTGTAGAATCAAGTGAATTTTGAAATAGAGTGATTTTGAGGCTTTCATTAGTTTTGCTAAAGAGGTCACTCCCGGTGAAGGGATCTCGGCTCTTTCCTCATCGAATAAGGTGCAGGACATATCATATATATCACTATGCAAAGCAAAAACCCCAAAAGCAATCAAAAACAAACCGAGTGTTGTAGCATCTGCCGGTTTTGCTAAAGAGGTCACTCCCGGTGAAGGGATCTCGGCTCTTTCCTCATCGAATAAGGTGCAGGATATATCATATATATCGCTATGCAAAGCAAAAACTGTAGCTACCCTTTTTCAAAATTTGATTCTACAACATCTTTTATGTTTCTTTTCTTTCATTAATCACATTAATGAAGTCCCATCATTTAAGTTACCTAAACATCATAGATAAATACGACGTACACTTATGCCATCCGCATTCGCCTCGATGTCCCCTCGTGCACCGTTAGGTTAGGTAACTAACGGCAGAGCGGGGCAGGGCTAGCGCGGGTGTAAAACATAAGTAACGTCTATATAATATATCATATATACTATATACAGTATCTATCACAACATATCAAATGATCACATCACAGATATCGCAGCAGAAGAAAATATGGAACATTGGATATACTAGGACGTCCGTGTTTTCTTTTGAGCCTCTATAAAACACGGATTCCACGGTCGCGATGAATAGCCAAATCCACACCCCTAGACCCCTACGGAGCGGCAAGCAACCCTTCCAATTCTAGAGTTAGGAGACCCGGACTCGACTCCTCGAGTTGGTCTCCCACTGGAGAACCCGGTTACTTGTGCTCTCCTCCTTGGGTCTATCCTAGTGCGGAAAAGTAAATAATATACAAATGGCGACATCAACCTCATCCCGAAAGTGCCCCAATAAAAGAATATTACATACATTTAATTTTACATGAATGAAAATAAAAACTCTCATCTCACATAAAACCCCCCGGCTATTCAGAACGCGACGATCCAATATAACATATCCAGCAACACATAACATCACATGTCATCAACGTAAGTAAATATTCGTATCCCAATTGTCGTTGACATATAGCAACGAAACCGGCGATATCACATATTACACTTACGGTCACAGAAAAGAAAGTGTAAAACTACAACATTGGAATCCACAATCTCTTTAGACATCGTAAATCCGAAATATCACATACTTCGCATTTCATGCCTAACTATATGAATTCCACATATTGTATCACATTCCAGATAAATAGACAGTATTAAACTTTCCGATCGAATAATCAAATACCCAAGATTTCCTTAATAGCTCAACACTTGAGCGGAGTTCAAAAATTCCAGAATACGTCACAGTACCAACGGTCCAGCCGTAGAAGGGTCAAGCCAACGCCTCACATGTGGCACGCCGTACTGCCCCAAACCCTAAGGTTCAAAAGGCAGTTCAAGACGGTCACATAATCGAGTTAAGGTTTGTTATCTTCTAGAGGGTCCATCGCGTTACTTGCACGTTTTTCCGAAAGATCTAAACTCAAGAAAAATTCAACACTTGAAAGTTTTTCGTGCCGGGAAAAATTGAGTTAATGATATCCGTTCGAACATTTTAATACTTTCTAAATTATCCGGAAAACAGCACGAAATTAAATATTCCGATCGAATCAACGAATACAAAATAAACCCCAGAACACTCAACACTTGAGTCAGTTTAAAAATACCCAGAAAATATAAATCACAGAAATATAGATTATAGTGCAAAAATGAGGGAATATATCCTCTGTACTGCCGCGGATCCGTGGCCCAAGCGCGGTACGGCCGCGGTTCCGCGGCGGTTTGGATGTATTATACTCTCGTTTTTCACTACAATTCTTATATTTCCCTGCTGATTTTTTTAGGCATTTTTAATTCAGAAAAATCACAGTTTTCAAAAATTATCCAGAGAAGGGTTCAAAACGTCGTTTCGGGGTTCGATCGGAGTTTTAACTTCGTATACACGTCGCCTAATGCTCTAGCTAGGCTCTGATACCACTGTAGGGTTACTAGACACTCTAACAAGGTTCTACAATGCATCAAACATGCCCGATTAAAATTTTAGCCGTGCCTAACAACCCTAAACAAGATCATTGCTAGAAAATTAGGGTTTCACATGCAAGTAAATAGCATCTACGACTAAGTGAATACGAAATAAAACCTTTGTAGATCGGTCCTTCACTTCATTAGCTCCTTGTTGAAGTCCCTTCGCTGCGATCGTGGTTCTACCGGTCTCTTGCATGGCTTCACGAGACGAAAGAAGCGTCCTTGCTTGAAGTCTTCGAGGCCGAAGAAGATCTACGTCGAGGGAATACCAACTCAAGCTACTACTTCACTAACTAGAGAATTAGTGAAGCAAACACCCTAAACTAAAGTGCTAGTCTAGTAGAGGATGGAGAAATAGGAAGTGGGTTCTCTTTAGAATTTTATTTCTCACAATCTTTTGCTCTCTTTTTAAAACCCTAGCAAGCTTTTTCTTTTTGCTCAAAGAAGAAGAAGATGAACAAAAGAAAAAGATGAGGATAATGATCAAGTGAGTGAGCTAACCATGGTGAGTGAGTATCATATACTAACTCATGTAGAGACTTAATCATGGCTAAGTGTGATGGTTAGGTTAGCAAAGATCCAAAGTAAAAACAAACTTAGTGGACTTTAGTCAATGCATCCACAAGCTTCCACAAGCTTCATGCATTTTCTAATTTTCCACTAATTTTGTAATTACTTTTAAACATTAAACCTAACATAACAAATAGCATGGTGTAAGTCTCATACACCCATGAAAGATGTATCATCAACCATGATACAAAAAGAAAACACATTTTAATATATATCACATATATATTAAAGTTGTGCACATGTGAGAAAAATCCTTAAGTGAACAATTGTTAGTTAATGTAAATCAGTATATCTAATATACAATTATACACTAAATTATTAAATCAACACTTGACTTAATAATCCGGTCATATCTCATATAACCGACTAACATCCATTGTATCGACTTATCGAATCAACACTTGATTCGATAACCCGGCTATGTCATATATAACCGACCGATACAAAAAGTCGCGAGAATAGAATACGGTATCACATACACGCATTATTCTCGGTCCCGCACATATCACATACGTGCTCCTATTTCGTTTTGCTTGAGCCAGTAAAACCTCTATGTAGGACTCTAAAGACTCGTCAATACGCCGGCAGTAGGTGATGATCACATCAAGCACCCACAAGCCGTCAGCGTTACTAGCTGGACGTAACGGCCACCCGGGTATTGAGCGATCAGAAGATCAGCAAGCAAGCCCGCTCCAACTCCTGTAAAAGCCTGCCGGTAACAATTCCCGTACAGTCCGGTCTCCTCGTCTGATATGTCGCATATCAAGTCTAGGGGTGGTAAACGTCAGACCCCAATAACCGATAAGTCGTGCCGATGTGAGGCTCATAACGAGTCGAGAAACTACTGGTAACACTTACCAGTAAATCTCTAAATCAGCCCTGACCAGGGACTTCCCTGTTATGGCCAATCGAGCACAGCGAAATATCAACCCCCAATACCGGGAGACACGAAACCCCTCCTATCGCTCATTACCTCCATGCGACTCGGGACTGTACCCAAAAAACACCGTTTTGCACGCCCTCATGGACGTGGTAAGGTGGAAATCAAAGCACAGTGGGAATTACACAAGACTCTATGACGATCTCGGGTCTACAGACTAACCTGCACAAGTGTCACTAGAGAACTGCCATCTGACGTGAGGTATAATACCATCTGGGAGTTCTCGGCGAGTCCGTCCAGTGTACCCAGTCTCCACTGAGCACCCGTATACCATCTCTGATGTCAAACACCAATGGATATGGGATCATCCATCGCCCATCTCATGGGTCGAGAAGCGTATACGCTAGTCTACTCTGGTATATCGATGCCCTGTCTCGATACACCCATGACTAGGAACATTAAAGGATGTACTTATGGACTACACTGTCCCCACTAGTATGATCTGCATCATAGTCCAGGTAGTCAAGTACACATCCTAAGGGCTTTACCAACATGTAACTATAAGACAGTATCAAGAGACAAGTACACATGTTAAGATAAAGAGCAACCAGATAGCATACTCATATCGAGCAAGAAAGTCCTCTCTATATATGTCCAAGCATCTAATATAATATACATCATCTGTACAATACTGGCCTCTACGACATACATACAACTAACGGTCAATGTACCTGTACTGTGAAAGTCCCAATATCCTCTTAGATCTATCACAATAGATCTGGATCCTCAGAATGTACGAGGCATCACCCATGTTTTTCATGGAGAACTTCCATGACAAGAATCTTTTGACTGATTGTAGCATACGAATGTCATTTCCTATCAGGAGAATGTCATCCACGTACAATACGAGAAATACCACAGTTCTCGCTACAATCTTACTATAAATGCATGGTTCATCTGGATTTTTGATAAAGTCAAATTTTTTGACCGTTTCATCAAAGCTGATGTTCCGTTCCAACTCCGCGATGTCTGCTTTAATTCATAAATGGATTTAAGCAACTTGCACACTTTTCCGCTGCTCCCACTCTCTATGAAACCCACTGGTTGATCCATATAAATAAACTCTTCTAAATTTTCATTCAGAAAAGCAGTCTTTACGTCCATCTGCCAAATTTTATAATCATGGAAGGAAGCAATGGCATATAGGATCTGAATGGATTTTGAAAGTGTACGTTAGCACCACCACTGGGTTTTACTAGCATCAAGCATGCTGTTTTTAAAATTTTCGGGGTGCTAATCTACACTAACCAAGATCTTAAACTAGATGATTAGGGTTTAACCAAGATATCACAAACTATACATTAAGAGATGGATGGTTACAACCTTTGTAGACCATGTCCTTCTCTTCTAAAACTCCGGGTTTTAGTCCACGCGACTCCACTAGGCTCCACTTGAAGGTTGAACGAACTTTCTCCGATGACCTCTGTACCGAAGATGATCCACCCGAAGTCCGCTAATCCAAGCTACCCTTTCACTAAACTCTTTAGTGAAGGAAACACACTACACCAAAGCGCTAATCTAGTGTAGGATAATGAAGTAGGGGTTATATTTGCTCACTAGGGTTCTCACAAGCTCAAGGGTTCACAACTCATGTGAGGGATTGAGCTTGGAGCTGGAGGTGAATAAGATGGAGAAAGCTAGAGAGCAACTCATCACATGAGCTCAACTCAAGAAAATGGCTAAGTGTGGAATAAAGTGTAGAATGGCTCATCCAAAGCTCACACATTATTGAAGCATACAATTTTTAACACTTAAAAATTGTAAAAATTGTAGCCATGGTTCAATAGTGCAATCAAATGAATATAATATAGAATAAGCCATGCTATGCCCATGCCTCCAAAGTCTCCCTATTTATCATCTCAATTTCTATTTTCTAAATATATATATATATATATATATATATATATATATAAGCATATAATTAGTGAGCAATAATATTAGTCAATATACAATTATATCAAATATAAATATATATCATATTATTAAATCAACACTTGATTTAATAATCCGGTTATATCATATATAACCGACTAATATCATTTATGTGTATATCACATTATCAAATCAACACTTGATTCAATAATTCGGTTATATCACATATAACCTAACTGATAACAAATAACCGCCAGATTACAATACGGTATCTCATACTCGTATTTAATCAGGCTCCCCGCACATATCAACATATGTGCCCTACTTCGTTTCGTTTGAAACAGGAAACTTCTAAAGACTCGTCAATACGCCAGCAGTAGGTGATGATCACATCAGCCACCCACAAGCCATCAGTGGTACTAGCTGGATGTAACGGTTACCCAGGCATTGAGCGATTAGAAGATCAACAAGCAAGCTTGTCCAAACTCCCATGAAGCCTATAGGTAACACTTATCGTACAGTCTGGTCTCTTCGTCTGATATGTTGCATATCGAGTCTAGGGGTGGTAACGTCAGACTCCAATAACTTGATAAGTCATGCCGATGTATGGCTCATAATGGTTCGAGAAATTACTGATAACACTTACCAGGAAATCTCATCAACAGCCCTGGCCAGGGACTTACTGTTATAGCCAATCGAGTATAGCGCAACATCAACTCCCAATACCAGGACAGACGAAACCCCTCCTATCGCTCATTGTCTCCATGTCACTCAAGGTTGTACCCAAAATCCACCTGTTTGCACAACTCCTTTGAGCCATGGTGGGGAGGAAATCAAAGCACAGTGGGAGCCACACAAGACTCTATGACAATCTCGGGTCTACAGACTAACCTGTACCAGTGTCACCAGAGACTGCTATCTGACGATAGGTATAGTACCAACTAGGAGTTCTCAGCGAGTCCTGTTCGGTGTACCCATTCTCTAATGAGCACCTGTGTATAATCTTTGATGTCAAACACCAATGGATATGGGATCAACCATCGCCCCATAAAGGGTCAAGAAACGTACATACTAGTCTACTCTGGAATATCAATGCCCTGTCTCGATATTCCCTCGACTAGGAACAATTGAAGGATGTGCTTGTGGACTACCCAGGTCCCAGTAGTATGATCCGCATCATAGTCCTGGTAGTCAAGCCAATATCCTAAGAGCTTTATCAACATGTATATGAGAGATGGTATAATAATACCAGTGAACATGTTAAGATAAAGGCAACCAGATAACATATTATCATGTCGAGCAAGAAAGTCCTCCATATATATGTCCAAGCATCCACTATATCATACAATAATGGCCTCTAGGGCATACATATCGCCAACAATCTCCCACTTGCACTAAGGCCAGTTTTTATAGTATCTCATACCCAACATCCCAAAAAATCTCTCGAATAGTATCTGGGGGAGGGCCTTTGTGAGTGGATCCGCTGTGTTATCCTCTGTGTCAACTCTCCTGACCTCGATCTCCCGAAGATCAAGTATCTCCCTGATCAGGTGATGCCGCCTAAGAATATGTCTGGATCGTTGATGGGACCAGGGTTCCTAGGCCAAACCCACAGCTCCATTGTTATCACAATACACAGGTATTGGATTCTCAATGGTAGGAACCGCACCAAGTTAAGTTATGAACTTGTTCATCTAGACAGCCTTTTTGGTAGCATCGTTGGTAGCGATGTATTCAGCCTCCATCGTCGAGTCTGCTACAGTATCTAGCTTGGAACTCTTCCAACATATCGTCCCTCCATAAAGGGTAAAGACAAAACCCGAGAGCGACATACTGTCGTCCTTATCACTCTGGAAGCTCGAATCGGTAATGGACTCCATCTGGAGTTCACCGTTACCATACACCAAGAACATCCCTTTGGTCCTTCTCAAGTACTTAAGAATGTTCTTCACAGCTGTCCAGTATTTCTCCCCAGGATCTGTTTGATACCTACTCACTACACCTATTGAGTAAGCTACATCCGGTCTGGTACACAACATTGCATACATGATTGACCCGACTGCTGAAGCATAGGTATCCCTTGCATGCGAGCTCTCTCCAAATCAGTCTTGGGAGACATCTTTTTGTAGAGAGTAATTCCTTAATAAGCGGGTACATTACCACGCTTAGAATCTTCCATACTAAATCTCTTTAGTATGGTGTCTATGTACGTGGATTGGGACAATCCCAACATCCGTCTAGATCTATCTCTATAGATCTATATCCCCAAGATGTAGGAGGCATCACCTAGATCTTTCATGGAGAACATGTGTGATAAGAAGAGCTTGACCAAGTGTAGCATAGGAACAACGTTTCCTATCAAGAGTATGTCATCCACGTACAATACGAGGAAGAAAACCTTACTCTCTACTACCTTCTTATATATACATGGTTCATCTATATTTTGATGAAGTCAAACTCTTTGACAGCTTTATCGAAACAGATGTTCTATCTCCGCGATACCTGCTTTAATCCGTAGATTGATTTAAGCAGCTTGCACATGCTTCCGCTGCTCCCACTGTCAACGAAGCCCTCTGGCTGTGTCATGTACACGCTCTCTTCTAAATTACCATTTAGAAAAGCGGTCTTGATGTCCAACTGCCATATTTCGTAGTCATGGTATGCAGCAACGGCAAGTAGGATCCTGATGGACTTAAGTATAGCCACTGGAGAAAAGGTTTCATCATAGTTGACACCTGGTCGTTGACGAAAACTTTTTGCTACAAGTCTAGCTTTGAAATTCTCAACTTTTCCATCTACACCAATTATCTTCTCAAGATCCACTTGCTCTCGATGGGTTTTACCCTTTCAGGAGCAACTTCCAAAGTCCATACTTTGTTGGTGTACATGGATTCCATCTCAGATCGCATAGCATCCAGCCATTTCACAGAGTCTCCACTTGTGATGGCCTGCTCGAAACTAGTTGGGTCATCATCTTTCATAATGCAATCCTCGCTCCCACTGTCTATGAGAAAACCATAGTATCTCTCAGGTGGATGAAGAACCCTACTAGATCTGCGGATTGACTGAGGTTCGTCGGGGACTATTGAATCCTCTGGCTCCACCTTGCCTTGAGGTTGTCCGGATTTTTCTTTGTAACATAGGCCGGACAACCCTATATCTTAACTCGTTTAAGAGATGGTCTCTTCCCATTCCATATCTCATATGGAGTGGTAGGCAACGGATTTGGTCGCAACTCTATTCAATAAGAATGCAGCTATCTCAAGTGCATAACCCCAAAAGGAAATAGGCAACTCAACATTACTCATCATAGAGCATACCATATCTAATAGGGTGCTATTCCTCCGCTCCGATACTCCGTTGTGCTGTGGTGTATATGGAAGAGTAAGCTGAGAGAGAATCCCATTCTCTTTTAAGTAGTCTCTGAATTTCGTGCTCAAGTATTCTCCTCCCCGATCAGATCGAAAGATTTTAATACTTTTACCCGTTTGGTTCTCAACTTCGTACTTATATTCCTTGAATTTGTCAAAAGATTCAGATTTGTGTTTCAACAGGAACACATGTCCGAATCTTGAGCGATCATCGGTGAATGTAATAAAGTACGAGGAACCATTCCTGGCATGTGTAGACATAGGACCGTATACAACACTATGTATCTGTCCAAGAGTTCAGTAGCTCTTTCTCCGTGTCCAGTAAATGGAGATTTGGTCATCTAGCCTTTGAGCCATGACTGGTAAGTTTCATAAGATGTAAATTTGAACGGATTCAAATATGAATCCTTATGCAACTCAGCTAGTCTTGTCGCATTGATATGACCTAGTCTACAATGCCACAAGAAGGCTTCGTTCATTTCTGAACTGTTCCTCTTATGTGTGTTCTGTATACTTAGAACTGTTTTGTGATTTAGAACGTATATACCGTTATTTAACGTACCATACCCAATCAACATTTGATTTAGGAAAATATTCACAATATTTTTGGTACGAAATAACAGTCGCTCAGAATCATTGTGTTACCACTTGGTAATACAAGTTGATATTCGCCAACTGATTTGGCTGCAACAATTGCACCATTCCCTACTACTAGAGACAATCATCCTTTCCCAGTTCTCTACCTCTCTTTAGCCCATGTAACAAATTACATACGTGGGATCCTGATCCGGTATCTAATACCCATGACGTAGAGTAAACTGAGAAACAATTATCGGTTATGAACACACCTGAAGACGATGCATCAACATGCTTATTTTTTATTTGGGTGGCGTGGGAATCCGGATATTCCCCTATTCCTTACTCAGACTTATGACAATCATAAGAA
The DNA here is from genome assembly GCA_030015575.1 of Agapanthus africanus. Lineage (NCBI taxonomy): Eukaryota > Viridiplantae > Streptophyta > Magnoliopsida > Asparagales > Amaryllidaceae > Agapanthus > Agapanthus africanus. Next base: position 512,874,918 of record JASDDO010000024.1, on the reverse strand, counting down.
AAAGCGGAACCTAGCCCAGTATAATAAGTGGGTTTGGTCAATACATACATATTATTATCTTGATTACGGTGTGTCATTGGTCGCTACCAGGATGTTAGTTATATGTATGCCTTAGAGGCCATCATTATACATGTGATGTATATTATAGTGGATGCTTGGACATATATAGGGAGGACTTTCCTACTCGATATGATAGTATGCTATCTGGTTGCTATTTATCTTAACATGTACACTTATTGTCTCTCTATTACATGTTGATAAAGCCCTTATGATGAGTACTTGACTACCAGGATTATGATGCAGATCATACTAGTGGGTTAAAAGTAGTCGGTAAGTACATCCTTCAAATGTTCCTAGTCGTAGGAGTATCGAGACGGGGCATCGATATTCTAGAGTAGACTAGCGTATACGCTTCTTGACCCATGTGATGGGCGATGGATGATCCTATATCCATTGGTGTTTGATATCAGAGATGGTATACGGGTGCTCAGTAGAGACTGGGTACACTGGACGGACTCGCCGAGAACTCCTAGATGGTATTATACCTATCGTCAGATAGTAGTTCTCTAGTGACACTGGTACAGGTTAGTCCGTCGACCCGAGATCGTCATAGTCTTGTGTGATTTCCATTGTACTTTGATTTCTACCTTACCACGTTCAAGAGATCATGCAAAACGGTGGTTTTTGGGTACAGTCCCGAGTCATATGGAGGCAATGAGCGATAGGAGGGGATTCGTCTTTCCCGGTATTGGGGGTTGATGTTGCGCTATACTCGATTGGCCATAACAGAAAATCCCTGGCCAGGGTTGCTGAGATTTATTGGTATGTGTTATCAGTAGTTTCTCTAACAGTTATGGGCATTACATCGGCATGACTTATCAAGCTATTGGGGTCTGACGTTTAACACGCCCAGCTGTGATATGCGACATATCTGATGAAGAGACCGGGCTGTACGGCAGTGTTACTTATTAGATTCGCAGGAGTATGAGCAGGCTTGCTTGTTGATCTTCTGATCGCTCAATACCTGGGTGGCCTTTATGTTTAGCAGACCGCTTGCGGCTTATGGGTGACTGATATGATCACCACCTACTGCCGGCGTATTGACGAGTTTTTAGAGTCCTACACAGAGGTTTCATGGCTCAAACGAAACGAACTAGGAGCACATATGTGATATGTATGGGACTGAGATTAATACGTATATGTGATACCGTATTCTATTCTCGCGATATATGATATCGGTCGGCTATATGTGATATAGCCGGGCTGTCGAATCAAGTGTTGATTCTATAAGTTGATACATTTGATATTAGTCGGTTTTATATGATATAGCCGGATTATTAAATCAAGTGTTGATTTAATAATTTAATGTATAATTATATATTTGATATATTATCTTACATTAACTAATATTATCTCACTTAAGAGTTCTTTTTCTCACTTGTGTACACTTAGTATATATGTGATATATATTAATGTACATTATTTTGTGTCATGCTAGATGATACATGCAACATGGGTGTATGAGACTTACACCATGCTTAACATAATAATGGGTTTTATTTATTTAAAGTAAATCAAAATTGGATGAAAATTAGTCACATGGTTGTAGCTTGTGAAAGCTTGTGGAACCATTGACTTAGTCCACTAATTTTGTTTTATTTGAAATATTTATTAACCCAACCATTAAGATTAGCCATGGTTTAGTCTCTACATGAGTTAGTATATGATATTAATTCACCCATGGTTTCTATTCTCATCACTTGATTCATTCTTCACTTGCTTCATTCTATGGTTGCTTTCTTTATCTCCTTCCTCAAGCTCTCTAGCTTTTTGGGAGGTGAAGAAAATTAGTGAGAAAATTATTTCTAAAGTGAGCAAAATTCCTAATTCATCAACCTCTTCTCTACTAGCCATTTAGATTGGGTTATTTCTTCACTAGTTCATCATTTAGTGAAGAGGTAGTTTGAGTTAGTGTCTTCTCGACGTAGATCATCTTCGGTCTCGAAGACTTCAAGCAAGCTTGTTCATTTCACATTGTGGAGTCTCACTAGAGTCCGGGAGGTCACAACTTAGAGCGAAGGGACCACTACACGGAGCTATTGAAGTGAAGGACCGGTCTACAAAGGTTGTATCTGTTTTTCACTTAGATGTAAAGATGCTTACATTCTAGTTTCGTCTAATTATCTAGTTAAGATTCTAGGTTAGGGATCTTTAGCGCGCCAATTTTTTGAAAATGGCATGGTCGACGCCTTCCGAAATTCGGCGGCCGCCCTAGGGAACCTAGCAGTGGTATCAGAGCCATGCTAGAGAATTAGACGATATTTATAGAATTACGAAACCGAAACAACTCCAAAACACTCGAAACAAAAACCAAGTTCCTGTCAAAATTTTTAAGATGTCTAAATTTTTTTTAAACAATTGCAGAATGTTATAAGAGATATAACATGAGCACCACAGAAATTTGAGCCCCTTCGCTGGATTTTGGCAGGCGACATGAAGGGAAAATTCGGCCTGGCCGGTTCTTTGAAGTGTTCTGGGCTTCAATTTTTGTCGGTGTTCCAGTCTCTGGGTTTTGGTGTTTCAGGTGTTGCTTATTTTTACTGATATTGCATGTGATGTTATATTTCTATAAAGGCAATTCGGGGTGTTTCGTAGTCATAATTCTAACATTATTTCGGGTTATTTAGACGACGTTAAAAAGTTCGAACGAATATCAATAACCCAATTTTTCCCTCGCCGGAAATTTTCCAAGAGTTGGATTTTTCCAAATTTAAAATTTTTAGAAACTCATGCAGGTGTTTTCTATGGACCCTCTAGAAGAACGAAACCCTAACTCGATTCTGTGACCGTCGGAACCGCCATCAAATCCTAGGGTTTATGGTAGTTCCGTGGCGCCATAGGTGAGGCAAGGGTTGACCCTTCTACGGCTGGTCCATAGGTGCTGTGGCATGTTCTGGGTACTTTTTAAACTCCGCTCAAGTGTTGAGCTCTTTGGAAAATTTTGGGCGTTTGTTGATTCGATCGAAAAGTTTAATATCGTCTAGCTATCTGTGATTGTGATACAATACTTGGAATCCATAATAATTAGTTTTGTGAAAACTAATTTGAATTTTATAAATCTAGCAATTTAGTCTCATTTGATCGGTTTCCGCGGGATTTTGATGTGGATCAAAAGTCCGTCGCAATTACGTAGTGTACACGGATACTTGTCGGGTAACCTTACCAGATAGTCACTCCCCATAGCCCCAACCAAGTGACTGTAGGAGAACCCCGTTGCCAAAAGCATCCGCTCGGGTGCTCGCGGCCGCGGTGTTCCGCCTAAGTGCACTTCGTCGATGGCATCAGGGGTGCGGCCGTCTACTAAATTTTCCGACGAGCATTCGATCAGGTTGTCGGGAATTTTGTTGAATTACCCGACTAGTTATTGAAAAGTGTTTTCAATATCGAGACTAAAATGCGGGGTTTATAATTGTTAGGCATGTGATGTCTAAGGAATTCATTTGGTTAGGCATGAAATCCAAAGTATGTGATACATTGGGTTTATGATGTCTAAGATGGTTGCGGATTCCAATTGTTATAGTTTTCACTTTCTTTTCTACGACCGTAAGTGTAATATGTGGTGTATCGCCGGTTTCGTTGCTATATGTTAACGACAATTGTGATATGCATAGTTATTTACGTTGATGACATGTGATGTTATGTGTTGCTGTGATATGTTATATTGGATCGTCGTGTTTTGAAAAGCCAGGGTTTTTAATATGAGATGAGAGTTTTTCATTTTCATTCATGTAAAAACTTGTATGTAATATTCTTTTATTGGGGCACTTCCGGGTTGAGGATGATGTCACCATTAATGTATATTATTTACTTTTCCGCATTAGGATAGACCAAAGGTGGGGAGCACAAGTAACCGGATTCTAGAGTCCAGTGGAAGACCATCTCGAGGAGTCGAGTCCGGGTCTCCTAACTCTAGAATTGGTGGGGTTGCTTGCCGCTCTCGCAGGGGTCTAGGGATGTGGGTTTGGCTATTCATCGCGACCGTGGAATCCGCGTTTTTACTGGCTTAATTAAAACACGGAATTTCTAGTATATCCAATATTTCATATGTGTTCTTCTGCTGCTGATATTCTGTGATGTGATCACTTTATATGATGAGACGAATGCTTATATTATATATATGATATATAATAAATATTGCTGCTTTCTTTTCTTCTGTGATGCTTAGGAAGCATAATTGATGGGACTTCATTAATGAGATTAATGAAATAAAAGAAACCTAAAGATATTGTAGAATCTTGTTTTAAAAACTGATAGCATTAGTTCTTGCTTTGCATAGTGGTATTCTGTGTAGAATATCCAGCACCTCATTCGATGACGAAAGAGCCGAGATCCCTTCACGGGAGTGACCTCTTTAGCGAAACTGGCAGATGCTACAACCCACTCGGTTTTGTTTTTGATTGCTTATTTTAGTTCATGCTTTGCATAGTGGTATTCCTTATAGAATATTCAACACCTTATTCGATAAGGAAAGAACCGAGATCCCTTCACCGGGAGTGACCTCTTTAGCCAAACTAGTAAAAGCCTAAAAAACACCCCTTTTCAAAATCACTCAATTCCACAACGATATCAAGTTCATTACGCAAAAGGTTTTCTTAAAAACCTGTCGTAGCCCTCCGTCATTTCAGATAAGGACTATTTAGTATTCGTGCTACGTTTGTTGGCCTTCGTCAAGGTGTAGTGTGCGGCAGCTGATTAGTGCTTATCTACTAAAGCATGTGATGCGATTGGATTAGGGTAGTCGTGCAACTTTGTTGGCCTTCGTCAAGGGTCGTGCGGGTATGTTTAATTCAATCATGAAATATACGGGTTGAACTTGATTAGCGGCCTATGGTTTATTGGCCTTCGTCAAGGTCATAGGAAGCCAGGGGAAAAATATTATCGGGAATTTCAAGTGTTGAAATTTGCAATGAGATTGCATACCTTCTATGAGATAGTTGGATCCCGATAACCACTGCGAGTAAGAGTTACTCCTGGGAGAGTTTTACACATTACAATTAGCCGATCAAAGTAGGTGTCTAGAAAGGTGTTAACGGGGTTATGCCCATGGGAAAACAAGGTTTATTTTAATTAGGTCCGTGCGAAAGAACGGGGAATCTCTCTCAAAGTACCGACACTGGCCTGCCCAAAAGATTGGCCAACTTGTAGGGTGTAATTAATCCCGGCTAGTCTTACCTTTTAGGGTTTGAAGGAACATTTGATAAAAACAGTGGGAGCCATCCTGATTAGATAAAATAATAACCAATCTGATCTTGCAAGAGCATACGCAGAGTGGTTTTTTCTCTCTCTCTCTCCTGGTAGTGACTATATCATGCCTTAATCAAGATAATAATAAGGATGTATTGACCGAACCTGCTTATTATACTGAGTTGGGGAACGTTGGTTCCGTTCTTTCTTATAATTGTTATAAGTCTGAGCAGGAAATAGGGGAATACCAGGATTCCTATGCCACCCATACGAGGAATGAGAATGTTGATTCATATTCTTCGAGTGTGTTCGATTACCAAGAACTGTTTCTCAGTATCCTCTACGTCCTGGGTATGAGATACCGGAACAGGATCCCACATATGTAAGATATTACATGGGCTAAAGAAAGGTAGACAACTGAGAAAAGATGATCATTCTCTAGAGTAGAGAATGGTGCAAGTGTTGCAGTCAAACAAGTTGGTAAATATCACCTTGTATTACCAAATGGTAAATACATTGATTCTGAACAAATGTTATTACATGCCGAACCTGATATACAACATTACTTCAGTTTCTTTATTAAGTTAAAGAAAGATATAATTTTGTATTACAGGATAATGTTGTGAACATTTTCCTTAATCAAGAGTTGATTGGATCAGGCATGTTATGTAATGGTATATATGTTCTAAATCAAACCACAGTTCAAATGATCTAGAACACACACAAGATGAGTAGTTCAGAAATGAACGAATCCTTCTTATGGTATTGTAGACTAGGTCATATCAATGCGACACAACTAGCTAACTTACATAAGGATGAATATTTGAATCCGTTCGAATTTTCATCTTATGATACTTGCCAGTATTGTCTCTAAGGTAAAATGACCAATACTCCGTTTACTGGAAACAGAGAAAGAGTTGCTGAACTCTTGGGACGGATACATGATGATGTATACGGTACTATGTCTACAAATTCCAGGGTTGGTTCTTTGTACTTCATTACATTCATCGACGATTTCTCAAGATTCGGACATGTGTTCCTATTGAAACATGAGCCTGAATCTTTTGATAAATTCAAGGAATATAAGCTTGAAGTTAAGAACCAGACGGGTAGAAGTATTAAAGTCCTTCGATGAGATCAGGGAGGCGAATACTTGAGCACGGAGTTCTTGGATTATTTAAAGGAGAATGAGATTCTTTATCAGCTTACTCCTTCGTATACGCCACAGCACAATGGTGTATCGGGACGGAGGTATCACGCCCTATGAGATATGGTGACTCTATGATGAGTACTGCTGAATTGCCTGTTTCCTTTTGGAGTTATGCACTTAAGAAGTTGCAAACCTATTGAATGGGGTTCCATCCAAATCAATGCCTACCACTCCATATAAGATATGGAATGGGAAGAGACAATGTCTTAAACGAGTTCAGATATGGGGTTGTCCGGCCTATGTTGAAAAGCAAAATCCGGACAAACTCGAGGCAAGGTCAGTTCTGTATAAGTTTGTAAGGATACATTTGCGAGGGTATATCTTCTACCTAACTGAGGAGCAAAAGGTGTTTTGTTTCTCAGCATGCCACCTTTTTAGATAAGGAATTTCTTGTGAAGAAATTTGTGGTAATGAGGTGAACTGGAAGGAGTTCCAGCTGTACAAACTAACAACTAATGATTTCGTGAAACCAAAAGATTCAATAGTCTCTGACGAACCTCAGCCTCTCCGCGAATCTGGTAGGGTTTCTTATCCACCTAAGAGATACTACTATTTCCTCGGTGACGGTGGGAGCGAGGATTGCATCATGGTAGATGATGACCCAATCAGGATCAGGCAGGCCATCACGAGTAGGGACTCTATGAAATGGCTGGATGCTATGCAATCAAAGATGGAATCCATATACACCAACAAAGTATGACTTTAAATTTTGCATCTGAAGGGGTAAAACCTATCAGGAGCAAGTGGATCTTGAGAAGATTCTTGGTGTAAATGGAAAAGTTGAGACTTTCAAAGCTATGCTTAAGTCCATCTGGATTAAATTAGGTATCGTGGAGTTGGAACATTTGTTTTGATGCGGCAGTCAAAGAGTTTGACTTCATCAAAAAGGTAGATGAACCTTGTATATACAAGAAGGTTGTAGAGAGTAAGGTTGTCTTCCACATATTGTACGTAGACGACATACTCTTGATAGGAAATGGTTTCCTATGCTACACTCGGTCAAGCTCCTCTTATCACGAGGATTCTCCATGGAAGATCTGGATGATACCTACTACATCTTATGGATTTTTGATCTATGGTGATAGATCTAAGTGGATGTTCGGAGTGTCCCAAATCCAGATACATTAACACCATTCTAAAGGGGATTAGTATGGATGATTCTAAGTGTGGTGGTTCGCCCACTTACTCATGAATCACTCTTTCCAAAAATATGTCTCCCTAAACTGATTTGGAGAGAGCTCGTGTGCAAGGGATAACCTATGTTTCGGCAGTAGGCTCTATCATATATGCGATGTTATGTACCAGACCAGATGTAGCTGACTCACTAGAAGTAGTGATCAGGAATCAATCGAATCTTGGGAGAATCGCTGGACAGTTGTGTAGGACATTCTTGTTAGTGTATATGCCCTAGGGGCCATTATTGTATCATACTAGTTTGTATATTACTTAATGGAAACTTGGGATATTCACAGTTATATTAATAGTCTCGCTCAACATAGTAGTATGCTACTTGGTTTAGGTCTATCTTAATATGTGTATATGTTAGCATATCGCGAATACATATTGATAGAGCCCTTAGGATCTTGCTTGACTACCAGCGTTGTGATGGCAGTCACACTAGTGGGGGCTAGGTAGTCTACAACCACATCCTTTTTCAGGTCCCTAGTCGTAGGATTATCAAGACAGGGCATCGATACTCCGGAGTAGACTAGTGTGTACGCTTCTCATCCCAGTTGGGGAGATGGTCTGTCCCACAGCCATCAGTACGTTGTACTGGAGATAGTATACAGATGCTCGTTAGGTTACGGGTACATCGGATAGGACTCGCAGGGAACTGTTGGTTGGTATTATACCCATCGTCAGTTAACAGTTCCCAGGTGACATGAGTACAACATAGTCCGCAGACTTGACACTGCTGCTTCGTCTCGAGTTTGTTCCCACTGTTCTTAGATTGCTACCCTACCACGGCTCAAAGGAGTCGTGCAAACATGTAGCAGTTGGGTGCAGTCCCGAAGCATTTGGAGGCAGTGGCGGTTAGATAGGATTCGTCTCTCCCGATATTGGGAGTTGATATCGCGCTGTGTTTGGAGAGCCATTACGCAAAGTCCCTGGCCAGGGCAAACGAGATTTACTGGTAGGATTTCCAGTAGCTTCTCAAGGTGTAATGGGCTTCACTCCGACATGATTTACACCGCTTTTAGGGGACTGACGCTTGCCGCCCCCTAGGCCCGATATGCGACAGTCCTAGACGAACAGACCGGACAGTACGGAGATTGTCACATCAGGCTCAGTAGGAGTTCAGATGGGTTTCTTCATCGGCCTTCTTATCGAGATCTACCTGGGGACCGTTACGTACAGCTAGTACCGCTTGCGGCCTGTGGTTAAACCCACTGCCATCGTAGTGTCGAGTCTTTAGAGTCCCACACAGAGAGTTTCCCTGCTTCAGGCGAAACGATATAGAGGTCGTATAGTTTTACGACAGGGTTTGGACACACACGTGCATTTATGCACATACGATGTTCGGATATTTTTTACTAGCGGGCTTTAGTTTAAGCCAGGTTCTAGTATTGGATTATTGGATTTATACAGTCTCAGTTTTTCTGTTTTTTACGGTTAGGAGGGGCATTCTCGTAATTACTCGAGAAGCTTTTAGAAGAAAGGTGACTCATTATGTTTTAATTCATTTATGAATTAAGCTTAATGAGGTGGAGGTGATGATGTGTAATTTGCATTAATTACATCATGAGTCATGAGGTGATTCGCCTCAAAGTAATTAATGAAGCATGGTTGATATTTTGAGATATTATTTCTAGATATTTTGATGCTTCATTATTTATCCAAATGACTTAAGATATTTATTCATTCTCACTTACACATTCTCTCTCCTCAAGCTCTCTCTCTTCAACCCTAACCCTAATCCTCTCATGTGTTGAGATCCTAAGGGTTAGCAAGACTAATAGATCCCTAATCCTCTTCTATATCCTCTAGGTTACTTTGATTAGCACTCATAGCCACCTAGTTACCTCAAGTAAGAGGTTAAAGCTTGGAGAAGGAGCTCTCGGGTGGATCTTCTATCACATCGAGGAGGCCGACGAGGAAGTGAACTACAAGAACAAGAAGGACTTGAATCTTTAGGTATAATCATCTATCATAGTAGCTAATCATTTCTAGATAATTGTTAGTTAGGGTTTAGCAAAGATCCGTAAAGTTAGTCGAAGTTAACTTAAACAAAATGATTGTTTTACTTATTCTGCCTCCCCACATCATGTGGGGTGTCTAACGTTGACTTACAGTGGTATCAGAGCAAGGCTAAACCATAACTAATATGTTAGCAAAGTCGTTAGAAATTCGATCGCAAAACGAACCCGAAAAAACATCATTTTCACCATGTTTCTGCCGATTTTAAAACGGGGTCTAAAATTTTTCCAGGGACCCTTAAAAATACAAGCAGGAAATTTTAAGAATTATGAAGAAATTTAGGACTGTGACTTGAGCATAGCACCGTGGAACCGCCGCCGATCCAAGCGATCTGCCGCGGATCCGCTGCCGAGTTGACTCCGAGTCAACCTAAATTTTCTCAGTTATTCTTCTGTGTTGATGTTGTGTTTTCTGGGATGATTTGTTTCTGCTCAGGTTTTATGTGCACAGAGATTTGTTTGGAGTAGAATCATATGTGTTTGCTTGATCGAAATTCTAAGATGTTTGGCTAACTGGATTATATCTGTGTTGTGTTTAATGTGTTCGTAAACCTCCCATAACTGCTAGTATGTCGGTTAGCAGGGGGTTGCACATTTCTGAAATGGTTTTTACTGGTTTGTGAATGTGGACTTGTTGGATTGTCGTGAATGGATAGCCGGGGATGTGAGATGAGTGTTTCTTTCATTCAAATGTAAATTGTAATTTGTTGTAATATTCTTTTGCGGGGCACATCCGGGTTGAGGTTGTAGCCACCGTTGTATTATTTTATTTACTGTTTTCTGCTCCTAAGATAGACCCAAGATGGGCTGCACAAACTACTGGGTACTTTGAAGTGTTTAGTGGCCTACTCACGTCGTTGAGGGAGACCGCTTCACTTCGGGTACTTGGCGGGTAGTTTGCCGCACCCGTAGGGGTCTACGGTGGGGTTTTGGCTATTCATCGCGACTGTGTAATCCGTCTTTCTTTGCAGGCTCAAAAGGAATGCGGATTCGTAGAAAATCCAATATGTTCATCTGTGATCTAGAATGCCTATTATTGCGTATGACGAATGTACAATATCTATATATGATATCTAGTAGGCGTCACTTATACTTTGCACCCGCGCTAGCCCAGCCCCCGCTCTGTCGTTAGTTAAGTAACCTAACGGGTGAATGACGGGGCCTGGTGGCGAATGCGGATGGAATAAGAGGACGTTGTATTTGTTGGATATAGTGCCCTCAGAGTCAATTATTGGATCACAGGCACGTGATTGCAATGATTGAGGGAGGACCTATGCCGGTAGGACAGTCTTACTCAAGATGATAGTATGCTATCTGGTTTATCTTTATCATCATGTACTGCTTTAGGTGACATTACTGATCACTATTGCACGTTGATAGAGCCCTTAGGATTCTTGCTTGACTACCAGCAGTATGATGGCGCTCATATACGTGGGAGCTGGGGTCTATAAGCACATCCTTAAAGTGGTCCCTAGTCGTGGGAGTTTCGAGACAGGGCATCTGTAGGGTTGCTAGGTGTTTGTGTATATGCCCTAGAGGCCATTACTGTATCATACTAGTTTGTATATTACTTAATGGAAGCTTGGGATATTCATAGTTGTATAAACAATCTTGCTCAAAATGGTAGTATGCAACTTGGTTTGTTTCTACTTTAATGTGTACATGTGTTTATTTTATTATATCACCTATACGCATTAGTGGAGCCCTTAGGATCTTTGCTTGATTACCAGCGTTGTGATGGCAGTCACACTCGTGGGGGCTGGGTAATCCATAAGCACATCCTTATACAGGTCCCTAGTCGCAGGACTATCGAGATAGGGCATCGATACTTCGGAGTAGACTAGCGTATGCGCTTCTCATCCCAGCAGGGGAGACGGTCTGTCCCACAGCCGTCAGTACGTCGTACTTGAGATAGTATGCGGGTGCTCGTTAGGTTACGAGTACACTGGACAAGACTCGTCGGGAACTAACTGGTTGGTATTATACTTATCATCAGTTGTCAGTTCCCAGGTGACATGAGTACAGCTTAGTTCGCTGACTTGACACTGCCACTTCGCCTCGAGTGTATTCCCACTGTACTTTGATTACTACCCTACCATGGCTCAAAGGAGTCATGCAAACAGGTAGTAGTTGGGTGCAGTCCCGAAGCACTTGGAGGCAGTGACGGTTAGACAGGATTCGTTTTTCCTGGTATTGGGGGTTGACATCGCGCTGTGTCTAGGAGAGCCATTACACGAGTAGTCCCTGGCCAGGGCAAGCGAGATATACTGGTAGGTTTCCAGTGCTATCTCAGGGTGTTTTGGGCTTCACTCCAGCACGACTTGTACCGCTATTAGAGGACTGACGTTTACCGCCCCCCTAGGCCCGCCATGCGATGTATCAGACGAACAGACTGGACTGTACGGAGACTGTCATATTCAGGCTCAGTAGGAGTTCAGATGGGTTTCACCTCGTCAGTCTTCTTGTCGGCATCTACCTGAGGACCGTTACGCACAGGTAGTGCCGCTTGCGGACTGTGGTTAAACCCACTGCCAGCGTAGTGTCGAGTCTTTAGAGTCCCACACAGAAAGCTATTCGCATTTAGGCAAAAGAGTAGAGGTCGCATGGTTTTGCGACAGGTCGCATGGTTTTGCGATAGGGTTCGGTCACATCCGTGCACTTGTGCACGATTAGTGTCCGGACAGTTAACACTAGTGGGCTTTGGTTTAAGCCAGATCCTAGTGTACGTTTTGGGATTGGTTTTATCTCGTATGTGTTCGTGTTCCTCGGAACGCGGATGCGGGTGTGTATGCACAGTTGACGGAGAGACAGAGGCAGAGGATTCTCATTAGGGTTGTTGACTGTTGACTGTTGACCATTGACTTTTTGCTAAACCCTAATGAGAATATGATATATGATTAACAATAATATTAATTAAGTATTATGGTGACATGGTTGTTGAGGGGTTGACTTTGTTGACTTGTTGACTTTGTTGACCGGTTGACTAGGTTGGACTAGTTGACCATCATCATGACAATAGCTATCATTTCATGGCAAAGACTTTTGCTTGCTTGTTTATCTTGTGCAAAATGAGTGCATGAAATGATATGGCTATTTTGACTTAAACCATCACATAATACTTTATTGCTATTATTGGTTATGATGGCTTTGGATTATGAGAGCCAAGAGAGAAAAGTCTTGCTCATTCTCTTATTTCTTTTCTCTCTCTTGGCTTGAGCTCTCATCCTCTTCCTCTTGCCCTCCCCCTCTCTAGTCTATGGTTCACTTGTCTCATGTGTTGAGAAGCAAGAACCATAGAGAAAAATCCCAACACACTCTCCTCTACTCATTCTAGTTCACAAGGTTTAGCAAACCAAGTGAACTAGTTTCTTCAAAGTTCGAAGAAGAAGACAAAGGTAGAAGCTTTCGGGTGGATCGATCTTCGGCGCAAGGAGACGACGGGGTGAAGCCGATCCGTACACCATCGAGGGTTGAAGACGAAGGAGTTCAAGAAAGAAAGTTATAACCCCCTAACCGAGTAGTTAACAACTCCTAGTTAGGTTGTTAGGTAGATAGTTTAACAAAGATCCGTTTTGAGTCCATGTTGCCACCTCTAGAAAATCATTTTTCATCAAATTCCGCAAGCCCGTAAGTACCGGGAGAGGTAGCATGGACTTACAGTGGTATCAGAGCCTAGTTAAACACCACCTAACATGTTAGCATAGTAACTAGAAATTCAATCGGAGAAAAAGTCGCGAAATACACCCCGAAATCAAACTTGCTGTCGATTTTTTAAGTTCTGTAAAAATAATAAATCATGCTTTAAAAATCGACTCAGGGTTTTTATAGTCTACTGTAGAAAAACGGTCTAGAGAACCCATCAAACCGCCGTGGAAACGCGGCAATAGCTTGCTATTGCCGCGGTTCCGCGGCCGATTTAACTCGGCTGTGGATCGTCTTGTCTGCAGAATACTCAGTGGGGTATTTTGGGATTTTTGGTATATGTTTTTTCAGCCCAGATTTTCCAGAAAGAAAAATTTGTTTTTAGGGCTTTAAAAACCGTATTTTGATCGAATTTCTAAAGACTTAAGCTGACGGGTATTTATCTGTGATGTGATATTTGTATTGAACGTCTGCTAATCACTATATGTCGATTAGTGGGGGTTTTACAAATCTGTGATCTGTAATGTTGCTGGTATGTGTATATGAATTCATTGGATTGTCGCGGGTGAATAGCCGGGGGGTTGTGAGACGAGAGTTTTCTTTTCTTTCAATTCATGTAAATTTGTAAATTGATGTAATATTATTTGTATGGCCGCACAACCGGGTCGGGGTTGTAGCCGTCATTGTATAATTTCTTTTTACTGTTTTTGCTCCTAGGATAGACCCATGGAGGGGGTGCACAAACTACCGGGTATCTCAAAGTGCCGAGTGGCCTACTCACGGTGTTGAGGGAGGTTGCTCCGCTTCGGGTACTTGGCGGGTAGTTTGCCGCACCCGTAGGGGTCTTGGGTGGGGTATTGGCTATTCACCGCGACCGTGTAATCTGCTTTTCGTTACAGGCTCGTACGAATTGCGGATTCCTAGTATATCCAATGTATTCATCTGTGATCTGAAATGACTATCATTGCAATATATATCTATATATGATATTATTTAGGCGTTGCTTATGTTTTACAGCCGCGCTAGCCCAGCCCCCGCTCTGTCGTTAGTTAAGTAACCTAACGGGTAATGACGGGGCCCCGTGGCGAATGCGAATGGCATAAGCGTACGTCATATTTTGGTTGTTTTCTGCAATGGTAGGATTAAATGATGGGACACATTAAAAGAACTAATGCAAGAAAATAAACCAAGTAAAAGTCGTTGGAACACTTTCGAAAAACCACTCGGTTCTTTTCAAAACCAACTTTTAAATGCGGAGCTTGAGCCACTCCTCTTAAAAGCTATCTCGTTCCATCGATTATATCAAGTTCACTACGTTCACGGTTTCGCCAAAACCATTCGTAGCCCTCCATCATTTCAGTTAAATATTCGGTAGTATTCAAGCTATGTATTTTGACCTCACGCCAAGGCATAGTGATTGGTAGCTGCCGGATATTTATCTGTTGCATAGATAGAATGCGTTGGTTTGGGACAGCCGTACTGCCATTTTGGCCTACGTCAAGGGTAGGTACGGGTGGGTTCAATCAACCTGGATAATGATGGGTAGAACTTGACATGTGACTTATGACATTTTGACCTCACGCCAAGGTCATAAGAGCATGGGGAAAAAATCCACATCGGGAGTTTCATATGTACTGAAACTTGCTAGAGTTGCATACCATTTGGAGTGTGATGATTCTGGTAGGATTCCTTCAGTTTCGTCACGCGATGATATTTGGATCCTGATCCTACTATGAGTATATGCTACTCCTCGGGAAATTTCTCACTAAACGATCAATGCTATAAACCTAGTAGGTGTCTAGAAAGGTGTTAGCGGGGCTACGCCCACAGGGAAAAGAGGTTATTTAATTAAGGAACTTTGCGAAAGCGTTGGAAAACCTCCCTCGAAGTACCGACACCAGCCTGGCCGAACGGTTAAGCAAGTATTGTACGGTGAGATTGATCCTGACTAATTCTTCCTTTTTGGTTTGAGGAGGGATTCGAGAGACAGTGGGAGCCATCCTGTTTAGACAAACTAAAAACCACTCTAAACTTGCAAGAGCATCATGCTGAGTGTTTCTTCTCTCTCTCCTAATTGCAGCGACCAATCGACATGACCGGACTTAAGTTATTACTAGATAAAAACATACTGACAGGGCCAAACTACAAAGATTGGCTCAGGAATGTCAAGATGGCAATCACTTACGACAAGCTGGGGTATCTTCTTACCACCAAAGCTCCCCCTGTCCCAGGTCCCAAAACCAGCGTCGCGGATAAGGAAATCCGTAAGACCCGGGAAATCGACTGCGCGAAGGCCAAGTGCCTCGTGCTTGTCTCTATGGACAATGAACATCAGAGGAGGCACGAGAATATGGACCTGGAATCCATATTTCTTCATATAAAAGAACTGTATGGAGAGCAGTCTCGTATCGCAAGATACGAAGTGTCGAAAAAGTTATTTTCGGCAAGGTTGGCCATCGGATCATCGGTAGCGGAACACGTGCTTAAGATGATTGGCTACATTGAGGAGCTCGCGGACCTTGGGACCACGTTGGAGAATGAGCTCTATACGGACTTGATTCTCCAGTCCCTTCCTTCCACTTACGCCCAGTTTATACTGAACTTCAACTTGCAAGAAAAGGAAGTTGAACTTTCAGAACTCCTCAACATGCTGAGGAGCGCAGAGGGCACCCTGCAGAAAGGTAGGGAAACATCCACTTTGTTTGTAGGAGGATCTTCTTCTTCTAGGTCCAAGGCAAAAGCCAAGGGAAAGAAGAAGGAAGCCCCCGCCAAACCAAGGGGCGGTGTTAGTAAAGTGGATACGAAGGGAAAGGCAAAAGCAACAAAGAAAGTGGGGAAGCTTGTGGATAAAGAAGAATGCTTCTACTGTCATAAGAGTGGACACTGGAAGAAAGATTGCAGGGCTTGGAAGGCCAGAACACAGGATCTGAAGCAAGTTGCGGCTTCAGCTTCAGGTGTGTATGTTATTGAAAACTATCTATCAATAAACTCTACTTCCTGGGTATTGGATACCGGATCAGGATCTCATATCTGTAATTCTTTGCAGGCGTTGAGAAACCGTAGGTTTTTGAAGGCAGGTGACATGACCCTCAAAGTTGCAAACGGAGCTAGCATGGATGCTAAGGCCGTGGGGGACTATCACCTGGGAATATCAGATGGACATGTTTTGGTTTTGCGTAATTGCTATTTTGTACCCAACGCAACTTGTAATATCATTTCTGTATCTTTGGTTTCTAAAGAAGGTTATGAATTTGCGTTTGTAAGCAATGTTGTAAACATTCACCTTAATCAAGTTCTGATTGGGTCAGGTACATTGAGCAATGGTATATACGTATTAAACCAACCACATATTTTCAATGTCCAGAATACACACAAAAGAAAGTCTCCAGAAATCAATCAGACTTTCTTATGGCATTGTAGACTGGGTCACATCAATGAGAGAAGGTTGACGAAGTTAGATACAGAAGGATATTTGAATCCGTTCGAGTATCAATCGTATGCCACTTGTCAATTCTGTCTCAAAGGAAAGATGACAAAGACTCCGTTCACTGGACACGGAGTAAGAGCGAGCGAGCTCTTAGGACTCGTACACAGCGACGTGTGTGGTCCGATGTCTACACATGCGCGAAGCGGTTTTTCTTACTTCATTACTTTTACAGATGATTTTTCAAGGTTCGGACATGTCTTCTTAATGAAACATAAGTCCGAAGCCTTTGGAAAATTCCAGGAATATAAGAATGAGGTAGAAAAACAAACCAGCAAAAGTATCAAGACACTAAGATCTGATCGAGGTGGTGAATACTTGAGTGCCGAGTTCCTGGATTACTTAAAAGAGAATGGAATTCTCTCCCAGCTTACTCCTCCATACACTCCGCAACATAACGGTGTATCGGAGAGACGGAACCGCACCCTATTGGATATGGTACGGTCCATGATGAGTAACACTGAGTTACCGTGATCATTCTGGGGATATACGCTAGAATCAGCCGCATACCTTTTGAACCGAGTTCCTACTAAGACTGTGCCTACCACACCATATGAGTTATGGAGTGGGAAGAAACCCTATCTTCAGTGTCTGAAGATCTGGGGATGTCCAGCTTTTGTCAAAAAGCAGCATGCGGACAAACTCGAGGCACGCTCAGTACTGTGCAAGTTTGTGGGATACCCAAAGAACACCAGGGGGTATCTTTTCTACCACGCAGAGGAGCAAAAGGTCTTTGTTTCTCGTAATGCCCACTTTCTAGAACACCAGATCTTGGAAAAGGAAATTAGTGGGAGTGCAGTAGAACTGGAAGAAATTCCAGAACCACAGACTATTACTGAAAGCTTAGTGGAACCAGAGGGTTCAAAAGAACAGGACATTCCTACGCCGCTCCGCAGGAGTAGTAGGCAGTCTCATCCGCCCGAGAGATACTACGGTTTTCTCATAGACGGGGATAGAGAGGATTGCATCATTGATTATGATGAGCCTACTAGCTTCCAGCAGGCCATTCAGAGCGTTGACTCGGTAAAATGGCTGGATGCAATGCGGACCGAAATGGAGTCCATGTACACCAACAAAGTATGGACGTTGGACATTGCTCCAGACGGGGTAAAACCCGTAGGATGCAAGTGGATCTTCAAAAGGAAGATTGGTGTAGATGGACAGGTTGAGACCTATAAAGCTAGACTTGTTGCAAAGGGTTTTCGTCAAAGACCTGGTTTGGACTATGACGAAACCTTTTCTCCAGTGGCTATGCTTAAATCCATTCGGATCCTTCTTGCCATTGCTGCCTTCCACGATTATGAGATTTGGCAGATGGACGTAAAGACCGCTTTTCTAAATGGAAATTTAGAGGAGTGTGTCTATATGGACCAGCCAGAGGGTTTCATTCAGAGTGGGAGCAGCGGAAAGGTGTGCAAGTTGCTTAAGTCCATCTATGGACTAAAGCAGGCATCGTGGAGTTGGAACATCTGTTTTGATGAGATAGTCAAAGACTTTGGCTTTATTAATAATCCAGATGAACCATGCATCTATAGTAGATTTGTAGCAAGAACTGTCGTATTCCTCGTTTTATACGTGGATGACATTCTTCTGATAGGAAATGACATTCCTACACTACAATCTGTCATGGGGTTCTTGTCACACAGGTTCTCCATGAAAGACCTGGGTGATGCCTCATACATCCTGGGGATCCGGATCCATCGTGATAGATCCAAGAGGATATTAGGACTTTCACAGTCCAGGTACATCGACACCATACTGAAAAGATTTAGTATAGAAGATTCCAAGCGCGGTAACCTACCGGCTTGTCACGGGATCACCCTCTCTAAAGAGATGTCTCCCAAGACTGATTTGGAGAGGGATCGCATGTCTATTATACCCTACGCTTCTGCGGTAGGCTCTATAATGTATGCGATGTTGTGTACCAGACCGGATGTAGCTTAAGCACTGAGTGTGGTAAGCCGGTATCAGTCAAACCCTGGGGAGAAACACTGGATAGCGGTAAAGAACATTCTCAAGTACCTGAGAAGGACTAAGGAGATGTTCTTGGTGTATGGCGGAAAAGACCTCCAGATCGAGTCCTTTGCTGACTCCAGCTTCTAGAGTGACAAGGATGATTCCAAGTCCATGTCGGGTTTTGTCTTTACCTTCTATGGAGGGGCGATGTGTTGGAAGAGTTCCAAACAGGAAACCGTTGCTGACTCGACTATGGAAGCGGAATACATCGCTGCATCTGATGCCACAAAAGAAGCCGTCTGGATGAGGAAGTTCTTAAAAGAACTTCAGGTGGTTCCGTCCATTGTTGATCCAATACCTCTGTATTGCGACAACAACGGGGCTATAGCTTTAGCGAAGGAATGCAGGTCCCATCAGAAATCCAGACACATCTTGAGGCGGTATCACCTGATCAGGGAGATCGTGGATCGCCAGGAGATCGAGGTTCGGAGGGTTGCTTTAGAAGATAACACTACAGATCCATTCACCAAGGCCTTGCTCCAGACTCAGTTCGAGCGGCTGATCGAGATGATAGGTCTTCGATACGCCAGTACATGGCCTTAGTGCAAGTGGGAGATTGTTAGTGTATATGCCGTAGAGGCCATTACTGTATCATACTAGTTTGTATATTACTTAATGGAAGCTTGGGATATTCACAGTTGTATAAACAATCTTGCTCAAAATGGTAGTATGCTACTTGGTTTGTTTCTACTTTAATGTGTACATGTGTTTATTTTATTATATCACCTATACGCATTAGTGGAGCCCTTAGGATCTTTGCTTGATTACCAGCGTTGTGATGGCAGTCACACTCGTGGGGGCTGGGTAATCCATAAGCACATCCTTATACAGGTCCCTAGTCGCAGGACTATCGAGACAGGGCATCGATACTCCGGAGTAGACTAGCGTATGCGCTTCTCATCCCAGCAGGGGAGACGGTCTGTTCCACAGCCATCAGTACGTCATACTTGATATAGTATGCGGGTGCTCGTTAGGTTACGAGTACACTGGACAGGACTCGTCGGGAACTGACTGGTTGGTATTATACCTATCGTCAGTTGTCAGTTTCCAGGTGACATGAGTACAGCTTAGTTCGCTGACTTGACACTGTCACTTCGCCTCGAGTGTGTTCCCACTGTACTTTGATTACTACCCTACCACGGCTCAAAGGAGTCGTGCAAACAGGTAGTAGTTGGGTGTAGTCCCGAAGCACTTGGAGGCAGTGACGGTTAGACAGGATTCGTCTCTCCCGGTATTGGGGGTTGACATCGCGCTGTGTCTAGGAGAGCCATTACACGAGTAGTCCCTGGCCAGGGCAAGCGAGATATACTGGTAGGTTTCCAGTGCTATCTCAGGGTGTTTTGGGCTTCAATCCGGCATGACTTGTACCTCTATTAGGGGACTGACGTTTACCGCCCCCCTAAGCCCGCCATGCGATGTATCAGACGAACAGACCGGACTGTACGGAGACTGTCACATTCAGGCTCAGTAGGAGTTCAGATGGGTTTCACCTCGTCAGTCTTCTTGTCAGCATCTACCTGGGGACCGTTACGCACAGCTAGTGCCGCTTGCGGTCTGTGGTTAAACCCACTGCCAGCGTAGTGTCGAGTCTTTAGATTCCCACACAGAAAGCTATTCGCCTTTAGGCAAAAGAGTAGAGGTCGCATGGTTTTGCGACAGGTCGCATGGTTTTGCGACAGGGTTCGGTCACATCCGTGCACTTGTACACGATTTGTGTCCGGACAGTTAACACTAGCGGGCTTTGGTTTAAGCCAGATCCTAGTGTACGTTTTGGGATTGGTTTTATCTCGTATATGTTCGTGTTCCTCGGAATGCGGATGCGGGTGTGTATGCACAGTTGACGGAGAGACAGAGGCAGAGGATTCTCATTAGGGTTGTTGACTGTTGACTGTTGGCCATTGACTTTTTGCTAAACCCTAATGAGAACATGATATATGATTAACAATAATATTAATTAAGTATTATGGTGACATGGTTGTTGAGGGGTTGACTTTGTTGACTTGTTGACTTTGTTGAACGGTTGACTAGGTTGGACTAGTTGACCATCATCATGACGATAGCTATCATTTCATGGCAAAAACTTTTGCTTGCTTGTTTATCTTGTGCAAAATGAGTGCATGAAATGATATGGCTATTTTGACTTAAACCATCACATAATACTTGATTGCTATTATTGGTTATGATGGCTTTGGATTATGAGAGCCAAGAGAGAAAAGTCTGTAAGTCCATGCTATCTCTCCCGGTACTTACGGGCTTGCGGAATTTGGTGAAAAACGATTTTCTAGAGGCGGTAACATGGACTCAAACGGATCTTTGTTAAACTTAGCTACCTAACAACCTAACTAAGAGTTGTTAACTACTCGGTTAGGGGGTTATACCTTTCTTTCTTGAACTCCTTCGTCTTCTACACTTGATGGTTGTCCGGATCGGCTTCACCCCGTCGTCTCCTTGCGCCGAAGATCGATCCACCCGAAAGCTTCTATCTTTGGCTTCTTCTTTGAACTTTGAAGAAACTAGTTCACTCGGTTTGCTAAACCTTGTGAACTAGAGTGAGTAGAGGAGAGTGTGTTGGGATTTTTCTCTATGGTTCTTGGTTCTCAACACATGAGACAAGTGAACCATAAACTAAAGAGAGGGAGAGCAAGAGGAAGAAGATGAGAGCTCAAGAACACAAGAGAGAGAAAAGAAAAGAAAGAATGAGCAAGCCTTTTCTCTCTTGGCTCTCATAATCAAAAACCATCATAACCAATAATATCAATCAAGTATTAGTGATGGTTTAAGCTACAATAGCCATACCATTTCATGCACTCATTTTGCACAAGAGAACAAGCAAGCAAAAGTTTTTGCCATGAAATGATAGCCATTGTCATCATGATGGTCAACTAGTCCAACCTAGTCAACCGGTCAACAAAGTCAACAAGTCAACAAAGTCAACCCCTCAACAACCATGTCACTATAATACTTAATTAATATTATTGTTAATTACATATCATATTCTCATTAGGGTTGAGCAAAAAGTCAATAGTCAACAGTCAACGGTCAACAACCCTAATGAGAATCCTCTGCCTCTGTCTCTCCGTCAACTGTGCATACACACCCGCATCCGCGTTCCGATGAACACGAATACATACTGGATAAAACTAATCCCAAAACGTACACTAGGATCTGGCTTAAACCAAAGCCCGCTAGTGTTAACTTTCCGGACACTGTACGTGCACAAGTGCACGGATGTGACCGGACCCTGTCGCAAAACCATGCGACCTGTCGCAAAACCATGCGACCTCTACTCTTTTGCCTAAAGGCGAATAGCTTTCTGTGTGGGACTCTAAAGACTCGACACTACGCTGGCAGTGGTTTTAACCACAGACCGCAAGCGGCACTAGCTGTGCGTAACGGTCCCCAGGTAGATGCCGACAAGAAGACTGACGAGGTGAAACCCATCTGAACTCCTACTGAGTCTGACTGTGACAGTCTCCGTACAGTCCGGTCTGTTCGTCTGATACATCGCATGGCGGGCCTAGGGGGGCGGTAAACGTCAGTCCCCTAATAGCGGTACAAGTCGTGTCGGAGTGAAGCCCAATACACCCTGAGATAACACTGGAAGCCTACCAGTATATCTCGCTTGCCCTGGCCAGGGACTACTCGTGTAATGGCTCTCCTAAACACAGCGCGATGTCAACCCCCAATACCGGGAGAGACGAATCCTGTCTAACCGTCACTGCCTCCAAGTGCTTCGGGACTGCACCCAACTACTACCTGTTTGCACGACTCCTTTGAGCCGTGGTAGGGTAGTAATCTAAGTATAGTAGGAACACACTCGAGGCGAAGTGACAGTGTCAAGTCAGCGGACTAAGCTGTACTCATGTCACCTGGGAACTGATAACTGACGATAGGTATAATACCAACCGGTCAGATCCCGACGAGTCCTGTCCAGTGTACTCGTAACCTAACGAGCACCCGCATACTATCTCCAGTACGACGTACTGATGGCTGTGGGACAGACCATCTCCCACTCTGGGATGAGAAGCGCATGCGCTAGTCTACTCCGGAGTATCGATGCCCTGTCTCGATAGTCCTGCGACTAGGGACCTGCATAAGGATGTGTTTATAGATTACCCAGCCCCCACTAGTGTGACTGCCATCACAACGCTGCTAATCAAGCAAAGATCCTAAGGGCTCCACTAATGTGTATAGGTGATATAATAAAATAAACACATGTACACATTGAAGTAGAAACAAACCAAGTAGCATACTACTATTTTGAGCAAGATTGTATATACAAGGTGAATATCCCAAGCTTCCATTAAGTAATATACAAACCGGTATGATACAGTAATGGCATCTAGGGCATATACACTAACAAAGTCTTGCTCATTCTCTCATTTCTTTTCTCTCTCTTGGCTTGAGCTCTCATCCTCTTCCTCTTGCTCTCCCTCTCTCTAGTCTATGGTTCACTTGTCTCATGTGTTGAGAAGCAAGAACCATAGAGAAAAATCCGAACACACTCTCCTCTACTCATTCTAGTTCACAAGGTATAGCAAATCAAGTGAACTAGTTTCTTCAAAGTTCGAAGAAGAAGCCAAAGGTAGAAACTTTCGGGTGGATCGATCTTCGGCGCAAGGAGACGACGGGGTGAAGCCGATCCATACACCATCGAGGGTTGAAGACGAAGGAGTTCAAGAAATAAAGGTATAACCCCCTAACTGAGTAGTTAACAACTCCTAGTTAGGTTGTTAGATAGATAGTTTAACAAAGATCCGTTTTGAGTCCATGTTGCCACCTCTAGAAAATCGTTTTTCATCAAATTCCGCAAGCCTGTAAGTACCGGGAGAGGTAGCATGGACTTACACTAGGCACGCGCACAAGGGTATATGAGGCATCAACCATGCCCGATTAAAATTTTAGCTGTGCGGAACAACTCTAATACGGATCTTTAAACTAGGGTTTAGGCGAAAACTAGCAAGTTAACAACTTTAACTACAAGTGAAAGGGAATACAACCTTTGTAGATCCGGTCCTTCACCTCAATAGCTCCGTGTAGATGTCCCCTTCGCTGCGATCATGAACTTCGGACTCTGGAGAAGATCCACAAGAAGAATGAACGTGCTTGCTTCGTTGACTTCGAGGCCGAAGATGATCTACGTCGGGGAGACACTAACTCAAGCTATTCCTTCACTAGGTCATGAACTTCATGAAGAGAACACACTCTACTACATGGCAAGTGGTAGAGGATGAAGAAGTAGGAAGTGGGCTCACTTTAGAATTGATTTTCTCACTCTTTTTCTCATGGCACCATTGGAGATAGTAAGCTTTTGGATGGAGCTTGATGAAGAAGAAGAAGAAGCAAGAATAATATATCCATCATATGAATCATTATCCTCAATAATGTAACCATGGGTGAGTTAAGCTATCATGCTTAACTCATGTAGAGAATTAACCAAAGCATTAGGTTAAAGGTTAGGTTAAAGAATATCAAAAGAAATGACAAAAGGGTGGACTTTGTCAAAGCTTCTCCAAGCTTCTTCAATCTTGATTACTTTGACTAAGTTAAACCCTTTTGTTAAATCTTAAGATAAAACAATAACCCTAATCTTTACCCTAATCTTGGTATGAGTCTCATACACCCAACTTTGATGTATCATCAAGCATGATACAAACATATGTACACAAATATATATCACATATACACTTATGCACAATCTTGTGAGAAAATAAATCTTAAGTGAGCTAATACTAGTTAATGTAATGTAATATATCAAATATATAATTATACATTAAATTATTAAATCAACTCTTGATTTAATAATCCGGCTTTAACCGACTAATATCAAAAGTAACAACTTATCGAATCAACACTTGATCCGATAACCCGGCTATATCGCATACAACCGATCAATGTCACAAATTGCGAGAATAGAATACGGTATCTCATATCGTATCAATCTCGGTCCCGCACATATCTCATATGCGCTCCTACTTCATTTCGCTTGAGCCAGGAAACCCTTGTGTAGGACTCTAAAGACTCGTCAATACGCCGGCAATAGGTGATGATCATATCAAACACCCACAAGCCGCAAGCGGTCTGCTAAACACAATGGCCACCCGGGTATTGAACGATCAGAAGATCAACAAGCAAGCCTGCTAGTACTCCTGTGAATCCAATCAGTAACACTCCCGTACAGTCCGGTCTCGTCGTCTGATATGTCGCATATCTCGCCTAGGGGTGGTAAACGTCAGACCCCAGTAGCTCGATAAGTCGTGTCGATATGAGGTCTATAGCAGTTCGAGAAACTACTGATAACACTTACCAGTAAATCTCAGCAACCCTGGCCAGGGATTTCCGGTTATAGCCAATCGAACACAGCACAACATCAACTCCCTACACCGGGAGAGACGAATCCACTCCTATCGCTCATTGCTTCCATGTGATTCGGGACTGTACCCAAAAACCACCGTTTTGCACGCCCTCTTGGACGTGGTAAGGTGGAAATCAAAGCACAGTGGGAATCACACAAGACTCTATGACGATCTTGGGTCAACAGACTACTCTGTACCAGTGTCACCGGAGAACTGCCATCTGACGTGAGGTATAATACCATCTGGGAGTTCTCGGCGAGTCCGTCCAGTGTACCCAGTCTCCACTGAGCACCCATACACCATCCTTGATGTCAAACACCGATGGATATGGGATCATCCATCGCCTATCATATGGGTCAAGATGCGTATACGCTAGTCTACTCTGGGGCATCGATGCCCTGTCTCGATACACCCTCGACTAAGAACAGTTACAGGATGTACTCGTCGACTACCGTGGCCCAACTAGTATGATCTCATCATAGTCCCAGTAGTTGAGTACATATCCTAAGGGCTTTATCAACATGTATTAGAGACAATCAGAGTACATGTTAAGATAAAGTACAACCAGATAGCATACTATCATGTCGAGCAAGAAAGTCCTCCCTATATACGTCCCAGCATCCACTACAATATACATCGTATGTACAGTAATGGACTCTAGGGCATACATATAATTAACAATCTCCCACTTGCACTAGGGCCATCTGTTGTGGTATCACATACCCAACAATTAGCTATGGTTGAAATATCTCATACTCAACCATCCCATAAAAGTCTCTACTGGGGAAAATGCCTTTGTGAGTGGATCCGCGCTCTTGTCTTCTACGTCTGCTCTCCAAACCTCGATCTCCCTGGAGATCAACCATCTCCATGATTAGGTGATACTACCTAAGAATTATATCTGGATTTCTGATGGGACGGTAGTTCCTTGGCTAAAGCCACAACTCTATTGTCATACAATGGCAGGAACGAAGTTCATCTCATGAACTAATATCTATCCAGACTGCCTCTTTGGTAGCATCCTTGGTAACGATGTATCTTACCTTTAATCGTCTAGTATGTCACGGTATCCGGCTTGGAACACTTCCAACATACTGTCCCTCCATTGAGGGTAAAGACAATGCCTGCGACTGACATTCAGTCGTCCTTATCACTCTGGAACTTTTCCAGTGATTCTCCCCTGGATCGATTGATACCATCTTACTACAACTAGTGAGAATCCTAACATTCAATTAGATCTATCTCATAGATCAAAACTTAGGATTTAGGAGGTATCACTTTGATCCTATATGGAGAATCATTGTGATAAGCGAAGATTGATCGAGCGTAGCATAAGAAACTCTTTCCTTTTCAAGAGTATGTCATCCACGTACTCTACGAGGATCACCACCATACTCCCTACTACCTTTTTGTATATAAAAGGTTCATCTACCATTTTGATGAAGTCAAACTCTTTGAATAACACATCAAAACAGATGTTCCAACTCCGCGATGCCTGCTTTATCCTATA
Source organism: Agapanthus africanus (assembly GCA_030015575.1). Classification (NCBI taxonomy): domain Eukaryota; kingdom Viridiplantae; phylum Streptophyta; class Magnoliopsida; order Asparagales; family Amaryllidaceae; genus Agapanthus; species Agapanthus africanus. The sequence continues at coordinate 512,848,259 of JASDDO010000024.1, read as the reverse complement.
AAGTATCTTGCACACGTTTCCGCTGCTCCCACTATCTACGAAGCCCTCTGGCTGTGTACTTATAGACACTCTCTTCTAAGACATCATTTTAGAAAAGCTGTCATGACACCCAACCACCAGATATCGTAGTCATGGTATGTAGCCGTGGCAAGTAGGATCTGGATGGACTTAAGCATAGGCCCCAGAAAAAGGTTTCATCATTAGCCACAATTGGTCTATGATGAAAACCTTTAACAAGTCTATCTTTGAAAGTCTCAACTTTTCCATATACACCAAGTAATCTTCTCAAGATATACTTGCTCTTAATGGGGATTTAACCCTTCAGATAAAGCAACCAAAGTCCATACTTTGTTGGTGTATAAGGATTCCATCTCAGATCGTTAAGCATCCAGCCATTCTTACAGAGTCCCACTCCTGATGGCCAGCTCGAAACTAGTTGGGTCATCATCTCATGATGCAATCCTCGCTCCCACTGTCATAGAGAAACCGAAGTATCTCTCAGGTGGGTGAGGAACCCTACTAGATCGGCGGAGAGGCTGAGGTTCATTGGAATCTACTGAATCCTTTGGTTCTACCAAATCATCTGCTGTAGTTTGTATAGCTGGAACTCTTTCCAGTTCTACCTCATGGCCAATAATTTCTTCTCAAGAAATTCTGTTTCATAAATGTGGCATGTTGAGAAACAAAATATTTTTGCTCTTCAGTTTGGTAGAAGATATTCCCTTGCTAATACTTGGGATATCCAACAAACTTCCACAGATCTTACTATGCCTCGAGCTTGTCCGGATTATGCTTTTAGACATAGGCCGGACAACCCCAAATCTTAACATACTTAAGATATGGGCTCTTCCCATTCCATATCACATATGAAGTGGTAGGCAACTGATTTGATTTGAACCCTATTCAATAGGTATGCAGCTTCTGAAGTGCATAACTCCCAAAAGGAAATAGGAAACTCATTAGTACTCATCATAGAGCACACCATATCACATAGGGTGCTATTGCTCCGCCCCGATACACCGACGTGCTATGGTGTATATGGAGGAGTAATGCTGAGAGAGAATCTCATTCTCCTTTAGAATAGTCCAGGATTTCCATGCTCAAGTATTCTCCTCCCTGATCACATCAAAGGATATAATACTTATACCCGTATTTTGGTTCTCTACTTCTAACTTATATTCTGTGATTATCTCAAAAGTTTCGGACTTATGTTTCAACAGGAACATATATCTGAATCTTGAGAGATCATCATAAAATGTAATGAAGTAAAAAGAACCGGTCTTGGCATATGTAGACAGGGGACCTTCATACATCAGCATGTATCAATCCCAAAAGTTCACTAACTCTTTCTCTGTTTCAAATAAACAGAGCTGTGGTCATTTTATCTTTGTGACATGATCGGCAAGTTTCACCAGATGTAAATTCAAACAGATTTAAATATGCATCTAAGTGTAACTTAGCTAGTCGGGTCGCATTGATATGACCTAGTCTACAATGCCTCAAGAAGGATCCGTTCATTTCTGAACTCTTCCTCTTGTATGTGTTCTGTATACTAAGAACTGTAGTTTGATTTAGAATGTCAATGCTTTTAGATAACGTACTTGAACCGATCAACTTTTGATACAGGAAATGTTCAAAACATTATCCAACAGTACAAAATTATATCCTTTCTTTACTAATAAAGAGACTGATATGATTTCGTATATCAGGTTCGGTATCTAATAACATTCGTTCAGAATCAATGTATTCTGGTAATACAGGGTGACAGTGACCAATAGACTTGGCTGCAACACTTGCACCGTTTTCTGTCTCATGAAACTTATCACCCGTTCTTAGTTCTCTACCTTTCTGTAGCCCATGTAACAAATTACATATGTGGGATTCTGATCCGGTATCAAATACCCAGGACGTAAAGGATACTGAGAAACAGTTCTCTGTAATGAACAGACCCGAAGATGATGCATCAGCATGCACTTTCTTCGTTTGGGCGGCACGGGAATTCTGGTAATCCCCTATATCCTGCTCTGTCTTATAATAATTATAAGTTGGAGCGGGACCAACGTTCCCCAGCTCAGTATAACAAGCGGGTTCGGTCAATATATCCGTTTTATTATCTTGATTAAGGCGTGATATGGTCGCTACCTGGAGAGAGAGAGAAGAAAACACTCAGCGTATGCTTTTGCAAGATTAGATTGGTTATCTAATATATCTAATCAGGATGTCTCCCACTGTTTTTATCAAATCTTCCTTCAAACCCTAAAAGGAAAGACTAGCCGGGATTAATTACACGCTACAAGTTCGCCAATCTTTCAGCCAGGCCAGTGTCGGTACTTTGAGGGAGGTGCCCCGTGCTTTCGCACGGACCTAATTAAAGTAAACCTTGTTTTCCCAGAGGCATAACCTCGTTAACACCTTTCTAGACACCTACTTGATCGGCTAATTGTAATGTGTAAAACTCTCCCAGGAGTAACTCTTACTCGCAGCGGGTATCGGGATCTAACTATCTCATAGAAGGTATGCAATCTCATTGCAAATTTCAACACTTGAAATTTCCGATAATATTTTACCCTTAGCATCCTATGACCTTGACGGAGGTCAACAAACCATAGGCTGCTAGTCAAGTTCTATCCGTCATTTCCTGATTGAATTAAACCCACCCGCACGACCCTTGACGGAGGTCAACAAGGCCGTACGACTACCCTAATCCAATCTGCATCATATGCATAAGCAGATAAATACTAGTTAGCTACCGCACACTACGCCTTGACGGAGGTCAACAAACGTAGCACGAATACTAAGTAGGGCTTATCTGAAATGACGGAGGGCTACGACAGGTTTTTCTGAAAACCTATTGCGTAATGAACTTGATATCGTTGTAGAATCAAATGATTTTAAATGGAGTGTTTTTGAGGCTTTTCTAGTTTTGCTAAAGGGGTCACTCCTGGTGAAGGGATCGTCGGCCCTTTCCTCATCGAATAAGGTGCAGGGTATATCATATATACCACTATGCAAAGCAAGAACTATAGAAGCAATCAAAAGACAAACCGAGTGTTGTAGCATCTGCCAGTTATTGCTAAAGGGGTCACTCCCGGTGAAGGGATCTCGGCCCTTTCCTTATCGAATAAGGTACAGGATGTTCTACAAGGAACACCGCGATGCAAAGCAAGAACTGTAGCTACCTGTTTTTGAAAATTCGATTCCACAACATCTTTTAGGTTTCTTTTCTTTCATTAATCATATTAATGAAGTCCCATCATTTAAATCACCTAAACATCACAGATAAATACGACCTACACTTATGCCATCCGTATTCGCCTCGATGTCCCCTCGTGCACCGTTAGGTTAGGTAACTAACGGCAGAGCGGGGAAAGACTAGCGCGGGTGTAAAACATAAGTAACGTCTATATAATATATCATATATACTATATACAATATCTATCTGAACATATCACATGATCACATCACAGATAACGCAGTAGAAAATATCATATGAAATATTGGATATACTAGGACGTCCGTGTTTTATTTTGAGCCTCTATAAAACACGAATTCCACGGTCGCGATGAATAGCCAAACCCACACCCCTAGACCCCTACGAGAGCGGCAAGCAACCCTACCAATTCTAGAGTTAGGAGACCCGGACTCGACTCCTCGAGCTGGTCTCCCACTGGACTCTAGAACCCGGTTACTTGTGTCTCCTCCTTGGGTCTATCCTAGTGCGGAAAAGTAAATAATATACAAATGGTGACATCAACCTCATCCCGGAAGTGCCCCAACAAAAGAATATTACATACAAGTTTTTACATGAATGAAAATGAAAAAACACCCATCTCACATAAAACCCCCCGGCTATTCAAACACGACGATCCAATATAACATATCCAGCAACACATAACATCACATGCCATCAACGTAAGTAAATATGCCCATCCCAATTGTCGTTGACATATAGCAACGAAACCGGCGATATCGCATATTACACTTACGGTAGCAGAAAAGAAAGTGTAAAACTACAACAGTTGGAATCCGCAACCTACTTAGACATCGCATGCCTAACAATTATAAACCCTGCATTTTAGTCTCATTATCGAAAACTCTTTTCAATATCAAGTCGGGCAATTCAACAAGATTCCCGACATCCTGATCGAATGCTCGTCGTAAACTTTAGTAGACGGCCGCACCCCCGGATGCCGTCAACGAAGTGCACTAAGGCGGAACACCGCTGCCGCGAGCACCTGAACGGATGCTTTTTGGCGACGGGGTTCTCCTACAGTCACTTGGTCGGGGCTATAGGGCATGGCTGTCTATTAAGTTTACCCGGCGAGTATCCGCGTACGCTACGTGATTGCGATGGACTTTTGATCGCATCAAAATTTCGTGGCAACCGATCATCTGAGACTAAACTGCTAGATTTATAACATTCAAATCAGTTATCTCATAACTACTTGTGGATTCCAAATATTGTATCACATTCCAGATAAATAGACAATGTTAAACTTTCCGATCGAATAATCAAACACCCAAGTTTTCCCAAATAGCTCAACACTTGAGCGGAGTTCAAAAATATCCATCACATGCCACAGTACCGATGGTCCAGCCCTAGAAGGATCAAGCCAATGCCTCACATGTGGCACACCGTACTGCCCCAAACCCTAAGGTTCAAAAGGCAGTTCAAGACGGTCACATAATCGAGTTAAGGTTTGTTGTCTTCTAGAGGGTCCATCGCGTTACTTGCACGACTTAGAACGTTCTTAAACTACGGAAAAATCCAACACTTGGAAATTTTCCGGCAGGGGAAAAAGTGAGATATTGATATCCGGTCGAACTTTTTAACATGTTCAAAATTACCCGGAAAAACACATAGAAAAAGTTAAACTTTCCGATCGAATCAACGAATTCCTAATACAACCCAGAAAACTCAACTCTTGAGTATAAATTAAAATTACCCAGAAAACACAGGAATCTTATAAGAACATTACTGTGCAAACAGTGGACAAAGAAGATACAGAATGGCCGAGGAACCGCCGTGCTACCTGGGGTACGGCCGCGGTTCCGCGGCTCTTTAATGGAGTTGGGTCCACGTGTTGCACAGTAATTCCTAGAAAACCCTGCTGAATTTTTTGAGTATTTTTAATTTGGAAAAAACCACATTTTCAGAAAATGTCCAGAGAAGGGTTTGAATTAGGGTTTCGGGGTTCGATCGGATTTCTAACATCGTCTACACTTCGCCTAAAGCTCTAGCTTGGCTCTGATACCACTGTAGGGTTGCTAGGCACGCGCACAAGGGTATATGAGGCATCAACCATGCCCGATTAAAATTTTAGCTGTGCCGAACAACTCTAATACGGATCTTTAAACTAGGGTTTAGGAGAAAACTAGCAAGTTAACAACTTTAACTACAAGTGAAAGGGAATACAACCTTTGTAGATCCGGTCCTTCACTTCAATAGCTCCGTGTAGATGTTCCCTTCGCTGCGATCGTGAACTTCGGACTCTGGAGAAGATCCACAAGAAGAACGAACGTGCTTGCTTCGTTGACTTCGAGGCCGAAGATGATCTACGTCGGGAAGACACTAACTCAAGCTATTCCTTCACTAGGTCATGAACTTTGTGAAGAGAACACACTCTACTACATGGCAAGTGGTAGAGGATGAAGAAGTAGGAAGTGGGCTCACTTTAGAATTGATTTTCTCACTCTTTTTCTCATGGCACCATTGGAGCTAGTAAGCTTTTGGATGGAGCTTGATGAAGAAGAAGAAGAAGCAAGAATAATATATCCATCATATGAATCATTATCCTCAATAATGTAACCATGGGTGAGTTAAGCTATCATGCTTAACTCATGTAGAGAATTAACCAAAGCATTAGGTTAAAGGTTAGGTTAAAGAATATCAAAAGAAATGACAAAAGAGTGGACTTTGTCAAAGCTTCTCCAAGCTTCTTCAAGCTTGATTACTTTGACTAAGTTAAACCCTTTTGTTAAATCTTAAGATAAAACAATAACCCTAATCTTTATCCTAATCTTGGTATGAGTCTCATACACCCAACTTTGATGTATCATCAAGCATGATACAAACATATGTACACAAATATATATCACATATACACTTATGCACAATCTTGTGAGAAAATAAATCTTAAGTGAGCTAATACTAGTTAATATAATGTAATATATCAAATATATAATTATACATTAAATTATTAAATCAACTCTTGATTTAATAATCCGGCTTTAACCGACTAATATCAAAAGTAACAACTTATCGAATCAACACTTGATCCGATAACCCGGCTATATCGCATACAACTGATCAATGTCATAAATCACGAGAATAGAATACGGTATCTCATATCGTATCAATCTCGGTCCCGCACATATCTCATATGCGCTCCTACTCCGTTTCTCTTAAGCCAGGAAACTCCTGTGTAGGACTCTAAAGACTCGTCAATACGCCGGCAGTAGGTGATGATCATATCAAACACCCACAAGCTGCAAGTGGTCTGCTAAACGTAACGGCCACCCAGGTATTGAGCGATCAGAAGATCAACAAGCAAGCCTGTGTAGGGTTCCTAGGCACTCTCAAGAGGTCTCACAAGGCATCAACCATGCCAATTTCAAATTTTATGGTGCCGAGAAACCCTAGACTAGACCGTTGACTAGAAATTTAGGCGATAAACGAAACTAGTTAACAACTTAACTAAAGGAGAGAGGCTACAACCTTTGTAGATCCGGTTCTCCACTTCCTTAGCTCCACGTAGGCGTCCTCTCGCTGTCCATCTCGAATCCCGAACTCAAACGTCGGCTTCATCGGAGAATTGGGCGGACTAGGTCGTCGGCTTCGTGCCGAAGATGATCTACGTCGAGATTTCACAAGTTCAAGCTCCGACTTCACCAAGTTGTGAAACTTGTGAAGAAAACACCCAAAACAACTTGGCAAGAGGTAGAGGGTGAAGAAATAGGAGGTGGGTTCACTTTAGAATTGGATTTCTCACACTTTTGCTCAAGATGCCATTGTTGAAGACAAGGTTTTTCTTGAAGAAGAAGAAGGAGAAGAAGAAAGAATATGATAAGTTTCTCATTTTAAAATTGAAACTAATATGAATACTTATCATATCTTGACCATGGTCAAGTGTAGAGATTAAACTAAGGTTAGTTGGAATGGTTAGGTTTAAGGATGAGATAAGGATGGTGGACTTTGTCAAAGCTTCAAGAAGCTTCAACATAGAAACAAAATAAGCCACCATTCTTAATAATATCCAAAATGAATAAATAAATAAATAACTAAGTAAATAATCAAAACCCTAACCATCCATATAACCATGGTTTAATCTTTACACAAACCCAAGTGAGCAAGTATCATCAAATATGATACAAACAAGTGCACAAAAAATATATCACATATACAATGTGCATCAAGTGAGAAAATCCTTTTTAAAATGAACCAATACTAGTTGATGCAAAGCAATATATCAAATATATAATTATACATTAAATCATTAAATCAACACTTGATTTAACGATCCGGTCATATCGCATATAACCGACTAGTATCCAATGTATCGGCTTATCGAATCAATCCTTGATTCGATATCTAGGTTATATCGCATATAACCAATCGATACATTCATCGCGAGAATGAAATACGGTATCACATACACGCATTATTCTCGCTCCCGCACATATCTCATATGCGCTCCTATTTCGTTTTGCTTGAGCCAGGAAACCTCTGTGTAGGACTCTAAAGACTCGTCAATACGCCGGTAGCAGATGATGATCATATCAAGCACCCACAAGCCGCAAGCGGTCTGCTAAACGTAACGGCCACCCGGGTATTGAGCGATCAGAAGATCGATGAGCTAGCCTGCTCACACTCCTGTGAATCCAACCAGTAACACTTACCGTACAGTCCGGTCTGTTGATCTGATATGTCGCATATCAAGTCTAGGGGTGGTATACGTCAGACCCCAATAACCGATAAGTCGTGCCGATGTGAGGCTCATAACGGGTCGAGAAACTACTGGTAACACTTACCAGCAAATCTCTGATCAGCCCTGGCCAGGGACTTCCCTGTTACGGCCAATCGAGCACAGCGCAACATCAACCCCCAATACCGGGAGAGACGAAACCCCTCCTATCGCTCATTGCCTCCATATGACTCGGGACTGTACCCAAAGACCACCATTTTGCACGCCCTCATGGACGTGGTAAGGTGGAGATCAAAGCACAGTAGGAATCACACAAGACTCTATGACGATCTCGGGTCTACAGACTAACCTGCACAAGTGTCACCTGAGAACTGCCATCTGACGTGAGGTATAATACCATCTGGGAGTTCTCGGCGAGTCCGTCCAGTGTACCCAGTCTCCACTGAGCACCCGTATACCATCTCTGATGTCAAACACCAATGGATATGGGATCATCCATCGCCCATCTCATGGGTCGAGAAGCGTATACGCTAGTCTACTCTGGTATATCGATGCCCCGTCTCGATACACCCACGACTAGGGACCTTGAAGGATGTACTTATGGACTACCATGTCCCCACTAGTATGATCTGCATCATAGTCCAGGCAGTCAAGTACACATCCTAAGGGCTTTATCAACATGTAACTATAAGACAGTTTAAAGAGATAAGTGTACATGTTAAGATAAAGAGCAACCAGATAGCATACTATCATATCGAGCAAGAAAGTCATCTCTATATATGTCCAAGCATCCAATATAATATACATCATCTGTACAATACTGGCCTCTAGGGCATACATACAACTAACAATCTCCCACTTGGACTAGGGCCAGCTGCTGTAGTATCGCATACCGAGCATCCCGAAGAGTCTCTCAAACTGTATCTGGGGAATGGCCTTCGTGAGTGGATCCGCCGTGTTGTTCTTCGTGCCAACCCTCCTGACCTCGATCTCCCGGCGATCAACTATCTCCCGGATCAGGTGATACCGCCTCAGAATAAGCCTGGATCGTTGATGTGACCTGGGTTCCTTGGCCAAAGCCACCGCTCCATTGTTATCGCAATACAAAGGTATTGGATGCTTAATGGATGGAACCACTCCAAGTTCAGTAATGAACTTCTTGATCCAGACAGCCTCTTTGGCAGCATCGTTGGCAGCGATGTATTCAGCCTCCATCGTCGAGTCTGCCATGGTTTCCTGCTTGGAACTCTTCCAGCTAACCGCCCCTCCGTAAAGGGTAAAGACAAAGCCCGACTGCGACTTAGAGTCGTCCTTATCACTCTGGAAGCTCGAATCGGTAAAGGACTCGACTTGGAGTTCTCCATTACCATACACCAAGAGCATCTCTTTAGTCCTTCGCAAGTACTTGAGAATACTCTTCACAGCTGTCCAGTGACTCTCTCCAGGATCAGCTTGATACCTGCTCACTACACTTAGTGAGTATGCTACATCGGGTCTGGTACATAGCATCGCATACATGATAGAGCCTACAGCCGAAGCATAGGGTATCCCTTGCATGCGAGCTCTCTCCAAATCAGTCTTGGGAGACATCTCTTTGGAGAGAGTGACTCCAGAGATCGTGGGCAAGTTCCCATGCTTGGATTCTTCCATACTAAACCTCTTTAGTATGGTGTCAATGTACCTGGATTGGGACAATCCCAATATCCGTTTGGATCTATCTCTATAGATCCTGATTCCCAATATGCAGGAGGCATCACCAAGATCTTTCATTGAGAATCTTTGTGATAAGAAGAGCTTGACCGATTGCAGCATAGGAATATCATTTCCTATTAAGAGTATGTCGTCCACGTACAATACGAGGAAGACAACCTTACTCTCTGCCACCTTCTTGTAGATACAAGGTTCATCTGGATTTTTGACGAAATCAAACTCTTTGATAACGACATCAAAGCAGATGTTCCAACTCCGCGATGCTTGCTTTAATCCATAAATGGATTTAAGCAGCTTGCACACCTTCCCGCTGCTCCCACTGTCTACGAAGCCCTCTGGCTGAGTCATGTACACGCACTCTTCTAAATCACCATTTAGAAAGGCGGTCTTAACATCCATTTGCCAGATTTCGTAATCATGATATGCAGCGATGGCAAGCATGATCCAGATGGATTTAAGCATAGCCACTGGAGAAAAGGTTTCGTCGTAGTCCACACCTGGTCTTTGACGAAAACCCTTTGCAACAAGTCTAGCTTTGAAAGTCTCCACTTTCCCATCTACACCAAGTTTCTTCTTAAAGATCCACTTGCTCCCAATGGGTTTTACCCCTTCAGGAGCAATTTCCAAAGTCCATACTTTGTTGGTGTACATGGATTCCATCTCGGACCGCATAATATCCAGCCATTTCACTGAGTCCCTACTCGTGATGGCCTGCTCGAAGCTAGTTGGGTCATCATCCTCCATGATGCAATCTTCGCTTCCACCGTCAATGAGAAAACCGTAGTATCTCTCAGGTGGACGAGAAGCCCTGCTAGATCGGCGGAGAGGCTGGGGTTCGTCGGGTACTACTGAATCCTCTGGTTCTACTAAATCTTCAGTTATTGTTTGTGTTGCTGGAACCTCTTCCAGTTCTACCTCAATGCCACTAATCTGTTTCATAAGAAAACCTTTTTCTAAGAAAGTAGCATGTCGAGAAACAAACACCTTTTGTTCCTCGGGGTGGTAGAAGATATACCCTTGTGAATTTTTAGGATATCCTACAAACTTACATAAGACTGATCTTGCCTCGAGTTTGTCCGGATTTTGTCTTTTGACATAGGCTGGACAACCCCATATCTTAACATACTTAAGAGATGGTCTCTTCCCTTTCCATATCTCATATGGAGTGGTAGGCACTGATTTGGTAGGAACCATATTCAATAGGTGTATGGCTGTCTCAAGCGCATACCCCCAGAAGGAAATAGGTGTAGGGTTCCTAGGCACCCTAATGAGGTCTCACAAGGCATCAACCATGCCAATTTCAAAAAAAAACTAGGTGCCGAGAGACCCGACTATGGATCGTTTGCTAGAAAACTAGGCGAAAAACAATCTAGTTAACAACTTAACTAATGGGTTATCGGAAATACAACCTTTGTAGATCCGGTGCTCCACCTCCACGGCTCCGCAATGAAGTCTCCTCGCTGTCCAAGACGGATCCCGGGCTCTAGCATCGGCATCATCGGAGAATGGACGGGCTAGGTCATCGATGTCCATGCCGAAGATGATCTACGTCGAGGCATCGCTAAATCAAGCTCCGACTTCACCAAGTCAAGAAACTTGTGAAGAAAACACACTCTACTACTTGGCAAGAGGTAGAGGATGAAGAAATAGGAAGTGGGTAGACTTTAGAATTGGATTTCTCACTCTTATTCATCACTTGCCATTAATGGAGCAAGCTTTCTTCATGTGAAGAAATGAAGAAGAAGAAGAAGAAGCTAATTATGATAAGTTAATTAAAAAATAGAAAAGAAATGAATACTTATCATATTAGAACCATGGTTAGGTGTAGAGAATCAATCATGGTTAAGTGCAATGGTTAGGGTTAAGCTAAAAGACAAAATGGTCATATGGTCAAAACTTCATGAAGCTTCATCAAGCTTCATGAAAGAAAGAATGATAACCATTTTGATTTCTTTTGTCATTTCATTTTAATCCAAATAAAAAGATAAATGAATAGACAAATAAGTAGAAACCTTAACCATATACTTAACCTAGGTTTAATTCTTTACACTAACCAATGTTGCATGCATCATCAAACATGATACAATCAAGTGCACAAAAATATATCGCATATACAATGCGCACATCCGAGTGAGAAAATCCATCTTAAGTGAACCGATACTAGTTAATGCAAAGTAATATATCAAATATATAATTATGCATCAAATCATTAAATCAACACTTGATTTAATGATCCGGTCATATCGCATATAACCGACTAATATCAACAGTAACAACTTATCGAATCAACACTTGATCCGATAACCCGGCTATATCGCATATAACCGATCAATGTCACATATCGCGAGAATCGAAAACAGTATCACATACTGGAATCATTCTCGGTCCCGCACATATCTCATATGCGCTCCTATTTCGTTTCGCTTGATCCAGGAAACCTCTGTGTTGGACTCTAAAGACTCGTCAATACGCCGGCAGCAGGTGATGATCATATCAAACACCCACAAGCCGCAAGCGGTCTGCTAAACGTAACGGCCACCCGGGTATTGAGCGATCTGAAGATCGACGAGCAAGCCCGCTCACACTCCAGTGAATCCAACCAGTAACACTACCGTACAGTCCGGTCTGATCGTCTGATATGTCGCATATCTTGCCTAGGGGTGGTAAACGTCAGACCCCAATAGCTCGATAAGTCGTGTCGATATGAGGTCTATAACAATTCGAGAAACTACTGGTAACACTTACCAGTAAATCTCAGCAACCCTGGCCAGGGATTTCCTGTTATAGCCAATCGAACACAGCGCAACATCAACTCCCTATACCGGGAGAGACGAATCCCCTCCTATCGCTCATTGCCTCCATGTGACTCGGGACTGTACCCAAAAACCACCGTTTTGCACGCCCTCTTGGACGTGGTAAGATGGAAATCAAAGCACAGTGGGAACCACACAAGACTCTATGACGATCTCGGGTCAACAGACTACTCTGTACCAGTGTCACCAGAGAACTGCCATCTGACGTGAGGTATAATACCATCTGGGAGTTCTCGGCGAGTCTGTCCAGTGTACCCAGTCTCTACTGAGCACCCGTATATCATCTCTGATGTCAAACACCAATGGATATGGGATCATCCATCGCCCATCTGTATGGGTCGAGAAGGTATACGCTAGTCTACTCTGGTATATCGATGCCCCGTCTCGATACACCCACGACTAGGGACTTTGAAGGATGTACTTATGGACTACCATGTCCCCACTAGTATGATCCGCATCATAGTCCAGGTAGTCAAGTACAGATCCTAAGGGCTTTACCAACATGTAACAGAGAGACAATCAGTATACACGTTAAGGTAAAGTTCAACCAGATAGCATACTATCATGTCGAGCAAGAAAGTCCTCCCTATATATGTCCCAGCATCCACTACAATATACATCCTATGTACAGTAATGGCCTCTAGGGCATACATATAACTAACAATCTCCCACTTGCACTAGGGCCATCTGTAGCAGTGGTTGTAGTATCTCATACTCAACCATCCCATAAAAATCTCTCTCTGGGAACAGGCCTTTGTGAGTGGATCCGCTGTGTTGTCCTCTGAATCTACTCTCCTAACCTCGATCACCGTGGAGATCAACTATCTCCATGATCAGGCGATGCTGCCTTAGAATAAGTCTGGATCACTGATGGGACCGGCGTTCCTCGGCATGAGCCACAACTCCATTGTCTCACAATGGTAGGAACGTAGTTCATCTCATGAACTAATATACACCCAAACATCCTCTTTGGTAGCATCTTAAGTAGCGATGTATCCTGCCTTTATCGTCTAGTATGTCACGGTATGTAGCTTGGAACTCTTCCAACATACTGTCCCTTTACTGAGGGTAAAGACAATGCCTGTGACTGACATTCAGCCGTCTTTATCACCCTGGAACACTTCCAGTGATTCTTCCCAGGATCAATTGATACTATCTCACTACAACTAGTGAGAATCCCAACATCCAATTAGATCTATCTCATAGATCCAAAACCCAGGATTTAGTAGGTATCACTTTGATCCTATGTGGAGAATCCATGTGATAAACGGAGATTGATCGAGCGTAGCATAGGAAACTCTTTCCCTATCAAGAGTATGTCATCCACGTACTCTATGAGGATCAGCACCATACTCCCTACTACCTTTTGTTTATCCAAGGTTCATCTACCATTTTGATGATGTCAAACTCTTTGACTAATCCATCAAAACAGATGTTCCAACTCCGCGATGCCTGCTTTATCCTATAAAGCATCTTGCACACGTTTCCGCTGCTCCCACTGTCTACGAAGCCCTCTGGCTGTGTACTTATAGACGCTCTCTTCCAAAATATCATTTAGAAAAGCAGTCATGACACCCAACCACCAGATATCGTAGTCATGGTATGTAGCCGTGGCAAGTAGGATCTGGATGGACTTAAGCATAGATACTTGAAAAGGTTTCATCATTATCCACGCCTGGTTGATGACGAAAACCTTTAACAAGTCTAGCTTTGAAAGTCTCAACTTTTCTATCTACACCAAGTAATCTTCTCAAGATATACTTGCTCCTGATGGGGATTTAACCCTTCAGATATAGCAACCAAAGTTCATACTTTGTTGGTGTATAAGGATTCCATCTCAGATCGCTAAGTATCCAGCCATTCTTACAGAGTCCCACTCTTGATGGCCAGCTCGAAGCTAGTTGGGTCATCATCTCATGATGCAATCCTCGCTCCCACTGTCATAGAGAAACCGAAGTTACTCTCAGGTGGGTGAGGAACCCTACTAGATCGGCGGAGAGGCCGAGGTTCGTTGGAATCTATTGTATCCTTTGGTTTTATTAAATCATCAGCTGCAGTTTGTATAGCTGGAACTTTTCCAGTTCTACATCACAGACCTTGCCTCGAGCTTGTCCGGATTTTGCTTTCAGACAAAGGCCGGACAACCCCAAATCTTAACTAACTTAAGAAATGGGCTCTTCCTTTTCCATATCACATATGAAATGGTAGGCAACTGATTTGATTTGAACCCTATTCAATAGGTATGCAGCTTCTCAAGTGCATAACTCCCAAAAGGAAAAAGGTAACTCAGCAGTACTCATCATAGAGCACACCTTATCATATATGGTGTGATTGCTCCACCCCGATATACCATCGTGCTATGGTATATACGGAGGAGTAATGCCGAGAGAGAATCTCATTCTCCTTTAGAATAGTTCAGTATTTCCGTGCTCAAGTATTCTCCTCCCTGATCACATCAAAGGACATAATACTTATACCCGTATTGGTTCTCTACTTCTAACTTATATTCTGTGAATATCTCAAAAGGTTCGGACTTGTGTTTCAACAGGAACATATGTCTGAATCTCGAGAGATTATCAGAGAATGTAATGAAGTACAAAGAACCAGTCCTGGTATGTGTAGACAGGAGACCTTACATACATCATCATGTATCAGTCCCAAGAGTTTACTAACTCTTTCTCTGTTTCCAATAAACAGAGCTGTGGTCATCTTATCTTTGTGACATGACTGGCGAGTTTCACAAGATGTAAATTCAAACTAATTTAAATATGCATCTAAATGTAACTCAGCCAGTCGGGTCGCATTGATATGACCTAGTCTACAATACCTCAAGAAGGATTCGTTCATTTCTGAACTCTTCCTCTTGTGTGTGTTCTGTATACTAAAGAACTGTAGTTTGATTTAGAACGTCAATGATTTTAGATAACGTGCCTGAACCGATCAACTTTTGATATAGGAAATGTTCAAAACATTATCCAACTATACAAAATTTTATCATTTCTTTACTGATAAAGAGATTGATATGATTTTGTATATCAGGTTCGGTATCTAATAACATTCGTTCAGAATCAATGTATTGTAATACAGGGTGACAGTGACCGACAGACTTGGCTGCAACTCTTGTCCCGTTTTCTGCCTCATGAAACTTATCACCCGTTCTCAGTTCTCTACCTTTCTGTAGCCCTATGTAACAGATTACATATCCGGGATCCTGATCTGGTATCACATACCCAGGACGTAAAGGTTACTGAGAAACAGTTCTCTGTATAATGAACACACCCGAAGATGATGCATCAGCATACACTCTCTTCGTTTGGGCGGCACGGGAATTCTGGTAATCCCCAATTTCCTGCTCTGTCTTATAACAATTATAAGTAGGAGCGGGACCAACGTTCCCCAGCTCAGTATAACAAGCGGGTTCGGTCAATAATCCGTATTATTATCTTGATTAAGGCGTGATATGGTCGCTACCTGGAGAGAGAGAGAAGAAAACACTCAGCGTGCGCTCTTTCAAGAATAGATTGGTTATTATTTTATCTAATCAGGATGGCTCCCACTGCTTTTTATCAAATCTTCCTTCAAACCCTAAAAGGAAAGACTAGCCGGGATTAATTACACACTACAAGTTCGCCAATCTTTCAGCCAGGCCAGTGTCGGTACTTTGAGGGAGGTCCCCCGTGCTTTCGCACGAACCTAATTAATGTAAACCTCGTTTTCCCAGAGGCGTAACCTCGTTAACACCTTTCTAGACACCTACTTGATCGGCTAATTGTAATGTATAAAACTCTCCCAGGAGTAACACTTACTCGCAGCGGGTATCGGGATCCAACTATCTCATAGAAGGTATGCAATCTCATTGCAAATTTCAACACTTGAAATTCCCGATAATATTTTTGCCCCTAGCACCCTATGACCTTGACGGAGGCCAACAAACCATAGGCTACTAGTCAAGTTCAACCCGTCATTTCTTGATCGAATCAAACCCACCCGCACGACCCTTGACGGAGGCCAACAAGGTCGCACGACTACCCTAACTCAATCTGCATCATATGCATAAGCAGATAAATACTGGTTAGCTACCGCACACTGCGCCTTGACGGAGGCCAACAAACGCAGTACGAATACTAAACAGCACTTATCTGAAATGACGGAGGGCTACGACAGGTTTTTATGAAAACCTATTGCGTAATGAACTTGATATCGTTGTAGAATCAAATGATTTTAAAATGGAGTGCTTTTGAGGCTTTTCTAGTTTTGCTAAAGGAGTCACTTCCGGTGAAGGGATCGTCGGTCCTTTCCTCGTCGAATGAGGTGCGGGATATATCACATATATCACTGTGCAAAGCAAAAACTCTTAAAAGCAATCAAAAGACAGACCGAGGGTGTAGCATCGACCAGTTATTGCTAAAGGAGTCACTCCCGGTGAAGGGATCTCGGTCCTTTCCCTATCGAATAAGGTGCAGGATATATCATATATATCGCTGTGCAAAGCAAGAACTGTAGCTACCTGTTTTATTTTGAAATTCGATTCTACAACATCTTAGGTTTCTTTTAATTCATTAATCACATTAATGAAGTCCCATCATTTAAGTACCTAAACATCACAGATAAATACGACGTACACTTATGCCATCCGCATTCGCCTCGATGTCCCCTCGTGCACCGTTAGGTTAGGTAACTAACGACAGAGCGGGGCAGGGCTAGCGCGGGTGTAAAACATAAGTAACGTCTATATAATATATCATATATACTATATACAGTATCTATCCCAGAACATCACATGATCACATCACATATATCGCAGCAGAAGAATCATATGAAATATTGGATATACTAGGACGTCCGTGTTTTTAATACGAGCCAGTATAAAACACGGATTCCACGGTCGTGATGAATAGCCAAACCCACACCCCTAGACCCCTACGAGAGCGGCAAGCAACCCTACCAATTCTGGAGTTAGGAGACCCGGACTCGACTCCTCGAGTTGGTCTCCCACTGGACTCCAGAACCCGGTTACTTGTGCCCTCCTCCTTGGGTCTATCCTAGTGCGGAAAAGTAAATAATATACAAACGGTGACAACTTCCGCAACCTGGAAGTGTCCCAATAAAATAATATTACATACATGTTTTTACATGAATGAAAATGAAAAACACTCATCTCACATAAAAACCCCCTGGCTATTCAAACACGACGATCCAATATAACATATCCAGCAACACATAACATCACATGTCATCAACGTAAGTAAATATGTCCATCCCAATTGTCGTTGACATATAGCAACGAAACCGGCGATATCACATATTACACATACGGTCACAGAAAAGAAAGTGTAAAACTACAACAGTTGGAATCCGCAACCACCTCAGACATCGCATGCATGACCAAATGAATTACTTAGACATTGCATGCCTAACATTTATAAACCCCGCATTTTAGTCTCAAAATCGAAAACACTTTTCAATATTCAAGTCAGGCAATTCAACAAGATTCCCGACATCCTGATCGAATGCTCGTCGCAAACTTCAGTAGACGGCCGCACCCCCGATACCGTCGACGAAGTGCACCAAGGCGGAACACCGCTACCGCGAGCACCCGAACGGATGCTTTCGGCGACGGGGTTCTCCTACAGTCACTTGGTCGGGGCTATGGAGTGAGGCTGTCTATTAAGTTTACCCGGCGAGTATCCGCGTACGCTACGTGATTGCGACGGACTTTTGATCACATCAAAATTCCGTGGCAACCGATCAAGTGAGACTAAACTGCTATGTTTATAACATTCATTTAGTTATCTCATAACTTATTGTGAATTCCAATTATTGTATCCCATTCCGGATAAATAGAAAATGTCAAACTTTCCGATCAAACAATCGAATACCCAAGTTTTCCCGATACAGCTCAACACATGAAATAAGTCTAACAACATTCCGTTCGTGCCTCAGTACCAACGGTCCAGCCGTAGAAGGGTCAAGCCAACGCCTCACATGTGGCATGCCGTACTGCCCCAAACCCGAAGGTTCAAAGGGCAGTTCAAGACAGTCACATAATCGAGTTAAGGTTTGTTGTCTTCTAGAGGGTCCATCGAGTTACTTGCACTACTTAGAACGTCGTTAAACTACGGAAAAATCCAACACTTGGAAATTTCCCAACAGGGGAAAAATTGGGTATTTATATCCGGTCGAACTTTTTAACATATTCTAAAATTTATCCGGAAAGCCACACAGACAAAATTTGATAATCCGATCGAACTTCGAATCCCCAAAATAACCCAGAAAAATTCAACTCTTGAAAAAATATTAAAAATACCCAGGAAAACCAGCACTGTTAAATAGGAGTTACTGTGCAAACATCACCTCACAAAACGACAAACAGGCCGCGGTTCCGCCGCACGAGCCATGCCCGTGCCGCGGAAGCGCGGCGCTTTAATGGAATTAGGGCTACGAATTGCACAGTTACTCTTAGATTTTCCTGCTGATATTTCTGCATATTTTTAATATGGAAAAACTCACTGTTTTCAAAAAAGGACAGAGAGCATGGGTGTGTTAGGATTTCGGGTTCGTTCGGAGTTCAAAATCCGTCTAGACTTCGCCTAAGGCTCTAGCTAGGCTCTGATACCACTGTAGGGTTCCTAGGCACCCTAATGAGGTCTCACAAGGCATCAACCATGCCAATTTCAAAAAAAAAAACTAGGTGCCGAGAGACCCGACTACGGATCGTTTGCTAGAAAACTAGGCGAAAAACAATCTAGTTAACAACTTAACTAATGGGTTATCGGAAATACAACCTTTGTAGATCCGGTGCTCCACCTCCACGGCTCCGCAATGAAGTCTCCTCGCTGTCCAAGACGGATCCCGGGCTCTAGCGTCGGCATCATTGGAGAATGGACGGGCTAGGTCATCGATGTCCATGCCGAAGATGATCTACGTCGAGGCATCGCTAAATCAAGCTCCGACTTCACCAAGTCAAGAAACTTGTGAAGAAAACACACTCTACTACTTGGCAAGAGGTAGAGGATGAAGAAATAGGAAGTGGGTAGACTTTAGAATTGGATTTCTCACTCTTATTCATCACTTGCCATTAATGGAGCAAGCTTTCTTCATGTGAAGAAATGAAGAAGAAGAAGAAGCTAATTATGATAAGTTAATTAAAAAATAGAAAAGAAATGAATACTTATCATATTAGAACCATGGTTAGGTGTAGAGAATCAATCATGGTTAAGTGCAATGGTTAGGGTTAAGCTAAAAGACAAAATGGTCATATGGTCAAAACTTCATGAAGCTTCATCAAGCTTCATGAAAGAAAGAATGATAACCATTTTGTTTTCTTTTGTCATTTCATTTTAATCCAAATAAAAAGATAAATGAATAGACAAATAAATAGAAACCTTAACCATATACTTAACCTAGGTTTAATTCTTTACACTAACCAATGTTGCATGCATCATCAAACATGATACAATCAAGTGCACAAAAATATATCGCATATACAATGCGCACATCCGAGTGAGAAAATCCATCTTAAGTGAACCGATACTAGTTAATGCAAAGTAATATATCAAATATATAATTATGCATCAAATCATTAAATCAACACTTGATTTAATGATCCGGTCATATCGCATATAACCGACTAATATCAACAGTAACAACTTATCGAATCAACACTTGATCCGATAACCCGGCTATATCGCATATAACCGATCAATGTCACATATCGCGAGAATCGAATACAGTATCACATACTGGTATCATTCTCGGTCCCGCACATATCTCATATGCGCTCCTATTTCGTTTCGCTTGATCCAGGAAACCTCTGTGTAGGACTCTAAAGACTCGTCAATACGCCGGCAGCAGGTGATGATCATATCAAACACCCACAAGCCGCAAGCGGTCTGCTAAACGTAACGGCCACCCGGGTATTGAGCGATCTGAAGATCGACGAGCAAGCCCGCTCACACTCCAGTGAATCCAACCAGTAACACTACCGTACAGTCCGGTCTGATCGTCTGATATGTCGCATATCTTGCTTAGGGGTGGTAAACGTCAGACCCCAATAGCTCGATAAGTCGTGTCGATATGAGGTCTATAACAATTCGAGAAACTACTGGTAACACTTACCAGTAAATCTCAGCAACCCTGGCCAGGGATTTCCTGTTATAGCCAATCGAACACAGCGCAACATCAACTCCCTATACCGGGAGAGACGAATCCCCTCCTATCGCTCATTGCCTCCATGTGACTCGGGACTGTACCCAAAAACCACCGTTTTGCACGCCCTCTTGGATGTGGTAAGATTGAAATCAAAGCACAGTGGGAACCACACAAGACTCTATGACGATCTCGGGTCAACAGACTACTCTGTACCAGTGTCACCAGAGAACTGCCATCTGACGTGAGGTATAATACCATCTGGGAGTTCTCGGCGAGTCCGTCCAGTGTACCCAGTCTTTACTGAGCACCCGTATATCATCTCTGATGTCAAACACCAATGGATATGGGATCATCCATCGCCCATCTGTATGGGTCGAGAAGGTATACGCTAGTCTACTCTGGTATATCGATGCCCCGTCTCGATACACCCACGACTAGGGACTTTGAAGGATGTACTTATGGACTACCATGTCCCCACTAGTATGATCCGCATCATAGTCCAGGTAGTCAAGTACAGATCCTAAGGGCTTTACCAACATGTAACAGAGAGACAATCAGTATACACGTTAAGGTAAAGTTCAACCAGATAGCATACTATCATGTCGAGCAAGAAAGTCCTCCCTATATATGTCCCAGCATCCACTACAATATACATCCTATGTACAGTAATGGCCTCTAGGGCATACATATAACTAACAATAGGTAACTCAGCTGTACTCATCATTGAACGCACCATATCTAATAGGGTGCGATTCCTTCGTTCCGATACACCGTTGTGCTGTGGTGTATAAGGTGGAGTAAGCTGAGAGAGAATCCCATTCTCTTTTAGATAATCTTGGAACTCATTGCTCAAGTATTCTCCTCCTCGATCAGATCGAAGGATCTTAATACTTTTGCCCGTTTGGTTCTCTACTTCTTGCTTATATTCTCTGAATTTCTCAAAAGCTTCAGACTTGTGTTTCAAAAGGAACACATGCCCGTATCTAGAGAGATCGTCAGTGAATGTAATGAAGTAGGAAGAACCGTTCCAGGCATGGGTAGACATGGGACCGCATACATCACTATGTACTAGTCCTAAGAGTTCAGTAACTCTTTCTCCGTGTCCACTAAACGGAGCTTTGGTCATTTTTCCTTTGAGACATGAATGGCAAGTATCATAAGATGATAATTCGAACGGATTCAAATAACCATCCTTATGTAACTTAGCCAGTCGTGTCGCATTGATGTGACCAAGTCTACAATGCCACAAGTAGGATTCGTTCATTTCTGAACTTTTCCTCTTGTGTGTGTTTTGTATATTGAGGACTGTATTTTGATTTAGAATGAATATGCCATTATGTAACGAGCCTGATGCAATCAACTTTTGATCTAGGAATATGTTCATAACATTATCCTGTACTACAAAATTATATCCTTCTTTACTTAATAAAGAAACTGATATAATGTTGCACATCATGTTCGGTATATAATAGCACTCATTCAGAATCAGTGTATCACCACTTGGTAATACTAGGTGATATTCGCCAACTGCTTTGGCTGCAACATTTGCCCCATTCCCTACTTGAACGGAATGATCACCTTTTCCCAGTTCTCTACCTTTCCGTAGCCCATGTAACATCTTACATATGTGGGATTCTGATCCGGTATCCAATACCCAGGACGTAGGGTGAACTGAGAAACAGTTCTCAATGACAAACACACCCGAAGATGATGCATCAACATGCATGTTCTCCTTTTGGGCGGTGTGAGAATCCAGATATTCTCCTGTTTCCTGTTCATTCTTATAACACTTATAAGATAGAACGGGTTCAACGTTCCCCTGCACAGTAAAACATGCGGGTTCGGTCAATACATCCATATTATTATCTTGATTAAGGCATGACATGGTCGCTACCTGGAGAGAGAGAGAAGAAAACACTTTAGCGTATGCTCGTGCAAGATCAGATTGGTTATTATCTTATCTAATCAGGATGGCTCCCACTGGTTTTTATCAAATCTTCCTTCAATCCCTAAAAGGAAAGACTAGCCGGGATTAATTACACACTACAAGTTCTCCAATCTTTCAGCCAGGCCAGTGTCGGTACTTTGAGGGAGGTCCCCCGTGCTTTCGCACGAACCTAATTAATGTAAACCTCGTTTTCCCAGAGGCGTAACCTCGTTGACACCTTTCTAGACCCCTACTTGATCAGCTAATTGCAATGTGTAAAACTCTCCCAGGAGTAACTCTTACTCGCAGTGGGTATCGGGATCCAACTATCTTATAGAAGGTATGCAATCTCATTGCAAATTTCAACACTTGAAATTCCCGATAATATTTTACCCCTAGTGTTCTATGACCTTGACGAATGCCAAACAACCCATAGTCCACTAGTCAAGTTCAACCCGTACATTTCTTGATTGAATTAAACCCACCCGCACGACCCTTGACGAATGCCAAACAACGCCGTACGAATACCCTAATCCAATCTGCATCATATGCATAAGCAGATAAATACTAGTTAGCTACCGTACACTACGCCTTGACGAATGCCAAACTACCGTAGCACGAATACTAATTAGTACTTGTCTGAAATGACGGAGGGCTACGCAGGTTTTTAGAAAACCTATTGCGTAACGAACTTGATATCGTTGTAGAATCAAAATGAAGTTTTGAAATGGAGTGATTTTGAGGCTTTTCTAGTTTTGCTAAAGGGGTCACTCCCGGTGAAGGGATCGTCGGCCCTTTCCTCGTCGAATGAGGTGCGGGATATATCATATATATCACTATGCAAAGCAGAAACTATAGAAGCAATCAAAAGTCAAACCGAGTGTGTAGCATCTGCCAGTTATCGCTAAAGGAGTCACTCCCGGTGAAGGGATCTCGGTCCTTTCCTCATCGAATAAGGTGCAGGGTATATCATATATACCGCTATGCAAAGCAAGAACTGTAGCTACCTGTTTTATTTAAAATTTGATTCTACAACATCATTTGGTTTCTTTTCTTTCATTAATCACATTAATGAAGTCCCATCATTTAAATACCTAAACATCACAGATAGATATGACGTACACTTATGCCATCCGCATTCGCCTCGATGTCCCCTCATGCACCGTTAGGTTAGGTAACTAATGACAGAGCAGGGCAGGGCTAGTGCGGGTGCAAAACATAAGTAACGTCTATATAATATATCATATATACTATATACTGTATCTATCACAGAACATCACATGATCACATCACAGATATCGCAGCAGAAGAAACATATGAAACATTGGATATACTAGGACGTCCGTGTTTTCAATACGAGCCAGTATAAAACACGGATTCCACGGTCGTGATGAATAGCCAATCCCACACCCCTAGACCCCTACGAGAGCGGCAAGTAACCCTACCAATTCTAGGGTTAGGAGACCCGGACTCGACTCCTCGAGATGGTCTCCCACTGAACCCTAGAACCCGGTTACTTGTGCTCCCCTCCTTGGGTCTATCATAATGCGGAAAAGTAAATAATATACAAAAGGTGACATCTTCCGCAACCTGGAAGTGCCCCAAAATAAAAGAATATTACATACAAGTTTTTACATGAATGAAAATGAAAAATACTCATCTCACATAAAAACCCCCGGCTATTCAAACACGACGATCCAATATAACATATCCAGCAACACATAACATCACATGTCATCAACGTAAGTAAATATGCGCATCCCAATTGTCGTTGACATATAGCAACGAAACTGGCGATATCACATATTACACTTATGGTCACAGAAAAGGAAGTGTAAAACTACAACAGTTGGAATCCGCAATCTCTTTAGACATCACATGCCTAATCAAAATGAAATTCTTAGACATCACATGCCTAACAGTTATAAACCCCGCATTTTAGTCTCATTATCGAAAACTCTTTTCAATATCAAATGAAACTAAACCGCTAGATTTATATCATTCATTCAGTTATCTCATAACTGTTTGTGAATTCCAATCATTATATCCCATTCCGGATAAATAGAATATATTAAACTTTCTGATCGAACATTCGAACACCCAAGTTTTCCCGAAACCGTTCAACACATGAAATAGGTTCAAAGACATTCACTTCATGCCTCAGTACCAACGGTCCAGCCGTAGAAGGATCAAGCCAACGCCTCACATGTGGCACGCCGTACTGCCCCAAACCCGAAGGTTCAAAGGGCAGTTCAAGACGGTCACATAATCGAGTTAAGGTTTGTTGTCTTCTAGAGGGACCATCGCATTACTTGCACTACTTAGAACGTCCTTAAACCACACAAAAATCCAACACTTGGATATTTTCCGGCAGGGGAAAAGTTGGGTATTTATATCCGGTCGAACTTTTTAACATATTCTAAAGTCATCCGGAAAAACACAAAGACGAAATTTGATAATCCGATCGAAACATCGAAGCTCTAAAACACCCCAGAAAATTCAACTCTTGAATAAATATTAAAAATACCCATAAAACTCAGCTGCTGAAATGATGAATTACTGTGCAAAGAAGGAGGGATGATGTCATCAATAGGCCGCGGAACCGCCGCAGAAGCCATGCTTCTGCCGCGGTTCCGCCGCGCATTCTACTGTTCATTGGAAAAAAATTGCACCGTAATTCTTAGAATTCCCTGCTGAATTTTTTAAGCATTTTTAATCTTGAAAAAACCCAGTTTTTAGAAAAAGTCCAGAGAACATGATGTGTTAGGGTTTCGATGTGTATTCGGGTTTCAAACGTCGTCTAAACTTCGCCTAAGGCTCTAGCTAGGCTCTGATACACTGTAGGGTTCCTAGGAACTCTAAAGAGGTCTCACAAGGCATCAACCATGCCAATTTCAAATTTTACGGTGCCGAGAAACCCTAGACTAGATCGTTGACTTGAAATTTAAGCGATAAACGAAACTAGTTAACAACTTAACTAAAGGAGAGAGGCTACAACCTTTGTAGATCCGGTTCTCCACTTCCTTAGCTCCATGTAGGCGTCCTCTCGCTGTCCATCTCGAATCCCGAACTCAAACGTCGGCTTCATCGGAGAATTGGGCGGACTAGGTCGTCGGCTTCGTGCCGAAGATGATCTACGTCGAGGTTTCACAAGTTCAAGATCCGACTTCACCAAGTTGTGAAACTTGTGAAGAAAACACAAAAAACAACTTGGCAAGAGGTAGAGGGTGAAGAAATAGGAGGTGGGTTCACTTTAGAATTGGATTTCTCACACTTTTGCTCAAGATGCCATTGTTGAAGACAAGGTTTTTCTTGAAGAAGAAGAAGGAGAAGAAGAAAGAATATGATAAGTTTCTCATTTTAAAAATGAAACTAATATGAATACTTATCATATCTTGACCATGGTCAAGTGTAGAGATTAAACTAAGGTTAGTTGGAATGGTTAGGGTTAAGGATGAGATAAGGATGGTGGACTTTGTCAAAGCTTCAAGAAGCTTCAACATAGAAACAAAATAAGCCACCAATCTTAATAATATCCAAAATGAATAAATAATAATCAAAACCCTAACCATCCATATAACCATGGTTTAATCTTTACACAAACCCAAGTGAGCAAGTATCATCAAACATGATACAAACAAGTGCACAAAAAATATATCACATATACAATGTGCATCAAGTGAGAAAATCCTTTTTAAAATGAACCAATACTAGTTGATGCAAAGCAATATATCAAATATATAATTATACATTAAATCATTAAATCAACACTTGATTTAACGATCCGGTCATATCGCATATAACCGACTAGTATCCAATGTATCGGCTTATCGAATCAATCCTTGATTCGATATCTAGGTTATATCGCATATAACCAATCGATACATTCATCGCGAGAATGAAATACGATATCACATACACGAATTATTCTCGCTCCCGCACATATCTCATATGCGCTCCTATTTCGTTTCGCTTGAGCCAGAAACCTCTGTGTAGGACTCTAAAGACTCGTCAATACACCGGTAGCAGATGATGATCATATCAAGCACCCACAAGCCGCAAGCGGTCTGCTAAACGTAACGGCCACCCGGGTATTGAGCGATCAGAAGATCGATGAGCTAGCCCGCTCACACTCCTGTGAATCCAACCAGTAACACTTACCGTACAGTCCGGTCTGTTCATCTGATATGTCGCATATCAAGTCTAGGGGTGGTATACGTCAGACCCCAATAACCGATAAGTCGTGCCGATGTGAGGCTCATAACGGGTCGAGAAACTACTGGTAACACTTACCAGAAAATCTTTGATCAGCCCTGGCCAGGGACTTCCCTGTTACGGCCAATCGAGCACAGCGCAACATCAACCCCCAATACCGGGAGAGACGAAACCCCTCCTATCGCTCATTGCCTCCATATGACTCGGGACTGTACCCAAAGACCACCGTTTTGCACGCCCTCATGGACATGGTAAGGTGGAGATCAAAGCACAGTGGGAATCACACAAGACTCTAAGACGATCTCGGGTCTACAGACTAACCTGCACAAGTGTCACCTGAGAACTGCCATCTGACGTGAGGTATAATACCATCTGGGAGTTCTCGGCGAGTCCGTCCAGTATACCCAGTCTCCACTGAGCACCCATATACCATCTCTGATGTCAAACACCAATGGATATGGGATCATCCATCGCCCATCTCATGGGTCGAGAAGCGTATATGCTAGTCTACTCTGGTATATCGATGCCCCGTCTCGATACACCCACGACTAGGGACCTTGAAGGATGTACTTATGGACTACCATGTCCCCACTAGTATGATCTGCATCATAGTCCAGGCAGTCAAGTACACATCCTAAGGGCTTTATCAATATGTAACTATAAGACAGTTTAAAAAGACAAGTGTACATGTTAAGATAAAGAGCAACCAGATAGCATACTATCATATCGAGCAAGAAAGTCATCTCTATATATGTCCAAGCATCCAATATAGTATACATCATCTGTACAATACTGGCCTCTAGGGCATACATACAACTAACAGCCTGGTAGTACTCCTGTGAATCCAATCAATAACACTCCCGTACAGTCCGGTCTCGTCGTCTGATATGTCGCATATCTCGCCTAGGGGTGGTAAATGTCAGACCCCAGTAGCTCGATAAGTCGTGTCGATATAAGGTCTATAAAAGTTCAAGAAACTACTGATAACACTTACCAGTAAATCTCAGCAACCCTGGCCAGGGATTTCTGGTTATAGCCAATCGAACACAGCACAACATCAACTCCCTTTACCGAGAGAGACGAATCCCCTCGTATCGTTCATTGCCTCCATTTGATTCGGGACTGTACCTAAAAACCACCGTTTTGCACGCTCTCTTGGACGTGGTAAGGTGGAAATCAAAGCACAGTGGGAATCACACAAGACTCTATGACGATCTCGGGTCAACAGACTACTCTGTACCAGTGTCACCGGAGAACTGCCATCTGACGTGAGGTATAATACCATCTGGGAGTTCTCGGCGAGTCCGTCCAGTGTACCCAGTCTCCACTGAGCACCCGTACACCATCCTTGATGTCAAACACCGATGGATATGGGATCATCCATCGCCCATCATATGGGTCAAGATGCGTATACGCTAGTCTACTCTGGTGCATCGATGCCCTGTCTCGATACACCTCGACTAGGAACAGTTATATGATGTACTCGTCGACTTCCTGTTAGTTATATGTATACCCTAGAGGCCATTACTATACATAGAATGTATATTGTAGTGGGTGCTTGGACATATATAGGGAGGACTTTCTTGCTCGACATGATAGTATGCTATCTGGTTGATCTTTACCTTAACATGTTCACTGATTGTCTCTCTGTTACATGTTGGTAAAGCCCTTAGGATGTGTACTTGACTACCTGGACTATGATGCGGATCATACTAGTGGGGACATGGTAGTCCATAAGTACATCCTTCAAAGTCCCTAGTCGTGGGTGTATCGAGACGGGGCATCGATATACCGGTGTAGACTAGCGTATACCTTCTCGACCCATACAGATGGGCGATGGATGATCCCATATCCATTGGTCTTTGACATCAGAGATGATATACGGTGCTCAGTGGAGACTGGGTACACTGGACGGACTCGCCGAGAACTCCCAGATGGTATTATACCTTACGTCAGATGGCAGTTCTCTGGTGATACTGGTACAGAGTAGTCTGTTGACCCGAGATCGTCATAGAGTCTTGTGTGGTTCCCACTGTGCTTTGATTTCCACCACACGTCCAAGAGGGCGTGCAAAACGGTGGTTTTTGGGTACAGTCCCGAGTCACATGGAGGCAATGAGCGATAGGAGGGGATTCGTCTCTCCCGGTATAGGGAGTTGATGTTGCGCTGTGTTCGATTGGCTATAACCGGAAATCCCTGGCCAGGGTTGCTGAGATTTACTGGTAAGTATTACCAGTAGTTTCTCGAACTGTTATAGACCTCATATCGACACGACTTATCGAGCTATTGGGGTCTGACGTTTACCACCCCTAGGCGAGATATGCGACATATCAGATGACGAGACCGAACTGTACGGTAAGTGTTACTGGTTGGATTCATAGGAGTATGAGCGGGCTTGCTCGTCGATCTTCTGATCGCTCAATACCCGGGTGGCCGTTACGTTTAGCAGACCGCTTGCGGCTTGTGGGTGTTTGATATGATCATCACCTGCTGCCGGCGTATTGACGAGTCTTTAGAGTCCTACACAGAGGTTTCCTGGCTCAAGCGAAACGAAATAGGAGCGCATATGAGATATGTGCGGGACCGAGAATAATGCGTGTATGTGATACCGCATTCCATTCTCGCGATGAATGTGTCGAATGGTTGTATGCGATATAACCTAGTTATCGAATCAAGGATTGATTCGATAAATCGATACATTGTATACTAGTCGGTTGTGTGCGACATGACCGGATCATTGAATCAAGTGTTGATTTAATGATTTAATGCATAATTATATATTTGATATATTACTTTGCATTAACTAGTATTGGTTCACTTTAAATGGATTTTCTCACTTGCATTGCACAAGTTGTATATGTGATATACTTTTGTGCACTTGATTGTATCATGTTTGATGATACATGTTTACTTGGGTTTGTGTAAAGATTAAACCATGGTTATATGAATGGTTAGGGTTTTCTTTTCTTATTTATTTATTTATTTCTTTATGGAAAAGATAATGAAAGAAAATGGTGGCTTATTTTGTTTGATTTTGAAGCTTCATGAAGCTTTGACTAAGTGACCATTTTGTCTCATGCTTAACCCTAACCATTCCACATAACCCTAGTTCATTCTCTACACTTGACCATGGTTATTATTATGATAAGTATTCTTTTTCATTTCCTTTTTAATTAACTTATCATAATATTCTTTCTTCTTCTTCTTCATCTTCTTCAATGAAGAAGGCTTGACTTCATCAATGGTGACTTGATGAAAAAGAGTGAGAAATCCAAATCTAAAGTGAACCCACCTCCTATTTCTTCATCCTCTACCTCTTGCCAAGTAGTATAGGGTGTTTCCTTCACAAGTTTTCATGGCTTGGTAAAGGTGGAGCTTGATCTTGTGATGCCTCGACGTAGATCATCTTCGGCATCGTCGTCGATGACCTAGCCCGCTTTTTCTCCGATGAAACCGACGCTAGAGCCCGGGTTTCTATTTGGACAGCGAGGAGACTTCATTGCGAAGCTATGGAGGTGGAGGACCGGATCTACAAAGGTTGTATTTCCGTTCTTGTAGTTAAGTTGTTAACTAGTTTAACTTTTCGCCTATATATCTAGTTAACGATCCGTATTAGGGTTTCTCGGCACCCGTAAAATTTGATATTGGCATGGTTGATGCCTTGTGAGACCTCCTTATTGTGCCTAGGAACCCTACAGTGGTATCAGAGCCTAGCCAGAGCCTTAGGCGATGCGTAGACGAAGTTTGAAACCCGAACGAACCCGAAACCCTAACCCGATCATGCTCTCTGGACTTTTTTCAAAAACTGCGTTTTTTCTAGATTAAAAATTCTTAAAAAATTCAGCAGGGAATTCTAAGAATTACGGCGCAAAATTTAGCTCATGATTCCTTTAATGTGCGGTGGAACCGCGGCAGAAGCAAGGCTTCTGCGGCGGTTCCGCGGCCGTATTATCACATTGCCCCTTAATTTTTGCACAGTAATTCCAAATTTCTGGTGTTGGATTTTCTGGGAGTTTTTAATATTTATTCTAGAGTTGAATAATCTGGATTGTTTTGGAGCTTCGATGATTCGATCGGATTATCAGACTTTGTCTATTTGGCTTTCCGGATATTTTAGAATATGTTAAAAAGTTCGACCGGATATAAATACCCAATCTTTCCCCTGCCGGAAAATTTCCAAGTGTTGGATTTTTCCGAGGTTTGAAGACGTTCTAAGTAGTGCAAGTAACGCGATGGTCCCTCTAGAAGACAACAAACCTTAACTCGATTATGTGACCGTCTTGAACTGCCCTTTGAACCTTCGGGTTTGGGGCAGTACGGCGTGCCACATGTGAGGCGTTGGCTTGGCCCTTCTACGGCTGGACCGTTGGTACTGAGGCACGAAGTGAATGTCTTTGAACTTATTTCATGAGTTGAGCTGTTTCGGGAAAACTTGGGTGTTCGATTGTTCGATCGGAAAGTTTAACATTTTCTGTCTTATTCGGAATGTGATACAATATTTGGAATTCACAATAAGATATGAGATAACTGAATGAATGTTATAAATCTAGCGGTTTAGTCTCACTTGATCGGTTGCCACAGAATTTTGATGTGATCAAAAGTCCGTCGCAATCACGTAGTGTACGCGGATACTCGCCGGGTAAACTTAATAGACAGCCTCGCTCCATAGCTCCGACCAAGTGACTGTAGGAGAACCCCATCGCCAAAAGCATCCGTTCGGGTGCTTGCGGCAGCGGTGTTCCTCCTTGGTGCACTTCATCGACGGTATCGGGGGTGCGGCCTGTAGGGTTCCTAGGCACTCTCAAGAAGTTTCATAAGGCATCAACCATGCCAATTTCAAATTTTACGGTGCCGAGAAACCCTAGACTAGATCGTTGACTAGAAATTTAGGCGATGCGATGCAAGTTAACGACTTTAACGCTAAAGGAAAGGGGCTACAACCTTTGTAGATCCGGTTCTCCACCTCCATGGCTCCGCGATGAAGTCTCCTCGCTGTACAAATCGGATCTTGGGCTCTAGCGTCGGCTTCATCGGAGAAAAAGCGGGCTAGGTCATCGACGACGATGCCGAAGATGATCTACGTCGAGGCATCGCTAGATCAAGCTCCAACTTCACCAAGTCAAGAAAACTTGTGAAGGAAATACCCTATACTACTTGGCAAGAGGTAGAGGATGAAGAAATAGGAAGTGGGTAGACTTTAGATTTGGATTTCACACACTTTTTCATCAATCACCATTGATGTAGCAAGCTTCTTTTCATGGAAGAAGAAGATGAAGAAGAAGAAGAAGATATGATAAGTTATTTTGAAAATAGAAAATAAATCATACTTATCATAATGTCAACTATGGTTAGATGTAGAGAATAAACTAAGGTTAAAGTGAATGGTTAGGGTTAAGGAAAGAAACAAAATAGTCAACCATTCAAAGCTTCATGAAGCTTCAAAGATAAACCAAACTTAGCCACCATTTTATTTCTTTCAATAAAGAATAATTGAATAAATAAATAAGCAAATAAAATGAAACCCTAACCATTCATATAACCATGGTTAATTCTTTACACAAACCCAAGCTTGCATGTATCATCAAACATGATACAATCTTGTGCACAAAAGTATATCACATATACAACTTGCACAATCCAAGTGAGAAAATCCATTTAAAGTGAACAGATACTAATTAATGCAAAGTAATATATCAAATATATCATTATGCACTAAATCATTAAATCAACGCTTGATTTAATGATCCGGTCATATCGTATATAACCGACTAATATCAACAGTAACAACTTATCGAATCAACACTTGATCCGACAACCCGGCTATATCGCATATAACCGATCAATGTCACAGATCGCGAGAATCGAATACAGTATCACATACTGGTATCATTCTCGGTCCCGCACATATCTCATATGCGCTCCTATTTCATTTCGCTTGAGCCAGGAAACCTCTGTGTAGGACTCTAAAGACTCGTCAATACGCCGGCAGCAGATGATGATCATAGCAAACACCCACAAGCCGCAAGCGGTCTGCTAAACGTAACGGCCACCCGGGTATTGAGCGATGAGAAGATCGACGAGCAAGCCCGCTCACCCTCCTGTGAATCCAACCAGTAACACTTACCGTACAGTCCGGTCTCGTCGTCTGATATGTCGCATATCTTGCCTAGGGGTGGTAAACGTCATACCCCAATAGCTCGATAAGTCGTGTCGATATGAGGTCTATAACAATTCGAGAAACTACTGGTAACACTTACCAGTAAATCTCAGCAACCCTGGCCAGGGATTTCCTGTTATATCCAATCGAACACAGCGCAACATCAACCCCCTATACCGGGAGAGACGAATCCCCTCCTATCGCTCATTGCCTCCATGTGATTCGGGACTGTACCCAAAAACCACCGTTTTGCACGCCCTCTTGGACGTGGTAAGATGGAAATCAAAGCACAGTGGGAACCACACAAGACTCTATGACGATCTCGGGTCAACAGACTACTCTGTACCAGTGTCGCCAGAGAACTGCCATCTGACGTAAGGTATAATACCATCTGGGAGTTCTCAGTGAGTCCGTTCAGTGTACCCAGTCTCCACTGAGCACCCGTATACCATCTCTGATGTCAAACACCAATGGATATGGGATCATCCATCGCCCATCGCATGGGTCGAGAAGATATACGCTAGTCTACTCTGGAATATCGATGCCCCGTCTCGATATTCCCACGACTAGGAACAATGAAGGATGTACTCATGGACTATCCAGGCCCCACTAGTATGATCTGCATCACAGTCCTGGAAGTCGAGTACACATCCTAAGGGCTTTATCAACATGTAACAGAGAGACAGAAAGTATACACGTTAAGATAAAGAGCAACC
This sequence comes from Agapanthus africanus, assembly GCA_030015575.1. Taxonomy (NCBI): domain Eukaryota; kingdom Viridiplantae; phylum Streptophyta; class Magnoliopsida; order Asparagales; family Amaryllidaceae; genus Agapanthus; species Agapanthus africanus. Next base: position 512,814,645 of record JASDDO010000024.1, on the reverse strand, counting down.
AGATAGCGTACTATCATGTCGAGCAAGAAAGTCCTACCTATTTATGTCCCAGCATCCAATACAATATACATCCAATATACAGTAATGGCCTCTAGGGCATACATATAACTAACAATCTCCCACTTGCACTAGGGCCATCTGTAGCAGTGGTTGCAGTATCACATACTCAACCATCCCCTAAAAGTCTCTCTTTGGGAAATGGCCTTCGTGAGTGGATCTGCCGTGTTGTCCTCTGAGTCTACTCTCCTAACCTCGATCATCCTGGAGATCAACTATCTCCATGATCAGGTGATGCTGCCTCAGAATATGTCTGGGTCACTGATGGGACCAGGGTTCCAGGGCCAAAACCACACTTCCATTGTCATACAATGGTAGGAACCTAGTTCATCTTATGAACCAATATACACCCAAACTGCCTCTTTGGTAGTATCTTTAATAGCGATGTTACCAGCCTTTATCGTCTAGTTTTCCACGGTATCTAGTTTGGAACTCTTCCAACATACCGTCCCTTTACTGAGGGTAAAGACAATGCCTGTGACTGACATTCAGTCGTCTTTATCACCCTGGAACCCTTCCAGTGATTCTCCCCAGGATCGATTGATACCATCTCACTACATCAAGTGAGAATCCTAGCATCCATTTACATCTATCTCATAGATGAAAACTCAGGATTTAAGAGGTATCACTTTGATCTTATATGGAGAATCCATGTGATAAGAGGAGATCGACCGATCGTAGTATAGGAAACTCTTTTCCTATCAAGTGTATGTTGTCCACGTACAATACGAGGATGACCATACTCCCTACTACCTTTTTGTTTATACAAGGTTCATCTACCATTTTGATGATGTCAACTTCTTTGACTAATCCATCAAAACAGATGTTCCAACTCCGCGATGCCTGCTTTATCCTATAAAGCATCTTGCACACGTTTTCGCTGCTCCCATTGTCTACGAGGCCCTCTGGCTATGTACTTATAGACGCACTCTTCTAAAACATCATTTAGAAAAGCAGTCATGACACTCAACCACCAGATATCGTAGTCATGGTATGTAGCCGTGACAAGTAGGATCTGGATGGACTTAAGCATGGTCCCTGGAAAAGGTTTCATCATTATTCGTGCCTGGTCGATGACGAAAACCTTTAACAAGTCTAGCTTTGAAAGTCTCAACTTGTCCATCTACACCAAGTAATCTTCTCAAGATATACTTGCTCCTGATGGGGATTTAACCCTTCAGATACAACAACCAAAGTCCATACTTTGTTGGTGTATATGGATTCTATCTCAGATCGCTAAGCATCCAGCCATTCTTACAGAGTCCCACTCTTGATGGCCAGCTCGAAACTAGTTGGGTCATCATCTCATGATGCATTCCTCGCTCCCACTGTCATCGAGAAATCGAAGTATCTCTCAAGCAGGTGAGGAACCCTGCTAGATCGGCGGAGAGGCTGAGGTTCGTCGGGAACTATTGAATCCTTTGGTTCTGTCAAATCATCAGCTGCAGTTTTGTATAGCTGGAACCTTTCCAGTTCTACACAACTGACTTTACCTCGAGCTTGTCCGGATTTTGCTTTTAGACATAGGCCGGACAACCCCAAATCTTAACTAACTTAAGACATGGGCTCTTCCCTTTCCATATCACATATGAAGTGGTAGGTAACTGATTTGATTCGAACCTATTCAATAGGTATGCAGCTTCTCAAGTGCATAACCTCTAAAAATGAAACAGGTAACTCAGTAGTACTCATCATGGAGCATACCATATCATATAGGGTGTGATTGCTCCGCCCCGATACACCGTTGTGCTGTGGTGTATTCAGAGGAGTAGTACGGAGAGAGAATCTTATTTTCCTTTAGAATAGTCCAGGAATTCCGTGCTCAAGTATTCTCCTCTTCGATCACATCAAAGGACATAATACTTATACCCGTATTTTGGTTCTCTACTTCTAAATCATATTCTGTGAATATCTCAAAAGGTTCGGACTTGTGTTTCAACAGGAACATATGTCTGAATCTTGAGAGATCATCAGAGAATGTAATGAAGTATAAAGAACCGGTCTTGGCATGTGTAGACATGGGACTTACATACATCAACATGTATCATCCCAAGAGTTCATTAACTCTTTCTCTGTTTCCAGTAAACGGAGCTATGGTCATCTTATCTTTGTGACATGACTGGCGAGTTTCACAAGATGTAAATTCAAACTGATTTAAATATGCATCTAAAATGTAACTTCAGCCAGTCGGATCGCATTGATATGACCTAGTCTACAATGCCTCAAGAAGGATTCGTTCATTTTTGGACTCTTCCTCTTGTGTGTGTTCCATATACTAAGAACTGTAGTTTGATTTAGAATATTAATGCTTTTAGATAACGTGCCTGAACCGATCAACTTTTGATATAGGAAATGTTCAAAACATTATCCAACAATACAAAATTTTATCATTTCTTTACTAATAAAGAGATTGATATGATTTTGTATATCAGGTTCGGTATCTAATAACATTCGTTCAGAATCAATGTATTTGGAATACAGGGTGACAGTGACCAACAGACTTGGCTGCAACACTTGCCCCGTTTTCTGCCTCATGAAACTTATCACCCGTTCTCAGTTCTCTACCTATCTGTAGCCCTATGTAACAGATTACATATCTGGGATCCTGATCCGATATCAAATACCCAGGATGCAGAGGATACTGAGAAACAGTTCTTTATAACGAACACACCCGAAGATGATGCATCAGCATGCACTCTCTTCGTTTGGGCGGCACGGGAATCCTGGTATTCCCCTTATTTCCTGCTCTGTCTTATAACAATTATAAGTTGGAGCGGGACCAACGTTCCCCAGCTCAGTATAACAAGCGGGTTCGGTCAATACATCCATATTATTATCTTGATTAAGGCGTGATATGGTTGCTACCTGGAGAGAGAGAGAAGAAAACACTCAGCGTGCGCTCTTGCAAGATCAGACTGGTTATATATTTTATCTAATCAGGATGGCTCCCACTGGTTTTTATCAAATCTTCCTTCAAACCCTAAAAGGAAAGACTAGCCGGGATTAATTACACACTACAAGTTCGCCAATCTTTCAGCCAGGCCAGTGTCGGTACTTTGAGGGAGGTCCCCCGTGCTTTCGCACGAACCTAATTAATGTAAACCTCATTTTCCCAGAGGCGTAATCCCGTTGACACCTTTCTAGACACCTACTTGATCAGCTAATTGCAATGTGTAAAACTCTCCCAGGAGTAACTCTTACTCGCAGTGGGTATCGGGATCCAACTATCTCATAGAAGGTATGTAATCTCATTGCAAATTTCAACACTTGAAATTCCCGATAATGCTTTTGCCCCAAACGATCCATGACCTTGACAAGGTCAACAAACCATAGACCGTAAGTCAAGTTCAACCCGTCATTTCTTGATTGAATTAAACCCACCCGCACGACCCTTGACAAGGTCAACAAGGCCGTACGACTACCCTAACTCAATCTGCATCATATGCATAAGCAGATAAATAATGGTTAGCTACCGCACACTGTGCCTTGACAAGGTCAACAAACGCAGCACGAATACTAAACAGGACTTATCTGAAATGACGGAGGGCTACGACAGGTTTTTCTGAAAACCTATTGCGTAATGAACTTGATATCGTTGTAGAATCAAATGAAGTTTTGAAATGGAATGATTTTGAGGCTTTTCCAGTTTTGCTAAAGGGGTCACTCCCGGTGAAGGGATCGTCGGCCCTTTCCTCGTCGAATGAGGTGCGGGATATATCATATATATCACTGTGCAAAGCAGAAACTATAAAAGCAAACAAAAGTCAAGCCGAGTGTGTAGCATCTGCCAGTTATTGCTAAAGGAGTCACTCCCGGTGAAGGGATCTCGGTCCTTTCCTCATCGAATAAGGTGCAGGGTATATCATATATACCGCTATGCAAAGCAAGAACTGTAGCTACCTTTTTATTTTGAAATTCGATTCTACAACATCTTTAGGTTTCTTATATTTCATTAATCACATTAATGAAGTCCCATCATTTAAGTACCTAAACATCACAGATAAATACGACGTACACTTATGCCATCCGCATTTTCCTCGATGTCCCTTCGTGCACCGTTAGGTTAGGTAACTAACGGCAGAGCGGGGCAGGGCTAGCGCGGGTGTAAAACATAAGTAACGCCTATATAATATATCATATATACTATATACTGTATCTATCACAGAACATCACATGATCACATCACAGATATCGCAGCAGAAGAATCATATGAAATATTGGATATACTAGGACGTCCGTGTTTTCAATACGAGCCAGTATAAAACACGGATTCCACGGTCGTGATGAATAGCCAAACCCACACCCCTAGACCCCTACGAGAGCGGCAAGCAACTCTACCAATTTTGGAGTTAGGAGACCCGGACTCGACTCCTCGAGTTGGTCTCCCACTGGACTCCAGAACCCGGTTACTTGTGCTCTCCTCCTTGGGTCTATCCTAGTGCGGAAAAGTAAATAATATATAAAAGGTTACAACTTCCGCAACCTAGAAGTGCCCCAATAAAAGAATATTACATACATGTTTTTACATGAATGAAAATGAAAAACACTCATCTCACATAAAAAACCCCGGCTATTCAAACACGACAATCCAATATAACATATCCAGCAACACATAACATCACATGTCATCAACGTAAGTAAATATGCGCATCCCAATTGTCATTGACATATAGCAACGAAACCGGCGATATCGCATATTACACTTACGGTCACAGAAAAGAAAGTGTAAAACTACAACAGTTGGAATCCGCAATCTCCATAGACATCACATGCCTAATCAAATGAATACCTTAGACATTACATGCCTAACAATTATAAACCCCGCATTTTAGTCTCATTATCGAAAACACTTTTCAATATCAAGTCGGGCAATTCAATAGGATTCCCGACATCCTGATCGAATGCTCGTCGCAAACTTTAGTAGACTGCCGCACCCCCTGACGCCGTCGACGAAGTGCACCAAGGCAGAACACCGCTGCCGCGAGCACCCGAACGGATGCTTTCGGCGACGGGGTTCTCCTACAGTCACTTGGTCGGGGCTATGGAGCGAGGCTGTCTATTAAGTTTACCCGGCGAGTATCCACATACGCTACGTGATTGCGACGGACTTTTGATCACATCAAAATTCCGTGGCAACCGATCAAGTGAGACTAAACTGCTATGTTTATAATATTCATTCAGTTATCTCATAACTTATTGTGAATTCCAATTATTGTATCCCATTCCAGAAAAATAGAAAATGTTAAACTTTCCGATCGAACATTCAAACACCCAAGTTTTCCCGATACAGATCAACTCATGAAATAAGTTCAAAGACATTCACTTCATGCCTCAGTACCAACGGTCCAACTGTAGAAGGGTCAAGCCAACGCCTCACATGTGGCACGCCGTACTGCCCCAAACCCGAGGGTTCAAAGGGCAGTTCAAGATGGTCACATAATCGAGTTAAGGTTTGTTGTCTTCTAGAGGGTCCATCGAGTTACTTGCACTACTTAGAACGTCTTTAGACTACGGAAAAATCCAACACTTGGAAATTTCCCGACAGGGGAAAAATTGGGTATTTATATCCGGTCGAACTTTTTAACATATTCAATAATTATCCGGAAAAACACACAGACAAAATTTGAAAATCCGATCGAATCTTTGATTCCCAATACAACCCCAGAATACTCATCTGAAGATCCACAATAAAAATACCCAGAAAATATAGCATTAAATTATATGAGTTACTGTGCAGAAATCATCAGACAAGGGGACAGTACGGCCGCGGAACCGCCGCACATGCCTAGCTTGTGCCGCGGTTCCGCGGTGGAAAAATCGATTTAGGCCTTCGTATTTCACAGTAATTCAAATAAGACCCTGGTTATTTTTCTGCATATTTTTAATTGACAAAAATCCAAATTTTCAGAAAATTTCCAGAGAGCATTTTGGGTTTTAGGGTTTCGGTTCGATCGGGTTTCAAATGTCGTCTAGAGTTCGCCTAAGGCTCTAGCTAGGCTCTGATACCACTGTAGGGTTCCTAGGCACTCTCAAGAAGTCTCACAAGGCATCAACCATGCCAATTTCAAATTTTACGGTGCCGAGAAACCCTAGACTAGATCGTTGACTAGAAATTTAGGTGATGCGATGCAAGTTAACGACTTTAACGCTAAAGGAAAGGGGCTACAACCTTTGTAGATCCGGTTCTCCACCTCCATGGCTCCGCGATGAAGTCTCCTCGCTATACAAATCGGATCTTGGGCTCTAGCGTCGGCTTCATCGGAGAAAAAGCGGGCTAGGTCATCGACGACGATGCCGAAGATGATCTACGTCGAGGCATCGCTAGATCAAGCTCCAACTTCACCAAGTCAAGAAAACTTGTGAAGGAAACACCCTATACTACTTGGCAAGAGGTAGAGGATGAAGAAATAGGAAGTGGGTAGACTTTAGATTTGGATTTCTCACACTTTTTCATCAATCACCATTGATGTAGCAAGCTTCTTTTCATGGAAGAAGAAGATGAAGAAGAAGAAGAAGATATGATAAGTTATTTTGAAAATAGAAAATAAATCATACTTATCACAATGTCAACTATGGTTAGATGTAGAGAATAAACTAAGGTTAAAGTGAATGGTTAGGGTTAAGGAAAGAAACAAAATAGTCAACCATTCAAAGCTTCATGAAGCTTCAAAGATAAACCAAACTTAGCCACCATTTTATTTCTTTCAATAAAGAATAAATGAATAAATAAATAAGCAAATAAAATGAAACCCTAACCATTCATATAACCATGGTTAATTCTTTACACAAACCCAAGCTTGCATGTATCATCAAACATGATACAATCTTGTGCACAAAAGTATATCACATATACAACTTGCACAATCCAAGTGAGAAAATCCATTTAAAGTGAACCGATACTAGTTAATGCAAAGTAATATATCAAATATATCATTATGCACTAAATCATTAAATCAACGCTTGATTTAATGATCCGGTCATATCGTATATAACCGACTAATATCAACAGTAACAACTTATCGAATCAACACTTGATCCGACAACCCGGCTATATCGCATATAACCGATCAATGTCACAGATCGCGAGAATCGAATACAGTATCACATACTGGTATCATTCTCGGTCCCGCACATATCTCATATGCGCTCCTATTTCGTTTCGCTTGAGCCAGGAAACCTCTGTGTAGGACTCTAAAGACTCGTCAATACGCCGGCAGCAGATGATGATCATAGCAAACACCCACAAGCCGCAAGCGGTCTGCTAAACATAACGGCCACCCGGGTATTGAGCGATGAGAAGATCGACGAGCAAGCCCGCTCACCCTCCTGTGAATCCAACCAGTAACACTTACCGTACAGTCCGGTCTCGTCGTCTGATATGTCGCATATCTTGCCTAGGGGTGGTAAACGTCAGACCCCAATAGCTCGATAAGTCGTTTCGATATGAGGTCTATAACAATTCGAGAAACTACTGGTAACACTTACCAGTAAATCTCAGCAACCCTGGCCAGGGATTTCCTGTTATATCCAATCGAACACAGCGCAACATCAACCCCCTATACCGGGAGAGACGAATCCCCTCCTATCGCTCATTACCTCCATGTGATTCGGGACTGTACCCAAAAACCTTCGTTTTGCACGCCCTCTTGGACTTGGTAAGATGGAGATCAAAGCACAGTGGGAACCACACAAGACTCTATGACGATCTCGGGTCAACAGACTACTCTGTACCAGTGTCACCAAAGAACTGCCATCTGACGTAAGGTATAATACCATCTGGGAGTTCTCGGCGAGTCCGTTCAGTGTACCCAGTCTCCACTGAGTACCCGTATACCATCTCTGATGTCAAACACCAATGGATATGGGATTATCCATCGCCCATCGCATGGGTCGAGAAGATATACGCTAGTCTACTCTGGAATATCGATGCCCCGTCTCGATATTCCCACGACTAGGAACAATGAAGGATGTACTCATGGACTATCCATGCCCCACTAGTATGATCTGCATCACAGTCCTGGAAGTCGAGTACACATCCTAAGGGCTTTATCAACATGTAACAGACAGACAGAAAGTATACACGTTAAGATAAAGAGCAACCAGATAGCGTACTATCATGTCGAGCAAGAAAGTCCTACCTATATATGTCCCAGCATCCACTACAATATACATCCAATGTACAGTAATGGCCTCTAGGGCATACATATAACTAACACGGCCGCCTACTAAAGTTTGCGACGAGTATTCGATCAGGATGTCGGGAATATTGTTGAATTGCCCGACTTGATATTGAAAAGTGTTTTCGATAATGAGACTAAAATGCGGGGTTTATAATTGTTAGGCATGTGATGTCTAAGGTATTCATTTGATTAGGCATGCGATGTCTATGGAGATTGCGGATTCCAACTGTTGTAGTTTTACACTTTCTTTTCTGTGACCGTAAGTGTAATATGTGATATCGCCGGTTTCGTTGCTATATGTCAACGACAATTGGGATGCGCATATTTACTTACGTTGATGACATGTGATGTTATGTGTTGCTGGATATGTTATATTGGATCGTCGTGTTTGAATAGCCGGGGGTTTTTATGTGAGATGAGTGTTTTTCCTTTTCATTCATGTAAAAACTTGTATGTAATATTCTTTTATTGGGGCACTTCCAGGTTGCGGAAGATGCCACCCTTTGTATATTATTTACTTTTCCGCACTAGGATAGACCCAAGGAGGGGAGCACAAGTAAACGGGTTCTAGGGTCCAGTGGGAGACCATCTCGAGGAGTCGAGTCCGGGTCTCCTAACCCTAGAATTGGTAGGGTTGCTTGCCGCTCTCGTAGGGGTGTAGGGGTGTGGGTTTGGCTATTCTTCACGACCGTGGAATCCGTGTTTTATACTGGCTCGTATTGAAAACACGGACGTCTTAGTATATCCAATATTTCATATGTTTCTTCTGCTGCGATATCTGTGATGTGATCATGTGATATGTTCTGTGATGGATACTGTATATAGTATATATGATATATTATATAGACGTTACTTATGTTTTACACCCGCGCTAGCCCTGCCCCGCTCTGCCGTTAGTTACCTAACCTAACGGTGCACGAGGGGACATCGAGGCGAATGCGGATGGCATAACTGTACGTCGTATTTATCTGTGATGTTTAGGTACTTAAATGATGGGACTTCATTAATGTGATTAATGAAATAAAAGAAACCAAATGATGTTGCAGAATCAAATTTTAAACAAAACAGGTAGCTACAGTTCTTGCTTTGCATAGCGGTATATATGATATACCCTGCACCTTATTCGATGAGGAAAGGACCGAGATCCCTTCACCGGGAGTGACTCCTTTAGCAATAACTGGTAGATGCTACATACTCAGTCTGCTTTTGATTGCTTCTATAGTTTCTGCTTTGCACAGTGATATATATGATATATCCCGCACCTCATTCGACGAGGAAAGGGCCGACGATCCCTTCACCGGGAGTGACCCCTTTAGCAAAACTAGAAAAGCCTCAAAATCACTCCATTTCAAAACTTCATTTGATTCTACAACGATATCAAGTTCATTACGCAATAGGTTTTCAGAAAAACCTGTCGTAGCCCTCCGTCATTTCAGATAAGTAATAGTTAGTATTCGTGCTACGTTTGTTGGCCTGCTTCAAGGCGTAGTGTGCGGTAGCTAACTAGTATTTATCTGCTTATGCATATGATGCAGATTGGATTAGGGTAGTCGTGCGACTTTGTTGGCCTGCGTCAAGGGTCGTGCGGGTGGGTTTAATTCAATCAAGAAATGACGGGTTGAACTTGACTAGCGCACTATGGTTTGTTGGCCTGCGTCAAGGTCATAGCACGCTAGGGGCAAAAGTATTATCGGGAATTTCAAGTGTTGAAATTTGCAATGAGATTGCATACCTTCTATGAGATAGTTGGATCCCGATACCTACTGCGAGTAAGAGTTACTCCTGGTAGAGTTTTACACATTACAATTAGCCGATCAAGTAGGTGTCTAGAAAGGTGTTAACGAGGTTACGCCTTTGGGAAAACGAGGTTTACATTAATTAGGTTCGTGCGAAAGCACGGGGGACCTCCCTCAAAATACCGACACTGGCCTGGCTGAAAGATTGGCGAACTTGTAGTTTGTAATTAATCCCGGCTAGTCTTTCCTTTTAGGGTTTGAAGGAAGATTTGATAAAAACAGTGGGAGCCATCCTGATTAGATAAAATAATAACCAATCTATTCTTGCAAGAGCGCACGCTGAGTGTTTTCTTCTCTCTCTCTCCAGGTAGCGACCATATCATGCTTTAATCAAGATAATAATACGGATATTTGACCGAACCCGCTTGTTATACTGAGCTGGGAAACGTTGGTCCCGCTCCAACTTATAATTGTTATAAGACAGAGCAGGATATTGGGGATTAACAGAATTCCCGTGCCGCCCAAACGAAGAGAGTGCATGCTGATGCATCATCTTCGGGTGTGTTCATTACAAAGAACTGTTTCTCAGTATCCTCCGCATCCTGGGTATGTGATACCGGATCAGGATCCCAGATATGTAATCTGTTACATAGGGCTACAAAAAAGGTAGAAAAACTGAGAACGGGTGATAAGTTTCATGAGACAGAAAACGGGGCAAGTGTTGCAGCCAAGTCTGTTGGTCACTGTCACCCTGTATTACCAATACATTGATTCTGAACGAATGTTATTAGATACCGAACCTGATATACAAAATCATATCAATCTCTTTATAAGTAAAGAAATGATAAAATTTTGTATTGTTGGATTATGTTTTGAACATTTCCTATATCAAAAGTTGATCGGTTCAGGCACGTTATCTAAAAGCATTAATGTTCTGAATGAAACTACAGTTCTTAGTATATGGAACACACACAAGAGGAAGAGTTCAGAAATGAACAAATCCTTCTTGAGGTATTGTAGACAAGGTCATATCAATGCGACCCGACTAGCTTAAGTTATATATAGATGCATATTTAAATCAGTTTGAATTTACATCTTGTGAAACTTGCCAGTCATGTCACAGAGATAAGATGACCATAGCTCTGTTTACTGGAAACAGAGAAAGAGTTAGTGAACTCTTGGGATGATACATGTTGATGTATGTAAAGTCCCCTGTCTACAAATGCCAAGACCGGTTCTTTGTACTTCATTAAATTCTCTGATGATCTCTTTTGATTCAGACGTATGTTCCTGTTGAAACACAAGTCCGAACCTTTTGAGATATTCACAGAATATAAGTTAGAAGTAGAGAACCAAAATACGGGTATAAGTATTATGTCCTTTGATGAGATCAAGGAGAAGAATACTTGAGCACGGAATTCCTGGACTATTCTAAAGGAGAATGAGATTCTCTCTCAGCATTACTCCTCCGTATACACCATAACACGATGGTATATCGGGGCGGAGCATTCACACCCTATATAAGGTGTGCTCTATGATGAGTACTACTGAGTTACCTATTTCCTTTTGGGAGTTATGCACTTGAAAAGATGCATACCTATTGAATAGGGTTCAAATCAAATCAGTTGCCTACCATTTCATATGTGATATGATAAGGGAAGAGCCCATATCTTAAGTTAGTTAAGATTTGGGGTTGTCCGGCCTATGTCTAAAAGAAAAAATCCGGACAAGCTCGAGGCAAGGTCTGTAATGTAGAATTGGAAAGGTTCCAGCTATACAAACTGCAGCTGATGATTTGAAAGAACCAAAGGATTCAATAGTTACCAACGAACCTCAGCCTCTCCGCCGATCTAGTAGGGTTCCTCACCCACCTGAGAGATACTTCGGTTTCTCTATGACAGTGGGAGCGAGGATTGCATCATGAGATGATGACCCAACTAGTTTCGAGCTGGCCATCAGGAGTGGGACTCTGTAAGAATGGCTGGATGCTTAGCGATCTGAGATGGAATCCATGTACACCAACAGAGTATGGACTTTGGTTGCTATATCTGAAGGGTTAAATCCCCGTCAGGAGCAAGTATATCTTGAGAAGATTACTTGGTGTAGATGGAAAAGTTGAGACTTTCAAAGCTAGACTTGTTAAAGTTTTTCGTCATAGACCAGGCGTGGATTATGATGAAACCTTTTCAAGTGGCTATGCTTAAGTCCATCCAGATCCTACTTGCCACGGCTACATATCATGACTACGATATCTGGCGGTTGGGTGTCATGACTGCTTTTCTAAAAGATATTTTAGAAGAGTGCGTCTATAAGTACACAGCCAGAGGGCCTCGTAGACAGTGGGAGCAGCGGAAACGTGTGCAAGATGCTTTATAGGATAAAGCAGGCATCGCGGAGTTGGAACATCTTTTTTGATGGATTAGTCAAAGAAGTTGACATCATCAAAATGGTAGATGAACCTTGTATAAACAAAAAGGTAGTAGGGAGTATGGTGACGATCCTCATAGAGTACGTGGATGACATACTCTTGATAGGGAAATGCTACGCTCGGTCAATCTCTGCTTATCACAATGATTCTCCAATATAGGATCAAAATGATACCTCCTAAATCCTGGATTTCGGATTTATGAGATGATCTAATTGGATATTAGGATACTCACTAGTTGTAGTGAGATGGTATCAGTTGATCCTGGGGAGAATCACTGGAAGGGTTCTAGGGTGATAAAGACGACTGAATGTCAGTCACAGGCATTGTTTTTACCCTCAGTAAAGGGACGGTATGTTGGAAGAGTTCCAAGCTAGATACCGTGGCATACTAGACGATAAAGGCTCGATACATCGCTACTTAAGATGCTACCAAAGAGGCAGTCTGGATGTATATTTGTTCATGAGATGAACTTAGTTCCTCCCATTGTGTGACAATGGAGTTGTGGCTTATGCCAAGGTACGTCCGTCCCATCAGTGATCCAGACATATTCTAAGGCAGTATCACCTGATCATGGAGATAGTTGATCTCCACGGTGATCGAGGTTAGGAGAGTAGACTCAGAGGACAACACGGCGGATCCACTCACAAAGGCCTTTTCCCAGAGAGAGACTTTTATGGGATGCATGAGTATGAGATTGTAAGTGCACGGCGGCGCCCCGGCCTCCATCCCGAGGCCAAATGCGGAAGCGATGGTTAACTTTAATTTTTCATGAACTGGCAAACCGGCACCACCGCGCACTAAAACACGGATCGGGCCATTAACTAGTCCTAGCTAACTACAAGACGGGTTAGAGATATACCGACTGATCCGAGTCCTCCGGTCTTCTCGTCGTCGTCCCGATCTCCTGTGAAAACTCCGGTCGTCGCCTCCTTGCCGGAAGGGCACCACATCGTCTGCATCTATTACGGGCTCCCACCTCAATACCGAGGCAACTCGGGCACGAAGCTGGCTAGTCGACGTACCCAAGGTTTGCTGTAGAATGTCTAGTGCTCAAGTCTCAAATTGGGGTTGTAGGAATTGCCTTTTGGTGGAGGGATGAACTATATCTTTCATTTTATGAACAAAAGGATTTTTGGCATGAAAAGAGACTCTTTTTCCTCCTCTAAAAAATTGGACAGCCCCCCCCTCAATCAATGGCCGGCCATCAAGATGGAATGGTGAGTGAGTGAGAAAAAAACAAGTGGGGGAAAAACTATCATCCAAAGGAGAGAGAATAAGGATATGATGATCAAGAATCATTTTAACCAAAACCCCACTCCAAAAACTCATCAACAACAACCATGATGGCTCACAAAGTCAATCAATCATGAAAGAAGAAGTCAAATGGTCAAGGGATGGTGCAACCATCATGATCCAACCAATATGCAAAAGACCCCCTTCCAAATACTTATTTGCAACAATGCAAATAAGCCCTCCTCCACCAATCTTCGGCCAATGAACGATACAAAGGAAATTGGCCGAAACGGAAAGCAAACTGGCAACTCCAGAAAACTGGTCCCGTAATAAATTACAGGAAAACCCCGATACTGTGCATACACACCCGCATTTGTATTCCGACCGAAATACAAATGCAATGAGACAAAATCTACACTGTACTATACTAGGATCCGGCTTAAACCAAAGACGGCTAGTAATATCCGTTCGATCCTGATCCGTGCAATACCGCACGTATCTGATCGAACCCTGCCATATATCCATACGGCCTGTAGTACAAACTGTCCGATCCTGATCCGTGCAATACCGCACGTATCTGATCGGACCTTGCCATATCTCCATACGGCCTCTACAACTTTTCGCCCGAAAGCTGAGTAACTGAATGTGGGGGACTCTAAAGACTCGTCAACACCTTGGTTGTGGATTTAACCACTAGCACGTCAGAGGTATAAGCCAATACGTAACGGGCTACCAGGTATTGACTAAAAGGGACGTCTGTGAGCGAACTCAGCCTGACAACCCTACTGAGCCTGTCAGTGACAATATCCGTACAGTCCGGTCCGTTCGTCTATGAGCATCGCATGGCGGGCCTAGGGGGTTGGTAAAAGTCAGACCCCCAAAAGCGGTACAAGTCGTGTCGGAGTGTAGCCCAGAACACCCTGAGATACTACTGGAATACCTACCAGTAAATCTCCATGCCTCGGCCGAGGGCTTCGTGTAATGGCTCTCCTAGACACAGCGCGACCTCACCCCCAATACCGGGAGAGACGAACCCCTGAAGATACGCTCACTGCCTCTATGTGGCTCGGGACTGTACCCAACTAAAACCTGTTTGCACGTCTCCTTTGAGCGTGGTAGGGTAGTAATCAAAGTACAGTGGGAAATCACACGAGACAAATGACGATCCCCAGGTCGATGAACTAACCTATACACATGTCACCAGGGAACTGCCATCTGACGTCTGGTATATGACCAACTAGCATGTTCCCGGCGAGTCCTGTCCGGTGTACTCATAACCTAATGAGCACCTGTATACATCTTAGGTGATCCAACTGACACCAGTGGCTTGTGAGACCGGCCACCACCCCTCGTCGGGGTCTCGATTGTATACACTAGTCTACTCTGGAGAATCGATGCCCTGTCTCGAAACTCTCACGACTAGGGACTATTTAAGGATATGCTTATAGACTGCCAGCTCCCATGTATATGATCGCCCTCATACTGCTGGTGGTCAAGCAAGAATCCTAGGGGCTCTACCAACGTGTAATAGCGACCTGTAAGGTCACCTAAAGCAGTACACGATGATAAAGGTAAACCAGATAGCATACTATCATCTCGAGTAAGATTGTCCTATCGGGATAGGTCCTCCCTCAATCATTACAATCACGTGCCTGTGATCCAATAATTGACTCTGAGAGCACTATCTCCAACAATCTCCCACTTGCACTCAAGGCTAATTATTGCGATGTCGCATACTCACAGCCCGTGTGATACCGAACACCCAACTCCTCTACCAGTCAGTCTCACAAAACTCGTTTGCGAAACTATTGCGTTCGAGGAATAGCCTCAGTGAGTGGATCCGCCTTGATGTTTCTTTCAATGTCTCTCTATATCTCATGTTCGCGGAGAAAGCCATCTCCCGAAATGAGCAATACCTGTCTTAGAATATGTCTGGATGTCTGATGGGACTTAGCTCATAAATGAACTCCAAATCCAAACTTCTTAGACTGTACCATCAACTGAACTTAATCAGTATCCTGCGCCATGCCTCCCTCAGTATTGCCTTGGACCACATGTCTAAAATACTGCCCCTCGTCAGAGGGAAAACTATAACTCTGACAACCTCCTTGTCGTCCATGTCACCTTGGAAGCCTGGAATGATAACTGTCTCCCGAAAGAGGCTGTCGTTATCATATCCCTAGAACATTCACTTATGTTCTAAAACTGCTTCAGACTGTTTCTCCAGGATTGGATCAATGTCAACTTATTGCATGTAGTGCAAGAACAACATCTGGTGTGGTACTAGACATCTCATGATTGACTCAATTGCTGGAGCAAGTGATCTGCCAATCATGCACATCCCTCTCCCCTTTAGTCTGTAAGACACCTTTAGAGAGGGTGACTCCATCACCTGCAGGTATACTACCGTGTCAGGAGTCGTCCATTCTAAATACTCATAGAATGCTGTCTAAGTACCCTCAATTGGGAAACTACCCAAATCTAGATCTAAAACCATAGATCTAGTAACCAGTATGTCTGATATAATATCCAAGTCCCATGTGGAGAAACCACTGTGTGACGACCAAAGTATAACCGATCGTAGTATAGGAGTTTCTTTTCCTACTCTGTGTATGTCATCCAAATACCATGACATCACACCCTACTACCTTCTCAACAGATCCATCCCCTATTCTGATGAAGTCAAACCTATGACTGTCACATCAGAAATTGATGATTTATCTCCGCTATATCTGCTTTAGTCCATAAATAGACATAAGCCATCTGTCCACCAATGCTTCCGCTGCTCCCACTGACTACGATAACCCTCTGGCAGAGTCATATAGACGTACACTTCTAAAGCTAGTTCAGAACGACGCTATACTCATCCTCCTGCCGGGTCTCACGGTCTGGAACAACAGCAATGGCAAGTGTGGGTAAACAAGAACTTCCCTGTCACCGTCCTTGAGGCTACCGGAGTACCTCTCGGGTGCCTGAAGTTACCCACCTGTCTGCGGAGTGGCCAATGGAATGTCAAACCAGATTGAATCTTTAGGTTCCTATCAAATCTTCAGTAATCGTTTGCGGTTCTGGAATCACTTCCAGTTCTACCATACTCCCACTACTGTTTTCTGAAAAAATCCATTTTTATTAAAACTGTGGCGAGTTCAGAACAATATCACTATTGATCTTCTAGATGGTAGAAAGTCAACCCTCGTCATAGCCTGGGTCAACCCACAAACAGCCATTACAGAAAACGTGCCTCGAGTTATCCAGAGTCTGGTTTTAATCATAAGCCAGACAACTCCCCGTACCTTAACATCGTTAAGATATGAACTGTTCTATATCCAATATAGAACCAGAGGCACTGATTTAATTGAACCAGATTCAAATCATGCAGCTGTCCCCAGTGCATGTCAACTAAATGGAAGGAGGCCGATCAGCGTTACTCAACTTAGGAATGCTTCCAATTATGAGTAACCTGAAAGAGAAGCAAGTTCTCTTAACCATCACTATCAACTGAATACCATACACAAGTATCTACATCTTCGATCACTTTGAAGAATCCCGATACTTGCTACACCTGGTTCTCTACTCTATTCAAATACCTACAACTTCTCAAAATTCGGACCCTGTGTTTCCACGAAACACCTGTCTAAAAACTAGAGAAGTCATAAGTAAACCGAATATAGTACGAGGACCAACCCCTCTGTCCGGATGGACCCTGGACAACATACAATACTCTGTATAAGTCCCTTGAGTCTGATAACTCATTCACTGTGTGTCATAGGTTGAAAACTGTACTTATGATTAAGAAGAATTACACCGCTGTTTAATGCTCCTTACCTAACCATCCACTGATATAGGTAAATGTCACAGACATAATTTCAAAAAGATATATCTCACTCTATAAAAGTAGACGTACAGATATATCAATTTGAAATTGGTGCACAACAGCGGATATTCAAAACCAAATATTCGCCAACCGGCAAACAGCCCAGGTGATTTCCTCAAATATCACCGATTACAACGAATCCCGATATAATGAGGATGATCACCCAATTTCCAATAACTTACTCCCACTCATCATCTGTAAGACCATACAGATGTGAGAATCATACCTGGTAAATACATACCCTGGAGTAAGGACTAATTGGGAAATTAGTTTTCTTTTAACAGTACACAGTGAAACTGAAACATTGAAATATTTCAATGGGGTATCCCGGTATTCCTAGTAATGCCTCTTCTAGATTCACAACTGTAACCGTATAAATCTCTGCCACCTCTCCAAATCCCTTCATATGTCTTTAGTCATTACCTTCTGCACACCCCTTAGGCCAAATGGTTTTCTTCCTTCCCTACCGTTCGGCACCAGCCTATGGTTTGGAAGAAGACTATCCAATAAGCGTAATGGGTGTACTGTCCTAATCCTAGGAGCACTCGCAATGCGAGAGAAGGTGAAGATAAAAGACAACCGAATAAACCTTATTCCTATTTCTCCTGAACCAGAATCCATCCCCGAACTGGAACAAGTTCCTTTCGAGTTCGTATATAACCATACGATGGAGTATCCAATAAACTGTGGATCTTCGTAGTGATACGGAGTGTCCTGGAGAAATACAAAGGTAAAGTGGGAGTGGTAATGAAATACCTGGTTTGGTCGTGAATATCAGTCGCAATTTACTTTGCCCTCTTACTAATCCCTTGCTTTGTCTTAACTTAATACCTTCTGCACACCATTGTTATGCTAATTGGTTTTCTTCATTCCCCACCGTTCGGCACCTGCCTATGGTTTGGAAGAAGACTATCCAATTTGCGTAATAGGTGTACTATCTCCTAAACCAAGGAGTACTCTCAACTTGAGAGAAGGTAAAAGGAAAAGACAACTGAACAGTCCTATTCGTTTTCTCCAGAGCCGGAAACCATCCTCGAATAAATCCCTTCGAGTTCGTATATAACCATACGATGGTTTTGTCCAATGGAAGTGGACGTTCGTAGTAATACGGGGTGTCCTGGAGAAAAGGGTAAAAGTAGGAGTGGCAATGAGGCTTGCAACTCTGACAATCCAAAAGCCAGTGTTTAAGAAGGTTCGGTTAATTTGGTCACTGAGTCATAGTCTTAGGGTCGAGTCAATGGTCGATGCCAAAGAGAGAGAGAAAAGAAACACTCAGCGTGCACTCTAACCTAGATCAGAATGGTTACCAATTTATCTAATCTGGAAACCTCCCACTGTACCGTCAAATTCTCCTCCAAACCTAAAAGAAGAATTAGTCGGGATCACCCGAGGAGTAAACCAATTCATCAGTGGGAATCGGGATCCAACTATCACCGCATGATAACGTGACGGAATCCGCTCACGGTATCACACTCCAGAAGGTATGCGTATATCTGGCAAGTTTCAGTTCTTTTGAAACTCCCGATGTGGTTTTTACCCCATGCTCTTATGACCTTGACTTTGGCCAACAAATCATAAGTCACATGTCGAGTTCTACCCGTCATTCTCTAGGTTAATTTGAGTCCACCCGTACCTACCCTTGACTTTGGCCAACAAGGCAGTACGACTGTCCCAAACCAACGCATCTATCTATGCTGCATATGAATACCCAACAGCTACCAAACACTGTGCCTTGACTTTGGCCAACAAACACAGCTTGAATACTATTGACTACCCATATGAACGACGGAGGGCTACGAATGGTTTCTGGCGAAAACCTTTAACGTAATGAACTTGATATCGTTGAAGGAACGGATAGCTTTTAAAAATATAGTGACGAAAACCGTTGCTAAAGAGGTCACTCCCGGTGAAGGGATCTCGGCTCTTTCCCCGTAGAATGAGGTGCAGGATATTCCAACTGAATACCACGGTGCAAAGCAAAAGTAATCGGCTATAGTGAAGTTAATGCCCTGACGCAAAACTTTTGTCCAAGGGGTCACTCCCGGTGAAGGGATCACGTCCCTTGCCTCGTCGACTGAGGAGCAGGATATTCCAACTGAATACCACGGTGCAAAACAAAAGTGAACGTCCTTGCAATAACAGCTTTTTGAAAAGTTTTCCAACAACATCAGATTAGGTTTGTTTTTAACTTGCATTGATCCGAATCAATGCAGTCCCATCAATTGATCACACCACAAAGAACGAAAATAATATGACGTACGTATATGCCATCCGCATTCGCCACTGGGTCCCGTCATTACCCGTTAGGTTAGCTAACTAACGACAGAGCGGGGACTGGACTAGCGCGGATGCAAAACATATACAACATCTACTAATATATATACCAATATATTATATTCGCTCAAGGCGTGATAAAAAATGCAACATCACAGAAATGTATAGCATCACAGAACAATACAGATATCTGGGATCCCCGGGTTTCACAGAGCCACTACTGAAACCCGACGTTCCCCTGGTCGTGTGGATAGCCTGTGCAATGAAATCCTAGACCCCTACGGGCGCGGCAAGTCACCCGCCAAAACCTGAAGCGAGGCAGCCCCCTTCAGCATCGTGAATGGACCACCCAGCACTTCACGGAATCCGGTAACTTGGGCACCCCTCCTGGGTCAACCTGTACCCCCTACGAGTGCGGCGAATAGCCCGCCAATCCTAGAGTGAAGCCCCCTCCGTCTCAATGCTATGAGATGCGGGCTTGTTGCCCTCTAGAACCCGGCTATCCGTGCACCCCCTCCGCGGGGTAATCCTAGTACAGAAAGTAAAATATACATACACCGGGTACATCGACCGCAACCTGGTCGTGCCCCAAAATAGTAATACAAACAGGCAGTGACGGCAGTCCACATGTCGGACGCTCGCCCTGCAATATCAAATGTACATAATACAACAAAAACTGTACTAGCATTGCATCCAGGCTATCCCCACGACCGATCCGCAACATCACAGCAATACACAGAACATCAACGTGAAAGTCACGTTCGCAAATCCGTCTAACCGGGCTATAGCAGTTAGACAGGATTTACCGATCAAGTGACATTCACGGTCGCAGATATAATATAAATACTGTGAAATAATGTGTTTTAAATATCCGATCGATCAAATTTTAACAAGTGGGCCCCCAAGTACTACTGTAGCACATCAAGAAATTCTGGGCCCAAAATTAATATTCCAAAACCCCTAAAATCAACCCAGAAAGGAACTGTGGAAATTTGATACAGTGATCATACTATAGTGCGGCGGAACCGCGGCCCAAAGTGGGGTTTGGCTGCGGTTCCGTGCTCCCATTGGCGAATCACAGTATCGAATTTCTACAGTGTCCTTATAATTTCCAGTACATCATTTTTCTGCAACCTGAAAATTTTTTCGACACTAAAAAATTTCAACAGAAAACAGATGCAAACAAAATGCGGGTTTTGGAATTTTGTTCGATCGGAAATGTAAACACATTACACAAAGCTAGACTAGGTTAATGGCGAGGCTCTGATACCACTGTAAGTGCACGGCGGCGCCCCGGCCTCCATCCCGAGGCCAAATGCGGAAGCGATGGTTAACTTTAATTTTTCATGAACTGGCAAACCGGCACCACCGCGCACTAAAATCCGGATCGGACCATTAACTAGTCCTAGCTAACTATAAGACGGGTTAGAGATATACCGACTGATCCGAGTCCTCCGGTCTTCTCGTCGTCGTCCCGATCTCCTGTGAAAACTCCGGTCGTCGCCTCCTTGCCGGAAGGGCACCACATCGTCTGCATCTTTTACGGGCTCCCACCTCAATACCGAGGCAACTCGGGCACGAAGCTGGCTAGTCGACGTGCCCAAGGTTTGCTGTAGAATGTCTAGTGCTCAAGTCTCAAATTGGGGTTGTAGGAATTGCCTTTTGGTGGAGGGATGAACTATATCTTTCATTTTATGAACAAAGGGATTTTTGGCATGAAAAGAGACTCTTTTTCCTCCTCTAAAAAATTGGACAGCCCCCCCCTCAATCAATGGCCGGCCATCAAGATGGAATGGTGAGTGAGTGAGAAAAAAACAAGTGGGGGAAAAACTATCATCCAAAGGAGAGAGAATAAGGATATGATGATCAAGAATCATTTTAACCAAAACCCCACTCCAAAAACTCATCAACAACAACCATGATGGCTCACAAAGTCAATCAATCATGAAAGAAGTCGTCAAATGGTCAAGGGATGGTGCAACCATCATGATCCAACCAATATGCAAAAGACCCCCTTCCAAATACTTATTTGCAACAATGCAAATAAGCCCTCCTCCACCAATCTTC
The DNA here is from genome assembly GCA_030015575.1 of Agapanthus africanus. Lineage (NCBI taxonomy): Eukaryota > Viridiplantae > Streptophyta > Magnoliopsida > Asparagales > Amaryllidaceae > Agapanthus > Agapanthus africanus. The sequence goes on along the minus strand of JASDDO010000024.1, from coordinate 512,792,796 downwards.
GGCCAATGAACGATACAAAGGAAATTGGCCGAAACGGAAAGCAAACTGGCAACTCTAGATAACTGGTCCCGTAATAAATTACAGGAAAACCCCGATACGGTGCATACATACCCGCATTTGTATTCCGACCGAAATACAAATGCAATGAGACAAAATCTACACTGTACTATACTAGGATCCGGCTTAAACCAAAGACGGCTAGTAATATCCGTTCGATCCTGATCCGTGCAATACCGCACGTATCTGATCGAACCCTGCCATATATCCATACGGCCTGTAGTACAAACTGTCCGATCCTGATCCGTGCAATACCGCACGTATCTGATCGAACCTTGCCATATCTCCATACGGCCTCTACAACTTTTCGCCCGAAAGCTGAGTAACTGAATGTGGGGACTCTAAAGACTCGTCAACACCTTGGTTGTGGATTTAACCACTAGCACGTCAGAGGTATAAGCCAATACGTAACGGGCTACCAGGTATTGACTAAAAGGGACGTCTGTGAGCGAACTCAGCCTAACAACCCTACTGAGCCTGTCAGTGACAATATCCGTACAGTCCGGTCCGTTCATCTATGAGCATCGCATGGCGGGCCTAGGGGGTTGGTAAAAGTCAGACCCCCAAAAGCGGTACAAGTCATGTCGGAGTGTAGCCCAGAACACCCTGAGATACTACTGGAATACCTACCAGTAAATCTCCTTGCCTCGGCCGAGGGCTTCATGTAATGGCTCTCCTAGGCACAGCGCGACCTCACCCCCAATACCGGGAGAGACGAACCCCTGAAGATACGCTCACTGCTTCCATGTGGCTCGGGACTGTACCCAACTAAAACCTGTTTGCACGTCTCCTTTGAGCGTGGTAGGGTAGTAATCAAAGTACAGTGGGAACTCACACGAGACAAATAACGATCCCCAGGTCGATGAACTAACCTGTACATGTAGGGTTCCTAGGCACTCTCAAGAGGTCTCACAAGGCATCAACCATGCCAATTTCAAAAATTATCCGTGCCGAGAAACCCTAATACGGAACGTTGGCTAGAAATATAGGCGAAACAAGAACTAGTAAACTACTTTACTAAGAGAACGGAAATACATCCTTTGTAGATCCGGTCCTCCACCTCCATAGCTCCGCAATGAAGTCTCCTCGCTGTCCAAATGGAAACCCGGGCTCTAGTGTCGGCTTGATCGGAGAAATGGGCGGGCAAGGTCGTCGGCTTCGTGCCGAAGATGATCTACGTCGAGGCATCACAAGATCAAGCTCCCACTTCACCAAGTCATGAAACTTGTGAAGAAAACACACTCTACTACTTGGCAAGAGGTAGAGGATGAAGAAATAGGAAGTGGGTTCACTTTAGAATTGGATTTCTCACTCTTTTTCATCAATCACCATTGATGGTCCAAGGTTTTCTTCTTTGAAGATGATGAAGAAGAAGAAGATGATATTATGATAAGTTTTATGTAAAATGAAAACAATAAGAATACTTATCATCTCTCAACCATGGTCAAGTGTAGAGAATAAATCATGGTTAGTGGGAATGGTTAGGGTTAAGCATGGAGACAAAATGGTCACTTGATCAAAGCTTCATGAAGCTTTAACTAGAAAACAAAATAAGCCACCATTTTCCTTTATGCTTACTATTTTTCCAAAAAGAATAAATAGAGAAATAAATGAAAAAGAAAACAAAACCCCAATCATAAGTTTAACCATGGTTTAATTCTTTACACTTAACCAAGCAAACATGTATCATTAAACATGATACAAACATTTGCACAAAAAATATATCACATATACAACTTGTACATCCAAGTGAGAAAATCCATTTAAAGTGAACCAATACTAGTTAATGCAAAGTAATATATCAAATATATAATTATACATTAAATCATTAAATCAACACTTGATTTAACGATCCGGTCATATCGCATATAACCGACTAGTATCCTATGTATCGGCTTACCGAATCAATCCTTGATTCGATAACTAGGTTATATCGCATACAACCATATCGATACATTTATCGCGAGAATAGAATACGGTATCACATACACGCATTATTCTTGGTCCCGCACATATCTCATATGCGCTCCTATTTCGTTTCGCTTGAGCCAGGAAACCTCTGTGTAGGACTCTAAAGACTCGTCAATACGCCGGCAGCAGGTGATGATCATATCAAGCACCCACAAGCCGCAAGCGGTCTGCTAAACGTAACGGCCACCCGGGTATTGAGCGATTAGAAGATCGACGAGCAAGCCCGCTCACACTCCAGTGAATCCAACCAGTAACACTACCGTACAGTCCGGTCTGATCGTCTGATATGTCGCATATCTCGCCTAGGGGTGGTAAACGTCAGACCCCAATAGCTCGATAAGTCGTGGCGATATGAGGTCTATAACAATTCGAGAAACTACTGGTAACACTTACCAGTAAATCTCAGCAACCCTGGCCAGGGATTTCCTGTTATAGCCAATCGAACACAGCGCAACATCAACTCCCTATACCGGGAGAGACGAATCCCCTCCTATCGCTCATTGCCTCCATGTGATTCGGGACTGTACCCAAAAACCACCGTTTTGCATGCCCTCTTGGACGTGGTAAGATGGAAATCAAAGCACAGTGGGAACCACACAAGACTCTATGACGATCTCGGGTCTACAGACTACTCTGTACCAGTGTCACCAGAGAACTGCCATCTGACGTAAGGTATAATACCATCTTGGAGTTCTCGGCGAGTCCGTCCAGTGTACCCAGTCTTCACTGAGCACCCGTATATCATCTCTGATGTCAAACACCAATGGATATGGGATCATCCATCGCCCATCTGTATGGGTCGAGAAGGTATACGCTAGTCTACTCTGGTATATCGATGCCCCGTCTCGATATACCCACGACTAGGGACTTTGAAGGATGTACTTATGGACTACCATGTCCCCACTAGTATGATCCGCATCATAGTCCAGGTAGTCAAGTACACATCCTAAGGGCTTTACCAACATGTAACAGAGAGACAATCAGTGTACATGTTAATGTAAAGATCAACCAGATAGCGTACTATCATGTCGAGCAAGAAAGTCCTCCCTATATATGTCCCAGCATCCACTACAATATACATCCAATGTACAGTAATGGCCTCTAGGGCATACATATAACTAACAATCTCCCACTTGCACTAGGGCCATCTGATAGCAGTGGTTGTAGTATCTCATACTCAACCATCCCATAAAAGTCTCTCTCTGGGAATAGGCCTTCGTGAGTGGATCCGCCGTGTTATCTTCTGAGTCTACTCTCCTAATCTTGATCACCCTGGAGATCAACTATCTCCATGATCAGGTGATGCTGCTTCAGAATATGTCTGGATCACTGATGGGACGGGTGTTCCTTAGCATAAGCCACAACTCCATTGTCTCACAATGGTAGGAACAAAGTTCATCTCATGAACTATTATACACCCAGGCAGCCTCTTTGGTAGCATCATAAGTAGCGATGTATCCAGCCTTTATCGTCTAGTATGCCACGGTATCTAGCTTGGAACTCTTCCAACATACCGTCCTTTTACTGAGGGTAAAGACAATGCCTGTGACTGACACTCAGTCGTCTTTATCACTCTGGAATACTTCCAGTGATTCTCCCTAGGATCAACTGATACCATCTCACTATAACTAGTGAGAATCCTAACATCCATTTAGATCTATCTCATAGATCCAAAACCCAGGATTTAGGAGGTATCACTTTGATCCTATATGGAGAATCAGTGTGATAAGCGGAGATTGATCGAGCGTAGCATAGGAAACTCCTTCCCTATCAAGAGTATGTCATCCACGTACTCTACGAGGATCGTCACCATACTCCCTACTACCTTTTTGTTTATACAAGGTTCATCTACCATTTTGATGATGTCAAACTCTTTGACTACTACATCAAAACAGAAGTTCCAACTCCGCGATGTCTGCTTTATCCTATAAAGCATCTTGTACACGTTTCCGCTGCTCCCACTGTCTACGAAGCCCTCTGGCTGTGTACTTATAGACGTTCTCTTCTAAAACATCATTTAGAAAAGCAGTCATGGCACCCAACCGCCAGATATCGTAGTCATGGTATGTAGCCGTGGCAAGTAGAATCTGGATGGACTTAAGCATAGATACTGGAAAAAGGTTTCATCATTATCCACGCCTGGTCAATGACGAAAACCTTTAACAAGTCTAGCTTTGAAAGTCTCAACTTTTCCATCTACACCAAGTAATCTTCTCAAGATATACTTGCTCCTGTTGGGGATTTAACCCTTCAGATATAGCAACTAAAGTCCATACTTTGTTGGTGTATAAGGATTCCATCTCAGATCACTAAGCATCCAGCCATTCTTACAGAGTCTTACTCCTGATGGCCAGCTCGAAACTAGTTGGGTCATCATCTCATGATGCAATCCTCGCTTCCACTGTCATAGAGTAACCGAAGTATCTCTCAGGTGGGTGAGAAACCCTACTAGATCGGCGGAGAGGATGAGGTTCGTTGGTAACTATTGAATCCTGTGGTTTTATCAAATCATCAGCTGCAGTTTGTATAGCTGGAACATTTCCAGTTGTACATAACAGACCTTGCCTCAAGCTTGTCTGGATTTTGCTTTTAGACATAGGCCGGACAACCCCAAATCTTAACTAGCTTAAGACATGGGCTCTTTCCTTTCCATATCACATATGAAATGGTAGGCAACTGATTTGAGTGGAACCCTATTCAATAGGTATGCAGCTTCTCAAGTGCATAACTCCCAAAAGGAAATAGGTAACTCAGTAGTACTCATCATAGAGCACACCATATCAAATAGGGTGTATCTGCTCCGCCCCGATATACCATCGTGCTATGGTGTATACGGAGGAGTAATGCTGAGAGAGAATCTCATTTTCCTTTAGAAAAGTCCAAGAATTTTGTGCTCAAGTATTCTCCTCCTTGATCTCATCATAGGACATAATACTTTTACCCGTATTTGGTTCTCTACTTCTAACTTATATTCTGTGAATATCTCAAAAAGTTCGGACTTGTGTTTCAACAGGAACATAGGTCTGAATCTCGAAAGATCATCAGAGAATATAATGAAGTACAAAGAACCGGTCTTGGCATGTGTAGACAGGGGACCTTACATACATCAACATGTATCATCCCAAGAGTTTACTAACTCTTTCTCTGTTTCCAATAAACGGAGCTGTGGTCATCTTATCTTTGTGACATGACTGGCGAGTTTCACAAGATGTAAATTCAAACTGATTTAAATATGCATTTTTATGTAACTTCAGCTAGTCGGGTCGCATTGATATGACCTAGTCTACAATACCTCAAGAAGGATTCGTTCATTTCTGAACTCTTCCTCTTGTGTGTGTTCCGTATATTAAAGAACTGTAGTTTGATTTAGAACATCAATGCTATTAGATAACGTGCCTGAACCGATCAACTTTTGATATAGGAAATGTTCAAAACATTATCCAACTATACAAAATTTTATCATTTCTTTACTAATAAAGAGATAGATATGATTTTGTATATCAGGTTCGGTATCTAATAACATTCGTTCAGAATCAATGTATTTGGAATACAGGGTGACAGTGACCAACAGACTTGGCTGCAACACTTGCCCCGTTTTCTGCCTCATGAAACTTATCACCCGTTCTCAGTTTTTCTACCCTTTTGTAGCCCTATGTAATAGATTACATATCTGGGATCCTGATCTGGTATCATATACCAAGGATGCGGAGGATACTGAGAAACAGTTCTGTATAATGAACACAGCCGAAGATGATGCATCAGCATGCACTCTCTTCGTTTGGGCGGCACGGGAAATCTGGTATTCCCCAATTTCCTGCTCTGTCTTATAACAATTATAAGTTGGTGCAGGACCAACGTTCCCCAGCTCAGTATAACAAGCGGGTTCGGTCAATAATCCGTATTATTATTTTGATTAAGGCGTGATATGGTCGCTACCTAGAGAGAGAGAGAGAAGAAAACACTCAACGTGCGCTCTGTCAAGAATAGATTGGTTATTATTTTATCTAATCAGGATGGCTCCCACTGTTTTTATCAAATCTTCCTTCAAACCCTAAAAGGAAAGACTAGCCGGGATTAATTACACACTACAAGTTCGCCAATCTTTCAGCCAGGCCAGTGTCGGTACTTTGAGGGAGGTCCCCCGTGCTTTCGCACGAACCTAATTAATGTAAACCTCGTTTTCCCAGAGGCGTAACCCCGTTAACACCTTTCTAGACACCTACTTGATCGGCTAATTGTAATGTGTAAAACTCTCCCAGGAGTAACAATTACTCGCAGCGGGTATTGGGATCCAACTATCTCATAGAAGGTATGCAATCTCATTGCAAATTTCAACACTTGAAATTCCCGATAATATTTTGCCCCGAACGATCTATGACCTTGACAAGGTCAACAAACCATAGACCGCAAGTCAAGTTCAACCCGTCATTTCTTGATTGAATCAAACCCACCCGCACGACCCTTGACAAGGTCAACAAGGCCGCACGACTACCCTAACCCAATCTGCATCATATGCATAAGCAGATAAATACTGGTTAGCTACCGCACACCGCGCCTTGACAAGGTCAACAAACGCAGCACGAATACTAAACAGGACTTATCTGAAATGACGGAGGGCTACGACAGGTTTTTCTGAAAACCTATTGCGTAATGAACTTGATATCGTTGTAGAATCAAATGATTTTGAAATGGAGTGCTTTTGAGGCTTTTCTAGTTTTGCTAAAGGAGTCACTCCAGGTGAAGGGATCGTCGGTCCTTTCCTCGTCGAATGAGGTGCGGGATATATCATATATATCACTGTGCAAAGCAGAAACTATAGAAGCAATAAAAAACAAACCGAGTGTGTAGCATCTGCCAGTTATTGCTAAAGGAGTCACTCCCGGTGAAGGGATCTCGGTCATTTCCTCATCGAATAAGGTGCAGGGTATATCATATATACCGCTATGCAAAGCAAGAACTGTTGCTACCTTTTTTATTTTTGAAATTCGATTCTACAACATCTTAGGTTTGTTTTACTTTCATTAATCACATTAATGAAGTCCCATCATTTAAGTACCTAAACATCACAGATAAATACGACGTACACTTATGCCATCCGCATTCGCCTCGATGTCCCCTCGTGCACCTTTAGGTTAGGTAACTAACGTCAGAGCGGGGCAGGGCTAGCGCGGGTGTAAAACATAAGTAACGTCTATATAATATATCATATATACTATATACTGTATCTATCACAGAACATCACATGATCACATCACAGATATCGCAGCAGAAGAATCATATGAAATATTGGATATACTAGGACGTCCGTGTTTTCAATACGAGCCAGTATAAAACACGGATTCCACGGTCGTGATGAATAGCCAAACCCACACCCCTAGACCCCTACGAGAGCGGCAAGCAACCCTACCAATTCTGGAGTTAGGAGACCCGGACTCGACTCCTCGAGTTGGTCTCCTACTGGACTCCAGAACCCGGTTACTTGTGCTCCCCTCCTTGGGTCTATCCTAGTGCGGAAAAGTAAATAATATACAAACGGTGACATCTTCCGCAACCTGGAAGTGCCCCAATAAAAGAATATTACATACAAGTTTTTACATGAATGAAAATGAAAAACACTCATCTCACATAAAAACCCCCGGCTATTCAAACACGACGATCCAATATAACATATCCAGCAACACATAACATCACATGTCATCAACGTAAGTAAATATGCGCATCCCAATTGTCGTTGACATATAGCAACGAAACCGGCGATATCACATATTACACTTACGGTCACAGAAAAGAAAGTGTAAAACTACAACAGTTGGAATCCGCAACCACCTCAGACATCGCATGCCTGACCAAATGAATTACTTAGACATCGCATGCCTAACAATTATAAACCCCGCATTTTAGTCTCATTATCGAAAACTCTTTTCAATATCAAGTCGGGCAATTCAACAGGATTCCCGACATCCTGATCGAATGCTCGTCGCAAACTTCAGTAGACGGCTGCACCCCTGATACCGTTGACGAAGTGCACCAAGGCGGAACACCGCTGCCCCGAGCACCCGAACGGATGCTTTCGGCGACGGGGTTCTCCTACAGTCACTTGGTCGGGGCTATGGAGCGAGGTTGTCTATTAAGTTTACCCGGCGAGTATCCGCGTACGCTACGTGATTGCGACGGACTTTTGATCACATCAAAATTCCGTGGCAACCGATCAAGTGAGACTAAACCGCTAGATTTATAACATTCATTCAGTTATCTCATAACTACTTGTGAATTCCAATTATTGTATCACATTCCGGATAAATAGAAAATGTTAAACTTTTCGATCGAACAATCGAACACCCAAGTTTTCCCGATACAGATCAACACATGAAATAAGTCTAACAACATTCAGTTCGTGCCTCAGTACCCACGGTCCAGCCGTAGAAGGGTCAAGCCAACGCCTCACATGTGGCACGCCGTACTGCCCCAAACCCGAAGGTTCAAAGGGCAGTTCAAGACAGTCACATAATCGAGTTAAGGTTTGTTGTCTTCTAGAGGGTCCATCGCGTTACTTGCACTACTTAGAACGTCGTTAAACTACGGAAAAATCCAACACTTGGAAATTTCCCGACAGGGGAAAAATTGGGTATTTATATCCGGTCGAACTTTTTAACATATTCTAAAATTTATCCGGAAAGCCACATAGACAAAATCTGATACTCCGATCGAAACACCGAATCCCGAAAACAACCCCAGAAAATTCAACTCTTGAATAAATATTAAAAATTCCCAGAAAATCCAGCATAATAAAATAGGAGTTACTGTGCAAACAGGGGATGATGATGTCATCCTTTGGCCGCGGAACCGCCGCAGAAGCCAGGCTTCTGCCGCGGTTCCGCCGCACTATGAACAGTTCATGGAAAAAATTTTGCACCGTAATTCTTAGATTTCCCTGCTGAATTTTTAAAGCATTTTTAATGTGGAAAAATCCCAGATTTTAGAAAAAGTCCAGAGAGCTATTTTGGGGTTAGGGTTTTGGTTCGATCGGGTTTCAAACGTCGTCTACTCATCGCCTAAGGCTCTAGCTAGGCTCTGATACCAATGTAGGGTTCCTAGGCACTCTCAAGAGGTCTCACAAGGCATCAACCATGCCAATTTCAAAAATTATCCGTGCCGAGAAACCCTAATACGGATCGTTGGCTAGAAATATAGGCGAAACAAGAACTAGTAAACTACTTTACTAAGAGAACGGAAATACAACCTTTGTAGATCCAGTCCTCCACCTCTATAGCTCCGCAATGAAGTCTCCTCGCTGTCCAAATGGAAACCCGGGCTCTAGTGTCGGCTTCATCGGAGAAATGGGCAGGCAAGGTCGTCGGCTTCGTGCTGAAGATGATCTACGTCGAGGCATCACAAGATCAAGCTCCCACTTCACCAAGTCATGAAACTTGTGAAGAAAACACACTCTACTACTTGGCAAGAGGTAGAGGATGAAGAAATAGGAAGTGGGTTCACTTTAGAATTGGATTTCTCACTCTTTTTCATCAATCACCATTGATGGTCTAAGGTTTTCTTCTTTGAAGAAGATGAAGAAGAAGAAGATGATATTATGATAAATTTTATGTAAAATGAAAATAATAAGAATACTTATCATCTCTCAACCATGGTCAAGTGTAGAGAATAAATCATGGTTAGTGGGAATGGTTAGGGTTAAGCAAGGAGACAAAATGGTCACTTGGTCAAAGCTTCATGAAACTTTAATTAGAAAACAAAATAAGCCACCATTTTCCTTTATGCTTACTATTTTTCCAAAAAGAATAAATAGAGAAATAAATAAAAAAGAAAACAAAACCTCAATCATAAGTTTAACCATGGTTTAATTCTTTACACTTAACCAAGCAAACATGTATCATCAGACATGATACAAACATTTGCACAAAAAATATATCACATATACAACTTGTACATCCAAGTGAGAAAATCCATTTAAAGTGAACCAATACTAGTTAATGAAAAGTAATATATCAAATATATAATTATACATTAAATCATTAAATCAACACTTGATTTAACGATCCGGTCATATCGCATATAACCGACTAGTATCCTATGTATCGGCTTACCGAATCAATTCTTGATTCGATAACTAGGTTATATCGCATACAACCATATCGATACATTTATCGCGAGAATAGAATATGGTATCACATACACGCATTATTCTTGGTCCCGCACATATCTCATATGCGCTCCTATTTCGTTTCGCTTGAGCCAGGAAACCTCTGTGTAGGACTCTAAAGACTCGTCAATACGCCGGCAGCAGGTGATGATCATATCAAGCATCCACAAGCCGCAAGCGGTCTGCTAAATGTAACGGCCACCCGGGTATTGAGCGATCAGAAGATCGACGAGCATGCCCGCTCACACTCCAGTGAATCCAACCAGTAACACTACCCTACAGTCCGATCTGATCGTCTGATATGTCGCATATCTCGCCTAGGGGTGGTAAACGTCAGACCCCAATAGCTCGATAAGTCGTGTCGATATGAGTTCTATAACAATTCAAGAAACTACTGGTAACACTTACCAGTAAATCTCAGCAACCCTGGCCAGGGATTTCCTGTTATAGCCAATCGAACACAGCGCAACATCAACTCCCTATACCGGGAGAGACGAATCCCCTCCTATCGCTCATTGCCTCCATGTGATTCGGGCCTGTACCCAAAAACCACCGTTTTGCACGCCCTCTTGGACGTGGTAAGATGGAAATCAAAGCACAGTGGGAACCACATAAGACTCTATGACGATCTCGGGTCTACAGACTACTCTGTACCAGTGTCACCAGAGAACTGCCATCTGACGTAAGGTATAATACCATCTGGGAGTTCTCGGCGAGTCCGTCCAGTGTACCCAGTCTTCACTGAGCACCCGTATATCATCTCTGATGTCAAACACCAATGGATATGGGATCATCCATCGCCCATCTGTATTGGTCGAGAAGGTATATGCTAGTCTACTCTGGTATATCGATGCCCCGTCTCGATATACCCACGACTAGGGACTTTGAAGGATGTACTTATGGACTACCATGTCCCCACTAGTATGATCCGCATCATAGTCCAGGTAGTCAAGTACACATCCTAAGGGCTTTACCAACATGTAACAGAGAGACAATCAGTGTACACGTTAAGGTAAAAATCAACCAGATAGCATACTATCATGTCGAGCAAGAAAGTCCTCCCTATATATGTCCCAGCATCCACTACAATATACATCCAATGTACAGTAATGGCCTCTAGGGCATACATATAACTAACAGTACACATGTCACCAGGGAACTGCCATCTGACGTCTGGTATATGACCAACTAGCATGTTCCCGGCGAGTCCTGTCCGGTGTACTCATAACCCAATGAGCACCTGTATACATCTTAGGTGATCCAACTGACACCAGTGGCTTGTGAGACCGACCACCGCCCCTCGTCGGGGTCTCGACTGTATACACTAGTCTACTCTGGAGAATCGATGCCCTATCTCGAAACTCTCACGACTAGGGACTATTTAAGGATATGCTTACAGACTGCCAGCTCCCACGTATATGATCGCCCTCATACTGCTGGTGGTCAAGCAAGAATCCTTGGGGCTCTACCAACGTGTAATAGCGACCTGTAAGGTCACCTAAAGCAGTACACGATGATAAAGGTAAACCAGATAACATACTATCATCTCGAGTAAGATTGTCCTATCGGGATAGGTCCTCCCTCAATCATTACAATCACGTGCCTGTGATCCAATAATTGACTCTGAGGGTGCTATCTCCAACAGAGATACTGCAACCACTGCTATCAGATGGCCCTAGTGCAAGTGGGAGATTGTTAGTTATATGTATGCCCTAGAGGCCATTACTATACATATGATGTATATTGTAGTGGGTGCTTGGACATATATAGGGAGGACTTTCTTGCTCGACATGATAGTATGCTATCTGGTTGATCTTTACCTTAACATGTTCACTGATTGTCTCTCTGTTACATGTTGGTAAAGCCCTTAGGATGTGTACTTGACAACCTGGACTATGATGCAGATCATACTAGTAGGGACATGGTAGTCCATAAGTACATCCTTCAAAGTCCCTAGTCGTGGGTGTATCGAGACGGGACATCGATATACCAGTGTAGACTAGCGTATACCTTCTCGACCCATACAGATGGGCGATGGATGATCCCATATCCATTGGTGTTTGACATCAGAAATGATATACGGGTGCTCAGTGGAGACTGGGTACACTGGACGGACTCGCCGAGAACTCCCATATGGTATTATACCTTACGTCAGATGGCAGTTCTCTGGTGACACTGGTACAGAGTAGTCTGTTGACCCGAGATCGTCATAGAGTCTTGTGTGGTTCCCACTGTGCTTTGATTTCCTCCTTACCACGTCCAAGAGGGCGTGCAAAACGGTGGATTTTGGGTACAGTCCCGAGTCGCATGGAGGCAATGAGCGATAGGAGGGGATTCGTCTCTCCCGGTATAGGGAGTTGATGTTGCGCTGTGTTCGATTGGCTATAACCGGAAATCCCTGGCCAGGGTTGCTGAGATTTACTGGTAAGTGTTACCAGTAGTTTCTTGAACTGTTATAGACCTCATATCGACACGACTTATCGAGCTATTGGGGTCTGACGTTTACCACCCCTAGGCGAGATATGCGACATATCAGATGACGAGACCGAACTGTACGGTAAGTGTTACTGGTTGGATTCACAGGAGTATGAGCGGGCTTGCTCGTCGATCTTCTGATCGCTCAATACCCGGGTGGCCATTACGTTTAGCAGACCGCTTGCGGCTTGTGGGTGTTTGATATGATCATCACCTGCTGCCGGCGTATTGACGAGTCTTTAGAGTCCTACACAGAGGTTTCCTGGCTCAAGCGAAACGAAATAGGAGCGCATATGAGATATGTGCGGGACCGAGAATAATGCGTGTATGTGATACCGCATTCCATTCTCGTGATGAATGTGTCGAATGGTTGTATGCGATATAACCTAGTTATCGAATCAAGGATTGATTCGATAAATCGATACATTGTATACTAGTCGGTTGTGTGCGACATGACCGGATCATTGAATCAAGTGTTGATTTAATGATTTAATGCATAATTATATATTTGATATATTACTTTGCATTAACTAGTATTGGTTCACTTTAAATGGATTTTCTCACTTGCATTGCACAAGTTGTATATGTGATATACTTTTGTGCACTTGATTGTATCATGTTTGATGATACATGTTTACTTGGGTTTGTGTAAAGATTAAACCATGGTTATATGAATGGTTAGGGTTTTCTTTTCTTATTTATTTATTTATTTATTTATTTCTTTATGGAAAAGATAATGAAAGAAAATGGTGGCTTATTTTGTTTGATTTTGAAGCTTCATGAAGCTTTGACTAAGTGACCATTTTGTCTCATGCTTAACCCTAACCATTCCACATAACCCTAGTTCATTCTCTACACTTGACCATGGTTATTGTTATGATAAGTATTCTTTTTCATTTCCTTTTTAATTAACTTATCATAATATTCTTTCTTCTTCTTCTTCATCTTCTTCAATGAAGAAGGCTTGACTTCATCAATGGTGACTTGATGAAAAAGAGTGAGAAATCCAAATCTAAAGTGAACCCACCTCCTATTTCTTTATCCTCTATCTCTTGCCAAGTAGTATAGGGTGATTCCTTCACAAGTTTTCATGGCTTGGTGAAGGTGGAGCTTGATCTTGTGATGTCTCGACGTAGATCATCTTCGGCATCGTCGTCGATGACCTAGCCCGCTTTTTCTCCGATGAAACCGACGCTAGAGCCCGGGTTTCCATTTGGACAGCGAGGAGACTTCATTGCGGAGCTATGGAGGTGGAGGACCGGATCTACAAAGGTTGTATTTCCGTTCTTGTAGTTAAGTTGTTAACTAGTTTAACTTTTCGCCTATATATCTAGTTAACGATCCGTATTAGGGTTTCTCGGCACTCGTAAAATTTGATATTGGCATGGTTGATGCCTTGTAAGACCTCCTTAGTGTGCCTAGGAACCCTACACTTCCGTGTGTTAGTGTATATGCCCTAGAGGCCATTACTGTATCATACTAGTTTGTATATTACTTAATGGAAGCTTGGGATATTCACAGTTGTATATACAATCTTGCTCAAAATAGTAGTATGCTACTTGGTTTGTTTCTACTTCAATGTGTACATGTGTTTATTTTATTATATCACCTATACGCATTAGTGGAGCCCTTAGGATCTTTGCTTGATTACCAGCGTTGTGATGGCAATCACACTAGTGGGGGCTGGGTAATCTATAAGCACATCCTTATGCAGGTCCCTAGTCGCAGGACTATCGAGACAGGGCATCGATACTCCGGAGTAGACTAGCGTATGCGCTTCTCTTCCCAGCAGGGGAGACGGTCTGTCCCACAGCCGTCAGTACGTCGTACTTGAGATAGTATGCGGGTGCTCGTTAGGTTACGAGTACACTGGACAGGACTCGTCGGGAACTGATTGGTTGGTATTATACCTATCGTCAGTTATCAGTTCCCAGGTGATATGAGTACAGCTTAGTCCGCTGACTTGACACTGTCACTTCGCCTCGAGTGTGTTCCCACTGTACTTTGATTACTACCCTACCACGGCTCAAAGGAGTCGTGCAAACAGGTAGTAGTTTGGTGCAGTCCTGAAGCACTTGGAGGCAGTGACGGTTAGACAGGATTCGTCTCTCCCGGTATTGGGGGTTGACATCGCGCTGCGTCTAGGAGAGCCATTACACGTGTAGTCCCTGGCCAGGGCAAGTGAGATATACTGGTAGGCTTCCAGTGTTATCTCAGGGTGTTTTGGGCTTCACTCCGACACGACTTGTACTGCTATTAGGGGACTGACGTTTACCGCCCCCTAGGTCCGCCATGCGATGTATCAGACGAACAGACCGGACTGTACGGAGACTGTCACAGTCAGACTCAGTAGGAGTTCAGATGGGTTTCACCTCGTCAGTCTTCTTGTCGGCATCTACCTGGGGACCGTTACGCACAGCTAGTGCCACTTGCGGTCTGTGGTTAAACCCACTGCTAGCGTAGTGTCGAGTCTTTAGAGTCCCACACAGAAAGCTATTCACCTTTAGGCAAAAGAGTAGAGGTCGCATAGTTTTGCGACAGATCGCATGGTTTTGCGACAGGGTTCGGTCACATCCGTGCACTTGTGCACGTACAGTGTCCGGACAGTTATAACTAGCGGGCTTTGGTTTAAGCCAGATCCTAGTGTACGTTTTGGGATTGGTTTTATCTCGTTTGTATTCGTGTTCCTCGGAACGCGGATGCGGGTGTGTATGCACAGTTGACAGAGAGACAGAGGCAGAGTATTCTCATTGGGGTTGTTGACTGTTGACTGTTGACAGTTGACTGTTGACCATTGACTTTTGCTTAACCCTAATGAGAATAAGATATATGATTAACATTAATATTAATTAAGTATTATAGTGACATGGTTGTTGAGGGGTTGACTTTGTTGACTTGTTGACTTTGTTGACCGGTTGACTAGGTTGGACTAGTTGACCATCATCATGACAATGGCTATCATTCCATGGCAAAGACTTTTGCTTCTTTGTTTATTTATGCAAAATGAGTGCATGAAATGATATAGCCATTTTGACTTAAACCATTTACACAGTACTTGATTACTATTTTTGTTATGATAGCTTTTGGATTATGAGAGGTGAGAATGAGAAGAGTATGGTTCATTCTATCATTTGCTTTCTCTCTCTTGAGCTCTCTCATTCTCAATCTCTCCCTCTTCCTCTTGCTCTCTCTACCTCAAGGCAAACCATTCTCATGTGTTGAGACTCATTGCCTTAGAGATAAAAAAACACCAAAACATTCCTCTACTCATTCTAGTTCATAAGGCCTAGCAAGCCAAGTGATCTAGTTTCTTCAAAGTTCGAAGAAGAAGCCAAAGGTAGAAGCTTTCGGGTGGATCCATCTTCGGCGCAAGGAGACGACGAGGTGAGGCCGATCCGTACACCGGAAGGAGTCGAAGACGAAGGAGTTCAAGAAAGGTATAGCCCCCTAACCGAGTAGGTAAACTCTTGTTAGGTTGTTAGTTAGTAGTTTAACAAAGATCCGTATTGGTAGTCCATGTTACCACCCTCTTGAAAATCGTTTTTCACCAATTCCGCAACCCCGTAAGTACCGGGGAAGGGTAGCATGGACTTACAGTGGTATCAGAGCCAAGTTAAACACTACCTAACATGTTAGCATAGTAACTATAAATTCGATCGGAGAAAAAGTCGCGAAATACACCCCGATATCAAGCTTGCTGTCGATTTTCAAAGTTCTGTAAAAATAATAAATCATGATTTAAAAATCGACTCAGGGTTTTTATAGTCTACGGTAGAAAAACGGTCAAGAGATCCCACCAAACCACCGCGGAAACGCGGCAATAGCTTGCTATTGCTGCGGTTCCGCGGCCGATTAAGCTCCTCTCTGGATCGTCTTTACTGCAGTTTGTTCTATGGGGTATTTTGGGATTTTTGGTATATGTTTTTTCAGCCCAGATTTTCCAGAAAGAAAAATTTGTTTTGGGGGCTTTAAAAACTGTATTTTGATCGAGTTTCTAAAGACTTAAGCTGACGGGTATTTCTGTGATGTGATATTTGTATTGAACGTCTGCTAATCGCTATATGTCGATTAGTGGGGGTTATACAAATCTGTGATCTGTAATGTTATTGGTATGTGTATATGAATTCATTGGATTGTCGCGGGTGAATAGCCGGGGGTTGTGAGACGAGAGTTTTCTTTTCTTTCAATTCATGTAAATTTGTAAATTGATGTAATAATTATTTGTATGGCCACACAACCGGGTCGGGGTTGTAGCCGTCATTGTATAATTTCTTTTTACTGTTTTTGTTCCTAGGATAGACCCATGGAGGGGGTGCACAAACTACCGGGTATCTCAAAGTGCCGAGTGGCCTACTCACGGAGATGAGGGAGGTTGCTTCGCTTCGGGTACTTGGCGGGTAGTTTGCCGCATCCGTAGGGGTCTTGGATGGGGTATTGGCTATTCACCGCGACCGTGTAATCTGCTTTTCATTACAGGCTCGTACGAATTGCGGATTCCTAGTATATCCAATGTATTCATCTGTGATCTGAAATGGCTATCATTGCAATATATCTATATATGATATTATTTAGGCGTTGCTTATGTTTTACAGCCGCGCTAGCCCAGCCCCCGCTCTGTCGTTAGTTAAGTAATCTAACGGGTAATGACGGGGCCCCGTGGCGAATGCGAATGGCATAAGCGTACATCATATTTTGGTTGTTTTCTGCAATGGTAGGATTAAATGATCGGACGCATTAAAAGAACTAATGCAAGAAAAAAAAACCAAGTAAAAGTCGTTGGAACACTTTCGAAAAACCACTCGGTTCTTTTCAAAACCAACTTTTAAATGCGGAGCTTGAGCCACTCCTTTTAAAAGCTATCTCGTTCCATCGATTATATCAAGTTCACTACGTTCACGGTTTAGCCAAAACCATTCGTAGCCCTCCATCATTTCAGTTAAATATTCGGTAGTATTCAAGCTATGTATTTTGACCTCACGCCAAGGCATAGTGATTGGTAGCTACCGGATATTTATCTGTTGCATAAATAGAATGCGTTGGTTTGGGACAGCCGTACTGCCATTTTGGCCTACGTCAAGGGTAGGTACGGGTGGGTTCAAATTAACCTGGATAATGATGGGAAGAACTTGACATGTGACTTATGACATTTTGACCTCACGCCAAGGTCATAAGAGCATGGGGCAAAAATCCACATCGGGAGTTTCATAAGTACTGAAACTTGCTAGCGCTGCATACCATTTGGAGTGTGATGATTCTGGTAGGATTCCTTCAGTTTTGTCACGCGATGATATTTGGATCCCGATCCTACTGTGAGTATATGCTACTCCTCGGGAAATTTCTCACTTAACGATCAATGCTATAAACCAAGTAGGTGTCTAGAAAGGTGTTAGCGGGGCTACGCCCACAGGGAAAAGAGGTTATTTAATTAAGGAACTTCGCGAAAGCGTTGGAAAACCTCCCTCGAAATACCGACACTGGCCTGGCTGAACGGTTAAGCAAGAATTGTATGGTGAGATTAATCCTGACTAATCCTTCCTTTTTGGTTTGAGGAGGGATTCGAGAGACAGTGGGAGCCATCCTGTTTAGATAAACTAAAAACCACTCTAAACTTGCAAGAGCATCATGCTGAGTGTTTCTTCTCCCTCTCCTAATTGCAGCGACCAATCGACATGACTGGACTTAAGTTACTTCTAGATAAAAACATACGTCAAGGGTATGTACGGGTGGGTTCAAATTAACCTGGATAATGATGGGACGAACTTGACATGTGACTTATGACATTTTGACCTCACGCCAAAGTCATAAGAGCATGGGGCAAAAATCCACATCGGGAGTTTCATAAGTACTGAAACTTGCTAGATTTGCATACCATTTGGAGTGTGATGATTCTGGTAGGATTCCTTCAGTTTCGTCACGCAATGATATTTGGATCCCGATCCTACTGTGAGTATATGCTACTCCTCGGGAAATTTCTCACTTAACGATCAATGCTATAAACCTAGTAGGTGCCTAGAAAGGTGTTAGCGGGGCTACGCCCCCAGGGAAAAGAGGTTCTCTAATTAAGGAACTTCGCGAAAGCGTTGGAAAACCTCCCTCGAAGTACCGACACCGGCCTGGCTGAACGGTTAAGCAAGTATTGTACGGTGGGATTGATCCCGGCTAATTCTTCCTTTATGGTTTGAGGAGGAATTCGAGAAACAGTGGGAGCCATCCTGTTTAGACAAACTAAAAACCACTCTAAACTTGCAAGAGCATCATGCTGAGTGTTTCTTCTTCTCTCTCCTAATTGCAGCGACCAAATCAACATGACTGGACTTAAGTTACTCCTAGATAAAAACAAACTGACAGGGCCAAACTACAAAGATTGGCTCAGGAATGTCAAGATGGCAATCACTTACGACAAGCTGGGGTATCTTCTTACCACCAAAGCTCCCTCTGTCCCAGGTCCCAAAACCAGCGTCGCGGATAAGGAAATCTGTAAGACTTGGGAACTAGACTGCGCGAAGGCCAAGTGCCTCGTGCTTGCCTCTATGGACAACGAACATCAGAGGAGGCACGAGAATATGGACCTCGAATCCATATTTCTTCATACAAAAGAACTGTATGGAGAGCAATCTCGTATCGCAAGATACGAAGTGTCGAAGAAGTTATTTTCGGCAAGATTGGCCGTCGGATCATCGGTAGCGGAACACGTGCTTAAGATGATTGGCTACATTGAGGAGCTCGCGGACCTTGGGACCACGTTGAAGAATGAGCTCTATACGGACTTGATTCTCCAGTCCCTTCCTTCCACTTACGCCCAATTTATACTGAACTTCAACTTACAAGAAAAGGAAGTTGAACTTTCAGAACTCCTCAACATGCTGAGGAGCGCAGAAGGCACCCTACAGAAAGGTAGGGAAACATCCACTTTGTTTGTAGGAGGATCTTCTTCTTCTAGGTCCAAGGCAAAAGCCAAGGGAAAGAAGAAGAAAGCCCTCGCCAAACCAAGGGGCGGTGTTAGTAAAGTGGATACGAAGGGAAAGGCAAAAGCAACTAAGAAAGTGGGGAAGCTTGTGGATAAGGAAGAATGCTTCTATTGTCATAAGAGTGGACACTGGAAGAAAGATTGCAAGGCTTGGAAGGCCAGAATACAGGATCTGAAGCAGGTTGCGGCTTCAGCTTCAGGTGTGTATGTTATTGAAAACTGTCTTTCAATAAACTCTACTTCCTGGGTATTGGATACCAGATCAGGATCTCATATCTGTAATTCTTTGCAGGCGTTGAGAAACCGTAGGGTTTTGAAGGCAGGTGACATGACCCTCAAAGTTGCAAACGGAGCTAGCATGGATGCTAAGGCCATGGGGGACTATCACATGGGAATGTCAGATGGACATATTTTGGTTTTGCGTAATTGCTATTTTGTACCCCAACGCAACTTGTAATATCATTTCTGTATCTTTGGTTTCTAAAGAAGGTTATGAATTTGCGTTTGTAAGCAATGTTGTAAACATTCACCTTAATCAAGTTCTGATTGGGTCAGGTACATTGAGCAATGGTATATACGTATTAAACCAACCACAGATTTTCAATGTCCAGAATACACACAAAAGAAAGTCTCCAGAAATCAATCAGACTTTCTTAAGGCATTGTAGACTGGGTCACATCAATGAGAGAAGATTGACTAAGTTACACACAGAAGGATATTTGAATCCGTTCGAATATCAATCGTATGCCACTTGTCAATCTTTTCTCAAAGGAAAGATGACAAAGACTCCGTTTACTGGACACAGAGTAAGAGCGAGCGAGCTCTTGGGACTCGTACACAGCGACGTGTGCGGTCCAATGTCTACACATGCGCGAAGCGGTTTTTCTTACTTCATTACTTTTACGGATGATTTTTCAAGATTCGGACATGTCTTCTTAATGAAACATAAGTCCGAAGCCTTTGGAAAATTCCAGGAATATAAGAATGAGGTAGAAAAACAAACCGGCAAAAGTATCAAGATTCTAAGATCGGATCGAGGTGGTGAATACTTGAGTGCCGAGTTCCTGGACTATTTAAAAGAGAATGGAATTCTCTCTCAGCTTACTCCTCCATACACTCCGCAATATAACGGTGTATCGGAGAGACGAAACCGAACCCTATTGGATATGGTACGGTCCATGATGAGTAACACTGAGTTACCGCGATCATTTTGGGGATATGCGCTAGAATCAGCCGCATACCTTTTGAACCGAGTTCCCCTTAAGACTATGCCTACCACACCATATGAGTTATGGAGTGGGAAGAAACCCTATCTTCAGTATCTGAAGATCTGGGGATGTCCAGCTTTTGTCAAAAAGCAGCATGCGGACAAACTCGAGGCATGCTCAGTACTGTGCAAGTTTGTGGGATACCCAAAGAACACCAGGGGGTATCTTTTCTACCACGCAGAGGAACAAAAAGTCCTTATTTCTCGTAATGCCCACTTTCTAGAACACCAGTTCTTGGAAAAGGAAATTAGTAGGAGCGCAGTAGAACTGGAAGAAATTCCAGAACCACAGACTATTACTGAAAGCTTAGTAGAACCAGAGGGTTCAAAAGAACAGGACATTCCAACGCCGCTCCGCAGGAATAGTAGGCAGTCTCATCCGCCCGAGAGATACTACGGTTTTCTCATAGACGGGGATAGAGAGGATTGCATCATTGATTATGATGAGCCTACTAGCTTCCAGCAGGCCGTTCAGAGCGTTGACTCGGTAAAATGGCTGGATGCAATGCGGACTGAAATGGAGTCCATGTACACCAACAAAGTATGGACGTTGGACATTGCTCCAGACGGGGTAAAACCCGTAAGATGCAAGTGGATCTTCAAAAGAAACATTGGTGTAGATGGACAGGTTGAGACCTATAAAGCTAGACTTGTTACAAAGGGTTTTCGTCAAAGACTTGGTTTGGACTATGACGAAACCTTTTCTCCAGTAGCTATGCTGAAATCCATTCGGATCCTTCTTGCCATTGCTGCCTTCCACGATTATGAGATTTGGCAGATGAACGTAAAAACCGCTTTTCTAAATGGATATTTAGAGGAGTGTGTCTATATAGACCAGCTAGAAGGTTTCATTCAGAGTGGGAGCAGCGGAAAGGTGTGCAAGTTGCTTAAGTCCATCTATAGACTAAAGCAGGCATCGCGGAGTTGGAACATCTGCTTTGATGAGACGGTCAAAGATTTTGGCTTTATCAAAAATCCAGATGAACCATGCATCTATAGTAGATTTGTAGCAAGAACTGTAGTATTCCTCGTTTTATACGTGGATGACATTCTCTTAATAGGAAATGACATTCCTATGCTACAATCTGTCAAGGGGTTCTTGTCACACAGGTTCTCCATGAAAGACCTGGGTGATGCCTCATACATCCTGGGGATCCGGATCCATCGTGATAGATCCAAGAGGATATTAGGACTTTCACAGTCCAGGTACATCGACACCATACTGAAAAGATTCAGTATGGAAGATTCCAAGCGCGGTAACCTGCCGGCTTGTCACGGGATCACCCTCTCTAAAGAGATGTCTCCCAAGACTGATTTGGAGAGGGATCGCATGTCTATTATACCCTACGCTTCTGCAGTAGGCTCTATAATGTATGCGATGTTGTGTACCAGACCGGATGTAGCTTATGCACTGAGTGTGGTAAGCCAGTATCAGTCAAACCCTGGGGAGAAACACTGGATAGCGGTAAAGAACATTCTCAAGTACCTGAGAAGGATTAAGGAGATGTTCTTGGTGGATGGCGGAAAAGACCTCCAGATCGAGGCCTTTGCTGACTCCAGCTTCCAGAGTGACAAGGATGATTCCAAGTCCATGTCCGGTTTTGTCTTTACCCTCAATGGAGGGGCGGTGTGTTGGAAGAGTTCCAAACAGGAAACCGTTGCTGACTCGACTATGGAAGCGAAATACATCGCTGCATCTGATGCCGCAAAAGAAGCCGTCTGGATAAGGAAGTTCTTGAAAGAACTTCAGGTGGTTCCGTCCATTGTTGATCTAATACCTCTGTATTACGACAACAACGGGGCTATAGCTTTAGCGAAGGAACCCAGGTCCCATCAGAAATCCAGACACATCTTGAGGCGGTATCACCTGATCAGGGAGATCGTGGATCGCCAGGAGATCGAGGTTCGGAGGGTTGCTTCAGAAGATAACACTGCAGATCCATTCACCAATGCCTTGCCCCAGACTTAGTTCGAGCGGCTGATCGAGATGATAGGTCTTCGATACGCCAGTACATGGCCTTAGTGCAAGTGGGAGATTGTTAGTGTATATGCCCTAGAGGCCATTACTGTATCATACTAGTTTGTATATTACTTAATGGAAGCTTGGGATATTCACAGTTGTATATACAATCTTGCTCAAAATAGTAGTATGCTACTTGGTTTGTTTCTACTTCAATGTGTACATGTGTTTATTTTATTATATCACCTATACGCATTAGTGGAGCCCTTAAGATCTTTGCTTGATTACCAGCGTTGTGATGGCAGTCACACTAGTGGGGGCTAGGTAATCTATAAGCACATCCTTATGCAGGTCCCTAGTCGCAGGACTATCGAGACAGGGCATCGATACTCCGGAGTAGACTAGCGTATGCGCTTCTCATCCCAGCAGGGGAGACGGTCTGTCCCACAGCCGTCAGTACGTCGTACTTGAGATAGTATGCGGGTGCTCGTTAGGTTACGAGTACACTGGACAGGACTCGTCGGGAACTGATTGGTTGGTATTATACCTATCGTCAGTTATCAGTTCCCAGGTGACATGAGTACAGCTTAGTCCGCTGACTTGACACTGTCACTTCGCCTCTAGTGTGTTCCCACTGTACTTTGATTACTACCCTACCACGGCTCAAAGGAGTCATGCAAACAGGTAGTAGTTGGGTGCAGTCCCGGAGCACTTGGAGGCAGTGACGGTTAGACAGGATTCGTCTCTCCCGGTATTGGGGGTTGACATCGCACTGTGTTTAGGAGAGCCATTACACGTGTAGTCCCTGGCCAGGGCAAGCGAGATATACTGGTAGGCTTCCAGTGTTATCTCAGGGTGTTTTGGGCTTCACTCCGACACGACTTGTACCGCTATTAGGGGACTGATGTTTACCGCCCCCTAGGCCCGCCATGCGATGTATCAGACAAAAAGACCGGACTGTACGGAGACTGTCTCAGTCAGACTCAGTAGGAGTTCAGATGGGTTTCACCTCGTCAGTCTTCTTGTCGGCATCTACCTGGGGACCGTTACGCACAGCTAGTGCCGCTTGCGGTCTGTGGTTAAACCCACTGCCAGCGTAGTGTCGAGTCTTTAGAGTCCCACACAGAAAGCTATTCGCCTTTAGGCAAAAGAGTAGAGGTCGCATGGTTTTGCGACAGGTCGCATGGTTTTGCGACAGGGTTCGGTCACATCCGTGCACTTGTGCACGTACAATGTCCGGACAGTTAACACTAGCGAGCTTTGGTTTAAGCCAGATCCTAGTGTACGTTTTGGGATTAGTTTTATTTCGTTTGTATTCGTGTTCCTCGGAACGCGGATGCGGGTGTGTATGCACAGTTGACAGAGAGACAGAGGCAGAGTATTCTTATTGGGGTTGTTGACTGTTGACTGTTGACAGTTGACTGTTGACCATTGACTTTTGCTTAACCCTAATGAGAATAAGATATATGATTAACATTAATATTAATTAAGTATTATAGTGACATGGTTGTTGAGGGGTTGACTTTGTTGACTTGTTGACTTTGTCGACCGGTTGACTAGGTTGGACTAGTTGACCATCATCATGACAATGGCTATCATTCCATGGCAAAGACTTTTGCTTGCTTGTTTATTTATGCAAAATGAGTGCATGAAATGATATAGCCATTTTGACTTAAACCATTTACACAATACTTGATTACTATTTTTGTTATGATGGCTTTTGGATTATGAGAGGTGAGAATGAGAAGAGTATGGTTCATTCTATCATTTGCTTTCTCTCTCTTGAGCTCTCTCATTCTCAATCTCTCCCTCTTCCTCTTGCTCTCTCTACCTCAAGGCAAACCATTCTCATGTGTTGAGACTCATTGCCTTAGAGATAAAAAGACACCAAAACATTCCTCTACTCATTCTAGTTCACAAGGCTTAGCAAGCCAAGTGATCTAGTTTCTTCAAAGTTCGAAGAAGAAGCCAAAGGTAGAAGCTTTCGGGTGGATCCATCTTCGGCTCAAGGAGACGACGAGGTGAGGCCGATCCGTACACCGGAAGGAGTCGAAGACGAAGGAGTTCAAGAAAGGTATAGCCCCCTAACCGAATAGGTAAACTCTTGTTAGGTTGTTAGTTAGTAGTTTAACAAAGATCCGTATTGATAGTCCATGTTACCACCCTCTTGAAAATCGTTTTTCACCAATTGCGCAACCCCGTAAGTACCGGGGAAGGGTAGCATGGACTTACACCGTGGCCCCACTAGTATGATCTCATCATAGTCCCAGTAGTCAAGTACATATCCTAAGGGCTTTATCAACATGTATTAGAGACAATCAGAGTACATGTTAAGATAAAGTACAACCAGATAGCATACTATCATGTCGAGCAAGAAAGTCCTCCCTATATACGTCCCAGCATCCACTACAATATACATCATATGTACAGTAATGGACTCTAGGGCATACATATAACTAACAATCTCCCACTTGCACTAGGGCCATCTGTTGTGGTATCACATACTCAACAATTAGCTGTGGTTGAAGTATCTCATACTCAACCATCCCATAAAAGTCTCTACTGGGGAAAAGGCCTTTGTGAGTGGATCCGCGCTGTTGTCCTCTACGTCTGCTCTCCAAACCTCGATCTCCCTGGAGATCAACCATCTCCATGATCAGGTGATACTTCCTAAGAATTATGTCTGGATTTCTGATGGGACGGTAGTTCCTTGGCTAAAGCCACAACTCCATTGTCATACAATGGCAGGAACGAAGTTCATCTCATGAACTAATATCTATCCAGACTGCCTCTTTGGTAGCATCCTTGGTAACGATGTATCTTACCTTTAATCGTCTAGTATGTCACGGTATCTGGCTTGGAACACTTCCAACATACCGTCCCTCCATTGAGGGTAAAGACAATGCCTGCGAATGACATTCAGTCGTCCTTATCACTCTGGAACTTTTCCAGTGATTCTCCCCTGGATCGATTGATACATCTTACTACAACTAGTGAGAATCCTAACATCCAATTAGATCTATCTCATAGATCAAAACATAGGATTTAGGAGGTATCACTTTGATCTTTATGGAGAATCATTGTGATAAGTGGAGATTGATCGAGCGTAGCATAGGAAACTCTTTCTCTATCAAGAGTATGTCATCCACGTACTCTACGAGGATCACCACCATACTCCCTACTACCTTTTTGTATATACAAGGTTCATCTACCATTTTGATGAAGTCAAGCTCTTTGAATAACACATCAAAACAGATGTTCCAACTCCGCGATGCTTGCTTTATCCTATAAAGCATCTTGCACATGTTTCCGCTGCTCCCACTATCTACGAAGCCCTCTAGCTGTGTACTTATAGACGCTCTCTTCTAAAACATCATTTTAGAAAAGCTGTCATCACACCCAACCACCAGATATCGTAGTCATGGTATGTAGCCGTGGCAAGTAGGATCTGGATGGACTTAAGCATAGGCCCCTGAAAAAGGTTTCATCATTAGCCACAATTGGTATATGATGCGAACCTTTAGCAAGTCTAGCTTTGAAAGTCTCAACTTTTCCATGTACACCAAGTAATCTTCTCAAGATATACTTGCTCCTAATGGGGATTTAACCCTTCAGATAAAGCAACCAAAGTCCATACTTTGTTGGTTTATAAGGATTCCATCTCAGATCGTTAAGCATCCAGCCATTCTTACAGATTCCCACTCCTGATGGCCAGCTCGAAACTAGTTAGGTCATCATCTCATGATGCAATCCTCGCTCCCACTGTCATAGAGAAACCGAAGTATCTCTCAGGTGGGTGAGGAACCCTACTAGATCGGCGGAGAGGCTGAGGTTCGTTGGAATCTACTGAATCCTTTGGTTCTACCAAATCATCTGCTGTAGTTTGTATAGCTGGAACTCTTTCCAGTTCTACCTCATGACCAATAATTTCTTCTCAAGAAATTCCGTTTCATAAATGTGGCATGTTGAGAAACAAAATATTTTTGTTCTTCAGTTTGGTAGAAGATATTCCCTTGCTAATGCTTGGGATATCCAACAAACTTCCACAGATCTTACTATGCCTCGAGCTTGTCCGGATTATGCTTTTAGACATAGGCCGGACAACCCCAAATCTTAACATACTTAAGATATGGGCTCTTCCCATTCCATATCACATATGAAGTGGTAGGCAACTGATTTGATTTGAACCCTATTCAATAGGTATGCAGCTTCTCAAGTGCATAACTCCCAAAAGGAAATAGGAAACTCATTAGTACTCATCATAGAGCACACCATATCACATAGGGTGCTATTGCTCCACCCTGATACACCGACGTGCTATGGTGTATACGGAGGAGTAATTCTGAGAGAGAATCTCATTCTCCTTTAGAATAGTCCAGAATTTCCGTGCTCAAGTATTCTCCTCCCTGATCACATCAAAGGACATAATACTTATACCCGTATTTTGGTTCTCTACTTCTAACTTATATTCTGTGATTATCTCAAAAGTTTCGGACTTATGTTTCAACAGGAACATATATCTGAATCTTGAGAGATCATCATAGAATGTAATGAAGTAAAAAGAACCGGTCTTGGCATATGTAGACAGGGGACCTTCATACATCAGCATGTATCAATCCCAAAAGTTCACTAACTCTTTCTCTGTTTCAAATAAACAGAGCTGTGGTCATTTTATCTTTGTGACATGACCGGCAAGTTTCACCAGATGTAAATTCAAACAGATTTAAATATACATCTAGGTGTAACTTAGCTCGTCGGGTCGCATTGATATGACCTAGTCTATAATGCCTCAAGAAGGATCCGTTCATTTCTGAACTCTTTCTCTTGTGTGTGTTCTGTATACTAAGAACTGTAGTTTGATTTAGAACGTCAATGCTTTTAGATAACGTACTTGAACCGATCAACTTTTGATACAGGAAATGTTCAAAACATTATCCAACAATACAAAATTATATCCTTTCTTTACTAATAAAGAGACTGATATGATTTTGTATATCAGGTTCGGTATCTAATAACATTCGTTCAGAATCAATGTATTCTGGTAATACAGGGTGACAGTGACCAACAGACTTGGCTGCAACACTTGCACCGTTTTCTGTCTCATGAAACTTATCACCCGTTCTCAGTTCTCTACCTTTCTGTAGCCCATGTAACAAATTACATATGTGGGTTTATCTTTATCATCGTGTACTGTTTCAAGTGACCTTACAGGTCACTATTGCACGTTGATAGAGCCCTTAGGATTCTTGCTTGACGGCCAGCAGTATGATGGCGATCATATACGTGGGTGCTGGGGTCTATAAGCGCATCCTTAAAAGGTCCCTAGTCGTGGGAGTTTCGAGACAGGGCATCGATACTCCAGAGTAGACTAGTGTATACAGTCGAGACCCAGACGAGGGGCGGTGGCCAGTCTCACAAGCCACTGGTGTCAGTTTGTTCACCTAAGATGTATGCAGGTGCTCATTGGGTTATGAGTATACCGGACAGGACTTGCCGGGAACATGCTAGTTAGTATTATACCTAGCGTCAGATAGCAGTTCCCTGGTGACATGTGTACAGGTTAGTTCATCGACCTGAGATCGTCATTTGTCTCGTGTGAGTTCCCACTGTGCTTTGATTACTACCCTACCACGGCTCAAAGGAGTCGTGCAAACAGGTTTTAGTTGGGTACAGTCCCGAGCCACATGGAGGCAGTGAGCGGAACTGTAGGGGTTCGTCTCTCTTGGTATTGGGGTGAGGTCGCGCTGTGTCTAGGAGAGCCATTACACGAAGTCCTTGGCCAAGACAGGAGATTTACTGGTAGGTTTTCCAGTAGTATCTCAGGGTGTTCTGGGCTACACTCCGACACGACTTGTACCGCTTTTGGGGGTCTGGCTTTTACCAACCCCCTAGGCCCGCCATGCGATGCTCATAGACGAACGGACCGGACTGTACGGATATTTTCACTGACAGGCTCAATAGGGTGTCAGGATGAGTTCGCTCATCGACGTCCCTTTTGGTCAATACCTGGTAGCCCGTTACGTATAGATAATACCTCTGACGTGCTAGTGGTTAAATCCACAGCCAAAGTATTGACGAATCTTTAGAGTCCCCCATAGACAGTTTCTCAAGTTTTGGGCGAAATGCTGTAGAGGCCGTATGGATATATGGCAGGGTTCGATCATATACGTGCGGAGTTGCACGGATCATGATCGGACGGATAATACTAGCGGGCTTTGGTTTAAGCCGGATCCTAGTATTGTACAGTATAGATTTTGTCTCATTGCATTTGTATTCGGTCGGAATACAAATGCGGGTATGTATATACAGTCGCGGGGTTTTCCTGTAATTCATTACGGGATCAGTTTTTTGAAGTTGCCAGTTTGCATTCCGTTTCAGCCTGTTTTTCTTTCTTCCATTCTTTGGCTGAATTTTCCATGGGAGGGGCTTATTTGCAAATATGAAAATTAGCAATTGTGGAGTTTTTTTTTGTGACATGAGGGTTCTTGATTATTCTAGCATCTTTTGATGCTTTTCTTGTTCTCATCATGGTGTGCATTTATTGTGATGGATTTTGATGAGAGTTGATTTGGATATGAGGGTTACATAATTACCTTATTATCATCCACTTTCTTTTTTGTTATGATGACTTTTCTCCTCTTGATTTTTGATTCATATTTTCTCTCCTCCTTAGAGAGGGACGGCCACATATTAGAGTGAGGGTGTGGAAAATTATTGATTCTCATATGCTTGTATCAAAGTTCCAAAGCTCATCTCCACATCTTCTTCTCCTCCTCAATCCAAAAGGCAACTTCATATAACCCCTTGAGACAAACCATTCTACACTATTCTGCAGCAATCTTGGACACGTCGGCTCGCCAACTTCGTGTCCGAGTTGCCTCGGTCCAGAGGTGGGAGCCCGTAAAAAGACTCGGAGATGTGGTGCCCTTTCCGACGAGGAGATGAAGAACGGAGATTCCGCGAGGAGATCGGGATGGAGGCCGAAGATCGAAGGACACGGATCGGTCGGTATAGCATTCTACCCATTCTCTAGTTAGCTAGCATTAGGTTAATCGCCTGATCCGGGTTTTAAAGTACGCGGTAGCGCCGGTTTAAACGTTTAAAGAAAAAGTTTTGTTTCCGCATTTTGGCCTCGGAATGACGGCAGGGGCGCTGCCGTGCACTTACATTGGTATCAGAGCCACGCCATTAACCTAGTCTAGCTTGCTTTAACGTGTTTACAAGTTCGATCGAACGGATTTTCCAAAAACCCCATTTTCAAGTCCAGGTTTCTGTCGAATTTTTGCTGTGCTCAAAAAATTATTTGGTACATTGAAAAAATACGTGCAGGGTTTTATAAGAATTCTGTGAAAATTTGGTCGACTGAAATTATTGTAGCACGGCGGATCAGCGGCTAAAACCACGTTGTAGCCGTGGATCCGCCGCCGTACTGTGGCCAAACTGCACCAAATTTCTACAGTGGGTTTCTGACATGGAAATAGGGTTTCTGGTATATTCTTTTTGGGCCCAGTTTTTTTTGAGTGCTGCAGTTGTACTTGGGGGCCCACTTCGGGAAATTTTGTCGATCGAAAATTTTAAACATGTTAGTTCACAGTATTTACATTATATCTGCGACCGTGAATGTCACTTGATCAGTAAATCCTGTCTAACTGCTATAGCCCTTTTAGACGGATTTGCGAACGTGACATTCACGTTGATGTTCTGTGTTGTGCTGTGATGTTGCGGATTTGTCGTGGTGGATAGCCTGGATGCAATGGTAGTACAGTTTGGTTATATATGTACATTTGATATTGTGGGGCGAGCGTCCGACATGTGGACTGCCGTTACTGCCTATTTGTATATTATTCTTTTGGGGCACGACCGGGATGAGGTCGATGTACCCGTTGTATATTTTACTCTCTGTACCAGGATTATCCCGCGGAGCGGTGCACGGGTAGCCGGGTTCTAGAGGGCAACGGGCCCGCATCTCATGGCGTTGAGACGGAGGGGGCTTCACTCTAGAATTGGCAGGCTACTCGCCGCACTCGTAGGGGGTATAAGTTGACCCAAGGAGGGGTGCCCAAGTTGCCGGATTCCGTGAAGTGCTGGGTGGTCCATTCACGTTGCTGAAGGGGGCTGCCTCGCTTCAGGTTTTGGCGGGTAACTTGACGCGCCCTTAGGGGTCTAGGATTTCATTGCACAGGCTATCCACACGACCAGGGGAACGTCGAGTTTCAGTAGCGGCTCTATGAAACCCGGGAATCCCCGATATCTGTATTATTCTGTGATGCTTATTACATTTCTGTGATGTTGTATTTTATCACGCCTTGAGCGAATATTATATATTGATATATATACTAGTAGATGTTGTACATGTTTTGCATCCACGCTAGTCCAGTCCCCGCTCTGTCGTTAGTTAAGTAACCTAACGGGTGATGACGGGACTCAGTGGCGAATGCGGATGGCATATACGTACATCATTATTTTCGTTCTTTATTGGTGTGGTCAATTGATGGGACTGCATTGATTCGAATCAATGCAAGCTAAACAAACCTATTTGATGTTGTTGGAACATTTTTCAAAAAGCTGTTATTGCAAGGACGTCCTCTTTTGTTTTGCACAGTGGTATTCGGTTATGAATATCTAGCACCTCAGTCGACGAGGCAAGGGCCGAGATCCCTTCACCGGGAGTGACCCCTTGGACAGAAGTTTGCGTCAGGGCAATAACTTCACTATAGTCGATTACTTTTGCTTTGCATCGTGGTATTCAGTTGGAATATCCTGCACCTCATTCTACGGGGAAAGAGCCGAGATCCCTTCACCGGGAGTGACCTCTTTAGCAAAGGTTTTCGCCACTATATTTTTATAAAAGCTATCCAGTTCCTTCAACGATATCAAGTTCATCACGTTAAAGGTTTTTCGCCAAAAACCAATCGTAGCCCTCCGTCATTTCAGACGGGTAGCACGTAGTATTCATGCTATGTTTGTTGGCCTTAGTCAAGGCATAGTGTATGGTAGCTATTTGTTACTTTTCTGCAGTATAGATAGATGCGTTGGTTTGGGACAGTCGTACAGCCTTGTTGGCCCTAGTCAAGGGCTTGTACGGGTGGGTTCTAGTTAACCTGGACAATGACGGGTAGAACTTGACATGTGACTTATGATTTGTTGGCCTTAGTCAAGGTCATAAGAGCATGGGGTAAAAATCACATCGGGAGTTTCTAAAGAAACTGAAACTTGCCAGATATGTGCATACCTTATGGAGTGTGATAACGTGAGTGGATTCCATCACGTTATCATGCGATGATAGTTGGATCCCAATTCCCACTGATGAGTTGGTTTACTCCTCGGGTGATCCCGACTAATTCTTCTTTCAGGTTTGGAGGAGAATTTGACGTTACAGTGGGAGGTTTCCTGATTAGATAAATTGATAACCATTCTGATCTAAGTTAGAGTGCACGCTGAGTGTTTCTTTTCTCTCTCTCTTTGGCAGCGACCATGGCCCGACCCTAGACTATGACTCAGTGACCAAGTTGACCGAACCTTCTTATAACACTGGCTTTTGGATTGTCAGAATTGCATACCTCATTGCCACTTCTTCTTTTACCCTTTTCTCCAGAACACCTCGTATTACTATGAACATCCACTTCCATTGGATAAAACCATCGTATGGTTAAATACGAACTCGAAGGAATTTATTCGAGGATGGTTTCTGGTTCTGGAGAAAACGAATAGGACTATTCAGTTGTCTTTTCCGTTTACCTTCTCTCAGGTTGCGAGTGCTCCTTGGATTAGGGGATAGTACACCCGTTACGCCTATTGGATAGTCTTCTTCCAAACCTTAGGCTGGTGCCGAACGGTAGGGAATGAAGAAAGCCGATTAGCCTAAGTGTGGTGTACAGAAGGTAATAAGTTAAGACAAATAAAGGGATTAGAAGGAGGGCAAAGTAAATTGCGACTGATATTCACGACCAAACCAAGTATTTCATTACCACTCCCACTTCACCTTTGTATTTCTCCAGGACACTCCGTATCAATACGAAGATCCACAGTTATTTGGATACTCCATCGTATGGTTATATACGAACTCGAAAGGAACTTGTTCCAGTTCGGGGTTGGATTCTGGTTCAGGAGAAATAGGAATAAGGTTTATTCGGTTGTCTTTTATCTTCACCTTCTCTCAGGTTACGAGTGCCCCTAGGATTGGGACAGTACACCCATTCTGCTTATTGGATAGTCTTCTTCCAAACCATAGGCTGGTGCCCAACAGTAGGGAAGGAAGAAAACCATTTGGCCTAAAGTGGTGTACAGAAGGTAATGACTAAAGACATATGAAGGGATTTGGAGAGATGGCAAAGAAATATACGGTTACAGTTGTGAATCTGGATAATGGAAGAGGCATTACTAGGAATACCCGGATACCCTTTCGATACATTTACATGTTTTAGTTTCATTGTGTAGTGTTAAAAGAAAACTGATTTCCCAATTAGATCCTTATTCCAGGGTATGTATTTACCAGGTATGATTCTCACATCTGTATGGTTTTACAGTTGATGAGTGGGAGTAAGTTATTGGGAATTAGGTGATTATCCTCATTATATCGGAATTCGTTATAATTGGTGATATTTGAGGAAATCGTCTGGGTTGTTTGCCGGACGACAAATATTTGGTTTTGAATATCCGTTATAATTCACCAATTTCAAATTGACATATATGTACGTCTATTTTTATAGAGTGAGATATAACCTTTTGAAATTATGTCGATGACATTTACCTATATCAGTTGATGGTTAGGTAAGGAGCATTAAACAACGGTGTAATTCTTCATAACCATAGTACAGTTTTCAACTTACGACGTACAGGGTTTGAGTTATTTAACTCAGGGGACTTATACAGAGTATTGTATGTTGTCCAGTGTCCATTAGGACAGAGGGGTTGGTACTTGTACTATATTCTGTTTACTTGTGACTTCTCTAGTTCTTAGACATGTGTTTCGTAGAAATGCAAGGTCTAAGTTTTGAGAAGTTATAGGAATAAGAATAGAGTAGAGAACCAGGTGTTGCAAGTATCGTGATTCTTCAAGGTGATCGAAGATGTAGATACTTGTGTATGGTATTCAGTTGATAGTAATGATTAAGAGAACTTGCTTCTCTTTCAGGTTACTCATAATTGGAAGCACTCCTAAGTTGAGTAATGCTGATCGGCCTCTTTCCATTTAGTTAACATGCACTGGAGACAGCTGCATGATTTGAATCTGGTTCTAATTAAATCAGTGCCTCTGTTTCTGTATTGGATATAGAACAGTTCATATCTTGACGATGTTAAGGTACGGGGAGTTGTCCAGCTTATGTTTAAAACCATACTCTGGATAACTCAAGGCACGTTTCCGTAATGGCTGTTTGTGGGTTGACCCGGGCTATGACGAGGGTTAACTTTCTACCATCTGGAAGATCAATAGTGATATTGTTCTTGACTCGCTATGGTTTTAATAAAATGGATTTTTTCAGAAAACAGAAGTGGGAGTATGGTATAACTGGAAGTGATTCCAGAACCGCAAACGATTACTGAAAATTTGATAAGAACCTAAAGATTCAATCTGGTATTGACATTCCATTGGCCACTCCGCAGATAAGGTGGGTAACCTCAGACACTCGAGAGGTACTTCGGTATGCTCAAAGACGGTGACAGGGAGGTTTTTGTTTACCCAGACTTGATACTACTGTTGTTCCTGTCTATGAGACCCGGCAGGAGGATGAGTATAGCGTCGTTCTAAACTAGCTTTAGAAGTATACGTGTATATTATTCTGCCAGAGGGTTGTCGTAGTCAGTGGGAGCAGCGGAAGTAGTGTGGACAAGTAGCTTATGTCTATTTATAGACTAAAGCAGATATAGCGGAGATAGATCATCTATTTATGATGTGACAGTCATAGGTTTGACTTCATCAGAATAGGGGATGGATATGTTAAGAAGGTAGTAGGATGTGATGTCTTGGTATTTGGATAACATACACAGAGTAGGAAGTGAAATTCCTATACTACGATCGGTTATACTTTGGTTGTCACACAGTGGTTTCTCCACATGGGACTTGGATATTATATCAGACATTTTGGTTGCTGGATCTAGATTTGGAAAGTGTCCCAATCAGGGTACTTAGACAGCATTCTAAAGGTGTTTTAGAATGGACGACTCCTGGCACGGTAATGTACCTGCAGGTGATGGAGTCACCCTCTCTAAAGGTGTCTTACAGACTAAAGGGGAGAGGGATGTGCATGATTGGCAGATCGCTTGCTTAGGCAATTGAGTCAATTATGAGATGTCAAGTACCACACCAGATGCTTTTTTGCACTAGATGCAATAAGTTGATATTGATCCAATCCTGGAGAGACATTCGGAAGCAGTTTTAGAACATAAGTGGATGTTCTAGGGATATGATAACGACAGCCTCATTCGGGAGACGGTTATCATTCCAGGCTTCCAAGGTGACCTGGATGATAGAGTGACTGTCAGAGTTATAGTTTTCCCTCTGACGAGGGGCGGTATTTTGGATAAGTGGTCCAGGCGAATACTGAGGGAGGCATGGCGCAGGATACTGATTAAGTTCAGTTGACGATACAGTCTAAGAAGTTTGGATTTGGAGTTCATTTATGAACTAGGTCCCATCAGATATCCAGACTTATTCTAAGATAGGTATTGCTCATTTCGGGAGATGGTTTTCTCCGCGAACTTGAGATAAAGAGAGACATAGAAAGAAACATCAGGGCGGATCCACTCACTGAGGCTATTCCTCGAACGCAATAGTTTCGCAAACGGGCTTTGTGCTCTGATTAGTAGAGGAGTTGGGTGTTCGGTATCACACGGGCTGTGAGTATGCTGTTAGTGTATATGCCCTAGAGGCCATTACTGTATCATACTAGTTTGTATATTACTTAATGGATGCTTGGGATATTCACCTTGTATATACAATCTTGCTCAAAATAGTAGTATGCTACTTGGTTTGTTTCTACTTCAATGTGTACATGTGTTTATTTTGTATATCGCCTATACACATTAGTAGAGCCCTTAGGATATTTGCTTGATTACCAGCGATGTGATGGCCGTCACACTAGTGGGGCTGGGTATCTATAAGCACATCCTTATGCAGGTCCCTGGTCGCAGGACTATCGAGACAGGGCATCGATACTCCGGAGTAGACCAGCGCATGCGCTTCTCATCCCAGTGTGGGAGACGGTCTGTGCCACAGCCGTCAGTACGTCGTACTTGAGATAGTATGCGGGTGCTCGTTAGGTTACGGGTACACTGGACAGGACTCGTCGGGAACTGACTAGTTGGTATTATACCTATCGTCAGTTATCAGTTCCCAGGTGATATGAGTACAGCTTAGTCCGCTGACTTGACACTGTCACTTCGCCTCAAGTGTGTTCCCACTGTACTTTGATCACTACCCTACCACGGCTCAAAGGAGTCGTGCAAACAGGTAGTGGTTGGGTGCAGTCCCGAAGCACTTGGAGGCAGTGACGGTTAGACAGGATTCGTCTCTCCCGGTATTGGGGGTTGACATCGCGCTGTGTCTAGGAGAGCCATTACACGAGTAGTCCCTGGCCAGGGCAAACGAGATATACTGGTAGGTTTCCAGTGTTATCTCAGGGTGTTTTGGGCTTCGCTCCGGCACGACTTGTACCGCTATTGGGGGACTGACGTTTACCGCCCCCTAGGCCCGCCATGCGATGTATCAGACGAACAGACCGGACTGTACGGAGAATGTCACACTCAGGCTCAGTAGGAGTTCAGATGGGTTTCGCCTCGTCGGTCTTCTTGTCGGCATTACCTGGGGACCGTTACGCACAGCTAGTGCCGCTTGCGGTCTGTGGTTAAACCCACTGCCAGCGTAGTGTCGAGTCTTTAGAGTCCCACACAGAAAGCTTTTCGCCTTTAGGCAAAAGAGTAGAGGTCGCATGGTATTGCGACAGGTCGCATGGTTTTGCGACAGGGTTCGGTCACATCCGTGCACTTGTGCACGTACAGTGTCCGGACAGTTTACACTAGCGGGCTTTGGTTTAAGCCAGATCCTAGTGTACCTTATGGGATTGGATTTATCCAGTTTGCATTCGTGTTCCTCGGAACGCGGATGCGGGTGTGTATGCACAGTTGACAGGGAGGCAGAGGCAGCGGATTCTCATTAGGGTTGTTGACAGTTGACCGTTGACTTTTTGACTTTATGCTCAACCCTAATGAGAATTTGATATGTGATTAACTATTATATTAATTAAGTATTATGGTGATATGGTTGTTGACTTGTTGACTTTTGTTGACTTGTTGACTTTGTTGACTTGTTGATTTTTGTTGACTTGTTGACCGGTTGACTAGGCTTGACTAGTTGACCATCATGATAACCATAGCCATCATTTCATGGCAAAGACTTTTGTTTACTTGCTCATTTGTGTAAAATGAGTGCATGAAATGATATGGTTGTGGTTGCTTCAAACCATCACATAAGACTTTTGTTAATATGATGAGTTATCATTGCTTTGGATTATGAGAGGGTGAGAGACAAAATACTTGCTCATTCTTTCTTGCTCATTCTCTCTCTTGTTCTTGAGCTCTCCTCTTGCTCTCACCCTCAACCTCTTGCTCCCTCTCTTGATCTATGGTTCTCTTGTCTCATGAGTTGAGAATCAAGAACCATAGATAAAATCCCATTCTAATTCTACTCTACTCATTCTAGTTCACTAGGTTTAGCAAACCAAGTGAACTAGTTTCTTCAAAGAACGAAGAAGGAGCTAAAGGTTGGAGCTTTCAGGTGGATCTATTTTCGGCGTACGGAGATGACGGGAAGAAGCCATCGGACCACCATCGGAGCTTTGAAGACGAAGGAGTTCAAGACAAGTTTAGGTATAACCATCTCCATCCGAGTAGCTAACTCTCTTTAGCTAAGTTTGCTAGTTTTAGTTTAGTCAAAGATCCCGACTTTGCTTAGTCCATGTTGCCCCTTGCGCTAAAAATTTGATTTTTATACCGTTTCCGTCTCCCCGTAAGAACCGGGGGTCGCAACGTGGACTTACAGTGGTATCAGAGCCTAACTAAACTTAAACTAGCTTGGTAGTGAAGTGTAACGAAGTTCGGAACCGGAAAAATCCAAAAACCAAACTTTTACAAAACCTGAGTTTCTGTTGAAATTTTTTTGGCTGAAAATGAAAAAATTTATATACCTAAATTCGGCTCAGGGTTTTGTGTGAACACCCAAGAAAAACGTTGCCCTAATTCGTTCAAACCGCCGCGCTTCCGCCGCACGAGGTAGGCATGTGCCGCGGAAGCGCCGCAGTTTGTCGTCTTCTCTGCATCGTTTTTCGTGCAGTGTGTGTCTGTGTTGGTTTTGGGATTTTTGAAATATATTATATGTGCCCAGATTTTCCAGAAAAGAAATTTCCTTTTGGGGTCCTATAATTCCGTATTTCTTTCCAAACTTCACTGCACTTTGACTATGATGGTTATATCTGTGATGTTTGCATGTATTGAACGTCTACTAATCGCTATATGTCGATTAGTGGGGGTTATACAAATCTGTGATCTGTAATGTGCTGGAATGTGTATATAAATATGTTGGATTGTCGCGGGTGAATAGCCGGGGGTTGTGAGACGAGAGTTTTCTTTTCTTTCAATTCTTGTAAATTTGTAAATTGATGTAATAATTATTTGTATGGCCGCACAACCGGGTCGGGGTTGTAGCCGTCATTGTATAATTTCTTTTTACTGTTTTTGCTCCTAGGATAGACCCATGGAGGGGTGCACAAACTACCGGGTATGCCGAAGTGTCGAGTGGCCTACTCATGGAGATGAGGGAGGTTGCTACGCTTCGGGTACTTGGCGGGTAGTTTGCCGCACCCGTAGGGGTCTTGGGTGGGGTATTGGCTATTCACCGCGACCATGTAATCTGTTTTTGTTACAGGCTCGTACAAATTACAGATTCCTAGTATATCCAATGTATTTATCTGTGATCTGAAATGTTTATCATTGCAGTATATCTATATATGATATTATTTAGGCGTTGCTTATGTTTTACAGACGCGCTAGCCCAGCCCCCGCTCTGTCGTTAGTTAAGTAACCTAACGGGTAATGACGGGGCCCCGTGGCGAATGCGAATGGCATAAGCGTACGTCATATTTTGGTTGTTTTCTGCAATGGTAGGATTAAATGATGGGACGCATTAAAAGAACTAATGCAAGAATATCATGCATTAAAAGAACTAATGCAAGATAATAAACCAAGTTAAAGTCGTTGGAACACTTTCGAAAAACCACTCGGTTCTTTTCAAAAACAACTTTTAGATGCGGAGCTTGAGCCACTCCTTTTAAAAGCTATCTCGTTCCATCGACCAAATCAAGTTCACTACGTTCACGGTTTTGCCAAAACCATCCGTAGCCCTCCATCATTTCAGTTAAATATTCGGTAGTATTCAAGCTATGTATTTTGACCTCACGCCAAGGCATAGTGATTGGTAGCTGCCGGATATTTATCTGTTGCATAGATAGAATGCGTTGGTTTGAGACAGTCGTACTGCCATTTTGGCCTACGTCAAGGGTATGTACGGGTGGGTTCAAATTAACCTGGATAATGATGGGACGAACTTGACATGTGACTTATGACATTTTGACCTCACGCCAAGGTCATAAGAGCATGGGGAAAAAATCCACATCGGGAGTTTCATAAGTACTGAAACTTGCTAGATTTGCATACCATTTGGAGTGTGATGATTCTGGTAGGATTCCTTCAGTTTCGTCACGCAATGATATTTGGATCCCGATCCTACTGTGAGTATATGCTACTCCTCGGGAAATTTCTCACTTAACGATCAATGCTATAAACCTAGTAGGTGCCTAGAAAGGTGTTAGCGGGGCTACGCCCCCAGGGAAAAGAGGTTCTCTAATTAAGGAACTTCGCGAAAGCGTTGGAAAACCTCCCTCGAAGTACCGACACCGGCCTGGCTGAACGGTTAAGCAAGTATTGTACGGTGGGATTGATCCCGGCTAATTCTTCCTTTATGGTTTGAGGAGGAATTCGAGAAACAGTGGGAGCCATCCTGGTTAGACAAACTAAAAACCACTCTAAACTTGCAAGAGCATCATGCTGAGTGTTTCTTCTTCTCTCTCCTAATTGCAGCGACCAAATCAACATGACTGGACTTAAGTTACTCCTAGATAAAAACAAACTGACAGGGCCAAACTACAAAGATTGGCTCAGGAATGTCAAGATAGCAATCACTTATGACAAGCTGGGGTATCTTCTTACCACCAAAGCTCCCCCTGTCCCTGGTCCAACTTCCAGTGTCGCGGATAAGGAAATCCGCAAGACTTGGGAGATTGATAGCGCGAAGGCCAAATGCCTCCTGCTTGCCTCGATGGACAACGAACATCAGAGGAGGCATGAGAATATGGACATGGAATCCATATTGCTCCATACAAAAGAACTGTATGGAGAGCAATCTCGTATCGCAAGATACGAAGCGTCGAAAAAGTTATTTTCGACAAGAATGGCCGTCGGATCATCAGTAGCCGAGCACGTGCTAAAGATGATCGGCTACATTGAGGAGCTCGCTGACCTAGGGATCACATTGGAGAGTGAGCTATATACGGATATAGTTCTCCAGTCCCTTCCTTCCACTTACGCCCAGTTTATACTGAACTTCAACTTACAAGAAAAAGAGGTTGAACTTTCAGAGCTCCTCAACATGCTGAGGAGCGCAGAGGGCACCCTACAGAAAGGTAGGGAAACATCCACTTTGTTTGTAGGAGGATCATCTTCTTCTAGGTCCAAGGCGAAAGCCAAGGGAAAGAAGAAGAAGGCCCCCGCCAAACCAAGGGGCGGTGTTGGTAAAGTGGATACGAAGGGAAAAAGTAAAGCAACAAAGATAGCGGGGAAGCTTGTGGATAAGGAAGAATGCTTCTATTGTCATAAGAAAGGACACTGGAAGAATGATTGCAGGGCCTGGAAGGCCAGAACACAGGAATTGAAGCAGGTTGCAGCTTCAGCTTCAGGTGTGTATGTTATTGAAAACTGTCTTTCAATAAACTCTACTTCCTGGGTATTGGATACCGGATCAGGATCTCATATCTGTAATTCTTTGCAGGCGTTGAGAAACCGTAGGGTTTTGAAGGCAGGTGACATGACCCTCAGAGTTGCGAACGGAGCTAGCATGGATGCTAAAGCCGTGGGGGACTATCACCTGGGAATGTCAGATGGACATGTTTTGGTTTTGCGTAATTGCTTTTTTGTACCCAACGCAACTTGTAATATCATTTCTGTATCTTTAGTTTCTAAAGAAGGTTATGAATTTGCGTTTGTAAGTAATGTTGTAAACATTCACCTTAATCAAGTTCTGATTGGGTCAGGTACATTGAGTAATGGTATATACGTGTTAAACCAACCATAGATTTTTAATGTCCAGAATACACACAAAAGAAAGTCTCCAGAAATAAATCAGACTTTCTTATGGCATTGTAGATTGGGTCACATCAATGAGAGAAGGTTGACGAAGTTACATACAGAAGGGTATTTGAATGCGTTCGAATATCAGTCGTATGCCACTTGTCAATCCTGTCTCAAAGGAAAGATGACAAAGACTCCGTTTACTGGACATGGAGTGAGAGCGAGCGAGCTCTTGGGACTCGTACACAGTGACGTGTGCGGTCCAATGTCTACACATGCCCGAAGCGGACATTCTTACTTCATTACTTTTACGGATGACTTCTCAAGGTACGGTTATGTCTTCTTAATGAAACATAAGTCCGAAGCCTTTGGAAAATTCCAGGAGTATAAGAATGAAGTAGAGAAACAGACCGGCAAAAGTATTAAGATTCTAAGATCGGATCGAGGTGGAGAATACTTAAGTGCCGAGTTCCTGGACTATCTAAAAGAGAACGGAATTCTCTCTCAGCTTACTCCTCCATACACCCCGCAACATAACGGTGTATCGGAGAGACGGAACCGCACCCTATTGGATATGGTGCGGTCCATGATGAGTAACGCTGAGTTACCGCGATCATTCTGGGGGTATGCGCTAGAATCAGCTGCATACCTTTTGAACCGAGTTCCGACTAAGACTGTGCCTACCACCCCATATGAAATGTGGAGTGGGAAGAAACCCTATCTTCAATATCTGAAGATCTGGGGATGTCCAGCTTTTGTCAAAAAGCAGCATGCGGACAAACTCGAGGCACGCTCAGTACTGTGCAAGTTTGTGGGATACCCAAAGAACACCAAGGGGTATCTTTTCTACTACGCAGAGGAACAAAAAGTCCTTGTTTCTCGTAATGCCCACTTTCTAGAACACCAGTTCTTGGAAAAGGAAATTAGTGGGAGCGCAGTAGAACTGGAAGAAATTCCAGAACCACAGACTATTACTGAAAGGTTAGTGGAACCAGAGGGTTCAACAGAACAGGACATTCCTACGCTGCTCCGCAGGAGTAGTAGGCAGTCTCATCCGCCCGAGAGATACTGCGGTTTTCTCATAGACGGGGATAGAGAGGATTGCATCATAGATTATGATGAGCCTACTAGCTTCCAGCAGGCCGTTCAGAGCGTTGACTCAGTGAAATGGCTGGATGCAATGCGGACCGAAATGGAGTCCATGTACACCAACAAGGTATGGACGTTGGACATTGCTCCAGACGGGGTAAAACCCGTAGGATGCTAGTGGATCTTCAAAAGGAAGATTGGTGTAGATGGACAGGTTGAGACCTATAAAGCTAGGCTGGTAGCAAAGGGTTTCCGTCAAAGACCTGGCTTGGACTATGACGAAACTTTTTCTCCAGTAGCCATGCTGAAATCCATTCGGATCCTTCTTGCCATTGCTGCCTTCCACGATTATGAGATCTGGCAAATGGACGTAAAGACCGCTTTTCTAAATGGAAATTTAGAGGAGTGTGTCTATATGGACCAACCAGAGGGTTTCATTCAGAGTGGGAGCAGCGGAAAGGTGTGCAAGTTGCTTAAGTCCATCTATGGACTAAAGCAGGCATCGCGGAGTTGGAACATCTGCTTTGATGAGACGGTCAAAGAATTTGGCTTTATCAAAAATCCAGATGAACCATGCATCTATAGTAGATTTGTAGCGAGAACTGTAGTATTCCTCGTTTTATACGTGGATGACATTCTCTTAATAGGAAATGACATTCCTATGCTACAATCTGTCAAGGGGTTCTTGTCACACAGGTTCTCCATGAAAGACCTGGGTGATGCCTCGTACATTCTGGGTATCCGGATCTACCGTGACAGATCCAAGAGGATATTAGGACTTTCTCAGTCCAGGTACATCGACACCATACTGATGAGATTCAGTATGGAAGATTCCAAGCGCGGTAACCTACCGGCTTGTCACGGGATCACCCTCTCTAAAGAGATGTCTCCCAAGACTGATTTGGAGAGGGATCGCATGTCTATTATACCCTACGCTTCTGCGGTAGGCTCTATAATGTATGCGATGTTATGTACCAGACCGGATGTAGCTTATGCACTGAGTGTGGTAAGCCGGTATCAGTCAAACCCTGGGGAGAAACACTGGATAGCGGTAAAGAACATTCTCAAGTACCTGAGAAGGACTAAGGAAATGTTCTTGGTGTATGGCGGAAAAGACCTCCAGATCGAGGCCTTTGCTGACTCCAGCTTCCTGAGTGACAAGGATGATTCCAAGTCCATGTCGGGTTTTGTCTTTACCCTCAATGGAG
Source organism: Agapanthus africanus (assembly GCA_030015575.1). Lineage (NCBI taxonomy): Eukaryota > Viridiplantae > Streptophyta > Magnoliopsida > Asparagales > Amaryllidaceae > Agapanthus > Agapanthus africanus. The sequence continues at coordinate 512,749,248 of JASDDO010000024.1, read as the reverse complement.
GGGCGGTGTGTTGGAAGAGTTCCAAACAAGAAACCGTTGCAGACTCGACGATGGAAGCGGAATACATCGCTGCATCTGATGCCGCAAAAGAAGCTGTCTGGATGAGGAAGTTCTTGAAAGAACTTCAGGTGGTTCCGTCCATTGTTGATCCAATACCTTTGTATTGCGACAACAACGGGGCTATAGCTTTAGCGAAGGAACCCAGGTCCCATCAGAAATCCAGGCACATCTTGAGGCGGTATCACCTGATCAGGGAGATCGTAGATCGCCAGGAGATCGAGGTTCGGAGAGTCGCTTCAGAAGATAACACTGCTGATCCATTCACCAAGGCCCTGCCCCAGACTCAGTTCGAGCGGCTGATCGAGATGATAGGTCTTCGATACGCCAGTACATGGCCTTAGTGCAAGTGGGAGATTGTTAGTGTATATGCCCTAGAGGCCATTACTGTATCATACTAGTTTGTATATTACTTAATGGATGCTTGGGATATTCACCTTGTATATACAATCTTGCTCAAAATAGTAGTATGCTACTTGGTTTGTTTCTACTTCAATGTGTACATGTGTTTATTTTGTATATCGCCTATACACATTAGTAGAGCCCTTAGGATATTTGCTTGATTACCAGCGATGTGATGGCCGTCACACTAGTGGGGCTGGGTAATCTATAAGCACATCCTTATACAGGTCCCTGGTCGCAGGACTATCGAGACAGGGCATCGATACTCCGGAGTAGACCAGCGCATGCGCTTCTCATCCCAGTGTGGGAGACGGTCTGTCCCACAGCCGTCAGTACGTCGTACTTGAGATAGTATGCGGGTGCTCGTTAGGTTACGGGTACACTGGACAGGACTCGTCGGGAACTGACTAGTTGGTATTATACCTATCGTCAGTTATCAGTTCCCAGGTGACATGAGTACAGCTTAGTCCGCTGACTTGACACTGTCACTTCGCCTCAAGTGTGTTCCCACTGTACTTTGATCACTACCCTACCACGGCTCAAAGGAGTCGTGCAAACAGGTAGTGGTTGGGTGCAGTCCCGAAGCACTTGGAGGCAGTGACGGTTAGACAGGATTCGTCTCTCCCGGTATTGGGGGTTGACATCGCGCTGTGTCTAGGAGAGCCATTACACGAGTAGTCCCTGGCCAGGGCAAACGAGATATACTGGTAGGTTTCCAGTGTTATCTCAGGGTGTTTTGGGCTTCGCTCCGGCACGACTTGTACCGCTATTGGGGGACTGACGTTTACCGCCTCCTAGGCCCGCCATGCGATGTATCAGACGAACAGACCGGACTGTACGGAGAATGTCACACTCAGGCTCAGTAGGAGTTCAGATGGGTTTCGCCTCGTCGGTCTTCTTGTCGGCATTACCTGGGGACCGTTACGCACAGCTAGTGCCGCTTCCGGTCTGTGGTTAAACCCACTGCCAGCGTAGTGTCGAGTCTTTAGAGTCCCACACAGAAAGCTTTTCGCCTTTAGGCAAAAGAGTAGAGGTCGCATGGTATTGCGACAGGTCGCATGGTTTTGCGACAGGGTTCGGTCACATCCGTGCACTTGTGCACGTACAGTGTCCGGACAGTTTACACTAGCGGGCTTTGGTTTAAGCCAGATCCTAGTGTACCTTATGGGATTGGATTTATCCAGTTTGCATTCGTGTTCCTCGGAACGCGGATGCGGGTGTGTATGCACAGTTGACAGGGAGGCAGAGGCAGCAGATTCTCATTAGGGTTGTTGACAGTTGACCGTTGACTTTTTGACTTTATGCTCAACCCTAATGAGAATTTGATATGTGATTAACTATTATATTAATTAAGTATTATGGTGATATGGTTGTTGACTTGTTGACTTTGTTGACTTGTTGATTTTTGTTGACTTGTTGACCGGTTGACTAGGCTTGACTAGTTGGCCATCATGATAACCATAGCCATCATTTCATGGCAAAGACTTTTGTTTACTTGCTCATTTGTGTAAAATGAGTGCATGAAATGATATGGTTGTGGTTGCTTCAAACCATCACATAAGACTTTTGTTAATATGATGAGTTATCATTGCTTTGGATTATGAGAGGGTGAGAGACAAAATACTTGCTCATTCTTTCTTGCTCATTCTCTCTCTTGTTCTTGAGCTCTCCTCTTGCTCTCACCCTCAACCTCTTGCTCCCTCTCTTGATCTATGGTTCTTTTGTCTCATGAGTTGAGAATCAAGAACCATAGATAAAATCCCATTCTAATTCTACTCTACTCATTCTAGTTCACTAGGTTTAGCAAACCAAGTGAACTAGTTTCTTCAAAGAACGAAGAAGGAGCTAAAGGTTGGAGCTTTCAGGTGGATCTATCTTCGGCGTACGGAGACGACGGGAAGAAGCCATCGGACCACCATCGGAGCTTTGAAGACGAAGGAGTTCAAGATAAGTTTAGGTATAACCATCTCCATCCGAGTAGCTAACTCTCTTTTGCTAAGTTTGCTAGTTTTAGTTTAGTCAAAGATCCCGACTTTGCTTAGTCCATGTTGCCCCTTGCGCTAAAAATTTGATTTTTATACCGTTTCCGCCTCCCCGTAAGAACCGGGGGTCGCAACGTGGACTTACATATGCGACATCGTAATAATTAGCCTTGAGTGCAAGTGGGAGATTGTTGGATATAGTGCCCTCAGAGTCAATTATTGGATCACAGGCACGTGATTGCAATGATTGAGGGAGGACCTATGTCGGTAGGACAGTCTTACTCAAGATGATAATATGCTATCTGGTTTATCTTTATCATCGTGTACTGCTTTAGGTGACATTACTGATCACTATTGCACATTGATAGAGCCCTCAGGATTCTTGCTTGACTACCAGCAGTATGATGGCGATCATATACGTGGGAGCTGGGGTCTATAAGCACATCCTTAAAGTGGTCCCTAGTCGTGGGAGTTTCGAGACAGGGCATCGATACTCCAGAGTAGACTAGTGTATACAGTCGAGACCCCGACGAGGGGCGGTGGCCGGTCTCACAAGCCACTGGTGTCAGTTGGTTCACCTAAGATATATGTAGGTGCTCATTGGGTTATGAGTACACCGGACAGGACTCGCCGGGAACATGCTAGTTGGTATTATACCTAGCGTCAGATAACAGTTCCCCGGTGACATGTGTACAGGTTAGTTCATCGACCTGAGATCGTCATTTGTCTCGTGTGAGTTCCCACTGTGCTTTGATTACTACCCTACCACGGCTCAAAGGAGTTGTGCAAACAGGTTTTAGTTGGGTACAGTCCCGAGCCATATGGAGGCAGTGAGCGGATCTGCAGGGGTTCGTCTCTCCCGGTATTGGGGGTGAGGTCGCGCTGTGTCTAGGAGAGCCATTACACGAAGTCCTTGGCCAAGACAGGAGATTTACTGGTAGGTATTCCAGTAGTATCTCAGGGTGTTCTAGGCTACACTCCGACACGACTTGTACCACTTTTGGGGGTCTGACTTTTACCAACCCCCTAGGCCCGCCATGCGATGCTCATAGACGAACGGACCGGACTGTACGGATATTATCACTGATAGGCTCAGTAGGGTGTCAGGATGAGTTCGCTCATCGACGTCCCTTTTAGTCAATACCTGGTAGCCCGTTATGTATTGCTAATACTTCTGACGTGCTAGTGGTTAAATCCACAGCCAAAGTATTGACGAGTCATTAGAGTCCCCTACAGACAGTTTCTCAAGTTTCGAGCGAAACGCTGTAGAGGCCGTATGGATATATGGCAGGGTTCGATCATATACGTGCGGTATTGCAAAGATCATGATCGGACGGATAATACTAACGGGCTTTAGTTTAAGCCGGTTCCTAGTATTGTACAATATAGATTTTGTCTCATTGCATTTGTATTCGGTCGAAATGCAAATGCGGGTATGTATAAACAGTCGCGGGGTTTTCCTGTAATTCATTACGGGATCAGTTTTTTGAAGTTGCCAGTTTGCATTCCGTTTCATCCAGTTTTTCTTTCTTCCATTCTTTGGCTGAATTTTCCATGGGAGGGGCTTATTTGCAAATATGCAAATTAGCAATTGTGGAGGTTTTTTTTTGTGACATGAGGGTTCTTGATTATTCTAGCATCTTTTGATGCTTTTCTTGTTCTCATCATGGTGTGCATTTATTGTGATGGATTTTGATGAGAGTTGATTTGGATATGAGGGTGACATAATTACCTTATTATCATCCACTTGCTTTTTTGATATGATGACTTTTCTCCTCTTGATTTTTGATTCATATTTTCTCTCCTCCTTAGAGAGGGCCGGCCACATATTAGAGTGAGGGTGTGGAAAATTATTGATTCTCATATGCTTGTATCAAAGTTCCAAAGCTCATCTCCACATCTTCTTCTCCTCCTCAATCCAAAATGCAACTTCACATAACCCCTTGAGACAAACCATTCTACACTATTCTGCAGCAATCTTGGACACGTCGGCTCGCCAACTTCGTGTCCGAGTTGCCTCGGTCCAGAGGTGGGAGCCCGTAAAAAGACTCGGCGATGTGGTGCCCTTTCCGACGAGGAGATGAAGAACGGAGATTCCGCGAGGAGATCGGGATGGAGACCGAAGACCGAAGGACACGGATCGCTCGGTATAGCATTCAACCCATTCTCTAGTTATCTAGTATTAGGTTAATAGCCCGATCCGGGTTTTAAAGTACGCTGTAGCGCCGGTTTAAAAGTTTTAAGAAAAAGTTTCGTTTCCGCATTTTGGCCTCGGAATGACGGCCGGGGCGTTGCCGTGCACTTACATTATTTTCGTTGTTTTCTGCAATGATAAGGTAATTGATGGGACGCATTATATTAATGCAAAGAAAATAAACCAAAGTTGAATCGTTGGAACCGTTTAAAAGAAACCACTCGGTTATTTTAAAACAGAAGATATATTTTTAATTGCGGAGCTTAAAACTACTCCTTTTAAAAGCTATCAAGTTCCTTCGAGCATATCAAGTTCACTACGTTCACGGTTTCGCCAAAACCATTCGTAGCCCTCCGTCATTTCATTTGGGTATTCAGTATTATTCAAGCTATGTATTTTGACCAACGCCAAGGCATAGTGTTTGGTAGCTGTTGGGTATTCATTTGTTGCATAGATAGATGAGTTGGTTTGGGACAGTCGTACTATCTCTTGGCCAACGTCAGGGGTATGTATGGGTGGGTTCAAATTAACAAGATAATGATGGGTAAAAATTGACATGTGACTTATGAAATTTTGACCAACGCCAAGGTCATAAGAGCATGGGGCAGAAATTGATATCGAGAATTTCTAAAGAAACTGAAATTTGCTAAGAGTTGCATACCATTTGGAGTGTGATAATTTTTGTAGCATTCCTTCAGCTTTATCACACGATGATACTTGGATCCCGATCCTACTGTGAGTATCCGCTACTCATCAGGAGATTTGTTACATAACGATCAATGCTATAAACCAAGTAGGTGTCGAGAAAGGTGTCAGCGGGGCTACGCCCCCAGAGAAAAGAGGTTATTTAATTAAGGAACTTCGCGAAAGTGTTGTAAAACCTCCCTCGAAGTACCGACACCGGCCTGGCTGAACGGTTAAGCAAGTATTGTACGGTGAGAATAGTCCTGACTAGTTCTTTCTTTTTGGTTTGAGGAGGGATTTGAGAAACAGTGGGAGCCATCCTGTTTAGATAAACTAAAAACCACTCTAAACTTGCAAGAGCATCATGCTAAAGTGTTCCCTCTCTCTCTCATTGCAGCGACCCAGAACATGACATGCCTTAAGTTACTATTAGATAAAAATATTTTGACAGGACCAAACTATAAAGACTGGTTCCGGATTATCAAGATGGCAATAACTTATGACAAATTGGGGTGTGTCCTTACTACTAAGTCACCTGCTGTCCCTGGTTCAGAATCCAGTGTCGCGGATAAGGAAATCCGCAAGACCTGGGAGATTGACTGCGCGAAGGCCAAATGCATCATGCTTGCCTCTATGAATAATGAACATCAGAGGAGGCACGGGAATATGGATCTAGAATCCATATTTCTCCACACCAAGGAACTGTATGGAGAGCAATCTCGTATAGCTAGATACGAGACTTCGAAGAACTTGTTTCAGTCGAGGCTGGCCGTCGGATCATCTGTAGGAGAACATGTCTTAAAGATGATTGGCTATATAGAAGAGCTCGCGGACCTCGGGACGACATTAGAGAACGAGCTATATACAGACTTGGTTCTTCAGTCCCTTCCTTCCACCTACGTCCAATTTATCTTGAATTTCAACATTCAAGGCAAGGAAGTTGAGCTTCCAGAACTCCTTAACATGTTGAGGAGTGCAGAGGGCACCTTGCAGAAAGCAAGGGAAACACCCACTATGTTTGTTCGTGGTGCTTCCTCTTCCAGGTCCAAGGCAAGGGCCAAAGGAAGGAAGAAGAAGGCCGCTACTAAACCGAGGGGTGGTGTTGGTAAGGTGGAAGCCAAGGGAAAGGCAAAAGTTGCGGTGCCAGTAGTGGCAAAGGAAGAGTGCTTCCACTGTCGTAGGAAAGGCTATTGGAAGAAAGATTGCAAAGCTTGGATTGCCAAGAACCAGGACCCGAGGAAAGTTGTGGCTTCGGCTTCAGGTGTGTTTGTAATTGAAAATTGTCTGTCAATCAACTCTACTTCCTGGGTATTGGATACCGGATCAGGATCTCTTATATGCAATTCATTGCAGGCACTGAGAAACCGTAGAGTGCTGAAGGTTGGTGATATGACCCTCCAGGTTGATAACGGAGCTAGCGTGGGTGCTGTGTCCGTAGGGGATTATCACCTTGGATTGACGAGTGGACATATTTTGGTTTTGCGCAACTGTTTTTGTGTACCTAGTTTAACGTGTAATATCATATCAGTATCATTGTTATCAAAAGAAGGTTATGATTTCACGTTTGTAAGCGATATTGTTAGCATCCACCTTAATCATGGTTTGATTGGGTCCGGTACACTAGATAACGGTATATACGTATTAAACCATTTACAGATTTTCAATGTCCAGAACACACTAAAAAGAAAGTCTCCAGATATAAATAAGGATTTCTTATGGCATTGTAGACTAGGTCACATCAATGAGACAAGGTTAACTAAGTTACATAGAGAAGGATATTTGGATCCGTTCGAATAACAATCTTATGCCATTTGTTAATCATGTCTCAAAGGAAAGATGACAAAGACTCCATTCACTGGACATGGAGTAAGAGCGAGTGAGCTCTTAGGACTCATACACAGCGATGTATGTGGTCCAATGTCTATACATGTAAGAGGCGGTTTTTCATATTTCATTACTTTTACGGATGATTACTCTAGGTATGGATTCATTTTCTTGATGAAACATAAATCCGAGGCCTTTGAGAAATTCCAAGAATATAAGAATGAAGTAGAAAACCAAGCTGGCATAAGTATCAAGACAACGAGATCTGATCGAGGTGGTGAATACTTAAGTGCCGAGTTCCTGGGTTACCTAAAAGAGAAAGGAATTCTCTCTCAACTTACTCCTCCATATACTCCACAACATAACGGTGTTTCGGAAAGACGGAACCGAGCCCTATTGGATATGGTACGTTCCATGATGTGTAATGCTGAGTTACCGCGATCTTTCTGGGGTTATGCACTAGAATCAGCTGCATATCTTTTGAACAGGGCTCCTACCAAGACTGTGCCTACCACACCATATCAGATGTGGAGTAGGAAGAAACCCTATCTTCAGTATCTGAAGATATGGGGATGTCCAGCTTTTGTTAAAAAGCAGCATACGGACAAACTCGAGGCACGATCAGTACAATGTAAGTTTGTGGGATATCCAAAGAACTCCAAGGGGTATTTTTTCTATTACGCAGAGGAACAAAAGGTTTTTGTTTCTCGTAATGCCCATTTTCTAGAACAACAGTTTTTAGAAAAGGAAACAAGTGGGAGTGCAATAGAACTGGAAGAAATTCCAGAACCACAAACTAGTGCTGAAAGTTTGGTAGAACCAGTAGTTCCAGAAGAACAGGACATTCCCACACCCCTCCGTAGGAGTAGTAGGCCGTTTCATCCGCCTGAGAGATACTACGGTTTTCTCATAGACGGGGATAAATAGGATTGCGTCATTGATAATGATGAACCTACTAGCTTCCAGCAAGCCATCCAGAGCGGGGACTCAGAAAGATAGCTGGATGCAATGCGGACCGAGATGGAGTCCTTGTACACCAACAAAGTATGGACTTTGGACTTTGCTCCAGATAGGGTAAAACCTATAGGATGCAAGCGGATCTTCAAGAAAAAGATTGGTGTAGATGTACAGGTGGAAACCTATAAGGCTAGACTTGTTGCAAAGGGTTTTCGTCAAAGACCTGGTTTGGACTATGGCGAAACTTTTTCTCCAGTGGCTATGCTCAAATCCATTCGGGTCCTTCTTGCTATTGCCACCTTCCATGATTATGAGATCTGGCAGATGGACGTAAAGACGGCTTTTCTAAATGGTAATTTAGAAGAGTGCGTCTATATGGATCAGCCAGAAGGTTTGAATCAGAGTGGGAGCAGCGGGAAAGTATGCAAGTTGCTTAAGTCCATTTATGGACTGAAGCAGGCATCGCGGAGTTGGAACGTCTGTTTTGATGAAACGGTCAAAGAATATGACTTTATCAAAAATCCAGATGAACCATGTATATATAGTAAAATTGTAGCACGAATTGTCGTATTCCTCGCCTTGTATGTGGATGACATTCTTTTGATAGGAAATGACATTTCTATGCTACAATCTGTCAAAGGATTCTTGTTACACAGGTTCTCCATGAAAGACCTGGGTGATGCCTCTTACATTCTGGGGATCCAGATCTATCGTGATAGATCTAAAAGGATGTTGGGACTTTCGCAGTCCAGGTATATCAACACTATACTGAAAAGATTCAGTATGGAAGATTCAAAGTACTGTAATTTACCGGCTTGTCACGGAATCACCTTATCCAAAGAGATATCTCCCAAGACTGATTTGGAAAGGGATCGCATGTCAGTTATACCTACGCTTCTGCGGTAGGCTTTATAATGTATGCGATGTTGTGCACCAGACCAGATGTAGCTTACGCACTGAGCGTGGTAAGCCGGTATCAGTTAGACCCAGGGGAGAAGCACTGGATAGCAGTAAAGAACATTCTCAAGTACCTGAGAAGGACTAAGGATATGTTCTTGGTTTACGGCGGAAAAGACTTCCAGATCGAGGCTTTTGCTGATTCCAGCTTTCAGAGTGACAAGGATGACTCCAAGTCCATGTCAGGTTATGTCTTTACCCTCAATGGAGGGGTGGTGTGTTGGAAGAGTTCCAAGCAGGACACCGTTGCTGACTCGACGATGGAAGCAGAGTATATCGCTACTTGCGATGCCGCAAAAGAAGCAGTCTGGATGAAGAAGTTCCTAACAAAACTTCAGATGGTTCCATCCATTGTTGATCCAATACCTCTATATTGTGACAACAACGGGGCTATAGCTTTAGCAAAGGAACCCATGTCCCATCAGAAGTCCAGACACATCTTAAGGAGGTATCACCTGATCAGAGAGATCATAGATCGCCAGGAGATCGAGGTCCGGAGAGTTGCTACAGAGGAGAACACTGCAGATCCATTCACAAAGGCCTTACCTCAGATTCAGTTCGAGAGGCTACTTGAGATGATAGGTCTTCGATATGCCAGTACATGGCCCTAGTGCAAGTGGGAGATTGTTAGTGTATATGCCCTAGGGGCCATTATTGTATCATACTAGTTTGTATATTACTTAAAGGAAGCTTGGGATATTCACAGTTATATTAACAGTCTCGCTCAACATAGTAGTATGCTACTTGGTTTAGGTCTATCTTAATATGTGTATATGTTAGCATATCTCGAATACATATTGATAGAGCCCTTAGGATCTTACTTGACTACCAGCGTTGTGATGGCAGTCACACTAGTGGAGGCTGGGTAGTCTACAAGCACATCCTTTTTCAGGTCCCTAGTCGTAGGATTATCGAGACAGGGCATCGATACTCCGGAGCAGACTAGTGTGTACGCTTCTCATCCCAGTTGGGGAGATGGTCTGTCCCACAGCCATCAATACGTTGTACTGGAGATAGTATACAGGTGCTCGTTGGGTTGCGGGTACACTAGACAGGACTCGCAGGGAACTGTTGGTTGGTATTATACCCGTCGTCAGTTAACAGTTCCCAGGTGACATGAGTACAGCATAGTCCGCAGACTTGACACTGCTGCTTCGTCTCGAGTTTGTTCCCACTGTTCTTAGATTGCTACCCTACCACGGCTCAAAGGAGTCATGCAAACAGGTAGCAGTTGGGTGCAGTCCCGAAGCACTTGGAGGCAGTGGCGGTTAGATAGGATTCGTCTCTCCCGATATTGGGAGTTGATATTGTGCTGTGTTTGGAGAGCCATTACGCAAAGTCCCTGGCCAGGGCAAACGAGATTTACTGGTAGGATTTCCAGTAGCTTCTCAAGGTGTAATGGGCTTCACTCTGACACGACTTATACCGCTTTTAGGGGACTGACGCTTGCCGCCCCCTAGGCCCGATATGCGATAGTCCTAGAAGAACAGACCGGACTGTACGGAGATTGTCACATCAGGCTCAATAGGAGTTCAGATGGGTTTCCTTATCGGCCTTCTTATCGACATCTACCTGGGGATCGTTACGTACATCTAGTACCGCTTGCGGCCTGTGGTTAAACCCACTGCCAGCGTAGTGTCGAGTCTTTAGAGTCCCACACAGAGAGTTTCCCTGCTTCAGGCGAAGCGATATAGAGGTCGTATGGTTTTACGACAGGGTTCGGACACATACGTGCATTTATGCACGTACGATGTTCGGACAGTTTTTACTAGCGGGCTTTAGTTTAAGCCAGGTTCTAGTATTGGATTATTGGATTTATACAGTCTCAGTTTTTCCGTGTTTTACGGATAGGGGGGCATTTTCGTAATTACTCGAGAAGCTTCTAGAAGAAAGGTGACTCATTATGTTTTAATTCATTTTTGAATTAAGCTTAATGAGGTGGAGGAGATGATATGTAATTTGTATTAATTACATCATGAGTCATGAGGTGATTCACCTCAAAGTAATTAATGAAGCATGGTTGATATTTTGAGATATTATTTCTAGATATTTTGATGCTTCATTATTTATCCAAATGACTTAAGATGTTTATTCATTCTCACTTACACATTCTCTCTCCTCAAGCTCTCTCTCTTCAACCCTAACCCTAATCCTCTCATGTGTTGAGATCCTAAGGGTTAGCAAGACTAATAGATCCCTAATCCTCTTCTATATCCTCTAGGTTACTTTGATTAGCACTTATAGCCACCTAGTTACCTCAAGTGAGAGGTTAAAGCTTGGAGAAGGAGCTCTCGGGTGGATCTTCTATCACATCGAGGAGGCCGATGAGGAAGTGAACTACAAGAACAAGAATGACTTGAATCTTTAGGTATAATCATCTATCATAATAGCTAATCACTTCTAGATAGTTGTTAGTTAGGGTTTAGCAAAGACCCGTAAAGTTAGTCGAAGTTAACTTAAACAAAATGATTGTTTTACTTATTCCGCCTCCCCGCTTCATGTGGGGTGTCTAACGTTGACTTACAATTCTTATGTATTTGAGAAGCACTGAAGAAATGTTCTTAGGGTTTTGGTAACGGTGAACTCCAGTGGGAGTCCTTACCAATTCGAGCTTCCAGAGTGATAAGGTCGACTGAAAGTCTGTCACAGGCTTTGTCTTTACCCTCAGTGGAGAGACGATATGTTGGAAGAGTTCCAAGCTAAATACCGTGGCAGACTAGACGATAAAGGCTGAATACATTGCTACCAATGATGCTGCCAAAGTGGCTGTCTGGAAATTCCTTGTTCATGAGATGAACATGGTTCCTACCATTGAGCGTCCAATAACTGTTATTGTGACAACAATGGAGTCGTGGTTTTGGCCTGGGAACGCCAGTCCCATCAACGATCCAAACATATTCTGAGGACAGTATCACCTGTTCAGGGAGATGGTTGATCTCCAAGGGAGCGAGGTAAGGAGAGTTGACGCGAAGGATAACACGACGTATCCACTCACAGAGGCCTTTCCCTATAGAGACTTTATGGGGCATTGAGTATGAGATACTACAATAAATGGCCTTAGTACAAGTGGGAGATTGTTAGTTATATGTATGCCCTAGAGGCCATTATTATACATGTGATGTATATTATAGCGGATGCTTGGACATATATAGGGAGGACTTTCTTGCTCGACATGATAGTATGCTATTTGGTTGCTCTTTATCTTAACATGTACACTTATTGTCTCTCTATTACATGTTGATAAAGCCCTTAGGATGAGTACTTGACTACCAAGATTATGATGCAGATCATACTAGTGGGGCAGAGGTAGTCGGTAAGTACATCCTTCAAATGTTCCTAGTCGTGCGAGTATCGAGACAGGGCATCGATATTCCAGAGCAGACTAGAGTATATGCTTCTTGACCCATGTGATGGGCGATGGATGATCCCATATCCATTGGTATTTGACATCAGAGATGGTATACGGGTGCTCAGTGGAGACTGGGTACACTGGACGGACTCGCCGAAAACTCCTAGATGGTATTATACCTATCGTCAGATAGCAGTTCTCTAGTGACACTGGTACAGGTTAGTCTGTCGACCCGAGATCGTCATAGAGTCTTGTATGATTCCCACTGTGCTTTGATTTCCACCTTACTACGTTCAAGAGGTCATTCAAAACGGTGATTTTTGGGTACAGTCCCGAGTCACATGGAGGCAATGAGCGATAGGAGGGGATTCGTCTTTCCAGGTATTGGGGGTTGATGTTGCGCTATGCTCGATCGGCCATAACAGAAAATCCCTGGCCAGAGTTGCTGAGATTTATTGGTAAGTGTTAGCAGTAGTTTCTCTAACCGTTATGGGCATTAGACCGTCATGACTTATCAAGCTATTGGTGTCTGACGTTTAACACCCCCAGCTGTGATATGCGACATATCTGACGAAGAGACCGGACTGTACGGTAGTGTTACTTATTGGATTCGCAGGAGTATGAGTAGGCTTGCTTATTGATCTTCTGATCGCTCAATACCCGGGTGGCCGTTACTTTTAGCAGACTGCTTGCGGCTTGTATGTGACTGATATGATCACCACATACTGCCGGCGTATTGACGAGTCTTTAGAGTCCTACACAGGGGTTTCCTGGCCCAAGCGAAATGAAGTAGGAGCACATATGTGATGTGCGGGACTGAGATTAATATGTGTATGTGATACTGTATTCTATTCTCACGATATGTGATATCGGTCGGCTATATGTGATATAGCCGGGCTGTCGAATCAAGTGTTGATTCGCTAAGTTGATACATTTGATATTAGTCGGTTGTATGTGATATAGCCGGATTATTAAATCAAGTGTTGATTTAATAATTTAATGTATAATTATATATTTGATATATTATCTTACATTAACTAATATTAGCTCACTTAAGAATTCTTTTTCTCACTTGTGTACACTTAGTATATATGTGATATATATTAATGTACATTATTTTGTATCATGCTAGATGATACATGAAACATTAGTGTATGAGACTTACACCATGCATAATGATGACTTTTATTTATTTAAAGTAAATCAAAATTGGATGGAAATTAGTAACATGGTTGTAGCTTGTGGAAGCTTATGGAACCATTGACTTAGTCCACTTATTTTGTTTTACTTGAGATATTTATTACCCAACCATTAAGATTAGCCATGGTTTGTTGGATATAGTGCCCTCAAAGTCAATTATTGGATCGCAGACACGTGATTGCAATGATTGAGGGAGGACCTATACCGGTTGGACAATCTTACTCGAGATGAAAGTATGCTATCTGGTTTATCTTTATCATCGTGTACATACTTTAGGTGACATTATAGATCACTATTACACGTTGATAGAGCCCGTAAGATTCTTGCTTGACTACCAGCAGTATGATGGCGATCATATACGTGAGAGTTGAGTAGTCTATAAGCACATCCTTAAAGTGGTCCCTAGTCGTGGGAGTTTCGAGACAGGGCATCGATGCTCCGGAGTAGACTAGTGTATACAGTCGAGACCCCGATGAGGGGCGGTGGCCGGTCTCACAAGCCATTGGTGTCAGTTGGTTCACCTAAGATGTATACATGTGCTCATTGGGTTATGAGTACACCGGACGGACTCGCCGGGAACATGCTAGTTGGTATTATACCCAGCGTCAGATAGCAGTTCCCTGGTGACATGTGTATAGGTTAGTCTATCGACCTGAGATCGTCATATGTCTCGTGTGAGTTCCCACCGTGCTTTGATTATTACCCTACCACGGCTCAAAGGAGTCATGCAAATAGATTTTAGTTGGGTACAGTCCCGAGCCACATGGAGGCAGCGAGCGGATCGGCAGGGGATTCGTCTCTCCCTGTATTGGGGGTGAGATCGTGCTGTGTATGGAGAGCCATTACACAAAGTCCCTGGCCAGGGTAAGCGAGATTTACTGGTAGGTACTCCAGTAGTATCTCAGGGTGTTCTGGGTTATACTCCGACACGACTTATACCGCTATTGGGGGTATGATGTTTACCAGCCCCCTAGGCCCGATATGCGATACTCATAGACGAACGGACCGGACTGTATGGATATTGTCACTGATAGGCTCAGTAGGATTTCAGGATGAGTTCGCTCGTCAGCCTGCCTTTTGCTCAATACCTGGACAGCCGTTACGCACAGCTAGTGCCACTGACGTGCTTGTGGTTAAACCCACTGCCAGAGTATTGACGAGTCTTTAGATTCCCCCACATATAGTTTCCCAAGTTCGGGCGAAATGTTGTAGAGGCCGTATGGTTTTACACGTGCACTTGTGCACGTGTCATGATTCGGACGGATAATACTAGTGGGCTTTGGTTTAAGCCGGATCCTAGTATTATATTGTGTTAGAATATTTTAGTCTCATTGTATTTGTATTCGGTCGGAATACGGATGCATGTATGTATATACAGGTGAGGGGTATTCTTGTAATTCATTACAAGATTACTTTAGAAGATGCATTTCCTTTTGGTTAAACATTTTGGTTTAAATGTTTATTGGATCTGGAAAGTGTGACTCATTTTGATGAGTCATTATTCTATCATGTTCACTAATGACTCATGGTAATGACTCATATAGTGAGTCATGATAGATTAATGACTTTTGTTTTGGGTGGGATATTTTCAGGGTTTTGTGGGAGATATTTTGGTAAGATATTTTCTTTGTTTTTCCAACACAAAACCTCAATATATCACCCAAACAAAAGAGAGGGCAGCCATCACATTTTTTGGGGTTTGTTTTTTTGCTCTCTTGATATTTCTTGAGCTCACACTCTTCATCTCATTGCATCTTCTTCAACCTCCACCCTATCCCTCTCATGTGATGAGAATCCTAGGGTGTATTAAGGCAAAGTATTCACACTTCTCTCTACTTCAATCTTGGACATGTCGGCTAGCAAACTTCATGTCCGAGTTGTTTCGGTTTGAAGCGGGAGCCCATATAAAGATTCCTTGACGTGGTGCTACTTCGACGAGGAGACCGGAGATCGAGCGAGATCGGAAATGCCGCAACAAGCTAAGGATGGTGGCTAAAGACCGAAGGACACGGATCGATCGGTATAGCCATTCTAACATCTTTTTAGTATACTAGTTTACGGTTAATGGAACGATCCGAATTTTAAGGTTACGTTAGTGCCAGTTTTGAAAAGTTTTTGTTCCACATTTGTCCTCGTATTGACGGCCGGGGCGTTACCATAGACTTATATGGTATCAGAGCCAAACTATTAACCATTTACTAGTTGGTTTAGACGATGTTAAAGTATCGAAACCGAAACAGACCCGAAACATCACTCGTAACTTTGCAGTTTCTTTCATTTTTCAAAGTGTCTTCTAAAATTATTTAAACAAGTGCAGAAGACTACTGACATGACCACTAGCCGCACCCCAAACACGAACCCCATCCCTCGGATTTTGGCCGAGCACATGCACACAAAATCTGAGGTTGCCGGCCATTATGGGGCTTCAGGGTTTGGTTTTTGGGGTGTGGTCTTGTCACTGTAATGTTGGTTCAGTGGTGTTGTTTGTTTAGCCCAGTTTGGATATGGTTTTATCTGGTTGTTTGGAGCTATTCGGGGGTTATTTCGAAGTCGATATTTTCTAACATTGTTTAAAGTTGGCAGTACTTACATTACTATCTGTGACCATGAATGTCATTCGAGCGGTAAATCTTGTCTAATTGCTATAGCTCTTTTAGACGGGTTTGCAAACGTGACATTCACGTTGATATTCTGTGTTGTGCTGTATTGTTGCGGATTTGTCATGGTGGATAGCTTGCGTACAATGGTAGTGCAGTTTGGATATATTTGTACATTTGATATCGCGGGGCGAGCGTCCGTCATGTGGACTGTCGTCACTGCCTGTTTGTATATAATTCTTTTGGAGCACGACCGGGTTGAGGTCGATGTACCCGTTGTACATATTTTCTTTTCTGTACTAGGTTTACCCTGTGATGGAGTGCACGGATAGAAGGGTTCTAGAGGGCAATAGGCCCGCATCTCATGGCTTTGAGATAGAGGGGGCCTCACTCTAGAATTGGCAGGCTATTCGCCGCACTCGTAGGGGGTACAGGTTGACCCAAGGAGGAGTGCCTAAGTAACCGGATTCCGTAAAGTGATGAGTGGTCCATTCACTTTGCTGAAGGGGGATGCCTCGCTTCAGGTATTGGCGGGTAACTTACCGCACTCGTAGGGGTCTAGGTTTTCATTGTACAGGTTATCCACACGATCAGGGAAACGTCGGGTTTCATTTGTGGCTCAAAGGAAACCCGGGATCCCAGCTTATCTGTATTGTTCTGTGATGCTTATTACTTTTCTGTGATGTTGCATTTATCACACCTGAAGCGATTATTGTATGTTGATATATATACTAGTAGATGTTGTATATGTTTTACACCCGCGCTAGTCCAGTCCCCACTCTGTCGTTAGTTAAGTAACCTAACGGGTGATGACGGGACCCAGTGGCGAATGCGGATGGCATATACGTACATTTTATTTTCGTTCTTTTCTGGTATGATTGATTGCTTGGACTGCATTGATTCTGATCAATGCCAAGGAAACTGAACCTATTATGTTGTTGTTGGAACATTTTAAAAAGCTATTATTACAAGGACGTTTTCTTTTGTTTTACACAGAGGTATTCGGTTATGAATATCCAACACCTCATTCGACGAGGCAAGGGCCAAGATCCCTTCACCGGGAGTGACCCTTTGGGCAGAGGTTTGCGTCAGGGTAATAACTTCACTATAGTCGATTACTTTTTGCTTTGCATCACGGTATTTAGTTGAAATATCCTGCACCTCATTTTATGGGGAAAGAGCCGAGATCCCTTCACCGGGAGTGACCTCTTCAGCAAAGGTTTTCGCCACTATATTTTTGTAAAAAGCTATCCGGTTCCTTCAACGATATCAAGTTTATTACGTTAAAGGTTTTTCGCCAAAAACCATTCGTAGCCCTCCGTCATTTCAGACGGGTAGCACTTAGTATTCATGCTATTTTTGTTGGCCTTAGTCAAGGCATAGTGCGTCGTAGCTACTTGTTGCTTTTCTGTTGCATAGATAGATACGTTGGTTTGGGACAGTCGTACAACCTTGTTGGCCCTTAGTCAAGGGCTTGTACGGGTGGGTTCAAATTAACCTGGACAATGACGGATAGAACTTGACATGTGACTTATGATTTGTTGGCCTTAGTCAAGGTCAGAAGAGCATGGGGTCACATCGGGAGTTTCAAACATACAGGAAACTTTCCAGGCATGCGCATACCTTCTGGAGTGCGATAACGTGAGTGGATTCCATCACGTTATCATGCGATGATATTTGGATCCCGATTCCCACTGATGAGTTAGTTTACTCCTCGGGTGATCCCGACTAATTCTTCTTTCAGGTTTGGAGGAGAATTTGAGGATATAGTGGGAGGTTTCCTGATTAGATAAAGTGATAACCATTCTGATCTAGGTTAGAGTGCACGCAGAGTGTTTCTTTTCTCTCTCTCTTTGGCAGCGACCTTGGCCCGACCCTAGACTATGACTCAGTAACCAAGTTAACCGAACTTTCTTAAAACACTGGCTTTTGGATTGTCTGAGTTGCATACATCATTGCCACTCTTTCTTTTACCCTTTGCATTTCTCCAGAACACCCCGTATCACTACGAACATCCACTTTCATTGGATATATCCATCGTATGGTTATATACGAACTCGAAGGAACTTGTTCCAGATTTGAGGATGGATTCTGGTTCTGGAGAGATTGAATAGGTTTCTTCAGTTGTCTTTTCCTTTTACCTTCTCTCAGGTTGTGAGGGCTCCTAGGATTAGGAGAGGGTACACCTATTATGCTTATTGGATAGTCTTCTTCCAAACCATAGGCAGGCGCCGAAAGGTAGGGAATGAAGATAACCAATTAGCCTAAGTGTGGTGTACAGAAGGTAATAAGTAAAGACAAATAAAGGGATTAGAAAGAGGGCAAAGTAAATTGCGACTGCTATCATTCACGACCAAACCGCGTATTTCATCGCTACTCCTACTTCACCTTTGCTTTTCTCCGGTTTAGGAGAAATAGAATAAGGTTTATTTAGTTGTCTTTTATCATCACCTTCTCTCAGGTTGTGAGTACTCATAGGATTAGGAGAGTACACCTATTACACTTATTGGATAGGCTTCTTCCAAACCATAGACTGGTGCCGAACGGTTAGGAAGGAAGATAGCCATTTAGCCCAATGATGGTGTACAGAAGGTAATGACTAAAGACAAATAAAGGGATTTGGAGAGATGGCAACGAAATATATGGTTATAGTCATGAATCTGGATAATGGAAGAGACATTACTATGAATACCGGGATACCCCTTCGAAACATTTTCATGTTTCAGTTTCACCGTGCGTTGTTAATTGAAAACTGATTTCCCAATTAGATACTTACTCCAGGGTATGTATTTACCAGGTATGATTCTCACATCTGTATGGTTTTACAGATGATGAGTGGGAGTAAGTTATTGGGAATCAGGTGATCATCCTCATTATATCGGAATTCGTTGTAATTGTAGGGTTCCTAGGCACACCCATGAGGCTCTACAACTGATCAAACATGTCTAATTAAAATTTTTCCATGTGCCAAAGAACCCTATACTAGATCGTTGCTAGAGGTAAATGCGAAACTACAAGTTAACAACTTAACTAAAAAGTGAAAGGGGCTACAACCTTTGTAGATCCGGTCCTCCACTTCCTTAGCTCCGTGATGACGTCCCTCCGCTGCGATCATCGGATCCCGGACTCTAGCGATGGTTTCGTCGAAGAAATGATCGGGTTTGGTCGTCGACTTCGATGCCGAAGATGATCTACGTCGAGGCAACTCAAGATCAAGCTCCAACTTCACTTGGTCATAAAACTTGTGAAGATAACACACTCTACTACATGGCAAGTGGTAGAGGATGAAGAAATAGGAAGTGGGTTCACTTTATGCAACATCTCAAAAAAAAAATAATAAAATATTATTTTTGGGAATTTTTATAATTTAATATTAATATTTATTGAATATTTTAATATTTTAGTATTATTAAATACAAATAAATGGTAAAAATTCTAGAAAAATTATGGAAAATTCTAAAATAGAGTATTTTATGGAATTATGTCATTTTTAGGTTTTTATGATTAGTTATATGCTAATTTAGTGCTAATCGCGATTAAAAATCGCTAATTGGATTTTTGGCTTTTTTGTGCAAAACATGCACATATCATTTTTTTTCACACTTGTGCATTTTCTACCATGGTTTCTCATTTGGGTTTACTATTTAAGTGAGAAGGAATTAAGAGAAAAGGAAAAGAAAAAAAAAGGAAAAAGTAGCATGATGATGAGAGAGAGAGAGGGTAGGTATAGGTCAACTTTTCTCTTTTGAAGCCATACTCCCATCATTTCTTCACTCCCATTTCTCTCTCCCCTCTCATGAGAGCTGCTGCTGCTCTCCTCTTCTCACTTCCCTCCTCTTCAATCTCCAAAAATATCTTGAATCCAATCCCGAAACCCCATTTCCTCTTCACAAAACATGCTCACAAGCTCGAGAGGATCGCATTGGACTAAGAAAAGGCTGATGTTGTGGACTTTGAGCAACTCAAGAATTTTCTTGAGTTGCCAAAGGAGGTAATTTATGCACCTATTAGAGTAGTATCTCATTCTTGTGCATCAATACTAGTTTTGTGTCGGTATGGTGTCGTTTGATGGATTTGTGAAACTTCAAGTTAGGGTTTATGTGGGATCTGAAATTAAAGATGAAATTGAGGATTGTGGTGGCCTTAGAACCCCTTGTGTGATGCTAATTTGGACCCAAACCTGAACTAGAAACCAGAATACGGTTTTAGCGAGTCGATATCGGGAAAACTGTAAATCTGGAGTTGTAATTAGGAATCTGCTATCACCCCGAGACCCCTAAAATAAAATTGATTGGACAGTGAGATGTGCAGGTACCCTAGAACCACCATACAAAGCCCTAGCCCCCACCTCCTCTTCCAGGCCGCAGATTTAATCTATTTGGCCGCAATTTGCGGCCTGGGTCCCACCATTTTGTCTCGTGTTTGTTCTGTAGCTCCTACATGTATATTTTAGGCCCGTGGCATGTATAGATTTGTCTAGTTTGACCTAGGGTAAAATCTGGAGCATTTTTCCTTAGTTGCTGTTTTGGATTCTTGTTTCCGTATTCCGTACTTTCAATTCTGAATTTGTGTATTGCGTTTTACCTCGAATACTGGGCGTTTATACGACGATATCGAGGATTGATTGATGGTTTTGAAGGCGTGCTCGTAGGTTCTAACCTATAGGCCCCTTATCGTATCGTTCCGGGTTTCGTGTGCCGTTTTTGATTTGATTGGGTTTTAATGCGCATATACGATATTTTGATATGTAGGTACCCCATGAAGACTTCGGGATGACAAGCAAACGCGTGGTGACGTCGACAATGAAGACGCAAGATGAGTAGATTATACCTACAGGGGGAAGTCGGGTGGATGGCGTATAGCACCCCCGCAGTCCGTAGTTAGTATACTATGTATATTTTATATGATAGTTATAGTGTGTCGTGGTTTTGTGTTAGGTGTGTTATGGTTAGTTAGGGTTAGAAATAACTAGCGTAGTTCCTCGTTGCGAACCCTAGAATAGATTTACACCCACACGCACACACTTGTATATTCCTTATACTTTCACTTTGTTGATGATATTGGACGACATTGGTGATGAGTCGATGATTTTGGGCATTGTGCCGAGAGATCGGTGATTTGATATGATTCGTATTTGGGATACGACATGTGATTCTTGTGGGCTTGGGATGTGTGTTTACCCCTGCATTCATACTTTATAGATGGTATCAGATGTACTAGACTTAGATCAGTACCCAGATTATGTGATATGATGATAATGATACCTGATATTTAATAAGAGGAATGTGATTTTGACCCGTACCCAGCTATTGGGATGCCGTACGACGATTTACTGTACGAGCTTTACATTGATGATAGATCCGCACTCATGACTTGAGGAGGTCATATGATATATTGTATCGTACGCGATACTACTGAGGCGGGATCACCGACTACTATATATACACATCGACTCAGATTTAGGTGGTTTCCATACCCCTCCCGATGGGCTTGATACTTAGATCAGTAGCTTGCATAGTAGATGCTAGACTAGACCCGAGTCATACCTATTTCAAAAACTGCGAATCAGGAATATCTTAAAGACAAACAAAGGGATTCTACGGATACTTTAAAAGGTGTATCTTTTCTTAAAAACACCGTAGCCCTTATTTTACTAAAAACCCTGATTCGTCTTACTTCAAATAGCATAATCGCATGACATATACATATTGATGTAGACACTTCACTATTGCGTTGTTTTATTTGATTCTGCATTTTCAGCACTATTCGCATTGCATATCATGGGTTATTGCTATATTACCATCATGCTGTTAGGACACCAGCACCATTATCGATGATGCGTATGTTCCACGTACACTTGCTTGCCGGCTCACACACTTCATCATCGATAATTGCCATGTCACTACACTGTAGAACTGTTGCATTCAGGATACGACCATTGCATGGCATACTTGTATACATACTCATTGTACACTTATATTTGTACACATACTTGTTGCACATACACAGATGATATTTCTTGATTTGGGAACCGCAAGATACTCTTTAAAACTGATTCATTTTAAAAGAGCGGCTTCCCCAATATGTGCATATCACTATTCCGTATTGCATGATATATCGATATGCTTACATTCTTTTATATGTTGCATACATCATGTTTTCTGATTATACGCATTGAGATATGTTGTTTCCATGATATTTCTGGATTTGGGAACCGTGGCTATTTCAACTGAGAATCTGTATTGTCTTTAAAAAACCCGGTTTCCCTTGATATGATATTTCAGTGCGTCCACCATGTGTTTTCTCGGTTCTGAGTGTGGCATATGAAACCCGATTCGAGGAGCGGTAGGCACCGTCTGCGGGTACATGGTGGACCCGGTAAGGTACCCCGGGGCAAGAAGACTCGTATATGTTAGACGGTGAGCCTGGCAGGGGAGCACTACCTACCGGTGATAGTATTTGGACTCGGCGGTTATCGTGGGGATACCGACCGGAGTATGTACGTATGGATACGTCGAAATTCGAGGGTCGAAGCTGGGCACTCGGGTTTTCGAGATAGCGTATGATACGTACCTATCTGGGCAAGTCTTGGTGACAGCGCCTGATAGACGAGGATTTACGTGCCGATGCTAGGCATAGGTTTCATGACGTTTTACGATATTTCTATGATTTGATTATATCCTCATATTTCCATACATATGCTCTACGATATTTACATGCATGATGCTTATTGTTATTGGGTGACAGGTGGACGGGATCCACACATATACAGACTTTGATCACATACAGACTGGATTTACATTGATCACACTTCATTTGTATATATAACAGGGTATGAGGGCGCTGTTATATATACCCTTACACCAATATTAGTGGTATGGGACGGTAATATATGTGTATTGGTATTCATTTGATACTTCATCATATTTACTTTATGCAGCATACCTTACATTCATGACATGTTATTACCTGAGTACTTGCCGCTACATACATGTTTAGATGTTACATTTCCACCTTATCATGCTTCAGACTTGCTCTTGAGGATTATATTATATACTGATTGTTTTGACCTAGGATTATGTCTTGCATTCGGTTTTTGCTTGTAGATATTTTCTATTCACGAGTTGGCAACTCACCCCCGTTGTGCCATAGTTCTTGCAGGTTTTGCCGTACAGGTTTCATTGCGGCATTTCTCGCAAACTGCTTGTTTTGCGGGTGATTTGCTTTGGTAGGTGGGTTCTTTTGCATCAAGAACCACCATCGTACTTGTATTATTCATTGTATCTAGAATTCCATCAACCAAAACTTGTATATTGTTTCAGACTCAGACATTAGTGTTGTATTATTTCGACCTTAGAGTTGCGCTTAGTAGTATGACGGTTTTCATGCTTTTGGAACTTTCTTTTTTGAGTTTTGATCCTCGCCGTTCGGCGTTTGTATATTATATTGCTTGTGTGGTTGTGACCGTCGATTGACGAAGAGCTAGCTCCCGCTTGGGGATGCCTTTTATCACTGAATGTATATATATTGTTCTTGTCGTACCCCGTTCGGGGCCAGTTTTTACAGAAGAAACTCTGCCGAAATTTTTAGAAAGGACTTTACATTTTTTTAAATGCATATTCGGCTTAGTTATTTTAAAAACCTTGACTTCAAATATGTTTTTCTTCACTTCTTTAAACCAATTTTCTTATTTACTCTTAAAATGGTTTTAGATTTCTGGGCTTTTGGCTTACTTGGATCAGATGGAGTCCTATAGACTTCATATGGTTCAGGTGCCAGTTACGTGCTCTTTTCGGGTCATGACAAAGTTGGTATCAGAGCGCTAGGTTAACCTTGGTTCAAGTCTAAGTTTGACTATGTGGAGCTTAGGGCGTCTATATATATATACAAAACTTAGGCTTGACCTTACGGAACTTAGACTTAGTCGAGGGGGTATTAGACCCGAACTTTCTTCGCGTAGGATGACCCTTGGTTGATGGTGTAGGTGACTGCAGTAGAGTGACGTACCGTGGGTATGTTCCGCGGCATACTTACGACACGCCACTCCGCTTAAGGAGCCTTAGGATGTACATTTCCTTGCACAGTATTATATTCATTCCTGATCTATCTTCATCGATATTGGTTGTGATTTTGCTGCTACGATCACACGGGCAGAGAGAGCTACGGCTAGAGTTGCGTCAGCATGAGCTCGTCATGGGCGAGGACTGACCAGGGCGTCATTCCAGAGACTTACGATTGCATTGAGAGGTGTCGTCTTATTGTGTTTTCATGCCATGAGCGTATGATGGGTCACCTTTACGAGATTTCTCGGACGTGCCGTTTGGTACCAGAGGATCAGGCTACTGCTAGAAGCCAGCCAGATGTGATGACCATTGATATGTCGCTTACTCAGGATGATTGAGGCACTGTTTAGCGTGCAGACGAGCGAGCTGGTTATTGCTGCGAACGATGAGATATCTCCCCAGATGATTGAGCTATTGCAGTACGAGATTGTACTTGGAGATATGATGGTAAGGTCGCTAGTCACCTGAGGATGAATGACTAGGACATGTGGTTCGTTCGCTTACCGATGCGAGGTCATCAGATAGATTGCTTCCAGCTAGAGACGACTTCACGCGGAGACGTTGGAAGTCGACAGAGACGATCGAATGTCAGGAGCCCATTTTCCAAGTTTAAAGTATACGGAAAGACATGCAGACGATTCTATGGACCCTCTAGAAGAATGAAACCCTAACTCGACTTAATGATCGTGTGAAAGCCTTTGAACCTTAGGGTTTGCGGCAGTTCCGCGGCGCCATTAGTGAGGCTTGGGTTTGCCCTTCTACGGCTGGACCACCGACGCTGTGGCATGTATTCGATACTATTAAACTGTACTCAAGATGTTGATCTCTTAGGGGATTATGAGGTTCTGACGAGTCGATCGAATGTTTTGATATCATTCGGGTATCATGTGATGGGACACACTGCTTGGGAGACTCCAGATGCGAGCATAGCCGTTGGATCGCAGTCCGTGCAGCCACGATGAGACGAGTCCAAATCAGTCGACATTGAAGCAGAGTGAAGTAAGGAGTTCGCAAGAGATTTCGACGAGGTGACGTCCCACTCCGCTAACATCGGAGATGCGATACACATGCAGATGCGTAGTATATGGATATACCTTCCAGGAGGAGTCGCGAGGAATATGCTACCGTTCCGGAACAAGAAACAGATGTAGAAAAGATAATAACTTCCGGGAAATTCGGCAGAAATGAGATTTGAGAGAGACCTCGACGGGACCTTTCTGGAATGTTCTACGAGAAGACCTGGACCCAGGAGTGGTTATATTGCACATACCCAGCAGGCCAAAGTTCGGCATCGTCGACGAGATAGTTGACCAGGTTCGGATAAAGGACCTCACCCAGTTGCGTTGTGAGTTGATCGAGGACGGACGGGTATTGAGTTTTCCTCCGTTGGTTGGGACGCGTTCCCGAGGACCTGCTCGGCCAGATATCTTCTACAGAATGATGAAGCTACAGAGTACGTGATTTCGAGTCCGTGCGAGAGACTTCGGATGGATTATAGCCGAGAACATTGCAGTGCGCAGATAGAGACGTGACGTCGCAATGGAAGATGATACAGACAAGCGGGACAAGAAGTTCGTGCGAGATGCAGACGACCTGTTACTACTCCCCGTTAAGATTTAAGGGTCGGATATGCTTACAGAGGCATTGGGATACGACCAGTTTCCGAGGAAATATGTGTGGAACACGCAGATGTCCAGAATACGAGAAGAGATTATGCAAGAGTGCCAGCCTCCATACAGATCGGCATAAGCAAGATCGGAAGAGACCCTGAGCAGGATTCCTTCCAGGACACTGCTGCAATGATGTTTGCACTCAGGATCAGGTGTGTCACGTGCATTCAGAGAGCCAGAGGCCGACGCCAGTGATATGCTGCTTTACGAGTGGTCGTGATGATTGACCAAAAGATGATCAGAGAAGTGCCAGAACGGAATCGTCCCCGTTAGCACACCTGACAGGGCCGATGAGCCGATGGATCGTGAGATTGGTAATCCACAGAGCAGATAAAGACCCAGAGGCAGAGGACGCCAGACCGTGAGCAAGAGGCAAGTAGATATCTTGCGCTGCTAGCATTGGATGCACCGACACCTTCTTGACTTGAAGGAGGATATACCGATAACAGTATTTATGATTTGTGATTTTGTGATTCGATTATCACGTATCCGTCATCTTGGATTTTGGTATTTTGGGCGTTCTGTTTGCATGATTTAGTCTTGATGACTGAGTTTTATGATATTTGTTTTCTCGCACTCATTGGATATTTATATTTTGCGCACAGTTATTACATTTGAGATATTGATTGTGATTTGATGCCTATTTTATGCCAGTGATGTGATTTGCGTTTCCAGCATAGTTTTCATGCACCTTTAGTGTTTTGATATACGATTCTGGTGCATGCCAGATGCACTGAATCGGGATTCTTCGTGTATGTCAAATGCACCTGATATTGCTGTCAGGCACGCACGTTGCCTACGACAGATGTTTCGTGCACACCCGTTGCACCTTGATGTTGTTTCTATGGCACATTCATGGATTTTGATTTCCGTGCGCACCAGACGCACCGGATATTCATATATACATTTTGAGATTTATTCCTTATGGAGCATTACGTTTTATGATATTTGCTATGTGTTTTCATACTGAGCGGGACTAGTCAGAGGACAGTACCGCATACTTTTGCATGTATTTACTTTAGTTATTTACACATACAGATTTCATATATACATGTATAATTTTGACATATACCATATTAGTTTTGTTTTGAATTTGACATTGTGTCTTTATCACGACTCCGATGATTGCGGGATGCTTGACGGAGTTCTGATTTTGAGCTATCTGCTCATTACTTATGCGCATGCATTGCGCTAAGATGCGTTTTATATATTGATGGTTTCAGAGCCCCGACGACTTGGACATTATGTTTTTTTTGGAAATGTTTTAGAATTTGGGGGTTTAAATTTAAATTCGGGGACCGAATTTCCTTAAGGTGGGAAGATTGTAACATCTCAAAAAAAAATAATAATAATAAAATATTATTTTTGGGAATTTTTATAATTTAATATTAATATTTATTGAATATTTTAATATTTTAGTATTATTAAATACAAATAAATGGTAAAAATTCTAGAAAAATTATGGAAAATTCTAAAATAGGGTATTTTATGGAATTATGCCATTTTTAGGTTTTTTTGATTAGTTATATGCTAATTTAGTGCTAATCGCGATTACAAATCGCTAATTGGATTTTTGGCTTTTTTGTGCAAAACATGCACATATCATTTTTTTTCACACTTGTGCATTTCCTACCATGGTTTCTCATTTGGGTTTACTATTTAGGTGAGAAGGAATTAAGAGAAAAGGAAAAGAAAAGAAAAGGAAAAAGTAGCATGATGATGAGAGAGCGAGAGGGTAGGTATAGGTCAACTTTTCTCTTTTGAAGCCATGCTTCCATCATTTCTTCACTCTCATTTCTCTCTCCCCTCTCATGAGAGCTGCTGCTGCTCCTGCTCCTCTTCTCACTTCCCTCCTCTTCAATCTCCAAAAACATCTTGAATCCAACCCCGAAACCCCATTTCCTCTTCACAAAACATGCTCACAAGCTCGAGAGGATCGCAATGGACTAAGAAAAAGCTGATCTTGTGGACTTTGAGCAACTCAAGAATTTTCTTGAGTTGCCAAAGGAGGTAATTTCTGCATCTATTAGAGTAGTATCTCATTTCTTGTGCATCAATACTAGTTTTGTGTCGGTATGGTGTCGTTTGATGGATTTGTGAAACTTCAAGTTAGGGTTTATATGGGATCTGAAATTTAAGATGAAATTGAGGATTGTGGTGACCTTAGAACCCCTTGTGTGATGCTAATTTGGACCCAAACCTGAACTAGAAACCAGAATACGGTTTTAGCGAGTCGATATCGGGAAAAACTGTAAATCTGGAGTTGTAATTAGGAATCTGCTATCACCTGAGACCCCTAAAATAAAATTGATTGGACAGTGAGATGTGCAGGTACCCTAGAACCACCATACAAAGCCCTAGCCCCCACCTCCTCTTCCAGGCCGCAGATTTAATCTGTTTGGCCGCAATTTGCGGCCTGGGTCCCACCATTTTGTCTCGTGTTTGTTCTGTAGCTCATACATGTATATTTTAGGCCCCTGGCATGTATAGATTTGTCTAGTTTGACCTAGGGTAAAATCTGGAGCATTTTTCCTTAGTTGCTGTTTTGGATTTGTGTTTCCGTATTCCGTATTTTCAATTCTGAATTTGTGTATTGCGTTTTACCTCGAATACTGGGCGTTTATACGACGATATCGAGGATTGATTGATGGTTTTGAAGGCGTGCCCGTAGGTTCTAACCTATAGGCCCCTTATTGTATCATTCCGAGTTTCGTGTGCCGTTTTAGATTTGATTGGGTTTTAATGCGCATATACGATATTTTGATATGTAGGTACCCCATGAAGACTTCGGGACGACAAGCAAACGTGTGGTGACGTCGACAATGAAGACGCAAGGTGAGTAGATTATATCTACAGGGGGAAGTCGGGTGGATGGCGTATAGCACCTACGCAGTCCGTGGTTAGTATACTATGTATATTTTATATGATAGTTATAGTGTGTCGTGGTTTTGTGTTAGGTTTGTTATGGTTAGTTAGGGTTAGAAATAACTAGCGTAGTTCCTAGTTGCGAACCCTAGGATAGATTTACACACACACGCACACACTTGTATATTCCTTATACTTACACTTTGTTGATGATATTGGACGACATTGGTGATGAGTCGATGATTTTGGGCATTGTGCCGAGAGATCGGTGATTTGATATGATTCGTATTTGGGATACGACATGTGATTCTTGCGGGCTTGGGATGTGTGTTTACCCCCGCATTCATACTTTATAGATGGTATCAGATGTACTAGACTTAGATCAGTACCCAGATTATATGATATGATGATAATGATACCTGATATTTAATAAGAGGAATATGATTTTGACCCGTACCCAGCTATTGGGATGCCGTACGACGATTTACTGTACGAGCTTTACATTGATGATAGATCCGCACTCATGACTTGAGGAGGTCATATGATATATTGTATCGTACGCGATATTACTGAGGCGGGATCACCGACTACTATATATACACATCGACTCAGATTTAGGTGGTTTCCATACCCCTCCCGATAGGCTTGATACTTAGATCAGTAGCTTGCATAGTAGATGTTAGACTAGACCCGAGTCATACCTATTTCAAAAACTGCGAATCAGGAATATCTTAAAGACAAACAAAGGGATTCTACGGATACTTTAAAAGGTGTATCTTTTCTTAAAAACACCGTAGCCCTTATTTTACTAAAAACCCTGATTCGTCTTACTTCAAATAGCATAATCGCATGACATATACATATTGATGTAGACACTTCACTATTGCGTTGTTTTATTTGATTCTGCATTTTCAGCACTATTCGCATTGCATATCATGGGTTATTGGTATATTACCATCGTGCACTTAGGACACCAGCACCATTATCGATGATGCGTATGTTCCACGTACACTTGCTTGCCGGCTCACACACTTCATCATCGATAATTGCCATGTCACTACACTGTAGAACTGTTGCATTCAGGATACGACCATTGCATGGCATACTTGTATACATACTAATTGTACACTTATATTTGTACACATACTTGTTGCACATACACAGATGATATTTCTTGATTTGGGAACCGCAAGATACTCTTTAAAACTGATTCATTTTAAAAGAGCGGCTTCCCCAATATGTGCATATCACTATTCCGTATTGCATGATATATCGATTTGCTTACATTTTTTTATATGTTGCATACATCATGTTTTCTGATTATACGCATTGAGATATGTTGTTTCCATGATATTTCAGGATTTGGGAACCGTGGCTATTTCAACTGAGAATATGTATTGTCTTTAAAAAACCAGGTTTCCCTTGATATGATATTTCGGTGCGTCCACCATGTGTTTTCTCGGTTCTGAGAGTGGCATATGAAACCTGATTCGAGGAGCGGTAGGCACCGTCTGCGGGTACATGGTGGACCCGGTAAGGTATCCTGGGGCAAGAAGACTCGTATATGTTAGACGGTGAGCCAGGCAGGGGAGCACTACCTACCGGTGATAGTATTTGGACTCGGCTGTTATTGTGGGGATACCGACCGGAGTATGTATGTATGGATACGTCGAAATTCGAGGGTCGAAGCTGGGCACTCGGGTTTTCGAGATAGCGTATGATACGTACCTATCTGGGCCAGTCTTGGTGACAGCGCCTGATAGACGAGGATTTATATGCCGATGCTAGGCACATGTTTCATGACGTTTTATGATATTTCCTTGATTTGATTATATCCTCATATTTCCATGCATATGCTTTACGATATTTACATGCATGATGCTTATTATCATTGGGTGACAGGTGGACGGGATCCACACATATACAGACATTGATCACATACCGACTGGATTTACATTGATCATACTTCATTTGTATATATAACAGGGTATGGGGGCGCTGTTATATATACCCTTACACCAATATTAGTGGTATGGGACGGTAATATATGTGTATTGGTATTCATTTGATACTTCATCATATTTACTTCATGCAGCATACCTTACATTCATGACATGTTATTACCTGAGTACTTGGCACTACATACATGTTTAGATGTTACATTGCCACCTTATCATGCTTCAGACTTGCTCTTGAGGATTATATTATATACTGATTGTTTTGACCTAGGATTATGTCTTGTATTCGGTTTCTGCTTGTAGATGTTTTCTATTCACGAGTTGGCAACTCACCCCCGTTGTGCCACAGTTCTTGCAGGTTTTGCCGTACAGGTTTCATTGCGGCATTTCTAGCACACTGCTTCTTTTGCGGGTGATTGTCTTTGGTAGGTGGGTTCTTTTGCATCAAGAGCCACCATCGTACTTGTATTATTCATTGTATCTAGAATTCCATCAACCAAAACTTGTATATTGTTTCAGACTCAGACATTAGTGTTGTATTATTTCGACCTTAGAGTCGCGCGTAGTAGTATGACGGTTTTCATGCTTTTGGAGCTTTCTTTTTTGAGTTTTGATCCTCGCCATTCGGCGTTGTATATTATATTGCTTGTGTGGTTGTGACCGTCGATTGACGAAGAGCTAGCTCCCGCTTGGGGATGCCTTTTATCACTGCATGTATATATATTGTTCTTGTTGTACCCCGTTCGGGGCCAGTTTTTACAAAAGAAACTCTGCCGAAATTTTTAGAAAGGACTTTACATTATTTTAAATACATATTCGGCTTAGTTATTTTTAAAAGCTTGACTTCAAATATGTTTTTCTTCACTTCTTTAAACCAATTTTCTTATTTACTCTTAAAATGGTTTTAGATTTCTGGGTTTTTGGCTTACTTGGATCAGATGGAGTCCTATAGACTTCATATGGTTCAGGTGCCAGTCAGGTGCTCTTTTCGGGTCGTGACACTTTAGAATTGGATTTCTCACTCTTTTGATCATGGCACCATTGGAGGTAGCAAGGTTTCTTCTTCTTCTTGAAGAAGAAGAAGAAGAAGAAGAAGAAAAAGAATATGATAAGAATAATAAAATCAATTGATGAATAATAATAAATCAAGTGATCTTATCATAATGCAACCATGGGTGAGGTAACTAGTGTAGAGACTAAACTAGGGTTTAAGTGAATGGTTAGGTTAAGAAAAAAACAAAATGGTAGATAAAGCTAAGAAGCTTCATGAAGCTTAAGCAAGAAACAAAGTTAGCCACCATTTCATTTTTGCCAAAAGGAATAAAGAAAATAAATAAAATGAATAAGTGAATAATTCAAAACCCTAACCATTAACCTAAACATGGTGTATAGCATACACTCACCCAAGTTTGCATGTATCATCAAACATGATACAAACTAGTGCACAAAACTATATCATATATACAATGTGCATATCAAGTGAGAAAATCCATCTTAAGTGAACTAATACTAGTTAATGTAAAGTAATATATCAAATATATAATTATACATTAAATCATTAAATCAACCTTTGATTTAATGATCCGGTCATACTGCATATAACCGACTAATATCAAGTGTATCAATGTATCGAATCAACACTTGATTCGGTAACCCGGCTATATCATACATAAGCTGCCGATGATACAAATCGCGAGAATAGAATACAGTATCACATACTGGTATTATTCTCGGTCCCGCACATATCTCATATGCGCTCCTATTTCGTTTCGCTTGAGCCAGGAAACCTCTGTGTAGGACTCTAAAGACTCGTCAATACGCCGGCAACAGGTGATGATCATATCAAACACCCACAAGCCGCAAGCGGTCTGCTAAACGTAACGGCCATCCGGGTATTGAGCGATCGGAAGATCAACAAGCAAGCCCGCTCACACTCCTGTGAATCCAACCAGTAACACTTACCGCACAGTCCGGTCTGTTCATCTGATATGTCGCATATCTCGCCTAGAGGTGGTAAACGTCAGACCCCAATAGCTTGATAAGTCATGCCGACGTAAGGTCCATAACAATCGTGAAACTACTGATAACTCTTACCAGTATATCACGGTAACCCTGGCCAGGGATTTCTAGTTATGGCCAGTCGAGCATAGCGCAACATCAACCCCCAATACCGGGAGAGACGAATCCCCTCCTATCGCTCATTGCCTCCATGTGAATCGGGACTGTACCCAAAAACCACCTGTTTGCACGACTCAGTAGAGCCGTGGTAGGGTGGAAATCAAAGCACAGTGGGAGACACACAAGACTCTATGACGATCTCGGGTCAACAGACTAAGCTGTACCAGTGTCACCAGAGAACCGCCGTCTGACGTGAGGTATAATACCATCTGGGAGTTCTCGGCGAGTCCCTTCAGTGTACCCAGTCTCCAATGAGCACCCGCATACCATCTCCGATGTTAAACACCAAGGGATATGGGATCATCCATCGCCCATCACATGGGTCGAGAAGATATATGCTAGTCTATTCTGGAATATCGATGCCCCGTCTCGATATTCCCACGACTAGGAACAATGAAGGATGTACTCATTGATTACCCAGGCCCCACTAGTATGATCTTCATCATAGTCCTGGAAGTCGAGTACACATCCTAAAGGCTTTATCAACATGTAACAGAGAGACTTAAAGTATACATGTTAAGATAAAGAGCAACCAGATAGCGTACTATCATGTCGAGCAAGAAAGTCCTACCTATATATGTCCCAGCATCCACTACAATATACATCCTATGTACAGTAATGGCCTCTAGGGCATACATATAACTAACAATCTCCCACTTGCACTAGGGCCATCTGTAGCAGTGGTTGCAGTATCTAATACTCAACCATCCCATATGAGTCTCTCTCTGGGAAAAGCCTTTGTGAGTGGATCCGCTGTGTTGTCCTCTGAGTCTACTTTCCTAACCTCGATCACCCTTGAGATCAACTAGCTCCATGATCTGGTGATGCTGCCTCAGAATATGTCTGGGTTACTGATGAGACCAGGGTTCCTGGGCCAAAGCCACACTTCTATTGTCACATAATGGTAGGAACCTTGTTCATCTCATGAACCAATATACACCCAAACTGCCTCTTTGGTAGTATCTTTAATAGCGATGTTACCAGCCTTTATCGTCTAGTCTGCCACGGTATCTAGCTTGGAACTCTTCCAACATACCATCCCTTTTCTGAGGGTAAAGACAATGCCTGCGACTGACATTCAGTCGTCCTTATCACCTTGGAACCTTTCCAGTGATTCTCCCCAGGATCGATTGATACCATCTCACTAAACCTAGTGAGAAGCCTAACATCCATTTAGATCTATCTCATAGATCCAAATCCCTGGATTTAGGAGGTATCACTTTGATCCTTTATGGAGAATCCTTATGATAAGTGGAGATTGACCGAGCGTAGCATAAGAAACTCCTTTCCTATCAAGAGTATGTCATCCACGTACTCTACGAGGATCACCACCATACTCCATACTACCTTTTGTACATACAAGGTTCATCTACCATTTTGATGAAGTCAAACACTTTGATTACCACATCAAAACAGATGTTCCAACTCCGCGATGCCTGCTTTATTCTGTAAAGCAACTTGCACATGTTTCCGCTGCTCCCACTATTTACGAAGCCCTCCGGCTGTGTTCTTATAGACGTTATCTTCTAAATCAGTATTTAGAAAAGTAGTCATGGCACCCAACCACCAGATATCGTAGTCATGGTATGTAGCAATGGCAAATAGGATCTGGATGGGCTTAAGCATAGTCCCTGG
This sequence comes from Agapanthus africanus, assembly GCA_030015575.1. Taxonomy (NCBI): domain Eukaryota; kingdom Viridiplantae; phylum Streptophyta; class Magnoliopsida; order Asparagales; family Amaryllidaceae; genus Agapanthus; species Agapanthus africanus. The sequence goes on along the minus strand of JASDDO010000024.1, from coordinate 512,714,676 downwards.
AAAAGGTTTCATCATTATCCACGCCTGGTCGATGACGAAAACCTTTAACAAGTCTAGTTTTAAAAGTCTCAACTTTTCCATCTACACTAAGTAATCTTCTCAAGATATACTTGCTCCTGATGGGGATTTAACCCTTCAGATACAGCATTCAAAGTCCATACTTTTGTTGGTGTACATGGATTCCATCTCAAATCGCTAAACATCCAGCCATTCTTACAGAGTCCCTACTCTTGATGGCCTGCTCGAAACTAGTTGGGTCATCATCTCATGATGCAATCCTCGCTCCCACTGTCATCGAGAAACCGAAGTATCTCTCAGGCAGATGAGGAACCCTGCTAGTTCGGCGGAGAGGCTGAGGTTTGTCGGGGACTATTGAATCCTTTGGTTCTATCAAATCATCAGCCGTAGTTTGTATAGCTGGAACCTTTCCAGTTCGATATAACAGACCTTGCCTCGAGCTGTAGGGTTCCTAGGCATCCTAATGAGGTCTCACAAGGCATCAACCATGCCAATTTCAAAAAATCTAGGTGCCGAGAAACCCTAATACGGATCGTTGGCTACAGTTTAGGCGAAACTAGAAACTAGTTAACACTTAACTAAGAGAATACGGAAATACAACCTTTGTAGATCCGGTGCTCCACCTCCATAGCTCCGCAATGAAGTCTTCTCGCTCTCCAAAATAAATCCCGGGCTCTAGCGTTGGCTTCATCGGAGAATAGGCGAGCTAGGTCATCGATCTCCATGCCGAAGATGATCTACGTCGAGGCATCGCTAAATCAAGCTCCACCTTCACCAAGCCATGAAAACTTGTGAAGGAAACACACTCTACTACTTGGCAAGAGGTAGAGGATGAAGAAATAGGAAGTGGGTAGACTTTAGAATTGGACTTCTCACTCATTTCCATCAATCACCATTGATGAAGCTTGCTTTCTTCATGAAGGAAGATGAAGAAGAAGAAGCTAATTGTTATGATAAGTTTTTCTAGAAAATAGAAAATAAAAGAATACTTATCATAATCAACCATGGTTAAGTGTAGAGAGTGAACTAGGGTTAGTGGAGTGGTTAGGGTTAAGCATGAGACAAAATGGTGACAAAGTCAAAGTGTTCATGAAACTTCATGAATAAAACAAAATTGCCACCATTTTCTCATTTGCTAATTCTTTTTTCAAAAAGAAAAAGATTAATATATAAATAAGGAAATCAAAAACCCTAATCATCCACTTAACTATAGTTTGATACTTTACACTTAACCAAAAAGCATGTATCATCAAACATGATACAATCAAGTGCACAAAATCATATCGCATATGGAATGCGCACACCCTAGTGAGAAAATCCATTCAAAGTGAACCGATACTAGTTAATGCAAAGTAATATATCAAATATATAATTATGCATTAAATCACTAAATCAACACTTGACTCAATGATCCGGTCATGTCGCACATAACCGACAGGTATCATCAGTAACAACTTATCGAATCAACACTTGATCCGATAACCCGGCTATATCGCATATAACCGATCAATGTCACATCACGAGAATGAAATACGGTATCACATACACGCATCATTCTCGGTCCCGCACAAATCTCATATGCGCTCCTATTTCGTTTCGCTTGAGCCAGGAAACCTCTGTATAGGACTCTAAAGATTCGTCAATACTCCGGCAGCAGATGATGATCATATCAAACACCCACAAGCCGCAAGCGGTCTGCTAAACGTAACGGCCACCCGGGTATTGAGCGATCAGAAGATCGACGAGCAAGCCCGCTCACACTCCAGTGAATCCAACCAGTAACACTACCGTACAGTCCGGTCTGATCGTCTGATATGTCGCATATCTCGCCTAGGGGTGGTAAACGTCAGACCCCAATAGCTCGATAAGTCGTGTCGATATGAGGTCTATAACAATTCGAAAAACTACTGGTAACACTTACCAGTAAATCTCAGCAACCCTGGCCAGGGATTTCCTGTTATAGCCAATCGAACACAGCGCAACATCAACTCCCTATACCGGGAGAGACGAATCCCCTCCTATCGCTCATTGCCTCCATGTGACTCGGGACTGTACCCAAAAACCACCGTTTTGCACGCCCTCTTGGACGTGGTAAGATAGAAATCAAAGCACAGTGGGAACCACACAAGACTCTATGACGATCTCGGGTCAACAGACTACTCTGTACCAGTGTCACCAGAGAACTGCCATCTGACGTGAGGTATAATACCATCTGGGAGTTCTCGGCGAGTCCGTCCAGTGTACCCAGTCTCTACTGAGCACCCGTATATCATCTCTGATGTCAAACACCAATGGATATGGGATCATCCATCGCCCATCTGTATGGGTCGAGAAGGTATACGCTAGTCTACTCTGGTATATCGATGCCCCGTCTCGATATACCCACGACTAGGGACTGTGAAGGATGTACTTATGGACTACCATGTCCCCACTAGTATGATCCGCATCATAGTCCAGGTAGTCAAGTACACATCCTAAGGGCTTTACCAACATGTAACAGAGAGACAATCAGTATACACGTTAAGGTAAAGATCAACCAGATAGCGTACTATCATGTCGAGCAAGAAAGTCCTCCCTATATATGTCCCAGCATCCACTACAATATACATCTTATGTACAGTAATGGCCTCTAGGGCATACATATAACTAACAATCTCCCACTTGCACTAGGGCCATCTGATAGCAGTGGTTGTAGTATCTCATACTCAACCATCCCATAAAAATCTCTCTCTGGGAACAGGCCTTTGTGAGTGGATCCGCTGTGTTGTCCTCTGAGTCTACTCTCCTAACCTCGATCTCCCTGGAGATCAACTATCTCCATGATCAGGTGATGCTGCCTCAGAATATGTCTGGATCACTGATGGGACGGGCGTTCCTTGGCATAAGCCACAACTCCATTGTCTCACAATGGGAGGAACAAAGTTCATCTTATGAACTAATATACACCCAGACAGCCTCTTTGGTAGCATCTTAAATAGCGATGTATCCTGCCTTTATCGTCTAGTATGTCACGGTATCTAGCTTGGAACTCCTCCAGCATACCGTCCCTTTACTGAGGGTAAAGACAATGCCTGCGACTGACACTCAGTCGTCATTATCACCCTGGAACCCTTCCAGTGATTCTCCCCAGGATCGGTTGACACCATCTCACTACAACTAGTGAGAGTCCTAACATCCAATTAGATCTATCTCATAGATCCAAACACCAGGATTTAGGAGGTATCATTTTGATCCTATATGGAGAATCATTGTGATAAGCGGAGATTGACCGAGCGTAGCATAGGAAACTCCTTCCCCATCAAGAGTATGTCATCCACGTACTCTACGAGGATCGTCACCATACTCCCTACTACCTTTTTGTTTATACAAGGTTCATCTACCATTTTGATGATGTCAAACTCTTTGACTAATTCATCAAAACAGATGTTCCAACTCCGCGATGCCTGCTTTAATCCTATAAAGCATCTTGCACACGTTTCCGCTGCTGCCACTGTCTACGAAGCTCTCTGGCTGTGTACTTATACACGCTATCTTCTAAAACATCATTTTAGAAAAGCAGTCATGGCACCCAACCGCCAGATATCGTAGTCATGGTATGTAGCCATGGCAAGTAGGATCTGGATGGACTTAAGCATAGCTACTTGAAAAAGTTTCATCATTATCCACGCCTGGTCGATGACGAAAAACTTTAACAAGTCTAGCTTTGAAAGTCTCAACTTTTCCATCTACACCAAGTAATTTTCTCAAGATATACTTGCTCCTGATGGGGATTTAACCCTTCAGATATAGCAACCAAAGTCCATACTTTGTTGGTGTACATGGATTCCATCTCAGATCGCTAAGCATCCAGCCATTCTTACAGAGTCCCACTCCTGATGGCTAGCTCGAAACTAGTTGGGTCATCATCTCATGATGCAATCCTCGCTCCTACTGTCATAGAGTAACCGAAGTATCTCTCAGGTGGGTGAGGAACCTTACTAGATCGGCGGAGAGGCTGAGGTTTGTTGGTAACTATTGAATCCTTTGGTTCTATCAAATTATCAGCTGCAGTTTGTATAGCTGGAACCTTTCCAGTTCTACATTACAGACTTTGCCTCGAGCTTGTCCGGATTTTGCTTTCAGACATAGGCCGGTCAACCCCAAATCTTAACTAGCTTAAGACATGGGCTCTTCCCTTTCCATATCAGATATGAAATGGTAGGCATCTGATTTGATTGGAACCTTATTCAATAGGTATGCAGCTTCTCAAGTGCATAACTCCCTAAAGGAAAAAGGTAACTCAGTAGTACTCATCATAGAGCACACCTTATCATATAGGGTGTGATTGCTCCGCCCCGATACACCAACGTGCTATGGTGTATTCGGAGAAGTAATGCTGAGAGAGAATCTCATTCTCCTTTAGAACAGTCCAGGAATTCCGTGCACAAGTATTCTCCTCCTTGATCGCATCAAAGGACATAATACTTATACCCGTATCGGTTCTCTACTTCTAACTTATATTCTGTGAATATCTCAAAAGGTTCGGACTTGTGTTTCAACAGGAACATATGTCTGAATCTTGAGAGATTATCAGAGAATATAATGAAGTATAAAGAACCGGTCTTGGCATGTGTAGACAGGGGACCTAACATACATCAACATGTATCATCCCAAGAGTTCACTAACTCTTTCTCTGTTTCCAATAAACAGAGCTGTGGTCATCTTATCTCTGTGACATGACTAGCAAGTTTCACAAGATGTAAATTCAAACTCATTTAAATATGCATCTTTATGTAACTTCAGCTAGTCGGGTCAAATTGACATGACCTAGTCTACAAGGCCTCAAGAAGGATTCATTCATATCTGAACTCTTCTTCTTGTGTGTGATCCGTATACTAAGAACTGTAGCTTGATTTAGAACATCAATGCTTTTAGATAACGTGCTTGAACCGATCAACTTTTGATATAGGAAATGTTCAAAACATTATCCAACAATACAAAATTTTATCGTTTCTTTACTAATAAAGAGACAGATATGATTTTGTATATCAGGTTCGGTATCTAATGACATTCGTTCAGAATCAATGTATTGTAATACAGGGTGATAGTGACCAACAGACTTGGCTGCAACTCTTGCCCCGTTTTCTGCCTCATGAAACTTATCACCCGTTCTCAGTTTTCTACCTTTCTGTAGCCCTATGTAACAGATTACATATCTGGGATCCTGATCTGGTATCACATACCCAGGACGTAAAGGATACTGAGAAACAGTTCTCTGTAATGAACACACCCGAAGATGATGCATCATCATGCACTCTCTTCGTTTGGGCGGCACGGGAATTCTGGTAATCCCCAATTTCTTGCTCTGTCTTATAACAATTATAAGTTGGAGCGGGACCAACGTTCCCCAGCTCAGTATAACAAGCGGGTTCGGTCAATTTTCCGTATTATTATCTTGATTAAGGCGTGATATGGTCGCTACCTGGAGAGAGAGAGAAGAAAACACTCAGCGTGCACTCTTGCAAGAAAAGATTGGTTATTATTTTATCTAATCAGGATGGCTCCCACTGCTTTTTATCAAATCTTCATTCAAACCCTAAAAGGAAAGACTAGCCGGGATTAATTACACACTACAAGTTCGCCAATCTTTCAGCCAGGCCAGTGTCGGTACTTTGAGGGAGGTCCCCCGTGCTTTCGCACGAACCTAATTACAGTAAACCTCGTTTTCCCAGAGGCGTAACCCCGTTGACACCTTTCTAGACACCTACTTGATCGGCTAATTGTAATGTATAAAACTCTCCCAGGAGTAACTCTTACTCGCAGCGGGTATCGGGATCCAACTATCTCATAGAAGGTATGCAATCTCATTGCAAATTTCAACACTTGAAATTCCCGATAATATTTTGCCCCTAACCTCCTATGACCTTGACAAAGGCTAACAAACCATAGGATGCTAGTCAAGTTCAACCCGTCATTTCCTGATTGAATTAAACCCACCCGCATGGCCCTTGACAAAGGCCAACAAGGTCGCACGACTACCCTAACTCAATCTGCATCATATGCATAAGCAGATAAGCACCAGTTAGCTACCGCACACTGCGCCTTGACAAAGGCCAACAAACACAGCACGAATACTAACTACTACTTATCTGAAATGACGGAGGGCTACGACAGGTTTTTCTGAAAACCTATTGCGTAATGAACTTGATATCGTTGTAGAATCAAATGAATTTTGAAATGGAGTGTTTTTGAGGCTTTTCTAGTTTTGCTAAAGGAGTCACTCCCGGTGAAGGGATCGTCGATCCTTTCCTCGTCGAATGAGGTGCGGGATATATCACATATATCACTGTGCAAAGCAAAAACACTTAACAGCAATCAAAAGACAAACCGAGTGTGTAGCATCTGCCAGTTATTGCTAAAGGAGTCACTCCCGGTGAAGGGATCTCGGTCCTTTCCTTATCGAATAAGGTGCAGGATATATCATATATACCGATGTGCAAAGCAAGAACTGTAGCTACCTGTTTTATTTTGAAATTCGATTCTACAACATCTTAGGTTTCTTTTATTTTCATTAATCACATTAATGAAGTCCCATCATTTAAATACCTAAACATCACAGATAAATACGACGTACACTTATGCCATCCGCATTCGCCTCGATGTCCCCTCGTGCACCGTTAGGTTAGGTAACTAACGGCAGAGCAGGGCAGGGCTAGCGCGGGTGTAAAACATAAGTAACGTCTATATAATATATCATATATACTATATACTGTATCTATCACAGAACATCACATGATCACATCACAGATATCGCAGCAGAAGAATCATATGAAATATTGGATATATTAGGACGTCCGTGTTGTCAATACGAGCCAGTATAAAACACGGATTCCACGGTCGTGATGAATAGCCAAACCCACACCCCTAGACCCCTACGAGAGCGGCAAGCAACCCTACCAATTCTAGAGTTAGGAGACCCGGACTCGACTCCTCGAGTTGGTCTCCCACTGGACTCCAGAACCCGGTTACTTGTGCCCTCCTCCTTGGGTCTATCCTAGTGCGGAAAAGTAAATAATATACAAAGGGTGACAGCTTCCGCAACCTGGAAGTGCCCCAATAAAAGAATATTACATACAAGTTTTTACATGAATGAAAATGAAAAACACTCATCTCACATAAAAACCCCCGGCTATTCAAACACGACGATCCAATACAACATATCCAGCAACACATAACATCACATGTCATCAACGTAAGTAAATATGCGCATCCCAATTGTCGTTGACATATAGCAACGAAACCGGCGATATCACATATTACACTTACGGTCACAGAAAAGAAAGTGTAAAACTACAACAGTTGGAATCCGCAACATCCTCAGACATCGCATGCCTGACCAAATGAATTACTTAGACATCGCATGCCTAACAATCATAAACCCCGCATTTTAGTCTCAAAATTGAAAACACTTTTCAATATCAAGTCGGGTAATCCAACAAGATTCCCGACATCCTGATCGAATGCTCGTCGCAAACTTCAGTAGACGGCCGCACCCCTGATACCGTCGACGAAGTGCACCAAGGCGGAACACCGCTACCGCGAGCACCCGAACGGATGCTTTCGGCGACGGGGTTCTCCTACAGTCACTTGGTCGGGGCTATGGAGTGAGGTTGTCTATTAAGTTCACCCGGCGAGTATCCGCGTACACTACGTGATTGCGACGGACTTTTGATCACATCAAAATTCCGTGGCAACCGATCAAGTGAGACTAAACTGCTATGTTTATAACATTCATTCAGTTATCTCATAACTTTATTGTGAATTCCAATTATTGTATCCCATTCCAGATAAATAGAAAATGTTAAACTTTCCGATCGAACAATCGAACACCCAAGTTTTCCCGATACAGATCAACACATGAAACAATTCTAACAACATTCAATTCGTGCCTCAGTACCAACGGTCCAGCCGTAGAAGGGTCAAGCCAACGCCTCACATGTGGCACACCGTACTGCCCCAGACCCGAAGGTTCAAAGGGCAGTTCAAGACGGTCACATAATCGAGTTAAGGTTTGTTGTCTTCTAGAGGGTCCATCGCGTTACTTGCACTACTTAGAACGTCGTTAAACTACGGAAAATCCAACACTTGGAAATTTCCCGACAGGGGAAAAGTTGGGTATTTATATCCGGTCGAACTTTTTAACATATTCTAAAAATTATCCGGAAAGCCACACAGACAAAATTTGATACTCCGATCGAAACACCGAATCCCCAAAACAACTCCAGAAAATTCAACTCTTGAATAAATTTTAAAAATACCCAGAGAACTCAGCATCTGAAACAATGAATTACGGTGCAAACATTTTAGGCTGACGTCACTATTCTGCCGCGGAACCGCCGCCTAAGCAAGGCTTATGCCGCGGTTCCGCCGCCGATTACACTGTTCATGCAAAAATTTTTGCGCCGTAATTCTTAGATTTCCCTGCTGAGTTTTCTGCATATTTTTAATTTGGAAAAATGCACGATTTTAGAAAAAGTACAGAGAGCAAGTTTAGGTTTGGGTTTTCGGGTCGTTCGGACTTCGAATTGCGTCTAGACTTCGCCTAAGGCTCTAGCTAGGCTCTGATACCACTGTAGGGTTCCTAGGCATCCTAATGAGGTCTCACAAGGCATCAACCATGCCAATTTCAAAAAATCTAGGTGCCGAGAAACCCTAATACGGATCATTGGCTACAGTTTAGGCGAAACTAGAAACTAGTTAACACTTAACTAAGAGAATACGGAAATACAACCTTTGTAGATCCGGTGCTCCACCTCCATAGCTCCGCAATGAAGTCTTCTCGCTGTCCAAAATAAATCCCGGGCTCTAGCGTTGCTTCATCGGAGAATAGGCGAGCTCGGTCGTCGATGTCCATGCCGAGATGATCTACGTCGAGGCATCGCTAAATCAAGCTCCACCTTCACCAAGCCATGAAAACTTGTGAAGGAAACACACTCTACTACTTGGCAAGAGGTAGAGGATGAAGAAATAGGAAGTGGGTAGACTTTAGAATTGGATTTCTCACTCATTTCCATCAATCACCATTGATGAAGCTTGCTTTCTTCATGAAGGAAGATGAAGAAGAAGAAGCTAATTGTTATGATAAGTTTTTCTAAAAAATAGAAAATAAAAGAATACTTATCATAATCAACCATGGTTAAGTGTAGAGAGTGAACTAGGGTTAGTGGAGTGGTTAGGGTTAAGCATGAGACAAAATGGTGACAAAGTCAAAGTGTTCATGAAACTTCATGAATAAAACAAAATTGCCACCATTTTCTCATTTGCTAATTCTTTTTCCAAAAAGAAAAAGATTAATATATAAATAAGGAAATCAAAAACCCTAATCATCCACTTAACTATAGTTTGATACTTTACACTTAACCAAAAAGCATGTATCATCAAACATGATACAATCAAGTGCATAAAATCATATCGCATATGGAATGCGCACACCCGAGTGAGAAAATCCATTCAAAGTGAACCGATACTAGTTAATGCAAAGTAATATATCAAATATATAATTATGCATTAAATCACTAAATCAACACTTGACTCAATGATCCGGTCATGTCGCACATAACCGACAGGTATCATCAGTAACAACTTATCGAATCAACACTTGATCCGATAACCCGGCTATATCGCATATAACCGATCAATGTCACATCGCGAGAATGAAATACGGTATCACATACATGCATCATTCTCGGTCCCGCACATATCTCATATGCGCTCCTATTTCGTTTCGCTTGAGCCAGGAAACCTCTGTGTAGGACTCTAAAGACTCGTCAATACTCCGGCAGCAGATGATGATCATATCAAACACCCACAAGCCGCAAGCGGTCTGCTAAACGTAACGGCCACCCGGGTATTGAGCGATCAGAAGATCGACGAGCAAGCCCACTCACACTCCAGTGAATCCAACCAGTAACACTACCGTACAGTCCGGTCTGATCGTCTGATATGTCGCATATCTCGCCTAGGGGTGGTAAACGTCAGACCCCAATAGCTCGATAAGTCGTGTTGATATGAGGTCTATAACAATTCGAGAAACTACTGGTAACACTTACCAGTAAATCTCAGCAACCCTGGCCAGGGATTTCCTGTTATAGCCAATCGAACACAGCGCAACATCAACTCCCTATACCGGGAGAGACGAATCCCCTCTTATCGCTCATTGCCTCCATGTGACTCGGGACTGTACCCAAAAACCACCGTTTTGCACGCCCTCTTGGACGTGGTAAGATGGAAATCAAAGCACAGTGGGAACCACACAAGACTCTATGATGATCTCGGGTCAACAGACTACTCTGTACCAGTGTCACCAGAGAACTGCCATCTGACGTGAGGTATAATACCATCTGGGAGTTCTCGGCGAGTCCGTCTAGTGTACCCAGTCTCTACTGAGCACCCGTATATCATCTCTGATGTCAAACACCAATGGATATGGGATCATCCATCGCCCATCTGTATGGGTCGAGAAGGTATACGCTAGTCTACTCTGGTATATCGATGCCCCGTCTCGATATACCCACGACTAGGGACTGTGAAGGATATACTTATGGACTACCATGTCCCCACTAGTATGATCCGCATCATAGTCCAGGTAGTCAAGTACACATCATAAGGGCTTTACCAACATGTAACAGAGAGACAATCAGTATACACGTTAAGGTAAAGATCAACCAGATAGCGTACTATCATGTCGAGCAAGAAAGTCCTCCCTATATATGTCCCAGCATCCACTACAATATACATCTTATGTACAGTAATGGCCTCTAGGGCATACATATAACTAACACGAGCTTGTCCGGATTTTTCTTTTAGACATAGGCCGGACAACCCTAAATCTTAACAAACTTAAGATATGGACTCTTCCCTTTCCATATCACATATGAAGTGGTAGACACTGATTTGATTCGAACCTAATTCAATAGGTTTGCGGCTTCTTAAGTGCATAACCTTCAAAAGGAAATAGGTAACTCAGTAGTACTCATCATAGAGCGCACCATATCTCATAGGGTGCGATTGCTCTGCCCTGATACACCGTTGTGCTGTGGTGTATTCAGATGAGTAACACCGAGAGAGAATCTCATTCTCCTTTAGAATAGTCCAAGAATTCCATGCACAAGTATTCTCCTCCCTGATCTTATCATAGGACATAATACTTATACCCGGTTTTTGGTTCTCTACTTCTAACTTATATTCGGTGATTATCTCAAAAGTTTCGGACCTATGTTTCAACAGGAACATATGACTGAGACTTGAGAGATCATCAGAGAATGTAATGAAGTACAAAGAACCGGTCCTGGCATGTGTAGACAGGGGACCTTACATACATCATCATATATCAGTCCCAAGAGTTTACTAACTCTTTCTCTGTTTCCAATAAACAGAGCTATGGTCATCTAATCTTTGTGACATGACTGGCAAGTTTCACAAGATGTAAATTCAAACTGATTTAACTATACATCTAGAATATAACTTAAGCTAGTCGGGTCGCATTGATATGACCTAGTCTACAATACCTCAAGAAGGATTTGTTCATTTCTGAACTCTTCCTCTTGTGTGTGTTCTGTATACTAGGAACTGTAGTTTGATTCAGAACATCAATGCTTTTAGATAACGTGCCTGAACCGATCAAATTTTGATATAGGAAATGTTCAAAACATTATCCAACAATACAAAATTATATCCTTTCTTTACTAATAAAGAGACCGATATGATTTTCTATATCAGGTTCGGTATCTAATAGCATTTGTTCATAATCAATGTATTAGTAATACAGGGTGACAGTGACCAACAGACTTGGCTGCAACACTTGCACCGTTTTCTGTCTCATGAAACTTATCACCCGTTCTTAGTTCTCTACCTTTTTGTCGCCCATGTAACGGATTACATTTGCGGGATCCTGATCCGGTATCTAATACCTAGGACGTAGAGGACACTGAGAAACAGTTCTTTATAATGAACACACCCGAAGGAGATGCATCATATGCACTTTCTTCGTTTGGGCGGCATGGGAATCCTGGTATTCCCCTATTTCCTGCTCGGTCTTATAACAATTATAAGTTGGAGCGGGACCAACGTTCCCCAGCTCAGTATAACAAGCGGGTTCGGTCAATTCATCCATATTATTATCTTGATTAAGGCGTGATATGGTCGCTACCTGGAGAGAGAGAGAAGAAAACACTCTGCGTGCGCTCTTGCAAGATTAGATTGGTTATTTATTTTATCTAATCAGGATGGCTCCCACTGTTTTTATCAAATCTTCCTTCAAACCCTAAAAGGAAAGACTAGCCGGGATTAATTACACTCTACAAGTTCGCCAATCTTTCAGCCAGGCTAGTGTCGGTACTTAGAGGGAGGTTCCCCGTGCATTCGCACGGACCTAATTACAGTAAACCTCGTTTTCCCAGAGGCGTAACCCCGTTGACACCATTCTAGACACTTACTTGATCGGCTAATTGTAAAGTAAAAAACTCTCCCAGGAGTAATAATTACTCGCAGTGGGTATCGAGATCCAATTATCATATAGAAGGTATGCAATCTCATTGCAAATTTCAACACTTGAAACTCCCGATAAAGGTTTTTACCCCTAGCACTTATGACCTTAACTATGGTCAACAAATCATAAGCACTAGTCAAGTTCTACCTGTCATTTCGTGATTAATTAGACCCACCCACATGACCCTTAACTAAGGTCAACAAAGTCACGCGACTGTCCTAACTAATCGCATCATATGCGGTGTAGGAAGACATCACTTAGCTACCGTATATTGTGCCTTGACTATGGTCAACAAACACAGCACGAATACTAAGTACTCTACTTCCTAAAATAACGGAGGGTTGCGGATGGTTTTTATGAAAAACTTTAACGCTTTGAACTTGATCTCGTTGCGGAATCAAATGGTTTTTAAATGGTGTATTTTTGAGGCTTTTCTAGTTTTGCTAAAGGGGTCACTCCCGGTGAAGGGATCGTCGGCCCTTTCCTCATCGAATAAGGTGCAGGATATATCATATATACCGCTATGCAAAGCAGAAACTATAGAAGCAATCAAAAGACAAACCGAGGGTTGTAGCATCTGCCAGTTATTGCTAAAGGAGTCACTCCCGGTGAAGGGATCTCGGTCCTTTCCTTATCGAATAAGGTGCAGGATGTTCTACAAGGAACACCGCGATGCAAAGCAAGAACTGTAGCTACCTGTTTTTATTTTTGAAATTCGATTCCACAACATCTTTTAGGTTTATTTTCTTTCATTAATCTCATTAATGAATGTCCCATCAATTAAGTCCACCTAAACATCACAGATAAATATAACATACGCTTATGCCATCCGCATTCGCCTTGATGTCCCGTCTGCACCGTTAGGTTAGGTAACTAACGGCAGAGCGGGGCAGGGCTAGCGCGGGTGTAAAAGATAAGCAACGTCTATATAATATATTATATAAACTATATACTATATCTATCTGAACATATCACATGATCACATCACAGATAACGCAGCAGAAAATATCATATGAAATATTGGATATACTAGGACGTCCGTGTTTTTAATACGAGCCAGTATAAAACACGGATTCCACGGTCGTGATGAATAGCCAATCCCACACCCCTAGACCACTACGAGAGCGGCAAGCAACCCTACCAATTCTAGGGTTAGGAGACCTGGACTCGACTCCTCGAGATGGTCTCCCACTGGACCCTAGAACCCGGTTACTTGTGCTCCCCTCCTTGGGTCTATCCTAATGCGGAAAAGTAAATAATATACATCAACGGTGACATCTTCCGCAACCTGGAAGTGCCCTAATAAAAGAATATTATATACAAGTTTTTACATGAATGAAAATGAAAAACACTCATCTCACATAAAAACCCCCGGCTATTCAAACACGACGATCCAATATAACATATCCAGCAACACATAACATCACATGTCATCAACGTAAGTAAATATGCCCATCCCAATTGTCGTTGACATATAGCAACGAAACCGGAGATATCACATATTACACTTACGGTCACAGAAAAGAAAGTGTAAAACTACAACAGTTGGAATCCGCAACCTCTTTAGACATCGCATGCCTAATCAAATGAATTCCTTAGACATCGCATGCCTAACAATTATAAACCCCGCATTTTAGTCTCATTATCGAAAACACTTTTCAATATCAAGTCGGGCAATTCAACAAGATTCCCGACATTTTGATCGAATGCTCGTTGCAAACTTTATTAGGCGGCCGCACCCCCGATGCCGTCGACGAAGTGCACCAAGGCGGAACACCGCTACCGCGAGCACCCGAACGGATGATTTTGGCGTCGGGGTTCTCCTACAGTCACTTGGTCGGGGCTATAGGGCATGGCTGTCTATTAAGTTTACCCGGCGAATATCCGCGTACGCTACGTGATTGCGACGGACTTTTGATCGCATCAAAATTCCGTGGCAACCGATCAAGTGAGACTAAAGTACTATGTTTATAACATTCATATTAGTTATCTCATAACTACTTGTGAATTCCAAATATTGTATCACATTCCGGATAAATATAAAATGTTAAACTTTCCGATCGAAGAATCAAACACCCAATTTTTCCCGAAACAGCTCAACACATGAAATAAGTTTAAAAACATCCACTTCATGCCACAGTAGCAACGGTCTAGCCGTAGAAGGGTCAAGCCAACGCCTCACATGTGGCACGCCGTACTACCCCAAACCCTAAGGTTCAAAGGGCAGTTCAAGACGGTCACATAATCGAGTTAAGGTTTGTTGTCTTCTAGAGGGTCCATTGCGTTACTTGCACTAGTTAGAACGTTATTAAACTACGGAAAAATCCAACAATTGGAAATTTCCCGGCCGGAGAAAAAGAGGGTATTTATATCCGGTCGAACTTTTTAACATATTCTAAAATACCCGGAAAAACACATAGACAAAGTTTGACAATCCGATCGAATTTACGAACTCCCAATACAACCCAGAAACTCAACTCTTGAGTAGAAGTTAAATATTTCCTGAAAACACAGCACTAAAATATAGGAATTACTGTACAAAGAAAGTGCCAAGATGCTCCTATATGGCCGCGGAATCGCCGCACATGCCATGCTCGTGCTGCGGTTCCGCGGCCAGGTGGTCGAGTTACGCTCATGTGCTTCACAGTAATTCTTAAAAACGCCTGTTGAATTTTCTGGATATTTTTAATTCACAAAAATCCACTGTTTGGAAAAATGTACAGAGAAGGATTTAGGATTAGGGTTTCGGGTTCAATCGGGTTTCTGACTTCGTCTACACATCGCCTAAGGCTCTAGCTAGGCTCTGATACCTCTGTAGGGTTCCTAGGCACACCCATGAGGCTCTACAACTGATCAAACATGTCTAATTCAAAATTTTCCATGTGCTAAAGAACCCTATACTAGATCGTTACTAGAGGTAAAGGCGAAACTACAAGTTAACAACTTAACTAAAAAGTGAAAGGGGCTACAACCTTTGTAGATCCGGTCCTCCACTTCCTTAGCTCCGTGATGACGTCCCTCCGCCGCGATCATCGGATCTTGGACTCTAGCGATGGTTTCGTCGAAGAAATGATCGAGTTAGGTCGTCGACTTCGATGTCGAAGATGATCTGCGTCGAGGCAACTCAAGATCAAGCTCCATCTTCACTTGGTCATAAAACTTGTGAAGATAATGTAAGTGCATGGCGGCGCCCCGGACGTCAATAAGACGGCCAAATGCGGAAGCGGTGATAAACTTTAATTTTGCGAACTTAGCAAACCGGCACCACCGCGCACTAAACCCCGGATCGGGCCATTAAACTAGATCTAGCTAACAACAAGACGGGTTAGAGATATACCGAATGATCCGAGTCCTCCGGTCTTCTCGTCATCGTCCCGATCTCCCGCGGAAACTCCGGTCGTCGCCTCCTTGCCGGAAGGGCACCACATCGTCTGTATCTTTTACGGGCTCCCACCTCAATACCGAGGCAACTCGGGCATGAAGCTGGCAAGTCGACATGCCCAAGATGTGCTATAGAATGTAGTGTAGAGTGCATGTCTCACTTTGGGGTATTGGTTGCCTTTTGAAGATGGAGGAATGAAGGTATGAAAAATGGTGCTTTCATTTTTCCTTGTATCAAAAATGAGATGAATGAAATTTGCCACACCACCAAAATCAAAGCTCTCTCTACCTCAAAAAAATTGGCCGGCCACATATATATGGTGAGAATGGTGGAGGGTGAACCAAAGATATGAAGGAAGGTGATTGTAGGATAAAGGTGGAAGGTGATCATATACAAACATCATCATCATCAAACTTACATCCAAACCATACCCTTTCATATCATAATAAATGCAAAAGAATGATGTAGAAAAGAATGGTATCAAAAGATGCTCTCATAATAAATCCTTTTGCAATAAACCCCTCCACAAAATGTTATTTGCAAACTTGCAAATAACCCCCTCCATCGGAAAAGTCCGGCCGGGAAAGAACAAAGGAAAACCGGCCGGAACGGAATGCAAACTGGCAACTCCAGAAAACTGGTCCCGTAATAAATCACAGGAAAAACCCCGATACTGTGCATACACACCCGCATCTGTATTCCGTCCGGATACAAATGCAAAGAGACAAAATCTACACTGTACTAAACTAGGATCCGGCTTAAACCAAAGCCGGCTAGTAATATCCGTTCGATCCTGATCCGTGCAATACCGCACGTATCCGATCGAACCTTGCCATATATCTATACGGCCTCTAGTACAAACCGTCCGATCCTGATCCGTGCAATACCGCACGTATCTGATCGGACCCTGCCATATCTCCATACGGCCTCTACAGCGTTTCGCCCGAAAGCTTGAGTAACTGAAAGTGTGGTGGACTCTAAAGACTCGTCAATACTATGGCTGTGGATTTAACCACTAGCACGCCAGAGGTATAAGCCAATACGTAACGGGCCACCAGCTATTGACTAAAAGGGACGTCGATGAGCGAACTCATCCTGACACCCTACTGAGCCTGTCAGTGACAATATCCGTACAGTCCGGTCCGTTCGTCTATGAGCATCGCATGGCGGGCCTAGGGGGTTGGTAAAAGTCAGACCCCCAAAAGCGGTACAAGTCGTGTCGGAGTGTAGCCCAGAACACCCTGAGATACTACTGGAATACCTACCAGTAAATCTCATGCCTTGGCCAAGGACTTCGTGTAATGGCTCTCCTAGACACAGCGCGACCTCACCCCCAATACCGGGAGAGACAAACCCCTGAAGATCCGCTCACTGCCTCCATGTGGCTCGGGACTGTACCCAACTAAAACCTGTTTGCATGACTCCTTTGAGCCGTGGTAGGGTAGTAATCAAAGCACAGTGGGAACTCACACGAGACAAATGACGATCCCCAGGTCGATGAACTAACCTGTACACATGTCACCTGGGAACTGCTATCTGACGTCAGGTATAAGACCAACTAGCATGTTCCCGGCGAGTCCTGTCCGGTGTACTCATAACCCAATGAGCACCTGTATACATCTTAGGTGAACCAACTGACACCAGTGGCTTGTGAGACCGGCCACCGCCCCTCGTCGGGGTCTCGACTGTATACACTAGTCTACTCTGGAGAATCGATGCCCTGTCTCGAAACTCCCACGACTAGGGACCATTTAAGGATGTGCTTATAGACTACCAGCTCCCACGTATATGATCGCCTTCATACTGCCGGCAGTCAAGCAAGAATCCTAGGGGCTCTATCAACATGCAATAGTGACCTGTCAGGTCACCTAAAGCAGTACACGATGATAAAGGTAAACCAGATAGCATACTATCATCTCGAGTAAGACTGTCCTACCGGGATAGGTCCTCCCTCAATCATTGCAATCACGTGCCTGTGATCCAATAATTGACTCTGAGGGCACTATCTCCAACAATCTCCCACTTGCACTCAAGGCTAATTATTGCGATGTCGCATACTCACATCCCGTGTGATACCGAACACCCAACTCCTCTACTAGTCAGTCTCACAAAGCCTGTTTGGAAGACTATTGCGTTCGAGGAATAGCCTCAGTGAGTGGATCCGCTCAGATGTTTCTTTCCATGTCTCTCTATATCTCAAGTTCGCGGAGAAAACCATCTCCCGAAATGAGCAATACCTGTCTTAGAATGTCTGGATGTCTGATGGGACCTAGCTCATAAATGAACTCCAAATCCAAACTTCTTAGTCTGTATCGTCAACTGAACTTAATCAGTATCCTGCGCCATGCCTCCCTCAGTATTGCCTTGGATCACCTGTCCAAAATACTGCCCCTCGTCAGAGGGAAAACTATAACTCTGACAACTTCCTTGTCGTCCATGTCACCTTGGAAGCCTGGAATGATAACTGTCTCCCAAATGAGGCTGTCGTTATCATATCCCTAGAACATCTACTTATGTTCTAAAACTGCTTCCGACTGTTTCTCCAGGATTGGATCAATATCAACTTATTGCATCTTGTGCAAGAATAACATCTGGTGTGGTACTTGACATCTCATGATTGACTCAATTGCCTAAGCAAGTGATCTGCCAATCATGCACATCCCTCTCTACTTTAGTCTATAAGACACCTTTAGAGAGGGTGACTCCATCACCTGCAGGTACACTACCGTGCCAGGAGTCGTCCATTCTAAATACTCATAGAATGCTGTCAAAGTACCCTGATTGGGAAACCACCCAAATCTAGATCTAAAACCATAGATCTAATAACCAGTATGTCTGATATAATGTCCAAGTCCCTTGTGGAGAAACCACTGTGTGACGACCAAAGTATAACCGATCGTAGTATAGGAGTCTCCTTTCCTACTTTGTGTATGTCATCCATAACCCGGATGTGTGACGACCAAAGTATAACCGATCGTAGTATAGGAGTCTCCTTTCCTACTTTGTGTATGTCATCCATAACCCGGATATCACACCCTACTACCTTCTCAACAGATCCATCCCCTATTCTGATGACGTCAAACTTATGACTGTCATATCAGAAATAGATGATCTATCTCCGCTATATCTGCTTTAGTCTATAAATAGACATAAGCCTGATGTCCACCAATGCTTCCGCTGCTCCCACTGACTACGACAACCCTCTGGCAGAGTCATATAGACGTGCACTTCTAAAGCTAGTTTAGAACGACGCTATACTCATCCTCCCACCGGGTCTCGCAGCCTGGAACAACAGCAATGGCAAGTGTGGGTAAACAAGAACTTCCCTGTCACCGTCCTTGAGCCTACCGGAGTACCTCTCGGGTGCCTGAAGTTACCCACCTTATCTGCGGAGTGGCCAATGGAATGTCAAACTAGATTGAATCTTTAGGTTCCTTATCATATCTTCAGTAATCGTTTGCGGTTCTGGAATCACTTCCAGTTCTACCATACTCCCACTACTGTTTTTTGAAAAAATCCATTTTTATTAAAACTGTGGCGAGTCAAGACCAATATCACTATTGATCTTTCTTATGGTAGAAAGTCAACCCTCGTCATAGCCTGGGTCAACCCACAAACAGCCATTACAGAAACGTGCCTTGAGTTATCCAGAGTCTGGTTTTAATCATAAGCCGGACAACTCCCCGTACCTTAACAATGTTAAGATATGAACTGTACTATATCCAATATAGAACCAGAGGCACTGATTTAATTGAACTAGATTCAAATCATGCAGCTATCTCCAGTGCATGTCAACTAAATGGAAGGAGGCCGATCAGCGTTACTCAACTTAGGAATACTTCCAATTATGAGTAACCTGAAAGAGAAGCAATTTCTCTTTATCATTACTATCAACTGAATACCATGCACAAGTATCTACATCTTCGATCACTTTGAAGAATCCCGATACTTGCTATACCTGGTTCTCTACTCTATTCAAATACCTATAACTCCTCAAAACTTAGACCCTGTGTTTCTACGAAACACATGTCTGAAAACTAGAGAAGTTAAAAGTAAACAGAATATAGTATGAGGACCAACCCCTCTTGTCCTAATGGACACTGGACAACATACAATACTCTGTATAAGTCCACTGAGTCTAACAACTCTTTCACTGTGTGTTGTAGGTTGAAAACTGTACTTATGGTTAAGAAGAATTACACTGCTGTTTAATGCTCCTTACCTAACCATCCACTGATATAGGTAAATGTCATCGACATAATATCAAAAGGTATATCTCACTCTATGAAAATAGACGTACAGATATATCAATTTGAAATTGGTGCACAACAGCGGATATTCAAAACCAAATATTTGCCGACCGGCAAACAGCCCAGGTGATCTCCTCAAATATCACCGATTACAACGAATCTCGATATAATGAGGATGATCACCCAATTCCCAATAACTTACTCCCACTCATCATCTGTAAAACCATACAGATGTGAGAATCAAACCTGGTAAATACATACCCTGGAGCAAGTATCTAATCGGGAAATCAGTTTTCTTTTAACAGTACACAGTTGAACTGAAACATTGAAATGTTTCGATGGGGTATCCTGGTATTCCTAGTAATGCCTCTTCCATTATCCAGATTCACAACTATAACCGTATAATTCTTTGCCACCTCTCCAAATCCCTTTATATGTCTTTAGTCATTACCTTCTGCACACCCCTTTAGGCCAATTGGTTTTCTTCCTTCCCTACCGTTCGGCACCAGCCTATGGTTTGGAAGAAGACTATCCAATAAGCATAATGGGTGTACTGTCCTAATCCTACGAGCACTCGCAATGCGAGAGAAGGTGAAGATAAAAGACAACTAAATAAACCTTATTCCTATTTCTCCTGGACCAGAATCCATCCTCGAACTGGAACAAGTTCCTTTCGAGTTCGTATATAACCATACGATGGATTATCCAATAAACTGTGGATCTTCGTAGTGATACGGAGTGTCCTGGAGAAATACAAAGGTGATTTAGGATTGGCGAAGAAATACTTGGTTTGGTCGTGAATATCAGTCGCAATTTACTTTGCCCTCTTACTAATCCCTTGCTTTGTCTTAATCTTAATACCTTCTGCACACCATCGTTATGCTAATTGGTTTTCTTCATTCCCTACCGGTCGGCACCAGCCTAAGGTTTGGAAGAAGACTATCCAATTTGCATAATAGGTGTACTATCTCCTAAACCAAGGAGTACTCACAACTTGAGAGAAGGTAAAAGGGAAAAGACAACTGAATAATCCTATCCGTTTTCTCCAGAACCAGAAACCATCCTCGAATTCCTTCGAGTTCGTATATAACCATACGATGGTTTTGTCCAATGGAAGTGGACGTTCGTAGTAATACGGGGTGTCCTGGAGAAAAGGGTAAAAGTAGGAGTGGCAATGAGGTCTGCAACTCTGACAATCCAAAAGCCAGTGTAAAGAAAGTTCGGTCAACTTGGTCACTGAGTCATAGTCTAGGGTCGGGTCAATGGTCGCTGCCAAAGAGAGAGAGAAAAGAAACACTCAGCGTGCACTCTACCCTAGATCAGAATGGTTACCAATTTATCTAATCAGGAAACCTCCCACTGTACCTCAAACTCTCCTCCAAACCTGAAAGAAGAATTAGTCGGGGTCACCCGAGGAGTAAACCAACTCATCAGTGGGAATCGGGATCCAACTATCATCGCATGATAATGTGACGGAATCCGCTCACGTTATCACACTCCAGAAGGTATGCGCATATCTGGCAAGTTTCAGTTCTTTTGAAACTCCCGATGTGGATTTCTACCCCATGCTCTTATGATCTTGACTTTGGCCAACATATCATAAGTCACATGTCAAGTTCAACCCGTCATTCTCCATGTTAATTTGAATCCACCCGTACCTACCCTTGACTTTGGCCAAAATGGCAGTACGACTGTCCCAAACCAACGCATCTATCTATGCTGCATATGAATACCCAATAGCTACCAATCACTGTGCCTTGACTTTGGCCAACATACACAGCTTGAATACTATTGACTACCCATATGAAACGACGGAGGGCTACGAATGGTTTCTGGCGAAAACCTTTAACGTAATGAACTTGATATCGTTGAAGGAACGGATAGCTTTTTAGAAAATATAGTAACGAAAACCTTCGCTAAAGAGGTCACTCCCGGTGAAGGGATCTCGGCTCTTTCCCCGTAGAATGGGGTGCAGGATATTCCAAATGAATACCACTATGCAAAGCAAAAGTAATCGGTTATAGTGAATTTAATGCCCTGACGCAAACTTCTGTCCAAGGGGTCACTCCCGGTGAAGGGATCTCGGCCCTTGCCTCGTCGACTGAGGAGCAGGATATTCCAAATGAATACCACGATGCAAAACAAAAGTGAACGTCCTTGCAATAACAGCTTTTTGAAAAGTGTTCCAACAACATCAGAATAGGTTTATTTTAACTTGCATTGATCCGAATCAACACAGTCCCATCAATGGATCACACCACAAAGAACGAAAATATACTGACGTACGTATATGCCATCCGCATTCGCCACTGGGTCCCGTCATCACCCGTTAGGTTAGCTAACTAACGACAGAGCGGGGACTGGACTAGCGCAGATGTAAAAACATATACAACATCTACTAATATATATACCAATATATTATATTCGCTCAAGGCGTGATAAGAAATGCAACATCACAGAAATGTACAGCATCACAGAACAATACAGATATCTGGGATCCCCGGGTTTCACAGAGCCGCTACTAAAACCCGACGTTCCCCTGGTCGTGTGGATAGCCTGTGC
This sequence comes from Agapanthus africanus, assembly GCA_030015575.1. Lineage (NCBI taxonomy): Eukaryota > Viridiplantae > Streptophyta > Magnoliopsida > Asparagales > Amaryllidaceae > Agapanthus > Agapanthus africanus. Next base: position 512,691,938 of record JASDDO010000024.1, on the reverse strand, counting down.
AATGAAATCCTAAACCCCTACGGGCGCGGCAAGTTACCCGCCAAAACCTGAAGCGAGGCAGCCCCCTTCAGCACCGTGAATGGACCACCCAGCACTTCACGGAATCCGGTAACTTGGGCACCCCTCCTGGGTCAACCTGTACCCCCTACGAGTGCGGCGAATAGCCCGCCAATTCTAGAGCGAAGCCCTTCCGTCCCAATGCCATGAGATGCGGGCTTGTTGCCCTCCAGAACCCGGCTATCCGTGCACCCCACCGCGGGGTAATACTAGTACAGAAAGTAAAATATACATACAACGGGTACATCGACCGCAACCAGGTCGTGCCCCAAAAGAATAATACAAACAGGCAGTGACGGCAGTCCACATGTCGGACGCTCGCCCCGCAACACCAAATGTACATAATACAACAAAACTGTACTAGCATTGCATCCAGGCTATCCCCCACGACCGATCCGCAACATCACAGCAAAACACAGAACATCAACGTGAAAGTCACGTTCGCAAATCCGTCTAACCGGGCTATAGCAGTTAGACCGGATTTACCGATCGAGTGACATTCACGGTCGCAGATATAATGTAAATACTGTGAAATAATGTGTTTAAAATATCCGATCGATCAAAAATTAACAAGTGGGCCCCCAAGCAATACTGTAGCACTCACAGAAATTCTGGGCCCAATTTTAATATTCCAAAACCCCTATTTTTAGCCCAGAAGCCCACTGCAAAAAAAACGATGACATGATCCCTCATTCATGCGGCGGATCCGCGGCCTCCAGAGTGGTAATGGCCGCGGTTCCGCGGTCGTACGGAGGGATCGTGTTGTCGAATTTTTCCAGTGTTCTTAGAACTTCCTGCACATCATTCTGAGACAACCTGAAAAATTTTTCGAGACCAAAAAATTTCAACAGAAAACTGATGTGAACAAAAATGCAAGTTTTGGAATTTTGGTCGATCGGAAATGTAAAATCACATCAAACAAAGCTAGACGAAGTTAATGGCGAGGCTCTGATACCACTGTAAGTGCACGGCGGCACCCCGGACGTCAATAAGACAGCCAAATGCGGAAGCGGTGATAAACTTTAATTTTGCGAACTTAGCAAACCGGCACCACCGCGCACTAAACCCCGGATCGGGCCATTAAACTAGATCTAGCTAACAACAAGACGGGTTAGAGATATACCGAATGATCCGAGTCCTCCGGTCTTCTCGTCATCGTCCCGATCTCCCGCGGAAACTCCGGTCGTCGCCTCCTTGCCGGAAGGGCACCACATCGTCTGTATCTTTTACGGGCTCCCACCTCAATACCGAGGCAACTTGGGCATGAAGCTGGCAAGTCGACATGCCCAAGATGTGCTATAGAATGTAGTGTAGAGTGCATGTCTCACTTTGGGGTATTGGTTGCCTTTTGAAGATGGAGGAATGAAGGTATGAAAAATGGTGCTTTCATTTTTCCTTGTATCAAAAATGAGATGAATGAAATTTGCCACACCACCAAAATCAAAGCTCTCTCTACCTCAAAAAAATTGGCCGGCCACATATATATGGTGAGAATGGTGGAGGGTGAACCAAAGATATGAAGGAAGGTGATTGTAGGATAAAGGTGGAAGGTGATCATATACAAACATCATCATCATCAAACTTACATCCAAACCATACCCTTTCATATCATAATAAATGCAAAAGAATGATGTAGAAAAGAATGGTATCAAAAGATGCTCTCATAATAAATCCTTTTGCAATAAACCCCTCCACAAAATGTTATTTGCAAACTTGCAAATAACCCCCTCCATCGGAAAAGTCCGGCCGGGAAAGAACAAAGGAAAACCGGCCGGAACGGAATGCAAACTGGCAACTCCAGAAAACTGGTCCCGTAATAAATCACAGGAAAAACCCCGATACTGTGCATACACACCCGCATCTGTATTCCGTCCGGATACAAATGCAAAGAGACAAAATCTACACTGTACTAAACTAGGATCCGGCTTAAACCAAAGCCGGCTAGTAATATCCGTTCGATCCTGATCCGTGCAATACCGCACGTATCCGATCGAACCTTGCCATATATCTATACGGCCTCTAGTACAAACCGTCCGATCTTGATCTGTACAATACCGCACGTATCTGATCGGACCCTGCCATATCTCCATACGGCCTCTACAGCGTTTCGCCCGAAAGCTTGAGTAACTGAAAGTGTGGTGGACTCTAAAGACTCGTCAATACTATGGCTGTGGATTTAACCACTAGCACGTCAGAGGTATAAGCCAATACGTAACGGGCCACCAGCTATTGACTAAAAGGGACGTCGATGAGCGAACTCATCCTGACACCCTACTGAGCCTGTCAGTGACAATATCCGTACAGTCCGGTCCGTTCGTCTATGAGCATCGCATGGCGGGCCTAGGGGGTTGGTAAAAGTCAGACCCCCAAAAGCGGTACAAGTCGTGTCGGAGTGTAGCCCAGAACACCCTGAGATACTACTGGAATACCTACCAGTAAATCTCCTACCTTGGCCAAGGACTTCGTGTAATGGCTCTCCTAGACACAGCGCGACCTCACCCCCAATACCGGGAGAGACAAACCCCTGAAGATCCGCTCACGGCCTCCATGTGGCTCGGGACTGTACCCAACTAAAACCTGTTTGCACGACTCCTTTGAGCCGTGGTAGGGTAGTAATCAAAGCACAGTGGGAACTCACACGAGACAAATGACGATCCCCAGGTCGATGAACTAACCTGTACACATGTCACCTGGGAACTGCTATCTGACGTCAGGTATAAGACCAACTAGCATGTTCCCGGCGAGTCCTGTCCGGTGTACTCATAACCCAATGAGCACCTGTATACATCTTAGGTGAACCAACTGACACCAGTGGCTTGTTAGACCGGCCACCGCCCCTCGTCGGGGTCTCGACTGTATACACTAGTCTACTCTGGAGAATCGATGCCCTGTCTCGAAACTCCCACGACTAGGGACCATTTAAGGATGTGCTTATAGACTACCAGCTCCCACGTATATGATCGCCCTCATACTGCCGGCAGTCAAGCAAGAATCCTAGGGGCTCTATCAACGTGCAATAGCGACCTGTCAGGTCACCTAAAGCAGTACACGATGATAAAGGTAAACCAGATAGCTTACTATCATCTCGAGTAAGACTGTCCTACCGGGATAGGTCCTCCCTCAATCATTGCAATCACGTGCCTGTGATCCAATAATTGACTCTGAGGGCACTATCTCCAACAGATAACACACTCTACTACATGTCAAGTGGTAGAGGATGAAGAAATAGGAAGTGAGTTCACTTTAGAATTGGATTTCTCACTCTTTTGATCATGGCACCATTGGAGGTAGCAAGGTTTCTTCTTCTTGAAGAAGAAGAAGAAGAAAAAGAATATGATAAGAATAATAAAATCAATTGAAGAATAATAATAAATCAAGTGATCTTATCATAATGCAACCATGGGTGAGGTAACTAGTGTAGAGACTAAACTGGGGTTTAAGTGAATGGTTAGGTTAAGAAAAAAACAAAATGGTAGATAAAGCTAAGAAGCTTCATGAAGCTTAAGCAAGAAACAAAGTTAGCCACCATTTCATTTTTGCCAAAAGGAATAAAGAAAATAAATAAAATGAATAAGTGAATAATTCAAAAACTTAACCATTAACCTAAACATGGTGTATAGCATACACTCACCCAAGTTTGCATGTATCATCAAACATGATACAAACTAGTGCACAAAACTATATCATATATACAATGTGCATATCAAGTGAGAAAATCCATCTTAAGTGAACTATTACTAGTTAATGTAAAGTAATATATCAAATATATAATTATACATTAAATTATTAAATCAACCTTTGATTTAATGATCCGGTCATACTGCATATAACCGACTAATATCAAGTGTATCAATGTATCGAATCAACACTTGATTCGGTAACCCGGCTATATCATATATAAGCTGCCGATGATACAAATCGCGAGAATAGAATACAGTATCACATACTGGTATTATTCTCGGTCCCGCACATATCTCATATGCGCTCCTATTTCGTTTCGCTTGAGCCAGGAAACCTCTGTGTAGGACTCTAAAGACTCGTCAATACGCCGGCAGCAGGTGATGATCATATCAAACACCCACAAGCCGCAAGCGGTCTGCTAAAAGTAACGGCCACCCGGGTATTGAGCGATCAGAAGATCAACGAGCAAGCCCGCTCACACTCCTGTGAATCCAACCAGTAACACTTACCGCACAGTCCGGTCTGTTCATCTGATATGTCGCATATCTCGCCTAGGGGTGGTAAACGTTAGACCCCAATAGCTTGATAAGTCATGCCGACGTAAGGTCCATAACAATCTTGAAACTACTGATAACTCTTACCAGTATATCACGACAACCCTGGCCAGGGATTTCCAGTTATGGCCAGTCGAGCATAGCGCAACATCAACCCCCAATACCGGGAGAGACAAATCCCCTCCTATCGCTCATTGCTTCCATGTGAATCGGGACTGTACCCAAAAACCACCTGTTTGCATGATTCAGTAGAGCCGTGGTCGGGTGGAAATCAAAGCACAGTGGGAGACACACAAGACTCTATGACGATCTCGGATCAACAGACTAAGCTGTACCAGTGTCACCAGAGAACTGCCATCTGACGTTAGGTATAATACCATCTGGGAGTTCTCGGCGAGTCCGTTCAGTGTACCCAGTCTCCACTGAGCACCCGCATACCATCTCCGATGTCAAACACCAATGGATATGGGATCATCCATCGCCCATCACATGGGTCGAGAAGATATACGCTAGTCTACTCTGGAATATCGATGCCCCGTCTCGATATTCCCACGACTAGGAACAATGAAGGATGTGCTCATTGACTATCCAGGCCCCACTAGTATGATCTTCATCATAGTCCTAGAAGTCGAGTACACATCCTAAGGGCTTTATCAACATGTAACAGAGAGACTGAAAGTATACATGTTAAGATAAAGAGCAACCAGATAGCGTACTATCATGTCGAGCAAGAAAGTCCTACCTATATATGTCCCAGCATCCACTACAATATACATCCTATGTACAGTAATGGCCTCTAGGGCATACATATAACTAACAGCAATTGGTGATATTTAAGGAAATCGCCTGGGTTGTTGCCGGACGGCAAATATTTGGTTTTGAATATCCCTTGTTATGCACCAATTTCAAACTGATATATCTGTACGTTTATTTTATAAAGCGAGATATAACTTTTTGAAATTATATCGATGGCATTTACCTATATCAGTTGATGGTTAGGTAAGGAGCATTTAACAGCGGTGTAATTCTTCATAACCATAGTACAGTTTTCAACCTACGACGCACAGGGTTTGAGTTATTCAACTCAGCGGACTTCTACAAAGTATTGTATGTTGTCCAATGCCCCTTAGGACAGAGGGGTTGGTAGTCGTACTATATTCTGTTTACTTATGACTTCTCCATTTTAGACATGTGTTTCATAGAAATACAGGGTTTAAGTTTTGAGAAGTTATAGGTACAAGAATAAAGTAGAGAACCAGGTGTCACAAGTTTCAGGATTCTTCAAGGTGATCGAAGATGTAGATACTTGTGTTTGGTATTCAGTTGATAGTAATGGTTTCGAGAAACTTGTTTCTCTTTCAGGTTACTCATAATTGGATGAACTCCTAAGTCAAGTAATGCTGATTAGCCTCTCTCCATTTAGTTGACATGCACTGGAAACAGATGCATGATTTGAATCTGGTTCCAATTAAATAAGTGCCTCTGTTTCTATATGGTATATAGAATGGTTCATATCTTAACGATGTTAAGGTACGGGGAGTTGTCCGGCTTATGCTTAAAACCAGACTCCGGATAACTCAAGGCACGTTTCTGTAATGGCAGTTTGTGGGTTAACCCGGGCTTTGATGAGGGTTGACTTTCTACCATCTGGAAGATCAATAGTGATAATGTTCTTGACTCTCCACAGATTTAGTAAAATGGACTTTTTTAGAAAATAGTAGTGGGAGTATGGTAGAACTGGAAGTAATCCAGAACCACAAACGATTACAGAAAATTTAATAGGACCTAAAGATTCAATCAGGTTTGATATTCCATTAGCCACTCCGCAGATATGGTGGGTAACCTCAGGCACCCGAGAGGTACTCCGGTATTCTCAAAGACGATGACAGGGAGGTTCTTGTTTACCCAGACTTGCCATTACTGCTGTTCTAGACTATGAGACCCGACAGAAGGATGAGTACAGCGTCATTCTAAACTAACTTTAGAAGTGCACGTGTATATGATTCTGCCAGAGGGTTCTTGTGGTCAGTGGGAGCAGCAGAAGCATAGTGGACAAGTAGCTTATGTCTATTTATAGACTAGAGCAGATATAGCGGAGATAGATCATCTATTTTTTGATGTGACAGTCATGGGCTTTGACTTCATCAGAATAGGGGATGGATCTGTTAAGAAGGTAGTAGGGTGTGATGTCCTGGTATTTGGATGACATACACATAGCAGGAAGTGAAATTCCTACACTACGATCGGTTATACTGTGGTTATCATACAGTAGTTTCTCCACAAAGGATATGGATATAATATCAGACATTCTGGTTACTAGATCTATAGTTTTAGATCTAGATTTGGGTAGTTTCCCAATCTGGGTACTTAGACAGTATTCTAAAGATATTTAGAATGAAGGACTCCTGGTATGGTGGTGTACCTGCAGGTGATGGAGTCACCCTCTCTAAACGTGTCTTACAGACTAAAGGGGAGAGGGATGTGCAAGATTGGTAGATCACTTGCTTAGGCAATTGAGTTGATCATGAGATGTCAAGTACCACACCTGATATTGTTTTTGCACTAGCTTCAATAAGTTGATATTAATCCAATCCTGGAGAAATATTCGGAAGCAGTTTTAGAACATAAGTGAATGTTTTAGGGATTTGATAACGGCAACCTCCTTCGGGAGACGGTTATCATTCCAGGCTTCCAAAGTGACCTGGATGACAGAGTGACTGTCAGAGTTATGGTTTTCCCTCTTACGAGGGGCAGTAGTTTGGACAGGCGGTCCAAGAGGATACTGAGGGAGGCATGGTGCAGGATACTGATTAAGTTCAGTTGACGATACAGTCTAAGAAGTTTGGATTTGGAGTTCACTTGTGAGCTAGGTCCCATCAGATATCCAGACATATTCTAAGACAGGTATTGCTCAATTCGGGAGATGGCTTTCTCCGCGAACTTGAGATTAAGAGAGACATAGAGAGAAACATCAGGGCGGATCCACTCACTGAGGCTATTTCTCGAACACAATAGTTTTACAAACGAGCTTTGTGAAACTGATTAGTAGAGGAGTTGGATGTTCGGAATCATACGGGATGTGAGTATGCGACATCGCAATAATCAGCCTTAAGTGCAAGTGGGAGATTGTTGGATATAGTGCCCTCAAAGTCAATTATTGGATCGCAGGCACGTGATTGCAATGATTGAGGGAGGACCTATACCGGTAGGACAGTCTTACTCGAGATGATAGTATGCTATCTGCTTTATCTTTATCATCGTGTGCATGCTTTAAATGACATTACAGATCACTATTACACGTTGATAGTGTAGGGTTCCTAGGCATGCTAATGAGGTCTCACAAGGCATCAACCATGCCAATTTCAAATTTTACAAGTGCCGAGAAACCCTAATACGGATCGTTAACTAGAATTTTAGGCGAAACATGCAACTAGTTAACAACTTAACTAATAGAACGGAAATACAACCATTGTAGATCCGGTCCTCCACCTCCATAGCTCCGTGTAGACATCCCTCCGCTGTACAAATCGGATCTTGGACTCTAGTGTCGGCTTCATCGGATAAATAGGCAGGCTAGGTCATCGACTACGATGCCGAAGGTGATCTACGTCGAGGCATCACAAGATCAAGCTCCCACTTCACCAAGTCATGAAACTTGTGAAGAAAACACCCTATACAACTTGGCAAGTGGTAGAGGATGAAGAAATAGGAAGTGGGTTCACTTTAGAATTGGATTTCTCACTCATTTTCTCAAGTTGCCATTGTTGATAGCAAGCTTTTCTTCATGTGAAGAAGAAGAAGAAGATGAAGTATATTATGATAAGTTGTTTTTAAATAGAAAAGAAAATCAATACTTATCATAATATAACCATGGTCAAGTGTAGAGAATGAACTAGGGTTAAGTGGAGTGGTTAGGGTTAAGCATGAGACAAAATGGTCACTTAGTCAAAGCTTCATGAAGCTTCAAGATGCAAACAAAGAAAGCCACCATTTTCTCTTTATGCCATTTATTTTCCAAAAAAGAATAAATAAATAAATAAATAAGAAAATAAAACCCTAACCATTCATATAACCATGGTTTAATCTTTACACAAACCCAAGTAAACATGTATCATCAAACATGATACAAACTTGTGCACAAAAAATATATCACATATACAATATACACAAACAAGTGAGAAAAACCATTTAAAGTGAACCAATACTAGTTAATGCAAAGTAATATATCAAATATATAATTATGCATTAAATCATTAAATCAACACTTGATTTAACGATCCGGTCATATCACATATAACCGACTAATATCCATAGTAACAACTTATCGAATCAACACTTGATCCGATAACCCGGCTATATCGCATATAACCGATCAATGTCACAAATCGCGAGAATCGAATACAGTATCACATGCTGGTATTATTCTCGGTCCCGCACATATCTCATATGCGCTCCTATTTTGTTTCGCTTGAGCCAGGAAACCTCTGTGTAGGACTCTAAAGACTCGTCAATACGCCGGCAGCAGGTGAAGATCATATCAAGCACCCACAAGCCGCAAGCGGTCTGCTAAACGTAACGGCCACCCGGGTATTGAGCGATCAGAAGATCGACGAGCAAGCCCGCTCATACTCCTGTGAATCCAACCAGTAACACTTACCGTGCAGTCCGGTTTCGTCGTCTGATATGTCGTATATCTCGCCTAGGGGTGGTAAACGTCAGACCCCAACAGCTCGATAAGTCGTGTCGATATGAGGTCTATAACAGTTCGAGAAACTACTGGTAACACTTACCAGTAAATCTCAGCAACCTTGGCCAGGGATTTCCGGTTATAGCCAATCGAACACAGCGCAAAATCAACCCCCTATACCGGGAGAGACGAATCCCCTCCTATCGCTCATTGCCTCCATGTGACTCGGGACTGTACCCAAAAACCACCGTTTTGCATACCCTCTTGGACGTGGTAAGGTGGAAATCAAAGCACAGTGGGAACCACACAAGACTCTATGACGATCTCGGGTCAACAGACTACTCTGTACCAGTGTCACCAGAGAACTGCCATCTGACGTAAGGTATAATACCATCTGGGAGTTCTCGGCGAGTCCGTCCAGTGTATCCAGTCTCCACTGAGCACCCGTATATCATCTCTGATGTCAAACACCAATGGATATGGGATCATCCATCGCCCATCTGTATGGGTCGAGAAGGTATACGCTAGCCTACTCTGGTATATCGATGCCCCGTCTCGATACACCCACGACTAGGGACCTTGAAGGATGTACTTATGGACTACCATGTCCCCACTAGTATGATCCGCATCATAGTCCAGGTAGTCAAGTACACATCCTAAGGGCTTTACCAACATGTAACAGAGAGACAATCAGTGTACACGTTAAGGTAAAGATCAACCAGATAGCATACTATCATGTCGAGCAAGAAAGTCCTCCCTAAATATGTCCAAGCACTCACTACAATATACATCCTATGTATAGTAATGGCCTCTAGGGCATACATATAACTAACAATCTCCCACTTGCACTAGGGCCATCTGATAGCAGTGGTTGAAGTATCTCATACTCAACCATCCCATAAAAGTCTCTCTCTGGGAAAAGGCCTTTGTGAGTGGATCCGCCGTGTTGTCCTCTGAGTCTACTCTTCTAACCTCGATCACCCTGGAGATCAACTATCTCCATGATCAGGTGATACTGCCTTAGAATATGTCTGGATCATTGATGGGACGAACGTTCCTTGGCATAAGCCACAACTCCATTGTCACACAATGGGAGGAACTAAGTTCATCTCATGAACAAATATACATCCAGACTGCCTCTTTGGTAGCATCTTAAGTAGCGATGTATCGAGCCTTTATCGTCTAGTATGCCACAGTATCTAGCTTGGAACTCTTCCAACATACCGTCCCTTTACAGAGGGTAAAGACAATGCCTGTGACTGACATTCAGTCATCCTTATCACCCTGGAACCTTTCCAGTGATTCTCCCCAGGATCGGTTGATACCATCTCACTACAACTTGTGAGAATCCTAACATCCAATTAGATCTATCTCATAGATCCAAAACCCAGGATTTAGGAGGTATCACTTTGATCCTATATGGAGAATCATTGTGATAAGCGGAGATTGACCGAGCGTAGCATAGGAAACTCCTTCCCTATCAAGAGTATGTCATCCACGTACTCTAAGAGGATCATCACTATACTCCCTACTACCTTTTTGTATATACAAGGTTCATCTACCATTTTGATGATGTTAAACTCTTTGACTAACACATCAAAACAGATGTTCCAACTCCGCGATACCTGCTTTATCCTATAAAGCATCTTGTACACGTTTCCGCTGCTCCCACTGTCTACGAAGCCCTCTGGCTGTGTACTTATAGACGTTCTCTTCTAAAACATCATTTAGAAAAGCAGTCATGGCACCCAACCGCCAGATATCGTAGTCATGGTATGTAGCCGTGGCAAGTAGGATCTGGATGGACTTAAGCATAGCCACTTGAAAAGGTTTCATCATAATCCACGCCTGGTCGATGACGAAAACCTTTAACAAGTCAAGCTTCGAAAGTCTCAACTTTTCCATCTACACCAAGTAATCTTCTCAAGATATACTTGCTCCTGATGGGGATTTAACCCTTCAGATATAGCAGCCAAAGTCCATACTTTGTTGGTGTACTTGGATTCCATATCAGATCGCTAAGCATCCAGCCATTCTTACAGAGTCCCACTCCTGATGGCCAGCTCGAAACTAGTTGGGTCATCATCTCATGATGCAATCCTCGTTCCCACTGTCATAGAGTAACCGAAGTATCTCTCAGGCGGGTGAGGAACCTTACTAGATCGGCGGAGAGGCTGAGGTTCGTTGGTAACTATTGAATCCTTTGGTTCTTTCAAATCATCAGCTGCAGTTTGTATAGCTGGAACCTTTCAGTTCTACATAACAGATCTTTCCTCAAGCTTGTCCGGATTTTGCTTTTAGACATAGGCCGGACAACCCCAAATCTTAACTAACTTAAGATATGGGCTCTTCCCTTTCCATATCACATATGAAGTGGTAGGCAACTGATTTGATTCGAACCCTAGTCAATAGGTATGCAGCTTCTCAAGTGCATAACTCCCAAAAGGAAACAGGTAACTCAGTAGTACTCATCATAGAGCACACCTTATCATATAGGGTGTGATTGCTCCGCCCCGATATACCATCGTGCTATGGTGTATACGGAGGAGTAATGCCAAGAGAGAATCTCATTCTCCTTTAGAATGGTCCAGGAATTCCATGCTCAAGTATTCTCCTCCTTGATCTCATCAAAGGACATAATACTTATACCCGTATTGGTTCTCTACTTCTAACTTATATTCTGTGAATATCTCAAAAGGTTATGACTTGTGTTTCAACAGGAACATAGGTCTGAATCTCGAAAGATCGTCAGAGAATGTAATGAAGTATAAAGAACCGGTCTTGGCATGTGCAGACAGGGGACCTTTCATACATCAACATGTATCATCCCAAGAGTTCACTAACTCTTTCTCCGTTTCCAGTAAACGGAGCTATGGTCATCTTATCTCTGTGACATGACTGGCAAGTTTCATAAGATGTAAATTCAAACTGATTTAAATATGCATCTGAAATGTAACTTAAGCTAGTCGGGTCGTATTGATATGACCTAGTCTACAATACCTCAAGAAGGATTTGTTCATTTCTGAACACTTCCTCTTGTGTGTGTTCCATATACTAAGAACTGTAGTTTGATTTAGAACATCAATACTTTTAGATAACGTGTCTGAACCGATCAACTTTTGATATAAGAAATGTTCAAAACATATCCAACAATATCATTTCTTTACTAATAAAGAGACTGATATGATTTTGTATATCAGGTTCGGTATCTAATAACATTCGTTCAGAATCAATGTATTTGGAATACAGGGTGACAGTGACCAACAGACTTGGCTGCAACACTTGCCCCGTTTTCTGCCTCATGAAACTTATCACCCGTTCTCAGTTTTTCTACCTTTTCGCAGCCCTATGTAACAGATTACATGTCTGGGATCCTGATCCGGTATCATATACCCAGGATGCGGAGGATACTGAGAAACAATTCTTTGTAACGAACACACCCGAAGATGATGCATCAGCATGCACTCTCTTCGTTTGGGCGGCACGGGAATTCTGGTAATCCCCAATTTCCTGCTCTGTCTTATAACAATTATAAGTTGGAGCGGGACCAACGTTCCCTAGCTCAGTATAACAAGTGGGTTTGGTCAATATTCCGTATTATTATCTTGATTAAGGCGTGATATGGTCGCTACCTGGAGAGAGAGAGAAGAAAACACTCAGCGTGCGCTCTTTCAAGAATAGATTGGTTATTATTTTATCAAATCAGGATGGCTCCCACTGTTTTAATCAAATCTTCCTTCAAACCCTAAAAGAAAAGTATAGCCGGGATTAATTACAAACTACAAGTTCGCCAATCTTTCAGCCAGGCCAGTGTCGGTACTTTGAGGGAGGTCCCCCGTGCTTTCGTACGAACCTAATTAATGTAAACCTCGTTTTCCCAGAGGCGTAACCTCGTTAACACGTTTCTAGACACCTACTTGATCGGCTAATTGTAATGTGTAAAACTCTCCCAGGAGTAACTCTTACTCACAGCGGGTATCGGGATCCAACTATCTCATAGAAGGTATGCAATCTCATTGCAAATTTCAACACTTGAAATTCCCGATAATTTTGCCCCTAGCGTCCTATGACCTTGACGCAGGCCAACAAACCATAGTGCGCTAGTCAAGTTCAACCCGTCATTTACTGATTGAATTAAATGCACCCGCACGACCCTTGACGCAGGCCAACAAAGTCACACGACTACCCTAATCCAATTTGCATCATATGCATAAGCAGATAAATACTAGTTAGCTACCGCACACTACGTCTTGACGGAGGCCAACAAACGTAGCACGAATACTAACTAGAACTTATCTGAAATGACAGAGGGCTACGACAGGTTTTTCTGAAAACCTATTGCGTAATGAACTTGATATCGTTGTAGAATCAAATGATTTTAAAATGGAGTGTTTTTGAAGTTTTTCTAGTTTTTCTAAAGGAGTCACTCCCGGTGAAGGGATCGTCGGTCCTTTCCTCGTCGAATGAGGTGCGGGATATATCATATATATCGCTGTGCAAAGCAGAAACTATAGAAGCTATCAAAAGACAAACCGAGTGTGTAGCATCTGCCAGTTATTGCTAAAGGAGTCACTCCCGGTGAAGGGATCTCGGTCCTTTCCTCATCGAATAAGGTGCAAGATATATCACATATACCGCTGTGCAAAGCAAGAACTGTAGCTACCTGTTTTATTTTGAAATTCGATTCTACAACATCTTAGGTTTCTTTTTATTTCATTAATCATATTAATGAAGTCCCATCATTTAAGTTACCTAAACATCACAGATAAATACGACGTACACTTATGCCATCCGCATTCGCCTCGATGTCCCCTCATGAACCGTTAGGTTTGTAGGGTTCCTAGGCACGCTAATGAAGTCTCACATGGCATCAACCATGCCAAGTTTAAATTTTATGAGTGCCGAGAAACCCTAATACGGATCGTCGACTAGAATTTTAGGCGAAACAATAAACTAGTTAACAGCTTAACTAAAAGAAGAAAGCTACAACCTTTGTAGATCCGGTTATCCACTTCCTTAGCTCCATGTAGTCGTTCCCTCGCTGTCCATCTCGAATCCCGAACTCTCTCATCGGCTTCATCGGAGAAATGAGCGGACTAGTCGTCGGCTTCGATGCCGAAGATGATCTACGTCGAGGCTACACTGGATCAAGCTCCGACTTCACCTAGTTGTGAAACTTGTGAAGAAAACACCCAAAACCACTTGGCAAGAGGTAGATGATGAAGAAATAGGAGGTGGGTTCACTTTAGAATTGGATTTCTCACTTTAGAACTCAATATCCCATTAATGGAGTCTAGTTTTCTTTCTTGAAGAAGAAGGAGAAGATGAAGATAGAATATGATAAAAGTATTTTCATAATATAAAAGAAATCAATACTTATCATATCCTAACTAAGGTCAAGTGTAGAGAATAGACCATGGTAAATGGGAATGGTTAGGGTTAAGCATGAAGACAAAATGGTCTCTTTAGTCAAAGCTTCATGAAGCTTCAACAAGCTTCATGATAAAAAGAAACCATTTTGTTTTCTTTTATCTATTTAAGTAAATAAAGAATGGATAAATAAATGAGTGAATAAATCAAAACCCTAACCATTATCATAACCACGGTACAATTCTTTACACAAAGCCAATATTCATGCATCATCAAACATGATACAATCAAGTGCACAAAAGTATATCACATATACAACTTGTGAACTTCAAGTGAGAAAATCCATTTAAAGTGAACCAATACTAGTTAATGCAAAGTAATATATCAAATATATAATTATACATTAAATCATTAAATCAACATTTGATTCAATGATCCGGTCATGTCGCACATAACCGACTAGTATCCAATGTATCGATTTATCGAATCAATGATTCGATAACTAGGTCATATCGCATACAACCAATCGAAACATTCATCGCGAGAATGAAATGCGGTATCACATACACGCATTATTCTCGGTCCCGCACATATCTCATATGCGCTCCTATTTCGTTTCGCTTGAGCCAGGAAACCTCTGTGTAGGACTCCAAAGACTCGTCAATACGCCGGTAGCAGATGATGATCATATCAAGCACTCACAAGCCGCAAGCGGTCTGCTAAACGTAACGGCCACCCGGGTATTAAGCGATCAGAAGATCGACGAGCTAGCCCGCTCACACTCCTGTGAATCCAACCAGTAACACTTACCGTACAGTCCTGTCTGTTCGTCTGATATGTCGCATATCAAGTCTAGGGGTGGTAAACGTCAGACCCCAATAACCGATAAGTCGTGCCGATGTGAGGCTCATAACGGGTCGAGAAACTACTGGTAACACTTACCAGCAAATCTCTGATCAGCCCTGGCCAGGGACTTCCCTGTCACGGCCTATCGAGCACTGCGCAACATCAACCCCCAATACCGGGAGAGACGAAACCCCTCCTATCACTCATTGCCTCCATATGACTCGGGACGGTACCCAAAGACCACCGTTTTGCACGCCCTCATGGACGTGGTAAGGTGGAGATCAAAGCACAGTGGGAATCACACAAGACTGTATGACGATCTCGGGTCTACAGACTAACCTGCACAAGTGTCACCTGAGAACTGCCATCTGACGTGAGGTATAATACCATCTGGGAGTTCTCGGCGAGTCCGTCCAGTGTACCCAGTCTCCACTGAGCACCCGTACACCATCTCTGATGTCAAACACCAATGGATATGTGATCATCCATCGCCTATCTCATGGGTCGAGAAGCGTATACGCTAGTCTACACTGGTATATCGATGCCCCGTCTCGATACACCCACGACTAGGGACCTTGAAGGATGTACTTATGGACTACCATGTCCCCACTAGTATGATCTGCATCATAATCCAGGCAGTCAAGTACACATCCTAAGGGCTTTACCAACATATAACTATAAGACAGTTTAAAGAGACTAGTGTACATGTTAAGATAAAGAGCAACCAGATAGCATACTATCATATCGAGCAAGAAAGTCATCTCTATATATGTCCAAGCATCCAATATAATATACATCATCTATACAATACTGGCCTCTAGGGCATACATACAACTAACAATCTCCCACTTGCACTAGGGCTAGCTGCTGTAGTATCGCATACCGAGCATCCCGAAGAGTCTCTCAAACTGTATCTGGGGAATGGCCTTCGTGAGTGGATCCGTCGTGTTGTTCTTCTTGTCAGCCCTCCTGACCTCGATCTCCTGGCGATCAACGATCTCCCGGATCAGGTGATACCGCCTCAGAATATGCCTGGATCGCTGATGGGACCTGGGTTCCTTGGCCAAAGCCACCACTCCATTGTTATCGCAATACAAAGGTATTGGATGCTCAATGGATGGAACCACTCCAAGTTCAGTAATGAACTTCTTGATCCAGACAGCCTCTTTAGCAGCATCGTTGGCAGCGATGTATTCAGCCTCCATCGTCAAGTCTGCCACGGTTTCCTGCTTGGAACTCTTCCAGCTAACCGCCCCTCCGTAAAGGGTAAAGACAAATCCCGACTGCAACTTAGAGTCGTCCTTATCACTCTGGAAGCTCGAATCGGTAAAGGACTCCACTTGGAGTTCTCCGTTACCATACACCAAGAGCATCTCTTTAGTCCTTCGCAAGTACTTGAGAATGCTCTTCACAGCTGTCCAGTGACTCTCTCCAGGATCAGCTTGATACCTGCTCACTACACTTAGTGAGTATGCTACATCGGGTCTGGTACATAGCATCGCATACATGATAGAGCCTACAGCCGAAGCATAGGGTATCCCTTGCATGCGAGCTCTCTCCAAATCAGTCTTGGGAGACATCTCTTTGGAGAGAGTGACTCCAGAGATCGTGGGCAAGTTCCCACACTTGGATTCTTCCATACTAAACCTCTTTAGTATGGTGTCAATGTACCTGGATTGGGACAATCCCAATATCCGTTTGGATCTATCTCTATAGATCCTGATTCCCAATATGCAGGAGGCATCACCAAGATCTTTCATTGAGAATCTTTGTGATAAGAAGAGCTTGACCGATTGCAGCATAGGAATATCATTTCCTATCAAGAGTATGTCGTCCACGTACAATACGAGGAAGACCACCTTACTCTCTGCTACCTTCTTGTAGATACAAGGTTCATCTGGGTTTTTGACGAAATCAAACTCTTTGATAACGACGTCAAAGCAGATGTTCCAACTCCGCGATGCTTGCTTTAATCCATAAATGGATTTAAGCAGCTTGCACACCTTCCCGCTGCTCCCACTGTCTACGAAGCCCTCTGGCTGAGTCATGTACACGCACTCTTCTAAATCACCGTTTAGAAAGGCGGTCTTAACATCCATTTGCCAGATTTCGTAGTCATGATATGCAGCGATGGCAAGTATGATCCGGATGGATTTAAGCATAGCCACTGGAGAAAAGGTTTCGTCATAGTCCACACCTGGTCTTTGACGAAAACCCTTTGCTACAAGTCTAGCTTTGAAAGTCTCCACTTTCCCATCTACACCAAGTTTTTTCTTGAAGATCCACTTGCTCCCGATGGGTTTTACCCCTTCAGGAGCAACTTCCAAAGTCCATACTTTGTTGGTGTACATGGATTCCATCTCGGACCGCATAGCATCCAGCCATTTCACTGAGTCCCTACTCGTGATGGCCTGCTCGAAGCTAGTTGGGTCATCATCCTCCATGATGCAATCCTCGCTTCCACCGTCAATGAGAAAGCCGTAGTATCTCTCAGGTGGACGAGATACCTTACTAGATCGGCGGAGAGGCTGGGGTTCGTCGAGTTCTACTGAATCCTCTGGTTCTACCAAGTCTTCTGTTACAGTTTGTGTTGCTGGAACTTCTTCCAGTTCTACCTCAATGCTACTTGTCTGTTTCATAAGAAAACTCTTTTCTAAGAAAGTGGCATGTCGAGAAACAAACACTTTTTGTTTCTCGGAGTGGTAGAAGATATACCCTCGCGAATGTTTGGGATATCCAACAAACTTACATAGAACAGACCTTACCTCGAGCTTGTCCGGATTTTGTGTTTTAACATAGGCCGGACAACCCCATATCTGAATAAAATTAAGACATGGTCTCTTGCCATTCCATATCTCATATGGAGTGGTAGGCACTGATTTGGTTGGAACTCTATTCAATAGGTATGCAGCAGTCTCCAGTGCATATCCCCAGAAGGAAGTAGGTAACTCAGCTGCACTCATCATAGAGCGCACCATATCTAATAGGGTGCGATTTCTCCGCTCCGATACACCATTGTGCTGTGGTGTATAAGGAGGAGTAAGCTGAGAGAGAATCCCATTCTCTTTTAGATAATCTCTGAATTCGTTACTTAAGTATTCTCCTCCTCGATCAGATCGAAGGATCTTAATACTTTTGCCCGTTTGGTTCTCTACTTCTTGTTTATATTCTCTAAATTTCTCAAAAGCTTCTGATTTGTGTTTCATCAGGAACACATATCCGAATCTAGAGAGATCGTCAGTGAATGTAATGAAGTATGAAGAACCATCCCTGGCATGTGTAGACATGGGACCGCATACATCACTATGTATTAGTCCCAAGAGTTCGGTAACTCTTTCTCCGTGTCCAGTAAACGGAGTTTTGGTTATCTTACCTTTGAGACATGACTGGCAAGTGTCATAAGATGAAAATTCAAACGAATTTAAATATCCATCCTTATGCAACTTAGCTAGTCGTGTCGCATTGATGTGACCCAGTCTATAATGCCACAAGAAAGATTCGTTCAGTTCAGAACTCTTCCTCTTGTGTGTGCTTTGTAAATTGAGGATTGTATTTTGATTAAGAATGAATATGCCATTATACATCGAGCCTGATGCAATCAACTTTTGATCTAGGAATATGTTCATAACATTATCCTTTACTACAAAATTATATCCTTCTTTACTTAATAAAGAAACTGATATAATGTTGCACATCATGTTCGGTATATAATAGCATTCATTTAGAATCATTGTATCACCACTTGGTAATACTAGGTGATATTCGCCAACTGCTTTGGCAGCAACATTTGCCCCATTCCCAACTTGAACGGAATGATCACCTTTTCCCAGTTCTCTACCTTTCCGCAGCCCATGTAACATCTTACATATGTGGGATCCTGATCCGGTATCTAATACCCAGGACGTAGGGTGAACTGAGAAACAGTTCTCAATGACAAACACACCCGAAGATGATGCATCAACATGCATGTTCTCCATTTGGGCGGTGTGAGAATCCAGATATTCTCCTATTTCCTGTTCATTCTTATAACACTTATAAGATAGAACGGGTTCGACGTTCCCCTGCACAGTATAACATGCGGGTTCGGTCAATACATCCATATTATTATCTTTATTAGGGCATGACATGGTCGCTACCTGGAGAGAGAGAGAAGAAAACACTTTAGCGTAAGCTCGTGCAAGATCAGATTGGTTATCTTAGCTAATCAGGATGGCTCCCACTGGTTTTTATCAAATCTTCCTTCAAACCCTAAAAGGAAAGACTAGCCGTGATTAATTACACACTACAAGTTTGCCAATCTTTCAGCCAGGCCAGTGTCGGTACTTTGAGGGAGGTCCCCCGTGCTTTCGCACGAACCTAATTAATGTAAACCTCGTTTTCCCAGCGGCATAACCCTGTTGACACCTTTCTAGACACCTACTCGATCAGCTAATTGCAATGTGTAAAACTCTCCCAGGAGTAACTCTTACTCGCAGTGGGTATCGGGATCCAACTATCTCATAGAAGGTATGTAATCTCATTGCAAATTTCAACACTTGAAATTCCCGATAATACTTTTGCCCCTAGCGTCCTGTGACCTTGACGGAGGCCAAACTACCTACAGGGCGCTAGTCAAGTTCAACCCGTCATTTCTTGATCGAATTAAACCCACCCGTACGACCCTTGACGGAGGCCAAACTACGCCGTACGAATACCCTAATCCAATCGCATCATATGCTGGCAGATAAGCACTAATTAGCTACCATACACTACGCCTTGACGGAGGCCAAACTACCGCAGCATGAATACTAAGTAGTACTTATCTGAAATGACGGAGGGCTACGCAGGTTTTTCTGAAAACCATGAGCGTAACGAACTTGATATCGTTGTAGAATCAAAAAGAAGTTTTGAAATGGAGTGATTTTGAGGCTTTTCTAGTTTTGCTAAAGGGGTCACTCCCGGTGAAGGGATCGTCGGCCCTTTCCTCGTCGAATGAGGTGCGGGATATATCATATATATCACTGTGCAAAGCAGAAACTATAGAAGCAATCAAAAGTCAAACTGAGTGTGTAGCATTTGCCAGTTATTGCTAAAGGAGTCACTCCCGGTGAAGGGATCTCGGTCCTTTCCTCATCGAATAAGGTGCAGGGTATATCATATATACCGCTATGCAAAGCAAGAACTGTAGCTACCTGTTTTGTTTAAAATTTGATTCTACAACATCTTAGGTTTCTTTTCTTTCATTAATCACATTAATGAAGTCCCATCATTTAAGTCACCTAAACATCACAGATAAATACGACGTACACTTATGTCATCCGCATTCGCCTGGATGTCCCCTCGTGCACCGTTAGGTTAGGTAACTAATGACAGAGCAGGGCAGGGCTAGTGCAGGTGCAAAACATAAGTAACATCTATATAATATATCATATATACTATATACTGTATCTATCACAGAACATCACATGATCACATCACAGATATCGCAGCAGAAGAAACATATGAAACATTGGATATACTAGGACGTCCGTGTTTTCAATACGAGCCAGTATAAAACACGGATTCCATGGTCATGATGAATAGCCAATCCCACACCCCTAGACCCCTACGTGAGCGGCAAGCAACCCTACCAATTCTAGGGTTAGGAGACCCGGACTCGACTCCTCGAGATGGTCTCCCACTGGATCCTAGAACCCGGTTACTTGTGCTCCCCTCCTTGGGTCTATCCTAATGCGGAAAAGTAAATAATATACAAAAGGTGACAACTTCCGCAACATGGAAGTGCCCCAATAAAAGAATATTACATACAAGTTTTTACATGAATGAAAATGAAAAACACCCATCTCACATAAAACCCCCCGGCTATTCGAACACGACGATCCAATATAACACATCCAGCAACACATAACAACACATGTCATCAACGTAAGTAAATATGCGCATCCCAATTGTCGTTGACATATAGCAACGAAACCGGCGATATCACATATAACACTTACGGTCACAGAAAAGAAAGTGTAAAACTACAACAGTTGGAATCCGCAACCTCTTTAGACATCGCATGCCTAATCAAATGAAATACTTAGACATCACATGCCTAACAATTATAAACCCCGCATTTTAGTCCCATTATCGAAAACTCTTTTCAATATCAAATGAGACTAAACAGCTAGATTTATAACATTCATTCAGTTATCTCATAACTGTTTGTGAATTCCAATTATTGTATCCCATTCCGGATAAATAGAAAATATTAAACTTTCCGATCGAACAATCGAACACCCAAGTTTTCCCGAAACCGTTCAACACATGAAATTAGTTCAAAGACATTCACTTCATGCCTCAGTACCAACGGTTCAGCCGTAGAAGGGTCAAGCCAACGCCTCACATGTGGCACGCCGTACTGCCCCAAACCCGAAGGTTCAAAGGGCAGTTCAAGACGGTCATATAATCGAGTTAAGGTTTGTTGTCTTCTAGAGGGACCATCGCGTTACTTGCACTGCTCAGAACGTCCTTAAACCACAGAAAAATCCAACACTTGGAAATTTTCCGGCAGGGGAAAAAGTGGGTATTTATATCCGGTCGAACTTTTTAACATATTCTAAAGTTATCCGGAAAACCATACAGACAAAATTTGATAATCCGATCGAATAATCGAAGCACCAAAACACCCCAGAAAACTCAACTCTTGAGTTCAGATAAAAAAAAATCCCAGAAAACTCAGCACCCCAATTAACAAATTACTGTGCAAAATTGGATGGATGATGTCATCTTTTGGCCGCGGAACCACCGCAGAAGCCAGGCTTCTGCCGTGGTTCTGCCGCTCTTTTAACAGATCAGGGAATAAATTTTGCACCGTAATTCTTAGAATTCCCTGCTGAATTTTTTAAGAATTTTTAATCTGGAAAAAACCCAGTTTTTGAAAAAAGTCCAGAGAGCATCTCGGGAATTAGGGTTTCGGTTCGATCGGGTTTCAAACGTCGTCTAGACTTCGCCTAAGGCTCTAGCTAGGCTCTGATACCACTGTAGGGTTCCTAGGCACGCTAATGAAGTCTCACATGGCATCAACCATGCCAATTTTAAATTTTATGAGTGCCGAGAAACCCTAATACGGATCGTCGACTAGAATTTTAGGCGAAACAATAAACTAGTTAACAGCTTAACTAAAAGAAGAAAGCTACAACCTTTGTAGATCCGGTTATCCACTTCCTTAGCTCCATGTAGTCGTTCCCTCGCTGTCCATCTCGAATCCCGAACTCTCTCATCGGCTTCATCGGAGAAATGAGCGGACTAGTCGTCGGCTTCGATGCCGAAGATGATCTACGTCGAGGCTACACTGGATCAAGCTCCGACTTCACCTAGTTGTGAAACTTGTGAAGAAAACACCCAAAACCACTTGGCAAGAGGTAGAGAATGAAGAAATAGGAGATGGGTTCACTTTAGAATTGGATTTCTCACTTTAGAACTCAAGATCCCATTAATGGAGTCTAGTTTTCTTTCTTGAAGAAGAAGGAGAAGATGAAGATAGAATATGATAAAAGTATTTTCATAATAGAAAAGAAATCAATACTTATCATATCCTAACTAAGGTCAAGTGTAGAGAATAGACCATGGTAAGTGGGAATGGTTAGGGTTAAGCATGAAGACAAAATGGTTTCTTTAGTCAAAGCTTCATGAAGCTTCAACAAGCTTCATGATAAAAAGAAACCATTTTGTTTTCATTTATCTATTTAAGTAAATAAAGAATGGATAAATAAATGAGTGAATAAATCAAAACCCTAACCATTATCATAACCATGGTACAATTCTTTACACAAAGCCAATATTCATGCATCATCAAACATGATACAATCAAGTGCACAAAAGTATATCACATATACAACTTGTGAACTTCAAGTGAGAAAATCCATTTAAAGGGAACCAATACTAGTTAATGCAAAGTAATATATCAAATATATAATTATACATTAAATCGTTAAGTCAACATTTGATTCAATGATCCGGTCATGTCGCACATAACCGACTAGTATCCAATGTATCGATTTATCGAATCAATGATTCGATAACTAGGTCATATCGCATACAACCAATCGAAACATTCATCGCGAGAATGAAATGCGGTATCACATACACGCATTATTCTCGATCCCGCACATATCTCATATGCGCTCCTATTTCGTTTCGCTTGAGCCAGGAAACCTCTGTATAGGACTCTAAAGACCCGTCAATACGCCGGTAGCAGATGATGATCATATCAAGCACCCACAAGCCGCTGTTAGTTATATGTATGCCCTAGAGGCCATTACTGTACATAGGATGTATATTGTAGTGGATGCTGGGACATATATAGGGAGGACTTTCTTGCTCGACATGATAGTATGCTATCTGGTTGCTCTGTACCTTAACGTGTACACTGATTGTCTCCCTGTTACATGTTGGTAAAGCCCTTAGGATCTGTACTTGACTACCTGGACTATGATGCGGATCATACTAGTGGGGACATGGTAGTCCATAAGTACATCCTTCAAAGTCCCTAGTCGTGGGTGTATCGAGACGGGGCATCAATATACCAGAGTAGACTAGCGTATACCTTCTCGACCCATACAGATGGGCGATGGATGATCCCATATCCATCGGTGTTTGACATCAGAGATGATATACGGGTGCTCAGTAGAGACTGGGTACACTGGACGGACTCGCCGAGAACTCCCAGATGGTATTATACCTCACGTCAGATGGCAGTTCTATGGTGACACTGGTACAGAGTAGTCTGTTGACCCGAGATCGTCATAGAGTCTTGTGTGGTTCCCACTGTGCTTTGATTTCCATCTTACCACGTCCAAGAGGGCGTGCAAAACGGTGTTTTTTGGATACAGTCCCGAGTCACATGGAGGCAATGAGCGATAGGAGGGGATTCGTCTCTCCCGGTATAGGGGGTTGATGTTGCGCTGTGTTCGATTGGCTATAACAGGAAATCCCTGGCCAGGGTTGCTGAGATTTACTGGTAAGTGTTACCAGTAGTTTCTCGAACAGTTATAGACCTCATATCGACACGACTTATCGAGCTATTGGGGTCTGACGTTTACCACCCCTAGGCGAGATATGCGACATATCAGACGATCAGACCGGACTGTACGGTAGTGTTACTGGTCGGATTCACTGGAGTGTGAGCGGGCTTGCTCGTCGATCTTCAGATCGCTCAATACCCGGGTGGCCATTATGTTTAGCAGACCGCTTGCGGCTTGTGGGTGTTTGATATGATCATCACCTGCTGCCGGCGTATTGACGAGTCTTTAGAGTCCTACACAGAGGTTTCCTGGATCAAGCGAAACGAAATAGGAGCGCATATGAGATATGTGCGGGACCGAGAATAATGCGTGTATGTGATACCGTATTTCATTCTCGCGATGAATGTATCGATTAGGTTATATGCGATATACCCTAGTTATCGAATCAAGGGTTGATTCGATAAACCGATGCATTGTATACTAGTCGGTTATATACGATATGACCGGATCGTTAAATCAAGTGTTGATTTAATGATTTGATGCATAATTATATATTTGATATATTACTTTGCATTGACTAGTATCGGTTCACTTTAAATGGATTTTCTCACTCGGGTGTGCGCATTATATATGTGATATGATTTTGTGCACTAGCTTGTATCATGTTTGATGATACATGCTTTTTGGTTAAGTGTAAAGTGTTAAACCTTAGTTAATGAATAGGTTAGGGTTTATTATTTGTTATTCATTTATCTTATTTAATTATCCATTTATTTATGATAAATGAATAAAAGAAAATGAAATGAAATGGTTGCTAATTTTGGATTCTAGTTGAAGCTTCTTGATCTTTTGACTAAGTGACCATTTTGTCTCTAGCTTGACCCTAACCATTCCTTAAACCATGATTAGCTCTCTACACTTTACCATGGTTCACTTATGATAAGAATGGATTATTCTTTTCATTTTGAATTAATCTTATCATAATTCTTTCTTCTTCCTCTTCATCTTCTTCACATGAAGAAAGTTCACTTCATCAATGGTGATTGATGAAAATGAGTGTGAAATCCAATTCTAAAGTCTACCCACTTCCTATTTCTTCATCCTCTACCTCTTGCCAAGTAGTAGAGTGTGTTTACTTCACAAGTTTCATGACTTGGTGAAGTTGTGAGCTTGATCTAGCGATGCCTCGACGTAGATCATCTTCGGCATGGACATCGACGACCTAGCTTGCCCATTCTCCGACGAAGCCGACGCTAGGGCCCGGATTTGGTTTGGACAGCGGAGAGGACCTCGTTGCGGAGCTATGGAGGTGGAGCACCGGATCTACAAAGGTTGTATTTCCGTATCTTGTAGTTAAGTGTTAACTAGTTAGCTTTTTCGCCTAGACATCTAGCCGACGATCCGTAGTTTAGGGTTTGTAGGCACCGTAAAATTTGAAATTGGCATGGTTGATGCCTTGTGAGACCTCATTAGGGTGCCTAGGAACCCTCCAGCCGCAAGCGGTCTGCTAAACGTAACGGCCACCCGGGTATTAAGCGATCAGAAGATCGACGAGCTAGCCTGCTCACACTCCTGTGAATCCAACCAGTAACACTTACCGTACAGTCCGGTCTGTTCGTCTGATATGTCGCATATCAAGTCTAGGGGTGGTAAACGTCAGACTCCAATAACCGATAAGTCGTGCCGATGTGAGGCTCATAACGGGTCGAGAAACTACTGGTAACACTTACCAGCAAATCTCTGATCAGCCCTGGCCAGGGACTTCCCTGTTACGGCCAATCGAGCACTGCGCAACATCAACCCCCAATACCGGGAGAGACGAAACCCCTCCTATCGCTCATTGCTTGCATATGACTCAGGAATGTACCGAAAGACCACCGTTTTGCACGCCCTCATAGACGTGGTAAGGTGGAGATCAAAGCACAGTGGGAATCACACAAGACTCTATGACGATCTCGGGTCTACAGACTAACCTGCACAAGTGTCACCTGAGAACTGCCATCTGACGTGAGGTATAATACCATCTGGGAGTTCTCGGCGAGTCCGTCCAGTGTACCCAGTCTCCACTGAGCACCCGTACACCATCTCTGATGTCAAACACCAATGGATATGGGATCATCCATCGCCCATCTCATGGGTCGAGAAGCGTATACGCTAGTTTACACTGGTATATCGATGCCCCGTCTCGATACACCCACGACTAGGGACCTTGAAGGATGTACTTATGGACTACCATGTCCCCACTTGTATGATCTGCATCATAATCCAGGCAGTCAAGTACACATCCTAAGGGCTTTACCAACATGTAACTATAAGACAGTTTAAAGAGACTAGTGTACATGTTAAGATAAAGAGCAACCAGATAGCATACTATCATATCGAGCAAGAAAGTCATCTCTATATATGTCCAAGCATCCAATATAATATACATCATCTGTACAATACTAGCCTCTAGGGCATACCAACAACTAATAAGGTTAGGTGACTAACGGCAGAGCGGGGCAGGGCTAGCGCGGGTGTAAAACATAAGTAACATCTATATAATATATCATATATACTATATACAGTATCCATCACAGAACATATCACATGATCACATCACAGATATCGCAGCAGAAGAATCATATGAAATATTGGATATACTAGGACGTCCGTGTTTTCAATACGAGCCAGTATAAAACACGGATTCCACGGTCGTGATGAATAGCCAAACCCACATCCCTAGACCCCTACGAGAGCGGCAAGCAACCCTACCAATTCTAGAGTTAGGAGACCCGGACTCGACTCCTCGAGTTGGTCTCCCACTGGACTCCAGAACCCGGTTACTTGTGTTCCCCTCCTTGGGTCTATCCTAGTGGGGAAAAGTAAATAATATACAAAAGGTGACATCTTCCGCTACCTGGAAGTGCCCCAATAAAAGAATATTACATACAAGTTTTTACATGAATGAAAATGAAAAACACTCATCTCACATAAAAAACCCCCGGCTATTCAAACACGACGATCCAATATAACATATCCAGCAACACATAACATCACATGTCATCAACGTAAGTAAATATGCGCATCCCAATTGTCGTTGACATATAGCAACGAAACCGGCGATATCACATATTACACTTACGGTCACAGAAAAGAAAGTGTAAAACTAGAACAGTTGGAATCCGCAATCGCTTTAGACATCGCATGCCTAAACAAATGAATTTCTTAGACATCGCATGCCTAACAATTATAAACCCCGCATTTTAGTCTCATTATCGAAAACTCTTTTCAATATCAAGTCGGGTAATTCAACAAGATTCCCGACATACTGATCGAATGCTTGTCGCAAACTTTAGTAGACGGCCGCACCCCCGATACCGTCGACGAAGTGCACCAAGGCGGAACACCGCTGCCGCGAGCACCCGAACGGATGCTTTCGGCGACGGGGTTCTCCTACAGTCACTTGGTCGGGGCTATGGGGTGATGCTGTCTATTAAGTTTACCCGACGAGTATCCGCGTACGCTACGTGATTGCGACGGACTTTTGATCACATCAAAATTCCGTAGCAACCGATCAAGTGAGACTAAAGTGCTATGTTTATAACATTCATTCAGTTATCTCATAACTATTTGTGAATTCCAGTTATTGTATCCCATTCCAGATAAATAGAAAATGTTAAACTTTCCGATCGAACATTCAAACACCCAAGTTTTCCCGATACAGATCAACTAATGAAATAAGTTCAAAGACATTCACTTCATGCCTCAGTATGAACGGTCCAGCCGTAGAAGGGTCAAGCCAACGCCTCACATGTGGCACGCCGTACTGCCCCAAACCCGAGGGTTCAAAGGGCAGTTCAAGACGGTCACATAATCGAGTTAAGGTTTGTTGTCTTCTAGAGGTTCCATCGCGTTACTTGCACTACTTAGAATGTCTTTAAACCACGGAAAAATCCAACACTTGGAAATTTCCCGACAGGGGAAAAGGTGGGTATTTATATCCGGTCGAATTTTTTAACATATTCAAAAGTTACCCGGTTAAACACATAGACAAAACCAAAAATCCGATCGAATTATCGAAACTCCAAAGCATCCCAGAGAACTCAACTCTTGAGTACAAATTAAAAATTCCCAGAAAACTCAGCACCACAAAATAGGAATTACTGTGCAAAATTTAAAAGCTGATGTGACTAATTGGCCGCGGAACCGCCGCACAAGCCATGCTTGTGCCGCGGTTCCGCCGCGCTTTAAGGGAATCATGGTTACGGGCTTCACAGTAATTCTTACAATTCCCTGCTGAATTTTCTACATATTTTTAATGTGGAAAAAACCCAGTTTTTGAAAAATGTCCAGAGAGCATTAACGGGTTAGGGTTTCGGGTCGATCGGGTTTCAAACTTCGTCTACGCTTTGCCTAAGGCTCTAGCTAGGCTCTGATACCACTGTAGGGTTCCTAGGCGCGCTAATGAGGTCTCACAAGGCATCAACCATGCCAATTTCAAATTTTACAAGTGCCGAGAAACCCTAATACGGATCGTTAACTAGAATTTTAGGCGAAACATGCAACTAGTTAACAACTTAACTAATAGAACGGAAATACAACCTTTGTAGATCCGGTCCTCCACCTCCATAGCTCCGTGTAGATGTCCCTCCACTGTACAAATCGGATCTTGGACTCTCGTGTCGGCTTCATCGGATAAATAGGCGGGCTAGGTCATCGACTACGATGCCGAAGATGATCTACGTCGAGGCATCACAAGATCAAGCTTCCACTTCACCAAGTCATGAAACTTGTGAAGAAAACACCCTATACAACTTGGCAAGTGGTAGAGGATGAAGAAATAGGAAGTGGGTTCACTTTAGAATTGGATTTCTCACTCATTTTCTCAAGTTGCCATTGTTGATAGCAAGTTTTTCTTCATGTGAAGAAGAAGAAGAAGATGAAGTATATTATGATAAGTTGTTTTTAAATAGAAAAGAAAATCAATACTTATCATAATACAACCATGGTCAAGTGTAGAGAATGAACTAGGGTTAAGTGGAGTGGTTAGGGTTAATCATGAGACAAAATGGTCACTTAGTCAAAGCTTCATGAAGCTTCAAGATGCAAACAAAGAAATCCACCATTTTCTCTTTATGCCATTTATTTTCCAAAAAGAATAAATAAATAAGAAAACAAAACCCTAACCATTCATATAACCATGGTTTAATCTTTACACAAACCCAAGTAAACATGTATCATCAAACATGATACAAACTTGTGCACAAAAAATATATCACATATACAATGTGCACAAACAAGTGAGAAAAACCATTTAAAGTGAACCAATACTAGTTAATGCAAAGTAATATATCAAATATATAATTATGCATTAAATCATTAAATCAACACTTGATTTAACGATCCGGTCATATCACATATAACCGACTAATATCCACAGTAACAACTTATCGAATCAACACTTGATCCGATGACCCGGCTATATCGCATATAACCGATCAATGTCACAAATCGTGAGAATCGAATACAGTATCACATACTGGTAATATTCTCGGTCCCGTACATATCTCATATGCGCTCCTATTTCGTTTCGCTTGAGCCAGGAAACCTCTGTGTAGGACTCTAAAGACTCGTCAATACGCCGGCAGTAGGTGATGATCATATCAAGCACTCACAAGCCGCAAGCGGTCTGCTAAACGTAACGGCCACCCGGGTATTAAGCGATCAGAAGATCGACGAGCAAGCCCGCTCATACTCCTGTGAATCCAACCAGTAACACTTACCGTACAGACCGGTCTCGTCGTCTGATATGTCGCATATCTCGCCTAGGGGTGGTAAACGTCAGACCCCAACAGCTCGATAAGTCGTGTCGATATGAGGTCTATAACAGTTCGAGAAACTACTGGTAACACTTACCAGTAAATCTCAGCAACCCTGGCCAGGGATTTCCGGTTATAGCCAATCGAACACAGCGCAACATCAACCCCCTATACCGGGAGAGACGAATCCCCTCCTATCGCTCATTGCCTCCATGTGACTCGGGACTGTACCCAAAAACCACCATTTTGCACGCCCTCTTGGACGTGGTAAGGTGGAAATCAAAGTACAGTGGGAACCACACAAGACTCTATGACGATCTCGGGTCAACAGACTACTCTGTACCAGTGTCACCAGAGAACTGCCATCTGACGTAAGGTATAATACCATCTGGGAGTTCTCGGCGAGTCCGTCCAGTGTACCCAGTCTCCACTGAGCACCCGTATATCATCTCTGATGTCAAACACCAATGGATATGGGATCATCCATCGCCCATCTGTATGGGTCGAGAAGGTATACGCTAGCCTACTCTGGTATATCGATGCCCCGTCTCGATACACCCACGACTAGGGACCTTGAAGGATGTACTTATGGACTACCATGTCCCCACTAGTATGATCCGCATCATAGTCCAGGTAGTCAAGTACACATCCTAAGGGCTTTACCAACATGTAACAGAGAGACAATCAGTGTACACGTTAAGGTAAAGATCAACCAGATAGCATACTATCATGTCGAGCAAGAAAGTCCTCCCTATATATGTCTAAGCACCCACTACAATATACATCCTATGTATAGTAATGGCCTCTAGGGCATACATATAACTAACAGATAGAGCCCGTAGGATTTTTGCTTGACTACCAGCAGTATGATGGCGATCATATAAATGAGAGTTGGGTAGTCTATAAGCACATCCTTAAAGTGGTTCCTTGTCTTGGGAGTTTCGAGATAGGGCATCGATACTCTAGAGTAGACTAGTGTATATAGTCGAGACCCTGACGAGGGGCAGTGGCCGGTCTCACAAGCCATTGGTGTCAGTTGGTTCACCTAAGATGTATACAGGTGCTCATTGGGTTATGAGTATACCGGACGGACTCGACGGGAACATGCTAGTTGGTATTATACCTAGCGTCAGATAGCAATTCCCTGGTGACATGTGTACAGGTTAGTCTATCGACCTGAGATCGTCATATGTCTCGTGTGAGTTCCCACTGTGCTTTGATTATTACCCTACCACGGCTCAAAGGAGTCGCGCAAATAGGTTTTAGTTGGGTACAATCCCGAGCCACATTGAGGCAGCGAGCGGATCGGAAGATGATTCGTCTCTCCCGGTATTGAGGGTGAGATCATGCTGTGTCTGGCTGTGTCTGGAGAGCCATTACACAAAGTCCCTGGAAAGGGCAAGCGAGATTTACTGGTAGGTACTCCAGTAGTATCTCAAGGTGTTCTGGGCTACACTCCGACACGACTTATACCGCTATTGGGGGTATGACGTTTACCAGCCTCTTAGGCCCGATATGCGATACTCATAGACGAATGGACCGTACTGTATGGATATTGTCACTGATAAGCTCAGTAGGGTTTCAGGATGAGTTCGCTCGTCAGCCTCCCTTTTGCTCAATACCCGGATAGCCGTTACGCACAGCTAGTGCCACTGACGTGCTTGTGGTTAAACCTACTGCCAGAGTATTGACGAGTCTTTAGAGTCCCCCCACAGATAGTTTCCCAAGTTCGGGCGAAACGTTGTAGAGGCCGTATGGTTTTATGGCAGGGTTCGAACATACACGTACACTTGTGCACGTGTCTTGATTCGGACGGATAATACTAGTGGGCTTTGGTTTAAGCCGGATCCTAGTATTATATTTGTGTTAGAATATTTTAGTCTCATTGTATTCGTATTCGGTTGGAATACGGATGCAGGTATGTATATATTGGTGAGGGGTATTCTTGTAATTCATTACAAGATTACTTTAGAAGATGCATTTCTTTTTGGTTAAACATTTTGGTTTAAATGTTTATTGGATTTGGAAAGTGTGACTCATTTTGATGAGTCATTATTCTAGCATGTTCACTAATGACTCATGGTAATGAGTCATATACTGAGTCATGATAGATTAATGACTTTTGTTTTGGGTGGGATATTTCTAGGGTTTTGTGGGAGATATTTTGGTAAGATATTTTCTTTGTTTTTCAAACTCAAAACCTCAATATATCACCCAAACAAAAGAGAGGGCAGCCATCACATTTTTTGGTTTTTTTTCTCTCTCTTGATATTTCTTGAGCTTACACTCTTCATCTCATTGCATATTCTTCAACCTCCACCCTATCCCTCTCATGTGACGAGAATCCTAGGGTGTATTGAGACAAAGTATTCACACTTCTCTCTACTTCAATCTTGGACATGTCGGCTAGCAAACTTCATGTCCGAGTTGCTTCGGTTTGAAGCGGGAGCCCGTATAAAGATTCCTTGACGTGGTGCCATTTCGACGAGGAGACCGGAGATCGAGCGAGATCGGAGATGCCGCAACAAGCTAAGGATGGTAGCTAAAGACCGAAGGGACACAGATCGATCGGTATAGACATTCTAACATCTTTATAGTATACTAGTTTATGGTTAATGGAACGATCCGGGTTTTAAAGTTACGTTAGCGCCAGTTTTGAAAAGTTTTTGTTCCGCATTTGGCCTCGGATTGACGGCCGGGGCGCTACCGTAGACTTACATGGTTTAGTCTCTACATGAGTTAGTATATGATATTAACTCACCCATGGTTGCTATTCTCACCACTTGATTCATTCTTCGCTTTCTTCATTCCATGGTTGCTTTCTTCATCTCCTTCCTCAAGCTCTCTAGCTTTTTGGGAGGTGAAGAAAATTAGTGAGAAAATTATTTCTAGAGTAAGCAAAATTCCTACTTCATCAACCTCTTCTCTACTAGCCATTTAGTTTGGGTTGTTTCTTCACTAGTTCATCACTTAGTGAAGAGGTAGCTTGAGTTAGTGTCTCCTCGATGTAGATCATCTTCGGCCTCGAAGACTTCAAGCAAGCTTGTTGATTTCACCTTGTGGAGCCTCACTAGAGTCCAGGAGATCACTACTTAGACCGAAGGGACCACTACACGGAGCTATTGAAATGAAGGACCAGTCTATAAAGGTTGTATTCCTTGTTCACTTAGATGTAAAGATGTTTACATTTTAGTTTTGTCTAATTCTCTAGTTAAGATTCTAGGTTAGGGTTCTTTAGCGCGCCAATTTTTTTAAAACGGTATGGTCGATTCCTCCCGAAATCCAGCGGTCGCCCTAGGGAACCCAGCACAGGAGAGAGAGAAGGATAATCACTTTGCGTGCGCTCTCTTTGCAAGATTAGATTGGTTATTATTTTATCTAATCAGGATGGCTCCCACCGTTTTTATCAAATCTTCCTTCAAACCTTAAAAGGTAAGATTAGCCGGGATTAATTACACCCTACAAGTTCGCCAATCGGTCAGCCAGGCAGGTATTGGTACTCCGAGGGAGTCTCCCCATGCTTTCGCATGGAACTAATTAAATAACCTTGTTTCCGCAGGGGCATTACCCCATTAACACCTTTCTTAGACACCTAATGGATTGGCTAATTGTAATGTGGAAAACTCTCCCAGAAGTAACTCTTACGCAGTGGGTATCGGGATCCAACTATCATATAGAAGGTATGCAATCTCATTGCAAATTTCAACACTTGAAATTCCCAATATCTGTTTTCGCCCCTAGCCACTTATGACCTTAACAAGGTCAACAAATCATATGCGCTAGCCAAGTTCAACCCGTCATTTCTTGATTGAATTAAACCCACCTGTACGACCCTTTGTAAGTCGATGTCGCGCACCCCGCGTATTCGAGGGGAGGCGGAATATGCAAAAAATGATTTTTCAAAGCTCGCAACACCGACTTGAACTCCAGGATCGATACTAAACCCTAACTAGCTTAACTTGGTATGAGGTTAACTACTATGATACAAAGTTATACCTCACGATACAAGTCCTTCGGGTTTTCATCACTGTCCTCCAGCTCGTCATAGCCTCCAAGGATCGAAACGGATCGGGCAATCTCGACGGCCTCCTCGAGTCAAAGACGATCCACCCGAGAGTCTATAGTCCGAGCTCCTACCACGAATCTGAGATAACTACAGCTTCTAGTTCGCTAAACTAGATGTCCTAAGTGGTGTAGAGTGGGAAGATGAATTAATTTGTCGCTTAGAACCCTAGAATTCTCAACACATGCGAGCTTTAGGGTTTGATGGAAGAAGAAGAAGACTTGAGGAAAAGTGAGAGTGTATTGTGTTGCATTAATAAGAGATGGCCGCCTCTTGATAAAAGATGAAGCATATTTAATAATTGAGGAGATATAATATCTCACACAAGTATCTAATGAGCTTCACAAAAATATCTAATGGTGAGTCATAGCCATGAGTCACCAAGTAGCCATGATAGATTCAATGTAAAACACCACCTCATTTCCTCCACCTAATAATGTTTAATCCAATAAAGAAATAAACCCTAATTAGGTGTCCTCTTCTTCTAGAAGATTTACCGAGGAATTATGAGAATGCCCCTCATCCGTATATACATACCCGCATCCGCATTCCAAAGAATACGATTAAAATGAGAGGAAAACAATCCATCAATATAATACTAGGATTCGGCTTAAACCAAAGCCCACTAGTATTATCCGCTCGATCATCATACGTGCACAAGTACACGTAAGTGATCGAAGCCCTGCCGTAAAACCATATGGCCTCTACACCTTTTGCCCGGTGCAGGAAAACCCTCTGTGTGGGACTCTAAAAACTCGACACTACGCTGGCAGTGGGTTTAACCATAAGCCGCAAGCGGTACTAGCTGCACGTAACGGCTACTTAGGTATGTGTCGATAAGAAGGCCGATGAGCTAACTCATCCGAACTCCTACTGAGCCTATCTGTGACAATATCCGTACAGTCCGGTCTGTTCATCTAAGAGTATCGCATATCGGGCCTAGGGGGTGGAAATCGTCAGACTCCTAATAGCTCAATAAGTCATGTCGGAGTGTAGCCAAAACACCCTGAGAAACTACTGGAATACCTACCAGTAAATCTCGCTTGCCTTGGCCAAGGACTTTGTGTAATGGCCTTCCAAACACTGCGAGATATCAACCCCCAACACCGGGAGAGACGAATCCTATCTAACCGCCACTACCTCCAAGTGCTTCGGGACTGCACCCAACTACTACCTGTTTGCATGACTCCTTTGAGCCATTGTAGGGTAGTAATCAAAGTACAGTGGGAACACACTCGAGGCGTAGTAGCAGTGTCAAGTCGACGGACTAAGCTGTACTCATGTCACCTGGGAACTGCTACCGACGATAGGTATAATACCCACCAACAGTTCCCGATGAGTCCTATCTAGTGTACTTATAACCTAATGAGCATCTGCATACTATCTCCAGTACGACGTACTGATGGCTGTGGGACATACCATCTCCTCTGCTGGGATGAGAAGCGTATACACTAGTTTACTCTGGAGTATTGATGCCTCGTCTAGATAATCCTATGACTAGGGACCTGTATAGGATGTGCTTATAGACTACCCAGCCTCCACTAGTGTGACTGCCATCACAACGCTTGTAATCAAGCAAAATATCTTAAGGGCTCTACCAATATGTATAAGCGATATGCTAAAAGAAACACATGCACATATTAAGGTAGAAACAAACCAGGTAGTGTAAGTCGATGTACAACACCCTACGACTTGCGGGGAGGCGGAAATATGAAAAACGATCTTGTTCTTTGCTTAAACATCGACTAACCGCAAGAATCGAAGCTAAACGATAACTAACATCAAACATAGAATTTAACAACTACTATGTAAAGGGATTATACCTAAAGAACCGTGTCCTTCGTCTTTACGAACTCCACCTCCTCCTCGGCCTTCTAGAAGTAGGAGACGATCCACCCGAGAGCTTTACTCCAAGCTAAGCCTCTAAACTTGAGGCAACTAACTTTCTTTAAGTGCTAATCAAAGAAGTTAGGTTATATAGAGTGAGGGTTATGGTTTAATTAGTCTAACTAATCCTTGTACTCAACACATGAGAGGGGAGGATTAGGGTTTGAAGAGGGAGAGCTTGAGGAGAGAGAAGGTGAAGATAATAATGAACTGAGAATAATGAGTTATCATAATATATATCAAGCATTTCTTTTTATCAAGAAAAGAAAAGAAATGAATTTAATAACCATGCTTGATAATATCTAGTGATGATTCACATCCATGAGTCATTAAGCATTTATGATGCATTAATGACATGGATGAATCATCCATATGACTCACTAATCACATTCATTGTATATGCCACCTAAACCTCCTTAGTCACCACCTTCTAGAAGCTTCTCGCGCAATTACGAGAACGCCCTTCCTTTCCGCAAAAATACGGAAAAACTTTAGACTGTATAAATTCTATAACCGGATACCAGTAACTGGCTTAAACCAAAGCCGACTGGTAAAAACTGTCCGAAAGTCGTACGTGCGTAAACACACGTATGCGTCCGAACCCTTGTCGTAAAACCATACGACCTCTATATCGTTTCGCCTGGAGTAGGGAAACTCTCTGTGTGGGACTCTAGAGACTCGACTACTACGCTGGCAGTGGGTTTAACCACAGATCGCAAGCGGCACTAGCTGTACGTAACGGTCCCCAGGTAGATGTCGATAAGAAGGCCGATGAGGAAACCCATCCGAACTCCTACTGAGTCTGATGTGACAATCTCCGTACAGTCCGGTCCGTTCGTCTAAGACTATCGCATATCGGGCCTAGGGGGCGGCAAGCGTCAGTCCCCTAATAGCTGTATAAGTCGTGTCGGAGCGAAGCCCATTACACCCTGAGAAACTACTGGAACCTACCAGCAAATCTCGCTTGCCCTGGCCAGGGACTTTGCGTAATGGCTCTTTGACACAGCGCGATATCAACCCCCAATACCGGGAGAGACGAATCCTGTCTAACCGCCACTGCCTCCAAGTGCTCGGGACTGCACCCAACTGCTACCTGTTTGCACGACTCCTTTGAGCCGTGGTAGGGTAGCAATCTAAGAACAGTGGGACACACTCGAGGCGAAGTAGCAGTGTCAAGTCTGCGGACTATGCTGTACTCATGTCACCTGGGAACTGTTCACTGACGACTGGTATAAAACCAACCAACAGTTCCCTGTGAGTCGTGTCCGTTGTACCCATAACCTAACGAGCACCTGCATACTATCTCCAGTACGATGTACTGACGGCTGTAGGACAGACCATCTCCCCAACTGGGATGAGAAGCGTACACACTAGTCTACTCCGGAGTATCGATGCTCTGTCTCGATAACCCAATGACCAGGGACCTGAATAAGGATGTGCTTGTAGACTACCCAGCCCCCACTAGTGTGACTGCCATCACAACGCTGGTAGTCAAGCAAGATCCTAAGAGCTCTATCAATACGTATACTCACATATTAAGATAGAAAAACCAAGTAGCATACTACCATGTTTAGCAAGACTGTTATATACATGTGAATATCCCAAGCTTCCATTAAGTAATATACAAACTAGTATGATACAATAATGGCCCCTAGGGCATATTCACTAACAATCTCCCACTTGCACTAGGGCCATGTACTGGCATATCGAAGACCGATGATCTCGAGTAGCCTCTCGAACTGAATTTGAGGTAGGGCCTTTGTGAATGGATCAGCAATGTTCTCTTCAGAAGCAACTCTCCGAACCTCGATCTCCCGACGATCAATGATCTCCCTGATCAGGTGATACCGCCTTAAGATGTGTCTGGACTTCTGATGGGACCTTGGTTCCTTCGCTAAAACTATAGCTCCGTTGTTGTCGTAATACAGAGGTATTGGATCAACTATGGTAGGAACCACCTGAAGTTCTGTTAGGAACTTCTTCATCCAGACTGCTTCTTTTGCGGCATCGCAAGCAGCTATATACTCCGCTTCCATCGTTGAGTCAGCAACGGTGTCCTGCTTGGTGCTCTTCCAGCACACCGCCCCTCCATTGAGGGTAAAGACATAACCCGACATGGACTTAGAATCGTCCTTATCACTCTGGAAGCCGGAATCAGCAAAGGCCTCTAACCTGAGGTCTTTTCCGCCGTAAACCAATAACATCTCCTTAGTCCTTCTCAGATACTTGAGAATGTTCTTTACTGCTTTCCAGTGCTTCTCCCCTGGGTCTGACTGATACCGGCTTACCACGCTTAGTGCGTAAGCTACATCTGGTCTGGTGCACAACATCGCATACATTATAGAGCCTACCGCAGAAGCGTAGGGTATAATAGACATGCGTTCCCTTTCCAAATCAGTCTTGGGAGACATCTCTTTGGAGAGGGTGATTCCGTGACAAGCCGGTAGATTACCGCGCTTAGAATCTTCCATACTGAATCTTTTCAGTACAGTGCCGATATACCTGGACTGCGAAAGTCCCAATATCCTCTTGGATCTATCACGATAGATCCAGATCCCCAGAATGTAAGAGACATCACCCAGGTCTTTCATGGAGAACCTGTGTGACAAGAATCCTTTGACAGATTGTAGCATAGGAATGTCATTTCCTATTAATAGAATGTCATCCACGTACAAGACGAGGAATACGACACTTCTGGCTACAACTTTACTATATATGCACGGTTCATCTGGATTTTTGATAAAGTCATATTCTTTGACTGTCTCATCAAAACAGATGTTCCAACTGCGCGATGCCTGCTTTAGTCCATAAATGGACTTAAGCAGCTTGCATACTTTCCCGCTGCTCCCACTCTGATTGAAACCCTCTGGCTGATCCATATAGACGCACTCTTCTAAATTTCCATTCAGAAAAGCCGTCTTTACGTCCATCTGCCAGATTTCATAATCATGGAAGGCAGCAATAGCAAGAAGGAACCGAATGGATTTGAGCATAGCCACTGGAGAAAAAGTTTCGTCATAGTCCAAACCAGGTCTTTGACGAAAACCCTTTGCAACAAGTCTAGCCTTATAGGTTTCCACCTGTCCATCTACACCAATCTTTTTCTTGAAGATCCATTTGCATCCTATGGGTTTTACCCCATCTGGAGCAAAGTCCAAAGTCCATACTTTGTTGGTGTACATGGACTCCATTTTGTTCCGCATTGCATCTAGCCATCGTACCGAGTCGCCGCTCTGGATGGCCTGCTGGATGTCAGTAGGTTCATCATCATCTATGATGCAATCCTCTCTATCCCCATCTATGAGAAAACCGTAGTATCTCTCAGGCGGATGAGACGGCCTACTACTCCTGCGGAGGGGTGCGGGAATGTCCTGTTCTTCTTGAACTACCGGTTCTACCAAACTTTCAGTAGCAGTTTGTGGTTCTGGAATTTCTTCCAGTTCTATTTCGCTCCCACTTATTTCCTTTTCTAAAAACTGATATTCTAGAAAATGGGCATTACGAGAAACAAACACCTTTTGTTCCTCTGCGTAATAGAATAGATACCCTTTGGAGTTCTTTGGATATCCCACAAACTGACACTTTACTGATCGTGCCTCGAGCTTGTCCACATGCTGCTTTTTAACAAAAGCTGGACATCCCCATATTTTCAGATACTGAAGATAGGGTTTCTTCCCACTCCACATCTGATATGGCGTGGTAGGCACAGTCTTGGTAGGAACCATGTTCAAAAGATATGCCGCTGATTCTAGCGCATAACCCCAGAAAGATCGCGGTAACTCAGCATTACTCATCATGGATCGTACCATATCCAATAGGGTTCGATTCCGTCTCTCCGATACACCATTATGCTGTGGAGTGTATGGAGGAGTAAGCTGAGAGAGAATTCCTTTCTCTTTTAGGTAACCTAGGAACTCGACACTCAAGTATTCACCACCTCGATCAGATCTAAGTGTCTTGATACTTTTGCCGGTTTGGTTTTCTACTTCATTCTTATACTCTTGGAATTTCTCAAAAGCCTCGGATTTATGTTTCATCAGATAAATGAATCCGTACCTTGAGTAATCATCCGTGAAAGTAATGAAATAGGAAAAACCACCTCTTGCATGTGTAGACATTGGACCGCATACATCGCTGTGTATGAGTCCTAAGAGCTCGCTCGCTCTTACTCCATGTCCAGTAAATGGAGTCTTTGTCATCTTTCCTTTGTGACAAGATTGACAAGTGTCATAAGTTTGATATTCGAACGAGTCCAAATATCCTTCTCTATGCAACTTAGTCAACCTTCTCTCATTGATGTGACCCAGTCTACAATGCCATAAGAAAGCTTTATTTAAATCTGGAGACTTTCTTTTTAGTGTGTTCTGGACGTTGAAAATTTGGAGTTGGTTTAAAACATATATACCGTTATTTAGTGTACCGGACCCAATCAAACCATGATTAAGGTGGATGTTAACAACATCTCTTACAAACGTGAAATCATAACCTTTATTTGATAACAAGGAAACTGATATGATATTACACGTTAAGCTTGGTACAAAAAAACAGTTATGTAAAACCAAAATGTGTCCACTCGTCAATCCTAGGTGATAATCCCTGATGGATGCAGCTCCCACGCTAGCTCCGTTAGCAACCTTTAGGGTCATATCACCTTCCTTCAGCACTCTACGGTTTCTCAGTGCCTGCAATGAATTGCAAATATGCGATCCTGATCCGGTATCCAATACCCAGGAAGTAGAGTTGATCGACAGACAATTCTCAATTACAAACACACCTGAAGTCGAAACCATAGCTTGCTTCGGTTCCTGGTTCTTGGCGTTCCACGCCTTGCAATCCTTCTTCCAGTGCCCTTTCCTGTGACAATGGAAGCACTCATCCTGGCCAACTACCGGTACTGCAAAGTTTTTCTTTCCCTTCCCTCCCACCTTACTAACACCTCCTCTAGGTTTGGTGGCGGTCTTCTTCTTCCTTCCTTTGGCCTTAGCCTTGGACCCGGAAGAAGATGCACCGCTAACAAACATAGCGGGTGTTTCCCTTGCTTTCTGCAAGGTGCCCTCTGCACTCCTTAACATGTTCAGGAGTTCCGGAAGTTCAACTTCTTTTCTTTGAAGGTTGAAGTTCAGGATAAACTGGGCGTAGGTGTGAGGAAGGGACTGGAGAATAAGGTCTGTATAGAGCTCATTATCCAAAGTCGTCCCAAGGTCTGCGAGCTCTTCAATATAGCCGATCATCTTTAGGACATGTTCTCCTACCGATGACCCGACAGCCAACCTCGCTCGAAACAAGTTCTTAGAGGTCTCGTATCTTGCTATACGAGATTGCTCTCCATAAAGTTCCTTTGTATGGAGAAATATGCCATCTAGGTTCATATCCTCGTGCCTCCTCTGATGTTCATTGTTCATTGAGGCAAGCACGATGCACTTGGCTTTCGCGCAATCTAAATCCCAGGTTTTGCGGATTTCCTTATCCGCATTGCTGGATTTGGGACCAGGGATAGCAGGTGCCGTAGCGGTGAGGACGTACCCCAATTTGTCATAGGTCAAAGCCATTTTGACATTCCGCAGCCAATCTTTATAGTTTGGCCCTGTCAGTATATTTTTCTCTAAAAGTAACTTAAGTCCAGTCATTTTCAGGGTCGCTGCAATTAGGAGAGAGAGAAGAAAACTCTTTAGCATGATGCTCTTGCAAATTTAGAGTGGTTTTTAGTTTATCTAAACTGGATGGCTCCCACTGTTTCTCGAATCCTTCCTCAAACCATAAAAGAAGAATTAGCCAGGACTATTCTCACCGTACAATACTTGCTTAACCGTTCAACCAGGACAGTGTCGATACTTCGAGGGAGGTTTTCCAACGCTTTCGCGAAGTTCCTTAATTAAATAACCTCTTTTCTCTGGGGGCGTAACCCCGCTGACACCTTTCTTGACACCTACTTGGTTTATAGCATTGATCGTTAAGTGACGAATCTCCTGATAAGTAGCATATACTCACAGTAGGATCGGGATCCAAATATCATCGTATGATAATGTTGAAGGAATCCTACCAACATTCATCAAACTCCAAATGGTATGCATCTCTTTG
Organism: Agapanthus africanus; assembly: GCA_030015575.1. Lineage (NCBI taxonomy): Eukaryota > Viridiplantae > Streptophyta > Magnoliopsida > Asparagales > Amaryllidaceae > Agapanthus > Agapanthus africanus. Next base: position 512,649,927 of record JASDDO010000024.1, on the reverse strand, counting down.
CAAATTTCAGTTTCTTTAGAAATTCCCGATATATATTTTTGCCCCATGCTCTTATGACCTTGGCGTTGGTCAAAATATCATAAGTCACATGTCAAGTTCTACCCATCATTATCTTGTTAATTTGAACCCATCCGTACATATCCTTGACGTTGGCCAAAATGATCATACGACTGTCCCAAACTAACTCATCTATCTATGCAACAAATGAATACCCAGCAGCTACCAAACACTATGCCTTGGCGTTGGTCAAAATACATAGCTTGAATACTACTGAATACCCAGATGAAATGACGGAGGTGTTGGAGATAGTGCCCTCAGAGTCAATTATTGGATCACAGGCACGTGATTGCAATGATTGAGGGAGGACCCATCCCGGTAGGACAGTCTTACTCGAGATGATAGTATGCTATCTGGTTTATCTTTATCATCGTGTACTGCTTTAGGTGACCTGACATGTCGCTATTACACGTTGATAGAGCCCCTAGGATTCTTGCTTGACTACCAGCAGTATGATGGCGATCATATACGTGGGAGCTGGTAGTCTATAAGCACATCCTTAAAAGGTCCCTAGTCGTAGGAGTTTCGAGACAGGGCATCGATACTCCATTAGTAGACTAGTGTATACAGTCGAGACCCCGACGAGGGGCGGTGGCCGGTCTCACAAGCCACTGGTGTCAGTTGGTTCACCTAAGATGTATACAGGTGCTCATTGGGTTATGAGTACACCGGACAGGACTCGCCGGGAACCTGCTAGTTGGGATTATACCATACGTCAGATAGCAGTTCCCAGGTGACATGTGTACAGGTTAGTTCATCGACCTGAGATCGTCATTTGTCTCGTGTGAGTTCCCACTGTGCTTTGATTACTACCCTACCACGGCTCAAAGGAGTCGTGCAAACAGGTTTTAGTTGGGTACAGTCCCGAGCCACATGGAGGCAGTGAGCGGATCTGCAGGGGTTCGTCTCTCCCGGTATTGGGGGTGAGGTCGCGCTGTGTCTAGGAGAGCCATTACACAAAGCCCTCGGCCGAGGCAGGAGATTTGCTGGTAGGTATTCCAGTAGTATCTCAGGGTGTTCTGGGCTTCACTCCGACACGACTTGTACCGCCTTTGAGGGTCTGACTTTTACCAACCCCCTAGGCCCGCCATGCGATGCTCATAAACGAACGGACCGGACTGTACGGATATTGTCACTGACAGGCTCAGTAGGGTGTCAGGATGAGTTCGCTCATCGACGTCCCTTTTGGTCAATAGCTGGTGGCCCGTCACGTATTGGCTTATACCTCTGACGTGCTAGTGGTTAAATCCACAACCATTATATTGACGAGTCTTTAGAGTCCACCACACTTTCAGTTACTCAAGCTTTCGGGCGAAACGCTGTAGAGGCCGTATGGAGATATGGCAGGGTCCGATCAGATACGTGCGGTATTGCACGGATCAGGATCGGACGGTTTGTACTAGTGGCCGTATGGATATATGGCAGGGTTCGATCCGATACGTGCGGTATTGCACGGATTAGGATCGAACGGATATTACTAGCCGGCTTTGGTTTAAGCCGGTCCTAGTTTAGTACAGTGTAGATTTTGTCTCATTGTATTTGTATCCGGTCGGAATACAGATGCGGGTGTGTATGCACAGCATCGGGGTTTTCCTGTAATTTATTACGGGACCAGTTTTCTGGAGTTGCCAGTTTGCATTCCGTTCCGGCCGGTTTTCCTTTGTTCCTTCCCGGCCGGACTTTTCCGATGGAGGGGGTTATTTGCAATTGTGCAAATAACATTTGTGGAGGGGGTTTCTTGCAAATGTATTCATTATGATAGGATTTGCATCCTTTGTTTTTTATTCATCCATGCTGGTGCTTTAATGTGATTTGAATGGGTATGGGTTTGATGTAAGTTTGTAATGATAATGTTTTGGTTGTGGTCACCTCTTGCTTTATCCTACCATCACCTCCCTTCATGGTACTCATTCTATCCCTCCACCATTCTCATATTGAGGTGGCCGGCCACTCTTTTGAGAGGAGAGAGAAAAATGAGAGAGTTCTCATTTTGGTGAGGGTGTGGGAAAAATTATCATTCATATCATTTTTCCATTACCACAAAAATCCCCAAGTTCATAGCTTGTTGATTCCTCCATCAAGGCAACATAACCCCAAAGAGACTAAGCACTACACATTCTACAGCAAAGCTTGGGCACGTCGACTAGCCAGCTTCGTGCCCGAGTTGCCTCGGTATTGAGGTGGGAGCCCGTAAAAGATACAGACGATGTGGTGCCCTTCCGGCAAGGAGGCAACGACCGGAGTTTCCGCGGGAGATCGGGACGATGACGAGAAGACCGGAGGACTCGGATCACTCGGTATATCTCTCACCCTTTCTCTTGTTAGCTAGTATCGGTTAATGGTTTCGATCCGGGTATATTGTCCGCGGTAGCGCCAGTTTAAAAGTTAAGAAAATTTTGATTCCGCATTTTGGCCTCGGATAGACGGCCGGGGCGCTGCCGTGGCACAACAGGAGGGCTACGAATGGTTTTGGCGAAACTGTGAACGTAGTGAACTTGATATAACCGAAGGAACCTGATAGCTTTTAAAAGGAGTGGTTAAAGCTCCGCATTTAAAAATATCTGTTTTTTAAAATTAACCGAGTGGTTTCTTTTAAATTGTTCCAACGATTAAACTTTTGGTTTATTTTCTTTGCATTATAAATAATGCGTCCCATCATTAACCTATCATTGCAGAAAACAACGAAAATACAACGTCCTCTTATGCCATCCGCATTCGCCACGGGGTCCCGTCATCACCCGTTAGGTTACTTAACTAACGACAGAGCGGGGGCTGGGCTAGCGCGGGTGTAAAACATAAGTGACGTCTAAATAGCTATCATATATAGATATTGTACATTCGTCAGACGCAATAATAGGCATTCCAGATCACAGATGAACTTTATTGGATTTGCAAGTAATCCGTGTTTGTTTTGAGCCTGCAACAAAAGACGGATTACACAGTTGTGATGAGTAGCCATTACCCCACCCAAGACCCCAACGGGTACGGCAAACTACCCGCCCGGCAGTTTGTGCACCCCACCTTGGGTCTGTCCTAGGAGCAAAAACAGTAAAATGAAATAATACAACGGTGGCTACAACCGCAACCTAGATGTGCCCCGCAAAATAATATTACAACAAATTACATTTACATCAAATGAATTAAATAATAACCCATCACAAAACCCCGGCTATACATCACAACAGTCCAACACAGTTCATATCCACAAACAGTAAAAACCATTACAAAAATGTGCAACCCCCTGCCAACCGACATACTAGCAGTTAGGGGAGGTTTACGAACACATTATACAAACACAGATATAATCCAACAAGCAAATACCGTATAATTTCGATCGATTAAACACTTTTAATTTTTCTCCAATACTTCTCTGTAAATCTGAAACCTGAGCAAAAATAAAAACTTCCAGAAAATACCAAATATCACAGAGAAGCAATACAGGAAATTTGGGTTCCTGAATCGCCAACTCGGCGGCGGAAGCGCGGCGGATCGGTGCGATCCGCCGCGGTTCCGCGGCTCTTTAGGCGATTCAGGGGCCCAAATTTCTTGGGTGTTCTTCTACTGTCTTTTTAAGCTTTCTGAACCTCCCTGAAAAATTTTAGGACTTCATTTAAAATTCGACAGAAACTTGTGATTTCGGGGTTTTCCGGTTTCGTTTTTTCCGTTCGAAATTCATACAAATTTGCAAGTAAGTTATTTATTGTTTAGAGAGGCTCTGATACCACTATAAGTCGATGTACAACACCCCACGACTTGCGGCGAGGCGGAAATATGAAAAACGATCTTGTTCTTTGCTTAAACATCGACTAACCGCAAGAATCGAAGCTAAACGATAACTAACATCAAACATAGAAGTTAACAACTACTATGTAAAGGGATTATACCTAAAGAACCGTGTCCTTCGTCTTTACGAACTCCACCTCCTCCTCGGCCTTCTCGAAGTAGTAGACGATTCACCCGAGAGCTTTACTCCAAGCTAAGCCTCTAAACTTGAGGCAACTAACTTTCTTTAAGTGCTAATCAAAGAAGCTAGGTGATATAGAGTGAGGGTTATGGTTTAATTAGTCTAACTAATCCTTGTACTCAACACATGAGAGGGGAGGATTAGGGTTTGAAGAGGGAGAGCTTGAGGAGAGAGAAGGTGAAGATAATAATGAAGTGAGAATAATGAGTTATCATAATATATATCAAGCATTTCTTTTTATCAAGAAAAGAAAAGAAATGAATTTAATAACCATGCTTGATAATATCTACTGATGATTCACATCCATGAGTCATTAAGCATTTATGATGCATTAATGACATGGATGAATCATCCATATGACTCACTAATCACATTCATTGTATATGCCACCTAAACCTCTTTAGTCACCACCTTCTAGAAGCTTCTCGCGCAATTACGAGAACGCCCCTCCTTTCCGCAAAAATACGGAAAAACTTTAGACTGTATAAATCCAATAACCGGATACCAGTAACTGGATTAAACCAAAGCCGACTGGTAAAAACTGTCCGAAAGTCGTACGTGCGTAAACACACGTATGCGTCCGAACCCTTGTCGTAAAACCATACGACCTCTATATCGTTTCGCCTGGAGTAGGGAAACTCTCTGTGTGGGACTCTAGAGACTCGACTACTACGCTGGCAGTGGGTTTAACCACAGACCGCAAGCGGCACTAGCTGTACGTAACGGTCCCCAGGTAGATGTCGATAAGAAGGCCGATGAGGAAACCCATCCGAACTCCTATTGAGTCTGATGTGACAATCTCCGTACAGTCCGGTCCGTTCGTCTAAGACTATCGCATATCGGGCCTAGGGGGCGGCAAGCGTCAGTCCCCTAATAGCGGTATAAGTCGTGTCGGAGCGAAGCCCATTACACCCTGAGAAACTACTGGAACCTACCAGCAAATCTCGCTTGCCCTCGCCAGGGACTTTGCGTAATGGCTCTCTGACACAGCGCGATATAACCCCCAATACCGGGAGAGACGAATCCTGTCTAACCGCCACTGCCTCCAAGTGCTCGGGACTGCACCCAACTGCTACCTGTTTGCACGACTCCTTTGAGCCGTGGTAGGGTAGCAATCTAAGAACAGTGGGACACACTCGAGGCGAAGTAGCAGTGTCAAGTCTGCGGACTATGCTGTACTCATGTCACCTGGGAACTGTTCACTGACGACTGGTATAAAACCAACCAACAGTTCCCTGTGAGTCCTGTCCGGTGTACCCGTAACCTAACGAGCACCTGCATACTATCTCCAGTACGACGTACTGACGGCTGTGGGACAGACCATCTCCCCAACTGGGATGAGAAGCGTACACACTAGTCTACTCCGGAGTATCGATGCTCTGTCTCGATAACCCAACGACCAGGGACCTGAATAAGGATATGCTTGTAGACTACCCGGCCCCCACTAGTATGACTGCCATCACAACGCTGGTAGTCAAGCAAGATCCTAAGAGCTCTATCAATATGTATACTCACATATTAAGATAGAAAAACCAAGTAGCATACTACCATGTTTAGCAAGACTGTTATATACATGTGATTATCCCAAGCTTCCATTAAGTAATATACAAACTAGTATGATACAATAATGGCCCCTAGGGCATATTCACTAACAGGTAGCATACTACCATTTTGAGCAAGACTGTTACTATATCCGTGTATATCCCAAGCTTCCATTAAGTAATATACCAACAAGTATGATACAATAATGGCCTCTAGGGCATATATCACTAACATCCTTAACAAAGTCAACAAAGCCGTACGACTACCCTAATTCAATCGCATCATATGGTTGCAGATAAGCACTAATTAGCTACCGCACACTACGTCTTAACATAGTCAACAAACGTAGCACGAATACTAAATAACACTTATCTGAAATGACGAAGGGCTATGACTGGTTTTGAAGAAAACATTTAACGTAATGAACTTGATATTGTTGTAGAATTTAGTGATTTTGAAAAGGAGTGGTTTAAGCTCCATTTTTAAAATCGAGTAGTTTTAAAAAACAAACCGAATAACTTTTACTAGCTTTTGCTAAAGAGGTCACTCCCAGTGAAGGGATCTCGGCTCTTTCCTCATCGAATGAGGTGCTGGTTATTCATCAAGGAATACCACTATGCAAAGCAAGAACTAGAGAAGCTATAAAAACAAAACCGAGTGGGTTGTAGCATTTGCTAGTTTTGCTAAAGAGGTCACTTCCGGTGAAGGGATCTCGGCTCTTTCCTCATCGAATGAGGGTTGGATATTCATCAAGGAATACCACTATGCAAAGCAAGAACTAGAGCTACCTTTTTAAAAACTTTTGATTTTACAACATCTTTAGGTTTTTTTCTTTTCATTAGTCTCATTAATGAAGTCCCATCATTTAATGTTTCCCTAAACATCACAGAAAATGAAACGAAAATAGAACGTACGCTTATGCCATCCGCATTCGCCACGGGGCCCTGTTATGCACCGTTAGGTTACTTAACTAACGGCAGAGCGGGGACTGGACTAGCGTGGGTGCAAAACATAAGCAACATTTATTATATATATCATATATATTGCATTTGTCTCACGCAGTTATATGATCACATCACAGAACCAAGCAGCAGAAGTTAACATATGAAATATTGGATATACTAGGAAGTCAGTGTTTTAAATTAAACCTATAATGAAAAACACGGATTCTACGGTCGTGATGAATAGCCAAACCCACATCCCTAGACTCCTACGAGAGCGGCAAGCAACCCTGCCAATTCTAGAGTTAGGAGACCCGGTCTCGACTCCTCGAGATGGTCTCCCACTGGACTCCAGAACCCGGTTACTTGTGCTCCCCGTCTTGGGTCTATCCTAATGCAGAAAAGTAAATAATATACATCAATGGTGACATTATCCTCAACCTGGAAGTGTCCCAATAAAAGAATATTACATACAAATTTTACATGAATGAAAATTGTAAAACTCTCATCTCACATAAAACCCCCGGCTATTCATTCACGACGATCCAATATAACATATCACAGCAACACATAACATCACATGTCATCAACGTAAGTAAATACATGTATCCTAAATTTCGTTGACATATAGCAACGAGATTTGGGATACCCCATATATTACACTTACAGTCGCAGAAAAGAAATGAAAAACTACAATAATCAGAATCCGCATTTGTTTAGACATCATAAACCCGGAATATCTCATATTCCGAATTTCATGCCTAACCATATAAACCTTGCATTTTAGTCTCATATCGAAAACACTTTTCAATAACTTAGTCGGGTAATTCAACAAGATTCCCGACTACCCGATCGAATACTCGTCGGGAACTTTAGTAGATGGCTGCACCCCCGATGCCGCCGACCAAGTGCACTTAGGCGGAACACCGTGGCCGCGAGCACCCAAGTGGATGCTTTTGGCAACGGGGTTCTCCTAAAGTTACTTGGTCGGGGCTATGGGGCGTGGTTACCTAGTAAAGTTATCTGGCGAGCAATCGCGTACGATACGCGATTGCGACGGAGTTTCAATCCGAATCGAAACTTCGTGGCAATCGATTAATAGAGACTAACATGCTAGATTTACAAACAAACTAGTTTTCACAAAACTAATTAAATGTGGATTCCAACTAGTGTATCACATATCAAACTTAAACCCAAAACGATGTTAAAATTATGACTACGAAATACTCTGAGTTGCCATAGCAAAAAAGTTAACATCATATGCAAACTTGGCCAATCAAACATGACTTGAAACCCTAAAACCAAGAGCTAAGAACACCATACAAAAACCAAACCGCAACACATTAGAAAAATCTGCCAGACCGGTTTTTTTGCCCATTTGGCCTGCTAAAATGAAAAATTTGGTGTTCATTTTCGTAGGGTGTTCTAATTACATCATATGTAACACTCTGTGCTTGTTTAAAAAATTTATAGAGGCCATTTGAAAATCGACATAGAGCAGGTTTTTGGGTTTCGGTTTTCTGAGTTGTTTCGGTTTCGCAATTCTACTAACATCGTATAATATTATAACTTTGTCTCTGAAACCATGAAAGTGTATGTTAGCACCACAACTGGGTTTTACTAGCATCAAGCATGCCGTTTTAAAAGTTTTTAGGTGCTAATCTACACTAACCAAGATCTTAAACTAGATGATTAGGATTTAATTAAGATATCACAAACTATACACTAAGAGATGTATGGCTACAACCTTTGTAGACCGTGTTCTTCTCTTCTAAAGCTCCGGGTTGTATTCATGCGACTCCACTAGGCTCCACTTGAAGGTTGAATGAACTTGCACCGATGACCTTCGTGCCGAAGATGATCCACCCGAAGTCCGCCAATCCAAGCTACATCTTCACTAAAGTCTTTAGTGAAGGAAACACACTACACCAAAATGCTAATCTAGTGTAGGATGATGAAGTAGGGGTTATATTTGCTCACTAGGGTTCTCACAAGCTCAAGGGTTCACAACTCATGTGAGGGATTGAGCATGGTGGTGGAGGTGAAGAAGATGGAGAGAGCTAGAGAGCAACTCATAACATGAGCTCGACTTAAGAAAATGACTAAGTGTGGAATGAAGTGTAGAATGGCTCATACAAAGCTCACACATTATTGAAGCATACAATTTTTAACAATTAAAAATTGTAGCCATGCTTCAATAGCGCAAGCAAATGAATATAATATAGAATAAGCCATGCTATGCCCATGCCTCCAAAGTCTCCCTATTTATCATCTCAATTTCTATTTTCTAAAAATAGAAAAACCATGCCATGCTTCACACACACACACACACACATATAAAGATAAGCATATAATTAGTGAGTAATAATATTAGTCAATATACAATTATATCAAATATAAATATATATCATATTATTAAATCAACACTTGATTTAATAATCCGATTATATCATATATAACCGACTAATATCATTTATCTGTATATCACATTATCAAATCAATACTTGATTCAATAATCCTGTTATATCACATATAACCTAACTGATAACAAATAGCCGCCAGATTACAATACGGTATCTCATACTCGTATTTAATCAGGCCCCCGCACATATCAACATATGTGCCCTACTTCGTTTCGCTTGAACCAGGAAACTTCTATATAGGACTCTAAAGACTCGTCAATACACCAGCAGTAGGTGATGATCACATCAGTCACCCACAAGCCATCAGCGGTACTAGCTGGACATAACGGCTACCCAGGTATTGAATGATTAGAAGATCAACAAGCAAGCATGTCCAAACTCCCATGAAGCCTATAAGTAACACTTACCGTACAGTCTGGTCTCTTCATCTGATATATCGCATATCGAGTCTAGGGGTGTTAACGTCAGACCCCAATAACTTAATAAGTCATGCCGATGTATGGCTCATAACGGTTTGAGAAACTACTGACAACACTTACCGGTAAATCTCATCAACAACCCTGGCCAGGGACTTACTGTTATAGCCAATCGAGCATAACGCAACATCAACTCCCAATACCGGGAGAGTCAAAACCCCTCCTATCGCTCATTGCCTCCATGTGACTCGGAAATGTACCCAAAATCCACCTATTTACACGACTCCTTTGAGCCGTGGTAGGGAGAAAATCAAAGCACAGTGGGAGCACACAAGACTCTATGACGATCTCGGGTCTACAGACTAACCTGTACCAGTGTCACCAGAGAACTGCTATCTGACGATATGTATAGTACCAACTAAGAGTTCTCGACGAGTCCTGTTCGGTGTACCCATTCTCTAATGAGCACTTGTGTATAATCTTTGATGTCAAACACCAATGGATATGAGATCAACCATCGCCCCATAGAGGATCAAGAAACATACACACTAGTCTACTCTGGAATATCGATGCCCTGTCTCGATATTCTCTCGACTAGGAACAATTGAAGGATATACTTGTGGACTACCCAGGTCCCAGTAGTATGATCCGCATCATAAACCTGGTAGTCAAGACAACATCCTAAGGGCTTTATCAATATGTATATGAGAGACGGTATAATAATACTAGTGAACATGTTAAGATAAAGGCAACCAGATAGCATATTATCATGTCGAGCAAGAAAGTCCTCCATATATATGTTCAAGCATCCACTATATCATACAATAATGGCGTCTAGGGCATACATATCACTAACATATTTAAGTATCGCCACCGGAGAAAAAGTTTCATCATAGTCCAAACTAGGTCTTTGACGAAAATCTTTTGCTACAAGTCCAGCTTTATAGGTTTCAACCTGTCCATCTGCACCAATCATCTTTCTGAAGATCCATTTGTAGCCTACAGGTTTTACCCCTTTAGGTGCAATGTCCAAAGTCCAAACTTTGTTGGTGTACATGGATTCCATTTCGGTCCGCATTGCATCCAGCCACTTTACTGAGTCTCTGCTTATAATGGCCTGCTGGAAACTAGTTGGCTCATCATTATCGATGATGCAATCCTCTCTATCCTCGTCTATGAGAAAACCGTAGTATCTCTCGGGCGGATGAGACTGCCTACTAGATCTGTAGAGTGACGCAGGGACATCCAATTCTTTTGAAACTTCTAGTTCCACCATACTTTCAGTAATAGATTGTGAATCTTTCAGTTCTATTATGCTCCCACTTATTCTTTTTCAAGAAATTGAGTCTCCAGAAAGTGGGCATGCCGAGAAACAAAAACCGTTTGTTCCTCTGCGTAATAGAAAAGATACCCCCTGCAGTTCTTTGGGTATCCCACAAACTTACACAGTACTGATCGTGCCTCGAGCTTGTCCGCATGCTGCTTTTTGAAAAAAGCTGGACATCCCCACATCTTAAGATATTTAAGATATGGTTTCTTCCCACTCTATATTTCATATGGTATGGTAGGCATTGACTTAGTAGGAACTTTTTTCAAAAGATATGCAGCATATTCTAGTGCATAACCCCAGATGGATCGTGGTAACTCAGTATTACTCATCATGGAAAGCACTATATCCAATAAAGTGTGGTTCCACCTTTCCGATACACCGTTGTGTTGATGTGTGTATGGAGGAGTAAGCTGAGAGAGAATTCCATTCTCTTTTAAATAACTCAGGAACTCGGTACTTAAGTATTCACCATCTCGATTAGATCGAAGTGTCTTGATACTTTTGCCTATTTGTTTTTCCACTTCATTCTTGTATTCCTAGAATTTCTCAAAGGCCTCAGATTTATATTTCATCAAGAATACATGTCCATACCTTAAGAAATCATCCGTAAAAGTAATGAAACAGGAATAACCAGTTCTTGCATGTGTAGATATTGGACCACACAAGTCGCTGTGTATGAGTCCCATTGTCACGACCCGAAAGTACGGAACGTGACCGGCACTTAGATTACGAAACGTCTAGAGGCGCAACGTAACCTAAGTAAGCCGAATCCCAGAAATCTAAACTATATAAAAGAAGAAGAAGTAAAAGAAAACATGAAGAAAACAAGTTTAAATGCATCAGCAAATTTTCCCAAAAATTTCGGCAGAGTCTCCTCTGTAAAAACTGGCCCCAAACGGGTACAACAAGTATAATATATAAAAAGCATCCCCAAACGGGAGCTAGCTCAACGCCAATAGGCGGAAACAACCACACCAATGCACAATAGTATACAACGCCAAAGGGCGAGGTTCAAAGCTTAAAAGAAAAAAAATCCACCAAATCAGAATAATACATGCGCGACTCTAAGGTCGAAATAAATAAATGGTCCAGTAAACTATCAAGAAATACAAGTTTGGTTGATGGAGCTTTCTAGATACAAATGAAATAATAACAATACAACGGCGGTCCAGATACAAATGAACCAACCTACCGTGCAAATCACCCGGAATGAAAATGATGTGCCAGCAACTGCCAAGGAACCCTGTACTTCAACCTGTAATAAAATTTGGCACAACGAGGGCGAGTTGCCAACTCGTGAGTAGAAGATATCTACGAAAAGAAATCGAATGCACGACGCTATCCTAGGTCATAATAATATACTAATATACACCTAGTCATCAAGTAAGACAGGATAATAAGCTACGTGTAAATGCAAATACTCTGTGCTCGTGTCAGTGCCTCATATAGTACTATGTCATATGAATGAGTATGCATGCACCATGAATGTAAAATAACCAATCCTGAAATCTAGGTATATCTGTATAAGAAATCTTTAGCTTTTATCATAGTAAAATGTGTATAGAAATCTGAAATATCAACAATGAAATCCATGGAAATCCATGTCAAGCATCGACACAAAGCATGTAAATATCAAGTCTCAATACCTCATAATCTCAATGTCTCATAGTCTCAATATCTTAGGCTCCGTCAGTCTGGATCGACCCATATCATCAAATCTCACGACAACGGTCGGTATCCTCCGGATATCCGCCGCGCCAGACATCACCGGTAGGTAGCCTTCCCCTGCCAGGCTCATCGTCTACAACTCGATCTTCTTACCCCGGGGTACCATACCGGGCCCACCATGTACCCGAGACGGTTCATCCACTCCTCGAATCGGGTCTCGAAATCCAACAGAAAACATGAAATCTCATGGTGGACGACACATACATCACGAGAAAACCGCATCTTATGTTTTAAAAAGAGAGGAGGAGAGAGAAAGAAGTTTTTATATATTTTTGCGGTTTTCCCCAAAATCCAGAAATCTCATAGAAAACCAAAATCCAAAAATCATGAGTAAGTATATGATAAGTGTCGGCATATGCCCATAATACTGCATGATAACATGGAAATATGAATGCATGAAATGTCTAAGTAATCAATGCCATGTCTATACTAACCCTAGAGAGCAATCACGATATTACATCAATCTAGCTGTTAGCTGATTGCATCAATAAACGATAATATGATCTAAAGTGTACGTGACATAGCAATTACCGATAATGATGTGTGTGAGCCGGCAAATAAGTGTGCGTAGAATATGCGCATCATTGGTAATAGTGCTGGTGTCCTAACAGGCAGAGTTTTATACTGATATAGAAACATATGTATGAACATGCAACATTATGTTTACAGTATGAATGTACAGACGGATGTGAATAACCACTCATCTGCGATATACGAGTACAACTACCACTATATGAATCGAACCTAAACTAGTGTCCATCTAACCTCCTAAGGAACTAAACCTAAGAAACTAGTCAATAAGAAACAAGAGTCCACCTAAGGTCTGAATCCATATCTCTAATAGTCGGCGATCCAGCCTCAATAGCGTCACGTACGTAGTACGGCTTCCTCGAATCAAGAGTGCGGATCAATCATCATATCTATGCCTCGTACGGTAAAATCCATCGTACGACATCCCAATATCGGGGTACGGGTCAAGTTTCTCCTAGGTGTCTCATCATTCGTATAATATCATCATCAACACATGTCATGATCAAGGTGCTAAACTGTAATCGCATACATCAATTATATATCATTGCCATCATAAATATACATCATTAATTTATCCTCAGAAATATCATGTCATATGTATCATATTGTGATTAAGTCACACTTATATCATATCATCATCAAGTCACACCTATATGATGTCGTAATCAAGTCATACATATATCATATCGTGATCAGTCACAAGTTACTGTCCGGGTGCTATTTTAGAGTCCCATGTACCTCAATATCATCACCACCCATTATAATTTATGTTTACCTGTTCATTGTCTCATTTTCTAATGATTCGCTAACATTTTAATACGACTGCATAGCCAAGAATCACGGCATCAAGCCCAGTTATACTGTTTCATTCCTGTGTATCATATCACATCATTTTATCCCATATACGTGTTGTATATATATATATACCTATACCTAGTCCTATATATATATACACATACACGTATACACCACGTCGAGTTTCAGTGTGTGCGTGTGTGTGTATCTACCTGAAACCTACGAATCTCTTCCAAGGTATTCATCCTCTGGTATGGTCTTCCTAAATCAGTCTAGTCCAGCCTAGGGTCATTACTAGGGTCCTACTCATTAAGAGTCTAGGGTCACATCTGGCTTCCTAATGTCAATAAGTACTATTACTATTCCACGTTGCGGGGGTGCTAAACGCCATCCACCCGACTTCCCACCGTAGATATACGTCTACTCACCTGGTCCATGTCTGCCGAAGACGGTGTCGCCATCCTCTTCTTCATCGCCCGCAGGGGTACCTATACGCAAACATATATAGTATTGTAAACTAAATCATGGACAAAAGTCAAAACGACACACGTAACGCGCATAGGTTAAAACCTATGTCCCGTTCGCGCAAAAGAACCAAATATCGCTCGATATCGGCGTACAAACTCCGATTAATCGAGATAAACATCAACAAACAACTCATAGTTTTAAAACTCATTACTTATAATATAAAACATGATTTAATTCATCGAAACCCTAAAATCCATCAAATCGCCCGATTTCGTAAAACCCGAAAATGCCAATTTACCGTTTTTCTTCAAAACTTGACATTTAAATGAAACCAATGGTCATAAAACTCATTAAATAGCCTAACTAGACTATACAACCCATTACTATATTTTTATTACACAAATTTGTATTAATTTGGAATTTCTAGTTTGCAACCTTTATCAATTTTCAACATCTTACAAGCAAAAATTACACAATTCCACAACTAAACTTGATTTTGCATTATTTAATGTACTAAACTACAATTCATGATGATAATGATATAATGAAACCATAATTTATATTTTAAATCTCATTTATTTAAGAATTTCAAAAAAACTAGTTAGCAAAATAGCATTTTTATTAGTATTTTTCAATTATCAAAAGAAACTAGTGACCAAACTAAGTTTTTCATTCCTTAAATATGTCAATATCCTCATTTAAACAACAATCTAATATTACAAACATTAATTGGAATTTATCTCACCAATATATACAATATATAGAAATCTAGTTTGCAAAAATGGTTTAATTTAACAATTTTGGATAAGTAATTTACAATCTATCATCCATACAAGAATTTCCACTTCTAAAAATGTTAAAATAGTTATTATAACCCTAATTAATTAATAAAAATCATAACTTGATTTTATAACCCTAACTTGAATTTTTAAAACTTGGAAATAGAATTAATTCATTAAAAAATTTATACTAGAATGAAACATTAAATAACAATAATTCATAAGAACAAGATTTATACCTTCACACAAGAAATCCAAACATGAAAATAAGCCTCCAAAATGCATGCTTTCCATCTCCAAAATCCATGTAAAAATGAGCAAAGAATAAAGGGTAGGAAATAATTAGGATTTTGTGGATTTTTTATTGAATTTTTGATGGATTTTTGATGGATTTTTGAAACAAAATGAAGTGGAAAATGGGGGGGGGGCTGCCATGGGGAAGTGGCCGGCCAAAGTGGGAAGGAAATGGGAGCGAAAGAAATTATGTAGACAAGTGTAGAAACTTCCTTCATTCATTTCCTTCTTTATGTCTTTTCAACTTTTGTTCATTTTCTTTTTATTTTACAAAAACAAAACTAATTTCTAGAAACCACTTGAAGAATCAAGAGAGGAGGCTACCAAGGCTGGCCAAAAATACTGTGAGGGAGTAAAAGAGAGTGTGGTTTTGTTTGAGAAAAGATAAAAGTTTTACCGCACTCCATTTGCACTAATTTCACCGAAAAAAATCTTTTTCTTCGATATTTTCTAACACCGGTTAACAACCCTATTTCAATTCAAAAACCACATGATAAAATTTTGTTTAATGTATTATGATGCACCAAATTTGTTTCAACTCATTCCAGTTTGTAATTTTCCCGAATTAAATGTATTAGTGACGGCTTAAAATAATATTAAAATAATTAATTTCGGAAAATTTTTCAGAAATTTTGAAATCTCACCAGTGGCTCAATAAACACCAAATAGTAGCAATTACATAACTAGAATATTTATATTTAATTTTAAAATAAAGATATTTGTATTTTGACTTTTTACAGAAACCCCCCTTATTTTACCGATTTTCCGAAATTTCACCAAAACGATTTTCACAACGTTACACCCATGAGCTCGGTGACTCTTACTCTGTGTCCAGTGAACAGAATCGTTGTCATCTTTCCTTTGAGACATGATTAACAAGTTGCATAAGATAGGTATTCAAATGGATCTAAATATCCATCTCTATGTAACTTCGTCAACCGTGTTTCATTGATATGACCTAGTCTACAATGCCATAAGAAATCTTGATTCAACTCTGGAGAATTTTTTTGAGTGTGTTCTGGACGTTAAAACTGAATGTTGATTTAATACGTATATACCGTTATCTAGTGTACCAGATCCAAAAAAATCATGATTAAGGTGGATATTTACAACATCGCTTACAAATGTAAAATCACAACCTTCTTTAGATAGTAAAGATATGGAAATGATATTACATGTCAAACTTGGTACATAAAAACAGTTATACAAAACCAAAATGTGTTCACTTATCAATCCTAGGTGATATTCCCCTACGGAAACAACATCTACGCTCGCTCCGTTAGCAACCCTGAGGGTCATATTATATGCCTTTATAACTCTACGGCTTCTCAATGCCTGAATGAATTACATATATGAGATTCTGAATTAGTATCCAATACCCAGGAAGTAGAGTTGATTGATAGACAGTTTTCAATCATAAACACACCTGAAGCCGAAACCACAACTTGTTTCGAATCTTGGTTCCTGGTTTTCCAAGCCCTGCAGTCCTTCTTCCAATGACCTTTCCAACGAAAATAGAAGCACTCCTCTTTCCCTACCGTCGGCCCCTCAACTTTTGCCTTGACCTTTCCCTGTACCTTACCGACAACACTTTTCGGTTTGGTGGGGGCCTTCTTCTTCTTCCCCTTGGTTTTCGCCTTGAATCTAGAGGAAGAAGGTTCTCCAACAAGTAGAGCGGATGTCTCTCTGGATTTCTTCAGGGTGCCCTCTGCACTCCTCAACTTGTTAAGGAGCTCTAAAAGTGTAACTTCCTTATTCTGTATATTGAAA
Source organism: Agapanthus africanus (assembly GCA_030015575.1). Taxonomy (NCBI): domain Eukaryota; kingdom Viridiplantae; phylum Streptophyta; class Magnoliopsida; order Asparagales; family Amaryllidaceae; genus Agapanthus; species Agapanthus africanus. Next base: position 512,632,889 of record JASDDO010000024.1, on the reverse strand, counting down.
TTCAATATAAACTGGGCATAGGTAGAGGGGAGGGACTCTAGAATCAAGTCCGTGTATAACTCGTTCTCCAACGTGGTCCCAAGATCCGTGAACTCTTCAATATAGATGATCATATTAAGGACGTGGTCCCCTACAGATGACCCAATAGCTAACCTCACTTGAAACAATTTCTTCGAGATCTCGTATTTTACGATACGAGATTGCTCTCCATATAAATCTTTGGTATGGAAGAATATAGAAGTAAGGTCCATATTCTCGTGCCGCCTCTGGTGTTCATTATCCATAGAGGCCAACACGAGGCACTTGACTTTCGCACTGTCGAATTCCTATATCTTACGGATCTTAATATCTACGACGGTGGAATCTGGATCTGAGACGGCGGGGGCTTTAGTAAGGAGGTAGCCTAGCTTATCATAGGTAATGGCCATCTGGACATTACTTAGCCAATCTTTATAGTTTGGCCCTGTCAATATATTTTTATCTAAAAATTGTAAGTCGATGCCACGGACCCTACGTGTTCGCGGGGAGGCGAAGTTTGCAAAAAACGATTTTTATTAGCTTCGTAACATCGACTAAACTCCAAGATCAATACTAAACCCTAACTAACCGATATGCAAAGAGGTTTAACTACAAAGTGAGAAAGTTATACCTCAAGTTACTGTCCTTCTTCGTCTCGCTGTCCTTCTTCTCGTCGTGAGCTCCTTGTCTGGAGAATGGATCACGCCTCCTCGTCGGCTTCTCAAAGTCGTAGAAGATCCTCCAGAGAGTTCCAACCTTGAGCTTAACCTCCAAGAAGAGGTAACTAGGTCACTAGGTGTGCTAAACTAAGCAGCCTAGAATGAGTAGAGAGTGTTAAAGGATTTAGTTATGTCTCAAACCCTACGATTCACAACTCATGAGACAATTAGGGTTTGCTTTGAGGAAGATGAAGAGAGTGAGCTTGAGAGGAGAGAGAATATGTTTTTGATAATGATAATAATAAATCAAGCATGGCATCTATTTTAACTCTAATGAAAGATAAAAATATATCTCACAAATATCTCACAAATATCACAAAAATATCCAAGCCTTCTCTTCTCACAAGAATCCAAAAGAGTCAACATAAAGCCATGCTCAATTTCACTAAAATACCATGAAGTTTCCCTCCTCTCAATTATCCACCTCATTAAGCATTTAACCTAAAATGCTAAAACAAAAAATGAGGTTTAATCATCTTAAAGCAAACATGAACAATTACAAGAATGCCCCTTGCAACCGTATATACATACCTGTATCCATGTGCCGAGAAGCACAAATACAATGCGACATTGTTGGGACTTCACCCCCGCGCACAAACGTGTATGTTTTGGAAATAGAATTAGTTTTGGAAATAATGCGCACACGAGCTCGGTCTTGTTTTAAAATTTATAAACTGCAAGTGCACGGCGCGTTGTAGCTAGCCGGCAAGTACGGGTCGATCCGCAGGGAATTGGAGATTAGGTGGTGTCGCTTAAGGTTCGAGAAACAAAAGAATTTGGTTTAGTTGTCACTAAAACTAAAAATACGATATTATAGAAACAGGTTTAGAAGAAAGGTGGCCGTGGCTTTGGCTCGGATGGTTGAATCGCGGTGATTCCTTCGACAATCCCTTGATCATGAGTTTTCCGTCCTTGTGTCGATCCCGACGCGAAGCATAAATTGTCAATGCGGTTGCAAAGCACAAATCATCATGTTATCGGATTTCGTCACAAAACACGAAACGAATCCGTTACGTTCTTACTTACCATTCTTATGTCCATGCATGATGTATCAATACTAAGCACAAGGGTTAGCAAGCATACAACATCAATTTGCAAATAAGAAGTAAAAGTTTGTATTATTCTTGCTAAGTAGGTGGGTGAGAGTATATGTTATATGCTTGAATGAGAGTTATCAAGAAACATAAGCAAGATACCATATCTCAACTACCTAGTAAGTTTAAGACAAATGATTCTAAGCTTAACCTTGCAAATGGTGAACATGAAGAAATAGGATATGAGATAAAGGTTACAAATAACCATCAAAATCATCATATCATATCAAATACTTCCATTTACTAATCTTAAGCTTACAATCACAATTAAGCACTTTAAACAATAACAAGAGGAAGAGGAAGGCAAAGCATTTCATCTCACATTCTCACCATCACTACAACCATGGATTATTCAAGCATTATAAAAAGAAAATGAAAAATGAAAAAAAGAACATATAAGAAAACACAAGAACAAAAGCTAAAACAAAAGAAAGTGCAAGTTCTTTATTAACAAAATGGAGGGCTTGAGCTACAAGGTAGATAGCAACTTCAACCTCCTTAATGGAGCACTCAAGTGAGAGCTGAAAGAGGGAAGAAGAAGAAGCTATCAAATGTTACAAACTATTTTCTCACTCCAAAAGCCTCCCAGAACTATATCTGTGATCTGTTATTTATAGGCAACCAAAAATAAAAAGTTGCATATGCCACTGGACTTATATGACCACCAGGGACCCACACAAAGAGAACGAGCCCATTTGGCCCCAACTTAGCCGCAAATTGCGGCCAAGATGATTAAATCTGCGGCCCAATTATGGAGAGTGGGGCCCATCTTTGGTCAGTGTTCTTCTGGCCTCTGAGAATCTCTTTGTAATTGCAATTTCCTTTAATTCACACCAGAGGCAATTTCTTTTAACTCACACCAGAGTGTAATCTGGAGTAATGTACATAGAGGAGATCAAGTGGGTGTATGAGTGTTCACACTTCAAATCACAACTTTTCCAAATACATTGAACCATACCCACTTGCTTGCACCACTTGCAAGACACCATGATGGTGTTTGCAACTTGACGCTTCATGATAGCTCATGCCCACTTGATCCATGATGGTTGATATTGTATCATGTTGGACCAAAACTAAATATTTATTTGTACACAACATTATTTTGTTTGCAAAACTTAATGTCATGATCCGTTATCTGCCTCGTTTGCAGTTCCGGCTAAAAACCTTCGTTTCTGCTCGTATTGTGTACCATCTCCAGTGTTTTTGCCTGTGTACCTGTATTCTGTACTAATGAGCCGACAGAGATAAAATAGCACTGTTTATTGACAAAATGATAGGAATTGAGCGGTACTAAAATATAATAAATCGTGCAGAACAAATACTCCCAAACCTATCTTTTGCTCGTCCTGAGCAAAACAAAATCCTAACCTCACTTTCGCAGGGAACGCGATTGCACTGAGCCCGTGCAAGAAGCTATTAAACCTCTAGGTGTCCCTAGTAGGAGGAGTTTTGTCTCCTGAGGGTTTTCAGCGGATTGCACCCACAAAATCTAGTCAAGTTAACGTCGCGTGGAGACTGTTGATTCTAATCTTAAGGTTAGAGATCAAAATTAGAAGTTCTATTACCCAAGTCAGAAACATTAAACCCTATTTTTCACTCCTCACAATTTGTTTAACATAAGTTTATACGCGTCTTTACGTGATTTGTGCGGATAGTGTTCATAAGTTTTTAAGAACTTGATTACGGTCATCATGTCAAAAATTTGAGGACCAGGATAAACTTCTAAAGGATCACACAAGTTCGGAAGGAGTTAAGATTTTCTCAAGTTTTATTCTCCAGTTAGGTTTCAAGTCAGACTATATATCAATTTTAACAGAGAACCTAAGTCTTATTTTCACTCCTACCTTTCACCTGTTTTTGTTCATACACACCTTTTATTTTCGTGCAAAACGTCTTAATAAATACAAACCTTCATATCTCCGTGAAAAAACTATTTTTTAAATAGAAAATTCATTACCGCCACGATTATTCTCCCACAAAGAACCGTTAGGACTTTTAACTCGAAGAGAATACTTGCTTAGTTTGTTTTATCTGGCGATTGGAAACTTAGCGAGCTTTGGGTCAATGACTCCCAAACCAGATGGTTTTAGGGCATTAGGTGTGGAGACACCCCAAGGACTTAATTACCCAAGTTACCAAGGCCACAAAACAAAAGTCTCATTTTATAATAATTCAGAACTCAGTGAAGACGGAGATATATCCAGCCTTTTATTTTAAATCTGAAGACGTTACATGTGATAAGGTGTGTAATTACTCCAACAAGGTTTCAGATGGGTTATTTTTCAGACTTATATCTTCTGTTAAAACTTTTATAAAATTCTTCATATCAACTTCACTGTATGAACATGTTTTGATATTACTTAACTCAGACAAACCTGTTTGATCCTAAAGATTTTATCAATTTTAAAAGTTACAGACATGTCAGACTTTCATCACATTCTCAAAAAACATACGACATGTGTAAGTGATATAAAAGACATATATATATTAAAGTTGTGTACATGTGAGAAAAAACCTAAAGTGAACAAGTGTAAGTTAATGTAAACAAGTATATCAAATATACAATTATACAATAAATTATTAAATCAACACTTGACTAATAATCCGGTCATATCACATATAACCGACTAACATCCAATGTATCGACTTATCGAATCAACACATGATTCGATAACCCGGCTATATCATATATAACCGACCGATACAAAAAGTCGCGAGAATAGAATACGGTATCACATACACGCATTATTCTTGGTCCCGCACATATCACATACGTGCTCCTATTTCGTTTTGCCTGAGCCAGTAAAACCTCTATGTAGGACTCTAAAGACTCGTCAATACGCCGGCAGTAGGTGATGATCACATCAAGCACCCACGAGCCATCAGCGGTACTAGCTGGACGTGACGGCTACCCGGGTATTGAGCGATCAGAAGATCAGCAAGCAAGCCCGCTCCAACTTCTGTAAAAGCCTTCCGGTAACACTTCCCGTACAGTCCGGTCTCTTCGTCTGATATGTCGCATATCAAGTCTAGGGGTGGTAAACGTCAGACCCCAATAACAGATAAGTCGTGCCGATGTGAGGCTCATAACGGGTCGAGAAACTACTGGTAACACTTACCAGTAAATCTCTAACTCAGCCCTGGCCAGGGACTTCCCTGTTATGGTCAATCGAGCACAGCGCAATATCAACCCCCAATACCGGGAGAAACGAAACCCGTCCTATCGCTCATTGCCTCCATGTGACTCGGGACTGTATCTAAAAACCACCGTTTTGCACGCCCTCATGGACGTGGTAAGGTGGAAATCAAAGCATAGTGGGAATCACACAAGACTCTATGACGATCTCGGGTCTACAGACTAACCTGCACAATTGTCACCAGAGAACTGCCATCTGACGTGAGGTATAATACCATCTGGGAGTTCTCGGCGAGTACGTCCAGTGTACCCAGTCTCCACTAAGCACCCGTATACGATCTATGATGTCAAACACCAATGGATATGGGATCATCCATCGCCCATCTCATAGGTCGAGAAGCGTATACGCTAGTCTACTCTGGTATATCGATGCCCTGTCTCGATACACCCACGACTAGGAACATTAAAGGATGTACTTATGGACTACCCTGTCCCCACTAGTATGATCTGCATCATAATCTAGGTAGTCAAGTACACATCCTAAGGGCTTTACCAACATGTAACCATAAGACAGTATTAAGAGACAAGTATACATGTTAAGATAAAGAGCAACCAGATAGCATACTATCATATCGAGCAAGAAATTCCTCTCTATATATGTCCAAGCATCCAATATAATATACATCATCTGTACAATACTGGCTTCTAGGGCATACATACAACTAACATATACAAAAGAAAAAGAAAAAGAATATGTATAAGTTAGATGTTAGTGAAGGGCATGGGCGTGTAAAAGTAGGGAACAAATAATGTTGAAGGTGAAAATGAAGTTTTGAAGCTGTCAAAGTATTATTTTATGACTGAATTGAATTTTTAATAAGTATGTGTTGAGTTTCGAAGTCAGGTTCGTATAAGAACCGGAGTTCATCCGAAAAAAGTTCTGAAAAAGAAAGGTTTCTAGGATGTTCCCAAATTGATCATGACCCAAACTCACCAAGAATATCAAGTTCATCAGCAAAAATTTCCTCAAAACTCTGTATAAAAGAATACTTTTCAACACCGTTTTCCTCCCTATTATTTTTCACAATCCGACTTTCATTATTTACACTCTCTCCCAAAAAGATTTCCTCCTCATCACATTCAAAAATGGGTAGGTTCATATCATTTAAAAAAGTAGGTTTCCACACTAAAGTTTCTTCTCAAAACAATATCAAAAGGTGATACAAAAATTGTGGGTTCCTGATCATTGATTTCTTTTAATCTATCCCAACCATACCCGTTAAATTCACAAGCTCCCTCATCTAAAATTGGAAAGCAAAAAACAATCGGTTCAAGAATTTCCTTATCAAGTATTATTTCAGTTAAATCAATCTCTAGATCACAAGTGATAAGAGGTTCAGTGGATACTTGAAAGCTAATGGTGGACTTACTTAGGGGGTTTGCTTGTGTGTCCAGCGAACATTCAGTCAATTCTGCTGTATCATCATCTATGAAATCATCCAAATTGATCTGATCACTTATTTCACTCGAGTGACTCCCTAGATGACAAATGTTGACACTATGGGGTTCCGATTGACCGTGTTCACTCCCTAGAATCATCACAGCTATATGTTTCGCTTGTTCCTCTATGTTAGCCAAAGATTGGGCCTGAGCAAGAAATAATTGCTCAGACTGCTGTATGAATAGGGCTAACGTAGAAGCCGATTGATTCTCGACCGTATTCATCATTTCAATACCTAACTCTAAAGCGGTCAACCCAGCATCCATCTCACTATCAATCCCTAAAGACGGTTCAATTATTTCGGGTTGAAGGGGTTGTGAAGGTAGTGATGTTAAAGCAGTCATTCTGTCGACCTCTTTTTCTAAATTTTCAATCATTTGGTCAATGGTTGAAGTGGGACTGGGTTCAGGAGTGTTAGGTGAGTGACCGTTATAAAAAATTTGGAACGGTTGGTCACCCCCTAGAAAAGGACAATTATCATGAATGTGGGAAGAATTTTGGCAATTTGTACAAATCAATTGGGATTGAGTATAAACAAAAGAATAAGAATCGTGAAAAATAGAATTGTATTGTGTATCACCCATATTAACAAGAATTCACAAATATCACAAAAATAAAAAATATCACACCCCTAGCAATCTATGTTATGCTCAGTCAACTAGACCTACTCACGAACCTGATTGCCGAAGTAAAACTGTATCGAGAAATAAGCTCAAGATATACTAATCACAATGCCAGGTAAGTGTAAGAGATAAGGGGAGGTTTTCCAACGCTTTCGCGAAGTTCCTTAATTAAATAACCCTTTCTCTTGAATCACTTGCCTAGACTGTTGCATATATATGCCCTAGAGGCCTTCATTGTATAGGATGCTAGGGATATGTATGTACATGACAGTCTTGCTTAATATGATAGTACGCTATTTGGTTTGACTTTATCTTAACGTGTGATATATTTTGCGTAGTATTCATATATATATATACATGTTGATAAAGCCTATAGGGTGTTTGCCTGACTACCGGCGTTGTGATGGCAGTCATACTAGTGGGAGCTGGATAGTCAATAGGCATATCCTTAGATGTCCCTGGCCGCAGGAGTATCGAGACTGGGCTTCGATACTCCGGAGTAGACTAGTGTATACATATCTAGACCCTGAGGAGGGGCGATGGATTGGTCCCGCAGCCATTGGTGGAGTGTACCTAAGATTGTATACAGATGCTCACTGGGTGTGAGTACACCGGACAGGACTCGCCGAGAACTGACTGGATGGTATTTATACCTAACGTCAGATAGCAGTTCTCAGGTGACATGTGTGCAGATAGTCCGTTGACTTAAGGTCGTCATTTGTCTCATGTGAGTTCCCACTGTGCTTTGATGACTACCCTACCACGGTTCAAAGGAGTCGTGCAAACAGGTTTTAGTTGGGCACAGTCCCGAGCCACGTGGAGGCAGTGAGTGACTGTTAGGGATTCGTTTCTCCCGGTATAGGGAGTTGATATCGCACGGTGATCGGTTGGTCATTACCATAAGTCCCTGGCCAGGGCTGATTGAGAATTACTAATGGACTGATCAGTAGATTCTCGAATGGTATTGAGCCATGCCGACACGACATGTACGGTTATTAGGGGTCTGACGTCTACCACCTCCCTAGACCATACATGCGATACTCTTAGACAAACAGACCGGACTGCACGGATATTGTCACGGACAGGCTTAGTAGGAGTTCGGATGGGTATCCTCATCGGCCTTCTTATCGACATCTACCTGGGGACCGTTACATACAGCTAGTGCCGCTTGCGGTCTGTGGTTAAACCCACTGCCAGCGTAGTAGTCGAGTCTTTAGAGTCCCACACAGAGTTTTCCCAACTCCAGGCGAAACAATATAGAGGTCGTACGGTTTTACGACAAGGGTTCGGACGAATACGTGTTTAAACGCACGTACGACATTCGGACAGTTTTTAATAGCCGGCTTTGGTTTAAGCCAGATTCTAGTATCAGGTTATTGGATTTATACAGTCTAAAGTTTTTCCGTGTTTTTACGGATGGGAGGGGCGTTCTCGTAATTTTGCAGGAAGCGTCTAGAAGCATGGTGACTTGGGGATTAAGGTGGCATTTTCATTAAATGCAATTATGACTCATATTGTGTGATTCATCATGTCATTAATGCATCATTAATTGCTTAATGACTCATATAATGAATCACTCATTGTGAATTAATGAAGCATGGTGAATAATCATATTATTCATTTAATTGATAATTCATTATGCTTCATATATATTCAAGTGAGAAGCTTTTTCAATTGATTATTCTAGTTCACCTTCTCTCTCCTCAAGCTCACTCTTTCTTCAAGCTCTAATCCTACCACTCATGAGTTGAGAACAAGGATTAGAAAAGACTAAACACTCCATAACCTAACTCTATATCATCTTAGTTCCTTTGATTAGCAACTAGAGAAACTAAGTAACCTCAAGTTTAGAGGTATAGCTTGGATTAGGGTTCTCGGGTGGATCATCTATCACTTGGAGGAGGCCGAGGAGGACGTAGAGATCGTAAAGACGAAGGACACGTATCACTAGGTATAATCTCTTTACATAGTAGCTAAGAACTTCTATGGTAGTTGTTAATTATCGTTTAGCAAAGATCTTCGGTTAGTCGATGTATGCTTCAAGAACAAGATCGTTTTTTATATTTCCGCCTCCCCGCAACTCGTGGGGTGTTGCACATCGACTTACATAGACACCCTGTGAACGATATACCGTTAAGCAAAGTTCTAAACACAGTTAACTTCTCCTAAAGAGCGCGAAGTCCTTAAGGTCAGAGTTCTAATTGATTTTAAATTACTGGGGGTATGCAAGAATGCAGTTTTGTAATTTGTGGGCTACGGAGAAAAGGTGATAAAATCCTTCACCGTATCTTGTTTTGGTCTTGTGCCCTTAATTTCATATTTAAAATGCAATGCGCAATCAATTTAAAAGAATTTCAACCAATCAATCACTTTAAAGCAATTCTTTTTCAGTTAAGTATTATGCGCTGCAAGAAATACGGTTAGTTCTCTAGTTCTAATGGCGGCAATGTTGTGCGAAGAATCCTGCAAAAGATAGAAAATTGGATTGCGTCGGATTCGAGAGAAGGTGTTAGGAAATACATACCGATTTGATTTGGTTTAAGAAAACCACTTTGAAAGTGATCCGAGTCATTGAATGTTCGCTTGCTGTCACGACCCGAAAGAGCACGTGACTGGCCCTTGAACCATATGAAGTCTATAGGACTCCATCTGATCCAAGTAAGCCAAAAACCCAGAAATCTAAAACCATTTTAAGAGTAAATAAAGAAAACTTGTTTTTAATAAGCAAGAAACATATTTTGCAATCAAAGATTTTTAAATAACTAAGCCGAAATGCATTTTTAAAATGTGTAGTTTTTTCTGAAAATTTCGGCAGAGTTTCCTTTGTAAAAACTGACCCCGAATGGGGTACAACAAGAATAATATATATATGCAGTGATAAAAGGCATCTCCAAGCGGGAGCTAGCTCTTCGTCAATAGACGGTCACAACCACACAAACAAAATATACAACGCCGAATGGCGAGGATCAAAACTCAAAAGAAACTCACAATAACATGAAAACCGTAATACTGCTACACGCGACTCTAAGGTCGAAAGAATACATCACTATTGTCTAAGTCTGAAACAATATACAAGTTTCGGTTGATGGAATTTCTAGATACAATGAATAATACATATACAAGGGTGGTTCTGATGCAAATAACCCACCTACCAAGCAAATCACCCGCAAAGGAAAGCAATGTGCCGGAAATGCCGCTATGGAACCTCTATGGAAAAACCTGCAAGAACTGTGGCACAACGGGGGTGAGTTGCCAACTCGTGAATAGAAAATATCTACAAGCAGAAATCGAATGCATCACATACTCCTAGGTCAATACGATCAGATATATAAACCTCAAAGAATAAGCCTGAAGCATGATAAGGTGGCAATGTAACATCTAAACATGTAGGTAGTGCCAAAATACTAGTGCCAGTTCTTCAGGTAATAACATGTCATAAATATAAGGTATGTCTGCATGAAGTAAATATGATAAAGTATCAAAGTCTGTATGAACATGGATCCCGTCCACCCGTCACCCAATGACAATAAGCATCATGCATGCAAATATGAGAATATAATCAAAATCATGGAAAACATCATGAAACCCGTGCCTAGCATCGGCACGTAAATCCTCATACATCGGGTATCCGTCAGTCCGGGTCAGTCCACGGGCTCCATCTGCGGTATCGGCCCTCGGCCCCAGCAGTATGCCCATATCCATCTATCGACTCTGGTCAGTATCCTCTGGATAACCGCCAGGTCCAACCAATCACCGGTAGGTAGTATTCTCTCTGCCAGGCTCACTGTCTACTACACAGCGAAACCATTCTCGCTCCGGGGGACCATACCGGGTCCACCATGTACCCGCAATCGGCTTCTTCCGCCTCCTCGAACCGGGTTTCACATGTCGCTCTCAGCACCGAGAAAACACATGGTGGACGCACTGAAATATCATATCAAGGGTAACCGGGTTTTTAAAACAATTACGTATTCTCTTTTTGAAATACCCACGGTTCCCAAATCCAGAAATATCATGGAAACAACATATCTCAATGCGTATAATCAAAACATGATGTATGTGACATGTAAAGAAAGGTAAGCATATCAGTAATTCATGCAACATGGAATAGTAATGTGCACATGTCGAGGGCAACCGCTCTTTTTAAAATGAATCAGTTTTGAAGAATATCTTGCGGTTCCCAAATCTCTAATCAAGTCAGAATCATCTATGTATGTGTACAGGTATAAGTGTACAATATGCCATGCAAGAATCATATCATGAATGCAACAGTACTACAGTGTAGTGGCATGGCAATTATCGATGATGAAGTGTGTGAGTACATGGAACTTACGCATCATCGATAATGGTGCTGGTGTCCTAACAGCATGATGGTAATATAGCAATAAGCATAAGTAATGCGATGCAAATAATATGAATATGCGCAATAGTAAAGAATCTACATCAATATGTAAGTGTCATGCATCTTCTGTGATATTTTGTATTTTCTGGAATAATTTATTTTTTGCTCAAGTTTCAGTTTTACAGAGAAGATTTGGAGTAGAATCTAATGTGTTTAATCGATCGAAATTATACGATGTTTGCTTGTTTGATTATATCTGTGAACTGTATTATGTGTTCGTAAACCTCCCCTAACTGCTAGTATGTCGGTTGGCAGGGGGTTGCACATATCTGTGATGTTTTTAACTGTTTGTGGATATGAACTGTATTGGACTGTTGTGATGATTAGCCGGGGTTTTGTGATGGGTTTTTATATTAATTCATTCGATGTAATTGTAATAAGCTGTAATATTATTTTGCGGGGCACATCCAAGTTGCGGTTGTAGCCATCGTTGTATTATTTCTTTTTACTGTTTTTGCTTCTAGGATAGTTCCAAGGTGGGGTGCACAAACTACCGGGTATTTCGAAGTGTTTAGTGGCCTACTCACGTTGTTGAGGGAGACCGCTTCACTTCGGGTACTTGGCGGGTAGTTTGCCGTACCCGCAGGGGTCTGGGGTGGGGTAATGGCTATTCATCATAACTGTGTAATCCGTCTTTCATTGCAGGCTCAAAAGAAATGCGGATTGCTTGCAAATCCAATATTGTTTATCTGTGATCTGGAATGTCTATTATTGCGTCTGACGAATGTACAATATTTATATATGATAGCTATTTAGACGTCACTTATGTTTTAAACCCGCGCTAGCCCAGCCCCCGCTCTGCCGTTAGTTAAGTAACCTAACGGGTGATGACGGGACCCAGAGGCGAATGCAGATGGCATAAGAGAACGTTGTATTTTCGTTGTTACCTGTAATGATAGGTTAATTGATGGGACGCATTATTATTAATGCAAAGAAAATAAAACCTAAACTGAATCGTTGGAACAATTTCAAAACCACTCGGTTTTCTTGAAAAAGCAAATTTTAAATGCGGAGCTTAAACCACTTCTTTTAAATAAAAGCTATCTTTGTTCCTTCGATCATATCAAGTTCATTATGTTAACGGTTTTTTGCCAAAAACCAGCCGTAACCCTCCGTCATTTCAGAAAGACAGCACATCGTATTCATGCTTTGCTTGTTGGCCTACGTCAAGGCATAGTGTATGGTAGCAGTGTGTTTGCCTATTTGTTGCATAGATAGATGCATTAGTTTAGGACAGACGTACAACCTTGTTGGCCTACGTCAAGGGCATGTACGATGTACCTAAATTGATCAGGACAACGACGAGTAGAACTTGACTTGCGTCTTATGATTTGTTGGCCTACGTCAAGGTCATAAGAGCTTGGGGTAAAAATCATATCGGGAGTTTCAAACGTAAAGGAAGCTTGCAGATTTAGCATACCTTCTGGAGTGTGGTGACTAGAGTGGCTTCCATCTAGTACATCATGCAATGATAGTTGGATCCCGATCCCACTGATGAGTAGGAATACTCTCGGGAAACTTTCTCACTTAACAATCAATGTTATAAACCAAGTAGGTGTCCAGAAAGGTGTTAGAGGGGCTACGCCTCCAGGGAAAAGAGGTTATTTAATTAAGGAACTTCGCGAAAGTGTTGGAAAACCTCCCTCGAAGTATCAACACCTGCCTGGCTGAAAGGTTAAGCAAGAATTGTGACGTGTGATTAAATCCCGACTAGTTCTTCTTTTAGGTTTTGAAGAAGGATTTGAGGGAACAGTGGGAGCCATCCTATTTAGATAAACTAATAACCAATCTAAACTTGCAAGAAGCATATCTGAGTGTTTTCTTTTCTCTCTCTCTGGCAGCTACCATGACGGGACTAAAACTATTACTTGAAAAAAATATACTGACCGGGCAGAACTATAAAGATTGGCTAAAGAACGTCAACATTGTACTGACTTATGACAAAGTAGCATATGTTACCACCGCTGTTCCTCCTCTTATCCCAGGACCAGATTCCTCAGTTGTGGACAAGGAAGTTCGCAAAACCTGGGATCTAGACTGTGAGCGAGCTAAGTGTATCGTGCTGGCGTCCATGAACAATGAACTCCAGAAACAGCACGAGAGTATGGATATTATATCCATCTTTCTCCATGTCAAGGAATTATATGGAGAGCACTCCCGTATCGCAAGGTACGAGACCTCAAGGAAACTCTTCCAGATGAGGTTAGCTCCAGGATCGCCTGTAGGAGAGCACGTCCTCAAAATGATCAGCCTCATTAAGGAACTCGCAAACCTGGGATGCGTGCTAGAGAATGATTTGTATATCGACTTGATTTTGCAGTCCCTTCCCCACACCTTCTCTCAGTTCGTGCTTAGCTTCAACATGCACGAAATGGAAGCCGATCTTCAAAAGCTCCTCAATATGTTGAGGGTAGCAGAGACCACCTTGAAAAAGGAGAAGACCCCCGTTCTGTATGTTGGCCAATCATCTTCTTCTAAATCTAAAGCGAAAGCTAAAGGGAAGAAGAAGATGAAAGCCACCAAACCGAAAGGTGGGGTCAAGAAGGTGCAGGGAACGAACAAGGCAGGAAGGGTGAAGACAGAAAAGAATGAATGCTTCTATTGTCAAAAGCAAGGGCACTGGAAGAAGGATTGTCAGGCCTTCAAAGCCAAGGACATGAAGCAAGCGGTTGCTTCTACTTCAGGTGTGTTTGTAATCGAAAATTGTCTTTCAGTAAGCACTACATCATGGGTACTTGATACCGGTTCTGGTTCTCACATCTGTAATTCTTTGCAGGATCTGAGAAATAGTAGAGTACTGGGGACAGGTGATATGACTCTATGGATGGGCAATGGAATGCATGTGGATGCAATTGCAATAGGGGAATATCACCTAGGGTTGACTAGTGGGCACATTTTGGTGTTGTACAGCTGTTTTTGTATTCCCAGTATGTTGTGTAATATTATATCAGTATCTTTGTTATCTAATGAAGGATATAATTTTGCGCTTGAAAGAAATGTCATGAACATTCTCCTAAATCAAGAACTGATTGGGTTTGGCACACTGGAAAACGGCATATACATACTTAATCAACCTCAAATTTTCAATATTCAAAACACGCTTAAAAGAAAGGCTCCAGATTCAAATCAAGCCTTCCTATGGTATTGTATGTAGGGTTCCTAGGCACCCTAATGAGGTCACACAAGGCATCGAATATGCCATATTAAAATTTTAACGGTGCCGAGAGACCCAACTACGGATCGATTGCTAGATGTTTAGGCGAAACTAAAAGCTAGTTAACAGTTAACTACTGGGATACGGAAATTACAACCTTTGTAGATCCGGATATCCACCTCCTCGGCTCCGCAAGGGCGTCCTCTCGCTGTCCATCTTGAAGCTTGAACTCTCGTGACGGCTTCATCGGAGAAACGTGCGGAATAGCTCGTCGGCTTCGTGTCAAAGACGATCTACGTCGAGGTTGCACAAACTCAAGCTCCGACTTCACAAACTTGTGAAACTTGTGAAGTAAACACCCAAAACAACTTGGCAAGAGGTAGAGGGTGAAGAAATAGGAGGTGGTTTCACTTTAGAATTGGATTTTTCTCACTAAAACTCAAGTTGCCATTAATGGCATCAAGGTTGCTCACTTGAAGAAGAAGAAGATGATGAGCTAGTTATGATAAGTTGTGATATATAAAAAATAGAAAATCAAATACTTATCATAACTAAACTAGTGTTAAGTGTAGAGAATAAACCATGGTCACTTTAGATGGGTTAGGGTTAAGCATGAAGATAAGGATGGTTAGCAAAGTCCAAGCTTCATGAAGCTTCAACTTAAAACAAAAAGAGCCACCATTCTTATCTTAATTTATTTCAAATAAATAAATAAATAAACAAATAAATAAATAAACAAATATGCAAAACCCTAATTATCAATTAACCATGGATTAATTCTATAAACTTAACTAATGATCAAGTATCATCAAACATGATACAAAAAGTGCACAAAAGTATATCACATATACAATGTGCAATCCAAGTGAGAAAAATCCGTTTAAAGTGAACCAATACTAGTTAATGCAATGCAATATATCAAATATATAATTATGCATTAAATCATTAAATCAACATTTGATTCAATGATCCGGTCATGTCGCACATAACCGACTAGTATTCAATGCATCGATTTATCGAATCAATGATTCGATAACTAGGTCATATTGAATATAACCAATCGAAACATATATCGCGAGAATGAAATGCGGTATCACATACACGCATTATCCTCGGTCCCGCACATATCTCATATGCGCTCCTATTTCGTTTCGCTTGAGCCAGGAAACCTCTGTGTAGGACTCTAAAGACTCGTCAATACGCCGGTAGCAGATGATGATCATATCAAGCACCCACAAGCCGCAAGCGGTCTGCTAAACGTAACGGCCACCCGGGTATTGAGCGATCAGAAGATCGACGAGCTAGCCCGCTCACACTCCTGCGAATCCGACCAGTAACACTTACCATACAGTCAAGTCTCTTCGTCTGATACGTTGCATATCAAGTCTAGGGGTGGTATACGTCAGACCCCAATAACCCGATAAGTCATGCTGATGTGAGGCTCGTAACGGGTCGAGAAACTACTGGTAACACTTACAAGCAAATCTCTGAACAGCCCTGGCCAGGGACTTCCCTGTTACGGCCAATCGAGCACTGCGCAACATCAACTCCCAATACCGGGAGAGACGAAACCCCTCCTATCGCTCATTGCCTCCATGTGATTCGGGACTGTACCCAAAGACCACCGTTTTGCACGCCCTCATGGACGTGGTAAGGTGGAGATTAAAGCACAGTGGGAATCACACAAGACTCTATGACGATCTCGGGTCTACAGACTAACCTGTACAAGTGTCACCTGAGAACTGCCATCTGACGTGAGGTATAATACCATCTGGGAGTTCTCGGCGAGTCCGTCCAGTGTACCCAGTGACCACTGAGCACCCGTACACCATCTCTGATGTCAAACACCAATGGATATGGGATCATCCATCGCCCATCACATGGGTCGAGAAGCGTATACGCTAGTCTACTCTGGTATATCGATGCCCCGTCTCGATACACCCACGACTAGGGACCTTGAAGGATGTACTTATGGACTACCATGTCCCCACTAGTATGATCTGCATCATAGTCCATGTAGTCAAGTACAAATCCTAAGGGCTTTACCAACATGTAACTATAAGACAGTATAAAGAGACTAGTGTACATGTTAAGATAAATGGCAACCAGATAGCATACTATCATGTCGAGCAAGAAAGTCATCTCTATATATGTCCAAGCATCCAATATAATATACATAATCTGTACAATACTGGCCTCTAGGGCATACATACAACTAACAATCTCCCACTTGCACTAGGGCCAGCTGCTGTAGTATCTCATACCGAGCATCCCGAAGAGTCTCTCAAACTGTATCTGGGGAATGGCCTTCGTGAGTGGATCCGCCGTGTTGTTCTTCGTGTCAACTCTCCTGACCTCGATCTCCCGGCGATCAACTATCTCCCGGATCAGGTGATACCGCCTCAGAATATGCCTGGATCGCTGATGGGACCTGGGTTCCTTGGCCAAAGCCACCGCTCCATTGTTATCGTAATACAAAGGTATTGGATGCTCAATGGATGGAACCACTCCAAGTTCAGTAATGAACTTCTTGACCCAGACAGCTTCTTTAGCAGCATCGTTGGCAGCGATGTATTCAGCCTCCATTGTCGAGTCTACCACGGTTTCCTGCTTGGAACTCTTCCAGCTAACCGCCCCTCCGTAAAGGGTAAAGACAAAGCCCGACTGCGACTTAGAGTCGTCCTTATCACTCTGGAAGCTCGAATCGGTAGAGGACTCCACTTGGAGTTCTCCGTTACCATACACCAAGAACATATCTCTAGTCCTTCGCAAGTACTTGAGAATGCTCTTCACAGCTGTCCAGTGACTCTCTCCAGGATCAGCTTGATACCTGCTCACTACACTTAGTGAGTATGCTACATCGGGTCGGTACATAGCATCGCATACATGATAGAGCCTACTGCCGAAGCATAGGGTATCCCTTGCATGCGAGCTCTCTCCAAATCAGTCTTGGGAGACATCTCTTTGGAGAGAGTGACTCCAGAGATCGTGGGCATATTCCCACGCTTGGACTCTTCCATACTAAACCTCTTTAGTATGGTGTCAATGTACCTGGATTGGGACAATCCCAAAATCCGTTTGGATCTATCTCTATAGATCCTAATTCCCAATATGCAGGAGGCATCACCAAGATCTTTCATTGAGAATCTTTGTGATAAGAAGAGCTTGACCGATTGCAGCATAGGAATATCATTTCCTATCAAGAGTATGTCGTCCACGTACAATACGAGGAAGACAACCTTACTCTCTGCCACCTTCTTGTAGATACAAGGTTCATCTGGATTTTTGACGAAATCAAACTCTTTGATAACGACGTCAAAGCAGATGTTCCAACTCCGCGATGCTTGCTTTAATCCATAAATGGATTTAAGCAGCTTGCACACCTTCTCGCTGCTCCCACTGTCTACGAAGCCCTCTGGCTGAGTCATGTACACGCACTCTTCTAAATCACCATTTAGAAAGGCGGTCTTAACATCCATTTGCCAGATTTCGTAATCATGATAAGCAGTGATGGCAAGCATGATCCGGATGGATTTAAGCATAGCTACTGGAGAAAAGGTCTCGTCATAGTCCACACCTGGTCTTTGACGAAAACCCTTTGCTACAAGTCTAGCTTTGAAAGTCTCCACTTTCCCATCTACACCAAGTTTCTTCTTGAAGATCCACTTGCTCCCAATGGGTTTTACCCCTTCAGGAGCAACTTCCAAAGTCCATACTTTGTTGGTGTACATGGAATCCATCTCGGACCGCATAGCATCCAGCCATTTCACTGAGTCCCCACTCGTGATGGCCTGCTCGAAGCTAGTTGGGTCATCATCCTCCATGATGCAATCCTCACTACCACCATCAATGAGAAAACCATAGTATCTCTCAGGTGGACGAGAAACCCTACTAGATCGGCGGAGAGGCTGGGGTTGGTCGGGTACTACCGAATCTTCTGGTTCCACTAAATCTTCAGTTACGGTTTGTGTATCTGGAACCTCTTCCAGCTCTACCACTTTGCCACTAATTTCTTTTTCAAGGAATTCCTTTTCTAAAAAGGTGGCATGTTGAGCAACAAACACTTTTTGTTCCTCACTGTGGTAGAAAAAATACCCATAAGAATTCTTTGGATATCCCACAAACTTGCAGAGAACTGACCGTGCCTCGAGCTTGTCTGGATTTTGTCTTTTGACATAGGCCGGACAACCCCATATCTTAACTCGTTTAAAATATGGTCTCTTCCCACTCCATATCTCATATGGTGTGGTAGGTACAGATTTAGATGGAACTTGATTCAATAGGTATGCTGCTGTCTCCAGCGCATAACCCCAGAAGGAAATAGGTAACTCAGCTGTGCTCATCATAGAGCGCACCATATCTAATAGGGTGCGGTTTCTCCGTTCAGATACACCGTTGTGCTGTGGTGTATAAGGAGGAGTCAGCTGAGAAAGAATCCCATTCTCTTTTAGGAAGTCCAGGAATTCATTGCTTAAGTATTCTCCTCCTCGATCAGATCGAAGGATTTTAATACTTTTTCCGGTTTGGTTCTCAACTTCTTGTTTATATTCCCTAAATTTCTCAAAAGCTTCCGATTTGTGTTTCATCAGGAACACATACCCGAACCTAGAGAGATCGTCATTGAATGTAATGAAGTATGAAGAACCATCCCTGGCATGTGTAGACATGGGACCGCATACATCACTATGTATTAGTCCTAAGAGTTCGGTAACTCTTTCTCCGTGTCCCGTAAACGGAGTCTTGGTCATCTTGCCTTTGAGACATGACTGGCAAGTGTCATAAGATGAAAATTCAAACGGATTTAAATATCCATCTTTATGCAACTTAGCTAGTCGTGTCGCATTGATGTGACCCAGTCTACATTGCCACAAGAAGGATTCATTGAGTTCAGAACTCTTCCTCTTGTGTGTGTTTGTTATGCTCAGAACTGTTGATTGATTTAGAACATAAATGCCATTGCATAACGTGCCTGATCCAACCAACTTTTGGTTACGGAAAATGTTCATAACATTGTCCTGTAATACAAAATTATATCCCTCTTTACTTAATAAAGAAACCGATATAATGTTGCATATCAGGTTCGGCATGTAATAGCATTCATTCAGAACCAATGTATTACCAGTTGGTAATACAAGGTGATATTCCCCGACAGTCTTGGCTGCAACAATTGCACCATTTCCTACTCTTATGTCTTTATCACCTTCTCCAAGTTCTCTACCTTTCCTAAGCCCATGTAACTGATTACATATATGGGATCCTGACCCGGTATCCAATACCCAGGACGTAGAGCAAATGGAGAAACAGTTCTCAGTAACGAACACACCCGAAGAAAATGCATCATCATGTACTTTCTTCATTCGGGTGGCATGGGAATCCTGGTATTCCCCTATATCCTGTTCAGTCCTATAACTCTTATAGGAAAGAACGGAACCAACGTTCCCCAGCACAGTATAACATGCGGGTTCGGTCAATACATCCATATTATTATCTTTATTAGGGCATGAAATGGTCGCTACCTGGAGAGAGAGAGAAGAAAACACTTTAGCGTATGCTCGTGCAAGATCAGATTGGTTATTATCTTATCTAATCAGGATGGCTCCCACTGCTTTTTATCAAATCTTCCTCCAAACCCTAAAAGGAAAGACTAGCCGGGATTAATTACACACTACAAGTTCGCCAATCTTTCAGCCAGGCCAGTGTCGGTACTTTGAGGGAGGTCCCCCGTGCTTTCGCACGAACCTAATTAATGTAAACCTCGTTTTCCCAGAGGCGTAACCTCGTTAACACCTTTCTAGACACCTACTTGATCGGCTAATTGCAATGTGTAAAACTCTCCCAGGAGTAACTCTTACTCGCAGTGGGTATCGGGATCCAACTATCTCATAGAAGGTATGCAATCTCATTGCAAATTTCAACACTTGAAATTCCCGATAATATTTTGCCCCGAACGATCTATGACCTTGACAAGGTCAACAAACCATAGACCGCAAGTCAAGTTCAACCCGTCATTTCTTGATTGAATCAAACCCACCCGCACGACCCTTGACAAGGTCAACAAGGCCGTACGACTACCCTAACTCAATCTGCATCATATGCATAAGCAGATAAATACTGGTTAGCTACCGCACACTGCGCCTTGACAAGGTCAACAAACGCAGCACGAATACTAAACAGGACTTATCTGAAATGACGGAGGGCTACGTTAGGTTTTTCTGAAAACCTATTGCGTAATGAACTTGATATCGTTGTAGAATCAAATGTAGTTTTAAAATGGAGTGATTTTGAGGCTTTTCTGGTTTTGCTAAAGGAGTCACTCCCGGTGAAGGGATCTCAGTCTTTTCCTCGTCGAATGAGGTGCGGGATATATCATATATATCGCTGTGCAAAGCAAAAACTCAAAAGCAATCAAAAGCAAACCGAGTGTGTAGCATCTGCCAGTTATTGCTAAAGGAGTCACTCCCGGTGAAGGGATCTCGGTCCTTTCCTCATCGAATAAGGTGCAGGGCATATCACATATACCGCTATGCAAAGCAAGAACTGTAGCTACCTGTTTTATTTTAAAATTCGATTCTACAACATCTTAGGTTTCTTATCTTTCATTAATCACATTAATGAAGTCCCATCATTTAAATACCTAAACATCACAGATAGATATGACGTACACTTATGCCATCCGCATTCGCCTCGATGTCCCCTCGTGCACCGTTAGGTTAGGTAACTAACGACAGAGCAGGGCAGGGCTAGCGCGGGTGTAAAACATAAGTAACGTCTATATAATATATCATATATACTATATACTATATCCATCACAGAATCACATCACAGATATCGCAGCAGAATAAACATATGAAATATTGGATATACTAGGACGTCCGTGTTTTCAATACGAGCCAGTATAAAACATGGATTCCATGGTCGTGATGAATAGCCAATCCCACACCCCTAGACCCCTACGAGAGCGGCAAGCAACCCTGCCAATTCTAGGGTTAGAAGACCCGGACTCGACTCCTCGAGTTGGTCTCCCACTGGACCCCAGAACCCGGTTACTTGTGCTCCCCTCCTTGGGTCTATCCTAATGCGGAAAAGTAAATAATATACAAAGGGTGACAACTTCCGCTACCTGAAAGTGCCCCAAATAAAAGAATATTACATACAAGTTTTTACATGAATGAAAATGAAAAACACTCATCTCACATAAAAACCCCCGGCTATTCGAACACGACGATCCAATATAACATATCCAGCAACACATAACATCACATGTCATCAACGTAAGTAAGTATGCATACCCCAATTGTCGTTGACGTATAGCAACGAAACCGGCGATATGAACATACTACACTTACGGTCACAGAAAAGAAAGTGTAAAACTACAACAATTGGAATCCGCAACCTCTTTAGACATCACATGCCTAACAGTTATAAACCCCGCATTTTAGTCCCATCATCGAAAACTCTTTTCGATATCTTGTGGAACTAAACTGCTAGATCTATAACATTCATCCAGTTATCTCATAACTGTTTGTGAATTCCAATTATTGTATCCAATTCCGGATAAATAGAATATATTAAACTTTCCGATCGAACATTCGAACACCCAAGTTTTCCCGACACCGATCAACACATGAAATAGGTTCAAAGACATTCACTTCATGCCTCAGTACCAACGGTCCAGCCGTAGAAGGGTCAAGCCAACGCCTCACATGTGGCACGCCGTACTGCCCCAAACCCGAAGGTTCAAAGGGCAGTTCAAGACGGTCACATAATCGAGTTAAGGTTTGTGTCTTCTAGAGGGACCATCGCGTTACTTGCACTACTCAGAACGTCTTTTAACCACAGAAAAATCCAACACTTGGAATTATTCCGGCAGGGGAAAACTTGGGTATTTGTATCCGGTCGAACTCTTTAACATATTCTACAGTTATCTGGAAAAACACTTAGACAAAGTTTGATATTCCGATCGAATTCATCGATTCCCAATATAACTCCAGAGCACTCAACCCTTAAATAAATTTAAAAATACCCAGAAAACTCACCAGAATTTATCAGGTATTACTGTGCAAAAATAGTGGGATGATGTCACCATGTGGCCGCGGAAGAGCGGCAGAAGGCATGCTTCTGCCGCGCTTCCGCGGCACAATGAACAGTTCAGGGAAGCGTTTTACACAGTAATGCTCAGAATTCTATGCTGAATTTTTTAGACATTTTTAATATAAAAAATTCCCAGATTTATGAAAATGTCCAGAGAGCTCTAAAATTCTAGGGTTTCGGGTTGTTTCGGACTTCAAACTCCGTCTAGATTTCGCCTAAGGCTCTAGCTAGGCTCTGATACCACTGTAGGGTTCCTAGGCACCCTAATGAGGTCACACAAGGCATCGAATATGCCATATTAAAATTTTAACGGTGCCGAGAGACCCGACTACGGATCGATTGCTAGATGTTTAGGCGAAACTAAAAGCTAGTTAACAGTTAACTACTGGGATACGGAAATTACAACCTTTGTAGATCCGGATATCCACCTCCTCGGCTCCGCAAGGGCGTCCTCTCGCTGTCCATCTTGAAGCTTGAACTCTCGTGACGGCTTCATCGGAGAAACGTGCGGAATAGCTCGTCGGCTTCGTGTCAAAGACGATCTACGTCGAGGTTGCACAAACTCAAGCTCCGACTTCACAAACTTGTGAAACTTATGAAGTAAACACCCAAAACAACTTGGCAAGAGGTAGAGGGTGAAGAAATAGGAGGTGGGTTCACTTTAGAATTGGATTTTGCTCACTAAAACTCAAGTTGCCATTAATGGCATCAAGGTTGCTCACTTGAAGAAGAAGAAGATGATGAGCTAGTTATGATAAGTTGTGATATATAAAAAATAGAAAATCAAATACTTATCATAACTAAACTAGGGTTAAGTGTAGAGAATAAACCATGGTCACTTTAGATGGGTTAGGGTTAAGCATGAAGATAAGGATGGTTAGCAAAGTCAAAGCTTCATGAAGCTTCAACTTAAAACAAAAAGAGCCACCATTCTTATCTTAATTTATTTCAAATAAATAAATAAATAAACAAATAAATAAATAAACAAATATGCAAAACCCTAATTATCAATTAACCATGGATTAATTCTATAAACTTAACTAATGATCAAGTATCATCAAACATGATACAAAAAGTGCACAAAAGTATATCACATATACAATGTGCAATCCAAGTGAGAAAAATCCGTTTAAAGTGAACCAATACTAGTTAATGCAATGCAATATATCAAATATATAATTATGCATTAAATCATTAAATCAACATTTGATTCAATGATCCGGTCATGTCGCACATAACCGACTAGTATTCAATGCATCGATTTATCGAATCAATGATTCGATAACTAGGTCATATTGAATATAACCAATCGAAACATATATCGCGAGAATGAAATGCGGTATCACATACACGCATTATCCTCGGTCCCGCACATATCTCATATGCGCTCCTATTTCGTTTCGCTTGAGCCAGGAAACCTCTGTGTAGGACTCTAAAGACTCGTCAATACGCCGGTAGCAGATGATGATCATATCAAGCACCCACAAGCCGCAAGCGGTCTGCTAAACGTAACGGCCACCCGGGTATTGAGCGATCAGAAGATCGACGAGCTAGCCCGCTCACACTCCTGCGAATCCGACCAGTAACACTTACCATACAGTCAAGTCTCTTCGTCTGATACGTCGCATATCAAGTCTAGGGGTGGTATACGTCAGACCCCAATAACCCGATAAGTCGTGCTGATGTGAGGCTCGTAACGGGTCGAGAAACTACTGGTAACACTTACCAGCAAATCTCTGAACAGCCCTGGCCAGGGACTTCCCTGTTACGGCCAATCGAGCACTGCGCAACATCAACTCCCAATACCGGGAGAGACGAAACCCCTCCTATCGCTCATTGCCTCCATGTGATTCGGGACTGTACCCAAAGACCACCGTTTTGCACGCCCTCATGGACGTGGTAAGGTGGAGATCAAAGCACAGTGGGAATCACACAAGACTCTATGACGATCTCGGGTCTACAGACTAACCTGTACAAGTGTCACCTGAGAACTGCCATCTGACGTGAGGTATAATACCATCTGGGAGTTCTCGGCGAGTCCGTCCAGTATACCCAGTGACCACTGAGCACCCGTACACCATCTCTGATGTCAAACACCAATGGATATGGGATCATCCATCGCCCATCACATGGGTCGAGAAGCGTATACGCTAGTCTACTCTGGTATATCGATGCCCCGTCTCGATAGACCCACGACTAGGGACCTTGAAGGATGTACTTATGGACTACCATGTCCCCACTAATATGATCTGCATCATAGTCCATGTAGTCAAGTACAAATCCTAAGGGCTTTACCAACATGTAACTATAAGACAGTATAAAGAGACTAGTGTACATGTTAAGATAAATGGCAACCAGATAGCATACTATCATGTCGAGCAAGAAAGTCATCTCTATATATGTCCAAGCATCCAATATAATATACATAATCTGTACAATACTGGCCTCTAGGGCATACATACAACTAACATTGTAGACTTGGTCATATAAATGAAACAAGCTTAACTAAGTTACATAAAGATGGATATATAGATCCGTTTGAATATTCATCATATGCAACTTGTCAATCATGTATCAAAGGAAAAATGACCAAATCTCCGTTCACCGGACACGGAGAAAGAGCCACAGAACTCTTGGGACTTGTACATAGTGATGTATGTGGTCCGTTGTCTACACATGCACGAAGCGGTCACTCCTACTTCATCACTTTTACTGATGACTTCTCTAGGTATGGATATGTGTTCTTAATGAAACATAAATCCGAGGCCTTTGAGAAGTTTAAGGAGTATAAAAATGAGGTAGAGAAACAAACTGGTAAAAGCATCAAGACATTTCGATCTGATCGAGGTGGAGAATACTTAAGTACCAGTTTCGTTGAATGCTTAAAAGAGAATGGAATTCTCTCTCAGCTTACTCCGCCTTATACACCTCAGCATAATGGTATATCAGAAAGGAGGAATCACACGCTATTAGATATGGTGCGTTCAATGATGAATAGTGCTGAGTTGCCACTTTCCTTCTGGGGATTTGCTCTAGAATCAGCAGCATACCTATTGAATAGAGTTCCAACTAAGTCTGTGCCTACCACTCCATATGAAATGTGGAGCGGGAAGAGACCATATCTCAAGTATATCAAGATATGGGGGTGTCCGGCATATGTTAAAAAGCATAATCCGGACAAGCTCGAGGCACGATCGGTTTTATGCAAGTTTATAGGATACCCCAAGCATTCAAGGGGGTATATGGTCTACCACACTGAAGAACAAAAGGTGTTTGTCGCTCGCCACATTGTCTTCTTAGAAAGAGAATTTCTTTCAAAAGAAATTAGTGGGAGCGCGGTAGAGTTGGAAGAAATTCCAGAACCTCAAACTGCTACCGAGGACTTAGTAGAACATCAGATTTCAGTAGAACATG
Organism: Agapanthus africanus; assembly: GCA_030015575.1. Classification (NCBI taxonomy): domain Eukaryota; kingdom Viridiplantae; phylum Streptophyta; class Magnoliopsida; order Asparagales; family Amaryllidaceae; genus Agapanthus; species Agapanthus africanus. The sequence continues at coordinate 512,606,737 of JASDDO010000024.1, read as the reverse complement.
ACGAACCAACGCCACTCCGCAGATCTAGTAGGCTTTCTCGTCCTCCTGAAAGATACTATGGTTTTCTTCTAGATGGGGATAGAGAGGATTGCATCATCGATGATGATGAGCCTACTAGTTTTCAGTAGGCAATCACGAGTAGCAACTCAATGAAATGGCTGGATGCTATGACATCCGAAATGGAATCCATGTACACCAATAAAGTATGGACTTTAGAAGTTGCTCCTCCTGGAGTAAAACCAGTTGGATGCAAATGGATCTTCAAAAAGAAGATTGGTGCATTTGGACAAGTGGAAACCTACAAAGCTTGTTGCAAAAGGTTTTCGTCAAAGACCAGGATTGGACTATGATGAAACCTTTTCACCTATAGCTATGCTTAAATCCATTCGGATCCTGCTTGCGATTGCTGCCTTCCATGACTATGAAATCTGACAGATGGACGTAAAAACAACTTTTCTAAATGGACATTTAGAAGAGAGTGTTTACATGGATCAACCAGAAGGTTTCTTAGACAGTGGGAGCAGCGGAAGAGTGTGCAAGTTGCTTAAATCCATTTATGGATTAAAGCAAGCATCGCGGAGTTGGAAAATCTGCTTTGATGAGACAGTCAAAGAATTTGACTTTATCAAAAATGTAGATGAACCATGTATTTATAGGAAGATTGTAGAAGGAGCAGTAGTCTTCTTCGTTTTATACGTCGACGACATACTACTGATAGGGAATGATATCCCTATGCTACAATCAGTAAAGCTCTTCTTGTCACAGAAATTCCCTATGAAAGACTTGGGAGATGCATCATACATTCTGGGCATTAAGATCTATCGTGATAGATCTAATAGGATGTTGGGACTTTCACAGTTCAAGTATATTGACACTATACTAAAGCGATTTAGTATGGAAGATTCCAAGCGCGGTAATATGCCCGCTTGTCACGGAATCACCCTCTCCAAAGAGATGTCTCCAAAGACTGATGAAGAGAGGGTTCGCATGGGCATTATACCCTACGCTTCGGCAGTAGGATCTATAATGTTTGCGATGTTATGTATAAGACCGGATGTAGCTTACGCACTTAGTGTGGTAAGAAGGTTTCAGTCTGACCCAGGTGAGAAGCATTGGATAGCGGTAAAGAACATTCTCAAGTACCTGAGAAGGACTAAGGAGATGTTCTTAGTTTACGGTAATGGGGACCTCCAGGTAGAGGCTTTTACCGACTCCGGATTCCAAAGTGACAAAGATGATTCTAAATTCATTTCGGGTTTTGTATTTACCCTCAATGGAGGGGCGGTATGTTGGAGGAGTTCCAAATAGGATACCATAGCAGACTCAACTATGGAGGCTGAGTATATAGCTGCTAGTGAAGCCGCAAAAGAGGCTGTCTGGATGAGGAAGTTCATCTCTGAACTTCAGGTGGTTCCGTCCATTACCAATCCAATACCTTTGTATTGTGATAACAATAGCGCTGTAGCATTAGCGAAGGAACCAAGGTCCCATCAGAAATCCAGGCATATCTTAAGGCGGTTTCACCTGATCAGGGAGATCGTAGATCGTCGGGAGATCGAGATACGGAGAGTGGACACAAAAGACAACACGGCAGATCCATTCACCAAGGCCATCCCTCAAGTCCAGTTCGAGAGGCTGTTTGAGATGTTGGGCATGCGGTACGACAACAACTGGATCTAGTGCAAACAGTGGATACTCATTGCGCCAATTATAGGCCTTAGTGCAAGTGGGAGATTGTTGGATATATATGCCCTAGAGGCCTTCATTGTATAGGATGCTAGGGATATGTATGTACATGACAGTCTTGCTTAATATGATAGTACGCTATTTGGTTTGACTTTATCTTAACGTATGATATATTTTGCGTAGTATTCATATATATATATATATATACATGTTGATAAAGCCCATAGGGTATTTTCCTGACTACCGGCGTTGTGATGGCAGTCATACTAGTGGGAGCTGGATAGTCAATAGGCACATCCTTAGATGTCCCTGGTCGCAGGAGTATCGAGACTGGGCATCGATACTCCGGAGTAGACTAGTGTATACATATCTAGACCCTGAGGAGGGGCGATGGATTGGTCTCGCAGCCATTGGTGGAGTGCACCTAAGATTATATACAGATGCTCACTGGGTGTGAGTACACCGGACAGGACTCGCCGAGAACTGATTGGATGGTATTTATACCTAACGTCAGATAGCAGTTCTCAGGTGACATGTGTGCAGATAGTCCGTTGACTTAAGGTCGTCATTTGTCTCATGTGAGTTCCCACTGTACTTTGATGACTACCCTACCACGGTTCAAAGGAGTCGTGCAAACAGGTTTTAGTTGGGCACAGTCCCGAGCCACGTGGAGGAAGTGAGTGACTCTTAGGGATTCGTCTCTCCCGGTATAGGGAGTTGATATCGCACGGTGATCGGTTGGTCATTACCATAAGTCCCTGGCCAGGGCTGATTGAGAATTACTGATGGACTGATCAGTAGATTCTCTGATGGTATTGAGCCATGCCGACATGACTTGTACGGTTATTAGGGGTTTGACGTCCACCACCTCCCTAGACCATACATGCGATACTCTTAGACGAACAGACCGGACTGCACGGATATTGTCACGGACAGGCTCAGTAGGAGTTCGGATGGGTATCCTCATCGGCCTTCTTATCGACATCTACCTGGGGACCGTTACGTACAACTAGTGCCGCTTGCGGTCTGTGGTTAAACCCACTGCCGGCGTAGTAGTCGAGTCTTTAGAGTCCCACACAGAGTTTTCCCAACTCCAGGCGAAACAATATAGAGGTCGTACGGTTTTACGACAAGGGTTCGGACGAATACGTGTTTAAACGCACGTACGACATTCGGACAGTTTTTACTAGCCGGCTTTGGTTTAAGCCAGATTCTAGTATCGGGTTATTGGATTTATACAGTCTAAAGTTTTTCCGTGTTTTCACGGATGGGAGTGGCGTTCTCTTAATTTTGCGGGAAGCTTCTAGAAGCATGGTGACTTGGGGGTTAAGGTGGCATTTTCATTAAATGCAATTGTGACTCATATTGTATGATTCATTATGTCATTAATGCATCATTAATTGCTTAATGACTCATATAGTGAATCACTCATATTGAATTAATGAAGCATGGTGAATAATCATATTATTCATTTAATTGATAATTCATTATGCTTCATATATATTCAAGTGAGAAGCTTTTTCAATTGATTATTCTAGTTCACCTTCTCTCTCCTCAAGCTCACTCTTTCTTCAAGCTCTAATCCTACCACTCATGAGTTGAGAACAAGGATTAGAAAAGTCTAAACACTCTATAACCTAACTCTATATCATCTTAGTTCCTTTGATTAGCAACTAGAGAAACTAAGTAACCTCAAGTTTAGAGGTATAGCTTGGATTAGGGTTCTCGGGTGGATCATCTATCACTTGGAGGAGGCCGAGAAGGACGTAGAGATCGTAAAGACGAAGGACACGTATCACTAGGTATAATCTCTTTACATAGTAGCTAAGAACTTCTATGGTAGTTGTTAATTATCGTTTAGCAAAGATCTTCGTTTAGTCGATGTATGCTTCAAGAACAAGATCGTTTTTCATATTTCCGCCTCCCCGCAACTCGTGGGGTGTTGCACATCGACTTACATAGACACCCTGTGAACGATATACCGTTAAGCAAAGTTCTAAACACAGTTAACTTCTCCTAATGAGCGCGAAGTCCTTAAGGTCAGAGTTCTAATTGATTTTAAATTACTGGGGGTATGCAAGAATGCAGTTTTGTGATTTGTGGGCTACGGAGAAAAGGTGATAAAATCCTTTACCGTATCTTGTTTTGGTCTTGTGCCCTTAATTTCATATTTAAAATGCAATGCGCAATCAATTTAAAAGAATTTCAAGAAATCAATCACTTTAATGCAATTCTTTTTCAGTTAAGTATTATGCGCTGCAAGAAATACGGTTAGTTCTCTAGTTCTATTGGCGGCAAAGTTGTGCGAAGAATCCTGCAAAAGATAGAAAATTGGATTGCGTCGGATTCGAAAGAAGGTGTTAGGAAATACATACCGATTTGATTTGGTTTAAGAAAACCACTTTGAAAGTGATCCGAGTCATTGAATGTCCGCTTGCTGTCACGACCCGAAAGAGCACGTGACTGGCCCTTGAACCATATGAAATCTAAAGGACTCCATCTGATCCAAGTAAGCCAAAAGCCCAGAAATCTAAAACCATTTTAAGAGTAAATAAAGAAAACTTGTTTTTAATAAGCAAGAAACATATTTTGTAATCAAAGATTTTTAAATAACTAAGCCGAAATGCATTTTTAAAATGTGTTGTCTTTTCTGAAAATTTCGGCAGTGTTTCCTTTGTAAAAACTGACCCCGAATGGGGTACAACAAGAATAATATATATATGCTGTGATAAAAGGCATTCTCAAGCGGGAGCTAGCTCTTCGTCAATAGACGGTCACAACCACACAAACAAAATAATATACAACGCCGAATGGCGAGGATTAAAACTCAAAAGAAACTCACAATAACATGAAAACCGTAATACTGCTACACGCGACTCTAAGGTCGAAATAATACATCACTACTGTCTAAGTCTTAAACAATATACAAGTTTCGGTTGATGGAATTTCTAGATACAATGATTAATACATATACAAGGGTGGTTCTGATGCAAATAACCCACCTACCAAGCAAATCACCCGCAAAGGAAAGCAATGTGCCGGAAATGCCGCTATGGAACCTGTACGGCAAAACCTGTAAGAACTGTGGCACAACGGGGGTGAGTTGCCAACTCGTGAATAGAAAATATCTACAAGCAGAAATCGAATGCATCACATACTCCTAGGTCAATACGATCAGATATATAAACCTCAAAGAATAAGCCTGAAGCATGATAAGGTGGCAATGTAACATCTACACATGTAGGTAGTGCCAAAATACTCGTGCCAGTGCTTCAGGTAATAACATGTCATAAATATAAGGTATGTCTGCATGAAGTAAATATGATAAAGTATCAAAGTCTGTATGTGATCAAAGTCTATATGAACGTGGATCCCGTCCACCCGTCACCCAATGACAATAAGCATCATGCATGCAAATATGAGGATATAATCAAAATCATGGAAAACATCATGAAACCCGTGCCTAGCATCGGCACGTAAATCCTCATACATCGGGCATCCGTCAGTCCGGGTCAGCCCACGGGCTCCATCTGCGGTATTGGCCCTCGGCCCCAGCAGTACGCCCATATCCATCTATCGACTCTGGTCAGTATCCTCCGGATAACCGCCAGGTCCAACCAATCACCGGTAGGTAGTATTCCTTCTTCCAGGCTCACCGTCTACTACACAGCGAAACCGTTCTCGCTCCGGGGTACCATACCGGGTCCACCATGTACCCGCAATCGGTCTCATCCTCCTCCTCGAATCGGGTTTCACATGTCGCTCTCAGCACCGAGAAAACACATGGTGGACGCACTGAAATATCATATCAAGGGTAACCGGGTTTTTAAAACAATTACATATTCTCTTTTTGAAATACCCACGGTTCCCAAATCCAGAAATATCATGGAAACAGCATATCTCAATGCGTATAATCAAAACATGATGTATGCGACATGTAAAGAAAGGTAAGCATATCAGTAAGTCATGCAACATGGAATAGTAATGTGCACATGTCGAGGGAAACCGCTCTTTTTAAAATGAATCAGTATTAAAGAATATCTTGCGGTTCCCAAATCTCTAATCAAGTCAGAATCATCTATGTATATGTACAGGTATAAGTGTATAATATGCCATGCAAGAATCATATCATGAATGCAACAGTACTACAGTGTAGTGGCATGACAATTATCGATGATGAAGTGTGTGAGTACGTGGAACATACGCATCATCGATAATGGTGCTGGTGTCCTAACAGCATGATGGTAATATAGCAATAAGCACAAGTAATGCGATGCAAATAATATGAATATGCGCAATAGTGAAGAATCTACATCAATATATAAGTGTTATGCAGTTTTGCCTTTTTGAAATAAGGCCAATCGGGGTTTTTAGTAAAATAAGGGCTACGGTGTTTTTAAGGAAAGATGCGCCTTTTGAAATTATCCGTAGAATCCCTTTACTTGTCTTTAAGATATTCCTGATTCGTAGTTTTGAAATAGGTATGACTCGGGTCCAGTCTAACATCTACTATACAAACTACAGATCTAAGTATCAAGTCAATCGGGAGGGGTATGGAAACCACCTAAATCTGAGTCGATATGCATATATAATAGTCGGTGATCCCGCCTCAGTAGTATCGCTTACGATACAGTATATCATATAACATCCTCAAGTCATGAGTGCGGATCTATCATTATTATATAGCTCGTACGGCAAATCGTCGTACGTCATCCCAATAGCTGGGTACGGGTCAATATCATAATCAGCTCATCAATTATCTGGTATCCTTATCATCATATCACATAATCTGGGGTACTGATCATAGTCTAGTACAAATCGATACCATCCATCACTGCGTGTGTAAACACACGTCCAAAGGACCGCTAGAGATCACATGTCGTATCCCAAATACGAGTCACATCACATCACCGATCTCACGGCACAATGCCTAACATCATCGACTCATCTCCAAAGTCATCCAATATCATCAAACATAGTGCAAGTATAATGAATATGCAAGGGTGTGCGTGTAGGTGTAAATCTATTCCAGGGTTCGCGACTATGAACTACACTAGTTGCTTCTAACCCTAAACTATCCATAATACACCTAACACAATTTCCACGACACACTATAACTATCATATATATATATATATATATATATATATATATATTGTATATCAACTACGGACTGCGGGGGTGCTATATGCCATCCACCCGACTTCCCTCTGTAGATATAATCTACTCACCTTGCGTCTTCATTTGTCGACGTCGCCACGCGCTTGTTGTCCCGAAGTTTTCATGGGTTACCTCAACGTCAAAGTATCGTAAATGCGTATTAAAACTAATTCAAAACTAAAACGGCATACGAATCCCAAAACGATACGCTATGATCTATAGGTTAGAACCTATGGACAACGCCTTCCAAAACCATCAACAGCCCTCGATATCGTCGTATAAACGCCAAGTAGTCGAGGTAAAACACCATACGCAAACTCAGAATTCACAATACAGAATACGAAAACACGAATCCAAAACAGCAACTAAGGAATTAGGCTCCAGATTTCACCCTAGGTCAATTTAGACAAATCTACACATGCCAGGGGTCTAATCTACACATGTAGGAGCTACAGAACCAAAACGACACAGATTGATGCAGGTCTGGCCGCAAATTGCGGCCAGAGGGAATAAATTGGCGGCCGGGGAAAAGAGGTAGGGGCTGGGGTCTTGTGTGGTGGTTCTAGGATGCCTGCACATCTCATTGTCCAATCTATTTTATTTTAGGATGTCTGGGGTGATAGCAGATTACAAAATACACTCCCAGATTTACAGTTTTCCCCGATATCGATTCCTAACTCCATATTCCGGGTCTTAAGTCTCAGGTTTGGGTCTGAATTCCAGCACTAGGGTGTTTGTATAGCCTCTACTGAACTCAATTTTACATTACAACTCACAATTTCCTCAAACCCTAACTAGGTTTTCCTTAAGTCCACCAAAACACATAATATCGGTTCTAAACTAAATATGGGGTATAATCAATACATAAACTAAGCTATCGATCCAGAAATTACCTCATTTGGCAACTCAAGAATTTTCTTGAGTTGCCTCTAGTGGCCAAAGTCCTTGCTTTCTTGGTCCAATGTGTAGATCTTGAGCTTGTGCACACTTTTAATGAAATGGAGATAGGGTTTTGGTGTAGTTTTAGAGATGATTTGGGGCTTTGAAGAGGGGAGGGAGATGAAGAAGCAGCAGCAGGAGGAGAAGGGGAAGAGGGAGGGAAGAAATGGTGAAGGAAATGGCTAAGTCAACACTAACCCCTCTCTTTTCTCTCTCACCCATACCTACTACCAATTCTTTAATCAAAACCTTTTCTTTTCTTTTACTAAACCTTCTCACTAGAATAGTGACCCCAAAGTAAAGCCATGGCAAGAAAAAAAATGTAACACAAGTGTAGAAAAAGATATGTGCATGTTTTGCACAAAATTGCTAAAAACCGATTAGCGATTTTTAATCGCGATTATCACTAAATTAGCATATAACTAATCATAAAAACTTAAAAATGGCATAGGTGCATAAAATACCCTATTTTAGAATTTTCCATAATTTTTTCCAAGCTTTTCTGTATTTAATTATACCAAAATATTAAAATATTCAATAAAATAATATTAAATTATTAAAATTCACAAAAAATAATATTTTATTTTTTTGAAATGTTACACTTGTGCGGGTCAAACTACCCGGATGTTTGGCACTATACTTCACTAACGTCTTGAAATTGAGTTTGAGCCTCGCTCTGCACGATCGCTGGTCGTAATTCCGTGAAAAACCTGAAATGCTGGAAAATACGATATTTAGTGTCAAAAGCGATATATATGCCCCAATTCCTGCACACACACAATTGTGAAATTTTTCATATACCAATAGATCAATAATATGTCATAGGAACAAAACCCCAAAATTTGGAGCAATAGGGTGAAATCTGGCCGTAATTTGCGGCCAGAAGCAATATTTCGGCGGCCAACTGTTTGAGTTGGTGCTCCAACTTTTCACTGTGTGGTTCTTGTCCTAATAGTGTCCCAATGTTATATGCAAAATCATATAATTAAACACACTGTGACAGCAGATCAAAATGACAGAGAACAAATGTTTGAAAAGTTAGTGTTTTGTTAGTTTTGAAAAAAATTGAGTTAATAGTTAGTTTGTTAGTACGAACCAGAAATAACAATACCTAATAACTACCAAGTCCCCGGCAACGGTGACAAACTTTTTGGGACTTCACCCGCGCGCGCAAACGCGTATGTTTTGGAAATAGAATCAGTTTTGGAAATAATGCGCACGCGAGCTCGGTCTCGTTTTAAAATTTATAAACCGCAAGTGCACGACGCGTTGTAGATAGCCGGCAAGTACGGGTCGATCCACAGGGAAATGGAGATTAGGTAGTATCGCTTAAGGTTCGAGAAATAAAAGAATTTTGTTTTGTTGTCACTAAAACTAAAAATACGATATTATAAAAACAAGTTTAGAAGAAAGGTGGCCGTGGTTTTGGCTCGGATGGTTGAATCGCGGCGATTCCTTCGACAATCCCTTGATCATAAGTTTTTCGTCCTTATGTCGATTCCGATGCGAAGCATGAATTGTCAACGCGGTTGCAAAGCACAAGTCATCATGTTATCGGATTTCGTCACAAAAGACGAAACGAATTCGTTACGTTCTTACTTACCAATCTTATGTCCATGCATGATGTATCAATACCAAGCATAAGGGTTAGCAAGTATACAACATCAATACACATCAACTTGCAAATAAGAAGAAAAAGTTTGTATTATTCTTGATAAGTAGGTGGGTGAGAGTATATGGTATATGCTTGAATGAGAGTTGTCAAGAAACATAAGCAAGATACCATATCTCAACTACCAAGTAAGTTTAACACAAATGATTCTAAGCTTAACCTTGCAAATGGTGAACATGAAGAAATAGGATATGAGATAAAGGTTACAAATAACCATCAAAATCATCATATCATATCAAACACTTCCATTTAGCAATCTTAAGCTTACAATCACAATTAAGCACTTTAAACAATAACAAGAGGAAGAGGAAGGCAAAGCCTTTCATCTCACATCCTCACCATCACCACAACCAAGGATTATTCAAGCATTATAAAAAGAAAATGAAAAACAAAAAAAAGAACACATAAGAAAACACAAGAACAAAAGCTAAAGCAAAAGAAAGTGCAAGTTCTTTATTAACAAAGTGGAGGGCTTGAGATACAAGGTAGATAGCAACTTCAACCTCCTTAATGGAGCACTTAAGTGAGAGCTCAAAGAGGGAAGGAGAAGAAGCTATCAAATGTTACAAACTGTTTTCTCACTCCAAAAGCCTCCCAGAACTATATCTGTGATCTGTTATTTATAGGCAACCAAAAATAAAAAGTTGCATATGCCACTGGACTTATATGACCACCAGGGACCCACACAAAGAGAACGAGCCCATTTGGCCCCAACTTGGCCTCAAATTGCGGCCAAGATGATTAAATCTGCGGCCCAATTTTGGAGAGTGGGGCCCATCTTTGGTCAGTGTACTTCTGGTCCTCTGAGCATCTCTCCGTAATTGCAATTTATTTTAATTCACACCAGAGTGTAATCTGGAGTAATGTACATAGAGGAGATCAAGTGGGTGTATGTGTGTTCACACTTCAAATCACAACTTTTCAAAATACATTGAACCATACCCACTTTCTTGCACCACTTGCAAGACACCATGATGGTGTTTGCAACTTGATGCCTCATGATAGCTCATGCCTACTTGATCCATGATGGTTGATATTGTATCATGTTGGACCAAAACTAAATATTTATTTGTACACAACATTGTTTTGTTTGCAAAACTTAATGTCATGATCCGTTATCTGTCCCGTTTGCAGTTCCGGCTAAAAACCATCGTTTCTGTTCGTGTTGTGTACCATCTCCATTGTTTTTGCCTGTGTACCTGTATTCTGTACTAATGAGCAGACAGAGATAAAATAGCACTGTTTATTTACAAAATGATAGGAATTGAGCGGTACTGAAATGTAATAAATCGTGCAGAACAGACATAATTAATCCAATAATCAAATACTAGGATCTGGATTAAACCAAAGTCCACTAGTATTGTCCGTCCGAACATCATATGCGCACAAGTACACGTATGTGATCGAACCCTGTCGTAAAACCATACGACCTCCATACGTTTCGCCCAAAGCTGGGAAACCCTCTGTATGGGATTCTAAGACTCGACAGTACTCTGGCAGTGGATTTAACCACAAGCGCGTCAGTGGCACTAGCTGTACGTAACGGCTACCCAGGTATTTGTCGACAAGAAGGTCGACGAGGAAACTCATCCGTACCCCTACTGAGCCTGTCTGTGACAATCTCCATACAGTCCGGTCTGTTTGTCTTAGAGTGTCGCATATCGGTCCTAGGTGGGCGGCAAGCATTAGACCCCTAATAGTGCAATACGTTGTGTTGGAGTGTGGCCAAAAACACTCTGAGAAACTACTGGAATTCCTACCAGAAAATCTCACTTGCCCTGGCCAGGGACTTTGTGTAATGGCTTTCCGAACACAGCGCGACATCAACCCCAATATCGGGAGAGACGAATCCTATCTAATCGCCACTGCCTCCAAGCGCTTCGGGATTGCACCCAACTACTACCTGTTTGCACGACTCAGCAGAGCCGTGGTAGGGCAGTAATCTAAGAGCACTGGGAACACACTTGAGACGAATTAGCAGTGTCAAGTCGACGGACTAAGCTGTACTCATGTCACCTGGGAACTGCTACCTCACGATAGGTATATTACCAACTGGCAGTTTCCTACGAGTCCGTCCAGTGTAACTCATAACCCAATGAGCACCTGCATACTATCTCCAATACGACGTACTTATGGCTGTGGGACAGACCATCTCCCCTGCTGGGAAGAGAAGCGTATACACTAGTCTACTCTGGAGTATCGATACCCTGTCTCGATAATCCTGCGACTATGAACCTGTGTAAGGATGTGCTTGTAGACTACCGAGCCCCCACTAGTGTGACTGCCATCACAACGCTGGTAGTTAAGCAAAGATCCTAAGGGCTCTATCAATATGTATTAGCGATACGTTAAAAGAAACATATACACATATTAAGATAGATACAAACCAAGTAGCATACTACTATATCGAGCAAGACTGTCATAAATCCGTGTATATATCCCAAACTTCCAAAATGTAATATACAAACTAGTACTATACAATAATGGCCTCTAGGGCATATTACACTAACAATAATAACTTAAGCCCGGTCATCTTGGTCGCTGTAATTAGGAGAGAGAGAAGAAACACTCAGCATGATGCACTTGCAAGTTTAGATTGGTTATTAGTTTAACTAAACAGGATAGCTTCCACTGTTTTCTCGAATTCTCTTTCAAACCATAAAAGAAGAATTAGTCGGGATTAATTACACCCTACAATTCTTGCTTAACCTTTCGTCTAGGCTAGCGTCGGTACTTTGAGAGAGGTTTTACAACACATTCGCGAAGTTCCTTAATTAAATAACCTCTTGTTCCTGGAGGCATAACCCCGCTAACACCGTTCTAGACACCTACTTGGTTTATAGCATTGATTGTAAAGTGAAAAACTCTCCCGAGGAGTAATAAAACTCCCAGTGGGATCGGGATCCAACTATCATTATGTGACAACTTTAAAAGAATCCTACCAAAATCATCACACTCCAGATAGTATGCAAAACCAGCAAGTTTTCTTTTCCTTTGAAACTCCCGATGTGGATTTTTTCCCCAGGCGCTTATGACCTTGTCGAAGGCCAAAATATCATAAGACGCAAGTCAAGTTCTAACCGCAATTGTCCAGGTTAATCTGAACCCATTCGTATAAACTCTTGACAAAGGCCAAAATAGCTGTACGCTTGTCCCAGATTAACGCATCTATCTATGTTACAGATGAATACCCAGCAACTACCAATCATTATGCCTTGGCGAAGGTCAAAATACATAGTTTGAATACTACTGAATACCAATCTGAAATGACGGAGAGCTACGGCTAGTTTTAGCGAAAACCGTGAACGTAATGAACTTGATATAGTCGAAAGAAACATGATAGGTTTTAAAAGAAGTGGTTTAAGCTCTGCATTTAAAAGTTATTTTTAAAGAAAATCGAGTGATTTAAAAATTATTCCAACGATTTAAGTTTTGGTTTGTTTTCTTTGCATTAATCAATATTAATTCTGTCCCATCATTTAACCCTATCATTACAGAAAGAAACAAAAATAGAACGTATGCTTATGCCATCCGCATTCGCTATGGGGCCCCGTCATGCACCGTTAGGTTACTTAAGTAACGGCAGAGCGGGGACAGGGCTAGCGCGGATGTAAAACATAAGCAACGTTTATTATATATAATCTATATATATAGCCATTCATCTCACGCAATAATAGCCATTCCAGATCACAGATCACAACACAAGTAACACAGATGAATATATTGGATATACTAGGATTTCCGTGTTTCGTTTTAGCCTTTAAAGAAATAACGGATTCCACGGTTGTGATGAATAGCCAAACCCTCATCCTAGACCCTTACGGGTGCGGAAAACTGTAAGTCGATGTCGCACACCCCACGTGGTTTGTGGGGAGGCCGAATTTACAAAAAAACGATTTTATACTTTGCAACATCGACCAAACATCCAAGATCTTTCAGAAACCCTAACTAGCAAAACACATAGAGGTTCTAAACTACTATGATAAAGTTTATACCTCCTTGAATCTAGTCCTTGGGGTCTTCTTCTCCTCTTCTTGAGCTCCTAGAATATGTGGATCAAGCTCGGTCGTCGGCCTCCTCGTGTCGAAGACGATCCCTCCGAGAGTCTATGGTTCAAGTTCTAACCTCAAGAATGAGATAACTAAAGTACCTAGTTTGCTAATCTAGGTAGCTTAGGAGATATAGAGAGTTAATTAGACTATTTTATCTCAAGGAACCCTAGAATTCACAACACATGTGAGGGTTAGGGTTTGCGGAAGAAGGAGGAGAGCAAAAAATGGCGAGAGAATGAGAAAAAACACAAAATGACCAAGTCTTATGAGCAAGTGAAGAATGACTAACTCTTTTCCAATAATCAAGCATGCAATATTTTTCCATAGAAAAATACAACCATGCTTGAATAGTAAAGTCAAATGAAATAAACAAATAAATTAGCTATGCTTCAACCATGCCACAAATATCTCCATTTCCACCTCATTAATCTATTTTCCAAAAATAGATAAAACCAAAAATGAGGTGTCCCCTTCTAGAAACATCTCTTGTAAAATTACAAGAATGCCCTCACCGTATATGCATACCCGTATTCGTACTGCAAAAAATACGAATACAAAGAGATAAAAATAATCCAATAATACAATACTAGAATGTGGCTTAATCCTAAGCTCACTAGTATTATCCGTCTGAACATCATCCGTGCAGCTAGTACATGTATATGATCGGAACCCTGCACGTATAACCATACGGTCTCTACATTGTTTCTCCTGAACTAGGGAAACCCTCAGTGTGGAACTCTAAAGGCTCGATAGTACGCTGGCAGTGGGTTTAACCACAAGTCCGTCAGTGGCACTAGCTGTACGTAACGGCTGCCCAGCTACCTGTCGAAACGAAGGCCGACGAGCAAACTCATCCGAACCCCTACTGTGCCTGTCCGTAACAATCTCCATGCAGTCCGGTCTGTTCGTCTCAGAGTATCGCATCCCGGGTCTAAGGGGTGGAAAATGTCAGACCCCTAATAACCTGACAAGTCATGCCGGTGTGGCTCAAGACCATCCGAGAATCTACTGGTCCAACTACCAGTAATTCTCAATCTGCCCTGGCTCAAGACCATCCGAGAATCGACTCCCTATACCGGGAGAGACGAATCCCCAACAGTCGCTCACTGCCTCCATATGGCTCAGGACTGTACCCAACTAAAACCTACTTGCACGACTCAGTACAGCCATGGTGGGGTAGTAATCAAAGCACAGTAGGAACTCACATAAGACAAATGACGACCTCAGGTCGACAGACTATCTGCACTCATGTCACTAGAGAATCGCTATCTGACGCTAGGTATAATACCATCTAGCCAGTTCTTAGCGAGTCCGTCTAGTGTACTCACCCTCAGTGAGCACCTGTATACAATCTTAGGTGCACCACACCAATGGCTGCGGGACCAATCCATCGCCCTTCGTCAGGGTCTAGATATGTATACACTAGTCAACTCTAGAGTATCGATCCCCAGTCTCGATACTCTCATGACTAGAGACATTTTAAGGATGTGCTTATTGACTACCCAGCTTCTACAAGTATGATTGCCATCACAACGCTGGTAGTCAAGCAAGGATCCTACGGGTTTTATCAACATGTATACAAGATATGAAATAACAAGTAAAATATATCACACGTTAAGATAAAGGCAAACCAAATAGCATACTATCATATCAAGAATGATTGTCTTGTACATACATATCCCTAGCATCCTATACAATGAAGGCTTCCATAGCATACATATCCAACACAAACCACCAGCCAAATCCCCGAAAAGAAGCAACCTCCCTCAATGAAATGAGTAGGCCACTCGGTACTTCAAGAACCCGGTAGTTTGTGCACCCTACCTTGGGTCTATCCTAGGTGCAAGAAAAAGTAAATGAAATAATACAACGGTGGGTACAATCTCAACCCAGATGTGCCCCGCAAAAGAATATTATATCACATTTACAAATTACGATGCCATCTCCTTCTTCCTCTCTCTCCTCAAAGCTCTCTAGGGTTTTATAAGAAAGAGAATGAATTAAAAAGAAAAGGTTTTGTAGTGAGATCCAAACCCACATCACCATTCCACTTTAGTCTAGCCCACTAGTGTGGAGTGTTTGCTTCATCTTCATCCTTGATCAAGTGAAGCTTGGAGCTTGGTGCAAAGGGACTTCGTGGTGGATCATCGTGGACTTAGAAGGACACAAGCCAACTGGTTCAAACCTCAATCGATCCAAGGAGTCTAGGAGGAGGTTTACAAAGGTTGTATTCTCTCCCCACTTAGTGTTAGAAACTTTATAGTATGTGATACTATAGTTTGTTACTCTATTTTTCTAGTTCGATTCATGTTTGGAATTGTTTAGCACCCTCTAAATTTTTGTTATAGCAGGTGTGATACAATCCTAAACCTAGGATGGTGCTAGAGAATCCCTCCAGTGGTATCAGAGCCAAGCTAGAACTTTAGAGTAACCTAGACGACGTTAAAAACTTCGAACAAACGAAAACCGACACCCAAAGTAGTGCTCTCTGGAAATTTTTCAAAAGTTGGAATTTTTCATATTAAAAATACTCAGAAAATCATGCAGGGTATTGTATGGGCCCCCAAGAAGAACGAAGCCGTAACTCGACTAAACGACCACGGAACCGCGGCCAAAAGGGTCTTTTGGCCGCGGTTCCGCGGCGCCGTTGGTGAGGCTTAGACTGTTCCTTCTTATGCTGGCCCATATGTGCTTGATGCAATCTCTGGTATATTTTGATCTGACTCAAGTGTTGAGCCATCTGAGAATTCTTTGGATGATCGATCGATCGATCGAATGTTTTAATTGCGCATAGTTTATTTATGAATGTGATACAATAATTAGAATCTACACTAATTAGTTTTGTGAAAAGTAATTAGCTGCATGTAAATCTAATATTTTGGCCTCGGTAGAATCGGAAATCTTGTTGAATTACCCGGCTTCTTTTGAAAAGGTGTGTTCATGGTTGAGACTTAAATATAAGATTTGCATTGTTAGGCATGAAATCCTAAATATGTGATATTCCGGGTTTATGATGTCTAAAGGCAGTGTTGATTCCAATTGTTGTACTTTTTCACTTTCTTTTCTGCGACCATAAGTGTAGTATGTGGTTTATCGCCGGTTTCGTTGCTATACATCAACGACAACTGGGGTACGCATGCTTACTTACGTTGATGATATGTGATATTATGTGTTGCTGAGATATGATGTACAGGATCGTCGCGAGTGAATAGCCGGGGTTTTTATGTGAGATGAGAGTTTTTCTTTTCATTCATGTAAAATTAATTGTATGTAATATTCTTTTATTAGGGCACTTCCGGGTTGAGGATGATGTTACCGTTGTTGTATATTATTTATTTTTCTGCATTAGGATAGACCCAAGGAAGGGAGCACAAGTGACCGG
Organism: Agapanthus africanus; assembly: GCA_030015575.1. Taxonomy (NCBI): domain Eukaryota; kingdom Viridiplantae; phylum Streptophyta; class Magnoliopsida; order Asparagales; family Amaryllidaceae; genus Agapanthus; species Agapanthus africanus. Next base: position 512,589,846 of record JASDDO010000024.1, on the reverse strand, counting down.
GTTCTAGGGTTCAGTGGGAGGCCATCTTGAGGAGTCGAGACCGGATCTCCTAAATTCTAGAATTGGAAGGGTCACTTTCTGCTCTCGTAGGGGTCTTGGGGTGTGGGCTTGGCTATTCATCACGACCGTGGAATCCGTACTTTCTATTGTTGGCTAAATACAAAATACAGACCTCCTAGTATATCCTGTATTTTCATATATGTGCTTCTGCTGTTGATATTCTGTGATGTGATCACTTTATATGTTGAGACGAATGATGTATTATATATATGATATATAATAAACGTTGCATATGTTTTGCATCCGCGCTAGTCTCGCTCCGCTATGCCGTTAGTTAAGTAACCTAACGGTACATAACGGGACATTGAGGTGAATGCGGATGGCATAAGCGTACGTTCTATTTTCGTTTCTTTTCCGTAATGGCTTAGGACTTAAATGATGGCACTACATTAATAAGATTAATGTAAATAAAAGAAACCTAAAAAGATGTTGTAGAATCAAATTTGAAACTTACTCGGCTTTTTATGCAAAAGCAAGATTTCAAAAGGCGGAGCTTACGCCATTCCTTTTTAAACTATTAGATTCTACAACGATATCAAGTTCGAAGCGTTAAAGGTTTTCTTAAAAACTATTCGCAACCCTCCGTCAATTTAGGAAGTAGAGTACTTAGCATTCGTGCTGCATATTTTGACTATAATTAAGGCGCAGTGTACGGTAGCTAAGTGATGTCTTCCTATACCGCATATGATGCGATTAGTTAGGACATTCATATGATTATGTTAACTATAGTTAAGGGTCATATGGGTGGGTCTAGTTAATCACGAAATGACGGGAAGAACTTGACTAGTACTTATGATATGTTGACTATAGTTAAGGTCATGAGTACTAGGGGTAAAAACCATATCGGGAGTTTCAATTGTTGAAATTTGCAATGAGATTGCATACCTTCTATATCATAGTAGGATCGCGATCCCACTGTGAGCAATAGTTGCTCCCGGGAGAGTTTTGCACTTTACAATTAGCTAACTCATTAGGTATCTAGAAAGGTGTCAACGGGGCTACGCCTCTGGGAAAATGAGGTTTATTTTAATTAGGTCTGTGCGAAAGCACGGGGAACCTCCCTCAGAAGTACCGGCATTAGCCTGGCTGATCGGTTAGCGAAGTTGTAGAATATAGTTAATCCTGGCTAATTTTTTCCTTTTAAGGTTTGAAGGAAAATTTGATAAAAGCAGTGGGAGACATCGATTAGATAAGATAATAAACCAATCTAATCTTTACAAGAGCTATCGCTGCGTGTATTCTTTTTTCTCTCTTAATGACAGATAACCATGACCGGACTTAAGCTACTGTTAGAGAAAAATAAGCTTACCGGACCGAATTAGAAAGACTGGTTGAGGAACATTAACATCGCTCTCACATATAATAAAGTATCATATGTCCTCACTGCCTCAGCCCCGCCCAAACCAGGCCCTGAATCTTCTGTTGCGGATAGGGAAATCCGCAAAACATGGGATATTGACTGTGCCACCGCCAAATGCCTCGCGCTTGCATCGATGGACAATACACATCAAAAGCAAAACGAGGAGATGGATGTTCAATCCATCTTTCTCAATATAAAGGAGTTGTATGGAGAGTAATATCGTATCTTACGATATGAAGCGTCTCGAAAGCTGTTTAAGATGCGGATGGCTCCTGGCACATCAGTAAGTGACCACGTTTTGAAGATGATAGCTCTTATTGAAGAGCTTGAGGGCCTCAGATGGACAATGGATAACGAGCAATATACGGATATTGTTCTACAGTCTCTTCCCTCTTCCTTTGCTCCTTTCATAGTGAACTTCAACATGCACAATATGGAGAAGTCACTACACGAACTTCTCAATATGTTGAGAAATGCGGAGAGCACGCTTAAGGAGAAGTCTCCCTCCCTGCTTGTTGGACAATCTTCTTCTTCCGTCCCAAAAGCCAAGGCCAAGGGAAAGAACAAGAAGAAATCCACCAAGCCGAGAGGTGGAATAAAAAAGGCAAAGGGGAAAGACAAATCCAAAGCTGCGGAGTCAGGAAAAGGAGAATGTTTCTACTGCAAGAAGACGGGATACTGGAAGCGGAACTGTACTGAGTACCTTGGTCTCAAGAAAGGGAAGCATGGTGATGCTTCAGCTTCAGGTATGTTCGTAACTGAAATATAAACTCTGCTTCCTGGGTATTGGATACCAGTTCGGGTTCTCATATCTGTAATTCTGTGCAGGTGCTGAGAAATAACAGAGTTTTGAAGACAGGTGATCATACTCTCCGGGTTGGAAATGGTTCCAATGTACATGCAGTTTCCGTGGGAGAGTATCATCTGGGGTTGCCATCAGGTTGTATATTGGTTTTGAATACATGTTATTTTGTACCAAGTATTCTTTGTAATATTGTATCCGTTTCTTTGTTAGACAATGAAGGATATCATTTTGTATTGCAGCATAATGTTATGAACATTAAACTAAATCAAGAGTTGATTGGTTATGGTACACTTAATAACGGGATATACGTCCTGAATCAACACTCAGTTTTCAACATAAAACACACAAATAAAAGAAAGTTTTCAAATATAAATGAAGCTTTTCTTTGGAATTGAAGACTTGGTCATATTAATGAAACAAGACTAAACAAGCTTCATAAAGATGGATATTTAAATTCTTTTGAGTATAAATCTTATGCGACTTTTCAGTCTTGTATCAAAGGGAAAATGACCAAAACTCCGTTTACTGGACACGGAGAAAGAGCTACTGAGCTCTTGGGCCTCATACATAATGATGTATGTGCGCCAATGTCTACATATGCAAGAGGCGGTTTTTCTTAATTCATAACTTTTACTGATGATTTCTCGAGATTCGGTCATGTGTTTTTGTTAAAACATAAGTTTGAAGCTTTCGAGAAATTCAAGGAGTACAAACTTGAAGTAGAAAAACAAACTGAAATGAGCATCAAGATACTTCGATCAGATCGAGGTGGAGAGTATCTTAGTACTGAGTTTTCGAACTTCCTAAAAGAGAATGGGATTCTCTCTCAGTCCACTCCCCCTTACACACCACAGCACAACGGTGTGTCAGAGTGACGAAATCGAACCCTATTAGATATAGTATGATCCATGGTGAGTGATGCTGAGTTGCCCCTCTCCTTTTAGGGGCATGCATTGGAGACTGCAGCTTTTTGTTGAACAATGTTCCAACCAAGGCCGTGTCTACCACTCCATATGAGATATGATATGGGAAGAGACCATCTCTTAAACGAGTTAAGATTTGGGGTTGTCCGGCTTTTGTTAAAAAGCAGAATCCTGACAAACTCGAGACACGACGGTCAAGTGTATATTTGTGGGATATCCGAAACATTCGTTTGGGTATCTTTTCTACCACAAGGAGGAACAAAAGGTGTTTGTTTCTCAGTATGCCACGTTTTTGGAAAATGATGCTGATGGCAATGTGGTAGATCTAGAAGAAGTTCTAGAGACACAAGTTACAAATGACGATTTGGTTGAACCTGAAGTTGCAACAAAACCTTATGAATCTCAACCACTTCGTAGATCTGGTAGGACTTCTCGCCTACCGGAGAGATACTATGGTTTTCTCGTTGATGGTGATAGAGAAGATTGCATCATGGATGATGATGATCCTACCAGTTTTCAGCAAGCTATCACGAGTGGCGACTCTGTGAAGTGGCTGGATGCTATGAGATCCAAAATGGAGTCTATGTACACCAACAAAGTATGGACTTTGAAAGTTGTACCCTATGGGGTAAAACCCGTAGGGTGCAAATGAATTTTTAAGAGAAAGATCGGTGTAGATAGGCAGGTGGAGACCTATAAGGCAAGGCTTGTGGCGAAAGGATTTCGACAAAGACCAGGACTGGACTATGACGAAACCTTTTCTCCTGTAGCCATGCTTAAATCCATTCAGATCCTACTTGCTATTTCTGCTCACTGCGACTATGAAATCTGGCAGATGGACGTTAAAACGACTTTTCTAAATGGTGATTTAGAAAAGTGCATTTATATGGATCGGCCAGAGGGCTTCATCGATAGTGGGAGCAGCGGGAAAGCATGTAGGTTGCTTAAATCCATTTGTGGATTAAAGCAGGCATCACGGAGTTGGAACATCTATTTTGATGATGTTATCAAAGAGTTTGATTTTGTCAAAAATCCAGATGAACCTTGTGTTTATAAGAAAATTGTAGGAAGTACTGTCACATTCCTCATATTGTACGTGGATGAAATTCTTCTGATAGGAAATGACGTTCCTATGCTGCAATCGGTCAAACTCGTCTTATCACAAAGGTTCTCCATGAAGGACCTGGATGATGCCTCGTACATATTGGGCATAAAGATCTATAGGGATAGATCTAAACGGTTAATAGGATTGTTCCAAACCAGGTACATTAACACCATCCTAAAGAGGTTTAGTATGGAAGACTCCAAGCGGGGTCCTTAACCCGCTAGTCATGGAGTCTCTCTCTCTAAAGACTTTTGCACAAAGGCTGATGAAGAGAGAGCTCACATGAGCATTACACCCTACGCTTCTGCTGTAGGATCTATAATGTATGTGATGTTATGTACACGCCCTGATGTAGCTTATGCACTAGGTGTAATAAGCAGGTATCAATCCAACACAGGGGAGAATCACTGGACTGCTGTGAAGAACATTCTTAAGTACTTGCGAAGGACTAAAGAAATTTTCTTGGTGTATGGTAACAGGGATCTCTAAATGGAGGCCTTTACCAATTCGAGCTTCCAAAGTGATAAGGATGACGGCAAATATATCTCAGGGTTTGTCTTTACCCTCAATGGAGGGGCGGTATGTTGGAAGAGTTCCAAACAGGATACCGTTGCAGACTCCACAATGGAAGCTGAGTATATTGTTGCAAATGATGCTGCCAAGGAAGCCATCTGGATGAGGAAGTTCATCTCGGAGCTAGGAGTAGTTCCGACCATTATTGATCCAATACCATTGTATTGTGATAATAATGGGGCTATGGCGTTAACTAAAGAGCCCAGGTCCCATCAGCGATCCAGACACATCCTCAGACGATATCATCTGATCCGGGAGATAGTTGATCGCCGCGAGATCGAGATTCGGAGAGTAGATACAAAAGATAACACTGCGGATCCACTCACCAAGGCCCTCCCTTTGCCGCAGCATGAGCGACTTTTTAAGAGGTTGGGTATGAGATACGCCAATAATTGGCCTTAGTGCAAGTGAGAGATTGTTGGATATATGTATGCCCTAGAGGCTATTATATGATAGTGTATGTACCGGTATGTGTGTGTGTGTATATATATATATTCAGGGGACATTCTTGCTCAACATGATAGTATGCTATCTGGTTGTACCTTTTATCTTGACATGTTCATTTGATCATGCTTTCATTCATTTGGTACATGTTGATATAGCCCTTAGGATATGCATGACTACTGAGATTATGATGCCGATCATACTAGTAGGACATTTGTAGTCTATGAGCATATCCTTGAAATGTTCCTAGTCGTGGGTGTATCGAGACGTGGCATCGATATTACCAGAGTAGACTAGCGTATACGTTGCTTGTCCCATATGATGGGCGATGGATGATCCCATATCCATTGGTGTGGTGACACCAAAGACCGTATACGGGTGCTCAGTGAGACTGGGTACACTGAACGGACTCGCCGAGAACTCCTATATAGTATTATATCTATCGTCGGATAGTAGTTCTCAGATGACACTGGTACATGTTATTCTATAGACCCGAGATCGTCATAGAGTGTTGTGTGCCTCCCACTGTACTTTGATCTCCACCCTACCACGGCTCTTCTGAGTCATGCAAACAGGTGGATTTTGGGTACAGTCCCGAGGCACATGGAGGCAATGAGCGATAGGAGGGGTTTCGTCTCTCCCAGTATTGGGGGTTGATGTTGCACCATGTACGATTGTCTATAACAGGAAGTCCTTGGCCAGGGTTGCTGAGATTTACTGATAAGTGTTATCAGTAGTTTCTTGATCTGTTATGAGCCATATACCGGCATGACTTATTGGGTTATTGGGGTCGACGATACCATCCCTAGACTCACATATGCAGCATATTTGACGAAGAGATCGGACTGTACGGTAAGTGTTACTAGTTGGCTCGACGCGAGTTTTAGCAGGTTTGCTTGTGTTTCTTTTGATCGCTCAATACCTGGGAGCCGTTACGTACAGCTTGTGCCACTGATGGTTTGTGGGCATGTGATGTGGTCACTTCCTACTGCTAGCGTATTAACGAGTCTTAGAGTCCCACAAAGGGGTCTCCTAGCTCAGGTGAAAAGATGTGGCGTGCATATGTGATATGCGTGGGAGCTCGATTAAATTCGTGTATTGGATACCGTATTTTAATCGGGCGTTTACTATTGGACGGGTCGTATGAGATATGACCGGGTTATTAAATCAAGTGTTGATTTAATATTAAGTCCATTAGCTCATTTATTAAAACCTATTTCCTTATGATGCATGCATGAGTGTATGTATATGTTGATATGCATGCACACATGCAAGCATACATGTATCATGGTTGATGATACATTGGTGGTGGCAATGCAAGAATCACATGGTAACATATTTAGATATTTTGATTATTTGAGGAAAGCAAAATGGGATTAAAATCATGGTTGACTATTCAACTTTCTTGAGTTGACAAAAGTCAATGGTTTCATTGCCTATGGTTTTAGCCCATGGTTTTGCTTAAACTCAAGTTACAAAATATCTAGATATTTTGTAACTATGGTTTAACATGGATGGCTTCACTTACTCTCTTGAGTTTAGAAAGAGTTATCATTATTCTCTTGAGTTTAGTTTGAGCCATCTCTTTCTTCCTCTCTTTTCTCAAAGCTCTCTAGGGTTTTGAAAGAAAGAGAAAGAATTAAAAATAAAAGGTTTTGTAGTGAGATCCAAACCCACATCACCATTCCACTTTAGTCTAGCCCACTAGTGTGGAGTTTTTGATTCATCTTCATCCATGATCAAGTGAAACTTGGAGCTTGGTGCAAAGGGACATCGTGGTGGATCATCGTGGACTTGGAATGACACAAGCCAACCGGTTTAAACCTCAATCGATTCAAGGGGTCTAGGAGGAGGTCTACAAAGGTTGTATTCTCTCCCCACTTAGTGTTAGACACTTTATAATATGTGATACTATAGTTTGTTTCTCAATTTTTCTATTAGTTCGATTCATGTTTGGAATTGTTTAGCACCCTCTAAATTTTTGTTATAGCATGTGTGATGCAACCCTAAACCTAGGATGGTGCTAGTGAATCCCTACACTCGGTACTTCAAGAACCCGGTAGTTTGTGCACCCCACGTTAGGTCTATCCTAGGTGCAAGAAAAAGTAAATGAAATAATACAACCGTGGCTACAATCTCAACCCAGATGTGCCCCGCAAAAGAATATTACACCACATTTACAAATTACATGAATGAAAGAAAATAACACTCTTCTCACATCCCTCCGGCTATTCAATCATGCCGATCCAAGACTTCATATCCACAAACTGCAATAACAAGGCACTAAATACGTGCAACCCCTACTAATCAACGTATAGCAATTAGTCGACGTTTAGAAACACATATACGAACTTAAAGCGAATAAACGATGCTAAAATTTCGACTTAGATATACTCCGTATTGCCCAAGCACAAAAATAACACTAGATGAAATCTGGGCACAATCAAACAATATTATAAATCCTAAATTCAAGAGTACAAAACACCACAAGAAACACGACACCAGATTCAAATAGAAAACCGCTTATAGCGGGGATTTCTCCATTTCTGGCGGTTTTTTATTGGAATTGGTGCCTCGTTTTTCTCTTGATTCTAGTTACAACACAAGGAGCATTCTACAATTGTTTAAAGTTGTTTTAAAAGCTTTTGAAAATTTGACAGCAACTTGGATTTTAGATTTATCATTACGGAGTTATTTCGGTTTCGAAACTCTAAATTTTTTCCATTCAGTTAGTTAAGTATTTGGGTAGGTTCTGATACCAGTGTAAGTGTATATGTGCTCCTTGCCGTGACAACTACGTTTATGCGGAATCAAAAACTTTAAAAACTTGAGCACAATACACTAAAATCCCAGGATACAAGTCTAAACACTAAACTAAACAAACCTTAAATAGAGTTTTAGCTACTATGTTAGGATTACAATGTTTGTAGACGGTCCTTCGGGTCTTGAAAGGTTGACTCTACAAACTCCTTGGGTTGATAGAACGAGCTCTCGAAGCCGATCTTCCGTGTCAAAGACGATCCACCCGAGGATGTCAATTCAAGCGATAGTTTCGTCCAAAATAACTAAAGATCAACTCCTGCTAAGACAAGATATTTAGAGTGGTGTAGTTTGTAAATAAAATGCTCTCTTTTAATCCTCAAAACTCAAGTGGAGAAATTGAGGAAGAAGAAGATATCTACTTGAGATATTTCCTCACTTGGTGAAAATATCCAACCTCTCACAAAAAATCTCATACCCTCTAATCTTATCTCTTCTATGCAAAACAAAGGAGTGGGTGGGTGTGACATTTCAGAAAATATAAAATAATATTTTTGGAATTTAAATAATAAAATAATAAATTTAACGAATATTATACGAGTATAGATTTGAGTTTTCTTAGAATGGTATGATTACATACCTATATTTTGGAAAACAATTGAAAATTTAAAATGAATCATTATTTATGAAAACATTTATATGAGTTGAGCATTTTACAAATTAATATATATTATTTACATACATGTTGAATGTTAAACTTGATTAGTATATTACTAATTATGCATTAAACCAAATCCATTTTTGCTAACCATATTTTGAATGCCAGAACACATTTTGTTGTGATGTATGGTTTTATGTTTTGATTTTAAAGAAAGAGAAAAGAAGAGAAAAAGAAAAAGAAAATGAGAGAGGGAGACATGAAGTGACAAGGTGCATTTAATGAGAGAGTGAGAAAGAGAGAGAGAGAAGGAGCCATGATTATAACCATGGCTAGTTTTTCTTCACCTCATCCCTTCATCCTCTTCTTCATCTCCTTCTCCTTCACCTCCAACCTCCTCTACCATTACACAACACCCTCCAAATCACATCAAAACCCTCTTAAACCTTCACAAATATTGTTCACAAGATCATACTACACACCATGGTGAGATCAAGCTTGAGTTTTGAACACTTTTGGCCAACTAGGAATTTTCTTGAGTTGCTTCTACTTGATAAAACTCTCACTTTTAGTCAAGTTTTATGTTTCCTAACCTCAAGTATAGTTTAGAGTTAAGATATTTAAGTTTGGTGAACTTGGAAAATTCTAGGATGAGAATTAGTGGATAAAACTTGTAGTTGAGCTTAGTGGAGGTTTAGTGAGTGTCTACTGGCCTAATAGTGGTGGTAGCCTTGATTAAAATGAGTTTAGAAGGTTCAAAGATGAACTTAGAAATTTTTGATATTGGTTTTTCATTGACCTTTGATATTCAAATGGAATCTCGGATGACTCTAGAACTCTGAAAAATTATTAGCAGATATAGTGAGATGTGCAAACACATAGGAAGCCATCCCAGAAACCCGAGCCCAAACCCCCATGTTGAGGCCTTCGTTTTATTCATTTTGGCAGCAAATTTCCGCTTAATTTTGGAGTTAGGGTCTGAAACTTGGTCTGTATCTCACTCATTAGATAACTAGACCTACCCTATATACAAAAAAGTTTAATTTCACCTTAGGTAGAATATGGAGTCATTTTACTTATTTTTTGTCGATGTTTTCCGACTTTTGAAACTTGGTTTTTGATATTTGAGTTTTGACTCGGTCGTTTGACGTTCGTACGTCAACATCGGGGGTTGTTTTGTTGTTTTAGCATGTGTTGACCATATGTTCTAAACTATGTGCCTTTCTCTTGTCGTATCGGTTTTGGATATGGGTTTCTATGGAATTCAATTCGGGTTTTCATTAGATTTTGGTTATGGACTTGTTGTAGGTATAAGCGCATGGACTTCCGGGACGACGATGGAGGGCAAGGCATCCATCGGGATCGACTAGAGTAAGGCGTAGTAAGTGAGTAGATGTTTATCTACGGGGGAAGTCAGGTGGATGGCGTATAGCATCCCCGCCATCGTAGTACTGGGACACTAGAGATATAGTATATATAAATATTTTAGATATGTATACTTAGCAAATAGGGTTCTAGGATACTATAAACAATAGTAGTATACGTGTAGGAAGGTATATCCCTAGTTCTAGTTTTTCTTAGTCCATGAGTTATATACACACACACTTATATATATATATATATATATATATATATGTAAACATGGGTATAATTACGATATGATATTTTGAGATGAGGATATGATCGGATATGATGACACGAGTCGATATGATTTGATTTGAGGATACGAGGTGATATATATGATATGATATGATATGGCATGACACGATATGACATGAGATGATATATGATGATATGAGATGAGGTGATGTACGTGTAGGGTTCCTAGGCACCCTAATGAGGTCTCACAAGGCATCAACCATGCCAATTTCAAATTTTACGGTGCCGGGAAACCCTAAACTATGGATCGTTTGCTAGAAATCTAGGCGAAAAGTAAACTAGTTAACAATTAACTAATGGGAAACGGAAATACAACCTTTGTAGATCCGGTCCTCCACCTCCACGGCTCCGAGATGAGGTCCTCTCCGCTGTCCAAATCAAATCCGGGCTCTAGCGTCGGCTTCATCGGAGAACGAGCGGGCAAGGTCGTCGGCTTCGTGCCGAAGATGATCTACGTCGAGGCATCGCTAGATCAAGCTCCACCTTCACCAAGCCATGATAACTTGTGAAGGAAACACACTCTACTACTTGGCAAGAGGTAGAGGATGAAGAAATAGGAAGTGGGTAGACTTTAGAATTGGATTTCTCACTCAAATCATCAATCCACCATTGATGAAGAGAAGGTTTCTTCATTGAAGAAGAAGAAGAAGAAGATGATAAAGCATGATAAGTTAATTCAAAAAGGAAAAGAATAATCAAATCTTATCATGACTAAACCATGGTCAAGTGTAGAGACTAAACTAGGGTTAGTGGGAATGGTTAGGGTTAAGGATGAGATAAGAATGGTTGACTTGATCAAAGCTTCATGAAGCTTCAACTAAAGAACAAATAAAGCCACCATTCTTTTCTCTTTTCCATTTATTTTCCAAAATTTATAAACAAATAAATAAATGAATAAATAAGTAATGGAAAATAAAACCCTAACCACTCTCACAACCATGGTTTAATCTTCATACAAATCCAAGTTAGCATGCATCATCAAACATGATACATACAAGTGCACAAAAATATATCACATATACAATGTGCACAAACCAAGTGAGAAAATCCATTCAAAGTGAACCGATACTAGTTAATGCAAAGTAATATATCAAATATATAATTATACATTAAATCATTAAATCAACACTTGATTCAATGATCCGGTCATGTCGCACATAATCGACTGGTATCAATAGTAACAACTTATCGAATCAACACTTGATCCGATAACCCGGCTATATCGCATATAACCGATCAATGTTACATCGCGAGAATCGAATACAGTATCACATACTGGTATCATTCTCGGTCCCGCACATATCTCATATGCACTCCTATTTCGTTTCGCTTGAGCCAGGAAACCTCTGTGTAGGACTCTAAAGACTCGTCAATACGCCGGCAGCAAGTGATGATCATATCAAGCACCCACAAGCCGCAAGCGGTCTGCTAAACGTAACGGCCACCCGGGTATTGAGCGATCTGAAGATCGACGAGCAAGCCCGCTCACACTCCAGTGAATCCGACCAGCAACACTACCGTACAGTCCGGTCTGATCGTCTGATATGTCGCATATCTCGCCTAGGGGTGGTAAAACGTCAGACCCCAATAGCTTGATAAGTCGTGTCGATATGAGGTCTATAACTATTCGAGAAACTACTGGTAACACTTACCAGTAAATCTCAGCAACCCTGGCCAGGGATTTCCTGTTATAGCCAATCGAACACAGCGCAACATCAACTCCCTATACCGGGAGAGACGAATCCCCTCCTATCGCTCATTGCCTCCATGTGACTCGGGACTGTACCCAAAAACCACCGTTTTGCACGCCCTCTTGGACGTGGTAAGATGGAAATCAAAGCACAGTGGGAACCACACAAGACTCTATGACGATCTCGGGTCAACAGACTACTCTATACCAGTGTCACCAGAGAACTGCCATCTGACGTGAGGTATAATACCATCTGGGAGTTCTCGGCGAGTCCGTCCAGTGTACCCAGTCTCTACTGAGCACCCGTACATCATCTCTGATGTCAAACACCAATGGATATGGGATCATCCATTGCCCATCTGTATGGGTCGAGAAGGTATACGCTAGTCTACTCTGGTATATCGATGCCCCGTATCGATACACCCACGACTAGGGACTTTGAAGGATGTACTTATGGACTACCATGTCCCCACTAGTATGATCCGCATCATAGTCCAGGTAGTCAAGCACACATCCTAAGGGCTTTACCAACATGTAACAGAGAGACAATCAGTGTACACGTTAAGGTAAAGAGCAACCAGATAGCATACTATCATGTCGAGCAAGAAAGTCCTCCCTATATATGTCCAAGCATCCACTAAAATATACATCCTTTGTATAGTAATGGCCTCTAGGGCATACATATAACTAACAGTACGTGACTATAGATCCGTACTATTGATTGATAATATCGTACGATAGATTATACCGTACGTGATATGATGAGGATGGATCGCCGATATATATATATATATATCGACTCGAGAAATATTGATTAAAATCATTAGGTAGATATTAGGATGTATTTATTGCCATACATATTTTCAAAACTAACGAATCGTTATGCACTTTTAAATGATAACTTCAAGGGATGCTATGGATTTTCAAATGGTATTTTTTTCTAAAACATTGTAGCCGTTATTTTCAAAAACAACGATTCGTAATATTTTAACTTTAACCGTATGGCTCATACATGGTTACGTATTTTATACTGTTCACTCTACAATTTCTTATTTCCGCAGATGCTCGTATTATTTTCATTTACAACATATATACAACGCTTCGTGTACTTACCTTTATACGATTTCTTCTGCTAGGACACATTAACCATTACCGATGATGCACATGTTGCACGTACACATACTCGTCGGCTCACACACACATCATCGGTAATTACCATACCACGTACACATTAGAAATCTCTATGTCACTGTATCGCCTTATAACCTGTAGAATTATAGTTATTGTTTAGTACTCATTACCGCACATACTAGTTCAGATATTGCATTTCCTTACCTAGTTACACAACACGCTCATATGAAAACACTTGATATACTTTACAGTACTGTTCTGTGCCTGTACATATTTTTCCATCATTGTTACATGCTTATAAGATTCTGTTTTCATGAGATTTCTGGAATTGAGAAACCGCAGATACATTTTAAAGTCTTATGATTGTTTTGAAAACGCAATTTCTCTTGATATGATATTTTGATGTCCACCTTGAGTTTTCTCGGTGCTGAGCTATGATGATTACCTGATTTGAGAAGTGAGGAGTCACCGTCTGCGGGTACATGGTGGACCCGGTACGGTACCCCGGGGCAAGAAGACAGTATAGAAAGGCGTTGAGCACGGCAGGGAAACACTACCTATCGGTGATAGTACTGGACTCGGCGGATATCCGGAGGATACCGACTGAAGTGATATGAGACAGATTGATATGAGGACCAAATTGATGAGACGGTGCCTGAGATATGACGATTTACATATCGATGTTAGACACGGGTTTTGTGATGATTTCGAGTGTCGATACCGGGCACTCAGGTTTTATGATGATTTGATGTGTCGTTGATTGTAACATTTCAGAACAATAAAATATTATTTTTGGAATTTAAATAAATAAAATAATAAATTTCATGAATATTATAAAGATATAGAAATTGGTTTTAATGAAGTAGTATGGTTATATATTTATAGTTTAGAAAATAATTGGAAAATTAATATAAATTATTGTTTGTGAAAGTGTTTAGTTGATTTGGGCATTTTATTAATTATTATACAGTTAATTGTATATAAGTTAATGTTAAAGTTGATTAATATTTCACTTATTATACATTAATTTTGCTTATGTATATGACATGCAACATAACATGTTGCAAACACTTGTTACATATTTTGAACCATTCTTTATTTGCACTTATATATGGTTTTTGTTTTTATAAAATAAAAAGAAAAATATAAATGAAAAGAGAGGGGGACATGAGGTGGACCATGAGGCATGGGCTAGGGGGAGAGAGGGAGGGAGAGATAGAGATAGAAGTTTCTACACACTCTTGGCTCATTTTTTTCTACACTTCATTCCTCTCCTTCATTCTTCTCATCTCCTTCATCCTCATCCCTCCACCTCCTCTACCACCCATGGCCAGCCCCAAAGCCACACCAAAAGACCATGCTCCCTTCATAAAAATCACTCCAAACCTCACTCCAAACCCCATGGGTAGACCAAGTTGGGACTTTGAGACACTTGGACAACCTTAGAATTTTCTTGAGTTGCCAAATGAGGTGTATTCCTACACCTTTAATTAAGTAATTAGCTTTTCTACCCTCCTATAATAGTTTAGAGCCAAACTAATGCGGTTTAGTAATGTTGGAAAATTCCTAGATGAGAGTTAGGGGATATTATGAAGTGTAAACGTGTATTTGAGATTTAGTTGTGACCACAACCACACTAGTGTCAAAATCCTGGACCAAACTGAGTATAGAAACCCCAAGACTTGAACTTTGATTTGGTCAATATCGTATTTTGTAGGAATTATGATGTGATTTCAGGATCTACTATTGTCACGACCCGAAAGAGCACGTGACTGGCACTTGAACCATATGAAGTCTATAGGACTCCATCTGATCCAAGTAAGCCAAAAGCCCAGAAATCTAAAACCATTTTAAGAGTAAATAAAGAAAACTGGTTTTTAATAAGCAAGAAACCTATTTTGAAATCAAAGATTTTTAAATAACTAAGCCGAAATACGTTTTTTCAAATGTGTAGTCTTTTCTGAAAATTTTGGCAGAGTTTCCTTTATAAAAACTGACCCCGAATGGGGTACAACAAGAATAATATATATGCAGTGATAAAAGGCATCCCCAAGTGGGAGCTAGCTCTTCGTCAATCGACGGTCACAACCACACAAACAATATAATATACAACGCCGAATGGCGAGGATCAAACTCAAAAGAAGCTCACAATGACATGAAAACCGTAATACTGCTACACGCGACTCTAAGGTCGAAATAATACATCACTAATGTCTAAGTCTGAAACAATATACAAGTTTTGGTTGATGGAATTTCTAGATACAATGAATAATACATGTACAATGGCGGTTCTGATACAAAGAACCCACCTACCAAGCAAATCACCCGCAAAGGAAAGCAGTGTGCCAGAAATGCCGCTATAGAACCTGTACGGCAAAACCTGCAAGAACTGTGGCACAACGGGGGTGAGTTGCCAACTCGTGAATAGAAAACATCTACAAGCAGAAATCGAATGCATGACCTACTCCTAGGTCAATACGATCAGATATATATATCTCAAAGAGTAAGCCTGAAGCATGATAAGGTGGCAATGTAACATCTAATCGTGTATATAGTGCCAAGTACCCGTGCCAGTGCCTCAGGTAATAACATGTCATAAGTATAAGGTATGTCTGCATGAAGTAAATATGATGAAGTATCAAAATGAATATCAATACACATATATTAGCGTCCCATTCCACTAATATTGGTGTAAGGGTATATATAACAGCGCCCTCATACCCTGTTATATATACAAATGAAGTATGATCAATGTAATAAAAGTCTGTATGTGATCAATGTCAGTATATATATGTGGATCCCGTCCACCTGCCATCCAATGACAATAAGCATCATGCATGTAAATATGAGGATATAATCAAAATCATGGAAACATCATGAAACCTGTGCCTAGCATCAGCACGTAAATCCTCGTCCATATGGGGCTCCGTCTGCGGTATCGGCCCTCGGCCCCGGCAGCACGGGTCAGCCCATGTCCATCTCTCAACTCCGGTCGGTATCCTCCGGATATCTGCCGAGCTCAAATACAATCATCGGTAGGTACTCGCTCACCTCGAGGCTCAATCGGCAAAATCCTTCGATCATCTTGCCGAGGGGAACCATACCGGGCCCCACCATGTACCCTCATATGGCACACACTCCTCGTATGGGGTATATAATCAGAACCGATAAATCTCATGGTGGCTGCGCTAATATCATATCAAGGAAACCGGGTTTTTCAAATAAGTACATACTCTCCTTTGAAATTATCCATGGTTCCCAAATCGAGAAATATCATGAAAACGAATATCTCAATGCGTATAATCAGAAAGCATGATGTATGTAACATAGAATAATAGGATGCACATACAAGGTCATATCCTGATGCAATAATACTACTGTGTAGTGACATGGCAATTATCGATGATGAAGTGTGTGAGCCGGCAAGCAAGTGTACGTGGAATATATGCATCATCGATAATGGTGCTGGTGTCCTAACAACATGATTGCAATATAGGAATAAACACATGCAATGCGATGCGGAATCGAATAATCAATGCAACAGTGAAGAATCTACACCAATATATACATGTCATGCAGTGGTGCCATTTGAAATAAGACGAATCGGGGTTTTGGTAAAATAAGGGTTACGGTGTTTTTAAGAATAGATACGTCTTTTGAAAATACCCGTAGAATCCCCTTACTTGTCCTTAAGATATTCCCGATTCGTTAGTTTTGAAATAGGAATGACTCGGGTCTAGTCTAACATCTACTAAGCCAAGTCCATCAGGAGGGGTATGGAAACCACCTAAATCTGAGTCGATATATATATATATATAATATAATAGTCGGTGATCCCGCCTCAATAGTATCGCGTGCGATACAGTATATCATCTGACATCCTCGAGCTATGAGTGTGGATCCATCATCAATATAAAGCTCGTACGGTAAATCGTCGTACGGCATCCCAATAACTGGGTACGGGTCAATATCACAATCAGCTCATCAATTATTTGGTATCCTCATCATCATATCACATAATCTGGGGTACTGATCTAAGTCTAGTATAACTGATACCATCAATATGACTGCGTGTGTAAACACACGTCCAAAGGCCCGCTAGAGATCACATGTCGTATCCCAAATACGGATCACATCACATCACCGATCTCACGGCACAATGCCCAACATCATCGACTCATCTCCAAACTCATCCAATATCATCAAACACAGTGCAAGTATAATGAATATGCAAGGGTGTGCGTGTAGGTGTAAATCTATTCTAGGATTCGCGACTATGAACTACACTAGTTGCTTCTAACCCTAAACTATCCATAATACACCTAACACAATATCCACGACACACTATAACTATCATATATATATATATATATATATATACTAACTACGGACTGCGGGGCTGCTATACGCCATCCACCCGACTTCCCCCTATAGATATAATCTACTCACCTTGCGTCTTCATTGTCGACGTCACCACGCGTTTGCTTGTCGTCCCATAGTCTTCATGGGGTACCTACACATTAACGTATCGCAAAAACGTATCAAAACCAATTCCAAACTAAAACGACATACAAATCCAAAAAAGATACGCTATGATCTATAGGTTAGAACCTATGGACAACGCCTTCCAAAACCATCAACAACCCTCGATACCGTCGTATAAACGCCAAATAGTCGAGGTAAAACACAATACAGAAATTCAGAATTAAAAATACGGAATACGGAAACATGAATCCAAAACAGCAACTAAGGAAATAGGCTCCAGATTTCACCTTAGGTCAAATTAGACAAATTTATACATGCCAGGGGCCTAATTTACACATGTAGGAGCTATAGAACCAGAACGAGGCAAAATGGTAGGGTCCAGGCCGCAATTTGCGGCCAAACAGGATAAATCTGCGGCTTGAAGAAGGAGTTGGGGGCTGGGGTTTTGTGTGGTGGTTCCTGGGTTCCTACACATCTCACTGTCCAATCAATTTTATTTTAGGATGTCTCGGGTGATAGCAGATCTCATATAAGCTTCACAGATTTCATAACTTTTCCGATATCAGTTTCTAAATCCACATTTCGGGTTTCAACTCTCAGGTTTAGGTTTCAATTCATGCACTAGGGTGTTTATCTAACCTCTACTGAGCTTAATTTCACATTACAACACAAAATTCCCTCAAACCCTAACTCGGTTTTCCTCAAATCCACAAAACACACAATATCGGTTCTAAACTAAACATGGGTATAAGTAATACTAAAACTAAGCTAAGGGTTCAGTAAATATCTCATTTGGCAACTCAAGAATTTTCTTGAGTTGCCCCTAGTGGCCAAAATCCTTGCTTTCTTGGTCCAATGTGTAGATCTTGAGCATGTGCACATTTTTTGTGAAGTGAAGATGGGGTTTTGGTGTAGTTTTCATGGTGATTTGGGGCTTGAAGAGGGGAGGGAGATGAAGGAGCAGCAGCAGCAGGAGAAGGGGAAGAGGGAGAGAGAAAATGAGAGGAAGAATGAAGAGATGGCTAAGTCCAAGGTCAAAGGAAAACCATACCTCTCTCTCTCCACCTACTACTAAATTCTTTAATCTAAACCCCTTTTCTTTTCTTTTCTCTCTAATTCCTTCTCACTCAAATAATAAACCCAAAAGGAACATGGTGGAAAAATGCTCAAGTGTAAGAAAAATGATATGTGCATGTTTTGCACAAAATTGCTAAAAAACCGATTAGCGATTTTTAATCGCGATTAGCACTAAATTAACATATAACTAATCATAAAAACTTAAAAATGACATAATTCCATAAAATACCCTATTTTATAATTTTCCATAATTTTTCCAAATTTTTTTGTATTTAATTGTACCAAAATATTAAAATATTCAATAAAATAATATTAAATTATAAAAATTCCCAAAAAATAATATTTTATTTTTTTTAAAATATTACAATCTTTCCCTCTTAAATAAATTCGGTCCCTGAATTTAAATTTAAACCCCCAAGTACTAAAACATTTCAGTAAAAATCCAAATTGTCGGGGCTCCGAAAACATCAATACATAGTGAATATCATAAAAATGTACTGCTCTAAAAAAAATCAATCACCAAAAATGTATATATAAGAATATCCTGTGCGTCTGGTGCGCAAGGAATCAAAATCTATATATGTATCATACAGGTGCACAAACAACATCTAGGTGCAACTGGTGTGCACGAAACATCTGTCATAGGCAACGTGTGTGCCTGACAGCAACAATCAGGTGCATCTGACATGCACACAGAATCTCGATTTAGCGCATCTGGTGTGCACTAAAATCGTATCAAAACACTAAGGGTGCATGAAAACTATGCTGGAAGCGTAAATCAAATCACTGGCATAAAATAGGCATGAAATCACAATCAATACCTCAAATGTAATAACTATGCGCAAAATATAAATACCCCGTGGGTGCAACCATGGTGCATAAAATCAAATATCATGGAATTCAGTCATCAAGACTAAATCATGCAAACAGAACTCCCAAAATACCGAAATCCAAGATGACGGATACGTGATAATCGAATCATAAAATCACAAATCATAATTACCGTCGTCGGTAGTCCCTTCGTCAAAGTCGTGAAGGTGTCGGTGCATCCAATGCTAGCAGCGCAAGATATCTACTTGACTCTTGCTCATGGTCTGACTTCCTCTGCCTCTGGGTCTTTATCTTCTCTGTGGATTACCAATCTCACAATCAATCGGCTCATCGGCCCTGTTAGGTGTGCTAACGGGGACGATTCCGTTCTGGCTCTTCTCTGGTCATCTCTCGGTCAATCCTCACGACCACTCGTAAAGCAGCATGTCACTAGCGTCGGCCTCTGATTCTTTGAATGCATATTACATTTGATCCTGAGTGCAAATATCATCGCAGCAGTGTCCTGGAAGGAATCCCGCTCAAGGTCTCTTCCGATCTTGCCTATGCCGGTCTGTACGGAGGCTGGTACACTTGCATAATCTCTTCTCGCTCGATGGACATCTGCGTCCTCAGCACAGCATCTCCTCGGAAGCTGGTCGCGTCCCAACGCCTCTGTAGACATATCCGACCTTTAATCTTAACGGGGAGTAGTAACAGCTCGTCTGCATCACGCACGAACTCCTTGTCCCGCTTGTCTGTACCATCATCCATTTCGACGTCACGTCTCTATCTGCGCACTGCAACTGTTCTCGGCTACGGTCAATCCGAAGTATCTCTCAAATCACTTTTTCGGCCGAATTGCCTGGAAGTCATCGTCCTTTACTGAAGCAAATTCTCATTTCCGGAACGGCTGTATACTCATCGCAACTCCTTCTGGAAGGTATATCCGTACACAATGCCTCTGCGTGCGTATCGCATCTCTGATGTCAGCAGAGTGGGACGTCATCTCGTCGAACTTTCTTGCGAACTCTTACTTCCCTCTGCTTCAATATCGACTAATTCGGACTCATCTCATCGTGGCTGCACGGACTGCGCTCTAACGGCTATCCTCGTATCTGGAGTCTCCCGAGAAATGCATCTCACCACCTAGCATCCGAAGGAAGTCGAACCATTCGATCGATTCGTCAAAACCTCATAATCCCCCTAGAGCTCAACATCTTGGGTACAGTTTAACAGCATCGAGTACATACCACAGTATCAATGGTCCAGCCGTAGAAGGGCAAACCCAAGCCTCACAAATGGCGTTGCAGAACTGCCGCAAACCCTAAGGTTCAAAGGATTTCACACGGTCATTATGTCGAGTTAGGGTTTCATTCTTCTAGAGGGTCCATAGAATTGCCTGCATGTCTTTCCGAATACTTTAAACTTGGAATAGCAGGTTTCTGACATTCGATCGTCTCTTTCGACTCTCAACGTCTCCGCGTGAAGTCATCTCTAGCTGGAAGCAATCTATCTAATGACCTCGCATCGGTAAGCGAACGAACCACACGCCCTAGTCATCCATCCTCGGTGACTAGCGACCGTCCATCATATCTCTAAGTATATACTCATGCTGCAGTAGCTCCAATCCTCTGGGTGATATCTCGTCATTTGCGGCAACAACTGGCTCATTCGTCTGTACGCTGAACAACGCCTCAATCCTCCAGGAAAGGCAATACATTGGCGGTCATCTCTAAATCGGCCTGCTCTAGATCTGAGTAAGACTCTCCACACCGAAATCTTTGACTCAACTGGGCCTGCTCCGGCGCATAAATCGAACGAATCACCTTCGTCTCTCAAATCGGGTAGACTAGCTATCATCTGTCTCATATCTTCCTGGAAGCTCCGGCGATCTCAGCTCGTAGGCTCCGGAAGCGACATCCTGTCAATCTCTGAGGTATGTTGTACATCAACAGTCCTCGCTCAATTGGCAGCTCTAACAATGGACCGATCATCTGGTGTAACACCAAGCACTCGCCTCCTCAAGAGGTCACAACCATCAATACTAACTCGAGACGTTCCCATGTCACCAGAAAACACAATGGTCGGCCCTCGTACCAGACGAGCTCGCCCTGACCGTAACACTAGCAGTAGCTCAACTGCGCTCAAACAATGGCGACAGGAACCTCAATCAAGTATCGAAGAGAGCAGATCGATGGCAAGAAAGAAAACAACAGATCCATAATGGATACATGATCATAGGAAAGAACAACATCAATGAAAGTATGATCATGGAACTAAAAGAATCGAGGATCTCAAATGGATGTATAATCACGGATATGAAGAGAATCACTGATCTCAAAAATATGTACACCCTAAGGTTTCTGAAGCGGAGTGGCGTGTCGTAAGTATGCCACGGAACATACCCACGGTACGTCACTCTACTTTAGTCACCTATTCCATCAACCAAGGGTCATCCTACGCGACGAAAGTTCGGGTCTAATACCCCCTCAACTAAGTCTAAGTTCCGTAAGGTCAAGCCTAAGTTCCGTATATATCTAGACACCCTAGGCTCCACATAGTGAAACTTAGACTCGAACCAAGGTTAACCTAGCGCTCTGATACCAACTTTGTCACGACCCGAAAGAGCATGTGACTGGCCCTTAAACCATATGAAGTCTATAGGACTCCATCTGATCCAAGTAAGCCAAAAGCCCAGAAATCTAAAACCATTTTAAGAGTAAATAAAGAAAACTAGTTTTTAATAAGCAAGAAACCTATTTTGAAATCAAAGATTTTTAAATAACTAAGCCGAATTGCGTTTTTTCAAATGTGTAGTCTTTTCTGAAAATTTCGGCAGAGTTTCCTTTATAAAAACTGACCCCGAATGGGGTACAACAAGAATAATATATATGCAGTGATAAAAGGCATCCCAAGCGGGAGCTAGCTCTTCGTCAATCGACGGTCACAACCACACAAACAATATAATATACAACGCCGAATGGCGAGGATCAAACTCAAAAGAAGCTCACAATGACATGAAAACCGTAATACAGCTACACGCGACTCTAAGGTCGAAATAATACATCACTAATGTCTAAGTCTGAAAAAATATACAACTTTTGAGTGATGGAATTTCTAGATACAATGAATAATACATGTACAATGGCGGTTTCGATACAAAGAACCCACCTACCAAGCAAATCACCCACAATGGAAAGCAGTGTGCCAGAAATGCCGCTATGGAACCTGTATGGAAAAACCTGTAAGAACTGTGGCACAACGGGGGTGAGTTGCCAACTCGTGAATAGAAAACATCTACAAGCAGAAATCGAATGCATGACCTACTCCTAGGTCAATACGATCAGATATATATATCTCAAAGAATAAGCCTGAAGCATGATAAGGTGGAAATGTAACATCTAATCGTGTATGTAGTGCCAAGTACCTGTGCCAGTGCCTCAGATAATAACATGTCATAAGTATAAGGTATGTCTGCATGAAGTAAATATGATGAAGTATCAAAATGAATATCAATACACATATATTAGCGTCCCATTCCACTAATATTGGTGTAAGGGTATATATAACAGCGCCCTCATACCCTGTTATATATACAAATGAAGTATGATCAATGTAATAAAAGTCTGTATGTGATCAATGTCAGTATATATATATGGATCCCGTCCACCTGTCACCTAATGACAATAAGCATCATGCATGTAAATATGAGGATATAATCAAAATCATGGAAACATCATGAAACCTGTGCCTAGCATCGGCACGTAAATCCTCGTCTATATGGGGCTCCGTCTGCGGTATCGGCCCTCGGCCCCAGCAGCACGGGTCAGCCCATGTCCATCTCTCAACTCCGGTCGGTATCTACCAGATATCCGCCGAGCTCAAATACAATCACCGGTAGGTACTCGCCCACCTCCAGGCTCAATCGGCAAAATCCTTTGATCATCTTACCGAGGGGAACCATACCGGGCCCCACCATGTACCCTCATACGGCACACACTCCTCGTATGGGGTATATAATCAGAACCGATAAATCTCATGGTGGCTGCGCAAATATCATATCAAGGAAACCGGGTTTTTCAAATAAGTACATACTCTCCTTTGAAATTATCCACGGTTCCCAAATCCAAAAATATCATGAAAACGAATATCTCAATGCGTATAATCAAAAAGCATGATGTATGTGACATAGAATAATAGGATGCACATACAAGGTCATATCCTGATGCAATAATACTACTGTGTAGTGACATGACAATTATCGATGATGAAGTGTGTGAGCCGGCAAGCAAGTGTACGTGGAATATTTGCATCATCGATAATGGTGCTGGTGTCCTAACAGCATGATTGCAATATAGGAATAAACACATGCAATGCGATGCGGAATCGAATAATCAATGCAACAGTGAAGAATCTACACCAATATGTACATGTCATGCAGTGGTGCCATTTGAAATAAGATGAATCGGGGTTTTGTAAAATAAGGGTTACGGTGTTTTTAAGAATAGATACGTCTTTTGAAAATACCCGTAGAATCCCCTTACTTGTCCTTAAGATATTCCCGATTCGTTAGTTTTGAAATAGGTATGACTCGGGTCTAGTCTAACATCTACTAAGCCAAGTCCATTAAGAGGGGTATGGAAACCACCTAAATCTGAGTCGATATATATATATATATATATAATAGTCGGTGATCCCGCCTCAACAGTATCGCGTACGATACAGTATATCATCTGACATCCTCGAGTCATGAGTGCGGATCCATCATCAATATAAAACTCGTACGGTAAATCATCGTACGGCATCCCAATAGCTGGGTACAGGTCAATATCACAATCAGCTCATCAATTATTTGGTATCCTCATCATCATATCACATAATCTGGGGTACTGATCTAAGTCTAGTACAACTGATACCATCAATATGACTGCGTGTGTAAACACATGTCCAACGGCCCCGCTAGAGATCACTTGTCATATCCCAAATACGGATCACATCACATCACCGATCTCACGGCACAATGCCCAATATCATCGACTCATCTCCAAAGTCATCCAATATCATCAAACACGGTGCAAGTATAATGAATATGCAAGGGTGTGCGTGTAGGTGTAAATCTATTCTAGGGTTCGCGACTATGAACTACACTACTTGCTTCTAACCCTAAACTATCCATAATACACCGAACACAATATCCACGACACACTATAACTATCATATATGTAACATATATATATATATATATATATATATAGTATACTAACTACGGACTGCGGGGGTGTTATACGCCATCCACCCGACTTCCCCCTGTAGATATAATCTACTCACCTTGCTTCTTCATTGTCGACGTCACCACGCGTTTGCTTGTCGTCCTGAAGTCTTCATGGGGTACCTACACATTAACGTATCGCAAAAACGTATCAAAACCAATTCCAAACTAAAACGGCATACGAATCCCAAAACGATACGCTATGATCTATAGGTTAGAACCTATGGACAACGCCTTCCAAAACCATCAACAACCCTCGATATCGTCGTATAAACGCCAAATAGTCGAGGTAAAACACAATACACAAATTCAGAATTAAAAATACGGAATACGGAAATACGAATCCAAAACAGCAACTAAGGAAATAGGCTCCAGATTTCACCCTAGGTCAAATTAGTCAAATTTATACATGCCAGGGGCCTAATCTACAAATGTAGGAGCTACAGAACCAGAACGAGGCAAAATGGTGGGGTCCAGGCCACAATTTGCGGCCAAACAGGATAAGTCTGCGACCTGAAGAAGGAGTTGGGGGCTGGGGTTTTGTGTGGTGGTTCCTGGGTGCCTGCACATCTCACTGTCCAATCAATTTTATTTTAGGATGTCTCGGGTGATAGCAGATCTCATATAAGCTTCACAGATTTCATAACTTTTCCGATATCGGTTTCTAATTCCATATTTCGGGTTTCAACTCTCAGGTTTAGGTCTCAATTCATGCACTAGGGTGTTTATCTAACTTCTACTGAGCTCAATTTCACATTACAACACAAAATTCCCTCAAACCCTAACTAGGTTTTCCTCAAATCCACAAAACACACAATATCGGTTCTAAACTAAACATGGGGTATATGTAATACTAAAACTAAGCTAAGGGTTCAGTAAATACCTCATTTGGCAGCTCAAGAATTTTCTTGAGTTGCCCCTAGTGGCCAAAGTCCTTGCTTTCTTGGTCCAATGTGTAGATCTTGAGCTTGTGCACATTTTTTGTGAAGTGAAGATGGGGTTTTGGTGTAGTTTTCATGGTGATTTGGGGCTTGAAGAGGGGAGGGAGATGAAGGAGCAACAACAGCAGGAGAAGGGGAAGAGGGAGAGAGAAAATGAGAGGAAGAATGAAGAGATGGCTAAGTCCAAGGTCAAAGGAAAACCATACCCCTCTCTCTCTCACCTACTACTAAATTCTTTAATCTAAACCCCTTTTCTTTTCTTTTCTCTCTAATTCCTTCTCACTCAAATAGTAAACCCAAATGGAACATGGTGGAAAAATGCACAAGTGTAAGAAAAATGATATGTGCATGTTTTGCACAAAATTGCTAAAAAACCGATTAGCGATTTTTAATCGCGATTAGCACTAAATTAACATATAACTAATCATAAAAACTTAAAAATGACATAATTCCATAAAATACCCTATTTTAGAATTTTCCATAATTTTTCCAAATTTTTCTGTATTTAATTATACCAAAATATTAAAATATTCAATAAAATAATATTAAATTATAAAAATTCCCAAAAAATAATATTTTATTTTTTTTAAAATGTTACAACTATAACTTGGGAACCCTGAAAAATATTTAGCGAACACTGTGAGACAAGCAGGCCACCATGAAGCCACCCTAGAGACCCGAGACCCCAACTCAATACTTTGGCCACAAATAAATTGATTCTGGCCGCAATTTGCGGCCTGGGCAAGAGGGATGGGGTTCGTGCTTGGTCCATGGCTCCTTTATCCTATAATTTGACCTCCCCTATATGCAAAATTGGCTAATTCAATTTAGGGTAAAATCTGGAGAGGTTTTCTTAAGTTGCTGCTTCATTTTGCGACTTTGTTTTAACTTGAGTTTTGGTATTTGGGTTTTTGACTCGGTCGTTAGATGTTTGTACGTCGATGTAGGGGGTTGTTGGTTATTCTTGCATGCATAGGTCATAGGTTCTAACCTATGTGCACTCCACATGCCGTATCGGTTTGGTATTCGATCCGTGTTTACGATATGACGTGTTTAAACTGTAGGCACCTTCGCGTGGACTTCGGGACGACAAGGGAGAGCACGACGTCATCGACTTCGGCAAGTGAGGATCGAAGGTGAGTAGATGTATATCTACGGGGAAAGTCGAGTGGATGGAGTATAGCACCCCCGTAACCGTATAATAGGATGTATATATATTATATATAGATGTTAATACGAGATGGATATTCAGCGAATAGGGTTTCTAAGGGACCGTAGGATTAGAATAAGCGTACTCATAGGAAGGTTACTATTAGCTTTTAGTTCCTTAGTCGTGAGTCATCGATTTTACATTGTCGCACACACACATGCACACACTTGGTATGATATGTGTGTATATGTATATGTATATATATATATATATATGTATCGGTATGTTGATATATATATATATACGTGTATGATGAGGATATGACATATTATATGGTTTTGAGTCGATACGATCGAGCTGGATGTCAAGAGACTTTGATATATGATTTGAGATGAGATATCGTATATGATGGGATTTATTAAAGGATCGTTGGGTGTTATATACATAACATGCGATGACATGTGGCTTGATGATATAATAGAATCTACGTGACCTTAGATCCATACCCTTGATTATGATATTGTACGACGAATGATACCGTATGAACTATATGATATTTGACCCGTACCCTCAATTTTGAGGATTCCGTATGACGGATTATCGTATGAGATATTTATATGATGATTGATCCGCACTCTTGACTCGATGATGCCATATGATAGATTATACCGTACGTGATGCTATGGGGCTAGATCGCCGACTACTAGACATATCGACTCGGAAAATATTATAGATTTTCTTATCACTTTCGACTCGGTTCTTAGTTTAGTCTTTTAGTTGCTTAGGTAGATATTAGATTAGACTCGAGTTATACCTATTTTCAAAACTAACGAATCGTAGGCATTTTCAAAGGATAAACCGAGAGACGCTACGGATTTTCAAACGATGCTTCTTTTCTCAAAAACACTGTAGCCCCTACTTTTCTAACAACAACGATTCGTGCTATCTTAAATATGATAAACGTTATGGCTCGTATATAGATTTATATGCCTTATTTTTTCTTTTACTGTTTACTTTCTGTAATGATCTCGTCTGTTAGGACACCTGCACCATTACCGATGATGCGTATTTTGCACGTACACTTGCTTGCCGGCTCACACACATCAGCATGGTAATTGCCATGTCACATACACTTAGTAACTGTTACTTCATTCATATCCCTAATAAATTGTAGCTAAGTAGTACTGTTTTGCATTCATGATATCATATGCTAGTTTAGAGTTCGTATTTCTTACTTAGATGCCACATGCATTCATATACATACATTCTAGTTATGCACTAATCATTTGGCTTTACGCCGATATTCATTATCTCATTATATACTCATGATTATGAGATTTCAGCTTTTCATGAGATTTCTAGATTTGGGAAACCGCATATGAATTTGAAAACTTATGCTCAATTTTAAATGAAAATGCGGTTTCTCGTGATATGATGTATGGCGTCCACCATGAGATTTCTCGGTTATGAACATATATGTTTACCCAATTCGAGGAGCGAGGAGACACCGTTTGTGGGTACATGGTGTTGGAGATAGTGCCCTCAGAGTCAATTATTGGATCACAGGCACGTGATTGCAATGATTGAGGGAGGACCTATCCCGGTGGAACAGTCTTACTCGAGATGATAGTATGCTATCTGGTTTACCTTTATCATCGTGTACTGCTTTAGGTGACCTGACAGGTCGCTATTGCACGTTGATAGAGCCCTGGGATTCATGCTTGACTGCCAGCAGTATGAGGGCGATCATATAAGTGAGAGCTGGAGTCTACAAGCACATCCTTAAAAGGTCCCTAGTCGTGGGAGTTTCGAGACAGGGCATCGATTCTCCAGAGTAGACTAGTGTATACAGTCGAGACCCCGACGAGGGGCGGTGGCCGGTCTCACAAGCCACTGGTGTCAGTTGGTTCACCTAAGATGTATACAGGTGCTCATTGGGTTATGAGTACACCGGACAGGACTCGCCGGGAACATACTAGTTGGTCTTATACCTGACGTCAGATAGCAGTTCCCAGGTGACATGTGTACAGGTTAGTTCATCGACCTGGGGATCGTCATTTGCCTCGTGTGAGTTCCCACTGTACTTTGATTACTGCCCTACCACGGCTCAAAGGAGTCGTGCAAACAGGTTTTAGTTGGGTACAGTCCCGAGCCACATGGAGGCAGTGAGCGGATCTTCGGGGGTTTCGTCTCTCCCGGTATTGGGGGTGAGGTCGCACTGTGTCTAGGAGAGCCATTACACGAAGACCTTGGCCAAGGCAGGAGATTTACTGGTAGGTATTCCAGTAGTATCTCAGGGTGTTCTGGGCTACACTCCGACACGACTTGTACAGCTTTTGGGGGTCTGACTTTTACCAACCCCCTAGGCCCGACATGCGATGCTCGTAGACGAACGGACCAGACTGTACGGATATTGTCACTGACAGGCTCGGTAGGGTGTCAGGATGAGTTCACTCATCGACGTCCCTTTTAGTCGATAGCTGGTGGCCCGTCACGTATTGGCTTATACCTCTGATGTGCTAGTGGTTAAATCCACAGCCATAGTATTGATGAGTCTTTAGAGTTCACCACACTTTCAGTTACTCAAGCTTTCGGGCGAAACGCTGTAGAGGCCGTATGGAGATATGGCAGGGTCCGATCAGATACGTGCGGTATTGCACGGATCAGGATCGGACGGTTTGTACTAGAGGCCGTATGGATATATGGCAGGGTTCGATCAGATACGTGCGGTATTGCACGGATCAGGATCGGACGGATATTACTAGCCGGCTTTAGTTTAAGCCGGATCCTAGTTTAGTACAGTGTAGATTTTGTCTCATTGCATTTGTATCCGGAAGGAATACAGATGCGGGTGTGTATGCACAGTATGGGGTTTTCCTGTAATTTATTACGGGACCAGTTTTCTGGAGTTGCCAGTTTGCATTCCGTTCCGGCCGGTTTTCCTTTGTTCTTTCCCGGCCGGACTTTATCCGATGGAGGGTGTTATTTGCAAGTTTGCAAATAACACATTGTGGAGGATTTATTTGCAAGTTGATTTATTATGATAGCATCTTTTTGATTCCATTCTCTTCACTTGCTTTTTGTTGATAAGAAAGGATTAGATGTGATTAGAGTTTGATGTGAGATGGTTATGATCATGTTTGTATGTGGTCACTCTCTCTCTTTTCCTACACTCACCTCCCTCTTGCTTTCATATTCTTTTTCCTCCACCATTTTATTCTCACTTGATGGAAGAAGTTTTTCCATGGTTGAGAGAAAGAAAAAGATGAGAGTTTTCATTCTTGACAGTTTCATTTCTTGATCTCATTTCATGTTAAGAAAAATGCAAGCACCATTTTTCTTATCTTGTTTCCTCCATCATCTTCAAATGGCAACCACCCCAAAAGAGACTATGATTCTACACTACACTTCCTACAGCAAATCTTGGACGCGTCGATTCGCCAGCTTCGCGCCCGAGTTGCCTCGGTATTGAGGTGGGAGCCCGTAAAAGCTATAGGCGATGTGGTGCCCTTTCCGACGAGGAGGAGACGGACGGAGATCCCGCGAGGAGATCGGAGTGGAGATGAAGACCGGAGGACTCGGATCAGTCGGTACATCTCTTCCCTTTCTTGTTAGTAGCTTAGACTTGTTAATGGTTACGATCCGGAGTTTAGTGCGCGGTGGTGCCGGTTTGCAAAGTCCGCAAAAATTAAAGTTTATCACCGCTTCCGCATTCCGGCGTCGGATTGACGGCCGGGGCGCCGCCATGCACTTACAGTAGTATCAGAGCCTCGCCATTAACTTCGTCTAGCTTCGTTTGATGTGTTTTGCATTTCCGATCGACCAAAATTCCAAAACTTGCATTTTTGTTCACATCAGTTTCTGTTGAAATATTTTGGTCTCGAAAAATTTTTCAGGTTGTAAAATATTGATGTACTGGAAAATCTAAGAACTCTGTAAAATTTCGATGAAGTGATTCCACAGTTGGAGCGCAGAAGCGCCGCACAAACCCCCATTCCGCCGCCCTTCCGCCGCGAACTGTAGAGATCACTGCACCAATTTTTTACAGAGGCTTTCTGGGATTAAAATATGGGTTTTGGAATATTAAAATTGGGCCCAGGTTTTCTGTGAGTGCTACAGTTTGGATTGGGGGCCCACTTGTTAATTTTTGGTCAATCGGAAAATTTTAAACATATTTTTCACAGTATTTACATTATATCTGCGACCGTGAATGTCACTCGATCGGTAAATCCGGTCTAACTGCTATAGCCCGGTTAGACGGATTTGCGAACGTGACTTTCACGTTGATGTTCTTTGTTTATGCTGTGATGTTGCGGATCGGTCGTGGGGATAGCCTGGATACAATACTAGTACAGTGTTGTTGTTTATGTACTTTTGATATTGCGGGGCGAGCGTCCGACATGTGGACTGCCGTCACTGCCTGATTGTATTATTATTTTGGGGCACGACCTGGTTGCGGTCGATGTACCCGGTGTATGTATATTTTACATTCTGTACTAGGTTTACCCCGCGGTGGGGTGCACGGATGGCCGGGTTCTAGAGGGCAACAAGCCCGCATCTCATGGCATTGGGACGGAGGGGGCTTCACTCTAGGATTGGCGGGCTATTCGCCGCACTCGTAGGGGGTACTGGTTGACCCAGGAGGGGTGCCCAAGTTGCCGGATTCCGTGGAGTGCTGGGTGGTCCATTCACGGAGCTGAAGGGGGCTGCCTCGCTTCAGGTTTTGGCGGGTGACTTGCCGCGCCCGTAGGGGTCTAGGTTTTCATTGCACAGGCTATCCACACGACCAGGGGAACGTCGGGTTTCAGTAGTTGCTCTGTGAAACCCGGGGATCCCAGATATCTGTACATTTCTGTGATGTTGCATTTCTTTTCACGCCTTGAGCGAAATGCTATATATTGATATATATATTAGTAGATGTTGTATATGTTTTACATCCGCGCTAGTCCAGTCCCCGCTCTGCCGTTAGTTAGCTAACCTAACGGGTGATGACGGGACCCAGTGGCGAATGCGGATGGCATATACGTACGTCAGTATATTTTCGTTCTTTGTGGTGTGATTAATTGATGGGACTGCATTGATTTGGATCAATGCAAGATAAGCAAACCTAATCTGATGTTGTTGGAACACTTTTCAAAAAGCTGTTATTGCAAGGACGTTCACTTTTGTTTTGCATCGTGGTATTCATTTGGAATATCCTGCTCCTCAGTCGACGAGGCAAGGGCCGAGATCCCTTCACCGGGAGTGACCCCTTGGACAAAAGTTTGCGTCAGGGCAGTAACTTCACTATAGCCGATTACTTTTGCTTTGCATCGCGGTATTCATTTGGAATATCCTGCACCCCATTCTACGGGGAAAGAGCCGAGATCCCTTCACCGGGAGTGACCTCTTTAGTAAAGGTTTTCGTCACTATATTTTTATAAAGCTATCCGTTCCTTCAACGATATCAAGTTCATTACGTTAAAGGTTTTCGCCAGAAACCATTCGTAGCCCTCCGTCGTTTCATATGGGTAGTCAATAGTATTCAAGCTGTGTTTGTTGGCCAAAGTCAAGGCACAGTGTTTGGTAGCTGTTGGTTATTCATATGCAGCATAGATAGATGCGTTGGTTTGGAACAGTCGTACTGCCTTGTTGGCCAAAGTCAAGGGTAGGTACGGGTGGATTCAAATTAACCTGGAGAATGACGGGCAGAACTTGACATGTGACTTATGATTTGTTGGCCAAAGTCAAGGTCATAAGAGCATGGGGTAAAAATCACATCGGGAGTTTCAAAAGAACTGAAACTTGCCAGATATGCGCATACCTTCTGGAGTGTGATACCGTGAGCGGATTCCGTCACGTTATCATGCGATGATAGTTGGATCCCGATTCCCACTGATGAGTTGGTTTACTCCTCGGGTGACCCCGACTAATTCTTCTTTCAGGTTTGGAGGAGAATTTGAGGTACAGTGGGAGGTTTCCAGATTAGATAAATTGGTAACCATTCTGATCTTGGTTAGAGTGCACGCTGAGTGTTTCTTTTCTCTCTCTCTCTGGCAGCGACCATTGACCCGACCCTAGACTTTGACTCAGAGACTAAGTTGACCGAACCTTCTTAACACTGGCTTTTGGATTGTCAGAGTTGCAGACCTCATTGCCACTCCTACTTTTACCCTTTTCTCCAGGACACCCCGTATTACTACGAACGTCCACTTCCATTGGACAAAACCATCGTATGGTTAGATACGAACTCGAAGGGATTCGAGGATGGTTTCCGGTTCTGGAGAAAACGGATAGGATTATTCAGTTGTCTTTTCCCTTTTACCTTTTCTCAAGTTGTGAGTACTCCTTGGTTTAGGAGATAGTACACCTATTATGCAAATTGGATAGTCTTCTTCCAAACCTTAGGCTGGTGCCGACCGGTAGGGAATGAAGAAAACCAATTAGCCTAAACGGTGTGCAGAAGGTATTAAGATTAAGACAAAGCAAGGGATTAGTAAGAGGGCAGAGTAAATTGCGACTGATATTCACGACCAAACCAAATATTTCTTCGGAAATCCTAAATCACCTTTGTATTTCTCCAGGACACTCCGTATCACTACGAAGATCCACAGTTTATTGGATACTCCATCGTATGGTTATATACGAACTCGAAAGGAACTTGTTCCAGTTCGGGGATGGATTCTGGTCCAGGAGAAATAGGAATAAGGTTTATTCGGTTGTCTTTTGTTTTCACCTTCTCTCGCATTGCGAGTGCTCCTAGGACTAGGACAGTACACCCATTATGCTTATTGGATAGTCTTCTTCCAAACCATAGGCTGGTGCCGAAGGTAGGGAAGGAAGAAAACCATTTGGCCTAAAGGGGTGTGCAGAAGGTAATGACTAAAGACATATAAAGGGATTTGAAGAGGTGGCAAAGAATTATACGGTTATAGTTGTGAATCTGGATAATGGTAGAGGCATTACTAGGAATACCAAGATACCCCATCGAAACATTTCAATGTTTCAGTTCTACTGTGTACTGTTAAAGGAAAACTGATTTCCCGATTAGACACTTGCTCCAGGGTATGTATTTACCAGGTTTGATTCTCACATCTGTATGGTTTTACAGATGATGAGTGGGAGTAAGTTATTGGGAATAGGGTAATCATCCTCATTATATCGGGATTCGTTGTAATCGGTGATATTTAAGGAGATCATCTGGGCTGTTTGCCGGTCGGCAAATATTTGGTTTTGAATATCCGCTGTTGTGCACCAATTTCAAATTGATATATCTGTACGTCTATTTTCATAGAGTGAGATATACCTTTTGATATTATGTCGATGACATTTACCTATATCAGTGGATGGTTAGGTAAGGAGCATTAAACAGCGGTGTAATTCTTCTTAACCATAAGTACAGCTTTCAACCTACGACACACAGTGAAAGAGTTGTTAGACTCAGCGGACTTATACAGAGTGTTGTATGTTGTCCAGTGTCCATTAGGACAGAGGGGTTGGTCCTCATACTATATTCTGTTTACTTTTAACTTCTCTAGTTCTTAGACATGTGTTTCGTAGAAACACAGGGTCTAAGTTTTGAGGAGTTATAGGTATTTGAATAGAGTAGAGAACCAGGTGTAGCAAGTATCGGGATTCTTCAAGGTGATTGAAGATGTAGATACTTGTGTATGGTATTCAGTTGATAGTAATAATAAAGAGAAATTGCTTCTCTTTCAGGTTACTCATAATTGGAAGCATTCCTAAGTTGAGTAACGCTGATCGGCCTCCTTCCATTTAGTTGACATGCACTGGAGATAGCTGCATGATTTGAATCTGGTTCAATTAAATCAGTGCCTCTGGTTCTATATTGGATATAGTACAGTTCATATCTTAACATTGTTAAGGTACGGGGTGTTGTCCGGCTTATGATTAAAACCAGACTCTGGATAACTCAAGGCACGTTTCTGTAATGGCTGTTTGTGGGTTGACCCAGGCTATGACGAGGGTTGATTTTCTACCATAAGAAAGATCAATAGTGATATTGTTCTTGACTCGCCACAGTTTTAATAAAAATGGATTTTTTCAAAAACAGTAGTGGGAGTATGGTAGAACTGGAAGTGATTCCAGAACCACAAACGATTACTGAAGATTTGATAAGGAACCTAAAGATTCAATCTGGTTTGACATTCCATTGGCCACTCCGCAGATAAGGTGGGTAACTTCAGGCACCCGAGAGGTACTCCGGTAGCCTCAAGGACGGTGACAGGGAAGTTCTTGTTTACCCACACTTGCCACTGTTGTTGTTCCAGGCTGCGAGACCCGGCAGGAGGATGAGTATAGCGTCGTTCTAAACTAGCTTTAGAAGTGCACATCTATATGACTCTGCCAGAGGGTTTTCGTAGTCAGTGGGAGCAGCGGAAGCATTGGTGGACGTCAGGCTTACGTCTATTTATAGACTAAAGCAGATATAGCGGAGTTAGATCATCTGCTTCTGATGTGACAGTCATAGGTTTGACGTCATCAGAATAGGGGATGGATCTGTTGAGAAGGTAGTAGGAAGTGATATTCCTATACTACGATCGGTCATACTTTGGTCGTCACACAGTGGTTTCTCCACATGGGACTTGGACATTATATCAGACATACTGGTTACTAGATCTATGGTTTTAGATCTGGATTTGGGTGATTTCCCAATCTGGATACTTTGACAGCATTCTAAGAGTATTGAGAATAGACGACTCCTGGCACGGTGGTGTACCTGCAGGTGATGGAGTCACCCTCTCTAAAGGTGTCTTATAGACTAAAGTAGAGAGGGATGTGCATGATTGGCAGATCACTTGCTTAGGCAATTGAGTCAATCATGAGATGTCAAGTACCACACCAGATGTTGTTCTTGCACTAGATGCAATAAGTTGATATTGATCCAATCCTGGAGGAACAGTCGGAAGCAGTTTTAGAACATAAGTGGATGTTCTAGGGATATGATAACGACAGCCTCATTAGGGAGACAGTTATCATTCCAGGCTTCCAAGGTGACATGGACGACAGGGTGATCGTCAGAGTTATAATTTTCCTTCTGACGAGGGGCAGTATTTTGGACAGGTGGTCCAAGGCAATACTGAGGGTGGCATGGCGCAGGATACTGATTAAGTTCAGTTGACGATACACTCTAAGAAGTTTGGA
Source organism: Agapanthus africanus (assembly GCA_030015575.1). Classification (NCBI taxonomy): domain Eukaryota; kingdom Viridiplantae; phylum Streptophyta; class Magnoliopsida; order Asparagales; family Amaryllidaceae; genus Agapanthus; species Agapanthus africanus. The sequence goes on along the minus strand of JASDDO010000024.1, from coordinate 512,553,802 downwards.
TTTGGAGTTCATTTATGAGCTCGATCCCATCAGACATCCAGACATTCTAAGACAGGTATTGCTCATTTCGGGAGATGGCATTCTCCGCGAACTTGAGATTTAGAGAGATATAGAAAGAAACTTCAGAGCGGATCCACTCGCTGAGGCTATTCCTCGAACGCAATAGTCTCGTAAACGAGCTTTATGAGACTGACTAGTAGAGGAGTTGGGTGTTCGGTATCACACGGGCTGTGAGTATGCGACATCGCAATAATTAGCCTTGAGTGCAAGTGGGAGATTGTTGGAGATAGTGCCCTCAGAGTCAATTATTGGATCACAGGCATGTGATTGCAATGATTGAGGGAGGACCTATCCCGGTGGAACAGTCTTACTCGAGATGATAGTATGCTATCTGGTTTACCTTTATCATCGTGTACTGCTTTAGGTGACCTGACAGGTCGCTATTGCACGTTGATAGAGCCCTGGGATTCATGCTTGACTGCCAGCAGTATGAGGGCGATCATATAAGTGAGAGCTGGAGTCTACAAGCACATCCTTAAAAGGTCCCTAGTCGTGGGAGTTTCGAGACAGGGCATCGATTCTCCAGAGTAGACTAGTGTATACAGTCGAGACCCCGACGAGGGGCGGTGGCCGGTCTCACAAGCCACTGGTGTCAGTTGGTTCACCTAAGATGTATACAGGTGCTCATTGGGTTATGAGTACACCGGACAGGACTCGCCGGGAACATACTAGTTGGTCTTATACCTGACGTCAGATAGCAGTTCCCAGGTGACATGTGTACAGGTTAGTTCATCGACCTGGGGATCGTCATTTGCCTCGTGTGAGTTCCCACTGTACTTTGATTACTGCCCTACCACGGCTCAAAGGAGTCGTGCAAACAGGTTTTAGTTGGGTACAGTCCCGAGCCACATGGAGGCAGTGAGCGGATCTTCGGGGGTTTCGTCTCTCCCGGTATTGGGGGTGAGGTCGCACTGTGTCTAGGAGAGCCATTACACGAAGACCTTGGCCAAGGCAGGAGATTTACTGGTAGGTATTCCAGTAGTATCTCAGGGTGTTCTGGGCTACACTCCGACACGACTTGTACCGCTTTTGGGGGTCTGACTTTTACCAACCCCCTAGGCCCGACATGCGATGCTCGTAGACGAACGGACCGGACTGTACGGATATTGTCACTGACAGGCTCGGTAGGGTGTCAGGATGAGTTCACTCATCGACGTCCCTTTTAGTCGATAGCTGGTGGCCCGTCACGTATTGGCTTATACCTCTGACGTGCTAGTGGTTAAATCCACAGCCATAGTATTGACGAGTCTTTAGAGTCCACCACACTTTCAGTTACTCAAGCTTTCGGGCGAAACGCTGTAGAGGCCGTATGGAGATATGGCAGGGTCCGATCAGATACGTGCGGTATTGCACGGATCAGGATCGGACGGTTTGTACTAGAGGCCGTATGGATATATGGCAGGGTTCGATCAGATACGTGCGGTATTGCACGGATCAGGATCGGACGGATATTACTAGCCGGCTTTAGTTTAAGCCGGATCCTAGTTTAGTACAGTGTAGATTTTGTCTCATTGCATTTGTATCCGGAAGGAATACAGATGCGGGTGTGTATGCACAGTATGGGGTTTTCCTGTAATTTATTACGGGACCAGTTTTCTGGAGTTGCCAGTTGGCATTCCGTTCCGGCCGGTTTTCCTTTGTTCTTTCCCGGCCGGACTTTATCCGATGGAGGGTGTTATTTGCAAGTTTGCAAATAACACATTGTGGAGGATTTATTTGCAAGTTGATTTATTATGATAGCATCTTTTTGATTCCATTCTCTTCACTTGCTTTTTGTTGATAAGAAAGGATTAGATGTGATTAGAGTTTGATGTGAGATGGTTATGATCATGTTTGTATGTGGTCACTCTCTCTCTTTTCCTACACTCACCTCCCTCTTGCTTTCATATTCTTTTTCCTCCACCATTTTATTCTCACTTGATGGAAGAAGTTTTTCCATGGTTGAGAGAAAGAAAAAGATGAGAGTTTTCATTCTTGACAGTTTCATTTCTTGATCTCATTTCATTTTAAGAAAAATGCAAGCACCATTTTTCTTATCTTGTTTCCTCCATCATCTTCAAATGGCAACCACCCCAAAAGAGACTATGATTCTACACTACACTTCCTACAGCAAATCTTGGACGCGTCGATTCGCCAGCTTCGCGCCCGAGTTGCCTCGGTATTGAGGTGGGAGCCCATAAAAGCTACAGGCGATGTGGTGCCCTTTCCGACGAGGAGGAGACGGACGGAGATCCCGCGAGGAGATCGGAGTGGAGATGAAGACCGGAGGACTCGGATCAGTCGGTACATCTCTTCCCTTTCTTGTTAGTAGCTTGGACTTGTTAATGGTTACGATCCGGAGTTTAGTGCGCGGTGGTGCCGGTTTGCAAAGTCCGCAAAAATTAAAGTTTATCACCGCTTCCGCATTCCGGCGTCGGATTGACGGCCGGGGCGCCGCCGTGCACTTACACATGGTGGACCCGATTCGGTACCCCAGGGAAAGAAGGCCGTTTAGCTTACCAAAGTCAAGCGGTCTTACTAGAAAGACGTTGAGCCCGACAAGGGAGCACTACCGACCGGTAATAGTTGGCGCGGCGGATATTCGGAGGATACCGACCGTAGTTGTGAGATCAGATGATATGGGCCGATCCAGACTGACGGAGCTCGAGATATATGAGGATGATGTGTCATTGATTGACACGGTTTTCATGATATTTTCGAGTGTCGATGCTGGGCACTCAGGTTTTATCATGATTTTGTGTTTCGATGCATGACACACCCATTTGATGATGTATTTATACATGATACACATGACATGTAGTTACATTGTGACACGGACACGAGTACTTGACATTACCTATATGCTTATATTATTACCCTTGCTACTACTCGATGTTATTGTGTTATTATTATTATTATTGCATTGTACTATATGACCTATGAGATAGTCATACATTCGGTTTCTACTCGGTGAGGTCTTCTACTTACGAGTTGGCAACTCACCCCCGTTGTGCTACACTTTTCTTGCAGGTTTGACCACACAGGTTCCGTTGCGGCTTGCTGGCATACCGCTTTCTTTCGGGTGATTGCATTGTTTAGGTTGGATACATTTGTATCGTGACCACCATTTTACTTGTACATTTATTTCAGTTGTATCTAGTTAAAAGCTCTATCAACCAGACCTTGTACATTTGTAGGCTTAGAAAATGCCATTGTATATTCTTTCGGACTTAGAGTTGCGCTCTTGTACTTATTTATTATTGTTTTGGTTTCTTGATGATGCTTTAGTTTCATTGCTTTCTTTCTGTGTTTTGATCCTCGCCTTTAGCGTTGTATATTTATATCTAGCGTGGTTGTTTCCGCCAATTGGCGAAGAGCTAGCTCCCGCTTGGGGATGCCTATTATTATTATGTTTGTATTGTTTTCGGGTTAAAAATTACAAAGGAGGTGCTGCCGAAATTTCAAATGTCAAAAAGGTTTTCAAGATGGATATAAAACATTGCATTTTCATATAATATAACTTATGTTTTAAAGAAAGGATTTGGTTTCCTCAAACCTTATTTCAAAACTTCACCTCCACTATTTTCCCTAAAAGGTTTAGATTTCTAGGCTTTTGACTTACATGAATTAGGTGGGGTCCCATAGACTTCACTTGATTCAAGTGCCAGTCACGTGCCTTTTTGGGGTCGTGACAAAGTAGGCATCAGAGCGCTAGGTTTAACCTTGGTTCGAGTCTAGGTTTGACTATACGGAGTTTAGGGCGTATATATATTCGGAACCTAGGCTTGACCTTACATAACTTAGATTGGCCGAGGGGGTATTAGACCTGAACTTTTATCACGTAGGTTTACCTTGGTTGATGGAGTAGGTAACTTAAGTAGAGTGACGTACCGTGTGTATGTAACACGGCATACTTAGGATATGCTACTTCGCTTGATTAGCCATAGGATGTACATTTCTTTTCATTCCTATGATCTATCCTCATCGATATCGGATTGTGGTTTCCGTTACCTTGGCTATACGAGCAGAGAGAGAGAGAGATGCGGCTAGAGATGCGGTCAGCACGGGCTCGTCAGGAACGCGGACTGACCAAGATGTATTCCGGTGACACCCGAATGCGTTGATATATTGTTTTACTATGTTTTCTCGTTGACGCGAACGTTCGAGATCTGCACCAGATGATCGGGCCATTGCTAAAGGCCAGCCAGGTTGTGAAGACTATTGACATACTTTCTACCCCAGATAATTGAGGCATTGTCTACCGTGCAGATAGACGAGCCAGCTGTTGCTGAATTTGACAAGATATCACCCCCAGACTTTTGAATCTAATGTAGCATGAGGTTATATACAGGGATGTGATAGAAGATCGCTAGTCACCCTTGGATAAATGACTAGGATATTTTGTTCGTTTGGATGCTCCGATGCGAGATCATTAGATTGACTAGCTTCAGCTAGAAGAAAACCTCACAAAGGCCTGTTATGAGTTGATCGAAACAGGACGAGCGAAAGCGCATTACACCGGTGACGTGGACGAGTTTCCGAGGATGAAATTGGCCAGACACCTTCCACAGAGTATTAGAGATGCCGAGTTCGTAGCTTCGAAAGAGCCCCTAGATATGATTACAGCCAATTGGAACGCAGTCCACACAGCTACGAGGAGATGATTCCGAATTGGTCCATATTGAAGGGAAGCGGAGTAAGAATGTTCGTGCGAGATTTTCACGAGTTGTCGTTCCACTCCGTTGATGTCATAGATTTACTACACACACAGAGGCGTTGGATATAGACACCTTTCCAGAAGAGCGTCGTGATGAGAATGCAGCTGTCCCAGAATAAGAAAAAGACTAAGTAAAGAGTGCCAACTTCCGGGCAGTCCGGCAGAGACGAGATTGGAAAGAGACCCCGACAAGATCTTTCGGGATTACCTCACGATAAAGACTTGGAACAGGATCAATTGTATCATGCACACTCAGTGGGCCAAAGATTGCCATCATTGACGTGATACGTTACGAGTGACCACGTTAATTGGTCAGGAGATCTTCAGAGAGGCGCCAGAACGGGATTATTTCCGTCATTACTCTGTATCGAGCTGTCGGGCCGAGGAGTCATGTAACTGGTAATCCACAGAGAGAAACAAGTATATAAAAGCAGAAGACGCCAGACTGTGGGCAAGAGACAAGTAGATATTCTTGCTCTGCCAGCCTTGGATGCACCGGCACCTTTCGATATTGAAGGAGAGGCACCTCGACGGCAGTTATTGTGGATTTCGTCTTGGTGATATATATATATATATATCACGTTTCCATCATTTCGATGTCGGTATTTTGATGATTTGTTTCATGATTGATATTTCCTATGTGCACCACAGTTGCACTTGATTCGTTGTCACGACCCGAAAGTACGGAACATGACCAGCACTTAGACTATGAAACGTCTCGAGGCGTACGTAATCTAAATAAGCCGAAAACCCAGAAATCCAAAACCAAGAAGAGTAGTAGAGTGAAGGAAAACCAATTTAAATCAAGTAGTTTTAATAGCATAAGCCGAATTATGCGTTTTTTTAAAACATCAAATATTTCCTGAAAATTTCGGCAGAGTCTCCTTTGTAAATACTGGCCCCCAAACGGGATACAACATGAATAGTATACGAAATCAATAAAAAGCATCCCCAAATGGGAGCTAGCTCTTCGTCAATCGACGGTCACAACCACACAAGCAATATAATATACAACACCAAGAGCGAGGATCAAAACTCAAAAGGAAACTCAAAACCACCAGAAATCCACAGAAATATAACGCGCAACTCTAAGGTCGAAAGAATAACTTCACTGGTCCCTATCTCTGAAATAAATACATGTTTGGTTGATGGAATTTACTAGATACAACTGAATAATATTATACAAGGTAATATGATGGGTACGATACCAATAAACCCACCTACTAGCAAGTCACTCGAAAGAAGCAGTGCCAGCAAAGCCGTAATGAAACCTGTACGGAAAAACCTACAAGGAACTATGGCACAACGGGGGTGAGTTGCCAACTCGTGAGTAGAAAAACATCTACGAACAGAAACCGCATGAACAACGCAAACCTAGGTCAACGATCATAATATATCCTCAAAATATAACCAGCAACCTATAACCATGGCTAGGGTATACCACTAAACAACAGTAATACCAAGTGCTCGTGTCAGTGCCTCAGATAGCAATATATCTTATGGATGATGTAGGAATGCATGAAAATAGAATACATGTACTGAAGAAACTGCTTTCATAACTTTATGAGATTACTTTATTTTTAAAGCGAGGTATCATAAATGAAATTAGCATAAACAGTGTCTAGCATCGACACAAAACATAAATCCCAATGTCTCAAAAATCCGAGGCTCCGGCTATCCGGTCTGGCCTGTATCATCAAATCTCAGTACCTCAATATCTCAAAATCTCAGTATCAATCTCACTATCTAGGGCACCGTCAGTCCTGACCGGCCCCTACCATCAATCTCAAGACCACAACGGTATCCTCCGGATATCCGACGTGTCAGGTAAAATCACCGGTCGGTAGTGCTCCTCTGCCAGGCTCAACGTCAACAATACGGCCTTCTCGCCCCGGGGTACTGCACCGGGCCCACCATGTACCAGAAACGGTTCATCCAACTCCTCGAATCGGGTCTTGAAATACATCAGCAAACTCATGGAGGACGACTCATACATTATGGGAAAACCGCACTTTTTATTTAAAAGAGAGGAAAGAAGCTTATACAAGTTTTGCGGTTTTCCCCCAAATCCAGAAAATCTCATGGAAATCCGAATCCAAATCATCAATAGCATGTAAAACCATGAATATAGGCATGAGAATCCAAGAATACGGCATAACAATAAATAACAGTATGCATGAAGTGACAAGTAAAAACTACAATATCTAAGCTGGCATACAAGGTAAGTACACTAATATCATGTCAAACTACTAGCTATCAAGCTAAGTTAAGCCATAATATTTTCTAAGGTGTACGTGACATGGCAATTACCGATGAAGATGTGTGTGAGCCGGCAAGTAAGTGTACGTGGTACATAGGCATCATCGGTAATGGTGCTGGTGTCCTAACAGCATAATATCAACAATGCAATATGAAATAACAATGTAAGTATGCGATGCGGAGCGAGCAACCATAATGAGCGGGAACTAAATATTAAACAATAGTGCCATTTGAAATAACACGAATCGTGGGGTTTTGAAAATAAGGGCTACGGTGGTCTTAAGAAAGGATACGTCTTTTGAAATATCCGTAGATCCCTTGACCTGTCTTTTAAAATACCCACGATCCTCTATTTTTTGAAATAGGTAGGAGTCTAATCTAATCTAATAACTAAACTAAACTATACGGCTGAACTAACAAGCTGAACTACAGGTAAGGAAACCGCCTATCATCTGAGTCGATACATATACATACATGTATATGTACAGTCGGTGATCCCGCCTCAATAATATCATTTCCGATACCATATCTATAGTCAGACATCCCAAGTCAAGGGTGCGGATAAATCATCAATATATAGCTCGTACGTAAATCCGTCGTACGGCATCCCAAATCTGGGTACGGGTCAATATCACATTCATCATGCTATTCATCTGGTATCCTCTTTATCAAATATCATGATCGGGGTACTGACCTACGTCTAGTACAATACTGATACCACCTACGTATGCATGCATGTGTATGAAATACTACGTCAAAGGACCCGCTACAATGTCATGTCGTATCTCAAATACGAACCCTGCCAAATCACCGATCTCACGGCCTCAAATCAAATCTCATCGACTCATTTCAGATCCCAAGTATTATCCTCAAATCCAGTATATGAACACATAGTCCCATACCCATGTGAACACATAACTATATAACCCCATATAAGCACATATGAAGAAGAATGTATGCAAGTATGGGTGTATGTGTAAATGTGGTGCAACCGCTACTCTAGGGTCTCGCAACACTAAACCTATCCATTCACACCTAAAATCTATCTTTATCATCAATAACCTCAATAATAAATAATCAATATATATGTGTGTATACGTATTCGTATACATCACCACGGACTGCGGGGGTGCTATACGCCATCCACCCGACTTCTCCCCGTAGATATAAATCTACTCACCTGGTCCTCGCTCGCCGGTGCCGACGTCGCCACGCGCTTGCTTGTCGTCTCGAAGTCCACATGGGGTACCTACATATCATAACGCACCGTATCACATTAAAACTAAATTCGAAATCGAAATAACATACGAAAATCAAATCGGCACGCGTATCACGCATAGGTCAAAACCTATCGCCTACGCAGACAAGAACAGCCAAACCAACCCTCGATGTCGATGTACAAACTTCAAACCATCGAGAAAAACCCAAACACTCTCATTTGCGCATTCACGAACACAAATTATAATATAAAATAGGTTAGAATTCACAAAAACCATAAATTCACCTTAAAAGCCATTTTTCCGAAAATCTAGCAAGCAAAAATTACTCGTTTTAGTACAAAACTCGACGTTTATACAAATCTAGCGGCCATAATACTTATTAAATATCTTAAATGAGTCATAAAAACAATTCCCATAATTTAATCTCATTAAATTCCATTGACCCCAAAATTCTAGTTTACAAAATACCCAATTTTAACAATTTTATAGCAAAAATACACAAACAACAATTTAGTTTGGATTTTCATGAACTAAAGGCATTAAACCACTCAATATAATATTAATAATGACATGAAACTATAATTATATTTTAACCTAAAGCATTTCATAATTTTCCAAAATCCCTAATTAGCAAAATAACTTAATTAGGGTATTTTATAAGTAATGGTTTGTAATTAACAACTAGATTAGCTTTCTACAATACTTAAGATGTTAATCCACATCACATAACCATGCACAATTTATCACAACCCAAATCCACAATAAAACCCTAACATGAATTCCTTAATCATGCAATTAAACTCATCTAAAACCTAATTAATCACTTAATTAATTAGCTTTAAGAAATTAACTAACAAATTAAGCAAAAAGGGTTGGAGTTTATACCCAATAATTTTGAAGATCCACAAGCACACATAGCCTCCCAAATCAAAATTTTGTTCCCTAGATCCATGCAATTTTGGCTAATGAGAAATGGGTAGGAGTCGGATTTTGATTTTGGTGAGGTTTTAGTTTGATTTTTGGCAATTTTTTTGAGGATTTTTGGAGAAGAGATGAGATGAGGGAAAGAGAGGGGAGGGGCTGCTGAAATCAGCAGTGGGCTCGGCCAAATGGGGAGAAGAAGAGAGTGTGAGGTGATTGGAGAGAGAATGGGGTCAAAAAGTCCACCTTTTACTTCTATCATTCTCTTTTCTTTTCTTTTCTTTTCTTTCTTTTCTTTTGCAACACAAGTGGGGACAATTGAGGGGGGCTGCTGAATTCAGCCATGGGGAAGGAAAAATGGGTGTGTGTGAGTGTGGGTATGGGTGTGGGGTGATGAAAAATGATAAATACTATACCCCAAACATCCATTTACACTAAATTCACTAAAAAAAGCCTTTTTTCTTCAATAATTTCTAAACCGTTTTGGCAAACGATTTCGTTTCAGAAACAATATTTTAAAATTTTGTTTAATGTGCCAAGAATTATAAAATTTGTATCAACCCATTCCAATTTGTAATTTTCCCTAATTAAATGTATTAGTGACGGTTTAAAATAATATTAAAATAATTTTTTTCAGAAAATTTGAAATTTTACTAGTGGCTCAATAAACACCAAATACTAGTAATTACATAGATAGAATATGTATATTTAATTTTTATAATAAAGATATTTGTATTTTGACTTTTTACAGAAGACCCGCCTTATTTTACCGATTTTCCGAAATTCCACCGAAACGATTTTCAAAACGTTACAATCTTCCCCCCTTAAAGAAATTCGGTCCCCGAATTTAAATTAAAACTCTCTCCAAATACTAAAACATCTAAGCCAAAACCATCAAGTCGTCGGGGCTCCGAAATCGTAAATACATAAAACAAATCGTAGCGCAACGCATGCGCATGAAAAATGAGCATATAACTCAAAATCAAAACTCCGTCAAGCATCCCACAATTATCGGAGTCATGGTAAAGACACAAATGTCAAATCCAATACAAAACCAATATGATATAACTCGAAACTATACACGTAAATATCAAATCTATATATGTAAATATTTGAAGGGAATGCATGCCAAATCACTTAAAGTCGCTGTGCAATGCGCATAACACTGCACAGTGGCGGACGTCTATCATAAGAAAATAATCATATACATATATACCTTTTGTTTGAACTCTACGTTCCGCCATTTTGGGAAACAATTTGGAAGGGTTTTCTTGTTTTAAACGTTTCGTGTCATATCAGACACGTAGGTAAATACTGAGACTATAGCTCGCTTTTTGGAATTCCCTTCGATAGCTATCAATGCATGCAAAATACATTCAGGTACTGTCCTCTGACTAGTCCTGCTCAGTACGAAAACACATAGCAAATATCATAAAAACGTGCTGCTCTATAAGAAATCAATCCCAAAATATGCATACGAATACTACGTGTGTCTGATGCGCACGGAAATCAAAATCCATATATGTGCCAACATATGCACAGAAACAAGATCTAAGTGCATCGGGTGTGCACGAAACATCTGTCATAGGCAACGTGAGTGCATGACAGCAAAACGGATGCATCTGACATGCACGAAGAATCTCGATTTAGTGCATCTGGTGTGCACCAAAATCGTATCTCAAAACATGCGCTCCGAAAATCCAAATCAGGTGCATCCATTGTGCACGAAATCATGAAATCCGATATCAAGCGCCGAACATGCGCAAAATCCAATCAGGTGCACAAAATAAATATCGAACATCACAATCGAAATCGAAGTCCAGTGCATCTAAATGCACAACATACGTAACACTGCACTGCAAGCATATATGAACTATACCGAGTGCAAAAACCAAATCGTGTGCGTACATACGTACAAAATCAACTCAACTGTATGAAACCCATAAAATCATAAACGTGAGAAACCAAGGCACGAAAACGATATCAAGTGCAACCACTGTGCAAAAATCGTAAATACTCAGTAGGTGCAACCATGGTCTATGAAAACAAATATCATGAAACCCAATCATCAAAATCAATCATGCGAATAGATCGCTCAAAATACCAAAATCAAGTATGGCGGAATATTCCCGCTGAAGCACATCCTCCAAGAATCTCTGGCTAATTGTCGTGGTCACTCATAGCATGTCTCATCGACGATCCTGAACTATGGCCTGCCGGTGTGCGTAACATGACCACTCCTGGGTCTAAGTCTTCTCGAAATTTGTCCCAGAAAGGTCCTGTCGAGATCTCTTCCAAATCTCGTCTCTGCCGAACTGTCCGGAAGTCATCGTCCTTTACTATATCTGTTTCTTGTTCCGGAATGGCTGCATACTCATCGCGACTCCTTTTGGAAGATATATCCAGCACAATGCCTCGGCATGCGTATCGCATCTCTGATGTCGGCAGAGTGGAACGTCATCTTATCCAGATCTTGTACGGACCTCTTTACTCCACTTTTCTCTAATGTCGACTGCTTCGAACTCGTCTCGTCGTGGCTGCATGGACTGAGCTCCAATGGCTATCCTCGTATCTGGAGTCTCCCAAGAAATGCATCTCACCACCTAGCATCCGAATGAAGTCGAACCATCCGATCGATTCATCAAAACCTCATAATCCCCCAAGAGCTCAACATCTTGGGTACAGTTTAATAGTATCGAGTACGTACCACAGTATCGATGGTCCAGCCGTAGAAGAGCAAACCCAAGCCTCACTAATGGCGCCGTGGAACTGCCGCAAACCCTAAGGTTCAAAGGCTTTCACACGGTCATTATGTCGAGTTAGGGTTTCATTCTTCTAGAGGGTCCATAGAATTGCCTGCATGTCTTTCCGAATACCTTAAACATGGACTAATAGGTTGCTGACATTCGATCGTCTCTGTCGACTCTCAACGTCTCCGCGTGAAGTCGTCTCTAGCTGGAATCAATCTATCTGATGACCTCGCATCGGGGTAGCGAACGAACCACATGTCCTAGTCATTCATCCTCGGTGACTAGCGACCTTCTATCATCTCTTAGTACAACCTCGTACTGCAATAGCTCCAACATCTGGGGCGATATCCCGTCGTTCGCAGCAACAACTGGCTCACACGTCCGCACGTTGAACAGTGCCTCAATCATCATGAGTAAGCAATACACCAACGGTCATCCAAATCTGGTTGGCCTCTGTCATTGGCTCAATCCTCTGGGGCTGATCTGCACGTCTGAGTAATCTCATACAGCAATCCACCCAACGCTCGTGGCGCGAAAGCACAATAAAAAGACACATCTCTGCAATCGTATGTCGCCGGAATCATGCCCTGGTCAGTCCTCGTTCTTGATAAGCTCATGCTGACCGCAACTCTAGCCGTAGCTCTCCCTGCCCGTAATCGTGGCAGCAAAACCATAACTGGTACCGATGAGGCTAGATCAGGAATGAATATGATACTGAGCAAAGAAATGTATATCCTAAGGCTCCTTAAGTGGAGTAGCGTATCGTAAGTATGCCGCGGAACATACCCACGGCACGTCACTCTACTTTAGTCACCTATTCCATCAACCAAGGGTCATCCTCCGCTCCGAAGGTAAAACCTAACTCTCTGATACCAACTTTGTCACTACCCGAAAGTACGGAACATGACCGGCACTTAGACTACGAAACGTCTTGAGGCGCACGTAATCTAAGTAAGCCGAAAACCCAGAAATCCAAAACCAAGAAAAGTAGTAGAGTGAAGGAAAAAAAATTTAAATCAAGTAGTTTTAATAGCATAAGCCGAATTATGCGTTTTTTTTAAAACATCAAATATTTCCTGAAAATTTCGGCAGAGTCTCCTTTGTAAATACTGGCCCCCAAACGGGATACAACATGAATAGTATACGAAATCAATAAAAGGCATCCCTAAGTGGGAGCTAGCTCTTCGTCAATCGACGGTCACAACCACACAAGCAATATAATATACAACGCCAAGGGCGAGGATCAAAACTCAAAAGGAAACTCAAAACCACCAGAAATCCACAGAAATATAACGCGCGACTCTAAGGTCGAAAGAATAGCATCACTGGTCTATATCTCTAAAATAAATACATGTTTGGTTGATGGAATTTACTAGATACAACTGAATAATATTATACAAGGTAATATGATGGGTACGATACCAATAAACCCACCTACTAGCAAGTCACTCGAAAGAAGCAGTGCCAGCAAAGCCGTAATGAAACCTGTACGGAAAAACCTACAAGGAACTGGGGTACAACGGGGGTGAGTTGCCAACTCGTGAGTAGAAAAACATCTACGAACAGAAACCGCATGAACAACGCAAACCTAGGTCAACGATCATAATATATCCTCAAAATATAACCAGCAACCTATAACCATGGCTAGGGTATACCACTAAACAACAGTAATACCAAGTGCTCGTGTCAGTGCCTCAGATAGAAATATATCATATGGATGATGTAGGAATGCATGAAAACAGAATACATGTACTGAAGAAACTGCTTTCATAACTTTGTGAGATTACTTTATTTTTAAAGCGAGGTATCATAAATGAAATCAGCATAAACAGTGTCTAGCATCGACACAAAACATAAATCCCAATGTCTAAAAAATCTTAGGCTCCGGCTATCCGGACCGGCCTGTATCATCAAATCTCAGTACCTCAATATCTCAAAATCTCAGTATCAATCTTACTATCTAGGGCGCCGTCAGTCCTGACCGCCCCTACCATCAATCTCAAGACCACGACGGTATCCTCCGGATATCCGACGCGTCGGGTAAAATCACCGGTCGGTAGTACTTCCCTGCCACGCTCAACGTCAACAGCACGGCCTTCTCGCCACGGGGTACCGCACCGGGCCCACCATGTACCCGAAACGGTTCATCCAACTCCTCAAATCGGGTCTCTAAATCTATCAGCAAACTCAGGATGGACGACTCATACATTATGGGAAAACCGCACTTTTTATTTAAAAGAGAGGAAAGAAGCTTATACAAGTTTTGCGGTTTTCCCCCAAATCCAGAAAATCTCATGGAAATCCGAATCCAAATCATCAATAGCATGTAAAACCATGAATATAGGCATGAGAATCCATGAATACGGCATAACAATAAATAACAGTATGCATGAAGTGGCAAGTACACTAATATCATGTCAAACTACTAGCTATCAAGCTAAGTTAAGCCATATTATTTTCTAAGGTGTAGGTGACATGGCAATTACCGATGAAGATGTTAGTTATATGTATGCCTAGAGGCCATTACCATACATAGGATGTATATTGTAGTGGATGCTTGGACATATATAGAGAGGACTTTCTTGCTCGACATAATAGTATGCTATCTGGTTGCTCTTTATCTTAACGTGTACACTGATTGTCTCTCTGTTACATGTTGGTAAAGCCCTTAGGATGTGTACTTGACTACCTGGACTATGATTCGGATCATACTAGTGGGGACATGGTAGTCCATAAGTACATCCTTCAAGGTCCCTAGTCGTGGGTGTATCGAGACGGGGCATCGATATACCAGAGTAGACTAGCGTATACCTTCTCGACCCATACAGATGGGCGATGGATGATCCCATATCCATTGGTGTTTGACATCAGAGATGATATACGGGTGCTCAGTGGAGACTGGGTACACTGGACGGACTCGCCGAGAACTCCCAGATGGTATTATACCTTACGTCAGATGGCAGTTCTCTGGTGACACTGGTACAGAGTAGTCTGTTGACCCGAGATCGTCATAGAGTCTTGTGTGATTCCCACTGTACTTTGATTTCCACCTTACCACGTCCAAGAGGGCATGCAAAATGGTGGTTTTTGGGTACAGTCCCGAATCACATATAGGCAATGAGCGATAGGAGGGGATTCGTCTCTCCCGGTATAGGGAGTTGATGTTGCACTGTGTTCCATTGGCTATGACCGGAAATCCCTGGCCAGGGTTGCTGAGATTTACTGGTAAGTGTTACCTGTAGTTTCTCGAACTGTTATAGACCTCATATCGACACGACTTATCGAGCTATTGTGGTCTGACGTTTACCACCCCTAGGCGAGATATGCGACATATCAGACGACGAGACCGGACTGTACGGTAAGTGTTACTGGTTGGATTCACAGGAGTGTGAGCGGGCATGCTCGTCGATCTTCTGATCGCTCAATACCCGGGTGGCCATTACGTTTAGCAGACCGCTTGCGGCTTGTGGGTGTTTGATATGATCATCACCTGCTGCCGGCGTATTGACGAGTCTTTAGAGTCCTACACAGAGGTTTCCTGGCTCAAGCGAAACGAAATAGGAGCGCATATGAGATATGTGCGGGACCGAGAATAATGCGTGTATGTGATACCGTATTCTATTCTCGCGATGAATGTATCGATTGGTTATATGCGATATAACCTAGTTATCGAATCGAAGATTGATTCGATAAGTCGATACATTGGATATTAGCCGGTCATATGCGATATGACCGGATCGTTAAATCAAGTGTTGATTTAATGATTTAATGTATAATTATATATTTGATATATTACTTTACATTAACTAGTATTTGTTCACTTAAGATGGATTTTCTCACTTGATGTGCACATTGTATTTATGATATAGTTTTGTGCACTAGTTTGTATCATGTTTTATGATACATGCAAACTTGGGTGTGTATGATTAAACCATGGTTATGTTAATGGTTAGGGTTTTTATTTATTTATTTATTCTTTTGGAAAGATAAATGAAATGGTGGCTTGTTTTGTTCTTTTGTTGAAACTTCATGAAGGTTTGAAAGCTTGACCATTTTGTTTCTTTCCTTAACCCTAACCATTTACTTAACCCTAGTTTATTCTCTACATGAGTTAGCCTCACCCATGGTTGCATTATGATAACCATCACTTCATTTTTCCTTTTGAAAAAAATTCATTATTTCTTTTTCTTCTTCTTCTTCCTTTTGAGAAAGAAAAGAAAAGCTTGCTTCAAAAATGTCAAGTGATGATTCCAAGTGAGAAATCCAAATCCAAAGTGAACCCACTTCCTATTTCTTCATCCTCTACCACTTGCCAAGTAGTATAGGGTGTTTTCTTCACAAGTTTCATGGCTTGGTGAAGTTGGAGCTTGATCTTGTGTTGCCTCGACGTAGATCATCTTCGGCATCGAAGTCGACGGCCTAGCCCGATCATTTCTCCGATGAATCAACACTAGAGTCCGAGATCCGATGATCGCAGCGAGGGGACATCATCACGAAGCTAAGGAAGTGGAGGACCGGATCTACAAAGGTTGTATTTCCGTTCACCTTTTAGTAAAGCAGTTTACTAGCTTGCATGTTTCGCCTAAACTCTAGTTAACGATCCGTATTAGGGTTTGTAGGCACATGAAAAAATTTGAATTTGGCATGTTTGATGCCTTGTGAGACCTCATTAGTGTGCCTAGGAACCCTACAGTGGTATCAGAGCCTAGCTAGAGCTTTAGGCGAAGTGTAGATGAAGTTAGAAGTCCGATCGAACCCGTAAACCCCGACAAAACCCTTCTCTGTACATTTTTCAAAACAGTGGATTTTTATGAATTAAAAATTCTCAGAAAAACAATAAGGAAAAACTAAGAATTACTGTGAAGTACAGTCCGCTAAGTCAATAATTTGACCGCAGAACCGCGGCGAAACCATGGGTTTGGCGGCGGTTCCGCGGCCAAAATTTGGACTTAGTCCCTGAAATTTCATATATTTATTCTTAGGTCCTTTCTTGGAAATTTTTTATGGGAATTTTTTAATTCCACTCATGTGTTGAGTTTTCTAGGGTTTTATTGGGGACTCGTTAATTTGATCGGATAATTTAACTTCGTTTATGTTTTTCCGGATATTTTAGAAACTGTTAAAAAGTTCGACTGAATATAAATACCCACTTTTTCCCCTGCCGGGAAATTTCCAAGTGTTCGATTTTTCCGTAGTTTAAGAATGTTCTAAGTAGTGCAAGTAACGCGATGGACCCTCTAGAAGACAACAAACCTTAACTTGATTATGTGACCGTCTTGAACTGCCCTTTGAACCTTAGGGTTTGGGGCAGTACGGCGTGCCACATGTGAGGCGTTGGCTTGACCCTTCTACGGCTGGACCGTTGGTATTGAGGCATGAAGTGGATGTTTTTGAACTTATTTCAAGTGTTGAGCTGTTTCAGGAAAACTTAGGTGTTTGATTGTTCGATCGGAAAGTTTAACATTTTCTATTTATCTGAAATGTGATACAATAATTGGAATTCACAAATAGTTATGAGATAACTGAATGAATGTTATAAACACAGCACTTTAAGTCTCATTCGATCGGTTGCCACGGAATTTTGATGCGATCAAAAGTCCGTCGCAATCACGTAGCGTACGCGGATACTTGCTGGTAAACTTAATAGATAGCCATGCCCCATAGCCCCGACCAAGTGACTGTAGGAGAACCCCGTCGCCGAAAGTATCCATTCGGGTGCTCGCGGCAGCGGTGTTCCGCCTTGGTGCACTTCGTCGACGGTATTGGGGGTGCGGCCGTCTATTAACGTTTGCGACGAGCATTCGGTCAGGATGCCGGGAATCTTGTTGAATTGCCCGACTAGATATTGAAAAGAGTTTTTGATAAATGAGACTAAAATGCGGGGTTTATAATTGTTAGGCATGCGATGTCCAAGGAATTCATTTGATTAGCATGCGATGTCTAAAGAGTTTGCGGATTCCAACTGTTGTAGTTTTACTCTTTTTTTTCTGTGACCGTAAGTGTAATATGTGATATCGCCGGTTTCGTTGCTATATGTCAACGACAATTGGGATGCGCATATTTACTTACGTTGATGACATGTGATGTTATGTGTTGCTGGATATGTTATATTGGATCGTCGTGTTTGAATAGCCGGGGGGGTTTTATGTTAGATGAGTGTTTTTCATTTTTCATTCATGTAAAAACTTGTATGTAATATTCTTTTATTAGGGCACTTCCAGGTTGCGGAAGATGTCACCTTTTGTATATTATTTACTTTTCCGCACTAGCATAGACCCAAGGAGGAGGGCACAAGTAACCGGGTTCTGGAGTCCAGTGGAAGACCAACTTGAGGAGTCGAGTCCGGGTCTCTTAACTCTAGAATTGGTAGGGTTGCTTGCTGCTCTGGTAGGGGTCTAGGGTGTGGGTTTGGCTATTCATCGCGACCGTGGAATCCGTGTTTTATACTGGCTCGTATTGAAAACACGGACGTCCTAGTATATCCAATGTTTCATATGTTTCTTCTGCTGCGATATCTGTGATGTGATCATGTGATATGTTGTGATAAATCAGTATATAGTATATATGATATATTATATAGACGTTACTTATGTTTTACACCCGCGCTAGCCCTGCCCTGCTCTGCCGTTAGTTACCTAACCTAACGGTACACGAGGGGACATCGAGGCGAATGCGGATGGCATAAGTGTACGTCGTATTTATCTGTGATGTTTAGGTACTTAAATGATGGGACTTCATTAATGAGATTATTGAAATAAAAGAAACCTAAAGATGTTGTAGAATCGAATTTAAAAAATAAAACAGGTAGCTACAGTTCTTGGTTTGCACAGCGGTATATATGATATATCCTGCACCTTATTCGATGAGGAAAGGGCCGACGATCCCTTCACCGGGAGTGACCCCTTTAGCAATAACTGGCAGATGTTACACACTCGGTTTGTCTTTTGATAGCTTCTATAGTTTCAGCTTTGCACAGTGATATATATGATATATCCCGCACCTCATTCGACGAGGAAAGGGCCGACGATCCCTTCAACGGGAGTGACCCCTTTAGCAAAACTAGAAAAGCCTAAAAAACACTCCATTTTAAAATCATTTGATTCTACAACGATATCAAGTTCATTACGCAATAGGTTTTCAGAAAAAACCTGTCGTAGCCCTCCGTCATTTCAGATAAGTTGTATATAGTATTCGTGCTACATTTGTTGGCTTTCGTCAAGGTGTAGTGTGTGGTAGCTATATGCTGCTTATCTGCTGCATACGATGCGATTGGATTAGGGTTGTCGTGCGGCTTTGTTGGCTTTCGTCAAGGGTCGTGCGGGTGGGTTTAATTCAATCAAGAAATGTACGGGTTGAACTTGACTAGCGGGCTATGGTTTGTTGGCTTTCGTCAAGGTCATAGCACGTTAGGGGAAAAATTATCGGGAATTTCAAGTGTTGAAATTTGCAATGAGATTGCATACCTTCTATAAGATAGTTGGATCCCGATACCCGCTGCGAGTAAGAGTTACTCCTGGGAGAGTGTTACACATTACAATTAGCCGATCAAGTAGGTGTCTAGAAAGGTGTCAACGGGGTTACGCCTCTGGGAAAACGAGGTTTACATTAATTAGGTTCGTGTGAAAGCACGGGGGACCTCTCTCAAAGTACCGACACTGGCCTGGCTGAAAGATTGGCGAACTTGTAGCGTGTAATTAATCCCGGCTAGTCTTTCCTTTTAGGGTTTGAAGGAAGATTTGATAAAAACAGTGGGAGCCATCCTGATTAGATAAAATAATAACCAATCTATTCTTGCAAGAGCGCACGCTGAGTGTTTTCTTCTCTCTCTCTCCAGGTAGCGACCATATCATACCTTAATCAAGAGAATAATACAGAATATTGACCGAACCCGCTTGTTATACTGAGCTGGAGAACGTTGGTCCCGCTCCAACTTATAATTGTTATAAGACAAAGCAGGAAATTGGGGATTACCAGAATTCCCGTGCCGCCCAAACGAAGAAAGTGCATACTGATGCATCATCTTCGGGTGTGTTCATTATACAGAACTGTTTCCCAATATTCTTTACGTCCTGGATATGAGATACCGGATTAGGATCCCGCATATGTAATTTGTTACATGGGCTACAGATAGGTAAAGAACTGAGAATGGGTGATAAGTTTCATGAGACAGAAAACGGGGCAAGTGTTGCAGCCAAGTCTGTTGGTCACTGTCACCCAGTATTCTAAATACATTGATTCTAAACGAATGTTATTAGATACCGAACCTGATATACAAAATCATATCAGTCTCTTTATTAGTAAAGAAATGATAAAATTTTATATTGTTGGATAATGTTTTGAACATTTCTTATATCAAAAGTTGATCGGTTCAGGCACGTTATCTAAAAGCATTAAAGTTTTAAATCAAACTACAGTTCTTAGTATACAGAACACACATAAGAGGAAGAGTTCAGAAATGAACGAATTCTTCTTGAGATATTGTAGACTAGATCATATCAATGCGACCCGACTAGCTGAAGTTACATATAGATGCATATTTAAATCAGTTTGAATTTACATCTTGTGAAACTTGCCAGTCATGTCACAAAGATAAGATGACCATAGCTCCGTTTACTGGAAACAGAGAAAGAGTTACTGAACTCTTGGGATGATACATGTTGATGTATAAAGGTCCCCTGTCTACACATGCCAAGACCGGTTCTTTGTACTTCATTACATTCTCTGATGATCTATCAAGATTCAGACATACGTTCCTGTTGAAACACAAGTCCGAACCTTTTGAGATATTCACGGAATATAAGTTAGAAGTAGAGAACCAAAATGAGGGTATAAGTATTATGTCCTTTGATGCGATCAGGGAGGAGAATACTTGAGCACGGAATTCCTGGACTATTCTAATGGAGAATGAGATTCTCTCTCAGCATTACTCCTCCGTATACACCATAGCACGATGGTATATCGGGGCGGAGCAATTGCACCCTATTCGATATGGTGCGCTCTATGATGAGTACTACTGAGTTACCTGTTTCCTTTTTGGGAGTTATGCGCTTGAGAATCTGCATACCTATTAAATAGGGTTCGAATCAGATCAAAGCCTACCACTCCATATGCGATATGGTATGGGAAGAGCCCATGTCTTAAGCTAGTTAAGATTTGGGGTTGTCCGGCCTATGTCTAAAAGAAAAATCTGGACAAGCTCGAGGCAAGGTCAGTTATGTAGAACTGGAAAGGTTCCAGCTATGCAAACTACAGCAGATGATTTGGTACAACCAAAGGATTCAGTAGATACCAACGAACCTCAGCCTCTCCGCCGATCTAGTAGGGTTTCTCACCCACCTGAGAGATACTTCAGTTTCGCTATGACAGTGGGAGCGAGGATTGCATCATGAGATGATGACCCAACTAGTTTCGAGCTGGCCATCAGGAGTAGGACTCTATAAGAATGGCTGGATGCTTAGCGATCTGAGATGGAATCCTTATACACCAACAAAGTATGGACTTTGGTTGCTATATCTGAAGGGTTAAATCCCCATCAGGAGCAAGTATATCTTGAGAAGATTACTTGGTGTAGATGGAAAAGTTAAGACTTTCAAAGCTAGACTTGTTAAAGGTTTTCGTCATCGACCAGGCGTGGATAATGATGAAACCTTTTCCAGTGGCTATGCTTAAGTCCATCCAGATCCTACTTGCCACGGCTACATACTATGACTACGATATCTGGCAGTTGGGTGTCATGACTGCTTTTCTAAAATGATGTTTTAGAAGAAGGCGTCTATAAGTACACAGCCAGAGGGCTTCGTAGACAGTGGGAGCAGCGGAAACGTGCACAAGTTGCTTTATAGAATAAAGCAGGCATCGCGGAGTTGGAACGTCTGTTTTGATGTGGTAGTCAAAGAGTTTGACTTCATCAAAATGGTAGATGAACCTTGTATATCCAAAAAGGTAGTAGGGAGTATGGTGGTGATCCTCGTAGAGTACGTAGATAACATACTCTTGATAGGGAAGTAGTTTCCTATGCTACGCTCAGTCAATCTCCGCTTATCACAAGGATTATCCATATAGGATCAAAGTGATACCTCCTAAATCCTGAGTTATGATCTATGAGATAGATGTAATTGGATATTAGGATTCTCACTAGTTGTAGTGAGATGGTATCAATCGATCCTGGGGAGAATCACTGGAAGTGTTCCAGAGTGATAAGGACGACTGAATGTCAGTCATAGGCATTGTCTTTACCCTCAGTAGAGGGACGGTATGTTAGAAGAGTTCCAAGCTAGATACCGTGGCATACTAGACGATTAAAGGCAAGATACATCGTTACCAAAGATGCTACCAAAGAGGAAGTCTGGGTGTATATTAGTTCATGAGATGAACTTAGTTCCTCCCATTGTGTGACAATGGAGTTGTGGCTTATGCCTAGGAACGCCCGTCCCATCAGTGATCCAGACATATTCTGAGGCAGTGTCACCTGATCATGGAGATAGTTGATCTCCAGGGTGATCAAGGTTAAGAGAGTAGACTAAGAGGATAACACGGCGGATCCACTCACAAAGGCCTTTTCCCAGAGAGAGACTTTTATGGGATGGTTGAGTATGAGATACTACAACCACTGCTATCAGATGGCTCTAGTGCAAGTGGGAGATTGTTAGTTATATGTATGCCCTAGAGGCCATTACTATACATAGGATGTATATTGTAGTGGATGCTTGGACATATATAGGGAGGACTTTCTTGCTCGACATGATAGTATGCTATCTGGTTGCTCTTTATCTTAACGTGTACACTGATTGTCTCTCTGTTACATGTTGGTAAATCCCTTAGGATGTGTACTTGACTACCTGGACTATGATGCGGATCATACTAGTGGGGACATGGTAGTCCATAAGTAAATCCTTCAAGGTCCCTAGTCGTGGGTGTATCGAGACGGGGCATCGATATACCAGACTAGACTAGCGTATACCTTCTCGACCCATACAGATGGGCGATGGATGATCCCATATCCATTGGTGTTTGACATCAGAGATGATATACGGGTACTCAGTGGAGATTGGGTACACTGGACGGACTCACCGAGAACTCCCAGATGGTATTATACCTTACGTCAGATGGCAGTTCTCTGGTGACACTGGTACAGAGTAGTCTGTTGACCCGAGATCGTCATAGAGTCTTGTGTGATTCCCACTGTGCTTTGATTTCCACCTTACCACGTCCAAGAGGGCATGCAAAACGGTGGTTTTTGCGTACAGTCCCGAATCACATGGAGGCAATGAGCGATAGGAGGGGATTCGTCTCTCCCGGTATAGAGAGTTGATGTTGCACTATGTTCGATTGGCTATGACCGGAAATCCCTGGCCAGGGTTGCTGAGATTTACTGGTAAGTGTTACCTGTAGTTTCTCGAACTGTTATAGACCTCATATCGACACGACTTATCGAGTTATTGGGGTCTGACGTTTACCACCCCTAGGCGAGATATGCGACATATCAGACGACGAGACCGGACTGTACGGTAAGTGTTATTGGTTGGATTCACAGGAGTGTGAGCGGGCTTGCTCGTCGATCTTCTGATCGCTCAATACCCGGGTGGCCGTTATGTTTAGCAGACCGCTTGCGGCTTTTGGGTGTTTGATATGATCATCACCTGCTGCCGGCATATTGACGAGTCTTTAGAGTCCTATACAGAGGTTTCCTGGCTCAAGCGAAACGAAATAGGAGCACATATGAGATATGTGCGGTACCGAGAATAATGCGTGTATGTGATACCGTATTCTATTCTCGCGATGAATGTATCTATTGGTTATATGCGATATAACCTAGTTATCGAATCGAAGATTGATTCGATAAGTCGATACATTAGATATTAGTCGGTCATATGCGATATGACCGGATCGTTAAATCAAGTGTTGATTTAATGATTTAATGTATAATTATATATTTGATATATTACTTTACATTAACTAGTATTTGTTCTCTTAAGATGGATTTTCTCACTTGATGTGCACATTGTATATATGATATAGTTTTGTACACTAGTTTGTATCATGTTTGATGATACATGCAAACTTGGGTGTGTATGATTAAACCATGGTTATGTTAATGGTTAGGGTTTTTATTTATTTATTTATTTATTTATTCTTTTGGAAAGATAAATGAAATGGTGGCTTGTTTTGTTCTTTTGTTGAAACTTCATGAAGGTTTGAAAGCTTGACCATTTTGTTTCTTTCCTTAACCCTAACCATTTACTTAACACTAGTTTATTCTCTATATGAGTTAGCCTCACCCATGGTTGCATTATGATAACCATCACTTCATTTTTCCTTTTGAAAAAAAATTCATTATTTCTTTTTCTTCTTCTTCTTCCTCTTGAGAAAGAAAAGAAAAGCTTGCTTCAAAAATGTCAAGTGATGATTCCAAGTGAGAAATCCAAATCCAAAGTGAACCCACTTCCTATTTCTTCATCCTCTACCACTTGCCAAGTAGTATAGGGTGTTTTCTTCACAAGTTTCATGGCTTGGTGAAGTTGGAGCTTGATCTTGTTTTGCCTCGACGTAGATCATCTTCGGCATCGAAGTCGACGACCTAGCCCGATCATTTCTCCGATGAAATCAACACTAGAGTCTGAGATCCGATGATCGCAGTGAGGGGACATCGTCACGGAGTTAAGGAAGTGGATGACCGGATCTACAAAGGTTGTATTTCCGTTCACCTTTTAGTAAAGCAGTTTACTAGCTTGCATGTTTCGCCTAAACTCTAGTTAACGATCCGTATTAGGGTTTGTAGGCATATGAAAAAATTTGAATTTAGCATGTTTGATGCCTTGTGAGACCTTATTAGTGTGCCTAGGAACCCTACAGAAGATGTGTGTGAGCCGGCAAGTAAGTGTACGTGGTACATACGCATCATCGGTAATGGTGCTGGTATCCTAACAGCATAATATCAACAATGCAATATGAAATAACAATGTAAGTATGCGATGCGGAGCGAGCAACCATAATGAGCGGGAACTAAATATTAAACAATGGTGCCATTTGAAATAACACGAATCGTGGGATTTTGAAAATAAGGGCTACGGTGGTTTTAAGAAAGGATACGTCTTTTGAAATATCCGTAGATCCCTTGACCTGTCTTTTAAAATACCCACGATCCGCTAGTTTTTGAAATAGGTAGGAGTCTAATCTAATCTAACAACTATACTAAACTATACGGCTGAACTAACAAGCTGAACTACAGGTAAGGAAACCGCCTATCATCTGAGTCGATGCATATACATACATGTATATGTATAGTCGGTGATCCCGCCTCAATAACATCATTTCCGATACCATATTTATAGTCAGACATCCCAAGTCAAGGGTGCGGATCAATTATCAATATATAGCTCGTACGCAAATCCGTCGTACGGCATCCCAAATCTGGGTACGGGTCAATATCACATTCATCATACTATTCATCTGGTATCCTCTTTATCAAATATCATGATCGGGGTACTGACCTACGTCTAGTACAATACTGATACCACCTACGTATGCAAGCACGTGTGTAAAATACTACGTCAAAGGACCCGCTACAACGTCATGTCGTATCTCAAATACGAACCCTGCCAAATCACCGATCTCACGGCCTCAAATCAAATCTCATCGACTCATCTCAGATCCCAAGTACTATCCTCAAATCCAGTATATGAACACATAGTCCCATACCCATGTGAACACATAACTGTATAACCCCATATAAGCACATATGAAGAAGAATGTATGCAAGTATGGGTGTGTGTGTAAATGTGGTGCAACCTCTACTCTAGGGTCTCGCAACACTAAACCTATCCATTCACACCTAAAATCTATCTTTATCATCAATAACCTCAATAATAAATAATCAATATATATGTGTGTATACGTATTCGTATACATCACCACGGACTGCGGGGGTACTATACGCCATCCACCCGACTTCTCCCCGTAGATATAAATCTACTCACCTGGTCCTCGCTCGCCGGTGCCGACGTCGCCACGCGCTTGCTTGTCGTCTCGAAGTCCACATGGGGTACCTACATATCATAACGCACCATATCGCATTAAAACCAAATTCGAAATCGAAACGGCATACGAAAATCAAATCGGCACGCGTATCACGCATAGGTCAAAACCTATCGCCTACGCAGGCAAGAACAGCCAAACCAACCCTCGATGTCGATGTACAAACTTCAAACCATCGAGAAAAACCCAAACACTCTCATTTGCGCATTCACGAACACTAATTATAATATAAAATAGGTTGGAATTCACAAAAACCACAAATTCACCTTAAAAGCCATTTTTCCGAAAATTTAGCAAGCAAAAATTACCCGTTTTAGTACAAAACTCGACGTTTAAACAAATCTAGCGGTCATAATACTTATTAAATATCTTAAATGAGTCATAAAAATAATTCCCATAATTTAATCTCATTAAATTCTATTGACGCCAAAATTCTAGTTTACAAAACACCCAATTTTAACAATTTTATAGCAAAAATACACAAATAACAATTTAGCTTGGATTTTCATGAACTAAAGGCATTAAACCACTCAATATAATATTAATAATGACATAAAACCATAACTATATTTTAACCTAAAGCATTTTATAATTTTCCAAAATCCCTAGTTAGCAAAATAACTTAATTAGGGCATTTTATAAGTAATGGTTTGTAATTAACAACTAGATTAGCTTTCTATAATACTTAAGATGTTAATCCACATCACATAACCATGTACAATTTATCACAACCCAAATCCACAACAAAACCCTAACTTGAATTCCTTAATCATGCAATTAAACTCATCTAAAACCTAATTAATCACTTAATTAATTAGCTTTAAGAAATTAACTAACAAATTAAGCAAAAAGGGTTGGAATTTATACCCAATAATTTTGAAGATCCACAAGCACACATAGCCTCCCAAATTGAAATTTTGTTCCCTAGATCCATGCAATTTTGGCTAATGAGAAATGGGTAGGAGTCGGATTTTGATTTTGGTGAGGTTTTACTTTGATTTTTGGCAATTTTTTTGAGGATTTTTTGAGAAGAGATGAGATGAGGGAAAGAGAGGGGAGGGGCTGCTGAAATCAGCAGTGGGCTCGGCCAAATGGAGAGGAGAAGAGAGTGTGAGGTGATTGGAGAGAGAATGGGGTCAAAAAGTCCACCTTTTATTTCTATCATTCTCTTTTCTTTTCTTTTCTTTTCTTTCTTTTCTTTTGCAACACAAGTGGGGACAATTGAGGGGGGGTTGCTGAATTCAGCCATGGAGAAGGAAAAATGGGGGTGTTTGAGTGTGGGTATGGGTGTGGGGCGATGAAAAATGATAAATACTATACCCCAAACATCCATTTACACTAAATTCACTAAAAAAAGACTTTTTTCTTCAATAATTTCTAAACCGTTTTGGCAAACGATTTCGTTTCAGAAACAATATTTTAAAATTTTGTTTAATGTGCCAAGAATTATAAAATTTGTATCAACCCATTCCAATTTATAATTTTCCCTAATTAAATGTATTAGTGACGGTTTAAAATAATATTAAAATAATTTTTTTCAGAAAATTTGAAATTTCACCAGTGGCTCAATAAACACCAAATACTAGCAATTATATAGCTAGAATAAGTATATTTAATTTTTATAATAAAGATATTTGTATTTTGACTTTTTACAGAAAACCCGCCTTATTTTACCGATTTTCCGAAATTCCACCGAAACGATTTTCAAAACGTTACATTCGTATTTTTATGTATCAGTTGTACTGATTGCGTTTTCATGCATACCCATTTACACTCGATTTAGATTTCGTATACTCCGATATACTTGATGTGATTTCGTGCATATAGTATGCACATGATTTTGACTTATGCATTTGGTGTAGTTTACACCCACTTTCAGTACTTGATATGGGTTTTGTGCACATAGTTTCACACATTTACGAGTTCATGTACCGCAGTATACATGATTTTGATTTAATGTCGTATACCTTTGATTTCAATTTTGGTATTCGATATTTGTTTTCGTGCAACCTAGTGCACTGGATTTATGTTTTCGTGCACCTTGTGCACTTGAGTGAGATTCTTGTGCACACTTGTCGCACTTGATTTGATTTTGTACATACCGGATGCACTTAATTGTGATTTTTTATGCATATTAGATGTACTTCATATTGTTGTCATGCACAACTGTTGCACTTAGCAGATGTTTTCATGCACACCCATTGCACTTAGTTTTGTTTCTGTGCACATTCATGGCACCTGTATTTGATTTAGATTTCCATGCGCACCAGACGCACGAGGCATTCTTGTATACATTTTTGGGATTGATTTCCTTTTGAGCAGCATGTTTTTATGATATATAATATATGGTTTAATAACCGAGCAGGACTAGTCTGAGGACAATACCTGAGTATTTTGCATGCATCGATATTTACTGAGGGGATTTTTGAAAGGAGCTATAGTCTCAATATTTTCCTATGTGTCCATGATGACACGAAAATTTTACAAAGAAAGCCCTTCTAAATCATTTTCAAAAGGCGGGACGTGTATGTTAAACAAACGATATGTATATGTATATATATATATATATAGCTATTATATATATATATATATATATATATATATATATATATATATATAGCTATTTTCTCTACATTGCACGTCCGCTACTTGTGCCATGATTTGCGCATCGCACGGTGATTTGAAAAGGTTTTGCATGCACTTTTATTCGGTTGTTCAGATAATTTCACCACGATGCATACTATATATATGTTATGGTCTTAATTATATCATGTTTCATTTTCATAATGTATTTTGACATTTGTATTTTCTTCATAACTTCAATGATTGCGTGACGCTTGGCGGAGTTTTGATTTTGAGTTTTGCACTCGTTTTCACGCGCATATGATACGTTATGATATATCTTATGTATTCATGATTTCGGAGCCCCGACGACTTGATTGTTTTACTGAAATGTTTTAAGTAATTAGGGGGGGATTAAATTTAAATTCGGGGACCGAATTTTTTTAAGGGGGGAAGATTGCAACATTTCAGAAGAATAAAATATTATTTTTGGAATTTAAATAAATAAAATAATAAATTTCATGAACATTATAAAGATATAGAGATTGGTTTTAATGAAGTAGTATGGTTATATACTTATAGTTTGGAAAATAGTTGGAAAATTAATATAAATTATTGTTTTTGAAAGTGTTTAGTTGATTTGGGCATTTTATAAATTATTATACAATTAAGTGTATATAAGTTAATGTTAAACATGATTAATATTTTACTAATTATATATTAATCTTGCTTATGTATATGACATGCAATATAATATGTTGCAAACACTTATTACATATTTTGAACCATTCTTCATTTGCACTTATATATGGTTTTTGTTTTTTATAAAATAAAAAGAAAAAGATAAATGAAGAGAGAAGGGGACATGAGAGGGACTATGAGGCATGGGCTAGGGAGAGACAGAGGGAGAGAGAGAGATAGAAGTTTCTACACACTGTTGGCTCATTTTATTTCTTCACTTCATTCTTCTCATCTCCTTCATCCTCATCCCTCCACCTCCTCTACCACCTGTTTGATGTAGTGCCCTCAAAGTCAATTATTGGATCGCAGGCACGTGATTGCAATGATTGAGCAGGACTTATACCGGTAGGACAGTCTTACTCGAGATGATAGTATGCTATCTGGTTTGCCTTTATCATCGTGTACAGTTTTAGGTGACATGATCACTATTACACGTTGATAGAGCCCTTAGGATTCTTGCTTGACTACCAGCAGTATGATGGCGATCATATACGTGAGAGTTGGGTAGTCCATAAGCACATCTTTAAAAGTGGTCCCTAGTCGTGGGAGTTTCGAGACAGGGCATCGATACTCCGGAGTAGATTAGTGTATACAGTCGAGACACCGACGAGGGGCGGTGGCTGGTCTCACAAGACATTGGTGTCAGTTGGATCACCTAAGATGTGTTAGTGTGTATGCCCTAGAGGCCATTACTGTATCATACTAGTTTGTATATTACTTAATGGAATCTTGGGATATTCACCTTGTATATACAATCTTGCTCAAAATAGTAGTATGCTACTTGGTTTGTTTCTACTTCAATGTGTACATGTGTTTATTTTTGTATATCGCCTATACACATTAGTGGAGCCCTTAGGATCTTTGCTTGATTACCAGCGATGTGATGGCCGTCACACTAGTGGGGCTGGGTAATCTATAAGCACATCCTTATGCAGGTCCCTGGTCGCAGGACTATCGAGACAGGGCATCGATACTCCGGAGTAGACTAGCGCATGCGCTTCTCATCCCAGTGTGGGAGACGGTCTGTCCCACAGCCGTCAGTACGTCGTACTTGAGATAGTATGCGGGTGCTCGTTAGGTTACGGGTACACTGGACAGGACTCGTCGGGAACTGACTAGTTGGTATTATGCCTATCGTCAGTTATCAGTTCCCAGGTGATATGAGTACAGCTTAGTCCGCTGACTTGACACTGTCACTTCGCCTCGAGTGTGTTCCCACTGCACTTTGATTACTACCCTACCACGGCTCAAAGGAGTCGTGCAAATAGGTAGTAGTTGGGTGCAGTCCCGAAGCACTTGGAGGCAGTGACGGTTAGACAGGATTCGTCTCTCCCGGTATTGGGGGTTGACATCGCGCTGTATCTAGGAGAGCCATTACACGAGTAGTCCCTGACCAGGACAAACGAGATATACTGGTAGGCTTCCAGTGTTATCTCAGGGTGTTTTAGGCTTCACTCCGACACGACTTCTACCGCTATTGGGGAACTGACGTTTACCGCCCCCCAGGCCCGCCATGCGATGTATCAGACGAACAGACCGGACTGTACGGAGAATGTCACATTCAGGCTCAGTAGGAGTTCAGATGGGTTTCGCCTCATCGGTCTTCTTGTCGGCACTACCTGGGGACCGTTACGCACAGCTAGTGCCGCTTGCGGTCTGTGGTTAAACCCACTGCCAGCGTAGTGTCGAGTCTTTAGAGTCCCACACAGAAAGCTTTTCGCCTTTAGGCAAAAGAGTAGAGGTCGCATGGTTTTGCGACAGGGTTCGGTCACATCCGTGCACTTATGCACGTACAGTGTCCGAACAGTTTACACTAGCGGGCTTTGGTTTAAGCCAGATCCCAGTGTACCTTTGGGATTGGATTTATCCAGTTTGCATTCGTGTTTCTCGGAACACGGATGCGGGTGTGTATGCACAGTTGACAGGGAGACAGAGGCAGCGGATTCTCATTAGGGTTGTTGACAGTTGACCGTTGACTATTTGACTTTTTGCTCAACCCTAATGAGAATATGATATGTGATTAACTATTATATTAATTAAGTATTATGGTGACATGGTTGTTGACTTTTGTTGACTCTGTTGACTTGTTGACTTTTGTTGACTTGTTGACTTTGTTGACCGGTTGACTAGGCTTGACTAGTTGACCATCATGATAACCATAGCCATCATTTCATGGCAAAGACTTTTGCTTGCTTGCTCATTTGTGCAAAATGAGTGCATGAAATGATATGGTTATGGTTGCTTCAACCATCACATAACACTTGATTTGGTATAATGAGTTATGATGGTTTTGGATTATGAGAGGGTGAAAGACAAAAGACTTGCTCATTCTCACTTGCTCATTCTCTCTCTTGTTCTTGAGCTCTCTTGCTCTTGCTTTCACCCTCTTCCTCTTGCTCCCTCTCTTGACTCTATGGTTCACATATCTCATGAGTTGAGAATCAAGAACCATAGATAAAATCCCATACAAACTCTTCTCTACTCATTCTAGTTCACAAGGTTTAGCAAACTGAGTGAACTAGTTTCTTCAAAGTTCGAAGAAGGAGCCAAAGGTTGGAGCTTTCAGGTGGATCTATCTTCGGCGTACGGAGACGACGGGAAGAAGCCAATCCGGACCACCATCGGAGCTTGAAGACGAAGGAGTTCAAGACAAGCAAGGTATAACCCCCTAACCGAGTAGTTAGAAACTCGTAGTTAGGTTGTTAGTTAGATGTTTAACCAAGATCCGGGTTATAGGTCCATGTTACCACCTCTATAAAAATTGTTTTTTACCAAATTCCGCATGCCCGAAAGTACCGGGAGAGGTAGCATGGACTTACTGTGGTATCAGAGCCTAGTTAAACTCTATCTAACATGTTAGCAAGTAACTAGAAGATCGATCAAAGAAAAAGTCCCGAAAACGAACCCCAAAATTCGAAGTTTCTGTCGATTTTTATACTGTTCAAAAGTTGATTATTTTCACACCTAAAATCGACTCAGGGTTTTCTGTGAATACTGTAGAAATTTGGTCCAGTGATCCCATCAAAGAGCTTGCTATTGCCGCGGTTCCGCGGCCGACTTAGCTCCTCTCTGTTCTTTCTTTGCTACAGTATTCTCATAGGGGTATTTTGGGATTTTTGGTATATGTGTTTTCTGCCCAGATTTTCCAGAACGAAAATTTTATTTTTGGGGTCCCGAAAATCCGTATTTTTGATCGAACTTCTAAAAGACTTAAGCTAACGGGTTTTTCTGTAATGTGATATTTGTATTGAACGTCTACTAATCGCTATATGTCGATTAGTGGGGGTTATACAAATCTGTGATCTGTAATGTTGCTGGAATGTGTATATGAATATGTTGGATTGTCGCGGGTGAATAGCCGGGGGTTGTGAGACGAGAGTTTTCTTTTCTTTCAATTCATGTAAATTTGTAAATTGATGTAATAATTATTTGTATGGCCGCACAACCGGGTCGGGGTTGTAGCCGTCATTGTATAATTTCTTTTTACTGTTTTTGCTCCTAGGATAGACCCATGGAGGGGGTGCACAAACTACCGGGTATGCCGAAGTGTCGAGTGGCCTACTCATGGAGATGAGGGAGGTTGCTACGCTTCGGGTACTTGGCGGGTAGTTTGCTGCACCCGTAGGGGTCTTGGGTGGGGTATTGGCTATTCACCGCGACCATGTAATCTGTTTTTCGTTACAGGCTCGTGCGAATTACAGATTCCTAGTATATCCAATGTATTCATCTGTGATCTGAAATGTTTATCATTGCAGTATATCTATATATGATATTATTTAGGCGTTGCTTATGTTTTACAGACGCGCTAGCCCAGCCCCCGCTCTGTCGTTAGTTAAGTAACCTAATGGGTAATGACGGGGCCCAGTGGCGAATGCGAATGGCATAAGCGTACGTCATATTTTGGTTGTTTTCTGCAATGGTAGGATTAAATGATGGGACCCATTAAAAGAACTAATGCAAGAATATCACGCATTAAAAGAACTAATGCAAGATAATAAACCAAGTTAAAGTCGTTGGAACACTTTCGAAAAACCACTCGGTTCTTTTCAAAACCAACTTTTAAATGCGGAGCTTGAGCCACTCCTTTTAAAAGCTATCTCGTTCCATCGACTATATCAAGTTCACTACGTTCACGGTTTCGCCAAAACCATTCGTAGCCCTCCGTCGTTTCACATGAATAGTCAATAGTATTCAAGCTGTGTTTGTTGGCCAAAGTCAAGGCACAGTGATTGGTAGCTATTGGGTATTCATGTGCAGCATAGATAGATGCGTTGGTTTAGAACAGTCGTACTGCCTTGTTGGCCAAAGTCAAGGGTAGGTGCAGGTGGATTCAAATTAACCTGGAGAATGACGGGTAGAACTTGACATGTGACTTATGATTTGTTGGCCAAAGTCAAGGTCATAAGAGCATGGGGCAAAAATCCACATCGGGAGTTTCATAAGTACTGAAACTTGCTAGATTTGCATACCATTTGGAGTGTGATGATTCTGGTAGGATTCCTTCAGTTTCGTCACGCGATGATATTTGGATCCCGATCCTACTGTGAGTATATGCTACTCCTCGGGAAATTTCTCACTAAACGATCAATGCTATAAACCTAGTAGGTGCCTAGAAAGGTGTTAGCGGGGCTACGCCCCCAGGGAAAAGAGGTTCTTTAATTAAGGAACTTCGCGAAAGCGTTGGAAAACCTCCCTCGAAGTACCGACACTGGCCTGGCTGAACGGTTAAGCAAGGATTGTACGGTGGGATTGATCCCGACTAATTCTTCCTTTATGGTTTGAGGAGGGATTCGAGAAACAGTGGGAGCCATCCTGTTTAGACAAACTAAAAACCACTCTAAACTTGCATGAGCATCATGCTGAGTGTTTATTCTTCTCTCTCCTAATTGCAGCGACCAGTCGACATGACTGGACTTAAGTTACTTCTAGATAAAAATATACTGACAGGGCCAAACTACAAAGATTGGCTCAGGAATGTCAAGATGGCAATCACTTACGACAAGCTGGGGTATCTTCTTACCACCAAAGCTCCCCCTGTCCCTGGTCCCACTTCCAGCATCGCGGATAAGGAAATCCGCAAGACTTGGGAGATTGATAGCGCGAAGGCCAAGTGCCTCGTACTTGCCTCGATGGACAACGAACATCAGAGGAGGCACGAGAATATGGTCCTTGAATCCATATTTCTCCATACAAAAGAACTGTATGGAGAGCAATCTCGTATCGCAAGATACGAAGCGTCGAAAAAGTTATTTTCGGCAAAGATGGCCGTCGGATCATCAGTAGCCGAGCACGTGCTAAAGATGATCGGCTACATTGAGGAGCTCGCGGACCTAGGGACCACATTGGAGAGTGAGCTCTATACGGACATAGTTCTCCTGTCCCTTCCTTCCACTTACGCCCAGTTTATACTGAACTTCAACTTACAAGAAAAAGAGGTTGAACTTTCAGAGCTCCTCAACATGCTGAGGAGCGCAGAGGGCACCCTACAGAAAAGTAGGGAAACATCCACTTTGTTTGTAGGAGGATCATCTTCTTCTAAGTCTAAGGCGAAAGCCAAGGGAAAGAAGAAGAAAGCCCCCGCCAAACCAAGGGGCGGTGTTAGTAAAGTGGATACGAAGGGAAAAGCTAAAGCAACAAAGAAAGCGGGGAAGCTTGTGGATAAGGAAGAATGCTTCTATTGTCATAAGAATGGTCACTGGAAGAATGATTGCAGGGCCTGGAAGGCCAGAACACAGGAATTGAAGCAGGTTGCAG
Source organism: Agapanthus africanus (assembly GCA_030015575.1). Taxonomy (NCBI): domain Eukaryota; kingdom Viridiplantae; phylum Streptophyta; class Magnoliopsida; order Asparagales; family Amaryllidaceae; genus Agapanthus; species Agapanthus africanus. The sequence continues at coordinate 512,518,805 of JASDDO010000024.1, read as the reverse complement.
CTTCAGCTTCAGGTGTGTATGTTATTGAAAACTGTCTTTCAATAAACTCTACTTCCTGGGTATTGGATACCGGATCAGGATCTCATATCTGTAATTCTTTGCAGGCGTTGAGAAACCGTAGGGTTTTGAAGGCAGGTGACATGACCCTCATAGTTGCGAACGGAGATAGCATGGATGCTAAAGCCGTGGGGGACTATCACCTGGGAATGTCAGATGGACATGTTTTGGTTTTGCGTAATTGCTTTTTTGTAACCAACGCAACTTGTAATATCATTTCTGTATCTTTAGTTTCTAAAGAAGGTTATGAATTTGCGTTTGTAAGCAATGTTGTAAACATTCACCTTAATCAAGTTCTGATTGGGTCAGGTACATTGAGTAATGGTATATACGTATTAAACCAACCACAGATTTTCAATGTCCAGAATAGACACAAAAGAAAGTCTCCGGAAATAAATCAGACTTTCTTGTGGCATTGTAGACTGGGTCACATCAATGAGAGAAGGTTGACGAAGTTACATACAGAAGGATATTTGAATCCGTTCTAATATCAATCGTATGCCACTTGTCAATCCTGTCTCAAAGGAAAGATGACAAAGACTCCGTTTACTGGACATGGAGTGAGAGCGAGCGAGCTCTTGGGACTCGTACACAGTGACATGTGCGGTCCAATGTCTACACATGCGCGAAGCGGTTATTCTTACTTCAATACTTTTACGGATGACTTCTCAAGGTACGGTTATGTCTTCTTAATGAAACATAAGTCCGAAGCCTTTGGAAAATTCCAGGAGTATAAGAATGAAGTAGAAAAACAAACCGGCAAAAGTATTAAGATTCTAAGATCGGATCGAGGTAGAGAATACTTAGGTGCCGAGTTCCTGGACTATTTAAAAGAGAACGGAATTCTCTCTCAGCTTACTCCTCCATACACTCCGCAACATAACGGTGTATCGGAGAGATGGAACCGCACCCTATTGGATATGGTGCGGTCCATGATGGGTAACGCTGAGTTACCGCGATCATTCTGAGGATATGCGCTAGAATCAGCCGCATACCTTTTGAACCGAGTTCCTGCTAAGACTGTGCCTACTACACCATATGAGATGTGGTGTGGGAAGAGACCCTATCTTAAGCACATTAAGACATGGGGATGTCCAGCTTTTGTCAAAAAGCAGCATGCGGACAAGCTCGAGACACGCTCAGTACAGTGTAAGTTTGTAGGATATCCAAAGAACTCCAAGGGATATTTCTTCTACTGTGAAGAGGAACAAAAAGTTCTTGTTTCTCGTCATGCCTACTTCTTGGAAACTGAGTTTTTGGAAAACCAGATAAGTGGGAGCACAGTAGAACTGGAAGAAATTCCAGAACCACGGACTATTACTGAAAGTTTAGTGGAACCAGAGGGTTCGGGAGAACAGGACATTCCTACGCCGCTCCGCAGGAGTAGTAGGCAGACTCATCCGTCCGAGAGATACTACGGTTTTCTCATAGACGGGGATAGAGAGGATTGCATCATAGATTATGATGAGCCTACTAGCTTCCAGCAGGCCATTCAGAGCGTTGACTCAGTGAAATGGCTGGATGCAATGCGGACCGAAATGGAGTCCATGTACACCAACAAAGTATGGACGTTGGACATTGCTCCAGACGGGGTAAAACCCGTAGGATGCAAGTGGATCTTCAAAAGGAAGATTGGTGTAGATGGACAGGTTGAGACCTATAAAGCTAGACTGGTAGCAAAGGGTTTTCGTCAAAGACCTGGCTTGGACTATGACGAAACCTTTTCTCCACTAGCCATGCTGAAATCCATTCGGATCCTTCTTGCCATTGCTGCCTTCCACGATTATGAGATCTGGCAAATGGACGTAAAGACCGCTTTTCTAAATGGAAATTTAGAGGAGTGTGTCTATATGGACCAACCAGAGGGTTTCATTCAGAGTGGGAGCAGCGGAAAAGTGTGCAAGTTGCTTAAGTCCATCTATGGACTAAAGCAGGCATCGCGGAGTTGGAACATCTGCTTTGATGAGACGGTCAAAGAATTTGGCTTTATCAAAAATCCAGATGAACCATGCATCTATAGTAGATTTGTAGCGAGAACTGTAGTATTCCTCGTTTTATACGTGGATGATATTCTCTTAATAGGAAATGACATTCCTATGCTACAATCTGTCAAGGGGTTCTTGTCACACAGGTTCTCCATGAAAGACCTGGGTGATGCCTCATACATCCTGGGGATCCGGATCCATCGTGATAGATCCAAGAGGATATTAGGACTTTCACAGTCCAGGCATCGACACCGTACTGAAAAGATTCAGTATGGAAGATTCCAAGCGCGGTAACCTACCGGCTTGTCACGGGATCACCCTCTCTAAAGAGATGTCTCCCAAGACTGATTTGGAGAGGGATCGCATGTCTATTATACCCTACGCTTCTGCGGTAGGCTCTATAATGTATGCGATGTTGTGTACCAGACCGGATGTAGCTTATGCACTGAGTGTGGTAAGCCGGTATCAGTCAAACCCTGGGGAGAAACACTGGATAGCGGTAAAGAACATTCTCAAGTACCTGAGAAGGACAAAGGAGATGTTCTTGGTGTATGGCGGAAAAGACCTCCAGATCGAGGCCTTTGCTGACTCCAGCTTCCAGAGTGACAAGGATGATTCCAAGTCCATGTCGGGTTTTGTCTTTACCCTCAATGGAGGGGCGGTGTGTTGGAAGAGTTCCAAACAAGAAACCGTTGCAGACTCGACGATGGAAGCGGAATACATCGCTGCATCTGATGCCGCAAAAGAAGCTGTCTGGATGAGGAAGTTCTTGAAAGAACTTCAGGAGGTTCCATCCATTGTTGATCCAATACCTCTGTATTGCGACAACAACGGGGCTATAGCTTTAGCGAAGGAACCCAGGTCCCATCAGAGATCCAGGCACATCTTGAGGCGGTATCACCTGATCAGGGAGATCGTGGATTGCCAGGAGATCGAGGTTCGGAGAGTCGCTTCAGAAGATAACACTGCAGATCCATTCACCAAGGCCCTACCCCAGACTCAGTTCGAGCGGCTGATCGAGATGATAGGTCTTCGATACGCCAGTACATGGCCTTAGTGCAAGTGGGAGATTGTTAGTGTATATGCCCTAGAGGCCATTACTGTATCATACTAGTTTGTATATTACTTAATGGAAGCTTGGGATATTCATCTTGTATATACAATCTTGCTCAAGTATGCTACTTGGTTTGTTTCTACTTCAATGTGTACATGTATTTATTTTTGTATATCGCCTATACACATTAGTGGAGCCCTTAGGATCTTTGCTTGATTACCAGCGATGTGATGGCCGTCACGCTAGTGGGGCTGGGTAATCTATAAGCACATCCTTATGCAGGTCCCTGGTCACAGGACTATCGAGACAGGGCATCGATACTCCGGAGTAGACTAGCGCATGCGCTTCTCATCCCAGTGTGGGAGACGGTCTGTCCCACAGCTGTCAGTACGTCGTACTTGAGATAGTATGCGGGTGCTCGTTAGGTTACGGGTACACTGGACAGGACTCGTCGGGAACTGACTAGTTGGTATTATGCCTATCGTCAGTTATCAGTTCCCAGGTGACATGAGTACAGCTTAGTCCGCTGAGTTGACACTGTCACTTCGCCTCGAGTGTGTTCCCACTGCACTTTGATTACTACCCTACCACGGCTCAAAGGAGTCGTGCAAACAGGTAGTAGTTGGGTGCAGTCCCGAAGCACTTGGAGGCAGTGACGGTTAGACAGGATTCGTCTCTCCCGGTATTGGGGGTTGACATCGCGCTGTGTCTAGGAGAGCCATTACACGAGTAGTCCCTGGCCAGGGCAAACGAGATATACTGGTAGGCTTCCAGTGTTATCTCAGGGTGTTTTGGGCTTCATTCCGACACGACTTGTACCGCTATTGGGGGACTGACGTTTACCGCCCCCCAGGCCCGCCATGTGATGTATCAGACAAACAGACCGGACTGTACGGAGAATGTCACATTCAGGCTCAGTAGGAGTTCAGATGGGTTTCGCCTCGTTGGTCTTCTTGTCGGCACTACCTGGGGACCGTTACGCACAGCTAGTGCCGCTTGCGGTCTGTGGTTAAACCCACTGCCAGCGTAGTGTCGAATCTTTAGAGTCCCACACAGAAAGCTTTTCGCCTTTAGGCAAAAGAGTAGAGGTCGCATGGTTTTGCGACAGGTCGCATGGTTTTGCGACAGGGTTTGGTCACATCCGTGCACTTGTGCACGTACAGTGTCCGAACAGTTTACACTAGCGGGCTTTGGTTTAAGCCAGATCCTAGTGTACCTTTGGGATTGGATTTATCCAGTTTGCATTCGTGTTCCTCGGAATACGGATGCGGGTGTGTATGCACAGTTGACAGGGAGACAGAGGCAGCGGATTCTCATTAGGGTTGTTGACAGTTGACCGTTGACTATTTGACTTTTTGCTCAACCCTAATGAGTATATGATATGTGATTAACTATTATATTAATTAAGTATTATGGTGACATGGTTGTTGGCTTTTGTTGACTCTGTTGACTTGTTGACTTTTGTTGACTTGTTGACTTTGTTGACCGGTTGACTAGACTTGACTAGTTGACCATCATGATAACCATAGCCATCATTTCATGGCAAAGACTTTTGCTTGCTTGCTCATTTGTGCAAAATGAGTGCATGAAATGATATGGTTATGGTTGCTTCAACCATCACATAACACTTGATTTGGTATAATGAGTTATGATGGTTTTGGATTATGAGAGGGTGAAAGACAAAAGACTTGCTCATTCTCACTTGCTCATTCTCTCTCTTGTTCTTGAGCTCTCTTGCTCTTGCTTTCACCCTCTTCCACTTGCTCCCTCTCTTGACTCTATGGTTCACATATCTCATGAGTTAAGAATCAAGAACCATAGATAAAATCCCATACAAACTCTTCTCTACTCATTCTAGTTCACAAGGTTTAGCAAACCGAGTGAACTAGTTTCTTCAAAGTTCGAAGAAGGAGCCAAAGGTTGGAGCTTTCAGGTGGATCTATCTTCGGCGTACGGGGACGACGGGAAGAAGCCAATCCGGACCACCATCGGAGCTTGAAGATGAAGGAGTTCAAGACAAGCAAGGTATAACCCCCTAACCGAGTAGTTAGAAACTCGTAGTTAGGTTGTTAGTTAGATGTTTAACCAAGATCCGGGTTATAGGTCCATGTTACCACCTCTATAAAAATCATTTTTTACCAAATTCCGCATGCCCGAAAGTACCGGGAGAGGTAGCATGGACTTACAAGATGTATACAGGTGCTCATTGGGTTATGAGTGCACCGAACAGGACTCGCCGGGAACCTGCTAGTTGGTATTACACCTAGCATCAGATAGCAGTTCCCGGGTGACATGTGTACAGGTTAGTTCATCGACCTGAGATCATCGTTTGTCTCGTGTGAGTTCCCACTGTGCTTAGATTACTACCCTACCATGGCTCAAAGGAGTCATGCAAACAGGTTTTAGTTGGGTACAGTCCCGAGCCACATAGAGGCAGTGAGCGGATCGGCAGGGGATTCGTCTCTCCCGGTATTGGGGGTGAGACCGCGCTGTGTCTAGGAAAGCCATTACACCAAGTCCTTGGCCAAAACAGGTGAGAATTACTGGCAGGTATTCCAGTAGTTTCTCAGGGTGTTCAGGGCTACCCTCCGACACGACTTATACAGCTTTTGGGGTTCTGACTTTACCAGCCCCTAGGCTTGATATGCGATGCTCATAGACGAACGGACCGGACTGTACGGATATTGTCACTGATAGGCTCAGTAGGGCACCAGGATGAGTTCGCTCATCGGCTTCCCTTTCGGTCAGTACATGGGCAGCCGTTACGCACAGCTAGTGCCGCTTACGTGCTTGTGGTTAAACCCACTGCCAGGGTACCGACGAGTCTTTAGAGTCCCGCACAGATAGTTTCCCAAGTTTGGGCGAAACGTTGTAGAGGCCGTATGGTTTTATGGCAGGGTTCGAAAATGTACGTGCACTTGTGCACGTGTCATGTTTCGGATAGATAATACTGGTGGGCTTTGGTTTTGAAGGGTTTCCTACAGCACCACTACAAGGGTTTGGAGGCAACACACATGCCATATTTAAAAATTACATGGTGCTAAAGAAACTATCTTAAGGATCATGCTAGAAAAATTAGGGCAACTAAACTTTTAACACAAACATAAGTAGAAAAAGCTAGGGTTTCGAAAGTACAACCTTTGTAGCTCCCGACTCCTTGGCTACTTGAGGGTTGGAAAAAGGTCCGCTTGAGATCCTCTAGGTCCACGACGATCCACCCGGAGTCCTCTTTGTCCAAGCTTGAAGCTTCACTAGATCAAGAGAAGAAATGGAAGCTAACACTCAACACTAATGGGCAAGACTAGTGTAGAATGGTGTTGTGGTAGGTTTTCTCACTCAAAATCCTAACTTGGTAACTCTTTTGCTCACTTGAGAAAACTAGAGAGCAAGAGAGAAAGGAGGAAGAAGTTGATGGCTTATCAAACTCAAGATAATGATAAGCTTGTAAAATAAAAATGAGAAAAGAGAATATATATATTTTCTATCTCTCATTCTTAACCATAGTTATAAAATATCTAGATATTTTAATTTAGAACAAAAATGACCCTGGAAAATGAATCATGGTTAAAACAAAGGGTTAGTGCAAGAATATAATATTAAACCATGATAACAATTTCCATTTCCATTTTTCTTTTCCAAAATTAATTTCCATATATTTTATAAAGGGTATGAGTCTTATATTGGCACCATCCACTATATCAACAACCATGATAACATTATGTATGCATGTATGTGTGCATGCACATCCTTTGTGCATGAATGAGAGTAAATGCATACATGCATGCATACAAAAAGACAAGAAAGGATTTAAAGTGAGAAACTAATGGCTAATGATAAATCAACACTTGATTTAGCAAATAGGTCATATCGCATACGACCCGAACAAAAGCAAACCGTCCGATTAATATACGGTATCACATACGCGTATTTTAACCGGGTCTACGCGCATATCTCATATGTGCACCACGTTGTTTCGCCTGGACTAGGCAACTCCATTGTGGGACTCTAAGTCTTGTCAATACGTCGGAAGTGGGTGATGATCATATCAAGCACCCCCAAGCCGCAAGCGGTCAGCTAAACATAACGGCCACCCGGGTATTGAGCGATCAGAAGAAAACAAGCGAACCTGTCACAACTCCCGTCGAGCCAACCGGCAACACTACCGTACAGTCCGGTCACTTCGTCAGATATGCTGCATATCGTGTCTGGGGATGGTAACGTCGACCCTAATAACTCAATAAGTCGTGCCGATGAATGGTCTATAATAGATCGAGAAACTACTGATAACACTTATCAGTAAATCTCAGCAGCCCTGGCCAGGGACTTACTGATATAGCCAATCGAGCACAGCACAACATCAACTCCCAATACCGGGAGAGACGAAACCCCTCCTATCGCTCATCGCCTTCGTGTATCTCGAGACTGTACCCAACGGCCACCTGTTTGCACGACTCAGTAGAGCCGTGGTAGGGTGGTAATCAAAGTACATTGGGAGAACATACAAGACTCTATGACGATCTCGGGTCTACAGACTAACCTGCACCAGTGTCACCTGAGAACTGCTATCCGACGATAGATATAATTCCATATCAGAGTTCTTGGTGAGTCCGTCCAGTGTACTCAGTCACCACTGAGCACCCGTATACGATCTCGATGTCAAACATCGATGAATGTGGGAACATCCATCGTCCATCATATGGGTCTAGTATCATATACGCTAGTCTACTCTGGTATATCGATGCCCCGTCTCGATACACCTGCGACTAGGGACATTCCAGGATATGCTTATAAACTACAGATGTCCCACTAGTATGATCTCTATCATAATCACAGTAGTCAAGCCTATATCCTCAGGGCTTTATCAATATGTGTGAATGAATAAAAGAATGATCAAATCAACATGTCAGATAAAGAAGAACCAGATAGCATACTATCATGTCGAGCAATAATGTACACTGAATATATATATATATACTTGTATAAATACATCTTTTATGATATAATGGCCTCTAGGGCATACATATATCCAACAATCTCCCATTTGCACTAAGGCCAATTATTGGCGTATCTCATACCCAACATCTCAAAAAGTCGCTCATGCTGCGGCTGAGGGAGGGCCTTGGTGAATGGATCCGCGGTGTTATTCTTTGTGTCTACTCTCCTAATCTCGATCTCGCGGCGATCTACAATCTCCCGGATCAAATGAAAGCGCCTCAGGATGTGTCTGGACCGCTGATGGGACCTGGGCTCCTTGGCTAACGCCACAGCCCCATTATTATCACAATACAATGGTATTGGATCAATAATGGTTGGAACTACTCCTAGCTCCGAGACGAACTTCTTCATCCAGACGGCTTCCTTGGCGGCATCATTCGCAGCAATGTACTCAGCCTCCATCGTAGAGTCTGCAACGGTTTCCTGTTTGGAACTCTTCCAACTTACCGCCCCTCCATTGAGGGTAAATACAAACCCGGAGATAGATTTACTGTCGTTCTTATCGCTCTGGAAGCTCGAATCGGTAAAGGCCTCCATTTGGAGATCTCCATTACCATACACCAAGAACAATTCTTTAGTCCTTCGCAAGTACTTAAGAATGTTCTTCACTGCTATCCAGTGATTCTCCCATGGGTTGGATTGATACCTTCTTACAACACTAAGTGCATAAGCTACATCTGGACGTGTACATAACATTGCATACATTATAGATTCTACTGCCGAAGCATAGGGTATAATGCTCATGCGAGCTCTCTCTTCATCGGTCTTTGGGCAAGGGTCCTTGGAGAGAGTGACCCCATGGCAAGCGGGTAAGGCACCCTGCTTGGAGTCTTCCATACTAAACCTTTTTAGGATGGTGTTGATGTACCTGGTTTGGGACAATCCCAATAACCTCTTGGATCTATCCCTATAGATCCTAATGCCCAGAATGTATGTGGCATCACCCAGGTCCTTCATGGAGAACCTTAATGATAAGAAAGATTTGACCGACTGTAGCATAGGAATATCATTTCCTATCAGAAGAATGTGATCCACGTACAATACGAGGAATGTGACAGCTCTCCCTACAGCCTTCTTATAAACACAAGGTTCATCTGGATTTTTGATGAAATCAAACTCTTTGATAACATCATCGAAACAGATGTTCCAACTCCGTGATGCCTGCTTTAACCCATATATGGATTTAAGCAATCTACATGCTTTCCCGCTACTCCCACTGTCAATGAAGCCCTCCGGCTGATCCATATAAACACATTCTTCTAAATCTCCATTTAGAAATGCCGTTTTAACGTCCATCTGCCAGATTTCATAGTCGTAGTGAGCAGCAATAGCAAGTAGGATCCGAATGGATTTAAGCATGGATACGGGAGAAAAAGTCTCGTCATAGTCCAAACCTGGTCTTTGACGAAAACCCTTCGCCACAAGTCTTGCTTTATAGGTCTCTACCTGCCCATCTACACCAATCTTTCTTTTAAAGATCCATTTGCACCCTACAGGTTTTACCCCAGGGGGTACAATGTCCAAAGTCCATACTTTGTTGGTGTACATAGACTCCATTTCGGATCTCATGGCATCCAGCCACTTCAAAGAGTCTCCACTCATGATATCTTGCTGAAATCTGGTAGGGTCATCATTCTCCATGATGCAGTCTTCTCTGTCACCATCAATGAGGAAACTGTAGTACCTCTCAGGTAGGCGAGAAGTCCTACCAGACCTACGGAGTGGTCGAGGTTCCTCAGTTTCTATTGCAACAGCCGGTTCAACCAAGTCGTCATTTGTAGTTTGTGTTTCTAGAACCTCTTCTAGATCTACCACATTGCCATCAGCTTTATCTGTGAAAAACTCTTTTTCCAAGAATGTGGTATACTGAGAAACAAACACCTTTTGTTCCTCCCTGTGGTAGAATAGATATCCATAAGAATTCTTTGGATAGCTTACAAAATTACACATGACCGACCGTGTCTCGAGTTTGTCCGGATTCTGCTTTTTAAGATAGGACGGGCAACCCCAAATCTTAATTCTCTTAAGAGATGGTCTCTTCCCATGCCATATCTCATATGGCGTGGTAGACACGGTTTTGGTTCAGACCCCGTTCAGTAGAAACGCTGCAGTCTCCAATGCATGCCCCCAAAATGAGACGGGTAACTCAGCATCACTCATCATGGATCGGACCATATCTAATAGGGTCCTATTCCGTCGTTCTGACACACCGTTGTGCTGTGGTGTGTAAGGGGGAGTGAGCTGAGAGAGAATCCCATTCTCTTTTAGGAAGTTTGCAAACTCTGTACTGAGGTACTCCCTACCTCGATCTGATCGAAGCATTTTGATATTCAAGACAGTTTGTTTTTCTACTTCGAGTTTATATTCAGTGAATTTCTCGAAAGCTTCGGATTTGTGCTTTAATAAAAATACATGACCGAATCTTGAGAAATCTTCAGTGAAAGTAATGAAGTATGAAAAACCACTTCTAGCCTGTGTAGACATTGGCCCACATACATCACTATGTATGAGACCTTGGAGCTCAGTTGCTCTTTCTCCTTGTCCGGTAAACGGAGTTTTGGTCATTTTACCCTTGATACAAGACTAGCAAGTCGCATAAGATTTATATTCAAAAGGGTTTAAATATCCATCTTTGTGTAACTTGTTTAGTCTTGTTTCGTTAATATGACCAAGTATACAGTGCCAAAGAAAAACTTCATTTATTTCTGAAAGTTTTCTTTTATTAGTATGTTGTATGCTGAAAACTGTGTGTTGATTTAGGACGTATATCCCGTTATTAAGCGTACCATACCCAACCAACATTTGATTCAGGTGAATGTTCATAACATTGTTCTGCAATACAAAATTATATCCTTCATTGTCTAGCAAAGAAACAGATATTATATTACAAAGCATACTTGGTACAAAATAACATGGGTTCAAAACCAGTATACACCCAGACGGCAACCCCAAATGATACTCTCCCACTGCGACTGTATATACATTGGAACCATTTCCAACACGGAGAGTATGGTCACCTGTCTTCAAAACCTTGCTATTTCTCAGCCCCTGCATGGAATTGCAAATGTGAGAACCTGAACCGGTATCTAATACCCAGGAAGCAGAGTTTATTGAAAAACAGTTTTCTGTCACAAACACACCTGAAGCGGAAGCATCCCCATGCTTCTTCTTGAGATTTAAGTACTCCGTGCAGTTGCGCTTCCAATGTTCTGTTTTGTGGCAATGAAAACATTCCCCTTTCCCCGATTCTCCAGCTTTGGACTTGTCCTTCCCCTTAACCTTTTTAACTCCACCCCTAGGCTTGGTGGGCTTCTTCTACATCTTTCCCTTGGCCTTAGCCTTTGGGCGAGAAGAAGAAGATTGCTCAACACTCAAAACGGGAGTTTTCACTGATTTCAGTGTGCTCTCTGCACTCCTTAACATATTAAGGAGTTCAGGTAGTTCCTTCTCCATGTTGTGCATGTTGAAGTTAACTATAAATTGAGCAAAGGTGGAGGGGAGGGACTGCAGAATAATATCCGTATATTGTTCATTGTCCATCGTCCAACCAAGGTCCTCAAGCTCTTTTATGAGAGCTATCATCTTCAGAACATGGTCTCCTACTGGTGTGCCAGGGGCCATTCGCATCTGAAACAATTTCTTTGATGCTTCGTATCGTAATACGCGGGATTGCTCTTCATACAACTCCTTTGTATGGAGGAATATGGCGTGAATGTCCATATTCTCGTGCCGCTTTTGATGTGTGTTATCCATCGATGCAAGCGCGAGGCATTTGTCCGTGGCACAGTCAGCGTCCCATGTCTTGCGGACTTCAATATCCGCAACTGAGGATTTTGGACCTGGGACGGGCGGAGCTGGAGCCGTGAGGACATATGATACTTTATCATAAGTCAATGCAATGTTCAGATTCCTCAGCCAGTCTTTATAATTGGTCCCATTCAGTTTATTTTTATCTAGTAGAAGCTTGAGTCCTGTCATGGGTATCTGCCATTAAGAGAGAGAAAAGAATACACTTAGCGAAAGCTCTTGCAAAGATCAGATTTGTTATTATCTTGTCTAATCGATGTCTCCCACTGCTTTAATCAAGTTTTTCTTTCAAACCTTAAAAAGAAAACTAGCCAGGATTAATTACAGTCTACAACATCGCCAACCGTTCAGCCAGGCCAGTGTCGGTACTTGAGGGAGGTTCCCTGTGCTTTCGCACGGACCTAATTAAAGTAAACCTCGTTTTCCCAGAGGCGTAGCCCCGTTAACACCTTTCTAGACACCTAATGGGTTAGCTAATTGTAAACTGCAAAACTCTCATGGGAGCAATTATTGCCCACAGTGGGATCGGGATCCAACCATCAAATGGAAGGTATGCAATCTCATTGCAAATTTCAACTATTGAAATTCCCGATGTGGTTTTTACCCCTAGTACCTATGATCTTAACTATGGTCAACGAATCATAAGTACCAGTCAAGTTCTACCCGTCATTTCTTGATTAATTAGACCCACCCACATGACCCTTAACTATGGTCAACAAAGTCATATGAATGTTCTAATTAATCTGCATCATATGCAGTGTAGAAAGACATCACTTAGCTACCGTACACTACGCCTTAACTATAGTCAACAAACGTAGTACGAATACTAAGTACTCTACTTCCTAAAATAACGGAGGGTTGCGGATGATTTTTAAGAAAATCTTTAACGCTTTGAACTTGATATCGTCGTAGAACCAAATGGTTTTCAAAAGGAGTGGCTTGAGCTCCGCAGTTTTGAAATGTAGCTTTTTCATAAAGAGCCGAGTGGTTTTCAAATCTGATTCTACAACATCTTTTAGGTTTATTTTCTTTACATTAATCATATTAATGTAGCCCCATCATTTAAGTCCTTAAGCCAATCACAGAAAAGAAACGAAAATACAACGTACGCTTATGCCATCCGCATTCGCCGCAATGTTCCGTTATGCACAGTTAGGTTACTTAACTAACGGCATACCGGGACGGGACTAGCGCGGGTGTAAAACATAAGCAACGTCTACTATATATTGTGAGTTATATGTGTGCCCTAGAAGCCATTACTGTACATACGAGGTATATTGTAATGGATGCTTGGACATATATAGGGAGGACTTTCTTGCTCAACATGATAGTATGCTATTTGGTTGAACTTTATCTTAACATGTACTCTGATTGTCTCTATGTTACATGTTGATAAAGCCCTTAGGATATGTACTCGACTACTGGGACTATGATGAGATCATATTAGTGGGGCCGCGGTAGTCGACGAGTACATCCTATAGCTGTTCCTAGTCGAGGGTGTATCGAGTCAGGGCATCGATACACCAGAGTAGACTAGCGTATACGCATCTTGACCCATATGATGGGAGATGGATGATCCCATATCCAACGGTGTTTGACATCAAGGATGGTGTATGGGTGCTCTGTAGAGACTGGGTATACTGGACGGACTCGCCGAGAACTCCCAGATGGTTTTATACCTCACGTCAGATGGCAGTTCTCCGGTGACACTGGTACAGAGTAGTCTGTTGACCCGAGATCGTCATAGAGTCTTGTGTGATTCCCACTGTGCTTTGATTTCCATCATACCACGTCCAAGAGGGCGTGCAAAAAGGTGGCTTTTGGGTACAGTCCCGAATCACATGGAGGCAATGAGCGATAGGAGGGGATTTGTCTCTCCCGGTATAGGGAGTTGATGTTGTGCTGTGTTCGATTGGCTATAACTGGAAATCCCTGGCCAGGATTGCTGAGATTTACTGGTAAGTGTTATCAGTAGTTTCTCGAACTGTTATAGACCTCATATCGACACGACTTATCAAGCTACTGGGGTCTGACGTTTACCACCCCTAGGCGAGATATGCGACATATCAGACGATGAGACCGGACTGTACGGGAGTGTTACTGATTGGATTCACAGGAGAATGTACAGGCTTGTTTGTTGATTTTCTGATCTCTCAATACCCGGGTGGCCGTTACGTTTAGCAGACCGCTTGCGGCTTGTGGGTATTTGATATGATCATCACCCACTGCCGGCGTATTGACGAGTCTTTAGAGTCCTACACAGGGGTTTCCTGGCTTAAGCGAAACGGAGTAGGAGCGCATATGTGATATGTGCGAGACCGAGATTGATACGATATGAGATACCGTACTCTATTCTCGTGATTTGTGACATTGATCGGTTGTATGCGATATAGCCGGGTTATCGGATCAAGTGTTGATTCGATAAGTTGTTACTTTTGATATTAGTCGGTTATAGCCGGATTATTAAATCAAGAGTTGATTCAATAATTTAATGTATAATTATATATTTGATATATTACATTACATTATCTAGTATTAGCTCACTTAAGATTTATTTTCTCACTAGTTTGTGCATAAGTGTATATGTGATATATATTTGTGTACATATGTTTGTGTCATACTTGATGATACACACAAGATGGGTGTATGAGACTTGTACCAAGATTAGGTTTAAGATTAGGGTTATTGTTTTATCTTAAGATTTAACAAAAGAGTTGAAATTAGTCAAAGTTATCAAGGTTGAAGAAGCTTGGAGAAACTTTGACAAAGTCCACTCTTTTGTCATTTCTCTTGATATTCTTTAACCTAAGCCTTAACCTAATACCTTGGTCAATTCTCTACATGAGTTAAGCATGATAGCTTAACTCACCTATGGTTACATTATTGAGGGAATTAATTCATATGATGATTATTCTTTCTTCTTCTTCTTCTTCATCAAGCTCCTTGAAAAAGCTTTCAAGCTCTAATGGTGCTATGAGGAAAAATGTGAGAAAATCAATTCTAAAGTGAGCCCACCTCCTACTTCTTCATCCTCTACCATTTGCCATGTAGTAAAGTGTGTTCTCTTCAAAATGTTTATGACCAAGTGAAGGAATAGCTTGAGTTAGTGTCTCCCCGACGTAGATCATCTTCGGCCTCGAAGTCATCGAAGCAAGCACGTTCGTTCTTCTTGTGGAGCTTCTCTAGAGTCCGGAGTTCACGATCGCAGCGAAGGGGACATCTACACGGAGCTATTGAAGTGAAGGATAGGATCTACAAAGGTTGCAATCCCTCTCACTTAGTGTTAAAGTGTTTAACATGCTTGTTTTCGCCTAAACCCTAGTTTAAAGATCCGACTTTGGGTTGTTCGGCACAGCTAAAATTTTAATCGGGCATGGTTGATGCCTTGTAGAACCTTGTGAGCATGCCTAGGAACCCTACACTGGTATCAGAGCCAAGCTAGACCTTTAGGCGATGTCTAGGCAAAGTTTAAAGTCCGATCAAACCCGGAAACCCCGGTGTTTACCCCTCTCTGGACAATTTTCAAAAATGTGATTTTTTATGAATTAAAAATGCTCAGAAAATTAAGCAGGAAAAACTAAGAATTATTGTGAAGTACGGACCACTAATGCTCTTATATGACCACGGAACCGCAGCCAAACCAAGCGTTTGGCGGCGGTTCCGCGGCCAATATTTTGACTTAGTCCCTGGAATTTCATATATTTATTCTTAGGTCCTTTCTTATCATTTTATTATGGGAAATTTTTAGTTCCACTCAAATGTTGAGTTTTCTAGGGTTGTATTGGGGACTCGTTGATTCGATCGGATAATTTAACCTTGTTTATTTTGTCTGGGTAATTTTTAGATCGTGTTAAAAAGTTCGACCGGATATCAATAACTCACTTTTTCCCATGCCGGAAAATTTTCCAAAAGTTGGATTTTTTTCTCGAGTTTGAAACTTCCGGAAAATCATGCAAGTAACGCGGTGGACCCTCTAGAAGACAGCAAACCTTAACTCGATTATGTGACCATCTTGAACAGCCTCTAAACCTTAGGGTTTGTGGCAGTACGACATGCCACATGTGAGGCGTTGGCTTAACCCTTCTACGGCTGGACCATCGGTACTGTGGCATGTGGTGGATATTTTTGAACTCCGCTCAAGTGTTGAGCTCTTTGGAAAACTTGGGTGTTTGATTATTCGATCGGAAAGTTTAACATTGTCTATTTATCTGGATTGTGATACAATATTTGGAATCTACATGTACTTATGATAGAACTAATTTGAATATTATAAATCAAGCAGTTTAGTCTCAGATGATCGGTTGCCATGGAATTTTGATGTGATCAAAAGTCCGTCGCAATCACGTAGCGTACGCGGATACTTGCCGGGTAAACTTAATAGATAGCCACGCCCCAAAGCCCCGACCAAGTGACTGTAGGAGAACCCCGTCGCTAAAAGCATCCGTTCGGGTGCTCGCTGCAGCGGTGTTCCGCCTTAGTGCACTTCGTCGACGGCATCCGGGGGTGCGGCCGTCTACTAAATTTTGCGACGAGCATTCGATCAGGATATCGGGAATCTTGTTGAATTGCCCGACTTGATATTGAAAAGAGTTTTCGATAATGAGACTAAAATGCGGGGTTTATAATTTTTAGGCATGCGATGTCTAAGGAATTCATTTGGTTAGGGATGCGATGTCTAAAAAGGTTGCGGATTCCAACTGTTGTAATTTTACACTTTCTTTTCTGTGACCGTAAGTGTAGTATGTGGTGTATCGCCGGCTTCGTTGCTATACATCAACGACAATCGGGATACGCATACTTGCTTACGTTGATGATATGAGATATTATGTGTTGCTGTGATATGTTATATTGGATCGTTGCGTTTTGAATAGCCGGGGGTTTTATGTGAAATGAGGGTTTTTATTTTCATTCATGTAAAATTCATTTGTATGTAATATTCTTTTATTGGGGCACTTCCGGGCTGAGGATGATGCCACCATTGTATATTATTTACTTTTTCGCATTAGGTTGACCCAAGGAGGGGAGCACAAGTAACCGGGTTCTAGGGTCCAGTGGGAGACCATCTCGAGGAGTCGAGACCGGGTCTCCTAACCCTAAAATTGGCAGTGTTACTTGTCGCTCTCGTAGGGGTCTAGGGATGTGGGTTTGGCTATTCATCGCGACCCTGGAATCTGTGTTTTATACAGGCTCGTATTGAAAACACGGACATCCTAGTATATCCAATATTTCATATATGTTCTTCTGCTGCAATGTTCTGTGATGAGATCATATTACTGCCTGAGACGAATGCTTATATTATATATATGAGATATATATTATATATATTGTTTATTTCGTTTCATATCTGATGCTTGTGAAGCATTTTAAAATGGGACTTCATTAACGAGATTAATGAAATAAAAGAAACCTAAGATGTTGTAGAAACTTGTTTAAAAACTGGTAGCTCTAGTTCTTGCTTTGCATAGCGGTGTTCCTTGTAGAACACCCAGCACCTTATTCGATAAGGAAAGAGCCGAGATCCCTTCACCGGGAGTGACCTCTTTAGTGAAACTAGCAGATGATACAAACTCGGTTTGTCTTTTGATTGCTTCTATAGTTCTTGCTTTGCATAGTGATATTTGTGAAATATCCTGCACCTTATTCGATGAGGAAAGGGCCGACGATCCCTTCACCGGGAGTGACCCCTTTAGAAAAACTAGAAAAGCCTAAAAAACACTCCATTTAAAATCACTCGATTCTACGACGATATCAAGTTCATTACGCAAAAGGTTTTCTTAAAAACCTGTCGTAGCCCTCCGTCATTTCAGATAAGTACTACTTAGTATTCGTGCTGCGGTAGTTCGGCATTCGTCAAGGCGTAGTGTGCGGTAGCTAACTAGTATTTACCTGCTTATGCATATGATGCAGATTGGAATAGGGTATTCGTATGGCGTTGTTTGGCATTCGTCAAGGGTCATGCGGGTGGGTTTAATTCAATCAAGAAATGTACGGGTTGAACTTGACTAGTGGACTATGGGTTGTTTAGCATTCGTCAAGGTCATAGAACGCTAGGGGTAAAATATTATTGGGAATTTCAAGTGTTAAAATTTGCAATGAGATTGCATACCTTCTATGAGATAGTTGGATCCCAATACCCGCTGCGAGTAAGAGTTACTCCTGGGAGAGTTTTACACATTACAATTAGCCGATCAAGTAGGTGTCTAGAAAGGTGTTAACGGGGTTACGCCTCTGGGAAAACGAGGTTTACTTTAATTAGGTTCGTGCGAAAGCACGGGGGACCTCCCTCAAAGTACCGACACTGGCCTGGCTGAAAGATTGGCGAACTTGTAGCGTGTAATTAATCCCGGCTAGTCTTTCCTTTTAGGGTTTGAAGGAAGATTTGATTAAAACAGTGGGAGACATCCTGATTATATAAATTAGATAACCAATCTAATCTTGCAAGAGCATACGCTGAGTGTTTTCTTCTCTCTCTCTCCAGGTAGCGACCATATCACGCCTTAATCAAGATAATAATACGGATATATTGACCGAACCCGCTTGTTATACTGAGCTGGGGAACGTTGGTCCCGCTCCAACTTATAATTGTTATAAGACAGAGCAGGAAATTGGGGAATACCAGATTTCCCGTGCCGCCCAAACGAAGAAAGTGCATGCTGATGCATCTTCTTCGGGTGTGTTCATTACAGAGAACTGTTTCTCAGTATCCTTTACGTCCTGGGTATGAGATACCGGATCAGGATCCCGCTTATGTAATCTGTTACATGGGCTACAGATAGGTAGAGAACTGAGAACGGGTGATAAGTTTCATGAGATAGAAAACGGTGCAAGTGTTGCAGCCAAGTCTGTTGGTTACTGTCACCCTGTATTACCAGAATACATTGATTCTGAACGAATGTTATTAGATACCGAACCTGATGTACAACATCATATCAGTCTCTTTATTAGTAAAGAAAGGATATAATTTTGTATCGTTGGATAATGTTTTGAACATTTCCTATATCAAGAGTTGATCGGTTCAGGCACGTTATCTAAAAGCATTAACGTTCTAAATCAAACTACAGTTCTTAGTATACAGAACACACACAAGAGGAAGAGTTCAGAAGTGAATGGATCCTTCTTGAGGTATTGTAGACTAGGTCATATCAATGCGACCCGACTAGCTGAAGTTACATTAAGATGCATATTTAAATTAGTTTGAATTTACATCTTGTGAAACTTACCGGTCATGTCACAAAGATAAGGTGACTATAGCTCTGTTTATTGGAAACAGAGAAAGAGTTAGTAAACTCTTAGGATTGATACATGCTGATGTATGAAGGTCCCCTGTCTACACATGCCAAGACAGGTTCTTTGTACTTCATTACATTCTCTGATAATCTCTCAAGATTCAGACATATGTTCCTGTTGAAACAAAAGTCCGAAGCTTTTGAGATATTCACAGAATATAAGTTAGAAGTAGAGAACCAAAACGGGTATAAGTATTATGTCCTTTGATGAGATCAGGAAGGAGAATACCTGAGCACGGAATTTCTGGACTATTCTAAAGGAGAATGAGATTCTCTCTCAGCATTACTCCTCCGTATACACCATAGCACGATGGTATATCGGGGCGGAGCAATCACACCCTATTTGATATGGTGCGCTCTATGATGAGTACTACTGAGTTTCCTATTTCCTTTTGGGAGTTATGCACTTGTGAGGCTGCATACCTATTGAATAGGGTTCAAATCAAATCAGATGCCTACCACTTCATATGTGATATGGAAAGGGAAGAGCCCATATCTTAAGTTTGTTAAGATTTGGGGTTGTCCGGCCTATGTCTAAAAGCATAATCCGGACAAGCTCGAGGCAAAGTCAGATCTATGGAAGTTTGTTGGATATCCCAAGCAGATGCAAGGGAATATCTTCTACCTAACAGAGGAACAAAATATGTTTTGTTTCTCAACATGCCACCTTTGCGAAAGGGAATTTCTTGTGAAGAAATTAGTGGTCATGAGGTAGAACTGGAAGAAGTTCCAGCTATATAAACTATAGCAGATGATTTGATAGAACCAAAGGATTCAATAGTTTCCAATGAACCTCAGCCTCTCCACCGGTCTAGTAGGGTTCCTCACCCACCTGAGAGATACTTCGGTTTCTCTATGACACTGGGAGCGAGGATTGCATCATGAGATGATGACCCAACTAGTTTCGAGCTGGCTATCAGGAGTGGGACTCTGTAAGAATGGCTGGATGCTTATCGATCTGAGATGGAATCCTTATACACCAACAAAGTATGAACTTTGGTTGCTTTATCTGAAGGGTTAAATCCCCATCAGGAGCAAGTATATCTTGAGAAGATTACTTCGTGTACATGGAAAAATTGAGACTTTCAAAGCTATACTTAAGTCTATCCAGATCCTACTTGCCACGGCTACATACCATGACTACGATATCTGGCGGTTGGGTTTCATGACAGTTTTTCTAAATGATGTTTTAGAAGAGAGCGTCTATAAGTACACGGCCAGAGGGCTTTGTAGACAGTGGGAGCAGCGGAAATGTGTGCAAGATGTTTTATGTGATAAAGCAGGCATCGCGGAGTTAGAACGTCTGTTTTGATGTGGTAGTCAAAGAGTTTGACTTCATCAAAATGGTAGACAAACCTTGTATATACAAGAAGGTAGTGGGGAGTATGGTGGTGATCCTCGTAGATTACATGGATGACATACTCTTGATAGGGAAGAAGTTTCCAATGCTATGCTCGGTCAATCTCCGCTTATCACAAGGATTCTCCAAATAGGATCAAAGTGATACCTCCTAAATCCTGGGTTTTTGGATCTATGAGATAGATCTAATTGGATATTAGGATTCTCACTAGATGTAGTGAGATGGTATCAATCGATCCTGGGGAGAATCACTGGAAAGCTTCCAGGGTGATAAGGACGACTGAATGTCAGTCGCAGGCATTGTCTTTACCCTCAGTGGAAGGACGGTATGTTGGAAGAGTTCCAAGCTAGATACTGTGACTTACTAGACGATTAAAGGAAAGATACATCGTTACCAAGGATGCTACCAAAGAGGCAGTCTGGATATATATAAGTTCATGAGATGAACTTCGTTCCTACCATTGTGTGAAAATGGAGTTATGGCTTTTGCCAAAGAACCCCCCGTCCCATCAGAAATCCAGATATAATTCTTAGGCAGTATCACCTGATCATGGAGATGGTTGATCTCCAGGGGGATCGAGGTTAGGAGAGCAGACGCAGAGGACAACAGCGTGGATCCACTCACAAAGGCCTTTTTCCCAGTAGAGACTTTTATGGGATGGTTGAGTATGAGATACTTCAACCACAGCTAATTGTTGGGTATGTGATATCACAACAGATGGCCCTAGTGCAAGTGGGAGATTGTTAGTTATATGTGTGCCCTAGAGGCCATTACTGTACATACGATGTATATTGTAATGGATGCTTAGACATATATAGGGAGGACTTTCTTGCTCGACATGATAGTATGCTATCTGGTTGAACTTTATCTTAACATGTACTCTGATTGTCTCTATGTTACATGTTGATAAAGCCCTTAGGATATGTACTCGACTACTGGGACTATGATGAGATCATATTAGTGGGGCCACGGTAGTCGACGAGTACATCCTATAACTGTTCCTAGTCGAGGGTGTATCGAGACAGGGCATCGATACACCAGAGTAGACTAGCGTATACGCATCTTGACCCATATGATGGGCGATGGATGATCCCATATCCAACGGTGTTTGACATCAAGGATGGTGTACGGGTGCTCAGTAGAGACTGGGTACACTGGACGGACTCGCCGAGAACTCCCAGATGGTTTTATACCTCACGTCAGATGGCAGTTCTCCGGTGACACTGGTACAGAGTAGTCTGTTGACCCGAGATCGTCATAGAGTCTTGTGTGATTCCCACTGTGCTTTGATTTCCATCATACCACGTCCAAGAGGGCGTGCAAAAAGGTGGCTTTTGGGTACAGTCCCGAATCACATGGAGGCAATGAGCGATAGGAGGGGATTTGTCTCTCCCGGTATAGGGAGTTGATGTTGTGTTGTGTTCGATTGGCTATAACTGGAAATCCCTGGCCAGGGTTGCTGAAATTTACTGGTAAGTGTTATCAGTAGTTTCTCGAACTGTTATAGACCTCATATCGACACGACTTATCAAGCTACTGGGGTCTGACGTTTACCACCCCTAGGCAAGATATGCGACATATCAGACGACGAGACCGGACTGTACGGGAGTGTTACTGATTGGATTCACAGGAGAATATACAGGCTTGCTTGTTGATCTTCTGATCGCTCAATACCCGGGTGGCCGTTACGTTTAGCAGACTGCTTGCGGCTTGTGGGTGTTTGATATGATCATTACCTACTGCCAGCGTATTGACGAGTCTTTAGAGTCCTACACATGGGTTTCCTGGCTTAAGCGAAACGGAGTAGGAGCGCATATGTGATATGTGCGGGACCGAGATTGATACGATATGAGATACCGTATTCTATTCTCGCGATTTGTGATATTGATCGGTTGTATGCGATATAGCCGGGTTATCGGATCAAGTGTTGATTCGATAAGTTGTTACTTTTGATATTAGTCGGTTATAGCCGGATTATTAAATCAAGAGTTGATTTAATAATTTAATGTATAATTATATATTTGATATATTATATTACATTAACTAGTATTAGCTTACTTAAGATTTATTTTCTCACTAGTTTGTGCATAAGTGTATATGTGATATATATTTGTGTACATATGTTTGTGTCATACTTGATGATACACACAAGATGGGTGTATGAGACTTGTACCAAGATTAGGTTTAAGATTAGGGTTATTGTTTTATCTTAAGATTTAACAAAAGAGTTGAACTTAGTTAAAGTTATCAAGCTTGAAGAAGCTTGGAGAAACATTGACAAAGTCCACTCTTTTGTCATTTCTCTTGATATTCTTTAACCTAACCCTTAACCTAATACCTTGGTCAATTCTCTACATGAGTTAAGCATGATAGCTTAACTCACCCATGGTTACATTATTGAGGGAATTAATTCATATGATGATTAATCTTTCTTCTTCTTCTTCTTCATCAAGCTCCTTGAAAAAGCTTTCAAGCTCTAATGGTGCTATGAGGAAAAATGTGAGAAAATCAATTCTAAAGTGAGCCCACTTCCTACTTATTCATCCTCTACCACTTTCCATGTAGTAGAGTGTGTTCTCTTCATAAAGTTCATGACCTAGTGAAGGAATAGCTTGAGTTAGTGTCTCCCCGACGTAGATCATCTTCGGCCTCGAAGTCATCGAAGCAAGCACGTTCGTTCTTCTTGTGGAGCTTCTCTAGAGTCCGGAGTTCACGATCGCAGCGAAAGGGACATCTACACGGAGCTATTGAAGTGAAGGACAGGATCTACAAAGGTTGTAATCCCTCTCACTTAGTGTTAAAGTGTTTAACATGCTTGTTTTCGCTTAAACCCTAGTTTAAAGATCCGGCTTTAGGTTGTTCAGCACGGCTAAAATTTTAATCGGGCATGGTTGATGCCTTGTAGAACCTTGTGAGCGTGCCTAGGAACCCTACACTGGTATTAGAGCTAGCTAGAGCTTTAGGCGATGTCTAGGCAAAGTTTAAAGTCCGATCGAACCCGGAAACCCCGATGTTTACCCCTTTCTGGACAATTTTCAAAAATGTGATTTTTTATGAATTAAAAATGCTCAGAAAATTAAGCAGGAAAAACTAAGAATTATTGTGAAGTACGGACCACTAATGCTCTTATATGACCGCGGAACCGCGGCCAAACCAAGCGTTTGGCGATGGTTCCGCGGCCAATATTTTGACTTAGTCCCTGGAATTTCATATATTTATTCTTAGGTCCTTTCTTATCATTTTATTCTGGGAAATTTTTAATTCCACTCAAATGTTGAGTTTTCTAGGGTTGTATTGGGGACTCGTTGATTCGATCGGATAATTTAATTTTGTTTATTTTGTCTGGGTAATTTTTAGATCGTGTTAAAAAGTTCGATCGGATATCAATAACTCACTTTTTCCCCTGCCGGAAAATTTTCCAAAAGTTGGATTTTTTCTCGAGTTTGAAACTTCCGGAAAATCATGCAAGAGTAGACCCTCTAGAAGACAACAAACCTTAACTCGATTATGTGACCATCTTGAACAGCCTCTAAATCTTAGGGTTTGTGGCAGTACGGCGTGCCACATGTGAGGCGTTGGCTTGACCCTTCTACGGCTGGACCATCGGTACTGTGGCATGTGATGGATATTTTTGAACTCCGCTCAAGTGTTGAGCTATTTGGAAAACTTGGGTGTTTGATTATTCAATCGGAAAGTTTAACATTGTCTATTTATCTGGATTGTGATACAATATTTGGAATCCACATGTACTTATGAGATAACTAATTTGAATATTATAAATCAAGCAGTTTAGTCTCAGATGATCGGTTGCCAGGGAATTTTGATGTGATCAAAAGTCCGTCGCAATCACGTAGCGTACGTGGATACTCGCCGAGTAAACTTAATAGACAGCCACGCCCCATAGCCCCGACCAAGTGACTGTAGGAGAACCCCGTCGCTAAAAGCATCCGTTCGGGTGCTCGCTGCAGCGGTGTTCCGCCTTAGTGCACTTTGTCGACGGCATCCGGGGGAGCGGCCGTCTACTAAAGTTTGCGGCGAGCATTCGATCAGGATATCGTGAATCTTGTTGAATTGCCCGACTTGATATTGAAAATAGTTTTCGATAATGAGACTAAAATGCGGGGTTTATAATTTTTAGGCATGTGATGTCTAAGGAATTCATTTGGTTAGGCATGCGATGTCTAAAAAGGTTGCGGATTCCAACTGTTGTAATTTTACACTTTCTTTTATGTGACCGTAAGCGTAGTATGTGGTGTATCGCCGGCTTCGTTGCTATACATCAACGATAATCGGGATACGCATACTTGCTTACGTTGATGATATGATATATTATGTTATGCTATAAGACAGAGTAGGAAATTGGGGAATACCAGATTTCCCGTGCCGTCCAAACGAAGAAAGTGCATCCTAATGCGGAAAAGTAAATAATATACAACACTGGTGACATCAATCTCAACCCAGAAGTGCCCCAAATAAAAGAATATTACATTACATTTGAATTTTACATGAATGAAAAGAAAACTCTCATCTCACATAAAAACCCCTCGGCTATTCAATCGCGACAATCCTGCACATCATATCTCAGCATCACATAATATCATATATTATCAACGTAAGTAAGTATGCGTACCCCGATTGTTGTTGATGTATAGCAACGAAACCGGCGATATGCGACATACTACACTTACGGTCATAGAAAAGAAAGTGTAAAACTACAACATCTGGAATCCACAATCACTTTAGACATCGCAAATCCGAAATATCACATACTTCGCATTTCATGCCTAACTATATGAATTCCACATATTATATCACATTCCAGATAAATAGACAGTATTAAACTTTCCGATCGAATAATCAAATACCCAAGATTTCCTTAATAGCTCAAAACTTGAGCGGAGTTCAAAAATCCCGGAACATGTCACAGTAGCAGCGTTCCAGCCGTAGAAGGGTCAAGCCAACGCCTCACATGTGGCACGCCGTACTGTCCCAAACCCTAAGGTTTAGAGACAGTTCAGACGGTCACATAATCGAGTTAAGGTTTGTGTTCTTCTAGAGGGTCCACCGCGTTACTGGCATGTATTTCCGAAAGATTTAAACCCGGGAAAAATTTCAACACTTGAAAATTTTTCGTGCCGGGAAAAAGTGAGTTAATGATATCCGTTGGAACTTTTTAATACTTTCTAAATTACCCGAAAACAGCACGAAATTAAATATTCTGATCGAATCAACGATTCCAAAATAATCCCCAGAACACTTAACACTTGAGTCAGCTTAAAAATACCCAAAAATATGTACAAGCAGATACTAACATTACTGTATAAAAATGATAAAATATTGCTTCAGTACGGCCGCGGATCCGAGGCCCAAGCAGGGTATGGCCGCGGTTCCGCGGCGGTTTGTACGGAATATGGTATCGTTTTTTACAGAAATGCTTAGATTTGCGTGCTGAATTTTTTAAGTATTTTTAATTATGAAAAAACACAGTTTTAAAAAAATGTACAGAGAAGGGTTAAAAATGCGTATTTCGGGATTCGATCGGAGTTTTAATTTCGCCTAAACGTCGCCTAAGGTTCTAGTTTGGCTCTGATACCATGAAGGGTTTCCTACAGCACCACTACAAGGGTATGGAGGCAACACACATGCCATATTTAAAAATTACATAGTGCTAAAGAAACTATCTTAAGGATCATGCTAGAAAAATTAGGGCAACTAAACTTTTAACACAAACACAAGTAGAAAAAGCTAGGGTTTTGAGAGTACAACCTTTGTAGCTCCCTACGCTAGACTCCTTAGCTACTTGAGGGTTGGAAAAAGGTCCGCTTGAGATCCTCTAGGTCCACGACGATCCATCCGGAGTCCTCTTTTTCCAAGCTTGAAGCTTCACTAGATCAAGAGAAGAAATGGAAGCAAACACTCTACACTAATGGGCACGACTAGTGTAGAATGGTGTTATGGTTGGTTTTCTCACTTCAAAATCCTAACTTGATAACTCTTTTGCTCACTTGAGAAAACTAGAGAGCAAGAGAGAAAGGAGGAAGAAGATGATGGCTTATCAAACTCAAGATAATGATAAGCTTGTAAAATAAAAATGAGAAAAGAGAATATATATATTTTCTATCTCTCATTCTTAACCATAGTTATAAAGTATCTAGATATTTTAGTTTGGAACATAAATGACCATGGAAAATGAATCATGGTTAAAACAAAGGGTTAGTGCAAGCATATAATATTAAACCCTGATAACAATTTCCATTTCCAAAATTAATATCTATATATTTTACAAAGGGTGTCAGTCTTATATTGCCACCATCCACTATATCAACAACTATGATAACATTATGTATGCATGTATGTGTGCATGCACATCCTATGTGCATGAATGAGAATAAATGCATACATGCATGCATACAAAAAGACAAGAAAGGATTTATAGTGAGAAACTAATGGCTAATGATAAATCAACACTTGATTTAGCAAATCGGTCATATCGCTGTCACGACCCGCAGGGCACGGACGTGACTGGCACTTAAGTTTACGAAACGTCTCAAGACGTCCGTAAATTAAGTAAGCCAAAGCCCAGAAACCAAAACCAAAAAGCAAAAGAGTGAAGAAAAATCAATCAATTGAAAGCGAGTTTATTAAGTAAGTCATATAAAACCTTTTTTAAAAACAATCTCAATTTTTCAGAAAATTTCGGCAGAGTCTCCTTTGTAAATACTGGCCCCCAAAATGGGTACAACAAGAATATATATGAATCCAACAAATAAGGCATCCCCAAGCGGGAGCTAGCTCTTCGCCACAAGGCGGTCACAAATCCCACGCAATATAAAACAACAACATGCAAAATAATCATAAGGAAGCATGAGAAAAACAACATGTCGACTCAAGTGAGCTCGACCCCAAAATACAGCAAAAGTCCACAAATCTCACAGTCTCATCTCTACGTCAATATACAACAATACTGGTAGATACAGTAGATGGAGTACTCTAGATACAAAGAATATACAAGATGGTACAAAAATAATAACACAACCCACCTACGAGCAAAAACCTCGAGTCCTGGCAAAAGAGGCAAAAGAAGCGGTGCGCCCGCCGCTACTGTGCTGACGGAGCGGACCTGCAAAAGACTGTGGCACAACGGGGGTGAGTTGCCAACTCGTGAGTAGTAAATAACATCTATAGAGGCTATCGTAAGTATGCACACAAGCATCCTAGCATCTATAATACAGGTATGGCAGGATATAATAGCAGGTATGTATGCAATATGAATATACTCGTGATCTGCATGTGTAAATATAAGAAATCATCTTTTTCCTTTAGGTATCTCTTTTGAAATACCAGCACAATACCAATAGAATTAACCAGAATCCGTGTCCAGCAACGACACCTCAAAACTGTCTCAAATCTCATATCAATGTATCTCTGGCCTCAGCCGTCCGGCTGACCCATCTCAAATATCGATATCTCATCATCTCGCGGCCACGGTCGGTATCCTCTCGATATCCGCCGTGCCAAAACAGTCACCGGTAGGTAGTCCATCCCCTGCCAGGCTCAACGTCAACAACACATTCCTCTTGCCCCGGGGTACCTTACCGGGCCCACCATGTACCCGTGACGGTTCCTCCACTCCTCGACACGGATCTCGAAAACTACAGCAAACTCATGGTGGACGACACTTTACATCACTAGAAAACCGCAATTTTGCATATTTTAAAAAGGGTAATAAGTTTTAGAAATTTTGCGGCTTTCCTCCGAAATACAGAAATATCATAAATCTTAAGAAATCATCATGAATGCATACGTCAATGATAATGAATGCATATGTATTAATGTTCAAGTTACAATGTATGATTAATCGACTAGGCATGAGCAAATGATATAATGATATACATGCACATGAATAGCAATTGTACGATGTTATTTTAAGGATTTAAAGGCAATAGCACAAGTTTAAGTATCAATTATAATAAAAGGTTTCAAATTATAGGTTATCTAGTGTGGTGGCATGACAATTACCAGGGCATGGGTGTAAGCATGAATAGTGCTCGTGCTGCATATAAAAACCATGGCAATGGTGCAGGTGTCCTATAGAATGGGTTCGCATATGTATGTCAATATAAGGCATGGATGTAGCAAATAATCATACAAGTATTACACCCCTAATTACTAACATTACTAAGAATCTTTTTAAGCTATTAAAACTATCGGGCAGCTTGCGCCATCCAACGATAGTCCCCCGTAGATGTTACATCTACTCACCGGAATCCCTAGCTAGTCACGTCCAACCACCGCTTTCCCCTTTCGTGCCGCGTCTGACGTCACCGCGACCGAACCTGGAATTTACATCAATACCAAACATAAGGTTACATATCAAGAACGACGAAAAACCCAAACAAAAATACTAACGTTCACAAGCTAGGTACAACGTGCACAAGGTGTGCGGAACACACGCGAAAATCGCAAAAACTAACTAAAACGTCGATTGGTCGCCCGGCAAAACTAAAACCTGACCCCTCAAAAAAATCCGCACTCACACATCCTAAATGTCATAGGATAAGCCTTTACAATCATCAAGATATCAAAAATAATTCATCACATAATTTTATCACAAAACTAGTAAGCACAAACATTCCAAAAACGACGCAACATCGCCGTTACGCGATAAAGTGCTCACAATCCAACACAAACATCCAAACTAACCCACTAGATAGCCACTACACTAATTTTAAACCATTAACTATGCTTCAAAACCTATATTCCATAACCAACCCTTTCTTGATTTTTGTAATTAGCAATTTTAAACCAAACTATACATGAAAAACCCTAAATTAACATTAGATTTTAGCCCAATTAGCAAGTTAACCACTTAGATTAAGGTTAGCAAAACACTAGATAGCAAAATAAATTTAATTAACTAAATAATGGTCTCTAAAACCCTAGTTAACTCAAACCATTAACTTTAAAGAAAATTTAGAATGAAATTAGCACTAATATTAACATTAACACAACTCAATTAAAGAATTCTAACCATAAGAACTTAACTTGGTGGAAATTATAACTCAAGATCTATGGATCTAGCAAGAACAAGAGGCCTCCAAAGATGGCTTCATAGCACCATGATCCAAGCAAGAGAGGCTAAGGTGAATGGGATGAAGGATGGGGTTATTTTGTGAGGTTTAAATTTGGAAATTTTGGAGCAAACTTTGATGAATTTTTGAAGAAGATGAAAAGAAAATGATGAAGGGGGTTGGGGGGCTGCAGCTATTTCGGCCAGATCAAGGGAGAGGGGGATGGTGGGGTGTGTGGGAAAAGTCACCAAGTCAAACCCCCCTCAAAGTCAAATACACCATACCTCCAAAATAATATATTTTAAAACCTACATTTTAACTCATTCATAACCTAACAAAAGAGTTTTTTAAAAAAAAAGAGAGAGAGAGGAATTTCTGCAGTTTGGGCCAGCCAAGGAGATGTGAGGATGTGTGTGTGAGAGTGCACAAAAAAAATTATGCAAAAAGACCCCCTACAAGTCCAAAATTGCAAGTTTAAGCTTAAATTCAATAAATTTCGTTTTCCATAATAAAAATTAGTTAAAACTTAGAATAAAATACTAAAAATTTATATTACAACTAGATTTTAATTAACATAATTTTAAAGCTTAAATTTAGCCCAATTAAATTTGTATTTATCGCTAATTTAATGTATTTTCTTACCGGCTTAAAATAATATTAAAAATTGAAAAATTAGGAAATTTTTTTAAACGACCAGAATTTCATAAGTAACTCATTTGCTACTAAAAACTAGCAATTACCTAACCAAATTAGGTATAATTAGTCCTAAACTGCAAAATAACAAAAAAGTCGATTTACGGAAAAATACCAAATTTTCACCGATTTTCAGGAAAACACCAAAACGACTTTTCAAGGCGCTACAATCTTTCCCCCTTAAAGAAATTCGGTCCCCGAATTTAAAAAAATATAGCTACGCGTACCTTCAAAGAGATGGGGATATTTCTTCCTTATCTCACCCTCGGTCTCCCAGGTAACCTCCTCGCTGCTCGGGCTACGCCAAAGGACCTTGACGGTTGGTATAATCTTCGATCTCAACTTCTTCACCTGCCGATCCAGGATGGCCACCGGCTGCTCTGCAAAAGAAAGGTCGCGCTCAAGCTGGACTGTCGGGTGCTGAATCGCATGCGAAGGGTTGTGAAGGTACTTGCGGAGCATCGAAACATGGAAGACAGGGTGAACATCGGAAAAGCTGGGTGGAAGAGCCAAACGATATGCAACTGCGCCGACAAGCTCGAGAATCTCGAAGGGACCCACAAATCTAGGTCTAAGCTTTCCTTTTCGCCCAAATCGCATCACGCCCTTCATCGGAGAGACCCTCAGAAAAACATGATCGCCAACTGCGAACTCTAGTCTGCGACGGCGCCTGTCTGCATACGATTTCTGCCTGCTCTGAGCCGCTCTCATCCGGTCTCGGATCAACTGTATCTTCGCTGTCATCTCCTCAACAAGCTGCGGCCCCAAAATACTGCTCTCGCTGAGCTCTGTCCAACAGACGGGCGATCTGCATCTCCTCCCATACAATGCCTCGAAAGGTGCCATCTGAATAGTATCCTAGAAGCTGTTGTTGTAGGAGAACTCCACTAGAGGTAAATGACGATCCCAGCTACTGCCGAAGTCTAAAACGACGCTCTGAGCATGTCCTCAAGAGTCTGAATGGTCCGCTCTGACTGTCCGTCGGTCTGCGGTTGAAACGCTGTGCTGAAGCTCAAACGAGTGCCCAAAGCCTCCTGAAGTCTCTGCCAAAGTCGGCTGGTGAACTGGGTGCCTCGATCTGACACGATACAAGTCTGTACGCCATGCAACCGCACGATCTCGTCGATGTAAAGCTGGGCATACTGAGCGAAGCTGAAAGTCGTCTTCACTGGCAGGAAGTGAGCCGCTTTCGTCAATCGATCTACTATCACCCAGATGGAGTCATACCCTCGACTGGTCCTGGGTAGACCCACAACGAAATCCATCGAAATCTGCTCCTATTTCCACTCCGGAATGGGTAACGGCTGTAGCTCTCCTGCGGGCCTCTGGTGCTCGGCCTTGACTTGCTGACAAGTCAGGCATCTTGATACAAACTCCGAAATGTCCCTCTTCATCCCGTCCCACCAGTAGGTCTCTCTCATATCATGGTACATCTTGGTGGAACCGGGGTGGACACTATACACTGATCGGTGTGCCTCCTCAAGAATGTCGCGCCGCAATCCATCAGCATCTGGTACGCACAGTCTAGATCCATAGCGTAGAATCCCCTGATCATCAATCACGAACTCGGAAAATCTGCCATGTCCCATCTGTGCCATGATCTCTGAGCAACGGTCGTCACTGCGCTGTGCCTTATATATACGGTCAAGCAATTGTGGGCGTGCACGAACATGCGCGAGCTGTCCCCCTGTCTGAGTGAACTCGAACTCCACTCGGCTGTCGCATAAAATCTGCCAATCTGCTGACGACTGCCTCTGCACTGCGCGCAAATAGGATAGACTACCCCCGGGCCTCCTGCTTAAAGCATCTGCCACAACATTCGCCTTGCCTGGGTGATATAAGATCTCGCAGTCGTAGTCTTTCACCAACTCCATCCAACGACGCTGTCTGAGGTTCAGGTCTCGCTGCTGAAATATGTACTTTATGCTCTTGTGATCAGTGAATATCTGACACGGCTCGCCGTATAGGTAATGTCGCCAAATCTTCAGTGCAAGGACCACTGCAGCCATCTCCAAATCGTGAGTGGGGTAGTTCTGTTCATGCTTCTTTAACTGCCGAGAAGCATATGCGATCACCCGGCCATGCTGCATCAATACGCATCCTAACCCTACTCGCGAAGAATCACAGTAGACCACAAATCCGCCTGATCCCGAAGGCAAAGATAATACCGGCGACGTAGTCAAACAAGTCCGTAGCTACTGAAAACTGCGCTCGCACTCCTCTGTCCAAACGAAAGGAACTCCCTTCCGGGTCAAACCGGTCAAAGGTGCAGCTATACGGGAGAAGTCCTGAACAAAACGCCTGTAGTAGCCTACCAGGCCTAGAAAACTACGGATCTCAGTAACCGATGTAGGTCGGGGCCACTGCTGAACAGCCTCAATCTTCTTCGGGTCCACACATATGCCGTCTCTCGTAATCACGTGACCCAAGAATCCGACGCTGTCCAGCCAGAATGCACACTTGGAGAACTTTGCGAACAGCTGGTGCTCCCTCAGAGTCTGTAACGTAATCCGCAAGTGCTGCTCGTGCTCCTCTCTGCTCCGGGAGTACACCAAGATATCGTCGATAAACACGATGATGAACAAGTCAAGATACGGCCTGAATGTACGGTTCATCAAATCCATGAATGCTGCTGGGGCGTTGGTGAGTCCGAACGACATCACCAAAAACTCATAGTGGTCGTAGCGCGTGCGGAAAGCTGTCCTCGGTATATCCTCCTGTTGAACTCGCAGCTGATGGTATCCTGATCGCAAGTCGATCCTCGAAAAATACCCCGCACCCTGAAGCTGGTTGAACAAATCATCAATGCGTGGCAACGGATATCTGTTCCGCACGGTAACCTTGTTCAGCTGGCGGTAGTCGATACATAAGCGCAAACTTCCATCCTTCTTCTTGACAAACAGGACCGGAGCACCCCACGGAGAAACACTAGGTCGAATAAGCCCCTTCTCTAACAAATCCTGCAACTGATCCTTTAGCTCTCGAATCTCTGCCGGGGCCATCCGATAAGGCGGTATAGAAATAGGCCCCGAGCCGGGAATCAAATCAATGCAGAACTCAACATCGCGCTCAGGTGGTAGCCCAGGCAGCTCATCAGGGAAAACATCAGGGAACTCACAAACAACCGGGACCCGGTCCAACGGAACCTCTGCAGCTCGAGTATCACAAATATACGCTAAGAATCCCTGACATCCCTTCCATAAGAGCTGACCAGCGCGAAGAGACGAAATCAAGCTGGGAAGGGTGACGCTGCGGTCTCCCTGAATAACAAGGATTGGCTCTCCCGGAAAGCTAAATCTGACTGCTTTCTCACGGCAGTCTACTGAAGCATAACATATGGCTAGCCAATCCATGCCCAGAAGCACATCAAAGTCCAACATATCGAGGAGAATCAAATCAACCGACGAGTCCCTCTCCCCGATACGAACGGAACACAATCGAAACACAAAACGAGCGACAAACGACTCACCTACCGGGGTAATAACAACAAGCGGCTGATCTAACGACGACGACTCATGACCCAACATCGGTGCAAAGTGTGTAGATACGTACGAATGTGTGGAACCTGGGTCGAATAATACCCATGCGTCGAAAGAACAAACTGGAAAGGTACCTGTCACAATGGCGTTGGATGCCTGTGCATCCTGCGGTGTCAAAGCGAACACTCGGGCCTGTCCTCCACCGATAGTGGGCTGTCCTCGACCTCGGCCTCTGCCTCCTCGTCCCCTCTGGATAGGACCGCCGCGTCCACGGCCTCTGGGTGCACCTATCTGACGTGGAGCATCGCCAGTGGTAGGAAGTAGAGCTCTCTGAGGAGGAGGAGGAGATGGTAGTAGGGTAACATGTGGAACTGTCGCTGCTCCCTGTCGTCTCACCGGACAGTCTCTGATACGATGATGCAGGCTACCACACCAAAAACATCCTAACCATGGCTGCTGACCATATGGGTGATGGCGATACAACTGGCCCCTAAAGAATCCGCCACGGCCTCTGCGAACACGCCTAGGTGCTAACATATCAGTGCGAATCCGACTCGATCTCGAAACGACCGTAGGGGGAGTAGTATCCGATCTCTGCGCTCGATTGACCTCTACTAAGGATCCCACCATCTGCCGTAGCTCCTGCATACCTCCCATCATCTGTCGTAGCTCCTCCATACCAGACTCTAGCCTGTCCATGCGACCTGGGGAATGCGGATCAGTCTGTCCCTGAGGCGTAGGTATACCACCCTGCTCAGTCCTAGTCTCGGACGAGCCAGCTCGAATCTCGTCTCGGGCGGCAGCCCTCTGTGCCCTCGTAGCCTTCGGCGGCATAGTGGCTGTTACAGGAAAATGGATAGTAAGAACAGTGCAATAGAATCATAGGATACACGGAATTGAGGAAGGAATTTCAAGCAAGTATATCCTAAAGTCACTTAGGCGGAGTACCGTATCGCAAGTACGTCGCGGACATACACACGCTACGTTACCCTACTTAAGTCACTTACTCCATCTACCAAGGGTCATCCTACACTCAAAAAGGTAAAACCTATCGCTCTGATACCAACTTTGTCACGACCCGCAGGGCACGGACGTGACTGGCACTTAAGTTTATGAAACGTCTCAAGATTTCCGTAAATTTAGTAAGCCAAAGCCCAGAAACCAAAACCAAAAAGGAAAAGAGTGAAGAAAAACCAATCAATTGAAAGCGAGTTTATTAAGTAAGTCATATAAAACCTTTTTTAAAAACAATCTCAATTTTTCCGAAAATTTCGGCAGAGTCTCCTTTGTAAATACTGGCCCCCAAAATGGGTACAACAAGAATATATATGAATCCAACAAATAAGGCATCCCCAAGCGGGAGCTAGCTCTTCGCCACAAGGCGGTCACAAATCCCACGCAATATAAAACAACAACATGCAAAATAATCATAAGGAAGGATGAGAAAAACAACATGTCGACTCAAGTGAGCTCGACCCCAAAATACAGCAAAAGTCCACAAATCTCACAGTCTCATCTCTACGTCAATATACAACAATACTGGTAGATACAGTAGATGGAGTACTCTAGATACAAAGAATATACAAGATGGTACAAAAATAATAACACAACCCACCTACGAGCAAAAACCTCGAGTCCTGGCAAAAGAGGCAAAAGAAGCGGTGCACCCGCCACTACTGTGCTGACGGAGCGGACCTGCAAAAGACTGTGGCACAACGGGGGTGAGTTGCCAACTCGTGAGTAGTAAATAACATCTATAGAGGCTATCGCAAGTATGCACACAGGCATCCTAGCATCTATAATACAGGTATGGCAGGATATAATAGCAGGTATGTATGCAATATGAATATACTAACAGGTATGTATGCAATATGAATATACTCGTGATCTGCATGTGTAAATATAAGAAATCATCTTTTTCCTTTAGGTATCTCTTTTGAAATATCAGCACAATACCAATAGAATCAACCAGAATCCGTGTCCAGCAACGACACCTCAAAACTGTCTCAAATCTCATATCAATGTATCTCTGGCCTCAGCCGTCCGGCTGACCCATCTCAAATATCGATATCTCATCATCTCGCGGCCACGGTCGGTATCCTCTCGATATCCGCCGTGCCAAAACAGTCACCGGTAGGTAGTCCATCCCCTGCCAGGCTCAATGTCAACAACACATTCCTCTTTCCCCGGGGTACCTTACCGGGCCCACCATGTACCCGTGACGGTTCCTCCACTCCTCGACACGGATCTCGAAAACTACAGCAAACTCATGGTGGACGACACTTTACATCACTAGAAAACCGCAATTTTGCATATTTTAAATAGGGTAATAAGTTTTAGAAATTTTGCGGCTTTCCCCCGAAATACAGAAATATCATAAATCTTAAGAAATCATCATGAATGCATATGTCAATGATAATGAATGCATATGTATTAATGTTCAAGTTACAATGTATGATTAATAGACTAGGCATGAGCAAATGATATAATGATATACATGCACATGAATAGCAATTCTACGATGTTATTTTAAGGATTTAAAGGCAATAGCACAAGTTTAAGTATCAATTATAATAAAAGGTTTCAAATTATAGGTTATCTAGTGTGGTGGCATGACAATTACCAGGGCGTGGGTGTAAGCATGAATAGTGCTCGTGCTGCATATAAAAACCCTGGCAATGGTGCAGGTGTCCTATAGAATGGGTTCGCATATGTATGTCAATATAAGGCATGGATGTAGCAAATAATCATACAAGTATTACACCCCTAATTACTAACATTACTAAGAATCTTTTTAAGCTACTAAAACTATCGGGCGGCTTGCGCCATCCAACGATAGTCCCCCGTAGATGTTACATCTACTCACCGGAATCCCTAGCTAGTCACGTCCAACCATCGCTTTCCCCTTTCGTGCCGCGTCTGACGTCTCCGCGACCGAACCTGGAATTTACATCAATACCAAACATAAGGTTACATATCAAGAACGACGCAAAACCCAAACGAAAATACTAACGTTCACAAGCTAGGTACAACGTGCACAAGGTGCGCGGTACACACGCGAAAATCGCAAAAACTAACTAAAACGTCGATTGGTCGCCCGGCAAAACTAAAACCCGACCCCTCAAAAAAATCCGCACTCACACATCCTAAATGTTATAGGATAAGCCATTACAATCATTAAGATATCAAAAATAATTCATCACATAATTTTATCACAAAACGAGTAAGCACAAACATTCCAAAAACGACGCAACATCGCCGTTACGCGATAAAGTGCTCACAATCCAACACAAACATCCAAACTAACCCACTAGATAGCCACTACACTAATTTTAAACCATTAACTATGCTTCAAAACCTATATTCCACAACCAACCCTTTCTTGATTTTTGTAATTAGCAATTTTAAACCAAACAATACATGAAAAACCCTAAGTTAACACTAGATTTTAGCCCAATTAGCATGTTAACCACTTAGATTAAGGTTAGCAAAACACTAGATAGCAAAATAAATTTAATTAACTAAATAACGGTCTCTAAAACCCTAGTTAACTCAAACCATTAACTTTAAAGAAAATCTGGAATGAAATTAGCACTAATATTAACATTAACACAACTCAATTAAAGAATTCTAACCATAAGAACTTAACTTGGTGGAAATTATACCTCAAGATCTATGGATCTAGCAAGAACAAGAGGCCTCCAAAGATGGCATCATAGCACCATGATCCAAGCAAGAGAGGCTAAGGAGAATGGGATGAAGGATGGGGTTATTTTGTGAGGTTTAAATTTGGAAATTTTGGAGCAAACTTTGATGAATTTTTGAAGAAGATGAAAAGAAAATGATGAAGGGGGGGCTGCAGTTATTTCGGCCAGATCAAGGGAGAAGGGGATGGTGGGGTGTGTGGGAAAAGTCACCAAGTCAACCCCCCCTCAAAGTCAAATACACCATACCTCCAAAATAATATATTTTAAAACCTACATTTTAACTCATTCATAACCTAACAAAAGAGTTTTTTAAAAAAAAGAGAGAGAGAGAGGAATTTCTGTAGTTTGGGCCAGCAAAGGAGATGTGAGGATGTGTGTGTGAGAGTGCACAAAAAAAATTATGCAAAAAGACCCCGTACAAGTCCAAAATTGCAAGTTTAAGCTTAAATTCAATAAATTTCGTTTTCCATAATAAAAATTAGTTAAAACTTAGAATAAAATACTAAAAATTTATATTACAACTAGATTTTAATTAAAATGATTTTAAAGCTTAAATTTAACCCAATTAAATTTGTATTTATCGCTAATTTAATGTATTTTCTTACCGGCTTAAAATAATATTAAAAATTGAAAAATTAGGGGAAATTTTTAAACGACCAGAATTTCATAAGTAACTCATTTGCTACTAAAAACTAGCAATTACCTAACCAAATTAGGTATAATTAGTCCTAAACTGCAAAATAACGAAAAAGACGATTTACGGAAAAATACCAAATTTTCACCGATTTGCAAGAAAACACCAAAACGACTTTTCAAGGCGCTACAATCGCATACGACCCGACCAAAAGCAAACCACCCGATTAATATACGGTATCACATAGGCGCATTTTAACCGGGTCCACGCGCATATCTCATATGCGCACCACATCGTTTCGCCTGGACTAGGCAACTCCATTGTGGGACTCTAAGACTCGTCAATACGCCGGCAGTGGGTGATGATCATATCAAGCACCCCCAAGCCGCAAGCGGTCAGCTAAACGTAACGTCCACCCGGGTATTGAGCGATCAGAAGAAAACAGGCAAACTCGTCACAACTCAAGTCGAGCCAACCGGCAACACTACCGTACAGTCCGGTCTCTTCGTCAGATATGCTGCATATCGAGTCTAAGGATGGTAACGTCGACCCTAATAACTCAATAAGTCGTGCCGATGAATGGTCTATAACAGATCGAGAAACTACTGATAACACTTATCAGTAAATTTCAGCAGCCCTTGCCAGGGACTTACTGATATAGCCAATCGAGCACAGCACATCATCAACTCCCAATACCGGGAGAGACGAAACCCCTCCTATCGCTCATCGCCTTCGTGTGTCTCGGGACTGTACCCAACGGCCACCTGTTTGCACGACTCAGTAGAACCGTGGTAGGGTGGTAATCAAAGTACAGTGGGAGAACATACAAGACTCTATGACGATCTCGGGTCTACAGACTAACCTGTACCAGTGTCACATGAGAACTGCTATCCGACGATAGATATCATTCCATTTAGGAGTTCTCGATGAGTCCGTCCAGTGTACTCAGTCACCACTGAGCACCCGTATACGATCTCGATGTCAAACATCGATGAATGTGGGAACATCCATCGCCCATCATATGGGTCTAATATCATATACGCTAGTCTACTCTGGTATATCGATGCCCCATCTCGATACACCTGCGACTAGGGACATTCCAGGATATGCTTATAAACTACAGATGTCCCATTAGTATGATCTCTATCATAATCACAGTAGTCAAGCCTATATCCTCAGGGCTTTATCAACATGTGTGAATGAATAAAAGCATGATCAAATCAACATGTCAGATAAAGAAGAACCAGATAGCATACTATCATGTCGAGCAAGAATGTACACTGAATATATATATACATGTATAAATACATCCACTATCATATAATGGCCTCTAGGGCATACATATATCCAACAGGTTTAAGCCAGATCCAAGTATTATATTGAGTCGGAATATTTTAGTCTCATTGTATTCGTATTCGGTCGGAATACGGATACAGGTATATATATACAGGTGAGGGGTATTCTCGTAATCCGTTACGAGATTACTTTAGAAGATGCGTTTCTTTTTGGATTAATCATTTTTGTTTAAATAATTAATGGATTTGGAAAGTGTGACTCATTGTTATGACTCATTGATTCTAGAATGTTCACTAATGACTCATGTAATGAGTCATCTAGTGAGTCATTAAAGAATTAATGATGTTTGTTTTGGGTAGGATATTATGAAGGCTTTGTGGAGATATTTTGTGGAGATCTTTTCTTAGTTATATAAACACAAAAGCCTTATATTATCATCACTCAATTTTTGGACAGCCATCACAAAGTTTCTTGAGCTCACACTCTTCATCTCTTTGCATCTTCTTCAACCTCCACCCTAACCCTCTCATGTGATGAGAACCCTAGGGTGTATTGAGACAAAGTATTCCACTCATTCTCTACTTCATCTTGGACATGTCGGTTATCATACTTCATGTCCGAGTTGCCTCGGTATAGAGGCGGGAGCCCGTATAAAGAACCGTTGACGTGGTGCCACCTTGACGAGGAGACAGGAGATCGGAGATGCCGCGAGGAGCGTGGGATGATGGCTAAAGACCGAAGGACACAGATCGATCGGTATAGCCTTTCTACCTCTTTACAGTTTGTTAGTTTAGCGTTAATGGCAAGATCCTGGTTATAGTATGCGATAGCGCCAGTTGTAAAAGTTTTTGTTCCGCGTTTGGCCTCAGATTGATGGCCAGGGCGCTACCGTAGACTTACATGGTATCAGAGCCACGCCATTAACCTTTATTAGCTTGTTCTAACGTGTTTAAAATATCGATCGAACGAAATTTCCAAAACCGCACTTTTCATGATAAAGTTTCTGTCGAATTTTTAAACTGGTCTAAAAATTATTTTGGGTATGTCAGAAAATCGAGCAGCCTTTTCTAAGACTCTGGAGGAAATTTGGTCGACTGAACCTTTAAGACCACCGTGGAACCGCCGCACAATCTATGTATTGGCCGCGGTTCCGCCGCCGTTTTAGGGCTTCAGTGCACCATTTTTCTTCTGGATGTCTTTCATCTAGAATTGCGGTTTATGGAATATTTTGTTTGGGCCCAGATTTTGTTTGAGTACTGGAGTTATACTTGGGGCCCACTTCGAGAAGTTTTGTCGATCGGAATTTTAAATGTGTTAGTTTATAGTACTTACTTCATATCTCCGACCGTGAATGTCATTCGAGCGGTAAATCTTGTCTAATTGCTATACTCCTTTTAGACGGGTTTGCGAACGTGACATTCGCGTTGATGTTCTGTGTTGTGCTGTGATGTTGCGGATTTGTCGTGGTGGATAGCTGTGTGCAATGGTAGTGCAGTTTGGATTTATTTGTACATTTGATATTGCGGGGCGAGCGTCCAACATATGGACAGCTGTCACCGCCTGTTTGTATATTATTATTTTGGGGCATGACCGGGTTGAGGTCGATGTACCCATTGTACATATTTTCATTTCTGTACTAGGTTTACCCTGCGACGGAGTGCATGGATAGCCGGGTTCTGTAGGGAAAGGGGTCCGCATCTCATAGCTTTGAGAGGCAAGGGGCCTCACTCTAGAATTGGCAGACTATTCGCCGCACTCGTAGGGGGTATAGGTTGACCCAAGATGGAGTTCCCAAGTTACCGGATTCCGTGAAGTGTTGGGTGGTCCATTCACTTTGCTGTAGGGGGCTGCCTCGCTTCAGGTTTTGTCGGGTAACTTGCCGCACTCGTAGGGTTCTAGGTTTTCATTGCACAGGCTATCCACACGACCAGGGGAACGTCGAGTTTCAGTTGCGGCTCTGTGAAACCCGGGGCTCCCAGATTATCTGTATTGTTCTGTGATGCTTATTACTTTTCTGTAATGTTGCATTTATCACGCCTGGAGCGATTATTGTATATTGGTATATATATACTAGTAGATGTTGTATATGTTTTGCACCCGTGCTAGTCTAATCCCCGCTCTGTCGTTAGTTAAGTAACCTAACGGGTGATGACGGGACCCAGTGACAAATGCGGATGGCATATACGTACATTTTATTTTCGTTCTTTTCTGGTGTGATTAATTGATGGGACTGCGTTGATTTTGATCAATGCAAGGAAAACAAACATGTTTGACGTTGTTGGAACAGTTTTCAAAAGGTGTTATTACAAGGACGTTTTCTTTTGTTTTGCACAGTGATATTCAGTTGGAATATCCTGCACATCATTCGACGAGGCAAGGACCGAGATCCCTTCACCGAAGTGACCCCTTGGGCAGAAGTTTGCGTCAGGGTAATAACTTCACTATAGTCGATTACTTGTTGCTTTGCATCGTGGTATTCAATTGGAATATCCTGCTCCTCATTCCACGAGGAAAGAGCCGAGATCCCTTTACCGGGAGTGACCTCTTTAGCAAAGGTTTTCGCCGCAATATTTTTGTAAAAAGGTATCAGGTTCCTTCAGCGATATCAAG
Organism: Agapanthus africanus; assembly: GCA_030015575.1. Classification (NCBI taxonomy): domain Eukaryota; kingdom Viridiplantae; phylum Streptophyta; class Magnoliopsida; order Asparagales; family Amaryllidaceae; genus Agapanthus; species Agapanthus africanus. The sequence continues at coordinate 512,476,771 of JASDDO010000024.1, read as the reverse complement.
TTCGCTACGTTAAAGGTTTTTCGCCAAAAACTAGCCGTAGCCCTCCGTCATTTCAGTTGGGTATTCAGTAGTATTCAAGCTATGTATTTTGACCAACACCAAGGCATAGTGTTTGGTAGCTGCTGGGTATTCATCTGTTGCATAGATAGATGAGTAGGTTTGGGACAGTCGTTCTGCCATTTGGCCAACGTCCGGGGTATGTATGGGTGGGTTCAAATTAACAAGATAATGATGGGTAGAACTTGACATGTGACTTATGGCATTTTGGCCAACGTCAAGGTCATAAGAGCATGGGGCAAAAATCCATATCGGGAGTTTCTAAAGAAACTGAAACTTGCCAGGCATGCGCATACCTTTTGGAGTGTGATAACGTGAGTGGATTCCTTCACGTTATCATGCGATGATAGTTGGATCCCGATTCCCACTGATGAGTTGGTTTACTCTTCGGGTGATCCCGACTAATTCTTCTTTCAGGTTTGGAGGAGAATTTGACGATACAGTGGGAGGTTTCCTGATTAGATAAAGTGATAACCATTCTGATCTAGGTTAGAGTGCACGCAGAGTGTTTCTTTTCTCTCTCTCTTTGGAAGCAACCATTGACCGACCCTAGACTATGACTCAGTGACCAATTTGACCGAACCTTCTTTAAATACTGGCTTTTGGATTGTCTGAGTTGCATACATCATTGCCGCTCCTTCTTTTACACTTTGCATTTCTCCAGAACACCTCGTATCACTACGAACATCCACTTCCATTGGATAAATCCATCGTATGGTTATATACGAACTCGAAGGGACTTCTTCGGGGATGGATTTAGGTACAGGAGAAATTGAATTGGTTTATTAAGTTATCTTTTATCATCACCTTCTCTCAGGTTGCGAGGGCTCCTTGGTTTAGGAGAGTACACCTATTACGCTTATTGGATAGTCTTCTTCCAAAGCATAGGCAGGTGCCGAAAGGTAGGGAATGAAGAAAACCAATTAGCCTAAGTAGGGTGTACAGAAGGTAACGACTAAAGACAAATAAAGGGATTAGAAAGAGGGCAAAGTAAATTGCGACTGTTATCATTCATGACCAAACCGCGTACTTCATCGCCACTCCTACTTCACCTTTGCTTTTCTCCAGTTGAGGAGGAATAGAATAAGGTTTATTCAGTTGTCTTTTATCATCACCTTCTTTCAAGTTGCAAGGGCTCCTTTGATTAGGAGAGTATACCTATTATGCTTACTGGATAGTCTTCTTCCAAACCATAGGCTGGTGCCGAACGGTAGGGAAGGAAGAAAACCATTTAGCCTAACGATGGTATACAGAAGGTAACGACTAAAGACAAGTAAAGAGATTTGGAGAGATGGAAAATAAATATACGGTTACAGTCATGAATTGGATTATGGAACAGGCATTACTAAGAATACCAGGATACCCCTATGAAACATTTTCATGTTTCAGTTTCACTGTGCATTGTTAAAGGAAAACTAATTTCCCGATTAGATACATACTCCAGGGTATGTATTTACCAGGTATGATTCTTACATCTGCATGGTTTTACAGATGATGAGTGGGAGTAAGTTATTGGGAATTAGGTGATCATCCTCATTATATCGGAATTCGTTGTAATTGGTGATATTAGAGGAAATCGCCTGGGGTTTTTGCCTGACGGCAAGTATTTGGTTTTGAATATCCGTTGATATGCACCAATTTCAAATTGATATATCTGTACGTTTATTTTCATAAAGTGAGATATATCTTTTGAAATTATATCTGTGACATTTACCTATATCAGTTGACGATTGGGTAAGGAGCATTGAACAGCGGAGTAGTTCTTAACCATAAGTACAGTTTTCAACCTACGATGCACAGGTTTTGAGTTATTCAACACAGTGGACTTATACAGAGTATTGTATGTTGTCCAATGTCCATTAGGACAAAGGGATTGGTCCTCGTACTATGTTCTGTTTACTTATGACTTCTCTAGTTTTTAGACAAGTGTTTCGTAGAAATACAAGGTCTATGTTTTGAGAAGTTATATGTAAAAGAATAAAGTAGAGAACCAGGTATAGCAAGTGTCGGGATTCTTCAAGGTTATCGAAGATGTAGATACTTGTGATTGGTATTCAGTTGATAGTAATGGTTTTGAGAAACTTGTTTCTCTTTCAGGTTACTCATAATTGGATGGACTCCTAAGTTGAGTAATGCTGATTAGCCTCTTTCCATTAAGTTGATATGCACTGGAGACAGCTGCATGATTTGAATCTGGTTCCAATTAAATAAGTGCCAAAGTTTCTATATTGGATATCGAATGGTTCATATCTTAACGATGTTAAGGTACGGGGAGTTGTCCGGCTTATGCTTAAAATCAGACTCTGGATAACTCAAGACACGTTCCTGTAATGGCTGTTTGTGGGTGGACCCGGGCTATGACGAAGGTTGATTTTCTACCATCTGGAAGATCAATAATGATATTGTTTTTAACTCGCCACAGTTTTAGTAAAATGGACCTTTTAGAAAACAGTAGTGGGAGTATGGTAGAACTGGAAGTGATTCCAAAACCACAGACGATTACGGAAAATTTAATAGAACCTAAAAATTCAATCAAGTTTGACATTTCATTAGCCACTCCGCAGATATGGTGGGTAAGCTCAGACACCCGAGAGGTACTCTGGTAGCCTCAAGGATGGTGACAAGGAGGTTCTTGTTTACCCAGACTTGATACTACTGTTGTTCCAGGCTATGAGACCTGGCAGAAGGATGAGTATAGCGTCGTTCTAAAATAGCTTTAGAAGTGCATGTATATATTATTCTGCCAGAGGGTTGTTGTGGTCAGTGGGAGCAGCGGAAGCATAGTAGACAAGTAGCTTATGTCTATTTATAGACTAGAGCAGATATAGCGAAGAAAGATCATCTATTTTTGATATGACAGTCATGGGTTTGACTTCATCAGAATAGGGGATGTATCTGTTAAGAAGGTAGTAGGGTGTGATGTCCTGGTATTTGGATGACATACACAGAGTAGGAAGTAAAATTCCTATACTACGATCAGTTATACTGTGGTTGTCACACAGTTGTTTCTCCACAAAGGATATGGATATAATATTAGACATTCTGGTTACTAGATCTATGGTTTTAGATCTAGATTTGGGTAGTTTCCCAATCTGGGTACTTAGACGGTATTCTAAAGGTATTTAGAATAGACGACTCCTGGCATGGTGGTGTACCTGCAGGTGATGGAGTCTCCCTCTCTAAAGGTGTCTTACAGACTAAAGTGGAGAGGGATGTGCATGATTTGCATATCACTTGCTCAGGCAATTGAGTCAATCGTGAGATGTCAAGTACCACACCAGATGTTGTTTTTGCACTAGATGCAATAAGTTTATATTAATCCCGGAGAAACATTCGAAAGCAGTTTTAGAACATAAGTGGATGTTCTAGGGATTTGATAATGGCAGCCTCCTTCGGGGGACGGTTATCATTCCAGGCTTCCAAGGTGACATGGATGGCAGAGTTACTGTCAGAGTTATAGTTTTCCCTCTGACAAGGGGGAGTAGTTTGGACAGGTGGTCCAACAGGATACTGTAGGAGGTATGGTGCAGGATACTGATTAGGTTCAGTTGACGATACAGTCTAAGAAGTTTGGATTTGGAGTTCATTTATGAACTAGGTCCCATCAGATATCCAGATATATTCTAAGGCAGGTATTACTCAATTCGGGAGATGGATTTCTCCGCGAACTTGAGATTAAGAGAGACATAGAAAGAAACATCAGGGCGGATCCACTCATTGAGGCTATTTCTCGAACACAATAGTTTTACAAACGGGCGTTGTGAAACTGATTAGTAGAGGAGTTGGGTGTTCGGTATCACACGGGCTGTGAGTATGCGACATCGCAATAATTAGCCTTAAGTGCAAGTGGGAGATTGTTGGATGTAGTGCTCTCAAAGTCAATTATTGGATCTGTTCATATCAGATTTTTGCATTTTCATACCGCCCAATTTTTATCACATTGCATATCGGTAGATACTCTTGAGCCGTGTTTGCTAGTCAATTGCAGGATACAGGTTCTCGGCTCTAAACGGTGAAATTCATGGAAAAACATGACAAAACCCGGGTTCCTGCCAACCACAGATAAAACACGGATCTCCGCCCTTTATCCGTCTGTTGCCACACACCAGTTTAAGAGACAAAATGGCAAATCAATGTCGTTTTCATGCACAAGGCTCAATGGCAGCACAAGATCCAAGAAATCTACACGGAGCTCGAGGAAATCATGACAAAAAGATCCACATCAAATCTCCTTTTGCTCAACAGAAATTCTGGAAAAATCGTGAAGAAAATCTGAGAAAATACATATACCAGAATAAAGGGCACACAAAACCAGGAGAAGCCACCAAACTTGAAGACCTAAGTCCTCTATATGGCCGCGGTTCAGCGGCCTAAGCATGCTTAGGCCGCGGAACCACGGCCGTACTGGCGCCTCAGATGAAGATTTTGCAGGGGCTTTTTGGTCTTTTCATTCTAGTTCTGAATGTTGCCCTAGGTTTTCTTTTTCCAGCCTATAAATACCCCAGAACCTTATGATGTGTGGGGTGCATAATCTTGTATTTTTCTAGGTTTAGAATACTTGTTTCTTCTTCCTTTTCTCATCTCTTCTCTATTGAAAATCTTGTAGTGAGCTTTTGTGAGTGAAGAATGATGAATAAAGAAGAACCGTTTACTTATCATGCTTGTCTTGTTCTTTAGTTAACTTGTTAATTGTTGTAATTTTCATTTGTTAACTTAGTTGTTGTTATTTCTTGTTGTTTCTTTCTTCTCTCTTTTTCTTTATCCTTAAAACAACCATGATGCTTACGCTTGATCCTTGCCAAGGTGAGGTCGCAAATAGCTAGTTGTTATCGTCTAATCTCTTTCTTTCTATCTTCTTCTTTGGTTTTGTTTCCTTTTCATTATGATGTGTGAGTAGTTTCATACTTGTTAGGATAGGATAAGGGAAGTTTGAGAGAAGGAAATCTCTCTCACTCTTTCCTTGCCCAACATCTTAAAATCAACTCCCGTTAATTGAACCACAATCCGCGCCTTACGGCACCCTATCCTACATGATAGTGGTGATTCCGTAGTGAGACCGGTTGTGGTTGAATTAATCGGAGGTTATGGCTAAGAGCCAAGAACGGACGGACAAGCACCAAAAGGAAGAACTTAAGCGTTGGAAAGCCTAGCTTATACTCGCAAGTTCCTTCCTAGTCGTGCTAATCCCCGTTGTTGCCGATTACCGTAACACCGATATTAAGAGTGGCAACGAAAGAAGTGAGCGACTCCTAACTCAAACTAACCTAATCTTAACCCTAACAAGCTCTCTTTACATATCATTTTACCACTTAGATAATCACAAACAAAATCTGGACCTTCGGACTTAACTCGTTAAAACACATAGAAAAAGATTCCCATCTCCCTGCGGACGACCCGTACTCAACCGGCTAGCTACAAGCGAAACCGTCTTGATTGCGGTAATTAACTAAAACTTGAACACGTAGAATCTCTAACAATCAAATGGCGCCGTTGCCGGGGAGACGGTATTTTATTTCTTTGTGTAATTTCGGTTTAACTTGTGAATATAAATATAATCGAAAAACAAAAAAAAAAATATACATTGTAAAAAATCATTTTGTTATTTTTGATTAGTTTTTGTGCAAGTGTGCAGGATAATACGGAGTTCGAGTTCAGTGCCAAAGACGTGGGAAGATAGATCCACATTTCGCAAACGGTCTACTGTAAAAATCTGGAGCAGATACAGTAAGCAAATTAAGATTCAGCAACTCTAGACAAGCAGAGGACTCCTAGAACAACACACCCAAAAATTTTGGAAGCATGATCCCTCCACATTGCCGCGGAACCGCGGCCTAAGCAGGTGTTTCGCCGTGGAACCGCGGCCATTTAGTGTCTTCGGGGTGCTAAATTTTTCTGGTGAGTCTCTCTCTTCCTCCCCACTCCTCTAGACTCCAATAAACTGTGTTTTCTGCAGCATTCTTTGCGCAAACTCTTTTCTCCCTTCCAATAAACTGTTGTTGTGCAGGATTCTTTGCGCCGCGCTAAAAATAAAAATTGTTTGCAGTTGATTTGTTATCGCTTTGCATTCATTAATACGGACTTAAGGGGCTTGAAACCAATTCAGATTGGGTAGGGATTTCATCACCCTTCCCAGGACCCCAGAAATCACAAAAAGCATATGCATTGACCATTGTTAAATTAAAAAAATACTAGACTCAGCCCTAAGGACTTCGCGCTCAATAGGACAGGGGACTAATTACAGGCATCGGCCGTTTATCCTATCCTGACTTTGCGGTGTCTAGGCAAGTGTGACGAAGGCAAGTGGTTATTTAATTAAGGAACTTCGCGAAAGCGTTGGACAACCTCCCACTTACCTGGCACTTATCTGGCCGCAATTGGCGGAGAAGAGGCGGTTTGAGGTCCTGTTTCTAGTTCTTTGGAACAGTTAGTGTAAGTCCACGTTGCGACCCCCGGTTCTTACGGGGAGGCGGAAACGGTATAAAAAACGAATTTTTATCGCAAGAGGCAACATGGACTAAACTATGGTCGGGATCGTTGTCTAAACTAAAACTAGCAAACTAAGCTAAAGATATTTAGCTACTCGGATGAAGATGGTTATACCTAAACTTGAACTCCTTCTCTTCAAGCTCCGATGGTGGTTCGATGGCTCCTTCTCGTTGTCTCCATACGCCGAAGATAGATCCACTTGAAAGCTCCAACCTTTAGCTCCTTCTTCGTTCTTTGAAGAAACTAGTTCACTTGGTCCGCTGCTCCCACTCTGAATGAAACCCTCTGGCTGGTCCATATAGACACACTCCTCTAAATTTCCATTTAGAAAAGCTGTCTTTACGTCCATTTGCCAGATCTCATAATCGTGGAAGGCAGCAATGGCAAGAAGGATCCGAATGGATTTCAGCATGGCTACTGGAGAAAAGGTTTCATCGTAGTCCAAGCCAGGTCTTTGACGAAAACCCTTTGCTACCAGCCTAGCTTTATAGGTCTCAACCTGTCCATCTACACCAATCTTCCTTTTGAAGATCCACTTGCATCCTACGGGTTTTACCCCGTCTGGAGCAATGTCCAACGTCCATACCTTGTTGGTGTACATGGACTCCATTTCGGTCCGCATTGCATCCAGCCATTTCACTGAGTCAACGCTCTGAACGGCCTGCTGGAAGCTAGTAGGCTCATCATAATCTATGATGCAATCCTCTCTATCCCCGTCTATGAGAAAACCGTAGTATCTCTCGGGCGGATGAGACTGCCTACTACTCCTGCGGAGCGGCGTAGGAATGTCCTGTTCTGTTGAACCCTCTGGTTCCATCAAGCTTTCAGTAACAGTCTGTGGTTCTGGAATTTCTTCCAGTTCTACTGCGCTCCCACTTATTTCTTTTTCTATGAACTGGTGTTCTAGAAAGTGGGCATGTCGAGAAACAAGAACTTTTTGTTCCTCTTCACAGTAGAAGAAATATCCCTTGGAATTCTTTGGATATCCCACAAACTTGCACAGTACTGAGCGTGCCTCGAGCTTGTCCGTATGCTGCTTTTTGACAAAAGCTGGACTTCCCCATATCTTAATGTGATTAAGATGGGGTCTCTTCCCACACCACATCTCAAATGGCGTGGTAGGCACAGTCTTAGTGGGAACTCGGTTCAAAAGGTATGCGGCTGATTCTAGCGCATACCCCCAGAATGATCGCGGTAACTCAGCGTTACTCATCATGGACCGCACCATATCCAATAGGGTGCGGTTCCGTCTCTCCGATACACCGTTATGTTGCGGGGTGTATGGAGGAGTAAGCTGAGAGAGAATTCCGTTCTCTTTTAAATAGTCCAGGAACTCGGCACTTAAGTATTCTCCACCTCGATCCGATCTTAGAATCTTAATACTTTTGCCGGTCTGTTTCTCTACTTCATTCTTATACTCCTGGAATTTTCCAAAGGCCTCGGACTTATGTTTCATTAAGAAGACATAACCGTACCTTGAGAAGTCATCCGTAAAAGTAATGAAGTAAGAATGTCCGCTTCGGGCATGTGTAGACATTGGACCGCACACGTCACTGTGTACGAGTCCCAAGAGCTCGCTCGCTCTTACTCCTTGTCCAGTAAACGGAGTCTTTGTCATCTTTCCTTTGAGACAAGATTGACAAGTGGCATACGATTGATATTCGAACGCATTCAAATATCCTTCTGTATGTAACTTAGTCAACCTTCTCTCATTGATGTGACCCAATCTACAATGCCATAAGAAAGTCTGATTTATTTCTGGAGACTTTCTTTTGTGTGTATTCTGGACGTTGAAAATCTGTGGTTGGTTTAACACGTATATACCATTACTCAATGTACCTGACCCAATCAAAACTTGATTAAGGTGAATGTTTACAACATTACTTACAAACGCAAATTCATAACCTTCTTTAGAAACTAAAGATACAGAAATGATATTACAAGTTGCGTTGGGTACAAAAAAGCAATTACGCAAAACCAAAACATGTCCATCTGACATTCCCAGGTGATAGTCCCCCACGGCTTTAGCATCCATGCTAGCTCCGTTTGCAACTCTGAGGGTCATGTCACCTGCTTTCAAAACACTACGGTTTCTCAACGCCTGCAAAGAATTACAGATATGAGATCCTGATCCGGTATCCAATACCCAGGAAGTAGAGTTTATTGAAAGACAGTTTTCAATAACATACACACCTGAAGCTGAAGCTGCAACCTGCTTCAATTCCTGTGTTCTGGCCTTCCAGGCCCTGCAATCATTCTTCCAGTGTCCTTTCTTATGACAATAGAAGCATTCTTCCTTATCCACAAGCTTCCCCGCTATCTTTGTTGCTTTGCCTTTTCCCTTCGTATCCACTTTACCAACACCGCCCCTTGGTTTGGCGGGGGCCTTCTTCTTCTTTCCCTTGGCTTTCGCCTTGGACCTAGAAGAAGATGATCCTCCTACAAACAAAGTGGATGTTTCCCTACCTTTCTGTAGGGTGCCCTCTGCGCTCCTCAGCATGTTGAGGAGCTCTGATAGTTCAACCTCTTTTTCTTGTAGGTTGAAGTTCAGTATAAACTGGGCGTAAGTGGAAGGAAGGGACTGGAGAACTATATCCGTATATAGCTCACTCTCCAATGTGATCCCTAGGTCAGCGAGCTCCTCAATGAAGCCGATCATCTTTAGCACATGCTCGGCTACTGATGATCCGACGGCCATTCTTGTCGAAAATAACTTTTTCGACGCTTCGTATCTTGCGATACGTGATTGCTCTCCATACAGTTCTTTTGTATGGAGCAATATGGACTCCATGTCCATATTCTCATGCCTCCTCTGATGTTCGTTGTCCATCGAGGCAAGCAGGAGGCACTTGGCCTTCGCGCTATCAATCTCCCAAGTCTTGCGGATTTCCTTATCCGCGACGCTGGAAGTTGGACCAGGGACAGGGGGAGCTTTGGTGGTAAGAAGATACCCCAGCTTGTCATAAGTGATTGCTATCTTGACATTCCTGAGCCAATCTTTGTAGTTTGGCCCTGTCAGTTTGTTTTTATCTAGGAGTAACTTAAGTCCAGTCATGTTGATTGGTCGCTGCAATTAGGAGAGAGAAGAAGAAACACTCAGCATGATGCTCTTGCAAGTTTAGAGTGGTTTTTAGTTTGTCTAAACAGGATGGCTCCCACTGTTTCTCGAATCCCTCCTCAAACCATAAAGGAAGAATTAGTCAGGATCAATCCCACCGTACAATACTTGCTTAACCGTTCAGCCAGGCCGGTGTCGGTACTTCGAGGGAGGTTTTCCAACGCTTTCGCGAAGTTCCTTAATTAGAGAACCTCTTTTCCCTGGGGGCGTAGCCCCGCTAACACCTTTCTAGGCACCTACTAGGTTTATAGCATTGATCGTTAAGTGAGAAATTTCCCGAGGAGTAGCATATACTCACAGTAGGATCGGGATCCAAATATCATTGCGTGACGAAACTGAAGGAATCCTACCAGAATCATCACACTCCAAATGGTATGCAAATCTAGCAAGTTTCAGTACTTATGAAACTCCCGATGTGGATTTTTGCCCCATGCTCTTATGACCTTGACTTTGGCCAAAATATCATAAGTCACATGTCAAGTTCTACCCGTCATTATCCAGGTTAATTTGGATCCATCCGTACCTACCCTTGACTTTGGCCAAAATGGCAGTACGACTGTCCCAAACCAACGCATCTATCTATGCTACACATGAACACCCAATAGCTACCAATCACTGTGCCTTGACTTTGGCCAACATACACAGCTTGAATACTATTGACTATTCATGTGAAACGACGGAGGGCTACGGATGGTTTTGGCAAAACCGTGAACGTAGTGAACTTGATATGGTCGATGGAACGAGATAGCTTTTAAATGGAGTGGCTCAAACTCCGTATTTTAAAAGTTTGTTTTGAAAAGAACCGAGTGGTTTTTCGAAAGTGTTCCAACGACTTTAACTTGGTTTATTATCTTGCATTAGTTCTTTTAATGCGTGATATTCTTGCATTAGTTCTTTTAATGCGTCCCATCATTTAACCCTACCATTGCAGAAAACAACCAAAATATGACGTACGCTTATGCCATTCGCATTCGCCACTGGGCCCCGTCATTACCCGTTAGGTTACTTAACTAACGACAGAGCGGGGGCTGGGCTAGCGCGTCTGTAAAACATAAGCAACGCCTAAATAATAAGCAATGATAGACATTACAGATCACAGATGAATGCATTGGATATACTAGCAATCCGCAATCCTTTCGAGCCTGAAACGAAAAGCGGATAACACGGTCGCGGTGAATAGCCAAATACCCCACCCAAGACCCCTACGGGTGCGGCAAACTACCCGCCAAGTACTCGGTAGTTTGTGCACCCCTCCATGGGTCTATCCTAGGAGCAAAAACAGTAAAAAGAATTATACAATGACGGCTACAACCCCGACCCGGTTGTGCGGTCAAACAAATAATAATTATTACATCAATTTACATTTACAATGAATGAAAGAAAAACAAAAGCTCATCTCACATCCACCCCGGCTATTCACCCGCGACAGTCCAACACATTCATATACACATTCCAGCACATTACAGATCATGTATAACCCCGACTAATCGACTTATAGCGATTAGCCGACGTTCAATACATGCAAGCATCACAGATATAACCATCATAGTCAAAGTGCAGTGAAGTTCGGAAAAAATACGGAATTATAGGACCCCAAAAGGAAATTCCTTTTCTGGAAAATCTGGGCACATATAATATATTTTAAAAATCCCAAAACCAACACACAAACACACTGCACGAAAAACGATGCAGAGAAGACACCAAGTCGCGGCGGTTCCGCGGCGTCTAAGAAGGATCACACGGCGGAAGCGCGGCACTTTAGGCGAATCACTGTATCGTTTTTCTTGGGTGTTCACACAAAACCCTGAGCCGAATTTAGGAGTATAAAGTTTTTCATTTTGAGCAGAAAAAATTTCAACAGAAACTCAGTTTTTGTGATTATCCGGTTTTGTGATTTTTTTCGGTTCCGAACTTCGTTACACTTCACTACCAAGCTAGTTTAAGTTTAGTTAGGCTCTGATACCAGTGTAAGTCCACGTTGCGACCCCCGGTTCTTACGGGGAGGCGGAAACGGTATAAAAAACGAATTTTTATCGCAAGAGGCAACATGGACTAAACTATGGTCGGGATCGTTGTCTAAACTAAAACTAGCAAACTAAGCTAAAGATATTTAGCTACTCGGATGAAGATGGTTATACCTAAACTTGAACTCCTTCTCTTCAAGCTCCGATGGTGGTTCGATGGCTCCTTCTCGTTGTCTCCGTACGCCGAAGATAGATCCACTTGAAAGCTCCAACCTTTAGCTCCTTCTTCGTTCTTTGAAGAAACTAGTTCACTTGGTTTGCTAAACCTAGTGAACTAGAATGAGTAGAGATGATTTAGAATGGGATTTTATCTATGGTTCTTGATTCTCAACTCATGAGACAAGAGAACCATAGATCAAGAGAGGGAGGAAGAGGTTGAGGGTGAGAGCAAGAGGAGAGCTCAAGAACAAGAGAGAGAATGAGCAAGAAAGAATGAGGCTCTCTTTTTCCTTTCACCCTCTCATAATCCAAAGTGATCATAACTCATCATATCAAAAAAGTCTTTTGGTGATGGTTAGAAGCAACCATAAGGTTATCATATCATGCACTCATTTTACTCAAAAAAGCAAGCAAGAAAAAAGTCTTTGGCATGAAATGATAACCATGGTCATCATGATGGTCAACTAGTCAAGCCTAGTCAACCGGTCAAAAAGTCAACAAAAGTCAACAAGTCACCAAAGTCAACAAGTCAACAAAAGTCAACAAGTCAACAACCATATCACCATAATACTTAATTAATATAATAGTTAATCACAAATCATATTCTCATTAGGGTTGAGCAAAAAGTCAAAAGTCAACGGTCAACTGTCAACAACCCTAATGAGAATCCACTGCCTCTGCCTCCCTGTCAACTGTGCATACACACCCGCATCCGCGTTCCGAGGAACACGAATGCAAACTGGATAAATCCAATCCCATAAGGTACACTAGGATCTGGCTTAAACCAAAGCCCGCTAGTGTAAACTGTCCGGATACTGTACGTGCACAAGTGCACGGATGTGACCGAACCCTGTCGCAAAACCATGCGACCTGTCGCAATACCATGCGACCTCTACTCTTTTGCCTAAAGGCGAAAAGCTTTCTGTGTGGGACTCTAAAGACTCGACACTACGCTGGCAGTGGGTTTAACCACAGACCGCAAGCGGCACTAGCTGTGCGTAACGGTCCCCAGGTAATGCCGACAAGAAGACCGACGAGGCGAAACCCATCTGAACTCCTACTGAGCCTGAGTGTGACATTCTCCGTACAGTCCGGTCTGTTCGTCTGATACATCGCATGGCGGGCCTAGGGGGCGGTAAACGTCAGTCCCCCAATAGCGGTACAAGTCGTGCCGGAGTGAAGCCCAATACACCCTGAGATAACACTGGAAACCTACCAGTATATCTCGTTTGCCCTGGCCAGGGACTACTCGTGTAATGGCTCTCCTAGACACAGCGCGATGTCAACCCCCAATACCGGGAGAGACGAATCCTGTCTAACCGTCACTGCCTCCAAGTGCTTCGGGACTGCACCCAACCACCGCCTGTTTGCACGACTCCTTTGAGCCGTGGTAGGGTAGTGATCAAAGTACAGTGGGAACACACCCGAGGCGAAGTGACAGTGTCAAGTCAGCGGACTAAGCTGTACTCATGTCACCTGGGAACTGATAACTGACGATAGGTATAATACCAACTAGTCAGTTCCCGACGAGTCCTGTCCAGTGTACCCGTAACCTAACGAGCACCCGCATACTATCTCAAGTACGACGTACTGACGGCTGTGGGACAGACCGTCTCCCACACTGGGATGAGAAGCGCATGCGCTGGTCTACTCCGGAGTATCGATGCCCTGTCTCGATAGTCCTGCGACCAGGGACCTGCATAAGGATGTGCTTATAGATTACCCAGCCCCACTAGTGTGACGGCCATCACATCGCTGGTAATCAAGCAAAGATCCTAAGGGCTCTACTAATGTGTATAGGCGATATACAAAAATAAACACATGTACACATTGAAGTAGAAACAAACCAAGTAGCATACTACTATTTTGAGCAAGATTGTATATACAAGGTGAATATCCCAAGCATCCATTAAGTAATATACAAACCAGTATGATACAGTAATGGCCTCTAGGGCATATACACTAACAGTTAGGAGCTGTCTAGTTGACTTTGGTGACCCTAGATCTAGGTGTGATTGTGCATATCTTGTTTGTGATTGCTTAAAGCCGTAAATCCGTATATATTTCTGTAAAGCTCTTTCTAAAAGAAAAAAAAATAAAAAATCAAAAACTTTTATAAAAACTTGCCCTTTGTCGCCAAAACTCCATTTTTTTTTTACCCACCACCCATCGCCTTTCTCTATTGACGTTTTCTTACCCTCACCTTCTCCGCTTTGACTATACTAAACTCGTTTAGTGTATGTCCGCTTGGACTCGGGACACTAGTGCCCGCCTAGTCCGCGTTACGTTAGTCGCTACCGACTACGCGATCGACTCAGACGTCGAAACTCCGTCCACTCCTCTTTCACCCCTTCCTTTGCCGGCCAACTCCGACGTTGACCGGAATCCTGTTCATACATCTTCACCTTCACCATCACCAACCTCTTCTTCCGCGATGTCAGGATTTAATCCGAACATCTCTTTGACTACCCCTGGATTGGCTCCACCTCCTACGGAGACCAATAACCCACCACCACCGCCTGTTGTAGCGCCGCAGCGAATAGCGCTCCAGGATCGTTTCTATCCCACACGTTCTGCACTTCCTACCTGCCTTTCTCTTCCACCGGCCAATGGGGATAATTTTGAAATTAAGCCCCACTTCATCAACATGCTTCCACGATTTCATGGGCTTGAATCTGAAGATGCCTATATCTTCATCAATAAATTTCAAAACGTTTGTGCCATGATGAAAACCACCCAGCTGTCGGACGATGCTATACGTCTACGGGTCATTCCGTTCACTTTATGCGATCTTGCTGAAAAATGGCTGTATAGCACCGCTTCCCATTCCATAACCAGTTGGGACGAGTTTGTAAAAGCGTTTCTAAAGAAATTTTATCCGAATCATAAAACCGCAAGGATCCGAAATGAAATCAACCAATTCTCTCAGCTTCCTTCTGAACCCTTCTGGAAGTGCTTTGACCGGTACAAAGACCTTCTTATTCAGTGTCCTCACCACGGTATAGAGAAATGGCAACTTTGCCAAACCTTATACGAGGGCCTGAACCCAGCAACGAAGAAGTTGTTGGAAACCATCTGTCAGGGCCACTTCCTATCGAAATCTGACGAGGAAGCGTGGCAATTCTTTGACGACCTTGCGGAGCAAACGCTACAATGGGAGAGCACCAGACCGACTTCTTCTTCTTCTACCTCCACTTCTACCGGTCAGTCTAGGGTAGGAATTCACCAACTTGACGTCTCTATTGTGATGAAAGCTGAAATGGCTGCAATAACGAGAAAGCTTGAAGCCATAGAGAGCAAATTCTCTTCTCCTGCTCCTATCCCTGTTCTTCCCCTTCGTACCATCTGCGCTTGTTGTTCCGATCCTTCTCACTTGACCGAAGAGTGTCCTTACAATCCACCATCGCAAGGACATGATCAGGTTAATGCTGCATTCCAGCAAAGACCGAGGAATGATCCATACTCTTCCACCTACAATCCCGGTTGGAGGAACCACCCCAATTTCGCCTGGAATCAGAATCAGAATCAATTCCAAGGCAACAATTTCCAAACGGCCCCTCGGCCGCAACAACAAGCGCAACAACAAACTCAACAGCAGTTTCAGCAACCCTTCCAACCCCAACCTTTCCAAAATCAGACGAACAACTTTGCACCCAACAATTCTTTTCCACCAAACAACTTTGTTCCGTCAAACAACGATAAGGTTTCCTCGCTCGAACGAAGTCTGGAGGCGTTCGTTAAACAATCGACACAATCCACTGCCAACATCCAGTCTTCCATTCAGTCCTTAGTGCAACACACTGCCGCACATGGGCAAAGCATCAAGACCATTGAGGCCCAGATTGCACAGCTGAATGCGGCCTTAAGCGAGCGAGAGAAGGGAAAGCTCCCGTCCCAGCCACTCCCAAATCCCGGTCACCCACATAATGCACATGTTGCTCTTGAACAACAGAACCATAATGTGAGTGTCGTGACCATACTGAGATCGGGAAGGATGCTGCAAAACAACATTGGCACACGAATCAACGATGACACCCCGGCCGCTGCTTCTTCTTCTTCTTCTTCTCCTGCTTCTTCGTCTTCTGAGCCTATTCACCATTCTTCAAAAGGATCTCCTTCTACTCGGAATGGACCCACTTCTCACTCCACGAAAACACCTGTTCTGGGATCCGTTCCAAGTCCACAATCTCCTCCTCCAACATTAGACTCAACCAATTTTAAAAATGTTCCATTTCCAAACCGGTTGAGGTCTAATAAACAAAATCCTCAAATGGAGAAGATTCTGGAGTTATTTAAGCAGGTTAACATTAACATTCCTCTTTTAGATGCTGTCCAACAAGTCCCGTCCTACGCGAAAATCTTAAAGGACTTGTGCACGAAAAAGAGGAAGTCTCAGGTACCCAAGAAAGTTTTCTTGGCTAGTGCTGTGAGTGATTCCCTTACCCAATCTTTACCACAAAAACGGAAGGACCCTGGCTATCCTACGATTTCTATTACTATTGGGGATAAGAACATCAACCGCGCACTATTAGATCTTGGTGCCAGTGTTAACCTGCTTCCGTACTCAGTATACGAGCAATTAGGCGTCGGAGAGCTGAAACCCACACACTGCACTCTCCAAATGGCCGACCGATCAATCACCCATCCTAGGGGTGAGCCAGAGGATGTGTTAATAAAAGTCGGGGACTTCATATTCCCCGTTGACTTCATTGTATTAGACACACAACCTGTAGCTAACCCCCGGAATCAAATTCCGGTGATACTCGGTCGCCCATTCCTTGCAACCTCAAATGCTGTGATCAATTGTCGTAATGGTTCGATGAACCTCTCTTTTGGAAACATGACGATTGAACTCAACATTTTTAGGTTGGGGAATCAGCCCGCCGAACCTAATGCTCATATACTGGATGTCTGCTCGATCCAGGAGATCACCCCAGAAGAATGTGAATTCGAGGAGTTTCTGTTTGATCACGATAATCTTAACGCCACTGGTGCGTTTCTCTTCGAATCTGCTGCTGTTTCTGCGCCCGACAACGACTACGAGTGTTTCACGTTTTCAAACGATCTTAGCCGCTCACAACCCGAGTTTGAATCTTTCGAATTTTCGGATGAATTACCTGAACCATCCAACTCGGTCGCCTACACTCGTTTTGAACCTTTGCTGGAGTCCTTTGAGTTCGAAACCTTTGCACCAATCTTGCCTTCAATCGTTTCACCTCCAACGCTCGAACTCAAGCCTTTGCCGTCTCACCTTAAGTACGCTTACTTAGGTGAGAACGAGACCCTCCTTGTCATCATCTCGGCTTCTCTAGCTCCAGAGCAAGAGAAAGCCCTTCTTGCGGTCTTGCACGGCAACAGGCAAGCTTTTGGCTGGTCCATAGCGGACATCAAGGGGATTAGTCCCCTGATCGTTGAGCATCACATTCATCTGATGGATGATGCCAAACCAGCCCGGGATCCACAAAGACGTCTCAATCCAGTCATGAAAGAGGATGTGAAGAAGGAGATCGTAAAATGTCTAGATAGTGGTATCATTTACCCTATCTCTGATAGCCAGTGGGTTAGCCCCATTCATGTTGTCCCCAAGAAGTCGGGCATCACGGTCATCACTAACGAGGTGAACGAGTTAATCCCTACTCGCACCCAAACTGGGTGGCGAGTGTGCATTGATTACAGAAAACTCAACGCCGCAACGCGGAAAGACCACTTTCCGCTACCTTTCATTGACCAGATGCTTGAACGATTGGTCGGACACGAGTACTACTGCTTTCTTGATGGCTACTCCGGCTATAATCAGATTCCCATCGCCGAAAAAGACCAGGACAAGACCACATTCACTTGTCATTTCGGCACGTTTGCATATCGTCGCATGCCCTTTGGGTTATGCAATGCGCCCGCCACCTTCCAGCGGTGTATGATGGGAATCTTCTCAGACATGGTGGAAAAATTTCTGGAGATTTTCATGGATGATTTCTCCATCTTCGGCGATTCCTTCAACGAGTGTTTGCTGCATCTTGACGCTGTCCTTACCCAATGTAAGGACAAGAATCTCACTTTGAATTGGGAGAAATGCCACTTCATGGTGCGCGAAGGTATTGTCTTAGGACATATCATCTCGCAAAATGGCATAGAGGTTGACAAAGCAAAGATTGAGGTCATTTCCAATCTACCTCCTCCCCGATGCGTCAGAGATATCCGAGCCTTCCTTGGCCATGCCGGGTTCTATAGACGGTTCATCAAGGACTTTAGCAAGATTGCTAGGCCCTTGACTCTTTTGCTGGCCAAGGATACGCCATTCGACTTCAACTCGAGCTGTGTGACTGCATTCGAGTCATTGAAAAGCTCACTCACTTCTGCTCCCGTTCTTTCTTCGCCTGACTGGACGCACCCATTTGAGATTATGTGCGATGCATCCGACTTTGCCATTGGTGCTGTCCTTGGACAACACATCAACAAGATGCCGCACGTAATCTATTATGCAAGCCGAACCCTGAACGACGCACAACTCAATTATACAACAACTAAGAAGGAATTCTTGGCTGTTGTATTTGCTTTAGAAAAGTTCAGGCCCTACCTCATCGGCTCTCCAGTCATCGTCTACACAGACCATTCTGCTCTGCGCCGTATTTTTGCGAAGAAAGATGCAAAATCTCGGCTAATACGTTGGATCCTCTTGCTTCAAGAGTTTGACCTTGTCATTAAGGACAAATGAGGATGTGAAAACGTAGTTGCCGACCATCTCTCACGACTTCCTTCTTCGCCTTCACTTCCAATTCCGATCAACGACGTTTTCCCGAATGAACAGCTCTTGACAGTATCTTGCGAACCCTGGTTCGCAGATATTGTGAACTATTTGGCCACGGGATTACTACCAACTGAATGGTCAAGTCAGGACAGACTTCGCTTCTTATCCTAAGTAAAACACTTTTACTGGGACGAACCCTATTTGTTCAAGTACTGTCCCGACCAGATTATTCGTCGGTGTGTCCCTGACGAGGAATTCAAGAGTGTGCTGTCATTTTGCCACGATCAAGCATGTGGCGGGCATTTTGGCCCCAGAAAGACAGCTGAGAAGATCTTGCAATGTGGTTTCTACTGGCCACAACTCTTCAAAGACGCTCATGACTATTGCAAGACTTGATCCCGGTGCCAACACTTGGGCCGGATATCCCGGAGGAACGAGATGCCGCTCCAACCAATCTTGGTTGTGGAGATTTTCGATGTTTGGGGGATAGATTTCATGGGGCCGTTTCCCAGCTCTTTTAGGAACTTGTACATCCTTCTCGCTGTTGATTACGTCTCTAAATGGGTCGAGGCTGTGCCCAGCCGGACTAACGACAACAAGGTTGTCGTTAGGTTTCTTAAAGAAAACATTTTCTCCCGTTTTGGGCACCCCCGAGCGATCATTAGCGACAATGGAAGTCATTTCTGTAACAAGACTTTCGAGGACTTGATGCTGAAATATTCCATTAATCATAAGCTCTCTACACCCTACCACCCCCAAACCTGCGGGCAGGCCGAAGTTTCAAATCGGCAAATCAAGCAGATACTGGAGAAGACGGTTTCTAAGAACCGTAAGGATTGGTCGCTGAAACTCACTGATGCCCTTTGGGCATTTCGAACCGCTTATAAGACCGACCTTGGCATGTCTCCCTATCGGCTTGTGTACGGAAAAGCCTGCCACCTACCTGTCGAAATAGAGCATCGCGCATTTTGGGCGATAAAGGAGCTGAATCTGTCTCTCGAGGATGCGGGCAGCCATCGGAAGCTGCAGTTGAACGAATTAAGCGAGCTTAGGGATGGGGCTTACGATAACGCGGTTGTCGTTAAGAATCGAACGAAGGTGTTTCACGATAAACACCTTTTGCGCAAAACTTTCGTACCTGGTCAGCAGGTACTGCTTTACGACACCCGACTTCACTTCCATCCAGGAAAGCTCAGATCTCGCTGGAAAGGGCCGTATTTTGTGCGGAATGTGTATCCGCAGGGCGCTGTGGATTTGGAGAATCCAAAGGACGGTTCATTTTTCAAAGTGAACGGACACCGACTAAAACCGTACCTTAGCGCCGAACCAACAGAGGAGCTCCTGTTCTTACAGGAGCCGGTTTACCCTGCATAATCTTCCTCTGCCTACCTCCAAACTTCGGTTTTCCAGCCAAGAACAAGTAGACACTGTTCCAAACAAGTTTGGGGGTATGTATAAACCATTTTGTATATATTTGTGGATATTCTTGTTCTTTTTCTTTTCTTTAAAAACAAAAACATAAAAAAATTGTGTATCGCTAACCGACAATTTTGACCCTTCAAATGATCTCTTCATGCAATGACAGTGAGGATACTGTCCAGTTTAAGTTTGGGGGTACGCTCGGTATGCATTTCTTACCTTCGCATTCATATGTATATTCTGCATCTGCATATTAAAATCCATAAAATCCTTAAAAATCTGAAAATTTTCTAAAAAACATAAAAACTTTTTTGTCAAGTTAGCTAGTGGGAGGACTCTGATTCAACATTTCGACGGTTTTGTTTGATAAGATAAGAATAACTAAATCTTATGTTTAGATTTTGAAAACCTGAAAGATAACTCTCCTTTAAAGTTAACTATAGCTGATATACGTCTTTACATCACACTACACGTGTCGTGGGTTTTGGAAATTAGATGACAAGTCTTTTATGTCTAAAAACTTTTAAATGGATCAATGATTTTCTGAGGATCAAATAGGTTTGTTCTGAAATAAGTAATATCAAGAATAGTTTATGAAGTGAAGTGAATATGAAGGAATGTTATTGATGCCTAAATTGGAACTAAGTCTGAAAAATAACCCATCTGAAACTTGATTGGAATGATTACACACCGAACCCACTAAACACGTCTTTTATCCAAAAAATAATTGAACTGCCGGTTATGTCTCCGTTCGTATTGAATCATTATGATTTTCACGCCAAACTGTCTTTTGTTTTTGGACCTAGGTAACTTGAGTAATTAAGTCCGCTGGGGTGTTTTTACACCTAATGCCCTAAAACCAACTGGTTTGGGTGCATTGGCCCAAAGCTCGCTAA
This sequence comes from Agapanthus africanus, assembly GCA_030015575.1. NCBI lineage: Eukaryota > Viridiplantae > Streptophyta > Magnoliopsida > Asparagales > Amaryllidaceae > Agapanthus > Agapanthus africanus. Next base: position 512,455,867 of record JASDDO010000024.1, on the reverse strand, counting down.
GAAGCCTAGAAAGTCCAGATTAAAACAAAGTCAAGCAAGTGTTCTCTCCGAGTTAAAATTCCTAACGGTTCTTTGTGTGAGAGTAATCTTGATAAAAGACAGGCTTTTATAAAAAAAAAATTTAACGGAGATATGAAGGTTTTATTCTATGATAAAGACTATTGCACGTTCACAGAGGTGTGTATGAAATGAAAACAAGAAACAGGTGAAGTGAAAAATAAGACCTAGTTTCCTGTTAAGGAAGATAGAAATTCTAAAGTTGAAATTTTACTGGAAAACGAAACTTGAAAAATGCTTAACTCTTTATAAAACTTATGTGATCCTTTCAAAAATTTTATCTGGGCTTTATTGTGTGACATGATGACGTAAATCGATCCTTCTGGAATCTTAACGACACTATTTGCACTGCAAGTAAAGACATATAAAATCTGTAGTTAAATAAGAAGCGAGGTGTGAAAAATAAAGGTTCGATAGTCTAGACTTAGGATAATAGAATTGTTATTTTCTGAAACAAAACTTTAGGGTTTGAATCGTAGTTATTTTGCAAAACTAGTTTGACCGGATTTTGTGGGTAGTATCCACTGAAAACCCTCAGGAGACAACACTCCTCCTACTAGGGACACCTAGAGGTTTAACGGCTTGTTGCACATGCTCAGTACAATCGCGTTCCGTGCGAAAGTGAGGTTTGGAAATTTTTGTGAATAAATTGGCTTTGCTCGGGACGAGCAAATGATAAGTTTGGGGGTATTTGTTCATATCAGATTTTTGCATTTTCATACCGCCCAATTTTTATCACATTGCATATCGGTAGATACTCTTGAGCCGTGTTTGCTAGTCAATTGCATGATACAGGTTCTCGGCTCTAAACGGTGAAATTCATGGAAAAACATGACAAAACCCGGGTTCCTGCCAACCACAGATAAAACACGGATCTCCGCCCTTTATCCGTCTGTTGCCACACACCAGTTTAAGAGACAAAATGGCAAATCAATGTCGTTTTCATGCACAAGGCTCAATGGCAGCACAAGATCCAAGAAATCTACACGGAGCTCGAGGAAATCATGACAAAAAGATCCACATCAAATCTCCTTTTGCTCAACAGAAATTCTGGAAAAATCGTGAAGAAAATCTGAGAAAATACATATACCAGAATAAAGGGCACACAAAACCAGGAGAAGCCACCAAACTTGAAGACCTAAGTCCTCTATATGGCCGCGGTTCAGCGGCCTAAGCATGCTTAGGCCGCGGAACCACGGCTGTACTGGCGCCTCAGATGAAGATTTTACAAGGGCTTTTTGGTCTTTTCATTTTAGTTCTGAATGTTGCCCTAGGTTTTCATTTTCCAGCCTATAAATACCCCAGAACCTTATGATGTGTGGGGTGCATAATCTTGTATTTTTCTAAGTTTAGAATACTTGTTTCTTCTTCCTCTTCTCATCTCTTCTCCATTGAAAATCTTATAGTGAGCTTTTGTGAGTGAAGAATGATGAATAAAGAAGAACCGTTTACTTATCATGCTTGTCTTGTTCTTTAGTTAACTTGTTAATTGTTGTAATTTTCATTTGTTAACTTAGTTGTTGTTATTTCTTGTTGTTTCTTTCTTCTCTCTTTTTCTTTATCCTTAAAACAACCATGATGCTTACGCTTGATCCTTGCAAAGGTGAGGTCGCAAATAGCTAGTTGTTATCGTCTAATCTCTTTCTTTCTATCTTCCTCTTTTGTTTTGTTTCCTTTTCATTATGATGTGTGAGTAGTTTCATACTTGTTAGGGTAGGATAAGGGAAGTTTGAGAGAAGGAAATCTTTCTCACTCTTTCCTTGCCCAACATCTTAAAATCAACTCCCGTTAATTGAACCACAATCCGCTCCTTACGGCACCCTATCCTACATGATAGTGGTGATTCCGTAGTGAGACCGGTTGTGGTTGAATTAACCGGAGGTTATGGCTAAGAGCCAAGAACGGACGGACAAGCACCAAAAGGAAGAACTTAAGCGTTGGAAAGCCTAGCTTATACTTGCAAGTTCCTTCCTAGTCGTGCTAATCCCCGTTGTTGCCGATTACCGTAATACCGATATTAAGTGTGGCAACGAAAGAAGTGAGCGACTCTTAACTCAAACTAACCTAATCCTAACCCTAACAAGCTCTCTTTACATATCATTTTACCACTTAGATAATCACAAACAAAATCTGGACTTTCGGACTTAACTCGTTAAAACACATAGAAAAAGATTCCCATCTCCCTGCGGACGACCCGTACTCAACCGGCTAGCTACAAGCGAAACCGTCTTGATTGCGGTAATTAACTAAAACTTGAACACGCAGAATCTCTAACAATCAGGATCGCAGGCACGTGATTGCAATGATTGAGCATGACCTATACCGGTAGGACAGTCCTCCTCGAGATGATAGTATGCTATCTGTTTTGCTTTTATCATCATGTACAGTTGTAGGTGACAAGATCACTATTACACGTTGATAGAGCCCTTAGCATTCTTGCTTGACTACCAGCAGTATGATGGCGATCATATACGTGAGAGTTGGGTAGTCCATAAGCACATCCTTAAAAGTGGTCCCTAGTCGTGGGAGTTTCGAGACAGGGCATCGATACTCCGTAGTAGACTAGTGTATACAGTCGAGACCCCGATGAGGGGCGGTGGCCGGTCTCACAAGCCATTGGTGTCAGTTGGATCACCTAAGATGTATACAGGTGCTCATTAGGTTATGAGTGCACCGGACAGGACTCGCCGGGAACCTGCTAGTCGGTATTATACCTAGCGTCAGATAGCAGTTCCCTGGTGACATCTGTACAGGTTAGTTCATCGACCTGAGGTCGTCATTTGTCCCGTGTGAGTTCCCACTGTGCTTAGATTACTACCCTACCACAGCTCAAAGGAGTCGTGCAAACAGGTTTTAGTTGGGTACTGTCCCGAGCCACATAGAGGCAGTGAGCGGATCGGCATGGGATTCGTCTCTCCCGGTATTGGGGGTGAGATCGCGCTGTGTCTAGGAAAGCCATTACACCAAGTCCTTGGCTAAAGCAGGTGAGAATTACTGGTAGGTATTCTAGTAGTTTCTCAGGGTGTTCAGGGCTACCCTCCGACACGACTTATACAGTTTTTGGGGGTCTGACGTTACCAGCCCCTGGGCCTGATATGCGATGCTCATAGACGAACGGACTGGACTGTACAGATATTGTCACTGATAGGCTCAGTAGGGCTTTAGGATGAGTTCGCTCATCGGCTTCCCTTTCGATCAGTACATGGGTAGCCGTTACGCACAGCTAGTGCCGCTGACGTGCTTGTGGTTAAACCCACTGCCAGGGTACCGACGAGTCTTTAGAGTCCCGCACAGATAGTTTCCCAAGTTTGGGCGAAACATTGCAGAGGCCGTATGGTTTTATGGCAGGGTTCGAAAATGCACGTGCACTTGTCCATGTGTCATGTTTCGGACAGATAATACTGGTGGGCTTTGGTTTAAGCCGGATCCAAGTATTATATTGAGTCGGAATATTTTAGTCTCATTGTATTCGTATTCGGTCGGAATACGGATACAGGTATATATATACAGGCGAGGGGTATTCTCGTAATTCGTTATGAGATTACTTTAGAAGATGCATTTCGTTTTGGATTAATCATTTTTTTAAATGATTAATGGAATTGGAAAGTGTGACTCATTGTTATGACTCATTGATTCTAGAATGTTCACTAATGACTCATGTAATGAGTCATCTAGTGAGTCATTAAAGAATTAATGATGTTTGTTTTGGGTAGGATATTATGAAGGCTTTGTGGAGATATTTTGTAGAGATCTTTTCTTAGTTATATAAACACAAAATCCTTATATTATCATCACTCAATTTTTGGACAGCCATCACAAAGTTTTGTGCTTGGTTTTCTTTTGCTCACTTGATTTTCTTGAGCTCACACTCTTCATCTCTTTGCATCTTCTTCAACCTCCACCCTAACCCTCTCATATGATGAGAACCCTACGGTGTATTGAGACAAAGTATTCCACTCATTCTCTACTTCATCTTGGACATGTCGGTTATCATACTTCATGTCCGAGTTGCCTCGGTATAGAGGCGGGAGCCCGTATAAAGAACCGTTGACGTGGTGCCACCTTGACGAGGAGACAGGAGATCGGAGATGCCGCGAGGAGCGTGGGATGATGGCTAAAGACCGAAGGACACGGATCGATCTGTATAGCCTTTCTACCTCTTTACAGTTTGTTAGTTTAGCATTAATGGCAAGATCCGGTTTATAGTATGCGATAGCGCCAGCTGTAAAAGTTTTTGTTCTGCGTTTGGCCTTAGATTGATGGCCGGGGAGCTACCGTAGACTTATACCCCCCAAGACCACCCCCAAATCCACACCAAAACACCATGCTCCCTTCACAAAAATCACTCCAAACCCGATGGATAAATCAAGTTAGGATTTTGAGACACTTTGGTAACCCTAGAATTTTCTTCAGTTTCCAAATGAGGTATATTCCTACACCTTTAGTTAAATAATTATCTTTTCTACCCTCCTATAGTAGTTTAGAGCCAAACTAATATGGTTTAGTGATGTTGGAAAATTCCTAGATGAGGGTTAGAGGATATTATGAAGTGTAAAGGTGTATTTGAGGTTTAGTTGTGACCACAACCCCACTAGTGTCAAAATCCTGGACCAAACTGAGTATAGAAACTCCAAGACTTGAACTTTGATTTGGCCGATATTGTATTTTGTAGGAATTGTGATGTGATTTTGTGATCTGCTATAACTTCGGAACCCTGAAAAATATATAGCGAACACAGAGAGACAAGCAGGCCAACCTGAAGCTACCCTAGAACCCTGAGACCCTAACTCAATACTTTTGCCCAAATAAATTGATTCTGGCCGCAATTTGCTTCCTGGGCATGACGGATGGGGTTCATGCTTAGTCCATGGCTCCTTCATCCTATAATTTGACCTCCCCTATATGCAAAATTGGCTAATTCAACCTAGGGTAAAATCTGGAGATGTTTTCTTAAGTTGCTGCTTCATTTTGTGACTTTGTTTTAACTTGAGCTTTGGTATTTGGGTTTTGACTCGGTCGTTAGACGTTTGTATGTCGACGTCGGGAGTTGTTGGTTATTCTTGCATGCGTAGGCCATAGGTTCTAACTTATGTGCACTCCACATGCCGTATCGGTTTTGTATTCGATTTGTGTTTACGATACGACATGTTTAAACTGTAGGTTGCTTCGCATGGACTTCGGGACGACAAGGGAGAGCAAGGCGTCATCGACTTCGGCAAGCGAGGATTGAAGGTGAGTAGATGTATAGCGACGAGGGAAGTCGGGTGGATGGCGTATAGCACCCCCGCAACCGTAGAATAGGATGTATATATATTATATATCGATGTTAATACGAGATGGATATTTAGCGAATAGGGTTTCTAGGAGACCGTAGGATTAGAATAAGCGTACTCATAGGAAGGTTACTCTTAGCTTTTAGTTCCTTAGTCGTGAGTCGTCGGTTTTACATTATCGCACACACACAAACTCACACACTTGGTATGATATGTGTGTATATGTATATGTGTGTATATATATGGGTATGTTGAGATATATATATATATATACACACACACACACACATACATACATACATACATACACACACATACACACACACACATACATGTATGATGAGTATATGCCATATCATATGGTTTTGAGTCGATACGATCGAGCTGGATGTCAAGAGACTTTGATATATGATTTGAGATGAGACATCGTATATGATGCGATATATTAAAGGATCGTTGGGCGTTATATACATAACATGCGATAACATGTGACTTTATGATATAATAGAATGTATGTGACCTTAGATCCGTACCCTTGATTATGATATTGTACGACGAATGATACCATAGGAACTATATGATATTTGACTCGTACCCTCGATTTTGAGGATGCCGTACGACGGATTTTACCGTACGAGATTTATTTATATGATGATTGATCTGCACTCTTGACTCGATGATGCCGTACGATGGATTATACCGTACGTGATGCTATGAGGCTGGATCGCCAACTACTAGATATATCGACTCGGAAAATATTATAGATTTTCTTATCACTTTCGACTCGATTCTTAGTTTAGACTTTTAGTTACTTAGGTAGATGTTAGATTAGACTCGAGTTATATCTATTTTCAAAACTAACGAATCATAGGCATTTTCAAAGGATAAACCGAGGGACGCTATGGATTTTTAAAAGATGTATCTTTTCTCAAAAACACCTTTAGCCCCTACTTTTCTAACAACAACGATTCGTGCTATTTTAAATACGATAAACGGTATGGCTCGTATATAGATTTATATACCTTATTGTTAGTTTTATTGTTTACTTTCTGTAATGATCTCGTCTGCTAGGACACCTGCACCATTACCGATGATGTGTATATTGCACGTACACTTGCTTGTCGACTCACACACATCAGCATCGGAAATTGCCATGTTGCGTACACTTAGTAACTGTTACTTCATTCGTATACCCTGGTAAATTGTAGCTAGGTAGTACTGTTTTGCATTCATGATATCATATGTTAGTTTAGACTTCGTATTTCTTACTTACATGCCACATGCATTCACATACATACATTTTAGTTATGCACTAATCATTTGGCTTTACGCCGATATTCATTATCTCATTGTATACTCATAATTATGAGATTTCGGTTTGTCATGAGATTTCTGGATTTAGGAAACCGCATATGAATTTGAAAACTTATGCTCAATTTTAAAAGAAAATGTGGTTTCTCCTGATATGATATGTGGCGTCCACCATGAGCTTTCTCGGTTATGAGCATACATGTTTACCCGATTCGAGAAGCGAGGAGACATCGTCTGCGGGTACATGAACCCAGTACGGTACCCCGGAGCAAGAAGGCTGTATAGAGAGACGCTGAGCCCGGCAGGGGATCACTACCGACCGGTGATAGTTGGCGCGGCGGATATCTGGAGGATACCGATCGTAGTCGTTAGATTAGATGATATGGGCCGATCCGGACTGACGGAGCCCGAGATATATAACGATGATGTGTCGCTGATGGACATGATTTTCATGATGTTTTCGAGTGTCGATGCTAGGCACTCAGGTTTTATCATGATTTTGTATGTCGATGCCGGACACACCCATTTGATGATGCATTTATACATGATTCACATGACATGTAGTTACTTTATGACACGGACACGAGTACTTGACATTACCCATATGCTTATATTATTACCCTTGCTACTACTCGATGTTATCATGTTATTATTATTATTGTATCGTACTGTATGACCTAGGAGATAGTCAAACATTCGGTTTCTGCTCGGTGATGTTTTCTACTCACAAGTTGGAAACTCACCCCCGTTGTGCCACGGTTTTCTTGCAGGTTTGACCGCACAGGTTCCGTTGCGGCTTGCTGGCACACCGCTTTCTTTCGAGTGAATGCATTGTTTAGGTGGGATACCCTTGCTTCGTGACCACCATTGTACTTGTACATTTATTTGAGTTGTATCTATCTAAAAGCTCTATCAACCAGACCTTGTATATTTGTATACTTAGAAAACGCCATTGTATATTCTTTCGGACTTAAAGTCACGCTCTTGTACTTATTTATTATCGTTTTGGTTTCTTGATGATGCTTTAGTTTTTTCTTTCTTTCCGTGTTTTGATCCTCGCCTTCGGCGTTGTATATTTATATGGTTGTTTCCGTTAATTGGCGAAGAGCTTGCTCCCGCTTGGGGATGCCTATTATTATTATGTTTGTATTGTTTTTGGGTTAAAAATTACAAAGGAGGTGCTGTTCAAATGACGAAAAGGTTTTCAAGATGGATATAAAACATTGCATTTTCATATAATATAACTTATGTTTTAAAGAAAGGGTTTGGTTTCCTCAAACCTTATTTCAAAACTTCACCTCCACTATTTTCCTTAAAAGGTTTAGATTTCTGGGCTTTAGTCTTACTTGAATTAGGTGGAGTCCCATAGACTTCACATGATTCAAGTACTAGTCACGTGCCTTTTCCGGGTCATGACATTGATGTACACACGTTGGATGATACACGTATATGCATACATATGACACAGATGACTTGTGAAAGTGTAAGTCAGCACCATCACTTGGTTTTACTAGCATCAAGTATGCCGTTTTTAAAAAATTCGGGGTGCTAATCTACACTAACCAAGATCTTGAACTAGATGATTAGGGTTTAATTTGATATCATAAACTTTACACTAAGAGATGGATGGCTACAACCTTTGTAGACCGTGTCCTTCTCTTCTAAAGCTCCGGGTCGTAGTCCACGCGACTCCACTAGGTTCTACTTGAGGGTTGAACGAACTTGCTCCGATGACCTTCATGCCGAAGATGATCCACCCGAAGTCCGCTAATCCAAGATACCTCTTCACTAAACTCTTTAGTGAAGGAAACACAATACACCAAAGCGCTAATCTAGTGTTGGATGGTGAAGTAGGGGTGTTGTTTGCTCGTTAGGGTTCTCACAAGCTCAAGGGTTCACAACTCATGTGAAAGATTGGGCTTGGAGGTAGAGGTGAAGAAGATGGAGAGAGCTAGAGAGCAACTCATCCCATGAGCTCTCAACTCAAGAAAAATAACTAAGTGTGGAATGATGGTAGAATGGCTCATCTATTATTTAAGCATACAATTTTTAACACTTAAAAATTGTAGCCATGTTTCAATAGTGCAAGCAAATGAATATAATATAGAATAAGCCATGATATGTCCATCCCTCCAAAGTCACCCCATTTTCCACCTTAATTTCTATTTTCTAAAAATAGAAATACCATGCCATGCTTCATATATATATATATATCACATATATATCACACACACACATATATATAAAGATAAGCATATAATTAGTGAGCAATAATATTAGTCAATACATAATTATATCAAATATAAATATATATCAACACTTGATTTAATAATTCGATAATATCATATATAACCGACTAATATCATTTATGTGTATATCACATTATCAAATCAGCACTTGATTCAATAATCTGGTTATATCACATATAACCAAACACATAACAAATTGCCGCCAGATTACAATACGGTATCTCATACTCGTATTTAATCAGGCCCCCGCACATATCAACTTATGTGCCTTATTTCGTTTCGCTTGAACTAGGAAACTTTTATGTGGGACTCTAAAGACTCGTCAATATGCCAGCAGTAGGTGATGATCACATTAGTCACCCACAAGCCGTCAGCGGTATTAGCTGGACGTAACGGCTACCCAGGTATTGAGCGATTAGAAGATCAATAAGCAAGCTTGTCCAAACTCCCATGAAGCCTATAGGTAACACTTACCGTACAGTCTGGTCTCTTCGTCTGATATGCCGCATATCGAGTCTGGGGGTGGAATCGTCAGACTCCAATAACTTGATAAGTCATGCCGATGTAAGGCCTATAACGGTATAAGAAACTACTGATAACACTTACCAGTAAATCTCATCAACAGCCCTGGCCAGGGACTTATTGTTATAGCCAATCGAGCATAGCGTAATATCAACTCCCTATACCAGGAGAGACAAAACCCCTCCTATCGCTCATTGCCTCCATGTGACTCGGGACTGTACATAAAATCCACCTGTTTGCACGACTCCTTTGAGCCGCGGTAGGGAGGAAATCAAGGCACAGTGGGAACCACACAAGTCTCTTTGACGATCTCGGATCTACAGACTAACCTATACCAGTGTCACTAGAGAATTGCTATCTGACAATAGGTATATTACCATCTAGGAGTTCTCAGCGAGTCCTGTTCGGTGTACCCATTCTCTAATGAGCACCTGTGTACAATATTTGATATCAAACACCAATGGATATGGGATCAACCATCGCCCCATACAAGGTCAAGAAACGTACACATTAGTCTACTCTGGAATATCGATGCCTTGTCTCGATATCCCCTCGACTAGGAACAATTGAAAGATGTGCTTGTCGACTACCCAGGTCCCAATAGTATGATCCGCATCATAGTCCTGATAGTCAACCCAACATCCTAAGGTCTTTATCAACATGTATATGAGAGACGGTATAATAATACCAGTGAACATGTTAAGATAAAGACAACCAGATAGCATACTATCATGTCGAGCAAGAAATTCCTCCATATATATGTCCAAGAATCTATTATATCATACAATAATGGCCTCTAGGGCATACATATCACCAACAATCTCCCACTTGCACTAAGGCCAGTTATTGTAGTATCTCATACCCAATATTCCAGAAAGTCTCTCGATTAGCATCTGGGGGAGGGCCTTGGTGAGTGGATCCGATGTGTTATCCTCTGTGTCAATTCTCCTGACCTCGATCTCCCAGAGATCTACTATCTCCCTGATCAGGTGATACCGCCTAAGAATATGTCTGGATCGCTGATGGGACCGGGGTTCCTAGGCCAAAACCACAGCTCCATTGTTATAACAATACACAGGTATTGGATGCTCAATAGTAGGAACCACACCAAGTTCAGCTATGAACTTGTTCATCCAGACAACCTCTTTGGCAGCATCGTTGGTAGCGATGTATTCAGCCTCCATCGTCGAGTCTGCTACGGTATCTAGCTTAGAACTCTTCCAACATATTGTCCCTTCACTGAGGGTGAAGACAAAACCCGATACCGACCAACTTTCGTCCTTATCAAGCTGGAAGCTCGAATCGGTAAATGACTCCACCTGGAATTCACTGATACCATACTGTAAGTCGATGTCGCGCACCCCACGTGTTCGCGGGGAGGCGGAAATTGCAAAAAAATGATTTTTACGGGCTTCGCAACATCGATTAGAACCAATGATCGACCATAAACCCTAGCTAGCAAACTACTTGAGGTTTAACTACCCGGATGAATGTTATTCCTCATAGTATCATGTCCTTCAGGTCTTATCATTGTCCTCCTCGTCATTGTAGGCTCCGAGGATCGAAACGGATCGAAGCTTCCTCGTCGGTTTTCTCGAGTCAAAGACGATCCACCCGAAAGTCTATAATCCGAGCTCCAACCTCAAATCCGAGGTAACTAGGGAACTAGCTTACTAAACTAGATGGCCTAGGTGATGTAGAGAAAGAAGATAGAGTGGTTTATCTCTTTGAACCCTAGGTTTCTCAACTCATGAGACTTTTAGGGTTTAGAGGAAGAAGAAGAAGACTTGAGGAAAACTTGGTGAAGAATGAAATAAAGAAAAGCTTGGCTGCCCTCCCCTTGAAAATAATGAACCATACTTATATTTTAAGAGATAAAATATCTAATCAAGTGAAATATCTCACAAATATCAACCATGGTTCAAAATATCTCAAGGGTGAGTCATGCATAATCTTTTGTCAACCTAATGAGTCATCCTCATCCAAAAAATATCCCCACCTCATTTCCTCATCTCATTTATGTTTAATTCATAAAAGAAATCAAACCCTAAATGATGTGTCCCTTTCTAGATGCTTTCCCGAATAATTACGAAGATGCCCCTCATCCGTATATACATACCCGCATCCGTATTCCGAAGAATATGAATACAAAGAGATGAAACAAATCTAACAATACAATACTAGGATCCGTCTTAAACTAAAGCCTACTAGTATTATCCACCCGATCATCATACATGCACAAATACACCTAAGTGATCGAAGCCCTGCCGTAAAACCATACGGCCTCTACATCTTTCGCCCGATGTAGGGAAACTCTCTATGTGGGACTCTAAAGACTCGACAATACGCTGGCAATGGGTTTAACCGCAAGCCGAAAGCGGTACTAGCTGCACGTAACGGCTACCCAGGTATCTGTCAATAAGAAGGCCGAAGAGCAAACTCATCCGAACTCCTACTGAGCCTGTATGTGATATTCTCTGTACAGTCCGGTCCGTTTGTCTAAGAGTATCGCATATCGGGCCTAGGGGGCGGTAATCGTTAGACCCCTAATAATGCAATAAGTCATGCCGGAGTGTATCCTAAAACACCATGGGAAACTACTCGAATACCTACCAGTAAATCTCGCTTGCCCTGACCAGGGACTTTGTGTAATGGCTCTCCGAACACAGTGCAATATCAACCCCTAATACCGGGAGAGACGAATCCTATCTAATTGCCACTGCCTTCAAGTGCTTCGGGACTGCACCCAACCACAACCTGTTTGCATGACTCCTTTGAGCCGTGGTAGGGTAGTAATCAAAGTACAGTGGGAACACACTCGAGGCGAAGTAGCAGTGTCAAGTCGATGGACTAAGCTGTACACATGTCACCTGGGAACCGCTACCCGACGATAGGTGTAATACCCACCAGCAGTCCTCGACGAGTCCTGTCCAGTGTACTCATAACCTAATGAGCACCAGCATACTATCTCCAGTACGACGTATTAATGGCTGTGGGACAGACCATCTCCCCTGTTGGGATGAGAAGCGTATACACTACTCTACTGATTAGCACGTTTTCACCGTGTCGTATTTAGAAAGAATTTGAAATAACCGCAATCAAAGACGGCATCGCGTGTAGCTAGCCGTGATGAGTACGGGTCATCCACAGGGAGATGGTGCGTTTTACGTTCTTGTTATGACGAGTTAATGCAAAGGGCAAAACGATTTGATTCTAACCTAAGTGTTTGTATATGCAAAGTATAAGTTTGTTAGGAATAGATAGGTTCGTGTAAGTTAGGGAAGTCCGTACTCAATCCTTTGTACCGAGCTTGACTATTGAAGCTAGAGTAATCGGCAACAACGTGGATTAGGGTTCTTAAGAACGGTATTTGTGAAATCCGGCTTATTGACCCTTGTCTGTCCGTTCTTGTCTTATGACTTTCGCCTCCGGCCAAATAGAACGCAACCGGTCACGGTTAGGGATCACCGATACCTTGGTAGGGTAGGATGCCTAACGGAGCGCTTGCGTATGGTTTGGGCGGAGTTCAATTAGCAAATATCGGGCAAAGGAAATGAGCAAATGGAATTCCTAACTTACATAACCATTCTTTTTCCTAACAACACCATTATTCACAAACCATCAAAACAACAAAAAAGAAAGTGCAAATAAAATGAAATAAAAGGAATAACAAAACATAGCAAGTAAGTAAATGGCAAGAATTAAATTGCAAGAAAGTAAAAGAGATAAAAAAATACTAAGAACCCAAAAGACCAAATGAAAGCTTTATTAATTCCAAATGATGATACAAACCTTGAGTTCAATAACCAAATCTTAAACTTGCAAGCTCAATGGAGAGGCTGCAAGATCAAGAGAAGGCAAGGAACTCAAGGCAACTACTATGTACAAAAATCAAAGAGAAAACTGTCACTCGCAATGTCAAAATCTATACAAAGTATATCAAGTATGAGTACCCTTCCCTTGCTCACTGATATGGTATTTATAGGCTCAATTCCTGAATAAATAACAATATAGCAGGACTGATGTGACTATAATAAATGACCATAAGAAAAATGGGGACGAATGGTGCTGAGGGGACCGGTGGCGCCGGCTTTTGGCGCGGTCTCGCCGGGCTAGGTCCGAGCTATTTGGCTCGTGTTGGTGTGGCGATCTAGTGTTCTCTCCACAATCCTACTGGTATTGTTTGATTTGTCTATATGAACTTAGTTATACTCAGCAGGCTTGGAAGGAAATTTGATGCTTTAAATCACATCACAACTTTTAGCATTTATTACACATCACCTCACTTGTGCCCACCATGTTCCATAGGCAGCCCAAACATGGTCCATGCACCAAAGAGTTATGTGCACACTCTTATTGTGTTGGACCAAAAATGTGTAGACTTTATTTGTTGCAAAAGAACTCTTTGGATATTGATAGGTTTGCAGTTCCGGTTGCAGTGTCGGCTCACAAATGTTATATCTGTGATTTTGAGTGTGTTTCCAATATTGTGTCACGGATACCTGTAATCTGTATTTACTGAGTAGACACTGGTTAATTGTACCGATATATAACAAAATAGATAATGAATGAGTGGTACTAAAATTTAGTTTTTTGAGATGAACAAATACCCCAAAACTTATCTTTTGCTTGTCCCGAGCAAAACAAAATCCTAACCTCACTTTTGCAGGGATCGCGATTGCACTGAGCTCGTGCAACAAGCCGTTAAACCTCTAGGTGTCCCTAGTAGGATGAGTGTTGTCTCCTGAGGGTTTTCAGCGGATTACACCCACAAAATCTCGTCAAGCTAGTTTCACATGTTAACGTCGATTCTACTCCTACAGTTTAGTATCTAGGTTAGAAATTCTATCATCATAAGTTAGAAATATTGAACCCTTATATTTCACGCCTCCTATTTATTCAACCTTAGATCCTATATGTTTTTACAGTTTATAAAGATCTCAGTTTCTCTTGAGTTTTCTTTCTAAAGTGCGGTCTCCAATGAGGGATTTTATCATCTTTACGGAAAACATAAGTCTTATTCTTTATTCTTATCCTTCCTCCAAACATCGATTGTATACCCTTAAGTGTGTGTAAAATTTCACCCTTACACTTAAGAATTCAATTCAAGCTATAGTACCCTTGCCCTAATACCTAATACTACTTCTTTTCGTTAATGATGGACGGTTTTACTTACACACCATGTAAGTCTATGTTACCCACCCCGGTAGTTAACGGGGAGGCGGAATAGGTAAAATCGAATTTTTCATAGCAAGGTAACATAGACAAGCCATAAGGATCTTTGCTAAACATTAACTAACAAACTAACCAGGAGTGTTAACTATTAGGTTAGATGATTATACCTCAAGCTACTAGTGTAGGGTGTTTTTCGTCATCCCATTGAGATGGGAATACGTGCGCGCTTGTCAGGCGTACTACAGATTCCTCCTGCCTAGGGTAGGCCGGGGTTTATTGATTGTGGGGATCCGAATCTCCGGCAGCCGCAGACTAAGCTGCCGTTAATTACCACTCGTCTTTGGGGCGAGGGAACCTCCGATTAACGGGTTAAACTGGTCATGAGAACTCAATGTGCAGTGTCGTGTTTTAGATGGGTTTTGGATATATCGGGGGCCCCGCAGAGTTTTTGGGAGGGACAGTGTTGTGTAGTGTGTGTATCTATACATATATACACATGTATACATATATATAAAAAAAAAAAAGGAAAAAGAGCCCAAAGGACGCGTGGGGCCAGCGCCTTGAGCGTTGTGCGCTTAGGTGCTATGCGCATAGGCGCTAGCGCGCCATATGTTCGACACGTGGACGTTGGGCGCTTGAGCGCTAGGCGCTCGAGCGCTAGCGCACCACGTGTCGACACGTGGGCGCTTGGCGCTTGAGCACTGGGCGCTTGAGCGCCGGGCGCTCGAGCGCGAGCGCGCCACGTGTCGACACGTGGGTGCTTGGCGCTTGAGCGTTGGGCGCTGGGTGCTCGAGAGCTAGCACGCCACGTGGGCGCTTGGCGCTCGAGTGCTAGCGCGCCACGTGTCGGCACGTGGGCGCTGGGCTCTAAGCGCTCGAGCGCTAGCGCGCCACGTGTCGGCACGTGGGCGCTGGGCGCTTGAGTGCTAGGCGCTCGAGCGCTAGCGCGCCACGTGTCGGCACGTGAGCGCTGGGCACTTGAGCGCAAGGCGCTCGGGCGCCGGTAAGAAAAAGGGGCTTTTAGCCCCAGAAACTCCCGAAGGAGAAATTAGAGTGGAGTTGAACTCCTAAGATGTTTTGAAGCTGATGAAGGGCTTCTTCTTTTTAGCCCTAGCTCTTCCCCAAAGTGGGGTTTCTGGAGATGGGCCTCCTTCTTCCTTCTCTGTTGGCAGTATCTTGAAGATCAAGAAGTATGAGATTTTAAAAATCTCTCCTTTCTGAGATCTGATGGCAGATCTGAGTTCCCCTTTGTGGGTTTTGTGGTGAAAAACTATTTTGTTTTATAAAAGGAAGAGTAAAACTCTTGATTTAATTCAAAAGAAAAAAAGAAGATTTTAGAACCTTGAGGAAGAAGGAGATCACCGATCTGGATTTTTTGGAGAGAGAAAAAGTTGTTGGGAAATTTTCATTATCTTTGCCTTTATAGGCTATACACTTTACATATAGCCCCTTGGGCTTTTCAAAATGGCATTTTTCCTATCACATGGCTTATGTGCCATTTCTTTTTGCACATAAACCATGAGCTTTATAAAAATTTGGCTTTATGCCCATTTTCTTACATTTATTCATAAAATAAACTAAAAGAAATACAACAAAATTATTTATTACAAAAATTTTATTTTGGCATGGGGGGGAGGCTGGCCGCTTCATGTTCGGGCTCGACCCGGGCATTGACCCACTTGACCTGGGCTTGGGCCCACTTGGTTTGGGGTTGACTTTGATTTTGACTTGGTCAACCGGGGTGCAAATTTTGACCCCAACAACTAGTCCTTCTTCTCCTTGTTGTGCTTGTCCTCGATGTGAGCTTCTTGGAGTGATGGTGGATGATGCCTCCTCACCGGCTTCTCCACGTCAAAGAAGATCCATCCGAAGGTCTCTACCTTGAGCTCCAACCTCTATAATGAAGTGACTAGGGTGCTTGGTGTGCTAAACTAAGAACCCTAGAGAGAGTAGAGATGGATTTTGGTGGTTTGGTCTCAATGGCCCTTGATTTTCAACTCATGAAACACTAGGGCTTGAGAGAGGAAGAACGAGAGAGCAACCAAGAGAGAGAGAGTGTTGTAAAAGATAATGAAGCGAAAGAGCACTCATATGAGGAAAAAGAATAATAATTTTAATTAGGATAATTGTGATTGTTCAATTGATTTGACCATTATTATGTCACAATTAATGCTAAGCAAAATATCTCTTGCTCAACAAAAATATCGAAGTCAACAATGGTCAACTAGTCAAACGGTCTAACCAATTAACCATGACACAATTAACTCTAATAAAATTTGTAAACAATTTCCTCCATCTCATTATGGTTTTAATCAAGTCAATGGTCAAAACCCTAATGAAGTGTCTCATTCTCTGCCTCTATCAACTGTATATACATACCCGAATCCGTGTTCCAAGAAACATGAATACAATGAGACTAAACCAATCCGAAATCAAATACTAGGATCCGGCTTAAACCAAAGCCCACTAGTATCAACTGCCCGAACACCAAACATGCATAAGTGCGCGTATGTGAACGAACCCTGTCGTAAAAACCATACGATCTCTACCTCGTTTTGCCCAAAGGCGAACAGCCCTCTGTGTGGGACTCTAAAGACCCGACACTATGCTGGCAGTGGGTTTAACCATAGGCCGCAAGCGGTACTAGCTGTACGTAACAGTCCCGTGGTAGATGTCGATAAGAAGGCCGATGAGGAAAACCCATCCGAACTCCTACTGAGCTTGAATGTGACAATCTCCGTACAGTCCGGTCTGTTCGTCTAAGAGTATCGCATATCAGGCTTAGGGGGCGGTAAACGTCAGTCCCCTAATAGCGGTATAAGCCGTGTCAGAGTGTAGTCTAAAACACAGTGAGAAACTACTGGAGTACCTACTAGTAAATCTCGCTTGCCCTGGCCAGGGACTTTGTGTAATGGCTTTCAAAACACAGCGCGATATCAACCCCCAATACCGGGAGAGACGAATCCTATCTAACCGCTACTGCCTCTAAGTGTTTCGGGACTCCACCCAACTACTACCTATTTGCACGAATCAATAGAGCCGTCGTAGGGTAGTAATCTAAGAACAGTGGGAACACTCTTGAGGCGAAGCAGCAGTGTCAAGTCAACGGACTAAGCTGTACTCATGTCACCTGGGAACTGCTACCTGACGATAGGTATAGTAACAACCAGCAGTTCCCGACTAGTCCTGTCTGGTGTACTTGTAACCTAACGAGCACCTGCATACTATCTCCAGTATGACGTACTAATGGATGTGGGACAGACCATCTTCCCTGCTGGGATGAGAAGCGTATACACTAGTCTACTCCGAAGTATCGATAATCCTACGACTAGGGACCAGTATAAGGACATGCTTGTAGATTACCCAACCCCCACTAGTGTAACTGCCATCACAAACGCTGGTAATCAAGCAAAGATTCTAAGGGCTCTACTAATATGTATAAGAGATATGTTAAAAGAAACACATGCACATATTGAAGTAGAAACAAACCAAGTAGCATACTATCATTTTGAGCAAGACTGTCAATACAACTGTGAATATCCCAAGCTTCCATTAAGTAATATACAATCCAGTATGATACAATAATGGCCTCTAGGGCATATACACTAACAATCTCCCACTGCATTAGGGCGATGTACTGGCATATCGCAGACCTATCATCTCGAATAGCCTCTCGAACTACATCTGAGGGATGGCCTTTATGAATGGATCCACAGTGTTGTCCTCTGTAGCTACCCTCCAAACCTCGATCTCCTGGTGATCCATGATCTCCCTGATCAGGTGATACCGCCTTAAGATGTGTCTGGACTTCTGATGGGACCTGGGTTCCTTTGCTAAAGCTATAACCCCATTGTTGTCACAATACAGAGGTATTGGATCAATAATGGATGGAACCACCTAAAGTTCTGTTAAGAACTTCCTCATCCAGAAAGCTTCTTTTGCGGCATCAGATGCTGCGATATACTCCGCTTCCATCGTCGAGTCAGCAACGCTGTCCTGCTTGGAACTCTTCCAACAGACCGTCCTTCCATTGAGGGTAAAGACATAACCCGATATGGACTTGGAGTCATCCTTATCACTCTGGAAGCTGGAGTCAGCAAAGGCCTCGATCTGGAGGTCTTTTCCTCCGTAAACCAAGAACATATCCTTAGTCCTTCTCAGGTACTTTAGAATGTTCTTTACTGCTGTCCAGTGCTTCTCCCCAGGGTTTGACTGATACCGGCTTACCACGCTCACTGTGTAAGCAACATCTGGTCTAGTACACAATATCGCATACATTATAGAGCCTACCGCAAAAGCGTAGGGTATAATAGACATGCGATCCCTTTCCAAATCAGTCTTGGGAGACATCTCTTTGGAGAGGGTGATTCCGTGACAAGCCGGTAAATTACCGTGCTTTGAATCTTCCATACTGAACCTTTTCAGTATGGTGTCGATGTACCTGGACTGCAAAAGTCCCAACATCCTTTGAGATCTATCACGATAGATCCGGATCCCCATAATGTAAGAGGTATCACCCAGGTCCTTCATGGAGAACCTGTATGACAAGAATCCTTTGACAGATTGTAGCATAGGAATGTTATTTCCTATCAAGAGAATGTCATCCACGTACAAGACAAGGAATACAACAGTTCGTGCTACAATCTTACTATAAATGCATGGCTCATCTGGATTTCTTATAAAGTCAAATTCTTTGGCTGTCTCATCAAAACAAATGTTCCAACTCCGCGATACCAGCTTTAGTCCATAAATGGACTTAAGCAACTTGCACACTTTCCCGCTGCTCCCACTTTGAATGAAACCCTCTGGCTGGTCCATATAAACACACTCTTCTAAATTTCCATTTAGAAAAGCGGTTTTTACCTCCATCTGCCACATCTCATAATCGTGGAAGACAGCAATGGCAAGAAGGATCCGAATGGATTTGAGCATAGCCACTGGAGAAAAGGTTTCGTCATAGTCTAAGCCAGGTCTTTGATGAAACCCTTTGCAACAAGTCTAGCCTTATAGATTTCAACTTGTCCATCTACACCAATATTTTTTTTTGAAGATCCATTTGCAGCCTACGGGTTTTACCCCTTCTGGACCAATGTCCAAAGTCCATACTTTGTTGGTGTACATGGACTCCATTTCGGTCCGCATTGCATCGAGCCATCTTACCGAGTCAGTGCTCTGAATGTCCTGCTGGAAGTTAGTCGGCTCATCATTATCAACGATGCAATCCTCTCTATCCCCGTCTACGAGAAAACCGTAGTATCTCTCAGGTGGATGAGACAACCTACTACTCCAACGGAGAGGTGCGGGAATGTCCTGTTCTTTTGAAACTTCTGGTTCCACCAAGCTGTAGGGTTCCTAGGCACTCTAATGAAGTCTCACAAGGCATCAACCATGCCAATTTCAAAAATTATGGGTGCCAAGAAACCCTTATACGGATCGTTGACTAGAAGTTTAGGCGAAAAGATAATCTAGTTAACTACTTAACTAAAAGTTAGATGCTACAACCTTTGTAGATCCGGTTCTCCACTTCCTTAGCTCCACGTGGGTGTCCTCTCGCTGTCCATCATGAATCCCGAACTCAATCGTCGGCTTCATCGGGGGAACGGGCGAGCTAGGTCGTCGGCTTCGTGTCAAAGACGATCTACGTCGAGGCATCACAAGTTCAAGCTCCGACTTCATAAAGTTGTGAAACTTGTGAAGAAAACACCCAAAACAACTTGGCAAGAGGTAGAGGGTGAAGAAATAGGAGGTGGGTTCACTTTAGAATTGGATTTCACTCACTTTTGCTCAAGTTGCCATTGATGGCATCTAGTTTTCTTTCTTGAAGAAGAAGGAGAAGATGAAGCTAGAATATGATAAGTATTTTCATAATAGAAAAATAAATCAATACTTATCATATCTTAACCAAGGTTAAGTGTAGAGAAAAGACCATGGTAAATGAGAAGGGTTAGGGTTAAGCTAGAAGACAAAATGGTTTCTTTAGTCAAAGCTTCATGAAGCTTCAACATGCTTCATGATAAAAAGAAACCATTATGTTTTCATTTATCCATTTATATAAATAAAGAATGGATAAATAAATGAGAGAATAAATCAAAACCCTAATTATCTACTTAACCATGGTTTAATTCTTTACACTTAACCATGTGAGCAAGTATCATCAAACATGATACAAACATGTGCACAAAAGTAAATCATATATAAAACTTGCACATCAAGTGAGAAAATCCATATAAAGTGAACCAATACTAGTTAATGCAAAGTAATATATCAAATATATAATTATACATTAAATCATTAAATCAACATTTGATTCAATGATCCGGTCATGTCGCACATAACCGACTAGTATTCATTGTATCGATTTATCGAATCAATGATTCGATAACTAGGTCATATCAAATATAACCTATCGAAACATTTATCGCGAGAATGAAATGCGGTATCACATACACGCATTATTCTCTCTCCCGCTCATATCTCATATGCGCTCCTATTTCATTTCGCTTGAGCCAGGAAACCTCTGTGTAGGACTCTAAAGACTCGTCAATACGCCGGTAGCAGATGATGATCATATCAAGCACTCACAAGCCGCAAGCGGTCTGCTAAACGTAACGGCCATCCGGGTATTGAGCGATCAGAAGATCGATGAGCTAGCCCGCTCACACTCCTGTGAATCCAACCAGTAACACTTACCGTACAGTCTGGTCTGTTCGTCTGATATGTCGCATATCAAGTCTAGGGGTGGTATACGTCAGACCCCAATAACCGATAAGTCATGCCGATGTGAGGCTCATAACGGGTCGAGAAACTACTGGTAACACTTACCAGCAAATCTCTGATCAGCCCTGGACAGGGACTTCCCTGTTACGGCCAATCGAGCACAGCGCAACATCAACCCCCAATACCGGGAAAGACGAAACCCCTCCTATCGCTCATTGCCTCCATGTGACTCGGGACTGTACCCAAAGACTACCTTTTTGCACGCCCTCATGGACGTGGTAAGGTGGAGATCAAAGCACAGTGGGAATCACACAAGACTCTATGACGATCTCGGGTCTACAGACTAACCTGCACAAGTGTCACCTGAGAACTGCCATTTGACGTGAGGTATAATACCATCTGGGAGTTCTCGGCGAGTCCGTCCAGTGTACCCAGTCTCCACTGAGCACCCGTACACCATCTCTGATGTCAAACACCAATGGATAT
Organism: Agapanthus africanus; assembly: GCA_030015575.1. Taxonomy (NCBI): domain Eukaryota; kingdom Viridiplantae; phylum Streptophyta; class Magnoliopsida; order Asparagales; family Amaryllidaceae; genus Agapanthus; species Agapanthus africanus. Next base: position 512,434,077 of record JASDDO010000024.1, on the reverse strand, counting down.
GGGATCATCCATCGCCCATCTCATGGGTCGAGAAGCTTATACGCTAGTCTACTCTGGTATATCGATGCCCTGTCTCGATACACCCACGACTAGGGACCTTGAAGGATGTACTTATGGACTACCATGTCCCCACTAGTATGATCTGCATCATAGTCCAGGTAGTCAAGTACACATCCTACGAGCTTTATCAACATGTAACTATAAGACAGTTTAAAGAGACTAGTGTACACGTTAAGATAAAGAGTAACCAGATAGCATACTATCATATCGAGCAAGAAAGTCATCTCTATATATGTCCAAGCATCCAATATAATATACATCATCTGTACAATACTGGCCTCTAGGGCATACATACAATTAACAATCTCCCACTTGCACTAGGGCCAGCTGCTGTAGTATTGCATACCGAGCATCCCGAAGAGTCTCTCAAACTGTATCTGGGGAATGGCCTTCGTGAGTGGATCCGCCGTGTTGTTCTTCGTGTCAACCCTCCTGACCTCGATCTCCCGGCGATCAACTATCTCCCGGATCAGGTGATACCGCCTCAGAATATGCCTGGATCGCTGATAGGACCTGGGTTCCTTGGCCAAAGCCACCGCTCCATTGTTATCGCAATACAAAGGTATTGGACGCTCAATGGATGGAACCACTCCAAGTTCAGTAATGAACTTCTTGATCCAGACAGACTCTTTGGCAGCATCGTTGGCAGCGATGTATTCAGCCTCCATCGTCGAGTCTGCCACGGTTTCCTGCTTGGAACTCTTCCATCTAACCGCCCCTCCGTAAAGGGTAAAGACAAAGCCCGACTGTGACTTAGAGTCGTCCTTATCACTCTGGAAGCTCGAATCGGTAAAGGACTCCACTTGAAGCTCTCCGTTACCATACACCAAGAACATATCTCTAGTCTTTCGTAAGTACTTGAGAATGTTCTTCGCAGCTGTCCAGTGACTCTCTCCAGGATCAGCTTGATACCTACTCAATACACTTAGTGAGTATGCTACATCGGGTCTGGTACATAGCATCGCATACATGATAGAGCCTACTGCCGAAGCATAGGGTATCCCTTGCATGCGAGCTCTCTCCAAATCAGTCTTGGGAGATATCTCTTTGGAGAGAGTGACTCCAGAGATCGTGGGCAAGTTCCCACGCTTGGACTCTTCCATACTAAACCTCTTTAGTATGGTGTCAATGTACCTGGATTGGGACAATCCCAAAATCCTTTTGGATCTATCTCTATAGATCCTGATTCCCAATATGCAGGAGGCATCACCAAGATCTTTCATTGAGAATCTTTATGATAAGAAGAGCTTGACCGATTGCAGCATAGGAATATCATTTCCTATCAAGAGTATGTCGTCCACGTACAATACGAGGAAGACAACCTTACTCCCTGCCACCTTCTTGTAAATACAATGGTCATCTGGGTTTTTGACGAAATCAAACTCTTTGATAACGATATCAAAGCAGATGTTCCAACTCCGCGATACTTTCTTTAATCCATAAATGGATTTAAGCAGCTTGCACACCTTGCCGCTGCTCCCACTGTCTACGAAGCCCTCTGGCTGAGTCATGTACACGCACTCTTCTAAATCACCATTTAGAAAGGCGGTCTTAACATCCATTTGCCAGATTTCGTAATCATGATATGCAGCGATGGCAAGCATGATACGGATGGATTTAAGCATAGCCACTGGAGAAAAGGTCTCGTCATAGTCCACACCTGGTCTTTGACGAAAACCCTTTGCTACAAGTCTAGCTTTGAAAGTCTCCACTTTCCCATCTACACCAAGTTTCTTCTTGAAGATCCACTTGCTCCCGATGGGTTTTACCCCTTCAGGAGCAACTTCCAAAGTCCATACTTTGTTGGTGTACATGGAATCCATCTCGGACCGCATAGCATCCAGCCATTTCACTGAGTCCCTACTCGTGATGGCCTGCTCGAAGCTAGTTGGGTCATCATCCTCCATGATGCAATCCTCGCTTCCACCGTCAATGAGAAAACCGTAGTATCTCTCAGGTGGACGAGAAACCCTACTAGATCGGTGGGGAGGCTGGGGTTCGTCGGGTACTACGGAATCCTCTGGTTCCACCAAATCTTCTGTTGTAGCTTCTGCAGCTGGAACCTCTTCCAGTTCTACCTCATGACCACTAATCTGTTTTTCAAGAAATTCCTTTTCTAAAAAGGTGGCATGCCGAGAAACAAACACTCTTTGTTCCTTAGGGTGGTAGAAGATATACCCTTGAGAATTCTTGGGATATCCTACAAATTTGCATAGAACAGACCGTGCCTCGAGTTTGTTCGGATTTTGTCGTTTGACATAGGCTGGACAACCCCATATCTTAACATAGTTAAGACTTGGTCTCTTCCCTTTCCATATCTCATATGGAGTGGTAGGCACAGATTTGGTGGAAACCATATTCAATAGATGTATGGCTGTCTCAAGCGCATACCCCCAGAAGGAAATAGGTAACTCAGCTGTGCTCATCATAGAGCGCACCATATCTAATAGGGTGCGGTTTCTCCGTTCTGATACACCGTTGTGCTGTGGTGTATATGGAGGAGTCAGCTGAGAGAGAATCCCATTCTCTTTTAGGAAGTCTAGAAATTCATTGCTCAAGTATTCACCTCCTCGATCAGATCGAAGGATTTTAATACTTTTTCCGGTTTGGTTCTCGACTTCTTGTTTATATTCTCTAAATTTCTCAAAAGATTCAGACTTGTGTCTTATTAAGTACACATGTCCGTATCTTGAGAGATCGTCAGTGAATGTAATGAAGTACGAAGAACCATTCCTGGCATGTATAGACATGGGACCACATACATCACTATGTATCAGTCCCAAGAGTTCGGTAACTCTTTCTCCGTGTCCCGTAAACGGAGTTTTGGTCATCTTGCCTTTGAGACATGACTGGCAAGTGTCATAAGATGAAAATTCGAATGGTTTCAAATATCCATCCTTATGCAACTTAGCCAGTCGTGTCGCATTGATGTGACCCAGTCTACAATGCCACAAGAAGGATTCGTTCAGTTCTGAACTCTTCCTCTTGTGTGTGTTTGTTATACTCAGAACTGTTGATTGGTTTAGAACATAAATGCCATTGCACAACGTGCCTGATCCAACCAACTTTTGGTTACGAAAAATGTTCATAACATTATCCTGTAATACAAAATTATATCCCTCTTTACTCAATAAAGAAACCGATATAATGTTGCATATCAGGTTCGGCATGTAATAACATTCGTTCAGAACCAATGTACTACCAGTTGGTAATATAAGGTGATATTCCCCGACAGTCTTAGCTGCAACAATTGCACCATTTCCAACTCTAATGTCTTTATCACCTTCTCCAAGTTCTCTACCTTTCCTAAGCCCATGTAACTGATTACATATATGGGATCCTGACCCGGTATCTAATACCCAGGACGTGGAGCAAATGGAGAAACGGTTCTTTGTAACGAACACACCCGAAGAAAATGCATCAACATGTACTTTCTTCAATCGGGTGGCATGGGAATCCTGGTATTCCCCTATATCCTGTTCATTTCTATAACTCTTATAAGAAAGAACGGAACCAACGTTCCCCAGCACAGTATAACATGCGGGTTCGGTCAATACATCCATATTATTATCTTCATTAGGGCATGAAATGGTCGCTACCTGGAGAGAGAGAGAAGAAAACACTTTAGCGTATGCTCGTGCAAGATCAGATTGGTTATTATCTTATCTAATCAGGATGGCTCCCACTGCTTTTTATCAAATCTTCCTTCAAATCCTAAAAGGAAAGACTAGCCGGGATTAATTACACACTATAAGTTCGCCAATCTTTCAGCCAGGCCAGTGTCGGTACTTTGAGGGAGGACCCCCGTGCTTTCGCACGAACCTAATTAATGTAAACCTCGTTTTCCCAGAGGCGTAACCTCGTTGACACCTTTCTAGAAACCTACTTGATCGGCTAATTGTAATGTGCAAAACTCTCCCAGGAGTAACTCTTACTCGCAGTGGGTATCGGGATCCAACTATCTCATAGAAGGTATGCAATCTCATTGCAAATTTCAACACTTGAAATTCCCGATAATACTTTTGCCCCTAGCGTGCTATGACCTTGACGAAAGCCAACAAACCACAGCCCGCTTGTCAAGTTCAACCCATACATTTCTTGACTGAATTAAACCCACCCGCACGACCCTTGACGAAAGCCAACAAAGCCGTACGACTACCCTAATCCAGTCGCATCATATGCAGCAGATAAACAGCACATAGCTACCGCACACTACACCTTGACGAAAGCCAACAAATGCAGCACGAATACTATATGTAACTTATCTGAAATGACGGAGGGCTACGCAGGTTTTTCTGAAAACCATGAGCGTAATGAACTTGATATCGTTGTAGAATCAAAATTAAGTTTTGAAATGGAGTGATTTCGAGGCTTTTCTAGTTTTGCTAAAGGGGTCACTCCCGGTGAAGGGATCGTCGGCCCTTTTCTCGTCGAATGAGGTGCGGGATATATCATATATATCACTGTGCAAAGCAAAACTCAAAAACAATCAAAAGCAAACCGAGTGTGTAGCATCTGCTAGTTATTGCTAAAGGAGTCACTCCCGGTGAAGGGATCTCGGTCCTTTCCTCATCGAATAAGGTGCAGGGTATATCATATATACCGCTATGCAAAGCAAGAACTGTAGCTACCTGTTTTGTTTAACATTTGATTCTACAACATCTTAGGTTTCTTTTCTTTCATTAATCACATTAATGAAGTCCCATCATTTAACTTAAACATCACAGATAAATACGACGTACACTTATGCCATCCGCATTCGCCTCGATGTCCCCTCGTGCACCGTTAGGTTAGGTAACTAACGACAGAGCAGGGCAGGGCTAGTGCGGGTGCAAAACATAAGTAACGTCTATATAATATATCATATATACTATATATATAGTATCTATCACAGAACATCACATGATCACATCACAGATATCGCAGCAGAAGAAACATATGAAACATTGGATATACTAGGACGTCCGTGTTTTGAATACGAGCCAGTATAAAATACGGATTCCACGGTCGTGATGAATAGCCAATCCCACACCCCTAGACCCCTACGAGAGCGGCAAGCAACCCTGCCAATTCTAGGGTTAGGAGACCCGGACTCGACTCCTCGAGTTGGTCTCCCACTGAACCCCAGAACCCGGTTACTTGTGCTCCCCTCCTTGGGTCTATCCTAATGCGGAAAAGTAAATAATATACAAAAGGTGACAACTTCCGCAACCTGGAAGTGCCCCAAATAAAAAGAATATTACATACAAGTTTTTACATGAATGAAAATGAAAAACACTCATCTCACATAAAAAAAACCCCGGCTATTCAAACACGACGATCCAATATAACATATCCAGCAACACATAACATCACATGTCATCAACGTAAGTAAATATGTCCATCCCAATTGTCGTTGACATATAGCAACGAAACCGGCGATATCACATATTACACTTACGGTCACAGAAAAGAAAGTGTAAAACTACAACAGTTGGAATCCGCAACCTCTTTAGACATCACATGCCTAATCAAATGAAATACTTAAACATCACATGCCTAACAAATATAAATCCCGCATTTTAGTCTCATTATCGAAAACTCTTTTCAATATCATGTGGGACTAAATTGCTAGATTTATAACATTCATTCAGTTATCTCATAACTGTTTGTGAATTCCAATTATTGTATCACATTCCAGATAAACAGAAAATGTTAAAGTTTCCGATCGAACAGTCGAATACCCAAGTTTTCCCATACAGCTCAACACATGAAATAAGTCTAACAACATTCAGTTCGTGCCTCAGTACCAACGGTCCAGCCGTAGAAGGGTCAAGCCAACGCCTCACATGTTGCACGCCGTACTGCCCCAAACCCGAAGGTTCAAAGGGCAGTTCAAGATGGTCACATAATCGAGTTAAGGTTTGTTGTCTTCTAGAGGGTCCATCGCGTTACTTGCACTACTTAGAACGTCGTTAAACTACGAAAAAATCCAACACTTGGAAATCTCCCGACAGGGGAAAAATTGGGTATTTATATCCGGTCGAACTTTTTAACATATTCTAAAAATTATCCGGAAATACACAAATGACGAAATTTGATAATCCGATCGAAATACCGAATCCCCAAAACAACCCTGAAAATTAAAACTCTGGAAAAAACATTAAAAATTCCCAGGAAAATCACCACTGGAAACTAAGAGTTACTGTGCAAAAAACTTTACATACTGTGGCCGTACGGCCGTGGAACCGCCGCATGAGCCTTGCTCATGCCGCGGAACCGCGGTGATAAAGTGGAATTAGGCTCACGAATTTCACAGTAAACCTTAGAATTTCCTGCTGATTTTTCTGCATATTTTTAATATCGAAAAACTCCAGATTTTGGAAAAAGTCCAGAGAGCATGTTTGGTTTAGGGTTTCGGGTTCGTTCGGGCTTCAAATTGCGTCTAGACTTCGCCTAAGGCTCTAGCTAGGCTCTGATACCACTGTAGGGTTTCTAGGCACTCTAATGAAGTCTCACAAGGCATCAACCATGCCAATTTCAAATATTATGGGTGCCGAGAAACCCTTATACGGATCGTTGACTAGAAGTTTAGGCGAAAAGATAATCTAGTTAACTACTTAACTAAAAGTTAGATGCCACAACCTTTGTAGATCCGGTTCTCCACTTCCTTAGCTCCATGTGGGTGTCCTCTCGCTGTCCATCATGAATCCCGAACTCAATCGTCGGCTTCATCGGAGAAACGGGCGAGCTAGGTCGTCGGCTTCGTGTCAAAGACGATCTACGTCGAGGCATCACAAGTTCAAGCTCCGACTTCACAAAGTTGTGAAACTTGTGAAGAAAACACCCAAAACAACTTGGCAAGAGGTAGAGGGTGAAGAAATAGGAGGTGGGTTCACTTTAGAATTGGATTTCACTCACTTTTGCTCAAGTTGCCATTGATGGCATCTAGTTTTCTTTCTTGAAGAAGAAGGAGAAGATGAAGCTAGAATATGATAAGTATTTTCATAATAGAAAAATAAATCAATACTTATCATATCTTAACCAAGGTTAAGTGTAGAGAAAAGACCATGGTAAATGAGAAGGGTTAGGGTTAAGCTAGAAGACAAAATGGTATTTTTAGTCAAAGCTTCATGAAGCTTCAACAAGCTTCATGATAAAAAGAAACCATTATGTTTTCATTTATCCATTTATATAAATAAAGAATGGATAAATAAATGAGAGAATAAATCAAAACCCTAATTATCTACTTAACCATGGTTTAATTCTTTACACTTAACCATGTGAGCAAGTATCATCAAACATGATACAAACATGTGCACAAAAGTAAATCATATATACAACTTGCACATCAAGTGAGAAAATCCATATAAAGTGAACCAATACTAGTTAATGCAAAGTAATATATCAAATATATAATTATACATTAAATCATTAAATCAACATTTGATTCAATGATCCGGTCATGTCGCACATAACCGACTAGTATTCAATGTATCGATTTATCGAATCAATGATTCGATAACTAGGTCATATCAAATATAACCAATCGAAACATTTATCGCGAGAATGAAATGCGGTATCACATACACGCATTATTCTCGCTCCCGCACATATCTCATATGCGCTCCTATTTCGTTTCGCTTGAGCCAGGAAACCTCTGTGTAGGACTCTAAAGACTCGTCAATACGCCGGTAGCAGATGATGATCATATCAAGCACCCACAAGCCGCAAGCGGTCTTCTAAACGTAACGGCCATCCGGGTATTGAGCGATCAGAAGATCGACGAGCTAGCCCGCTCACACTCCTGTGAATCCAACCAGTAACACTTACCGTACAGTCTGGTCTGTTCGTCTGATATGTCGCATATCAAGTCTAGGGGTGGTATACGTCAGACCCCAATAACCGATAAGTCGTGCCGATGTGAGGCTCATAACGGGTCGAGAAACTACTGGTAACACTTACCAGAAAATCTCTGATCAGCCCTGGCCAGGGACTTCCCTGTTACGGCCAATCGAGCACAGCGCAACATCAACCCCCAATACCGGGAGAGACGAAACCCCTCCTATCGCTCATTGCCTCCATGTGACTCGGGACTGTACCCAAAGACCACCGTTTTGCACGCCCTCATGGACGTGGTAAGGTGGAGATCAAAGCACAGTGGGAATCACACAAGACTCTATGACGATCTCGGGTCTATAGACTAACCTGCACAAGTGTCACCTGAGAACTGCCATCTGACGTGAGGTATAATACCATCTGGGAGTTCTCGGCGAGTCCGTCCAGTGTACCCAGTCTCCACTGAGCACCCGTACACCATCTCTGATGTCAAACACCAATGGATATGGGATCATCCATCGCCCATCTCATGGGTCGAGAAGCGTATACGCTAGTCTACTCTGGTATATCGATGCCCTGTCTCGATACACCCACGACTAGGGACCTTGAAGGATATACTTATGGACTACCATGTCCCCATTAGTATGATCTGCATCATAGTCCGGGTAGTCAAGTACACATCCTAAGGGCTTTATCAACATGTAACTATAAGACAGTTTAAAGAGACTAGTGTACATATTAAGATAAAGAGTAACCAGATAGCATACTATCATATCGAGCAAGAAAGTCATCTCTATATATGTCCAAGCATCCAATATAATATACATCATCTGTACAATACTGGCCTCTGGGGCATACATACAACTAACACAAGCTTTCTGTAACAGCTTATGGTTATGGAATTTCTTCCAGTTCTATTGCGCTCCCACTTATCTTATTTTCTAAAAATTCAGTTTCCAAGAAGGGGGCATGACGAGAAACAAAGACTTTTTGCTCCTCTGCGTAATAGAAAAAATACCCCTTGGAGTTCTTTGGGTATCTCACAAACTTACACTGTACCGAGCATGCCTCGAGTTTGTCCGCATGTTGCTTTTTAACAAAAGCTGGACATCTCCATATCTTAAAGTGTTTAAGACAGGGTTTCTTCCCACTCCACATCTGATATGGTGTGGTAGGCACTGACTTAGTAGGAACCTGGTTTAAAAGATATGCAGCTGATTCTAGTGCATACCCCCAGAAGGATCGCGGCAACTCAGCCTTACTCATCATTGAACGAACCATATCCAATAAGGTTCGGTTCCGTCTCTCTGATACACCGTTGTGTTGTGGCGTGTATGGAGGAGTAAGCTGAGAGAGAATTACATTGTCACGCCCCGCTTCCCAAAATACGGAATACGAGGGGTAGACAAGGCCAGCCATGCTCCTACGGTCAAGGAAGAGTCCTGCCGTAGTCACACTTCGGCTTCTAGCTTTTCATGGTAAACAGTAAATGATGCGCAGGTAATGGGAAAATGCAGTAACTGAAAGGAACAATGTAAAGACTGACCTGAAGTGGAACAAATGAAAGTAACTCGGGAAGGCGAGTCAAGAAGTCTGTGAAGCACGTCTAGCTCTGATCCAGGTTAAATCTTCTCCTCACACTGAGCATGCATACTCAGGTCGTCAGAGCGACACAATAGCAATATAATGTATATAATCAAGTAACAGTTCTAACAGTGGTGAAGGATATGAATAACAGTAAATCAATAACAGCATGAATATAAATGAGCAGAGATAAATGCAGCGGAGCAGTAAAGCAGTATAACGATATGTCACGTATGTCAAGACAGTATGGAATGAATGTAAATGACAGTAACCCTATCAGTCTCTAAGTCTCACTGCACAGGTCAATAAGCCTATCGTCAGTCCAAGTGTGAGAGTCAACCACTCGCGAGTGTCCTCCACCCAAGGGTAGAACCCAAGGGCAAGGGACCACGGGCCCAACATGTAACGAATGTATCACGGTGATATAGCACGTACCCTGTAAATCTCCATATAACTCCCTAAATATATAAGCCGGCATGGGACTCCCGAGATTCTGTTGAATTCACACTTGAACTACCCCACACCCCGAGGTCTACATCAAACGCTAACCATAACCCTAAATACTAATCGATCCGTGACAAGTCTGCGCGAGAACTGGAGGCAGGACCTCCATCAAGCACGTCCCGACTAATACCTAAGATAAATGGCAGTGTCGGATGCCTTATCTGTGACATCCGTGCAAGCACTTCCATAAGTGTCCCATACCACTTATAGTCACACGTACACGCATCCCACAGACGTCGACAATGCAATAGAAATAAAGGAACACTGATTGTGCACAAGTACGTATCACTTTCACTTAATCACGAATACACGAACACTGACGTACTTGCCACAATCATCACTAAAATCTAACACTGGGTAAATGCACGATGCCACTAGGTTATCAATACGATGATATGGGTATGATATGATGCGTGAACAAGTATATAGACGTGATGAGGATGTTATGAAACAGCATTCTTTCACTTGCACGATTTATCATGAAACATACGTATATAATTTGGCGAAACAATAAACAGGTAGTAATTAGTATGTTCAGTTATCCATCCTTGGAATTTCGTTTCAAGTCAATCGGGTTCCAGAATCAAAAGTTATAACCATTTCATTTTAAGCGCTCGCGGCTGGAAATCCAATTTCAGAATTAGGAATTCATTTCGCAACGCATTTTAACCCCAGTTGGGATCATAATTTAGCGACGCTACAGTTGGATGAATTCTAGGGTTTTCAGTAGTGTTTTCAACGCAACAAACAGATCTTCAATCGCGTCTGTACTTTAGCAGTTATAACCTATTTAATATCAACATGTCAATTCTGAATCTGCTGGGACTGTTATGTGTCCCGATCTATTAAATTACAGATTAAATATCAAACGGTAACGAAACAGAACGAAACCAAATGCGTTGTCTAGATAACAGAGTTATATACAATAAGAAGCGGAGTTCCGCAACCTAAGTGTTAAGGAAAACCAGTGGTACCAGTTACAGAACAGCAAGCAATACTTAGAGTCGCTCTGGACTGCAGTCCAGAGTCGCACTCCGATCCAATCTTCACCACAGTTTAAGTACAGGTATGTCTGGGAATTATTACAGGGTTAAAGTTCGTTGAGTTGGCTTCGATTTGAGCTCTCGAACGCACCATTCTAGTGTGTATATGATTTATGGTGAATTTAACGGTTTCCAGGTGCAATAAATTTACAGTTTTACAATTAAACTTGGAGGTAGTTGTTTTGGTCATAAACGATCAAACTATCCAGCGAAACTTGCACACATTGTTCATCACAGCAAGGGCCCAAGTAATAAATTAAGTTCCGTCAATTTAGAGATGTATTTTCTTTGGGGACACGCACCGAACAGGTACGGCACAAAATCAGTTAAACTTGTAACTCTAATAATCTATGTATTTAATGAGTTTAACTTAAGTAAAATAGCATGAAAGCAAGTAAAAACTTGCCTGGAGATGTCCCGGGGATGTACGGTGGCTGTGTCGTCACGAACGCGCGACACACGTGCGGCACGGCAACTTGAATTGGCTCGGACTCGTGTCTCGGCAGCGGCTCGCAGCTTGGTGTCGGGGTTCTGCTGTGAAGCTGGGCTCGCTCTGTTGGTATTATGCGGGTGCGACGGAGAGAGGCTGCATAGCTAGGGAGTGAGATGAGAGAGTGTGTTTGCAGTGAGAGAGAGAAGTAGAGATTGAGATCAGAGGAGGGGGTGAGTGAGAGAGAGAGAAGGCTGAGAGAGTGAGAGAGAGAGATTAGGCAGAGAAGGAGAGAGAGAGAGATTGAGAGAGAGAAAGAGGGGGCAGAGTGAGAGTTAGAGGGAGTTTTACAGAGGGAGAGAGAGAGAGTGAGCAGTGAGAACGAGAGAGAGACAGTGAGAGGGGGATCTGAGATTAGCGAGAGAGAGAGATCGATGGTGGTGCAAGGTATGGAGTTCGGCCGAGTTGCAGGTGGTGGTGCGGCGCTCAGGCGGTTGACGATGAGGCTCGAAGGTGGCGGAAGTGGAGGCAGGTGAGGTGTTGGCGGAGGTTGTAGCGAGGGCTTGGTTGAGGAGCAGCCATGGGGAGCTCGAGCTTAGCCCCGGAATAGAGGAAGTTCGGTTCTTGATGGTGGAGGTGAAAGGAGAAGAAGAGAGGGAGGTGAGGCGATTGTCGTGGTCGTCGTTGTCGGCGAGACAGGGGTTTGGAGAGAGGAGAGGAGGGAGCTGGAGGATGATCGAGAGTGTGAGGAGGGAGAGCGAGAGAGACGAGGAGGTGTAGAGGAGTGAGTGCGGTCGACGGTGTTGTTGTCGTGGGTCGCGAGGGATGTAGTGGGTGAGATGGCTGCCGTCGTCGTCGAAGATGGTTGCAGCGGGAGTGGGTTGAGAACGAAGGAGGGAGGAGGGAATGTGGGAAGTGAGGGAAAAGGATGGGGAGACGAGGGTGAGCAACGCGGTTGTAACGCTCGTCGTGCGTGATGAGCGCGACGTGGGCGCGGGCGAAGGAGGCGGCGCGAGAAGCGGATCGCGCGCGCAAACTAAGGAGGTAGCCGTTGTGAATTTGAGAAGGAGATGAACAGTGTGACGGGTCGGGTCGGGTTTGAGACGCGGGAGCGGGTGCGGGGAGTGGGCTGAGCGAATGGGCCAGAGAACAACAAAAAAATAAGAAAAAGGTTTGAGGAGAGAAACAGCATGGGCTGAGGGAAAAATTGATGGGAAAAAAAAGAGATTTTTAGATAATGAATTTTAGTGGATTGGGCTGGGGCTGAGTCGGGCCAGGGATTAAAAAAAAAAAGTGAATTTTATTAACAAAAGTGGGCTGGGTTATGCTTAAAGGAAAAAATGGGGTTTTAATAAAAATAAGTTAAGTTATAAAGAATGGCTTGGGGATTTGGCCTAACATTTAACATTTTGTTTTAAACTTGGCTAGGAAAATACTTAAAAATGAAATGGAGTTCTAGATCGAGATCGGGGTTTATATAAAAAGGGAAAAATAAGGGATTGGGATTATGGTTTGAGAAAGAAACGGGGTACAAATGATTGGGAGTTTAGGGTCTAAAGGAGTTCCCAAAATAAATAAACTAATAATTAATTATAAATAAAATTGAAATCTCATAAGTTAACGAGAACTCAAATATTGGTATAAAGAGGGCCGGGTGTTACATCATACCACCCTTATAAAAATTTCGTCCTCGAAATTTAAAGGAAACAATATAATAAGCGAAGAGTTAACATATCGAACACTAATACATGCTGATTTACTTTAAATGGTTAAACAAAATCTGAAGATACTTATATATATATAAGAACCATATACGAAAGATAGATCTAATCAGTATAATGTAGGAACACTGTAAGAGTAACTACAAGTATACGAGAATATAGGTAACAATGACGAACAATAATGATCAAAACGTATTCAATAAAAATGAAACCCAACATGGATATATACAAGTATATCAAAGGTAGTACGACAGGGAGATAAATTTAAGGTACAATCATTTATAATAGTAATCGTAGGCACGAAACCCGAAAATAAAATAACAAGAATGAAGTAGTGGAAATCTAGTCGGTAGGCTAAAACATGTTAGGATAATGCATCGTCAAATAGTTTCAAAATAGCTTAGAAAACTCATATAGTGAAAATAAAAAAAATATGGAACAAAATGTGCGCGGTTTAAGGTTGCGCTACTGAAAATGTGAATACTAATAATGCACTTAAAATACATAAAACAGAGAAATCAATAACACGTACTCTTTGATAAATTTAAGATAATGAAAACTAAATTTTGAATAATAGTGTCTCAAAATATATATGGGGTAATAGAGAAATCACCAAAAATGCATAGGCTAGCTAGGGTAAGGGTTTCAAGGAAATGTGGGTCATTCAAAGGTTGGAATGTGGCGGTTTTTAGGCTGAAGATCAAGGAGATTGGGATTGGATCAGCACAGGATGTAAGGGCGAACAACAAATGACTACAAGGGAAGAAGTATGGGTATGCTAGCGGTCGGTACAACATATGAATCAAGATGTGAAGGGTTAGCGAACTCGGAAGTTTCTCCAAAATTTTCCTTTCCCAGAAGGATCTCAACGGGCACAGTCGAGGGATGAAAGGTGGCTCATTCCAAGGATCAGGGTGCGGTACTCTCTAAACGACACGAGGGTGGAAACTATACCATGGGTATGGGTGGACAGTCAGGGAACCTCAGCAGAAAGATAAATGGATAGGGGCAATAAACAAACATCAAACGAACCAATAATCAAAAGGTTTAAGAAATCAGAAGATTCATTTCATTCAAGAAAATTTGAAACAAGACATTCTCAAGGACGATAAGTGGCCCTAAACTATACACATTTTATTTGGCCAGAAGGACAACATCAAAAGAAATCCCATCAGTCGCGGTTGTGGAGATTCAGCAGGTTGTGGTAGGCTCACGCACTCAGGCAGGGGCGTCCATTTCCATATCGCCTCGCAGGCATCGCCACTGGAAGTTCTTCAACAGCAGGGTCTTGATCTTCTGATTCTCCTTCCTCGAATGGAGCTTCTTCATCGAGGTCCGATTCCATCAGATTCTCTTCTTCTGGATTCTCTTCCATGGGATTTTCCTTCGCCGGTTCTTCCTCTATAGGGTTCTCTTCAGGATCTTCTTCTTCTTCTTAGTCGGAATTAGTTATCACCTTAAACTCTGGGGCGGCTACTCCTTCGTCCTCTGAATCGTTGTTTCCGAAATTGATTTGGGGACCATTGATCTCATCGTCAGAACTCATCAGTGTGCGGTCTAGGGAAACGCAAGATTGCGCATCTTCATCCAAATGCGGCACTGCTCCCGGGTGGGCCATGTTATGGAAAGAAAGGTCATGATTAAACAACGGAATACATCAAGAAGAATAGTTAAGTGTACGAAGTATAGAAAGATATGCGGTTGCAGGAACTGAAAATCGGGATAGAAACGCTGTGGTCACGAATAATATGAATAAGGAGAAAACAAGAGGATAATACATATATTATGATTCAAATTTTATTGCATTAAATCAAAAGTTCAGTGGATACAAGGTTTCAAACTGAAAGAAATATTCACAAAAAGATAACAACATTAATGCTGAAAGTAGATAATCATGAAAAATCCTTCTTCGACTACTATAACGTTGCATTTCCGTCGCGTGAGTTGAATCCTGCATTTGATCCGCCTTATCGTCGAAGTCCGAACTACGCGGCAATTCTCACTCAGCAGAAGTGGGGAGTGTGGACGAGTTTCTTCCTTGCAGTTCTTTCCTTTCTGGGCAGCCGTTGATGAGGTGTTTGTTGGAACCGCATATCAGACATTTCCCTTGAGCACGGCGACAATCCCTCTGAAGGTGTCCTGGCCTCTTACAATATCCACAGCAAGGATTCTTCTGATGCTTCTGTTGACGCTTCATCTTCTTCTCCTTTCCTCGTCCAATAGGGATCCCTTTATGATAGAAGACTCCCGCTGGGGTCTGACTCACCTGTCTTCTCATTCCTTCAGCTAATAAGTCGTTTGTTCGGTCCTGGGCTTCCTTTAAACCTTGCAGTACTCTAAGGATCTCAACAGTCTGAATCTGGGGAGCGGATAAAGATGAAGAGTTGTTGGAAGACATGATCCTGAAACAACAGTTTCGAGAATGATATGAGTCACACGCTAAATGAATCAAAATATGGAATGGATAGGACAAGGATTCAAGAATATCAAAGATGCTGAATTCATTATAAGTGGGGAATCAACTGTATGACTTTAAGTCACTTGATTAGAGTACGGTGGTGCAATTGCAACCACGTAACCTTGTCAAGTCACCCGAAACCATAGCGAATGAATAGCTGAACACACGATATGAATATGGATCAAGAGTGACAAGTTTACAACCTAGACCGAGTGATGTCTCAGATTGCCAAACTAAACACGGAAAACTGCAATCCCAAACGATGCAAAACCTGGCTGCTCTGATACCAACTAAACCATGTCACGCCCCGCTTCCCAAAATACGGAATACGAGGGGTAGACAAGGCCAGCCATGCTCCTACGGTCAAGGAAGAGTCCTGCCGTAGTCACACTTCGGCTTCTAGCTTTTCATGGTAAACAGTAAATGATGCGCAGGTAATGGGAAAATGCAGTAACTGAAAGGAACAATGTAAAGACTGACCTGAAGTGGAACAAATGAAAGTAACTCGGGAAGGCGAGTCAAGAAGTCTGTGAAGCACGTCTAGCTCTGATCCAGGTTAAATCTTCTCCTCACACTGAGCATGCATACTCAGGTCGTCAGAGCGACACAATAGCAATATAATGTATATAATCAAGTAACAGTTCTAACAGTGGTGAAGGATATGAATAACAGTAAATCAATAACAGCATGAATATAAATGAGCAGAGATAAATGCAGCGGAGCAGTAAAGCAGTATAACGATATGTCACGTATGTCAAGACAGTATGGAATGAATGTAAATGACAGTAACCCTATCAGTCTCTAAGTCTCACTGCACAGGTCAATAAGCCTATCGTCAGTCCAAGTGTGAGAGTCAACCACTCGCGAGTGTCCTCCACCCAAGGGTAGAACCCAAGGGCAAGGGACCACGGGCCCAACATGTAACGAATGTATCACGGTGATATAGCACGTACCCTGTAAATCTCCATATAACTCCCTAAATATATAAGCCGGCATGGGACTCCCGAGATTCTGTTGAATTCACACTTGAACTACCCCACACCCCGAGGTCTACATCAAACGCTAACCATAACCCTAAATACTAATCGATCCGTGACAAGTCTGCGCGAGAACTGGAGGCAGGACCTCCATCAAGCACGTCCCGACTAATACCTAAGATAAATGGCAGTGTCGGATGCCTTATCTGTGACATCCGTGCAAGCACTTCCATAAGTGTCCCATACCACTTATAGTCACACGTACACGCATCCCACAGACGTCGACAATGCAATAGAAATAAAGGAACACTGATTGTGCACAAGTACGTATCACTTTCACTTAATCACGAATACACGAACACTGACGTACTTGCCACAATCATCACTAAAATCTAACACTGGGTAAATGCACGATGCCACTAGGTTATCAATACGATGATATGGGTATGATATGATGCGTGAACAAGTATATAGACGTGATGAGGATGTTATGAAACAGCATTCTTTCACTTGCACGATTTATCATGAAACATACGTATATAATTTGGCGAAACAATAAACAGGTAGTAATTAGTATGTTCAGTTATCCATCCTTGGAATTTCGTTTCAAGTCAATCGGGTTCCAGAATCAAAAGTTATAACCATTTCATTTTAAGCGCTCGCGGCTGGAAATCCAATTTCAGAATTAGGAATTCATTTCGCAACGCATTTTAACCCCAGTTGGGATCATAATTTAGCGACGCTACAGTTGGATGAATTCTAGGGTTTTCAGTAGTGTTTTCAACGCAACAAACAGATCTTCAATCGCGTCTGTACTTTAGCAGTTATAACCTATTTAATATCAACATGTCAATTCTGAATCTGCTGGGACTGTTATGTGTCCCGATCTATTAAATTACAGATTAAATATCAAACGGTAACGAAACAGAACGAAACCAAATGCGTTGTCTAGATAACAGAGTTATATACAATAAGAAGCGGAGTTCCGCAACCTAAGTGTTAAGGAAAACCAGTGGTACCAGTTACAGAACAGCAAGCAATACTTAGAGTCGCTCTGGACTGCAGTCCAGAGTCGCACTCCGATCCAATCTTCACCACAGTTTAAGTACAGGTATGTCTGGGAATTATTACAGGGTTAAAGTTCGTTGAGTTGGCTTCGATTTGAGCTCTCGAACGCACCATTCTAGTGTGTATATGATTTATGGTGAATTTAACGGTTTCCAGGTGCAATAAATTTACAGTTTTACAATTAAACTTGGGGGTAGTTGTTTTGGTCATAAACGATCAAACTATCCAGCGAAACTTGCACACATTGTTCATCACAGCAAGGGCCCAAGTAATAAATTAAGTTCCGTCAATTTAGAGATGTATTTTCTTTGGGGACACGCACCGAACAGGTACGGCACAAAATCAGTTAAACTTGTAACTCTAATAATCTATGTATTTAATGAGTTTAACTTAAGTAAAATAGCATGAAAGCAAGTAAAAACTTGCCTGGAGATGTCCCGGGGATGTACGGTGGCTGTGTCGTCACGAACGCGCGACACACGTGCGGCACGGCAACTTGAATTGGCTCGGACTCGTGTCTCGGCAGCGGCTCGCAGCTTGGTGTCGGGGTTCTGCTGTGAAGCTGGGCTCGCTCTGTTGGTATTATGCGGGTGCGACGGAGAGAGGCTGCATAGCTAGGGAGTGAGATGAGAGAGTGTGTTTGCAGTGAGAGAGAGAAGTAGAGATTGAGATCAGAGGAGGGGGTGAGTGAGAGAGAGAGAAGGCTGAGAGAGTGAGAGAGAGAGATTAGGCAGAGAAGGAGAGAGAGAGAGATTGAGAGAGAGAAAGAGGGGGCAGAGTGAGAGTTAGAGGGAGTTTTACAGAGGGAGAGAGAGAGAGTGAGCAGTGAGAACGAGAGAGAGACAGTGAGAGGGGGATCTGAGATTAGCGAGAGAGAGAGATCGATGGTGGTGCAAGGTATGGAGTTCGGCCGAGTTGCAGGTGGTGGTGCGGCGCTCAGGCGGTTGACGATGAGGCTCGAAGGTGGCGGAAGTGGAGGCAGGTGAGGTGTTGGCGGAGGTTGTAGCGAGGGCTTGGTTGAGGAGCAGCCATGGGGAGCTCGAGCTTAGCCCCGGAATAGAGGAAGTTCGGTTCTTGATGGTGGAGGTGAAAGGAGAAGAAGAGAGGGAGGTGAGGCGATTGTCGTGGTCGTCGTTGTCGGCGAGACAGGGGTTTGGAGAGAGGAGAGGAGGGAGCTGGAGGATGATCGAGAGTGTGAGGAGGGAGAGCGAGAGAGACGAGGAGGTGTAGAGGAGTGAGTGCGGTCGACGGTGTTGTTGTCGTGGGTCGCGAGGGATGTAGTGGGTGAGATGGCTGCCGTCGTCGTCGAAGATGGTTGCAGCGGGAGTGGGTTGAGAACGAAGGAGGGAGGAGGGAATGTGGGAAGTGAGGGAAAAGGATGGGGAGACGAGGGTGAGCAACGCGGTTGTAACGCTCGTCGTGCGTGATGAGCGCGACGTGGGCGCGGGCGAAGGAGGCGGCGCGAGAAGCGGATCGCGCGCGCAAACTAAGGAGGTAGCCGTTGTGAATTTGAGAAGGAGATGAACAGTGTGACGGGTCGGGTCGGGTTCGAGACGCGGGAGCGGGTGCGGGGAGTGGGCTGAGCGAATGGGCCAGAGAACAACAAAAAAATAAGAAAAAGGTTTGAGGAGAGAAACAGCATGGGCTGAGGGAAAAATTGATGGGAAAAAAAAGAGATTTTTAGATAATGAATTTTAGTGGATTGGGCTGGGGCTGAGTCGGGCCAGGGATTAAAAAAAAAAAGTGAATTTTATTAACAAAAGTGGGCTGGGTTATGCTTAAAGGAAAAAATGGGGTTTTAATAAAAATAAGTTAAGTTATAAAGAATGGCTTGGGGATTTGGCCTAACATTTAACATTTTGTTTTAAACTTGGCTAGGAAAATACTTAAAAATGAAATGGAGTTCTAGATCGAGATCGGGGTTTATATAAAAAGGGAAAAATAAGGGATTGGGATTATGGTTTGAGAAAGAAACGGGGTACAAATGATTGGGAGTTTAGGGTCTAAAGGAGTTCCCAAAATAAATAAACTAATAATTAATTATAAATAAAATTGAAATCTCATAAGTTAACGAGAACTCAAATATTGGTATAAAGAGGGCCGGGTGTTACATACATTCTCTTTTAGGTAATCCAGGAACTCGGCACTCAAGTATTCATCATCTCGATCAGATCTCAGTGTCTTGATACTTTTGCCTGTTTGTTTTTCTACTTCATTCTTGTATTCCCGGAATTTTCCAAAGGCTTCAGATTTATGCTTCATTAAGAAGACATGTCCATACCTTGAAAAATCATCCGTAAAAGTAATGAAGTAAGAATAACCACTTCGCGCATATGTAGACATTAGACCACACACATCACTGTGTATGAGTCCCAAGAGCTCGCTCTCTCTCACTCCGTGTCCAGTGAACGGAGTCTTTGTCATCTTTCCCATGAGACAAGATTGACAAGTTGCATAAGACTGATATTCGAACGGATCCAAATATCCTTCTTTATGTAACTTCATCAATTGTGTTTCATTGATGTGACCCTGTCTACAATACCATAAGAAAGCCTGATTTAGTTCCGGAGTCTTTCTTTTAAGTGTGTTCTGGACATTGAAAATTTGTAGTTGATTTAATACCTATATACCGTTGTTTAGAGTACCTGACCCAATCAGACTATGATTAAGGTGGATGTTTATGACATCGCTTACAAATGTAAAATCATAACCTTCTTTCGATAACAAAGATACTGAAATGATATTACAAGTCAAACTAGGTACAAAAAAACAATTGCGCAAAACCAAAATATGTCCACTCGTCAACCCAAGGTGATATTCCCCTACGGACACAACATCCACGCTCGCTCCGTTAGCAACCATGAGGGTCATATCACTGGTCTTCAGAACTCTACGGCTTCTCAGTGCCTGCAAAGAATTGCATATATGAGATCCTGATCCGGTATCCAATACCCAGGAAATAGAGTTGATTGACAGACAATTTTCAATTACAAACACACCTGAAGCCGAAGCCACAACTTGCCTCGGGTCCTGGTTCTTGGCCTTCCAAGCCTTGTAATCTTTCTTCTAATAGCCCTTTTTGTGACAGTAGAAGCATTCTTCCTTCCCTACTGTCTGCCCTGCCACTTTTGCTTTTCCCTTGGCTTCCACCTTACTAATACCGCCTCTCGGTTTGGTAGGGGCCTTCTTCTTCTTTCCTTTGTCTTTCGCCTTGGACCTAGAAGAGGAAGTATCACCAACAAACATAGCGGGTATTTCTCTGGCTTTCTGCAGGGTGCCCTCTGCACTCCTCAACATGTTGAGGAGTTCCAGAAGTTCAACTTCTTTACCATGAATATTAAAATTCAAGATAAACTGGGCGTAGGTGGAAGGAAGGGACTGGAGAATCAAGCTTGTGTACAGCTCGTTCTCTAACGTGGTTTCGAGGTCCACGAGCTCTTCAATGTAGCCAATCATCTTAAGGACGTGTTCCCCTACAGATGATCCGACAGCCAACCTCGCCTGAAATAATTTCTTCGAGGTCTCGTATCTTGCGATATGAGATTGCTCTCCATATAATTCTTTGGTATGGAGGAATATGGATTCAAGATCCATATTCTCGTGCCGCCTCTGGTGTTCATTGTCCATGGAGGCCAGCACGAGGCATTTGGCTTTCACGCTATCAATCTCCCAGGTCTTACGGATTTCCTTATCCGCGACACTGGATTTTGGACCTGGAACGGTGGGGGCTTTAGTAGTAAGCAGATACCCCAATTTGTCATAAGTGATTACCATCTTGACATTCCTGAACCAATCTTTATAGTTTGGCCCTGTCAATATGTTTTTATCTAATAATAACTTAAGGCCCGTCATGTTTGATCGCTGCAATTAGGAGAGAGAGAAGAAACACTTTAGCATGATGCTCTTATAAGTTTAGAGTGGTTTTTATTTTATCTAAACAGGATGTCTCCCACTGTTTCTCGAATCCTTTCTCAAACCATAAAAGAAGAATTAGTCAGGATTAATCTCACCGTACAATACTTGCTTAACCGTTCGGCCAGGCCAGTGTCGGTACTTCAAGGGAGGTTTTACGACGCTTTCGCGAAGTTCCTTAATTAAATAAGCTCTTTTCCCTTGGGGCATAGCCCCGCTAACACCTTTCTAGACATCTACTTGGTTTATAGCATTGATCGTTAAGTGAAAAAATCTCCCGAGGAGTAGCATATACTCACAGTAGGATCGGGATCCAAATATCATCGTGTGATAATGCTGAAGGAATCCTACCAACATTATCAAACTCCAAATGGTATGCAACACTAGCAAGTTTCAGTTTCTTTAGAAACTCCCGATGTGGATTTTTGCCCCACGTTCTTATGACCTTGACTAAGGCCAACAAATCATAAGTCACATGTCAAGTTCTACCAGTCATTATTCAGGTTAATTTGAACCCAGCCATACACACCCTTGACTAAGGCCAACAAAGTAGTTTGACTGTTCCAAACGAACGCATCTACCTATGTAACATATGAATACCCAGTAGGTACCAATCACTATCCTTGACTAAGGCCAACAAACACAGCTTGAATACTATTGAATAGTCATATGAAATGACGGAGGGTTACGAATGGTTTTGGCGAAACCGTGAACGTAGTGAACTTGATATAATCAAAGGAACTTGATAGCTTTTAAAATGAATGGTTTAGGCTCCACATTTTAAAAGTTTTGCTATTTTGGAAAAAACTGAGTGGTTTAAAATTTTTTCCAACGATTCAACTTTGGTTTGTTTGCTTAGCATTAATATAATGCATTCCCATCAATTAATCCTACCATTGCAGAAAACAACGAAAATATAACGTACGCTTATGCCATCCGCATTCGCCACGGGGCCCCGTAATCACCCGTTAGGTTACTTAACTAACGACAGAGAGGGGGCTGGACTTGCACGGATATAAAACATAAGCAACGTCTACTAGATATCATATATAGATATATATATTCGTCAGATGCAATGATAGTCATTCCAGATCACAGATGAGCACATTGGATATACTAGGAATCCGCGTTTCGTTTGAGCCTGTAACGAAAGACGGATTATACGGTCATGATGAATAGCCAAACCCCACCTTAGACCCCTACGGGTGCGGCAAACTACCCGCCAAATACCCGAAGTGAAGCAACCTCCCTCAACAAAGTGAGTAGGCCACTCAGCACTTCAAAGTACCCGGTAGTTTGTGCACCCCATCTTGGGTCTATCCTAGGAGCAGAAAACAGTAAAAGAAATAATATACAATGGTGGCTACAACCTCAACCCGGATGTGCGACCATAAAATAATATTATATCAATTTACAATTTACATCAAATGAAAGATCAAAGACACCCATATCACAACCCCAGCTATTCATACACGACAATCCGACAAGTTCATATACACAAACCAACATCACAGATCACAGATATGTGCAACCCCCACTAATCGACGTATAACGATTAGCAGACGTTCAACACATATAACACATCACATATATAATCTGATTAGCTAAAGTTCATAGAATTTCAATCAATAACTACATTTGAATCTACTCCAAGTATAACACTGTACATAAAAATTCCTGAGCAGAAACAAAATATCCCAGAAAACAAAAAACAACTACAGAGAGCACCGGAAAAAATTTGGACCAACTCGGAGTCGACTCGGCCGCGGATCTGCGGCAGAACGCATGGTTCGGCCGCGGTTCCGCGGTGGTCTAGATGATTTAAGCGCCTAAATTTCTTCAGTGTTCATCAAAAATCCTGTACGTATTTTTCAGGACTCTGAAATAATTTTTAGACCAGTTTTAAAAATCGACAGAAAAGGCAAGTTTTGCTCGTATTTTCGGGATTTTTCTGTGATCGAAGTTCTAAAGGGTTTGCTAACAAGTTAGTTATAGTTTAGCCTTGCTATGATACCACTGTAAGTCTATGTTACCCATCCCGGTAGTTAACGGGGAGGCGGAATAGGTAAAAATCGAATTTTTCATAGCAAGGTAACATAGACAAG
Source organism: Agapanthus africanus (assembly GCA_030015575.1). Classification (NCBI taxonomy): domain Eukaryota; kingdom Viridiplantae; phylum Streptophyta; class Magnoliopsida; order Asparagales; family Amaryllidaceae; genus Agapanthus; species Agapanthus africanus. The sequence goes on along the minus strand of JASDDO010000024.1, from coordinate 512,410,397 downwards.
CCATAAGGATCTTTGCTAAACATTAACAAACAAACTAACTAGGAGTGCTAACTACTAGGTTAGATGATTATACCTCAAGCTACTAGTCCTTCTTCTCCTTGTTGTGCTTGTCCTCGATGTGAGCTCCTTAGAGTGATGGTGGATGATGCCTCCTCACCGGCTTCTCCACGTTAAAGAAGATCCACCCGAAGGTCTCTATCTTGAGCTCCAACCTCTATTATGAAGTGACTAAGGTGCCTTGTGTGCTAAACTAAGAACCCTAGAGTGAGCAGAGAAGGATTTTGGTGGTTTGGTCTCAAAGGCTCTTGATTTTCAACTCATGAAACACTAGGACTTGAGAGAGGAAGAAGGAGAGAGAAACCATGAGAGAGAGTGTTGTAAAATATAATGAAAAGAGAGAGAGAGAGAGAGAGCTCATATGAGGAAAAAGAATAATAATTTTAATTAGGATAATTGTGATGGTTCATTTGATTTGACTATTATCATGTCATAATTAATGCTAAGCAAAATATCTCTTGCTCAACAAAAATATCTAAGTCAACAATGGTCAACTAGTCAAACGGTCAAACCAATTAACCATGACACAATTAACTCTAATAAAATTAGTAAACAATTTCCTCCATCTCATTGTGGTTTTAATCAAATCAATGGTAAAAACCCTAATGAGGTGTCTCCTTCTCTGCCTCTATCAACTGTATATACATACCCGCATCCGTGTTCCGAGAAACACGAATACAATGAGACTAAACCAATTCAAAATCAAATACTAGGATTTGGCTTAAACCAAAGCCCACTTGTATCAACTTCCCGAACACCAAACATGCACAATTGCGCGTATGTGAACGAACCCTATCGTAAAAACCATACGACCTCTACCTTGTTTTACCCAAAGATGAACAACCCTCTGTGTGGGACTCTAAAGACTCAACACTACGCTGGCAGTTGGTTTAACCACAGGCTGCAAGCGGTACTAGCTGTACTTAACGGTCCCCAGGTAGATGTCGATAAGAAGGACGATGAGAAAAACCCATCCGAACTCCTACTGGGCCTGAATGTGACAATCTCCGTACAGTCCGGTCTGTTCGTCTAAGAGTATCGCATATCGGGCCTATAGGGCGGTAAACGTCTGTCCCCTAATAGCGGTATAAGTCTTGTCGGAGTGTAGTCCAAAACACCGTGAGAAACTACTGGAGTACCTAACAGTAAATCTCTCTTGCCCTGGCCAGGGACTTTGTGTAATGGCTTTCCAAACACAGCGCGATATCAACCCCCAATACCGGAAGAGACGAATCCTATCTAACCGCCACTGCCTCAAAGTGCTTCGGGATTCCACCCAACCACTACCTGTTTGCATGACTCAATAGAGCCGTGGTAGGGTAGTAATCTAAGAACAGTGGGAACACACTTGAGGCAAAGCAGCAGTGTCAAGTCAACGGACTAAGCTGTACTCATGTCATCTGGGAACTGCTACCTGATGATAGGTATAGTACCAACCAGCAGTTCTCGACGAGTCCTGTCCGGTGTACTCGTAACCTAACGAGCACCTGCATACTATCTCCAGTACGACGTACTAATGGCTGTGGGACAGACCATCTCCCCTGCTGGGATGAGTAGCGTATACACTAGTCTACTCCGGAGTATCGATGCCCCGTCTCGATAATCGTACGACTAGTGACCTGTATAAGGATGTGCTTGTAGATTACCCAGCCCCCACTAGTGTGACTGCCATCACAACGCTGGTAATCAAGCAAAGATCCTAAGGGCTCTACTAATATGTATAAGCGATATGTTAAAAGAAACACATGCATATATTGAAGTAGAAACAAACCAAATAACATACTACCATTTTGAGCAAGACTGTCAATACTACTGTAATATCCCAAACTTCCATTAAGTAATATACAATCCCGTATGATACAATAATGGCCTCTAGGGCATTTACACTAGCAGACCTTTCATGCGACTATTAATGCTTCTTGAGGCATTAATAGCCGATTACTGAATGTGTGAGCTTAAAGCGTAAATAGCTGTTTCCAGGTATTGACTTTATTTATATTTTTTTTTCTTTTTTTTGCTTTATTTTTCTTTTTCAAGATCGGATATATTTTTTAAAGATGCTCTTTTGGTGGTTAGCTTTAAATACCGTTTTTTCTTTCATACTAGGTTTTCAGGCAAGAGTATTTCTAGGTATCCTCTACTATCCCAGGTTTCAAGGTGCGTGTATGTGCAGTTTATAGATTATATACTTTCTAAATTTGGACTTAAGAATAGAAGCTATTTTTCAGACTTATCCTTCAGTAAAGCTTTCAATAATTTCCCTTCATCTTGACTTAACTTAAGAACTGAACTCAAGATTACCTATTTCTATACAAAAAACTGCAAAGACGTATAATTACCAAGCTTAAACAGAAGGACAGTTATTTTTAGGGCTTTCAATTCCTAAGCCTAGGATTTAGTTATTTCTAACGTATCAAATAGACTTTCGGAATAAAAATCTAAGTTACCATATTAGCTAACTTGACGACAAAGTTTTTATATTTTTTGTAAAAATTTTCGATTTTTATGGGTTTTCAAATAAGTATGCAAATGCAAAATATACACATGAATGCGAAGGTAGAAATCTTACCGAGCACACCCCCAAACTTAAACTTGACAGTGCCCTCACTGTCAGGCTACACCAAGAGGTTCAAAATTGTCGGCGCTCCCTTATTTTTCTTTATTTTATAAAAAAAAAAAGCAAACCAAAAATATATACACAAAAAGATCCCCCCAAACTTAAGTGAAATAATGTTGCTACTGTTTAAGCATTAATGTTTAGAGTTAGGGGGGAGAGAACAGTATTAATTTATACATGGTCTTACACAAGTTAGCACCAACCATTCAAAAATTTTATCGTGATAATGTGCAGGTTGGTGAAAGAATGCGGAGAGGAAAGAAATGGAGAATACGCGAGACCGTATGGAGATAGAAGCGGGATACGGTCTCGGTGGAGGAGAAGAATGGCAGAGGGGAGAAAGAAATAGAATACGAACTTGAGGGTGGAAATGGAGTGAATAAATTTGTACAATTTGTAACAACCAATGTGTAAAAAGCGATTGTACTGATCTATCAACCCGTTGAGAATTGGGGTCAAACCTCTTAAGATTCGTGAGAAAATATGGGTAGACCGAGCTTGGTAAACCAGACACAAGAAAAGAAGGTAATACGGTGTCTTGCGAGGTGGGAACGATGGAATGGATGGAGGGAAGTGATTGAGGAAGGGTATCAGTTAAAGGTTCTGGAGGGTGTACACAGTCAGTGAAAGGGACATGATGAATTGGAAAATCTGACTCATTAAGTAAAACTGGTTCATCCTCAAAAATATCCTCAAAATTCTTCTCAAAAATTAGCTCATCCATGCATTTATCATCATCAATATCAAGACGCATATGGAGTTCAGGAAAAACAGTTAATGACTAAGTGTCACGACCCACAGGGTACGGAACGTGACTGGCACTTAAGTTACGAAACGTCTCAAGACGTCCGTAAAATAAGTAAGCCAAAGCCCAGAAATCAAAACCAAATAAGCAGAAGAGTTAAGGAAAACCAATCAATTGAAAGCGAGTTTATCAAATAAGTCATATCAAGCCTTTTTAAAAGCAATGTCCAATTTTTCCGAAAATTTCGACAGAGTCACCTTTGTAAATACTGGCCCCCAAAATGGGTACAATAAGAATATATATAAGTATAAAAAAAAGGCATCCCCAAGCGGGAGCTAGCTCTTCGCCACAAGACGGTCACAAATCCCACGCAATATAAATCATTAATATGCAAGATAAGCAAAAAAAGGCATAAGTAAAACATCATGTCGACTCAAGTGAGCTCGACCCCAAAATACAGCATAAAAGCCCATAAATCTCACAGTCTAGTCTCTAGGTCAATATACAACAATACTGGTAGATACAGTAGATGGAGTACTCTAGATATAAAGAATATACAAGGTGGTACAAAATAATAATACAACGCACCTACGAGAAAAAGCCTCGAGTCCAGGCAAAAGAGGCAAAAGAAACAAGTGCGCCCTCCGCTACTATGCTGACGGAGCGGACCTGCAAAAGATTGTGGCACAACGGGGGTGAGTTGCCAACTCGTGAGTAATAAATAACATCTATAGAGGCTATCGCAAGTATGCACACAAGCATCCTAGCATCTATAATACAGGTATGGCAGGATATACTAGCAGGTATGTATGCAACAAGAATATACTAGCAGGTATGTATGCAATATGAATATACTAGCAGGTATGTATGCAATATGAATCAACTCGTGATCTGCATGTGTAAGTATAAAAAATCATCTTTTTCCTTTAGGAATCTCTTTTGAAATATCAGCACAATACCAATAGAATCAACCAGAATCCGTGTCCAGCAACGACACCTCAAAACTGTCTCAAATCTCATATTTCCATATCGTAGTATCTCTGGCCTCAGCTGTCCGACTGACCCATCTCAAATAACAATATCTCATCATCTCGCGGCCACAGTCGGTATCCTATGGATATCCGCCATGCCAAAACAGTCACCGGTAGGTAATCCATCCCCTGCCAGGCTCAACGCCATCATCTGCGATCCTCTTATCCCGAGGTACCTTACCGGGCCCACCATGTACCCGAGACGGTTCATCCAACTCCTCGAAACGGGTCTCAAAAATCACAGCAAACTGATGGTGGACGACACTTACATCAGTAGAAAACCGTAACTTTTCATATTTTAAAAGATAATAAGTTTGTAAATCTTGCGGATTTCCCCCGAAATCCAGAAATATCATAAAATCTCAAGAAACCATCATGGATGCATATGTCAATGATAATGAATGCATATGGTATCAATGTTCAGGTTGCAATGTATGATTAATAAGTAGGCGTGAACAAATGATATAATGATATACATGCACATGAGTAGCAATTCTACAATTTTATTTTAAAGATTTATTGCAATAGTACATGTTTAAGTATCAAATATGGTGACAATATTCTAGATTATAAGTTATCTAGTGTCATGGCATGGCAATTACCAGGGCGTGTGTGTACTCATGAATAGTGCTCGTGCTGCATATAAAAACCCTAGCAATGGTGCAGGTGTCCTACAGAATGGGTTCGCATATGTATGACAATATAAAGCATGGTTGTAGCACGATGTTACGCAAGCATTTACTCCTAATTACTAATATCGCTAAAAATCTTTAAACTATTTAAACTATCGGGCGACTTGCGCCATCCAAATGATAGTCCCCCGTAGATATTACATCTACTCGCCGGAATCCCCACCTAGCTATGTCCAATCACCGCCTTTCCTTTTCGTGCCGCGTACGAAGTCTCCGCGACCGAACCTGGAATTTGCACCAATACCAAACATAAGGTTACATATCATGAAACGACGCAAATCCCAAACGAAAATATCAATGTTCACGAGTTAGGCACAACGTGCACAAGGTGCGCGGAACACACCCGAAAATCACAAAAACTAACTATAATCGTTGTTTTGGGGCGCCCGGCAAAACTAAAACCCGAACACACAAAACTCCGCACTCACACATCCTAAATGTCATAGGCTATGCTAAAAAATTTCATCAAGATATCACAAATACATCACCACAATATTTTTATAAAAACTAGTAAGCACAAAGACTTCCAAATTCGTGCAAATTTCGCAGATTTGCGATAAAGTGCATACAATATCGCGCAAACACCCAAGTTAACCATAGATAGCCACTACACAAATTTTCAACACATTAACCATGCTTCAAAACCTATTTTCCACAAGCAAACTCTTTCTTGATTTTTATCAATAGCAATTGCAATCAAAATCCATACTAGAAAAACTTAAACTAACACTAATTTAAAACCCAATAGCAAGTTAACCTCTTAGATTTAGGTTAGCAAAACACTAGATAGCAAAATAAATTAATTAACCTAATAATGGTTTTCTAAACCCTAATTAAAATTCAAAACATGAACTAAAAAAAACTAGATTAGAAATTAACACTAATATTTACACTAAAACAACTCAATGAAGGAAATCTAACCAAAAGAATCTAAATGGGTAAGGATTATACCACAAGATCTAAAGATCTAGCAAGAAAAGTTGCCTCCCAAGATGCCTCCTAGCATCCAAAATCCAAGCTAGAGTGGCTAAGAAGAATGGATGAAAGATGGGCTTGAAATTTTGAGGTTTGATTTGGATTTTTTGGAGCAATTATTGATGAAATTTGATGGAAGAAGAGGGGAGATTTGGGGCTGTTTTTTTTTCTGCAGGAATTTCAGCAGCGAGGGAGTGGGGAGAGGTGTGGGGAAGTTGGGGAAAAAAAGTCCAAGTCAACCCTCTCATATTACCGTAATACCCTTACCTTATATATATATATATATATATATATATATATATATATATATACACATACATATATATCCATTTTTAACCCATTTCCTCACATGATTTAAAGTAAAAAAGTGGGAAAGAAAATTCTTGGGCTGCTATGGATAGGGCCGGCCATGGGAGTGAGAGGAGTGTGTGAGAGATTTTACAAAAAAATTCTATGCAAAAAGACCCCCCACGATACCATATTTGCAAGTTTTAGTTCAAAATAATTATATTTTTGTTTTCCATAATAAAAGCCAATTAAGACTTGAAATAAAATACAAAAAAATTATATTACAACTAGATTTTAATTAACATGATTTTAAAGATTAAAATTAGCCCATTTAAATTTGTATTTATCGCTAATTTAATGTATTTTTACAGGCTTAAAATAATATTAAAAATTGAAAAATTAGGGAAAATTTTTAAATGATCAGATATTTATAAGTAACTCATTAGTTACTAAAAACTAGAAATTATCTATCCAAATTAGGTATAATTAGGTCTAAACTGTAAAATTACAAAAAAGACGATTTACGGAAAAATACCAAATTTTCACCGATTTTCGGGAAAACACCAAAATGACTTTTCAAGGCGTTACAATCTTCCCCCCTTAAAGAAATTCAGTCCTTGAATTTAAAAATATAGCTACGCGTACCTTCAAAGAGATGGGGATATTTCTTCCTCATCTCGTCTTCGGTCTCCCAGGTGACCTCCTCGCTGCTCGGGCCACGCCAAAGGACCTTGACGGTCGGTATAACTTTCGATCTCAATTTCTTCACCTGCCGATCCAGGATGACCACCGGCTGCTCTGCAAAAGAAAGGTCGCGCTCTAGCTGGACTGTCGGGTGCTGAATCCCATGCGAAGGGTCGTGAAGGTACTTGCGGAGCATCGAAACATGGAAGACGGGGTGAACATCAGGAAAGCTAGGTGGAAGAGCCAAACGATATGCAACTGCGCCGACATGCTCGAAAATCTCGAAGGGACCCACAAATCTGGGACTAAGCTTTCCTTTTTGCCCAAATCGCATCACGCCCTTCATCGGAGAGACCCTCAGAAAAACATGATCGCCAACAGCGAACTCTAGCCTGCGACGGCGCTTGTCTGCATATGATTTCTGCCTACTCTGAGCCGCTCTCATTCGGTCTCGAATCAACTGTATCTTCGCTGTCATCTCCTCAACAAGCTGCGGCCCCAATATACTGCTCTCGCTGAGCTCTGTCCAACAGACGGGCGATCTGCATCTCTTCCCATACAATGCCTCCAAATGTGCCATCTGAATAGTATCCTGGAAGCTGTTGTTGTAGGAGAACTCCACTAAGGGTAAATGATGATCCCAGCTACCTTCGAAGTCTAAAACGCACGCTCGGAGCATGTCCTCAAGAGTCTGAATAGTCCGCTCTGACTGGCCGTCGGTCTGCGGATGAAATGCCGTGCTGAAACTCAAACGGGTGCCCAATGCCTCCTGAAGTCGCTGCCATAGTCGGCTGGTAAACTGGGTGCCTCTGTCGGACACGATACACGTCGGGACTCCATGCAGTCGTACAATCTCGTCGATGTATATTTGGGCCTACTGAGCAAAACCGAAAGTCGTTTTCACTGGCAGGAAGTGAGCCGCTTTCGTCAATCGATCCATGATCATCCAAATGGAGTCGTACCCTCGACTGCTCCTGGGTAGACCCACAATGAAGTCTATAGAAATCTGCTCCCACTTCCACTCCGGAATGGGCAAAGGCTGCAACTCTCCTGCTGGCTTCTGGTGCTCGGCCTTGACTTGCTGACAAGTCAGGCATCTCGATACGAAGTCTGTGACGTCCCTCTTCATCCCGTCCTACAATTAGACATCTAGCAAATCGCGGTACATCTTGGTGGAACCCGGATGAACGCTGTATGTCAATCTAAGCGCCTCCTCAAGAATCTCACGTCGTAGTCCCTCAGAATCTGGTACGCACAATCGAGTCCCAAATCGCAGTACTCCCTGATCATCGATCACAAACTCGGAATATCTGCCCTGCCTAATCTGCTCCATGATCCCTGAAAGACGGTCATCGCTGGGCTGTGCCTCTCGAATACGGTCAAGTAACTGCGGACATACACGAACATGCGCAAGCTGTCCCCCTGTCGGAGTGAACTCGAACTCAACTCGGCTGTCGCATAAAATCTGCCAATCTGCTGACGACTGCCTCTGTACGGTGCGCAAACAAGATAGATTACCCCCGGGCGTCCTACTCAAAGCATCCGCCACTACACTAGCCTTGCCCTGGTGGTACAAGATCTCGCAATCGTAGTCCTTCACCAGCTCCATCCAACGGCGATGTCTGAGATTCAGGTCTCGCTGCTGAAGTATATACTTTAAGCTCTTATGATCAGTGAATATCTGGCACGACTCGCCGTATAGGTAATGTCGCCAGATCTTAAGTGCAAAGACCACTGCAGCCATCTCCAAATCATGAGTGGGGTAGTTCTGTTCATGTTTCTTCAACTGCCGTGAAGCATACGCGATCACCCTGTCATGCTGCATCAATACGCACCCTAGCCCCACTCGTGAAGCGTCACAATAGACCACAAATCCGCCTGATCCTGACGGCAAAGATAATACCGGCGCCGTAGTCAAACAAGTCCGTAGCTGCTGAAAACTGTGCTCGCACTCCTCCGTCTAAACAAAAGGAACTCCCTTCTGGGTCAATCCGGTCAAAGGTGCAGCAATACGGGAGAAATCCTGAACGAATCGCCTGTAGTAGCCAGCCAAGCCTAGGAAACTACGGATCTCCGTAACTGATGTCGGTCTGGGCCACTGCTGGAAAACCTCGATCTTCTTCGGGTCCACACATATGCCATCTCTCGTAATCACGTGGCCTAAGAAACCAACGCTGTCCAGCCAGAATGCACACTTGGAGAACTTTGTGAACAGCTGGTGCTCCCTCAATGTTTGCAACGTAATCCGCAAGTGCTGTTCGTGCTCCTCTCGGCTCCAGGAATACCCCAAAATATCGTCGATGAACACGATAATGGACAAGTCGAGATACGGCCTGAATATACGGTTCATCAAATCCATGAATACTGCTGGGGCGTTGGTGAGTCCGAACGACATCACTAAAAACTTATAGTGGCCGTAGCGCGTGCGGAAAGCTGTCCTCGGTATATCCTCCTGTCGAACTCGCAGCTGATGGTATCTTGATCGCAAGTCGATCCTCGAAAAATATCCCGCACCCTGAAGCTGGTCGAACAAATCATCAATGCGTGGTAAGGGATACCTGTTCCGCACGGTAACTTTGTTCAGCTGGCGGTAGTCGATACACAAACACAAACTGCCGTCTTTCTTCTTGACGAACAGGACAGGAGCACCCCATGGGGAAACACTAGGTCGAATAAGCCCCTTATCTAACAAATCCTGCAACTGATCCTTCAGCTCTCGAAGCTCCGCTGGGGCCATCCGATAAGGCGGTATAGAAATAGGCCCCGAGCCGGGAATCAAGTCAATGCAGAACTCCACATCGCGCTCAGGCGGTAGCCCAGGCAGCTCATTAGGGAAAACATCAGGGAACTCACAAACAACTGGGACCTGGTCCAACGGAACCTCTGCAGCCCGAGTATCACAGACATAAGCTAAGAATCCCTGACATCCCCTCCGTAGTAGCCGACCAGCGCGAAGAGACGAAATCAAGCTGGGAAGGGTGACACTGCGGTCTCCCTGAATAACAAGGACTGGCTCTCCCGGAAAGCTAAATCTGACTGCCTTCTCACGGCAGTCCACAGAAGCATAACAAGTGTCTAGCCAATCCATGTCCAGAAGCACATCAAAGTCCAACATATCGAGGAGAATCAAATCTACCAATGAATCCCTCTCCCCGATACGAACGAAACACAAAACGAGCGATAAACGACTCGCCTACCGGAGTAATAACAACAAGCGGCTGATCTAACGACGACGACTCACGGCCCAACATCGGTGAAAAGTGTGTAGAGACGTACGAATGTGTGGAACGTGGGTCGAACAATACCCGTGCATCGAAAGAACAATTTGGCAAGGTACCTGTCACAACGGCATTGGATAGCTGCGCATCCTGCGGTGTCAAGGCGAAAACTCGGGCCAGTCCCCCACCAATAGCTGGCTGTCCTCGGCCTCGGCCTCCTCGTCCTCTCTGAATAGGACCGCCGCGTCCATGGCCTCTGGGTGCATCGAACTGTCGGGGAGCATCGCCTGTGGTAGGAAGTAGGGCTCTCTGAGGAGGGGGTGGTGATGGTGGTAGGGTCACATGTGGAACTGTCGCCGCTCCTTGTCGTCTCGCCGGACAGTCTCTGATACGATGATGCAGGCTACCACACCAAAAACATCCTAACCATGGCTGCTGATCGTATGGGTGAAGGCGATACAACTGGCCCCTAAAGAATCCACCATGGCCTCTGGGAACCCTCCTAGGTGCTAACATATCAGTGTGAATCCGACTCGGTCTTGAAACGACCGCAAGGGGAGTAATATCCGATCTCTGCGCTCGATTGACCTCTACTAAGGATTCCACTATCTATCGTAACTCCTGCATACCTCCCATCATCTGTCGTAGCTCCTCCATACCAGACTCTAGCCTGTCCATGCGGCCTGGGGAATGCGGATCAGTCTGTCCCTGAGTTGTAGGTACGCCACCCTGCTCGGTCCTCGTCTCGGACGAGCCTGCTCGGATCTTATCTCGGGCGGCAGCCCTTTGCGCTCTAATAGCCTTCGGCGGCATAGTGGTTGGTACAGGAAACAGGATAATAAGAACAGTGCAATAGAATCATAGGATACACGGAATTGAAGAAGGAATTTCAAGCAAGTATATGCTAAAGTCACTTAGGCGGAGTACCGTATCGCAAGTATGCCGCGGACATACGCACGCTACGTTACCCTGCTTAAGTCACTTACTCCATCTACTAAGGGTCATCCTACACTCAAAAAGGTAAAACCTATCGCTCTGATACCAACTTTGTCACGACCCGCAGGGAACGGAACGTGACTGGCACTTAAGTTACGAAACGTCTCAAGACGTCCGTAAAATAAGTAAGCCAAAGCCCAGAAATCAAAACCAAATAAGCATAAGAGTGAAGGAAAAACCAATCAATTGAAAGCGAGTTTATCAAATAAGTCATATCAAGCCTTTTTAAAAGCAATGTCCAATTTTTCCGAAAATTTCGGCAGAGTCTCCTTTGTAAATACTGGCCCCCAAAATGGGTACAACAAGAATATATATAAATACAACAAAAAGGCATTCCCAAGCGGGAGCTAGCTCTTCGCCACAAGGCGGTCACAAATCCCACGCAATATAAATCAGCAATATGCAAAATAAGCATAAAAAGGCATAAGTAAAACATCAAGTCGACTCAAGTGAGCTCGACCCCAAAATACAGCATAAAAGCCAATAAATCTCACAGTCTAGACTCTAGTTCAATATACAACAATACTGGTAGATACAGTAGATGGAGTACTCTAGATACAAAGAATATACAAGGTGGTACAAAATAATAATACAACCCACCTACGAGCAAAAGCCTCGAGTCCAGGCAAAAGAGGCAAAAGAGGCAAGTGCTCCCTCCGCTACTGTGCTGACGGAGCGGACCTGCAAAAGACTGTGGCACAACGGGGGTGAGTTGCCAACTCGTGAGTAATAAATAACATCTATAGAGGCTATCGCAAGCATGCACACAAGCATCCTAGCATCTATAATACAGGTATGGCAGGATATACTAGCTGGTATGTATGCAACAAGAATATACTAGCAGGTATGTATGCAAAATGAATATACTAGCAGGTATGTATGCAATATGAATCAACTCGTGATCTGCATGTGTAAGTATAAGAAATCATCTTTTTCCTTTAGGAATCTCTTTTGAAATATCAGCATAATACCAATAGAATCAACCAGAATCCGTGTCCAGCAACGACACCTCAAAACTGTCTCAAATCTCATATTTCCATATCGTAGTATCTCTGACCTCAGCCGTCCGGCGGACCCATCTCAAATATCAATATCTCATCATCTCGCGGCCACGGTCGGTATCCTATGGATATCCGCCGTACCAAAACAGTCACCGGTAGGTAATCCATCCCTTGCCAGGCTCAACGCCATCATCTGCGATCCTCTTGCCCCGGGGTACCTTACCGGGCCCACCATGTACCCGAGATGGTTCATCCAACTCCTCGAAACGGGTCTCGAAAATCACAGCAAACTCATGGTGGGCGACACTTACATCACTAGAAAACCGCAACTTTTCATATTTTAAAAGATAATAAGTTTGTAAATCTTGCGGCTTTCTCCCGAAATCCAGAAATATCATAAAATCTCAAGAAACCATCATGGATGCATATGTCAATGATAATGAATGCATATGGTATCAATGTTCAGGTTGCAATGTATGATTAATAACTAGGCGTGAACAAATGATATAATGATATACATGCACATGAGTAGCAATTCTACAATTTTATTTTAAAGATTTATTGCAATAGTACAGATTTAAGTATCAAATATGGTGACAATATTCTATATTATAAGTTATCTAGTGTCATGGCATGGCAATTACCAGGGCGTGTGTGAACGCATGAATAGTGCTCGTGCTGCATATAAAAACCCTGGCAATGGTGCGGGTGTCCTATATAATGGGTTCGCATATGTATGACAATATAAAGCATGGATGTAGCAAGATATTACGCAAGCATTTACTCCTAATTACTAATATCGCTAAAAATCTTTAAACTGCTTAAACTATCGGGCGACTTGCGCCATCCAAACGATAGTCCTCCGTAGATATTACATCGACTCACCGGAATCCCCAGCTAGCTATGTCCAATCACCGCCTTTTCTTTTCGTGCCGCATCCGAAGTCTCCGCGACCGAACCTGGAATTTGCACCAATACCAAACATAAGGTTACATATCATGAAACGACGCAAATCCCAAATGAAAATATCAATGTTCACGAGTTAGGCACAACGTGCACAAGGTGCGCGGAACACACCCGAAAATCACAAAAACTAACTATAATCGTCGTTTTGGGGCGCCCGGCAAAACTAAAACCGGAACACACAAAATTCCGCACTCACACATCCTAAATGTCATAGGATATGCTAAAAAATGTCATCAAGATATCACAAATACATCATCACAATATTTTAATAAAAACTAGTAAGCACAAAGACTTCCAAATTCGTGCAAAATTCGCGGATTTGCGATAAAGTGCATACAACATCGCGCAAACACCCAAGTTAACCATAGATAGCCACTACACAAATTTTCGACACATTAACCGTGCTTCAAAACCTATTTTCCACAAGCAAACCCTTTCTTGATTTTTATCAATAGCAATTGCAATCAAAATCCGTACTAGAAAAACTTAAGCTAACACTAATTTGAAACCCAATAGCAAGTTAACCTCTTAGATTTCGGTTAGCAAAATACTAGATAGCAAAATAAATTAATTAATCTAATAATGGTTTTCTAAACCCTAATTAAAATTCAAGCCATGAACTAAAAAAAACTAGATTAGAAATTAACACTAATATTTACACTAAAACAACTCAATGAAGGAAATCTAACCAAAAGAATCTAAATGGGTAAGGATTATACCACAAGATCTAAAGATCTAGCAAGAAAAGTTGCCTCCCAAGATGCCTCCTAGCATCCAAGATCCAAGCAAGAGTGGCTAAGAAGAATGGATGAAGGATGGGCTTGAAATTTTGAGGTTTGATTTGGATTTTTTGGAGCAATTTTTGATGAAATTTGATGGAAGAAGATGGGAGATTTGGGACTGTTTTTTTTCTGCAGGAATTTCAGCAGTGAGGGAGTGGGGAGAGGTGTGAGAAAGTTGGGGAAAAAAGTCCAAGTCAACCCTCTCATATTACCATAATACCCTTACCTTATAAATATATATATATATATATATATATCCATTTTTAACCCATTTCCTCACATGATTTAAAGTCAAAAAGTGGGAAAGAAAATTCTTGGGCTGCTATGGGTAGGGCCGGCCATGGGAGTGAGAGGTGTGTGTGAGAGATTTTACAAAAAAATTCTATGCAAAAAGACCCCCCAGAATACCATATTTGCAAGTTTTAGTTCAAAATAATTATATTTTTGTTTTCCATAATAAAAACCAATTAAAACTTAAAATAAAATACAAAAAAATTATATTACAACTAGATTTTAATTAACATGATTTTAAAGATTAAAATTAGCCCATTTAAATTTGTATTTATTGCTAATTTAATGTATTTTTATAGGCTTAAAATAATATTAAAAATTGAAAAAGTAGGGAAATTTTTTAAATGATCAGTAATTTATAAGTAACTCATTAGCTACTAAAAAGTAGCAATTACCTATCCAAATTAGGTATAATTAGGCCTAAACTGCAAAATAACAAAAAAGACGATTTACGGAAAAATACCAAATTTTCACCGATTTTCGGGAAAACACCAAAATGACTTTTCAAGGCGTTACACTAAGGATGATGTCCACACGGAAGTGAAAGGACATGATGAAATGGAGAGAAAAACTCATCCAAAGCTGTGGATTCATCATCCAAAATATTCCCAGCGTCGATATCCTCAATCAAGTGAAAATCAAATTTCTCAGACACCTCCTCAAAAGCATGGATTTCAATCAATTGTGGTTCTAGGATGGAGGTGTAGAGGTCAAAGGGTTTGGGTGTGGTTTCATTTGACAAGGTCCCTTCACAATTCGGTAAATCAAACATTACAAAGTCGCACAACTCATTAAACATTCTATCTTCAATTGGTGAATCATTTGGGACACTCGATAGACTTTCAAAACCGGAGTTGTGGAATTCAATTTGCAATGGGTAGGTTTGATTTGGAAGGGGTGTACCGCTCACTCTCATTACTCAAATCCGCAAACTGTCCAATCGCCTCATCATACATTGGAAAATTCGAAGCTAGTTGGAAACTAGCTGCCGGTTTGTTAGGTTGTATGAGGGCGGCCATGGACGCATTCAAATCCATTATCTATTGGCATGACGCTACCCGAAATTCTTCCAATGACTGTTCCAGACTATACATGGGTTGTGAAGGTATTTCAGTAAAAGATTCAAACTCGTTTGGATACTTGAAACTCCCAAAAAGCTGTTCAGAAGCAATGTCTAGGGAAGGTGTAAAAGTCGGGTAGGATTGATAGTTTTTGAATGGTTGGACAGGATTAGGATCAACATTCTGATATGAAGATGATTGGAATTGTTGTCCTACTGAATTTGGAGTGGTGAAAGGAGTGAAAGATCGGCTACGAGATTGTTCAATTCGGTCAGCGATGGACATGGGTTTCGGAGTTGCAACATGACTCTCAAAATGGGTATCAACGTAAGAAGGTGGGGGAGGTTGAAACGGTTGATACGAAGTGGATTGCGGAGTCCAATTGTTTGTCCTAGACTTGTATATCCGTTCTTTCAAAGAGATTTTTGGCATGGATGGATCGTTTGATGTTCTACCAAAACAAGAACCGTATGAAGTAATATCTGGTTGTGGGTACCATATTTCGGCAAGAGTTGGTCTATGTAGGGTACCCATGATATGAAGAGAAGAAAAAGAAGAAAATGAGAGGAAAAAGAATGTGAGTTTTTTTAAATTTTTTTTATATGTTAGTTATCAACAAAAGTATGAAATATACACACAAAAAGAAAAAGAAAAAAAAAATCACAACACAATACCACACACCTAATCGGTCTAAGGTTCACCCAGGTCAACCTGACCTGCTCAAGAACTTGATTGTCGAAGTAAAACCGTGTCGAGAAACGGGCTCAAGATATACTGATCACGAGGCCAGGTAAGTGCAGAGATAAGGGGAGGCTTTCCAACGCTTTCGTGAAGTTCCTTAATTAGAATAACCCTTTCTCTTTTAGCGGTTTCGCCGCGAAGACTTTCCTAGACACCCTGTGAATGATATACCGTTAAGCGGTGTTCTAAACACTGTTAACTTCTCCTAATGAGCACGAAGTCTTTAAAGGTTTAAAGTCTAGTTTCTTTTAAAATTTGTACGGGTAAACGTTATGCTCAATTTCATGATTTGTAGGCCACGGAAAAAATGATGAAATCCTTTACCGTATGTTGTGGGATTCGCTTGCCCTTAAGTCCGTATTAATGTATGCAATGCGCAAATCAATGAAAAAATTCAAAACGTCAAACAATCTTTTTTTATGTTTAGGCACGGCACTGCAAAAAATACGGGTTAGTCCATTTTGGCGTTTGACAGAGAACTTGCAAAGAATCCTGCAACGATAGTATATTGGATGCGTCGGATTTGAGAAGAAAGTGTTAGGAAATACTGTTGGATATATGTGCCCTAGAGGCCTTCATTGTATAGGATACTAGGGATATGTATGTACATGACAATCTTTCTTGATATGATAGTACGCTATTTGGTTTGACTTTATCTTAACGTGTGATAAATTTTACTTTGTATTTATAAACATGTTGATAAAGCCCTTAGGGTGTTTGCCTGACTACCGGCGTTGTGATGGCAGTCATACTTATGGGAGCTGGATAGTCAATAGGCTCATCCTTAGATGTCCCTGGTCGTAGGAGTATCGAGACTGGCATCGATACTCCAGAGTAGACTAGTGTATACATATCTAGACACTAAGGAGGGGCGATGGATTGGTCCTGCAGCCATTGGTGGAGTGCACCTAAGATTGTATACAGATGCTCACTGGGTGTGAGTACACCGGACAGGACTCGCCGAGAACTGACTGGATGGTATTATACCCAACGTCAGATAGCAGTTCTCAGGTGACATGTGTGCAGATAGTTCGTTGACTTGAGGTCGTCATTTGTCTCGTGTGAGTTCCCACTGTGCTTTGATTATTACCCTACCACGGTTCAAAGGAGTCGTGCAAACAGGTTTTAGTTGGGCACAGTCCTGAGCCACGTGGAGGCAGTGAGCGACTGTTAGGGATTCGTCTCTCCCGGTATAGGGAGTTGATATCGCACGGTGATTGGTTGGTCATTACCATAAGTCCCTGGCCAGGGCTGATTGAGAATTACTGATGGACTGATCAGTAAATTCTCGGATGGTCTTGAGCCATGCCGGCACGACTTGTACGGTCATTAGGGGTCTGACGTTCACCCCCCAGACCATACATGCGATACTCTTAGACGAACAGACCGGACTGCGCGAATATTGTCACGGACAGGCTCAGTAGGATTTCGGATGGGTTTCCTCATCGGCTTTCTTATCGACATCTACCTGGGGACCGTTACGTACAGCTAGTGCCGCTTGCGGTCTGTAGTTAAGCCCACTGCCAGCGTAGTAGTCGAGTCTTTAGAGTCCCACACAGAGATTTCCCAACTCCAGGCGAAACGATATAGTGGTCGTATGGTTTTACGATAAGGGTTCGGACGCATACGTGTTTAAACGCACGTACGACGTTCAGACAGTTTTTACTAGCCGGCTTTAGTTTAAGCCAGATTCTAGTATCGGGTTATTGGATTTATACAGTCTAAAGTTTTTCCTTTTTTTCACGGATAGGAGGGGCGTTCTCGTAATTTTGCGGGATGCTTCTAGAAGCATGGTGACTTAGGGGTTTAGGTGGCATTTTCATTAAATGCAATTGTGACTCATTTTGTGTGATTCATCATATCATTAATGCATCATTAAATGCTTAATGACTCATATAGTGAATCACTCATATTGAATTAATGTAGCATGATGAATAATCATATTTATTCATTTATTTGATAATTCATTATGCTTTATATATATTCAAGTGAGAAGCAATTCCATTATCATTATCATCTCAACCTTCTCTCTTCTCAAGCCCACTCTCTCTTCAAACCCTAATCCTACCACTCATGAGTTGAGATCAAGGATTAGAATAGACTAAACACTCCATAACCTAACTCTATATAACCTAAGTTCCTTTGATTAGCAACTAGAGAAACTTAGTTACCTCAAGCATAGAGGTAAAGCTTGGATTAGGGTTCTCGGGTGGATCATCTATCACGGAAAGGAGGCCGAGGAGGACGTAGAGATTTAAAAGACGAAGGACTAGGTTCACTAGGTATAATCCCTTTACATAGTAGTTAAGAACTTCTATGGTTGTTGTTAATTATCGTTTAGTAAAGATCTTCGGTTAGTCGATGTTTGCATAAAGAACAAGATCGTTTTTCATATTTCCGCCTCCCCGCAACTCGTGGGGTGTTGTACATCGCCTTACAGTGGTATCAGAGCCTCACTAAATAATAATTAACTCATTTGCAAAGTCGTGTGAATTTCGAACACAAAACAAACCGGAAAAACCACCGATATCACATAGTTTCTGTCGTTTTTAAAATGAGGCCCAAAAATTTTTCAGGGACCTCCAGAATAACCTACATGAAATTATAAGAACACAGGAAAAAAATGGGCTCCTGAATCGGCTACTGAGCCGAGGAACCGCGGCCGATCCAACCGATCCGCCGCGGATCCGCGGCCGAGTTGGAGCCAATTCAGCCCAGTTTTTCCCTGTGGCTCTTCTGTGATGTTTTGTCTTTTCTGGAATGATTTATTTTCTGCTCAAGTTTCAGATTTACAGAGAAGTTTTGGAGTAGAATCTAATGTGTTTGATCGATCGAAATTATACGATGTTTGCTTATTTGATTATATCTGTGAACTGTATTATGTGTTCGTAAATCTCCCCTAACTGCTAGTATGTCGGTTGGCAGGAGGTTGCACATCTGTGATGTTTTTAACTATTTGTGATTATGAACTGTATTGGATTGTCGTGATGATTAGCCGGGGTTTTGTGATGGGTTATTGTATTAATTCATTCGATGTAATTGTAATAAGTTGTAATATTATTTTGCGGGGCACATCCAGGTTGCGGTTGTAGCCACCGTTGTATTATTTCTTTTTACTGTTTTTGCTCCTAGGATAGACCCAAGGTGGGGTGCACAAACTACCGGGTATTTCGAAGTGTTTAGTGGCCTAATCACGTTGTTGAGGGAGACCGCTTCACTTCGGGTACTTGGCGGGTAGTTTGCTGTACCCGTAGGGGTCTAGGGTGGGGTAATGGCTATTCATCACAACTGTGTAATCCGTCTTTCGTTGCAGGCTCAAAAGAAACGCGGATTGCTTGCATAATCCAATAATGTTCATCTGTGATCTGGAATGCCTATTATTGCGTCTGACGAATGTACAATATCTATATATGATAGCTATTTAGACGTCACTTATGTTTTACACCCGCGCTAGCCCAGCCCCCGCTCTGCCGTTAGTTAAGTAACCTAACGGGTGATGACGGGACACAGAGGCGAATGCGGATGGCATAAGAGGACGTTGCATTTTTGTTGTTTTCTGTAATGATAGGTTAATGATGGGACACATTATTATTAATGCAAAGAAAATAAAACCTAAACTGAATCGTTGGAACAATTTCAAAACCACTCGGTTTTCTTCAAAAAGCAAATTTTAAATGCGAAGCTTAAGCCACTCCTTTTAATAAAGGCTATCTTGGTTCCTTCGATTATATCAAGTTCACTACGTTAACGGTTTTTTGCCAAAAACCAGCCGTAACCCTCCGTCGTTTCAGATAGACAGCACATCGTATTCATGCTATGCTTGTTGGCATACGTCAAGGCATAGTGTATGGTAGCAGTGTGTTGCCTATTTGTTGCATAGATAGATGCATTAGTTTAGGACAGACGTACAGCCTTGTTGGCCTACGTCAAGGGCATGTACGATGTACCTAAATTAATCGTGACAACGACGGGTGGAACTTGACTTGCGTCTTATGATTTGTTGGCCTACGTCAAGGTCATAAGAGGTTGGGGTAAAAATCATATCGGGAGTTTCAAATATAAAGAAAACCTACAGATTTAGCATACCTTCTGGAGTGTAGTGACTAGTGTGGCTTCCATCTAGGGCATCATACAATGATAGTTGGATCCCGATCCCACTGATGAGTAGGATTACTCTCGGGAAATTTTCTCACTTAACAATCAATGCTATAAACCAAGTAGGTGTCCAGAAAGGTGTCAGAGGGGCTACGCCTCCAGGGAAAAGAGGTTATTTAATTAAGGAACTTCATGAAAGCGCTGGAAAACCTCCCTCGAAGTACCAACACTGGCCTGGCTGAACGGTTAAGCAAGTATTGTGACATGTGATTAAATCCTGACTAGTTCTTCTTTTAAGGTTTTGAAGAAGGATTTGAGAAAACAGTGGGAGCCATCCTGTTTAGATAAACTAATAACCAATCTAAACTTGCAAAAGCATATGCTGAGTGTTTCTTTTCTCTCTCTCTCTGTCAGCTACCATGACAGGACTTAAACTATTACTTGAAAAAAATATACTGACCGGACAAAACTATAAAGATTGGCTAAGGAACGTCAACATTGCACTGACTTATGACAAAGTAGCATATGTTACCACCGCTGTTCCTCCCCTTATCCCAGGACCAGATTCCTCAGTTGCGGACAAGGAAGTTCGCAAAACCTGGGATCTAGACTGTGAGCGAGCTAAGTGTATCGTGCTGGCGTCCATGAACAATGAACTCCAGAAACAGCACGAGAGTATGGATATTATATCCATCTTTCTCCATGTCAAAGAATTGTATGGGGAGCACTCCCGTATCGCGAGGTACGAGACCTCAGGGAAACTCTTCCAGATGAGGTTAGCTCCAGGATCACCTGTTGGAGAGCACGTCCTCAAAATGATCGGCCTCATTGAGGAACTCGCAAACCTGGGATGCGTGCTAGAGAATGATTTGTACATCGACTTGATTTTGCAGTCCCTTCCCCACACCTTCTCTCAGTTCGTGCTGAACTTCAACATGCACGAAATGGAAGCTGATCTTCCAAAGCTCCTCAATATATTGAGGGTAGCAGAGACCTCCTTGAAAAAGGAGAAGACCCCCGTTCTATATGTTGGCCAATCATCCTCTTCTAAATCTAAAGCGAAAGCTAAAGGGAAGAAGAAGATGAAAGCCACCAAACCGAGGGATGGGGTCAAAAAGGTGCAGGGAACGAACAAGGCAGGAAGGGTGAAGGCAGATATAAACGAATGCTATTATTGTCAAAAGCAAGGGCACTGGAAGAAGGATTGTTTGGCCTTCAAAGCCAAGGACAAGAAGCAAGCTGTTGCTTCTGCTTCAGGTGTGTTCGTAATCGAAAATTGTCTTTCAGTAAACTCTACATCATGGGTACTTGATACCGGTTTTGGTTCTCACATCTGTAATTCATTGCAGGATCTGAGAAATAGTAGAGCACTGGGGACAGGTGATATGACTCTCCGGATGGGCAATGGAATGCATGTAGATGCAATTGCAATAGGGGAATATCACCTCGGGTTGACTAGTGGGAACATTTTGGTATTTTACAACTATTTTTGTATTCCCAGTATGCTGTGTAATATTATATCAGTATCTTTGTTGTCTAATAAAGGATATAATTTTGCGCTTGAAAGAAATGTCATGAACATTCTCCTAAATCAAGAATTGATTGGGTTTGGCACACTGGAAAACGGCATATACATACTTAATCAACCTCAAGTTTTCAATATTCAAAACACGCTTAAAAGAAAGGCTCCAGATTCAAACCAAGCCTTCCTATGGTATTGTAGACTTGGTCATATAAACGAAACAAGGTTGACTAAGTTACATAAAGATGGATATTTAGATCCGTTTGAATATTCATCATATGCAACTTGTCAATCATGTATCAAAGGAAAAATGACCAAATCTCCGTTCACCGGACACGGAGAAAGAGCCACAGAACTCTTGGGACTTGTACACAGTGATGTATGTTGTCCAATGTCTACGCATGCACGAAGCGGTCACTCCTACTTCATTATTTTTACTGATGACTTCTATAGGTATGGACATGTGTTCTTAATGTAACATAAGTCCGAGGCCTTTGAGAAGTTTAAGGAGTATAAAAATGAATTAGAGAAACAGACTGGTAAAAGAATCAAGACACTTCGATCTAATCGAGGTGGAGAATACTTAAGTACCAGTTTCCTTGAATGTGTAGGGTTCCTAGGCTCACAGTAGAGGTCTCACAAGGCATCAACCATGCCATTTTACAAAAATATGGTGCCGAGAAACCCTAGTTAACGGATCGTTGCTCGAATTCTAGGCGAAACACAAAACTAGTTAACTACTTAACTAGAAGTGAGAAGCTACAACCTTTGTAGATCCGGACTTCAACTTCCTTAGCTCCACGTGGGTGTCCTCTCGCTGTCCATCATGAATCCCGAACCCAATCGTCGGCTTCATTGGAGAAACGGGCGAGCTAGGTCGTCGGCTTCGTGTCAAAGACGATCTACGTCGAGGTTGCACTAGTTCAAGCTCCGACTTCACAAAGTTGTGAAACTTGTGAAGAAAACACCCAAAACAACTTGGCAAGAGGTAGAGGGTGAAGAAATAGGAGGTGGGTTCACTTTAGAATTGGATTTCTCTCACTAGAACTCAAGTTGCCATTAAAGTAGCAAGCTTTTTCCTTTTAGAAGAAGAAGATGATGAAGCTAGTTATGATAAGTTCTATTTTAAAATGAAAAGAAAATACAAACTTATCATAATTTTAACTAGGGTTAAGTGTAGAGAATAAACCATGGTCATTTGAGTGGGTTAGGGTTAAGCATGAAGACAAGAATGGTTAGCAAAGTCAAAGCTTCATGAAGCTTCAATATGAAACAAAAATTGCCACCATTTTCATCTTAAAGTTTATCCAAATAAATGAATAAACAAATAAATGAATAAATGCATAATCAAAACCCTAATCTCAAGTTAACTATGGTTTAATTCTATACACTTAACCATATGATCAAGTATCATCAAACATGATACAAAAATGTGCACAAAAGTATATCACATATACAATGTGCATCAAGTGAGAAAAATCCGTTTAAAGTGAACCAATACTAGTTAATGCAATGTAATATATAAAATATATAATTATACATTAAATCATTAAATCAACATTTGATTCAATGATCCGGTCATGTCTCACATAACCGACTAGAATCCAATGTATCGATTTATCGAATCAATGATTCGATAACTAGGTCATATCGAATAAAACCAATCGAAACATATATCGCGAGAATGAAATGCGGTATCACATACACGCATTATTCTCGGTCCTGCACATATCTCATATGCGCTCCTATTTCGTTTCGCTTGAGCCAGGAAACCTCTGTGTAGGACTCTAAATACTCGTCAATGCGCCGGTAGCAGATGATGATCATATCAAGCACCCACAAGCCGCAAGCGGTCTGCTAAACGTAACGGCCATCCGGGTATTGAGCAATCAGAAGTTCGACGAGCTAGCCCACTCACACTCCTGTTAATCCAACCAGTAACACTTACCGTACAGTCCGGTCTGTTCGTCTGATATGTCGCGTATCAAGTCTAGGGGTGGTATACGTCAGACCCCAATAACCGATAAGTCGTGCCGATGTGAGGCTCATAACGGGTCGAGAAACTACTGGTAACACTTACCAGCAAATCTCTGATCAGCCCTGGCCAGGGACTTCCCTGTTACGGCCAATCGAGCACAGCGCAACATCAACACCCAATACCGGGAGAGACGAAACTCCTCCTATCGCTCATTGCCTCCATGTGACTCGGGACTGTACCCAAAGACCACCATTTTGCACGCCCTCATGGACGTGGTAAGGTGGAGATCAAAGCACAGTGGGAATCACACAAGACTCTATGACGATCTCGGGTCTACAGACTAACCTGTACAAGTGTCACCTGAGAACTGCCATCTGACGTGAGGTATAATACCATCTGGGAGTTCTCGGCGAGTCCGTCCAGTGTACCCAGTCTCCACTGAGCACCCGTACACCATCTCTGATGTCAAACACCAATGGATATGGGATCATCCATCGCCCATCTCATGGATCGAGAAGCGTATACGCTAGTCTACTCTGGTATATCGATGCCCCGTCTCGATACACCCACGACTAGGGACCTTGAAGGATGTACTTATGGACTACCATGTCCCCACTAGTATGATCTGCATCATAGTCCAGGTAGTCAAGTACACATCCTAAGGGCTTTACCAACATGTAACTATGAGACAGTATAAAGAGACAAGTGTACATGTTAAGATAAAGAGTAACCAGATAGCATACTATCATGTCAAGTAAGAAAGTCATCTCTATATATGTCCAAGCATCCAATATAATATACATCATCTGTACAATACTGGCCTCTAGGGCATACATACAACTAACAATCTCCCACTTGCACTAGGGCCAGCTGCTGTAGTATCGCATACCGAGCATCCCGAAGAGTCTCTCAAACTGTATCTGGGGAATGGCCTTCGTGAGTGGATCCGCCGTGTTGTTCTTCGTGTCAACCCTCCTGACCTCGATCTCCCGGCGATCAACTATCTCCCGGATCAGGTGATACCGCCTCAGAATATGCCTGGATCGCTGATGGGACCTGGGTTCCTTGGCCAAAGCCACCGCTCCATTGTTATCGCAATACAAAGGTATTGGATGCTCAATGGATGGAACCACTCCAAGTTCAGTAATGAACTTCTTGATCCAGACAGCCTCTTTGGCAGCATCGTTGGCAGCGATGTATTCAGCCTCCATCGTCGAGTCTGCCACGGTTTCCTGCTTGGAACTCTTCCAGCTAACCGCCCCTCCGTAAAGGGTAAAGACAAAGCCCGACTGCGACTTAGAGTCGTCCTTATCACTCTGGAAGCTCGAATCGGTAAAGGACTCCACTTGGAGTTCTCCGTTACCATACACCAAGAACATATCTCTAGTCCTTCGCAAGTACTTGAGAATGCTCTTCACAGCTGTCCAGTGACTCTCTCCAGGATCAGCTTGATACCTGCTCACTACACTTAGTGAGTATGCTACATCGGGTCTGGTACATAGCATCGCATACATGATAGAGCCTACTGCCGAAGCATAGGGTATCCCTTGCATGCGAGCTCTCTCCAAATCAGTCTTGGGAGACATCTCTTTGGAGAGAGTGACTCCAGAGATCGTGGGCAAGTTCTCACGCTTGGACTCTTCCATACTAAACCTCTTTAGTATGGTGTCAATATACCTGGATTGGGATAATCTCAATATCCGTTTGGATCTATCTCTATAGATCCTAATCCCCAATATGCAGGAGGCATCACCAAGATCTTTCATTGAGAATCTTTGTGATAAGAAGAGCTTGACCGATTGCAGCATAGGAATATCATTTCCTATCAAGAGTATGTCGTCCACGTACAATACGAGGAAGACAACCTTACTCTCTGCCACCTTCTTGTAGATACAAGGTTCATCTGGATTTTTGACGAAATCAAACTCTTTGATAACGACGTCAAAGCAGATGTTCCAACTCCGCGATGCTTGCTTTAATCCATAAATGGATTTAAGCAGCTTGCACACCTTTCCGCTGCTCCCACTGTCTACGAAGCCCTCTGGCTGAGTCATGTACACGCACTCTTCTAAATCACCGTTTAGAAAGGCGGTCTTAACATCCATTTGCCAGATTTCGTAATCATGATATGCAGCGATGGCAAGCATGATCCGGATGGATTTAAGCATAGCCACTGGAGAAAAGGTCTCGTCATAGTCCACACCTGGTCTTTGACGAAAACCCTTTGCTACAAGTCTAGCTTTGAAAGTCTCCACTTTCCCATCTACACCAAGTTTCTTCTTGAAGATCCACTTGCTCCCAATGGGTTTTACCCCTTCAGGAGCAACGTCCAAAGTCCATACTTTGTTGGTGTACATGGATTCCATCTCGGACCGCATAGCATCCAGCTATTTCACTGAGTCCCCACTCGTGATGGCCTGCTCGAAGCTAGTTGGGTCATCATCCTACATGATGCAATCCTTGCTCCCACCGTCCATGAGAAAACCGTAGTATCTCTCAGGTTGTCGAGGAACCCTACTAGATCGGCGGAGTGGCTGGGGTTCATCGGGAACTACGGAATCCTGTGGTTCCACCAGATCTTCTGTTGTAGCTTCTGCAGCTGGAACTTCTTCCAGTTCTACCTCATGACCACTAATCTCTTTTTCAAGAAATTCCTTTTCTAAAAAGATGGCATGCCGAGAAACAAACACTCTTTGTTCCTCAGGGTGGTAGAAGATATACCCTTGAGAATTCTTAGGATATCCTACAAATTTGCATAGAACAGACCGTGCCTCGAGTTTGTCCGGGTTTTGTCGTTTGACATAGGCTGGACAACCCCATATCTTAACATAGTTAAGACATGGTCTCTTCCCTTTCCATATCTCATATGGAGTGGTAGGCACAGATTTGGTGGGGACCATATTCAATAGATGTATGGCTGTCTCAAGCGCATACCCCCAGAAGGAAATAGGTAACTCAGCTGTGCTCATCATAGAGCGCACCATATCTAATAAGGTGCGGTTCCTCCGTTCTGATACACCGTTGTGCTGTGGTGTATATGGAGGAGTCAGCTGAGAGAGAATCCCATTCTCTTTTAGGAAGTCCAGGAATTCATTGCTCAAGTATTCACCTCCTCGATCAGATCGAAGGATTTTAATACTTTTTCCGGTTTGGTTTTCGACTTCTTGTTTATATTCTCTAAATTTCTCAAAAGCTTCAGACTTGTGTCTTATCAAGTACACATGTCCGTATCTTGAGAGATCGTCAGTGAATGTAATGAAGTACGAAGAACCATCCCTGGCATGTGTAGACATGGGACCACATACATCACTATGTATTAGTCCCAAGAGTTCGGTAACTCTTTCTCCGTGTCCCGTAAACGGAGTTTTGGTCATCTTGCCTTTGAGACATGACTGGCAAGTGTCATAAGATGAAAATTCGAATGGTTTCAAATATCCATCCTTATGCAACTTAGCCAGTCGTGTCGCATTGATGTGACCCAGTCTACAATGCCACAAGAAGGATTCGTTCAGTTCTGAACTCTTCCTCTTGTGTGTGTTTGTTATGCTCAGAACTGTTGATTAATTCAGAACATAAATGCTATTGCACAACGTGCATGATCCAACCAACTTTTGGTTATGGAAAATGTTCATAACATTGTCCTGTAATACAAAATTATATCCCTCTTTACTTAATAAAGAAACCGATATAATGTTGCATATCAGGTTCGGCATGTAATAGCATTCGTTCAGAACCAATGTATTACCAGTTGGTAATACAAGGTGATATTCCCCGACAGTCTTAGCTGCAACAATTGCACCATTTCCAACTCTAATGTCTTTATCACCCTCTCCAAGTTCTCTACCTTTCCTGAGCCCATGTAACTGATTACATATATGGGATCCTGACCCGGTATCTAATACCCAGGACGTAGGGCAAATGGAGAAACAGTTCTCTGTAACGAACACACCCGAAGAAAATGCATCATCATGTACTTTCTTCAATCGGGTGGCATGGGAATCCTGGTATTCCCCTATATCCTGTTCAGTCCTATAACTCTTATAGGAAAGAACGGAACCAACGTTCCCCAGCACAGTAAAACATGCGGGTTCGGTCAATACATCCATATTATTATCTTTATTAGGGCATGAAATGGTCGCTACCTGGAGAGAGAGAGAAGAAAACACTTTAGCGTATGCTCGTGCAAGATCAGATTGGTTATTATCTTATCTAATCAGGATGGCTCCCACTGCTTTTTATCAAATCTTCCTTTAAACCCTAAAAGGAAAGACTAGCCGGGATTAATTACACACTACAAGTTCGCCAATCTTTCAGCCAGGCCAGTGTCGGTACTTTGAGGGAGGTCCCCCGTGCTTTCGCACGAACCTAATTAATGTAAACCTCGTTTTCCCAGAGGCGTAACCTCGTTGACACCTTTCTAGACACCTACTTGATCAGCTAATTGCAATGTGTAAAACTCTCCCAGGAGTAACTCTTACTCGCAGTGGGTATCGGGATCCAACTATCTCATAGAAGGTATGCAATCTCATTGCAAATTTCAACACTTGAAATTCCCGATAATACTTTTGCCCCTAGCGTGCTATGACCTTGACGAAAGCCAACAAACCACAGCCCGCTAGTCAAGTTCAACCCGTACATTTCTTGACTGAATTAAACCCACCCGCACGACCCTTGACGAAAGCCAACAAAGCCGTACGACTACCCTAATCCAGTCGCATCATATGCAGCAGATAAACAGCACATAGCTACCGCACACTACACCTTGACGAAAGCCAACAAATGCAGCACGAATACTATATGTAACTTATCTGAAATGACGGAGGGCTACGCAGGTTTTTCTGAAAACCTATTGCGTAATGAACTTGATATCGTTGTAGAATCAAATGAAGTTTTGAAATGGAGTGATTTTGAGGCTTTTGTAGTTTTGCTAAAGGAGTCACTCCCGGTGAAGGGATCTCGGTCCTTTCCTCGTCGAATGAGGTGCGGGATATATCATATATATCGCTGTGCAAAGCAAAAACTCTTAAAAGAAATCAAAAACAAACCGAGTGTGTAGCATCTGCCAGTTATTGCTAAAGGAGTCACTCCCGGTGAAGGGATCTCGGTCCTTTCCTCATCGAATAAGGTGCGGGATATATCATATATATCGCTGTGCAAAGCAAGAACTGTAGCTACCTGTTTTATTTTGAAATTTGATTCTACAACATCTTAGGTTTCTTTCCTTTCATTAATCACATTAATGAAGTCCCATCATTAAAATACCTAAACATCACAGATAGATATGACGTACACTTATGCCATCCGCATTCGCCTCGATGTCCCCTCGTGCATCGTTAGGTTAGGTAACTAACGACAGAGCAGGGCAGGGCTAGTGCGGGTGCAAAACATAAGTAACGTCTATATAATATATCATATATACTATATACTGTATCTATCACAGAACATCACAGCAGAAGAAACATATGAAATATTGGATATACTAGGACGTCCGTGTTTTCAATACAAGCCAGTATAAAACACGGATTCCACGGTCGTGATGAATAGCCAATCCCATACCCCTAGACCCCTACGAGAGCGGCAAGCAACCCTGCCAATTCTAGGGTTAGGAGACCCGGACTCGACTCCTCGAGTTGGTCTCCCTCTGGACCCCAGAACCCGGTTACTTGTGCTCCCCTCCTTGGGTCTATCCTAATGCGGAAAAGTAAATAATATACAAAAGGTGACAACTTCCGCTACCTGGAAGTGCTCCAAATAAAAGAATATTACATACAAGTTTTTACATGAATGAAAATGAAAAACACTCATCTCACATAAAAACCCCCGGCTATTCAAACACGACGATCCAATATAACATATCCAGCAACACATAACATCATATGTCATCAACGTAAGTAAGTATGCATACCCCAATTGTTGTTGACATATAGCAACGAAACCGGCGATATGAACATACTACACGTCACAGAAAAGAAAGTGTAAAACTACAACAATTGGAATCCGCAACTTCTTTAGATATCGCATGCCTAATCAAATGAAATACTTAGACATCACATGCCTAATAGATATAAATCCCGCATTTTAGTCTCATTATCGAAAACTCTTTTCAATATCATGTGGGACTAAACTGCTAGATTTATAACATTCATTTAGTTATCTCATAACTGTTTGTGAATTCCAATTATTGTATCACATTCCAGATAAACAGAAAATGTTAAATTTTTCGATCGAACAGTCGAATACCCAAGTTTTCCCGATACAGCTCAACACATGAAATAAGTCTAACAACATTCAGTTCGTGCCTCAGTACCAACGGTCCAGCCGTAGAAGGGTCAAGCCAACGCCTCACATGTGGCACGCCGTACTCCCCCAAACCCGAAGGTTCAAAGGGCAGTTCAAGACGGTCACATAATCGAGTTAAGGTTTGTTGTCTTCTAGAGGGTCCATTGCGTTACTTGCACTACTTAGAACGTCGTTAAACTACGGAAAAATCCAACACTTGGAAATTTCCCGACAGGGGAAAAATTGGGTATTTATATCCGGTCGAACTTTTTTAACAAATTCAAAAAATTATCCGGAAAAACAGAAAGACGAAATTTGATAATCCGATCGAAATACCGAATCCCTAAAACAACCCTGGAAAATTCAACTCTTGAAAGAATATTAAAAATTCCCAGGAAAACCACCACAGAAAAATGAGAATTACTGTGAAAATTAAAATGCACAAAACGACAAAAGCGCCGCGCATCCGCCGCACGAGCCATGCTCGTGCCGCGGATCCGCGGCTCTTTGATGGAATTAGTCCATCGAAATTCACAGTAACTCTTAGATTAGCCTGCTGATTTTTCTGCATATTTTTAATGCGGAAAAATCCCCGATTTTAGAAAAAGGACAGAGAGCATGTTTGGTTTGGGGTTTCGGGTTCGTTCGGGCTTCAAACGCCATCTAGACTTCGCCTAAGGCTCTAGCTAGGCTTTGATACCACTGTAGGGTTCCTAGGCACACAGTAGAGGTCTCACAAGGCATCAACCATGCCATTTTACAAAAATATGGTGCCGAGAAACCCTAGTTAACGGATCGTTGCTAGAATTCTAGGTGAAACACAAAACTAGTTAACTACTCAACTAGAAGTGAGAAGCTACAACCTTTGTAGATCCGGATTTCCACTTCTTTAGCTCCACGTGGGTGTCCTCTCGCTGTCCATCATGAATCCCGAACCCAATCGTCGGCTTCATCGGAGAAACGGGCGAGCTAGGTCGTCGGCTTCGTGTCAAAGACGATCTACGTCGAGGTTGCACTAGTTCAAGCTCCGACTTCACAAAGTTGTGAAACTTGTGAAGAAAACACCCAAAACAACTTGGCAAGAGGTAGAGGGTGAAGAAATAGGATGTGGGTTCACTTTAGAATTGGATTTCTCTCACTAGAACTCAAGTTGCCATTAAAGTAGGAAGCTTTTTCCTTTTAGAAGAAGAAGATGATGAAGCTAGTTATGATAAGTTCTATTTTAAAATGAAAAGAAAATACAAACTTATCATAACTTTAACTAGGGTTAAGTGTAGAGAATAAACCATGGTCATTTGAGTGGGTTAGGGTTAAGCATGAAGACAAGAATGGTTAGCAAAGTCAAAGCTTCATGAAGCTTCAATATGAAACAAAAATTGCCACCATTTTCATCTTAAAGTTTATCCAAATAAATGAATAAACAAATAAATGAATAAATGCATAATCAAAACCCTAATCTCAAGTTAACTATGGTTTAATTCTATACACTTAACCATATGATCAAGTATCATCAAACATGATACAAAAATGTGCACAAAAGTATATCACATATACAATGTGCATCAAGTGAGAAAAATCCGTTTAAAGTGAACCAATACTAGTTAATGCAATGTAATATATCAAATATATAATTATACATTAAATCATTAAATCAACATTTGATTCAATGATCCGGTCATGTCTCACATAACCGATTAGAATCCAATGTATCGATTTATCGAATCAATGATTCGATAACTAGGTCATATCGAATAAAACCAATCGAAACATATATCGCGAGAATGAAATGCGGTATCACATACACGCATTATTCTCGGTCCTGCACATATCTCATATGCGCTCCTATTTTGTTTCGCTTGAGCCAGGAAACCTCTGTGTAGGACTCTAAAGACTCGTCAATACGCCGGTAGAAGATGATGATCATATCAAGCACCCACAAGCCGCAAGCGGTCTGCTAAACGTAACGGCCATCCGGGTATTGAGCGATCAGAAGATCGACGAGCTAGCCCGCTCACACTCCTGTGAATCCAACCAATAACACTTACCGTACAGTCCGGTCTGTTCGTCTGATATGTCGCATATCAAGTCTAGGGGTGGTATACGTCAGACCCCAATAACCGATAAGTCGTGCCGATGTGAGGCTCATAACGGGTCGAGAAACTACTGGTAACACTTACCAGCAAATCTCTGATCAGCCCTGGCCAGGGACTTCCCTGTTACGGCCAATCGAGCACAGCGCAACATCAACCCCCAATACCGGGAGAGACGAAACCCCTCCTATCGCTCATTGCCTCCATGTGACTCGGGACTGTACCCAAAGACCACCGTTTTGCACGCCCTCATGGACGTGGTAAGTTGGAGATCAAAGCACAGTGGGAATCACACAAGACTCTATGACGATCTCGGGTCTACAGACTAACCTGTACAAGTGTCACCTGAGAACTGCCATCTGACGTGAGGTATAATACCATCTGGGAGTTCTCGGCGAGTCCGTCCAGTGTACCCAGTCTCCACTGAGCACCCGTACACCATCTCTGATGTCAAACACCAATGGATATGGGATCATCCATCGCCCATCTCATGGGTCGAGAAGCGTATACGCTAGTCTACTCTGGTATATCGATGCCCCGTCTCGATACACCCACGACTAGGGACCTTGAAGGATGTACTTATGGACTACCATGTCCCCACTAGTATGATCTGCATCATAGTCCAGGTAGTCAAGTACACATCCTAAGGGCTTTACCAACATGTAACTATGAGACAGTATAAAGAGACAAGTGTACATGTTAAGATAAAGAGTAACCAGATAGCATACTATCATGTCGAGCAAGAAAGTCATCTCTATATATGTCCAAGCATCCAATATAATATACATCATCTGTACAATACTGGCCTCTAGGGCATACATACAACTAACAGAATGCTTAAAAGAGAATGGAATTCTCTCTCAGCTTACTCCGCCTTATACACCTCAGCATAATGGTGTATCAGAAAGGAGGAATCACACGCTACTTGATAGGGTGCGTTCAATGATGAGTAGTGCTGAGTTGCCACTTTCCTTCTGGGGATTTGCTCTAGAATCAGCAGCATACCTATTGAATAGAGTTCCGACTAAATCTGTGCCTACCACTCCATTTGAAATGTGGAGCAGAAAGAGACCATATCTCAAGTATATCAAGATATGGGGATGTCCGGCATATGTTAAAAAGCATAATCCGGACAAGCTCGAGGCACGAACGGTTTTATGCAAGTTTGTAGGATACCCCAAGCATTCAAGGGGGTATATGGTCTACCACACTGAAGAACAAAAGGTGTTTGTCGCTCACCACATTGTCTTCTTAGAAAGCGAATTTCTTGCAAAAGAAATTAGTGGGAGCGCGGTAAAGCTGGAAGAAATTCCAGAACCTCAAACTGCTACAGAGGACTTAGTAGAACCTCAGGTTTCAATAGAACATGACGAACCAACGCCACTCCGTAGATCTAGTAGGCTTTCTCATCCTCCTGAAAGATACTATGGGTTTCTTCGAGATAGGGATCGAGAGGATTGCATCATCGATGATGATGAGCCTACTAGTTTTCAGCAGGCTATCACGAGTAGCGACTCGGTGAAGTGGCTGGATGCTATGAGATCCGAAATGGATTCCATGTACACCAATAAAGTATGGACTTTAGAAGTTGCTCCTCCTGGGGTGAAACCAGTTGGATGCAAATGGATCTTTAAAAAGAAGATTGGTGCATTTGGACAAATGGAAACCTACAAAGCTAGACTCGTTGCAAAAGGTTTTCGTCAAAGACCAGGATTGGACTATGATGAAACTTTTTCACCTGTAGCTATGCTTAAATCCATTCGGATCCTGCTTGCGATTGCTGCCTTCCATGACTATGAAATCTGGCAGATGGATGTAAAAACAGCTTTTCCAAATGGACATTTAGAAGAGAGTGTTTACATGGATCAACCAGAAGGTTTCTTAGAAAGTGGGAGCAGTGGAAGAGTGTGCAAGTTACTTAAATCCATTTATGGATTAAAGCAAGCATCACGGAGTTAGAACATCTGCTTTGATGAGACAGTCAAGGAATTTGACTTTATCAAAAATGTAGATGAACCATGTATTTATATGAAGATTGTAGAAGGAGCAGTAGTCTTCCTCGTTTTGTACGTCGACGACATACTACTGATAGGGAATGATGTCCCTATGCTACAATCAGTAAAGCTCTTCTTATCAAAGAAATTCTCCATGAAAGACTTGGGAGATGCATCATACATTCTGGGCATTAAGATCTATCGTGATAGATCTAATAGAATTTTGGGACTTTCACAGTCCAGGTATATTGACACTATATTAAAGAGATTTATTATGGAAAATTCCAAGCGCGGTAATATACCCGCTTGTTACGGGATCACCCTCTCCAAAGAGATGTCTCTAAAGACTGATGAAGAGAGGGCTCGCATGGGCATTATACCCTACGCTTCGGCAATAGGATCTATAATGTATGCAATGTTATGTACCAAACCAGATGTATCTTACGCACTTAGTGTGGTAAGCAGGTATCAGTCTGACTCAGGTGAGAAGCATTGGATAGCGGAAAAGAACATTCTTAAGTACCTGAGAAGGACTAAGGAGATGTTCTTGATTTACGGTAATGGGGACCTCCATGTAGAGGCTATTACCGACTCAGGCTTCCAAAGTGACAAAGATGATTCTAAATCCATTTCGGGTTTTGTGTTTACCCTCAATGGAGGGGCGGTATCTTGGAGGAGTTCCAAACAAGATACCGTCGCAGACTCAACTATGGAGGCTGAGTATATAGCTGCTAGTGAAGCCGCAAAAGAAGCTGTCTGGATGAAGAAGTTCATCTCTGAACTTCAGGTGGTTCCGTCCATTGCCAATCCAATACCTTTGTATTATGATAACAATGGGGCCGTAGCATTAGCGAAGGAAACAAGGTCCCATCAGAAATCCAGGCATATCTTAAGGCGGTTTCACCTGATCAGGGAGATCATAGATCGTCGGGAGATCGAGGTGCGGAGAGTGGAGACAAAAGACAACACGGCAGATCCATTCACTAAGGCCATCCCTCAAGTCCAGTTCAAGAGGCTGTTTGAGATATTGGGCATGCGGTACGCTAGCAACTGGATCTAGTGCAGACAGTGGGTACTCATTGCACCAATTATAGGCCTTAGTGCAAGTGGGAGATTGTTGGATATATGTGCCCTAGAGGCCTTCATTGTATAGGATACTAGGGATATGTATGTACATGGAAATCTTGCTTGATATGATAGTAAGCTATTTGGTTTGACTTTATTTTAACGTGTGATATATTTTACTTTGTATTTATAAACATGTTGATAAAGCCTTTAGGGTGTTTGCCTGACTACCGGCGTTGTGATGGCAGTCATACTTGTGGGAGCTGGATAGTCAATAGGCACATCCTTAGATGTCCCTGGTCATAGGAGTATTGAGACTGGGCATCAATACTCCAGAGTAGACTAGTGTATACATATCTAAATCCTGAGGAGGGGCGATGGATTGGTCCCGCAGCCATTGGTAGAGTGCACCTAAGATTGTATACAGATGCTCACTGGGTGTGAGTACACCGGACAAGACTCACCGAGAACTGACTAGATGGTATTATACCTAACGTCTGATAGCAGTTCTCAGGTGACATGTGTGCAGATAGTCCGTTGACTTGAGGTCTTCATTTGTCTCGTGTGAGTTCTCACTGTGCTTTGATTACTACGCTACCACGGTTCAAAGGAGTCGTGCAAACAGGTTTTAGTTGGACACAGTCCCGAGCCACGTGGAGGCAGTGAGCGGCTGTTAGGGATTCGTCTCTCCCGGTATAGGGAGTTGATATCGCACGGTGATCGGTTGGTCATTACCATAAGTCCCTGGCCAGGGCTGATTGAGAATTACTGATGGACTGATCAGTAGATTCTCGGATGGTCTTGAGCCATGCCGGCACGACTTCTACGGTCATTAGGGGTCTGACGTTCACCACCACCCTAGACCATACATGCGATACTCTTAGACGAATAGACCGGACTGCGCGGATATTGTCACAGACAGGCTCAGTAGGATTTCGGATGGGTTTCTTCATCGGCTTTCTTGTCGACATCTACCTGGGGACCGTTACGTACAGTTAGTGCCGCTTGCGGTCTGTGGTTAAACCTACTGCCAGCGTAGTAGTCCATTCTTTAGAGTCCCACACAGAGATTTCCCAACTCTAGGCGAAAAGATATAGAGGTCGTATGGTTTTACGACAAGGGTTCGGACGCATACGTGTTTAAACGCACGTACGACTTTCGGACAGTTTTTACTAGCCGGCTTTGGTTTAAGCCAGATTCTAGTATCGGGTTATTAGATTTATACAGTCTAAAGTTTTTCCGTGTTTTCACGGATATGAGGGGCGTTCTCATAATTTTGCGGGAAGTTTCTAGAAGCATGGTGACTTAGGGGTTTAGATGGCATTTTCATTAAATGCAATTATGACTCATTTTCTGTGATTCATCATATATCATTAATGCATCATTAAATGCTTAATGACTCATATAGTGAATCACTCATATTGAATTAATGTAGCATGATGAATAATCATATTTATTCATTTATTTGATAATTCATTATGCTTCATATATATTCAAGTGAGAAGCAATTCCATTATCATTATCATCTCCACCTTCTCTCTCCTCAAGCTCACTCTCTCTTCAAACCCTAATCCTACCACTCATGAGTTGAGATCAAGGATTAGAATAGACTAAACACTCTATAACCTAACTCTATATAACCTAAGTTCCTTTGATTAGCAACTAGAGAAACTTAGTTACCTTAAGCATAGAGGTAAAGCTTGGATTAGGGTTCTCGGGTGGATCATCTATCACGGAAAGGAGGCCGAGGAGGGCGTAGAGATTTAAAAGACGAAGGACTAGGTTCACTAGGTATAATCCCTTTACATAGTAGTTAAGAACTTCTATGGTTGTTGTTAATTATCGTTTGGTAAAGATCTTCGGTTAGTCGATGTTTGCATAAAGAACAAGATCGTTTTTCATATTTCCGCCTCCCCGCAACTCGTGGGGTGTTGTACATCGACTAACAAATACGTACCGATAAGTTTTCGGGTTAAGAAACTCTCGTTGAATTGAATCTGGCTAGCTTGAAACGTTCTCTTGTGCAATTCAAACAACCCGGATCTTTGGCACTATACTTTGCAATCACCTTAACTTTGAATTTACACTTTGCTCCACACGATCGCAGTTCGCAAATTCGTCAAAATCTGCAAATGTCGGAAAAATGGATTTTTAGTGCGAAAAGCGATATGAATGCCCAAACTCCTGCACATATATAATTAAAAAAATCAAACAATAAAATTGGGATGATAATAGAACACTGGATCACAGAGAAATTTTTTTGGAGCAAATGGGGAATATTAGACCGGCGGCGCCGGGCTTTATGGGGAAGTCACCGGGCTACTTTGGGAAATTTGGCTCCAATTTTCTTCAGTGATCTTACTATTCTAGTAGTGTCTCAATGTTATTGTTTAACTTTTTTAATTAGTCCCAAAATTCTAGCAGGTCCAATTTCCAGAGAACAAAAAAGTTAGAAATGTCAAATTTTTTTTGGTTTTTTGAAATTTTTGATTTTTGTTTTTAGAATGGTGTTAGATTTATAAACAGGATATACAGAGATTAACCCGAAATAACAAGAATAAAAACATTGTCGTCTCCCCGACAACGTCGCCATTTGATTAGCATGTTTTCACCGTGTCGTATTTAGAAAGAATTTGAAATAACCACAATCAAAGACGGCGTCGCATGTAGCTCGCCGTGATGAGTACGGGTCGTCCGCAGGGAGATGGTGCATTTTACGTTCTTGTTATGACGAGTTAATGCAAGGGTCAGAACGGTTTGATTCTAAGCTAAGTGTTTGCATATGCAAAGTATAAGTTTTTTAGGAATAGATAGGTTCGTGTAAGTTAGGGAAGTCCGTACTCAATCGTTTGTGCCGAGCTTGACTATTGAAGCTAGAGTAATCGGCAACAACGTGGATTAGGGTGCTTAAGCACGGTATTTTTGAAATCTGGCTTATTGACCCTTGTCCGTCCGTTCTTGTCTCTTGACTTTCGCTTCCGGCCAAATCGAACACAACCGGTCACAGTTAGGGATCACCGATACCTTGGTAGGGTAGGGTGCCTAACGGAGCGCTTGCGTAAGGTTTGGACGGAGTTCAATTATCAAATATCGGGCAAAAGAAATGAGCAAATGGAATTCCTAACTCACATAACCGTTCTTTTTCCTAACAACACCATTATTCACAAACCATCAAAACAACAAAAAAGAAAGTGCAAATAAAATGAAATAAAAGGAATAACAAAACATAGCAAGTAAGTAAATGGCAAGAATTAAATTGCAAGAAAGTAAAAAAGATAGAAAATACTAAGAACCTTAAAGCACAAATGAAAGCTTTATTAATTCCAAGTGATGATACAAACCTTGAGTTCAATAACCAAAACTTAAACTTGCAAGCTCAATGAAGAGGTTGCAAGATCAAGAGAAGGCAAGGAACTCAAGGCAACTACTATGTACAAAAATCAAAGAGAAAACTTTCACTCATAATGTCAAAATCTATAAAAAATATATCAAATATGAGTCCCCTTTCCTTACTCACTGATCTGGTATTTATAGGCTCAACTCCTGAATAAATAAACAATATAGAAGGACTGATGTGACCCTAATAAATGACCAGAAGAAAAATGGGGACGAATGGAGCCGAGGGGACAGGTGGCGCCGGCTTTTGGTCGGGTCTCGCCGGGCTAGGTCCGAGCTATTTGGTCCGTGTTGGTGTGGTGGTATAGTGTTCTTTCCACAATCCTACTGGTATTGTTTGTTTTGTCTATATGAACTTGGTTATAATCAGTAGGCTTGGATGGAAACTTGATGCTTTAAATCACATCACAACTTTTAGCATTTATCACACATCACCTCACTTGTGCCCACCATGTGCCATGGGCAGCACCACCATGGTCCATGTGCCAAAGAGTTATGTGCACACTTATATTGTGTTGGACCAAAAATGTGTACACTTTATTTGTTGCAAAAGAACTCTTTGGATATCGATCGGTTTGCAGTTCCGTTTGCTGTGTCGGCTCACAAATGTTATATCCGTGATTTTGAGTGTGTTTCAATATTGTGTCACAGATACCTGTAATTTGTATTTACTGAGAAGACACTTGTTAATAGTACTGATATATAACAAAACAGATAATGAATGAGTGGTATTAAAATGCAGTTTTCTGTGATGAACATCTACTATGGAGTTGTGATGCCCCGTCTCAATAATTCTACGACTAGAGACCTGTATAAGGATGTGCTTATAGACTACCCAGCTCCCACTAGTATGACTGCCATCACAATGCCGGTAATCAAGCAAAGATCCTAAGGGTTCTAATCCTAAGGGCTCTACCAATATGTATAAGCGATATGATGAAAGAAACACATGCACATATTGAGGTAGAAACAAACCAGGTAGCATACTACCATTTCGAGCAAGACTGTTACTATATCCGTGTATATCCTAAGCTTCCATTAAATAATATACAAACCAGTATGATACAATAATGGCCTCTAGGGCATATATCACTAACAATCTCACACTTGCACTAAGGCCATGTATTGGCTTATCGCAGACCTATCATCTCAATCAGCCTCTCGAACCGTGTCTGAAGGATGGCCTTCTTGAGTAGATCTGCAGTGTTATTCTCCGTATCTACTCTCCTCACTTCGATCTCCCGACGATCAACGATCTCCCTGATCAGGTGGTACCGCATCAAAATGTGTCTGTACTTTTGATGGGACCTGGGTTCCTTCGCTAAGGCTATAGCACCGTTGTTGTCACAATACAGAGGTATTGGATCTACAATGGACGGAACCACTTGAAGTTCTTGTAGGAACGTCCACATCCAGACTTCTTCCTTCGCGGCGTCACAAGCAGCTATGTACTTCTCTTCCATTGTTGAGTCAGCAACGGTGTCCTGTTTGGAGCTTTTCCAACAGACCGCCCCTCCATTGAGGGTAAAGACATAACCCGACATGGACTTGGAGTCATCTTTGTCACTCTGGAAGCTGGAGTCAGCAAAGGCCTCGATCTGGAGGTCTTTTCCACCA
Source organism: Agapanthus africanus (assembly GCA_030015575.1). Taxonomy (NCBI): domain Eukaryota; kingdom Viridiplantae; phylum Streptophyta; class Magnoliopsida; order Asparagales; family Amaryllidaceae; genus Agapanthus; species Agapanthus africanus. The sequence continues at coordinate 512,370,216 of JASDDO010000024.1, read as the reverse complement.
TACACCAATAACATTTCCTTAGTCCTTCTCAGGTACTTGAGAATGCTCTTTACTGCTATCCAGTGCTTCTCCCCTGGGTTTGACTGATACCGGCTTACCACGCTTAGTGCGTAAGCAACATCTGGTCTGATACACAGCATCACATACATTATAAAGCCTACCGCAAAAGCGTAGGGTATAGATATCATGCGAGCCCTTTCCAAATCAGTCTTGGGAGACATCTCTTTGGAGAGGGTGATTCCGTGACAAGCCGGTAGATTACCTCACTTAGAATCTTCCATACTAAATCTTTTTAGTATGGTGTCGATGTATCTGGAATGTAAAACTCCCAACATCCTCTTAGATCTATCACGATAGATCTGGATCTGCAGAATGTAGAAGGCATCACCCAGGGCTTTCATGGAGAACCTCTGTGACAAGAATCCTTTGACAGATTGTAGCATACGAATGTCATTTCCTATTAAGAGAATGTCATCCACGTACAAGACGAGGAATACCACAGTTCTTCTTACAATCTTACTATATATGCATGGTTCATCTGGATTTTTGATAAAGTCAAATTCTTTGACTGTATCATCAAAACAGATGTTCCAACTCCGCGCTGCCTGCTTTAGTCCATAAATGGACTTAAGTAACTTGCACACTTTCCCGCTGCTCCCACTCTGAATGAAACCTTCTGGCTGATCCATATAGACACACTCTTCCAAATTTCCATTTAGAAAAACCGTCTTTACGTCCATCTGCCAGATCTCATAATCGTAGAAGGCAGCAATGGCAAGAAGGATCCGAATGGATTTGAGCATAGCCACTCGAGAAAAGGTTTCGTCATAGTCCAAACCAGGCCTTTGACAAAAACCTTTTGCAACAAGTCTAGCCTTATAGGTTTCAACCTGTTCATCTACCCCAATCTTCTTTCTGATGATCCATTTGCAGCCTATAGGTTTTACCCCTTCTGGAGCAATGTCCAAAGTCCATACTTTATTGGTGTACATGGACTTCATCTCGGCCCGCATTGCATCTTGCCATTTTACCGAGTCGCCGCTCTGAATGGCTTGCTGGAAGCTAGTAGGCTCATCATTGTCAATGATGCATTCCTCTTGATCTCTGTCTATGTGAAAACCGCAGTATCACTAGGGCGGATGAGACTGCCTACTAGTTCTACGGAGTGGCACGGGGATGTACGGTTCTTCTGAAACCTTTGGTTCTACCATGCTTTCAGTAATAGCTTGTGGTTCTTTAATTTCTTCCAGTTCTATTTCGCTCCCACTTTTCTGATTTTCTAAAAATTCAGATTCCAAGAAGTGGGCATGACGAGAACCAAAGACCTTCTATTCCTCTGCGGAATAAAAATAATACCCCCTGGAGTTCTTTGGGTATCCCACAAACTTACACAGTACTGAGCGTGCCTCGAGCTTGTCCGCATGCTGCTTTTTTACAAAAGCTGGACATCCCCATGTCTTATGATACTTAAGATAGGGTTTCTTCCCACTCTACATCTGATATGGTGTTGTAGGCATAGTCTTGGTAGGAACCTTATTCAGAAGATATGCAGCTGATTCTAGTGCATAACCCAAGAAGGATAGCGGCAACTCTGCATTACTCATCATGGAACGAACCATATCCAATAGGGTTCGGTTCCATCTCTCTGATACACCGTTGTGTTGTGGCGTGTATGGAGGAGTAAGCTGAGAGAGAATTCCATTCTCTTTTAGGTAATCCAGTAACTCGACACTTAAGTATTCACCACCTCGATTAGATCTCAATGTCTTGATACTTTTTCCTGTTTGTTTTTCCACTTCATTCTTATATTCTCGGAGTTTCTCGAAGGCCTCGGATTTATGCTTCATCAAGAAGACATGTCCATGTTGGATATAGTGCCCTCAGAGTCAATTATTGGATCACAGGTACGTGATTGCAATGATTGAGGGAGGAACTATGCCGGTAAGACAGTCTTACTCAAGATGATAGTATGCTATCTGGTTTATCTTTATCATCGTGTACTGCTTTAGGTGACATTACTGATCACTATTGCACGTTGATAGAGCCCTTAGGATTCTTGCTTGACTACCAGCAGTATGATGGAGATCATATACGTGGAAGCTGGGGTCTATAAGCACATCCTTAAAGTGGTCCCTAGTTGTGGGAGTTTCGAGACAGGGCATGGATACTCCAGAGTAGACTAGTGTATACAGTCGAGACCCCGAGGAGGGGCGGTGGCCGGTCTCACAAGCCACTGGTGTCAGTTGGTTCACCTAAGATGTATACAGGTGCTCATTGGGTTATGAGTACACCGGACAGGACTCACCAGGAACATGCTAGTTGGTATTATACCTAGCGTCAGATAGCAGTTCCCTGGTGACATGTGTACAGGTTAGTTCATCGACCTGAGATCGTCATTTGTCTCGTGTGAGTTCCCACTGTGCTTTGATTACTACCCTACCACGGCTCAAAGGAGTCGTGCAAACATGTTTTAGTTGGGTACAGTCCCGAGCCATATGGAGGCAGTGAGCGGATCTGCAGGGGTTCGTCTCTCCCGGTATTGGGGGTGAGGTCGCGCTGTGTCTAGGAGAGCCATTACACGAAGTCCTTGGCCAAGGCAGGAGATTTACTGGTAGGTATTCCAGTAGTATCTCAGGGTGTTCTGGGCTACACTTCGACATGACTTGTACCGCTTTTGGGGGTCTGACTTTTACCAACCCCTAGGCCCGCCATGCGATACTCATAGAAGAACGGACCGGACTGTACGGATATTGTCCCTAACAGGCTCAGTAGGGTGTTAGGATGAGTTCGCTCATCGACCTCCCTTTTGGTCAATACTTGGTAGCCCGTTACGTATGGCTAATACCTCTGACGTGTTAGTGGTTAAATCCACAGCCAAAGTATTGACGAGTCATTAGAGTCCCCCACAGACAGTTTCTCAAGTTTCGGGCGAAACGCTGTAGAGGCCGTATGGATATATGGCAGGGTTCGATCTTATACGTGCGGTATTGCACGGATCATGATCAGACGGAAAGTACTAGTGGGCTTTGGTTTAAGCCAGATCCTAGTATTAGATTTGTTGGATTACTTTCGTCTCATCGCATTCGCATTCAGTCGGAATGCGGATGCAGGTATGTATATGCAGGTGAGGGGTATCCTTGTGATCCGTCATGAGTTTACTTTAGATGTTGTCGGATCTTTTTGTTGGACCGAACATTTGGATTAATGTTTGGTTAATGGAAATTGTGAGCTAGAATTCATCATGACAATGCATTAATGTGACAAGGACTTATGCTATGAGTCACGGTCTCTTTTTTAGCAAATGTGTCACATTAATGGATTGTTTTGTGTCATGAAATGAGGAGGAGAGAGAAGTGGGCTGACATATGATATGTTAGCTCTTGTATTTCTTTTTCTAGCACTTTCTGACTCTCATTTTCACATGAAGAAAATAAAAAGAAAAGATGAGAAAGCCTTCTCTTCTTCTTCTTCCTCTAGCTCATTGTCTTCCTCCAATGACAACACCTTCAACCTCCATCCAAGCCATGGATGCAAGAGACAAAGTGATCACAACATACTCTACTTCAACCCTGGGCACGTCGGCTAGCACACTTCGTGCCCGAGTTGCTTTGGACAAAACGGGAGCCCGTAAAAAGACTTCTCGATGTGGTGTCCTTTCCGACGAGGAGATGAAGAGCGGAGATTCCGCGAGGAGATCGGGATGGTGGCCGAAGACCGAAGGACACGGATCGCTCGTTATAGCTCTGTACCCTTTCTCTAGTTAGCTAGTAGTAGGTTAATGGTTCGATCCGGGTTTATAGTACGTGGTAGCGCCGGTTTTCTAGTTTTGAAAAAGTTTCGTTTCCGCATTTTGGCCTCGGAATGACGGCCGGGGCGCTGCCGTGCACTTACATTGGTATCAGAGCCACGCCATTAACCTTTACTAGCTTGCTCTAACGTGTTTAGAACTTCGATTGAACGAAAATTCTGAAAACTGCATTTCCAAGCTCTGTGTTTCTGTCGATTTTTTAAACTGCCCAAAAAATATTTTTGATCATCTCAGAAAATCGTGCAGGGTTTTTTGAGAATTCTGGAAAAATTTGGTTCGCAGATTTTACTATAGAGCGGCGTATCCGCGGCCAAAACCACGATTTGGCGGCGGATCAGCGGCCGTACTGTAGCCATAGTGCACTAAATTTCTTCAGTAGGTCTCTGACTTGGAATTGGGGTTTATGGTATATTCTGTTTGGGCCCAGATTTATTTTGTGTACTGAGTATTGTACTTGGGGCCCACTTCGGGAAATTTTGTCGATCGAAAATTTTAAACGTTAGTTCACGGTATTTACATTATATCTGCGACCGTGAATGTCATTTGATCGGTAAATCCGGTCTAACTGCTATAGCCCTTTTAGACGGATTTGCGAACGTGACATTCACGTTGATGTTCTGTGTTGTGCTGTGATGTTGCGGATTTGTCATGGTGGATAGCCTGGATGCAATGGTAGTACAGTTTGGTTGTATTTGTATATTTGTTATTGCGGGGCGAGCGTCCGACATGTGGACTGCCGCCACTGCCTGTTTGTATATTATTCTTTTGGGGTACGATCGGGCTGAGGTCGATGTACCCGTTGTATATTTTACTTTCTGTACTAGGATTACCCCGCGGTAGGGTGCACGGGTAGCCGGGTTCTAGAGGGCAACGGCCCCGCATCTCATGGTGTTGAGACGGAGGGGGCTTCACTCTAGAATTGGCGGGCTATTCGCCGCACTCGTAGGGGGTACAGGTTGACCCAAGGAGGGGTGCTCAAGTTACCGGATTCCGTGAAGTGCTGGGTAGTCCATTCACGTTGTTGAAAGGGGCTGCCTCACTTCAGGTTTTGGCGGGTAATTTGCCGCGCCTGTAGGGGTCTAGGATTTCATTGCACAGGCTATCCACACGACCGGGAGAACGTCGGGTTTCAGTAGCGGCTCTAGGAAACCCGGGGATCCCAGATATTTGTATTGTTCTGTGATACTTATTACATTTCTATGATGTTGCATTTTATCACGTCTTGAGCGAATATTATATATTGATATATATACTAGTAGATGTTGTATATGTTTTGCATCCGCGCTAGTCCAGTCCCCGCTCTGTCGTTAGTTAAGTAACCTAACGGGTGATGACGGGACCCAGTGCCGAATGTGGATGGCATATACGACCGTCATTATTTTCGTTCTTTATTGGTGTGATCAATTGATGGGACCACATTGATTCAGATAAATGCAAGCTAAACAAACCTATTTGATGTTGTTGGAACATTTTTCAAAAAGCTGTTATTGCAAGGACGTTCTCTTTTGTTTTGCACAGTGGTATTCGGTTATGAATATCCAGCACCTCAGTCGACGAGGCAAGGGCCGAGATCCCTTCACCGGGAGTGACCCCTTGGACAGAAGTTTGCGTCAGGGCAATAACTTCACTATAGTCGATTACTTTTGCCATGCATCGTGGTATTCGGTTGGAATATCCTGCACCTCATTCTACGGGGAAAGAGCCGAGATCCCTTCACCGGGAGTGACCTCTTTAGCAAAGGTTTTCGCTACTATATTTTTATAAAATCTATCCAGTTCCTTCAACGATATCAAGTTCATTACGTTAAAGGTTTTTCGCCAAAAACCATTCGTAACCCTCCGTCATTTCAGACGGGTAGCACGTAGTATTCATGCTATGTTTGTTGGCCTTAGTCAAGGCATAGTGTATGGTAGCTATTTGTTACTTTTCTGCAGCATAGATAGATGCGTTGGTTTGGGACAGTCGTACAGCCTTGTTGGCCCTAGTCAAGGGCTTGTACGGGTGGGTTCAAATTAATCTGGACAATGATGGGTAGAACTTGACATGTGACTTATGATTTGTTGGCCTTAGTCAAGGTCATAAGAGCATGGGGTAAAAATCACATCGGGAGTTTCTAAAGAAACTGAAACTTTCCAGATATGCGCATACCTTCTGGAGCGTGATAACATGAGTGGATTCCATCACGTTATCATGCGATGATAGTTGGATCCCGATTCCCACTGATGAGTTGGTTTACTCCTCGGGTGATCCCGACTAATTCTTCTTTCAGGTTTGGAGGAGAATTTGACGTTACAGTAGGAGGTTTCCTGATTAGATAAATTGATAACCATTCTTATCTAGGTTAGAGTGAACGCTGAGTGTTTCTTTTCTCTCTCTCTTTGGCAGTGACTATGGCCTGACCCTAGACTATGACCCAGTGACCAAGTTGACCGAACCTTCTTATAACACTGGCTTTTGGATTGTCAGAGTTGCATACCTCATTGCCACTCCTTCTTTTACCCTTTTCTCCTGAACACCTCGTATTACTACAAACATCCACTTCCATTGGATAAAATCATCGTATGGTTATATAGGAACTCGAAGGAATTTAATCGAGGATGGTTTCTGGTTCTGGAGAAAACGAATAGGACTATTCAGTTGTCTTTTCCATTTACCTTCTCTCAGGTTGCGAATGCTCCTTGGATTAGGGGATAGTACACCCGTTACGCCTATTGGATAGTCTTCTTCCAAACCTTAGGCTGGTGCCGAACGGTAGGGAATGAAGAAAGCCGATTAGCCTAAGTGTGGTGTACAGAAGGTAATAAGTTAAGACAAATAAAGGGATTAGAAAGAGGGCAAAGTAAATTGCGACTGATATTCACGACCAAACCAAGTATTTCATTACCACTCCCACTTCACCTTTGTATTTCTCCAGGACACTCCGTATCACTACGAAGATCCACAGTTATTTGGATACTCCATCGTATGGTTATATACGAACTCGAAAGGAACTTGTTCCAGTTCGGTGATGGATTCTGGTTCAGGAGAAATAGGAATAAGGTTTATTCGGTTGTCTTTTATCTTCACCTTCTCTCAGGTTACGAGTGCCCCTAGGATTGGGACAGTACACCCATTATGCTTATTGGATAGTCTTCTTCCAAATCATAGGCTGGTGCCGAACGGTATGGAAGGAAGAAAACCATTTGGCCTAAAGTGGTGTACAGAAGGTAATGACTAAAGACATACGAAGGGATTTGGAGAGATGGCAAACAAATATACGGTTACAGTTGTGAATCTGGATAATGGAAGAGGCATTACTAGGAATACCCGGATACTCCTTCGATACATTTACATGTTTCAGTTTCACTGTGTACTGTTAAAAGAAAACTGATTTCCCAATTAGATCCTTACTCCAGGGTATGTATTTACCAGGTATGATTCTCACATCTGTATGGTTTTACAGATGATGAGTGGGAGTAAGTTATTGGGAATTAGGTGATCATCTTCATTATATCGGAATTCGTTGTAATTGGTGATATTTGAGGAAATCGCCTGGGTTGTTTGCCGGACGGCAAATATTTGGTTTTGAATATCCGTTATAATGCACCAATTTCAAATTGACATATCTGTACGTCTATTTTTATAGAGTGAGATATAACCTTTTGAAATTATGTCGATGACATTTACCTATATCAGTTGATGGTTAGGTAAGGAGCATTAAACAACGGTGTAATTCTTCATAACCATAGTACAGTTTTCAACTTACGACGTACAGGGTTTGAGTTATTTAACTCAGGGGACTTATACAGAGTATTGTATGTTGTCCAGTGTCCATTAGGACAGAGGGGTTGGTACTTGTACTATATTCTGTTTACTTGTGACTTCTCTAGTTCTTAGACATGTGTTTCGTAGAAATGCAAGGTCTAAGTTTTGAGAAGTTATAGGAATAAGAATAGAGTAGAGAACCAGGAATTGCAAGTATCGGGATTCTTCAAGGTGATCGAAAATGTAGATACTTGTGTATTGTATTCAGTTGATAGTAATGATTAAGAGAACTTGCTTCTCTTTCAGGTGATTGTTAGGATATGTGCGTGTTCAAGTTCTAGTTTAAATACCGCAATCAAGACGGTTTCGCTTGTAGCTAGCCGGTTGAGTACGGGTCGTCCGCAGGGAGATGGGAGTCTTTTTCAAAGTGTTTTGACGAGTTAAGTCCGGTTGTTCAGATTTTGTTGTGGTTATCTAAGTGTTAAGTTGATATTTAAAGAGAGCTTGTTAGGGTTAGGATTAGGTTAGTTTGAGTTAGGAGTCTCCACATCTTTCGTTGCCCCTCTTAATATCGGTGTTACGGTAATCGGCAACAACGGGGATTAGCACGACTAGGAAGGACTTTGCGAGTATAAGTTAGGCTTTCCAACGCATAAGTCTTCCTTTTGGTGCTTGTCCGTCCGTTCTTGGCTCTTATCCATAACCTCCGGTTAATTCAACCACAACCGGTCTCACTACGGAATCACCGCTATCATGTAGGATAAGGTGCCGTAAGGAGCGGATTGTGGTTCAATTAACGGGAGTCGATTTAAGTTGTTGGGCAAGGAAAGAGTGAGAGAGATTTCCTTCTCTCAAACTTCCCTTATCCTACCCTAACAAGTATAAAACTACTCACACTTCATGATAAGGAAAAACAAAACAACACAAAAGAGGAAGATAGAAAGAAGGAGATTAGAAGAATACGACTAACTATTTGCGACCTCACCTTGGCGAGGATCGAGCGTAAGTATCATTGTCGTATGAATGATAAAGAAAAAGAGAGAAGAAAGAACAACAAGGAAATAACAACAACTACTTAACAAATTAAAATTACAACAAGCATAAAGATAAGGAGACAAGCATGATAATAAAAATGGTCTTCTTTATTCATCACTCTTCACTCAAAAGCTCACTACAAGTTTAATGGAGAAGAGGTGAGAAGAGGAAGAAGAGAAACACTAAAACTAGGCAAAATGAAAATACAAGAATGGACCCCTTCCTTCACAAAGTTCTGGGCTATTTATAGGCCAAAAAATGAAACCCTAGGGCAACCACCAGAACACACACGAAAAGACAATTCTACCCCAAAAATCCCTGCAGCCTTGGCGACAGAACGGCCGCGGATCCGCGGCCTGAACCCCTCTTTGGCCGCGGATCCGCGGCCCTCTTGATGAATTGGACTTTAGGCTTTTTGGTGGCACCCTGGTTTGATGTGTACATTATTCTGGTACATGTATTTTCTCAACTTGGCTCCACGATTTTTCCAGAATTTCTGTTGAGGGAAAGGTGGACTTTTTGTCAAGATTTTGTCATGATTTGCCTCGAGCTCCGCGTAGATCTCTTGGATTTTGTGCTACCATTGAGCCTTGTGCATGAGAATGACATTGATTTGACCTTTTGTCTTCCTATTGATATCTGGCAACATACGGATGAAGAGCGGAGACCGTGTTTTTATCTGTGGTTGGCAGGAACCCGGATTTTTTCGTGTTTTCCATGAATTTCACCGTTTTAGAACCGAGAACCTGTATCCTGCAATTGACTAGCAAACACGGCTCAAGAGTATCTACCGATATGCAATGTGATAAAAATTGGGCGGTATGAAAATGCAAAAATCTGATATGAACAAATACCCCCAAACTTATCATTTGCTCGTCCCGAGCAAAGTCCATTTATTCACAAAAAATTTCCTAACCTCACTTTCGCAGGGAACGCGATTGCACTGAGCATGTGCAACAAGCCGTTTAACCTTTAGGTGTCCCTAGTAGGAGGAGTGTTGTCTCCTGAGTGTTTTCAGCGGATACTACCCACAAAATCCGGTCAAGTTGGTTTTGTAAAATAACTGAGATTCAAACCCTAAAGTTTTGTTTTAGAAAATAACAATTCTATAATCCTAAGTCTAGACCATCGAACCTTTATTTTTCACACCTCGCATCTTATTTAACTACAGATTTTATATGTCTTTACGTGCAGTGCGTATAGTGTCGTTAAGTTCCCGAAAGGTCGAATAAAGTCATCATGTCTCACAATAAAGCCCAGATAACAATTTTAAAAGGATCACATAAGTTTTATAAAGAGTTAAGCATTTTTCAAGTTTCGTTTTCCAGTAAGGTTTCAACTTCAGAATTTATATCTTCCATAACAGGAAACTAAGTCGTATTTTTCACTCCACCTTTTTCTTGTTTTCATTTCATACACACCTCTGTGAACGTGCAATAGTCTTTATCATAGAATAAAACGTTCATATCTCCGTTAAAATTTTTATAAAAGCCTGTCTTTTATCAAGATTATTCTCACACAAAGAACCGTTAGGAATTTTAACTCGGAGAGAACACTTGCTTGACTTTGTTTTAAACTGGACTTTCTAGGTTTCTTAGCGAGCTTTGGGCCAATGCACCCAAACCAGTTGGTTTTAGGGCATTAGGTGTAGAAACACCCCAGCGGACTTAATTACTCAAGTTACCTAGGTCCAAAAACAAAAGACAGTTTGGCATGAAAATCAGATGATTTAATACGAACGGAGATATAACCGGCAGTTCAATTATTTTTTGGATAAAAGACGTGTTTAGTGGGTTTGGTGTGTAATCATTCCAATCAAGTTTCCGATGGGTTATTTTTCAGACTTAGCTCCAATTACGGCATCAATAACATTCCTTCATATTCGCTTTACTTCATAAACTATTCTTGACATTACTTATTTCAGAACAAACCTATTTGATCCTCAGAAAATCATTTATCTGTTTAAAAGTTTAAACATGAAAGACTTGTCATCTAATTCCCAAAACTCACGACACGTGTAGTGTGATGTAAAGACGTATATCAGCTATAGTTAACTTCAAAGGAGAGTTATCTTTCAGGTTTTCAAAATCCAAACCTAAGATTTAGTTATTCCTATTTTTTCAAACAAAAACCGTCGAATGTTGAATCAGAGTTCTTCCACAAGCTAACTTGACAAAAAAGTTTTTATATTTTTTAGAAAATTTTCAAAATTTTTATGGATTTTATGGATGTAAATATGCAGATGCAAAATATACATATGAATGCGAAGGTAAGAAATGCGTACCGAGCGTACCCCCAAACTTAAACTGGACAGTGTCCTCACTGTCATTGCATGAAGAGATCATTTGAAGGGTCAAAAATGTCGGTTTAGCGATACAAAAAAATTTTATTTGGTTTTGTTTTTAAAGAAAAGAAAAAGAATATACACAAATATAAACAAAATGGTTTGTACATACCCCCAAACTTATTTGGAACAGTGTCCACTGTTCTTGGTTGGATAACCGAAGTTTGGAGGTAGGCAGAGGAAGATCATGCAAGGTAAACCGGCTCCTGTAAGAACAGGAGCTCCTCTGTTGGTTCGGCGCTAAGGTACGGTTTGCATCGGTGTCCATTTACCTTGAAGAGTGAACCGTCCTTTGGATTTTCCAAATCCACAGCGCCCTGCGGATACACATTCCGCACAAAATACGGCCCTTTCCAGCGAGATCTCAGCTTTCCAGGATGGAAGTGAAGTCGGGTGTCGTAAAGCAGTACCTGCTGACCAGGTACGAAGGTTTTGCGCAAAAGGTGTTTATCGTGAAACACCTTCGTTCGATTCTTAACGACAACCGCGTTATCGTAAGCCTCATCCCTAAGCTCGTTCAGTTCGTTCAGCTGTAGCTTCCGATGGCTGCCCGCGTCCTCAAGAGACAGATTCAGCTCCTTTATCGCCCAAAATGCGCGATGCTCGATTTCGACAGGAAGGTGGCAGGCTTTTCCGTACACAAGCCGATAGGGAGACATGCCAAGGTCGGTCTTATAAGCGGTTCTAAATGCCCAAAGGGCATCAGTGAATTTCAGAGACCAATCCTTACGGTTCTTGGAAACCGTCTTCTCCAGTATCTGCTTGATTTGCCGATTTGAAACTTCGGCCTGCCCGCAGGTTTGGGGGTGGTAGGGCGTAGAAAGCTTATGATTAATGGAGTATTTCCGCATTAAGGCTTCGAAAGTTTTATTGCAGAAATGACTTCCATTGTCGCTAATGATCGCTCGGGGGTGCCCAAACCGGGAGAAAATGTTTTCTTTAAGGAACCTAACGACAACCTTGTTGTCGTTAGTCCGGCTGGGCACAGCCTCGACCCATTTAGAGACGTAATCAACAGCTAGAAGAATGTACAAGTTCCCAAAAGAGCTGGGAAACGGCCCCATGAAGTCTATCCCCCAAACATCGAAAATCTCCACAACCAAGATCGGTTGGAGCGGCATCTCGTTTCGCCGGGATATCCGGCCCATGTGTTGGCACCGGGAGCAGGTCTTGCAATAATCGTGAGCGTCTTTGAAAAGTTGTGGCCAGTAGAAACCACATTGCAAGATCTTCTCAGCTGTCTTCCTGGGCCCAAAATGCCCGCCACATGCTTGATCGTGGCAAAATGACAGCACACTCTTGAATTCCTCATCAGGGACACACCGACGAATAATCTGGTCGGGACAGTACTTGAACAAGTAGGGTTCATCCCAGTAAAAGTGTTTTACTTGGGATAAGAAGCGAAGTCTGTCCTGACTCGACCATTCGGTTGGTAGTAATCCCGTGGCCAAATAGTTCACAATATCTGCGAACCAGGGTTCGCAAGATACTGTCAAGAGTTGTTCATCCGGAAAAACATCGTTAATTGGAATTGGAAGCGAAGGCGAAGAAGGAAGTCGTGAGAGATGGTCGGCAACTACGTTTTCACATCCTCGTTTGTCCTTAATGACAAGGTCAAACTCTTGGAGCAAGAGGATCCAACGTATTAACCGAGATTTTGCATCTTTCTTCGCAAAAAGATGGCGCAGAGCTGAATGGTCCGTATAGACAATGACTGGAGAGCCGATGAGGTAGGGCCTGAACTTTTCTAAAGCAAATACAACAGCTAATATAGTTGAGTTGGGCGTCGTTCAGGGTTCGGCTAGCGTAATAGATTACGTGCGGCATCTTGTTGATGTGTTGTCCGAGGACAGCACCGATGGCAAAGTCGGATGCATCGCACATAATCTCGAATGGGTGCGTCCAGTCAGGTGAAGAAAGAACGGGAGCAGAAGTGAGGGAGCGTTTCAATGATTCGAATGCAGTGACATAGCTAGAGTCGAAGTCGAATGGTGTGTCCTTGGCCAGCAAAAGAGTCAAGGGCCTAGCAATCTTGCTAAAGTCCTTGATAAACCGTCTATAGAAACCGGCATGGCCAAGGAAGGCTCGGATATCTCTGATGCATCGGGGAGGAGGCAGATTGGAAATGACCTCAATCTTTGCTTTGTCAACCTCTATGCCATTTTGCGAGATGATATGTCCTAAGACAATACCTTCGCGCACCATGAAGTGGCATTTCTCCCAGTTCAAAGTGAGATTCTTGTCCTTACATCGGGTAAGGACAGCGTCAAGATGCAGCAAACACTCGTCAAAGGAGTCGCCGAAGATGGAGAAGTCATCCATGAAAATCTCCAGAAATTTTTCCACCATGTCCGAGAAAATTCCCATCATACACCGCTGGAAGGTAGCGGGCGCATTGCATAACCCAAAGGGCATGCGTCGATATGCAAACGTGCCGAAAGGACAAGTGAAAGTGGTCTTGTCCTGGTCTTTTTCGGCGATGGGAATTTGATTATAGCCAGAGTAGCCATCAAGAAAACAATAGTACTCATGTCCGGCCAATCGTTCAAGCATCTGGTCAATGAAAGGTAGCGGAAAGTGGTCTTTCCGCGTTGCGGCGTTGAGTTTTCTGTAATCAATGCAAACTCGCCACCCAGTTTGGGTGCGAGTAGGGATTAACTCGTTCGCCTCGTTAGTGATGACCGTGATGCCCGACTTCTTGGGGACAACGTGAATGGGGCTAACCCACTGGCTATCAGAGATAGGGTAAATGATACCACTATCTAGACATTTGACGATCTCCTTCTTCACAGCCTCCTTCATGACTGGATTAAGACGTCTTTGTGGATCCCGGGCTGGTTTGGCATCATCCATCAGATGAATGTGATGCTCAACGATGAGGGGACTAATCCCCTTGATGTCCGCCATGGACCAGCCAAAAGCTTGCCTGTTGCTGTGCAAGACCGCGAGAAGGGCTTTCTCTTGCTCGGGAGCTAGAGAAGCCGAGATGATGACAGGAAGGGTCTCGCTCTCACCTAAGTAAGCATACTTAAGGTGAGACGGCAACGGCTTGAGTTCGAGCGTTGGAGCTGAAATGATGGAAGGCAAGACTGGTGCAAAGGTCTCGAACTCAAAGGACTCCAGCAAAGGTTCAAAACGAGTGTAGGCAACCGAGTCGGATGGTTCAGGTAACTCATCCGGAAAGTCGAAGGATTCAAACTCGGGTTGTGCGCGGCTAAGATCGTTCGAAAACGTGAAACACTCGTAGTCGTTGTCGGGCGCAGAAACAGCAGCAGGTTCGAAGAGAAACGCACTAGTGGCGTCAAGATTATCGTGTTCAAACAGAAACTCCTCGAATTCACACTCTTCGAGGGTGATCTCCTGGATCGAGCAGACATCCAGTATATGAGCATTAGGTTCGGCGGGCTGATTCCCCAACCTAAAAATGTTGAGTTCAATCGTCATATTTCCAAAAGAGAGGTTCATTGAACCGTTGCGACAATTGATCACAGCATTTGAGGTTGCGAGAAATGGGCGACCGAGTATCACCGGAATTTGATTCCGGGGGTTAGCTACAGGCTGTGTATCTAATACAATGAAGTCAACGGGGAATATGAAGTCCCCGACTTTTATTAACACATCCTCTAGCTCACCCCTAGGGTGGGTGATCGATCGGTCGGCCATTTGGAGAGTGCAGTGTGTGGGTTTCAACTCTCCGACGCCTAATTGCTCGTATACTGAATATGGAAGCAAGTTAACACTGGCACCAAGATCTAATAGTGCGCGGTTGATGTTCTTATCCCCAATAGTAATTGAAATCGTAGGACAGCCAGGGTCCTTCCGTTTTTGTGGTAAAGATTGGGTAAGGGCATCACTCACAGCACTAGCCAAGAAAACTTTCTTGGGTACCTGAGACTTCCTCTTTTTCGTGCACAAGTCCTTTAAGATTTTGGCGTAAGATGGGACTTGTTGGACAGCATCTAAAAGAGGAATGTTAATGTTAACTTGATTGAATAACTCCAAAATTTTCTCCATTTGTGGATTTTGTTTGTTAGACCTCAACCGGTTTGGAAATGGAACATTTTGAAAATTGGTTGAGTCTAATGCTGGAGGAGGAGATTTTGGAGTTGGAACGGATCCCAGAATAGGTGTTTTCGTGGAGTGAGAAGTGGGTCCGTTCAGAGCAGAAGAAGAAGAGGGAGAGCCTTGTGAAGAACGGAGAATAGGCTCGGAAGACGAAGAAGAAGAAGGAGAAGAAGAAGAAGAAGAAGCAGCGGCCGGGGCATCATCGTTGATCCGTTTGCCAATGTTGTTTTGCAGCATCCTCCCTGATCTCAGTGTGGTCACGGCACTCACATTATGGTTTTGTTGTTCAAGAGCAACATGTGCATTATATGGGTGACCGGGATTTGGAAGTGGCTGGGACGGGAGCTTCCCCTTCTCTCGCTCGCTCAAGGCCGCGTTCAGCTGTGCAATCTGGGCCTCAATGGTCTTGATGCTTTGCCCGTGTGCGGCAGTGTGTTGCACTAAAGATTGAATCGAAGACTGGATGTTGGCGGTGGATTGAGTCGATTGTTTAACAAACGCCTCCAGACTTCGCTCGAGCGAGGAAACCTTATCGTTGTTTGACGGAACAAAGTTGTTTGGTGGAAAAGAGTTGTTGGGTGCAAAGTTGTTCGTCTAGTTTTGGAAAGGTTGGGGTTGGAAGGGCTGCTGATACTGAGTTTGTTGCTGCGCTTGTTGTTGCGGCGGAGGGGCCCTTTGGAAATTGTTGCCCTGGAATTGATTCTGATTCTGATTCCAGGCGAAATTGGGGTGGTTCCTCCAACCGGGATTGTAGGTGGAAGAGTATGGATCATTCCTTGGTCTTTGCTGGAAGGCAGCATTAACCTGATCCTGTCCTTGCGAGGGTGGATTGTAAGGACACTCTTCGGTCAAGTGGGAAGGATCGGAACAACAAGCGCAGATGGTACGAAGGGGGAGAACAGGTGTGGGGGCAGGAGCAGAAAATTTGCTCTCTATCGCTTCAAGCTTTCGTGTTATTGCAGCCATTTCAGCTTTCATCGCAATAGAGACATCGAGTTGGTGGATTCCTACCCTAGACTGACCGGTAGAAGTGGAGGTAGAAGAAGAAGAAGTCGGTCTGGTGCTCTCCCACTGTAGCGTTTGCTCCGCAAGATCGTCAAAGAACTGCCACGCTTCCTCGTCAGATTTTGATAGGAAGTGGCCCTGACAGATGGTTTCCAGCAACTGCTTCGTTGCTGGGTTCAGTCCCTCGTATAAGGTTTGGCAGAGCTGCCATTTCTCTATACCGTGGTGAGGACACTGAACAAGAAGGTCTTAGTATCGGTCAAAGCACTTCCAGAAGGGTTCAGAAGGAAGCTGGGAGAATTGGTTGATTTCATTTCGAATTCTTGCGGTCTTATGATTTGGATAGAATTTTTTCAGAAACGCTTTAACAAACTCGTCCCAGCTGGTGATTGAGTGGGAAGCGGTGCTATACAGCCATTTTTCAGCGAGATCGCATAAAGTGAACGGAATGACCCGTAGACGTATAGCATCGTCCGACAGCTGGGTGGTTTTCATCATGGCACAGACATTTTGAAATTTGTTGATGAAGATATAGGCATCTTCAGATTCAAGCCCATGAAAACGTGGAAGCATGTTGATGAAATGGGGCTTAATTTCAAAGTTGTCCCCATTGGCCGGAGGAAGAGAAAGGCAGGTGGGAAGTGCAGAACGGGTGGGGTAGAAACGATCCTGGAGCGCAATTCGCTGCGGCGCTACAACAGGCGGAGGTGGTGGAAGATTGGTCTCCGTAGGAGGTGGAGCCAATCCAGGGGTGGTCAAAGAGATGTTCGGATTAAATCCCGACATCGCGGAAGAAGAGGTTGGTGAAGGTGAAGGTGAAGGTGAAGATGTATGAACAGAATTCCGGTCAACGTCGGAGTTGGCCGGCAAAGGAAGGGGTGAAAGAGGAGTGGACGGAGTATCGACTTCGGAGTCGATCGCGTAGTCGGTCGCGACTAACGTAACGCGGACTAGACGGGCGCTAGTGTCCCGAGTCCAAGCGAACATACACTAAACGAGTTTAGTATAGTCAAAGCGAAGAAGGTGAGGGTAAGAAAACGTCAATGGAGAAAGGCGATGGGTGGTGGGTGAAAATGGATTTGGCGACAAAAGGGCAAGTTTTTATAAAAGTTTTTGATTTCTTCTTTTTTTTTTGTTTTTAGAAAGAGATTTACAGAAGTATGTATGGAAATACGGCTTAAGCAATCACAAACAAGATATGCACAATCACACCTAGATCTAGGGTAACCTAGGTCTACTAGACCTGCTCCTGAACTTGATTGTCGAAGTTAAACAATGTCGAGAAACGGGTTTAAAAATACACTGATCACGAGGCCAGGTAAGTGCAGAGATAAGGGGAGGTTGTCCAACGCTTTCGCGAAGTTCATTAATTAAATAACCCTTTCTCTTTCGGCGGTTGCGCCTTTAACACTTTCCTAGACACCCCGTAAACAATATACGGTTAAGCGAGGTTCTAAACAAGGTTTATCTTCTCCTAATGAGCGTGAAGTCCTTAGGGCTGAAGTCTAGTATTTTTTTAAATTTACAATGGACAATGCATATGCTTTAGTGATTTCCGGGGTCCTGGGAAGGGTGATGAAATCCTCACCCAATCTGGATTGGTTTCAAGCCCCTTAAGTCCGTATTAAAGAATGCAAAACAGTAACAAATCAACTGCAAACAATTTTTATTTGCGGCGCAAAGAATCCTGCACAAGAACAGTTTATTGGAAGGGGGAGAAGAATTTGCGCAAAGAAGGCTGCAGAAAACACAGTTCAGTGGAGTTCAGAGGAGAGGGGAGAGGCAGAGGGACTTACAGAGAGAGTTTGGACCACTGTCCCCACCAGGTGACCGCGGTTCCGCGGCAATAAGGCCCTACTGCCGCGGATCCGCGGCGGAAATGATGAGTTGTCTCTTCATTTTTCTTCTGTGGGCTGTTTTGGGTGTCCTCTGCTTGTCTGGATGTACTGAATTTTTACTTGCTCACTGTACCTGCTCCAGATCTTGATAGTAGACCGTTAACTTTGTTTTGTCTGTCGCGGTGTAGCCGCGAAATGTGGGTCTATCTTCCCACGTCTTTGGCACTGTACTTGAACTCCGTATTTTCAATGTCTTGGCCACTGAACTCGAACCTTCACACTTTCCTGCGCACTTGCACAAAAACTAATCAAGAATAACAAGATGGTTTTTTACAAAGTATATATATATATTTTTTTGTTTTTTTTGGTTTTTTTATACTTACAAATTAACCCGAAATTACACAAGGAAATAAACTACCGTCTCCCCGGCAACGGCGCTATTTGATTGTTAGGATATGTGCGTGTTCAAGTTCTAGTTTAAATACCGCAATCAAGACGGTTTCGCTTGTAGCTAGCCGGTTGAGTACGGGTCGTCCGCAGGGAGATGGGAGTCTTTTTCAAAGTGTTTTGACGAGTTAAGTCCGGTTGTTCAGATTTTGTTGTGGTTATCTAAGTGTTAAGTTGATATTTAAAGAGAGCTTGTTAGGGTTAGGATTAGGTTAGTTTGAGTTAGGAGTCTCCACATCTTTCGGTGCCCCTCTTAATATCGGTGTTACGGTAATCGGCAACAACGGGGATTAGCACGACTAGGAAGGACTTTGCGAGTATAAGCTAGGCTTTCCAACGCATAAGTCTTCCTTTTGGTGCTTGTCCGTCCGTTCTTGGCTCTTATCCATAACCTCCGGTTAATTCAACCACAACCGGTCTCACTACGGAATCACCGCTATCATGTAGGATAGGGTGACGTAAGGAGCGGATTGTGGTTCAATTAACGGGAGTCGATTTAAGTTGTTGGGCAAGGAAATAGTGAGAGAGATTTCCTTCTCTCAAACTTCCCTTATCCTACCCTAACAAGTATAAAACTACTCACACTTCATGATAAGGAAAAACAAAACAACACAAAAGAGGAAGATAGAAAGAAGGAGATTAGAAGAATACGACTAACTATTTGCGACCTCACCTTGGCGAGGATCGAGCGTAAGTATCATTGTCGTATGAATGATAAAGAAAAAGAGAGAAGAAAGAACAACAAGGAAATAACAACAACTACTTAACAAATTAAAATTACAACAAGCATAAAGATAAGGAGACAAGCATGATAATAAAAATGGTCTTCTTTATTCATCACTCTTCACTCAAAAGCTCACTACAAGTTTAATGGAGAAGAGGTGAGAAGAGGAAGAAGAGAAACACTAAAACTAGGCAAAATGAAAATACAAGAATGGACCCCTTCCTTCATAAAGTTCTGGGCTATTTATAGGGCAAAAAATGAAACCCTAGGGCAACCACCAGAACACACACGAAAAGACAATTCTACCCCAAAAATCCCTGCAGCCTTGGCGACAGAACGGCCGCGGATCCGCGGCCTGAACCCCTCTTTGGCCGCGGATCCGCGGCCCTCTTGATGAATTGGACTTTGGGCTTTTTGGTGGCACCCTGGTTTGATGTGTACATTATTCTGGTACATGTATTTTCTCAACTTGGCTCCACGATTTTTCCAGAATTTCTGTTGAGGGAAAGGTGGACTTTTTGTCAAGATTTTGTCATGATTTGCCTCGAGCTCCGCGTAGATCTCTTGGATTTTGTGCTACCATTGAGCCTTGTACATGAGAATGACATTAATTTGACCTTTTGTCTTCCTATTGATATCTGGCAACATACGGATGAAGAGCGGAGACCGTGATTTTATCTGTGGTTGGCAGGAACCCGGATTTTTTCGTGTTTTCCATGAATTTCACCGTTTTAGAACCGAGAACCTGTATCCTGCAATTGACTAGCAAACACGGCTCAAGAGTATCTACCGATATGCAATGTGATAAAAATTGGGCGGTATGAAAATGCAAAAATCTGATATGAACATCAGGTTACTCATAATTGGAAGTACTCCTAAGTTGAGTAATGATGATCGGCCTTTTTCCATTTAGTTGACATGCACTGGAGACAGCTGCATGATTTGAATCTAGTTCTAATTAAATCAGTGCCTCTGTTTCTGTTTTGGATATAGAACAGTTCATATCTTGACGATGTTAAGGTACGGGGAGTTGTCCAGCTTATGCTTAAAACCAGACTCTGGAAAACTCAAGGCACGTTTCTGTAATGGCTGTTTGTGGGTTGACCCGGGCTATGACGGGGGTTGACTTTCTACCATCTGGAAGATCAATAGTGATATTGTTCTTGACTCGCCACAATTTTAATAAAAATGGATTTTTTCAGAAAACAGTAGTGGGAGTATGGTAGAACTGGAAGTGATTCCAGAACCGCAAACGATTACTGAAAATTTGATAAGAACCTAAAGATTCAATCTGCCTTGATATTCCATTGGCCACTCCGCAGATATGGTGGGTAACCTCAGGCACTCGAGAGGTACTTCGGTATGCTCAAAGACGGTGACAGGGAGGTTCTTGTTTACCCAGAATTGCCATTGCTGTTGTTCCAGGCTATGAGACCCGGCAGGAGGATGAGTATAGCGTCGTTCTGAACTAGCTTTAGAAGTGTACGTGTATATGATTCTGCCAGAGGGTTGTCGTAGTCAGTGGGAGCAGCGGAAGCATTGGTGGACAAGTGGCTTATGTCTATTTATAGACTAAAGCAGATATAGTGGAGATAGATCATCTATTTCTGATGTGACAGTCATAGGTTTGACTTCATCAGAATAGGGGATGGATCTGTTAAGAAGGTAGTAGGGTGTGATGTCCTGATATTTGGATGACAAACACAGAGTAGGAAGTGAAATTCCTATACTACGGTTGGTTATACTTTGGTTGTCACACAGTAGTTTCTCCATATAGGATATGGATATAATATCTGATATTCTGGTTACTAGATCTATGGTTTTAGATCTAGATTTGGGTAGTTTCCCAATCTAGGTACTTAGACAGCATTCTAAAGGTATTTAGAATGGACGACTCCTGGCACGGTAGTATACCTGCAGGTGATGGAGTCACCCTCTCTAAAGGTATCTTACAGACTAAAGGGGAGAGGGATATGCATGATCAGCAGATCACTTGTTTAGGCAATTGAGTTGATCATGAAATGTCAAGTACCACACCAGATGTTGTTTTTGCACTAGATGCAATAAGTTGATATTGATCCAATCCTGGAGAAACATTCGGAAGCAGTTTTAGAACATAAGTGGATGTTCTAGGGATATGATAACGACAGCCTCATTCGGGAGACAGTTATCATTCCAGGCTTCCAAGGTGACCTGAATGACAGAGTGACTGTCAGAGTTATAGTTTTCCCTCTGACGAGGGGCAGTATTTGGACAGGTGGCCCAAGCGGATACTGAGGGAGGCATGGCGCAGGATACTGATTGGTTTCAGTTGACGATACAGTCTAAGAAGTTTGGATTTGGAGTTCATTTATGAACTAGGTCACATCAGATATCCAGAAATATTCTAAGACAGGTATTGCTCATTTCGGGAGATGGATTTCTCCGCGAACTTGAGATATAGAGAGACATAGAAAGAAAAATCAGAGCGGATCCACTCACTGAGGCTATTCCTCGAACGCAATAGTTTCGCAAACGAGCATTGTGTGACTGATTAGTTGAGGAGTTGGGTGTTCAGTATCACACGGACTGTGAGTATGCGACATCGCAATAATTAGCCTTGAGTGCAAGTAGGAGATTGTTGGATATAGTGCCATCAGAGTCAATTATTGGATCACAGGCACGTGATTGCAATGATTGAGGGAGGACCTATGCCGGTAAGACAGTCTTACTCAAGATGATAGTATGCTATCTGGTTTATCTTTATCATCGAGTACTGCTTTAGGTGGCATTACTGATCACTATTGCACGTTGATAGAGCCCTTAGAATTCTTGCTTGACTACCAGCAGTATGATGGCGATCATATACGTGGGAGCTAGGGTCTATAAGCACATCCTTAAAGTGGTCCCTAGTCGTGGGAGTTTCGAGATAGGGCATCGATACTCCAGAGTATACTAGTGTATACAGTCGAGACCCCGACGAGGGGCGGTGGCCGGTCTCACAAGCCACCGGTGTCAGTTGGTTCACTTAAGATATATACAGGTGCTTATTGGGTTATGAGTACACCGGACAGGACTCGCCGGGAACATGCTAGTTGGTATTATACCTAGCGTCAGATAGCAGTTCCTTAGTGACATGTGTACAGGTTAATTCATTGACCTGAGATCATCATTTGTATCGTGTGAGTTCCCACTGTGCTTTGATTACTACCCTACCACGGCTCAAAAGAGTCGTGCAAACAGGTTTTAGTTGGGTACAGTCCCGAGCCACATGGAGGCAGTGAGTGGATCTGTAGGGGTTCGTCTCTCCCGGTATTGGGGGAGAGGTCGCTTTGTGTCTAGGAGAGCCATTACACGAAGTCCTTGGCCAAGGCAGGAGATTTACTGGTAGGTATTCCAGTAGTATCTCAGGGTGTTCTGGGCTACACTCCGACACGACTTGTACCACTTTTGGGGGTCTGACTTTTACCAACCCCTTAGGCCCACCATCCGATGCTCATAGACAAACGGACCAGATATAGGATGTTTTTCGTCACCCCATTGAGATGGGAATACGCGCGAGCTGGTCAGGCGCATTACAGATTCTCCCTGCCTAGGATAGGCTGGGGTTTATTGATTCTGGGGATCCGAATCTCCGGCAGCCGCGAACTAAGCTGCTGTTAATTACCCCTCGCATTTGGAGCGAAGGAACCTCCGATTGACGGGTTAAACTGGTCATGCGAACTCAATATGCAGTGCGTTGGTGCATGTGTATTTTTTTTGTTTTGTTCCACTTGTAAAAAAGAGATATATACATACATATATATATATATATATTTTTTTTCTATATATAAAAAATAAATAAGTAAATAAATATTTGGAGAATTTTTTTTAATTTTAAAATATTATTTATAATTTTATTTTATTTATTTAATATATTTTTTAAATAAAAAAAAGGATTAAATAAAGAAAAGAAGAAAAGAAAATAATTATGTTTTTTTTAATTTTTAAATATTATTTATAATTTATTTTTTTTTGTTTAATATTTTTTTATTTTTATTTTAAATAAAAAAAAGGAGGAAGAAAGAAGAAAAGAAGAAAAGAGAATTTTGTTTTTTTAAAAAAAGTGGGGTCACATGCTAGCATGTGACATGGAGGGTCACATGTTAGCATGTGACCCCTCATGTGAGGGGGGGTCACATGCTAGCATGTGACCCCTCACATGCTAAGGGGGAGTCACATGCTCAACATATGACCCGTCACATGCTCAGCATGTGAGAAGGCCATCACATGTTTGATGGCCTTCTCACATGCTTAGCATGTGACCCGTCACATGCTTAGCATGTGACCCGTCACCTTTTTTTTTTTGACGTGGAGTTCAACTCCAAAAGAATTTTAGCATGTGACCCGTCACATGCTTTGCATGTGACCCGTCACCCTTTTTTTTTGACCTGGAGTTCAACTCCAAAAGAATTTTATATGGCTAAAAAAATTATAATGTGGAGTTAAACTCCCCAAAAGAAAAAGTATTTGTTTTTGTGGAGTTATAGTGGAGTTAAACTCCAAAAGAATTTTATTTGTGGAGTTGAACTCCAAAGGAATTTTATTTATGGAGTTGAACTCCAAAGGAATTTTTATAGTGGAGTTAAACTCCAAAATAATTTTCCTGGTGGTGGAGTTGAACTCCAAAAGAATTTTATTTGTGGAGTTGAACTCCAAAAGATTTTCTCCTTTCTCCTTTGAGAAGAAACCCGAAATGGGTTCTCTTGAAACTCCAAGATCTAGATCTTGGATGATAAAAAAAGAGACCCTTTTTTCTCTCTTGATGGAGTCTTGGGAGGTGGATTTATGGTAAAATTTTGTTTAGTTTTAAAAAAAAAAGAGAGCTAAGCTCTTGATTTATTTGGAAAATGAAAAGGAAGAGGAAGAACTTGAGAAAGAGTGAGTGGAAGCACAAACCCTAGTTTTTTTTGAGGGAATGAAAAGTCTTGCTTTATTCATCATCATGTTGCCTTTTATAGGCTTACATATTTACATATAGCCCCTTGGGCTTTACAAAATGGCATTTTTCCCATCCCATGGCTCATGTGCCATTTCTTTTTGCACATAAGCCATGGGCTTACAAGAATTTGGTTTTATGCCCATTTTGTTTACATTCATGCATAAAAAATTACATAAAAATTATTTATGACATGATTTTGTTGTTGGCATGGGGAGGCTGGCCGCGGGCTCGATTTGGGCATGGACCCGCTTGACCTGGGCTTGGGCCCACCTAGCTTGGGGGTTGACCTTGACTTTGACTCGGTCAACCGGGGTGTAATTTTTTACCCCAACAAATTGCCCCCCATCAATAAATGCACCCCGCACATGTGGGTCGTGTGCATGAAATTGATGGATCTTCTTTCACGTGGAGGCGACTTACTTTGGTTCCCACTTTTTGGGATGCACTGCCCTTTTTACGACGTGGACGGTCGACGCTTGACGCTTCTCCGAGACAGAGTGTCCGTGGTAGACGTTTCCCTTGCCCGGAGCGATCCGGTTCCTACTTTGTAGGAAGCCTGCACTGCCCTTTTTGCGACATGGACGGTCGACGCTCTGATCCGGAGCGATTTGCTAGACGTGTCCCCGGCACGGAGTGTCGCTGTTGGATGTTTTCCTGATGCGGAGTGTCTGTGTTGGACATTTCCCCGATGCAGAGTGTCGCTGGTTGACGTGTCCCCACGACGGAGTGTCTGTTGTCGATGTGCCCCCGGCACGGAGTGTCTGCTTGACGTTTCCCCGAGGCGGAGTATCGGCTGGTTGACGTTTCCCTGATGCGGAGTGTCTGTGTTGGACGTTTCCCCGATGCAGAGTGTCGCTGGTTGACGTGTCCCCGGCACGGAGTGTCGCTGATCGACTTTTCCCCGGCGTGGAGTGTCGGGTTGACTTTTCCCTGGCATGGAGTGTCGGTGATGGACTTTTCCCCGGCGCGGAGTGTCGGGTTGACTTCTCCCCGGCACGGAGTGTCGCTGATGGACTTTTCCCCGGCGCGGAGTGTCACGGGTTGACTTTTTCTTGGCACGGAGTGTCGCTGATCGACTTTTCCCCGGCGCGGAGTGTCGGGTTGACTTTTCCCCGGCACGGAGTGTCGCTGATGGACTTTTCCCAGGCACGGAGTGTCGGGTTGACTTTTCCCCGGCACGGAGTGTGGCTGATGGACTTTTCCCCGGCGTGGAGTGTCTGGTTGACTTTTCCCCGGCACGGAGTGTCGCTGATCGACTTTTCCCCAGCGTAGAGTGTCGCTGGCAGACGTTTCCCCGAGGCGGAGTGCCTGTTGGTTGACGTGTCCCCGGCACGGAGTGTCTGTGGTAGGACGTTTCCCCGATACGGAGTGCCTGTTGTAGGGCGTTTCACCGAGACGGAGTGCCTGTGGTAGGGCGTATCCCCGATACGGAGTGCCTGTGGTAGGACGTTTCCCCAATACGGAGTGTCTGTGGTAGGACGTTTCCCCGATACGGAGTGCCTATTGTAGGGCGTATCCCCGAGACGGAGTGCCTGTGGTTGGGCGTATCCCCGATACGGAGTGCCTGTGGTAGGGCGTATCCCTAATACGGAGTGACTTTGGTAGGAAGTTTCCCCGATACGGAGTGCCTGTGGTAGGGCGTATCCCCGATACGGAGTGCCTGTGGTAGGACGTTTCCCCGATACGGAGTGCCTGTGGTAGGGCGTATCCCCGATACGGAGTGCCTGTGGTAGGACGTTTCCCCGATACGGAGTGCCTGTGGTAGGGCGTATCCCCGATACGGAGTGCCTGTGGTAGGACGTTTCCCCGATACGGAGTGCATGTTGTAGGGCGTATCCCTGAGACGGAGTGCCTGTGGTAGGGCGTATCCCCGAGACGGAGTGTCTTTGTGGGAATTGGTTTTTTTTTGTTTGGCATCTGTATTGCTGCATTGGAATAATTCCAGGAGCAACTCATCATTTGCCCCAGGAGAATTTGGGAATTAGGGTTTTTTTTTGGCATTTGCATTGCTGCACTGGAATAATGCCAGGAGCAACTCATCATTTGCTCCGAGAGGATTTGGATTTGGTTTGTTTGGCATCTGCATTGCTGCACTGGAATGATGCCAGGAGCAACTCATCATTTGCCCTGGGAGGATTTGGGAATTGGTGGCTTAGGAGACAGGTTTAGATCCTTGTCACCTAAGGCTTTTCGATTTTGTGAGCCGTAAGGGTCTCACAAAGCATTTTCTCCCTACGGGTCTTAAGGATCCCGTAGGTGTATTTTCTCCTTAGGAGTCGTGGGGACTCCTAAGTGTGTTGCTCCTTTGTGAATCGTAGGGATCTCACATGGGAATTTTCTCCTCACAAAGTCGAGAGGACTTTGCGAGTGCATTTCATCTCTTTTTTACGAGTTTGCGCCCTTTCGGATTTTCACAAACTCGCCGGCAGTCCTGCGGTTTTTACTCACGGAGCCCTTACAGGTTTTCATCCGTGCCCATTTTGCTTGTGGACATACCTTCTTTTTTTTTCTTCTTCTTTTTTTTTTCCTTTTTTTGAATCTTCCCTGCCGGTGGGACTTTGAATGTGGTCTCGCCGGTAGGACTTGGGAGGGACTGGGATTGTTTTACGTCCATGGATTGTATACGGTTTTGCAGGATGTATGATCCAGACCGTAGGGCCAAAAACATTTCGGGACTTTGTTGGCGTCTGCATCGCTGCACTGGAATATGGTACCAGGAGCGACTCATCATTCGCCGTTGGGGTATGGGAGTTGGAATTTGGTTGGCGTCTGCATCGCTGCACTGGAATATGGTACCAGGAGCGACTCATCATTCGCCGCTTAGGAATTTGAGTTTGGAATTTGGTTGGCGTCTGCATCGCTGCACTGGAATATGGTACCAGGAGCGACTCATCATTCGCTATTTTGGGGTATGAGGTTTGGAATTTGGTTGGCGTCTGCATCGCTGCACTGGAATATGGTACCAGGAGCGACTCATCATTCGCCGCTTGGTGCATGGGGTTTGGAATATGGTTGGTGTCTTCATCGCAGCACTGGAATATGGTACTAGGAGCGACTCATCATTCGCCATTGGGGTATGGGATTTGGAATTTGGTTGGCGTCTGCATCGCTGCACTGGAATATGGTACCAGGAGCGACTCATCATTCGCCACTTGGGGGTTGGGGTGCGATGGCTTAGGAGACAGGTTTAGATCCCTATCACCTAATACTTTTCAATTTTATGGGCCGTGAGGGTCCCATAAAAGGTATTTTCTCCCTGCGAGTCGTAAGGATCCCGCAGGTGTATGTTCTCCTTAGGAGTCGTGAGGACTCCTAAGTGTGCTTTTCCTTTGTGAGTCGTAAGGATCCCACAAAGGTTTGTTCTCCTCATGTATCGTGAGGACACATGAGTGCATTTCCCTCGTTCCCAGTTTAATGACTTAGAGGTCGACTGTTTCCAGTTTAACGACGTAGAGGTCATCTGTCTCCAGTTTAACGACGTAGAGGTCATCTGTTTCCAGTTTAACGACTTAGAGGTCATCTGTTTCCAGTTTAACGACTTAGAGGTCATCTGTTTCCAGTTTGAAGATGTAGAGGTCATCTGTTTCCAGTTTAATGACTTGGTGGTCATCTATTTCCAGTTTAACGACTTGGTGGTCATCTATTTCCAGTTTAACGACTTAGAGGTCTGATGTTTCCAGTTTAACGACTTGGTGGTCATCTGTTTCCAGTTTAATGACTTGGTGGTCATCTGTTTCCAGTTTAACGACGTGGAGGTCGTCTGTTTCCAGTTTAACGACTTGGAGGTCATCTGTTTCCAGTTTAAAGACTTAGAGGTCTACTGTTTCCAGTTTAACGACTTGGAGGTCATCTGTTTCTAGTTTAAAGACTTAGAGGTATGCTGTTTTCAGTTTAACGACTTAGAGGTCATCTGTTTCCAGTTTAACGACATAGTGGTCATCTGTTTCCAGTTTAAAGACTAAGAGGTCTGCTGTTTCCAGTTTAAAGACTTAGGGGTCTAATGTTTCCAGTTTAACGACTTGGTGGTCATCTGTTTCCAGTTTAACGACTTAGAGGTCATCTGTTTCCAGTTTAAAGACTTAGGGGCCTATTGATGGTGAGCTTGGAATTTTGGGATAGGGGCCGGCATCAGCGTTGTTAACACTGAAGCACGTGTGCCAGGACACATGAGTGGGTCTTCCCAATGGAGCATAATTCCGAGGGCGGAGACCAACCGCTAGACTGGTGATTGCAGTGGGATATGGGTATGATGAGAATTATTTGAGCCCGTGGATTATATACGGTAGTCAATTTGGGGACTAACTGTAGGGCCGGAAGAATTTTGGGAAATTGGATTTTGGTCGGCGTATGCATCGCTGCACTGGAATATGGTACCGAGAGCGACTTATCATTCGCCGTTGCTTTGTTTTGTTGTTTTTTTTTGTTTTACCGCGATTGCTCTATCATTTCAGCTTTTCTTATCGCGAATATCGTAATTGCCTTATCATTTCGGCTTTTATTCGCGGTTGCTCTATCATTTCGGCTTTATTTTCATTTTTATTTTACTCGCTGATTTTTATTGCGAGTTGCCCCATCATTTCGGCTTTTCTTTATTTTTCTTTTATTTACACATATTTTTTATTTACATTTTTTTTCATTCCCAGTTTAACGACTTAGAGGTCGATTGTTCCCAGAGAAAGGCGGGTGTTTGAGAGAATCAGGTCCCTGAAGGACTTCGGTCCCCGTTTGTATGAAATTGGCGGTCGCAGCTTGATTGTTTGTTAACACGCCAGGGGACAATGATATTTCTCCCGCCTTGTATTGTTTCTCGACCCAATCCTTGAAGATGCAACAGTCTTCAATAGTGTGCCCCGGCACTCGGTGGTATGGGCAAAAGTTGGGATGATCAGTCTTGTTCGCTTCACTTAGCCTTTTCGGTTCTGGTAGTCGCAGGCCATTCTTCAGAGCATCTTTAAAAATTTTGTGGACCTTGTCCCTTCGGAATGAGTAGACCTTATTTCTTTTTTCCTCCAAAGTTGGCTCTCGAGACTGGTCAGTTTTTGCTCCGCCCGTTCTCTGCTTATTTGGAGAATCGGTGATGTTAGAACTTCCGCCTTTTCGGTTGTCGTCCCTCTAAGGTTTTGGTCTGTTTGTGAACTGAAGATCCTGAGCGGACTCGGGCATTGAGCGTTCCAACGTTTGGACCATTTTGGTCAGCTCTTGGAATGTTTTGAGACCCGCGGTACATAGAAACGGGGCCATCCAGTTGTTGAGATTTCCGACAAGGAGACTGACAGATTGGTCCTGCTCTATTGGCGGTTCGCATTTGACGGAGAGATTACGCCATCGGGTTATAAAATCCGTGCTGCTTTCGTCGCTCTTGGGCTTGGTCCTTACGAGCTCGGCAATGGTAATCTTATCGTTGACGCTCATGAACCTCTGCCGAAACAAAGACTCCATTTGGACAAAAGTAGTAACGGAGCCATCCGGTATGCTCGCATACCAGTCGAAAGCAACATCGGTCAAGCTATTAACGAACTGGCGGAGGAGAAGCGCATTATTGCCCCCAGTATTCCCGCATGAGGCTTTAAAGTAGGCGATGTGCTGATTCGCATTTCCCGTCCAATCGAATCTTCCAAATTTGGGGATGACATAGCCGCTAGGAAATTCTACCAGATCATACTGAGCAGGATATGGTCTCCCACTACTGCTGATATCTTTTTGCGGTTCGGCTTCGGCCACCAATGTTTTGACTTTGCTGGCAACCAAATCCATGATTTGATCTTGAGTTAGCGGGCTACTGTCATCGGTAGCCAAGACATTTCCCGAGATAAGATACGACTGATTTTCATGCGGTCCGCCCACTTTTGGATTTGAGGGAGTGGGTGTCGGCAGTTTTTGGACACCGTTTCCCGGTTCATGAGAGCCCTGCGCCTGATTGGGCGGCTGAGAGGCAAGTTGGGCCGTGAGCTGTAGGACGACATTTGTCAAGTCGTCAATTTTTGAGTAGAGCTTGGCCATCTCCTTGTCTTTGTTTCTGAGCTGCTTTCGGAGCACTTGAAGCAGCTCTTGCTCCGCGGTCCTGGAGCGGAAAGTCGGCTCTTCTTCGCTTTCCGAGCCCGACTCCTCATGGACTGAAAGGTCTTTCTGCCTATCATCCTCATCGAGAGGGTTTTCATCACCCAGCAGAGGCGGCTGTTCTTGGGAAGCGGCCACCACATTCAAGCCAGATTGGGTTTGAGATGTAGTGGCCCCGTTCTTGCTCTTGCTGCGCGTGCCCACCATGTAGACAGTGTGGACCTCATATCCATTCGTCTCTTTCTCATTGGCTCGGAGCTTAAAGAAAGCACCCGATCGAGCAGTTGTTGAAGGTACCGTTGGAGCTTGCTCGAAATGCTTTGCAGCTTTGTTGGTATCGATGGCCTTTCCCCCAGCTGGGGCCATGGAGAGTCGTTTAGGAACGGACTTGCGCTTGGGCTGAGGTGCCCTCACGACCACTACATTTGGTCTCCTGCCTTTCGAGACCGGTTTGTCTGCCACCGGGGCCTGAGGAGCTGGGATGGCGCCAACTGGCTTGAACATAATAGAGCCGAACGGAAGCAGCGGCTCCTCCCATTGTTGCCCGAGACTGGGCGGACAGACCGTCCTAGAGTCTATCATCATCGTGTAGGAGACGGAAGCTAAGTTCATCATCGAAGACATCGTCGGAAGGTGATTGCTTGAAAATCTGCATGAAAAAGCATTATTTTAGTATAAATATAGGTATGTATATTGATTGAGTTCGCATGAACGTTTAACCTGAAATATGGGAGGAGAGATTAGTCCCACCGGGCGTGCCAGAATCTGTAGGGTGTTTTTCATCACCCCATTGAGATGGGAATACGCGCGAGCTGGTCAGGCGCATTACAGATTCCCCCTACCTAGGATAGGCTGGGGTTTATTGATTGTGGGGATCCGAATCTCCGGTCGCCGCGAACTAAGCTGCCGTTAATTACCCTTCGCATTTGGAGCGAAGAAACCTCCGATTGACGGGTTAAACTGGTCATGCGAACTCAATATGCAGTGCGTTGGTGCGTGTGTATTTTTTTTGTTTTGTTCCACTTGTAAAAAAGAGATATATACATATACATACATATATATATATATATATATATATATATTCTATATATAAAGAATAAATAAGTAAATAAATATTTGGAGAATTTTTTTTTATTTTTTTTTAAATTTTAAAATATTATTTATAATTTTATTTTATTTATTTAATATTTATTCTATATATTTTTTAAATAAAAAAAGGGATTAAATAAAGAAAAGAAGAAAAGAAAATAATTATGTTTTTTTTTAAATTTTTAAAAATTATTTTTAATTTATTTTCATTTATTTATTTTTATTTTAAATAAAAAAAAGGAGGAAGAAAGAAGAAAAGAAGAAAAGAGAATTTTGTTTTTTTTAAAAAATGTGGGGTCACATGTTAGCATGTGACCCCTCATATGAGGGGGGTCACATGCTAGCATGTGACATGGAGGGTCACATGTTAGCATGTGACCCCTTATGTGAGGGGAGGGTCACATGCTAGCATGTGACCCCTTACATGCTAAGGGGGAGTCACATGCTCAACATGTGACCCGTCACATGCTCAGCATGTAAGAAGGCCATCACATGTTTAGCATGTGACGGGTCACATGCTGAGCATGTGAGGGGGCCGTCACATGCTTAGCATGTGACCCGTCACATGTTAAACACGTGATGGGGCTGCTTTAGGATGTGACCCGTCACATGCCCCGTCACATGCCTAGCATGTGACCCGTCACCCTTTTTTTTGACGTGGAGTTCAACTCCAAAAGAATTTTATATAGCTAAAAAAATTATAATGTGGAGTTAAACTCCCCAAAAGAAAAAGTATTTTTTTTTGTGGAGTTAAACTCCAAAAGAATTCTGTAGTGGAGTTAAACTTCAAAAGAATTTTATTTGTGGAGTTGAACTCCAAAGGAATTTTATTTGAGGAGTTGAACTCCAAAAGAATTTTTGTAGTGGAGTTAAACTCCAAAATAATTTTCCGTGTGGTGGAGTTGAACTCCAAAAGAATTTTATTTGTGGAGTTGAACTCCAAAAGATTTTCTCCTTTCTCCTTTGAGAAGAAACCCGAAATGGGTTCTCTTGAAACTCCAAGATCTAGATCTTGGATGATAAAAAAAAGAGACCCTTTTTTCTCTCTTGATAGAGTCTTGGGAGGTGGATTTATGGTAAAACTTTGTTTAGTTTAAAAAAAAAAAGAGCTAAGCTCTTGATTTATTTGGAAAATGAAAAGGAAGAGGAAGAACTTGAGAAAGAGAGAGTGGAGGCACAAACCCTAGTTTTTTTTGAGGGAATGAAAAGTCTTGCTTTATTCATCATCATGTTGCCTTTTATTGGCTTACATATTTACATATAGCCCCTTGGGCTTTACAAAATAGCATTTTTCCCATCCCATGGCTCATGTGCCATTTCTTTTTGCACATAAACCATGGGCTTACAAGAATTTGGTTTTATGCCCATTTTGTTTACATTCATGCATAAAAAATTACATAAAAATTATTTATGACATGATTTCGTTGTTGGCATGGGGAGGCTGGCCGCGGGCTCGACTTGGGCATGGGCCCGCTTGACCTGGGCTTGGGCCCACCTAGCTTGGGGATTGACCTTGACTTTGACTCGGTCAACCGGGTTGTAAATTTTTACCCCAACACCGGACTGTACGGATATTGTCACTGACAGGCTCAGTAGGGTGTTAGGATGAGTTCGCTCATCGACCTCCCTTTTGGTCAATACTTGGTTGCCCGTTACGTATGGCTAATACCTCTGACGTGCTAGTGGTTAAATCCACAGCCAAAGTATTGACGAGTCTTTAGAGTCCCCCACAGACAGTTTCTCAAGTTTCGGGCAAAACGCTGTAGAGGCCGTATGGATATATGGCAGAGTTCGATCTTATACGTGCGGTATTGCATGGATCATGATCGGACGGATAATACTAGTGGGCTTTGGTTTAAGCCGGATCCTAGTATTAGATTTGTTGGATTACTTTCGTCTCATCGCATTCGCATTCAGTCGGAATGCGGATGCAGGTATGTATATACAGGTGAAGGGTATCCTTGTGATCCGTCACGAGTTACTTTAGATGTTGCCGGATCTTTTTGTTGGACCGAACATTTGGATTAATGTTTGGTTAATGGAAATTGTGAGCTAGAATTTATCATGACAATGCATTAATGTGACATGGACTTTTGCTATGAGTCATGGTCTCTTTTTTAGCAAATTTGTCACATTAATGGATTGTTATGTGTCATGAAATGAGGAGGAGAGAGAAGTAGGCTGCCATATGATATGTTAGCTCTTGTATTTCTTTTTCTAGAACTCTCTCACTCTCATTTTCACATGAAGAAAAGAAAAAGAAAAGATGAGAAAGCCTTCTCTTCTTCTTCTTCTTCCTCTAGCTCATTGTCTTCCTCCAATGGCAACACCTTCAACTTCCATCCAAGCCATGGATGCAAGAGACAAAGTGATCACAACATACTCTACTTCAACCTTGGGCACGTCGGCTAGCACACTTCGTGCTCGAGTTGCTTCGGACAAAGTGGGAGCCCGTAAAAAGGCTTCTTGATGTGGTGTCCTTTCCGACGAGGAGATGAAGACCGGAGATTCCGCGAGGAGATCGGGATGGTGGCCAAAGACCGAAGGACACGGATCGCTCGGTACAGCTCTCTACCCTTTCTCTAGTTAGTTATTAGTAGGTTAATGGTCTGATCCAGGTTTATAGTACGCGGTAGCGCCGGTTTTCTAGTTTTGAAAAAGTTTCGTTTCCGCATTTTGGCCTCGGAATGACGGCCGGGGCGCTGACGTGCACTTACAGTCCATACCTAGAGAAATCATCCGTAAAAGTGATGAAATAAGAATAACCACTTTGTGCATGAGTAGACATTGGACCACACACATCGCTGTGTATGAGTCCTAAGAGCTCGCTCGCTCTTACTCCGTGTCCAGTGAACAGAGTCTTTGTCATCTTTCCTATGAGACAAGATTGACAAGTTGCATAAGATTGATATTCGAACGGATCCAAATATCCCTCTCTATGTAACTTCGTCAACCGTGTTTCATTGATGTGACCCAGTCTACAATACCACAAGAAAGCTTGATTTAGTTCCCGAGACTTTCTTTTAAGTGTGTTCTGGACACTGAAAATCTGAGCTTGATTTAATACGTATATATCGTTATCTAATTTACCTGACCCAATCAAAGATTGATTTAGGTGGATGTCGACCACATCGCTTACAAATGTAAAATCATATTCTTCCTTAGAAAGTAAGGATACCGATATGATATTACAAGCTAGACTAGGTACATACAAATAGTTACGTAGAATCAATATCCTACATGTCAATCCTAGGTGATATTCCCCTACGGATTCAGTGTCCATACTCATTCTGTTAGCAACCCTGAGAGTCATATCACCTACCTTGATAACTCTACGGTTTCTCAGGGCCTGTAATGAATTACAGATATGAGATCCTGATCCGGTATCTAGTACCCAGGAAGTAGAGTTAATTGACATGCAATTTTCAATTACAAACATACCCGAAGTCGAAGCCACAACATACTTCGGATCCAGGATTCTGGATTTCAAAACCCTGCAATCCCCTTGCTAATGCCCTTTCCCGTGACAATAGGAACATTCCTCCTTTCCTACTGTCAGCTTATTGGCACATGCTTGCGCGCACCGTATTTTTAAGTTCTAAAGTTAACCGCAATCAGGACGGCGTCGCGTGTAGCTAACCGCGATGAGTACGGGTCGTCCGCAGGGAGACGGTGCATTTTGCGTTCTTATTATGACGAGTTAATGCGAGGGTCGGAATGTTTGGTTCTAAGCTAAGTATATATATGCAAAGTATAAGTTGTTAGGATTATATAGGTTAGTGTAAGTTAGTGAAATCCGTACTCAATCCTTTGTTCCGAACTTAACCATTGAAGCTAGAGCAATCGGCAACAACGTGGATTAGGGTGCTTAAGCACGGTATTTGTGAAATCCAGCTTATTGACCCTTGTACATCCGTTCTTGTCGCTTGCTTTTGCCTCCGGCCAAACAGAACGCAACCGGTCACAGTTAGGGATCACCGATACCTTGGTAGGGTAGGGTGCCTAACGGAGCGCTTGCGTAAGGTTTGGGAAGAGTTCAATTGGAAAATATCGGGCAAAGGAAATGAGAAAAGAAACCTTAACTTACAACACCATTCTTTTTCCTAACAACAACATTTATTCACAAACAGAAAAACAACAAAGAGAAAGAGCAAAAGAAAAGAAAAAAAGAAAAGTAAAGAACAACAAGCAAGTATGTAAATGGCATGGAATAAAATGCAAGTAAGTAAAGCAAGATAGAAATACTAAGACCCCAAGTGCAAATAGAAAGCTTTATTAATTCAAGTGATGATACAATCTTGAGTTCAATAATCAAAACTTAAACTTGCAAGCTCAATGAAGAGATTGCAAGGTCAAGAGAAGGCAAAGAGCTCAAGGGGAACAAGCTATGTACAAGAACAAAATGGAAAGAAAAAGAGTATGAGACTAAGTGAGACCCCCTATCCCTTGCTCACTGATTTGTATTTATTGGCCCAAAATAAAATTAAACAAGTAATAAAAATAGGATGATGTGACTGCAAGGGATAGACAGAACAAAAATGGGGCTAATTGGGGCTAGGGGAGCCGACGAGATCGGACATTTTGAGGGTGTCGCCAGTTTTATGGAGGAGTTTGGGGCTCATGCTTGTTGTGTGATGTTGTGTGCTCTCCATAATCCCACTGGTATTGCTTGATTTTTATGTATAAGCCTAGGTTGTATTCAGGGATTTGGAGGGAAACTTGTAGCTTTATATCACATCACATCTTTTTGCATTTATAACACATCACTTCTCACTTGTGCCCCTTGCATCATGGCAGCCCCACCATGGTCCATGCAAAAGAGTTGTGTGCACACTTGCATTGTGTTGGACAAAAATAGTGTGCACACATTTATTTACTAAAGAACTCTTTGGGTATCGATCGGTTTGTAGTTCTGGTTGCAGTGTCGGCTCACAAACGTTATAGTCGTGATTTTTAGTGTGTTTCCAATATTGTGTTAGGGTTCTTATCGACGGCAACAAGCTTACGGTAGGCATCATCCATGCCATTTTCAAAATTTTGCCGTTTCAAGGAACTCTAAACTAGAATATAATACGGAAACTATAATAAACCATTTACAACAAACTGAACTAGAAATACAACCTTTGTAGATTGGTCCTTCACTTCATAAGCTCCTTGTAGTAGTCCCTTCGCTGCGTTGATGGAACTCCCGGACCCTTGCATGGCTTCACAAGGCGAATGGAACGTTCTTGCTTGAAGTCTTCGAGGCCGAAGATGATCTACGTCGAGAGAATACTAACTCAAGCTACTACTTCACTAATGAAGGATTAGTGAAGCAAACACCCAATACTAAAGTGCTAATCTAGTAGAGGATGATGAAATAGGAAGTGGGTTCACTTTAGAATTCTTTTTCTCACAATACTTTCTCACTTTTTCCAAACCCTAGAGAGCTCTTTCTTTTGGAGGAAGAAGATGAAGATGTAAGTCTATGTCACACACCCCACGTGTTCGCGGGGAGGCGGAATATATGAAAAACAATTATCAAAGCTTCGTAACACGGGCTTGAGCACACGGATCGTGTCTAAACCATTACTAGCAAACTACTAGAGATTTAACTACTCTGATTCGAAATTATACCTCACGTTACTTGTCCTTCGGGTCTTCATCGCTGTCCTCCATACCTCATTGGCTCTATGGAGCATAGGTACCTCAACGGCCTCCTCGAGTCAAAGACGATCCACCTGAGAGTCTATAGTCCGAGCTCCTATCTCGAATCTGAGATAACTACGGCTTCTAGTTTGCTAATCTAAAAGTTCTAGAGGGTGTAGAGTATTTAGATGGATTACTTAGTCATTTAAACCCTAGGATTCTCAACTCATGAGAGCTTTTAGGGTTTGAGGAAGAAGATGAATACTTGAGGAGAGAGAAGTGTTTTTTGATAATGGAATGAATAATCTCTCATGCTAGAATAATATGAAGCATACAAATATCTCTCTTGATAATATCAAGATAATATCTAGCATGCTTCATTTAATTCTAAGGGTGAATCACCTCATGAGTCATTAAGCATTTAATGTAAACTACACCTCATCTCCTCCACCTCATTAAGTTTAAGAAATAAACACAAATGAGTCACCTCCTTTTAGAAGATTCTTGACAAATTACGAGACTGCCCCTTCCATCCGTATTTCCGAAAAACACGGATAATCTTTAACTGAATAAATCTATCTGTATAATACTAGAATTTGGCTTAAACTAAATCCCGCTAGTATTACCTACCCGATTATAGTACGTGCACACGTGTACGTAAGTGATCGCGGCCCTGCCGTAAAACCATATGGCCTCTACACCTTTTGCCCGGTATAGGGAAACTCTTTTTGTGGGACTCTAAAGACTCGACACTACGCTGGCAGTAGGTTTAACCATAGGCCGCAAGCGGTACTAGCTGTACATAATGGTCCCCAGGTAGATGTCGATAAGAAAGACGATGAGGAAACCCATCCGAACACCTACTTAGCCTGTATGCGACAATCTCCGTACAGTCCAGTCTGTTCGTCTAGGACTATTGCATATCGGGCCTAGGGAGCGGTAAATGTCAGACCCCTAATAGCGGTATAAGTCGTGTCAGAGTGAAGCCTATTACACCTTGAGAAACTACTGGAACCTACCAGTAAATCTCGCTTTCCCTGGCCAGGGACTTTGCGTAATGGCTCTCCATACACAGCGCGATATCAACCCCCAATCCCTGGAGAGACGAATCCTGTCTAACCGCCACTGCCTCCAAGTGCTTCGGGACTGCACCCAACTACTACCTGTTTGCACGACTTCTTTGAGCCGTAGTAGGATAGTAATCTAAGTACAGTGGGAACACACCCTAGGCGAAGTAGCAGTGTCAAGTCGATGTACTAAGCTGTACTCATGTCACCTGGAAACTGCTATCTGACGATGGGTATAGAACCAACCTGCAGTTCCCGGCGAGTCCTGTCCGGTGTACTCGTAACCTAACGAGCACATGCATACTATCCCCAGTACGACGTACTGATGGCCGTAGGACAGACCATCTCCCTATGCTGGGATGAGAAGCGTATACACCAGTCTACTCCGGAATATCAATACCCCGTCTTGATAATCCTATGACCAGAGACCTGTATAGGATGTTGCTTATAGACTATCCAGCCCCCACTAGTGTGACTGCCATCACAACGCCGGTAATCAAGCAAAGATCCTAAGGGCTCTACTAATATATATAAGCGATATGTTAAAAGAAACACATGCACATATTAAAGTAGACACAAACCAAGTAGCATACTACCATTTTTATCAAGACTGTCAATACAACTGTGAATATCCCAAGCTTCCATTAAGTAATATACAAACTAGTATGATACAGTAATGGCCTCTAGGGCATAAACACTAACAGAAGAAAGAAGAAGAGAATGAAATGATCAAGTGAGAGAGTGAACCATGGATGAGTGTGTATCATATACTAACTCATGTAGAGACATAACCATGGCTAATTAAAATGGTTAGGTTAACAAATACCTAAAGTAAAACAAACATAGTGGACTTAGTCAATGCATCCACAAGCTTCCATAAGCTTCATGCATTTTTCCAATATCCACTAATTTTGTAATTACTTTAAACATTAATAACCCACCATTATAATTAGAATGGTGTATGTCTCATACACCCATTTATAGTGTATCAACAACTATGACACACTAAAATAAATAATGCACATCAATATATATCACATATATATTACATGTACACTCAATTGAGAAAAGAATGCTTAAGTGAGCTAATGTTAGTTAATATAAATTAGTATATCAAATATACAATTATACATTAATTTATTAAATCAACATTTGATTTAATAATCCGGCTATATCACATATAACCGACTAACACTAAATGTACCATCTTATCGAATCAACACTTGATTCGATAACCCGGCGATATCACATATAACCGACCGATACAAAAGTCGCGAGAATAGAATACGGTATCACATACACATATTATTCTCGGTCCTGCATATATCGCATATGTGCTCCTATTTCATTTTGCTTGAGCCAGTAAAACCTCTATATAGGACTCTAAACACTCGTCAATATGTCGGTAGTAGGTGATGATCACATCAAGCACCCACAAGCCGTTAGCGGTACAAGCTGGACGTAACGGCTACCCAGGTATTAAGCGATCAGAAGATCAGCAAGCAAGCCCGCTCCAACTCCTGCAAAAGCTTGACGGTAACACTTGCCGTACAGTCCGGTCTCCTCGTCTGATATGTTGCATATCAAGTCTAGGGGTGGTAAACGTCAGACCCCAATAATCGATAAGTCATGCCGATGTGAGGCTCATAACGGGTCGAGAAACTACTGGTAACACTTACCAGTAAATCTCTAAATCAGCCCTGGCCAGGGACTTCTCTATTATGTCCAATCGAGCATAGCGCAACATCAACTCCCAATACCGGGAGAGACGAAACCCATCCTATCGCTCAATGCCTCCATGTGACTCGGGACTGTACCTAAAAACAACCATTTTGCATGCCCTCTTGGACGTGGTAAGGTGGAAATCAAAGTACAGTGGGAATCACACAAGACTCTATGACGATCTCGGGTCTACAGACTAACCTGTACAAGTGTCACCAGAGAACTGCCATCTGACGTGAGGTATAATACCATCTGGGAGTTCTCGGCGAGTCCGTCATGTGTACCCAGTCTCCACTGAGCACCATTATAGCATCTCTGATGTTAAACACGAATGGATATGGGATCATCCATCGCCCATCTCATGGGTCGAGAAGCATACATGCTAGTCTACTCTGGTATATCGATGCCCCACCTCGATACACCTACGAATAGGGACATTAAAGGATGAACTTATGGAATACCATGGCCCAACTAGTATGATCTGCATCATAGTCCTGGTAGTCAAGTACACATCCTAAGGGCTTTACCAACATGTAACCATAAGACAGTATCAAGATACATGTATACATGTGAAGATAAAGAGCAATCAGATAACATACTATCATGTCGAGCAAGAAATTCCTCTCTATATATGTCCAAGCATCCAATATATTATACATCATATGTACAATACTGGCCTCTAGGGCATACATACAACTAACAATCTCCTACTTGCCCTAGGGCCAGCTGCTGTTGTTGCGCCACGGCAGCGCCCCGGCCTCTTACTCGAGGCCAAAATGCGGAATCAAAAATTTTCCTTACTCGGAACCCGGCGCTACCGCGGACAAAGAAAACCCGGATCGTAACCATTAACCTAATGCTAGCATTCAAGAGATAGGGTGAGAAGTATACCAAGAGATCCGAGTCCTCCGGTCTTCATCTCTACTCCGATCTCCTCGCGGGATCTCCGTCCGTCTCCTCCTCGTCGGAAAGGGCACCACGAAGCCGGGTACTTTTACGGGCTCTCACCTCAATACCGAGGCAACTCGCGCATGAAGCAGGCAACTCGACATGCTCAAGATATGCTGTAGAATGTGTAGTGTAGAATCATAGTAGTCTCACTTGGGGTTTGTTGCCTTTGAAGATGATGGAGGAATCAAGACTAGAAAAATGGTGCTTGCATTTTTCTAGCATGAAAAATGAGATCAAGAAAGATCAAACTCTCAAGAATGAATACTCTCTCTTCTTCTTCTCTTTTCTTCTTTTTCCTCTCATGAAAAACTTATCATATCCATCAAGTGAGAGGAAGAATGGTGGAGGAAACAATATGAACACATAAACATGAAGGGAGGTGAGTGTAGGAAAAAGGAGAGGGTGACCATATCCTAACACTATCATCACAAACTCACATCAAGCTTAAAATCAATCCAAATCACCTTTTCAAGAAATGATGATAGAAAAGAAAGGAATAAAAAGATGCTATCTTAATTAATCATCTTACAAATAAAACCTCCACCAAATGTAATTTGCAAAACTGCAAATTACCCCCTCCATCAGAAAAGTCCGGCCGGGAAAGAACAAAGGAAAACCGGCCGGAACGGAATGCAAACTGGCAACTCCAGAAAACTGGTCCCGTAATAAATTACAGGAAAACCCCGATACTGTGCATACACACCCGCATCTGTATTCCGACCGGATAAAAATGCAATGAGACAAAATCTACACTGTACTAAACTAGGATCCGGCTTAAACCAAAGCCGGCTAGTAATGTCCGTTCGATCCTGATCCGTGCAATACCGCACGTGTCTGATCGAACCCCGCCATATATCCATACGGCTACTAGTACAAACCGTCCGATCCTGATCCGCGCAATACCGCACGTATCTGATCGGACCCTGCCATATCTCCATACGGCCTCTACAGCGTTTCGCCCGAAAGCCTGAGTAACTGTAAGTGTGGTGGACTCTAAAGACTCGTCAATACTATGGTTGTGGATTTAACCACTGGCACGTCAGAGGTATAAGCCAATACGTGACGGGCCACCAGCTATTGACCAAAAGGGACGTCGATGAGGAAGCTCACCCCGACACCCAACTGAGCCTGTCAGTGACAATATCCGTACAGTCCGGTCCGTTCGTCTATGAGTATCGCATGGCGGGCCTAGGGGGTTGGTAAAAGTCAGACCCCCAAAAGCGGTACAAGTCGTGTCGGAGTGTAGCCCAGAACGCCCTGAGATACTACTGGAATACCTACCAGTAAATCTCCTACCTCGGCCGAGGGCTTTGCGTAATGGCTCTCCCAGACACAGCGCGACCTCACCCCCAATACCGGGAGAGACGAACCCCTGAAGATCCGCTCACTGCCTCCATGTGGCTCGGGACTGTACCCAACTAAAACCTGTTTGCACGACTCCTTTGAGCCGTGGTAGGGTAGTAATCAAAGCACAGTGGGAACTCACACGAGACAAATGACGATCCTCAGGTCGATGAACTAACCTGTACACATGTCACCAGGGAACTGCCATCTGACATAAGGTATAAACCCAACTGGCAGGTTCCCGGCGAGTCCTGTCCGGGGTACTCATAACCCAATGAGCACCTGTATACATCTTAGGTGAACCAACTGACACCAGTGGCTTGTGAGACCGGCCATCGCCCCTCGTCAGGGTCTCGACTGTATACACTAGTCTACTAATGGAGTATCGATGCCCTGTCTCGAAACTCCTACGACTAGGGACCTTTTAAGGATGTGCTTATAGACTACCAGCTCCCACGTATATGATCGCCATCATACTGCTGGTAGTCAAGCAAGAATCCTAGGGGCTCTATCAACGTGTAATAGCGATATGTCAGGTCACCTATAACAGTACACGATGATAAAGGTAAACCAGATAGCATACTATCATCTCGAGTAAGACTGTCCTACCGGGATAGGTCCTCCCTCAATCATTGCAATCACGTGCCTGTGATCCAATAATTGACTCTGAGGGCACTATCTCCAACAATCTCCCACTTGCACTCAAGGCTAATTATTGCGATGCCGCATACTCACAGCCCGTGTGATACCGAACACCCAACTCCTCTACTAGTCAGTCTCACAAAGCTCGTTTGCGAAACTATTGCGTTCGAGGAATAGCCTCAGTGAGTGGATCCGCTGTGATGTTTCTTTCTATGTCTCTCTATATCTCAAGTTCGCGGAGAAAGCCATCTCCCGAAATGAGCAATACTTTTCTTAGAATGTCTGGATGTCTGATGGGACCTAGCTCATAAATGAACTTCAAATCCAAACTTCTTAGACTGTATCGTCAACTGAACTTAATCAGTATCCTGCGCCATGCCACCCTCAGTATTGCCTTGGACCACCTGTCCAAAATACTGCCCCTCGTCAGAAGGAAAACTATAACTCTGACAACCTCCTTGTCGTCCATGTCACCTTGGAAGCCTGGAATGATAACTGTCTCCTAAATGAGGCTGTCGTTATCATATCCCTAGAACATCCACTTATG
This sequence comes from Agapanthus africanus, assembly GCA_030015575.1. Lineage (NCBI taxonomy): Eukaryota > Viridiplantae > Streptophyta > Magnoliopsida > Asparagales > Amaryllidaceae > Agapanthus > Agapanthus africanus. The sequence goes on along the minus strand of JASDDO010000024.1, from coordinate 512,327,199 downwards.
TTCTAAGACTGCTTCCGACTGTTTCTCCAGGATTGGATCAATATCAACTTGTTGCATCTAGTGCAAGAACAACATCTGGTGTGGTACTTGACATCTCATGATTGACTCAATTGCCTAAGCAAGTGATCTGCCAATCATGAGTATCCCTCTCCCCTTTAGTCTATAAGACAACTTTAGAGAGGGTGACTCCATCAACTGCAGGTACACTACCGTGTCAGGAGTCGTCCATTCTAAATACTCATAGAATGCTGTCAAGGTACCCAGATTGGGAAACCACCCAAATCTAGATCTAAAACCATAGATCTAGTAACCAGTATGTCTGATATAATATCCAAGTCCTATGTGGAGAAAACACTATGTGACGACCAAAGTATAACCGATCGTAGTATAGGAATATCACTTCCTACTACCTTCTCAACAGATCCATCCCTTATTCTGATGACGTCAAACCTATGATTGTCACATCAGAAATGGATGATCTATCTCCGCTACATCTGCTTTAGTCTATAAATAGACATAAGCCTGATGTCCACCAATGCTTCCGCTGCTCCCACTGACCACGACAACCCTCTGGCAGAGTCATATAGACGTGCACTTCCAAAGCTAGTTTAGAACGACGCTATACTCATCCTCCTGCCGGGTCTCGCAGCCTGGAACAACAGCAATGGCATGTGTGGGTAGACAAGAACTTCCCTGTCACCGTCCTTGAGGCCACCGGAGTACCTCTCGGGTGCCTGAAGTTACCCACCTTATCTGCGGAGTGGCCAAAGGAATGTCAATCCAGATTGAATCTTTAGGTTCCTTATCAAATCTTCAGTAATCGTTTGTGGTTCTGGAATTACTTCCAGTTCTACCATACTCCCACTACTGTTTTCTGAAAAAATCCATTTTTATTAAAACTGTGGCGAGTCTAGAACAATATTGCTATTGTTCATCCAGATGGTAGAAAGTCAACCCTCGTCATAGCCTGGGTTAACCCACAAACAGCCATTACAGAAACGTGCCTTGAGTTGTCCAGTGTCTGGTTTTAAGCATAAGCCGGACAACTCCCCGTACCTTAACTATGTCAAGATATGAACTGTTCTATATCCAATATAGGAACAGAGGCACAGATTTAATTTAACCAGATTCAAATCATGCAGCTGTCACCAGTGCATGTAAACTAAATGGAAGGAGGCCGATCAGCGTTACTCAACTTAGGAATGCTTCCAATTATGAGTAACCTGAAAAAGAAGCAATTTCTCTTAATCATTACTATCTACTGAACACCATACACAAGTATCTACATCTTCGATCACTTTGAAGAATCCCGATACTTGCTATACCTGGTTCTCTACTCTATTCAAATACCTATAACTCCTCAAAACTTAGACCCTGTGTTTCCACGAAACACATGTCTAAGAACTAGAGAAGTTAAAAGTAAACAGAATATAGTATGAGGACCAACCCCTCTGTCCTAATGGACACTGGACAACATACAATACTCTGTATAAGTCCGCTGAGTCTAACAACTCTTTCACTGTGTGTCGTAGGTTGAAAACTGTACTTATGGTTAAGAAGAATTACACCGCTGTTTAATGCTCCTTACCTAACCATCCACTGATATAGGTAAATGTCATCGACATAATACCAAAAGGTATATCTCACTCTATGAAAATAGACGTACAGATATATCAATTTGAAATTGGTGCACAACAGCGGATATTCAAAACCAAATATTTGCCGACCGGCAAACAGCCAAGATGATCTCCTCAAATATCATCGATTACAACGAATCCCGATATAATGAGGATGATCACCCTATTCCCAATAACTTACTCCCACTCATCATCTGTAAAACCATACAGATGTGAGAATCATACATGGTAAATACATACCCTGGAGCAAGTGTCTAACTGGGAAATCAGTTTTCCATTAACAGTACACATTGAAACTGAAACATTGAAATGTTTCTTTGGGGTATCCTGGTATTCCTAGTAATGTCTCTTCCATTATCCAGATTCACAACTATAACCGTATAATTCTTTGCCACCTCTCCAAATCCCTTCATATGTCTTTAGTCATTACCTTCTGTACACCCCTTTAGGCCAAATGGTTTTCTTCCTTCCCTACCGTTCGGCACCAGCCTATGGTTTGGAAGAAGACTATCCAAAAAGCATAAAGGGTGTACTGTCCTAATCCTAGGAACACTCACAAAGCGAGAGAAGGTGAAGATAAAAGACACCTGAATGTACTTTATTCCTATTTCTCCTGAACCAGAATCCATCCCCGAACTGGAACGAGTTCCTTTCGAGTTCGTATATAACCATACGATGGAGTATCCAATAAACTGTGGATCTTCGTAGTGACACGGAGTGTCCTGGAGAAATACAAAGGTGATTTAGGATTGGCGAAGAAATACTTGGTTTGGTCGTGAATATCAGTCGCAATTTACTTTGCCCTCCTACTAATCCCTTGCTTTGTCTTAACTTAATACCTTCTGCACACCATCGTTATGCTAATTGGTTTTCTTCATTCCCTACCGGTCGGCACCAGCCTAAGGTTTGGAAGAAGACTATCCAATTTGCGTAATAGGTGTACTATCTCCTAAACCAAGGAGTACTCACAACTTGAGAGAAGGTGAAAAGAAAAGACAACTGAATAATCCTATCCGTTTTCTCCAAAACCGGAAACCATCCTCGAAGTCCTTCGAGTTCGTATATAACCATACGATGGTTTTGTCCAATGGAAGTGGACGTTCGTAGTAATACGGGGTGTCCTGGAGAAAAGGGTAAAAGTAGGAGTGGCAAAGAGGTCTGCAACTCTGACAATCCAAAAGCCTGTGTTAAGTAGGTTCGGTCAACTTGGTCACTGAGTCATAGTCCAGGGTCGGGTCAAAGGTCGCTGCCAAAGAGAGAGAGAAAAGAAACACTCAGCGTGCACTCTAACCTAGATCAGAATGGTTACCACTTTGTCTAATCTGGAAACCTCCCACTGTACCTCAAATTCTCCTCCAAACCTGAAAGAAGAATTAGTCGGGATCACCCGAGGAGTAGACCAACTCATCAGTGGGAATCGGGATCCAACTATCATCGCATGATAACATGACGGAATCCACTCACGTCACCACACTCCAGAAGGTATGCGCATGTCTGGCAAGTTTCAGTTCTTTTGAAACTCCCGATGTGATTTTTACCCCTAGGACCCAAGTGACCTTGACGAATAATCAACAAATCAAAAGGTCCTAGTCAAGTTCAGCCCGTCATTATCTTGATTGCGTTAAACCCACCAGCACGACCCTTGACGAATAATCAACAAAGTCGTACGACTGTCCTAACCAATCCACATATCCATGCGACAGAATAGCACAACAAAGCTACCGCACACTACGCCTCGGCGAATAGCAACGACAAACGCAGCGCGAATACTAAGCAATACTGATCTGAAATGACGGAGGGCTACGACTGGTTTTTGGCGAAAAACCTTTAACGTAATGAACTTGATATCGTTGAAGGAACTGGATAACCTTTTATAAAATATAGTGACGAAAACCTTTACTAAAGAGGTCACTCCCGGTGAAGGGATCTCGGCTCTTTCCCCGTAGAATGGGGTGCAGGATATTCCAACTGAATACCACGATGCAAAGCAAAAGTAATCGGCTATAGTGAAGTTAATGCCCTGACGCAAACTTCTGTCCAAGGGGTCACTCCCGGTGAAGGGATCTCGGCCCTTGCCTCGTCGACTGAGGAGCAGGATATTCCAAATGAATACCACGATGCAAAACAAAAGTGAACGTCCTTGCAATAACAGCTTTTTGAAAAGTGTTCCAACAACATCAGAATAGGTTTGTTTATCTTGCATTGATCCGAATCAACGCAGTCCCATCAAATGATCACACCACAAAGAACGAAAATATACTGACGTACGTATATGCCATCCGCATTCGCCACTGGGTCCCGTCATCACCCGTTAGGTTAGCTTACTAACGACAGAGCGGGGACTGGACTAGCGCGGATGAAAAACATATACAACATCTACTAATATATATACCAATATATTATATTTCGCTCAAGGCGTGATAAAATGCAACATCACAGAATGTACAGCATCACAGAACAATACAGATATCTGGAAGCCCCGGGTTTCACAGAGCCGCTGCTGAAACCCGACGTTCCCCTGGTCGTGTGGATAGCCTGTGCAATGAAAACCTAGACCCCTACGGGCGCGGCAAGTCATCCGCCAAAACCTGAAGCGAGCCAGCCCCCTTCAGCACCGTGAATGGACCACCCAGCACTTCACGGAATCCGGTAACTTGGGCACCCCTCCTGGGTCAACCTGTACCCCCTACGAGTGCGTCGAACAGCCCGCCAATTCCAGACTGAAGCCCCCTCCGTCCCAATGCCATGAGATGCGGGCTTGTTGCCCTCCAGAACCCGGCTATCCGTGCACTCCACCGCGGGGCAATCCTAGTACAGAAAGTAAAAATATATACATACACCGGGTACATCGACCGCAACCAGGTCGTGCCCCAAAAGAATAATACAAACAGGCAGTGACGGCAGTCCACATGTCGGACGCTCGCCCCGCAATATCAAATGTACATAATACAACAAAACTGCACTAGCATTGCATCCAGGCTATCCCCCACGACCGATCCGCAACAACACAGCATAAACATAGAACATCAACGTGAAAATCACGTTCGCAAATCCGTCTAACCGGGCTATAGCAGTTAGACGGGATTTACCGATCGAGTGAAATTCACGGTCACAGATATAATGTAAATACTGTGAAAAAATATGTTTAAAATTTTCCGATTGACCAAAAATTAACAAGTGGGCCCCCAATCAAAACTGTAGCAGTCACAGAAAACCTGGGCCCAAATTTAATATTCCAAAAGCCCTAATTACAGCCCATAAGCCCACTGCAAAAAACTAATCACACGATCCCACTAACCAGCGGCGGAAGCGCGGCCAAAAGGGGGTTTTGGCCGCCCTTCCGCGGTCGTACGGAGGAATTGTGTGACCAACTTTTTCCAGTGTTCTTAGAACACCCTGCACATCATTCTGAGACCACCTGAAAAATTTTTAGACTCCAAAAAATTTCGACAGAAACTGATGTGCTAGAAAAATACGGTTTTTGGAAATTTCGGTCGATCGGAAACGCAAACACATCAAACGAAGCTAGGTAAGGTTAATGGCGTGGCTCTGATACCATGTTGCACCACGGCAGCGCCACGGCCTCTTACTCGAGGCCAAAATGCGGAATCAAAAATTTTCCTTACTCGGAAACCGGCGCTACCGCGGACAAAGAAAACCCGGATCGTAACCATTAACCTAATGCTAGCATTCAAGAGATAGGGTGAGAAGTATACCAAGAGATCCGAGTCCTCCGGTCTTCATCTCCACTCCGATCTCCTCGCGGGATCTCCGTCCGTCTCCTCCTCGTCGGAAAGGGCACCACGAAGCCGGGTACTTTTACGGGCTCTCACCTCAATACCGAGGCAACTCGCGCATGAAGCCGGCAACTCGACATGCTCAAGATATGCTGTAGAATGTGTAGTGTAGAATCATAGTAGTCTCACTTGGGGTTTGTTGCCTTTGAAGATGATGGAGGAATCAAGACTAGAAAAATGGTGCTTGCATTTTTCTAGCATGAAAAATGAGATCAAGAAAGATCAAACTCTCAAGAATGAATACTCTCTCTTCTTCTTCTCTTTTCTTCTTTTTCCTCTCATGAAAAACTTATCATATCCATCAAGTGAGAGGAAGAATGGTGGAGGAAACAATATGAACACATAAACATGAAGGGAGGTGAGTGTAGGAAAAAGGAGAGGGTGACCATATCCTAACACCATCATCACAAACTCACATCAAGCTTAAAATCAATCCAAATCACCTTTTCAAGAAATGATGATAGAAAAGAAAGGAATAAAAAGATGCTATCATAATTAATCATCTTACAAATAAAACCTCCACCAAATGTAATTTGCAAAACTGCAAATTACCCCCTCCATCAGAAAAGTCCGGCCGGGAAAGAACAAAGGAAAACCGGCCGGAACGGAATGCAAACTGGCAACTCCAGAAAACTGGTCCCGTAATAAATTACAGGAAAACCCCGATACTGTGCATACACACCCGCATCTGTATTCCGACCGGATACAAATGCAATGAGACAAAATCTACACTGTACTAAACTAGGATCCGGCTTAAACCAAAGCCGGCTAGTAATGTCCGTTCGATCCTGATCCGTGCAATACCGCACGTGTCTGATCGAACCCCTCCATATATCCATACGGCTACTAGTACAAACCGTCCGATCCTGATCCACGCAATACCGCACGTATCTGATCGGACCCTGCCATATCTCCATACGGCCTCTACAGCGTTTCGCCCGAAAGCCTGAGTAACTGTAAGTGTGGTGGACTCTAAAGACTCGTCAATACTATGGCTGTGGATTTAACCACTGGCACGTCAGAGGTATAAGCCAATACGTGACGGGCCACCAGCTATTGACCAAAAGGGACGTCGATGAGGAAGCTCACCCCGACACCCAACTGAGCCTGTCAGTGACAATATCCGTACAGTCCGGTCCGTTCGTCTATGAGTATCGCATGGCGGGCCTAGGGGGTTGGTAAAAGTCAGACCCCCAAAAGCGGTACAAGTCGTGTCGGAGTGTAGCCCAGAACGCCCTGAGATACTACTGGAATACCTACCAGTAAATCTCCTGCCTCGGCCGAGGGCTTTGCGTAATGGCTCTCCTAGACACAGCGCGACCTCACCCCCAATACCGGGAGAGACGAACCCCTGAAGATCCGCTCACTGCCTCCATGTGGCTCGGGACTGTACCCAACTAAAACCTGTTTGCACGACTCCTTTGAGCCGTAGTAGGGTAGTAATCAAAGCACAGTGGGAACTCACACGAGACAAATGACGATCCTCAGGTCGATGAACTAACCTGTACACATGTCACCAGGGAACTGCCATCTGACATAAGGTATAAACCCAACTGGCAGGTTCCCGGCGAGTCCTGTCCGGTGTACTCATAACCCAATGAGCACCTGTATACATCTTAGGTGAACCAACTGACACCAGTGGCTTGTGAGACCGGCCATCGCCCCTCGTCGGGGTCTCGACTGTATACACTAGTCTACTAATGGAGTATCGATGCCCTGTCTCGAAACTCCTACGACTAGGGACCTTTTAAGGATGTGCTTATAGACTACCAGCTCCCACGTATATGATCGCCATCATACTGCTGGTAGTCAAGCAAGAATCCTAGGGGCTCTATCAACGTGTAATAGCGACATGTCAGGTCACCTATAACAGTACACGATGATAAAGGTAAACCAGATAGCATACTATCATCTCGAGTAAGACTGTCCTACCGGGATAGGTCCTCCCTCAATCATTGCAATCACGTGCCTGTGATCCAATAATTGACTCTGAGGGCACTATCTCCAACAGCTGTAGTATCTCATACCGAGCATCCTGAAGAGTCTCTCGAACTGTATCTGGGGAATGGCCTTCGTGAGTGGATCCGCTGTGTTGTTCTTCGTGTCAACCCTCCTGACCTCGATCTCCCGGCGATCAACTATCTCCCGGATCAGGTGATACCGCCTCAGAATATGCCTGGATCGCTGATAGGACCTGGGTTCCTTGGCTAAAGCCACCGCTCCATTGTTATCACAATACAAAGGTATTGGATACTCAATGGATGGAAACACTCCAAGTTCAGTTATGAACTTCTTGATCCAGACAGCCTCTTTGGCAGCATCGTTGGCAGCGATGTATTCAGCCTCCATCGTCGAGTCTGCCATGGTTTCCTGCTTGGAACTCTTCCAGCATACCGCCCCTCCATTGAGGGTAAAGACAAATCCCGAGTATGAGTTAGAGTCGTCCTTATCACTCTAGAAGCTCGAATCGGTAAAGGACTCCACTTGGAGTTCTCCATTATTATACACCAAGAGCATCTCTTTAGTCCTTCTCAAGTACTTGAGAAGGCTCTTCACAGCTGTCCAGTGACTCTATCCAGGATCTTCTTGATACCTACTCACTACACTTAGTGAGTATGCTACATCGGGTCTGGTACATAGCATCGCGTACATGATAGAGCCTACTGTCGAAGCATAGGGTATCCCTTGCATGCGAGCTCTCTCCAAATCAGTCTTGGGAGACATCTTTTTGGAGAGAGTGAGTCCAAAGATCGTGGGTAAAAACCCACGCTTGGATTCTTCCATACTAAACCTCTTTAGTATGATGTCAATGTACCTGGATTGGGACAATCCCAGTATCCGTTTAGATCTATCTCTATAGATCTTAATCCCCAATATGTAGAAGGAATCCCCTAGATCTTTCATTGAGAATCTTTGTGATAAGAAGAGCTTGACTGATTGCAGCATAGGAATGTCATTTCCTATCAAGAGTATGTCATCCATGTACAATACGAGGAAGACAACCTTACTCTCTGCCACCTTCTTGTATATACAAGGTTCATCTATATTTTTGACGAAATCAAACTCTTTGATAACGATATCAAAGAAGATGTTCCAACACCGTGATGCTTACTTGAATCCATAAATGGATTTAAGCAGCTTGCACACCTTCCCGCTGCTCCTACTATTTACAAATCCTTCTGGCTGAGTCATGTACACGCTCTCTTCTAAATCACCATTTAGAAAGGCGGTCTTAACATCCATTTGCCAGATTTCGTAGTCATGATATGCAGCGATAGCAAGCATGATCTGGATGGATTTAAGCATAGCCACTGGAGAAAAGGTTTCGTCATAATCGACACCTGGTCATTAACGAAAACCCTTTGCAACAAGTCTAGCATTGAAAGTCTCCACTTTCCCATCTACACCAAGTTTTTTATTGAAGATCCACTTGCTCCCAATGGGTTTTACCCCTTCAAGAGCATCTTCCAAAGTCTATACTTTGTTGGTGTACATGGATTCCATCTTGGACTGCATTGCATCCAGCCATTTCACTGAGTCACCACTCGTGATGGCCTGCTCGAAGCTAGTTGGGTCATCATCCTCCATGATGCAATCCTCGCACCACCATCCATGAGAAGACCATAGTATCTCTCAGGTGGGTGAGGAACCCTACTAGATCCGCGGAGAGGATGAGGTTCGTTGGGTAATTCCAAATCCTCTGGTTCCACCAAATCTTCAGTTGCAGTTTGTGCTGCTGGAACTTCTTCCAGCTCTACCTCTTTGCCACTAATTTCTTTTGCAAGAAATTCCTTTTCTAAAAAGGTGGCGTATTGAGAAACAAACACTTTTTGTTTCTCAGCGTGGTACAAAATATATTCTTGTGAATTCTTTGGATATCCCACAAACTTGCAAAGAACTGATCGTGCCTCGAGTTTGTCCGGATTTTGCCTTTTGACATAGGCCGGACAACCCCATATCTTAACTCGTTTAAAATATGGTCTCTTCCTACTCAATATCTCATATGGTGTAGTAGGCACTGATTTAGATGGAACTTGATTCAATAGGGATGCTGCTGTCTCCAGTGCATACCCCCAGAAGGAAATAGGTAACTCAGCTGTGCTCATCATAGAGCGCACCATATCTAATAGGGTGCGGTTTCTCCGTTCCGATACACCATTGTGCTATGGTGTATATGGAGGAGTTAGCTGAGAGAGAATCCCATTCTCTTTTAGGAAGTCCAGGAATTCATTGCTCAAGTATTCACCTCCTCGATCAAATCGAAGGATCTTAATACTTTTCCCAGTTTGGTTCTCGACTTCTTATTTATATTCTCTAAATTTCTCAAAAGCTTCTGATTTGTGTTTCATCAAGAACACATATCTGAATCTAGAGAGATCGTCAGTGAATGTAATGAGGTACGAAGAACCATTCCTGGCATGTGTAGACATGGACCGCATACATCACTATGTACCAGTCCCAAGAGTTCAGTAAATCTTACTCCGTGTCTCGTAAATGGAGTTTTGGTCATCTTGCTTTTGAGACATGACTGGAAAGTGTCATAAGATGAAAATTCGAACGGATTCAAATATCCATCCTTATGCAACTTAGCAAGCCGTGTCGCATTGATGTGACCTAATCTACAATGCCACAAGTAGGATTCGTTCCGTTCTGAACTCTTCCTCTTGCGTGTGTTTGTTATGCTCAGAACTGTTGATTGATTTAGAACATAAATGCCATTGCGCAACGTTCCTGATCCAACCAACTTTTGGTTCATGAAAATGTTCATAACATTATCCTGTAATACAAAATTATATCCCTCTTTACTTAATAAAGAAACTGATATAATGTTGCATATCAGGTTCGGCATGTAATAGCATTCGTTCAGAATCAATGTATTACCAGTTGGTAATACAAGGTGATATTCCCCGACGGTTTTAGCTGCAACAATTGCACCATTTCCAACCCTTATGTCTTTATCACCTTCTCCAAGTTCTTTACCTTTTCTCAGCGCATGTAACTGATTACATATATGGGATCCTGACCCAGTATCTAATACCTAGGACTTAGAGCAAATGAAGAAACAGTTCTCTGTAACGAACACACCCGAAGAAAATGCATCAACATGTACTTTCTTCATTCGGGTGGCATGGGAATCCTGGTATTCCCCTATATCCTGTTCAGTTTTATAATTTTTATAAGAAAGAACGGAACCAACGTTCCCCAGCACAGTATAACATGCTGGTTCGGTCAATACATCCATATTATTATCTTGATTAAGGCATGATATGGTCGCTACCTGGAGAGAGAGAGGAGAAAACACTTTAGCGTATGCTCTTGCAAGATCAGATTGGTTATTATTTATCTAATCAGGATGGCACCCACTGTTTTTATCAAATCTTCCTTCAAACCCTAAAAGAAAAGACTAGCTGGGATTAATTACACTCTATAATCTTTCAGCCAGGCCAGTGTCGGTACTTTGAGGGAGGTTCCCCGTGCTTTCGCACAGACCTAATTAAAATAAAACTCGTTTTCCCAGAGGCATAACCCCGTTAACACCTTTATAAACACCTACTTGATCGGCTAATTGTCCTGTGTAAAACTCTTCCAGGAGTAACAATTACTCGCAGTGAGTATCGGGATCCAACTATCTCATAGAAGGTATGCAATCTCATTGCAAATTTCAACACTTGAAATTCCCGAAAATATTTTGCCCCTAGCAACTCATGACCTTATCATAGTCAACAAATCATAAGCGCTAGCCAAGTTCAACCCGTCATTTCTTGATTGAATTAAACCCACCCGCACGACCCTTAACATAGTTAACAAAGTCGTACGACTACCCTAATCCAATCTACATCATATGCATAAACAGATAAACACTAATTAGCTACCGCACACTATGCCTTAACATAGTCAACAAACGTAGCACGAATACTATCTATCTAAAATGACGGAGGGCTACTGTTCATATCATAATATTGCATTATTAAATTCCCCATTCTTATGCATTTTACAATAAAACAGGTACTTTTGACGCATGTCTGCTACATATTACAGGTTACAGGTTCTTGGACAGAAAACAGTGAAAACGATGAAAAGACGATGCAAAAGTGAACTTTGACCAACAAATAGAAGGATCTTAATCAAGCCTACATCAAAGATAAAATTCACAAAGTACAAGGCAATGCAAGGTCCAAGATTACAAAGCGAACGGTTAAAAGTCCACCGCAATTGTTCACTGGAGATCTGGAAAAAATAGAGAAGTCAAATTGAATAAAGATCCAAAGAAATAAAAAGCCCAAGAAGCCCAGAATTAGTTCCAAAATTTCCAGACATAAAATTTTACCAAAGCTTGAAGTCTACTTTGACTAGGTCTTCCTAAGGATATTTTGGTAAATGTAGACGTGCGAATCAATTGTAACCTAGGGTTTCCTATCCTCTATAAATAGAAACTCTAAATCATTGTAAAAGTGATGCATCCCTTAATTAATAAATTTCAGCATTCTTTTGGAGAGCATCAAGTTGTAAGTTTTTTATTTTCTGCCTTAGCTTAATTTTCTATTCTTGCTCTAGATAAATTTAATTCCTTGCCCTAGTTAATCTTTTATTCTCTGCCCTAGATAAATGTATTTTAATTCCCTAATGAGTGAGTAGTCTCCTCGCTTGTTAGGGTTAGATCTGGGGAAGGTTTGAGAGACGAAGATCTCTCATCCCCTTTCTTGCCCATCATATATTTTCATAGAACTCCATGCATACCTTCTTATTCGGTTCCCTACGGCACTCTACCCACGAGGTAGCGGTGATACCGTAGTCTAAAGGTCCGGATTTTAAGGTTTTCCATGGAGGTTAGGGTAAAGATTAAGAAAGGAAGGACAAGGATCTAGAGGAAGAACAATCTTCCGAATCATCCTAATCCCTTTTATTAATATTTACCATAACACCTAATTAGATCTTCATATGGGTATAGAAAGCGGTGAGATTTATAGACTTTCCAAACTTAACCTAGACCTAACCCTAGCAAGACTTAGATATAGATTAATTAGGTTTTTAGATTTAATAATCAATCCGAACACCCTTCGGAATTAACTCGTTAGCGTGATTAGGAGATTCACAACATCCCTGTGGACCGACCCATACTCACCAGCTAGCTGTAAGTCCATGCTACCTCTCCCGGTACTTTCGGGCATGCGGAATTTGATGAAAAACAATTTTCTAGAGGCGGTAACATGGACTCAAAACCGGATCTTTGTTAAACTACTAACTAACAACTTAACAAGAGTTTACCTACTCGGTTAGGGGGCTATACCTTTCTTGAACTCCTTCGTCTTCGACTCCTTCCGGTGTACGGATCGGCCTCACCTCGTCGTCTCCTTGTGCCGAAGATGGATCCACCCGAAAGCTTCTACCTTTGGCTTCTTCTTCGAACTTTGAAGAAACTAGATCACTTGGCTTGCTAGGCCTTGTGAACTAGAATGAGTAGAGGAATGTTTTGGTGTCTTTTTATCTCTAAGGCAATGAGTCTCAACACATGAGAATGGTTTGCCTTGAGGTAGAGAGAGCAAGAGGAAGAGGGAGAGCTTGAGAATGAGAGAGCTCAAGAGAGAGAAAGCAAATGATAGAATGAACCATACTCTTCTCATTCTCACCTCTCATAATCCAAAAGCCATCATAACAAAAATAGTAATCAAGTATTATGTAAATGGTTTAAGTCAAAATGGCTATATCATTTTATGCACTTATTTTGCATAAATAAACAAGCAAGCAAAAGTCTTTGCCATGGAATGATAGCCATTGTCATGATGATGGTCAACTAGTCCAACCTAGTCAACCGGTCAACAAAGTCAACAAGTCAACAAAGTCAACCCCTCAACAACCATGTCACTATAATACTTAATTAATATTAATGTTAATCATATATCTTATTCTCATTAGGGTTAAGCAAAAGTCAATGGTCAACAGTCAACTGTCAACAGTCAACAACCCCAATGAGAATACTCTGCCTCTGTCTCTCTGTCAACTGTGCATACATACCCGTATCCGCGTTCCGAGGAACACGAATACAAACGAGATAAAACCAATCCCAAAACGTACACTAGGATCTGGCTTAAACCAAAGCCCGCTAGTGTTAACTGTCCGGACACAGTACGTGCACAAGTGCACGGATGTGACCGGACCCTGTCGCAAAACCATGCGACCTGTCGCAAAACTATGCGACCTCTACTCTTTTGCCTAAAGGCGAATAGCTTTCTGTGTGGGACTCTAAAGACTCGACACTACGCTGGCAGTGGGTTTAACCACAGACCGCAAGCGGCACTAGCTGTGCGTAACGGTCCCCAGGTAGATGCTGACAAGAAGACTGACGAGGTGAAACCCATCTGAACTCCTACTGAGCCTGAATGTGACAGTCTCCGTACAGTCTGGTCTGTTCGTCTGATACATCGCATGGCGGGCCTAGGGGGCGGTGAACGTCAGTCCCCTAATAGCGGTACAAGTCGTGTCGGAGTGAAGCCCAAAACACCCTGAGATAACAATGGAAGCCTACCAGTATATCTCGCTTGCCCTGGCTAGGGACTACTCGTGTAATGGCTCTCCTAGACACAGTGCGATGTCAACCCCCAATACCGGGAGAGACGAATCCTGTCTAACCGTCACTGCCTCCAAGTGCTTCGGGACAGCACCCAACTACTACCTGTTTGCACGACTCCTTTGAGCCGTGGTAGGTTTGTAATCAAAGTACAGTGGGAACACACTCGAGGCGAAGTGACAGTATCAAGTCAGCGGACTAAGCTGTACTCATGTCACCTGGGAACTGATAACTGACGATAGGTATAATACCAACCGGTCAGTTCCCGACGAGTCTTGTCCAGTGTACTCGTAACCCAACGAGCACCCGCATACTATCTCCAGTACGACGTACTGATGGCTGTGGGACAGACCATCTCCCACTCTGGGATGAGAAGCGCATGCGCTAGTCTACTCCGGAGTATCGATGCCCTGTCTCGATAGTCCTGCGACTAGGGACCTGCATAAGGATGTGCTTATAGATTACCCAGCCCTCACTAGTGTGACTGCCATCACAACGCTGGTAATCAAGCAAAGATCCTAAGGGCTCCACTAATGCGTATAGGTGATATAATAAAATAAACACATGTACACATTGAAGTAGAAACAAACCAAGTAGCATACTACTATTTTGAGCAAGATTGTATATACAAGGTGAATATCCCAAGCTTCCATTAAGTAATATACAAACCAGTATGATATAGTAATGGCCTCTAGGGCATATACACTAACTATCTCCCACTTGCACTAAGGCCATGTACTGGCGTATCGAAGACCTATCATCTCGATCAGCCGCTCGAACTGAGTCTGGGGCAAGGCCTTGGTGAATGGATCTGCAGTGTTATCTTCTGAAGCAACCCTCCGAACCTCGATCTCCTGACGATCTACGATCTCCCTGATCAGGTGATACTGCCTCAAAATGTGTCTGGATCTCTGATGGGACCTGGGTTCCTTCGCTAAAGCTATAGCCCCGTTGTTGTCGCAATACAGAGGTATTGGATCAATAATGGACGGAACCACCTGAAGTTCTTTCAAGAACTTCCTCATCCAGACAGCTTCTTTTGCGGCATCAGATGCAGCGAAGTATTCCGCTTCCATCGTCGAGTCTGCAACGGTTTCCTGTTTGGAACTCTTCCAACACACCGCCCCTCCATTGAGGGTAAAGACAAAACCCGACATGGACTTGGAATCATCCTTGTCACTCTGGAAGCTGGAGTCAGCAAAGGCCTCAATCTGGAGGTCTTTTCCGCCATACACCAAGAACATCTCCTTAGACCTTCTCAGATACTTGAGAATGTTCTTTACTGCTATCCAGTGTTTCTCCCTGGGGTTTGACTGATACCGGCTTACTACACTAAGTGCATAAGCTACATCCGGTCTGGTACACAACATCGCATACATTATAGAGCCTACCGCAGAAGCGTAGGGTATAATAGACATGCGATCCCTCTCCAAATCAGTCTTGGGAGACATCTCTTTAGAGAGGGTGATCCCGTGACAAGCCGGTAGATTACCGCGCTTTGAATCTTCCATACTGAATCTTTTCAGTATGGTGTCGATGTACCTGGACTGTGAAAGTCCTAATATCCTCTTGGATCTATCACGATGGATCCGGATCCCCAGGATGTATGAGGCATCACCCAGGTCTTTCATGGAGAACCTGTGTGACAAGAACCCCTTGACAGATTGTAGCATAGGAATGTCATTTCCAATTAAGAGAATGTCATCCACGTATAAAACGAGGAATACTACAGTTCTCGCTACAAATCTACTATAGATGCATGGTTCATCTGGATTTTTGATAAAGCCAAATTCTTCGACCGTCTCATCAAAGCAGATGTTCCAACTCCGCGATGCCTGCTTTAGTCCATAGATGGACTTAAGTAACTTGCACACCTTTCCGCTGCTCCCACTCTGAATGAAACCCTCTGGCTGGTCCATATAGACACACTCCTCTAAATTTCCATTTAGAAAAGCGGTCTTTACGTCCATCTGCCAAATCTAATAATCGTGGAAGGCAGCAATGGCAAGAAGGATCCGAATGGATTTCAGTATAGCCACTGGAGAAAAGGTTTCGTCATAGTCCAAACCAGGTCTTTGACGAAAACCCTTTGCAACAAGTCTAGCTTTATAGGTCTCAACCTGTCCATCTACACCAATCTTCCTTTTGAAGATCCACTTGCATCCTACGGGTTTTACCCCATCTGGAGCAATGTCCAACGTCCGTACTTTGTTGGTGTACATGGACTCCATTTCGGTCCACATTGCATCCAGCCATTTTACCGAGTCAACGCTCTGAACGGCTTGCTGGAAGCTAGTAGGCTCATCATAATCTATGATGCAATCCTCTCTATCCCCGTCTATGAGAAAACCGTAGTATCTCTCGGGCGGATGAGACTGCCTACTACTCCTGCGGAGTGGCGTAGGAATGTCCTGTTCTTTTGAACCCTCTGGTTCCACTAAGCTTTCAGTAATAGTCTGTGGTTCTGGAATTTCTTCCAGTTCTACTGCGCTCCCACTAATTTTCTTTTCCAAGAACTGGTGCTCTAGAAAGTGGGCATGCCGAGAAACAAAAACCTTTTGTTCCTCTTCGCAGTAGAAGAAATATCCCTTGGAGTTCTTTGGATATCCCATAAACTTGCACTGTACTGAGCGTGCCTCGAGCTTGTCCGCATGCTGCTTTTTGACAAAAGCTGGACTTCCCCATGTCTTAATGTGATTAAGATAGGGTCTCTTCCCACACCACATCTCATATGGTGTGGTAGGCACAGTCTTAGTTGGAACTCGGTTCAAAAGGTATGCAGCTGATTTTAGCACATACCCCCAGAATGATCGTGGTAACTCAGCGTTACTCATCATGGACCGTACCATATTCAATAGGGTTCGGTTCCGTCTCTCCGATACACCGTTATGTTGCGGAGTGTATGGAGGAGTAAGCTGAGAGAGAATTTCGTTCTCTTTTAAATAGTCTAGGAACTCGGCACTCAAGTATTCACCACCTCGATCCGATCTTAGAATCTTGATACTTTTGCCGGTTTGTTTTTCTACTTCATTCTTATATTCCTGGAATTTTCCAAAGGCTTCGTACTTATGTTTCATTAAGAAGACATAACCGTACCTTGAAAAGTCATCCGTAAAAGTAATGAAGTAAGAATAACCGCTTCGTGCATGTGTAGACATTGGACCGCACACGTCGCTGTGTACGAGTCCCAAGAGCTCGCTCGCTCTTACTCCGTGTCCAGTGAACGGAGTCTTTGTCATCTTTCCTTTAAGACAGGATTGACAAGTGTCATACGATTGATATTCGAACGGATTCAAATATCCTTCTATATGTAACTTCGTCAACCTTCTCTCATTGATGTGACTCAGTCTACATTGCCACAAGAAAGTCTGATTGATTTCTGGAGACTTTCTTTTGTGTGTATTCTGGACATTGAAAATCTGTGGTTGGTTTAATACGTATATACCATTGCTCAATGTACCTGACCCAATCATGACTTGATTAAGGTGAATGTTTACAACAATGCTTACAAACGCAAATTCATAACCTTCTTTAGAAACCAAAGATACAGAAATGATATTACAAGTTGCGTTGGGTACAAAAAAGTAATTACCCAAAACCAAAACATGTCCATCTGACATTCCCAGGTGATAGTCCTCCACGGCCTTAGCATCCATGCTAGCTCCGTTTGTAACTTTGAGGGTCATGTCACCTGCCTTCAAAAACCTACGGTTTCTCAACGCCTGCAAAGAATTACAGATATGAGATCCTGATCCGGTATCCAATACCCAGGAAGTAGAGTTTATTGAAAGACAGTTATCAATAACATACACACCTAAAGCTGAAGCCGCAACCTGCTTCAGTTCCTGTGTTCTGGCTTTCCAAGCACTGCAATCATTCTTCTAGTGTCCCTTCTTATGACAATAGAAGCATTCTTCCTTATCCACAAGCTTCCCCACTTTCTTAGTTGCTTTTGCCTTTCCCTTCGTATCCACTTTACTAACACCGCCGCTTGGTTTGGCGGGGGCTTTCTTCTTCTTTCCCTTGGCTTTCGCTTTGGACCTAGAAGAAGAAGATCCTCCTACAAACAAAGTGGATGTTTCCCTACCTTTCTGTAGGGTGCCTTCTGCGCTCCTCAGCATGTTGAGGAGTTCTGAAAGTTCAACTTCCTTTTCTTGTAAGTTGAAGTTCAGTATAAACTGGGCGTAAGTGGAAGGAAGGGACTGGAGAATCAAGTCCGTATAGAGCTCATTCTCCAACGTGGTCCCAAGGTCCACGAGCTCCTCAATGTAGCCAATCATCTTAAGCACGTGTTCCGCTACCGATGATCCGACGGCCAATCTTGCCGAAAATAACTTCTTCGACACTTCGTATCTTGCGATACGAGATTGCTCTCCATACAGTTCTTTTGTATGGAGAAATATGGACTCAAGGTCCATATTCTCGTGCCTCTTCTGATGTTCGTTGTCCATAGAGGCAAGCACGAGGCACTTGGCCTTCGCACAATCTAGTTCCCAGGTCTTACGGATTTCCTTATCCGCGACGTTGGTTTTGGGACCTGGGACAGAGGGAGCTTTGGTGGTAAGAAGATACCCCAGCTTGTCGTAAGTGATTGCCATCTTGACATTCCTGAGCCAATCTTTGTAGTTTGGTCCTGTCAGTATGTTTTTATCTAGAAGTAACTTAAGTCCAGTCATGTCGATTGGTCGCTGCAATTAGGAGAGAGAAGAAACACTCAGCATGAAGCTCTTGCAAGTTTAGAGTGGTTTTTAATTTGTCTAAACAGGATGGCTCCCACTGTTTCTCGAATCCCTCCTCAAACCAAAAAGGAAGAATTAGTCAGGATCAATCTCACCGTACAATACTTGCTTAACCGTTCAGCCAGGCCAGTGTCGGTACTTCGAGGGAGGTTTTCCAACGCTTTCGCGAAGTTCCTTAATTAAATAACCTCTTTTCCCTGGGGGCGTTGCCCCGCTAACACCTTTCTAGACACCTACTAGGTTTATAGCATTGATCGTTTAGTGAGAAATTTCCCGAGGAGTAGCATATACTCACAGTAGGATCGGGATCCAAATATCATTGCGTGACGAAACTGAAGGAATCCTACCAGAATCATCACACTTCAAATGGTATGCAACACTAGCAAGTTTTAGTTCTTTTGAAACTCCCTATGTGGATTTTTGCCCCATGCTCTTATGATCTTGACTTTGGCCAAAATATCATAAGTCACATGTCAAGTTCTACCCGTCATTCTCCAGGTTAATTTGGATCCACCGTACCTACATTGACTTTGGCCAAAATGGCAGTACGACTGTCCCAAACCAACGCATCTATCTATGCTACACATGAATACCCAATAGCTACCAATCACTATGCCTTGACTTTGGCCAACATACATAGCTTGAATACTATTGACTATCCATGTGAAACGACGGAGGGCTACGAATGGTTTTGGCGAAAACCGTGAACGTAGTGAACTTGATATAATCGATGGAACGAGATAGCTTTTAAAAGGAGTGGCTCAAACTCCGCATTTTAAAAGTTGGTTTTGAAAAGAACCGAGTGGTTTTTCGAAAGTGTTCCAACGACTTTTACTTGGTTTATTTTTCTTGCATTAGTTCTTTTAATGCGTGATATTCTTGCATTAGTTCTTTTAATGCGTCCCATCATTTAATCCTACCATTGCAGAAAACAACCAAAATATGATGTACGCTTATGCCATTTGCATTCGCCACGGGGCCCCGTAATTACCCGTTAGGTTACTTAACTAACGACAGAGCGGGGGCTGGGCTAGCACGGCTGTAAAACATAAGCAACGCCTAAATAATATCATATATCGATATATTGCAATGATAGCCATTTCAGATCACAGATGAATACATTGGATATACTAGGAACCCGCAATTCGTACGAGCCTGTAACGAAAAGCAGATTACACGGTCGCGGTGAATAGCCAATACCCCACCCAAGACCCCTACGGGTGCGGCAAACTACCCGCCAAGTACCCGAAGCGAAGCAACCTCCCTCAACTCCGTGAGTAGGCCACTCGGCACTTCGGCATACCTGGTAGTTTGTGCACCCCCTCCATGGGTCTATCCTAGGAGCAAAAACAGTAAAAAGAAATTATACAATGACGGCTACAACCCCGACCCGGTTGTGCGGCCATATAAATAATTATTACATCAATTTACAAATTTACATGAATTGAAAGAAAAGAAAACTCTCGTCTCACAACCTCCCGTCTATTCACCCGCGACAATCCAATGAATTCATATACACATTCCAGCAACATTACAGATCACAGATTTGTATAACCCCCACTAATCGATATATAGCGATTAGCAGACGTTCAATACAAATATCACATCACAGATAAAAACCCGTCAGCTTAAGTCTTTAGAAACTCGATCAAAATACGGTTTTTAAAGCCCCAAAAACAAAATTTTCTTTCTGGAAAATCTGGGCTGAAAAAACATATACCAAAATTCCCAAAATACCCCACTTAACAAACTGCAACCAAAATTTCCCACGGCCGAGTCAACTCGGTCGCGGAACCGCGGCGGGAGCACGCTCCCGCCGCGTTTCCGCGGCGCTTTGATCGGATCAGTGGATGAAATTTTTGCAGTTTGCTATAAAAACCCTGAGCCGAATTTTAAAGTATGATTTATCATTTTTGGAACAGAGGAAAAATTCGACAGCAAGCATGAATTCCGGGTTCATTTCTGGACTTTTCCTCCGATCGAATTTCTAGCTACTATGCTAACATGTTAGATAGAGTTTAACTAGGCTCTGATACCACTGTAAGTCCATGCTACCTCTCCTGGTACTTTCGGGCATGCGGAATTTGATGAAAAACAATTTTCTAGAGGCGGTAACATGGACTCAAAACCGGATCTTTGTTAAACTACTAACTAACAACCTAACAAGAGTTTACCTACTCGGTTAGGGGGTTATACCTTTCTTGAACTCCTTCATCTTCGACTCCTTCGGGTGTACGGATCGGCCTCACCTCGTCGTCTCCTTGCGCCGAATCCACCCGAAAGCTTCTACCTTTGGCTTCTTCTTCGAACTTTGAAGAAACTAGATCACTTGGCTTGCTAGGCCTTATGAACTAGAATGGGTAGAGGAATGTTTTGGTGTCTTTTTATCTCTAAGGCAATGAGTCTCAACACATGAGAATGGTTTGCCATGAGGTAGAGAGAGTAAGAGGAAGAGGGAGAGCTTGAGAATGAGAGAGCTCAAGAGAGAGAAAGAAAATGATAGAATGAACCATACTCTTCTCATTCTCACCTCTCATAATCCAAAAGCCATCATAACAAAAATAGTAATCAAGTATTGTGTAAATGGTTTAAGTCAAAATGGCTATATCATTTCATGCACTCATTTTACATAAATAAACAAGCAAGCAAAAGTCTTTGCCATGGAAAGATAGCCATTGTCATGATGATGGTCAACTAGTCCAACCTAGTCAACCGGTCAACAAACTCAACAAGTCAACAAAGTCAACCCCTCAACAACCATGTCACTATAATACTTAATTAATATTAATGTTAATCATATATCTTATTCTCATTAGGGTTAAGCAAAAGTCAATGGTCAACAGTCAACTGTCAACAGTCAACAACCCCAATGAGAATACTCTGCCTCTGTCTCTCTGTCAACTGTGCATACACACCCGCAACCGCGTTCCGAGGAACACGAATACAAACGAGATAAAACCAATCCCAAAACGTACACTAGGATCTGGTTTAAACCAAAGCCCGCTAGTGTTAACTGTCCGGACACAGTACGTGCACAAGTGCACGGATGTGACCGGACCCTGTCACAAAACCATGCGACCTGTCGCAAAACCATGCGACCTCTACTCTTTTGCCTAAAGGCGAATAGCTTTCTGTGTGGGACTCTAAAGACTCGACACTACGCTGGCAGTGGGTTTAACCACAGACCGCAAGCGGCACTAGCTGTACGTAACGGTCCCCAGGTAGATGCCGACAAGAAGACTGACGAGGTGAAACCCATCTGAACTCCTACTGAGCCTGAATGTGACAGTCTCCGTACAGTCCGGTCTGTTCGTCTGATACATCGCATGGCGGGCCTAGGGGGCGGTAAACGTTAGTCCCCTAATAGAGGTACAAGTCGTGTCGGAGTGAAGCCTAAAACACCCTGAGATAATACTGGAAGCCTACCAGTATATCTCGCTTGCCCTGGCCAGGGACTACTCGTGTAATGGCTCTCCTAGACACAGCGCGATGTCAACCACCAATACCGAGAGAGACGAATCCTGTCTAACCGTCACTGCCTCCAAGTGCTTTGGGACTGCACCCAACTACTACCTGTTTGCACGACTCCTTTGAGCCGTGGTAGGGTAGTAATCAAAGTACAGTGGGAACACACTCGAGGCGAAGTGACAGTGTCAAGTCAGCGGACTAAGCTGTACTCATGTCACCTGGGAACTGATAACTGACGATAGGTATAATACCAACCGGTCAGTTCCCGACGAGTCATGTCCAGTGTACTCGTAACCCAACGAGCACCCGCATACTATCTCCAGTACGACGTACTGATGGCTGTGGGACAGACCATCTCCCACTCTGGGATGAGAAGCGCATGCTCTAGTCTACTCCGGAGTATCGATGCCCTGTCTCGATAGTCCTGCGACTAGGGACCTGCATAAGGATGTGCTTATAGATTACCCAGCCCCCACTAGTGTGACTGCCATCACAACGCTGGTAATCAAGCAAAGATCCTAAAGGCTCCACTAATGCGTATAGGTGATATAATAAAATAAACACATGTACACATTGAAGTAGAAACAAACCAAGTAGCATACTACTATTTTGAGCAAGATTGTATATACAAGGTGAATATCCCAAGCTTCCATTAAGTAATATACAAACCAGTATGATACAGTAATGGCCTCTAGGGCATATACACTAACACTAGCTTCATGCGACGCCGTTCTTGATTGCGGTTTAGAAATAGTTTTTGACATACGAATCAAATGGCGTCGTTGCCGGGGATGGCGTAGAAATTTCCATTTTGCAATTTCGGGTTAATCTTAAATTAAAAAATCATAAAAATCTAAAAAAATCCAAAAATTATAAAAATATATCAATTGTTATTTTTGGAAAGGGTACTTTGTTGTGTGAATCTTGTAAGAACAATCGAGACGGATCTGGAAATTACCAGAAAGCTAAACAGAAAACAGAAGATCCTAACAACAGAACGTTGCAACAACAGAGACAATGTGTTGACAAGCTACCCTTTTGATGCTTTCATTGTTGTCCGAATTGACTCCATAGCAAATATGATTCTCCTTCTAACAATGCTTCAATCACTTCTACATATATTATGCCATGTTTTAGGAATTAATAAATATAACAGAATCCCTTGTATACTCTAAACGGCACAGCTTAGGTAATAATTACACCGTACAATTTTAGATGTGAAATGTTCAACATCAATTATCAATGAGTCTAATGATTAATTAATTTTGCTTTAGAAATTTCTTTTTGTTGTTCAGAGTTGAATTTGAGGATTTTTTTAGGATTTCATCAATCAATAATCAGAGAGGTGTTTATGCTAATGAATTACTTAAGTGGATTACTTAAGAGGATATAAGTGCCCAACTGGGTAAACTACATGGGTGTTTTGTGCAATTGACCCAACAAAGGATTAACCAAAAAAAAACCTACAGGTTTCAAAGTGAGATTTCAATTTGACCCAACAAAGGATTAACCAAAACTACAGGTTTCAAGTTGACCGCGAAACCGCGGTGGGAACCAGATTTTGCCGAGGACGGGCGGCGCCAAGGTGACATCATCTCGTGGAATTACCTCTGTAAGCTCCTCTATTTTTGTTCTGAAAATATAGATATATCTTTTCTGAAAATTTCCTGCAAAATTTTGTGCGCTTTAAAAATATTCCCCCTTCCAAATAACAATCTTGTGCAGGATTTTAGGGCCCCGCTTAAAATAGAAATTGATTGCAAGTAAATTTTTTGTTGCATATCTTTTCTCGAAAATCTTTTTGAAACAAAATATCTTTCCAAATAAAGAGCAAGTGGAAAAAGGAAAATTTTAATTAGAAAGTTTGCAAACTTTGAAATTCATAGGAAAAAAAAAAGATTTGATTGAAAGTGATTTACTGTTTTGCATATCTTTAATCGAATTTTAAGGGGCTTTTGACCAATTCAGATTGGGTGGGGATTTCATCACCCTTCCCAGGACCCCAGAAATCACATAAAGCATTTACATTGACCAATCTTTATTTAAAAAATACTAGGCTCAGCCCTAAAAATTTCGAGCTCAATAGGACAGAGGACTAGTTATAGGCATCGACCGTTTATCCTAACCTGACTTTGCGGTGTCTAGGCAAGTGTGTCAAAGGCTAGTGGTTTTTAATTAGGCCCACAGTGTGGTTCCTTCCCATTTACCTGGCACTTACCTGGCCGCAATTGGCGGTGAAGAGGTGGTTTGAAGTCCTATTTCTAGCCCTTTGGAACAGTTAGGAGCTGTCTAGCTGACCTAGGTGACCCAAGATCTAGGTCTGATTGTGCATTTCTGGTTGATTACATTTGTGTCTAAGCTCTTTATCGAAATTTTTTCCTGCAAACAGTCTCAAATAAAGAGAAAAAAGAAAAAAGGAAAATTTTTATAAAAACTTACAAAAATTTTGTCGCTAAGAAATCCTTGCACCCCACTTGCAGCACCTACCTTCTTTCTTTTCTCATTCTTCTATCATGGGTACCCCACATCATAAATCTTTTGCCGAACTTTGGTATCCCAAACCTAAGTTTGCGTCGTTCGTCAATTGTTTCGGTCGATTTAAAGACGATCCTTCCATGCCCAAAATTTCGTTGAAAGATCAAATAGAAACGTCTAGGAGAAACAGTTCGACTTTGCAACCCACTTTGTGTCAACCAAGTCAACCTTTACCACCTTCATATGTTGATACCACTTTTTCAAGTCCTGCTGTAACTCCTAAACCGATGTCCATTGCTGAGCATATTGCTCAATCTCGTAGCCGATCTTTCACCCCTCTCAACTCATCTAGTTCTAGGGATCAACAAGTCCATTCGTCTTTTTATCCACATGTTGATCCTAATCCTGTCCAACCATCCACTTCCTACCAGTCCTACCCGACCTTCCCACCTTCACTAGACACTGTTTCTACACAGCCTGTTAGGAGTTTTGCATATCCACACCATTTTGAATCTTTCACCGAAACCCCCTCACCACCTAAGTCTAGTTTGGAAGAGTCGTTGGAAGCGTATATTGCAGCAACAAATAAAATGACTAGGAATGTGGAAGCGTCCGTAGCCGCCCTTATGCAACCTAGTGAACCGGTAGCTAGTTTCCCGCTAGCTCAAAAAATTTTAATGTATAAGGAGACGGTTGGACAGAGTGAAAATGGGAGAGGATTTTCAAATCAAACCTACCTTTACCCAATTGAAGCCCACAACTCCTGTTTTCCATCGATTGCCCTAAATAGTTCACCTGTTGAAAATAAAAATGAGTTGTGTGATTTTGTAGTGCTTGATTTGCCAAATTGTGAAGAACCCCTTTCGAGTGAAACCGCACCTAATCCATTTGACCTTTACACCTCCACTCTAAAACCTACATTGATAAACATCCATGCTCTTGAGGAGGTGTCTAAAGAAATTGATTTTCACTTGATTGAGGATATAGACGCCGGGAATATTTCGGATGATAAACCTGTCGATTTAATTGAAATTTTATGTTCAAATCATCATCCTGAGTTATTAAATGTTTCTCCCGAATCTCATATGCGTCTAGATTTTGATGATACTGGCATGGATGAGTTAAATATTGAGGATAGTATTGAGGAGAGTCTTGAGGATAATATTGAGGTTGAATCATTTTTGTTTGATGTGTCTGATTTTCCAATTCATCCTCCTAAACCTTTGACTGTTATATCACCCTCCCTCCTTCCCATCGTTCCGACCCCGCTTGAAGACTGTGAGCTTGAAAATTTTTCCTTTGAATCTAACACAGTTCTCACAGACGATAACACCTACGAGTGTTTCACTTTTTCGGACGATGTTGATGACTCACCGCCCGAGTTTGAGTCCTTTACATTTTCAGATGGGTTAGTTGAACCATCAGACTCGGTTGATTACAGTAGTTTTGAACCATTAATGGAATCTTTCAAGTTCGAAATAGTTTACTACGGTGAGAAAGATACTATTCCTAATTCACTCCCTTTCGTCTTTCCCCTTGTTCCGACCGAACAAATGACGGTTGCGCTTTCATCTCCTATACCAAGTTCGGCGTACCCATGTTTTCTTGCGAATCTTGAGGGATTTGACCCTATTTCACGATGAGTTGATAGGTTAGCGCAATCGCTTATAACACATCGGTCATCACAAATTGCGCTAATCTATTCACTCGATTTACACCCTCAAGATCGTACTCCACTTCTTTCTCTTTTCAGCCATTCTTCTCCCCCACCGAGACCATATTCTACCATTCTTCTTTCCACACGGTCTCGCGTATTTCTCGTTTCTTTCCTCTACACCCCATTATTTCACCAACTCGACCATTACCACGATAAGATTTTTGATTGGTTGGTGCTAACCTTTGGCTTGTGTAAGGCCAAGCTTAAGTTTGGGGGGAACCTTGTTGTATATATATTTTTGTTTTCTTTTTCTAAAAAAAATAAAATAAAAAAATTTCAAAACATTAAAAAAAATATAAAAAATTGTAAATAAATAAACAGGGGAGTGCCGGCATTTTGACTCTCTTGGTGTAGCATGACAATGAGGACACTGTCAAGTTTAAGTTTGGGGGTATGCTCGGTACGTCTTCTTCCTTCGCATTCATTTGTACATATTTTTGCATTTGCATATTTATTTGAAAAACCATAAAAATTGAAATTTTTTGAAAATTATAAAAATTATTGTATTCAATTTTGGCTAATTGACTTGAGTTTGACGAATAGGTTAACTGGCTAGGAACAACTAGATCTTAGACTTAGTAAATTAAAAACCCCTAAAAATAACATTACTTAAAGTTTAACGGTAGAAAGTATATGCCTTGTAGTTTATTTAGAAATAAGCAAATTTTGGGTTCACTTCTTGGGCTAAGTCAAAGCAAAGGAAGAGTATTGATGTTCTTATTAGAGTATAAGTTTGAAAAATAGTTCCTAGCTTAAGTCTAGATTCTGAAAACGTATACCCTACAATTTGCACAATCACGCATCTTGAAACTTGGAATAGTAGAAGAGACCTTGAAATGCTCTTGTCTAAAGTCCTTAGTACGAAGAAAATAAAAGAAAAAAAGTGTGAATAAAGAATAAAAAAAAATGAACACTGGTTTTTGTGATTACTTAAGGCTGCAAAAATAGAAAAATATTTAGCGAGGGTGCTTCATCACCTAGTGCCTTAGACCAACTGGTTTGGGAGTCACTGCTAAAGCCTTGGGTGTTGCAAGACTAGGAATTATGCTATAATGTGCAAACACATCTTGTAATCGGTCGTTGGTACCTCAAGAAGTATTAACGGTCGCATAAAGAATGTGTAAGCAAAATTCAATTAAAAATTCACCAATTAAGAAGTGCTTTGGACAACGGACGAGAGTATGATTGCTTGATTTGAATTTCCAAGTGTAGGGGTAACTTATACACACACGTGGGGATATGTGATTGGAGTTTAGATAAGAGATAGGAGTGAAGAATAGAACTTGTATCTTTAGTAAGAGTGATAAAAATTCCTAAGTGGAGATGGAACCCTAGAAGGAAAACTTAAGAAATGCCGAAAGCTAAGTAAGTCTATAGATCATATATAATCTTAAGTTAGATGATGAGGAAGTGTGAAGAATATGGGTGGATAATTTACGAGTCGACGATAATAGAATTCCTTGTTAGAAAATCTAATTGGAGAATTAAAGTCGAAAAGCCAAATTGATAGGATTTTGTGGGTAGTATCCGCTGAAAACCCTCAGGAGACAACACTTCTCCTACTAGGGACACCTAGATGTTTAACGGCTTGTTGCACGTGCTCAGTGCAATCGCGTTTCCCTGCGAAAGTGTGGTTAGGATTTTAGTGAATAAAAATAAGTATGCTCGAGGACGAGTAAAAGATAAGTTTGGGTGTATTTGTTCATATCATAATATTGCATTATTATATTCCCCATTCTTATGCATTTTACAATAAAACAGGTACTTTTGACGCATGTCTGCTACATATTACAGGTTACAGGTTCTTGGACAGAAAACAGTGAAAACGATGAAAAGACAATGCAAAAGTGGACTTTGACCAACAAATAGAAGAATTTTAATCAAGCCTACATCAAAGATAAAATTCACAAAGTACAAGGCAATGCAAGGTCCAAGATTACAAAGCGAACGGTTAAAAGTCCACCGCAATTGTTCACTGGAGATCTGGAAGAAATAGAGAAGCCAAATTGAATAAAGATCCAAAGAAATAAAAAGCCCAAGAATCCCAAAATTAGTTCCAAAATTTCCAGACATAAAATTTTACCAAAACTTGAAGTCTACTTTGACTAGGTCTTCCTAAGGATATTTTGGTAAATGTAGACGTGCGAATCAATTGTAACCTAGGGTTTCCTATCCTCTATAAATAGAAACTCTAAATAATTGTAAAAGTGATGCCTCCCTTAATTAATAAATTTCAGCATTCTTTTGGAGAGCATCAAGTTGTAAGTTCTTTATTTTCTGCCTTAGCTTAATTTTCTATTCTTGCCCTATTCCTTGCCCTAGATAAATTTAATTTCTTGCCCTAGTTAATCTTTTATTCTCTGCCCTAGATAAATGTATTTTAATTCCCTAATGAGTGAGTAGTCTCCTCGCTTGTTAGGGTTAGATCTGGGGAAGGTTTGAGAGACGAAGATCTCTCATCCCCTTTCTTGCCCATCATATATTTTCATAGAACTCCATGCATACCTTCTTATTCCGCTCCCTACGGCACTCTACCCACGAGGTAGCGGTGATACCGTTGTCTAAAGGTCCGGATTTTAAGGTTTTCCATGGAGGTTAGGGTAAAGATTAAGAAAGGAAGGACAAGGATCTAGAGGAAGAATAATCTTCCCAATCATCCTAATCCCTTTTATTAATATTTACCATAACTCCTAATTAGATCTTCATATGGGTATAGAAAGCGGTGAGATTTATAGACTTTCCAAACTTAACCTAGACCTAACCCTAGCAAGACTTAGATATAGATTAATTATGTTTTTAGATTTAATAATCAATCCGAACACCCTTCGGAATTAACTCGTTAGCGCGATTACGAGATTCACAACATCCCTGTGGACCGACCCGTACTCGTCGGCTAGCTTCATGCGACGCCGTTCTTGATTGCGGTTATAGATAGTTTTTGAGATCAATCAGCTACGACAGGTTTTTCTGAAAAACTATTGCGTAATGAACTTAATATTGTTGTAGAAAACAAGTGAATTTTGAAAAGGTGTGTTTTTAAGGCTTTCATTAGTTTTGCTAAAGGGGTCATTCCCGGTGAAGGGATCTCGGCTCTTTCCTCATAGAATAAGGTGCGGGATATATCATATATATCACTATGCAAAGCAAAACTCCAAAAGCAATCAAAAGACAAACCGAGTGTTGTAGCATCTGCCAGTTTTGCTAAAGAGGTCATTCCCGGTGAAGGGATCTCGGCTCTTTCCTCATCGAATAAGGTGCGGGATATATCATATATATCACTATGCAAAGAAAAAACTGTAGCTACCCTTTTTGAAAATTTGATTCTACAATATCTTTTAGGTTTCTTTTCTTTCATTAATCATATTAATGAAGTCCCATCATTTAAGTCACTTAAACATCACAGATAAATACAACGTACACTTATGCCATCCACATTCGCATCGATGTCCTCTCGTGCACCGTTAGGTTAGGTAACTAACGGCAGAGCGGGGAAGTGCTAGCGTGGGTGTAAAACATAAGTAACGTCTATATAATATATCATATATAATATATACAGTATCCATCTCAACATATCAAATGATCACATCACAGATACCGCAACAGAAGAAACATATGAAATATTGGATATACTAGGAGGTCCGTGTTTTATTTTGAGCCTCTGTAAAACACGGATTCCACGGTCGCGATGAATAGACAAACCCATATCCCTAGACCCCTACGAGGGTGGGAAGCAACCCTACCAATTCTAGAGTTAGAAGACCCGGACTCGACTCCTCGAGTTGGTCTCCCACTGGATTCTAGAACCCGGTTACTTGTACTCTCCTTCTTGGGTCTATCCTAATGCGGAAAAGTAAATAATATACAACAATGGTGACATCATCCTCAACCCGGAAGTGCCCCAATAAAAGAATATTACATACATTGAATTTTACATGAATGAAAATAAAAACTCTCATCTCACATAAAACCCCCGGCTATTCAAAACACGACGATCCAATATAACATATACAGCAACACACAACATCGCATGTCATCAACGTAAGTAAATATGCGTATCCCAATTGTCGTTGACATATAGCAACGAAACCGGTGATACACCACATATTACACTTACGGTCGCAGAAAAAACTAGACGATGTTAAACATTTCGATCGAATCAACAAACACCCAAAATTACCCGAAAAGCTCAACACTTGAGCGGAGTTAAAGTACCCAAAAACGTTCTACAATATCTATGATCCAGCCGTAGAAGGGCCAAACCAACGCCTCACCTATGACACCGTGGAACTACTGCAAACCCTAAGGCTCAGTCGCGGTTCCGAGGGCATAGAATCGAGTTAAGGTTTTTGTTCTTCTAGAGGGTCCATAGAGTTACTTGCACGATATTCGAATATAATTAACTTGAGAAAATTCCAACACTTGGAAATTTTCAGCGAGGGTTAAAATTGGTATTTGGTATCCAATCGAACTTTTTAATACCCTCTAAAGTATCCCAAAAACAGTTAAAATTACGACTACGAAACACTCCGAGTTGCCTTTGAATTGAGTTAATCATCACATGAAAAAGTAGCAAAAATAAACAACACCTGAAACACCAAATCCCAGAGACCAGAACACAAAACAAAATTGGACACATTCCTCCCCAAAAGGGCTGGCGACATCGGAAATTTGCCTTGGGGGATCGGCCAAAATCCGGCGAGATGCATCCAATTTTCTTTTATGTTCTTATAATGTCCAATACTACATTCTGTACTTGTTTGCAAAATTTTTGGAGCTCGTTTGAAAATCGACAGAAAGTGGAATTTAGGGTTTCAAGTTTCGGAGTTCGTTGCGTATTCGTAATCTAACATTATCTGTATAATTTTCTAGCTAGGCTCTGATACCACTGTAGGGTTTCTATCAACGGCAGCAAGCTTTCGGGAGGCATCGTCCATGACATTTTCAAAATTTTGCCGTTTCAAGAAACTCTAAACTAGAATCATTAACTAGAATATAATACGGAAACTACAGTAAACCATTTACAACAAAGTGAACTAGAAATACAACCTTGTAGATCGGTCCTTCACTTCATAAGCTCCTTATAGTAGTCCCTTCGGTGCGTTGATGGAACTCCCGGACCCTTGCATGGCTTCACAAGGCGAATGGAAGGTTCTTGCTTGAAGTCTTCGAGGCCGAAGATGATCTACGTCGAGGGAATACTAACTCAAGCTACTACTTCACTAATGAAGGATTAGTGAAGCAAACACACAATACTAAAGTGCTAATCTAGTAGAGGATGATGAAATAGGAAGTGGGTTCACTTTAGAATTCTTTTTCTCACAATACTTTCTCACTTTTTCCAAACCCTAGAGAGCTTTTTCTTTTGGAGGAAGAAGATGAAGAAAGAAGAAGAGAATGAAATGATCAAGTGAGAGAGTGAACTATGGGTGAGTGTGTATCATATACTAACTCATGTAGAGATATAACCATGGCTAATTAAAATGGTTAGCTTAACAAATATCTAAAGTAAAACAAACATAGTGGACTTAGTCAATGCATCCACAAGCTTCCATAACCTTCATGCATTTTTCCAATATCCACTAATTTTGTAATTACTTTAAAAATTAATAACCCACCATTATAATTAGAATGGTGTATGTCTCATAAAGCCATGTATAGTGTATCAACAACCATGACACACTAAAATAAATAAATCACATGAATCACTAGTAAAATAGGGGGTTGCCCCTACGGATGGAAATATCCATAGGGGCATATTTAACTTGGCCCTACGGATTAATCCGTAGGGCTAAAAGGTTGCCCCTACGGGCACTGACGTCCAAGAATAAAAATATTAATTCTTAATTTGGTGTTTGCCCCTACGGAGCCGCAAACAAAGGACCTACGGGTATATCCGTAGGGGCAAGTAAATATCGTTTTAAAATAAAACCAGATCGAAAAGCCTACGCTCATTTTCTCTCTCTCCCTCAAACGCGTGCGAAAAACCCCAAATCGCCACCGTCGCGTCGCCACCGTCGTTGGGCAGAGTCGCCACCGTCGTCGCCTCCGCCGATTTCGTCGCCACCGTCGTCGCCACCGCCGGTTTCGTCGCCACCGTCGTCGCCACCGCCGGTTTCTTCGCCAATTCGCCACCGTCGTCGCTCCAGCCCACCAGCGCACCCGTTCAGGTATAAATCTCGAGGTAAATTAAAGCATTTTTGGATTATTCATGGCTGGGTCTGGGTTGCGCGCGCGAGAGTTGGGTTTGGGCAGGGGCGCGGTGGCGGTCGGGGTCGGGGTCGGGGTCGGGGTAGGGTTACGGTTGGGGTTCGGCTGCTGCTGGGGTGGGGCTGGGGTTAGGGTTACGGTGGGGCTGGGGTTAGGGTTACTGTGGGGCTGGGGTAGGGTTACGGTGGGCTGGGGTTAGGGTTGGGGCTGGGGTTAGGGTTATGAGAGGCATGTCAGCATATTTATGTGTAATAATTGAGAGGATCAAGCTAAGTTCTATGCAAGCAGTCCCTCAGAATACATAGATAGCTAGCCTTATATTTTAAATTAACATATTCCATAGTTGTCTTAATGGTAAGGCAGATACCCATATTGTGTAAGAGCTGACATTAATACAACCATAGGGAGCTGACAGATTATACATCTCATGTGGCATTAAAATCTATAAATGGGCATACGAGATAATGCAAAGAAAGAGCAATAGATCAAGACTCAATCAACTTTCCTATGCTTTATGATTTCAGCGGATAGCTCAAGTTTAGTTTCAACTTTATATTCTTATTTTTCTCTCTTTTTTCTTTAGTGCTTCTTCCTCCATTTCTTTGAAGAGTCTCTCACAGCGAAATACACTCCAATTGCTGTTGAAGATTTTAGAATGTATCCAGAATTTAAGAAAAAAATGTTGTGCCCCTTATGCTTCTGTTATTCAACTCCTTCCATACACTCTGGACTTCTCAAATTTAAAAACTATTAGAAGTGTACTTGTTTATCATACATTGAACACACCATGCATGCTATTTCTTTCACTCTCTTGTGGCATGATATTGATAGTTTATGTGAGAGTAAGACCATAACAAACATAGAAAATATTTCAACTAAGATATGAGAGACCGCTCCTAAAGAAAAACTAAAAGAGGTTAACAATGTAAAGATCAATTCCTATTCATTCTTTCCAATGTATAAAAAAAATCACATTTTTTTAACATTACAAATCTTTGCACAAGCGTGCAGCCGCACACAAATAGCCGTGTCCCTAACTAATATGTAACCATGACACATGGCAGATGAGGTGTCTCATAACTCAAAATTAGCGATTTCCATGATCACGACACGTGGCAGATGAGGTGTCTCATAACGCTTTATGATATCAGTATCCTATATTTATAGTTTTAATTGTTGATTGTTTTAGATGTATACCATTGCAATAATAGTTTTTGGTTGATGAATGCTATTGCAATGTAGGATGATCAGTTCTATCAATCTTGATCTCAATGGTTTAAAATCATGTTACACATACAACACGAATGCACAACAAACGCATAATTAGAGAGCGACTCGAGATATTCGGGTTAAAACCAATATATGATACTCGATGATGATATGAAACCTTCATATTCCCATCGATACCCGTATATGAAACTAAAAGCGCCACTTAGTCCCCGTCTATCGGTTAACATACGTGGGATGCTCGTCGTGACCTAGAACTATACGAAGGTTGTTAAATATCGGACAGTATAGCTCGATACTAACAACCGTCGTATAGTCTACGCGACGAGAAAATTCAATCGTATGGTAACCCATAGATTTGTCCCGTGTGGACAAGTTAAGAATGTATAAAGCAAACGCCTTCATTCACTTGTGTTTTCATCCGTTTCAAGATATTTCGTCGGTACCTTTCCGCTGGTTCTCCGTGTACAAAGATAGATTAGATGTTCATTTCAACGTTGTTTCACAGCTTTGAAATGATTATCTATTCTATTACAGTGTACTCGGAGAACAGCGGGGAGGTGCTGCCGAAATTTACTCGAAACGGTTGAAAGCACAAGTGATGGGCGTTCGCTCTATACATTCTTAATGGGATAGAAGCCTACCCCCGACAGCCGGAACACATACATACAAACGCATAATTAGAGAGCGATTCGAGATGTTCGGGTTAAAACCAATATATGATACTCGATGATAATATGAAACCTTCATATTCCCATCGATACCCGTATATGAAACTAAAAGCGCCACTTAGTCCCCGTCTATCGGTTAACATACGTGCGATGCTCGTCGTGACCTAGAACTATACGAAGGTTGTTAAATATCGGACACTATAGCTCGATACTAACAACCGTCGTATAGTCTACGCGACGAGAAAATTCAATCGTATGGTAACCCATAGATTTGTCCCGTGTGGACAAGTTAAGAATGTATAAAGCAAACGCCTTCATTCACTTGTGTTTTCATCCGTTTCGAGATATTTCATCGGTATCTTTCCGCTGGTTCTCCGTGTACAAAGATAGATTAGATGTTCATTTCAACGTTGTTTCACAGCTTTGAAATGATTATCTATTCTATTACAGTGTACTCGGAGAACAGCGGGGAGGTGCTGCCGAAATTTACTCGAAACGGTTGAAAGCACAAGTGATGGGCGTTCGCTCTATACATTCTTAATGGGATAGAAGCCTACCCCCGACAGCCGGAACACATACATAAAAACGCATAATCAGAGAGCGATTCGAGATGTTCGGGTTAAAACCAATATATGATAATATGAAACCTTCATATTCCCATCGATACCCATATATGAAACTAAAAGCGCCACTTAGTCCCCGTCTATCGGTCAACATAACGTTCGATAATTTATTCTTTTCAACGACAAACGCACACACAAAGCATATACATGGATTTTCTCCTTTGTCAGTAACTATCCCGTTCTTATATTTCTCAATATAGTCAGCATAACCTACAATTTATATGTTATTCAGTCTAACATGGCCCATGAGTACGTCAGAGTTAAGGACTGGATGTATGTGGATTGGAAACAACGTATGCAACCTAAGTTTGTCGCAGGAGTTGCTGCTTTCCTTGAATTTGCACGAGCACATAATAAGATCATAATAGAGAAGATTCTCTGTCCGTGTGATAGATGTGGCAATAAGTACTGGCAGAAGGTAGAATTGGCCGAGCTTCATATTGTAAAACATGGGTTTACTAGACTTTATTCAACTTGGAAATATCACGGGGAAGGAGAAGAATGCAGTACTGCGGTAGAAGAAGGAGAACACGATAATGCGGCAGGAGAAGAAGAAGAATTCGGTAATACGGCAGGATACGGAAATTTATTTCCATCAGAAGAAATGGAGGATATGGTAGAGGCTGCCCTAGGTGAATCTATTAGTACCGAAGATGACATTCCTTCCGGTCAAGGACCGCGTGCGGATAAATATGAAAATTTCATGAATGATGCTAGGAAACCAATTTATGAGAATGCGAAGTATTCCACCCTCTCATGGTTCGTCCAACTTTTCCAAATTAAGTGCCTAAATGGATGGAGCAACAAGTCATTCACAATGCTTCTTTCGTTCTTGAAAGATTCTATGCCTCCAGGAAATAATGTGCCCGAAAGCTGGTACGAAGCCCAGAAAATGATGTCTGATTTGGGTCTAAAGTGCGAGAAGATTCAAGCATGTCCTAAAAATTGCGTGTTGTACCGGAAAGAGAATTCAGATTTGAAAGAGTGTCCAACATGCGGAGAGGCCAGGTATAAGCCGAAAGATTCTGATAAGAAGCCTGATATACCTGTGAAGATAGCACGATATTTTCCCATAACACAGAGGCTACAGAGGCTATTCAGGTGCAACAAAACAGCCGAGGCAATGATTTGGCATCACCGTGCTCCTCCAAGCGAAAATGGAAAAATGAGCCATCCAAGAGATTCACCGGCATGGAAGGATTTCGATAGGAGGCACGCAATATTCAGTAGCGATCCTCGCAATGTCCGGCTCGGACTGGCTGCCGATGGCTTCTGCCCATTCAACTATATGGCTGGAAGTCACAGTACATGGCCCGTTGTAATGATAATTTATAATCTGTCGCCTTGGTTGGCTATGGACCAATCATACTTTATGATGCCTCTTCTTATCGACGGACCAAACTCACCGGGGAACAATATCGACGTCTATCTCCGACCTCTGATTGAGGAGCTGAAAACTTTGTTCATTGATGGTGTAGAGACATATGATTCAAACACAAATACAACCTTCATACTGCGTGCGGCTTTAATGTGGACAATTAATGACTTTCCTGCATATGGAATGCTTTCAGGTTGGTCCGTACATGGTCACAAAGCATGTCCTCATTGCCATGAACACACAACATCAAAATTTTTGAATTTTAGCAGGAAGGTTTGTTATTGCGGCCATCGACGTTTTCTGCCTCCAGACCACCCCTATAGGTTGGACACGGTTCACTTTGATGGTCATCAGGAGCTTCTTGGGCCTCCATCCCCATTGTCCGGAGAGGACGTGACTGCTAAATGGGATGGTTACAATAACGTGACCTTCGGGATGGATCCGACGAGACAGGTCAAACCACAATATTGGAACAAGTTAAGCATTTTCTTCGAGCTTCCGTACTGGTCTATAAATTCAGTGCGTCATTGTCTGGACGTCATGCATATAGAGAAGGGAGTATCAGAGCACATACTTAACTTGCTTCTGTATAAAGACGGGAAATCGAAAGACAACATGAATGCCCGGATGGATCTACAAGAGTGGGGAATAAGAAGTGAACTGCACCCTAAACCGGTAGCGGGTAAACCGGGCAAGTTTGTACTTCCCAATGCCGCTTATCATATGTCACAACCGGAGAAGAAAAGATTCCTGCAGGTGTTGCATGATTTGAAAGTCCCCACAGGTTTCTCAGGATCATTCAGCAAGAAAATAAAAATTGTGAAGGGCAAGATCGATGGGCTGAAAAGTCATGACCACCATGTTATCGTGGAGCACCTTCTTCCATTAGCCCTCAGGACTTCTCTCCCCGACTCGGTTGGTCTAGTAATCAACGACCTATGTTGTTTTTTCAGGGAGTTGTGTGCTAAAACGCTGGAGGTTGCGACGGTGGATAAACTAGAAAATTCTATTGCGTTGATACTTTGCAAGTTTGAGCGTATTTTCCCACCGTCATTCTTCGATATCATAATACACTTGACGGTTCATCTTGCAACTGAGGCGAAGTTAGCCGAACCGGTACAATATCGATGGATGTATCCCGTCGAGAGGTACGTGTAATTTTTCGTTTCGCGCAATTTATAAATTTATTTTTGTCGTGTATGCCCGTGTTTATTTATTCAACATATTCTCATTAGGTACCTTTACACTCTTAAGAAGTATATACGCAATAAAAATCGACCAGAGGGTTCTATCATGCAAGGTTATCTTCTTGATGAAGCAACCACATTTTGTTCCCGCTATCTGGACGAGAACATTGAGACAAGGTTTAACCGACCACGAAGAATTCAAGACGGGCCATATGGTAAAGCCGAGTATAAGAGGGTAAACACTATGTTTATCAACAAGATATACCGGTTTATCTTGCTTAATTGCGTATGTCTTGAATAAATTAGAGAGTAAGTTCTTTTGGATTAATTGTTATATCTGTGTTTGTGTGTGTATGAAATGACATAATATTAATGTCACAATTATTTGTCGAAAACAGAACTCATTTTAACGAGGTACGTGAGGGGCATCCTGATTGGAACGAAGAGCGTTTGGAAAAATACCATCAGGATAATTTTTGTGATTGGGTCACAGAGCATGTAAGTTATTCGAATTACATTTTATTGCTATCAGTTTTAATCTAAACTTGTATCGTTATGTATTTATCGTAAAATTTGTTTTGTTAGATCCACGATCCGAACTTGTCTGCATCATTTGAGAGTGATTCAAGATGTTTAGCTCAATTTCCTAGTATGGAGGTTGCACATTACAAAGGATTTGGTGTCCTTGGATACAAATTCGAAGTTAAGGACATAGA
Organism: Agapanthus africanus; assembly: GCA_030015575.1. Lineage (NCBI taxonomy): Eukaryota > Viridiplantae > Streptophyta > Magnoliopsida > Asparagales > Amaryllidaceae > Agapanthus > Agapanthus africanus. Next base: position 512,288,791 of record JASDDO010000024.1, on the reverse strand, counting down.
AACATCTAGAATCACTCAGAATAGTGGGATTGCGACGGTAGGATCGGACGGTGTGATTTACTATGGGTACTTAAATTGTATACTCGGCATCCACTATCCAGGACGATCAGAACCCTTTTATATATTCCACTGTACTTGGTACGATCCGCGAACCGATACAGACAGGTGGAGAAGCAGTCTTGGGACTTGGAAAGATGAATATGGATTGACCAGTATGAACACACTTCGATTTTACGGTCAGGACGATCCGTTTATCTTTCCGAACCAAGCGTTCCAAGTATACTACTCACAGTGTTTGAAGCATCCGGGGTGGAGTGTTGTATGCCGATGGAAACCTAGAGATGTCTACGATGTCCCAGAATACGAGGACAGCGATGAGGACGAAGAAGAGAGAAGGCTTAAAGTGCTCCGACCGTCTGTTTCGAAGGACGGGTTGTCTTCGACCGATCATGAAGTTACGTGGGTTAGAAATGACATCGACGATGAAATCCAAGTAGATATGTATGATGCGCCCACGAAACGAAAAAGGTTATCAGTAATGTTATATTATTACTTCACATTTTACGCTCTAGATCATATATAGTCAATACTTTTAATGATTGTCTAATGCGTCCACGAACCGTTTATCTAGATTTGATGACGATGTCGGGAGCAGCGAGGGGCGGCAGGAGCTCCAGCCGCGGCAGAGGCAGAGGCAGAGGCAGAGCGGTTCTGCCGCCCGGAGAGCTCCGTAGGGAGCTTCAGAGGGCCGGTCTTGCACCCAGATCGGAGACCCCTTCGGATGCCTCCTTCCGTGTGGATTTTGCCACACCTCCAGGTATACTGCACGCATATCCATTTTCAATGTAATATTACAGATATTCATGCATGTTTATGTCAAAATTACTTATATTGTCAATGTTTGATTGTCTAGTTGTTGGTCCTGCGTCTACATCTGGGACAGAGGCCACCCCCGCTCCTCCAGGTATGTTTATATATCATATAGTGTATGTATATTGATTTAGAATGCTATATCAAAAATATACACATTCCTTTTGCTCTTACTTAGCAATTTTTATTATTGTCTAGCTGTAGGTGGTGACACCACCGCACCTGCGGGTATGTTTATATGTCCTATAGTGCATGCATATTGATTTAGAACGTTATATTATTGATCTACACATTCTTTTTGCAATTACTTATAAAATCTATTTTTAATTGTCTAATTGTTGGTCCTGCGTCCACATCTGGGACAGAGGCCACCCCCGCTCCTCCAGGTATGTTTATATATCATATAGTGTATGTATATTGATTTAGAATGCTATATCATAAATATACACATTCCTTTTACTCTTATTTAGCAATTTTTATTATTGTCTAGCTGTAGGTGGTGACACCACCGCACCTGCGGGTATGTTTATATGTCCTATAGTTCATGCATATTGATTTAGAACGTTATATTATTGATCTACACATTCTTTTTTCAATTACTTATAAAATCTATTTTTAATTGTCTAATTATAGGTGGTGCGTCCACACCTTCCACAGGGGCCACTCCTGCCGCTTCCATACCCTCCGCATCGTCTGCAGGTTAGTATGAATAAATTTAAAATATTTATTTATTTTACATATGCTATATAGAATAAATATGAACTTCATGGAGATTTAGCTTCGATGTTTATTTTATAGTTGGAGGGGATGCGTCCGGGTCCGGGACCCCGGTTGTTCCTCACCGGAGGAACTATCGTCCCGCTCGGGCCCAGGCTCGTGCGCTAATCACCGGAGGTATATATCATACTTCAATTTTTGTTTAACCTTGATTTCTTAATACAACTTTGTCTTATTATTGATTGTCTTGATATTTCGTGCAGACGCAGGGCCTCTCCATCCCCAGAGGGGGACTCGAGGCCCGAATCAGTCCCATAGGCTGAGGCCTGATAGAGCTAGGGGGGAAGCAGCATTCCCCCTATTTTTTACCCTTGACTATCGCTATACCGGTCCTCATGTCGAGAGGTTCGGCCGGTATTTGGGGGACGAGAGCCGGATCGTGAAGAACTATCCACTTCACGTTGAGTGGGGCGAGCAGCACCAACGCTCATTCGCCATCTTCTTTGATCAGGCTCGGGTATATATTAATATATATTTTCATTTGATCTATCCAATATATTTATTATTAACACTTGCAATCTAATAACAATGTTTTTTTTTGTATTTTCAGTTGGATTACGATTTTCAGCCTGTAGCCGACCCTGATCACTCGGGGAGGGTGCTCGACCTTCATGCTCTGTACAATGGCCTGATGAAGAACATGCAGGCCAAGGTCCGATACAATAGGAATGAGCTGAAGGCCGACTGCTACTCCCTGTGGATAGCGACCCCCGAGGCAGAGAGAGCGGCCCTCCTATCTACTCCGGCGTTTGCGAGAGTCGACATAGAGACATGGCCTCTATTGTGCGCTTATTTCGACTCCGAACGCAAACAAGTATGTATTTTAAATTTAATTCATTATTTATGATATAATTTATTTCTTTGTGTTTCTTAATTAGAAAACTAAATGTTAATGCGTTGTGCAGAAACAGGCCGCTCAGAATACGGAGAACAGGAAGTCGGCGAAGAGGGGTCGCCCCACTTACACAGGTGGCTCGAGGAACATTACTCGAGCCATGGAGTTATCGGTAAATTAAGAGTTATTCTCTAATATTCTGCAATATTAAGAGTTATTCTCTAATATTTCTAATATTAAGAGTTACTTTCTAATATTGCAGACATCTCGGACCGTGGCGTCAGGTGGTACACCGAGCGTGCTGTCCGCATATCTTGCCGTCCACGGCACCTCGACAGATCCCGCCACGGGCGAGCTTCGATGTCCCGACGTCGCTACCCAGGAGTACTGCGTAAGTGTTAATATTTTTTCTACCCAAATTTGAAATTTTAGTTTTGGAAGGTTCAAGTTTAAATTTTATACTTATACTTTACTGCTTAATGTGGGTGTAGGAGCGGGTGGTTGAGCAGGCCCAGGCCTCGGGGATCGATTTTACCGGACAGAACGATCCGAGGCTGCTGACCCCAGTTCTGGACGCCGCACACGGAGGGCACCACGGAGGTTGGGAGAGAGGCCGGGGATTGGGCCCTAGCAGGGCCCATATGAGGTTGGACTCCACCCCGGCGGTTACTTCCTCCGTCTCCAGTGACCGGCATGTCCATCAGGAACTGGATAGCTTGAGGGCCACCGTTCAGGAGTTGAAGGAGATGCTGGTATGTATACTACTTTATAGTAAAATATCATTTCATATCATATACATATCAACATATCCATAATTAGTACGTAGCTTGAGCTTATTTGGTTTTAGACTTAAGTTTGATTAATCATACATACATATGTAATTAAAATAAACAACGCTTTTCCAAACTAGATATCCAAACAGGGTTTCGAAATAACTTAATAATGAAACGAATTCGAATAATACACAGTTCTTACACGCTTCTTACACACGTTATGTCCAGACGCGACAGGGTAGATCGGCCGAGCCTCCACATGCATCTCCTTCGGCTGCGGCTCCGCAAGCTACTACATCGGCTGCGGTTCCACAGACAGCTCCTGTAGCTCCACCGCCCACTCAGACTCCCGCAGCCGCGGCTCCGGAAGCGACTACCTCGACGGCGGCTGCGCAGACCACATCGCCAGCTCCACATGCCGCTCAGACTCCCTTATATGTAGCATTGCAGAGTGTATAGACCGAGGAGCAGGCGCGCGTTATTCTAACGTTATTCGGAGGTGGAGCTGGACCGAACTATGGTAGCTTTTTGGTTCTTATTTTTTAAAACATGTATTTATATCACATTGTACTACATTTTGAAACGATATTGATATTGGTTTGTATTTATATCATATTCAGTTTTTGGGTTTCTTTTGTATATTATATATATGCGTGAGATGTGATTATGAATACTGCAATATATGATTTGATTGATGTATATAGTATTGTGCACAGGGCGGGAAAAAATCTAGCAGCCCATTTTTTTAAAAAAACACAGACAATATGTACCTACGGATTAAGCCGTAGGTACATATGTTGCCCCTACGGAGTTATCCGTAGGGGCAAACTATCAGGAAACCTGATATTTTCCCACCTGATATCAGTGCAGGGTGTTGGGAGTGCCCCTACGGATATGTCCGTAGGGGCCACTGTTTATCCCCTACGGATAAATTCGTAGGGGCAAAATATCAGGTTTCCTGATATTTTTCACCCCGATCTCAGTGCAGGGTGTTGGGAGTGGCCCCTACGGACTTATCCGTAGGGGCTACTTTATATCCCCTACGAAGGTATCAGTAGGGGTAGAAAAAGGACCTACGGATATATCCGTAGGTATATACAATATATTCAAAAAAAAATTACATATATGATTTTATTACCCCTACGGGGTACTCCGTAGGGGCCATAACACCTACCGAGTTATCCGTAGGGGCATGAATTTGTCCGTAGGGGCAAGTTCAGGGCCTCAACTTGCACCTGCGGCCTTTGCACCTACGGGGTCTTTTTTCGCCCCTACGTATATATCCGTAGGGGCAGTAGGTTACCCCTACCGATAAATCCGTAGGGGCAACCCTTATTTGTAGTAGTGAATATATATCACATATATATTACATGTACACTCAAGTGAGAAAAGAATGCTTAAGTGAGATAATGTTAGTTAATGTAAATTAGTATATCAAATATACAATTATACATTAATTTATTAAATCAACACTTGATTTAATAATCCGGCTATATCACATATAACCGACTAACACTAAATGTACCATCTTATCGAATCAACACTTGATTCGATAATTCGGCTATATCACATATAACCGACCGATACAAAAGTCACGAGAATAGAATACGGTATCACATACATGCATTATTCTCGGTCCCGCACATATCGCATATGTGCTCCTATTTCGTTTTGCCTGAGCCAGTAAAACCTCTATGTAGGACTCTAAAGACTCGTCAATACGCCGGCAGTAGGTGATGATCACATCAAGCACCCACAAGCCGTCAGCGGTACTAGCTGGACATAACGGCTACTCGGGTATTGAGTGATCAGAAGATCAGTAAGCAAATCCGCTCCAACTCCTGCAAAAGCCTGACGGTAACACTTGCCATATAGTCCGGTCTCCTCGTCTGATATGTCGCATATCAAGTCTAGGGGTGGTAAACGTCAGACCCTAATAACCGATAAGTCATACCGATGTGAGGCTCATAACGGGTCGAGAAACTACTGGTAACACTTACCAGTAAATCTCTAAATCAGCTCTGGCCAGGGACTTCCCTGTTATGGCCAATCGAGCACAGCGCAACATCAACTTCCAATACCGGGAGAGACGAAACCCATTCTATCGCTCATTGCCTCCATATGACTCAGGACTGTACCCAAAAATCACCGTTTTGCACGCCCTCTTGGACGTGGTAAGGTGGAAATCAAACCACAGTAGGAATCATACAAGACTCTATGACGATCTCGGGTCTACAGACTAACCTGTACAAGTGTCACCAGAGAACTGCCATCTGACGTGAGGTATAATATCATCTGGGAGTTCTCGGCGAGTCCGTCCAGTGTACCCGGTCTCCACTGAGCACCCGTATAGCATCTTGATGTCAAACACCAATGGATATGGGATCATCCATCGCCCATCTTATGGGTCGAGAAGCGTACACGCTAGTCTACTCTGGTATATCGATGCCCCGTCTCGATACACCTATGAGTAGGGACATTAAAGGATGAACTTATGGACTACCATGTCCCCACTAGTATGATCTGCATCATAGTCATGGTAGTCAAGTACACATCCTAAGGGCTTTACCAACATGTAACCATAAGACAGTATCAAGAGACATGTTTACATGTTAAGATAAAGAGCAACCAGATAGTATACTATCATGTCGAGCAAGAAAGTCCTCTCTATATATGTCCAAGCATCCAATATATTATACATCATATGTACAATACTGGCCTCTAGGGCATATATACAACTAATAACGGATACCGGTAATCTGTATTTACTGAGCAGACACTGGTTAATAGTACCGATATATACAAAAAAATAGATAATGAATGAGTGGTATTAAAATGCAGTTTTCTGAGATGAACATCGGCCCTGAAACTTTTGCCTTTCCCTGACCCTCAACTTTACTGACACCGCATATCGGCTTTGTGGAGGCCGTCTTCTTCTCACCCTTTGCTTTCGCCTTGGATGCAGAAGAGGAAGATTCCCCAATAAACAGAGTGGGTGTCTTCCTGGTTTCCTTCAGGGTGTAAGTAGAAGGTAAGGACTGTAGAATTAAGTCAGCATATGACTGGTTCTCCAACGTGGTCTCCAGGTCCGTGAGCTCATCAATATAGCTAGTCATTGTAAGGATGTTGTCCCCTACTGATGACCCGAGAGCCAACCTCGCTTGAAAAATTCCTTTGAGGTCTTATATCATGCGATACGAGATTGCTCTCCATATAAAACTTTGTTATAGAGGAAGATGGAAGCTAAGTTCATCTTCTCGTGCCGCCTCTGGTTCTCACCATCTACTGAGGCCAACACGAGGCACTTGGCATTCACTCTATCCTTTTTCTTTGTCTTACGGATATCTACATCCATGACGGTGGAAACTGGTCTTGGGACGGCAGGGGATTGAGTAGTAATGAGGTGGTCCAGCTTATCACAGGCAATGGACATCTGGACAAACCCTTGCCATTCAATATTGTCTGGCCCAGTCAATTTATTAGCTAAATGTAACCTAGGCGCGGTCAACTGGTCGCTGCAATTAGGTGAAATAGAAGAAATACTTTAGCATGATGCTCTTGCAAGTTTAGATTGGTTTTTAATTTATCTAAACAGGATGGCTCCCACTGTTTCTCGAATCCTTCCTCAAACCATAAAAGAAGAATTAGTCAGGATTAATCTCACCGTACAATACTTGCTTAACCGTTCATCCAGGCTAGTGTCGGTACTTCGAGGGAGGTTTTACGACGCTTTCGTGAAGTTACTTAATGAAATAACCTCTTTTCTCTGGAGGCGTAGCCCCGCTAATTCCTTTCTAGACACCTACTTGGTCTATAGCATTGATCGTTAAGTGAAAATTCTCCCGAGGAGTAGCATATGCTCACAGTAGGATCGGGATCCAAATATCATTGTGTGATAAAGTCGAAGTAATCCTACCAAAATTATCACAATCCAAATGGTATGAAACACTAGCAAGTTTCAGTTTCTTTAGAAACCCCCGATGTGGATTTTTGCCCCATGCTCTTATGACCTTGACGAAGGCTAACAAATCCTAAGTCACATGTCAAGTTCTACCCATCATTGTCCAGGTTAATTTGAACCCACCCGTATATACCTTTGACGAAGTCTAACAAAGTAATACGACTGTCCCAAACCAACGCATCTATCTATACTACATATGAATACCCAGCAGCTACCAATCACTATGCCTTGACAAAGGCCAACAAACATAGCTTGAATACTACTGAATATTCATATGAAATGACGGAGGGTACAAATGGTTTAGGCGAAACTGTGAACATAGTGAACTTGATATAATCGAAGGAACATGATAGCTTTTAAAATGAGTGGTTTAAGCTCCGCAATTTAAAAGTCTGATGTTTTGAAAAAACCGAGTCGTTTTAAAATTTGTTCCAATGATTCGGCTTTGGTTTGTTTGCTTTGCATTAATGTAATGCAGTCCTATCATTTACACCTATCATCACAGAAAGAAACGAAAATATGACGTAAGCTTATGCCATCTGCATTCGCCACGGGGCCCCGTCATCACCCGTTAGGTTACTTAACAAACGACAGAGCGGGGGATGGACTAGCGCAAATGCAAAACATAAGCAACGCCTAATAGATATCATATATAGATATATACATTCATCTCATGCAATAATAGGCATTCCAGATAACAGATGAACATATTGGATATACTAGGAATTCCACGTTTCGTTTAAGCCTGTAACGAAAGACGGATTCCACGGTCGTGATGAATAGCCAAACCCCACCCCAGACCGCTATGGGTGAAGCAAACTACCCGCCAAATACCCGAAGTGAAGCAACCTCCCTCATCAAAGTGAGAAGGCCACTCGGCACTTCAAAGTACCCGGTAGTTTGTGCACCCCACCTTGGGTCTATCCTAATAGAAATAAACAGTAAAAGAAAATAATACAACGGTGGGTACAACCTCAACCCGGATCTGCCCCACAAAATAATATTGCATCACTTTAAGAATTACATCGAATGGAAGATAAAACACTCATCTCACATCCCCGGCTATTCATCCACGACGATCCAACAAGTTCATATACACAAACCAACATAACATCATCACTGATATGTGCCACCCCGACTAATCGACGTATCGCAATTAGTCGAGGTTTCCAAACACATATACACATCATAAATCTTGCAAAGTAACCGCAACATTAGAATTCCACACGCAATTAGCAAACTAAACCAATTTTTCCAAAACTTGAAAAATACAGTGAGCTAAAGTTCCAAAACCGATCATTTTAAGCCAATCCGGGAGTCGAAACGAACTCGAAACCCGCCTGAAACTTTTTGGAGGAGAAGATACCAAAATTAACTATCAAATAGGGGGCCTCAGAGGGGGTACCCACCCCGGGAGGCCACCACGAGGTGGCCCCAAGGGGAGGCAGACCCGAGAGCGCCAATCTATGGTGCTCTCGGGTCACCAGCCCCCAAGGCCACCTTGTGGTAGTCTTGGGGGGTGGGCCTGACCTTAGGTACCCCTCAGGGTGTCCTTAGGGTGTGCACGCTTCGCCCCGCGGCTTCTCTGTTCAAACCGTGAGCCCGCGGGGTGTGTAAACAACTCAAAACATCATTTTTGGAAACTGTTTTTATCGGCAAATTTGGCGTGACAAAAACGACGGATTTCTAATATCGGTACAAGCTATCTATGGTTTATAAGAGGCTCTAATACAACTGTAAGTTGATGTCGTGCACCCCATGTGTTCTCGGGGAGGCAGAAATTGCAAAAGAATGATTTTTACGGGCTTCCTAACACCGACTAGAACCAAGGATCGACCATAAACCCTAGCTAGAAAACTACTTGAGTTTTAACTACTCGGATGAATGTTATACCTCATAGTATCATGTACTTCGGGTCTTCTCACTGTCCTCCTCATCATCATAGGCTCCAAGGATCGAAGCTTCCTCGTCGGCTTCCTCGAGTCAATAACGATCCACCCGAGAGTCTATAGTCCGAGCTCCAACCTCAAATCCGAGGTAACTAGGGCAACTAGCTTACTAAACTAGATGGCCTAGGTGATGTTGAGAAAGAAGATGGAGTGGTTTGTCTCTTGGAGCCCTAGGTTTCTCAACTCATGAGACTTTTAGGGTTTAGAGGAGGAAGAAGAAGATTTGAGGAAAACTTTGTGAAGAATGAACTAAAGAAAAGCTTGACTGCCCTCCTCTTGAAAATAATGAACCATACTTATATTTTAAGAGATAAAATATCTAATCAAGTGAAAATATCTCACAAATACCAACCATGGTTCAAAATATCTCAAGGGTGAGTCATGCATAATCTTTTGTCAACCTAATGAGTCATCCTCATCCATCAAATATCTCCACCTCATTTCCCCATCTCATTTAAGTTTAATTCATAAAAGAAATCAAACCGTAAATGAGGTGTCCCTTTCTAGAAGCTTTCCCTAGTAATTACGAGAATGCCCCTCATCCGTATATACATACCCGCATCCGTATTCCGAAGAATACGAATACAAAGAGACGAAACAAATCCATTAATACAATACTTGGATCCGGATTAAAGCAAAGCCTACTAGTATTATTCACCCGATCATCATACGTGCACAAGTACACGTATGTGATCGAAGCCCTGTCGTAAAACCATACGGCCTATACATCTTTCACCCGATGCAGGGAAACTCTCTATGTGGGACTCTAAAGACTCGATAGTACGTTGGAAGCGGGTTTAACCACAAGCCGCAAGCGGTACTAGCTGCACGTAACGGCTACCCAGGTATATATCGATAAGAAGGCCGAAAGCAGAAACGTGCGTTCCGCCTTATCCTATTTGCTCTACTTACCGCAATCAAGACGGTGTCGCTTCGCAGCTAGCCGGTTGAGCACGGGTCGATCCGCAAGGAGATGGTAGTATGTCCGTTCGTGTTTTAGATGAGTCAATAAAGAATGTATGTGTGTTCTGTTCCGCTCTAACCTAAGTGTTCGTATTTTATGTTCAAGTAAGCTTGTTAAGGTTAAGGTCGGTTAATAGTGTTAGGATTAGTTTTGTGCTTTTCTTTTGCCATTCTTACGACGATGTTGGGATATCGAAAGTAGCGGGGATTAGGAGGACATAGGAATGGGATTTGCGAGTTTAAGCAAGTTTTCCAACGCTAAATCTATTCCTAGTGCCCCTTGTCTATCCACTAAATACGCTTATTTACAACCCTGGGCTAAACACCCGCAACCATGTATCCAATTAAGTTACAACTACATGTCACGTTGTAGTGCGCTTAATGGACTTCTCGACTTAGGTCGCGGCTATATGTCACGTATAGCGCGCCTAAGTGAGGGGGTTGTGTTTGTTTGGTCGAGATTCATTTCAAGATGTTTGGCGAAGAGAAGCACAAGGGATTTTCTGTCCCTCATACCACCTTCCTTAGCCTTAACAAGTGTGGAATTATTCACACATTTTAAAAGAAAAGAAAAAGAAAATAAGAAGGAAGAAAAGAATGAAAAGGAAAAAATACGGTTTTACAAGCTAACTACTTGGGTCCTCACCTATGCAAGGAACTCCGTCGAGTATCACGACTTGAAAAATACGGATAAGAGAAGAAAAGAAAAGAGAACAAGCAAAGAAATATCAACAACTACTTAACAAGAATAAAATTACACTAGAAATTAAAAGACAATGCGAGAATTAAAAGATACAAGTTAAAAAATAACAAACCCTCATCTTCATTTCATCATCCACTCAATTCTCTCACTACATTTTAATGGAGGAATACATGAAGAAGAAGAAGAAGAAGAAGAAGAAGAAGAAGAAGCAAAACTAACACTACACTAAATCCTAACAAAAAGAAGCATTCTTGGCTTGGAACAAAACTGGGCTATTTATAGACTGAGTGCTGAAACCCTATGACAATATTCTGAGCCCAAATGAAATGAACAAACTAACCCAAAAATACGAGTCGACACTGAGTCAACTCGGCCGCTGATCCACCGCCGAGTTGCCATATTGGCTGCAGATCCGTGGCTATTTTGAGGAGTTGGCTTGTCGTTTTTTGTGGGGTTTCTTGCGTTTCTTTCTTCTGTTGTTCTACATGTTCCAAATGGCAAATTTCATCCACAATTTCTTCAGATCTGCAACAGTCCAAATTGTCATAAAAAATAATTCTTTTGACCTCATCTCTCTCGAGCTCCGCACACCCATTGATTCTTGTGCTGCCCCTCTCGTGCACTGTGCTTGTCCGAGACACGAATGACCACTGTCTTTTGTCTTGTCTCTGGAATTGGTAAGCGGCACTGGACGGATACGGATGACCGGAACCCGGCTTTTATCTGTTGGCAACAGATGTTCTGGATTTTGGCGTAACAGTGGAGATTTTGTATCATTTGCGTTATTTTGGACTAGGAACCTGTAGCCTGTAAATATGTAGCAAACACGGATTAAAAGCACCTGCCTATAAACAAACGAGCATAAGAATGGGCGGTATTAAATGCAATATTCTGGTATGAACAAAGGCCGATGAGAAAATTCATCCGAACTCCTACTGAGCCTGTATATGACAATCTTTGTACAGTCCGGTCTGTTCGTCTAAGAGTATTGCATATCGGGCCTAGAGGGGTAATCATCAGACCCCTAATAGAGCAATAAGACATGCCGGAGTGTAGCCCAAAACACCCTGAGAAACTACTGGAACACCTAACAGTAAATCTCGCTTGCCCTGGTCAGGGACTTTGTGTAATGGCTCTCCGAACATAACGCGATATCAACCCCTAATACCGGGAGAGACGAATCCTATCTAACCGCCACTACCTCCAAGTTCTTCGGGACTGCACCCAACTACTACCTGTTTGCATGACTCCTTTGAGCCGTGGTAAGGTAGTAATCAAAGTACAGTGGGAACACACTCATGTGAAGTAGCAGTGTCAAGTCGACGGACTAAGCTGTACTCATGTCACCTGGGAACTGCTACCCGACGATAGGTATAATACCAACCAGCAGTCCCCAACGAGTCCTGTCCAGTGTACTCATAACCTAATGCACCTGCATACTATCTCCAGTACTACATACTAATGGCTGTGGGACAGACCATCTCCCCTGCTGGGATGAGAAGCGTATACACCAGTCTACTCTGGAGTATCGATGCCTCGTCTCGATAATCCTACGACTAGGGACCTGTATAAGGATGTGCTTATAGACTACCCAGCTCCTATTAGTATGACTGTCATCACAACGCTGGTAATTAAACAAAGATCCTAAGGGCTCTACCAATATGTATAAGCGATATGCTAAAAGAAACACATGCACATATTGAGGTAGAAACAAACCAGATAGCATATTACCATTTCGAGCAAGACTATATCTGTGTATATCTCAAGCTTCCATTAAGTAATATACAAACCAGTATGACACAATAATGGCCTCTAGGGCATATATCACTAACACATACACCAAGAACATTTCTTTAGTCCTTCTCAAGTACTTAAGAATATTCTTCACAGCTGTCCAATGTTTCTCCCCAAGATCTGATTGATACCTACTCACTACACCTAGTGAGTAAGCTACATCCGGTATGGTACATGAGATCGCATACATGATAAACCCGACTGCTGAAGCATAGGGTATCTTTTGCATGCGAGACCTCTCCAAATCAGTCTTGGGAGACATCTTTTTGGAGAGAGTGATTCCTGAACAAGCGGGTACATTACCATGCTTAGAATCTTCCATACTAAACCTCTTTAGTATAGTATCTATGTACTTGGATTGGGACAATCCCAACATCCATTTAGATCAATCTTGGAGAACATGTGTGATAAGAAGAGCTTGACCGAGTGTAGCATAGGAACAACGTTTCCTATTAAGAGTATATCATCCACGTACAATACGAGGAAGACAACCTTACTCTCTACTACCTTCTTATATATACATGGTTCATCTACGTTTTTGATGAAATCAAACTCTTTGATAGCTTCATCAAAACAGATATTCCAGCTCCGGGATGCCTGCTTTAATCCGTAGATGGATTTAAGTAACTTGCACATGCTTCCGTTGCTCCCACTATCTACGAAGACTTCTGGCTGTGTCATGTACATGCTCTCTTCTAAATCACCATTTAGAAAACCAGTGTTGATGTGCAACTGCCAGATTTTGTAGTCATGGTATGCAGCAATGACAAGTAAGATCCTGATGGACTTAAGCATAGCCACTGGAGAAAAGGTTTCATCATAATCAACATCTGGTCGTTGACGAAAACCTTTTGCTACAAGTCTAGTTTTGAAAGTCTCAACTTTTCCATCTACACCAATTATCTTCTCAAGATTCACTTGCTCCCGATGGGTTTTACCCCTTCAGGAGAAACTTTCAAAGTCCATACTTTGTTGGTGTAAATGGATTCCATCTCAGATCGCATAGCATCCAGCCATTTCACGGAGTCTCCACTTGTGATGTCTTGCACGAAACTAGTTGGGTCATCATCTTCCATGATGCAATCCTCGCTCCTACCGTCTATGAGAAAACCGTAGTATCTCTCAGGTGGATGAGGAACCCTACTAGATCTGCGGAGTGGCTGGGGTTCGTCATGGACTATTGAATACTCCGGTTCCACCTTTCCTTGAGCTTGTACGGATTTTACTTTTTAACATAGGCCGGAAAACCCCATATCTTAACTCGTTTAAGAGATGGTCTCTTCCCATTCCATATCTCATATGGATTGGTAGGCAACGGATTAGGTCGGAACTCTATTCAATAGGTATGCAGCTATCTCAAGTGCATAACCCCAAAAGGAAATAGGCAACTCAGCAACACTCATCAAAGAGCGCACTATATTTAATAGGGTGCAATTTCTTCGCTCTGATGCTCCATTGTGCTGTGGTGTATACGGAGGAGTAAGAGGAGAGAGAATCTAATTCTCTTTTAAGTAATCATGAAATTCCGTGCTCAAGTATTCTCCTCCCCGAACATATAGAAGGATATTAATACTTTTACCCGTTTGGTTCTCAACTTTGTACTTATATTTCTTGAATTTCTTAAAAGATTCGGATTTGTGTTTCAACAGGAACACATGTATGAATCTTGAGAGATCATCGGTGAATGTAATAAAGTACGAGGAACCATTCCTGGCATGTGTAGACATAGGACCACATACATCACTATGAATCCGTCCCAAGAGTTCAGTAGCTCTTTCTCCTTGTCCAGTAAACGGAGTTTTGGTCATCTTGCCTTTGAGACAAGACTGGAAAGTTTTATAAGATGTAAATTCGAACGGATTCAAATATGCATCCTTATGGAACTTAGCTAGTCTTGTCGCATTGATATGACCTAGTCTACAATACCACAAGAAGGCTTGGTTCATTTCTGAACTGTTCATCTTGTGTGTGTTCTATATTCTTAGAACCGTGGTTTGATTTAGAACGTATATACCGTTATACAACGTACCATACCCAATCAACAATTGATTCAAGAAAACATTCACAATATTTTTGGTATGAAGTAACAGTCGCTCAAAATTATTGTGTTACCACTTGGTAATACAAGGTGATATTCGCCAACTGCTTTGGCTGCAACAATTGTACCATTCCCCACTACTAAAGACTTATCACCCTTTCCCAGTTCTTTACCTATCTTTAGCCCATGTAACAAATTACATACGTGAGATCCTGATCCGGTATCTAATACCCAGGACGTAGAGCAAACTGAGAAACCGTTCTTGGTTACGAACACGCCCGAAGACGATGCATCAACATGCTTATTCTTCATTTGGGTGGCGTGGAAATCTGGATATTCCTATATTCCTTGCTCAGACTTATGACAATCATAAGATAGAGCAGAATCTAGCCCAGTATAATAAGTGGGTTCGGTCAATACATCCATATTATTATCTTGATTAAGACGTGTCAATGGTCGCTACCAGGAGAGAGAGAAGGATAATCACTTTGCGTGCGCTCTTTGCAGCATTAGATTGGTTATTATTTTATCTAATCAGGATGGCTTCCACCGTTTTCATCAAATCTTCTTTCAAACCCTAAAAGGTAAGATTAGCCGGGATTAATTACACCCTATAAGTTCTCCAATCGTTCGGCCAGGAAGGTATTGGTACTCCGAGGGAGTCTCCTAATGCTTTCGCATGGAACTAATTAAATAATCTCGTTTCCGCAGGGGCATCACCCCGTTAACACCTTTCTTAGACACCTAATTGATCGGCTAATTGTAAAGTGGAAAACTCTCTCAGGAGTAATTCTTACTCGCTGTGGGTATCGGGATCCAACTATTATATAGAAGGTATTCAATCTCATTGCAAATTTCAACACTTGAAATTCCCAATATTGTTTTTATCCATAGCTTCCTATGACCTTGACGGAGGCCAACAAATAATAGGCCGCTAGTTAAGTTCAACCCGTTCATTTCTTGATTGAATTAAACCCACCCGCACGACCCTTAACGAAGGCCAACAAAGTCGCACGACCCTTGACGGATCCAATGTCATTATATGCTGCAGATAAGCACTAATCTGCTACCGCACACTACGCCTTGACGGAGGCCAACAAACGCAGCACGAATACTAAATAGCACTTATCTGAAATGACGGAGGGCTACGTTGGTTTTTAAGAAAACCTTTAGCGTAATGAACTTGATATCGTTGTAGAATATAGTGATTTGAAAAGGAGTGGTTTAAGCTCCGCTTTTAAAATCGAGTAGTTTTCAAAAACAAACCGAATAGATTTTACTAAAGAGGTCACTCCCGGTGAAGGGATCTCGGCTCTTTCTTGATCGAATGAGGTGCTGGATATCCATCAAGGAATACCACTATGCAAAGCAAGAACTACATAATCTATGATGATAAACCGAGTGGGTTGTAGCGTTTGCTCGTTTTACTAAAGAGGTCATTCCTGGTGAAGGGATCTCGGCTCTTTCCTCATCGAATGAGGTGCTGGATATTCATCAAGGAATACCACTATGCAAAGCAAGAACTAGAGCTACATTTTTAAAAACATTTGATTCTACAATATCTTTAGGTTTCTTTTCTTTTCATTAATCTCATTCTATTATTTAATGTTTCCTAAACATCACAGAAAATGAAACGAAAATAGAACGTATGCTTATGCCATCCGCATTCGCCATGGGGCCCCGTCATGCACTGTTGGTTACTTAACTAACGGTAGAGCGGGGGCTGGACTAACGCGGGTGCAAAACATAAGCAACGTTTATTATATATATCATATATATATAGAATTCGTCTCACGCAGTTATATGATCACATCATAGAACCAAGCAGCAGAAGTCAACATATGAAATATTGGATATACTAGGAGATCCGTGTTTTAAATTAAGCCAATAATGAAAAAACGGATTCCACGGTCGTGATGAATAGCCAAACCCACATCCCATAGACCCCTACGAAAGTGGCAAGCAACCCTGCCAATTCTAGAGTTAGGAGTCCTGGTCTCGACTCCTCGAGTGTTAGTAGATGTTGCATACCATCACAACACTTGTGAGGAGGAGGAAGTAGAAAACAATAATTTTTGAGCATGCAACGTCGACTTTTACTCTCGGATCTTATACTAAACCATAACGAGTACCCTATCTAGCATTTTATAGTTACTATGATAAGGGTTATACCTTCGGGAACCGGTCCTTCGGGTCTTCTTTCCACTGCGACTCTAAGCTCCTTGGATGCTTGAGATGATCTCGATCTCCGGTCACCTTTAGAACATAGATGATCAACCAGAGAGCTTTGGATCAAGCTTCAACCTCTTCTCAAGAGGTAAATAAGAAGTCAAGTGTGCTAAAAGTGACTACTTAGATGATATAGAGAATATATAGTGGATTATTTGATCTCACAACCTATGTTTCACAACTCATGTGAATGATTAGGTTAGAGCTTGAGAGAGGAGATAATTTGGAGAGAGAATGTAGAAGAAAGAATGAGCTAGCATGAGGGTGAGAAAAGATATGGCTAAGGATTGAACTATTGAAGCATGTATTATTTTTCTAAAAAATAATCAACCATGTCTCAATAGTAAACCCAAATGAATATAATAATCCCAAGCCATACTTTCAACTATGCTTTAGAGAAGTCTCCAAATTCCACCTCATATATTTATTTTCCATAAAAGAAAATCCATATATATGAGGTGTCTCCTTCTAGAAGCCATTCTTGTACAATTACAAGAATACTCCTCACCGTATACCGTATAAATATACCCGTATTCGTATTCCGAAAAATACGAATACAATGAGATACCGATAATCTAATAATATAATACTCGTATCCGGCTTAAACAAAAGCCTGCCAGTATTAACCTTCCGATCATTATTCGTGTAGCCAGTACATGTATATGATCGAAACCCTACCGTAACAACTTAAGGCCTCTACATCGTTTCTCCTGAACCAGGAAACCCTCTATATGGGACTCTAAAGACTCAACAGTACTCTGGCAGTGGGTTTAACTACAAACCCGTCAGCGGCACTAGCTGTGCATAACAACTACCCAGGTACATGTCAAAAATATGGCCGACGAGCGAACTCATCCCAACCCCAACGAGCCTGTAAGCAACACATACCGTACAGTCCGGTCTTTTGTTCTGATATGTCGCATATGAAGTCTAGGGGTGATAAATGCCAGACCCCACTAACTTGATAAGTCATGCCGATGTATAGCTCATAACAGTTCGAGCAACTACTGATAACTCTTATCAGTAAATCTCAGCAACCCTGGCCAGGGATTTGCAGTTATAGCCAATCGAGCAAAGCGCAACATCAACTCCCTATACCGGGAGAGACAAACCCCTCCTATCGCTCACCGCCTTCATGTGATTCGGGACTGTACCCAAAATCCACCTGTTTGGACGACTCTGATGGCCGTGGTAGGGAGGAAATCAAAGCACAGTGGGAACCACACAAAACACTATGACGATCTCGGATCTACAGACTAACCTGTACAAGTGTCACCAGAGAACTGCTATCTGACAATAGGTATATATAACATCTAGGAGTTCTCAGCGAGTCCTGTTCGGTATACCCATTCTCCAATGAGCACCTGTGTACAATCTTTGATGTCAAACACCAATGGCTGTGGGACCAACCATCTCCCCCAGGGTTAAGAAACGTACACACTAGTCTACTCTGGAATATCAATTCCCTATCTCAATACTCCCTTGACTAGGAACTGTTAAAGGATTTACTTGTAGACTACACAAGCCCCACTAGTATGATCTACATCATAATCCTGGTAGTCAATGCTACATCCTGAGGGCTTCATCAACATGTATATAAGATATGAAATACAATACATCACATATTAAGATGAAGATAAACCAAATATCGTACTATCATATTGAGCAAGGTTGTTGCTGTACATATATATCCCTAGCATCTTATACAATACAGGCCTCTAGGGCATACATTTCCAACAAACTCCCACTTGCACTAAGGCCTGTAGTTGGTGCAAAAAGTACCCACTATCTACACTAGAACCAGTTGCCTGCTGTGTTCGCTTAGCACCCTAACACGGTTTCGGCAAGAATCAATTATGTTATTTTAAAATTTTAGGGTGCCGAGCGAGCCCGAACCAAGGATCTAACTAGAGAATTAGGGTATAACTTAGCAAGTAAACAACTTTACTCTAAGTGAATAAGGAATACAACCTTTGTAGACCGGTCCTTCACTTCTAAAGCTCCGTATAGTAGTCCCTTAGCTCCAAGTAGTGGTCTTCCAGACTCTCGTTAGGCTCCACTAGGCGAAAGGAACGAACTTTCTTGAAGATCTTCGATGCTGTAGATAATCTACGTCGAGGAATCTCCAACTTAAGCCATCTCTTCACTAATTGAGAATTAGTGAAAGAAACAAGCTATACTAAATGGTTAGTTTGGTATAGATTGGTGAAGTAGGAATTTTGCTCACTTTAGAATTAATTCTCTTTTTCTTTTTCTTCTCACTTGAAAGCTAGAGAGCAAGGAAGGAGATGAAGAAGAAACTCAAGTGATCAAATGTGAACCATGGGTGAAAAAATATCTCATATAAACTCATGTAGAGACTTAACCAAGGCTAAAGATAATGATTAGGTTAATAAATATTTAGAGTAAAACAAAATTAGTGGACTAAGTCAATGTTTCCACAAGCTTCTACAAGCATCTTAAACAAAGCCATTTTCCACCTAATTTTGTTTATTCACTAAATAAATAATCACCCTAATTATCTTAAGTATGGTATGAGTCTCATACACCTATGTGCAATGTATCATCAAGCATGACACATAATAAATACATTAACATATATCACATATATATTAAATGTATAAGTAGAAAAGAAATTCTTAAGTGAGCTAATATTAGTTAATATATATTAGTATATCAAATATATAATTATATATTAAATTATTAAATCAACACTTGATTTAATAATTGTCACGACCCGAAATTTGGCACGTGACGGCCCTTAAACTACGTAACGTATCAAGGCGTAACGTAATTCAAGTAAGCCGAAAACCCAGTAATCTAAACCATCAAAAGTAGTAAGTGATAATAACATTGTTAAAACTTTTGTAATCTCAAGTAAAAATATTTAAAGTCCAAATTACTTCCTTTAAAAATTTGGCAGCACCTCCTTTGTAAAATAAGCCCCCAAAAAGGGGTACAACAAAAGATATAAGTAAAGTATCCCCAAACGGGAGCAAATCCACGCCCAATGGCGAAAAACAACCACCACAACTGATATACGACGCCGTAGCGAAGAAAAGACGATATAAATAAAAACAGCATAAAAGACCTCCAGAGTCAAATAATATACAATATCGTCCTCACAACCCGTCTCTAAGTCAATACATGAAAATGGTCGATGGAGAGTACTGGATACAACGAATATACAATGAGCAATATCTGATAACCGCAAAACCCAGCTATAGTAAAACTGCACCCAGTCAGCCGTCGCGGTATCCGCTGCAAAAGATAATACGATAAGAAGAAGAAAGCCCTGCCTCTAACTGCTCTGAGGGACAACCTGTACAACCCTGTAGCACAACAGGGGTGAGTTGCCAACTCGTGAATAGTAAATAACATATGCAGCTAATCGCAGGTATGCACGTACTGCGGAAATCTAACACATGCAAGCTGATAGCAATAAACAACAATATGTATATGCAACAGTCATGAAAGGTACTCTATTAGGTACTACTAATACATGAATCAATGCATATCAAATAAATGCGGAGTATGGAATAAAACATGTCATCCTCACTGAATCCTCATCGTGGCAGGACCAGTGTCCATCAAGACAATCTAAATCCCAAATTCCTCAAATCGGACCTCTGATCGGCCCTCGTAACCTGTAAGTCTCATGGAACCTGAGTGCCCAACATCGACACCCGAAAATATCATGAAAACTATACCTTTGTGTGTGTGTGTGTATCTGTTTGTGTGTCCCTCAACGACACATCAAAATCATTGAACCTGAGTGTCCAACATCGACACTTGAAAAACATCATGAAAACTAGTGTCCAGCAATGACACATAAATACTCATATATATATAAGACTCCGTCAGTCCGGATCGGCCCCTGGGCTCCGTCAGTCCGGATCGGCCCAGATGATATATATAGGGCTCCGTTATTCCGGATCGGCCCTCGGGCTCCGTCAGTCCAGATCGGCCCATACCAATACCTCAGGCTCCATCAGTCCGGATCGGTCCATACCAATACCTCGGGCTCTGTCAGTCCGGATCGGCCCATACCAATACCTCGGGCTTTGTCAGTCCGGATCGGCCCTCGGTTCTCCAATCCATAAATCACATGAAGTAAAGAATAAGAATACTTGCATAGATCATTATGATATACATATATATATTATATGTGTACATATATAACAGCGTCCCATACCACTGATATATATATATATACATACATACATACATACATACATACATACATACATACATGTATATATATCAGCGTCCCGTACCACTGTTATATATACCCAGGAGTAAAACATCCAGAAAAAATCATATGAAATCCATATATCAATGCGAAATCCATGAAATATAATATATGCAACATAAAACAGTAATATGAGCATATAAAGGAAAAACCGCTATTTAACTGCAACAAGTTATTAAATATATTATGTGGTTCCTAATTTCTCCAAAATCCACACAATATCATATAAATGTGAACATGTAGCTATAGCCAGATATGCGTACCCATGTCGGCATAGCAAGATATGCGTATCTATATGTAAGCATGTATGTATAATGCACCTCGTATGCGCAATAGCATAAAAATCAATGTCTCCAAGTCGGTGACAATACAATACCACATAGGGGTATATATAGCTCTAGTCAGGTAAATGGGTGCACATATAGGTATGTGTGCATGATGTGTTGGATATATGTATGCCCTAGAGGCTATTATATGTATAGTGGATGCTTGGACAAGTATATATATATAGATTACTTTCTTGCTCGACATGATAGTATGCTATCTGGTTTACTTTATCTGATATGTTGATTTGATCATGCTTTTATTCATTTACACATGTTAATAAAGCCCTCAGGATATATGCTAGACTACTGTAACTATGATGCGGATCATACTAATGGGGCATGTGTAGTTAATAAGTATATCCTCGAACTGTTCCTAGTTGTAGGTGTATCGAGACAGGGCATCGATATTCCAGAGTAGACTAGCGTATACCATTCTTGTCCCACAGGATGGGTGATGGATGATCCTATATCCATCTGGTGAGGAGACACCAAAGATTGTATGCGGGTGCTCAGAGGAGACTGGGTACACTGAACAGACTCACAGAGAAATCCTATGTGGTATTATATCTATCGTCGGATAACAGTTCTCAGGTGACACTTGTACAAGTTGGTCTGTAGACCCGAGATCGTCATAGAGTCTTGTGTGTCTTCCCACTGTACTTTGATCTCCACCCTACCACGGCTCTACTGATTCGTGCAAACAGGTGGTCTTTGGGTACAGTCTCGAGGCACATGGAGGCGATGAGCGATAGGAGGGGTTTTTTCTCTCCCGGTATTGGGAGTTGATGTTGTGCTATGCTCGATTGGCTATAACAGGAAGTCCCTGGCCAGGGCTACTGAGATTTACTGATAAGTGTTATCAGTAGTTTCTCGATCTGTTACGAGCCATACACGAGAAAGACTTATTATGTTATTAGGGTCGACGATACCATCCCTAAACTCGATATGCAACATATCTGACGAGGAGACCGGACTGTACGGTAAGTGTTGACAGATGGCTCGACGGGAGTTTTGACAGCTTTGCTGGTTTTCTTCTGATCGCTCAATACCCGGGTGGCCGTTACGATTAGCTGACCACTTGTGGCTTGTGGGTGTTTGACATGATCATCACCCACTGCCGGCGTATTGGCGAGTCTTAGAGTCCCACTCAGAAGTTTCTTAGCCCAGGCGAAAAGATGTGATGTGCATATGAGAAATGCGCGGGGACCCGATTGAATACGACTATGTGATACCGTATGTTAATCGGGCATTTTTCTATTGGTCAGGTCGTATGTGATATGACCGGATTGTTAAATCAATTGTTGATTTAACATTTTGACTTTTAGTTTTATTCTTATTCTTTATTCAAACCCTTTTTTTTATTAAAGAGGAAGAATGCATGCATGTATGCATATGTTGATGTGCATGTATGCACATGATGATGTGCATAGTATACATACATGCAAAGTATCATGGTTGATGATACATCTTTGAAGGCAATATAAGACTCACATGGAACTATAATATATGTATACATATTTGTATTTGTTTTAAAACAAAAGAAAAGAAAATATTAATCCATGGTTATCTTTCTACACTTTTCTTGAAGTTGACCAAACTTCACCAACCATTTAACCTTGGATTAGTTTTTTTTTTTGGGTTTTAACTCACTTACTAAATATCTTGATATTATAAGAACCATGGTTGGATGAGAGATAGAAAATATATATACTATCTTTTTTCTATTTTTCATTCAAGCTTTATCATTTCATTTTGACAAAAGCATTTGCCTTCATCTTCTTCTTCCTCTAAGCTCTCTTGGTTTTTCCAAAGAGAGAGAAAGAGAGTTAAAAAGAAAGGGTTTTGATAAAAGAAAACACACCACCTCATCATTCTACTCTAATCTAGCCAATTAGTTTAGAGTGTTTAGCTTCATCTTCTTCTTGCATCAAGTGAAGCTAGAAGCTTGGACCAAGTGGGCTTCGGGTGGATCATCATGAACAAGGGAGCTCACTAGCAAGCCTTTCCAACCTCTCAACGATCCTAGGAGTCATAGCAAGAGGACTACAAAGGTTGTATTCCTTTCACTTAGTGATAGAATGGTTTTAGTATGAGATACATGTTTTGTTACCCTAGTATTCTAGTTAAAGATCCTTGCTTTGTTTGCTTAGCACCTCTAAATTTTTTAAAAGTGGCATGTGTGATGCTTCCATACTCTATAGTAGGTGCTAGGGAAACCTAACAATGGTATTAGAGCCAAGCTAGAATTCTGGAAACAGTATTAGAACTTATACGAAAACGAAACCGACTCCGAAAATACGATATTACGGAACCCTAGAATTGCTCTCTGGAAATTTTTTAAAAGGTCGTCTAAATTTTTTTTTAACAATTGCAGAGTGATATTTGGGAAAATATAAGAACACTGGGGAAATACGAAGGGGAAAGATCGGATTTTGGCCGAGCCCTAGGCACCCAAAACCGAGGAGGTCGGCCCCCTTGGCTCCTCCCCCCCCCCCGTATTGCTCCAGTGCTCTTTTGTGTTCAAGTTAGGGTTTCTAGTATTGTTTGCTTAGCCCATTTTTCATGTGATGATTGTTTTGACCCGGGGCTAATTCGTAGTGCTTCAAAGTCGTAAATTCTAGCACAGTATTGGTAACCTTGACAATATTTAGCAGTTCGAACGAACTTCAAAACCCCACTTTTTGACCCCGCTGAAATTTCCAAGTGTTTTAATTTTCCTAAGTTAACTTTATATTCAATAGTTGCGCAAGTATCCTATGGACCCTCTAGAAGACCATAATAACCTTAACTCGATTCTATGCCCACAGAACCGCGATCGAACCTTCGGGTTTGCCGTAGTTCCGTGGTGTCATAGGTGAGACGTTGGTTAACTCCTTCTACGGTTGGACCATAGACACTGTGGCGCGTTTTTGGGTATTTGTAACTTTGCTCAAGTGTTGAGCTCTTAGGGTAAAATGTGGGTGTATGTTGATTCGATCGAAATGTTAAACATCGTCTGGATATATGAGATTGTGATAATTGCAATTGTTGTTTTCCACTTTCTTTTCTGCGATCGTAAGTGTAGTATGTGGTGTATCGCCGGTTTCGTTGCTATACATCAATGACAATCGGGATACGCATATTTGCTTACGTTGATGATATATGATATTATGTGTTGCTGAGATATGATTTGCAGGATTGTCCCAATCGAACAGCCGGGGGTTTTATGTGAGATGAGAGTGTTTATTTTCATTCATGTAATCAATTGTATGTAATATTCTTTTATTTGGGGCACTTCCAGGTTGAGGATGACGTCACCATTATTGTATATTATTTACTTTTCCGCATTAGGATATACCCAAGGAGGGGAGCACAAGTGATCGGGTTCTAGGGTTCAGTGGGAGGCCATCTCGAGGAGTCAAGACCGGGTCTCTTAAACTCTAGAATTGGCAGGATCACTTGCCGCTCTCGTTGGGGTCTAGGGGTGTGGGCTTGGCTATTCATCGCGACCGTGGAATACGTATTTTCTGTTACTGGCTGAATACAAAATACGGACCTCCTAGATATCCTTTTTATTTTCATATGTGCTTCTGCTGCTGTTGATATTCTGTAATGTGATTACTTAGTATCTGAGACGAATGGATTATTATTATATATAATAAACGTTGCTTATATTTTACACCCGCGCTAGTCCTGCCCTGCTATGCCGTTAGTTAAGTAACCTAACGGTACATAACGGGACACTGTGGCGAATGCGGGTGGTATAAGTATACATTCTATTTTCATTTCTTTTCTGTGATGGCTTAGGAACTTAAATGATGGGACTACATTAATGAGATTAATGTAAAGTAAAAGAAACCTAAAAGATGTTGTAGAATCGGATTTGAAACCCACTTGGCCTTTTTATGAAAAATGCAAGTTTCAAAAGATGCGAAGCTTAAGCCACTCCTTTTCTAAACTGTTTTGATTCTACAACGAGATCAAGTTCAAAGCGTTAAAAGTTTTCATAAAAACCATACGCAACCCTCCGTCATTTTAGGGCAGAGTACTTAGTATTCGTGCTGCGTATTTTGATCATAGTCAACGCGTAGTGTACGGTAGCTAAGTGATGTCTTCCTACAAAGCATATGATGCGATCAGTTAGGACATTCATGTGATTATGTTGATCATAGTCAAGGGTCACATGGGTGGGTCTAGTTAATCTCGAAATGACGGGTAGAACTTGACTAGTGCTTGTGATATTTTGACCATAGCTAAGGTCATAAGCATCTAAGGGTAAAAACCATATCGGGAGTTTCAAGAGTTGAAATTTGCAATGATATTGCATACCATCTATATGATAGTTGGATCCCGATCCTACTGTGAGTAAGAGTTACTCCCAAGAGAGTTTTGCACTTTACAATTAGCTAATCCAGTAGGTGTCTAGAAAAGTGTAAACGGGATTAGACCTCTGGGAAAACGCGGTTTATTTTAATTAGGTCTGTGCGAAAGCACGGGGAACTTCCCTCAAAGTATCGACACTGGCCTGGATGACCGGTTAGAGAAACTGTAGAATGTAATTAATCCTGGCTAGTTTTCTTTTCAGGTTTTGAAAGAAAATTTGATAAAAACAGTGGGAGACATCGATTAGATAAGATAATAACCAATCTAATTCTTTGCAAGAGCATATCGCTGTGTGTATTCTTTTCTCTCTCCTAATTGTAGATACCGATGACGGGACTTAAGCTTTTACTAGAGAAAAACAATCTGGCTGGGCCGAATTATAAAGAATGGTTGAGGAACTTGAACATTGCACTCGCATATGATAAAGTATCATATGTCCTCACTACCATAGCCCCACCCGTCCCAGGACCTGAATCATCTGTTTCGGATAAGGAGATCCGAAAACATGGGATATTGATTGCAACACAGCCAGGCGCCTCGCGCATGCTTCTATGGACAACATCCATCAGAAACAGCACGAGAAGATGGATGTGCAATCGATCTTTCTTCATACAAAAGAGTTGTATGAAGAGCAATATCGTACTTTGCGATACGAAGCATCTCGAAAGTTGTTTCAGATGCGGATGGCCCCCGGTGCATCAGTAGAGACCATGTCCTGAAGATGATTGGTCTTATAGAAGAACTTAAGGAACTGGGATGGACTATGGATAATGAGCAATATACAGATGTTGTTCTGCAGTATCTCCCCCCTCGCCTTTGCTCCGTTCATAGTGTATTTCAATATGAACGATTTGGAGAAATCATTGCCTGAACGTCTGAATATGTTGAGAAGTGCAGAGAGCACGCTGAAAACAGCGAAGACTCCCGCTCTGATTGCTGGGCCATCTTCCTATTCCGTCCCAAAAGCCAAAGCCAAGGCCAAGGGAAAGAAGAAGAAGTAACCCATCAAATAGACAGATGGAGTTAAAAAGGTGAAGGGGAAAGACATATCTGGGGCCGCGGGAAGTGGAAAAGGAGAATGGTTTTACTGCCACAAGTCGGGACATTGGAAACGCAACTGTGCTGTGTATCTTGCTGATCTCAAGAAGAAGAAGCATGGTGATGCTTCCGCTTCAGGTGTGTTTGTAACTGAGAACTGTTTTTCAATTAACTCTGCATCTTGGGTATTAGATACCAGTTCTGGTTCTCACATCTGCAATTGTATGTAGGGGTTGAGAAACAGTAGAGTTTTGAAGACTGGAGACCATACTCTGCGGGTTGGAAATGGTTCCAATGTACATGCTGTATCCGTAGGAGAGTATCATCTAGGTTTGCCTTTGGGTTGTATATTGGTTTTGAACCCGTGTTATTTTGTACTAAGTATGCTATGTAATATAATATCCGTTTCTTTGTTGGACAATGAAGGATATCATTTTGTGTTGCAAAATAATGTTATGAACATTAACTTGAATCAAGTGTTGATTGGGTATGGTACATTAAATAACGGTATTTACGTCCTGAACCAACACACATTTTTCAATATACAACATACTAATAAAAGAAAGTTTTCAGATATAAATGAAGCTTTTCTTTGGCATTGTAGACTTGGTCATATTAATAAAACAAGACTAAGTATTAGTGTATATGCCCTAGAGGCCATTACTGTATCATACTAGCTTGTATATTACTTAATGGAAGCTAGGGATATTCACAGTTGTATAGACAATCTTGCTCAAAATGGTAGTATGCTACTTGGTTTGTCTCTACTTCAATACGTGCATGTGTTTCTTTTAGCATATCGCTTATACATATTAGTGGAGCCCCTAGGATCTTTGCTTGATTACCAGCGTTGTGATGGTAGTCACACTTGTAGGGGCTGGGTAATCTATAAGCACATCCTTATACAGGTCCCTAGTCGTTGGACTATCGAAACAGGGCATCGATACTCCGGAGTAGACTAGCGTATGCGCTTCTCATCCCAGCAGGGGAGGTGGTCTGTCCCACAGCCATCAGTACGTCGTACTGGAGATAGTATGCGGGTGCTCGTTAGGTTACGAGTACACTGGATAGAACTCGTCGGGAACTGATGGATGGTATTATACCTATCGTCAGTTATCAGTTCGCAGGTGACATGAGTACAGCTTAGTCCGCTGACTTGACACTGTCACTTCGCCTCGAGTGTGTTCCCACTGTACTTAGATTATTACCCTACCACGGCTCAAAGGAGTCGTGCAAACAGGTAGTAGTTGGATGCAGTCCCGAAGCACTTGGAGGCAGTAACGGTTAGACAGGATTCGTCTCTCCTGGTATTGGGGGTTAACATCGCGCTATGTCTAGGAGAGCCATTACACGAGTAGTCCCTGGCCAGGGCAAGCGAGATATACTGGTAGGTTTCCAGTGTTATCTCAGGGTGTTATGGGCTACACTCCGACACGACTTGTACCGCTATTAGGGGACCGACGTTTACCGCCCCCTAGGCCCGCCATGCGATATATCAGACGAACAGACCGAACTGTACGGAGATTGTCACATACAGGCTCAGTAGGAGTTCGGATGGGTTTACCTCATCGGCCTTCTTATCGATATCTACCTGGGACCGTTACATACAGCTAGTGCCGCTTGCGGTCTGTGGTTAAACCCACTGCCAGCGTAGTGTCGAGTCTTTAGAGTCCCACACAGAGAGTTTCCCTGCACTGAGCGAAACGTGTAGAGGCCGTATGGTTTTACGGCAGGTCTGCGATCACTTACGTGCACTTGTGTGCGTATGCTGTTCGGGCAGGCAATACTAGTGGGCTTTGGTTTAAGCCGGATCCTAGTATTGCACGGATGGATTTGTTTTGTCTTCTGTGCATTCGCATTCTACGGAATGCGGATGCGGGTGTGTATGCATAGTTTTGCGGAGCGGAGAGGGAGGAGGTGCCTCATTAGGGTTTTTGGCAGTTGGTTCGGTCAAAACCATTATGAGCCGGGGACATTATTTACTAATCCTTTTATTGATAATTATGTTATGGCTAATTGCTTTGACCATTTGACGATCTTGACTTTATTGACCGTTTGACCAAAGTTGACTAGGATCTTCTTGAAAGGTCTAAAGTATTCTTTGGTTTTCTTTTTCTTTTATTGATTATGAAAATGGTCATTTCAATGTAGCCATCAACTTTATCTTGATGGGATTAGTAATGATAATGTTTTTGCATTATTGAACCATTGTTCATTTTCTTAAGCTCATAATTCATTTCTCATTCTCTCTCTTGCTCTTTCTCATGAGAAGAAAAAAAAATGAGCTCTCATGGTTGCTAAGTTCTCCTCCTTCTTCCTCCACTTGATTCTATCTTTTGATCTCATGTGTTGAGAGAAAAAGATCCCACTAAGACAAACACATCCGTACATCTCCACTACACATCCTAGGGCTTCTTGACTAGCAATCTCTTTGCCCTAGTTGCCTCGGCTCGAGGTGGAGCTCGGTGTACATATCTCGGGTGGATCGTCTTCGACTCAAGAAGGCCGCGGAGGTGCCCAAGGTCCGGATCGCCACTTGGAGTTTGGATGGACGAGCGGGACAGCGGAATGAAGACCCGAAGGACCGGTTTCGTGAGGTATACTTTCTACAGCATAGTAGTTAAAGCCTCTAGTAGTTTACTAGTTTCTAGTTTAGCAAAGATCCTTGCTTTTGAGTCCATGTTGCTTTATGCCAAATTATTGTTTTTCGCCGTTTCCGCCTCCCCGTAAGAACCGGGGTGGGCAACGTGGACTTACAGTGGTATAAGAGCCTAGTTAAACATAAACTAGTAAGTTAACAAAGTGTTTAGAATATCGATCGAAAAAAAGTCGCAAAACACGTCCGCAAAACCTCAAGTTTCTGTCGATTTTTATACTGCTAAAATATATGAAAAATCGTCTCAGGGTTTTGTAAAAACACTGCAGAAAAACGATCCAGTGATTCGATTAAACCGCCGCGGTTCCACTGCAATGACATGCTTATTGCCGCGGTTCCGCAGCCGATTTAACTCGGCAGTGGATCGGGTTTCGTGCAGTGTTTTAGTTTGGCTGTTTTGGGATTTTTAAGACATGTTTTTTCTACCCAGATTTTCCAGAAAGCAAATTGACTTTTGGGGTGGTTAAAAATCCGTATTTTGATCGATATTCCGTAGACTTTGGCTAATGGATATTATCTGTGATGTGATATATGTATTGAACGTCCGCTAATCGCTATACGTCGATTAGTGGGGGTTATACATATCTGTGATCTGTAATGCTTGTTGGTTTGTGTATATGAACTCGTTGGATTGTCGCGGATGAATAGCCGGGAATGGATGTGAGATGAGAGTTTCTTTTTCTTTCATTCATGTAAAATTTGTAAATTGATATAATATTATTTGTATGGCCGCACAACTGGGTCGAGGTTGTAGCCGTCATTGTATAATTTTTTTTTACTGTTTTTGCTCCTAGGATAGACCCATGGTGGGATGCACAAACTACCGGGTATCTCGAAGTGTCGAGTGGCCTACTCATGTCGTTGAGGGAGGTTGCTTTGCTTCGGGTACTTGGCGGGTAGTTTGCCACACCCGTAGGGGTCTTGGGTGGGGTATTGGCTATTCATCGCGACCGTGTAATCCGCTTTTCGTTGCAGGCTCGAACGAATCGCTGATTCCTAGTATGTCCAAAGTGTTCATCTGTGATCTGGAATGGCTATCATTGCTATATATCTATATATAATATCTATTTAGGTGTTGCTTATGTTTTGCATCCGCGCTAGTCCAGCTCCCGCTCTGTCGTTAGTTAAGTAACCTAACGGGTGATGATGGGACCCCGTGGCGAATGCGGATGGCATAAGCGTACACCATATTTTGGTTGTTTTCTGCAATGGTAGGATTAAATGATGGGATGCATTGGAATTAATGCAAGAAAATAAACCAAGTAAAATTCGTTGGAACACTTTCAAAACTACTCGGTTCTTTTTCAAAAACTAGCTTTTAAACGCCGAACTTGAACCACTCATTTTTAAAAGCTATCTCGTTCCATCGATTATATCAAGTTCACTACGTTCACGGTTTCGCCAAAACCATTCGTAGCCCTCCGTCGTTTCGTATGGATAGTCAATAGTATTCAAGCTGTGTTTGTTGGCCAAAGTCAAGGCATAGTGTTTGGTAGCTATTGGGTATTCATATGTAGCATAGATAGATGCGTTGGTTTGGGACAGTCGTACTGCCTTGTTGGCTAAAGTCAAGGGTATGTGCGGGTGGGTTCAAATTAACCAGGGTAATGACGGGTAGAACTTGACATGTGACTTATGATTTGTTGGCCAAAGTCAAGGTCATAAGAGCATGGGGCAAAAATCCACATCGGGAGTATCAAAAGTACTGAAACTTGCTAGCGCTGCATACCATTTGGAGTGTGATGATTCTGGTAGGATTCCTTCAGTTTTGTTACGCGATGATATTTGGATCCTGATACTACTGTGAGTATATGCTACTCCTCGGGAACTTTCTCACTTAACGATCAATGCTATAAACCTAGTAGGTGTCTAGAAATGTGTTAGCGGGGCTACGCCCACAGGGAAAAGAAGTTACTTAATTCAGGAACTTCGCGAAAGCGTTGGAAAACCTCCCTCGAAGTACCGACATTGGCCTGGCTGAACTGTTAAGCAAGTATTGTACGGTGAGATTGATCCTGACTAATTCTTCCTTTATGGTTTGAGGAGGGATTCGAGAGACAGTGGGAGCCATCCTGTTTAGATAAATTAAAAACCAATCTAAACTTGCAAGAGCATCATGCTAAGTGTTTTCTTCTCTCTCTCTTAATTGCAGCGACCCAGTGACCGCACCTAGGTTACATCTAGATAATAAAATGACTGAATCTGACTGTTATGACTGGCAAAGGTCTGTCCAGATGTCCATTGCCCATGACAAGCTGGGACACCTCTTAACTAATCCCACCCCTGCCGTCTCAGGTCCAGCTTCCGCTGTCACGGATATTCATATCCGTAGGACATCGGAAAAGGAATGTGCGAAAGCCAAGTGCCTCGTGTTAGCCTCAGTTGATGGT
Source organism: Agapanthus africanus (assembly GCA_030015575.1). Taxonomy (NCBI): domain Eukaryota; kingdom Viridiplantae; phylum Streptophyta; class Magnoliopsida; order Asparagales; family Amaryllidaceae; genus Agapanthus; species Agapanthus africanus. The sequence goes on along the minus strand of JASDDO010000024.1, from coordinate 512,256,875 downwards.
GCATACCAGAGGCAGTACGAGAAGATGGACTTAGTTTCTATCTTCCTCCATAACAAAGATTTATATGGAGAGCAATCTCGTAATGCAATATATGAGACCTCGAATGAATTGCTTCCAGCGAGGTTGGCTATCGGGTCATCTGTAGGGGGCAACGTCCTTACAGAGACCAGCTCTTTTGAGCTCTCGGACCTGAAGACCACATTGAAGAACGGGTCAGATGCTGACTTAGTTCAACAGTCTCTACCTACTACCCTGAAGGAAACCAGGGAAGTAGAAAGAAAGGGAAGGGCAGAAGTTTCGGGAACGAATGTAGTAAAAGAGGAATGCCCCTATTGTTACGGGAATGAACATGGGCAGAAGGATTGCAGGGCTAGTATAGCCAGCAGCCAGAATTCGAAGCATGTTGTGGCTTCGGCTTCGGGTGTGTTTGTAATAGAGAACTGTATGTCAGTTAACCCTACTTCTTGGGTATTGGATACCGGATCAGGATCTCACATCTGTAATTCATTATAGGCTCTGAGAAACTGTAGGGTTATCAAGAAAGGTGATATGACTCTCAGGGTTGCTAACGGAATGAGCATGTATGCTGAATCCGTAGGGGAGTATCATCTAGGACTGACAACTGGGTAGATATTGATTCTGCGTGACTGTTTTTATGTACCAGGTGCGACTTGTAATATCATATCTGTATCCTTACTTTCTAAGGAAGGATATGATTTTACTTTTGTAAGCGATGTAGTAAACATCCACCTAAATCAAGTTCTGATTGGGTCAGGTACATTGAAAAACAGTATATACGTTTTGAATCAAGCTCAGGTCTTCAGTGTCCAGAACACACCTAAAAGAAAGTCTCCGGAATTAAATCAGGCTTTCTTATGGCATTGTAGACTGGGTCACATTAATGAGACACGGTTGACTGAGTTACATAAAGAAGGATACTTGGATCCGTTCGAGTACCAGTCTTATGCCACTTGTGAATCTTGTCTCATGGGAAAGATGACAAAGACTCCGTTCACTGGACACGGAGAAAGAGCGAGCGAGGTCTTGGGACTCATACACAGTGATGTGTGCGGTCCATTGTCTATACATGCGCGAAGTGGTTATTCATACTTCATTACTTTCACAGATGATTTCTCTAGGTATGGGCATGTCTTCTTGATGAAGCACAAATCCGAGGCCTTTGAGAAATTTCAGGAATACAAGAATGAAGTTGAAAAACAAACAGGCAAAAGTATCAAGACACTGAGATCTGATCGAGGTGGTGAATACTTGAGTGCCGAGTTTCTGGGCTTCTTAAAAGAGAATGGAATTCTCTCTCAGCTTACTCCTCCATACACACCACAACACAACGGTGTATCGGAAAGGCGGAATCGAACCCTATTGGATATGGTTTGATCCATGATGAGTAAGGCTGACTTACCGCGATCCTTCTGGGGTTATGCACTAGAATCAGCTGCATACCTTTTGAACCGAGTTCCAACTAAGACTGTGCCTACTACACCATATCAGATGTGGTGTGGGAAGAAACCCTATCTTAATCACATTAAGACATGGGGATGTCCAGCTTTCGTCAAAAAGCAGCATGCGGAAAAGCTCGTGGCACGTTCAGTACAGTGTAAGTTTGTGGGATACCCAAAGAACTTCAAAGGGTATCTTTTCTATTACGCAGAGGAACAAAAGGTTTTTGTTTCTCGTCATGCCCGCTTCTTGGAAACTGAGTTTTTAGAAAACCAGATAAGTGGGAGCGCAATAGAACTGGAAGAAATTCCAGAACCACGAGCTATTACTGAAAGCTTAGTTGAACCAGAGAGTTCGAAAGAACAGGACATTCCAGCGCCACTCCGCAGGAGTAGTAGGCAGTCTCATCCGCCCGAGAGATACTACGGTTTTCTCATAGATGGGGATAGAGAGGATTGCACCATGGATTATGGTGAGCCGACTAGCTTCCAGCAAGCCATTCAGAGCGGTGACTCGGTAAAATGGCTGGATGCAATGCGGGCCGAGATGGAGTCCATGTACACCAATAAAGTTTGGACTTTGGACTTTGCTCCAGAAGGGGTAAAACCCGTAGGCTGCAAATGGATCTTCAGAAAGAAGATTGGTGTAGATGGGCAGGTTGAGACCTATAAAGCTAGACTTGTTGCAAAGGTTTTCGTCAAAGACCTGGTTTGGACTATGACGAGACCTTTTCTCCAGTGGCTATGCTGAAATTCATTCGGATCCTTCTTGCTATTGCTGCTTTCCACGATTATGAAATCTGGCAGATGGACGTAAAGACGGCTTTCCTAAATGGAAATTTAGAAGAGTGCATCTATATGGATCAGCCAGAGGGATTCATTCAGAGTGGGAGCAACGGTAGAGTGTGCAAGTTGCTAAAGTCCATCTATGGACTGAAGCAGGCATCGCGGAGTTGGAAAATCTGCTTCGATGATACTGTCAAAGAATTCGACTTTATCAAAAACCCAGATGAACCATGCATTTACAGTAAGATTTTAAGGAGAACTGTGGTATTCTTCGTCTTGTACGTGGATGACATTCTCCTAATAGGAAATGATATTCCTATGTTACAGTCAGTCAAAGGATTCTTGTCGCAGAGGTTCTCCATGATGGACCTGGGCGATGCCAACTACATCTGGGGATCCAGATTTATCGTGATAGATCTAAGAGGATGTTGGGACTTTCACAGTCCAGGTACATTGACACCATACTGAAAAGATTCAGTATGGAAGATTCAAAGCACTGTAATCTACCGGCTTGTCACGGAATCACCCTCTCCAAAGAGATGTCTCCCAAGACTGATTTGGAAAGGGATCGCATGTCTATTATACCCTACGCTTCTGCGGTAGGCTCTATAATGTATGCGATGTTATGTACCAGACCAGATGTAGTATACGCATTGAGCGTTGTAAGCCGGTATCAGTCGGACCCAGGGGCGAAACACTGGATAGCGGTAAAGAACATTCTCAAGTACCTGAGAAGGACTAAGGAGATGTTCTTGGTGTATGGCGAAAAAGACCTCCAGATCGAGGCCTTTGCTGACTCCAGCTTCCAGAGTGACAAGGATGACTCCAAGTCCATGTCCGGTTATGTCTTTACCCTCAATGGAGGGGCGGTTTGCTGGAAGAGTTCCAAGCAGGAGACCGTTGCTGACTCAACTATGGAAGCGGAGTACATAGCTGCTTGCGATGCCGCAAAGGAAGCTGTCTGGATGAAGAAGTTCCTCACGGAGCTTCAGGTGGTTCCTACCATTATTGATCCAATACCGCTGTATTGCGACAACAACGGAGCTATAGCTTTAGCGAAGGAACCCAGGTCCCATCAGAAGTCCAGGCACATTTTGAGGCGGTACCACCTGATCAGGGAGATCGTAGATCGCAGGGAGATCGAGGTGAAGAGAGTAAATTCGGAGAATAGCACTGCAGATCCACTCACGAAGGCCCTACCCCAGACTCGGTTCGAGCGGCTGATCGAGATGATTGGTCTTCGATACGCCAGTACATGGCCTTAGTGCAAGTAGGAGATTGTTAGTGTATATGACCTAGAGGCCATTACTGTATCATACTTGCTTGTATATTACTTAATGGAAGCTTGGGATATTCACAGTTGTATAGACAATCTTGCTCAAAATGGTAGTATGCTACTTGGTTTGTCTCTACTTCAATATGTGCATGTGTTTCTTTTAGCATATCGCTTATACATATTAGTGGAGCCCTTAGGATCTTTACTTGATTACCAGCGTTGTGATGGCAGTCACACTTGTGGGGGATGGGTAATCTATAAGCAGATCCTTATACAGGTCCCTAGTCGTTAGACTATCGAAACAGGGCATCGATACTCCGGAGTAGACTAGCGTATGCGCTTCTCATCCCAGCAGGGGAGGTGGTCTGTCCCACAGCCATCCTTACGTCGTACTGGAGATAGTATGCGGGTGCTCGTTAGGTTACGAGTACACTGGATAGGACTCGTCGGGAACTGATGGATGGTATTATACCTATCGTCAGTTATCAGTTCCCAGGTGACATGAGTATAGCTTAGTCCGCTGACTTGACACTGTCACTTCGCCTCGAGTGTGTTCCCACTGTACTTAGATTACTACCCTACCACGGCTCAAAGGAGTCGTGCAAACAGGTAGTAGTTTGGTGCAGTCCTGAAGCACTTGGAGGCTGTGACGGTTAGACAGGATTCGTCTCTCCCGGTATTGGGGGTTGACATCGCGCTGTGTCTAGGAGAGCCATTACACGAGTAGTCCCTGGCCAGGGCAAGCGAGATATACTGGTAGGTTTCCAGTGTTATCTCAGGGTGTTATGGGCTACACTCTGACACGACTTGTACCGCTATTAGGGGACTGACATTTACCGCCCCCTAGGCCCGCCATGCGACGTATCAGACGAACAGACCGGACTGTACGGAGATTGTCACATACAGGCTCAGTAGAAGTTCGGATGGGTTTACCTCATCGGCCTTCTTATCGACATCTACTTGGGGACCGTTACGTACAGCTAGTGCCGCTTGCGGTCTGTGGTTAAACCCACTGCCAGCGTAGTGTCGAGTCTTTAGAGTCCCACACAGAGAGTTTCTCTGCACTGAGCGAAACATGTAGAGGCCGTATGGTTTTACGGCAGGGCTGCGATCACTTACGTGCACTTGTGTGCGTACGCTGTTCGGGCAGGCAATACTAGTGGGCTTTGGTTTAAGCCGGATCCTAGTATTGCACGGATGGATTTGTTTTGTCTTCTGTGCTTTCGCATTCTACGGAATGCGGATGCGGGTGTGTATGCACAGTTTTGCGGAGCGGAGAAGGAGGAGGTGCCTCATTAGGGTTTTTGGCAGTTGGTTCGGTCAAAACCATTATGAGCCGGGGACATCATTTACTAATCCTTTTATTGATAATTATGTTATGGCTAATTGCTTTGACCATTTGACCATCTTGACTTTGTTGACCGTTTGACCAAAGTTGACTAGGATCTTCTTGAAAGGTCTAAAGTATTCTTTGGTTTTCTTTTTCTTTTATTGATTATGAAAATGGTCATTTCAATGTAGCCATCAACTTTATCTTGATGGGATTAGTAATGATAATGTTTTTGCATTATTGAACCATGGTTCATTTTCTTAAGCTCATAATTCATTTCTCATTCTCTCTCTTGCTCTTTCTCATGAGAAGAAAAGAAAATGAGCTCTCCTGGTTGCTAAGTTCTCCTCCTTCTTTCTCCACTTGATTCTATCTTTTGATCTTATGTGTTGAGAGAAAAAGATCCTACTAAGACAAACACATCCGTACATCTCCTCTACACATCCTAGGGCTTCTTGACTAGCAATCTCTTTGCCCTAGTTTCCTCGGCTCGAGGTGGAGCTTGGTGTACATCTCTCGGGTGGATCGTCTTAGACTCAAGAAGGCCGCGGAGGTGCCCAAGGTCCGGATCGCCACTTGGAGTTTGGATGGACGAGCGGGACAGCGGAATGAAGACCCGAAGGACCGGTTTCGTGAGGTATACTTTCTACAGCAAAGTAGTTAAAGCCTCTAGTAGTTTACTAGTTTCTAGTTTAGCAAACATCCTTGCTTTTGAGTCCATGTTACTTTGTGCCAAATTATTGTTTTTCGCCGTTTTCGCCTCCCCGTAAGAACCGGGGTGGGCAACGTGGACTTACACTAAGTAAGCTACATAAAGATGGATATGTAAATCCTTTTGAATATAAATCTTATGCGACTTGCCAGTCCTGTATCAAAGGTAAAATGAACAAAACTCCGTTTACTAGTCACAGAGAAAGAGCTGTGGAACTCTTAAGCCTCATACATAGTGATGTATACAGACCAATGTCTACACATGCTAGAGCTGGTTTTTCATACTTCATTACTTTTACTGATGATATCTCAAGATTCGGACACATGTTTTTGATTAAGCACAAATCCGAAGCTTTCGAGAAATTAAAAGAGTACAAACTTGAAGTAGAAAAATAAACAGGCTTGAGCATCAAGAAACTTCGATCAGATCGAGGTGGAGAGTACTTAAGTACAGAGTTTTCAGACTTCTTAAAAGAGAATGGGATTCTCTCTCAGCTCACTCCTCCTTACACACCACAGCACAACGGTGTGTCAGAAAGGAGGAATCTTACCCTATTAGATATGGTACGATCCATGATGTGTGATGCCGAGTTACCGCTTTCCTTTTGGGGGCATGCATTGGAGACAACAATGTATTTGTTAAATAGGGTTCCAACCAAGACCGTGTCTACCACTCCATATGAGATATGGAGTGGAAAGAGACCATCTCTTAAAAGAGTTAGGATTTAGGGCTGTCCTGCTTTTGTTACAAAGCAAAATCCAGAAGAACTCGAGACACGATCGGCCATGTGTAAATTTGTGGGATATCCAAAACATTCATATGGATATCTATTCTACCACAAGGAGGAACAAAAGGTGTTTGTTGCTCAGGATGCCGCATTTTTGGAAAATGAAATCTTTACAGACAATACTGATGGCAATGCGGTAGGACTAGAAGAGGTTCTAGAGACACAAATTACTCAGGACGAATTGGTTGAAACTGATGTTGCAGTAGAACTTCAAGAACCTCAGCCGCTCCGGAGATCTTGTAGAACTTCTCGCCTACCAGAGAGATACTACGGGTTTCTCATTAATGGTGATAGAGAAGATTGCATCATGGATGATGATGACCCTAGTAGTTTTCAGTAAGCTATCACGAGTGATGACTCAGTAAAGTGGCTGGAAGCCATGAGATCCGAAATGGAGTCCATGTACACCAACAAAGTATGGACTTTAAACGTTGCACCTCCTGGGATAAAACCCGTTGGGTGCAAATGGATCTTTAAGAGAAAGATTGGTGTAGATGGACAGGTAGAGACCTTTAAAGCAAGGCTTGTAGCGAAAGGTTTTCGTCAAAGACCAGGACTGGACTATGATGAAACTTTCTCTCCGGTAGCAATACTTAAATCCATTCGGATCCTACTTGCTATTGCTGCTCACCATGATTATGAAATCTGGCAGATGGGCATTAAAACTGCATTTCTAAATGGTGATTTAGAGGAGTGCATTTTTATGGATCAACCATAGGGCTTCATTGACAGTGCGAGCAGCGGGAAAGCATGCAGGTTGCTTAAATACATTTATGGATTAAAGCAGGCCTCACGGAGCTGGAACATCTGCTTTGATGATACAATCAAAGAGTTTGATTTTATCAAAAATATAGATGAACCGTGCATTTATAAGATGATTGTAGGGAGTACTGTCACATTCCTCGTATTGTACGTGGATGACATTCTCTTGATAGGAAATGATATTCCTATACTACAATCGGTCAAACTATTCTTATCACAAAGGTTCTCCATGAAGGACCTAGGTGATGCCTCATGCATTTTGGGCATAAGGATCTATAAAGATAGATCCAAGAGTTTATTGGGATTGTCACAATCAAAGTACATTGACACCATCCTAAAGAGCTTTAGTATGGAAGATTCCAAGCATGGTGCCTTGCCCGCTTGTTATGGAATCACTCTCTCCAAAGACTTATGTCCGAAGACTGATGAAGAGAGAGCTCGCATGAGCATTATACCCTACGCTTCAGCCGTAGGATCTATAATGTATGCGATGTTATGTACACGTCCTGATGTAGCTTATGCACTAGCTGTAGTAAGCAGGTATCAATCCAACCCAGGAGAGAAACATTGGATAGCAGTGAAGAACATTCTTAAGTACTTGCGAAGGACTAAGGAATTGTTCTTGGTGTATGGTAATGGAGATCTCCAAAAGGAGGACTTTACCGATTCCAGCTTCCAAAGTGATAAAGATGAGAGTAAATCTATCTCAGGGTTTGTATTTACCCTCAATGGAGGGGCGGTGAGTTGGAAGATTTCCAAACAGTATACCGTTGCAGGCTTCACGATGGAAGCTGAGTATATTACTGCAAATGCTGCTGCCAAAAAAGCCGTCTGGATGAAGAAGTTCATCACGGAACTAGGAGCAGTTCCAACCATTGTTGATCCAATACCATTGTATTATGATAATAATGGGGCTATGGCGCCAGCCAAAGAACCTAGGTTCCATCAGAAGTCCAGACATATCCTAAGGCGATATCATTTGATCTGGGAGATAGTAGATCGCCACGAGATCGAGATTCGGAGAGTAGATACAAAGAATAACACCGCGGATCCACTCACCAAAGCCCTTCCACAGCCGCAGCATGAGCGACTTTTTAAGATGTTGGGTATGAGATATGCCAATAACTGGCCTTAGTGCAAGTGGGTGATTGTTGGAAATATGTATGCCCTAGAGGCCATTATATGTATAGTGGATGCTTGGACATGTATATACGACATGATAGTATGCTATCTGGTTTACTTTATCTGACATGTTGATTTGATCATGCATTTATTCATTTACACATGTTGATAAAGTCCTCAGGATATATGCTAGACTACTGTGACTATGATGCGGATCATACTAGTGGGGCACGTGTAGTTTATAAGCATATCGTTGAACTGTTCCTAGTCGTATGTGTATCGAGACAGGGCATCGATATTCCAGAGTAGACTAGCGTATACTATTCTTGTCCTATATGATGGACGATGGATGATCCCATATCCATCTGGTGAGGTGACACCAAAGATTGTATGCGGGTGCTCAGTGGAGACTGGGTACACTGAACGGACTCACAGAGAACTCCTATGTGGTATTATATCTATCGTCGGATAGCAGTTCTCAGGTGACACTGGTACAGGTTAGTCTGTAGACCCGAGATCATCATAGAGTCTTGTGTGTCCTCCCACTATACTTTGACTACACCCTACCACGACTCTACTGATTCATGCAAACAGGTGGTCTTTGGGTACAGTCTCGAGGCACATGGAAGCGATGAGCGATAGGAGGGGTTTCGTCTCTCCCGGTATTGGGAGTTGATGTTGTGCTATGCTCGATTGGCTATAACAGGAACTCCATGGCCAGGGCTGCTGAGATTTACTGATAAGTGTTATCAGTAGTTTCTCGATCTGTTATGAGCCATACACCAGCATGACTTATTGAGTTATTGGGGTCGACGATACCATCCCTAGACTCGATATGCAACATATCTGACGAGGAGACCGGACTGTACGGTAAGTGTTGCCAGATGGCTCGACGGGAGTTTTGACAGCTTTGCTGGTTTTCTTCTGATCGCTCAATACCCGGGTGGCCGTTACGTTTAGCTGACCGCTTGCGGCTTGTGGGTGTTTGATATGATCATCACCCACTGAAGGCGTATTGACGAGTCTTAGAGTCCCACACAGAAGTTTCCTAGCCTTGGCAAAAAGATGTGGTGTGCATATGAGATATGCACGGGGACCCGATTGAATACGACTATGTGATACCGTATGTTAATCGGGCGTTTTACTATTGGTCAGGTCGTATGTGATATGACCGGATTGTTAAATCAATTGTTGATTTAACATTTTGACTTTTAGTTTTATTCTTATTCTTTATTCAAACCCTTTTTTTATTAAAGAGGAAGAATGCATGCATGTATGCATATGTTGATGTGCATGTATGCACATGATGATGTGCATAGTATACATACATGCAAAGTATCATGGTTGATGATACATCTTTGAAGGCAATATAAGACTCACATGGAACTATAATATATGTATATATATTTGTATTTGTTTTAAAAGAAAAGAAAAGAAAATTTTAATCCATGGTTATCTTTCTACACTCTTCTTGAAGTTGACCACACTTCACCAACCATTTAACCTTGGATTAGTTTTTTTTTGGGTTTTAACTCACTTACTGAATATCTAGATATTATAAGAATCATGGTTGGATGAGAGATAGAAAATATATATACTATCTTTTCTATTTTTCATTCAAGCTTGATCATTTCATTTTGAAAAAAGCTTTTGTCTTCATCTTCTTCTTCCTCTAAGCTCTCTTAATTTTTCCAAAGAGAGAGAGAGAGAGTTAAAAAGAAAGGGTTTTAATAAAAGAAAACACACCACCTCATCATTCTACTCTAATCTAGCCAATTAGTTTAGAGTGTTTAGCTTCATCTTCTTCTTGCATCAAGTGAAGCTAGAAGCTTGGACCAAGTGGCCTTCGGTTGGATCATCGTGGACAAGGGAGCTCACTAGCAAGCCTTTCCAACCTCTCAACGATCCTAGGAGTCATAGCAAGAGGACTACAAAGGTTGTATTTCTTTCACTTAGTGATAGAATGGTTTTAGTATGAGATACATGTGTTGTTACCCTAGTATTCTAGTTAAAGATCCTTGCTTTGTTTGCTTAGCACCTCTAAATTTTTTAAAAGTGGCATGTGTGATGCTTCCATACTCTACAGTAGGTGCTAGGGTAACCTAACATGATGTACATGTAGCTGTAGCAAGGTATGCGTCTATACCCGTCAATAATGATATAATACCCTCCAGGTATATGTGTAATCATGTAGGCATAGCAAGGCATATGTGTAAGCATGTGGGTGTACAGGTATACTATATCTCATATGCACAAAGAAATAAGAATCGCTATCTCCATTATCCCTATCCAATACAATATCACGTATGTATAGGTGTTGTGCGTGTCATGGCAATTATCGACGGTGTGTGTGGCATACAATCAGTTCTCGTGCAATATATGCACTGAAGTTTTATGCCTATATGTGCAATATAAACATGCGGCTAATATCATATCATATCTAGCCCTGACGCATAATGCCATGCGGGCGATTCCCCTGTAGATGTTAAATCTACTCACTGATGATCTCGAGCTAAGTAATCCGACCTCCTGGTTCCCTTTCTTTGCAGTGTCCGAAGTCCCTGCTCGCGATCCTAAAATTTTACAAACACAACTCATTAGACTAAATATCTTGCGTCGACACAAAGACAACGAAATGCAAGGATAACGTCCTCAAGATAAACACACTGTACACTCAGTGCACAAAACGTGCATGATATCGGCACAACCCTAGCTAGGATGACACAACCACCAAGCGTAGACCCCAATCGTACCGATCGCGCATTTACAACACAATATCAATCGTGGGAACTAATATATATAACATCACAAAGTCCATTGAAACCCACGTCTACAACAACAACAACAACAACTGAGCCTTTTATCCCAAGCATATGGGGTAGGCTACATGAACCAACATGAGAATCACGCCGGGTCCAGCACATGAATCCTCTGTCTCCACTCACTTCTATCGAACAATATACTTTCATTGAGTCCTTTGGCAACCATATCGTTTCGTATCACCTCCATCCGTGTTCTCTTCGGTCTCCCTTTTGCCCTTTTGCCATTGCCCATATCGAGAGTATCTATTCATCGAACTGGTGCTTCCATAGGTCTGCGTCACACATGACCAAACCATCTTAGCCGGTTTTCCCGAATCTTCTCCTCCACAGGTGCTACACCAACTTTTGCACGAATATCCTCATTTCGCACCTTATCTTTTTTAGTGTTACCGCACATCCAACGAAGCATGCGCATCTCCACTACGTGCATCTTCTGTGTATGATGCTTCTTAGGAGCCCAGCATTCTGTACCATATAATAAGGCAGGCCGAATAGCGCTCCGATAAAACTTCCCTTTCAATTTTAACGGAAAGTTACGATCACACAAAATTCCTGTTGCACTCCTCCATTTCAACCAACCAGCTTGGATCCTTTGATTAACATCACTATCGATATCTCCATTCTTTTGGATGATGGAACCTAGATATCTAAACTGGTCGCTCGGTGATATCTCTTGCCCTTCCAATGTTATACCAATATGGTTTTGACTTCTCTGGCTACTAAATTTGCAATGCATATCTGCTGTCTTGGACCTGCTCAATCTGAATCCCCGAGATTCCAATGTTTGCCTCCATAATTCCAATTTGGCATTAACACCTGCTTTCATCTCATTTACTAGAACAATATCATCAGCGAATAGCATACACCAAGGTACCTCATCTTGGATAGTTCTAGTAAGCTCATCCATCACAATGGTAAACAGGAATGGACTTAATGCAGATCCTTGATGTAAACCAATAGTGATCGGAAAATCACTCGTTAAGCCGCCGTAAGTTCTGACATTTGCCACTACTCCATCGTACATATCCTTGATTATGTCAATATACATGACGGGGACCCCCTTCTTCATCATTGTCCCCCATAATACCTCTCTAGGTACCATGTCATACGCTTTTTCTAAATCAATAAATATCATATGCAAATCTCTTCTCCTCTCTCGAAAACGCTCGACAAGTTGACGAAGCAAATGAATAGCCTCTGTCGTCGATCGTCCAGGCATGAACCCAAACTGGTTCTCTGTTATCTTAATATCCTTCCTTAGCCTGTGTTCAATCACTCTCTCCCAAAGTTTCATGGTGTGACACATCAGTTTTATTCCACGGTAGTTTGAGCAACTTTGAATGTCACCCTTGTTCTTGTAGATAGGTACACGGATACTTTTCGTCCATTCATTTGGCATCTTTTTTGTCTGCCAAATCTTATTAAACAGATCTGTCAGACATTTAACGCCTATTTCTCCTAAGCATCTCCAAATCTCGATAGGAATCCCGTCAGGACCAACTGCTTTTCTTAAACTCATTCTGTTCAAAGCTTCTTTAACCTCAGGAAATCTTATTTTACGCATGAAATCACGGTTTATATCTTGAGATTGAATGACAAGTCCATCCAAATTCTTAGTAAAGCTCTCTTTGAACAATTTGTCAAAATAATCTCTCCATCTTTCCTTGATATCCTCGTCTCGAACTAAAACCTTCTGATTTTCATTTTTGACACACTTCACCGCACAAAAGTCTCTAGTCTTCCTTTCCCGCATCCGAGCAATCCGGTATATATCATTTGCAGCCTCTTTAGTGTCTAATTTCTCGTACACCTCCTTGTAAACCTTGGATTTAGCTTCCCGAACAGCTTTCTTAACCTCCTTTTTAGCCATTTTGTACTTCTCAAATCTCTCCATATCTCTACTTTTCATAAAATCTTTATAAGAATCCCTTTTAATTTTAATAGCAGCCTTTACATCTTCATTCCACCATGATATGTCCTTAGATGGTGGAGCACCACCTCTCGAGTCACCAAGTAGGTCTCTAGCTACCTTCTTGATACAACTAGCAATTTTGTTCCATGTTTTGTCTGGATCATCTTCCGACTGCCAATCCGCTTCTTGAAACCCACGTCTAATTCGCTCAAAAATCTAGTAAGCAACTTTTAATCATTTTAGCCCAAATCTACAAGTTTAACCAAAACTAGTAATCACAATCATCTCATAATAGCTTGATTAAACCACTCAAACCTTTACTACAAATTTAACCTCACCCAAAAGTGATTTAGTAAAAGTTTAGTTTACAATTAAGCTAATTAGATAATTAGGAAAATTATTATTTAACAATCTTGCACTAGGTTAAGTTTTATCCAAGTTTAAACTCCACACTTATTCATTACAATAAACAAAACCCTAACTTGATTATCAAAAACCTTTTCTAGAAATTCTAAATATGCAAATTAAAGCCATATTTAAACATCTAACAAGCTAGCATAATATATTAAAGCAACAACTAAGGTTAGGCTTAGGATTTATACCACACACTAGAATCATAAACTTGCAACTAGAAATCCAAATTAGCCACCAAAATGCTATCTTTCATGAAGATCCATGCAAGAATTAGGCTAAAGAATAATGGGTATTGATTTGTTTTTGAGTTTGTGGGATTATTTGATGAATTTTGATGATTTATTTGATCTTGAAATAGTGGAAATGGGGTGAAAATCAAAATGGGGCAGCCAAGGGGAGGGGTCGGCCAAAGCAAGGGGAAGTGGGGAAATGTGTGGAAATTTCCAAGTTAAAACACATTAATGTTCAATTAATAAGCTTATCCTTATGCCACCTCTTAATCCCTTTTCTTTTCTAATTAAAATTTTCCTTTAATTCAACAAATATCTAGATATTTTGGAGAGATATTTTGCATGGATGGATTAATGCTTAATCTTGTGATTAAGTTAGCATAGATTCCCTTTAGCATAATTAAACCAATCAAATTTGTAATTACCACTAATTAAGTGCATAATTAAAAGCTTATAATAATATTTTAATTAAGAAAAAATATTATAATAAACCAAAATTTTCAAGTGACCACTAAAAACCGCAAACTAGCAATTTCCTAGGTAAACTAGATGCAGTGAATTCTACACAGATAAATGATCACTAAAAGGTTTTTACGGAAAAACACCGCCTATTTTACCTATTAACGGAAAATTCGCATAACGATTTCTAAAATGATACAATCTTCCCCCCTTAAAGAAATTCGGTCCCCGAATTTTAAATTCATACTATGCATACCTTCGAAGAGATGAGTGAAAATCATCCACATCTCGCTCGTAGCCTCCCAAATGATCCCCTCACTAGACAGCTACGCCAAAGAAACCCTCCATAGATGGCAAGACCTTTGACCGAAATTTCTCCACCTGCCGATCCACTAACACTATCGGCTGCCGGTGAACGAAAAGATCGCTTTCTAGCTAAACGGTCTGGTGCTAAATCATATAATAAAGGTCATGAAGGTATTTGTAAGTATCGACACAAGGAATATGGGGTGAATACTAAAAAATCTGGGCGAAAGTGCCAACGATAGGCAACAGAACTAACTCGTTCAAGGATCTCAAAAGGACCTACAATTTGGAACAAAGCTTCCCAAAACTCAACACGCCATTCTTCGGAAAAATCCATAGGAATACATGATATCCCACTGCGAACTCAAGTCTGCGACAACTACGGTTGACATAAGACTTCTATCTGCACTGGGCTGCTCTCATCCTGACCTGATCGCTGGATCATCTCCGTAGTCTCATGACTAGCTGGGGTCCAAAAATCCTGCTCTCGCGGAGTCAGTAAAACAGACTGGAGATCGACACAACCTACTACACAAGGCCAGAAAGTTGCCGTTTGATATGTCTTCTGATAACTATTATCGTAGGAGAACTCAATCAATGGCAAGTGACGATCCCAACAGCCAACAAACATTAAGCACGTACGCAAAAGCATATCCTCCCGAGTCTTTATAGTCCGCTCTATCTGACCATCGGCCTACGGATGGAAAGCGGAGCTAAAACTCAACCAGTACCCAAGGCTTCCTGAAGCTTCTGCCAACGACAGATAGCGAACTGGGTGCCTCTATCGGATACAACGCATGAAGGAACTCCGTGCAAACGCATAAACTTACCGCTGAACAATGAGCAAACTGGGCATAACAGGACAACAAATACCCCATATAGAGTCACACCCTGTCTAGACCTGGGTAGACATCACAACGAAATTCCTGGAGATCTTCTCCCATTCCCACTCTGGAACGGTAAATAGGTTGCAACTCTCCAGCCGGCCTCAAATGCTCAACCTTAGCTTGCTAACAAGCCAAGCACTTCGAAACGAAGTCCGAAACTTCACTCTTCATCGCTGCCCACCCATAACTAACTTTCAAGTCACGTTACATCTCGGTGGCATTTGGGGTGACCACAGACAGCTGACTGATGTGCTTGCTCTAGGACCTCACGTCTCTACCCATCAGTATCTGGTACACACAAGCGATTCCCGCAATGTAGCACACTCTGGTCATAAATCAAGAACTCCGAATCTTTACCCAGCCGAACATGCTCAGGAATCTCCGACAACGAGTATCGGCGGGCTGTGCCTCACGACAACGATTAAGTATAAGTGGACGGGTGCGGACATGAGCAAGTTGTCCCCTAAGTAGAGGCGAACTTAAACTATACTCATCTGTCGCACAAGAACTGTAAATCTATAGAAGACTGTCTCCGAACTGTGCACAACTGGAACAAGCTACCCCCGGGCCTACGACTCAAGCATCAGCTACCACAATCGTCTTGCCATGGGTAATAAAGGATCTCAAAATCACAATCCTTCACAAGCTCCATCCAACGGCGCTGTCCCAACAATCAAAACCCACTGCAGGAAGATTACGCTCTGGTGGTCCGTGAAAATCCGACACGACTCTCCGTACAAGTAGTGTCCCCAAATCCTCAACGCAAGACCACCGCGGCCATTTCCAGATCATGAGTGGGATAAATCCTGCTCGTCCTTCCTCCAACTGTCGGGAAGCATAAGGGATAACTCTATCATGCTACATCAGTACACAATCGATCCCCACTAGTGAAACATCACAAAAAACAACAAGGTTGCCCGATCCAGAAAGCAAAGAAAGAACTGGTGCAATCGTCAACCGAGTCTTCTACTGCTAAAAACTCAGCTCGCATGTCACAGTCCAAGAAAAGGAATCCCCTTCCTTATCAGTACGGTCTACGGTGCAGCGATACTTAAGAAATCCTGCACGAAACGGAGGTAAAAACCGGCTAAGCCCAAAAATCTGCGGACCTCTGTCCCTGATACAAGTCTGGGCCAAAGCTGTACGGCCTCGATCTCCCTCGGGTCCATACGAATACCGTCTCCCGTAACCTCCTGACCTAGGAAGTCAACACTATCAAGCCTGAAGGAACACTTTAAGAATTTAGCAAACAGCTGGTACTCTCCCAATGTCTGCAAAGAAAATCCTCAAGTGATGCTCATGTTCCTCACGACTCTTGGAAAAGACCAGAATACTATCTATAACAGAACAATCCACTAGTCGAGGAACGGCCTGAAGAATCTGGTTCATCATAATCATGAATGCTGCTAGGGCATTGGTGAGTCCAACGACACCATCAAAAACTCATAAAGCCCGTAACGCGGACAAAAAGCAGTCTTCGGAATGTCATCACTCCGAACGCGCAACTAATGATGACCTGATCCCAAATCTAACCTAGAAAATAAATGTCTCGCACCCTGGAGCTGATCAAAGAAATCATCAAGCGAGGTAAAGGATGCCTAATCCGCACCGTAACTCGGTTCAATTGACGAAAATCAATACATAACCTCAAACTGCCGTCCTTCTTCTTGACGAACAGAATAGGAGCTCCCCAAAGCGAAACACTCAGATGCACAACTCCCCCTATCTAGCAACTCTGCAGTATATCCTTAAGCTCTGTAAGCTCCGTCGGCTCATCTGGAACAACGTCGGAAAATCTCGCCTAAAAGAAACCCGGTCCAACGAGCCCACTGTGGCTCCAGTATCAAGAATGAAAGCCAAGAATCCTCGATATCCTCTCCTCAAAAGCCGACTAGCAAAAAAGAGGCTGAAATCAAGCTGCGAGGGGCGGCACCACAGTCCCCCTCCTCTACCATCCTGTACTCTCGGAACAAACCTTCCGCAACCACGACCTCTCTGAATATAAGTCTCACACGGTGCGACAACAGGCGCAAGGGGCAACGCTCCTAGAGGTGTAGGTGTTAAGGTATCATATAGTACTACTGCCTTCCTCCGGCGTACCAAGGTACAATCTTTGACGAGGTGATGGAAACACCCGCACCGGAAACATCCATACGATGGCTGCTGATCCTCCTGGGGATAAGAGCTAAACAACTGTCCTCATCCTAAGCCTCTACTACTCCTGCGAACCGAACGAAATCTGTCGCGGTGACTAAGCCTATGTCTCTGGGCTGATACACCTGTACGAGCCCTCCTCGGTTTCGGAACTGCCAAAGTCTCGGGATGATGCTCCTCAGGTAAACGGGCTGCATCCATTGCTGCTGTATACGTGACACAATGCTGTGTGCTGATAGCAAGGAATAACTGGGTAATAGGGGTGGCAACCTCCTGTCGCTGCGCTCGACTGGCCTTAACCAACGACCTCATCATCTGGCGCAAGTCCTGCATATCTGCCTCAAGCCTAGCGATACGATCTATCGAAGGCGGATCATTCTGCTTCTATGCAACAAGTGTACCGTCCTAATCAGTCCTCGTCCCAAACTAGTCAACTCTGACCTCGGCCTTCGCTGCCTCTCTCTGAGTCCTCATAGTCATCGGTGGCAAAAGGCTATAAATGGAAATAGGATTCGATATGAACACGAAAATCGAATCATAAGGATATGTATCATCATGGAAGAAATTTCAAGCAATTAGTACTTAGGTCACTTTGGGCGGAGTACCGTGTCGTAAGTATACCGCGGACATACACACGCTACATCACTCTGCTTAAGCTACCTGCTCCATCATACCAAGGTCATCCTACACTCCGAAAGGTAAAACCTAGCGCTCTGATACCAACTTTGTCACGACCCGAAATTTGGCACGTGACGGCCCTTAAACTACGTAACGTCTCCAGGCGTAATGTAATTCAAGTAATCCGAAAACCCACCAATCTAAACCATCAAAAGTAGTAAGTAATAATAACGTTGTTAAGACTTTTGCAATCTCAAGTAAAAATCTTTAATGTCCAAATTACTTCCTTTAAAATTTTGGCAGCGCCTCCTTTTTAAAACAAGCCCCCAAAAAGGGGTACAACAAAAGATATAAGTAAAGCATCCCCAAACGGGAGTAAATCCACGCCCAATGTTGGAAAACAACCACCACAACAGATATACGACGCCGTAGCATAGAAAAGACGATATAAATAAAAACAGCATAAAAGACCTCTAGAGTCAAATAATATACAATATCGTCCTCACAACCTGTCTCTAAGTCAATACATGAAAATGGTAGATGGAGAGTACTGGATACAATGAATATACAATGAGAAATATCGGATAACCGCGAAACCCACCTATTAGCAAAACTGCACCCAGTCAGCCGTAGCGGTATCCGCTGCAAAAGATGATACGATAGGAAGAAGAAAGACCTGACCCTGACTGCTCTGAGGGACAACCTGTACAACCCTGTGGCACAACAGGGGTGAGTTGACAACTCGTGAATAGTAAATAATATATGCAGGTAATCACAGGTATGCACGTACTGCGGAAATCTAACACATGCAAGCTGATAGCAATAAACAGCAATATGTATATGCAACAATCATGAAATGTGCTCTATCAGTAACTACTAATACATGAAGCAATACATATCAAATAAATGCGTAGTATGGAATAAAACATGTCATCCTCACTGAATTCTCATCGTGGCAGGACCAGTGTCCATCAAGACAATCTAAATCCCAAATTCCTCAAATCGGCCCTCAGATCGGCCCTCGTAACCTATAAGTCTCATAGAACCTGAGTGTCCAATATCGACACCCGAAAACATCATGAAAACCATACCTATGTATATGTGTGTGTGTGTGTGTGTGTGTGTCTCAACGACACATCAAAACCATGGAACCTGAGTGTCTAACATCGACACTCGAAAAACATCATGAAAACTAATGTTCAGAAACGACACATAAATACTCATATATATATATATATATATATATATAGAGAGAGAGAGAGAGAGAGAGAGAGAGAGAAAGGGAGAATAATGGAGAAAAGAGGCCATAGGAGGAAATTTCCTCCTATGGCTTGGAAAAAATACATCCTCTACCAATTTTTTCGACGATCGGCCCCCATCATCTTCATCGTTATCATCTAAGATGTGGGTAAACCAAATTTCATGTGATTCTACAACTTTTTCACCGTTGATTTAGTAATGTAAAATGTTCTATTGTCGGTAAACCGTTGATTTTGAACCCACTAAATCAACGGTGAAAAAGTTGTGGAATCACATGAAATTTGGTGTACGCATATCTTAGATGATAACGATGATGATGATGGGCGCCGATCGTTGGAAAAAATGGTGGATGTTGTATTTTTTCCACGCCATAGGAGGAAATCCCCTCCTATGGCCTCTTTTCTCCATTAATCTCATATATATATAGGCTCCGTCAGTCCGGATCGGCCCAGATTATATATATATATATATATATATATATATATATGGCTCCGTCATTCCGGATCGGCCCTCGGGCTCTGTCAGTCCGGATCGGCCCATACCAATACCTCGGGCTCCGTCAATCCGGATCGGTCCATACCAATTCCTCGAGCTCCGTCAGTTCGGATCGGCCCATACGAATATCTCGGGCTCCGTCAGTCCGGATCAGCCCTTGGTTCTCAAATCTATAAATCACATGAAGTAAAGAATAAGAATACTTGCATAGATCATTATGATATATATATATATATATATATATATATATATTATAGGTGTACATATATAACAGCGTCCCATACCACTGATATATATATATACATGTATATATATCAACGTCCCATACCACTGATATATATACCCAGGAGTAAAATATCTAGAAAACATCATATGAAATCCATATATCAATGCGAAATCCATGAAATATAATATATGCAACATAAAACAGTAAAATGAGCATATAAAGGAAAAACCGCTATTTAACTGCAACAAGTTATTAAATATATCATGCGGTTCCTAATTTCTCCAAAATCCATACAACATCATACAAAGGTGAACATGTAGCTATAGCCAGGTATGCGTACCCATGTCGGCACAGCAAGATATGCGTATCTATATGTAAGCATGTATGTATAATGCACCTCGTATGCGCAATAGCATAAAAATCAATATCTCCATGTCGGTGACAATACAATACCACATAGGGGTATATGTAGTTCTAGTCAGGTAAATGGGTGCACATGTAGGTATGTGTGCATGATGTACATGTAGCTGTAGGAAGGTATGTATCTATACCCGTCAATAATGATATAATACCCTCCAGGTATATGTGTAATCATGTAGGCATAGCAAGACATGTGTAAGCATGTGGGTGTACAGGTATGCTATATCTCATATGCACAAAGAAATAAGAATCACTATCTCTATTATCCCTATCCAATACAATGTCATATATGTATAGGTGTTGTGCGTGTCATGGCAATTATCGACGGTGTGTGTGGCATACAATCAGTGCTCGTGCAACATGAACCGTCAATAATAGTGCAGTGTCCAAAGGGTACAAGTCCAAGCACAACAACTAATAATATGCAATGAAGTTTTATGCCTATATGTGCAATACAAACATGCGGCTAATATCATATCATATCTAGCCCTGGCATTTAACGCCATGTGGGCGATTCCCCTGTAGATGTTAAATCTGCTCACAGATGATCTCGAGCTAAGTAATCCGACCACCTGCTTCCCTTTCTTCGCAGCGTCCGAAGTCCCTGCTTGCGATCCTAAAATTTCACAAACACAACACATAAGACTAAATATCCTGCGTGGACACAAAGACAACGAAATGCAAGGATAACGTCCTCAAGATAAACACACTATGCACTCAGTGCACAAAACGCGTACGATATCGGCACAACCCAAGTTAGGATGACACAACCACCAAGCCTAGACCCCGATCGTACCGATCGCGTATTCACAACACAATATAAATAATGGAAACTAATATATATAACATCACAACGTCCATTGAAACCCACATCTAATTCGCCCGAAAATCTAGTAAGCAACTTTTAATCATTTTAGCCCAAATCTACAAGTTTAACCAAAACTAGTAATCACAATCATCTCATAATAGCTTGATTAAACCACTCAAACCTTTACTACAATTTTAACCTCACCCAAAAGTGATTTAGTAAAATTTTAGTTTGCAATTAAGCTAATTAGATAATTAGGAAAAATATGATTTAACAATCTTGCACTAGGTTAAGTTTTATCCAAGTCTAAACTTCACACTTAACCATTACAATAAACAAAACCCTAACTTGATTATTAAAAAACCTTTTCTAGAAATTCTAAATATGCAAATTAAAACCATATTAAACATCTAACAAGCGAGCATAATATATTAAAGCAACAACTAACCTTAGGGTTAGGATTTATACCTCACACTAGAATCACAAACTTGCAACTAGAAATCCAAATTAGCCTCCAAAATGCTAACTCTCATGAAAATCCATGCAAGAATTAGGCTAAAGAATAATGGGTATTGATTTTTTTTTGAGTTTTTGGGATTATTTGATGAATTTTGATGATTTATTTGAGCTTCAAATAGTGGAAATGGGGTGAAAATCAAAATAGGGCAGCCAAAGGGAGGGGTCGGCCAAAGCAAGGGGAAGTGGAAAAATGTGTGGAAATTTCCAAGTTAAAACACATTAATGTTCAATTAATAAGCTTATCCTTATGCCACCTCTTAATCCCTTTTCTTTTCTAATTAAAATTTTCCTTTAATTCAACAAATATCTAGATATTTTGGAGAGATATTTTGCATGGATGGATTAATGCTTAATCTTGTGATTAACTTAACATAGATTCCCTTTAGCATAATTAACTCAATTAAATTTGTAATTACTACTAATTAAGTGCATAATTAAAAGATTATAATAATATTTTAATTAAGAAAAAAATATTATAATAAACCAAAATTTTCAAGCGACCACTAAAAACCGCAAATTAGCAATTTCCTAGGTAAACTAGGTGCAGTGAATTCTACACAGATAAAAGATCACTACAAGGTTTTTACAGAAAAACACCGCCTATTTGACCTATTAACGGAAAATTCGCATAACGATTTCTAATACGTTACAATCTTCCCCCCTTAAAGAAATTCGGTCCCTGAATTTAAAATTCCTACTATGCATACCTTCGAAGAGATAAGTGCAAATCATCCACATCTCGCTCGTAGCCTCCCAAATGATCCCCTCACTAGACGGCTACGCCAAAGAAACCCTCCATAGATGGCAAGATTCTTGACCGAAGTTTCTCCACCTGCCGATCCACTAACACTATCGGCTGCTAGTGAACGAAAAAATCGCGTCCAAGCTAAATGATCTGGTTCTAAATCATGTAAGAAAGGTCATGAAGGTATTTGCAAGTATCGACACAAAGAATACGGGGTGAATACTCAAAAATCTGGGCGGAAGTGCCAACGATAGGCAACGGAACTAACTCGCTTCAAGGATCTCAAAAGGACCTACAATCTAAAACAAGCTCCCCAAAACTCAACACGCCATTCATCGGAAAAATTCATAGGAATACATGATCTCCCACTGCGAACTCAAGTCTTCGACAACTACGGTCGGCATAATACTTTTGTCTGCACTGGGCTGCTCTCATCCTGTCCTGAATCACTGGATCATCTCCGTAGTCTCATGACTAGCTGGGGTCCAAAAATCCTGCTCTCGTGGAGTCAGGAAAACAGACCGGCGATCGACACAATCTACCACACAAGGCCTGAAAGTTGCTGTTTGATATGTCTCCTGATAACTGTTATCGTAGGAGAACTCCATCAATGGCAAGTGACGATCCCAACAGCCAACAAACATTAAGAACGTACGCACAAGCATATCCTCCTGAGTCTTTATAGTCCGCTCTATCTGACCATCGGCCTACGGATAGAAAGCGGAGCTAAAGCTCAACCAGTACCCAAGGCTTCCTGAAGCTTCTACCAACGACAGCCAGCGAACTGGGTACCTCTATCGGATACAACGCATGAAGGAACTCCGTGCAAACGCAC
Source organism: Agapanthus africanus (assembly GCA_030015575.1). Lineage (NCBI taxonomy): Eukaryota > Viridiplantae > Streptophyta > Magnoliopsida > Asparagales > Amaryllidaceae > Agapanthus > Agapanthus africanus. The sequence continues at coordinate 512,233,533 of JASDDO010000024.1, read as the reverse complement.
AATCTTATCGAAGAACAACGAGTAAACTGAGCATAACCGGACAACAGACACCCATATGGAGTCACACCCTGTCTAGACCTGGGTAGACATCACAACGAAATTCCTGGAGATCTGCTCCCATTCCCACTCTGGTCATTGACGAAAACCTTTTGCTACAAGTCTAGTTTTGAAAGTCTCAACTTTTCCATCTACACCAAGAATCTTTTCGAGATCTACTTGCTCCCAATGGGTTTTACCCCTTCAGGAGCAACTTCCAAAGTCCATACTTTGTTGGTGTACTTGGATTCCATCACAGATCGCATTGCATTTAGCCATTTCACAGAGTCCCCCTCATGATGGCCTGCTCGAAACTAGTTGGGTCATCATCTTCCATGATGCAATCCTCACTCCCACTGTCATTAAGAAAACCGTAGTATCTCTCAGGTGGATGAGGAACCCTACTAGATCGGCGGAGTGACTGAGGTTCATTGGAGACTATTGAATCCTCCAGTTCTACCAAATCATCATCTGTAGTTTGTATAGCTGGAACTTCTTCCAGTTCCACCTCATGACCACTAATTTCTTTTTCAAGAAATTCCTTTTCTAAAAAGGTGGCATGTCGAGAAACAAACACCTTTTGTTCCTCGTTGTGGTAGAAGATATACACTCGCGAATGTTTGGGATATCAAACAAACTTACACATAACTGACCCTGCCTCGAGCTTTTCCGGATTTTTCCTTTCAATATAGGCCGGACAACCCCATATCTTAACTCGTTAAGACATGGTCTCTTCCAATACCATATCGCATATGGAGTGGTAGGCGCTGATTTGGTTGGAACTCTATTCAATAGGTATGCGGCTGTCTCAAGTGCATAACCCCAAAAGAAAATAGATAACTCATCGGTACTCATCATAGAGTGCACCATATCTAATAGGGTGCGATTCCTCCACTCCGATACACCGTTGTGCTGTGGTGTACACGGAGGAGTAAGCTGAGAGAAAATCCTATTCTCTTTTAAATAATCCAGGAACTCTGTGCTCAAGTATTCTCCTTCCCGATCAGATCGAAGGATTTTAGTACTTTTACCCGTCTGGTTCTCAACTTCACACCTATATTCTTTGAATTTCTTAAAAGTTTCAGACTTGTGTTTCCACATGAACACATGTCCGAATATTGAGAAATCATCAGTGAATGTAATGAAGTACGAAGAACCATTCCTGGCAAGTGTAGACATAGGACTACATACATCACTATGTATCAGTCCTAAGAGTTCTGTAGCTCTTTCTCCGTGTCCAGTAAACGGAGTTTTGGTCATCTTACCTTTGAGATATGACTTGCAAGTTTCATAAGATGTAAATTCGAACGGATTCAAATATCCATTTTTATGCAACTTAGCTAGTCGTGTCACATTGGTATAACCTAGTCTAAAATACCACAAGAAGGATTCGTTCATTTCTGAACCTTTCCTCTTGTGTGTGTTCTGTATGTTAAGAACTGTGGTTTGATTTAGAACGTATATGCCATTACATAACGTGCCTGATCCAATCAACTTTTGATTTTGGAAGATGTTCCTAACATTATCTTGCAATACAAAATTATATCCTTCTTTTAATAAAGAAACTGATATAATATTGCATATCAGGTTCGGTATGTAATAACATTCATTCAGAATCAATGTATTACCAGTTGGTAATACAAGGTGTTATTCGCCAACTGCTTTGGCTGCAACATTATCACCATTCCCTACTTTTAGAGAATGATCACATTTTCCCAGTTCTCTATTTTTCTTTAGCCCATGTAACATATTATATATGTGGGATCCTGATCCGGTACCTAATACCCAGGACGTAGATTGTACTGAGAAACAATTCTCGGTGACAAACACACCCGAAGAAGATGCATCAACATGCTCATTCCTCGTTCGGGTCGCATGGGAATCCGGATATTCCCCTATTTCCTGCTCGGATTTATAACAATTATAAGATAGAGTGGAACCAACGTTGCCCAGCTCAGTATAACAAGCGGGTTCGGTCAATACATCCATATTATTATCTTAATTAAGGCATATCACGGTCACCACCTGGAGAGAGAGAGAGAGAGAAGAAAACACTCTGCGTATACTCTTGCAAGATTAGATTGGTTATTATCTTATCTAATCAGGATGGCTCCCACTGTTTTTATCAAATCTTCCTTCAAACCCTAAAAGATAAGACTAGCCGGGATTAATTACACCCTACAAGTTCGCCAATCTTTCGGCCAAGCCAGTGTCGATAGTTTGAGAGAGGTTCCGTGTGCTTTCGCATGGACCTAATTAAAATAAACCTCATTTTTTTAGAGGCATAACCCCGTTGACACCTTTTTAGTCACCTACTTGATCGCCTAATTGTAAAGTGTAAAACTCTCCCAGGAATAACTCTTACTTGTAGTAGGTATCGTGATCCAACTATCTCATAGAAGGTATGCAATCTCATTGCAAATTTCAACACTTGAAATTCACAATAATATTTTACCCCAAGCGATTTATGACCTTGACAAGGTCAACAAACAATAAACTGCAAGTCAAGCTCAGCCCGTTCATTTCATGATTGAATTAAACTCACCCGCACGACCCTTGACAAGGTCAATAAGGCTGTACGACTACCCTAATCCAATTGCATCATATGTGTTGCAGATAATTACTAATCTGTAACACCTTAGGTCGTGTTTAGGGGTTAATTATATTTTAATAGATAGTTCTTGGTAAAAAGTTTACCAAATTAGGTTTCAGATATTTTATTCTAGTTAATGAATATTTTATTAGGATTTTTCTAGGCACACACACACTTGTGCATGTAAACTAGGGTTTAGATTTGGGGTTAAAACCATGAAGGGTTAACCTATTGTATTAAGTGTTTTTGGATTTAATTATTTTTGTGTTGTTCTTTTCTTTTATAAGAAATGATGTGGACCTTGTTGACTTGGAGAGAGAGGGAGAGTATGGGCAACATTGCTTGACCCATGCTCATTTAATGAGAAAGAGAGAGGGGGGTTGACTAGGGTATTCTCACTTCTTTTCCTCCTCTATCTCACTCCTCTCACTCTCAACACACACACACACTCAGCAGAGGGAGAGAAAGAGAGAGAAGCAGCAGCAGCAGAGGAAGCACCAGCACCAGCAGCAAGCAGCAGCATCAGCAGCTGCATGGAGTAGCAGCAGCAACAGAAGCAGCAACAGCTCCAGCAGCCTCTGTAGCAGCTCCAAACCTTCTCCTTCCTCTACTTCCTGCACTCTAAGATCCTTAAGTGAGGTATGATATGAGCCTAACTTCATTGCTTGCTAAACTAGTGATTGTTAAGCTTTATTAGTGTTAAAAAGTGAGATTTTGTGCTTGAAATGGTGATTTGTGTGAACTTATGGTTTAGTGCTGTTAATATTGGTTAACCTAGCCAAATTAGGTGTTATTAAGACCATGTAAACCTAGTTAGACCCCAGATTACACCAAAATACCATAGGGTTTCAAATTGTGCAAATTTAGTATTTTTAAGTGAACTTTTTGGATTTCTGTGATCTGCTATAGGCCCGGGTTATTCAGGTTGAAATTGAGTTGACTAGAGCTTGTATACAAGACATAGACCACACCACCAGAGCCCGAGACCCCCACCCCATAGCGAGGCCGCCAATTTAATCTTTCTGGCCGCAATTTGCGGCCAGAAAGGAGAATTTTTGGGTGATGTTTGGATGGGTAGGAGTCTGTTGTTATTTCTAGGCCAGTGGTATGTATAGTTTTGTAAGTTGTTAGCCTGGGTAGAATCTGGGACGTTATATCGTATTTCTAGTACGTTTGGTTCGCACGATACGCGAGAGGGTTCCATGATTCAGTGTACCGCGGCGTATCGGGGTTAGTTTTAGACGCGTGCACACGTTTAGCGTATCGTACAAACGCGCGTTTAGTTCGCGACGCGAGCATATCGTTTGATGTCGATATCATGTTTTGCGAGATATTTGCTTATATATGGATTCTTGTGTAATTCCAGGTTCGCAGGCGGGTACGTCGGACGAAGCTAAGAAAGGAAAGCAGGTGGTCGGCTACGAGTAGCGCACGACCAGGTGAGTAGATTTAACATCTACGGGGAAATCGCCCGTATGGCGTTAAGCGTCAGGGCGAGTTAGGATATTAGATTGTAGATGTTCATATGGACTGTAGTAGTATACATTATTGTTGCATATAGAAATGATAGCACAGAACACTGCACTGTCACTAACGGTTCAAGTCGCACGAGCACGATTGATATGCTACACTCACACCGTTAGTGATTGCCATGACACACACATTATAGGATTGCTATAAATCATATATCATACTGATTCTACCTTATTGATGTTGTCATGATTTGCTGCATCACATACCCCTACGGGTACTACATGCACACTATATATTCATACCAGTGCACACATATTGATATGTTCATACCTGTGCACATGCACACTATATATTCATACCGGTGCACACATATATTGATATCTTCATACCTGTGCACATGCACACTATACATTCATGCCAATGCACACATATATTGATATCTTCATACCTGCGCACATGCACACTATACATTCATGCCAATGCACACATATATTGATATCTTCATACCTGTGCACATGCACACTATACATTCATGCCAATGCACACATATATTGATATCTTCATACTTGCTTAGATTACGCATTGAAATATGTTATTTCCATGTTAATTCTGGATTTGGGGAACCGTGGATATTTCAAAGAGAATAGTTAATTATTTAAAAACCCGGTTTCCCTTGATATGATATTTCGGTGCGTCCACCATGTGTTTTCTCGGTACTTGAGTGATATATGTGAACCCGAATCGAGGAGTTGGATGAGGCCGATTACGGGTACATGGTGGACCCGGTATGGTACCCCGGGGCGAGAACGGTTTCGCTGTGTAGTAGACGGTGAGCATGGCAGAGGGACTACTACCTACCGGTGATTGGTTGGACCTGGCGGTTATCCGGAGGATACCGACCAGAGTCTATGGATGGATACGGGATGACTCGTACTGCCGGGGCCGAGGGCCGATACCGCAGACAGAGCCCGTGGGCTGATCCGGACTGACGGATGCCCTATACAAGAGGATTTGCGTGTCGATGCTTGGCACGAGTATTTCTTGATATTTTGGGTGCCGATGTTGGGCACTCACGGTTATATGAGATTTACAGGATTGGAGGACCGAGGAGTATGAAGACATCTGAGTAGTATTGGGTTTTGGGTACATTGATGTGTACCGATTATACTTTCCACGATGACATTCTGTGTAGACGTTATATTTCCCATGCTCAGTATGTAGTAATTGATATCTCATCCTGTACCTATTGTACCTGATATAGTACGCATTGCTATACCTGATCACTGCATACCCTGTTCATTCTATATAGGGTTGTTAGATTTCATTGCTATACAAGATCATTGCATACTCTGTTCATTCTATATAGGGTTGTTAGATTTCATTGCTATACATGATCATTGCATACTCTGTTCATTCTATATAGGGTTGCTAGATTTCATTGCTATACATGATCATTGCATACCCTGTTCATTCTATATAGGGTTGTTAGATTTCATTGCTATACATGATCATTGCATACTCTGTTCATTCTATATAGGGTTGTTAGATGGCATTGTTATACCTGATCATCACATTTCTTGCTCATCACATGGAGATGTTATTAGACCGCACTTGTTGCATATTTGAGCATCCAGTTCATCATATAGATGTTATCTGTTGATATAGGTTAGAGTATCGTAGCACGTGCATACTCGCGATTACCTTTATATGTTATCTTTTATTCACGAGTTGGCAACTCACCCCCGTTGTGCCATAGTGTTTGCAGGTTGCCCTTCGGAATAGTCGCGGCAGGCTGCATTCTTGCATCTTTTGACACAGATACCCCTACAGTTGGTGTACTAGCTCTTTTGCTGATAGGTGGGTTTTGTACGGTATCTGGTTATCTTTCAGTTATGTACATTGTTGTATCTAGTACTCTCCATCTACCACTTATGTATTGACTTAGAGACCAGTTGTGAGGACGATGTATATTATTTTGTATTCTGGCGTCGAGCTCGTTGTGAGCCGACTTTACTTATGCAGTTTATTCCATCTGTGATGTTTCCACCTGTTGCTCTTTTTCTTCGCTACGGCGTCGTATATTGTTATCTTAGTGATTCTCTACTTAAGATTTCTTGACATCATTAGTAATGGGTTCTATTGAATGCTTATTTCACTCTATACTTTTACTGGTTTGATTTCTGGGTTTTCGGCTTACTTAGTCGTGTTACGCCTGTAGAAGTTACGTGGTTAAGTGCCGGTCACGGGCCAAACTTTGGGTCGTGACAAAGTTGGTATCAGAGTGTAGGTTTTACCTTCGGAGTGTAGGATGACCCTGGTATGATGGAGTAGGTAGCTGCAGCAGAGTGGCGTAGCGTGCGTATGTTCCGCGGCATACTCACGACACGGTACTCCGCCTAAGCGACCTTAGGACTTATTGATTGAATTTCCTTTATGATCGTATATATCCTTGTGATTCGATTTTCGTATCCTCATCGAATCCTACCTTCTTTCCAGCCATTATGCCGCCAAGGACTACGAGGGTGCAGAGAGAGGCCGGGAGAGCCGAGGTTCGAGTTGATTTATCTGAGACGAGGACTGATCCGAGTAGTACCCATGTTGTACCAGGACAGATTATTTCTCCTACGACAGGTCAGATCGTTAGACTAGTGGCAGAGATGCAGAGCTTGCGCCAGACGATGAGCTCATTGGTAGAGGTCGTTCGAGCGCAGCGACAGATGGTTGCCACCCCTGTTACCCAGTTGCTCTTTGCGATCATCATGCAGTATTCCGTCCCCTACATAGCACCGGTGGAGGTAGCCCCTGTTTACGAAACACGTCTTCCAGGGACCGTGAGAGTTCCAGAACAGTTGTGGAATCGTACTAGTGTACCAGCCCAGAGCAGAAGCTTAGGACGAGGATAGTCGTTTGGCTTCCATCCCCAGGCAGGACAGCATTCAGCGCGTAGGTGTTTACGATGCGGAAGCCTTCAACACCTCATCAGGCAGTGTTCCTTCACAGCACGTCAGGGTCGTATTCTGAGACGTCGTGGACGCGGAGAGTTTGCACAGAGGGGTCAGGCTAGTAGAGGAGGAGTTCGACCAGTCGCAGATGAAGGACAGGCACAAGTTTTCGCTTCGACTCATCGGGACGCGCGGGCGTCCAATGCTGTGGTTTCAGGTACTCTTTCAGTATGTTCTTTTGTTGCACTCGTATGTTTACACACTTCGTGCCGAGTTTAGGACGAGAGTCGTGCTGGGTAGATTAGCCGTTTGTTGTGTTAACTTCTGTCACCAATCCTTTTGTTGCGCGACACGTACTTCGGTCGTGTGCCCATCGGATAGGAGATAGAGATTCGTCTGTCATTTTGAACCTCCTAAAGATGTTGGATTTGGCGATCTCCTGGGCACGGACTGGTTAGCTACGTGTTAGGCGTTGTGGGCTACCGTGAGGAAACAGTTAGGTTTTGTTTTCCCGGGCAAGTCAGTTCTTGTTGTGCAGATGGATAGTGGTGCCACCTCTTACAGCTTGAATTCAGCCTTGTTCGCTAGTCGGCTCTGAGGAGATGTCGTGGATTCTTGGCGTTTTTCGTGATGCTGTATCCACAGTTGGTTGTTGGACCGGTTTTTTTTCGTGTGAGAATTTTTCCGACGTCATTCCAAGATGAGCCGGCGAAGCTTAAGGAGCTAAGGATCTGCTGCGGAGTGGTTGTTGAGGGAGTTGTGCGTCTGAGTGTTTCGCATTTAGGAAGCTCCTATTTCTGGTCGTCCAGGAGGAAAACGACAAATTGAGGTTGTTTTGATGGATCGTCACTTGAATAGGCTTACGGTGCGGATAAGTATCCTGTACCTCGCACTGACGAATTCTTCGATGAGCACCAGAGTGCGAGACCTTGTCTAAGTTCGTGTGGGATCAGGTCATCATTGTTGCGGGTCCGGAGTGATGACATTCCGAAGACTGCCTTGTGCGTGCTGCAGGTTTTGTGTGTTTTGGGTGTGTCACTGGACTCATCAATGCTTTAGCAGCATTCGTAGGTATGATGAACTGGTTTTCTTCGGGCCATTCCTCGACCAGTTATTGTTGTGCTATTTATGACATCCTAGTCTTTTTAGTGTGCCTTGAGGGTTAGGGTAGCACTTGAGGATCTGTTATACGGATACTGGGAGAACCCCAGCGGTTTACTAGATTCTCAAATTGTTCCCTTCAAGCTTGTTGTGTTGACTTCTAGGTTTTGTAGTTACGGAGACGAATTGGTATGGTTTCGAGGAAGATCGTGGCCGTACAGCTTAGGCCCAAATTTGTGAGCAGGACGGAGGCCCGCAGATTTTTGGCTTAGCAGGTGTTACCGCCGTCTCAAGCAGGATTGATAGTGTAATGCTGCCCCGTTGACTAAATTGACCGGATTGGAGGTTTCTTTTCTTTGGACTGAGGCTTGTGTAGGGAATTTCCGCAGTTGAATACTCGGTTAACAACTGCATCAGCTCCTTCTTTGCTTTTGGTTCGGGCGACTTTGTGGTTTAACTGTGATGTTTCGTGAGTAGGACTCGAATGTGTACTGAGGTGACACAATGGAGTTATCGCTTTTGCTTCCTTACATTTAGAAGAAGTACGAGAAGGATATTCCACTCATGATCTGGAGATGGCCGCGATGGTTTTGCGTTGGAGATTAGAGACACCACTTGTTGAGAGTCGTGTCAGATTTTCACGGACCACCAGAGTTAAAGGTACCTCTTCCTGCGGCGAAATTTGATTATTGTGATAATCCTCCGCAGATTCACAGTTCTTGTGTGATCGTTGAGTACGGCATAATTTTGTCTCTTCTGAGGAGACAACTTGCTCATGTCCGCGCCCGACCACTTTTTCTTAAATCTCTTTCGCGAGACACAGCCCGCCGACGCTCGTTCGTCAGGGATATTGAAGCCTACTCGGCCGGGTAATGTTTTAGAATCCTTGACTTGTGGCAAGGGTGTGCTAGGCTAGAGAGACACTTGTGTACCTAGTATTATAGGGAAGAGACGAGGAATCCTAGGGCAGGCATACCGGTCAACTCTCTGTACTCATTCAAGCCCCACCAACTGTTAACGTAACTTGTAAGGTAGTTACGGGTGGGCAGGGACAGAAAAAAGAAGTCTTGGGATTCGTTTCAAAGTGTCTGTCTTATTGTGTGCTCGAGTTGAGCAACTGAGACTGACGGGAGAGTTGCAACCTTTAACCGTTCCGAAGAGGGAACGGGAGCAGATCTCCCCGAATTTTCATTATGGTGTCCACCCAGAAGTTGTCAGGATGTGACTCCATTCGGATGCTTGTCATCCGGTGATACTCAGTTGTTCTTGTTAAGTTGTGCGTATGTAGAATTGTTGTCGGCAGTTGGGGATCGTCGTTTACCATCGATAGGGTTCTCCTTTGATAGCAGTTATCAGGAGACACTCCAATTGGTAACCTTTAGGATTAGAGGTTAGGTTATGTCGATCACCAGTCTGTTTTTCCTAACTCCGTGTTATAGGATTTTTGGACCTCAGCTAGTTTAGAAATTTCGGAAATGACCCGGTTGTTTTGGGTCAGGATGAGTTTGGTCTATTGCGGATAGAGATCAGATGCTGACCAAGAGGGTCGCAGATTCGAGTTCACAATGGCAGATCATGTATTTCCACGGAAATTTCTGATAAATGACATGTTGAGTTTTGAGAAGTTTTCCAGGATAGTAAGTCTTTTTAGGATCCCTAAGGCGAGTTGGTTCGTTGCCTTAAGATTGGGCACTTCTACCCAGATTATTGAATATTCACCCCGTATTTCCTATGTCGATACTTTGCAATTACCTTCATGACCTTTCTCATTGGATTCAGCGCCAGACCAATTAAGTTCGAGCGTGATCCTTCGTTCACCCATCAGCCAGTTGTAATTTTGGACCGGCAGGTGAAGAAACTTCGATCGAGGGTCTTGCCATCAGTGAAGATATTTTGGTGGATCCCAAACGGTAAGGGAATCACTTGGGAGGCTGAGGGCGAGATGAGGAAGAAGTTCCCTCATCCCTCTAAAGGTATGCGTAGCTTTGTATTTTAAAATTCGGGGACGAATTTTCTTTAAGGGGGAAAAATTGTAACACCTTAGGTCGTGTTTAGGGGTTAATTATATTTTAATAGATAGTTCTTGGTAAAAAGTTTACCAAATTAGGTTTCAGATATTTTATGCTAGTTAATGAATATTTTATTAGGATTTTTCTAGGCACACACACACTTGTGCATGTAAACTAGGGTTTAGATTTGGGGTTAAAACCATGATTTGCAACTATGAAGGGTTAACCTATTGTATTAAGTGTTTTGGGATTTAATTGGGTTTTATTTATTTTTGTGTTGTTCTTTTCTTTTATAAGAAATGATGTGGACCTTGTTGACTTGGAGAGAGAGGGAGAGTATGGGCAACATTGCTTGACCCATGCTCATTTAATGAGAAAGAGAGAGGGGGGTTGACTATGGTATTCTCACTTCTTTTCCTCCTCTATCTCACTCCTCTCACTCTCAACACACACACACACACACTCAGCAGAGAGAGAAAGAGAGAGAAGCAGCAGCAGCAGAGGAAGCACCAGCAACAGCAGCAGAAGAGGCAGCAGCAAGCAGCAGCATCAGCAGCAGCATGGAGTAGTAGCAGCAACAGGAGCAGTAACAGCTCCAGCAGCCTCTGTAGCAGCTCCAAACCTTCTCCTTCCTCTACTTCCTGCACTCTAAGATCCTTAAGTGAGGTATGATATGAGCCTAACTTCCTTGCTTGCTAAACTAGTGATTGTTAAGCTTTATTAGTGTTAAAAAGTGAGATTTTGTGCTTGAAATGGTGATTTGTGTGAACTTATGGTTTAGTGCTGTTAATATTGGTTAACCTAGCCTAATTAGGTGTTATTAAGACCATGTAAACCTAGTTAGACCCCAGATTACACCAAAATACCATAGGGTTTCAAATTGTGCAAATTTAGTATTTTTAAGTGAACTTTTTGGATTTCTGTGATCTGCTATAGGCCCGGGTTGTTCAGGTTGAAATTGAGTTGACTAGAGCTTGTATACAAGACATAGACCACACCACCAGAGCCCGAGACCCCCACCCCATAGAGAGGCCGCCAATTTAATCTTTCTGGCCACAATTTGCGGCCAGACAGGAGAATTTTTGGGTGATGTTTGGATGGGTAGGAGTCTGTTGTTATTTCTAGACCAGTGGTATGTATAGTTTTGTAAGTTGTTAGCCTGGGTAGAATCTGGGACGTTATATCGTATTTCTAGTACGTTTGGTTCGCACGATACGCGCGATACGCGAGAGGGTTCCATGATTCAGTGTACCGCGGCGTATCGGGGTTAGTTTTAGACGCGTGCACACGTTTAGCGTATCGTACACATGCGCGTTTAGTTCGCGACGCGAGCGTATCGTTTGATGTCGATATCACGTTTTGCGAGATATTTGCTTATATATGGATTCTTGTGTAATTCCAGGTTCGCAGGCGGGTACGTCGGACGAAGCTAAGAAAGGAAAGCAGGTGGTCGGCTACGAGTAGCGCACGACAAGGTGAGTAGATTTAACATCTACGGGGAAATCGCCCGTATGGCGTTAAGCGTCAGAGCGAGTTAGGATATTAGATTGTAGATGTTCATATGGACTGTAGTAGTATACATTATTGTTGCATATAGAAATGATAGCACAGAACACAGCACTGTCACTAACGGTTCAAGTCGTACGAGCACGATTGATATGCTACACTCACACCGTTAGTGATTGCCATGACACACACATTATAGGATTGCTATAAATCATATATCATACTGATTCTACCTTATTGATGTTGTCATGATTTGCTGCATCACATACCCCTACGGGTACTACATGCACACTATATATTCATACCAGTGTACACATATTGAGATGTTCATACCTGCGCACATGCACACTATATATTCATACCGGTGCACACATATATTGATATCTTCATACCTGCGCACATGCACACTATACATTCATGCCAATGCACACATATATTGATATCTTCATACCTGCGTACATGCACACTATACATTCATGCCAATGCACACATATATTGATATCTTCATACTTGCTTAGATTACGCATTGAGATATGTTGTTTCCATGTTAATTCTGGATTTGGGGAACCGTGGATATTTCAAAGAGAATAGTTAATTATTTAAAAACCCGGTTTCCCTTGATATGATATTTCGGTGCGTCCACCATGTGTTTTCTCGGTACTTGAGTGATATATGTGAACCCGAATCGAGGAGTTGGATGAGGCCGATTACGGGTACATGGTGGACCCGGTATGGTACCCCGGGGCGAGAACGGTTTCGCTGTGTAGTAGACGGTGAGCCTGGCAGAGGGACTACTACCTACCGGTGATTGGTTGGACCTGGCGGTTATCCGGAGGATACCGACCAGAGTCTATGGATGGATACGGGACGACTCGTACTGCCGGGGCCGAGGGCCAATACCGCAGACCGAGCCCGTGGGCTGATCCGGACTGACGGATGCCCTATACAGGAGGATTTACGTGTCGATGCTTGGCACGAGTATTTCTTGATATTTTGGGTGCCGATGTTGGGCACTCACGGTTATATGAGATTTACAGGATTGGAGGACCGAGGAGGATGACGACATCTGAGTAGTATTGGGTTTTGGGTACATTGATGGGTACCAATTATACTTTCCACGATGACATTCCGTGTAGATGTTATATTTCCCATGCTCAGTATGTAGTAATTGATATCTCATCTTGTACCTATTGTACCTGATGTAGTACACATTGCTATACCTGATCACTGCATACCCTGTTCATTCTATATAGGGTTGTTAGATTTCATTGCTATACATGATCATTGCATACTCTGTTCATTCTATATAGGGTTGTTAGATTTCATTGCTATACATGATCATTGCATACTCTGTTCATTCTATATAGGGTTGCTAGATTTCATTGCTAGACATGATCATTGCATACCCTGTTCATTCTATACAGGGTTGTTAGATTTCATTGCTATACATGATCATTGCATACTCTGTTCATTCTATATAGGGTTGTTAGATGCCATTGTTATACCTGATCATCACATTTCTTGCTCATCACATGGAGATGTTATTAGACCGCACTTGTTGCATATTTGAGCATCCAGTTCATCATATAGATGTTATCTGTTGATATAGGTTAGAGTATCGTAGCACGTGCATACTCGCGATTACCTTTATATGTTATCTTCTATTCACGAGTTGGCAACTCACCCCCGTTATGCCACAGTGTTTGCAGGTTGCCTTTCGGAATAGTCGCGGCAGGCTGCATTCTTGCATCTTTTGACACAGATACCCCTACAGTTGGTGTACTAGCTCTATTGCTGATAGGTGGGTTTTGTACGGTATCTGGTTATCTTTCAGTTATGTACATTGTTGTATCTAGTACTCTCCATCTACCACTTATGTATTGACTTAGAGACCAGTTGTGAGGACGATGTATATTATTTTGTATTCTGGCGTCGAGCTCGTTGTGAGCCGACTTTACTTATGCAGTTTATTCCATCTGTGATGTTTCCACCTGTTGCTCTTTTTCTTCGCTACGGCGTCGTATATTGTTATCTTAGTGATTCTCTACTTAAGATTTCTTGACATCATTAGTAATGGGTTCTATTGAATGCTTATTTCACTCTATACTTTTACTGGTTTGATTTCTGGGTTTTCGGCTTACTTAGTCGCGTTACGCCTGTAGACGTTACGTGGTTAAGTGCCGGTCACGGGCCAAACTTTGGGTCGTGACATAATCAGTTACCGCACACTATGCCTTGACAAGGTCAACAAACGCAGCACGAATACTAAATAGTCCTTATCTGAAATGACGGAGGGCTTAAAAAACCTTTTGCGCAATGAACTTGATATCGCTGTAGAATTGAGTGATTTTGAAAAGTAGTGTTTTTGAGGCTTTTACTAGTTTCGCTAAAGAGGTCACTCCCGGTGAAGGAATCTCGGCTCTTTCCTCATCGAATGAGGTGCTGGTGCTGGGTTCCGCAGCATTGCCACTAGGTTTCGGGAGGTATCGACCATGCCGTTTTCAAAAAATTGGTATGCTAAAGAACCTTAACGCTAGAATCTTAACTAGAGAATTAGACAAACCATATATGTAAACATCTTTAAATCTAAGTAACAAGGAATACAACCTTTGTAGACCGGTTCTTCACTTCATAAGCTCCGTGTAGTAGTCCCTTCACTCCAAGTAGTGATCTCCCGGACTCTAGTAAGGCTCCACAAGGTGAAATGAATAAGCTTTCTTGAAGTCTTCGAGGACGAAGATGATCTACGTCGAGGAGACACTAACTCAAGCTCTCTCTTCACTAATGTGGAATTAGTGAAGCAAACAACCTAAACTAAATGGGTAGTCTAGTGTAGGATGATGAAGTAGGGATTTTTCTCACTTTAGAAATAATTTTCTCACTAATTTTCCTCACTTCCCAAAAAGCTAGAGCGCTAGAGGAAGGAGATGAAGAAAAGCAACCATGGAATGAAGCAAGTGATGAATGGCAACCATGTGTGAGAAATATCTCATATAACTCTTGTAGAGACTAAACCATGGTTTAAGATAATGGCTGCGTTAATAAAAATCTCAACTAAAACAAACATAGTGGACTAAGTCAATGGTTCTACAAGCTTCCACTAAGCTTGAACCATATGACTAATTTCCAACTAATTTTGATTTACTTTAAATAAATAAAACCCATCATTATGTTAAGCATGGTGTGAGTCTCATACACCCATGTCACATGTGTCATCTAGCATGATATACAAAAATATACATTAATATATATCACATATATACTAAATGCACAAGTAAGAAAAAGGATTCTTAAGTGAGCTTATATTAGCTAATGTAAGTTAATATATCAAATATATAATTGTACATTAAATTATTAAATCAACACATGATTTAATAATTCGGCTATATCACATATAACCGACTAATATCATATGTATCAACTTATCGAATCAATACTTGATTCGATAACCCGACTATATCACATATAACCGACCGATAACACAAATCGTGAGAATAGATTATAGTATCACAAACACGTATTAGTCTCGCACATATCACATATGTGCTCCTACTTCGTTTCTCCTGAGCCCGGAAACCTCTGTGTAGGACTCTAAAGACTCGTCAATACGCCGACAATAGGTGGTGATCATATCAGTCACCCACAAGCCGTCAGCGGTCTGCTAAACGTAACGGCCACCCAGGTATTGAGCGATCAAAAGATCAACAAGCAAGCCTGCTCATACTCCTGCGAATCCAATCAGTAACACTACCGTACAGTCCGTTCTCTTCGTCTGATATGTCGCATATCTCAGCCTGGGGGTGGTAAACGTCAGACCCCAATAGCTTGATAAGTCATGCCGATGCAAGGCCCATAACTGTTCGAGAAACTACTGATAACACATACCAATAAATCTCAGCAACCCTGGCCAGAGAGTTCCTGTTATGGCCAATCAAGCATAGCGCAACATCAACCTCCAATACCGGGAGAGACAAAATCCCCTCCTTTCGCTCATTTTCTACATGCGACTCGGGACTATACCCAAAAACCACCGTTTTGCACGTTCTCTTGAACGTGGTAAGGTGGAAATCAAAGCACAGTGGGAATCACACAAGAATCTATAACGATATCGGGTCTAAAGACTAACCTGTACCAGTGTCACCTAAGAACTGCTATCTGACGATAGTTATAATACCATCTAGGAGTTCTCGGCGAGTCCGTTCAGTGTACCCAGTGTCCACTGAGCACCCGTATACCATCTCTGATGTCAAACACCAATGGAAACGGGATAATCCATCGCCCAAAATATGGGTCGAGAAGTGTATACACTAGTTTACTCTGGAATATCGATGCCCTATTAGTATGATCTACATCATAATCCCGGTAGTCAAGTACTCATCCTAAGGGCTTTATCAATATGTAACAGAGAGACAATAAGTGTACATGTTAAGATAAAGAGCAACCCGATATATTATCATGTCGAGAAAGAAAGTCATCCCTGTAGGGTTTCCTTAGCACCATGCCTAGGGTTTGCAAGCATCAAACATGCCACAACAAAAAATTTAGAGGGTGCTAAGCAAACATCCTAGGAATCATACTAGATAACTAGGGTAACAAAACTTTGTAATCAAACATTACAAAAGAAGTGAATAAGAAATACATCCATTGTAGATAGGTCCTTCACTTCTAAAGCTCTGTGTAGTCATCCCTTCGCTCCAAGCATTGATCTCCCGGACTCAAGATGGACTTCACGAAGTGCAGTGAGCAAGCATGCTTGATGTCTTTGAAGCCGAAGATGATCTACGTCGAGGAAACATAAGCACAAGCTACCTCTTCACTAATTGGTAGATTAGTGAAGAGAACACCCTAAACTAAAAGGCAAGTAGTAGAGGATGGTGAAATAGGAATTTTCCTCACTTTGGATTTGATTTTCTCACTTGGATTCATCGTCTCTCAAAACCCTAGAGAGCTTGAAGAGATGAAATTAACAAGAGAATAGAATGATGTTAGAATTGCAACCATAGGTGAGTTAGTGTCATACACTAACCTTTATAGAGACTTAACCATGGGTAAATGATAGTGGTTAGGTTGACAAATATTTTAAGTAAAAAAAATGTGGTGGACTAAGTCAATGGTTAGTGAAGCTTCTAGCCATGAGATAATTCCATCCAAATTTTAATTACTTATGATAAATAAAAACCTAATTCTATCATGGTCATGGTGTGAGTTTCATACACACAAGTTGCATATATAACCTAGCATGATACATAATATATATCACATATATAATGTATAAACAAGTGAGAAAAAGAAATGGTCAAGTGAGCAATGTTAGTAAATGTAAATTCATATATCAAATATATATATATATATATAATTATACATTAAATAATTAAATCAACACTTGATTTAATGATCCGGCTATATCACATATAACCGACTAATATCAATAATATCAACTTACCGAATCAACACTTGATTCGATAACCCGGCTATATCACATATACCCGGCCGATATCACGAATCGCGGGAATGCAATACGTATCACATACTTGTATCAATCTCGGTCCTGCACATATGACATATGTGCTCCTACTTCGTTTCTCCTGAGCCAGGAAACCTCTGTGTAGGACTCTAAAGACTCATCAATATGCCGGCAGTAGATGGTGATTATATCAGTCACCCATAAGCCGCAAGCGGTCTGCTAAACGTAACGGCCACCCGGGTATTGAGCGATCAGAAGATCAATAAGCAAGCCTGCTCACACTCCTGCAAATCTAATCAGTAACACTACCGTACAGTCTGTTCTCTTCGTCTGATATATCGCATATCACAGCCTGGGGGTGGTATAACGTCAGACCCCAATAGCCTGATAAGTCATACCGATGCAAGGCTCATAACGGTTGGAGAAACTACTGATAACACTTACCAGAAAATCTCAGCAACCCTGGCCAGAGATTTCCTTTTATGGCCAATCGAGCATAGCGCAACATCAACTCCCAATACCGGGAAAGACGAAACCCCTCCTATCGCTCATTGCTTCCATGTGAATCGGGACTGTACCCCAAAACCACCTTTTTACACGATCTCTTGACCGTGGTTTGGTGGAAATCAAAGCACAATGGGAATCACACAAGACTCTATGACGATCTTCGGTCTACAGACTAACCTGTACTATTGTTACCAGAGAACTGCTATCCGACGATAGGTATAATACCATCTAGGAGTTATCGGCGAGTCCGTTCAGTGTACCCAGTCTCCACTGAGCACCCGTATGCCTTCTCGGATGTCAAACATCAATGGATATGGGATCATCCATCGCCCATCATATGGGTCGAGAAGCATATACGCTAGTCTACTCTGGAGTATCGATGCCCTGTCTCGATACTCTCTCGACTAGGAACAATTATAGGGTGTACTTATGGACTACTCTTGGCCCCACCAGTATGATCTCCATCATAGTCCTGGTAGTCAAGTAGACATCCTAAGGGCTTTATCAACATGTGAGAGAGAGACAATAA
The DNA here is from genome assembly GCA_030015575.1 of Agapanthus africanus. NCBI lineage: Eukaryota > Viridiplantae > Streptophyta > Magnoliopsida > Asparagales > Amaryllidaceae > Agapanthus > Agapanthus africanus. The sequence goes on along the minus strand of JASDDO010000024.1, from coordinate 512,215,373 downwards.
GTGTACATGTTAAGATAAAGTGCAACCAGATTGTATACTATCATGTCGAGCAAGAAAGTCTTCTCTATATATGTCCAAGCATCCACTACAATATACATAACATGTACAGTAGTGGTCTCTTGGGCATACATATAACTAACAATCTCCCACTTGCACTAAGGCCATTTGTTGCAGTATCTCATACTCAACAATTTAGCAATGGTTGTAGTATCTCATACTCAACCATCCCAAAATCTCTCAAATAGTATCGGGGAAGCAGGCCTTGGTGAGTGGATCCGCCGTGTTAACATCAAAATCTACTCTCCTTACCTCGATCCCTTGGAGATCAACCATCTCCCTGATCAGGTGATACTATCCTCAGAATATGTCTGGATCGCTGATGGGACAGGTGTTCCTAGGCTAAAACCATAACTCTATTGTAGTTACAATAACATTTTATTGGACGCTTAATGGTAGGAACCATGTTTATCTCATGAACAAGTAATGCCTAGACAGCCACTTTGGCAGTATCGTTGGTAGCAATGTATTCAGCCTTTATCGTCTAGTATGCTACGATATCTAGCTTGGAACTCATTCAACATACTGTCCCTTCACCGAGGGTAAAACAATGCCAGTGACTGACTTTCAGTCGAACTTATCACTCTGGAAGTTGGAACCAAGAACTTTCTTTTAGTGCTTCTCAAGTACTTTAAGAATGTCCTCCACAGCTTTCAGTGATTCTCCCAAGATCCGATTGATTCCTGATCACTACACCTAGTGAGTCAGCTATATTTGGTCTGGTACATAAGATTGCATACATGATAGATCCTACTTCTGAAGTATAGGGCATCCCTTCCACGCGAGCCCTCTCCAAATCAGTCTTGGAAGACTTCTTTTTGGAGAGAGTGATTCCTCAGTAAGTGGGCGAACCACCGCGTTCAGAATCTTCCATACTAAACCCCTTTAGTATAGTGTTAATGTACCTGGATTTGGGACACTCCCAATATCCACTTAGATCTATCACCATAGATCATAATCCATAAGATGTAGTAAGTATTATCTAGATCTTCTATGGAGAATCCTCGTGATAAGAGGAGCTTGACCAATTGTAGAATAGGAAACCCTTTCCTATCAAGAGTATGTCATCTACGTCTAATACGTGGAAGAAAACCTTACTCTCTACAACCTTCTTGTATATACAAAGTTCATCTACCATTTTGATGAAGTCAAACTCTTTGACTGTCACATCAAAACAGATGTTCTAACTCCGCGATGCTTGCATTGATCCTGATGGACTTAAGAATAGTTTTGAAAGTCTCAACTTTTCTATCTACACCAAGAATCTTCACAAGATCCATTTGCTCCTGATGGGTTTTACCCCTTTAGCTGCAAAAATCAAATTCATACTTTGTTGGTGTACATGGATTCCATCTTTGATCGCATACCATCCAGCCTTTACACAGAGTCACCACTCATGATGGCCTGCCTAAACCTAGTTGGGTCATCATCAACCATGATGCAATCCTTGCTCCCTCTGTTACCGAGAAGACCGTGGTATCTCTCAAGTGGATGAGAAACCCTGCCAGATTCGCGGAGAGGCTCAGGTTCGTTGGAGACTATTGAATCATTTGGTTTCACTAAATCATCAGCTGTTAGTTTGTCTAGCTGGAACTCCTTCCGGTTCTACCTCATGACCACTAATTTCTTTACAAGAAATTCCCTTTCTAAAAAGGTGGCATGCTGATAAACAAAACATCTTTTGCTCCTCAGTATGGTAGAAGATATTCCCTCACAAATGTTTGGGATATCCTAAAAAACTTATACAGAACTGACCTTGCCTCGAGTTTGTCCGGATTCTTTCTTTCAACGTAGGCCGGACATCCCATATCTTAACTTGTTTAAGAGATGGTCTCTTCCCATATCATATCTCATATGGAGTGGTAGACACTGATTTTGATGGAACCCCATTCAATAGGTATGCAGCTTCTCAAATGCATAACTCCAAAAAGGAAACAGGTAACTCAGCAGTTCTCATCATAGAGCACACCATATCTCATAGGGTGTGATACCTCCGCCTTGATACACCGTTGTGCTGTGGTATATACGAAGGAGTAAGCTAAGAGAGAATTCTATTCTCAGTTTAGAAACCCCAGGAATTCCATGCCCAAGTATTCGCCTCCTCGATCACATCGTAGGACTAGATACTTTTACCCGTCTGGTTCTCAACTTCAAGCTTATATTTCTTGAATTTCTCAAAATTTTAAGACTTGTGTTTCAACAGGAACATATGTTCGAATCTTGATAGATGATCAGTGAATATAATGAAGTATGAAAAACCAACCTTGACATTTGTAGACGTAGGACCGTATACTTTATCATGTATCCGTCCCAAGAGTTCACTAACTCTTTCTCTGTTTCCAGTAAACGGAGTATTGGTCATTTTACCTTTGAGAAAAGACTGGCAAGTATCATAAGATGAAAATTCGAACAGATTCTCATATTCATCCTTATGCAACTTAGCTGGTCGTGTCGCATTGATATGACCTAGTCTACAATGCCACAAGAAGGATTCGTTCATTTCTGAACCACTCCTCTTGTGTGTGTTCTATATTCTTTGAACTGTGGTTTGATTTAGAACTTATATGCCATTACATAACGTGCCTGATGCAATCTACTCTTGATTCAGGAAAATGTTCATAACATTATCCTCCAATACAGAATTATATCCTTCTTTAACTCATTAAAGAAACCGATGTAATGTTGTATATCAGGTTCGGTATGTAATAACATTCGTTCAGAATCAATGTATTAATATAAGGTGATATCTGCCAACTGATTTGGCTGCAATACTTGCACCATTCTCTACACTTAGAGACATATCACCCAATCTCAGTTTTCTACCTTTCTGTGTCCTATGTAACATCTTACATATGTGGGATCCTAATCCGGTATCTCATACCTAGGACGTAGAGGATACTGAGAAACAGTTCTTGGTAATGAACCCAACTAAAGTAGATGCATCTACATGCACTTTCTTCGATTGGGTGGTATGGGAATCCGGATATTCCCCTATTTCCTGCTCGGACTTATAACAGTTATAAGATAGAGCGGAACCAACGTTCCCTAGCTCAGTATAATAAGCAGGTTCGGTCAATGCATCCATATTATTATCTTGATTAAGGCGTGACATGGTTGCTACCAGGAGACAGAGAGAAGAAAACACTCTGCGTGCGCTCTTGAAAGATTAGATTTGGTTATTATTTTATCTAATTAGGATGGCTCCCACTGTTTTTATCAAATCTTCCTTCAAACCCTAAAAGGTAAGACTAGTCGGGATTAATTACACCGTACAAGTTCGCCAATCTTTCGGCCAGGCCAGTGTCGGTATTTTGAGGGAGGTTTCCTGTGGTTTTGCATGGACCTAATTAAAATAAATCTCGTTTTTCCAGGGGCCTAACCCCGTTAATACCTTTCTAGACACCTACTTGATCGGCTAATTGTAATGTGTAAAACTCTCCCAGGAGTAACTCTTACCCGCAGTGGGTATCGGGATCCAACTATCTCATAGAAGGTATGCAATCTCATTGCATATTTCAACCCTTGAAATTCCCGATAATGGGTTTTACCCCTAGCATCCTATGACCTTGATTAAATTAGACTCACCCGTACGACCCTTGACGGAGGCCAAACTACGCCGTACGAATATTGTAATCCAATCGCATCTCATGCTGCAGATAAGCACTAGTTAGCTACCGAACACTACGCCTTGACGAAGGCCAAACTACCGCAGCACGAATACTAAGTAGTACTTATCTTAAATGACGGAGGGTTACGACAGGTTTTTAAGAAAACCTTTTGCGTAATGAACTTGATCTCGTTGCAGAATCGAGTGATTTTGAAAAGGAGTGTTTCTGAGGCTTTTACTAGTTTTGCTAAAGAAGCCACTCCTAGTGAAGTGTAACACCTTAGAATGCGTTTAGTGGTTAATTATGCGAAAATATGGGTTTTTAGTAAAAAGGTTTACCAAAATGGTTTTTAAATAATTTATAAAAATTAATGAATATTTTATTAGAATTTAATTTGGGCTTGGACACGCATGTGCATGTTAACCTAGGGCTAATTTGGGGTTAAACCATGCTTAGTAGCCATGGTGCTTTAACCATTTCATTAGATAAAATAGGTATTTAAATTAAGTATTTTAGTTGCAAAAAAAATTTTGAATTTACTTTTGGGTTGACTTAGAGAAGGAGGAAGAGAGAGAGAGGAGACAAAGCATGCTTGGCATTAAATGAGGAGAGAGAATGTGCCATGCTTTGTCCCCTAAACCCCCTCTCACTCTCTCTCTTTTGTTTATTCTCCCCATTTTTGTTTCTCTCATATTTTCCTCCTCTATCTCTCTCTCAAACTGAAACACTTCAGCCCCTTCACAAAACCTCAACCCAAATCTTCAAATCTTCACTAACCTCACCAATTTTTCACTTCACCCTCCTCTATAACTTAAGCCAAAGCCCATGGAGACCACTTGGAGCTAGGAAAGAGGGGGTTTTGAGCAAGTTTGGGAAGGTAGTCCTCTTCTTACTGTTAATTAGCTAGTTAACATATAGTGTTGTCTTGTAGTTCCAGTTTAGAACCATAGGGTTTTAGTTTTAGTGTTGATATCGTGTTTTAGTGTCGTTTTGTGTTAGTGTGACCTGCTGTTAACCCGGGACTTTTCCATGAAACCAAACAGTGTAGAAGTATAGACCTAGTTACCCTAAGTGTGTGGGTGGAGTTAGAGCCCAACCTGGGCGGTTTTGGTCGGCGACGCGGGGCCTATTTCCGGCGAGATCGGCCTTAGTGGGGAGTTTGGGGTTATAACTTAGTGGGTTTCCATCTGCAGTGGTTAAAAATGTTTGGTATCGTTTGGTTTTTGGGTTTTTACAGTGGGCTAAATCTGGGATAGTATAGCTAGTTTTAGTGTGTTGTGAGTTTTAATGATGATTTGGTGGTTTAGGTGGAGATTGAGTTAAGTTATGGTTTTTATGGTTAGATTAGCTAGATTATGTGCTGTTGGTGTCACTTAATCCAAGTATTTTCACCTGATTACATAAAAGTACCTTAATGTTGTAATTTAGTGTTTTTAACATGTTTTATGCCAAGTTATAGGATGCTGTGTATCTGCTATATCTGTAGTAATGTTTTGTGACTTACACGACTCGTACGTAATGTGAGTGGGTTTGGTGGTTGTTGTGCGTCGCAGCGTGTCAAGGTAGTTTCAGCCTTTGTGCACACGTTTTAGTGTTCCGTATACACGCGCGTTTAGCTTGCGACGCTAGTTTCTTGTATAATCTTGATATCGCGTTTTTGCAGGATTTTAGCCTTATGTGTGTTGCTTGTGTAAATTCTAGGTTCCAGGCAGGGACTTCGGACGCCGCGAAGAAGGGGAAGCAGGTGGTCTGGTACACCTAGCTCAAGATCACGGGTGAGTAGATTTAACATCTATGGGGAATTCGCCCGTATGGCGTTATGCGTCAGGGCTTGATAGGATGTTGTAGCCACATGTTATATTCATATATTCATAGGTTGTGCATAAGCACCATAGTTGCATACCCCTCTCTTGTTGTATATGGATATAGTAGTTATGAGACACCGCACTGTTACTAATGGTTCATACTGCACAAGCACTAATTGTATGTTACACACACACCGTTAGTAATTGCCATGACACTCGCACTATAGAATTGCTACGAACCATACATCATTTGGATTATCTCATCATTGATGTTTAGGCATAATTCTGTCCCTTTGCGTACATACAACTTGTACATCCATATTGGCACATATACATATGTAAGTGCACGGCGGCGCCCCGGCCGTCAATCCGATGCCGGAATGCGGAAACGAAACTTTTCTAAAAACTAGAAACCGGCACCACCGCGCACTAAAATCCCGGATCGGGCCATTAACCTAACTCTAGCAAACAAGAAAATGAGTAGAGAGCTATACCGAGCGATCCGTGTCCTTCGGTCTTCGGCCTCCACTCCGATCTCCTCGCGGAATCTCCGGTCTTCATCTCCTCGTCGGAACGGGCACCACATCGCCGGGTTCTTTTACGGGCTCCAACCTCTGGACCGAGGTAACTCGGGCACGAAGTTGGCGAGTCGACGTGTCCAAGAATTACTGTAGGCTAAGTGTAGTATCCATTGTCTCAATGGGGTTATGAAGTTGCCATGGAAGTGGAGGTGGAGAAAACAAGTAAGGAACTTAGCTAAGGAATTTTGGTGGCAAGAAAATGAGATGAATGATGTATATTTTTCCTTCACCAAAATGAACCATCTCCAACTCCTCAAGAGTGTGGCCGGCCAAAAGAATGAGGAGGAGAGAAAAAGAACAAGGGGGGTGAGTGTAGGAAAGGAAATGGTGACCACACCCCAAAAGCAAGCCTCACTTCAATAATCCAAATCAATCCCTTCATAAACCATCACCATTAATGCAAGTCATCATCAAAGAAGAAAAGCAAAGATGCTTAAACCATCATAATCCCTCAAATGCAAGAAACCCCCTCCACAAAGCTAATTTGCAAACTTGCAAATTAGCCCCTCCCATCAGAAAAATCCGGTCGTGAAGGAATAAAGGAAAACTGGCCGGAACGGAATGCAAACTGGCAACTTCAGAAAACTGATCCCGTAATAAATTACAGGAAAACCCCGTGACTGTATATACATACCCGCATTTGTATTCCCACTGAATACAAATGCAAAGAGACAAAATCTACACTGTATAATACTAGGATCCGGCTTAAACCAAAGCCCGCTAGTATTATCCGTCCAATCATGATCCGTGCAATACCACACGTATAAGATCGAACCCTGCCATATCTCCATACGGCCTCTACAGCGTTTCGTCCGAAACTTGAGTAACTGTGTGTGGGGGACTCTAAAGACTCGTCAATACTATGGCTGTGGATTTAACCACTAGCACGTCAGAGGTATCAGCCATACGTAACGGGCTACCAGCTATTGACCAAAAGAGACGTCGATGAGCGAACTCATCCTGACACCCTACTGAGCCTGTCAGTGACAATATCCGTACAATCCGGTCCGTTCGTCTATGAGCATTGCATGGAGGGCCTAGGGGGTTGGTAAAAGTCAGACCCCCAAAAGCGGTACAAGTCGTGTCGGAGTGTAGCCCAGAACACCTTGAGATACTACTGGAATACCTACTAGTAAATCTCCTGTCTTAGCCAAGGACTTCGTATAATGGCTCTCCTAGACACAGCGCGACCTCACCCCCAATACCGGAAGAGACGAACCCCTGCAGATCCGCTCACTGCCTCCATGTGGCTCGGGACTGTACGCAACTAAAACCTGTTTGCACGTCTCCTTTGAGCGTGGTAGGGTAGTAATAAAAGTACAGTGGGAACTCACACGAGACAAATGACGATCTCAGGTCGATGAACTAACCTGTACACATGTCACCAGGGAACTGCTATCTGACGTCAGGTATAAGAACAACTAGCATGTTCCCGGCGAGTCCTGTCCGGTGTACTCATAACCCAATGAGCACCTGTATACATCTTAGGTGAACCAACTAACACCAGTGGCTTGTGAGACCGGCCACCGCCCCTCGTCGGGGTCTCGACTGTATACACTAGTCTACTCTGGAGTATCGGTGCCCTGTCTCGAAACTCCTACGACTAGGGACCTTTTAAGGATTTGCTTATAGACCCCAGCTCCCATGTATATGATCGCCCTTATACTGCTGGCAGTCAAGCAAGAATCGTAGGGGCTCTATCAACGTGCAATAGTGACCTGTAAGGTCACCTAAAGCAGCACACGACGATAAAGATAAACTAGATAGTATACTATCATCTTGAGTAAGACTGTCCTACCGGCATAGATCCTCCCTCAATCATTGCAATCACGTGCCTGTGATCCAATAATTGACTCTGAGGGCACTATATCCAACAATCTCCCATTTTCACTCAAGGCTAATTATTACGATGTCGCATACTCATAGCCCGTGTGATACCGAACACCCAACTCCTCTACTAGTCAGTCTCACAAAACTCGTTTGCGAAACTATTGCGTTCGAGGAATAGCCTCAGTGAGTGGATCCGCTTTGATATTTCTTTCTATGTCTCTCTATATCTCAAGTTCGCGGAGAAAGCCATCTCCCGAAATGAGCAATACCTGTCTTAGAGTACGTTTGGATATCTGATGGGACCTAGCTCATAAATGAACTTCAAATCCAAACTTCTTAGACTGTATCGTCAACTGAACTTAATCAGTATCCTGCGCCATGCCTCCCTCAGTATCTGCCTCGACCACCTGTCCAATATACTGCCCCTCGTCAGAGGGAAAACTATAATTCTGACAGTCACTCTGCCGTCCAGATCACCTTGGAAGCCTGGAATGAAAACTGTCTCCCAAAGGAGGCTGCGGTTATCATTTCCCTAGAACATTAACTTATATTCTAAAACTGCTTCCGATCGTTTCCCCAGGATTGGATTAATATCAATTTACTGCATCTCGTGCAAAAACAATATCTGGTGTGGTACACTTGGCATCTCATGATTGACTCAATTGCCTAAGCAAGTGATCTGCCAATCATGCACATCCCTCTCTACTTTAGTCTATAAGACACCTTTAGAGAGGGTGACTCCATTACCTGCAGGTACACTACCGTGCCAGGAGTCGTCCATTCTAAAACACCTTTAGAATGCTGTCTAAGTACCCAGATTGGGAAACTACCCAAATCTAGATCTAAAACCATAGATCTAGTAACCAGAATGTCTGATATAATATCCAAGTCCTATGTGGAGAAACCACTGTGTGACAACCAAAGTATAACCGGTCGTAGTATAGGAATATCACTTCCTACTGTGTGTATGTCATCCAAATACCAGGACATCACACCCTACTACCTTCTTAACAGATCCATCCCCTATTCTGATGAAGTCAAACCTATGAATGTCACATCAGAAATAGATGATCTATCTCTGCTATATCTGCTTTAGTCTATAAATAGACATAAGCCACTTGTCCACCAATGCTTCCGCTGCTCCCATTGACCACGACAACCCTCTGGCAGTGTCATATACACGTACACATCTAAAGCAAGTTTAGAACGACGCTATACTCATCCTCCTGCCGGGTCTCACAGTCTGGAACAACAGCAATGGCAAGTCTGGGTAAACAAGAACCTCCCTGTCACCGTCCTTGAGGCTATCAGAGTACCTCTCGGGTGCCTGAGGTTACCCACCATATCTGCGGAGTGGCCAATGGAATGTCAAACCAAATTGAATCTATAGGTTCTTATCAAATTTTCCGTAATCGTTTGCGGTTCTAGAATCATTTCCAGTTCTACCATACTCCCACTACTGTTTTCTGAAGAAAAAAAAATCCATTTTTATTAAAACTGTGGCGAGTTTAGAACAACATCACTATTGATCTTCCAGATGGTAGAAAGTCTACCCTCGTCATAGCCTGGGTCAATCCACAAACAGCCATTACAGAAATGTGCCTTGAGTCATCCAGAGTCTGGTTTTAAGCATAAGCCGGACAACTTCCCGTACCTTAACATCGTTAAGATATGAACTGTTCTATATCCAATACAGAAACAGAGGCACTAATTTAATTGAACCAGATTCAAATCATGCAGCTGTCTCCAGTGCATGTCAACTAAATGGAGAGAGGCCGATCAGCGTTACTCAACTTAGGAGTGCTTCCAATTATGAGTAACCTGAAAGAGAAGCAAGTTCTCTTAATCATTACTATCAACTAAATACCATACATAAGTATCTACATCTTCGATCACCTTGAAGAATCCCGATATTTGCAACATCTGGTTCTTTACTTTACTCTTATACATATAACTTCTCAAAACTCAGACCTTGTGTTTCTACGAAACACTTGTCTAAAAACTAGAGAAGTCATAAGTAAACTGAATATAGTACGAGGACCATCCCCTCTGTCCTAATGGACACTGGACAATATACAATCCTCTGTATAAGTCCTCTGAGTCTAATAACTCAAACCCCGTGCGTCGTAGGTTGAAAACTGTACTATGGTTATGAAGAATTACACCGCTGTTTAATACTCCTTACCTAACCATCCACTGATATAGGTAAATGTCATAAACATAATTTCAAAAAGTTATATCTCACTCTATGAAAATAGACGTACAGATATATCAATTTGAAATTGGTGTATAACAACGGATATTCAAAACCAAACATTTGCTGTCCGGCAAACAGCCCAGGCGATTTCCTCAAATATCACCAATTACAACGAATTCCGATATAATGAGGATAATCACCTAATTCACAATAACTTACTCCTACTCATCATCTGTAAAACCATACAGATATGAGAATCATACCTAGTAAATACATACCCTGGAGCAAGTGTCTAATTAGGAAATCGGTTTTCTTTTAACAATATACAGTGAAACTGAAACATTGAAATGTTTCGTAGGGGTTACCTGGTATTCCTAGTAATGCCTCTTCCATTATCCAGATTCACAACTGTAACCGTATATTTCTTTGCCATCTTTCCAAATCCCTTTATATGTCTTTAGTCGTTACCTTCTACACACCCCTTTAGGCCAAATGGTTTTCTTCCTTCCCTACCGTTCGGCACCAGCCTATGGTTTGGAAGAAGACTATCCAATAAGCATAATGGGTGTACTGTCCTAATCCTAGGAGCACTCGCAATGCGAGAGAAGGTGAAGATAAAAGACACCTGAATAAACCTAATTCCTATTTCTCCTGAACCAGAATCCATTCCTGAACTGAAACAAGTTCCTTTCGAGTTCGTATATAACCATACGATGGAGTATCCAAATAACTGTGGATCTTCGTAATGATACAGAGTGTCCTGAAGAAATACAAAGGTGAAGTGGGAGTGGTAATGAAATACTTGGTTTGGTCGTGAATAGCAGTCGCAATTTACTTTGCCCTCTTTCTAATCCCTTTATTTGTTTTTACATAATACCTTTTGTACACCATCGTTAGGCTAATTGGTTTTCTTCATTCCCTTCCAGTCGGCACCTGCCTATGGTTTGGAAGAAGACTATACAATTTGCGTAATAGGTATACTATCCCCTAATCTAAGGGGCACTCGCAACCTGAGAGAAGGTAAAAGGAAAAGAAAACTGAATAGTCCTATTCGTTTTCTCCAGAACCGGAAACCATCCTCGAATAAATCCCTTCGAGTTCGTATATAACCATACGATGGTTTTGTCCAATGGAAGTGGACGTTCGTAGTAATACGGGGTGTCCTGGAGAAAAGGATAAAAGTAGGAGTGGCAATGAGGTATGCAACTCAGACAATCCAAAAGCCAGTCTTATAAGAAGGTTCGGTCAACTTGGTCACTGAGTCATAGTCTAAGATCGGGTCAATGGTCGCTGCCAAAGAGAGAGAGAAAAGAAACACTCAGCGTGCACTCTAACCTAGATCAGAATGGTTACCAATTTATCCAATCAGGAAACCTCCCACTGTACCATCAAATTCTCCTCCAAACCTGAAAGAAGAATTAGTCGGGATCACCCGAGGAGTAAACCAACTCATCAGTGGGAATCGGGATCCAACTATCGTCGCATGATAACGTGACGGAATCCGCTCACGTTATCACACTCCAGAAGGTATGCGCATATCTGGAAAGTTTCAGTTTCTTTAGAAACTCCCGATGTGGATTTTTGCCCCATGCTCTTATGACCTTGGCGTCAGGTCAAAATGTCATTAGTCACATGTCAAGTTCTGAACCCACCTGTACCTACCCTTGACGTAGGCCAAAATAGCAGTACGACTGTCTCAAACCAACGCATTCTATCTATGCAACAGATAAATATCCGGCAGCTACCAATCAGTATGCCTTGGCGTGAGGTCAAAATACATAGCTTGAATACTACCGAATATTTAACTGAAATGATGGAGGGCTATGAATGGTTTCTGGCGAAAACCTTTAACGTAATGAACTTGATATCGTTGAAGGAACCGGATAGCTTTATAAAATTATAGTGGCGAAAACCTTTGCTAAAGAGGTCACTCCTGGTGAAGGGATCTCGGCACTTTCCCAGTAAAATGAGATGCAGGATATTCCAACTAAATACCACGATGCAAAACAAAAGTAATCGACTATAGTAAAGTTATTGCCCTGACGCAAACTACTGTCCAAGGGGTCACTCCCGGTGAAGGGATCTCGGCCCTTGCCTCGTCGACTGAGGTGCTGGATATTCATAACCGAATACCACTGTGCAAAACAAAATAGAACGCCCTTGCAATAACAACTTTTTGAAAAATAGTTCCAACAACATCAGAATAGGTTTGTTTAGCTTGCATTGATCCGAATCAATGCAGTCCCATCAATTGATCACACCAATAAAGAACGAAAATAATGATGTACGTATATGCCATCCGCATTCGCCACTGGGTCCCGTCTTCACCCGTTAGGTTACTTAACTAAAGACAGAGCGGGGACTGGACTAGCACTGATGCAAAACATATACAACATCTACTAGTATATATATCAATATATAATATTCGCTCAAGGCGTGATAAATGCAACATCACAGAAATGTAATAAGCATCACAGAACAATACAAATATTTGGGATCCCCGGGTTTCATAGAGCCGCTACTGAAACCCGACGTTCCCCTGGTCGTGTGGATAGCCTGTGCAATGAAATCCTAGGCCCCTACGGGTGCGGCAAGTTACCCGCCAAAACCTGAAGTGAGGAAGCCCCCTTCAGCAACGTGAATGGACACCCAGCACTTCACGGAATCCGGTAACTTGGGCACCCCTCCTTGGGTCAACCTGTACCCCCTACGAGTGCGGCGAATAGCCCGCCAATTCTAGAGTAAAGCCCCCGCCGTCTCAACGCCATGAGATGCGGGCCCGTTGCCTTCTAGAACCCGGCTACCCATGCACCCCTCCGCGGGGTAATCCTAGTACAGAAAGTAAAATATACATACAACGGGTACATTGACCTCAGCCCGGTCGTGCCCCAAAAGAATAATATACAAACAGGCAGTGACGGCAGTCCACATGTCGGATGCTCGCCCCGCAATATCAAATGTACATATAAAATAAAACTGTACTAACATTGCATCCAGGCTATCTACCACGACAATCCACAACATCACAGCACATTCCTTAGACATCAACGTGAATGTCACGTTCGCAAATCCGTCTAAAAGGGCTATAGCAGTTAGACAGGATTTACCGATCAAATGCCATTCACGGTCAGATATAATGTAAATACTGTGAACTAACATGTTTAAAATTTTTGATCGATCAAATTTACCAAAGTGGGCCCTAAGCACTACTGTAGCACTCAAAGAAAATCTGGGCCCAAAAATAATATTCCCAAAACCCCATTTCACAGTCTAAGACCCACTGGAAAAAATTGGTGCAACAAGGGATCATTATGGCCGTGGAACCGCGGCCAATGCATGGGTTTGGCCGCGGTTCCGCGGTGGAACAGTCAATTCATGCCACCAAATTTTTCCAGAAGTCTTAGAAAACCCTGCTCGTAATTCTGCAATGTACCAAATATTTTTTTCGAGCCAAAACAAAAACGACAGAAAACTGATGCACTTGAAATCGGGTTTTCGGAAAATCCGTTCTATCGAACTTGTAAACACGTTAGAGAAAGCTAGACTAGGTTAATGGCGTGGATCTGATACCAATGTATGTGCACGGCGGCGCCCCGGCCGTCAATCCGACGCCGGAATGCGGAAACGAAACTTTTCTAAAAACTAGAAACCAGCACCACCGTGCACTAAAATCCCGGATCGGGCCATTAACCTAACTCTAGCAAACAAGAAAATGAGTAGAGAACTATACCGAGCGATCCGTGTCCTTCGGTCTTCGGCCTCCACTCCGATCTGCTCGCGGAATCTCCGGTCTTCATCTCCTCGTCGGAGCGGGCACCACATCGCCGGGTTCTTTTACGGGCTCCCACCTCTGGACCGAGGCAACTCGGGCACGAAGTTGGCGATTCGACGTGTCCAAGAATTACTGTAGGCTAAGTGTAGTATCCATTGTCTCAATGGGGTTATGAAGTTGCCATGGATGTGGAGGTGGAGAAAACAACTAAGGAACTTAGCTAAGGAATTTTGGTGGCAAGAAAATGAGATGAATGATGTATATTTTTCCTTCACCAAAATGAACCATCTCCAACTCCCCAAGAGTGTGGCCGGCCAAAAGAATGAGGAGGAGAGAAAAAGAACAAGGGGGGTGAGTGTAGGAAAGGAAATGGTGACCACACCCCAAAAGCAAGCCTCACTTCAATAATCCAAATCAATCCCTTCATAAACCATCACCATTAATGCAAGTCATCATCAAAGAAGAAAAGCAAAGATGCTTAAACCATCATAATCCCTCAAATGCAAGAAACCCCCTCCACAAAGCTAATTTGCAAATTTGCAAATTAGCCCCTCCCATCAGAAAAATCCGGCCGTGAAGGAATAAAGGAAAACTGGCCGGAACGGAATACAAACTGGCAACTTCAGAAAACTGATCCCGTAATAAATTACAGGAAAACCCCGCGACTGTATATACATATCCGTATTTGTATTCCCACTGAATAGAAATGCAAAGAGACAAAATCTACACTGTATAATACTAGGATCCGACTTAAACCAAAGCCCGCTAGTATTATCCGTCCGATCATGATCCGTGCAATACCGCACGTATAAGATCGAACCCTGCCATATCTCCATACGGCCTCTACAGCGTTTCGCCCGAAACTTGAGTAACTGTGTGTGGGGGACTCTAAAGACTCGTCAATACTATGGCTGTGGATTTAACCACTAGCACGTTAGAGGTATCAGCCATACGTAACGGGCTACCAGCTATTGACCAAAAGGGACGTCGGTGAGCGAACTCATCCTGACACCCTACTGAGCCTGTCAGTGACAATATCCGTACAGTCCGGTCCGTTCGTCTATGAGCATCTCATGGCGGGCCTGGGGGGTTGGTAAAAGTCAGACCCCCAAAAGCGGTACAAGTTGTGTCGGAGTGTAGCCCAGAACACCTTGACATACTACTGGAATACCTACCAGTAAATCTTCTGCCTTGGCCAAGGACTTCGTGTAATGGCTCTCCTAGACACAGCGCGACCTCACCCCCAATACCGGGAGAGACGAACCCCTGCAGATCCGCACACTGCCTCCATATGGCTCAGGACTGTACCCAACTAAAACCTGTTTGCACGTCTCCTTTGAGCGTGATAGGGTAGTAATCAAAGTACAGTGGGAACTCACACGAGACAAATGACTATCTCAGGTCGATGAACTAACCTGTACACATGTCACCAGGGAACTGCTATCTGACGTCAGGTATAAGACCAACTAGCATGTTCCCGGCGAGTCCTGTCCGGTGTACTCATAACCCAATGAGCACCTGTATACATCTTAGGTGAACCAACTAACATCAGTGGCTTGTGAGACCGGCCACCGCCCCTCATCGGGGTCTCGACTGTATACACTAGTCTACTCTGGAGTATCGATGCCCTGTCTCAAAACTCCTACGACTAGGGACCTTTTAAGGATTTGCTTATAGACCCTAGCTCCCACGTATATGATCGCCCTCATACTGCTGGCAGTCAAGCAAGAATCGTAGGGGCTCTATCAACATGCAATAGTGACCTGTAAGGTCACCTAAAGCAGCACACGATGATAAAGATAAACCAGATAGCATACTATCATCTTGAGTAAGATGTCCTACCGGCATAGGTCCTCCCTCAATCATTGCAATCACGTGCCTGTGATCCAATAATTGACTCTGAGGGCCATATATCCAACAACATATGGTACATTCATGCTTGCGTATATACCACTTGTACACCCATATTGGCACATATACATATTGTATATTCATGCTTGCGTATATACCACTTGTACACCCATACTAGCATATATACATATTGTACACTCATGCTTGCGTATATACCACTTGTACATCCATATTGGCACATATACATATTGTACACTCATGCTTGCGTATATACCACTTGTACACCAATATTGGCATATATACATATTGTACACTCATGCTTGCGTATATACCACTTGTACATCCATATTGGCACATATACATATTGTACACTCATGCTTGCGTAGATACCACTTGTACATCCATATTGGCACATATACATATTGTACACTCATACTTGTGTACATACCACTTGTAAATCCATACCTACATACATTCTTATTGCACATATATAGATGACGTTGGCTTTGGTTTTGGAGAATTGGGGACCACATGAAATATTTTCCAAACTGGATCCATTTAAAAGAGCGGTTTTCCCCTAATATGTCATATCACTATTCCATATTTGTATGATATTTACATTTTCATCATATGTCGCATACATTATGCTTTATGATTTTACGCATTGAGATATGTTGTTTTCATGAGATTTCTGGATTTTAAGAACCGTGGTATTATTTAAAAAAGCATGCACTATTTTGGAAAATCCGGTTTCTCTTGATATGATTTTTAGTGCGTCCACTATGAGTTTCCTCGGTTCTGAGAGCTTTTGTGAGAATACCCGATTCGAGGAGTGGTAGGCACCGTCTGCGGGTACATTGTGGACCCGTTATGGTACCCCGGGGCAAGAAGACTGTTATTAGATAGACGGTGAGCCCAGCAGAAGGACTACTACCTATCATTGATAGTATGGAGCCTGGCGAATATCCGGAGGATACAGTCTGACATGATATATATATTGAGGGCCGATCTGGTATGCGGCGCCTGAGAGATGAGGATTTGCGTGTCGATGCTAGACATGAGTATTTCATGATATTTTGAGTGCCGATGTTGGGCACTCCTGTTCCATGAGATTTATAGGATTGTGGGCCGGATAGAGTGACGGCGCTTGAGTTATTGGGATTTTGGGGGTGTTTTTGGTAGACACCAGGGTTTTCCAAGATGATGATTCGTGTAGATGATATTTTATCCCATGCTCAGCATTCATTGTTATGCATTGCATCATGTAGTCGTAGTACCTGATAGAGTACTTTGCATGATTGTTGCATACCCAGTTCGTCATATAGATGTTATCAGATTGCACATGTTATGCATGATTATTGCGTACCCAGTTCATCTTATAGATGTTATCAGATTTCACATGTTAGAGTATCGCAGTACTTGTATACTTGCGATTACCTTTATATGTTATTTACTATTTACGAGTTGGCAACTCACCCCTGTTGTGCCACAGTGTTGTAGGTTGACCCTCAGAGTAGTTGCGGCAGGGCTACCTCTTTGTATCTTTTTGCTACGGATACCATTGCAGTTGACGTGTGAGACGTTTTGCTTATAGGTGGGTTTTGCAGTATCCATCTATTTTCCATTTGTACACTCTATTGTATCTAGTACTCTCCATCTACCATTTCTTGTATTGACTTAGAGACCAGTTGTGAGGACGATGTATATTATTTTGTACTCTGGACGTCGAGCTCGTGCGGGCCGACTTTATTTATGCAGTTTTATCTTTTATGCTGTTTTTCACTCATATTGTTCATTTCTTCGCTACGGCGTCGTATACTATTCTTGTGGTGGTTGTTTCCGCCATTGGGTGTGATTGCTCCCGTTTGGGGATGCTTTATCTTTTATATGCTTTTTACTTTTATCATGTGTTGTACCCGTTTTCGGGGCTAGTTTTTACAAAGGAGGTGCTGCCGAAATTTTTAAGAAAATAACCTAAACTTTATAGATTTTTACTCAAGGTTTTCTAAATATTTTAAACCAATGTTTTCATCACTTACTACTTTTAATGGTTTGATTTCTGGGTTTCGGCTTACTTGATCGCGTTACGCCGGTAGACGTTACGTGGTTAAGTGCCGGTCACGGGCCGAACTTTGGGTCGTGACATGAAGGGATCTCGGCTCTTTTCTCATCGAATGAGGTGCAAGATATTTCACAAATACCACTATGCAAAGCAAAAAACTATAGAAGCAATCAAAAGACAAACCGAGTGGGTTGTAGCATCTGCTAGTTTCGCTAAAGTGGTCACTTTCGGTGAAGAGATCTCGGATCTTTCCTTATCGAATAAGGTGCTAGATATTCTACAAGGAATACCGCTATGTAAAGCAAGAACTAGAGCTACCAGTTTTTAAAACAAGTTTCTACAACATCTTTAGGTTTCTTTTTCTTTCATTAATCTCACTAATGAATTCCCATTATTTATGCTTTCTAAGTATCACAGAAGAAATGAAAGCGGCAATAGTAATTATATATCATATATATAATATAGGCATTCGTCTCAGAACATATCAAGTCATCACATCACAGAATATCAGCAGCAAAAGAACATATATGAAATATTGGATATACTAGGAATTCCGTGTTTAATATCAAGCCAGTAATAAACACGGATTCCACGGTCGCGATGAATAGCCAAACCCACATCCCTAGACCCCTACGAGAGCGGCAAGCAACCCTACCAATTCTAGAGTTAGGAGACCCGGTCTCGACTCCTCGAGATGGTCTCCCACTGGACCCTAGAACCCGGTTACTTGTAGTCTATCCTAATACGGAAAAGTAAATAATATACATCAATGGTGACATCATCCTCAACCCGGAAGTGCACCAATAAAAGAATATTACATACAAGCTTTTACATGAATGAAAATGAAAAACTCTCATCTCACATAAAAAAAACCCGGCTATTCAGAACACGACGATCCAATATAACATATTACAGCAATACATAACATCACATATAGCACCGAAACCGACGATACACCGCATATTACACTTACGGTCGCAGAAAAGAAAGTGAAAAACTACAACAGTTGGAATCCGCAACCACCTTAGACATCATAAACCCAATGTATCACATATTTTGGATTTCATGCCCCACAAATGAATTCCTTAGACATCACATGCCTAACAATTATAAACCCCGTATTTTAGTCTCGATATTGAAAACACTTTCCAATAACCTGTCGGGTAATTCAACAAGATTCCAGATAACCTGATCGAATGCTCGTCGGAAACTTTAGTAGACGGCCGCACCCCCGATGCCGTCGACGAAGTGCACTAAGGCGGAACACCGCGGCCGCGAGCACCCGAACGGATGCTTTTGGCGACGGGGTTCGCCTACAGTTACTTGGTCGGGGCTTTGGGGCATGGCTATCTAGTAAGTTTACTCGGCGAGTATCCGCGTACGCTACGTAATTGCGACGGACTTTTGATCAGCATCATAATCCCATGGCAACCGATCAAATGAGACTAAACTGCCAGATATATAAAATTCAAACTTGTTATCTCATAACTATTTGTGTATTCCAAATATTGTATCACAATCAAAAAGACGATGTTAAACGTTTCGATCAAATCAACAAACACCCTCATCTCCCTAAGAACTTAACACTTGAGCAAAGTTGAAATACCCAAAACGTACCACAGTACCTATGGACCAGCCGTAAAAGGGTCAACTAATGCCCCACCTATGGTACCGCGGAACTACGGAAAACCCTAGGGTTCGATCACGGTTCCGTGGGCATAGAATCGAGTTAAGGTTCTTGTTCTTCTAGAGGGTCCATAGACTTACTTGCACGACCATTGAATATACTCAACTTAGAAAATTCCAACTCTTGGAAAACTTCAGAGGGGATCATGAGGTAGTGTTTGAAGATTGTTCGAAGTGTTAAACATCATCTAGGTTACCATTACAATGTTAAAAAATACGACTACAAAACACTCTGTATTAGTCCTATGGCAAAATTTACATCACATTAAATTTTGGACTAAACAGACAATACCTAAAACCCCAATTTCTACAGAACAATGCACAGAAGAAATTTGAGATGAAAAGGAGCCTCAGGGACCGGCCTCCTCGGTATTGATGAGGATGTGCTAGGGTGAAATCTGAGCAATGGGTCCCAAATTTCTTCTGTGCTCTACATATATCACATACATGCTTCTGCAGTTGCAAGAATAATTTTTGCAGACCTTTGTAAATTCAACAGAGAGCAAAAAAGCAGGGTTGGAGAAATCGTATTTTACGGAGTTGTTTCGGTTTTGTATTAATCTAACATCGTCTAAGTTTCTAGTTTGGCTCTGATACCACTGTAGGGTTTCCTTAGCACCATGCCTAGGGTTTGCAAGTATCAAACATGCCACAACAAAAAATTTAGGAGGTGCTAAGCAAACATCCTAGGAATCATACTAGAAAACTAGGGTAACAAAACTTTGTAATCAAACATTACAAAAGAAGTGAATAAGAAATACAACCTTTGTAGATCGGTCCTTCACTTCTAACGCTCCGTGTAGTCGTCCCTTCGCTCCAAGCATCGATCTCCCGGACTCAAGATGGACTTCACGAAGCGTAGTAAGCAAGCATGCTTGGTGTCTTCGAACCCGAAGATGATCTACGTCGAGAAAACACAAGCACAAGCTACCTCTTCACTAATTGGTAGATTAGTGAAGAGAACACCCTAAACTAAATGGCAAGTAGTAGAGGATGGTGAAGTAGGAATTTTGCTCACTTTGGATTTGATTTTCTCACTTGGATTCATCATCTCTCAAAACCCTAGAGAGCTTGAAGAGATGATGAAGAAGAAGAAGATGAAATTAACAAGAGAATAAATGAGGTTAGAAATGCAACCATAGGTGAGTTAGTGTCATACACTAACCCTTGTAGAGACTTAACCATGGGTAAATGATAGTGGTTAGGTTTACAAATAGCTTAAGTAAAACAAATGTGGCGGACTAAGTCAATGGTTAGTGAAGCTTCTAGCCATGAGATAATTCCATCCAAATTTTAATTACTTATGATAAATAAAAACCTAATTCTATCATGGTCATGGTGTGAGTCTCATACACACAAGTTGCATATATAACCTAGCATGATACATAATATATATCACATATATATAGTGTATAAACAAGTGAGAAAAAGAAATGGTCAAGTGAGCAATATTAGTTTATGTAAATTCATATATCAAATATATGTATACATTAAATCATTAAATCAATACTTGATTTAATGATCCGGCTATATCACATATAACCGACTAATATTAATAATATCAACTTACCAAATCAACACTTGATTCGATAACCCGGCTATATCACATATACCCGGCCGATATCACATATCGCGAGAAGACAATACGGTATCATATACTCGTATCAATCTCAGTCCCGCACATATCACATATGTGCTCCTACTTCGTTTCGCCTGAGCCAGGAAACCTCTGTGTAGGACTCTAAAGACTCGTCAATACGCCGACAGTAGGTGGTGATCATATCAGTCACCCACAAGCCGCAAGCGGTCTTCTAAACGTAACGGCCACCCCGGTATTTAGCGATCAGAAGATCAAAAAGCAAGCCTGCTCACACTCCTGCGAATCCAATCAGTAACACTACCGTACAGTCCGGTCTTTTCGTCTGATATGTCGCATATCACAGCCTGGGGTGGTATAACGTTAGACCCCAATAGCTTTATAAGTCATGCCGATGCAAGGTCCATAACGGTTCGAGAAACTACTGATAACACTTACCAGTAAATCACAGCAACCCTGGCCAGGGATTTCCTGTTATGGCCAATCGAGCATAGCGCAACATCAACTCCCAATACCGGGAGAGAAGAAACCCCTCCTATCGCTCATTGCCTCCAGGTGACTCGGGACTATACCCAAAAACCACTTTTTTGGTCGATCTCTTGACCGTGGTATGGTGGAAATCAAAGCACAGTGGGAATCACGCAAGACTCTATGACGATCTCGGGTCTACAGACTAACCTGTACCAGTGTCACCAGAGAACTGCTATCCGACTATAGGTATAATACCATCTAGGAGTTCTCGACAAGCCCGTTCAGTATACCCTGACTCCACTGAGCACCCGTATACCTTCTCTGATGTCAAACACCAATGGATATGGGATCATCCATCGCCCATCATATTGGTCGAGAAGCGTATACGCTAGTCTACTCTGGAGTATCGATGTCCTGTCTCGATACTCCCTCGACTAGGAACAATTATAGGGTGTACTTATGGACTACCCTTGGCCCCACTAGTATGATCTCCATCATAGTCCTGGGAGTCAAGTACACATCCTAAGGGCTTTATCAACATGTGAGAGAGAGAGAGACAATAAGTGTACATGTTAAGATAAAGTGCAACCAGATAGCATATTATCATGTCGAGCAAGAAAGTCTTCCCTATATATGTCCAAGCATCCACTACAATATACATAACATGTATAGTAATGGCCTCTAGGGAATAGATATAACTAACACTCTCTATATATATCCAAGCATCCACTATACTATACATCATATGTACAATAATGGCCTTTTGGGCATACATACAACTAATTGCTGGATATTCATCAAGGAATACCACTATGCAAAGTAAGAACTAGAGAAGCAATCAAAAGACAAAACCGAGTGGGTTGTAGCATTTTCTAGTTTCGCTAAAGAGGTCACTCACAGTGAAGAGATCTCGGCTCTTTCCTCATCGAATGAGGTGCCGGATATTCATCAAGGAATACCACTATGCAAAGCAAAAACTAGAGCTGCCCTTTTTGAAATCTACAACATTTTTAGGTTTCTTTCCTTTTCATTAATCTCATTAATGAAGTCCCGTCATTTATGCTTCCTAAGCATCACAGATATAGAAACGAAAATACAACGTACGCTTATGCCATCCGCATTCGCCACGGGGTCCCGTCATGCACCGTTAAGTTTGATAACTAACGGCAGAGCGGGGGCAGGACTAGCGTGGATGCAAAACATATGAAACGTTTATTATATATCATATATATAATATAAAGCATTCGTCTCACACAGTTATATGATCTCATCACAGAACATTGCAGCAGAAGTCAACATAAATATTGGATACACTAGAAGGTCCATGTTTTAAATTAAGCCAGTAAAAAACACGGATTCCACAGTCGTGATGAATAGCCAGTAAATATTGGATATACTAGACTCCTACGATAGTGGCAAGCAACCCTACCAATTCTAGAGTTAGGAGACCCGGTCTTGACTCCTCGAGATGGTCTCCCACTGGACTCTAGAACCCGGTTACTTATGCTCCCTTCCTTGGGTGTATCCTTATGCGGAAAAGTAAATAATATACATCAATGGTGACATCATCCTCAACCCGGAAGTGTCCCCATAAAAGAATATTACATACAATTTTTTACATGAATGAAAATGAAAAAACTCTTATCTCACGCAAAAACCCCCAGCTATTCAAACACGACGATCCAATATAATATATCACAGCAACACATAACATCACATGTCATCAACGTAAGTAAATATGCGTATCCCAATTGTCATTGACGTATAGCAACGAAACCAGTGATACACCACATATTACATTTACGGTCGTAGGAAATAAAGTGAACACTACAACAATTGGAATCCACAACCACCTTAGACATCATAAACCCGAAATATCACATACTTCGGATTTCATGCCTAACCGTATAAATTCCTTAGACATCATAAACCCAAAATATCTCATATTCCGAATTTCATGCCTAACGTTATAAACCCAGCATTTTAGTCTCAAATTGAAAACACTTTTCAATATCTAGTCGGGCAATTCAACAAGATTCCCAAAGAATGATCGAATGCTCTCAGAAAAATTAGTAGACGGCTGCACCCCCGATTCCATCGACGAAGTGCACTTAGGCGGAACACCATGACCGCGAGCACCTTAACGGATTCTTTTGGCTATGGGGTTCTCCTACAGTCACTTGGTGATGGCTATGGGGCGGGACAATCCAGTAGTGTTACCCGAAGAGCGTTCACGTACAATACAAGATTGCGACAGAGTTTTGATCGAATCAAAACCCCGCGGCAACCGATCAAAAGAGACTACATTTCTAGATTTACAAAACACTAATTAGTTTTCACAAAACTAATTATTGTGGATTTCAAATATTGTATCACAAATCACAGATATCTAGACGATGTTAAACATTTCGATTGATTTATCAGACACCCAAAATTCCCAGAGACCTCAACTCTTGAGTCACTGTTAAAAATACCCAAACAGTGCCCCAAGCACCTACGGACCCACATAAGAAGGTACGCTCCCTGACTCACCAACGGCGCAATGAAACCGCCGCCAAAGGCATGCTTTGGCCGTGCTTCCGTGGTCGTTTGGTCGAGTTGGGCTGTCGTTTTTCTTGTGGGTCCATAGAAAACCCTGCATAATTTTCTGAATATTTTTAATAAGAAAAATTCCAACTTTTGGAAAAATTTCCAGAGAATGGGATTTTTTGGTTTCAAAAAGTCGATCGAACACTTTAACTTCGCCTAGACTACTCCTAATGCTCTAGCATGGCTCTGATACCACTGCTGGGTTCGCTTAGCACCCGGACACGGTTTCGGTAAGCATCAAGTATGCGATTTTAAATTTTAGGGTGCCGAGCAAGCACAAACCAAGGATTTAACTAGGGAATTAGGGTACAACTAAGCAAGTAAACAATTTTACTCTAAGTGAATAAGGAATACAACCTTTGTAGACCGGTCCTTCACTTCTAAAACTCCATGAAGTAGTCCCTTAGCTCTAAGTAGTGGTCTGCCGGACTCTCGTTAGGCTCCACTAGGCGAAAGGAATGAGCTTGCTTAAAGATCATCGAGGCCGAAGATGATCTACGTCGAGGAATCTCCAACTCAAGCTACCTCTTCACTAATTGAGAATTAGTGAAAGAAACAACCTATACTAAATGGCTAGTTTGGTATAGATTGGTGAAGTAGGAATTTTGCTCACTTTAGAATTAATTTTCTCTTTTTCTTTTTCTTCTCACTTGAAAGCTAGAGAGCAAGGAAGGAGATGAAGAAGAAACTCAAGTGATCAAGTGTGAACCATGGGTGAGAAAATATCTCATATAAACTCATGTAGAGACTTAATCAAGGCTAAAGATAATGGTTATGTTAAAAAATATCTAGAGTAAAACAAAATTAGGGGACTAAGTCAATGTTTCCACAAGCTTCTACAAGTATCTTAAACAAAGCCATTTTCCACCTAATTTTGTTTATTCCCAAAATAAATAATCATCCTAATTATCTTAAGTATGGTATGAGTCTCATACACCCATCTGCAATGTATCATCAAGCAAGACACATAATAAATACATTAACATATATCATACATATATTAAATATATAAGTAGAAAAGTAATTTTTAAGTGAGCTAATATTAGTTAATATATATTAATGTATCAAATATATAATTATATTAAATTATTAAATCAACGCTTGATTTAACAATCCGGCTATATCACATATAACCGACTAATATCATTTATATCAACTTATCGAATCAACACCTGATTCAATATCCTGGCTATATCTCATATAACCGACTGATATCATATATCGCGAGATTATTATACGGTATCACATACATGTATTAATCTCGTTCCCGCACATATCATATATGTGCCCTACTTCGTTTCGCTTGAGCCAGGAATCCTCTCTGTAGGACTCTAAAAACTCGTCAATACGCTAGCAGTAGGTGATGATCATATCAGTCACCCAAAAGCCGTCAACGGTACTAGATGGATGTAATGGCTACCTAGGTATTGAGCGATCAGAAGATGAACAAGCAATCTTGTACATACTCCTATGAATCTAATGAGTAACACTACCGTACAGTCCGGTCTCTTCGTCTGATATGTCGCATATCGAGTCTGGGGCGGTAAACGTCAGACCCCAATAACTTGATAAGTCGTGCCGATGTGAGGCTCATAACGGGTCGAGAAACCACTGATAACACTTACCAATAAATCTCAGTTTCCGCTCTGGCCAGGGACTTCCTATTATGGCCAATCGAGCACAGCGCAAAAACAACCTCCAATACCGGGAGAGACGAAACCTCTCCTATCGCTCATTGCCTCCATGTGACTCGGGACTGTACCCAAAAACCACCATTTTGCTCACCATCACAACACCTGTGAGGAGGCAGAAGTAGGAAACAATAATTTTTGAGCATGCAACATCGACTTTTACTCTCGGATATTATACTAAACCATAACTAGTACCATATCTAGGAGTTTATAGCTACTATGATAGGGGTTATACCTTCGGGAACCGGTCCTTTGGGTCTTATTTTTGCTGCGACTCTGAGCTCCTTGGATGCTTGAGATGATCTCGATCTTCGGTCACCTTTAGGACATAGATGATCCACCCGAGAGTTTTGGATCAAGCTTTAACCTCTTCTCAAGAGGTAACTAAGAAGTCAAGTGTGCTAAAAGTGACTACTTAGATGATGTAGAGAATATATAGTGGATTATTTGATCTCACAACCTATATTTCACAACCCATGTGAAGGATTAAGTTAGAGCTTGAGGGAGGAGATAATTTGGAAAGAGAATGTAAAAGATAGAATGATCTAGCATGAGGGCGAGAAAAGATATGGCTAAGGATTGAATTATTGAAGCATGGATTATTTTTCTCAAAAATAATCAACCATGCCTCAATAGTAAACCCAAATGAATATAATAATCCCAAGCCATACTTTCAACCATGCTTTGAATAAGTCTCCAAATTCCACCTCATATATTTATTTTCTATAAATGAAAATCCATATATATGAGATGTCTTCTTCTAGAAGCCATTATTGTACAATTACAAGAATGCCCCTCACAGTATACTGTATAAATTTACCGGTACTCGTATTCCGAAAAATACGAATACAATGAGATACCAATAATCCAATAATATAATACTGGTATCCGGATTAAACCAAAGCCTTCTAGTATTAACCTTCTGATCAATATTCGTGTAGCCAGCGCACGTATATGATCGAAAACCAGCCGTAACAACTTACAGCCTCTACATCATTTCGCCTGAACCAGGAAACCCTCTGTGTGGGACTCTAAACACTCGACAGTACGCTGGCAGTGGGTTTAACTACAAGCTCGTCAGAGGCACTAGCTGTGCGTAACGGCTACCCAGGTACATGTCGAAAAGGTGGCCGACGGGCGAACTCATCCCAACCCCAACGAGCCTGTAAGCAACACTTACCGTACAGTCCGGTCTCTTCGTCTGATATGTCGCATATGAAGTCTAGGGCTGGTAAACGTCAAACCCCAGTAACTTGATAAGTCATTCCGATGTATAGCTCATAACAATTCGAGAAACTACTGATAACTCTTATCAGTAAATCATAGCAACCCTGGCCAATGATTTGCAGTTTGTAACATTTCAAAAAAATAAAATATTATTTTTTCGGAATTTTTATAATTTAATATTATTTTATTGAATATTTTAATATTTTGGTATAGTTAAATACAGAAAAATTTGGAAAAATTATGGAAAATTCTAAAATAGGGTATTTTATGGAATTATGTCATTTTTAAGTTTTTATGATCAATTATATGCTAATTTAGCGCAAATCGCGATTAAGAATCGCTAGTCGGGTTTTTGGCATTTTGTGCAAAACATGCACATATCTTTTTCCTACACTTGTGTTACATTTTCTTATCATGGCTATTACTTTGGGTTCACTATTTGAATGAGAAGGTTTTGGAAAAAGAAAAGAAAAGGATTTGAATTTTAAATGGTAGTAGGTGGGTGAGAGAGAGAGAGAGAGGTGAGGGGGGTCATTTTACCATGGGACTCTCTTCTCTCTCCATTTTCTTCATCTTTTTCCCCTCCTCCTCCATCTTGAGCTGCTGCCCTCTCCCTCCACCACCTCCTCCACCTCACTTCACCGTCAAAACAACTTCAAAACCCCACTCCCTCTTCACAAAAAGGATGCTCAAGCCCTCAAGCAATCCTATGGACCAAGAAAGTTTGTGTTTTGGTGCTGTGGGAGGATTCATGAGTCTCTATTAAGGTAATCCCTTCACAATTTTTGTAGCATTTCAAGTGATTTAGCCTCTTTGAAAGTTTCGTGTCGTTTTGTCGAAGTTTTGTGCACCTTGGAAAACCCTAGAGAGGATTGGGGTAAATTTGAGTCGTGATGTGAAATGGAGCTCAGTAAAGGCTATACAAACAACTTAGTGCTAGATTTGAAATCCAAACCTGAAGCTTAAACCCAGAATACGGATTTAGTGAATCGATATCGGGAAAAACAGCAAATCTGGGAGTGTTTTTGGAGACCTGCTATCACCCGAGACACCTGAAAATAAAATTGATTTGACAGAGAGATGTGCAGGCACCTAGGAACCACCACACAAAACCCTAGCCCCTACCTCCTTCCCCAGGCCGCAGATTTAATCCTTCTGGCCGCAATTTGCGGCCAGAGCAGGAGGGTTTCGGCTCGTTTTTGGTACATGGCCCTATCTCCAGTAAACTTGACCCTTGGCATGTGCAATTTTGTCTGATTCTTTTTAGGGTAAAATATGGGTTGATTTTCATGGGTTGGCGCATGATTTACGAGTTGTTTTATCATGGATTTTGGTATTCGGTGATTCGTTTCTGTCGGGTGGCATTTGGACGTCAACGACAAGTGGATATTGGTCGTGTTTGCATGCGAGACTATAGGTTTTTACCTATGCGAGTAGCGTGTGCTGTTTTGGTTTTCTGATGTGATTTTCATGTGCTTTAGCGTTTTGATATCCTTGTAGGTACCCCACGTGACGTCGAGGCGTTGAAGATAAAGATGGCGACATCGGCGTCGGCACACAAGAAGCAAGGTGAATAGATCATATCTATGGGGGAAGTCGGGTGGATGGCGTATAACACCCCCACAGTCCGATATTGGTATTGTACATATATACTGTTTATGATAGCTTTTTATGTGTCGTGGACATGTGAGTTATGCGTACTATGGTTTAGATTAGGGTTAGAAGTGAACTAGTGAAATTCCTAGTTGCGAACCCTAGAATAAGTTTACACCTACACGCACACACATACTTATTGCTATACTTATACCGTGATGATAAGGATAGTGGATGATATGTGGAGACGAGTCGATGATATTGGGCATAGTGCCGGGATATCGGTGATATGATGAGATTCGTATTTGGGATACGATACGAAATTTTAGCGGGACTTTGGGCGTGTGTTTTACACGCGCGCTTATATTTGTTTAGATGGTATCGATTGTACTAGACTTAGATCAGTACCCCAGATTATGAGAGATGATGATAAGGATACCAGATAATTGATGAGGTGAATATGATATTGACCCGTACCCAGTTATTGGGATGCCGTACGACGATTTACCTCGCGAGCTTTGTATTGATCATAGATCTGCACTCATGACTCGAGGATGTCATATGATATACTGTATCGTACGCGATACTATTGAGGCGGGATCACAGACTATTATATTTATATTTATATATATCGACCCAGATTTAGGTGGTTTCCATACCCCTCCCGATTGACTTGATAGTTAGATGTAGATTACATAGTAGACATTAGACTAGACCCGAGTCATACCTATTTCAAAAACTAACGAATCGGGAGTATTTCAAAGATAGGCAAAAAGAACTCTACGGACATTTTCAAAGACGCATCTTTTCTTAAAAATACCGTAGCCCTTATTTTACCAAAAACCCCGATTCGCCTTATTTCAAATGACACAACTGCATGACATATACATATGGATGTAGATTATTTACTGTTGCGTTGATTATTCGATTTCCGCATTTTCTTGCTACTCGCATCGCTTGCATGTGTAAATGAGTTTATTGCTATATAAAAACTATGCTGTTAGGACACCGGCACCATTATCGATGATGCGTATCTTCCACGTATACTACTTGTCGGCTCACACACTTCATCATCGATAATTGCCATGTCACTAAACTGTAGTACTGTTGCATTCAGGATATGACCCTTGCATGGCATACTTGTGTACCTATATACTGTATATTCATACGTATTCGCACATACATAAGTGATTCTGGCATTGATTAGAGATTTGGGAACCGCAAGGTACTCTTTAAAACTGATTCCTTTAAAAGAGCGGTTTCCCCCAATATATGCATATTACTATTCCATGTTTCATGATATATTGATATGCTTGCATTTCTTTTACATGTCACATACATCATGCTTTTTGACTATACGCATTGAGATATGTTGTTTCCATGATATTTCTGGATTTGGGAACCGTGGGAATTTCAAAGAGAGTACGTAATTGTTTTAAAAACCCGGTTACCTTTGATATGATATTTCAGTGCGTCCACCATGTGTTTTCTCGATGCTGAGAGCGACAAGTGAAACCCGATTCGAGGAGGCGGATGAGGCCGATTGCGGGTACATGGTGGACCCGGTATGGTTCCCCAGGGCAAGGAATGTTTTTTGTGGAGCAGACGATGAGCATAGCAGGGTGGAAAGTACCTACCGGTGATTGGTTGGATCTGGCGGTGATCCGGAGGATACTGACCAGTGTTTATAGATGGATATGGGCCGACCCGTGCTGCCGTGGCCGAGGGCCGATACCGCAGACGGAGCCCGATATATGAGGATTACGTTTCGATGCTAGGCACAGGTTTTCATGATGTTTTCGAGTGTCGATGATAGGTACTCAGGTTCCATGATTTTGATTATATCCTCATATTTCCATGCATATGCTTTACGATGTTTACATGCATGGTTCTTATTGTCATTGGGTGACACGTGGACGGGATCCACATACATACAGACCTAGATTACATTGATCATACCTCTTATGTATATATAACAATGGATGAGGATGCTGTTATATATGCCCTTACACCAATATTAGTGGAATGGGACGCTAATATATGTGTATTGATATCAATTTAGATACTTCATCATACTTATTCATGCAGACATACCTCATACTTATGATATGTTATTACCTGAGGTGATTGATGAGTGATTCAGCGTGCTTGCGCTTTCTAAAAGATAGATCAAAAATATTTGTAACCGCAATCAGAAACGGCGTCGCTTTGCAGCTAGCCGGTGAGTACGGGTCGGTCCACAGAGATGTTGTGAATCTCCAATTCGTTCTTACGAGTTAATTCCGAAGGGTGTTCGGAGTTGTTATTAAATCTAAAAATCTAAATTATCCTAGGGCAATTATCTAGATATAAATCTTGCTAGGGTTAGGTTTAGGAATGGTTTGGAAATGTAAATAAATCTCAATGCTTTCTATACCCAGATTAGGATCTAAGAGGAGTTATGGTAATTATCAATAAAGGGGATTAGATCTATTCGGGAAGGTGTTCCTTCCTCTAGGTTCTTGTCCTTCCTTTAGAGATCCTTACCCTAACCTCC
Source organism: Agapanthus africanus (assembly GCA_030015575.1). Classification (NCBI taxonomy): domain Eukaryota; kingdom Viridiplantae; phylum Streptophyta; class Magnoliopsida; order Asparagales; family Amaryllidaceae; genus Agapanthus; species Agapanthus africanus. The sequence continues at coordinate 512,184,220 of JASDDO010000024.1, read as the reverse complement.
ATGGAAAACACGCGCAACTGAGCCTTTATACTACGGTATCACCGCTACCTCGAGGGATAGGGTGCCGTAGGGCGCGGTGTGTGCGTGTATGCATGAAGTCCTATAGATTCTATGTGATGGGTAAGAAAGGGATGAGAGATCTCATCTCTCAAAAGCCTTTCCCAAAGCTAACATCTAAGGCAAGGAATTGAAATCTAAACTAGAACAATTAAATAAAACTACTTACAGATGGCTCTCTCTCCAAACATCAACGCAGGGTTGTCAGATCTGGATTCATGAATTGAAAAGAGGCACCGATGCTCTCCAAAAAGGATTTCTGAATTTTATTAATGAAGGGAGGCATAAAGAATTACAATCTGTAGAGTTCCTATTTATTGAGAATAGGAAACCCTAGGGTTACATTTGATCCGCATGTTTATAATTACAAAAATAGCCCTAGAAAGACCGGTCAAAGACATAAAGAATTATAGTAAAAAATTTATTCCATACAGGCTCCATACTACCGCGGAACCGCGGCCTGGGTAGGCTTTGGGCCGCGGTTCCGTGGCCCAATAGTGAGATCACTGCTTGAGTTTTCTTCATATGGCTCTAGGCTTTTTGGGCTTCTTGTATCTTTGGTAATTTTCTCAAATATGCTTCCAGGTTTCTTCCAGATATTCCAGTGAATACTTGTATTAGACTTTTAACCGTTCACTGACATCTTAGACCTTGCGCTGCCTTGTACATTGTGAACTTTATCTTTCATGTCGGCTTGATCAAGGTCCTTCTATTTGTTGGTCAAAAGTCCCTTTTTACATCGTCTTTTGTCTTTTTCACTGTTTTCTGTCCAAGAACCTGTAACCTGTAACATGTAGCAGACATGCGTCAAAAGCACCCGTTTATTTATAAAAAGAATAAAAATGGGGAATATAATAATACAATATTATGGTGTAAACAAATACCCCCAAACTTATCTTTTGCTCGTCCTCGAGCAAACTTATTTTTTTATTCACTAAAATCCTAACCACACTTTCGCAGGGAAACGCGATTGCACTGAGCACGTGCAACAAGCCGTTAAACCTCTAGGTGTCCCTAGTAGAAGGAGTGTTGTCTCCTGAGGGTTTTCAGCGGATTACACCCACAAAATCCTATCAACTCGGCCCATTGACTTTTGTTTTCCAATTAAATTTTCTAACAAGGAATTCTATTACCTTTTGACTCGCAAATTATCCACCCATATTCTTCACACTTCCTCATTATTTAACTTAAAATTATATATGTTATGTAGACCTACTTAGCTTTCGGCATTTCTTATGTTTTTCTTCTAGGGTTCCATCTCCACTTAGCAATTTCTATCAACTCTACTAAAGATACAAGTTCTAATCTTCATTCCTCTCTCTTATCTAAATTCCAATCACATATCCCCACGTGTGTGTATAAGTCACCCATACACTTGAAAATTCAAATCAAGCAATCATACTCTCGTCCGTTGTCCAAAGCACTTCTTAATTGGTGAATTTTTAAATGAAATTTGCTTACATATCCTTCATGCGACCGTTAATACTTCTTGAGGTACCAACAATCAATTACAAGATACGTTAGCACTTTAAAGCATACTTCCTAGTTTTGCAACACCAAAGGCTTTAGCAGTGACTCCCAAACCAGTTGGTCTAAGGCACTAGGTGATGAAGCACCCTCGCTAAATATTTTTCTATTTTTTTTACAGCCTTAAGTAATCACAAAAACCAGTGTCCATTTTTTTCTTTATTCACTTTTTTTCTTTTATTTTCATTGTACCAAGGACTTTAGACAAGAGCATTTCAAGGTCTCTTCTACTATTCCAATTTTCAAGGTGCGTGATTGTGCAAATTGTAGGGTATACATTTTCAGAATTTAGACTTAAGCTAGGAATTATTTTTCAAACTTATACTCTAATAAGAACATCAATGCTCTTCCCTCATTTCGACTTAGCCCAAGAAGTCAACCCAAAATTTGCCTATTTCTAAATAAACTACAAGGCATATACTTTCTACCGTTAAACTTTAAGGAAGGTTATTTTTAGGGTTTTTAATTTACTAAGTCTAAGATCTAGTTATTCCTAACCAGTTAATCTATTAGTCAAACTCAAGTCAATTAGCCAAAATTGAATACAATTATTTTTATAATTTTTGAAATTTTCCAATTTTTTTGGGTTTTCAAATAAGTATGCAAATGCAAAAATATATACAAATGAATGCGAAGGAAGAAAACGTACCGAGCATACCCCCAAACTTGTACTTGACAGTGTCCTCACTGGCATACTAAACCAAGAGGGTCAAAATGTCGGCATACCCCTGTTTATTTATTTACAATTTCTTTTATTTTATTGTTTTGAGATTTTTTTTGTTATTTTATTTTTATAGAAAAAGAAAACATATATATATATATATACATATATACAACGGTTCCCCCCAAACTTAAGCTTGGCCTTACACAAGCCAAATGTTAGCACCAACCATTCAAAAATCTTATCATGGTAAAGGTATAGTCGGTGCAAGAATGGGATGGAGATGAAAGAAATGAGAAACACGCGAGACCGTGTGGAAAGAAGAATGGCAGAATATAGTCTCGGTGGGGGAGAAGAAGGGCAGAAAGGAGAAAGAAGAGTCACGCGATCTTGAGGGTGTAAATCGAGTGAATAAATTAGCGCAATTTGTGATGACCGATGTGTTAAAAGCGATTGCGCTAGCCTATCAACCCGTCGTGAAATGGGGTCAAATCCCTCAAGATTCGCAACAAAACATGGGTACGCCGAACTTGGTATAGGAGATGAAAGCGTAACGGTCATTTGTTCGGTCGGAACAATGGGAAAGACGAAAGGGAGTGAATTAGGGATGGTATCTTTCTCACCGTAGTAAACTGTTTCGAACTTGAAAGATTCCATTAATGGTTTGAAACTACTATAATCAACCGAGTTTGATGGCTCATCTGAAAATGTAAAGGACTCAAACTCGGGCGGTGAGTCATCAACATCGTCCAAAAAAGTGAAACACTCGTAGGTGTTATCGTCTGTGAGACTTGTGTCAGATTCAAAGGAAAAGGTTTCAAGCTCACAGTCTTCAAACGGGGTCGGAACGATGGGAAGGAGGGAGGGTGATATAGCAGTCAAAGGTTCAGGAGGATGAATTGGAAAATCAGACAGATCAAATAAAAATGATTCAACCTCAATATTATCCTCAATACTATCCTTAATATTTAACACATCCATGCCATTATCATCAAATTCAAGACGCATATTAGATTCGGGAGAAACCTTTAATAACTCGGGATGATGATTTGAACATAAAATCTCAATTAAATCGACAGGTTCATCATCCGAAATATTCCCGGCGTCTATATCCTCAATCAAGTGAAAATGAATTTTCTTGGACACCTCATCAAAAGCATGGATATTTATCGATTTAGGTTCTAGATGGGAGGTGTAAAGATCGAAAGGATTTTGTGCGGTTTCACTCGAAAGGGGTTCCTCACAATTTGGCAAATCAAACACTACAAAATCACACAACTCGTTTTTATTTTCAACAGGTGAACTATTTAGGGCAATCGATGGAAAACAGGAGTTGTGGGCTTCAATTGGGTAAGGGTAGGTTTGATTCGCACTCTGTCCAACTGCCGCCTCAAACATTGAAAAATTTGGAGCTAGCGGGACACTAGCTACCGGTTCACTCGGTTGCATAAGGACGGCCATGGATGCTTCCACATTCCTCACCATTTTGTTTGTTGCAGCAATATAAGCCTCCAACGACTCTTCCAAACTAGACTTGGGTGGTGAAGGGGTTCGGTAAAAGATTCAAAATTGGTTGGATATGTGAAATTCCCTAATGGCTGTGTAGAAACAGTGTCTAGTGAATGTGGGAAAGTTGGGTATGACTGGTAGGAAGTGGGTGATTGGACAGGGGTAGGGTCAACATATGGATAAAAAGGTGAATAGTCGTGTTGATCCCTAGAACTGGATGAGTGGAGAGGGGTGAAAGATCGACTACGAGATTGAGCAATATGCTCAGCAATGGACATCGGCTTAGGAGTGATAGAAGGACTTGAAGAAGTGGTATCAACATATGTAGGTGGTAAAGGTTGACTTGGTTGACACAAAGTGGGTTGAAAAGTCAAACTATTTCTCCTAGACGCCTCTATTTGATCTTTCAAAGATATTTTTGGCAAGGAAGGATCTTCTTTAAATTGACCGAACAAATTAACGTACGACGCAAAATTAGGTTCGGGATACCAAACTTCGGCTAATGATTTATTATGTGGGGTACCCATGTTGTAAGAAGAAAGGTGACAAGAAGGAAGGTTGGGTGGTGCAAGGATTTATTTGCAGCTAAAAAATTTTGCAAGTTTCTATAAAATATTTTCCTTTTTTCCTTTTTCTCTTTATTTGAGATTGTTTGCAGAAAAAAAAATTCGATAAAGGGCTTAGACACAAATGTAATCAACCAGAAATGCACAATCAGACCTAGATCTAGGGTCACCTAGGTCTGCTAGACAGCTCCTAACTAGGGCTAGAAATAGGACCTCAAACCGCCTCTTCACCGACAAGTACGGCCAGGTAAGTGGGAAGGAACCACAGTAGTGGGCCTAATTAAAAACCACTAGCCTAGACACCGCAAAGTCAATTAGGATAAACGGTCGATGCCTATACTAGTCCTTTTCCTATTGAGCTCGATGTCCTTAAGGCTGAGTCTAGTATTTTTTAATTAGGATATAGTCAATGCAAATGCCTTATGTGATTTCTGGGGTCCTGGGAAGGGTGATGAAATCCCCACCCAATCTGAATTGGTCAAAAAGCCCCTTAAAGTCCGACTAAAGATATGCAAAACAGTAAATCACTTGCAATCAAAGATTTTTATTTTATGCGCGGTGCAAAGAATCCTGCACAAGATTGTTATTTGGAAGGGAAAGGATTTTTGAGTGCAAAGAAATCCTGCAGGAAAATTTACAGAAGATATATCAATATTTGCAGAGGAGGAGAGAGAGAAAACTCACAGAAATTTGAAGTGGCGGAACGGTTTTTTTTTTTTATCGCCCTTCTGCCCCTTTTTTTTAAGCCCTGATTCGACTAGACCGCGGCGGTTCCGCGGCCAAAAGGGGGCTGACGCGGCGGTTCCACCGCGCTTTGGTCGGTTCAGCCATTTTTTTTTTGGAACAGATCACCGCGGTTAACTCTTAGACTCGGTCCTCCAAATTTCTTCTGTTTCTCGGTTGTTGTGATCTTCTATTGTTCCGATCAGTTTTTTCCTGTTTTGATCTCTGTAGATTTCCAGATCCGATTTTCGTATATCCTGCAAAATTCAAACTACAAAGTATCCCTTCCAAAAATAACAGATTATATATTTTAAAATATTTTTTGGATTTTTTTAGATTTTTATGATTTTTTTTTTAAATTTTGATTAACCCGAAATTGCGAAAAGGAAAGTTCTACGCCATCCCCGGCAACGGCGCCATTTGATTGATGAGTGATTCAGTGTGCTTGCGCTTTCAAAAAGATAGATCAAAAATATTTGTAACCGCAATCAGAAACGGCGTCGCTTTGCAGCTAGCCGGTGAGTACGGGTCGGTCCACAGAGATGTTGTGAATCTCCAATTCGTTCTTACGAGTTAATTCCGAAGGGTGTTCGGAGTTGTTATTAAATCTAAAAATCTAAATTATCCTAGGGCAATTATCTAGATATAAATCTTGCTAGGGTTAGGTTTAGGAATGGTTTGCAAATGTAAATAAATCTCAACGCTTTCTATACCCAGATTAGGATCTAAGAGGAGTTATGGTAATTATCAATAAAGGGGATTAGATCCATTCGGGAAGGTGTTCCTTCCTCTAGGTTCTTGTCCTTCCTTTAGAGATCCTTACCCTAACCTCCATGGAAAACCCGCGCAACTGAGCCTTTATACTATGGTATCACCGCTACCTCGAGGGATAGGGTGCCGTAGGGCGCGGTGTGTGCGTGTATGCATGAAGTCCTATAGATTCTATATGATGGGTAAGAAAGGGATGAGAGATCTCATCTCTCAAAAGCCTTTCCCAAAGCTAACATCTAAGGCAAGGAATTGAAATCTAAACTAGAACAATTAAATAAAACTACTTACAGTTGGCTCTCTCTCCAAACATAAACGCAGGGTTGTCAGATCTGGATTCATGAATTGAAAAGAGGCACCGATGCTCTCCAAAAAGGATTTCTGAATTTTATTAATGAAGGGAGGCATAAAGAATTACAATCTGTAGAGTTCCTATTTATAGAGAATAGGAAACCCTAGGGTTACATTAGATCCGCATGTTTATAATTACAAAAATAGCCCTAGAAAGACCGGTCAAAGACATAAAGAATTATAGTAAAAAATTTATTCCATACAGGCTCCATATTACCGCGGAACCGCGGCCTGGGTAGGCTTTGGGCCACGGTTCCGCGGCCCAATAGTGAGATCACTGCTTGAGTTTTCTTCATATGGCTCTGGGCTTTTTGGGCTTCTTGTATCTTTGGTAATTTTCTCAAATATGCTTCCAGGTTTCTTCCAGATATTCCAGTGAATACTTGTATTAGACTTTTAACCGTTCACTGACATCTTAGACCTTGCGCTGCCTTGTACTTTGTGAACTTTATCTTTCTTGTCGGCTTGATCAAGATCCTTCTATTTGTTGGTCAAAAGTCCCTTTTTACATCGTCTTTTGTCTTTTTCACTGTTTTCTGTCCAAGAACCTGTAACCTGTAACATGTAGCACACATGCGTCAAAAGCACCCGTTTATTTATAAAAAGAATAAAAATGGGGAATATAATAATACAATATTATGGTGTGAACATGAGGCACTGGCACGAGCACTTGGCACTACATACATGTTTAGATGTTATATTGCCACCTTTTCATGCTGCAGACTTATCCTTTTGAGCTTTATATTATACTAATCGTATTGACCTAGGATTATGTCGTGCATTCGATTTCTGCTTGTAGATATTTTCTATTCACGAAGTGGCAACTCACCCCCGTTGTGCCACAGTTTCTTGCATGTTTTTCCGTACAGGTTTCATTGCGGCTTTTCAGGCACATTGCTTCCATTACGGGTGACTTGGTTTGGTAGGTGGGTTCTTTTGCATCAGAACCACCATTGTACTTGTATTATTTATTGTATCTAGAAATTCCATCATCCAAAACTTGTATTTTGTTTCAGACTTAGGAAAACAGTGATGTATTATTTCGACCTTAGAGTCGTGCATGTAGTATTACGGTAGGCTGTTTCGAGTTTCTTTTTTTGGAGTTTGATCCTCGCCCTTCGGCGTTGTATATTATATTGCTTGCATGGTTATGACCGTCGATTGACGAAGAGCTAGCTCCCGCTTGGGGATGCCTTTTATCATTGCATATATATTATTCATGTTGTACCCCGTTCGGGGCTAGTTTTTACAAAGGAAACTCTGCCGAAATTTTCAGAAAAGACTACACATTTTAAAAATGCATATTCGGCTTAGTTATTTCAAAACTTTTTTTCTTTACTTATTAAAAACCAGTTTCTTTGTTTACTTCTTAAAATGGTTTTAGATTTCTGGGCTTTTGGCTTACTTGGATCAGATGGAGTCCTATAGACTTCATATGGTTCAAGGGCCAGTCACGTGCTCTTTCGAGTCGTGACAAAGTTGGTATCAGAGCGCTAGGTTAACCTTGGTTTGAGTCTAAGTTTGACTATATGGAGCCTAGAGCGTTTATATATATACGAAACTTAGGCTTGACCTTACGGAACTTAGACTTAGTCGAGGGGGTATTATACAAGAACTTTCGTCGCGTAGGATGACCTTTGGTTGATGGAGTAGGTAGCTTGAGTAGAGGGGCGTACCGTACGTATGTTCCGCGGCATGCTTACGATACGCCACTCCGCTTAAGAAACCTTAGGATGTACATTTCCTTGCACAGTATTATATTCATTCCTATGATCTATCCTCATCGATACTGGTTATGATTTTGCTGCCACGATTGCACGGGCAGAGTGAGCTACGGCTCAAGTTGCGTCAGCATGAGCTCATCGTGGATGAGGACTAACCAGGGCGTGATTCCAAAGACATACGATTGCATATAGAGGCGTCGTCTTATTGTGTTTTCACGCCATGAGCGTTTGGCTGATCGCTTTCACGAGATTTCCCGGACGTGCCGATCGGTACCAGAGGATTGAGCCACTGATAGAGGCCAGCCAAGATGTGATGACCATTGATATATCGCTTACTCATGATGATTGAGGCGCTGTTCAGCGTACGAACGAATGAGCCAGTTGTTGCTGCAAATGACGAGATATCACCCAGATGATTGGAGCTACTGTAGCATGAGCATATACTTAGAGATATGATGGTGAGTTGCTAGTCACCCGAGGATGAATGACTAAGACATGTGGTTCATTCGCTTACCCCGATGCGAGGTCATCAGATAGATTGATTCCAGCTAGAGACGACTTCACGCAGGTTCGTGGAGAGTCGATTGAGACGATCGAATGTCAGGAGCCCATTTTTCAAGTTTAAAGTATTCGGAAAGACATGCAATCGATTCTATGGACCCTCTAGAAGAATGAAACCCTAACTCGACATAATGACCGTGTGAAAGCCTTTGAACGTTAGGGTTTGCGGCAGTTCCGCGGCGCCATTAGTGAGGCTTGGGTTTGCCCTTATACGGCTGGACCACTGATGCTGTGGTTTGTACTCGATACTATTAAACTGTACCCAAGATGTTGATCTCTTGGGGATTATGAGGTTCTGACGAGTTGATCGGATGGTTCAGCATCTTTCGGATATTATGTGATCGGACACATTGCTTGGGAGACTCAAGATACGAGTATAGCCATTGGAGCGCCGTCCATGCAGCCATAATGAGACGAGTCCGAAGCAGTCGACATCAGAGAAAAGTGGAGTACGAGATTCGTATGAGCTCTTGATGAGAGGACGTTCCCCTCTGCTGACATCAGAGATGCAATACGCACGCAGAGGCAATGTATATAGATATACCTTCCAGAAGGAGTTGCGATGAGTATGCAGCCGTTCCGGAACAAGATTTAGCTTTAGTAGAGGACGATGACTTCCGGGCAATTCGGCCAAAAAAAACGAGATTTGAGAAAGTTCTCGACAGGACCTTTCTGAAATACTACAAGAAGACCTGGACCCAGGAGTGTGTTAGTGTATATGCCCTAGAAGCCATTACTGTATAATACTAGCTTGTATATTACTTGATGGAAGCTTGGGATATTCACTGTTGTATAGACAATCTTGCTCAAAATGGTAGTATGCTACTTGGTTTGTTTCTACTTTGATATGTGCATGTGTTTCTTTAAGCATATCGCTTATACATATTAGTAGAGCCCTTAGGATCTTTGCTTGATTACCAGCGTTGTGATGGCAGTCACACTAGTGGGGGATGGGTAATCTACAAGCACATCCTTATACAGGTCCCTAGTCGTAGGACTATCGAGACAGGGCATCGATACTCCGGAGTAGACTAGCGTATGCGCTTCTCATCCCAGCAGGGGAGACGGTCTGTCCCACAGCCGTCAGTACGTCGTACTTGATATAGTATGCGGGTGCTCGTTAGGTTACGAGTACACTGGACAGGACTCGTCGGGAACTGTTGGTTGGCACTATACCTATCGTCAGTTATCAGTTCCCAGGTGACATGAGTACAGCTTAGTCTGCTGACTTGACACTGTCACTTCGCCTCGAGTGTGTCCCACTGTACTTTGATTACTACCCTACCACGGCTCAAAGGAGTCATGCAAACAGGTAGTAGTTGGGTGCAGTCCCGAAGCACTTGGAAGCAGTGATGGTTAGACAGGATTTGTCTCTCCCGGTATTGGGAGTTGATATCGCGCTGTGTCAAGGAGAGCCATTACACATAGTCATCCCTGGCCAGAGCAAGCGAGATATACTAGTGGGTTTCCAGCGTTATCTCAGGGTGTTCTGGCCTATACTCCGACACGACTTGTACCGCTATTAGGGGACTGACGTTTACCGCCTCCCTAGGCCCACCATGCGATATTCTCAGACGAACAGACCGGACTATACGGAGACTGTCACATTCAGGCTCAGTAGGAGTTCGGATGGGTTTCACTTCATCAGTCTTCTTATCGGCATCTACTTGGGGGCCGTTACGCACAGCTAGTGCCGCTTGCGGTCTGTGCTTAAACCCACTGCCAGCGTAGTGTCGAGTGTTTAGAGTCCCATACAGAGAGCTATTCGCCTTTGGGCAAAACAGAGTAGAGGTCGCATGGTTTTGCGACAGGGTTCATTCACATCCATGCACTTGTGCACGTTTTGGTGTCCGGGCAGTTATTACTAGCGGGCTTTGGTTTAAGCCAGATCCTAGTATACGTTTTGGGATTAGTTTTATCTCGTTTGTATTCGTGTTCCTCGGAACGCGGATGCGGGTGTGTATGCACAGTTGATAGAGACAGAGGCAGAGGATCTCTTTGTATTCGTGTTCCTCGGAACACGGATGCGGGTGTGTATGCACAGTTGACAGAGACAGAGGCAGAAGATTCTTATTAGGGTTGTTGACTGTTGACTTTTTCTATACCCTAATGAGAATAGGAAATATGATTAATAATAATATTAATTAAGTATTATTGTGCCATGGTTGGGTTGAAAGTTTGACTTTGTTGACTTGTTGACTTTGTGGACAGGTTGACTAGTTTGGACTTGTTGACCATCATCATTACAACGGCTATCATTTCATGGCTATGACTTTTGCTTGCTATGACTTTTGTTTGCTTGTTGTGCTTTACAAAATGAGTGCATGAAATGATAATGCCATTGACATGAACCATCACAAGATGCTTAATTATTATTATTATCATGATTATTTTAGTTTTTGAGAGCATGGTTGTAAAAGTCCTCTCTCATTCTATCATATTGATTCTCTCTCATCAAAGCTCTCCCTCTTCCTTTTGCTTTTCCTCTTGCTTATGGTTCTCTTGTCTCATGAGTTGAGAAACAAGAACCATTGAGATAAAACCCTAAAACACTTCTCTACTCATCCTAGAGTACAAGGTCTAGGAAGCCAAGTATTTTAGTTTCCTCTAGATTGAGGTTGGAGCTAAGGTAGAAACTTTCGGGTGGATCCATCTTCGGCACAAGGAGACGACGAGGTGAAGCCGATCCGACCACCACAAGAAGTCGAAGAGAAGGAGTTCAAGATTAGGTATAACTCCTAACATAGTAGCTAAACTCTTAGTTAGGTTGTTTAGTAAAGATCCGGTTTCTAGTCCATGTTACCTCCACCGAAAAATCGTTTTTCACCCCTTCCGCAACCCCGAAAGAACCGGGGACGGGTAACGTGGACTTACAGTGGTATCAGAGCCAGGCTAAACACTATCTAGCATGTTAGCAAAGTAACTAGAATTTCGATCGGAGAAAAAATCACAAAACACGCCCGAAAAGTAAACTTTCTGTCGATTTTTAAACCGCTCTAAAAATAATTTGTCACATACCAAAAATCGGCTCAGGGTTTTAAATGAACACAGAAGAAAAACGATCCAACGAGTCGACCAACACACCGTGGAACCGCGGCAAGAACAGCTTCTTGCCGCGGATCCGCGGCCGAGTTGACTCGGCCGTGGATCGATTTTGCTGCAGTGTGTTGTTTGTGGTGTTTTGGGATATTTGGAATATGTTGTTTCTGCCCAGATTTTCCAGAAAACAAATTTGTGTTTTGGGGTGGTTACAAATCCGTATTTTGATTGAACTTCTATAGACTTTAGCTAACGGGTTATATCTGTGATGTGATATATGTATTGAACGTCTGCTAATCGATATACGTCGATTAGTGGGGGTTATACATATCTGTGATCTGTAATGTTGCTGGTATGTGTATATGAATTCGTTGGATTGTCGCGGATGAATAGCCGGGGGGTTGTGAGATGAGAGTTTTCTTTAACTTTTCATTTGATGTAATATGTAATTGATGTAATATTATTTGTATGGCCGCACATCCGGGATGAGGTTGTAGACGCCATTGTATAATTTCTTTTACTGTTTTTGCTCCTAGGATAGACCCAAGGAGGGGGTGCACAAACTACCGGGTACCTCGATGTGCCGAGTGGCCTACTCACGTTGTTGAGGGAGGTTGCTTCACTTCCGGTATTTGGCGGGTAGTTTGCCGCACCCGTAGTGGTCTAGGGTGGGGTCTTGGCTATTCATCGCGACCGTGTAATCCTCTTTTCGTTACATGCTCGAACAAAACGCGGATTCCTAGTATATCCAATGTGTTCATCTGTGATCTGGAATGGCTATTATTGCATCTGACGAATGTATATATGATATCTATTTAGGCGTTGCTTTGGTTTTGCATCCGCGCTAGTCCAGCCCCCGCTCTGTCGGTAGTTAAGTAACCTAACGGGTAATGACGGGGCCCCATGGCGAATGCGGATGGCATAAGCGTACGTCATATTTTCGTTGTTTTCTGCAATGGTAGGATTAAATGATGGGACGCATTAAATTAATGCAAGAAAATAAACCAATGTTAAAGTCGTTGGAACAATTTCAAAACCACTCGTTTTCTTTTCAGAAAGAACTTTTAAACGCGGAGCTTAAGCCACTACTTTTAAAAGCTATCACGTTCCTTCGATTATATCAAGTTCACTACGTTCACGGTTTCACCAAAACCATTCGTAGCCCTCCGTCGTTTCATATGAATATCCAACAATATTCAAGCTATGTTTGTTGGCCTTAGTCAAGGCACAATGATTGGTAGCTGGTGGGTATTCATATGTTGCATAGATAGATGCGTTGGTTTGGGACAGTCGTATTACTTTGTTGGCCATAGTCAAGGGTATATACGGGTAGGTTCAAATCAACCTGGACAATGACGGGTAGAACTTGACATGTGACTTATGATTTGTTGGCCTTAGTCAAGGACATAAGAGCATGGAGCAAAAATCCACATCGGGAGTTTCTAAAGAAACTGAAACTTGGTAGCGCTGCATACCATTTGGAGTGTGATGATTCTGGTAGGATTCCTTCAGTTTTGTCACGCGATGATATTTGGATCCCGATCCTACTGTGAGTATATGCTACTCCTCGGGAAATTTCTCGCTTAACGATCAATGTTATAAACCAAGTAGGTGTCTAGAAAGGTGTTAGCGGGGCTACGCCCCCAGGGAAAAGAGGTTATTTAATTAAGGAACTTCGCGAAAGCGTTGGAAAAGCTCCCTCGATGTACCGACCTTGGCCTGGCTGAATGGTTAAGCAAGTATTTTACGGTAAGATTGATCCCGACTAATTCTTCCTTTTTGGTTTGAGGAGGGATTCGAGAAACAGTGGGAGCCATCCTGTTTAGATAAATTAAAAACCAATCTAAACTTGCAAGAGTATCATGCTGAGTGTTTTCTTCTCTCTCTTAATTGCAGCGACCCAGTGACCACACATAGGTTACATCTAAATAATAAAATGACTGAATCTGACTGTTATGATTGGCAAAGGTCTGTCCAGATGTCCATTACCCATGACAAGCTGGGACACCTCTTAAATCAAACCCCTGCCGTCTCGGGATCAGTTTTCCCTGTCTCAGATATTGATATCCGTAAGACATCGGAAAAATACTGTGCGGAAGCCAAGTGCCTCGTGTTAGCCTCAGTTGATGGTGGATACCAGAGGCAGCATGAGAAGATGGACTTAGTTTCTATCTTCCTCCATAACAAGGATTTATATGGAGAGCAATCTCATATCGCAAGATATGAGACCTCGAACGAATTGCTTCAAGCGAGGTTGGCTATCGGGTCATCTGTAGGGGGCAACGTCCTTACAGAGACCAGCTATTTTGAGCTCACGGACCTGAAGACCACGTTGAAGAACGGGTCAAATACTGACTTGATTCTACAGTCTCTGCCCTCTACCCTGAAGGAAACCAGGGAGGTAGAAGGAAAGAGAAGGGCAAAAGTTTCGGGACTGGAAGTAGTAAAAGAGGGACGTTCCTATTGTTACGAGAATGAACATTGGCAGAAGGATTGCAGGGCTAGCAAAGCCAGTAGCCAGGATTCGAAGCATGTTGTGGCTTCGGCTTCGGGTGTGTTTGTAATAGAGAACTGTATATCAGTTAACCCTACTTCCTGGGTATTGGATACCGGATCAGGATCTCACATCTGTAATTCTCTACAGGCTCTTAGAAACCGTAGGGTTATCAAGATAAGTGATATGACTCTCAGGGTTGCTAACGGAATGGGTATGAATGCTGAATCCATAGGGGAATATCACCTTGGACTGACAACTGGCAGATATTGATCTTGTGTAACTGTTTGTATGTACCAGGTGCGACTTGTAATATCATATATGTATCCTTACTTTCTAAGGAAGGATATGATTTTACTTTTGTAAGAGATGTGGTCCACATCCACCTAAATCAAGTTCTGATTGGGTCAGGTACATTAAATAACGGGATATACGTATTGAATCAAGCTCAGATTTTCAGTGTCCAGAACACACTTAAAAGAATGTCTCCGGAAAAAAATCAGGATTTCTTATGGCATTGTAAACTGGGTCACATTAATGAGAAACGGTTAACCAAGTTACATAAAGAGGGATACTTGAATCCGTTCGAGTATCAGTCTTATGCCACTTATGAATCTTGTCTCATGGGAAAGATGAAAAAGACTCCGTTCACTGGACACGGAGTAAGAGCGAGTGAGCTCTTGGGAATCATACACAGTGACGTGTGTGGTCCAATGTCTACACATGCGCGAAGTGGTTATTCATACTTCATTACATTCACAGATGATTTTTCTAGGTATGGACATGTTTTCTTGATGAAGCACAAATCCGAGGCCTTTGAGAAATTTCGGGAATACAAGAATGAAGTTGAAAAACAAACAGGCAAAAGTATCAAGACCCTGAGATCTGATCGAGGTGGTGAATACTTGAGTGCCGAGTTTCTGGACTACTTAAAAGAGAATGGAATTCTCTCGCAGCTTACTCCCCCATACACACCACAGCACAACGGTATATCGGAAAGGCGGAATCGAACTCTATTGGATATGGTTCGTTCCATGATGAGTAAGGCTGAGTTACCGCGATCTTGCTGGGGTTATGCACTAGAAACAGCTGCATATCTTCTGAACCAAGTTCCTACTAAGTCAGTGCCTACCACACCATATCAGATGTGGAGTGGGAAGAAACCCTGTCTTACACACTTTAAGACATGGGGATGTCCAGCTTTTGTCAAAAAGAAGCATGCGGACAAGCTCGAGGCACGCTCAGTACAGTATAAGTTTATGGGATACCCAAAGAACTCCAAGGGGTATCTTTTCTATTACGCAGAAGAGCAAAAAGTCTTTGTTTCTCGTCATGCCCGCTTCTTGGAAACTGAGTTTTTGGAAAATCAGATAAGTAGGAGCGCAATAGAACTGGAAGAAATTCAAGAACCTCAATCTATTAGTAAAACCTTGGTAGAAGCAGAAGGTTCAGGAGAACCGGACATTCCTGCGCCGCTCCGCAGGACTAGTAGGCAGTCTCATCCGCCCGAGAGATACTACGGTTTTCTCATAGACTGGGATAGAGAGGATTGCACCGTTGATTATGATGAGCCTACTAGCTTCCAGCAAGCCATTCAGAGCGGTGACTCTGTAAAATGGCTGGATGCAATGCGGACCGAGATGGAGTCCATGTACACCAACAAAGTTTGGACTTTGGACTTTGCTCCAGAAGGGGTAAAACCCGTAGGCTGCAAATGGATCTTCAGAAAGAAGATTGGTGTAGATGGGTAGGTTGAAACCTATAAAGCTAGACTTGTTGCAAAGGGTTTTCGTCAAAGACATGGTTTGGACTATGATGAGACCTTTTCTTCAGTGGCTATGCTCAAATCCATTCGGATCCTTCTTGCCATTGCTGCCTTCCACGATTATGAGATCTGGCAGATGGACGTAAAGACGGCTTTCCTAAATGGAAGTTTAGAAGAGTGCGTCTATATGGATCAGCCAGAGCGATTCATTCAGAGTGGGAGCAGCGGTAAAGTGTGCAAGTTGCTCAAGTCCATCTATGGACTGAAGCAGGCATCGCGGAGTTGGAACATCTACTTTGATGATACTGTCAAAGAATTCGACTTTATCAAAAACCCAGATGAACCATGCATTTACAGTAAGATTGTAGGGAGAACTGTGGTATTCCTCGTCTTGTACGTGGATGACATTCTCCTAATAGGAAATGATATTCCTATGCTACTGTCAGTCAAAGGATTCTTGTCACAGAGGTTCTCCATGAAGGACCTGGGCGATGCCAACTACATGTCACGACCCGCAGGGTACGGAACGTGACTGCCCTTAAGTTTATGAAACGTCTCAAGACGTCCGTAAAATAAGTAAGCCAAAGCCCAGAAAACCAAAACCAAATAAGCAAAGAGTGAAGAAAACCCAATCAATTGAAAGTCAGTTTATCAAATAAGTCATGTAAAACCCTTTTTAAAAACAATACCAATTTTTCCGAAAATTTCGGCAGAGTCTCCTTTGTAAATACTGGCCCCCAAAATGGGTACAACAAGAATATATGTGAATCCAACAAATAAGGCATCCCCAAGCGGGAGCTAGCTCTTCGCCATGAGGCGGTCACAAATCCCACGCAATATAAAACAACAACATGCAAAATAATCATAAAGAGCATGAGAAAAACTGCATGTCGACTCAAGTGAGCTCGACCCCAAATACAGCATAAAAGTCCACAAACCTCACAGTCTCATCTCTAGGTCAATATACAATAACACTGGTAGATACAGTAGATGGAGTACACTAGATACAAAGAATATACAAGGTGGTACAAAATAATGATATAACCCACCTAGGAGCAAAATCTCGAGTCCAGGCAAAGGAGGCAAAAGAAGCAAGTGCACCCGCCGCTACTGTACTGACGGAGCGGACCTGAAAAAGGCTGTGGCACAACGGGGGTGAGTTGCCAACTCGTGAGTAATAAATAACATCTACACAGGCTATCGTATGCATTGTTCAGACCATAATATTGCATTTATCATTCCCCTATTCTTATCCTTTTTATAAATAAACAGGTACTCTTGACGCACGTTTGTTGCATATTACAGGATACAGGTTTCTGGAGCAAATACAGTGAAAAAGACACAAAACAACAGAAAAAGGGACTTTTGACCAACAAGCAGACCGATACTAGTCACGCCTAGTCAGAGAACAGTGCAAGGTCCAAAATGTCATGAGAACGGTTGAAAGATCGCTACGAATATTCACTGAAATATCTGGAGAATACCTAGAAGCCTAACAGAGAAAAGGACTATAGAAACAGAAAGCCAAGAAGCCCAGAAGAAAGCCCACAAAATCTCACAGCCCAAGTCCACAGTTTGGCCGCGGATCAGCGGCCAAACCCATGCTGGCGCCGCGGATCCGCGGCCGTCTAATACACGTGTCGGTGGAGATTTCTTCTGTTGCTGCGACTGTTCTGGTGTTGGGATTCTCAGGGGTCAAATCTGTAATTTTGCATGTGCGAGAGTCTGTAGCCCTAGGTTTTCTATTATCCTATAAATTGTAATCTTAGATCTAAAAATTGTATGCCTCTTTTCAATAAATAAAATTCAGAAATTCTGGAAGTGACATTCAGATCTGTTCTTTATCGCTTGGAGGGAGCCATCACCATTAGTAAGTGTTTTTCTTTTATTCTTTTAATGTTATTTCATCCCCTAATGAGCGAGTAGTCTCCTCGCTTGTTAGGGTTAGCCTTAGGGAAAGGGTTGAGAGATGAGATCTCTCACCTCTTTCAATGCCATATTAAACTAACCCATTAAGAACTCCATGCATGCGCGCACAACCGCTCCCTGCGGCACCCTACCCCTCGAGGTAACGGTGAACCGCAGTATAAAGGGCCGGTTGCGCGCGTTTTCCATGGGGGTTAGGGTAATTAACGATAAAGGAAGGATACGAATCTAGAGGAAGAAAACATCTTCCCAAAAGAGTCGTATCCACTTTATCGATAATTACTATAACACCTAATGGATCTAAAATACGGCATTGAAAGCGGTGAGGAAACATCAATCTCCAAAACTTCCTCTAAGCCTAACCCTAGCAAGAATTTAAATTAGATTAATTAAGTTTTAGATCTAGATTTTTATAAAACCAAAACGACAAATAGAATCAACTCGTTAAGACACAATAAAGGAATTTACCCGTCTCTGTGGATCGACCCGCACTCACCGGCTAGCTGCGAAGCGACGCCGTTTCTTGATTGCGGTAATTATATTTTTGATCGTAAAACCACCGGCAAATGGGGATAATTTTGAAATAAAACCACACTTCATCAATATGCTACCTAAGTTTCATGGTTTGGAATCCGAAGATGCATATATTTTCATTAATAAATTCCAAAACGTTTGCGCCATGATGAAGACAACCCAATTAAGTGATGACGCAATAAGGCTAAGGGTCATTCCTTTTACCTTATGTGACCTAGCCGAGAAGTGGCTATACAGCACCGCATCACACTCCATTAGAAATTGGGACGAGTTTGTGAGAGCTTTTTTGAAAAAGTTCTACCCTCATCATAAAACTGCTAGAATCCGAAACGAGATTATACAATTTTCACAGCTTCCGTCCGAACCATTCTGGAAATGCTTCGAGAGATTTAAAGACCTACTTATTCAATGCCCTCATCATGGGATAGAAAATTGGCAACTTTGCCAAACTTTATACGAGGGATTGAACGCAGCAACGAAGCAGTTGCTAGAAACAATATGTCAAGGTCATTTTCTCTCCAAGTCTAGCGACGAAGCTTGGCAGTTTCTTGAGGACCTAAGTGAGTAAACAATTCAGTGGGAAAGTACCAAGACCACATCATCTTCTTCAATTGGTCAATCTAGGGCAGGCATACATCAAATAGATATGTCGATAGCTATGAAGGCCGAGATGGCCTCACTTATGAAAAAGCTAGAAGCCATTGAGACCAAAATCTCATCGTCTTCTCCTGCCCCTACTCTACCCACACGAACTGTTTGTGCTTGTTGTTCGAACCCGTCGCACCTAACCGAAGAGTGTCCTTATAATGCACCCATTCAAGGACAGGATCAAGTCAATGCTGCATTTCAGCAACGACAAAGAAATGATCCGTACTCTTCGACATACAATCAGGGGTGGAGGAGTCACCCAAATCAACAGTTCCAAGGGAACAATAATTTTCAAAGACCTCCTCCACAACAACAACAAGCACCCTTACAAACTCAAAACCAGCAACCTTTCCAACAACAACCTTATACAAATCAAACGAACAATTTAGTTCAACCAAATGATGATAAGGTTAGCTCGCTCGAGAAAAGTCTTGAAGCATTTCTCAAGCAAACTACAGAATCCGCAGCAAGACTTGAAAGTTATGTGCACTCTTTAATGAATAACAATGCCTCACACGATCAAAGTATCAAATCTATTGAGGCACAAATTGCACAATTAACTGCTGCGTTGAGCGAGAGAGAAAAGGGAAAGCTTCCATCTCAACCCTTGCCCAATCCCGGCCACCCACAAAACGCATATCACAATCACAATGTAAATGCGGTGACCACGTTGAGATCTGGAAGAGAGTTGCAAAATAATGTGGAAACTAGTGATGATATCCCCGCCGGTGGTTCTTCTTCCCCTTCTTCATTTTCTTCACTTCCTTCTTCACCTTTTTCTTTAGAGCCTATTCTCCACCCTTCATACGGCTCTACTTCTTCTGACTCGAACGGACCCATTTCTAACAACACGAACACATCCACACTGGGATCCGTTCCTATTCCACATTCTACTCCACAGACTTTTGACTCAACAAATTTTCAGAATGCACCATTCCCAAACAGGTTGAGTCCTAATAAACCAAAAACACAAGTGGAGAAGATTGTGGAGATCTTTAAGCAGGTTAGCATAAATATACCTCTCTTGGATGCTATCCAACAAGTCCCTTCATACGCAAAAATCTTAAAGGGATTATGCACTTCAAAGAGAAAAGCATCTCAAGTACCCAAGAAAGTGCTAGTGGCTAGTGCAGTGAGCAATGCTATTAACCACCATCAAACCTTACCCCAAAAACGAAAGGACCCCGGCAGTCCTACGATTTCCATTACAATTGGGGATAAGAAAATTAATCGAGCACTTTTAGATCTTGGGTCTAGTGTTAACCTGATTCCTTACTCCGTGTACGAAAAATTAGGGGTTGGAGAGTTGAAACCCACTCGTTGCACTCTCCAAATGGCTGATCGATCAATCGCCTATCCAAGGGGTCAACTAGAGGATGTGTTGATCAAAGTCGGGGAATTCATATTCCCCGTTGATTTTATCGTTATGGATACACAACCTGTTGCTAACCCAATAAACCAAATTCCGGTGATTCTCGGTCGACCATTTTTAGCCACTTCCAATGCCGTGATAAATTGCCGCAATGGCTCCATGACTCTATCCTTCGGGAAGAGGTCTAGTGAGTTCAATATTTATAAGATGGGAAGTCTGCCCCCCGTGCGAAAAACTAGTACACGAGAAGTTTGCTCTATTCACGAAATCACGCAGGAGGACTGCGAGCTTGAAAGATTTCTATTTGATGAAAACAGTTTTGACGCCACTAGTGCGTCCCTCCTTGAGCCTACTACCGTTGACACAACCGATGCTGATTATGAATGTTTCACTTTTTTGGATGATGACGACTCACAGCCCGAATATGAGTCGTTTGAATTTTTGGATGAGTCAGTCGAACCATCCGAATCGGTTGTTTGCAGTGATTTCGAACCTGTGTTAGAGTCCTTTAAGTTCGAGGTAGATTCCGCAATGATTCTTTCGCCTCAGAAATTCGAACTCACGCCCTTGCCGTCTCACCTTAGATATGCCTACATAGGTGAGAATGAGACTTTTCCCATTATCATATCAGCCTCTCTAGCCTTCGAGCAAGAGAACGCTATTTTAAAAGTCTTACAAGATAGGCGGCAAGTTTCCAGTTGGACTATGGCGGACATCGAGGAGATAAGTTTCCTCATAAGTGAATATCATACACAATTGATGGATGATGCCATGTCAATAGAGGACACACGGGAACATCTTGGGGGTATTGTGGTGAGTCAACTTCCTCCCTTAGAAGTTGAAATACCCCCATTTCTTTTAATAAGGTACGAGAATGCCAACACTCCACTGATTGCTGATCATTTCCATTCTCGTTTCAATGCATCACCATCACCTGTATATTTCACTCCTCACCTCCCATACCACTACTTCTATCTTCCTCAATTCTTTGCGGACCCCCACAACTTATTTTTCCAACACCCAATATTCTTTACTGATGAATTTTTCAACTGGTTGGTGTTGACGTTTGGTCTAGGCAAAGTTTGGCAGTAATGTCTAACATAGTTTAAATGAAGTTTGGGGGAAGGCCTTTTTGTATATATTTTTGTTTTTTTTCCTTAACAAAAAATTTTTTTTAAATAAATAAACAGGGGAGTATCGATATTTTGACCCTCTTGGTTTAGCATGACAGTGAGGACACTGTCAAGTTCAAGTTTGGGGGTATGCTCGGTACGTCTTCTTCCTTCGCATTCATTTGTACATATTTTTGCATTTGCATACTTATTTGAAAACCCATAAAAATTTGAAAAATTTCAAAAAATTATAAAAATAAATGTATTCGATTTTGGCTAATTGACTTGAGTTTGACAAATAGGTCAACTAGTTAGGAACAACTAGATCTTAGACTTAGTAAGTTGAAAACCCTAAAAATAACCTTCCTTAAAGTTTAACGGTAGAAAGTATATGTCTTGTAGTTTATTTAGAAATAGGCAAATTTTGGGTTCACTTCTTGGGCTAAGTCGAAACAAGGGAAGAGTATTGATGTTCTAATTAAAGTATAAGTTTGAAAAATAGTTCCTAGCTTAAGTCTAGATTCTGAAAATGTATACCCTACAATTTGCACAATCACGCACCTTGAAACTTGGAATAGTAGAAGAGACCTTGAAATGCTCTTGTTTAAAGTCCTTAGTATAATGAAAAAAAAGGGGTGAATAAAAAAAAAAGAAAAAAAAATGGACACTGGTTTTTGTGATTACTTAAGGCTGCAAAAATATAAAAATATTTAGCGAGGGTGCTTCATCACCTAGTGCCTTAGACCAACTGGTTTGGGAGTCACTGCTAAAGCCTTGGGTGTTGCAAGGACTAGGAAGTACGCTTTAAAGTGCAAACGCATTTTGTAATCGGTCGTTGGTACCTCAAGAAGTATTAACGGTCGCATGAAGGATGTGTAAGCAAATTTCATTCACCAACTAATTAGTACTTTGGACAATGGACTAGGGCATGATTGCTTGAATTGAATTTCCAAGTGTAGGGATGATCTATACACACACGTAGGGGTATGTGATTGGAATTTAGATAAGAGAGAGGAATGAAAGATAAAATTTGTATCTTTAATGGAGTTGATAGAAAATTCCTAAGTTTAGATGAAACCCTAGAAGGAAAACTTAAGAGATGCCGAAAGCTAAGTAGGTCTACATAACATATATAATCTTAAGTTAAATAATGAGGAAGCGTGAAGAATATGGGTGGATGATTTACAAGTATAAGTTAATAGAATTCCTTGTTAGAAAACCTAATTGAAGAACAAAAGTCAATGGGCCGAGTTGATAGGATTTTGTGGGTGTAATCCGCTGAAAACCCTCAGGAGACAACACTCCTCCTACTAGGGACACCAAGAGGTTTAACGGCTTGTTGCACGTGCTCAGTGTAATCGCGTTTCCCTGCGAAAGTGCGGTTAGGATTTTAGTGAATAAATAATAAGTTTGCTCGAGGACGAGCAAAAGGTAAGTTTGGGGGTATTTGTTCAGACCATAATATTGCATTTATCATTCCCCTATTCTTATCCTTTTTATAAATAAACAGGTACTCTTGACGGACGTTTGTTGCATATTACAGGATACAGGTTTCTGGAGCAAATACAGTGAAAAAGACACAAAACAACAGAAAAAGGGACTTTTGACCAACAAGCAGACCGATACTAGTCACGCCTAGTCAGAGAACAGTGCAAGGTCCAAAATGTCATGAGAACGGTTGAAAGATCGCTACGAATATTCACTGAAATATCTGGAGAATACCTAGAAGCCTAACAGAGAAAAGGACTATAGAAACAGAAAGCCAAGAAGCCCAGAAGAAAGCCCACAAAATCTCACAGCCCAAGTCCACAGTTTGGCCGCGGATCCGCGGCCAAACCCATGCTGGCGCCGCGGATCCGCGGCCGTCTAATACACGTGTCGGTGGAGATTTCTTCTGTTGCTGCGACTGTTCTGGTGTTGGGATTCTCAGGGGTCAAATCTGTAATTTTGCATGTGCGAGAGTCTGTAGCCCTAGGTTTTCTATTTTCCTATAAATTGTAATCTTAGATCTAAAAATTGTATGCCTCTTTTCAATAAATAAAATTCAGAAATTCTGGAAGTGACATTCAGATCTGTTCTTTATCGCTTGGAGGGAGCCATCACCATTAGTAAGTGTTTTTCTTTTATTCTTTTAATGTTATTTCATCCCCTAATGAGCGAGTAGTCTCCTCGCTTGTTAGGGTTAGCCTTAGGGAAAGGGTTGAGAGATGAGATCTCTCACCCCTTTTAATGCCATATTAAACTAACCCATTAAGAACTCCATGCATGCGCGCACAACCGCTCCCTGCGGCACCCTACCCCTCGAGGTAACGGTGAACCGCAGTATAAAGGGCCGGTTGCGCGCGTTTTCCATGGGGGTTAGGGTAATTAACGATAAAGGAAGGATACGAATCTAGAGGAAGAAAACATCTTCCCAAAAGAGTCGTATCCACTTTATCGATAATTACTATAACACCTAATGGATCTAAAATACGGCATTGAAAGCGGTGAGGAAACATCAATCTCCAAAACTTCCTCTAAGCCTAACCCTAGCAAGAATTTAAATTAGATTAATTAAGTTTTAGATCTAGATTTTTATAAAACCAAAACGACAAATAGAATCAACTCGTTAAGACACAATAAAGGAATTTACCCGTCTCTGTGGATCGACCCGCACTCACCGGCTAGCTGCGAAGCGACGCCGTTTCTTGATTGCGGTAATTATATTTTTGATTGTAAAATCTCTACCAATCATGCATGCACACAAGCATCCTAACATCTCAAATACAGGTAAGGCAGGACATAATAGCAGGTATGTATGCAATATGAATATACTAGTAGGTATGAATGCAATGCGAATCAACTCATGATCTGAATGTATAATTATAAGAATCATGTTTTTCCTTTAGGAATCTCTTTTGAAGTACCAGCACAATACCAATAGAATCAACAAGAACCTGTGTCCAGCAACGACACCTCAAAACTATCACAAATCTCATATATCCATGTCATAGTATCTCTGGCCTCAGCCATCCGGCTGACCCAGCTCAATATCAAAATCTCATCATCTCGCGGCCACGGTCGGTATCCTCTGGATATCCGCCGTGCCAAACAGTCACCGGTAGGTAATCCGTCCCCTGCCAGGCTCAACGTCAACACCACATTCATCTTGCCCCAGGGTACCATACCGGGCCCACCATGTACCCGTGACGGTTCCTCCACTCCTCGACACGGATCTCGAAAACCACAGCAAACTCATGGTGGACGACGCTTTACATCACTAGAAAACCGCAATTACATATTTTAAAAACATAATAAGTTTAGAAATTTTGCGGCTTTCCCCCGAAATCCAGAAATATCATAAAATCTCAAGAAATCCTCATAAGTGCATATATCAATGGTGATGAATGCATATGGTATCAATAATTAAGCTACGATGTATGATTAATAGACTAGGCATGAACAATAATATGATGAGGTACATGCATATGAATAGCAATCCTACGATTTCATTTTAAGGAATTAAAGGCAATAGCACAGGTTTATGCATCAATTAGTAAAAGGTTTCAAATTATAGGTTATCTAGTGTGGTGGCATGGCAATTACCAGTGCGTGTGTGTAAGCATGAATAGTGCTCGTGCTGCATATAAAAATCCTGGCAATGGTGCAGGTGTCCTATAAAATCGGTTCACATATGTATGTCAATATAAGGCATGGATGCAGCAAATAATCATATAAGTATTACACCCTTAATTACTAACATCACTAAGAATCTTTTAAGTTACTAAAACTATCGGGCGGCTTGCGCCATCCAACGATAGTCCCCCGTAGATGTTACATCTACTCACCGGAATCCCTAGCTAGTCACGTCCAATCACCGCTTTCCCCTTTCGTGCCGCGTCTGACATCTCCGCCGAACCTGGAATTTACATCAATACCAAACATAAGGTTACATATCAAGAACGACGCAAAACCCAAACGAAAATACTAACGTTCACAAGCTAGGTACAACGTGCACAAGGTGCGCGGAACACACGCGAAAATCGCAAAAACTGCAAAAATCGACGATTTGGTCGCCCGGCAAAACTAAAACCCGATTACTCAAAAATCCGCACTCACACATCCTAAATGTCATAGGATATGCCAACAATATAATCTAGATATCGCAATTAATTCGCCACAATAATATAATAAAAACCTAGTAAGCTAGAAGTTTGCAAATTTGGTGCAAACATCGACAATTAGCGACAAAGTTAACCCAATCCAACACAACAATCCAAACTAACCCACTAGCTAGCCATTACACTAATTTTAAACCATTAACTATGCATCAAACCATAATTCCAACACAAACCCTTCTCTTGATTTTTGGCAATTAGCAACAACAATGAAAATGTCACACAAGTTAACTTAGATTAGCATAACATCAAGCCACTTAAGCAAAGTAACCATATAGATTGGTTAAGTAAACAACTAGGTTAATTAAAAAGATTTAATTAACTAAAACATGGTTTCACGAAACCCTAATTAACTCAACCATTAACTTTTAAAAAAACTAGATTAGAATTAACACTAAAATTAACACTAAACAACTAGATTAAAGAATTCTAACCATATTAACTTAAAAGAGTAGAAATTATACCTCAAATCTATGGATCTAGCAAGAAGAAATTTGCTTCAATTGATGGCCTCAAAGCATCATGATCTAAGCAAGGGAGGTGAAGGAAAAAGGGATGAAGGATGGAGTTTAAATTGTGAGGTTTAAATTTGGAATTTTTGAAGCAACTTAATGAATTTTTTGAAGCAAATGAAAAGAACCAAGAGATGAAGGGGAGGGCTGCTGGAATTTGGCCAGAAATGAGGGAGAGGGGATGGTGTGGGGTGTGGAAAAAAAGTCTTGGTCAACTCCTACCAACCACAAAAGACCATACCCAAAAACAATTCAAAAACCTTTAAAAAAGACCCTCATTTCCACACAATATACAAAGTCAAAGGAGTATGGAATTTTTTCCCCATGAGCTGTTGGAAATGGCCGGCCTAGGGTGAGGGAAAAGTGAGAGGGAGCGCACAAAAAAAAATTTATGCAAAAAGACCACCTACAGTCCAAAATTGCAAGTTTAAGCTTAAATTCAATAAATTTCGTTTTCTGTAATAAAAATTAGTTAAAACTCAAAATAAATTACTAAAAATTTATGTTACAACTAGATTTTAATTAACATGATTTTAAAGCTTAATTTTAGCCCATTTAAATTTGTATTTATCGCTAATTTAATGTATTTTCTTACTGGCTTAAAATAATATTAAAAGTTGAAAAATTAGGGAAAATTTTTAAACGACCAGAATTTCATAAGTAACTCATTTGCTACTAAAAACAAGCAAATTCCTATCCAAATTAGGTATAATTAGTCCTAAACTGCAAAATAACAAAAAAGACGGTTTTCGGAAAAATACCGAATTTTCACCGATTTTCAGGAAAACACCAAAACGACTTTTCGAGGCATTACAATCTTCCCTCCTTAAAGAAATTCGGTCCCCGAATTAAAAAAATATAACTACGCGTACCTTCAAAGAGATGGGGATATTTCTTCCTCATCTCGCCCTCCGTCTCCCAGGTAACCTCCTCGCTGCTCGGGCCACGCCAAAGGACCTTGACGGTCGGTATAACTTTCGATCTCAACTTCTTCACCTGCCGATCCAGGATGGCCACCGGCTGCTCTGCAAAAGAAAGGTCACGCTATAGCTGGACTGTCGGGTGCTGAATCGCATGCGAAGGGTCGTGAAGGTACTTGCGGAGCATCGAAACATGGAAGACAGGGTGAACATCGGGAAAGCTGGGTGGAAGAGCCAAATGATATGCAACAGCGCCGACACGCTCGAGGATCTCGAAGGGACCTACGAATCTAGGGCTAAGCTTCCCCTTTTGCCCAAAACGCATCACGCCCTTCATCGGAGAGACTTTCAGAAAAACATGGTCGCCAACTGCGAACTCTAATCTGCGACGGCGCCTGTCTGCATAGGATTTCTGTCTGCTCTGAGCTGCCCTCATCCGGTCTCGAATCAACTGTATCTTCGCTGTCGTCTCCTCAACAAGCTGCGGCCCCAAAATACTGCTCTCGCTGAGCTCTGTCCAACAGACGGGCGATCTGCATCTCCTCCCATACAATGCCTCAAAAGGCGCAATCTGAATAGTATCCTGGAAGCTGTTGTTGTAGGAGAACTCCACTAACGGTAAATGACGATCCCAGCTACTGCCGAAGTCTAAAACGCACGCTCTGAGCATGTCCTCGAGAGTCTGAATGGTCCGCTCTGACTGTCCGTCGGTCTGCGGATGAAACGCTGTGCTGAAGCTCAAACGAGTGCCCAGAGCCTCCTGAAGTCTCTGCCAAAGCCGGCTGGTGAACTGGGTGCCTCGATCTGACACGATACAAGTCGGTACGCCATGTAGTCGCACGATCTCGTCAATGTAGAGCTGAGCATACTGAGCGAAGCTGAAACTGGTCTTCACTGGTAGGAAGTGAGCCGCTTTGGTCAATCTATCCACGATCACCCAGATGGAGTCGTACCCTCGACTGGTCCTGGGTAGACCCACAACGAAGTCCATCGAAATCTGCTCCCATTTCCACTCTGGAATGGGTAACGGCTGTAGCTCTCCTGCGGGCCTCTGGTGCTCGGCCTTGACTTACTGACAAGTCAGGCATCTCGAAACGAACTCCGCAATGTCCCTCTTCATCCCGTCCCACCAGTAGGTCTCTCTCATATCATGGTACATCTTAGTGAAACGGGGTGGACACTATACACTGATCGGTGTGCCTCCTCAAGAATGTCGCGCCGCAATCCATCAGCATCTGGTACGCACAGTCTAGATCCATAGCGTAAAATCCCCTGATCGTCAATCACGAACTCGGAAAATCTGCCCTGTCCCATCTGTGCCACGATCTCTGAGAAACGGTCGTCACTGCGCTGTGCCTCATATATACGGTCAAGCAACTGTGGGCGTGCACGAACATGCGCGAGCTGTCCCCCTGTCTGAGAGAACTCGAACTCCACTCGGCTGTCGCATAACATCTGCCAATCTGCTGATGACTGCCTCTGCACTGCGCGCAAAAAGGATAGACTACCCCCGGGCCTCCTGCTCAAAGCATCTGCCACCACATTCGCCTTGCCTGGGTGATATAAGATCTCGCAGTCGTAGTCTTTCACCAACTCTATCCAATGACGCTGTCTGAGGTTCAGGTCTCGCTGCTGAAATATGTACTTTAAGCTCTTGTGATCGGTGAATATCTGACACGACTCGCCGTATAGGTAATGTCGCCAAATCTTCAGTGCAAAGACCACTGCAGCCATCTCCAAATCGTGAGTGGGGTAGTTCTGTTCATGCTTCTTCAACTGCCGAGAAGCATAAGCGATCACCCGGCCATGCTGCATCAATACGCATCCTAATCCCACTCGCGAAGCATCACAGTAGACCACAAATCCGCCTGATCCCGAAGGCAAAGATAATACCGGTGCCATAGTCAAACAAGTCCGTAGCTGCTGAAAACTGCGCTCGCACTCCTCTGTCCAAATGAAATGAACTCCCTTCCGGGTCAAACCGGTCAAAGGTGCAGCTATACGGGAGAAGTCCTGAACAAAACGCCTGTAGTAGCCTGCCAGGCCTAGAAAACTATGGATCTCAGTAACCGACGTAGGTCGGGGCCACTGCTGAACAGCCTCAATCTTCTTCGGGTCCACACATATGCCGTCTCTCGTAACCACGTGACCCAAGAATCCGACGCTGTCCAGCCAGAATGCACACTTGGAGAACTTTGCGAACAGCTGGTACTCCCTTAGAGTCTGTAACGTAATCCGCAAGTGCTGCTCGTGCTCCTCTCTGCTCCGGGAGTACACCAAAATATCGTCGATAAACACGATGATGAACAAGTCAAGATACGGCCTGAATGTACGGTTCATCAAATCCATGAATGCTGCTGGGGCGTTGGTGAGTCCGAACGACATCACCAAAAACTCGTAGTGGCCGTAGCGCGTGCGGAAAGCTGTCCTCGGTATATCTTCCTGTCGAACTCGCAGCTGATGGTATCCTGATCGCAAGTCGATCCTCGAAAAATACCCCGCACCCTGAAGCTGGTCGAACAAATCATCAATGCGTGGCAACAGATATCTGTTCCGAACGGTAACTTTGTTCAGCTGGCGGTAGTCGATTCATAAGCGCAAACTTCCATCCTTCTTCTTGACAAACAGGACCGGAGCACCCCACGGAGAAACACTAGGTCGAATAAGCCCCTTCTCTAACAAATCCTGCAACTAATCCTTCAGCTCTCGAAGCTCTGCCGGAGCCATCCGATAAGGCGGTATAGAAATAGGCCCCGAGCCGGGAATCAAATCAATGCAGAACTCAACATCGCGCTCAGGTGGTAGCCCAGGTAGCTCATCAGGGAAAACATCAGGGAACTCATAAACAACCGGGACCCGGTCCAACGGAACCTCTGCAGCTCGAGTATCACAAATATACGCTAAGAATCCCTGACATCCCTTCCGCAAGAGCTGACCAGCGCGAAGAGACGAAATCAAGCTGGGAAGGGTGACGCTGCGGTCTCCCCGATTAACAAGGACTGGCTCTCCCGGAAAGCTAAATCTGACTGCCTTCTCACGGCAGTCCACCGAAGCATAACAAGTGGCTAGCCAATCCATGCCCAGAAGCACATCAAAGTCCAACATATCGAGGAGAATCAAATCAACCGATGACTCCCTCTCCCCGATACGAACGGAACACAATCGAAACACAAAACGAGCGACAAACGACTCGCCTACCGGAGTAACAACAACAAGCGGATGATCTAACGATGACGACTCACGGCCCAACCTCGGTGCAAAGTGTGTAGAGACGTACGAATGTGTGGAACCCGGGTCAAATAATACCCGTGCGTCGAAAGAACAAACTGGCAAGGTACCTGTCACAACGGCATTGGATGCCTGCGCATCCTGCGGTGTCAAAGCAAATACTCGGGCCTGTCCTCCACCGATAGCGGGCTGACCTCGACCTTGGACTCTGCCTCCTCGTCCTCTCTGAACAGGACCGCCGCGTCCACGGCCTCTGGGTGCACCTAACTGGCGTGGAGCATCGCCAGTGATAGGAAGTAGGGCTCTCTGAGGAGGGGGTGGTGATGGTGGTAGGGTCACATGCGGAACTGTCGCCGCTCCCTGTCGTCTCGCCGGACAGTCTCTGACAAGATCGTGCAGACTCCCGCACCCAAAACACCCTGGCGACGGCTGCTGCCCCTGGGGATAAGAACCATATAACTGTCCCCGCCCAAATCCTCTGCCAGGACTATCTCTCGGAAAGAATCTGGCGCGCTGCCTCTGAGACGGTACATCGGTGCGAATCCTCTTTGGCCCAGAAACGGCCGAAGTCTGCGATATGCGTGCCTCCATCCGTAATGCCGTATCCATAGCAGCTGAATACGTGTCGTAGTGCTGGGCGCCAATGGCAAGATATAGCTGGGCATCAAGTCCCTGTACAAACCTCTTCACCATCTTCTCTTAGGTATCCACCAAATACGGAGCATATCGGGATAACTGTGTAAACTGGATGTCATACTCAGACACCGTCATCCCAGGTGTCTTGACTAAGGCCTCAAAGCTACGAGCTCTGGCGTCACGAACGCTCTCTGGGAGGAAACGAGCTAGAAAGACCGCTGTAAACTCGGCCCAAGTCATAGGCGGTAGACCTGCAGCTCGACCTCTCAAGACTGACTCCCACCATATCTGCGCGAGACCCTCTAGTCGGAAACTCGCAAGCTCTACCCATCGATCATCTGAACATCTCAGGCGAACGGCAGATCCTGGCTAAACTGTCAAGGAACGTCTGTGGGTCCTCCGCTGCCTCGGTGCCGGTGAAAACTGGAGGTCTCAGCCTCATGAAATCCTGTAGTGAAACCGGAATGGCCACGGTGGTAGTAGTAGGAGAAGGTATCATGGTCGTCTGTGATGTAGTAGGTACGTCATCCGGCCTCGGTGTACGACTGGCTGCAACTAGGGATCCTACCATCTGACGTAGCTCCTGCATACTCCCCATCATCTGTCGCAACTCCTCCATACCAGTCTCAAGCCTATCCATACGGCCTGGGGAAGGTGGATCG
Source organism: Agapanthus africanus (assembly GCA_030015575.1). Taxonomy (NCBI): domain Eukaryota; kingdom Viridiplantae; phylum Streptophyta; class Magnoliopsida; order Asparagales; family Amaryllidaceae; genus Agapanthus; species Agapanthus africanus. The sequence continues at coordinate 512,152,768 of JASDDO010000024.1, read as the reverse complement.
GTCTGTCCCTGCGGCGTAGGCATACCACCCTGCTCAGTCCCAGTCTCGGACGAGCCAGCTCGAATCTCGTCTCGGGCGGCAGCTCTCTGTGCCCTCGTAGCCTTCGGCGGCATAGTGGCTGTTATAGGAAAACGGATAATAAGAACAGTGCAATAGGATCATAGGATACACGGAATTGAAGAAGGAATTTTCAAGCAAGTATATCCTAAAGTCACTTAGGCGGAGTACTGTATCGCAAGTATGCCGCGGACATACGCACGCTACGTTACCCTGCTTAAGTCACATACTCCATCTACCAAGGGTCATCCTACACTCAAAAAGGTAAAACCTATCGCTCTGATACCAACTTTGTCACGACCCGCAGGGTACGGAACGTGACTGGCCCTTAAGTTTACGAAACGTCTCAAGACGTCCGTAAAATAAGTAAGCCAAAGCCCAGAAAACCAAAACCAAATAAGCAAAGAGTGAAGAAAACCCAATCAATTGAAAGTGAGTTTATCAAATAAGTCATGTAAAACCCCTTTTAAAAACAATACCAATTTTTCCGAAAATTTCGGCAGAGTCTCCTTTGTAAATACTGGCCCCCAAAATGGGTACAACAAGAATATATGTGAATCCAACAAATAAGGCATCCCAAAGCGGGAGCTAGCTCTTCGCCACAAGGCGGTCACAAATCCCACGCAATATAAAACAACAACATGAAAAATAATCATAAAGAGCATGAGAAAAACTGCATGTCGACTCAAGTGAGCTCGACCCCAAATACAGCATAAAAGTCCACAAACCTCACAGTCTCATCTCTAGGTCAATATACAATAACACAGGTAGATACAGTAGATGGAGTACACTAGATACAAAGAATATACAAGGTGGTACAAATAATGATATAACCCACCTAGGAGCAAAACCTCGAGTCCAGGAAAAGGAGGCAAAAGAAGCAAGTGCACCCGCCGCTACTGTACTGACGGAGCGGACCTGAAAAAGGCTGTGGCACAACGGGGGTGAGTTGCCAACTCGTGAGTAATAAATAACATCTACACAGGCTATCGTATGCATGCACACAAGCATCCTAGCATCTCAAATACAGGTAAGGCATGACATAATAGCAGGTATGTATGCAATATGAATATACTAGCAGGTATGAATGCAATGCGAATCAACTCATGATCTGAATGTATAATTATAAGAATCATGTTTTTCGTTTAGGAATCTCTTTTGAAATACCAGCACATTACCAATAGAATCAATAAGAACCTGTGTCCAGCAACGACACCTCAAAACTATCACAAATCTCATATATCCATGTCATAGTATCTCTGGCCTCAGCCATCCGGCTGACCCAGCTCAATATCAAAATCTCATCATCTCGCGGCCACGGTCGGTATCCTCTGGATATCCGCCGTGCCAAACAGTCACCGGTAGGTAATCCGTCCCCTGCCAGGCTCAACGTCAACACCACATTCATCTTGCCCCGGGATACCATACCGGGCCCACCATGTACCCGTGACGGTTCCTCCACTCCTCGACATGGATCTCGAAAACCACAGCAAACTCATGGTGGACGATGCTTTACATCACTAGAAAACCGCAATTACATATTTTAAAAACATAATAAGTTTAGAAATTTTTGCGGCTTTCCCCCGAAATCCAGAAATATCATAAAATCTCAAGAAATCCTCATAAGTGCATATATCAATGGTGATGAATGCATATGGTATCAATAATTAAGCTACGATGTATGATTAATAGACTAGGCATGAACAAATAATATGATGAGGTACATGCACATGAATAGCAATCTTACGATTTCATTTTAAGGAATTAAAGGCAATAGCACAGGTTTAAGCATCAATTAGTAAAAGGTTTCAAATTATAGGTTATCTAGTGTGGTGGCATGGCAATTACCAGGGCGTGTGTGTAAGCATGAATAGTGCTCGTGCTGCATATAAAAACCCTGGCAATGGTGCAGGTGTCCTATAAAATGGTTTCGCATATGTATGTCAATATAAGGCATGGATGCAGCAAATAATCATATAAGTATTACACCCCTAATTACTAACATCACTAAGAATCTTTTAAGTTACTAAAACTATTGGGCGGCTGGCGCCATCCAACGATAGTCCCCCGTAGATGTTACATCTACTCACCGGAATCCCTAGCTAGTCACGTCCAATCACCGCTTTCCCCTTTCGTGCCACGTCTGACGTCTCCGCGACCGAACCTGGAATTTACATCAATACCAAACATAAGGTTACATATCAAGAACGACGCAAAACCCAAACGAAAATACAACGTTCACAAGCTAGGTACAACGTGCACAAGGTGCGCGGAACACACGCGAAAATCGTAAAAACTGCAAAAATCGACGATTTGGTCGCCCGGCAAAACTAAAACCCGATTACTCAAAAATCCGCACTCACGTATCCTAAATGTCATAGGATATGCCAACAATATAATCTAGATATCGTAATTAATTCGCCACAATAATATAATAAAAACCTAGTAAGCTAGAAGTTTGCAAATTTGGTGCAAACATCGACAATTAGCGACAAAGTTAACCCAATCCAACACAACAATCCAAACTAACCCACTAGCTAGCCATTACACTAATTTTAAACCATTAACTATGCATCAAACCATAATTCCAACACAAACCCTTCTCTTGATTTTTGGCAATTAGCAACAACAATGAAAATTTCACACAAGTTAACTTAGATTAGCATAACATCAAGCCACTTAAGCAAAGTAACCCATATAGATTGGTTAAGTAAACAACTAGGTTAATTAAAAAGATTTAATTAACTAAAACATGGTTTCAAGAAGCCCTAATTAACTCAACCATTAACTTTTAAAAAAACTAGATTAGGATTAACACTAAAATTAACACTAAACAACTAGATTAAAGAATTCTAACCATATTAACTTAAAAGAGTAGAAATTATACCTCAAATCTATGGATCTAGCAAGAAGAAATTTGCTTCAATTGATGGCCTCAAAGCATCATGATCCAAGCAAGGGAGGTGAAGGAAAAAGGGATGAAGGATGGAGTTTAAATTGTGAGGTTTAAATTTGGAATTTTTGAAGCAACTTAATGAATTTTTTGAAGAAAATGAAAAGAACCAAGAGATGAAGGGGAGGGCTACTGGAATTCGGCCAGAAATGAGGGAGAGGGATGGTGTGGTGTGTGGAAAAAAAGTCTTGGTCAACTCCTATCAACCACAAAAGACCATACCCAAAAACAATTCAAAAACCTTTAAAAAAGACCCTCATTTCCACACAATATACAAAGTCAAAGGAGCATGGAATTTTTTCCCCATGAGCTGCTGGAAATGGCCGGCCTAGGGTGAGGGAAAAGTGAGAGGGAGTGCACAAAAAAAAATTTATGCAAAAAGAACCCCTACAGTCCAAAATTGCAAGTTTAAGCTTAAATTCAATAAATTTCGTTTTCTGTAATAAAAATTAGTTAAAACTCAAAATAAATTACTAAAAATTTATGTTACAACTAGATTTTAATTAACATGATTTTAAAGCTTAATTTTAGCCCATTTAAATTTGTATTTATCGCTAATTTAATGTATTTTCTTACTGGCTTAAAATAATATTAAAAGTTGAAAAATTAGGGAAAATTTTTTAAACGACCAGAATTTCATAAGTAACTCATTTGCTACTAAAAACAAGCAAATTCCTATCCAAATTAGGTATAATTAGTCCTAAACTGCAAAATAACAAAAAAGACGGTTTTCGGAAAAATACCGAATTTTCACCGATTTTCAGGAAAACACCAAAATGACTTTTCGAGGCATTACACTACATTCTGGGGATCCAGATCTATCGTGATAGATCTAAGAGGATGTTGAGACTTTCACAGTCCAGGTACATCGACACCATACTGAAACGATTCAGTATGGAAGATTCCAAGCGCGGTAACCTACCGGCTTGTCACGGAATCACCCTCTCCAAAGAGATGTCTCCCAAGACTGATTTGGAAAGGGATCGCATGTCATCTATACGCTACGCATCTACGGTAGGCTCTATAATGTATGCGATGTTATGTACCAGACCAGATGTAGCATACGCATTAAGCGTTGTAAGCCGGTATCAGTCGGACCCAGGGGAGAAACACTGGATAGCAGTAAAGAACATTCTCAAGTACCTGAGAAGGACTAAGGATATGTTCTTGGTGTATGGTGGAAAAGACCTCCAGATCGAGGCCTTTGCTGACTCCAGCTTCCAGAGTGACAAGGATGACTCCAAGTCTATGTCGGGTTATGTCTTTACCCTCAATGGAGGGGCGCAGTTTGCTGGAAGAGTTCCAAGAAGGAAACCGTTGCTGACTCAACTACGGAAGCGGAGTACATAGCTGCTTGCGATGCTGCAAAGGAAGCTGTCTGGATGAAGAAGTTCCTCACGGAGCTTCAAGTGGTTCCTACCATTGTTGATCCAATACCGCTGTATTATAACAACAACGGCGCTTTAGCTTTTAGCGAAGGAACCCAGGTCCCATCAGAAGTCCAGGCACATTTTGAGGCGGTACCACCTGATCAGGGAGATCGTAGATCGCCGAGAGATCGAGGTGAAGAGAGTAAATTCAGAAGATAATACTGCAGTTCCACTCACGAAGGCCTTACCTCAGACTCAGTTCGAGCAGCTGATAGAGATGATAGGTCTTCGATACGCCAGTACATGGCCTTACTGCAAGTGGGAGATTGTTAGTGTATATGCCCTAGAGGCCATTACTGTATCATACTAGCTTGTATATTACTTGATGGAAGCTTGGGATATTCACAGTTGTATAGACAATCTTGCTCAAAATGGTAGTATGCTACTTGGTTTGTTTCTACTTTGATATGTGCATGTGTTTCTTTTAGCATATCGCTTATACATATTAGTAGAGCCCTTTGGATCTTTGCTTGATTACCAGCGTTGTGATGGCAGTCACACTAGTGGGGCCTGGGTAATCTACAAGCACATCCTTATACAGGTCCTTAGTCGTAGGACTATCGAGACAGGGCATCAATACTCCGGAGTAGACTAGCGTATGCGCTTCTCATCCCAGCAGGGGAGACGGTCTGTCCCATAGCCATCAGTACGTCGTACTTGAGATAGTATGCGGGTGCTCGTTAGGTTACGAGTACACTGGACAGGACACGTCCGGAACTGTTGGTTGGCACTATACCTATCGTCAGTTATCAGTTCCCAGGTGACATAAGTACAGCTTAGTCCGCTGACTTGACACTGTCACTTCGCTTCGAGTGTGTTCCCACTGTACTTTGATTACTACCCTACCACGGCTCAAAGGAGTCGTGCAAACAGGTAGTAGTTGGGTGCAGTCCCGAAGCAGTTGGAGGCAGGGCGGTTAGACAGGATTCGTCTCTCCCGGTATTGGGAGTTGATATCGCGATGTGTCAAGGAGAGCCACTACACATAGTCGTCCCTGGCCAGGGCAAGCGAGATATACTGGTGGGTTTCCAGTGTTATCTCAGGGTGTTCTGGGCTACACTCCGACACGGCTGTGTACCGCTATTAGGGGACTGACGTTTACCGCCCCCTAGGCCCGCCATGCGATATTCTCAGACGAACAGACCGGACTGTACGGAGACTATCACATTCAGGCTCAGTAGGAGTTCGGATGGGTTTCACCTCATCAGGCTTCTTATCGGCATCTACCTGGGGGCCGTTACGCACAGCTAGTTGCCGCTTGCGGTCTGTGGTTAAACCCACTGCCAGCGTAGTGTCGAGTCTTTAGAGTCCCACACAGAGAGCTATTCGCTTTTTGGCAAAACAGAGTAGAGGTCGCATGGTTTTGCGACAGGGTTCGTTCACATCCGTGCACTTGTGCACGTTTTGGTGTCCGGGCAGTTATTACTAGCGGGCTTTGGTTTAAGCCAGATCCTAGTATACGTTTTGGGATTGGTTTTATCTCGTTTGTATTCGTGTTCCTCAAAACGCGGATGCGGGTGTGTATTCACAGTTGACAGAGACAGAGGCAGAGGATCTCTTTGTATTCGTGTTCCTCGGAACACGGGTGCGGGTGTGTATGCACAGTTGACAGAGACAGAGGCAGAGGATTCTCATTAGGGTTGTTGACTGTTGACTTTTTCTAAATTCTAATGATAATAGGAAATATGATTAATAATAATATTAATTAAGTATTATTGTGCCATGGTTGGGTTGAATGTTTGACTTTGTTGACCGGTTGACTAGTTTGGACTTGTTGACCATCATCATTACAATGGCTATCATTTCATGGCTATGACTTTTGCTTGCTATGACTTTTGTTTGCTTCTTGTGCTTTACAAAATGAGTGCATGAAATGATAATTCCATTGACATGAACCATCACAAGATGCTTAATTATTATTATTATCATGATTATTTTGGTTTTTGAGAGCATGGTTGTAAAAGTCCTCTCTCATTCTATCATATTGATTCTCTCTCATCAAAGCTCTCCCTCTTCCTCTCCCTCTCCCTCTTGCTCATGGTTCTCTTGTCTCATGAGTTGAGAAACAAGAACCATTGAGATAAAACCCTAAAACATTTCTCTACTCATCCTAGAGTACAAGGTCTAGCAAGCCAAGTATTTTAGTTTCCTCTAGATTGAGGTTGGAGCCAAGGTAGAAGCTTTCGGGTGGATCCATCTTCGGCACAAGGAGACGACGAGGTGAGGCCGATCCGACCACCACAAGGAGTCGAAGAGCAAGAGTTCAAGATTAGGTATAACCCCTAACATAGTAGCTAAACTCTTAGTTAGGTTGTTTAGCAAAGATCCGATTTCTAGTCCATGTTACCTCCACCGAAAAATCGTTTTTCACCGCTTCCACAACCCCGAAAGAACTGGGGACGGGTAATGTGGACTTACAGAGTTGTCATATTGCGCACACCCAGCAGGCCAGAGTTTGGCATCGTCGACGAGATAGTTGACCAGGTTCGAATAAAAGACCTCACCCTGATGCGTTGTGAGTTGATCGAGGACGGACGAGTATTGGGTATTTCTCCGATGGTTGGGACGAGTTCACGAAGACCTGTTCGGCCAGATATCTTCTACAGAGTGATGAAGCTATAGAGTACGCAATTTCGAGTCCGCGCGAGAGACTTCGTATTGACCGTGTCCGAGAACAGTTGCAGTGCATAGATAGCATGGTGTGACGTCATAGTTGACGACAATAAAGACAAATGGAACCAGGGGTTCGTGCGAGACGCTGACGAGCTGTCATTACTTTCCGTCGAGACTAAAGACCTGATATGTCTACAGAGGCGTTGGGATGTGACCAGCTTCCGAGTAAATGTTGTACTGAGAATGCAGATGTCCAGTGAGCGAGAAAAGAATGTGTAAGAGTACCAGCCTCCGTACAGTTCGGCTTAGGCGAGATTGGAAGAGACCTTGAGCAGGATTCCTTCCAGGGCACTGCAGCAATAAGATTTGCACCAGGAGCATATGAGTGATGTGCATTCAGAGGACCAGAGGTCGGCGCCAGTGACTTGCGGCTTTACGAGTGGTCATGAAGATTGACCGAGAGATGGCCAGAGAAGTGCCAGAACAGAATCGTCCCCGTTAGCACACCTGACAGGGCTGATGAGCCGATTGATTGCGAGATAGGTAATCCGCAGAGAAGATAAGGACCCAGAGACAGAGGACGCCAGACCGTGAGCAAGAGGCAAGTAGATATCTTGCGCTGCTAGTATTGGATGCACCGGCACCTTCTCGACTTTGAAGGAGGATATACCGACGACGGTATTTATGATTTGTGATTTTTTGATTCGATTATCACGTGTCCGTCATCTTGGATTTCGGTATTTTGGGCGTTCTGTTTGCATGATTTAGTCTTGATGACTGAGTTTAATGATATTTGTTTTCTTGCACCATGATTGCACTTACTGGGTATTTATATTTTGCGCGTAGTTATTACGCTTGAGGTATTGATTGTGATTTCATGCCTATTTGAGGCCGGTGATTTGATTTACGCTTCTAGCATAGTTTTCATGCACTTTAGTGTTTTGATTTGATGTTGTGCATATGTTACGCACACAATTTGATTTTCGCACTCGGTATAGTTTATTTGTGCTCGTAGTGCATTGATATGTGTTGTGCACGCAGCTGCACACGTTTATGATTTTATTTATACCTGGGTACACTTGGTGTTGATGCTTTCGCATTTGAGTTATTGCTGGGTATTTTTGCATGGGATGCACCAGTTCTATACTTCGTGCGTTTGTCGTACCAGTTTTATGTTTCTTGCATTTATCGCACCAGATTTGTATTTCGTGCCTTTGTTGCACCGGATTTATATTTTGTGCACTACAGTTGCACCTGACTTCGATTTGATGTCATCCGATACATCAATTTTGGATTCTGATATTGATGTTGATTCCTTGCACTCCATGCATTTGATTTGGACTTGCGCATGTTCGACGCTTGCTATTGGATTTCGTGATTTCGTGCATGTTGAGTGCGTAGGGTTTAGATTTTATTCGTGCTTGATGGATGCACCGATTTGGATTTTCGCGCATGTTGGGCTCATGTTTTAAGATATGATTTTGGTGCACACCAGATGCACTAAATCGAGATTCTTCGTGCCTGTCAGATGCACCTGATTTTGTTGTCAGGCACACACGTTGCCTATGACAGATGTTTCGTGCACACCCGTTGCACCTAGATGTTGTTTTTGTGCACATGTATGGCACATATATGGATTTTGATTTCTGTGCGCACCAGACGCACAAGGTATTCTTATATACATTTTTGGGATTTATTCTTTTTGGAGAACTACATTTTTATGATATTTGCCATGTGTTTTTATACTGAGCGGGACTAGTCAGAGGACAGTGCCTGGATATACCTTTGCATGCATTGTTAGTTATCGAAGGGATTTCCAAAAAGAGAGCTATAGTCTCAGTATTTACCTACGTGTCTGATACGACACGAAACGTTTAAAACAAGGAAACCCTTCTAAATTGTTTTCAAAAACGGCGGAACGTACATAGTGAACAAAAGATATATACATACATGGTTATTTTCTTATGAAAGACGTCCGCCACTGTGCAGTGTTATGCGCATCGCACAGCGACTTAAAAAGATGTGGCATGCATTTATTTCAGCTATTCACATGTATAGATTGGATGTATACATGTATAGTTCTGATTTATATCATATTGGTTTTGTATTGGATTTGACATTTGTGTCTTTACCATGACTCCGATGATTGCGGGATGCTTGACGGAGTTTTTCTTTTGAGTTATCTGCTCATTACTCATGCGCATGCATTGCGCTATGATGCGTTTTATGTATTGATGATTTCGGAGCCCCGAAGACTTGGACTTTGTATCGAAATGTATTAGTATTTGGGGGTTTAAATTTAAATTCGGGGACCGAATTTCTTTAAGGGGGGAAGACAGTAACATTTCAAAAAAAATAAAATATTATTTTTTGGGAATTTTTATAATTTAATATTATTTTATTGAATATTTTAATATTTTGGTATAATTAAATACAGAAAAATTTGGAAAAATTATGGAAAATTCTAAAATAGGGTATTTTATGGAATTATGTCATTTTTAAGTTTTTATGATCATTTATATGCTAATTTAGCGCAAATCGCGATTAAGAATCGCTAATCGGATTTTTGGCATTTTGTGCAAAACATGCACATATCTTTTTCCTACACATGTGTCACATTTTCTTATCATGGCTATTACTTTGGGTTCACTATTTGAATCAGAAGGTTTTGGAAAAAGAAAAGAAAAGGATTTGAATTTTAAATGGTAGTAGGTGGGTGAGAGAGAGACAGAGGTGAGGAGGGTCATTTGACCATGGGACTTTCTCTTCTCTCTCCAATTTCTTCATCTTTTTCCCCTCCTCCTCCATCTTGAGCTGCTGCCCTCTCCCTCCACCACCTCCTCCACCTCACTTCACCCTCAAAACAACATTAAAACCCCACTCCCTCTTCACAAAAAGAGTGCTCAAGCCCTCAAGCAACCCTATAGACCAAGAAAGTTTGTGTTTGGTGCTGTGGGAGGATTCATGAGTCTCTATTGAGGTAATCCCTTCACAATTTTTGTAGCATTTCAAGTGATTTAGCCTCTTTGAAAGTTTGGTGTCGTTTTGTCGAAGTTTTGTGCACCTTGGAAAACCCTTGAGAGGATTAGGGTAAATTTGAGTCGTGATGTGAAATTGAGCTCAGTAGAGGCTATACAAACACCATAGTGCTAGATTTGAAACCCAAACCTGAAGCTTAAACCCAGAATACGGATTTAGTGAATCGATATCGGGAAAAATAGCAAATCTGGGAGTGTTTTTGGAGATCTGCTATCACCCGAGACACCTGAAAATAAAATTCATTTGACAGAGAGATGTGCAGACACCCAGGGACCACCACACAAAACCCTAGCCCCTACCTCCTTCCCCAGGCTACAGATTTAATCCTTCTGGACGCAATTTGCGGCCAGAGCAGGAGGGTTTTGGCTCGTTTTTGGTACATGGCCCTATCTCCAGTAAACTTGACCCTTGGCATGTGCAATTTTGTCTGATTCTTTTTAGGGTAAAATCTGGGTTGATTTTCATGGGTTGGCGCATGATTTACGACTTATTTTAGCATGGATTTTGGTATTCGGTGATTCGTTTCTGTCGGGTGGCATTTGGACGTCAACGACAAGTGGATATTGGTCGTGTTTGCATGCGAGACTATAGGTTTTTACCTATGCAAGTAGCGTGTGCTGTTTTGGTTTTCCGATGTGATTTTCATGTGCTTTAGCGTTGTGATATCCTTGTAGGTACCCCACGTGACGTCGAGGCGTTGAAGATAAAGATGGCGACATCGGCGTCGGCACACAAGAAGTAAGGTGAGTAGATCATATCTACGGGGGAAGTCGGGTGGATGGCGTATAGCACCCCTGCAGTCCGATATTAGTATTGTACATATATACTGTTTATGATAGCTTTTTGTGTGTCGTTGACATGTGAGTTATGCGTACTATGGTTTAGATTAGGGTTAGAAGTGAACTAGTGAAATTCCTAGTTGCGAACCCTAGAATAAGTTTACACCCACACGCACACACATACTTATTGCTATACTTATACCGTGATGATGAGGATAGTGGATGATATGTGGAGACGAGTCGATGATAATGGGCATAGTGCCGGGATATCGGTGATATGATGAGATTCGTATTTGGGATACGATACGAGATTTTAGCGGGCCTTTGGGCGTGTGTTTTACACGCGTGCTTATATTTGTTTAGATGGTATCGACTGTACTAGACTTAGATCAGTACCCCAGATTATGAGAGATGATGATAAGGGTACCAGATAATTGATGAGGTGAATATGATATTAACCTATACCCAGCTATTGGGATGCCGTACGACGATTTACCGTGCGAGCTTTATATTGATGATAGATCCACACTCATGACTCGAGGATTTCATATGATATACTGTATCGTACGCGATACTATTGAGGCGGGATTACCGACTATTATATTTATATTTATATATATCGACTCAGATTTAGGTCGTTTCCATACCCTTCCCAATTGACTTGATAGTTAGATGTAGATTACTTAGTAGACATTAGACTAGACTCGAGTCATACCTATTTCAAAAACTAACGAATCGGGAGTATTTCAAAGATAGGCAAAAGGGACTCTACGGACATTTACAAAGACGCATCTTTTCTTAAAAACACCGTAGCCCTTATTTTACCAAAAAACTCGATTCGTCTTATTTCAAATGGTATATCTGCATGACATATACATATGGATGTAGATTCTTTACTGTTGCGTTGATTATTCGATTTCGGCATTTTCATGCTACTCGCATCGCTTGCATGTGTAAATGAGTTTATTGCTATATAAAAACCATGTTGTTAGGATACCAGCACCATTATCGATGATGCGTATGTTCCACGTACACTGCTTTCCGGCTCACACACTTCATCATCGATAATTGCCATGTCACTACACTGTAGTACTGTTGCATTCAGGATATGACCCTTGCATGGCATACTTGTGTACCTATATACTGTATATTCATACGTATTCGCACATACATAAGTGATTCTGGCATTGATTAGAGATTTGGGAAACGCAAGGTACTCTTTAAAACTGATTCCTTTAAAAGAGCGGTTTCCCCCAATATGTGCATATTACTATTCCATGTTGCATGATATACTGATATGCTTGCATTTCTTTTACATGTCGCATACATCATGCTTTTTGACTATACACATTGAGATATGTTGTTTCCATGATATTTCTGGATTTGGGAACCGTGGGAATTTCAAAGAGAGTACGTAATTGTTTTAAAAACCTGGTTACCCTTGATATGATATTTCAGTGCGTCCACCATGTGTTTTCTCAGTGCTGAGAGCGACATGTGAAACCCGATTCGAGGAGGCGGATGAGGCCGATTGCGGGTACATGGTGGACCCAATATGGTTCCCCGGGGTAAGAAATATTTTTCGTGGAGCAGACGATGAGCCTAGCAGGGTGAAGAGTACCTACCGGTGATTGGTTGGATCTGGCGGTGATCCGGAGGATACTGACCAGAGTTGATAGATGGATATGGGCCGACCCGTGCTGCCGGGGCCGAGGGCCGATACCGCAGAAGAAGCCCGATATATGAGGATTTACGTGTCGATGCTAGGCACAGGTTTTCATGATGTTTTCGAGTGTCGATGCTAGGCACTCAGGTTCCTTGATTTTGATTATATCCACATATTTCCATGCATATGCTTTACGATGTTTACATGCATGATGCTTATTGTCATTGGGTGACACGTGGACGGGATCCACATACATACAGACCTTGATTACATTGATCATACCTCTTATGTATATATAACAGTGGATGAGGATGCTGTTATATATGCCCTTACACCAATATTAGTGGAATGGGACGCTAATATATGTGTATTGATATCAATTTAGATACTTCATCATACTTATTCATGCAGACATACCTCATGCTTATGATATGTTATTACCTGAGCCACTGGCACGACCACTTGGCACTACATACATGTTTAGATGTTATATTGCCACCTTTTCATGCTGCAGACTTATCCTTTTAAGGTTTATATTATACTGATCGTATTGACCTAGGATTATGTCGTGCATTCGATTTCTGCTTGTAGATATTTTCTATTCACGAGTTGGCAACTCACCCCCGTTGTGCCACAGTTTCTTGCAGGTTTTGCCGTATAGGTTTCATTGCGGCTTTTCTGGCACATTGCTTCCATTACGGGTGACTTGCTTTGGTAGGTGGGTTCTTCTGCATCAGAACCACCATTGTACTTGTATTATTTTTCGTATCTAGAAATTCCATCAACCAAAACTTGTATATTGTTTCAGACTTAGGAAAACAGTGATGTATTATTTCGACCTTAGAGTCGCGCATGTAGTATTACGGTTTTCAGGCTGTTTTGAGTTTCATTTTTTGGAGTTTGATCCTCGCCCTTCAGCGTTGTATATTATATTGCTTGCGTGGTTGTGACCGTCGATTGACGAAGAGCTAGCTCCCGCTTGGGGATGCCTTTTGTCATTGCATATATATTATTCTTGTTGTACCACGTTCGGGGCCAGTTTTTACAAAGGAAACTCTGCCGAAATTTTCAGAAAAGACTATACATTTTAAAAAAGCATATTCGGCTTAGTTATTTAAAAACATGTTTTCTTTACTTATTAAAAATCAGTTTCTTTGTTTACTCCTTAAAATGGTTTTAGATTTCTGGGCTTTTGGGTTACTTGGATCAGCTGGAGTCCTATAGACTTCATATGGTTCAAAGGCCAGTCACGTGTTCTTTCGGGTCGTGACACAGTTATAGCCAATCGAGCATAGCGCAACATCAACTCCCTATACCAGAAGAGACGAAACCTCTTCTATTGCTCACCACCTCAATGTGATTCGGGACTGTACCCAAAATCCACCTGTTTGCACGACTTTGATGAGCCGTGGTAGGGAGGAAATCAAAGCAAAGTGGGGACCACACAAGACACTATGACGATCTCGGGTCTACAGACTAACCTGTACAAGTGTTACCAGAAAACTGCTATCTGACGATAGGTATATATACCATCTAGGAGTTCTCGGCGAGTCATGTTCGGTGTACCCATTCTTCAATGAGCACCCGTGTACAATCTTTGATGTCAAACACCAATAGTTGTGGGATCAACCATCGCCCCCAAGGTCATGAAACGTACACACTAGTCTACTCAGGAATATCGATTCCCTGTCTCGATACTTCCTCGACTAGGAACTGTTAAAGGATGTACTTGTAGACTACACAAGCCCCACTAGTATGATCTACATCATAATCCTGGTAGTCAAAGATATATCCTAAGGGCTTCATCAACTTGTATACAAGATATGAAATAAAACACATCATATATTAAGATGAAGATAAACCAAATAGCGTATTATCATATTAAGCAAAATTGTTTTTGTACATATATATCCCTAGCATCCTATACAATACAGGCCTCTAGGGCATACATGTTAGTGTATATGCCCTAGAGGCCATTACTGTATCATACTAGTTTGTATATTACTTAATGGAAGCTTGGGATATTCACCTTGTATAAACAATCTTGCTTAATATAGTAGTATGCTACTTGGTTTGTTTCTACTTCAATGTGTACTTGTGTTTATTTCAGTATATCACTTATACGCATTAGTGGAGCCCTTAGGATCTTTGCTTGATTACCAGCGTTGTGATGGCAGTCACACTAGTGGGGGCTGGGTAATCTATAGGCACATCCTTATACAGGTCCCTAGTCGTAGGACTATCGAGACAGGGCATCGATACTCCGGAGTAGACTAGCGTATGCGCTTCTCATCCCAGTGTGGGAGATGGTCTGTCCCACAGCCATCAGTACGTCGTACTGGAGATAGTATACGGGTGCTCGTTGGGTTACGAGTACACTGGACAGGACTCGTCGGGAACTGACAGGTTGGTATTATACCTATCGTCAGTTATCAGTTCCCAGGTGACATGAGTACAGCTTAGTCCGCTGACTTGACACTGACACTTCGCCTCGAGTGTGTTCCCACTGCACTTTGATCACTACCCTACCACGGCTCAAAGGAGTCGTGCAAACAGGTGGTGGTTGGGTGCAGTCCCGAAGCACTTGGAGGCAGTGACGGTTAGACAGGATTCGTCTCTCCCGGTATTGGGGGTTGACATCGCGCTGTGTCTAGGAGAGCCATTACACGAGTAGTCCCTGGCCAGGGCAAGCGAGATATACTGGTAGGTTTCCAGTGTTATCTCAGGGTGTTTTGGGCTTCACTTCGACACGACTTGTACCGCTATTGGGGGACTGACGTTTTACCGCCCCCTAGGCCCGCCATGCGATGTATCAGACGAACAGACCGGACTGTACGGAGAATGTCACATTCAGACTCAGTAGGAGTTCAGATGGGGTTTCACCTCGTCAGCCTTCTTGTCGGCATCTACCTGGGGACCGTTACGCACAGCTAGTGCCGCTTGCGGTCTGTGGTTAAACCCACTGCCAGTGTAGTGTCGAGTCTTTAGAGTCCCACACAGAGGGTATTCGCCTCTGGGCAAAACAGAGTAGAGGTCGCATGGTTTTGCGACAGGGTTCGTTCTCATCCGCGCACTTGTGCACGTTTGGAGTCCGGACAGATTTTACCAGCGGGCTCTGGTTTGAGCCGGATACTGGTATAGTATTTGGGGTTGCTTTTATCTCTCAGTATTCATGTTCCTCGGAACAAGAATGCAGGTGTGTATGCACAGTTCTTTTTGAGGAGGAGGAAGATGATTTTTCATTAGGGTTTCGGAACGGGTGCGTATGCACAGTTGACAGTTGTATTTTTCCAAACCCTAATGGATTTGTATTATATCATTTAATAATATATAATAAAATGAAATTGTGTCATGGTTAGTTTTTGTTGACTTGTTGACCATGGTTGACTTGTTGACCATGGTTGAACATTTGACCATTATCATTACAAGAGAAAGATGCTCTTGATTCTTGCATTTTCATTTAATGCTTGTAATGATATTAGTCATTCTAAAACTTTCCATCAACCTTTTCATTTTGATTATTATTATTTGATAATTCATTTTCTTTTTGCATTATGGTTGCAAGAAAGGAAATGAGAGCTCATTCTATCATAACCTCTCTCTCTCCTCATTTCATCTTCTTCTTCCTCTTGAAAAGAGAAACCTTCTCATGTGTTGAGAATCATTCTCTTTAGAAAGAAAAGCAAACCCTAATCACTCTCTACTCATTCTAGGATGAAGGTTTAGCAAGCCGGAAACCCTAGTTCACTCAAAGATCGAGGAAGAGCCCAAAGTCGAACCTTCGAGGTGGATCCATCTTCGACGGGAGAAGGCGACGAAAAGAGAACCATCAACCTCTACAAGGTTTGAAGAAGAAGGAGTTCAAGTTTAGGTATAACGATCTTCCATAGTAGCTAACTCTCTTTAGCTTGTATACTAGTTTTAGTTTAGACAACGATCCCGACCTTGTTTAGTCCATGTTGCCTCTTGCGATAAAAATTCGTTTTTTATACCGTTTCCGCCTCCCCGTAAGCACCGGGGGTCGCAATATGGACTTACAGTGGTATCAGAGACTAACTAAACTTAAACTAGCTTGGTAGTGAAGTGTAACGAAGTTCGGAACCGGAAAAATCCAAAAACCAAACTTTACAAAAACCTGAGTTTCTGTTGAAATTTTTTCTGGTCAAAATGAAAAACTTTATACTTGTAAATTCGGCTCAGGGTTTTGTGTGAACACCCAAGAAAAACGATACAGTGATTCGTCTAAACTGCCGCCCTTCCGCCGCGTGAGCCTTCTTATCCGCCGCGGAACCGCCGCGAGTTGTTGTCTTCTCTGCATCGTTTTTCGTGCAGTGTGTTTGTGTGTTGGTTTTGGGATTTTTAAAATATATTATATGTGCCCAGATTTTCCAGAACTGAAATTTCCTTTTGGGGTCCTATAATTCCGTATTTTTTCCGAACTTCACTGCACTTTGACTATGATGGTTATATCTGTGATGCTTGCTTGTATTGAACGTCGGCTAATCGCTATAAGTCGATTAGTCGGGGTTATACATGATCTGTAATGTGCTGGAATGTGTATATGAATGTGTTGGACTGTCGCGGGTGAATAGCCGGGGTGGATGTGAGATGAGCTTTTGTTTTTCTTTCATTCATTGTAAATGTAAATTGATGTAATTATATTATTTGTTTGTCCGCACAACCGGGTCGGGGTTGTAGCCGTCATTGTATAATTCTTTTTACTGTTTTTGCTCCTAGGATAGACCCATGGTGGGGTGCACAAACTACCGGGAACATGGAGGGTAGTTTGCCGCACCCGTAGGGGTCTTGGGTGGGGTATTTGCTATTCACCGCGACCGTGTTATCCGCTTTTCGTTTCAGGCTCGAAAGGAATGCGGATTGCTAGTATATCCAATGTATTCATCTGTGATCTGTAATGTCTATCATTGCTTTCTATTTAGGCGTTGCTTATGTTTTACAGCCGCGCTAGCCCAGCCCCCGCTCTGTCGTTAGTTAAGTAACCTAACGAGTGATGACGGGACCCCGTGGCGAATGCGAATGGCATAAGCGTACGTCATATTTTGGTTGTTTTCTGCAATGGTAGGAACTAAATGATGGGACGCATTAAAAGAACTAATGCAAGAATATCACGCATTAAAAGAACTAATGCAAGATAATAAACCAAGTTTAAGTCGATGGAACACTTTCGAAAAACCACTCGGTTCTTTTCAAAACTAACTTTTAAATGCGGAGCTTGAGCCACTCCTTCTAAAAGCTATCTCGTTCCGTCGATTATATCAAGTTCACTACGTTCACGGTTTTACCAAAACCATTCGTAGCCCTCCGTCATTTCACATAAATAGTCAATAGTATTCAAGCTGTGTTTGTTGGCCAAAGTCAAGGCATAGTGATTGGTAGCTATTGGATATTCATGTGTAGCATAGATAGATGCGTTGATTTGGAACAGTCGTACTGCCTTGTTGGCCAAAGTCAAGGGTATATACGGGTGGATTCAAATTAACCTGGAGAACGACGGGAAGAACTTGACATGTGACTTATGATTTGTTGGCCAAAGTCAAGGTCATAAGAGCATGGGGCAAAAAAAATCCATATCGGGAGTTTCATAAGTACCGAAACTTGCTAGATTTGCATACCATTTGGAGTGTGATGATTATGGTAGGATTCCTTCATTTTCGTCACGCGATGATATTTGGATCCCGATCCTACTGTGAGTATATGCTACTCCTCGGGAAAATTCTCACTAAACGATCAATGCTATAAACCTAGTAGGTGCCTAGAAAGGTGTTAGCGGGGCTACGCCCCCAGGGAAAAGAGGTTCTTAAATTAAGGAACTTCGCGAAAGCGTTGGAAAACCTCCCTCGAAGTACCGACACTGGCCTGGCTGAACGGTTAAGCAAGTATTGTACGGTGGGATTGATCCCGGCTAATTCTTCCTTTGTGGTTTGAGGAGGGATTCGAGAGACAGTGGGAGCCATCCTGTTTAGACAAATTAAAAACCATTCTAAACTTGCAAGAGCATCGTGCTAAGTGTTTTCTTCTCTCCCCCTGCAGCGACCAAATCGAAATGACTGGACTTAAGTTACTTCTAGATAAAAACATATTGACAGGGCCAAACTACAAAGATTGGCTCAGGAATGTCAAATTGGCAATCTCTTACGACAAGCTGGGGTATCTTCTTACCACCAAAGCTCCCCCCGTCCCAGGTCCCACCTCCAGCGTCGCGGATAAGGAAATCCGTAAGACTTGGGAGATAGACAGCGCGAAGGCCAGATGCCTCGTACTTGCCTCGATGGACAACGACCATCAGAGGAGGCACGAGAATATGGATTTGGAATCCATATTTCTTCATACAAAAGAACTGTATGGAGAGCAGTCTCGTATCGCAAGATACGAAGTGTCGAAGAAGTTATTTTCGACTAAGTTGGCCGTCGGATCATCGGTAGCGGACCACGTGCTTAAGATGATTGGCTACACTGAGGAGCTCGCGGAACTTGGGACCACGTTGGATAGTGAACTCTACACGGATATAATTCTCCAGTCCCTTCCATCCACTTACGCCCAGTTCATACTGAATTTCAACTTGCAAGAAAAGGAAGTTGAACTTTCAGAACTCCTCAACCTGCTGAGGAGCGCAGAGGGCACCCTACAGAAGGGTAGGGATACATCCACTTTGTTTGTAGGAGGATCTTCTTCTTCTAGGTCCAAGGCGAAAGCCAAGGGAAAGAAGAGGAAAGCCCCCGCCAAACCAAGGGGCGGTGTTAGTAAAGTGGGTGCGAAGGGAAAGGAAAAGGCAACAAAGATAGCGGGGAAGCTTGTTGGTAAAGAGGAATGCTTCTATTGTCACAAGAGTGGACACTGGAAGAAAGATTGCAGGGCTTGGAAAGCCAGGACACAGGAACTGAAGCAGGTTGCGGCTTCAGCTTCAGGTGTGTATGTTATTGAAAACTGTCTTTCTATAAACTCTACTTCCTGGGTATTGGATACCGGATCAGGATCTCATATCTGTAATTCTTTGCAGGCGTTGAGAAACCGTAGGTTTTTGAAGGAAGGTGACATGACCCTCAGAGTTGCGAACGGAGCTAGCATGGATGCTAAAGCCGTGGGGGACTATCACCTAGGAATGTCAGATGGACATGTTTTGGTTTTGCGTAATTGTTTTTTTGTACCCAACGCAACTTGTAATATCATTTCTGTATCTTTGGTTTCTAAAGAAGGTTATGAATTTGCGTTTGTAAGTAATGTTGTTAACATTCACCTTAATCAAGTTCTGATTGGGTCAGGTACATTGAGCAATGGTATATACGTATTAAACCAACCACAGATTTTCAATGTCCAGAATACACACAAAAGAAAGTCACCAGATATTAATCAGACTTTCTTATGGCATTGTAGACTGGGTCACATCAATGAGAGAAGGTTGACTAAGTTACATACAGAAGGATATTTTGATCCGTTCGAATATCAATCATATGCCACTTGTCAATCCTGTCTCAAAGGAAAGATGACAAAGACTCCGTTCACTGGACACGGAGTAAGAGCGAGCGAGCTCTTGGGACTCGTACACAGCGACGTGTGCGGTCCAATGTCTACACATGCGCGAAGCGGTTATTCTTACTTCATTACTTTTACGGATGATTTTTCAAGATACGGTTATGTCTTCTTAATGAAACATAAGTCCGAAGCTTTTGAAAAATTCCAGGAATTTAAGAATGAAGTAGAAAAACAGACCGGCAAAAGTATCAAGATTCTAAGATCGGATCAAGGTGGAGAATACTTAAGTACCGAGTTCCTGAATTATTTAAAAGAGAATGGGATTCTCTCTCAGCTTACTCCTCCATACACCCCGCAACATAACGGTGTATCGGAGAGACGGAACCGGACCCTATTGGATATGGTTCGGTCCATGATGAGTAACGCTGAGTTACCGCGATCATTCTGGGGGTATGCACTAGAATCAGCTGCGTACCTTTTGAACCGAGTTCCTACTAAGACTGTGCCTACTACACCATATGAGATGTGGTGTGGGAAGAGACCCCATCTCAGTCACATCAAGACTTGGGGATGTCCGGCTTTTGTTAAAAAGCAGCATGCGGACAAGCTCGAGGCGCGTTCAGTACAGTGTAAGTTCGTGGGATATCCAAAGAACTCCAAGGGATATTTCTTCTACTGTGAAGAGGAACAAAAAGTCCTTGTTTCTCGTCATGCCTACTTCTTGGAAACTGAGTTTTTGGAAAACCAGATAAGTGGGAGCACAGTAGAACTGGAAGAAATTCCAGAACCACGGACTATTACTGAAAGCTTAGTGGAACCAGAAGGTTCAAATGAACAGGACATTCCTATGCCGCTCCGCAGAAGTAGTAGGCAGTCTCATCCGCCCGAGAGATACTACGGTTTTCTCATAGACGGGGATAGAGAGGATTGCATCATAGACTATGATGAGCCTACTAGCTTCCAGCAGGCCGTTCAGAGCATTGACTCGGTGAAATGGCTGGATGCAATGCGGACCGAAATGGAGTCCATGTACACCAACAAGGTATGGACGTTGGACATTGCTCCAGACGGGGTAAAACCCGTAGGATGCAAGTGGATCTTCAAAAGGAAGATTGGTGTAGATGGACAGGTTGAGACCTATAAAGCTAGGCTGGTAGCAAAGGGTTTTCGTCAAAGACCTGGCTTGGACTACGACGAAACCTTTTCTCCAGTAGCCATGCTGAAATCCATTCGGATCCTTCTTGCCATTGCTGCCTTCCACGATTATGAGATTTGGCAGATGGACGTAAAAACCGCTTTTCTAAATGGAAATTTAGAGGAGTGTGTCTATATGGATCAGCCAGAGGGTTTCATTCAGAGTGGGAGCAGCGGAAAGGTGTGCAAGTTGCTTAAGTCCATCTATGGACTAAAGCAGGCATCGCGGAGTTGGAACATCTGTTTTGATGAGACGGTCAAGGAATTTGGCTTTATCAAAAATCCAGATGATCCATGCATCTATAGTAGATTTGTAGCGAGAACTGTAGTATTCCTCGTTTTATACGTGGATGACATTCTCTTAATAGGAAATGATATTCCTATGCTACAATCTGTCAAGGGGTTCTTGTCACAAAGGTTCTCCATGAAAGACCTGGGTGATGCCTCATACATCCTGGGGATCCGGATCCATCGTGATAGATCCAAGAGGATATTAGGACTTTCACAGTCCAGGTACATCGACACCGTACTGAAAAGATTCAGTATGGAAGATTCCAAGCGCGGTAACTTACCGGCTTGTCACGGGATCACCCTCTCTAAAGAGATGTCTCCCAAGACTGATTTGGAGAGGGATCGCATGTCTATTATACCCTACGCTTCTGCGGTAGGCTCTATAATGTATGCGATGTTGTGTACCAGACCGGATGTAGCTTATGCACTGAGTGTAGTAAGCCGGTATCAGTCAAACCCTGGGGAGAAACATTGGATAGCGGTAAAGAACATTCTCAAGTACCTGAGGAGGACTAAGGAGATGTTCTTGGTGTATGGCGGAAAAGACCTCCAGATTGAGGCCTTTGCTGACTCCAGCTTCCAGAGTGACAAGGATGATTCCAAGTCCATGTCGGGTTTTGTCTTTACCCTCAATGGAGGGGCGGTGTGTTGGAAGAGTTCCAAACAGGAAACCGTTGCAGACTCGACTATGGAAGCGGAATACATCGCTGCATCTGATGCCGCAAAAGAAGCTGTCTGGATAAGGAAGTTCTTAAAAGAACTTCAGGTGGTTCCGTCCATTGTTGACCCAGTACCTCTGTATTGCGACAACAACGGGGCTATAGCTTTAGCAAAGGAACCCAGGTCCCATCAGAGATCCAGGCACATCTTGAGGCGGTATCACCTGATCAGGGAGATCGTGGATCGCAAGGAGATCGAGGTTCGGAGGGTTGCTTCAGAAGAGAACACTGCAGATCCATTCACCAAGGCCTTACCCCAGACTCAGTTCGAGCGGCTGATCGAGATGATAGGTCTTCGATACGCCAGTACATGGCCTTAGTGCAAGTGGGAGATTGTTAGTGTATATGCCCTAGAGGCCATTACTGTATCATACTAGTTTGTATATTACTTAATGGAAGCTTGGGATATTCACCTTGTATAAACAATCTTGCTCAATATAGTAGTATGCTACTTGGTTTGTTTCTACTTCAATGTGTACTTGTGTTTATTTCAGTATATCACTTATACGCATTAGTGGAGCCCTTAGGATCTTTGCTTGATTACCAGCGTTGTGATGGCAGTCACACTAGTGGGGGCTGGGTAATCTATAGGCACATCCTTATACAGGTCCCTAGTCATAGGACTATCGAGACAGGGCATCGATACTCCGGAGTAGACTAGCGTATGCGCTTCTCATCCCAGTGTGGGAGATGGTCTGTCCCACAGCCATCAGTACGTCGTACTGGAGATAGTATACGGGTGCTCGTTGGGTTACGAGTACACTGGACAGGACTCGTCGGGAACTGACAGGTTGGTATTATACCTATCGTCAGTTATCAGTTCCCAGGTGACATGAGTACAGCTTAGTCCGCTGACTTGACACTGACACTTCGCCTCGAGTGTGTTCCCACTGCACTTTGATCACTACCCTACCACGGCTCAAAGGAGTCGTGCAAACAGGTGGTGGTTGGGTGCAGTCCCGAAGCACTTGGAGGCAGTGACGGTTAGACAGGATTCGTCTCTCCCGGTATTGGGGGTTGACATCGCGCTGTGTCTAGGAGAGCCATTACACGAGTAGTCCCTGGCCAGGGCAAGCGAGATATACTGGTAGGTTTCCAATGTTATCTCAGGGTGTTTTGGGCTTCACTCCGACACGACTTGTACCGCTATTGGGGGACTGACGTTTTACCGCCCCCTAGGCCCGCCATGCGATGTATCAGACGAACAGACCGGACTGTACGGAGAATGTCACATTCAGACTCAGTAGGAGTTCAGATGGGGTTTCACCTCGTCAGCCTTCTTGTCGGCATCTACCTGGGGACCGTTACGCACAGCTAGTGCCGCTTGCGGTCTGTGGTTAAACCCACTGCCAGTGTAGTGTCGAGTCTTTAGAGTCCCACACAGAGGGTATTCGCCTCTGGGCAAAACAGAGTAGAGGTCGCATGGTTTTGCGACAGGGTTCGTTCTCATCCGCGCACTTGTGCACGTTTGGAGTCCGGACAGATTTTACCAGCGGGCTCTGGTTTGAGCCGGATACTGGTATAGTATTTGGGGTTGCTTTTATCTCTCAGTATTCATGTTCCTCGGAACAAGAATGCAGGTGTGTATGCACAGTTCTTTTTGAGGAGGAGGAAGATGATTTTTCATTAGGGTTTCGGAACGGGTGCGTATGCACAGTTGACAGTTGTATTTTTCCAAACCCTAATGGATTTGTATTATATCATTTAATAATATATAATAAAATGAAATTGTGTCATGGTTAGTTTTTGTTGACTTGTTGACCATGGTTGACTTGTTGACCATGGTTGAACATTTGACCATTATCATTACAAGAGAAAGATGCTCTTGATTCTTGCATTTTCATTTAATGCTTGTAATGATATTAGTCATTCTAAAACTTTCCATCAACCTTTTCATTTTGATTATTATTATTTGATAATTCATTTTCTTTTTGCATTATGGTTGCAAGAAAGGAAATGAGAGCTCATTCTATCATAACCTCTCTCTCTCCTCATTTCATCTTCTTCTTCCTCTTGAAAAGAGAAACCTTCTCATGTGTTGAGAATCATTCTCTTTAGAAAGAAAAGCAAACCCTAATCACTCTCTACTCATTCTAGGATGAAGGTTTAGCAAGCCGGAAACCCTAGTTCACTCAAAGATCGAGGAAGAGCCCAAAGTCGAACCTTCGAGGTGGATCCATCTTCGACGGGAGAAGGCGACGAAAAGAGAACCATCAACCTCTACAAGGTTTGAAGAAGAAGGAGTTCAAGTTTAGGTATAACCATCTTCCATAGTAGCTAACTCTCTTTAGCTTGTATACTAGTTTTAGTTTAGACAACGATCCCGACCTTGTTTAGTCCATGTTGCCTCTTGCGATAAAAATTCGTTTTTTATACCGTTTCCGCCTCCCCGTAAGCACCGGGGGTCGCAATATGGACTTACAATACATATCAAACATCGAGATGGTCTCCCACTGGAATCCAGAACCTGATCACTTGTGCTCCCCGCCTTGGGTCTATCCTAATGCATAAAAGTAAATAATATACTTTAATGGTGACATCATCCTCAGCCCGGAAGTGTCCCAATAAAAGAATATTACATATAAATTTTACATGAATGAAAATTGTAAAACTCTCATCTCACATAAAACACCCGGCAATTCACTCATGACGATCCAATATAACATATCACATCAATACATAATATCGCATGTCATCAACGTAAGTAAATACGCATATCCCAAATTCCCTTGACATATAGCAACGAGATTTGGGATACCCTACATATTACACTTACGGACGCAGAAAAGAAATGAAAAACTATAATAATTAGAATCCGCATTTCCTTAGACATCATAAACCCGGAATATCTCATATTCCGAATTTCATGCCTAACCCTATAAACCTTGCATTTTATGTTAGTGTATATGCCCTAGAGGCCATTACTGTATCATAGTAGTTTGTATATTACTTGATGGAAGCTTAGGATATTCACAGTTGTATATACAATCTTGCTCGAAATGGTAGTATGCTACTTGGTTTGTCTCTGCTTTAATATGTGCATGTGTTTCTTTTAGCATATCGCTGATATACATATTAGTAGAGCCCTTAGGATCTTTGCTTGATTACCAGCATGGTGATGGCGCTCACACTCGTGGGAGCTGGGTGATCTATAAGCACATCCTTATACAGGTCCCTAGTCGTTGGACTATCGAGACAGGGCATCGATACTCCGGAGTAGACTAGCGTATGCGCTTCTCATCCCAGCGTGGGAGATGGTCTGTCCCACAGCCGTCAGTACGTCATACTTGAGATAGTATGCGGGTGCTCGTTAGGTTATGAGTACACTGGACAGGACTCGTCGGGGACTGTTGGTTGGTATTATACCTATCGTCAGTTATCAGTTCCCAGGTGAAATGAGTACAGCTTAGTCCGCTGACTTGGCACTGTCACTTCGCCTAGAGTGTGTTCCCACTGCACTTTGATTACTACCCTACCACGGCTCAAAGGAGTCGTGCAAACAGGTAGTTTTTGGGTGCAGTCCCGAAGCACTTGGACGCAGTGATGGTTAGACAGGATTCGTCTCTCCCGGTATTGGGGGTTGACATCGCGCTGTGTCTAGGAGAGCCATTACACGAGTAGTCCCTGGCCAGGGCAAGCGGGATATACTGGTAAGTTTCCAGTTTTATCTCAGGTTGTTCTGGGCTACACTCCGACACGACTTGTACCGCTATTAGGGGACTGACGTTTCACCGCCCCCCTAGGCCCGCCATGCGATGTATCAGACGAACAGACCGGACTGTACGGAGATTGTCACATACAGGCTCAGTAGGAGTTCAGATGGGGTTCACCTCGTCAGTCTTCTTATCGACATCTACCTGGGGACCGTTACGTACAGCTAGTGCCGCTTGCGGTCTGTGGTTAAACCCACTGCCAGCGTAGTGTCGAGTCTTTAGAGTCCCACACAGAGAGCTATTCGCCTTTAGGCAAAATGAGTAGAGGTCGCATGGTTTTGCGACAGGGTTCGTTCACATCCGCGCACTTGTGCACGTTTGCTGTCCGGACAGCTTATACTAGCGGGCTTTGGTTTAAGCCGGATCCTAGTATATGAATTGGGATTGGTTTTTTCTCTTTGTATTCGTGTTCCTCGGATCACGAATACGGCTGCGTATGCACAGTTGCTTGAGACAGAGGGAGAGGACTTTGATTAGGGTTAATGACTATTGTCATTTTATTAACCCTAATGCTTATGTGTGTATTATGGTTAATTGATATTAGTTTAAATAATTATGCATGGTTATGGTTGTTGACCATTTGACCTCCTTGACTTGTTGACCTAGGTTGACACTTTGACCATCATCATTTCATTTGGAAGATGCTCTTTGATCCTTGCAATTTGCATTAAAAATGAAATGATAATGGTCATGTCTTGATTAACCATGACAATTATCTAGCTAATTATCTAATTACAATAATTCACACATATATGTGAGAATGGTTCATATTATTCTCATTCTATTATTTTCTTTCTCTCTCTTGTTCTTCCTCTCCCACAAGCTCTCCCCTCTCATGTGTTGAGAAACACTTGAGCTTGAGAAAAACCCTTTCTTGATAATCTTTACTCTCATCTAGGGTTCAAGGATTAGCACTTCTTGCACCCTAGTTACTTCTAGCTTGGAGTTGAAGCTAAAGGTTGAGGCTTTTGGGTGGATCTTTCTTCGACGTGAGAAGACGACAAAGGTGACCTCTTTCCACTACTCCAAGGAGCAAGGAGAGAAGGACATAAAGCCCTAGGTATAACCTGTCTAACACTTAGCTAGTTTCTAGTTAGCTTTAGCTTGTTTTTGTTTAGCAAAGATCCTTCATAGTCTAGTCCATGTTGCCTAAGTTCATAAAAATTCGATTTTTATTCCGTTTTCCGCCTCCCCGTAAGCACCGGGGTGGGCAACGTGGACTTACAGTGGTATCAAAGCCTAACTAAACATAAACTAGCTAGGTAGTAAAGTGTATCGAAGTTCGAATCGGAAAAATCGAAAAACCGAGTTTTCAAAAACCCAACTTTCTGTTAAATTTTTTCCTGCTCAAAATAAAATTTATCATGCTCCAAAAATCATCTCATGGTTTTGTGAGGAAAGCCACAAAAAACGATCCAGTGATTCGACAAAAGAGCCGCGGTTCCGCGGCAATAGTAAGCTATTGCCGCGCAACCGCGGCCGTCTTGGCTCTTCACTGGGTCGAATTTGGTGCAGTGTATTTCTGGCTTGGTTTTGGGATTTTTAAGATGGTTTATATGTACCCAGGTTTTCCAGAATAGAAATTTGTTTTTGGGGGCCTATAAATCCGTATTTTTTATCGAACTTCAATACACTTTCACTAAAATGTTATATCTGTGATGTTTATATGTATTGAACGTCGGCTAATCGCTATATGTCGATTAGTCGGGGTTATACATATCTGTGATCTGTGATTGATGATGGTATGTGTATATGAATGGATTGGATTGTCGCGGATGAATAGCCAGGGTGGATGTGAGATGAGTGTTGCTTTTTCTTTCATTCATTGTAATATGTAAATTGATGTAATAATATTATTTGTATGGCCGCGCAACCGGGTCGGGGTTGTAGCCGTCATTGTATAATTCTTTTTACTGTTTTTGCTCCTAGGATAGACCCATGGAGGGGGTGCACAAACTACCGGGTATCTCGAAGTGCCGAGTGGCCTACTCACGGTGGTGAGGGAGGTTGCTTCGCTTCGGGTACTTGGCGGGTAGTTTGCCACACCCGTAGGGGTCTTGGGTGGGGTATTTGGCTATTCACCGCGACCGTGTAATTCGCTTTTCGTTGCAGGCTCGAACGGATTGCGGATTCCTAGTATATCTAATGTATTCATCTGTGATCTGTAATGTCTATCATTGCTATATATTTATATATGATAACTATTTAGGCGTTGCGTATGTTTTACAGCCGCGCTAGCCCAGCCCCCGCTCTGTCGTTAGTTAAGTAACCTAACGGGTGATGACGGGGCCCCGTGGCGAATGCGAATGGCATAAGCGTACGTCATATTTTGGTTGTTTTCTGCAATGGTAGGATTAAATGATGGGACGCATTAAAAGAACTAATGCAAGAAAATAAACCAAGTAAAAGTCGATTGGAACACTTTGAAAACCACTCGGTTCTTTTCAAAACTAAACTTTTAAACGCGGAGCTTGAACCACTTCTTTTTAAAAGCTATCTCGTTCCATCAATTATATCAAGTTCACTACGTTCACGGTTTCGCCAAAACCATTCGTAGCCCTCCGTCATTCCACATGAATGGTCAAAAAGTATTCAAGCTATGTATTTTGGCCAAAGTCAAGGCATAGTGATTGGTAGCTATTGGGTATTCATGTGCAGCATAGATAGATGCGTTGGTTTGGGACAGTCGTGCTGCCATTTTGGCAAAGTCAAGAGTAGGTACGGGTGGGTCCAAATTAACCAGGAGAATGACGGGTAGAACTTGACATGTGACTTATGATATTTTGGCCAAAGTCAAGGTCATAAGAGCATTGGGCAAAAATCCACATCGGGAGTTTCATGTTGCGCCACGGCAGCGCCCCGGCCTCGTACTCGAGGCCAAAATGCGGAATCAAAAATTTTTCCTTACTCGGAAAGCGGCGCTACCGCGGACAATGAAAACCCGGATCGTTTACCATTAACCTAATGCTAGCAATCAAGAGATAGGGTGAGAAGTATACCGAGTGATCCGAGTCCTCCGGTCTTCTCGTCATCGTCCCGATCTCCCGCGGAAAGTCTTGTCTCCATATCGTCGCCTCCTCGCCGGAAAGGGCACCACATCGCCTGCGTCTTTTACGGGCTCCCGTCTCAATACCGAGGCAACTCGAGCATGAAGCCGGCAACTCGACATGCTCAAGATGTGCTGTAGAATGTAGTGTAGAAGATGCTTGTCTCATTTGGGGTTTGTTGCCATGGTGATGGAGGAATCAAGAATAGAAAAATGGTGCTTGCATTTTTCTAGCAAGAAAATGAGATCATGAATGAAACTCTCAAGATGAAGCTCTCTTCTTCTTCTTCTTCTTTCTTTTTCTTCTCATGAAAAAACTTATCATCTAAATGAGAATGGTGGAGGAGGTAATATGAAGCATGAAGGGAGGTGAGTGTAGGGTAAAGCAAGTGGTGACCACATCAAGACATAATCATCATCAAACTTACATCAACCTCAAATCCAATCTTTTCACAATAAAGCATGAAATGAATGGTATCTAAAAAGGTTATCATAATAAATCATCTTACAAACAAAACCTCCACCAAAAGTAATTTGCAAAACTGCAAATTACCCCCTCCATCAGAAAAGTCCGGCCGGGAAAGAACAAAGGAAAACCGGCCGGAACGGAATGCTAACTGGCAACTCCAGAAAACTGGTCCCGTAATAAATTACAGGAAAACCCCGATACTGTGCATACACACCCGCATCTGTATTCCGACCGGATACAAATGTAATGAGACAAAATCTACACTGTACTAGACTAGGACCGGCTTAAGCCAAAGCCGGCTAGTAAAATCCGTTCGATCCTGATCCGTGCAATACCGCACGTATCAGATCAAACCCTGCCATATAACTATACGGCCACTAGTACAAAACTGTCCGATCCTGATCCGTGCAATACCGCGCGTATCTGATCGGACCCTGCCATATCTCCATACGGCCTCTACAGCGTTTCGCCCGAAAGCTTGAGTAACTGTAAGTGTGGTGGACTCTAAAGACTCGTCAATACTATGGCTGTGGATTTAACCACTGGCACGTCAGAGGTATAAGCCAATACGTGACGGGCCACCAGCTATTGACCAAAAGGGACGTCGATGAGGAAGCTCACCCCGACACCCAACTGAGCCTGTCAGTGACAATATCCGTACAGTCCGGTCCGTTCGTCTATGAGTATCGCATGGCGGGCCTAGGGGGTTGGTAAAAGTCAGACCCCCAAAAGCGGTACAAGTCGTGTCGGAGTGTAGCCCAGAACGCCCTGAGATACTACTGGAATACCTACCAGCAAATCTCTTTCCTCGGCCGAGGGCTTTGCGTAATGGCTCTCCTAGACACAGCGCGACCTCACCCCCAATACCGGGAGAGACGAACCCCTGAAGATCCGCTCACTGCCTCCATGTGGCTCGGGACTGTACCCAACTAAAACCTGTTTGCACGACTCCTTTGAGCCGTGGTAGGGTAGTAATCAAAGCACAGTGGGAACTCACACGAGACAAATGACGATCCTCAGGTCGATGAACTAACCTGTACACATGTCACCAGGGAACTGCTATCTGACGTCAGGTATAAGCCCAACTAGCAGGTTCCCGGCGAGTCCTGTCCGGTGTACTCATAACCCAATGAGCACCTGTATACATCTTAGGTGAACCAACTGACACCAGTGGCTTGTGAGACCGGCCACCGCCCCTCGTCGGGGTCTCGACTGTATACACTAGTCTACTAATGGAGTATCGATGCCCTGTCTCGAAACTCCTACGACTAGGGACCTTTTAAGGATGTGCTTATAGACTACCAGCTCCCACGTATATGATCGCCATCATACTGCTGGCAGTGAAGCAAGAATCCTAGGGGCTCTATCAACGTGTAATAGCGACATGTCAGGTCACCTAAAGCAGTACACGATGATAAAGATAAACCAGATAGCATACTATCATCTCGAGTAAGACTGTCCTACCGGGATAGGTCCTCTCTCAATCATTGCAATCACATGCCGGTGATCCAATAATTGACTCTGAGGGCACTATCTCCAACAATCTCCCACTTGCACTCAAGGCTAATTATTGCGATGCCGCATACTCACAGCCCGTGTGATACCGAACACCCAACTCCTCTACTAGTCAGTCTCACAAAGCTCGTTTGCGAAACTATAGCGTTCGAGGAATAGCCTCAGTGAGTGGATCCGCTGTGATGTTTCTTTCTATGTCTCTCTAAATCTCAAGTTCGCGGAGAATACCATCTCCCGAAATGAGCAATACCTGTCTTAGAACGTCTGGATGTCTGATGGGACCTAGCTCATAAGTGAACTCCAAATCCAAACTTCTTAGACTGTATCGTCAACTGAACTTAATCAGTATCCTGCGCCATGCCACCCTCAGTATTGCCTTGGACCACCTGTCCAAAAGACTGCCCCTCGTCAGAAGGAAAACTATAACTCTGACAACCTCCTTGTCGTCCATGTCACCTTGGAAGCCTGGAATGATAACAGTCTCCCAAATGAGGCTGTCGTTATCATATCCCTAGAACATCCACTTATGTTCTAAGACTGCTTCCGACTGTTTCTCCAGGATTGGATCAATATCAACTTATTGCATCTAGTGCAAGAACAACATCTGGTGTGGTACTTGACATCTCATGATTGACTCAATTGCCTAAGCAAGTGATCTGCCAATCATGAGTATCCCTCTCCTCTTTAGTCTATAAGACACCTTTAGAGAGGGTGACTCCATCAACTGCAGGTACACTACCGTGTCAGGAGTCGTCCATTCTAAATACTCATAGAATGCTGTCAAGGTACCCAGATTGGGAAACCACCCAAATCTAGATCTAAAAGCATAGATCTAGTAACCAGTATGTCTGATATAATATCCAAGTCCTATGTGGAGAAAACACTGTGTGACGACCAAAGTACAACCGATCGTAGTATAGGAATATCACTTCCTACTACCTTCTCAACAGATCCACCCCCTATTCTGATGACGTCAAACCTATGACTGTCACATCAGAAATGGATGATCTATCTCCGCTACATCTGCTTTAGTCTATAAATAGACATAAGCCTGATGTCCACCAATGCTTCCGCTGCTCCCACTGACTACGACAACCCTCTGGCAGAGTCATATAGACGTACACTTCTAAAACTAGTTTAGAACGACGCTATACTCATCCTCCCACCGGGTCTCGCAGCCTGGAACAACAGCAATGGTAATTGTGGGTAAACAAGAACTTCCCTGTCACCGTCCTTGAGGCTACCGTAGTACCTCTCGGGTGCCTGAAGTTACCCACCTTATCTGCGGAGTGGCCAATGGAATGTCAAATCAGATTGAATCTTTAGGTTCCTTATCAAATCTTCAGTAATCGTTTGTGGTTCTGGAATCACTTCCAGTTCTACCATACTCCTACTACTTTTTCTGAAAAAATCCATTTTTAATAAAACTGTGGCGAGTCAAGAACAATATCACTATTGATCTTCCAGATGGTAGAAAATCAACCCTCGTCATAGCCTGGGTCAACCCACAAACAGCCATTACAGAAACGTGCCTTGAGTTATCCAGAGTCTGGTTTTAATCATAAGCCAGACAACTCCCCGTACCTTAACAACGTTAAGATATGAACTGTTCTATATCCAATATAGAACCAGAGGCACTGATTTAAATGAACTAGATTCAAATCATGCAGCTATCTCCAGTGCATGTCAACTAAATGGAAGGAGGCCGATCAGCGTTACCCAACTTAGGAATGCTTCCAATTATGAGTAACCTGAAAGAGAAGCAAGTTCTCATTACTATCAACTGAATACCATACACAAGTATCTACATCTTCGATCACCTTGAAGAATCCCGATACTTGCTACACCTGGTTCTCTACTCTATTCAAATACCTATAACTCCTCAAAACTTAGACTCTGTGTTTCCACGAAACAGTTGTCTAAAATCTAGAGAAGTCATAAGTAAACCGAATATAGTACGAGGACCAACCCTTCTGTCCTGATGGACGTTGGACAATATACAATACTCTGTATAAGTCCGCTGAGTCTAACAACTCTTTCACTGTGCGTCGTAGGTTGAAAACTGTACTTATGGTTAAGAAGAATTACACCGCTGTTCAATGCTCCTTACCTAACCATCCACTGATATAGGTAAATGTCATCGACATAATATCAAAAGGTATATCTCACTCTATGAAAATAGACGTACAGATATATCAATTTGAAATTGACGCACAACAGCGGATATTCAAAACCAAATATTTGCCGACCGGCAAACAGCCCAGATGATCTCCTCAAATATCACCGATTACAACGAATCCTGATATAATGAGGGTGATCACCCAATTCCCAATAACTTACTCCCACTCATCATCTGTAAAAC
Source organism: Agapanthus africanus (assembly GCA_030015575.1). Taxonomy (NCBI): domain Eukaryota; kingdom Viridiplantae; phylum Streptophyta; class Magnoliopsida; order Asparagales; family Amaryllidaceae; genus Agapanthus; species Agapanthus africanus. Next base: position 512,119,431 of record JASDDO010000024.1, on the reverse strand, counting down.
CATACAGATGTGAGAATCAAACCTGGTAAATACATACCCTGGAGCAAGTGTCTAATCGGGAAATCAGTTTTCCATTAACAGTACACAGTGAAAATGAAACATCGAAATGTCTCGTTGGGGTATCCTGGTATTCCTAGTAATGTCTCTTCCATTATCCAGATTCACAACTGTAACCGTATAATTCTTTGCCACCTCTCCAAATCCCTTTATATGTCTTTAGTCATTACCTTCTGTACACCCCTTTAAGCCAAATGGTTTTCTTCCTTCCCTACCGTTTGGCACCAGCCTATGGTTTGGAAGAAGACTATCCAAAAAGCATAAAGGGTGTACTGTCCTAATCCTAGGAGCACTCGCAATGCGAGAGAAGGTGAAGATAAAAGACACCTGAATGTACTTTATTCATATTTCTCCTGAACCAGGATCCATCCCCGAACTGGAACAAGTTCCTTTCGAGTTCGTATATAACCATACGATGGATTATCCAATAAAATGGGATCTTCGTAGTGATACGGAGTGTCCTGGAGAAATACAAAGGTGATTTAGGATTGGCGAAGAAATACTTGGTTTGGTCGTGAATAGCAGTCGCAACTTACTTTGCCCTCTTACTAATCCCTTGCTTTGTCTTAACTTAATACCTTCTGTACACCGTTTAGGCTAACTGGTTTTCTTCATTCCCTACCGGTCGGCACCAGCCTATGGTTTGGAAGAAGACTATCCAATTTGCGTAATAGGTGTACTACTCCTAAACCAAGGAGTACTCGCAACTTGAGAGAAGGTAAAAGGGAAAAGACAACTGAATAATCCTATCCGTTTTCTCCAGAACCGGAAACCATCCTCGAATTTCTTCGAGTTCGTATCTAACCATACGATGGTTTTGTCCAATGGAAGTGGACGTTCGTAGTAATACGGGGTGTCCTGGAGAAAAGGGTAAAAGTAGGAGTGGCAATGAGGTCTGCAACTCTGACAATCCAAAAGCCAGTGTTAAGAAGGTTCGGTCAATTTGGTCACTGAGTCAAAGTCCAGGGTCGGGTCAATGGTCGCTGCCAAAGAGAGAGAGAAAAGAAACACTCAGCGTGCACTCTAACCTAGATCAGAATGGTTATCACTTTATCTAATCTGGAAACCTCCCACTGTATCTCAAATTCTCCTCCAAACCTGAAAGAAGAATTAGTCGGGGTCACCCGAGGAGTAAACTAACTCATCAGTGGGAATCGGGATCCAACTATCACCGCATGATAACGTGACGGAATCCACTCACGTCACCACACTCCAGAAGGTATGCGCATGTCTGGCAAGTTTCAGTTCTTTTGAAACTCCCGATATTTGTTTTTACCCCTAGGACCCAAGTGACCTTGACAATGCCAACAAATCAAAGAGTCCTAGTCAAGTTCTACCCGTCATTATCTTGATTGCATTAAACCCACCCGTACGAGTCCTTGACAATGCCAACAAGACCGCACGACTGTCCTAACCAATCCACTTATCCATGTGACAGAAAAGCATTACATAGCTACCGAACACTACGCCACGGCAATGCACGACAAACGCAGCACGAATACTAAGTAATACTAATCTGAAATGACGGAGGGCTACGACTGGTTTTTGGCGAAAAACCTTTAACGTAATGAACTTGATATCGTTGAAGGAACAGGATAGCCTTTTATAAAAATATAGTGACGAAAACCTTTACTAAAGAGGTCACTCCCGGTGAAGGGATCTCGGCTCTTTCCCCGTAGAATGGGGTGCAGGATATTCCAACTGAATACCACGATGCAAAGCAAAAGTAATCGGCTATAGTGAAGTTAATGCCCTGACGCAAACTTCTGTCCAAGGGGTCACTCCCGGTGAAGGGATCTCGGCCCTTGCCTCGTCGACTGAGGAGCAGGATATTCCAGATGAATACCACGATGCAAAACAAAAGTGAACGTCCTTGCAATAACAGCTTTTTGAAAAGTGTTCCAACAACATCAGAATAGGTTTGTTTAAACTTGCATTGATCCGAATCAACGCAGTCCCATCAATTAATCACACCACAAAGAACGAAAATATACTGACGTACGTATATGCCATCCGCATTCGCCTCTGGGTCCCGTCATCACCCGTTAGGTTAGCTAACTAACGGCAGAGCGGGGACTGGACTAGCGCGGATGAAAAACATATACAACATCTACTAATATATATACCAATATATTATATTCGCTCAAGGCGTGAATAAAATGCAACATCACAGAAATGTATAGCATCACAGAACAATACAGATATCTGGAAGCCCCGGGTTTCACAGAGCCGCTGCTGAAACCCGACGTTCCCTTGGTCGTGTGGATAGCCTGTGCAATGAAATCCTAGACCCCTACGGGCGCGGCAAGTCACCCGCCAAAACCTGAAGCGAGGCAGCCCCCTCCAGCACCGTGAATGGACCACCCAGCACTTCACGGAATCCGGTAACTTGGGCACCCCTCCTGGGTTAACCAGTACCCCCTACGAGTGCGACGAATGGCCCGCCAATCCTAGAGTGAAGCCCCCTCCGTCTCAATGCCATGAGATGCGGGCCCGTTGCCCTCTAGAACCCGGCAATCCGTGCACCCCTCCGCGGGGTAATCCTAGTACAGAAAGTAAAATATACATACACCGGGTACATCGACCGCAACCAGATCGTGCCCCAAAAGAATAATACAAACAGGCAGTGACGGCAGTCCACATGTCGGACGCTCGCCCCGCAATATCAAATGTACATAATACAACAACACAGTACTAGCATTGCATCCAGGCTATCCCCCACGACCGATCCGCAACATCACAGCATAAACATAGAACATCAACGTGAAAGTCACGTTCGCAAATCCGTCTAACCGGGCTATAGCAGTTAGACCGGATTTACCGATCAAGTGACATTCACGGTCGCAGATATAATGTAAATACTGTGAAATAATGTGTTTAAAATTTTCCGATTGACCAAAAATTAACAAGTGGGCCCCCAATCAAAACTGTAGCACTCACAGAAAACCTGGGCCCAATTTTAATATTCCAAAACCCCTAATATAAGCCCATAAGCCCACTGCAAAAAACTAAGCACACGAACCCACACTCCTGCGGCGGAAGCGCGGCCAAAAGGGGGTTTTGGCCGCCCTTCCGCGGTCGTACGGAGGAGTCGTGTCACCAAATTTTTGCAGTGTTCTTAGAACTCCCTGCACATCATTCTGAGACCACCTGAAAAATTTTTAGACTCCAAAAAATTTCGACAGAAACTGATTGTGCTAGAAAAATACGGTTTTTGGAAATTTTGGTCGATCGGATACGCAAACACATCAAACGAAGCTAGGTAAGGTTAATGGCGTGGCTCTGATACCATGTTGCGCCACGGCAGCGCCCCGGCCTCGTACTCGAGGCCAAAATGCGGAATCAAAAATTTTTCCTTACTCGGAAACCGGCGCTACCGCGGACAATGAAAACCCGGATCGTTTACCATTAACCTAATGCTAGCAATCAAGAGATAGGGTGAGAAGTATACCGAGTGATCCGAGTCCTCCGGTCTTCTCGTCATCGTCCCGATCTCCCGCGGAAAGTCTTGTCTCCATATCGTCGCCTCCTCGCCGGAAAGGGCACCACATCGCCTGCGTCTTTTACGGGCTCCCGCCTCAATACCGAGGCAACTCGAGCATGAAGCCGGCAACTCGACATGCTTAAGATGTGCTGTAGAATGTAGTGTAGAAGATGCTTGTCTCATTTGGGGTTTGTTGCCATGGTGATGGAGGAATCAAGAATAGAAAAATGGTGCTTGCATTTTTCTAGCAAGAAAATGAGATCATGAATGAAACTCTCAAGATGAAGCTCTCTTCTTCTTCTTCTTCTTTCTTTTTCCTCTCATGAAAAAACTTATCATCTAAATGAGAATGGTGGAGGAGGTAATATGAAGCATGAAGGGAGGTGAGTGTAGGGTAAAGCAAGTGGTGACCACATCAAGACATAATCATCATCAAACTTACATCAACCTCAAATCCAATCTTTTCACAATAAAGCATGAAATGAATGGTATCTAAAAAGGTTATCATAATAAATCATCTTACAAACAAAACCTCCACCAAAAGTAATTTGCAAAACTGCAAATTACCCCCTCCATCAGAAAAGTCCGGCCGGGAAAGAACAAAGGAAAACCGGCCGGAATGGAATGCTAACTGGCAACTCCAGAAAACTGGTCCCGTAATAAATTACAGGAAAACCCCGATACTGTGCATACACACCCGCATCTGTATTCCGACCGGATACAAATGCAATGAGACAAAATCTACACTGTACTAGACTAGGACCGGCTTAAGCCAAAGCCGGCTAGTAAAATCCGTTCGATCCTGATCCGTGCAATACCGCACGTATCAGATCAAACCCTGCCATATAACTATACGGCCACTAGTACAAAACTGTCCGATCCTGATCCGTGCAATACCGCGCGTATCTGATCGGACCCTGCCATATCTCCATACGGCCTCTACAGCGTTTCGCCCGAAAGCTTGAGTAACTGTAAGTGTGGTGGACTCTAAAGACTCGTCAATACTATGGCTGTGGATTTAACCACTGGCACGTCAGAGGTATAAGCCAATACGTGACGGGCCACCAGCTATTGACCAAAAGGGACGTCGATGAGGAAGCTCACCCCGACACCCAACTGAGCCTGTCAGTGACAATATCCGTACAGTCCGGTCCGTTCGTCTATGAGTATCGCATGGCGGGCCTAGGGGGTTGGTAAAAGTCAGACCCCCAAAAGCGGTACAAGTCGTGTCGGAGTGTAGCCCAGAACGCCCTGAGATACTACTGGAATACCTACCAGCAAATCTCCTGCCTCGGCCGAGGGCTTTGCGTAATGGCTCTCCTAGACACAGCGCGACCTCACCCCCAATACCGGGAGAGACGAACCCCTGAAGATCCGCTCACTGCATCCATGTGGCTCGGGACTGTACCCAACTAAAACCTGTTTGCACGACTCCTTTGAGCCGTGGTAGGGTAGTAATCAAAGCACAGTGGGAACTCACACGAGACAAATGACGATCCTAAGGTCGATGAACTAACCTGTACACATGTCACCAGGGAACTGCTATCTGACGTCAGGTATAAGCCCAACTAGCAGGTTTCCGGCGAGTCCTGTCCGGTGTACTCATAACCCAATGAGCACCTGTATACATCTTAGGTGAACCAACTGACACCAGTGGCTTGTGAGACCGGCCACCGCCCCTCGTCGGGGTCTCGACTGTATACACTAGTCTACTAATGGAGTATCGATGCCCTGTCTCGAAACTCCTACGACTAGGGACCTTTTAAGGATGTGCTTATAGACTACCAGCTCCCACGTATATGATCGCCATCATACTGCTGGCAGTGAAGCAAGAATCCTAGGGGCTCTATCAACGTGTAATAGAGACATGTCAGGTCACCTAAAGCAGTACACGATGATAAAGATAAACCAGATAGCATACTATCATCTCGAGTAAGACTGTCCTACTGGGATAGGTCCTCTCTCAATCATTGCAATCACATGCCGGTGATCCAATAATTGACTCTGAGGGTACTATCTCCAACATTTCATAAGTACTGAAACTTGCTAGCGCTGCATACCATTTGGAGTGTGATAATTCTGGTAGGATTCCTTCGGTTTTATCACGCGATGATATTTGGATCCCGATCCTACTGTGAGTATATGCTACTCCTTGGGAAAACTCTCACTTAACGATCAATGCTATAAACTTAGTAGGTGTCTAGAAAGGTGTTAGCGGGGCTACGCCCACAGGGAAAAGAGGTTACTTAATTAAGGAACTTCGCGAAAGCGTTGGAAAACCTCCCTCGAAGTACCGACACTGGCCTGGCTGAACGGTTAAGCAAGTATTGTACGGTGAGATTGATCCTGACTAATCCTTTCTTTATGGTTTGAGAAGGGATTCGAGAGACAGTGGGAGCCATCCAGTTTAGACAAACTAAAATCCACTCTAAACTTGCAAGAGCATCATGCTAAAGTGTTTCTTTTCTCTCTCCTAATTGCAGCGACCATTCATCATGACCGGACTTAAGTTATTACTAGATAAAAACATATTGACAGGGCCAAACTACAAAGATTGGCTCAAGAATGTCAAGATGGCAATCACTTACGACAAGCTGGGGTATCTCCTTACCACCAAAGCTCCCCCTGTCCCAGGTCCCAAAACCAGTGTCGTAGATAGGGAAATCTATAAGACCTGGGAAATAGATTGCGCGAAGGCCAAATGCCTCGTACTTGCCTCGATGGACAACGAACATCAGAGGAGGCACGAGAATATGGACCTAGAGTCCATATTTCTTCATACAAAAGAACTGTATGGAGAGCAGTCTCGTATCGCCAGATACGAAGTGTCGAAGAAGTTGTTTTCGGCAAGGTTGGTCGTCGGATCATCGGTAGCGGAACACGTGCTTAAGATGATTGGCTACATAGAGGAGCTCGCCGAACTTGGGACCACGTTGGAGAATGAGCTCTATACGGACTTGATTCTCCAGTCCCTTCCTTCCACTTACGCCCAGTTCATCCTGAACTTCAACTTACAGGAAAAAGAAGTTGAACTTTCAGAGCTCCTCAACATGCTGAGGAGTGCAGAGGGAACCCTACAGAAAAGTAGGGAGACATCCACTTTGTTTGTAGGAGGATCTTCCTCTTCTAGATCCAGGGCGAAAGCCAAGGGTAAGAAGAAGAAAGCCCCCGCCAAACCAAGAGGCAGCGTCAGTAAAGTGGATACGAAGGGAAAAGGAAAAGCAACAAAGGTAGCGGGAAAGCTGGCGGAGAAGGAAGAATGCTTCTATTGTCACAAAAGTGGTCACTGGAAACAGGATTGCAAGGCTTGGAAGACCAGAACACAGGATTTGAAGCGAGTTGCGGCTTCAGCTTCAGCTGTGTATGTTATTGAAAACTGTCTATCAATAAACTCTACATCCTGGGTATTGGATACCGGATCAGGATCTCATATCTGTAATTCTTTGCAGGCGTTGAGAAAGCGTAGAGTTTTGAAGGCAGGTGACATGACCCTCAGAGTTGTAAACGGTGCTAGCATTGATGCTGAGGCCGTGGGGGACTATCACCTGGGACTGTCAGATGGACACTTTTTGGTTTTGCGTAGTTGTTATTATGTACCAAATGAAACCTGTAATATCATTTCTGTATCTTTATTATCTAAAGAAGGTTATGAATTTGCATTTGTAAGTAATGTAGTGAACATTCACCTTAATCAAGTTTTGATTGGGTCAGGTACATTGAACAACGGTATATACGTATTAAACCAACCACAGATTTTCAATGTCCAGAATACACACAAAAGATAGTCTCCAGAAATCAATAAAACTTTCTTACGGCATTGTAGACTGGGTCACATCAATGCGAGAAGGTTGACTAAGTTACATACAGAAGGATATTTGGATCCGTTCGAATATCAATCGTATGCAACTTGTCAATCCTGTCTCAAGGGAAAGATGACAAAGACTCCGTTCACTGGACACGGAGTAAGAGCGAGCGAGCTCTTGGGACTCGTACACAGCGACGTGTGCGGTCAAACGTTTACACATGCACGAAGCGGTTATTCTTACTTCATTACTTTTACGGATGACTTTTCAAGGTACGGTTATGTCTTCTTAATGAAACATAAATCCGATGCTTTTGAAAAATTCCAGGAATATAAGAATGAAGTAGAAAAACAAACAGGCAAAAGTATCAAGGCACTGAGATCTGATCGAGGTGGTGAATACTTGAGTGCCGAGTTCCTGGGTTACTTAAAGGAGAATGGAATTCTCTCTCAGCTTACTCCTCCATACACTCCGCAACATAACGGTGTATCGGAGAGACGGAACCGAACCCTATTGGATATGGTACGGTCCATAATGAGTAACGCTGAGTTGTCGCGATCGTTTTAGGGATATGCGCTAAAATCAGCTGCATACCTTTTGAACCGGGTTCCAACTAAGACTGTGCCCACTACACCATATCAGATGTGGTGTGGGAAGAGACCCTATCTTAATCACATTAAGACATGGGGATGTCCAGCTTTTGTAAAAAAGCAGCATGCGGACAAGCTCGAGGCACGCTCAGTACAGTGCAAGTTTGTGGGATATCCAAAGAACTCCAAGGGATATTTTTTCTATTGCGAAGAGGAACAAAAGGTGTTTGTTTCTCGCTATGCCCACTTTCTAGAACACCAGTTCATAGAAAAAGAATTAAGTGGGAGCGCAATAGAACTGGAAGAAATTCCAGAACCACGAGCTATTACTGAAAGCTTAGTAGAACCAGAGGGTTCGAAAGATCAGGACATTCCCACGCCACTCCGCAGGAGTAGTAGACAGTCTTATCCGCCCGAGAGATACTACGGTTTTCTCATTGACAGGGATAGAGAAGATTGCATCATAGATTTTGATGAGCCTACTAGCTTCCAGCAAGCCATTCAGAGCGTCGACTCGGTAAAATGGCTGGATGCAATGCGGACCGAAATGGAGTCCATGTACACCAACAAAGTATGGACGTTGGACATTGCTCCAGATGGGGTAAAACCCGTAGGATGCAAGTGGATCTTCAAAAGGAAGATTGGTGTAGATGGACAGGTTGAGACCTATAAAGCTAGACTGGTAGCAAAGGGTTTTCGTCAGCGACCTGGTTTGGACTATGACGAAACCTTTTCTCCAGTAGCTATGCTGAAATCCATTCGAATCCTTCTTGCCATTGCTGCCTTCCACGATTATGAGATTTGGCAGATGGACGTAAAGACAGCTTTTCTAAATGGACATTTAGAGGAGTGTGTCTATATGGACCAGCCAGAGGGTTTCATTCAGAGTGGGAGCAGCGGAAAGGTGTGCAAGTTGCTTAAGTCCATTTATGGACTAAAGCAGGCATCGCGGAGTTAGAACATCTGTTTTGATGAGACGGTCAAGGAATTTGGCTTTATCAAAAATCCAGATGAACCATGCATCTATTGTAGATTTGTAGCGAGAACTGTAGTATTCCTCATTTTATACGTGGATGACATTCTCTTAATAGGAAATGACATTCCTATGCTACAATCTGTCAAGGGGTTCTTATCACACAGGTTCTCCATGAAAGACCTGGGTGATGCCTCATACATTCTGGGTATCCGGATCTACCGTGACAGATCCAAGAGGATATTAGGACTTTCGCAGTCCAGGTACATCGACACCATACTGAAGAGATTCAGTATGGAAGATTCCAAGCGCGGTAATCTACCAGCTTGTCATGGGATCACCCTCTCCAAAGAGATGTCTCCCAAGACTGATTTGGAGAGGGATCGCATGTCTATTATACCCTACGCTTCTGCGGTAGGCTCTATAATGTATGCGATGTTGTGTACCAGACCAGATGTGGCTTATGCACTGAGTGTGGTAAGCAGGTATCAGTCAAACCCTGGGGAGAAACATTGGATTGCAGTAAAGAACATTCTCAAGTACCTGAGAAGGACTAAGGAGATGTTCTTGGTGTATGGCGGAAAAGACCTCCAGATTGAGGCCTTTGCTGACTCCAGCTTCCAGAGTGACAAGGATGATTCCAAGTCCATGTCGGGTTTTGTCTTCACCCTCAATGGAGGGGCGGTGTGTTGGAAGAGCTCCAAACAGGAAACCGTTGCTGACTCGACTATGGAAGCGGAATACATCGCTGCATCTGATGCCGCAAAAGAAGCTGTCTGGAAGAGGAAGTTCTTGAAAGAACTTCAGGTGGTTCCGTCCATTGTTGACCCAATACCTCTGTATTGAGACAACAACGGGGCTATTGCTTTAGCGAAGGAACCCAGGTCCCATCAAAAATCCAGACACATCTTAAGGCGGTATCACCTGATCAGGGAGATCGTGGATCGCCAGGAGATCGAGGTTCGGAGGGTTGCATCAGAAGATAACACAGCAGATCCATTCACCAAGGCCTTGCCCCAGACTCAGTTCGAGCGGCTGATCGAGATGATAGGTCTTCGATACGCCAGTACATGGCCTTAGTGCAAGTGGGAGATTGTTAGTGTATATGCCCTAGAGGCCATTACTGTATCATACTAGTTTGTATATTACTTGATGGAAGCTAGGGATATTCACAGTTGTATATACAATCTTGCTCGAAATGGTAGTATGCTACTTGGTTTGTCTCTGCTTTAATATGTGCATGTGTTTCTTTTAGCATATCGCTGATATACATATTAGTAGAGCCCTTAGGATCTTTGCTTGATTACCAGCGTGGTGATAGCGCTCACACTCGTGGGAGCTGGGTGATCTATAAGCACATCCTTATACAGGTCCCTAGTCGTTGGACTATCGAGACAGGGCATCGATACTCCGGAGTAGACTAGCGTATGCGCTTCTCATCCCAGCGTGGGAGACGGTCTGTCCCACAGCCGTCAATACGTCGTACTTGAGATAGTATGCGGGTGCTCGTTAGGTTACGAGTACACTGGACAGGACTCGTCGGGGACTGTTGGTTGGTATTATACCTATCGTCAGTTATCAGTTCCCAGGTGACATGAGTACAGCTTAGTCCGCTGACTTGACACTGTCACTTCGCCTCGAGTGTGTTCCCACTGCACTTTGATTACTACCCTACCACGGCTCAAAGGAGTCGTGCAAACAGGTAGTTTTTGGGTGCAGTCCCGAAGCACTTGGAGGCAGTGACGGTTAGACAGGATTCGTCTCTCCCGGTATTGGGGGTTGACATCGCGCTGTGTCTAGGAGAGCCATTACACGAGTAGTCCCTGGCCAGGGCAAGCGGGATATACTGGTAGGTTTCCAGTGTTATCTCAGGGTGTTCTGGGCTACACTCCGACATGACTTGTACCGCTATTAGGGGACTGACGTTTCACCGCCCCCTAGGCCCGCCATGCGATGTATCAGACGAACAGACCGGACTGTACGGAGATTGTCATATACAGGCTCAGTAGGAGTTCAGATAGGGTTCACCTCGTCAGTCTTCTTATCGACATCTAGCTGGGGACCGTTACGTACAGCTAGTGCCGCTTGCGGTCTGTGGTTAAACCCACTGCCAGCGTAGTGTCGAGTCTTTAGAGTCCCACACAGAGAGCAATTCGCCTTTAGGCAAAATGAGTAGAGGTCGCATGGTTTTGCGACAGGGTTCGTTCACATCCGCGCACTTGTGCAGGTTTGCTGTCCGGACAGCTTATACTAGCGGGCTTTAGTTTAAGCCGGATCCTAGTATATGAATTGGGATTGGTTTTTTCTCTTTGTATTCGTGTTCCTTGGATCACGAATACGGGTGCGTATGCACAGTTGCTTGAGACAGAGGGAGAGGACTTTGATTAGGGTTAATGACTATTGTCATTTTATTAACCCTAATGCTTATGTGTGTATTATGGTTAATTGATATTAGTTTAAATAATTGTGCATGGTTATGGTTGTTGACCATTTGACCTCCTTGACTTGTTGACCTAGGTTGACACTTTGACCATCATCATTTCATTTAGAAGATGCTCTTTGATCCTTGCAATTTGCATTAAAAATGAAATGATAATGGTCATGTCTTGATTAACCATGATAATTATCTAGCTAATTATCTAATTACAATAATTCACACATATATGTGAGAATGGTTCATATTATTCTCATTCTATTATTTTCTTTCTCTCTCTTGTTCTTCCTCTCCCTCAAGCTCTCCCCTCTCATGTGTTGAGAAACACTTGAGCTTGAGAAAAACCCTTTCTTGATAATCTTTACTCACATCTAGGGTTCAAGGATTAGCACTTCTTGCACCCTAGTTACTTCTAGCTTGGAGTTGAAGCCAAAGGTTGAGGCTTTCGGGTGGATCTTTCTTCGACGTGAGAAGACGACAAAGGTGACCTCTTTCCACTACTCCAAGGAGCAAGGAGAGAAGGACACAAAGCCCTAGGTATAACCTTTCTAACACTTAGCTAGTTTCTAGTTAGCTTTAGCTTGTTTTTGTTTAGCAAAGATCCTTCATAGTCTAGTCCATGTTGCCTAAGTTCATAAAAATTCGATTTTTATTCCGTTTTCCGCCTCCCCGTAAGCACCGGGGTGGGCAACGTGGACTTACATTTTATTCTCATATCGAAAACACTTTTTAATAACTTAGTCGGGTAATTCAACAAGATTCCTGACTAACCGATTGAATACTCTTCGGGAACTTTAGTAGATGGCCGCACCCCCGATGCCTTCGACAAAGTGCACTTAGGCGGAACACCGTGGCCGCGAGCACCCGAGTGGATGCTTTTGGCAACGGGGTTCTCGTAAAGTCACTTGGTCGGGGCTATGGGGCGTGGCTACCTAGTAAAGTTATCTGGTGAGTATTCGCGTAAGATACGTAATTGCGACGGAGTTTCGATCCGAATTGAAACTTCATGGCAATCGATCAAAAGAGACTAACATGGTAGATTTAAAACCAAACTAGTTTTTACAAAACTAATTAACTGCAGGTTCCAAGTATTGTATCATATATCAAACTTAAACCCGAAACGACGTTAAAAACACGACTATGAAACACTCCGATTAGCCCTAACTGAATTGTTAACATCACTTGCAAACTGGGCCAATCAAACATAACCATGAAACCCTAAACCCAACACTACAAAACACCAAAAAAATACGAGGCCAAAACATGGAACTGGGGTCGTCCAGGCCTGTTTTTCAAGGAATCTCGCCGGGTAAACTTTGGTATTTTGGCCTCTAATTTCTCTAGTGTTCTAGTTACATCTCATGTAACATTCTATAGTTGTTTAAAAAAATATTGGAGACCATTTAAAAATCGACAGAGAACAGGGTTTTCAGGTTATATTTTCGGATTATTTCGGTTTCGTGATTGTATAAATATCGTCTAATCTTCTAGTTTTGGCTCTGATACCATGAAAGTGTACATTAGCACCACCACTTGGTTTTACTATTTACTAGCATTAAGCATGCCGTTTTTTAAAAATTCGGGGTGCTAATCTACACTAACCAAGATCTTAAACAAGATGATTATGGTTTAACTTGATATCATAAACTTTACACTAAGAGATGGATAGCTACAACCTTTGTAGACCGTGTCCTTCTCTTCTAAAGCTCCTAGTTGTAGTCCATGCGACTCCACTTGGCTCTACTTGAAGGTTGAACGAACTTGCTCCGATGACCTTCGTGTCGAAGATGATCCACCCGAAGTCCGCTAATCCAAGCTACCTCTTCACTAAACTCTTTAGTGAGGGAAACACAATACACCAAAGCGCTAATCTAGTGTTGGATGGTGAAGTAGGGGTGTTGTTTGCTTGTTAGGGTTCTCACAAGCTCAAGGGTTCACAACTCATGTGAAAGATTGGGCTTGGAGGTAGAGGTGAAGAAGATGGAGAGAGCTAGAGAGCAACTCATCCCATAAGCTCTTAACTCAAGAAAAATAACTAAGTGTGGAATGAAGTGTAGAGTTGATCATCTATTGTTGATGCATAAAAGTTTTAACACTTAAAAATTGTAGCCATGCTTCAATAGTGCAAGCAAATGAATATAATATAGAATAAACCATGCTATGCCCATCCCTCCAAAATCTCCCCATTTTCCACCATAATTTCTATTTTCTAAAAATAGGAATACCATGCCATGCTTCATATATATATATATATATATATATATATATATATATATATATATATATATATATCACACAAACACACACACACACACACACACACACAGAGAGAGAGATATAATTAGTGAGTAATAATATTAGTCATATATAATTATATCAAATATAAAGATATATCATATTATTAAATAAACACTTGATTTAATAATACGGTTATATCACATATAACCGACTAATATCATTTATCTATATATCATATTATCAAATTAACACTTGATTCAATAATCCGGTTATATCACATCTAACCAAACTGATAACAAATAGCCGCCAGATTACAATATGGTATCTCATACTCGTATTTAATCAGGTCTCCGCACATATCAACATATGTGCCCTACTTCATTTCGCTTCAACCAGGAAACTTCTATGTGGGACTCTAAAGACTCGTCAATTTGCCAGTAGTAGGTGATGATCACATCAGTCACCCGCAAGCTGTCAGCGGTACTAGCTGGACGTAACGGCTAGCCAGGTATTGAGCGATTAGAAGATCAACAAGTAAACTTGTCCAAACTCCCATGAAGCCTATAGGTAACACTTACTGTACAGTCTGGTCTCTTCGTCTAATATGTCGCATATCGAGTCTGGGGGTGGAATCGTCAGACCCCAATAACTTGATAAGTCATGCCGATGTAAGGCCCATAACGGTATGAGAAACAACTGATAACACTTACCAGTAAATCTCATCAACAGCCCTAGCCAGGGACTTACTGTTATAGCCAATCGAGTATAGCGCAACATCAACTCCCTATACCGAGAGAGACGAAAACCCTCCTATCGCTTATTGCCTCCATGTAACTCGGGATTGTACCCAAAATCCACCTAATTGCATGACTCCTTCGAGCCGTGGTAAGGAGGAAATCAAAGCGCAATGGGAACCACACAAGACTCTATGACGATCTCGGGTCTACATACTAACCTGTACCAGTGTCACCAGAGAACTACTATATGACGATAGGTATATTACCATTTAGGAGTTCTCAGAGAGTCCTGCTCGGTGTAGCTATTCTCTAATGAGCACCTCTGTACAATCTTTGATGTCAAACACGGATATGTGATCAACCATCGCCCCATACAGGGTCAAGAAACGTACATACTAGTCTACTCTGGAATATCGATGTCATGTCTCAATATCCTCTCGACTAGGAACAATTGAAGGATGCGCTTGTAGACAACCCAGGTCCCAGTAGTATGATCCGCATCATAGTCCTGATAGTCAAGCCAACATCCCAAGGGCTTTATCAACATGTATATGAGAGACGGTATAATAATACCAGCGAACATGTTAAGATAAAGACAACCAGATAGCATACTATCATGTCGAGCAAGAAAGTCCTCCATATATATGTCCAAGCATGTAAATCCATGCTACCTCTCCCGGTACTTTCGGGCATGCGGAATTTGACGAAAAACAATTTTCTTAGAGGTGGTAACATGGACTTAAAACTCGGATCTTTGTTAAACATCTAACTAACAACCTAACTAGGAGTTGTTAACTACTCGGTTTGGGGGTTTATACCTTTCTTATCTCGAACTCCTTCGTCTTCAAGCCTCGATGGTTGTCCGAATCGGTTTCTCCCCGTCGTCTCCTTGCGCCGAAGATAGATCCATCTGAAAGCTTCTACCTTTGGCTCCTTCTTCGAACTTTGAAGAAACCAGTTCACTTGGTTTGCTAAACCTTGTGAACTAGAGTGAGTAGAGAAGAGTTTGTTTGGGATTTTATCTATGGTTCTTGGTTCTCAACTCATGAGACAAGTGAACCATAGACACAAGAGAGGGAGAGCAAGAGGAGGAAGATGAGAGCTCAAGAACAAGAAAGAGAATGAGCATGAAAGAATGAGAGAAGACTTTTCTCATTTGGCTCTCATAATTCAAAACCATCATAACACATCATAGCAATCAAGTATTATGTGATGGTTTAAGCAACAATAGCTATATCATTTCATGCACTCATTTCGCACAAGAGGGCAAGCAAGCAAAAGTCTTTGCCATGAAATGATAGCTATTGTTATCATGAAGGTCAACTAGTCAAGCCTAGTCAACCGGTCAACAAAGTCAACAAGTCAACAAAGTCAACAAGTCAACAAAGTCAATCCCTCAACAACCATATCACCATAATACTTAATTAATATAATTGTTAATTACATATCATATTCTAATTAGGGTTGAGCAAAAAGTCAACAGTCAACGGTCAATGGTCAACAACCCTAATGAGAATCCTCTGCCTCTGTCTCTCCGTCAACTGTGTATACACACCCGCATTCGCGTTCCAAGGAACACGAATACATACTGGATAAAACCAATCCCAAAAGGTACACTAGGATCTGGCTTAAACCAAAGCCCGCTATTGTTAACTGTCCGGACACTGTACGTGCACAAGTGCACGGATGTGACCGAACCCTGTCGCAAAACCATGCGACCTGTCGCAAAACCATGCGACCTCTACTCTTTTGCCTAAAGGCGAATAGCTTTCTGTGTGGGACTCTAAAGACTCGACACTACGCTGGCAGTGGGTTTAACCACAGACCGCAAGCGGCACTAGCTGTGCGTAACGGTCCCCAGGTAGGTGCCGACAAGAAGACTGACGAGGTGAAACCCATCTGAACTCCTACTGAGCCTGAATGTGACAATCTCCGTACAGTCTGGTCTGTTCGTCTGATACATCGCATGGCGGGCCTAGGGGGCGGTAAACGTCAGCCCCTAATAGCGGTACAAGTCGTGTCGGAGTGAAGCCCAATACACCCTGAGATAACACTGGAATCCTACCAGTATATCCCGCTTGCCCTGGCCAGGGACTACTCGTGTAATGGCTCTCCTAGACACAACGCGATGTCAACCCCCAATACCGGGAGAGACGAATCCTGTCTAACCGTCACTGCCTCCAAGTGTTTCGGGACTGCACCCAACTACTACCTGTTTGCACGACTCCTTTGAGCCGTGGTAGGGTAGTAATCAAAGTACAGTAGGAACACACTCGAGGCGAAGTGACAGTGTCAAGTCAGCGGACTAAGCTGTACTCATGTCACCTGGGAACTGATAACTGACGATAGGTATAATACCAACCGGTCAGTTCCCGACGAGTCCTGTCCAGTGTACTCATAACCCAACGAGCACCCGCATACTATCTCCAGTACGACGTACTGACGGCTGTGTGACAGACCGTCCCCCACACTGGGATGAGAAGCGCATGCGCTAGTCTACTCCGGAATATCGATGCCCTGTCTCAATAGTCCTGCGACTAGGGACCTGCATAAGGATGTGCTTATAGATTACCCATCCCCACTAGTGTGACTGCCATCACAACGCTGGTAATCAAGCAAAGATCCTAAGGGCTCCACTAATGCGTATAGGTGATATAATAAAATAAACACATGTACACATTGAAGTAGAAACAAACCAAGTAGCATACTACTATTTTGAGCAAGATTGTATATACAAGGTGAATATCCCAAGCTTCCATTAAGTAATATACAAACTAGTATGATACAGTAATGGCCTCTAGGGCATATACACTAACAATCTCCCACTTGCACTAAGGCCATGTACTGGCGTATCGAAGACCTATCATCTCGATCAGCCGCTCGAACTGAGTCTGGGGCAAGGCCTTGGTGAATGGATCTGCAGTGTTATCTTCTGAAGCAACCCTTCGAACCTCGATCTCCTGGCGATCCACGATCTCCCTGATCAGGTGATACCGCCTCAAGATGTGTCTGGATCTCTGATGGGACCTGGGTTCCTTCGCTAAAGCTATAGCCCCGTTGTTGTCGCAATACAGAGGTATTAGATCAACAATGGAAGGAACCACCTGAAGTTCTTTCAAGAACTTCCTCATCCAGACAGCTTCCTTTGCGGCATCAGATGCAGCGATGTATTCCTCTTCCATCGTCGAGTCTGCAACGGTTTCTTGTTTGGAACTCTTCCAACACACCGCCCCGCCATTGAGGGTAAAGACAAAACCCGACATGGACTTGGAATCATCCTTGTCACTCTGGAAGCTGGAGTCAGCAAAGGCCTCGATCTGGAGGTCCTTTCCGCCATACACCAAGAACATCTCCTTAGTCCTTCTCAAGTACTTGAGAATGTTCTTTACCGCTATCCAGTGTTTCTCCCCAGGGTTTGACTGATACCGGCTTACCACACTCAGTGCATAAGCTACATCCGGTCTGGTACACAACATCGCATACATTATAGAGCCTACTGCAGAAGCGTAGGGTATAATAGACATGCGATCCCTCTCCAAATCAGTCTTGGGAGACATCTCTTTAGAGAGGGTGATCCCGTGACAAACCGGTAGGTTACCGTACTTGGAATCTTCCATACTAAATCTCTTCAGTATGGTGTCGATGTACCTGGACTGTGAAAGTCCTAATATCCTCTTGGATTTATCACGATGGATCCGGATCCCCAGGATGTATGAGGCTTCACCCAGGTCTTTCATGGAGAATCTGTGTGACAAGAACCCCTTGACAGATTGTAGCATAGGAATGTCATTTCCTATTAAGAGAATGTCATCCACGTATAAAACGAGGAATACTACAGTTCTCGCTACAAATCTACTATAGATGCATGGTTCATCTGGATTTTTGATAAAGCCAAATTCCTTGACCATTTCATCAAAACAGATGTTCCAATTCCGCGATGCCTGCTTTAGTCCATAGATGGACTTAAGCAACTTGCACACCTTTCCGCTGCTCCCACTCTGAATGAAACCCTCTGGTTGGTCCATATAGACACACTCCTCTAAATTTCCATTTAGAAAAGTGGTCTTTACGTCCATCTGCCAGATCTCATAATCATGGAAGGCAGCAATGGCAAGAAGGATCCGAATGGATTTCAGCATAGCCACTGGAGAAAATGTTTCGTCATAGTCCAAGCCAGGTCTTTGACGAAAACCCTTTGCAACCAGTCTAGTTTTATAGGTCTCAACCTGTCCATCTACACCAATCTTCCTTTTGAAAATCCACTTGCATCCTACGGGTTTTACCTCGTCTAGAGCAATGTCCAACGTCCATACCTTGTTGGTGTACATGGACTCCATTTCGGTCCGCATTGCATCCAGCCATTTTACTGAGTCAACGCTCTGAACTGTTAGTTATATGTATGCCCTAGAGGCCATTACTGTACATGGGATGTATATTGTAGTGGATGCTGGGACATATATAGGAAGGACTTTCTCGCTCGACATGATAGTACGCTATCTGGTTGCACTTTGTCTTAACATGTATACTTTCTGTCTCTTTGATTACATGTTGATAAAGCCCATAGGATGTGTACTCGACTTCCAGGACTATGATGTAGATCATACTAGTGGGGCCTGGGTAGTCCATGAGTACATCCTTGAATTGTTCCTAGTCGAGGGAATATCGAGACGGGGCATCGATATTCCAGAGTAGACTAGCGCATATCTTCTCGACCCATGCGATGGGCGATGGATGATCCCATATCCATTGGTGTTTGACATCGAAGATGGTATGCGGGTGCTCAGTGGAGACTGGGTACACTGAACGGACTCGCCGAGAACTCCCAGATGGTATTATACCTCACGTCAGATGGCAGTTCTCTGGTGACACTGGTACAGCTTAGTCTGTTGACCCGAGATCGTCATAGAGTCTTGTGTGTCTCCCACTGTGCTTTGATTTCCACCCTACCACGGCTCTACTGAGTTATGCAAACAGGTGGTTTTTGGGTACAGTCCCGATTCACATGGAGGCAATGAGCGATAGGAGGGGATTCGTCTCTCCCGGTATTGGGGGTTGATGTTGTGCTATGCTCGACTGGCCATAACAGGAAATCCCTGGCCAGGGTTGCAGTGATATACTGGTAAGAGTTATCAGTAGTTTCACGAATGTTATGGACCCTACGTCGGCATGACTTATCGAGCTATTGGGGTCTGACGTTTACCACCCCTAGGCGAGATATGCGACATATCAGACGAACAGACCGGACTATACGGTAGTGTTACTGTTCGATTCGCAGGAGTGTGAGCGGGCTTGCTCGTCGATCTTCTGATCGCTCAATACCCGGGTGGCCGTTACGTTTGGCAGACCGCTTGCGGCTTGTGGGTGCATGATATGATCATCATCTGCTACCGGCGTATTGACGAGTCTTTAGAGTCCTACACAGAGGTTTCCTGGTTCAAGCGAAACGAAATAGGAGTGCATATGAGATATGTGCGGGACCGAGAATAATGCGTGTATGTGATACCGTGTTTGATTCTCACGATCAATGTATCGAATGGTTATATGCGATATAACCTAGTTATCGAATCAAGGATTGATTCGATAAGCCGACACATTGGATACTAGCCGGTTATATGCGATATGACCGGATCGTTAAATCAAGTGTTGATTTAATGATTTAATACATAATAATATATTTGATATATTACTTTGCATTAACTAGTATCGGTTCACTTTAAATGGATTTTCTCACGCACATGTGCACATTGTATATTCGATATAGTTTTGTGCACATGATTGTATCATGTTTGATGATACATTCTTGCTTGGTTTTGTGTAAAGTGTTAAACCATGGTTAATTGGTGATTAGGGTTTCTTTTTCATTTACTTAATCATTTATTTATTCCTTTTATTTATTTTGGAAAAAGGAAAGATAAAGAGATAAGAATGGTTGCTAGATTTGTTTTTATTTGAAAGCTTCTTGAAGCTTTGACCTTACTCCACCATTCTTGTCTTTTATCTAACCCTAACCACTATCTAACCTAAGTTAAGTCTCTACACTAAACCATGGTCAATGATATGATAAGTATTGTATTTTATTTTCTATTTTAGTTTAAGTTATCATATCATCTTCTTCTTCTTCATCTTCTTCTTCCATGGATGTAGCTTGCTACTCCAATGGCAAGTGTTGAAAAAGTGTGAGAAATCCAAAACTAAAGTTTACCCACTTCCTATTTCTTCATCCTCTATCTATTGCCAAGTAGTATAGGGTGTTTCCTTCATAAGTTTTCCAAGCTTGATGAAGTTGGAGCTTGTTCTTGCGATATCTCGACGTAGATCATCTTCGGCATTGAACCGACGATCAAGCTCGCCCATTCTTCGATGATACCGATACTTGAGTTCCGGATTCATTTTGGACAGCCGAGGGGACTTTGTTGCGGAGCCGTGGAGGTGGTGGACCGGATCTACAAAGGTTGTATGTCCGTTCCCTTAGTTAAATTGTTAACTAATTTTTTGTTTCGCCTAAATATCTAGTAAACGATCCGTACACTAGGGTTTGTAGGCACCATATTATTTGAAATTGCCATGGTTGATGGCTTGGGAGACCTCACTAGGGTGCCTAGGATCCCTACAGTGGTATCAGAGCCTAGCTAGAGCCTTAGGCGATCCCCGGACGGAATTAGAAACCCGATCGAACCAAAATCCCATTGCAAAATTGCTCTCTGTACTTTTTTCAAAACTGTTGATTTTTGGCAATTAAAAATATCCAGAAAAACAAGCAGGCTTTTTTAAGAATTACTGTGAAATTTGGTACCCTAATTCCACAATAGCGCGGCGGAAGCGCCGCACAAAGGGGGTTTTCGCGGCGGAAGGGCCGCCAATAAGAAGCCGACACGTGTCAAATTTCACAGTAACTCGTAAAATTCAATGCTCATTTTCCTGGAATATTTAAACTGAACTCAAGAGTTGAGTTGTTCTGAGTTGTTTTGGGAATCATTGTTTCGATCGGAAAGTCTAATTCTGTCCATGTGTTTTCCGGATAAATTTTAGAATATGTTAAAAAGTTCGACCGGATATAAATACCCGATTTTTCCCTGTCGGGAAATTTCCAAGTGTTGGATTTTTCCGTAGTTTAACGACGTTCTAAGTAGTGCAAGTAACGCGATGGTCCCTCTAGAAGACACAAACCTTAACTCGATTATGTGACCGTCTTGAACTGCCCTTTGAACCTTCGGGTTTGGGGCTGTACGGCGTGCCACATGTGAGGCGTTGGCTTGACCCTTCTACGGCTGGACCGTTGGTACTGAGGCACGAACGGAATGTTGTTAGACTTGTTTCATGTGTTAATATGTATCGGGAAAACTTGGGTGTTCGATTGTTCGATCGGAAAGTTTAACATTTTCTGTTTATCTGGAATGGGATACAATAATTGGAATTCACAAGAAGTTATGAGATAACTGAATGAATGTTATAAATCTAGCGGTTTAGTCTCACTTGATCGGTTGCCACGGAATTTTGATGTGATCAAAAGTCCGTCGCAATCACGTAGCGTACGCGGATATTCGCCGGTAAACTTAATAGACAGCCTCACTCCATAGCCCCGACCAAGTGACTGTAGGAGAACCCCGTCGCCGAAAGCATCCGTTCGGGTGCTCGCGGTAGCGGTGTTCCGCCTTGGTGCACTTTGTCGACGGCGTCGGGGGTGCGGCCGTCTACTGAAGTTTGCGACGAGTATTCGATCAGGATGTCGGGAATCTTGTTGAATTGCCCGACTTGATATTGAAAAGTGTTTTCGATTTTGAGACTAAAATGCGGGGTTTATAATTGTTAGGCATGCGATGTCTAAGTAATTCATTTGGTCAGGCATGCGATGTCTGAGAAGGTTGCGGATTCCAACTGTTGTAGTTTTACACTTTCTTTTCTGTGACCGTAAGTGTAATATGTGATATCGCCGGTTTCGTTGCTATATGTCAACGACAATTGGGATGCGCATATTTACTTACGTTGATGATATCTGATGTTATGTGTTGCTGGATATGTTATATTGGATCGTCGTGTTTGAATAGCCGGGGGTTTTTATGTGAGATGAGTGTTTTTCATTTTCATTCATGTAATGACTTGTATGTAATATTCTTTTATTGGGGCACTTCCAGGTTGCGGAAGTAGTCACCGTTTGTATATTATTTACTTTTCCGCATTAGGATAGACCCAAGGAGGGGAGCACAAGTAACCGGGTTCTGGGGTCCAGTGGGAGACCAACTCGAGGAGTCGAGTCCGGGTCTCCTAACCCTAGAATTGGTAGGGTTGCTTGCCGCTCTCGTAGGGGTCTAGGGGTGTGGGATTGGCTATTCATCACGACCGTGGAATCCGTGTTTTATACTGGCTCGTATTGAAAACACGGACGTCCTAGTATATCCAATATTTCATATGTTTCTTCTGCTGTGTTCTATCTGTGATCATGCGATGTTCTGATGTTCTGTGACAGATATTATAGTATATATGATATATTATATAGACGTTACTTATGTTTTACACCCGCGCTAGCCCTGCCCCGCTCTGCCGTTAGTTACCTAACCTAACGGTGCACGAGGGGACATCGAGGCGAATGCGGATGGCATAAGCGTACGTTATATCTATCTGTGATGTTTAGGTAATTTAAATGATGGGATATTCATTAATGAGATTAATGAAAGAAAATAAACCTAAATGATGTTGTGGAATCGAATTTCAAAATAAAAACAGGTAGCTACAGTTCTTGCTTTGCATCGCGGTGTTCATTATAGAACATCCTGCACCTTATTCGATGAGGAAAGGACCGAGATCCCTTCACCGGGAGTGACTCCTTTAGCAATAACTGGCAGATGCTACAACCCTCGGTTTGTCTTTGATCGCTTCTATAGTTTCCGCTTTGCACAGTGATATATATGATATATCCCGCACCTCATTCGACGAGGAAAGGGCCGACGATCCCTTCACCGGGAGTGACCCCTTTAGCAAAACTAGAAAAGCTTCAAAAACATTCCATTTAAAAACCATTTGATTCCGCAACGAGATCAAGTTCAAAGCGTTAAAGGTTTTCACAAAAACCAGCCGCAACCCTCCGTCATTTTAGGAAGTAGAGTACTTAGTATTCGTGCTGTGTTTGTTGACCATAGTCAAGGCACAGTGTACGGTAGCTAAGTGATGTCTTCCTACACCGCATATGATGCGATTAGTTAGGACAGTCGCGTGACTTTGTTGACCTTAGTTAAGGGTCATGTGGGTGGGTCTAATTAATCACGAAATGACGGGTAGAACTTGACTAGTACTTATGATTTGTTGACCATAGTTAAGGTCATAGGTGCTAGGGGTAAAAACCATTATCGGGAGTTTCAAGTGTTGGAATTTGCAATGAGATTGCATACCTTCTATGAGATAGTTGGATCCCGATACCCGCTGCGAGTAAGAGTTACTCCTGGGAGAGTTTTATACATTACAATTAGCCGATCAAGTAGGTGTCTAGAAAGGTGTTAACGAGGTTACGCCTCTGGGAAAACGAGGTTTACATTAATTAGGTTCGTGCGAAAGCACGGGGGACCTCCCTCAAAGTACCGACACTGGCCTGGCTGAAAGATTGGCGAACTTGTAGTGTGTAATTAATCCCGGCTAGTCTTTCCTTTTAGGGTTTGAAGGAAGATTTGATAAAAAGCAGTGGGAGCCATCCTGATTAGATAAAATAAAAACCAATCTATTCTTGCAAGAGCGCACGCTGAGTGTTTTCTTCTCTCTCTCTCCAGGTAGCGACCATATCACGCCTTAATCAAGATAATAATACGGATTATTGACCGAACCCGCTTGTTATACTGAGCTGGGAAACGTTGGTCCCGCTCCAACTTATAATTGTTATAAGACAGAGCAGGAAATAAGGGAATACCAGAATTCCTATGCCGCCCAAACGAAGAAAGTGCATATGATGCATCTCCTTCGGGTGTGTTCATTACAAAGAACTGTTTCTCAGTATCCTCTGCATCCTGGGTATATGATACCGGATCAGGATCCCAGATATGTAATCTGTTACATAGGGCTACAAAAAGGTAGAAAAACTGAGAACGGGTGATAAGTTTCATGAGGCAGAAAACGGGGCAAGTGTTGCAGCCAAGTCTGTTGGTCACTGTCACCCTGTATTACGAATACATTGATTCTGAACAAATGCTATTAGATACCGAACCTGATATACAAAATCATATCAGTCTCTTTATTACTAAAGAAAGGATATAATTTTGTATTGATGGATAATGTTTTGAACATTTCCTATAATCAAAAGTTGATCGGTTCAGGCACGTTATCTAAAAGCATTGACGTTCTAAATCAAACTACAGTTCTCTGTATACAGAACACACACAAGAGGAAGAGTTCAGAAATGAACGAATTCTTCTTGAGGTATTGTAGACTAGGTCATATCGATGCGACCCGACTAGCTGAAGTTACATTTAGATGCATATTTAAATCAGTTTGAATTTACATCTTGTGAAACTTGCCAGTCATGTCACAAAGATATAATGACACCAGCTCTGTTTACTGGAAACAGAGAAAGAGTTAGTAAACTCTTGGGACTGATACATGATGATGTATGTAAGGTCTCCTGTCTACACATGCCAGGACTGGTTCTTTTTACTTCATTATATTCTCTGATAATCTCTCAAGATTCAGTCATATGTTCCTGTTGAAACATAAGTCCGAACCTTTTGAGGTATTCACAGAATATAAGTTAGAAGTAGAGAACCAATAACCGGATATAAGTATTATGTCCTATGATGAGATCAGGGAGGAGAATACTTGTGCGTGGAATCCTTGGACTATTCTAAAGGAGAATGAGATTCTCTCTCAGCATTACTCCTCCGTATACACCATAGCACGATGGTATATCGGGGCGGGGCTATCACACCCTATATGATAAGGTGTGCTCTATGATGAGTACTACTGAGTTACCTTTTTCCTATTGGGAGTTATGCACTTGAGAAGCTGCATACCTATTGAATTAGGTTTGAATCAAATCAGTGCCTACCACTCCATATGAGATATGGTATGGGAAGAACCCATCTCTTAAGCGAGATAAGATTTGGGGTTGTCCGGCCTATGTCAAAAGCAAAATCCGGACAAGATCGAGGCAAGATCAGTTCTGTAGAACTGGAAAGGTTCCAGCTGTACAAAACTGCTAATGATTTGACAGAACCAAAGGATTCAATAGTTTCCGACGAACCTCAGCCTCTCCGCCGATCTAGTAGGGTTCCTCATCCGCCTGAGAGATACCTCGGTTTCTCGATGACAGTGGGAGCTAGGATTGCATCATGAGATGATGACCCAACTAGTTTCGAGCAGGCCATCGAGAGTAGGGACTCTGTAAGAATGGCTGGATGCTTAGCGATCTGAGATGGAATCCATGTACACCAGTAAAGTATGGACTTTAGCTGCTATATCTGAAGGGTTAAATCCCCATCAGGAGCAAGTATATCTTGAGAAGATTACTTGGTGTAGATGGAAAAGTTGAGACTTTCAAAGCTAGACTTGTTAAAGGTTTTCGTCATCGACCAGGCATGGATAATGATGAAACCTTTTTCCAGTAGCTATGCTTAAGTCTATCCAGATCCTACTTACCACGGCTACACACCATGACTACGATATCTGGCGGTTGGGTGCCATGACTGCTTCTCTAAATACTGATTTAGAAGAGAACGTCTATAAGAACACAGCCAGAGGGCTTCGTAAACAGTGGGAGCAGCGGAAACGTGTGCAAGTTGCTTTACACAATGAAGCAGGCATCGCGGAGATGGAACGTCTGTTTTGATGTCATAGTCAAAGTGTTTGACTTCATCAAAATGATAGACGAACCTTGTATATACAAAAGGGTAGTAGAGAGTAAGGTAGTCATCTTCGTATTGTACGTAGACAACATACTCTTGATAGGAAAAGAGTTTCCTATACTACGATCGGTCAATCTCCTATTATCACTAGGATTCTCCAAATAGGATCAAAGTGATACCTCCTAAAAACCTGAGTTTTCATCTATGAGATAGATGTAAATGGATGCTAGGATTCTCACTAGATGTAGTGAGATGGTATCAATCGATCCTGAAGAGAATCACTGGAAGAGTTCCAGGGTGATAAAGACGACTGAATGTCAGTCACGGGCATTGTCTTTACCCTCAGTGAAGGGACGGTATGTTGGAAGAGTTCCAAGCTCGATACCGTGGCAAACTAGACGATAAAGGCTGGTAACATCGCTATTAA
Source organism: Agapanthus africanus (assembly GCA_030015575.1). NCBI lineage: Eukaryota > Viridiplantae > Streptophyta > Magnoliopsida > Asparagales > Amaryllidaceae > Agapanthus > Agapanthus africanus. The sequence continues at coordinate 512,092,869 of JASDDO010000024.1, read as the reverse complement.
AGATACTACCAAAGAGGCTGTTTGGGTGTATATTGGTTCATAAGATGAACTACGTTCCTGCCATTGTATGACAATGGAAGCGTGGTTTCGACCCTGGAACCCTGGTCCCATCAGTGACCCATACAAATTCTGAGGAAGCATCACCTGATCATGGAGATAGTTGATCTCCAGGGTGATCGAGGTAAGGAGAGAAGACTCAGAGGACAACACGGCGGATCCACTCACGAAGGCCCTTTTTCCCAAAAAAGAGACTTTTTAGGGGATGGTTGAGTATGTGATACTGCAACCACTGCTACAGATGGCCCTAGTGCAAGTGGGAGATTGTTAGTTATATGTATGCCCTAGAGGCCATTACTGTACATGGGATGTATATTGTAGTGGATGCTGGGACATATATAGGAAGGACTTTCTCGCTCGACATGATAGTACGCTATCTGGTTGCACTTTGTCTTAACATGTATACTTTCTGTCTCTTTGATTACATGTTGATAAAGCCCATAGGATGTGTACTCGACTTCCAGGACTATGATGTAGATCATACTAGTGGGGCCTGGGTAGTCCATGAGTACATCCTTGAATTGTTCCTAGTCGAGGGAATATCGAGACGGGGCATCGATATTCCAGAGTAGACTAGCGCATATCTTCTCGACCCATGCGATGGGCGATGGATGATCCCATATCCATTGGTGTTTGACATCGAAGATGGTATGCGGGTGCTCAGTGGAGACTGGGTACACTGAACGGACTCGCCGAGAACTCCCAGATGGTATTATACCTCACGTCAGATGGCAGTTCTCTGGTGACACTGGTACAGCTTAGTCTGTTGACCCGAGATCGTCATAGAGTCTTGTGTGTCTCCCACTGTGCTTTGATTTCCACCCTACCACGGCTCTACTGAGTTATGCAAACAGGTGGTTTTTGGGTACAGTCCCGATTCACATGGAGGCAATGAGCGATAGGAGGGGATTCGTCTCTCCCGGTATTGGGGGTTGATGTTGTGCTATGCTCGACTGGCCATAACAGGAAATCCCTGGCCAGGGTTGCAGTGATATACTGGTAAGAGTTATCAGTAGTTTCACGAATGTTATGGACCCTACGTCGGCATGACTTATCGAGCTATTGGGGTCTGACGTTTACCACCCCTAGGCGAGATATGCGACATATCAGACGAACAGACCGGACTATACGGTAGTGTTACTGTTCGATTCGCAGGAGTGTGAGCGGGCTTGCTCGTCGATCTTCTGATCGCTCAATACCCGGGTGGCCGTTACGTTTGGCAGACCGCTTGCGGCTTGTGGGTGCATGATATGATCATCATCTGCTACCGGCGTATTGACGAGTCTTTAGAGTCCTACACAGAGGTTTCCTGGTTCAAGCGAAACGAAATAGGAGTGCATATGAGATATGTGCGGGACCGAGAATAATGCGTGTATGTGATACCGTGTTTGATTCTCACGATCAATGTATCGAATGGTTATATGCGATATAACCTAGTTATCGAATCAAGGATTGATTCGATAAGCCGACACATTGGATACTAGCCGGTTATATGCGATATGACCGGATCGTTAAATCAAGTGTTGATTTAATGATTTAATACATAATAATATATTTGATATATTACTTTGCATTAACTAGTATCGGTTCACTTTAAATGGATTTTCTCACGCACATGTGCACATTGTATATTCGATATAGTTTTGTGCACATGATTGTATCATGTTTGATGATACATTCTTGCTTGGTTTTGTGTAAAGTGTTAAACCATGGTTAATTGGTGATTAGGGTTTCTTTTTCATTTACTTAATCATTTATTTATTCCTTTTATTTATTTTGGAAAAAGGAAAGATAAAGAGATAAGAATGGTTGCTAGATTTGTTTTTATTTGAAAGCTTCTTGAAGCTTTGACCTTACTCCACCATTCTTGTCTTTTATCTAACCCTAACCACTATCTAACCTAAGTTAAGTCTCTACACTAAACCATGGTCAATGATATGATAAGTATTGTATTTTATTTTCTATTTTAGTTTAAGTTATCATATCATCTTCTTCTTCTTCATCTTCTTCTTCCATGGATGTAGCTTGCTACTCCAATGGCAAGTGTTGAAAAAGTGTGAGAAATCCAAAACTAAAGTTTACCCACTTCCTATTTCTTCATCCTCTATCTATTGCCAAGTAGTATAGGGTGTTTCCTTCATAAGTTTTCCAAGCTTGATGAAGTTGGAGCTTGTTCTTGCGATATCTCGACGTAGATCATCTTCGGCATTGAACCGACGATCAAGCTCGCCCATTCTTCGATGATACCGATACTTGAGTTCCGGATTCATTTTGGACAGCCGAGGGGACTTTGTTGCGGAGCCGTGGAGGTGGTGGACCGGATCTACAAAGGTTGTATGTCCGTTCCCTTAGTTAAATTGTTAACTAATTTTTTGTTTCGCCTAAATATCTAGTAAACGATCCGTACACTAGGGTTTGTAGGCACCATATTATTTGAAATTGCCATGGTTGATGGCTTGGGAGACCTCACTAGGGTGCCTAGGATCCCTACATGAACGGCCTGTTGGAAGCTAGTAGGCTCATCATAATCTATGATGCAATCCTCTCTATCCCCGTCTATGAGAAAACCGTAGTATCTCTCGGGCGGATGAGACTGCCTACTACTCCTGCGGAGCGGCGTAGGAATGTCCTGTTCTTTTGAACCCTCTGGTTCCACTAAGCTTTCAGTAATAATCTGTGGTTCTGGAATTTCTTCCAGTTCTACTGCGCTCCCACTAATTTCCTTTTCTAAGAACTGGTGTTCTAGAAAGTGGGCATTATGAGAAACAAGGACTTTTTGTTCCTCTGCGTGGTAGAAAAGATACCCCCTGGTGTTCTTTGGGTATCCCACAAACTTGCACAGTACTGAGCGTGCCTCGAGTTTGTCCGCATGCTGCTTTTTGACAAAAGCTGGACATCCCCAGATCTTCAGATATTGAAGATAGGGTTTCTTCCCACTCCATAACTCATATGGTGTGGTAAGCACAGTCTTAGTGGGAACTCGGTTCAAAAGGTATGCGGCTGATTCTAGCGCATACCCCCAGAATGATCGCGGTAACTAAGCGTTACTCATCATGGACCGTACCATATCCAATAGGGTTCGGTTCCGTCTCTCCGATACACCGTTATGTTGCGGAGTGTATGGAGGAGTAAGCTGAGAGAGAATTCCGTTCTCTTTTAAATAGTCCAGGAACTCGGCACTCAAGTATTCACCACCTCGATCCGATCTTAGGATCTTGATACTTTTGCCGGTTTGTTTTTCTACTTCATTCTTATATTCCTGGAATTTTCCAAAGGCTTCGGACTTATGTTTCATTAAGAAGACATAACCGTACCTTGAAAAGTCATCCGTAAAAGTAATGAAGTAAGAATAACCGCTTCGCTCATGTGTAGACATTGGACCACACACGTCGCTGTGTACGAGACCCAAGAGCTCGCTCGCCCTTACTCCGTGTCCAGTAAACGGAGTCTTTGTCATCTTTCCTTTGAGACAGGATTGACAAGTGGCATACGATTGCTATTCGAACGGATTGAAATATCCTTGTGTATGTAACTTCATCAACCTTCTCTCATTGATGTGACCCAGTCTACAATGCCATAAGAAAGTCTGATTGATTTCCGGAGACTTTCTTTTGTGTGTATTCTGGACATTGAAAATCTGTGGTTGGTTTAATACGTATATACCATTGCTCAATGTACCTGACCCAATCAGAACTTGATTAAGGTGAATGTTTACAACATTGCTTACAAACGCAAATTCATAATCTTCTTTAGAAACCAAAGATACAGAAATGATATTACAAGTTGCGTTGGGTACAAAAAAGCAATTACGCAAAACCAAAACATGTCCATCTGACATTCCCAGGTGATAGTCCCCCACGGCCTTAGCATCCATGCTAGCTCCGTTTGCAACTTTGAGGGTCATGTCACCTGCCTTCAAAACCCTACGGTTTCTCAATGTCTGCAAAGAATTACAGATATGAGATCCAGATCCGGTATCCAATACCCAGGAAGTAGAGTTTATTGAAAGACAGTTTTCAATAACATACACACCTGAAGCTGAAGCTGCAACCTGCTTCAATTCCTGTGTCCTGGCTTTCCAAGCCCTGCAATCATTCTTCCAGTGTCCTTTCTTATGACAATAGAAGCATTCTTCCTTATCCACAAGCTTTCCCACTTTCTTTGTTGCTTGTGCCTTTCCTTTCGTATCCACTTTTCTAACACCGCCCCTTGGTTTGGCGGGGGCTTTCTTTTTTTTTCCTTTGGCTTTCGCCTTGGACCTAGAAGAAGAAGATCCTCCTACAAACAAAGTGGATGTTTCCCTACCTTTCTGTAGGGTGCCCTCTGCGCTCCTCAGCATGTTGAGGAGTTCTGAAAGTTCAACTTCCTTTTCTTGTAAGTTGAAGTTCAGTATAAACTGGGCGTAAGTGGAAGGAAGGGACTGGAGAATCAAGTCCGTATAGAGCTCATTCTCCAACGTGGTCCTAAGGTCCACGAGCTCCTCAATGTAGCCAATCATCTTAAGCACGTGTTCCGCTACCGATGATCCGACGGCCAATCTTGCCGAAAATAACTTCTTCGACACTTCGTATCTTGCGATACGAGATTGCTCTCCATACAGTTCTTTTGTATGAAGAAATATGGATTCCAGGTCCATATTCTCGTGCCTCCTCTGATGTTCATTGTCCATAGAGGCAAGCATGAGGCACTTGGCCTTCGCCCAGTCTAGTTCCCAGGTCTTACGGATTTCCTTATCCGCGACGCTGGTTTTGGGACCTGGGACAGGGGGAGCTTTGGTGGTAAGAAGATACCCCAGCTTTTCGTAAGTGATTGCCATCTTGACATTCTGAGCCAATCTTTGTAGTTTGTGTTAGTTATATGTATGCCCTATAGGCCTTTACTGTACATACGATGTATATTGTAGTGGATGCTAGGACATATATAGGGAGGACTTTCTTGCTCGACATGATAGTATGCTATCTGGTTGTACTTTATCTTAACATGTACTCAGATTGTCTCTATATTACATGTTGATAAAGCCCTTAGGATATGTACTCGACTACTGGGACTATGATGAGATCATACTAGTGGGGCCACGGTAGTCGACGAGTACATCCTATAACTGTTCCTAGTCGAGGGTGTATCGAGACAGGGCATCGATACACCAGAGTAGACTAGCATATACGCATCTTGACCCATATGATGGGCGATGGATGATCCCATATCCATCGGTGTTTGACATCAAGGATGGTGTACGGGTGCTCAGTGGAGACTGGGTACACTGGACGGACTCGCCGAGAACTCCCAGATGGTATTATACCATACGTCAGATGGCAGTTCTCCGGTGACACTGGTACAGAGTAGTCTGTTGACCCGAGATCGTCATAGAGTCTTGTGTGATTCCCACTGTGCTTTGATTTCCATCATACCACGTCCAAGAGGGCGTGCAAAAAGGTGGTTTTTGGGTACAGTCCCGAATCACATGGAGGCAATGAGCGATAGGAGAGGATTCGTCTCTCCCGGTAAAGGGAGTTGATGTTGTGCTGTGTTCAATTGGCTATAACCGGAAATCCCTGGCCAGGGTTGCTGAGATTTACTGGTAAGTGTTATCAGTATTTTCTCGAACTGTTATAGACCTCATATCGACACGACTTATCAAGCTACTGGGGTCTGACGTTTACCACCCCTAGGCGAGATATGCAACATATCAGACGACGAGACCGGACTGTACGGGAGTGTTACTGTTTGGATTCACAGGAGAATGTACAGGCTTGCTTGTTGATCTTCTGAGCGCTCAATACCTGGGTAGCTGTTACGTTTAGCTGACCGCTTGCAGCTTGTGGGTGTTTGATATGATCATCACCTACTGCCGGCGTATTGACGATTCTTTAGAGTCCTACACAGAGGTTTCTTGGCTCGGGCAAAACGGAGTAGGGGCACATATGTGATATGTGCGGGACCGAGGATAATGCGGTATGTGATATCGTATTGTATTCTCGCGATATTTGATATCAGCCGGGTCATCGGATCAAGTGTTGATTCGATGAATCGGTACGGATAAATATTAGTCGGTTATATGCGATATAGCCGGATTGTCGGATCAAGTGTTGATTCGATAATTTAATGTATAATAATATATATGATATATTAAAATTACATTAACTAATATTTGCTCACTAAAAGATTCTTTTTCTCACTCGGGTAATACATTGATATATATGTGATATATGTTAAATGTATTATTTTATTTTGTTACGATAAATATTATATATGTGATATATAATATTGTAACATGATATGATAACTAATGCAACTTGTTTAGTGGAGTTTAAACATCATTAGGGTTTGGATTAGGGTTAAACTTTCTAGATGTTTTTAGAAGGTTTTCTTTTTGTTTTGGAAAAGATATTTACAAGTGACTCATTCTTAACTCAACCCAAACCCTAACTCTTGGTTAATTCTCTACAATGGTTAAGTCAACCATGGTTGCATTATTATTCATATTAATCCTTTCATTATTCATCACAAAAGGAAATGGATCACTATTCTTCTTCTTCCTTCATTCTTTCATGAAAAAGCTTGCTAGATTTTTCCAAAGTGATGAATAAATATGAGAAAAAGATAAATAAAGAGAGCAAAAATCCTACTTCATCATCCTCATCTTCCCTTGCCATTTAGATGAGGGTGTTCACATCATTTCATGAGTGTTAGCTTGTGCTAAAGAAACTTCAAGGTAGATCATCTTAGTATCGAAGATCGGAAACAAAGGTTGCATTTTTCTCTTCGTGGAACTTCTCGAGAGTCCGGAACCCGATGATCGCAGCGAAGGGACCACAACACTGAGCATATGAAGTGAAGGACCGGATCTACAAAGGTTGTAATCCCTCTCACTTAGTGTTAAGTTGTTAACATGTTAGTTTTCGCCTAATCTCTAGTTTAAAGATCCGTATTCGGGTTGTTCGGCACGGCTAAATTGACAATCGGGCATGGTTGATGCCTCGTAGACCCTTGTGCGCGTGCCTAGCAACCCTACAGTGGTATCAGAGCCAAGGTAGGGCTTTAGGCGAAGTCTAGATGAAGTTTAAAGTCCGATCGAACGCCAAAACCCCGACACGGAACCCTCTCTGTACATTTTTCAAAAATGAGATTTTTTCTGAATTAAAAATGCTCAGAAAAACAAGCAGGAAAAACTAAGAATTACTGTGAAGTACGGTCCCCTAAGTCGACTAAATGGTGGTGGAACCGCGGCGAAACCATGGGTTTTGCGGCGGTTCCGCGGCCAAAATTTGGACTTAGTCCCTGAAATTTCACTTAATTATTCTTAGGTCCTTTCTTGTTAATTTTTTCTGTGAATATTTTAATTCTACTCAAGTGTTGAGTTTTCAAGGGTTGTATTGGGGAATCGTTGATTCGATCGGATAATTTAAATTTGTTTAGTTTGTCCGGATAATTTTAGAAACTGTTAAAAAGTTCGAACGGATATCAATAACTCACTTTTTCCCCCTGTCGGAAATTTTTTCAAAAGTTGGAATTTTTCTCGTGTTTAAGAACGTTCTAAGTCATGCAAGTAACGCGGTGGACCCTCTAGAAGACAACAAACCTTAACTCGATTATGTGACCGTCTTGAACTGCGCTTTGAACCTTAGGGTTTGGGGCAGTATGGCGTGCCACATGTGAGGCGTTGGCTTGACCCTTCTACGGCTGGACCATTGGTACTGTGGCATGTGATGAATGTTTTTAAACTGATTTCAAGTGTTGAGATATATTGGGGAAATCTTGGGTGTTTGATGATTCGATCGGAAAGTTTAACTTTATCTATTTATCTGGAATGTGATACAATATTTGGAATCCATAGGTAGTTATGAGATAACTAATTTGAATATTATAAACATAGCAGTTTAGTCTCAGATGATCGGTTGCCACGGAATTTTGATGTGATCAAAAGTCCATCGCAATCACGTAGCGTACGCGGATACTCGCCGGGTAAACTTAATAGACAGCCACGCCCCATAGCCTCGACCAAGTGACTGTAGGAGAACCCCGTCGCCGAAAGCATCCGTTCGGGTGCTCGCGGCAGCGGTGTTCCGCCTTAGTGCACTTCGTCGACGGCATCTGGGGGTGCGGCCGTCTACTAAAGTTTGCGACGAGCATTCGATCAGCACGTCGGGAATCTTGTTGAATTGCCCGACTTGATATTGAAAAGAGTTTTCGATAATGAGACTAAAATGCGGGGTTTATAATTGTTAGGCATGTGATGTCTAAGGAATTCATTTGGTTAGGCATGCGATGTCTAAGGAGGTTGCGGATTCCAACTGTTGTAGTTTTACACTTTCTTTTCTGTGACCGTAAGCGTAGTAAGTGGTGTATCGCCGGCTTCGTTGCTATACATCAATGACAATCGGGATACGCATACTTGCTTACGTTGATGATATAAGATATTATGTGTTGCTGTGATATGTTGTATTGGATCGTCGCGTTTGAATAGCCGGGGGTTTTATGTGAGATGAGAGTTTTTCTTTTTCATTCATGTAAAATTCATTTGTATGTAATATTCTTTTATTGGGACACTTCCAGGTAGCGGAAGATGTCACCGTTGTATATTATTTACTTTTCCGCATTAGGTAGACCCAAGGAGGGGAGCACAAGTAACCGGGTTTTAGGGTCCAGAGGGAGACCATCTCGAGGAGTCGAGACCGGGTCTCCTAACCCTAGAATTGGCAGTATTGCTTGCCGCTCTCGTAGGGGTCTAGGGATGTGGGTTTGGCTATTCATCGCGACCGTGGAATCCGTGTTTTATACAGGCTCGTATTGAAAACACGGACGTCCTAGTATATCCAATATTTCATATATGTTCTTCTGCTGCAATGTTCTGTGATGAGATCATATTACTGCCTGAGTCGAATGTTTATATTATATATATGAGATATATGTTATATTGCAGATTTCGTTTCAAAAGAGATGCTTGTGAAGCATAATAAAATGGGACTTCATTAATGAGATTAATGAAATAAAAGAAACCTAAGATGTTGTAGAAACTTGTTTAAAAACTGGTAGCTCTAGTTATTGCTTTGCATAGCGGTGTTCCTTGTAGAACATCCAGCACCTTATTCGATAAGGAAAGGACCGAGATCCCTTCACCGGGAGTGACTCCTTTAGCAATAACTAGCAGATGCTACAAACTCGGTTTGTCTTTTGATTGCTTCTATAGTTTTTGCTTTGCATAGTGATATTTGTGAAATATCATGCACCTTATTCGATGAGGAAAGGGCCGACGATCCCTTCACCGGGAGTGACCCCTTTAGCAAAACTGAAAAAGCCTCAAAAACACTCCATTTAAAATCACTCGATTCTACGACGATATCAAGTTCATTACGCAAAGGGTTTTCTGAAAAACCCATCGTAGCCCTCCATCATTTCAGATAAGTACTTCATAGTATTCGTGCTGCGTTTGTTGACCGAGTCAAGGCATAGTGTGCGGTAGCTATTTATGCTTATCTGCATAAGCATATGATGCGATTGGATTAGGGTAGTCGTGCGACTTTGTTGACCTTGTCAAGGGTCGTGCGGGTGGGTTTAATTCAATCAGGAAATGACGGGTTGAACTTGACTTGCGGTCTATGGTTTGTTGACCTTGTCAAGGTCATAGATCGCTTGGGGCAAAATATTATTGGGAATTTCAAATGTTGAAATTTGCAATGAGATTGCATACCTTCTATAAGATAGTTGGATCCCGATACCCGCTGCGAGTAAGAATTACTCCTGGGAGAGTTTTACACATTACAATTAGCCGATCAAGTAGGTGTCTAGAAAGGTGTTAACGGGGTTACGCCTCTGGGAAAACAAGGTTTACTTTAATTAGGTTCGTGCGAAAGCACGGGGGACCTCCCTCAAAGTATCGACACTGGCCTGGCTGAAAGATTGGCGAACTTGTAGCGTGTAATTAATCCCGGCTAGTCTTTCCTTTTAGGGTTTGAAAGAAGATTTGATTAAAACAGTGGGAGACATCCTGATTAGATATATTAGATAACCAATCTAATCTTGCAAGAGCATACGCTGAGTGTTTTCTTCTCTCTCTCTCCAGGTAGCGACCATATCACGCCTTAATCAAGATAATAAAACGGATATATTGACCGAACCCGCTTGTTATACTGAGATAGGGGAACGTTGGTCCCGCTCCAACTTATAATTGTTATAGGACAGAGCAGGAAATTAGGGATTACCAGAATTCCCGTGCCGCCCAAACGAAGAAAGTGCATGTTGATGCATCATCTTCGGGTGTGTTCATTACACAGAACTGTTTCTCAGTATCCTTTACATCCTGGGTATGTGATACCGGATCAGGATCCCGTATATGTAATCTGTTACATGGGCTACAGATAGGTAGAGAACTGAGAACGGGTGATAAGTTTCATGAGACAGAAAACGGTGCAAGTGTTGCAGCCAAGTCTGTTGGTCACTGTCACCCTGTATTACCAGAATACATTGATTCTGAACAAATGTTATTAGATACCGAACCTGATATACAAAATCATATCAGTCTCTTTATTAGTAAAGAAAGGATATAATTTTGTATTGTTGGATAATGTTTTGAACATTTCCTATATCAAGAGTTGATCGGTTCAGGCACGTTATCTAAAAGCATTGACGTTCTAAATCAAATTACAGTTTTTAGTATACGGAACACACACAAGAGGAAGAGTTCAGAAATGAACGAATCCTTCTTGAGGCATTGTAGACTAGGTCATATCAATGCAACCCGACTGGCTGAAGTTACATATAGATGCATATTTAAATTAGTTTGAATTTACATCTTGTGAAACTTGCCGGTCATGTCACAAAGATAAGATGACCACAGCTTTGTTTGTTGGAAATAGAGAAAGAGTTAGTGAACTTTTGGGATTGATACATGCTGATGTATGAAAGTCCCCTGTCTACATATGCCAAGAACGGTTCTTTGTACTTCATTACATTCTCTGATAATCTCTCAAGATTCAGACATATGTTCCTGCTGAAACACAAGTCCGAAGCTTTTGAGATATTCACAGAATATAAGTAAGAAGTAGAAAACCAAAAATACGGGTAAAAGTATTATGTCCTTTGATGTGATCAAGGAGGAGAATACTTGAGCACGGAATTCCTGGATTATTCTAAAGGAGAATGAGATTCACTCACAGCATTACTCCTCCGAATACACCATAGTACGATGGTATATCGGGGCGGAGCAATAACACCCTATGAGATATGGTGTGCTCTATGATAAGTACTGCTGAGTTTCTAATTTTCTTTTGGGAGTTATGCACTTGAGAAGCTGCATACCTATTGAATGAGGATTCAATAGTTTCTAACGAACTTCAGCCTCTCCGCCGCTCTAGTAGGGTTCCTCATCCACCTGAGAGATACTTCGGTTTCTCTATGACAGTGGGAGCGAGGAATGCATCATGAGATGATGACCCAACTAGTTTCGAGCTGGCCATCAGGAGTGGGACTCTGTAAGAATGGCTGGATGCTTAGCGATCTGAGAAGGAATCTTTATACACCGACAAAGTATGGACTTTGGTTGCTTTATCTGAAGGGTTAAATCCCCATCAGGAGCGAGTATATCTTGAGAAGATTACTTGGTGTACATGGAAAAGTTGAGACTTTCAAAGCTATGCTTAAGTCCATCCAGATCCTACTTGCCACGGCTACATACCATGACTACGATATCTGGTGGTTGGGTGTCATGACTGCTTTTCTAAGTGATGTTTTAGAAGAGAACGTCTATAAGTACACAGCCAGAGGGCTTCGTAGACAGTGGGAGCAGCGGAAACGTGTGCAAGATGTTTTATATGATGAAACAGGTATCGCGGAGTTGGAACATCTGTTTTGATGTGGTAGTCAAAAAGTTTGACTTCATCAAAATGGTAAATGAACCTTGTATATAGAAAAAGGTAGTAGAGAGTATGGTAGGTGATCCTCGTAGAGTACGTGGATGACATACTCTTGATAGGGAAGGAGTTTCCTATGCTACGCTCGGTCAATCTCCGCTTATCACAAGGATTCTCCATATAGGATCAAAGTGATACCTACTAAATCCTAGGTTTTGGATCTATGAGATAGATCTAATTGGATGTTAGGATACTCACTAGTTGTAGTGAGATGGTATCAATTGATCCTGGGTAGAATCACTGGAATGGTTCCAGGGTGATAAGGACGACTGAATGTCAGTCGCAGGCTTGTCTATACCCTCAGTGGAGGGACGGTATGTTGGAAGAGTTCCAAGCTAGATACCGTGACATACTAGACGATTAAAGGCAAGATACATCGTTACCAAGGATGCTACCAAAGAGGCAGTCTGGATACATATAAGTTCATGCGATGAACTTCGTTCCTACCATTGTGTGACAATGGAGTTGTGGCTTATGCCAAGGAACTACCGTCCCATCAGAAATCCAGATATAATTCTTAGGCAATATCACCTGATCATGGAGATGGTTGATCTCCAGGGAAATTGAGGTTAGAAGAGTAGACACAGAGGACGACAGCGCGGATCCACTCACAAAGGCCTTTTTCCCAGTAGAGACTTTTATGGGATGGTTGAGTATGGGATACTTCAACCGCAGCTAATTGTTGGGTATGCGATACCATAACAGATGGCCCTAGTGCAAGTGGGAGATTGTTAGTTATATGTATGCCCTAGAGGCCATTACTGTACATACGATGTATATTGTAGTGGATGCTAGGACATATATAGGGAGGACTTTCTTGCTCGACATGATAGTATGCTATCTGGTTGTACTTTATCTTAACATGTACTCAGATTGTCTCTATATTACATGTTGATAAAGCCCTTAGGATATATACTCGACTACTGGGACTATGATGAGATCATACTAGTGGGGCCACGGTAGTCGACGAGTACATCCTATAACTGTTCCTTGTCGAGGGTGTATCGAGACAGGGCATCGATACACCAGAGTAGACTAGCATATACGCATCTTGACCCATATGATGGGCGATGGATGATCCCATATCCATCGGTGTTTGACATCAAGGATGGTGTACGGGTGCTGAGTGGAGACTGGGTACACTGGACGGACTCGCCGAGAACTCCCAGATGGTATTATACCATACGTCAGATGGCAGTTCTCCGGTGACACTGGTACAGAGTAGTCTGTTGACCCGAGATCGTCATAGAGTCTTGTGTGATTCCCACTGTGCTTTGATTTCCATCATACCACGTCCAAGAGGACGTGCAAAAAGGTGGTTTTTGGGTACAGTCCCGAATCACATGGAGGCAATGAGCGACAGGAGGGGATTCGTCTCTCCCGGTATAGGGAGTTGATGTTGTGCTGTGTTCAATTGGCTATAACCGGAAATCCCTGGCCAGGGTTGCTGAGATTTACTGGTAAGTGTTATCAGTATTTTCTCGAACTGTTATAGACCTCATATCGACACGACTTATCAAGCTACTGGGGTCTGACGTTTACCACCCCTAGGCGAGATATGCAACATATCAGACGACGAGACCGGACTGTACGGGAGTGTTACTGTTTGGATTCACAGGAGAATGTACAGGCTTGCTTGTTGATCTTCTGAGCGCTCAATACCTGGGTAGCTGTTACGTTTAGCTGACCGCTTGCAGCTTGTGGGTGTTTGATATGATCATCACCTGCTGCCGGCGTATTGACGATTCTTTAGAGTCCTACACAGAGGTTTCTTGGCTCAGGCAAAACGGAGTAGGGGCACATATGTGATATGTGCGGGACCGAGGATAATGCTGTATGTGATATCGTATTGTATTCTCGCGATATTTGATATCAGCCGGGTCATCGGATCAAGTGTTGATTCGATGAATCGGTACGGATAAATATTAGTCGGTTATATGCGATATAGCCGATTGTCGGATCAAGTGTTGATTCGATAATTTAATGTATAATAATATATATGATATATTAAAATTACATTAACTAATATTTGCTCACTAAAAGATTCTTTTTCTCACTCGGGTAATACATTGATATATATGTGATATATGTTAAATGTATTATTTTATTTTGTTACGATAAATATTATATATTTGATATATAATATTGTAACATGATATGATAACTAATGCAACTTGTTTAGTGGAGTTTAAACATCATTAGGGTTTGGATTAGGGTTAAACTTTCTAGATTTTTCTAGAAGGTTTTCTTTTTGTTTTGGAAAAGATATTTACAAGTGACTCATTCTTAACTCAACCCAAACCCTAACCCTTGGTTAATTCTCTACAATGGTTAAGTCAACCATGGTTGCATTATTATTCATATTAATCCTTTCATTATTTATCACAAAAGAAAATGGATCACTATTCTTCTTCTTCCTTCATTCTTTCATGAAAAAGCTTGCTAGATTTTTCCAAAGTGATGAATAAATATGAGAAAAAGATAAATAAAGAGAGCAAAAATCCTACTTCATCATCCTCATCTTCCCTTGCCATTTAGATGAGGGTGTTCACATCATTTCATGAGTGTTAACTTGTGTTAAAGAAACTTCATGGTAGATCATCTTAGTATCGAAGATCGGAAGCAAAGGTTGCATCTTTCTCTTCGTGGAACTTCTCGAGTGTCCGGAACCCGATGATCGTAGCGAAGGGACCACAACACGGAGCATATGAAGTGAAGGACCGGATCTACAAAGGTTGTAATCCCTCTCACTTAGTGTTAAGTTGTTAACATGTTAGTTTTCTCCTAATGTCTAGTTTAAAGATCCGTATTCGGGTTGTTCGGCACGGCTAAATTGACAATCGGGCATGGTTGATGCCTCGTAGACCCTTGTGCGCGTGACTAGCAACCCTACAGTTTGGCCCTATCAGTGTGTTTTTATCTAGGAGTAACTTAAGTCCAGTCATGTCGATTGGTCGCTGCAATTAGGAGAGAGAAGAAACACTCAGCATGATGCTCTTGCAAGTTTAGAATGGTTTTTAATTTGTCTAAACAGGATGGCTCCCACTGTTTCTCGAATCCCTCCTCAAACCAAAAAGGATGAATTAGTCAGGATCAATCTCACCGTAAAATACTTGCTTAACCGTTCAGCCAGGCCAGTGTTGGTACTTCGAGGGAGGTTTTCCAACGCTTTCGCGAAGTTCCTTAATTAAATAACCTCTTTTCCCTGGGGGCGTAGCCCCGCTAACACCTTTCTAGACACCTACTTGGTTTATAGCATTGATCGTTAAGTGAGAAATTTCCCGAGGATAGCATATACTCACAGTAGGATCGGGATCCAAATATCATCGCGTGACGAAACTGAAGGAATCCTACTAGAATCATCACACTACAAATGGTATGCAACTCTAGCAAGTTTCAGTACTTATGAAACTCCCGATGTGGATTTTCGCCCCATGCTCTTATGACATTGGCGTGAGGTCAAAATGTCATAAGTCACATGTCAAGTTCATCCCATCATTATCCAGGTTAATTTGATCCCACCCGTACCTACCCTTGATGTAGGCCAAAATGGCAGTACGGCTGTCCCAAACCAACGCATTCTATCTATGCAACAGATAAATATTCGGCAGCTACCAATCACTATGCCTTGGCGTGAGGTCAAAATACATAGCTTGAATACTACCGAATATTTAACTGAAATGATGGAGGGCTACGAATGGTTTTGGCTAAACCGTGAACGTAGTGAACTTGATATAATCGATGGAACGAGATAGCTTTTAAAAGGAGTGGCTCAAGCTCCGCATTTAAAAGTTAGTTTTGAAAAGAACCGAGTGGTTTTTCGAAAGTGTTCCAACGACTTTAACTTGGTTTATTTTCTTGCATTAGTTCTTTTAATGCGTGATATTCTTGCATTAGTTCTTTTAATGCGTCCCATCATTTAATCCTACTATTGCAGAAAACAACCAAAATATGACGTACGCTTATGCCATTCGCATTCGCCACGGGGCCCCGTCATTACCCGTTAGGTTACTTAACTAACGACAGAGCGGGGGCTGGGCTAGCGCGGCTATAAAACATAAGCAACGACTAAATAATATCATATATAGATATATTGCAATGATAGCCATTTCAGTTCACAGATGAACACATTGGATATACTAGGAACCTGCAATTCGTACGAGCCTGTAACGAAAAGCAGATTACACGGTCGCGGTGAATAGCCAATACCCCACCCAAGACCCCTACGGGTGCGGCAAACTACCCGCCAAGTACCCGAAGCGAAGCAACCTCCCTCAACTCCGTGAGTAGGCCACTCGGCAGTTCGGCATACCCGGTAGTTTGTGCACCCCCTCCATGGGTCTATCCTAGGAGCAAAAACAGTAAATAGAAATTATACAATGACGGCTACAACCCCGACCCGGTTGTGCGGCCATACAAATAATTATTACATCAATTTACAAATTTACATGAATTGAAAGAAAAGAAAACTCTCGTCTCACAACCCCCGGCTATTCACCCGCGGCAATCCATTGAATTCATATACACATTCCAATAACATTACAGATCACAGATTTGTATAACCCCCACTAATCGACATATAGCGATTTGCAGACGTTCAATACAAATATCACATCACAGAAAAACCCGTCAACTTAAGTCTTTTAGAAGTTCGATCAAAAATACGGATTTTCAGGCCCCAAACACAAAATTTTCGTTCTGGAAAATCTGGGCAGAAAATATATATTCCAAAAATCCCAAAATACCCCTATAAGCATACTTTAACAAAGAAGACCTAGAGAGGAGCCAAGACGGCCGCAGAACCGCGGCAATAGCAAGTTATTGCCGCGTTTCCGCGGCGCTTTGATGAGATCAGAGGACCGTCTTTCTACAGTATACTCTAAAAACCCTGAGTCGATTTTTGGTGTATCTCAAATAATTTTTCCAGCACTTTGAAAATCGACAGAAAGTTTGAAAACGGGTGTATTTCGCGACTTTTTCTCCGATCGAATTTCTAGTTACTATGCTAACATGTTAGGTAGAGTTTAACTAGGCTCTGATACCACTGTAAGTCCATGCTACCTCTCCCGGTACTTTCGGGCATGCGGAATTTGACGAAAAACAATTTTCTTAGAGGTGGTAACATGGACTTAAAACCCGGATCTTTGTTAAACATCTAACTAACAACCTAACTAGGAGTTGTTAACTACTCGGTTTGGGGGTTTATACCTTTCTTATCTCGAACTCCTTCGTCTTCAAGCCTCGATGGTTGTCCGAATCGGCTTCTCCCCGTCGTCTCCTTGCGCCGAAGATAGATCCATCTGAAAGCTTCTACCTTTGGCTCCTTCTTCGAACTTTGAAGAAACCAGTTCACTTGGTTTGCTAAACCTTGTGAACTAGAGTGAGTAGAGAAGAGTTTGTTTGGGATTTTATTTATGGTTCTTGGTTCTCAACTCATGAAACAAGTGAACCATAGACTCAAGAGAGGGAGAGCAAGAGAAGGAAGATGAGAGCTCAAGAACAAGAGAGAGAATGAGCATGAAAGAATGAGAGAAGACTTTTCTCATTTGGCTCTCATAATCCAAAACCATCATAACACATCATAGCAATCAAGTATTATGTGATGGTTTAAGCAACAATAGCCATATCATTTCATGCACTCATTTTGCACAAGAGGGCAAGCAAGCAAAAGTCTTTGCCATGAAATGATAGCTATTGTTATCATGATGGACAACTAGTCAAGCCTAGTCAACCGGTCAACAAAGTCAACAAGTCAACAAAGTCAATCCCTCAACAACCATGTCACCATAATACTTAATTAATATAATTATTAATTACATATCATATTCTCATTAGGGTTGAGCAAAAAGTCAACAGTCAACGGTCAATGGTCAACAACCCTAATAAGAATCCTCTGCCTCTGTCTCTCCGTCAACTGTGCATACATACCCGCATTCGCGTTCCAAGGAACACGAATACATACTGGATAAAACCAATCCTAAAAGGTATACTTGGATCTGGCTTAAACCAAAGCCCGCTAGTGTTAACTGTCCGGACACTGTACGTGCACAAGTGCACGGATGTGACCGAAACCTGTCGCAAAACCATGCGACTTGTCGCAAAACCATGCGACCTCTACTCTTTTGCCTAAAGGCGAATAGCTTTCTGTGTGGGACTCTAAAGACTCGACACTACGCTGGCAGTGGGTTTAACCACAGACCACAAGCGGCACTAGCTGTGCGTAACGGTCCCCAGGTAGGTGCCGACAAGAAGACTGACGAGGTGAAACCCATCTGAACTCCTACTGAGCCTGAATGTGAAAATCTCCGTACAGTCCGGTCTGTTCGTCTGATACATCGCATGGCGGTCCTACGGGGGCGGTAAACGTCAGTCCCCTAATAGCAGTACAAGTCGTGTCGGAGTGAAGCCCAATACACCCTGAGATAACACTGGAAACCTACCAGTATATCCCGCTTGCCCTGGCCAGGGACTACTCGTGTAATGGCTCTTCTAGACACAGCGCGATGTCAACCCCCAATACCGGGAGAGACGAATCCTGTCTAACCGTCACTGCCTCCAAGTGTTTCGGGACTGCACCCAACTACTACCTGTTTGCACGACTCCTTTGAGCCATGGTAGGGTAGTAATCAAAGTACAGTGGGAACACACTCGAGGCGAAGTGACAGTGTCAAGTCAGCGGACTAAGCTGTACTCATGTCACCTGGGAACTGATAACTGACGATAGGTATAATACCAACCGGTCAGTTCCCGACGAGTCCTGTCCAGTGTACTCATAACCCAACGAGCACCCGCATACTATCTCCAGTACGATGTACTGACGGCTGTGGGATAGACCGTCCCCCACACTGGGATGAGAAGCGCATGCGCTAGTCTACTCCGGAGTATCGATGCCCTGTCTCGATAGTCCTGCGACTAGGGACCTGCATAAGGATGTGCTTATAGATTACCCAGCCCCACTAGTGTGACTGCCATTACAACGCTGGTAATCAAGCAAAGATCCTAAGGGCTCCACTAATGCGTATAGGTGATATAATAAAATAAACACATGTACACATTGAAGTAGAAACAAACCAAGTAGCATACTACTATTTTGAGCAAGATTGTATATACAAGGTGAATATCCTAAGCTTCCATTAAGTAATATACAAACTAGTATGATACAGTAATGGCCTCTAGGGCATATACACTAACAAAGCATCCGCTATATCATACAATAATGACCTCTAGGGCTTACATATCACCAACAGCTTGGTACCATATATTGATACGGGCACGATATTATTATTGTTACACTTATGTATACACGATCACCCTACATACCACACGATATGATATTATTATATTATAGTATGACCTAGGAGATCGTTATACATTTGATTTCTACCTGCTGATATTTTCTACTCACGAGTTGGAAACTCACCCCCGTTGTGTTATAGTTTTCTTGCAGGATCGACCGTTCGGATTCTGTAGCAGCTTGCTGGCACATTACTCCTTTCTGGGTCATTTGCATTGGTAGGTGGGTTACAATACAGAGCGTAACCATCGTTGTATATTCATTATTCATTTGTATCTAGTTAAAAGTTCCATGAACCAAACTATGTATATTTGGTAGACTTAGAAACCAGAGATTTGTATATTTTTTCAGACTTAGAGCGAGATGTGTGTATTGTCTCTTATTTTGGGTTTGTTGATGCTTCGGTTTTCTTTACTTTCTTTCCTGTGTTGATCTTCTCCTTGTGTGTCGTATATTCGTATTTGCGTAGTTGTTTCTGCCGATTGGCGAAGAGTTAGATCCTACTTGGGGATGCCATATTATACTTGTTATGTACTGGTTTTGGATTGAAATTTACAAAGGTTGTGCCGCCAAAATTTCAAATGACGAAAATGTTTTCAAATTAAAGTATATAATTCACTTACATTTCAAATGAACTTTACATATACTTTTAAAAGAGAACTTGATTTCAATTATACCCCCTTTTCAAAACTCCACCTCCGCTATTTTACTAAAAATGTTTAGATTTATGGGTTTTTGGCTTACTTGGGTTATGATGGGGTCCTATAGACTTCACGTGATCCAAGTTCCAGTTGTTAGTTATATGTATGCCCTAGAGGCCATTACTGTACATATGATGTATATTGTAATGGATGCTTGGACATATATAGGGAGGACTTTCTTGCTCGACATGATAGTATGCTATCTAGTTGATCTTTATCTTAACATGTACTCAGATTGTCTCTATGTTACATGTTGATAAAGCCCTTAGGATATGTACTCGACTACTGGGACTATTATGAGATCATACTAGTGGGGCCACGGTAGTCGACGAGTACATCCTATAACTGTTCCTAGTCGAGGGTGTATCGAGATATGGCATCGATACACAAGAGTAGACTAGCGTATACGCATCTTGACCCATATGATGGGCGATGGATGATCCCATAACCATTGGTGTTTGACATCAAGGATGGTATACGGGTGCTCAGTGGAGACTGGGTACACTGGACGGACTCGCCGATAACTCCCAGATGGTATTATACTTCACGTCAGATGGCAGTTCTCCGGTGACACTGGTACAGATTAGTCTGTTGACCCGAGATAGTCATAGAGTCTTGTGTGATTCCTACTGTGCTTTGATTTCCATCATACCACGTCCAAGAGGGCGTGCAAAAAGGTGTCTTTTGGGTACAGTCCCGAATCACATGGAGGCAATGAGCGATAGGAGGGGATTCGTCTCTCCCGGTATATGGAGTTGATGTTGCGTAGTGTTCGATTGGCTATAACTGGAAATCCCTGGCCAGGGTTGCTAAGATTTACTGGTAAGTGTTACCAGTAGTTTCTCGAACTGTTATAGACCTCATATAGACTCGACTTATCAAGCTACTGGGGTCTGACGTTTACCACCCCTTGGCGAGATATGCGACATATCAGACGACAAGACCGGACTTTACGGTAGTGTTACTGTTTGGATTCACAGGAGTACTAGCAGGCTTGCTTGTTGTTCTTCTGATCACTCAATACCCGGGTGACCGTTACGTTTAGCAGACCGCTTGCGGCTTGTGGGTGTTTGATTTGATCATCACCTACTGCCGGCGTATTGACGAGTCTTTAGAGTCCTACACAAGGGTTTCCTGGCTCAAGAGAAATGGAGTAGGAGCGCATATGTGATATGTGCGGGACCGAGATTGATACGATATGAGATACCGTATTCTATTCTCGCGATTTGTGACATTGATCGGTTGTATGCGATATAGCCGGGTTATCGGATCAAGTGTTGATTCGATAAGTTGTTACTTTTGATATTAGTCGGTTATAGCCGGATTATTAAATCAAGAGTTGATTTAATAATTTAATGTATAAATATATATTTGATATATTACATTACATTAACTAGTATTAGCTCACTTAAGATTTATTTTCTCACTTGATTGTGCATAAGTGTATATGTGATATATATTTGTGTACATATGATTATGTCATGCTTGATGGTACATCAAAGATGGGTGTATGAGACTTATACCAAGATTAGGGTAAAGATTAGGGTTTTGTTTATATCTTAAGAATAACAGAAGAGAAAGACTTTGTCAAAGTTCTCAAGCTTTCATGAAGCTTGTGGAAACATTGACAAAGTCAACTCTTTTGTCATTCTTTGTGATATTTAGTTAACCCAACCCTTAACCTAATGCTTTGGTTAATTCTCTACATGAGTTAAGCATGATAGCTTAACTCACCCATGGTTACATAATTGAGGTGAGAATAATTCATATAATGAGATTATTCTTTCTTCTTCTTCTTCTTCATCAAGCTCCATGAAAAGCTTACTAGCTCTAATAGTGCCATGAGAAAAAGTGTGAGAAAAACAATTCTAAAGTGAGCCCACTTCCTACTTCTTCATCCTCTACCACATGCCATGTAGTAGAGTGTGTTCTCTTCACAAAGTACATGACCTAGTGAAGGAATAGCTTGAGTTAGTGTCTCCCCGACGTAGATCATCTTCGGCCTCGAAGTCATCGAAGCAAGCATGTTCGTTCTTCTTGTGGAGCTTCTCTAGAGTCCGGAGTTCACGATCGCAGCGAAGGGGACATCCACACGGAGCTATTGAAGTGAAGGACCGGATCTACAATGGTTGTAATCCTTTTCACTTGTAGTTAAAATGTTTATCTTGCTAGTTTTCGCATAATCTCTAGTATACGATCTTGGTTAGGGTTGTTCGGCACGGCTAAAATTTTAATCAGGCATGGTTGATGCCTTGTAGAACCTTGTTAGAGTGCCTAGGAACCCTACAGTGGTATCAGAGCCAAGCTAGAGCTTTAGGCGAAGTCTAGGCGAAGTTTAAAGTCCGATCGAACCCGAAAACCCCGATGTAAACCCTTCTCTGTACATTTTTTGAAAATGTGATTTTTTATGAATTAAAAATGCTCAGAAAAACAAGCAGGAAAAACTAAGAATTACTGTGAAGTACGGTCCACTAAGTCCCTGAAATGACCGCGGAACCGCGGCCAAACCAAGGGTTTGGAGGCGGTTCCGCGGCCAAAATTTAGACTTAGTCCCTCATATTTCATATATTTATTCTTAGGTCCTTTCTTGTCAATTTTTTCTGGGAATATTTTTATTCCACTCATGTGTTGAGTTATCTAGGGTTGTATTGGGGACTCGTTGATTCGATCGGATAATTTAACTTTGTTTATTTTGTTCCGGATAATTTTAGAAACTGTTAAAAAGTTCGAACGGATATGAATAACTCACTTTTTCCCGACCCGGAAAATTTCCAAGTGTTGGATTTTTCCGTTGTTTGAGAACGTCTGAATCGTGCAAGTTACGCAATGGACCCTCTAGAAGACAACAAACCTTAACTCGATTATGTGACCGTCTTGAACTCTTTTTGAACCTTAAGGTTTGAGGCAGTACGGTGTGCCACATGTGAGGCGTTGGCTTGACCCTTCTACGGCTGGACCGTTGGTACTGTGGCATGTGATGGATGTTTTTAAACTCCCCTCAAGTGTTGAGAACTATTTGGGAAAACCTGGGTGTTTGATTATTCGATCGGAAAGTTTAACATTGTCTATTTATCTGGATTGTGATACAATATTTGGAATCCATATGTAGTTATGAGATAACTAATTTGAATATTATAAATCTAGCAGTTCAATCTCAGATGATCGGTTGCCACGGAATTTTGATGTGATCAAAAGTCTGTCGCAATCATGTAGCGTACGCGGATACTCGCCGGGTAAACTTAATAGACAGCCATGCCCCATAGCCCCGACCAAGTGACTGTAGGAGAACCCTGTCGCCAAAAGCATCCGTTCTGGTGCTCGCGGCAGCGGTGTTCCGCCTTAGTGCACTTCGTCGACGGCATTCGGGGGTGCGGCCGTCTACTAAACTTTGCGACGAGCATTCGATCAGGATGTCGGGAATCTTGTTGAATTTCCCGACTTGATATTGAAAAGAGTTTTCGATAAATGAGACTAAAATGCGGGGTTTATAATTGTTAGGCATGCGATGTCTAAGAAATTCATTAGGTTAGGCATGCGATGTCTAAGAAGGTTGCGGATTCCAACTGTTGTAGTTTTACACTTTTTTTTCTGCGACCGTAAGTGTAATATGTGATATCGCCGGTTTCGTTGCTATATGTCAACGACAATTGGGATGGACATATTTACTTACGTTGATGACATGTGATGTTATGTGTTGCTGGATATGTTATATTGGATCGTCGTGTTTGAATAGCCGGGGGTTTTATGTGAGATGAGAGTTTTTCTTTTTCATTCATGTAAAATTCAATGTATGTAATATTCTTTTATTGGAGCACTTCCGGGTTGAGGATGATGTCACCATTGTATATTATTTACTTTTCCGCATTAGGATAGACCCAAGGAGGAGAGCACAAGTAACCGGGTTCTGGAGTCCAGTAGGAGACTAACTCGAGGAGTGGAGTCCGGGTCTCCTAACTCTAGAATTCGTAGGGTTGCTTGCCGCTCTCGTAGGGGTCTAGGGGTGTGGGTTTGTCTATTCATCGTGACCGTGGAATCCGTGTTTTATAGAGGCTCAAAATAAAACACGGACGTCCTAGTATATCCATTATTTCATATGTTTCTTCTGCTGCGATATCTGTGATGCGATCATTTGATATGTTGTGATAGATACAGTATATAGTATATATGATATATTATATAGACATTACTTATGTTTTACACCCGCGCTAGCCCTGCCCCGCTCTGCCGTTAGTTACCTAACTTAACGGTGCACGAGGGGACATCGAGGCGAATGCGGATGGCATAAGTGTATGTCGTATTTATCTGTGATGTTTAGGTGAAGTAAATGATGAGACTTCATTAATGTGATTAATGAAAGAAAAAGAAACCTAAAAGATGTTGTGGAATTGAATTTTCAAAAACAGGTAGCTACAGTTCTTGTTTTGCATCGCGGTGTTCCTTGTAGAACATCCTGCACATTATTCGATAAGGAAAGGGCCGAGATCCCTTCACCGGGAGTGACCCCTTTAGCAATGACTGGCAGATGCTACACCCCTCGGTTTGTCTTTTGATTGTTTTTCTAGTTCTTGATTTGCATAGTGATATTTGTGAAATATCCTGCACCTTATTCGATGAGGAAAGGGCCGACGATCCCTTCACCGGGAGTGACCCCTTTAGCAAAACTAGAAAAGCCTCAAAAAACACTCCATTTTAAAATCATTTGATTCTACAACGATATCAAGTTCATTACGCAATAGGTTTTCAGAAAAACCTGTCGTAGCCCAGTTGGAGATAGTGCCCTCAGAGTCAATTATTAGGTCACAGGTATGTGATTGCAATGATTGATGGAGGACCTATCCCGGTAGGACAGTCTTACTCGAGATGATAGTATGCTATCTGGTTTACCTTTATCATCGTGTACTGCTTTAGGTGACCTGACAAGTAGCTATTACACGTTGATAGAGCCCCTAGGATTCTTGCTTGACCACCAGCAGTATGAGGGCGATCATATAAGTAGGAGCTGGGGTCTATAAGTGCATCCTTAAATGGTCCCTAGTCGTGAGAGTTTCGAGACAGGGCATCGATACTCCAGACTAGACTAGTGTATACAGTCGAGACCCCGACGAGGGGCGGTGGCCGGTCTCACTAGCCACTGGTGTCAGTTGGATCACCTAAGATGTATACAGGTGCTCATTGGGTTATGAGTACACCGGACAGGACTCGCCGGGAACATGCCAGTTGGTCATATACCAGACGTCAGATGGCAGTTCCCTGGTGACATGTGTACAGGTTAGTTCATCGACCTGGGGATCGTCATTTGTCTTGTGTGAGTTCCCACTGTACTTTGATTACTACCATACCACGGCTCAAAGGAGTCGTGCAAACAGGTTTTAGTTGGGTACAGTCCCGAGCTACATGGAGGCAGTGAGCGTATCTTCAGGGGTTCGTCTCTCCCGGTATTGGGGGTGAGGTCGTGCTGTGTCTAGGAGAGCCATTACACAAAGCCCTCGGCCGAGGCAAGGAGATTTACTGGTAGGTATTCCAGTAGTATCTCAGGGTGTTCTGGGCTACACTCCGACACGACTTGTACCGCTTTTGGGGGTCTGACTTTTACCAACCCCCTAGGCCCGCCGTGCGATGCTCATAGACGAACGGACCGGACTGTACGGATATTGTCACTGACAGGCTCAGTAGGGTTGTCAGGCTGAGTTCACTCACAGACGTCCCTTTTAGTCAATACCTGGTAGCCCGTTACGTATTGGCTTATACCTCTGACGTGCTAGTGGTTAAATCCACAACCAAGGTGTTGACGAGTCTTTAGAGTCCCCCACATTCAGTTACTCAGCTTTCGTGCGAAAGGTTGTAGAGGCCGTATGGAGATATGGCAAGGTCCGATCAGATACGTGCGGTATTGCACGGATCAGGATCGGACAGTTTGTACTATAGGCCGTATGGATATATGGCAGGGTTCGATCAGATGCGTGCGGTATTGCACGGATCAGGATCGAACGGATATTACTAGCCGGCTTTGGTTTAAGCCGGATCCTAGTATAGTACAGTGGAGATTCTGTCTCATTGCATTTGTATTTCGGTCGGAATACAAATGCAGGTGTGTATGCACAGTATCGGGGTTTTCCTGTAATTTATTACGGGACCAGTTTTATGGAGTTGCCAGTTTGCTTTTCGCTTCGGCCGATTTCCTTTGTATCGTTCATTGGCCGAAGATTGGTGGAGGAGGGCTTATTTGCATTATTGCAAATAAGTATTTGTGGAGGGGGTCTTTGCATTTTGTTTGTATCATGATAGCTTTTCCTTGACCTTGACTTCTAGCTTCATCATGCCTTGACTTTTGTAGGACATGATGGTTGATGATGTTTGTGGTTGAGTGTGGGTTTGATTTTGTGATGATTCTTTTTGCATGATAGCCTTCTCTCTCTCTCCATTGTATTATTGGATGACTCCCTCATTCTCACTCTCCCCACACAAGTAGTGGCCGGCCTTGGCTCTTGGAGGGTGTCAAAAATATTTTGGTGTGGGTTTTTGGCTCATTTCATGTTGCAAAAATCCACAAGTTCCATCTCCAAACTCCATAGTTCATCCCTCCACCAAAAGGCAATTCCTTCAACCCCAAAATGAGACTTGCTCACTACACATTCTACAGCAAACCTTGGGCATGTCGACTAGCCAGCTTCGTGCCCGTGTTGCCTCGGCATTGAAGTGGGAGCCCGTAAAAGAAGTAGGCGATGTGGTGCACTTCCGGCGACGAGGTGGAGACTGGAGCTTCCGCAGGAGATCGGGACGACGACGAGAAGACCGGAGGACTTGGATCAGTCGGTATATCTCTCTTCCCCATCTTGTAGTTAGCTAGGACTAGTTAATGGTTCGATCTGGGTATTAGTGCGCGGCGGTTTGCCAGTTCAAGTAAAATTTAAGTTTATCACCGCTTCCGCATTTGGCCGTCGGATTGACGGCCGGGGCGCCGCCGTGCACTTACAGTGGTATCAGAGCCTCGCCATTAACTTAGTCTAGCTTGGTTTAATGTGTTTTGCATTTCCGATCGACCAAAATTCCAAAATCTACATTTTTGCTAGTTACAGTTTTCTGTTGAAATTTTTTGGTCTCCAAAAATTTTTCAGGTTGTATAAAATTGATGTACTGAAGATTACAAGGCTACTGTAGAAATTCAACAGGGTGATTCCACAGTGGAAGCGCGGAACCGCGGCCAAAACCCCATTTGGGCCGCTGTTCCGCCGCACACTGTGGAGATCCCTGCACCAAATTTCTACAGTATCTTTCTGGAGTTAAAATTGGGGTTTTGGAATATTAATATTGGGCCCAGAATTTCTTGATCTGCTACAGTAATGCTTGGGGGCCCACTTGTTAAAATTTGATCGATCGGATATTTTAAACACATTATTTCACAGTATTTACATTATATCTGCGACCGTGAATGTCACTTGATCGGTAAATCCGGTCTAACTGCTATAGCCCGGTTAGACGGATTTGCGAACGTGACTTTCACGTTGATGTTCTGTTTTTGCTGTGATGTTGCGGATCGGTCGTGGGGGATAGCCTGGATGCAATGCTAGTACAGTTTTGGTTGTATTATGTACATTTGATATTGCGGGGCGAGCGTCCGACATGTGGACTGCCGTCACTGCCTGATTGTATTATTATTTTGGGGCACGACCAGGTTGCGGTCGATGTACCCGTTGTATGTATATTTTACTTTCTGTACTAGGATTACCCCGCGGAGGGGTGCACGGATAGCCGGGTTCTAGAGGGCAACAAGCCCGCATCTCATGGCATTGAGAGGGAGGGGGCTTCACTCTAGGATTGGCGGGCTATTCGCCGCACTCGTAGGGGGTACAGGTTGACCCAGGAGGGGTGCCCAAGTTACCGGATTCCGTGAAGTGCTGGGTGGTCCATTCACGTTGCTGAAGGGGGCTGCCTCGCTTCAGGTTTTGGCGGGTGACTTGCCGCGCCCGTAGGGGTCTAGGATTTCATTGCACAGGATATCCACACGACCAGGGGAACGTCGGGTTTCAGCGGCTCTGTGAAACCCGGGGATCCCAGATATCTGTATTGTTTCTGTGTTGCTGTACATTTTCTGTGATGTTGCATTTTATCACGCCTTGAGCGAATATAATATATTGGTATATATATTAGTAGATGTTGTATATGTTTTGCATCCGCGCTAGTCCAGTCCCCGCTCTGTCGTTAGTTAGCTAACCTAACGGGTAATGACGGGACCCAGTGGCGAATGCGGATGGCATATACGTACGTCATATTATTTTCGTTCTTTTTTGGTGTGATCAATTGATGGGACTGCGTTGATTCGGATCAATGCAAGTTTAAAAACAAACCTAATCTGATGTTGTTGGAACACTTTTCAAAAAGCTGTTATTGCAAGGACGTTCACTTTTGTTTTGCATCGCGGTATTCATTTAGAATATCCTGCTCCTCAGTCGACGAGGCAAGGGCCGAGATCCCTTCACCGGGAGTGACCCCTTGGACAAAAAGTTTGCGTCAGGGCAATGACTTCACTATAGCCGATTACTTTTGCTTTGCATCGCGGTATTCAGTTGGAATATCCTGCACCTCATTCTACGGGGAAAGAGCCGAGATCCCTTCACCGGGAGCGACCTCTTTAGCGAAGGTTCTCGTCACTATAATTTTAAAAGCTATCCGTTCCTTCAACGATATCAAGTTCATTACGTTAAAGGTTTTCGCCAGAAACCATTCGTAGCCCTCCGTCATTTCAGTTAAATATTCGGTAGTATTCAAGCTATGTATTTTGACCTCACGCCAAGGCATAGTGATTGGTAGCTGCCGGGTATTTATCTGTTGCATAGATAGATGCGTTGGTTTGGGACAGTCGTACTACTATTTTGGCCTACGTCAAGGGTATGTACGGGTGGGTTCAAATTAACCTGGATAATGACGGGTAGAACTTGACATGTGACTTATGATATTTTGACCTCACGCCAAGGTCATAAGAGCATGGGGCAGAAATCACATCGGGAGTTTCAAAAGAACTGAAACTTGCCAGATATGCGCATACCATCTGGAGTATGATGATGTGAGCGGATTCCGTCACGTTATCATGCGATGATAGTTGGATCCCGATTCCCACTGATGAGTTAGTTTACTCCTCGGGTGTTCCCGACTAATTCTTCTTTTAGGTTTGGAGGAGAATTTGAGGTACAGTGGGAGGTTTCCAGATTAGATAAATTGGTAACCATTCTGATCTAGGTTAGAGTGCACGCTGAGTGTTTCTTTTCTCTCTCTCTTTGGCAGCGACCATTGACCCGACCCTAAGACTATGACTCAGAGACCAAATTAACCGAACCTTCTTAACACTGGCTTTTGAATTGTCAGAGTTGCAGACCTCATTGCCACTCCTACTTTTACCCTTTTCTCCAGGACACCCCGTATTACTACGAACGTCCACTTCCATTGGACAAAACCATCGTATGGTTAGATACGAACTCGAAGGAATTTATTCGAGGATGGTTTCAGGTTCTGGAAAAAACGGATAGGATTATTCAGTTGTCTTTTCCTTTTACCTTCTCTCAGGTTGCGAGTACTCCTTGGTTTAGGAGATAGTACACCTATTACGCAAATTGGATAGTCTTCTTCCAAACCTTAGGCTGGTGCCGACCGGTAGGGAATGAAGAAAACCAATTAGCCTAACGATGGTGTACAGAAGGTATTAAGTTAAGACAAAGCAAGGGATTAGTAAGAGGGCAAAGTAAATTGCGACTGCTATTCACGACCAAACCAAGTATTCCTTCGCCAATCCTAAATCACCTTTGTATTTCTCCAGGACACTCCGTATCACTACGAAGATCTACAGTTTATTGGATACTCCATCGTATGGTTATATACGAACTCGAAAGGAACTTGTTCCAGTTCGGGGATGGATTCTGGTTCAGGAGAAATAGGAATAAGATTTATTCAGGTGTCTTTTATCTTCACCTTCTCTCGCATTGCGAGTGTTCCTAGGATTAGGACAGTACACCCATTATGCTTACTGGATAGTCTTCTTCCAAACCATAGGCTGGTGCCGAATGGTAGGGAAGGAAGAAAACCATTTGGCCTAAAGGGGTGTGCAGAAGGTAAAGACTAAAGACATATGAAGGGATTTGGAGAGGTGGCAAAGAACTATACGGTTACAGTCGTGAATCTGGAAGAGGCATTACTAGGAATACCAGGATACCCCATCGAAACATTTCAATGTTTCAGTTTCACTGTGTAATGTTAAAAGAAAACTGATTTCCCGATTAGATCCTTACTCCAGGGTATGTATTTACCAGGTATGATTCTCACATCTGTATGGTTTTACAGATGATGAGTGGGAGTAGGTTAGTGGGAATTAGGTGATCATCCTCATTATATCGGGATTCGTTGTAATCGGTGATATTTGAGAAAATCACCTGGGCTGTTTGCCGGTCGGCAAATATTTGGTTTTGAATATCCGCTGTTATGCACCAATTTCAAATTGATATATCTGTACGTCTATTTTCATAGAGTGAGATATACCTTTATGAAATTATGTCTATGACATTTACCTATATCAGTGGATGGTTAGGTAAGGAGCATTAAGCAGCGGTGTAATTCTTCTTAACCATAAGTACAGTTTTCAACATACGATACACAGTGAATGAGTTATCAGACTCAAGGGACTTATACAGAGTATTGTATGTTGTCCATGGTCCATCAGGACAGAGGGGTTGGTCCTCGTACTATATTCGGTTTACTTATGACTTCTCTAGTTTTTAGACAGGTGTTTTCGTGGAAACACAGAGTACGAATTTTGAGAAGTTATAGGTATTTGAATAGAGTAGAGAACCAGGTATAGCAAGTATCGGGATTCTTCAAAGTGATCGAAGATGTAGATACTTGTGTATGGTATTCAGTTGATAGAAATGATTAAGAGAACTTGCTTCTCTTTCAGGTTACTCATAATTAGAAGCATTCCTAAGTTGAGTAACACTGATCGGCCTCCTTCCATTTAGTTGACATGCACTGGAGACAGTTGCATGATTTGGATCTGGTTCAATTAAATCAGTGCCTCTGGTTCTATATTGGATATAGAACAGTTCATATCTTAACGTTGTTAAGGTACGGGGAGTTGTCCGGTTTATGCTTAAAACCAGACACTGGACAACTCAAGGTATGTTTCTGTAATGGCTGTTTGTGGGTTGACCCAGGCTATGACGAGGGTTGACTTTCTACCATCTGGATGATCAATAGCGATATTGTTCTTGACTCGCCACAGTTTTAATAAAAATGGATTTTTTCAGAAAACAGTAGTGGGAGTATGGTAGAACTGGAAGTGATTCCAGAACCACAAACGATTACTGAAGATTTGATAAGAAACCTAAAGATTCAATCTAGATTGACATTCCATTGGCCACTCCGCAGATAAGGTGGGTAACTTCAGGCACCCGAGAGGTACTACGGTAGCCTCAAGGACGGTGACAGGGAAGTTCTTGTTTACCCACAATTACCATTGCTGTTGTTCCAGGCTGCGAGACCCGGCGGGAGGATGAGTATAGCGTCGTTCTAAACTAGTTTTAGAAGTGGACGTCTATATGACTCTGCCAGAGGGTTGTCGTAGTCAGTGGGAGCAGCGGAAGCATTGGTGGACAGGTAGCTTATGTCTATTTATAGACTAAAGCAGATATAGCGGAGATAGATCATCTATTTCTGACGTGACAGTCATAGGTTTGACTTCATCAGAATAGGGGATGGATCTGTTGAGAAGGTAGTAGGGTGTAATGTCCTGGTATCTGGATGACATACACAGAGTAGGAAAAGAAACTCCTTTACTACAATCGGTTATACTTTGGTCGTCACACAGTGTTTTCTCCACATGGGACTTGGACTTTATATCAGACATACTGGTTACTAGATCTATGGTTTTAGATCTAGATTTGGGTGGTTTCCCAATCAGGGTACTTAGACAGCATTCTAAGAGTATTTAGAATGAACGACTCCTGGCACGGTATTATACCTGCAGGTGATGGAGTCACCCTCTCTAAAGGTGTCTTATAGACTAAAGTAGAGAGGGAAGTGCATGATTGGCAGATCACTTGCTCAGGCAATTGAGTCAATCATGAAATGTCAAGTACCACACCAGATATTGTTCTTGCACTAGATGCAATGAGTTGACATTGATCCAATTCTGGAGAAACAGTCGGAAGCAGTTTTAGAACATAAGTGGATGTTCTAGGGATATGATAACGACAGCCTCATTCGGGAGACAGTTATCATTCCAGGCTTCCAAGGTGACCTGGACGACAAGGAGGTTGTCAGAGTTATAGTTTCCCTTCTGATGAGGGGCAGTATTTTAGACAGGTGGTCCAAGGCAATACTGAGGGAGGCATGGCGCTGGATACTGATTGAGTTCAGTTGACGATACAGTCTAAGAAGTTTGGATTTGGAGTTCATTTATGAGCTATGTCCCATCAGACATCCAGACACATTCTAAGACTGGTATTACTCTTTTCGGGAGATGGCTTTCTCCGCGAACTTGAGATATAGAGAGACATAGAAAGAAACATCAAGGCGGATCCACTCACTGAGGCTATTCCTCAAACGCAATAGTTTCGCAAACGAGCTTTGTGAGACTGACTAGTAGAGGAGTTAGGTGTTCGGTATCACACGGGCTGTGAGTATGCGACATCGCAATAATTTGCCTTGAGTGCAAGTGGGAGATTGTTGGAGATAGTGCCCTCAGAGTCAATTATTAGGTCACAGGTATGTGATTGCAATGATTGATGGAGGACCTATCCCGGTAGGACAGTCTTACTCGAGATGATAGTATGCTATCTGGTTTACCTTTATCATCGTGTACTGCTTTAGGTGACCTGACAAGTCGCTATTACACGTTGATAGAACCCCTAGGATTCTTGCTTGACCACCAGCAGTATGAGGGCGATCATATAAGTGGGAGCTAGGGTCTATAAGTGCATCCTTAAATGGTCCCTAGTCGTGAGAGTTTCGAGACAGGGCATCGATACTCCAGAGTAGACTAGTGTATACAGTCGAGACCCCGACGAGGGGCGATGGCCGGTCTCACAAGCCACTGGTGTCAGTTGGATCACCTAAGATGTATACAGGTGCTCATTGGGTTATGAGTACACCGGACAAGACTCGCCGGGAACATGCCAGTTGGTCATATACCAGACGTCAGATGGCAGTTCCCTGGTGACATGTGTACAGGTTAGTTCATCGACCTGGGGATCGTCATTTGTCTTGTGTGAGTTCCCACTGTACTTTGATTACTACCCTACCACGGCTCAAAGGAGTCGTGCAAACAGGTTTTAGTTGGGTACAGTCCCGAGCCACATGGAGGCAGTGAGCGTATCTTCAGGGGTTCGTCTCTCCCGGTATTGGGGGTGAGGTCGTGCTGTATCTAGGAGAGCCATTACACGAAGCCCTCGGCCGAGGCAAGGAGATTTACTGGTAGGTATTCCAGTAGTATCTCAGGGTGTTCTGGGCTACACTCCGACACGACTTGTACCGCTTTTGGGGGTCTGACTTTTACCAACCCCCTAGGCCCGCCATGCGATGCTCATAGACGAACGGACCGGACTGTACGGATATTGTCACTGACAGGCTCAGTAAGGTTGTCAGGCTGAGTTCGCTCACAGACGTCCCTTTTAGTCAATACCTGGTAGCCCGTTACGTATTGGCTTATACCTCTGACGTGCTAGTGGTTAAATCCACAACCAAGGTGTTGACGAGTCTTTAGAGTCCCCCACATTCAGTTACTCAGCTTTCGGGCGAAAGGTTGTAGAGGCCGTATGGAGATATGGCAAGGTCCGATCAGATACGTGCGGTATTGCGCGGATCAGGATCTGACAGTTTGTACTATAGGCCGTATGGATATATGGCAGGGTTCGATCAGATGCGTGCGGTATTGCACGGATCAGGATCGAACGGATATTACTAGCCGGCTTTGGTTTAAGCCGGATCCTAGTATAGTACAGTGGAGATTCTGTCTCATTGCATTTGTATTTCGGTCGGAATACAAATGCAGGTGTGTATGCACAGTATCGGGGTTTTCCTGTAATTTATTACGGGACCAGTTTTATGGAGTTGCCAGTTTGCTTTTCGTTTCGGCCGATTTCCTTTGTATCGTTCATTGGCCGAAGATTGGTGGAGGAGGGCTTATTTGCATTGTTGCAAATAAGTATTTGTGGAGGGGGTCTTTGCATTTTGTTTGTATCATGATAGCTTTTCCTTGACCTTGAATTCTAGCTTCATCATGCCTTGACTTTTGTAGGACATGATGGTTGATGATGTTTGTGGTTGAGTGTGGGTTTGATTTTGTGATGATTCTTTTTGCATGATAGCCTTCTCTCTCTCTCCATTGTATTATTGGATGACTCCCTCATTCTCACTCTCCCCACACAAGTAGTGGCCGGCCTTGGCTCTTGGGGGGTGTCAATAATATTTTGGTGTGGGTTTTTGGCTCATTTCATGTTGCAAAAATCCACAAGTTCCATCTCCAAACTCCATAGTTCATCCCTCCACCAAAAGGCAATTCCTTCAACCCCAAAATGAGACTTGCTCACTACACATTCTACAGCAAACCTTGGGCACGTCGACTAGCCAGCTTCATGCCCGAGTTGCCTCGGCATTGAGGTGGGAGCCCGTAAAAGAAGTAGGCGATGTGGTGCACTTCCGGCGACGAGGTGGAGACCGGAGCTTCCGCAGGAGATCGGGACGACGACGAGAAGACCGGAGGACTTGGATCAGTCGGTATATCTCTCTTCCCCATCTTGTAGTTAGCTAGGACTAGTTAATGGTTCGATCCGGGTATTAGTGCGCGGCGGTTTGCCAGTTCAAGTAAAATTTAAGTTTATCACCGCTTCCGCATTTGGCCGTCGGATTGACGGCCGGGGCGCCGCCGTGCACTTATAAGCCCTCCGTCATTTCGGATAAGTTATATATAGTATTCGTGCTGCATTTGTTGGCTTTCGTCAAGGTGTAGTGTGCGGTACCTATATGCTGCTTATCTGCTGCATATGATGCGATTGGATTAGGCTAGTCGTACGGCTTTGTTGGCTTTCGTCAAGGGTCGTGCGGGTGGGTTTAATTCAGTCAAGAAATGTACGGGTTGAACTTGACTAGCGGGCTATGGTTTGTTGGCTTTCGTCAAGGTCATAGCACGTTAGGGGCAAAATATTATTGGGAATTTCAAGTGTTGAAATTTGCAATGAGATTACATACCTTCTATGAGATAGTTGGATCCTGATACCCGCTGCGAGTAAGAGTTACTCCTGTAAGAGTTTTACACATTACAATTAGCCTATCAAGTAGGTGTCTAGAAAGGTGTTAACGGGGTTACGCCTCTGGGAAAACGAGGTTTACTTTAATTAGGTTCGTGCGAAAGCACGGGGGACCTCCCTCAAAGTACCGACACTGGCCTGGCTGAAAGATTGGCGAACTTGTAGCGTGTAATTAATCCCGGCTAGTCTTTCCTTTTATGGTTTGAAGGAAGATTTGATTAAAACAGTGGGAGACATCCTGATTAGATATATTAGATAACCAATCTAATCTTGCAAGATGTATTAGAGAATGTAATGAAAACACTCGGCGTATGCTCTTGGGATTGATACATGCTGATGTATGAAAGTCCCCTGTCTACACATGCCAAGACCGGTTCTTTGTACTTCATTACATTCTCTGATGATCTCTCAAGATTCAGACATATGTTCCTGTCGAAACACAAGCCCGAACCTTTTGAGATATTCACAGAATATAAGTTAGAAGTAGAGAACCAAAATACGGGTATAAGTATTATGTCCTTTGATGAGATCAAGGAGGAGAATACTTGAGCATGGAATTCCTGGACTATTCTAAAGGAGAATGAGATTCTCTCTCAGCATTACTCCTCCGTATACACCATAGCACCTCGGTGTATCGGGGCGGAGCAATAGCACCCTAAGTGATATGGTGTGCTCGATGATGAGTACTACTGAGTTTCCTATTTCCTTATGGGAGTTATGCACTTGAGAAGCTGCATACCTATTGAATAGGGTTCAAATCAAATCAGTTGCCTACCACTTCATATGTGACATGGAATGGGAAGAGCCCATATCTTAAGTATGTTAAGATTTGGGTTGTCCGGCCTATGTCTGAAAAGCAAAATCCGGATAAGCTCGAGCTAAAGTAACTTCTATGGAAGTTTGTTGGATATCATAAGCATCCGCAAAGGAATATCTTCTACCAAACCGAGAAACAAAAGTGTTTTATTTCTCAACATGCCACCTTTGTGGAAGGGAATTTCTTGTGGAAGGAATTATTGTTCATGAGGTAGAACTGGAAGGAGTTCCAGCTATACAAACTACAGCAGATAATTTGCTGTAAGTCGATGTACAACACCCCACGACTAGCGGGGAGGCGGAAATATGAAAAACGATCTTGTTGTTTGCTTAAACATCGACTAACCGCATGAATCGAAGCTAAACGATAACTAACAACTAACATAGGAGTTCTAAACTACTATGTAAAGTGATTATACCTGTAGAACCGTGTCCTTCGTCTTTATGAACTCCACCTCCTTCTCGACCTTCTCCAAGTACTAGACGATCCACCACGAGAGCTTTACTCCAAGCTTTGCCTCTAAACTTGAGGCAACTAGGTTTCTTTAAGTGATAATCAAAGTACCTAGATGATATAGAGTGAGGGTTATGGATTAAGTAGTCTAACTAATCCTTGTACTCAACACATGAGAGGGGAGGATTAGGGTTTGAAGAGAGGAAGCTTGAGGAGAGAGAAGGTGAACATAAATTATGAGAAGAGAAAATGAGTTATCATAATATATATCAAGCATTTTATTTTATCAAGAAAAGAAAAGAAAATGATTTACAACCATGCTTGATAAATATCTTGTGGTGATTCATCTCCATGAGTCATTAAGCAATTATGAAGCATTAATGACATGGATGAATCATCCATATGACTCACTAATCTCATTCAATGTATATGCCACCTAAACCTCCTTAGTCACCATCTTCTAGAAGCTTCTCACGCAATTACGAGAACGCCCTCCTTTCCGCGAAAACACGGAAAAACTTTAGACTGTATAAATCCAATAACCGGATACTAGTAACTGGCTTAAACCAAAGCCGACTAGTAAAAACTGTCCGAAAATCGTACGTGCGTAAACACACGTATGCGTCCGAACCCTTGTCGTAAAACCATACGACCTTTATATCGTTTCGCCTGGAGTAGGAAAACTCTCTGTGTGGGACTCTAGAGAATCGACTACTATGCTGGCAGTGGGTTTAACCACAGACCGCAAGCGGTACTAGCTTTACGTAACGGTCCCCAGGTAGATGTCGATAAGAAGGCCGATGAGGAAACCCATCCGAACTCCTACTGAGCCTGCTGTGACAATCTCCATACAGTCCGGTCCGTTCGTCTAAGACTATCGCATATCGGGCCTAGGGGGCGGCAAGCGTCAGTCCCCTAATAGCGGTATAAGTCGTGTCGGAGCGAAGCCCATTACACCCTGAGAAACTACTGGAACCTACCAGCAAATCTCGCTTGCCCTGGCCAGGGACTTTGCGTAATGGCTCTCTGACACAGTGCGATATCAACCCCCAATACCGGGAGAGACGAATCCTGTCTAACCGCCACTGCCTCCAAGTGCTCGGGACTGCACCCAACTGCTACCTGTTTGTACGACTCCTTTGAGCCGTGGTAGGGTAGCAATCTAAGAACAGTGGGACACACTCGAGGCGAAGTAGCAGTGTCAAGTCTGCGGACTATGCTGTACTCATGTCACCTGGGAACTGCTCACTGACGACTGGTATAAAACCAACCAACAGTTCCCTGTGAGTCCTGTCCGGTGTACCCGTAACCTAACGAGCACCTGCATACTATCTCCAGTACGACGTACTGACGGCTGTGGGACAGACCATCTCCCCAACTGGGATGAGAAGCATACACACTAGTCTACTCCGGAGTATCGATGCCCTGTCTCGATAATCCAACGACTAGGGACCTGAATAAGGATGTGCTTATAGACTACCCAGCCCCCACTAGTGTGACTGCCATCACAATGCTGGTAGTCAAGCAAGATCCTAAGAGCTCTATCAATATGTATACTCACATATTAAGATAGAAAAACCAAGTAGCACACTACCATGTTTAGCAAGACTGTTATATACATGTGAATATCCCAAGCTTTCATTAAGTAATATACAAACTAGTATGATACAGTAATGGCCTTCTAGGGCATAAACACTAACAAATTTGGTAGGACCAAAGGATTCAATAGTAACCAACGAACCTCAGCCTCTCCGCCGATCTAGTGGGGTTCCTCACCCACCTGAGAGATACTTCGGTTTCTCTATGACAGTGGGAGCGAGGATTGCATCATGAGATGATGACCCAACTATTTTTCGAGCTGGCCATCAGGAGTGGGACTCTGTAAGAATGGCAGGATGCTTATTGATCTGAGATGGAATCCTTATACACCAACAAAGTATGGACTTTGGTTGCTTTATCTGAAGGGTTAAATCCTCATCAGGAGCAAGTATATCTTGAGAAGATTACTTGGTGTACATGAAAAGTTGAGACTTTCAAAGCTATGCTTAACTCCTTCCAGATCCTAATTGCCACGGCTACATGCCATGACTACGATATCTGGCGGTTGGGTGTCATGACTGCTTTTCTAAATGATGATTTCAAAGAGAGCGTTTATAAGTACACAGCCAGAGGGCTTTGTAGACAGTGGGAGCAGCGGAAACGTGTGCAAGATGTTTTATATGATAAAACAAGCATCGCGGAGTTGGAACGTTTGTTTTGATGTAGTAGTCAAAGAGTTTGACTTCATCAAAATGGTAGATGAACCTTGTATATACAAGAAGGTAGTAGGGAGTATGGTGATGATCCTCGTAGATTACGTGGATGACATACTCTTGATAGGGAAGGAGTTTCCTATGCTACGCTCGGTCAATCTCCGCTTATCACAAGGATTCTCTATATAGGATCAAAGTGATACCTACTAAATCCTGGTTTTTGAATATTTGAGATAGATCTAATTGGATGTTAGGACACTCACTAGTTGTAGTGAGATTGTATCAATCGATCCTGGGGAGAATCACTGGAAAGGTTCCAGGGTGATAAGGACGACTGAATGTCAGTCACATGCCTGTCTTTACCCTCAGTGGAGGGACGGTATGTTGGAAGAGTTCCAAGCTAGATACCGTGACTTACTAGACGATTAAAGGCAAGATACATCGTTACCAAGGATGCTACCAAAGTGGCAGTCTGGATATATAAGCTCATGAGATGAACTTCGTTCCTACCATTGTGTGACAATGGAGTTATGGCTTATGCCGAGGAACGCCCGTCCCGTCAGAAATCCAGATATAATTCTTAGGCAGTATCACCTGATCATGGAGATGGTTGATCTCCAGGGAGATCGAGGTTAGGAGAGTAGACACAGAGGACAACAGCGGCAGATCCACTCACAAGGGCCTTTTCCTAGAGATAGACTGTTATGGGATGGTTGAGTATGAGATACATCAACCACAGCTAATTGTTGGGTATGTGATACCACAACAGATGGCTGGGAGATTTTTAGTTATATGTATGCCCTAGAGGCTATTACTGTACATATGATGTATATTGTAATGGATGCTTGGACATATATAGGGAGGACTTTCTTGCTCGACATGATAGTATGCTATCTGGTTGATCTTTATCTTAACATGTACTCCGATTGTCTCTATGTTACATGTTGATAAAGCCCTTAGGATATGTACTCGACTACTGGGACTATGATGAGATCATACTAGTGGGGCCACGGTAGTCGATGAATACATCCTATAACTGTTCCTAGTCGAGGTTGTATCGAGACAGGGCATCGATACACCAGAGTAGACTAGCGTATACGCATCTTGACCTATATGATGGGCGATGGATGATCCCATATCCATTGGTGTTTGACATCAAGGATGGTATACGGGTGCTAAGTGGAGACTGGGTACACTGGACGGACTCGCCGAGAACTCCCAGATGGTATTATACTTCACGTCAGATGGCAGTTCTCCGGTGACACTGGTACAGATTAGTCTGTTGACCCGAGATCGTCATAGAGTCTTGTGTGATTCCCACTGTGCTTTGATTTCCATCATACCACGTCCAAGAGGGCATGCAAAAAGGTGGCTTTTGGGTACAGTCCTGAATCACATGGAGGCAATGAGCGATAGGAGGGGATTCGTCTCTCCCGGTATATGGAGTTGATGTTGCGCATTGTTCGATTGGCTATAACTGGAAATCCCTGGCCAGAGTTGCTGAGATTTACAGGTAAGTGTTACCAGTAGTTTCTTGAACTGTTATAGACCTCATATCGACACGACTTATCAAGCTACTGGGGTCTGACGTTTACCACCCCTAGGCGAGATATGCGACATATCAGACGACGAGACCGGACTGTACGGTAGTGTTACTGTTTGGATTCACAGGAGTACTAGCAGGATTGCTTGTTGATCTTCTGATCGCTCAATACCCGGGTGGTT
This sequence comes from Agapanthus africanus, assembly GCA_030015575.1. Lineage (NCBI taxonomy): Eukaryota > Viridiplantae > Streptophyta > Magnoliopsida > Asparagales > Amaryllidaceae > Agapanthus > Agapanthus africanus. The sequence goes on along the minus strand of JASDDO010000024.1, from coordinate 512,052,377 downwards.
GTTACGTTTAGCAGACCGCTTGCGGCTTGTGGGTGTTTGATATGATCATCACCTACTGCCGGCGTATTGACGAGTCTTTAGAGTCCTACACAGGGGTTTCCTGGCTCAAGCGAAACGGAGTAGGAGCGCATATGTGATATGTGCGGGACCGAGATTGATACGATATGAGATACCGTATTCTATTCTCACGATTTGTGACATTGATCGGTTCTATGCGATATAGCCGGGTTATCGGATCAAGTGTTGATTCGATAAGTTGTTACTTTTGATATTAGTCAGTTATAGCCGGATTATTAAATCAAGAGTTGATTTAATAATTTAATGTATAAATATATATTTGATATATTACATTACATTAACTAGTATTACCTCACTTAAGATTTATTCTCTCACTTGATTGTGCATAAGTGTATATGTGATATATATTTGTGTACATATGATTGTGCCATGCTTGATGATACATCAAAGATGGGTGTATGAGACTTATACCAAGATTAGGGTAAAGATTAGGGTTTTGTTTATATCTTAAGAATAACAAAAGAGAAAGACTTTGTCAAAGTTCTCAAGCTTTCATGAAGCTTGTGGAAACATTGACAAAGTCAACTCTTTTGTCATTCTTTGTGATATTTAGTTAACCCAACCCTTAACCTCATGCTTTGGTTAATTCTCTACATGAGTTAAGCATGATAGCTTAACTCACCCATGGTTACATAATTGAGGTGTGAATAATTCATATGATGAGATTATTCTTTCCTCTTCTTCTTCTTCTTCATCAAGCTCCATGAAAAGCTTACTAGCTCTAATGGTGCCATGAGAAAAAGTGTGAGAAAAACAATTCTAAAGTGAGCCCACTTCCTACTTCTTCATCCTTTACCACTTGCCATGTAGTAGAGTGTGTTCTCTTCACAAAGTTCATGACCTAGTGAAGGAATAGCTTGAGTTAGTGTCTCCCCGACGTAGATCATCTTCGGCCTCGAAGTCATCGAAGCAAGCACGTTCGTTCTTCTTGTAGAGCTTATCTAGAGTCCGGAGTTCACGATCGCAGTGAAGGAGACATCCACACGGAGCTATTGAAGTGAAGGACCGGATCTACAAAGGTTGTAATCCCTTTCACTTGTAGTTAAAATGTTTATCTTCCTAGTTTTCGCATAATCTCTAGTATACGATCTTGGTTAGGGTTGATCTGCACGGCTAAAATTTTAATCGGGCATGGTTGATGCCTTGTAGAACCTTGTTAGAGTGCCTAGGAACCCTACACCAGTCACGTGCCATTCCCGGGTCATGACAAAGTTGGTATGCGTTAGGTTTAATCTTGGTTCGAGTCTAGGTTTGACTATGCGGAGTCTAGGGCGTATATATTTCGGAACCTAGGCTTGACCTTACGGAACTTAGACTTGACTGAGCGGGTATTAGTCCCGAACATTCGTTACGTAGGTTGACCTTGGTTGATGGTGTAGATAACACAAGTAGAGTGACGTATCATGTGTATGTTCTGCGGCATACTTAGAATACGCTACTCCGCTTAAGTAATCTTAGGAAGTGCATTATTTTAGGACCCATATTTCTATTCATTTTTATGATCTATCCTTATCGATATTAGATTGCGGTTCCTGTACCTTGGCTACGTGAGCTAAGAGGGCTACGGCTAGATATGCGGTTAGAGTGAGCTCGTCAGGGATCAGGACTGATCAGGGCGTTATTTCGGTGACGTAGGAACGTATTGATTTATTGTTTATGGTAGGATTTCTCGTTTGAGACGAGCATTCAGGATGTGCACAGGATGATCAGGCCATCGCTTGAGGCCAGCCAGATTGAGAGGACTGTTGACGTACAACCTACTCCAGAAATCAATGTGTTGTTTACCGTGCAGATAGATGAACCAGCTGTTGCTGAGATTGACGGGATGTCGCTTCCAGACTTTATAAGCTGAAGCCACATGAGTTTACAGGAATGGATGTGACAGAAGATTGCTAGTCATTCTTGGATAGAGTGACTAAGACAATTCATTTGTTTAGATGCCCCGACGCAAGATCAATTAAGTTGAATAATTCCAGTTCGAAGGGTCTTGCTTAGATATGGCGTGAATTGATCGAGAGAGAACTAGCAATGTATAATTCTCTGATGACTTTGGACAAGTTCTCGAGAACGCATTTCGCCAGATTTCTTCCACTAAGTGTTGGAGATGCCCGAGTTTGTAGCTTGAGCCTATGCGAGAGACTCCGGATATGACTGTAGCTGAATATTGAATTGCAGTCTACGCAGCTATCAAGATACGACCCCGAATTGGATAATAATGAAGGAAAGTGGAGTAAGAGGTTCGTACGAGATCTTAACGAGTTGTTGTTCCTCTCCGTTGATGCTAGAGGCTTGATACATACGTAGAGACATTGGATACAGCTACATTCCATAGGAAAGTCATGATGAGATCGCAGCTGTCCCGGAACGGATGCGAAGTAATTAAAGTGTGCCAACTTCTGGACAATCCAGCAGAGATGAGATTGGAAGAGACCGTGGCAGGTTCTTTCTGGAATACTATGCGATAAAGATTTGGATCTAGGATCGGTTGTATGGCACATATTCAGAGGGCCAGATACCACCGTCAGTGACATGCTACTTTGCGAGTGGCCAGGTTAATTGGTCAGGAGATGTTTAGAGAGGCGTCAGAGCGGGACTGTTTCCGTCGTTGCTCCTAACCGGGCCGTCGAGCCAAGAGATCATGGAATTGGCGATTCACATAGAAAACAAGGACCCAGAGACAGAGGGCGCCAAACCGTGGGCGGGAGGAAAGTAGATATTCTTAATTTGCCAGTCTTGGATGCACCGGCACCTTTCGACATTGAAAGAGATGTACTTCAATATCATTTATCTTGGTTTGTGTTTAGTTATTCAAGTATCATGCTTTTATCGTTGGGACTTTGAGTTTTGATGATTTGGTGTCGCGATTTATATTTTCATGCACCGTAGCTGCACCCGAAGGATATTTTTCCTTGTGTACTGCGATTACATTTGACTGATATTTTTATACATCAGTTACACTTGATTTGTGTTTTGTGCACATCTATTGCACTTGATTTTGTTTTGTGCACGCAATTGCACATATTTATGATTTCGTACACTTCAGTATATTCGATTTTGATTTCGTGCATGTTGTATACACCTGATTTTGACGTGTTCACTCGATATTGTTTACGTGCGCTTTCGATACAATGATATGGTTTTCGTGCACGCCAGTTGCACTAGATTTATGTTTTCGTGCACCTAGTTGCACATCATATTGATTTTCGTGCACCCTATTGCACTAGATACTTTCGTGCGGACCTGACACACTTGATTTAGATTTTCACGTGCATTCGGCGCACTTGATGTAGTTTGTGCATATTTGATGCACTTGAAATTTCTATGCACATCAGTTGCACTTGATTGAGGTTTTCGTGCACTTTAAATGCACTTGATGCTGTTGTCATGCACGCCCATTGCACTTGATAGATGCCTTCGTGCACACCCGTTGCACCCAGTTTTCGTTTTCGTGCACATTCGATGCACTTGGTTTTGATTTCGGTTTTCGTGCGTGCCAGACGCACGTGGATTGGTCTTCATGTACACTTATTGAGGTTGATTTCTTTGTTTTGAGCATCGCATTCTATGATATACACTATCTTATATCGTAGCCGAGCACGACTGGTCTGAGGACCATACCTGAGTGTTTTTTCTTGCATTGATATTTACTGAAGAGATTTTCAAAAGGAGCTATAGTATCACTATTTTTCTACGTGTCCACGAGCGATACGAACTTTCACAAAGAAAACCATTGTAAGATATTTTTCAAAAGGCGGGACGTATATCTTAAGAAAAACGTATATATATGTATGTATGTATTTCTTTGTAAGTCTACGGTAGCACCCCGGCCGTCTTTCCGAGGCCAAAATGCGGAAACAAAACTTTTTCATAACTTGAAAACTGGCGCTATCGTATACTTTTTCCACGGATCGGACCATTAACCTACTACTAGCTATCTAGAGAAGTGATAGAATACTATACCGAGCGATCCGTGTCCTTCAGTCTTCGGCCACCATCCCAAGCTCCCCGCGGCAACTCCGGTCTTCATCTCCTCGTCGGAAAGGGCACCACATCGAGAAGTCTTTTTACGGGCTCCCGCTTCATCCGAAGCAACTCGGGCACGAAGTGTGCTAGCCGACGTGTCCAAGGTGTTGTAGAGAATGCTTGTGATCACTTTGCCTCTTGCATCCATTTCTTGGATGGAGGTTGAAGGTGTTGCCATTAATGCAGAATGTAAGCTAGAGGAAGAAGAAGAAGAAGAGAAGGCTTTCTTTTCTTTTCTTGTGATGCTATGAATAATGAAAGTGAGAGAGTGAAGAATAATATGAGAGCTAACCATAACCCTTGGCTGCCCCTCTCTGTCCTCTCATCAAATCAACACACTAATCAATCACATAATGTGATGTTTGCATAAGAAATGATACCATGACTCACCTATGAAGTACATGTATCATTTAATGCACAAAATGATGGTTTCTATCTCATAATTTCCATTAACAAACATTAATCCAAATGTTTGCAACAATAAAAAGATACGGCAACATCTAAAGTAAACTCGTGAAGGATCACAAGGATACCCCTCACCTGTATATACATACCTGCATCCGCATTCCGACCGAATGCGAATGCGATGAGACTAAAGTAATCAAACAAATCTAATACTAGGATCCAGCTTAAACCAAAGCCCACTAGTATGATCCGTCCGATCATGATCCGTGCAATACCGCACGTATATGATCGAACCCTGCCATATATCATACGGCCTCTACAACGTTTTGCCCGAAACTTGAGAAACTGTCTGTGGGGGACTCTAAAGACTCGTCAATACTTTGGCTGTGGATTTAACCACTAGTATGTCAGTGGTATTAGCCGTACGTAACGAGCTACCATGTATTGACCAAAAGGGTGGTCGATGAGCGAACTCATCCTCACACCCCACCGAGCCTGTCAGTGACAATATCCGTACAGTCCGGTCCGTTCGTCTATGAGCATCGCATGGCGGGCCTAGGGGGTTGGTAAAAGTCAGACCCCTAAAAGCGGTACAAGTCGTGTCAGAGTGTAACCCAGAACACCCTGAGATACTACTGGAATACCTACCAGTAAATCTCCTGCCTCGGCCGAGGGCTTTATGCAATGGCTCTCCTAGACACAGCGCGATCTCACCCCCAATACCGGGAGAGACGAAACCCTTGCCGATCCGCTCACTGCCTCCATGTGGCTCGGGACTGTACCCAACTAAAACCTGTTTGCACGACTCCTTTGAGCCGGGGTAGGGTAGTAATCAAAGCACAGTGGGAACTCACACGAGAAAAATGACGATCTCAGGTCGATGAACTAACCTGTACACATGTCACCAGGGAACTGCTCTCTGACGTCTGGTATAATCCCAACTAGCATGTTCACGGTGAATCCTGTCCGGTGTACTCATAACCCAATGAGCACCTGTATACATCTTAGGTGAACCAACTGACACCAGTGGCTTGTGAGACCGGCCACCGCCCCATGTCGGGGTCTCGACTGTATAGACTAGTCTACTCCGGAGTATCGATGCCCTGTCTCGAAACTCCCACGACTAGGGACTACTTTTAAGGATGTGCTTATGGACTACCCAAATCTCACGTATATGATCGCCATCATACAGTTGGTAGTAAAGCAGGATCCTAAGGGCTCTATCAACATGTAATAGTGAACATGTCACCTAGAGCTGTACACGACTGATAGTAGCATACTATTCTCTATCAATGTGTAATAGTGAACTACAGTGTCACCTAAAGCATGTACATGATGATAAAGACAAACCGGATAGTATACAAGCCTCTCGAGTAAGACTGTCCTACCGGTATAGGTCCTCCCTCAATCATTGCAATCACGTGCCTGTGATCCAATAATTGACTCTGAGGGCACTATATCCAAAAATCTCCCACTTGCACTCAAGGCTAATTATTACGATGTCGCATACTCATAGCCTGTGTGAAACCGAACACCTAACTCCTCTACTAATCAGTCTCACAAAGTCCGTTTGCGAAACTATTGCGTTCGAGGAATAGCCTCAGCTAGTGGATCCGCCCTGATGTTTCTTTCTATGTCTCTCTTTATCTCAAGTTCGCGGAGAAAGCCATCTCCCGAAATGAGCAATACCTGTCTTAGAATATGTCTGGATATCTGATAGGACCTAGTTCATAAATGAACTCCAAATCCAAACTTCTTAGACTGTATCGTCAACTGAAACCAATCAGTATCCTGCTCCATGCCTCCCTCAGTATCCGCTTGGACCACCTGTCCAAAATACTGCCCCTCGTCAGAGGGAAAACTATAACTCTGACAGTCAATCTGTCATCCAGGTCACCTTGGAAGCCTGGACTGATAACCGTCCCCTGAAAGAGGCTGCCGTTATCATATCCCAAGAGCATCCACTTATGTTCTAAAACTGCTTCCGGTCGTTTCTCCAGGATTGGATTAATATCAACATATTATATCTAATGCAAAAGACAACATCTGGTGTGGTACTTGACATCTCATGATCAACTCAATTGCCTAAGCAAGTGATCTGCCAATCATGTACATCCCTCTCCCCTTTAGTCTGTAAGACACCTTTAGAGAGGGTGACTCCATCACCTGCAGGTACACCACCGTGCCAGGAGTGGTCCATTCTAAAACACCTGTAGAATGCTGTCTAAGTTCCCAGATTGGGAAACTACCCAAATCTAGATCTAAAACCATAGATCTAGTAACGAAAATGTCTGATATTATATCTATATCCTTATGTGGAGAAACCACTGTGTGACAACCAAAGCATAACCGATCGTAGTATAGGAACATCACTTCCTACTCTGTGTATGTTATCCAAATACCAGGGCATCACACCTTACTACCTTCTTAACAGATCCATCCCCTATTCTGATGAAGTCAAACCTATGACTGTCACATCAGAAATAGATGATCTATCTCCGCTATATCTGCTTTAGTCTACAAATAGACATAAGCCACTTGTCCACTAAGTTTCCGCTACTCCCACTGACTACGACGACCCTCTGGCTGAATCATATGCACGTACACTTCTAAAGCTAGTTTAGAACGACGCTATACTCATCTTCCTGCCGGGTCTCATAGCCTGGAACAACAGTAGTTTCAAGTCCCCACTTAGCTTCCGCTGCTCCCACTGACCATGACAACCCTCTGGCAGAGTCATATAGACATACACTTCTAAAGCTAGTTTAGAACGACGCTATACTCATCCTCCTGCCGGGTCTCATAGTCTGGAACAACAGCAATGGTAAGTCTGGGTAAACAAGAACCTCCCTGTCACCGTCTTTGAGCACACCGAAATACCTCACGAGTGCCTGAGGTTACCCACCATATCTGTGGAGTGGCAAATGGAATGTCAAATCAGATTGAATCTTTAGGTTCTTATCAAATTTTCAGTAATCGTTTGCGGTTCTGGAATCACTTCCAGTTCTACCATATTCCCACTACTGTTTTCTGAAAAAATCCATTTTTTATTAAAACTGTTGTGAGTCAAGAACAATATCACTATTGATCTTCCAGATGGTAGAAAGTCAACCCTCGTCATAGCCCGGGTCAACCCACAAACAGCCATTACAGAAACGTGCCTTGAGTTATCCAGAGTCTGGTTTTAAGCATAAGCCGGACAACTCCCCGTACCATAACATCGTTAAGATATGAACCGTTCTATATCCAATATAGAAACAGAGGCACTGATTTAATTGGAACCAGATTCAAATCATGCAGTTGTCTCCAGTGCATGTCAACTAAATGGAGAGAGGCCGGTCAGCATTGCTCAACTTAGGAGTGCTTCCAATTATGAGTAACCTGAAAGAGAAGCAAGTTCTCTTAATCATTACAATTAACTAAATATCATACACAAGTATCTACATCTTCGATCACCATGAAGAATCCCGATACTCGCAACATCTGGTTCTCTACTTTACTCTTATACCTATAACTTCTCAAAACTCAGACCTTGTGTTTCTACGAAACACTTGTCTAAGAACTAGAGAAGTCATAAGTAAACAGAATATAGTACGAGGACCAACCCCACTGTCCTAATGGACACTGGACATCATACAATACTCTGTATAAGTCCTCTAAGTTGAATAACTCAAACCCTGTGCGTCGTAGGTTGAAAACTGTACTATGGTTATGAAGAATTACACCGCTGTTTAATACTCCTTACCTAACCATCAACTGATATAGGTAAATGTCAAAAAGGTATATCTTACTCTATAAAAAAAGTCGTACAGATATATTAATTTGAAATTGGTGCATAACAACGGATATTCAAAACCAAATATTTGTTGTCCGGCAAACAACCCAGGAGATTTCCTCAAATATCACCAATTACAACGAATTCCGATATAATAAGGATGATCACCTAATTCCCAATAACTTACTCCCACTCATCATCTGTAAAACCATACAGATGTGAGAATCATACCTGGTAAATACATACCCTGGTGCAAGGGCTAATGGGGAAATCAGTTTTCTTTTAACAGTACACAGTGAAACTGAAACATTGAAATGTTTCGTAGGGGTATCCGGGTATTCCTAGTAATGCCTCTTCCATTATCCAGATTCACAACTGTAACCGTATATTTCTTTGCCATCTCTCCACATCCCTTCATATGTCTTTAGTCATTACCTTCTGTACACCCTCTTAGGCTAAATGGTTTTCTTCCCTCCCTACCATTCGGCACCAGCCTATGGTTTGGAAGAAGACTATCCAATAAGCATAATGGGTGTACTGTCCTAATCCTAGGAGCACTCGCAATGCGAGAGAAGACGAATATAAAAGACAACCGAATAAACCTAATTCCTATTTCTCCTGAACCAGAATCCATCCCCGAACTGGAACAAGTCCCTTCGAGTTCGTATATAACCATACGATGGAGTATCCAAATAACTGTGGATCTTCATAGTGATACGGAGTGTCCTGGAGAAATACAAAGGTGAAGTGGGAGTGGTAATGAAATACTTGGTTTGGTCGTGAATAGCAGTCGCAATTTACTTTGCCCTCCTTCTAATCCCTTTATTTGTCTTTACTTAGTACCTTCTGTACACCATCGTTAGGCTAATTGGTTTTCTTCATTCCCCATCGTTCGGCACCTGCCTATGGTTTGGAAGAAGACTATCCAATAATCGTAATAGGTGTGCTATCTTCTAATCCCAGGAGTACTCGCAACCTGAGAGAAGGTAAAAGGAAAATACAACTGAATAGTCCTATTCGTTTTCTCCAGAACCAGAAACCATCCTCGAATCTGGAACAAGTTCCTTCGAGTTCTTATATAACCATACGATGGTTTTATCCAATGGAAGTGGACTTTCGTAGTAATACGGGGTGTTCTGGAGAAAAGGGTAAAAGTAGGAGTGGCAATGAGGTATGCAACTCTGACAATCCAAAGGCCAGTGTTTAAGAAGGTTCGGTTAATCTTGGTCACTAAGTCATAGTCAAGGGTCAGGTCATGGTCGCTGCCAAAGAGAGAGAGAAAAGAAACACTCAGCGTGCACTCTAACCTAGATCAGAATGGTTATCACTTTATCTAATCAGGAAACCTCCTACTGTAACGTCAAATTCTCCTCCAAACCTGAAAAAAGAATTAGTCGGGATCACCCGAGGAGTAAACCAACTTATCAGTGGGAATCGGGATCCAACTATCATCGCATGATAACGTCATGGAATCCACTCACGTTATCACACTCCAGAGGGTATGCACATATCTGGCAAGTTTCAGTTTCTTTAAAAACTCCCGATGTGATTTTTACCCCATGCTCTTATTACCTTGACGAAAGACAACATATCATAAGTCACATGTCAAGTTCTACCCGTCATTATCCAGGTTAATTTGAACCCACCCGTACATACCCTTGACAAAGGCCAAAATAGTAGTACGACTGTCCTAAACCAACGCATCTATCTATGCAGCAGAAAAGTAACAAATAGCTACCATACACTATGCCTTGACGAAGGTCAACATACATAGCATGAATACTAAGTGCTACCTTTCTGAAATGACGGAGGGCTACGAATGGTTTTCGGCGAAAAACCTTTAACGTAACGAACTTGATATCGTTGAAGGAACCGGATAGCTTTTTATAAAATTATAGTGGCGAAAACCCTTTGCTAAAGTGGTCACTCCCGATGAAGGGATCTCGGCTCTTTCCCCGTAGAATGAGGTGCAGGATATTCCAACTGAATACCACGATGCAAAGCAAGAAGATAATCGGCTATAGTGAGGTTATTATCCTGACGCAAACTTCTGTCCAAGGGGTCACTCCCGGTGAAGGGACCTCGGCCCTTGCCTCGTCGACTGAGGTGCTGGATATTCATAACCGAATACCACTGTGCAAAAAAAAAAAGAATTTCCTTCCAATAACGGCTTTTTGAAAAATTGTTCCAACAACATCAGAATAGGTTTGTTTAGCTTGCATTGATCCGAATCAACGCGGTCCCATCAATTGATCACACCAATAAAGAACGAAAATACGATGTACGTATATGCCATCTGCATTCGCCACTGGGTCCCGTCAACACCCGTTAGGTTACTTAATTAACGACAGAGCGGGGACTGGACTAGCGCGGATGCAAAACATATACAACATCTACTAGTATATATATCAATATATAATATTCGCTCAAGGCGTGATAAAATGCAACATCACAGAAATGTAATAAGCATCACAGAACAATACAGATATCTGGGATCCCCGGGTTTCATAGAGCCGCTACTGAAACCCGACGTTCCCCTGGTCGTGTGGATAGCCTGTGTAATGAAATCCTAGACCCATACGGGCGCGGCAAGTTACCCGCCAAAACCTGAAGCGAGGCAGCCCCCTTCAACAACGTGAATGGACCAACCAGCACTTCACGGAATCCGGTAACTTGAGCACCGCTCCTTGGGTCAACCTGTACCCCCTACGAGTGCGGCGAATAGCCCGCCAATTCTAGAGTGAACCCCCTCCGTCTTAAAGCCATGAGATGCGTGCCCGTTTCCCTATAGAACCCGGCTACCCATGGACCCCTCCGCGGGGTAATCCTAGTACAGAAAATAAAAATATACATACAACGGGTACATCGACCTCAGCCCGGTCGTGCCCACAAAGAATAATATACAAACAGGCAGTGACGGCAGTCCACATGTCGGACGCTCGTCCCGCAATATCAAATGTACATATACAACCAAACTGTACTAACATTGCATCCAGGCTATCCACCACGACAAATCCGCAACATCACAGCACAACACAGAACAACAACGTGAATGTCACGTTCTCAAATCCGTCTAAAAGGGCTATAGCAGTCAGACAGGATTTACCGATCAAGTGACATTCACGGTCGCAGATATATTGTAAATACTGTGAACTAACATGTTTAAAATTTTCGATCGACAAAGTTTCCCGAAGTGGGCCCCAAACACAATACCCAGTACTCAAAATAATCTGGGCCCAAACAAAAATACTAGAAACCATATTTCCAACTCAGAGAGCACTGTGCAAAATTTGGTGCAGTGAAGAGACTTTACTGCGGCAGAACCGCGGCCAAAACAAGGGTATGGCCGCTGTTCCGCGGCGTCACTGTAGCCACGTGCTACCAAATTTTGCCAGAACTCCTAAAAAACCCTGCCTGATTTACTGCAATACACCAAATAATTTTTTGACAACAGAAAAATTTCGATAGAAACTGATGACTTTGAAATGCAATTTTTGAAAATTTCGTCCGATCGAAGTTCTAAACACGCTAGAGCAAGCTAGTAAAGGTTAATGGCGTGGCTCTGAAACCATGTAAGTCTACGGTAGCGCCCCGGCCGTCTTTCCGAGGCCAAAATGCGGAAACAAAACCTTTTCATAACTTGAAAACTGGCGCTATCGTATACTTTTTCCCCGGATCGGACCATTAACCTACTACTAGCTATCTAGAGAAGGGATAGAATGCTATACTGAGCGATCCGTGTCCTTCGGTCTTCGGCCACCATCCTAAGCTCCCCGCGGCAACTCCGGTCTTCATCTCCTCGTCGGAAAGGGCACCACATCGAGAAGTCTTTGTTGGAGATAGTGCCCTCAGAGTCAATTATTGGATCACAGGCACGTGATTGCAATGATTGAGAGAGGACCTATCCCGGTAGGACAGTCTTACTCAAGATGATAGTATGCTATCTGGTTTATCTTTATCATCGTGTACTGCTTTAGGTGACCAGACAGGTCGCTATTACACGTTGATAGAGCCCCTAGGATTCATGCTTGACTGCCAACAGTATGAGGGCGATCATATACGTGGGAGCTGGTAGTCTATAAGCACATCCTTAAAAGGTCCCTAGTCGTGGGAGTTTTGAGACAGGGCATCGATACTCCAGAGTAGACTAGTGTATACAGTCGAGACCCCGACGAGGGGCGGTGGCCGGTCTCACAAGCCACTGGTGTCAGTTGGTTCACCTAAGATGTATACAGGTGTACATTGGGTTATGAGTACACCGGACAGGACTCGCCGGGAACATGCTAGTTGGTCTTATACCTGACGTTAGATAGCAGTTCCCTGGTGACATGTGTACAGGTTAGTTCATCGACCTGAGGATCGTCATTTGTCTCGTGTGAGTTCCCAATGTACTTTGATTACTACCCTACCACGCTCAAAGGAGACGTGCAAACAGGTTTTAGTTGGGTACAGTTCCGAGCCACATGGAGGCAGTGAGCGGATCTTCAGGGGTTCGTCTCTCCCGGTATTGGGGGTGAGGTCGCGCTGTGTCTAGGAGAGCCATTACACGAACTCCTTAGCCAAGGCAGGAGATTTACTGGTAGGTATTCCAGTAGTATCTCAGGGTGTTCTGGGCTACACTCCGACACGACTTGTACCGCTTTTGGGGGTCTGACTTTTACCAACCCCATAGGCCCGCCATGCGATGCTCATAGACGAACGGACCGGACTGTACGGATATTGTCACTGACAGGCTCAGTAGGGTGTCAGGCTGTCACTATCCGAAAGAGCATGTGACTGGCCCTTGAACCACATGAAGTCTATAGGATTCCATCTGATCCAAGTAAGCCAAAAGACCAGAAATCTAAAACCATTTTAAGAGTAAGTAAAGAGAACTGGTTTAAAGAAGTGAAAGAAAACATGTTTGAAGTCAAGGTTTTTAAATAACTAAGCCGAATATGCATTTTGAAAATGTAAAGTCTTTTCTAAAAATTTTGGCAGAGTTTCTTTTGTAAATACTGGCCCCGAACGGGGTACAACAAGAACAATATATATGCAATGATAAAAGGCATCCCCAAGCGGGAGCTAGCTCTTCGTCAATCGACGGTCACAACCACATAAGTAATAATAATATACAACGCCGAAAGGCGAGGGTCAAAACCAAAAGAAACTCAATAAGCATGAAAACCGCAATACTACTAAGCGCGACTCTAAGGTCGAAAATACATCACTAGTGTCTGAGTCTGAAACAATATACAAGTTTTGGTTGATGGAAATTCTAGATACAATGAATAATACAAGTACAATGGTGGTTCTTGATGCAAAAGAATCCACCTACGAAATGCAATTCACCCGCAAGGAAGCAGTGTGCCAGAAATGCCGCAATGGATCCTGTACGACAAACCTGCAAGAACTGTGGCACAACGGGGGTGAGTTGCCAACTCGTGAATAGAAATATCTACAAGCAAAAACCGAATGCAAGACATAATCCTAGGTCAATACGACCAGTAATATAAACTACAAGAATGCGTCTGAAGCATGATAAGGTGGCAATATAACATCTAAACAGGTATGTAGTGCCAAGTACTCAGGTAATAACATGTCATCCGTATAAGGTATGTCTTCATGAAGTATAATCAACGTAAATCCAATCTGTATGTGATCAAGTCTGTATGAACGTGGACCCCGTCCACCCGTCACCCAAGGACAATAAACGTGGAACCCGTCCACCCGTCAACCAATGACAATAAACGTCATGCATGCAATTATAAGGATATAATCAAAATCATGGAAATCGTCATGAAACCCGTGCCTAGAATCGACACGTAAATCCTCATCTATCGGGCTCCATCAGTCCGGATCAGCCCACGGGCTATGTCTTCGGAATCGGCCCTCGGCCCCGGCAGTACGCCCATATCCATCTATCGACTCTGGTTGGTATCCTCTGGATAACCGCCAGGTCCAACCAATCACCGGTAGGTAGTAGTCGCTCTGCCAGGCTCACCGTCTACTACACAGCGAAACCGTTCTTGCCCCGGGGTACCATACCGGGTGCACCATGTACCCGCAATCGGCCTCATCCGCCTCCTCGAATCGGGTTTCACATTTCGCTCTCAGCACCGAGAAAACACATGGTGGACGCACTGAAATATCTTATCAAGGGTAACCGGGTTTTTAAAACAATTATACATTCTCTTTTGGAATACCCACGGTTCCCAAATCCAGAAATATCATGGAAACAACATATCTCAATGCGTATAATCAAAACATGATATATGCGACATGTAAATAAAGGTGAGCATATCAGAAGTCATGTAACATGGAATAATAATGTGCACATGTCGGGGGAAACCGCTCTTTTTAAAATGAATCAGTTTTGAAGAATATCTTGCGGTTCCCAGATCTCTAATCAAGTCAAAATCATCTATGTATGTATACAGGTATAGGTGTACAATATGCCATGCAAGAATCATATCATGGATGCAACAGTACTACAGTGTAGTGGCATGGCAATTATCGATGATGAAGTGTGTGAGCCGGCAAATAGTGTACGTGGATCATACGCATCATCGATAATGGTGCTGGTGTCCTAACAGCATGATAACAATATAGCAATAAACATATGCAAGCAATGCGAATAGAATGAATATGCGGAAATCAAATAATCAACACCACAGTGAAGAATCTACTATGCAAACTACAGATCTAAGTATCAAGTCAATCGGGAGAGGTATGGAAACCACCTAAATCTGAGTAGATATATATATAGATATAATAGTCGGTGATCCCGCCTCAATAGTATCGCGTACGATACAGTAAATCATATTACCTCCTCAAGTCATGAGTGCGGATCTATCATCAATATAAAGCTCGTACGGTAAATCGTCGTACGACATCCCAATAGCTGGGTATGGGTCAATATCACACTATCTCATCACATCTCAGGTATTACTATCATCATATCACATAATCTGGGGTACTGATCTAAGTCTAGTACAACTGATACCATCAATATACTGCGTGTGCAAGCACATGTCCCAAGGCCCGCTAGAGATCACGTATCGTTTCCCAAATACGAATCACATCAAATCACCGATCTCGCGGCACAATGCCCAACATCATCGACTCATCTCCAATGTCATCCAATATCATCAAACACAGTGCAAGTATAATGAGTATGCAAGGGAGTGCGTGTAGGTGTAAATCTATTCTAGGGTTCGCGACTATGAACTGCACTAGTTGCTTCTAACCCTACACTATCCATAATACACCTAACTATCATATAATATGTCAACTACGGACTGCGGGGGTGCTATACGCCATCTACCCGACTTCCCCCTGTAGATATAATCTACTCACCTTGTGTCTTCATTGTCGACGTCACCACGCATTTGCTTGTCGCCCCGAAGTCTTCATGGGTACCTACATATCAAAGTATCGTATATGCGCATTAAAACCAAATCAAAGCAAAAACGGCACACGAAACCCAAAACGATACGATAAGGGGCCTATAGGTTAGAACCTATGGCACGCCTTCAAAACCATCAATAAATCCTCTATATCGTCGTATAAACGCCAAATAGTCGAGGTAAATCACAAGACACAAATTCAGAATTAAGAATACGGAATACGGAAACACGAATCCAAAACAGCAACTTAGGAAATATGTTCCAGATTTCACTTTAGGCCAAATTAGGCAAATCTATACATACCAGGGGCCTAATCTATAGATAAGAGAACACCAAAACCAAAACGAGCAAGTTTGGTGGGGTCCAGGCCGCAAATTGCGGCCAAACAGAATAAATCTGTGGCCGGGAAAATGAGTTAGGGGTTGGGGTCTTGTGTGGTGGTTCTAGGGTGCCTGCACATCTCACTGTCCAATTAATTTTATTTTAGGATGCCTCGGGTGATAGCAGATTCAATATACCCTTCACAGATTCTACAATTTCTCCGATATCGGTTTCTAAATCCGTATTTCGGGTTTCAACTCTAAAGTTAGGGTCTCAATTCATGTACTAGGGTGTTGGTGTAGCCTCTACTGAACTCAATTTCACATCACAACTCATAATTTCCTCAAACCCTAACTAGGTTTTCCTTAACTCCACAATATCAAACAATATCGGTTCAATCTAAACATGGGGGTATAAGTAATGCTAAAACTAAGTTAATGATCCAGAAAATAGCTCATTTGGCAACTCAAGAAAATTCTTGAGTTGCCCCTAGTGGCCAAAATCCTTGCTTTCTTGGTCCAATATGTAGATCTTGAGCTTGTGCACACTTTTAATGAAATGAGAGTGGGGTTTTGGAGCTGTTTTAGAGGTGTTTTGGAGCTGTTTTAGAGGTGTTTTGGAGCTTGAAGAGGGGAGGGGAGAATGAGGTGCAGGGGCAGCAGCAGCAATGGGAGAAGAAGGAGGGAAATGAGGGAAGGGAAATGGCTAAGTCCTAAGTCAAATGAGACCATACCTCTCTTTCTCACCAAACCTCATTCTTTATTCTTTTCCCATTTTCTTTTCCTTTTCTTTTTCTCTCAAAATCCTTCTCCCAAGAATAGTAAACCCAAAGTGAACCATGGCAAGAAAATACACAAGTGTGAAAAAGTGATATGTGCATGTTTTGCACAAAAAAAGCTAAAAACCGATTAGCGATTTTTAATCGCGATTAGTACTAATTTATCATATAACTAATCAATTAAACTTAGGAATGGCATAATTCTCTTATTTTAGAATTTTCCATAATTTTTCTAAAAAATTTCCCCATTTATTTGTATTTAATAATACCAAAATATTAAAATATTCAATAAAATAATATTAAATTATAAAAATTCCCAAAAATAATATTTTTATCTTTTTGAAATGTTACAATCTACACCCCTTAAATAAATTCGGTCCCCGAATTTAAATTTAAACCCCCAAATACCAAAACATTTCAGTAATATCCAATTTGTCGGGGTTCCGAAAACATCAATACATAGCGAATATCATCAAAGTGTACTGTTCTAGTAGAAATCAATCCACAAAATGTATATATAAGAATATCCTGTGCGTCTGGTGCGCAAGGAATCAAAATCCCAATATGTGCCATACATGGGCACAAAACAACATCTAGATGAAACGGGTGTGCACGAAAAATCTGTCATAGGCAACGTGTGTGCCTGACAGCAAAATCAGGTGCATTTGACATGCACGAAGAATCCCGATTTGGTGCATCTGGCGTGCACCAAAATCGTATATCAAAACACTAAAGGTGCATGAAAACTATGCTGGAAGTGTAAATCAAATCACTGCATAAGATAGGCGTGAAATCACAATCAATAGCTCAAATGTAATAACTATGCGCAAAATATAAATATCCAGTGGGTGCATGAAACAAATATCATGAAACTCAGTCATCAAAACTAAAACATGCAAACAGAACGCCCAAAATACCGAAATCCAAAATGACGGATACGTGATAATCGAATCACAAAATCACAAATCATAAATACCATCGTCGGTAGCCCCTCCTTCAAGGTCGAGAAGGAGTCGGTGCATCCAATGCTAGCAGCGCAAGATATCTACTTACCTCTTGCTCACGGTCTGGCGTCCTCTGACTCTGGGTCCTTATCTTCTCTGCGGATTACCTATCTCGAAATCAATCGGCTCATCGGCCCTGTCAGGTGTGCTAAGGGGGATGATTCCGTTCTGGCACTTCTCTGGTCATCTCTCGATCAATCCTCACGACCACTCATAAAGCAGCATGTCACTGGCGTCGGCCTCTGGTTCTCTGAATGCACATCACACATCTGATCCTGGGTGCAAACATCATTGCAGCAATGTCCTGGAAGGAATCCTGCTCAAGGTCTCTTCCGATCTTGCCTATGCCGAACCGTACGGAGGCTGGCTCTCTTGCATAATCTCTTCTCACTCGATAGACATCTGTGTCCTCAGCACAACATTTTCTCGGAAATTAGTCGCATCCCAACGCCTCTGTATGCATATCAGATCTCTAGTCTCGACGGGAAGTAATGACAGCTCGTCAGCGTCTCACCCGAACCTCTGGTTCCACCTGTCTCTATCGTCGTCCACTATAACGTCGCGCTATGCTATCTACGCACTGCACTGTTCTCGGCCATGTTCAATCCGAAATCTCTCACACGGACTCGAAATCGCATACTCTGTAGCTTCATCACTCTGTAGAAGATGTCTGGCCGAACAGGTCCTCGGGAACACGTCCCAACCATTGGAGGAATACTCAATACTCGTCCGCCCTTTATCAATTCGCTACGCATCTGGGTAAAGCCCTTTATCCGAGCCTGGTCAACTACATTGTCGACGATGCCGAACTCTGGCCTGCTGGGTGTGCGCAATACGACCACTCCTGGGTCTAGGTCTTCTCGTATCATTTTCCAGAAAGGTCCTGTCGAGGTTTCTCTCTCAAATCTCATTCCTGCCGGATTGCCTGGAAGTCATCATCCATTGCTGAAGCAAATTCTTATTCCGGAACGGCTGCATACTTATCGCGCCTCTTTCTGGAAGATATATCCATATACAACGCCTCTGGGTGCGTATCACATCTCTGATGTCAGCGGAGTGGGACGTCATCTCGTCGAAATCTCTTGCGAACTCTTTTCTTCACTCTGCCTCAATGTCGACTGATTCGGACTCGTCTCAACGTGGCTGCATGGACTGTGCTCCAACGGCTATACTCGTATCTGGAGTCTCCCAAGCAATGCATCCCATCGCATGATATCCGAAAGGTGTCGAAACATTCGATCGACCCGTCAGAACCTTATAATCCCCCAAGAGATCAACATCTTGAGTACAGTTTAATAGTATCGAGTACATGCCACAGCGTCGGTGGTCCAGCCGTAGAAGGGCAAACCCAAGCCTCACTAATGGTGCCGCGGAACTGCCGCAAACCCTAAGGTTCAAAGGCTTTCACACGGTCATTAAGTCGAGTTAGGGTTTCATTCTTCCAGAGGGTCTATAGAATCACCTGCATGTCTTTCCGTATACTTTAAACTTGGAAAATGGGCTCCTGACATTCGATCGTCTCTATCGACTCTCAACGAACCTGCGTGAAGTCGTCTCTAGCTGGAAACAATCTATCTGATAACCTCGCATCGGTGAACGAACTACATGTCTTAGTCATTCATCCTCAGGTGACTAGCGACCGTCCATCATATCTCTAAGTATATGCTCATGCTGCAGTAGCTCCAACCATCTGGGCGATATCTCGTCATTTGCAGCAACAACTGGCTCATTCGCCTGTACGCCGAACAGTGCCTTAACCCTCCAGGAAAGGCGATACATTGGCGGTCATCTCTGAATCGGTGTGCTCTAGATCTGAATAAGACTCTCCACACTGGAAATCTTCAACTCAACTGGGCCCGCTCCGGCGCATAAATCGGACGAATCACCTTCGTCTCTCAAATCGGGTAGACTAGCTATCATCTGTCTCATATCTTCCTGGAAGCTCCGGCAATCTCAGCTCGTAAGCTCCGGAAGCGACATCCTGTCAATCTCAGCAACAGCTGGTCCATCTGTCTGCACGGTAGGTGACATCATAATCTCTGAGGTATGCTGTACATCAACAGTCCTCTCTCAACTGGCAGCTCTAACAATGTCCCGATCATCCGGTGCAAGACCAAGAACTCACCTCCACTAGAGGTCACAGTCACCAATACTAACTCGAGACGTTCCCATGTCACCAGAAAACACAACGGTCGGCCCTCATACCAAACGAGCTCGCACTGACCGTAACCCTAGCAGCAGCCCAAACTACGCTCAACATGGCGACAGGAACCTCAATCGAGTATCGAAGAGAGCAAATCAATGGCAAGAAAGAGAACAACAGATCCAGAGTGGATACATGATCATAAGAAGGAACAACATCAATAAAGGTGTCACGATCCGAAAGTACGGAACGTGACCGGCACTTAAACTACGAACGTCTCGAGACGTAAGTAATCTAAGTAAACCGAAAACCCAGAAATCCAAACCAAGAAAAGTAGTAGAGTGCAGGAAAACCAACTTAAGCAAGTAATTTCAATAGCATAAGCCGAATTATGCGGTTTTTTTTTAAAACATCAAAATTTTACTGAAAATTTCGGCAGAGTCTCCTTTGTAAATACTGGCCCCCAAACGGGATACAACATGAATAGTATACGAAATCAAGAAAAAAGGCATCCCCAAGCGGGAGCTAGCTCTTCGTCAAACGACGGTCACAACCACACAAGCAATATAATATACAACGCCAACGGCGAGGATCAAAACTCAAAACCACCAGAAATATAACGAGCGACTCTAAAGTCGAAAGAATAAACAACAGTGGTCTCTATCTCAAAATACATGTTTGGTTGATGGAACTTCTAGATACAACAGAATAATGATATACAAAGTAAATAATGGGGGTATGATACAAGTAAACCCACCTACTAGCAAATCACCCGAATGAAACTGAGCCCGCAAGCCGTAATGAAACCTGTACGGCAAATCTGCAAGAAACTGGGGCACAACGGGGGTGAGTTGCCAACTCGTGAATAGAAAAACATCTACGCACAGAAATCGCATAAATAACGCAATCCTAGGTCAATGATCATAATATATCCTCAAAATAAGTATATAACATGCAGCCTATAACAAGGCTAGGGTAAATATCTAACCCGAGTGTAAACTCATGTGCCCGTGCCAGTGCCTCAAGTAGCAATATATCCTACGAATGAGGTATGAATGCATGAAACAGAATACATGTAAATGAAGAAACTGTTTTCATAAATTAGTGAGATTTCCTTCGTATTTTTAAACTGAGGTATCATAAATGAAATCAGCATCAACAGTGTCTAGCATCGACACAAAACATAAATCTCACTGTCTCGAAATATCAATGTCTCAATCTCAATATCTAGGGCGCCGTCAGTCCAGACCGGCCCCTACCATAAATCTCAAGACCACGACGGTATTCTCCGGATATCCGACACGTCGGGTAAAATCACCGGTAGGTAGTACTCCCCTGCCAGGCTCAACGTCATCACCACATTCCTCTTGCCCCGGGGTACCGCACCGGGTCCACCATGTACCCGAAACGGTTCATCCGTCTCCTCGAATCGGGATTCCAAATCCATCAGCAAACTCATGGTGGACGACTCATACATCATGGGAAAACCGCACTATTTATTTTAAAAGAGAGAATATGTTTATTTGTGTTTTTGCGGTTTTCCTCCAAATCCAGAAAATCTCATAGAAATCCAAATCCAAACCTCAATAGCATGCAAAATAGTGAATATATGCATGAGAATCCATGAATGCGGCATAACAATGAATAACAGTATGCATGAAGTAGCAGGTAATAACTACAATGTCTAAACTATTCGCTAATAGGCTATGTCAAGCAATAATATATTTTCTAAGGTGTACGTGACATGGCAATTACCGATGAAGATGTGTGTGAGCCGGCAAGTAAGTGTACGTGGTACATACGCATCATCGGTAATGGTGCTGGTGTCCTATCAGCATGATATTAAAATGGTGTATGAAACATAATATAAGAATGCGATGCAAAGCGAACCACAAAAAAGTGGGAGCTGAAACTAGACGTAACCAAAACTAATCTGCATTAATCTAATATAAGTCCTACGAATGGTGCCTTTTGAAATAACACGAATCATGGGGTTTTGAAAATAGGGCTACGATGTTTTTATGAAAAGATACGTCGTTTTTGAAATGTCCGTAGATTCCTTTGAGCTGTCTTTAAAAATGCCCACGATTCGTTAGTTTTTGAAATAGGTAAGAAGTCTAATCTACTCTAACAACTACACTAAACTATACGGCCGAACTAACAAGCTGAACTACAGGTAAGGAAACCGCCTAACATCTGAGTCGATATATAAATATATATAAGTCGGTGATCCCGCCTCAATAGTATCGCGTACGATACAGTATATCATCTGACATCCTCGAGTCATGAGCGCGGATCTATCATCAATATAGGCTCGTACGGTAAATCGTCGTACGGCATCCCAAAAGCTGGGTACGTTTCAATATCACACTATCTCATCACATTTCAGATATCACTTATCATATCATATAATCTGGGGTACTGATCTAAGTCTAGTACAACTGATATCATCTTCAAAGTATGAATGCGGGGGTAAACACACATCCCGAACCCGCAAGAATCACATTTCGTATCCCCAATACGAATCATATCAAATCACCGATCTCGCGGCACAAAGCCCACATCATCGACTCAACTCCAAAGTCATCCCATATCATCAAACACCGTGCAAGTATAAGAAACATACAAGTGTATGCGTGTGGGTGCAAATCTATCCTATGGTTCACAACTAGGAACTACGCTAGTTATTTCTACCCCTAACTAACCATAACACACTAACTATCACACATAAAAATATACTACATAGTACTAATTACGGACTGCGGGGGTGCTATACGCCATCCACCCGACTTCTCCCCGTAGATATAAATCTACTCACCTGGTCCTCGCTAGCCGGTGCCGACGTCGCCACGCGCTTGCTTGTCGTCTCGAAGTCCATATGGGGTACCTACATATCACAACGTATCGTATCGCATAAAAACCCAATTCAAAATCGAAACGGCATACGAAAACTAAATCAGCACGCGTATCATGCATAGGTCAAAACCTATCGCCTACACATGCAAGAATAGTCAAACCAACCCTCGATGTCGATGTACGAACGTCAAACCATCGAGAAAATCCAATCACACTCATTTGCACATTCACGAACACTAATTTTAATATAAAATAGGTTAAAACTCACGAAAACCCCAAATTCACTCTAAAAGCCGTTTTTCCGAAAAACTAGCAAGCAAAATTACCCGTTTTAGTACAAAACTCGATGTTTAAATGAATGTAGCGGCCAATATATTTATTATATATCTTAAATAAGTCAATAAAACCATTTCCATAATTTAATCACATAAATTTGCATAATTTCCAAAATCCTAGTTTGCAAAAATATCAATTTTAACACTTTTTAATGTAAAATTCATAATTTTACAATTAAACTTGGTTTTGCATATTTTAAATGGTTAAACCACTCAATGTAATTTTTAAGATATGAAGAAACCCTAACCATATTTTAATTCTCGATTTAACACAATATTTACAAAAACTAGTTTGCAATATTAACCAATTTCGACCATTTTTTAGCAAAATGCACATACAACAAACTAGTTTTGATTTGCATGAAATAAGGTATTAAACTACACTTTAAAATGTTATTAATACCATGCAAAACCTAATTAGATTTTAATCTCCATTATATAAGTATTTCATTAAAACCTAGTTAGCAAATTAGCATAATTAGAACAATTTAATAAAACAATTAGTAACCTAGTAGTTAGCTTTGCTTTAGCAAGCCCACTAGATATTAACCACACAATTAGATCATGATCAATTGACCTAAACCCTAACTTAGTATTTAAACCCTTCTCTTAAATTTCCAAAACATGAAATTAAACTATAATTAACACTTAAATCAATTTGCTTTAAGCAAAAACTAACAATTTCATTATAGGGTTATGATTTATACCTCCTAGAATCTTGAGATTTAGCATGAAATCTTAGCCTCCCAAATCATCATCTTGCTCCTTGATTCATGCTAGCCAAGGCAAAGAAATAATGGGTAGGAGTTGGATTTGAATTTTGCTTTGAATTTGTGTTGATTTTGAAGCATTTTGTGGAGTTTTTTGATGCAAAATTGAGTGAGAACTTGGAGGAGGGGGGGCTGCTGGTCTAGGATCAGATTTCGGCCAGATTTGAGGGGGGGTGGGTGAGTGAGGAGAGAGAGTGAGGTGGGGAAAGTTGTTTCAAGTCAAAGTCAACTCAAAATATATCATTTTCTACTCTTTTCTTTTCTTTTCTTTTCCATTTCTTTCCTTTGCAAACCAAGTGGGGAAAAAGTGAGGGCTGCTGAATTTGGATAAGGGGAGGGGTAAGTGGGGGTGTGTGGGTGTGGGTACGGGTGTGGGGTGATGAAAAATGATAAATACAATACCCCAAACATCCAATTACGCTAAAAAAAAGCCTTTTTTTCTTCAATAATTTCCAAACCGTTTTGGCAAATGATTTCGTTCCAAAAACCACATGATAAATTTTTATTTAATGTTTTATGATGCACAAAATTTGTTTCAACTCATTCCAATTTGTAATTTTCCTTAATTAAATGTATTAGTGACGGCTTAAAATAATAATAAAATAATATTTTTTTCAGAAAATTTGAAATTTCACCAGCAGCTCAATAAACACCAAATAATAGCAATTACATAGCTAGAATATGTATATTTAATTTTTATAATAAGATATTTGTATTTTAACTTTTTACAGAAAACCCCCTTATTTTACCGTTTTTTCGAAATTCCACCGAAACGATTTTCAAAACGTTACAATCTTCCCCCTTAAAGAAATTCGGTCCCCGAATTTAAATTCAAACTCCCCCAAATACTAAAACATCTAAGAAAACCCATCAAGTCGTCGGGGCTCCGAAATTGTAAATACATAAAACAGTTCGTAGCGCAGCGCATGCGCTTGAAAAATGAGTATATAACTCAAATCAAAACTCCTCCAGGCATCCCGCGATCATCGGAGTCGTGGAGAAGACATCAATGCCAAATCCAAATCAAAACCAATATGATATAACTCGAAACTATAAATGTAAATATCGAATCTATATCTGTAAGCATCTGAAGGAAATGCATGCCAAATCTCTTTAAGTCGCTGTGCAACGCGTATAACACTGCACAGTGGCGGACGTCTACCATAAGAAAATAACTATATACATATATACTTTTGTTTGAAATGTACGTTCCGCCGTTTTGGAAACAATTTAGAAGGGTCTCCTTGTTTTAAACATTTCGTGTCATATCAGACACGTAGGTAAATACTGCGGCTATAGCTCGCTTTTTTTGGGAATCCCTTCAATAACTATCAATGCATGCAAAATGTATCAGGTACTGTCCTCTGACTAGTCCTGCCCAGTACGAAAACACATAGCAATATCATAAAAACGTACTGCTCTATAAGAAATCAATCCCAAAATATGCACATGAATACTACGTGCGTCTGGTGCGCATGGAAATCAAAATCCATGAATGTGCCATACATGCGCACAGAAACAACATCTAAGTGCATCGGGTGTGCACGAAACATCTGTCGTAGGCAACGGGTGTGCCTGACAGCAAAATCAGGTGCATCTGACATGCACGAAAAATCTCGATTTAGTGCATCTGGTGTGCACCAAAATCGCATCTCAAGACATGCGCTCAACATGCGCGAAAATCTAAATCAGGTGCATCCATCGTGCACGAAATCATGAAATCCAATATCAAGCGCCGAACGTGCGCAAAATCACTCAGGTGCACAAGGTGCACAAAACAAATATCGAGTATCACAATCGAAATCAAAGTCCAGTGCATCTAAATGCACAAAAGGCGTATCACTGCACTGCAAGCATATATAAACTATACAGAGTGCAGGAACCAAATCGTGTGCGTGCATATGCACAAAATCAACTCAAATGTCTAAAACCGTAAAATCACAAACATGTGAAACTAAAGAACGAAAACGATATCAAGTGCAACACTATGCAAAGATCGTAAATCCTCAATCATCAAAATCAAATCATACGAATAAATCACCCAAAACATCGGAATTAATAATGGCGGAATAGTACCGCTCCAGCGCATCCTCTAAGAATCTCGGCCAACTGTCGCGGTCACTAGTGGGACGTCTCGTCGTTGATCATGAACTCTGTCCTGCTGGGGTGCGTAACCATGACCACTCCTGGGTCAAAGTTTTCACTGTGAATTACCAATCTTTCGGTCCATCGGCTCATCGGCCCTGTCAGGTGTGCTAACGAGGACGATTCCGTTCTGGCACTCCTCTGGTCATCTCTTGGTCAATCATCGCGACCACTCGTGAGGCAGCATATCACTGGCGTCGGCCTCTGGCTCTCTGAATGTACGTGACACATCTGATCCTGGGTGCAAGTATCATTGCAGCAGTGTCCTGGAAGGAATCCTGCTCACGGTCTCTTCCATGTCTCGCCTTCTGCCAACTGTCCGGAAATCATTGTCCTTTCCTATATCTACATCTTTGCTCTGTAACGGCTCCATACCCATCGCGACTCCTTCTGGAAGGTATATCCAGTACTCTGCCTCGGCATGCGCATCGCATCTCTGATGTCGGCGGAGTGGAACGTCATCTCATCTAGATCTGGTATGAACCTCTTACTTCACTTTTCTCTAATGTCGTCTGCTTTGGACTCGTCTCGTCGCGGCTGCATGGACTAAGCTCCAACGGCTATCCTCATATCTGGAGTCTCCCAAGAAATGCATCTCACCACCTAGCATCTGAATTAAGTCGAGCCATCTGATCGAGTCGTCAAAACCTCATAATCCCCCAAGAGCTCAACATCTTGGGCACAGTTTAATAGTATCGAGTACATACCACAGCATCGGTGGTCCAGCCGTAGAAGGGCAAACCCAAGCCTCACTAATGGCGCCGCAGAACTGCCGCAAACCCGAAGGTTCAAAGGCTTTCACACGGTCATTAAGTCGAGTTAGGGTTTCATTCTTCTAGAGGGACCATAGAATTGCCTGCATGTCTTTCCGACTACTTTAAACTTGGAATAATAGGTTTCTGACATTCGATCGTCTCTGTCGACTCCCAACGTCTCCGCGTGAAGTCGTCTCTGGCTGGAATCAATCTGTCTGATGACCTCGCATCGGGGTAGCGAACGAACCACATGTCCTAGTCATTCATCCTCGGTGACTAGCGACCTTCAATCATCTCTTAGTACAACTCGTACTGCAATAGCTCCAACATCTGGGGCGATATCTCGTCGTTCGCAGCAATAACGGGCTCACTCGTCTGCACGCTGAACCGTGTCTCAATCATCATGAATAAGCAACACACCAACGGTCATCAAGATCTGGCTGGCCTCTATCATTGGCTCAATCCTCTGATACTGATCGGCACGTCCGAGAAGTCTCATAAAGGCGATCCGCCAAACGCTCATGGCGCGGAAACACAGTAAAAAGACACATCTATGCAATCGTGTGTCGCCGGAATCACGCCATGGTCAGTCCTCGTTCATAACGAGCTCATGCTGACCACAACTCTAGCCGTAGCTCTCCCTGCCGTAACCGTAGCAGCACAACCAAACTGGTACCGATGAGGCTAGATCAGGAAGGAATATAATACTGAACAAGGAAATATACATCCTAAGGCTTCATAAGTGGAGTGGCGTGTCGTAAATATGCCGCGGAACATATCAACGGTACGTCACTCTACTTTAGTCACCTATTCCATCAACCAAGGGTCATCCTACGCTCCGAAGGTAAAACCTAACGCTCTGATACCAACTTTGTCACGACCCGAAAGTACGGAACGTGACCGGCACTTAAACTACGAACGTCTCGAGACGTAAGTAATCTAAGTAAACCGAAAACCCAGAAATCCAAACCAAGAAAAGTAGTAGAGTGCAGGAAAACCAACTTAAGCAAGTAATTTCAATAGCATAAGCCGAATTATGCGGTTTTTTTTTTAAAACATCAAAATTTTACTGAAAATTTCGGCAGAGTCTCCTTTGTAAATACTGGCCCCCAAACGGGATACAACATGAATAGTATACGAAATCAAGAAAAAAGGCATCCCAAGCGGGAGCTAGCTCTTCGTCAAACGACGGTCACAACCACACAAGCAATATAATATACAACGCCAACGGCGAGGATCAAAACTCAAAACCACCAGAAATATAACGAGCGACTCTAAAGTCGAAAGAATAAACAACACTGGTCTCTATCTCAAAATACATGTTTGGTTGATGGAACTTCTAGATACAACATAATAATGATATACAAAGTAAATAATGGGGGTATGATACAAGTAAACCCACCTACTAGCAAATCACCCGAATGAAACTGAGCCCGCAAGCCGTAATGAAACCTGTACGGCAAATCTGCAAGAAACTGGGGCACAACGGGGGTGAGTTGCCAACTCGTGAATAGAAAAACATTTACGCACAGAAATCGCATAAATAACGCAATCCTAGGTCAATGATCATAATATATCCTCAAAATAAGTATATAACATGCAGCCTATAACAAGGCTAGGGTAAATATCTAACCCGAGTGTAAACTCATGTGCCCGTGCCAGTGCCTCAAGTAGCAATATATCCTACGAATGAGGTATGAATGCATGAAACAGAATACATGTAAATGAAGAAACTGTTTTTATAAATTAGTGAGATTTCCTTCGTATTTTTAAACTGAGGTATCATAAATGAAATCAGCATCAACAGTGTCTAGCATCGACACAAAACATAAATCTCACTGTCTCGAAATATCAATGTCTCAATCTCAATATCTAGGGCGCCGTCAGTCCAGACCGGCCCCTACCATAAATCTCAAGACCACGACGGTATCCTCCGGATATCCGACGCGTCGGGTAAAATCACCGGTAGGTAGTACTCCCCTGCCAGGCTCAACATCATCACCACATTCCTCTTGCCCCGGGGTACCGCACCGGGTCCACCATGTACCCGAAACGGTTCATCCGTCTCCTCGAATCGGGTTTCCAAATCCATCAGCAAAGTCATGGTGGACGACTCATACATCATGGGAAAACCGCACTTTTTATTTTAAAAGAGAGAATATGTTTATTTGTGTTTTTGCGGTTTTCCTCCAAATCCAGAAAATCTCATAGAAATCCAAATCCAAACCTCAATAGCATGCAAAATAGTGAATATATGCATGAGAATCCATGAATGCGGCATAACAATGAATAACAGTATGCATGAAGTAGCAGGTAATAACTACAATGTCTAAACTATTCGCTAATAGGCTATGTCAAGCAATAATATATTTTCTAAGGTGTACGTGACATGGCAATTACCGATGAAGATGTGTGTGAGCCGGCAAGTAAGTGTACGTGGTACATACGCATCATCGGTAATGGTGCTGGTGTCCTATCAGCATGATATTAAAATGGTGTATGAAACATAATATAAGAATGCGATGCAAAGCGAACCACAAAAAAGTGGGAGCTGAAACTAGACGTAACCAAAACTAATCTGCATTAATCTAATATAAGTCCTACGAATGGTTCCTTTTAAAATAACACGAATCATGGGGTTTTGAAAATAGGGCTACGGTGTTTTTATGAAAAGATACGTCATTTTTGAAATGTCCGTAGATTCCTTTGAGCTGTCTTTAAAAATGCCCACGATTCGTTAGTTTTTGAAATAGGTAAGAAGTCTAATCTACTCTAACAACTACACTAAACTATAAGTCGGTGATCCCGCCTCAATAGTATCGCGTACGATACAGTATATCATCTGACATCCTCGAGTCATGAGCGCGGATCTATCATCAATATAGGCTCGTACGGTAAATCGTCGTACGGCATCCCAAAAGCTGGGTACGGTTCAATATCACACTATCTCATCACATTTCAGATATCACTTATCATATCATATAATCTGGGGTACTGATCTAAGTCTAGTACAACTGATATCATCTTCAAAGTATGAATGCGGGGGTAAACACACATCCCGAACCCGCAAGAATCACATTTCGTATCCCCAATACGAATCATATCAAATCACCGATCTCGCGGCACAAAGCCCACATCATCGACTCAACTCCAAAGTCATCCCATATCATCAAACACCGTGCAAGTATAAGAAACATACAAGTGTATGCGTGTGGGTGCAAATCTATCCTATGGTTCGCAACTAGGAACTACGCTAGTTATTTCTACCCCTAACTAACCATAACACACTAACTATCACACATAAAAATATACTACATAGTACTAATTACGGACTGCGGGGGTGCTATACGCCATCCACCCGACTTCTCCCCGTAGATATAAATCTACTCACCTGGTCCTCGCTAGCCGGTGCCGACGTCGCCACGCGCTTGCTTGTCGTCTTGAAGTCCATATGGGGTACCTACATATCACAACGTATCGTATCGCATAAAAACCCAATTTAAAATCGAAACGGCATACGAAAACTAAATCAGCACGCGTATCATGCATAGGTTAAAACCTATCGCCTACACATGCAAGAATAGTCAAACCAACCCTCGATGTCGATATACGAACGTCAAACCATCGAGAAAATCCAATCACACTCATTTGCACATTCACGAACACTAATTTTAATATAAAATAGGTTAAAACTCACGAAAACCCCAAATTCACTCTAAAAGCCGTTTTTCCGAAAAACTAGCAAGCAAAATTACCCGTTTTAGTACAAAACTCGATGTTTAAATGAATGTAGCGGCCAATATATTTATTATATATCTTAAATAAGTCAATAAAACCATTTCCATAATTTAATCACATAAATTTGCATAATTGCCAAAATCCTAGTTTGCAAAAATATCAATTTTAACACTTTTTAATGTAAAATTCATAATTTTACAATTAAACTTGGTTTTGCATATTTTAAATGGTTAAACCACTCAATGTAATTTTTAAGATATGAAGAAACCCTAACCATATTTTAATTCTCGATTTAACACAATATTTACAAAAACTAGTTTGCAATATTAACCAATTTCGACCATTTTTTAGCAAAATGCACATACAACAAACTAGTTTGGATTTGCATGAAATAAGGTATTAAACTACACTTTAAAATGTTATTAATACCATGCAAAACCTAATTAGATTTTAATCTCCATTATATAAGTATTTCATTAAAACCTAGTTAGCAAATTAGCATAATTAGAACAATTTAATAAAACAATTAGTAACCTAGTAGTTAGCTTTGCTTTAGCAAGCCCACTAGATATTAACCACACAATTAGATCATGATCAATTGACCTAAACCCTAACTTAGTATTTAAACCCTTCTCTTAAATTTCCAAAACATGAAATTAAACTATAATTAACACTTAAATCAATTTGCTTTAAGCAAAAACTAACAATTTCATTATAGGGTTATGATTTATACCTCCTAGAATCTTGAGATTTAGCATGAAATCTTAGCCTCCCAAATCATCATCTTGCTCCTTGATTCATGCTAGCCAAGGCAAAGAAATAATGGGTAGGAGTTGGATTTGAATTTTGCTTTGAATTTGTGTTGATTTTGAAGCATTTTGTGGAGTTTTTTGATGCAAAATTGAGTGAGAACTTGGGGGAGGGGGGGCTGCTGGTCTAGGATCAGATTTCGGCCAGATTTGAGGGGGGGGTGGGTGAGTGAGGAGAGAGAGTGAGGTGGGGAAAGTTGTTTCAAGTCAAAGTCAACTCAAAATATATCATTTTCTACTCTTTTCTTTTCTTTTCTTTTCCATTTCTTTCCTTTGCAAACCAAGTGGGGAAAAAGTGAGGGCTGCTGAATTTGGATAAGGGGAGGGGTAAGTGGGGGTGTGTGGGTATGGGCACGGGTGTGGGGTGATGAAAAATGATAAATACAATACTCCAAACATCCAATTACGCTAAAAAAAAGCCTTTTTTTCTTCAATAATTTCCAAACCGTTTTGGCAAATGATTTCGTTCCAAAAACCACATGATAAATTTTTATTTAATGTTTTATGATGCACAAAATTTGTTTCAACTCATTCCAATTTGTAATTTTCCTTAATTAAATGTATTAGTGACGGCTTAAAATAATAATAAAATAATATTTTTTTCAGAAAATTTGAAATTTCACCAGCGGCTCAATAAACACCAAATAATAGCAATTACATAGCTAGAATATGTATATTTAATTTTTATAATAAGATATTTGTATTTTGTCTTTTTACAGAAAACCCCCTTATTTTACCGTTTTTTCGAAATTCCACCGAAACGATTTTCAAAACGTTACAAAAGGTATGATCATGAAACTAATAGAATCGAGGATCTCAAATGGATGTATAATCATGAATAGGAAGAGAGTCACTGATCTCGAAAATATGTACATCCTAAGGTTCCTTAAGCGGAGTGGCGTGTCGTAAGTATGCCGCGGAACATACCCACGCTACGTCACTCTACTTTAGTCACCTATTCCATCAACCAAGGGTCATCCTATACGACGAAAGTTCGGGTCTAATACCCCCTCGATTAAGTCTAAGTTCCGTAAGGTCAAGCCTATGTTCCGTATATATATAAACGCCCTAGGCTCCACATAGTCAAACTTAGACTCGAACCAAGGTCAACCTAGCGCTCTGATACCAACTTTTTCACGACCCGAAAGAGCATGTGACTGGCCCTTGAACCACATGAAGTCTATAGGACTCCATCTGATCCAAGTAAGCCAAAAGCCCAGAAATCTAAAACCATTTTAAGAGTAAGTAAAGAGAACTGGTTTAAAGAAGTGAAGGAAAACATGTTTGAAGTCAAGGTTTTTAAATTACTAAGCCGAATTTGCATTTTTAAAATGTAAAGTCTTTTCTAAAAATTTTGGCAGAGTTTCTTTTGTAAATACTGGCCCCGAACGGGATACAACAAGAACAATATATATGCAATGATAAAAGGCATCCCCAAGCAGGAGCTAGCTCTTCGTCAATCGACGGTCACAACCACACAAGCAATAATAATATACAACGCCGAAAGGCGAGGGTCAAAACCAAAAGAAACTCAATATGCATGAAAACCGCAATACTACTAAGCGCGACTCTAAGGTCGAAAATACATCACTAGTGTCTGAGTCTGAAACAATATACAAGTTTTGGTTGATGGAAATTCTAGATACAATGAATAATACAAGTACAATGGTGGTTCTTGATGCAAAAGAATCCACCTACGAAATGCAATTCACCCGCAAGGAAGCAGTGTGCCAGAAATGCCGCAATGGAACCTGTACGGCGAAACCTGCAAGAACTGTGGCACAACGGGGGTGAGTTTCCAACTCGTGAATAGAAATATCTACAAGCAGAAACCGAATGCAAGACATAATCCTAGGTCAATACGACCAGTAATATAAACCACAAGAGTACGTCTGAAGCATGATAAGGTGGCAATATAACATCTAAACAGGTATGTAGTGCCAAGTACTCAGGTAATAACATGTCATCCGTATAAGGTATGTCTGCATGAAGTATAATCAATGTAAATCCAATCTGTATGTGATCAAGTCTGTATGAACGTGGACCCCGTCCACCCGTCACCCAATGACAATAAACATGGAACCCGTCCACCCGTCAACCAATGACAATAAACGTCATGCATGCAATTATGAGGATATAATCAAAATCATGGAAATCGTCATGAAACCCGTGCCTAGCATCGACACGTAAATCCTCATCTATCGGGCTCCGTCAGTCCGGATCAGCCCACGGGCTATGTCTGGGGAATCGGCCCTCGGCCCCGGCAATACGCCCATATCCATCTATCGACTCTGGTCGGTATCCTCTGGATAACCGCCAGATCCAACCAATCACCGGTAGGTAGTAGTCCCTCTGCCAGGCTCACCGTCTACTACACAGCGAAACCGTTCTTGCCCCGGGGTACCATACTGGGTCCACCATGTACCCACAATCGGCCTCATCCGCCTCCTCGATTCGGGTTTCACATGTCGCTCTCAGCACCGAGAAAACACATGGTGGACGCACTGAAATATCATATCAAGGGTAACCGGGTTTTTAAAACAATTATACATTCTCTTTTGAAATACCCACGGTTTCTAAATCCAGAAATATCATGGAAACAACATATCTCAATGCGTATAATCAAAACATGATATATGCGACATGTAAATAAAGGTGAGCATATCAGAAGTCATATAACATGGAATAATAATGTGCACATGTCAAGGGAAACCGCTCTTTTTAAAATGAATCAGTTTTCAAGAATATCTTGCGGTTCCCAGATCTCTAATCAAGTCAGAATCATCTATGTATGTATACATGTATAGGTGTACAATATGCCATGCAAGAATCATATCATGGATGCAACAGTACTACAGTGTAGTGGCATGGCAATTATCGATGATGAAGTGTGTGAGCCGGCAAATAGTGTATGTGGATCATACGCATCATCGATAATGGTGCTGGTGTCCTAACAGCATGATAACAATATAGCAATAAACATATGCAAGCAATGCGAATAGAATGAATATGCGGAAATCAAATATTCAACACCACAGTGAAGAATCTACTATGAAAACTACAGATCTAAGTATCAAGTCAATCGGGAGAGGTATGGAAACCACCTAAATCTGAGTAGATATATATATAGATATAATAGTCGGTGATCCTGCCTCAATAGTATCGCGTACGATACAGTAAATCATATGACCTCCTCAAGTCATGAGTGCGGATCTATCATCAATATAAAGCTCGTACGGTAAATCGTCGTACGGCATCCCAATAGCTGGGTACGGGTCAATATCACACTATCTCATCACATCTCAGGTATCACTATCATCATATCACATAATCTGGGGTACTGATCTAAGTCTAGTACAACTGATACTATCAATATACTGCGTGTGCAAGCACACGTCCCAAGGCCCGCTAGAGATCACGTATCGTAACCCAAATACGAATCACATCAAATCACCGATCTCGCGGCACAATGCCCAACATCATCGACTCATCTCCAATGTCATCCAATATCATCAAACACAGTGCAAGTATAATGAGTATGCAAGGGAGTGCGTGTAGGTGTAAATCTATTCTAGGGTTCACGACTATGAACTACACTAGTTGCTTCTAACCCTACACTATCCATAATACACCTAACTATCATATAATATATCAACTACGGACTACGGGGGTGCTATACGCCTTCCACCCGACTTCCCCTGTAGATATAATCTACTCACCTTGCGTCTTCATTGTCGACGTCACCACGCATTTGCTTGTCGTCCCAAAGTCTTCATGGGTACCTATATATCAAAGTATCGTATATGCGCATTAAAACCAAATCAAAGCTAAAACGGCATACGAAACCCAAAGCGATACGATAAGGGGCCTATAGGTTAGAACCTATGGCACGCCTTCAAAACCATCAATAAATCCTCTATATCGTCGTATAAACGACAAATAGTCGAGGTAAATCACAAGACACAAATTCAGAATTAAGAATACGGAATACGGAAACACGAATGCAAAACAGCAACTTAGGAAATATGTTCCAGATTTCACCCTAGGCCAAATTAGGCAAATCTATACATACCAGGGGCCTAATCTATAGATAAGGGAACACCAAAACCAAAACGAGCAAGTTTGGTGGGGTCCAGGCCGCAAATTGTGGCCAAACAGAATAAATCTGCGGCCGGGAAAATGAGTTAGGGGTTGGGGTCTTGTGTGGTGGTTCTAGGGTGCCTGCACATCTCACTGTCCAATCAATTTTATTTTAGGATGCCTCGGGTGATAGCAGATTCAATATACCCTTCATAGATTCTACAATTTCTCCGATATCGGTTTCTAATTCCGTATTTCGGGTTTCAACTCTCAAATTAGGGTCTCAATTCATGTACTATGGTGTTGGTGTAGTCTCTACTGAACTCAATTTCACATCACAACTCATAATTTCCTCAAACCCTAACTAGGTTTTCCTTAACTCCACAATATCAAACAATATCGGTTCAATCTAAACATGGGGGTATAAGTAATGCTAAAACTAAGTTAATGATCCAGAAAATACCTCATTTGGCAACTCAAGAAAATTCTTGAGTTGCCTCTAGTGGCCAAAATCCTTGCTTTCTTGGTCCAATATGTAGATCTTGAGCTTGTGCACACTTTTAATGAAATGAGAGTGGGGTTTTGGAGTTGTTTTAGAGGTGTTTTGGAGCTTGAAGAGGGGAGGGAGAATGAGGTGCAGGGGCAGCAGCAGCAATGGGAGAAGAAGGAGGGAAATGAGGGAAGGGAAATGGCTAAGTCCTAAGTCAAATGAAACCATACCTCTCTTTCTCACTAAACCTCATTCTTTATTCTTTTCCCATTTTCTTTTCCTTTTCTTTTTCTCTCAAAATCCTTCCCCCAAGAATAGTAAACCCAAAGTGAACCATGGCAAGAAAATGCACAAGTGTGAAAAAATGATATGTGCATGTTTTGCACAAAAAAGCTAAAAACCGATTAGCGATTTTTAATCGCGATTAGTACTAATTTAGCATATAACTAATCAATTAAACTTAGGAATGGCATAATTCTCTAATTTACCCTATTTTAGAATTTTCCATAATTTTTCTAAAAATTTTCCCCATTTATTTGTATTTAATAATACCAAAATATTAAAATATTCAATAAAATAATATTAAATTATAAAAATTCCAAAAAATAATATTTTTATCTTTTTGAAATGTTACACAGGCTGAGTTCGTTCACAGACGTCCCTTTTGGTCAATAGCTGGTAGCCCGTCACGTATGGCTAATACCTCTGACGTGCTAGTGGTTAAATCCACAGCCATAGTATTAACGAGTCTTTAGAGTCCCCCACATTCAGTTGCTCAAGTTTTCGGGTGAAACGCTGTAGAGGCCATATGGAGATATGGCAGGGTTCGATCAGACACGTGCGGTATTGCACGGATCAGGATCGGATGGATTATACTAGCGGGCTTTGGTTTAAGCCGGATCCTAGTATTGTACAGTGCAGATTTTGTCTCATTGCATTTGTATTTCGGTCGGAATATAAATACGGGTGTGTATGCACAGTAGCAGGGTTTTCCTGTAATTTATTACGGGATCAGGTTTTTGGAGTTGCCAGTTTACTTTCCGTTTCGGCCATATTTCTTTGTATCTTTCATTGGCCGAAGATTGGTGGAGGAGGGCTTATTTGCATTTGTGCAAATAAGCATTTGTGGAGGGTGGTATTTGCATATTATTGTATCATGATGGTTGCACCATCCCTTGACCATTTGACTTCTTCTTTCATGATGGCTTGACTTTTTGATGAGATGATGAGGTTGGTGGAGTGTGGGTTTGTGTTTGTGATCATTTTCTTTCATGATATCATTTTGATCTCTCTCTCTTGGATTATTCTTGAGAGACTCTCATATTTTTGATCAAGACACTCTCTCCTCTCACTCTCTCCAAGCTTGGCCGGCCACATTGGATAGGGGCTGTCCAAATTTCTCATGTAGAATTTTTTGCTCTTTTGCTTTTGTAAAAATCCCACAAGTTCCATCTCCATTAGCTTGTATCATTCCTCCACCAAAAGGGCAACTCCATAACCCCAAATGAGACATGGCCTTCTACACGTATTCTACAGCAAATCTTGGGCACGTCGACTCGCCAACTTCGTGCCCAAGTTGCCTCGGTATAGAGGTGGGAGCCCGTAAAAGAAGCCGGCGATGAGGTGGAGACCAGAGATTCCGCGGGGAGATCGGGACGACGACGAGAAGACCGGAGGACTCGGATCACTCTGTATATCTCTCTTCCCATCTTGTAATTAGCTAGGACTAGTTTAATGGCACGATCCGGGTTTATAGTGCGCGGTGGTGCCGGTTTGAAAAGTTAAAGTAATCACCGCTTCCGTATTCCGGCGTCGGATTGACGGCCGGGGTGCCGCCGTGCACTTACAGTGGTATCAGAGCCTCGCCATTAACATAGTCTAGCTTGGTCTAATGTGTTCACGTTTCCGATCGAACAAAATTCCAAAACCCGTATTTTTCCTAGCATTAGTTTCTGTCGATTTTTTCTGGCTCGAAAAATTTTTCAGGTTGTTTCAGAATGATGTGCATGGAATTCTAAGAATTCTGTGAAAATTTGGTCTCGTGAACAGTCTAAAC
This sequence comes from Agapanthus africanus, assembly GCA_030015575.1. Classification (NCBI taxonomy): domain Eukaryota; kingdom Viridiplantae; phylum Streptophyta; class Magnoliopsida; order Asparagales; family Amaryllidaceae; genus Agapanthus; species Agapanthus africanus. The sequence continues at coordinate 512,014,428 of JASDDO010000024.1, read as the reverse complement.
CACCGCGGAACCGCGGACAAACCCATGCTTGGGCCACGGTTCCGCCGCGACTTGAACTGTTCAGTCTACCAAAATTTTGCAGAAAGCTCCTGACTTGAAAATAGGGTTTTTGTAACATTCTTTTTAGGCCCAGAATTTCTTTATCTGCTACAGTAATGCTTGGGGCCCACTGGGTAAAATTTGATCGATCGGATATATTAAACACATTAGTTCACAGTATTTACATTATATCTGCGACCGTGAATGTCACTTGATCGGTAAATCCTGTCTAACTGCTATAGCCCGGTTAGACGGATTTGCGAACGTGACATTCACGTTGATGTTCTGTGTATTGCTGTGATGTTGCGGATCGGTCGTGGGGGATAGCCTGGATGCAATGCTAGTACAGTTTTTGTTGTATTATGTACATTTGATATTGTGGGGCAAGCGTCCGACATGTGGACTGCCGTCACTGCCTGTTTGTATTATTCTTTTGGGGAACGACCAGGTTGCGGTCGATGTACCCGTTGTATTTATATTTTACTTTCTGTACTAGGATTGCCCCGCGGAGGGGTGCACGGATAGCCGGGTTCTAGAGGGCAACGAGCCCGCATCTCATGGCATTGAGACGGAGGGGGCTTCACTCTAGAATTGGTGGGCTATTCGCCGCACTCGTAGGGGGTACAGGTTGAGGGGTGCCCAAGTTACCGGATTCTGTGAAGTGCTGGGTGGTCCATTCACGTTGCTAAAGGGGGTTGCCTCGCTTCAGGTTTTGGCGGGTAACTTGCCGCGTCCGTAGGGGTCTAGGATTTCATTGCACAGGCTATCCACACGACCAGGGGAACGTCGGGTTTCAGTAGCGGCTCTGTGAAACCCGGGGATCCCAGATATCTGTATTGTTCTGTGATGCTGTACATTTCTGTGATGTTGCATTTTATCACGCCTTGAGCGAAATATTATATATTGATATATACTAGTAGATGTTGTATATGTTTTGCATCCGTGCTAGTCCAGTCCCCGCTCTGTCATTAGTTAGCTAACCTAACAGGTAATGACGGGACCCAGTGGCGAATGCGGATGGCATATACGTACATCAGTATATTTTTGTTCTTTATTGGTGTGATCAATTGATGGGACTGCGTTGATTCGGATCAATGCAAGTTAAACAAACCTAATCTGATGTTGTTGGAACATTTTTCAAAAGCTGTTATTGCAAGGGCGTTCTCTTTTGTTTTGCATCGTGGTATTCAGTTGGAATATCCTGCTCCTCAGTCGACGAGGCAAGGGCCGAGATCCCTTCACCGGAAGTGACCCCTTGGACAAAAAGTTTGCGTCAGGGCAATAACTTCACTATAGCCGTTTACTTTTGCTTTGCATCGTGGTATTCAGTTGGAATATCCTGCACCTCATTCTACGGGGAAAGAGCCGAGATCCCTTCACCGGGAGTGACCTCTTTAGCAAAGGTTTTCGTCACTATATTTTTCTAAAACGCTATCCGTTCCTTCAACGATATCAAGTTCATTACGTTAAAGGTTTTCGCCAGAAACCATTCGTAGCCCTCCGTCGTTTCATATGGGTGGTCAATAGTATTCAAGCTGTGTATGTTGGCCAAAGTCAAGGCACAGTGATTGGTAGCTATTGGGTATTCATATGCAGCATAGATAGATGCGTTGGTTTGGGGCAGTCGTACTACTATTTTGGCCAAAGTCAAGGGTATGTACGGGTGGGCTCAAATTAACCTGGAGAATGACGGGTAGAACATGACATGTGACTTATGATATGTTGGCCAAAGTCAAGGTCATAAGAGCATGGGGTAAAAATCACATCGGGAGTTTCAAAAGAAACTGAAACTTGCCAGATATGCGCATACCTTCTGGAGTATGATTGCGTGAGCGGATTCCGTCACGTTATCATGCGGTGATAGTTGGATCCCGATTCCCACTGATGAGTTGGTTTACTCCTCGGGTGATCCCGACTAATTCTTCTTTCAGGTTTGGAGAAGAATTTGAGGTTACAGTGGGAGGTTTCCAGATTAGATAAATTGGTAACCATTCTGATCTAGGTTAGAGTGCACGCTGAGTTTTCTTTTCTCTCTCTCTTTGGCAGCGACCATTGACCCGACCTTAGACTATGACTCAGTGACCAAGTTGACCGAACACTGGCTTTTGGATTGTCAGGGTTGCAAACCTCATTGCCACTCCTACTTTTACCCTTTTCTCCAGGACACCCCGTATTACTAAGAACGTCCAATTCCATTGGACAAAACCATCGTATGGTCATATATGAACTCGAAGGAATTTATTCGAGGATGGTTTCCGGTTCTGGAGAAAACGGATAGGATTATTCAGTTGTCTTTTCCTTTTACCTTCTCTCAAGTTGTGAGTACTCCTTGGTTTAGGAGATAGTACACCTATTACGCAAATTGGATAGTCTTCTTCCAAACCATAGGCATGTGCCGACCGGTAGGGAATGAAGAAAACCAATTAGCATAACGATGGTGTACAGAAGGTATTATGTAAAGACAAAGAAAGGGATTAGTAAGAGTGCAAAGTAAATTGCGACTGATATTCACGACCAAACCAAGTATTTCATTACCACTCCTACTTCACCTTTGTATTTCTCCAGGACACTCCGTATCACTACGAAGATCCACAGTTTATTGGATATTCCATCGTATGGTTATATACGAACTCGAAAGGAACTTGTTCCAGTTCGGTGATGGATTCTGGTTCAGGAGAAATAGGAATAAGGTTTATTCAGGTGTCTTTTATCTTCACCTTCTCTCGCATTGCGAGTGTTCGTAGGATTAGGACAGTACACCCATTATGCTTATTGGATAGTCTTCTTCCAAACCATAGGCTGGTGCCGAACGGTAGGGAAGGAAGAAAACCATTTGGCCTAAAGGGGTGTGCAGAAGGTAATGACTAAAGACATATAAAGTGAGTTGGAGAGATGGCAAAGAAGTATACGGTTACAGTTGTGAATCTGGAAGAGGCATTACTAGGAATACCAGGATACCCTATCGAAACATTTCAATGTTTCAGCTTCACTGTGTACTGTTAAAGGAAAACTGATTTCCCGATTAGATACTTACTCCAGGGTATGTATTTACCAGGTATGATTCTCACATCTGTATGGTTTTACAGATGATGAGTGGGAGTAAGTTATTGGGAATTGGGTGATCATCCTCATTATATTGGGATTCGTTGTAATCGGTGATATTTGAGAAAGTCACCTGGGTTGTTTGCCGGACGGCGAATATTTGGTTTTGAATATCCGCTGTTATGCACCAATTTCAAATTGATATATCTGTACGTCTATTTTCATAGAGTGAGATATACCTTTTTGAAATTATGTCGATGACATTTACCGATATCAGTTGATGGTTAGGTAAGGAGCATTAAACAGCGGTGTAATTCTTCTTAACCATAAGTACAGTTTTCAACCTACGACACACAGGGAGTGAGTTATTAGACTCAAGGGACTTGTACAGAGTATTGTATATTGTCCAGTGTCCATTAGGACAGAGGGGATAGTCCTCGTACTATATTCAGTTTACTTATGACTTCTCTAGTTTTTAGACAGGTGTTTCGTGGAAACACAGGGTCCGAATTTTGAGAAGTTATAGGTATTTGAATAAAGTAGAGAACCAGGTGTTGCAAGTATCGGGATTCTTCAAGGTGATCGAAGATGTAGATACTTGTGTATGGTATTCAGTTGATAGTGATGGATATTAAGAGAACTTGCTTCTCTTTCAGGTTACTTATAATTGGAAGCATTCCTAAGTTGAGTAACGCTGATCGGCCTCCTTCCATTTAGTTGACATGAACTGGAGACAGCTGCATGATTTGAATCTGGTTCAATTAAATCAGTGCCTCTGGTCCTATATTAGATATAGAACAGTTCGTATCTTAACGATGTTAAGGTACGGGGAGTTGTCTGGCATATGCTTAAAACCAAACTCTGGATAACTCAAGGCACGTTTCTGTAATGGCTGTTTGTGGGTTGACCCAGGCTATGACGAGGGTTGACTTTCTACCATCTGGAAGATCAATAGTGATATTGTTCTTAACTCGCCACAGTTTTAATAAAAATGGATTTTTTCAGAAAACAGTAGTGGGAGTATGGTAGAACTGGAAGTGATTCCAGAACCGCAAACGATTACTGAAAATTTGATAAGAACCTAAAAATTCAATCTGTTTTGACATTCCATTGGCCGCTCCGCAGATACGGTGGGTAACCTCAGGCATCCGAGAGGTACTCCGGTAGCCTCAAGGACGGTGGCATGGAGGTTCTAGTTTACCCAGACTTGGCATTGCTATTGTTCCAGACTGTGAGACCCGGCAGGAGGATGAGTATAGCGTCGTTCTAAACTAGCTTTAAAAGTGTACGTCTATATGACTCTGCCAGAGGGTTGTCGTAGTCAGTGGGAGCAGCGGAAGCATGGTGGACAAGTGGCTTATGTCTATTTATAGACTAAAGCAGATATAGCGGAGATAGATCATCAATTTCTGATGTGACAGTCATAGGTTTGACTTCATCAGAATAGGGGATGGATCTGTTGAGAAGGTAGTAGGGTGTGATGTCCTGGTATTTGGATGACATACACAGAGTAGGAAGTGATATTCCTATACTACGATCGGTTATACTTTGATCATCACACAGTGGTTTCTCCACATGGGACTTGGACATTATATCAGACATACTGGTTACTAGATCTATGGTTTTAGATCTAGATTTGGGTGGTTTCCCAATTAAGGGTACTCAGACAGCATTCTAAGAGTATTTAGAATGGACGACTCCTGGCACGGTAGTGTACCTGCAGGTGGTGGAGTCACCCTCTCTAAAGGTGTCTTACAGACTAAAGGGGAGAGGGATGTGCATGATTGGCAGATCACTTGCTTAGGCAATTGAGTCAATCATGAGATGTCAAGTACCACACCAGATGTTGTTTTTGCACTAGATGCAATAAGTTGATATTGATCCAATCCTGGAGAAACAGTCGGAAGCAGTTTTAGAACATAAGTGGATGTTCTAGGGATATGATAACGACAGCCTCATTCGGGAGACAGTTATCATTCTAAGCTTCTAAGGTGAGTTGGACGACAGGGAGGTTATCAGAGTTATAGTTTTCCCTCTGACGAGGGGCAGTATTTTGGACAGGTGGTCCAGGTGGATACTGAGGGAAGGATGGCGCAGGATACTGATTAAGTTCAGTAGACGATACTGTCTAAGAAGTTTGGATTTGGAGTTCATTTATGAACTAGGCCCCATCAGACATCCAGACACATTCTAAGACAGATATTGCTCATTTCGGAAGATGGGTTTCTCCGTGAACTTGAGATTTAGAGAGATATAGAAAGAAACATCAAAGCGGATCCACTCACTAAGGCTATTGCTCGAACGCAATAGTTTCGCAAACGAGCTTTGTGAGACTGACAAGTAGAGGAGTTGGGTGTTCAGTATCACACAGGCTGTGAGTATGCGACATCGCAATAATTAGCCTTGAGTGCAAGTGGGAGATTGTTGGAGATAGTGCCCTCAGAGTCAATTATTGGATCACAGGCACGTGATTGCAATGATTGAGGGAGGACCTATCCCGGTAGGACAGTCTTACTCAAGATGATAGTATGCTATCTGGTTTATCTTTATCATCGTGTACTGCTTTAGGTGACCAGACAGGTCGCTATTATACGTTGATAGAGCCCCTAGGATTCATGCTTGACTGCCAGCAGTATGAGGGCGATCATATACGTGGGAGCTGGTAATCTATAAGCACATCCTTAAAAGGTCCCTAGTCGTGGGAGTTTCGAGACAGGGCATCGATACTCCAGAATAGACTAGTGTATACAGTCGAGACCCCGACGAGGGGCGGTGTATGTCTCACAAGCCAATGGTGTCAGTTGGTTCACCTAAGATGTATACAGGTGCTCATTGGGTTATGAGTACACCGGACAGGACTCGCCGGGAACATGCTAGTTGGTCTTATACCTGACGTCAGATAGCAGTTCCCTGGTGACATGTGTACAGGTTAGTTCATCGACCTGAGGATCATCATTTATCTCGTGTGAGTTCCCAATGTACTTTGATTACTACCCTACCACGCTCAAAGGAAACGTGCAAACAGGTTTTAGTTGGGTACAGTCCCGAGCCACATGGAGGCAGTGAGCGGATCTTCAGGGGTTCGTCTCTCCCGGTATTGGGGGTGAGGTTGCGCTGTGTCTAGGAGAGCCATTACACGAAGTCCTTGGCCAAGGCAGGAGATTTACTGGTAGGTATTCCAGTAGTATCTCAGGGTGTTCTGGGCTACACTCCGACACGACTTGTACCGCTTTTGGGGGTCTGACTTTTAGCAACCCCCTAGGCCCGCCATGCGATGCTCATAGACGAACGGACCGGACTGTACGGATATTGTCACTGACAGGCTCAGTAGGGTGTCAGGCTGAGTTCGCTCACAGACGTCCCTTTTGGTCAATAGCTGGTAGCCCGTCACGTATGGCTAATACCTTTGATGTGCTAGTGGTTAAATCCACAGCCATAGTATTGACGAGTCTTTAGAGTCCCCCACATTCAGTTGCTCAAGTTTTCGGGCGAAACGCTGTAGAGGCCGTATGGAGATATGGCAGGGTTCGATCAGAAACGTACGGTATTGCACGGATCAGGATCGGACGGATTATACTAGCGGGCTTTGGTTTAAGCCGGATCCTAGTGTTGTACAGTGTAGATTTTTTCTCATTACATTTGTATTTCGGTCGGAATATAAATACGGGTGTGTATGCACAGTAGCAGGGTTTTCCTGTAATTTATTACGGGATCAGGTTTTTGGAGTTGCCAGTTTACTTTCCGTTTCGGCCATATTTCTTTGTATCTTTCATTGGCCGAAGATTGGTGGAGGAGGGCTTATTTGCATTTGTGCAAATAAGCATTTGTGGAGGGTGGTATTTGCATATTATTGTATCATGATGGTTGCACCATCCCTTGACCATTTGACTTCTTCTTTCATGATGGCTTGACTTTGTGATGAGATGATGAGGTTGGTGGAGTGTGGGTTTGTGTTTGTGATCATTTTCTTTCATGATATCATTTTGATCTCTCTCTCTTGGATTATTCTTGAGAGGCTCTCATATTTTTGATCAAGACACTCTCTCCTCTCACTCTCTCCAAGCTTGGCCGGCCACATTGGATAGGGGCTGTCCAAATTTCTCATGTGGGATTTTTTGCTCTTTTGCTTTTGTAAAAATCCCACAAGTTCCATCTCCATTAGCTTGTATCATTCCTCCACCAAAAGGGCAACTCCATAACCCCAAATGAGACATGGCCTTCTACACGTATTCTACAGCAAATCTTGGGCACGTCGACTCGCCAACTTCGTACCCGAGTTGCCTCGGTATAGAGGTGGGAGCCCGTAAAAGAAGCCGGCGACGTGGTGCCCTTCCGGCGACGAGGTGGAGACCGGAGATTCCGCGGGGAGATCGGGACGAGGACGAGAAGACCGGAGGACTCAGATCACTCGGTATATCTCTCTTCCCATCTTGTAGTTAGCTAGGACTAGTTTAATGGCACGATCCGGGTTTATAGTGCGCGGTGGTGCCAGTTTGAAAAGTTAAAGTAAATCACCGCTTCCGTATTATGGCGTCGGATTGACGGCAGAGGCGCCGCCGTGCACTTACAGTCATTTTACGGGCTCCAGCTTCATCCGAAGCAACTCGGGCACGAAGTGTGCTAGCCGACGTGTCCAAGGTGTTGTAGAGAATGTTTATGATCACTTTGCCTCTTGCATCCATTGCTTGGATGGAGGTTGAAGGTGTTGCCATTAATGGAGAATGTAAGCTAGAGGAAGAAGAAGAAGAAGAGAAGTCTTTTTCTTCTTTTCTTTTCTTGTGATGCTATGAATAATGAGAGTGAGAGAGTGAAGAATAATATGAGAGCTAACCATAACCTTTGGCTTCCCCTCTCTCTCCTCTCATCAAATCAACACACTAATCAATCACATAATGTGATGTTTGCACAAGAAATGATACCATGACTCACCTATGAAGTACATGTATCATTTAATGCACAAAATGATGGTTTCTAGCTCATAATTTCCATTAACAAATATTAATCCAAATGTTTGCAACATTAAAAAGATACGGCAACATCTAAGGTAAACTCGTGACAGATCACAAGGATACCCCTCACCTGTATATACATACCTGCATCCGCATTCCGACCAAATGCGAATGCGATAAGACTAAAGTAATCCAACAAATCTAAGACTAAGATCCGGCTTAAACCAAAGCCCACTAGTATGATCCGTCCGATCATGATCCGTGCAATACCGCACGTATATGATCGAACCCTGCCATATATTATACGGCCTCTACAACGTTTCGCCCGAAACTTGAGAAACTGTCTGTGGGGGACTCTAAAGACTCGTCAATACTTTGGCTGTGAATTTAACCACTAGCACGTCAGAAGTATTAGCCGTACGTAACGAGCTACCAGGTATTGACCAAAAGGGAGGTCGATGAGCGAACTCATCCTGACACCCCACTGAGTATGTCAGTGACAATATCCGTACAGTCCGGTCCGTTCGTCTATGAGCATCACATGGCGGGCCTAGGGGGTTGGTAAAAGTCAGACCCCCAAAAGCGGTACAAGTCGTGTCGGAGTGTAGCCCAGAACACCCTGAGATACTACTGGAATACCTACCAGTAAATCTCCTGCCTCGGCCGAGGGCTTTGTGTAATGGCTCTCCTAGACACAGCACGATCTCACCCCCAATACCGGGAGAGACGAAACCCCTGCCGATCCGCTCACTGCCTCCATGTGGCTCGGGACTGTACCCAACTAAAACCTGTTTGCACGGCTCCTTCGAGCCGTGGTAGGGTAGTAATCAAAGCACAGTGGGAACTCATACGAGACAAATGAAGATCTCAGGTCGATGAACTAACCTGTATACATGTCACCAGGGAACTGCTATCTGACGTCTGGTATAATCCCAACTAGCATGTTCCCGGCAAGTTCTGTCTGGTGTACTCATAATCCAATGAGCACTTGTATACATCTTAGGTGAACCAACTGACACCAGTGGCTTGTGAGACCGGCCATCGCCCTTCGTCGGGGTCTCGACTGTATACACTAGTCTACTCCGGAGTATCGATGCCCTGTCTCGAAACTCCCATGACTAGGGACCACTTTTAAGGATGTGCTTTTGGACTACCCAATTCTCACGTATATGATCGCCATCATACTGTTGGTAGTCAAGCAGGATCCTAAGGGCTTTATCAATGTGTAATAGTGAACATGTCACCTAAAACTGTACACGACTGATAAAGACAAACCATGGTAGCATACTATTCTCTATCAACGTGTAATAATGAACTACAGTGTCACTTAAAGCATGTACACGATGATAAAGAAAAACCAGATAGTATACAAACCTCTCGAGTAAGACTGTCCTACCGGTATAGGTCCTCCCTCAATCATTGCAATCACGTGCCTGTGATCCAATAATTGACTCTGAGGGCACTATATCCAAGATTCTTTACAAGTGAACGCCCTCTACTCGTACTGTGATATACGCATCACACGACAATTTGAAAAGGAATTTTAGTGCATATGTTTCCCAGCTAGTTAAATGATTTTACAAGGATGCGTATTATATACGTATTATACACTTCATTATATTATACTTAATTTAAACAATATATTTTGAAACTTACATATTCATCATGACTTGCATTATTTGCTTGATATTGTCGAAGTTCCGATTATTGAGCTTTGCACTCGTTTTCATGCGTACAAGTTGCACTATAATATTTTTAGCCTTTCTGAGATTTCGGAGTCCCGTTGATTTGATTTGATTTACTGAAATGTTTTAGAATTTAGGGGACGTTTGAATTTAAATTCGGGGACCGAATTTATTTAAGAGGGGAAGATTGACATTTCAGAAAATATAAAATAATATTTTTGGAATTTAAATAATAAAATAATAAATTTCACGAATATTATACGAGTATATATTTGAGTTTTCATAGAATGGTATGACTATATACCTATATTTTGGAAAATAATTTGAAATTTAAAATGAATTATGCTTTATGAAAACATTTATATGATTTGGGCATTTTACAAATTAATATATATTATTTACACACAAGTTGAATGTTAAACTTGATTAGTATATTACTAATTATGTATTAAACCAAATCCCTTTTTCTTAACCATGTTTTGAGTGCCATGACACATTTTATTGTGATGTATAGCTTTATGTTTTGTTTTTAAAGAAAGAGAAAAGAAGAGATAAAGGAATATAAAATGAGAGAGGGAGACAAGAAGTGATAAGGTGCATTTAAAGAGGGAGAGGGGGAGGGGGGGAGAGAGAGAGAAGGAGCCATGATCATAACCATGGCTAGTTTTTCTTCACCTCATCCCTTCATCCTCTTTTTCATCTCCTTCTCCTTCACCTCCAACCTCCTCTACTATCATATAACACCCTCCAAATCACCTCAAAACCCCTTTAAACCTTCACAAATATTGTTCACAAGATCATCCTACACATCATGGCGAGATCAAGTTTGAGTTTTAAACACTTTTGGCAAACTAGGAATTTTCTTGAATTGCTTCTATAAGGTAAAGCTCTCACTTCTAGTCAAGTTTTAAGTTTCCTAACCTCAAGTATTAGTTTAGAGTTAAGAGGTTTAGGTTTGGTGAACTTGGAAAATTCTAGGATGAGGATTAGTGGATAAAACTTGTAATAGAGTTTAGTGGAGGTTTAGTAACTGTCTACTGGCTTAATAGTGGTGGTAGCCTTGATTAAAATGTGTTTAGAAGGTTCAAAGACGAACTTAGAAATTTCCGATATTGGTTTTTCTTTGACCTATGATATTCAAATGGAATCTGGGATGACTCTAAAACTCTGAAAATTTATTAGCAGATATAGTGAGATGTGCAGATACATATGAACCCACTCCAGAAACTCAGGCCCAAACCTCCATGTTGAGGTCACCGTTTTATTCATTTTGGCCGCAAATTTCCGCCCAGTTTTGGAGTTAGGGTCTGAAACTTGGTCTGTAGCTCACTCATTAGATAACTAGACCCACCCTATATGAAAAAAGTTTAATTTCACCTTAGGTAGAATCTGGAGTCATTTTACTTGTTTTCTGTCGATATTTTCCGGCTTTTGAAACTTAGTTTTTGATATTTGAGTTTTGACTTGGTCGTTTGATGTTCGTACGTTAATGTCAGGGGTTGTTTTGTTGTTTTAGCATGCGTTGACCATATATTCTAACCTATGCGCCTTTCACTTCTCGTTTCAATTTTGGATATGGGTTTCAATGGAATTCGATTCGGGTTTTCATTAGATTTTGGTTCTGGACTTGATTTGTAGGCACAAGAGCGTGGACTTCCGGGACGACGAAGAAGGGCAAGGCATCCATCGGGATTGACTAGAGCAAGGCATATTAGATGAGTAGATGTTTATATATGGGGGAAGTCGGGCGGATTGCGTATAGCACCCCCGCAACCGTAGTACTGGGACACTAAAGATATAGTATATATAGATATTTTAGATGTGTATACCTAGCTAATAGGGTTCTAGGATACTATAAACAATAGTAGTATACGTGTAGCAAGGTATATCCCTGGTTCTAGTTTTTCTTAGTCCATGAGTTATATGTATATACGCTTAAATATATATATACACACACACACACACACACACAAACATGAAGATAATTACGATATGATATTATGAGATGAGAATATGATTGGATATAATGACACGAGTCGATATGATTTGATATGAGGATACTAGGCGATATATATATGATATGATATGGCATGGCATAATACGATATGACATGAGATGATATGAGATGAGGTGATGTACATGACTATAGATACATAATATTGATTGATAATATCATACGATGGATTATACCGTACGTGATATGATGAGGATGTTGGGTTACGCAAGCGCCCTGGCCATCAATCCATGGCCAAATGCAGAACAAAAATTTTCAAAAACCGGCGCTAACGGAACACTAGTCTACGGATCGACCCATAAGCCCTAGATAACAAAACATGCATAAGGTTAGAGTGATTATACCAAATTGATCCGTGTCCTTCGGTCTTCAACCACCTTCCCAAGCTCCTAGGGGCTTCCATGATCAAGCTTGATCTTCGGTCTCCCTCCATCGAAGATGATCCACATGAGGATTTATGAAACGCTTTCCTACTTCATAACCGAAGTAACTAGGGTATCTAGTTTGCTAAACTAGATAGCCAAGATGATGTAGAGTCTAATGAAGGATTAATTTGTCTCTAAACACGCCAGGTTTCTCAACACATGAGAGGGTTAGCATGGAGGATGAAGAAGAAGCCATGAGAGATGAGAGTGCGAAGCTAAGAAAAATCAAGTGAGAAAAATAGCTAAGTCTTTTGTGAGATATTTGTTGTGAGTATATATCAAGCATGCTAGCAACTAAAGAAAGCAACTCAAGAATAAATATCCTATGTCTCACCACAAATATCTTACAATATAAACAAAAATCCAAGCATGCCACCATGAGTCACCACATGACTCACCACCATGAGTCATCAAGTGTGCATGCTTGAAGTTTAATTCTAAAAACAAAAACTCACTACCTCTACCTCAATAAACATTTAAACCTAATACAAAAATGAAATGGCATCTTCAAAAAGTAATCTTGTAAAGAATTACAAGAATACCCCTCATCCGTATATACATACCCGCATCCGTATTCCGACAGAATACGAATACAATGAGACGAAAATAATCTAACAATATAATACTTGGATCCGGGTTAAACCAGAGCCCACTAGTATTATCCGTCTGAATCATGATCCGTGCACAAGTGCACGTATATGATCAAACCCTGCCATAAAACCATTCGTCCTCTACATCGTCTTGCCCGAAGCAGGGAAACCCTTTGTATGGGACTCTAAAGACTCGTCAATACACTGGCAGTGGGTTTAACTACAAGCACGTCAGTGGCACTAGCTGTACGTAACGGCTACCCAGGTATTGAGCGAAAGGGAGGCTGATGAGTAAACTTATCCTGAAATCCCTACTGAGCCCGATAGTGACAATATCCGTACAGTCCGGTCCTTTCGTCTATGAGTATCATATATTGAGTCTAGGGGGTTGGATAAAGTCGGAGCCCTAATAACGCGAAATCTAGTGTCGGTATGAAACCCATCACCACCTGAGAAACTACCGATCCTGGATCAGTAATTCTCGACTACCTTGGCTAAGGATTTATGGTGATGGCCACCAGTGCACAACGCGACATTAACCCCCAATACCGGGAGAGACGAATCCCTTGACGATCCGCTCACTGCTTCCATGTGGCTCGAGACTGTACCCAACTAAAACCTGTTTGCACGACTCTTTTGAGCTGTGGTAGGCTAGTAATCAAAGCACAATAGGAACTCACACGAGACAAATGACGATCTCAGGTTGATAGACTAACCTGTACACATGTCACCTGGGAACTGCTATCTGACAATAGGTATAACACTAACTAGCATGTACCCGGCGAGTCCGTCCGGTGTGCTCATAACAAATGAGCACCTCTATACATCTTAGGTGAACAAACTGACACCAATGGCTTGTGAGACCGGCCACTGCCCCTCATCGGGGTCTCGATCAGTATACACTAGTCTACTCTGGAGTATCGATGCCCAGTCTCGAAACTCCCATGAGCAGGGACATTTAAGTATGTGCTTATAGACCACCCAGCTCCCACGTATATGATCTGTTAGTGTATGCCGTAGAGGCCATTATTGTATCATACTGGTTTGTATATTACTTAATGGAAGCTTGGGATATTCATAGTTGTATTGACAGTCTTGCTCAAAATGGTAGTATGCTACTTGGTTTGTTTCTACCTCAATATGTGCATGTGTTTCTTTTAGCATATCGCCTATATATATTGGTAGAGCCTTTAGGATCTTTGCTTGATTACCATCGTTGTGATGGCAGTCACATTAGCGGGGGCTGGGTAATCTATAGGCACATCCTTATACAGGTCCCTAATCACAGGACTATCGAGACGGGGCATCGATTCTCCAGAGTAGACTAGTGTATACGCTTCTTATCCCAGCATGGGAGATGGTCTGTCCCACAGCCATAAGTACGTCGTACTGGACAGGACTCGTCGGGGACTGCTAGTGGGTATTATACCTATCGCCGGGTAGCAGTTCCCAGGTGACATGAGTACAGCTTTGTCCGTTGGCTTGAAACTGCTACTTCGCCTTGAGTGTGTTCCCACTGTACTTTGATTACTACCCTACCACGGCTCAAAGGAGTCGTACAAACAGGTAGTAGTTGGGTGCAGTTCCGAAGTACTTGGAGGCAGTTGCGGTTAGATAGGATTCGTCTCTCTCGATATTGGGGGTTGATATTGCACCGTGTTTAGAGAGCCATTACACAAAGTCCCTGGTCAGGGCAAGCGAGATTTACTGGTAGGTATTCCAGTGGTTTCTCAAGGTGTTTTGGTCTACACCCCGGCACAACTTATTGCACTATTAAGGGTCTGACGATTACCGCCCCTTAGGCCCGATATGCGATACTCTTAGACGAACAAACCGGACTATACGGAGATTGTCATATTCAGGCTCGGTTGGAGTTCGGATGGGTTTCCTCATCGGCCTTCTTATCGATAGATACCATGATAGCCATTACATGCAGCTAGTACCGCTTGCGTCTTGTGGTTAAACCCACTGCCTGCGTACTGTTGAGTCTTTAGAGTCCCATACAGAGAGTTTCCCTGCATTAGGCGAAAGATGTAGAGGCCATATGGTTTTACGGTAGGGCTTCGGTCACGTACTTGTACTTGTACGCGTATGATGTTCGGGCGGATAATACTAGTAGGCTTTGGTTTAAGCCTGATCCTAGTATTATATTGATGGATCAGTTTCGTCTCTTTGTATTCATGTTTCTCGGAACACGGATGCGGTTATGTATATACAGATCACACGGGCATTCTTGTAATTACTCAAGATTGTTATAGAAGGTGACACCTCATTAGGGTTTTGACCATTGACTTGATTAAAAAAATTATTTGGTGGAGGAAAATATTTGTTATTTTTTTAAATGATAATTGTGGCATGACTACTTGTTTTGACTACATGACTTGGTTTGACCACTTGACTTGGTTTGACTCTTTGACTTAGATATTTCTTGTGAGATATTTTATGGCACTGGATATTTTGGATGAGATATTTTCTTACCATGCTTGTAGTCATATCAAATGTGCCATCTCATTTTTATCATTATCAAAAACCATTTCCCTTTCCTCAAGTTAACTCTCTTCTTCTTCCTTCCAACTTTCAACCCTTAAGGTCTCATGAGTTGAGTAAACTAGGGTTCCAAGAGACAAATAAATCCATATTCATTCTCTACATCACCTAGGCCATCTAGTTTAGCAAGCTATTTGCTCTAGTTACCTCGGATTTGATATTGGAGCTCGGACTATAGACTCTCGGGTGGATCGTTTTTGACTCGAGGAAGACGACGAGGAAGCTACGATCCGGATCAATCCTTGGAGCCAACGATGACGAGGAGGACAGCGGAGAAGACCCGAAAGACTTTTATAATGAGGTATAACATTATTTCCGAGTAGTTAAACCTCATGTAGTTTGCTACCTAGGGTTTATGGTCGATCCTTGGTTCTAGTCGATGTTGCGAAGGCCGTAAAAATAATTTTATGCAAATTCCGCCTCCCCACGAACATGTGGGGTGCACAAAATTGACTTACAGTGGTATCAGAGCCTCTCATAAACCTTAGATAGCTTGTTACGACGCTAGAAATCCGCCGTTTTTGTCGCGCAAAAACTGCCGACTAAAACAGTTTCCAAAATTGAAGTTTTGAGTTGTTTGCGCACCCCGCGGGCTCACGGTTTGAATCGAGAAGCCACGGGGTGGAGTTTGGGCACCATGGGGAACCCTAGGGGGGACCGAATGGATGGAACCACTCCCCAAGACCACCACAAGGTGTTCTTGGAGGTGGGGACCCGAAACTGCCCCACCATAGGCAGTTTCAGGTCACCCCATAGCCACCTCGTGGTGGCCTCGGGGGTGGGGTACCCCCTCTAGGCCCCCAACTCGAAGTTAATTTCTTTCTCTAACTCTCCACGAAGATTCAGGCGGGTTTCGTGTTTGTTTCGACTTACGGATTGGCTTAAAATGATTGGTTTTGGAACTTTAGCTCACTAGATTTTCAAGCTTTGGAAAATTGGTGTAGTTTGCTAATTGCGTGCGAAATTCTAATGTTGTAGTTACTTTACAAGCTTTATGATGTGTATATGTGTTTGGAAACAGCGACTAATTGCAATACGTCCATTAATCAGGGTTGCACATATCTGTGATGCTGTTATGTTGGTTTGTGTATATGAACTTGTTGGATCATCGTGGACGAATAGCCGAGGATGTGAGATGAGTGTTTTATCTTTCATTTGATGTAAAAATTATAAAGTGATGTAATATTATTTTGCAGGGAACATCCGGGTTGAGATTGTAGCCACCGTTGTATTATTTCTTTTACTGTTTTCTGCTCCTAGGATAGACCCAAGGTCGAGTGCACAAACTACCGGATTCTTGAAGTGCCGAGTGGCCTACTCACTTTGTTGAGGGAGGTTGCTTCACTTCGGGAATTTAGCGGGTAGTTTTCCGTACTCGTAGGGGTCTGGGAGTGGGGTTTTGGTTATTCATCACGACCGTGGAATCCGTCTTTCGTTACAGGCTCAAACGAAACGCGGACTTCCTAGTATATCCGATGTGTTCATCTGTGATCTGGAATGCCTATCATTGCGTCTGACGAATAGATATTATATATATATATATATATAATAGTCGTTGATTATGTTTTGCATCCGCGCTAGTCCAGCCCCCGCTCTGTCGCTAGTTAAGTAACCTAACGGGTGATGATGGGGCCCCGTGGCGAATGCGGACGGCATAAGTGTACGTTGTATTTTTGTTGTTTTCTGCAATGGTAGGTTAATTGATGGGATTGCATTAAATTAATGCAAAGCAAATAAATCAAAGCTAAACCGTTGGAACAATTTTAAAACCACTCGGTTTTTCAAAACAACAAAACTTTTAAAATGCGGAGCTTAAACCACTCCTTTTAAAAGCTATCGGGTTCCATCGATTATATCAAGTTCACTACGTTCACGGTTTCACCAAAACCATTCGTATCCCTCCGTCATTTCATATGAATATTCAATAGTATTCAAGCTATGTTTGTTGGCCTTAGTCAAGGCATAGTGATTGGTAGCTGTTGGGTATTCATATGTTGCATAGATAGATGCGTTGGTTTGGGACAATCGTATTACTTTGTTGGCCTTAGTCAAGGGTATATACGGGTGGGTTCAAATTAACCTGGACAATGATGGGTAGAACTTGACATGTGAGTTATGATTTGTTGGCCTTAGTCAAGGTTATAAGAGCATGGGGTAAAAATCCACATCGGGAGTTTCTAAGGAAATTGAAACTTGCTAGTGCTGCATACCATTTGGAGTGTGATAATATTGGTAGGATTCCTTCAGCATTATCATATAATGATATTTGGATCCCGATCCTACTGTGAGTATATACTACTCCTCGGGAGATTTTTTCACTTAACGATCAATGCTACAAACCAAGTAGGTGTCTAGAAAGGTGTTAGAGGGGCTACGCCTCCAGGGGAAAGAGCTTATTTAATTAAGGAATTTAGCGAAAGCGTCGTAAAACCTCCCTCGAAGTTCTGACACTAGCCTGGCTGAACGGTTAAGCAAGAATTGTACGGTGAGATTAATCCTGACTAATTCTTCTTTTATGGTTTGAGGAAGGATTCGAGGTACAGTGGGAGCCATCCTATTTAGATAAATTAAAAACCAATATAAACTTGCAAGAGCATCATGCTAAAGTTTCTTCTCTTTCTCCTAATTGCAGCGACCATTTGACCATACATAGGTTACAACTAGCTAATAAATTGACTGGGCCAGACTATATTGACTGGCAAGGGTTTGTCCAGATGTCCATTTCCTGTGATAAGCTGGACCACCTCATTACTACTCAAGCCCCTGCCGTCCCAGGTCCAGTTTCCACCGTCACGGATATTGATATCCGTAAGACAAGGGAAAAGGATAGTGCGAATGCCAAGTGCCTCGTGTTGGCCTCAGTAGATGGTGGAAACCATAGGCAGCACGAGAAGATGGAATTAGCTTCCATCTTCCTCCATAACAAAGTTTTATATGAAGAGCAATTTCGTATCGCAAGATATGAGACCTCGAAGGAATTGCATCAAGCGAGGTTGGCTATCGCGTCATCTATAGGGGACAACATCCTTACAATGACTAGCTATATTGATGAGCTCATGCACCTAGAAACCACATTGGAGAACCAGTCAGATGCTGACTTGATTCTACAGTCCCTACCTTCTACTTACACGCTGAAGGAAACCAGGGAGACACCCGCTCTACTTAATGGGGAATCTTCCTCTTCTGGATCCAAGTCGGAAGCCAAGGGTAAGAAGAAGAAGACCTCTACAAAGCCAATAAGCGGTGTCAGTAAGGTAAAAGGAAAGGGAATGGCAAAAGTTTCCGGGCTAACAGCAGGGAACGAGGGATGTTCCTATTGTCACGGGAAAGGGAATTGGAAGAGGGATTGCAGGGCTTTGAAAGCCAGAATACAGGATCCGAAGCATGTTGTGTCTTCAACTTTGGGTGTGCTTGTAATCGAAAACTGCATGTCAATTAACTCTACTTCCTGGGTACTAGATACTGGATCAGGATCTTATATCTATAATTCTTTACAGGCTTTAAGAAACCGTAGAGTTATCAGGGTAGGTGTTATGACTCTCAGGGTTGCTAACGGAATGAGCGTGGACGCTGAATCCGTAGGGGAATATCACCTTGGATTGACAAGTGGGCAGATATTGATTCTACGTAACTATTTGTATATACCTAGTCTAGCTTGTAACATCATATCTGTATCCTTACTTTCTAAGGAAGGATATGATTTTACAATTGTAAGCGATGTGGTCCACTTCCATCTAAATCAAGCTTTGATTGGGTCAGGTACATAAGATAATGGTATATACGTATTAAATCAAGCTCAGGTTTTCTGTGTCCAAAAAACACTTAAAAGAAAGTCTCCGGAATTAAATCAGGCTTTCTTATGGCATTGTAGACTGGGTCACATCAATGAAAGACGGTTAACGAAGTTACATAGAGAGGGATATTTGGATCCGTTCGAATATCAGTCTTATGCAACTTGTCAGTCTTGTCTCATGGGAAAGATGACAAAGACTCCATTCAATGGACACGAAGTAAGAGCGAGCGAGCTCTTGGGACTCATACACAGCGATGTGTGTGGTCCAATGTCTACACATGCGCGAAGTGGTTATTCCTATTTCATTACTTTTACAGATGATTTCTCTAGGTATGGACATGTCTTCTTGATGATGCGTAAATCCGAGGCCTTTGAGAAATTCCGGGAAAATAAGAATGAAGTGGAAAAACAAACAGGCAAAAGTATCAAGACACAGAGATCTGATCGAGGTGGTGAATACTTAAATGCTGAGTTCCTGGATTACTTAAAAGAGAATGGAATTCTTTCTCAGCTTACTCCTCCATACACACCACAACACAATGGTGTATTGGAAAGACGTAACAGAACCCTATTGGATATGGTTCGTTCAATGATGAGTAAGGCTGAGTTGCCATGATCTTTCTGGGGTTATGCACTAGAATCAGCTGCATATCTTTTGAACCAGGTTCCTACTAAGTCAGTGCCTACCATACCATATCAGATGTGGAGTGGGAAGAAACCCTGTCTTAAACACTTTAAGAGATGGGGATGTCCTGCTTTTGTCAAAAAGTAGCATGCGGAAAAGCTCGAGGCATGTTCAGTACAGTGTAAGTTTGTAGGATACCCAAAGATCTCCAAGGGGTATCTTTTCTATTACGCAGAGGAGCAAAAGGTCTTTGTTTCTCATCATGCCCACTTCTTGGAAACTGAATTTTTAGAAAATTAGATAAGTGGGAGCGCAATAGATCTGGAAGAAGTTCTCGAAATACAAGCTATTACTAAAAGCATGGTAGAACCAGAGGTTTCAAAAGAACCGGATGTCCCCGCGCTACTCCACAGAACTAGTAGGCTGTCTCATCCGCCCGAGAGATACTACGGTTTTCTTATAGACGGGGATCGAGAGGATTGCATCATCGACGATGATGAGCCAACTAGCTTCCAACAAGCCATTCAGAGTAGAGACTCTATAAAATGGCTGAATGCAAGGCGGACCGAGATGGAGTCCATGTACACCAACAAAGTATGGACTTTGGACATTGCTCCAGAAGGGGTAAAACCCGTAGGCTACAAATGGATATTCAGAAAGAAGATTGGTGTAGATGGATGTAGGGTTCCTAGGCACACTCATGAGGTTCTACAACTGATCAACCATGCCTAATTCAAAAATTTAGGTGCCGAGAAACCCTATGCTAGATCGTTAACTAGAGGTAAGGCGAAAGTATAAGAAAGTTAACAACTTAACTACAAGTGAAAGGGACTACAACCTTTGTAGATCCAGTCCTCCACTCCTTTAGCTCCGTGATGACGTCCCTCCGCTGCGATCATCGGGATCCCGGACTCTAGCATCGGTTTCATCGGAGATATGATCGGGCTAGGTCGTTGACTTCGGTGCCGAAGATGATCTACGTCGAGGCGACTCTAACTCAAGCTCCATCTTCACTTGGTCATGAACCTTGTGAAGAAAACACCCTATACAACATGGCAAGTGGTAGAGGATGAAGAAATAGGAAGTGGGTTCACTTTGGATTTGGATTTCTCACTTGATTTCATCACTTGGAAATTTTCAAGAAAGGTTTTCTTCACTTGAAGAAGATGAAGAAGAAGAAGGAAAATGAAATCTTGAAAATAATAAATCAAGTGATGCTTATCGTAATGCAACCATGGGTGAAGTAACACATGTAGAGAATAAACTAGGGTTTAGGTGTAATGGTTAGGTTAAGGCATAAAACAAAATGGCTAGACTTTTCAAAACTTCATGAAGCTTCAAGTAAAAACCAAAGAAAGCCACCATTTTCTTTCTTGCCAAAAATGAATAAAATAAATAAATAAGCTAAAACCCTAACCATTAACCTAAACAAGGTTTAAATCATACACACACCCAAGTTTGCATGTATCATCAAACATGATACAAACTAGTGCACAAACATATATCATATATACAATGTGCACAATCTAGAGAGAAAAATAATCTTAAGTGAACAATACTAGTTAATGTAAAGTAATATATCGAATATATAATTATACATTAAATCATTAAATCAACACTTGATTTAATGATCCGGTCATACTGCATATAACCGACTAATATCAAGTGTATCAATATATCGAATCAACATTCGATTCGGTAACTCGGCTATATCTTATATAACCGTCCGATGATACAAATCGCGAGAATAGAATTCAGTATCACATACTGGTATTATTCTCGGTCCCGCACATATCTCATATGTGCTCCTATTTCATTTCGCTTGAGCCAGGAAACCTCTGTGTAGGACTCTAAAGACTCGTCAATACGCTGGCAGTAGGTGGTGATCATATCAATCATCCACAAGCCGCAAGCGGTCTGCTAAATGTAACGGCCACCCGGGTATTGAGCGATCAGAAGATCAACGAGCAAGCCTGCTCACACTCCTGCGAATCCAACCAGTAACACTTACCGTACAGTCCGGTTTGTTCGTCTGATATGTCGCATATCTCGCCTAGGGGTGGTAAACATCAGACCCCAGTAGCTTGATAAGTCATGCCGATGTAAGGTCCATAACAAGCGTGAAACTACTGATAACTCTTACCAGTATATCACTGCAACCCTGGCCAGGGATTTCCAGTTATGGCCAGTCGAGCATAGCGCAACATCAACCCCCAATACCGGGAGAGACGAATCCCCTCCTATCGCTCATTGCCTCCATGTGAATCTGGACAGTACCCAAAAACCACCTGTTTGCACGACTCAGTAGAGCCGTGATAGGGTGGAAATCAAAGCACAGTGGGAGACACACAAGACTCTATGACGATCTCGGGTCAACAGACTAAGCTGTACCAGTTTAACCAGAGAACTGCCATTTGACGTGAGGTATAATACCATCTGGGAGTTCTCGGCGAGTCCGTTCAGTGTACCCAGTCACCACTGAGCACCCGCATACGATCTCTGATGACAAACACCAATGGATATGGGATCATCCATCGCCCATCACATGGGTCGAGAAGATATACGCTAGTCTACTCTGGAATATCGATGCCCCGTCTCGATATTCCCACGACTAGGAACAATGAAGGATGTACTCATTGACTGCCCAGGCCCTACTAGTATGATCTGCATCATAGTCCTGGAAGTCGAGTACAAATCCTAAGGGCTTTATCAACATTTAACAGAGAGACAGAAAGTATACATGTTAAGATAAAGAGCAACCAGATAGAGTACTATCATGTCGAGCAAGAAAGTCCTCCCTATATATATCCCAGCATCCACTACAATATACATCCTATGTACAGTAATGGCCTCTAGGGCATACATATAACTAACAATCTCCCACTTACACTAGGGCCATCTGTAGCAGTGGTTGCAGTATCTCATACTCAACCATCCCTTAATAGTCTCTCTCTGGGAAAATGCCTTTATGAGTGGATCCGCCGTGTTGTCCTCTGAGTCTACTCTCCTAACCTCGATCATCCTGGAGATCAACTATCTCCATGATCAGGTGATGCTGCCTCAGAATATGTCTGGGTCACTGATGGGACCAGGGTTCCTGGGCAAAAGTCACACTTCCATTGTCACACAATGGTAGGAACCTAGTTCATCTCATGAACTAATATACACCCAAACTGCCTCTTTGGCAGTATCTTTGATAGCGATGTCACCAGCCTTCATCATCTAGTTTGCCATGGTATCTAGTTTGGAACTCTTCCAACATACCGTCCCTTCACTTAGGGTAAAGACAATGCCTGCGACTAACATTCAGTCGTCCTTATCACCCTGGAACCTTTCCAGTGATTCTCCCCAGGATCGATTGATACCATCTCACTAAACCTAGTGAGAACCCTAACATCCATTTAGATCTATCTCATAGATCCAAATCCCAGGATTTAGGAGGTATCACCTTTATCCTATTTGGAGAATCCTTGTGATAAGAGGAGATTGACCGTGTGTAGTATAGGAAACTCTTTTCCTATCAAGAGTATGTTGTCCACGTACAATACGAGGATCACTACCATACTCTCTACAACCTTTTTGTATATACAAGGTTCATCTACCATTTTGATGAAGTCAAACTCTTTGACTACCACATCAAAACAGATGTTCCAACTCCGTGATGCCTGCTTTATTCTGTAAAGCAACTTACACACGTTTCCGCTGCTCCCACTGTTTACGAAGCCCTCTGGCTGTGTACTTATAGACGTTTTCTTCTAAATCAGTATTTAGAAAAATAGTCATGACACCCAACCACCATATATCGTAGTCATGGTATGTAGCAATGGCAAGTAGGATTTGGATGGACTTAAGCACAACCACTGGAAAAGGTTTCATCATTATCCACACCTGGTCGATGACGAAAACCTTTAACAAGTCTATCTTTGAAAGTCTCAACTTTTCCATCTACACCAAGTAATCTTCTCAAGATATACTTGCTCCTGATGGGGATTTAACCCTTCAGATATAGCATCCAAAGTCCATACTTTGTTGATGTACATGGATTCCATCTCAGATCTCTAAGCATCCAGCCATTCTTACAGAGTCCTTACTCTCGATGGCCTGCTCGAAACTAGTTGGGCCATCATCTCATGATGTAATCCTCGCTCCCACTGTCATCGAGAAACCGAAGTATCTCTCAGGCGGATGAGGAACCCTTCCAGATCGGCGGAGAGGCTGAGGTTTTTCGGAGACTATCGAATCCCTTGGTTCTGTCAAATCATCAGGTGCAGTTTGTATAGCTGGAACCTTTCCAGTTCTACAGAACTGACCTTGCCTTGATCTTGTCTAGATTTTGCTTTTGACATGGGCCGGACAATCCCAAATCTTAACTTACTTAAGAGATAGACTCTTCCCATACCATATCTCATATAGAGTGGTAGGCACTGATTTGATTCGAATCCAATTCAATAGATATGCAGCTTCTCAAGTGCATAACCCCTTAAAAGAAACAGGTAACTCAGTAATACTCATCATAGAGCACATCATATCTAATATTATGCGATTGCTCCGCCCCGATTTACCAACGTGCTATGGTGTATACGGAGGAGTAATTCTGGGAGAGAATCTCATTCTCCTTTAGAATAGTCCAAGAATTGCGTGCACAAGTATTCTCCTCCTTGATCTTATCAAAGGACATAATACTTATACCCGGTTTTTGGTTCTCTACTTCTAACTTATATTCTGTGAATATCTCAAAAGGTTCGGACTTGTGTTTCAATAGGAATATATGACTGAATCTTGAGAGATTATCAGAGAATGTAATGAAGTATAAAGAACCGGTCCTGGCATGTGTAGACAGGGGACCTTGCATACATCATCATGTATCAGTCCCAAGAGTTTACTAACTCTTTCTCTATTTTCAGTAAACAGAGCTATGGTCATCTTATCTTTGTGACATGACTGGCAAGTTTCACAAGATGTAAATTCAAACCGATTTAAATATGCATCTAAAATGTAAATTGAGCTAGTCGGGTCACATTGATATGACCTAGTCTACATTACCTCAAGAAGGAATCGTTCATTTCTGAACTCTTCTTCTTGTGTGTGTTCTGTATACTAGGAACTGTAGTTTGATTTAGAATGTCAATGCTTTTAGATAACGTGCCTGAACCGATCAACTTTTGAAATAGGAAATGTTTAAAACATTATCCAACAATACAAAATTATATCATTCTTTAATAAATAAAGAGATTGATATGATTTTGTATATCAGGTACGGTATCTAATAGCATTTGTTCAGAATCAATGTACTGGTAATACAGGGTGACAGTGACCAACAGACTTGGCTGCAACACTTGCACCGTTTTCTATCTCATGAAACTTATCACCCGTTCTCAGTTCTCTACCTTTCTGTAGCCCATGTAACGGATTACATTTGCGGGATCCTTATCCGGTATCTAATACCCAGGACGTAGAGGATACTGAGAAACAGATCTTTTTAATGAACACACCCGAAGAAGATACATCTCATGCACTTTCTTCGTTTGAGCGGCATGGGAATCCTGGTATTCCCCTATTTCCTGCTCGGTCTTATAACAATTATAAGTTGGAGCGGGACCAACGTTCCCCAGCTCAGTATAACAAGCGGGTTCGGTCAATACATCCATATTATTATCTTGATTAAGGCGTGATATGGTCGCTACCTGGAGAGAGAGAGAAGAAAACACTCTGCGTGCGCTCTTGCAAGATTAGATTGGAGATTTATTTTATCTAATCAGGATGGCTCCCACTGTTTTTATCAAATCTTCCTTCAAACCTTAAAAGGAAATACTAGCCGGGATTAATTACACTCTACAAGTTCGCCAATCTTTCAGCTAGGCCAGTGTCGGTACTTTGAGGGAGGTTCCCCGTGCTTTCGCACGGACCTAATTTCAATAAACTTCATTTTCCCAGAGGCGTAACCCCGTTGACACCTTTCTAGACACCTACTTGATCGGCTAATTGCAAAATGCAAAACTCTCCTAGGAGTAATAATTACTCGCAGTGGGTATCGGGATCCAACTATCATATAGAAGGTATGCAATATCATTGCAAATTTCAACACTTGAAACTCCCGATAAAGGTTTTTACCCCTAGCACTTATGACCTTGGCTAAGGTCAACAAATCATAAGCACTAGTCAAGTTCTACCCGTCATTTCGTGATTAATTAGACCCACCCGTATGACCCTTGGCTAAGGTCAACAAAGCCACATGACTGTCTAACTAATCGCATCATATGCTGTGTAGGAAGACATCACTTAGCTACCGTACACTACGCCTCGGCTATGGTCGACAAACGTAGCACGAATACTAAGTACTCTACTTCTTAAAATGACGGAGGGTTGCGAATGGTTTTTAATAAAACCTTTAACGCTTTGAACTTGATCTCGTTGCGGAATCAATTGGTTTTTAAATGGAATGTTTTTTAGGCTTTTCTAGTTTTGCTAAAGGGGTCACTCCCGGTGAAGGGATCGTCGGCCCTTTCCTCATCGAATAAGGTGCAGGATATATCATATATACCGCTGTGGAAAGCAAAAACTATAGAAGCAATCAAAAGACAAACCGAGGGTTGTAGCATCTGCCAATTACTGCTAAAGGGGTCACTCCCGGTGAAGGGATCTCGGCCCTTTTCTCATCGAATAAGGTGCTGGATGTTCTACAAGGAACACCACTATGCAAAGCAATAACTAGAGCTACCTAATTTTTGAAATTCGATTCCACAACATCTTTTAGGTTTATTTTCTTTCATTAATCTCATTAATGAATGTCCCATCATTTAAGTCCACCTAAACTTCACAGATAAATATAACGTACGCTTATGCCATCCGCATTCGCCTCGATGCCCCGTCTGCACCGTTAGGTTAGGTAACTAACGCCAGAGCGAGGCAGGGCTAGCGCGGGTGTAAAACATAAGCAACGTCTATATAATATATCATATATACTATATACAATATTCATCTGAACAAATCACATGATCACATCACAGATAACGTAGCAGAAAATATAATATGAAATATTGGATATACTAGGACGTCCGTGTTTTATTTTGAGCCTGTATAAAATACGGATTCCACGGTCGTGATGAATAGCCAATCCCACACCCCTAGACCCTTACGAGAGTGGCAAGCAACCCTACCAATTCTAGACTTAGGAGACCCGAACTCGACTCCTCGAAATGGTCTCCCACTGGACCCTAGAACCCGGTTACTTGTGCTCCCCTCCTTGGGTCTATCCTAATGCGGAAAAGTAAATAACATACATCAACGGTGACATCTTCCGCAACCTGGAAGTTCCCCAATAAAAGAATATTACATACAAGTTTTTTACATGAATGAAAATGAAAAACTCACATAAAAACCCCCGGCTATTCAAACACGACGATCCAATATAACATATCCAGCAACACATAACATCACATGTAATCAACGTAAGTAAATATGCCCATCCCAATTGTCGTTGACATATAGCAACGAAACCGGCGATATCACATATTACACTTACGGTCACAGAAAAGAAAGTGTAAAACTACAACAGTTGGAATCCGCGACCTCTTTAGAGATCGCATGCCTAACCAAATGAATTCCTTAGACATCGCATGCCTAACAATTATAAATCCCGCATTTCAGTCTCAAAATCGAAAACTATTTTCAATATCAAGTCGGGCAATTCAACAGGATTCCCGACATCCTGAACGAATGCTCGTCGCAAACTTTAGTAGACGGCCGCACCCCCGTGTTAGTTGTATGTATGCCCTAGAGGCCAGTATTGTACAGATGATGTATATTATATTGGATGCTTGGACATATATAGAGATGACTTTTTTGCTCGATATGATAGTATGCTATCTGGTTGCTCTTTATCTTAACATGTACACTTGTCTCTTTAAACTGTCTTACAGTTACATGTTGATAAAGCCCTTAGGATGTGTACTTGACTACCTGGACTATGATGCAAATCATACTATTGGGGACATGGTAGTCGATAAGTACATCCTTCAAGGTCCCTAGTCGTGGGTGTATCGAGACAGGGCATCGATATACCAGTGTAGACTAGCGTATACGCTTCTCGACCCATGAGATGGGCGATGGATGATCCCATATCCATTGATGTTTGACATCAGAGATGGTTTATACAGGTGCTCAGTGGAGACTGGGTACACTGGACGGACTCGCCGAGAACTCCCAGATGGTATTATACCTCACGTCAGATGGCAGTTCTCAGGTGACACTTGTACAGGTTAGTCTGTAGACCCGAGATCGTCATAGAGTCTTGTGTGATTCCCACTGTGCTTTGATCTCCACCTTACCACGTCCATGAGGGCGTGCAAAACGGTGGTCTTTGGGTACAGTCCCGAGTCACATGGAGGCAATGAGCGATAGGAGGGGTTTCGTCTCTCCCGGTATTGGGGATTGATGTTGCGCTGTGCTCGATTGGCCGTAACAGGGAAGTCCCTGGCCAGGGCTGATCAGAGATTTGCTGGTAAGTGTTACCAGTAGTTTCTCGACCCGTTATGAGCCTCACATCGGCACGACTTATCGGTTATTGGGGTCTGACGTATACCACCCCTAGACTTGATATGCGACATATCAGACGAACAGACCGGACTGTACGGTAAGTGTTACTGGTTGGATTCACAGGAGTGTGAGCAGGCTAGCTCGTCGATCTTCTGATCGCTCAATACCCGGGTGGCCGTTACGTTTAGCAGACCGCTTGCGGCTTGTGGGTGCTTGATATGATCATCATCTGCTACCGGCGTATTGACGAGTCTTTAGAGTCCTACACAGAGGTTTCCTGGCTCAAGCGAAACGAAATAGAAGCGCATATGAGATATGTGCAGGAGCGAGAATAATGTGTGTATGTGATACCGTATTTCATTCTCGCGATGAATGTGTCGATTGGTTATATGCGATATAACCTAGATATCGAATCAAGGATTGATTCGATAAGCCGATACATAGGATACTAGTCGGTTATATGCGATATGACCGGATCGTTAAATCAAGTGTTGATTTAATGATTTAATGTATAATTATATATTTGATATATTACTTTGCATTAACTAGTATTGGTTCATTTTAAAAGGATTTTCTCACTTGATGCACATTGTATATGTGATATATTTTTGTGCACTTGTTTGTATCATGTTTGATGATACTTCCTCACTTAGGTTTGTGTAAAGATTAAACCATGGTTACATGTATAATGGTTAGGGTTTTGATTATTTACTTAGTTATTTATTTATTTATTCATTTTGGATATTGTTAAGAATGGTGGCTTATTTTTTTTCTATGTGGAAGCTTCTTGAAGCTTTGACAAA
This sequence comes from Agapanthus africanus, assembly GCA_030015575.1. NCBI lineage: Eukaryota > Viridiplantae > Streptophyta > Magnoliopsida > Asparagales > Amaryllidaceae > Agapanthus > Agapanthus africanus. The sequence goes on along the minus strand of JASDDO010000024.1, from coordinate 511,985,381 downwards.
GTCCACCACCCTTATCTCATCCTTAACCCTAACCATTCCTACTAACCTTAGTTTAATCTCTACACTTGACCATGGTCAAGATATGATAAGTATTCATATTAGTTTCATTTTTAAATGAGACTTATCATATTCTTTCTTCTTCTTGATCATCTTCTTCTTCAAGAAAAGCTTAAGGTCCATCAATGGCAACTTGAGCTAAAGTGAGAGAAATCCAATTCTAAAGTGAACCCACCTCCTATTTCTTCACCCTCTACCTCTTGCCAAGTTGTTTTGGGTGTTTTCTTCACAAGTTTCACAACTTGGTGAAGTTGGATCTTGAACTTGTGAAACCTCGATGTAGATCATCTTCGGCACGAAGCCGACGACCTAGTCTGCCCAATTCTCCAATGAAGCCGACGTTTGAGTTCGGGATTCGAGATGGACAGCGAGAGGACGCCTACGTTGAGCTAAGGAAGTGGAGAACCGGATCTACAAAGGTTGTAGCCTCTCTCCTTTAGTTAAGATGTTAACTAGTTTCGTTTATCGCCTAAATTTCTAGTTAACGATCCGTATTAGGGTTTCTCGGCACCCGTAAAATTTGAAATTGGCATGGTTGATGCCTTGTGAGACCTCTTGAGAGTGCCTAGGAACCCTACAGTGGTATCAGAGCCTAGCTAGAGCCTTAGGCGAAGTGTAGACGACGTTTGAAGTCCGATCGAACCAAAACCCTAACCCGAAAACGGCTCTCTGTACATTTTTTAAAAAATGGGTTTTTTTCAAATTAAAAATATGCAGAAAACTCAGCAGGGAATTATAAGAATTACGGCGCAAAATTTATTTCATGATCCCTCACATGCGCAGCGGAACCGCGGCATAAGCCTAGCTTATGCGGCTGTTCCGCGGCTAAAGTATGACGTCAGCCCTACCAATTTGCACAGTAATTCCTATTTAACAGTGCTGAGTTCTCTGGGTATTTTGAAATTTTATTCAAGAGTTGAATTTTCTGGGGTTGTTTTGGGGATTCGATGTTTCGATCGGAGTATCAGATTTTGTCTTTGTGGCTTTCCGGATAATTTTTAGAATATGTTAAAAAGTTCGACCGGATATAAATACCCAATTTTTCCCCTGTCGGGAAATTTCCAAGAGTTGGATTTTTCCATGGTTTAACGACGTTCTAAGTAGTGCAAGTAGCGCAATGGACCCTCTAGAAGACAACAAACCTTAACTCGATTATATGACCGTCTTGAACTGCCCTTTGAACCTTCGGATTTGGGGCAGTACGGTGTGCCACATGTGAGGCGTTGGCTTGACCCTTCTACGGTTGGACCGTTGCTACTGAGGCACGAACTGAATGTTGTTAGACTTATTTCATGTGTTGAGCTGTATCGGGAAAACTTGGGTGTTCGACTGTTCGATCGGAAAGTTTAACATTTTCAGTTTATCTGGAATGTGATACAATAATTGGAATTCACAAACAGTTATGAGATAACTGAATGAATGTTATAAATCTAGCGGTTTAGTTTCACTTGATATTGAAAAGAGTTTTCGATAATGAGACTAAAATGCGGGGTTTATAACTGTTAGGCATGTGATGTCTAAGTATTTCATTTGATTAGGCATGTGATGTCTAAAGAGGTTGCGGATTCCAACTGTTGTAGTTTTACACTTTCTTTTCTGTGACCGTAAGTGTAATATGTGATATCGCCGGTTTCGTTGCTATATGTCAACGACAATTGGGGTATGCATACTTACTTACGTTGATGACATGTGATGTTATGTGTTGCTGGATATGTTATATTGGATTGTCGTGTTTGAATAGCCGGGGGTTTTTATGTGAGATGAGTGTTTTTCATTTTCATTCATGTAAAAACTTGTATGTAATATTCTTTTATTTGGGGCACTTCCAGGTTGCGGAAGTTGTCATCTTTTGTATATTGTTTACTTTTCCGCATTAGGATAGACCTAAGGAGGGGAGCACAAGTAACCGGGTTCTGGGGTCCAGTAGGAGACCAACTCGAGGAGTCGAGTCCGGGTCTCCTAACCCTAGAATTGGCAGGGTTGCTTGCCGCTCTCGTAGGGGTCTAGGGGTGTGGGATTGGCTATTCATCACGACCGTGGAATCCGTGTTTTATACTGGCTCGTATTGAAAACACGGACGTCCTAGTATATCCAATGTTTCATTTGTTCCTTCTGCTGCGTTATCTGTGATGTGATCATGTGATGTTCTGTGATAGATACTTTATATAGTATATATGATATATTATATAGACGTTACTTATGTTTTGCACCCGCACTAGCCCTGCCCTGCTCTGTCGTTAGTTACCTAACGTAACGGTGCACGAGGGGACATCGAGGCGAATGCGGATGGCATAAGTGTACGTCGTATTTATCTGTGATGTTTAGGTATTTAAATGATGGGACTTCATTAATGTGATTAATGAAAGAAAAGAAACCTAAGATGTTGTAGAATCAAATTTTAAATAAAACAGGTAGCTACTGTTCTTGCTTTGCACAGCGGTATATGTGATATATCCTGCACCTTATTCGATGAGGAAAGGACCGAGATCCCTTCACCGGGAGTGACTCCTTTAGCAATAACTGGCAGATGCTACACACTCGGGTTGTTTTTGATAGCTTCTATAGTTTCTGCTTTGCACAGCGATATATATGATATATCCCGCACCTCATTCGACGAGGAAAGGGCCGACGATCCCTTCACCGGGAGTGACCCCTTTAGCAAAACTAGAAAAGCCTCAAAATCATTCCATTTCAAAACTTCATTTGATTCTACAACGATATCAAGTTCATTACGAAATAGGTTTTCAGAAAAACCTGACGTAGCCCTCCGTCATTTCAGATAAGTACTAGTTAGTATTCGTGCTACGTTTGTTGACTATGTTAAGGCGTAGTGTGCGGTAGCTAATTAGTGCTTATCTGTATAAGCATATGATGCGATTGGATTAGGGTAGTCGTGCGACTTTGTTGACTATGTTAAGGGTCGTGCGGGTGGGTTTAATTCAATCGGGAAATGACGGGTTGAACTTGACTAGCACTTATGATTTGTTGACTATGTTAAGGTCATATAGCTGCTAGGGGCAAAATATCATCGGGAATTTCAAGTGTTGAAATTTGCAATGAGATTGCATACCTTCTATGAGATAGTTGGATCCCGATACCCACTGTGAGTAAGAGTTACTCCTGGGAGAGTTTTACACATTACAATTAGCCGATCAAGTAGGTGTCTAGAAAGGTGTTAACGAGGTTACGCCTCTGGGAAAACGAGGTTTACAGTAATTAGGTTCGTGCGAAAGCATGGGGGACCTCCCTCAAAGTACCGACACTGGCCTGGCTGAAAGATTGGCGAACTTGTAGTGTGTAATTAATCCCGGCTAGTCTTTCCTTTTAGGGTTTGAAGGAAGATTTGATAAAAACAGTGGGAGCCATCCTGATTAGATAAGATAATAACCAATCTGATCTTGCACGAGCTTACGCTAAAGTGTTTTCTTCTCTCTCTCTCCAGGTAGCGACCATTTCATGCCTTAATAAAGATAATAATATGGATGTATTGACCGAACCCGCATGTTATACTGTACTGGGGAACGTTGGTTCCGTTCTTACCTATAAGAGTTATAGGACCGAACAAGATATAGGGGAATACCAGGATTCCCATGCCACCCAAAAGAAGAAAGTACATGTTGATGCATTTTCTTCGGGTGTGTTCGTTACAGAGAACTGTTTCTCCATTTGCTCCACGTCCTGGGTATTAGATACCGGGTCAGGATCCCATATATGTAATCAGTTACATGGGCTTAGGAAAGGTAGAGAACTTGGAGAAGGTGATAAAGACATTAGAGTTGGAAATGGTGCAATTGTTGCAGCTAAGACTGTCGGGGAATATCACCTTGTATTACCAACTGGTAATACATTGGTTCTGAACGAATGCTATTATATGCCGAACCTGATATGCAACATTATATCGGTTTCTTTGCTAAGTAAAGAAGGATATAATTTTGTATTACAGGACAATGTTATGAAAATTTTCCGTAACCAAAACTTGGTTGGATCAGGCACGTTGTGCAATGGCATTTATGTTCTAAACCAATCAACAGTTCTGAGCATAACAAACACACACAAGAGGAAGAGTTCAGAACTGAACGATTCCTTCTTGTGGCATTGTAGACTGGGTCACATCAATACGACGCGACTGGCTAAGTTGCATAAGGATGGATATTTGAAACCTTTCAAATTTTCATCTTATGACACTTGCCAGTCATGTCTCAAAGGCAAGATGACCAAAACTCCGTTTACGGGACACGGAGAAAGAGTTACCGAACTCTTGGGACTGATACATAGTGATGTATGCGGTCCCATGTCTACACATGCCAGGGATGGTTCTTCATACTTCATTACATTCACTGACGATCTCTCTAGGTTCGGGTATGTGTTCCTGATGAAACACAAATCAGAAGCTTTTGAGAAATTTAGAGAATATAAACAAGAAGTCGAGAACCAAACCGGAAAAAGTATTAAAATCCTTCGATCTGATCGAGGAGGTGAATACTTGAGCAATGAATTCCTGGACTTCCTAAAAGAGAATGGGATTCTCTCTCAGCTGACTCCTCCATATACACCACAACACAACGGTGTATCAGAACGGAGGAACCGCACCCTATTAGATATGGTGCGCTCTATGATGAGCACAGCTGAGTTACCTATTTCCTTCTGGGGATATGCGCTGGAGACGGCTGCATACCTATTGAATCAAGTTCCATCTAAATCTGTACCTACCACACCATATGAGATATGGAGTGGGAAGAGACCATATTTTAAACGAGTTAAGATATGGGGTTGTCCGGCCTATGTCAAAAGGCAAAATCCAGACAAACTCGAGGCACGGTCAGTTCTCTGCAAGTTTGTGGGATATCCTAAGAATTCACAAGGATATTTTTTCTACCATGCTGAAGAACAAAAGGTGTTTGTTTCTCAATATGCCACCTTTTTAGAAAATGAATTTCTTGAAAAAGAAATTAGTGGCGAAATGGTAGAGCTGGAAGAAGTTCCAGATACACAAACCGTAACTGAAGATTTAGTGGAACCAGAAGATTCAGTAGCTCCCAATGAACCTCAGCCTCTCCGCCGATCTAGTAGGGTTCCTCGCCAACCTGAGAGATACTACGGTTTTCTCAAGGATGGAGGGAGCGAGGATTGCATCATGGAGGATGATGACCCAACTAGCTTCGAGCAGGCCATCACGAGTAGGGACTCAGTGAAATGCCTGGATGCTATGCGGTCCGAGATGGAATCCATGTACACCAACAAAGTATGGACTTTGGAAGTTGCTCCTGAAGGGGTAAAACCCATTGGGAGCAAGTGGATCTTCAAGAAAAAACTTGGTGTAGATGGGAAAGTGGAGACTTTCAAAGCTAGACTTGTAGCAAAGGGTTTTCGTCAAAGACCAGGTGTGGACTATGACGAGACTTTTTCTCCAGTAGCTATGCTTAAATCCATCCGGATCATGCTTGCCATCGCTGCATATCATGATTACGAAATCTGGCAAATGGATGTTAAGACCGCCTTTCTAAACGGTGATTTAGAAGAGTGCGTGTACATGACTCAGACAGAGGGCTTCGTAGACAGTGGGAGCAGCGGCAAGGTGTGCAAGCTGCTTAAATCCATTTATGGATTAAAGCAAGCATCGCGGAGTTGGAACATCTGCTTTGATGTCGTTATCAAAGAGTTTGATTTCGTCAAAAACCCAGATGAACCTTGTATTTACAAGAAGGTGGCAGGGAGTAAGGTTGTCTTCCTCGTATTGTACGTAGACGACATACTCTTGATAGGAAATGATATTCCTATGCTGCAATCGGTCAAGCTCTTCTTATCACAAAGATTCTCGATGAAAGATCTTGGTGATGCCTCCTGCATATTGGGGATCAGGATCTATAGAGATAGATCCAAACGGATACTAGGATTGTCCCAATCCAGGTACATTGACACCATACTAAAGAGGTTTAGTATGGAAGAATCCAAGCGTACGAACTTGCCCACGATCTCTGGAGTCGCTCTCTCCAAAGAGATGTCTCCCAAGACTGATTTGGAGAGAGCTCGCATGCAAGGGATACCCTATGCTTCGGCTGTAGGCTCTATCATGTATGCGATGCTATGTACCAGACCCGATGTAGCATACTCACTAAGTGTAGTGAGCAGGTATCAAGCTGATCCTGGAGAGAGTCACTGGACAGCTGTGAAGAGCATTCTCAAGTACTTGCGAAGGACTAAAGAGATGCTCTTGGTGTATGGTAACGGAGAACTCCAAGTGGAGTCCTTTACCGATTCGAGCTTCCAGAGTGATAAGGACGACTCTAAGTCGCAGTCGGGCTTTGTCTTTACCCTTTACGGAGGGGCGGTTAGCTGGAAGAGTTCCAAGCAGGAAACCGTGGCAGACTCGACGATGGAGGCTGAATACATCGCTGCCAACGATGCTGCCAAAGAGGCTGTCTGGATCAAGAAGTTCATTACTGAACTTGGAGTGGTTCCATCCATTGAGCATCCAATACCTTTGTATTGCGATAACAATGGAGCGGTGGCTTTGGCCAAGGAACCCAGGTCCCATCAGCGATCCAGGCATATTCTGAGGCGGTATCACCTGATCCGGGAGATATTTGATCGCCGGGAGATCGAGGTCAGGAGAGTTGACACGAAGAACAACACGGCGGATCCACTCATGAAGGCCATTCCCCAGATACAGTTTGAGAGACTCTTCGGGATGCTCGGTATGCGATACTACAGCAGCTGGACCTAGTGCAAGTGGGAGATTGTTAGTTGTATGTATGCCCTAGAGGCCGGTATTGTACAGATGATGTATATTATATTGGATGCTTGGACATATATAGAGATGACTTTCTTGCTCGATATGATAGTATGCTATCTGGTTGCTCTTTATCTTAACATGTACACTTGTCTCTTTAAACTGTCTTATAGTTACATGTTGATAAAGCCCTTAGGATGTGTACTTGACTACCTGGACTATGATGCAGATCATACTAGTGGGGACATGGTAGTCGATAAGTACATCCTTCAAGGTCCCTAGTCATGGGTGTATCGAGACAGGGCATCGATATACCAGTGTAGACTAGCGTATACGCTTCTCGACCGATGAGATGGGCGATGGATGATCCCATATCCATTGATGTTTGACATCAGAGATGGTATACGGGTGCTCAGTGGAGACTGGGTACACTGGACGGACTCGCCGAGAACTCCCAGATGGTATTATACCTCACGTCAGATGGCAGTTCTCAGGTGACACTTGTACAGGTTAGTCTGTAGACCCGAGATCGTCATAGAGTCTTGTGTGATTCCCACTGTGCTTTGATCTCCACCTTACCATGTCCATGAGGGCGTGCAAAACGGTGGTCTTTGGGTACAGTACCGAGTCACATGGAGGCAATGAGCGATAAGAGGGGTTTCGTCTCTCCCGGTATTGGGGGTTGATGTTGCGCTGTGCTCGATTGGCCGTAACAGGGAAGTCCCTGGCCAGGGCTGATCAGAGATTTGCTGGTAAGTGTTACCAGTAGTTTCTCGACCCGTTATGAGCTTCACATCGGCACGACTTATCGGTTATTAGGGTCTGACGTATACCACCCCTAGACTTGATATGCGACATATCAGACGAACAGACCGGACTGTACAGTAAGTGTTACTGGTTGGATTCACAGGAGTGTGAGCGGGCTAGCTCGTCGATCTTCTGATCGCTCAATACCCGGGTGGCCGTTACGTTTAGCAGACCGCTTGCGGCTTGTGGGTGCTTGATATGATCATCATCTGCTACCGGCGTATTGACGAGTCTTTAGAGTCCTATACAGAGGTTTCCTGGCTCAAGCGAAACGAAATAGGAGCGCATATGAGATATGTGCAGGAGCGAGAATAATGTGTGTATGTGATACCGTATTTCATTCTCGCGATGAATGTGTCGATTGGTTATATGCGATATAACCTAGATATCGAATCAAGGATTGATTCGATAAGCCGATACATAGGATACTAGTCGGTTATATGCGATATGACCGGATCGTTAAATCAAGTGTTGATTTAATGATTTAATGTATAATTATATATTTGATATATTACTTTGAATTAACTAGTATTGGTTGATTTTAAAAGGATTTTCTCACTTGATGCACATTGTATATGTGATATATTTTTGTGCACTTGTTTGTATCATGTTTGATGATACTTCCTCACTTGGGTTTGTGTAAAGATTAAACCATGGTTACATGTATAATGGTTAGGGTTTTGATTATTTACTTAGTTATTTATTTATTTATTCATTTTGGATATTGTTAAGAATGGTGGCTTATTTTGTTTCTATGTTGAAGCTTCTTGAAGCTTTGACAAAGTCCACCATCCTTATCTCTCCTTAACCCTAACCATTCCTACTAACCTTAGTTTAATCTCTACACTTGACCATGGTCAAGATATGATAAGTATTCATATTAGTTTCATTTTTAAATGAGACTTATCATATTCTTTGTTCTTCTTGATCATCTTCTTCTTCAAGAAAAGCTTAAGGTCCATCAATGGCAACTTGAGCTAAAGTGAGAGAAATCCAATTCTAAAGTGAACCCACCTCCTATTTCTTCACCCTCTACCTCTTGCCAAGTTGTTTTGGGTGTTTTCTTCATAAGTTTCACAACTTGGTGAAGTCGGAGCTTGAACTTGTGAAAACTCGACGTAGATCATCTTCGGCACGAAGCCGACGACCTAGTCCGCCCAATTCTCCGATGAAGCCAACGTTTGAGTTCGGGATTCGAGATGGACAGCGAGAGGACGCCTACGTGGAGCTAAGGAAGTGGAGAACCGGATCTACAAAGGTTGTAGCCTCTCTCCTTTAGTTAAGATGTTAACTAGTTTCGTTTATCGCCTAAATTTCTAGTTAACGATCCGTATTAGGGTTTCTCGGCACCCGTAAAATTTGAAATTGGCATGGTTGATGCCTTATGAGACCTCTTGAGAGTGCCTAGGAACCCTACAGCCCGGATGCCGTCGACGAAGTGCACCAAGGCGGAACACCGCTGCCGCGAGCACCCGAACGGATGCTTTCGGCGACGGGGTTCTCCTACAGTCACTTGGTCGGGGCTATGGGGTGTAGCTGTCTATTAAGTTTACCCGGCGAGTATCCACGTACGCTACGTGATTGCGACGGACTTTTGATCACATCAAAATTCCGTGGCAATCGATCAAGTGAGACTAGACTGCTAGATTTATAATATTCAAATCAGTTATCTCATAACTACTTGTGGATTCCAAATATTGTATCACATTCCTGATAAATAGAAAATGTTAAACTTTCCGATCGAACTATCAAACACCCAAGTTTTCCCGAAACAGCTCAACACTTGAAATAAGTTTAAAAACATCCATTTCATGCCACAGTACCAACGGTCCATCCGTAGAAGGGTCAAGCCAACGCCTCATATGTGGTACGCCGTACTGCCCCAAACCCTAAGGTTCAAAGGGCAGTTCAAGACGATCACATAATCGAGTTAAGCTTTGTTGTCTTCTAGAGGGTCCATCGCGTTACTTGCACTACTTGGAACGTTCTTAAACCACGGAAAAATCCAACACTTGGAAATTTCCCGGCAGGGAAAAAATTGGGTATTTATATCTGGTCGAACCTTTTAACATGTTCTAAATTTACCCGAAAAACACATAGACAAAGTTAAACAATCCGATCGAAATATCGAGTCCCCAAAACAACCCAGAAAACTCAACTGTTGAGTGTAGATTAAAAATTCCCAGAAGACAGAGGAAACAGATACGGGCATTACTGTATAAAAATGAATCCATAACAATTACCTACGGCCGTGGAACTGCTGCCAAAAGCGGGGTAAGGCCGCGGTTCCGCGGCGCTACAGTAGAGTTAGGGCTTCGTTTTGTACAGTGTTCCTTATAATTACCTGCTCTATTTTCTGAGCATTTTTAATTCACAAAAATACACTGTTTTGAAAAAAGTACAGAGAAGGGTTTTGTTTAGGGTTTCGGGGTTCGATCGGGTTTCTAACTTCGTCTACGCATCGCCTAAAGCTCTAGCTAGGCTCTGATACCACTGTAAGTTTCCTAGGCACACTCATGAGGTTCTACAACTGATCAACCATGCCCAATTCAAAAATTTAGGTGCCGAGAAACCCTTTGCTAGATCGTTAACTAGAGGTAAGGCGAAAGTATAAGCAAGTTAACAACTTAACTACAAGTGAAAGGGACTACAACCTTTGTAGATCCGGTCCTCCACTCCTTTAGCTCCGTGATGACGTCCCTCCGCTGTGATCATCGGGATCCCGGACTCTAGCGTCGGTTTCATCGGAGAAATGATCGGGCTAGATCGTTGACTTCGGTGCCGAAGATGATCTACGTCGAGGCGACTCTAACTCAAGCTCCATCTTCACTTGGTCATGAACCTTGTGAAGAAAACACCCTATACAACATGGCAAGTGGTAGAGGATGAAGAAATAGGAAGTGGGTTCACTTTGGATTTGGATTTCTCACTTGATTTCATAACTTGGAAATTTTCAAGAAAGGTTTTCTTCACATGAAGAAGAAGAAGAAGGAAAATGAAATCTTGAAAATAATAAATCAAGTGATGCTTATCATAATGCAACCATGGGTGAAGTAACACATGTAGAGAATAAACTAGGGTTTAGGTGTAATGGTTAGGTTAAGGCATAAAACAAAATGGCTAGACTTTTCAAAGCTTCAAGTAAAAACCAAAGAAAGCCACCATTTTATTTCTTGCCAAAAATGAATAAAATAAATAAATAAGCTAAAACCCTAACCATTAACCTAAACATGGTTTAAATCATACACACACCCAAGTTTGCATGTATCATCAAACATGATACAAACTAGTGCACAAACATATATCATATATACAATGTGCACAATCTAGTGAGAAAAATAATCTTAAGTGAACAATACTAGTTAATGTAAAGTAATATATCGAATATATAATTATACATTAAATCATTAAATCAACACTTGATTTATTGATCTGGTCATACTGCATATAACCGACTAATATCAAGTGTATCAATATATCGAATCAACATTCGATTTGGTAACCCAGCTATATCTTATATAACCGTCCGATGATACAAATCACGAGAATAGAATTCAGTATCACATACTGGTATTATTCTCGGTCCCGCACATATCTCATATGCGCTCCTATTTCGTTTCGCTTGAGCCAGGAAACCTCTGTGTAGGACTCTAAAGACTCGTCAATACGCCGGCAGTAGGTGGTGATCATATCAATCACCCACAAGCCGCAAGCGGTCTGCTAAACGTAACGGCCACCCGGGTATTGAGCAATCAGAAGATCAACGAGCAAGTCCGCTCATACTCCTGCGAATCCAACCAGTAACACTTACCGTACAGTCCGGTCTGTTCGTCTGATATGTCGCATATCTCGCCTAGGGATGGTAAACGTCAGACCCCAGTAGCTTGATAAGTCATGCCGATGTAATGTCCATAACAAGCGTGAAACTACTGATAACTCTTACCAGTATATCACTGCAACCCTGGCCAGGGATTTCCAGTTATGGCCAGTCGAGCATAGCGCAACATCAACCCCCAATACCGGGAGAGACGAATCCCCTCCTATCGCTCATTGCCTCCATGTGAATCGGGACTGTACCCAAAAACCACCTGTTTGCACGACTCAGTAGAGCCGTGGTAGGGTGGAAATCAAAGCACAGTGGGAGACACACAAGACTCTATGACGATCTTGGGTCACCAGACTAAGCTGTACCAGTGTCACCAGAGAACTGCCATCTGACGTGAGGTATAATACCATCTGGGAGTTCTCGGCGAGTCCGTTCAGTGTATCCAGTCACCACTGAGCACCAGCATACGATCTCTGATGTTAAACACCAATGGATATGGGATCATCCATCGCCCATCACATGGGTCAAGAAGATATACGCTAGTCTACTCTGGAATATCGATGCCCTGTCTCGATATTCCCACGACTAGGAACAATGAAGGATGTACTCATTGACTACCCAGGCCCCACTAGAATGATCTACATCGTAGTCCTGGAAGTCGAGTACAAATCCCAAGGGCTTTATCAACATGTAACAGAGAGACAGAAAGTATACATGTTAAGATAAAGAGCATCCAGATAGTGTACTATCATGTCGAGCAAGAAAGTCCTCCCTATATATGTCCCAGCATCTACTACAATATACATCCTATGTACAGTAATGGCCTCTAGGGCATACATATAACTAACAATGGACAGGTTGAAACCTATAATGCTAGACTTGTTGCAAAAGGTTTTCGTCAAAGACCTGGTTTGGACTATGAAGAAACCTTTTCTCCAGTGGCTATGCTCAAATCCATTCACATCCTTCTTACCATTGCTGCCTTCCACGATAATGAGATCTGGCAGATATACATAAAGGCGGCTTTTCTAAATGGAAATTTGGAAGAGTGTGTCTATATGGATCAGCCAGAGGGTTTCAATCAGAGTGGGAGCAGCGGGAAAGTGTGCATTGCTTAAGTCCATTTATAGACTAAAGCAGACATCGCGGAGTTGGAACATCTATTTTGATGAGACGGTCAAAGAATTCGACTTTATCAAAATCCAGATGAACCATGCATATATAGTAAGATTGTAGCGGGAGCTGTGGTATTCCTCATCTTGTACGTGGATGACATTCTCTTATTAGGAAATGCTATTACTATGCTACAATCAGTCAAAGGATTCTTGTCACAGAGGTTCTCCATGAAAGACCTGAGTGATGCCTCCTACATTCTAGGGATCCAGATCTAAGAGGATGTTGGGACTTTCGCAGTCCAGGTACATTGGCACATACTAAAAAGATTTAGTATGGAAGATTCAAAACACGGTATTCTACCAGCTTGTCACGGAATCACCCTATCAAAAGAGATGTCTCCCAAGACTGATTTGGAAAGGGCTCGCATAATATCTATACCCTACGCTTTTACGGTAGGCTCTATAATGTATGCGATGTTGTATACCAGACAAGATGTAGCTTACGCACTGAGCGTGGTAAGCCGGTATCAGTTAGACCCAGAAGCACTGGATAGCAGTAAAGAACATTCTTAAGTACCTGAGAAGGACTAAGGAGATTTTCTTGGTGTATGGAGGAAAAGACCTCCAGATCAAGGCCTTTGCTGACTCCAGCTTCCATAGTGACAAGAATGACTCCAAGTCGATGTTAGATTATGTATTTACCCTCAATGGAGGGGCGGTCTGTTGGAATAGCTCCAAACAGTACACCGTTGCTGACTCGACGATGGAAGCGGAGTACATAGCTGTTTGTGACGCCGCGAAGGAAGCAGTCTGGATAAGGAAGTTCTTGATAGAACTTTAGGTGGTTCCATCCATTGTAGATCCAATACCCCTGTATTGTGACAACAACGGCGCTATATCCTTAGCGAAGGAACTCAGGTCCCATCAAAAGTCCAGACACATTTTGAAGCGTTACCACCTGATCAGGGAGATCGTTGACCGCCGGGAGATCGAGGTGAGGAGAGTACATATGGAGAATAACACTGCAGATCCACTCACGAAGGCCATCCCTCAGATACAGTTCGAGATGATAGGTCTGCGATATGCCAATACATGGCCTTAGTGCTAGTGGGAGATTGTTAGTGTATATGCCCTAGAGGCCATTATTGTATCATACTGGTTTGTATATTACTTAATGGAAGCTTGGGATATTCATAGTTGTATTGACAGTCTTGCTCAAAATGGCATTATGCTACTTGGTTTGTTTCTACCTCAATATGTGCATGTGTTTCTTTTAGCATATCGTTTATACATATTGGTAGAGCCCTTAGGATCTTTGCTTGATTACCAGCGTTGTGATGGCAGTCACACTAGTGGAAGCTGGGTAATCTATAAGCACATCCTTATACAGGTCCCTAATCATAGGACTATCGAGATGGGGCATCGATACTCCAGAGTAGACTAGTGTAGACGCTTCTCATCCCAGCATGGGAGATGGTCTGTCCCACAACCATTAGTACGTCATACTGGAGATAGTATGCATGTGCTCATTATGTTATGAGTACACTGGACATGACTCATCGGGGACTGCTGGTGGGTATTATACCTATCGTCGGGTAGCAGTTCCAAGGTGACATAAGTACAGCTTAGTCCATCTACTTGACACTGCTATTTCTCCTCGAGTGTGTTTCCACTGTACTTTGATTACTACCCTAACATGGCTCAATGGAGTCGTGCAAACAGGTAGTAGTTGTTAGTGATATACGCCCTAGAGGCCATTATTGTATCATACTGGATTGTATATTACTTAATGGGAGCTTCGGATATACACGGATATAGTAATAGTCTTGCTCGAAATGGTAGTATGCTACCTGGTTTGTTTCTACCTCAATATGTGCATGTATTTTCTTAGCATATCGCTTATACATATTGGTAGAGCCCTTAGGATCTTTTCTTGATTACCAGCGTTGTGATGGCAGTCACATTAGTGAGGGCTGGGTAGTCTATAAGCACATCCTATACAGGTCCTTAGTCGTAGGATTATCGAGACGAGGCATCGATACTCCACAGTAGACTAGTATATACACTTCACATCCCAGCAGGGGAGATGGTATGTCCCACAGCCATCAGTATGTCGTACTGGAGATAGTAAGCAGGTGCTCATTAGGTTATGAGTATACTGGACAGGACTCATAGGGAACAGTTGGTGGGTATTATACCTATCGTCAGGTAGCAGTTCCCAAGTGACATGAGTACAACTTATTTCGACGACATGATACTGCTACTTCGCCTCGAGTATGTTCTTACAGTACTTAGATTACTACCCTACCATGACTCAAAGGAGTCGTGCAAACAGGTAGTAGTTCGGTGCAGTCCCGAAGCAGTTGGAGGCAGTGGCGGTTAGAAAGGATTCGTCTCTCCCGGTATTGGGGGTTGATATCGCGCTATGTTCGGAAGGCCATTACACAAAATTCTTAGCCAAGGCAAGCGAGGTTTACTGGTAGGTATTCCTGTAGTTTCTCAAGGTGTTTTGGGCTATACTCCGACACGACTTATTGCGCTATTAGGGGTCTGACGACTACCGCCCCCTAGGACCGATATGCGATACTCTTAGATGAACAGACCGGACTGTACAGAGATTGTCACATACAGGCTCAGTAGGAGTTCGGATGAGTTAGCTCATCGTCCTTCTTATCGACAGTTACCTGGGTAGCCGTTATGTACAGATAGTACCGCTTGCGGTTTTTAGTTAAACCCACTACCAGCGTAGTGTCGAATCTTTAGAGTCCCACATAGAGAATTTCCCTGCACCAGGTAAAAGGTGTAGAGGTCGTATGGTTTTACGTTAGGGCTTCGATCATGTACGTGCACTTGTGCACATATGATGATCGGGCAGATAGTACTAGTGTGTTTTGGTTTAAGCCGGATCCTAGTATTATATTGATGGATTATTTTCGTCTCTTTGTATTCGTGTTCTTCGGAATACAGATGCAGGTATGTATATACGGATGAAGGGCGTTCTCGTAATTTGCAGAAAAGCTTCTAGAAGGTCAAACCACATTAGGGTTTTAATTCTTTTTAGGATTAAAGTTAATGAGGTAGAGGAAATGAGGTGGACTTGACAAAAGATCAAGCATGACTCACTTATTCGATATTTTTCTAGCATGCTTGATATTTTGAGGAGATATTTTATCTCCTCAATAATTATCTAGCATGCTTGATATTTTGAGGAGATATTTTATCTCCTCAATAATTATCTAGCATGCTTGAATATTCTATTCTTGAGCCAAGGGTTTTCTTTAGTTGCTTTAACACCTTCATCTTCTTCAAGTGACCTTCTTCTTCCTCTAAACCCTAATCCTCTCATGTGTTGAGAATCCTAGGGTTCCAAGAGACAAAGCACTCCATCTTCATACTCTACACCCTCTAGGACTTCTATTTTAGTGAACTATAAGCCGTAGTTACCTAGGATTTGAGGTAGGAGCTCGGACTAAAGACTCTCAGGTGGATTGTCTTTGACTCGAGGAGGCCGTCGAGATTTCTACGATCCGTTACGATCCTTGGAGCTGAAAACGAGTAGAGGACAGCGATGAAGACCCGAAGGACTTGTATCGTGAGGTATAAGTTCTATCTTTGTTGTTTATATCATACCCTAGTTAGCTAGTTAGGGTTTAGACACGATCCGTGAGCTCGAGTCCGTTTTGAGATGCTTCGAAAGATCATTTTTTTCACATATTCCGTCTCCCCGGGAGCCCGTGGGGTGCGTGACACGGACTTACAGTAGTATCAGAGCCTACTAAAACCTTACTAGCTTTATAGCAACTTATTAGAACTTCGATCGTCGGAAAACACGAAAACAAAACTCCAAATCCCTAAAGTTTCTGTCAAATTTTTAAAATGCTCTAAAAATTATTTCAGAGACATGAAAATTCACTGCAGGGAATTCTAAGAACACTGGAGAAAAATGAGTCCATAACTCGGCTAGACCACCGTGGAACCGTGGCAAATCGGTGCGATTCACCGTCGTTCTGTGGCCGAGTCGACGCCGAGTCGGCATGTTTTTCCACAGATTGTCTTATTTTGGGTGTTCTGTCTTCTTAGACATTTGGTTTCTACCCAAGATATTTTGAGTGTTGGTTTGCATTTGGGGTAGACACGGAAAATAATTTTCGATCGAATTTCTAAGTTATTTGCTAATCGGGTTTTATCTGTGTTGTTATATGTGCTGAACGTCTGCTAATCTCTATACGTCGATTAGTGGGGGTTGCACATATCTATGATCTGTGATGTTGGTTTGTGTATATGAACTTGTTGGATCGTCATGGCTGAATAGCCGGGGATGTGAGATGAGAGTTTTCGTTATCTTTCATTCCATGTAAATTGTAAAGTGATATAATATTATTTTGCGCGGCACATCCGGGTTGAGGTTGTAGCCACCGTTGTATTATTTCTTTTACTGTTTTTGCTCTTAGATAGCCCAAGGTGGGGTGCACAAACTACCGGATTCTTTGAAGTGCCGAGTGGCCTACTCACTTAGTTGAGGGAGGTTGCTTCGCTTCGGGAATTTGACGGGTAGTTTACCGCACCCGTAGGGGTGTAGGATGCGGTTTGGCTATTCATCACGACCGCGGAATCCGTCTTTCGTTACAGGTTTAAACGAAACGCAGAATTCCTAGTATATCCAATATGTTCATCTGTGATCTGGAATGCCTATTATTGCGTCAGACGAATGTATATATCTATATATGATATCTAGTAGCCGTTGGTTATGTTTTGCATCCGCGCTAGTCCAGCCCCCGCTCTGACGTTAGTTAAGTAACCTAACGGTGTTAGACGGGGCCAAGTGGCGAATGCGGATGGCATAAGTGGACGTGGTATTTGTAGGGTTAGCTTAGCACCTTGTGAAGGTTTTTGCAAGCATCAATCATGCTACTTTAAAATTTTTGGGGTGCTAAACAAACCCTAACCAAGATCTTAACTAGAGACCTAGGGTAAACATAGCAAGTAAACAACGTTACTTCTAAGAGTTAGGGATTACAACCTTTGTAGTCCGTTCCTTCGCTTCATAAGCTCCGTGTTGAGGTCCCTTCGCCGCGATCATCATGTACCCAGACTCTAGAGAGGCACCATGAAGAGAAAGATGCAAGCTGTAGGGTTCCTAGGCACACTCAAGAGTTCTCACAAGGCATCAACCATGCCAATTTCAAAAATTAGAGGTGCCGAGAAACCCTAATACGGATCGTTGGCTAGAAGTTTAGGCGACTGGAACTAGTAAACTACTTTACTAAGAGAACGGAAATACAACCTTTGTAGATCCGGTTCTCCACCTCCATAGCTCCGCAATGAAGTCTCCTCGCTGTCCAAATGGAAACCCGGGCTCTAGCGTCGGCTTCATCGGAGAAATGGGCGGGCAAGGTCGTCGGCTTCATGCCGAAGATGATCTACGTCGAGGCATCACAAGATCAAGCTCCCACTTCACCAAGTCATGAAACTTGTGAAGAAAACACACTCTACTACTTGGCAAGAGGTAGAGGATGAAGAAATAGGAAGTGGGTTCTCTTTAGAATTGGATTTCTCACTCATTTGCTCAAGTTGCCATTGTTGAAGCAAGCTTTCTTCAAGTGAAGAAGAAGAAGAAGAAAGAAAGAATATGATAAGTGTTAATTAAAAAAAAGGAAAAGAAAATCAATACTTATCATATTCAAACCATGGTTATGTGTAGAGAATGAATCATGGTTGAGTGGAATGGTTAGGGTTAAGCATGAGACAAAATGGTCATATGGTCAAAGCTTCATGAAGCTTCAATATGAAACAAAATTAGCAACCATTTTCGCTTTATGCTTTTCATTTTCCAAAAAGAATAAAGAATAAATAAATGAATAAGAAAATGAAAACCCTAATCATTACACAACCATGGTTTAATCTTTACACAAACCCTAGTGAACTTGTATCATCAAACATGATACAAACTTGTGTACAAAAGTATATCACATATACAATGTGCACAATCCAAGTGAGAAAATCCATTTAAAGTGAACCAATACTAGTTAATGCAAAGTAATATATCAAATATATAATTATACATTAAATCATTAAATCAACACTTGATTTAACGATCCGGTCATATCGCATATAACCGACTAGTATCCTATGTATCGGTTTATCGAATCAATGCTTGAATCGATAACTAGGTTATATCGCATATAACCATTCGATACATTCATCGCGAGAATAGAATACGGTATCACATACACGTATTATTCTCGGTCCCGCACATATCTCATATGCGCTCCTATTTCGTTTCGCTTGAGCCAGGAAACCTCTGTGTAGGACTCTAAAGACTCGTCAATACGCCGGCAGCAGGTGATGATCATATCAAACACCCACAAGCCGCAAGCGGTCTGCTAAACGTAACGGCCACCCGGGTATTGAGCGATCAGAAGATCGACGAGCATGCCCGCTCACACTCTTGTGAATCCAACCAGTAACACTTACAGTACAGTCCGGTCTGATCGTCTGATATGTCGCATATCTCGCCTAGGGGTGGTAAACGTCAGACCCCAATAGCTCGATAAGTTGTGTCGATATGAGTTCTATAACAATTCGAGAAACTACTGGTAACACTTACCAGTAAATCTCAGCAACCCTGGCCAGGGATTTCCGGTTATAGCCAATCGAACACAGCGCAACATCAACTCCCTATACCGGGAGAGACGAATCCCCTCCTATCGCTCATTGCCTCCATGTGATTCGGGACTGTAGCCAAAAACCACCGTTTTGCACGCCCTCTTGGACGTGGTAAGATGGAAATCAAAGCACAGTGGGAACCACACAAGACTCTATGACAATCTCGGGTCAACAGACTACTCTGTACCAGTGTCACCAGAGAACTGCCATCTGACGTAAGGTATAATACCATCTGGGAGTTCTCGGCGAGTCCGTCCGGTGTACCCAGTCTCCACTGAGCACCCGTATATCATCTCTGATGTCAAACACCAATGGATATGGGATCATCCATCGCCCATCTGTATGGGTCGAGAAGGTATACGCTAGTCTACACTGGTATATCGATGCCCCGTCTCAATACACCCATGACTAGGGACTTTGAAGGATGTACTTATGGACTACCATGTCCCCACTAGTATCATCCGCATCATAGTCCAGGTAGTCAAGTACACATCCTAAGGGCTTTACCAACATGTAACAGAGAGACAATCAGTATACACGTTAAGGTAAAGAGCAACCAGATAGCATACTATCATGTCGAGCAAGAAAGTCCTCCCTATATATGTCCAAGCATCCACTACAATATACATCCTATGTAAAGTAATGGCCTCCAGGGCATACATATAACTAACAATCTCCCACTTGCACTAGGGCCATCTGATAGCAGTGGTTGTAGTATCTCATACTCAACCATCCCATAAAGAACTCTCTCTGGGAACAGGCCTTTGTGAGTGGATCCGCTGTGTTGTCCTCTGAGTCTACTCTCCTAACCTCGATCCCTTGGAGATCAAGCATCTCCATGATCAGGTGACACTGCCTTAGAATATGTCTGGATCACTGATGGGACCGACGTTCCTTGGCATAAGTCACAACTCCATTGTCTCACAATGGTAGGAACGTAGTTCATCTCATGAACCAATATACACCCAAACTGCCTCTTTGGTAGCATGTTAAGTAGCGATGTATCCAGCCTTTGTCGTCTAGTATGTCACGGTATCTAGCTTGGAACTCTTCCAACATACCGTCCCTTTACTGAGGGTAAAGACAATGCCTGTGACTGACATTCAGTCGTCTTTATCACTCTGGAACACTTCCAGTGATTCTCCCTAGGATCAACTGATACCATCTCACTACAACTAGTGAGTGTCCTAATATCCAACTAGATCTATCTCATAGATCCAAATTCCAGGATTTAGTAGGTATCACTTTGATCTTATGTAGAGAATCAGTGTGATAAGCGGAGATTGATCGAGCGTAGCATAGGAAACTCCTTCCCTATCAAGAGTATGTCATCCACGTACTCTACGAGGATCATCACCATACTACCTACTACCTTTTTGTATATACAAGGTTCATCTACTATTTTGATGATGTCAAACTGTTTGACTAACACATCAAAACAGATGTTCCAACTCCGCGATGTCTGCTTTATCCTATAAAGCATCTTGCACACGTTTCCGCTGCTCCCACTGTCTACGAGGCCCTCTGGCTGTGTACTTATAGACTCCCTCTTCTAAAAAATCATTTAGAAAAGCTGTCATGACACCCAACCACCAGATATCGTAGTCATGGTATGTAGCCGTGGGAAGTAGGATCTGGATGGACTTAAGCATAGATCCTTAGAAAAGGTTTCATCATAATCCACGCCTGGTCGATGACGAAAACCTTTAACAAGTCAAGTTTTGAAAGTCTCAACTTTTCCATCTACACCAAGTAATCTTCTCAAGATATACTTGCTCCTGATGGGGATTTAACCCTTCAGATATAGCAACCAAAGTCCATACTTTGTTGGTGTATAAGGATTCCATCTCAGATCACTAAGCATGCAGCCATTCTTACAGAGTCCCAGTTCTGATGGCCAGCTCGAAACTAGTTGGGTCATCATCTCATGATGTAATTCTCGCTCCCACTGTCATAGAGAAACCGAAATATCTCTCAGGTGGGTGAGGAACCCTACTAGATCGGCGGAGAGGCTGAGGTTCGTTGGTAACTATTGAATCCTTTGGTTCTACCAAATCATCTGCTGTTGTTTGTATAGATGGAACCTTTCCAGTTGTACATAACAGACCTTGCCTCGAACTTGTCCGGATTTTGCTTTTACACATAACCCGGACAACCCCAAATCTTAACTAACTTAAGATATGGGCTCTTCCCTTTCCATATCACATATGAAGCGGTAGGCATAGATTTGATTAGAACCCTATTCAATAGGTATGCAGCTTCTCAAGTGCATAACTCCCAAAAAGGAAATAGGTAACTCAGTAGTACTCATCATAGAGCACACCTTATCATATAGGGTGTTATTGCTCCGCCCCGATATACCATCGTGCTATGGTGTATACGGAGGAGTAATGCTGAGAGAGAATCTCATTCTCCTTTAGAAAAGTCCAGGAATTCCGTGCTGAAGTATTCTCCTCCTTGATCACATCAAAGGACATAATACTTATACCCGTATTTTTGGTTTTCTACTTCTAAATCATATTCTGTGAATATCTCAAAAGGTTCGGACTTGTGTTTCAACAGGAACATAGGTCTGAATCTCGAAAGATCATCAGAGAATGTAACGAAGTACAAAGAACCAGTCCTGGCATGTGTAGACAGGGGACCTTACATACATCAACATGTATCATCCCAAGAGTTCACTAACTCTTTCTCTATGTTTCCAATAAACAGGGCTATGGTCATCTAATCTTTGTGACATGACTGGCAAGTTTCATAAGATGTAAATTCAAACTGATTTAAATATGCATCTATATGTAACTTCAGCTAGTCTGGTCGCATTGATATGACCTAGTCTACAATACCTCAAGAAGGATTCGTTCAGTTCTGAACTCTTCCTCTTGTGTGTGTTCTTTATACTAAGAACTGTAGTTTGATTTAGAACATCAACGCTTTTAGATAACGTGCCTGAACCGATCAACTTTTGATATAGGAAATGTTCAAAACATTATCCAACAATACAAAATTTTATCATTTCTTTACTAATAAAGAGAGTGATATGATTTTGTATATCAGGTTCGGTATTTAATAACATTCGTTCAGAATAAATGTATTGGTAATACAGGGTGACAGTGACCAACAGACTTGGCTGCAACACTTGCCCCGTTTTCTGCCTCATGAAACTTATCACCCGTTCTCAGTTCTCTACCTATTTGTAGCCCTATGTAACAGATTACATATCTGGGATCATGATCTGGTATCACATACCCAGGACGTAGAGGATACAGAGAAACAGTTCTTTGTAATGAACATACTCGAAGATGATGCATCAGTATGCACTCTCTTCGTTTGGGCGGCACGGGAATTCTGGTAATCCCCAATTTCCTGCTCTGTCTTATAACAATTATAAGTTGGAGCGGGACCAACGTTCCCCAGCTCAGTATAACAAGCGGGTTCGGTCAATAATCCGTATTATTATCTTGATTAAGGCGTGATATGGTCGCTACCTGGAGA
This sequence comes from Agapanthus africanus, assembly GCA_030015575.1. Classification (NCBI taxonomy): domain Eukaryota; kingdom Viridiplantae; phylum Streptophyta; class Magnoliopsida; order Asparagales; family Amaryllidaceae; genus Agapanthus; species Agapanthus africanus. The sequence goes on along the minus strand of JASDDO010000024.1, from coordinate 511,962,688 downwards.
GAGAGAAGAAAACACTCAGCGTGCGCTCTTGCAAGAATAGATTGGTTATTATTTTATCTAATCAGGATGGCTCCTACTGCTTTTTATCAAATCTTCCTTCAAACCCTAAAAGGAAAGACTAGCCGGGATTAATTACACACTACAAGTTCGCCAATCTTTCAGCCAGGACAGTGTCGGTACTTTGAGGGAGGTCCCCCGTGCTTTCGCACGAACCTAATTAATGTAAACCTCGTTTTCCTAGAGGCGTAACCCCATTGACACCTTTCTAGACACCTACTTGATCGGCTAATTGTAATGTATAAAACTCTCCCAGGAGTAACAATTACTCGCAGCGGGTATCGGGATCCAACTATCTCATAAAAGGTATGCAATCTCATTGCAAATTTCAACACTTGAAATTCCCGATAATATTTTGCCCCGAACGATCTATGACCTTGACAAGGTCAACAAACCATAGACCGCAAGTCAAGTTCAACCCGTCATTTCTTGATTGAATCAAACCCACCCGCACGACCCTTGACAAGGTCAACAAGGCCGCACGACTACCCTAACCCAATCTGCATCATATGCATAAGCAGATAAATACTGGTTAGCTACCGCACACTGCGCCTTGACAAGGTCAACAAACGCAGCACGAATACTAAACAGGATTTATCTGAAATGACGGAGGGATATGACAAGTTTTTCTGAAAACATATTGCGTAATGAACTTGATATCGTTGTAGGATCGAATGAATTTTGAAATGGAGTGTTTTGAGGCTTTTATAGTTTTGCTAAAGGAGTCACTCCCGGTGAAGGGATCGTCGGTCCTTTCCTCGTCGAATGAGGTGCGGGATATATCATATATATCACTGTGCAAAGCAAAAACACTTAAAAGCAATCAAAAGACAAACGAGTGTGTAGCATCTGCCAGTTATTGCTAAAGGAGTCACTCCCGGTGAAGGAATCTCGGTCCTTTCCTCATCGAATAAGGTGCAGGATATATCACATATACCGCTATGCAAAGAAAGAACTGTAGCTACCTTTTTTATTTTGAAATTCGATTCTACAACATCTTAGGTTTATTTTATTTCATTAATGAAGTCCCATCATTTAAGTACCTAAACATCACAGATAAATACGACGTACACTTATGCCATCCGCATTCGCCTCGATGTCCCCTCGTGCACCGTTAGGTTAGGTAACTAACGGCAGAGCGGGGCAGGGCTAGCGTGGGTGTAAAACATAAGTAACGTGTATATAATATATCATATATACTATATAAAGTATCCATCATATGATCACATCACAGATATCGCAGCAGAAGAAACATATGAAATATTGGATATACTAGGACGTCCGTGTTTTCAATACGAGCCAGTATAAAACACGGATTCCACGGTCGTGATGAATAGCCAAACCCACACCCCTAGACCCCTACGAGAGCGGCAAGCAACCCTACCAATTCTAGTGTTAGGAGACCCGGACTCGACTCCTCGAGTTGGTCTCCTACTGGACTCCAGAACCCGATTACTTGTGCTCCCCTCCTTGGGTCTATCCTAGTGCAGAAAAGTAAATAATATACAAATGGTGACAACATCCGCAACCTGGAAGTGCCCCAATAAAAGAATATTACATACAAGTTTTTACATGAATGAAAATGAAAAACACTCATCTTACATAAAAAAAACCCCGGCTATTCAAACACGACGATCCAATATAACATATCCAGCAACACATAACATCACATGTCATCAACGTAAGTAAATATGCGCATCCCAATTGTCGTTGACATATAGCAACGAAACCGGCGATATCACATATTACACTTACGGTCACAGAAAAGAAAGTGTAAAACTACAACAGTTGGAATCCGCAATCTGCATAGACATCGCATGCCTAATCAAATGAATACCTTAGACATCGCATGCCTAACAATTATAAACCCTGCATTTTAGTCTCATTATCGAAAACTCTTTTCAATATCAAGTCGGGCAATTCAACAAGATTCCCGACATCCTAATCGAATGCTCGTCGCAAACTTCAGTAGACGGCCGCACCCCTGATACCGTCGACGAAGTGCACCAAGGCGGAACACCGCTACCGCGAGCACCCGAACGGATGCTTTCGGCGACGGGGTTCTCCTACAGTCACTTGGTCGGGGCTATGGAGTGAGGCTGTCTATTAAGTTTACCCGGCGAGTATCCGCGTACGCTACGTGATTGCGACGGAGTTTTGATCACATCAAAATTCCGTAGCAACCGATCAAGTGAGACTAAACTGCTATGTTTATAATATTCATTCAGTTATCTCATAACTGTTTGTGAATTCCAAGTATTGTATCATATTCCGGATAAATAGAAAACGTTAAACTTTTCGATCGAACAATCGAACACCCAAGTTTTCCCGAAACAGCTCAACACATGAAATAAGTCTAACAACATTCAGTTCGTGCCTCAGTACCAACGGTTCAGCCATAGAAGGGTCAAGCCAACGCCTCACATGTGGCACGCCGTACTGCCCCAAACCCGAAGGTTCAAAAGGCAGTTCAAGACGGTCACATAATCGAGTTAAGGTTTGTTGTCTTCTAGAGGGACCATCGCGTTACTTGCACTACTTAGAATGTCGTTAAACTACGGAAAAATCCAACACTTGGAAATTTCCCGACAGGGGAAAAATTGGGTATTTATATCCGGTCGAACTTTTTAACATACTCTAAAATATCCGGAAAGCCACACAGACAAAATTTGATAATCCGATCGAATCATCGATTCCCAAAGCAACCCCAGAATACTCAACTCTTGAGTCAAATTAAAAATTCCCAGAAAACTCAGCATAATTAAATAGGAATTACTGTGCCAAAAGGGGAGTATGACGTCATCATATTGCCGCGGAACCGCCGCAGAAGGCAGGCTTCTGCCGCGGTTCCACCGCCGTTTTCACTGTTCATGAATTAAATTTTACACCGTAATTCTTATAATTCCCTGCTGAATTTTTTAAGCATTTTTAATGTGGAAAAATCCCAGTTTTAAGAAAAAGTCCAGAGAGCATGTAAAACTTAGGGTTTCGGGTTCGATCGGGTTTCAAACATCGTCTAGACTTCGCCTAAAGCTCTAGCTAGGCTCTGATACCACTGTAGGGTTCCTAGGCACACTCACGAGGTCTCACAAGGCATCAACCATGCCAATTTCAAAAATTAGAGGTGCCGAGAAACCCTAATACGGATCGTTGGCTAGAAATTTAGGCGACTGGAACTAGTAAACTACTTTACTAAGAGAACGGAAATACAACCTTTGTAGATCCGGTTCTCCACCTCCATAGCTCCGCAATGAAGTCTCCTCGCTGTCCAAATGGAAACCCGGGCTCTAGCGTCGGCTTCATCGGAGAAATGGGCGGGCAAGGTCGTCGGCTGCGTGCCGAAGATGATCTACGTCGAGGCATCACAAGATCAAGCTCCCACTTCACCAAGTCATGAAACTTGTGAAGAAAGCACACTCTACTACTTGGCAAGAGGTAGAGGATGAGGAAATAGGAAGTGAGTTCTCTTTAGAATTGGATTTCTCACTCATTTGCTCAAGTTGCCATTGTTGAAGCAAGATTTCTTCAAGTGAAGAAGAAGAAGAAGAAAGAAAGAATATGATAAGTGTTAATTAAAAAAAAGGAAAAGAAAATCAATACTTATCATATTCAAACCATGGTTATGTGTAGAGAATGAATCATGGTTGAGTGGAATGGTTAGGGTTAAGCATGAGACAAAATGGTCATATGGTCAAAGCTTCATGAAGCTTCAATATGAAACAAAATTAGCAACCATTTTCTCTTTATACTTTTCATTTTCCAGAAAGAATAAAGAATAAATAAATGAATAAGAAAATGAAAACCCTAATCATTATGCAACCATGGTTTAATCTTTACACAAACCCTAGTGAACTTGTATCATCAAACATGATACAAACTTGTGTACAAAAGTATATCACATATACAATGTGCACAATCCAAGTGAGAAAATCCATTTAAAGTGAACCAATACTAGTTAATGCAAAGTAATATATCAAATATATAATTATACATTAAATCATTAAATCAACACTTGATTTAACGATCCGGTCATATCGCATATAACCGACTAGTATCCTATGTATCGGTTTATCGAATCAATGCTTGAATCGATAACTAGGTTATATCGCAAATAACCATTCGATACATTCATCGCGAGAATAGAATACGGTATCACATACACGCATTATTCTCGGTCCCGCACATATCTCATATGCGCTCCTATTTCGTTTCGCTTAAGCCAGGAAACCTCTGTGTAGGACTCTAAAGACTCGTCAATACGCCGGCAGCAGGTGATGATCATATCAAACACCCACAAGCCGCAAGCGGTCTGCTAAACGTAACGGCCACCCGGGTATTGAGCGATCAGAAGATCGACGAGCAAGCCCGCTCACACTCGTGTGAATCCAACCAGTAACACTTACCGTACAGTCCGGTCTAATCGTCTGATATGTCGCATATCTCGCCTTGGGGTGGTAAACGTCAGACCCCAATAGCTCGATAAGTCATGTCGATATGAGGTCTATAACAATTCGAGAAACTACTGGTAACACTTACCAGTAAATCTCAGCAACCCTGGCCAGGGATTTCCGGTTATAGCCAATCGAACACAGCGCAACATCAACTCCCTATACCGGGAGAGACGAATCCCCTCCTATCGCTCATTGCCTCCATGTGATTCGGGACTGTAGCCAAAAACCACCGTTTTGCACGCCCTCTTCTACGTGGTAAGATGGAAATCAAAGCACAGTGGGAACCACACAAGACTCTATGACGATCTCGGGTCAACAGACTACTCTGTACCAGTGTCACCAGAGAACTGCCATCTGACGTAAGGTATAATACCATCTGGGAGTTCTCGGCGAGTCCGTCCGGTGTACCCAGTCTCCACTGAGCACCCGTATATCATCTCTGATGTCAAACACCAATGGATATGGGATCATCCATCGCCCATCTGTATGGGTCGAGAAGGTATACGCTAGTCTACACTGGTATATCGATGCCCCGTCTCAATACACCCACGACTAGGGACTTTGAAGGATGTACTTATGGACTACCATGTCCCCACTAGTATGATCCGCATCATAGTCCAGGTAGTCAAGTACACATCCTAAGGGCTTTACCAACATGTAACAGAGAGACAATCAGTATACACGTTAAGGTAAAGAGCAACCAGATAGCATACTATCATGTCGAGCAAGAAAGTCCTCCCTATATATGTCCAAGCATCCACTACAATATACATCCTATATATAGTAATGACCTCTAGGGCATACATATAACTAACACAAGCTTGCTCCAATTTTCAACAACTAAGATGATCTACCTTGATGAATCTCAAACCCAAGCTCATGCTTCACTAATCTAGTATTAGCAAAGCAAACACCCTAATCTAAGTGGCTAGAATAGATGAGGATGATGAAGTAGGAATTTGGCTCTCTTTTGTTTTCATATTCTCACATATAAACATCAAAAATGAAAAAGCTAGAAAGCTTTTCATCAAAGGAAGAAGAACAAGATCAAAACCTTTTGTGATGAATAATGAATTATTGTTATAGTTACAATTGCAACCCTTGGTTAAGAATGAAAAGCTTAACCATTGTAGAGAATAAACCATAGTTAAAAGGTTTGGGTTGGGTTAATAAATATCTATACAAAATATCTTAGCAAAAAACAAAAGGAAGCCTCATGAAGCTACATGAAAAAGCTAACCCAAATGCTAACCCAAATCAAACCCTAACGTGTTTAATATCCACAAATCATGTTGCATTTGTAACCCTAACTTGTTACAATATTATATATAACATATATAATATATTTTTGTAACAAAAGAAAATAATACAATTAATATATATCACATATATATCAATGTATTATCCAAGTGAGAAAAAGAATCTTTAAGTGAGCTTATATTAGTTAATGTAACTTAATATATCACATATATAATTATACATTAAATTATCGAATCAACACTTGATCCGATAATCCGGCTATATCGCATATAACCGACTAATATAAACTGTATCAGTTCATCGAATCAACACTTGATCCGATGACCCGGCTATATCACATATACCCGGCCGATATCTCATATCGCGAGAATCTAAAACGGTATCGCATACACGTATTATTCCCGGTCCCGCACATATCACATATGTGCTCCTACTCCATTTTGCCTGAGCCAGGAAACCTCTATGTAGGACTCTAAAGAATCGTCAATACACCGGCAGTAGGTGATGATCATATCAAACATCCACAAGCTGTAAGTGGTCCGCTAAACGTAACAGCCACCCAGGTATTGAGAGATCAGAAGATCAACAAGCAAGCCTGTACATTCTCCTGTGAATCCAATCAGTAACACTACCGTACAGTCCGGTCTCTTCGCCCGATATGTCGCATATCTCGCCTAGGGGTGGTAAATGTCAGACCCCGGTAGCTTGATAAGTCGTGTCGATATGAGGTCCATAACAGTTCGAGAAACTACTGATAACACTTACCGGTAAATCTCAGGAACCCTGGCCAAGGATTTCCAGTTATAACCAATCGAACACAGCGCAACATCAACTCCCTATACCGGGAGAGACGAAACCCATTCTATCGCTCATTGCCTCCATGTGATTCGGGACTGTACCCAAAAGCCACCGTTTTGCACGCCCACTTGGACGTGGTATTATGGAAATCAAAGCACAGTGGGAATCACACAAGTCTCTATGACGATCTTGGGTCTACAGACTAATCTGTACCAGTGTCACCAGGGAACTGCCATCTGACGTGAGGTATAATAACATCTGGGAGTTCTCGGCGAGTCCGTCCAGTGTACCCAGTCTCCACTGAGCACCCGTATACCTTCTCTGATATCAAACACCAATGGATATGGGATCATCCATCGCCCATCATATGGGTCAAGAAGCGCATACGCTAGTCTACTCTGGAGTATCGATGCCCTGTCTCAGTACTCCCATGACTAGGAAGATTTGAAGGATGTACTTAGCGCCTACACTGTCCCCACTAGTATGATCTGCATCATAGTCCTGGTAGTCAAGTACTCATCCTAAGGGCTTTATCAACATGTAACATAGAGACTATCAGAGTACATGTTAAGATAAAAAGCAACCAGATAGCATACTTTTATGTCGAGCAAGAAAGTCCTCCCTATATATGTCCAAGCATCCACTACAATATACATCGTATGTACAGTAATGGGCTCTAGGGCATACATATCACTAACAATCTCCCACTTGCACTAGGGCCATCTGTTGTGGTATCGCATACCCAACAATCAGCTGTGGTTGAAGTATCTCATACTCAACCATCCCATAAATGTCTCTACTGGGAAAAAGGCCTTTGTGAGTGGATCCGCGCTGTTGTCTTCTGCGTCTGCTCTCCTAACCTCGATCTCCCTGGAGATCAACCATCTCCATGATCAGGTGATACTGCCTAAGACTATGTCTGGATTTATGATGGGATGGGGGGTTCCTTGGCAAAAGCCATAACTCCATTGTCACACAATGGTAGGAACGAAGTTCATCTCATGAACTTATATATATCCAGACTGCCTCTTTGGTAGCATCCTTGGTAACGATGTATCTTGCCTTTAATCGTCTAGTTTGTCACGGTATCTAGCTTGGAACTCTTCCAACATACCGTCCCTCCACTGAGGGTAAAGACAATGCCTGTGACTGACATTCAGTCGTCCTTATCACCCTGGAACCTTTCCAGTGATACTCCCCAGGATCGATTGATACCATCTCACTACACTTAGTAAGAATCCTAACATCCCATTAGATCTATCTCATAGATCCATAACCCAGGATTTAGGAGGTATCACCTTGATCCTATATAGAGAATCTTTGTGATAAGAGGAGATTGACCGAGCATAGCATAGGAATCTTCTTTCCTATCAAGAGTATGTCATCCACGTACTATACGAGGATCACCACCATACTCCCTACTTCCTTTTTGTATATACTTGGTTCATCTACCATTTTGATGAAGTCAAACTCTTTGACTAATACATCAAAACAGACGTTCCAACTCCGCGATGCCTGATTTATCTTACACACGTTTCCACTGCTCTCACTGTCTACGAAGCCCTCTGGCTGTGTTCTTATAGACGCTCTCTTCCAAATCATCATTTAGAAAAGCAGTCATGACACCCAACCGCCAGATATCGTAGTCATGGTATGTAGCAGTGGCAAGTAGGATCTGGATGGAATTAAGCATAGCTTTGAAAGTCTCAACTTTTTCATGTACACCAAGTAATCTTCTCAAGATATACTTTCTCCTGATGGGGATTTAACCCTTCAGATAAAGCAACCAAAGTCCATACTTTGTTGGTGTATAAGGATTCCATCTTAGTTCGCTAAGCATCTAGTCATTCTCATAGAGTCCCCACTCCTGATGTCCTGCTCGAAACTACTTGGGTCATCATATCATGATGCAATCCTCGCTCCCACTGTCATAGAGAAACCGAAGTATCTCTCAGGTGGATGAGGAACCCTACCAGATCGGCGGAGAGGCTGAGGTTCGTTGGAAACTATTGAAACCTCCGGTTCTACCAAATCATCAGCTGCAGTTTGTTTTAGCTGGAACCACTTCCAGTTCTACCTTATGACCACTAATTCACAAGAAATTCCCTTTCCCAAAGGTGGCATGCTGAGAAAACATCTTTTGTTCCTCAGTTTGGTAGAAGATATTCCATTGCGAATGCTTGGGATATCCAACAAACTTCCACAGAACTAAGCTTGCCTTGAGCTTGCTCGGATTTTGCTTTTGACATAGGCCGGACAACCCCAAATCTTAACTTCTTTAAGAGATGGGCTCCACCCATACCATATCACATATGGAGTGGTAGGCATCTGATTTGGTTGGAACCCTATTCAATAGGTATGCAACTTTTCAAGTGCATAACCCAATAGAAAATAGGCAACTCAGTAGTACTCATCATAGAGCACACCATATCACATAGGGTGTGATTGCTCCGCCTCGATACACCGACGTGTTGTGGTGTATATGGAGGAGTAGTGTTGAGAGAGAATCTCATTCTCCTTTAGAATAGTCCAGGAATTCCGTGCTTAAGTATTCTCCTCCTTGATCACATCAAAAGTCATAATACTTATACCCGTTTTTGGTTCTCTACTTCTAACTTATATTCTGTGATTATCTTAAAAGTTTCGGACTTGTATTTCAACAGGAACATATGTCTGAATCTTGAGAGATCATCAGTCAATGTAATGAAGTACAAAGAACCTGTCCTGGCATATGTAGACATGGGACTATCATACATCATCATGTATCAATCCGAAGAGTTCACTAACTCTTTCTCTGTTTCCAATAAACGGAGTTATCGCCATCTTATCTTTGTGAAATGACCGGCAAGTTTCACAAGATGTAAATTCAAACTGATTTAAATATGCATCTTTATGTAACTTTAGCTAGTCGGGTTGCATCGATATGACCGAGTCTATAATGCCTCAAGAAGGATTCGTTCATTTTTGAACTCTTCCACTTGTGCGTGTTCTGTACGTTAAGAACTGTGGTTTGATTTAGAACGTCTATGCTTTTAGATAACGTGCCTGAACCGATCAACTCTTGATATAGGAAATGTTCAAAACATTATCCAACAATACAAAATTATATCCTTCTTTACTAATAAAGAGACTGATATGATGTTGTATATCAGGTTCGATATCTAATAACATTCGTTCAGAATCAATGTATTCTAGTAATACAGGGTGATAACTGCCAACAGACTTGGCTGCAACACTTGCATCATTTCCAACTCTTGAAATTTATCACCCGTTCTCAGTTCTCTACCTTTCTGCAGCCCATGTAACTAATTACATTTGCGGGATCCTGATCCGGTATCTCATACCCAGGACGTAAAGGATACTGAGAAACAGTTCTCAGTAATGAACACGCCCGAAGAAGATGCATCAGCATGCACTTTCTTCGTTTCGGCGGCACGGGAATTCTGGTAATCCTCTATTTCCTGCTTGGTCTTATAACAATTATAAGTTGGAGTGGGACCAACATTCCCTAGCACAGTATAACAAGCGGGTTCGGTCAATACATCCGTATTATTATCTTGATTAAGGCGTGACATGGTCGCTACCTGGAGAGAGAGAGAAGAAAACACTCAGCGTATGCTCTTGCAAGATTAGATTGGTTATTAATATATCTAATCAGGATGTCTCCCACTGTTTTAGTCAAATCTTCCTTCAAACCCTAAAAGGAAAGACTAGTCGGGATTAATTACACCTTACAACTTCGCCAATCTTTCAGCCAGGCCAGTGCCGGTACTTTAAGGGAGGTTCCCCGTGCTTTCGTACGGACCTAATTAAAATAAACCTCGTTTTCCCAGGGGCGTAACCCCGTTAACACCTTTCTAGACACCTACTTGATCGGCTAATAGTAATGTGTAAAACTCTCTCAGGAGTAGCTCTTACTCGCAGCGGGTATCGGGATCCAACTATCTCATAGAAGGTATGCAATCTCATTGCAAATTTCAACACTTGAAATTTCCGATAATATTTTACCCCTAGCGTCCTATGACCTTGACGCAGGCCAACAAACCATAGTCCGCTAGTCAAGTTCAACCCGTACATTTCCCGATTGAATTAAACCAACCTGCACGACCCTTGACGCAGGCCAACAAAGTCGCACGACTAGCTTAACTCAATCGCATCATATGCTATTGCAGATAAGTATAAATAGCTACCGATCACTACGCCTTAACGCAGGCCAACAAACGTAGCACGAATACTATGAAGTACTTATCTGAAATGATATAGGGCTACGACAGGTTTTTAAGAAAACTTTTTGCGTAATGAACTTGATATCGTCGTAGAATCGAGTGATTTAAATGGAGTGTTTTTTTAGGCCTTTGCCAGTTTTCCTAAAGAGGTCACTCCTGGTGAAGGGATCTCGGCTCTTTCCTTATCGAATAAGGTGCATGATATTTCACAAATACCGCTGTGCAAAGCAAAAACTATAAAAGCAATCAAAAGATAAACCGAGTGTGTAGCATCTGCTAGTTTTTCTAAAGAGGTCACTCCCGGTGAAGGGATCTCGGCTCTTTCCTTATCGAATAAGGTGCTGGATATTCTACAAGGAATACCGCTATGCAAAGCAACAACTAAAGCTACCTGTTTTTGAAAATTCGATTTCACAACATCTTTAGGTTTCTTTTATTTCATTAATCTCATTAATGAAGTCCCATTTTTATTATGCTTCACAAGCATCACATTTGAAGCGAAATCAGCAATATATAATATATATGTCTCATATATATAATATAAACATTCGTCTCAGACAGTAATATGATCTCATCACAGAACATTGCAGCAGAAGAACATATATGAAATATTGGATATAATAGGAGGTCCGTGTTTTAATACGAACCTGTATAAAACACGGATTCCACGTTTCGCGATGAATAGCCAATCCCATAACCCTAGACCCTTACGAGAGCAGCAAGCAACCCTACCAATTCTAGAGTTAGGACACCCGGTCCGACTCCTCGAGATGGTCTCCCACTGGACCCTAGAACCCGGTTACTTGTGCTCCCCGCCTTGGGTCTATCCTAATGCGGAAAAGTAAATAATATACAATGGTGACATCATCCTCAACCCGGAAGTGCCCCAATAAAAGAATATTACATACAATGAATTTTACATGAATGAAAAAGAAAAACTCTCATCTCACATAAAACCCCCGGCTATTCAGAACGCGACAATCCAATATAACATATCAACGCAACATATAACATCACATGTTATCAACGTAAGTAAATATGCATATCCCAATTGTCGTTGATGTATAGCAACGAAACCGGCGATACACTACATATTACACTTACGGTCGCAAAAAAGAAAATGTAAAACTAAAACAGTTAGAATCCGCAACCTCCTTAGACATCTCATGCCTAACCAAATGAATTCCTTAGACATCGCATGCCTAACAATTATAAACCCCTCATTTTAGTCTCAATATCGAAAACTCTTTTCAATATCAAGTCGGGCAATTCAACAAGATTCCCGACATCCTGATCGAATGCTCATCGGAAACTTTAGTAGACGGCCGCACCCCCCGATGCCGTCGACGAAGTGCACTAAGGCGGAACACCGCTGCTGCGAGCACCTGAACGGATGCTTTTGGCGGCGGGGTTCTCCTACAGTCACTTGGTCGGGGCTTGGGGTGTGGCTATCTATTAATTTTACTCGGCGAGTATCCGCGTACGCTACGTGATTGCGACGGACTTTTGATCACATCAAAATCCCATGGCAACCGATCAAATGAGACTAAAAACTGCTAGATTTATAACATTCAAATTAGTTATCTCATAACTACTTGTGGATTCCAAATATTGCATCACATTCCAGATAAATAGAAAATGTTAAACTTTCCGATCGAATAAACAAACACCCAAGATTTCCCTTTAGTTCTCAACACTTAAAATTAGTTTAAAAACATCCATCACATGCCACAGTACCAATGGTCCAGCCGTAGAAGGGTCAAACCAACGCCTCACATGTGGCAACGCCGTACTGCCACAAATCCTAAGGTTTAGAGACGGTTCAGACGGTCACATAATCGAGTTAAGGTTTTAGTTCTTCTAGAGGATCCACCACGTTACTTGCACGACTGTGAATGTTCTTTAACTAAGGGAAAAATCCAACACTTGGAAATTTTTCGGCAGGGGAAAAAGTGAGTTATTGATATCCGTTCGAACTTTTTAACACGTTCTAAATTACCCGGAAAAACTTAAACGAAGTTAAACTTTCCGATCGAATCAATGAGTTCCCAATATATCCCATAAAGCTCAACACTTGAGTAGAATTAAAAATTCCCAGAAGCATGAAAAAGTACCCAAGAATAAACCCCTGAAGTACTAGCCCCCAACTACCAAAGTTGGCCGCGGAACCACCGCCAAACGCATGGTTTGGCCGCGGTTCTGCGGTCTCTTGAGTGAATTATGGCTTCATACTTCACAGTAATTCTTAGAATTCCCTGCATGATTTTTTGAGTATTTTTAATATGAAAAATTTCAACTTTTGAAATAATTTCCAGAAACTAGGATTTATCGGGGTTTCGGAGTTCGATCGGACTTCAAAGTTCGTCTAGACAACGCCTAATGCTCTAGCTTGTCTCTGATAGCACTGTAAGGTTAGCTTAGCACCTTGTGAAGGTTTTGGCAAGTATCAATCATGCTACTTTAAAATTTTTAGGGTGCTAAACAAACCCTAACCAAGATCTTAACTAGAAACTTAGGGTAAACATAGCAAGTAAACAACTTTACTTCTAAGTGTTAGGGATTACAACCTTTGTAGTCCGTTCCTTCGCTTCATAAGCTCCGTGTTGAGGTCCCTTCACCGCGACCATCATGCACCCGGACTCTAGAGATGCTCCATGAAGAGAAAGATGCAAGCTTTCTTCCAATCTTCAACAACTAAGATAATCTACCTTGAAGAATCTCAAAACCAAGCTCATGCTTCACTAATCAAGTATTAGCAAAGCAAACACCCTAATCTAAGTGGCTAGAATAGATGAGGATGATGAAGTCGGAATTTAGCTCTCTTTAGTTTTCATATTCTCACATATAAACATCACAAATGAAAAAGCTAGAAAGCTTTTCATCAAAGGAAGAAGAAGAAGAAGAAGATCAAAACCTTTTGTGATGAATAATGAATTATTGTTATGGTTACAATTGAAACCCTTGGTTAATAATGAAAAGGTTAACCATTGTAGAGAATAAACCATAGTTAAAAGGTTTAGGTAGGGTTAATAAATATCTATACAAAATATCTTAGCAAAAAACAAAAGGAAGCTTCATGAAGCTACATGAAAAAGCTAACCCAAATGCTAACCCAAATCAAACCCTAACTTGTTTAATATCCACAAATCATGTTGCATTTATAACCCTAACTTGTTACAATATTATATATCACATATATAATATATTTTTGAAACAAAAGAAAATAATACAATTAACATATATCACATATATATCAATGTATTATCCAAGTGAGAAAAAGAATCTTTAAGTGAGCTTATATTAGTTAATGTAACTTAATATATCACATATATAATTATACATTAAATTATCGAATCAACACTTGATCCGATAATCTGGCTATATCGCATATAACCGACTAATATAATCTGTATCAGTTCATCGAATCAACACTTGATCCGATGACCCGGCTATATCACATATACCCGGCCGATATCTCATATCGCGAGAATCTAATACGGTATCGCATACACGTATTATTCCCGGTCCCGCACATATCACATATGTGCTCCTATTCCGTTTTGCCTGAGCCAGGAAACCTCTATGTAGGACTCTAAAGAATTGTCAATACGCCGGCAGTAGGTGATGATCATAACAAACACCCACAATCTGCAAGCGGTCAGCTAAACGTAACAGCCACCTAGGTTTTGAGCGATCAGAAGATCAACAAGCAAGCCTGTACATTCTTCTGTGAATCCAATCAGTAACACTACCATACAATCCGGTCTCTTCACCTGATATGTCGCATATCTCGCCTAGGGGTGGTAAACGTCAGACCCCAGTAGCTTGATAAGTCGTGTCGATATGAGGTCCATAACAGTTCGAGAAACTACTGATAACACTTACCAGTAAATCTTAGGAACCCTGGCCAGGGATTTCCAGTTATAGCCAATCGAACACAGCGCAACATCAACTCCCTATACCGGGAGAGACGAAACCCTTCCTATCACTCATTGCCTCCATATGATTCGGGACTGTACCCAAAAGCCACCATTTTGCACGCTCTCTTGGACGTGGTATGATGGAAATCAAAGCACAGTGGGAATCATACAAGACTCTATGACGATCTCGGGTCGACAGACTAACCTGTACCAGTGTCACAAGAGAACTGCCATCTGACGTGAGGTATAATACCATCTGGGAGTTCTCGGCGAGTCCGTCCAGTGTTCCCAGTCTCCACTGAGCACCCGTCTACCTTATCTGATGTCAAACACCAATGTATGTGGGATCATCCATCGCCCATCATATGGGTCAAGAAGCGCATACTCTAGTCTACTCTGGAGTATCGATGCCCTGTCTCGGTACTCCCACGACTAGGAACATTTGAAGGATGTACTTAGCGACTACACTTTCCCTACTAGTATGATCTGCATTATAGTCCTGGTAGTCAAGTATTCATCCTAAGGGCTTTATCAACATGTAACATAAAGACTATTCGAGTACATGTTAAGATAAAGAGCAACCAGATAGCATACTATCATGTCGAGCAAGAAAGTCCTCACTATATATGTCCAAGCATCCACTACAATATACATCGTATGTACAGTAATGGCCTCTAGGGCATACATATCACTAACATTATTTTCGTCTTTTTCTGTGATGATATGTGTAAATTATGGGCCTGCATTATATTAACGCAAAGCAAACAAATCAAAGCTGAATCGTTGGAACAAATTTTAAAACCACTCGGTTATTTTAAAATAGGAGACTTTTATATGCGGAGCTTAAACCACTCCTTTTAAAAGCTATCAGGTTTCTTCGATTATATCAAGTTTACTACGCTCATGGTTTCGCCAAAACTATCCGTAGCCCTCCGTCATTTCAGTTCAATATTCAGTAGTATTCAAGTTTTCCATTTTGACCTTCGCCAAGGCATAGTGTTTGGTAGCTGCTGGATATTCATCTGTAGCATAGGTAGATGCATTGGTATGGGACAGTCGTACTACTATTTTGGCCTTCATCAAGGGTATGTACGGGTGGGTTCAAATTAATTTGGACAATGACGGGTAGAACTTGACATGTGACTTATGATATGTTGGCTTTCGTCATGGTCATAAGAGCATGAGGCAAAAATCCACATCGGGAGTTTTTAAGGAAACTGAAACTTGCTAGTGCTGCATACCATTTGGAGTGTGATAATGCTGGTAGGTTTCCTTCAGGATTATCACAGAATGATATTTGGATCCCGATCCTCCTGTGAGTATCCGCTACTCCTCGGGAGATTCTTCACTTAACGATCAATGCTATAAACCAAGTAGGTGTCAGAACAGTGTTAGCGGGGCTACGCCTCCAGGGAAAAGAGGTTATTTAATTAAGGAACTTCGCGAAAGCGTCGTAAAACCTCCCTCGAAGTACCGGCACTAGCCTGGCTGAACGGTTAAGCAAGTATTGTACGGTAAGATTAATCCTGACTAATTCTTCTTTATGGTTTGAGGAAGGGTTCATGAAACAGTGGGAGCTATCCTGTTTAGATAAATTTAAAAAACCAATCTAAACTTGCAAGAGCATCATGCTGAGTGTTTTCTTCTCTCTCTCCTAATTGCAGCGACCAGGTGACCAGATTAGGTTACAGATAGATAATAAAATGACTGAGTTATACAATATTGATTGGAAAAGATTTGTACAGATGTCCATTACCTATGACAAGCTGGACTACCTCATTACTACTCATAGCCCCCACCGTCCCAGGTCCAGTTTCCACTGTGGCAGATGTTGATATCCGTATGACAAGGGAAAAAGACTGTGCGAATGCCAAGTGCCTCGTTTTGGCCTCAGTAGATGGTTTATACCAGAGGCAGCACGAGAAGACGGACTTAGCTTCTACCTTCCTCCACAAAAAAGTTTTATATGGAGAGCAATCTTGTATTGTAAGATATGAGACCTTGAAGGAATTGCTTCAAGCGAGGTTGGCTGTCGGGTCATCTGTAGGGGACCATGTCCCTACAATGATTAGCTATATTAAAAAGATCACGGACCTGGAGAATACGTTGGAGAACGAGTCATGTACTGACTTGATTCTACAGTCCCTACCTTCTACTTACGCCCAGGGGAAGCAAGTTATACTTCCAGTTCAGGGCACCGTGAAGGAAACCAGGGAGACACCCGCGCTGCTTATTGGGGAATCTTTGTACAGTAGTATTACTGACATGCTTTTCAGGAGTAAGAGCAGGCTTGCTTGTTGATCTTTTGATCGCTCAATAGCCGGGTAGCCGTTATGACCAGCTAGTATCGCTAACGGCTTATGAGTGCTTGATATGATCATCACCTATTGCCGGCGTATTGACGAGTCTTTAGAGTCCTACACAGAGGTTTTACTGGCTCAGGCAAAACGAAGTAGGAGCGCATATGTGATATGTGCGGGACCAAGATTAATACGAGTATGTGATACCGTATTCTATTCTCACGATTTATGTTATCGGTCGGTTATATGAGATATAGCCGGGTTATCAAATCAAATGTTGATTCGATAAGTCGATACTGTATCGGTCGGTTATATGATATATAGACGGGTTATCGAATCAAATGTGATTCGATAAGTTGATACAAATAATATTAGTCGGTCATATGAGACCTAGCCGGATTATTAAATCAAGTATTGATTTAATGATTTAATGTATAATTATATATTTGATATATTAGTTTACATTAACTAATATTAGCTCACTTAAGCATTTCTTTTTCTCACATGTGCACACTTAATATATATGTGATATATATTAATTGTGTTTTCTTTTTTTTGTCATGCTTGATGCCACATGCAACATGGGTGTATGAGTCTTACACCATCCTAATAATAATGTAGGGTTTATTTATTTAAAGTAAATCCAAATTAGTTGGAAATTAGTCACATGGCATGAAGCTTGTGGAAGCTTGTAGATGCATTGACTTAGTCCACTAATTTTGTTTTACTTAAGATATTTATTAACCCAACATTATCTAAACTCAAGGTTAAGTCTCTACATGATTTATATGAGATATTTCTCACCCATGGTTGCCATTCACTCTCTCACCATTATTTCCTTCTTCTTCTTCTTCATCAAGAGCTTAGCTCTCTAGGTTTTTGAGAGGAGAAGAAAAAGAGTGAGAAAATTAATTCTAAAGTGAGCAAAAATCCTACTTCATCATCCTCTACTAGATTAGCCATATAGTTTAGGGTGTTAGCTTCACTAATCCCACATTAGTGAAGAGGTAGCTTGGGTTAGTGTCTTCTCGACGTAGATCATCTTCGGCCTCGAAGACTTCGTGTAAGCTCGTTCCTTTCATCTTGTGGATCCATTCTTTAGTCTGGAAGATCACTACTTGGAGCTATCACGACCCGAAAATATTAGCTCGTGACCGGCACTTAAATCACGCAACGTCTACAGGCGTAACGTAACTTAAGTAAGACGAAGCCCAGAGATCTAAACCTTTCGAAAGAAGTAAGTAATGAAAACCTTGATAGAACATTTGGAAACCTTAAGTAAAAATCCTTAAGCTTATTTTTTTATTTCTTTTCTTTTGTTTTCTTAAAAATTTCGGCAACACCTCCTTTGTAAAAACTAGCCCCGAAACGGGTACAACATAGAATATAAAGAAAGCATCCCCAAACGGGAGCAAATCACGCCCAATGGCAGAAACGACCACCACAAGTATATATACGACACCCAACGGCGAAGATCTACATAAGGAAAAGTAAAGCATGACACCAAACCCACCAAGCGAATATATAACCCATCGCTCAAGTCTCGTACCCACAAGTCTTGCTAAGTCTTACAGCTTATACAAATACTAGTTTCTGATTGATGGAGTTGATTAGATACAATAAGAACAATAACACAAGAGGGGCACGATCCAACATGTACCACATACCAAAGCAAATCACCCGTATGCAAGCTGTGTGTCAGCGATGCCGCTACTGATCCGTGCGATCAACCTGCAAGAACTGTGGCACAACGGGGGTGAGTTTCCAACTCGTGAGTAGAAAACATCATCAGGAAGAAATCAAATAAACAACGATTCTTAGGTCAACTATATCATAAAGATAATACTATGATATCTAGGGTGACCGTATCTGCATATATGCCAACAACAATCAATACCTGAATGCATATGGATATCATCCAAAAATATAATCAATGCATGTATGCATGTGGATATTATCCAACAATATAATCAATGCCTGTATGCATGTGGATATCATCCACAATATAATCAATGCCTGTATGCATGTGGATCTCATCCAACAATATAATTAATGCCTGTATGCATATGGATATCATCCACTCGAAACATCATGAAAGCATGAGCATGTAAAATATATGAGGATATCAAAGAATGCGTGTCCATCAATGACACATAAAATCATGGAACCTAAGTGTCCAACCTCGACACTCGAAACATCATGAAACCCGTGTTCAGCATCGACACGTAAATCCTCATATCTCAGGCGCCGCATCCTCGGATCGGTCCTCATATCCATCTCATATCATAACTCCAAAACGGTGTCTACAAGACATCCGCCGAGTCCTATACAATCACCGGTAGGTAGTACTCCTCCTGCCAGGCTCATCGTCTATACCACAAAATTCACCACTTGCCCTGGGGAACCATACCGGGTCCACCATGTACCCGCAGACGGTGCCTACCGCTCCTCGAATCGGATTTCTAACACAAGTCTCAAAACCGAGAAAACTCATGGTGGACGCACTGAAATATCATATCAAGAGAAACCGGGTTTTCAAACAATACATAAATTCTTGAAATACCCCTACGGCTCTCAAAGCAATAAATCACATGAAATCCATATCTCAATGCGTAAATCCATGAAAACATGATATATGCAACATAGAACAGTAATATGAGCATATCAAGGGTAAACCGCTTTTTTAAATGAATCCAGTTTTAAAATATATCATGCGGTTCCCAATTCCTCCGAAATCAAGTACAGCATCACATGAGGTGTACATGTAACTATAGAAAGTTATGTGTATCTACATGTAAGCAGGTATGCATGATGTATTTCATAAGCGCAATGGAACAATAATCAACGCCCCAATGTCAAATGACAATACAATACCACTTAGGGGTATATATAGCTATAGCCAGGTATGTGAGTGTACATGTAAGTTTGCATGATATACATGTAGCTGTAGCAAGTATATCATAGCATGATGTAGCAACTTGATTGATCTATTTATTTGGATTGTGGAGTTGTATGGAATGAAAAGTTTATCACAACCAAAGAATTTATAACCGCAATCAATTAACGGTGTCAATGTAGCTCGTTAATGAATACGGATCATCCACTGAGATGCAAGGATTTTTCCGATCTTGCTTTAGATGAATTGAAAGAAAATATAAAAGAAAATTCAAGAAAGTAATTCGTGATTTAATTGAGTTGTCATTTCAAGAAAATCAAGAACATATTCAAGAATTAAAAATTAAGAAAATGTCCAATATCAATTTGAATTATCAAGAATATGAAGAATAGCTTGTAGCATTCGATCGAATTAGTAGAAATGATGAATCTAACAATGACTTATCTTGTCTATTGATGAATTGTAGCTAGGACGATGGTGATGAATGAAGATTATGGATCTATTAAAGAAACTAGGATTTCTCCTTCATTATCCCTTGTCTTTTCATTGATCATCATTCAAATCTAGCCTCTAGCAGAGAGAATCATCAATTATTTAATCCCTAATTTGCAACGAAATTAGCAAGAATGTGATCTCAATCCAAATTAGGTCATTGATGATTCTTTTTCCTAAAGTTCACAACTCTCATAAGACTTAAGATTAGTATTAGGATTTTATCATCACTTGATCTACTTATTCTCTCGAATCCTTTACAAGCCGAGATTTCACTCACACATTTTGAAAATTAAAGAATCAAGAACGAAGAATTGCATAATGCAAGAATATAAAGAAAGCGAGAATTACAATTATCACCTTTTTTTAACTTTCCTTCAAATTACACCTCTCAATTTGAGTTTACAAGACAAGCTCTCGATCGCTCCTTTGAAAGAGAATTTTTCGTCGATCTTTGCTCGGCTCGATCTTCATGAGCCGTAGATCGTCGCGGATCTCTTGCTCTTGATGATGATCGGCATTGCAATAAAGGATCTTCGATTGTCGCTTGATTTTGCTCTCAATGTATCTTGATATTGAATTGGAATTTGATTTGGATTTTGTTTTGGATCAAGTTGTGTCACTCAACTTGTGCAATGATTTAGGTCAATATTCAACAACCCCCACCATTAGATCTAGATCCCTTTTATATAAATCTCCAATGAATCTTCCCTCATAAGCTAGGTTGTTAGAGAGAGCCTTCTAGAATGAGCTTGTTACAAGGAGCCTTCAAGAACAAGGTTGTTATGCAGAGCCTTCCAGAAGAATCCACATGGTAATGAAGCGTCTTGAGGAAGCTAGGAGGTTAGAATGAAGCTTCTGGAGAGATGATGTCATCGGCGCCTCAACTCGGCCGCGGAACCGCGGCAACTCGGCCAACTCGGCCGCGGTTCCGCGGCCATTTGGTAAGCTTGATGCATCATATTTCTGTGGTTGTTCGGTATTGGCATTTGGGTCTTCTTTTGATATCTGGAATCTTTATATTCCTTCTGAATCTCTGCCAGATTTGAATTCTTTGACTTGCTGCATTTTATCGGCAAATTTTACGATTCCAGTTCTTTGACCTGAATAATTTTCTGCACACAATCTCGATGAAAAGTGTTGAGATATACAATATCATGCGTGAAGTAATAAACGCATAATTTCCTATAAAGAATGTTGATTATAACTATAACACGTGGTATTTGGTATTTTGTAGATAAACTGGTAATATGAGTTATATTTATATCAACTATCCTTAGATTATTAGAATAATGAGGAAATTAATGTGTTACAGATTGCATTATTTTCGACTGAACAAATTCCCCCAAATTTAATTTTGATTTTCTCGAGCAATCATCTTTTATTCAAGTGTAGGAGAAAATATAAGAAAAAGAAAAACTAACTAGCACACTTTCGTAGGCAAACACGATTGCACTGAGCACGTGCAATAAGCCTTTAAAGCTCTAGGTGTCCCTAGTAGGAGGAGTGTTGTCTCCTGAGGGTTTTCAGCGGATTGCACCCACAAAATCCTATAATAAAAGGAAGACTATGAAAGTAACATGTAAAGATAAGAATTATAAAAGAAAGACTTCGAAAATCAGAGTTTCCAACTACAGTAGCTTTTCGGTTGTCATGAGCCCTATCTTAATAATCTTGAAAAGATGTTTAGAAATCACATCATCCCTCAATAAAACATCGTCTTTATTCTTCAATCCTATCTTTCTTCCAAACACCGATCATATACCCCTACGTGTGTGTAAAAGACATCCCTACACTCGAAGAATTCAATTCAAGCTATCATACTCTTGTCCATCTACCTTAGTACTTTTTAATTGGTGAATATTTAGATGGATTTGCTCACACATTCTTCATACGACCGTTAATACATCTTGAGGTACCAGCCGACCGATTACTCATGTGCTTGCTTATTAGACATATTAGTTTTTTCCTCGTCTTGCAACACCTAAGGCTTAACAGCGACTCCCAAACCAGTTGGTCTAAGGCATTAGATGATGAAGCACCCTCGCTATATTTTTTTATGCTGCCTTGGTGATTACAAAACCAGTGTTCATTTTTCTTCACCATTTTATCTTTTATGCTTCATTTATTATTTTCTTGATACTTTGGCTTTTAGACAAGAGCATTTCAAGATATCCTCTACTATCCCGAGTTTCAAGACATGTGTAAGTGCGTATAGTAGGGTATCAACATTCAAATATTTGGCTTTCAGAATAGGAACTATTTTCCAGACTTATTTTTATCCTTAGAGTAGTGACTTCTTTTATCTTACTAACCCATAGGACAACGGTTCATAACTACTTATTACTAGTTTCGTTTAAGAAAACTTCTATTTTTCTTGGTTTTCTTAAATTTTTCCAATCTTTTAAATGTAATTTTTCACTTTCTAATCTTTTATTTTATTTATGTAAAAAAAATTATTATATGTTTTGTGCTTATGCAAAGTATGATGCAAAGTGATGCGTAAATAAGCACAAACCTCCCCCAAACTTGTTTAGAACAGTGTCCTCACTGTTGTCATCTGTTAAATCTCAAAAACCTGTAGGCTTGGGAGGAAAATTTATTAGCGGGGAACATGAAATATGATCGTGAAAATCTCCACCAAACTTATTCTTTATTTATATAATTTTTTACAATTTTTTTATATGTATGTACAAGTTGACTCACCTCCATTCTAAAAGATGAGACAATATTACCAAGACATGGAGGTGAGATGGAGGAAAATCAGTCATTATAAAGCGGCTCTTGTAAAAACAGGAGCTCCTCCGAGGGGTCAGTGGAAAAATACGGTTTTAATCTATGCCCATTTATTTTAAAAGTTGTATCGTTTTTATAATTTTCAACCTCAACTGCCCCGTGCGGGTATACATACCGCACAGCAAATGGTCCTTTCTAATGAGATCGTAGCTTACCCGCATGAGGATGGAGACGTGAATCATAAAGAAGGACTTGTTGACCAGGTGTAAAAGTTTTTCTCAAAATGTTTTTATCGTGAAATACCTTGGTCCGATTCTTTACTATCACAGCATTATCGTAAGCTTCATCGCGTTGTTCGCTTAGCTCGTTTAATTGCAGCTTCCGAAAGTTACAGGCTTGACTTAAGTCAAAGTTTAGTTCTTTAATGGCCCACATTGCTTTATGTTCAATCTCGACCGGAAGGTGGCAAGCCTTACCAAACACTAGACGATAAGAAGACATACCTAGATTAGTTTTATATGCTGTACAAAATGCCCAAAGAGCATCCGTCAATTTGGTTGACCAATCTTTCCCGTTTTTAGAAATTGTTTTCTCCAAAATTTGCTTGATTTGTCTGTTGGAAACTTCAGCTTGCCCGCTCGTTTGGAGATGATAGGGTGTCGAAAGTTTGTGGTTGATTGCATATTTCCGCATCAAAGTCTCGAAAGACCGATAACAGAAATGTGTCCCGTTATCGCTAATGATAGAGCGAGGGTGTTCAAATCATGAAAAGATATTTTCTTTAAGGAACTTAATGACAACCTTGTTGTCATTAGTGCGACAAGGAATAGCTTCAACCCATTTCGAGACGTAATCAACCGCTAACAAGATGTACAAATTCCCAAAAGAGTTGGGAAAAGGACCTATAAAATCAATACCCCAAATGTCGAAAATTTCAACCACCAGAATCGGTTGAAGTGGCATCTCATTTCTCTGAGAAATCCTACCCTTGTTTTGACACTGTGGACAGATTTTGCAATGATCAAATGCATCTTTGAATCATGTCGGCCAATAAAAACCACATTGCAAAACCTTCTCCGCCGTCTTTCGAGGACCGAAATGACCTCCACATGCCTGATCATGACAGAAAGATAGAACGCTCTTGAACTCATCATTAGGGACACATCTGCGTATGATCTGGTCAGGACAATACTTAAAAAAATAGGGTTCATCCTAGTAAAAGTGTTTTACTTGGGATAGAAATCGATGTTTGTCCTGTTTCGACCATTCGTGAGGAATAAGTCCTGTTGCAAGATAATTCACAATATCCCCGAACCAAAGTTCGGTGGATACATTCAAGAGTTGTTCATCCAGAAAAGAGTCATTAATTGGCAGGGTCACAGGTGAAGAAGAGATGCACGAAAGATGGCCGGCTACTACGTTTTCACATCATTTCTTATCTCGAATGACCAGATCAAATTCTTGTAATAGAAGGATCAAACGTATTAACCTACCTTTAGC
This sequence comes from Agapanthus africanus, assembly GCA_030015575.1. Lineage (NCBI taxonomy): Eukaryota > Viridiplantae > Streptophyta > Magnoliopsida > Asparagales > Amaryllidaceae > Agapanthus > Agapanthus africanus. The sequence continues at coordinate 511,938,052 of JASDDO010000024.1, read as the reverse complement.
ATCTTTCTTTGATAAAAGATGTTTTAAGACGGAGTGATCAGTATACACAATAATTGGTGAGCCAATCAAGTAAGGCCTGAATTTTTCTAATGCAAATACAACTGCCAAAAGTTCCTTTTCGGTAGTTGTATAATTAATTTGAGCATCATTCAGGGTCTTTCTTGCATAATAAATCACGTGTGGCATCTTTTCAATGTGTTGTCCTAAGACTGCACCTACAGCAAAATTTGATGCATCACACATTAGCTCAAACGGGTGGTTCCAATCAGGAGATGATAGAACGGGGACTGTAGTGAGAGAATTTTTAAGTGAGTCAAATGCATCCTCACAATCCGAGTTAAAATGAAAGGTTGTGTCCTTGGCCAAGAGAAGAGTTAAGGGTCTAGCAATTTTGTTAAAATCCTTAATGAATCTCCTGTAAAAGCCTGCATGGCCAAGAAAATATCGTATATTTTTGACGCATTTGGGATGAGGAAGGTTATGAATGACATCTATCTCTGTCGACCTCAATGCCTTTCCGTGAAATGACATGTCCAAGCACAATTCCCTCTTGGACCATGAAATTACATTTTTCCCAATTCAAGGTTAAGTTCTTCTCTTTACAACGAGTAAGAACTGCATCAAGATGAGATAGGTAGTCATCAAAAGAATCTCTGAATATCGAGAAATCGACCATGAAAATCTCCAGAAAATTCTCGACCATGTTCGAGAATATCCCCATCATACACCGCTGAAATGTAGCGGGAGCATTGCATAACCCAAAGGGCATGCGTCTATAAGCAAAAGTACCAAAAGGACAAGTAAATGTGGTTTTATCTTGATCCTTTTCGACAATAGGGACCTGGTTATAGCCAGAGTATCCATCCATGAAACAATAATATTCACGTCCAGCTAAGCGTTCTAACATCTGGTCAGTAAAAGGTAGAGGAAAGTGGTCTTTCCTCGTTGCGGCATTGAGTTTTCTGTAATCAATACATACACGCCACCCAGTTTGAGCACGTTTCTGGATTAACTCATTTGCCTCATTTATTATGACCGTGATGCCAGATTTCTTAGGGACTACATGAATTGGACTTACCAAATGGCTATCAGAGATTGGGTAAATGATACTACAATCACGGCATTTGACGATTTCTTTCTTTACCGCCTCCTTCATGATGGGATTCAACCGTCTTTGTGGTTCTCGGGTTAGCTTGGATTCATCCATCAGATGTATATGATGTTCAACAATCAAGGGACTAATCCCTTTGATGTCCACCATTTTCCAACCAAAAGCCTGACTATTAGATCTCAAGACCATCAAAAGAGCATTTTCTTGCTCTAAGGCAAGAAGCTGATATGATCACGGGTAAAGACTCATTCTCATCTAAATATGCATATTTAAGATGAGAAGGTAGAAATTTGAGATCTAATGTCGGCGGAGAAACAATAGAAGGTGGGGTAATAGAATGACATTCAGATTCACGAAGAAGCTCGTAACCTGCAAAGGATACAGACTCGGAAGGTGGTGAGTCAAAAGTTTCAGACTCAGAAGTGGACTCACCAAAAGTGTCCTCACTATTGTGTGCAAGATCAAACATTGATGTGCTAATGTCGTCGAGATCTTCAAAGCAAAGTTCATCAACCTCGCAGCTTTCGGGAGCTATCTCGTGGACAGAACAAATATCAAGAATGTGAGCAGAGGGTTCAGACGGCTGACTTCCAATTTTGTAAATGTTCAGCTCAATTCACATCTTCCCGAAGAATAGGGGTATAGAACCGTTTCGATAATTAATGACAGCATTGGAAGTGGCTAGGAAAGGCCGACCAAGAATCTCCGGAATTTGGTTCCGTGGTTTCACTACAGGTTGTGATTCAAGAACAATAAAGTCCACAGGGAATATAAATTCCCCGACTTATATCAACACATCCTCGAGTTCACCCCTACGTTTGGTGATTGATCGGTCTGCCATTTGGAGAGTGCAATGAGCTGGTTTCAACTCTCCAATCCATAATTGCTCGTAAACAGAATATGGAAGCAGGTTAACACTTGCGCCAAGTTCATGTAAAGTACGGTTAATGTTTTTACCCCCAATAGAAATCGAGATTGTAGGATAGCTAGGGTCCTTACGTTTCTTTGGTAATTGTGGGGTAAAAGCAGTACTAACATTATTTGTCATGAATACTTTTTAGGTACTTGAGTCTTTCTCTTCCTAGTGAACAAGTCCTTGAGAATTTTCGCATAAGCCGGGACTTGTTGTATAGCATCTAGGAGAGAGATGTTGATGTTAACCTGTTAGTTATATGTATGCCCTAGAGGCCATTACTATATATATGATGTATATTGTAATGGATGCTTGGATATATATAGGGAGGACTTTCTTGCTCGACATGATATTATGATATCTGGTTGTACTTTATCTTAACATGTACTCCGGTTGTCTCTATGTTACATGTTGATAAAGTCCTTAGGATATGTACTCGACTACTGGGACTATGATGAGATCATACTAGAGGGGCCACGGTAGTCGACGAGTACATCCTATAACTGTTCCTAGTCGAGGGTGTATCGAGACAGGGCATCGATACACCAGAGTAGACTAGCGTATACGCATCTTGACCCATATGATGGGCGATGAATGATCCCATATCCATCCGTGTTTAACATCAAGGATGGTGTACGGGTGCTCAGTAGAGACTGGGTACACTGGACGGACTCGCCGAGAACTCCCAGATGGTATTATACCTCACGTCATATGGCTGTTCTCCGGTGACACTGGTACAGAGTAGTCTGTTGACCCGAGATCGTCATAGAGTCTTGTGTGATTCCCACTGTGCTTTGATTTCCATCATACCACGTCCAAGAGGGCGTGCAAAAAGGTGGCTTTTGGGTACAGTCCTGAATCACATGGAGGCAATGAGCGATAGTAGGGGATTCGTCTCTCTCTGTATAGGGAGTTTATGTTGCGCTGTGTTCGATTGGCTATAACTGGAAATCCCTGGCCAGGGTTGCTGAGATTTACTGGTAAGTGTTATCAGTAGTTTCTCGAACTGTTATAGACCTCATATCGACATGACTTATCAAGCTACCGGGGTCTGACGTTTACCACCCCTAAGCGAGATATGCGACATATCAGACGATGAGACCGGACTGTACGGGAGTGTTACTGACTGGATTCACTGGAGAATGTACAGGCTTGCTTGTTGATCTTCTAAGCGCTCAATACCTGGGTGGCTGTTACGTTTAGCTGACCGCTTGCAGCTTGTGGGTGTTTGATATGATCATCACCTACTGCCGGCGTATTGACGATTCTTTAGAGTCCTACACAGAGGTTTCTTGGCTCAGGCAAAATGGAGTAGGGGCACATATGTGATATGTGCAGGACCGAGGATAATGCGATATGAGATACCGTATTCTATTCTCACGATATATGATATCAGCCGGGTCATCGGATTAAGTGTTGATTCGATGAATCGGTAAATGAGATATTAGTCGGTTATATGCGATATAGCCGGATTGTCGGATCAAGTGTTGATTCGATAATTTAATGTATAATAATATATATGATATATTAAATTACATTAACTAATATTAGCTCACTAAAAGATTCTTTTTCTCACTCGGGTAATACGTTGATATATATGCGATATATGTTAATTGTATTATTTTATTTTGTTACAATAAATATTATATATGTGATATATAATATTGTAATAAGTTATGATAACTAATGCAACATGATTAGTGGAGATTAAAAAGGTTAGGGTTTGATTTGGGTTAGTCCATTCATGAAGCTTCTAGAATCTTTTCTTTTGTTTTTGTAAAGATATTTTCAAGCGACTCATACTTAACCCAACCCAAAACCCCAGTCCTAGTTAAATTTCTAGATGAGTTATCCTTATCATGGTTAACTATGGTTGCATTATTAATCATTATCTTTCTTTCATTATTCATCACGAATGGATCACTATTCTTCTTCTTCATCTTTGAGCCTTGAAAAAGGCTTTCTAGGTTTTTCTTTTGTGATGAAAGTGAGTGAGAACAAGAAAACAAATGAGAGCAAAAATCCTACTTCACCATCCTCATCTACCCTTGCCATTTAGATGAGGGTGTTCACTTCATTTTGTAAGTGAGAGCTTGTGTTAATGAAACTTCAAGGTAGATCATCTTTGTTATCGAAGATCGGAAGCAAGCTTGCATCTTTCTCTCCGTGGAGCCTCTCGAGAGTCCGGAACTCGATGATCGCAGCGAAGGGACCTCAACACGGAGCTTTAGAAGTGAAGGACCGTATCTACAAAGTTTGTAATCCCTCTCACTTAGTGTTAAAGTGTTTAACATGCTTGTTTTCGCCTAATCTCTAGTTTAAAGATCAGGCTTTGGGTTGTTCTGCACGGCTAAATTTTAAATCGGGCATGGTTGATGCCTCGTAGACCCTTTTGCGTGTTCCTAGAATCCCTACAGTGGTATTAGAGCCAAGCTAGAGCTTTACACGATGTCTAGACAAAGTTTAAAGTCCGATCGAACCCGGAAACCCCGATTTATACCCTTCTGTGGATATTTTTTTAAAAGGTTGATTTTTTTCTAATTAAAAATGCTCAGAAAATTAAGCAGGAGAATCTAAGAATTACTGTGCAGTACGGACACCCAATTCTATCACGTGACCGCGAAACCGCGGCCAAACCACTCACGTGGCTGCAGTTCCGCGGCTGAATAGTGATATTGGGCCCCACCACTTCACAGTATTATTCCTGGTTTCTTTTACACTATTCTGGGAATTTTTAATTCCACTCAAGTGCTGAGTTTTCTGGGTTCTATTGGGGACTCGTTGATTCGATCGGATAATTTAACTTCGTTTAAGTTTTTTCCGGATAATTTTAGAAACTGTTAAAAAGTTCGAACGGATATCAATAACTCACTTTTTCCCCTGTCGGAAAATTTTTCAAAAGTTGGATTTTTTTTCCTCGAGTTTGAAAATTCCTGAAAATCATGCAAGTAACGCGGTGAACCATCTAGAAGACTACAAACCTTAACTCGATTATGTGACCGTCTTGAACTGCCTCTAAACCTTAGGGTTTGGGGCAGTACGGCGTGCTACATGTGAGGCGTTGGCTTGACCCTTCTACGGCTGGACCACTGGTACTGTGGCATGTGATGGATACTTTTTGAACTCCGCTCAAGTGTTGAGCTATTTGGGAAATCTTGGGTGTTTGATTATTCGATCGGAAAGTTTAACACTGTCTTTTTATCTGGAATGTGATACAATATTTGGAATCTACAAGTAGTTATGAGATAACTAATTTGAATGTTATAAATATAGCAGTTCAGTCTCAGATGATCGGTTGCCACGGAATTTTGATGTGATCAAAAGTCCGTCGCAATCACGTAGCGTACGCGGATACTCGCCGGGTAAACTTAACAGACAGCCACGCCCTATAGCCCCGACCAAGTGACTGTAGGAGAACCCCTTCGCCAAAAGCATCTGTTCGGGTGCTCGCGGCAGCGGTGTTCCGCCTTAGTGCACTTCGTCGACGGCATCCGGGGGTGCGGCCGTCTACTAAAGTTTGCGACGAGCATTCGATTAGAATTTCGGGAATCTTGTTGAATTGCCCGACTTGATATTGAAAAGAGTTTTCGATAATGAGACTAAAATGAGGGGTTTATAATTGTTAGGCATGCGATGTCTAAGGAATTCATTTGGTTAGGCATGCGATGTCTAAGGAGGTTGCGGATTCCAACTGTTGTAGTTTTACACTTTCTTTTCTGTGACCGTAAGCGTAGTATGTGTTGTATCGCCGGCTTCGTTGCTATACATCAACGACAATCGGGATACGCATACTTGCTTACGTTGATGATATGAGATATTATGTGTTGCTGTGATATGTTATATTGGATCGTCACGTTTTGAATAGCCGGGGGTTTTATGTGAGATGAGAGTTTTTCTTTTTCATTCATGTAAAATTCATTTGTATGTAATATTCTTTTATTGCGGCACTTCCGGGCTGAGGATGTTGTCACCATTGTATATTAAATTACTTTTCCGCATTAGGTAGACCCAAGGCGGGGAGCATAAGTAACTGGGTTCTAGGGTCCAGTGGGAGACCATCTCGAGGAGTCGAGAGCGGGTCTCCTAACCCTAGAATTGGAAGTGTTGTTTGCCGCTCTCGTAGGAGTCTAGGGATGTGGGTTTGGCTATTCATCGCGACCATGGAATCCGTGTTTTATACAGGCTCGTATTAAAACACGGACGTCCTAGTATATCCAATATTTCATATATATTTCTTCTGCTGCAATGTTCTGTGATGAGATCATATTACTTCCTGAGACGAATGTTTATATTATATATATGAGATATATGGTATATTGCTGATTTCATTTCAAATGTGATGCTTGTGAAGCATAATAAAATGGGACTTCATTAATGAGATTAATGAAACTAAAAGAAACCTAAGATGTTGTAGAAACTTGTTTTAAAAATTGGTAGCTCTAGTTCTTGCTTTGCATAGCGGTGTTCCTTGTAGAACATCCAGCACCTTATTCGATAAGGAAAGAGCCGAGATCCCTTCACCGGGAGTGACCTCTTTAGTGAAACTAGCAGATGTTACAAACTCAGTTTGTCTTTTGTTTGCTTCTATAGTTCTTGCTTTGCATAGTGGTATTTGCGAAATATCCTGCACCTTATTCGATGAGGAAAGAGCCGAAGATCCCTTCACCAGGAGTGACCTCTTTAGCAATACTATAAAATCCTCAAAAACACTCCATTTAAAATCACTCGATTCTACAACGATATCAAGTTCATTACGCAAAGGGTTTTCTTAAAAACCTGTCGTAGCCCTCCGTCATTTCAGATAAGTACTTCATAGTATTCGTGCTGCGTTTGTTGACCTTGTCAAGGCGTAGTGAGCGGTAGCTATTTATGCTTATCTGTATAAGCATATGATGCGATTGGATTAGGGTAGTCGTATGACTTTGTTGATCTTGTCAAGGGTCATGCGGGTGGGTTTAATTCAATCGGGAAATGACGGGTTGAACTTGACTTGCCGTCTATGGTTTGTTGACCTTGTCAAGGTCATAGATCGCTCGGGGCAAAATATTATTAGGAATTTCAAGTGTTGAAATTTGCAATGAGATTGCATACCTTCTATGAGATAGTTGGATCCCGATACCTGCTGCGAGTAAGAGTTACTCCTGGGAGAGTTTTACACATTACAATTAGCCGATCAAGTAGGTGTCTAGAAAGGTGTCAACGGGGTTACGCCCCTGGGAAAACGAGGTTTACTTTAATTAGGTCCGTGCGAAAGCACGGGAACCTCCCTCAAAGTACCGGCACTGGCCTGGCTGAAATATTGGCGAACTTGTATAGTGTAACTAATCCCGGCTAGTCTTTCCTTTTAGGGTTTGAAGGAAGATTTGACTAAAGCATTGGGAGACATCCTGATTAGATAAATTGATAACCAATCTAATTTTTTAAAAGCGCACGCTGAGTGTTTTCTTCTCTCTCTCCAGGTAGCGACCATGTCACGCCTTAATCAAGATAATAATACGGAAGTATTGACCGAACCTGCTTGTTATACTGCGCTAGGGAACGTTGGTCCCGCTCAAACTTGTAATTGTTATAAGACAGAGCAGGAAATAGGTGATTACCAGAATTCCCGTGCCGCCCAAACGAAGAAAGTGCATGTTGATGAATCTTCTTCGGGTGTGTTCATTACACAGAACTGTTTCTCAGTATCCTTTACGTCCTGGGTATTTGATACCGGATCAGGATCTCACATATGTAATTTGTTACATGGGCTACAGATAGGTAGAGAACTGAGAACGGGTGATAAATTTCATGAGATAGAAATGGTGCAAGTGTTGCAGCCAAGTCTGTTGGTAGTTATCACCCTGTATTACCAGAATACATTGATTCTGAACGAATGTTTTTAGATACCGAACCTGAAATCAAACATCATATCAGTCTGTTTATAAAGTAAAGAAAGGATATAATTTTGTATTGTTGGATAATGTTTTGAACATTTCCTATATCAAGAGTTGATCGGTTCAGGCACGTTATCTAAAAGCATACACACTCTAAATCAAACCACAGTTCTTAACGTACAGAACACACACAAGAGGAAGAGTTCAGAAATGAACGAATCCTTCATGAGGCATTGTAGACTAGGTCATATCAATGCGACCCGACTAGCTGAAGTTACATATAGATGCATATTTAAATAAGTTTGAATTTACATCTTGTGAAACTTGCCGGTCATGTCACAGAGATAAGATGACTACAGCTCCGTTTATTGGAAACAGAGAAAGAGTTAGTGAACTCTTGGGATTGATACATGCTGATGTATGAAGGTCCCCTGTCTACACATGCCAAGACCGGTTCTTTATACTTCATTACATTCTCTGATAATCTCTCAAGATTCAGACATATATTCCTGTTGAAACACAAGTCCGAAACTTTTGAGATATTCACAGAATATAAGTCAGAAGTAGAGAACCAAAAACGGGTATAAGTATTATGTCCTTTGATGAGATCAAGGAGGAGAATACTTGATCACGGGATTCCTGGACTATTCTAAAGGAGAATGAGATTCTCTCTCAGCATTACTCCTCCGTATACACCATAGCACGATGGTATATCGGGGCGGAGCAATAGCACCCTATGTGATATGGTGTGCTCTATGATGAGTACTACTGAGTTTCCTATTTTCTTTTGGGAGTTATGCACTTGAGAAGATGCATACCTATTGAATAGGGTTCAAATCAAATCAGTTTCCTACCACTTCATATGTGATATGGAATGGGAAGAGCTCATATCTTAAGAAAGTTAAGATTTGGGGTTGTCCGGCCTATGTCTAAAAAGTAAAATCCGGACAAGCTCGAGGCAAAGTCAGATCTGTGGAAGTTTTTTGGATACCCCAAGCATACGCTAGTGAATATCTTCTACCTAACCGAGAAACGAAAGATGTTTTGTTTCTCAACATGCCACCTTTGCGAAAGGGAATTTCTTGTGAAGAAATTAGTGGTCATGAGGTAGAACTGGAAAGAGTTCCAGCTATACAAACTACAGCAGATGATTTGGTAGAACCGAAGGATTCAATAGTAACCAACGAAGCTCAGCCTCTCCGCCGATCTAGTAGGGTTCCTCACCCACCCGAGTGATACTTCTGTTTCTCTATAATAGTGGGAGCGAGGATTGCATCATGAGATGATGACCGAACTAGTTTCGAGCTGGCCATCAGGAGTGGGACTCTGTAAGAATGGCTGGATGCTTAGCGATCTGAGATGGAATCCTTATACACCAACAAAGTATGGACTTTGGTTGTTTTATCTGAAGGGTTAAATCCCCATCAGGAGAAAGTATATCTTGAGAAGATTACTTGGTGTACATGGAAAAGTTGAGACTTTCAAAGCTATACTTAATTCCATCCAGATCCTACTTGCCACGGCTACACACCATGACTACGATATCTGGCGGTTGGGTGTCATGACTGCTTTTCTAAATGATGATTTGGAAGAGAGCGTCTATAAGTACACAGCCAGAAGGCTTCGTAGACAATGGGAGCAGTGGAAACGTGTGCAAGATGTTTTATATGTTAAAACAGGCATCACGGAGTTGGAACGTCTGTTTTGATGTGGTAGTCAAAAAGTTTGACTTTATCAAAATGGTAAATGAACCTTGTATATATAAAAAGGTAGTAGAGAGTATGGTGGTGATCCTCGTAGAGTACGTAGATGGCATACTCTTGATAGGGAAGGAGTTTCCTATGCTACGCTCGGTCAATCTACGCTTATCACAAGGATTCTCCATATAGGATCAAAGTGATACCTCTTAAATCCTGGGTTTTGGATCTATGAGATAGTTCTAATTGGATGTTAGGATTCTCACTAGTTGTAGTGAGTTGGTATCAATCGATCCTGGGGAGAATCACTGGAAAGGTTCCAGGGTGATAAGGACGACTGAATGTCAGTCGCAGGCATTGTCTTTACCCTCAGTGGAGGGACGGTATGTTGGAAGAGTTCCAAGCTAGATACCGTGACATACTAGAAGATTAAAGGCAAGATACATCGTTACCAAGGATGCTACCAAAGAGGCAGTCTGGATACATATAAGTTCATGAGATGAACTTCGTTCCTACCATTGTGTGACAATGGAGTTGTGGTTTTTGCCAAGGAACCCCCCGTCCCATCAGAAATCCAGATATAATTCTTAGGCAGTATCACCTGATCATGGAGATGGTTGATCTCCAGAGAGATCAAGGTTAGGAGATTAGACACAGGGAACAACAGCGCGAATCCACTCACAAAGGCCTTTTTTCCCTGTGGAGACTTTTATGGGATGGTTGAGTATGAGATATTACAACCACGGCTAATTTTTGGGTATGCGTTACCACAACAGATGGCCCTAATGCAAGTTGGAGATTGTTAGTTATATGTATGCCCTAGGGGCCATTACTGTACATATGATGTATATTGTAATGGATACTTGGACATATAAAGGGAGGACTTTCTTGCTCGACATGATAGTATGCTATCTGGTTGTACTTTATCTTAACTTGTACTCTGGCTGTCTCTATGTTACATGTTGATAAATCCCTTAGGATATGTACTGGACTACTGGGACTATGATGAGATCATACTAGTAGGGCCACGGTAGTCGACGAGTACATCCTATAATTATTCCTAGTCGAGGGTGTATCGAGACAGGGCATCGATACACCAGAGTAAACTAGCGTATACGCATCTTGACCCATATGATGGCCGATGGATGATCCCATATTCATCCGTGGTTGACATCAAGGATGGTGTATGGGTGCTCAGTAGAGACTGGGTACACTGGACGGACTCGCCGAGAACTCCCAGATGGTATTATACCTCACGTCAGATGGCAGTTCTCCGGTGACACTGGTACAGAGTAGTCTGTTAACTCGAGATCGTCATAGAGTCTTGTGTGATTCCCACTGTGCTTTGATTTCCATCATACAACATCCAAGAGGGCGTGCAAAAAGGTGGCTTTTGGGTACAGTCCCGAATCACATGGAGGCAATGAGCGATAGGTGGGGATTCGTCTCTCCCGGTATAGGGAGTTGATGTTGCGCTGTGTTCGATTGGCTATAACTGGAAATCCCTGGCCATGGTTGCTGAGATTTACTGGTAAGTGTTATCAGTAATTTCTCGAACTGTTATAGATCTCAAATCGACACGACTTATCAAGCTACTGGGGTCTGACGTTTACCACCCCTAGGCGAGATATGCGACATATCAGACGACGAGACCGGACTGTACGGGAGTGTTTCTGACTGGATTCATAGGAGAATGTACAGGCTTGCTTGTTGATCTTCTGAGTGCTCAATACCTGGGTGGCTGTTACGTTTAGCTGACCGCTTGCAGCTTGTGGGTGTTTGATATGATCATCACCTACTGCCGGCGTATTGACGATTCTTTAGAGTCTTACACAGAGGTTTCTTGGCTCAGGCAAAATGAAGTAGGGGCACATATGTGATATGTGCAGGACCGAGGATAATGCGATATGAGATACCGTATTCTATTCTCGCGATATATGATATCAGCCGGGTTATCGGATCAAGTGTTGATTCGATGAATCGGTAAATGAGATATTAGTCGGTTATATGCGATATAGCCGGATTATCGGATTAAGTGTTGATTCGATAATTTAATGTATAATAATATATATGATATATTAAATTACATTAACTAATATTAGCTCACTAAAAGATTCTTTTTCTCACTCGGGTAATACGTTGATATATATGCGATATATGTTAATTGTATTATTTTATTTTGATACAATAAATATTATATATGTGATATATAATATTGTAACAAGTTATGATAACTAATGTAACATGGTTAGTGGAGATTAAACAAGGTTAGGGTTTGATTTGGGTTAGTCCATTCATGAAACTTCTAGAAGCTTTTCTTTTGTTTTTATAAAGATATTTTCAAGTGACTCATACTTAACCCAACCCAAAACCCTAGCCCTAGTTAAATCTCTACATGATTTATCCTTATCATGGTTAACCATGGTTGCATTATTAATCATTATCTTCCTTTCATTATTCATCACGAATGGATCACTATTCTTCTTCTTCATCTTTGAGCTTTGAAAAAGGCTTTCTAGGTTTTTCTTTTGTGATGAAAGTGAGTGAGAACAAGAAAACAAATGAGAGAAAAAATCCTACTTCATCATGCTTATCTACCCTTGCCATTTAAATGAGGGTGTTCACTTCATTTTGTTAGTGAGAGCTTGTGTTAATGAAAGTTCAAGGTAGATCATCTTTGTTATCGAAGATCGGAAGAAAGCTTGCATCTTTCTCTTCGTGGAGCCTCTCGAGAGTCCGGAACACGATGATCGCAGCGAAGGGACCTCAACACGGAGCTTTAGAAGTGAAGGACCGGATCTACAAAGGTTGTAATCCCTCTCACTTAGTGTTAAAGTGTTTAACATGCTTGTTTTCGCCTAATCTCTAATTTAAAGATCCGGCTTTGGGTTGTTCGGCACGGCTAAATTTTAAATCAGGCATGGTTGATGCCTCATTCTCACGACCCGCAGGGTACGGAACGTGACTGGCACTTAAGTTACGAAACGTCTCAAGACGTCCGTAAAATAAGTAAGCCAAAGCCCAGAATTCAAAACCAAATAAGCAGAAGAGTGAAGGAAAACCAATCAATTGAAAGCGAGTTTATCAAATAAGTCATATCAAGCCCTTTTTTTAAAAACAATATCAATTTTTCCGAAAATTTCGGCAGAGTCTCCTTTGTAAATTCTGACCCCCAAAATGGGTACAACAAGAATATATATGAATACAACAAATAAGGCATCCCCAAGCGGGAGCTAGCTCTTCGCCACAAGGCGGTCACAAATCCCACGCAATGTAAATCAGCAATGTGCATAAATAAACATAAGAAGCGCAGGTAAAACATCATGTCGACTCAAGTGAGATCGACCCCAAAATACAGCATAAAAAGCCCACAAATCTCACAGTCTCGTCTCTAGGTCAATATACAACAATACTGGTAGATATAGTAGATGGAGTACTCTAGATACAAATAATATACAAGGTGGTACAAAATAATAATACAACCCACCTACGAGCAAAAGCCTCGAGTCCAGGCAAAAGAAGCAAGTGCGCCCGCCGCTACTGTACTGACGGAGCGGACATGCAAAAGGCTGTGGCACAACGGGGGTGAGTTTCCAACTCGTGAGTAATAAATAACATCTATATAGGCTATCGCAAGCATGCACACAAGCATCCTAGCATCTATAATACAGGTATGACAGGATATACTAGCAGGTATGTATGCAACATGAATGTACTAGCACGTATGTATGCAATATGAATCAACTCGTGATCTGAATGTGTAAGTATAAGAAATCATATTTTTCCTTTAGGAATCTCTTTTGAAATATCAGCACAATACCAATAGAATTAACAAGAATCTGTTTCCAGCATCGACACATCAAAATTGTCTCAATCTCATGTATCCGTATCATAGTATCTCTGGCCTCAGCCGTTCGGTTGACCCATCTCAAATATCAATATCTCATCATCTCGCGGCCACGGTCGGTATCCTCTGGATATCCGCCGTGCTAAATGAAGTCACCGGTAGTTAATCCATCCCCTGCCAGACTCAACGTCAACAACACGATCCTCTTGCCCGGGATACCTTACCGGGCCCACCATGTACCCGTGACGGTTCCTCCACTCCTCGACACGGATCTCGAAAACCACAGCAAACTCATGGTGGACGACACTTTACATCACTAGAAAACCGCAACTTTTTATATTTTAAAAGATAATAAGTTGTAAATTTTGCGGCTTTCCCCGAAATCCAGAAATATCATAAATCTCAAGAAACCATCATAAGTGCATATGTCAATGATAATGAATGCATATGGTATCAATAACTAAGTTGCAATGTATGATTAATAAACTAGGCATGAACAATTGATGTAATAGTATACATGTACATGAATAGCAATTCTACAATGTTATTTTAAGGATTTATTGCAATAGTACAGGTTTAAGTATCAAATATGGTGACAATATTCTAGATTATAAGTTATCTAGTGTCGTGGCATGGCAATTACCAGAGCGTGTGTGTACGCATGAATAGTGCTCGTGCTGCATATAAAAAAACCCTGGTAATGGTGCAGGTGTCCTATAGAATGGGTTCGCATATGTATGACAATATAAAGCATGGATGTAGCAAGATGTTACGCAAGCATTTACTCCTAACTACTAATATCACTAGAAATCTTTAAACTACTTAAACTATCGGGCGACTTGCGCCATCCAAACGATAGTCCCGCGTAGATGTTACATCTACTCACCGGAATCCCCAGCTAGCTATGTCCAATCACCGCCTTTCCTTTTCATGCCGCGTCCGAAATCTCCGCGACCGAACCTGGAATTTGCACCAATACAAAACATAAGGTTACATATCATGAAACGATGCAAATCCCAAACGAAAACATCAACGTTCACGAGTTAGGCACAACGTGCACAAGGTGCGCGGAACACACACGAAAATCACAAAAACTAACTATAATCGTCGTTTTGGGCGCCCGGCAAAGCTAAAACCCGATAAAATCAAAAATCCGCATTCACACACCCTAAAAGTCGTAGGAGATGCTAAAAATACCATCAAGATATCACAAATACATCACCATAATAATTTAATAAAACTAGTAAGCACAAAAGGCTTCCAAATTCGTTCAACTTCGCGGATTTGCGACAAAAAGACTACAATCTAGCATAATCACCCAAGTCACACCATTAGATAGCCACTACACTAAATTTCAACACATTAACCATGCTTCAAAACCTATTTTCCATAAGCAACCCTTTCTTGATTTTTATAATTAGCAATTACAATCAAAATCCATACTAGAAGAACTTAAACAAACACTAATTTGAAACCCAAAAGCATGTTAACCTCTTAGATTAGGTTAGTGTAAAACACTAGATAGCAAAATAGCTTAATTAACCTATTAATGGTTTCTAAAACCCTAGTTAAAAATTCAAGCCATGAACTTAAAAAAACTAGATTAGAAATTAGCTATAATTTTAACACTAAAACAATTTTCAAAGTTCTAATTAGCACACTTTAAACTACAAATTAGCCAAAGATTGAAATTATACCTCATAAGCCCAAACCCTATGTTGCTATAGCCTCCCAAGATGCCATCTTTCTCCAAGATTTGAACTAATTTAGGTTTGAGAAGAGAGGGAATAAGCTTTTGCTTTGAAATTATGAAGGAAATTGTTGATTTTTGATGGATTTTAATGGATTTTTGGAATGAAAAGAGAAGGGAAATTGGGGACAGCAGTAGGGAGTGGTTTCGGCCAGTGAAAGGGAGTGGGGAGAGGTGTGAGTGGGTTGTGGAATTTTGTCCAAAGTCAAAGCCAACCATTCCCAAGTACAACATACTCAAATTAATATATTTTTAATCCTTTTCATATCATTTTGTTCAAATGAGTGAAGACAATTGGAGGGGAAAAAAAAGTGGGCTGCTACAGGTGGGGCCGGCCAAGGAGTTGTGAGGATGTCTGTGAGAGAGTGCATAAAAATTTCTATGCAAAAAGACCCCCCACAAGTCCAAAATTGTAAGTTTTTGTTTAAAATAATTATATTTTTGTTTTCCATAATAAAAACCAATTAAAACTTGAAATAAAATACTAAAAAATTATATTACCACTAGATTTTAATTAACATGATTTTAAAGATTAAAATTAGCCCATTTAAATTTGTATTTATCGCTAATTTAATGTATTTTTACCGGCTTAAAATAATATTAAAAATTGAAAAATTAGGGAAAAATTTTAAATGACCAGAAATTTATAAGTAACTCATTAGCCACTAAAAACTAGGAATTACCTATCCAAATTAGGTATAATTAGGCCTAAACTGCAAAATAACAAAAAAGACGATTTACGGAAAAATACCAAATTTTCACCGATTTTCAGGAAAACACCAAAACGACTTTTCAAGGCGTTACATTGAGATATTCACAGAATATAAGTTAGAAGTAGAGAACCAAAATACGGGTATAAGTATTATGTCCTTTGATGAGATCAAGGAGGAGAATACTTGAGCACGAAAATCCTGGACTATTCTAAAGGAGAATAAGATTCTCTCTCAGCATTACTCCTCCGTATAGACCATTGCACGATGGTATATCGGGGCGGAGCAATAGCATCCTATGTGATATGGTGTGCTCTATGATGAGTACTACTGAGTTTCCTATTTCCTTTTGGGAGTTATGCGCTTAAGAAGCTGCATACCTATTGAATAGGGTTCAAATCAAATCAGTTGCCTACCACTTCATATGTGATATGGAAAGGGAAGAGCCCATATCTTAAGTTTGTTAAGATTTTGTAGGGTTACTAGGCACACACAAGAGGTTCCACAAGGCATCAACCATGCCAAATTCAAATTTTCCGGTGCCGAGAAACCCTAAACTAGATCGTTAACTAGAGATTAGGCGAAACAACAAGCAAGCAAACTACTTTGCTACTAAGTGAATGGAAATACAACCTTTGTAGATCCGGTCCTCCACTTCTAAAGCTCCGTGTTGACGTCCTTCCACTGCGATCATCGGATCCCGGACTCTAGCGATGGTTTCATCGGAGAAATGATCGGGCTAGGTCATTGACTTCGAGGCCGAAGATGATCTACGTCGGGGAGACTCAAACTCAAGCTATTCCTTCACTTGGTCAAAAACTTTGTGAAGAGAACACCCTATACTACATGGCAAGTAGTGAAGGATGAAGAAATAGGAAGTTGGTTCACTTTAGAATTGGATTTCTCACTCTCTTTTTTCCATGGTACCATTGGAGGTAGCAAGCTTTTGTGAGCTTGATGAAGGAGAAGAAGAAAAGAATTAAAAGAATAATATGAAACTTATCCAATAAATAATGGCACCATGGTTGAGTTAAGCCCTCATGCTTAACTCATGTATAGATTTAACCAAACCATTAGGTTAAAGGTTGGGTTAACTAATATCTTTAAACATATGACAAAAGAGTTGACTTTGTCAATATTTATCAAGCTTCATGAAGCTTGATAACTTTGACCAAAGTCACACTCTTTTGTTATATGCTTAGGAAAATAGTAAACCCTAATCTAAGCTTGATTTGGTTCAAGCCTCATACACACAACTTGTTTGTGTCATCAAGCATGATAAAAACATGTACACTTGCATATATCACATATAAACAATGTGCACATTCAAGTGAGAAAATCAATCTTAAGTGAACCAATACTAGTTAATGTAAAGTAATATATCAAATATATAATTATACATTAAATCAACACTTGATTTAACGATTCGGTCATATCGTATATAACCGACTAATATCAATAGTAACAACTTATCGAATCAATACTTGATCCAATAACCCGGCAATATCGCATACAACCGATCAATGTCACAAATCGCGAGAATAGAATACAGCATCACATACTGGTATTATCCTCGGTCCCGCACATATCTCATATGCGCTCCTATTTCATTTCGCTTGAGCCAGAAAACCCCTGTGTAGGACTCTAAAGACTCGTCAATACGCCGGCAGTAGGTGATGATCATATCAAACACCCACAAGCCGCAAGCGGTCTGCTAAACGTAACGGCCATCCGGGTATTGAGCGCTCAGAAGATCAACGAGCAAGCCCGCTCACACTCCTGTGAATCCAACCAGTAACACTACCGTACAGTCCGGTCTGTTCGTCTGATATGTCGCATATCTCGTCTAGGGGTGGTAAACGTCAGACCCCAATAACTCGATAAGTCGTGTCGATATGAGGCTCATAACGGGTCGAGAAACTACTGGTAACACTTACCAGTAAATCCCTAAAACAGCCTTGGTCAAGGACTTCCTGTTATAGCCAATCGAGCACTGCGCAACATCAACTCCCTATACCGGGAGAGACGAAACCCCTCCTATCGCTCATTGCCTCCATGTGATTCGGGACTGTACCCAAAAACCACCTTTTTGCACGCCCTCTTGGATGTGGTATGATGGAAATCAAAGCACGGTGGGAATCACACAAGACTCTATGACGATCTCGGGTCTACAGACTAACCTGTACCAGTGTCACCAGAGAACTGCCATCTGACGTAAGGTATAATACCATCTGGGAGTTCTCGGCGAGTCCGTCCAGTGTACCCAGTCTCCACTGAGCACCCGTATATCATCTCTGATGTCAAACACCAATGGATATGGGATCATCCATCGCCCATCTGTATGGGTCAAGATGGTATACGCTAGTCTACTCTGGTATATCGATGCCCCGTCTCGATACACCCACGACTAGGGACTTTGAAGGATGTACTTATGGACTACCATGTCCCCACTAGTATGATCCGCATCATAGTCCAAGTAGTCAAGTACACATCCTAAGGGCTTTACCAACATGTAACAGAGAGACAATCAGTGTACACATTAAGGTAAAGAGTAACCAGATAGCATACTATCATATCGAGCAAGAAAGTCATCCCTATATATGTCCAAGCATCCACTACAATATACATCCTATGTATAGTAATGGCCTCTAAGGCATACATATAACTAATAATCTCCCACTTGCACTAGGGCCATCTGATAGCAGTGGTTGTAGTATTTCATACTCAACCATCCCATAATAGTCTCTCTCTGGGAAAAGGATTTTGTGAGTGGATCCGCCGTGTTGTTCTCTGAGTCTACTCTCCTAACCTCGATCCCCTAGAGATCAACCATCTCCACGATCAGGTGATACTGCCTAAGAATATGTATGGATCACTGATGGGACAGGCGTTCCTTGGCATAAGCCACAACTCCATTGTCACACAATGGGAGGAACGAAGTTCTTTTCATGAAGTAATATACACCCAGACCGCCTCTTTGGTAGCATCTTTGGTAGCGATGTATCCAGCCTTTATCGTCTAGTATGCCACGGTATCTATCTTGGAACTCTTCCAACATACCGTCCCTTTACTGAGGGTAAAGGCAATGCCTGTGACTGACATTCAGTCATCCTTATCACCCTGGAACCTTTCCAGTGATTCTCCCCAGGATCGATTGATACCATCTAACTACAACTAGTGAGTATCCTAACATCCAATTAGATCTATCTCATAGATCCAAAATCCAGGATCCAAGAGGTATCATTATGATCCTATATGGAGAATCCCACTAGTAAAATAGGGGGTTGCCCCTACGGATAGTTTAATCCGTAGGGGCAGAAATAACTTGGCCCTACGGATATATCCGTAGGGCTAAAAGGTTGCCCCTACGGGCAAAGACGTCCAAGAATAAAAATATTAATTCTTAATTAGGTGTTTGCCCCTACGGAGCCGCAAACAAAGGACCTACGGATATATCCGTAGGGGCAAGTAAATATCGATTTAATAAAATCCCAAATCGATCGCCTACGCTTATTTCCCTCTCTCTCTCGATCGGGCGCGAAAATAAGCCCCCAATGCGCCACGCCGTCGCCGCCAAGGTTGTTCTCCTCGTCGCCACCGCCGGTTTCGTCACCACTGGAGTTCTCGTCGCCACCGCGGTTAAGGTCGTCGCCACCGCCATTCAGATCGTCGCCCCTGCCCCAGCAGCCGTTCAGGTGAGTAAATCTCGAGGTAAGTTAAAGAATTTATTGGATTATTTTGGGCTTAAGGTTCATGGCGCGCGAGTTGGGGTTGGGCTGGGGTCGCGGTCGCAGTCGGGGTCGGGTTAGGGTTGGGGCAGGGGCTGGGCTGCGGGGTCGGGTTCGGGGTCGGGGTAGGGTTAGGGTCGGGGTCGGGGTCGGGGAAGGGGAAGGGTCAATTTATCAAATTTTTTATTGGGGGTGCGGCTGGGGCTGCGGGCTGGGGCTAGGGCTGGGGAAGGGGAAGGTCAATTTATCAAATTTTTAACAAGATTTGTATTAGTTTGCAAGAACACTTAAGTTTATCACAAAATATTGTTTGGGTTTTCGATTTATATCTTTTAGCGGTATGTATCCGTTGTCCCAAATTTTGAATTATCTTATACTAGTATTTATGCATGTGCAGATCTTCTTTATCCTGACAAAAGATCCATATCCATTATCTTAACTTAAAATCCTTTAGAGGGTGCTAATCCTAAATAACCACAAAATGATGTTAAATATTTCATTCGATTTTCACAAGATCATACTTGAAAAAAATGAAACTACTTTCACAATTTCACAATCCTAACCAACTCCCAATTTATTATGGTATTCGATCATAACTTGAGAACAAATTCTCTTTTCTATTGCCATCCCATATCAAACCCTAGAATCGTGGGCCATTTCAAATTACACCAAATTGAGGCAAGAATAGGATGAAACCAACATAACCAACAATAAAGAGCTTTATTTGGTAATATATATTGATGAACAATGGTTGCTGTGTTAAATCCAACCCTCACATCACATGCATATCAATAAAGGAGAGGACTGGCCAAAATGCTGAATTTTAACAATTGTGAAAGTTCTTCGGTCAGGATGTAACAGAAATAAGGAAAAAAAACCTAAAATATTTCTCACAAAAAAGAAAAAGCAAGCTTCTCTCCCATATCATTAACAAAGCTTATCACTTTTGATTCTCGAAATTATTTTACATTATATTTTCATTCAAAACGTTTTGCTAGTTTGCTCACCAACCGTTTGATAAAATTCCAAAACTATTTTTACTTTCCTTGCTCACAATTGCTCTTGACTACGTACAAATCTTGAAAACCCATTAACGCTCTTGCAATAATATGCAAAATCACATGAGGATTCACATTCATCACCACCACCTAAGGCTAGGGTTTGGGCTGGGGCTGCGGCTAGGGCTGTGCATCCTCCAGAGGGCGATCATAGGATCGGTGAAGTGAGGTGGCTGGATATGAGATACGATGGATTTCCATGTGTTCAATGGAATGCTGAGGGTCAGAGTCGGTTATTCATATATCTCCCAAAAAAGAATGAGTTTGTTACAAAGGTGTATTGATTTCTACATCAAGGAATATCAGTTATATGTCATTCAGTGACTAAGTCTGTTTCTGGCCCAACCATATTTATGAATCGTTTCTTCTTTTTCCTTCTTACGTATATTTACTAGTTCAGACTGTATGCACCTCTGCAATCAACGCCGAGAACTTATACATTATAGGTTAATAGACATATGCTATGAAATCACGGTGCATATCGAATTCATGATATGTTATAGTCCCTCATTATTTTTACTGTGGTGAGAAAGCAGTCGCTGGTGGCCACAAGCCATAGAATTGGCAGTTGTCCTACCTGCGATAACATCTTACAAATCATCAGTAGACATCTCTGTTATATTAATCTTTTAATGTCAGCTTGCATGCATGTTTATTTGCATATTTCCTCTGCTAATTATATTCTTCTAGATCATGTTTGCCTAATCTATCCGAGGCTTAGCATAATCTAGTGGCGATAAACAATTCCATCTTCTGCTACTATGGTGGCACTGAGAAACATCCATTTAGAAATGACAACACGTATTTTGTGGAAGTACTGTACATAATAAGAAGGAGAAGACAGTAATGTGGCAGAAGAAGAAGGAGAAGACAGTAATGTGGCAGAAGAAGAAGGAGAAAACAGTATGCATGTATATACATTTGAAATTTAAGTAAAAACAACCCTACACTTAAGCGAAATCATAAATCGAAACACACATATATAGAATACAACTCATACATGGGTATCCTCAAATCTAACTTTCATTGAATTTGCACGCGCACTTAAAATAACAACCTTTATACTAAAAAATTATGTATGCCATTACTTAGTAGTTTATGGTTTTTAGACGCAAAAGCCATTTGAGAAATACTTTTCCAACCCACTATTAATCCATATTCTCAATATAGTCATTGAATTTGCACGCGCACATAATAAGAAGGAGAAGACAATAATGTGGCAGAAGAAGAAGGAGAAGACAGTAATGTGGCAGAAGAAGAAAAAAATGACATTCCTCGTTCTCTGTTTCAGCATCAATCTTCTGATATGAACTAATGCTGGCTTTCACATAGGCTTTTCCCTTTAGAGACTTCTTAGTGTCCAATGGAAAGCATACATCAGATTTGTGCAGGTCGGGTTCTTCTATGACTTTCAAGAGTCTCAACTCATTCTGTAAATTACACTCTAGTTGGGTGGTACTTTTACTACTTTTCACTGCAGGTGCGCTCTCTAATATCCATTTTGAATGTAATATTATCGATATTCAAAATGGATATTAGAGAGCGCACCTGCAGTGAGAAGTGGTAAAAGTATCACCCAACTAGGGTGTAATTTACAGAATCAGTTGAGACTCTTAAAAGTCATAGAAGAACCCGACCTGCACAAATCTGATGTATGCTTTCCATTGGACACTAAGAAGTCTCTAAAGGGAAAAGCCTATGTGAAAGCCATCATTAGTTCATATCAGAAGATTGATGCTGAAACAGAGAACGAGGAATGTCATTTTTTTTTTCTTCCGCCACATTACTGTCTTCTCCTTCTGCCACATTACTGTCTTCTCCTTCTTATTATGTGCGCGTGCAAATTCAATGACTATATTGAGAATATGGATTAATAGTGGGTAGGAAAAGTATTTCTCAAATGGCTTTTGCGTCTTAAAACCATAAACTACTAAGTAATGGCATACATAATTTTTTTAGTATAAAGGTTGTTATTTTAAGTTTTCCCTTATAGAGATATGATCTAACTGCATCTATAAACTATAAGTGTGCAGAAAATTATGATAAGAAATCATAAGAAAGGGTCGTAGCCATGCATAACCTTGAATCTACATACCAAATCATGCAAAAGCATGCACTTATTGTCACCTTGCCTTGGAATATAAAATATCTTGGAAGACTATAAGCGAGCATTTAAATCTTGATAGCTTTTGACTTCAACATATATTTTTCTTAAGTACCATGAAATATACTTGCTCCGTATAAACCGTTTTCAGGAAGATGGATTAATAATGACAAATTATCCATTGTGGCTCACTAGGTTAGTATTTTCTCTTCTATTGACCATCTTTCTAATCTGCTTGGTAAATTTATTCGGAACCGGCTGCGAATCATTAAAAGACATGCATAAGAAAGAAAGCTAAAATACATATATATAGCATACCGATACATCGAAACTTCATAGTTGCGATGGCAATCCAGAGATATTTATTTCTACACACGTGGTGCGCGTGCGAATGCGTCAGGCATCATGGACAAATATTTCAGAACATGGAAAGTATTATTCGTATAAAGTAATTAAAACTTTTAAACACCTTGGGTAGATATTTTCTTAGTTGATGCAATCATATCATGAGGACTAAATTTAAGCTATTATACATATGCTTATGTATTTTTCTAACCTAATATAT
This sequence comes from Agapanthus africanus, assembly GCA_030015575.1. NCBI lineage: Eukaryota > Viridiplantae > Streptophyta > Magnoliopsida > Asparagales > Amaryllidaceae > Agapanthus > Agapanthus africanus. The sequence goes on along the minus strand of JASDDO010000024.1, from coordinate 511,914,696 downwards.
CACACACACACACAGAGAGAGAGAGAGAACACCAGGTAGATAGAGAAATCAGGTAGCAGGATCCTGAAGAAATGGAGTCCATAGCATTGCTCATCATCATCATCCGTGATCCCTTTGAAAAAATATTATCAAAGGGATCATGGATGATGATGATGAGCAATGCTATGAACTCCATTTCTTCAGGATCCTGCTACCTGATTTCTCTACCTACCAGGTGTTCTCTCTCTCTGTGTGTGTGTGTGTGTGTGTGATATATTAGGTTAGAAAAATACATATGCATATGTATAATAGTTTAAATTTAGTCCTCATGATATGATTGCATCAACTAAGAAAATATCTACCCAAGGTGTTTAAAAGTTTTAATTACTTTATACGAATAATACTTTCCATGTTCTGAAATATTTGTCCATGATGCCTGACGCATTCGCACGCGCACCACGTGTGTAGAAATAAATATCTCTGGATTGCCATCGCAACTATGAAGTTTCGATGTATCGGTATGCTATATATCTGTATTTTAGCTTTCTTTCTTATGCATGTCTTTTAATGATTCGCAGCCGGTTCCGAATAAATTTACCAAGCAGATTAGAAAGATGGTCAATAGAAGAGAAAATACTAACCTAGTGAGCCACAATGGATAATTTGTCATTATTAATCCATCTTCCTGAAAACGGTTTATACGGAGCAAGTATATTTCATGGTACTTGAGAAAAATATATGTTGAAGTCAAAAGCTATCAAGATTTAAATGCTCGCTTATAGTCTTCCAAGATATTTTATATTCCAAGGCAAGGTGACAATAAGTGCATGCTTTTGCATCTTTTGGTATGTAGATTCAAGGTTATGCATGGCTACGACCCTTTCTTATGGTTTCTTATCATAATTTTCTGCACACTTATAGTGTATAGATGCAGTTAGATCATATCTCTATAAGGGAAAACTTAAAATAACAACCTTTATACTAAAAAAATTATGTATGCCATTACTTAGTAGTTTATGGTTTTAAGACGCAAAAGCCATTTGAGAAATACTTTTCCTACCCACTATTAATCCATATTCTCAATATAGTCATTGAATTTGCACGCGCACATAATAAGAAGGAGAAGACAGTAATGTGGCAGAAGGAGAAGACAGTAATGTGACGGAAGAAGAAAAAAATGACATTCCTCGTTCTCTGTTTCAGCATCAATCTTCTGATATGAACTAATGATGGCTTTCACATAGGCTTTTCCTTTTAGAGACTTCTTAGTGTCCAATGGAAAGCATACATCGGATTTGTGCAGGTCGGGTTCTTCTATGACTTTTAAGAGTCTCAACTGATTCTGTAAATTACACTCTTGTTGGGTGATACTTTTATCACTTCTCATTGCAGGTGCGCTCTCTAATATTCATTTTGAATGTAATATTATAGATATTCATGCCTCTTTATGTCAAAATTACTTATATTGTCAATGTTTGATTGTCTAGTTGTTGGTGATGCGTCCATATCAGGGACAGAGGCCACTCCCGTTCCTCCAGGTATGTTTATATATTATATAGGGCATGTATATTGATTTAGAATGCTATATCATAAATATACACACATTCCTTTTGCTCTTAGTCGTCCAACTCATTATCATGGGCTGCTTGATGAGATTAGATTTGCGCCTGATGATCTACAAGAGCTTGTTCACTCCCTGTCATATGTGTAAGCAGCGCTATATGCGAGTTTACCTTGTTAGTATGTATGTACTGAAATTAATTAATATTATTCAAATTTTGATACATGCAGATACCAGAGGAGCACATCTTCTATCTCTGTAGGTAAGGCTTTGAATTTGTTGATTTTGGTATTTCTTGTCAATTTTATAGACCAGTATGTGCAAAATATAATGTTCTGACAGTTGCTAGGGGGAAGGCAACATTCAAGGCTGCTGACCCCAGTCCTGGACGCCGCACACGGACGGCACCACGGAGGTTGGGAGAGAGGCCGAGGACTGGGCTCTAGCAGGGCCCATATGAGGTTGGACTCCACCCCGGTGGTTACTTCCTCCGTCTCCAGTGAGCGACGTATCCAGCAGGAACAGGAGAGCTTGAAGGCCACCGTTCAGGAGTTGAATGAGATGCTGGTATGTATACTACTTAATAGTAAAATATAATGTCATATTATAGATATCAACATATCCAATATCAGTACATAGCCTGAGCTTATTTGGTTGTAGACTTATGTTTTATTAATCATACATGTACATATCTAATTAAAATAAACTACAGTTTTCCAAACTAGATATCCAAATGGGGTTTCGAAATAACTCGATAATGATAAGAATTCGAATGTGGGTGTAGGAGCGGGTGGTTGAGCAGGCCCAGGCCTGGGGAACGATTTTACCGGACAGAACGATCCGAGGCTGCTGACCCCAGTTCTGGACGCCGCACACGGAGGGCACCACGGAGGTTGGGAGAGGCCGGGGATTGGGCCCTAGCAGGGCCCATATGAGGTTGGACTCCACCCCGGCGGTTACTTCCTCCGTCTCCAGTGACCGGCATGTCCATCATGAACTGGATAGCTTGAGGGCCAGCGTTCAGGAGTTGAAGGAGATGCTGGTATGTATACTACTTTATAGTAAAATATCATTTCATATTATATACATATCAACATATCCATAATTAGTACGTAGCTTGAGCTTATTTGGTTTTAGACTTAAGTTTGATTAATCATACATACATATGTAATTGAAATAAACAACGCTTTTCCAAACTAGATATCCAAACAGGGTTTCGAAATAACTTAATAATGATACGAATTCGAATAATAAACAGTTCTTACACGCTTCTTACACACGTTATATCCAGACGCGACAGGGTAGATCGGCCGAGACTCCACAAGCATCTCCTTCGGCTGCGGCTCCGCAAGCCACTACATCGGCTGCGGTTCCACAGACAGCTCCTGTAGCTCCACCGCCCGCTCGCGACGAATTGCAGAGTTTATTGACCGAGGAGCAGGAGCGCGTTATTCTATCGTTATTCAGAGGTGGAGCTGGACCGAGCTAGGGTAGATTTTTGGTTCTTTTTTTTTGAAACATGTATTTATTTATATCATACACATTGTACTACATTTTGAAACGATATTGATATTGGTTTGTATTTATATCATATTCAGTTTTTGTGTTTCTTTTGTATATTATATATATGCGTGAGATGTGATTATGAATACTGCAATATATGATTTGATTGATGTATATATTATTGTGCACAGGGCGGGAAAAAATCAAGCAGCCCATTTTTTAAAAAAAATTACAGACAATATGTACCTACGGATTAATCCGTAGGCACACATGTTACCCCTACGGATATATCCGTAGGGGCAAAATATCAGCAGTAACTGATATTTCCCCCAGATCTCAGTGCCAGGGGGTTGGGAAAGCCCCTACGGATATATCCGTAGGGGCCACTGACTCTCCCCTACGGCGTTATCCGTAGGGGCAAAATATCAGGAATCCTGAATTTGTGCCCCTACGGAAACGTACCTACGCATATATCCGTAGGGGGTAGTACAGGCCCCTACGGATATACCCGTAGGGCCAAGTAATTTATTAAAATAAACCGTAAATAATATAAAATCTCATACCCTACGGCTTAATCCGTAGGGGCAACTGGACCTACACACATATCCGTAGGGGCAATAATTTAACCGTAGGGGCAAGTTCAGGGCCTCAACTTGCACCTGCGGCCTTTGCACCTACGGGGTATTTTTTCGCCCCTACGTATATATCCGCAGGGGCAGTGGGTTGTCCCTACAGATATATCCGTAAGGGCAACCCTTCTTTGTAGTAGTGTCCTTGTGATAAGCGGAGATTGACCGAGCGTAGCATAGGAAACTCCTTCCCTATCATGAGTATGTCATCCACGTACTCTACGAGGATCACCACCATACTCCCTACTTCCTTTTTGTATATATAAGATTCATCTACCATTTTGATGATGTCAAACTCTTCGACTAACTCATCAAAACAGATGTTCCAACTCCGCGATACCTTCTTTATCACATAAAACATCTCGCACACGTTTCCGCTGTTTCCACTGTCTACGAAGCCCTCGGGCTGTGTACTTATAGACTATCTCTTCTAAATCTTTATTTAGAAAAGCAGTCATGACACCCAACCGCCAGATATCATAGTCATGGTATGTAGCCGTGGAAAGTAGGATCCGGATGGACTTAACCATAGCTACTTAGAAAAGGTTTCATCATAATCCATACCTGGTCAATGATGCAAACTTTTAACAAGTCTAGTTTTGAAAGTCTCAACTTTCCATGTACACCAAGTAATCTTCTCAAGATATACTTGCTCCTGATGGGGATTTAACCCTTCAGATAAAGCAACCAAAGTCCATACTTTGTTGGTGTATAAGGATTCCATCTCAGATCGCTAAACATCCAGCCATTCTTACAGAGTCACACTCCTGATGGCCAGCTCGAAACTAGTTAGGTCATCATCCCATGATGCAATCCTCGCTCCCACTGTCATAGAGAAACCTGAGTATCTCTCAGGTGGGTGAGGAAACCTACTAGATCGGCGGAGAGGCTGAGATTCGTTGGTTGCTTTTGAATCCTTTGGTTCTACCAAATCATCAGCTGCAGTTTGTATAGCTGGAACTATTTCCAGTTCTACCTCATATCCTCTAATATCTTCATAAGGAAATCCATTTCACAAAGGTGGCATGCTGAGTAACAAAACATCTTTTGTTCCCCGGTTAGGTAGAAGATATTCCCTTGCGTATGCTTGGGATATCCAACAAACTTCTACAGATCTGATTTTGCCTCGAGCTTGTCCGGATTTTTCTTTTAGACATAGGCCGGATAACCCCAAATCTTAACAAACTTAAGATATGGGCTCTTCCTTTTCACTATCTCATATGAAGTGGTAGGCAACTGATTTGATCGGAACCCTATTCAATAGGTATGCAACTTCATAAGTGCATAACTCCTTAAAAGGAAATAGGAAACTCAGTAGCACTCATCATAGAGCGCACCATATCATATAGGGTGTGTTTGCTCCGCCCCGATACACCGTCGTGCTGCGGTGTATACGGAGGAGTAATGCTGAGAGAGAATCTCATTCTTAGAATAGTCCAGGAATCCCGTGCTAAAGTATTCTCCTCCCTGATCACATCAAAGGACATAATACGTATACCCGTTTTGGTTCTCTACTTCTAAATTATATTCTTTGAATATCTCAAAAGGTTCGGATTTGTGTTTCAACAGGAACATATGTCTGAATCTTGAGAGATTATCAGAGAATGTAATGAAGTACAAAGAACCGATGTTGGCATGTGTAGACATGGGACCTTCATACATCAGCATGTAACAAACCCAAGAGTTCACTAACTCTTTCTCTGTTTCCAATAAACAGAGCTATGGTCATCTTATCTCTGTGACATGACTGACAAGTTTCACAAGATGTAAATTCAAAATAATTTAAATATGAATCTAAATGTAACTTCAGCTAGTCGGGTCGCATTGATATGACCTAGTCTACAATGCCTCAAGAAGGATTCGTTCATTTCTGAACTCTTCCTCTTGTGTGTGTTCTATATACTAAGAACCGTGGTTTGATTTAGAATGTCAATGCTTTTAGATAACGTGCCTGAACCGATCAACTCTTGATATAGGAAATGTTCAAAACATTATCCAACAATACAAAATTATATCCTTTCTTTATAAAGAGAGTGATATGATTTTGTATATCAGGTTCGGTATCTAATAATATTTGTTTAGAATCAATGTATTCAGGTAATACAGGGTGACAGTGACCAACAGACCTGGCTGCAACATTTGCACCGTTTTCTGCCTCATGAAACTTATCACCCGTTCTCAGTTCTCTACCTGTCTGTAGCCCATGTAATATATTACATATGTGGGATCCTGATCCGGTATCATATACCCATGACGTAAAGGACATTGAGAAACAGTTCTCTATAATGAACACACCCGAAGATGATGCATCAATATGCACTCTCTTCGTTTTGGCGGCGCGGGAATTCTGGTAATCCCCTAATTCCTGCTCTGTCTTATAACAATTATAAGTTGGAGCGGGACCAACGTTCCCCAGCTCAGTATAACAAGCGGGTTCGGTCAATATATCAGTTTTATTATCTTGATTAAGGCGTGATATGGTCGCTACCCGGAGAGAGAGAGAAGAAAACACTCTGCGTGCGCTCTTGCAAGATCAGATTGGTTATTATTTTATCTAATCATGTTGGCTCCTACTGTTTTTATCAAATCTTCCTTCAAACCCTAAAAGGAAAGACTAGCCGGGATTAATTACACGCTACAAGTTCGCCAATCTTTCAGCCAAGCCAGTGTCGGTACTTTGAGGGAGGTTCCCCGTGCTTTCGCACGGACCTAATTAATGTAAACCTCGTTTTCCCAGAGGCGTAACCTCGTTGACACCTTTCTAGACACCTACTTGATCGGCTAATTGTAATGTGTAAAACTCTCCCAGGAGTAACTCTTACTCGCAGCGGGTATCGGGATCCAACTATCTCATAGAAGGTATGCAATCTCATTGCAAATTTCAACATTTGAAATTCCCGATAATATTTTGCCCCTAGCAGCTATATGACCTTAACATAGTCAACAAATCATAAGTGCTAGTCAAGTTCAACCCGTCATTTCCCGATTGAATTAAACCCACCCACACGACCCTTAACATAGTCAACAAAGTCGCACGACTACCCTAATCCAATCGCATCATATGCTTATACAGATAAGCACTAATCAGCTACCGCACACTACGTCTTAACATAGTCAACAAACGTAGCACGAATACTAACTAGTACTTATCTGAAATGACGGAGGGCTACGACAGGTTTTTCTAAAAACCTATTGCGTAATGAACTTGATATCGTTGTAGAATCAAATGATTTTAAAATGGAGTGCTTTTGAGGCTTTTCTAGTTTTGTTAAAGGGGTCACTCCCGGTGAAGGGATCGTCGGCCCTTTCCTCATCGAATAAGGTGCAGGATATATCATATATACCGCTGTACAAAGCAAAAACTATATAAGAAATCAAAAGACAAACCGAGGGTTGTAGCATCTGCCAGTTATTGCTAAAGGAGTCACTCCCGGTGAAGGGATCTCGGTCCTTTCCTTATCGAATTAGGTGCAGGATGTTCTACAAGGAACACCGCAATGCAAAGCAAGAACTGTAGCTACCTGTTTTTGAAAATTCGATTCCACAACATCTTAGGTTTATTTTCTTTCATTAATCACATTAATGAAGTCCCATCATTTAAATCACCTAAACATCACAGATAAATACGACGTACACTTATGCCATCCGCATTCGCCTCGATGTCTCCTCATGCACCGTTAGGTTAGGTAACTAACGACAGAGTGGGGCAAGGCTAGCGCGGGTGTAAAACATAAGTAACGTCTATATAATATATCATATATACTATATACAGTATTTATCACAGAACACCAAATGATCACATCATAGATATCGCAGCAGAAGAATCATATGAAATATTGGATATACTAGGACGTCCGTGTTTTCAATACGAGCCTGTATAAAACACGGATTCCACGGTCGCGATGAATAGCCAAACCCACACCCCTAGACCCCTACGAGAGCGGCAAGCAACCCTACCAATTCTAGAGTTAGGAGACCCGGACTCGACTCCTCGAGTTGGTCTTCCACTGGACTCCAGAACCCGGTTACTTGTGCCCTCCTCCTTGGGTCTATCCTAGTGCGGAAAAGTAAATAATATACAATGGGTGACATCTTCCTCAACCTGGAAGTGCCCCAATAAAAGAATATTACATACAATTTAATTTTACATGAATGAAAATAAAAACTCCCATCTCACATAAAACCCCCGGCTATTCAAAACGCGACGATCCAACATAACATATCCAGCAACACATAACATCACATGTCATCAACGTAAGTAAATATGCGCATCCCAATTGTCGTTGACATATAGCAACGAAACCGGTGATATCACATATTACACTTACGGTCGCAGAAAAGAAAGTGTAAAACTACAACAGTTGGAATCCGCAACCTCTTTAGACATCACTTGCCTAACCAAATGAATTCCTTAGACATCGCATGCCTAACAGTTATAAACCCCGCATTTTAGTCTCTATATCGAAAACATTTTTCAATATCTAGTCGGGCAATTCAACAAGATTCCCGATATACTGATCGAATGCTCGTCGCAAACTTTAGTAGACGGCCGCACCCCCGGATGCCGTCGACGAAGTGCACTAAGGCGGAACTCCGCTGCCGCGAGCACCCAAACGGATGCTTTTGGCTACGGGGTTCTCCTACAGTCACTTGGTCGGGGCTATGGGGCATGGCTGTCTATTAAGTTTACCCGACGAGTATCGGCGTACGCTACGTGATTGCGACGGACTTTTGATCGCATCAAAATTCTGTGGCAACAGATCAATCGAGACTAAACTGCTATGTTTATAACATTCATATAGTTATCTCATAACTACTTGTGGATTCCAAATATTGTATCACATTCCAGATAAATAGAAAATGTTAAACTTTCCGATCGAACAATCAAACACCCAAGTTTTCCCGATAACAGCTCAATACATGAAATAAGTTTAAAAACATTCACTTTATGCCACAGTACCAACGGTCTAGACGTTTAAGGGTCAAGCCAACGCCTCACATGTGGCACGCCGTACTGCCCCAAACCCTAAGGTTCAAAGGGCAGTTCAAGACGGTCACATAATCGAGTTAAGGTTTGTTATCTTCTAGAGGGTCCATCGCGTTACTTGCACTACTTAGAACGTTCTCAAACTACGAAAAAATCCAACACTTGGAAATTTCCCGGCAGGGGAAAAACTGGGTATTTATATCCGGTCGAACTTTTTAACAGATTCTAAAATTACCCGGAAAAACACATAGACAAAGTTTGACAATCCGATCGAATCTACGAACTCCCAATACAACCCAGAAAACTCAACTCTTGAGCAGTAATTAAAATTACCCAGAAAACACAGGCATTACAGACGGGGATTACTGTGCAAAGAACGTTACAAGAAGCTTCTTTATGGCCGCGGAACCGCCGCAAATGCCACGGTAGGGCCATGGTTCCGCGGCGCTTTAGTTGATTCAGGGACACGTGCTTCACAGCAACCCCTAGAAAACCCTGCTGAAATTTTTGAATATTTTTAATTCACAAAATTCACAGTTTTGAAAAATTGTACAGAGAAGGGTTTCGAATTAGGGTTTCGGGTTCGATCGGACTTCTAACATCGTCTACACTTCGCCTAAAGCTCTAGCTAGGCTCTGATACCACTGTAGGGTTACTAGGCACACACAAGAGGTTTCACAAGGCATCAACCATGCCAAATTCAAATTTTCCGGTGCCGAGAAACCCTAAACTAGATTGTTAACTAGAGATTAGGCGAAACAACAAGAAAGCAAACTACTTTGCTACTAAGTGAATGGAAATACAGCCTTTATAGATCCGGTCCTCCACTTCTAAAGCTCCGTGTTGACATCCCTCCGCTGCGATCATCGGATCCCGGACTCTAGCGATGGTTTCGTCGGAGAAATGATCGGGCTAGGTCATTGACTTCAAGGCCGAAGATGATCTACGTCGGGGAGACTCAAACTCAAGCTATTCCTTCACTTGGTCAAAAACTTTGTGAAGAGAACACCCTATACTACATGGCAAGTAGTAGAGGATGAAGAAATAGGAAGTGGGTTCACTTTAGAATTGGATTTCTCACACTTTTTCCCATGGCACCATTGGAGGTAGCAAGCTTTTGTGAGCTTGATGAAAAAGAAGAAGAAAAGAATTAAAAGAATAATATGAAACCAATAAATAATGGAACCATGGTTGAGTTAAGCCCTCATGCTTAACTCATGTAGAGAATTAATGTCACGACCCGAAAGTACGGAACGCGACTGGCACTTAAATTACGAGACGTCTAAAGGCGTACCGTAACCTAAGTCAGCCAAAGCCCAGAAGAATCTAAACCAAAATCAAAAGAGCGTGAAGGAAAACCCTTAATGAAAATGGTTTTTAAAATCATTTAAGTTGCATAGAATCCCTTTTTAAAACATCAAAAATTTTTGAAAATTTCGGCAGAGTCTCCCCTGTATTTTCTATCCCCCAAAATGGGTACAACAAGATAATAAACCTGTAATCATAAAATGGCATCCCCAAGCGGGAGCTAGCTCTTCGCCCAAGGCGGATCACAACCACATGCAATATAATAGTAATATCAAGAAAAGAGCATAAACAAATGCAAAATACCAGAAAACACACGTCGGCTCAAGTGAGCTCGACCCAAAAGAAACCACAAATATACATATCTCTCAGTCTCATCACTAGGTCGCATATACAATATAAAGTGGTAGATGGAGAATACTAGATACAATGATAAAGCAAAAAGAAATAAAGTATACTCGCAACCCACCTACGGGCGATGTCGCGAGTCTGAGCAAAAGAAGCTGATGATAAGATAGCCCGCCGCTACAAGGGTGACGGGTCCGACCTGCAAGACACTGTGGCACAACGGGGGTGAGTTGCCAGCTCGTGAGTAGAATATAACATCTAATAAAGCAATCGTAAGAATGCACGCAATGCACCACAACATGCATGTCCATATGTGATATAATATCTCTAATATGCGTGCACAGGTATGCAATGTCATTATTAAGTCTTTAAGTGTTTTAAATGCTAAGGGTATTGAATTCTTAACATTTTAATACATGAATATCTGTATAATAGCTAAGTACCATCAAGAAATCATCTGAAAACCCGTGTCAAGCATCGACACCAAATAGGAATCATATTTGTCTCAATATCGGGCTCCGTCAGTCCGGATCGGCCCATATAATAAATCTCACGACAACGGTCGGTATCCTCCGGATATCCGCCGCGCCAGACATCACCGGTAGGTAGTCTTCCCCTGCCAGGCTCATCGTCTACAACTCGATCTTCTTGCCCCGGGGTACCATACCAGGCCCACCATGTACCCGAGACGGTTCATCCACTCCTCGAATCGGGTCTCGAAATCCAACAGAGAACATGAAAACTCATGGTGGACGACACATACATCACGAGAAAACCGCAACTTTGTTTTGAAAATGATAAATATAAGGTTTTGTTAAATTCTTGCGGTTTTCCCCAAAAATCCAGAAATCGCAGCAATACTGAAATCATCAAGAAAATCATAATGTCCACATGTTATATATGATAAATGTCTATGATATCAATGCATACGATGTGAATTTTGCTAGAAATCTATATAAATATGATGATGATGCGAGGTATACGTATGCTATGCAATTTCATATATCAAGTATGAATGCAAGTGGCGATATTATGATAAACAGGTTCTATAGTGCACGTGGCATGGCAATTACCAAAGGCGTGTGTGTCATATGAATAGTGCGCGTGCAACAGATGCCAATGGTAATGGTGTTCGTGTCCTACAAAGTGATATCGCATAAGTATGGATGAATGTCCATGCAATCTAATATACTGTTCGCTATAAGGGTATGCAGTGTACATGAATGGATAAGCTAGCTAACAATATGAATCTTGCAAAAAGTAGGGTAATCCTAACTAGAGGGGGGCGCCTCGCGCCATTCAGACGATTCCCCCATAGATGAATACATCTACTCACCTGAAATCTCCGCTAATCCGATCCGGCCACCACCTTGCCTTTTCGCGCCGTGTCCGATATTTCCCCGATCGATCCTATATTTGCACAATATCAAGCATAAGATTATAAAACCTAAGATGATGCAAGTCACAATATACAATTATCAACGCTCTCGAATTACTCATAGCATGCACTCGGTGCGCGGGAAAACGCACGAAAATCGCAATCCTTTAACTAGAATCGTCATTTCGGGGAAATCAACAAAACTACAACCCGACTAGACGAAACCACGCGTTCGTGCACTCTAATAGTCCTATACGAAGCTAATTATATCGCTAACATAACGCAATTTGATCGCATTCTAATTTTCGTAAAAATCTAGCAAGCAATTTTCTAGCCGATTCGATACAAATATCGCAATTTGTCGATTTAGCAAGCGTATCATTACACAATTAACCATTCTAATCAATTATATAACCAAAACCCTAACTTAATTTTTACAACCATGTTTCAAACCCTAACTCAACCTCAAAACCCATTCTTGATTTTTCATGAACAAGGATTTACACTAAATTAATACTTCAAAATTAGATTTTAGCACAAATAAACTACAAGTTAGCAAACTAGTTTAGAATTTTTACCTCACCAATTGAATCCTAGCATGATCAAGTCACCAAGAAGCCTCCTTTCATCAAGTTCTCAAACAAATTAGGGTTTGGGAAAGGTTGGATTAGGGTTTTGGTTTGAATAGAGATGGAAATTGTGAATTTTAGTTGAATTTTTTGCAAGAAAAAGAAGCAAAAAGATGTGGGGAGATGGGGAATTCTGCTGAAATGGGGGTCGGCCAGCAGCAAGGGTGAGGAGGTGGGGAAAATTGGAGAAGTTTCTAGGTCCAAAAACACCCCATATTATCATTTAATGCTTTCATGTCAACCTTTTTACAAAAAAACCCATTTTTATTTCATTTTTTCACAAATTTTCCCACCCTAAAACCAAAAGTTTGAAAGACATGATATAATTTTATTAACACCATATTTTAGCTTATAAAGACTCCTAATTATTAAATTTACCTAATTAAATTTGTATTTATCACTAATTTAATTTATTTAAAAAGGCTTAAAATAATAATAAAAAAAAATTAATTACGAAATTTTTTTTATTTAACTAGATAATTATAAGTGACATTTTAGTGACAAAATTATAGTAATATCTTATCTAAATTTTGTATAATTAGGTCTACAATGAAAAATACCTATTTTGACTTTTTACGGAAAAAGCCGAAAAATTAGCCGATTACCGAAAAACTGCCTAAACGATTTTCGAAGGGTTACAATCTCCCCCCCTTAAAGAAATTCGGTCCCCGAATTTAGAATTTAACTACGCGTACCTTCAAAAAGATGGGGATATCTCTTCCTCATCTCGACCTCGGTCTCCCAAGTGACCTCCTCGCTGTTCGGGCCACGCCAAAGGACCTTGACGGACGGTATGACCTTCGACCTCAATTTCTTCACCTGCCGATCCAAAATGACCACCGGATGCTCGGTGAAAGAAAGATCACGCTCTAGCTGGATCGTCTGGAGCTGAATCGCCTGGGAAGGATCATGAAGGTACTTGCGGAGCATCGAGACATGGAATACGGGGTGAACATCGGGGAAGCTGGGCGGAAGAGCTAACCGATAAGCGACTGGACCAACACGCTCTAGGATCTCGAAAGGACCAACATATCTAGGACTCCGTTTCCCTTTCCGCCCAAATCTCATCACACCCTTCATCGGAGAGACCTTCAGGAAAACATGATCGCCAACAGCGAACTCGAGTCGGTGACGGCGCCTGTCAGCATATGATTTCTGTCTGCTCTGTGCCGCTCTCATCCTGTCCCGAATCAGCTGTATCTTCTCAGTCGTCTCCTGTACGATCTGCGGCCCCAAAATACTGCTCTCCCTGAGCTCTGTCCAACATACCGGCGATCGACATCTTCTCCCATATAAAGCCTCGAAAGGTGCCATCTGAATCGTCTCCTGGAAGCTATTATTGTAGGAAAACTCGATCAAAGGCAAATGACGATCCCAGCTACCACCGAAATCTAAAACACAAGCTCTGAGCATGTCCTCAAGAGTCTGAATCGTACGCTCCGACTGACCGTCAGTCTGCGGATGAAAGGCTGTGCTAAAACTCAATCGAGTGCCCAAAGCTTCCTGTAGTTTCTACCACAATCGGCTGGTAAACTGGGTGCCACGGTCGGACACGATGCAAGTCGGAACACCATGCAGTCGCACTATCTCATCAATATAAACCTGGGCATACTGAGAAAATCCAAAAGTGGTCTTCACTGGCAGGAAGTGAGCCGCTTTCGTCAGTCGATCAACAATCACCCATATAGAGTCATACCCTCGACTAGTCCTGGGTAGACCGACAATGAAGTCCATGGAGACCTGCTCCCACTTCCACTCAGGGATGGGCAAAGGCTGTAACTCGCCGGCTGGCCTCTGGTGCTCGGCCTTGACTTGCTGACAAGTCAGGCATCTGGACACAAAGTCTGTAACATCCTTCTTCATCCCGTCCCACCAGTAAACCTCTCTCAAATCACGGTACATCTTGGTGGAACCTGGGTGAACACTGTATACTGATCTATGTGCCTCCTCGAGAATATCATGCCTCAGTTCCTCTGAATCTGGCACGCACAGTCGAGTCCCAAATCGAAGTATCCCCTGATCATCAATCATGAACTCAGAAACTCTGCCCTGCCGAATCTGCTCAATAATCTCTAAGATACGGGCATCGCCGGACTGTGCCTCGCGGATACGGTCAAGTAACTGTGGGCGTTCTCTGAAATGGGCCAGCTGTCCCTCTGTAGGAGTAAACTCGAACTGCACTCTGCTATCACATAACACCTGCCAATCAGCCGTCGACTGCATCTGCACTGCGCTCAAACAAGATAAGCTACCTCCAGGCCTCCTACTCAAAGCATCTGCTACCACATTCGCCTTGCCCGGATGTTATAAAATCTCGCAGTCATAATCCTTTACCAACTCCATCCAACGGCGCTGTCTCAGGTTCAGATCTCGCTGCTGGAAGATATACTTCAAACTCTTGTGGTCAGTAAATATCTGGCACGACTCACCGTATAGGTAATGTCTCCAGATCTTAAGTGCAAATACCACTGCAGCCATCTCTAAATCATGGGTGGGGTAGTTCTGCTCGTGTTTCCTCAGCTGCCGAGAAGCATACGCGATAACTCTGTCGTGCTGCATCAATACACATCCCAGCCCCACTCGAGAAGCATCACAATAAACCACGAACCCGCCTGATCCTGAAGGCATTGCTAACACTGGAGCAGTAGTCAGACGAGTCTTCAACTGCTGGAAACTATCCTCACATGCCTGGGTCCAATCAAAAGGAACCCCCTTCCGGGTCAACCCGGTCAGTGGTGCAGCAATGCGGGAGAAATCCTGGACGAAACGTCGATAATAGCCGGCCAGACCTAGAAAACTGCGAACCTCTGTAACTGATACTGGTCTAGGCCAACGCTGAACTGCCTCGATCTTCTTCGGGTCCACACAAATACCATCTCTCGTCACCACATGACCCAAGAAATCGACACTGTCTAGCCAGAATGCGCACTTGGAGAATTTGGCGAACAGCTGATGCTCCCTCAAAGTCTGTAATGTGATACGTAAGTGCTGCTCATGCTCCTCCCGGCTCCGAGAATAAACCAAGATGTCGTCAATGAACACAATGATGAACTGATCGAGATACGGCCTGAATACGCGGTTCATCAAATCCATAAATGCTGTCGGGGTATTGGTGAGCCCGAACGACATCACCAAGAACTCATAATGACCATATCGAGTACGGAAGGCGGTCTTCGGAATATCCTCCTTCCGAACTCGCAACTGGTGATAACCTGACCGTAAATCAACCTTCGAGAAAAACCCTGCACCCTGGAGCTGATCAAATAAGTCATCAATGCGGGATAGGGGATACCTGTTCCACACAGTAACCCGGTTCAGCTGACGATAATCAATGCATAAGCGCATACTTCCGTCCTTCTTCTTAACAAACAGGATGGGAGCACCCCAAGGTGACACACTCGGTCGGATAAGCGCTTTGTCCAGCAAGTCCTGTAACTGATCCTTTAGCTCTCTCAGCTCCGCCGGGGCCATCCGATAAAGCGGTATAGAGATAGGCCCCGTGCCAGGGGTCAAGTCAATACAGAACTCAATCTCGCGCTCTGGTGGCAGACCAGGCAGCTCGTCAGGGAATACATCAGGAAACTCTCTCACAACAGGGACCTGGTCCAACGGAACCTCTGTGGAGCTAGTATCACAAATATAGGCTAAGAATCCCTGACACCCTTTCCTTAAGAGCTGACCAGCGCGAAGAGATGAAATCAAGCTGCGAAGGGTAGCGCTACGATCTCCCTGAATAATAAGAACCGGCTCGCCAGGAAAACTGAATCTACTGCTTTTTCACGGCAGTCCACGGATGCATAACAGGTGGCTAGCCAGTCCATACCAAGAAGAACGTCAAAGTCTAGCATATCGAGGAGAATCAAATCTACTGAAGAATCTCTCTCCCCGATACGAACGGAACACGATCGGTACACAAAACGGGCAACAACAGACTCGCCTACCGGGGTAATAACGACAAGCGGCTGATCTAACGGAGAAGACTCTCGGCCCAACCTCGGTGCAAAGTACGTGGATACATAGGAATGTGTGAAGCCTGGATCAAATAATACCCGTGCATCAAAAGAACATACTGGCAGAGTACCTGTCACGACGGCATTGGATGCCTGTGCATCCTGAGGAGTCAACGCGAACACTCGGGCCTGTCCACCACTCATAGCTGGCTGTGCTCTGCCTCTACCTCAGCCTCTGCCTCTGCCTCTGTCGCCTCGTCCTCTCTGAACCGGACCGCCACACCCACGGCCTCTAGAAGCATCTGGCTGGTGTGGAACATCATCAGGAGTAAGGAGTAAAGCTCTCTGAGAAGGTGGTGAGGGTGGTAAAGTCACATGCGGGACTGTCGCCGTGCCCTGGCGTCCCATGGTACAGTCTCTTACACGGTGGTACTGACTCCCACACCGAAAACATCCTGGAGACGACTGCTGGGTCTGTGGATATGAACCAAATAACTGACCTCGTCTCAATCCTCTGCCTCCACCATCTCCCGGAAATAATCTATCACGATGTCTGCCCATCTGCCGCTGAGCTGGCGTATCAGTACGGATTCTCTTCGGCCCAGAAACGACCGGAGTCTCAGAAATACGCTCCTCCAAAAGTAAGGCTGCGTCCATCGCGGCTGCGTATGTATCAAAGTGCTGGGTGCCGATGGCAAGGAATAGCTGTGTATCAAGCCCTCATACAAACCTCTTTATTCTCTTCTCTTCTGTGTCGACTAGGCACGGAGCATATCGAGACAACTGGGTAAACTGTATATCATACTCAGACACTGTCATCCCAGGAGTCTTGCGCAAAGACTCAAAACTACGGGCTCGAGCATCTCGGACACTCTCCGGAAGAAAACGGGCAAGAAATGCAGATGTAAACTCATCCCAGGTCATAGAAGGCAGACCTGCAGCTCGGCCTCTCTCTACTGAGTCGTACCATGTCTGGACAAGACCCTCCAGACGAAAACTCGCAAACTCCACCAATCTATCATCAGAACACCTCAACGAACGGCAAATCCGAGCCATCCTATCAAGAAATGCCTGTGGGTCCTCTGTCGCATCTGTAACGGTAAAAGCTGGAAGTCTCAATCTCATGAACTCCTGTAGTGAAACAGGGATAGTCTCCGTAGTAGCAGCAGGAGTGACCATCTGTGCAGCAGGTACGATCGTGGTCTGTGCGGTGGAAAGAACGTCCTCGGATCTCTGTGCCCGGCAGGACTCAACTAAAGATCCCATCATCTGCCGCAACTCTTGCATGCCGGCCTCTAATCTGGCAATACGGTCAGGATAAGGCGGATCAGTATGACCCTGAGGGGTAGGTGTATCATCCCGCTCGATCCTCGCCTCAAACGGGCCCGCCCGAATCTCATCCCTAGCGGCAGCCCGCTGTGCTCTCGTAGTCTTTGGTGGTATCGAAGCTGGAATAAGAAACAGGACTGATAAGATCATTGCAATTGAATCAAGGAATGCAAGGAATCAAGAAAGGAAATACAAGCAATTATGTCCTAAGGTCACTTAGGCGGAGTACCGTATCGTAAGTATGCCGCGGATCATACCCACGCTACGCCACTCTGCTTAAGTCACCTACTCCATCTACCAAGGTCGTCCTACACACAGAAAGGTAAAACCTACGCTCTGATACCAACTTTGTCACGACCCGAAAGTACGGAACGCGACTGGCACTTAGATTACGAGACGTCTAAAGGCGTACCGTAACCTAAGTCAGCCAAAGCCCAGAAGAATCTAAACCAAAATCAAAAGAGCGTGAAGGAAAACCCTTAATGAAAATGGTTTTTAAAATCATTTAAGTTGCATAGAATCCCTTTTTAAAACATCAAAAATTTCTGAAAATTTCGGCAGAGTCTCCCATGTATTTTCTATCCCCCAAAATGGGTACAACAAGATAATAAATCTGTAATCATAAAATGGCATCCCCAAGCGGGAGCTAGCTCTTCGCCCAAGGCGGATCACAACCACATGCAATATAATAGTAATATCAAGAAAAGAGCATAAAGAAACGCAAAATACCAGAAAACACACGTCGGCTCAAGTGAGCTCGACCCAAAAGAAACCACAAATATACATATCTCTCAGTCTCATCACTAGGTCGCATATACAATATAAAGTGGTAGATGGAGAATACTAGATACAATGATAAAGCAAAAAGAAATAAAGTATACTCGCAACCCACCTACGGGCGATGTCGCGAGTCTGAGCAAAAGAAGCTGATGATAAGATAGCCCGCCGCTACAAGGGTGACGGGTCCGACCTGCAAGACACTGTGGCACAACGGGGGTGAGTTGCCAGCTCGTGAGTAGAATATAACATCTAATAAAGCAATCGTAAGAATGCACGCAATGCACCACAACATGCATGTCCATATGTGATATAATATCTCTAATATGCGTGCACAGGTATGCAATGTCATTATTAAGTCTTTAAGTGTTTTAAATGCTAAGGGTATTGAATTCTTAACATTTTAAAACATGAATATCTGTATAATAGCTAAGTACCATCAAGAAATCATCTGAAAACCCGTGTCAAGCATCGACACCAAATAGGAATCATATTTGTCTCAATATCGGGCTCCGTCAGTCCGGATCGGCCCATATAATAAATCTCACGACAACGGTCGGTATCCTCCGGATATCCACCGCGCCAGACATCACCGGTAGGTAGTCTTCCCCTGCCAGGCTCATCGTCTACAACTCGATCTTCTTGCCCCGGGGTACCATACCAGGCCCACCATGTACCCGAGACAGTTCATCCACTCCTCGAATCGGGTCTCGAAATCCAACAGAGAACATGAAAACTCATGGTGGACGACACATACATCACGAGAAAACCGCAACTTTGTTTTGAAAATGATAAATATAAGGTTTTGTTAAATTCTTGCGGTTTTCCCCAAAAATCCAGAAATCGCAGCAATACTGAAATCATCAAGAAAATCATAATGTCCACATGTTATATATGATAAATGTCTATGATATCAATGCATACGATGTGAATTTTGCTAGAAATCTATATAAATATGATGATGATGCGAGGTATACGTATGCTATGCAATTTCATATATCAAGTATGAATGCAAGTGGCGATATTATGATAAACAGGTTCTATAGTGCACGTGGCATGGCAATTACCAAAGGCGTGTGTGTCACATGAATAGTGCGTGTGCAACAGATGCCAATGGTAATGGTGTTCGTGTCCTACAAAGTGATATCGCATAAGTATGGATGAATGTCCATGCAATCTAATATACTGTTCGCTATAAGGGTGTGCAGTGTACATGAATGGATAAGCTAGCTAACAATATGAATCTTGGAAAAAGTAGGGTAATCCTAACTAGAGGGGGGTGCCTCGCGCCATTCAGACGATTCCCCCATAGATGAATACATCTACTCACCTGAAATCTCCGCTAATCCGATCCGGCCACCGCCTTGCCTTTTCGCGCTGTGTCCGATGTTTCCCCGATCGAACCTATATTTGCACAATATCAAGCATAAGATTACAAAACCTATGACGATGCAAGTCACAATATACAATTATCAACGCTCTCGAATTACTCATAGCATGCACTCGGTGCGCGGGAAAACGCACGAAAATCGCAATCCTTTAACTAGAATCGTCATTTCGGGGAAATCGACAAAACTACAACCCGACTAGACGAAACCCCGCGTTCGTGCACTCTAATAGTCCTATACGAAGCTAATTATATCGCTAACATAACGCAATTTGATCGCATTCTAATTTTCGTAAAAATCTAGCAAGCAATTTTCTAGCCGATTCGATACAAACATCGCAATTTGTCGATTTAGCAAACGTATCATTACACAATTAACACTTCTAATCAATTATATAACCAAAACCCTAACTTAATTTTTACAACCATGTTTCAAACCCTAACTCAACCTCAAAACCCATTCTTGATTTTTCATAAACAAGGATTTACACTAAATTAATACTTCAAAATTAGATTTTAGCACAAATAAACTACAAGTTAGCAAACTAGTTTAGAATATTTACCTCACCAATTGAATCCTAGCATGATCAAGTCACCAAGAAGCCTCCTTTCATCAAGTTCTCAAACAAATTAGGGTTTGGGAAAGGTTGGATTAGGGTTTTGGTTTGAATAGAGATGGAAATTGTGAATTTTAGTTGAATTTTTTGCAAGAAAAAGAAGCAAAAAGATGTGGGGAGATGGGGAATTCTGCTGAAATGGGGGTCGGCCAGCAGCAAGGGTGAGGAGGTGGGGAAAATTGGAGAAGTTTCTAGGTCCAAAAACACCCCATATTATCATTTAATGCTTTCATGTCAACCTTTTTACAAAAAAACCCATTTTTACTTCATTTTTTCACAAATTTTCCCACCCTAAAACCAAAAGTTTGCAAGACATGATATAATTTTATTAACACCATATTTTAGCTTATAAAGACTCCTAATTATGAAATTTACCTAATTAAATTTGTATTTATCACGAATTTAATGTATTTAAAAAAGCTTAAAATAATAATAAAAAAAATAATTAATTACGAAAAAAAATTTATTTAACTAGATAATTATAAGTGACATTTTAGTGACAAAATTATAGTAATATCTTATCTAAATTTTGTATAATTAGGTCTACAATGAAAAATACCTATTTTGACTTTTTACGGAAAAAGCCGAAAAATTAGCCGATTACCGAAAAACTGCCTAAACGATTTTCGAAGGGTTACATTTAACCAAACCATTAGGTTAAAGGTTGGGTTAACTAATATCTTTAAACATATGACAAAAGAGTTGACTTTGTCAATATTTATCAAGCTTCATGAAGCTTGATAACTTTGACCAAAGTCACACTCTTTTGTTATATGCTTAGGAAAATTGTAAACCCTAATCTAACCTTGATTTGGTTCAAGTCTCATACACACAACTTGTTTGTAGCATCAAGCATGATACAAACATGTACACTTGCATATATCACATATAAACAATGTGCACATTCAAGTGAGAAAATCAATCTTAAGTGAACCAATACTAGTTAATGTAAAGTAATATATCAAATATATAATTATACATTAAATCATTAAATCAACACTTGATTTAACGATCCGGTCATATCGTATATAACCGACTAATATCAATAGTAACAACTTATCGAATCAACACTTGATCCGATAACCCGGCTATATCACATACAACCGATCAATGTCACAAATCGCGAGAATAGAATACAGCATCACATACTGGTATTATCCTCGGTCCCGCACATATCTCATATGCGCTCCTATTTCGTTTCGCTTGAGCCAGAAAACCCCTGTGTAGGACTCTAAAGACTCGTCAATACGCCGGCAGTAGGTGATGATCATATCAAACACCCACAAGCCGCAAGCGGTCTGCTAAACGTAACGGCCACCCGGGTATTGAG
Source organism: Agapanthus africanus (assembly GCA_030015575.1). Lineage (NCBI taxonomy): Eukaryota > Viridiplantae > Streptophyta > Magnoliopsida > Asparagales > Amaryllidaceae > Agapanthus > Agapanthus africanus. Next base: position 511,892,987 of record JASDDO010000024.1, on the reverse strand, counting down.
CGATCAGAAGATCAACGAGCAAGCCCGCTCCACTCCTGTGAATCCAACCAGTAACACTACCGTACAGTCCGGTCTGTTCGTCTGATATGTCGCATATCTCGTCTAGGGGTGGTAAACGTCAGACCCCAATAACTCGATAAGTCGTGTCGATATGAGGCTCATAACGGGTCGAGAAACTACTGGTAACACTTACCAGTAAATCCCTAAAGCAGCCTTGGCTAAGGACTTCCTGTTATAGCCAATCGAGCACTGCGAAACATCAACTCCCTATACCGGGAGAGACGAAACCCCTCCTATCGCTCATTGCCTCTATGTGATTCGGGACTGTACCCAAAAACCACCTTTTTGCACGCCCTCTTGGACGTGGTATGATGGAAATCAAAGCACGGTGGGAATCACACAAGACTCTATGACGATCTCGGGTCTACAGACTAACCTGTACCAGTGTCACCAGAGAACTGCCATCTGACGTAAGGTATAATACCATCTGGGAGTTCTCGGCGAGTCCGTCCAGTGTACCCAGTCTCCACTGAGCACCCGTATATCATCTCTGATGTCAAACACCAATGGATATGGGATCATCCATCGCCCATCTGTATGGGTCAAGATGGTATACGCTAGTCTACTCTGGTATATCGATGCCCTATCTCGATACACCCACGACTAGGGACTTTGAAGGATGTACTTATGGACTACCATGTCCCCACTAGTATGATCCACATCATAGTCCAGGTAGTCAAGTACACATCCTAAGGGCTTTACCAACATGTAACAGAGAGACAATCAGTGTACACGTTAAGGTAAAGAGTAACCAGATAGCATACTATCATATCGAGCAAGAAAGTCATCCCTATATATGTCCAAGCATCCACTACAATATACATCCTATGTATAGTAATGGCCTCTAGGGCATACATATAACTAACAGATTTGGGGTTGTCCGGCCTATGTCTAAAAAGCAAAATCCGGACATGCTCGAGGCAAAGTCAGATCTGTGGAAGTTTGTTGGATATCCCAAGCATTAGCAAGGGAATATCTTCTACCAAACCGAGGAACAAAAATGTTTTGTTTCTCAACATACCACCTTTGTGAAAGGGAATTTCTTGAGAAGAAATTGGTGGTCATGAGGTAGAACTGGAAAGAGTTCCAGCTATACAAACTACAACAGATGATTTGGTAGAACCAAAGGATTCAATAGTTTCCAACGAAACTCAGCCTCTCCGCCGATCTAGTAGGGTTCCTCACCCACATGAGAGATACCTCGGTTTCTCTATGACAGTGGGAGTGAGGATTGCATCATGAGACGATGACCCAACTAGTTTCGAGCTGGCCATCAGGAGTGGTACTCTGTAAGAATGGTTGGATGCTTAGTGATCTGAGATGGAATCCTTATACACCAACAATGTATGGACTTTTGTTGCTTTATCTGAAAGGTAAATCACCATCAGGAGCAAGTATATCTTGAGAAGATTACTTGGTGTACATGAAAAAGTTGAGACTTTCAAAGCTATGCTTAAGTCCATCCAGATCATACTTGCCACTGCTACATACCATAATTACGATATCTGGTGGTTGGGTGTCATGACTGCTTTTCTAAATAATGTTTTAGAAGAGAACGTCTATAAGTACACAGCCAGAGGGCTTCGTAAATAGTGGGAGCAGCGGAAACGTGTGCAAGATGCTTCATATGATAAAGCAGGCATCGCGGAGTTGGAACATCGGTTTTGATGTGGTAGTCAAAGAGTTTGACTTCATCAAAATGGTAGATGAACCTTGTATATACAAAAAGGTAGTAGGGAGTATGGTAGTGATCTTCGTAGAGTACGTGGATGACAAACTCTTGATAGGGAAGGAGTTTCCTATGCTACGCTCGGTCAATCTTCACTTATCACAAAGATTCTCCATATAGGATCAAAGTGATACCTCCTAAATCCTGGGTTTTGGATCCATGAGATAGATCTAATTGGATGTTTGGATAATCACTAGTTGTAGTGAGATGGTATCAATCGATCCTGGGGAGAATCACTGGAATGGTTCCAGGGTGATAAGGACGACTGAATATCAGTCGCAGGCATTGTCTTTACCCTCAGTGGAGGGACGGTATGTTGGAAGAGTTCCAAGCTAGATACCGTGACAAACTAGACGATTAAAGGCAAGATACATCGTTACCAAGGATGCTACCAAAGAGGCAGTCTGGATATATATAAGTTCCTGAGATGAACTTCGTTCCTACCATTGTGTGACAATGGAGTTATGGCTTTTGCCAAGGAACCCCCCATCTCTTCAGAAATCCAGATATAATTCGTAGGCAGTATCACCTGATCATGGAGATGGTTGATCTCCAGGGAGATCGAGGTTAGGAGAGCAGACGCAGAGGACAACAGCGCGGATCCACTCACAAAGGCCTTTTTCCCAGTAGAGACATTTATGGGATGGTTGAGTATGAGATACTTCAACCGCAGCTAATTGTTGGGTATGCGATATCACAACAGATGGCCCTAGTGCAAGTGGGAGATTTTTAGTTATATGTATGCCCTAGAGGCCATTGCTGTACTTACGATGTATATTGTAATGGACGTTTGGATATATATAGGGAGGACTTTCTTGCTCGACATGATAGTATGCTATCTGGTTTTACTTTATCTTAACATGTACTCTGATTGTCTCTATGTAACATGTTGATAAAGCCCTTAGGATATGTACTCGACTACTGGGATTATGATGAGATCATACTAGTGGGGCCACGGTAGTCGGTGAGTACATCCTATAACTGTTTCTAGTCGAGGGTGTATCAAGACAGGGCATCGATACACCAGAGTAGACTAGCGTATATGCATCTTGACCCATATGATGGGCGATGGATGATCCCATATCCATCGGTATTTGATATCAAGGACGGTGTATGGGTGCTCAGTGGAGACTGGGTACACTGGACGGACTCGCCGAGAACTCCCAGATGGTATTATACTTCACGTCAGATGGCAGTTCTCCAGTGACACTGGTACAGAGTAGTCTGCTGACCCGAGATCGTCATAGAGTCTTGTGTGATTCCCATTGTGCTTTGATTTCCATCATACCACGTCCAAAAGGGCGTGCAAAAAGGTGGCTTTTGGGTACAACCCCGAATCACATGAAGGCAATGAGCGATAGGAAGGGATTCATCTCTCCCGGTATAGGGAGTTGATGTTGCGCTGTGTTCGATTGGCTATCGCTGGAAATACCTTGCCAGGGTTGCTGAGATTTACTGGTAATTGTTACCAGTAGTTTCTCGAACTGTTATAGACCTCATATCGAGACGACTTATCAAGCTACTGGGGTCTGACGTTTACCACCCCTTGGCGAGATATGCGACATATCGGACGAACAGACCGGACTGTGCGGTAAGTGTTACTGATTGGATTCGCAGGAGTGTGAGTAGGCTTGCTCGTTGATCTTCTGATCGCTCAATACCCGGGTGGCCGTTACGTTTAGCAGATCGCTTGCGGCTTGTGGGTGATTGATATGATCACCACCTACTGCCGGCGTATTGACGAGTCTTTAGAGTCCTACACTGAACTTTCCTGGCTCAAGCGAAACGAAATAGGAGCGCATATGAGATATGTGCGGGACCGAGAATAATACCCGTATGTGATACTGTATTCTATTCTCGCGATTTGAATCATTAGTCGGTTATATGAGATATAGCCGGGTTACCGAATCAAGTGTTGATTCGATATATTGATACACTAGATATTAGCCGGTTATATGCGATATGACCGGATCATTAAATCAAGTGTTGATTTAATGTATAATTATATAATTGATATATTACTTTACATTAACTAGTATTTGTTCACTTAAGATTGACTTTCTCACTTTATGTGCACAAGTTGTATATGTGATATATGTTTGTGCACTAGTTTGTATCATGATTGATGATACATGCAAACTTGGGTGTGTGTATGACTTACACCATATTTAAGATAATGGTTTAGGTTTTTATTTATTTTGGTAAAATAAAATGGTGGCTTTCTTTGTTTTGGCTTGAAGCTTCATGAAGCTTTTAAGCATCTTTGACAAAGTCCACTCATTTTGTTTTGCATAAGATTTTTATTAACCAAACCATTAACTAAAACTTGGGTTTAGTCTCTACAAAGGTTAACTCACCCATGGTTGCATTATGATAGACTTCACTTGATTATTCTTTTTAGATAATTCTTATTCTTTTCTTTTCTTCTTCTTCTTCAAAAAAGAAGAAAAGCTTGCTAGAAATTTTCAAGTGAAGAAATAGAGTGAGAAATCTAAATACAAAGTGAACCCACTTCCTATTTAATCATCCTCTACTACTTGACATTTAGTTTAGGGTGTTCTCTTCACAAAGTTCATGACCTAGTGAAGATGGAGCTTGAGTTTGAGTCTCCTCGACGTAGATCATCTTCGGCCTCGAAGTCAACGAGCTAGACCGTTCATTTCTCCGAGGAAACCGTCACAAGAGTCCGGGGTCTCGATGATCGCAGCGAAGGGACGTCAACACGGAGCTTTAGAAGTGAAGGACCAGATCTACAAAGGTTGTAATCCCTCTCACTTAGTGTTAAAATGTTTAACATGCTTAGTTTCGTATAAACTCTAGTTTAAAGATCCGGCTTTAGGTTGTTCGGCATGGCTAAATTTTTAATCGGGCATGGTTGATGCCTCGTAGACCCTTGTGAGCGTGCCTAGCAATCCTACAGTAAGTATATGGTTACTGTCATGAATCAGGATAGTGGAAGAGGTGTTACTAGGAATACCAGGTTAACCCCTTCGAAACATTTTCATGTTTCAGTATGACTATGCGATGTTAATTGAAAACTGTTTTCCCAATTGGAATCTAACTCCAGGATATGTCTTTACCAGATCAGTTTCTCACATCTGTTTGGTGTTACAGATGGTGAGTGGGAGTAAGATATTAGGAATTGGGTGATTAGATCCTCATTATATCGGAATTCGTTGTAATTGGTGATATTTGAAGAAATCATCTTGTTTTTGCCGGATGACAAATATTTAGTTTTGAATATCCGTTGTTATACACCAATTTCAAACTGATATATCTGTACGTTTATTTTATAAAGTGAGATATAACTTTTTGAAATTATGTCTATGACATTTACTTATATCAGTTGGTAATTAGGTAAGGTGCATTCAACAGTGATGTAATTCTTCTTAACCATAGTACAGTTTTCAACCTATGACGCATAGGGTTTGAGTTATTAAACTCGGTGGACTTATACAAATTATTGTAAGTTTTCCGGTGTCCATTAGGACAAAGAGGTTGGTACTACTACTATATTCTGTTTATTCATGACTTCTCTAGTTCTAAACAAGTATTTCATTGAAATGCAAGGTTCAGATATTGAGAAGTCATAGGTATAAGAATAAAGTAGAGAACCGTTTGTTGGAAGTATCAGGATTCTTCGAGGTCGTCGAAAATGTAGATACTTGTGTTTGGTATTCCGTTGATAGTAATGGTTTTTGGGAACTTGCTTCTCTTTCAGATTACTCATATATGGATGCGCTCCTTGATGAGTAATACTGATATGCCTCTTTCTATTTGGTTGATATGCATTGGAGACAGCTGCATGATTTTGAATCTGGTTCCAATTAAATTAGTGCTTTTGTTTCTATATTGGATATATATAGAATCAATTTATAACTTAACGATGTTAAGGTATAGGGAGTTGTCCGGCTAATTCTTAAAACCAGAATCAGGATAAACTCGAGGCACGTTTCAGTAATGGCAGTTTATGGGTTATCCCGGGCTTTGACGAGGGTTAACTTTCTACCATCAGGAAGAACATTAGTGATATTGTTCTTGACTTGCCACTGTTTTAATAAAATGGATTTTTAAGAAAACAAAAGTTGGAGTATGGTAGAACGGGAAGTGATTCCAGAACCACAAATGATCACTGAATATTTAATAGAACCTGGAGATTCAATTGGATTTGATATTCTATTAGCCACTCCGCAGATTTGGTGGGTAACCTTAGGCACCCGAGAGGTACTTCGGTATTCTCAAAGACGGTAACAAGGAGGTTCTTATTTATCCAGACTTGACATTGCTACTGTTCTAGACTGTAAGACCCCGCAGGAGGATGAGTATAGTGTCGCTCTAAACTAGGTTTAGAAGTGCACGCGTATATGACTCTGCCAGAGGGTTGTTGTAGTCAGTGGGAGCAGCGGAAGCATAGTGGGCAAGTAGCTTATGTCTATTTATAGACTAAAGCAGGTATAACGGAAATAGATCATCTATTTTTGATGTGACAATCATAAGTTTTGACTTCATCGGAATAGGAGATGGATCTAGTAAGAAGGTAGTAGGGAGTGATGTCCTGGTATTTGGATGACATACTATTGATAGGAAGAGGTCTTCCTATACTACGATCGGTTATACAGTGGTTGTCATAAGGTTTTTCTCCACACAGGATATAGATAAAATATCAGGTTTTCTGTTAACTAGATCTATGGTTTTAGATATAGATTTAGGAAATTTCCCAATTTGGGTGATTTGATAATATTCTAAAGGTGTTTTAGAATGGACGACTCCTGGCATGGTGGTGTACCTGCAGGTGATGGAGTCACCCTCTCTAAAGGATGTCTTACAGACTAAAGGGGAGAGGGATTTGCATGATTGGTATATCACTTGCTTAAGCAATTGAGTCAATCATGTGATGTCAAGTACTACACCAGATATTTCTTTTGCACTGGCTGCAATAAGCATATATTAATCCAATCTTGTAGAAACATTGGGAAGCAGTTATGAACATAAGTGGATGTTCTTGGGATATGGTAATGGCAGCCTCCTTCAGGAGACAGTTATCATTTCAGGCTTCCAAGGTGACTTGGATGACAGAGTGACTGTCAGAGTTTTATTTTTCACTCTTTTGAGGGACAGTATGTTGGACAGGTGGTCAAAGCGGATACTGAGGAAGGCATGGCACAGGATACTTATTAAATTCATAGGATGATACTGTCTAAGAAGTTTGCTGGATTTGGAGATCATTTGTGAACTGGGTCCCATCAGATATCCAGACAAATTCTAAGACTAGGTATTGCTCATTTCGGGAGATGGTTATTCTCCGTGAAGTTGATATATAGAGAGATAAAGATAGAAACACTGGAGCGGATCTACTCACTAAGGCTATTTCTTGAACACAATAGTTTCACAAACGAGTTTTTCAAAACTGCTTAGTAGAGAAGTTGGGTGTTCGGTATCACACGAGCTGTGAGTATGTGACACGGCAATAATTGGACTTAAGTTCAAGTGGGAGACTGTTGGATATAATGCCCTCAAGGTAATTATCGTAGTCGCAGGCAGGTGATTATGATGATTGACGGAGGACCTATACCGGTAGAACAGTCTCACTCGAGATGATAGTATGCAATCTGGTTTGTCTTTATCATCACCATTGTATGTTGATAGAGACCATATGATTCTTGATTGACTAACAGCATTATGATGGCGATCATATATGTGGGAGCTGGGGGTCTATAAGCAAATCCTTAAATGTCCCTAGTCGTGGGAGTTTCGAGACTGGGCATCGATACTCCAGTGTAGACTAATGTATACTGATCGAGACCCCGACGAGGGGCGGTGGCCAGGTCTCACAAGCCATTGGTGTTAGTTTGTTCACCTAAGATAGTATACAGGTGCTTATTGGGTTATGAGTACACTGGACGGACTCGCCAAGAACCTGCTAGTTGGTATTATACCTATAGTCAGATAGCAGTTCCCTGGTGACATGTGTACAAATTAGTCTGTCGACCTGAGATCGTCATTTGTCTCAAGTGAGTTCCTACTGTGTTTTGATTACTACCTTACCACGGCTCAAAGGAGTCGTGCAAACAGGTTTTAGTTGGGTACAGTCCCGAGTGATATGGAGACAGTGAGCGGATCGTCGGGGATTCGCCTCTCCTGGTATTGGGGGTTGATATCGCATTGTGCACGGGTGGCTGTCCATATCAGAATTTTGCATTATTATATTCCCCATTCTTAATAATATTGCAAATAAATAGATGCTTTTGATCCATGTCAGTTAAATAGTTGCAGGTTACAGGTTCTCGGAACAACACAGTGAAAATGATTAAAAAAACGCTACAAAAGTGAGACTACGACCAACAAATAGAAGAATGTTTATGATGCCGCCTACAGTTTAAGGAACAAATGAAGATCAGCAAACAGTTCGATTGCACAAAGTACAAAGGCAGCACAAGATTCAAGACTTCAACATGAAGCAAACGGTAAAAGTCCACAACATTCTGCACTGTGGAAATCTGGAAGAAACTAGAAAAGATTCTGAAGAACCAAGTGAAGAAAACAAAAGCAAATAGCAACAGGAAGCAACCCAGATAAAAAGAGCCCAAAAGCCTATCAAACGGCCGTGGAACCGCGGCCAAACCAGGCTTATGGCCGCGGATCTGCGGTCGTGCATCGCACATGTTGGTGCGTGTCAGTGCGTGTCGGTGGTGTCGGTGCATTGACCTGGTTTTCCTATGGTAGTTTTGTAATTTTAGATATGGATCAGATGTAAACCCTAGGGTTTCTCCTATCTATATGTAGGAAGCCTACAGCTCTTTTTGGAGCATGCCTCTTTTTATTTTTCTAGATTAAAATTTCAATTCATTGTAATCATCAAAGAGTGCATCAATAAAGTAAGTTTTTTATCTTGAATTTATTATCTGCAAATTTTATTCTCTGCAATTTTTATCTGCCGTAGTTATTTTCAGCACGTTAATTAGGTTATTAAAAGAAAAATAAAAAAATGAATTCCATTGTTAATTCCCTAATGAGTGAGTAGTTCCTCAATTGTTAGGGTTTGGTTTGGAGAAAGTTTGAGAGATGAAAATCACTCACTCCTTTCTTGTCCGTTCAATATTTTAAACAAGGGCTCTATGCAAAACAACCACACCCCGCTCACTACGGCACCCTATTCCACGAGATAGCAGTGATTCCCTAATTAGACCGGTTGTAGTTGATTTCCATAGAGGGTAGGGCTAAGAGTTAAGAAAGGATGGACAAGGACCAAAGGGAAGAAACTACGTTTCTTCCTAGGCGTGCTAATCCCCTTTGTTAACTATTACCTTAACACCTAAAGTACTTAATTAGGGCAAAGAAAGCGGTGAGAAGAATTGACTTTCCAAACTAACCTAATCCTAACCCTAGCAAGATTTTAATCCAAATCAAATTCAACCTCAGTTTTTATAGAAAATCAAAACCTACCACAAATAGGAATTGACTCGTTTGAATAACTAGAAAAGAACACTTTTTCCCTGTGGACCGACCCGTACTCAACCGACTAGCTACCAAGCGACACCGTCTTGATTGCGGTATTCTATTCTTTGATTTCAAAACGCACGCGCAAAAGCATCGTACCAATCAAATGGCGCCGTTGCCGGAGATAACGGTAGTTATTTTCTTTTTGTAATTTCGGGTTAACTAAAAATTAAAAAAATCATAAGAACTGAAAAATATAAAAACAAAAAAATTATCATCTTGTTATTTTTTGAAGGGTTTTCGTGCGAATTGTGCAGGAACGGAAAGACGAACAAATTCAGATCTGGAAAAATTCTGTGAACAAAACAGCAAACAGCAGATATGAAAATACAGAGGAGAACCACAATAGATAACAGAACAAGTTTTGAGGCCTGAGTCAACTGTCCCACTACGGAACTGCCGCAATTGCAAGCCTCTGACAGCGGATCAGCGGCACTTTGCTGACGTCATCCCTCTGAATTTCTCTGTAAGCATTCTTTTCCTCTCTTTTGCCCTCTGAAATCCTCTGAAAAATTTTCCTGCAGGGTTCTTTGCGCAAAACTTCTCCCCCTTCTCCAATAACTTGATTTTGTGCAGGATTCTTGCACCGCAAATAAAATAAAAAAAAATTTGGCAAGTGTTTTGGATTTTTGTGTGTTTACTGCTTTGCAATTTTTAAACGGACTTTTAAGTGGTTATAACACCAATCCAGATTGGGTGGGGATTTCATTACCCTTCCTAAGACCCCAAAAATCACAAAAAGCATATGCATCACCCTCGAGTTAATTAAAAAATATTTAGACTCAGCCAATTAAGGGCTGTCGCGCTCATTAGGACAGAGGAAGGTTGTGGGCAATCGGTCGTTTATCTAAACCTGATTTTGTGGTGCCTAGGCTAGACAAGTGGGAAAGGTAATTTTAAAAGGCCCGTCTCACGGTGATTCGTGAGCGGATCTCTCCTTTCTTTACTTGTGCTTACCTGGCCACAATTGGCTGTGAAGAGGCGATTTGAGGGATATCTCACAACTTGTCTTTTAGATCAGTTAGGAGCAGTCTAGTTGACTTAGGAGACCCTAGCTCTAGGCTTGATTGTGCATGTTCAAAATGTGATTGTTTAAAATTGTGCCGTAGTTCCGTACAAATTTTTGCAAAACTCTTTCTAAAAAAACACTTTCAAAAATTTCAAAACTCCAAAAACAAACAATTTTTTAAATAAAAAAAATTTAAAAAATAAAAAAATAAAAAAAAATCATCACATTCTTTTTCTCCTTTCTTACATCATGGGTACCCTGCCTCGCAAAACTCTTACCGAAGTTTGGTACCCTCAACCAGACATTACTTCCTACGCGCATTGTTTTGGCCGAATTTCGGACGACCCCTCCATGCCCAAAATTTCTTTGAAAGATCGAATAGACGCGTCTAGGAGAAACAGTTGGAATCCGCAATCCACTTTGTATCAAACATTTCAACCTTCACCACCTTCTTACGTTGATACTTCTTTTTCGAGTTCTGTTGTGACTCCGAAACCCATGTTTATTGCTGAACATATTGAACAATCTCGTAACCGATCTTTCACTCCTTTCAACACTTCCAGTTCTTGGGATCAACAAGTCCATTCACCTTTTTATCCAAATGTTGATCCTAATACTGTCCAACCATTCAATTTCTATCCATCCTACCCAACTGTTGCACCTTCCCTAGATATTGCTTCTACACAGCCATTTGGGAGTTTCACGTATCTAAACAACTTTGAATCTTTTACTGAAACCCCATCATAACCCATGTCTAGTCTGGAACAGTCGTTGGAAGATTTTATGGTAGCGTCAAGACAACAGATGATGGATTTGAATGCGTCCATGGCCGCCTTTATACAACCTCGTGACCCGGTAGCTAGTTTCCAACTAGCTCCAAATTTTCCAATGTATGATGAGGCGGTTGGACAGGTCGAGAATTTGAGTGGTGAGAGTGAGCTGTACAACCTTCTAAATCAAACCTACCCATCCCCAATTGAATCCCACAACTCCGGTTTTGAATGTCTATCAAGTGTTCCAAATGATTCACCAGTTGAAAATAGAACGGTTAATGAGTTGTGCGACTTTGTAGTGTTTGATTTACCATATTGTGAAGGGTCCCTTTCGAGTGAACCCACACCTAATCTTTTTGACCTCTACACCTCCACTCTAGAACCTGAATTGATTAATATCCATTCTTTTGATGAGGTGTCTGAGAAATTTAATTTTCACTTGATCGAGGATATTGACGCTGGGAATATTTTGGATGATGAAACCACAAATTTTGATGAGTTTTTCTTTCCAATTCATCATCCCGAGACATTAAATATTTCTCCCGAACTTCATATGTGTCTTGAATTTGATGAGAATTGCATGGATAAGCTAAATTTTGAGGAGAGTATTGAGGATAGTATTGAGGATGAACCAGTTTTGTTTGATGAGTCGGATTTTCTAATTCATCCTCCTGAACCTTTAACTGTTACACTTCCTAAATCAATCCCCTTCATCCTTTCTGTCGTTCCGACCACGCAAGAAACCGTATCCCTTTCATTTTCAATGTCTATGTTCGACGTACCCATGTTTTCTCACGAATCTTGAGGGATTTGACCTCATTTCTCAGTAGGTTGATAAATTAGCACAATCGCCTTTTACACATCGGTCATTACAAATTGTGCTAATTTATACACTCCATCTCCACCCTCATGTTCGTATTCAACTTCTTTCTCCCACTTTCTCTGGTTCTTCTTCTAATCTTCCTTTAATGATACCGAGTGTTAATGAATCACAATCCGATATTTTGAGTTCGATAATTCTAGAAAAACAACTTGATTTAAACTCTTTTGAAAATAAGGTAAATGAGCCTTACGACTATCCTACCTACGTAATTTTTGAAAAATCAAGTGTGTTGAATTCTGGCGCGACACTTATTGACATTGAAATGTTCAATCGGACCATCAATGAAAGTTTCGAAGATATTTTCGCCGACGAACTCGCATTCCTAAATGACACGGATTTTGTGATTAATCAACCTCCACCTGAAAAAGTCGAACAACCACCATTTCTTTTTCCCTTCCGCCATTTTTCTCCTCCACCGAGACCGTATACTGCTTCTATCTCCATACGGTCTCATGCGTTTCTCATTTCTTTTCTCTACACTCCATTCTTTCACCAACCACACCATTATAACGATAAAAATTTTGAATGGTTGGTGCTAACTTTTGGCCTGTGTAAGGCCTTGTATAGCTTGATACTGTGTTTTTCTCCTCCCTAACTCTGAACTTTAATGCTTAAACAGTGCAAACACTGTTTCACTTAAGTTTGGGGGGGCCTTTTTGTATATATATTTGTTTTCTTTTTCTGTTAATAATAATAAAATAAAATAAAAATAGAGGAGTTCCGACAATTTTGACCCTCTTGGTGTAGCTTGACAGTGAGGACACTGTCAAGTTTAAGTTTGGCGGTGTGCTCGGTAAGGTTTCTTCCTTCGCATTCATGTGTATATTTCTGCATTTGCATACTTATTTTAAAATCCATAAAAATCAAAAAAATTTAAAAATTATAAAAATTATAAAAATTGAAAAGTTCAATTTTGGCCATATTTGACTTAAATTCGACATGACGGTTGAATAGTAGGGAAAAACTAGATCCTAAACTTAGTAAATTAAAAACACTAAAAATAACCTTTCTTAAAGTTTAACTGTAGAAAATATATGTCCTTGTAATTTATTTAGAAATAGGCAAATTTTGAGTTCAGTTCTTGGGCTAAGTCAAAATAAGGGAAGAGTATTGAATTTTTATTTGAAGTGTAAGTTTGAAAAATAATTCTGAACCTTAAGTCTAAATTCTGAAAATATATACCCTACAATTAGCACATACACGCACCTTGAAACTTCGAATAGTAGAGGATACCTTGAAATGCTCTTGTCTAAAATCCTTAGTATGAAGGAAAAGAAAATAAAAGTACAAGTGTGAATAAAGAGATATAAAAAAATGAACACTGGTTTTGTAACAACTTAAGGCAGCATAAATAAAAAATATAGCGAGGGTGCTTTATCACTTAGTTCCTTAGACCAACTGGTTTGGGAGTCACTGCTAAGCCTTAGTTATTACAAGACGAGGAATTACGCCTTAATGCGCGAACATATTTTGTAATCGGTCGTTAGTACCTCAAGAAATATTAACGGTCGCATGAAAGATGTGTGAGCAATTTCATCTAAAATTCACCAACTAAAAGTACTTTGGACGATGGACAAAGATATGATAGCTTGAATCGAATTTCTAAGTGTAGGGGTGATACATGCACGCACGTAGGGGTATATGATTAGGGTTTGGATCAGAGATATGGAAGAAAGATAGGGCTTATACCTTCAGTAGAGATGATAGAAATTCCTATGTTGAGATGGAACCTTAGAAGGAAAATTCAAAAGATGCTAAAAGCTTAATAAATTTGCAAAACATATACGATCTTAAGTTAAATGATAAGTGAGTGTGAAAAATATGGGTTGATGATTTCTAAGTTGAAGATAATAGAATTTCTTGCTAGAACACCGAATTGAAGAATGAAAGTCAATAGGCCAAATTGATCGTATTTTGTGGGTAATATCCGCTGAAAACCCTCAGGAGACAACACTCCTCCTACTAGGGACACCTAGGGGTTTAACGGCTTGTTGCACGAACTCAGTGCAATCGCGATTCCCTGCGAAAGTGAGGTTAGGATTTTTTCGAGAATAAAATTGGTTTTGCTCGGGACGAGCAAAAGATAAGTTTGGGGGTATTTGTTCATATCATAATTTTGCATTATTATACTCCCCATTCTTAATCATATTGCAAATAAATAGGCGCTTTTGATCCATGTCTGTTAAATAGTTGCAGATTACAAGTTCTCGGAACAATACAGTGAAAATGATGAAAAAACGCTACAAAAGTGAGGCTATGACCAACAAATAGAAGAATCTTTATGATACCGCCTACAGTTTAAGGAACAAATGAAGATCAGCAAACAATTCGATTGCATAAAGTACAAAGGCAGCACAAGATTTAAGACTTCAACACGAAGCAAACGGTAAAAGTCCACAATATTCTGCACTGTGGAAATCTGGAAGAAACTAGAAAAGATTCTGAAGAACCAAGTGAAGAAAACAGAAGCAAATAGCAACAGGAAGCAACCCAGATAAAAAGAGCCCAAAAGCCCATCAAACGGCCGCGGAACCGCGGCCAAACCAGGCTTATGGCCGCGGATCCGCGGTGTCACGACCCGAAATTGGCACATGACGGCCCTGATACTACGCAACGCCTACAGACGTAACGCGGTAAAAGAAAGCCAAAACCCAGAAATCTAAACCCTTAAAAAGACAAGAAAAAGATAAAAGGAGTTTTGAAATATTTGAAATCACAACCCAAATTCTTTAAAAGTCCAACTTTCTTTCTTTAAAATTTTGGGAGCACCTCCTTTGTAAAAGCTAGCCCCAAAATGGGTACAACATAAATATAAGTAAAGCACCCCAAACGGAAGCAAAATCAACGCCCAACGGCGGAAAACAATCACCACAACAGATATACGACGCCATAGCGAAGAAAGAGACGATACAAATAAAACTGCATAAAAACCTCCAAGTCACAAAATAATATACAATATCGTCCTCACACCAAGTCACTAAGTCATACATAATACGGGTAGATGGAGAGTACGTGGATGCAACGAATATACAATACAATATCGGATAACCACAAAACCCACCTGGGCAAAACTGCACACTATCAGGTGAAGTGGTATCCGCAGCCAAAAGATGATACGAAGGATGGAAATAGCCTGCCTCTGACTATCCTGAGGAACACCCGCAAACACTGTGGCACAACGGGGGTGAGTTGCCAACTCGTGAATAGTAAATAACATATGCAGGTAATCGCGAGTATATACGTACAGCGCGAATCTAACATGAGCATGTAATATCAATGAATAGTCATATCTAATGCAATAATCATGAAAAGTACACTAGCAGGTACTACTAACACATGAAGCAATAATATGACGATCTGTATGCAATAATCATGTAAGGAATTATATCAGATACTACTAATACATGAAGCAGTGCATAAACAATAAATGTGGAGTATGGAATAAAACATGTCATTTCCACGGAAATCCTAACCTCGTGGTAGGACCAAAATCCAACAAGACAATCAAATTCCCAATTTCCACAATTCATCCCCCAAATTGGCTCTCATATCATGTAAGTCTCATTTATCCTTAATGTACAACATCAAGTAAATCTCATATATCCCGAATGTACAACATCAATATATCTCATATATCCTGAATGTAAAACATCAACAAATCTTATATATCCTGAATGTACAATATCAATATATCTCATATATCCCGAATGCACAACATCAATATATCTCATATATCCTGAATGCACAACATCAATATATCCCACATATCCAGTGGGTACAATATCAGTATAAAGTAAGTTTCATATAAGGTGAGTGTCTAACATCGACACCCAAAACATCATGAAACAAGTGTCCAGCATCGACACCAAAATACTGATCTCTGAGGCGCCATCACCTAGGACTGGCCCTCCATGTCATGTACGTACATCCTAATAACCTGGGGAAGCACCCTTCGCAATCTGCAAGGCATGTACGTACAAAACCTCGATCGATATCCCCCAGATATACGTCGAGTCCAAATACTGACACCAGATGGCAAACGCCCCCATCCGGGCTCAACGGCATGGACCTTCGTCTGTCTTGCCCCGGGGAACCAACCGGGCTCCACCATGTACCCGCACACGGCTCACGACTCCTCGCATGGGGTATATATATGCTCAGAACCGAGAAATCTCATGGTGGAAGCTAAAATATCATCTCAAGAGAAACCGGGTTTTTCAAATAATGCATAATTTCATGAAACAACCACGGTCTTCAAATCCAGAAAACATCAAAATAGTGAATATGTATAAATGCATGAATCAATACACATATATAAGCGTCCCATTCCACTAATATTGGTGTAAAGGCATATATAACAGCGTCCCACTCCACTGTAATATATACATAGTAGTAAAAATATCAGAGAACATCATATGACATCTATGAATGTAGTATATGCAATATGAAACAGTAATATGAGCATATACAGAAAATAACTGTTTAACTGCACCTAGTTAAATAAACATACCACACGGTTCCTGATTTCCCCGAAATCAGATACAACAATATAGACAGGTGAACATGTGACTATAACAAGGTATGCGTAACCATGTCGATATAGCAAGATATGTGTGTCCATATATAAGTATGTATGATGTCGAAGTAGCTGTAACAAGGTATGTGTCTATACCTATCCATAATACCCTCCAGGTATATGTATGTATGTATGCCAGATGTATAAGTAGCTATGTCTCCTTTGTGTATATACCTATCACAATGGTACAATACCATATAGGTATAGGGGTAACAAGCATGTAAGTGTAGAGATATGTTATATGCCATAAGCACAATAAAATATGAATCAATGTCTCAATGTCCCTAACCTGACAATATCATTTCTATATGTGGGTTGTGCTTGACATGGCAATTATTGACGGTGTGTGTAGCATACAATCAGTGCTCGTGCAACATGAGCCGTCAATAATAGTGCAGTGTCCTAAGGATACTAGTCCAAGCACAACAATTTACTAAGCAGTAGGGTAAGTGCGCAATTCTAAACATGGCATAGAATATGCGACAAGTTAAGTCATTTCTAGCCCAGACGCATAACGCCATGCGGGCGATTCCCCTGTACATGTTAAATCTTCTCACCAAAACTCCTGGCTAAGTGTAGCCAACCACCTATTTTCCCTTTGTAGCTGTGTCCGTAGTCCTCGCCTGCGAACCTACAATATCAAGACAATAAACAAGTGTATATTAATAATAACCCTAAAACACGCACACACTACATTTAACCGACACAATAACACAAAACATACTCTCAAGTGTTCGTATTGTGGCTAACGTGCGTAGCGACACGATGAAAACAACTTAAGAGCAAAACCACCCAAAGTGCACGATCCGAGCCGTATTACGTATCGCGCAGACACAAAGCACAAGAAACTACCTAAGTGATCCCAGATTTTGCCTACTGTGAAAATTAAACAAACAAACAAGACCAGCAGAACCCAAACCATAGCAGACACCTACACACAAAAACCCAAACCCTAACTCCACAGAGGAGTCGGTGTCGCCGGCCCGCCTTCTTGCCGTCGCCGGCCCTGACCGGTGGCCCGAGGTCCGTATCTCAGGTGGTGCTTCAGGGTCCCTAGTACAACACTACAATTTTGTTTAGTTTTTCAGTAAACTTCCCGTGTCACAGCAGATCCTAGATGTCACAAACCGACACGAAAAATACGATATTACGCACAAACCCTAACCTTAAACACTTAAAACAGAATCTAATTAGCTAAGCTACACTAAAAACACTCAAAGAACAGATAGGGATCAATACCTAGCCAAAAGAACTCAAAGATCCAAGCTTTGCATGCTCCTAAGCATCCAAGAGGCAAAAGATAAGATTTTGATGAATTTTGTGAAGAATTGTGGATTTGTGAAGGATTTGTGAGGAAAAGAGAGAGAGAGAAAAGACCAAGGGCAGTAGAGAGGGAGAGAATTCGGCCAAGGAGGGAGTGGGGAGGGTTTCCTAGCAATTTCCTATGATAAATGCTCATAAATGCATTCACACACACACTTGCACACATGCATGCATCTACAAATCATTTCTTTTCTTTTTCTTTTACTCTTAAAACCTTGTCCACACAATAATCTAGATATTATTTGGGTTTGGTTTACTCAAGAATAAATGAAGAAAAGACCACTACAGAGAAAAACCCAAAAAGTGAATACCGCATTAAAATAACATCAAAATTGGGAAAAATTCAAATTGGACCAAAACGTCCCATATAACCCCAAAGCTTCCGCACTAGCTTTATTTTTGCTAAACTAGGTGTTGGCAAGTCTATATGGCCGTTTGATCACATTCGGTATAAAACAGAAAATACCGACAAATTTCACCCAAAAACGGAAACCTTCACAAAACGATTTCTAAAACGTTACAATCTCCCCCCTTATAAAAATTCGTCCCGGAATTTAAAATTCTCACTATGCGTACCTTCAAAGAGAAGAGTACAAAACTCCCAATTCTCGCTCGCAGCCTCACAAGTGATCACCTCATTAAACGGCTACGTCCAAGAAAACTCTCCATAGATTGCAAGACCCTTGACCGAAGTTTCTCCACCTGCCGAGCCACTAACACAAATGGCTGCCGGTGAACGAAAAGATTGCGTCAAAGCTAATGGTCTAGTGCTGAATAATGTGAGAAAGTCATGAAGGTATTTACAAAGTATCAACACATAGAAAACGGGGTGAATAATCAAAATCTGGGCGGAAGTGCCAAGTTAAAGGCAACGAAACTACCTCGCTTTAAGGATATCAAAAAGGACCTACAATCCTGGGATAATCTTCCCAAAAACACAACACGTCATTCATCGGAAAGTCCATATGAATACATGTTCTCCCACTGCGAAACCAAGTCTGCGACCACCATGGTCGACATAAGACCTCTATCTGCACTGGCAACACTCATCCTGACTTGAACCAACTGAATCATCTCCGAAGTCTCTAAACTAGCTGGGGTCCAAAAATCCTACTACGCAGAGTCAGAAAAACAGATTGGTGATCGACACGACCTAACAACCAAACCTAAAGGTTGCCAAAAGGAGTATCTCCTGATAATAGCTATTAAAGGAGAACCCTAACAATGGCGAGTGACGATCCCCAACTGCCGAAAACAATTAGTACGTACGCACAAGCATAACCCCTAGAGTCGGTATAGCCCGCTCTCACAAAACCATAATCCTGCGGATGGAAAGATGGAGCTAAAGCTCAAGCAGTACCTAAGGCTTCCTGAAGCTCCTGCCCAAGACGGCAAGCAAACAGGGTGCCTTCATTGGATACGACTCATGAAGGAACTCTGTGCAACGCACAACTTAACAAAGAACAACTGAGCAAACTGAGTATAACCGGACAACAAACACCCGAATGGAGCCACACCCTGTCTAACCCTGGGTAGACACCATAACGAAATTCATGGAGATCTGCTTCTAATCCCACTTCGGAACGGTTAAATGTTGCAACTCTTCAGCCGGTCTCAGATGCTCAACCAACACACAAAGAAAGAACTGGTGCAGTTGTCAACCGAATCTTCAACTGCCGAAAACTCCGCACGCATGCCTCAGTCCACAGAAAAAGAACCTCCTTCCAGGTCAGTCCAGTCAATGGGGCAGCACAACACTAGCAATCCTGCACGAAACGGCGGTAAAAACCAGCTAAGCCCAAAATCAACAGACCTCCGTCTGTAAACCAGTCTGGGCCAACGCTGTACGGTCTCGATCTCCCTCGGAACCATATGAAATCGTCTCCCGTAACTACAAGACCTAGGAGTCCACACAAACAAGCCTGAAGGAACACTCCGAGAACCTAGCAAACAGCTGGGGCTCTCCCAATGTCTGCAAAACAAATTCTCAAGTGTTGCTCCTGTTCCTCCCGACACATCAGAATAGACCAGAATGTCATCAATGACATAACAATAAACTGGTCGAGGAACGGCCTGTAGAAATCTGGTTCATCATATACACGAACGCTGCTAGGGCACTGGTGAGTCCAACGACACCACCAAAACACAAACTGCCCGTAGCACGCACAAAAATAGTATTCGGAATCCCAACACTCCGAACCCGCAACGATGATGACCTGATCCCTAAACAAACTTAGAAAAATGTCTCGCACTCTAGAGCTGATCGAAGAAATCGTCAATGCGAGGTAAATGATACCTAACCGCACCGTAAGCTGGTTCAATTGACGATCCATTAATACACAACCTCAAACTGCCGTCTTCTCCTTGACGAACAGAAATAGGAGCTCCTCAAAGCAAAACACTCAGACGCACAACCTCCCAACAACCAACTCTGCAGCAGATCCTTAAGCTCCCTAAGCTCCGCCGGCTCATCTGGAACAACGTCGGATAACTCTCGCATGAAAGGAAACCGGTCCAACAAATCCACTATGGCTACGGTATCTCGAATGAACGCCAAGAATCCACGACATCTTCTCCTCAAAACTCGACTAGCAAAAAAGGCTGAATTCAAGCGGTGAGAGGCGGCATCACTGTCTCCCTACACAACAAGAACTGACTTGCCGGGAAAACAAACCTGACTGTTTTCTTGCGGTAGTTCACAGACGCCTAGCACGTAGCTAACCAGTCCGTGCCTAGGAGGACGTCAAATCCAACATCTCCAGAAGGATCAAGTGACGAAAGAATCTCCTTACCGATTGGCACACGACTGAAATACATGTTGCGCAACAAAAGAATTGCTGACAGAAATTAACACAACAAATGGCTGATCTAGATAACACGATCCTCGTCCCAACCACGGCACAAAGGGTGTAAAACAACAAGTACATCAAGGAACAAGTGAATTTAGAGTACCTGCAAATTCAGCATTGGACGCCCGTGCGTCCCGATGAGCAGAAGCAAACTCCCGAGTCGGTCTTCTACCCGAAACAGGCTGAAATCCTCCTCTCCACGGTATAGCTGCCTCGCAACTACGTGGCTCAGTACAAAATCGAACCCGATGATCCAAACTCCCGCACCGATAACATCCGGAAGAAAACTGCTGACCATCCTGGGGATAAGAGCTAGATTACTGTCCTCGCCTCAAGCCTCTTGTACTCCCATGACGTGCACGAAACATGTCACGACGACTGAACCTCTGTCTATGGGCTGGTACACCTGCATGAGCCCTCTTCTGATCCGAAACTCCTAAAGTCTCCGGAAAACGTGTCTCGTCAACTGGGGCTACATCCACTGGTGCTGTGTAGGTAACAGAATACTGTGTGCTGACCGCAAGGAACAACTAGGTAACAGGGGTGACCACCTCCTGTCGCTGCGCTCGAATGGCCTCAACCAAAGAACTCATCGTCTGGCGCAAGTCCTGCATCTCTGCCACAAGCCTAACGATACTATCCGTCGAAGGCGAATCCGTCTGCTCCTGTGCAACGAGCGTGTCATCCTGGTCAGTCCTCGTCTCACCCGAGTCCACTCTGACCTCGGCCCTCGCTGCACCTCTCTGAGTCCCCATAGTCATCGGCGGCAAAGGCTATAAATAAAATGTGAGATTCGATAAGAACACGGAAATCGAATCACAAGAATATGTATCATCAAGAAAGGAATTTCAAGCAATTTGTACTTAGGTCACTTTAGGCGGAGTACTGCATCATGAGTATGCTGCAGACATACACACACTACGTCACTCTGCTTAAGCTACCTACTCCATCATACCAAGGTCATTATACACTCCGTAAGGTAAAACCTAGCGCTCTGATACCAATTTTGTCACGACCCGAAATTGGCACGTGACGGCCCTGATACTACGCAACGCCTACAGACGTAACGCAGTAAAAGAAAGCCAAAACCCAGAAATCTAAACCCTTAAAAAGATAAGAAAAAGATAAAAGGAGTTTTGAAATATTTGAAATCACAACCCAAATTCTTTAAAAGTCCAACTTTTTTCTTTAAAATTTTGGCAGCACCTCCTTTGTAAAAGCTAACCCGAAAATGGGTACAACATAAATATAAGTAAAGCACCCTAAACGGGAGCAAAATCCACGCCCAACAGCGGAAAACAATCACCACAACAGATATACGACGCCGTAGCGAAGAAAGAGACGAAACAAATAAAACTGCATAAAAACCTCCAAGTCATAAAATAATATACAATATCGTCCTCATACCAAGTCACTAAGTCATACATAATACGGGTAGATGGAGAGTACATGGATACAACGAATATACAATACAACATCGGATAACCACAAA
The DNA here is from genome assembly GCA_030015575.1 of Agapanthus africanus. Lineage (NCBI taxonomy): Eukaryota > Viridiplantae > Streptophyta > Magnoliopsida > Asparagales > Amaryllidaceae > Agapanthus > Agapanthus africanus. The sequence goes on along the minus strand of JASDDO010000024.1, from coordinate 511,870,796 downwards.
ACCCACCTGGGCAAAACTGCACACTATCAGGCGAAACGGTATCCGCAGCCAAAAGATGATACGAAGGATGGAAATGCCTGCCTCTGACTATCCTGAGGAACACCAGCAAACACTGTGGCACAACGGGGGTGAGTTGCCAACTCGTGAATAGTAAATAACATATGCAGGTAATCGCGAGTATATACGTACAGCGCGAATATAACATGAGCATGTAATATCAATGAATAGTCATATCTAATGCAATAATCATGAAAAGTACACCAGCAGGTACTACTAACACATGAAGCAATAATATGAAGATCTGTATGCAATAATCATGTAAGGAATTCTATCAGATACTACTAATACATGAAGCAGTGCATAAACAATAAATGTGGAGTATGAAATAAAACATGTAATTTCCACGGAAATCCTAACCTCGTGGTAGGACCAAAATCCAACAAGACAATCAAATTCCCAATTTCCACAATTCAGCCCCCAAATTGGCTCTCATATCATGTAAGTCTCATATATCCTTAATGTACAACATCAAGTAAATCTCATATATCCCGAATGTACAATATCAATATATCTCATATATCCTGAATGTCCAACATCAACATATCTCATATATCCTGAATGTACAACATCAATATATCTCATATATCCCGAATGCACAATATCAATATATCTCATATATACCGAATGCACAACATCAATATATCCCACATATCCAGTGTGTACAATATCAGTATAAAGTAAGTTTCATATAAGGTGAGTGTCTAACATCGACACCCAAAACATCATGAAACAAGTGTCCAGCATCGACACCAAAATACTGATCTCTGAGGCGCCATCACGTAGGACTGGCCGTCCATGTCATGTATGTACATCCTAATAACCTGGGCAAGCACCACCCGCAATCTGCAAGGCATGTACGTACATAACCTCGATCGATATCCTCCAGATATACGTCGAGTCCAAATACTGTCACCGGATGGCAAACGCCCCCAGCCGGGCTCAACGGCATGGACCTTCGTCTGTCTTGCCCCGGGGAACCAACCGGGCTCCACTATGTACCCGCACACGGCTCACGACTCCTCCTCGCATGGGGTATATATATGCTCAGAATCAAGAAATCTCATGGTGGAAGCTAAAATATCATCTCAAGAGAAACCGGGTTTTTCAAATAATGCATAATTTCATGAAACAACCACGGTCCTCAAATCCAGAAAACTTCAAAATAGTGAATATGTATGAATGCATGAATCAATACACATATATTAGTGTCCCATTCCACTAATATTTGTGTAAAAGCATATATAACAGCGTCCCACTCCACTGTTATATATACATAGTAGTAAAAATATCAGAGAACATCATATGACATCAATGAATGTAGTTTATGCAATATGAAACAGTAATATGAGCATATACAGAAAATAACTGTTTAACTGCAACTAGTTAAATAAATATATCACACGGTTCCTGATTTCCCCGAAATCAGATACAACAATATAGACAGGTGAACATGTGACTATAACAAGGTATGCGTAACCATGTCGGTATAGCAAGATATGTGTGTCCATATGTAAGTATGTATGATGTCAAAGTAGTTGTAACAGGGTATGTGTCTATACATATCCATAATACCCTCCAGGTATATATATGTATGTATGTATGTATGCCAGATGTATAAGTAGCTATGTCTCCTTTGTGTATATACCTATCACAATGGTATAATACCATATAGGTATAGGAGTAACTAGCATGTAATTGTACAGGTATGCTACCATAAGAACAATAAAATATGTATCAATGTCTCAATATCCCTAACCAGACAATATCATTTCTATATGTGGGTTGTGCGTGACATGGCAATTATTAACGGTGTGTGTAGCATACAATCAGTGCTCGAGCAACATGAGCCGTCAATAATAGTACAGTGTCCTAAGGATAATAGTCCAAGCACAACAATTTTCTAAGCAGTAGGGTAAGTGCGCAATTCTAAACATGACATAGAATATGCGACAAGTTAAGTCATTTCTAGCCCATACGCATAAGGCCATGCGGGCGATACCCCTGTAGATGTTAAATCTACTCACCAACACTCCTGGCTAAGTGTAGCCAACCACCTATTTTCCCTTTGTAGCTGTGTCCGTAGTCCTCGCCCGCGAACCTACAATATCAAGACAATAAACAAGTATATATTAATAATAACCCTAAAACACGCACACACTACATTTAACCGACACAACAACACAAAACATACTCTCAAGCGTTCGTATTGTGGCTAACGTGCGTAGCGACACGACGAAAACAACTTAAGAGCAAAACTACCCAAAGTGCACGATCCGTGTCGTATCACGTATCGCGCGGACACAAAGCACAAGAAACTACCTAAGTGATCCCAGATTTTTCCTACTGTGAAAACTAAACAAACAAACAAGACCAGCAGAACCCAAACCATAGCAGACACCTACACACAAAAACCCAAACCCTAACTCCACAGAGGATTCGGTGTCGCCGGCCCGCCTTCTTGCCGCCGCCGGCCCTGACCGGTGGCCCGGGGTCCGTATCTCAGGTGGTGCTCCAGGGTCCCTAGTATAACACTACAATTTTGTTTAGTTTTTCAGTAAACTTCCCGGGTCACAGCAGATCCTAGATGTCACAAACCGACACTAAAAATACGATATTACGCACAAACCCTAACCTTAACACTTAAAACAGAATCTAATTAGCTAAGTTATACTAAAAACACTCAAAGAACAGATAGGGATCAATACCTAGCCAAAAGAACTCAAAGATCTAAGCTTTGCATGCTCCTAAGCATCCAAGAGGCAAAAGATAAGATTTTGATGAATTTTGTGAAGAATTGTGGATTTGTGAAGGATTTGTGAGGAAAAGAGAGAGAGAAAAGACCAAGGGCAGTAGAGAGGGAGAGAATTCGGCCAAGGAGAGAGTGGGGAGGGTTTCCTAGCAATTTCCTATGATAAATGCTCATAAATGCATTCACACACACACTTGCACACATGCATGCATCTACAAATCATTTCTTTTCTTTTTCTTTTACTCTTAAAACCTTGTCCACACAATAATCTTGATATTATTTGGGTTTAGTTTACTCAAGAATAAATGAAGAAAAGACCACTACAGAGAAAAACCCAAAAAGTGAATACTGCATTAAAATAACATCAAAATTGGGAAAAATTCAAATTGGACCAAAACATCCCATATAACCCCAAAGTTTGCGCACTAGCTTTATTTTTGCTAAACTAGGTGCTGGCAAGTCTATATGGCCATTTGATCACTGTCGGTATAAAACAGAAAATACCGACAAATTTCACCCAAAAACGGAAACCTTCACAAAACGATTTCTAAAACGTTACACGCGGCCGTGCATCGCACGTGTCTATGCGTGTCGGTGGAGTCGGTGCATTGACCTGGTTTTCCTAGGATAGTTTTGTAATTTTAGATATGTATCAGATGTAAACCCTAGGGTTTCTCCTATCTATAAATAGGAAGCCTACAGCTCTTTTTGGAGAATGCCTCTTTTTATTTTTCTAGATTAAAATTTCATTTCATTGTAATCATCAAAGAGTGCATTAATAAAGTAAGTTTTTTATCTTGAATTTCTTATCTGCAAATTTTATTTCTCTGCAATTTTTATCTGCCGTAGTTATTATCCGCACGTTAATTAAGTTATTAAAAGAAAAAATAAAAAAAATGAATTCCATTATTAATTCCCTAATGAGTGAGTAGTTCCTCTATTCTTAGGGTTTGGTTTGGGGAAAGTTTGAGAGATGAAAATCTCTCACTCCTTTCTTGTCCGTTAAATATTTTAAACAAGAGCTCTATGCAAAACAACCACTCACCGCTCACTACGGCACCCTATTCCACGAGATAGCGGTGATTCCCTAATTAGACCGGTTGTGGTTGATTTCCATAGAGGGTAGGGCTAAGAGTTAAGAAAGGACGGACAAGGACCAAAGGGAAGAAACTACGTTTCTTCCTAGGCATGCTAATCCCCTTTGTTAACTATTACCTTAACACCTAAAGTTCTTAATTAGGGCAAAGAAAGCGGTGAGAAGAATTGACTTTCCAAACTAGCCTAATCCTAACCCTAGCAAGATTTTAATCCAAATCAAATTCAACCTCAGTTTTTATAGAAAATCAAAACCTACCACAAATAGTAATTGACTCGTTAGAACAACTAGAAAAGAACACGTTTTACCTGTGGACCAACCCGTACTCAACCGGATAGCTACTAAACGACACCGTCTTGATTGCGGTATTCTATTCTTTGATTTCAAAACGCACGCGCAAAAGCATCATACCAATCAGTGGCCATCACCAGAAATCCTCGGCCGGGGTAGACGAGAATTACCGATCCAGGATCGATAGTTTCTAAGGTGGTGATGGGTTTCATGCCGACACTAAATGTCGCGTTATTAGGGGTCTGACTTTATCCACCACCCTAAACTCGATATGCGATACTCTTAGATGAACAGACCGGACTGTACGGATATTGTCACTGTCAGGCTCAGTAGGGGTTTGGATGAGTTTGCTCGTCGGCCTTCCTTTCGCTCAATATCTGGGTAGCCGTTACGTACAGCTAGTGCCGCTAACGTGCTTGTGGTAAAACCCACTGCCAACGTATTGACGAGTCTTTAGAGTCCGACACAGAGGGTTTTCACGGTTCAGGCGATATGGTGTAGATGACGTATGTTGGTACATACAGGTGTAACGTTTTGAAAATCGTTTAGGTGAAATTTCCGATTATCGGTAAAATAACTAGTGTTTTCCGTAAAAACCAAGATATAGTTATTTTTCAATGTAGACGTAATTATACCAATTCTAGCTATATAATTGCTAGTATTTGGTATTTAATTGGTCACTTGTAAATTTCAGTTTACATAAATATTTTCCTTAATTAATTATTTTTTATGTTATTTTAAGATTTCACTAATACATTTAATTAGGGATAATTACAAATTAGAATGGGTTAATACAATTTTTGTGCATCATGACACATTAAACCAAAATGTAACATGTTGTTTTTGAAATGAAAAGAAATTTTCAAGATGGTTTTAGAAAATATAAAAGAAAAAGGCTTAAATTGTGAAAATAAGTTAATTAGAAATGAGTTGTGGGCTTCTGACTTGAGGAATGAGGATTTTCTTGACTTGGGAAATGCAACACACACACACACACACACACACACACACACCCCATTCCCTTGCTTGGCCGAGCCTTGGGCTGCCTCACTCATTCCTCACACTTCAAGTTAATTAGAATTAAGAAAAGAAAAGAAAACATGTATGAAAGAGGTATGGGCTTTGTTGACTTGGGGTTTTCTTGACTTGGTCACTCATTCAACACCTCACTCTCTCTTCTCATCTCCAACTTGGCCAAGCTTTCCCTCCCTGCCGCAGCAGCAGCCCCCTCATTTTCCCCACCCCATTTCAACTCCAAAATCTCAAAGAAATTCATCAAAAATCCAAACAAAATCCCACAAACTCCAAATTCAATCTTTACCCATTTTTCCTTGGCTACTCTAGTATGGATCTTGGTGAAAAGAAGCAAGTTTGGGAAGCTAGATTTCAAGTGAGATCTTTAAAATTTGTGGAGGTATAATCTTAACCCTATAGTTAAATTGTGGGTTATTGCTTTAATCTAGCTTAATTAGGTATTTAATTAGGGTTTGGATTTCAAGATAAAATTTTAAAGAGAAGGTTTTGAATCAACTTAAGGTTTCTATCATGTGATTAAGGTTGCAATGTGTAGCTTAACACTTTAAGACATGCAAATTCTAAGCTAGTTGTTAAATTGTAAAGTGTTACTTTAAAATTGTCCAAATTTTAAAGTCATGCAAACTAGATTTTTTGGGTCAATGTAAGGAGATGAGATTAAATTTTAGTTAACATTGGTGTGGCCTAATTAAGATATTTAGTGAGTATTGTGGCTACTAGAAATGTTAAAATATCATGTTTTGTACTAAATAGGATAATGGATGCTTACTATTTTTTTTAATAAATCGATTTTATTTAAGTTGAGCTTTCGTTGATATATAACCTATTTTACATAATATTTTGAGTAATGTGAATGCGAAATTAGTACGAATGGGTACTAGTTTTGGTGGTTTTCACGTATAGTGACCCTAGTTGTAGTTGTGGTGTTATCGTGGCGCGTTCCGTGCACCAAGTGTGTGTGCGTCGAGTTAATGCGCTTGGTTGACTTGTTTTTTTTGTGTCCGCGACTATTTATATTTATTCTCTTATTTCCTTATGTACGTTGCTAGGATCGGGTGCAGAGGCGTCGGATGTGGCGCGGAAATGGAAGTGCTGGAATCGGATCAGATTAGCCGAGGCATCCAGGTGAGTAGATGTATATCTACGGGGAAAGTCGGGTGGATGGAGTATAGCACCCCCGCAGTTTCGTAGTGTAGTATGAGATTATTCTTATATATATATATATATAATATGTGTATTGTGAGACGTGAAATATTAGCAAGAAAGTCTTTAGGAGACCATTGGTTAGTTTAAGCGTAATACGGAGGAAAAGTGTTTTTAGTTTAGTTTCTTAGTTTCGAAACACTAGAGTTAAGGTTGACACATACACACATGAACACACGTGATATGTTTGGGTGTATATGTTTATATGCGTGTGTGTGTGTGTGTGTGTGTGTGTGTGGATGCGTTGGTGCATACACACACACACATATACACATATATATACATATACGTATACACGGATGATGAGGATAGTATATGATACTTGGAGGTTGGTCGATATGATCGGGCATGATGCCGTGAGGTTGTGATATGTGATTGGGTCATGATATGATATGCGACATGATATTAGTGGATCGATGGGCGATGTGATCTTATTCACACACGGATATATGTTTAATGGTATCGGTATATACTAGACTATAGAATGGTACCCCTGATTCAGGATATTATGATAATGATACCATAGGAATAATGAGGTATATGTGATAATTGACCCGTACCCCGATTTCCGGGATGCCGTACGATGGATTTTACCATACGAAGTATAAATATAATGATTGATCCGCACTCTTGATTCGAGGATGTCGTATTATATATTTTACCGTACGTGACGCTATTGAGGCGGGATCACCGACTATTATATATATCGACTCGGACATAGGCGGTTTTTTTTACCCTTTCGATTATTTCCTTAGTTAGTCTGTTAGCTAGTTAGGAAGATGTTAGACCAGCTCGAGTCATACTTATTTTAAAACTAACGAATCGTGCTTATTTTCAAAAGACAGCTCGAAAGATATTACGGATTTTTCAATGGATGTACATTTTCTTAAAAACACCGTAACCCCTATTTTCTAAAAACCACGATTCGTGCTATTTCAAATGCCAAAACCGTATGACTCGTAAATATAGAAATATATATTCTCCAATGTTGTGTTTATTATGCATTCTCCGTCATGTTCATACTGTTTTCATCATATTGCATGCTTATAAATCTGTTTCGTTAGTTATTATGAAACCCCTAATATCAGGACACCAGCACCATTACCGATGATGCGTATGCTCCACGTACACTTTCTTGCCGGCTCACACACATCATCATCGGTAATTTTCATGTCACGTACACATTAGAAAACATTACTTCGTAAGTATAAATGGCTAGCTGGTAGTTGCAACAAAGTACTAGTACGATTGCTTTCATATGCTAGTTTAGTTATTGCATTCCTTACTTGATACCTGGTGCATTCATATATTCATTCGGTTATGTACCTTCTGGGGCTTTATGCTGATTTTCACTGTTCACTGACTCGTGATTTTGAGATTTCGGATCTTTCATGAGATTTCTGGATTTGGGAAACCGCATGTGAATGTTTATAAACTTATGATTATTTTAAAAGAGAAAGATGCGGTTTTTCCTTGATATGATGAGTAGAGTCCACCATGATGTTTTTCTCGGTTCTGAGTTGGTTTTCGAAACCCGATTCGAGGAGGAGTACGAACCATCTGCAGGTACATGGTGGACCCGGTGAGGTACCCCAGGGCGAGAGTGGTTTCATGGAGGATGATGAGCCTGGCAAGGGAGCACTACCAGTGATTGTATGGAAACTCGACGGATATCCGGAGGATACCATTCGGAGTTATGAGAGAGATGGATGTATGGGCCGATCCTGATCATGCGGAGCCCATGGCCGATCCTTTTCATGCGGAGCCCGAGATTTGAATATTATGTGTCACTGTTGGACATGGATTTCATGACGTTTTAAGTATCGATCCTGCGAACTCGCGTTTTATCATGATTTGTGTGTCGTTTTTGTAAGTGCACGGCGGCGCCCCGGCCGTCAATCCGACGCCGGAATGCGGAAGCGGTGATAAACTTTAATTTTTGCGGACTTTGCAAACCGGCACCACCGCGCACTAAACTCCGGATCGTAACCATTAACAAGTCTAAGCTACTAACAAGAAAGGGAAAGAGATGTACCGACTGATCCGAGTCCTCCGGTCTTCATCCCCACTCCGATCTCCTCGCGGGATCTCCGTCCGTCTCCTCCTCGTCGGAAAGGGCACCACATCGCCTGTAGCTTTTACGGGCTCCCACCTCAATACCGAGGCAACTCAGGCGCGAAGCTGGCGAATCGACGCGTCCAAGATATGCTGTAGGAAGTGTAGTGTAGAATCATAGTCTCTTTTGGGGTGGTTGCCATTTGAAGATGATGGAGGAAACAAGATAAGAAAAATGGTGCTTGCATTTTTCTTAACATGAAATGAGATTAAGAAATGAAACTCTCAAGAATGAAAACTCTCATCTTTTTCTTTCTCTCAACCATGGAAAAACTTCTTCCATCAAGTGAGAATAATGGTGGAGGAAAAACAATATGAAGCAAGAAGGGAGGTGAGTGTAGGAGTGAAGAAAAGGTGACCACATCAAGAGACAAAGAAACATCAACCATACCTTTCACTTTAAACCCATCCTCATTCAATCAAATCTCATTAAAGCAAAAGCATGGAAGAAAGATATCATGATATCATAATAAATCTTTATGCAAGAAAACCCCTCCACAAATGTAATTTGCAAAACTGCAAATTACCCCCTCCATCGGAAAAGTCCGGCCGGGAAAGAACAAAGGAAAACCGGCCGGAACGGAATGCAAACTGGCAACTCCAGAAAACTGGTCCCATAATAAATTACAGGAAAACCCCGATACTGTGCATACACACCCGCATCTGTATTCCGTCCGGATACAAATGCAAAGAGACAAAATCAACACTGTACTAAACTAGGACCGGCTTAAACCAAAGCCGGCTAGTAATATCCGTTCGACCCTGATCCGTGCAATACCGCACGTATCTGATCGAACCCTGCCATATACCTATACGGCTACTAGTTCAAACCGTCCAATACCGCACGTATCTGATCGGACCCTGCCATTTCTCCATACGGCCTCTACAGCGTTTCGCCCGAAAGCTTGAGTAACTGAAAGTGTGGTGGACTCTAAAGACTCGTCAATACTATGGCTGTGGATTTAACCACTAGCACGTCAGAGGTATAGGCCAATACGTGACGGGCCACCAGCTATTGACTAAAAGGGACGTCGATGAGTGAACTCATCCTGACACCCTACTGAGCCTGTCAGTGACAATATCCGTACAGTCCGGTCCGTTCGTCTATGAGCATCGCATGTCGGGCCTAGGGGGTTGGTAAAAGTCAGACCCCCAAAAGCGGTACAAGTCGTGTCGGAGTGTAGCCCAGAACACCCTGAGATACTACTGGAATACCTACCAGTAAATCTCCTGCCTTGGCCAAGGACTTCGTGTAATGGCTCTCCTAGACACAGCGCGACCTCACCCCCAATACCGGGAGAGACGAACCCCCGAAGATCCGCTCACTGCCTCCATGTGGCTCGGGACTGTACCCAACTAAAACCTGTTTGCACGACTCCTTTGAGCCGTGGTAGGGTAGTAATCAAAGTACAGTGGGAACTCACACGAGACAAATGACGATCCCCAGGTCGATGAACTAACCTGTACACATGTCACCAGGGAACTGCTATCTGACGTCAGGTATAAGACCAACTAGCATGTTCCCGGCGAGTCCTGTCCGGTGTACTCATAACCCAATGAGCACCTGTATACATCTTAGGTGAACCAACTGACACCAGTGGCTTGTGAGACCGGCCACCGCCCCTCGTCGGGGTCTCGACTGTATACACTAGTCTACTCTGGAGTATCGATGCCCTATCTCGAAACTCCCACGACTAGGGACCTTTTAAGGATGTGCTTATAGACTACCAGCTCCCACGTATATGATCGCCCTCATACTGCCGGTAGTTAAGCAAGAATCCTAGGGGCTCTATCAACGTGCAATAGCGACATGTCATGTCACCTAAAGCAGTACACGATGACAAAGGTAAACCAGATAGCAAACTATCATCTCGAGTAAGACTGTCGTCCCGGGATAGGTCCTCCCTCAATCATTGCAATCACGTGCCTGTGATCCAATAATTGACTCTGAGGGCACTATCTCCAACAATCTCCCACTTGCACTCAAGGCTAATTATTGCGATGTCGCATACTCACAGCCCGTGTGATACCGAACACCCAACTCCTCTACAAGTCAGTCTCACAAAACTCGTTTGCGAGACTATTGCGTTCGAGGAATAGCCTCAGCGAGTGGATCCGCTCTGATGTATCCTTCTATGTCTCTCTATATCTCAAGTTCGCGGAGAAAACCATCTCCCGAAATGAGCAATACCTGTCTTAGAGTGTCTGGATGTCTGATGGGACCGAGCTCATAAATGAACTCCAAATCCAAACTTCTTAGACTGTATCGTCAACTGAACTTAATCAGTATCCTGCGCCATGCCACCCTCAGTATTGCCTTGGACCACCTGTCCAAAATACTGCCCCTCGTCAGAAGGAAAACTATAACTCTGACGACCTCCTTGTCGTCCAGGTCACCTTGGAAGCCTGGAGTAATAACCGTCTCCTAAAGGAGGCAGCCGTTATCATATCCCTAGAACATTCACTTATGTTCTAAAACTGCTTCCGACTGTTTTTCCAGGATTGGATCAATGTCAACTTATTGCATCTAGTGCAAGAACAACATCTGGTGTGGTACTTGACATCTCATGATTGACTCAATTGCCTAAGCAAGTGACCTGCCAATCATGCACATCCCTCTCTACTTTAGTCTATAAGACACCTTTAGAGAGGGTGACTCCATTACCTGCAGGTACACTACCATGCCAGAAGTCGTCCATTCTAAATACTCTTAGAATGCTGTCAAGGTACCCTGATTGGGAAACCACCCAAATCTAGATCCAAAACCATAGATCCAGTAACCAGTATGTCTGATATAATGTCCAAGTCCTTCGTGGAGAAACCACTGTGTGACGGCCAAAGTATAACCGATCGTAGTATAGGAGTTTCCTTTCCTACTTTGTGTATGTCATCCAAAACCCGGATATCACACCCTACTGCCTTCTTAACAGATCCATCCCCTATTCTGATGACGTCAAACCCATGACTGTCACATCAGAAATAGATGATCTATCTCCGCTATATCTGCTTTAGTCTATAAATAGACATAAGCCAGATGTCCACCAATGCTTCCGCTGCTCCAACTGACTACGACAACCCTCTGGCAGAGTCATATAGACGTGCACTTCTAAAGCTAGTTTAGAACGACGCTATATTCATCCTCCTGCCGGGTCTCGCAGCCTGGAACAACAACAATGGCAAGTGTGGGTAAACAAGAACTTCCCTGTCACCATCCTTGAGGCTACCGGAGTACCTCTCGGGTGCCTGAAGTTACCCACCTTATCTGCGGAGTGGCCAATGGAATGTCAAATCAGATTGAATCTTTAGGTTCCTTATCAAATCTTCAGTAATCGTTTGTGGTTCTGGAATCGCTTCCAGTTCTACCATACTCCCACTACTGTTTTCTGAAAAATAACCATTTCTTTTAAAATGTGGCGAGTTAAGAACAATATCACTATTGATCTTCCAGATGGTAGAAAATCAACCCTCGTCATAGCCTGGGTCAACCCACAAACAGCCATTACAGAAACGTGCCTTGAGTTATCCAGAGTCTGGTTTTAATCATAAGCCGGACAACTCCCCGTACCTTAACTATGTTAAGATATGAACTGTACTATATCCAATATAGAACCAGAGGCACTGATTTAATTGAACCAGATTCAAATCATGCATCTATCTTCAGTGCATGTCAACAAAATGGAGAGAGGCCGATCAGCGTTACTCAACTTAGGAATGCTTCCAATTATGAGTAACCTGAAAGAGAAGGAATTTCTCTTTATCATTACTATCAACTGAATACCATACACAAGTATCTACATCTTCGATCACTTTGAAGAATCCCGATACTTGCTACACCTGGTTCTCTACTCTATTCAAATACCTATAACTCCTCTAAACTCAGACCCTGTGTTTCTACGAAACACATGTTTAAGAACTAGAGAAGTTAAAAGTAAACAGAATATAGTATGAGGACCAACCCCTCTGTCCTAATGGACACTGGACAACATACAATACTCTGTATAAGTCCGCTGAGTCTAACAACTCTTTCACTGTGTGTCGTAGGTTGAAAACTGTACTTATGGTTAAGAAGAATTACACCGCTGTTTAATACTCCTTACCTAACCATCCACTGATATAGGTAAATGTCATCGACATAATATCAAAAGGTATATCTCACTCTATGAAAATAGACGTACAGATATATCAATTTGAAATTGGTGCACAACAGCGGATATTCAAAACCAAATATTTGCCGACCGGCAAACAGCCCAGGTGATCTCCTCAAATATCACCGATTACAACGAATCCCGATATAATGAGGATGATCACCCAATTCCCAATAACTTACTCCCACTCATCATCTGTAAAACTATACAGATGTGAGAATCATACCTGGTAAATACATACCCTGGAGTAAGTATCTAATCGGGAAATCAGTTTTCTTTTAACAGTACACAGTGAACTGAAACATTGAAGTGTTTCGATGGGGTATCCTGGTATTCCTAGTAATGCCTCTTCCATTATCCAGATTCACAACTATAACCGTATAATTCTTTGCCACCTCTTCAAATCCCTTTATATGTCTTTAGTCGTTACTTTCTGCACACCCCTTTAGGCCAATTGGTTTTCTTCCTTCCCTACCGTTCGGCACCAGCCTATGGTTTGGAAGAAGACTATCCAATAAGCATAATGGGTGTACTGTCCTAATCCTAGGAGCACTCGCAATGCGAGAGAAGGTGAAGATAAAAGACAACTGAATAAACCTTATTCCTATTTCTCCTGGACCAGAATCCATCCCCGAACTGGAACAAGTTCCTTTCGAGTTCGTATATAACCATACGATGGAGTATCCAATAAACTGTGGATCTTCATAGTGATACGGAGTGTCCTGGAGAAATACAAAGGTGATTTAGGATTGGCGAAGAAATACTTGGTTTGGTCGTGAATATCAGTCGCAATTTACTTTGCCCTCTTACTAATCCCTTGCTTTGTCTTAATCTTAATACCTTCTGCACAACGTTTAGGCTAATTGGTTTTCTTCATTCCCTACCGGTCGGCACCAGCCTAAGGTTTGGAAGAAGACTATCCAATCTGCATAATAGGTGTACTATCTCCTAAACCAAGGAGTACTCATAACTTGAGAAAAGGTAAAAGGGAAAAGACAACTGAATAATCCTATCCGTTTTCTCCAGAACCGGAAACCATCCTCGAATTCCTTCGAGTTCGTATCTAACCATACGATGGCTTTGTCCAATGGAAGTGGACGTTCGCAGTAATACGGGGTGTCCTGGAGAAAAGGGTAAAAGTAGGAGTGGCAATGAGGTCTGCAACTCTGACAATCCAAAAGCCAGTGTTAAGATGGTTCGGTCAACTTGGTCTCTGAGTCATAGTCTTAGGGTTGGGTCAATGGTCGCTGCTAGAGAGAGAGAGAAAAGAAACACTCAGCGTGCACTCTAACCTAGATCAGAATGGTTACCAATTTATCTAATCTGGAAACCTCCCACTGTACCTCAAATTCTCCTCCAAACCTGAAAGAAGAATTAGTCGGGGTCACCCGAGGAGTAAACCAACTCATCAGTGGGAATCAGCATCCAACTCTCATCGCATGATAACGTGACGGAATCCGCTCACGCTATCACACTCCAGAAGGTATGCGCATATCTGGCAAGTTTCAGTTCTTTTGAAACTCCCGATGTGATTTTTACCCCATGCTCTTATGACCTTGACTTTGGCCAACATATCATAAGTCACATGTCAAGTTCAACCCGTCATTCTCTAGGTTAATTTGAATCCACCCGTACATACCCTTGACTTTGGCCAAAATGGCAGTACGACTGTCCCAAACCAACGCATCTATCTATGCTGCATATGAATACCCAATAGCTACCAAACACTGTGCCTTGACTTTGGCCAACATACACAGCTTGAATACTATTGACTATCCATATGAAACGACGGAGGGCTACGAATGGTTTCTGGCGAAAACCTTTAACGTAATGAACTTGATATCGTTGAAGGAACGGATAGCTTTTTAGAAAATATAGTGACGAAAACCTTTACTAAAGAGGTCACTCCCGGTGAAGGGATCTCGGCTCTTTCCCCGTAGAATGGGGTGCAGGATATTCCAACTGAATACCACGATGCAAAGCAAAAGTAATCGGCTATAGTGAAGTTAATGCCCTGACGCAAACTTCTGTCCAAGGGGTCACTCCCGGTGAAGGGATCTCGGCCCTTGCCTCGTCGACTGAGGAGCAGGATATTCCAAATGAATACCACGATGCAAAACAGAAATGAACGTCCTTGCAATAACAGCTTTTTGAAAAGTGTTCCAACAACATCAGATTAGGTTTGTTTATCTTGCATTGATCCGAATCAATGCAGTCCCATCAATTGATCACACCACAAAGAACGAAAATATACTGACGTACGTATATGCCATCCGCATTCGCCACTGGGTCCCATCATCACCCGTTAGGTTAGCTAACTAACGGCAGAGCGGGGACTGGACTAGCGCGGATGAAAAACATATACAACATCTACTAATATATAGTATTTCGCTCAAGGCGTGAATAAAATGCAACATCACAGAAATGTACAGCATCACAGAACAATACAGATATCTGGGATCCCCGGGTTTCACAGAGCCACTACTGAAACCCGACGTTCCCCTGGTCGTGTGGATAGCCTGTGCAATGAAATCCTAGACCCCTACGGGTGCGGCAAGTTACCCGCCAAAACCTGAAGCGAGGCAGCCCCCTTCAGCTCCGTGAATGGACCACCCAGCACTTCACGGAATCCGGCAACTTGGGCACCCCTCCTGGGTCAACCTGTACCCCCTACGAGTGCGGCGAATAGCCCGCCAATCCCAGAGTGAAGCCCCCTCCGTCTCAATGCCATGAGATGCGGGCTTGTTGCCCTCCAGAACCCGGCTATCCGTGCACCCCTCCGCGGGGTAACCCTAGTACAGAAAGTAAAATATACATACACCGGGTACATCGACCGCAACCAGGTCGTGCCCCAAAAGAATAATACAATCAGGCAGTGACGGCAGTCCACATGTCGGACGCTCGCCCCGCAATATCAAATGTACATAATACAACAACACTGTACTAGCATTGCATCCAGGCTATCCCCACGACCGATCCGCAACATCACAGCAAAACACAGAACATCAACGTGAAAGTCACGTTCGCAAATCCGTCTAACCGGGCTATAGCAGTTAGACAGGATTTAACGATCAAGTGACATTCACGGTCGCAGATATAATGTAAATACTGTGAAAAATGTGTTTAAGATTTTCCGATTGATCAAAAATTAACAAGTGGGCCCCCAATCAAAACTGTAGCACTCACAGAAAACCTGGGCCCAATTTTAATATTCCAAAACCCATATTTTAAGCCCAGAAAGCCTCTGTAAAAAATTGGTGCAGTGATCTCTACAGTGCGCGGCGGAAGGGCGGCGGAATGGGGGTTTATGCGGCGGTTCCGCGCTCCAACTGTGGATTCACTTCATCGAAATTTTACAGAGTTCTTAGATTTTCCAGTACATCAATATTTTACAACCTGAAAAATTTTTAGAGACCAAAATATTTCAACAGAAACTGATGTGAACAAAAAATACGGTTTTTGGAAATTTTGGTCGATCGGAAATGCAAACACACCAAACGAAGCTAGACGAAGTTAATGGCGAGGCTCTGATACCACTGTAAGTGCACGGCGGCGCCCCGGCCGTCAATCCGACGCCGGAATGCGGAAGCGGTGATAAACTTTAATTTTTGCGGACTTTGCAAACCGGCACCACCGCGCACTAAACTCCGGATCGTAACCATTAACAAGTCTAAGCTACTAACAAGAAAGGGAAAGAGATGTACCGACTGATCCGAGTCCTCCGGTCTTCATCCCCACTCCGATCTCCTCGCGGGATCTCCGTCCGTCTCCTCCTCGTCGGAAAGGGCACCACATCGCCTGTAGCTTTTACGGGCTCCCACCTCAATACCGAGGCAACTCGGGCGCGAAGCTGGCGAATCGACGCGTCCAAGATATGCTGTAGGAAGTGTAGTGTAGAATCATAGTCTCTTTTGGGGTGGTTGCCATTTGAAGATGATGGAGGAAACAAGATAAGAAAAATGGTGCTTGCATTTTTCTTAACATGAAATGAGATTAAGAAATGAAACTCTCAAGAATGAAAACTCTCATCTTTTTCTTTCTCTCAACCATGGAAAAACTTCTTCCATCAAGTGAGAATAATGGTGGAGGAAAAACAATATGAAGCAAGAAGGGAGGTGAGTGTAGGAGTGAAGAAAAGGTGACCACATCAAGAGATAAAGAAACATCAACCATACCTTTCACTTTAAACCCATCCTCATTCAATCAAATCTCATTAAAGCAAAAGCATGGAAGAAAGATATCATGATATCATAATAAATCTTTATGCAAGAAAACCCCTCCACAAATGTAATTTGCAAAACTGCAAATTACCCCTTCCATCGGAAAAGTCCGGCCGGGAAAGAACAAAGGAAAACTGGCCGGAACGGAATGCAAACTGGCAACTCCAGAAAACTGGTCCCATAATAAATTACAGGAAAACCCCGATACTGTGCATACACACCCGCATCTGTATTCCGTCCGGATACAAATGCAAAGAGACAAAATCAACACTGTACTAAACTAGGACCGGCTTAAACCAAAGCCGGCTAGTAATATCCGTTCGACCCTGATCCGTGCAATACCGCACGTATCTGATCGAACCCTGCCATATACCTATACGGCTACTAGTACAAACCGTCCAATACCGCACGTATCTGATCGGACCCTGCCATATCTCCATACGGCCTCTACAGCGTTTCGCCCGAAAGCTTGAGTAACTGAAAGTGTGGTGGACTCTAAAGACTCGTCAATACTATGGCTGTGGATTTAACCACTAGCACGTCAGAGGTATAGGCCAATACGTGACGGGCCACCAGCTATTGACTAAAAGGGACGTCGATGAGTGAACTCATCCTGACACCCTACTGAGCCTGTCAGTGACAATATCCGTACAGTCCGGTCCGTTCGTCTATGAGCATCGCATGTCGGGCCTAGGGGGTTGGTAAAAGTCAGACCCCCAAAAGCGGTACAAGTCGTGTCGGAGTGTAGCCCAGAACACCCTGAGATACTACTGGAATACCTACCAGTAAATCTCCTGCCTTGGCCAAGGACTTCGTGTAATGGCTCTCCTAGACACAGCGCGACCTCACCCCCAATACCGGGAGAGACGAACCCCCGAAGATCCGCTCACTGCCTCCATGTGGCTCGGGACTGTACCCAACTAAAACCTGTTTGCACGACTCCTTTGAGCCGTGGTAGGGTAGTAATCAAAGTACAGTGGGAACTCACACGAGACAAATGACGATCCCCAGGTCGATGAACTAACCTGTACACATGTCACCAAGGAACTGCTATCTGACGTCAGGTATAAGACCAACTAGCATGTTCCCGGCGAGTCCTGTCCGGTGTACTCATAACCCAATGAGCACCTGTATACATCTTAGATGAACCAACTGACACCAGTGGCTTGTGAGACCGGCCACCGCCCCTCGTCGGGGTCTCGACTGTATACACTAGTCTACTCTGGAGTATCGATGCCCTATCTCGAAACTCCCACGACTAGGGACCTTTTAAGGATGTGCTTATAGACTACCAGCTCCCTTGTATATGATCGCCCTCATACTGCCGGTAGTTAAGCAAGAATCCTAGGGGCTCTATCAACGTGCAATAGCGACATGTCATGTCACCTAAAGCAGTACACGATGACAATGGTAAACCAGATAGCAAACTATCATCTCGAGTAAGACTGTCGTCCCGGGATAGGTCCTCCCTCAATCATTGCAATCACGTGCCTGTGATCCAATAATTGACTCTGAGGGCACTATCTCCAACAGTTTTTGGCCACACGTTGGATGGTGCATTATTACATGTCATGCATCGATATTATTATTATTATTAGCACAGTCACTAGTACTTTGATATCACACTTATGATATATCGTTACCCTTGTAGTAGTATTGTGTATTTATTTGTAAGACCTAGGATAGAGTCATACATGCGATTTCTGCTCGGTGATGTCTTCTACTCACGAGTTGGCAACTCACCCCCATTGTGACACAGTTTCTTGCAGCTTTGGCCATACAGGTTTCATTGCGGCTTGCTGGCACACTGCTTCTTTCCGGGTGATTGCTTTGATAGGTGGGTTCACTCGCATCGTGACCACCATTGTACTTTATTTATATTCAGTTGTATCTAGTAACTCTATCAACGAGACTTGTATATTTTGATAGACTTAGAAAACCAGTTGTGTATTATTTCGACCTTAGAGTTGTGCGCTTGTATTATTGGGATTCTTTCTCTGGTTTTCGTGAGGATATTGGTTTTATTCTGAGTTTTGATCCTCGCCCTTTGGCGTTGTATATTATATTGTTTGTGTGGTTGTTTCCTCCAATTGGCGAAGAGCTAGCTCCCACTTGGGGATGCCTTTATTCTTTATTATATGTATTTCATGTGTTGTACCCGTTTGGGGTCAGTATTTACAAAGGAGACTCTGCCGAAATTTTTAGGAAAATATGAGGTTGCTTTTAAATGTTTAATGCCACTTATTTTGTTAAAACCACTTGCTTTAAACAAGTTTTCCTTCACTTCTTCTTTAAAATGGTTTAGATTTCTGGGCTTTGGCTTACTTGAATTAGGTGGGGTCCTATAAACTTCACATGATTCAAGTGCCAGTCACGTGCTATTTCGGGTCGTGACACAGTTGGTATCAGAGCGCTAGCTTTAACCTTGGTTCGAGTCTAGGTTTGACTATGTAGAGTCTAGGGAGTATATTTATATTCGGAATCTAGGCTTGACCTTACGGAACTTAGACTTTGTCAAGAGGGTATTAGACCCGAACTTTCATCGCATAGCTTGACCTTGGTTGATGGAGTAAGTGACTTAAGTAGAGTGACGTACTGTGTGTATGTTCCGCGGCATACTTACGATACGCTACTCCGCTTAAGAAGCCTCAGCATGTACATTTCTTTATACCGTATTCTATTCGTTCATATGATCTATCCTCATCGGTATCGGTAGTGGTTTCTGTTACCATGGTTGCATGGGCAGAGAGAGCTGTGGCTAGAGTTGCGGTCAGCATGAGCTCGTCTTGGACGAGGACTGACCAGGGCATAATTCCAGCAACACACGATTTCATAAACATGTCGTTTTATTGTGATTTTGGCGACATGAGCGTTGTGATGGTTTGTTTTTATTAAGATTTCTCGAACGTTCAGATCAACATCAGCATCAGAGGATTGGGCCACTGCTAGAGGCCGGCTAGAATGTGATGACCGTCAATGCACCATTTATTCTTGATGATTGAGGAATCGTTTTGCATGCTGACGAAGGGTATTCACATGTTGTCTAGGCGAAATTAAAAAGTTCGAACGAATGTCAGAAACCCATTTTTTCCAAGTTTAAGGTATTTGGAAAAAACATGCAAGTAATTCTGTGAACCCTCTAGAAGAATGAAACCCTAACTCGACATAATGACCATGGAACCGCTTTTGAACCTTAGGGTTTACGGCAGTTCCGCGGTGCCATTAATGAGGCTTGGGTTTGCCCTTCTACGGCTGGTCCATAGGTACTGTGATATGTACTGGGTATTATTAAATTGTGCTAAAGTGTTGAGCTCTCGGGGAATTATGGGACCTTGATGAATTGATCGAAAAGTTTAATGTCGTCCGGATATCATGTGATGGGATGCAATACTTGGAATCCACAAGAAAACTAATTTGAATTTTATAAATCTAGCAATTTAGTTGTCACAGCCCGAAATAGTACGTAACTGACACTTGAATCATATGAAGTCTATAGGACCCCATCTAACTCAAATAAGCCAAAAGCCCAGAAATTTAAAACCATTTTAAGGAGTAAATAAGAAAAACTAGTTTTTAAGAAGTAAGGAAAACATGTTTTAAAAACAAGGTTTTTAAATAAGTAAGCCGAATATGCATTTTTAAAATCTATATTCTTTTCTGAAAAATTCGGCAGAGTTTCCTTTGTAAATAATGGCCCCGAATGGGGTACAACAAGAATAATATATACACAATGATAAAGGCATCCCTAAGCGGGAGCTAGCTCTTCGTCAATCGACGGTCACAACCACACATGCAATATAATATACAACGCCGAAGGGCGAGGATCAAAACTCAAAAAGAAACTCAAAATCCACATGAAAACCATAATACTACAACGTGCGACTCTAAGGTCGAAATAATACATAACTGGTTTTCTAAGTATGAAACAATATACATGTTTTGGTTGATGGAATTACTAGATACAACTGAATAAAATAATATAAGGGTGGTCACGATGCGAGTGAACCCACCTACCAATGCAATCACCCAGAAAGGAAGTATTGTGCCAGAAAAGCCGCAATGAAACCTGTACGGCAAAACCTGCAAGAAACTGTGGTACAACGGGGGTGAGTTGCCAACTCATGAATAGAAAACATCGCAGAGTAGAAATCGTATGCATGACATAATCCTAGGTCAATACGATCAGTAATAATATATCCTCAATATGAATAAGTCTGAAGCATGATAAGGTGGCTAGGGTAAACATCTATACATAAGTGTAGTACCAAAAGCTCGTGTCAGTGCCTTAGGTAGCAATATATCATAAATATGAGGGATGATCAATGTAATCAATGTCAACTATATCAGGAAGTCTATGAGTATTTGGATATCATCCTACTATGCGAGCAATATTATCAATGTCAATATATGTATATGGAAATCGTCCACGTGTCACCCAATGACAATAAGCATCATGCATGTAAATATCAGAAACATATGCATGGAAGGATGGGGATGTAAATCAACATGTGTCGCTCGCGACTGTAACATTTCAAAAAAATAAAATATTATTTTTTGGGAATTTTTATAATTTAATATTATTTTATTGAAAATTTTAATATTTTGGTATAATTAATTACAGAAAAATTTGGAAAAATTATGGAAAATTCTAAAATAGGGTATTTTATGGAATTATGTCATTTTTAAGTTTTTATGATTAATTATATGTTAATTTAGTGCTAATCGCGATTAAAAATCGCTAATCGGTTTTTTAGCAATTTTGTGCAAAACATGCACATATCATTTTTCTTACACTTGTGTATTTTTCCACCATGTTCCTTTTGGGTTTGCTATTTGAGTGAGAAGGAATTAGAGAGAAAAGAAAAAGAAAAGGGGTTTAGATTAAAGAATTTAGTAGTAGGTGAGAGAGAGAGAGGTATGGTTCTCCTTTGACCTTGGACTTAGCCATCTCTTCATTCTTCCTCTCATTTTCTCTCTCCCTCTTCCCCTTCTCCTGCTGCTGCTGCTCCTTCATCTCCCTCCCCTCTTCAAGCCCCAAATCACCATGAAAACAACACCAAAACCCCATCTTCATTTCACAAAAAATGTGCACAAGCTCAAGATCTACACATTGGACCAAGAAAGCAAGGACTTTGGCCACTAAGGGCAACTCAAGAAAATTCTTGAGTTGCCAAATGAGGTATTTACTGAACCCTTAGCTTAGTTTTAGTATTACTTATACCCCATGTTTAGTTTAGAACCGATATTGTGTGTTTTGTGGATTTGAGGAAAACCTAGTTAGGGTTTGAGGGAATTTTGTGTTGTAATGTGAAATTGAGTTCAGTAAAGGTTATATAAACACCCTAGTGCATGAATTGAAACCTAAACCTGAGAGTTGAAACCCGAAATACAGATTTAGAAACCGATATCGGAAAAGTTATGAAATCTGTGAAGCTTATATGAGATCTGCTATCACCCGAGACATCCTAAAATAAAATTGATTGGACAGTGAGATGTGCAGGCACCCAGGAACTACCACACAAAACCCCAGCCCCCAAATCCTTCTTCAGGCCGCAGATTTATCCTGTTTGGCCGCAAATTGCAGCCTCGATCCCACCATTTTTCCTCATTCTGGTACTGCAGCTCCTACATGTGTAGATTAGGCCCCTGGCATGTATAGATTTGTCTAATTTGACCTAAGGTGAAATCTGGAGCCTATTTCCTTAGTTGCTGTTTTGGATTCGTGTTTCCGTATTCCGTATTTTTAATTTTGAATTTGTGTATTGTGTTTTACCTCGACTATTTGGCGTTTATACGACGATATCGAGGGTTGTTGATGGTTTTAGAAGGCGTTGTCCATAGGTTCTAACCTATAGATCATAGCGTATCGTTTTGGGATTTGTATGCCGTTTTAGTTTGGAATTGGTTTTGATACGTTTTTGCGATACGTTAATGTGTAGGTACCCCATGAAAACTTCGGGACGACAAGCAAACGCGTGGTGACGTCGACAATGAGGACGCCGGGTGAGTAGAATATATCTACAGAGGGAAGTCGGGTGGATGGCGTATAGCACCCCCGCAGTCCGTAGTTGATATACTATATATATATA
Organism: Agapanthus africanus; assembly: GCA_030015575.1. Taxonomy (NCBI): domain Eukaryota; kingdom Viridiplantae; phylum Streptophyta; class Magnoliopsida; order Asparagales; family Amaryllidaceae; genus Agapanthus; species Agapanthus africanus. The sequence goes on along the minus strand of JASDDO010000024.1, from coordinate 511,847,793 downwards.
TAATAGTTATAGTGTGCCGTGGATATCGTGTTAGGTGTATTATGGATAGTTTAGGGTTAGAAGCAACTAGTGTAGTTCATAGTCGCGAACCCTAGAATAGATTTACACCTACACGCACACCCTTGCATATTCATTATACTTGCACTGTGTTTGATGATATTGGATGACTTTGGAGATGAGTCGATGATGTTGGGCATTGTGTCCTGAGATCGGTGATGTGATGTGACTCGTATTTGGGATACGACATGTGATCTCTAGCGGGCCTTTGGACGTGTGTTTACACACGCAGTGATGGATGGTATCGATTTGTACTAGACTATGATCAGTACCCCAGATTATGTGATATGATGATAAGGATACCAGATAATTGATGAGCTGATTATGATATTGACCCGTACCTAGCTATTGGGATGCCGTACGACGATGTACCGTACGAGCTTATATTGATGATAGATCCGCACTCATGACTCGAGGATGTCTTATGATATACTGTATCGTACGTGATACTATGGAGGCGGGATCACCGATTATTATATTTATATATATATCGACTCAGATTTAGGTGGTTTCCATACCCCTCCCGACTGACTTGATACTTAGATATGTAGTTTGCATAGTAGATTCTTCACTATTGCGCATATTCATATTATTTGCATCGCATTACTTGTGCTTATTGCTATATTACCATCATGATGTTAAGACACCAGCACCATTATCGATGATGCGTATGTTCCACGTACACTATTTGCCGTCTTACACACTTCATCATCGATAATTGCCAGGCCACTACACTGTAGTACTGTTGCATTCATGATATGATTCTTGCGTGGCATATTGTACACTTATACCTGTACACATACATAGATGATTATGACTTGATTAGAGATTTGGGGACCGCAAGATATTCTTTAAAACTGATTCATTTTAAAAAGAGCGGTTTTCCTCGACATGTGCACATTACTATTCCATATTGCATGACTCACTGATATGCTTACCTTTCTTTACATGTCGCATACATCATGTTTTGATTATACGCATTGAGATATGTTGTTTCCATGATATTTTTAGATTTGGGAACTGTGGGTATTTCAAAAAGAGAATATGTAATTGTTCTAAAAACCCGGTTACCCTTGATATGATATTTCAGTGCGTCCACCATATGTTTTCTCGGTGCTGAAAGCGACATGTGAAACCCGATTCGAGGAGGCGGATGAGGCCTATTGCGGGTACATGGTGGACCCGGTATGGTACCCCGGGGCGAGAACGGTTTCGCTGTGTAGTAGACGGTGAGCCTGGCAGAGGGACTACTACCTACCGGTGATTGGTTGTACCTGGCGGTTATCCGGAGGATACTGACTAGAGTCGATAGATTGATTGATATGGGCGTACTGCTGGGGCCGAGGGCCGATACTGCAGACGAAGCCCGTGGGCTGACCCGGACTGACGGATGCCCGATGTATGAGGATTTACGTGCCGATGCTAGGCACGGGTTTCATGATGTTTTCCATGATTTTGATTATATCATCATATTTGCATGCATGATGCTTATTGTCATTGGGTGACGGGTGGACGGGATCCACGTTCATACAGACTTTGATACTTTATCATATTTACTTCATGTAGACATACCTTATATTTATGACATGTTATTACCTGAGGCACTGGTACGAGTACTTGGCACTACCTACATGTTAGAAGTTACATTTCCACCTTATCATGCTTCAGGCTTATTCCTTGAGGTTTATATATCTGATCGTTTTGACCTAGGAGTATGTCATGCATTCGATTTCTGCTTGTAGATATCTTTCTATTCACGAGTTGGCAACTCACCCCCGTTGTAAGTCTATGTCACGCACCCCACGAACTTGCGGGGAGGCGGAATATATGAAAAACGATTATCAAAGCTTCGTAACACGGACTTGAGTGCATGAATCGATATCTAAACCATTGCTAACTAAAAGCTTGAGGTTTAACTACTCGGATTCGAAGTTATACCTCACGTTACATGTCCTTCGGGTCTTCATCGCTATCCTCCACTCCTCGTAGGCTCCTTGGAACATCGGCACCTCAACGGCCTCCTCAAGTCAAAGAAGATCCACCCGAAAGCTCCTATGCCAAGCTTGATCTCTAACTTGAGATAACTAGGTTGCTTAAAGTGCTAATCTAAGCTACCTAGGGGATATAGAGTGAGGTTATGGATGTATTAGTCTAGCTAATCCTTGATCTCAACACATGAGAGGGGAGGATTAGGGTTTCAAGAGAGAGAGCTTGAGGAGAGAGAAGATAAGCATGAGAGTGAATGAAAATCCTTCTCACTTCTAATATATAATGAAGCATCAAGATTTATCAAATGAATAAATGAAATGCATTATCACCATGCTTCATTAAATTGATACAATGAATCTTCAAGTGTGTCATTAAGCAATAAATGCTTCATTAACTCACTTGAATGATTCATCTAAGTGAGTCACAAATTCATTAAATGCTAATGCCACCTTACCCTCCATGTCATCTTCCTTCTAGAAGCTTCCCGACAAATTACGAGAACGCCCCTACAATCCGTGAAAACACGGAAAACCTTTAGACTGTATAAATCCAATAACCCGATACTAGAATCTGGCTTAAACCAAAGCCGGCTAGTAAAAACTGTCCGAAAAGTCGTACGTGCGTTTAAACACGTATGCGTCCGAACCCTTGTCGTAAAACCGTACGACCTCTATATCGTTTCGCCTGGAGCAGGGAAACTCTCTGTGTGGGACTCTAAAGACTCGACACTACGCTAGCAGTGGGTTTAACCACAGACCGCAAGCGGCACTAGCTGTACATAACGGTCCCCAGGTAAATGTCGATAATAAGGCCGATGAGGTAACTCATCCGAACTCCCACTGAGCCTGATGTGACAATCTTCGTACAGTCTGGTCTGTTCATCTAAGATTATCGCATATCAAGCCTAGGGGGCGACAAGCGTCAGTCCCCTAATAGCTGTATAAGTCGTGTCGGAGCGAAGCCCATTACACCATGAGAAACTACTGGAACCTACCAGTAAATCTCGCTTGCCCTGGCCAGGGACTTTGCGTAATGGCTCTCTGACACAGCGCGATATCGTCTCCCAATACCGAGAGAGACGAATCCTGTCTAACCACTACTGCCTCCAAGTGCTCGGGACTGCACCCAACTGCTACCTGTTTGCACGACTCCTTTGAGCCGTGGTAGGGTAGCAATCTAAGAACAGTGGGACACACTCGAGGCGAAGTAGCAGTGTCAAGTCTGCGGACTATGCTGTACTCTTGTCACCTGGGAACTGTTAACTGACGATTGGTATAATACCAACCAACAGTTCCTCTGCGAGTCCTGTCCGGTGTACCCGTAACCTGACAAGCACCTCTATACTATCTCCAGTACGACGTACTGATGGCTATGGGGCAGACCATCTCCCCAACTGGGATGAGAAGCGTACACACTAGTCTACTCTGGAGCATCGATGCCCTGTCTCGATAATCCTACTACTAGGGACCTGTATAGGATGTTGCTTATAGACTACCCAGCCCCCACTAGTGTGACTGCCATCACAACGCTGGTAATCAAGGAAAGAACCTATGGGCTCTACTAATATGTATAAGTGATACGTTACAAGAAACATATGCACATATTAAAGTAGACACAAACCAAGTAGCATACTACTATTTTAAGCAAGACTGTATTTACATCTGTGAATATCCCAAGCTTCCATTAAGTAATATACAATCTAGTATGATACAATAATGGCCTCTAGGGCATATACACTAACAATCTCCCACTTGCACTAGGGCCATGAGCTGGCATATCGAAGACCTATCATCTCGAATAGCCTCTTGAACTGCGTCTGAAGAATGGCCTTTGTGAATGGATCAGCAATGTTATTCTCCGTCTCTACTCTTTTCACCTCGATCTCCCGGCGATCTATGATCTCCCTGATCAGGTGATACCGCCTTAAGATGTGTCTGGACTTCTGATGGGACCTGAGTTCCTTCACTAAAGCTATAGAGCCGTTGTTGTCGCAATACATAGGTATTGGACCAACACTGGAAGGTGCCACCTGAAGTTCTGTGAGGAACTTCTTCATCCAGACAGCTTCTTTTGCGGCATCGCAAGCAGCTATGTACTCCGCTTCCATTATTGAGTCAGCAACGGTCTCCTGTTTGGAACTCTTCCAACAGACCGCCCCTCCATTGAGGGTAAAGACATAACCCGACATGGACTTGGAGTCATCTTTGTCACTTTGGAAGCCGGAGTCAGCAAAGGCCTACATCTGGAGGTCTTTTCCGCCATACACCAAGAACATCTCCTTAGTCCTCCTCAGGTACTTGAGAATGTTCTTTACTGCTATCCAGTGATTCTCCCCTGGGTTTGCTTGATACCGACTTACTACGCTCAATGCGTATGCTACATCTGGTCTGGTACATAACATCGCATACATTATAGAGCCTACCGCTGAAGCGTAGGGTATAATTGACATGCGATCCCTTTCCAAATCAGTCTTCGGAGACATATCTTTGGAGAGGGTGATTCCGTGATAAGCCGGTAGGTTACCGCGCTTAGAATCTTCCATACTGAATCTTTTCAATATGGTGTCTATGCACCTGGACTGCGAAAGTCCCAACATCCTTTTAGATCTATCACGATAGATCTGGATCCCCAGAATGTAGGTGGCATCACCCAGGACTTTCATGGAGAATTTATGTGACAAGAATCTTTTGACTGACTGTAACGTAGGAATATCATTTCCTATTAGGAGAATGCCATCCACGTACAAGATGAGGAATACTACAGCTCTCCCTACAATCTTACTGTATATGCATGGTTCATCTGGATTTTTGATAAAGTCAAATTCCTTGACAGTGTCATCAAAACAGATGTTCCAACTCCGCGATTCCTGCTTTAGTCCATAAATGGACTTAAGCAGCTTGCATACTTTACCGCTGCTCCCACTCTGATTGAATCCCTCTGGCTGATCCATATAGACGCTTTCTTCCAAATTTCCATTTAGAAAGGCCGTCTTTACGTCCAATTACCAGATCTCATAATCTTGGAAGGCAGCAATAGCAAGAAGGACCCGAATGGATTTCAGCATAGCTACTGGAGAAAAGGTTTCGTCATAGTCTAAACCAGGTCTTTGACGGAAACCCTTTGCAACTAGTCTAGCCTTATAGGTTTCAACCTGTCCATCTACACCAATCTTCTTTCTGAAGATCCATTTGCATCCTACGGGTTTTACCCCATCTGGAGCAAAGTCCAAAGTCCATACTTTGTTAGTGTACATAGACTCCATTTCGGTCCGCATTGCATCCAACCATTTTACTGAGTCACCGCTCTGAATGGCTTGCTGGAAGCTAGTAGGCTCATCATAGTCAATAGTGCAATCCTCTCTATCCCCGTCTATGAGAAAACCGTAGTATCTCTCGGGCGGATGAGACTGCCTACTACTCTAGCGGAGTGGCGCTGGGATGTCCAGTTCTCCTGAACCTTCTTGTTCTACCAAGGTTTCAGTAACAGCTTGTGGTTCTGGAATTTCTTCCAGTTCTACTGCGCTCCCATTCTTCTGATTTTCTAAAAATTCAGTTTCTAAGAAGTGGGCATGACGAGAAACAAAAACCTTTTGTTCCTCTGCGCAATAGAAATAATACCCTTTGGAATTCTTTAGATATCCCACAAACTTACACTGTACTGAGCGTGCCTCGAGCTTGTCCGGATGCTGCTTTTTTACAAAAGCTGGACATCCCCATGTCTTCAGGTACTGAAGATAGGGTTTCTTCCCACTCCACATCTGATATGGTGTGGTAGGCACAGTCTTGGTTGGAACTTTGTTCAAAAGATATGCAGCTGATTCTAGCGCATATCCCCAGAAAGATCGCGGTAACTCAGCTTTACTCATCATGGAACGAACCATATCCAATAGGGTTCAATTCCTCCTTTCTGATACACCATTGTGTTGTGGTGTGTATGGAGGAGTAAGCTGAGAGAGAATTCCATTTTCTTTTAAGTAACCCAGGAACTCGGCACTCAAGTATTCTCCACCTCGATCAGATCTCAGTGTCTTGATTCTTTTTCCTTTTTGGTTTTCCACTTCAATCTTGTATTCCTGGAATTTCTCAAAGGTCTCGGTTTTATGTTTCATCAAGAAGACATGTCCATACCTAGAGAAATCATCCGTAAAAGTAATGAAGTAGGAATAACTACCTCTCGCATGTGTAGACATTGGACCGCATACGTCACTGTGTATGAATCCCAAGAGCTCGCTTGCTCTTACTCCTTGTCCAGTAAACGGAGTCTTGGTCATTTTTCCTATGAGGCAAGATTCACAAGTAGCATAAGATTGATATTCGAATGGATTCAAATATCCTTCTCTATGTAACTTAGTCAACCATCTCTCATTGATGTGACCTAGTCTACAATGCCACAAGAAAGCCTGATTTAATTCCGGAGACTTTCTTTTAAGTGTGTTCTGGACATTGAAAACCTAAGCTTGACTCAATACGTATATGTCGTTATCTAATGTACCGAACCCAATCATAACTTGATTTAGGTGGATGTGAACTACATCGCTTTCGAATGTAAAATTATATCCCTCTCTTGAAAGTGAGGATACTGATATGATATTACAAGTCATACGAGGTACATAAAGACAGTTACGTAGAATCAATATCTGCCCACTTGTCAAACCTAGGCGATATTCTCCTACGGATTCAGCGTCCACGCTCATTCCGTTTGCAACTCTGAGAGACCAATCACCTACCTTTATAACTCTACGGTTTCTCAAAGCATGTAATGAATTACAGATATGAGATCCTGCTCCGGTATCTAATACCCAGGAAGTAGAGTTAATTGACAAACAGTTCTCAATAACAAACAAACTTGAGGCTGAAGCCACAGCTTGCTTCGTATCCTGGTTACTGGCTTCTAAAGCCCTGCAATCAATCTGCCAATGTCCAATCCCATAATAATAGGAACTACCCTCCTTTACTATATTATGTCCCGAAACTTTTGCCCTTCTCTTTCCTTCTACTTCCCTGGTTTCCTTCAGGATAGAAGGTAGAGACTGTAGAATCAAGTCAGTATCTGACCTGTTTCCCAATGTGGTTTCTAGGTCCTGGAGCTTATGAATATAGCTAGTCATTGTAAAGACGTTGTCCCCTACAGATGACCCGACAGCCATCCTCGCTTGAATTAAATCGGTCGAGGTCTCATATCTTGCGATATGAGATTGCTCTCCATATAAATCTTTGTTATGGAGAAAGATGGAAACTAAGTCCATCTTCTCGTGCTGCTTCTGGTATACACCATCAACTGAAGCTGACACGAGACACTTGGCTTTCGTTTTATCCTTTTTCCTTGTCTGACGGATATCCATATCCGCGATGGTGGAAACTAGACCTGGGACGGCGGGATCTTGAGTAGTAACAGGGTGTTCCGGCTTGTCATAGGCAATGGACATCTGGACAGACCTTTGCCAGTCATATAAGTCAGATTCAGTCAAATTGTTATCTAGATGTAACCTATGTGTGGTCACAAGGTCGCTGCAATTAAGAGAGAGAGAAGAAAAACACTATTAGCATGATGCTCTTGCAAGTTTAGAGTGGTTTTTAATTTATCTAAACAGGATGGCTCCTACTGTTTTTCGAATCCTTTCTCAAACCATAAAAGAAGAATTAGCCAGGACTATTCTCACCGTACAATATTTGCTTAACCGTTCAGCCAGGCCAGTGTTGATACTTCGAGGGAGGTTTTCCAACGCTTTCGCGAAGTTACTTAATTAAATAACCTGTTTTCTCTGGGGGCGTAACCCCGCTGACACCTTTCTAGGAACCTACTTGGTTTATAGCATTGATCGTTAAGTGACAAATCTCCTGATAAGTAGCATGTACTCACAGTAGAATCGGGATCCAAAATATCATCGTATGATAATGTTGAAGGAATCCTACCAACATTCATCAAACTCCAAAATGGTATGCATCTCTCTGAAAATTTCAGTTTCTTTAGAAATTCCCGATATGGATTTTTGCCCCATGCTCTTATGACCTTGACGAAGGCCAACAAATCATAAGTCACATGTCAAGTTCTGCCCATCATTATCTTTGTTAATTTGAACCCACCCGTACATATCCTTGACGAAGGCCAACAAGGTAATATGACTGTCCCAAACCAACACATATATCTATGCAACAAATGAATACCCCAGTAGCTACCAAACACTATGCTTTGACGAAGCCCAACAAACATAGCTTGAATATTACTGACCATCCATAAGAAATGACGGAGGGCTACGACTGGTTTTGGCGAAACCGTGAACATAGTGAACTTGATATAATCGAAGGAACCTGATAGCTTTTTAAAAGGAGTGGTTAAAGCTCCGCAATTAAAAATTCTGCTCTTTTAAAATAACCGAGTGGTTTCTTTTAAATTTGTTCCAACGATTTAACTTTGGTTTATTTTCTTTGCATTATAATAATGCGTCCCATCTTTTATCCTATCATTGCAGAAAACAACAAAAATACCACGTCCTCTTATGCCATCCGCATTCGCCACTGGGTCCCGTCATCACCCGTTAGGTTACTTAACTAACGACAGAGCGGGGGCTGGGCTAGCGCGGGTGTAAAACATAAGTGACGTCTAATAGGTACAATATATAGATATTGTACATTCGTCAGACGCAATAATAAGCATTCCAGATCACAGATGAACTTTATTGGATATACTAGCAATCCGCATTTGCTTTGAGCCTGCAATAAAAGACGGATTACACAGTTGTGATGAATAGCCATTACCCCACCCTAGACCCCTACGGGTACGGCAAACTACCCGTCAAGTACCCGAAGTGAAGCGGTCTCCCTCAACAACGTGAGTAGGCCACTAAACACTTTGACGTACCCGGTAGTTTGTGTACGCCACCTTAGGTATATCCTAGGAGCAAAAATAGTAAAAAGAAATAATACAATGGTGGCTACAACCGCGACCTAGATGTGCCCCGCAAAAGAATATTACATCAAATTACATTTACATTGAATGAATGAATATTAAACACATCTCAAACCCCGGCTAATCATCACAACAGTCCAATACAGTTCATATAAACAAACAATAAACATTTAAGAAATGTGCAACCCCCTGCCAACCAACATACTAGCAGTTAGGGGAGGTTTACGAACACATTAAACATTACAGATAAAAACCCAATTAGCAAATATCTTAGAATATCGATCGATTACCATATTCCGTGTATACCCTAAAAGCAAACCTGCACTGAAGTAACCTGGGCAGAAACAGAACATACAAGAAAACAGAACACCAAAATATATGAATAACAGAGCAAATCCGAGTCAACTCGGAGTTGACTCGGCGGCGGATCAGCGGCCAAAGGCATCATATTGCCGTGGATCCGCGAGCATCTAACCGAGTTGATTTCTCGTATTTTCCCAGTATTCTTATAATTCCCTGCTATGAATTTTAAGGTATGTCAAATATTTTTTCAGACACTTTTAAAATTAACAGAAACTTGGAATTTTCGGGGTTTTGTTTTCGTGTTTTCCGTCGATCGAACTTCTAATCAGTTGCTAACAAGCTGGTAATGGTTTAGTTGGCTCTGATACCACTGTAAGTCCATGTCACGCACCCCACGAACTTGCGGGGAGGCGGAATATATGAAAAACAATTATCAAAGCTTCGTAACCTGGACTTGAGCGCATGAATCGATATCTAAACCATTGCTAACTAAAAGCTAGAGGTTTAACTACTCGGATTCGAAGTTATACCTCACGTTACATGTCCTTAGGGTCTTCATCGCTGTCCTCCACTCCTTGTAGGCTCCTTGGAACATTGGCACCTCAACGGCCTCCTTGAGTCAAAGACGATCCACCCGAAAACTCCTACGCCAAGCTTGATCTCTAACTTGAGATAACTAGGTTGCTTAAAGTGCTAATCTAAGCTATCTAGGGGATATAGAGTGAGGTTATGGATGTATTAGTCTAGCTAATTCTTGATCTCAACACATGAGAGAGGAGGATTAGGGTTTCAAGAGAGAGAGCTTGAGGAGAGAGAAGATAAGCATGAGAGTGAATGAAAATCCTTCTCACTTCTAATATATAATGAAGCATCAAGATTTATCAAATGAATAAATGAAATGCATTATCATCATGCTTCATTAAATAGATACAATGAATCTTCAAGTGAGTCATTAAGCAATAAATGCTTCATTAACTCACTTGAATGATTCATCTAAGTGAGTCACAAATTCATTAAATGCTAATGCCACCTTACCCTCCATGTCATCTTCCTTCTAGAAGCTTCCCGACAAATTACGAGAACGCCCCTACAATCCGTGAAAACACGGAAAAACTTTAGACTGTATAAATCCAATAACCCGATACTAGAATCTGGCTTAAACCAAAGCCGGCTAGTAAAAACTGTCTGAAAAGTCGTACGTGCGTTTAAACACGTATGCGTCCGAACCCTTGTCGTAAAACCGTACGACCTCTATATCGTTTCGCCTGGAGCAGGAAAACTCTCTGTGTGGGACTCTAAAGACTCGACACTACGCTGGCAGTGGGTTTAACCACAGACCGCAAGCGGCACTAGCTGTACGTAAGGGTCCCCAGGTAGATGTCAATAAGAAGGCCGATGAGGTAACTCATCCGAACTCCCACTGAGCCTGATGTGACAATCTTCGTACAGTCTGGTCTGTTCGTCTAAGACTATCGCATATTAAGCCTAGGGGGCGGCAGGCGTCAGTCCCCTAATAGCTGTATAAGTCGTGTCGGAGTGAAGCCCATTACACCCTGAGAAACTACTGGAACCTACCAGTAAATCTCGCTTGCCCTGGCCAGGGACTTTGCGTAATGGCTCTCTGACACAGCGCGATATCATCTCCCAATACCGGGAGAGACGAATCCTGTCTAACCACTACTGCCTCCAAGTGCTCGGGACTGCACCCAACTGCTACCTGTTTGCACGACTCCTTTGAGCCGTGGTAGGGTAGCAATCTAAGAACAGTGGGACATACTCGAGGCGAAGTAGCAGTGTCAAGTCTGCGGACTATGCTGTACTCATGTCACCTGGGAACTGTTAACTGACGATGGGTATAATACCAACCAACAGTTCCCCTACGAGTCCTGTCCGGTGTACCCGTAACCTAACGAGCACCTGTATACTATCTCCAGTACGACGTACTGATGGCTATGGGACAGACCATCTCCCCAACTGGGATAAGAAGCGTACATACTAGTCTACTCTGGAGTATCGATGCCCTGTCTCGATAATCCTACGACTAGGGATCTGTATAGGATGTTGCTTATAGACAACCCAGCCCCCACTAGTGTGACTGCCATCACAACGCTGGTAATCAAGCAAAGAACCTATGGGCTCTACTAATATGTATAAGTGATACGTTACAAGAAACATATGCACATATTAAAGTAGACACAAACCAAGTAGCATACTACTATTTTAAGCAAGACTGTATTTACATCTGTGAATATCCCAAGCTTCCATTAAATAATATACAATCTAGTATGATACAATAATGGCCTCTAGAGCATATACACTAACACCCGTTGTGCCACAGTTCTTGCAGGTTTGCCGTACAGGTTCCATAGATGCATTTCTGGCACACTGCTTCCTTTGCGGGTGATTTGCTTGGTAGGTGGGTTCTTGCATCAGAACCACCCTTGTATATGTATTATTCATTGTATCTAGAATTCCATCAACCAAAACTTGTATATTGTTTCAGACTTAGACATTAGTGATGTATTATTTCGACATTAGATTCGCGTGTAGTAGTATTACGGTTTCCATATTATTGTGAGCTTCTTTGAGTTTGATCCTTGCCATTCGGCGTTGTATATTATATTGTTTGTGTGGTTGTGACTGTCGATTGACGAAGAGCTAGATCCCGCTTAGGGATGCCTTTTATCACTGCATATATATTATTCTTGTTGTACTCCATTCGGGGTCAGTTTTTACAAGGAAATTCTGCCGAAATTTTCAGAAAAGACAACAAATTTTAAAAACGCATTTCGGCTTAGTTATTTAAAAATCTTTGATTTCAAAATAGGTTTCTTGCTTATAAAAAACCAGTTTTCTTTATTTACTCTTAAAATGGTTTTAGATTTCTGGGCTTTTGGCTTACTTGAATCAGATGGAGTCCTATAGACTTTATATGGTTCAAGGGCCAGTCACGTGCTCTTTTGGGTCGTGACAAAGTTGGTATCAGAGCGCTAGGTTAACCTTGGTTCGAGTCTAAGTTTGACTATGTGGAGCCTAGGGCGTCTATATATATACGAAACTTAGGTTTGACCTTACGGAACTTAGACTTAGTCGAGGGGGTAATAGACCCAAACTTTCGTCGCGTAGGATGACCCTTGGTTGATGGAATAGGTGACTAAAGTAGAGTGACGTACCGTGGGTATGTTCCGCGGCATACTAACGATACGCTACTCCGCTTAAGGAACCTTAGGATGTACATATTTTCGAGATCAGTGATTCTCTTCATATCCATGATTATACATCCATTTGAGATCCTCGATTCTATTAGTTCCATGATCATACTTTCATTGATGCTGTTCCTTCTTATGATCATGTAGCCATTCTGGATCTGTTGTTTTCTTTCTTGCCATTGATCTGCTCTCTTCGATACTCGATTGAGCTTCCTATCGCCATTGTTTGAGCGCAGTTGAGCTGCTGCTAGTGTTACGGTCAGGGAAAGCTCGTCTGGTACGAGGGCCGACCATTGTGTTTTCTGGTGACATGGGAACGTCTCGAGTTAGTATTGATGATTGTGACCTCTTGTGGAGGCGAGTGCTTGGTTTTACACCAGATGATCGGGCCATTGTTAGAGCTACCAGTTGAGAGAGGACTGTTGATGTACAGCATACCTCAGAGATTATGATGTCGCCTACCGTGCAGACAGATGAAACAGCTGTTGCTGAGATTGATAGGATGTCGCTTCCGGAGCTTACGAGCTGAGATCGCCGGAGCTTCCAGGCAGATATGAATCAGATGATAGCTAGTCTACCCGATTTGAGAGACGAAGGTGATTCGTCCATTTTATGCGCCGGAGCAGGCCCAGTTGAGTTAAAGATTTCCATTATGGAGAGTCTTACTCGGATCTAGAGAAAACCGATTTAGAGATGACCGCCAATGTATCGCCTTTCCTGGAGGATTGAGGCGCTGTTCAGCGTACAGACGAATGAGCCAGTTGTTGCTGCAAATGACGAGATATCGCCCAGATGATTGGAGCTACTGCAGCATGAGTATACACTTAGAGATATGATGGAAGGTCGCTAGTCACTAAGGATGAAAGACTAGGACGTGTGGTTCGTTCGCTTACCGATGCGAGGTCATCAGATAGATTGCTTCTAACTAGAGACGACTTCATGCGGAGACGTTGAGAGTCGACAGAGACGATCGAATGTCAGAAACCTGCTATTCCAAGTTTAAAGTATTCGGAAAGATATGCAGGCAATTCTATGGACCCTCTAGAAGAATGAAACCCTAACTCGACATAATGACCGTATGAAAGCCTTTGAACCTTAGAGTTTGCGGCAGTTCTGCGGCGCCATTAGTGAGGCTTGGGTTTGCCCTTCTACGGCTGGACCATTAATGCTGTGGTATGTACTCGATACTGTTAAACTGTACCCAAGATATTGAGCTCTTTGGGGATTATGAGGTTTTGACGAATCGATCGAATGGTTCGACTTCCTTCGGATGCTAGGTGGTGAGATGCATTTCTTGGGAGACTTCAGATACGAGGATAGCCATTGGAGCGCAGTCCATGCAACCACGATGAGATGAGTCGAATCAGTCGATATTGAAGCAGAGGGAAGTAAGAGTTTGCAAGAGAGTTCGACAAGATGACGTCCCACTCCGCTGACATCAGAGATGCGATACACACGTAGAGGCATTGTTTACGGATATACCTTCCAGAAGGAGTTGCGATGAGTATGCAGCCGTTCCGGAAATGAGAATTTTCTTCAGTAAAGGACGATGACTTCCGGGAAATTCGGCAGAAAAAGAGATTTGAGAGATACTTCGGATTGACCGTAGCCGAGGAGATGCTGTACTGAGGACGCAGATGTCCATCGAGCGAGAAGAGATTATGCAAGAGTACCAGCCTCCGTACAGACCGGCATAGGCAAGATCGGAAGAGACATTGAGCGGGATTCCTTCCAGGACACTGCTGCGATGATATTTGCACCCAGGATCAGATGTGATATGCACTCAAAGAATCAGAGGCTGACGCCAGTGACATGCTGCTTTACGAGTGGTCGTGAGGATTGACCGAGAGATGACCAGAGAAGTGCCAGAACGGAATCATCCCCGTTAGCACACCTGACAGGGCCGATGAGCCGATTGATTGTGAGATTGGTAATCCGCAGAGAAGATAAAGACCCAGAGGCAGAGGACGCCAGACCGTGAGCAAGAGGCACGTAGATATCTTGCGCTGCTAGCATTGGATGCACTGACACCTTCTCGACTGTGAAGGAGGGACTACCGACGACGGTATTTATGATTTGTGATTTTATGATTCGATTATCATGAATCCGTCATTTTGGATTTCGGTATTTTGGGCATTCTGTTTTCATGATTTAGTTTTCATGGCTGAGTTTCATGATATTTGTTTTTATGCACCATGGTTGCACCCACTGGGTATTTATATTTTGCGCATAGTTATTACATTTGAGGTATTGATTGTGATTTCATGTCTCCAGTGATTTGATTTACGTTTCTAGCATAGTTTTCATGCACATTTAGTGTTTGACAGATGTTTCGTGCACATCAGTTGCACCTAGATGTTGTTTTGTGCACCTGTATGACACATATATGGATTTTGATTCCTTGCGCACCAGACGCACAGGATATTCTTATATATACATTTTTGGGGATTGATTTTTTTAGACCAGTACATTTTCATGATATTCGCTATGTATTGATGTTTTCGGAGCCTGGACAATTTGGATTTTTACTGAAATGTTTTAGTACTTGGGGGTTTAAATTTAAATTCGGAGACCGAATTTATTTAAGAGGGGAAGATTGTAACATTTCAAAAAAATAAAATATTACTTTTTGGGAATTTTTATAATTAAATATTATTTTATTGAATATTTTAATATTTTGGTATAATTAAATACAGAAAAATTTTGAAAAATTATGGAAAATTCTAAAATAGGGTATTTTATGGAATCATGTCATTTTTAAGTTTTTATGATTAGTTATATGTTAATTTAGTGCTAATCGCGATTAAATATCGCTAATCGGATTTTTAGCAATTTTGTGCAAAACATGCACATATCATTTTTCTTACACTTGTGCATTTTTCCACCATGTTCCTTTTGGGTTTGCTATTTGAGTGAGAAGGAATTAGAGAGAAAAGAAAAAGAAAAGGGGTTTAGATTAACGAATTTAGTAGTAGGTGAGAGAGAGAGAGAGGTATGGTTTTCCTTTGACCTTGGACTTAGCCATCTCTTCATTCTTCCTCTCATTTTCTCTCTCCCTCTTCCCCTTCTCCTCCTGCTGCTGCTCCTTCATCTCCCTCCCCTCTTCAAGCCCCAAATCACCATAAAAACTACACCAAAACCCCATCTTCATTTCACAAAAAATGTGCACAAGCTCAAGATCTACACATTGGACCAAGAAAGCAAGGACTTTGGCCATTAGGGGCAACTCAAGAAAATTCTTGAGTTGCCAAATGAGGTATTTACTGAACCCTTAGCTTAGTTTTAGTATTACTTATACCCCATGTTTAGTTTAGAACCGATATTGTGTGTTTTGTGGATTTGAGGAAAACCTAGTTAGGCTTTGAGGGAATTTTGTGTTGTAATGTGAAATTGAGCTCAGTAAAGGTTAGATAAACACCCTAGTGCATGAATTGAAACCTAAACCTGAGAGTTGAAACCCGAAATATGGATTTAGAAACCGATATCGGAAAAGTTATGAAATCTGTGAAGCTTATATGAGATCTGCTATCACCCGAGACATCCTAAAATAAAATTGATTGGACAGTGAGATGTGCAGGCACCCAGGAACCACCATATAAAACCCCAGCCCCCAACTCCTTCTTCAGGCCGTAGATTTATCCTGTTTGGCCGCAAATTGCGGCCTGGACCCCACCATTTTGCCTCGTTCTGGTTCTGTAGCTCCTACATATGTAGATTAGGCCCCTGGCATGTATAGATTTGTCTAATTTGACCTAGGGTGAAATCTGAAGCCGATTTCCTTAGTTGCTGTTTTGGATTCGTGTTTCCGTATTCCGTATTTTTAATTCTGAATTTGTGTATTGTGTTTTACCTCGACTATTTGGCGTTTATACGACGATATCGAGGGTTGTTGATGGTTTTGGAAGGCGTTGTCCATACGTTCTAACCTATAGATCATAGCGTATCGTTTTGGGATTCGTATGCCATTTTAGTTTGGAATTGGTTTTGATACGTTTCTACGATACGTTAATGTGTAGGTACCCCATGAAGACTTTGGGACGACAAGCAAACGCGTGGTGACGTCGACAATGAAGACGCAAGGTGAGTAGATTATATCTACAGGGAGAAGTCGGGTGGATGGCGTATAGTACCCCCGCAGTCCGTAGTTGATATACTATATATATATATATGATAGTTATAGTGTGTCGTGGATATCGTGTTAGGTGTATTATGGATAGTTTAGGGTTAGAAGCAACTAGTGTAGTTCATAGTCACGAACCCTAGAATAGATTTACACCTACACGCACACCCTTGCATATTCATTATACTTGCACTGTGTTTGATGATATTGGATGACTTTGGAGATGAGTCGATGATGTTGGGTATTGTGCCGTGAGATCAGTGATGTGATGTGACTCGTATTTGGGATACGACATGTGATCTCTAGCGGGCCTTTGGACGTGTGTTTACACACGCAGTGATGGATGGTATCGATTTGTACTAGACTATGATCAATACCCCAGATTATGTGATATGATGATAAGGATACCAGATAATTGATGAGCTGATTATGATATTGACCTGTACCCAGCTATTAGGATGTCGTACGATGATGTACCGTACGAGCTTATATTGATGATAGATCCGCACTCATGACTCGAGGATGTCTTATGATATACTGTATCGTACGCGATACTATGGAGGCAGGATCACCGACTATTATATCTATATATATATCGACTCAGATTTATGTGGTTTCCATACCCCTCCCGACTGACTTGATACTTAGATCTGTAGTTTGCATAGAAGATTCTTCACTATTGCGCATATTCATATTATTTGCATCGCATTACTTATGCTTATTGCTATATTACCATCATGCTGTTAAGACACCAGCACCATTATCGATGATGCATATGTTCCACGTACACTATTTGCCGGCTCACACACTTCATCATCGATAATTGCCATGCTACTACACTGTAGAACTGTTGCATTCATGATATGATTCTTGCATGGCATATTGTTCATATATACCTGTACACATACATAGATGATTCTGACTTGATTAGAGATTTGGGGACCGCAAGATATTCTTTAAAACTGATTCATTTTAAAAAGAGCGGTTTCCCTCGACATGTGCACATTACTATTCCATGTTGCATGACTCACTAATATGCTTACCTTTCTTTACATGTCGCATACATCATGTTTTGATTATATGCATTGAGATATGTTGTTTCCATGATATTTCTGGATTTGGGAACCGTGGGTATTTCAAAAAGAGAATATGTAATTGTTCTAAAAACCCGGTTACCCTTGATATGATATTTCAGTGCGTCCACCATGTGTTTTCTTGGTGCTGAGAGCGACATGTGAAACCCGATTCGAGGAGGCGGATGAGGCCGATTGCGGATACATGGTGGACCCGGTATGGTATCCCGGGGCGAGAACGGTTTCGCTGTGTAGTAGACGGTGAGCCTGGCAGAGGGATTACTACCTACCGGTGATTGGTTGGACCTAGCGGTTATCCGGAGGATACTGACCAAAGTCGATAGATGGATATGGGCGTACTGCTGGGGCTGAGCGCCGATACCCCAGACGGAGCCCGTGGGCTGACCCGGACTGACGGATGCCCGATGTATGAGGATTTATATGCCGATGCTTGGCACGGGTTTCATGATGTTTTCCATGATTTTGATTATATCCTCATATTTGCATGCATGATGCTTATTGTCATTGGGTAACGGGTGGACGGGATCCACGTTCATACAGACTTTGATATTTTATCATATTTACTTCATACAGACATACCTTATATTTATGACATGTTATTACCTGAGGCACTGGTACGAGTACTTGGCACTACCTACATGTTTAGATATTACATTGCCACCTTATCATGCTTCAGGCTTATTCTTTGAGGTTTATATATCTGATCGTTTTGACCTAGGAGTATGTCATGCATTCGATTTCTGCTTGTAGATATCTTCTATTCACGAGTTGGCAACTCACCCCCGTTGTGCCACAATTCTTGTAGGTTTGCCGTACAGGTTCCATAGCGGCATTTCTGGCACACTGCTTCCTTTGCGGGTTATTTGCTTGGTAGGTGGGTTTTTGCATCAGAACCACCCATGTATATGTATTATTCATTGTATCTAGAATTCCATCAACCAAAACTTGTATATTGTTTCAGACTTAGACATTAGTGATGTATTATTTCGACCTTAGAGTCGCGTGTAGCAGTATTACGGTTTCCATGTTATTGTGAGCTTCTTTGAGTTTGATCCTCGCCATTCGTCGTTGTATATTATATTGTTTGTGTGATTGTGACCGTCGATTGACGAAGAGCTAGCTCCCGTTTGGGGATGCCTTTTATCACTGCATATATATTATTCTTGTTGTACCCCATTCGGGGTCAGTTTTTGCAAGGAAACTCTGCCGAAATTTTCAGAAAAGACTACACATTTTAAAAACTCATTTCGGCTTAGTTATTTAAAAATCTTTGATTTCAAAATAGGTTTCTTGCTTATAAAAAACCAGTTTTCTTTATTTACTCTTAAAATGGTTTTAGATTTCTGGGCTTTTGGCATACTTGGATCAAATGGAGTCCTATATACTTCATATGGTTCAAGGGCCAGTCACGTGCTCTTTCGGGTCGTGACAGCGACATATCAAAATCATGGAACCTGAGTGTCTAGCATCGACACTCGAAAACATCATGAAACCTGTGCCTATCATCGGCACGTAAATCCTCATATATATAGGGCTCCGTCAGTCCGGATCGCCCACATCATCTCTCAACTTCGGTCGGTACCCTCCGGATATCCGCCGAGCTCAAATACAATCACCGGTAGGTAGTAGTCCCTCTGCTAGGCTCACCGTCTGTATACACAACATCCCTTTCTTACCCCAGTGTACCATACCGGGTCCACCATGTACCCACAATCGGCCTCATCCGCCTCCTCGAATCGGGTTTCACATGTCGCTATCAGCACCGAGAAAACACATGGTGGACGCACTGAAATATCATATCAAGGGTAACCGGGTTTTTAAAACAATTACATACTCTCCTTTGAAATATCCACGGTTTCCCAAATCCAGAAATATCATGGAAACAACATATCTCAATGCGTATAATCAAAAGCATGATGTATGCGACATGTAAAAGAAATGTTAGCATATCAGTATATCATGCAATATGGAATAGTAATATGCGCATATTGAGGGAAACCGCTCTTTTAAAATGAATCAGTTTTAAAGAGTATCTTGCGGTTCCCAAACTCCAAATCCAGCGAGAATCATCTATGTATATGCGATATGTATGTATGCACGTATGGGTGTACAATAGGTATGTACACAAGTATGCCATGCAAGGGATCATATCCTAAATGCAACAGTACTACAGTGTAGTAACATGGCAATTATCGATGATGAAGTGTGTGAGCCGGCAAGAAGGTGTACGTGGAACATATGCATCATCGATAATGGTGCTGGTGTCCTAACAGCATGATTTTTATATAACAATAACCAATTGCACATGCAATGCGATGCGAATAACAAGAGTATGCAGAAATCGACTAATAAATGCAACAGTGATGCATCTTCATCAATATAAAAAGTCACACAGTTTGCCTTTTGAAGTAAGACGAATCGGGGTTTTTAGTAAAATAAGGGCTACGTTGTTTTAAGAAAAGATGCGTCTTTTGATAATATCCGTAGGATCCCATGCCTTTTTTTAAAACACTCCCGATTCGTTAGTTTTTGAAATAGGTATGACATCGGCCTAGCCTAACATCTACTAGCAAAACTACGGCTCTAACTAACAAGTCAATCAGGAAGGGTATGGAAACCACCTAAATCTGAGTCGATATATATATACATATATAAAATATACAAGTCGTTGATCCCACCTCAAAGGTACCGTGTACGATACAATATCATATGACATCCTCGAGTCATGAGTGCGGATCTATCATCAATATAAAGCTCGTACGGCAAGTCATCGTACGACATCCCAAATTTGGGTACGGGTCAATGCAACATCCATCTCATCAATTATCTTGTATCCTTATCATCATATCTCATGATCTGGGGTACTGATCTAAGTCTAGTACAACTGATACCATCTATATAAGTATAAGTGCGTGCGTGAAACACACGTCTAAAGGCCCGCTAAAATCTCATATCGTATCCTAAATACGAATCACATCATACCACCGATATCATGGCACTATGCCCAACCTCATCGACTCATCTCCAAATATCATCCGCTATCCTCATCATCCAGGTATAGGTATAACAAGAAAGCATGTGTGTATGTGGGGGTGTAAACCTATTCTAAGGTTCGCAACTAGGAAACTATACTAGTTTACTTCTAAACCCTAATCTCTCCATAATACACCTAATCACATCTAGAAAATCCAAAACACACTTAACGCTATCATACATCTATATATATAGTATATATATAGTATACTAAGTATCAAACTGCGGGGGTGCTATACGCCATCCACCCGACTTCCCCCGTAGATATAATCTACTCACCTTGCGTCTTGCTTGCCGATGTCGATATCGCTATCATCTTCTTCATTATCTCGATTCATCGTGGGGGTACCTACATGTTATACGTATCTCATCACATTAAAACCAAATCGAAACCAAAACGACACACGAAAACTAAAACGACACGCTTAAAAGCCTATAAGTTAGAACATATAGTTTGCATCTCGCAAATCAACCCAATAACACTCGGGATAGACGTACAAACGCCAAGTGACCGAGAACAAACATAAATACCAAAACTTGAATTCAAAAACAGCGGAAAACATAAGGCAGAAACGTTGAAAACATGCTCCAGATTTTGTCTCAGGTGAAACCAAGGTTCCAAAACAACACTAGGGTGATATATAGGGTACATATGACCTACTGAAGCAACCTGGACCCACCCCATTACCAAGTGGCCGAGGCCTCCCCCCTAAATTCCGGCCAGGCCGGCCCTGGGTGCTCCTCTGTGGTTCGTCTTTCTACAGGGTGTTCCTAGGGTCTCAAATTGGTCTCTGGACTTGTTTATTTTTCCAGTAAAATCCGAGTTCATTCCAGATTTCCCTGCACCCTCAAAGTCATCAAAAACCGACAAGAAAGTTCCGTAATTCCGTATTTTTGGGTTTCAGGTTATGTATATGTGTTTGGTCTGGGTTTAAAACATTGCAGGGGGTTTAAGGTCACCAAACACACTCAAGTTCACCACACTACTCAATTTAAACCCTAACCCTCTTTAGTAATGTCCAAAGTGCACTAAACTACCCGACATCGATTTCAAACTTGAAATGAGGCTTATGCACAAAAAATACTACACTAATTGTGAAGGAATTACCTCATTAGAACTCATGAATTTTCAACAACGCCAAAATGAATACTTTCTTGGTCCAAAGGGTTGCTTGAGGGCTTGTGCACATTTTTTGTGAAATGGGTGTGAGGTTTTGGAGGGTTTTTCATGGAGATTTGTGGCTTGAAGATGGAGGAGGAGGGGGAGGCAGCAGCAGCAGCAGCAACAAGATGAGGGGAGAGGGAATGAGTGAAGGAAAATGATGGGGGATAGCTCAAGACAAGGTTGACCCCTCACACTCTCTTTCTCTCTCTCACCCATACCTCACACTATTCCATTCTTTATTCAATTTCATTTCTTTTCTAATCCATTTTCCTTCTCTCCTCAATAGAAAACCCAAAATAAAAGCCATGCAAAAATGTAACAAGTGTAAAAATGATACGGTGCAACGTTTTGCACAAAATACGCTTAAAGCGCGATTAGCGATTTTTAATCGCGATTAGCACTAAATTAGTGTCAAATTAATCGTAAAAACTTAAAATTTGCATAATTCACATAAAACACCGTCTTTCTACTAATTTCTATAATTTTCCAAATTTTCCCCAATTTATCGGTATTTAATTATACCGAAATATTAAAATATTCATTTAAAATTAATATTAAATTATAAAAATTCCCAAAAATAATATTTTATGTTTTTGAAATGTTACATTAGTCTCAGTTGTTCGGTTGCCACGGGATTTTGATGGATGACGTTTCACTCCGTTGACATCAGAGATGTGATACACATGCATAGGCATTAAATATAGGTATATCTTTCAGAATGAGTCGTGATGAGTATACTACTGTTCCGGAACTAGAAACGGATTTAGTAAAGGGTGATAACTTCCGGGGAGTTCGGCAGAAACAAGAATTGGGAGAGACCCGGATAAGAATCTTTCTGGAATACTACACGAGAAGACTTGGACCCAGGATCAGTCGTATCACGCACACCCAGTAGGCTAGACTTCGGCATCAACGACGAGACATGTTATGAGTGACAATGATAGTTGGTCAGAGATCTTTAGAGGATGTGCCAGAGCGGAACTGTTTCCGTCGTCATTTCCATATTGTGTCGTTGAGCCGAGGAGTTATGTAACTGGCAATCTGCAGTGAGAGACGAGAGCCTAAGGGAACAAGGCACCAGACCATGAAAAGGAGGCAAGTAGATACCTTGCTCTACTATCTTTGGATGCACTGACACCTTCTCGACTTTGAAAGAAGGACATATCGACGACAGTGTTTACGATTTGCGATTTGGTGATTCAAATATCACGTGTCCGTTATTTTGGATTTCGGTGTTTTGGGCGATTTATTTGCATGATTGAGTTTTCGTGCACCATAGTTGCACTCGACTTCGATTTGATTTCGTTTGAGATGTTTGATTTTGATTTCATGTCTATGGTATGTATGTGATTTGACTTGTCCTTTCGGTGTAGTTTTCATGCACTTTTAGTACATTGACTCGATTTTGTGCACGCTGATGCACGTGGTTGTGAGATTATATACTACGGTATACCTGATTTAGATTAATGTATCTTGTATACCGTCGATTTCGATTGTGATATTCGATAATTTTTTTCATGCACCTTGTGCACTTGATTTGGATTCTTGCGCATACTTAGCGCGCTTGATGCGATTTTGTTGCACACCAGATGCACTAGATCAGGATTTTTCGTGCATATCAGATGCACCTGATATTGTTGTCAGGCACACCAGTTGCCCTTCACAGGTGTTTTCATGCACACCCGTTGAACTTAGATTTTGTTTCTGTGTACATGTATGGCACATTCATTGATTTCGATTTCTGTGCGCACCAGATGCACGTGACATTATTACATATACTATTGAGTATGATTTCCTTTGAGCAGTACGTTTTTAGGATATTTACTATGTGGGTTAGTAACCGAGCAGGACTGTTCTGAGAATAGTACCTAGGTTTTCTTGCATTCATCAATACTTATCGAAGGGATTTCCAAAGAAGAGCTACAGTCTCAATATTTTTTCCTATGTGTTCGAGATGACACGAAACCTTTTACAAAGGAAACCTTTCTAAATTATTTTCAAAATGGCGGGACGTGTATGTTAAACAAAGAATATATATATATATAGTTATCTTTCTTACAACGAATGTCCGCTACTTGTGCCGTGATACGCGCATCGCACAGCGACTTGAAAAGGGTTTGGCATGCAATTCTTTTCAGATGTTTTGACGATTTTACAACGATGCGTACTATGTACATGTTATAATTTTTATGTATATCATGTTGGTTTTCATATTGGAGTTTGACATTGGTCTCTCCACCATGACTCCTATGATTGCGTGATGCTTGAAAGAGTTTTGATTTTGAGATATATACTCGTTTTTCATGCACGTGCATTGCGCTAAGATGTGTTTTAAGTATTTAAGATTTCAGAGCCCCACCGATTTGAGTGTTTTGCTGAAATGTTTTAGTATTTGGGGGAGTTTTAATTTAAATTCGGGGACCGAATTTCATTAAAGGGGGAAGACTGTAACATTTTGAAAATCGTTTAGGTGAAATTTCTGATTATCGATAAAATAACTGGTGTTTTCCGTAAAATCCAAGATATAGTTACTTTTCAATATAGACGTAATTATACCTATTCTAGCTATAAAATTGCTAGTATTTGGTATTCAATTGGTCACTTGTAAATTTCTAGTTTACTTAAATATTTTCCTTAATTAATTATTTTTTTATGTTATTTTAAGCATTCACTAATATATTTAATTAGTGATAATTCCAAGTTAGAATAGGTTAATACAAGTTTTGTGCATCATGACACATTAAACCAAAATGTAACATGTTGTTTTTGAAATGAAAAGAAATTGTCAAGTTGGTTTTAGAAAATATAAAGGAAAAAGGCTTAAATTGTGAAAATAAGTTATTTAGAAATGAGGTGTGGACTTGTGACTTGAGGAATGTGTATTTTCTTGACTTGGGAAATGCAACACACACCCATCCCCCCTTCCCTTGCTTGGCCGAGCCATGGGCTCCCCCACTCATTCCTCACACTTCAAGTTAATTAGAATTAAGAAAAGAAAAGAAAACAAGTATGAAAGAGGTATGGGCTTTGTTGACTTGGGGTTTTCTTGACTTGGTCACTCATTCAACACCTCACTCTCTCTCCTCATCTCCAACTTGGCCAAGCTTTCCCTCCCTGCTGCAGCAGCAGCCCTCTCAATTTCCCTACCCAGTTCACCTCCAAAATCTCAAAGAAATTCATCAAAAATCCAAACAAAAATCTCACAAACTCCAAATCCAATCTTTACCCATTTTACTTGGCTACTCTTGCATAGATCTTGGTGAAAAGAAGTAAGTTTGGGATGCTAGATTTCAAGTGAGATCTATAAAATTTGTGGAGGTATAATCTTAACCCTATAGTTAAATTGTCGGTTATTGCTTTAATCTAGCTTAATTGGGTATTTAATTAGGCTTTTAATTTCAAGATAAAATTTTAAAGAGAAGGTTTTGAATCAAGTTAGAGTTTTTATCATGTGATTAAGGTTGCAATGTGTAGCTTAACACTTTAAGACATGCAAATTCTAAGCTGGTTGTTAAATTGTAAAGTGTTACATTAAATTTGTCCAAATTTTAAAGTCATGCAAACTAGATTTTTTGGGTCAATGTAAGGAGATGAGATTAAACTTTTGTAAACATTAGTGTGGCCTAATTAACATATTTAGTGAGTATTATGGCCACTCGAATTGTTAAAACATCAAGTTTTGTACTAAATCGGATAATGGATGCTTACTAGTTTTTTTTTTGAATAAATCGATTATATATATAATATGTGTATTGTGAGACGTGAAATATTAGCAAGAAAGGCTTTAGGAGACCATTGGTTATTTTAAGCGTAATACGGAGGAAAAGTGTTGTTAGTTTAGTTTCTTAGTTGCGAAACCCTAGAGTTAAGGTACACACACACACACGCACACACGTGATATGTTTGGGTGTATATGTTTATATGTATATATATGTGTGTGTGTGTGTGTGTGTGGATGCGTTGGTGCATACACACACACACATACGTATACACGGATGATAAGGAT
The DNA here is from genome assembly GCA_030015575.1 of Agapanthus africanus. Classification (NCBI taxonomy): domain Eukaryota; kingdom Viridiplantae; phylum Streptophyta; class Magnoliopsida; order Asparagales; family Amaryllidaceae; genus Agapanthus; species Agapanthus africanus. The sequence continues at coordinate 511,821,911 of JASDDO010000024.1, read as the reverse complement.
AGTATATGATACTTGGATGTGAGTCAATATGATCGGGCATGCTGCCGTGAGGTTGTGATATGTGATTGGGTCGTGATATGATATACGACATGATATTAGTGGATCGATGGGCGATATGATCTTATTCACACGTGGATATATGTTTAGTGGTATCGGTATGTACTAGACTATAGAATGGTATCCCTGATTCAGGATATTATGATAATGATACCATAGGAATAATGAGCTATATGTGATAATTGACCCGTACCCCGATTTTCGGGATACCGTACGATGGATTTTACCGTACGAGATATAAATATGATGATTGATCTGCACTCTTGATTCGAGGAAATCGTATTATATATTTCACCGTATGTGAAGCTATTGAGGCGGGATCGTCGACTATTATATATGTCGACTCGGACATAGGCGCTTTTTCTTACCCTTTCGACTATTTCCTTAGTTAGTCTGTTAGCTGGTTAGGAAGAAGTTAGACCAGGCTCGAGTCATACTTATTTTAAAACTAACGAATCGTGCGTATTTTCAAAAGACAGCTCAAGGGATATTACGGATTTTTCAAAGGATGTACCTTTTCTTAAAAACACTATAGCCCCTATTATCTAAAAACTACGATTCATGCTATTTCAAATGCCAAAACCGTATGACTCGTATATATAGAAATATATATTCTCCATTGTTGTGTTTATTATGCATTCTCCGTCTTGTTCATATTGTTCTCATCGCATTGCATGCTTATAAATTTGTTTCGTTAGTTATTATGAAACCCCTGATATCAGGACACTAGCACCATTACCGATGATACGTATGCTCCACGTACACTTGCTTACCGGCTCACACACAACATCATCGGTAATTTTCATGTTACGTACACATTAGAAAACATTACTTCGTAAGTATAAATGGCTAGCTGGTAGTTGCAAAAAAGTACTAGTACGATTGCTTTCATATGCTAGTTTAGTTATTGCAATCCTTACTTCATACCCGGTGCATTCATATATTCATTCGGTTACGTATCATTCTGGGGCTTTATGCCGATTTTCACTGTTCACTGACTCGTGATTTTGAGATTTCGGATCTTTCATGATATTTCTGGATTTGGGAAACCGCATGTGAATGTTTATAAACTTATGATTATTTAAAAAGAGAAAGATGCAGTTTTTCCTTGATATGGTGAGTAGCGTCCACCATGATGTTTTTCTCGGTTCTGAGTTGGTTTTTGAGGCCGGATTCGAGGAGGAGTACGAACTGTTTGCGGGTACATGGTGGACCTGGTGAGGTACCCCGGGACGAGAGTGATTTCATGGAGGATGTTGAGCCTGGCAGGGGAGCATTACCTACCGGTGATTGTATGGAAACTCGACGGATATCCAGAGGATACCGTTCGGAGTTATGAGAGAGATGGATGTATGGGCCGATCCGGATCATGCAAAGCCCATGGGCCGATCCTGTTCATGCGAAGCCCAAGATTTGAGTATTATGTGTCGCTGTTGATTTAGGGTATCCGCCCATGGAAGTTTGACTGGTCAACCGCAGAAAGTGGTTGGACACGAATTTCATGATGTTTTGAGTGTCGATGCTGAGCACTCGGGTTTTATCATGATTTGTGTGTCGTTGTTGGACACACGTTGGATGGTATATTATTAAATGTCACGCATCGATATTATTATTATTATTATTATTATTGGCACAGTCACGAGTACTTTGATATCACACTTATGATATACTGTTACCCTTGTAGTAGTATTGTGTATTTATTTGTACGACTTAGGAGAGTCATACATGCGATTTCTGCTCGGTGATGTCTTCTACTCATGAGTTGGCAACTCACCCCCGTTATGCCACAGTTTCTTGCAGGTTTGGCCATACAGGTTTCGTTGCGGCTTGCTGGCACACTACTTCTTTCTGGGTGATTGCTTTGGTAGGTGGGTTCACTCGCATCGTAACCACCATTGTACTTTATTGATATTCAGTTGTATCTAGTAACTCTATCAACCAGACTTGTATATTTTGATAGACTTAGAAAACCAGTTGTGTATTATTTTGACCTTAGAGTCGCGAGCTTGTATTATTGGGGTTCTTTCTCTGGTTTTCATGAGGATATTGATTTATTCTGATTTTTGATCCTCGCCCTTCGGCGTTGTATAATATATTGTTTGTGTGGTTGCTTCTGCCAATTGGCGAAGAGCTAGCTCCCGCTTGGAGATGCCTTTATTCATCATTACATGTATTTCATGTGTTGTACCCGTTTGGGGCCAGTATTTACAAAGGAGACTGTGCCGAAATTTTTGGGAAAATATGAGGTTGCTTTTAAATGTTTAATGCCACTTATTCTGTTAAAATCACTTGCTTTAAACAAGTTTTCCTTCACTTCTTCTTTTAAATGGTTTAGATTTCTGGGGTTTGGCTTGCTTGAATTAGATGGGGTCCTATAGACTTCACATGATTCAAGTGCCAGTCACGTGCTATTTCGGGTCGAGACAACAGCTGTCCGATTAAATATGTGTACAGGCTACCCAGACTTTAATCGGACGGTTGATAATTCTAGCGGCTTAGAACTAAGCCGGATTATTAAATCAGGCTTTGATTTAATAATTTATATATGTATGTATATATATATATATGTATGTATTCTAGTATTATTGTTCGCTATTTGTTTTCTCTCTTGGCTATTCGTATTTTTGTACGAGTATGCGTATATGTATTTCGATACGTGTACCAGGTAGTATTCCATATTTATACGGAATTGTTACTAGAAGATTGGATAGCTCATTTGTATGATTTCCTTTTTTAGAAAATCATTTGTTTTTGCAAATGAGGTGGAGGGGGTGACATGGCATGAACATTGTTTAGCATGTTGAGAGGTATGGCATGGACTTGTTTGTTGTAAAAAGAAATGGAGATATTTTTTTGTGCATGATTGAGAGAGATGGAGAGAGTGGCCACCATTCTTTATTTGCCTTGCTCATTTCTTTTCTTCACTTGATTGATCACTTGCATTATTTCTCATTCTCACAATCACTTGGAGACTTAGCCATTTTCTTTAGTTGCTCATGCCACATGTTTCCTCACCTCATCTTGATCTTCATTGGTTGCTCATGGAGCATTTGTGATGAGAGAAAAATTATAGTGACACATTCCTACACTTCCACTCTCTATTGCTAGCAACCTTGGAGCGTCGGTTTCCTCGCTTGGCGAGGCTGGAGCTTGCACCGTTTCCTTCAGGTGGATCATCGTAGATGGAGGAAGACCGGCAACCAAATTCGATCAAGGAGCTTCTAGGAGCTTGGGATGAAGGTTGAAGACCGAAGGATACGGATCAACTCGGTATAACCATTCCTAACTCTTTATATTACTTGCTAGTATAGGGTTTAGGGTAGATCCGGTCATCGGGTAATAGTAGCGTCAGTTTTGAAAAATTGTGTTCCGCATTTGGCCACGGTTTGATGGCCGCGGCACTGCCGTAACCCAACAGGTTTCACAACTCATGTGAGGGATTGAGCTTGTAGGAGGAAGTGAGGAAAAGGGAGAGAGCTAGAGAGAAACTCATCACATGAGCTCAACTCAAGAAAATGGCTAAGTATGGAATGAATTCAAGAATGGATCTCTCTTGACCTCACTTATTCAAGCATGGAATTATTTGCAATAATAAATTGCAACCATGCTTGAATAGTGAGTCAAGACTAATAAACAAAAGATAAAACCCATGCTTTCTCATCCCTCCAAAGTCTCCCCATTTATCATCACTTTTTCTATCTTCTAAAAATAGAAAATTCATGCCATGCTTCATATCATATATATATATATATATATATATATGTATTATGAAGAATAATTGACTAGCTATAATATTAGTTAATATATAATTATATCAAATATAAATACATATCATATTATTAAATCAAAACTTGATTCAATAATCCGGTTATATCACATATAACCGACTAATATCGTTTATTTGTATATCACATTATCAAATCAACACTTGATTCAATAATCTGGTTACATCACATATAACTTAACTGATAACAAATAGCCGCCAGATTACAATACGGTATCTCATACTCGTATTTAATCAGGCCCCCACACATATCAGCATATGTTCACTACTTTGTTTCTTTTGAACCAGGAAACTTCTATGTGGGACTCTAAAGACTCGTCAATACGCCAGCAGTAGGTGATGATCACATCAGTCCCCAACAAGCCGTCGCGGGACTAGCTGGATGTAATGGCTACCTAGGTATTGAGCAAATAAAAGATTAACATGCAAGCTTGTCCCAACTCCCATGAAGCCTATAGGTAACACTTACCGTACAGTCCGGTCTCTTCGTCTGATATGTCGCATATCGAGTTTGGGGGTGGAATTGTCAGACCCCAATAACTTGATAAGTCATGCCGATGTAAGGCCTATAATGGTACGAGAAACTACTGATAACACTTACCAGTAAATCTCATCAACAGCCCTAGCAAGGGACTTCCTGTTATAGCCAATCGAGCATAGCACAACATCAACTCCCTATACTGGGAGAGACGAAACCCCTCCTATCGCCCATTGCCTCCATGTGATTCGGGGCTGTACCCAAAATCCACCTGTTTGCACGACTCCTTTGAGCCGTGGTAAGGAGGAAATCAAAGCATAGTGGGAACCACACAATACTCTATGACGATCTCGGGTCTAGAAACTAACCTGTACAAGTGTCACCAGAGAACTGCTATCTGACGATAGGTATAGTACCATCTAGGAGTTCTCGGCGAGTCCTGTTCAGTGTACCCATTCTCTAATAAGCAGATGTGTACAATCTTTAATGTCAAACACCAATGGATATGGGATTAACCATCGCCCCATACAAGGTCAAGAAACGTACACACTAGTCTACCCTGGAATATCGATGCCCTATCTTGATATTCCTTCGACTAGGAACAATTGAAGGATGTGCTTGTGAACTACCCAGGTCCCAGTAGTATGATCCGCATCATAGTCCAGGTAGTCAAGCAAACATCCTAAGGGCTTTATCAGCATGTATATGAGAGATGGTATAATAATACCAGTGAACATGTTAAGATAAAGACAACCAGATAGCATACTATCATATCGAGAAAGAAAGTCCTCCATATATATGTCCAAGCATCCACTATATCAAACAATAATGGCCTCTAGGTCATACATATCACTAACAATAATCTCTTTTCCCTGGAGGCGTAGCCCCGCAAATACTGTTCTAGACACCTACTTGGTTTATAGCATTGATTGTTTAGTGAAAAAATCTCCCGAGGAGTAGCGGATACTCACAGTAGGATCGGGATCCAAATATCATCGTGTGACAACCTTGAAGGAATCCTACCAAAATCATTACACTCCAAATGGTATGCAACACTAGCAAGTTTCAATTTCCTTAGAAACTCCCGATGTGGATTTTTTCCCCAAGCTTTTATGACCTTGACGAAGGCTAGTATATCATAAGTCGCAAGTCAAGTTCTACCCGTCATTGTCCAGGTTAATTTGAATCTACCCGTACATACCCTTGATGAAGGACAAAATAGTAGTACAACTGTCCCAAACCAACGCATTTATCTATGCTACGGATGAATACCCAGCAGCTACCAATCAATATGCCTTGTCGAAGGTCAAAATACATAGCTTGAATACTGCTGAATACCCATATGAAATGATGGAGGGCTACGAGTGGTTTTGGCTAAACCTTGAACGTAATGAAATTGATATAATCGAAGGAACCATGATAGCTTTTAAAACAGTGGTTTAAGCTCCGCTTTTAAAAGTTGCTTTTTGAAAAAACCGAGTGGTTTTTGAAACTGTTCCAATGATTCAGTTTTGGTTTGTTTGCTTTGCATTAATCAATTAATGCAGTCCCATCATTTACACTTATCATTGCAGAAAAAAATGAAAATTCAACATACGCTTATGCCATCCGCATTCACCATGGGGTCCCGTCATATACCATTAGGTTACTTAACTAACGGCAGAGCGGGGGCTGAACTAGCGCGGGTGAAAAACATAAGCAACGTCTATTATATAGCATATATATAAATATCCATTCATCTCACACAATAATATGCATTCTAGATCACAGATGAACATATTGGATATACTAGGAATTCCGTGTTTCGTTTAAGCCCATAACGAAAGACGGATTCCATGGTCGTGATGAATAGCTAAACCTCACCATAGACCCCTACGGGTGCGGCAAACTACCCTCCAAATTCCCGAAGTGAAGCAGCCTCCCTCAGTAAAATGAGTAGGCCACTCGGCACTTCAAGAACCCGGTAGTTTCCACATTGGATCTATCCTAGGAGCAAAAATAATAAATGAAATAATACAACGGTGGCTACAACCTCAACCCGGATGTGCCCCGCAAAAAAATATTACCCCACTTTACAAATTTACATCGAATGAAAGAAAGAAAACTCTCTTCTCACATACCCCGGCTATTCATCCACGACGATCCAATATTCCATATACACAAACCAACATCACAGATATGTGCAATGTATAATTTTAGAAAATATAAAATATTATTCTTAGAAATTTAATATTAAAATAATATATTTCGCGAAAACTATTCGATTTGTGAATATGGATTTTTTGTAAAATGGTATGAGTATATACTAATATTTGGAAATTTATCGATGATTAAAATGATTTATTTATTTTAATGATATTTATCGGATTTTTGGCCAAACCCGTATTTTTTTTAACATTTTTCCGTGACTTGTGCACCATGTTGTAGGGATTCTCTAGCACCCTCCTAGGTTATGGGTTGCATCACGCATGCTATAACAAAAATTTAAGGGGCTGCTAAACAATTCCATCCATGAATCGAACTAGAAAAATATAGTAACAACATGCTAGTATCATATACTACAAGTGTCTAACACTAGGTGGGGAGAAATACAACTTTTGTAGACCTCCTCCTTGACTCCTTGGATCGAGTGGGGTTTGAACCGATTGGCTTGTATCCTTCCGCATCCACGATGATTCACGACGAAGTCCCTTCGCACCAAGCTCCAAGATTCACTTGATCAAGGATGAAGATGAAGCAAACACTCCACACTAGTGGGCTAAACTAAAGTAGAATGGTGATGTGGGTTTGGATCTCACTAAAAAACCTTTTCTTTTTAATTTCTTCTCTTTCTTTTAAACCCTAGAGAGCTTTGAGGAGAGGGAGGAAGAAGGAGATGGCTTAAGCTTGACTCAAGAGAATAATATGAATAACTCTAACTAAACTTAAGAGAGTAAGTGAGAGTCATGCCATGCTAAACTATGGTTACAAAATATCTAGATATTTTGTAATTTGAGGTTAAGAAAAACCATGGGCTACAAAACCATGGGCAATGAAACCATTGACTTTTTTCAACTCAAGAGAGTTGAATAGTCAACCATGATTTTAATCCCATTTTGCTTTTCTCAAATAATCAAAATATCTAAATATGTTACCATGTGAGTCTTGCATTGCCACCACCAATGTATCATCAACCATGACATATGTATGCTTGCATGTGTACATGCGTATCAACATATACATGCAATCATGCATGCAACATAAAGAAATAGGTTTTAATAAATAAGCTAATGGACTTAATATTAAGTCAACACTTAATTTAATAACCCGGTCATATCTCATACGACCCGTCCAATAGTAAACGCCCGATTGAAATACGGTATCTAATACACGCATTTAATCGAGCTCCCACGCATATCACATATGCACCCAACATCTTTTCGCCTGAGCTAGGAGTCCCCTTTGTGGGACTCTAAGACTCGTCAATACGCTAGCAGTAGGCAATGATCACATCACATGCCCATAAGCCTTCAGTGGCACAAGATGTACATAACGGCTCCCAAGTATTGAGCGATCAAAAGAAACACAAGTAAACCTGCTAAAATTCCCATCGAGCCAACTGGTAACACTTACCGTACAGTCCGGTCTCTTCATCAATAGTGCTGCATATCAAGTCTAAGGGTGGCATCGTCGACCCCATTAACCCAATAAGTTATGCCTGTATATGGCTAATAACACATCGAGAAACTATTGATAACACTTATCAGTAAATTTCAGCAGCCCTGGCCAGGGACTTCCTGTTATAGTCAATCGTACATAGCGCAACATCAACCCCCAATACCGGGAGAGACGAAACCCCTCCTATCGCTCCTTGACTCCATATGCCTCGGGACTGTACCCAAAATCCACCTGTTTGCACGACTCGGTAGAGCCGTGGTAGGGTGGAGATCAAAGTACAGTGGGAGGACACACAAGACTCTATGACGATCTCGGGTCTACAGAATAACCTGTACCAGTGACAACTGAGAACTGCTATCCAACGATAGATATAATACCACATAGGAGTTCTCGGCAAGTCCGTTCAGTATACCCAGTCTCACTGAGCACCCGTATACGATCTTTGGTGTCACCATACCAATGGATATGAGATCATCCATCGCCATCATATGGGACAAGTAACGTATACGCTAGTCTACTCTGGTGATATCGATACCCCGTCTCGATACACCCACGACTAGGAACATTTTAAGAATATGCTTATATGAACTACACATGTCCCACTAGTATGATCCGCATCATAATCTCAGTAGTCAAGCATATCCTATGGGCTATATCAACATGTACCAAATGAATGAAAGCATGATCAAATGAACATGTCAAGATAAAAGTGCAACCAGATAGCATACTATCATGTCGAGCAAGAATGTCCCCTGTATAGATACACATATACCGGTACATACACTATCATATAATGGCCTCTAGGGCATACATATATCCAACACATGTCATGTGCATATTGTGCATGTATTTCATTTCATTGTGTTTGTATTTGTGAGTTGTGAGAAAGAGAATGAGTTAAGAAACGAAAAGAAAAGCAAAGAGAGAAAAAGAGTTAAGAGTGTGAAAGGAATAGAATTTGATGCCTTGAGATTTTTGTGTATAAAACAAAAGAGATATTTTCTTTGGAGAGTGAGGTTAAAAGAGAGGAGAGTGAGACTTGGCTGCCCTCTTTCATCTCCCCCTATTGTTTTCCCCATATTTTCTTCATCTCCTTCATTCCCACTACCTCCATGCATCACCTCCAATCCATCCTTAAAACCTCATGCCCCTTTCATTAAAAACATGCACAAAGCTATCCTAAACACATATAACCTTTCAAGTTTGAATTTTGAAGACTTTGAGCAACTCTAGAATTTTCCTAGGTGGCCAAACAAGGTAATCACTTCACTTTTAGATTAGTATTTGTGTTATATCGTATTTTAGTTTAGAATTTGAGTTAATTAGGATATATGATCTTAGAAAATTACAAGTTGATGTTAAGTGGCCAATTGAGGTGTATGGAGTGTTTACAAGACCTTATAGAGTGTTTTATTGGCCAAGACCCGAGAATAGAAACCAAAACACGAACTTTGAAATCAGCCGATATCGTATTTTGTGGATTTTGTGATAGGATTCTGAGATCTGCTCTAACCCGGAGGACTTGAGAATTATTTAGCAAACACAGAGAGATGAGCAGGCAACCTAGAAGCACCCCTTGAAACACGAGCCCATTCCCTTCACTTTTGGCCGCAAATTAATTCAATGTGGCCGCAAATTGCGGCCACATCAGAGTGGAACCTGGTGATTTTTGTTATGTAGCTTCCTTATCCTATATCTAGAGCAACCCTATATGCAAAATTCGCTAATTTTACCTGAGTTAAAATCTAGGAGTGATTTCTCTTATTGCTGAATTTCATTTTCCGATTCTGAAAACTTGGATTTTATATTTGATTTGGATTCTGTCGTTCGTCGTTTGAACGTCAACGACGAGGGTTATTTGGTTGTGTTTTCATGCGTAGGCTATAGGTTCTAACCTATAAGCGAACCGTGTGCCGTATCGATTTTAGGATTGGTTTTAATAGAATTGCGATTGTGTATTAATTGTAGGTACCTTCGTGTGGACTTCCGAGACGACGAAGCACATCGTCTTCGGCTAAGCGAGGAGAATTGTTGGTGAGTAGATTTATGTCTACGGGGGAAGTCGGGTGGATGGCATATAACTCCCCCACAATTATAAATGGAATTCGATATACATATTATGTTTAAAGAAAACCTATGTAGAATTCATGGATATGAAAGCTATGGATGATTTGGATAAATATATGATGATTGATATGAGAAAGTGAATCATTATAGGTACGAATTGAAAGATGACAAGTATGAGTTGATAGTGGCTTGATATGAGATCGAGATCGATAAGACTTAAGATTTATAAGATACGGCGTTTATTTATGAGTATAATGAGTAATATGTCGTACGAGACTTTAGATCCGTACCCTCATTATTGTATAGGTCGATAGATTCCCTATTCTGTTTGATGACCCCGTACGATGGATTACCGTATGTGATGAGATGTACCGGATGATTGATCCGCGCTAGTGATTTGAGGATGATGATCGATGATTATTGTCATATCGTATGTTATGAGGCGGATCGCCGATATAAAGATTGCCACCTGAACCATACCTATTTTCTAAGAGACGATGTGTATCATTTAAAAGTGACCGTATGATTCTTGTGTAGATAGATACACCCAATTATTATTCATGTTGTGTAGGATATTACCCCTCGTGATGTACATACTATGTGTCGGTATTTAATGCTATATGATATAAATTGCTAGTACACCTGCACCATTACCGTTGATGCGCATGTTACACATACACAGATTTGCCGGCTCATACACATTCTTCATCGGTAATTGACATGCCACTTATATAGTAGAATTTCCATGTCGCTTATACAGTAGAATTACCATGTCATTTATACAGTAGAATTGTCAGGCCATTGACATAGGAGAACTGCCCTATCATGATATTAATCTTAAAAGTAAAAGTATATTCATTGTTCAGTACTATCACTTGACATGCTTGCATGACATACCGATATACTCATATTACTACTCTATGTTGCATACATCATACTTTATGGTTATATGCTTGCATGATATACTCGATATGCTCATATTACTACTCTATGTTGCATACATCGTACTTTACGGTTATTTGCTTGAGATGATGTTTTCATGATATCTCTAGATTTGAGAACCATGGTTATATTTCAAAGGAAATTGCGTATTGTTTTTAAAAACACGGTTTCTCTTGATATGATAATTCGAGACGTCCACTATGAGTTTTCTCAGTTCTGAGCTTGTTTTCGAGACCCGATTCGAGGAGTTGGCAGATGCCGTTTGCGGGTACATGGTGGACCCGGTATGGTACCCCGGGGCAAGAAATGGTATTTGTGGTGTAGACGATGAGCCTGGCAGGGGGACTACTACCTACCGGTGATTGTATAGAGCTCGGCGGATATCCTGAGGATACTGTTTTGGAGCTATGATATGAGATGGATATGAGGACCGATCTGAGGATTCGGCGCCTGAGATATGAGGATTTACGTGTCGATGCTGGACATGGGTTTCATGATTTTTCGAGTGTCGGTGTTGGACACTCAGGTTCCAAGATTTTGATGTGTCATTGATGGACACACGTAGTTTATATCCTCATATATATATATATATATATATATATATATATATATACATACATACATACATACATACATGGTTATGTTTTCATTATGTTCGAATGTTGGTGTGGGACACTCATGTTCCATGATATTGTTTTGTGTCGTTGATGGACACGTGGATGATATCCACAGGCAAATAGGCATATGATGTCAGATGTTTATTTATATATGCCATTGCATTGATAGATTGTTGACAAATATGCGTACTTGGTCACCCTAGATATCATAGTATTACCTTCAGGATATAGTGTCCTACGAAATTGTTGTTTTATTCAATTTCTACTTGCTGGTGTTTCTACTCAGAGTTGGCAACCACCCCAGTTGTGCCACAGTTCTTGCAGGTTTGACCGCTTGGGATCAGTTGCGGTATTGCTGGCACACAGCTTCTTCCAGGGTGCTTTGCATTGGTAGGTGGGACACATGTTGGATCGTGCCCACTATCATACTATTATTTTTCTTTTGTATCTAGATTAACTCCATCACATCAAATCAGATCAGGACTAGACATTGTAAATTGGTAGACCTAGTCAGACTTGGGTTTTGTGCGAGACTTAGAGCGATGGGTTTCGATAGCTTTTATTAAGTTTTTATGTCTTGCCTCTTTATTTGTTCTTTCTGGGTTGATCTTCGCCGTTGGGCGTCATATATATGTTCTTGCGTGGTTGTGATTCCGCCAGCTGGTGAAGAGCTAGCTCCCGCTTGGGGATGCCTATATATTGTTGTATATAAGTTTTTGGATCAAAATATATAAAGGAGGTGCTGCCCGAAATTTTAAAAGAAAAAACATTATTTATTATACCTTTATTTCAAAACTGCACCCCCACTATTTTCCGCAACAAGGTTTAGATTTTCTGGGATTCGGCTTACTTGATTTATGTCACGCCTTTAGACGTTGCATAATTTAAGTGCCGGTCACGTGCTAAATTACGGGTCGTGACATGCAACCTCTAACTAATCGACGTATAGCAATTAGCGAAAGTTTACGAACACATATATCCAATCACAGAAAACCCGATAGCCAAGAACTTTAGAATTTCGATCGAAACATATTTTCCGTATCTACCCTATGTACAAACCAGTATATAAACAAAACTGGGTAGAAACCAAATATACCAAAAATCACAACACCACAAATAAGGACCACAGAAGAAAACCGAGTCAACTCGGCCTCGACTCGGCAGCGGAACCGCCGCGAAACACACCGTTTCATTGCGCTTCAGCGGTCGTCTTGGCGAGTTACTAGCTCGTTTTTCTTGTGTGTTCTTAGAATTCCCTGTTTATAATTTTAAGTCCTCTGAAATAATTTTTAGACTAGATTTTAAAAACGACAGCAAGCTTGGGTTTTGATGTTATGTTTTCGAGTTTTTCCGACGATTAAAGTTCTAACTACTTGCTAACTAGCTAGTTAAGATTTAGTAGGCTCTGATACCACTGTAAGTCGATATCGTGCACCCCGCGGGTTCTCGGGGAGGCGGAATACGCAAAAAACGATTTTCGCGGGCTTCGCAACATCGACTTTAACTCCAGGATCGATACTAAACCCTAACTAGCTAAACTACTATGAGGTTTAACTACTATGAAGAAATTTATACCTCCTAGTATCAAGTCCTTCGGGTCTTCCTGTTCTCCTCCTCCTCGTCTTAAGCTTCTCGAAGTGTACGGATCACGCTTGCTAGGTCGGCCTCCTCAAGTCAAAGACGATCCACCCGAAAGTCTATAGTTCGAGCTCCAACCTCAATACCAAGGTTACTATGGCACCTAGTTCGCTAAACTAGATGGCCTAGAGGATGTAGAGAGTGATGATGGATTGATTTGTCTCTAAATATCCTAGATTTCTCAACACATGAGACATTTAGGGTTAGAGGAAGAAGAAGGAAGCTTAAGGAAGTGAGAATGTAGTGATGAGCATAATGATTGAAGATGGCTAAGTGTTGTGAATGAATGAAGCATACAATAATTCACAAATGAAAATATCAAGCATGCTTCAATAGTCACTAAAGCATGAGTCACCCCATGAGTCACCAAGTAGCCATGCTTCATTTAATGATAATCCACACCCCATACCTCTACCTCATTAACCATTTAATCTAAATGGATAATACAAGAAATGAGGTGTCTTCTTCTAGAAGCACTCTTGAGTAAATTACAAGAATACCCCTCACCGTATGTACATACCTGTATCTGTATTCCGAAAAATACGAATACAAAGAGACGGAAATAATCCAAGAATATAATACTAAGATCTAGCTTAAACCAAAGCCCACTTGTATTATCCGCCTGAATCATGATCCGTCCATAAGTACACGTATATGATCGAACCCTATCTTTAAACCATACGGCCTCTACATCGTTTCGCTCAAAGCAGGGAAACCCTCTGTGTGGGACTCTAAAGACTCGACAGTATGCTGGCAGTGGGTTTAACCACAAGCACGTCAGCGGTATTAGCAGCACGTAACGTCTACCCAGGTATCTGTCGATAAGAAGGCTGATGAGCAACACATCCAAACTCCTACTGAGCCATCTGTGACAATCTCCGTACAGTCCGGTCTATTCGTCTAAAAGTATCGCATATCGGAACTAGGGACGGTAGCCGTCAAACCCCTAATATCGCAATAAGTCATGTCGGGGTAGAGCCCAAAACACCCTGAGAAACTACTGGAGTACCTACCAGTAAATCTCGCTTACCCTGGCCAGGGACTTTGTGTTATGGCTTTCCGAACACAGCGCGATATCAACCCCCAATACCAGGAGAGACGAATCCTATCTAACCGCTACTGCCTCCAAGTTCATCAGGACTGCACCCAACCACTACCTGTTTGCATCACTCATTAGAGCCATGGTAGGGTAGTGATCTAAGAACAGTGGGAACACATTCAAGGTGAAGTAGCGATGTCAAGTCAACGGACTATGTGTACTCATGTCACCTAGGAACTGCTACCTGACGATAGGTATAGTACCAACCGGCAGTTCCCCATGAGTCATGTTTAGTGTACTCATAACCTAATGAGCACCTGCATACTATCTCTAGTATGACATACTAATTGCTGTGGGACAGACCATCCCCTCTGCTGGGATGAGAAGCGTATACACCAGTCTACTCTGGAGTATCGATGCCCCGCTTCGATAATCCTACGACTAGGGACCTGTATAAGGATGTGCTTATAGACTATCCAGCCCCTACTAGTGTGACTACCATCACAATGCTGGTAGTCAAGCAAAGATCCTAAGGGCTCTACCAATATATATAAGCGATATGCTTAAAGAAACACTTGCACATATTGAGGTAGAATCAAACCAAGTAGCATACTACCATATTGAGCAAGACTGTTAACTTATCTGTGTATATCCCAAGCTTCCAAAATGTAATATACAAACCAATATGATACAATATTGGCCTCTAGGGCATATAACTTAACAATAAGATTCTATTTTCATGAGATTTCTGGAATTGAGAAACCGCAGATATATTTTAAAGTCTTATGATTGTTTTAAAAACGCGGTTTCTCTTGATATGATATTTTGACGTCCGCCATAAGTTTTCTCGGTGCTGAGCTATGATGATTACCCGATTCGAGGAGTGAGGAGTCACCATCTGCGGGTACATAGTGGACCCAGTACGGTACCCCGGGGCAAGAAGATTGTATAGAAAGTCGTTGAGCCCGGCAGGAGAACACTACCTACCGGTGATAGTACTTGACTCGGCGGATATCTGGAGGATACCGACCAGAGTGATATGATACATATGGATATGAGGACCGATCTGATGAGATGGTGCCTGAGATATGAGGATTTACGTGTCGATGTTAGACACGGATTTTGTGATGATTTTGAGTGTTGATGCTGGGCACTCAGATTTTATGATGATTTGATGTATCGTTGATGGACACATGTTGAATGATACACGTATATACATACATATGACACAGATGATTTGGTACCATATATTGATACTGGCATGATATTATTATTATTATTACACTTATGTATACACGATCACCCTATATACCACACGATATGATATTATTATATTACATTATGACCTAGGAGATCGTTATACATTCGATTTCTATCTGCTGATATCTTCTATTCATGAGTTGGCAATTCACCCTATTGTGCCATAGTTTTCTTGCTGGGTCGATCGCTCGGATTCATTAGCGGCTTGCTGGCACATTGCATCTTTCTGGGTGATTAGCATTGGTAGGTGGGTTACAGTATAGAGTGTAACCACCGTTGTATATTCATTATTCATTTGTATCTAGTTAAAAGATCCATCAACTAGATTATATATATTTGGTAGACTTAGAAACCAGATATTTGTATATTCTTTCAGACATAGAGCGAGATGTGTGCATTATCCCTTATTTTGGGTTTGATGATACTTCAGCTTTCTTTACTTTCTTTCCTGTGTTGATCTTCGTCTTAGGCGTCGTATATTCATATTTGCGTAGTTTTTTCCGCCGATTGGCGAAGAGCTAGCTCCCACTTGGGGATGCCATATTACTTGTTGTGTACTGGTTTTGGATTGAAATTTATAAAGGAGGTGCTGCTAAAATTTCAAATGACGAAAACGTTTTCAAATTATAATATATAATTCACTTGCATTTCAAACGAGCTTTACATATACTTTAAAAACAGAACTTGATTTCAATTATACCCCTTTTCAAAACTCCACCTCCGCTACTTTACTTAAAAGGTTTAGATTTTTGGGTTTTCGTCTTACTTGGGTTATGGTGGGGTCCTATAGACTTCACGTGATCCAAGTGCCGGTCACGTGCCATTCCCAGGTCATGACAGTGGGCTAGTGACTCACTAGGGTAAGTCACAAGCCCACACACATCCTTATTTATCATGAAGAAAATGAGAGAGAAAGTGTTGCTACCTCACTACGTACATATATACACACACTTATAAATAAATGCTTATTTATAAACAAGTATACATAAACCCATATAAATACGTATACCATATTTCTACCAAAATATAAATACCGTATTTGTACCGAAAATACAAAATACGCGTATTCAGATTTAGAAAGAAATACATGTATTTGTATCAAAGCACAAATATCCTTATTTTTACAAATACACATATTCGTATAAATACCATATTCGTGTTAAAATACAAATACCCAAAAGAGAACAATATAATACCAGCATCAAAACTGGTTATCTTTCAAACCTGCTAGTATTACTGAACCGTCCGATTAAAGCACGTGTATAAATATACGTGTTCAATCGAACACCCATGCGTAAAACCTTACGCACACTACACCGTTTCACCTGAATCGGAAAACCCTCTGTGTGGGACTCTAAAGACTTGACAATACGCTGGCAGTGGGTTTAACTACAAGCACGTCAGTAATACTAGTTGTACGTGACGGTTACTCAGGTATTTGTCGAAGGTAAGATCAACATGATGACTTGTCCGAGAACCCTACTGAGCCTATAGGTGACTTCTTCATACAGTCAGGTCTGTTCGTCTAAGAGTATCGCATATTGGGCCTAGGGGGTAGTAAACGTCAGACCGCTAATAGCGCGATAAGTCATGTCGGTGTGGAACCCAATACACCCTCAGAAACTACTGATGTACCTACCGGTAAATCTCACTTACCCTGGTTAGGGACTTTGTGTATTGGCCAGCTGTACACAGCGCGATATCAACTCCCTATACCTGGAGAGACAAATCCCTTATAACCCTTACTTCCTCCAAGTGCTTCAGGACTGCACCCAACTTCTACCTATTTGCATGACTCATTTGAGTCGTGGTAGGGTAGTAATCTAAGTACAGTGGGAACACAATCGAGACGAATAGTGACGTCAAGTCAACGGACTAACCTGTACTCATGTCATCGGGGAACTGCTAACTGACGATAGGTATAATACCAATCAGCATTTCCCAGCGAGTCCGTCCAGTGTAACTTATAACCCAATGAGCACCTGTATACTATCTTTGGTACCGTATACCAATGGCTGCGGGACATGCCACCTCCCTTATGGGGATAAGAAGCGTATACACTAGTCTACTCTGGAGTATCAACGCCCAGTCTCGATAATCCTATGACTAGGGACAAGTTTAAGGATGCGCTTATATACTACCTAGCCTCTAGTAGTATGACTTCCATCACAACGCTGGTAGTCAAGCTAACATCCTAAAGGCTTTATCAACATGTATTAGAGATATGTTAAAACAAACATATACACATGTTAAGATAGACTCAAACCAGATAGCATACTATCATGTTGAGCAAGACTGTTATTATATCTGTATATATCCCAAGCTTCCAAAATGTAATATACAATCCAGTACTATACAATAATAGCCTCTAGGGTATATATCACCAACACTCTCTACCACCATAAACCACCACTCAAACCTCTTCAAAACCACACAAAACCTTCACAAAAATTGCTCCTAAGTTCATTATAAGCTCCGTGGTGGGATCAAGTTCTAGTTTTGAGCTCCCTTGGCCATCTTAGAATTTTCTTAGGTTGCTTCTTGAGGTAAAAATTTCCACCTTTAGATTAGTTTTCAAGTATCCTTACTATAACAACTAGTTTAGAGTTAAAATGTGCATGTTTTCTAGACATGGAATTTCTAAAGTGAGACTTAGTGAGTAGAACTTGTAGTAAAGGCTTAGTAGAGGGTTTAGAGAGTGTTTACAACCCTATTAGTGATCAGATCCTTGATGTAATAAAGTTTAGAATTTTCCGATGTCGGTTTTGTGGAGATTTTGGTATTCAAATGGAATCTGGAGCAACTTAGGATATTTTCAAGATAAACAAACAATTACATTGACCTAGTTAGACCACTAGAAGACCACCATATAAGAATGAGACCCAAATTCCAAAATTCAACCGCTGGTGGCGGTTACTGTAGCAGTTTCTGGTGGCCCAAATTTTAAATTGGGTGTCGGGGTTTGGCCTGTAGCTCACACTCTTTATAAATTAGCCACTGTATTGTTAGTTTTGTCCCACTACCTGTGCCAAAATATGGAAGCATTTTGAGTTGGTTTTCGCAATGTTTTCCGATATTTGAAAACTTGATTTTTGATATTCGAATTTTGACTCGGTCATTTGACGTTCGTACGTCGACGTCGGAGGTAGTTTTGTTATTTTAGCACGCATTGACCATAGGTTCTAACCTATGTCCGCTACGCTCGTCGTATCGGTTTTTGATTTGGGTTTTATGTGATACGATATGCTTTGATTTATAGGTACAAGTGTGTGGACTTTCAGGATGACGAAAGAGGGAAAGGCATCTGTCGGAATCGGCTAGGGCGAGGCGTAATTAGGTGAGTAGATGTATATCTACATGGGAAGTCAGGTGGATAGCATATAGCATCCCCACGATCGTAATACTTGGATACTTAATATATAGTTATATATGGATATTATAGATATGTTTACCCAGCTTATTGTGTTTTTAGAATACGATATGCGATATTAGTAGACTTAGTAGAAAGATATCCCCTAGTACTTTTCCTTAACCTATGAACTATATCTACTAATGTAAATACACACACATATATATATGAGGATATTTACGATATGATATGATGAGATGAGGATATTGTAGGGTTCCTAAGCACAACAACAAGGTTTCGGGTTGTATAATCGATGCCAAATTATAATTTTGCTATGCTCAAACAACCATATACATGATCTTTAACTAGAGAATCATACAGAAACATCAAGTAAACAACTTTACTTCTAAGTGATTAAGGATTACAACCTTTGTAGTACTCTCCTTCACTTCATAAGCTCCAAGTAGTGGTCCCTTCGCTGCGATCAACGAGCTCCCGAACTCTTGAGAGACTCCACAAGATGTATGATGCATCCTTGCTTGAAGTCTTCAAAGTCTGTGATGATCTACGTCGAGGAAACACGGACTCAAGCTGCCTCTTCACTAATACAGAATTAGTGAAGCTAGCACACTAATCTATATGGCTAGTATAGAAAAAGATGATGAAATAGGAATATTGCTAACTTTAGAATTGAATTTCTCACTATTTTTCTTCTTTATCTCAAAGTCAAAAGAGCTAAAATGAGATGAGGAAGAAGAAGATGAATGAATGAGATCAAGTGATGAAAATATCTCATGTGGTTCAAATGTAATCATGGGTGAGTGTATCAACCATAAACTAACTCATGTAGAGAGTTAACCATGGTAAGGGTTAATGGTTAGGTCACAAAATATCTTAATTAAAAACAAAGGAGTGGACTTAGTCAATGCTTATCTTCAAGCTTCTCCAAGCTTCTAGCTATGATCAAATCCACTAATTTGTAATTACTTAATGATAAATTAAACCATAACATAAACACTAGCATGGTATGAGTCTCATACATACATGTTGCATGTGTAACCTAGCATGTCATAATTATATATATCACATATATATTATTTGTGAACAAAAGAAAATAATACAATAAACATATATCACATATATGTTAAATGTATCATATATGAGAATAATAAAAACTTAAGTGAGCATATAATATGTATCATTTCATCGAATCAACACTTGATTCGATAACCCGTCTATATCACATATAACCGGCTGATGTCACATATCGCGAGAATAGAATACGGTATCACATACGCGTATCAATCTCAATCCCGCACATATCATATATGTGCTCCTACTCCGTTTCTCCTGAGCCAGGAATCCTCTATGTAGGACTCTAAAGACTCGTCAATACGCCGACAGTAGGTGATGATCATATCAAACACCAACAAGCCGCAAGCGGTCAGCTAAACGTAACGGACACCCGGGTATTGAGCGATCAGAACATCAACAAGCAAGTCTGCTCTAACTCCTGTAAAACCTGTCAGTAACACTACCGTACAGTCTGGTCTCTTCGTCTGATATGTCACATATCCAGTATAGGACGTCAGACCCCAGTAACCGATAAGTCATGTAGTGAGGTCCATAACGGTTCGAGAAACTACTGATAACACTTACCAGTAAATCTCAGCCACCCTGGCCAGGGATTTCCAGTTATGGCCAATCGAGCACAGCGCAACATAAACCCCCAATACTGGGAGAGAAGAAACCCCTCATATCGCACATTGCCTCTATGTGATTCGGGACTGTACCCTAAAGCCACCGTTTTGCATGTTCTCTTGAACGTGGTAAGGTGGAAATCAAAGCACAGTGGGAACCACACAAGACTCTATGACGATCTCGAGTCTACATACTAACCTGTACCAGTGTCACCAGAGAACTGCTATCTGACGATTGGTATAATACTAACAAGGAGTTCTCGGCGAGTCCGTTCAGTGTACCCAGTCTCTACTGAGCACCCGTATACTATCCTTGATGTCAAACACCAATGGACATGGGATCATCCATCGCCCATCATGTGGGTCAAGATACGTATACGCTAGTCTACTCAGGAGTATCGATGCCCTGTCTCGATACACCCTCGACTAGGAACAATTATAGGATATACTTATGGACTACCCTGGCCCCACTAGTATGATCTTCATCATAGTCCCAGTAGTCAAGTAGTCATCCTAAGGACTTTATCAACATGTGATAACAAGACAGTATTATGATATAAGTCAACATGTTAAGATAAAGAGCAACCAGATAGCATACTATCATGACGAGCAAGAAAGTCCTCTCTATATATGTCCAAGCATCCACTATAATATACATCATATGTACAACAATGGCCTCTAGGGCATACATATAACTAACAATCTCCCACTTGCACTAAGGCCAGCTGTTGTAGTATCTCATACCCAACATCCCGAAGAGTCTCTCAAACTGTATCTGGGAAATGGATCCGCAGTGTTATTCTTCGTGTCTACTCTCCTGACCTCGATCTCTCGGCGATTAACTATCTCCCGGAATAGGTGATACCGCCTCAGAATATTCCTGGATTGCTGATAAGACCTGGGTTCCTTGGCCAAAGCCACTGCTCAATTGTTATCGCAATACAAAGGTATTGGATGCTTGATGGATGGAACCACACCATGTTCGGTAATGAACTTTTTAATCCAGACAACCTCTTTGGCAGTATCGTTGGTAGCGATGTATTCAGCCTCCATCGTCGAGTCTGCCACGGTTTCCTGTTTGGAACTCTTCCAACAAACCGCCCCTCCATTGAGGGTATAGACAAATCCCGAGACCGAGTTAGAGTCGTCCTTATCACTCTTGAAGCTCGAATCGATAAAGGACTCCACTTGGAGTTCTCCGTTACCATACACCAATAACATCTCTTTAGTCCTTCTCAAGTACTTGAGAATGTTCTTCACAACTGTCCAGTGATTCTCTCCAGGATCTGCTTGATACCTACTCACTACGCTTAGTGTGTATGATACATCGGATCTGGTACATAACATCGCGTACATGATAGAGCCTACTGTCGAAGCATAGGGTATCTTTTGCATGCGAGCTCTCTCCAAATCAGTCTTGGGAGACATCTCTTTGGAGAGAGTGAGTACGGAGATCGGGGGTAAATTCCCACTCTTGGATTCTTCCATACTAAACCTCTTTAGTATGGTGTCGATGTACCTGGATTGGGACAATCCCAGTATCCGTTTAGATCTATCTCTATAGATCTTAATTCCCAAGATGTAGAAGGCATCACCTAGATCTTTCATTGAGAATCTTTGTGATAAGAAGAGCTTGACCGAGTGCAGCATAGGAACATCATTTTCAATCAAGACTATGTCATCCACGCAAAATACGAGGAAGACAACCTTACTCTCTGCCACCTTCTTGTATATACAAGGTTCATCTATGTTTTTGACGAAGTCAAACTCTTTGATTACGTCATCAAAACAGATGTTCTAGCTCCGCGATGCTTTCTTTAACCCATAGATGGATTTAAGCAGCTTGCACACCTTCCCGCTGCTCCCACTATCTGCGATGCCCTTTGTTGAGTCATGTACACGCTCTCTTCTAAATCACCATTTATAAAGGCGGTCTTAACATCCATTTGCGAGATTTCGTAGTCATGCTATGCAGCGATGGCAAGTAGGATCCGGATGGATTTAAGCATAGCCACTGGATAAAAGGTTTCGTAATAATCCACATCTTGTCGTTGACGAAAACCTTTTGCAACAAGTCTAGCTTTGAAAGTCTCCACTTTCTTATCTACACAAAGTTTCTTCTTGAAGATCCATTTTGTCCCAACGGGTTTTACCCCTTCAGGAGCAAGATCCAAAGTCTACACTTTGTTAGTGTACATGGATTCCATCTCAGATCGCATAGCATCCAGCCATTTCAAAGAGTCACCACTCGTGATGGCCTGCTTGAAGCTAGCAGGGTCATCATCTTCCATGATGCAATCCTCGCTCCCACCGTCTATGAGAAAACCGTAGTATCTCTCAGATGGGTGAGAAACCCTACTAGATCGGCGGAGTGGCTGAGGTTCGTCGGGTACTACTGAATTCTTTGGTTCTATTACTTGTTCTGTTGCAGTATGTGTAGTTGGAACTTCTTCCAGCTTTACCTCTTTACCACTAATTTCTTTTGCAAGAAATTCCTTTTCTAAAAAGGAGGCATATTGAGAAACAAAATCCATTTGTTCCTCAGTGTGGTAGAAATGATATCCATAAGAACTCTTTGGATATCCCACAAAATTGCAAAGAACAGATCGTGCCTCATGTTTTTCTGGATTTTGTCTTTTGATATAGGCCGGACAACCCCATATCTTAACTTGCTTAAGATATGTCTCTTCCCATTCCATATCTCATATGGAGTGGTATCCACTGATTTGGTTGGAACTCTATTCAGTAGGAATGTTGCTGTTGCAAGCGCATAACCCCAAAAGGAAATAGGTAACTCAGCATTGCTCATCATAAAGCGCACCATATCTAATAGGGTACGGTTCCTCCTTTCCGATACACTATTGTGTTGTGGTGTATATGGAGGAGTAAGCTGAGAGAGAATTCCATTCTCTTTTAGGTAGTCCACGAACTCATTGCTCAAGTATTCACCTCCTCGATCAGATCGAAGGACTTTATTACTTTTTCCCGTCTTGTTCTCAACTTCATGCTTATATTCTCTAAATTTCTCAAAAGCATCAGACTTGTGTTTTATCAGAAACACATGTCCGAATCTTGAGAGATCGTCAGTGAATGTAATGAAGTGCGAGGAACCATTCCTGGCATGTATAGACATCGGATCACATACATCACTATGTATCAATCCCAAGAGTTCAGTAACTCTTTCTCCGTGTCCACTAAACGGAGTCTTGGTCATTTTTCCTTTGAGACATGACTGGCAAGTGTCATAGGATGAAAATTCAAACGAATTCAAATATCCATCCTTATGTAACTTAGCTAGTCGTGTCACATTGATATGACCTAGTCTACAATGCCACAAGAAGGATTCGTTCATTTCTGAACTCTTCCTCTTGTGTGTGTTTGTTATGCTGAGAACTGTACTTTGATTTAGAACATAAATGCCATTGTATAACATGCCTGATCCAATCAACTTTTGATTCAGGAAGATATTCATAATATCATCCTGCAATACAAAATTATATCCTTCTTTACTTAATAAAGAAACTGATATAATGTTGCATATCAGGTTCGGTATATAATAGCATTCGTTTAGAATCAATGTATTACCACGTGGTAATACGAGGTGATATTCCCCGACTGCTTTAGCTGCAACAATTGCACCATTTCCAACCGTTATTTCTTTATCACCTTCTCCCAATTCTCTATCTTTCTTTAGCCCATGTAACAGATTACATATGTGGGATCCTGATCCGGTATCCAATACCCAAGACGTATAGCAAAGAGAGAAACAGTTCTCTGTAATGAACACACCCGAAGAAAATGCATCAACATGTACTTTCTTCAATCGGGTGGCATGTGAATTCTGGCATTCCCCTATTTCCTGTTCAATCTTATAACTCTTATAAGAAAGAACGGAACCAACGTTGCCCAGCCCAGTATAATAAGTAGGTTCGGTCGATACATCAATGTTATTATCTTGATTAAGGCGTGACATGGTCGCTACCTGGAGAGAGAGAGAAGAAAACACTTTAGCGTATGTTCTTGCAAATTAGATTGGTTATTATCTTGACTAATCAGGATGACTCCCACTGTTTTAATCAAATCTTCCTTCAAAAAACCCTAAAAAGGAAAGACTAGCCGGGATTAATTACAGTCTACAACTTTGCTAACCATTCAGCCAGGCCAGTGTCGGTACTTTGAGGGAGGTTTCCCGTGCTTTCGCACGGACCTAATTAAGATAAACCTCGTCTTCCCTTAGGGGTATCCCATTAACACCTTTCTAGACACCTAATGGGTTAGCTAATTATAAAGTGTAAACTCTCTTTGGAGCAACTCTTGCTCACAGCGGGTATCGGGATCCAACTATCTCATAGAAGGTATGCAATCTCATTGCAAGTTTCAACACTTGAAACTCCCGATATTGGTTTTTACCCCTGATAGCTTATGACCTTAACTATGGTCAACAAATTATAAGTACTAGTCAAGTTCTACCCATTATTTCATGATTAATTAGACCCAGCCACATGACCCTTAATTATGGTCAACAAAGTCATATGACTACCCTAATTAATCGTATCATATGCTACATAGGAAGACATCACTTAGCTACGGTACACCGCGCCTTAACTAAGGTCAACAAACGCAGCACTAATACTAAGTACTCTACTTCCTAAAATGAAAGAGGGTTGCGTATGTTTTTTTTAAGAAAACCTTTAACTCTTTGAACTTGATATCGTTGCAGAATCGAGTGATTTTGTAAAGGAGTGTTTTTAGGCTTTTTACTAGTTTTGCTAAAGAGGTCACTCCTGATGAAGGGATCTCGGCTCTTTCTTTATCGAATAAGGTGCAGGATATTTCACAAATACCGCCATGCAAAGCAAAAACTAAAAAAGCAATCAAAAGAAAAAACCGAGTGGGTTGTTGCATCTGCTAGTTTCGCTAAAGAGGTCACT
The DNA here is from genome assembly GCA_030015575.1 of Agapanthus africanus. Lineage (NCBI taxonomy): Eukaryota > Viridiplantae > Streptophyta > Magnoliopsida > Asparagales > Amaryllidaceae > Agapanthus > Agapanthus africanus. The sequence continues at coordinate 511,796,392 of JASDDO010000024.1, read as the reverse complement.
CCCTGTGAACGGATCTTGGCTCTTTCCTTATCGAATAAGGTGCTGGATATTCTATAAGGAATACCGCTATGCAAAGCAAAAACTAGAGCAACCCTTTTGAAAATATGATTCTACAACATCTTTTAGGTTTCTTTTCTTTCATTAATCTCATTAATGAAGTCCCATCATTTAAGCTTCCTAAGCATCACAGAAGAAACGAAAATACAACGTACGCTTATGCCATCCGCATTCGCCATAATGTTCTGTTATGCACCGTTAGGTTACTTAACTAACGGCATACCGGGACGGGACTAGCGCGGGTGCAAAACATAAGCAACATCTATTATATATCTTATATATAATAATAAAACATTAATCTCAGGCAGTAATATGATCTCATCACAGAACATTGCAGTAGAAGTCAACATATGAAATATTGGATAATCTAGGATTTCCGTGTTTTATATCAAGCCTATAAAAAACACGGATTCCACGGTCGCGATGAATAGCCAAACCCACATCTCTAGACCCCTACGAGAGAGGCAAGTAACCCTCCCAATTCTAGGGTTAGGAGACCCTAGAACCCGGTTACTTTTGCTCTCCTCCTTGGGTCTATTCTAATGCGGAAAAATAAATAATATACAACAATGGTGACATCATCCTCAACCCGGAAGTGCCCCAAATAAAAGAATATTACATATAATGAATTTTACATGAATGAAAATAAAAACTCTCATCTCACATAAAACTCCCGTCCATTCAATCACGACGATCCAATATATCATATCACAGCAACACATAACAACACATATCATCAACGTAAGCAAATATGCGTATCCCAATTGTCGTTGATCTATAGCAACGAAACTGGCGATACACCACATATTACACTTACGGTCGCAAAAAAGAAAATGAAAAACTACAACAATTGGAATCGACACTTCCCTTAGATATCATAAACCCGGAATATCATATACTCCGGATTTCATGCCTGCAAATTTTACATTTAGGTCTCATACATGAAAACACTTTTCAAAGGAAGTCGGGTAATTCAAAAAGATTCCAGATTTCACCCGAGACCAAAATGTTAATCTTGCACGCATCAAATCAATTCCACTTATTGTATCACAATCTCATAAAGCTAGGCGAAGTTTAAACAATTCGATCGAATCAACGAATTCCTAAATTTCCCAGAGTGCTCAGCAATTGAGCATTAATAAAGTTAACCAGAGACATACCACAGTTCCTACGGACCTACAGCCGAAGGCCCGACCCAAGCCTCTTAAGTGGCACCGCGTGTAACACTTTGAAAACTCGTTTAGGGTTATTTCGCGTTAGAGAGTATTGATGTGTGTTTTCATGAAAACCCGTAAAATCTTAATTTCCTTTTTATCTAGTCTAATTGAGATGAATTGGGGTTTCATATATTTAAACGGGGATTATTATCTTTAATTAATTTTAATTTAGCTATGTGTTCTTTTAATTAGAATTATTTTCCTTAATTACTTTCCTAAGGATTAGTGTGCTTGCTTGCACACTTAGCATTTTAGTGGCACATACTTATTTTCCTTCTCACCTTTTTCAAATTTTCATTTTCTTTTTCCTTTTAAAACAAAAAGAAATTGATTTTGAGAGAAAAGAGAGGGGTATGATGAGCATTAATAAGGCATGGGGGGCAATTAAAGTGGCTTTTCTCTCTCTCTTTCTTTTCTTTCTCCCTCTCTTTTTCTCTTGCCGAAATCTCTGCAGAGCAGCAGCTCCAGCAGCAACAATACCCCATTTTCATCACCTTGTTCTTGATCTTTCACTTCTCTTTTGATTCTTGTTCAAAACCTACACAAGAACCACTCATTCTTGCACTCAAAACCTTAGAAAAATGGCTTTTGGGGGGAGTTTGGAGGCAAGTCTATACACTTGAGGAAAGAGCTGGAAAATTTTGGTTTTCCTAAGGCTTTTGGGAGGTACTAAACTCACACTTAACACCCTTTTTTTCATAATTTGTAGTATTTTAGCTAAAAATCATGTTTTTATGTGCATTTTGTGATATTGAAAGGAATTTTGTGAAGTATATGATAAGTTGGGAATTTTATGGCTTGGTTAACTCATTTAAGTGCTATTAGAGCTGTTCAAACCAAGTTTTCATTTTAGTTTACATAAAAATACCTTAATGTATCGATTTGGTGCCAAAATGACTTTTTGAACTAGGTTTTGGTTCTGTGAAATCTGCTTGTACCCCATTAGCTTATAAATAAAATTGTAATTACTGGGGCATGTACACTAGGAGTAGAAAACACACACGAAGCACGGGAGGAAGGCTCCCAACCTGGGCCACCGAAAAATGTGATCTGGCCGCAATTTGCGGCCAGATAGGTGACCTGGGAGTTGGGGTTTTTGTGGTGGATGTCTGCTGATATTTGAAGGCTTGTGGTATATATATATTTGTAAAATTCTTCCTGTGGCAAAATCTGGGGCTAATTACCCTATTTCTCGTATTTTTTAAACCTTCACGACACGTGTGCTACGTGTGTGGGTTTGTGGTTTCTGCATATCGCGACGTGTCGGGGTAGCTTCAGGCGCGTTATCACACGTTTTAGCGTATCGTGCACACGCGCGTTTGGTTCGCGACGTGGGTTTCTAGTTTAGCTTTAATGTCGTGTTTTTGTATATTTGAGCTTATATACGTTACTTTGTGAAATTCTAGGTTCGCAGGCGGGTACGACAGACGCCGCGAAGAAGGGGAAACAAGTCGTCGGCTACACTTAGCGCGAGACTACAGTGTGTAGATTTAACATCTACGGGGAAATCGCCCGTATGGCGTTATGCGTCAGGGCTGATAGGACTTTGTAGCAGCATACTGCATTGGCATACATTGACTATTCATGGATAATAATTGTTGCATACTGCATTCCCTGCTATGTGTATATGAATATAGAATTGATAAAACACCGCCCTATTACTAACGGTCCATGTTGCACGAGCACTAGTCTGCATGTTACACACACATACCGTTAGTAACTGCCATGACACTTACACTGTAGAATTGCCATAATCATTATACTGTAGCTCATCTCACATGATTTGACATGATTATGATATTGGTGCACAAACTCATTTGCAGATCCATACTTATGCATTTTCAAACTGTATCTACCTCGATAAGCTGATTTTGGTAGAAACTGGGAACCACATGATATCTTTTGAAAAACTGAACCTATTTTAAAGAGAGGTTTCCCCCCTTTTACTCATAGTATGACTTTTGATGCATACATCACATCGCATGGATTTATGCACTGGCTTTGGATTTCATGTGAGTTCTGGATTTGAGGACCGTGGGGTTACTTAAGAAAACATGTATTATTTTGAAAACCCGATTCCTCTTGTTATGATATTTTGGTGCGTCCACCACGCGTTTTCTCGGTTCTGAGACGTGTTCTTAAAACTCGATTCGAGGAGTTTGGTGATCTGTTTGCGGGTTCGTGGTGGACCCGGTATGGTACCCCGGGGCAAGAAACGGATGTTGTGTTTTTCAGACGGTGAGCCTGGCAGTAGGACCACTACCTACCCGTGATTGGTTACACTTGGCGGTTATCCGGAGGATACCGACCAGAGTTTATAGATGAATATGGGACGACTCGTACTGCTGGGGCCGAGGGCCGATTCTGCAGACGGAGTCCGTGGGCTGATCCGGACTGACGAAGCCCGATATATGAGGATTATGTGTCGATGCTGGATACGATTATTTCATGATATTTTGAGTGCCGATGTTGGGCATTCGTGTTTCTCTGAGATTTACAGGATTTGAGGGCCGATGGGAGTGCCGACGCCTGAGTTTTATTGGGATTTTAGGTGTATTGATGGGCACTGATTACTTTCCACGTTGACATTCCGTGTAGATGTTATTATATTCCATGCTCAGCATTGATTTCTTTTTTTATGCATCTCATCATGTAGTCCTTTTACTTGTGCATGACTATTGCACGTTCTGTTTATTGCATATAGATATTATCTGCTGGCGTATGTTGAGTAGTGATGTACGTGCATACTCGTGATTACCTATATATGTTACCTGCTATTCACGAGTTGGCAACTCACCCCCGTTGTGCCACAGTATTTGCAGGTTTCCCATCAGAGTAGTCGCGGCAGGCTACTTCCTTGTATCTTTTTGGCTACGGATACCACTACAGTTGGAGCGTGAGCTGTTTTGCCGTTAGGTGTGTTGTGGTATTCCAGTTGTTTTTATTGTACACACTTTTGTATCTAGTATTCTCCATCTACTGTATATGTATTGACTTAGAGACCAGTGTGAGGACAATGATGTATATTATTGTATTCTGGTGTCGAGCTCGTGTGGGCCAACTTTATTTATGCAGTTTTATGTTTCTTGTTGTCTCCACTTATTTTTGCTCGTTTCTTCACTACAGCGTCGTATATTACTCTTGTGTTGTTGTTTTCGCCGTTGGGCATGATTGCTCCCGTTGGGATGCCTTTTTTATCGTATGTTATTTCACTCATTTATTGCCTTGTACCCGATTTCGGGGCTAGTTTTTACAAAGGAAATGACGCCAAAATTTTTAAAATAATAACTTGAACCTTAAAAAAATTCTACTAAACAACCTAAAGTTTTCTAAATGTTTCAAACACTATACTTTTTATGGTTTGAATTCTGGGTTTTCGGATTACTTAGTCGCGTTACGCCTGTAGGTGTTACGTGGTTAAGTGCCGGTCACGAGTCGAACTTCGGGTCGTGACAAAGTTGGTATCAGAGCGTAGGTTTTACCTTTCGAAGTGTAGAATGACCCTGGTATGATGGAGTAGGTAGATGAAGCAGAGTGACGTAGTGTGTGTATGTTCCGCGGCATACTCATGACACGGTACTCCGCCAAGGCGACCTTAGGACTTATTGATTTCAATTTCCTTCATGAGTATATACTTTCTTGTGATTCGATTTCCATATCCTTATCGAATCCTATTTTCCTTTCAGCCATTATGCCGCCAAAGACTACGAGGGCGCAGAGAGCGGCCGTGAGGGCCGAGATTAGAGTTGATTCGTCTGAGACGAGGACAGATCTGGGCAGTATACCCGTTGCACCAGAGGAGACTGTTCCTCCTCCGACTGACCAGATCGCGATGTTTGGGGCCGGTATGCAGGAGATGCGACAGGTGGTGGGGTCCAGTATGCAGGAGATGCGCCAGATGATGGATCTCTAGTCGAGACACTTCAAGCGCAGCGACCAGAGGTAGTTCCACCCGTTGCAGAGACTGCGATGTTACCGACGGTGCAAGCAGTTGCCCCTACAGCTACAGAGGTCATTACGGTATCGCTGTCAGAGTTTATGAGGTTGAGGCCTCCGGTCTTCACAGGCACCGACGCAGCCGAGGACCCACAGTCTTTTATTGATAGGATGGCTCGGATATGTCGTTCCCTCAGATGTGCAGATGCGAGATGGGTTGAGTTCGCGAGCTTTCGTTTGGAAGGTCTTACACAGAAATAGTGCGAATCGGTCGAGAAGGGCAGAGCAGCAGGTCTTCCTCCTATGACCTGGACAGAGTTTGTGACGATATTCCTTGCCTGCTTTCTTCCACGGAGTGTCAGGAATGCTAGAGCACTCAGGTTTGAGTCCTTATGTCAGACTCCGGGGATGACAGTGGCAGAGTACGACGTGTTGTTTACAGAGCTATCTGTCTATGCCCCATATCTAGTGGCTAGTAAGGAGCTGCGAGTCCAGAGATTTGTCTGAGGCTTACTTACCCTACTGTTCCTCGCGATCAACATGCATCATTTCGATACTTATGCAGCAGCTGTAGATGCAGCCTTATCAGTCGAGGAGCGCCTAGCTGAGACTTCGGTAGTTCCAGGTCCGAAGAGGGTTCGTACAAATACGTCGGTACAGAGACAACTGTTTAGGCGCCGCGACAGGTTCCGTTCAGGGACGGGCGGTAGCGGAGGATTGAGACGAGGTCATATATTCAGCTCTTATCCCCATGAGGGTCAGCCGGCACCATCTAGATGTTTCTGATGTGTGAGTTCTTATCATCGTGTTCGAGAGTGTCCTGAGATACCCCGGAAGGAGGCAGCAGTACCGCATGTCACCTTACTACCTTCACCACCCCAGAGGGAGTTGCCTGTTGTACCTACTGTTGTTCCGCATCAGACTCATGCTCAGAGAGGTCGTGGGCGTATAGGATTTGCTCAGAGAGGACGGGGTGACCGAGGCAGAGGACAGTCAATCAAGGGTGGCGGACAGGCACGAGTTTTTGCTTTGACGCATCAGGACGCGCAGGCATCCAATGCGGTGGTCTCAGGTATCCTTCCAGTATGTTCTGTAGACGCACACGTGTTGTTTAATCCGGGATCCATGCACTCTTACGTTTCCACACACTTTGTGCCGAGTCTGGGTAGAGTGTCCAGTTTGCTTGATCAGCCGCTGGTTGTGTCCACCCCTGTGGGCGAGTCGTTTATTGCTAGACACGTGTTCCGATCCTGTACTGTCCGTATTGGCGAGAGAGAGTTTCCTGTCGATTTGATCCTTCTTGAGATGTTGGACTTCGACGTTCTTTTGGGCATGGATTAGTTAGCCACGTGCTATGCGTCTGTAGACTGCCGCGATAAGACAGTTAGATTTTGTTTTCCCGGCGAGTCGATTTTTGTTGTGCTGGGGGACCGTGGTGCTGCCCCTCACAGTTTGATTTCTTCTTTTCGCGCTGGACAGCTTTTGAGGAATGGATGTCAGGGATTTCTCGCTTATGTTTCCGATACTCGAGTTACAGAGGTTCTATTGGATCAGGTTCCGGTTGTTAGCGAGTTCCCTGATGTGTTCCCTGAAGAGCTTCCTAGGCTACCGCCTGAGCGTGATATTTCTTTTTGTATTGATTTAGTTCCTGGCGCGGGGCCTATTTTTCTATACCGCCATATCGGATGGGCCCGGCGGAACTTAGAGAATTGAAGGGCCAGTTGCAAAATTTGCTGGATAAGGGACTTATTCGACCCAGTGTTTCTCCTTGGGGTGCTCCGGTCCTGTTTGTTAAGAAGAAGGACGGTAGTTTGCGTTTGTGTATCGACTACCGCCAGCTGAACAAGGTTACAGTGCGGAACAGGTATCCTTTGCCACGCATCGATGACTTGTTCGACCAGCTTCAGGGGGTAGGATACTTTTCAAAGATCGATTTACGATTAGGCTACCACCAGCTGTGGGTTCGACAGGAGGACATACCGAGGACAGCTTTCCGCACGCGCTACGGCCATTATGAGTTTTTGGTGATGTCGTTCGGACTCACCAATGCGCCAGCAGCATTCATAGACTTGATGAACCGTATTTTCCGGCCATATCTTGATTTGTTCATCATTTTATTCATTGACGATATTCTGGTGTATTCCCAGAGCAGAGATGAGCACGAGCAGCACCTGCGGATTACACTGCAGACCTTGAGAGAGCACCAGCTTTTCACCAAATTCTCCAAGTGTGCTTTCTGGCTGGACAGCGTAGACTTCTTGGGCCACGTGATTTCACGAGACGGTATATGTGTAGATCCGAGGAAGATCGAGGCCGTTCAGCGTTGGCCCAGACTCACATCAGTTACGGAGATTCACAGCTTCTTGGGGTTGGCCGGTTACTACAGGCGATTTGTGCAGGACTTCTCTCGTATAGCTGCACCTTTGACCGGGTTGACCTGGAAGGGAGTTCCTTTCGATTGGACGGAGGAGTGCGAGCACAGTTTTCAGCAGCTACAGACTCGACTGACTACGGCGCCGGTGTTATCATTGCCTACAGGATCAGGAGGATTTGTGGTCTTTTGTGATGCTTCTCGAATAGGGTTAGGGTGCGTATTGATGCAGCATGACAGGGTGATTGCGTATGCTTCATGGCAATTAAAGAAACATGAACAGAACTATTCCATTCACGACTTAGAGATGACTGCAGTGGTCTTTGCACTTAAGATCTGGCGACATTACCTTTACGGCGAGTCGTGCCAGATATTCACTGATCACAAGAGCTTAAAGTATATATTCCAGCAGCGAGACCTGAACCTTAGACAGCGCCGATGGATGGAGTTAGTGAAGGACTACGACTGCGAGATCTTGTATCACCCGGGCAAGGCTAATGTAGTGGCGGATGCTTTAAGTAGGAGGCCCGGAGGTAGTCTATCTTGTTTGAGCGCAGTGCAGAGGCAGTCGTCAGCAGATTGGCAGATTTTATGCGACAGCCGAGTACAGTTTGAGTTTACGCCGATTGGGGGACAGCTTGCGCATGTTCGTGCATGCCCACAGTTGCTTGACCGTATACACGAGGCACAGTACAGTGATGATCGTTGTACAGTGATGACCGTTGTTAAGAGATCATGGCACAGATTGGACAGGGCAGATTTTCCGAGTTCGTGATCGATGATCAGGGGATATTACGATTTGGGACTAGACTGTGTGTACCAGACGCTGAGGGACTGCGACGTGAGATTCTTGAGGAGGCACATCGATCGGTGTATAGTGTTCATCCAGGTTCCACAAAGATGTACCACGATATGAGGGATGTTTACTGGTGGGACGGAATGAAGAGGGACATCGCAGAGTTCGTGTCGAGATGCCTGACTTGTCAGCAAGTCAAGGCCGAGCACCAGAGACCGCGGGAGAGCTACAGCCGTTACCCATTCCGGAGTGGAAATGGGATCAGATTTCTATGGATTTCATTATGGGTCTACCCAGGACTAGTCGAGGGTATGACTCTATCTGGGTGATCGTGGATCGTTTAACGAAAGTGGCTCACTTCCTACCGGTGAAGACGCCTTTCGGATTTGCTCAGTACGCCCAGATATACATCGACGAGATTGTACGACTGCACGGAGTTCCGACGTGTATCGTGTCCGACAGAGGCACCCAGTTTACCGGCCGACTATGGCAGGGGCTTCAGGAGGCTTTGGGCACCCGCTTGAGTTTCTGCATAGCATTTCATCCGCAGACCGACGGACAGTCAGAGCGGACTATTCAGACTCTCGAGGACATGCTCCGAGCGTGCATATTAGACTTCGGAGGTAGCTGGGATCATCATTTACCCTTAGTAGAGTTCTCCTACAACAACAGCTACCAGGAGACCATTCAGATGGCACCATTTGAGGCTCTTTATGGGAGGAGATGCAGATCGCCCGCTTGTTGGACAGAGCTTAGTGAGAGCAGTATCTTAGGGCCACAGATTGTTGAGGAGACGACAGTGAAGATCCAGTTGATTCACGATAGGATGAGGACAGCCCAGAGTAGGCAGTGGTCATATGCGGACCGTCATCGGCGCAGACTTGAGTTTTCTGTTGGTGATCATGTTTTCTTGAGAGTCTCCCCAATGAAAGGTGTGATGAGATTTGGGAAGAAGGGGAAGCTTAGTCCCAGGTACGTGGGCCCCTTCGAGATCCTCGAGCGTGTTGGTGCAGTTGCGTATCGATTAGCCCTTCCACCCAGTTTTCCAGATGTGCACCCTGTATTTCACGTTTCGATGCTCCGCAAGTACCTTCATGATCCTTCGCATGCGATTCAGCACCCGACGATCCAGCTGGAGCGTGACCTTTCTTTTGTGGAGCAGCCGATGGTCATATTAGACCGATAAGTGAAGAAATTGAGGTCGAAAGATTTACCATCCGTCAAGGTCCTTTGGCGTGGCCCGAGTAGCGAGGAGGTCACTTGGGAGACCGAGAGCGAGATGAGGAAGAGATATCCCCATCTTTTTGAAGGTACGTGTAGGAAGATTTTTTTTAATTCGGGGACCGAATTTCTTTAAGGGGGGTAGATTGTAACACTTTGAAAACTCGTTTAGGGTTATTTCGCGTTAGATAGTATTGATGCGTGTTTTCATGAAAACCCGTAAAATCTTAATTTCCTTTTTATCTAGTCTAATTGAGATGAATTGGGGTGTCATATATTTAAATGGGGTTTATTAACTTTAATTAATTCTAATTTAGCTATGTGTTCTTTTAATTAGAATTATTTTCCTTAATTACTTTCCTAATGAGGATTAGTGTGCTTGCTTGCACACTTAGCATTTTAGTGCCACATACTTATTTTCCTTCCACCTTTTTCAAATTTTCATTTTCTTTTTCCTTTTAAAACAAAAAGAAATTGATTTTGAGAGAAAAGAGAGAGGTATGGTGAGCATTAATGAGGCATGGGGGGAAATTAATGTGGCTTTTCTCTAGCTCTTTCTTTTCTTTCTCCCACACTTTTCTTCTCTTTTTCTCTTGCTGAAATCTCTGCAGAGAAGCAGCTCCAGCAGTAACAATACCCCATTTTCATCACCTTGTTCTTAATCTTTCACTTCTCTTTTGATTCTTGTTCAAAACCTACACAAGAACCATTCATTCTAGCACTCAAAACCTTAGAAAAATGGCCTTTTTGGGGAGTTTGGAGGCAAGTCTGTACACTTGAGGAAAGAGCTGGAAAATTTTGGTTTTCCTAAGGCTTTTGGGAGGTACTAAACTCACACTTAACACCCTTTTTCATAATTTGTAGTATTTTAGCTAAAAATCATGTTTTTATGTGCATTTTGTGATATTGAAATGAATGTTGTGAAGTATATGATAAGTTGGGAATTTTATGGCTTGGTTAACTCATTTAAGTGCTATTAGAGCAGTTCAAACCAAGTTTTCATTTCAGTTTACATAAAAATACCCTAATGTATCGATTTGGTGCCAAAATGACTTTTTGAACTAGGTTTTGGTTCTGTGAAATCTGCTTGTACCCTGTTAGCTTATAAATAAAATTGTAATTACTGGGCATGTACACTTGGAGTAGAAAACACACACGAAGCACGGGAGGCAGGATCCCAACCTGGGCCGCCAAAAAATGTGATCTGGCCGCAATTTGCGGCCAGATAGGTGACCTGGGAGTTAGGGGTTTTGTGGTGGGTGTCTGCTGATATTTGAAGGCTTGTGGTATATATATATTTGTAATATTATTCCTCTGGCAAAATCTGGGGCTAATTACTCTATTTCTCGTATTTTTTAAACCTTCGCGACACGTGTGATACGTGTGTGGGTTTGTGGTTTCTGCATATCGCGACGTGTCAGGTAGCTTCAGGCGCGTAATCACACGTTTTAGCGTATCGCGCACACGCGCGTTTGGTTCGCGACATGGGTTTCTAGTTTAGCTTTAATGTTGTGTTTTTGAATATTTGAGCTTATATACGTTACTTTGTGAAATTCTAGATTCGCAAGCGGGTACGGCAGACGCCACGAAGAAGGGGAAACAAGTCGTCGGTTACACTTAGCGCGAGACTACGGTGAGTAGATTTAACATCTACAGGGAAATCGCCCGTTTGGCGTTATGCGTCAGGGCTAATAGGACTTTATAGCAGCATACTGCATTGGCATACATTGACTATTCACGGATACTAATTGTTGCATACTGCATTCCCTGCTATGTGTATATGAACTTAGAATTGATAAAACACCGCACTATTACTAATGGTCCATGTTGCACGAGCACTAGTCTGCATGTTACACACACATACCGTTAGTAACTGCCATGACATTCACACTGTAAAATTGCCATGATCATTATACTGTAGCTCATCTCACATGATTTGACATGATTTTGATATTGGTGCACGTACTCATTTGCACATCCATACTTATTCATTTTCAAACTGTATCTGCCTCGATAAGCTGATTTTGGTAGAAACTGGGAACCGCATGATATCTTTTGAAAAACTGAACCTATTTTAAAGAGCGGTTTTCCCCCTTTTACTCATAGTACGACTTTTGAAGCATACATCACATCGCATGGATTTATACACTGGCTTTGGATTTCATGTGAGTTCTGGATTTGAGGACCGTGGGGTTACTTAAGAAAACATGTATTATTTTGAAAACCCGATTCCTCTTGTTATGATATTTTGGTGCGTCCACCATACGTTTTCTCGGTTCTAAGACGTGTGCTTAAAACCCGATTCGAGGAGTTTGGTGATCCGTTTGCGGGTTCGTGGTGGACCCGGTATGGTACCCCGGGGCAAGAAAGGGATGCTGTGTTTTTCAAACGGTGAGACTGGCAGTGGGACCACTACCTACCGGTGATTGGTTGCACTCGGCGGTTATCCGGAGGATACTGACCAGAGTTGATTGATGAATATGGGACGACCCGTACTGCTGGGACCGTAGGCCGATTCCGCAGACGGAGTCCGTGGGCTGATCCGGACTGACGGAGCCCGATATATGAGGATTATGTGTCGATACTGGACACGATTATTTCATGATATTTTGAGTTCCGATGTTGGGCATTCGTGTTTCTCTGAGATTTACAGGATTTGAGGGCCGATGGGAGTGCCGGCGCCTGAGTTTTATTGGGATTTTGGGTGTATTGATGGGCACCGATTACTTTCCACGTTGACATTACGTGTATATGTTATTATATCCCATGCTCAGCATTGATTTCTTTTTTTATGCATCTCATCCTGTAGTCTTTTTACTTGATAGAGTACTTGTGCATGACTATTGCACGTTCTGCTTATTGCATATAGATATTATCTGCTGGCGTATGTTGAGTAGTGCTGTACGTGCATACTCGTGATTACCTATATATGTTACCTACTATTCACGAGTTGGCAACTCACCCCCGTTGTGCCACAGTATTTGCAGGTTGCCCATCAGAGTAGTCGCGGCAGGCTGCTTCCTTGTATCTTTTTGGCTACGGATACCACTACAGTTGGAGCGTGAGCTGTTTTGCCGTTAGGTGGGTTGTGGTATTCCGGTTGTTTTTATTGTACACACTTTTGTATCTAGTATTCTCCATCTACTGTATATGTATTGACTTAGAGACCAGTGTGAGGACGATGATGTATATTATTGTATTCTGGTGTCGAGCTCGTGTGGGCCAACTTTATTTATGCAGTTTTATGTTTCATGTTGTCTCCACTTATTTTTGCTCGTTTCTTCGCTACGACGTCGTATATTACTCTTGTGTTGTTGTTTCCGCCGTTGGGAGTGATTGCTCCCGTTGGGATGCCTTTTTTTATCGTATGTTATTTTACTCATATATTGCCTTGTACCCGATTTCGGGGCTAGTTTTTACAAAGGAAATGATGCCAAAATTTTTAAAATAATAACTTGAACCTTAAAAAATTTCTACTAAACAACCTAAAGTTTTCTAAATGTTTCAAACACTCTATACTTTTTATGGTTTGAATTCTGGGTTTTCGGCTTACTTAGTCGCGTTACGCCTGTAGGTGTTACGTGGTTAAGTGCCGGTATCGCCCCGGCCGTCTGTCCGAGGCCAAAATGCGGAAACGAAACTTTTTCAAAACTTTAAAACCGGCGCTACCGCATACTAAAACCCCGGATCGGGCCATTAACCTAGTACTAGCTAACTAGAGAAAGGGTAGAGAGCTATACCGAGCGATCCGTGTCCTTCGGTCTTCGGCCACCATCCCATGCTCCCCGCGGCATCTACGATCTCCGGTCTCCTCGTCGGAAGGGCACCACACCGAGAAGCCTTTTTACGGGCTCCCACCTCTGGACCGAGGCAACTCGGACACGAAATTGGCAAGCCGACGTGTCCAAGATTGCTGTAGACGGAGTGTAGAATGGTTTGTCTCAAAGGAGTAATTGAAGTTGCCATTTTTGGATGGAGGTGAAGGAAAAACTTTTGGAGATCAACTAAGGAATTTTGATGCATCCAAATGAGAATGAATTTTTCACCCACATAAAGAATCCTCTCCCCTCAAATATGTGGCCGGCCAAACTCATAATGGAGAAGGGAAAAAACATGGAATAAAGCAAGTGGGAAAATGTGTGATAAAGAGAAAAATATGTCACACCCATTTCCAATCCAAATCCCATCCCAATTAATCAAAGGAAATGATGCAAAAGGAATCAAATGTACTAGAATAATCATGAAGCCACATATCACAAATAACACCCTCCACTTTGCTAATTTGCACATTTGCAAATAAGCCCCTCCCATCACAAAAATTCGGCCATGAAAGAACAAAGGAAAACTAGCCGAAATGGAATGTAAACTGGCAACTTCAAAAAGCTGATCCCGTAATAAATTACAGGAAAACCCCGCGACTGTATATACATACCCGCATTTGTATTCCGACCGAATACAAATGCAATGAGACAAAATCTACACTGTACAATACTAGGATCCGGCTTAAACCAAAACCCGCTAGTATTATTCGTCCGATCATGATCCATGCAATACCGCACATATAAGATCGAACCTTGCCATATATCCATACGGCCTCTACAGTGTTTCGCCCGATACTTGAGAAACTGTCTATGGGGGACTCTAAAGACTCGTCAATAATTTGGCTGTGGATTTAACTACTAGCACGTCAGAGGTATTAGCCATACGTAACGGACTACCAGGTATTGACCAAAAGGGACGTCGATGAGCGAACTCATCCTGACAACCTACTGAGCCTGTCAGTGACAATATCCGTACAATCCGGTCCGTTCATCTATGAGCATCGCATGGCGGGCCTAGGGGGTTGGTAAAAGTCAGACCCCCAAAAGAGGTACAAGTCGTGTCGGAGTGTAGCCCAGAACACCCTGAGATACTACTGGAATACCTACCAGTAAATATCCTGCCTTGGCCAAAGACTTCGTGTAATGGCTCTCCTAGACACAGCGCGACCTCACCCCTAATACCGGGAGAGACGAACCCCTACCAATCCGCTCACTGCCTCCATGTGGCTCGGGGCTGTACCCAACTAAAACCTGTTTGCACGACTCCTTTGAGCCGTGGTAGGGAAGTAATCAAAGCACAGTAGGAAATCACATGAGACAAATGATGATCTCAGGTCGATGAACTAAGCTGTACACATGTCACAAGGGAACGGCTATCTGACGCTAGGTATAATACCAACTAGCATGTTCCCGGCGAGTCCTGTCCGGTGTACTCATAACCCAATGAGCACTTGTATACATCTTAGGTGAACCAACTGACACCAGTGGCTTGTGAGACCGGCCACCGTCCCTCGTCGGGGTCTCGACTGTATACTCTAGTCTACTCTGGAGTATGATGCCCTGTCTCGAAACTCCCATGACTAGGGACCTTTTAAGGATGTGCTTATAGACCGCAGCTCCCACGTATATGATCACCATCATACTGCTGGCCGTCAAGGAAGAATCCTAGGGGCTCTATCAACGCGCAATTGTGACCTGTAAGGTCACCTAAAGCAGTACACGATGATAAAGATAAACCAGATAGCATACTATCATCTTGACTAAGACTGTCCTACCGGCATAGGTCCTCCCTCAATCATTGCAATCACGTGCCTGTGATCCAATAATTGACTCTGAGGGCACTATATCCAACAATCTCCCACTTGGACTCAAGGCTAATTATTACGATGTCGCATACTCAAAGCCATTGTGATACCGAACACCCAACTCCTCTACTAATCCGTTTCACAAAGCCCGTTTGCGAAACTATTGCGTTCGATGAATAGCCTCAGTGAGTGGATCCGCCCTAATGTTTCTTTCTATGTCTCTCTTTATCTCAAGTTCGCGGAGAAAGCCATCTCCCGAAGTGAGCAATACTTGTCTTAGAATATGTCTGGATATCTGATGGGACCTAGTTCATAAATGAACTCCAAATCCAAACTTCTTAGACTGTATCGTCAACTGAAACCAATTAGTATCCTGCGCCATGCCTCCCTCAGTATCCGCTTGGACCACCTGTCCAAAATACTGCCCCTCGTCAGAGGGAAAACTATAACTCTGACAGTCACTCTATCATTTAGGTCACCTTGGAAGCCTGGAATGATAACTGTCTCCCGAATAAGGCCGTCGTTATCATATCCCTAGAACATCCACTTGTGTTCTAAAACTGCTTCCGAATGTTTCTCCAGGATTGGATCAATATCAACTTATTGCATCTCGTGCAAAAACAACATCTGGTGTGGTACTTGACATCTTATGATTGACTCAATTGCCTGAGCAAGTGATCTGCCAATCATGCATATCCTTCTCCCCTTTAGTCTTTAAGACACCTTTAAAGAGGGTGACTCCATTACCTGCAGGTACACTACCGTGCCAGGAGTCGTCCATTCTAAAACATATTTAGAATGCTTTCTAAGTACCCAGATTGGGACACTTCCTAAATCTAGATCTAGTAACCAGAATATCTGATATAATATCCAAGTCCTATGTGGAGAAACCACTGTGTGACAACCAAAGTATAACCGATCGTAGTATAGGAATTTCACTTCCTACTCTGTGTATGTCATCACTACTAGAATAGGGGGTTGCCCCTACGAATATTGAAATCCGTAGGGGCATATTTATTTTAGCCCTACGGACTAATCTGTAGGGCCAGAAGGTTGCTCGTACGGTCCAAGATGCACCAACGTAAAAATATTAAATCTTAATTTGTTATTTGCCCCTACGGAGCCGCAAACCAAGGACCTACGGACAAATCCGTAGGGGCATCTAAATATGGATTTAATAGAAAAGAAACATAATTTCCCTACGCGCTGATTATCCTCCTCCTCGATCGAGCACGCGAAACCTCACAAATCGCCTTTTCTTGTCGCCGCGTCACCGACCTCATCGATCTCACCGATCTCGTCGTCGTTCTCTCTCTGTCGTTCCCGATCTCGATGCCGTTCTTCCTCGTCGCCGATCCACCGAACAGGTAAGTAATTAAATGTTCAATTAAAGAGATTTTTGATTATTTTAGGGGTTCGGCTAGGGTTGCGGTTGGGGTTGGGTTCGGCTACGGTTGCGGTTGGGGTTGGGGTTGGGGTTGGGGTTTGGGCTGGGGCTGGTGCTGAGGATGCGGTTAGGTTGGGGTTGGGGTTGGGGTTAGGGTTAGGGTTGGGGTTCGGCTGGGGGGTGCATAACTGTTGGGGTTGCGGTTGGGGTGGGGTTGGGTTGGGGTTGCGGTTGGGGTGGGGTTGGGTTGGGGTTGGAGTTAGGGTTGGAGTTAGGGTTAGGGCTGGGGCTGGGGCTGGGGCTGCGGTTGCGGTTGGGTTGGTGTTGGGGTTAGGGTTAGGGTTGGGGTTCGTCTTGGGGGGTGCATAACTGTTGTCTTCCATGGTAAACTATAAAGGGGGTTTGTGCAATAAACCCTGATTATTGCGCTGCGCTTGCAATGAGTACTTGTCCATGTTATGCATGTTGATTCCCACTTTTGTTCGCTTGCTTGCATATATTGTAGATATGAGCTTATTTGTTTGTTGGGTTTGTTTGTTTCTTATTCCATCGATGGGCACATCCAAGCAGTATGAAATTGCATCTTCCTTTTGCTACCAACGATTAGCTAAGTTAGATTACGCAGTTGTGCCTTTCTTTCTAGATTTTGGATAGATTTTCCACTTTACATTTCTATCCATAATTGATTGGATAATTTATCGACCAAAGCTCTCTACTTGAGAAACCGAGCGACATTAGTGTGACAATGTCATCATGTGAAACTTCCGTTGACCGCCTAAATTCACAAATTTCTTTTTCTATCTGTTAGTTTAGGGGCATGCATAATTTGTTTTTAGCCGTAAATGGCTCTAGTTATATATTTCTCCGTCATGTTTGAATTGTGTATCATAAAATTTGCGTAAATGGTTCATTATATGTTCCCTCATTCATGCATGTATAACACACACACACACACACATATTAGCTTTTGTGCCAGATACTTTTGGAAATCAAACTTTCAACACTAATTTTGATCTGAGCCCCGTGTCATGTAGCATTAATTATGAATTTATATTATATTCAACTTGTTTATTGATTTCTTTTCTATGTTAAAGGTATGCATCTCAATCTCAAGTCTAATGCATCTTAGTTCTTTAATACTCAATTCTTCATATATCTTATTCTCAAGTTGCAATTTGCAAGTAACTAAGCAAGTATTATTTCATAAGTTTAAAATCATGTTACACATACAACACGAATGCTCAACAAACGAATCATTAGAGAGTGATTCAAGATGTTCAAGTTAAAACCAATATATGATACTCGATGATAATATGAAACCTTCATATTCTCATCAATACTCATATATGAAACTAAAAGCGCCACTTAGTCCCCGTCTATCGGTTAACATACGTTCGATAATTTATTCTTTTTAACGACAAACGCACACACAAAGCATATACACGGATTTTCTCCTTTGTCAGTAACTATCCCGTTCTTATATTTCTCAATATAATCACCATAACCTACAATTTATATGTTATACAGTCTAACATGGCCCATGAGTATGTCAGAGTTAAGGACTGGATGTATGTGGATTGGCAACAACGTATGCAACCAAAGTTTGTCGCAGGAGTTGCTGCTTTCATTGAATTTGCACGCACACATAATAAGATCATAATAGAGAAGATTCTCTGTCCGTGCGATAGATGTGGCAATAAGTACTGGCAGAAGGTAGAATTGGCAGAGCTTCATATTGTAAAATATGGGTTTACTAGACTTTATACAACTTGGAAATATCACGGGGAAGGAGAAGAATGCAGTAATGCGGCAGAAGAAGAAGGAGAACACGATAATACGGCAGGAGAAGAAGAAGAATTCGGTATTGCGGCAGAAGGAGAAGACGGTAATTTATTTCCATCAGAAGAAATGGAGGATATGGTATAGGCTGCCCTAGGTGAATCTATTCGTACCGAAGATGACATTCCTTCCGGTCAAGGACCGCGTGCGGATAAATATGAAAATTTCATGAATGATGCCAGAAAACTAATTTATGAGAATGCGAAGTATTCCACGCTCTTATGTTTCGTCCAACTTTTCCAGATTAAGTGCCTAAATGGATGGAGCAACAAGTCATTCACAATGCTTCTTTCATTCTTGAAAGATTCTATGCCCCCTGGAAATAACGTGCCCGACAGCTGGTACAGAGCCCAGAAGATGTTGTCTGATTTGGGTCTAAAGTGCGAGAAGATTCAAGCATGTCCTAAAAATTGTGTGTTGTACCGGAAAGAGAATTCAGATTTGAAAGAGTGTCCAACATGCGGAGAGGCCAGGTATAAGCCGAAAGATTCTGATAAGAAGCCTGATATACATGTCAAGATAGCACGATACTTTCCCATAACACAGAGGCTACAGAGGCTATTCAGGTGCAAGAAAACAGCCGAGGCAATGATTTGGCATCACCGTGCTCTTCCAACTGAAGTTGGAAAAATGATCCATCCAAGAGTTTTACCGGCATGGAAGGATTTCAATAGGAGGCACGCAATATTCATTAGCGATCCTCGCAATGTCCGTCTCGGACTGGCTACTGATGGCTTCTGCCCATTCAACTATATGGCTGGAAGTCACAGCGCATGGCCCGTTGTAATGATGATTTATAATCTGTTGCCTTGGTTGGCTATGGAACAATCGTACTTTATGATGCCTCTTCTTATTGACGGACCAAACTCACCGGGGAACAATATCGACGTCTATCTCCGACCTCTCATCGAGGAGTTTAAATCATTATTCATTGATGGTGTAGAGAAATATGATGCAAACACAGATACAACCTTCATACTGCGTGCGGCTTTAATGTGGACAATTAATGACTTTCCTGCGTATGGAATGCTATCAGGATCGGACGGTGTGATTTATTATGGGTACTTAAATTGTATACTCGGCATCCACTATCCCGGACGATCAGAACCCTTTTATATATTCCAGTGTACTTGGTACGATACGCGAACCGATACGGACAAGTGGAGAAGAAATCTTGGGACTTGGAAAGATGAATATGGATTGACCAGTGTGAACACACTTCGATTTTACGGTCAGGAAGATCCGTTTATCTTTCCGAACTAAGCGTTCCAAGTATACTACTCATAGTGTTTGAAGCATCCGGGATGGAGTGTTGTATGCCGATGGAAACCTAGAGATGTTTACGATGTCCCAGAATTCGAGGACAGTGATGAGGACGAAGAAGTGAGAAGGCTTAGATCTAGGTTTGCTAGGCACGCGCACAAGGGTCTACGAGGCATCAACCATGCCCGATTAAAATTTTAGCCGTGCCGAACAACCCAAAGCCAGATCTTTAAACTAGGGTTTAGGCGAAAACTAACATGTTAAACACTATAACACTAAGTGAGAGGGATTACAACCTTTGTAGATCCGGTCCTTCACTTCTTAAGCTCCGTGTTGAGGTCCCTTCGCTGCGATCATCGTGTTCCGGACTCTCGAGAGGCTCCGCGTAGAGAAAGGTGCAAGCTTGCTTCCGATCTTCGATAACAAAGATGATCTACCTTGAAGTTTATTAACACAAGTAACACTCATAAAATGATGTGAACACTATCATCTAAATAGCAAGGGTAGATGAGGATGATGAAGTAGGATTTTTGCTCTCATTTATAATCTTTTTCTCACTCATTTATTATCACCTTGAAAAAGCTAGAAAGCTTTTTCTATGAAAGAAAGAAGGAAGAAGATGAACAATTAACATGAAACCTTTTGTGATGAATAATGAAAAGATAAATATGATGAATAATGCAACTATGGTCAACTGAACCCTTGTAGAGATTTAACTAGGGCTAGGGTTTGGGTTAGATTAAAGGTGAGTCACTTGAAAATATCTTTTTCATGACAAAATAAAAACCTTCTAGAAACTACTAGAAGTCATTAACCTAAATCAAACCCTAATCTTATTTAATCTCTACTAAATATGTTGCATTAGTTATCATATCATGTTACAATATTATATATCACATATATAATATTTATTGTAACCAAATAAAATAATACAATTAACATATATCGCATATATATCAAAGTATTACCCGAGAAAAAGAATCTTTTAGTGAGCTGATATTAGTTAATGTAATTTAATATATCATATATATTATTATACATTAAATTACCGAATCAACACTTGATCCGACAATCCGGCTATATCGCATATAACCGGCTAATATTTATCCGTACCGATTCATCGAATCAACACTTGATCCGATGATCCGGCTGATATCATATATCGCGAGAATAGAATACAATATCTCATATCGCATTATCCTCGGTCCCGCACATATCACATATGTGCTCCTACTCCGTTTTGCCTGAGTCAAGAAACCTCTGTGTAGGACTCTAAAGAATCGTCAATACGCCAGTAGTAGGTGATGATCATATCAAACACCCAAAAGCTGCAAGCGATCAGCTAAACGTAACAGCTACCCAGGTATTGAGCGCTCAGAAGATCAACAAGCAAGCATGTACATTCTCCTGCGAATCCAATCGGTAACACTACCGTACAGTCCGGTCTCATCGTCTGATATGTCACATATCTCTCCTAGGGGTGGTAAACGTCAGACCCCAGTAGCTTGATAAGTCGTGTCGATATGAGGTCTATAATATTTCAAGAAACTACTGATAACACTTACCAGTAAATCTCAACAACCCTGGCCAGGGATTTCCAGTTATAGCCAATCGAACACAGCGCAACATCAACTCCCTATACCGGGAGAGACGAATCCCCTCCTATCGCTTATTGCCTCCATGTGATTCGGGACTGTACCCAAAAGCCACCTTTTTGCACGCCCTCTTGGACGTGGTATGATGGAAATCAAAGCACAGTGGGAATCACACAAGACTCCATGACGATCTCGGGTCAACAGACTACTCTGTACCAGCATCACCGGAGAACTGTCATCTGACGTGAGGTATAAACCCATCTGGGAGTTCTCGGCGAGTCCGTTCAGTGTACCCAGTCTCTACTGAGCACCCGTACACCATCCTTGATGTCAAACACCGATGGATATGGGATCATCCATCGCCCATCATATGGGTCAAGATGCGTATACGCTAGTCTACTCTGGTATATCGATGCCCTGTCTCGATACACCCTCGACTAGGAACAGTTATAGGATGTACTCGTCGACTGCCGTGGTCCTACTAGTATGATCTCATCATGTCCCAGTAGTCGAGTACATATCCTAAAGGCTTTATCAATATGTAACATAGAGACAATCAGAATACATGTTAAGATAAAATACAACTAGATAGCATACTATCATGTCGAGCAAGAAAGTCCTCCCTATATATGTCCAAGCATCCATCACAATATACATCGTATGTACAGTAATGGCCTCTAGGGCATACATATAACTAACAATCTCCCACTTGCACTAGGGCCATTTTCTGTGGTATCACATACCCAACAATTAGCTGTGGTTGAAGTATCTCATACTCAACCATCCCATAAAAGTCTCTACTGGGGAAAAAGGCCTTTGTGAGTGGATCTGCGTTGTTGTCCTCTGTGTCTACTCTCCTAACCTCGATCTCCCTGGAGATCAACCATCTCCATGATCAGGTGATACTGCCTAAGAATTATATCTGGATATCAGATGGGACGGAGGTTCCTTGGCAAAAGCCACAACTCCATTGTCACACAATGGTAGGAATGAAGTTCATCTCATGAACTTATATATATCCAGACTGCCTCTTTGGTAGCATCCTTGGTAACGATGTATCTTGCCTTTAATCGTCTAGTAAGTCACGGTATCTAGCTTGGAACTCTTCCAACATACCGTCCCTCTACTGAGGGTAAAGACAATGCCCGCAACTGACATTCAGTCGTCCTTATCACTCTGGAACCTTTCCAGTGATTCTCCCCAGGATCGATTGATACCATCTCATTACAACTAGTGAGAATCCTAACATCCAGTTAGATCTATCTCATAGATCCAAAAACCCAGGATTTAGGAGGTATCACTTTGATCCTATATGGAGAATCCTTATGATAAGCGGATATTGACCGAGCGTAGCATAGGAAACTCCTTCCCTATCAAGAGTATGTAAGTGCAGGGCGGCGCCACGGCCGTCAATCCGACGGCCAAATGCGGAAGCGGTGATAAACTTTAAATTTTCTTGAACTGGCAAACCGCCGCGCACTAATACCCGGATCGAACCATTAACTAGTCCTAGCTAACTATAAGATGAGAAAGAGATATACCGACGATCCAAGTCCTCCGGTCTTCTCATCATCGTCCGGATCTCCTGCGGAATGTCCCGTCTCCTCCTCGTCGCCGGAAGTGCACCATATCGCCTACTTCTTTTACGGGCTCCCACCTCAATGCCGAGGCAACTCGGGCACGAAGCCGGCTACTCGACGTGCCCAAGATTCGTTGTAGAATATCTAGAGAAGAAGTCTCATTTGGGGTTGTGGAATTGCCATTTGTGGAGAGATTGAAGTGAACCTTTTTGGAGAGGGAGTTGTAGGGATTTTTCTCAACTCAAGATACCAAAAATTCCACACACAAAAAAAATGAATCCCTTCTCTTTTGGAATGGCCGGCCCCCCCTTACCATGTGTGATTGGAGAGAGAAAGAACAAAGACAAGGGGGTGGTTGGAAAGCAAAAGATGATGAGGAAAAATCAAATGATCACCACAAATCCAACACTCAAAGGCAACCATCATTTCAGGCATGATGGCTTCAAAAAGTCAAGCCATCATGAGAAGAAGAAGTCAAGTGATGGTGCTTATCATGAAAACCATCATGATACAAATATAAGCAAAGACCCCCTCCACAAAATGCTTATTTGCAACAATGCAAATAAGCCCTCCTCCACCAATCTTCGGCCAATGAACGGAACAATGGAAATTGGCCGAAACGGAAAGCAAACTGGCAACTCCAGAAAACTGGTCCCGTAATAAATTACAGGAAAACCCCGATACTGTGCATACACACCCGCATTTGTATTCCGACCGAAATACAAATGCAATGAGACAAAATCTACACTGTACTATACTAGGATCCGGCTTAAACCAAAGCCGGCTAGTAATATCTGTTCGATCCTGATCCGTGCAATACCGCACGTATCTGATCGAACCCTGCCATATAACCATACGGCCTATAGTACAAACTGTCCGATCCTGATCCGTGCAATACCGCACGTATCTGATCGGACCTTGCCATATCTCCATACGGCCTCTACAACCTTTCGCCCGAAAGCTGAGTAACTGAATGTGGGGGACTCTAAAGACTCGTCAACACCTCGGTTGTGGATTTAACCACTAGCACGTCAGAGGTATAAGCCAATACGTAACGGGCTACCAAGTATTGACTAAAAGGGACGTCTGTGAGTGAACTCAGCCTGACAACCCTACTGAGCCTGTCAGTGACAATATCCGTACAGTCCGGTCCGTTCGTCTATGAGTATCGCATGGCGGGCCTAGGGGGTTGGTAAAAGTCAGACCCCCAAAAGCGGTACAAGTCGTGTCGGAGTGTAGCCCAGAACACCCTGAGATACTACTGGAATACCTACCAGTAAATCTCCTTGCCTTGGCCAAGGACTTTGTGTAATGGCTCTCCTAGACACAGCACGACCTCACCCCCAATACCGGGAGAGACGAACCCCTGAAGATACGCTCACTGCCTCCATGTGGATCGGGACTGTACCCAACTAAAACCTGTTTGCACGACTCCTTTGAGCCGTGGTAGGGTAGTAATCAAAGTACAGTGGGAACTCACACGAGACAAATGACGATCCCCAGGTCGATGAACTAACCTGCACACATGTCACCAGGGAACTGCCATCTGACGTCTAGTATATGACCAACTAGCATGTTCCCGGCGAGTCCTGTCCGGTGTACTCATAACCCAATGAGCACCTGTATACATCTTAGGTGATCCAACTGACACCAGTGGCTTGTGAGACCGGCCACCGCCCCTCGTCGGGATCTCGACTGTATACACTAGTCTACTAATGGAGTATCGATGCCCAGTCTCGAAACTCCCACGACTAGGGACCTTTTAAGGATAAGCTTATAGACCCCAGCTCCCACTTATATGATCGCCCTCATACTGCTGGTGGTCAAGCAAGAATCCTAGGGGCTCTATCAACGTGTAATAGCGACGTGTCAGGTCACCTAAAACAGTACACGATGATAAAGCTAAACCAGATAGCATACTATCATCTCGAGTAAGACTGTCCTACCGGGATAGGTCCTCCCTCAATCATTACAATCACGTACCTGTGACCTAATAATTGACTCTGAGGGCACTATCTCCAACAATCTCCCACTTGCACTCAAGGCTAATTATTGCGATGTCGCATACTCACAGCCCGTGTGATACCGAACATCCAACTCCTCTACTAGTCAGTCTCACAAAGCTCGTTTGCGGAACTATTGCGTTCGAGGAATAGCCTCAGTGAGTGGATCCGCTTAGTTGTTTCTTTCTATGTCTCTCTATATCTCAAGTTCGCGGAGAAAGCCATCTCCCGAAAAGAGCAATACCTGTCTCAGAATATGTCTGGATGTCTGATGGGACCTAGCTCATAAATGAACTCCAAATCCAAACTTCTTAGACTGTATCGTCAACTGAACTTAATCAGTATCCTGCGCGCCATGCCTCCCTCAGTATTGCCTTGGACCACCTGTCCAAAATACTGCCCCTCATCAGAAGGAAAACTATAACTCTGACAACCTCCTTGTCGTCCATGTCACCTTGGAAGCCTGGAATGATAACTGTCTCCTGAATGAGGCTGTCGTTATCATCTCCCTAGAACATCCACTTATGTTCTAAAACTGCTTCCGACTGTTTCTCCAGGATTGGATTAATGTCAACTTATTGCATCTAGTGCAAGAACAACATCTGGTGTGGTACTTGACATCTCACGATTGACTCAATTGCCTGAGCAAGTGATCTGCCAATCATGCCCGTCCCTCTCCCTTTTAGTCTGTAAGACACCTTTGGAGAGGGTGACTCCATTACCTGCAGGTACACTATCGTGCCAGGAGTCGTCCATCCTAAATACTCTTAGAATGCTGTCAAGTACCCTGATTGGGAAACCACCCAAATCTAGATCTAAGACCATAGATCTAGTAACCAGTATGTCTGATATAAAATCCATTTCCTTTGTGGAGAAACAACTGTGTGACGACCAAAGTATAACCGATCGTAGTGTAGGAGTTTCTTTTCCTACTCTGTGTATATCATCCAAATACCAGGATATCACACCCTACTACCTTCTCAACAGATCCATCCCCTATTCTGATGAAGTCAAACCCATGACTGTCACGTCAGAAATAGATGATCTATCTCCGCTACATCTGCTCTAGTCTATAAATAGACATAAGCAACCTGTCCACTAATGCTTCCGCTGCTCCCACTGACTACGACAACCCTCTGGCAGAGTCATATAGACGTACACTTCTAAAACTGGTTTAGAACGACGCTATACTCATCCTCCCGCCGGGTCTCGTAACCTGGAACAACAGCAATGGCAATTGTGGGTAAACAAGAACTTCCCTGTCACCGTCCTTGAGGCTACCGTAGTGCCTCTCGGGTGCCTGAAGTTACCCACCTTATCTGCGGAGTGGCCAATGGAATTTCAATCCAGATTTAATCTTTAGGTTCCTTATCAAATCTTCAGTAATCGTTTGTGGTTCTGGAATCACTTCCAGTTCTACCATACTCCCACTACTGTTTTCTGAAAAAATCCATCTTTAATAAAACTGTGGCGAGTCTAGAACAATATCGCTATTGTTCATCCAGATGGTAGAAAGTCAACCCTCGTCATAGCCTGGGTCAACCCACAAACAGCCATTACAGAAACGTGCCTTGAGTTGTCCAGTGTCTGGTTTTAATCATAAACCGGACAACTCCCCGTACCTTAACATCGTTAAGATATGAACTGTTCTATATCCAATATAGAAACAGAGGCACTGATTTAATTGAACCAGATTCAAATCATGCAGCTGTCCCCAGCGCATGTCAACTAAATGGAAGGAGGCCGATCAGCGTTACTCAACTTAGGAATACTTCCAATTATGATTAACCTGAAAGAGAAGCAAGATCTCTTTATCATTACTATCAACTGAATACCATACACAAGTATCTACATCTTCGATCTCTTTGAAGAATCCTGATACTTGCTATACCTGGTTCTCTACTCTATTCAAATACCTATAACTTCTCAAAATTTGGATCCTGTGTTTCCGCGAAACATCTGTCTAAAAACTAGAGAAGTCATAAGTAAACCGAATATAGTACGAGGACCAAGCCCTCTGTCCTGATGGACCCTGGACAACATACAATCCTTTGTATAAGTCCCTTGAGTCTGATAACTCATTCACTGTGTGTCGTAGGTTGAAAACTGTACTTATGGTTAAGAAGAATTACACCGCTGTTTAATGCTCCTTACCTAACCATCCACTGATATAGGTAAATGTCGTAGACATAATTTCAGAAAGGTATATCTCACTCTATGAAAATAGACGTACAGATATATCAATTTGAAATTGGTGCATAACAGCGGATATTCAAAACCAAATATTTGCCGACCGGCAAACAGCCCAGGTGATTTCCTCAAATATCACTGATTACAACGAATCCCGATATAATGAGGATAATCACCCAATTCCCAATAACTTACTCCCACTCATCATCTGTAAAACCATACAGATGTGAGAATCGTACCTGGTAAATACATACCCTGGAGTAAGTATCTAATCGGGAAATCAGTTTTCCTTTAACATTACACAGTGAAACTGAAACATTGAAATGTTCCGATGGGGTATTCTGGTATTCCTAGTAATGCCTCTTCCAGATTCACGACTGTAACCGTATAGTTCTTTGCCACCTCTCCAAATCCCTTCATATGCCTTTAGTCTTTACCTTCTGCACACCCTTTTAGGCCAAATGGTTTTCTTCCTTCCCTACCGTTCGGCACCAGCCTATGGTTTGGAAGAAGACTATCCAATAAGCATAATGGGTGTACTGTCCCAATCCTAGGAACACTCGCAATGAGAGAGGGTGAAGATAAAAGACAACCGAATAAACCTTATTCCTATTTCTCCTGAACCAGAATCCATCCCCGAACTGGAACCAGTTCCATTCGAGTTCGTATATAACCATACGATGGAGTATCCAAATAAACTGTGGATCTTCGTAGTGATACGGAGTGTCCTGGAGAAATACAAAGGTGATGTGGGAGTGGTAACGAAATATTTGGTTTGGTCGTGAATATCTGTTGCAATTTACTTTGCCCTCTTACTAATCCCTTGCTTTGTCTGAACTTAATACCTTCTGCACACCATCGTTATGCTAATTGGTTTTCTTCATTCCCTACCGGTCGGCACCAGCCTAAGGTTTGGAAGAAGACAATCCAATTTGCGTAATAGGTGTACTACCCCTAAACCAAGGAGTACTCGTAACCTGAGAGAGGGTAAAAGGAAAAGACAACTGAATAATCCTATCCGTTTTCTCCAGAACCGGAAACCATCCTCGAATAAATTCTTTCGAGTTCGTATCTAACCATACGATGGTTTTGTCCAATGGAAGTGGACGTTCGTAGTAAAACGGGGTGTCCTGGAGAAAAGGGTAAAAGTAGGAGTGGCAATGAGGTTTGCAACTCTGACAATCCAAAAGCCGGTGTTTAAGAAGGTTCGGTCAACTTGGTCACTGAGTCAAAGTCTTAGGGTCGGGTCAATGGTCGCTGCCAAAGAGAGAGAGAAAAGAAAACACTCAGCGTGCACTCTAACCTAGATCAGAATGGTCACCAATTTATCTAATCTGGAAACCTCCCACTGTACCTCAAATTCTCCTCCAAACCTGAAAGAAGAATTAGTCGGGGTTACCCGAGGAGTAAACTAACTCATCAGTGGGAATCGGGATCCAACTATCATTGCATGATAACGTGACGGAATCCGCTCACGCTATCACACTCCAGAAGGTATGCGCATATCTGGCAAGTTTCAGTTCTTTTGAAACTCCCGATGTGATTTCTGCCCCATGCTCTTATGACCTTGACTTTAGCCAACATATCATAAGTCACATGTCAAGTTCTACCCGTCATTCTCCAGGTTAATTTGAATCCACCCGTACATACCCTTGACTTTGGCCAACATGGCAGTACGACTGTTCCAAACCAACGCATCTATCTATGCTGCATATGAATAACCAATAGCTACCAAACACTGTGCCTTGACTTTGGCCAACATACACAGCTTGAATACTACTGACTATCCATATGAAACGACGGAGGGCTACGAATGGTTTCTGGCGAAAACCTTTAACGTAATGAACTTGATATCGTTGAAGGAACGGATAGCTTTTTAAAAATATAGTGACGAAAACCTTTGCTAAAGAGGTCACTCCCGGTGAAGGGATCTCGGCTCTTTCCCCGTAGAATGGGGTGCAGGATATTCCAAATGAATACCGCGATGCAAAGCAAAAGTAATCGGCTATAGTGAAGTTAATGCCCTGACGCAAACTTCTGTCCAAGGGGTCACTCCCGGTGAAGGGATCTCGGCCCTTGCCTCGTCGACTGAGGAGCAGGATATTCCAATGAATACCACGATGCAAAACAAAAGTAAACGTCCTTGCAATAACAGCTTTTTGAAAAGTGTTCCAACAACATCAGATTAGGTTTGTTTTAACTTGCATTGATCCGAATCAATGCAGTCCCATCAATTGATCACACCAAAAAGAACGAAATTATACTGATGTACGTATATGCCATCCGCATTCGCCACTGGGTCCCGTCATTACCCGTTAGGTTAGCTTACTAACGACAGAGCGGGGACTGGACTAGCGCGGATGCAAAACATACACGACATCTACTAATATATATACCAATATATAGTATTTCGCTCAAGGCGTGAATAAAATGCAACATCACAGAAATGTACAGCATCACAGAAACAATACAGATATCTGGGATCCCCGGGTTTCACAGAGCCACTACTGAAACCCGACGTTCCCCTGGTCGTGTGGATAGCCTGTGCAATGAAATCCTAGACCCCTACGGGCGCGGCAAGTTACCCGCCAAAACCTGAAGCGAGGCAGCCCCCTTCAGCAACGTGAATGGACCACCCAGCACTTCACGGAATCCGGTAACTTGGGCACCCCTCCTAGGTCAACCTGTACCCCCTACGAGTGCGGCGAATAGCCCGCCAATCCTAGAGTGAAGCCCCCTCCGTCTCAATGCCATGAGATGCGGGCTTGTTGCCCTCCAGAACCCGGCTATCCGTGCACCCCTCCGCGGGGCAATCCTAGTACAGAAAGTAAAATATACATACAACGGGTACATCGACCGCAACCTGGCCGTGTCCCAAAATAATAATACAAACAGGCAGTGACGGCAGTCCACATGTCGGACGCTCGCCCCGCAATCTCAAATGTACATAATACAACAGAACTGTACTAGCATTGCATCCAGGCTATCCCCCACGACCGATCCGCAACATCACAGCAAAAACAAAACATCAACGTGAAAGTCACGTTCGCAAATCCGTCTAACCGGGCTATAGCAGTTAGACCGGATTTACCGATCAAGTGACATTCACGGTCGCAGATATAATGTAAATACTGTGAAAAATGTGTTTAAAATATCCGATCGATCAAAAATTAACAAGTGGGCCCCCAATCAAAACTGTAGCACTCACAGAAAACCTGGGCCCAATTTTAATATTCCAAAACCCATATTTTAAGCCCAGAAAGCCTCTGAAAAAAAATTGGTGAAGTGATCTCCACAGTGTGCGGCGGAAGAGCGGCGGAATGGGGGTAT
Organism: Agapanthus africanus; assembly: GCA_030015575.1. Classification (NCBI taxonomy): domain Eukaryota; kingdom Viridiplantae; phylum Streptophyta; class Magnoliopsida; order Asparagales; family Amaryllidaceae; genus Agapanthus; species Agapanthus africanus. Next base: position 511,765,981 of record JASDDO010000024.1, on the reverse strand, counting down.
ATGCGGCGGTTCCGCGCTCCCACTGTGGATTCACTTCATCGAAATTTTACAGAGTTCTTAGATTTTGTAGTACATCAATATTTTACAACCTGAAAATTTTTTCGACACCAAAAATTTCCAACAGAAAACTGATGCTAACAAAAATGTAGTTTTGGAACATTCGATCGATCGAAACAGAAAAACACACTACACCAAGCTAGACTAAGTTAATGGCGAGGCTCTGATACCACTGTAAGTGCAGGGCGGCGCCCCGGCCGTCAATCCGACGGCCAAATGCGGAAGCGGTGATAAACTTTAAATTTTCTTGAACTGGCAAACCGCCGCGCACTAATACCCGGATCGAACCATTAACTAGTCCTAGCTAACTATAAGATGAGAAAGAGATATACCGACGATCCAAGTCCTCCGGTCTTCTCATCATCGTCCGGATCTCCTGCGGAATGTCACGTCTCCTCCTCGTCGCCGGAAGTGCACCACATCGCCTACTTCTTTTACGGGCTCCCACCTCAATGCCGAGGCAACTCGGGCACGAAGCCGGCTACTCGACGTGCCCAAGATTCGCTGTAGAATATCTAGAGAAGAAGTCTCATTTGGGGTTGTGGAATTGCCATTTGTGGAGAGATTGAAGTGAACCTTTTTGGAGAGGGAGTTGTAGGGATTTTTCTCAACTCAAGATACCAAAAATTCCACACACAAAAAAAATGAATCCCTTCTCTTTTGGAATGGCCGGCCCCCCCTTACCATGTGTGATTGGAGAGAGAAAGAACAAAGACAAGGGGGTGGTTGGAAAGCAAAAGATGATGAGGAAAAATCAAATGATCACCACAAATCCAACACTCAAAGGCAACCATCATTTCAGGCATGATGGCTTCAAAAAGTCAAGCCATCATGAGAAGAAGAAGTCAAGTGATGGTGCTTATCATGAAAACCATCATGATACAAATATAAGCAAAGACCCCCTCCACAAAATGCTTATTTGCAACAATGCAAATAAGCCCTCCTCCACCAATCTTCGGCCAATGAACGGAACAATGGAAATTGGCCGAAACGGAAAGCAAACTGGCAACTCCAGAAAACTGGTCCCGTAATAAATTACAGGAAAACCCCGATACTGTGCATACACACCCGCATTTGTATTCCGACCGAAATACAAATGCAATGAGACAAAATCTACACTGTACTATACTAGGATCCGGCTTAAACCAAAGCCGGCTAGTAATATCTGTTCGATTCTGATCCGTGCAATACCGCACGTATCTGATCGAACCCTGCCATATAACCATACGGCCTATAGTACAAACTGTCCGATCCTGATCCGTGCAATACCGCACGTATCTGATCGGACCTTGCCATATCTCCATACGGCCTCTACAACCTTTCGCCCGAAAGCTGAGTAACTGAATGTGGGGGACTCTAAAGACTCATCAACACCTCGGTTGTGGATTTAACCACTAGCGCGTCAGAGGTATAAGCCAATACGTAACGGGCTACCAAGTATTGACTAAAAGGGACATCTGTGAGTGAACTCAGCCTGACAACCCTACTGAGCCTGTCAGTGACAATATCCGTACAGTCCGGTCCGTTCGTCTATGAGTATCGCATGGCGGGCCTAGGGGGTTGGTAAAAGTCAGACCCCCAAAAGCGGTACAAGTCGTGTCGGAGTGTAGCCCAGAACACCCTGAGATACTACTGGAATACCTACCAGTAAATCTCCTTGCCTTGGCCAAGGACTTTGTGTAATGGCTCTCCTAGACACAGCACGACCTCACCCCCAATACCGGGAGAGACGAACCCCTGAAGATACGCTCACTGCCTCCATGTGGCTCGGGACTGTACCCAACTAAAACCTGTTTGCACGACTCATTTGAGCCGTGGTGTTAGTTGTATGTATGCCCTAGAGGCCAGTATTGTACAGATTATGTATATTATATTGGATGCTTGGACATATATAGAGATGACTTTCTTGCTCGACATGATAGTATGCTATCTGGTTGCTATTTATCTTAACATGTACACTAGTCTCTTTATACTGTCTTATAGTTACATGTTGGTAAAGCCCTTAGGATTTGTACTTGACTACCTGGACTATGATGGAGATCATACTAGTGGGGACATGGTAGTCCATAAGTACATCCTTCAAGGTCCCTAGTCGTGGGTGTATCGAGACGGGGCATCGATATACCAGAGTAGACTAGAGTATACGCTTCTCGACCCATGTGATGGGCGATGGATGATCCCATATCCATTGGTGTTTGACATCAGAGATGGTATACGGGTGCTCAGTGGAGACTGGGTACACTGGACGGACTCGCCGAGAACTCCCAGATGGTATTATACCTCACGTCAGATGGCAGTTCTCAGGTGACACTTGTACAGGTTAGTCTGTAGACCCGAGATCGTCATAGAGTCTTGTGTGATTCCCACTGTGCTTTGATCTCCACCTTACCACGTCCATGAGGGCGTGCAAAACGGTGGTCTTTGGGTACAGTCCCGAGTCACATGGAGGCAATGAGCGATAGGAGGGGTTTCGTCTCTCCCGGTATTGGGAGTTGATGTTGCACTGTGCTCGATTGGCCGTAGCAGGGAAGTCCCTGGCCTGGGCTGATCAGAGATTTACTGGTAAGTGTTACCAGTAGTTTCTCGACCCGTTACGAGCCTCACATCGGCACGACTTATCGGGTTATTGGGTTCTGACGTATACCACCCCTAGACTTGATATGCGACATATCAGACGAAAAGACCGGACTGTATGGTAAGTGTTACTGGTCGGATTCGCAGGAGTGTGAGCGGGCTAGCTCGTCGATCTTCTGATCGCTCAATACCCGGGTGGCCGTTACGTTTAGCAGACCGCTTGCGGCTTGTGGGTGCTTGATATGATCATCATCTGCTACCGGCGTATTGACGAGTCTTTAGAGTCCTACACAGAGGTTTCCTGGCTCAAGCGAAACGAAATAGGAGCGCATATGAGATATGTGCAGGACCGAGAATAATGCGTGTATGTGATACCGCATTTCATTCTCGCGATATATGTTTCGATTGGTTATATTCGATATGACCTAGTTATCGAATCATTGATTCGATAAATCGATACATTAGATTCTAGTCGGTTATGTGCGACATGACCGGATCATTGAATCAAATGTTGATTTAATGATTTAATGCATAATTATATATTTGATATATTGCATTGCATTAACTAGTATTGGTTCACTTTAAACGGATTTTTCTCACTTGATGCACATTGTATATGTGATATGCTTTAGTGCACTACTTTGTATCATCGTCGAGTCTGCCACGGTTTCCTGCTTGGAACTCTTCCAGCTAACCGCCCCTCCGTAAAGGGTAAAGACAAAACCCGACTGCGACTTAGAGTCGTCCTTATCACTCTGGAAACTGGAATCGGTAAAGGACTCCACTTGGAGTTCTCCGTTACCATACACCAAGAACATATCTCTAGTCCTTCGTAAGTACTTGAGAATGCTCTTCACAGCTGTCCAGTGACTCTCTCCAGGATCAGCTTGATACCTACTCACTACACTTAGTGAGTATGCTACATCGGGTCTGGTACATAGCATCGCATACATGATAGAGCCTACTGCCGAAGCATAGGGTATCCCTTGCATGCGAGCTCTCTCCAAATCAGTCTTGGGAGACATCTCTTTGGAGAGAGTGACTCCAGAGATCGTGGGTAAGTTCCCACGCTTGGACTCTTCCATACTAAACCTCTTTAGTATGGTGTCAATGTACCTGGATTGGGACAATCCCAAAATCCGTTTGGATCTATCTCTATAGATCCTAATTCCCAATATGCAGGAGGCATCACCAAGATCTTTCATTGAGAATCTTTGTGATAAGAAGAGCTTGACCGATTGCAGCATAGGAATATCATTTCCTATCAAGAGTATGTCGTCCACGTACAATACGAGGAAGACAACTTTACTCTCTGCCACCTTCTTGTAGATACAAGGTTCATCTGGATTTTTGACGAAATCAAACTCTTTGATAACGACGTCAAAGCAGATGTTCCAACTCCGCGATGCTTGCTTTAATCCATAAATGGATTTAAGCAGCTTGCATACCTTCCCGCTGCTCCCACTGTCTACGAAGCCCTCTGGCTGAGTCATGTACACGCACTCTTCTAAATCACCATTTAGAAAGGCGGTCTTAACATCCATTTGCCAGATTTCGTAGTCATGAAAGCCAGCAATGGCAAGCATGATTCGGATGGATTTAAGCATAGCCACTGGAGAAAAGGTTTCATCATAGTCCACACCTGGTCTTTGACGAAAACCCTTTGCTACAAGTCTAGCTTTGAAAGTCTCCACTTTCCCATCTACACCAAGTTTCTTCTTGAAGATCCACTTGCTCCCAATGGGTTTTACCCCTTCAGGAGCAACTTCCAAAGTCCATACTTTGTTGGTGTACATGGAATCCATCTCGGACCGCATAGCATCCAGCCATTTCACTGAGTCCCCACTCGTGATGGCCTGCTCGAAACTAGTTGGGTCATCATCCTCCATGATGCAATCCTCGCTTCTACCATCAATGAGAAAACCGTAGTATCTCTCAGGTGGACGAGAAACCCTACCAGATCGGCGGAGAGGCTGAGGTTCGTCGGAAGCTACTGAATGCTCTGGTTCCACTAAATCTTCTGTTGTGTTTTGTTCAGCTGGAACCTCTTCCAGTTCTACCTCAGAGCCACTAATTTCTTTTGCAAGAAATTCCTTTTCTAAAAAGGTGGCATGTTGAGCAACAAATACTCTTTGTTCCTCACTATGGTAGAAGATATACCCTCGCGAATATTTGGGATATCCAACAAACTTACACAAAACAGATCTTGCCTCGAGTTTGTCCGGTTTTTGTCTTTTGACATAGGCCGGGCAACCCCATATCTTTATAAAATTAAGATATGGTCTCTTCCCTTCCCATATCTCATATGGTGTGGTAGGCACAGATTTGGTGGGAACCCTGTTCAGTAGGTATGCTGCTGTTTCCAGTGCAAATCCCCAGAAGGAAATAGGCAACTCAGCTACACTCATCATAGAGCGCACCATATCTAATAGGGTGCGGTTTCTCCGCTCCGATACACCGTTGTGCTGTGGTGTATATGGAGGAGTTAGCTGAGAGAGAATCCCATTCTCTTTTAGGAAGTCCAGGAATTCAATGCTCAAGTATTCTCCTCCTCGATCAGATCGTAGGATTTTAATACTTTTTCCGATTTGGTTCTCAACTTCTTGTTTATATTCCCTAAATTTCTCAAAAGCTTCTGATTTGTGTTTCATCAGGAACACATACCCGAACCTAGAGAGATCGTCAGTGAATGTAATGAAGTATGAAGAACCATCCCTGGCATGTGTAGACATGGGACCGCATACATCACTATGTATTAGTCCTAAGAGTTCGGTAACTCTTTCTCCGTGTCCCGTAAACGGAGTCTTGGTCATCTTGCCTTTGAGACATGACTGGCAAGTGTCATAGGATGAAAATTCAAACGGATTTAAATATCCATCCTTATGCAACTTAGCTAGTCGTGTCGCATTGATGTGACCCAGTCTACAATGCCACAAGAAGGATTCGTTGAGTTCAGAACTCTTCCTCTTGTGTGTGTTTGTTATGCTCAGAACTGTTGATTGATTTAGAACATAAATGCCATTGCACAACGTGCCTGATCCAACCAACTTTTGGTTACGGAAAATGTTCATAACATTGTCCTGTAATACAAAATTATATCCCTCTTTACTTAATAAAGAAACCGATATAATGTTGCATATCAGGTTCGGCATGTAATAGCATTCGTTCAGAACCAATGTATTACCAGTTGGTAATACAAGGTGATATTCCCCGACAGTCTTGGCTGCAACAATTGCACCATTTCCAACTCTAATGTCTTTATCACCTTCTCCAAGTTCTCTACCTTTCCTAAGCCCATGTAACTGATTACATATATGGGATCCTGACCCGGTATCTAATACCCAGGACGTAGAGCAAATGGAGAAACAGTTCTCAGTAACGAACACACCCGAAGAAAATGCATCAACATGTACTTTCTTCATTTGGGTGGCATGGGAATCCTGGTATTCCCCTATATCCTGTTCGTTCCTATAACTCTTATAAGAAAGAACGGAACCAACGTTCCCCAGCACAGTATAACATGCGGGTTTGGTCAATACATCCATATTATTATCTTGATTAAGGCATGAAATGGTCGCTACCTGGAGAGAGAGAGAAGAAAACACTTTAGCGTAAGCTCGTGCAAGATCAGATTGGTTATTATCTTATCTAATCAGGATGGCTCCCACTGCTTTTTATCAAATCTTCCTCCAAACCCTAAAAGGAAAGACTAGCCGGGATTAATTACACACTACAGGTTCGCCAATCTTTCAGCCAGGCCAGTGTCGGTACTTTGAGGGAGGTCCCCCGTGCTTTCGCACGAACCTAATTAATGTAAACCTCGTTTTCCCAGAGGCGTAACCTCGTTAACACCTTTCTAGACACCTACTTGATCGGCTAATTGTAATGTGTAAAACTCTCCCAGGAGTAACTCTTACTCGCAGCGGGTATCGGGATCCAACTATCTCATAGAAGGTATGCAATCTCATTGCAAATTTCAACACTTGAAATTCCCGATAATATTTTGCCCCAAGCATCCTATGACCTTGACGGAGGTCAACAAACCACAGGGTGCAAGTCAAGTTCAACCCGTCATTTCTTGATTGAATCAAACCCACCCGCACGACCCTTGACGGAGGTCAACAAGGTCGTACGACTACCCTAATCCAATCTGCATCATATGCATAAGCAGACAAATACTAGTTAGCTACCGCACACTACGCCTTGACGGAGGTCAACAAACGTAGCACGAATACTAAGTAGGATTTATCTGAAATGACGGAGGGCTACGCAGGTTTTCATAAAACCATGAGCGTAATGAACTTGATATCGTTGTAGAATCAAATGAAGTTTTGAAATGGAGTGATTTTGAGGCTTTTCTGGTTTTGCTAAAGGAGTCACTCCCGGTGAAGGGATCTCGGTCCTTTCCTCGTCGAATGAGGTGCGGGATATATCATATATATCGCTGTGCAAAGCAAAAACTCAAAAGCAATCAAAACCAAACCGAGTGTGTAGCATCTGCCAGTTATTGCTAAAGGAGTCACTCCCGGTGAAGGGATCTCGGTCCTTTCCTCATCGAATAAGGTGCGGGGTATATCATATATACCGCTGTGCAAAGCAAGAACTGTAGCTACCTGTTTTATTTTAAAATTCGATTCTACAACATCTTAGGTTTCTTTTCTTTCATTAATCACATTAATGAAGTCCCATCATTTAAATACCTAAACATCACAGATAGATATGACGTACACTTATGCCATCCGCATTCGCCTCGATGTCCCCTCGTGCACCGTTAGGTTAGGTAACTAACGACAGAGCAGGGCAGGGCTAGCGCGGGTGTAAAACATAAGTAACGTCTATATAATATATCATATATACTATATCCATCACAGAGTCACAACACAGATATCGCAGCAGAAGAAACATATGAAATATTGGATATACTAGGACGTCCGTGTTTTCAATACGAGCCAGTATAAAACACGGATTCCACGGTCGTGATGAATAGCCAATCCCACACCCCTAGACCCCTATGAGAGCGGCAAGCAATCCTGCCAATTCTAGGGTTAGGAGACCCGGACTCGACTCCTCGAGTTGGTCTCCCACTGGACCCCCGAACCCGGTTACTTGTGCTCCCCTCCTTGGGTCTATCCTAATGCGGAAAAGTAAATAATATACAAAGGGTGACAACTTCCGCTACCTGGAAGCGCCCCAAATAAAAGAATATTACATACAAGTTTTTACATGAATGAAAATGAAAAACACTCATCTCACATAAAAAAACCCCGGCTATTCAAACACGACGATCCAATATAACATATCCAGCAACACATAACATCACATGTCATCAACGTAAGTAAGTATGCATACCCCAATTGTCGTTGACGTATAGCAACGAAACCGGCGATATGAACATACTACACTTACGGTCACAGAAAAGAAAGTGTAAAACTACAACAATTGGAATCCGCAATCTCTTTAGACATCGCATGCCTAACAGATATAAATCCCGCATTTTAGTCTCATTATCGAAAACTCTTTTCAATATCATATAGGACTAAATTGCTAGATTTATAACATTCATTCAGTTATCTCATAACTACTTGTGAATTCCAATTATTGTATCACATTCCAGATAAACAGAAAATGTTAAACTTTCCGATCGAACATTCGAACACCCAAGTTTTCCCAATACAGATCAACACATGAAATAAGTCTAACAACATTCAGTTCGTACCTCAGTACCAACGGTCCAGCCGTAGAAGGGTCAAGCCAACGCCTCACATGTGGCACGCCGTACTGCCCCAAACCCGAAGGTTCAAAGGGCAGTTCAAGACGGTCACATAATCGAGTTAAGGTTTGTTGTCTTCTAGAGGGACCATCGAGTTACTTGCACTACTTAAAAATCGTTAAACTACGGAAAAATCCAACACTTGGAAATTTCCCGACAGGGGAAAAATTGGGTATTTATATCCGGTCGAACTTTTTAACATATTCTAAAATTTATCTGGAAAAACACTTAGACAAAGTTTGATATTCCGATCGAATCGTCGATTCCTAATATAACCCCAGAGCACTCAACCCTTAAATCAATTTAAAAATACCCAGAAAACTCACCAGAATTTATCAGGTATTACTGTGTAGAAATAGTGGGATGATGTCACCATATGGCCGCGGAACAGCGGCAGAAGGCATGCTTCTGCCGCGTTTCCGCGGCACAATGAACAGTTCAGGGAAACGTTTTACACAGTAATGCTTAGAATTCTATGCTGAATTTTTTAGACATTTTTAATATCAAAAATTCCCAGATTTATGAAAATGTCCAGAGAGCTCTAAAGTATTTGGGTTTCGGGTTGGTTCGGACTTCAAACTCCGTCTAGATTTCGCCTAAGGCTCTAGCTAGGCTCTGATACCAGTGAAAGGTTCCTAGACACCACAAAGAGGTCTCATGAAGCATCGGACATGCCATTTCAAAATTTTTGGTGCCGAGAAACCCTAGACTACGGATCGTTGCTAGAATTTTAGGCGAAAAGAAAAGCTAGTTAACACTTAACTATAAGGATATGGAAATTACAACCTTTGTAGATCCGGATATCCACCTCCACGGCTCCGCAAGGGCGTCCTTTCACTGGTATCAGAGCCTAGCTAGAGCCTTAGGCGAAATCTAGACGGAGTTTGAAGTCCGAACCAACCCGAAACCCAAATACTTTAGAGCTCTCTGGACATTTTCATAAATCTGGGAATTTTTGATATTAAAAATGTCTAAAAAATTCAGCATAGAATTCTAAGCATTACTGTGTAAAACGTTTCCCTGAACTGTTCATTGTGCCGCGGAAACACGGCAGAAGCATGCCTTCTGCCGCTGTTCCGCGGCCATATGGTGACATTCTAACCTTGGTTTAATCTCTACACTTGACCATGGTCAAGATATGATAAGTATTCATATTAGTTTTATTTTAAAATATGAAGACTTATCTTTCTTTCATCATCTTCATCTTCTTCTTCTTCTTCAAGCTCAAGGTCCATCAATGGCAACTTGAGGTAAAGTGAGATAAATCCAATTCTAAAGTGAAGCCACCTCCTATTTCTTCACCCTCTACCTCTTGCCAAGTTGTTTTGGGTGTTTACTTCACAAGTTTCACACGTTTGTGAAGTCGGAGCTTGAGTTTGTGCAACCTCGACGTAGATCGTCTTTGACACGAAGCCGACGACCTATTTCGCACGTTTCTCCGATGAAGCCGTCACGAGAGTTCAAGCTTCAAGATGGACAGCGAGAGGACGCCCTTGCGGAGCCGTGGAGGTGGATATCCGGATCTACAAAGGTTGTAATTTCCATATCCTTATAGTTAAGTGTTAACTAGCTTTTATTTTCGCCTAAAATTCTAGCAACGATCCGTAGTCTAGGGTTTCTCGGCACCAAAAATTTTGAAATGGCATGTCCGATGCTTCATGAGACCTCTTTGTGGTGTCTAGGAACCTTTCACGTGGTAGGGTAGTAATCAAAGTACAGTGGGAACTCACACGAGACAAATGACGATCCCCAGGTCGATGAACTAACCTGCACACATGTCACCAGGGAACTGCCATCTGACGTCTGGTATATAACCAACTAGCATGTTCCCGGCGAGTCCTGTCCGGTGTACTTATAACCCAATGAGCACCTGTATACATCTTAGGTGATCCAACTGACACCAGTGGCTTGTGAGACCGGCCACCGCCCCTCGTCGGGGTCTCGACTGTATACACTAGTCTACTAATGGAGTATCGATGCCCAGTCTCGAAACTCCCACGACTAGGGACCTTTTAAGGATAAGCTTATAGACCCCAGCTCCCACTTATATGATCGCCCTCATACTGCTGGTGGTCAAGCAAGAATCCTAGGGGCTCTATCAACGTGTAATAGCGACGTGTCAGGTCACCTAAAGCAGTACACGATGATAAAGGTAAACCAGATAGCATACTATCATCTCGAGTAAGACTGTCCTACCGGGATAGGTCCTCCCTCAATCATTACAATCACGTACCTGTGACCTAATAATTGACTCTGAGGGCACTATCTCCAACAGAGTATGCCATCCACGTACTCTACGAGGATCACTACCATTCCTCCTACTACCTTTTTGTATATACAAGGTTCATTTACCATTTTGATGAGGTCAAACTCTTTGACTACCACATCAAAATAGATGTTCCAACTCCGCGATGCCTGCTTTATCTTATAAAGCATCTTGCACACGTTTCCGCTGCTCCCACTGTCTACGAAGCCCTCTGGCTGTGTACTTATAGACGCTCTCTTCTAAAACATCATTTAGAAAAGCAGTTATGATACCCAACCGCCAGATATCGTAGTCATGGTATGTAGCCGTGGCAAGTAGGATCTGGATGGACTTAAGCATAGCTTTGAAAGTCTCAACTTTTCCATGTACACCAAGTAATCTTCTCAAGATATACCTGCTCCTAATGGGGATTTAACCCTTCAGATAAAGCAACCAAAGTCCAAACTTTGTTGGTGTATAAGTATTCCATCTCAGATCGATAAGCATCCAGCCATTCTTACAGAGTCCTACTCCTGATGGCCAGCTCAAAAATAGTTGGGTCATCATCTCATGATGCAATCCTCGCTCCCACTGTCATAGAGAAACCAAAGTATCTCTCAGGTGGGTGAGGAACCCTGCTAGATCGGCGGAGAGGATGAGGTTCGTTGGTTACTATTGAATCCTTTGGTTCTACCAAATCATCTGCTGTAGTTTGTATAGCTGGAACTTTTCCAGTTCTACCTCATGACCACTAATTTCTTCACAAGAAATTCCCTTTCACAAAGGTGGCATGTTGAGAAACAAAACATCTTTTGTTCCTCGGTTTGGTAGAAGATATTCCCTTGCGAATGATTGGGATATCCAACAAACTTCCACAGATCTGACTTTGCTTCGAGCTTGTCCGGATTTTGCTTTTTAGACATAGGCCGGACAACCCCAAATCTTAACAAACTTATGATATGGGCTCTTCCCTTTCTATATCACATATGAAGTGGTAGGCAACTGATTTGATTTGAACCCTATTCAATAGGTATGCAGCTTCTCAAGTGCATAACTCCCAAAAGGAAATAGGAAACCCAGTAGTACTCATCATAGAGCACACCATATCACATAGGGTGCTATTGCTCCGCCCCGATATACCATCGTGCTATAGTGTATACGGAGGAGTAATGCTGAGAGAGAATCTCATTCTCCTTTAGAATAGTCCAGGAATTCCGTGCTCAAGTATTCTCTTCCTTGATCTCATCAAAGGACATAATACTTATACCCGTATTTTGGTTCTCTACTTCTAACTTATATTCTGTGATTATCTCAAATGTTTCGGACTTGTGTTTCAACAGGAACATATGTCTGAATCTTGAGAGATCATCAGTGAATGTAATGAAGTACAAAGAACCGGTCCTGGCATGTGCTGATATCATATATCGTGAGAATAGAATACGGTATCTCATATCGCATTATCCTCGGTCCCGCACATATCACATATGTGCTCCTACTCCGTTTTGCCTGAGTCAAGAAACCTCTGAGTAGGACTCTAAAGAATCATCAATACGCCGGCAGTAGGTGATGATCATATCAAACACCCACAAGCTGCAAGCGGTCAGCTAAACGTAACAGCTGCCCAAGTATTGAGCGCTCAGAAGATCAACAAGCAAGCCTGTACATTCTCCTGTGAATCCAATCAGTAACACTCCCGTACAGTCCGGTCTCGTCGTCTGATATGTCGCATATCTCGCCTAGGGGTGGTAAACATCAGACCCCAGTAGCTTGATAAGTCGTGTCGATATAAGGTTTATAACATTTCGAGAAACTACTGATAATACTTACCAGTAAATCTCAACAACCCTGGCCAGGGATTTCCAGTTATAGCCAATCGAACACAGCGCAACATCAACTTCCTATACCGGGAGAGACGAATCCCCTCCTATCGCTTATTGCCTCCATGTGATTCGGGACTGTACCCAAAAGCCACCTTTTTACACGCCCTCTTGGACGTGGTATGATAGAAATCAAAGCACAGTGGGAATCACACAAGACTCCATGGCGATCTCAGGTCAACAGACTACTCTGTACCAGTGTCACCGGAGAACTACCATCTGACGTGAGGTATAAAACCATCTGGGAGTTCTCGACGAGTCCCTTCAGTGTACCCAGTCTCTACTGAGCACCCATACACCATCCTTGATGTCAAACACCAATGGATATGGGATCATCCATCGCTCATCATATGGGTCAAGATGCGTATACGCTAGTCTACTCTAGAGTATCGATGCCCTGTCTCGATACACCCTCGACTAGGAACAGTTATAGGATGTACTCGTCGACTACCGTGGCCCCACTAGTATGATCTCATCATAGTCCCAGTAGTCGAGTACATATCCTAAAGGCTTTATCAACATGTAACATAAAGACAATCAGAGTACATGTTAAGATAAAGTACAACCAGATAGCATACTATCATGTCGAGCAAGAAAGTCCTCCCTATATATGTCCAAGTATCCATCACAATATAAATCGTAAGTACAGTAATGGCCTCTAGGGCATACATATAACTAATAATAGAGTGCTCCGACCGTCTGTTTCGAAGGACGGGTTGTCTTCGACCGATCATGAAGTTACGTGGGTTAGAAATGACATCGACGATGAAATCCAAGTAGATATGTATAATGCGCCCACGAAACGAAAAAGGTTATCAGTAATGTTATTTTATTACTTCACATTTTATGATCTATACATATATAGTCAATACTTTTAATGATTGTCTAATGCGTCCACGAACCGTTTATCTAGATTTGATGACGATGTCGGGAGCGGCGAGGGGCGGCAGGAGCTCCAGCCGTGGCAGAGGCAGAGGCAGAGGCAGAGGCAGAGCGGTTCTGCCGCCCGGAGAGCTCAGTAGGGAGCTTCAGAGGGCCGGTCTTGCACCCAGATCGGAGACCCCTTCGGATGCCTCCTTCCGTGTGGATTTTGCCACACCTCCAGGTATATTGCACGCATATCCATTTTCAATGAAATATTATAGATATTCATGCGGATAAATATCAAAATTACTTATATTGTCAATGTTTGATTGTCTAGTTGTTGGTGATGCGTCCACATCTGGGACAGAGGTCACTCCCGCTCCTCCAGGTATGTTTATATATCATATAGTGCATGTATATTGATTTAGAATGCTATATCATAAATATACACATATTCCTTTTGCTCTTACTTAGCAATTTTTATTATTGTCTAGCTGTAGGTGGTGACACCACCGCACCTGCGGGTATGTTTATATATCCTATAGTGCATGCATATTGATTTAGAACGTTATATTATTGATCTACACATTCTTTTTACAATTACTTATATAATCTATTTTTAATTGTCTAATTATAGGTGGTGCGTCCACATCTGACGCAGGGGCCACTCCTGCCACTTCCATACCCTCCGCATCGTCTGCAGGTTAGTATGAATAAATATAAAATATTTATTCATTTTACATATGCTCTATAGAATAAATATGAACTTCATGGAAATTTAGCGTCAATGTTTATTTTCTAGTTGGAGGGGATGCGTCCGCATCCGGGACCCCGGCTGTTCCTCACCGGAGGAACTATCGTCCCGCTCGTGCTGCTGCTCGGGCCCAGGCTCATGCGCTAGTCACCGGAGGTATATATCACACTTCAATTTTCGTTTAATCTTGATTTATTAATACAACTTTGTCTTAATATTGATTGTCTTGATATTTCGTGCAGACGCAGGGCCTCCCCATCACCAGAGGGGGACACGAGGCCCGAATCAGTCCCATAGGCTGAGGCCTGACAGAGCTAGGGGGGAGGCAGCATTCCCCCTCTTTTTTACCCTTGACTATCGCTATACCAGTCCTCATGCCGAGAGGTTCGGCCGGTATATGGGGGACGAGAGCCGGCTCGTGAAGAACTATCCACTTCACGTTGAGTGGGGCGAGCAGCACCGGCGCTCATTCGCCCTCTTCTTTGATCAGGCTCAGGTACGTATTAATATATTTTCATTTCATTTATCCAATATATTTATTATTATCACTTGCAATCTAATAACAATGTTTTTTTTGTATTTTCAGTCGGATTACGATTTTGAGCCTGTACCCGACCCTGATCACCCTGGGAGGGTGCTCGACCTTCATGCTCTGTACAATGGCCTGATGAAGAACATGCAGACCAAGGTCCGATACAACAGGAATGAGCTGAAGGACGACTGCTACTCCCTGTGGATGGCGACCCCCGGGCAGAGAGAGCGGCCCTCCTATCTACTCTGGCGTTTGCGAGAGTCGACGTAGAGACATGGCCTCTATTGTGCGAATATTTCGACTCCGAACGCAAACAGGTATGTATTTTAAATGTAATTCATTGTTTAGGATATAATTTATTATTTTGTGTTCCTTAATTAGAAAACTAAATGTTAATGCGTTGTGCAGAAACAGGTCGCTCAGAATATAGAGAACAGGAAGTCGGCAAAGAGGGGTCGCCCCACTTACACAGGTGGCTCGAGGAATATTACTCGAGCCATGGAGTTATCAGTAAATTACAATAGACCGACCTTTGTGATATTCTGCAATATTAAGAGTTATTTTCTAATATATCTAATATTAAGAGTTATTTTCTAATATTGTAGACAGCTAAGACCGTGGCGCAAGGTGGTATACTGAGCGTGCTGTCCGCATATCTTGCCATCCACGGCACCTCGACAGATCCCGCCACGGGCGAGCTTCGATATCCCGACGTTGCTACCCAGGAGTCTTGCGTAAGTGTTAATATTTATTCTACCCATATTTGAAATTTTAGTTTTGGAAGGTTCAAATTTAAATTTTATACTTATACTTTACTGCTTAATCTGGGTGTGGGAGAGGGTGGTTGAGCAGGCCGAGGCCTCGGGGGTCGATTTTACCGGACAGAGCGATCCGAGGCTGCTGACCCCAGTCCTGGACACCGCACACGGAGGGCACCACGGAGGTTGGGAGAGAGGCCGGGGACTGGTGTTAGTTATATGTATGCCCTAGAGGCCATTACTATACATAGGATGTATATTGTAGTGGATGCTGGGACATATATAGGGAGGACTTTCTTGCTCGACATGATAGTATGGTATCTGGTTGCTCTTTATCTTAACGTGTACACTGATAGTCTCTCTGTTACATGTTGGTAAAGCCCTTAGGATGAGTACTTGACTACCTGGACTATGATGCAGATCATACTAGTGGGGACATGGTAGTCCATAAGTACATCCTTCAAAGTCCCTAGTCGTGGGTATATCGAGACGGGGCATCGATATACCAGAGTAGACTAGCGTATACCTTCTCGACCCATACAGATGGGCGATGGATGATCCCATATCCATTGGTGTTTGACATCATAGATGATATACGGGTGCACAGTGGAGACTGGGTACACTGGACGGACTCGCCGAGAACTCCCAGATGGTATTATACCTTACGTCAGATGGCAGTTCTCTGGTGACACTGGTACAGAGTAGTCTGTTGACCCGAGATCGTCATAGAGTCTTGTGCGGTTCCTACTGTGCTTTGATTTCCACCTTACCACGTCCAAGAGGGCGTGCAAAACGGTGGTTTTTGGGTACAGTCCCGAGTCACATGGAGGCAATGAGCGATAGGAGGGGATTCGTCTCTCCCGGTATAGGGGGTTGATGTTGCGCTGTGTTTGATTGGCTGTAACTGGAAATCCCTGGCCAGGGTTGCTTAGATTTACTGGTAAGTGTTACCTGTAGTTTCTCGAATTGTTATAGACCTCATATCGACACGACTTATCGAGCTGTTGGGGTTTGACGTTTACCACCCCTAGGCGAGATATGCGACATATCAGACGACGAGACCGGACTGTACGGTAAGTGTTACTGGTTGGATTCACAGGAGTATGAGCGGGCTTGCTCGTCGATCTTCTGATCGCTCAATACCCGGGTGGCCGTTACGTTTAGCAGACCGCTTGCGGCTTGTGGGTGTTTGATATGATCATCACCTGCTGCCGGCGTATTGACGAGTCTTTAGAGTCCTACACAGAGGTTTCCTGGCTCAAGCGAAACGAAATAGGTGCGCATATGAGATATGTGCGGGACCGAGAATAATGAGTGTATATGATACCGTATTCTATTCTCGCGATGAATGTATCGATTGGATGTATATGATATAACCTAGTTATCGAATCAACGATTGATTCGATAAGCCGATACATTGGATATTAGTCGATTATATGTGACATGACCGGATCGTTAAATCAAGCGTTGATTTAATGATTTAATGCATAATTATATATTTGATATATTGCTTTGCATTAACTAGTATTGGTTCATTTAAATTGGATTTTCTCACTTGATGTACACAAGTTGTATATGTGATATACTTTTGTGCACTTGATTGTATCATGTTTGATGATACATGCTTACTTGAGTTTGTGTAAAGATTAAACCATGGTTATTTAAATGGTTAAGGTTTTGTTTTTCATATCTATTTATTTATTTATTTATTTTGGAAAAGATAAAGAGAAAATGGTGGCTTTCTTTGTTTGTAGTTGAAGCTTCATGAAGCTTTGACTAAGTGACCATTTTGTCTCATGCTTAACCCTAACCATTCAAACTAACCATAGTTCATTCTCTACACATAACCATGGTTAGTATATGATAAGTATTCATATTATTTTCTTTTTTAATGTAACACTTATCATATTATCATCATCATCTTCTTCTTCTTCTTCAAGAAGAAAAGCTTGCCTCCAATAATGGCAACTTGATGCAAAGAGTGAGAAATCCAATTCTAAAGTGAACCCACTTCCTATTTCTTCATCCTCTACCTCTTGCCAAGTAGTATAGGGTGTTTTCTTCACAAGTTTCATGACTTGGTGAAGTGGGAGCTTGATCTTGTGATGCCTCGACGTAGATCATCTTCGGCATCGTAGTCGATGACCTAGCCCGCCTATTTCTCCGATG
The DNA here is from genome assembly GCA_030015575.1 of Agapanthus africanus. NCBI lineage: Eukaryota > Viridiplantae > Streptophyta > Magnoliopsida > Asparagales > Amaryllidaceae > Agapanthus > Agapanthus africanus. Next base: position 511,748,381 of record JASDDO010000024.1, on the reverse strand, counting down.
AAGCCGACGCTAGAGCCCGGGATTTGATTTGGATAGCAAGGAGACATCATCATGGAGCTATGGAGATGGAGAACTGGATCTACAAAGGTTGTATTTCCGATCACATAGTTAAGTTGTTAACTAGTTGCATCTTTCGCCTAAAATTCTAGTTAACGATCCGTATTAGGGTTTCTTGGCTCTTGTAAAATTTGAAATTGGCATGGTTGATGCCTTGTGAGACCTCATTAGTGTGTCTAGGAACCCTGCAGTGGTATCAGAGCCTACCTAGAGCCTTAGGCGACGCGTAGACGGAGTTAGAAGTCCGATCGAACCAAAACCCTAACCCAAAAATTGCTCTCTGTACATTTTTGAAAAATGTGGATTTTTCTATATTAAAAATATGCAGAAAAACCAGCAGGAATATATAAGAGTTACTGTGAAGTTCGATACCCTAATCCCATCAAACCGCCGCGGTTCCGCGGCACGAGCATGGCTCGTGCGGCGGTTCCGCGGCCGTTTTGTCTTATCTTGCATAGAAATTGGCACAGTAATTCTTACTTTGCAGTGCAGGTTTTCCTGGGAATTGTTAATATTTTTTAAAGAGTTGAAATTTCTGGATTGTATTGGGAGTTCGTAGATTCGATCGGATTGTCTAATCGTGTCTATGTGTTTTCCGGATAATTTTTGAATATGTTAAAAAGTTCGACCGGATATAAATACCCACTTTTTCCCCTGTCGGGAAATTTCCAAGTGTTGGATTTTTCCATGGTTTAAAGGCGTTCTAAGTAGTGCAAGTAACGCGATGGACCCTCTAGAAGACAACAAACCTTAACTCGATTATGTGACCATCTTGAACTGCCCTTTGAACCCTCGGATTTGGGGCAGTACGGCGTGCCACATGTGAGGCGTTGGCTTGACCCTTCTACGGCTGGACCGTTGGTACTAAGGCATGAAGTGAATGTCTTTGAACTTATTTCATGAGTTGATCTGTATCGGGAAAACTTGGGTGTTTGAATGTTCGATCGGAAAGTTTAACATTTTCTATTTATCTGGAATGGGGTACAATAATTGGAATTCACAAGAAGTTATGAGATAACTGAATGAATGTTATAAACATAGCACTTTAGTCTCACTTGATCGGTTGCCACAGAATTTTGATGTGATCAAAAGTCCGTCGCAATCACGTAGCGTACGCGGATACTCGCAGAGTAAACTTAATAGACAGCCTCACTCCATAGCCCCGGCCAAGTGACTGTAGGAGAACCCCGTCGCCGAAAGCATCCGTCCGGGTGCTCGAGGTAGCGGTGTTCCGTCTTGGTGCACTTCGTCGACGGTATCGGGGGTGCGGCTGCCTACTAAAGTTTGCGACGAGCATTCGATCAGGATGTCGGGAATCCTGTTGAATTGCTCGACTTGATATTGAAAAGTGTTTTCGATAATGATACTAAAATGCGGGGTTTATAATTGTTAGGCATGCGATGTCTAAGGTATTCATTTGAAAATTCCCCGACAAAGAGGTTGCGGATTCCAACTGTTGTAGTTTTACACTTTCTTTTCTGTGACCGTAAGTGTAATATGTGATATCGCCGGTTTCGTTGCTATATGTCAACGACAATTGGGATGGGCATATTTACTTATGTTGATGACATGTGATGTTATGTGTTGCTGGATATGTTATATTGGATCGTCGTGTTTGAATAGCCGGGGGATTTTTATGTGAGATGGGTGTTTTTCATTTTCATTCATGTAAAAACTTGTATATAATATTCTTTTATTGGGGCACTTCCAGGTTGCGGAAGATGTCACCTTTTGTATATTATTTTCTTTTCCGCACTAGGATAGACCCAAGGAGGAGGGCACAAGTAACCGGGTTCTGGAGTCCAGTGGGAGACCAACTCGAGGAGTCGAGTCCGGGTCTCCTAACTCTAGAATTGGTAGGGTTGCTTGCCGCTCTCGTAGGGGTCTAGGGGTGTGGGTTTGGCTATTCATCACGACCGTGGAATCCGTGTTTTATACTGGCTCGTATTGAAAACACGGACGTCCTAGTATATCCAATATTTCATATGATTCTTCTGCTGCGATCTCTGTGATATGTTCTGTGATGGATACTGAATATAGTATATATGATATATTATATAGATGTTACTTATGTTTTACACCCGCGCTAGCCCTGCCCCGCTCTGCCGTTAGTTACCTAACCTAACGGTGCATGAGGGGACATTGAGGCGAATGCGGATGGCATAAGTGTACGTAGTATTTATCTGTGATGTTTAGGTAACTTAAATGATGGGACTTCATTAATGAGATTAATGAAAGTAAAAAGAAACCTAAAGATATTGTAGAATCGAATTTCAAAAATAAATCAGGTAGCTACAGTTCTTGCTCTGCACAGCGGTATATGTGATATATCATGCACCTTATTCGATGAGGAAAGGACCGAGATCCCTTCACCGGGAGTGACTCCTTTAGCAATAACTGGCAGATGCTACACACTCGGTTTGTTTTCTGATTGCTTTTAAGAGTTTTTGCTTTGTACAGTGATATATATGATATATCCCGCACTTCATTCGACGAGGAAAGGGTCGACGATCCCTTCACCGGGAGTGACCCCTTTAGCAAAACTAGAAAAGCCTCAAAAACACTCCATTTTAAAATCATTTGATTCTACAACGATATCAAGTTCATTACGCAATAGGTTTTCAGAAAAAAACCTGTCGTAGCCCTCCGTCATTTCAGATAAGTAGTAGTTAGTATTCGTGCTGCGTTTGTTGGCCTTTGTCAAGGCACAGTGTGCGGTAGCTAACTGGTGCTTATCTGCTTATGCATATGATGCAGATTGGGTTAGGGTAGTCGTGCGACCTTGTTGGCCTTTGTCAAGGGTCGTGCGGGTGGGTTTAATTCAATCAGGAAATGACGGGTTGAACTTGACTAGCATCCTATGGTTTGTTGGCCTTTGTCAAGGTCATAGGAGGCTTGGGGCAAAATATTATCGGGAATTTCAAGTGTTGAAATTTGCAATGAGATTGCATACCTTCTATGAGATAGTTGGATCCCGATACCCGCTGCGAGTAAGAGTTACTCCTGGGAGAGTTTTACACATTACAATTAGCCGATCAAGTAGGTGTCTAGAAAGGTGTTAACGAGGTTACGCCTCTGGGAAAACGAGGTTTACATTAATTAGGTTCGTGCGAAAGCACGGGGGACCTCCCTCAAAGTACCGACACTGGCCTGGCTGAATGATTGGCGAACTTATAGTTTGTAATTAATCCTGGCTAGTCTTTCCTTTTAGGGTTTGAAGGAAGATTTGATAAAAACAGTGGGAGCCATCCTGATTAGATAAAATCATAACCAATCTATTCTTGCAAGAGCGCACGCTAAGTGTTTTCTTCTCTCTCTCTCCAGGTAGCGACCATATCACGCCTTAATCAAGATAATAATACGGAATATTGACCGAACCCGCTTGTTATACTGAGCTGGGGAACGTTGGTCCCGCTCCAACTTATAATTGTTATAAGACAGAGCAGGAAATTCGGGATTACCAGAATTCCCGTGCCGCCCAAACGAAGAGAGTGCATGCTGATGCATCATCTTCGGGTGTGTTCATTACAAAGAACTGTTTCTCAGTATCCTCTGCATCCTGGGTATTTGATACCGGATCAAGATCCCAGATATGTAATCTGTTACATAGGGCTACAGAAGGGTAGAAAAACTGAGAACGGGTGATAAGTTTCATGAGACAGAAAACGGGGCAAGTGTTGCAGCCAAGTCTGTTGGTCACTGTCACCCTGTATTCTAAATACATTGATTCTGAACGAATATTATTAGATACCGAACCTGATATACAAAATCATATCACTCTCTTTAATAGTAAAGAAATGATAAAATTTTGTATTGTTGGATAATGTTTTGAACATTTCCTATATCAAAAGTTGATCGGTTCAGGCACGTTATCTAAAAGCATTGATGTTCTAAATCAAACTACAGTTCATTAGTATACGGAACACACACAAGAGGAAGAGTTCAGAAATGAACGAATCCTTCTTGAGGCATTATAGACTAGGTCATATCAATGCGATCCGACTGGCTGAAGTTACATTTTAGATGCATATTTAAATCAGTTTGAATTTACATCTCGTGAAACTTTCCAGTCATGTCACAGAGATAAGATGACCATAGCTCCGTTTATTGGAAACAGAGAAAGAGTTAGTAAACTCTTGGAACTAATACATGATGATGTATGTAGGTCCCCTGCCTACACATGCCAAGACCGGTTCTTTGTACTTTATTACATTCTCTGATGATCTTTCGAGATTCAGACCTATGTTCCTGTTGAAACACAAGTCCGAACCTTTTGAGATATTCACAGAATATAAGTTAGAAGTAGAGAACCAATACGGGTATAAGTATTATGTCCTTTGATGTGATCAAGGAGGAGAATACTTGAGCACGGAATTCCTGGACTATTCTAAAGGAGAATGGGATTCTCTCTCAGCATTATTCCTCCGTATACACCATAGCACGATGGTATATCGGGGCGGAGCAATCACACCCTATGTGATAAGGTGTGCTCTATGATGAGTACTACTGAGTTACCTGTTTCCTTTTTGGGAGTTATGCGCTTGAGAAGCTGCATACCTATTGAATAGGGTTCGAATCAAATCAGTTGCCTACCACTTCATATTTGATATGATAAGGGAAGAGCCCATCTCTTAAGTTAGTGAAGATTTGGGGTTGTCCAGCCTATGTCTGAAAAGCAAAATCCGGAGAAGCTCGAGGCAAGGTCTGTAATGTAGAACTGGAAAGGTTCCAGCTATACAAACTACAGCAGATGATTTGGTAAAACCAAAGGATTCAATAGTTACCAACGAACCTCAGCCTCTCCGCCGATCTAGTGAGGGTCCTCACCCGCTTGAGAGATACTTCGGTTACTCTATGACAGTGGGAGCGAGAATTGCATCATGAGATGATGACCCAACTAGTTTCGAGCTGGCCATCAGGAGTGGGACTCTGTAAGAATGGCTGGATACTTAGCGATCTGAGATGGAATCCATGTACACCAACAAAGTATGGACTTTGGTTGCTATATCTGAAGGGTTAAATCCCCATCAGGAGCAAGTATATCTTGAGAAGATTACTTGGTGTAGATGGAAAAGTTGAGACTTTCAAAGCTAGACTTGTTAAATCTTATTCGTCATCGACCAAGCGGAGATAATGATGAAACCTTTTCAAGTGGCTATGCTTAAGTCCATCCGGATCCTACTTGCTACGGCTACATTCCATGACTACGATATCTGGCGGTAGGGTGTCATGACTGCTTTTCTAAATGATGTTTTAGAAGAGAACGTCTATAAGTACACAGCCAGAGGGCTTCGTAGACAGTGGGAGCAGCGGAAACGTGTACAAGATGCTTTATAAGATTAAAGCAGGTATCGCGGAGTTGGAACATCTGTTTTGATAAGTTAGTCAAACAGTTTGACATCATCAAAATGGTAGATGAACCTTGTATATACAAAAAGGTAGTAGGGAGCATGGTGATGATCCTCGTAGAGTACGTGGATGACATACTCTTGATAGGGAAGGAGTTTCCTATGCTACGCTCGGTCAATCTCCGCTTATCACAATGATTCTCCATATAGGATCAAAGTGATACCTCCTAAATCCTGGGTTTTGGATCTATGAGATATATCTAATTGGATATTAGGATTCTCACTAGTTGTAGTGAGATGGTATCAAACGATCCTGGGGTGAGTCACTGGAAGGGTTCCAGGGTGATAAGGATGACTGAAAGTCAGTCACAGGCATTGTCTTTACCCTCAGTAAAGGGACGGTATGTTGGAAGGGTTCCAAGCTAGATACCGTGGCATACTAGACGATAAAGGCTCGATACATCACTACTAAAGATGCCACCAAAGAGGCAGTCTGGATGTATATTTGTTCATGAGATGAACCTAGTTCCTCCCATTGTGTGACAGTGGAGTTATGGCTTATGCCAAGGAACGTCCGTCCCATCAGTGATCCAGACATATTCTAAGGCAGTATCACCTGATCATGGAGATAGTTGATCTCCAGGGTGATCGAGGTTAGGAGAGTAGACTCAGAGGACAGCACGGCGGATCCACTCACAAAGGCCTTTTCCCAGAGAGAGACTTTTATGGGATAGTTGAGTATAAGATACTACAATCACTGCTATCAGATGGCCCTAGTGAAAGTGGGAGATTGTTAGTTATATGTATGCCCTAGAGGCCATTACTATACATAGGATGCATATTGTAGTGGATGCTGGGACATATATAGAGAGGACTTTCTTGCTCGACATGATAATATGCTATCTGGTTGCTCTTTAACTTAACGTGTACACTGATAGTCTCTCTGTTACATGTTGGTAAAGCCCTTAGGATGAGTACTTGACTACCTGGACTATGATGCGGATCATACTAGTGGGGACATGGTAGTCCATAAGTACATCCTTCAAAGTCCCTAGTCGTGGGTATATCGAGACGGGGCATCGATATACCAGAGTAGACTAGCGTATACCTTCTCGACCCATACAGATGGGCGATGGATGATCCCATATCCATTGGTGTTTGACATCAGAGATGATATACGGGTGCTCAGTGGAGACTGGGTACACTGGACGGACTCGCCGAGAACTCCCAGATGGTATTATACCTTACGTCAGATGGCAGTTCTCTGGTGACACTGGTACAGAGTAGTCTGTTGACCCGAGATCGTCATAGAGTCTTGTGTGGTTCCCACTGTGCTTTGATTTCCACCTTACCACGTCCAAGAGGGCGTGCAAAACGGTGGTTTTTGGGTACAGTCCCAAGTCACATGGAGGCAATGAGCGATAGGAGGGGATTCGTCTCTCCCGGTATAGGGGGTTGATGTTGCGCTGTGTTCGATTGGCTGTAACCGGAAATCCCTGGCCAGGGTTGCTGAGATTTGTTGGAGATAGTGCCCTCAGAGTCAATTATTAGGTCATAGGTACGTGATTGCAATGATTGAGGGAGGACCTATCCCGGTAGGACAGTCTTACTCGAGATGATAGTATGCTATCTGGTTTACCTTTATCATCGTGTACTGTTTTAGGTGACCTGAAAAGTTGCTATTACACGTTGATAGAGCCCCTAGGATTCTTGCTTGACCACCAGCAGTATGAGGGCGATCATATAAGTGGGAGCTGGGGTCTATAAGCATATCCTTAAAAGGTCCCTAGTCGTGAGAGTTTCGAGACAGGGCATCGATTCTCCATAGTAGACTAGTGTATACAGTCGAGACCCCGACGAGGGGCGGTGGCCGGTCTCACAAGCCACTGGTGTCAGTTGGATCACCTAAGATGTATACAGGTGCCCATTGGGTTATGAGTACACCGGACAGGACTCGCCGGGAACATGCTAGTTGGTCATATACCAGACGTCAGATGGCAGTTCCCTGGTGACATGTGTGCAGGTTAGTTCATCGACCTAGGGATCGTCATTTGTCTTGTATGAGTTCCCACTGTACTTTGATTACTACCCTACCACGGCTCAAAGGAGTCGTGCAAACAGGTTTTAGTTGGGTACAGTCCCGAGCCACATGGAGGCAGTGAGCGTATCTTCAGGGGTTCGTCTCTCCCGGTATTGGGGGTGAGGTCGTGCTGTGTCTAGGAGAGCCATTACACAAAGCCCTCGGCCGAGGCAAGGAGATTTACTGGTAGGTATTCCAGTAGTATCTCAAGGTGTTCTGGGCTACACTCCGACACGACTTGTACCGCTTTTGGGGGTCTGACTTTTACCAACCCCCTAGTCCCGCCATGCGATGCTCATAGACGAACGGATCGGACTGTACGGATATTGTCACTGACAGGCTCAGTAGGGAGTCAGGCTGAGTTCGCTCACAGACGTCCCTTTTGGTCAATACCTGGTAGCCCGTTATGTATTGGCTTATACCTCTAACGTGCTAGTGGTTAAATCCATAACCAAGGTGTTGATGAGTCTTTAGAGTCCCCCACATTCTGTTACTCAGCTTTCGGGCGAAAGGTTGTAGAGGCCGTATGGAGATATGGCAGGGTCCGATCATATACGTGCGGTATTGCACGGATCAGGATCGGACGGTTTGTACTAGAGGCCGTATAGGTATATGGCAGGGTTCGATCTGATACGTGCGGTATTGCACGGATCAGGATCGAACGGATATTACTAGCCGGTTTTGGTATAAGCCGGATCCTAGTATAGTACAGTGTAGATTTTGTCTCATTGCATTTGTATTTCGGTCGGAATACAGATGCGGGTGTGTATGCACAGTATCGGGGTTTTCCTGTAATTTATTACGGGACCAGTTTTCTGGAGATGCCAGTTTGCTTTCCGTTTCGGCCGATTTCCATTGTTCCGTTTATTGGCCGAAGATTGGTGGAGGAGGGCTTATTTGCATTGTTGCAAATAAGTATTTGTGGAGGGGGTATTTGCTTATTGTTGTATCATGATAGTCTCTCATTGACCTTGACTTCTAGCTATCATGATGGCTTGACTTTGTTGAGTTGATGTTGTTGATGGAGTGTGGATTTCCTTGTGATCATTTGTTTTTCTTTCATCATCACTCACTTTCCACCCACCCCCTTGTCTTTGCACTCTCTCTCCAATCACACCAAAGGGGGGGCCGGCCATTCCTAAGAAAGAAGAGGGGATTCATTTCATTGTGGGTGTGGCAATTTTAGCTCTCATGGTGCCAAGAAAAATGCTCTCTTGTTCGTCCAAAAACATCCTTCAATTCCTCCACAAAAGGCAACTCCATAATCCCAAATGAGACATGTAATCCACATTATATTCTACAGCAAATCTTGGGCACGTCGAGTAGCCGGCTTCGTGCCCGAGTTGCCTCGGCATTGAGGTGGGAGCCCGTAAACGATGTAGGCGATGTGGTGCACTTCCGGCGACGAGGAGGAGACGGGACATTCCGCAGGAGATCCGGACGATGATGAGAAGACCGGAGGACTTGGATCGTCGGTATATCTCTTTCCCATCTTATAGTTAGCTAGGACTAATTAATGGTTCGATCCGGGTATTAGTGCGCGGCGGTTTGCCAGTTCAAGAAAAATTTAAGTTTATCACCGCTTCCGCATTTGGCCGTCGGATTGACGGCCGGGGCGCCGCCGTGCACTTACAGTGGTATCAGAGACTCGCCATTAACATAGTCTAGCTTGGTGTAATGTGTTTTTCTGTTTCGATCGATCGAATGTTCCAAAACTGCATTTTAGTTCGCATCAGTTTCTGTTGAAATTTTTTGGTGTCCAAAAATTTTTCAGGTTGTAAAATAGTGATGTACTGGAATATCTAAGGGTTCTGTAAAAATTCAGTACAGTGATTCGTCTAGGGGAGCGCGGAACCGCGGCCAAACCCCCCTTTGGGCCGCGGTTCCGCCGCACAATGATGAGTTGACTGCACCAAATTTCTACAGTATCTTTCTGTGCTGAAAATTGGGATTTTGGAATATTAATATTGGGCCCAGAATTTCCTGATCTGCTGCAGTAATATTTTGGGGCCCATTTGTTAAAGTTTGATCGATCGGATATTTTAAACACATTATTTCACAGTATTTACATTATATCTGCGACCGTGAATGTCACTTGATCGGTAAATCCGGTCTAACTGCTATAGCCCGGTTAGACGGATTTGCGAACGTGATTTTCACGTTGATGTTCTGTTTTTGCTGTGATGTTGCGGATCGGTCGTGGGGGATAGCCTGGATGCAATGCTAGTACAGTTGTGGTTGTATTATATACATTTGATATTGCGGGGCGAGCGTCCGACATGTGGACTGTCGTCACTGCCTGTTTGTATTATTATTTTGGGGCACGACCTGGTTGCGGTCGATGTATCCGGTGTATGTATATTTTACTTTCTGTACTAGGATTGCCCCGCGGAGGGGTGCACGGATAGCCGGGTTCTAGAGGGCAACAAGCCCGCATCTCATGGCATTGGGACGGAGGGGGCTTCACTCTGGGATTGGCGGGCTATACGCCGCACTCGTAGGGGGTACAGGTTGACCCAGGAGGGGTGCCCAAGTTGCCGGATTCCGTGGAGTGCTGGGTGGTCCATTCACGGAGCTGAAGGGGGCTGCCTCGCTTCAGGTTTTGGCGGGTGACTTGCCGCGCCCGTAGGGGTCTAGGATTACATTGCACAGGCTATCCACACGACCAGGGGAACGTCGGGTTTCAGCAATGGCTCTGTGAAACCCGGGGATCCCAGATATCTGTATTGTTTCTGTGATGCTGTACATTTCTGTGATGTTGCATTTTATTCACGCCTTGAGCGAATATAATATATTGGTATATATATTAGTAGATGTTGTATATGTTTTGCATCCGCGCTAGTCCAGTCCCCGCTCTGTCGTTAGTTAGCTAACCTAACGGGTAATGACGGGATCCAGTGGCGAATGCGGATGGCATATACGTACATCAGTATATTTTCGTTCTTTGTGGTGTGATCAATTGATGGGACTGCATTGATTCGGATCAATGCAAGTTAAAAACAAACCTAATCTAATGTTGTTGGAACACTTTTCAAAAAGCTGTTATTGCAAGGACGTTCACTTTTGTTTAGCATCGTGGTATTCAGTTGGAATATCCTGCTCCTCAGTCGACGAGGCAAGGGCCGAGATCCCTTCACCGGGAGTGACCCCTTGGACAAAAGTTTGCGTCAGGGCAATGACTTCACTATAGCCAATTACTTTTGCTTTGCATCGTGGTATTCAGTTGGAATATCCTGCACCCCATTCTACGGGGAAAGAGCCGAGATCCCTTCACCGGGAGTAACCTCTTTAGCGGAAGTTGTCGTCACTATATTTCTAAAAAGCTATCCGTTCCTTCAACGATATCAAGTTCATTACGTTAAAGGTTTTCGCCAGAAACCATTCGTAGCCCTCCGTCATTTCAGTTAAATATTCGGTAGTATTCAAGCTATGTATTTTGACCTCACGCCAAGGCATAGTGATTGGTAGCTGCCGGGTATTTATCTGTTGCATAGATAGATGCGTTGGTTTGGGACAGTCGTACTACTATTTTGGCCTACGTCAAGGGTATGTACGGGTGGGTTCAGATTAACCTGGATAATGACGGGTAGAACTTGACATGTGACTTATGATATTTTGACCTCACGCCAAGGTCATAAGAGCATGGGGCAGAAATCACATCGGGAGTTTCAAAAGAACTGAAACTTGCCAGAAATGCGCATACCTTCTGGAGTGTGATGACGTAAGAGGATTCTGTCACGTTATCATGCGATGAGAGTTGGATCCCGATTCCCACTGATGAGTTAGTTTACTCCTCGGCTAATCCCGACTAATTCTTCTTTCAGGTTTGAAGGAGAATTTGAGGTACAGTGGGAGGTTTCCAGATTAGATAAATTGGTAACCATTCTGATCTAGGTTAGAGTGCACGCTGAGTGTTTCTTTTCTCTCTCTCTGGCAGCGACCATTGACCCGACCCTAAGACTATGACTCAGTGACCAAGTTGACCGAACCTTCTTAACACTGGCTTTTGGATTGTCAGAGTTGCAAACCTCATTACCACTCCTACTTTTACCCTTTTCTCCAGGACACCCCGTATTACTACAAATGTCCACTTCCATTGGACAAAACCATCGTATGGTTATATACGAACTCGAAGGGATTTATTCGAGGATGGTTTCAGGTTCTGGAGAAAACGGATAGGATTATTCAGTTGTCTTTTCCTTTTACCTTCTCTCAAGTTGTGAGTACTCCTTGGTTTAGGAGATAGTACACCTATTACGCAAATTGGATAGTCTTCTTCCAAACCATAGGCAGGTGCCGACCGGTAGGGAATGAAGGAAACCAATTAGCATAACGGTGGTGTACAGAAGGTATTAAGTTAAGACAAATCAAGGGATTAGTAAGAGGGCAAAGTAAATTGCAACAGATATTCACGACCAAACCAGGTATTTCGTTACCACTCCCATATCACCTTTGTATTTCTCCAGAACACTCCGTATCACTACGAAGATCCACAGTTTATTGGATACTCCATCGTATGGTTATATACGAACTCGAAAGGAATTTATTCCACTTCGGGGATGGATTCTGGTTCAGGAGAAATAGGAATAAGATTTATTCGGTTGTCTTTTATCTTCACCTTCTCTCATTGCGAGTGTTCCTAGGATTGGGACAGTACACCCATTATGCTTATTGGATAGTCTTCTTCCAAACCATAGGCTGGTGCCGAACGGTAGGGAGGGAAGAAAACCATTTGGCCTAAAGGGGTGTGCAGAAGGTAAAGACTAAAGACATAAGAAGGGATTTGGAGAGGTGGCAAAGGATTATACGGTTACAGTCGTGAATCTGGAAGAGGCATTACTAGGATTACCGGGATACCCCATCGAAACATTTCAATGTTTCAGTCTCACTGTGTACTGTTAAAGGGAAACTAATTTCCCGATTAGATACTTACTCCAGGGTATGTATTTACCAGTTACGATTCTCACATCTGTATGGCTTTACAGATGATGAGTGGGAGTAAGTTATTGGGAATTGGGTGATCATCCTCATTATATCGGGATTCGTTGCAATCAGTGATATTTGAGGAGATCACCTGGGCAGTTTGCCTGTCGGCAAATATTTGGTTTTGAATATCCGCAGTTATGCACCAATTTCAAATTGATATATCTGTACGTCTATTTTCATAGAGTGAGATATACCTTTCTGAAATTATGTCTACGACATTTACCTATATCAGTGGATGGTTAGGTAAGGAGCATTAAACAGCGGTGTAATTCTTCTTAACCATAAGTACAGTTTTCAACCTACGACACACAGTGAATGAGTTATCAGACTCAAGGGACTTATACAGAGTATTGTATGTTGTCCAGGGTCCACAAGGACAGAGGGGTAGGTCCTCGTGCTATATTCAGTTTACTTATGACTTCTCTAGTTTTTAGACAGGTGTTTCGTGGAAACACAGGGTCCGAATTTTGAGAAGTTATAGGTATTTGAATAGAGTAGAGAACCAGGTGTAGTAAGTATCGGGATTCTTCAAAGAGATCGAAGATGTAGATACTTGTGTATGGTATTAAGTTGATAGTAATGACTAAGAGAACTTGCTTCTTTTTCAGGTTACTCATAATTGGAAGCATTCCTAAGTTGAGTAACGCTGATCGACCTTCTTCCATTTAGTTGACATGCACTGGAGACAGTTGCATGATTTGGATGTGGTTCAATTAAATCAGTGCCTCTGGTTCTATATTGGATATAGAACAGTTCATATCTTAACGTTGTTAAGGTACGGGGAGTTGTCCGGTTTATGCTTAAAACAAGACACTGGACAACTCAAGGCATGTTTCTATAATGGCTGTTTGTGGGTTGACCCAGGCTATGACGCGGGTTGACTTTCTACCATCTGGATGAACAATAGCAATATTGTTCTAGACTCGCCACAGTTTTTAATAAAAATGGATTTTTTTCAGAAAACAGTAGTGGGAGTATGGTAGAACTGGAAGTGATTCCAGAACCACAAACGATTACTGAAGATTTGATAAGGAACCTAAAGATTCAATCTGGATTGACATTCCATTGGCCACTCCACAGATAAGGTGGGTAACTTCAGGCACCCAAGAGGTACTACGGTAGCCTCAAGGACGGTGACAGGGAAGTTCTTGTTTACCCACAATTACCATTGCTGTTGTTCCAGGCTGCGAGACCCGGCGGGAGGATGAGTATAGCGTTGTTCTAAACTAGTTTTAGAAGTGTACGTGTATATGACTCTGCCAGAGGGTTGTCGTAGTCAGTGGGAGCAGCGGAAGCATTGGTGGACAGGTAGCTTATGTCTATTTACAGACTGAAGCACCAGTAGCGGAGATAGATCATCTATTTCTGATATGACAGTCATGGGTTTGACTTCATCAGAATAGGGGATGGATCTGTTGAGAAGGTAGTAGGGTGTGACATCCTGGTACTTGGATGACATACACAAAGTAGGAAAAGAAACTCCTATACTACGATCGGTTATACTTTGGTCGTCACACAGTGGTTTCTCCATATGGGACTTGGACATTATATCAGACATACTGGTTACTAGATCTATGGTTTTAGATCTAGATTTGGGTAGCTTCCCAATCTGGGTACTTAGACAGCATTCTAAGGGTATTTAGAATGGACGACTCCATGCACGGTAGTGTACCTGCAGAAGATGGAGTCACCCTCTCTAAAGGTGTCTTACAGACTAAAGGGGAGAGGGATGTGCATGATTGGCAGATCACTTGCTCAGGCAATTGAGTCAATCATGAGATGTCAAGTACCACACCAGACATTGTTCTTGCACTAGATGCAATAAGCTGACATTAATCCAATCCTGGAGAAACGGTCGGAAGCAGTTTTAGGACATAAGTGGATGTTCTAGGGATATGATAACGACAGCCTCATTCGGGAAACGGTTATCATTCCAGGCTTCCAAGGTGACATGGACGACAAGGAGGTTGTCAGAGCTATAGTTTTCCTTCTGATGAGGGGCAGTATTTTGGACAGGTGATCCAAGGCAATACTGAGGGAGGCATGGCGCAGGGTACTGATTAAGTTCAGTTGACGATACAGTCTAAGAAGTTTGGATTTGGAGTTCATTTATGAGCTATGTCCCATCAGACATCCAGACACATTCTAAGACAGGTATTGCTCTTTTCGGGAGATGGGTTTCTCCGCGAACTTGAGATATAGAGAGACATTGAAAGAAACAACTAAGCGGATCCACTCACTAAGGCTATTCCTCGAACGCAATAGTTTCGCAAACGAGCTTTGTGAGACTGACTAGTACAGGAGTTGGGTGTTCGGTATCACACGGGCTGTGAGTATGCGACATCGCAATAATTAGCCTTGAGTGCAAGTGGGAGATTGTTGGAGATAGTGCCCTCAGAGTCAATTATTAGGTCACAGGTACGTGATTGCAATGATTGAGGGAGGACCTATCCCGGTAGGACAGTCTTACTCGAGATGATAGTATGCTATCTGGTTTACCTTTATCATCGTGTACTGTTTTAGGTGACCTGAAAAGTTGCTATTACACGTTGATAGAGCCCCTAGGATTCTTGCTTGACCACCAGCAGTATGAGGGCGATCATATAAGTGGGAGCTGGGGTCTATAAGCATATCCTTAAAAGGTCCCTAGTCGTGAGAGTTTCGAGACAGGGCATCGATTCTCCATAGTAGACTAGTGTATACAGTCGAGACCCCGACGAGGGACGGTGGCCGGTCTCACAAGCCACTGGTGTCAGTTGGATCACCTAAGATGTATACAGGTGCTCATTGGGTTATGAGTACACCGGACAGGACTCGCCGGGAACATGCTAGTTGGTCATATACCAGACGTCAGATGGCAGTTCCCTGGTGACATGTGTGCAGGTTAGTTCATCGACCTGGGGATCGTCATTTGTCTTGTGTGAGTTCCCACTGTACTTTGATTACTACCCTACCACGGCTCAAAGGAGTCGTGCAAACAGGTTTTAGTTGGGTACAGTCCCGAGCCACATGGAGGCAGTGAGCGTATCTTCAGGGGTTCGTCTCTCCCGGTATTGGGGGTGAGGTCGTGCTGTGTCTAGGAGAGCCATTACACAAAGCCCTCGGCCGAGGCAAGGAGATTTACTGGTAGGTATTCCAGTAGTATCTCAGGGTGTTCTGGGCTACACTCCGACACGACTTGTACCGCTTTTGGGGGTCTGACTTTTACCAACCCCCTAGGCCCGCCATGCGATGCTCATAGACGAACGGATCGGACTGTACGGATATTGTCACTGACAGGCTCAGTAGGGAGTCAGGCTGAGTTCGCTCACAGACGTCCCTTTTGGTCAATACCTGGTAGCCCGTTATGTATTGGCTTATACCTCTAACGTGCTAGTGGTTAAATCCACAACCAAGGTGTTGATGAGTCTTTAGAGTCCCCCACATTCTGTTACTCAGCTTTCGGGCGAAAGGTTGTAGAGGCCGTATGGAGATATGGCAGGGTCCGATCATATACGTGCGGTATTGCACGGATCAGGATCGGACGGTTTGTACTAGAGGCCGTATAGGTATATGGCAGGGTTCGATCTGATACGTGCGGTATTGCACGGATCAGGATCGAACGGATATTACTAGCCGGTTTTGGTATAAGCCGGATCCTAATATAGTACAGTGTAGATTTTGTCTCATTGCATTTGTATTTCGGTCGGAATACAGATGCGGGTGTGTATGCACAGTATCGGGGTTTTCCTGTAATTTATTACGGGACCAGTTTTCTGGAGTTGCCAGTTTGCTTTCCGTTTCGGCCGATTTCCATTGTTCCGTTCATTGGCCGAAGATTGGTGGAGGAGGGCTTATTTGCATTGTTGCAAATAAGTATTTGTGGAGGGGGTATTTGCTTATTGTTGTATCATGATAGTCTCTCATTGACCTTGACTTCTAGCTATCATGATGGCTTGACTTTGTTGAGTTGATGTTGTTGATGGAGTGTGGATTTCCTTGTGATCATTTGTTTTTCTTTCATCATCACTCACTTTCCACCCACCCCCTTGTCTTTGCACTCTCTCTCCAATCACACCAAAGGGGGGGGGCGGCCATTCCTAAGAAAGAAGAGGGGATTCATTTCATTGTGGGTGTGGCAATTTTAGCTCTCATGGTGCCAAGAAAAATGCTCTCTTGTTCATCCAAAAACATCCTTCAATTCCTCCACAAAAGGCAACTCCATAATCCCAAATGAGACATGTAATCCACATTATATTCTACAGCAAATCTTGGGCACGTCGAGTATCCGGCTTCGTGCCCGAGTTGCCTCGGCATTGAGGTGGGAGCCCGTAAACGATGTAGGCGATGTGGTGCACTTCCGGCGACGAGGAGGAGACGGGATATTCCGCAGGAGATCCGGACGATGATGAGAAGACCGGAGGACATAGATCGTCGGTATATCTCTTTCCCATCTTATAGTTAGCTAGGACTAATTAATGGTTCGATCCGGGTATTAGTGCGCGGCGGTTTGCCTGTTCAAGAAAAATTTAAGTTTATCACCGCTTCCGGATTTGGCCGTCGGATTGACGGCCGGGGCGCCGCCGTGGACTTACAAGATTTACTGGTAAGTGTTACCTGTAGTTTCTCGAATTGTTATAGACCTCATATCGACACGACTTATCGAGCTGTTGGGGTCTGACGTTTACCACCCCTAGGCGAGATATGCGACATATCAGACGACGAGACCGGACTGTACGGTAAGTGTTACTGGTTGGATTCACAGGAGTATGAGCGGGCTTGCTCGTCGATCTTCTGATCGCTCAATACCCGGATGGCCGTTACGTTTAGCAGACCGCTTGCGGCTTGTGGGTGTTTGATATGATCATCACCTGCTGCCGGCGTATTGACGAGTCTTTAGAGTCCTACACAGAGGTTTCCTGGCTCAAGCGAAACGAAATAGGAGCGCATATGAGATATGTGCGGGACCGAGAATAATGCGTGTATGTGATACCGTATTCTATTCTCGCGATGAATGTATCGATTGGTTGTTTATGATATAACCTAGTTATCGAATCAACGATTGATTCGATAAGCCGATACATTGGATATTAGTCGATTATATGTGATATGACCGGATCGTTAAATCAAGCATTGATTTAATGATTTAATGCATAATTATATATTTGATATATTACTTTGCATTAACTAGTATTGGTTCATTTAAATTGGATTTTCTCACTTGATGTACACAAGTTGTATATGTGATATACTTTTGTGCACTTGATTGTATCATATTTAATGATACATGCTTACTTGAGTTTGTGTAAAGATTAAACCATGGTTATTTAAATGGTTAGGGTTTTGTTTTTCATATCTATTTATTTATTTATTTATTTTGGAAAAGATAAAGAGAAAATGGTGGCTTTCTTTGTTTGTAGTTGAAGCTTCATGAAGCTTTGACTAAGTGACCATTTTGTCTCATGCTTCACCCTGACCATTCAAACTAACCATAGTTCATTCTCTACACATAACCATGGTTAGTATATGATAAGTATTCATATTATTTTCTTTTTTAATATAACACTTATCATATTATCATCTTCTTCTTCTTCTTCTTCTTCAAGAAGAAAAGCTTGCCTCCATTAATGGCAACTTGATGAAAAGAGTGAGAAATCCAATTCTAAAGTGAACCCACTTCCTATTTCTTCATCCTCTACCTCGTGCCAAGTAGTATAGGGTGTTTTCTTCACAAGTTTCATGACTTGGTGAAGTGGGAGCTTGATCTTGTGATGCCTCGACGTAGATCATCTTCGGCATCGTAGTCGATAACCTAGCCCGCCCATTTCTCCGATGAAGCCGACGCTAGAGCCCGGGATTTGATTTGGACAGCAAGGAGACATCATCATGGATCTATGGAGGTGGAGAACCGGATCTACAAAGGTTGTATTTCCGATCACTTAGTTAAGTTGTTAACTAGTTGCATCTTTCGCCTAAAATTCTCGTTAACGATCCGTATTAGGGTTTCTCGGCACTTGTAAAATTTGGAATTGGCATGGTTGATGCCTTGTGAGACCTCATTAGTGTGCCTAGGAACCCTACAACTGGGCCCTAGCAGGGCCCATATGAGGTTGGACTCCACCCCGGCGGTTACTTCCTCCGTCTCCAGTGAGCGACGTGTCCAGCAGGAACTGGAGAGCTTGAGGACCACCGTTTAGGAGTTGAAGGAGATGCTGGTATGTATACTACTTTATAGTAAAATATCATGTCATATTATAGATATCAACATATCCATAATTATTACGTAGCCTGAGCTTATTTGGTTGTAGACTTAGGTTTGATTAATCATACATACATATCTAATTAAAATAAACTACGGTTTTCCAAACTAGATATCCAAATGGGGTTTTGAAATAACTTGATAATGATACGAATTCGAATAATACACAGTTCTTACATGCTTATTACACAAGTTAGGTCCAGACGCGACAGGGTACATCGGCCGAGCCTCCACATGCATCTCCTTCGGCTGCGGCTCCGCAAGCCACTACATCTGCTGCGGTTCCGCAGACAGCTCCTATAGCTCTACCGCCCGCTCAGACTCCTGCAGCCGCGGCTCCGCAAGCCACTATCTTGACGGCGGCTGCGCAGACCACATCGCCAGCTCCACAGACCGCTCAGACTCCCGCACGTGTCGAATTGCATGGTTTATTGACCGAGGAGCAGACGCGCCAGATTCTAGCGTTTATCAGAGGTGGAGCTGGACCGAGCAATGGTAGATTTTTTATTCTTATTTTTTGAAACATGTATTTATTTATATGATACATATTGTACTACATTTTGAAACATTTTGGACGATATTGATATTGGTTTATATTTATATCATATTCAGTTTTTTGGTTTCTTTTGTATATTATATGCGTGAGATGTGATTATGAATATATATGTTGTGTCGTGATTAATTTTATATTTGATTGATGTATATATTATTGTGCACAGGGCGAGAAAAAATCAGGCAGCCCTTTTTTTAAAAAAAAACAGATAATATGTACCTACGGATTAATCCGCAGGTACACATGTTGCCCCTACAGCTTAATCCGTAGGGGCAAAATATCAGAATTAACTGATATTTTCCCCCCTGATCTCAGTATCAGGGGGTTGGGATTGCCCCTACGGATATATCCGTAGGGGCACACAAAAGCCTCTACGGAGTTATCCGTAGGGGCAAAATATTAGGATTTCTGATATTTTGCCCCTACGGATATGTACCTACGCATGTATCCATAGGGGATATTACTTGGCTCTACGGATATGGGACCTACACAGAACTCTGTATGGGCAAGTTTTTGTCCGTAGGGGCAAGTTCAGGGCTTCAACTTGCACCTACGGCGTTTGCACCTACAAGGTATTTTTTTGCCCCTACGGATATATCCGTATGGGCAGTGGTTTGCCCCTACGGGTAAATCCGTAGGGGCAACCCTTATTTGTAGTAGTGCATCCAAATACCAGGACATCACACCCTACTACCTTCTTAACAGATCCATCCCCTATTCTGATGAAGTCAAATCTATGACTGTCACATCAGAAATTGATGATCTATCTCCGCTATATCTGCTTTAGTCTATAAATAGACATAAGCCACTTGTTCACCAATGCTTCCGCTGCTCCCACTGACTACGACAACCCTCTGGCAGAATCATATACACGTATACTTCTAAAGCTAGTTCAGATTGACGCTATACTCATCCTCCTGCCGGGTCTCATAGCCTGGAACAACAACAATGGCAAGTCTGGGTAAACAAGAACCTCCCTGTCACCGTCTTTGAGCATACCGAAGTACCTCTCGAGTGCCTGAGGTTACCCACCATATCTGCGGAGTGGCCAATAGAATATCAAGCCAGATTGAATCTTTAGGTTCTTATCAAATTTTCAGTAATCGTTTGCGGTTCTGGAATCACTTCCAGTTCTACCATACTCCCACTACTGTTTTCTGAAAAAATCCATTTTTATTAAAACTGTGGCGAGTCAAGAACACTATCACTATTGATCTTCCAGATGGTAAAAAGTCAACTCTCGTCATAGCCCGGGTCAACCCACAAACAGCCATTACAGAAACGTGCCTTGAGTTATCCAGAGTCTGGTTTTAAGCATAAGCTGGACAACTTCCCGTACCTTAACATCGTCAAGATATGAACTGTTCTATATCCAATACAGAAATAAAGGCACTGATTTAATTAGAACCAGACTCAAATCATGCAGCTGTCTCCAGTGCATGTCAACTAAATGGAAAAAGGCCGATCAGCATTACTCAACTGATCAGTCGAAAATACTGCATTTCTAACACGGTAATTTCCCTACCATTTGAGCTCACATAGAAGTGTTCGGTATTCATAATTGCACATATTATCAATTCATCTCTGAAATACCAGATTGCATGTGTTAGACTTTTAAACCGGCACTTTAAGGGAAATTAACTGTGTTTTCATGGCATCGCATCATCCTTGTATTGCGCAACTCTTGTCTTGGAATCCATGGAGGAAATTCCGGAAGCAGGGCCAAAATTGGGGGAAAGACTGATAAAATATACGCCAACTAAAAGATGTATGATCTGGTAATGATTCAGAAGGCCAAATAAAAATCCAAACATCAGAAAGAGGCCCACCAGTCAGCCCAAGTATTACCATGTAAAGAGAAACCATCAAGGCCATCAAAGGGCCGCGGATCCGCGGCCTTAGCCCCCTTGGCGCGGCGGATCCGCGGCCATATTAAGGGATAACTGTGTCAAATTTCTTCACATGGCTAATTATAACGGCCAAAGCTTCCAGAAGACCCCAGAAGCTCCACGTGGCATCTCTAGAAGGCTCGGCTTAACAAATTCTTGGAGGGAAATTCAAAATTTAAAGCTTAACTAACTTTTTGGTGGGAAATTTAAATTATTTGATAACTAACTTGTGTGGGGAATTCAAATTTCAACTCTAGATCTAAGATTTGGAAAGTCTATAAAAAGGAGCCTAGATCTAGAGGGGAAAGAGGTTCAAGAATCACCACCATCTTCAACCCACAAGTTTAGTGACAAAAGCTTGTGCCTCAAATTCACTCCAATTCAAAATCAAGATCAATTCCCGAGATCAATTCAAGCAAGAGTGCCTTCAACCTTTAGAAGCGACGCCGGATTCCAACGGAGCAAGAGATCCATGCCGATCCACGACTCAAGGAGCCGAGCGAAGCCGAAATCGACGATCTAGTTCCTTCCTTTTGTAAATTCAAGAGAGTTGTAACGAAATTTGTCGATAAATAAAGGTGAATTTTCTATATTCTTGCTTATCTTTTAATTCAAGCAAAATGATTAGATCTCAATTTTTGATTGTGTTTGTGATCATGATGTTTGAGTAATCTCCGCTCGTGTAGGAGTCGAGATGATCTTTAGATGATGATGATTTAGATATTCTTACAATTCTTAAATCCTATAATGCTTTGAAATTCTAGTGAATCAAGTGATTAATGACCTAGTTTCGAGATGATGCTTTCTAGATCGTGTTCACTCGAAACTAGGGAACAACAATTAATCATTTGATTAACTAGAAGCTAGAATTTGAATGCGATCTATCGAAAGGAAAACGGATGAGTTGCGGAATCCCTAATTTTCCCGCACGATCCTTAACCCTCGATGAAATTGCATCGATCTAGTATCAATTCATTAATGGATAAGAATGAGTAATCATTAGATCTCATCACATCTATCGATCCGATCTACTCCTACGAGCTATCCTTATAATCTTGATTGTTGGTTGGAAATTATTTCTCATCTCTATTCTTGTTTTTTAATGTTTTTCTAGATCTAGATTTTTCTTATTTCTTGATCTACAATTACAAATCATGAATTGTTTTCTTTTCTTTTGCTTAAATTTTCAACTCATCTAATTCAAGAATTGAACGGAACTCACTTTCCCTGTGGACGATCCGCACTCACTTACAATCTACATCCGACACCGTAGTTGATTGCGGTCAAATAATTTTTGGTTGTGATTTCTAAATACAATTTTCTCAAATATACACAATGAGAAATTCTTCTATAACAATCATCAACTTAGGAGTATTTCCAATTATGAGTAACCTGAAAAAGAAGCATGTTCTCTTAATCATTACTATCAACTGAATACCTTACACAAGTATCTACATCTTCGATCACCTTGAAGAATCCCGATACTTGCAACACCTGTTTCTCTACTCTATTCTTATTCCTATAACTTCTCAAAACTTTGACCTTGCATTTCTACGAAACACATGTCTAAGAACTAGAGAAGTCACAAGTAAACAGAATATAGTACAAGTACCAACCCCTCTGTCCTAATAGACACTGGACAACATACAATACTCTGTATAAGTCCCCTGAGTTAAATAACTCAAACCCTGTGCGTCGTAAGTTGAAAACTGTACTATGGTCATGAAGAATTACACCGCTGTTTAATGCTCCTTACCTAACCATCAACTGATATAGGTAAATGTCATCGACATAATTTCAAAAGGTTATATCTCACTCTATAAAAATAGACGTACAGATATGTCAATTTGAAATTGGTGCATTATAACGGATATTCAAAACCAAATATTTGCCGTCCAGCAATCAACCCAGGAGATATCCTCAAATATCACCAATTACAACGAATTCCGATATAATGAGGATGATCACCTAATTCCCAATAACTTACTCCCACTCATCATCTGTAAACCATACAGATGTGAGAATCATACCTGGTAAATACATACCCTGGAGTAAGGATCTAATTGGGAAATCAGTTTTCTTTTAACAGTACACAGTGAAACTGAAACATGTAAATGTATCGAAGGGGTATCCGGGTATTCCTAGTAATGCCTCTTCCATTATCCAGATTCACAACTGTACATATCCTAAAGGCTTTAACAGATCTATCCCCTATTCTGATGAAGTCAAACCTATGACTGTCACATCAGAAATAGATGATCTATCTCCGCTATATCTGTTTAAGTCTATAAATAGACATAAGCCACTTGTCCACCAATGCTTCCGCTGCTCCCACTGACTACGACAACCCTCTAGCAGAGTCATATACACGTACACTTCTAAAGCCAGTTTAGAACGACGCTATACTCTTCCTCCTGCCGGGTTTCACAGTCCGGAACAACAGCAATGGCAAGTCTGGGTAAACAAGAACCTCCCTGCCATCGTCCTTGAGGCTACCGGAGTACCTCTCGGGTGCCTGAGGTTACCCACCATATCTGCGGAGTGGACAATGGAACGTCAAGCCAGATTGAATGTTTAGGTTCTTATCAAATTTTCAGTAATCGTTTGCGGTTCTGGAATCACTTCCAGTTCTACCATACTTCCACTACTGTTTTCTGAAAAAATCCATTTTTATTAAAAATGTGGCGAGTCAAGAACAATATCACTATTGATCTTCCAGATGGTAGAAAATCAACCCTCGTCATAGCTCGAGTCAACCCACAAACAGCCATTACAGAAACGTGCCTTGAGTTGTCCAGAGTCTGGTTTTAAGCATAAGCTGGACAACTCCCCGTACCTTAACAATGTCAAGATATGAACTGTTCTATATCCAGTACAGAAACAGAGGCACTGATTTAATTGAACCGGATTCAAATCATGCAGCTGTCTCCAGTGCATGTCAAGTAAATGGAGAGAGGCCAATCAGCATTACTCAACTTAGGAGTGCTTCCAATTATGATGAACCTGAAAGAGAAGCAAGTTCTCTTAAAACCATTACTATCAACTGAATACTATATACAAGTATCTACATCATCGATTATCATGAAGAATCCCGATACTTGCAACATCTGGTTCTCTACTTTACTCTTATACCTATAACTTCTCAAAACTAAGACCTTGTGTTTCTACGAAACACTTGTCTAAGACCTAGAGAAGTCATAAGTAAACAGAATATAGTACGAGTACCAACCCCTCTGTCCTAATGGACACTGGACAATATACAATACTCTGTATAAGTCCCCTGAGTCTAATAACTCATTCCATGTGTGTCGTAGGTTGAAAACTGTACTTATGGTTAAGAAGAATTACACCGTTGTTTAAAGCTACTTACCTAACCATCCACTGATATAGGTAAATGTCATAGACATAATTTTAAAAGGTTATATCTCACCGTTATGTCACGACTTGAAAGAGCACGTGACTGGCCCTAGAACCATATGAAGTCTATAGGACCCCATCTGATCTAAGTAAGCCAAAAGCCCAGAAATCTAAAACCATTTTAAGGAGTAAAATAAAGACAAACTGGTTTTTAATAAGTGAATAAACATGTTTTGAAATCAAAGTTTTTAAATAACTAAGCCGAATATGCATTTTTAAAATGTGTAGTCTTTTCTGAAAATTTCGGCAGAGTTTCCTTTGTAAAAACTGACCCCGAATAGGGTACAACAAGAATAATATATATATGCAGTGATAAAAGGCATCCCCAAGTGCGAGCTAGCTCTTCGTCAATTGACGGTCATAACCACGCAAGCAATATAATATACAACGCCGAATGGAGAGGATCAAAACTCAAAAGAAACTCACAATAACATGAAAACCGTAATACTGCTACACGTGACTCTAAGGTCGAAATAATACATCACTAGTGTCTAAGTCTGAAACAATATAGAAGTTTTGGTTGATGGAATTCTAGATACAATGAATAATACATATACAAGGGTGGTTCTGACGCAAGAACCCACATACCAAGCAAATCACCCGCAAAGTAAGCAGTGTACCAGAAATGCCGCTATGGAACCTGTACGGCAAACCTGCAAGAACTGTGGCACAATGGGGGTGAGTTGCCAACTCGTGAATAGAAGATATCTACAAACAGAAATCGAATGCATGACATACTCCTAGGTCGATACGATCAGATATATAAACCTCAAAGAATAAGCCTGAAGCATGATAAGGTGGCAATGTAACATCTAAACATGTAGGTAGTGCCAAGTACTCGTACCAGTGCCTCAGGTAATAACATATCATAAATATAAGGTATGTCTGCATGAAGTAAATATGACGAAGTAGCAAAATGGATATCAATACACATATATTAGCGTATCATTCCACTAATATTGGTGTAAGGGTATATATAACAGCGCCCTCATACCCTGTTATATATACAAATGAAGTACGATCAATGTAATAAAAGTCTATATGTGATCAATGTCTGTATATATGTGGATCCCGTCCACCTGTCACCCAATGACAATAAGCATCATGCATGTAAATATGAGGATATAATCAAAATCATGGAACCTATGCCTAGCATCGGCACGAAAATCCCCATCTATCAGGCGCTGTCACCAAGACTAGCCCTGATAGGTACGTATCATACGCATAAACTCCGGTCGGTATCCCCACGATAACCGCCGAGTCCAAATACTATCACCGGTAGGTACTCGCCCACCTCCAGGCTCAATCGGCAAAATCCATCGATCATCTTGCCGAGGGGAACCATACCGGGCCCCACCATGTACCCTCATACGGCACACACTCCTCGTAAGGGGTATATAATCAGAATCGATAAATCTCATGGTGGCTGCGCAAATACCATATCAAGGAAACCGGGTTTTTCAAATAAGTACATACTCTCCTTTGAAATTATCCACGGTTCCCAAATCCAGAAATATCATGAAAACGAATATCTCAATGCGTATAATCAGAAAGCATGATGTATGTGACATAGAATAATAGTATGCACATACAAGGTCATATCCTGATGCAATAATACTACTGTGTAGTGACATGGAAATTATCGATGATTAAGTGTCTGAGCCGGCAAGCAAGTGTACGTGGAACATATGCATCATCGATAATGGTGCAGGTGTCCTAACAGGATGATTGCAATATAGAAATAAACACATGCAATGCGATGCGGAATCGAATAATCAATGCAACAATGAAGAATCTACACCAATATGTACATGTCATGCAGTGGTGCCATTTGAAATAAGAAGAATCGGGGTTTTGGTAAAATAAGGGTTACGGTGTTTTTAAGAATAGATACTTCTTTTGAAAATACCCGTAGAATCTCTTTACTTGTCCTTAAGATATTCCCGATTCGTTAGTTTTGAAATAGGTATGACTCGGGTCTAGTATAATATCTACTAAGCCAAGTCCATCAGGAGGGGTATGGAAACCACCTAAATCTGAGTCGATATATATATATATATATAATATAATAGTCGGTGATCCCGCCTCAATAGTATCGCGTACGATACAGTATATCATCTGACATCCTTGAGTCTTGAGTGCGGATCTATCATCAATATAAAGCTCGTACGGTAAATCGTCGTACGGCATCCCAATAGCTGGGTGCGGGTCAATATCACAATCAGCTCATCAATTATTTGGTATCCTCATCATCATATCACATAATCTGGGGTACTGATCTAAGTCTAGTACAACTGATATTATCAATATGACTGAGTGTGTAAACACACGTCCAAAGGCCCGCTAGAGATCACATGTCGTATCCCAAATACGAATCATATCAAATCACCGATCTCGCGGCACAATGCCTAATATCATCGACTCACCTCCAATGTCATCCAATATCATCAAACACAGTGCAAGTATAATGAATATGCAAGGGTGTACGTGTAGATGTAAATCTATTCTAGGGTTCGCGACTATGAACTACACTAGTTGCTTCTAATCCTAACTATCCATAATACACCTAACACAATATCCATGACACACTATAACTATCATATATATATATATATAGTATATCAACTACGGACTGCGGGGGTGCTATACGCCATCCACCCGACTTACCCCTGTAGATATAATCTACTTACCTTGCGTCTTCATTGTCGACGTCACCACGCGTTTGCTTGTCGTCCCGAAGTCTTCATGGGGTACCTACACATTAACGTATCGCAAATGCGTATCAAAACCAATTCCAAACTAAAACGGCATACGGATCCCAAAACGATACGCTATGATCTATAAGTTAGAACCTATGGACAATGCCTTCCAAAACCATCAACAACCCTCGATATCGTCGTATAAACGCCAAATAATCGAGGTAAAACACAATACACAAATTCATATTTAAAAATACGGAATACGGCAACACGAATCCAAAACAACAACTAAGGGAATAGGCTCCAGATTGCACCCTAGGTCAAATTAGACAAATCTATACATGTCAGGGGTCTAATCTATACATGCAGGGGCTACAGAATCAAAACGACACAAAATGGGGAAGGTCTGGCCGCAAATTGCGGCCAATCGGATTAAATTGGCGGCCAGGAAAATGAGTTAGGGGCTGGGGTCTTGGGGTTAGCTTCCTGGGTGCCTGCACATGTCACTGTCCATTCAATAAAATTTTTAGAGTCTCGGGTTGATAGCAGATCTCATATAAGCTTCACAGATTTCATAACTTTTCCGATATCGGTTTCTAAATCCGTATTTAGGATTTTAACTCTCAGGTTTAGGTCTCAATTCATGCACTAGGGTGTTTATCTAAACTCTACTGAGCTCAATTTCACATTACAACACAAAATTCCCTCAAACCCCAACTAGGTTTTCCTCAAATCCACAAAACACACAATATCGGTTCTAAACTAAACATGGAGTATAAGTAATACTAAAACTAAGCTAAGGGTTCAGTAAATACCTCATTTGGCAACTCATGATTTTTCTTGAGTTGCCCCTAGTGGCCAAAATCCTTGCTTTCTTGGTCTAATGTGTAGATCTTGAGCTTGTGCACACTTTTCGTGAAATGAAGATGGGTTTTTGGTGTTGTTTTTGAGATGTTATTAAGGAGGTGAAGTGGGGATGGAGGTGAAGAGCAGCAGCAGCAGCAGCAAGGGCTGAAGAGGGAGGGAGATGAGTGAAGGAAATGAAGGAGATGGCTAAGTCCTTGGGTCAAAGGAGACCATACCTCTCTCTCTCACCAAACCTCATATTTTATTCCAAAACCTTTTCTTTTCTTTTCCTTTCTTTTTCCTTTCTCACAAGAATAGTAACCCAAAAGTAAAACCATGGCAAGAGAAAATGTAACACAAGTGTAGAAAAAGATATGTGCATGTTTTGCACAAAATTGCTAAAAAACCGATTAGCGATTTTTAATCGCGATTAGCACTAAATTAGCATATAACTACTCATAAAAACTTAAAAATGACATAATTCCATAAAATACCCTATTTTTGAATTTTCCATAATTTTTCCAAATTTTTCTGTATTTAATTATACCAAAATATTAAAATATTCAATAAAATAATATTAAATTATAAAAATTCCCAAAAAATGATATTTTATTTTTTTGTAATGTTAAAATCTTCCCCTCTTAAATAAATTCGGTCCCCGAATTTAAATTTAAACACCAATATACTAAAACATTTCAGTAAAAATCCAAATTGTCGGGGCTCCGAAATCATCAATACATAAAACACATCATTGCGCAATACATGCGCATAAATAATGAGCAGATAACTTAAAATCGAAACTCCGTCAAGCATCCTGCAATCATCAGAGTCATGGTAAAGACACAAATGTCAAATCCAAAACAAAACCAGTATGATGTACATCAAAATTATACATGTATATATGAAAGCTATATGTGTAAATAACTAAAGTAAATACATGCAAAAGTATGCGGGTACTGTCCTCTGACTAGTCCCGCTCAGTATGAAAACACATAGCAAATATCATAAAATGTAAAGCTCCATAAGGAATAAATCTCAAAATGTATTTATGAATATCCGGTGCGTCTGGTGCGCACGGAAATCAAAATCCATATATGTGCCATACATGTGCACAAAACAACATCTAGGTGCAACTGGTGTGCACGAAACATCTGTCATAGGTAACGTGTGTGCCTGACAGCAAAATCAGGTGCATCTGACCTGCACATGGAATCCCGATTTAGCGCATCTGGTGTGCACTAAAATCGTATCAAAACACTAAAGGTGCATGAAAACTATGCTGGAAGCGTAAATCATATCATTGGCATAAAATAGGCATGAAATCATAATCAATACCTCAAATGTAATAACTATGCGCAAAATATAAATACCTAGTGGGTGCAACCATGGTGCATAAAAACAAATATCATGAAACTCAGCCATCAAGACTAAATCATGAAAACAGAACGCCCAAAATACCAAAATCCAAAGTGACGGATACGTGATGATCGAATCACAAATTCACAAATCATAAATACCCTCGTCGGTAGTCCCTCCTTCATAGTCGAGAAGGTGTCGGTGCATCCAATGCTAGCAGCGCAAGATATCTACTTGCCTCTTGCTCACGATCTGGCGTCCTCTGCCTCTGGGTCTTTATCTTCTCTGCGGGTTACGTATCTCGCAATCAATCGGCTCATCGGCCCTGTCAGGTATGCTAACGGGGACGATTCCGTTCTGGCACTTCTCTGGTCATCACTCGGTCAATCCGCACGA
Source organism: Agapanthus africanus (assembly GCA_030015575.1). Lineage (NCBI taxonomy): Eukaryota > Viridiplantae > Streptophyta > Magnoliopsida > Asparagales > Amaryllidaceae > Agapanthus > Agapanthus africanus. Next base: position 511,718,516 of record JASDDO010000024.1, on the reverse strand, counting down.
CCACTCGTAAAGCAGCATGTCACTGGCGTCGGCCTCTGATTCTTTGGATGCATATCACATCTGATCCTGGGTGCAAATATCATTGCAGCAGTGTCCTGGAAGGAATCCCGCTCAAGGTCTCTTTCGATCTTGCCTATGCCGGTCTGTACGGAGGCTGGTACTCTTGCATAATCTTTTCTCGCTCGATGGACATCTGCGTCCTCAGCACAGCATCTCCTCGGAAGCTAGTCGCGTCCCAACGCCTCTGTAGACATATCCGACCTTTAATCTTAACGGGGAGTAGTAACAGCTCGTCTGCATCACGCACGAACTCCTTGTCCCAATTGTCTGTACCATCGTCCATTTCGACGTCACGTCTCTATCTGCGCACTGCAACTTTTCTCGGCTACGGTCAATCCGAAGTATCTCTCAAATATCTTTTCTGCCGAATTACCCGGAAGTCATCGTCCTTTACTGAAGCAAATTCTTGTTCCGGAACGGCTGCATACTTATCGCGCCTCTGATGTTAGTGGAGTGGAACGTCATCACATCGAAATCTCGTGCGAACTCTTTACTTCCCTCTGCTTCAATATCGACTGATTCGGACTCATCTCATCGTGGCTGCACGGATTGCGCTCCAACGGCTATCCTCGTATCTGGAGTCTCCCAAGAAATGCATCTCACCACCTAGCATCCGAAGGAAGTCGAACCATTCGATCGATTCGTCAAAACCTCATAATCCCCCAAGAGCTCAACATCTTGGGTACAGTTTAACAGCATCGAGTACATACCACAGCATCAATGGTCCAGCCGTAGAAGGGCAAACCCAAGCCTCACTAATGGCGCCGCAGAACTGCCGCAAACCCTAAGGTTCAAAGGCTTTCACACGATCATTATGTCGAGTTAGGCTTTCATTCTTCTAGAGGGTCCATAGAATTGCCTGCATGTCTTTCCGAATACTTTAAAATTGGAATAGCAGGTTTCTGACATTCGATCGTCTCTGTCGACTCTCAACGTCTCTGCGTGAAGTCGTCTCTAGCTGGAAGCAATCTATCTAATGACCTCGCATCGGTAAGCGAACGAACCACACGCCCTAGTCATCCATCCTCGGTGACTAGCGACCGTCCATCATATCTCTAAGTATATACTCATGCTGCAGTAGCTCCAATCATCTGGGTGATATCTCGTCATTTGCAGCAACAGCTGGCTCATTCGTCTGTACGCTGAACAGCACCTTAATCCTTCAGGAAAGGAGATACATTGGCGGTCATCTCTAGATCGGCCTGCTCTAGATCTGAGTAAGACTCTCCACACTGAAAATCTTCGACTCAACTGGGCCTGCTCCGGCGCATAAATCGGACGAATCGCCTTCGTCTCTCAATTCGGGTAGACTAGTTATCATCTGTCTCATATCTGCCTGGAAGCTCCGGCGATCTCAGCTCGTAGGCTCCGGAAGCGACATCCTGTCAATTTCAGCAACAGCTGGTTCATCTGTCTGCACGGTAGGCGACATCATAATCTCTGAGGTATGCTGTACATCAACAGTCCTCTCTCAACTGGCAGCTCTAACAATGGCCCGATCATCCGGTGTAAAACCAAGCACTCGCCTCCACAAGAGGTCACAATCATCAATACTAACTCGAGACGTTCCCATGTCACCAGAAACACAATGGTCGGCCCTCGTACCAGACGAGCTCGCCCTGACCGTAACACTAGCAGCAGCTCAACTGCGGTCAAACAATAGCGACAGGAACCTCAATCGAGTATCGAAGAGAGCAGATCGATGGCAAGAAAGAAAACAACAGATCCAGAATGGATACATGATCATAGGAAAGAACAGCATCAATGAAAGTATGATCATGGAACTAATAGAATCGAGGATCTCAAATGGATGTATAATCATGGATATGAAGAGAATCACTGATCTCGAAAATATGTACATCCTAAGATTCCTTAAGCGGAGTAGCGTATCGTAAGTGTGCCGCGGAACATACCCACGGTACGTCACTCTACTTTAGACACCTATTCCATCAACCAAGGGTCATCCTACGCGACGAAAGTTCGGGTCTAATACCCCCTCGACTAAGTCTAAGTTCCGTAAGGTCAAGCCAAAGTTCCGTGTATATATGGACGCCCTAGGCTCCACATAGTCAAACTTAGACTCAAACTAAGGTTAACCTAGCGCTCTGATACCAACTTTGTCACGATCCGAAAGAGCATGTGACTGGCCCTTGAACCATATGAAGTCTATAGGACCCCATCGGATCCAAGTAAGCCAAAAGCCCAGAAATCTAAACCCATTTTAAGGAGTAAAATAAAGACAAACTGGTTTTTAATAAGTGAAGAAACATGTTTTGAAATCAAAGTTTTTAAATAACTAAGCCGAATATACATTTTTAAAATGTGTAGTCTTTTCTGAAAATTTCGGCAGAGTTTCCTTTGTAAAAACTGACCCCGAATGGGGTACAACAAGAATAATATATATATGCAGTGATAAAAGGCATCCCCAAGCGGGAGCTAGCTCTTCGTCAATCGACGGTCACAACCACGCAAGCAATATAATATACAACGCCGAATGGCGAGGATCAAAGCTCAAAAGAAACTCACAATAACATGAAAACCGTAATACTGCTACACGCGACTCTAAGGTCGAAATAATACATCACTAGTGTCTAAGTCTGAAACAATATACAAGTTTTGGTTGATGGAATTCTAGATACAATGAATAATACATATACAAGGGTGGTTCTGAGGCAAGAACCCACCTACCAAGCAAATCACCCGCAAAGTAAGCAGTGTGCCAGAAATGCCGCTATGGAACCTGTACGGCAAACCTGCAAGAACTGTAGCACAACGGGGGTGAGTTGCCAACTCATGAATAGAAGATATCTACAAACAGAAATCGAATGCATGACATACTCCTAGGTCGATACGATCAGATATATAAACCTCAAAGAATAAGCATGAAGCATGATAAGGTGGTAATGTAACATCTAAACATGTAGGTAGTGCTAAGTACTCGTACCAGTGCCTCAGGTAATAACATATCATAAATATAAGGTATGTCTGCATAAAGTAAATATGACGAAGTATCAAAATGGATATCAATACACATATATTAGCGTCCCATTCCACTAATATTGGTGTAAGGGTATATATAACAGCGCCCTCATACCCTGTTATATATACAAATGAAATACGATCAATGTAATAAAAGTCTATATGTGATCAATGTCTGTATATATATGGATCCCGTCCACCTGTCACCCAATAACAATAAGCATCATGCATGTAAATATGAGGATATAATCAAAATCATGGAACCTATGCCTAGCATCGGCATGAAAATCCTCATCTATCAGGCGCTGTCACTAAGACTTACCCTTATAGGTACGTATCATACGCATAAACTCCGGTCGGTATACCCACGATAACCGCCGAGTCCAAATACTATCACCGGTAGGTACTCGCCTACCTCCAGGCTCAATCGGCAAAATCCATCGATCATCTTGCCGAGGGGAACCATACCGGGCCCCACCATGTACCCTCATACGGCACACACTCCTCGTATGGGGTATATAATCAGAACCGATAAATCTCATGGTGGCTGCGCAAATATCATATCAAGAAAACCGGGTTTTTCAAATAAGTACATACTCTCCTTTGAAATTATCCACGGTTCCCAAATCCAAAAATATCATGAAAACGAATATCTCAATGCGTATAATCAGAAAGCATGATGTATGTGACATAGAATAATAGTATGCACATACAAGGTCATATCCTGATGCAATAATACTACTGTGTAGTGAAATGGCAATTATCGATGATGAAGTGTGTGAGCCGGCAAGCAAGTGTACGTGGAACATATGCATCATCGTTAGTGGTGCGGGTATCCTAACAGCATGATTGCAATATAGAAATAAACACATGCAATGCGATGCAGAATTGAATAATCAATGCAACAGTGAAGAATCTACACCAATATGTACATGTCATGCAGTGGTGCCATTTGAAATATGACGAATCGGGGTTTTGGTAAAATAAGGGTTATGGTGTTTTTAAGAATATATATGTCTTTTGAAAATACCCGTAGAATCCCTTTACTTGTCTTTAAGATATTCCCGATTCGTTAGTTTTGAAATAGATATGACTCGGGTCTAGTCTAACATCTACTAAGCCAAGTCCATCAGGAGGGGTATGGAAACCACCTAAATCTGAGTCGATATATATATATATATATATGTATATATAATAATAGTCGGTGATCCCGCCTCAATAGTATCGCGTACGATACAGTATAGCATCTGACATCCTCGATTCATGAGTGCGGATCTATCATCAATATAAAGCTCGTACGGTAAATCGTCGTACGGCATCCCAATAGCTGGGTACGGGTCAATATAACAATCAGCTCATCAATTATTTGGTATCCTCATCATCATATCACATAATCTTGGGTACTGATCTAAGTCTAGTACAACTGATACCATCAATATGACTGCGTGTGTAAACACACGTCCAAAGGACCGCTAGAGATCACATGTCGTATCCCAAACACGAATCATATCAAATCACCGATCTCGCGGCACAATGCCCAATATCATCGACTCACCTCCAATGTCGTCCAATATCATCAAACACAGTGCAAGTATAATGAATAAACAAGGGTGTACGTGTAGGTGTAAATCTATTCTAGGGTTCGCGACTATGAACTACACTAGTTGCTTCTAATCCTAACTATCCATAATACACCTAACACAATATCCATGACACACTATAACTATCATATATATATATATATATATATAGTATATCAACTACGGACTGCGGGGGTGCTATACGCCATCCACCCGACTTCCCCCTGTAGATATAATCTACTCACCTTGCGTCTTCATTGTCGACGTCACCACACGTTTGCTTGTCGTCCCGAAGTCTTCATGGGGTACCTACACATTAACGTATCGCAAATGCGTATCAAAACCAATTCCAAACTAAAATGGCATACGAATCCCAAAACGATACGCTATGATCTATAGGTTAGAACCTATGGACAACGCCTTCCAAAACCATCAACAACCCTCGATATCGTCGTATAAACGCCAAATAGTCGAGGTAAAACACAATACATAAATTCAGATTTAAAAATACGGAATACGGAAACACGAATCCAAAACAACAACTAAGGAAATAGGCTCCAGATTTCACCCTAGGTCAAATTAGACAAATCTATACATGCCAGGGGTCTAATCTCTACATGTAGGGGCTACAGAACAAAAACGACACAAAATGGGCCAGGTCTGGCCGCAAATTGCGGCCAATAGGATTAAATTAGCGGCCAGGAAAATGAGTTAGGGGTTGGGGTCTTCGGGTTAGCTTCCTGGGTGCCTGCACATGTCACTGTCCATTCAATAAAATTTTCAGAGTCTCGGGTTGATAGTAGATCTCATATAAGCTTCACAGATTTCATAACTTTTCCGATATTGGTTTCTAAATCTGTATTTCGGGTTTTAACTCTCAGGTTTAGGTCTCAATTCATGCACTAGGGTGTTTATCTAATCTCTACTGAGCTCAATTTCACATTACAACACAAAATTCCCTCAAACCCTAACTAGGTTTTCCTCAAATCCACAAAACACACAATATCGGTTCTAAACTAAACATGGGGTATAAGTAATACTAAAACTAAACTAAGGGTTCAATAAATACCTCATTTGGCAACTCAAGAATTTTCTTGAGTTGCCCCTAGTGGCCAAAATCCTTGCTTTCTTGGTCCAACATGTAGATCTTAAGCTTGTGCACACTTTTCGTGAAATGAAGATGGGTTTTTGGTGTTGTTTTTGAGATGTTATTGAGGAGGTGAAGTGGGGAGGGAGGTGAAGAGTAGCAGCAGCAGCAAGGGATGAAGAGGGAGAGAGATGAGTGAAGGAAATGAAGGAGATGGCTAAGTCCTTGGGTCAAAGGAGACCATACCTCTCTCTCTCACCAAACCTCATATTTTATTCCAAAACCTTTTCTTTTCCTTTCCTTTCCTTTTCCTTTCTCACAAGAATAGTAACCCCAAAGTAAAACCATGGCAAGAAAAAATGTAACACAAGTGTAGAAAAAGATATGTGCATGTTTTGCAGAAAATTGCTAAATAACCGATTAGCGATTTTTAATCGCGATTAGCACTAAATTAGCATATAACTACTCATAAAAACTTAAAAATTACATAATTCCATAAAATACCCTATTTTAGAATTTTCCATAATTTTTCCAAATTTTTCTGTATTTAATTATACCAAAATATTAAAATATTCAATAAAATAATATTAAATTATAAAAATTCCCAAAAAATAATATTTTATTTTTTTGAAATGTTACATTGTGGTTAAGAAGAATTATACCGTTTTTTAATGCTTCTTACCTAACCATCCACTGATATAGGTAAATGTCATAGACATAATTTCAAAAGGTTATATCTCACTCTATAAAAATAGACGTATAGATATATCAATTCGAAATTGGTGCATAATAGCGGATATTCAAAACCAAATATTTGCCGTCCGGCAAACAACCCAGGTGACTTCCTCAAATATCACCAATTACAATGAATTCCGATTTAATGAGGACAATCACCTAATTCCCAATAATTTACTCCCACTCATCATCTGTAAAACCATATAGATATGAGAATTATACCTGGTAAATACATACCCTGGAGCAAGTGTCTAATTGGGAAATCAGTTTTCTTTTAACAGTACACAGTGAAGCTGAAACATTGAAAATATTTCGATGGGGTATCCGGTTATTCCTAGTAATGCCTCTTCCATTATCAGATTCACAACTGTACCCGTATATTTCTTTGCCATCTCTCCAAATCCCTTCATATGTCTTCAGTCGTTACCTTCTGTACACCTTCTTAGGCAAAATGGTTTTCTTCCTTCCCTACCATTCGGCACCAGCCTATGGTTTGGAAGAAGACTATCCAATAAGCGTAACAGGTGTACTGTCCTAATCCTAGGAGCACTCGCAACACGAGAGAAGGTAAAGATAAAAGACACCTGAATAAAGCTTATTCCTATTTCTCCTGAACCAGAATCCATCCCTGAACTGGAACAAGTTCCTTCGAGTTCGTATATAACCATACGATGGAGTATCCAAATAACTGTGGATCTTCGTAGTGATACGAAGTGTTCTGGAGAAATACAAAGGTGAAGTGGGAGTGGTAATGAAATAGTTGGTTTGGTCGTGAATAACAGTCGCTATTTATTTTGCCCTCTTACTAATCCCTTTATTTGTCTTTAATTAATACCTTCTGTACACCATCGTTAGGCTAATTGGCTTTCCGCCTTCCTTACCATTCGGCACCAGCCTATGGTTTGGAAGAAGACTATCCAATAAGCATAATGGGTGTACTGTCCTAATCCTAGGGGCACTCGTAACCCGAGAAAAGGTAAAGATAAAAGACAGCTGAATAATCCTATTCGTTTTCTCCAGAACCGGAAACCATCCTCGAATCTGTAACAAGTTCCTTCGAGTTCGTATATAACCATACGATGGTTTTATCCAATGGAAGTGGATGTTCGTAGTAATACGAGGTGTTCTGGAGAAAAGGGTAAAAGAAGGAGTGGCAATGAGGTATGCAACTCCGACAATCCAAAAGCCAGTGTTATAGGAAGGTTCGGTCAACTTGGTCACTGAGTCATAGTCAAGGGTCGGGTCATGGTCGCTGTCAAAGAGAGAGAGAAAAGAAACACTCAGCGTGCACTCTAACTTAGATCAGAATGGTTATCAATTTATCTAATCAGGAAACCTCCCACTGTAACCTCAAATTCTCCTCCAAATCTAAAAGAAGAATTAGTCGGGATCACCCGAGGAGTAAACCAACTCATCAGTGGGAATCGGGATCCAAATATCATCGCATGATAACGTGATGGAATCCACTCACGTTATCACACTCCAGAAGGTATGCGCATATCTGGCAAGTTTCAGTTTCTTTAGAAACTCCCGATGTGATTTTTACCCCATGCTCTTATGACCTTGACAAAGGTCAACAAATCATAAGTCACATGTCAAGTTCTACCCGTCATTTTCCAGGTTAATTTGAACCCACCCGTACAAGCCCTTGACGAAGGTCAACAAGGCTATACGACTGTCCCAAACCAACGCATCTATCTATGCAGCAGAAAGGTAACAAGCAGCTACCATTCACTATGCCTTGATGAAGGTCAACAAACATAGCATGAATACTAAGTGCTACCCGTCTGAAATGACGGAGGGCTACGAATGGTTTTTGGATAAAAACCTTTAACTTAATGAACTTGATATCGTTGAAGGAACCGGATAGCTTTTTATAAAAATATAGTGGCGAAAACCTTTGCTAAAGAGGTCACTCCCGGTGAAGGGATCTTGGCTCTTTTCCCGTAGAATGAGGTGCAGGATATTCCAACTGAATACCACGATGCAAAGCAAAAGTAATCGGCTATAGTGAAGTTATTACCCTGACGCAAACTTCTGTCCAAGGGGTCACTCCCGGTGAAGGGATCTCGGCCCTTGCCTCGTCGACTGAGGTGCTGGATATTCATAACCGAATACCTCTGTGCAAAACAAAAGAGAACGTCCTTGCAATAACAGCTTTTTTGATAAATTGTTCCAACAACATCAGAACAGGTTTGTTTAGCTTGCATTGATCCGAATCAACGCAGTCCCATCAATTCATCACACCAATAAAGAACGAAAATAATGATATACGTATATGCCATCCGCATTCGCCACTGGGTCCCGTCATCACCCGTTAGGTTACTTAACTAACGACAGAGTGGGGACTGGACTAGCGCGGATGCAAAACATATACAACATCTACTAGTATATAAATCAATATATAATATTCGCTTAAGACGTGATAAAATGCAACATCACAGAAATGTAATAAGCATCACAGAACAATACAGATATCTGGGATCCCCGGGTTTCATAGAGCCGCTACTGAAACCCGACGTTCCCCTGGTCGTGCGGATAGCCTGTGCAATGAAATCCTAGACCCCTACGGGCGGGGCAAGTTACCCGCCAAAACCTGAAGCGAGGCAGCCCCCTTCAACAACGTGAATGGACCACCCAGCACTTCACGGAATCCGGTAACTTGTGCACCCCTTCTTGGGTCAACCTATACCCTCTACGAGTGTGGCGAATAGCCTGCCAATTCTAGAGTGAAGCCCCCTCCGTCTCAACGCCATGAGATGCGGGCCCGTTGCCCTCTAGAACCCGGCTATCCGTGCACCCCTCCGCGGGGTAATCCTATTACAGAAAGTAAAAATATATACAACGGGTACATCAACCTCAGCCCGGTCGTGCCCTAAAAGAATAATATACAAACAGGCAGTTACGGCAGTCTACATGTCAGGCGCTCGCCCCGCAATATCAAATGTACAAATACAACCAAACTGTACTACCATTGCATCCAGGCTATCCACCACGACAAATCCGCAACATCACAGCACAACACAGAACATCAACGTGAATGTCACGTTCGCAAATCCGTCTAAAAGGGCTATAGCAGTTAGACAGGATTTACCGATCAAATGACAATCACGGTCGCAGATATAATGTAAATACTGTGAACTAGCATGTTTAAAATTTTCGATCGACAAAATTTCCCGAAGTGGGCCCCAAGCACAACTGTAGCACTCAAAATAAATCTGGGCCCAAACAGAATATACCAAAAACCCCATTTCCAAGATAGAGAACTTCTGGAGAAATTTGGTGCACAAAAGAGGCTAAATGGCGGCGGAACCGCGGCCACAGCATGGGTTTGGCCGCGGTTCCGCGGCGGAACAGTAATATCATGCCGCCAAATTTTTACAGAATTCTTAGAATCGCCTGCACGTATTTCTGCAATGTACCAAATAATTTTTTGAGCACAGATAAAATTCGACAGAAAGTGCAACTTGGAAACGCGATTTTTGGAATTTTCGTTCGATCGATGTTCTAAACACGTTAGAGCGAGATAGTAAAGGTTAACGGCGTGGCTCTGATTCCATGTAAGTCTACGGTAGCGCCCCGGCCGTCTGTCCGAGGCCAAAATGCGGAAACGAAACTTTTTCAAAACTTTAAAACCGGCGCTACTGTTAGTTATGTATATGCCCTAGAGGCCATTGTTGTACATATGATGTATATTATAATGGATGCTTGGATATATATAGAGATGACTTTCTTGCTCGTCATGATAGTATGCTATTTGGTTTCACTTTATCTTAATATGTTGACTTGTATTGGTTTACTGTTTTTCTCTCACATGTTGATAAAGCCCTTAGGATATGTACTCGACTACTGGGACTATGATGAGATCATACTAGTGGGGCCTTGGTAGTCGATGAGTACATCCTATAACTGTTCCTAGTCGAGGGTATATCGAGACAGGAAATCGATACACCAGAGTAGACTAGCGTATACGCATCTTGACCCATATGATAGGCGATGGATGATCCCACATCCATCGGTGTTTGACATCAGAGATGGTGTACGGGTGCTCAGTGGAGACTGGGTACACTGGACGGACTCGCCGAGAACTCCCAGATGGTGATATACCACACGTCAGATGGCAGTTCTCCGGTGACACTGGTACAGGGTAGTCTGTAGACCCGAGATCGTCATAGAGTCTTGTGTGATTCCCACTGTGCTTTGATTTCCACCTTACCACGTCCAAGAGGGCGTGCAAAACGGTGGCTTTTGGGTACAGTTCCGAATCACATGGAGGCAATGAGCGATAGGAGGGGATTCGTCTCTCCCGGTATAGGGAGTTGATGTTGTGCTGTGTTCGATTGGCTATAACTGGAAGTCCCTGGCCAGGGCTGATATAGAGATTTACTGGTAAGTGTTACTAGTAGTTTCTCGACCCGTTATGAGCCAAACATCGACACGACTTATCGGTTACCGGGGTCTGACGTATACCACCCCTAGACTTGATATGCGACATATCAGACGAACAGACCGGACTGTACGGGAGTGTTACTGATTGGATTCACAGGAGAACGCACAGGCTAGCTTGTTGATCTTCTGATCGCTCAATACCTGGGTGGCTGTTACGTTTAGCTGACCGCTTGCAGCTTGTGGGTGTTTGATATGATCATCACCTGCTACCGGCGTATTTTCGATTCTTTAGAGTCCTACACAGAGGTTTCTTGGCTCAGGGAAAACGGAGTAGAGGCACATATGTGATATGTGCAGGACCGAGAATAATGCGATATGAGATACCGTATTATATTCTCGCGATATTTAGATATGAACCGGGACATCGGATCAAGTGTTGATTCGGTGAATCGGTACATGATATATTAGTCGGTAATATTCGATATAGCCGGATCATCAAATCAAGTGTTGATTCGACGATTTAATGTATAATAATATATGTGATATATTGTATTACATTATCTAATATTGGCTCGCTTTATTATTTCATTTTCTCACTGGATGATACATTGATATATATGCGATATATGTTAATTGTATTATTTTCTTTTGTTGCAAATATATAATATATATGTGATATATATTATTGTGACATGATATGATTAATTGTTAAACATGTTTAAGGATGATTAATTGAGGTTAGGGTTTGATTAGGGTTAGATGCTTCATGCACCTTCTAGAAGCATTTTTCTTTTGTCATTGTTAAGATATTTTTGGATGACACATTTTTAACCCAACCAAACCCTAACTCTAGTTTATTCTCTACACATTTTTAGCCACTCATCCTTGACCATGGTTTATATATCAATCATATACTTTTATTTCTATTCATCACAAAAGGATTTATCATTATCATTTTCCATGATCATCTTCTTCTCTCTTGAAAAAGCTTACTTGATTTTCTTTATGTGATGAATAAATATGAGAAAATGATTTAAAAAGAAATCAAAAATACTACTCTCTCATCCTCATCTCATCTAGCCCATGAGATTAGTGTGTTCATCTCTTTAGAGTGAGAAAGCTTGAGTCTTTGCAACTTCGACGTAGATCATCGGAGATTTGGAACACTACAAGCTAGAATGGATCGTTCGAGTCGTGGAGCCTCTCATGAGTCCGGGAGATCGTGGATCGCGGCAAAGGGACTTCTACTCGGAGCTTATGAAGCGAAGGAGCGGACTACAAAGGTTGTAATCCCTCACACTTAGATAAAAGTTATCATCTTGCATGTTAAACCCTAATAATCTAGCAAAGATCCCGGCTTTGGGTTGTTCGGCACGTCTAAATTTTTATCCGGGCATGTTTGATGCTTTATGAACCTTCACAAGAGTGCCTAGGAACCCTACAGTAGTATCAGAGCCAAGCTAGAGCATTAGGCGATGTGTTTACGAAGTTAAAACTCCGATCGAACCCGAAACGACAAAATATACCTCCTCTCTGGAAATTTTTTAAAATTTGGGATTTTTCTGAATTAAAAATACGTAAAAAAATCAGCAGGGAATTATAAGGATTACCATGAAACCCGGGCCCACAATTCGACTAAACGGCGGCGGAACCGCGGCGCAAGCATGCTTACGCGGCGGTTCCGCGGCGGAATAATGGAGTTGTGACACGTGTCTTTCATGGTAATAACCGTAGGTGCTTGTTGATTCTTCTGGGTATTTTTAATCTGTTTCAAGTGTTGAAAATTCTGGGGTTTGTTTTGTAATAGTAGACTCGATCGGAAATTTTTAATTCGTATTTCTTTCCGGATATTTAGAAACTGTTAAACTAGTTGAACGGATATCATTAACCCACTTTTTCCCGGCACGTAAAACTTTCAAGTGTTGAATTTTTATCGGGTTTAAATTTTTCGGAAAAATTGTACAAGTTAAGCGGTGGACCCTCTAGAAGACAACAAACCTTAACTCGATTATGTGACCGTCTTGAACTGCCTTTTGAACCTTCGGGTTTGGGGCAGTACGGCGTGCCACATGTGAGGCGTTGGCTTGACCCTTCTACGGCTGGATCACCGGTACTGTGACATATTCTGGGATTATTTGAACTCCGCTCAAGTGTTGAGCACTTAAGGAAATTTTGGGTATTTGATTATCTGTTCGAAAAGTTTAATACTGTCTATTTATCTGGAATGTGATACAATATGTGGAATTCATAGAGTTAGGCATGAAATGCGAAGTATGTGATATTTCGGATTTACAATGTCTAAAGTGATTGTGGATTCCAAATGTTGTAGTTTTACACTTTCTTTTCTGTGACCGTAAGTGTAATATGTGATATTGCCGGTTTCGTTGCTATATGTCAACGACAATTGGGATGCGCATATTTACTTACGTTGATGATATGTGATATTATGTGTTGCTGTGATATGTTATATTGGATCGTCGCGTTCTGAATAGCCAGGGGTTTTATGTAAGATGAGGTTTTTATTTTCATTCATGTAAAATTCATTTGTAATGTAATATTCTTTTATTTGGGGCACTTCCAGGTTGAGGTTGATGTCACCAGTGTATATTATTTACTTTTCCGCATTAGGTAGACCCAAGGAGGGGAGCACAAGTAACCGGGTTCTAGGGTCCAGTGGGAGGCCATCTCGAGGAGTCGAGACCGGGTCTCCTAACCCTAGAATTGGCAGTGTTACTTGCCGCTCTCGTAGGGGTCTTGGGATGTGGGTTTGGCTATTCGTCGCGACCGTGGAATCCGTGTTTTATACAGGCTCGTATTAAAAACACGGACGTCCTAGTATATCCAATATTTCATATATGTTCTTCTGCTGCAATGTTCTGTGATGAGTCATATTACTGCCTGAGACGAATGCTTATACTATATATATATGCTGATATATAAATATTATTGCTTTCGTTTCTTCTGTGATGCTTAGGAAGCATAAGCTGATGGGATATTTATTAATGAGATTAATAAAAAGAAAAGAAACCTAAAGATGTTGTAGAATCAAAACTTTATAAAAAGGGTAGCTACAGTTTTGCTTTGCACAGTGATATATATGATATATCCTGCACCTTATTCGATGGGGAAAAAGCCGACGATCCCTTCACCGGGAGTGACCTCTTTAGCGAAACTGGCAGATGCTACAAAACGCGGTTTGTCTTTTGATTGCTTTTAAAAGTTTTGCTTTGCACAGCGTTATATATGATATATCCTGCACCTTATTCGATGAGGAAAGGGCCGACGATCCCTTCACCGGGAGTGACCCCTTTAGCGAAACTAAGAAAAAGCCTCAAAAACACTCCTTTTTCAAAAACACATGATTCTACAACGATATCAAGTTCATTACGCTCGGGTTTTTCTGAAAAACCTGCGTAGCCCTCCGTCATTTCAGATAGATATTATTTAGTATTCGTGCTATGTTTGTTGGCCTGCGTCAAGACGTGGTGTGCGGTAGCTAACTAGTATTTATCTGTTTATGCATATATGCAGATTGGATTAGGGTAGTCGTGCGACTTTGTTGGCCTGCGTCAAGGGTCGTGCGGGTGGGTTTAATTCAATCAAGAAATGACGGGTTGAACTTGACTAGCGCGCTATGGTTTGTTGGCCTGCGTCAAGGTCATAGAACGCTAGGGGTAAAATATTATCGGGAATTTCAAGTGTTGAAATTTGCAATGAGATTGCATACCTCCTATGAGATAGTTGGATCCCGATACCCACTGCGAGTAAGTGTTACTCATGGGAGAGTTTTACACAAGACAATTAGCCGATCAAGTAGGTGTCTAGAAAAGTGTTAACGGGGTTACGCCTCTGGGAAAACGAGGTTTACTTTAATTAGGTCCGTGCGAAAGCACGGGGAACCTCCCTCAAAGTACCGACACTGATCTGGCTGAAAGATTGACGAAATTGTAGGGTGTAATTAATCCCGGCTAATCTTACCTTTTAGGGTTTTAAGGTAGATTTGATAAAAATAGTGGGCGACATCCTGATTAGATAAGATAATAACCAATCTAATCTTGCAAGAGCATACGCTAAAGTGTTTTCTTCTCTCTCTCTCCACGTAGCGACCATGTCAGGCCATAATCAAGATAATAATATGGATGTATTGACTGAACCCAATTATTGTACTGAGCTAGGGAATGTTGGACCCGTTCTTTCTTATAAGAGTTATAAGACTGAACAGGAAACAGGAGAATATCTGGATTCTCAAGCCGCCCAAAAGAACATACATGTTGATGCATCTTCTTCGGGTGTGTTAGTTATTGAGAACTGTTTCTCAGTTCACCCTACGTCCTGGGTATTAGATACCGGATCAGGATCCCACATATGTAAATTGTTACATGGGCTACGAAAAGGTAGAGAACTAGGAAAGGGTGATCATTCCGTTCAAGTAGGGAACGGTGCAAGTATTGTAGCCAAAGCAGTTGGCGAATATCACCTTGTATTACCAAGTCGTAATACACTGATTCTAAATGAGTGCTATTATATACCGAACATGATGTGCAACATTATATCAGTTTCTTTATTAAGTAAAGAAGGATATAATTTTGTAGTAAAGGATAATGTTATGAACATATTCCTAGATCAAAAGTTGATTGCATCAGGCTCGTTACATAATGGCATATTCATTCTAAATCAGAATACAGTCTTCAATATACAAAACACACACAAGAGGAAAAATTCAGAAATGAACGAATCCTTCTTGTTGTATTGTAGACTTGGTCATATCAATGCGACACGCCTGGCTAAGTTACATAAGGATGGTTATTTAAATCCATTCGAATTATCATCTTATGATACTTGCCATTCATGTCTCAAAGGGAAAATGACCAAAGCTCCGTTTAATGGACACGGAGAAAGAGTTACCGAACTCTTAGGACCGGTACATAGTGATGTATGCGGTCCCATGTCTACGCATGCCAGGAACGGTTCTTCCTACTTCATTACATTCACTGACGATCTCTCAAGATTCGGATATGTGTTCCTGATGAAACACAAGTCTGAAGCTTTTGAGAAATTCAGAGAATATAAGCACGGAGTAGAGAATCAAACGGGCAAAAGTATTAAGATTCTTCGATCTGATCGAGGAGGTGAATACTTAAGCAATGAGTTCCTAGATTATCTAAAAGAGAATGGGATTCTCTCTCAGCTTACTCCTCCTTATACACCACAGCACAACGGTGTATCGGAGCGGAGGAATCGCACCCTATTAGATATGGTACGCTCTATGATGAGTACAGCTGAGTTACCTATTTCCTTCTGGGGGTATGCACCGGAGACAGCTGCAGACCTATTGAATATGGTTCCCACCAAATCTGTGCCAACCACTCCATATGAGATATGGAAAGGAAAGAGACATTATCTTAATTATGTTAGGATATGGGGTTGTCCGGCATATGTGAAAACACAAAATCCGGACAAACTCGGCGCAAGGTCTATTCTGTGCAAGTTTATTGGATATCCCAAACATTCGCGCGGGTATATCTTCTACCACACCGAAGAACAAAAGGTGTTTGTTTCTCGGCACGCCACCTTTTTATAAAAGGAATTTCTTGAAAAAGAAATTAGTGGCTCTGAGGTAGAACTGGAAGAAGCTCCAGCAGAACAAACTACAACAGATGATTTAGTGGAACCAGAGGATTCAGTAGTACCCGACGAACCCCAGCCTCTCCGTCGATCTAGTAGGGTTTCTCGTCCACCTGAGAGATACTACGGTTTTCTCATTGATGGTGGAAGCGAGGACTGCATCATGGATGATGATGAACCGACTAGTTTCGAGCAGGCCATCACGAGTGGTGACTCTGTGAAATGGCTAGATGCGATGCGATTTGAGATGGAATCCATGTACACCAACAAAGTATGGACTTTGGAAAATGCTCCTGAAGGGGTAAAACCCATAGGGAGCAAGTGGATCTTCAAAAAGAAATTTGGTGTAGATGGAAAAGTTGAGACTTTCAAAGCTAGACTTGTAGCAAAGGGTTTTCGTCAACGACCAGGTGTGGATTATGACGAAACCTTTTCTCCAGTGGCTATGCTTAAGTCCATCCGGATCTAACTTGCCATTGCTGCATACCATGACTATGAAATCTGGCAAATGGATGTTAAGACCGCCTTTCTAAACGGTGATTTAGAAGAGAGCGTGTACATGACTCAGCCAGAGGGCTTCGTAGATAGTGGGAGCAGCGGAAAGGTGTGCAAGCTGCTTAAATCCATTTATGGGTTAAAGCAAGCATCGCGGAGTTGGAACATCTGTTTTGATGTTGTAGTCAAAGAATTTGACTTCATCAAAAATATAGATGAACCTTGTATCTATAAGAAGGTAGCAGAGGGTAAGGTCGCCTTCCTCGTATTGTACGTGGATGACATACTCTTGATAGGAAATGATATTCCTATGCTGCAATCAGTCAAGCTCTTCTTATCACAGAGATTCTCAATGAAAGATCTAGGTGATGCCTCCTGCATATTGGGAATCATGATCTATAGAGATAGATCTAAAAGGATACTGGGATTGTCCCAATCCAGGTACATTGACACCATACTAAAGAGGTTTAGTATGGAAGAATCCAAGCGTGGGAACCAACCCACGATCTCTGGACTCACTCTCTCCAAAGAGATGTCTCCTAAGACTGATTTGGAGAGAGCTCGCATGCAAGGGATACCCTATGCTTCGGCAGTAGGCTCTATCATGTATGCGATGCTATGTACCAGACCCGATGTAGCATACTCACTAAGTGTAGTGAGTCGGTATCAAGCAGATCCTGGAGAGAGTCATTGGACAGCTGTGAAGAACATTCTCAAGTACTTACGAAGGACTAAGGAGATGTTCTTGGTGTATGGTAATGGAGAACTCCAGGTGGAGTCCTTTACCGATTCCAGGTTCCAAAGTGATAAGGACGACTCTAAGTCGCATTCGGGTTTTGTCTTTACCCTCAATGGAGGGGCGGTATGTTGGAAGAGTTCCAAACAGGATACCGTTGCAGACTCAACGATGGAGGCTGAATACATCACTGCCAACGATGCTGCCAAAGTGGCTGTCTGGATCAAGAAGTTCATTACTCAACTTGGAGTGGTTCCATCCATTGAGCATCCAATACCTCTGTATTGCGATAACAATGGAGTTGTGGCTTTGGCCAAGGAACCCAGATCCCATCAGAAGTCCAGACATATTCTGAGGCGGTATCACCTGATCAGGGAGATAGTTGATCGCCGGGAGATCGAGGTCAGGAGAGTAGATACGAAGGACAACACTGCGGATCCATTCACGAAGGCTATTCCCCAGATACAGTTTGAGAGATTATTCGGGATGCTAGGTATGAGATACTACAGCAGCTGGCCTTAGTGCAAGTGGGAGATTGTTAGTTATGTATATGCCCTAGAGGCCATTGTTGTACATATGATGTATATTATAATGGATGCTTGGATATATATAGAGATGACTTTCTTGCTCGTCATGATAGTATGCTATTTGGTTTCACTTTATCTTAACATGTTGACTTGTATTGGTTTACTGTTTTTCTCTCACATGTTGATAAAGCCCTTAGGATATGTACTCGACTACTGGGACTATGATGAGATCATACTAGTGGGGCCTTGGTAGTCGATGAGTACATCCTATAACTGTTCCTAGTCGAGGGTATATCGAGACAGGGCATCGATACACCAGAGTAGACTAGCGTATACGCATCTTGACCTATATGATGGGCGATGGATGATCCCACATCCATCGGTGTTTGACATCAGAGATGGTGTACGGGTGCTCAGTGGAGACTGGGTACACTGGACAGACTCACCGAGAACTCCCAGATGGTGATATACCACACGTCAGATGGCAGTTCTCCGGTGACACTGGTACAGGGTAGTCTGTAGACCCGAGATCGTCATAGAGTCTTGTGTGATTCCCAATGTGCTTTGATTTCCACCTTACCACGTCCAAGAGGGCGTGCAAAACGGTAGCTTTTGGGTACAGTCCCGAATCACATGGAGGCAATGAGCGATAGGAGGGGATTCGTCTCTCACGGTATAGGGAGTTGATGTTGTGCTGTGTTCGATTGGCTATAACTGGAAGTCCCTGGCTAGGGCTGATATAGAGATTTACTGGTAAGTGTTACTAGTAGTTTCTCGACCCGTTATGAGACACACATCGACACGACTTATCGGTTACTGGGGTCTGACGTATACTACCCCTATACTTGATATGCGACATATCAGACGAACAGACCGGACTGTACGGGAGTGTTACTGATTGGATTCACAGGAGAACGTACAGGCTAGCTTGTTGAACTTCTGATCGCTCAATACCTGGGTGGCTGTTACGTTTAGCTGACCGCTTGCAGCTTGTGGGTGTTTGATATGATCATCACCTGCTACCGGCGTATTGACGATTCTTTAGAGTCCTACACAGAGGTTTCTTGGCTCAGGCAAAACGGAGTAGAGGCACATATGTGATATGTGCAGGACCGAGAATAATGCGATATGAGATACCGTATTATATTCTCGCGATATTTAGATATGAACCGGGACATCGGATCAAGTGTTGATTCGGTGAATCGGTACATGATATATTAGTCGGTAATATTCGATATAGCCGGATCATCAAATCAAGTGTTGATTCGATGATTTAATGTATAATAATATATGTGATATATTGTATTACATTATCTAATATTGGCTCGCTTTATTATTTCATTTTCTCACTGGATGATACATTGATATATATGCGATATATGTTAATTGTATTATTTTCTTTTGTTGCAAATATATAATATATATGTGATATATATTATTGTGACATGATATGATTAATTGTTAAACATGTTTAAGGATGATTAATTGAGGTTAGGGTTTGATTAGGGTTAGATGCTTCATGCCCCTTCTAGAAGCATTTTTCTTTTGTCATTGTTAAGATATTTTTTGGATGACACATTTTTAACCCAACCAAACCCTAACTCTAGTTTATTCTCTACACATTTTTAGCCACTCATCCTTGACCATGGTTTATATATCGATCATATACTTTTATTTCTATTCATCACAAAAGGATTTATCATTATCATTTTCCATGATCATCTTCTTCTCTCTTGAAAAAGCTTACTTGATTTTCTTTATGTGATGAATAAATATGAGAAAATGATTTAAAAAGAAAGCAAAAATACTACTCTCTCATCCTCATCTCATCTAGCCCATGAGATTAGTGTGTTCATCTCTTTAGAGTGAGAAAGCTTGAGTCTTTGCAACTTCGACGTAGATCATCGGAGATTTGGAACACTTCAAGCTAGAATGGATCGTTCGAGTCGTGGAGCCTCTCATGAGTCCGGGAGATCGTGGATCGCGGCAAAGGGACTTCTACTCGGAGCTTGTGAAGCGAAGGAGCGGACTACAAAGGTTGTAATCCCTCACACTTAGATAAAAGTTATCATCTTGCATGTTAAACCCTAATAATCTAGCAAAGATCCCGGCTTTGGGTTGTTCGGCACGTCTAAATTTTTATCCGGGCATGTTTGATGCCTTATGAACCTTCACAAGAGTGCCTAGGAACCCTACAGCTACCGCATACTAAAACCCCAGATCGGGCCATTAACCTAGTACTAGCTAACTAGAGAAAGGGTAGAGAGCTATACCGAGCGATCCGTGTCCTTCGGTCTTCGGCCACCATCCCATGCTCCCCGCGGCATCTACGATCTCCGGTCTCCTCGTCGGAAAGGCACCACACCGAGAAGTCTTTTTACGGGCTCCCACTTCTGGACCGAGGCAACTCGGACACGAAGTTGGCAAGCCGACGTGTCCAAGATTGCTATAGACGGAGTGTAGAATGGTTTGTCTCAAAGGGGTAATTGAAGTTGCCATTTTTGGATAGAGGTGAAGGAAAAACTTTTGGAGATCAACTAAGGAATTTTGATGCATCCAAATGAGAATGAATTTTTCACCCACATAAAGAATCCTCTCCCCTCAAATATGTGGCCGGCCAAACTCATAATGGAGAAGGGAAAAAACATGGAATAAAGCAAGTAGGAAAATGTGTGATAAAGAGAAAAATATGTCACACCCATTTCCAATCCAAATCCCATCCCAATTAATCAAAGGAAATGATGCAAAAGGAATCAAATGTGCTAGAATAATCATGAAGCCTCATATCACAAATAACACCCTCCACTTTGCACATTTGCACATTTGCAAATAAGCCCCTCCCATCACAAAAATTCGGCCATGAAAGAACAAAGGAAAACTAGCCGAAATGGAATGTAAACTGGCAACTTCAAAAAGCTGATCCCATAATAAATTACAGGAAAACCCCACGACTGTATATACATACCCGCATTTGTATTCCGACCGAATACAAATGCAATGAGAAAAAATCTACACTATATAATAGTAGGATCTGGCTTAAACCAAAGCCCGCTAGTATTATCCGTCCGATCATGATCCGTGCAATACCGCACGTATAAGATCGAACCCTGCCATATATCCATACGGCCTCTACAGCATTTCGCCCGAAACTTGAGAAACTGTCTGTAGGGGACTCTAAAGACTCGTCAATACTTTGGCTGTGGATTTAACTACTAGCACGTCAGAGGTATTAGCCATACGTAACGGGCTACCAGGTATTGACCAAAAGGGACGTCGATGAGCGAACTCATTCTGACACCCTACTGAGCCTGTCAGTGACAATATCCGTACAGTCCGGTCCGTTCGTCTATGAGCATCGCATAGCGGGCCTAGGGGGTTGGTAAAAGTCAGACCCCCAAAAGCGGTACAAGTCGTGTCGGAGTGTAGCCTAGAACACCCTGAGATACTACTGGAATACCTACCGGTAAATCTCCTGCCTTGGCCAAGGACTTCGTGTAATGGCTCTCTTAGACACAGCGCGACCTCACCCCTAATACCGGGAGAGACGAACCCTGCCGATCCGCTCACTGCCTCCATGTGGCTCGGGACTGTACCCAACTAAAACCTGTTTACACGACTCCTTTGAGCCGTGGTAGGGTAGTAATAAAAGCAAGGTGGGAACTCACACGAGACAAATGACGATCTCAGGTCGATGATCAAACATGTACACATGTCACTAGGGAACTTCTATCTGACGCTAGGTATAATACCAACTAGCATGTTCCCGGCGAGTCCTGTCCGGTGTACTCATAACCCAATGAGGACCTGTATACATCTTAGGTGAACCAACTGACACTAGTGGCTTCTGAGACCGGCCACCGCCCCTCGTCGGGGTCTCGACTATATACACTAGTCTACTTTGGAGTATCGATGCCCTGTCTCAAAACTCTCACGACTAGGAACCTTTTAAGGATATGCTTATAGACTCCAGCTCCCACGTATATGATCGCCATCATACTGCTGTCCGTCAAGCAAGAATCCTAGGGGCTCTATCAACGCGCTATAGTGACCTGTAAGGTCACCTAAAGCAGTACACGATGATAAAGATAAACCAGATAGCATACTATCATCTTGAGTAAGACTGTCCTACCGGCATAGGTCTTCCCTCAATCATTGCAATCACGTGCCTGTGATCCAATGATTGACTCTGAGGGCACTATATCCAACAGTAGGAATATTACTCACTTTAGAATTGAAGTTCTCACTATTTTTCTTCTTTATCTCAAAGTCAAGAGAGCTAAAATGAGATGAGGAAGAAGAAGATGAATGAATGTGATCAAGTGATGAAAATATCTCATGTGGTTCAAATGCAACCATGGGTGAGTATATCAACCATATACTAACTCATGTAGAGAGTTAACCATGGTAAGGGTTAATGGTTAGGTCACAAAATATCTTAAGTAAAAACAAAGGAGTGGACTTAGTCAATGCTTATCTTCAAGCTTCTCCAAGCTTCTAGCTATGATTAAATCCACTAATTTGTAATTACTTAATGATAAATGAAACCATAACATAAACCCTAGCATGGTATGAGTCTCATACATACATGTTGCATGTGTAACCTAGCATGTCACAATTATATATATCTCATATATATTATTTGTGAACAAAAGAAAATAATACATAAACATATATCACATATATGTTAAATGTATCATAAGTGAGAATAATAAAAACTTAAGTGAGCATATAATATGTATCATTTCATCGAATCAACACTTAATCCGATAACCCGGCTATATCACATATAACCGGCCGATATCACATATCATGAGAATAGAATACGGTATCATATACGCGTATCAATCTCGATCCTGCACATATCACATATGTGCTCCTACTCCGTTTCTCCTGAGCCAGGAAACCTCTATTTAGGACTCTAAAGACTCGTCAATACGCCGGCAGTAGGTGATGATCATATCAAACAACAACAAGCCGCAAGCGGTCAGCTAAACGTAACGGCCACCCAGGTATTGAGCGATCAGAAGATCAACAAGAAAGTCTGTTCTAACTCCTGTAAATCCTGTCAGTATCACTACCGTACAGTCCGGTCTCTTCATCTGATATGTCGCATATCCAGTCTAGGGATGGTAAACGTCAGACCCCAATAACCGATAAGTTGTGCCGATGTGAGGTCCACAATGGTTCGAGAAACTAATGATAACACTTACCAGTAAATCTCAGCAACCCTGTCCAGGGATTTCGAGTTATGGCCAGTCGAGCACAGCGCAACATCAACCCCTAATACCAAGAGAGACGAAACCCCTCTTATCGCTCATTGCCTCTATGTGATTCGGGACTATACCCAAAAGCCATCGTTTTGCAAGTTCTCTTGAACGTGGTAAGGTAGAAATCAAATCATAGTGGGAATCACACAAGTCTCTATGACGATCTCGGGTCTACAGACTAACCTGTACCAGTGTCACCAGAGAACTGCTATCTGACGATAGGTATAATACCAACAAGGAGTTCTCGGCGAGTTCGTTCAGTATACCCAGTCTCTACTGAGCACCCGTATACTATCCTTGATGTCAAACACCAATGGATGTGAGATCATCCATCGCCTATCATATGGGTCAAGATACGTATATGCTAGTTTAATCTGGAGTATCGATGCCCTGTCTCGATACACCCTCGACTAGGAACAATTATAGGATATACTTGTGGAATACCCTGGCCCTACTAGTATGATCTTCATCATAGTCCCCAGTAGTCAAGTAGTCATCCTAAGGGCTTTATCAACATGTGATAACAAGACAGTATTCTGATATAAGTCAACATGTTAAGAGAAAAAGCAACTAGATAGCATACTATCATGACGAGCAAGAAAGTCCTCTCTATATATGTCCAAGCATCGACTATAATATACATCATATGTACAACAATGGCCTCTAGGGCATACATATAACTAACAAATATGATCTAATATGATGACATGAGTCGATATGATTGGATATGATGATATGAGGCGGTGTTACATGATATGATATATGAGGACATGAGATGATATCTGATGATATGAGATGAGATGATGTACATGATTATAGATCCATACTATTGATTTGATGATATTGTTGGATATGTATACCCTAGAGGCCAGTATTGTATATGTATATATATGGATGCTGAGGATATGTATGTACAGGACAATCTTGCTCAGTATATAGTATATTATTTGACTTGTCTTTGTCAGGATATGTGCATTTATTTCTATTGATGTCTTATCCAGCTTGCACATACTGACAAAGACTCGATGCAGTAGTATACTATTATGGTTTGTCTTTATCTTAATATGTGCCTATATTATATATGTCGACCACATGTTGATAAAGCCCGTAGGATCTTGATTGACAACCAACGTTATGATGGCGATCATACTTGTGGGAGCTGGGTGGTCTATAAGCGCATCCTTAAAAGACTTGCATATGCGTTTCGAGACCCCGACAAAGGGCGATGGCTGGTCCCACAACCATTGGTGTGATAACCTAAGATTGTATACGGGTGCTCACTTGGGGTGAGTACACTGGACGGACTCGCTGAGAACCTCTGGATGGTATTATACCTATCGTATGATGGCAATTCTCTTGTGACATGTGTACAGGTTAGTCTTTAGACCTAAGATCGTCATTTGTCCCGTGTGAGTTCCCACTGTGCTTTGATCACTACCTTACCACGGCTCTACTGAGTCGTGCAAATAGGTTTTGGTTGGGTACAGTCCCGAGCCACATGGAGGCAGCAAGTGATTGTCAGGGATTCCTCTCTCCCGGTATTGGGAGTTGATATCGCACTGTGTTCGATCGGTCAGGACCACAAGACCTTGGCCAAGGCAGTTGGGATTTACTGATAGGTTGATCGTTAGTTTCCTGGATTGTTCCTAAGCCACATCAGCACGAATTATCGAGTTATTAGGGTCTAACGTATAACACCCTTCGATCCGGTATGTGATACTCTTAGACGAAGAGACCGGACTGTACGGATATTGTCATGGATAGGCTCAGTAGGGATCCGGATGAGTTTGCTCGTCAGCTTTCCTATTCGACAGGTATCTGGGTAGTCATTACATACAGCTAGTGCCGCTGACGTGCTTATGGTTAAACCCACTGCCAGCGTACTGTCGAGTCTTTAGAGTCCCACACAGAGGGTTTCCCTACTTCGGGCAAAACGATGTAGAGGCTGTATGGTTTTACGGCAGGGTTCGATCACATACGTGTACTTATGCACGCATGATGTTCTGGTGGATAATACTAGCAGGATTTGGTTTAAGCCGGATTCTAGTATTATATTGTCGGATTATTTTCTTCTCTTTTGTATTCGTATTTTCGGAATACGAATACGGGTATGTATATATGGGGATGGGTATTCTTGTAATTTGTTACAACAGTGCTATTAGAAGAAGAAACCTCATTATTTGTTTTAACCATTTAGTTAAATGGTTAATGAGGTGGAGGTATGAGGTGTTGACTTTTCTTAAGTGAGCCATGGCTAATTAGTTAACTCACTTGGTAAGTTAAGAATTACTATTGAGGCAAGAAAATATCTAGATATTTTTATGATGGAGACTTTTCTCATCATTATCTAGGCATGCTTGCATTATTAGAAGAGAGATAATTAGCCATTCTTCACTTGAGTTTTTAGTTTTCTTCCTTGGTTGCTCTCTACAACTCTCTCATTACCTCCAAGCTCTGTTCTTCTTCTACCTCAAGCCCTTATAGTCTCATGTGTTGAGAAACCTAGGGTTCTTGATAGAAAACACTCCATCATCACTCTCTACATCACCTAGGTTACTTAGATTAGCAAACCAAGTGACCTTGTTAACTCGGTTTAGAGGAAAGAGACCAAAGTAGACACTCTCAGGTGGATCATCTTCGACAAAAGGAGCCGACGATCAAGCTCGATCATGGAAGCTACTAGGAGCATGCTAAAGGAGAGGAGTGAAGACCCAAAGGACTCGAGTCTCATGGTATTAATCTTTTCTTAGTAGATAGCTTCTCTTTTTGCTAGTTGGGTTTATGGTAGATCCGGTTTAGTGTTTTTCTAGCGCTAAGTTTTTATCCGTAGAAAAAAATTTGTACCGCATTTGGCCACGGAAGTTGGCCGGGGCGCTAGCGTAACCTTTCATGGTATCATATCCAGTCCATAAACCATATACTAGCAAGTTTAAATAATGTTAAAATAACGAAACTGAAACAACTCCAAAACATTGAAACCAAACTTCACTTCTCTGTCGATTTTTCCAGTGGCTCCAAAATTTTTTTAAACAATTGCAGAGTGATCCTTTGA
This sequence comes from Agapanthus africanus, assembly GCA_030015575.1. Classification (NCBI taxonomy): domain Eukaryota; kingdom Viridiplantae; phylum Streptophyta; class Magnoliopsida; order Asparagales; family Amaryllidaceae; genus Agapanthus; species Agapanthus africanus. The sequence goes on along the minus strand of JASDDO010000024.1, from coordinate 511,691,984 downwards.
CCATGAGATGAACCAAGAACAAAAGCGAAGTAATTTCACCCAAAATTTACCGACCAAAATGCAAAAAAAAAAACGGTCTCACCGGATTGGAATTGGAGAAATCGCATCGTTTTTGTTTCGTTCTCTCTAACTCGTGGAGTTTGGGTTTCAGGTGTTGTTTGTTTTTTCCCATGTTTGATATTTTGTTTTCTTTGAGTTTGGGGCAATTCGGAGTGTTTCAAAGTCGTTATATTTGACACTGTTTAATAGTATACAGTACATTCACTTCTATCCGCGACCATGAATGTCATTTGGTCGGTATAACTCGTCTAATTGCTATATGTTCATTTAGACGGGTTTGCGAACATGACAATCGCGTTGATGTTTTATGTTTGTGCTGTAATTTTGGTTGGATAGTCGTGGTGGATAGCTTGAGGTGCAATGTTAGTAGTATAGTTAAAGATTCATTTGTATATTCATATGCGGGGCGAGCGTCCGACATGTGGACTTTCGTCTTTGCCAGGTTGTATATTATTTGTTTGGGGCATGACCGGGTTCAGGTCGATGTCACCATTTGTACATATTATTTTCATTTTCTGTACTAGGATTACCCCGCGGTGGAGTGCACGAATAGCCGGTTTCTAGAAGGAAACAAGCCCGCATCTCATAGCGTTGAGACGGAGGGGGCTTCATTCTAGAATTGGTGGGCTATCCGCTGCACTCATAGGGGGTAAGGATGACCCACGGAAGGGCACCCAAGTTACCAGATTTCGTGAAGTGCTGTGATGTTGATTATATCATGCCTGGGATGAATGTTATATATACTTATATATATACTAATAGATGTTGTATATGTTTTGCACCCGCGCTAGTCCAGCCCCCGCTCTGTCATTAGTTAAGTAACCTAATGGGTGATGACGGGCTCAGTGGCGAATGCGGATGGCATATACGTACATCATATTTTCGTTCTTTTCTGGTGTGATAGGTTAAATGATGGGACCGCATTAATTTTAATTAATGCAAGTAAAGAAACCTAAAAAGATGTTGTTCGAACAAGTTTCGAAAAGCTATAGTTTTATTCTTTCGCTTTGCATAGTGGTATTCAGTTGTGAATATACTACACCTCATTCCACGAGGAGCCGAGATCCCTTCGCGGGGAGTGACCTCTTAAGCAAAAGTCTATACTGTAGATTACTCGGTTTTTTCAAAACTAAAAGTTTTCAAAAGCGGAGCTTAAACCACTCCTTTTCAAAACTGCTCAGGTTTCTTCAACAATATCAAGTTCATTATGTTAACGGGTTTTTCGCCAAAGACCCAGTCGTAGCCCTCCGTCGTTTCAGAATAGTAATATTTAGTATTCGTGCTGCATTTGTTGACCTAGTCAAGGCGTAGTGTGTGGTAGTTAAATGGTATTTTTCTGTACATTGTAAATGCGATTGGTTTAGACAGTCGTACTGTTAGTTATATGTATGCCCTAGAGGCCATTACTATACATGTGATGTATATTGTAGTGGATGCTTGAACATATATAGGGAGGGCTTTCTTGCTCGACATGATAGTATACTATCTGGTTACTCTTTACCTTAACGTACATACTGATTGTCTCTCTGTTACATGTTGGTAAAGCCCTTAGGATGTGTACTTGACTACCTGGACTATGATGCGGATCATACTAGTGGGGACAAGGTAGTCCATAAGTACATCCTTCAAGGTCCCTAGTCATGGGTGTATCGAGACGGGGCATCGATATACCAGAGTAGACTAGCGTATGCCTTCTCGACCCATACAGATGGGCGATAGATGATCCCATATCCATTGGTGTTTGACATCAGAGATGATATACGGGTGCTCAGTGGAGACTGGGTACACTGGACGGACTCGCCGAGAACTCCCAGATGGTATTATACCTTACGTCAGATGGCAGTTCTCTGGTGACGCTGGTACAGGTTAGTCTGTAGACCCGAGATCGTTATAGAGTCTTGTGTGATTCCCACTGTGCTTTGATTTCCACCTTACCACGTCCAAGAGGGCATGCAAAACGGTGGTTTTTGGGTACAGTCCCGAGTCACATGGAGGTAATGAGTGATAGGAGGGGTTTCGTCTCTCCCGGTATTAGGGGTTGATGTTGCGCTATGCTCGATTGGCCATAACAGGGAAGTCCCTGGCCAGGGCTGGTTTAGAGATATACTGGTAAGTATTACCAGTAGTTTCTCGACCCGTTATGAGCCTCATATCGGCATGACTTATCGGTTATTGGGGTTTGACGTTTACTACCCCTAGAGTTGATATGCGACATATCAGACGAGGAGACCGGACTGTACGGTAGTGTCACTATCAGGCTTTTACAGGAGTTGGAGCGGGCTTGCTTGCTGATCTTCTGATCGCTCAATACCCAGGTAGGCGTTACGTCCAGCTTGTACCGCTGACGGCTTGTGGGTGCTTGATATGATCATCACCTACTGCCAGCGTATTGACGAGTCTTTAGAGTCCTACATAGAGGTTATACTGGCTCTGGCAAAATGAGATAGGAGCGCATATGTGATATGTGCGGGACCGAGAATGATGCGTGTATGTGATACCGTATTCTATTCTCGCGATGTTTGTGTCGTTCGGTTATATGCGATATAACCAAGTTATCGAATCAAGGGTTGATTCGATAAATCGATACATTGCATGTTAGTCGGTTATATGTGATATAACCGGATTATTAAGTCAAGTATTGATTTAATAATTTAGTGTATAATTGTATATGTGATATACTAATTTACATTAACTAACATTGGTTCACTTAAGCATTTGTTTTTCTCACTTGTGCACAAGTTAATATATATGTGATACATATTTATTTGTGTTCATATTTTTGTATCATGGTTGTTGATACAACTATCATGGGTGTACAAGACTTATACCATACTAATTATAGGTTTAGGTTTTTATATTTATAGTAATTCAAAAACAAATGGATAATGAGCACACATGCATGAAACTTCATGAAGCTTTTGTTTGCATTTGACTTAGTCCACTAGTTTTTGTTTTACTTAAGATATTAACTAACCTAACCACTATAATTACCCATGGTAAAGTCTATACATGAGTTAGTATATGATACTCACTCACCATGGTTAGTTTTCTCTCTCTCTCTATTCATTTGTTTTCATATTCATTTTGAGCTCATCTTCTTCCTCCTCAAAATTTCTTTTTAGGGTTTGAAATAGAGAGAGAATCAAAGTGAGAAAAGAAATTCTAAAGTGTACCCATTTTCTATCTCACCATTCTCTACTAGACTAGCACTTTAGTTTAGGGTGTTTGCTTCACTAATTCTTTGGTTAGTGAAGTAGAAGCTTGAGTTCGTATTCCCTCGACGTAGATCATCTTCGGCCTCGAAGACTTCAAGCGATCCCGTTGCAATTTTCTCATGGAGCCGTCCGAGAGTCCGAGAGTTCGTTGATCGCAGCGAAGGGACTACAACAAGGAGCTCAAGAAGTGAAGGACCGATCTACAAAGATTGTATTTCGTATTCACTTAGTGTAAATGTGATTTACTTGCATGTGTTAACCTAATTTTCTAGCAAAGATCTTGTTTCGAATTATTCGGCACGTCTAAAATTTTTATCCGGCATGGTTGATGCCTTGTAGATCCTTATTAGAGTGTCTAGTAACCCTACAGTGGTATCAGAGCCTAGCTAGAGCATTAGGCGATGTGTTAACGAAGTTAAAACTCCAAACGAACCCCGATATGTCAAAGTTAACCCGCTCTCTGGAAAAATTTTCAAAACTGGGATTTTTCTGAATTAAAAATACCTAAAGAAATCAGCAGGGAATTCTAAGAATTATCATGAAATACGAGCTCACAATTCCACTAAGTCACCGCGGAACCGCGGCGGGAACCTGCTTCCCGCGGCGGTTCCACGGCCGATTTATGGCTTTGGGACACGTGTCTTCAGGGCAATATCCGTAGGTGCTTGTTGATTCTTCTGAGTATTTTTAAACTGACTCAAGTGTTGAGTGTTCTGGGGTTTATTTTGTAATCGTAGATTCGATCGGAATATTTAATTTCGTTATGTTTTCCGGATAATTTAGAAAGTATTAAAAAGTTCGAACGGATATCAATAACTCATTTTTTCCCGATCCGGAAAATTTTCAAGTGTTGGATTTTTCCGTTGTTTGAGAACGTCTAAATCGTGCAAGTTACGCAATGGACCCTCTAGAAGACAACAAACCTTAACTCGATTATGTGACCGTCTTGAACTGCCTTTTGAACCTTAGGGTTTGGGGCAGTACGGCGTGCCACATGTGAGGCATTGGCTTAACCCTTCTACGGCTGGACCGTTGGTACTGTGGCATGTGATGGATGTTTTTAAACTCCCCTCAAGTGTTGAGAACTATTTGGGAAATCTTGGGTGTTTGATTATTCGATCGGAAAGTTTAACATTGTCTATTTATCTGGAATGTGATACAATATTTGGAATCCACAAATAGTTATGAGGCAACTAATTTGGATGTTATAAACATAGCAGTTTAGTCTCAAATGATCGATTGCCACGAAATTTTGATACGATCAAAAGTCCGTCGCAATCACATAGCGTACGCGGATACTCGCCAGGTAAACTTAATAGACAGCCATGCCTCATAGCCCCGACCAAGTGACTATAGGAGAACCCCGTCGCCAAAAGCATCCGTTCGGATGCTCGCGGCAGCGGTGTTCCGCCTTAGTGCACTTCGTCGACGGCATCCGGGGGTGCGGCCATCTACTAAAGTTTGCGACGAGCATTCGATCAAATATCGGGAATCTTGTTGAATTGCCCGACTAGATATTGAAAAGTGTTTTCGATATAGAGACTAAAATGCGGGGTTTATAACAGTTAGGCATGTGATGTCTAAGGTGGTTGCGGATTCCAACTGTTGTAGTTTTACACTTTTTTTCTGTGACCGTAAGTGTAATATGTGATATCGCCGGTTTCGTTGCTATATGTCAACGACAATTGGGATGCGCATATTTACTTACGTTGATGACATGTGATGTTATGTGTTGCTGGATATGTTATATTGGATCGTCGCGTTTTGAATAGCCGGGGGTTTTTATGTGAGATGAGAGTTTTTATTTTCATTCATGTAAAATTATATGTATGTAATATTCTTTTATTGGGGCACTTCCGGGATGAGGTTGATGTCACCATTTGTATATTATTTACTTTTCCGCACTAGGATAGACCCAAGGAGGAGAGCACAAGTAACCGGGTTCTGGAGTCCAGTGGGAGACCAACTCGAGGAGTCGAGTCCGGGTCTCCTAACTCTAGAATTGGTAGGGTTGCTTGCCGCTCTCGTAGGGGTCTAGGGGTGTGGGTTTGGTTATTCATCGTGACCGTGGAATCCGTGTTTTATAGAGGCTCAAAATAAAACACGGACGTCGTAGTATATCCAATGTTTCATATGTTTCTTCTGCTGCGATATCTGTGCTGTGAACATTTGATGTGCTGTGATAAATACTGTATATAGTATATATGATATATTATATAGGCGTTACTTATGTTTTACACCCGCGCTAGCCCTGCCCCGCTCTGCCGTTAGTTACCTAACCTAACGGTGCATGAGGGGACATCGAGGCGAATGCGGATGGCATTGTTGCGCCACGGCAGCGCCCCGGCCTCGTACTCGAGGCCAAAATGCGGAATCAAAAATTTTTCCTTACTCGAAAACCGGCGCTACCGCAGACAATGAAAACCCGGATCGTTTACCATTAACCTAATGCTAGCAATCAAGAGATAGGGTGAGAAGTATACCGAGTGATCCGAGTCCTCCGGTCTTCTCGTCATCGTCCCGATCTCCCGCGGAAAGTCTTGTCTCCATATCGTCGCCTCCTCGCCGGAAAGGGCACCACATCGCCTGCGTCTTTTACGGGCTCCCGCCTCAATACCGAGGCAACTCGAGCATGAAGCCGGCAACTCGACATGCTCAAGATGTGCTGTAGAATGTAGTGTAGAAGATGCTTGTCTCATTTGGGGTTTGTTGCCATGGTGATGGAGGAATCAAGAATAGAAAAATGGTGCTTGCATTTTTCTAGCAAGAAAATGAGATCATGAATGAAACTCTCAAGATGAAGCTCTCTTCTTCTTCTTCTTCTTTCTTTTTCCTCTCATGAAAAAACTTATCATCTAAATGAGAATGGTGGAGGAGGTAATATGAAGCATGAAGGGAGGTGAGTGTAGGGTAAAGCAAGTGGTGACCACATCAAGGCATAATCATCATCAAACTTACATCAACCTCAAATCCAATCTTTTCACAATAAAGCATGAAATGAATGGTATCTAAAAAGGTTATCATAATAAATCATCTTACAAACAAAACCTCCACCAAAAGTAATTTGCAAAACTGCAAATTACCCCCTCCATCAGAAAAGTCCGGCCGGGAAAGAACAAACGAAAACCGGCCGGAACGGAATGCTAACTGGCAACTCCAGAAAACTGGTCCCGTAATAAATTACAGGAAAACCCCGATACTGTGCATACACACCCGCATCTGTATTCCGACCGGATACAAATGCAATGAGACAAAATCTACACTGTACTAGACTAGGACCGGCTTAAGCCAAAGCCGGCTAGTAAAATCCGTTCGATCCTGATCCGTGCAATACCGCACGTATCAGATCAAACCCTGCCATATAACTATACGGCCACTAGTACAAAACTGTCCGATCCTGATCCGTGCAATACCGCGCGTATCTGATCGGACCCTGCCATATCTCCATACGGCCTCTACAGCGTTTCGCCCGAAAGCTTGAGTAACTGTAAGTGTGGTGGACTCTAAAGACTCGTCAATACTATGGCTGTGGATTTAACCACTGGCACGTCAGAGGTATAAGCCAATACGTGACGGGCCACCAGCTATTGACCAAAAGGGACGTCGATGAGGAAGCTCACCCCGACACCCAACTGAGCTTGTCAGTGACAATATCCGTACAGTCCGGTCCGTTCGTCTATGAGTATCGCATGGCGGGCCTAGGGGGTTGGTAAAAGTCAGACCCCCAAAAGCGGTACAAGTCGTGTCGGAGTGTAGCCCAAAACGCCCTGAGATACTACTGGAATACCTACCAGCAAATCTCCTGCCTCGGCCGAGGGCTTTGCGTAATGGCTCTCCTAGACACAGCGCGACCTCACCCCCAATACCGGGAGAGACGAACCCCTGAAGATCCGCTCACTGCCTCCATGTGGCTCGGGACTGTACCCAACTAAAACTTGTTTGCACGACTCCTTTGAGCCGTGGTAGGGTAGTAATCAAAGCACAGTGGGAACTCACACGAGACAAATGATGATCCTCAGGTCGATGAACTAACCTGTACACATGTCACCAGGGAACTGCTATCTGACGTCAGGTATAAGCCCAACTAGCAGGTTCCCGGCGAGTCCTGTCCGGTGTACTCATAACCCAATGAGCACCTGTATACATCTTAGGTGAACCAACTGACACCAGTGGCTTGTGAGACCGGCCACCGCCCCTCGTCGGGGTCTCGACTGTATACACTAGTCTACTAATGGAGTATCGATGCCCTGTCTCGAAACTCCTACGACTAGGGACCTTTTAAGGATGTGCTTATAGACTACCAGCTCCCACGTATATGATCGCCATCATACTGCTGGCAGTGAAGCAAGAATCCTAGGGGCTCTATCAACGTGTAATAGCGACATGTCAGGTCACCTAAAGCAGTACACGATGATAAAGATAAACCAGATAGCATACTATCATCTCGAGTAAGACTGTCCTACCGGGATAGGTCCTCTCTCAATCATTGCAATCACATGCCGGTGATCCAATAATTGACTCTGAGGGCACTATCTCCAACAATCTCCCACTTGCACTCAAGGCTAATTATTGCGATGCCGCATACTCACAGCCCGTGTGATACCGAACACCCAACTCCTCTACTAGTCAGTCTCACAAAGCTCGTTTGCGAAACTATAGCGTTCGAGGAATAGCCTCAGTGAGTGGATCCGCTGTGATGTTTCTTTCTATGTCTCTCTAAATCTCAAGTTCGCGGAGAATACCATCTCCCGAAATGAGCAATACCTGTCTTAGAACGTCTGGATGTCTGATGGGACCTAGCTCATAAGTGAACTCCAAATCCAAACTTCTTAGACTGTATCGTCAACTGAACTTAATCAGTATCCTGCGCCATGCCACCCTCAGTATTGCCTTGGACCACCTGTCCAAAAGACTGCCCCTCGTCAGAAGGAAAACTATAACTCTGACAACCTCCTTGTCGTCCATGTCACCTTGGAAGCCTGGAATGATAACTGTCTCCCAAATGAGGCTGTCGTTATCATATCCCTAGAACATCCACTTATGTTTTAAGACTGCTTCCGACTGTTTCTCCAGGATTGGATCAATATCAACTTATTGCATCTAGTGCAAGAACAACATCTGGTGTGGTACTTGACATCTCATGATTGACTCAATTGCCTAAGCAAGTGATCTGCCAATCATGAGTATCCCTCTCCTCTTTAGTCTATAAGACACCTTTAGAGAGGGTGACTCCATCAACTGCAGGTACACTACCGTGTCAGGAGTCGTCCATTCTAAATACTCATAGAATGCTGTCAAGGTACCCAGATTGGGAAACCACCCAAATCTAGATCTAAAACCATAGATCTAGTAACCAGTATGTCTGATATAATATCCAAGTCCTATGTGGAGAAAACACTGTGTGACGACCAAAGTACAACCGATCGTAGTATAGGAATATCACTTCCTACTACCTTCTCAACAGATCCACCCCCTATTCTGATGACGTCAAACCTATGACTGTCACATCAGAAATGGATGATCTATCTCCGCTACATCTGCTTTAGTCTATAAATAGACATAAGCCTGATGTCCACCAATGCTTCCGCTGCTCCCACTGACTACGACAACCCTCTGGCAGAGTCATATAGACGTACACTTCTAAAACTAGTTTAGAACGACGCTATACTCATCCTCCCACCGGGTCTCGCAGCCTGGAACAACAGCAATGGTAATTGTGGGTAAACAAGAACTTCCCTGTCACCGTCCTTGAGGCTACCGTAGTACCTCTCGGGTACCTGAAGTTACCCACCTTATCTGCGGAGTGGCCAATGGAATGTCAAATCAGATTGAATCTTTAGGTTCCTTATCAAATCTTCAGTAATCGTTTGTGGTTCTGGAATCACTTCCAGTTCTACCATACTCCTACTACTTTTTCTGAAAAAATCCATTTTTAATAAAACTGTGGCGAGTCAAGAACAATATCACTATTGATCTTCCAGATGGTCGAAAATCAACCCTCGTCATAGCCTGGGTCAACCCACAAACAGCCATTACAGAAACGTGCCTTGAGTTATCCAGAGTCTGGTTTTAATCATAAGGCAGACAACTCCCCGTACCTTAACAACGTTAAGATATGAACTGTTCTATATCCAATATAGAACCAGAGGCACTGATTTAAATGAACTAGATTCAAATCATGCAGCTATCTCCAGTGCATGTCAACTAAATGGAAGGAGGCCGATCAGCGTTACCCAACTTAGGAATGCTTCCAATTATGAGTAACCTGAAAGAGAAGCAAGTTCTCATTACTATCAACTGAATACCATACACAAGTATCTACATCTTCGATCACCTTGAAGAATCCCGATACTTGCTACACCTGGTTCTCTACTCTATTCAAATACCTATAACTCCTCAAAACTTAGACTCTGTGTTTCCACGAAACAGTTGTCTAAAATCTAGAGAAGTCATAAGTAAACCGAATATAGTACGAGGACCAACCCTTCTGTCCTGATGGACGTTGGACAATATACAATACTCTGTATAAGTCCGCTGAGTCTAACAACTCTTTCACTGTGCGTCGTAGGTTGAAAACTGTACTTATGGTTAAGAAGAATTACACCGCTGTTCAATGCTCCTTACCTAACCATCCACTGATATAGGTAAATGTCATCGACATAATATCAAAAGGTATATCTCACTCTATGAAAATAGACGTACAGATATATCAATTTGAAATTGGCGCACAACAGCGGATATTCAAAACCAAATATTTGCCGACCGGCAAACAGCCCAGATGATCTCCTCAAATATCACCGATTACAACGAATCCTGATATAATGAGGGTGATCACCCAATTCCCAATAACTTACTCACACTCATCATCTGTAAAACCATACAGATGTGAGAATCAAACCTGGTAAATACATACCCTGGAGCAAGTGTCTAATCGGGAAATCAGTTTTCCATTAACAGTACACAGTGAAAATGAAACATCGAAATGTCTCGTTGGGGTATCCTGGTATTCCTAGTAATGTCTTTTCCATTATCCAGATTCACAACTGTAACCGTATAATTCTTTGCCACCTCTCCAAATCCCTTTATATGTCTTTAGTCATTACCTTCTGTACACCCCTTTAAGCCAAATGGTTTTCTTCCTTCCCTACCGTTCGGCACCAGCCTATGGTTTGGAAGAAGACTATCCAAAAAGCATAAAGGGTGTACTGTCCTAATCCTAGGAGCACTCGCAATGCGAGAGAAGGTGAAGATAAAAGACACCTGAATGTACTTTATTCATATTTCTCCTGAACCAGGATCCATCCCCGAACTGGAACAAGTTCCTTTCGAGTTCGTATATAACCATACGATGGATTATCCAATAAAATGGGATCTTCGTAGTGATACGGAGTGTCCTGGAGAAATACAAAGGTGATTTAGGATTGGCGAAGAAATACTTGGTTTGGTCGTGAATAGCAGTCGCAACTTACTTTGCCCTCTTACTAATCCCTTGCTTTGTCTTAACTTAATACCTTCTGTACACCGTTTAGGCTAACTGGTTTTCTTCATTCCCTACCGGTCGGCACCAGCCTATGGTTTGGAAGAAGACTATCCAATTTGCGTAATAGGTGTACTACTCCTAAACCAAGGAGTACTCGCAACTTGAGAGAAGGTAAAAGGGAAAAGACAACTGAATAATCCTATCCGTTTTCTCCAGAACCGGAAACCATCCTCGAATTTCTTCGAGTTCGTATCTAACCATACGATGGTTTTGTCCAATGGAAGTGGACGTTCGTAGTAATACGGGGTGTCCTGGAGAAAAGGGTAAAAGTAGGAGTGGCAATGAGGTCTGCAACTCTGACAATCCAAAAGCCAGTGTTAAGAAGGTTCGGTCAATTTGGTCACTGAGTCAAAGTCCAGGGTCGGGTCAATGGTCGCTGCCAAAGAGAGAGAGAAAAGAAACACTCAGCGTGCACTCTAACCTAGATCAGAATGGTTATCACTTTATCTAATCTGGAAACCTCCCACTGTATCTCAAATTCTCCTCCAAACCTGAAAGAAGAATTAGTCGGGGTCACCCGAGGAGTAAACTAACTCATCAGTGGGAATCGGGATCCAACTATCACCGCATGATAACGTGACGGAATCCACTCACGTCACCACACTCCAGAAGGTATGCGCATGTCTGGCAAGTTTCAGTTCTTTTGAAACTCCCGATATTTGTTTTTACCCCTAGGACCCAAGTGACCTTGACAATGCCAACAAATCAAAGAGTCCTAGTCAAGTTCTACCCGTCATTATCTTGATTGCATTAAACCCACCCGTACGAGTCCTTGACAATGCCAACAAGACCGCACGACTGTCCTAACCAATCCACTTATCCATGTGACAGAAAAGCATTACATAGCTACCGAACACTACGCCACGGCAATGCACGACAAACGCAGCACGAATACTAAGTAATACTAATCTGAAATGACGGAGGGCTACGACTGGTTTTTGGCGAAAAACCTTTAACGTAATGAACTTGATATCGTTGAAGGAACTGGATAGCCTTTTATAAAAATATAGTGACGAAAACCTTTACTAAAGAGGTCACTCCCGGTGAAGGGATCTCGGCTCTTTCCCCGTAGAATGGGGTGCAGGATATTCCAACTGAATACCACGATGCAAAGCAAAAGTAATCGTCTATAGTGAAGTTAATGCCCTGATGCAAACTTCTGTCCAAGGGGTCACTCCCGGTGAAGGGATCTCGGCCCTTGCCTCGTCGACTGAGGAGCAGGATATTCCAGATGAATACCACGATGCAAAACAAAAGTGAACGTCCTTGCAATAACAGCTTTTTGAAAAGTGTTCCAACAACATCAGAATAGGTTTGTTTAAACTTGCATTGATCCGAATCAACGCAGTCCCATCAATTAATCACACCACAAAGAACGAAAATATACTGACGTACGTATATGCCATCCGCATTCGCCACTGGGTCCCGTCATCACCCGTTAGGTTAGCTAACTAACGGCAGAGCGGGGACTGGACTAGCGCGGATGAAAAACATATACAACATCTACTAATATATATACCAATATATTATATTCGCTCAAGGCGTGAATAAAATGCAACATCACAGAAATGTATAGCATCACAGAACAATACAGATATCTGGAAGCCCCGGGTTTCACAGAGCCGCTGCTGAAACCCGACGTTCCCTTGGTCGTGTGGATAGCCTGTGCAATGAAATCCTAGACCCCTACGGGCGCGGCAAGTCACCCGCCAAAATCTGAAGCGAGGCAGCCCCCTCCAGCACCGTGAATGGACCACCCAGCACTTCACGGAATCCGGTAACTTGGGCACCCCTCCTGGGTCAACCAGTACCCCCTACGAGTGCGACGAATGGCCCGCCAATCCTAGAGTGAAGCCCCCTCCGTCTCAATGCCATGAGATGCGGGCCCGTTGCCCTCTAGAACCCGGCAATCCGTGCACCCCTCCGCGGGGTAATCCTAGTACAGAAAGTAAAATATACATACACCGGGTACATCGACCGCAACCAGATCGTGCCCCAAAAGAATAATACAAACAGGCAGTGACGGCAGTCCACATGTCGGACGCTCGCCCCGCAATATCAAATGTACATAATACAACAACACAGTACTAGCATTGCATCCAGGCTATCCCCCACGACCGATCCGCAACATCACAGCATAAACATAGAACATCAACGTGAAAGTCACGTTCGCAAATCCGTCTAACCGGGCTATAGCAGTTAGACCGGATTTACCGATCAAGTGACATTCACGGTCGCAGATATAATGTAAATACTGTGAAATAATGTGTTTAAAATTTTCCGATTGACCAAAAATTAACAAGTGGGCCCCCAATCAAAACTGTAGCACTCACAGAAAACCTGGGCCCAATTTTAATATTCCAAAACCCCTAATATAAGCCCATAAGCCCACTGCAAAAAACTAAGCACACGAACCCACACTCCTGCGGCGGAAGCGCGGCCAAAAGGGGGTTTTGGCCGCCCTTCCGCGGTCGTACGGAGGAGTCGTGTCACCAAATTTTTGCAGTGTTCTTAGAACTCCCTGCACATCATTCTGAGACCACCTGAAAAATTTTTAGACTCCAAAAAATTTCGACAGAAACTGATTGTGCTAGAAAAATACGGTTTTTGGAAATTTTGGTCGATCGGATACGCAAACACATCAAACGAAGCTAGGTAAGGTTAATGGCGTGGCTCTGATACCATGTTGCGCCACGGCAGCGCCCCGGCCTCGTACTCGAGGCCAAAATGCGGAATCAAAAATTTTTCCTTACTCGGAAACCGGCGCTACCGCGGACAATGAAAACCCGGATCGTTTACCATTAACCTAATGCTAGCAATCAAGAGATAGGGTGAGAAGTATACCGAGTGATCCGAGTCCTCCGGTCTTCTCGTCATCGTCCCGATCTCCCGCGGAAAGTCTTGTCTCCATATCGTCGCCTCCTCGCCGGAAAGGGCACCACATCGCCTGCGTCTTTTACGGGCTCCCGCCTCAATACCGAGGCAACTCGAGCATGAAGCCGGAAACTCGACATGCTCAAGATGTGCTGTAGAATGTAGTGTAGAAGATGCTTGTCTCATTTGGGGTTTGTTGCCATGGTGATGGAGGAATCAAGAATAGAAAAATGGTGCTTGCATTTTTCTAGCAAGAAAATGAGATCATGAATGAAACTCTCAAGATGAAGCTCTCTTCTTCTTCTTCTTCTTTCTTTTTCCTCTCATGAAAAAACTTATCATCTAAATGAGAATGGTGGAGGAGGTAATATGAAGCATGAAGGGAGGTGAGTGTAGGGTAAAGCAAGTGGTGACCACATCAAGACATAATCATCATCAAACTTACATCAACCTCAAATCCAATCTTTTCACAATAAAGCATGAAATGAATGGTATCTAAAAAGGTTATCATAATAAATCATCTTACAAACAAAACCTCCACCAAAAGTAATTTGCAAAACTGCAAATTACCCCCTCCATCAGAAAAGTCCGGCCGGGAAAGAACAAAGGAAAACCGGCCGGAACGGAATGCTAACTGGCAACTCCAGAAAACTGGTCCCGTAATAAATTACAGGAAAACCCCGATACTGTGCATTCACACCCGCATCTGTATTCCGACCGGATACAAATGCAATGAGACAAAATCTACACTGTACTAGACTAGGACCGGCTTAAGCCAAAGCCGGCTAGTAAAATCCGTTCGATCCTGATCCGTGCAATACCGCACGTATCAGATCAAACCCTGCCATATAACTATACGGCCACTAGTACAAAACTGTCCGATCCTGATCCGTGCAATACCGCGCGTATCTGATCGGACCCTGCCATATCTCCATACGGCCTCTACAGCGTTTCGCCCGAAAGCTTGAGTAACTGTAAGTGTGGTGGACTCTAAAGACTCGTCAATACTATGGCTGTGGATTTAACCACTGGCACGTCAGAGGTATAAGCCAATACGTGACGGGCCACCAGCTATTGACCAAAAGGGACGTCGATGAGGAAGCTCACCCCGACACCCAACTGAGCCTGTCAGTGACAATATCCGTACAGTCCGGTCCGTTCGTCTATGAGTATCGCATGGCGGGCCTAGGGGGTTGGTAAAAGTCAGACCCCCAAAAGCGGTACAAGTCGTGTCGGAGTGTATCCCCCCAAAACGCCCTGAGATACTACTGGAATACCTACCAGCAAATCTCCTGCCTCGGCCGAGGGCTTTGCGTAATGGCTCTCCTAGACACAGCGCGACCTCACCCCCAATACCGGGAGAGACGAACCCCTGAAGATCCGCTCACTGCCTCCATGTGGCTCGGGAATGTACCCAACTAAAACCTGTTTGCACGACTCCTTTGAGCCGTGGTAGGGTAGTAATCAAAGCACAGTGGGAACTCACACGAGACAAATGACGATCCTCAGGTCGATGAACTAACCTGTACACATGTCACCAGGGAACTGCTATCTGACGTCAGGTATAAGCCCAACTAGCAGGTTCCCGGCGAGTCCTGTCCGGTGTACTCATAACCCAATGAGCACCTGTATACATCTTAGGTGAACCAACTGACACCAGTGGCTTGTGAGACCGGCCACCGCCCCTCGACGGGGTCTCGACTGTATACACTAGTCTACTAATGGAGTATCGATGCCCTGTCTCGAAACTCCTACGACTAGGGACCTTTTAAGGATGTGCTTATAGACTACCAGCTCCCACGTATATGATCTCTATCATACTGCTGGCAGTGAAGCAAGAATCCTAGGGGCTCTATCAACGTGTAATAGCGACATGTCAGGTCACCTAAAGCAGTACACGATGATAAAGATAAACCAGATAGCATACTATCATCTCGAGTAAGACTGTCCTACCGGGATAGGTCCTCTCTTAATCATTGCAATCACATGCCGGTGATCCAATAATTGACTCTGAGGGCACTATCTCCAACAGGCATAAGTGTACGTCGTATTTATCTGTGATGTTTAGGTGACTTAAATGATGGGACTTCATTAATGTGATTAATGAAAGAAAAGAAACCTAAAAGATGTTGTGGAATCGAATTTTCAAAAACAGGTAGCTACAGTTCATGCTTTGCATCGCGGTGTTCCTTGTAGAACATCCTGCACCTTATTCGATAAGGAAAGGGCCGAGATCCCTTCACCGGGAGTGACCCCTTTAGCAATGACTGGCAGATGCTACACCCCTCGGTTTGTCTTTTGATTGCTTCCATAATTCTTGCTTTGCATAGTGATATTTATGAAATATCCTGCACCTTATTCGATGAGGAAAGGGCCGACGATCCCTTCACCGGGAGTGGCCTCTTTAGCAAAACTAGAAAAGCCTCCAAAACTCTCCATTTTAAAATCATTTAATTCTACAACGATATCAAGTTCATTACGCAATAGGTTTTTAGAAAAACCTGTCGTAGCCCTCCGTCATTTCAGATAAGTTGTATATAGTATTCGTGCTACATTTGTTGGCTTTCGTCAAGGTGTAGTGTGCGGTAGCTATATGCTGCTTATCCGCTGCATACGATGCGATTGGATTAGGTTAGTCGTACGGCTTTGTTGGCTTTCGTCAAGGGTCGTGCTGGTGGGTTTAATTCAGTCAAGAAATGTACGGGTTGAACTTGACTAGCGGGTTATGGTTTGTTGGCTTTCGTCAAGGTCATAGCACGTTAGGGGCAAAATATTATCGGGAATTTAAAGTGTTGAAATTTGCAATGAGATTGTATACCTTCTATGAGATAGTTGGATCCCGATACCCGCTGCGAGTAATTGTTACTCCTGGGAGAGTTTTACACATTACAATTAGCCAATCAAGTAGGTGTCTAGAAAGGTGTCAACGGGGTTACGCCTCTGGGAAAACGAGGTTTACTTTAATTAGGTCCGTGCGAAAGCACGGGGAACCTCCCTCAAAGTACCGACACTGGCCTGGCTGAAAGATTGGCGAAGTTGTAGGGTATAATTAATCCCGGCTAGTCTTTCCTTCTAGGTTTTGAAGGAAGATTTGATAAAAACAGTGGGAGTCATCCTGATTAGATAAAATAATAACCAATCTGATCTTGCAAGAGCATACGCTGAGTGTTTTCTTCTCTCTCTCTCTCCAGGTAGCGACCATATCACGCCTTAATCAAGACAACAATACGGATGTATTGACCGAACCCGCTTGTTATACTGAGCTGGGGATTGTTGGTCCCGCTCCAACTTATAAATGTTATAAGACAGAGCAGGAAATTGGGGATAACCAGAATTCCCGTGCCACCCAAACGAAGAAAGTGCATACTTATGCATCTTCTTCGGGTGTGTTCATTACAGAGAACTGTTTCTCAGTATCCTTTACGTCCTGGGTATGTGATACCAGATCAGGATCCCACATATGTAATTTATCACATGGGCTACAGATAGGTAGAGAACTGAGAATGGGTGATAAGTTTCATGAGACAGAAAACGGTACAAGTGTTGCAGCCAAGTATGTTGGTCACTATCACCCTGTATTACCAGAATACATTGATTCTGAACGAATGTTATTAGATACCGAACCTGATATACAAAATCATATCAGTCTCTTTATTAGTAAAGAAAGGATATAATTTTGTATTGTTGCATAATGTTTTGAACATTTCCTATATCAAGAGTTGATCGGTTCAGGCACGTTATCTAAAAGCATTGACGTTCTAAATCAAACTACAGTTCTTAGTACACAGAACACACACAAGAGGAAGAGTTCAGAAATGAACGAATCCTCCTTGAGGTATTGTAGACTAGGTCATATCAATGCGACCCGACTAGCTGAAGTTACATATAGATGCATATTTAAATCCGTTTGAATTTACATTTTGTGAAACTTACTGGTCATGTCACAGAGATAAAATGACCATAGCTCTGTTTAATGAAAACAGAGAAAGAGATAGTGAACTCTTGTGATGATACATGTTGATGTATGAAGGTCCCCTGTCTACAAATGCCAAGACCGGTTCTTTGTACTTCATTACATTCTCTGATGATCTCTCAAGATTCAGATATATGTTCCTGTTGAAACACAAGTCCGAACCTTTTGATATATTCACAGAATATAAATTAGAAGTAGAGAACCAAAACGGATATAAGTATTATGTTCTTTGATGTGATCAGGGAGGAGAATACTTGAACACGGGATTCCTGAACTATTCCAAAGGAGAATGAGATTCTCTCTCAGTATTACTCCTCCGTATATACCATAGCACGATGGTATATCGGGGCGGAGCAATAGCACCCTATATGATATGGTGAGCTCTATGATGAGTACTACTGAGTTACCTATTTCCTTTTGGGAGTTATGCACTGGAGAAGTTTCATACCTATTGAATAGGGTTCAAATCAAATCTATTGCCTACCACTTCATATATGATATGGAATGGGAAGAGCCCATATCTTAAGCATGTTAAGATTTAGGGTTGTCCAGTCTATGTCTAAAAGCATAATCCGGACAACCTCGAGGCAAAGTCTGATCTGTGCAAGTTTGTTGGATATCCCAAGCATTAGCAAGGGAATATCTTCTATCTAACCGAAGAACAAAAGATGTTTTGTTTCTCAGCATGCCACCTTTTTAAAAGGGAATTTCTTGTGAAGAAATTAGTGGTCATGAGGTAGAACTGTAAGGAGTTCCAGCTATACAAACTACAGCAGATGATTTGGTAGAACCGAAGGATTCAATAGTAACCAACGAACCTCAGCCTCTCCGCCGATCTGGTAGGGTTCCTCATCCACCTGAGAGATACTTCGGTTTCTCTATGACAGTGGGAGCGAGGATTGCATCATGAGATGATGACCCAACTAGTTTCGAGCTGGCCATCAGGAGTGGGACTCTGTAAGAATGGCTGGATGCTTAGCGATCTGAGATGGAATCCTAATACACCAACAAAGTATGGACTTTGGTTGCCTTATCTGAAGGGTTAAATCCCCATCATGAGCAAATATATCTTGAGAAGATTACTTGGTGTACATGGAAAAGTTGAGACTTTTAAAGCTAGACTTGTTAAAGGTTTGCATCATAGACCAGGTATGGATTATGATGAAACCTTTTCTAAGTAGCTATGCTTAAGTCCATCCAGATCCTACTTGCCACGGCTACATACCATGACCACGATATCTGACGGTTGGGTGTCATGACTGCTTTTCTAAATGATATTTTAGAAGAGAGAGTCTGTAAGTACACAGTCAGAGGGCTTTGTAGACAGTGGGAGCAGCGGAAACGTGTGCAAGATGTTTTATGTGATAAAGCAGGCATCGCGGAGTTGGAACGTCTGTTTTGATGTGTTAGTCAAAGAGTTTGATATCATCAAAATAGTAGATGAACCTTGTATATACAAAAAGGTAGTAAGGAGTATGGTGGTGATCCTCATAGAGTACGTGGATGACATACTCTTGATAGGGAAGGAGTTTCCTATGCTACGCTCGGTCAATCTCCGCTTATCACAATAATTCTCCATATAGGATCAAAGTGATACCTACTAAATCCTGGGTTTTGGATCTATGAGATAGATCTAATTAAATGTTAGGATTCTCACGAGTTGTAGTGAGATGGTATCAATGAATCCTGGGGAGAATCACTGGAAAGGTTCTAGGGTGATATGGACGACTGAATGTCAGTCACAGGCATTGTCTTTACTTTCAGTAGAGGGACCGTATGTTGGAAGAGTTCCAAGCTAGATACCGTGGCATACTAGACGATAAAGGCTGGATACATCGCTACCAAAGATGCTACCAAAGAGGCAGTCTAGGTGTATACTAGTTCATGAGATGAACTTCATTCTTACCATTGTGTGACAATGGAGTTGTGGCTTATGCTTAGGAACGCTTGTCCCATCAGTGATTCAGACATATTCTCAGGCAGTGTCACCTGATCATGGAGATGGTTGATCACCAGGGGATCGAGGTTAGGAGAGTAGACAGAGGACAACACGGCGGATCCACTCACAAAGGCCTTTTCCTAGAGAGAGACTATTATGGGATGGTTGAGTATGAGATATTACAACCACTGTTATCAGATGGCCCTAGTGCAAGTGGGAGATTGTTAATTATATGTATGCCCTAGAGGCCATTACTATACATATGATGTATATTGTAGTGGATGCTTGGACATATATAGGGAGGACTTTCTTGCTCGACATGATAGTATGCTATCTGGTTACTCTTTACCTTAACGTGTATACTGATTGTCTCTCTGTTACATGTTGGTAAAGCCCTTAGGATGTGTACTTGACTACCTGGACTATGATGCGGATCATACTAGTGGGGACAAGGTAGTCCATAAGTACATCCTTCAAGGTCCCTAGTCATGGGTGTATCGAGACTGGGCATCGATATACCAGAGTAGACTAGCGTATACCTTCTCGACCCATACAGATGGGCGATGGGTGATCCCATATCCATTGGTGTTTGACATCAGAGATGATATACGGGTGCTCAATAGAGACTGAGCACACTGGACGGACTCGCCGAGAACTCCCAGATGGTATTATACCTTACGTCAGATGGCAGTTCTCTAGTGACGCTGGTACAGGTTAGTCTGTACACCCGAGATCGTCATAGAGTCTTGTGTGATTCCTACTGTGCTTTGATTTTCACCTTACCACGTCCAAGAGGGCGTGCAAAACGGTGGTTTTTGGGTACAGTCCCGAGTCATATGGAGGCAATGAGTGATAGGAGGGGTTTCGTCTTTCCCGGTATTAGGGGTTGATGTTGCGCTATTCTCGATTGGCCATAACAGGGAATTCCCTGGCCAGGGCTGGTTTAGAGATATACTGGTAAGTGTTACCAGTAGTTTCTCGACCCGTTATGAGCCTCATATCGGCATGACTTATCGGTTATTGGGGTCTGACGTTTACCACCCCTAGACTTGATATGCGACATTTCAGACGAGGAGACCGGACTGTACGGTTGTGTCACTATCAGGCTTTTACAGGAGTTGGAGCGGGCTTGCTTGCTGATCTTCTGATCACGCAATACCCGGGTAGCCGTTACGTCCAGCTAGTACCGCTGACGGCTTGTGGGTGCTTGATATGATCATTACCTACTGCCGGCGTATTGACGAGTCTTTAGAGTCCTACATAGAGGTTATACTGGCATTGGCAAAACGAGATAGGAGCGCATATGTGATATGTGCGGGACCGAGAATAATGCGTGTATGTGATACCGTATTCTATTCTTGCGATGTTTGTGTCGATCGGTTATATCTCGATCGGTTATATGCGATATAACCAAGTTATCGAATCAAGGGTTGATTCGATAAGTCGATACATTGCATGTTAGTCGGTTATATGTGATATAACCGGATTATTAAGTCAAGTATTGATTTAGTAATTTAGTGTATAATTGTATATGTGATATACTAATTTACATTAACTAACATTGGTTCACTTAAGCATTTGTTTTTCTTACTTGTGCACAAGTTAATATATATATGATATATATTTATTTGTGTTTATATTTTTGTATCATGGTTGTTGTTACAACTATCATGGGTGTACAAGACTTATACCATACTAATTATAGGTTTAGGTTTTTATATTTAATGTAATTCAAAAACAAATGGATAATGAGCATACATACATGAAGCTTCATGAAGCTTATGTTTGCATTTGACTTAGTCCACTAGTTTTTGTTTTACTTAAGATATTAACTAACCTAACCACTATAATTACCCATGGTAAAGTCTCTACATGAGTTAGTATATGATACTCACTCACCATGGTTAGTTTTCTCTCTCTCTATTCATTAGTTTTCATATTCATTTTGAGCTCATCTTCTTCCTCCTCAAAATTTCTTTCTAGGGTTTGAAATAGAGAGAGAATCAAAGTGAGAAAAGAAATTCTAAAGTGTACCCATTTCCTATCTCACCATCCTCTACTAGACTAGCACTTTAGTTTAGGGTGTTTACTTCACTAATTCTTTCGTTAGTGAAGTAGAAGCTTGAGTTCGTATTCCCTCGACGTAGATCATCTTCGGCCTCGAAGACTTCAAGCGATCCAGTTGCAATTTTCTCATGGAGCCGTCCGAGAGTCCGAGAGTTCGTTGATCGTAGCGAAGGGACTACAACAAGGAGCTCAAGAAGTGAAGGACCGATCTACAAAGGCTGTATTTCGTATTCACTTATTGTAAATGTGATTTAGTTGCATGTGTTAACCTAATTTTCGAGGAAAGATCTTGTTTAGAGTTATTCGGCACGGCTAAAATTTTTATCCGGCATGGTTGATGCCTTGTAGATCCTTATTAGAGTACCTAGTAACCCTACACGTACGGCCTTGTTAACCTAGTCAAGGGCACGTACGGGTGGGTTTATTGAAATTAAGAAAATGACGGGTTGAACTTGATTAGCGGTTTATGATTTGTTGACCTAGTCAAGGTCATAAACCGTTAGGGGAAAAAACAACATCGGGATTTTCAAATATACGGGAAACTTGCAGATTTAGCATACCTTCTGGAGTGTGGTAAATAGAGTGGATTCCATCTAGTGCGTCATACAATAATAGTTAGATCCCGATCCCACTGATGAGTAGGATTACTCTCAGGAGATTATCTCACTTAACAATCAATGCTATAAACCAAGTAGGTGTCCAGAACGGTGTTAGAGGGGCTATGCCTCCATGGAAAAGAGGTTATTTAATTATGGAACTTCACGAAAGCGTTGGAAAATCTCGCTCGAAGTACCGACACTAGTCCGGCTGAAAGGTTAAGCAAGTATTGTGACGTGCGATTAATCCTGACTAGTTCTTCTTTTATTGTTTGAAGAAGAATTCGAGGAAACAGTGGGAGCTATCCTGGTTAGATAAATTGATAACCAATCTAATCTTGCAAGAGCGCACGCTGAATGTTTCTTTTCTCTCTCTCCAGGTAGCAACCATTTCATGCCCTAATCAAGATAATAAAATGTATTGCTTGACCGATCCGAATGCTTATTCAGGGCTGGGGAACATCGGTTTAGCTCTAACTTATGATGGCGGCCATGAGTATGAGCTAGGGAAAGAGGATTGCATGGATTCCTTGATGACCCCAACGAAGAAGAAGCATACATTTGCATCTTCTTCAGGTGTTCTTGTTATTGAGAACTGTTTTTCGGTCAGTCCTACCTTCTGGGTACTAGATACTGGATCAGGGTCTCATATCTGTAATTTATTGCAGGGACAGAGAAAAAGTAGGATAGCTGGACCTGGTGATATGTCCCTCAGAGTAGGGAACGGAGCAAAAGTTGATACCGCTGCCGTCGGTGAATATCACCTAGCATTGCCAAGAGGCAATACTATGATTTTGAACAATTGCTACTATGTACGTTCCATGGTTTGCAACATCATATCAGTTTCTTTACTTGATAAAGATGGATATAAGTTTGTTCTTGATAGAAATATCATGAACATTTACGTTAATCAGGTATTGGTTGCAGAAGGTACACTGTGTAATGGTGTCTTTGTTCTAAATCAAAATACAGTTCTCAGTATACAAAACACACACAAGAGGAAGAGTTCAAATACGAACGAATCCTACTTGT
Organism: Agapanthus africanus; assembly: GCA_030015575.1. Classification (NCBI taxonomy): domain Eukaryota; kingdom Viridiplantae; phylum Streptophyta; class Magnoliopsida; order Asparagales; family Amaryllidaceae; genus Agapanthus; species Agapanthus africanus. The sequence continues at coordinate 511,668,688 of JASDDO010000024.1, read as the reverse complement.
GGCATTGTAAACTTGGTCATATCGGAGAGAAAAAACAAAGTAAATTGCATAAAGATGGATATTTGCATACGTTTGAATTTTCATCTTATGAAACTTGTCAGTCTTGTCTCGAAGGAAAAATGACCAAATCTCCGTTCACAGGGCATGGAGAAAGAGCAGCAGAGCTCTTGGGACTTATACACAGTGATGTAAGTGGTCCAATGTCTATACCTGCAAGGGGTGGGTTCTCGTCCTTCATCACATGCATTAACAATCTCTCTAGATTCGGGTATGTGTATCTTATGAAACACAAATCTTAAGCTTTTGAGAAATTCAAAGAATATAAGAACGAAGTAGAGAACCAGATCAGCAAAAGTATCAAAATCCTCCAATCTGATAGAGGAGGGAAGTACTTGAGTATGGAATTCCGGGACATTCTAAAAGAGAATGGTATTCTCTCTCAGCTTACACCTCCGTATACATCACAGTTCAACGGTGTATCGGAGCGGAGGAATCGTACCCTATTGGATATGGTTCACTCCATGAGTAGTGCTGAGTTACCTCTTTCATTCTGGGGACATGGGCTTCTGACGGCAGCATACCTATTGAATGATGTTCCATTTAAATCCGTGCCTAAGACACCATTAGAGGTATGGAATGGTAAAAGGCCATATCTTAAAAGATTCAAGATATGGGGTGGTTCGGCTTATGTTAAAAAGCATAATCCGGATAAACTAAAGGCTCGATCAGTTTTATGTAAGTTTATGGGATATCCAATGAATGGCTATGGATATCTGTTCTACCACACCGAGGAACAGAAGGTGTTTGTTGCTCAGCACGCTGTTTTCTTAGAAACGGAATTTCTTGCCAAAGAAATTAATGGGAGCACGGTAGAACTGGAAGAAATTCCGGAAGCACAAACTGAAACTGAAGATTTGATGGAACCTCAGGATTCAATAACCCAAGATGAACCTCAGCCACTCCGCAGATCTAGTAGGATTTCTCATCCGCCTGTTAGATACTACGGTTTTCTCATAGACGGGGATCGAGAGGATTGCACCTTGGAAGAAGATGATCCTACTAGTTATAGGCAGGCCATTATCAGTAAGGACTCTGATAAGTGGCTGGATGATATGCGATTCGAAATGGAGTCCATGTACGCCAATAAAGTGTAGACCCTGAAAGTTGCTCCACCTGGGGTAAAACCCGTTGGATTCAAATGGATCTATAATAAGAAGAATGGTGTAGATGGGCAGGTGGAAACCTATAAGGATAGACTTGTTGCAAAAGGTTTTCGTCAATGACCGGGATTGGACTATGGCGAAACTTTTTCTCTAGTGGCTATGCTCAAATCCATTTGGATCTTACTTGCCATTGTTGCCTTCCATGACTATGAAATCTGGCAGATGGACATAAAAATGGCTTTCCTAAACGGAAGTTTGGAAGAGTGGGTTTATATGGATCAGCCAGAAGGTTTTGTGGACAGTAGAGCAGCGGGAAGGTGTGTAAGTTGCTCAAATCCATTTATGGATTGATGCAGGCATCGTGGAGCTGGAACATCTATTTTGATGAAACCGTTGTTCATATTAGATTTTTGCATTGTTATATCGCCTATTCTTAATCACATTGCATATAAATAGGTGCTTTTGATCCATATCTGCTAAATAGTTGCAGGTTACAAATTCTCAGCTCTTTACAGTGAGATTCGTGAAAAGTCGAAACAAATGTGGGACTACGACCAATAACAGATGAATATCCGCATGATGCCGCATACCAGTTCAAGCGGAGTTCAAGGCAAAAGTCCACTGCTGAATATCTGGAAGAGAACAGAAGAGATTTTGAGAAACCAAGTGTACCAAACAGAAGATAAAAGCAACTGGTAGAATACCTGAAAAGATAGACCCAAGATTCCACCATATGGCCGCGGAACCGCGGCCAAAAAGGCACTTCTGCCGCGGTTCCGTGGCTGTGCAATGCACGTGTCGGTGGCAGTGTCGGTGCATTGACTCGGCTCTCTTGGGGTAGTTCTGTAATTTCGTGTATGGATCAGAATGAAAACCTAGGGTTTTCCTATCTATAAATAGGAGGGTTCTAAACCAAATTAGCATGCCTCTTTATAGTTTTAGAATTTAGAATTTTAAATCTATTCTTTATCTTTCTTAATGCAAAATTGTAGAGAGTTTTTGAGAGGTTATCAATAAAAGTAAGTCTTTTTTTTTATTTGTCTCGCATTTTCTTATCGCATCTTTTATCTGCGATTTTCATTTGTCAACCTAGACGTATAATTAAATTAGTGTTTTTCTTATCTTTTATTCTTTTATATTTCTTTTTAACAATGATGATGCTTGAGTATGACCCTTGCCTAGGTGAGTTCTCAAATAGCTAGTTGTAAAATTCTTCTTAAACCTAAATTCTTTCTACCATCTCTTTTTGTTTTATTTTTATCTTTTTAATGGGTGAGTAATTCCTCACTTATTAGGGCATGAGAAGGAAGGTTTGAGAGAAGGAAATCTCCATCACTCCTTTCTTTACCCGACACATTAAATTCGGACTTCCTTTAATTGAACCATAATCCGTTCACTACGGCACCCTATCCTACATGATAGCAGTGATTCCCTAGTTAGACAAGTTGTGGTTGAATTAACTGGAGGTTAGGGCTAAGAGCCAAGAATGGACGGACAAGGACCAAAAGGAAGAAACTAAGCATGGAAAGCCTAGCTTAGACTTGTAAGTTTCTTCCTAGCCGTGCTAATCCCCGTTGTTGCCGATTACCTTAACACCGATATTTATAACTAAGGTACTGAAAGAAGTGAGAAATTCCTAAACTCGAACTAACCTAATCCTAACCCTAGCAAGTATTTTATCACCTTTTATCTCATTCATATATCTTAAAACAAAACCCGACTTAATCGGATTAACTCGTTTAAACATAAAGAAAAAGATTCCATCTCCCTGTGGATCGACCCGTACTCAACCTGCTAGCTACCAAGAGAAACCGTCTTGATTGCGGTAAATAAAAATATGCAAAAACGTAACAATCAAATGGCGTTGTTGCCGTGGAGACGGTACTTTCTTTCTTTGTGAAATTTCGGGTTAATTAAAAATATAAAAATTAATTTTTTTTTTAAAAAAACATAAAAAAATAAAAACCAACTTGTTACATTTGAAAAATCTTTGTGCAAGTGTACAGGATTGGAAGAAAGCATGATTCATATCTGGAGCAAACTCAGTGAATAAATCCAGAATCAGGGGATCTAAACAAAAAGAGGAGAACCAACTCAGAACAAGGAACCAAACTACAAGATCCAAACCAACTGTTCAGCCGCGGAACCGCGGCCGAAGCAAAGGTTTGATCGCGGAACCGCGGTCGACGGGTGATGTCAGCGGTTAAAAATTCTCTGTGAGTATCTCTTTTCTCCTCTCCGCTCCTCTGCACTCCACTGAAAAATATTTCCTGCAGGTTTCTTTGCACAGATTCTCTTTCTCCTATCCAATAACTTGTTTTTGTGCAGGATTATTTGCGCTGCCGAATAAAAAAAAATTTGCAAGTGTTTTAGATTTTTGGTGTGTTACTGCTTTGCATAATTAATACGGAATTTAAGGGGCTATAACACCAACCCAGATTGGGTGAGGATTTCATCACCCTTCCTAAGACCCCAAAAATCACTAAAAGCTTATGCATCACCCTTGAGTTAATTAAAAAAATATCTAGACTCAGCCAACTAAGGACTGTCGTGCTCATTAGGACATAGGAAGGTTGTGGACATTCAATCGTTTATCTAAAATTGACTTTGTAATGTCTAGACTAGACAAGTGAGAAAGGTAATTTTAAAAGGCCCGTCTTACGGTGATTCGTGAGCGGAACTCTCCTTTCTTCATTTGTGCATACCTGGCCACAATTGGCAGTGAAGAGGCGATTTGAGGTTTATCTCACAACTTGTCATTTTGGAACAGTTAGGAGCAGCCTAGTGGACTTAGACCCTAGCTCTAGGTGTGCTTGTGCATATTGTGATTGTGCTTACGAAAAGTTTAGTCCCATAATTCCGTATTCTTTCAAACAAATAATTTTCAAAACTCCAAAAACAAAAATTTTTAAAAAAAAAAATTAATAATAATAATAATAATAAAAAATTCACCACTTCCCTCCCATCCTACATTTTCACTCTTCCAAAATGGGTAACCCACCTCGCAAAACTCTTGCCGAACTTTGGTACCCACAACCAGACATTTCTTTATACGGTTCTTGCTTTGGTCGAACTTCGAACAATCCCTCCATACTAAAAATCTCTTTGAAAGATCGAATAGACGCGTCTAGGACAAACAATTGGACTCAGCAATCCACTTCTTATCAACCGTTTCAAACATTCACCTCTTCTCATGTTGATACCCCTTTTGAGAGTCCGGTTGTAACTCCGAAACCCATGTCTATTGCTGAACGTATTGAACAATCTCGTAGCTGATCTTTCACTCCTTTCAACACTTCCAGTTCTTGGGATCAACAATTTCATTCACCTTTTTATCCAAATGTTGATCCTACTCCTGCCCAACCAATCAATTCCTATCCATTCTACCCAACTTTTGAACCTTCCCTAGACATTGCTTCTGAACAGTTTTTTGGGAGTTTCGAGTATCCAAATGAGTTTGAATCTTTTACTGAAACCCCTTCATAACCCGTGTCTAGTCTGGAACAGTCGTTGGAAGACTTAGGGTAGCGTCATGCCAACAGATGATGGATTTGAATGCGTCCATGACCGTCCTCATACAACCTAGTGATCTGGTAGCTAGTTTCTAACTAGCTCCAAATTTTCCAATGTATGATGAGGCGGTTGGACAGATTGATAATTTGAGTGGAGAGAGTGAGCTGTGCACCCTTCCAAATCAAACCTACCCTTCCCCCAAGTGAATCCCACAACTTCGGTTTTGAATGTCTATCAAGTGTTCCAAATGATTCACCAGTTGAAAATAGGATGTTTAATGAGTTGTGCGACTTTGTAGTGTTTGATTTACCCGATTGTGAAGAGACCCTGTCAAGTGAAACCAATCCCAACCCTTTTGACCTCTACACCTCCACTCTAGATCCTGAATTGATTAATATCCATCCTTTTGATGAGGTGTCTAAAAAATTGATTTTCACTTGATTGAGGATATCGACGCTTGGAATATTTCGGATGATGAACCCACATATTTGGATGAGTTTCTCTATCAAATTCATCATCCCGAGTCATTAACTGTTTTTCCCGAACTTCATATGTGTCTGGATTTTGATGATAAATGCATGGATGAGATAACTTTTGAGGGGAATTTTGAGGATAGTATTGAGGATGACCCAGTTTTGCTTGATGAGTCGGATTTTCCAATTCACCATGTCCCTTCCACTGACTGTGTACACCCTCCTGAACCTTTAATTTTTACCCTTCCTAAATCACTCCCCTTCATACTTTCCATCGTTCTGACCGCGCAAGAAACCATATCACTTTCATTTCTTATGTTTGGTTTACCAAGTTCGGCGTATCCATGTTTTCTCATGAATCTTGAGGGATTTGACCCCATTTGTCGACGGGTTGACAGATTAACACAATCGCTTTTTACACATCGGTCATCACAATTTGTGCTAATTTATTCACTCAATTTACACCCTCAAGTTCATACTACACTTCTTTCTCTCTTACGCCATTCTTCTCATATACCAAGACAGTATTCCACTTCTATCCCCATACGGTCTCGCGTATTCTCCACTTCTTTCCTCGCCGTATTCTTTCACCAACCAGCACACTACAGAGATAGGATTTTTGAATGGTTGGTGCTCACTTTTGGCCTTTGTAAGGCCTTGTATAGCTTGATACTGTTTTCTCCCCCCCCCCAATTCTGAACTTTAACGCATAAACAATGAAAACACCGTTTCAAATAAGTTTGGGGGTATGTACCACTTGTAATTAAATAAAAATAAAATAAAATAAAATATATTTCAAATTTTCGGGGGTATTTTTGTAAATATTCAGTTCTATTAAATAAATAAATAAATAATACAATTTTTTCTTTACAAAATAAATTCCTCTTATTAAGGGGTCCTTTTTGCAAATAACCAAAACACCCCCTATAAAAACAACCCCACCCCTCTCTGCATTTCCCGAACCCTAATTTAATCCCTCACAGAAACCCTAGCCGCAGCTTCTGAAATCGCAGCGAGACCGCCTTGCGCTGCTACCCGACCGGCGCCGAAGCCCTCCTTCTGCTGTGCTTCCGCCGCTCTTCTGCTCCTTCTCCATCTGAAATTTTCAGTGGAGGTTCGATCTTCTTTGCTCTACTCTGTTAAATTTTTATCTTTCTGCAATTTTATTTCAATGGCACCTACACTGCAATTTGAAAGAGATTTTTCCCAAATGTTCGCCCACACTGTTTACGGCAGTTACTTCGGTGATGAGATCCGAAGGCGCGGATGGAACTTTCTCTTTTTTAACCATCTGAATTCCTTCGCGCTTCCGGATATTGTTACCCGTTTTTATGAATGTATGGAGGAGGGTTGTCTTGCACAACGCGGGTATATTAGGTTAATGTGGGGGAATTGGGAAATTATAATTGATAAGGACTTCATTCACGAAGTCACCTTAATTCCACGACTTCCCATTCACGATCAACCCCTCCGATTCGAGGACTACCTACCCTTTTTAGGGTTCTTAGGCACACTAATTAGGTCTCACAAGGCATCAACCATGGCTAATTCAAGAATTTCCTTGTGCCTACAAACCCTAATACGGATCGTTAACTAGAAAAACTAGGCGATGCAAGCAAGTAAACGGAAATATAGCTAAAGGGAAGAGGCTACAACCTTTGTAGATCCGGTCCTCCACCTCCTAGGCTCCGTGATGAAGTCCCCTCGCTGTCCAAATCGGATTCCGGACTCAAGCATCGGCTTCATCGAAGAAATGGGCGGGCTTGGTCGTCGGCTTCGATGCCGAAGATGATCTACGTCGAGGCATCACTAGATCAAGCTCCACCTTCACAAAGCCATGAAAACTTGTGAAGGAAACACCCTATACTACTTAGCAAGAGGTAGAGGATGAAGAAATAGGAGGTGGGTTCACTTTAGAATTGGATTTCTCACTCATATGCTCAACTTGCCATTGATGAAGACAAGCTTCTTCATTTGTTGAAGATGAGGAAGAAGAAGAAGATATGATAAGTATTATCCTAAAATGAAAAATAAAATCAATACTTATCATGTCTTCAACCATGGTTTAGTGTAGAGAATCAACTAAGGTTAGTAGAATGGTTAAGTTTAGGAGATGAAGACAAAATGGTCATTAGGTCAAAGATGCTTGAAGCATCAAGAAAGTTCCAAAATAAACCATTTTGTTTTCTTTATCTTTTAACAAAAATAAATAGATAAATAAACAAGAAAAAAGAAACCCTAACCATTCACTAAACATGGTTTAATTCTTTACACAAACCCAAGTGAGCTTGTATCATCAATCATGATACTAACAAGTGCACATAATAAAATATATCACATATACAATATGCATCAAGTGAGAAAATCCTTTTAAAATGAACCAATACTAGTTAATGCAAAGTAATATATCAAATATATAATTATGCATTAAATCATTAAATCAATACTTGATTTAACGATCCGGTCATATCGCATATAACCGACTAATATCCAATGTATCGGCTTATCGAATCAATCCTTGATTCGATAACTAGGTTATATCGCATATAACTAATCGATACATTAATCGCAAGAATGGAATACGGTATCACATACACGCATTATTCTCGGTCCCTCACATATCTCATATGCGCTCCTATTTCGTTTCGCTTGAGCTAGGAAACCTCTGTGTAGGACTCTAAAGACTCGTCAATACGCCGGCAACGGGTGATGATCATATCAAACACCCGCAAGCCGCAAACGGTCTGCTAAACATAACGGCCACCCGGGTATTGAGCGATCAGAAGATCGACGAGCAAGCCCGCTCACACTCCTGTGAATCCAAACAGTAACACTTACCGTACAGTCCGGTCTGTTCGTCTGATATGTCGCATATCTCGCCTAGGGGTGGTAAACGTCAGACCCCGGTAGCTCGATAAGTCATGCCTACGTGAAGTTCATGACATGTGTGAAACCACTGATAACACTTACCAGTAGGTCACTGCAACCCTGGCCAGGGATTTCCTGTTATGGCCAGTCGAGCATAGCGCAACATCAACCCCCAATACCGGGAGAGACGAATCCCCTCCTATCGCTCATTGCCTCCATGTGAATCGGGACTGTACCCAAAAACCACCTATTTGCACGACTCAGTAGAGCCGTGGTAGGGTGGAAATCAAAGCACAGTGGGAGACACATAAGACTCTATGACGATCTCGGGTCAACAGACTAAGCTGTACCAGTGTCACCAGAGAACTGCCATCTGACGTGAGGTATAATACCATCTGGGAGTTCTCGGCGAGTCCGTTCAGTGTACCCAGTCTCCACTGAGCACCCGTATACCATCTCTGATATCAAACACCAATGGATATGGGATCATCCATCGCCCATCGCATGGGTCGAGAAGATATACGCTAGTCTACTCTGGAATATCGATGCCCCGTCTCGATATTCCCTCGACTAGGAACATTGAAGGATGTACTCATGGACTATCCAGGCCCCACTAGTATGATCTGCATCACAGCCCTGGAAGTCGAGTACACATCCTAAGGGCTTTATCAACATGTAACAGAGAGACTGAAAGTATACATGTTAAGATAAAGAGCAACCAGATAGCGTACTATCATGTCGAGCAAGAAAGTCCTACCTATATATGTCCCAGCATCCACTACAATATACATCCAATGTACAGTAATGCCTCTAGGGCATACATATAACTAATAATCTCCCACTTGCACTAGGGCCATCTGTAGCAGTAGTTGTAGTATCTAATACTCAACCATCCCCTAAAAGTCTCTCTTTGGGAAAAGGCCTTCGTGAGTGGATCCGCCGTGTTGTCCTCTGAGTCTACTCTCCTAACCTCGATCACCCTGGAGATTAACTATCTCCATGATCAGGTGATGCTGCCTCAGAATATGTCTGGGTCACTGATGGGACCAGGGTTCCTTGGCCAAAGCCATAGTTCCATTGTCATGCAATGGTAGGAACCTAGTTCATCTTATGAACCAATATACACCTAAACTGCCTCTTTGGTAGTATCATTAAATAGCGATGTTACCAGCTTTTATCGTCTAGTTTGCCACGGTATCTAGTTTGGAACTCTTCCAACATACCGTCCCTCTACTGAGGGTAAAGACAATGTCTTCGACTGACATTCAGTCATCCTTATCACCCTGGAACCTTTCCATTGATTCTCCCCAGGATCAATTAATACAATCTTACTACAGATAGTGAGAACCCTAACATCCCTTTAAATCTATCTCATAGATCTAAATTTCAGGATTTAGGAGGTATCACTTTGATCCTATATGGAGAATCTATGTGATAAGAGGAGATCGACCGATCGTAGCATAGGAAACTCTTTTCCTATCAAGAGTATGTCATCCACGTACTCTACGATGATCATTACCATACTCCATACTACCCTTTTGTACATACAAGGTTCATCTACCATTTTGATGAAGTCAAACTCTTTGACTACCACATCAAAACAGATGTTCCAACTCCGCGATGCCTGCTTTATCCTGTAAAGCAACTTGCACATGTTTCCGCTGCTCCCACTGTTTACGAAGCCCTCTGGCTGTGTACTTATAGACTTTCTATTCTAAATCACTATTTAGAAAAGCAGTCATGACACCCAACCACCAGATATCGCAGTCATGGTATGTAGCAATGGTAACTAGGATCTAGATGGACTTAAGTATAGTCCCTGGAAAAGGTTTCATCATTTTCCACTCTTGGTCGATGACGAAAACCTTTAACAAGTCTAGCTTTGAAAGTCACAACCTTTCCATTTACACCAAGTAATCTTCTCAAGATATACTTGCTCCTGATGGGGATTTAACCCTTCAGATATCACAACCAAAGTCCATACTTTGTTGGTGTATATGGATTCCATCTCAGATCGCTAAGCATCCAGCCATTCTTATAGAGTCCCTACTCTTGATGGCCTGCTCGAAACTAGTTGGGTCATCATCTCATGATGCATTCCTCGCTCCCACTGTCATCGAGAAACCGAGGTATCTCTCAGGCAGGTGAGGAACCCTTCCAGATCGGCGGAGAGGCTGAGGTTCGTCGGGGGCTATAGAATCCTTTGGTTCTGTCAAATCATCAACTGCAGTTTTGTATAGCTGGAACCTTTCCAGGTCTACAGAACTGATCCTGCCTCGATCTTGTCCGGATATTGCTTTAGACATAGGACGGACAATCCTAAATCTTAACTTACTTAAGAGATGGGCTCTTCCCATACCATATCTCATATGGAGTGGTAGGCGCGGATTTGATTCGAACCTAATTCAATAGGTATGCAACTTTATAAGTGCATAACTCCCTAAAAGGAAATAGGAAACTCAGCAGTACTTATCATGGAGCACACCATATCTAATATTGTGCGATTGCTCCACCCCGATACACCGTTGTGCTGTGGTGTATTCAGAGGAGTAACACTGAGAGAGAATCTCATTCTCCTTTAGAATAGTCCAGGAATGCCATGCACATGTATTCTCCTCCCTGATCTTATCATAGGACATAATACTTATACCCGGTTTTTGGTTCTCTACTTCTTACTTATATTCTGTGAATATCTCAAAAGGTTCGGACTTGTGTTTCAACAGGAACATATGTCTGAATCTTGAGAGATTATCAGAGAACGTAATGAAGTACAAAGAACCAGTCTTGGCATGTGTAGACAGGGGACCTACATACATCAACATGTATCATCCCAAGAGTTCATTAACTCTTTCTCTGTTTCCAGTAAACGGAGCTATGGTCATCTTATCTTTGTGACATGACTGGCGAGTTTCACAAGATGTAATTTCAAACTAATTTAAATATGCATCTTTATGTAACTCTAGCTAGTCGGGTCACATTGATCTGACCTAGTCTACAATACCTCAAGAAGGATCCGTTCATTTCTGAACTCTTCCTCTTGTGTGTGTTCTGTATACTAGGAACTGTAGTTTGATTTAGAACATCAATGCTTTTAGATAACGTGCCTGAACCGATCAACTTTTGATATAGGAAATGTTCAAAACATTATCCAACAATATAAAATTTTATCATTTCTTTACATGTAAAGAGAGTGATATGATTTTGTATATCAGGTTCGGTATCTAATAATATTCGTTCAGAATCAATGTATTGGTAATACAGGGTGACAGTGACCAACAGACTTGGCTGCAACACTTGCCCCGTTTTCTGTCTCATGAAACTTATCACCCGTTCTCAGTTTTTCTACCCTTTTGTAGCCCTATGTAACAGATTACATATCTGGGATCCAGATCCGATATCATATACTCAGGATGCGGAAGATACTGAGAAACAGTTCTTTGTAATGAACACACCCGAAGATGATGCATTAGCATGCGCTCTCTTCGTTTGGGCGGCACGGGAATTCTGGTAATCCCCAATTTCCTGCTCTGTCTTATAACAATTATAAGTTGGAGCGGGACCAATGTTCCCCAGCTCAGTATAACAAGCGGGTTCGGTCAATATCCGTATTATTATCTTGATTAAGGCGTGATATGGTCGCTACCAGGAGAGAGAGAGAAGAAAACACTCTGCGTGCGCTCTTGCAAGATTAGACTGGTTATATATTTTATCTAATCAGGATGGCTCCCACTGTTTTTATCAAATCTTCCTTCAAACCTTAAAAGGAAAGACTAGCCGGGATTAATTACACTCTACAACTTCGCCAATCTTTCAGCCAGGCCAGTGTCGGTACTTTGAGGGAGGTTCCCCGTGCTTTCGAACGGACCTAATTACAGTAAACCTCGGTTTCCCAGAGGCGTAACCACGTTGACACCTTTCTAGACACCTACTTGATCGGCTAATTTGTAAAGTACAAAACTCTCTCAGGAGTAACAATTACTCGCAGTGGGTATCGGGATCCAACTATCACATAGAAGGTATGCAATCTCATTACAAATTTCAACACTTGAAACTCCCGATAATGGTTTTTACCCCTAGCACCTATGACCTTGGCTAAGGTCAACAAATCATAGGTACTAGTAAAGTTCTACCCGTCATTTCATGATTAATTAGACCCACCCACATGACCCTTGGCTAAGGTCAACAAAGCCACATGAATGTCCTAACTAATCGCATCATATGCGGTGTAGGAAGACATCACTTAGCTACCGCACACTACGCCTAGGCTATGGTCGACAAACGTAGCACGAATACTAAGTACTCTACTTCCTAAAATGACGGAGGGTTGCGAATGGTTTTTGTGAAAACCTTTAACGCTTTGAACTTGATCTCGTTGCGGAATCAAATGGTTTTTTAAATGGAATGTTTTTGAGGCTTTTCTAGTTTTGTTAATGGGGTCACTCCCGGTGAAGGGATCGTCGGCCCTTTCCTCGTCGAATGAGGTACGGGATATATCATATATATCACTGTGAAAAGCAGAAACTATAGAAGCGATCAAAAGACAAACCGAGTTTGTAGCATCTGCCAGTTATTGCTAAAGGAGTCACTCCCGGTGAAGGGATCTCGGTCCTTTCCTCATCGAATAAGGTGCAGGATGTTCTATAATGAACACCGCGATGCAAAGCAAGAACTGTAGCTACCTGTTTTATTTTTGAAATTCGATTCCACAACATCAAATAGGTTTATTTTCTTTCATTAATCTCATTAACGAATATCCCATCATTTATGTCCACCTAAACATCACAGATAAATATAACGTACGCTTATGCCATCCGTATTCGCCTCGATGTCCCGTCTGCACCGTTAGGTTAGGTAACTAACGCCAGAGCGAGGCAGGGCTAGCGCGGGTGTAAAACATAAGCAACGTCTATATAATATATCATATATACTATATATAATATCCATCTGAACAAATCATATGATCACATCACAGATAACACAGCAGAAGAATCATATGAAACATTGGATATACTAGGACGTCCGTGTTTTTAATACGAGCCAGTATAAAACACGGATTCCACGGTCGTGATGAATAGCCAATCCCACACCCCTAGACCCCTACGAGAGCGGCAAGCAACCCTACCAATTCTAGGGTTAGGAGACCCAGACTCGACTCCTCGAGATGGTCTCCCATTGGAGCCTAGAACCCGGTTACTTATGCTCCCCTCCTTGGGTCTATCCTAATGCGGAAAAGTAAATAATATACAAACGGTGACAACTTCCGCAACATGGAAGTGCCCCAATAAAAGAATATTACATACAAGTTTTTACATGAATGAAAATGAAAAACACTCATCTCACATAAAACCCCCCGGCTATTCAAACACGACGATCCAATATAACATATCCAGCAACACATAACATCACATGTCATCAACGTAAGTAAATATGCGCATCCCAATTGTCGTTGACATATAGCAACGAAACCGGCAATAACACATATTACACTTACGGTCACAGAAAAGAAAGTGTAAAACCACAACAGTTGGAATCCGCAAACTCTTTAGACATCGCATGCGTAGCCAAATGAATTCCTTAGACATCGCATGCCTAACAATTATAAACCCCGCATTTTAGTCTCATCATTGAAAACACTTTTCAATATCAAGTCGGGCAATTCAACAAGATTCCCGATATCCTGATCGAATGCTCGTCGCAAACTTTAGTAGGCGGCCGCACCCCCGACGCCGTCGACGAAGTGCACCAAGGAGGAACGCCGCTGCCGCGAGCACCCGAACGGATGCCTTCGGCGACGGGGTTCTCCTACAGTCACTTGGTCGGGGCTATGGGGTGAGGCTGTCTATTAAGTTTACCCGGCGAGTTTCCGCGTACACTACGTGATTGCGATGGACTTTTGATCACATCAAAATTCCGTGGCAACCGATCAAGTGAGACTAAAGTGCTTGATTTATAACATTCATTCAGTTATCTCATAACTACTTGTGAATTCCAATTATTGTATCCCATTCCAGATAAATAGAAAATGTTAAACTTTCCGATCGAACATTCAAACACCCAAGTTTTCCGAAACAGACCAACACATGAAATAAGTTTAAAAACATCCAGTTCATGCCTCAGTACCAACGGTCCAGCCGTGGAAGGGTCAAGCCAACGCCTCACATATGGCACGCCGTACCGCCCCAAACCCTAAGGTTCAAAGGGCAGTTCAAGACGGTCACATAATCGAGTTAAGATTTTTTGTCTTCTAGAGGGACCATCGCTTTACTTGCACTACTTTGAACGTTATTAAACTACGGAAAAATCCAACACTTGGAAATTTCCCGGCAGGAGAAAAAGTGGGTATTTATATCCAGTCGAACTTTTTAACAGTTTCTAAAATATCCGGAAAAACATAAACGAAGTTAAATTATCCGATCAAATTAACGAATCCCCAATAAAACCCTAGAAAACTCAACACTTGCGTGGAATTAAAAAATTCACATAAAAAATTGCCAAGAAAGGACCTAAGAATAAATATATGAAATTTGAGGGACTAAGTCCAAATTTGGGCCGCCGAAGCGCCGCCAAACCCCTGGTTTGGCCGCGCGGTTCAGCGGTCGAATTATGGAATTAGGAGCCCAAACTTCACAGTAATTCTTAGTTTTTCCTGCTTAATTTTTTGAGAATTTTTAATTCAAAAAAATCTACTGTTTGAAAAATTGTCCAGAGAGCATGTTTAGGGTTAGGGTTTCGGTCCGATCGGATTTCTAACTCCGTCAACGCATCGCCTAAGGCTCTAGCTAGGCTCTGATACCACTGTAGGGTTCCTAGACACACTAATTAGGTCTCACAAGGCATCAACCATGGCTAATTCAAGAATTTCCTTGTGCCTACAAACCCTAATACGGATCGTTAACTAGAAAAACTAGGCGATGCAAGCAAGTAAACGGAAATATAGCTAAAGGGAAGGGGCTACAACCTTTGTAGATCCGGTCCTCCACCTTCTAGGCTCCGCGATGAAGTCCCCTCGCTGTCCAAATCGGATTCCGGACTCAAACATCGGCTTCATCGAAGAAATGGGCGGGCTTGGTCGTCGGCTTCGATGCCGAAGATGATCTACGTCGAGGCATCACTAGATCAAGCTCCACCTTCACAAAGCCATGAAAACTTGTGAAGGAAACACCCTATACTACTTGGCAAGAGGTAGAGGATGAAGAAATAGGAGGTGGGTTCACTTTAGAATTGGATTTCTCACTCATATGCTCAACTTCCCATTGATGAAGACAAGCTTCTTCATTTGTTGAAGATGAGGAAGAAGAAGAAGATATGATAAGTATTATCCTAAAATGAAAATAAAATCAATACTTATCATGTCTTCAACCATGGTTTAGTGTAGAGAATCAACTAAGGTTAGTAGAATGGTTAAGTTTAGGAGATGAAGACAAAATGGTCATTAGGTCAAAGATGCTTGAAGCATCAAGAAAGTTCTAAAATAAACCATTTTGTTTTCTTTATCTTTTAACAAAAATAAATAGATAAATAAACAAGAAAAAAGAAACCCTAAACATTCACTAAACATGGTTTAATTCTTTACACAAACCCAAGTGAGCTTGTATCATCAATCATGATACTAACAAGTGCACATAATAAAATATATCACATATACAATGTGCATCAAGTGAGAAAATCCTTTTAAAATGAACCAATACTAGTTAATGCAAAGTAATATATCAAATATATAATTATGCATTAAATCATTAAATCAATACTTGATTTAACGATCCGGTCATATCGCATATAACCGACTAATATCCAATGTATCGGCTTATCGAATCAATCCTTGATTCGATAACTAGGTTATATCGCATATAACTAATCGATACATTAATCGCAAGAATGGAATACGGTATCCCATACATGCATTATTCTCGGTCCCGCACATATCTCATATGCGCTCCTATTTCGTTTCGCTTGAGCTAGGAAACCTCTGTGTAGGACTCTAAAGACTCGTAAATACGCCGGCAGCGGGTGATGATCATATCAAACACCCGCAAGCTGCAAACGGTCTGCTAAACGTAACGGCCATCCGGGTATTGAGCGATCAGAAGATCGACGAGCAAGCCCGCTCACACTCCTGTGAATCCAACCAGTAAC
This sequence comes from Agapanthus africanus, assembly GCA_030015575.1. Taxonomy (NCBI): domain Eukaryota; kingdom Viridiplantae; phylum Streptophyta; class Magnoliopsida; order Asparagales; family Amaryllidaceae; genus Agapanthus; species Agapanthus africanus. The sequence goes on along the minus strand of JASDDO010000024.1, from coordinate 511,652,538 downwards.
ACTTACCGTACAGTCCGGTCTGTTCGTCTGATATGTCGCATATCTCGCCTAGGGGTGGTAAACGTCAGACCCCAGTAGCTCGATAAGTCATGCCTACGTGAAGTCCATGACATGTGTGAAACCACTGATAACACTTACCAGTAGGTCACTGCAACCCTGGCCAGGGATTTCCTGTTATGGCCAGTCGAGCATAGCGCAACATCAACCCCCAATACCGGGAGAGACGAATCCCCTCCTATCGCTCATTGCCTCCATGTGAATCGGGACTGTACCCAAAAACCACCTGTTTGCACGACTCAGTAGAGCCGTGGTAGGGTGGAAATCAAAGCACAGTGGGAAACACACAAGACTCTATGACGATCTCGGGTCAACAGACTAAGCTGTACCAGTGTCACCAGAGAACTGCCATCTGACGTGAGGTATAATACCATCTGGGAGTTCTCGGCGAGTCCGTTCAGTGTACCCAGTCTCCACTGAGCACCCATATACCATCTCTGATGTCAAACACCAATGGATATGGGATCATCCATCGCCCATCGCATGGGTCGAGAAGATATACGCTAGTCTACTCTGGAATATCGATGCCCCGTCTCGATATTCCCTCGACTAGGAACATTGAATGATGTACTCATGGACTATCCAGGCCCCACTAGTATGATCTGCATCACAGCCCTGGAAGTCGAGTACACATCCTAAGGGCTTTATCAACATGTAACAGAGAGACAGAAAGTATACATGTTAAGATAAAGAGCAACCAGATAGCGTACTATCATGTCGAGCAAGAAAGTCCTACCTATATATGTCCCAGCATCCACTACAATATACATCCAATGTACAGTAATGGCCTCTAGGGCATACATATAACTAACACCCTTAATGGGAAACGACTGTTCTAGGGAGCCACGAAAAGGCATTCAAGCTCGAATACTTTTTGCGAATGTTTTAACTGTGTGTCGTTGGGCACAAAATAATATTTTTGGAAGTTCGCACAATACAACATTTTTTACACCATCCCTATAAATAGTGGACACACTAATGACTCAAAACCCATCCTACCATATGTGCACTGTGTTACTTCACTCGATTGGCGCAGGGAAACGGGCGGCCAATTATTCATGCCCTATGTTGATAACACAACGGTGTCGCAATTTCCTCCCTGTTGAGGAATTTGAATTTTATATGCATAGTGGGATTCCAATTCGACCCCTTCTTGAGGCTGTCTCCATGTCCTACATACGTTTACATGATTTATGGTCGCACACCGAGCCGGCCGAGGACGTGATGGCTAAGACCCCTAGCTTGAGCTCCACAGCTAGCAACGAAGAGCTTACCCTACTGAGCAAGAGCATTTACTTAGAAGAACCCATAGAGGGGTAGAACGATTAATAGGGATGATGACCAACTCGGATCAACGAGTAACGGGTCTAGAACAGGGAATGACCACCCAACTGGCCAGAGAGGAACAATCCCGCTCACGATCGAGGGGACGGGGGGCTAATAGGGGTGAGGTTGGGACCAGTGAGGCCTCGTCTATTAGACGCCGCAGGGAGCAGTGAGGACACTTCTATTAATAAGTTTGGGGGTGAGGGTATTGTAAATAGTTATCTTTGCATTGCATCTGCATATTTTTATTTTTGTACATATTTGTTTTTTCTTTGCATATTTAATTCCGCATTGCATCTTTATAAAAAATATATAAAAATTTGAAAAAAATTATAAAAAAATAAAATCAATAAAAATTGAGAAATTTTAAAAATTATAAAAATTGAAAAGTTCAATTTTGACCATATTTGACTTAAGTTCAACATGACGTTGACTAGTTAGGAAAAACTAGATCCTAAACTTAGTAAATTAAAAACACAAAAAATAAACTTTCTTAAAAAGTTTAACTGTAGAAAATATACGTCCTTGTAGTTTATTTAGAAATAGGCAAATTTTGAGTTCAATTCTTGGGCTAAATCGAAATAAGGGAAGAGTATTGAAAACTCTATTTGAAGTATAAGTCTGAAAATAAATTCTGAACCTTAAGTCCAAATTCTGAAAATATATACCCTACTATACACACTAACACACATCTTGAAATTTAGGATAGTAGAGGATACCTTGAAATGCTCATATCTAAAATCCTTAGTATGAAGGAAAATAAAATAAAAGTATAAGTGGTGAATAAAGAGATAAAAAAAAATAAACACAGGTTTTGTAATTACTTAAGGCCGGATAAATAAAAAATATAGCGAGGGTGCTTTATCACCTAATGCCTTAAACCAACTGGATTGGGAGTCACTGCTAAGTCTTAGGTATTGCAAGATGAGGAATTACGCCTAAATGCGCAAGCACATTTTGTAATCGGTCGTTTAGTACCTCAAGAAGTATTAACGGTCGCATGAAGGATGTGTGAGCAATTTCATCTAAAATTCACCAACTAAAAGTATTTTGGAAGATGGACAAGAGTGTGATAGCTTGAATTGAATTTCCAAGTGTAGGGGTGATAATTACACACACGTAGGGGTATATAATTGGAGTTTGGAGGAGAGATAGGAATAAAAGATAGGGCTTATATCTTAAGTAGAGATGATAAAAATTCCTGAGTTAAGATTGCACCTTAGAAGGAAAACTTAGGAGATGCTGAAAGCTTTATAAGCTGGCAAAACGTATATGATCTTAAGATAAATGAAAAGGAAGTGTGAAAAATACGGGTTCATGATTTCTAAGTTGAAGATAATAGAAATTCTTGCTAGAATACTGAATTGAAGAATTAGAGTAAATGGCCAAATTGGTCGGATTTTGTGGGTAGTATCCGCTGAAAACCCCCAGGAGACAACACTCCTCCTACTAGGGACACCTAGAGGTTTAACGACTTATTGCACGAGCTCAGTGCAATCGCGTTCCCTGCGAAAGTGAGGCTAGAATTTTTCGAGAATAAAATTGGCTTTGCTCGGGATGAGCAAAAGATAAGTTTGGGGGTATTTGTTCATATCAGATTTTTGCATTGTTATATCGCCCACTCTTAATCACATTGCATATAAATAGGTGCTTTTGATCCATGTCTACTAAATAATTGCAGGTTACAGATTCTCAGCTCTTTACAGTAAGATTCATGAAAAGTCGTAACAAATGTAGGACTATGACCAAACAGATGAATACTGATCCGCATGATGCCGCATACCAGTTCAAGCGGAGTTCAAGACAAAAGTCCACTGCTGAATATATGGAAGAGAACAGAAGAGATTTTTGAGAAACCAAGTGTACCAAACAGAAGATAATAGCAACTGGTAGAATACCTGAAACGATGGACCCAAGATTCCACCATATGGCCGCAGAACCGCGGCCAAAAAGGCACTTCTGCCGCGGTTCCGCGGCCATGCAATGCACGTGTCGGTGGCAGTGTCGGTGCATTGACTTGGCTCTCTTGGGGTAGTTCTGTAATTTCGTGTATGGACCAGAATGTAAACCTAGGGTTTTCCTATCTATAAATAGGAGGGTTCAAAGCCAAATTAGCATGCCTCTTTTAAGCTTTAGAATTTAGAATTTTAATTCTGTTCTTTACCTTTCTTAATGCAAAATTGTAGAGATTTTTTGAGAAGTTATCAATAAAAGTAGGTCTTTATTTTTATTTGTCTCGCATTTTCTTATCGCATTTTTTATCTGCAATTTTCATTTGTCAACCTAGACGTATAATTAAATTAGTGTTTTTCTTGTCTTTTATTCTTTTATATTTCTTTTTAACAACGATGATGCTTGAGAAGGATCCTTTCCTAGGTGAGCTCTCAAATAGCTAGTTGTAAAATTCTTCTTAAACCTAAATTCTTTCTACCATCCCTTTTTGTTTTATTTTTATCTTTTTAATAAGTGAGTAATTCCTCACTTGTTACGGCAGGAGATGGAAGGTTTGAGAGAAGGAAATCTCTCTCACTGCTTTCTTTGCCCGACACATTAAATTCGCACTCCCTTTAATTGAACCATAATCCGCTCACTACGGCACCCTATCCTACATGATAGAGGTGATTCCCTAGTAAGACCGGTTGTGGTTGAATTAACTTTAGGTTAGGGCTAAGAGCCAAGAATGGACGGACAAGGACAAAAAGGAAGAAACCAAGCATGGAAAGCCTAGCTTAGACTTATAAGTTTCTTCCTAGCCGTGCTAATCCCCGTTGTTGCCGATTACCTTAACACCGATATTTATAACTAAGGCATTGAAAGAAATGAGAAATTCCTAAACTCGAACTAACCTAATCCTAACCCTAGCAAGTATTTTATCACCTCTTATCTCATTCGTAGATCTTAAAACAAAACCCGACTTAATCGGATTAACTCGTTAAAACATAAAGAAAAAGATTCCATCTCCCTGTGGATCGACCCGTACTCAACCGGCTAGCTACCAAGCGAAACAGTCTTGATTGCGGTAATTAAAAATACGCAAAAATGTAACAATCAACAGTCAAGGAATCTGAACTCATCAAAAACGAGGATGAGCCATGTATTTATAAGATGATTGTAGGACGAACTGTCGTATTTCTAGTCTTGTACGTGTACGACATTCTTTTGATAGGAAATGATATTCCTATGCTACAATCGTTCAAGCTATTCTTGTCACAAAAGTTCTCCATGAAGGACCTGGGTGATGCCCGGTACATTCTGGGAATCAGGATCTACAGAGATAGATCCAAGAAATTACTCGGACTCTCGCAGTCTAGGTACATAGAGACCATACTAAAGAGATTTAGTATGGAAGATTCCAAGCGCGGTAACATACCCGCATTGCACGGAATCACCGTCTCCAAGGAGATGTCTCCCAAGACTGACGAGAAGAGGGTTCGCATGAGCACTATACCCTATGCTTCAGCGGTAAGATCTATAATGTATGTGATGCTATGTACAAGACTAGATGTAGCTTACGCGCTAGGCGTGGTGAGCCAGTATTAGTCGAACCCAAGTAAGAACCACTGGACAGTAGTGAAGCACATTCTCAAGTACCTGAGAAGGACTATGGAGATGTTCTTTCTTTAGGGTAATGAAGACCTAAAGGTCGAGTCCTTTACTGATTCAAGCTTCCAGAGTGACAAGGATGACATTAAGTCTGTCTCGGGTTCTGTGTTTACCTTCAACGGAGGGGCGGTGTGCTGGAGGAGCACCAGATAGGATACCGTCGCAGACTCGACGATGGAACTGAATACATTGCTGCGAGCGATGCCACAAAAGAGGCGGTCTTGATGAAGAATTTCATTACTGAACTTCCGGTAGTTCTGTCCATTGTTGACCCAATACCTTTATATTGCGATAACAATGGGGCTATAGTTTTAGCGAAGGAACCATGGTCCTATCAGAAATCCAGACACATTTTAAGGCGGTATCACCTGATCAGGGAGATCGTAGATCGCCAGGAGATAGAGGTCCGGAGAGTGGATACGAAAGAGAATATGGCGGATCCATTTACAAAGGCCCTTCCTCAAGCGCAGTTCAAGCGACTTTTTGAGATGTTGGTTATGTGGTACGCCAGCAGCTGTCCTTAGTACAGACGTTGGGTATTCGGTATACCAATTACTGGCCTTTAGTGTAGGTGGGAGACTATTGGATATGTATGCCCTAGAGGCCAATATTGTATATGTATACATATGGATGCTGGGGATATGTATGTACAGGACAATCTTGCTCAGTATATAGTATAATATTTGACTTGTCTTTGTCAGTATATGTGTATTTATTTCTATTGATATCTTATCCAGCTTGCACATATTGATAAAGACTCGATGCGGTATTATACTATTATGGTTTGTCTTTATCTTAACATGTGGATATATTATATATGTCGACCACATGTTGATAAAGCCCGTAGGATCTTTCTTGACTACCAGCGTTATAATGACGATCATACTTGAGGGAGCTGGGTGGTCTATAAGCACATCCTTAAGAGTCCCAAGTCATAGGAGTATCGAGATCGGGCATTGATATTCCAGAGTAGACTTGTGTATACGTTTCGAGATCCCGACGAGGGGCGATGGCTGGTCCCACAACCATTGGTATGATCACCTAAGATTGTATATGTGTGCTCACTAGTGGTAAGTACACTGGACAAACTCGCTGAGAACCTCTGGATGGTATAATACCTATTGTCAGATGGCGGTTCTCTTGTGACATGTGTACAGGTTAGTCTTTGGACCTGAGATCGTCATTTGTCTCGTGTGAGTTCCTATTGTGCTTTGATCACTACCCTACTACGTCTCTACTGAGTCGTGCAAACAGGTTATAGTTGGGTACAGTCCTGAGCTACATGGAGGCAGTGAGTGATTGTCAGGAATTGGTCTCTCCCGGTATTGGGAGTTGATATCGCACTGTGTTCGATTGGTCAGGAACACAAGACCTTAGCCAAGGAAATTAGGATTTACTGATAGGTTGATCAGTAGTTTCCCGGATTGGTCCTGATCCACATCAACATGAATTATCGGGTTATTAGGGTCTGACGTATACCACCCCCTAGATCCGGTATGCGATACTCTTTGACGAAGAGACCAAACTGTACGGATATTGTCACGGATAGGCTCAGTAGGGATCCGGATGAGCTTGCTCGTCAGCTTTCCTTTTCGACAGGTATCTGAGTAGCCGTTACGTACAGCTAGTGCCGCTGACGTGCTTGTGGTTAAACCCACTGCCAGCGTACTGTCGAGTCTTTATATTCCCATAAAGAAGGTTTCCCTACTTCGGGCGAAACGATGTAGAGGCCGTATGGTTTTACAGCATGGTTTGATCAGATACGTGTACTTGTACACGCATGATGTTCGGGAGGATAATACTAGCGGGCTTTGGTTTAAGCCGGATCCTAATATTATAATGTTGTATTATTTTCGTCTCTTTTGTATTCGTATTTTTCGGAATACGGGTACGGGTATGTATATACGGTGAGAGGTATTCTTGTAATTTGTTACAAGAGTGCTATTAGAAGATGAAACCTCATTATTTGTTTTAACCATTTAGTTAAATGGTTAATGAAGTGGAGGTATGAGGTGTTGACTTTTCTTAGGTGAACCATGGTTAATTAGTTAACTCACTTGGTGAGTTAAGGATTACTATTGAGGCAAGAAAATATCGAGATAATTTTCTGATGGAGACTTTTCTCATCATTATCTAGGCATGCTTTCATTATTAGGAGAGAGATAATTAGCCATTCTTCACTTGCGTTTTTAGTTTTCTTCCATGGTTGCTCTCTACAACTCTCTCATTACCTCTAAGCTCTCTTCTTCTTCTACCTCAAGCCTTTATAGTCTCATGCGTTGAGAAACTTAGGGTTCTTGAGACAAAACACTCCATCATCACTCTCTAGATCACCTACGTTACATAGATTAGCAAACCAAGTGACCTAGTTGTTGGGGTTTGCTTAGCACCCTCACTAGGTTTTAACAAGCATCAAACATACAACTTTAAAAATCTAGGGTGCTAACCAGTTGGGTTTTGCCGGCGCCCCGACCATCAAACCGTGGCCAAATGCAGAACAAAAATTTTCAAAATTTTGGCGTAAACAAAACCCACGCAAGATCGAACCAAAAAACCTATATAGCAATATGTAAACTAGGAGTTAGATGGTTATACCGAACGGATCATGTCCTTCGGTCTTCTGCCATTTTCAAGCTCCTTGAGGTGTTGCGAATCGGATTTGGTTGCCGGTCTTCCTCCATCCATGATGATCCACCCGAGGAAAATGGCGTAAGCTCCAGCCTCGCCTAGCGAGGCAACCGACACTCAAAGGTTTCTAGAAATGAAGAATGGAGGTGTAGGATCATCTCACTATTTTTTTCCTCTCATCACAAATGCTCAAAAAGCAACCATAGAAGATAAAGGAGGTGGGGAAACATGTGGCATGAGCAACTAAAGAAATGGCTAAGTGTTTCTCCATGTGAGAATAATTAAGCAAGTGAAAAACCAAGTCAAGAAAAAAAAATGCATGTGGAGAATGTGGCTGCCTCTCTCTCTCTCTCTCTCTCAATCATGAACACAAATATCTTTTTTCATTTTTCCAAATAAACAAATGCAAACCATACCTCTCTACATGCCATTGCATTGGTCATGCCATGTCACCCTTCCACCTCATTTGTAAAACAAATGATTTTCTAAAAAAGAAAATCATACAAATGAGGTGTCCATCATCTAGAAGCAATTCCGTATAAATACGGAATGCAACCCGGTACATGTATCGAAATACATATACGTGTATTCGTACAAAAATACGAATAACCAAGAGAGAAAATGAATAGTGAACAATAATACTAGAATACATACATACATAAATACATACATATATATATATATACACATATATAAATTATTAAATTAAAACCCGATTTAATAATCCGGCTTAATCCTAAGCCGCTAGTATTATCAACTGTCCGATTAAAGTCTGTGCAGCCTGTACACATATTTAATCGGACACCTGCATGTACCAACATACGTCATTTACATCATATCGCCTGAACCGTGAAAACGGTCTGTGTGGGACTCTAAAGACCCATCAATACACTGGCAGTGGGTTTAACCATAAGCATGTCAGCGGCACTAGCTGTACGTAATGGCTACCCAGGTATTGAGCGAAAGGAAGGCCGACGAGAAAACTCATACTTACCCCAACTGAGCCTGACAGTGACAATATCCGTACAGTCTGGTCCGTTCGTCTATGAGTATCGCATATCGGGTCTAGGGGGTGGATAAAGTCAGACTCCTAATAACGCGACAATTAGTGTCGGTATGAAGCCCATCACCACCTGAGAAACTACTGATCTGAATCAGTAATTCTCGACTACCTTGACTAAGGATTTCTGGTGATGGCCACCCATGCACAACGCGACATCAACCCCCAATACTGGGAGAGACGAATCCCCTGACGATCCGCTAACTGCCTCCATGTGGCTCGGGACTGTATCTAAATAAAACCTGTTTGCACGACTCTTTTGAGCCGTGGTAGGGTAGTAATCAAAGCACGGTGGGAACACACACGAGACAAATGACGATCTCAGGTCGATAGACTAACCTGTACACTTGTCACCTAGAAACTACTATCTGACAATAGGTATAATACCAACTAGCATGTTCCCGGCGAGTCCGTCCGGTGTACTCATAACCTAAGGAGCACCTGTATACATCTTAGGTGAACCAACTAACACCAATGGGTTGTGAGACCGGCCACCGCCCCTTGTCGGGGTCTCGATCAGTATATACTAGTCTACTTTTAGAGTATCGATGCCCAGTCTCAAAACTCCCGCGACTAGGCACATTTTAAGGATGTGCTTATAGACCACCCAACTCTCACATATATGATCTCTATCATAATTTTGGTAGTCAAGCAAGAATCCTATGGGCTCTATCAATATGTAATAGTGATCTGTAATGCCACCTAAAGCATGTACATGATGATAAAGACAAACCAGATAGCGTACTATCATCTCGGGTAAGACTGTTCTACCGGTATAGGTCCTCCCTCAATCATTGCAATCACATGCCTGCGATCCAATAATTGACTTGAGGGCATTATAGCCAACAATCTCCCACTTGCACTTAAGACTAATTATTGCGATGTCGCATACTCACAGCCCGTGTGATACCGAACACCCAACTTCTTTACTAATCAGTTTCACAAAACTTGTTTGTAAAAATATTGCGTTCGAGAAATAGTCTCAGTGAGTGGATCCGCTCCAATGTTTCTTCCTGTGTCTCTCTATATCTCAACTTCAAGAAGAAAGCTATCTCCCGAAATGACAATACCTGTCTTAGAATATGTCTGGATATCTGATGGGACCCAGTTCACAAATGAACTCCAAATCCAGCAAACTTCTTAGACTGTATCGTCCACTCAATTTAATCAGTATTCTACGCCATACCTTCCTCAGTATCCGCTTGGACCACCTGTCCAACATACCGTCCCTCAAAAGAAGGAAAACTAAAAATCTGACAATCACTCTATCATACAGGTCACCTTGGAAGGCTAAGCCTGGAATGATAACCGTCTCCCAAAGGAGGCTGCCGTTACCATATTCCTAGAACATCCACTTATGTTCATAAACTGCTTCCGAATGTTTCTCCAGGATTGGAATAATATATAAAGTTATTGCAGCTAGTGCAAAAACAATATCTGGTGTGGTACTTGATATCTCATGATTAACTCAATTGCCTAAGCAAGTGATATGACAATTGTTTCCACCAATAAGAGAAAAGCTCTTTTTTGAATTTCAAAATTCAAAAATTGAAGCAACGCTTCAGATTCTGCGCACTACGCGCTGCTCGCCACGTGTTAAACGCAGACGCGCTGGCACCAGGTGCGCTGCGCCCTAGGCAGAGCAACCCTAATCAGAGCAAAGCTCTGTTTCAAAATTCAAAATTTAAAAGTTGAAGCAACGCTTCAGATCCAGCGCTCTGCGTTGTGCGCCACATGTCAAACACGGGTGCGCTAGCGCAGTTGCGCTGTGCTCTGCGCTGTGTGCCACGTGTCAAACAAGGGTGCGCTAGCGCAGTTGCGCTGTGCTCTACGCTACGCACCATGTGTTGAACGTAGGTGCGCTCGTGCAAGGTGTGCCAGCGCAAGGTGCGCCAACGCTGGAATTAAAATTCCCCCACCGTTAGATCAAAAGATATACTAATAATAGATTATTAATTGATCAGAACTAAAATTCTGTTATGGAAATATTTTTCAATCGTATTGAAACAAGAAGATTATCTTCTGTAAAACAGAATCCTTAGGATCAAAGATCCAACAGTGGGAAATTTTCCCAAATCAATCAGAGAAAGATCTCTTAAAACTGATTTAACAAATCATTTGTCCCTATATAAAGGACCCTAGACTTCAAGTCTAAAAGATAGAGAATACAGAAGACAGAAGAGAAGAGAGAGAAAAACCCTCTGCAAAATGAGCAAGCTCTTAGAAAAAATAAGATTTTTTCTTCATCTTCATGGTAAAAAGAACTATGTTCTTGAATAATAGAGATGAAACCATCTCGTCAAAAGAAGAACCATCTTCTAAAAAAATCAGAGATCTAAGAAAAAGACCAAGGTCTTTAATAAAAAAGAAAAGATCAAAAATATCTAATCATAAAAAACTAACAGAAGTATTTTACTTCGTTCACAGATCTTTTGATCTATAAAGGCAGAGCCTTTTATAAAAACAAGAACTTTTGTTCTTGGATCTTGAGGAAAAAGCCTCCTTTGAAGAACATAAATTTGTTCTTTGATCTTAAAATTGATCAGATGTGCCCTGCGCTATTGAAAAGTGCCTTGCACTCCTGAATTGCGCCCTTGCGCTCAATGGACCGGCGCTTGATTGATACATTTTTGCGTGTTCTAGTTTAATTACCGCAATGAGGACGGTTTCGCTTTGTAGCTAGCCGGATGAGTACGGGTCGATCCACAGAGAGATGGGAGTCTTTTTCTTTATGTTTTAACGAGTTAAATCCAAATATGTCCAGGTTTTTTTAAGATTAGCTAATTAGAAATGAATGATCAGAGAACTTATTAGGGTTAGGATTTGGTTAATTTGAGTTAGGAGCTCGCTCACTTAATTCATTTGCCACTCTTAATATCGATGTTACGGTAATCGGCAACAACGGGAATTAGCACGATTAAGAAGGAAACTTGCGTGTATAAGATAGGCTTTCCAACACTTAGTTTCCTCTCTTGGGTCCTTGTCCGTCCGTTCTTGGCTCTTAGTCGTAACCTCAGGTTGATTCAACCAAAGCCGGTCTCAATAGGGTATCACCACTATTATAAATAATAGGGTGCCGTAGGGAGCGGATTGTGGTTCAATTAACGGGAGTTCGAATCAAGATGTTGGGCAAAGAAAAGAGTGAGGGAGATTTCCTTCTCTCAAACTTTCCTTTTCCTGCCCTAACAAGTGAGAAATTACTCACCCATTATAAAAGATAAATAAAATGAAACAAAGAAAGAAAGATAGTAAGAATTGAGGTAGAAAATCATAACTACCTATTTGGGACATCACTTAGGCAAGGATTACACTAAGCATCATGGTCGTAAGGATAAAAGAAAATAGAAGAGAATAAAACAACAAACAAATAACAACAACTACTTTTAACAATTGAAATTACAAGCAAAATAAAGAACTAAATTACAATACATGCATGTAGAAAAAGAATACTCCTTTCATTCATCAATACTCATAAAGCTCACTACAAGTTTTAAAGGAGGAAGATGAAGAAAATACACTCTTATTGAAGACTAAACTAAAACTTAGTACAAAAATCACACACAAGAATAAGCACACTTCACTTGGCATTGTTCTGGGCTATTTATAGGCATGTTTCTGAAACAATAGGAATAAAATATAAGCCTAAATACAATTACAGAAATAACCCCAAAATTTAAACAGAAGAGGACACGTGTAAGCCGCGCAACCACGGCCATAGTGGGCATTTGGCCGCGGATCCGCGGTGGGTTGGTGGCCAAACCCTGTCGAGTTGATTTCTCTGGTCTTGCACTCATTTTTCCTTGTGTTTGAAAACTTTAAACTGCAACAAGTCTTCCAGAATATCTTCAGATTTCATAGTCCAAGATTGCTTTTAATTTTCCTCTCCTTTGACTTCTATCTCCCTTGACTTCTATCTCCCTTGGGCCCCGCGCTTGATTTAGTCACAAATGACAACTAGTTTCGTCCCATCTTTTGAACTGGTGTTGGACGGATACTGGAACCCGGCTTTTATCTGTTTGTGACAGATGTTATGATTTTGGCATAACTGTGGAGATTTTATCGGATTTGTATTCTTTTGGACTGGGAACCTGTAATCTGTAAACATGCAGCAAATACGGATTAAAAGCACCTACCTATATGCAATGTGATCAAGAATGGGTGGTATAAAAATACAAAATTCTTTTATGAACAAATACCCCCAAACTTATCTTTTGCTTGTCCCAAGCAAAGCCATTTTATTCACAAAAAGTCCTAACCTCACTTTGGCAGGGAACGCGATTGCACTGAGCACGTGCAACAAGTCGTTAAACCTCTAGGTGTCCCTAGTAGGAGGAGTGTTGTCTCCTGAGGGTTTTCAGCGGATTACACCGACAAAATCCGATCAAATTGGCCGTCGACTCTAATCCTACATTTCAGCATTCTAGCAAGAAACTCTATTATCATTAACTTAGAAATCATTAACCCGTATTCTTCACACTTCCTTTTTATTTAACTTAAGATCCTATACGTCTAGCCATTTTACAAAGCTTTCAGCATCTCTTGAATTTTCCTTCTTAAGCGCAATCTCGAATCCGGAATTTTATCAACTCTATTGAAGAAATAAACCCTATTTTTCATTCCTATCTCTCCTCCAAACTCTGATTATATACCCCTACGTGTGTGTAATTATCACTCCTACACTTGGAAATTCAGTTCAAGCTATAATACCCTTGCCTTAATACCTAGCACTACTTCTTTTCATTAATGATGGACGGTTTTCCTCATACATCTTTCATGCGACTATTAATGCTTCTTGAGGCATTAACATCCGATTACTAAATGTGTGAGCTTTAAAGCGTAAATAGCAGTTTCCAGGTCTTGTATTTTATTTATTTTTCTTCCTTTTTTTTCTTTATTTTTCTTTTTCAAGACCGGATATATTTTTCAATGGTGCTCTTTTGGTGTTTAGCTTTAAATACCATTTTTTCTTTCATACTAGGCTTTCAGGCAAGAGTATTTCTAGGTATCCTCTACTATTCCAAGTTTCAAGGTGGTGTATGTGCGATTTGTAGGGTATATATTTTCAGAAATTTGGACTTAAGATTCAGAATTATTTTTCAGACTTACTCTTCAAATAGAGCTTCAATACTCTTCCCTCATTTTGAATTAGCCTAAGAACTAAACTCAAAATTTGCTTATTTCAAAATAAACCGCTGGGACGTATATTTTCTATAGTTATATTTCAAGGAAGGTTATTTTTAGGGTTTATAATTAACTAAGTTTAAGATCTAGTTGTTTCTAACTAGTCAACTGTCATATCGGACTTGAGTCAAAAATGGTCAATAATTTTTTTTTCTTTTAAAATTTTTGTTTTCATTTTCAAGATTTTTTTATTTTTTTATTTTTTTATTTTTCCAAATTTTTATGATTTTATATATAGGGATGCAATGCAGAAATTAAATATGCAAAAGAAAAAGAAAAAAATATATACAAAAAATTAAAAAGGTATGCCATGCAAAGGATAACTATATACAACCCAATCCCACCCCCAAACTTATTGATAGCTGTGTCCTCACTGCTCCCTGCGGCGTCTCCTAGACGCTGCCTCGCTTGTCCCTGCCTCACTACACTCTGCCCGTGGGCCCCTTGATCGTGATCTTGATCTTTCCTCTCTTGCTAGGAGGGTGGCCATTCCATGTTCGAGGTTCGGTAGACGCTGATCAAAGTTCGTCATCATCCTAATTACTCTTTCTACCCACCTATGTGTTCGTCGAATTAGGCGCGCTTGCGCAGCGGGGGTGAGCTCTTCGTCGCTCGCTGTGGAGCTCGAGCTAGATGTCCTGGCTATCACATTCTCGGCCGGCTCGGTGCGCGACCATATATCGTGGAGTCGAGTATAGGATGTGGAGATACCCTCAAGAAGGGGTCGAATGGGAACCCCAGCATGCATGTGAAATTCAAACTTGTCAACAAGGAGGAAATGGCGACACAGTTGTGTCACCAACATCGGGCACGGATAATTGGCAGCACGTTTGCCGGCGCAAATCGACTGAAGTAACACAGTGCATATATCATAACTTGGGTTTCTAGTCATTAACGTGTGCATGATGTGTAGTGAAGGTATGAAAAACGTCGTATTGTGCGAACTACCAAATATGTTATTTTGTGCCCATCGGCACACGGTCAACACATTCGCATACAGTGTACATGCCTGAATCCCTTTTCTAGGCTCCCTATAACAATCGTTGCCCATCAATGGCGTGTAATCCTTAAATTGGAGGGGTTGGTCATGAGCGGGTATACGGGGTATCAATGTGACTTCTTGAATGAAATCTCTATCTATTCTAATCTCCCGATCACCCCAAAGTAAGCGAATAAACCCATATTTTTCAAAGCATCCTTCCTCCATGCTATCAAAGAACCGACCAACGAGATCCGGAAGCGCGAATGCATTCGGATGGTTATACAAGAGGTAATTCCATCCGCGTTTTCGGATTTCGTCGCTAAAATAGCTACCATACGTGTTATGGGCGAATAATTGTGAGAAATTTCTTTCAAATTGGAAATGTGGAGCCATATACAAAAAATAGGATTTTTACAGATCTGAAAAGAGGGGAAAAGTAAAGCAAACCTCCTCTGGAAAAATCCAGAGTGGAAGTCATCAGGAAGGCGGCGGTTCTGCGGCTTTAGGCCGCTGGGGCGGCTGTTAGGGTTTCTCATGGACTGTTGTATTTGAGGCAGAGATATTCTGAAATGGGGTAGAGATTTATTTATAGGGGTTTTGCTTATTTGCACTAAAACCCCTATAAAAAGAATAATGAAATAAAAGAATTATGTACAAAGAATATTCTATTTTATGGGTTGAATATTTTTAAAAAAATATTATATATATATATATATATATTTTATTTTTTTATTTTTTTATTTTTTATTTTTTATTTATTGTATTAATACAAGTGGAATTTTACCAGGCACACAAAAAAAAACAAATTGTATATACATACCCCCAAATTTATTTGAAACAGTGTTTTCACTGTTTTTGGCTGGATAACCGTAGTTTGGGTGTAGGGGGAGGAAGATCAGTCAATGTAAACCGGCTCCTTCAACAGCAGGAGCTCCTCTGATGGGTCTGCGGTGTGGAACGGTTTCAACCTGTGTCCGTTCACTTTGAATAGTGAACCGTCCTCTGGATTTTCCAAATCCACCGCACCGTACGGATATACAGTCCGCACAAAGAATGGTCCTTTCCAACGAGACCTGAGCTTCCCGGGATGGAAATGTAGTCTGGTGTCGTAAAGAAGTACCTGTTGGCCAGGTGTGAATGTTTTGCGCAGAAGGTGTTTATCGTGAAACACCTTCATTCGGTTCTTGATGACAACCGCGTTCTCGTAAGCTTCATCCCGAAGCTCGTTTAATTCGTTTAGCAACAGCTTCCGATGGCTGCCCGCATCTTCAAGGGTCAAGTTCAGCTCTTTGATCGCCCAAAATACGCGATGCTCGATTTCTACTGGAAGGTGGCAAGCCTTTCCGTAAACAAGCCGATAAGGAGACATGCCAAGATCGGTCTTATAAGCAGTTCGAAACGCCCAAAGGGCATCAGTGAGTTTCAAAGACCAGTCCTTACGGTTCTTAGAAACCGTTTTCTCCAAAATTTGTTTGATTTGCCGATTAGACACTTCGTCTTGCCCACTTGTTTGGGGGTGGTAGGGCATGGATAGCTTATGATTGATGGAGTATTTCCGCATCGAGGCCTTGAAAGTCCTATTACAGAAATGTGTTCCATTGTCACTAATGATCGCGCGGGGGTGTCCAAACCGGGAAAAGATGTTTTCTTTAAGGAATTTAATGACAACCTTGTTTTCGTTAGTCCGGCTTGGTACGGCCTCGACCCATTTAGAGACATAATCAACAGCCAGAAGAATGTACAGGTTCCCAAAAGAGCTGGGAAACGGCCCCATGAAATCAATACCACAAACATCGAAAATCTCGACAACCAATACTGGTTGGAGCGGCATCTCGTTTCTCCTGGATATCCGGCCCAAGTGTTGGCACCGGGAGCAAGTCTTGCAGTAATCATGAGCATCTTTGAAGAGTTGTGGCCAGTAGAAGCCACACTGCAAGATCTTCTCAGCTGTCTTTCTTGGGCCAAAATGCCCGCCACACGCTTAATCGTGGCAAAATGACAACACACTCTTGAATTCATCATCAGGAACGCATCGACGAATAATCTGGTCGGGGCAGTACTTGAACAGATAGGGTTCGTCCTAGTAAAAGTGTTTTACTTGGGATAAGAATCGAAGTCTGTCCTGACTGGACTATTCTTTCGGCAGTAATCCTGTTGCCAAATAATTCACAATATCTACGAACCAGGGTTCGCAAGATACTGTCAAGAGCTGTTCATCCGGAAAAACATCGTTGATCGGAATTTGAAGCGACGGCGAAGAAGGAAGTCGTGAGAGATGGTCGGCGACTACGTTTTCACATCCTCTTTTGTCCTTGATGTTAAGGTCAAACTCTTGAAGCAAGAGGATCCAACGTATCAGCCGAGATTTTGCATCTTTCTTTGCAAAAAGATGGCGAAGAGCTGACTGGTCCGTGTAGACGATGACTGGAGAGCCGATCAAGTAAGGCCTGAACTTTTCTAAGGCAAACACAACAGTCAAGAATTCCTTCTCGGTTGTTGTGTAGTTTAGTTGGGCATCGTTCAGGGTTCGGCTAGCGTAGTAGATTACGTGCGGTATCTTATCGATGTGCTGTCCAGGGATAGCACCGATGGCAAAGTCGGATGCATCACACATAATCTCAAATGGATACTTCCAGTCAGGAGAAGAAAGAACGGGAGCAGAAGTGAGTGAGCTTTTTAATGACTCGAACGCAGTCACACAGCTCGAGTTGAAGTCGAAAGTTGTGTCCTTGGCCAGAAAAAGAGTCAAGGGCCTAGCAATCTTGCTAAAGTCCTTGATGAACCGTCTATAGAAACCGGCGTGGCCAAGGAAGGCTCGGATGTCTCTGACGCATCTGGGAGGAGGGAGATTGGAAATGACCTCAATCTTCGCTTTGTCAACCTCTATGCCATTTTGCGAAATGAAATGTCCTAGGACAATACCTTCGCGTACCATGATGTGGCACTTCTCCCAGTTCAAAGTGAGGTTCTTATCCTTACACCGGGTAAGGACAGCATCAAGATGCAGCAAACACTCATCAAAGGAATCACCGAAAATGGAGAAATCGTCCATGAAGATCTCCAAGAATTTTTCCACCATGTCTGATAAGATTCCCATCAAACACCGCTGGAAAGTAGCGGGCGCATTGCATAACCCAAAGGGCATGCGACGATATGCAAACGTGCCGAAAGGACAGGTGAATGTGGTCTTGTCCTGGTCTTTTTCGGCGATGGGGATCTGATTATAGCCGGAGTAGCCATCCAGAAAGCAGTAGTACTCGTGTCCAGCCAATTGTTCAAGCATTTGGTCAATGAAAGGTAGCGGAAAGTGGTCTTTCCGTGTTGCGGCGTTGAGTTTTCTATAATCGATACATACTCGCCACCCAGTCTGGGTGCGAGTAGGGATTAACTCGTTTGCCTCATTGGTTATGACCGTTATGCCCGACTTCTTAGGGACAACGTGAATGGGGCTAACCCACTGGCTATTAAAGATAGGGTAAATGATACCACTATCTAGACACTTTACGATCTCCTTTTTTAGAGCCTCCTTCATGACTGGGTTGAGTCGCCTTTGTGGATCCCTGGCTGGTTTGGCATCATCCATCAAATGAATGTGATGTTCAACGATCAGGGGACTAATCCCCTTGATGTCCGCCATTGACCAGCCAAAAGCTTTCCTATTGTTGTGCAAGACCGTAAGAAGGGATTTCTCTTGATCTGGAGCGAGAGAATCCGAGATGATAACAGGGAGGGTCTCGTTCTCACCCAAGTAAGCGTACTTAAGGTGAGATGGCAATGGTTTGAGTTCGAGCGTTGGCGGTGAAATGATTGAAGGCGATATTGGTGAAAAGGTCTCAAACTCAAAGGATTCCAGCAGAGGTTCAAAATGGGTGTAAGCAACTGAGTTGGATGGTTCAGCTAACTCATCTGGAAATTCAAAGGATTCAAACTCGGGTGGTGACTGGCCAAGATCGTTCGAGAAGGTGAAGCTCTCGTAATCACTGCCGGGAGCAGAAGCAGTAGCAGGTTCAAAGAGGAACGCACTAGTGGCGTCAAGATTGCTGTGATCGAACAAAAACTCCTCGAATTCACAGTCCTCTGAGGTGATCTCCTGGATAGAACAAACGTCTAGTATATGAGCATTAGGTTCAGAGGGCTGATTCCCCAACCTGAAAATGTTGAGTTCAATTGTCATGTTTCCAAAAGATAGGTTCATCGAACTATTTCGACAATCGATCACAGCATTAGAGGTTGCAAGGAATGGACGTCCGAGTATCACCGGAATTTGGTTCCGGGGGTTAGCTACAGGCTGTGTGTCTAAAACCTTGATTAACAATGAATTCAACAGGGAATATGAAGTCCCCAACCTTGATTAACACATCCTCTAGCTCACCCCTAGGATGGGTGATAGATCAGTCGGCCATTTGGAGAGTACAATGTGTGGATTTCAGCTCTCCTATACCTAGTTGTTCATATACTGAGTACGGAAGCAGGTTAACAGTGGCACCAATATCCAAGAGTGCGCGGTTGATGTTCTTATCCCCAATGGTGATTGAAATCGTAGGACGGCTAGGGTCCTTCCGTTTTTGAGGTAAAGCTTGGGTAAGAGAATCATTCACAGCACTAGCTAAAAAAACATTCTTGGGTACCTGAGATTTCCACTTTTTCGTGCACAAGTCCTTCAAGATTTTTGCAAAGGAAGGGACTTGTTGGACAGCATCTAAAAGGGGAATGTTGATGTTAACCTGCTTAAACAACTCCAAAATCTTCTCCATTTGTGGATTTTGTTTATTGGATCTCAACTAGTTTGGAAATGGAACGTTTTTGAAATTGGTCGAGTCCAATGTTTGTGGAGGAGATTATGGAGTTGGAACGGATCCCAGAGCTGGAGTTTTCGTGGAGTGATATGTGGGTCCGTTCAGAGCAGAAGAAGAAGAAGAGGAGCCTTTTGAAGAATAAAGAATAGGCTCAGAAGAAGAAGAAGAGAAAGCGGCCGGGGTGTTATTATCCTCAATTGTTGTGCCGATATTGTTGTTCAGCATTCTTCCTGATCTCAATGTAGTCACGGCACTCACATTATGGTTCTGTTGTTCAAGAGCAACATGTACATTATGTGGGTGACCAGGATTTGGGAGCGGTTGAGATGGAAGCTTCCCTTTCTCTCGCTCGCTTAGTGCCGCATTCAGCTGTGCAATCTAGGCTTCAATAGTCTTGATGCTTTGCCCATGAGAAGCGGTGTGTTGCACCAGAGACTGAATAGAAGACTGGATGTTGGCGGTGGATTGTGTTGATTGTTTAACGAACGCCTCCAGACTTCGTTCTAGCGAGGAAACCTTATCATTGTTGGACGGAACAAAGTTGTTTTGAGGAAAAGAATTGTTGGGCGCAAAATTGTTTGTCGCATTTTGAAAAGGTTGGGATTGGTAGGGTTGCTGATACTGTTGTTGTGCTTGTTGTTGAGGAGGCCCCCTTTGAAAATTGTTCTGCCGTTGGAACTGATTTTAATTCTGGTTCCATGCGAAGTTAGGGTGGTTTCTCCATCCAGGGTTGTACGTGGAAGAGTATGGATCATTTCTTAGTCTTTGCTGAAATGCAGCATTAACCTAATCCTGTCCTTGAGATGGTGAATTGTAAGGACACTCTTTAGTTAGGTGAGATGGATCGGAACAACAAGCACAAATGGTACAAAGGGGAAGAACAAGGGCAGGAGCAGGAGATGAAAATTTGCTCTCTATCGCTTCAAGTTTTTTCATTATTGCAGCCATTTCGGCTTTCATTGCAATAGAGACATCGAGTTGGTGAATGCCTGCTCTAGATTGACCAGTAGAAGTAGAGGAAGAAGAAGAAGTACTTGGTCTGGTGCTCTCCCATTGAAGCGTTTGTTCCGCAAGGTCGTCGAAGAATTGCCATGCTTCCTCGTCAGATTTCGATAGGAAGTGTCCTTGAAAAATGGTTTCCAACAACTGCTTGGTTGCTGGATTCAGGCCCTCGTATAAGGTTTGGCAAAGTTTCCATCTTTCAATACCGTGATGTGGGCACTGAACAAGAATGTCTTTATATCGGTCAAAGCACTTCCAAAAAAGTTCAGTAGGAAGCTGGGAAAATTAGTTGATTTCGTTACGGATCCTCGCGGTTTTGTGATTTGGTTAGAATTTCTTGAGAAACGCTTTCACAAACTCGTTCCAACTGGTTATGGAGTGGGAAGCAGTGCTATACAGCCACTTTTCAACAAGATCGCACAAAGTGAACGGAATAACCCGTAGCCGTATAGCATCGTCTGACAGCTGGGTCGTTTTCATCATTGCACAAACATTCTGGAATTTGTTGATGAAGATATAGGCATCTTACGATTCAAGCCCATGAAATTTCGGAAGCATGTTAATGAAGTGGGGCTTAATTTCGAAATTATCCCCATTGGCCGGTGGAAGGGAAAGACAGTTAGGGAGTGCAGCGCGAGTAGGATATAATCGATCTTGGAGCCCAATTCTCTGTGGCGCTTCCACAAGAGGTGGTCGCGGGTTATTCGCACCTAATGGAGGTGGAATTATTCCCGTAGGAGGTAAGGTGATGTTATGAGGAAATCCCGACATCTCGTTAGAAGAGTGTGGTGAAGGTGAAGGTGAAGGTGAAGGTGAAGGTGAAGGTGAAGATGTATGGACAGAATCTCGGTCAACGTCGGAGTTGGCCGGCAAGGGTAAGGGTGAAAGAGGCGTGAAAGGAATTTCGACGTCTGAGCTGATCGCGTAGTCGGTAGCGACTAACGTAACGCGGACTAGGCGGGCACTAGTGTCCCGAGTCCAACCGGACATATACTAAACGAGTTTAGTATAATCAAAGCGTAGAATGTGAGGGTAAGAAAATGTCAATAGAGAAATGTGGATGAAAGGTGGTGAAATGGAATTTTGTGACAAGGGCAGGTTTTTATAAAAGTTTTTGTTTTGTGTTTTTTTTCTGTTTTTTTTAAAAGAGTTTTGCAGAAATATGTACGGACTTACGGCTTAACTTCAAACAATCTCAGACAAAATATGCAAAATCACACCTAGATCTAGGGCCACCTTGGTCAGCTAGACAGCTCCTAACTGTTCCAAAGGGCTAGAAATAGGACATCAAACCGCCTCTTCACCGCCAATTGCGGCCAGGTAAGTGCCAGGTGAGTGGGAGGCTCTCCACTACAAGTAGTGGCCCTAATTAAGTAACCACTCGCCTTAGACACACTTGCCTAGACACCGCAAAGTCAGTTTAGGATCAACGGCCGATGCCTACAACTAGTCCTCTGTCCTATTGAGTGCGACGTCCTTAGGGCTGAGTCTAGTATTTTTTAATTAAATAATGGTCAATGCATATGCCTTATGTGATTTCTGGGGTCCTGGGAAGGGTGATGAAATCCCCACCCAATTTGGATTGGTCTCAAGCCCCTTAAAGTCCGATTAAAAATATGCAAAGCAGTAACAATCACTTGCAATCAAAATTTTTTTTTTTTATTTTTAGCGCGGCGCAAAGAATCCTGCACAAGATCAATTATTGGAAGGGGGAAGAGAGTTTGTGCAAAGAATGCTGCAGAAAGAATAGTTCAGTGGAGTTAAAAGGAGTTGAGAAGAGTATTGGGATACTCACAGAGGATTTTGGGTTTTGCCTTGATCCGCCGCGGTGTAGCCGCGAGATATGGGTCTAACTCCCCACGACTTTGGCACTGAACTTGAACTTCTCCCTATCCTGCACTCTTGCACAAAGAATAACAAGATGATTTTTACAGTATATATATATATATATATATATTGTTTTTGGTTATATTTATATTCACAAATTAACCCGAAATTACACAAAGAAATAAACTACCGTCTCCCCGGCAACGGCACCATTTGATTGATACGTTTTTGCGTGTTCTAGTTTAATTACCGCAATCAGGACGGTTTCGCTTTGTAGCTAGTCGGATGAGTACGGGTCGATCCACAGAGAGATGGGACTCTTTTTCTTTATGTTTTAACGAGTTAAGTCCAAATATGTCCAGGTTTGTTTAAGATTAGCTAATTAGAAATGAATGATAAGAGAACTTGTTAGGGTTAGGATTTGGTTAATTTGAGTTCGGAGATCGCTCACTTAATTCATTTGCCACTCTTAATATCGATGTTACGGTAATCGGCAACAATGGGGATTAGCACGATTAAGAAGGAAACTTGCGAGTATAAGCTAGGCTTTCGAACACTTAGTTTCCTCTCTTGTGTCCTTGTCTGTCCGTTATTGGCTCTTAGTCGTAACCTCAGGTTGATTCAACCACAGCCGGTCTCACTAGGGTATCACCACTATTATAAAGAATAGGGTGCCGTAGGGAGCGGATTGTGGTTCAATTAACAGGAGTTCGGATCAAGATGTTGGGCAAAGAAAAGAGTGAGGGAGATTTTCTTCTCTCAAACTTTCCTTTTCCTATCCTAACAAGTGAGAAATTACTCACCCATTATAAAAGATAAATAAAATGAAACAAAGAAAGAAAGATAATAAGAATTGAGGTAGAAAATCACAACTAGCTATTTGGGACCTCACTTAGGCAAGGATCACACTAAGCATCATGGTCGTAAGGATAAAAGAAAATAGAAGAGAATAAAACAACAAACAAATAACATCAACTACTTTTAACAATTGAAATTACAAGCAAAATAAAGAACTAAATTACAACACGTGCATGTAGAAAAAGAATACTCCTTTCATTCATCAACACTCATAAAGCTCACTATAAGTTTTAATGGAGGAAGATGAAGAAAATACACTCTTATTGAAGACTAAACTAAAACTTAGTACAAAAATCACACACAAGAATAAGCACACTTCACTTGGCATTGTTCTGGGCTATTTATAGGCATGTTTCTGAAACAATAGGAATAAAATATAAGCCCAAATGCAATTACAGAAATAACCCCAAAATTTCAACAGAAGAGGACACGTGTAAGCCGCAGAACCGCGGCCATAGTGGGCATTTGGCCGCGGATACGCGGTGGGTTGGTGGCCAAACCCTGTCGAGTTGATTTCTCTGGTCTTGCACTCATTTTTTCTTGTGTTTGAAAACTTTAAACTGCAACAAGTCTTCCAGAATATCTTCAGATTTCATAGTCCAAGATTGCTTTTAATTTTCCTCTCCTTTGACTTCTATCTTCCTTGACTTCTATCTCCCTTGGGCCCCGCGATTGATTTAGTCACAAATGACAACTAGTTTCGTCCCATCTTTTGAACTGGTACTGGACGGATACTGGAACCCGGGTTTTATCTGTTTGTGACAGATGTTCTGATTTTGGCATTACTGTGGAGATTTTTTCGGATTTGTATTCTTTTCGACTGGAAACCTGTAATCTGTAAACATTCAGCAAATACGGATTAAAAGCACCTTCCTATATGCAATGTGATCAAGAATGGTTGGTATAAAAATACAAAATTCTGTTATGAACAACGCTCGGCGCCAAAACCTGTCACGTGTCAGCTAGAGACACAATCTGTGCTTTGCGCTTCTAAAACAGAGCACTACGCTCATGGGCTGGCGCTCAGCGCCAACCGCGCCACGTGTCACTCATTGGCGCGCAAACAAACTAGCGCAACGCGCTCATAAATTAAAAGTGCAATGCGCTAACGAAATAGCGCTAACCGCGACACATGTCCTCTTCGCGTGCGCTACCTGACAGAAGCGCAACGCGCTTTTCAGATGGCGCAGAGCGCCTGGCGCGCCACGTGGCGCATGTTAGTTATATGTATGCCTTAGAGGCCATTACTGTACATACGATGTATATTGTAGTGGATGCTTGGACATATATAGGGAGGACGCTCTTGCTTGACATGATAGTATGCTATCTGGTTGTACTTTATCTTAACATTTACTCTGATTGTCTCTATATTACATGTTGATAAAGCCCTTAGGATATGTACTCACCTACTGGGACTATGATGAGATCATACTAGTGGGGCCACGGTAGTCGACGAGCACATCCTATAACTGTTCCTAGTCGAGGGTGTATCGAGACAGGGCATCGATACACCAGAGTAGACTAGCGTATACGCATCTTGACCCATATGATGGGCGATGGATGATCCCATATCCATTGGTGTTTGACATCAAGGATGGTATACGGGTGCTCAGTGGAGACTCGGTACACTGGACGGACTCGCCGAGAACACCCAGATGGTATTATACTTCACGTCAGATGGCAGTTCTCTGGTGACACTGGTACAGAGTAGTCTGTTGACCCGAGATCGTCATAGAGTCTTGTGTGATTCCTACTGTGCTTTGATTTCCATCATACCACATCCAAGAGGTCGTGCAAAAGGGTGGCTTTTGGGTATAGTCCCGAATCACATGGAGGCAATGAGCGATAGGAGGGGATTCGTCTCTCCTGGTATAGGGAGTTGATGTTGCGCAGTGTTCAATTGGCTATAATTGGAAATCCCTGGTCAGGGTTGTTGAGATTTACTAGTAAGTGTTATCAGTAGTTTCTCGAACTGTTATAGATCTCATATCGACACGACTTATCAAGCTACTAGGGTATGACGTTTACCACCCCTAGGCGAGATATGCGACATATCAGACGACGAGACCGGACTGTACGGGAGTGTTACTGATTGGATTCACAGGAGAATGTACAGGCTTGCTTGTTGATCTTCTGATCGCTCAATACCCGGGGGGCCGTTACGTTTAGCAGACCGCTTGCGGCTTGTGGGTGTTTGATATGATCATCACCTACTGCCGGTGTATTGACGAGTCTTTAGAGTCCTACACATAGGTTTCCTAGCTCAAGCGAAACGAAATAGGAGCGCATATGAGATATGTGCGGGACGGAGAATAATACCAGTATGTGATACTGTATTCTATTCTCGCGATTTGTATCATCGCTCGGTTATATGAGATATAGCCGGGTTACCGAATCAAGTGTTGATTCGATACATTGATACACTTGATATTAGTCGGTTATATGCGATATGACCGGATCATTAAATCAAGTGTTGATTTAATGATTTAATGTATAATTATATATTTGATATATTACTTTACATTAACTAGTATTGGTTCACTTAAGATTGATTTTCTCACTTGATGTGCACAAGTTGTATATGTGATATATTTTTGTGCACTAGATTGTATCATGTTTGATGATACATGCAAACTTGGGTGTGTGTATGACTTACACCATGTTTAGGTTAATGGTTAAGGTTTTTATTTGTTTTGGAAAAAAAAATGGTGATTTTCTTTGTCTTTGCTTGAAGCTTCATGAAGCTTTCAAGCATCTTTGACAAAGCCTAACCATTTTGTTTTGCATAAGATTTTCATTAACCTAACCATTAAGTTAAACTCTAGTTTAGTCTCTACAAAAGTTAACTCACCCATGGTTGCAATATAATAGACTTCACTTAATTATTCTTTTGTGATATTCATTTATTCATTCATATTCTTTTCTTTCTTCTTCTTCTTCTTCAAGTAGAAGAAAGCTTGCTAGAATTTTTCAAGTGGAGATTAAGAGTGAGAAATCCAAATCTAAAGTGAACCCATTCCCTATTTCATCATCCTCTACTACTTGCCATTTAGTTTAGGGTGTTCTCTTCACAAAGTTCTTGACCTAGTGAAGATGGAGCTTGGGTTTGAGTCTCCTCGACGTAGATCATCTTCGGCCTCGAAGTCAACGACCTAGCCCGCTCATTTCTCTGAAGAAACCATCGCTAGAGTCCGGGATCTCGATGATCGCAGCGAAGGGACGTCAACACGGAGCTTTAGAAGTAAAGGACCGGATCTACAAAGGTTGTAATCCCTTTCACTTGTACTTAAAATGTTTAACTTGTTAGTTTTCGCATAATCTCTAGTATACGATCTTGGTTAGGGTTGTTCGGCACGGCTAATTTTTGAATCGGGCACGGTTGATGCCTTGTTGAACCTTGTTAGAGTGCCTAAGAACCCTACAGTGGTATCAAATCCAAGTTAGAGCTTTAGGCGAAGTCTAGGCGAAGTTTAAAGTCCGATCGAACCCGAAAACCCCGATGTAAACCCTTCTCTGTACATTTTTTGAAAATGTGATTTTTTATGAATTAAAAATGCTCAGAAAAACAAGCAGGAAAATCTAAGAATTACTGTGAAGTACGGTCCACTGAGTCCCTTAAACGACCGCGTAACCGTGGCCAAACCAAGAGTTTGGCGGCGGTTCCGCGGCCAAAATTTCGACTTAGTCCCTCATATTTCAAATATTTATTCTTAGGTCCTTTCTTGTAAATTTTTTCTGGGAATTTTTTTTTCCACTCAAGTGTTGAGTTATCTAGGGTCGTATTAGGGACTCGTTGATTCGATCGGATAATTTAACTTTCTTTAGTTTGTTCCGGATATTTTTAGAAACTGTTAAAAAGTTCGAACGGATATCAATAACTCACTCTTTCCCGACCCGGAAAATTTCCAAGTGTTGGATTTTTCCGTTGTTTGAGAACGTCTGAATCGTGCAAGTTATGCAATGGACCCTCTAGAAGACAACAAACCTTAACTCGATTATGTGACCGTCTTGAACTGCCTTTTAAACCTTAGGGTTTAGGGCTGTACGGCGTGCCACATGTGAGGCGTTGGCTTGACCCTTCTACGGCTGGACCATTGGTACTGTGGTATGTGATGGATGTTTTTAAACTCCCTTCAAGTGTTGAGAACTATTTGGGAAAATCTGGGTGTTTGATTATTCAATCGGAAAGTTTAACATTGTCTATTTATCTGGATTGTGATACAATATTTGGAATCCACATGTAGTTATGAGATAACTAATTTGAATGTTATAAAGATAGCAGTTTAGTCTCAGATGATCGGTTGCCATAGAATTTTAATGTGATCAAAAGTCCGTCGCAATCACGTAGCGTACGCGGATACTCGCCGGGTAAACTTAATAGACAGCGACGCCCCATAGCCCCGACCAAGTGACTGTAGGAAAACCCCGTCGCCAAAAGCATCCGTTCAGGTGCTCGCGGCAGCGTTGTTCCGCCTTAGTGCACTTCGTCGACGGCATCCCGGGGTGCGGCCGTCTATTAAAGTTTGCGACGAGCATTCAATTAGGATGTCGGGAATCTTGTTGAATTGCCTGACTTGATATTGAAAAGTGTTTTCGATAATGAGACTAAAATGCGGGGTTTATAATTGTTAGGCATGTGATGTCTAAGGAATTCATTTGGTTAGGCATGTGATGTCTAAGTAGGTTGCGGATTCCAACTGTTGTAGTTTTACACTTTCTTTTCTGCGACCGTAAGTGTAATATGTGATATCGCCGGTTTCGTTGCTATATGTCAACGACAATTGGGATGGGCATATTTACTTACGTTGATGACATGTGATGTTATGTGTTGCTGGATATGTTATATTGGATCGTCGTGTTTGAATAGCCGGGTTTTTTTTATGTTAGATGAGTGTTTTTCATTTTCATTCATGTAAAAACTTGTATGTAATATTCTTTTGTTGGGGAACTTCCGGGATGAAGTTGATGTCACCATTTGTATATTATTTACTTTTCCGCACTAGGATTGTCACGGCCCGAAAGTACGGAACATGACCGGCACTTAAACTACGAACGTCTCGAGACGTACGTAATCTAAGTAAACCGAAAACCCAGAAATCCAAACCAAGAAAAGTAGTAGAGTGCAGGAAAAACCAACTTAAAGCAAGTAATTTCAATAGCATAAGCCGAATTATGCGGTTTTTAAAACATCAAAAATTTACTGAAAATTTCGGCATAGTCTCCTTTGTAAATACTGGCCCCCAAACGGGATACAACATGAATAGTATACGAAATCAAGAAAAAAGGAATCCCCAAGCGGGAGCTAGCTCTTCGTCAATCGACGGTCACAACCACACAAGCAATATAATATACAACGCCAACGGCGAGGATCAAAATTCAAAAGGAAACTCAAACCACAAGAAAACCACAGAAATATAATGCGCGGCTCTAAGGTCGAAGGAATAACATCACTGGTCTTTATCTCAAAATAAATACATGTCTGGTTGATGGAACTTCTAGATACAATAGAGTAATAATATAAAAGTTATATAATGGGGGGTACGATACAAGTAAACCCACCTACTAGCAAATCACCCGAAGGAAACTATGCCCGCAAGCCGTAATGAAACCTGTACGGCAAACCTGCAAGAAACTGGGGCACAACGGGGGTGAGTTGCCAACTCGTGAATAGAAAAACATCTACGAAAAGAAATCGCATAAATAACGCAACCTAGGTCAATGATCATAATATATCCTCAAAAACGTATATAACATGCGGCCTAACAATGGCTAGGGTAAATATCTAACCCGAGTGTAAACTCATATGCCCGTGTCAGTGCCTCAGGTAGCAATATATCATATGGATGATGTATGAATGCATGAAACAGAATGCATGTACTGAATAAAACTGGTTTCATAAATCAGTGAGATTTCTGTATTTTAAAAGAAATGAGGTACCATATATGAAATCAGCATAAAACAGTGACCAGCATCGACACAAAACAAGTGTCCAAATACCTCGATATCTCTGTGTCACAATCTATGTACCTCAAGTCTCAATCTCAATGTCTCAATCACAATATCTAGGGCGCCGACAGTCCAGACCGGCCCCTACCATCCATCTCAAGACCACGACGGTATCCTCCGGATATCCGACGCGTCGGGTAATATCACCGGTAGGTAGTGCTCCCCTTCCAGGCTCACATCGTCATCATCACGCGCTTCTTGCCCCGGGGTACCTTACCGGGTCCACCATGTACCCGAAACGGTTCATCCGTCTCCTCGAATCGGGTCTCAAAATCCATCAGCAAACTCATGGTGGACGACTCATTCATCATGGAAAAACCGCACTTTTTATTTTAAAAGAGAGAAAAGGTTTATTTATGTTTTTGCGGTTTTCCTCCAAATCCAGAAAATCTCATGGAAATCCGAATCCAAAACCTCAATAATACGTAAAATAGTGAATATATGCATGAGAAACCATGAATGCGGCATAACAATGAATAACAGTATGCATGAAGTAGCAGGTAATAACTACAATGTCTAAACTAACATATGAGGCAAGTACACTAATATCATGTCAAATTACTAACTAACAAGCTAAGTCAAGCAATAATATTTTCTAAGGTGTACGTGACATGGCAATTACCGATGAAGATGTGTGTGAGCCGGCAACTAAGTGTACGTGGCACATACGCATCATCGGTAATGGTGCTGGTGTCCTAACAGCATAATATCAACAATGCAATATGAAATAACAATGTAAGTATGCGATGCGGAGCGAGTAACCAAAATGAGCGGGAGCTAAATATTAAACACTGGTGCCATTTGAAATAACACGAATCGTGGGGTTTTGAAAATAGGGCTACGGCGGTTTTAAGAAAGGATACGTCTTTTGAAATATCCGTAGATCCCTTGACCTGTCTTTTAAAATACCCACGATCCGCTAGTTTTGAAATAGGTAGGAGTCTAATCTAATCTAATAACTAAATTAAACTAAAGGGCTAAGCTAACAAGCTGGACTACAGGTAAGGAAACCGCCTAACATCTGAGTCGATTTATATACATACCTGTATATATATTAGTCGGTGATCCCGCCTCAATAATATCATATCCGATACCATATTTATAATCAGACATCCCAAGTCAAGAGTGCGGATCAATCATCAAAATATAGCTCGTACGTAAATCCGTCGTACGGCATCCCCAAATCTGGGTACGGGTCAATATCATATTCATCACACTATTCATTCGGTATCCTCTTTATCAAAGATCATAGTCTAGGGTACTGACCTATGTCTAGTACAATACTAATATCATCAATATGGTCATGATCTGGCTACTGATCGACAGTCTCGTACAAACTGATATCTTCAGCACATCATCATCAAGGGGTATACATCGTCCAATACGGCCTAATATCAATATCCTAGCATATCATGTCTCATATCACGATCATATGTCGACCATTTTATTTATAACACTATTCACCTGTATCGCCGCCCTAAGATCCGCTATGACACCAGGACGTACCTCAAGTACGAATCGTGCCATATCACCGATATCACAACCTCAACACAAATCTCATCGACTCATCTCAATCCCAAGTATCATCCTCAGATCCGTATGTGAACACATAGTCCCATACCCATGTGAACACATAACTATAAAGAATCCCATGAGCACATATAAATAGGAATGTATGCAAGTATGTATGTGTGTATATGTAGTGCAACACTACACTAGGGTTCGCAACAATAAAGTTATCCAACACACCAATATCCATCCTAACATCGTTATTAATCCCAAAACATACAATAATTGTTGGTGTGTATACGCATCCGTATACACCACCACGGACTGCGGGGGTTCTATACGCCATCCACCCGACTTCTCCCCGTAGATATAAATCTACTCACCTGGTCCTCGCTTGCCGGTGCCGACGCCGCCACGCGCTTGCTTGTCGCCTCGAAGTCCACATGGGGTACCTACATATCATAACGCACCGTATCGCATTAAAACTAAATTCGAAATCGAAACGGCATACGAAAATCAAATCGGCACGCGTATCACGCATAGGTCCAAACCTATCGCCTACGCATGCAAGAATAGTCAAACCAACCCTCGATGTCGATGTACAAACGTCAAACCATCGAGAAAAATCCAATCACACTCATTTGCATATTCACGAACACTAATTTTAATATAAACTAGGTTAAAACTCACAAAAACCCCAATTTCACTTAAAAAGTCATTTTTCCGAAAATCTAGCAAGCACAATTCGCCGTTTTTGTACAAAACATGACATTTAAATGAATGTAGCGGCCAATATACTTATTAAATATCTTAAATAAGTCATAGAAACAATTTCCGGAATTTAATCTCATTAAATTCCAAAAACCCTAATATTCTAGTTTACAAAATACCCCTTTTAACAATTTCATAGCCAAAAATGCACAAACTACAATTTAGGTTGGATTTCCATGCTCTAAAGCATTAAACTACACTCAATAAAGTTAATAATATGATAAAAACCCTAACCATATTTTTAATCTCCTAAATTTGCATAATTTCCAAAATCCTAGTTTGCAAAAATATCAATTTTAACACTTTTTAATGTAAAATTCACAATTTTACAATTAAACTTGGTTTTGCATATTTTAAATGGTTAAACCACTCATGGAAACCTTAATGATGTGCTAAAAATCCTAAATAGATTTTAATCCCACATTTTTAATTAATTTCCAAAACCTAGTTAGCAATTTAGCATAATTATCACCATTTTTAAACTAACAAATTAGCAACTAGTAACCAAATTAGATTTTGCATTCAATTACATGTTAATCCCCTCATTACAATCATAAGCTAATGATAAAGAACCTAATTTAATTCAAACCCTAGCTTCAATTCAAAATCCCCACTTGAATTTCCAAACATTCAATTAAACCCACAATTTAACACCTAATTAGACTACATTGAAGTAATTAATCGAAAATTACATTCTGGTTTAGGATTTATACCTCAACATGATTGAGATCTAGCATGCTAACATAGCCTCCAAATTGAGTTCTAAATCCCTAGATCCATGCAATGGTAGCCAAGGAAAAATGGGTAGGAGGTGGATTTTGATTTGGATTTTTGCTTGATTTTTGACAATTTTTTTCTTGAGGATTTTTTTGGAGAAGAGAAGAAATGAGGGAAAGAGAGGGGAGGGGCTGAACAAATCAGCAATGGTCGGCTAGAGAGGAGGGGGGAGAGGTGAGAGAGTGTGGGTGTTGGTTTGAAAGTCAAAACTAAAGTCAAAAGTCCATTCTTATGCATGTATATTATTCTTTCTTTTCTTTTCTTTTGTTTTCTTCTCTTTTCTTTTTGAAGTGGGGAAAAGAGTGGGAGTGGGGCAGCAAGGGTTCAGCCATCATGATGGGAAAATGGGGGTTTGGGTGTGTTTACGGGTGTGGGGTGATGAAAAATGATAAATACAATACCCCAAACATCCATTTACGCTAAAAAAAAGCCTTTTTTCTTCAATAAATTCTAAACCGTTTTGGCAAATAATTTCGTTCCAAAAACCATATGATAAAATTTTATTTAATGTTTTATGATGTACAAAATTTGTTTCAACTCATTCCAATTTGTAATTTTCCCTAATTAAATGTATTAGTGACGGCTTAAAATAATAATAAAATAATATTTTTTCAGAAAATTTAAAATTTCACCAGCGGCTCAATAAACACCAAATAATAGCAATTATATAGCTAGAATATGTATATTTAATTTTTATAATAAGATATTTATATTTTGACTTTTTACAGAAAACCCCCTTATTTTACCGATTTTTTTCGAAATTTCACCGAAACGATTTTCAAAAAGTTACTATCTTCCCCCCTTAAAGAAATTCGGTCCCCGAATTTAAATTCAAACTCCCCCAAATACTAAAACATCTAAGAAAACCATCAACTCGTCGGGGCTCCGAAATTGTAAATACATAAAACAAATCGTAGCGCAACGCATGCGCTTGAAAAATGAGTATATAACTCAAATCAAAACTCCGTCAAGCATCCCGCAATCATCGGAGTCATGGAGAAGACATCAATGCCAAATCCAAATCAAAACCAATATGACATAACTCGAAACTATACATGTAAATATCGAATCTATATCTGTAAGTATCTGAAGGAAATGCATGCCAAATCTCTTTAAGTCGCTGTGCAACGCGTATAACACTGCACAGTGGCGGACGTCTATCATAAGAAAATAACTATATACATATATACCTTTGTTTGAAATGTACGTTCCGCCGTTTTGGAAACAATTTAGAAGGGTCTCCTTGTTTTAAACATTTTGTGTCATATCAGACACGTAGGTAAATACTGAGGCTATAGCTCGCTTTTTGGAAATCCCTTCAATAACTATCAATGCGTGCAAAATATATTCAGGTACTGTCCTCTGACTAGTCCTGCTTAGTACGAAAACACATAGCAATATCATAAAAACGTACTGCTCTATACGAAATCAATCCCAAATTATGCACATGAATGCTACGTGCGTCTGGTGCGTACGGAAATCAAAATCCATGAATGTGCCATACATGCGCACAGAAACAACATCTAAGTGCATCGGGTGTGCACGAAACATCTGTCGTAGGCAACGCGTGTGCCTGACAGCAAAATCAGGTGCATCTGACATGCACGAAAAAAAATCTCGATTTAGTGCATCTGGTGTGCACCAAAATCGCATCTCAAAACATGCGCTCAACATGCGCGAAAACCCAAACCAGGGGCATCCATCATGCACGAAATCATGAAATCCAATATCAAGCGCCGAACATGCGCAAAATCAAATCAGGTGCACAAGGTGCATAAAACAAATATCGAGTATCATAATCGAAATCGAAGTCCAGTGCATCTAAGTGCACAAAAGGCGTATCACTGCACTGCAAACATATATAAACTATACAGAGTACAGGAACCAATTCGTGTGCGTGCATACGCACAGAATCAACTCAAATGTCTAAAACCGTAAAATCACAAACATGTCAAACCAAAACACGAAAACGATATCAAGTGCAACACCGTGCAAAGATCGTAAATCCCCAATCATCAAAATCAAATCATGCGAATAAATCACCCAAAACATCGGAATCAATAATGGCGGAATAGTACCGCTCAAGTGCATCCTCTAAGAATCTCGGGCCAACTGTCGCGGTCACTAGTGGGACGTCTCGTCGATGATCATGAACTCTGGCCTGCTGGTGTGCGTAACAATGACCATTCCTGGGTCAAGGTCTTCACCGTGAATTACCAATCTCTCGGTCCATCAGCTTATCGGCCCTGTCAGGTATGCTAACGGGGATGATCCCGTTCTGGCACTTCTCTGGTCATCTCTCAGTCAATCATCGCGACCACTCGTAAGACAGCATATCACTGGCGTCAGCCTCTGGCTCTCTAAATGTACGCGACACATCTGATCCTGGGTGCAAGTATCATTGCAGCAGTGTCCTAGAAGGAATCCTGCTCACGGTCTCTTCCATGTCTCGTCTCTGCCAACTGTCTGGAAGTCATCGTCCTTTACTATATCTGTTTCTTGTTCCGGAACGGCTGTATACTCATCGCGACTCCTTCTGGAAGGTATATCCAAGTAAAATGCCTCGGCATGTGTATCGCATCTCTGATGTCGGAGGAGTCGAACGTCATCTTATCTAGATCTGGTACGAACCTCTTACTCCACTTTCTCTAATGTCGACTGCTTCGGACTCATCTCATCGTGGCTACATGGACTGAGCTCCAACGGCTATCCTCGTATCGGGAGTCTCCCAAGAAATGCATCTCACCACCTAGCATCCGAATTAAGTCGAGCCATCCGATCGAGTCGTCAAAACCTCATAATCCCCCAATAGCTCAACCTCTTGAGCACAATTTAATAGTATCGAGTACATACCACAGCATCGGTGGTCCAGCCGTAGAAGGGCAAACCCAAGCCTCACTAATGGCGCCGTAGAACTGCCGCAAAACCAAAGGTTCAAAGGCTTTCACACGGTCATTAAGTCGAGTTAGGGTTTCATTCTTCTAGAGGGACCATAGAATTGCCTGCATGTCTTTCCGACTACTTTAAACTTAGAATAATAGGTTTCTGACATTCGATCGTCTCTGTCGACTCCCAACGTCTCCGCATGAAGTCGTCTCTAGCTTGAATCAATCTATCTGATGACCTCGCATTGGGTAGGCGAACGATCCACATGTCCTAGTCATTCATCCTCGATGACTAGCGGCATTCTATCATTGGCTGAATCCTCCGGTGCTGATCTGCCCGTCCGAGTAATCTCACATAGCGATCCATCAACCCTCGTGGCGCGAAAACACAAGAAAAAGACACATCTCTGCAATCGCGTGTCGCCGGAATCACGCCCGGGTCAGTCCTCGTTCGTAACGAGCTCGTGCTGACCGCAACTCTCGCCGTAGCTCTCCCTGCCCGTAATCGTGGTAGCAAAACCATAACGGGTACTGATGAGGCTAGATCGGAATGAATATAATACTGAGCAAAGAAATGTACATCCTAAGGCTTCTTAAATGGAGTAGCGTATCGTAAATATGCCGCGGAACATACCCACGGTATGTCACTCTACTTTAGTCACCTATTCCATCAACCAAGGGCCATCCTACGCTCCGAAGGTAAAACCTAACGCTCTGATACCAACTTTGTCACGGCCCGAAAGTACGGAACATGACCGGCACTTAAACTATGAACGTCTCGAGACGTACGTAATCTAAGTAAACCGAAAACCCAGAAATCCAAACCAAGAAAAGTAGTAGAGTGCAGGAAAAACCAACTTAAAGCAAGTAATTTCAATAGCATAAACCGAATTATGCGGTTTTTAAAACATCAAAAATTTACTGAAAATTTCGGCATAGTCTCCTTTGTAAATACTGGCCCCCAAACGGGATACAACATGAATAGTATACGAAATCAAGAAAAAAGGCATCCCCAAACGGGAGCTAGCTCTTCGTCAATCGACGGTCACAACCACACAAGCAATATAATATACAACGCCAACGGCGAGGATCAAAATTCAAAAGGAAACTCAAACCACAAGAAAACCACAGAAATATAACGCGCGGCTCTAAGGTCGAAGGAATAACATCACTGGTCTCTATCTCAAAATAAATACATGTCTGGTTGATGGAACTTCTAGATACAACAGAGTAATAATATACAAGTTATATAATAGGGGGTACGATACAAGTAAACCCACCTACTAGCAAATCACCCGAAGGAAACTATGCCCGCAAGCCGTAATGAAACCTGTACGGCAAACCTGCAAGAAACTGGGGCACAACGGGGGTGAGTTGCCAACTCGTGAATAGAAAAACATCTACGAAAAGAAATCGCATAAATAACGCAACCTAGGTCAATGATCATAATATATCCTCAAAAACGTATATAACATGCAGCCTAACAATGGCTAGGGTAAATATCTAACCCG
Organism: Agapanthus africanus; assembly: GCA_030015575.1. Taxonomy (NCBI): domain Eukaryota; kingdom Viridiplantae; phylum Streptophyta; class Magnoliopsida; order Asparagales; family Amaryllidaceae; genus Agapanthus; species Agapanthus africanus. The sequence continues at coordinate 511,615,759 of JASDDO010000024.1, read as the reverse complement.
AGTGTAAACTCATATGCCCGTGTCAGTGCCTCAGGTAGCAATATATCATATGGATGATGTATGAATGCATGAAACAGAATGCATGTACTGAATAAAACTGGTTTCATAAATCAGTGAGATTTCTGTATTTTAAAAGAAATGAGGTACCATATATGAAATCAGCATAAAACAGTGCCCAGCATCGACACAAAACAAGTGTCCAAATACCTCGATATCTCTGTGTCACAATCTATGTACCTCAAGTCTCAATCTCAATGTCTCAATCACAATATCTAGGGCGCCGTCAGTCCAGACCGGCCCCTACCATCCATCTCAAGACCACGACGGTATCCTCCGGATATCCGACGTGTCGGGTAATATCACCGGTAGGTAGTGCTCCCCTGCCAGGCTCACATCGTCATCATCACGCACTTCTTGCCCCGGAGTATCTTACCGGGTCCACCATGTATCCGAAACGGTTCATCCGTCTCTTCGAATCGGGTCTCAAAATCCATCAGCAAACTCATGGTGGACGACTCATTCATCATGGGAAAACCGCACTTTTTATTTTAAAAGAGAGAAAAGGTTTATTTATGTTTTTGCGGTTTTCCTCCAAATCCAGAAAATCTCATGGAAATCCGAATCCAAAACCTCAATAATACGTAAAATAGTGAATATATGCATGAGAAACCATGAATGCGGCATAACAATGAATAACAGTATGCATGAAGTAGCAGGTAATAACTACAATGTCTAAACTAACATATGAGGCAAGTACACTAATATCATGTCAAATTACTAACTAACAAGCTAAGTCAAGCAATAATATTTTCTAAGGTGTACGTGACATGGCAATTACCGATGAAGATGTGTGTGAGCCGGCAACTAAGTGTACGTGGCACATACGCATCATCGGTAATGGTGCTGGTGTCCTAACAGCATAATATCAACAATGCAATATGAAATAACAATGTAAGTATGCGATGCGGAGCGAGTAACCAAAATGAGCGGGAGCTAAATATTAAACACTGGTGCCATTTGAAATAACACGAATCGTGGGGTTTTGAAAATAGGGCTACGGCGGTTTTAAGAAAGGATACGTCTTTTGAAATATCCGTAGATCCCTTGACCTGTCTTTTAAAATACCCACGATCCGCTAGTTTTGAAATAGGTAGGAGTCTAATCTAATCTAATAACTAAATTAAACTAAAGGGCTAAGCTAACAAGCTGGACTACAGGTAAGGAAACCGCCTAACATCTGAGTCGATATATATACATACCTGTATATATATTAGTCGGTGATCCCGCCTCAATAATATCATATCCGATACCATATTTATAATCAGACATCCCAAGTCAAGAGTGCGGATCAATCATCAAAATATAGCTCGTACGTAAATCCGTCGTACGGCATCCCCAAATCTGGGTACGGGTCAATATCATATTCATCACACTATTCATTCGGTATCCTCTTTATCAAAGATCATAGTCTAGGGTACTGACCTATGTCTAGTACAATACTAATATCATCAATATGGTCATGATCTGGCTACTGATCGACAGTCTCGTACAAACTGATATCATCAGCACATCATCATCAAGGGGTATACATCGCCCAATACGGCCTAATATCAATATCCTAGCATATCATGTCTCATATCACGATCATATGTCGACCATTTTATTTATAACACTATTCACCTGTATCGCCGCCCTAAGATCCGCTATGACACCAGGACGTACCTCAAGTACGAATCGTGCCATATCACCGATATCACAACCTCAACACAAATCTCATCGACTCATCTCAATCCCAAGTATCATCCTCAGATCCGTATGTGAACACATAGTCCCATACCCATGTGAACACATAACTATAAAGAATCCCATGAGCACATATAAATAGGAATGTATGCAAGTATGTATGTGTGTATGTGTAGTGCAACACTACACTAGGGTTCGCAACAATAAAGTTATCCAACACACCAATATCCATCCTAACATTGTTATTAATCCCAAAACATACAATAATTGTTGGTGTGTATACGCATCCGTATACACCACCACGGACTGCGGGGGTGCTATACGCCATCCACCCGACTTCTCCCCGTAGATATAAATCTACTCACCTGGTCCTCGCTTGCCGGTGCCGACGCCGCCACGCGCTTGCTTGTCGCCTCGAAGTCCACATGGGGTACCTACATATCATAACGCACCGTATCGCATTAAAACTAAATTCGAAATCGAAACGGCATACGAAAATCAAATCGGCACGCGTATCACGCATAGGTCCAAACCTATCGCCTACGCATGCAAGAATAGTCAAACCAACCCTCGATGTCGATGTACAAACGTCAAACCATCGAGAAAAATCCAATCACACTCATTTGCATATTCACGAACACTAATTTTAATATAAACTAGGTTAAAACTCACAAAAACCCCAATTTCATTTAAAAAGTCATTTTTCCGAAAATCTAGCAAGCACAATTCGCCGTTATTGTACAAAACATGACGTTTAAATGAATGTAGCGGCCAATATACTTATTAAATATCTTAAATAAGTCATAGAAACAATTTCCGGAATTTAATCTCATTAAATTCCAAAAACCCTAATATTCTAGTTTACAAAATACCCTTTTTAACAATTTCATAGCCAAAAATGCACAAACTACAATTTAGGTTGGATTTCCATGCTCTAAAGCATTAAACTACACTCAATAAAGTTAATAATACGATAAAAACCCTAACCATATTTTTAATCTCCTAAATTTGCATAATTTCCAAATCCTAGTTTGCAAAAATATCAATTTTAACACTTTTTAATGTAAAATTCACAATTTTACAATTAAACTTTGTTTTGCATATTTTAAATGGTTAAACCACTCATGGAAACCTTAATGATGTGCTAAAATTCCTAACTAGATTTTAATCCCACATTTTTAATTAATTTCCAAAACCTAGTTAGCAATTTAGCATAATTATCACCATTTTTAAACTAACAAATTAGCAACTAGTAACCAAATTAGATTTTGCATTCAATTACATGTTAATCCCCTCATTACAATCATAAGCTAATGATAAAGAACCTAATTTAATTCAAACCCTAGCTTCAATTCAAAATCCCCACTTGAATTTCCAAACATTCAATTAAACCCACAATTTAACACCTAATTAGACTACATTGAAGTAATTAATCGAAAATTACATTATGGTTTAGGATTTATACCTCAACATGATTGAGATCTAGCATGCTAACATAGCCTCCAAATTGAGTTCTAAATCCCTAGATCCATGCAATGGTAGCCAAGGAAAAATGGGTAGGAGGTGGATTTTGATTTGGATTTTTGCTTGATTTTTGACAATTTTTTTCTTGAGGATTTTTTTGGAGAAGAGAAGAAATGAGGGAAAGAGAGGGGAGGGGCTGAACAAATCAGCAATGGTCGGCTAGAGAGGAGGGGGAGAGGTGAGAGAGTGTGGGTGTTGGTTTGAAAGTCAAAACTAAAGTCAAAAGTCCATTCTTATGCATGTATATTATTCTTTCTTTTCTTTTCTTTTGTTTTCTTCTCTTTTCTTTTTGAAGTGGGGAAAAGAGTGGGAGTGGGGCAGCAAGGGTTCAGCCATCATGATGGGGAAATGGGGGTTTGGGTGTGTTTACGGGTGTGGGGTGATGAAAAATGATAAATACAATACCCCAAACATCCATTTACGCTAAAAAAAAGCCTTTTTTCTTCAATAAATTCTAAACCGTTTTGGCAAATAATTTCGTTCCAAAAACCATATGATAAAATTTTATTTAATGTTTTATGATGCACAAAATTTGTTTCAACTCATTCCAATTTGTAATTTTCCCTAATTAAATGTATTAGTGACGGCTTAAAATAATAATAAAATAATATTTTTTCAGAAAATTTAAAATTTCACCAGCGGCTCAATAAACACCAAATAATAGCAATTACATAGCTAGAATATGTATATTTAATTTTTATAATAAGATATTTGTATTTTGACTTTTTACAGAAAACCCTCTTATTTTACCGATTTTTTTCGAAATTTCACCGAAACGATTTTCAAAACGTTACAAGGATAGACCCAAGGAGGAGAGCACAAGTAACCGGGTTCTAGAGTCCAGTGGGAGACCAACTTGAGGAGTCGAGTCCGGGTCTTCTAACTCTAGAATTGGTAGGGTTGCTTGCCGCTCTCGTAAGGGTCTAGGGGTGTGGGTTTGGCTATTCATCGTGACCGTGGAATCCGTGTTTTATAGAGGCTCAAAATAAAACACGGACGTCCTAGTATATCCAATATTTCATATGATATTTTCTGCTGCGTTATCTGTGATGTGATCATTTGATATGTTGTGATAGATACTGTATATAGTATATATGATATATTATATAGACGTTACTTATATTTTACACCCGTGCTAGCCCTGCCCCCCCTCTGCCGTTAGTTACCTAACCTAACGGTGCACGAGGGGACATCGTGGCGAATACAGATGGCATAAGTATACGTCGTATTTATCTGTGATGTTTAGGTGACTTAAATGATGGGACTTCATTAATATGATTAATGAAATAAAAGAAATCTAAAGATGTTGTAGAAACTTGTTTAAAAACTGGTAGCTCTAGTTCTTGCTTTGCATAGCGGTGTTCCTTGTAGAACATCCAGCACCTTATTCGATAAGGAAAGAGCCAAGATCCCTTCACCGAGAGTGAACTCTTTAGTGAAACTAGCAGATGCTGCATTCTCGGTTTGTCTTTTGATTGCTTCTATAGTTTTTGCTTTGCACAGTGATATTTGTGAAATATCCTGCACCTTATTCGATGAGGAAAGGGCCGACGATCCCTTCACCGGGAGTGACCCCTTTAGCAAAACTAGAAAAGCCTAAAAAACATTCCATTTAAAAATCACTCGATTCTACAACGATATCAAGTTCATTACGCAAAGGGTTTTCTTAAAAACCTGTCGTAGCCCTCCGTTATTTCAGATAAGGACTGTTTAGTATTCGTGCTGCGTTTGTTGGCCTTTGTCAAGGCGTAGTGTGCGGTAGCTGAATAGTACTTATCTGCTTATGCATATGATGCAGATTGGATTAGGATAGTCGTGCGACCTTGTTGGCCTTTGTCAAGGGCCGTGCGGGTGGGTTTATTTCAATCAAGAAATGACGGGTTGAACTTGACTAGCAGCCTATGATTTGTTGGCCTTTGTCAAGGTCATAGGAGGCTTGGGGCAAAATATTATCGGGAATTTCAAGTGTTGAAATTTGCAATGAGATTGCATACCTTCTATGAGATAGTTGGATCCTGATACCCGCTGCGAGTAAGAGTTACTCCTGGGAGAGTTTTACACATTACAATTAGCCGATCAAGAAGGTGTCTAAAAAGGTATTAACGAGGTTACACCTCTGGGAAAACGAGCTTTACTTTAATTAGGTTCATGTGAAAGCACGGGGGACCTCCCTCAAAGTACCGACACTGGCCTGACTGAAAGAATGGCGAACTTGTAGCGTGTAATTAATCCCGGCTAGTCTTTCCTTTTATGGTTTGAAGGAAGATTTGATTAAAACAGTGGGAGACATCCTAATTAGATAAAATAATAACCAATCTAATCTTGCAAGAGCATACGCTGAGTGTTTTCTTCTCTCTCTCTCCAGGTAGCGACCATATCACGCCTTAATCAAGATAATAATACGGATATTTTGACCGAACCCGCTTGTTATACTAAGCTGGGAAACGTTGGTCCCGCTCCAACTTATAGTTCTTATAAGACAGAGCAGGAAATTGGGGAATACCAGATTTCCCGTACCGCCAAAACAAAGAAAGTGCATACTGATGCATCTTTTTCGGGTGTGTTCATTACAGAGAACTGTTTCTCAGTATCCTTTACGTCCTGGGTATGAGATGCCGGATCAGGATCCCGCATATGTAATCTGTTACATGGGCTACAAATAGGTAAAGAACTGATGACGGGTGATAAGTTTCATGAGACAGAAAACGGCGCAAGTGTTGCAGCCAAGTCTGTTGGTCACTGTCACCCTGTATTACCATAATATATTGATTCTGAACGAATGTTATTAGATACCGAACCTGATGTACAACATCATATCAGTCTCTTTATTAGTAAAGAAAGGATATAATTTTGTATTGTTTGATAATGTTTTGAACATTTCCTATATCAAGAGTTGATCGGTTCAGGCATGTTATCTAAAAGCATTGACGTTCTAAATCAAACTACAGTTCTTAATATACAGAACACACACAAGAGGAAGAGTTCAGAAATGAACGAATCCTTCTTGAGGCATTGTAGACTAGGTCATATCAATGTGACCCGACTAGCTGAAGTTACATATAGATGCATATTTAAATTAGTTTGAATTTACATCTTATGAAACTTGCCGGTCATGTCACAGAGATAAAATGACCATAGCTCTGTTTATAGGAAACAGAGAAAGAGTTAGTGAACTCTTGGGATTGATACATGTTGATGTATGAAGGTCCCCTATCTACACATGCTAAGACCAGTTCTTTGTACTTCATTACATTCTCTGATGATCTCTCAAGATTCAGACATATATTCCTGTTGAAACACAAGTCCGAACCTTTTGAGATATTCACAGAATATAAGTTAGAAGTAGAGAACCAAAATACGGGTATAAGTATTATATCCTTTGATGAGATCAAGGAGGAGAATACTTGAGCACGGAATTCCTGGACTATTCTAAAGGAGAATGAGATTCTCTCTCAGCATTACTCCTCCGTATACACCACAGCACGTCGGTGTATCGGGGCGGAGCAATAGCACCGTATGTGATATGGTGTGCTCTATTATGAGTACTACTGAGTTTCCTATTTCCTTTTGGGAGTTATGCACTTGAGAAGCTGCATACCTATTGAATAGGGCTCAAATCAAATCAGTTGCCTACCACTTCATATGTGATATGGAATGGGAAGAGCCCATATCTTAAGTATGTTAAGATTTGGGGTTGTCCGGCCTAGTCTGAAAAGAAAAATCCGGACAAGCTCGAGGTAAAGTCAGTTCTGTGGAAGTTTGTTAGATATCCCAAGCATTCGCAAGGGAATATCTTCTACCAAACCGAGAAACAAAAGTGTTTTATTTCTCAACATGCCACCTTTGTGAAAGGGAATTTCTTGTGGAAAAATTAGTGGTCATGAGGTAGAACTGGAAGGAGTTCCAGCTATACAAACTACAGTAGATGATTTGGTAGGACCAAAGGATTTAATAGTAACCAACGAACCTCAGCCTCTCCGCCGATCTAGTAGGGTTCCTCACCCACCTGAGAGATACTTCGGTTTCTCTATGAGAGTGGGAGCGAGGATTGCATCATGAGATGATGACCCAACTAGTTTCGAGCTGGCCATCAGGAGTGGGACTCTGTAAGAATGGCTGGATGCTTATTGATCTGAGATGGAATCCTTATACACCAACAAAGTATGGACTTTGGTTGCTTCATCTGAAGGGTTAAATCCCCATCAGGAGCAAGTATATCCTGAGAAGATTACTTGGTGTACATGGAAAAATTGAGACTTTCAAAGCTATGCTTAAGTCCATCGAGATCTTACATGCCACGGCTACATACCATGACTACGATATCTGGCGGTTGGGTTTCATGACTACTTTTCTAAATGATGATTTGGAAGAGAGCGTCTATAAGTACACAGCCAGAGGACTTCGAAAACAGTGGGAGTGGCGGAAACGTGTGCAAGATGCTTCATATGATATAGCAGGCATCGCGGAGTTGGAACGTCTGTTTTGATGTGGTAGTCAAAGAGTTTGACTTCATCAAAATGGTAGATGAACCTTGTATATACAAAAAGGTAGTAGGGAGTATGGTGGTGATCCTCGTAGAGTCCGTGGATAACATACTCTTGATAGGAAAGGAGTTTCCTATGCTACGCTCGGTCAATCTCCGCTTATCACAAAGATTATCCATATAGGATCAAAGTGATACATACTAATCTTGGGTTTTGGATCTATGAGATAGATCTAATTGGATGTTAGGATACTCACTAGCTGTAGTGAGATGGTATCAATCGATCCTGGGGAGAATCACTGGAAAGGTTCCAGGGTGATAAGGATGACTGAAAATCAGTCACAGGCATTGTCTTTACCCTCAGTGGAGGGACGGTATGTTGGAAGAGTTCCAAGCTAGATACCGTGACATACTAGACGATTAAAAGCAAGATACATCATTACCAAAGATGCTACCAAAGAGGCAGTCGGGATATATAAGTTCATGAGATGAACTTATATATCCTACCATTGTGCGACAATGGAGTTGTGGCTTTTGCCAAGGAACCCCGTCCCATCAGAAATCCAGATATAATTCTTAGGAAGTATCACCTGATCATGGAGATGGTTGATCTCCAGGGAGATCGAGGTTAGGAGAGTAGACACAGAGGACAACAGCGCGGATCCACTCACAAAAGCCTTTTTCCCAGTAGAGACTTTTATGGGATAGTTGAGTATGAGATACTTCAACCGTAGCTAATTGTTGGGTATGCGGTACCACAACAGATGGCCCTAGTGCAAATGGGAGATTGTTAGTTATATGTATTCCCTAGAGGCCATTACTGTACATACGATGTATATTGTAGTGGATGCTTGGACATATATAGGGAGGACTTTCTTGCTCGACATGATAGTATGCTATCTGGTTGTACTTTATCTTAACATGTACTCTGATTGTCTCTATGTTACATGTTGATAAAGCCCTTAGGATATGTACTCGACTACTGGGACTATGATGAGATCATACTAGTGGGGCCACGGTAGTCGATGAGTACATCCTATAACTGTTCCTAGTCGAGGGTGTATCGAGACAGGGCATCGATACACCAGAGTAGACTAGCGTATACGCATCTTGACCCATATGATGGGCGATGGATGATCCCATATCCATTGGTGTTTGACATCAAGGATGGTATACGGGTGCTCAGTGGAGACTGGGTACACTGGACGGACTCGCCGAGAACTCCCAGATGGTATTATACTTCACGTTAGATGGCAGTTCTCTGGTGACACTGGTACAGAGTAGTCTGTTGACCCGAGATCGTCATAGAGTCTTGTGTGATTCCCACTGTGCTTTGATTTCCATCATACCACGTCCAAGAGGGCGTGCCAAAGGGTGGCTTTTGGGTACAGTCCCGAATCACATGGAGGCAATGAGCGATAGGAGGGGATTCGTCTCTCCCGGTATAGGGAGTTGATGTTGCGCAGTGTTCGATTGGCTATAACTGGAAATCCCTGGCCAGGGTTGCTGAGATTTACTGGTAAGTGTTATCAGTAGTTTCTCGAACTGTTATAGACCTCATATCGACATGACTTATCAAGCTACTAGGGTCTGACGTTTACCACCCCTAGGCGAGATATGCGACATATCAGACGACGAGACCGGACTGTACGGGAGTGTTACTGATTGGATTCACAGGAGAATGTACAGGCTTGCTTTTTGATCTTCTGATCGCTCAATACCCGGGTGACCGTTACGTTTAGCAGACCGCTTACGGCTTGTGGGTGTTTGATATGATCATCACCTACTGCCGGCGTATTGACGAGTCTTTAGAGTCCTACACAGAGCTTTCCTAGCTCAAGCGAAACGAAATAGGAGCGCATATGAGATATGTGCGGGACCGAGAATAATACCAGTATGTGATACTGTATTCTATTCTCGCGATTTGTATCATCGCTCGGTTATATGAGATATAGCCGGGTTACCGAATCAAGTGTTGATTCGATACATTGATACACTTGATATTAGTCGGTTATATGCGATATGACCGGATCATTAAATCAAGTGTTGATTTAATGATTTAATGTATAATTATATATTTGATATATTACTTTACATTAACTAGTATTGGTTCACTTAAGATTGATTTTCTCACTTGATGTGCACAAGTTGTATATGTGATATAGTTTTGTGCACTAGATTGTATCATGTTTGATGATACATGCAAACTTGGGTGTGTGTATGACTTACACCATGTTTAGGTTAAAGGTTAAGGTTTTTATTTGTTTTGGAAAAACAAAATGGTGATTTTCTTTGTCTTTGCTTGAAGCTTCATGAAGCTTTCAAGCATCTTTGACAAAGTCTAACCATTTTGTTTTGCATAAGATTTTCATTAACCTAACCATTAACTTAAACTCTAGTTTAGTCTCTACAAAAGTTAACTCACCTATGGTTGCAATATGATAGACTTCACTTGATTATTCTTTTGTGATATTCATTTATTCATTCATATTCTTTTCTTTCTTCTTCTTCTTCTTCAAGAAGAAGAAAGCTTGCTAGAATTTTTCAAGTGGAGATTAAGAGTGAGAAATCCAAATCTAAAGTGAACCCATTTCCTATTTCATCATCCTCTACTACTTGCCATTTAGTTTAGGGTGTTCTCTTCACAAAGTTCTTGACCTAGTGAAGATGGAGCTTGGGTTTGAGTCTCCTCGACGTAGATCATCTTCGGCCTCGAAGTCAATGATCTAGCCCGCTCATTTCTCCGAAGAAACCATCGCTAGTGTCCGGGATTCCGATGATCGCAGCGAAGGGACGTCCACACGGAGCTTTAGAAGTGAAGGACCGGATCTACAAAGGTTGTAATCCCTTTCACTTGTAGTTAAAATGTTTAACTTGCTAGTTTTCACATAATCTCTAGTATACGATCTTGGTTAGGGTTGTTCGGCACGGCTAATTTTTGAATCGGGCACGGTTGATGCATTGTTGAACCTTGTTAGAGTGCCTTGGAACCCTACAGCGCATTGTCAGAACACAATCTGTTCTGATGTCAGAATTCAATGCTTAGCATTATTAAAAGGGCCGAGCCCAAATAAAGGCCTAATGGCCAGAACAAAATATAAATGTTAAAACATTTTAATTGGACTTAGCCCAATTCTGGCCATAAGTCCTCAACTTATCTTGAACTGAGCACATCTGCTCTTTCAACCAACTCACCTTGGTTCGAGGGTACATCTCTTCACTCCTCTGATATTTGTCGTTGTAATCCCTCAACGTCGTTAGAGAGGTAACGGGTCCCAACAACCACACATTACTACGGACTGTGGGGTCCTTAAACCCATGGACTATGATGTCCTTAGCCTCGACCGGGATGTCTTAAAACTAACATCGGACTATGGGGTCCTTAAACCCACGGACTATGATGTCCTTAACCTCGACCGTGATGTCTTAAAACTAACAACGGACTGTGGAGTCCTTAAATCCACGGACTATGATGTCCTTAACCTCGACCGCAATGTCTTTAAATTAACAGTTGACCGAGATGTCCTTAAACTAACAAAGGACTGTAATGTCCTTAAACTAATTATCGACCGCAATGTCACTAAACTAAACAACAGAGCCTAATTGCTCTCTTGTCGGATCTAAATGATCCCGTTAAGTTGATCTTAGTCTAAAATTAGACTAACGTATCCTTAACAAAAGTTTAAGTTGATCTTAGTCTCAAATGAGGCTAACGTATCCTTAAACCCAAACCTCTAATCCCAAATCTAAGAAGATACGGATTTGGACTAATCCACGCCCTACGGGAGAAAACATAAATTAGTCTCCGTATACAATCCACGGGCAACCAAACAAAAAACAAACACCCACGACACGAAGTGACCATATGGAGAAAGAGAAAGTTGTTACCGCGATGCGGTAACGTAATTAACTGCAGGGGCTTGCGCCTGCAGGGAAAAGCGTCCCCACAATCAAAAACCCCTCAAACGAGGGGGAATCTGATGAAGTCTGCTACATCGGCCGCATCCGTTTAAACCTTCAATATATGGTGCCATAAATCAACTTAACATCTTTGAAGAGGTGGACGGATAGCCCCAATTAGCATATGCCCCGAAATTCAGGCACGACGGACCTGCGCGGTCGCGTCTCCGTGTTTCGGAGGGGAACAGATTCTGGCACGCTCGGTGGGACCTTTTCCTCTTTCCACTCCACACTTCATGTGTCGTGTTCGCGAACGAATCGCGGTTTGCTAATGGTTGCCCTTGGGTTCGAGGTACTAAGATTTGGCGTTTTGCTTGGTGCAGAAAGTGAAGGATCAATGGCGTTCATTTGTGCAAAATGTTCCAGCTGCAACTGCAACGTACGCTCTGCCTCGTCTCGAGGCATAGCTTACGGGCCTCAAGCGGCGTCCCTGTTCACGATGCCGGTGGAACAGGTCACCCAGGCTACTACTGGATTGTTTTCGCGACCATGCTCCCGCCAACGAGCTTCACCACTCCTATGCCAGCACCGGAAGCTCCCAAGAAGTTGGTCTTCGATCGGCTTGCTACTACCACGGCCCCTCTCAACGGGTCGTCCAGCTCCAACTCCTCGGTCTTCGCCAGACTGAGCCTGAACTCCGATGGGCCTGCCAAGAAGCCTATGACACCTGAAGTGGCCATCCCAAAGATGATAGCCATCTCTGCTCCTGAAGTCGTCAAGGCGGCTTCTACTACCAAAGAATCGGTCTTTACAAGACTGACTATTCCGGCTCCCGTTCCTGCTCGAAGGTCTGTCTTTGACAGATTGGATACCGCTACTCAAAAGACGTCAGTCTTCAAGAAGCTGGCACCAGCGGCACCTCATCTGGACAGGGGGCAAGACAAAGCCATCCCCTTCGCCGAACCAGCCACAACAGCTCGACACGCTCGACGTTGCCACTAGTGCCGAGTAAGGAAGGCCCGGGGCAACTCCCCCTCTGGGCTAACTCCACCGGCTCCAACGGTGGAAATTAATGCTGCTGTTCCAACCGGGAACAGCTTCGAACTGCTGAACAAGGTGCACAGGAACTTTCCTACCGCCATACTGAAAAGATCTCCGCCTCCGGTGGAGAATGTTACAGAAATAAAGCTGGACCAGCCTCCTCAACGGCTGTCCTCTAAAGTTTACAAAGTCTGGCGACGTGTCCAGGAGTCGGTGATCGATCAGGACTATCCCCGTCGACAGAAGAAGGTGAAGGTTCAACAGGAAGAGAACCGTCCTATCAAGCCATAAAGGACGGCAACCACCTGGGTGCCCACCGCAACGGCCCTCTCAACGTCGCCTGCTCAAAAGAAAAGGAGGCCGGAGAAAGCCCATGTGACTATGGCAGATCACAAAGACGCTGAGCCCAAACGCCCCAAGTCTGGGGGCATAATGGTGCATACTGTTTACATGGCATCCGGAAAAGAGGAAAGCCGTGATTCGAGGGGTCACTGACCGCTTACCCGATCAATAACAAAGGCTCAAGAACAGCAGCAGCAGAAGCTTCAGGAGATGCTGACTGCGATGGCTGCACTTACCGAGCCAAAAGAAAACCCGGAGGCTTCGTCAGAGCAGCGTCATGAGCAATAAACCGATGCTGACTTCGTACGCAGAGTCCTCAAAAAGAAGGACAGAGAAGCAGCAGAACAAGATGCCAACATAAAACAAATGGCGCTTCTCTTCCAAGATATGATAGGGATGATGCTACAGCCGGACCCTCCAGCTGATGACCCTCCGATCATTGTTGAAGACGATAGAGGGGAGACATCGAATCCTCCTCCGGCTCTTTCAGCAGCCAAGGAGGAAACCATTTCCAAGGCCGCACTGGATGACTATATAGCTCAGCAAATACGAGCTCACCAGGCGAATGAAGCAGCCAGTCAAGTCGTTAAAACTGGGCCACCGTATCCGAGCTGGTATGACCAAATAAAATACCCGCCGGGATACACAATCCCCGAATTCCATGTGTACAAGGGGGCAGGCAATCCCCATCAACATGTCGCTCAGTTCAGGGCTCTTTGTGGTAATACTGGTGGTGATGATAAGCTTTTGCTCCGTCAATTCGTCGGCATCTTGTCGGAAACAGCATTTGAGTGGTACTCTGAACTCCCAAATGACTCCGTCAAAACTTTCGCAGAAATGGAGTTGTTGTTCACCCAGCGATTCGCGAGCGCAAGTGAACGCACCCCGATAACAGCATTGATCAATGTAAGGGTAAAGCCGGGCGAAACTTAGGTTCAATACGCAATCCGGTGGCGAAATTTATGGTTAAAATGTGAGCAGTGCATCGAGGAAGCGCCAGCGGTGGGCATGTTCGTGGGCACTCTGGACCCTCAGGCAACGATTTCTCAGTTCATGATGTTCTTCAAGCCGACCACCTTCCAGGCTTTGATCGACAAGCTGGCCCAAATGGACCAGATGGGCCATAGACCATCCTCCTCAAAGATGGATCCTCGAAATGAGAAGGGGAAAGGGAAAGCAACCTTCGTCGCCAACGCTCAACAACAACCGGGTGGCCCGAAATAGGTTGTTCGCCAAAGCAACAAGCAGCAATCCCTCGAAGAGAAGTTGAGACGTCCTTACTCGTTTCCCCGGGATAAAATAAGGAAACCGTTTGAACTAGCAGTGCGCAATGGGCTCATTACTCTAATGGAGTCGAGACACCCACCGCGACCGAACGACATCAACGATCCTAATTACTGTCCCTACAACCGAGTATTGGGCCATCCGATCGAAGACTGCTACGTCTTCAAAAACTGGGTTGAAGACCAATACCAACAGGGCACGTTCACGCTATCCGAAAACTGGAAGGTGAATCCGCCACAACAGCACACTCCTAAAAGAGTGGACACACCGGGGGCATCGTGCTCTTTTATAGAAGAAGCTCCATGGGAGGTTGCTCTTTTAGCCAAGAAGAAAAGAATGTTGAAGGATCTTCACACATGCCCGGCAATCAGGTGGAAAAGCCCGCTAGAGCCTGAGATCATTGAGGGAATGATAAAACCGCGCACAATGCCGAGAATTGGTAGCGATGGTCAAAACATTCAGGCCCAGCCGTCAAAGTCTTCGAAGAAAGAAAAGAAGACCAAAATGCCCGTGAAGCCTGACGACAAGCGCACGGATCTGCAAAAGCATATTGATGCGCTGAAAGAATACAACCAGAGGGTGCGAACCCCAGTCACGCTTCAAGAGTTCCTCAGTCACATCCTTAAGAATGAAGATAACGACAATGATGAGGGAGACGACTTGTCAGAAGAATCCGAAGATTATGTGGCAAGTTTCCACATGATCGCTCATCTGTCATTAACTAACAAAGCAGCTCACTCGGCGTTAGGAGATAACGTAAAGGAGCTGGGGGCAGGAGCAGTGCTAAAACTTTTGGATTATGTGACAAGGTCTATCAAGGAGAAACCTACTTGTTCATAAAGCATCCAGCGAAACTTCGCCTCAAAGCAACAACAGACCTAAACGTTCTTAAACTAACAGCGGACCGAAACGTCCTTAAAACTAACAACGGACCGAAACGTCCTTAAACTAACAATAGACCACTATGTCCTAAAACCAGCTATTGACCGAGACGTCGATAAACTACGGTGGATTGCGGCATCCCAAAGCTGATACAAAAAAAGAGAATAAAAAAAAGAGGAAAAATAAAAACGGTATGTCCGTAAGCAAAATGCGCACGGATGAAAACCCGAAAGGGCTCCGTGAGTAAAAACAGCAGGGTTACCAGTGAGTTTTGTGAAAAGCCGAAAGGGTGCAACCTCGTTTAAAAAATATAATATAAAAATATAAAAAACGGTATGTCCATAAGCAAAAGGGCACGGATGAAAACCCGAAAGGGCTCCGTAGTAAAAACAGCAGGGCTACCGGCGAGTTTTGTGAAAACCCGAAAGGGCGCAATCTCGTTAAAAGACACTTTCAAGGTCCTCTCGATTTTGTAAGAAGAAACCACCTGCGTGAGATACTTACGACTCACAAGGGAGCAATACACTTAGGGATCCCCACGATTCCTATGGAGAAATTACACTTGCGAGATCCTCACGACTCATAAGGAGAACCCTCTTATGGGACCCTCATGGCTCATAAGATTTAAAAGTCTTAAGTTACAGAGACCTGAACCTATTCTTAAGTGTCCCCCACAACCTCCGATACTGCCCTACAAGCGGTTCAATATTGACCCTTGTATACAATCCACGGGCACGAATAAACATTTCCCTAGCAGAGTCTCACCAGCGACTAGGGATATGCTCACACGGTGAACAAACACTTGTAGGTCCTCTCGACTTGCAAGGAGAAAACACTCTTGTAAGATCCTTACGACTTATAAGAGAACACACACTTAGGAATCCTCACGATTCCTAAGGACAAAACGCACCTACGAATCCTCACGACTCGTAGGGAGAAACACCTTTATGAGACCTTACGGCTCATGAAGTCAAAAGTCTTAGTCGACGGGATCCTAACCCTGTTTGCTAAGCCACCTTTGTTCGACATCGAAAGAGGCAAATGATGATTCTCTCCTGGCAATATCCCAGTTGTAGCGATGTTGATGCCTAAATCGGTATCAAATTCCAAGTCCTTTCATGGCAAATGATGATTCGCTCCTGGCAATATTCCAGTCGCAGCGATGCTGATGCTAAGATCGGCACCAGATTCCAAGTTCCACACTCGCAATAAAAATCAGCGAGCCAAAAATGCATATGAAATAGCCGAAATGATGGGGCAACTTGCAACGAAATCAGCAAGTAAAAATGTATGCATACAAAAACAGCCGAAATGATTGGGCAACTCGCAATAAAAAGCTGCGAGTAAAAAGAAAAACAGCCGAAATGATTGGGCACCGCGAAAAATAGCCGAAATGATTGGGGCAATCGCGATTTTTGTGATATAAAAAGCTGAAATGATAGAGCATCGTGGAAAGAATTTAAAAAAAATGAAAGAATAAAACTTTTTGCCCTACAAGTGAGGTCACATTGACCCAGTGTACAATCCATGGGCACGAACAAGAAGGGAACCATATCGTCCTACCAGGCTTCATCGAAGCGAAGCCAAATCTCGATGGTTCATAGAAAACCTAAAGACAATCTCGACATTCGTCGCAATATTGCAGACACAATGTCAACAAATGAAGCGAAGGAAGATCCCTAGCTTCAGAGTCTCGACGTCAACATCGACAACTTAGAGATCAACACCGGCGTTCTTCCTCCCTCCAATCAGATGCAGCCGCAACATCAACAAATGGAGCCACGGCAAAGTCCCCTAGTTCCAAAGCTTGACGGTTCACAGACAGCCTAGAGACTACTCCTGAATCATGGCAAAGTCCCCCAGTTCCAAATCTCGACGGTTCACAAAAAGCCAAGAGATCACCAACGGCGTTTCTCCTTACTCCAGCAGGATGCAGATGCGACGTCAACAAACGACCCCAGGGTCAAAACAACGGAACCATGGCAAAGTTCCCTAGTTCCAAATCTCGACGGTTTACAGGAAGCCCATAGATCATCAACAATGTTCTTCCTCATTCCAGCAGGATTCAGACGCGAAAATCAATCTCGGAGCTACGGCAGAGTCCCTAGTCCCAAATCTCAATGGCCACATCTACAGCCTGGAGACCAACAACGGTGTGCCTCTTCATTCCAGCAGGACACAGATGTTACACCATCAATCGGAACCATGGCAAAGTCCTAGTTCCAAGACTCTACGGTCCACAGACACCCTAGAGTCAACCAATGACTTCCCCGCCGGATCAATGCTCCGTCTCGGAAACAAGTCAACCGACATCTATGGAAATCAGTGTCCTTGGCAACCTCCTCGATTCAAGGAAATCTGCGTCCTTGACGAGAGCACCTTGATTCGCGTCGACCAGCAAAGAAATCAGCGTCTTTGCAGGAATGCCTCGATTCTTTTCGACTCCAGGGAAATCAGTGTCCTTGGAAACCTCCTCGATTCAGGGAAATCAGTGTCCTTGACGAGAGCACCTTGATTCGTGTCGACCCGCAGAGAAATCGGCGTCTTTGCAGGAATGCCTCGATTCGTTTCGACTCCAGGGAAACCAGTGTCCTTGGCAACCTCCTCGATTCTGTGAAATCAGCGTTCTTGACGAGAGCCCCTTGATTCGCGTCGACCCGCGGAGAAATTAACGTCTTTGCAGGAATACCTCGATTCGTCTCAACTCCGAGGAAATCAGTGTCCTTGGCAAAAACCTCGATTCAGGGAAATCAGCTTCCTTGACAAGAGCATCTCGATTCGCGTCGACCCGCAGAGAAATCAGCGTCTTTCCAGGAATACCTCGATTCGTCTCAACCCCAGGGAAATCAGTGTCCTTGGCAACCTCCTCGATTCAGGGAAATCAGCGTCCTTGACGAGAGCACCTTGATTCGTGTCGACCCGCAGAGAAATCAGCGTCTTTGCAGGAATACCTCGATTCGTCTCAACCCCAGGGAAATCAGTGTTCTTAGCAACCTCCTCGATTCAGGGAAATCAGCGTCCTTGACGAGAGCACCTCGATTCGCGTCGACCCGTAGAGAAATAAGCGTCTTTGCAGGAATACCTCGATTCGTCTCAACCTCAGGAAAATCAGTGTCCTTGGCAACCTCCTCGATTCAGAGAAATCAGCGTCCTTGACGAGAGCACCTTGATGCGCGTCGACCCGCAGAGAAATCAGCGTCTTTGCAGGAATACCTCGATTCGTCTCAACCCCAGGGAAATCAGTGTCCTTGGCAACCTTCTCGATTCAGTGAAATCAGCGTTCTTGACGAGAGCACCTCGATTTGCGTCGACCAGCAGAGAAATCAGCGTCTTTGCAGGAATACCTCGATTCGTTTCAACTCTGAGGAAATCAGTGTCCTTGGCAAAAACCTCGATTCAGGGAAATCAGCATCCCTGACAAGAGCATCTCGATTCGCGTCGACCCGCAGAGAAATCAGAGTCTTTGCAGGAATACCTCGATTCGTCTCAACCCCAGGGAAATCAGTGTCCTTGGCAAAAACCTCAATTCAAAGAAATCAGTGTCTTTACGGGAATACCTCGATCCGTTTCAACTCCAAAGAAATCAGTGTCCTTGGCAACCTCCTCGATTCAGGGAAACCAGCATCCTTGATGAGAACATCTCGATTCGTTTCGACCCGTAGAGAAATCAGTCTCTCTGCAGGAATATACGACGTCAACAATGCGGAGCTGCGGCAAAGTTCCCAGTTCCATGACTCAGCGGCGCACAGACAAACCAAAGTCAACCCCCGACCTCCCTGTTGAGGCAATGCTTTTACTCGGGAGTAGGTCAATTCATCAATTACTTATGAGTCCTTTCGACTTGTAAGGAAGAAAATTCTCTTGTGAGATCCTTACGACTCTCAAGAGAAAACACACTTAGGAATCCTCACGATTCTTAAGGAGAAGTTACACCTACGGGATCCTCTCGACCGGTAGGGAGAAAATTCTTTATGAGACCCTCACAGCTCATAAAGTTGAAAAGTCTTAGATGACAGATCCTAACCCTGTTTTCTAAGCCATCACCACCTTACAAAGAACACAAGATTGACAGCTATATACTATCTACAGACCGCACTTGCTAAAATCACATGGCAACAACATTGCAAGGAGAAGAAAGCAATAGTATAACAAAAAAAATGTGTTTTTATTCATGAACTCAATTAAATACAAGATACATCATATAAAAGAATAAAAAATGGATACATATTATTCAAAAATTACAAGTGTATAATTGATACGAAGGCAGCTACTGAGAAGGAAGCATTTTCAACAAGTCCATAAGCTACTCTCGTACTTCTTTCAGTGCCTTCTCATGATTAGCCGCCGCGGCCAGCTCCGCTTCGATTCGAGTCCTTTGTTGCAAGCATGATGAAATCTTCTCATCGATCTCCCGTTGGGCAGCTTCGCGACTTTGCGTAACCCACTCGATAGAGTCGAGCTTCCGTCTCAATACAAGCCCGTCCGAGATACATTGCTGCAAGGTGTCTGATCAGTCGAAAATATTGTATATTTTAGCCGGCAATTTCCCCATCTTTTGTATACATTTAGAAGTGTTCGGTATTCATATTTCACATATTAGCAAATCAGTCGTAAAATATCAGATTGCATGTATTAGACTTTTAAACCGACACATTAAGGGAAATTAACCGCATTTCATGGCATCGCATCATTTCTGTATTTGCGCAACACTTGTCTTGAGTCTGTGCAGGAAATACGGAAGAAAAGCAAAAGAGCTGATCAAAATTACACCAACTAAATCATTTCAGATCTGATAGCAATTCAGAAGGAATTATACAATTATATATATCAAAAGAAGGCCCAACAATCATCCCAAGACTGTACCAGAAGAATAGAAGCCCAAAGCCCACATGTAGCCGCGGATCCGCGGCAAGAACCTACTTGGGCCGCGGATCCGCGGTTGTTCCAAAGCTTCAGCTCCCAAAATTCAGTGCAGAATCTCAAACTCTGGGCCCACATTGCTTTCTGTTATGTCAAGTTCCAGAATGCTCTCGAAGCTACTGCCAGATCAGCAAAGAAGATTAAGCAAGGCTAATCCTAATTAAGCCCCTAACTAACTTCTTCTAGAAGCTCCCTCCTAACTAATCACATCTAGAAGCTTCTCCCCTAACTAACTTTTGGAGGGAAATTTGAATTTCTTCAACAAACTTTAGGAGGGAAACTTAGAATTTGAAATCCTAGATCTAGGGTTTGGTTATCTATAAATAGGAGCCTAGATCTAAGGGTGGAGGTTGTTCTTTAGTTAGTTAGTTCCTAAAATTCCCTCTTTCATCATCTTCTTCCACAAGTCTAGTGACAAGGCTTGTGCGAAACCCTAACCCTAATTCCACTCCAAATCCAAGATCTTGAGTACCAATCAAGCGAGAAGCCTTCAACCTTTTAGGAGCCGAGCCGATCTTCAATCGGGCAAGTGATCCAAGCCGATTCGCGACCCACGGAGACGAGCGAAGCCAAGTCGACGATCGAATTCTTCCTCTTGTAGTTCTTGAGCGAATGTAATGAAATTGTTGATATAAATAAAAGGTGAAATTCTTTAATCTTGCTTTCTTTTAATTCTTGCATCATGATTAGATCTCAATTTGTAATTGTTGTTCTTGTTGTGATGTTTGAGTAAAACTCCGCTCGTAAAGGAGTCGAGACGATTGTAGAATGATGATGTAACAAATCTTAATACGATTTTTAAGTCCTACGAGTTTTGTAAACCCTAGCAAGTTCAAGAATCAATGACCTAGTTTCGTAGCGATGCTTTCTTGATTGTGATCGCTCGAAATTAGGGATCTACGATCGTTTCTTGAATTTACTAGAGGCTAGAATATGAATGATATCGACGAAAGAACAAGGGATAAGATGAAACCCTAGTTTCACAAGAAATCCCTAATTCTCGATCGATCATCATCGATCTAGTATCAATTCATCGAATGATAAGAATACGTCATCGTAAGATTACATCACATCTATAGATCCGATCGATTCCTACGAGCCTCATTTCGATTCTTGATATTTGGTTTGGAAAAATCATCAAACGATCAATTCTTGATTCTATCTTTTAATGCTTTCTTAGATCTAGATTTTTCTCATTCTTGAACTTCAATTTCAAATCATGAATTGTTTTGTTTTCTTTTCTTTAAACTTTTGACTCATCTAATTCAAAAGACGAACGATTACACTTTCCCTGTGGACGATCCGCACTCACTTACAATCTACAATTCGACACCGTAGTTGATTGCGGTCAAATAATTTTTGATTGTGATTTCTTTACAATTTTATACTACACATCAAGAATTCTATTCAATCAAATGGCGCCGTTGCCGGGGATAGTGCGCTAATAGTTCGTATTTTGAAATTTGAGTTGAAAATTTTATTCCATCATAATTTTTAGATCTAAACTCGTACAAACCCTAATACGTGTGTTGTGATTTGTTGCGAGAAAATCTGGAATCATTGGAGCTGGAGAAAATTTTTTCTGAAATTTCCAAAGAACTGTAGAAATCAACAGCAAGCTACTGTTGAAATTTGGTGGAGTGAACAGTACATACAGGCGCGTTTCCGCGGCTAAACACCCTCATCCGCGGCGGATCCGCCGTAGTTCAAGCTCTTCACTGCACCAATTTTGCTCAGTAACTCCCTCACTTTCTTATCTCTTACCTCATCTGCTCCAAATAACAATTTCTTGCAGGTTTCTTTGCAAATAAATCGCAGCGCCGCAAAGCAAAATAAAATTTGTGCGTGTTTTGATTCTTTTGGTTGTTTGCATATTAATACGGAAATTTAAGGGGCACGACCAAATCCAAATTAGGTGGGGATTTCATTACCCTTCCTAGGCCCCGAAAACCACCAAACTTGCATCCGCATTGACCCTCATTAATTAAAAGAAATCTAGAGATGACTCTAAGGACTGTCGCGCTCAATTAGGACAGAAGAAGGCCGTGGGTAATTCATTGCTTATCCGCGTTTTCTTGTGGTGCCTAAGGCGAGTGTGTCTAAGGCTAGTGGTTTTTAATTAGGCCCACTACTTACGTAGTGGAGTACCTTTCCACTTACCTGGCACTTATCCGGCCACAGGGAAACAAAGAGGCAGTGGAGGATTCTATCCTGCGACTTGTCTTTTGGCAGTTAGGAGCGGTCTAGAGTTCTGACCTAGGTGACCACTAGATTTTAGGGTTTTGCTTGTTGCATTTGTTGTGATTGCATCATTTTTTAAAAATCCGTATCATTTTTCAAAACAAACACCAACACTTCATTTCCTCTAATTATACCAACGCTGCCACTTGTGCTACAACCATTTAGCACAATGTTAGGCTGGACACGGGATTCCATTTCCCGTCTTGTCCGCGTTTCTTTTATCGACCCCAGAGTCGGTAATTCTTCGTCTTCTCCCCCACCACCCACCACACCCGCGATGCACCCAAATCCATCAAACTTTAACACTACTCTGCCACCGCCCGCAGGTGTGCAGAATCTTCCACGCATTTCTCTCCAAGAGAGATGCTATCCTACACGTGTTACCCTTCCCACCTGTCTTTCTGTACCACCTGCCATTGGGGAAAATTTTGAAATCAACCCCCAATTCATCAAACTTTTACCCAAATTTCATGGTCTTGATTCTGAAAACGCATACATGTTTATTTCCAAATTTGAAAACGTATGTGCTTTGATAGGGAATTCACAACTGTCTTTGGATGCTCTGCGTTTACGTCTTCTCCCATTCACTTTGTGCGATTTAGCCGAGAAGTGGCTTTACATCACACCCGCACATTCTATTTCAACATGGGACGAATTAGTTGCAGCATTCCTTAAGAAATTTTATCCTAATCACAAGACCGCCCGTGTTCGGAGCGAAATCTCTAAATTTACCCAACTTCCCAATGAACCATTTTGGAAATGCTTTGAACGATTCAAGGATCTTCTCATCCAATGCCCTCATCACGGAATCCCCAGATGGGATTTGTGTCGAATTATCTATGAGGGTATTGATCTCACTACTAGACAGATGCTTGAAACCGTGTGTCATTGCCAATTCCTATCTAAAGATGATGGTGAAGCTTGGAAATACCTAGAAGATTTAGCTCAAAACACATCACAATGGGAAAGTGTTAGACAACTACCACCTAGGGAAGATGTCAATCAGCTTGATGTTTCCGTCACCTTGAAAGCCGAAATGGCCGCAATACAAAGGAAACTCGACGCTATAGAAAACAAAATCTCTTCAGCCTCCCTAAACCAATCCACACTTCCCAAAACCGTGTGTGGCTGCTGTTCAAACCCTTCACATTTGACGGAAGAATGTCCTTTGAATGTACCGTTTCAAGGTCACACTAATACTTCACTTCAACAAAGACCTGGAAACTATCCCTCTTCTTCCTCATATAATCAAGATTGGAGGAATTACCCGAACTTTGCTTGGAACCAATCACAATCTCAAAATACGGTTCCAATCCTAAACAATTTTCAAAGGGTCCCTCCACCACAACAGCAACCACCACTTCAATTGAGTCAGCACCCCTTCCAACCGCAAAATTTTCAAAATCCTGCCAACACTTTTGCACTACATGAAAACTCTTTGCAATTGGCCGGTACTGATAATATCTCTGCACTGGTGCAAACCTTGGTTACTTTCATGAAACAATCCATCCAAGAGTCGGCAAGTTTTCAATCTTCCATCGATAATATGATAAAGATCATTCTCACTCAAAATGAGAATATCAAATCAATGGAAGCTCAAATTGAACGAATAACAGCCGAAATAAGTGCTAGAGAAGAAGGGAATCTTCCATCTCAACCCGTACCTGATCCTAGACCTTCACATTGCACTAATGTGGACGCTTTTACAACGTTGAGATCTGGAAGAGTGCTAGACAATCATTCGGGTGAACAAATTGATAATGATGAATTGATCATTAACACCCCGGCTTCCACTTCCACTTCCACTCACACTTCTACTTCTTACCCTATTTCGTCTAACTTACCTTCTTCTTCCAAGCCTATTCTCCGTGTTCCTAAAGGCTCGAACCCTCCACCCACCTCATCTTTTCCACCCCCACAAACTTCTCCACAAATGTTGGACCCAACACTTATTGATAGAGCTCCATTTCCAAATAGGTTGAGGCCCAAGAAACATGATGCCCAAATGGAGAAGATTGTGGACATGTTTAAGGAAGTTAACATCAACATCCCTCTCCTAGATGCTATTCAACAAGTTCCGTCCTATGCAAAAACTCTTAAGAACTTGTGCACTAGGAAGAGGAAGACTCAAGTGCCTAAAAAAATCTTCATGTCGAGTACTGTAGACACGGCTTTTCCCCAACAATTACCACGGAAACGTAAGGACCCTGGCTGTCCTACTATTTCCATTTTTATTGGGGAGAAACACATCAACCGTGCGTTACTTGACCTTGGCGCTAGTGTTAACTTGCTTCTTTACTCGGTTTATGAGCAACTAGGTATCGGAGTGTTAAAGCCCTCGAGCATAACTCTCCAGATGGCTGACCGATCAATCACTAAACCTAAGGGTAAACTGGAGGATGTGTTAATAAAAGTCGGGGAATTTGTATTTCCTATGGATTTTATTGTACTTGATACACAGCCTCTAGCGAACCCACGGAATCAAATTCCGGTGATTTTAGGTCGCCCCTTTTTGGCCACTTCCAATGCAATAATCAACTGTCGTAATGGTTCTATGACCCTATCTTTCAGGAATAGGTCAATAGAACTGAACATTTACAAGTTGGGAAGTGTACCCTCCGAACCTACTGCTCAGGTCTGTTCTGTCGACTTAATGGATGTCGACAGCAGTGAATTTGATGATCCTCCCCATATCGATCTTGACTCTTTTTATACGTTGTTGTTTGACCCAATTATGTATCATACACATATGGACTCTTCCACCGAGATGTCCGGGTCAACAACTAACACTGATTATGAACTGCTTTTAGAGTCTGAAGATCACCCCGCACTTTGTGATGACATTATTCATCGGGGTATGAATGGAACTTTTGTAGAAATCTTCGCTGAAAAACTTGCGTTTATGAACAACACGGGTGTTGAGATGAATCATCTCCCAGTCATTGAAATTGAACCTCCACCCCTTCTTCTGAACCGTAAAAAGAATGCGAGTAATCCATCACATGCACTGCATCATCTCTCCAATATGAGACGCACACACATTCTCTTCCACCACTTAATCTTTCCCCACTTCTCATTCCACCAACCAGAGCACTGCATTGATAAAATTTTCGAATGGTTGGTGTTGATATTCGGTCTTTGCAAAGCTTGGCATCGACCATTGATTCTTGACCCCCTCATGTGATTTTAAATTGCATAACTCAAGTTTGGGCGGGCACATTATCTGGCTCTTGAAAAGAATAAGTTTATAAAATTTTGAGCCAAAAATAAGTTTGGGGGAGGTTCTTCACTTAAATATTTTGCCCCCACTAATAAATTCCTCCCAAGCTTACAGGTTTTTCGAGATTTAGAGGATGGCAACAGTGAGGACACTGTTGAAAACAAGTTTGGGGGAGGTTTGTGTTTATTTTCGCATCATTAGCATATCATTTGCATAAGCACAAAACATTTTTTTTGAAAACCCATAAAAATTAAAAAAATAAAATTCAAAAAAATAAAATAAAAATATTTTTGTACATAAATAAGATAATAAAAGTTTAGATAGTGAAAAATTACATCCATGAGATTAGAAAAATTTAAGAAAACCAAGAAAATTAGAAGTTTTCTTATACGAACTAGTAATAAGTAGTTATGAGCCGTTGTCCCAAGGGTTAGTAAGATGAAAGACGTCACTAATCTGAGGATAAAAATAAGTCTGAAAAATAGTTTCTATTCTGGAAGCCAAACATTTTGAACGTTGCTACCCTGCTATTCGCACTTACACACGTCTTGAAGCCTGGGATAGTAGAGGATACCTTGAAATGCTCTTGTCTTAAAGCCAAAAGTATGAAGGAAATAAAAAAAAATGAAGAAAATATAAAGTGGTGAGAAAAATGAATACTGGTTTTGTTATCACCAAGGGCAATAAAAAATGTATAGCGAGGGTGCTTCTTCACCTAGTGCCCTAAGGCCAACTGGTCTGGGAGTCACTGCTATGCCTGAGGTGGTGCAAGACGAGGAAAATACACCAAGTAAGCAAGCACAGGAGTAATCGGTCGGTTAGTACCTCAAGAAGTATTAACGGTCGCATGAAAGTGTGTGAGCAATCTCATTTAAATATTCATTAATTAAAAAGTACTGAGGCTGATGGGCAAGAGTATGATAGCTTGAATTGAATTCTCCGGGTGTAGGGATGTCTTTACACACACGCAGGGTTATATGATCGATGTTTGGAAGAAAGATAGGAATGAAGTATAAGACGATGTTTTATTGAGGGAGGACGTGATTTCTGACATTTTTTCATGACCATTAAGATAGGGCTCATGACAACCGAAAAGCTAGCTTAGTTGGAAACCCTAATTTTCAATGTTTTTCTTTTACAATTCTTTTCTTTAAATGTAATATTCATGATCTTGCTTTTATTATTGGATTTTGTGGGTGCAATCCGCTGAAAACCCTCAGGAGACAACACCCCTCCTACTAGGGACACCTAGAGGTTTAAAGGCTTGTTGCATGTGCTCAGTGCAATCGTGTTGCCTACGAAAGTGTGCTAGTTAGTTTTTTTTCTTTCTTTATTTTCTTCTTCTCTTTTTAATAAAACATTCGCTCGAGACGATCAAAATTAAGTTTGGGGGTATTTGATCAGTCGAAAATATTGTATATTTTAGCCGGCAATTTCCCCATCTTTTGCATACATTTAGAAGTGTTCGGTATTCATATTTCACATATTAGCAAATCAGTCGTAAAATATCAGATTGCATGTATTAGACTTTTAAACCGACACTTTAAGGGAAATTAACCGCATTTCATAGCATCGCATCATTTCTGTATTTGCGCAACACTTGTCTTGAGTCTGTGCAGGAAATACGGAAGAAAAGCAAAAGAGCTGATCAAAATTACACCAACTAAATCATTTCAGATCTGATAGCAATTCAGAAGGAATTATACAATTATATATATCAAAAGAAGGCCCAACAATCATCCCAAGACTGTACCAGAAGAATAGAAGCCCAAAGCCCACATGTAGCCGCGGATCCACGGCAGGAACCTACTTGGGCCGCGAATCCGCGGTTGTTCCAAAGCTTCAGCTCCCAAAATTCAGTGCAGAATCTCAAACTCTGGGCCCACATTGCTTTCTGTTATGTCAAGTTCCAGAATGCTCTCGAAGCTATTGCCAGATCAGCAAAGAAGATTAAGCAAGGCTAATCCTAATTAAGCCCCTAACTAACTTCTTCTAGAAGCTCCCTCCTAACTAATCACATCTAGAAGCTTCTCCCCTAACTAGCTTTTGGAGGGAAATTTGAATTTCTTCAACAAACTTTAGGAGGGAAACTTAGAATTTGAAATCCTAGATCTAGGGTTTGGTTATCTATAAATAGGAGCCTAGATCTAAGGGTGGAGGTTGTTCTTTAGTTAGTTAGTTCCTAAAATTCCCTCTTTCATCATCTTCTTCCACAAGTCTAGTGACAAGGCTTGTGCGAAACCCTAACCCTAATTCCACTCCAAATCCAAGATCTTGAGTACCAATCAAGCGAGAAGCCTTCAACCTTTTAGGAGCCGAGCCGATCTTCAATCGGGCAAGTGATCCAAGCCGATTCGCGACCCACGGTGACGAGCGAAGCCAAGTCGACGATCGAATTCTTCCTCTTGTAGTTCTTGAGCGAATGTAATGAAATTGTTGATATAAATAAAAGGTGAAATTCTTTAATCTTGCTTTCTTTTAATTCTTGCATCATGATTAGATCTCAATTTGTAATTGTTGTTCTTGTTGTGATGTTTGAGTAAAACTCCGCTCGTAAAGGAGTCGAGACGATTGTAGAATGATGATGTAACAAATCTTAATACGATTTTTAAGTCCTACGAGTTTTGTAAACCCTAGCAAGTTCAAGAATCAATGACCTAGTTTCGTAGCGATGCTTTCTTGATTGTGATCGCTCGAAATTAGGGATCTACGATCGTTTCTTGAATTTACTAGAGGCTAGAATATGAATGATATCGACGAAAGAACAAGGGATAAGATGAAACCCTAGTTTCACAAGAAATCCCTAATTCTCGATCGATCATCATCGATCTAGTATCAATTCATCGAAGGATAAGAATACGTCATCGTAAGATTACATCACATCTATAGATCCGATCGATTCCTACGAGCCTCATTTCGATTCTTGATATTTGGTTTGGAAAAATCATCACACGATCAATTCTTGATTCTATCTTTTAATGCTTTCTTAGATCTAGATTTTTCTCATTCTTGAACTTCAATTTCAAATCATGAATTGTTTTGTTTTCTTTTCTTTAAACTTTTGACTCATCTAATTCAAAAGACGAACGATTACACTTTCCCTGTGGACGATCCGCACTCACTTACAATCTACAATTCGACACCGTAGTTGATTGCGGTCAAATAATTTTTGATTGTGATTTCTTTACAATTTTATACTACACATCAAGAATTCTATTCAATCAGTGTCAAAGGCGGCTCTCAGTTGTGCGGTGTTCGCTTCGACCTGGGCACGCAACTGGACAGACTCAGCGGAAGCCTCCTCGCATTCCTTCCGCCTTAAGGTCACTTCTTCTTCGAAATGGCGGAGGAAGGACACACTCTGCTCGACCAATGCGGCCCGCTGGGAGTTCAAAGCCTGAGTTTCAGGGGCAAGACGCATAAGTTCAAGATGATGCAGACAGGCCTCTATCTTCCTGCAGTGATTAACCCAAGACTCGACGAAGCCTTCATTATGAAAATTTACAAGCGTCGCCAGCATCGGATTGACCTCGGCAGCGAAATCTGCGGCTGATGTAGGAGCCTCCGCGTCAAGCTCCTCGACGTATTCGCTCAGCATACGCAGACTCGTCACAGCACCCTTTAAGGATGGACGTCTGGTGGAGAAGGGGCCTGCCGGCATCATAATGTGAGACTCGAAAAAGGACGGAGTCGAAGAGACAGCTGCAAAACAAATCACAATCAGATGATGGATCAAGAAATAAAAGAGATTCATGAACAATGGGATTTACTATACCAGCTGTAGCAGGTGGCAAAGCCGGGAGGACTACTGGCGCAACTACTCTCTCATCTCCTCTTTCAATCTGTAGTACTGCAATCAAGGCAAAGAAGAATCAGAAATGATTTCATTATCGGTAAAAGAAAGAGTATTAATTGAAGGCTGTATTCACCAGCGCCGCTGGATGAAGCAATCTCCGACGAGAAGGAGAAGTGTGGGTGCAGCACTTCATACAGGCGGTCAAAAAGGACTCCTACAAGGACGCAATAGTGCAACGTCAGTATGTAGGTTATACAGCTTAAAAAATAAGACTGATGAGTCACAAATCCGCACCTTCCAACATCTGAGATGGTATGAGAGAGGGTAGAGGAGATGCCACCGTCAAAGCGGTAGCCGATGGCGTTGCCTCGGGTAGTGCAACATCACCACTAGCCGCACCTGCATTAGAAACAAGATAAACCCTGTCAGGAAAGATTGCAGAATGAAAAGAAGGGCGGTGAGCTAAAATATACCTGATGAGTCGCCAGCCGGAGACGTGATGAGGGCGTCACTTGATACAACGGCGGCGTCTCCCTCCTCTATCGGGGTGGTCTCACCTCCCGTCGCCTCATCCCCTGATTCCACGAGAGCCGTCGTCACGCTCGCGACGCCAGGAGACGGCAAAGAACCGTAGGCGGGAAGAGCGATGATCGGAGCGGTGCCCGACTCTTGAGAAAGAGCGGCCATCTCGGGCCCAGCAATTGTACCCGTTTCGCTCGCCGCCACCTCGGGCTCAGTGATTGCAGCCGTCTCATCCACCGCTGCCTTAGGCTCGGCCGTAGTAGCCGTCTCACCCGCCGCCACCTCGGGCTCGGCAGTGGTGGCTATCTCGAGCATAGCAATCGTAACTGTCTCGTCAGCCACTACCTCGGGCCCAACAATTGCGGCCACACCGCCTACCGCCGCCCCGGGTTCAGGAATAGAAGCCACCTCCTCCACCGCTCCCTCAGGTTCGGCGGTCGCCGCCACTTCTTTGGGAAGGCTCGGCCCTGCAAGATAAGGTATATGAGAACTGATAATTCAAAAATTTGACAACAGAACCTCACGACATATTACCTGGAGTTGATTTACCGTTCGCTTCCCGAGACGCATGTGCCGCCCGTCTATAAGCAGTAGACAAGGCGACTGGAGACTCCTCTGAAGGAGTAGCAGCAGGGACAGCGACGCTCGAACCCGCACCCACAGCTAGAGCAGCATTACGCTCCCTTGCTGCGCACCTCTGGCGCTTCTTTTCCTCCCGGGCCGTTAAAGCAGACCTTCTAGAAGCCTCCTTTAACAGGACGTCATCATCTACATCCGGGGTTATCTCTGGAGCCGTCAAGGCTTCCGTCATCGGTCGTTTGAGTAAGGCCTCTTTCGGCAATACCGAAGAGGCCGGGACTTCGGTGGCTGGCCCGGAAAGAGTCTCCGCATCGCCTTGCGGGACCGGCATTGTGGTTCCTGCGATGAAATAAAGAAAGGGTTAGATTGTCCATAAAAAGGAAAATGAAGACTCAATGAGCCGAGACATACCAATGCCCAATAAAGCGCGATTCTTCTCCTCCTCCTCGAAGGTCCTGAAGGAAGCCGCCAGAGCCTCTTCAGTAGTAAAGCCTGTTACAAAAGGAAGAATGTCAGTCAAGACATGATAATAAAAATAAAAATATAACGAAAAAATAAAGTGCGACTAATATTTACTTGATTGCACGAGAGCGGCTATTTCCGCTTGGTGGCTCGCGAGTCGTGCAGAAGCAGCAATAGCGGCATCGAGATCAGTGTCTTCTGGTGCTATTAAGAGACCCACATTAGTCCCATATTCACTTAGGCCTTAGGTAAGAGGAGCCTGAAGCTCTAGGCCAAGTACGGCATCAAGAGAGAGGACCAACTTCTTCTTCTTCTTCTGTGCTCGAGCTACGATCGCAGCCAGCACCAGCTTGCGTTTAGTAGCCACTTTGGGACGGTGAGTCCCGATGTCCGAACCCACGCCAGATTCGGATGAAGCTACATTTACCGTCTCCACGGGAGCACGGGACACCGATGGCACATCCACCGTCTCCACAGGGGCATGGGGCAATCCGCGCGTGGGGCTTAACACACGTGGAGGCTCAACTGCAACGACTTCTCTTAGCGAGGGGGGACAATGGTCCGTCGCCTCAAAGGGACCTTACGATCACTAGCAGGAGGTGCACTTTTGCGGTCAAGCAGCAACCGCCTTTCTTCCTTAATAACGGCGCCCGTCGAATGCTGGTACCATCCCGTATATGCATTAAGGTTCCGTGGGACACAACTCGGCTCGCTGATAAAGAAGTGAGAGCCCGTATTCAGACGCATGAAGTGATGCAGTGCGCTCCGCATCCCCTCTTCAGTGGCAGTGGGTTCCAACAAGAAAGCCTCCAGCGGCACTCCTTGATTATAGCTCAATTGTTGGGCAAAACGATGCGGATTATATCTCATGAAAAGCGCTGCATCATTTTGCCTAAACACCAGGAAGCCCGGTCTGATAGAATATAAATGGAGGGTCTCCCGAGCTGTCAAAACTGAGGTTCCATCTTTGAAAATGTCCTGCAATGACCGCACTGTTGTGTTAGACTCTTTTCCGATGGTTAACACCTTGTCAGTGAAGGTCATCCCGTCTCCAACCGTGCGGGGACGAAGGAGCAAACCTCTAGCGTCCCGCGGTGACGGATTTACAATTGAGGCGCCGACCAATCGCATGATCCGAGGGAAGCTGCACCTGTCATAGAATGAAGGTCTTCTATGGATACCAAAAACGCCAAGTGCATGTAGCTCGAGCCATGACATGAAGTAATGCATCAAGAAGTTCACATGTTGTACTCCATGTTCAGTAGTATCCGCCGCTTGACTAAGGCCGTAATACAGATGGGCTAAGCCGGCGACCCCGACAGCCACTTTCACTCCAATAGTCATCCGGTGAGCCAGGTAAAAGACAGATGGCATCATATGGCGAAGGTGCATCGGGAGCACGAACCAGCTCAACCATAGCCCAAGGAATCCCAAAAAGAATGCTTCCTGATCAGTCGAAAATATTGCATATTTTAGTCGGCAATTTCCTCATCATTTGCATCCATATAGAAGTGTACGGTATTCATAATTCACATATTAGCAAATCGGTCGCAAAATATCAGATTACATGTATTCGACCTTAAAACCGGCATTTCTAGGGAAATTGACTGCATTTCATCACATGGCATATTTTCTATATCTTGCAACCCGTGTTTCGAAGTCTGTGCAGGAAAAGAGAAGCTTGCTCGATCATTACATTGCTCGACCATTACAATTGCTCGTAAACTCACTTAACTCAAATCTGGTATCAACACAGAAGGGATTATACAAATCAAAACATCAGAGAAAGACCCAAACTCCAGTGAAAAACTTCAGCAGAAAGCCCAAGGCCCAAGCCCACTAACAAGCCGCGGAAGCGCGGCATTTACATGGTAATTGCGGCTGATCAGCGGCTAAGAGGTGACGTCATCAGCTAATTTTTAGCCCAGTATGCTTCTGCCAGGGCCCACTGCTCAGAAAGACATCCCAGTTTCCAGAATATTCCAGATACTTCCACCAGATCAGCAAACACCTAAACTAGCCTAATACTTCTAGAACTTTCCCTAAACCCTAGCTTAAACCCTAAGCTAACTCCTAACAAACTCCTTCTAGAAACTCTTCAACAAACTT
The DNA here is from genome assembly GCA_030015575.1 of Agapanthus africanus. Classification (NCBI taxonomy): domain Eukaryota; kingdom Viridiplantae; phylum Streptophyta; class Magnoliopsida; order Asparagales; family Amaryllidaceae; genus Agapanthus; species Agapanthus africanus. The sequence continues at coordinate 511,582,711 of JASDDO010000024.1, read as the reverse complement.
TGGGAGGGAAAGTTCTAATTCAAACCTAAACCTAGGGTTTGGGAGTTCTATAAATAAGACCCTAGGCTCATTGTGAGAAAGAAAAAAAAAACCTTGGGAAAGTTTACAAAAATCAATCCCATTCTTCATCTTCTTCTTCTTCAAGTTTAGTAAGAGAGCTTGTAGGAAACCCTAACCCTAAATCCAACCACAATTCAAGATCTTGAGTGCAAGCCAAGCAAGATGCCTTCAACCCTTTTATGAGCCGAGCCGATCTTCAATCGGGCAAGAGATCAAAGTAGATCCACGATCCACGGAGACGAGCGAAGCCGAGTCAACGATCGATTTCTTCTTCTTGTAGATTCTTGAAAGAATGTAGTGAAATTGTTGATTAAATAAAAGGTGATATTCTGTTATCTTGTTTTCTTTAAATTCCGCATCATGTTATCTTTACAAATCTTTGATATTGTCTTTGTGGTGATGTGTGAATAAAACTCCGCTCGTCGAGGAGTCGAGACGGATAATAGAATGATGATGTAAAATAGCTTTAATCGATTCTTGATTCCTATGATGGTTTGTAAACCCTAGCAAGTTCAAGAACCGACAACCCATTTTGTTTCGATGCTATCTTGATTGATATCGTTCAAAATGGGGGAGTTAGGATCGTTTCTTGAAATTGCTAGAGGCTAGAATGTGAATGATATCGACAACAGAACAAGGGATAAGATGAAACCCTAGTTTCACGAGAAAACCCTAACTCTTGTCGATGATCATCGATCTAGTATCAATCCTTCGAAGGACAAGAACACGATATCTTTAGATTACATCACGTCTATTGATCCTATCGATTCCTACGAGCCTCTCTTATATTCTTGATTGTTGATTGGAAATATTATCAAAACACCGATTCTTGATTGTTTATAGTTTCTTGATTCTTGCATAAAGAATAGTGACACTCGAATACAAATCATTCTTGAATCATGTTTTCTTTTATTGTTGCTTAACTTTTCATTTCAAACGTATCAAAATACAATTGAATTGTGCAATCCCTGTGGACGATCCGCACTCATTCATTAACTACATCCAACACCGTAGTTTGATTGCGGTCAAAATAGTTTTTGGTTGTGAAGTTCTTTACAAATTTCTCTATATACTACACAACGGGAAAAACGATCAATCAAAATGGCGCCGTTGCCGGGGATCGCGCTAATTCATTTGCATTTATAGTTTGAAGTGAAAGAATTATTACGTTTTACTTCTTGAAATCAAAATTCGTACAAACTCTTATACGTGTGTTGTGAATTGACTGCAAGGTGATCTGGAGCATTCTGGGCTGTGATAAAAATTTTTGGAATATACCTCAGAGCTTAAGGAGCCAACAGAGACTCCCTGAAGAAATTTGATCAAGTGAACCCATCAAGGCAGCGCGGAAGAGCGGCCTAAACCCAGTATATGCGGCGGATCCGCGGCTTGAAGGAATGATCACTGAAAAATTTTCAGTGCAGGTGATTTCTTGCTCTCTCCCCTCTCCTCTTTTAGCTCCAATTAACCCTTTGCTGCAGGTTTCTTTGCAAATAAATCGCAGCGCCGCAAAAGCAAAATAAATTTGTGCGTGTTTTTGATTCTTGTGGTTGTTGCATATTAATACGGAAATTTAAGGGGCACGACCAAATCCAAATTAGGTGGGGATTTCATTACCCTTCCTAGGCCCTGAAAATCGCAAAACTTGCATCCGCATTTACCCTCATTAATTAAAAGAAATCTAGAGAAGACTCTAAGGACTGTCGCGCTCAATAGGACAAGAGAAGGTCGTGGGTAATTCATTGCTTATCCGCGTTTTCTTGTGGTGCCTAAGGCGAGTGTGTCTAAGGCTAGTGGTTATTAATTAGGTCCACTGTAGTGGTGGTTCCTTCCCACTTACCTGGCACTTATCCGGCCACAGGGGGACAAAGAGGCAGTGGAGGATTCTATCCTGCGGCTTGTCTTTTGGCAGTTAGGAGCGGTCTAGAGCCGGACCTAGGTGACCACTAGATTCTAGGGTTGTGTGCTGCATTTGTTTTGTCGCATCACTTTTTCAAAATCCGTCCCTTTTTCAAAAAGCAAGCACCGCATTCATTTTTCCCTAATTATAAGTCAACGCTGCCACTTGTACTAACCCTTTTTAGTGCAAGATAGGCTGGACACGGGATTCTAGTGCCCGTTTAGTCCGCGTACCCTTTGTCGACTCCGAAGTCGATAATTCTCCATTTACCTTTTCTTTACCCACTACCACACCCACACCGATGGACCCGAATCCATCGAACTTCTTTGACCCTAATCTGCCACCGTCCGTTGGTGCGCAGAATCCTCCCCACATTTCTCTCCAGGAAAGATGCTATCCACTTAGAGGTCCTCTTTCGACCTGCTTATCCACACCACCAGCCAATGGGGATAACTTTGAGATTAAGCCCCAGTATATCAATCTTTTACCCAAATTCCACGGACTCGAGACTGAGGACGCTTACGTTTTCATAACCAAATTTGAAAACGTATGCGCAATGATGGGTACGTCACAACTTTCAGTGGATGCTATGCGTCTACGACTTCTCCCATTTACATTGTGCGATATAGCCGAGAAGTGGCTATACAACACTACCGCACACTCTATTACAAATTGGGGAGAATTCGTCGCGGCATTCCTTAAGAAATTTTACCCAATCCAAAAGACAGCTCGAATCCGTAGCGAACTGAATCAATTTGCCCAGCTCCCCGCTGAACCATTCTCTAAATGCTTTGAACGTTTCAAGGATCTATTGGTTCAATGTCCTCATCACGGCATCCCGAGATGGGAACTTTGCCGAATCATATATGAGGGTAGTAACCCTAACACTAAACAGAGCCTTGAAAACATGTGTCAAGGTACCTTCATGTCTAAGGATGATGGGGAAGCTTGGCGATACTTAGAAGAGTTCGCTGAAAAGTCTTTACAGTGGGAAAGTCCATCATTTAGGAGTGGCAACAACCAATCAGATGTTTCCATAGGAGTTAGAGCTGACATTTCAGCTATACAAAAGAAACTCGAGACTATGGAAAACAAATTTTTAGCTGCCTCCCTTAACCAAATGTCACTTTCCAAAACTGTATGTAGCTGCTGTTTTGATCCGTCTCACTTGACGGAAGAATGTCCGTTTCAAGGTCGTGAGCATACCAATGCCGCATTTCAACGACCTAGAAACGATCCTTTTTCCTCCACATATAATCAGGGTTGGAAGAATCACCCTAATTTTTCTTGGAACCAATCACAATCACAAAACACGGTTCCAAACCAAAACAATTTTCAAAGGGTCCCTCCACCACAACAGCAGCCACAACTTCAATTAAGTCAGCACCCCTTTCAAGCACATAATTTTCAAAATACGGTCAACACACCTGCACTGTCTAGTCCTTTACAGTTGACCGGGACTGATGAATCCTCTTCTTTTGTACAATACATGAATTTGATCTTAACAAATATCATGCAAGTTTCGGCTGAAATGAAATCTTCTGTCGATGACATGAAAAGAAACTCTGCGTCCCAAAACGAGAGTATTAAATCGATGGAAGAAGAAATTGCAAGATTAAAAGCCGAACTAAGTGCAATAGAGAAAGGGAAACTTCCAGCTCAACCCTTACCCAATCCTGGTTATTCACATCATGTGAATGCAATCACCACGTTGACATCTGGAAGAGTGCTTGACAATCATGTTGGGGAAGAAGTTGATGATACTAAAAATCATATCAACACCCCGGCTGAGACCTTTCCACACACACACACTTCTGACCCTACTTCTTCTACCCCACCACCCTCTTCCGAGCCTATTCTCCATTTCCCAAAAGGCTCGCCACTACAGCCCACCTCTTTTACCCCTCCACGGACGATCCCCACTTCTATACTGGGATCGGTTCCACACACACTTTCTTCTCCTATGATGGACCCAGCGCTTATTGCTAAAGCACCTTATCCTAATCGGCTAAGGGCTAACACACCAAGTCCACAAATGGAGAAGATCACTGAGATGTTTAAACAGGTTAACATCAATATCCCTCTTCTAGATGCAATTCAACAAGTCCCTGCATATGCTAAAGTTCTTAAAGATTTTTGCACTAGAAAGAGGAAGAAACAAATGCCCAAGAAGATATTCATGGCTAAGACAGTAGACACAGCTTTCCCCCAGCAATTACCGAGGAAACGTAAGGATCCTGGATATCCTACTATTTCCATCTCTATTGGGGAGAAACACATTAACCGTGCTCTACTAGATCTTGGGGAAAGTGTTAACCTGCTTCCTTTCTCAGTTTATGAGCAGTTAGGAATCGGAGAGTTGAAACCATCTCCATGCACTCTCCAGATGGCTGACCGATCAATCACCAGACCTAGGGGTGAACTAGAGGATGTGTTAATAAAAATTGGGGAATTTATCTTCCCTGTGGATTTTATTGTAATTGATACACAACCTGTAGCGAACTCACGGAATCAAATTCCGGTGATTTTAGGTCGCCCCTTTTTGGCCACTTCCAATGCTATCATCAATTGTCGTAACGGTTCCATGACCCTATCCTTTGGAAACAGGACAATTGAGATAAACATTTACAAGTTAGGAAGTGTACCCTCCGAACCTACTGTTCAGGTCTGTTCTGTCGACTTAATGGATATCGACAGCAGCGAATTAGATAATCCTCCTGATACCGATCTAGACTCTTTTCATACGTTATTGTTTGACCCAACTATGTATCATACACATACGGACTCTTCCACCAAGATGTCCGGGTCTGCAATTAACACTGATTATGAACTGTTCTTAGAGTCTGAAGATCACCCCGCACCTTGTGATGACATTATTCTTCGGGGTATAGATGAAACTTTTGAGGAGATCTTCGCTGATGAACTCGCATTTCTAAATAACACGGGTGTTGAGATGAATCAGGTTCTACTCACTGAAATTGAACCTCCATCCCTTCTTCTGAAATGTAAGAAGAATGCGAGTAATCCATCACATACACTGCATCGTCTCTCCAAAATGAGACGCACACACATTCTATTCCACCACTTACCTTTTCCCCACTTTTTCTTCCACCAACCCGAGCACTGCATTGATAAAATTTTTGAATGGTTGGTGTTAACCTTCGGTCTTTGCAAAGCTTGGCATCGACCAATGATTTTTGACCCCCACTTGTGATTTTCAAAGTTTAACATTGCATAATTCAAGTTTGGGGGGGGGGGTATATGATCGGGCTCCTGAAAAGAAAATTTTACAAAATTTTGAGCCAAAAATAAGTTTGGGGGAGGTTCTTCACTTAAATATTTTGCCCCCACTAATAAATTCCTCCCAAGCTTACAGGTTTTTCGAGATTTAGCAGATGGCAACAGTGAGGACACTGTTGAAAACAAGTTTGGGGGAGGTTTGTGCTTATTTTCGCATCATTTGCATATCATTTGCATAAGCACAAAACATTTTTTGAAAAACCTATAAAAATTTAAAAATTTTCAAAATTATAAAAATATTTTTGTACATAAATAAGATAATAAAAGTTTTAGATAGTGAAAAATTACATCCATGAGATTAGAAAAATTTAAGAAAACCAAGAAAATTAGAAGTTTTCTTATACGAACTAGTAATAAGTAGTTATGAGCCGTTGTCCCAAGGGTTAGTAAGATGAAGGACGTCACTAATCTGAGGATAAAAATAAGTCTGAAAAATAGTTTCTATTCTGGAAGCCAAACATTTTGAACGTTGCTACCCTTCTATTCGCACTCACACGTCTTGAAGCCTGGGATAGTAGAGGATACCTTGAAATGCTCTTGTCTTAAAACCAAAAGTATAAAAAAAAATAAAAAAAATATATGGTGAGAAAAATGGACACTGGTTTTGCTATCACCGAGGGAAATAAAAAAAATATATAGCGAGGGTGCTTCTTCATCTAGTGCTCTAAGGCCAACTGGTCTGGGAGTCACTGCTATACCTAAGGTGGTGCAAGATTAGGAAAATACACCAAATAAGCAAGCACAGGAGTAATCGGTCGGTTAGTACCTCAAGAAGTATTAACGGTCGCATGAAAGTGTGTAAGCTCATCGAAAAAATATATATATACTGAGGCTGATGGGCAAGAGTATGATAGCTTGAATTGAATTCTCCGGGTGTAGGGATGTCTTTACACACACGCAGGGTTATATGATCGATGTTTGGAAGAAAGATAGGAATGAAGAATAAGACGATGTTTTATTGAGGGAGGACGTGATTTCTGACATTTTTTCATGACCATTAAGATAGGGCTCATGACAACCGAAAAGCTAGCTTAGTTGAAAACCCTAATTTTCAAAGTCTTTCTTTTACAATTCTTTTCTTTAAATGTAATATTCATGATCTTGCTTTTATTATTGGATTTTGTGGGTGCAATCCGCTGAAAACCCTCAGGAGACAACACTCCTCCTACTAGGGACACCTAGAGGTTTAAAGGCTTGTTGCACGTGCTCAGTGCAATCGTGTTGCCTACAAAAGTGTGCTAGTTAGTTTTTCTCTTTCTTTATTTTCTCCTTCTCTTTTTAATAAAACATTCGCTCAAGACGATCGAAATTAAGTTTGGGGGTATTTGATCAGTCGAAAATATTGCATATTTTAGTCGGCAATTTCCTCATCATTTGCATCCATATAGAAGTGTACGGTATTCATAATTCACATATTAGCAAATCGGTCGCAAAATATCAGATTACATGTATTCGACCTTAAAACCGGCATTTCTAGGGAAATTGACTGCATTTCATCACATGGCATATTTTCTATATCTTGCAACCCGTGTTTCGAAGTCTGTGCAGGAAAAGAGAAGCTTGCTCGATCATTACATTGCTCGACCATTACAATTGCTCGTAAACTCACTTAACTCAAATCTGGTATCAACACAGAAGGGATTATACAAATCAAAACATCAGAGAAAGACCCAAACTCCAGTGAAAAGCTTCAGCAGAAAGCCCAAGGCCCAAGCCAACTAACAAGCCGTGGAAGCGCGGCATTTACATGGTAATTGCGGCTGATCAGCGGCTAAGAGGTGACGTCATCAGCTAATTTTTAGCCCAGTATGCTTCTGCCAGGGCCCACTGCTCAGAAAGACATCCCAGTTTCCAGAATATTCCAGATACTTCCACCAGATCAGCAAACACCTAAACTAGCCTAATACTTCTAGAACTTTCCCTAAACCCTAGCTTAAACCCTAAGCTAACTCCTAACAAACTCCTTCTAGAAACTCTTCAACAAACTTTGGGAGGGAAAGTTCTAATTCAAACCTAAACCTAGGGTTTGGGAGTTCTATAAATAAGACCCTAGGCTCATTGTGAGAAAGAAAAAAAAAACCTGGGGAAAGTTTACAAAAATCAATCCCATTCTTCATCTTCTTCTTCCTCAAGTTTAGTGAGAGAGCTTGTAGGAAACCCTAACCCTAAATCCAACCACAATTCAAGATCTTGAGTGCAAGCCAAGCAAGATGCCTTCAACCCTTTTATGAGCCGAGCCGATCTTCAATCGGGCAAGAGATCAAAGTAGATCCACGATCCACGGAGACGAGCGAAGCCGAGTCAACGATCGATTTCTTCTTCTTGTAGATTCTTGAAAGAATGTAGTGAAATTGTTGATTAAATAAAAGGTGATATTCTGTTATCTTGTTTTCTTTAAATTCCGCATCATGTTATCTTTACAAATCTTTGATATTGTCTTTGTGGTGATGTGTGAATAAAACTCCGCTCGTCGAGGAGTCGAGACGGATAATAGAATGATGATGTAAAATAGCTTTAATCGATTCTTGATTCCTATGATGGTTTGTAAACCCTAGCAAGTTCAAGAACCGACAACCCATTTTGTTTCGATGCTATCTTGATTGATATCGTTCAAAATGGGGGAGTTAGGATCGTTTCTTGAAATTGCTAGAGGCTAGAATGTGAATGATATCGACAACAGAACAAGGGATAAGATGAAACCCTAGTTTCACGAGAAAACCCTAACTCTTGTCGATGATCATCGATCTAGTATCAATCCTTCGAAGGACAAGAACACGATATCTTTAGATTACATCACGTCTATTGATCCTATCGATTCCTACGAGCCTCTCTTATATTCTTGATTGTTGATTGGAAATATTATCAAAACACCGATTCTTGATTGTTTATAGTTTCTTGATTCTTGCATAAAGAATAGTGACACTCGAATACAAATCATTCTTGAATCATGTTTTCTTTTATTGTTGCTTAACTTTTCATTTCAAACGTATCAAAATACAATTGAATTGTGCAATCCCTGTGGACGATCCGCACTCATTCATTAACTACATCCGACACCGTAGTTTGATTGCGGTCAAAATAGTTTTTGGTTGTGAAGTTCTTTACAAATTTCTCTATATACTACACAACGGGAAAAACGATCAATCACTTCCTCATCCATCCCATGGACTGCAATCTCCGCAAAAGGAACAACCGGAGAGTTGGGAAGGAAGAAACCCTTCTGATTTACCTCTGTCACTGGCAAGTTGTCCAAATCTAAGCCGAAAGGGTCGTCAAGCGTGGCGAATTTAACGGCTTCCTTCGAGAAGACTTTTGGGTGAAGGAAGCGAGCGATGAAATCCTCGAAACTAACCCCGCGACTCCCAGATTCGAGAAAAAGGCACTCGCTGATATCCAACACTTTGATCAAACTGGGAAACTGGTGTTGAACAGCATTCACCGGAGTGAGGCCCATTATCACTGGCTTGGCACCGAAGACATATTCGTCTGTGGGAAGCAGCTCTTCATAATGCTCCCCTATGACCGGTAAGCCAGAAACTTCTGCAAACTCCTCTAAGGAGATTGACACTTCTCGGTCCAGTGAAAGGAATGTGTGAGTAGGGATATTCCACTGCTCCAAAAAGGCCTTAACCCACCAGGTGGGGAGTGTAGGATACTGGAAAAGAGAAGCATAAACGGCGGTATACAACCCAAGCCTCATCAAATGCGACTTCTTCACTGACAGAATGTAGCGGGCCCGTTGCAGATAATCGGTCGGATGACGAGGAATCAGACCTATGTTATATTGTTACCCCCACGGCCGCGCCTCTCCTTGACAAATACGACGTCCCAAGGTATCTAAAACCATGGGAGGCTGACGGGAATTGAAGCTATAGCGGGCTGAAGAAGGCCTACTGAAGTCCAATTGACCATCTCCACGGCGTAGTTCACCGGGGGTGAGTTGGCGTAATGGATCGCCGTGATGGGCTCCGAGGGTACCGCGCATGAAAAGCTTTGTCGACTCCTGATAATCTAATTGTACCATGACCACCAAAGGTGAAGATTCTTATATTTCGGATCATGGTCTCTGATCAAAACTAGGACCTCCCGGTCTACGGGTGCTCCAGGAAATCCTCCCTCTGAACGAACGAATGGGAACGAAGCATCGAAAGACATGTTGCCTGCAAAAGGAGGGACAGAAATCAACTGTCAGTGTTGTAATTTAATTTTTAATTTCTGACACTCGGTACTTTAAAAGTTGTACTACACTGCAATACCGTGGAAAGGGGACCAAAGGGGGACCCACAAAAACCAAATGACAATGCGTCAATTAATAAGAAAACCTCATCATTGGATAAGACTGTCAATTAATGTGGAAATCCTCAAGGAATATTCTCATTGAATGAGAAATCCCTCAGGAAAAGGAGAAAATCTCCCTTTGAGAGCAAAGCTCTGTAACAGAGTGACACTTATCACACTCTGATCATGAAGGAATAAAATTCCTTAAAGAGCCTAGCTCTGTAATGATGATGAAAGATCGATCAAAGACTAATTAAAATTAATTCTTGAGAATTAAAAATTCTGGAATCTTCAAGATCCATGAAAAAACTCTTAAGAGTTCTTCAGCAAAAGATCAAAAGATCTACATATTATCAAAAGAGCAGAGCTCTGATGCATGGGATAAGAAACCCCAAGGAAAGATCTGTTTAGATCTATGGGTTCATGAGAGCAAGGCTCTATTAATGAAACCCTAAAAGGGTTTTCTTTAGATCAAAGATCTATGAAGAGCAAGGCTCTGTTAATGGGTAAAAACCCTAACTTATTAAAAATTTTAATTTTACCTAAATTTGGAAAGAGTTCTGACTCTTGAAAGTTCTTAATTGAAGAGCAAGGCTCTGAATAAAATTCTCAAGAAGAAGATGATAATCATCTGAGGACCAAAGGTCCTATTTATAGGCACTGAACCGCCTCTTCAACTTCTTAGTTGATCCTAAGGCTCAGATGTTGCTACCGCTGCACTCACGTGTGCGCCACATGAGCGCAACGGTAGGGGGGCATTTGTTTCCCCCAATAAAAGCAAAGCTCTGTTTTGAATTTCAAAATTCAAAAATTGAAGCAACGCTTCAGATTCTGCGCGCTGCTCGCCACGTATTAAACGCAGACACGCTGACGCCAGGTGTGCTGCGCCCTAGACAGCGCACCCCCAATCAGAGCAAAGCTCTGTTTCAAAATTCAAAATTTAAAAGTTGAAGCAACGCTTCAGATCCAGCGTTGCTAGTGCAGTTGCGCTACGCTCTACGCTGTGTGCCACGTGTCAAACACGGGTGCGCTAGTGCAGTTGCGCTACGCTTTGCGCTGCGTGCCACGTGTCAAACACGGGTGCACTAGCGCAGTTGTGCTGCACTCTGCTCTGTGCACCACGTGTTGAACGCAGGTGCGCCAGCGCTGGAATTAAAATTCCCCCACCGTTAGATCAAAAGATCTACTAATAATAGATTATTAATTAATCAGAACTAAAATTCTGTTATGGAAAGATTTTCAATCTTATTGAAACAAGAAGATTATCTTCTGTAAAACAAAAGCCTTAGGATCAAAGATCCAACGGTGGGAAATATTCCCAAATCAATCAGAGAAAGATCTCTTAAAACTAATTTAACAAATCATTTGGCCCTATATAAAGGACCCTAGACTTCAAGTCTAAAAGATAGAGAATACAGAAGACAGAAGAGAAGAGAGATAAAAACCCTCTGCAAAGAGAGCAAGCTCTTAGAAAAAAAAAGATATTTTCTTTATCTTCAAGGTAAAAAGAACTATGTTCTTGAATAATAGAGATGAAACCATCTCGTAAAAAGAAGAACCATCTTCTAAAAAAAATCAGATATCTAAGAAAAAGACTAAGGTCTTTAATAAAAAAGAAAAGATCAAAAAGATCTAATCATAAAAAAACTAAAAGAAGTATTTTACTTCGTTCACAGATCTTTTGATCTATAAAAGCAGAGTCTTTTATAAAAACAAGAACTTTTGTTCTTGGATCTTGAGGAAAAAGCCTTCTTTGAAGAACATAAATTTGTTCTTTGATCTTAAAATTGATCAGATGCGCCCTGCGCTATTGAAAAGTGCCTTGCACTCATGAATTGCGCCCTTGCGCTCATTGGACCGGCGTTCAGCGCCAAAGCCTGCCACGTGTCAACCAGAGACACAATCTGCGCTTTGCGCTTCTAAAACAGAGCACTGCGCTCATGGGCTGGCGCTCAGCGCCAAGCACGCCTCGTGTCACTCACTGGCGCACCAACAGACTAGCGCAACACGCTCATAAATTAAAAGCACAATGCGCTAACGAACTAGCCCTTAGCCCTAAGCGCGACATGTGTCCTCTTGGCGTGCGCTACCTGACAGAAGCGCAACACGCTTTTCAGATGGCGCAGAGCGCCTGGTGCGCCACGTGGCACATTGTCAGAACACAATCTATTCTGATGTCAGAATTCAATGCTTAGCATTATTAAAAAGGCTGAGCCCAAATAAAGGCCTAATGGCCAGAACAAAAAATAAATGTTAAAACATTTTAATTGGACTTAGCCCAATTCTGGCCATAAATCCTCAACTTATCTTGAACTGAGCACATCTGCTCTTTCAACCAACTCACCTTGGTTCGAGGGTACATCTCTTCACTCCTTTGATATTTTTCGTTGTAATCCCTCAACGTCGTCAGAGAGGTGAGGGTCCCAACAACCACACATTACTACGGACTGTGGGGTCCTTAAACCCATGGACTATGATGTCCTTAACCTCGACCGTGATGTCTTAAAACTAACATAGGACTGTGGGATCCTTAAACCCATGGACTATGATGTCCTTAACCTCGACCGTGATATCTTAAAACTAACAACGGACTGTGGAGTCCTTAAATCCATGGACTATGATGTCCTTAACCTCGACCGCAATGTCTTTAAACTAATAGTGGACCGAGATATCTTTAAACTAACAATGGACCGTAATGTCCTTCAACTAATTATCGACCGCAATGTCACTAAACTAAACAACAGAGCCCAATTGCTCTCTTGTCAGATCTAAACGATCCCGTTAAGTTGATTTTAGTCTACAATTAGACTAACGTATTCTTAACAAACGTTTAAGTTGATCTTAGTCTCAAATGAGGCTAACGTATCCTTAAACCGAAACCCCCAATCCTAAATCTAAGAAGATACGGATTTGAACTAATCCACGCCCTACGGGCGACAACATAAATTAGTCTCCGTATACAATCCACAGGCAACCAAACACAAAACAAGCACCTACGACACGAAGTGATCATATGGAGAAGGAGAAAGTTGTTACCGCGATGCGGTAACGTAATTGACTGCAGGGGCTTGCGCCTGCAGGGAAGAGCATCCCCACAATCAAAAACCCCTAAACGAGGGGGAATCTGACGAAGTCTGCTACATCGGCCGCATCCGTTTAAACCTTAGATATATAGTGCCATAAATCAACTTGGCATCTTCGAAGAGGTGGACGGATAGCCCCAATTAGCATCTGCCCCGAAATTCAGGCAAGACAGACCTGCGCGGTCGCGTCTCCGTGTTTCGTAGAGGAACACCAATCATGCACATCTCTCTCCCCTTTAGTCTGTAAGACACCTTTAGAGAGGGTGACTCCATCACCTGCAGGTAAACTACCATGCGAGGAGTCGTCCATTCTAAAACACCTTTAGAATAGCGTCAAAGTACCCAGATTGGGAAACTACCTAAATCTAGATCTAAAACCATAGATCTAGTAACCAGAATGCCTGATATAATATCCATATCCTATGTGGAGAAACTACTGTGTGACAACCAAAGTATAACAGATCGTAGTATAGGTATTTCACTTCCTACGAATTGTATGTCATCCAAATACCTGGACATCACACCCTACTACGTTCTTACCAGATCTATCTTCTATTCTGATGATGTCAAATCCTATGACTGTCATATTAAAAATATATGATCTATCTCCGCTACACTTGCTTGAGTCTATAAATAGACATAAGCTACTTGTCCACTATGCTTCCACTGCTCCCACTGACTACAACAACCCTTTGACAGAGTCATATACACGTGCACTTCTAAAGCTAGTTTAGAACGACGCTATACTCATCCTCATGCCGGGTCGCATAGTCTAGAACAGCAGTAATGGCATATTTGGGTAAACAAGAACCTCTTTATTACCGTCTTTGAGGATACCGAAGTACCTCTCGGGTGCCTGAGGTTACCCACCATAACTGCGGAGTGGCTAATGGAATGTCAAACCCAATTGAATCTTTAGGTTCTATTAAATTTTCAGTAATCGTTTGTGGTTCTGGAATCACTTCCAGTTCTATCGTACTCCCACTACTGTTTTCTGAAAAAGTCCATTTTATCAAAACTGTGGCGAGTCAAGAACAATATCACTATTGATCTTCCAGATGGTAGAAAGTTAACCCTCTTCATAGCCTGGGATAACCCACAAACTGCCATTACAGAAACATGCCTAGAGTTATCCAGAGTCTGGTTTTAACCATAAGCCGGAAAACTCCATATACCTTAACATCGTTAAGATATGAACCATTCTATATACAATATAGAAACAGAGGCACTGATTTAATTGGAACCAGATTCAAATCATGCAGCTGTCTCCAGTGCATGTCAACCAAATGGAAGGAGGCCAATCAACATTACTCAACTAGGATTGCATCCAGATATGAGTAACCTGAAAGGGAAGCAAGTTCTCAAAAACCATTATTATCAACTGAATACCAAACACAAGTATTTGCATCTTCGATCACCTCAAAGAATCCTGATACTTGCAACACATGGTTCTTTACTTTATTCTTGTACCTATAACTTCTTAAAACTTGGACCTTATATTTCTACGAAATACTTGTCTAAAAACTAAAGAACTCACAAGTAAACAGAATATAGTACGAGTACTAACTCCTTTGTCCTAATGGACACTGGACAACATACAATACTTTGTATAAGTCCCCTGAGTTGAATAACTCAAACCATGTGCGTCGTAGGTTGAAAACTGTACTATGGTTAAGAAGAACCACACCGCTGTTTAATGCTCCTTACCCGATCATCAACTGATATAGGTAAATGTCATGGACATAATTTCAAAAAGTTATATCTCACTTTATAAAATAAATGTACAGATATTTCAGTTTGAAATTGGTGCATAACAACGGATATTGAAAACCAAATATTTACCGTCAGGCAAAACCCCAGGTGATTTTCTTAAATATCAACAATTACAACGAATTCCGATATAATGAGGATATAATCACCTAATTCCCAATAACTTACTCACACTCATCATCTGTAAAACCATACAGATGTGAGAATCAAATATGGTAAATACATACCCTGGAGTAAGAATATAATTGGGAAATCAGTTTTCAATTAACAACTCACAGTGAAACTGAAACATGAAAATGTTTCGAAGGGATATCCGGGTATTCCTAGTAATGCCTCTTCCACATTCCAGATTCATGACTGTAACCGTATATTTCCTTGCCATCTCTCCAATCCCTTTATTTGACTTTACTTATTACCTTCTGTATACCATACTTAGGCTAAATGGTTTTCTTCTTTCCTTACCTTTTGGCACCAGCCTAAGGTTTGGAAGAAAACTATCCAATAAGTGTAATAGGTGTACCCTCCTAATCCTAGGAGCCCTCGCAACATGAGAGAAGGTAAAAGGAAAAAGACAACCGAATAATCCTTATTCTATTTCTCCTAAACCAGAAACCATCTTCGAACTGGAACAAATTCCATCGAGTTCGAATGTAACTATACGATGGTATATCCAATAAATGTGGATCTTCATAGTGATACAGAATGTCCCGGAGAAATGCAAAGGTGAAGTAGGAGTGGCAATGATATACGAGGTTTCGTCGTGAATGATAGCAGTCGCATTTTACTTTGCCTTCTTTCTAATCCCTTTATTTTGTCTTTACATATTATCTACTGTACACCACTGTTAGGCTAATTGGTTTTCTTTCTTCCCCACCTTTCGACACCTGCCTATGATTTAAAAGAAGACTATCCAATAAGCGCAATAGGTGTACCTTCTACTTATCCTAGGAGCCCTCACAACCTGAGAGAGGGTAAAAAGAAAAGACAACTGAATAGTCCTATTCATTTTCTCCACAACCGGAAACCATTCTCGAATCAGAAAAAAGTTTCTTCGAGTTCGTATGTAACTATACGATGGTTTATATCCACTAAATTTGGATCTTCGTAGTTATACGGAATGTTCCGGAGAAAAGCAAAGGGTAAAAGTAGGAGTGGTAATGAAGTATGCAACGCTGACAATCCAAAAGCCAATATGTTTTAAGAAGGTACGGTTAACTTGGTTTATGAGTTCCAGTCTTAGGTCGAGCCATGGTTGCTGCCAAAGAGAGAGAGAGAAAAGAAACACTTAGCGTGCACTCTAACCTAGATCAGAATGGTTAATCACTTTATCTAATCAGGATGTCTCCTACTGTATCTTCAAATTCTCCTCCAAACCCGAAAGAAGAATTAGTCAGGATCATCTAAAATCACCCAAGGAGTAAACCAACTATAGCGCCTAAGATTTCGGTTAGTGTTAGTTTAGACGATAATGCTGGTTTACTGTAAAAAGGTTACCAATTCGGGTTCCTCACATTTTATAACATTTAATTAATAATTTATTATTATTTGTTATGGCATGCATGCACGTGTGCACGTTAATGTGAGGGTTTGTTTGTGCTAATCTAGGTTAGTGGCCATGACAACTTAGCCTAATCTAATCTTGCTTTAATCCAATCCTTTGCTTGAACCTTATCCTTAACCCTAAACTCCTAGATCTTTTGTGAGAGAAGAGAGATATTTGTTTTGGGAAGTGAGGAAGTGGCATGGTGTGTATGAATGCATTAATTGGAATTTAATGCAAGGTTACACTCACCTCACTCTCACCCTTAACCTCACCTCTCTCTCTCTCTTTTCTTCATACTCTCTCTCATTTTCTCTATCTCTTCTCATTTTCTTATCTCTCCCTTTCCTCAATTGAACACTTTCATTTCTTACACAAATCCATCTCAAAACTTCATCCAAACTCACAAAAATCACATCTTTTGCTTGGTTTTGCCTCTTGGATGCCTTGGAGCTTACAAAGCTCGGATCTTTGAGTTCTTTGGGTTAGGTAATGATCTCTTGCTATTGGTTAAGTGTTTATTGTGTTGCGTAGCTTATTAATTTCAGTTTAGATCGTTTAAAGTTAAGTTTTCGTGCAAATATCGTATTTTTAGTGTCATTATATGACATTTGTGATCTGCTGTGACCCCGAGAGTTTACTAGAAAACCAAACAATGTAGCTGTGTTGTACCTAGTACCCTGAGCCTTCACCTCAACCCTGAACACCCCTGCTCGGACCATGGCCGGCGACGAGAAGCCAAAATCCGGCGACCTCGGATTTTCTGTGGGGTTTTGGGTTGGGTTTTTCAGGGTAGCTGTACGATTTGGTTTTGGTGTGTTTGGACTTGTTTGATTTTTAGGTTTTGTTTGTATGCAAAATTTGGGATCACATGGGTAGTTTCTTGTGTTTCGTTTACGCGCGATACGTTATACGACACGGATCGTGCGCTTTGTGTGGTTTTGCCATTGGGTTGGTTTCGTCGTGTCGCTACGCACGTTAGCCACAATACGAACCCTTGAGAGTAAATTTTGTGTTGTCGCGTTGGTCAATGTAGTTTGTACATGTTTTGGGTCTATTGCTAATATATATCTGTTTTGTTGTGTTATGCTTTAGGTTCGCAGGCGGGGACTTCGGACGCTGTGAAGAAGGGGAAATAGGTGGTAGGCTTCACTTAGCCAGAAGCGTTGGTGAGTAGATTTAACATCTATAGGGGAATCGCCCGCATGGCGTTATGCGTCTGGGCTAGAGATGTTATATATTGTCGCATATTCTATTGCATATATAGAGTTGCGCATACACCCTATTGCTTAGTTATTTGTTGTGCTTGGACTAGTATTCTTAGGATACTACACTATTATTGACGGCTCATGTTGCACTAGCACTGATTGTATGCCACACACACCGTCAATAATTGCCATGACACGCACAACACACATACTTATATGATATTGTTTGGTTAGAGACATTGATTCATATTTCTTTATGCATATGACATATAGCATACCTATATACCTACATGCTTACACATATGCCTTTACATGCTTATATGCTAGTTACCCGTATACCTATAGGGTATTGTACCATTAGTGATAGGTATATTTCACACATAATGACATAGTTACATATATACCTTGCATACATACTTCACTTATAGATGGAGTATATTACATCATTACTGATAGGTAGATACTTATACTTGCTATACCTTTATGTTTACACATATATCTAGTTATAGCTACATGTTTACCTTTACCTGATGTTATATAGACTTGGAGAAATTAGGAGCCGCATGATATATATTTTAACTTGTTGCAGTTAAATAGCGGCTTTTCCTTTATATGCTTATATTACAGTTTTCTGTTGCATATATTATATTCATGGATTTTTGCATTGAGATATGGATTTTTCATGATGTTTTCTGGATTTGAGGACCGTGGTAGTTTCATGAAATTATGCATTATTTGAAAAACACGGTTTCTCTTGATATGATATTTCAGCATCCACCATGAGTTTTATCGGTTCTGATATATATACCCCATGAGAGTAGGAGTCGGGGCCGTATGAGGGTATATGGTGGGGCCCGGAGGTACCCCAGGGTAAGAAAGGGATTTTGTTGTAACATGCCGATGAGGCCTGACAGGGGAACCATACCTACCGGTGACAGTACCTATGACTCGGCAGTTATCGTGGGGATACCGATGGGGGTCATGTACGTATGGATACGTCAAGAGACGAGGGTCAGAGCTAGGCACTCGAGCTTTCGGTATAGCATATGATACGTACCTATCAGAGTGCCAGTCGTGGTGACAACACCTGATAGATCAGCCTTTATGTGTCGTTGCTTGGCACAGGTTTTCATGATATTTTTACTCCTAAGTATATATAACAGTGGAATGGGACGCTGTTATATATATATATATATATATATATATATTAGTGGAATGGGACGCTAATATATATGTATACATATAAATTCATTTACTTCATCATAATTATTCATGCAAATATACTTAGGATATATGAGATTCACTTGATATTGGAATTGGAATATAGGAGATTCATTTGAAATTGGATACAGGATATATATGAGATTGTTGATATTGTACATTCAGGATTTATGAGACTTATATGATATGAGAGCCAATTTGGGGGTTGAATTGAGGAAATTGGGATTTGGATTGTCTTGATGGATTTTGGTCCTACCACGATGTCTGGATTCCATGGAAATGACATGTTTCAACCCATACTCCACATTTATTGTTTATGCACTGCTTCATGTATTAGTTTTACCTGATAGAGTACCTTCCATGACTGTTGCATTTACATACCTTATTTTATATGCGTTGCTTCATGTATTAGTTGTACCTGCTAGAGTACCTTTCATCATTGTCGCATATATACATTGTCATATCATTGTTTCATGTATTAGTTATACCTGATGGGGTACATTACATGACTGTTGCTTACATATTGTCATATTACCGCTTCATGTATTAGTGGTAGCTGCTAGTGTACATTTCATGACTATTGCACACATATGACTTTTATTGCTATTAGCTTGCATATGTTAGATTCACGCTGTACGTGCATACTTGTGATTAGCTGCATATGTTATTTACTATTCACGAGTTGGCAACTCACCCCCGTTGTGCCACAATGTTTTGCAGGTTGATCCTCACAATAGTCAGAGGTAGGGCTATTATTCATATATCTTATCATCTTTTGCTGCGGATACCGCTTTGGCTCACAGTGTGCAGTTTTTCTTTAGGTGGGTTTGTGGTTATCCAATGTTGTTTATTGTATATTCGTTGTATCCATGTACTCTCCATCTACCACTTTCATGTATGATATAGAGATTTGATGTGAGGACGATATTGTATTTTATTTTGGTGACTTGGATGTCCTTTATGCAGTTTTACTTATATCGTCTTTTATTTCTTCGCTACGACTCATATATCTGTTACGGTGGTTGTTTTCCGCCTTTGGGCGTGTTTTTGCTCTCGTTGGGGAGGCTTTACTTATATTTATGTTGTACCCATTTTTAGGGATGGTTTTTTACAAAGGAGGTGCTGTCAAAATTTTAAAGGAAATAAAGTTGGACTTTTACAGAATTTGGGTTGCGATTTTCAGAGGTTTTTAATTGTTCTTATTTCTTACTACTTTTGATGGTTTAGATTGCTGGGTTTTCGGCTTACTTAAATTGTGTTACTCCTGTAGACGCTGCATAGTTTAAGGACCGTCACGTGCCAATTTCGGGTCGTGACAAAGTTGGTATCAGAGCGCTAGGTTTTACCTTTCGGAGAGTAGGATGACCTTGGTATGATAGAGTAGGTAGCTTAAGCAGAGTAACGTAGTATGTGTATGTCCGTGACATACTCACGACGCGGTACTCCGCCTAAAGTGACCTAAGCACTAATTTCTTGAAATTTCTTCCATGATGATACTTATCTTTGTGATTCGATTTCTGTGTTCTTATCGAATCTTACTCCTATTTATAGCCTTTTCCGCCGATGACTATGGGGACTCAGAGTGATGCAGCGAGGGCCGAGGTCAGAGTGGACTCGGGTGGGACGAGGACTGACCAGGATGGCACGCTCATTGCACAGGAGCAGATGGATCCTCCTTCGACAGATCATCTCGCTAGGCTTGTGGCAGATATACAGGACATGCGCCAGACGATGAGTACATTGGTTGATGCCATTCGAGCGCAGCGACAGGAGGTTGTCACCCCTGTTAACCAGTTGTTCCTTGCGATCAGTACACAGCATTCCGTCACCTACATAGCACCAGTGGATGCAGCCCCAGTTGACGAGGCACGTCTTCCAGAGACTTTGGGAGTTCCGGAACAGTGGAGGACTCGTACCGGTGTACCAGCCCAGAGACAGAGACGTTGTCATCGAGACAGATTTCGTGACCGTCATGGGAGTAGCAGAGGCTTAGGACGAGGGCAGTCGTTCAGCTCTCATCCCCAGGAGGGTCAGCAGTCATCGCGTGGATGCTATCGGTGCGGGAGTTTGGATCATCGGGCTTGAGTTCGTATGGAGCCACGTGAGCGCGGGGCAGCTGTACCGCAGAGAGGAGGAGTTCAGCCAGTTGCGGGTAGGGGGAAGACACGAGAGTTTGCTTCTACTCATCGGGACACACGGGCGTCCAATGCAGAGTTTTCAGGTATTCTTAATTCGTATGTTCTTTTGATGTACTTGTTTGTTTTACACATTTTGTGCCGTGGTTGGGCCGAGAGTCGTGTTAGCCAGATCAGCCGTTTGTTGTGTTAACTTCTGTCAGCGATTCTTTTGTTGTGCGACACGTATTACGGTCGTGTGCCCATCGGATATGAGATAGAGATTCGTCCATCGTTTTGATCCTTCTAGAGATGTTGGATTTGACGTTCTCCTGGGCACAGACTGGTTAGCTACGTGCTAGGTGTATATGGACTGCCGCGAGAAAACAGTCAGGTTTTGTTTTCCTGGTGAGTCAATTCTTGTTGTGCATGGGAGGACTGTTAGTTATATGTATGCCCTAGAGGCCATTACTATACATAGGATGTATATTGTAGTGGATGCTGGGACATATATATGGAGGACTTTCTTGCTCGACATGATAGTATGCTATCTGGTTGCTCTTTACCTTAACGTGTACACTGTTTGTCTCTCTGTTACATGTTGGTAAAGCCCTTAGGATGTGTACTTGACTACCTGGACTATGATGTGGATCATACTAGTAGGGACATGGTAGTCTATAAGTACATCCTTCAAAGTCCCTAGTCGTGGGTGTATCGAGACGGGGCATCGATATACCAGAGTAGACTAGCGTATACCTTCTCGACCCATATAGATGGGCGATGGATGATCCCATATCCATCGGTGTTTGACATCAGAGATGTTATATGGGTGCTCAGTAGAGACTGGGTACACTGGACGGACTCGCCGAGAACTCCCAGATGGTATTATACCTCACGTCAGATGGCAGTTCTCTGGTGACACTGGTACAGAGTAGTCTGTTGACCCGAGATCGTCATAGAGTCTTGTGTGGTTCCCACTGTGCGTTGATTTCCATCTTACCACGTCCAAGAGGGCGTGCAAAACGGTGGTTTTTGGGTACAGTCCCGAGTCACATGGAGGCAATGAGCGATAGGAGGGGATTCGTCTCTCCCGGTATAGGGGGTTGATGTTGCGCTGTGTTCGATTGGCTATAACAGGAAATCCCTGGCCAGGGTTGCTGAGATTTACTGGTAAGTGTTACCAGTAGTTTCTCGAATTGTTATAGACCTCATATCGACACGACTTATCGAGCTATTGGGGTCTGATGTTTACCACCCCTAGGCGAGATATGCGACATATCAGACGATCAGACCGGACTGTACGGTAGTGTTACTGGTTGGATTCACTGGAGTGTGAGCGGGCTTGCTCGTCGATCTTCAGATCGCTCAATACCCGGGTGGCCGTTACGTTTAGCAGACCGCTTGCGGCTTGTGGGTGCTTGATATGATCATCACCTGCTGCCGGCGTATTGACGAGTCTTTAGAGTCCTACACAGAGGTTTCCTGGCTCAAGCGAAACGAAATAGGAGCGCATATGAGATATGTGCGGGACCGAGAATAATACGAGTATGTGATACTGTATTCGATTCTCGCGATGTGACATTGATCGGTTATATGTGATATAGCCGGGTTATCGGATCAAGTGTTGATTCGATAAGTTGTTACTAATGATACTAGCCGGTTATATGCGATATGACCGGATCGTTAAATCAAGTGTTGATTTAATGATTTAATGCATAATTATATATTTGATGTATTACTTTGCATCAACTAGTATCGGTTCACTTTATAATGGATTTTCTCACTCGGATGTGCGCATTACATATGCGATATGATTTTTGTGCACTAGATTGTATCATGTTTGATGATACATGCATTTTGGTTAAATGTAAAGAATTAAACCATGTTTTAAGTGGATAATTAGGGTTTTGATTTCCTTATTCATTTATTAATCTTTTTCTTTTTGGAAAAAGGAAAAAGGAAATGAGAAAATGGTTGCTATTTTGTTTGTATTCTTTGAAGCTTCATGAACTTTGACCATAGCAACCATTTTGTCTTCTTATACAAACCCTAACCATTCATCTAACTTGAGTTAACTCTCTACAATTAACCATGGTCTTGTTATGATAAGGTTTGATTATTCATTTCATTTTTAATTAACTTATCATAACTATTATCTTCTTCTTCCTCATTTTTTTCAAGTGAAGAAAGCAAGGTCATCAATGGTGATTGATGATAAAGAGTGAGAAATCCAATTCTAAAGTCTACCCACTTCCTATTTCTTCATCCTCTACCTCTTGCCAAGTAGTAGAGTGTGGTTCCTTCACAAGTTTTTAGGGCTTGGTGAAGGTGGAGCTTGATTTAGCGATGCCTCGACGTAGATCATCTTCGGCATGGACATCGACGACCTAGCTCGCTTTTTCTCCGACGAAGCCGACTCTAGAGCCCGGATTCCTTTTGGACAGCGGAGACGACTTCGTTGCGGAGCTATGGAGTTGGAACACCGGATCTACAAAGGTTGTATTTCCGATATCCCATTAGTTAAGTTGTTAACTAGATTGTTATTCGCCTAGAAATCTAGCCAACGATCCGTACACTAGGGTTTCTCGGCACCGTAATTTTTGAAATTGGCATGGTTGATGCCTTATGAGACCTCTAGAGAGTGTCTAGGAACCCTACAGTGGTATCAGAGCCTAGCTAGAGCCTTAGGCGAAGTCTAGACGGAATTTGAAACCCGAACGAACCCGAAACCCGATCACAAACTTGCTCTCTGTCCATTTTTTAAAATCTGGTCTTTTTCCAAATTAAAAATATGCAGAAAATCAAGCAGGGTTTTCTAAGAATTACTGTAAATTTCATGGACCTAATTCCACTTTACCACCGCGTTTCCGCGGCATGAGCTAGGCTCATGCGGCGGATCCGCGGCCTTACGGCCACATTATTTAAATTATTTTGCACAGTAATTCTTAGTTTCCAGTGGTGATTTTTCTGGGAATTTTTAATTTTTTTTCAAGAGTTGAATTTTCTGCAGTTGTTTTGGGGATTCGGTGTTTCGATCGGAGTATCAAATTTTGTCTGTTTGGCTTTCCGGATAAATTTTAGAATATGTTAAAAAGTTCGACCGGATATAAATACCCAATTTTTCCCCTGTCGGGAAATTTCCAAGTGTTGGATTTTTCCGTAGTTTAACGACGTTCTAAGTAGTGCAAGTAACGCAATGGACCCTCTAGAAGACAACAAACCTTAACTCGATTATGTGACCGTCTTGAACTGCCCTTTGAACCTTCGGGTTTGGGGCAGTACAGCGTGCCACATGTGAGGCGTTGGCTTGACCCTTCTACGGCTGGACCGTTGGTACTGAGGCACGAACTGAATGTTGTTAGACTTATTTCATGTGTTGATCTGTATCGGGAAAACTTGGGTGTTCGAATGTTCAATCGGAAAGTTTAACATTTTCTAATTATCTGGAATGGGACACAATAATTGGAATTCACAAAAGTTATGAGATAACTAAATGAATGTTATAAACATAGCACTTTAGTCTCAACTGATCGGTTGCCACGGAATTTTGATGTGATCAAAAGTCCGTTGCAATCACGTAGTGTACGCGGATACTCACCGGGTAAACTTAACAGACAGCCTCACTCCATAGCCCCGACCAAGTGACTGTAGGAGAACCCCGTCGCCGAAAGCATCCGTTCGGGTGCTCGCGGTAGCGGTGTTCCGCCTTGGTGCACTTCGTCGACGGTATCGGGGGTGCAGCCGCCTACTAAAGTTTGCGACGAGCATTCGATCAGAATGTCGGAAATCTTATTGAATTACCCGACTTGATATTGAAAAGAGTTTTCGATAATGAGACTAAAATGCGGGGTTTATAATTGTTAGGCATGCGATGTCTAAGTAATTCATTTGGTCAGGCATGCGATATCTGAGGTGGTTGCGGATTCCAACTGTTGTAGTTTTACACTTTCTTTTCTGTGACCGTAAGTGTAATATATGATATCGCCGGTTTCGTTGCTATATGTCAACGACAATTGGGATGCGCATATTTACTTACGTTGATGATATGTGATGTTATGTGCTGCTGGATATGTTATATTGGATCGTCATGTTTGAATAGCCGGGGGTTTTTATGTGAGATGAGTGTTTTTCATTTTCATTCATGTAAAAACTTGTATGTAATATTCTTTTATTGGGGCGCTTCCAGGTTGCGAAAGTTGTCACCGTTTGTATATTATTTACTTTTCCGCACTAGGATAGACCCAAGGAGGGGAGCACAAGTAACCGGGTTCTGGAGTCCAGTGGGAGACCAACTCGAGGAGTCGAGTCCGGGTCTCCTAACTCTAGAATTGGTAGGGTTGCTTGCCGCTCTCGTAGGGGTCTAGGGGTGTGGGTTTGGCTATTCATCACGACCGTGGAATCCGTGTTTTATACTGGCTCGTATTGAAAACACGGACATCCTAGTATATCCAATATTTCATATGTTTCTTCTGCTGCGATATCTGTGATGTGATCATGAGATGTTCTGTGATAGATACAGTATATAGTATATATGATATATTATATAGGCGTTACTTATGTTTTACACCCGTACTAGCCCTGCCCCGCTCTGTCGTTAGTTACCTAACCTAACGGTGCACGAGGGGACATCGAGGCGAATGCGGATGGCATAAGTGTACGTCGTATTTATCTGTGATGTTTAGGTACATAATTGATGGGACTTCATTAATGTGATTAATGAAAGTAAAAGAAACCTAAGATGTTGTAGAATCTAATTTCAAAATAAAACAGGTAGCTACAGTTCTTGCTTTGCACAGAGGTATATGTGATATATCCTGCACCTTATTCGATGAGGAAAGGACCGAGATCCCTTCACCGGGAGTGACTCCTTTAGCAATAACTGGCAGATGCTACACACTCGGTTTGTCTTTTGATTGCTTTTAAGAGTTTTTGCTTTGCACAGTGATATATACGATATATCCCGCACCTCATTCGACGAGGAAAGGACCGACGATCCCTTCACCGGGAGTGACTCCTTTAGCAAAACTAGAAAAGCCTCAAAATCACTCCATTTTAAAATCATTTGATTCTACAACGATATCAAGTTCATTACGCAATAGGTTTTCAGAAAAACCTGTCGTAGCACTCCGTCATTTCAGATATATACTGGTTAGTATTCGTGCTGCTTTTGTTGACCTCTGTCAAGACGTAGTGTGCGGTAGCTGATTAGTGCTTATCTGCATAAGCATATGATGTGATCGATTTAGGGTAGTCGTGCGACCTTGTTGACCTCTGTCAAGGGTCGTGCGGGTGGGTTTACTTCAATCAGGAAATGACGGGTTGAACTTGACTAGCAGCCTATGGTTTGTTGACCTCTGTCAAGGTCATAGGACGCTAGGAGCAAAATATTATCGGGAATTTCAAGTGTTGAAATTTGCAATGAGATTGCATACCTTCTATGAGATAGTTGGATCCCGATACCCGCTGCGAGTAAGAGTTACTCCTGGGAGAGTTTTACACATTACAATTAGCCGATCAAGTAGGTGTCTAGAAAGGTGTTAACGAGGTTACGCCTCTGGGAAAACGAGGTTTACATTAATTAGGTTCGTGCGAAAGCACGGGGGACCTCCCTCAAAGTACCGACACTGGCCTGGCTGAAAGATTGGCGAACTTGTAGTGTGTAATTAATCCCGGCTAGTCTTTCCTTTTAAGGGTTTGAAGGAAGATTTGATAAAAAGCAGTGGGAGCCATCCTGATTAGATAAAATAATAACCAATCTATTCTTGCAAGAGCGCACGCTGAGTGTTTTCTTCTCTCTCTCTCCAGGTAGCGACCATATCACGCCTTAATCAAGATAATAATACGGATTATTGACCGAACCCGCTTGTTATACTGAGCTGGGGAACGTTGGTCCCGCTCCAACTTATAATTGTTATAAGACAGAGCAGGAAATTGGGGAATACCAGATTTCCCGTGCCACCCAAACGAAGAGAGTGCATGCTGATGCATCATCTTCGGGTGTGTTCATTATACAGAACTGTTTCTCTGTATCCTCTACGTCCTGGGTATGTGATACCAGATCAGGATCCCAGATATGTAATATGTTACATAGGGCTACAGATAGGTAAAGAACTGAGAACGGGTGATAAGTTTCATGAGGCAGAAAACGGGGCAAGTGTTGCAGCCAAGTCTGTTGGTCACTGTCACCCTGTATTCCAAATACATTGATTCTGAACGAATGTTATTAGATACCGAACCTGATATACAAAATCATATCTGTCTCTTTATTAGTAAAGAAACGATATAATTTTGTATTGTTGGATAATGTTTTGAACATTTCCTATATCAAAAGTTGATCGGTTCAGGCACGTTATCTAAAAGCATTAATGTTCTAAATCAAACTACAGTACTTAGTATACGGAACACACACAAGAGGATAAGTTCAGAAATGAACGAATCCTTCTTGAGGTATTGTAGACTAGGTCATATCAATGCGACTCGACTCGCTGAAGTTACATGTAGATGCATATTTAAATCAGTTTGAATTTACATCTTGTGAAACTCGCCAGTCATGTCACAGAGATAAAATGACCACAGCTCTGTTTATTGGAAACAGAGAAAGAGTTAGTGAACTCTTGGGACTGATACATGATGATGTATGTAAGGTCTCCTGTCTACATATGCCAGGACCGGTTCTTTGTACTTCATTACGTTCTCTGATGATCTCTCGAGATTCAGACATATGTTCCTGTTGAAACACAAGTCGGAACCTTTTGAGATATTCACAGAATATAAGTTAGAAGTAGAGAACCAAAATACGGGTATAAGTATTATGTCCTTTGATGTGATCAAGGAGGAGAATACTTGAGCACAGAAATACTGGACTATTCTAAAGGAGAATGAGATTCTCTCTCAGCATTACTCCTCCGTATACACCATAGCACGATGGTATATCGGGGTGGAGCAATCACACCCTATATGATAAGGTGTGCTCTATGATGAGTACTACTGAGTTTCCTATTTTCCTTTTGGGAGTTATGCACTTGAGAAGCTGTATACCTATTGAATAGGGTTCAAATCAAATCAGTTGCCTACCGCTTCATATGTGATATGGTATGGGAAGAGCCCATGTCTTAAGCCAGTTAAGATTTGGGGTTGTCCGGCCTATGTCTAAAAGCAAAATCCGGACAAGCTCGAGGCAATGTAAGTTATGTAGAACTGGAAATGTTCCAGCTATACAAACTGCAGCTGATGATTTGATAGAACCGAAGGATTCAATAGTTACCAACGAACCTCAGCCTCTCCGCCGATCTAGTGAGGTTCCTCACCCGCCTGAGAGATACTTCGGTTACTCTATGACAGTGGGAGCGAGGATTGCATCATGAGATGATGACCCAACTAGATTCGAGCTGGCCATCAGGAGTAAGACTCTATAAGAATGGCTGGATGCTTAGTGATCTGAGATGGAATTCTTATACATCAACAAAGTATGGACTTTGGTTGCTATATCTGAAGGGTTAAATCCCCATCAGGAGCAAGTATATCTTGAGAAGATTACTTGGTGTACTTGGAAAAGTTAAGACTTTCAAAGCTAGACTTGTTAAAGGTTTTCGTCATTGACCAAGCGTGGATAATGATGAAACCTTTTCAAGTAGCTATGCTTAAGTCCATCCAGATCCTACTTGCCACGGCTACATACCATGACTACGATATCTGGTGGTTGGGTGTCTTGACTGCTTTTCTAAATGATATTTTGAAAGAGAGCGTCTATGAGTACACAGCCAGAGGGCTTCGTAGACAGTGGGAGCAGCGGAAACGTGTGCAAGATGCTTTATAGGATAAAGCAGGCATCGCGGAGTTGGAACATCTGTTTTGATGGATTAGTCAAAGAAGTTGACGTCATCAAAATGGTAGATGAACCTTGTATATACAAAATGGTAGTAGGGAGTATGGTGACGATCCTCGTAGAGTACGTGGATGACATACTCTTGATAGGGAAGGAGTTTCCTATGCTACGCTCGATCAATCTCCGCTTATCACAATGATTCTCCATATAGGATCAAAGTGATACCTCCTAAATCCTGGATTTTGGATCTATGAGATAGATCTAAATGGATGTTAGATACTCACTAGTTGTAGTGAGATAGTATCAATTGATCCTGGGGGGAATCACTGGAAGTGTTCCAGGCTGATAAAGACGACTGAATGTCAGTCACAGGCATTGTCTATACCCTTAGTAAAGGGACGGTATGTTGGAAGAGTTCCAAGCTAGATACCGTGGCATACTAGACGATAAAGGCTGGATACATCGCTACTTAAGATGCTACCAAAGTGGCTGTCTGGGTGTATATTGGTTCATGAGATGAACTTAGTTCCTCCCATTGTGTGACAATGGAGTTGTGGCTTATGCCAAGGAACGTCCGTCCCATCAGTGATCCAGACATATTCTAAGGCAGTATCACCTGATCATGGAGATAGTTGATCTCCAGGGTGATCGAGGTTTGGAGAGTAGACTCAGAGGACAACACAGCGGATCCACTCACAAAGGCCTGTTCTCAGAGAGAGACTTTTATGGGATGGTTGAGTATGAGATACTACAACCACTGCTACAGATGGCCCTAGTGCAAGTGGGAGATTGTTAGTTATATGTATGCCCTAGAGGCCATTACTATACATATGATGTATATTGTAGTGGATGCTGGGACATATATAGGGAGGACTTTCTTGCTCGACATGATAGTATGCTATCTGGTTGCTCTTTACCTTAACGTGTACACTGTTTGTCTCTCTGTTACATGTTGGTAAAGCCCTTAGGATGTGTACTTGACTACC
The DNA here is from genome assembly GCA_030015575.1 of Agapanthus africanus. Taxonomy (NCBI): domain Eukaryota; kingdom Viridiplantae; phylum Streptophyta; class Magnoliopsida; order Asparagales; family Amaryllidaceae; genus Agapanthus; species Agapanthus africanus. Next base: position 511,553,426 of record JASDDO010000024.1, on the reverse strand, counting down.
TGGACTATGATGCGGATCATACTAGTGGGGACATGGTAGTCTATAAGTACATCTTTCAAAGTCCTTAGTCGTGGGTGTATCGAGACGGGGCATCGATATACCAGAGTAGACTAGCGTATACCTTCTCGACCCATATAGATGGGCGATGGATGATCCCATATCCATCGGTGTTTGACATCAGAGATGATATACGGGTGCTCAGTAGAGACTGGGTACACTGGACAGACTCGCCGAGAACTCCCAGATGGTATTATACCTCACGTCAGATGGCAGTTCTCCGGTGACACTGGTACAGAGTAGTCTGTTGACCCGAGATCGTCATAGAGTCTTGTGTGGTTCCCACTGTGCTTTGATTTCCATCTTACCACGTCCAAGAGGGCATGCAAAACGGTGGTTTTTGGGTACAGTCCCGAGTCACATGGAGGCAATGAGTGATAGGAGGGGATTCGTCTCTCCCGGTATAGGGGGTTGATGTTGCGCTGTGTTCGATTGGCTATAATAGGAAATCCCTGGCCAGGGTTGCTGAGATTTACTGGTAAGTGTTACCAGTAGTTTCTCGAATTGTTATAGACCTCATATCGACACGACTTATCGAGCTATTGGGGTCTGACGTTTACCACCCCTAGGCGAGATATGCGACATATCAGACGATCAGACCGGACTGTACGGTAGTGTTACTGGTTGGATTCACTGGAGTGTGAGCGGGCTTGCTTGTCGATCTTCAGATCGCTCAATACCCGGGTGGCCGTTACGTTTAGCAGACCGCTTACGGCTTGTGGGTGCTTGATATGATCATCACCTGCTGCCGGCGTATTGACGAGTCTTTAGAGTCCTACACAGAGGTTTCCTGGCTCAAGCGAAATGAAATAGGAGCGCATATGAGATATGTGCGGGACCGAGAATAATACGAGTATGTGATACTGTATTCGATTCTCGCGATGTGACATTGATCGGTTATATGTGATATAGCCGGGTTATCGGATCAAGTGTTGATTCGATAAGTTGTTACTAATGATACTAGCCGGTTATATGCGATATGACCGGATCGTTAAATCAAGTGTTGATTTAATGATTTAATGCATAATTATATATTTGATGTATTACTTTGCATCAACTAGTATCGGTTCACTTTATAATGGATTTTCTCACTCGGATGTGCGCATTACATATGCGATATGATTTTTGTGCACTAGATTGTATCATGTTTGATGATACATGCATTTTGGTTAAATGTAAAGAATTAAACCATGTTTTAATTGGATAATTAGGGTTTTGATTTCCTTATTCATTTATTAATCTTTTTCTTTTTGGAAAAAGGAAAAAGGAAATGAGAAAATGGTTGCTATTTTGTTTGTATTCTTTGAAGCTTCATGAACTTTGACCATAGCAACCATTTTGTCTTCTTATACAAACCCTAACCATTCATCTAACTTGAGTTAACTCTCTACAATTAACCATGGTCTTGTTATGATAAGGTTTGATTATTCATTTCATTTTTAATTAACTTATCATAACTATTATCTTCTTCTTCCTCATTTTTTTCAAGTGAAGAAAGAAAGGTCATCAATGGTGATTGATGATAAAGAGTGAGAAATCCAATTCTAAAGTCTACCCACTTCTTATTTCTTCATCCTCTACCTCTTGCCAAGTAGTAGAGTGTGTTTCCTTTACAAGTTTTTAGGGCTTGGTGAAGGTGGAGCTTGATTTAGCGATGCCTCGACGTAGATCATCTTCGGCATGGACATCGACGACCTAGCTCGCTTTTTCTCCGACGAAGCCGACTCTAGAGCCCGGATTCCTTTTGGACAGCAGAGACGACTTCGTTGCGGAGCTATGGAGGTGGAGCACTGGATCTACAAAGGTTGTATTTCCGATATCCCATTAGTTAAGTTGTTAACTAGATTGTTATTCGCCTAGAAATCTAGCCAACGATCCGTTCACTAGGGTTTCTCGGCACCGTAATTTTTGAAATTGGCATGGTTGATGCCTTGTGAGACCTCTAGAGAGTGCCTAGGAACCCTACAAGGACAGTGGTGCCGCCTCTCACAGCTTGAATTCAGCCTTTTTCGCTGGTCGGCTTTTGAGGAGAAGATGTCGAGGATTCTTGGCGTTCATTCGGGATACAGAAGCCACAGTGGGTTTGTTGGACCGAGTTCCTATCGTGCGAGAGTTTTCCGACGTTGCTCCAGATGAGCCGGCGAAGCTTAGGGATCTTAAGGATCTGCTGTAGAGTTGTTGTTGGGGGGACTTGTGAGTCTGAGTGTTTCGTTTTAGGAGCTCCTATTCTGTTCGTCAGGAGAAGGACGGCAGTTGAGGTTGTGTATTGATGGATCGTCAATTGAACCGGGTTACGGTACGGATAGGTATCCTTTACCACGCATTGACGATTTCTTCGATCAACTCCAGAGTGCGAGACATTTGTCTAAGTTGTTTGGGATCAGGTCATCATTGTTGCGGGTTCGGAGTGATGTCATTCCGAAGTCTGCCTTTGTGCGTGCTACGGGCTTTGTGTGTTTTGGTGGTGTCATTGGACTCACCAATGCCCTAGCAGCATTCGTGGATGTGATAAACCAGATTTCTTCAGGCCGTTCCTCGACCAGTTATTGTTGTGTTATTGATGACATTCTAGTCTATCTAATGTGTCGTGACGAACTTGAGCAGCACTTGAGGATTTGTTTTGCGGACACTGGGAGAGCACCAGCTGTTTGCTTAATTATCGGAGTGTTCATTCAGGCTTGATTGTGTTGACTCCTAGGTCTTGTAGTTACGGGAGACGGTTTTTGTATGGTCCCGAGGAAGATCGAGGCCGTACAGCTTTGGCCAAGACTTGTGTACGGGACGGAGGTCCGCAGATCTTTAGGCTTAGCAGGTTTTTACCGCCATTTCGTGCAGGATTTTTTGTGTATCGCTGCACCGTTGACTGAACTGACCGGAAAGGAGGTTCCTGTTCTTTGGACTGAGGCATGTGTGCGGAGTTTTTCAGCAGTTGAAGACTCGGTTGACAACTGCACCAGTTCTTTCTTTGCTTTCTGGTTCGGGCAACTTTGTTGTTTAACTATGATGTTTCGCGAGTGGGGTTCAATTGTGTACTGATGTGATACTATAGATTTATCGCTTATGCTTCCTTACAGTTGGAGGAAGTACGAGCAGGATATCCCACTCCTGATCTGGAGATGGCTGCGGTGGTCGTGCGTTAGTGATTTGGAAACACTACTTGTTCGGAGAGTCGTGTCAGATTTTCATGGAGCACAAGAGCTTAATGTACATCTTCCTGCAGCGGGTTTTGAGTGTTCAGACAGTCTTTTGCAGATTTACAGTTCTTCTGCAAATTAGAAAGCTGCCGTTTTAAAATAACTGAGTGGTTTCGTTTAAATTGTTCCAACGATTCAACTTTGGTTTATTTTCTTTGCATTAAAATAATGTGTCCCATCATTTAACCTATCATTACAGAAAACAACAAAAATACAACGTCCTCTTATGCCATCCGCATTCTCCACTGGGCCCCGTCATTCACCCGTTAGGTTACTTAACTAACGATAGAGCGGGGGCTGGGCTAGCGCGGGTGCAAAACATAAGTAACGCCTACTAGATATCATATATAGATATTGTACATTCGTCAGACGCAATAATAGGAATTCCAGATCATAGATGAACATATTGGATTTTCTAAAAATCCGCATTTCCTTTGAGCCTGGAAAGAAAGACGGATTACACAGTCGCGATGAATAGCCAAAACCCCACCCTAGACCCCTACGGGTACGGCAAACTACCCGTCAAGTACCCGAAGTGAAGCGGTCTCCCTCAACGACGTGAGTAGGCTACTAAACACTTCAAAGTACCCGGTAGTTTGTGCACCCCACCTTAGGTCTATCCTAGGAGCAGAAAACAGTAAATGAAATAATACAACAGTGGCTACAACCTCAACCTGGATGTGCCCCGCCAAAGAATATTACAAAAAAATACAATTTACTTTGAATGAAAGAAACACTCGTCTCACATCCCCGGCTAACCATTCACGACAATCCAACAAGTGCATATGCATAAACATAAAGTAACCATTACAGAAATATGCAACCCCTTGCTAACCGACATACTAGCAATTAGGGGAAGTTTACGAACACATTAATCACAACACAGATATAATCCAGTTAGCCAAAGTTCTTAGAATTCGATCAAGCAACACATATGAATCTACTCAAACAATTCTCTGTGCACATAAAACTGAGCAGAAATAAAACATCCCAGAAACACAACATCAACACAGAAGGAATAACTGAGCAAATTTAGGTTGACTCGGTATCAACTCGGCAGCGGATCCGCGGCGGATCGCTTGGATCGGCCGCGGTTCCACGGTGGTTTGGACGAGTCACGATCCCAAATTTCTTCACAATTCTTAAAAAACCCTGCTTGTATTTTTAAGGGCCCTTGAAAAATGTTTAGACCCCATTTTAAAAACGGCAGAAACTTTGTTGAAAACGTCGGTTTTTCGGGATTATTTTGCGATCGAATTTATAAGGACTTTGCTAACATGTTAGTTATGGTTTAGTTAGGCTCTGATACCACTGTAAGTCGACGTTACACACCCCACAAGATGCGGGGGAGGCGAAATAGGTAAAACAATCATTTTGTTCAAGGTAACATCGACTAACTTTACGGATCTTTGCTAAACCCTAACTAGCAAACTTTCTAGAAGTGCTAAACTATTAAGATAGATGATTATACCTCAAGATACTAGTCCTTCTTGTTCTTGTTGTTCACCTCCTCGTCGGTCTTCTCGATGTAGTAGAAGATCCACCCGAGAGTTCCTCCTTCAAGCTTTAACCTCTAACTTGATGTAACTAAGTGGCTAGGATTGCTAATCCAAGTGACCTAGAAGATATAGAAGTGGATTAAGGGATCTATTAGTCTTTCTAACCCTTGGGATCTCAACACATGAGAGGATTAGAGTTAGGTTGAAGAAGATGAGAGCTTGAGGAGAGAGAGTGTGTTTGTTAATAATGAATTGAACCCTTCACACTTTGAATAATATGAAGCATAAAAAAATATCTTGCACAAATACCTTGCACAAATATCATCCATGCTTCATTTAATTCTTGAGATGAATCATCTTATGAGTCATGGTGCAATTAATGATAATAACACATAAGCTCTCCGCCTCATTTAGTTTAATTCATAAATGAATTAAATCTAAATGAGTCACCTTTCTTATAGAAGCTTCTCGACTAATGACGAGAATGCCCATCCTATCCGTATTTACGAAAAACATGGATATACTGAGACTGCATAAATCCAATAATCCAATACTAGAATCTGGCTTAAACTAAAGCCCGCTAATATAATCTGTCCGAACATCATACGTGCACAAGTACACGTATATGTCCCAACCCTGTCGTAAAACCATACGACCTCTATATCGTTTCGCCTGAAGCAGGGAAACTCTCTGTGTGGGACTTTAAAGACTCTGTTAGTTATATGTATGCCCTAGAGGCCAGTATTGTATAGATGATGTATATTATATTGGATGCTTGGACATATATAGAGAGGACTTTCTTGCTCAATATGATAGTATGCTATCTGGTTGCTCTTTATCTTAACATGTATACTTGTCTCTTGATACGGTCTTATAGCTACATGTTGATAAAGCCCTTAGGATGTGTACTTGACTACCTGGACTGTGATGTAGATCATACTAGTGGGGCCATGGTAGTCCACAAGTACATCCTTTAATGTTCCTAGTCGTGGGTGTATCGAGACAGGGCATCGATATACCAGAGTAGACTAGTGTATACGCTTCTCGACTCATGAGATGGGCGATGGATGAACCCATATCCATTGGTGTTTGACATCAGAGATGGTATACGGGTGCTCAGTGGAGACTGGGTACACTGGACGGACTCGCCGAGAACTCCCAGATGGTATTATACCTCACGTCAGATGGCAGTTCTCTGGTGACACTTGTGCAGGTTAGTCTGTAGACCCGAGATCGTCATAGAGTCTTGTGTGATTACCAGTGTGCTTTGATTTCCACCTTACCACGTCCATGAGGGCATGCAAAACGGTGGTTTTTTGGGTACAGTCCCGAGTCACATGGAGGCAATGAGCGATAGGAGGGGTTTCGTCTCTCCCGGTATTGGGGGTTAATATTGCGCTGTGCTCGATTGGCCGTAACAGGGAAGTCCCTAGCCAGGGCTGATTTAGAGATTTACTGGTAAGTGTTACCAGTAGTTTCTCGACCCGTTATGAGCCTCACATCGGCACGACTTATCGGTTGTTGGGGTCTAACGTTTACCACCCCTAGACTTGATATGCGACATATCAGACGAGGAGACCAGACTGTACGGGATGTGTTACCGGCAGGCCTTTACAGGAGTTGGAGCAGGCTTGCTTGCTGATCTTCTGATCGCTCAATACCCGGGTAGCCGTTACGTCCAGCTAGTACCGCTGACGGCTTGTGGGTGCTTGATGTGATCATCACCTACTGCCGGCGTATTGACGAGTCTTTAGAGTCCTACATAGAGGTTTTACTGGCTCAGGCAAAACGAAATAGGAGCGCATATGTGATATGTGCGGGACCGAGAATAATACGTGTATGTGATACCGTATTCTATTCTCGCGACTTCTTGTATCGGTCGGTTATATGCGATATAGCCGGGTTATCGAATCAAGTGTTGATTCGATAAATCGATACATTGGTTGTTTGTCGGTTATATGAGATATGACCGGATTATTAAGTCAAGTGTTGATTTAATAATTTAGTGTATAATTGTATATTAGATATACTAATTTACATTAACTAACACTTGTTCATTTAGGGTTTTTTCTCACATGTACACAACTTCAATATATATGTGATATATATTAAAATGTGTTTTCTTTTTGTATCATGGTTGATGATACACATGAATTGGGTGTATGAGACTTACACCATGCTATTTATTATGTTGGGTTTTAATATTTAAAGTAATTACAAAATTAGTGGAGGATTAGAAAAATGCATGAAGCTTGTGGATGCATTGACTAAGTCCGCTTGAGTTTGTTTTTACTATGGATATTTGTTAACCCAACCATAAGGATTAAACATGGGTTAAGTCTCTACATGAGTTAGTATATGATACTCACTCACCATGGTTAACTTATTCACTTGATCATTATCCTCATCTCTTTCTTTTGTTCATCTTCTTCTTTGTTCAAAAGAAAAGCTTGCTAGGGTTTGATCCAAAGTGAGAAATAAAAATCTAAAGAGAACCCACTTCCTATTTCTCCATCCTCTACTGGACTAGCACTTTAGTTTAGGGTGTTTGCTTCACTAATTCTCTAGTTAGTGAAGTAGAAGCTTGAGTTGGCATCGCCTCGACGTAGATCATCTTCGGCCTCGAAGACTTCAAGCAAGGACGCTCTTTAGCCTCGTGAAGCTATGCAAGAGTCTGGGAGAACCACGATCGCAGCGAAGGGACTTCAACAAGGAGCTAAAGAAGTGACGGACCGATCTACAAAGGTTGTATTGCATATTCACTTAGTCGTAAACGTAGTTTACTAGCATATGAACCCTAATTTTCTAGCAAAGATCTTGTTTAGGGTTGTTAGGCACGGCTAAAATTTTAATCGGGCATGTTTGATGCTTTGTAGAACCTTGTTAGTGTGCCTAGTAACCCTACAGTGGTATCAGAGCCTATCTAGAGCATTAGGTAATGTGTTAACGAAGTTAAAACTCCGAACGAACCCGGATACGTCAATTTAACCCCCTCTCGTCATTTTTTCAAATCTATGATTTTTCTGATTTAAAAATAGCTAAATAATTTAGTAGGGAAATATAAGAATTGTGGTGAAAAACGAGCACATAATAATTCTAAACCGCCGCGGAACCGCGGCCGTACCTCGCTTGGGCCGCGGATCCGCGGCCGTACAGGGGACATAGGTACTCGTTTTTACACTGTAATTTATATTTCTGTGATTTATATTTTCTGGGTATTTTTATTCCGACTCAAGTGTTGAGTATTTTTGGGGTTTATTTTGTAATCGTCGATTCGATCGGAGAATTTAATTTTGTTCTGTTATTCCGGATAATTTAGAAAGTATTAAAATGTTTGAACGGATATCATTAACTCAATTTTTCCCGGCACGAAAAACATTCAAGTGTTGAGTTTTTCTCGGGTTTAAATCTTTCGGAAAAATGTGTATGTGACGCGATAGACCCTCTAGAAGACAACAAACCTTAACTCGATTATGTGACCGTCTTGAACTGCCTTTTGAACCTTAGGGTTTGGGGGCAGTACGGCATGCCACATGTGAGGCGTTGGCTTGACCCTTCTACGGCTGGACCGTTGCTACTGTGACGTATTCTGGAATTTTTGAACTCCGCTCAAGTGTTGAGCTATTAAAGAAATCTTGGGTATTTGATTATTCGATCGGAAAGTTTGATACTGTCTATTTATCTGGAATGTGATACAATATGTGGAATTCATACAGTTAGGCATGAAATGCGAAGTATGTGATATTTCGGATTTACGATGTCTAAAGAGATTGTGGATTCCAAATGTTGTAGTTTTACACTTTCTTTTCTGCGACCGTAAGTGTAATATGTGATATCGCCAGTTTCGTTGTTATATGTCAACGACAATTGGGATGCGCATATTTATTTACGTTGATGACATGTGATGTTATGTATTGCTGGATATGTTATATTGGATCGTCGCGTTATGAATAGCCGGGGTTTTTTTTATGTGAGATGAGAGTTTTTATTTTCATTCATGTAAAATTAAATGTATGTAATATTCTTTTATTGGGGCACTTCCGGGATGAGGTCGATGTCACCATTTGTATATTATTTACTTTTCCGCACTAGGATAGACCCAATGAGAAGAGCATAAGTAACCGGGTTCTAGAGTCCAGTGGGAGACTAACTCGAGGAGTCGAGTCCGGGTGTCCTAACTCTAGAATTGGTAGGGTTGCTTGCCGCTCTCGTAGGGGTCTGAGAGTGTGGGTTTGGCTATTCATCGCGACCGTGGAATCCGTGTTTTATAGAGGTTCAAAATAAAACACGGACGTCCTAGTATATCCAATGTTTCATATATTTCTTCTGCTGCTATATCTATGATGTGATCATTTGATGTGCTGTGATAAATATTGTATATAGTATATATGCTATATTATATAGACGTTACTTATGTTTTACACCCGCGCTTGCCCTGCCCTGCTCTGCCGTTAGTTACCTAACCTAACGGTGCACGACGGGGCATCGAGGCGAATGCGGATGGCATAAGTGTACGTCGTATTTATCTGTGATGTTTAGGTGACTTAAATGATGGGACTTCATTAATGTGATTAATGAAAGAAAAGAAACCTAAAAGATGTTGTAGAATCAAATTTTCAAAAAGGGTAGCTACAGTTTTTTCTTTGCATAGCGATATATATGATATATCCTGCACCTTATTCGTTGAGGAAAGAGCCGAGATCCCTTCACCGGGAGTGACCTCTTTAGCAAAACTGGCAGATGCTACATAACTCGGTTTGGTTTTTGATTGCTTTTGTAGTTTTGCTTTGCATAGTGATATATATGATATGTCTTGCACCTTATTCGATGAGGAAAGAGCCGAGATTCCTTCACCGGGAGTGACCTCTTTAGAAAAACTAATGAAAGCCTCAAAATCACTCCATTTCAAAGTTTCACTAGATTCTACAACGATATCAAGTTCATTACGCAATAGGTTTTCAGAAAAACCTGTCGTAGCCCTCCGTCATTTCAGATAAGTTGTATATAGTATTCGTGCTGCATTTGTTGGCTTTCGTCAAGGTGTAGTGTATGGTAGCTATATGCTGCTTATCTGCTGCATATGATGCGATTGGATTAGGGTAGTCATATGGCTTTGTTGGCTTTCATCAAGGGTCGTGCGGGTGGGTTAATTCAATCAAGAAATATACGGGTTGAACTTGACTAGCGCGCTATGGTTTGTTGGCTTTCGTCAAGGTCATAGCACGTTAGGGGCAAAATATTATCGGGAATTTCAAGTGTTGAGATTTGCAATGAGATTGCATAACTTCTATGAGATAGTTGGATCCCGATACCCACTTCGAGTAATTGTTACTCCTGGGAGAGTTTTACACAGGACAATTAGCCGATCAAGTAAGTGTCTAGAAAGGTGTCAAAGGGGTTACGCCTATGGGAAAACGAGGTTTACTTTAATTAGGTCCGTGCGAAAGCACGGAGAACCTCCCTCAAAGTACCAACACTGGCCTGGCTGAAAGATTGGCGAAATTGTAGGGTGTAATTAATCCCGGCCAGTCTTTCCTTTTAGGGTTTGAAGGAAGATTTGATAAAAACAGTGGGAGCCATCCTGATTAGATAAAATAATAACCAATCTGATCTTGCAAGAGCATACGCTAAAGTGTTTTCTTCTCTCTCTCTCTCCAGGTAGCGACCATATCATGCCTTAATCAAGATAATAATATGGATGTATTGACCGAACCCGCATGTTATACTGTGCTGGGGAACGTTGGTTCCGTTCTTTCTTATAAAAGTTATAGTACTGAACAGGATATAGGGGAATACCAGGATTCCCATGCCACCCGTGTGAAGAAAGTACATGTTGATGCATTTTCTTCGGGTGTGTTCGTTACGGAGAACTGTTTCTCCATTTTCTCTACGTCCTGGGTATTAGATACCCGGGTCAGGATTCCATATATGTAATCAGTTACATAGGCTTAGAAAAGGTAGAGAACTTGGAGAAGGTGATAAAGACATAAGGGTTGGAAATGGTGCAATTATTGCAGCTAAAACCGTCGGGGAATATCACCTTGTATTACCAACTGGTAATACATTGGTTCTGAACGAATGCTATTACATGCCGAACCTGATATGCAACTTCATATCGGTTTCTTTACTAAGTAAAGAGGGATATAATTTTGTATTACAGTATAATGTTATGAACATTTTCCTTAACCAAAAGTTGGTTGGATCAGGCACGTTGTGCAATGGCATTTATGTTCTAAATCAATCAACAGTCCTGAGCATAACAAACACACACAAGAGGAAGAGTTCAGAACTGAACGAATCCTTCTTTTGGCATTGTAGACTCGGTCATATAAATGCGACACGGCTAGCTAAGTTGCATAAGGATGGATACTCGAAACCGTTCGAATTTTCATCTTATGACACTTGCCAGTCATGTCTCAAAGGCAAACTGACCAAAACTCCGTTTACGGGACACGGAGAAAGAGTTACCGAACTCTTGGGACTGATACATAGTGATGTATGCGGTCCCATGTCTACACATGCCAGGGATGGTTCTTCGTACTTCATTACATTCACTGACGATCTCTCAAGATACGGACATGTGTTCTTGATAAAACACAAGTCTGAAGCTTTTGAGAAATTTAGAGAATATAAACAAGAAGTCGAGAACCAAACCAGGAAAAGTATTAAAATCGTTCGATCTGATCGAGGAGGTGAATACTTGAGCAATGAATTCCTGGACTTCCTAAAAGAGAATGGGATTCTCTCCCAGCTGACTCCTCCATATACACCACAGCACAACGGTGTATCAGAACGGAGGAACCGCACCCAATTAGAAATGGTGCGCTCAATGATGAGCACAGCTGAGTTACCTATTTCCTTCTGGGGGTATGCGCTAGAAACAGCCATACATCTATTGAATATAGCCCCCCACCAAATCTGTGCCTACCACTCCATATAAGATATGGAAAGGGAAGAGACCATGTATTAACTATGTAAAGATATGAGGTTGTCCAGCCTATGTCAAATGACAAAATCCGGACAAACTCGAGGCACGGTCTGTTCTATGCAAGTTTGTAGGATATCCCAAGAATTCACAAGGGTATATCTTCTACCACACTGAGGAACAAAGGGTGTGTGTTTCTCGGCATGCCACCTTTTTAGAAAAGGAATTTCTTGCAAAAGAGATTAGTGGTCATGAGGTAGAACTGGAAGAGGTTCCAGCTACAAAAGCTACAACATAAGATATGGTGGAACCAGAGGATTCAGTTGTTCCCGATGAACCCCAGCAACTCCGCCGATCTAGTAAGGTTCCTCACCCACCTGAGAGATACTACGGTTTTCTCATAGATGGTGGGAGCGAGGATTGCATCATGGTTGATGATGACCCAACTAGCTTCGAGCAGGACATCACGAGTGGGGACTCAGTGAAATGGCTGGATGCAATGCGGTCCGAGATGGAATCCATGTACACCAACAAAGTATGGACTTTGGAAGTCGCTCCTGAAGGGGTAAAACCCATTGGGAGCAAGTGGATGTTCCCCTCCGAACAGCGGCGCACAGGACTGCGATGTCCTGACGCTGAGATTCGGGGCAGATACTATTTGGTTTTATCCGTCCACCTTTCCGAAGATGCCAAGTTGATTTATGGCACCGTGTATCGGAGGTTCAGACGGATGCGGCTGATGTAGCAGACTTTGTCAGATTGCCCCTCGCTTGAGGGGTTTTTGATTGTGGGGACGCTCTTCCCTGCAGGCGCAAGCCCCTGCAGTTAATTACGCTACCGCATCACGGTAACAACTTTCTCCTTCTCCAGAATTTCACTTCGTGTTGTGTGTGTTTGTTTTGTTTGTGGTTGCCCATGGATTGTATACGGAGACTAAATAATGCCGTCGCCCGTAGGACGTGGATTAGTCCAAATCCGTATTTACATAGATTTGGGTTTAGTGTTTTTAGTTTAAGGATACGTTAGCCGCATTGCGGCTAAGATCAACTTAAACGTTCGTTAAGGATACGATAGTCCTATTTGAGACGAAGATCAACTTAACGTGATAATCCATTTAATATCTGGCCATCGGGACTCGTCACCTCTCTAATGTTGTTGAAGGATTACAACGGCAAATGTCAGAGGAGTTCAGAGATGTACCCTTGAACCAAGGTTGATTTGGAGTTTTATAGTCCGTTTGAATGTTTAAGGATACGTTAGCCGTGTTTGGAGGCTAAGATCAACTTAAACGAGATCGTTTAGATCCGGCAAAAGAGCATTGTGTGGCTCTATTGTTCCAGTTTAGGGACGTAGTGGTCCACAGGTAGTTTAGGGACATTGCGGTCCATATTCCAGTTTAGGGACGTGGTGGTCCGCATTCCAGTTTAGGGACGTGGTGGTCCGCACTCCAGTTTAGGGACGTGGTGGTCTATATTCCAGTTTAGGGACGTGGTGGTCCGCTATTAGTTTAAGGACGTTTCGGTCCAAAATTAGTTTAAAGACGTTTCGGTCCATTGCCAGTTTAAGGACGTAGTGGTCCATCATTAGTTTAAGGACGTTTCGGTCCAATATTAGTTTAAGAACGTTTCGGTCTGACATTAGTTTAAGGACGTTTCGGTCCAATGTTAGTTTAAGGACGTTTCGGTCCATGAGTTTAAGGACCCTGCAGTCCGTATCGATGTGTGGTCGTCGTGACCCGTCACCTCTCTGACGTCGTTGAAGGATTACAACGATGGGTGTCAGAGGAGTTCGGAGATGTACCCTCGAACTGGATATAAATTAATTTAAGAGAACAACTGTGCTCGGTCAATTTAATTTGCGGACTTACGGCCAAAATTGGGATAAGTCCAGTTAAAAATGTTCAACACCCTTATTTATTTTTGGTCTATTAGACCTGAGCTGGGGCTTTGCCCACACTTAAATAATGCATTGCATTACTTCTATATTTTTTTTGTTTGGGCTCTGCCCATAAAGATGCAGAGCATCAATCACACTTGGGCTCTGCCCCCTTTTTATTGCTTTGCAATTTATTTTGGCCTGCTAGGTCTTTTTGATTTGGGCCTGGCCCTTTAAGAAATGCCTTGCATTTGTCAGGCGCTTTGCGCCAATCAGAGAGCGCAAGCACTTATAGTGTTGACACGTGTCGCGCAAGCGCAGTGCGCTGCGCTGTTGGGCTGCTGACACGTGGCGCGCTCTGGTGAGTTGCGCCAATTCCAGAGAACAAAGCTCTATTTCAGGAGCGCGTAGCGCAAGTTGTTCTGTAGCTGACACGTGGCGCTCTCTCAAGAGCGTAACAGCGGAGTTTTGAAGTGCAAAGCACTAAGAATCTTTTAGATTCAAGAACAGAAGTGCAAAGCACTATTTGATCTAATTTAGATCAAAGAAAAGATAAGTTTTTTCTTGTTTTTCTTATCTCAAAGAACCAAAGGTTCATAAAAGTGCAAAGCACTATTTTATTATATTGATCTTGTTTTTAGATCTATGATCTGTTCATAAGAGAACTTTCTCTTCCTTTTAAAGGTTTTCACCTTTTTTTTTAGTAGTTCTTCAGAGTTCTCTTTCTCTCTTTTCTTTTTTTAGAAAATTTTGATGCCTTTGAATTGAGGCTTGGGGTTCTTTTTATAGTGCCCATAAATTAGTTAAATTTGTTAAAGAGATCTTTCTCTGAGTGATTTGGGGAATTTTCCCCACCGTTGGATCTTTGATCCAAGGACTTCTGTTTTACAGAAGAAAATTTTCTTGTTTTAAAAAGAACAGAAAGATTTCTTTAAAACCTTTATTCTGTTTGGCGCAAAGGCCTCAGCGCGTGACATGTGTCGCGCAGCGCACAGCGCAGCGCAGCTGCGCTAGCGCATCTGCGCTGACACGTGTCGCGCAGCGCAGTGCCTGCGCAACTGAAGCGTTGCTTCCTTTAATTTTGCTTAAAATAGAGCTTTGCTCTGATTGGACGCGCCTTCTTGGGCGCTGCGCTAACGTATCAGCGCCTGACATGTGGCGCTGCGCCCGAGATTTGAAGCGTTGCTTCAAAATTTTGAATTTTGAATTTCAACAGAGGTTTGCTCTGATTGGGCGAAACAAATTCCCCCCCACTGTTGCGCTCACGTGGCGCACACGTGAGTGCAGCAGTGGCAAACTCCTGATCGTTGGATCAAGGGGTGAGCTCAAGGGGCACAAGCGCCTTATAAATAGGACCTCTGGCCCTTAGAAAAATCTCACCGTTTCAAGATTTTTATTTCCAGAGCTTTGCTCTTGCTTAGAACTCCAGAGCTTTGCTCTCGTTTCCAGAACTTTAGAGCTTTGCTCTCATTTTCCAAGTTAGAAAATTTTAGGTAAAATTAATCTTAAGTTAATTTTAATTAACCAATAGAGCTTTGCTCTTACAGATCTTTTGATCTAAAGAGATCCCCATTGGGGTTTCATAAACAGAGTTTTGCTCTCAAAAACTTATAGATCTACAGAGATCTTGTTCATGGGTTCTAACCCATGGACAAAGCTTTACTCTTTGAATCATCTGTAGATCTTTTAGATCTGAAAAATGAAAAAAAAATTCATAAGTTTTTTCATGGATTATTTTTTAAGATTCCAAAAATTTTAATTCTTCTATGTGTAACATTTTCTGATGGACCTTTCCATTATTACCATAGAGCTATGCTCTTTTTAAGGAATTTTATTCCTTTGAGACCAGAATTTGACAAGTGTCATTCTGTGACAGAGCTTTGCTCTGAAAGAGGAGATTTTCTCCCTGTCTCTAGGGATTCTTTTATTATTATTATTAGTGGGAATGTTTTCCTGAGGACCAACTGACATATTGTCATCCAGATTTTGCGGGTCTCCCTTCGGTCTTCTACCCGCCGCACTGCTGTGTGGTGTAATTAATTAATTCTAATTTAGTTTTTAATTTAATTAATCGATTAACGTATTTTTCTTTTTAAACGCCAAGCGTTGGAATTACAACACTAACGGCTAGATTGTTCTTTTGCAGCGATCATGTCTCTCGACACCTCGTTTCTGTTCGTCCGCTCGGAGGAAGGGTTTCCCGAAGCGCCCTTGGACCGTGAAGTCTTGGCTATGATTAGAGAATACGACCCGGAGTACAAGAATCTCCACCTTTGGGGGTCTTGGTATAACCGGATCATTATGGGTCGACGCAGCTTCACATGCGCAGTGCCGTCTGAGCCCATCACGGCGATTCATTATGCTACCCCACCCTCGGTGCAGTATGCCGTGGAGATGTGGACTGGACCGCGAACAGCTTCCTTCATCCCGCTATGGATGCGGTTCCGGTCCAACGTCCTATGGTCTTGGATATTCTAGGACGGCGTATCTGTCAGGGCGAGGCGAGACCCTAGGGGCAATCATATAACATTTGTCCAATCCCCCGCCATCCGATTGGCTACCTGCCGTGGGCTCGGTATATCCTGTCGACGAAGAAGTTGCATTTGATAAGATTAGGATTGTACACCGCGGTCTACGTCTCTCTCTTCCAGTATCCCACGCTCCCCACCTGGTGGTTTAAAGCTTTCCTGGAGCAGTGGAACATTCATACCCACACTTTCCTTGCCATGGATCGGGAAGTGTCAATCTTTTTGGAGGAGTTCACGGAGGTATCCGGTCTACCAGTCATGGGAGAACATTATGAGGAGCTGCTCCCGACAGATGTGTACGTCTTTGGTGCTAGGCCGGTGGTAAGGGGGGTCACACCGGAGAATGCCGTTCAACATCAATTCCCAAGCTTGATTAAGGTGTTGAACATCTATGAATCTCTTTTTATTGAACATGAGAGCCGGGGGGTTAACTTTGAAGATTTCATTGCTCGGTTCCTTCGCCCAAGCGTCCTCTCATCAGAGGATGCCAAGTTTGCCACTCTGGATGACCCTTTCGGTCTAGGTGTGGACAACCTACCAGAGAGGGAGATAGATCAAAAGGGTTTTTTCCTTTCGGACTTCCCTACCATGTAATTTATAGAAGTTGCGGCCCCTGGAATGGATGAGGAAGCCTTTTTCTTGGGATTTCTTGGATTGTGGCTGAGCTGGTTTGCAATCCCAATGCACTCTCATCGGATGCGGCCCTCTGTCTTTTACCCGGCCCACCGGATGGCCATCGGAGTAAATGTGACTATTGGGATCGCTGGCTTGGCGCACCTATATCATGGCCTCAGCCGAGCAGCGAATGCTAACGAGCCCGGGGTATTGCACGTGGTCTTCCCGATGCACTACTTTATGTCGTGGCTCGAGCTACATACGGCAGGTGTCTTCGGCATGCACAAAAGGCCCTCGTTTTTCGACAAGTGTGGTTTCCCTCGCATCATACAGCTGATTGGCGCATCTATCGTGACCCCGTCTCCATGGAACGCCATGGGTTTACTCCTTCGCTCTCACACCGTTGGAGCCGGGATGTCCTTTATTGACAAGGTGCTGACTATTGGAAAAGCGTCCACCACCGCGGTGCGACCATTACAAGACACTTTCAAGGATGGAGCTTCGGTTTTAACGGCCCGGGAGACCCTTCACTTATATTCTATTAGACCGGGCTTCCTAGTCTTCAGGCAGAATGGTGCGGCGATTTTCATGAGATATAACCCGCATCGTTTTGCCCAACAACTGGGCTACGATCAAGGGGTCCCCTTGGAAGCTTTCTTACTGGAACCCGCTGCCACTAAAGAAGGGATGGAGAACGCGCTGCATCATTTCATGCGCCTGAATACGGGTTCTCGTTTCTTTATCAGTGCACCGGTTTGCGCTCCACGGCTCCTCAACGTATACAAAGACTGGTATAATCATGCGACAGGAACCGTTATAAAGGAGGAAAGGCAACTACTGGTCGACCGTAAGGGTGCGCCTCCAGGCAGTGACCGCAACGCTCCTTTGGTCTCGAGGACTCCAGTAGTTGCTCCTCTAAAAGAGGTTAGAACCGGGCTATCGCGTGCACAAAGTTCTCCACGTGGATTGCTGCTCCCTGATGTCACGGATGCACTTCCCGCACCCTGTGCTCCAGTGGAGACAGTGGTTGTATCCTCGCCGGAGTCTGGCGTGGGTGCGGACATCGGGACTCATCGTCCCAAGGTGGCTGCTAAGCGGAAGTCGATCCCACGTGAGCCTAGGGGCGGAGGGCAGAAGAAAAAGAAATCGCTCTTCGCTACAGATGTCGTGTTCGGTCAGGAACCCCATGCTCCCTACGCCGAGGGCCTAATCGAATATGGGACTAACGAGGGATTAATCATGCCGCCGCCGGATGACACAGACTTGGAAGCCGCTCTCGAAACTTCAGCGTGGTTGGCAAAGCGTGACGCGTGGCTGGCTAAGCTTGCGCAATCAGGTAACTACTAGTCGTATTTTCTTTATTGCATCATATTTTTTCATTGCCTTTGACTAACGTTTTCCTTTCTTTTCTTCCAACAGGCATCACTGATGAGGAAGCCATTGCCTCTTCACTCAAGACCTTCCAGGAGGAAGAACGCCCTAGACCATCTTTAGGCCTCAGTAAGTCTTTATTCATCAAGTTTTCATTTCCCTTGTGTTATGGTCGATCTAACTTTCCCTTTTTATCACAGGAACCTCGATGCCGCTCCCGCAAAGTGATGCAGATTTTCCGTCAGCTGTCGATGTTCCCGCTTCCTCTGTGCCACCGCAGGAGGTTCGTCTTGAAGAGCCGATGAAAGATGCCTTAAAGGCTCTAGAGGCATCCCTGAACGAGGATGACGACGCTTTGAAGGAAGCGTCACAAAGGTCCATCGCGACAGCCCGGGAGGAAAGGAAGCGGCTGAGGAGTGAGGCGAAGGCGCGCAGGGCTGCCTTGGCTGTAGGAGCGGGCCCCAGCACCGCCCCTCGTACTAATACTCCATCCGAAGAGGCCCCGGTTGCCCTGTCTACAGCACATAGACAGGCGATCCGTGCCAATAGAGAGGCTAACGACAAGTCTACCTCAGGTAATACTTCCTTCAGAATTTCGTTACTAGACTCATAAAGCTGTCGGTTCTTATATATTTTATCTTGCAGGGCCAATTCCGACCGAGGGGGAGGCAGTGTAACGTTTTGAAAATCGTTTCGGTGAAATTTCGAAAAATCGGTAAAATAAGGGGGTTTCTGTAAAAAGTCAAAATACAAATATCTTATTATAAAAATTAAATATACATATTCTAGCTATGTAATTGCTATTATTTGGTGTTTATTGAGCCGCTGGTGAAATTTCAAATTTTCTGAAAAAAATATTATTTTATTATTATTTAAGCCGTCACTAATACATTTAATTAGGGAAAATTACAAATTTGAATGAGTTGAAACAAATTTTGTGCATCATAAAACATTAAATAAAATTTTATCATGTGGTTTTTGGAACGAAATTATTTGCCAAAACGGTTTAAAAATTATTGAAGAAAAAAGGCTTTTTTTTAGCGTAAATGGATGTTTGGGGTATTATATTTATCATTTTTCATCACCCCACATCCGTACCCACATCCACACACTCCCATTTACTTCTCCCCTTGAAGAATTCAGCAGCCCACTTCTCCCCCTCAAAAATTTCTCCATCTCATTTGTATGGGTGAAATAGAGTTTATAGGTGTAGGTTAAGATGTATTGTTTTGGAGGCTCATTGTACCTTGATTTGAGGGGGGTTGACTTGACCAATTGTGCACAACACCCACACCATTCCCCCCCATCACCCCATGGCCGAAATTCTGCAGCCCTTCCCCCTTCATTTTCCCTCTTTTCATTTCCTTCAATTTAAATCAAAAAATTGCTCCAAAATCCAATTTAAATCTCACAAATTGATTTCCATTCTTCATCCCATTCTCCTTAGCTTTTATCACTTGGATCATGGTGTTATGAAGCCATCATTGGAGGCAAATTCTTCTTGCTAGATCACTAGATTTTAAGGTATAATTTCTGCCCATTTAAATTCTTATGTTTAGATTTATTTAATTGAGTTGTTTTAGTGTTAATTTTAGTGCTATTTGCATACTAGTTTTTTTTTAAAAGTTTATGGCTTGAGTTGAATTATGGTTTTGTTGTGGAAATGGGTTATGATAAATTGTGCATGGTTTTGTGTTGTGGATTAACATCTTAAGTTTTATAGAAAGCTAATTTAGTTGTTAATTCCAAACCATTACTTATAAAATGCCCTAATTAAGTTATTTTGCTAACTAGAGTTTTGGAAAATTATTAAATGCCTTAGATTAAATTATAATTATGGTTTCATGTCATTATAGATAATATATTGAGTGGGTTAATGCTTTTAGTTCATGAAAATCCTAGCTAAATTGTTGTTTGTGCATTTTTGCTATAAATTGTAAAAAAATTTGGGTATTTTGTAAACTAGAATTTTGGGGTTAATGGAATTTAATGAGATTAAATTATGGAAATTGTTTTTATGACTTATTTAAGATATTTAATAAGTATTATGGCCACTAGATTTGTTTAAACATCATGTTTTGTACAAAAACGGCGAATTGTGCTTGCTAGATTTTCGGAAAAATGACTTTTTAAGTGAAATTGGGGTTTTTGTGAATTTTAACCTATTTTATATTAAAATTAGTGTTCGTGAATGTGCAAATGAGTGTATTTGGGTTTTTTCTCGATGATTTGGCATTTGTACGCCGACGTCGAGGGTTTTTGGGTTGATTTGTGAAAGCAACCATAGGTTTTGACCTATGTGGGATTCGTGTGTCGTTTTGGTCATGAGTCGGATTTTAATACGATACGGTGCGTTATGATATGTAGGTACCCCATGTGGACTTCAAGACGA
This sequence comes from Agapanthus africanus, assembly GCA_030015575.1. Lineage (NCBI taxonomy): Eukaryota > Viridiplantae > Streptophyta > Magnoliopsida > Asparagales > Amaryllidaceae > Agapanthus > Agapanthus africanus. The sequence goes on along the minus strand of JASDDO010000024.1, from coordinate 511,532,970 downwards.
CAAGCAAGCGCGTGGCGACGTCGGCACCGGCGAACGAGGACCAGGTGAGTAGATTTATATCTACGGGGAGAAGTCGGGTGGATGGCGTATAGCACCCCCGCAGTTCGTGGTGATGTATACGAATACGTATACATACAGATATTGATTATATGTTGTTGAGATTATTGATGATAAGATGGATATTTGGTATTTTTGGATTGGTTTAGTGTAGTTGCGAAACCCTAGAGTAGTGGTCGCACTCACAAACGCACACACACACTTGCATACATTCTTCTTTTATATGTGCGTATATGGGAGTATATATTTATGTGTTCACATGGGTATGTGACTATGTGTTCATATACTGGATTTTAGGATAGTATTTGGAATTTGAGATGGGTTGATGATATTGGGCCTGAGGCCAGAAGATCGGTGATGTGATTTGGTTCGTATTGAGATACGACATGATGTTTTAGCGGGTCTTTTGACGTAGCAATTCTTACACCTGTATGCATGCTTAGGCGGTATCAGTATTGTACTAGACGTAGGACATTGTCCCGGATCATGATATTTGATAAAGAAGATACCAGATGAATAGTGTGATTGAATGTGATATTAACCCGTACCCAGATTTGGGGATGCCGTACGACGGATTTACGTACGAGCTATATTGATGATTGATCCGCACTCTTGACTTGGGATGCCTGATTATAGATATGGTATCGGATATGATATTATTGAGGCGGGATCACCGACTATACATATACAGGTATGTATATGTATCGACTCAGATGATTGGCGGTTTTCCTTACCTGTAGTTCAGCTTGTTAGTTCAGCCGTATAGTTTAGTGTAGTTGTTAGATTAGATTAGACTTCTTACCTATTTCAAAAACTAACGAATCGTGGGCATTTTTAAAGACAGCCCAAGGGATCCTACGGATATTTCAAAAGACGTATCTTTTCATAAAAACACCGTAGCCCCTATTTTCAAAACCCCATGATTCGTGTTATTTCAAAAGGCACCATTTGTAGGACTGATATTAGATTAATGCAGATTAGTTATAGTTGCGTCTAGTTTTCAGCTCCCGCTCATTTTTGTGGTCCGCTTCGCATCGCATGCTTATTTTATATTTCATACTCCATTATTGATATCATGCTGTTAGGACACCAGCACCTTTACCGATGATGCATATGTACCACGTACACTTAATTGCCGGCTCACACACATCTTCATCGGTAATTGCCATGTCACGTACACCTTAGAAAATGTTATTGCTTGACATAGCCTGTTAGCTAATAGTTAGACATGATATTAGTGTACTTGCCTTATATGTTAGTTTAGACATTGTAGTTATTACCTGCTACTTCATGCATACTGTTATTCATTGTTATGCCGCATTCATGGATTCTCATGCATATATTCACTATTTTACGTGTTATTGAGGTTTTGGACTCGGATTTCCATGAGATTTTCTGGATTTGGAGGAAAACCGCAAAAACTTATATGAACTGATTTCTCTCTTTTTAAAATAAAAAGTACGGTTTTCCCATGATGTATGAGTCGTCCACCATGAGTTTGCTGATGGATTTCGAGACCCGATTCGAGGAGACGGATGAACCGTTTCGGGTACATGGTGGACCCGGTAAGGTACCCCGGGGCAAGAAGCGCGTGATGATGACGATGTGAGCCTGGCAGGGGAGCACTACCTACCAGTGATTTTACCCGATGCGTCGGATATCCGGAGGATACCGTCGTGGTCTTGAGATGGATGGTAGGGGCCGGTCTGGACTGACGGCGCCTTAGATATTGAGGTACAGAGACTGTGATACAGAGATATCGAGATATTGGGATTACGTTTTGTGCCGATGCTAGGCACTGTTTTATGCTGATTTCATTATGATACCTCATTTTAAAAATACAAAGGAAATCTCACTAAATTATGGAAACAGTTCTTCATTTACATGTATTCTGTTTTCATGCATTCATACCTCATTCATATGATATATTGCTACCCTTGGGCACTGACACGGGCACATGAGATTACACTCGGGTTAGATATTTACCCTAGCCTTGTTATAGGCTACGTGTTATTCATATATTTGAGGATATATTATGATCATTGACCTAGGTTGCGTTATTTATGCGATTTCTGTGCGTAGATATTTTTCTATTCACGAGTTGGCAACTCACCCCCGTTGTGCCCCAGTTTCTTGCAGGTTGCCGTACAGGTTTCATTACGGCTTTGCGGGCTCAGTTTCATTCGGGTGACTTGCTAATAGGTAGGTTTTTCTTGTATCGTACCCATCATATTACCTTGTATAATATTATTCCGTTGTATCTAGTAAATTCCATCAACCAAACATGTATTTTTTTGAGATAGAGACCAGTGTTGTTTATTCTTTCGACCTTAGAGTTGCTCGTTATATTTCTGGTGGTTTTGAGTTTCCTTTTGAGTATTGATCCTCGCCGTTGGCGTTGTATATTATATTGTTTGTATGGTTGTGACCGTCGATTGACGAAGAGCTAGCTCCCGCTTGGGGATGCCCTTTTCTTGTTTTCGTATACTATTCATGTTGTATCCCGTTTGGGGGCCTGTATTTACAAAGGAGACTCTGCCGAAATTTTCAGTAAATTTTTGATGTTTTAAAAACCGCATAATTCGGCTTATGCTATTAAAACTACTTGTTTTAAATTGGTTTTCCTTCACTCTACTTCTTTTCTTGGTTTGGATTTCTGGGTTTTCGGTTTACTTAGATTACGTACGCCTCGAGACGTTTCGTAGTTTAAGTGCCGGTCATGTTCCGTACTTTCGGGACGTGACAAAGTTGGTATCAGAGCGTTAGGTTTTAACCTTCGGAGCGTAGGATGACCCTTGGTTGATGGAATAGGTGACTAAAGTAGAGTGACGTACCGTTGGTATGTTCCGCGGCATATTTACGACACGCCACTCCACTTAAGAAGCCTTAGGATGTACATTTCCTTGTTCAGTATTATATTCCTTCCTGATCTAGCCTAATCGTTACCAGTTTGGTTTTGCTGCCACGATTTCGGGCAGGGAGAGATACGTCTAGAGTTGCGGTCAACAGGAGCTCGTCACAAACGAGGACTGACCAGGGCGTGATTCCGGCGACACCCAATTGCAGAGATGTGTCTTTTTACTGTGTTTCCGCGCCACGAGCGTTTGGCGGATCGCCTTTATGAGGTTACTCGGAGGTGCTGATCGACACTAGAGAATTGAGCCAATGATGGAGGCCAGCCAGATTTTGATGACCGTTGGTGTGTTGCTTACTCCTGATGATTGAGGCACGGTTCAGCATGCAGACGAGTGAGCCAGTTATTGCTGCGAACGACGAGATATCGCCCCAGATGTTGGAGCTATTGCAGTATAAGTTATACTAAGAGATGATAGAAGGTCGCTAGTCATCGAGGATGAATGACTAGGACATGTGGATCGTTCGCCTGCCCCGATGCGAGGTCATCAGATAGATTGATTCCAGCTAGAGACGACTTCATGCGGAGACGTTGGGAGTCGACAGAGACGATCGAATGTCAGAAACCAATTATTCCAAGTTTAAAGTAGTCGGAAAGACATGCAGGCAATTCTATGGTCCCTCTAGAAGAATGAAACCGTAACTCGACTTAATGACCGTGTGAAAGCCTTTGAACCTTCGGGTTTGCGGCAGTTCTACGGCGCCATTAGTGAGGCTTGGGTTTACCCTTCTACGGCTGGACCACCGATGCTGTGGTACGTACTCGTTACTATTATACTGTACCCAAGATGTTGAGCTCTTGGGGGATTATGAGGTTTTGATGGCTCGATTGGATGGCTCGACTTAATTCGGATGCTAGGTGTTGAGATGCATTTCTTGGGAGACTCCCGATACGAGGATAGCCGTTGGAGCTCAGTCCATGCAGCCACGACGAGACGAGTCCGAAACGGTCGACCTTGGAGAAAAGTGGAGTAAGCGGTGCGTACGAGATCTTGATAAGATGATGTTCTACTCCGCCGACATCATAGATGCGATACGCATGCCGAGGAATTGTACTTGGATATACCTTCCAGAAGGAGTCGCGATGAGTATGCAGCCGTTCCGGAATAAGGAGCAGATATAGTAAAGGACGATGACTCCCGGACAGTTGGCAGAGATGAGACTGGAAGAGACCTTGAATAGGATTCCTTTCAGGACAATGCTGCAATGATATTTGCACCCAGGATCAGATGTGTCACGTGCATTTAGAGAGCCAGAGGCCGACTCCAGTGACATGTTGCTTTACGAGTGGTTATGCGGATTGACCGAGAGATGACCAGAGAAGTGCCAAAACGGAATCGTCCCCGTTAGCACACCTGACAGGGCCGATGAGCCGATGGACCGAAAGATTGGTAATTCACAGTGAAGACCTTGACCCAGGAGTGGTCATGGTTACGCACGCCAGCAGGACAGAGTTCATGATCATCGACGAGACATCCCACTAGTGACTGCGACAGTTGGCCGGGATTCTTAGAGAATGCGCTTGAGCAGTACTATTCCGCCATTATTGATTACGATGTTTTGGGTGATTTATTCGTATGATTTGATTTTGAAGATTGAGGATTTACGATCTTTGCACAGTGTTGCACTTGATATCGTTTTCGTGCTTCAGTTTCACATGTTTGTGATTTTACGATTTTAAACAGTTGAGTTGGTTTTGTGCGTATGCATGCACACGATTTCGTTCCTGCACTCGGTATAGTTTATATATGCTTGCAGTGCAGTGATACGCCTTTTGTGCACTTAGATGCACTGGACTTCGATTTCGATTGTGATACCCGATATTTGTTTTGTGCACCTTGTGCACCTGATTGATTTTGCGCACGTTCGGCGCTTGATATTGGATTTCATGATTTCGTGCACGATAGATGCACCTGATTTTGCTGTCAGGCACACATGTTTCCTACGACAGATGTTTCGTGCATACCCGATGCACTTAGATGTTGTTTCTGTGCGCATGTATGGCACATTCATGGATTTTGATTTCCGTGCGCACCAGACGCACGTAGCATTCATGTGCATATTTTGGGATTGATTTCGTATAGAGCAGTACGTTTTTATGATATTGCTATGTATTTTCGTACTGAGCAGGACTAGTTAGAGGACAGTACCTGAATATATTTTGCATGCATTGATAGTTATTGAAGCGATTTCCAAAAAAGCGAGCTATAGCCTCAGTATTTACCTACGTGTCTGATATGACACGAAATGTTTAAAACAAGGAGACCCTTCTAAATTGTTTCCAAAACGGCGGAACGTACATTTCAAACAAAGGTATATATGTATATAGTTATTTTCTTATGATAGACGTCCGCCACTGTGCAGTGTTATACGCGTTACACAGCGACTTAAAGAGATTTGGCATGCATTTCCTTCAGATACTTACAGATATAGATTCGATGTTTACATGTATAGTTTCGAGTTATATCATATTGGTTTGATTTAGATTTGGCATTGATGTCTTCTCCATGACTCCGATGATTGCGGGATGCTTGACGGAGTTTTGATTTGAGTTATATACTCATTTTTCAAGCGCATGCGCTGCGCTACGATTTGTTTTATGTAGTTACAATTTCGGAGCCCCGACGACTTGATGGTTTTTCTTAGATGTTTTAGTATTTGGGGGAGTTTGAATATAAATTCGGGGACCGAATTTCTTTAAGGGGGGAAGATTGTAACGTTTTGAAAATCGTTTCGGTGAAATTTCGAAAAATCGGTAAAATAAGGGGGTTTTCTGTAAAAAGTCAAAATACAAATATCTTATTATAAAAATTAAATATACATATTCTAGCTATGTAATTGCTATTATTTGGTGTTTATTGAGCCGCTGATGAAATTTCAAATTTTCTGAAAAAAATATTATTTTATTATTATTTAAGCCGTCACTAATACATTTAATTAGGGAAAATTACAAATTGGAATGAGTTGAAACAAATTTTGTGCATCATAAAACATTAAATAAAATTTTATCATGTGGTTTTTGGAACGAAATCATTTGCCAAAACGGTTTAGAAATTATTGAAGAAAAAAGGCTTTTTTTTAGCGTAAATGGATGATTGGGGTATTATATTTATCATTTTTCATCACCCCACATCCGTACCCACATCCACACACTCCCATTTACTTCTCCCCTTGAAGAATTCAGCAGCCCACTTCTCCCCCTCAAAAATTTCTCCATCTCATTTGTATGGGTGAAATAGAGTTTATAGGTGTAGGTTAAGATGTATTGTTTTGGAGGCTCATTGTACCTTGATTTGAGGGGGGGTGACTTGACCAATTGTGCACAACACCCACACCATTCCCCCCATCACCCCATGGCCGAAAATTCTGCAGCCCTTCCCCCTTCATTTTCCCTCTTTTCATTTCCTTCAATTTAAATCAAAAAATTGCTCCAAAATCCAATTTAAATCTCACAAATTGATTTCCATTCTTCATCCCATTCTCCTTAGCTTTTATCACTTGGATCATGGTGTTATGAAGCCATTATTGGAGGCAAATTCTTCTTGCTAGATCACTAGATTTTAAGGTATAATTTCTACCCATTTAAATTCTTATGTTTAGATTTATTTAATTGAGTTGTTTTAGTGTTAATTTTAGTGCTATTTGCATACTAGTTTTTTTTTTTAAAGTTTATGGCTTGAGTTGAATTAGGGTTTTGTTGTGGAAATGGGTTATGATAAATTGTGCATGGTTTTGTGTTGTGGATTAACATCTTAAGTTTTATAGAAAGCTAATTTAGTTGTTAATTCCAAACCATTACTTATAAAATGCCCTAATTAAGTTATTTTGCTAACTAGAGTTTTGGAAAATTATTAAATGCCTTAGATTAAATTATAATTATGGTTTCATGTCATTATAGATAATATATTGAGTGGGTTAATGCTTTTAGTTCATGAAAATCCTAGCTAAATTGTTGTTTGTGCATTTTTGCTATAAATTGTAAAAAAAATTGGGTATTTTGTAAACTAGAATTTTGGGGTTAATGGAATTTAATGAGATTAAATTATGGAAATTATTTTTATGACTTATTTAAGATATTTAATAAGTATTATGGCCACTAGATTTGTTTAAACATCATGTTTTGTACAAAATCGGCGAATTGTGCTTGCTTGATTTTCGGAAAAATGACTTTTTAAGTGAAATTGGGGTTTTTGTGAATTTTAACCTATTTCATATTAAAATTAGTGTTCGTGAATGTGCAAATGAGTGTATTTGGGTTTTTCTCGATGATTTGGCATTTGTACGCCGACGTCGAGGGTTTTTGGGTTGATTTGTGAAAGCAACCATAGGTTTTGACCTATGTGGGATTCGTGTGTCGTTTTGGTCATGAGTCGGATTTTAATACGATACGGTGCGTTATGATATGTAGGTACCTCATGTGGACTTCGAGACGATAAGCAAGCGCGTGGCGACGTTGGCACCGGCGAACGAGAACCAGGTGAGTAGATTTATATCTACGGGGAGAAGTCGGGTGGATGGCGTATGCACCCCCGCAGTTCGTGGTGATGTACACGAATACGTATACACACAGATATTGATTATATGTTGTTGAGATTATTGATGATAAGATGGATATTTGGTATTTTTGGATTGGTTTAGTGTAGTTGCGAAACCCTAGAGTAGTGGTCGCACTCACACACGCACACACACACATACTTGCATACATTCTTCTTTTATATGTGCGTATATGGGAGTATATATTTATGTGTTCACATGGGTATGTGACTATGTGTTCATATACTGGATTTGAGGATAGTATTTGGAATTTGAGATGGGTTGATGATATTGGGCCAGAGGCCAGAAGATCGGTGATGTGATTTGGTTCGTATTGAGATACGACATGATGTTTTAGCGGGTCTTTTGACGTAGCAATTCTTACACCTGTATGCATGCTTAGGCGGTATCAGTATTGTACTAGACGTAGGACATTGTCCCGGATCATGATATTTGATAAAGAAGATACCAGATGAATAGTGTGATTGAATGTGATATTAACCCGTACCCAGATTTGGGGATGCCGTACGACGGATTTACGTACGAGCTATATTGATGATTGATCCGCACTCTTGACTTGGGATGCCTGATTATAGATATGGTATCGGATATGATATTATTGAGGCGGGATCACCGACTATACATATACAGGTATGTATATGTATCGACTCAGATGATAGGCGGTTTCCTTACCTGTAGTTCAGCTTGTTAGTTCAGCCGTATAGTTTAGTGTAGTTGTTAGATTAGATTAGACTTCTTACCTTTTTCAAAAACTAACGAATCGTGGGAATTTTTAAAGACAGCCCAAGGGATCCTACGGATATTTCAAAAGACGTATCTTTTCATAAAAACACCGTAGCCCCTATTTTCAAAACCCCATGATTCGTGTTATTTCAAAAGGCACCATTTGTAGGACTGATATTAGATTAATGCAGATTAGTTATAGTTGCGTCTAGTTTTCAGCTCCCGCTCATTTTTGTGGTCCGCTTCGCATCGCATGCTTATTTTATGTTTCATACTCCATTATTGATATCATGCTGTTAGGACACCAGCACCATTACCGATGATGCGTATGTACCACGTACACTTAATTGCCGACTCACACACATCTTCATCGGTAATTGCCATGTCACGTACACCTTAGAAAATGTTATTGCTTGACATAGCCTGTTAGCTAATAGTTAGACATGATATTAGTGTACTTGCCTTATATGTTAGTTTAGACATTGTAGTTATTACCTGCTACTTCATGCATACTGTTATTCATTGTTATGCCGCATTCATGGATTCTCATGCATATATTCACTATTTTACGTGTTATTGAGGTTTTGTACTCGGATTTCCATGAGATTTTCTGGATTTGGAGGAAAACCGCAAAAACTTATATGAACTGATTTCTCTCTTTTTAAAATAAAAAGTGCGGTTTTCCCATGATGTATGAGTCGTCCACCATGAGTTTGCTGATGGATTTCGAGACCCGATTCGAGGAGACGGATGAACCGTTTCGGGTACATGGTGGACCCGGTAAGGTACCCCGGGGCAAGAAGCGCGTGATGATGACGATGTGAGCCTGGCAGGGGAGCAGTACCTACCGGTGATTTTACCCGACGCGTCGGATATCCGGAGGATACCGTCGTGGTCTTGAGATGGATGGTAGGGGCCGGTCTGGACTGACGGCGTCCTAGATATTGAGGTACAGAGACTGTGATACAGAGATATCGAGATATTGGGATTACGTTTTGTGCCGATGCTAGGCACTGTTTTATGCTGATTTCATTATGATACCTTATTTTAAAAATACAAAGGAAATCTCACTAAATTATGGAAACAGTTCTTCATTTACATGTATTCTGTTTTCATGCATTCATACCTCATTCATATGATATATTGCTACCCTTGGGCACTGACACGGGCATATGAGATTACACTCGGGTTAGATATTTACCCTAGTCTTGTTATAGGCTACGTGTTATTCATATATTTGAGGATATATTATGATCATTGACCTAGGTTGCGTTATTTATGCGATTTCTGTGCGTAGATATTTTTCTATTCACGAGTTGGCAACTTACCCCCGTTGTGCCCCAGTTTCTTGCAGGTTGCCGTACAGGTTTCATTACGGCTTTGCGGGCTCAGTTTCATTCGGGTGACTTGCTAATAGGTGGGTTTTTCTTGTATCGTACCCATCATATTACCTTGTATAATATTATTCCGTTGTATCTAGTAAATTCCATCAACCAAACATGTATTTTTTTGAGATAGAGACCAGTGTTGTTTATTCTTTCGACCTTAGAGTTGCTCGTTATATTTCTGGTGGTTTTGAGTTTCCATTTGAGTATTGATCCTCGCCGTTGGCGTTGTATATTATATTATTTGTGTGGTTGTGACCGTCGATTGACGAAGAGCTAGCTCCCGCTTGGGGATGCCCTTTTCTTGTTTTCGTATACTATTCATGTTGTATCCCGTTTGGGGGCCTGTATTTACAAAGGAGACTCTGCCGAAATTTTCAGTAAATTTTTGATGTTTTAAAAACCGCATAATTCGGCTTATGCTATTAAAACTACTTGTTTTAAATTGGTTTTCCTTCACTCTACTTATTTTCTTGGTTTGGATTTCTGGGTTTTCGGTTTACTTAGATTACGTACGCCTCGAGACGTTTCGTAGTTTAAGTGCCGGTCATGTTCCGTACTTTCGGGACGTGACAGGCAGAGACCGTTGTACCTAGAGAAACAGAGGGGGCGGCGCCTGCCGAACCTGAGCCGACGGTGGGCAACGTTGCTGAGGCCTCGGAGCCTGAGATGGAGGTGGAGGGGTCTACAGCCGAGAAGGTCATTGATGCCGAGCCTGAAGCGGCGGCAGATGAAATGATCGTTGTAACTGAGCCGAGGGTAGTGGCGGACGAGGCGCTTGAGGCCGGCGACCTCATGGTGACGGCGGATGAGCCGATGGAGATTGTGGAACCCGAAGAAGTAGCGGATGAGATAGGCACGACTCTTGGGGAAGAGTCAGCCGCTTCCTTCCAAGAATCTGGCAACGCTCCAATCATTGCCCTCCCTGCCTACGATCTCCTGCCATCTCCTGGTCGCGCGAGCATGACGACGGCCCCCCATTGAGTCGGGCGATGAGGCCTCGGGCGGTGGCCTCATGTCAATAGAAGAGGGAGTCGCCTCCATTTCAGCCGGTAGCTCATCAGGTAAATCCCAGGTTTCTATCTTTCTTTACCTCACAATCCTTTCTGACAAGTTCACCTTTTCGTAACGCAGGTGCAGCCAGTGCCGATGCCCCACTGCTCGAGGGAGTGCCTTCAGCGACTGCCTTGGCGGTGGTCACCTCTCAACCCTCTCTCATACCCTCGAAGATGTTGGAAGGTATGTGTTTGCAATTTATTAACCTTATCTTCCAGACGCATAATTTGTGTACTAAAGTCACACTGTTGTGTCTTTCAAGAGTGCTTTTTGACCATCTCTATCAAGTGTTGCTCCCACACTTCTCTTTCCCATCTGAATTCGCCTCTCCCTCTGGTGGCGCCGGTGAGTACCGTTCCCGATTGATATCTTTGTTTTTCAGTAGTAGAATTATTTATAACTCTCTCTTGTCCTGACTGCAGTGTTACAAATCGAAGGGGGAGAAGAAAGATCGGTTGCGCTACCGGCCCTTCTGGCCTTGCCACCTGCTTCAACCGGTATAGTAAACTATCTTATCAATGACTTTCTCCATATCTATTGAATCATCATCTAATCGCATTTTGTCTTTTTCAGCTGTCATTCCAGTCTTGGTGCCTTTTGAGTCTCATATTACAATACCGGGCGACCCTTCCCAGAGACGTCCATCCTCAAAAGGTGCGGCGAATAGTCTGCGCATGTTGAGCGACTACATCGAGGAACTCGACGTCGAGACTCCTACATCTGCTGAGGACTTCGCTACGACGGTTAACCCGATGTTGGTGATATTTGCCACCTTCCATGATGAGGGCATTGTCGCCTCTTGGGTTAACCATTGTCTGGAGATTGAGGCTCGCCTTCATCAGCTGGAGTCGATGCGCCTATCCCCCGAGACTTTGGCCGTGAGCACTCAACGGGGAGCATGGCTCGAGCAAAGCACTTCTCATTTCCGTCATTTGGAACAAGAAGCAGCTTCGAGGCTGAAGGAGTGCCAAGAATCTTCAAGCGAAACTGCTCGCCTGCGTGCTGAAGTTGAGGCCAACGCCGCTGAGGTAAAGGCCATCTTCGAGGGCCTTCTGGAGCGCATCTCAAATGGGCTGAAACTGAAGCGGGCACTTGATGTCGCCGAGCATGACACTCTAGGCCGTGAAGCTGCTCATCAGGCCGTCAGGGATCAGCTTGCATCTGTCGCGCAGCAACGAGCCCAAGTGGAGGCGGAGTTGGCAGTGGTGGCCAATCAGGAGAAAGTGGGGAAGGAAGTGCGCGAACAATTGCTAGAGCTGTGTAGGACGCTTCCTTCTCAGTAACTTTCCTTGTATCGTTTGTACTTATAAATAAAAAATGTATATATATATTTTTCATCCTTTAGCACAATGTATCCTGTACTCAATCAAGTTTATGAATAAAAGATACACATTTTCTGTAATGTCTTGTGTCATTTCTCTGCTTTTTTTCTTTCTTTTATTATCAGCACGCTACCTGAGTAAACATGGTCAATAGATAATAGAGCACGCGTTTTGACTTTCTTAAGAAATAGCAATAGCTTAGGCCGCAGGTTCAGATCTGCTGCCTAAGACTTTTCAACTCTATGAGCCATGAGGGTCTCGTAGAGATTTTTCTCCCTACGGATCGAGAGGATCTCGTAGGTGGGTTTTCCTCCTTAGGAATCGTGAGGATTCCTAAGTGTGATTTTCTCTTACAAGTCGTAAGGATCCTATAAGAGAATTTTTCCCTCTTACGAGTCGAGAGGACTCGTAAGCGGTTGTTTCCCTCCTCGTCGAGATTCGACTTTGGAGAGTGAGACTCGTGAATAGTATGCAAGAGATCGTCTTGGTCGATTTGCAGGGCCCCATTGTTCAGGAAGCAAGTTTTTTTTAGTCCCTGCTGCCTGAGGCTTCATCATGCAAGTTGAGACGAATCGGGAATTTCCCGCGGAGGCACTAGTTTCTCTGCGAGCCGACGCGAATCAGGAGGCTCTCGTCAAGGAGTGTTTGTATCCGTGAGTCGAGGAGTTTGCTAGGGATTATTTGTTTCCCAAGCGCCAAGGATTATTTGTTTCCTTAGGGTTTGAAACGAGTCGACGATTTCCCACGGAGGCACTGGTTGCTCTGCGAGTCGACGCGGATTAGGAGGCTCTCGTCAAGGAGTGTTTGTATCCGTGAGTCGAGGAGTTTGCTAGGGATTATTTGTTTCTCAAGCGCCAAGGATTATTTGTTTCCTTGGGGTTTGAAACGAGTCAAGGATTTCCCACAGAGGCACTGGTGGCTCTGCGAGTCGACGCGGATCAGGAGGCTCTCGTCAAGGAGTGTTTGTATCCGTGAGTCGAGGAGTTTGCTAGGGATTATTTGTTTCCCAAGCACCAAGGATTATTTGTTTCCTTGGGGATTGAAACGAGTCGAGGATTTCCCACGGAGGCACTGGTGGCTCTGCGAGTCGACGCGGATCAGGAGGCTCTCGTCAAGGAGTGTTTGTATCCGTAAGTCGAGGAGTTTGCTAGGGATTATTTGTTTCCCAAGCGCCAAGGATTATTTGTTTCCTTGGGGTTTGAAACGAGTCGAGGATTTCCCACGGAGGCACTGGTGGCTCTGTGAGTCGACGCGGATCAGGAGGCTCTCGTTAAGGAGTGTTTGTATCCGTGAGTCGAGGTATCTGCTGAAGACACTGGTTTCTTCAGAGTTGGACTGAACCGTCGAGATTTGGCTTCGTCTTCTGGCGGAGCCTGTTGGGAAAGTATGGTTCCCTCTTTGTTTACGCCCTTGGATTGTATACAAGGATCGATGTGATCTTAACTGTAGGGCCAAAGTTTTATCATCATTTTTTTTTGTTTTATCTCCGCGGTGCTCTATCATTTCAGCTTTTATATCGCGAAGGTCGCGATTGCCCAATCATTTCGGCTATTTTTCGCGGTGCCCAATCATTTCGGCTGTTTATTTTATTTTTACTCGCTTCTTTTTATTGCGAGTTGCCCAATCATTTCGGCTATTTAGTATGCATACATTTTTACTTGCTGCTTTTTATTGCAAGTTGCCCTATCATTTCGGCTATTTCCTATGCATGTGCGGCCTATTGGCTTTTCGCCGTAAACCTGAAATTAGACGTCGATTTCGGTATCAGCACCGCTACAACTGGGATATTGCCAGGAGTGAATCATCATCTGCCTTTGTCGATGTCGAACAAGGGTGGCTTGGCGAACAGGGTTAAGGTCCTGTCGACTAAGGCTTTTGACTTCATGAGCCGTAAGGATCTCACAAAGGTATTTCTCCCTACAAGTCATGAGGATCTTGTAGGCGTATTTTCTCCTTAGGAATCATGGGGATTCCTAAGTGTTTGTTCCTCTGTAAGTCGTAAGGATCCTACAGGAGGATTTTTTCCTTGTAAGTCGAGAGGACTTATAAGGGTTGTTCGTCATGCGAACATATCCCCAGTCTCGGATGGGACTTGATTAGGGAAATGTTTATTCGCGCCCGTGGATTGTATACAAGGGTCAGTATTGAGCCACTTGTAAGGCAATATCGATAGTTGTGGGAGTTGCTTAAGCACAGGTTTAGGTCTCTGTAACTTAAGGCTTTCAACTCTTATGAGCCGTGAGGGTCCCATAAGAGAGTTCTCCTTACGAGTCGTGAGGATCTCGCAAGTGTATTTTCTCCTTAGGAATCGTGGGGATCCCTAAGTGTGTTGCTCCCTTGTGAGTCATAAGGATCTCACGCAGGTGGTTTCTCCTTACAAGGTCGAGAGGACCCTATAAGTGTCCTTTAACGAGGTTGGGCCCTTTCAGGTTTTCACAAACACTCGCCGGTTGTCCTGCTGTTTTTACTCACGGAGCCCTTTCGGGTTTTCATCCGTGCCCATTTTGCTTATGGACATACCGTTTTTTTATTTTTATTTTTATTTTCTTTTTCTCTTTATTTTTTTACAAGGTCGCGCCCTTTCGGGTTTTCACGAACACTCGCCGGTAGCCCTGCTGTTTTTACTTACGGAGCCCTTTCGGCTTTTCATCCGTACCCTTTTTGCTTATGGACATACCGTTTTTTTTATTCTTTTTATTTTTATCTATTTTTTTTCTCTTTTTTTTTACGAGGTCGTGCCCTTTCGGGTTTTCACGAACACTCGCCGGTAGCCCTGCTGTTTTTTCTCACGGAGCCCTTTCGGGTTTTCGTCCGTGCCCTTTTTGCTTATGGACATACCGTTTTTTTTATTTTTATATGTTTTTTTCATCTCGTCAGCCTAAAGATGTTGCGGTAGTAGTTTAAAGACGTTTCGGTCTGCTATTAGTTTAAGGACATTTCGGTCCGTCATGGAGAAGGCCGGCTACTAGTTATAAAGCTTGAGCTTAGGAAGATAGCGAGCGGACATAGTCGTCGTCATCTATCATTGACCTAGGCCGTGGATCATTAAGCGTAGTATCTCTTTAGGAAGCGACCGTTTATTGGCCTGAAAGGCCTTTCACTGTGCATGTCCATGAGTAGATAGGCCCCACCCTGGTAGACCTTATCTATGATGTACGGGCCTTCATAGTTTGGCTCGAATTTCCCTCGCTTGGCGCGATTGGGGATCATAAGCCTTTTGACCACTAGCACGAGTTCGCCTTGGCGAAATGTCCTCGGTCGGGTCAGTCTTTCATATGAGCGCGTCATCTTTGCTTTATAGGCCTCCAGATTTTGTTGCGCTATGAGCCGGGTTTCATCAAGGGCGTCAAGCTCCTCAAGCCGAAGGTGAGCATTTTCTTCGTCCGTCAGCTCGTAGTGGACTGCCACTCGTAGAGAGGGTAACTCTATCTCGAGGGGGAGTACTGCTTCCGTCCCAAATACCAACGCATACGGCGTTGTGGTTGTGGCTGTCTTGAACGTAGTTCGATATGCCCAGAGAGCTTCTTGCAGCCTCTCGTGCCAGTCTCTCTTATTTCGGGATACCATTTTCTTTATGATCTTTGTCAAAGTCTTGTTGAAGGCCTCGGCTAGACCATTAGCTCGCGGATTGTAAACTGAAGAATATCTCCAGTCTATATTATGCTGTTGCGCAAAGCGACTGATCTTGTGGCTTCTGTAAGCTGGCCCGTTATCGGAGATGATCCGTCGCGGAGTTCCAAACCGATATATGACGTGCATCTTGAAGAAATGGAGGATATTATCCGTCTTCACTTCCCTCAGTGGCACTGCCTCTGCCCATTTGGAGAAGTAGTCGGTCGTCGCCAGGATGAAACGATGTCCCCTGGACGATGCTGGTTCGATAAGGCCGACTATGTCAGTTCCCCACATTTCGAATGGCCAGCTAGCCACTGTTGGATGGAGTGGATTTGGATTGATGGATGAAGTCCCCATGGATTTGGCATGAGTGGCATTGCTTCGCATATTCGAGGCAATCCTGAATCATCGTGGGCCAGTAGTAGCCCATCCGTTTGATCTTCAACTTCATCTTCGGGCCCGCTTGGTGAGAACCACAGATTCCGTCATGAACTTCCTGAACGACTCTTTCTGCTTCCTCAGGTCCTAAGCATCTCAGCCACAGAGAATCGAATGACCTCTTGTATAGAGTATCATTGACGAAGGCGAAAGACAGAGCTCGTTTCATGAGCTGATGTCTTGTGGACGCTTCTTCAGGTATTCGGAGAGACTTAAAGTAGTCTATGAAGACTTCCCTCCAATCCTCAGCCTTTTCTTGTTCTTTTATTTGTAAGGTCATCTACTCAGCCGCTCCCTTCTCTTCGGATGATTCTGGAGAGATTTCTGCTGGGGCAAGCACCCGACGGCTTTGTACCACGATTCTAACATCATCGAGGTTCTTGTCAGCCAGTTCTTTAGCTAACTTGGCTAATGCGTCCGCTTTGCTGTTTTCCGCACGCGGTATGCTTTCCAAAGTATAGGAGGGAATTTGGGTCAACAGTTGTTGCACCTTTTCACCGTACTTCACCAACTCCGGTTTGCTCGTTTGGTAATCGCCGTTTACTTGACTAACGACCAGTTGAGAATCTCCATATATGAGGTGGTTTTCAATTCCTATATCAATGGCGATCTCGAGGCCGCTATCAAAGCTTCGTATTCGGCTTCGTTATTTGTCCTCGGCTCTGTTAAGGAGAAAGCGAAGCGCATTATCCCTCCTTGTGGAGTCACGAAGATGAGGCCTACCCCCGATTTGATTATAGGGGTACTTTGTTTGCGCTTTTTCATGGAAGATGCTCCATCGAAATAAAGTTCCCATTGGGTATCAGCACCGTCGATCGCGTCAAACGCATGTTCGTCTGGCAAATCGCAATTCAGAGGAGAATCAGCCGATATCGGATGCTCAGCGAGGAAATCGGCGATGGCCTGGCCTTTCACTGCCTTGAGAGGTTGATACGTTATCGAGAACCCCATCAAGAGTAGAGCCCATTTAGCGAGTCGACCTGTCAATATGGCCCTTGACATTAGATATTTGAGAGGGTCCACCTTCGAAATGAGACGGACTTCATGTGCTAATGCGTAATGTCTGAGCTTTATTATCGCACAGATTAGCGCTAGGCAGTGCTTCTCAATGGGAGAGTAATTGCTTTCTGCTCCCAGCAGAACTCGACTTAAGTAATAGAGTGCTCTTTCCTTTCCTTGATCGTTCTCTTGTGCCCATAATGCGCCTAAGGAACCTTCAAGGGCGGCCGTGTAAAGAATGAGAGGCTTTCCCTTAACTGGAGCAGCCAATACTGGAGGGTTCTGCAGGTACTGCTTGATCTAGTCCAGTGCGCCTTGGCATTTGTGATCCCAGACAAATGGGGTTCCCTTCTTCATCAGGTGGCTATAGGGACGGCACTTTCCTGAAAGGTTGGCTATAAATCGCCGTATGTATGCGAGCTTCCCTTAGAGAGATTGCAACTGTTTGAGAGTTCTCGGCGGAGGCATTTCCATGATCGCTTTGATCTTTGACGGATCTATTTCAATACCTCGGTATCGAACAATGAATCCCAGGAATTTGCCTGAGGAAACTCCGAATGCACACTTGAGCGGGTTCATCTTTAAGTTGTATTGCCGAAGGCGTTGAAATACGGTCTTCAAATGCTCGAGATGTTCCTTGTATGATTTTCTTTTAACCACGAGATCATCGATATAGCATTCGACGATTTCGTGTATAAGGTCATCGAAGATCTTTGTCATGACCCTTTGATAAGTGGCACCGGCATTCTTTAAACCGAAGGGCATCACTTTATAACAGAATATACCTAGAGGGGTCCTGAAGGCGGTGTGCTTCTGGTCTTCGGGATGCATCTTTATCTGATTATAACCTGACGAGCCGTCCATGAAGGACAAAACCTCATGAGTGGACGTGTTGTCCATCATCAGTTCGGTGACTGGCACTGGGAAATCGTCTTTCGGGCAAGCTTTATTGAGATCCCGAAAGTCCACGAATATGCGCACCGTCCCATTTTTCTTCATCACCTGGACGATGTTAGCGATCCATTCAGGATATTGAACCTCCTGGATAAAGCCTGAGTCGATCAGCTTCTTGACCTCGGCGTTGATGCTCATCTCAAGCTCGAGCCGCATTTTTCTCGGTGCCTGTTTGACTGGCTTGACGTCCGGGGATATTGCTAATTTATGCACAGCAATTTCTGGATCTAATCTTGGCATTTCGGAATAGTTCCATGCGAAGCAATCTCTATGCTGCAGAAGCACATCCTTTAACGCAGCTACCCTTTCTTCAGATAGTAACTCGCTGATGAATGTCGGTCGTGGATCGTTTGCCGTCCCCAACTCAATCTTCTTGAGGTTATCTGCAGTGGTATGGATTCCATCTTCCAGCTCTTTTGGCGGTGGTGGGTATTCTGAGATTATCTCGTCGCTGCTGTTTTCGAAGCACCAAAGGAGCTCATCTATGTCCTCGGGCTCTTCTTTTAATATTGTAATCATGTGACAGGTGCGAATTTGCTTCCAATCCCAATGTGGAACCGGTTCTTCTTTCGTAGCCTTAGGCTCGTGCTTCTGTGGCGGCGCTACCCTCCAGTTGTCAGACAGAGTGAATTTGCCAAGCTGATACTGATCTTCGAGCCAATTCTTGAAGGTGAAGCAATCTTCAAGAGGATGCCCTATTACTCGATGGTAAGAGCAATAGTCTGGGTGTGAGACTTCGCCCGCTCGTTCGGGATGTTTAGACTCCGGCAATATAAGCATTTGATGTTTTAGAGCAAGATCAAGTATCTTCTTCATCTTGTCCAGAGGAAACGAGTACGCTCGACCCATTTTCTTCATGAGGGATAGATCAATAACGCTCAACTCCCGTTTGCGTGGCTTCTTAGCCCTGCTTTGTTGTTGTTGAGCGCCTTTTTGGCCTTTCGACTTATTTCTGCTTTTGCGCCGAGCCTTCTTTATAACAGGTTGACAAGGAGCGGCATTTTCATCCTTTACGGCCTGTTGGAGAAGGCGTTGCGTCTTGGCTTTCTCATAGATGGCCGTCTCGCGGTTGTGATCATCTCGGACTTTTTGACCAGCTTTCTTTATAAGTTTATCCATTTGTTCCTCGAATGACGGACTGGGCTCCTTTGCATCTGGAACTTTCATTGGCTTAGGATTAGCGTCCTCCCATTGAGCATCCGCTTCTTCATCAAAGTCATACACGACGTAGCAGCCGGGCAGTAACTCTCGTTTCTTTGACCGGATGTATCCAAGCCCTTTTGTTTCCATTCTCCCGTTAGGCAGTTTGCGTTGAGTCCCGGGGCCGTTCCAGACCCTATCATAGAATTTAGCCTTTCTAACGGTCTGTTTGAAGGGTATCCCCTGGCGTTTCAGCAGCTTTTTCAAACCTTCCGTATAATATCTTGGGAGACGGATAGGCTGAAGCCTGTCGAGCGTAGAATCCGCGCCATGCCAGATTTCTTTTTCTACCTTGGTTTCTTCAGAGCGGTAAAACAGAATTGCTTTCTCGCCCTCTCGCCTGGGAGGGATATAGAATGTCCGCAACTCTTCTACACTGTAGATATTAAGTGCATTCAGTTCTTTATGGTGTTTAAGCGGCACTATGGCGACTTGTAGACTTTGCTCTTCGTCAGCGGACGTTTGTATTGAATCTCGAGCAGAGAATACAGCATGGACTTCATCTTTCGAGTCGCTGCCAAAGATCAATGTAGGAGCCGATGGTCCCGGCTTGTTGTGTTGGGGCGGACCCGAATAAACTATCTCCTCTTCCTCCTCAGTATCATTACCGAAGACAGGGATGGTAACGTTAGACTTGTTCTCCGGCTTGCGACACCTTTCTGTGTCTTCGAAATCCGGTAAGAAGTATTTGGCGTCTTCATATTTGCGGACCTCGTTCACAGAGAACGGGTTCAGTTCTCCCGTCACAGTATACTCGAGACCATCCTTAAAATATTTCATACACTGATGCTGTGTAGAAGGGATGATGTTGTACTCGTGTAACTATGGTCGGCCGAGCAAAGCATTGTAGCATGTCTTGGCGTCTATGACGTTGAACTTAATGTCCGTGACGAGCAGTCCGAAGCGTAGCATCAGTATCACAGACCCAAGAGTTCTTGATGACTGGGAGTCGAACCCGGAGATGGTGATCTTGTCACGAGCAAGGTGCTGGACACTCATGCAGATTTCCTTTAAGACCCGTACATTGAGGAGGTTAACGGAGGATCCATTGTCGACAAGGATTTTGCCTATCTTTATATCGTGACAGTATCCTGAGACATAGAGGGGGGCGATTGTGTTCGCACGTCCCAAGTAGAAGGTCTTCATCGCGAAATGTAACATCGGCCGTGTGCACTTTCTCCAATTCATCCTTCATCTTTTCCTCGGCCAGGCATGCTTGGAATTGTTCTGGGTCTTGGAGCGCCTTAATCAACGAATCTCTTGCCTCTTTTGATAGCAAAAGGGCGTCAAGAATGCTGAGCTGTGAGGTCAGCTTCCTCAGATGTGCTAAGACGTTGTAATCCACCTTATTCTTCTTTGGCGGGTCTTTGGCAGCTAGCTCTACCACCACTTGGTCATCTAAGATGATATCTTCAGGGGCCTTTTCTTTCCCTTTATCTTTTCTGTTCGAGGGTCCGAGGTTCTTTTCGGGCAGTGTGCGATTACGTAGCCGGATATTTTCGCAAACCTTCGGTACTTCTTCTTTTCCCGAAGTGGACTCTTGAAAGAGGGGGCCAAGCTCTAGCTCCTCATCAGAATCGCTCCCGAACGTGAGCACTTGTGATCTACAAGTGTTAACCATGCAACAATCGCCAGCAGTTCTTTTAAGACCTTCGGTCTTATTTATTTGCTCTCGACGAGTTTTACGCTTTTCCCGCTTAAAGCGTTGTCGATGAGCAACATATCCTTGCCACCATCTATCGAAAGTTTTGCACTCTTGAGTGGGGTGCGATATCTTTTGGTGATATAAGCAATAGGAGGGGTGTGTTTCCATTTCACCAGTGATGTTTCCTTCAGAGGATGGTAGCTTCATGCCCATTGACATGGCCTTAGCAAACTTTTTCCTCATCTTGAATTGGCTTTTGTCGGTAGCGGAGGTGTTTAGCTCCAATGGGATCGTCTCAGCTCCTTCATCAAGTCGCTGGCGCTTGGCCCTTTCAAATATAGCCGCCTCGCGCTCCCGATCAGCTTTACTTTTCAACCGAGCTTCATTAAGGAATGCGTCAATTACTTCATCTGATGGCCCCAGAACTTTTGGTTCAGGATCTGCCCCCAGCTTTTCGGTGCAAGGAGTCTCCTCATCGTTCGTGATCGAATGGGAAATCATATGACAGCTCGCCACATATTCCTCGGATTCATCCGATGAACTTTCTCCCTCATCTTCTTCTTGAAAGACGTGATTGAGGAACTCTTGGAGCGTAATGGGAGTCCGTGCCTTTTGGTTGTATTCATCCAACGCGTCAATTTGCTTTTGTAAGTCCGTGCGCTTGTCGCCAGGCTTCACGGGCTTCTTAGATTTCTTCTTCTTCTTTTTCGAAGATTTTGACCACTGGCTGCAAGTGCTTGAACCACCACCATCGGTCTTTGGAGTTGGACGTGGCTTTAACATCCCTTCAATGACCTGCGGTTCCAACGGGTTCTTCCACTTGATCGCTGGACATGTCTGAAGATCGTTTAGCATCCTCTTTGTCTTGGCTGATAATACAACCTCCCAAGGAGTTTCTTCAATGAAGGAGCATGTTGCCCCCGGCGGATTCGTCCCCTTAGAGGTGTGGGGCTGCGGGGGATTCACCTTCCATTTGTCAGATAACGCGAACTTGCCCTGTCGGTACTGGTTTTCAAGCCAATTCTTCAAAACGTAGCAATCTTCGATCGGATGGCCTAGTACTCGATGATAAGGACAGTAGTTGGGCTCGTTGACGTCACTTGGTTGCAACGGACGTTTTGGATCCGGCAGATTTATGAGTCTGTTGCGCAACGCCAGCTCGAATAACCTCCTCGTTTTATCGCGGGGAAAGGAATAAGGACGTCCCATCCTATCCTCAAGGGGTACGTACGGACACATATTATTTTGACGAGCAACCGGCTACGAGTCGCTCGGTTGTTGTTGAGCATTAGCGACGACGATTGCTTTTCCCTTCCCTTTGTCATTTCGGGAGTCCGGCCTTGGAAGAGGGGGTTTATGGCCCATTTGATCCATTTGCGCTAGTTTGTCAATCAAGGCCTGGAAGGTAGTTGGCTTGAAAAACATCATAAATTGTGAGATGGTTGCTTGCGGATCAAGGGTTCCCACAAACATTCCCACGGCGGGAGCTTCTTCAATGCGCTGCTCACACTTCGTCCATAAGTTCCTCCATCGTATAGCATACTGAACCGACATCTCGCCGGGTTTTACCCTGGCGTTAATCAGTGCCGTCATCGAGATACGTTCACTGGCGCTTGCAAAACGCTGAGTAAACAGCAGATCCATCTCCGTGAAGGTTTTAATAGAGTCGTTCGGGAGCTCAGAGTACCATTCAAACGCCGTATCTGATAAGCTTCCAACAAACTGGTGAAGCAACAGCTTGTCATCACCGCCGGTGTTGCCGCAGAGTGCCCTGAACTGGGTAACATGCTGGTGAGGATTGCCCGTCCCCTTGTAGACATGGAACTTGGGAATTGTGTAACCGGGTGGGTACTTGATTTGATCGTACCAACTTGGATATGGCCGCCCCGTTTTTACGACCTGACCGGCCGCTTCGGTCGCATGATGAACCCGTATTTGCTGGGCGATGTACTCATCCAAATCGGCTTTGGAGATTGTATCCTCCTTAGCTGTTGATAGGGCTGGCAGAGGATTTGATGTCTCTCCCCTATCATCTCCAAGGACGATCGGGGGCTCTTCGGTCGGAGGATCTTGCTGTATCATCATTCCTATCATGTCTTGGAAGAAGAAGCCCATACGCTGTATGTTGGCTGCTTGTTCAGCAGCCTCTTTGTCCTTCTTCTCCAATATCCGACGAAGGAATTCGGCGTCGGTTTCTTCCTCTTGGCGTTCATCCGAGGACGTTTCAAGGTTTTCTTTTGGCCCTATAAGTGCGGCCATAGCGTTCATCATTTCTTGGAGCTTCTGCTGCTGCTCCTGAGCCTTGGTCACCGACCTCGTGTGCGGTCTATGACCTATTGATATGCGGCTATCCTCCTTTCCCGATGCCACATAAACTGTATGAACTATCAGGCCCCCGGACTTAGGGCGTTTAGGCTCACCACCTTTGGCATTTGCCGCGGGCGCGGGGGTTTTCTCCGGCCTTCTTCTTTTATGGGCCGTTGAAGTTGAAGGGGCCGTTGCAGTGGGCATCTTGGTGATCGTTGTCCTCTGCTGTTTAATAGGACGGTCCTTTTCTTTTTGCACCTTCATCTTCTATCGTTGACGGGAGTGATCCGTGTCGATCACGGAGTCTTGAACCCTCCTCCAAACTTTATAAATTCTTAAGGACAGCCGTTGAGGGGGCTGTTCTTGCTTTGTTTCTGGGACTCTCTCCACAGGCGGAGGAGATCTTTTCAGTGTAGCGGTTGGAGAATTCTTCCGTACCCTCCTCAGCAGTTCAAAGTCGTTCCCAGTTGGAACAGCAGCGTTGACTTCCACCACTGGAGCCGGTGGAGTTAGCCCTGAGGGGGAGTTGCCCCCTGCCTTCCTCACTCGTCGCCAGTGGCGACGTCGAGCACGACGAGCCGTTGGGACTGGCTCGGAGATTGAGATAGCTTCTTTTTGCCCCCTGTCTGAATGAGGTGCCGCTGGCGTTAACCTCTTAAAGACTGAAGTTGTCTTTTGAGGGGTGATGTTCAACCTATCGAAGACGGATCCTCGAGCAACGGCAGGAGCATGAATCGTCATTCTTGAAAAGACTGATTCTTTGACAGGGGCAGCCGCCTTGACGACTTCTGAAGGAGCAGTTATTGCTTTCCTTGGGACAGCCAGTTTATAGTTCTGATTTAGCCTGGCGAAAACAGAGGCTGTTGGTTTGACAGTGGGCGACCCGTTGACAGGGGTCGTCGTAGCAGTGAGCCGGTCGAAGACCGACTTCTTGTTCACTTCCGGTGCAGGTATTGGCGCAGAGAAGCTTGTAGGTGGGATCAAGGTCCCGAAGAACAGACCAGTGGTGGCTTGAGTCACCTGGTCTACCGGCAGAGCGAGGAAGGAAGCCGCTTGGGGCCCATATACTACACCTCCTGGTGAGGTGGAGCGTCCGTTGCAGTGGCACTTCGAGCAGTTGGTGCAATTAGAGGCCATTGAATCTTGAGTTCTGTGCCAGGCAAAAGAACAAATCTTAGTAACTTAAAATCAAAAGGCAACCGTTAACAAACCGCGATTAGTTCGTGAAGACGACACACGAAGTGTGGAGTGGAAAGAGGAAAAGGTCCCACCGGGCGTGCCAGAATCTGTTCCCCTCCGAACGGCGGCGCACAGGACTGCGATGTCCTGACGCTGAGATTCGGGGCAGATTCTATTTGGTTTTATCCGTCCACCTCTCCGAAGATGCCAAGTTGATTTATAGCACCGTGTATCGGAGGTTTAGACGGATGCGGCCGATGTAGCAGACTTTGTCAGATTCCCCCTCGCTTGAGGGGTTTTTGATTGTGGGGACGCTCTTCCCTGCAGGCGGAAGCCCCTGCAGTTAATTACGCTACCGCATCGCGGTAACAACTTTCTCCTTCTCCAGAATTTCACTTCGTGTCGTGTGTGTTTGTTTTGTTTGTGGTTGCCCGTGGATTGTATATGGAGACTAAATAATGCCGTCCCCCGTAGGACGTGGATTAGTCCAAATCCGTATTTACTTAGATTTGGGTTTAGTGTTTTTAGTTTAAGGGTACGTTAGCCGCGTTGCGGCTAAGATCAACTTAAACGTTCGTTAAGGATACAATAGTCCTATTTGAGACTAAGATCAACTTAACATGATAATCCATTTAATATCTGGCCATCGGGACTCGTCACCTCTCTAACGTCGTTGAAGGATTACAACGGCAGATGTCAGAGGAGTTCAGAGATGTACCCTTGAACCAAGGTTGATTTGGAGTTTTATAGTCCGTTTGAATGTTTAAGGTTAGTTAGCCGTGTTTGGGGGTTAAGATCAACTTAAACGGGATTGTTTAGATCCGGCAAAAGATCATTTGGAGGCTCTATTGTTCCAGCTTAGGGACGTAGTGGTCCACAGGTAGTTTAGGGACATTGCGGTCCATATTCCAGTTTAGGGACCTGGTGGTCCGCATTCCAGTTTAGGGACGTGGTGGTCCGCACTCCAGTTTAGGGACGTGGTGGTCTATATTCCAGTTTAGGGACGTGGTGGTCCGCTATTAGTTTAAGGACGTTTCGGTCCAAAATTAGTTTAAAGACGTTTCGGTCCATCGCCAGTTTAAGGACGTAGTGGTCCATCATTAGTTTAAGGACGTTTCGGTCCGACATTAGTTTAAGGACGTTTCGGTCCACGAGTTTAAGGACCCTGCAGTCCGTATCGATGTGTGGTCGTCGGGACCCGTCACCTCTCTAACGTCGTTGAAGGATTACAACGATGGGTGTCAGAGGAGTTTGGAGATGTACCCTCGAATTGGATATAAATTAATTTAAGAGAACAGCTGTGCTCAGTCAATTTAATTTGAGGACTTACGGCCAAAATTGGGATAAGTCCAGTTAAAAATGTTCAACACCCTTATTTATTTTTTGTCTATTAGACCTGAGCTGTGGCTTTGCCCACACTTAAATAATGCATTGCATTACTTCTATTTTTTTTTTTGTTTGGGCTCTGCCCATAAAGATGCAGAGCATCAACCTCACTTGGGCTCTGCCCCCTTTTTATTGCTTTGCAATTTATTTTGGCCTGCTAGGTCTTTTTGATTTGGGCCTGGCCCTTTAAGAAATGCCTTGTATTTGTCAGGCTCTTTGCGCCAATCAGAGAGCGCAAGCGCTTATAGTGTTGACACGTGTCGCGCAAGCGCAGTGCGCTGCGCTAGTGCGCTGCGCTGTTGCGCTGCTGACACGTGGCACGCTCTGGTGAGTTGCGCCAATTCCAGAGAGCAAAGCTCTATTTCAAGAGCGTGTAGCGCAAGTTGTTCTGTAGCTGACACGTGGCGCTCTCTCAAGAGCGCAACAGCGGAGTTTGGAAGTGCAAAGCACTAAGAATCTTTTAGATTCAAGAACAGAAGTGCAAAGCACTATTTGATCTAATTTAGATCAAAGAAAAGATAAGTTTTTTCTTGTTTTTCTTATCTCAAAGAACCAAAGGTTCATAAAAGTGCAAAGCACTATTTTATTGTATTGATCTTGTTTTTAGATCTATGATCTTTTCATAAGAGAACTTTCTCTTCCTTCTAAAGGTTTTTACCTTTTTTTTAGGAGTTCTTTAGAGTTCTCTTTCTCTCTCTTTTTTTTATAGAAAATGTCGATGCCTTTGAATTGAGGCTTGGGGTCCTTTTTATAGTGCTCATAAATTAGTTAAATTTGTTAAAGAGATCTTTCTCTGAGTGATTTGGGGAATTTTCCTCACCGTTGGATCTTTGATCCAAGGGCTTCTGTTTTACAGAAGAAAATCTTCTTGTTTTAACAAGAACAGAAATATTTCTTTAAAATCTTTATTCTGTTTGGCGCAAATGCCTCAGCGCGTGACACGTGTCGCGCAGCGCAGCTAGCGCATCTGCGCTGACACGTGTCGCGCAGCGCAGTACCTGCGCAACTGAAGCGTTGCTTCCTTTAATTTTGCTTAAAATAGAGCTTTGCTCTGATTGGGCGCGCCTTCTTGGGCGCTGCGCTGACGTATCAGCGCCTGACATGTGGCGCGTTGCGTCCGAGATTTGAAGCGTTGCTTTAAAATTTTGAAATTTGAATTTCAACAGAGCTTTGCTCTGATTGGGCGAAACAGTGGATCTTCAAGAAAAAACTTGGTGTAGATGGGAAAGTGGAGACTTTTAAAGCTAGACTTGTTGCAATGGGTTTTCGTCAAAGACCAGGTGTAGACTATGACAAAACCTTTTCTCCAGTGGCTATACTTAAATCCATCCGGATCATGCTTGCCATCGCTGCATATCATGACTACGAAATCTGGCAAATGGATGTTAAGACCGCCTTTCTAAACGGTGATTTAGAAAAGTACGTGTACATGACTCAGCCAGAGGGCTTCGTAGATAGTGGGAGCAGCGGGAGGGTGTGCAAGCTGGTTAAATCCATTTATGGATTAAACCAAGCATCGTGGAGTTGGAACATCTGCTTTGACGTCGTTATCAAAGAGTTTGATTTCGTCAAAAACGTAGATGAACCTTGTATCTACAAGAAGGTGGCAGAGAGTAAGGTTGTCTTCCTTGTATTGTACATGGACGACATACTCTTGATAGGAAATGACATTCCTATACTGCAATAGGTCAAGCTCTTCTTATCACAAAGATTCTCAATGAAAGATCTAGGTGATGCCTCCTGCATATTGGGAATTATGATCTATAGAGATAGATCTAAAAGGATATTGGGATTGTCCCAATCCAGGTACATTGACACCATACTAAAGAGGTTTAGTATGGAAGAGTCCAAACGTGGATTTTTACCCACGATCTCAGGGCTCACTCTCTCCAAAGAGATGTCTCCCAAGACTGATTTGGAGAGAGCTCGCATGCAAGGGATACCCTATGCTTCGGCAGTAGGTTCTATCATGTACGCGATGATATGTACCAGACCCGATGTAGCATACTCACTAAGTGTAGTGAGTAGGTATCAAGCTGATCCTAGAGAGAGTCACTGGACAGCTGTGAAGAGCATTCTCAAGTACTTATGAAGGACTAAAGAGATGCTCTTGGTGTATGGTAACGGAGAACTCCAAGTGGAGTCCTTTACCGATTCGAGCTTCCAGAATGATAAGGAAGACTCTAAGTCGCACTCGGGATTTGTCTTTACCCTCTACGGAGGGGCGGTTAGCTGGAAGAGTTCCAAGCAGGAAACCGTGGCAGACTCGACGATGGAGGCTGAATACATCGCTGCCAACGATGCTGCCAAAGAGGCTGTCTGAATCAAGAAGTTCATTACTGAACTTGGAGTGGTTCCATCCATTGAGCATCCAATACCTTTGTATTGCGATAACAATGGAGCGGTGGCTTTGGCCAAGGAACCCAGGTCCCATCAGCGATCCAGGCATATTCTGAGGCGGTATCACCTGATCCGGGAGATAGTTGATCGCCGGGAGATCGAGGTCAGGAGGGTTGACACGAAGAACAACACAGCGGATCCACTCACGAAGGCCATTCCCCAGAGACAGTTTGAGAGACTCTTCGGGATGCTCGGTATGCGATACTACAGTAGCTGGCCGTAGTGCAAGTCGGAGATTGTTAGTTGTATGTATGCCCTAGAGGCAAGTATTGTACAAATGATGTATATTATATTGTATGCTTAGACATATATAGAGAGGACTTTCTTTCTCAATATGATAGTATGCTATCTGGTTGCTCTTTATCTTAACATGTATACTTGTCTCTTGATACTGTCTTATAGCTACATGTTGATAAAGCCCTTAGGATGTGTACTTGACTACCTGGACTGTGATGTAGATCATACTAGTGGGGCCATGGTAGTCCATAAGTACATCCTTTAATGTTCCTAGTCGTGGGTGTATCGAGACAGAGCATCGATATACCAGAGTAGACTAGCTTATACGCTTCTCGACCCATGAGATGGGCGATGGATGATCCCATATCCATTAGTGTTTGACATCAGAGATAGTATACGGGTGCTCAGTGGAGACTGGGTACACTGGACGGACTCGGCAAGAACTCCCAGATAGTATTATACCTCACGTCAGATGGCAGTTCTCTGGTGACACTTGTGCAGGTTAGTCTGTAGACCCGAGATCGTCATAGAGTCTTGTGTGATTCATACTGTGCTTTGATTTCCACCTTACCACGTCCTTGAGGGCATGCAAAACGGTGGTTTTTAGGTACAGTCCCGAGTCACATGGAGGCAATGAGCGATAGGAGGGGTTTCGTCTCTCCCGGTATTGGAGGTTGATGTTGCGCTGTGCTCGATTGGCCGTAACAGGGAAGTCCCTGGTCAGGGCTGATTTAGAGATTTACTGGTAAGTGTTACCAGTAGTTTCTCGACCCGTTATGAGCCTCACATCGGCACGACTTATCGGTTGTTGGGGTCTGACGTTTACCACCCCTAGACTTGATATGCGACATATCAGACGAGGAGACCAGATTGTACGGGAAGTGTTACCGGCAGGATTTTACAGGAGTTGGAGCGGGCTTGCTTGCTGATCTTCTGATCGCTCAATACCCGGATAGCCGTTACGTCCAGCTAGTACCGCTGACGGCTTGTGGGTACTTGATGTGATCATCACCTACTGCCGGCGTATTGACGAGTCTTTAGAGTCCTACATAGAGATTTTACTGGCTCAGGAAAAACGAAATAGGAGCGCATATATGATATGTGCGGGACCGAGAATAATGCATGTATGTGATCCTGTATTCTATTCTCGCGACTTCTTGTATCGGTCGGTTATATGCGATATAGCCGGGTTATCGAATCAAGTGTTGATTCGATAAATCGATACATTGGATGTTAGTCGGTTATATGAGATATGACCGGATTATTAAGTCAAGTGTTGATTTAATAATTTAGTGTATAATTGTATATTAGATATACTAATTTACATTAACTAACACTTGTTCATTTAGGGTTTTTTCTCACATGTACACAACTTCAATATATATGTGATATATATTAAAATGTGTTTTCTTTTTGTATCATGCTTGACGATACACATGACTTGGGTGTATGAGACTTACACCATGCTATTTATTATGTTGGGTTTTAATATTTAAAGTAATTACAAATTTAGTGGAGGATTAGCAAAATGCATGATGCTTGTGGAAGCTTGTGGATGCATTGACTAAGTCCATTGAGTTTGTTTTTACTATGGATATTTGTTAACCCAATCATAAGGATTGAACATGGATTAAGTCTCTACATGAGTTAGTATATGATACTCACTCACCATGGTTAACTTATTCACTTGATCATTATCCTCATCTCTTTCTTTTGTTCATCTTCTTCTTTGTTCAAAAGAAAAGCTTACTAGGGTTTGATCCAAAGTGAGAAACATTGTGAGAAATAAAAATCTAAAGAGAACCCACTTCATATTTCTCCATTCTCTACTAGACTAGCACTTTAGTTTAGGGTGTTTGCTTCACTAATTCTCTAGTTAGTGAAGTAGAAGCTTGAGTTGGCATCCCCTCGACGTAGATCATCTTCGGCCTCGAAGATTTCAAGCAAGGACGCTCTTTAGCCTCGTGAAGCCATGCAAGAGTCTGGGAGAACCACGATCGCAGCGAAGGGACTTCAACAAGGAGCTAAAGAAGTGAAGGACCGATCTACAATGGTTGTATTTTATATTCACTTAGTTGTAAACGTAGTTTACTTGCATATGAAACCCTAATTTTCTAGCAAAGATCTTGTTTAGGGTTGTTAGGCACGGCTAAAATTTTAATCGGGCATGTTTGATGCTTTGTAGAACCTTGTTAGTGTGCCTATCTAACTGCCACTAAATACCGGGAGAGACGAATCCTATCTAACTGCCACTGCCTCCAAGTGCTTCGCGACTGCACCCAACTGCTACCTGTTTGCACGACTCAGTCGAGCCGTAGTAGGGTAGCAATCTAAGAACAGTGGGAACACACTCGAGGCGAAGCAGCAGTGTCAAGTCTACGGACTATGCTGTACTCAAGTCACCTGGGAACTGTTAACTGACGACGGGTATAATACCAACCAACAGTTCCCTGCAAGTCCTGTCCTGTGTACCCGTAACCCAACGAGTACCTGCATACTACCTCCAGTACAACATACTAATGGCTGTGGGACAGACCATTTCCCTTGCTGCGATGAGAAGCCTATACACTAGTCTACTCTGGAGTATCGATGCTCTGTCTCGATAATCCTACGACTAGGGACCTGAAAAAGGATGTGTTTGTAGATTACCCAGCCCCCACTAGTGTGACTGCCATCACAACGCTAGTAGTTAAGCAAGATCCTATGAGCTCTATCAATATGTATTCGCAATATGCTAAAAGAAACATATACACATATTAAGATAGATATAAACCAAGTAGAATACTACTATGTTGAGCAAGACTGTTAATATAACTGTGAATATCCCAAGCTTCCATTAAGTAATATACAAGCTAGTATGATACAATAATGGCCCCAAGGGCACATACACTAACAGTATCCAATCGAGGCACCCTTTTCGCTTGCCGTCTTAGGAAGAAGCTTCAGGAAGCCTTGGGTACTGGTTGAGCATTAGCTCCGTTTCTCCATCCGCAGGATGATGGTTTTGTGAGAGCGGTCTATACAGACTCTGGAGGATATGCTTGTGCATACGTACTAATTGTTGTCGGCAGTTTGGATCGTCACTTGCCGTTGTTAGGATTCTCCTTCAATAGCAGTTATCAGGAGACATTCCAATTGGCAACCTTTAGGTTTTGTTTGGTAGGTTGTGTCGATCGCCAGTCTGTTTTTCTGACTCTGCATGAGTAAGATTTTTGGACCCCAGCTAGTCTAAAGACTTCGGAGAAGATCCAGTTGGTTCAGGTCAGGATGAGAGTAGCCCAGTGCAAACAGAGGTCTTATGCCGACCGTGGTAGTCGCAGACTTGAGTTCGCAGTGGGAGATCATGTATTCCTATGGATTTTCCGACGAATGACGTGTTGAGTTTTGGGAAGCTTATCCCAGGACTGTAGGTCCTTTTGAGATCCTTAAAGCGAGTTAGTTCCGTTGCCTATAATTTGGCACTTCCACCCAGATTATTGAGTATTCACCCCGTATTCCTTGTGATGATACTTTGCAAATACCTTCATGACCTTTCTCACATGATTCAACACCAGACCATTTAGCTTGGACGCGATCTTTTCGTTCACCGGCAGCCAATTGTGTTAGTGGTTCGGCTGGTGGAGAAACTTCGGTCAAGCGTCTTGCCATCTATGGAGGGTTTTCTTGGGCGTAGCCGTATAGTGAGGTGATCACTTGGAAGGCTGCGAGCGAGATTTGGGAGTTTTGTACTCATCTTCTTGAAGGTACGCTTAATGAGAATTTTAAATTCGGGGACGAAATTTTATAAGGGGGAGATTGTAGCGCCTTAGATTTTGGTTAATGTTAGTTTAGACGATAATGCGGGTTTACTGTAAAAAGTTTACCAATTCGGGTTCCTCACATTTTATAACATTTAATTAATAATTTATTATTATTTGTTATGGCATACACGTTAATGTGAGGGTTTGTTTGTGCTAATCTAGATCAATGGCCATGAAAACTTAGCCTAATCTAATCTTGGTTTAATCCAATCCTTCGCTTTAATCTTATCCTTAACCCTAAACTCCTAGATCTTTTGTGAGAGAAAAGAGATATTTGTTTTAGGAAGTGATGAGGTAGCATAGTGTGTGTGAATGCATTAATTGGTAAAAAGTTTACCAATTGGATTGATGGAATCATCCCAGTCGCTCAACTCAACTCAAGATAGACTAGCTATCTTCTGTCGCATCTCTTCCTAAAAGCTCCAGCGATCTCAGCTCATAAGCTCTAGAAGCGGCATCCCATCAATCTCAGTACCGGCTAGGTCATCCGTCTGCACGGTAGACAACATCACGATCTTTAAGGTAGGCTGTATATCAACAGTCCTCTCACAACAGGCAGCCGCAAACAATGGCCCGATCATCCGGCGCAAAACCGAACACTCGCCTCAAACGAGAGGTCACAACACAAATACTAAATCGAAACGTTCCCATGTCACCAAAAAACACGATGGTCAGACTGTTAGTTATATGTATGCCATAGAAGCCATTATTGTACATATGATGTATATTATAGTGGATGGTTGGACATACATAGGGAAGACTTTCTTGCTCGACATGATAGTATGCTATCTGGTTACTCTTTATCTTAACATGTACACTGATTGTCTCTCTGTTACATGTCGATAAACCCCTTAGGATGTTTAATTAACTACCTGGATTATGATGCGGATCATACTAGTGGGACAAAGGTAGTCTGTGAGTACATTCTTTAATTTCCCTAGTCGTGGATGTATCGAGACGGGGCATCGATATACCAGAGTAGACTAGCGTATACTTTCTCGACCTATGTAGATGGGCGATGGATGATCCCATATCCATTGGTGTTTGACATCAGAGATGATATACGGGTGCTCAGTGAAGACTGGGTACACTGGACGGACTCCCCGAGAACTCCTAGATGGTATTATACCTCACGTCAGATGACAGTTCACTGGTGACACTGGTACAGGTTAGTCTGTCGACCCGAGATCGTCATAGAGTCTTGTGTGATTCCCGCTATGCTTTGATTTCCACCTTACCACTTTCAAGAGAACATGCAAAACGGTGGTTTTTGGGTACAGTCCCGAGTCACATGGAGGCAATGAGTGATAGGAGGGGATTTCGTCTCTCCCGGTATTGGGGGTTGATGTTGCGCTGTGCTCGATTGGCCATAACAAGAAGTCCCTGGCTAGGGTTGTTTATGAGATTTACTGGTAAGTGTTATCAGTACTTTCTCGACCCGTTATAAACCTCATATCGGCATGACTTATCAAGCTATTGGGGTCTGACATTTTTCCACCCCCAGGCGAGATATGCGACATATCTGACGAAGAGACCGGACTGTATGGTAGTGTTACTGATAGGATTCGCAGGAGTATGAGCAGGATTGCTTGTTGATCTTCTGATCGCTCAATACCCGGGTGGCCGTTACGTTTAGCAGACCGCTTGCGGCTTGTGGGTGTTTGATATGATCATCGCCTACTGCTGGCGTATTGACGAGTCTTTAGAGTCCTACACAGATGTTTCCTGGTTCATGCGAAACGAAGTAGGAGCACATATGTGATATGTGCGGGACCGAGATTAATGCGCGTATGTAATACCGCATTCTATTATCGCGATATGTGATATCGGTCAGTTATATCAGATATAGCCGGGTTATCGGATCAAATGTTGATTCGATAAGTTGTTGCATTTGATTTTAGT
Organism: Agapanthus africanus; assembly: GCA_030015575.1. NCBI lineage: Eukaryota > Viridiplantae > Streptophyta > Magnoliopsida > Asparagales > Amaryllidaceae > Agapanthus > Agapanthus africanus. The sequence goes on along the minus strand of JASDDO010000024.1, from coordinate 511,498,898 downwards.
CGGTTGTATGTGATATAGCCGGATTATTAAATCAAGTGTTGATTTAATAATTTAATGTATAATTATATATGTGATATATTAATTTATATTAACTAATATTAGCTCACTTAAACATTTCTTTTTCTCACTTGTGTGCATTAGTGTATATGTGATATATATTAATGTATAACTTTTTGTGTCATGCTTGATGCCACATACTTCATGGGTGTATGAGACTCACACCATACTAAAAATAATGTTAAGGTTTTATTTATTTAAATTAAATCAAAATTAGTGGAATTAAGTCACATGGTTGAAGCTTATAGAAGCTTATGGAACCATTGACCAATTCCACTCTTTTTGTTTTACTTGTAGATATTTATTAACCTAACCATTATTATTAGCCATGGTTTAATCTCTACATGAGTTAGTGTATGACATTAACTCACCCATGGTTGTTATTCTCACCTCAAGAGTTCATTCTCTCATTCTTCACTTGATCCCATTTTCTACTTCATCATCCTCTACTATATTAGCCATTTAGTTTTGGGTGTTTGCTTCACTAATCTACCATTAGTGAAGAGGTAGCATGAGCTTGAGTCTCCTCGACGTAGATCATCTTCGGCCTCGAAGACTTCGAGTAAGCTTGTTCATTTCTCCGGGAGAACCCTTTCTAGAGTTCGGGTGTTCATGACTTGCAGCGAAGGGACTACTACACGGAGCATTAGAAGTGAAGGACCGGTCTACAAAGGTTGTATTCCTCATTCACTTAGAAGTAAAGTTGTTTACATGTTGTTTCGTCGCATTTTCTAGTAAAGATTATATGATTAGGGTTAACTAGAACGGAAAATTTTTGAAATTGGCATGGACGATGCCTCCCAAAACCATGCAGCCATGCTAGGAAACCCTGCAGTGGTATCAGAGCCATGCTAGAAAATTAGACGATATTTACGAAACCGAAATGACCCTGAAACTTGAAACAAAACAACCCAGTTTCTGTCGAATTTATAAAGTCTTCAAAAAAAATTTTAAACAAGTACAAAATGGTGTATGAGATACAACATGAACACTACCAAAATTTAGTACGGTCTCGAGAGGTGTATGAAAAAGGGCACCCGTAGAGTAAGGGAGGGAGGACCTAAAGTGAACAGAAAAAACGAGTGAACGAAGCGAACGAGAGGGAGCGTTCCGAGATGCATTCTCTCTTTTTGATCCTTCCCATTCACATAGTTATAGTTCCACTGAAAATATATCGTGAAATTTCGTTATAGATAGTCTGGACTAATTTCACCTCAAAGTGGCCGGCCACATCATGTTTAAAACCGGCGAGCTCGGCCCAATTTTGGAGTTTGGGCTTCAAATTTTCATGGTGTTCCAGTCTCTGGGTTTTGATGTTTCAGTTGTTGTTTGTTTTTTCAAAATTTGCATGTGATGTTAACTTTCTGCAAAGGCAATTCGGAGTGTTTCGTATCCGTAATTCTAACATGTATTCGGGTTATTTATACGATGTTTAAAAGTTTGAAAGGATATCAATAACCCATATTTTCCTTCACTAAAATTTTCCAAGAGTTGGATTTTTCCGAGTTTAAAATTTTCAGAAAATCATGCAAGCGATTCTGTGGACCCTCTAGAAGAACGATACCCAAACTTGACTTTTTGGATCTCGAAACCACGGTCATACCCTAGGGTTTTCCGCAGTTCCGTGGCGACATGAGTGAGGCATGGGTCGGCCCTTCTACGGATGGTTCATAGGAGTTGTGGCAGTTTCTGGGTACTTTTTGAACTCCGCTTAAGTGTTGAGCTTGTTGGGAAATTTTAGATACTTGCTTATTCGATCGAAAAGTTTAACTTCATCTAGCTATCTGTGATTGTGATACAATAATTGGAATCATTTAGTTGCGTGCAAGTTTAACATTTCGGTCTCGGGTGAAATCGGGAATCTTGTTGAATTACCTGACTTCTTTTGAAAAGTGTTTTCATAGTTGAGACCTAAATGTAAGATTTGCATTGTTGGGCATGAAATCCAGAATATATGATATTCCGGGTTTATGATGTCTAAGGGCAATGACGATTCCAATTGTTGTAGTTTTTCACTTTCTTTTCTACGACCGTAAGTGTAATATGTGGTGTATCGCCGGTTTCTTTGCTATATGTCAACGACAATTGGGATACGTATATTTACTTACATTGATGACATATGATGTTATGTGTTGCTGGGATATGTTATACTGAATCATCGTGTTTGAATAGCCGGTTTTTTTTATGTGAGATAAGAGCTTTTCATTTTCATTCATGTAAAAGCTTGTATGTAATATTCTTTTATTGGGACACTTCCGGGTTGAGGAAGATATCACTGTTGATGTATATTATTTACTTTTCCGCATTAGGATAGACCCAAGGAGAAGAGCACAAGTAACCGGGTTCTATGGTCCAGTGGGAGACCATCTCAAGGAGTTGAGACCGGGTCTCCTAACTCTAGAATTGGTAGGATTGCTTGCCGCTCTTGTAGGGGTCTAGGGATGTGGGGTTGGCTATTCATCACGACCGTGGAATCCCTGTTTTATACAGGCTTAATATAAAACCCGGAAATCCTAGTATATCCAATATTTCATATGTTGATTTCTGCTGCGATATTCTGTGATGTGATTACTAGATATATTGAGATGGATACTGTATATAGTATATGTGATATATTATATAGACGTTGCTTATGTTTTTCACCCACGCTAGCCCTGCCCCGCTCTGCCGTTAGTTACTTAACCTAATGGTGCTTGATGGGACATCGAGGCGAATGCGGATGGCATAAGCGTACGTTGTATTTATCTGTGATGCTTAGGAAACTTAAATGATGGGACTTCATTAATGAAAGAAAAGAAACATAAAGATGTTGTGGAATCAAATTTTCAAAACCGGGTAGCTCTAGTTGTTGCTTTGCATAGCGGTATTCCTTGTAGAATATCCAGCACCTTATTCGATAAGGAAAGAGCTGAGATCCCTTCACCGGGAGTGACCTCTTTAGCGATTACAGGCAGATGCTACAACCCTCGGTTTTGTCTTTTGACTGCTTTTCTAGTTCTTATTTTGCATAGTGGTATTGTGAATATCTTGCACCTCATTCGATGAGGAAAGAGCCAAGATCCCTTCACCGGGAGTGACCTCTTTAGTGAAACTAGTAAAGGCCTCAAAAACACTCCATTTCAAATCATTTGATTCTACAACGATATCAAGTTCATTACGCAAAAGGTTTTCTTAAAAACCTGTCGTAGCCCTCCGTCATTTCCGATAAGTACTAGTTAGTATCCGTGCTACGTTTGTTGACTATGTTAAGGCATAGAGTGCGGTAACTAATTAGTGCTTATCTGGTTAAGCATGAGATGCGATTGGATTAGGATAGTTGTGCGACTTTGTTGACTATGTTAAGGGTCGTGCGGGTAGGTTTAATTCAATCAAAAAATGTACGGGTTGAACATGACTAGCACTTATGATTTGTTGACTATGTTAAGGTCATATAGTTGTTAGGGGCAAAATAATATCAGGAATTTCAAGTGTTGAAATTTGCAATGAGATTGCATACCTTCTATGAGATAGTTGGATCCCGATACCCACCGCGTGTAATTGTTACTCCTGGGAGAATTTTACACTTTACAATTAGCCGATCAAGTAGATGTCTAGAAAGGTGTTAACGGGGTTACGCCCCTGGAAAAATGAGGTTTATTTTAATTAGGTCCATGCGAAAGCACGGGGAACCTCTCTCAAAGTACCGGCACTGGCTTGGATGAAAGATTGGCAAATTTGTAGAGTGTAATTAATCCCGGCTAGTCTTTCCTTTTAGGGTTTGAAGGAAGATTTGTTAAAAACAGTAGGAGCCATCCTGATTAGATAAAATAATAACCAATCTGATCTTGCAAGAGCATACGTTGAGTGTTTTCTTCTCTCTCTCTCCAGGTAGCGACCATGTCACGCCTTAATCAAGATAATAATATGGATGTATTGACCGAACCCGCTTGTTATACTGAGCTGGGGAACGTTTGTCCCACTCCAACTTATAATTGTTTTAAGATCGAGCAGGAAATAGGAAAATACCAGGATTCCCGTGCAGCCCAAACGAAGAAAGTGCATGATGATGCATCTTCTTCGGGTCTGTTCATTACAGAGAACAGTTTCTCAGTATACTCTACGTCCTGGGTATGAGATATCGGATCAGGATACCACATATGTAATCTGTTACATGGGCTACAGATAGGTAGAGAACTGGGAATGGGTGATAAGTTTCAAGAGTTGGAAACAGTGCAATTGTTGCAGCCAAGCAGTTGGCGGTTATCACCCTGTATTACCAAATACATTGATTCTAAATGAATGTTATTAGATACCAAACCTGATATACAACATTATATCAGTCTCTTTATTTAGTAAAGAAAGATATAATTTTGTATTGTTGGATAATGTTTTGAAAATTTCCTGTATCAAAAGTTGATCGGTTGAGGCACGTTATCTAATGGCATATACGTTCTAAATCAAACTACAGTTTTTAACGTACAGAACACACACAAGAGGAAGAGTTCAGAAATGAACAAATCCTTCTTAAGGCATTGTAGATTTGGTCATATCAATGCGACCCGACTAGCTAAGTTACACTAAGATGCATATTTAAATCCGTTTGAATTTACATCTTGTGAAACTTGCCAGTCATGTCACAAAGATAAAATGACCGTAGCTCCGTTTACTGGAAACAGAGAAAGAGTTAGTAAACTCTTGGGATTGATAAATGATGATGTAGGTCCCCTGTCTACACATGCCAGGACTGGTTCTTTGTACTTCATTATATTCACTGATGATCTCTCAAGATTCGGACATATGTTCCTGTTGAAACACAAGTCTAAAGCTTTTAAGAAATTCATAGAATATAAATCAGAAGTAGAGAACCAAAACGGGTATAAGTATTATGTCCTTTGATAGGATCAAGGAGGAGAATACTTGCGCATGGAATTCCTGGACTATTCAAAAGGAGAATGAGATTCTCTCTCAGTATTACTCCTCCGTATACACCACAGCACGTCGGTGTATCGGGGCGGAGAAATCGCACCCTATATGATATGGTGTGCTCTATGATGAGTACTACTGAGTTGCCTATTTCCTTTTTAGGAATTATGCACTTAAGAAGTAGCATACCTATTGAATAGGGTTCCAAACCAAATCAGGTGCCTACCACGCCATATGAGATATTATAGGGGATGAGCCCATGTCTTAAGTAAGTTATGATTTGGGGTTGTCCGGCCTATGTCTAAAAGCAAAATCCGGACAAACTCGAGGCAAGGTCAGTTCTGTGGAAGTTTGTTGGATACCCCAAGCATTCGTAAGGGAATATCTTCTACCGCACCAAGGAACAAACGGTGTTTTATTTCTTGGCATGCCACCTTTTTTAGAAAATGAATTTTTTATGGAAGAATTAGTGGTCATGAGGTAGAACTGGAATAAGTTCCAACTATACAAACTACAGCTGATGATTTGGTAGAACCGTAGGATTCAATAGCTCCCGACGAACCTCAGCCTCTCTGCCGATCTGGTAGGGTTCCTCATCCGCCTGAGAGATACTTCGGTTTTCTCAATGACAGTGGGAGCGAGGATTGCATCATGAGATGATGACCCAACTAAGTTTCGAGCAGGCCATCAAGAGTGGGGACTTTGTAAGAATGGCTGGATGCCAAGCGATCTGAGATGGAATTTATATACACCAACAAAGTATGGACTTTGGTTGCTATATCTGAAGGGTTAAACCCCCATCCGGAGCAAGTATTTCTTGAGAAGATTACTTGGTGTAGATGGAAAAGTTGAGACTTTCAAAGCTAGTCTTGTTGTAAAAGGTTTTCGTCATCGACCAGGTGTAGATTATGATGAAACGTTTTCTCCAGTGCCTATGCTTAAGTCCATCCGGATCCTACTTGCCATTGCTACATACCATGACTATGATATCTGGCGGTTGGGTGTCATGGCTGCTTTTCTAAATAGTGATTTAGAAGAGAGTGTCTATAAGTACACAGCCAGAGTGTAGGGTTCCTAAGCACACTAATGAGGTCTCACAAGGCATCAACCATGCCAATTTCAAATTTTACAAGTGCCGGGAAACCCTAATACGGATCGTTAACTAGAATTTTAGGCGAAAAAGAAACTAGTTAACAATTTAACTAAGTGAACGGAAATACAACCTTTGTAGATCTGGTTCTCCACCTCCATAGCTCCATGATGAAGTCTCTTTGCTATCCAAATCAAATCCCGGGCTCTAGCGTCGGCTTCATCAGAGAAATGGGCGGGCTAGGTCATCGACTACGATGCCGAAGATGATCTACGTCGAGGTATCACAAGATCAAGCTCCCACTTCACCAAGTCATGAAACTTGTGAAGAAAACACCCTATACTACTTGGCAAGAGGTAGAGGATGAAGAAATAGGAGGTGGGTTCACTTTAGAATTGGATTTCTCACTCTTTTCATCAAATCACCATTGATGAAAGCTAGGTTTTCTTCTTTTAAAGAAGAAAGTATATTATGATAAGTTAATTAAAACCAAAAGAAAAAATGAATCCTTATCATAATATGAACCATGGTTATGTGTAGAGAATTGACTAAGGTTAGATGAATGGTTAGGGTTAAGGATGAAGACAAAATGGTCACTTTGGTCAAAGCTTCATGAAGCTTCAACAAGCTTCAAGAATGAAAGCAACCATTTTGTTTTCTTATCCCATTTCTTTTTAATCCAAAATAAAAAGATAAATGAAAGAATAAATAAATAAAAAGCCTAACCATTTACTTAACCAAGGTTTAATTCTTTACACAAACCCTAGCAATCATGTATCATCAAACATGATACAATCAAGTGCACAAAAATATATTACATATACAATGTGCACATTAAAGTGATAAAATCCATTTAAAGTGAACCAATACTAGTTAATGCAAAGTAATATATCAAATATATAATTATACATTAAACCATTAAATCAACACTTGATTTAACGATCCGGTCATATCGTATATAACCGACTAATATCCAATGTATCGGCTTATCGAATCAATCTTTGATTCGATAACCAGGTTATATCGCATACAACCAATCGATACATTCATCGCGAGAATAAAATATGGTATCACATACACGCATTATTCTCGGTCCCGCACATATCTCATATGCGCTCCTATTTCGTTTCGCTTGAGCCAGGAGACCTCTGTGTAGGACTCTAAAGACTCGTCAATACGCCGGTAGCAGGTGATGATCATATCAAACACCCACAAGCCGCAAGCGGTCTGCTAAACGTAACAACCATCCGGGTATTGAGCGATCAGAAGATCGACGAGCAAGCCCGCTCACAATCCTGTGAATCCAACCAGTAACACTTACCGTACAGTCCGGTCTCGTCGTCTGATATGTCGCATATCTCGCCTAGGGGTGGTAAACGTCAGACCCCAACAGCTCGATAAGTCGTGTCGATATGAGGTCTATAACAGTTCGAGAAACTACAGGTAACACTTACCAGTAAATCTCAGCAACCCTGGCCAGGGATTTCCGGTTATAGCCAATCGAACACAGCGCAACATCAACCCCCTATACCGGGAGAGACGAATCCCCTCCTATATCATATATATCACTGTGCAAAGCAAAAACTCTCAAAAGCAATCAGAAAACAAACCGAGTGTGTAGCATCTGCCAGTTATTGCTAAAGGAGTCACTCCCGGTGAAGGGATCTCGGTCCTTTCCCCATCGAATAAGGTGCAGGATATATCACATATACCGCTGTGCAAAGCAAGAACTGTAGCTACCCTTTTTATTTTGAAATTCGATTCTACAACATCTAAGGTTTCTTTTATTTCATTAATCACATTAATGAAGTCCCATCATTTAAGTACCTAAACATCACAGATAAATACGACGTACACTTATGCCATCCGCATTCGCCTCGATGTCCCCTCGTGCACCGTTAGGTTAGGTAACTAACGGCAGAGCGGGACAGGGCTAGCACGGGTGTAAAACATAAGTAACGTCTATATAATATATCATATATACTATATACAGTATCCATCACAGAACATATCACATGATCACATCACAGATGTCGGAGCAGAAGAAACATATGAAATATTGGATATACTAGGACGTCCGTGTTTTCAATACGAGCCAGTATAAAACACGGATTCCACGGTCGCAATGAATAGCCAAACCCACATCCCTAGACCCCTACGAGAGCGGCAAGAAACCCTACCAATTCTAGAGTTAGGAGACCCGGAGTTGGTCTCCCACTGGACTCCAGAACTCGGTTACTTGTGACCTCCTCCTTGGGTCTATCCTAGTGCGGAAAAGAAAATAATATACAAAGGGTGACATCTTCCGCAACCTGGAAGTGCCCCAATAAAAGAATATTACATACAAGTTTTTACATGAATGAAAATGAAAAACACTCATCTCACATAAAAACCCCCGGCTATTCAAACACGACGATCCAATATAACATATCCAGCAACACATAACATCACATGTCATCAACGTAAGTTAATATGCGCATCCCAATTGTCGTTGGCATATAGCAACGAAACCGGCGATATCACATATTACACTTACGGTCACAGAAAAGAAAGTGTAAAACTACAACAGTTGGAATCCGCAACCTGCATAGATATCGCATGCCTAATCAAATGAATTCCTTAGACATCGCATGCCTAACAATTATAAATCCCGCATTTTAGTCTCATTATCGAAAAAACTTTTCAATATCAAGTCGGGCAATTCAACAAGATTCCCGACATCCTGATCGAATGCTCATCGCAAACTTTGGTAGACGGCCGCACCCCCGATGCCGTCGACGAAGTGCACCAAGGCGGAACACCGCTACCTCGAGCACCCGGACGGATGCTTTCGGCGACGGGGTTCTCCTACAGTCACTTGGTCGGGGCTATGGAGTGAGGCTGTCTATTAAGTTTACTCGGCGAGTATCCGCGTACGCTACGTGATTGCGACGGACTTTTGATCACATCAAAATTCCGTGGCAACCGATCAAGTGAGACTAAACTGCTATGTTTATAACATTCATTCAGTTATCTTATAACTACTTGTGAATTCCAATTATTGTATCACATTCCGGGTAAATAGAAAAAGTTAAACTTTCCGATCGAACAATCGAACACCCAAGTTTTCCCGATACAGATCAACACATGAAATAAATTTTAAAAACATTCAGTTCATGCCTCAGTACCAACGGTCCAGCCGTAGAAGGGTCAAGCCAACGCCTCACATGTGGCACGCCGTACTGCCCCAAACCCTAAGGTTCAAAGGGCAGTTCAAGACGGTCACATAATCGAGTTAAGGTTTGTTGTCTTCTAGAGGGACCATCGCGTTACTTGCACTACTTAGAACGTCTTTAAACCACGGAAAAATCCAACACTTGAAAATTTTCCGGCAGGGGAAAAATTGGGTATTTATATCCGGTCGAACTTTTTAACATATTCTAAAATTATCCGGAAAACACAAAGACAAAGTCTGATAATCCGATCGAATCATCGAATCCCCAAAACAACCCCAGAAAATCCAACTCTTGAATAAATATTAAAAATTCCCATAAAACTCAGCACTGTGAAAGAGGAATTACTGTGCAAATAAGGAAGGCTGACGTCACCAGAGAGCCGCGGAACCGCCGCAGAAGCTAGCTGCCGCGGTTCCGCCGCATGTTTGAGGTATCATTGGTCAAATTTTGCACCGTAATTCTTATAATTCCCTGCTGAATTTTTTAAGCATTTTTAATCTGGAAAAAACCCAGTTTTTGAAAAAAGTCCAGAGAGCGTGAAATTTTAGGGTTTCGGGTTCGTTCGGGTTTCAAACTTCGTCTACGCATCGCCTAAGGCTCTAGCTAGGCTCTGATACCACTGTAGGGTTCCTAGGCACACTAATGAGGTCTCACAAGGCATCAACCATGCCAATTTCAAATTTTACAAGTGCCGGAAAACCCTAATACGGATCGTTAACTTGAATTTTAGGCGAAAAAGAAACTAGTTAAAAATTTAACTAAGTGAACGGAAATACAACCTTTGTAGATCCGGTTCTCCACCTCCATAGCTCCATGATGAAGTCTCTTTGCTGTCCAAATCAAATCCCGGGCTCTAGCGTCGGCTTCATTGGAGAAATGGGCGGGCTAGGTCATCGACTACGATGCCGAAGATGATCTACGTCGAGGCATCACAAGATCAAGCTCCCACTTCACCAAGTCATGAAACTTATGAAGAAAACACCCTATACTACTTGGCAAGAGGTAGAGGATGAAGAAATAGGAGATGGGTTCACTTTAGAATTGGATTTCTCACTCTTTTCATCAAATCACCATTGATGAAAGCTAGGTTTTCTTCTTTTAAAGAAGAAGAAGAAGATGATGTATATTATGATAAGTTAATTAAAACCAAAAGAAAAAATGAATCCTTATCATAATATGAACCATGGTTATGTGTAGAGAATTGACTAAGGTTAGATGAATGGTTAGGGTTAAGGATGAAGACAAAATGGTCACTTTGGTCAAAGCTTCATGAAGCTTCAACAAGCTTCAAGAATGAAAGCAACCATTTTGTTTTCTTATCCCATTTCTTTTTAATCCAAAATAAAAAGATAAATGAAAGAATAAATAAATAAAAACCCTAACCATTTACTTAACCAAGGTTTAATTCTTTACACAAACCCTAGCAATCATGTAATCATCAAACATGATACAATCAAGTGCACAAAAATATATCACATATACAATGTGCACATTAAAGTGAGAAAATCCATTTAAAGTGAACCAATACTAGTTAATGCAAAGTAATATATCAAATATATAATTACACATTAAATCATTAAATCAACACTTGATTTAACGATCCGGTCATATCGCATATAACCGACTAATATCCAATGTATCGGCTTATCGAATCAATCCTTGATTCGATAACCAGGTTATATCGCATACAACCAATCGATATATTCATCGCGAGAATAGAATACGGTATCACATACACGCATTATTCTCGGTCCCGCACATATCTCATATGCGCTCCTATTTCGTTTCGCTTGAGCCAGGAGATCTCTGTGTAGGACTCTAAAGACTCGTCAATACGCCGGTAGCAGGTGATGATCATATCAAACACCCACAAGCCGCAAGCGGTCTGCTAAACATAACGGCCACCCGGGTATTGAGCGATCAGAAGATCGACGAGCAAGCTCGCTCACACTCCTGTGAATCCAACCAGTAACACTTACCGTACAGTCCGGTATCGTCGTCTGATATGTCGCATATCTTGCCTAGGGGTGGTAAACGTCAGACCCCAACAGCTCGATAAGTCGTGTCGATATGAGGTCTATAACAGTTCGAGAAACTACAGGTAACACTTACCAGTAAATCTCAGCAACCCTGGCCAGGGATTTCCGGTTATAGCCAATCGAACACAGCGCAACATCAACCCCCTATAGCGGGAGAGACGAATCCCCTCCTATCGCTCATTGCCTCCATGTGACTCGGGACTGTACCCAAAAACCACCGTTTTGCATGCCCTCTTGGACGTGGTAAGATGGAAATCAAAGCACAGTGGGAACCACACAAGACTCTATGACGATCTCGGGTCAACAGACTACTCTGTACCAGTGTCACCAGAGAACTGCCATCTGACGTAAGGTATAATACCATCTGGGAGTTCTCGGCGAGTCCGTCCAGTGTACCCAGTCTCCACTGAGCACCCGTATATCATCTCTGATATCAAACACCAATGGATATAGGATCATCCATCGCCCATCTGTATGGGTCGAGAAGGTATACGCTAGTCTACTCTGGTATATCGATGCCCCGTCTCGATATACCCACGACTAGGGACTTTGAAGGATGTACTTATGGACTACCATGTCCCCACTAGTATAATCCGCATCATAGTCAGGTAGTCAACTACATATCCTAATGGCTTTACCAACATGTATCAGAGAGACAATCAGTATACACGTTAAGGTAAAGAGCAACAAGATAGCATATTATCATGTCGAGCAAGAAAGTCCTCCCTATATATGTCCAAGCACCCACTGCAATATACATCCTATGTATAGTAATGGCCTCTAGGGCATACATATAACTAACACAGAGGGCTTCGTAGACAGTGGGAGCAGCGGAAACGTGTGCAAGTTTCTTTACGGGTTAAAGCAGGCATCGCGGAGTTGGAACATCTGTTTTTGATGTGGTAGTCAAAGCGTTTGACTTCATCAAAATTGTAAATGAACCTTGTATATACGAAAAGGTAGTAGAGAGTAAGGTGGTCTTCCTCGTATTGTACGTAGATGACATACTCTTGATAGGGAAGGTGTTTCCTTTGCTACACCCGGTCAATCTCCTTTTGTCACAAGGATTCTCCATAAAGGATCAAGGTGATACATCCTAAATCCTATGTTTTGGATCTTTGAGATAGATCTAAGTGGATGTTAGGATTCTCACTAGGTGTAGTGAGATGGTATCAATCGATCATGGGGAGAATCACTGGATAGCTTCCGGGATGGTAAGGTCGACTGAATGTCAGTCACAGGCATTGTCTTTATCCTCAGTGGAGGGACGGTATGTTGGAAGAGTTCCAAGCTAAATACCATGGCAAACTAGACGATAAAGGCTGGATACATCGCTACCAAAGATGCGACCAAAGAGGCAGTCTGGGTGTATATTAGTTCATGAGATGAACTTTGTTCCTATCATTGTGTGACAATGGAGTTGTGGCTTTGGCCTAGGAATCCCCGTCCCATCAGTGACCCAGACATATTCTATGGCAGTATCACCTGATCATGGAGATGGTTGATCTCCAGGGAGATCGAGTTTAGGAGAGCAGAATCGGAGGACAACACGGCGGATCCACTCACAAAGGCCTTTTCCCAATAGAGACTTTTATGGGATGGTTGAGTATGGGATACTACAACCACTGCTATATGATGCCCCTAGTGATAGTGGGAGATTATTAGTTATGTGTATGCCCTAGAGGCAATTATTGTATATTTGATGTATATTATAGTGGATGCTTGGACATACATAGGGAGGACTTTCTTGCTCGACATGATAGTATGCTATCTGGTTACTCTTTATCTTAACATGTACACTGATTGTCTCTCTTATACATGTTGATAAAGCCCTTAGGATGTTTACTTGACTACCTGGATTATGATGCGGATCATACTAGTGGGACAAAGGTAGTCTGTGAGTATATCCTTTAATGTCCCTGGTCGTGGGTGTATCGAGACGGGGCATCGATATACCAGAGTAAACTAGCGTATACCTTCTCGACCCATGGAGATGGGCGATCGATGATCCCATATCCATTGGTGTTTGACATCAGAGATGATATACGGGTGCTCAGTGGAGACTGGGTACACTGGACGGATTCGCCGAGAACTCCTAGATGGTATTATACCTCACGTCAGATGGCAGTTCTCCGGTGACACTGGTACAGGTTAGTCTGTCGACCCGAGATCGTCATAGAGTCTTGTGTGATTCCCATTGTGCTTTGATTTCAACCTTACCGCATTCAAGAGAACGTGCAAAACGGTAGTTTTTGGGTATAGTCCCGAGTCATATGGAGGCATTGAGTGATAGGAGGGGATTTCGTCTCTCCCGGTATTGGGAGTTGATGTTGCGCTGTACTTGATTGGCCATAACAGGAAGTCCCTGGCTAGAGCTGTTTATGAGATTTACTGGTAAGTGTTATCAGTAGTTTCTTGACCCGTTATGAGCCTCACACCGGCATGACATATCAAGCTATTTGGGTCTAACGTTTACCACCCCCCAGGCGAGATATGCGACATATCTGACGAAGAGACCGGACTGTATGGTAGTATTACTGATTGGATTCGCAGGAGTATGAGCAGGATTGCTTATTGATCTTTTGATCGCTTAATACCCGGGTGGCCGTTATGTTTAGCAGACTGCTTGCGTCTTGTGGGTGTTTGATATGATCATCACCTACTGCCGGCGTATTGACGAGTCTTTAGAGTCCTACACAGATGTTTCCTGGTTCATGCGAAACGAATTAGGAGCACATATGTGATATGTGCTGGACCAAGATTAATGCGCGTATGTAATACCGCATTCTATTCTCGCAATATGTGATATCGGTCAGTTATATGAGAAATAGCCTGTTGGATATATGTATGCCCTAGAGGCCATTATATGTATAGTGGATGCTTGGACATATATATATATATATATATATATGTATATTTTGATATATGACTTTCTTGCTCGACATGATAGTATGCTATCTGGTTTTACTTTATCTGACATGTTTGTTTGATATTGTTCATTTAATATATGTTGATAAAGCCCTGAGGATATTTTCTTGACTTCCATGGCTATGATGGAGATCATACTAGTGGGCATGTGCAGTCTATAAGTATATCCTTGAATGTTCCTAGTCGTAGGTATATCGAGACAGGGCATCGATATTCCAGAGTAGACTATCGTGTACGTTTCTTGACCCATATGATGGGCGATGGATGATCCCATATCCATTGGTGTTGTGACATCGAAGATTGTATACGGGTGCTCAGTGGAGACTGGGTACACAGAACGGACTCACAAAGAATTCCTATATGGTATTATATCTATCGTCGGATAGTAGTTCTCTGGTTACACTGGTACAGGTTCGTCTATAGACCTGAGATCGTCATAGAGTCCTATGTGTTCTCCAGCTGTACTTTGATTTCTACCCTACCACGGCTCTACTGAGTCGTGCAAACAGGTGGATTTTGGGTATAGTCTCGAGACACATAGAGACAGTGAGCGATAGGAGGGGTTTCGTCTCTCCCGGTATTGGGAGTTGATGTTGCGCTATGTGCGATTGGCTCTGACTTAAAGTCCATGGCCAGGGCTGATGAGATTTACTGATAAGTGTTGTCAGTGGTTTTTCGACCGGTCATAAACCATATCGACATGCCTTATTGAGTTATTAGGGCTCGACGATTCCATCCCTAGACTTGATATGCAGCATATCAGACGAAGAGACCGGACTGTACGGTAAGTGTTGCCAATGGCTCGATGGGAGTTTTGACGGGTTCGCTTGTTTTTCTTCTGATCGCTCAATACCCGGGTGGCCGTTACGTTTAGCTGACCGCTTGCGGCTTATAGGTGTTTTGATATGATCATCACCTACAGCCGGCGTATTGACGAGTCTTAGAGTCCCACACAGGATTTTTTCTAGTTCAGGCGAAATGTTGTGGTGTGCATATGAGATATGCGCAGAAGCTCGATTAAATACGAAAATGTGATACCGTATTTTAATTGGACGTTCGATATTTGTCAGGTCGCATTTGATGTGACCGATTTATTAAATCAAGTGTTGATTTAATATTATCATTAATCTCATTTTTAATTAACCCTTTTTCTTTTGGTTGTATGCATGTATGTTCACACATACACATGATGATGTGCATGCACACATACACACATACATATGTGTCATGGTTGATGATACAAAGGAGATGGCAATATAAGACTCACATGGTTACTAAATATCTAGATTTTTGTTAATGGATTAAAGGAAAAAGGAAATTAAAATAATGACTCATTTTCTACACACTTCTTATTTGACCATTGACTTTAACCACGGTTTAATTTCCTTTTGTTCTTCAACCCATCCAAATAATATCTAGATATTTAACCAACCATGGTTATATGTGAGAGTGTCTCATATATAATATTTTCATTTTCATTTTTGAAAATAAGTTTTTATTATTCACACAAAAGCTTTTGCCATCTTCACCTTCCTCCATTTCCAAGATCTCTTGAGTTTTTTTTTGAGTGAGGAAATTAAAAAGAAAAGGTTTTTAAGTGAGTTTACAAACCACACAACCATTCTACACTACCCTAGCCCTTTAGTGTAGAGTGCTTGCTTCATTTTGTGAAGCTAAGAGCTTGTTCTAGGAATCTCCGGGTGATCATCGTAGACGACGAAGGATCTTGAGTGGAGTCGTTCCAAGCTTCGAGCAAAGCCGTAGGAGTCTTAAAGACCGAAGGAGTTGGCTACAAAGGTTGTATTTCCTTTTCCTTTAGTTTAGACTTCATATAATGATGTTTTTACCCTAATCTCTAGTTACGATTCGTAGTTCGTTTGTAATAGCCCACTTTAAAATGAAAGTTCACTACTTTATGATGTTGTAACCCAACTAGAGGCGCTACTACACACTAACATGGTATCAGAGCCTAGCTAAAGCTTTAGGGTAAGCCGGACGACGTTTAAAAACTCAATCGAACATGAAAAATGCGATTTTTACATGCTCACTGGAAATTTTTTCAAAAGTTGGAATTTTTGTGATTAAAAATATGCAGAAAATAGAGCATGGTTTTGTATGGATCCCCAAGAAAAACGAGAGCCTAACTCGACTTAACGGCCGCGGAACCGCGGCCAAATAGGTGTATTTGCGGCGGTTCCGCGGCGCCGGTTGTGAGACTTGGACCGTGCGCTCTTGCGTTGATCCGTAGGTACCATATAGGCTCTCAGGGAATTTTTTTATGCAGGTTCAATTGTTGAGATCTATTACAACAGTGGGTATGTTGATGTGTTGACTGATATATTTTAACGTCGTCTATGCTTTTCAATTGTTGATGTGATATAATGTATAGGATCGTCGTGATTGAATGGCCGGGGGTTTTATGTGAGACGAGAGTTTATCTTTTCATTCATGTAAAATTCATTGTATATATTATTCTTTTATTGGGGCACATCCGGGTTGAGGATGATGTCTCCACTGATGTATATTTTACTTTTCCGCATTAGGATAGACCCAAGGAGGGGAGCACGAGTGACCGGGTTCTGGAGTTCAGTGGGAGGCCATCTCGAGGAGTCGAGACCGGGTCTCCTAAACTCCAGAATTGGAAGGGTCACTTGCCGCTCTCGTAGGGGTCTAAGGGTGTGGGCTTGGCTATTCATCACGACCGTGGAACCCGTATTTTCGATCGTAGGCTAAATAGAAAATACAGAGTTCCTAGTATATCCTATATTTTAATATATGTGTTTCTGCTGCTGATTATTCTGTGATGTGATTGCACAATATCTGAGACGAATGTGATATTGTTATATATGTGATATGTAATACTGCTTTTCATTTCTTTCTGTAGTGGCTTACGATCTTAAATGATGGGAATACATTAATAAGATTAATGTAAAAGAAAAGAAACTTAAAGATGTTGTAGAATCGGATTTTAAACCCACTCGGCTCTTTTATGAAAAAGAAAGTTTTAAAAGATGCGGAGCTTAAGCCACTCCTTTTCTAAAAACAATTTAGATTCTACAACGAAATCAAGTTCAAAGCGTTAAAGGTTTTCATAAAAACCAGACGCAGCCCTCCGTCATTTTAGGAAGCAGAGTACTTAATATTCGTGCTACGTATGTTGATTATAGTCAAGGCGTAGTGTACGGTAGCTAAGTGATGTCTTCCTACAAAGCATATGATGCGATCAGTTAGGACATTCATGTGATTATGTTGATCATAGTCAAGGGTCATATGGGTGGGTCTAGTTAATCTCGAAATGATGGGTAGAACTTGACTAGTGCTTATGATATGTTGACCATAGCCAAGGTCATAAGCATCTAGGGGTAAAAACCATATCGGGAGTTTCAAGAGTTGAGATTTGCAATGAGATTGCATACCATCTATATGATATTTGGATCCCAATCCCACTG
The DNA here is from genome assembly GCA_030015575.1 of Agapanthus africanus. Classification (NCBI taxonomy): domain Eukaryota; kingdom Viridiplantae; phylum Streptophyta; class Magnoliopsida; order Asparagales; family Amaryllidaceae; genus Agapanthus; species Agapanthus africanus. The sequence continues at coordinate 511,481,218 of JASDDO010000024.1, read as the reverse complement.
TGAGTAAGAGTTACTCACGGGAGAATTTTGCACTTTACAATTAGCTAATCCAGTAGGTGTCTAGAAAGGTGTTAACGGGGTTTGACCTCTGGGAAAAACGAGGTTTATTTTAATTAGGTCCGTGCGCAAGCACGGGGAACCTCCCTTAAAGTACCGACACTGGTCTGGCTGACCAGTTAGCGAAACTGTAGAATGCAATTAATCCTGGCTATTTTTCTTTTCAGGTTTGAAAGAAAATTTGATAAAAGCAGTGGGAGACATCGATTAGATAAGATAATAACCAATCTGATCTTTGCAAGAGCATTTCGCTGAGTGTATTCTTTTCTCTCTCCTAATGGCAGATACCGATGACGGGACTTAAGCTTCTTTTAGAGAAAAACAAACTGACTGGACCAAATTATAAAGAATGGTTGAGGAACTTGAACATTGCACTCACATATGATAAAGTATCATATGTCCTCACTACCAAAGCCCCACCCTTCCCAGAACCTGAATCATCTGTTTCGGATAAGGAGGTCCGAAAAACATGGGATATTGATTGCAACACGGCCACGTGCCTCACACTTGCTTCTATGGACGATATCCATCAGAAACAACACGAGAAGATGGATATACAATCCATCTTTCTTCATACAAAGGAGTTGTATGAAGAGCAATCTCGTACTTTACGCTACGACGCATCTCGAAAGCTGTTTCAGATGCGGTTGGCCCTCGGAGCATCAGTTGGAGACCATGTTCTAAAGATGATTGGTCTTATAGAAGAACTTGAGGAACTGGGATGGACTATAAATAATGAGCAATATACAGATATTGTTCTACAGTCTCTCTCCCCCGCCTTTGCTCCGTTCATAGTGAATTTCAATATGAACGATTTGGAGAAATCATTGTCTGAACTTCTCAATATGTTGAGAAATGCAGAGAGCACGCTTAAAACAGCGAAAACTCCTGCTCTACTTTATGGGCCATCTTCCTCTTCAGTCCTGAAAGCCAAGGCCAAGGGAAAGAAGAAGAAGAATCCCACCAAGCCGAGAGATGCAGTTCAAAAGGCGAAGGGGAAAGACAAATATGGGACCGCGGGAAGTGGAAAAGGAAAATGTTTTTACTGCCACAAGTCGGGACACTGGAAACGCAATTGTGCTTTGTACCTTGCAGATCTCAAGAAGAAGACGCATGATGATGCTTCCGCTTCATGTGTGTTTGTAACTGAAAACTGTTTTTCATTAAACTCTACATCTTGGGTATTAGATACCGGTTTTGGTTCTCACATCTGTAATTGTATGCAGGGATTGAGAAACGGTAGAGTTTTGAAGACTGGGGACCACACTTTACGGGTTGGAAATGATTCCAATGTACATGCTGTATCCGTAGGAGAGTATCATCTGGGGTTTCTTTCAGGATGTATTATGGTTTTGAACTCTTGTTATTTTGTACCTGGTGTGCTATGTAATATAATATCCGTATCTTTGTTGGACAATGAAGGATATCATTTTGTGTTGCAAAATAATGTTATGAACATTAACTTGAATCAACAGTTGATTGGGAATGGTACACTAAGTAACGAAATTTACGTCCTAAACCAACACAGAGTTTTCAATATAGAACATACAAATAAAAGAAAGATTTCAGATATAAATGAATCTTTTCTTTGGCATTGTAGACTTGGTCATATTAATGAAACGAGACTAAACAAGCTACATAAAGATGGATATTTAAAATCTTTTGAATATAAATCTTATGCAACTTGTCAGTCTTGTATCAAAGGTAAAATGACCAAAACTCCGTTTATAGGATACGGAGAGAGAGCTACAGAACTCTTAAGCCTCATACATAGTGATGTATGCGGACCAATGTCTACACATGCTGGAGACGGTTTTTCATACTTCATCACTTTTACTGATGATTTCTCAAGATTCGGACACGTGTTTTTATTGAAGCATAAATCCGAAGCCTTTGAGAAATTCAAGGAGTACAAACTTGAAGTAGAAAAACAAACTGGCTCGAGTATCAAGAAACTTCGATCAGATCGAGGTGAAGTGTATTTAAGCACTGAATTTTCAGACTTCTTAAAAGAGAATGGGATTCTCTCTCAGCTCACTCCTCCGTACACACCACAGCACAACGGTGTGTCAGAATGGAGGAATCGTACCCTATTAGATATGGTACGGTCCATGATGAGTGATACTGAGATATGGTGTGGAAGGAGACCATCTCTTAAAAGAGTTAGGATTTGGGGTTGTCCGGCTTATGACAAAAAGCAGAATCTGGATAAACTCGAGACACAATCAGTCATGTGTAAATTTGTGGGATATCCAAAACACTCGTATGGATATCTATTCTACCACAAGGAGGAACAAAAGGTGTTTGTTTCTCAACATGCCACATTTTTGGAAAATGAAATCTTTACAGACAGTACTGATGGCAAAGTGGTAGAACTAGAAGAGCTTCTAGAGACACAAATTACTCAGGACGAATTGGTTGAAACTGATGTTGCAGTAGAACTTCAAGAACCTCAGCCGCTCCGGAGATCTAGTAGAACTTCTCGCCCGCAGGAGAGATACTATGGGTTTCTCATAGATGGTGATAGAGAAGATTGCATCATAGATGATGATGACCCTACTAGTTTTCAGCAAGCTATCACGAGTGGTGACTCAGTGAAGTGGCTGGATGCCATGAGATCCGAAATGGAGTCCATGTACACCAACAAAGTATGGACTTTGGACGTTGCACCTCCTGGGATAAAAACCGTTGGGTGCAAATGGATCTTTAAGAGAAAGATTGGTATTGATGGGCAGGTAGAGACCTATAAAGCAAGACTTGTAGCGAAAGGTTTTTGTCAAAGACCATGACTGGACTATGATGAAACTTTATCTCCAGTAGCAATGCTTAAATCCATTCGGATCCTACTTGCTATTTCTGCTCACTACGACTATGAAATCTGGCAGATAGATGTTAAAACTGCATTTCTAAATGGTGATTTAGAAGAGTACATTTTTATGGATCAGCCAGAGGGCTTCATTGACAGTGGGAGCAACGAAAAAGCGTATAGGTTGCTTAAATCCATTTATGGATTAAAGCAGGCATCTCGGAGCTGGAACATCTGTTTTGATGATACAATCAAAGAGTTTGATCTTATCAAAAATATAGATGAACCATGCATTTATAAGAAGATTGTAGGGAGTACTGTCACTTTCCTCGTATTGTACGTAGATGACATTCTCTTGATAGGAAATGATATTCCTATGCTACAATCGGTCAAAATATTCTTATCACAAAGGTTCTTCATGAAGGACCTAGGTGATGCCTCGTGCATTTTGGGCATAAGGATCTATAGAGATAGATCCAAAAGATTATTGGGATTGTCCCAATCAAAGTACATTGATACCGTCCTAAAAAAGTTTAGTATGGAAGATCCCAAGCGTGGTGCCTTGCCCGCTTGCCATGGAATCACTCCCTCTAAGGACTTCTGTCCGAAGACAGATGAAGAGAGAACCCGCATGAGCATTATACCCTATGCTTCAGCTGTAGGATCTATAATGTATGCTATGATATGTACTCGCCCTGATGTAGCTTATGCACTAGCTGTAGTAACCAGGTATCAATCCAACCCATGGGAGCAACACCGGATAGCCGTGAAGAACATTCTTAAGTACTTGCGAAGGACTAAAGAATTGTTCTTGGTGTATGGTAATGGGGTTCTCCAAATGGAGGCCTTTACCGATTCTAGCTTTCAAAGTGATAAAGATGACAGTAAATCTATCTCAGGGTTTGTGTTTACCCTCAATGGAGGGGCAGTATGTTGGAAGAGTTCCAAACAGGATACCGTTGCAGACACCACGATGGAAGCTGAGTATATTGCTGCAAATGATGCTGCCAAGGAAGCCGTCTGGATGAGGAAGTTCGTTGCGGAGCTAGGAGTAGTTCCAACCATTATTAATCCAATACCATTGTATTATGATAATAATGGAGCTATGACGTTGGCCAAAGAACCCAGATCCCATCAAAAGTCCAGACACATCCTCAGGCGATATCATTTGATCCGAGAGATAGTTGATCGCCATGAGATCAAGATTCGGAGAGTAGATACAAAGGATAACACCGCAGATCCACTCACCAAGGCACTTCTACAGCCGCAACACGAGCGACTTTTTGAGATGTTGGGTATAAGATACGCCAATAATTGGCCTTAGTGCAAGTGGGAGATTGTTTGATATATGTATGCCGTAGAGGCCATTATATGTATAGTGGATGCTTGGACATATATATGTATATTTTGATATATGACTTTCTTGCTCGACATGATAGTATGCTATCTGGTTTTACTTTATCTGACATGTTTGTTTGATACTGTTCATTTAATACATGTTGATAAAACCCTGAGGATATTTGCTTGACTTCCATGGCTATGATGGAGATCATACTAGTGGGCATGTGCAGTCTATAAGCATATCCTTGAATGTTTCTAGTCGTAGGTATATCGAGACAGGGCATCGATATTCCAGAGTAGACTAGCGTGTACGTTTCTTGACCCATATGATGGGCGATGGATGATCCCATATCCATTGGTGTTGTGATATCGAAGATTGTATACGGGTGCTCAGTAGAGACTGGGTACACTGAACGGACTCATAGAGAATTAGTATATGGTATTATATCTATCATTGGATAGCAGTTCTCTGGTGACACTGGTACAGGTTAGTCTGTAGACCCGAGATCGTCATAGAGTCTCATGTGTTCTCCAGCTGTACTTTGATTTCCACCCTACCACGGCTCTACTGAGTCGTGCAAACAGGTGGGTTTTGGGTATACTCTCGAGACACATGGATAGAGTGGGCGATAGGAGGGGTTTCGTCTCTCCCGTTATTGGGAGTTGATGTTGTGCTTTGTGCGATTGGCTCTGACTTAAAGTCCCTGTCCAGTGCTGATGAGATTTACTGATAAGTATTTTCAGTAGTTTCTCGACCGGTCATAAACCATATCGACATGACTTATTGAGTTATTAGGGCTCGACAATTCCATCCTTAGACTTGATATGCAGCATATCAGACGAAGAGACCGGACTGTACGGTAAATGTTTCCAATGGCTCGACGGGAGTTTTGACGGGTTCACTTGTTTTTCTTCTGATCGCTCAATACCCGGGTGGCCGTTACGTTTAGCTGACCGCTTGCGGCTTGTAGGTGTCTTGATATGATTATCACCTGCTGCCGGCGTATTGACGAGTCTTAGAGTCCCACACAGGATTTTTCTAGTTCAGGAGAAATGTTGTGGCGTGCATATGAGATATGCGCAGGATCTCGATTAAATACGAATATGTGATATCGTTTTTTAATCGGACGTTCGATATTTGTCGGGTCACATTTGATGTGACTGATTTATTAAATCAAGTGTTGATTTAATATTATCTTTAAGCTCATTTTTAATTAACCCTTTTTCTTTTGGATGTATGCATGTATGTTCACACATACACATGATGATGTGCATGCATACATACACACATACATATGTGTCATGGTTGATGATACAAAGGAGATGGCAATATAAGACTCACATGGTTACTAAATATCTAGATTTTTGTTAATGGATTAAAGGAAAAAGGAAATTAAAATAATGACTCATTTTCTACACGCTTCTTATTTGACTATTGACTTTAACCTATGGTTTAATTTCCTTTTGTTCTTTAACCCATCCAAATAATATCAAGATATTTAACCAACCATGGTTAATTGTGAGAGTGTCTCATATATTATATTTTCATTTTCATTTTTGAAAATAAGTTTTTATTATGCACACAAAAGCTTTTGCCATCTTCACCTTCCTCCATTTCCAAGCTCTCTTAAGTTTTGTTTTTAGTGAGGAAATTAAAAAGAAAGGGTTTTTAAGTGAGTTTACAATCCAGACAATCATTCTACACTACCTTAGCCCTTTAGTGTAGAGTGCTTGTTTCATTTTGTGAAGCTAAGAGCTTGTTCTAGGAATCTCCGGGTGGATTATCGTAGACGATGAAGGATCTTGAGTGGAGTCGTTCCAAGCTTCGAGCAAAACCGTAGGAGTCCTAAAGACCGAAGGAGTTGGCTACAAAGGTTGTATTTCCTTTTCCTTTAGTTTAGACTTCACATAATGATGTTTTTACCCTAATCTCTAGTTACGATTCGTAGTTCGTTTGTAATAGCCCTCTTTAAAATGAAAGTTCACTACTTTATGATGTTGTTACCCAACTAGAGGCGCTACTACACACTAACATAGCCGGGTTATCGGATCAAGTTTTGATTCTATAAGTTGTTACATTTGATATTAGTCGGTTGTATGTGATATAGATGGATTATTAAATCAAGTGTTGATTTAATAATTTAATGTATAATTATATGTGTGATATATTAATTTACATTAACTAATATTAGGTCACATAAACATTTCTTTTTCTCACTTGTGTGCATTAGTGTATATGTGATATATATTAATGTACAACTTTTTGTGTCATGCTTGATGCCACATACTTCATGGGTGTATGAAACTCACACCATACTAATAATAATGTTAAGGTTTTATTTACTTAAAGTAAATCAAAATTAGTGGAATTAAGTCACATGGTTGAAGCTTGTAGAAACTTGTGGAACCATTGACCAAGTCCATTCTTTTTGTTTTACTTGTAGATATTTATTAACCTAACCATTATTGTTAGCCATGGGTTAGTGTATGATACTAACTCACCCATGGTTGTTATTCTCATCCCATGAGTTCATTCTCTCATTCTTCACTTGATCTTCTTCTTCCTCATGAGAAAAGCTCACTAGCTTTTCTCAAGGTGAGAAAATATTCTAAGAAAAATAAAAATAAAATGAGCCAATTTCCTACTTCATCATCCTCTACTATATTAGCCATTTAGTTTAAGGTGTTTGCTTGACTAATCTACCATTAGTGAAGAGGTAGCATGAGCTTGAGTCTCTTCGATGTAGATCATCTTCGGCCTTGAAGTCTTCGAGCAAGCTTGTTCATTTCTCCGGGAGAACCTTTTCTAAAGTTCGGGTGTTCATGACTTGCTGCGAAGGGACTACTACACGGAGCATTAGAAGTGAAGGACCAGTCTACAAAGGTTTTATTTCTCATTCACTTAGATGTTAAGTTGTTTATATGTTGTTTCGTCGCATTTTCTAGTAAAGATTCTATGGTTAGGGTTAACTAGAACGGAAAATTTTTGAAATTGGTATGGACGATACCTCCTGAAACCATGCAGCCGTGCTAAGCAACCCTGCACAGTCCTCGTCCATGATGAGCTCTCCCTGACCGCATCACTAGCAGCAGTTCAATATGCCCTCAAACCGTGGTGACAGGAACCTCAAGCATGTATCGATGAAGATAGATCAAAGGAACGAAAGGAATCAACAGATCCAGAATCGATACATGATCATAAGGAGGAACAGAATCAATGAAAGTATGATCATAGGAACGAATAGAATCAAGGATCTCAAATGGATGTATAATCATAAGAACGAAGAGAATCACAGATCTCAAGATATGTACATCCTAAGGTCACTTAAGCGGAGTATCGTATCATAAGTATGCCGCAGAACATACGCGCGGTATGTCGCTCTACTTGAGTTACCTAGTCCATCAATCAGGGTCAACCTATGTAACGAAAGTTTGGGTCTAATACCCCCCTGTTCAAGTCTAAGTTCCGTAAGGTCAAGCCTAGGTTCCGAAATAGATTACGCCCCAGACTCTGCATAGTCAAACCTAAACTCGAACCAAGGTTAAACATAACGCTCTGATACCAACTTTTTCATGACCCGAAATTTAGTTCGTGACCGGCACTTAAATCACGTAACGTCTAAAGGCGTAACGTAACTTAAGTAAGGCAAAGCCCAAAAATCTAAACCTTTTTGAAGAAAATAAAAGAGGTGAATTTTTGAAATAAAGGTATGATGAAATCAAACGTTTTCTTAAATGCATAGATAATGGAACATGAAAATGCAAGTGGATTTTACTAGTTGAAAAACGTATTTCGTCTTTTAAAAATTTGGACAGCACCTTTCTTATATATTTTGATCCAGAACCACATATACATAATAACAATAAAGGCATCCCCAAGCGGGAGCTAGCTCTTCGCCAATCGGCGGAATCACAACCACGAAAGATAGAAATATATGTATACGACGCCAAACGGCGAAGATCAACATAAAGGAATAATGTAAATAAAGCAAGACATCAATCCCCCAATAGCGAACATAAAACCCATCGCTCTAAGTCTCGCAACCACAGGTCTTTCTAAGTCTTTACTTATACAAATACTAGTTTTTGATTGATTGAGTTAACCAGATACAACAGAAATAATAATACAAGAGCGGGCACGATCCAATATGTCCCACCTACCAAAGCAAATCACCCGAATGCAAGCTGTATGCCAGCGATACCGCCACTCATTCATGCGGTCAAACCTGCAAGAACTGTGGCACAACGGGGGTGAGTTGCCTACTCGTGAGTAAAAAACATCAGCAGGTAGAAATCAAATAAAACAACGATTCCTAGGTCAAATATATCATAAAGGTAATACTATAATATCTAGCGTGACCGTGTCTGCATGTATGCCAATAATATAAACAATACCTGTAAGCATGTGGATAATATCTACGTGTCCATCAATGACACAACAACATCATGCATGTAAATATCATGAAAGTATATGCATGTAAATATGAGAATATCAACCAACATGTGTCTATCAACGACACATTAAAATCATGGAACCTGAGTGTCCAACATCGACACTCGAAACATCATGAAACCCGTATCCAACATCGACACGTAAATCCTCATATCTCGGGCTCCGTCGGTCTGGATCGGCCTACGGGCTCCGTCAGTCCGGATCGGCCCATATCATCTCACGGCTCCGGTCGGTATCCTCCGGATAACCGCAGAGCCCAAATATTATCACCGGTAGGTAGTGTTCCCTCTGCCAGGCTCATCGGCTATTCTACGACAATCATTTCTTGCCCTGGGGTACCTTACCGGGTATACCATATACCCGCAGACGGTGCCTACCGCTCCTCGAATCGGGTTTCACATAGCTCATAACTGAGAAAACACATGGTGGACGTCTCGAAATATCATATCAAGAGAAACCGGGTTTTTAAAATAATACAAACTTTCTTTGGAAATATAACCACGGTTTCAAATCCAGAACCTCATGAAAACAACATCTCAATGCATATAATCGTAAAGCATGATGTTTGCAAACATAGAACAGAAATGTGACAATAGCAAGTATATCATGCAACATAGAATAGTGATGTGAGCATAGAAAGTATATCATGCCAAAGAGTCATGTGACAATACTGAACAATTAAGAGTAATAGCACGATGTGGCAAGTCTATTGTGTAAGTGACATAGCAATTGTCGATGATGAAGGTGTCTGGCAATCTGTGTAAATGTAACATACGCATCATCGATAATTGTGTAGGTGTACTAGCATAGGTACATGTAATGCAATGAGAATATCATGAACGTAGCGGAAAGTAAATCGTGAGCGCAATGCTATAAGATATATGTATTTAATCTAACATCTGCGTAAAGGCTAAACTAAGCAGTGTAGACAGGGATTATCATTATCTATAACATATGTGAATCGGTGAATCTTTCAATTGGCATCTAGCCCCACAACATCACGTACGGTATAATCCATCGTACGACATCCTCTAGTCAAGGGTATGGATCAATCATCAGGTAAAACTCATCACGTACGGTAATCCATCGTATGGAAGCATTAAGCAATTAGGGATTCTATCATCCAATATGATAATGAGGGTACGGACATAACGTCTCATACGGCATGACACCCATCATTCTTATAAATATATAAATATCACACGTCACATTAGCATCAATCTCATATGATGTCTTGGCAATAGTATCTATACTCTCATATTACCTCGCATCCGTATATCAACATATCAAGCCAAGTCATCTTATTTCGTCACATTCTCTTTTGCTCACCTCAATATCTCACATCAAGTAATCTTATATGCTTTTAACTTATTTTACAGATCTCATAACACATCTATCTCAATCTTATCATATTCATCGATCTCATGTCATATCCTTATAGCTTTCATCTCATATCTCGATATATATATATTCAATCATTCATATCATCTCTAACTATCTTTTTAACCATATCCATAGTTTTCTAGTATAGGTTTCTCCGATTGTATTCTATATATCGGTTTCCATTCATAATTTATGGGGGTGCTATACGCCATCCACCCGACTTCCCCCATAGATATACATCTACTCACCTGTGGAACTCCTTGTTCAGCCGTGGTCGATGTGCTTTATCGTCTCGAAATCCACCCGAAGGTACCTACAATCAATACACAATCGCAATGCTATTAAAATCAAGTCCGGAAAAACGATAGGAACACAGTTCGCTCATAGGTTAAAACCTATAGCATACGCATGCAAAAACAACCAAACAACCCTCGTCGTTGACGTACAAACATCCAACGACCCAATACAATATCAAATACCAAAACCACGAATTCAAATATCGGGAAAACATAACCACAACCAACTCAAAATGCTCCCAGATTTTAGCTCAGGTAACCTGGGACAAAACAAAAAATACAGTAGCTATGTTATAAGGTATGTGAGCTACTCGCAAAACCCCACCACCAATGCCCAAGTTTTGGCCGGCCTAATTGCTATAGTAACCGCCCCCGCCGGCCTTACCTTGGAGTTTAGGTCTCGTCTTCTCGTGGTGGTCTCCTATTGGTCTAAATAGGTTATTGTATATGTTTGATTTTTTTTATAAAGGTCTCGGGTTGCTCCATTTTCCTTATAGACCTCCAAAAATGTCACAAAACCGACACGGAAAGTTTCTAAGTTCGTATTTTGGTTTCTATTCAGTGTTCTAGGCCATAAAATCAACACTAAGGTCTTGTAAACAGCCACTACATAACACAAGTCAACACAATCACCGAATCCCTCTCTAGGAATTTCCAAACATCACTAATCAACATCGATTTAACTCTAAACTAATGATAGGATAAACTAAACACAATAACTTAACTAAAGTCTAGAATTTTAGCTCATTTGGCAACTCAAGAATTTTCTTGAGTTGCTCAAAGTCTTCAAAATCCAACTTTGAAAGGTCCAAAGAGTTGAGGATGAAGTAGTGCATCTTTTTAATGAAGGGAGTATAGGGTTTTGGTGAAGAAATTGAGATGATTCATGGGGTAAAGAAGGTGGAGGAAAAGATGAAGAAGGAGATGAAGATGATAAAGGGAAAATAATCAGGTCAAAGTCTCTCTCTCTCTCTCACCCTCACTCTCTCATATGGCATGCCATGCCATCATGGGTCCCCTCTCTCTCCTCAATTATTCTCTCTTATCTTCGCATTCTTTTTCTTTTCTTTTTCCCTCACTCATTAAAACCAAACACATAACACAAATAAAATGAAACAAACATGCAACAAAATTCAACATGTCATGGTGCACTAGCCATGACTAATTAAAAATACGGATTTGGCATAATCGTGATTAGTAGTGCACTAATCGAGTTTAATTTAGACTAGCATATAATTAATTATAAAAATGCCAAATCCTATAAATATATTTTTAAATGAATAAATAATTTTAAATCTCCAATTATTTTCAAAATATTGGCATATAATTATACCATTTTACGAAGATCCCAAATTCGCAAATCGAATAGTTTTCGCGAAATATATTATTTTAATATTAAATTCCAAAAATAATATTTTATATTTCTGAAATGTTACAATTTCCTGAAGCTGGGAAACCCTCTGTGTGGGACTCTAAAGACTCGACAATACGCTGACAGTGGGTTTAACCACAAGCCGTCGGAGGTACTAGCTGCACATAACGACTACCCATGTATCTGTCGATAAGAAGACCGATGAGCAAACCAATCCGGACTCCTATTGAGCTTATCGGTGACAATATCCGTACAGTCTGGTATGTTCATCAAAGATACTCACATATCCACCTAGGGGGATGGTAAACGTCAGACCCCTAAGAATGTGATAGGTCGTGTCGGAGGAGAGCCCAATACACCATGAGAAACTATTGGAGTACCTTACCAGTATTTCTCGACTGCAGTGGCCAGGGACTTTGTGTAATGGCTTTCCAAACACTGCGCGATATCAACCCCCAATACCTGGAGAAACGAATCCTATCTAATCGCTACTGTCTCCAAGTGCTTCGGGAATACACCCAACTACTACCTATTTGCACGACTCCTTTGAGCATGGTAGGGTAGTAATCTAAGTGCAATGGGAACACACTCGAGACGAAGTAGCAATAGAAAGTCAACGGACTAAGCAGTACCCATGCCACCTGGGAACTGCTGCCTGATGATAGGTATAATACTAACCAGCAGTTCTCGACGAGTCCTGTCCAGTGTAACTCACAACCCAGTGAGCACCTGCGTACCTTCTCCAGTACAACATACTAATGGCTGTGGGACAGACCATATCCCCTGCAGGGATGAGAAGCGTATACTGTTGGATATAGTGCCCTCAAAGTCAATTATTGGATCACAGGCACGTGATTGCAATGATTGAGGGAGGACCTGTGCTGGTAGGACAGTCTTACTTAAGATGATAGTATGCTATCTGGTTTATCTTTATCATCGTGTACAGCTTTAGGTGACCTTACAGATCACTATTACACATTCATAGAGCACTTAGGATTTTTTCTTGACTACCAGCAGTATGATGGCGATCATATACGTGAGAGTTGGGTAGTCTATAAGCACATCCTTAAATTCGTCCCTAGTCGTGGGAATTTCGAGACAGGGCATCGATACTCCAGAGTAGACTAGTGTATACAGTCGAGACCCCGACGAGGGGCGGTGGCCGGTCTCATAAGCCATTGGTGTCAGTTGGATCACTTAAGATGTATACAGGTGCTCATTGGGTTATGAGTACACCGGACAGGACTCGCCAGGAACATGCTGTTAGTGTATATGCCCTAGGGCCCATTATTGAATCATACTAGCTTGTATATTACTTAATGGAAACTTGGGATATTCACAGTTATATTTGTAGGGTTCCTAGGCACTCTCATGAGGTCTCATAAGGCATCAACCATGCCAATTTCAAAAATTCTAGGTGCCGAGAAACCCGACTACGGATCGTTTGCTAGAAATCTAGGCGAAAAACAATCTAGTTAACAACTTAATTAATGGGTTATCGGAAATACAACCTTTGTAGATCCGGTGCTCCACCTCCATAGCTCCGCAACGAAGTCCTTTGCTGTCCAAAAAGAATCCGGGCTCTAGCGTCGGCTTCATCGGAGAATAGGCGAGCTAGGTCGTCGATGTCCATGCCGAAGATGATCTACGTCGAGGCATCGCTAAATCAAGCTCCACCTTCACCAAGCCATGAAAACTTGTGAAGGAAACACACTCTACTACTTGGCAATAGGTAGAGGATGAGAAAATAGGAAGTGGGTAGACTTTAGAATTGGATTTCTCACTCATTTGCATCAATCACCATTGATGGACCTTAGGTTTTCTTCTTGAGTTGAAGGAAGTAGAAGAAGAATATTATGATAAGAATTATATTTTATAAGAAAAGAAAAACCATCCTTATCATAATAGTAACCATGGTTTAATGTAGAGAATTGATCATGGTTAGTGAATGGTTAGGTTTTAACAAGATGACAAAATGGTTGCAATGGTCAAAGTATTCATGAAGCTTCATGAATGAAACAAAAATGCCACCATTTTATCATGCAATTTTTTTTTCTTTTCCAAAAAGAAATAAACAAATGAATAAAATGAATAATCAAATAGTAAACCCTAACCATTCCATTAACCAAGGTTTAATTCTATACACTTAACAAAAAGGGCATGCACCATCAAACATGATACAAGCAAGTGCACAAATCATATCGCATATGAAATGTGCACACCCGAGTGAGAAAATCCATTTAAAGTGAACCGATACTAGTTAATGCAAAGTAATATATCAAATATATAATTATGCATTAAATCATTAAATCAACACTTGATTTAATGATCCGGTCATATCGCATATAACCGACTAATATCAACAGTAACAACTTATCGAATCAACACTTGATCCGATAACCCGGCTATATCGCATATAACCGATCAATGTCACATATCGTGAGAATCGAATACAGTATCACATACTGGTATCATTCTCGGTCCTGCACATATCTCATATGCGCTCCTATTTCGTTTCGCTTGAGCCAGGAAACCTCTGTGTAGGACTCTAAAGACTCGTCAATACGCCGGCAGCGGATGATGATCATATCAAACACCCACAAGCCGCAAGCGGTCTGCTAAATGTAACGGCCACCCGGGTATTGAGCGATCAGAAGATCGACGAGCAAGCCCGCTCACACTCCAGTGAATCCAACCAGTAACACTACCGTACAGTCCGGTCTGATCGTCTGATATGTCGCATATCTTTCCTAGGGGTGGTAAACGTCAGACCCCAATAGCTCGATAAGTCGTGTCGATATGAGGTCTATAACACTTCGAGAAACTACTGGTAACACTTACCAGTAAATCTCAGCAACCCTGGCCAGGGATTTCCTGTTATAGCCAATCGAACACAGCGCAACATCAACTCCCTATACCGGGAGAGACGAATCCCCTCCTATCGCTCATTGCCTCCATGTGACTCGGGACTGTACCCAAAAACCACCATTTTGCACGCCCTCTTGGACGTGGTAAGATGGAAATCAAAGCACAGTGGGAACCACACAAGACTCTATGACGTACTCGGGTCAACAGACTACTCTGTACCAGTGTCACCAGAGAATTGCCATCTGACGTGAGGTATAATACCATCTGGGAGTTCTCGGCGAGTCCGTCCAGTGTACCCAGTCTCTACTGAGCACCCGTATATCTCCTCTGATGTCAAACACCAATGGATATGGGATCATCCATCGCCCATCTGTATGGGTCGAGAAGGTATACGCTAGTCTACTCTGGTATATCGATGCCCCGTCTCGATATACCCACGACTAGGGACTGTGAAGGATGTACTTATGGACTACCATGTCCCCAATAGTATGATCCGCATCATAGTCCAGGTAGTCAAGCACACATCCTAAGGGCTTTACCAACATGTAACAGAGAGACAATCAGTATATACGTTAAGGTAAAGTTCAACCAGATAGCATACTATCATGTCGAGCAAGAAAGTCCTCCCTATATACGTCCCAGCATCCATTACAATATACATCCTATGTACAGTAATGGCCTCTAGGGCATACATATAACTAACAATCTCCCACTTGCACTAGGGCCATCTGTAGCAGTGGTTGTAGTATCTCATACTCAACCATCCCATAAAAGTCTCTCTCTGGGAACGGGCCTTTATGAGTGGATCCGCTGTGTTGTCCTCTGAGTCTACTCTCCTAACCTCGATCTCCTTGGAGATCAACCATCTCCATGATCAAGTGATACTGCCTTAGAATATGTCTGGATCACTGATGGGACCGGCGTTCCTTGGCAAAAGCCACAACTCCATTGTCACATAATGGGAGGAACATAGTTCATCTCATGAACCAATATACACCCAAACAGCCTCTTTGGAAGCATCTTAAGTAGCGATGTATCCAGCCTTTATCGTCTAGTATGTCACGGTATCTAGCTTGGAACTCTTCCGACATACCATCCCTTTACTGAGGGTAAAGACAATGCCTGTGACTGACATTCAGTCGTCTTTATCAGCCTGGAACACTTCCAGTGATTCCCCCCAGGATCAATTGATACTATCTTACTACAACTAGTGAGTATCTAACATCCATTTAGATCTATCTCATAGATCCAAAATCCAGGATTTAGGAGGTATCACTTTGATCCTATATGGAGAATCATTGTAATAAGCGGAGATTGACCGAGCGTAGCATAGGAAACTCCTTCCCTATCAAGAGCATGACATCCACGTACTCTACGAGGATCACCACCATACTCCCTGCTACCTTTTTGTATATACAAGGTTCATCTACCATTTTGATGATGTCAGACTCTTTGACTAATTCATCAAAACAGACGTTCCAACTCCGCGATGCCTGCTTTATCCTATAAAGCATCTTGTACACGTTTCCGCTGCTCCCACTGTTTACGAAGCCCTCTGGCTGTATACTTACAGACGCTCTCTTCTAAAACATCATTTAGAAAAGCTGTCATGACACCCAACCGCCAGATATCGTAGTCATGGTATGTAGCCGTGGCAAGTAGGATCTGGATGGACTTAAGCATAGGCACTTGAAAAGGTTTCATCATAATCCACGCCTGGTCGATGACGAAAACCTTTAACAAGTCTAGCTTTGAAAGTCTCAACTTTTCCATGTACATCAAGTATTCTTCTCAAGATATACTTTCTCCTGATGGGGATTTAACCCTTCAGATATAGCAACCAAAGTCCATACTTTGTTGGTGTATAAGGATTCCATCTCAGATCGCTAAGCATCCAGCCATTCTTATAGAGTCTTACTCCTGATGGCCAGCTCGAAACTAGTTGGGTCATCATCTCATGATGCATTCCTCGCTCCCACTGTCATAGAGAAACCGAAGTATCTCTCAGGTGGGTGAGGAACCCTACTAGATCGGCGGAGAGGCTGAGGTTCGTTGGCATCTACTGAATCCTTTGGTTGTACCAAATCATCTGCTGTATTTTGTATAGCTGGAACCTTTCCAGTTCTACATTACAGACTTTGCCTCGAGCTTGTCCGGATCATGCTTTTAGACATAGGCCAGACAACCCCAAATCTTAACTAACTTAAGACATGGGCTCTTCCCATTCCATATCACATATGAAGCGGTAGGCAACTGATTTGATTGAAACCCTATTCAATAGGTATGCAACTTCTCAAGTGCATAACCCCCTTAAGGAAAAAGGTAACTCAGTAGTACTCATCATAGAGCACACCATATCAAATAGGGTGTATCTGCTCCGCCCCGACATACCATCGTGCAATGGTGTATACGGAGGAGTAATGCTGAGAGAGAATCTCATTCTCCTTTAGAATAGTCTAGGAATTCCATGCACAAGTATTCTCCTCCCTGATCTCATCATAGGACATAATACTTATACCCGTATTTTGGTTCTCTACTTCTAACTTATATTCCGTGAATATCTCAAAAGGTTCGGACTTCTGTTTCAACAAGAACATATGTCTGAATCTAAAGAGATCATCAGAGAACGTAATGAAGTATAAAGAACCAGTCTTGGCATGTGTAGACAGGGGACCTACATACATCAACATGTATCATCCCAAGAGTACACTAACTCTTTCTCTGTTTCCAATAAACAGGGCTATGGTCATCTTATCTTTGTGACATGACTGGCGAGTTTCATAAGATGTAAATTCAAACTAATTTAAATATGCATCTTTATGTAACTCTAGTCAGTCGGGTCACATTGATCTGACCTAGTCTACAATACCTCAAGAAGAATTCGTTCATTTCTGAACTCTTCCTCTTGTGTGTGTTCTATATACTAAGAACTATAGTTTGATTTAGAACGTCAATGCTTTTAGACAACGTGCCTGATACGATCAACTTTTGATATAGGAAATGTTCAAAACATTATCCAACAATACAAAATTTTATCATTTCTTTACTAATAAAGAGACTGATATGATTTTGTATATCAGGTTCGGTATCTAATAACATTCGTTCAGAATCAATGTATTGGTAATACAGGGTGACAGTGACCAACAGACTTGGCTGCAACACTTGCCCCGTTTTCTGCCTCATGAAACTTATCACCCGTTCTCAGTTCTCTACCTATCTGTAGCCCTATGTAACAGATTACATATCTGGGATCCTGATCCGGTATCATATACCCAGGACGTAAAGAATACTGAGAAACAGTTCTGTATAATGAACACACCCGAAGATGATGCATCAGCATGCATTCTCTTCGTTTGGGCGGTACGGGAAATCTGGTATTCCCCTATTTCCTGCTCTGTCTTATAACAATTATAAGTTGGAGCGGGACCAACGTTCCCCAGCTCAGTATAACAAGCGGGTTCGGTCAATAATCCGTATTATTATCTTGATTAAGGCGTGATATGGTCGCTACCTGGAGAGAGAGAGAAGAAAACACTTAGCGTGCGCTCTGTCAAGAATAGATTGGTTATTATTTTATCTAATCAGAATGGCTCCCACTGCTTTTTATCAAATCTTCCTTCAAACCCTAAAAGGAAAGACTAGCCAGGATTAATTACACACTACAAGTTCGCCAATCTTTCAGCCAGGCCAGTGTCGGTACTTTGAGGGAGGTCCCCCGTGCTTTTGCACGAACCTAATTAATGTAAACCTCGTTTACCCAGAGGCGTAACCTCGTTGGCACCTTTCTAGACACCTACTTGATCGGCTAATTGTAATGTATAAAACTCTCCCAGGAGTAACTCTTACTCACAGCGGGTATCGGGATCCAACTATCTCATAGAAGGTATGCAATCTCATTGCAAATTTCAACACTTGAAATTCCCGATAATATTTTGCCCCTAGCTCGCTATGACCTTGACGAATGCCAAACAACCCATAGTCCACTAGTCAAGTTCAACCCGTACATTTCTTGATCGAATTTAACCCACCCGCACGACCCTTGACGAATGCCAAACAACGCCGTACGAATACCCTAATCCAATCGCATCATATGCTCAAGTAGATAAATACTAGTTAGCTACCGTACACTACGCCTTGACGAATGCCAAACTACCGCAGCACGAATACTAACTAGTACATATCTGAAATGACGGAGGGCTACGACAGGTTTTTCTGAAAACCTATTGCGTAATGAACTTGATATCGTCGTAGGATCGAATGAATTTTGAAATGGAGGGTTTTTGAGGCTTTTTTAGTTTTGCTAAAGGAGTCACTCCCGGTGAAGGGATCGTCGGTCCTTTCCTCGTCGAATGAGGTGCGGGATATATCATATATATCACTGTGCAAAGCACAAACACTTAAAAGCAATCAAAAGACAAACCGAGTGTGTAGCATCTGCCAGTTATTGCTAAAGGAGTCACTCCCGGTGAAGGGATCTCGGTCCTTTCCTCATCGAATAAGGTGCAGGATATATCACATATACCGCTGTGCAAAGCAAAAACTGTAGCTACCTGTTTTATTTTGAAATTCGATTCTACAACATCTTAGGTTTCTTTTACTTTCATTAATCACATTAATGAAGTCCCACCAATTATGTACCTAAACATCACAGATAAATACGACGTACACTTATGCCATCCGTATTCGCCTCGATGTCCCCTCGTGCACCGTTAGGTTAGGTAACTAACGGCAGAGCGGGGCAGGGCTAGCGCGGGTGTAAAACATAAATAACGCCTATATAATATATCATATATACTATATACTGTATCTATCACAGAACATCACATGATCACATCACAGATATCGCAGCAGAAGAAACATATGAAATATTGGATATACTAGGGCGTCCGTGTTTTCAATACGAGCCAGTATAAAACACGGATTCCACGGTCGTGATGAATAGCCAAACCCACACCCCTAGACCCCTACGAGAGCGGCAAGCAACCCTACCAATTCTAGAGTTAGGAGACCCGGACTCGACTCCTCGAGTTGGTCCCCCACTGGACTCCAGAACCCGGTTACTTGTGCTCCCCTCCTTGGGTCTATCCTAGTGCGGAAAAGTAAATAATATACAAAAGGTGACATCTTCCGCAACCTGGAAGTGCCCCAATAAAAGAATATTACATACAAGATTTTACATGAATGAAAATGAAAAACACTCATCTCACATAAAAACCCCCCGGCTATTCAAACACGACGATCCAATATAACATATCCAGCAACACATAACATCACATGTCATCAACGTAAGTAAATGTGCGCATCCCAATTGTCGTTGACATATAGCAACGAAACCGGCGATATCACACATTACACTTACGGTCACAGAAAAGAAAGTGTAAAACAACAACAGTTGGAATCCGCAACCACCTCAGACATCGCATGCCTGACCAAATGAATTACTTAGACATCACATGCCTAACAATTATAAACCCCGCATTTTAGTCTCATTATCGAAAACTCTTTTCAATATCAAGTCGGGTAATTCAACAAGATTCCCGACATCCTGATCGAATACTCGTCGCAAACTTCAGTAGCGGCCGCACCCCCGATACCGTCGACGAAGTGCACCAAGGCGGAACACCGCTGCCGCGAGCACCCTGACGGATGCTTTCGGCGACGGGGTTCTCCTACAGTCACTTGGTCGGGGCTATGGAGCGAGGCTGTCTATTAAGTTTACCCGGCGAGTATCCGCGTACGCTACGTGATTGCGACGGACTTTTGATCACATCAAAATTCCGTGGCAACCGATCAAGTGAGACTAAAGTGCTATGTTTATAACATTCATTCAGTTATCTCATAACAATTTGCGAATTCCAAGTATTGTATCACATTCCAGATAAATAGAAAATGTTAAACTTTTCGATCGAACAGTCAAACACCCAAGTTTTCCCGATATAGATCAACACATGAAATAAGTCTAACAACATTCAGTTCGTGCCTCAGTACCAACGGTCCAGCCGTAGAAGGGTCTAGCCAACGCCTCACATGTGGCACGCCGTACTGCCCCAAACCCGAAGGTTCAAAGGGCAGTTCAAGACGGTCACATAATCGAGTTAAGGTTTGTTGTCTTTTAGAGGGACCATCGCGTTACTTGCACTACTTAGAACGTCGTTAAACCACGGAAAAATCCAACACTTGGAAATTTCCCGACAGGGGAAAAATTGGGTATTTATATCCGGTCGAACTTTTTAACATATTCAAAAATTTATCCGGAAAGCCACAAAAGACGAAATTTGATAATCCGATCGAAATACCGAATCCCCAAAACAACCCTGGAAAATTCAACTCTTGAATAAATATTAAAAATTTCCAGAAGACTCAGCATTACAAAACATGAATTACTGTGCAAGCCACGTGGAGTAACTCAACATAGTGGCCGCTGAACCGCCGCGAATCCCATGGTGGGGGCCGCGGTTCCGCGCCTCTGTAGTCGAGTTAGTATCACGTGCTTCACAGTAACTCATGCAATTACCTGCTGAATATTTTGGTAATTTTTAATCTGGAAAAACTCACTGTTTTCAAAAAAGTATAGAGAGCATGAACGGAATTGGGTTTCGGGTTCGTTCGGACTTCAAATTCCGTCTAGACTTCGCCTAAGGCTCTAGCTAGGCTCTGATACCACTGTAGGGTTCCTAAGCACTCTCATGAGGTCTCACAAGGCATCAACCATGCCAATTTCAAAAATTCTAGGTGCCGAGAAACCCGACTGCGGATCGTTTGCTAGAAATCTAGGCGAAAAACAATCTAGTTAACAACTTAACTAATGGGTTATCGGAAATACAACCTTTGTAGATCCGGTGCTCCACCTCCATAGCTCCGCAACGAAGTCCTTTGCTGTCCAAAAAGAATCCGGGCTCTAGCGTCGGCTTCATCGGAGAATAGGCGAGCTAGGTCGTCGATGTCCATGCCGAAGATGATCTACATCGAGGCATCGCTAAATCAAGCTCCACCTTCACCAAGCCATGAAAACTTGTGAAGGAAACACACTCTACTACTTGGCAAGAGGTAGAGGATGAGAAAATAGGAAGTGGGTAGACTTTAGAATTGGATTTCTCACTCATTTGCATCAATCACCATTGATGGACCTTAGGTTTTCTTCTTGAGTTGAAGGAAGAAGAAGAAGAATATTATGATAAGAATTATATTTTATAAGAAAAGAAAAACCATCCTTATCATAATAGTAACCATGGTTTAATGTAGAGAATTGATCATGGTTAGTGAATGGTTAGGTTTTAACAAGATGACAAAATGGTTGCAATGGTCAAAGTATTCATGAAGCTTCATGAATGAAACAAAAATGCCACCATTTTATCATGCAATTTTTTTTTCTTTTCCAAAAAGAAATAAACAAATGAATAAAATGAATAATCAAATAGTAAACCCTAACCATTCCATTAACCAAGGTTTAATTCTATACACTTAACAAAAAGGGCATGCACCATCAAACATGATACAAGCAAGTGCACAAATCATATCGCATATGAAATGTGCACACCCGAGTGAGAAAATCCATTTAAAGTGAACCGATACTAGTTAATGCAAAGTAATATATCAAATATATAATTATGCATTAAATCATTAAATCAACACTTGATTTAATGATCCGGTCATATCGCATATAACCGACTAATATCAACAGTAACAACTTATCGAATCAACACTTGATCCGATAACCCGGCTATATCGCATATAACCGATCAATGTCACATATCGCGAGAATCGAATACAGTATCACATACTGGTATCATTCTCGGTCCCGCACATATCTCATATGCGCTCCTATTTCGTTTCGCTTGAGCCAGGAAACCTCTGTGTAGGACTCTAAAGACTCGTCAATACGCCGGCAGCGGATGATGATCATATCAAACACCCACAAGCCGCAAGTGGTCTGCTAAACGTAACGGCCACCCGGGTATTGAGCGATCAGAAGATCGACGAGCAAGCCCGCTCACACTCCAGTGAATCCAACCAGTAACACTACCGTACAGTCCGGTCTAATCGTCTGATATGTCGCATATCTTGCCTAGGGGTGGTAAACGTCAGACCCTAATAGCTCGATAAGTCGTGTCGATATGAGGTCTATAACACTTCGAGAAACTACTGGTAACACTTACCAGTAAATCTCAGCAACCCTGGCCAGGGATTTCCTGTTATAGCCAATCGAACACAGCGCAACATCAACTCCCTATACCGGGAGAGACGAATCCCCTCCTATCGCTCATTGCCTCCATGTGACTCGGGACTGTACCCAAAAACCACCATTTTGCACGCCCTCTTGGACGTGGTAAGATGGAAATCAAAGCACAGTGGGAACCACACAAGACTCTCTGACGATCTCGGGTCAACAGACTACTCTGTACCAGTGTCACCAGAGAACTGCCATCTGACGTGAGGTATAATACCATCTGGGAGTTTTCGGCGAGTCCGTCCAGTGTACCCAGTCTCTACTGAGCACCCGTATATCTCCTCTGATGTCAAACACCAATGGATATGGGATCATCCATCGCCCATCTGTATGGGTCGAGAAGGTATACGCTAGTCTACTCTGGTATATCGATGCCCCGTCTCGATATACCCATGACTAGGGATTGTGAAGGATGTACTTATGGACTACCATGTCCCCACTAGTATGATCCGCATCATAGTCCAGGTAGTCAAGCACACATCCTAAGTGCTTTACCAACATGTAACAGAGAGACAATCAGTATACACGTTAAGGTAAAGTTCAACCAGATAGCATACTATCATGTCGAGCAAGAAAGTCCTCCCTATATACGTCCCAACATCCACTACAATATACATCCTATGTACAGTAATGGCCTCTAGGGCATACATATAACTAACAATATTAACAGTCTTGCTAAATATGGTAGTATGCTACTTGGTTTTTTCTATCTTAATATGTGTGTACGTATTGATAGAGCCCTTAGGATCTTACTTGACTACCAGCGTTGTGATGGCAGTCACACTAGTGGGGGCTGGGTAGTCTACAAGAACATCCTTTTTCAGGTCCCTAGTCGTAGGATTATCGAGACAGGGCATCGATACTCTGGAGTAGACTAGTGTATACGCTTCTCATCCCAGTTAGGGAGATGGTCTGTCCCACAGCCATCAGTACGTCGTACTGGAGATAGTATACAGGTGCTCGTTGGGTTACGGGTACACCGGATAGGACTCGCGGGGAACTGTTGGTTGGTATTATACCCGTCGTCAGTTAACAGTTCCCAGGTGACATGAGTACAACATAGTCCACAGACTTGACACTGCTGCTTCGCCTCGAGTGTGTTCCCACTGTTCTTAGATTGCTACCCTACCACAGCTCAAAGGAGTCGTGCAAACAGGTAGCAGTTGGGTGCAGTCCCGATCACTTGGAGGCAGTGGCGGTTAGACAGGATTCGTCTCTCCCGGTATTGGGAGTTGATATCGCGCTGTGTCTGGAGAGCCATTACGTAAAGTCCCTGGCCAGGGCAAGCGAGATTTACTGGTAGGTTTTCCAGTAGTTTCTCAAGGTGTAATGGGCTTCACTCCGACACGACTTATACCGCTTTTAGGGGACTGACGCTTGCCGCCCCCTAGGCCCGTTATGCGATAGTCCTAGATGAACAGACCGGACTGTACGGAGATTGTCACATCAGGCTCAGTAGGAGTTCGGATGGGTTTCCTCATCGGCCTTCTTATCGACATCTAGCTGGGGACCGTTACGTACAGCTAGTGCCGCTTGCGGTCTGTGGTTAAACCCACTGTCAGTGTAGTAGTCGAGTCTTTAGAGTCCCACACAGAGAGTTTCCCTGCTCCGGGCGAAACGATATAGAGGTCGTATGGTTTTACGACAAGGGTTCGGACGCATACGTGTTTTTACGCACGTACGATGTTCGGACAGTTTTTTCTAGCCGGCTTTGGTTTAAGCCAGATTCTAGTATCGGATTATAGGATTTATACAGTCTAAAGTTTTTCCGTGTTTTTACGGATAGGAGGGGCGTTCTCGTAAATTGTCGAGAAGCTTCTAGAAGGATGATGACTTGGGGGCTAAGGTGTCATTTGCATTTATTGATTTAGTGACTCATTTGTGTGATTCATCCATGGAGTTAATGATGCATTTATTGATCTAATGACTCATGGGATGAATCACACAAAGTGAATAAATGAAGCATGGTTGATAAATCATTTGATTTATTCATTTAATAAATCATTATGCTTCATATATTGAAGATGAGATATTATTTCATTTCATTCTCTCTCACCTTCTCTCTCCTCAAGCTCTCTCTCTTCAAACCCTAATCCTAACCTCTCATGTGTTGAGATCAAGGATTAGCAAGACTCATTAATCCATAATCATACTCTATATTCCCTAGGTGACTTTGATTAGCAATTAGAGTAACCTAGTTACCTCAAGATTAGAGGCAAAGCTTGGAGTAGAAGCTCTCAGGTGGATCGTCTATTACAAAGAGGAGGCCGACGAGGAGGTGGTTAACGAGAAGAAGAAGGACTTGGTTCATTAGGTATAATCTTCTTTCATAGTAGCTAATTACTCCTATGATAGTGTTAGTTATAGTTTAGCAAAGATCCTTTCGGTTAGTCGATGTTAATTTAAATAAAAAGATTGTTTTTCATATTTCCGCCTCCCCGCAACTCGTGGGGTGTAATACATCGACTTACAGTGGTATTAGAGCCTCGCTAAACAATAACTAACTTATTAGCAAAGTCGTTAGAATTTCGAACGCAAAACGAACACGAAAAAACATCAAATTCACCAAGTTTCTTTCGATTTTAAAACGAGGTCTAAAAATTTTTCATGGACCTCTAAAAATACATGCAGGAAAATATAAGAATACTGGAGAAATTTGGGTTCATGAATCGGCCACGACGCTGCGCAACCGCGGCCGATCCAAGCGATCGGCCGTGGATCCGCTGCCGAGTTGGGGCCGAGTCAGCCCAAAATTCCCCAGAACTCTTCTGTGATTATTTTGTTCTTTCTGGAATGTTTATTTTCTGCTCAAGTCTCAGGTGCACAAAGAAGTTTTTGGAGTAGAATCTATTGTGTTTGCTCGATCGAAATTATACAATATTTGGCTAATTAGATTATATCTGTGAATTGTATAATTTGTTCATAAACCTCCCCTAACTGCTAGTATGTCGGTTGGCAGGGGGTTGCACATTTCTGTAATGATTTTACTGTTTTTCTTATGAACTTGATTGGATCTTTGTGATGATTAGCCGGGGTTTGAGATGGGTTTTTATATTCATTCATTCGATGTAATTGTAAATTGTTGTAATATTATTTTGCGGGGCACATCCAGGTTGCGGTTGTAGCCACCGTTGTATTATTTCATTTTACTGATTTTTTCTCCTAGGATAGACCCAAGGTGGGGTGCACAAACTACCGGGTACTTTGAAGTGTTTAGTGGCCTACTCATGTTGTTGAGGGAGACCGCTTCACTTCGGGTACTTGGCGGGTAGTTTTCCGTACCCGTAGGGGTCTAGGGTGGGGTAATGGCTATTCATCACAACTGTGTAATCCGTCTTTCGTTGCAGGCTCAAAAGAATCGCGGATTGCTTATATATCCAAAAATGTTCATCTGTGATCGAGAATGCCTATTATTGCGTCTGACGAATGTACAATATCTATATATGATAGCTATTTAGACGTCACTTATGTTTTACACCCGCGCTAGCCCAGCCCCCGCTCGGTCGTTAGTTAAGTAACCTAACGGGTGATGACGAGACCCAGTGGCGAATGCGGATGGCATAAGAGGACGTTGTATTTTCGTTGTTTTCTGCAATGATAGGTGTTAGTTATATGTATGCCCTAGAGGCCATTACTATACATAGGATGTATATTGTAGTGGATGCTGGGACATATATAGTGAGGACTTTCTTGCTCGACATGATAGTATGCTATCTGGTTGCTCTTTACCTTAACGTGTACACTGATTGTCTCTCTGTTACATGTTGGTAAAGCCCTTAGGATGTGTACTTGACTACCTGGACTATGATGCAGATCATACTAGTGGGGACATGGTAGTCCATAAGTACATCCTTGAAAGTCCCTAGTCGTGGGTGTATCGAGATGGGGCATCGATATACCACAGTAGACTAGCGTATACCTTCTCGACCCATACAGATGGGCGATGGATGATCCCATATCCATCGGTGTTTGACATCAGAGATGATATACGGGTGCTCAGTGGACACTGGGTACACTGGACGGACTCGCCGAGAACTCCCAGATGGTATTATACCTTACGTCAGATGGCAGTTCTCTGGTGACACTGGTACAGAGTAGTCTGTTGACCCGAGATCGTCATAGAGTCTTGTATGGTTCCCACTGTGCTTTGATTTCCATCTTACCACGTCCAAGAGGGCGTGCAAAACGGTGGTTTTTGGGTACAGTCCCGAGTCACATGGAGGCAATGAGCGATAGGAGGGGATTCGTCTCTCCCGGTATAGGGAGTTGATGTTGCGCTGTGTTCGATTGGCTATAACAGGAAATCCCTGGCCAGGGTTGCTGAGAATTACTGGTAAGTGTTACCAGTAGTTTCTCGAATTGTTATAGACCTCATATCGACACGACTTATCGAGCTATTGTGGTCTGACGTTTACCACCCCTAGGCGAGATATGCGACATATCAGACGATCAGACCGGACTGTACGGTAGTGTTACTGGTTGGATTCACTGGAGTGTGAGCGGGCTTGCTCGTCGATCTTCTGATCGCTCAATACCCGGGTGGCCGTTACGTTTAGCAGACCGCTTGCGGCTTGTAGGTGCTTGATATGATCATCACCTGCTGCCGGCGTATTGACGAGTCTTTAGAGTCCTACACAGAGCTTTCCTGGCTCAAGCGAAACGAAATAGGAGCGCATATGAGATATGTGCGGGACCGAGAATAATGCGTGTATGTGATACCGTATTCTATTCTCGCGATGAATGTATCGAATGGTTGTATGCGATATAACCTAGTTATCGAATCAAGTATTGATTCGATAAGCCGATACATTGAATACTAGTCGGTTGTGTGCGACATGACCGGATCATTGAATCAAGTGTTGATTTAATGATTTAATGCATAATTATATATTTGATATATTACTTTGCACTAACTAGTATTGGTTCACTTTAAACGGATTTTCTCACTTGGTTTGTGCACATTGTATATGTGATATACTTTTGTACACATGATTGTATCATGTTTGATGATGCATGCTTTTTGGTTAAGTGTAAAGAATTAAACCATGGTTAAGTTGGAAATTAGGGTTTTGTTTTATCCATTATTTATTAATTTATTTATTTTGGAAAAATATTAAGCATAAAGAAATGAAATGGTGGCTAATTTTGGACTTGCATGTTGAAGCTTCATGAAGCTTTGACTTAGTCACCATTTTGTCTCATGCTTAACCCTAACCACTCCACTCAACCCTAGTTGATTCTCTACACTTCACCATGGTTATATTATGATAAGCATTCCTTTTATTATCTATTTTTGAAATAACTTATCATAACAATATTTATCTTCTTCATCTTCTTCTTCTTTGAAGAAGCTTGCTTCATCTATGGTGATTGATGAAAACAAGTGAGAAATCCAATTCTAAAGTCTACCCACTTCCTATTTCTTCATCCTCCATCTCTTTCCAAGTAGTAGAGTGTGTTTTCTTCATAAGTTTCTTGACTTGGTGAAGTGAGAGCTTGATCTAGTGATGCCTCGACGTAGATCATCTTCGGCATCGTCGTCGATGACCTAGCCCATCCATTCTCCGATGAAGCCGACTCTAGAGCCCGGGATCCATTTTGGACAGCGAGGAGACATCATCACGGAGCCGTGGAGGTGGAGGACAGGATCTACAAAGGTTGTATTTCCGTTCCTTTAGTAAAATAGTTTACTAGTTTGTTTTTCGCCTAATCATCTAGCCAACGATCCGTATTAGGGTTTCTCGGCACCGTTAAAATTTGAAATTGGCATGGTTGATGCCTTGTGAGACCTCTAGTGTGTGCCTAGGAACCCTACAGTGGTATCAGAGCCTAGCTAGAGCCTTAGGCGAAGTCCAGACGAAGTTTGAAACCCGAACGAACCCGAAACCCCAACTCAAAAGTGCTCTCTGGGCTTTTTCTGAAAACGTGGATTTTTCCAAATTAAAAATTCGTAAAAAATTCAGCAGGAAAACCTAAGAATTACGATACAAAATTTTTCCATTGCAGCTTCCAGAGCGCGGCGGAACCGCGGCATAAGCCCTGCTTATGCGGCGGTTCCGCGGCCTTATTATTGTATTGTCCTATAATTTTTGTACAGTAATTCATGGTTTCAGGTGCTGGATTTTCTGGGATTTTTTAATATTTATTCAAGAGTTGAATTTTCTGGGATTGTTTTGGGGATTCGGTGTTTCGATCGGAGTATCAAATTTTGTCTGTGTGGTTTTCCGGATAAATTTTAGAATATGTTAAAATGTTCGACTGGATATAAATACCCACATTTTCCCCTGCCGGAAAATTCCAAGTGTTGGATTTTTCCGTAGTTTAACGACGTTCTAAGTAGTGCAAGTAACTCGATGGACCCTCTAGAAGACAACAAACCTTAACTCGATTATGTGACCGTCTTGAACTGCCCTTTGAACCTTCGGGTTTGGGGCAGTACGGCGTGCCACATGTGAGGCGTTGGCTTGACCCTTCTACGGCTGGACCGTTGGTACTGAGGCACGAACTGAATGTTGTTAGACTTATTTCATGTGTTGAGCTGTATCGGGAAAACTTGGGTGTTTGACTGTTCGATCGAAAAGTTTAACATTTTCTGTTTATCTGGAATGGGATACAATAATTGGAATTCACAAAAGTTATGTGATAACTGAATGAATGTTATAAACATAGCACTTTAGTCTCACTTGATCGGTTGCCACGGAATTTTGATGCGATCAAAAGTCCGTCGCAATCACGTAGCGTACGCGGATATTCCCCGGACAAACTTAATAGACAGCTACATCCCATAGCCCCGACCAAGTGACTGTAGGAGAACCCCGTCGCCGAAAGCATCCGTTCGGGTGCTCGCGGCAGCGGTGTTCCGCCTTGGTGCACTTCGTCGACGGTATCGGGGGTGCGGCTGTCTACTAAAGTTTGCGACGAGCATTCGATCAGGATGTCGGGAATCTTGTTGAATTGCCCGACTTGATATTGAAAAGAGTTTTCGATAATGAGACTAAAATGCGGGGTTTAAAATTGTTAGGCATGCGATGTCTAAGTAATTCATTTGGTCAGGCATGCGATGTCTGAGGTGGTTGCGGATTCCAACTGTTGTAGTTTTACACTTTCTTTTCTGTGACCGTAAGTGTAATATGTGATATCGCCGGTTTCGTTGCTATATGTCAACGACAATTGGGATGCGCATATTTACTTACGTTAATGACATGTGATGTTATGTGTTGCTGGATATGTTATATTGGATCGTCGTGTTTGAATAGCCGGGGGTTTTTATGTGAGATGAGTGTTTTTCATTTTCATTCATGTAAAAACTTGTATGTAATATTCTTTTATTTGGGGCACTTCCAGATTGCGGAAGTTGTCACCCTTTGTATATTATTTACTTTTCCGCACTAGGATAGACCCAAGGAGGGGAGCACAAGTAACCGGGTTCTGGAGTCCAGTGGGAGACCAACTCGAGGAGTCGAGTTCGGGTCTCCTAACTCTAGAATTGGTAGGGTTGCTTGTCGCTCTCGTAGGGGTCTAGTGGTGTGGGTTTGGCTATTCATCACGACCGTGGAATCCGTGTTTTATACTGGCTCGTATTGAAAACACGGACGTCCTAGTATATCCAATATTTCATATGTTTCTTCTGCTGCGATATCTGTGATGTGATCATGTAATGTTCTGTGACGGATACAGTATATAGTATATATGATATATTATATAGGCGTTACTTATGTTTTACACCCGCGCTAGCCCTGCCCCGCTCTGCCGTTAGTTACCTAACCTAACGGTGCACGAGGGGACATCGAGGCGAATGCGGATGGCATAAGTGTACGTCGTATTTATCTGTGATGTTTAGGTATTTAAATGATGAGACTTCATTAATGTGATTAATGAAATAAAAGAAACCTAAGATGTTGTAGAATCGAATTTCAAAATAAAACAGGTAGCTACAGTTCTTGCTTTGCACAGAGGTATATGTGATATATCCTGCACCTTATTCGATGAGGAAAGGACCGAGATCCCTTCACCGGGAGTGACTTCTTTAGCAATAACTGGCAGATGCTACAACCTACGGTTTGTCTTTTGATTGCTTTTAAGAGTTTTTGCTTTTCACAGTGATATATGTGATATATCCCGCACCTCATTCGACGAGGAAAGGACCGACGATCCCTTCACCGGGAGTGACTCCTTTAGCAAAACTAGAAAAGCCTAAAAAACACTCCATTTTAAAATCATTTGATTCTACAACGATATCAAGTTCATTACGCAATAGGTTTTCAGAAAAACCTGTCGTAGCCCTCCGTCATTTCAGATAAGTCCTGTTTAGTATTCGTGCTGCGTTTGTTGACCTTGTCAAGACGCAGTGTGCGGTAGCTAACCCGTATTTATCTACTTATGCATATGATGCAGATTGGGTTAGGGTAGTCGTGCGGCCTTGTTGACCTTGTCAAGGGTCGTGCGGGTGGGTTTGATTCAATCAAGAAATGACGGGTTGAACTTGACTTGCGGTCTATGGTTTGTTGACCTTGTCAAGGTCATAGATCGTTCGGGGCAAAATATTATCGGGAATTTCAAGTGTTGAAATTTGCAATGAGATTGCATACCTTCTATGAGATAGTTGGATCCCGATATCCGCTGCGAGTAAGAGTTACTCCTGGGAGAGTTTTATACATTACAATTAGCCGATCAAGTAGGTGTCTAGAAAGGTGTCAACGGGGTTACGCCTTTGGGAAAACGAGGTTTACATTAATTAGGTTCGTGCGAAAGCACGGGGGACCTCCCTCAAAGTACCGACACTGGCCTGGCTGAAAGATTGGCGAACTTGTAGTGTGTAATTAATCCCGGCTAGTCTTTCCTTTTAGGGTTTGAAGGAAGATTTGATAAAAAGCAGTGGGAGCCATCCTGATTAGATAAAATAATAACCAATCTATTCTTGCCAGAGCGCACGCTGAGTGTTTTCTTCTCTCTCTCTCCTGGTAGCGACCATATCATGCCTTAATCAAGATAATAATACGGATTATTGACCGAACCCGCTTGTTATACTGAGCTGGGGAACGTTGGTCCCGCTCCAACATATAATTGTTATAAGACAGAGAAGGAAATTGGGGATTACCAGAATTCCCGTGCCGCCCAAACGAAGAGAGTGCACGCTGATGCATCATCTTCGGGTGTGTTCGTTACAAAGAACTGTTTCTTTGTATCCTCTACGTCCTGGGTATGTGATACCAGATCAAGATCCCAGATATGTAATCTGTTACATAGGGCTACAGAAAGGTAGAGAACTGAGAACGGGTGATAAGTTTCATGAGGCAGAAAACGGGGCAAGTGTTGCAGCCAAGTCTGTTGGTCACTGTCACCCTGTATTCCAAATACATTGATTCTGAACGAATGTTATTAGATACCGAACCTGATATACAAAATCATATCAGTTTCTTTAGTAGTAAAGAAACGATAAAATTTTGTATTGTTGGATAATGTTTTGAATATTTCCTATATCAAAAGTTGATCGGTTCAGGCACGTTATCTAAAAGCATTGATGTTCTAAACAAAACTACAGTTCTTAGTATATGGAACACACACAAGAGGAAGAGTTCAGAAATGAACGAATCCTTCTTGAGGCATTGTAGACTAGGTCATATCAATGTGACCCGACTAGCTAGAGTTACATATAGATGCATATTTAAATCAGTTTGAATATACATCTTGTGAAACTCGCCAGTCATGTCACAAAGATAAGATGACCATAGCTCCGTTTACTGGAAACAGAGAGAGAGTTAGTGAACTCTTGGAATGATGCATGTTGATGTATAAAGGTCCCCTGTCTACACATGCCAAGACCGGTTCTTTGTACTTCATTACATTCTCTGATAATCTCTCAAGATTCAGACATATGTTCCTGTTGAAACACAAGTCCGAACCTTTTGAGATATTCACAGAATATGATTTAGAAGTAGAGAACCAAAATGGGTATAAGTATTATGTCCTATGATGAGATCAAGGAGGAGAATACTTGAGCACGGAAATACTGGACTATTCTAAATGAGAATGAGATTCTCTCTCAGCATTACTCCTCTGTATACACCATAGCACGATGGTATATCGGGGCGGAGCAGATACACCCTATTTGATATGGTGTGCTGTATGATGAGTACTACTGAGTTACCTATTTCCTTTTGGGAGTTATGCACTTATGAAGTTGCATACCTATTGAATAGGGTTCCAATCAAATCAGTTGCCTACCGCTTCATATGTGATATGGAATGGAAAGAGCCCATGTCTTAAGCTAGTTAAGATTTGGGGTTGACCGGCCTATGTCTAAAAGCAAAATCCGGACAAACTCGAGGCAAGGTCTGTTATGTAGAACTGGAAATGTTCCAGCCATACAAACTGCAGCTGATGATTTGATAGAACCAAAGGATTCAGTAGATTCCAACGAACCTCAGCTTCTCCGCCGATCTAGTAGGGTTCCTCACCCACCAGAGAGATACTTCGGTTTCTCTATGACAGTGGGAGCGAGGATTGCATCATAAGATGATGACCCAACTAGTTTCGAGCTGGCCATCGAGTGGGACTCTGTAAGAATGGCTGGATGCTTAGCGATCTGAGATGGAATCCTTATACACCAACAAAGTATGGACTTTGGTTGCTATATCTGAAGGGTTAAATCCCCATCAGAAGCAAGTATATCTTGAGAAGATTACTTGGTGTAGATTGAAAGGTTGAGACTTTCAAAGCTAGACTTGTTAAAGGTTTTCGTCATTGACCAGGCGTGGATAATGATGAAACCTTTTTCCAGTATCTATGCTTAAGTCCATCCAGATTCTACTTGCCACGGCTACATACCATGACTACGATATCTGGTGGTTGGGTGTCATGACAGCTTTTCTAAATGATGTTTTAGAAGAGGGAGTCTATAAGTACACAGCCAGAGGGCCTCGTAGACAGTGGGAGCAGCGGAAACGTGTGCAAGATGCTTTATAGGATTAAAGCAGGCATCGCGGAGTTGGAACATCTGTTTTGATGGATTAGTCAAAGAGTTTGACATCATCAAAATGGTAGATGAACCTTGTATAAACAAAAAGGTAGTAGGGAGTATGGTGGTGATCCTCGTAGAGTACGTGGATGACATACTCTTGATAAGAAAGGAGTTTCTTATGCTACGCTCGATCAATCTCCGTTTATCACAAAGATTCTCCGTGTAGGATCAAAATGATACCTCCTAAATCCTGAGTTTTGGATATATGAGATAAATTTAATTGGATGTTAGGATTCTCACTAGTTGTAGTGAGATGATATCAAACGATTCTGAGGAAAATCACTGGAAAGGTTCCAGGGTGATAAAGACGACTGAATGTCAGTCGCAGGCATTGTCTTTACCCTCAGTAAAGGGACGGTATGTTGGAAGAGTTCCAAGCTAGATACCGTGACATACTAGACGATAAAGGCAGGATACATCGCTACTTAAGATGCTACCAAAGAGGCTGTTTGGGTGTATATTGGTTCATGAGATGAACTACGTTCCCACCATTGTGAGACAATGGAGTTGTGGCTTATGCCGAGGAACGCCGGTCCCATCAGTGATCCAGACATATTCTAAGGCAGTGTCACCTGATCATGGAGATGGATGATCTCCAGGGTGATCGAGGTTTGTGTAAGTCCACGTTGCGACCCCCGGTTCTTACGGGGAGGCGGAAACGGTATAAAAATCAAATTTTTAGCGCATGGGACAACATGGACTAACAAAGTCGGGATCTTTTCTAAACTAAACTAGCAAACATGCAAAGGAGAGTTAACTACTCGGCAAAGTGGTTATACCTAACTTGAACTCCTTCTTCTTGAAACCTAGTAGAGGTTGATGGTTCTTTTTTCGTAGCCTTCTTCCGTCAAAGATGGATCCACCTGAGGGTTCAACCTTCGGGCTCTTTCTCGAACTTTGAGAGAACTAGAATCTTCAGCTTGCTAAACCTTTGATCCTAGAGTGAGTAGAGAGTGTCTAAGGGGTGTTTTCTTTTCAAGGAGAGGGATTCTCAACACATGAGAAGGATTCTCCTTGAGCTTGAGGAAGAAGAAGATGAAGTGAGGAGAGAGAATGAATATGATAGAATGAGCTCTTTTTCTTCTTACAACCATAACAACAAGAAAAAGATATATCTAATTAACAATAATAATTCAAAATGAAATAGTTGATGGTTGTATTTGGAATGACCACTACCATCACTACATTAAATGAATGTAAGCTAGAATCAAGGAGTATCCTTGTAAAACAATGATGATGGTCAAACATTCAACCATGGTCAACAAGTCAACCATGGTCAACAAGTCAACAAAATCAACCATGACACAATTTCATTTTAATTACTATTATTAATTGATATTTCATAAATCCATTAGGGTTTGGAAAAAGACGACTGTCAACTGTGCATACGCACCCGTTCCGAAACCCTAATGAAAAACCTCTTCCTCCGCCTCAAACAACTGTGCATACACACCTGCATTCTCGTTCCGAGGAACAAGATTACTTAGAGATAAAAGCAACCCCAAAACATATACCAGTATCTGGCTCAAACCAGAGCCTGCTAGTATAATCCGTCCGGACTCCAAACGTGCACAAGTGCGCGGATGAGAACGAACCTTGTCGCAAAACCATGCAACCTCTACTCTGTTTTGCCCAAAAGCGAATACCCTCTGTGTGGGACTCTAAAGACTCGACACTACACTGGCAGTGGGTTTAACCACAGACCGCAAGCGGCACTAGCTGTGCGTAACGGTCCCCAGGTAGAAGCCGACAAGAAGGCTGACGAGGTGAACCCCATCTGAACTCCTACTGAGTCTGAATGTGACAGTCTCCGTACAGTCCGGTCTATTCGTCTGATACATCGCATGTCGGGCCTATGGGGCGGTAAACGTCAGTCCCCTAATAGCGGTACAAGTCGTGTCGGAGTGAAGCCCAAAACACCCTGAGATAACACTGGAAGCCTACCAGTATATCTCGCTTGCCCTGGCCAGGGACTACTCGTGTAATGGCTCTCCTAGACACAGCGCGATGTCAACCCCTAATACCGGGAGAGACGAATCCTGTCTAACCGTCAATGCCTCCAAGTGTTTCGGGACTGCACCCAACCATTACCTGTTTGCACGACTCCTTTGAGCCGCGGTAGGGTAGTGATCAAAGTGCAGTGGGAACACACTCGAGGCGAAGTGCCAGTGTCAAGTCAGCGGACTAAGCTGTACTCATGTCACCTGGGAACTGATAACTGACGATAGGTATAATACCAACCTGTCAGTTCCCGACGAGTCTTGTCCAGTGTACTCGTAACCCAACGAGCACCCGTATACTATCTCCAGTACGACGTACTGATGGCTGTGGGACAGACCATCTCCCACACGGGGATGAGAACCGCATACGCTAGTCTACTCCGGAGTATCGATGCCCTGTCTCGATAGTCCTGCGACTAGGGACCTGTATAAGGATGTGCTTACAGATTACCCAGCCCCCACTAGTGTGACTGCCATCATAACGCTGGTAATCAAGCAAAGATCCTAAGGGCTCCACTAATGCGTATAGGTGATATCGCAAAATAAACACATGTACACATTGAAGTAGAAACAAACCAAGTAGCATACTACTATATTGAGCAAGATTGTTTATACAAGGTGAATATCCCAAGCTTCCATTAAGTAATATACAAACTAGTATGATACAGTAATGGCCTCTAGGGCATATACACTAACAATCTCCCACTTGCACTAAGGCCATGTACTGGCGTATCGAAGACCTATCATCTCGATCAGCCGCTCGAACTGAGTCTGGGGTAGGGCCTTGGTGAATGGATCTGCAGTGTTTTCTTCTGAAGCAACCCTCCGAACCTCGATCTCCTTGCGATCCACGATCTCCCTGATCAGGTGATACCGCCTCAAGATGTGCCTGGATCTCTGATGGGACCTGGGTTCCTTCGCTAAAGCTATAGCCCCGTTGTTGTCGCAATACAGAGGTATTGGGTCAACAATGGACGGAACCACCTGAAGTTCTTTCAAGAACTTCCTCATCCAGACAGCTTCTTTTGCGGCATCAGATGCAGCGATGTATTCCGCTTCCATCGTCGAGTCTGCAACGGTTTCCTGTTTGGAACTCTTCCAACACACCGCCCCTCCATTGAGGGTAAAGACAAAACCCGACATGGACTTGGAATCATCCTTGTCACTCTGGAAGCTGGAGTCAGCAAAGGCCTCGATCTGGAGGTCTTTTCTGCCATACACCAAGAACATCTCCTTAGTCCTTCTTAGGTACTTGAGAATGTTCTTTACTGCTATCCAGTGTTTCTCCCCAGGGTTTGACTGATACCGGCTTACTACACTCAGTGCATAAGCTACATCCGGTCTGGTACACAACATCGCATAAATTATAGAGCCTACCGCAGAAGCGTAGGGTATAATAGACATGCGATCCCTCTCCAAATCAGTCTTGGGAGACATCTCTTTAGAGAGGGTGATCCCGTGATAAGCCAGTAGGTTACCGCGCTTGGAATCTTCCATACTGAATCTCTTCAGTATAGTGTCGATGTACCTGGACTGTGAAAGTCCTAATATCCTCTTGGATCTATCACGATGGATCCGGATCCCCAGGATGTAAGAGGCATCACCCATGTCTTTCATGGAGAACCTTTGTGACAAGAACCCCTTGACAGATTGTAGCATAGGAATGTCATTTCCTATTAAGAGAATGTCATCCACGTATAAAACGAGGAATACTACAGTTCTCGCTACAAATCTACTATAGATGCATGGTTCATCTGGATTTTTGATAAAGCCAAATTCCTTGACCGTCTCATCAAAACAGATGTTCCAACTCCGCGATGCCTGCTTTAGTCCATAGATGGACTTAAGCAACTTGCACACCTTTCCGCTGCTCCCAGTCTGAATGAAACCCTCTGGCTGGTCCATATAGACACACTCCTCTAAATTTCCATTTAGAAAAGCGGTTTTTACGTCCATCTGCCAAATCTCATAATCGTGGAAGGCAGCAATGGCAAGAAGGATCCGAATGGATTTCAGCATAGCCACTGGAGAAAAGGTCTCGTCATAATCCAAGCCAGGTCTTTGACGGAAACCCTTTGCTACAAGTCAACCTGTCCATCTACACCAATCTTCCTTTTGAAGATCCACTTGCATCCTACGGGTTTTACCCCGTCTGGAGCAATGTCCAACGTCCATACTTTGTTGGTGTACATGGACTCCATTTCGGTCCGCATTGCATCCAGCCATTTTACCGAGTCAACGCTCTGAACGGCCTGCTGGAAGCTAGTAGGCTCATCATAATCTATGATGCAATCCTCTTTATCCCCGTCTATGAGAAAACCGTAGTATCTCTCGGGCGGATGAGACTGCCTACTACTCCTGCGGAGCGGCGTAGGAATGTCCTGTTCATTTGAACCCTCTGGTTCCACTAAGCTTTCAGTAATAGTCTGTGGTTCTGGAATTTCTTCAAGTTCTACTGCGCTCCCACTTAATTCTTTTTCTAAGAACTGGTGTTCTAGAAAGTGGGCATGACGAGAAACAAGAACTTTTTGTTCCTCTTCGTAGTAGAAGAGATATCCCTTGGAATTCTTTGGATATCCCACAAACTTACACAGTACTGAGCGTGCCTTGAGCTTGTCCGCATGCTGCTTTTTAACAAAAGCTGGACTTCCCCAAGTCTTAATGTGACTGAGATGGGGCCTCTTCCCACACCACATCTCATATGGTGTAGTAGGCACAGTCTTAGTAGGAACTCGGTTCAAAAGGTATGCAGCTGATTCTAGCGCATACCCCCAGAATGATCGCGGTAACTCAGCGTTACTCATCATGGACCGTACCATATCCAATAGGGTTCGGTTCCGTCTCTCCGATACACCGTTGTGTTGCGGAGTGTATGGAGGAGTAAGCTGAGAGAGAATCCCGTTCTCTTTTAAATAATTCAGGAACTCGGCACTTAAGTATTCTCCACCTCGATCCGATCTTAGAATCTTGATACTTTTGCCGGTCTGTTTTTCTACTTCATTCATATATTCCTGGAATTTTTCAAAGGCTTCGGACTTATGTTTCATTAAGAAGACATAACCGTACCTTGAAAAATCATCCGTAAAAGTAATGAAGTAAGAATAACCGCTTCGCGCATGTGTAGACATTGGACCGCACACGTCGCTGTGTACGAGTCCCAAGAGCTCGCTCGCCCTTACTCCGTGTCCAGTGAACGGAGTCTTTGTCATCTTTCCTTTGAGACAGGATTGACAAGTGGCATACGATTGATATTCGAACGGATCCAAATATCCTTCTGTATGTAACTTAGTCAACCTTCTCTCATTGATGTGACCCAGTCTACAATGCCATAAGAAAGTCTGATTGATATCTGGAGACTTTCTTTTGTGTGTATTCTGGACATTGAAAATCTGTGGTTGGTTTAATACGTATATACCATTGCTCAGTGTACCTGACCCAATCAGAACATGATTAAGGTGAATGTTTACAACATTACTTACAAACGCAAATTCATAACCTTCTTTAGAAACCAAAGATACAGAAATGATATTACAAGTTGCGTTGGGTACAAAAAAAACAATTACGCAAAACCAAAACATGTCCATCTGACATTCCCAGGTGATAGTCCCCCACGGCTTTAGCATCCATGCTAGCTCCGTTCACAACTCTGAGGGTCATGTCACCTGCCTTCAAAAACCTACGGTTTCTCAACGCCTGCAAAGAATTACAGATATGAGATCCTGATTCGGTATCCAATACCCAGGAAGTAGAGTTTATAGAAAGACAGTTTTCAATAACATACACACCTGAAGCTGAAGCCGCAACCTGCTTCAGTTCCTGTGTCCTGGCTTTCCAAGCCCTGCAATCTTTCTTCCAGTGTCCACTCTTATGACAATAGAAGCATTCCTCTTTACCCATAAGCTTCCCCGCAATCTTTGTTGCCATTTCTTTTCCCTTCGTACCCACTTTACTAACACCGCCCCTTAGTTTGGCGGGGGCTTTCTTCCTCTTTCCCTTGGCTTTCGCCTTGGACCTAGAAGAAGAAGATCCTCCTACAAACAAAGCGGGTGTTTTCCTACCTTTCTGTAGAGTGCCCTATGCGCTCCTCAGCATGTTGAGGAGTTCTGAAAGTTCAACTTCCTTTTCTTGTAAGTTGAAGTTCAGTATAAACTGGGCGTAAGTGGATGGAAGGGACTGGAGAATTAAATCCGTATAAAGTTCACTTTCCAACGTGGTCCCAAGTTCCGCGAGCTCCTCAATATAGCCAATCATCTTAAGCACGTGGTCCGCTACCGATGATCCGACGGCCAACTTTGACGAAAATAACTTCTTCGACACTTCGTATCTTGCGATACGAGACTGCTCTCCATACAGTTGTTTTGTATGAAGAAATATGGATTCTACGTCCATATTCTCATGCCTCCTCTGATGTTCGTTGTCCATAGAGGCAAGCACGAGGCACCTGGCCTTCGCGCAATCAATCTCCCAAGTCTTACGGATTTCCTTATCCGCGACGCTGGAGGTGGGACCTGGGACGGGGGGAGCTTTGGTGGTAAGAAGATACCCCAGCTTGTCGTAAGTGATTGCCATTTTGATATTCCTGAGCCAATCTTTGTAGTTTGGCCCTGTCAGTATGTTTTTATCTAGAAGTAACTTAAGTCCAGTCATTTCGATTTGGTCGCTGCAGGGGGGAGAGAAGAAACACTTTAGCATGATGCTCTTGCAAGTTTAGAATGGTTTTTAATTTGTCTAAACAGGATGGCTCCCACTGTTTCTCGAATCCCTCCTCAAACCATAAAGGAAGAATTAGCCGGGATCAATCCCACCGCACAATACTTGCTTAACCGTTCAGCCAGGCCAGTGTCGGTACTTCGAGGGAGGTTTTCCAACGCTTTCGTGAAGTTCCTTAATTTAAGAACCTCTTTTCCCTGGGGGCGTAGCCCCGCTAACACCTTTCTAGGCACCTACTAGGTTTATAGCATTGATCGTTTAGTGAGAAATTTCCCGAGGAGTAGCATATACTCACAGTAGGATCGGGATCCAAATATCATCGCGTGACGAAACTGAAGGAATCCTACCAGAATCATCACACTCCAAATGGTATGCAAATCTAGCAAGTTTCAGTACTTATGAAACTCCCGATGTGGATTTTTGCCCCATGCTCTTATGACCTTGACTTTGGCCAAAATATCATAAGTCACATGTCAAGTTCTGCCCGTCACTATCCAGGTTAATTTGGATCCATTCGTGCCTACCCTTGACTTTGGCCAAAATGGCAGTACGAGTGTCCCAAACCAACGCATCTATCTATGCTACACATGAACACCCAATAGCTACCAATCACTATGCCTTGACTTTGGCCAACATACATAGCTTGAATACTATTGCCTATTCATGCGAAACGACGGAGGGCTACGAATGGTTTTGGTAAAACCGTGAACGTAGTGAACTTGATATAATCGATGGAACGAGATAGCTTTTAGAAGGAGTGGCTCAAGCTCCGCATTTAAAAGTTAGTTTTGAAAAGAACCGAGTGGTTTTTCGAAAGTGTTCCAACGACTTTAGCTTGGTTTATTATCTTGCATTAGTTCTTTTAATGCGTGATATTCTTGCATTAGTTCTTTTAATGCGTCCCATCATTTAATCCTACCATTGCAGAAAACAACCAAAATATGACGTACGCTTATGCCATTCGCATTCGCCACGGGGTCCCGTCATCACCCGTTAGGTTACTTAACTAACGACAGAGCGGGGGCTGGGCTAGCGCGGCTGTAAAACATAAGCAACGCCTAAATATAAAGCAATAATAGACATTACAGATCACAGATGAATACATTGGATATACTAGGAATCCGCAATCCGTTCGAGCCTGCAATGAAAAGCGGATTACACGGTCGCGGTGAATAGCCAAAACCCCACCCAAGACCCCTACGGGTGCGGCAAACTACCCGCCAAGTACCCGGTAGTTTGTGCACCCCTCCATGGGTCTATCCTAGGAGCAAAAACAGTAAAAAGAATTATACAATGACGGCTACAACCCCGACCCGGTTGTGCGGCCATACAAATAATATTATTACATCAATTTACATATTACAAATGAATGAAAGAAAAACAAAATCTCATCTCACATCCACCCCGGCTATTCACCCGCGACAGTCCAACACATTCATATACACATTCCAATATCAAACACAGATCACAGAGATGTATAACCCCGACTAATCGACTTATAGCGATTAGCCGACGTTCAATACATACAAACATCACAGATATAACCAATATAGCCAAAGTGTAGCGAAGTTCGAAAAACAAATACGGATTTATAGGACCCCAAAAGTAAATTTCTTTTCTGGAAAATCTGGGCACATATAACATATTTGAAAAATCCTAAAACCCTACCAGAAGAACACTGCACAAAACACGATCACATGAAGAGCCTAAACGGCGGCGGATCCGCGGCGAAGAGAATAGCTGAGGCCGCGGATCCGCGGCGGTTTGAAGGAATCATGGTATCGTTTTTGGTGGGTGTTCTCACAAAACCCTGAGCTGATTTTAGGAGTAAAAAGATTTACTTTTAGAGCACAAAAAATTTCAA
Organism: Agapanthus africanus; assembly: GCA_030015575.1. NCBI lineage: Eukaryota > Viridiplantae > Streptophyta > Magnoliopsida > Asparagales > Amaryllidaceae > Agapanthus > Agapanthus africanus. The sequence goes on along the minus strand of JASDDO010000024.1, from coordinate 511,438,821 downwards.
CAGAAACTTAGGGTTTTAGATTTTCCGGTTTTGCGATTTTTCCGTTTCGAACTTCCATACACTTCGCTACCAAGCTAGTTTAAGTTTAGTTAAGCTCTGATACCAATGTAAGTCCACGTTACGACCCCCGGTTCTTACGGGGAGGCGGAAACGGTATAAAAATCAAATTTTTAGCGCGTGGGGCAACATGGACTAACAAAGTCGGGATCTTTTCTAAACTAAACTAGCAAACATGCAAAGGAGAGTTAACTACTCGGCAAAGTGGTTATACCTAACTTGAACTCCTTCTTCTTGAAACCTAGTAGAGGTTGATGGTTCTTTCTTCGTAGCCTTCTTCCGTCAAAGATGGATCCACCTGAGGGTTCAACCTTCGGGCTCTTTCTCGAATTTTGAGAGAACTAGAATCTTCGGCTTGCTAAACCTTTGATCCTAGAGTGAGTAGAGAGTGTCTAAGGGGTGTTTTCTTTTCAAGGAGAGGGATTCTCAACACATGAGAAGGATTCTCCTTGAGCTTGAGGAAGAAGAAGATGAAGTGAGGAGAGAGAATGAATATGATAGAATAGCTCTTTTTCTTCTTACAACCATAACAAAAAGAAAAAGATATATCTAATTAACAATAATAATTCAAAATGAAATAGTTGATGGTTGTATTTGGAATGACCACTACCATCACTACATTAAATGAATGTAAGCTAGAATCAAGGAGTATCCTTGCAAAACAATGATGATGGTTAAACATTCAACCATGGTCAACAAGTCAACCATGGTCAACAAGTAAAAAAAATCAACCATGACACAATTTCATTTTAATTACTATTATTAATTGATATTTCATAAATCCATTAGGGTTTGGAAAAAGACGACTGTCAACTGTGCATACGCACCCGTTCCGAAACCCTAATGAAAAACCTCTTCCTCCGCCTCAAACAACTGTGCATACACACCTGCATTCTCGTTCCGAGGAACAAGAATACTTAGAGATAAAAGCAACCCCAAAACATATACCAGTATCTGGCTCAAACCAGAGCCTGCTAGTATAATCCGTCCGGACTCTAAACGTGCACAAGTGCGCGGATGAGAACGAACCCTGTCGCAAAACCATGCGACCTCTACTCTGTTTTGCCCAAAGGCGAATACCCTCTGTGTGGGACTCTAAAGACTCGACACTACACTGGCAGTGGGTTTAACCACAGACCGCAAGCGGCACTAGCTGTGCGTAACGGTCCCCAGGTAGAAGCCGACAAGAAGGCTGACGAGGTGAACCCCATCTGAACTCCTACTAAGTCTGAATGTGACAGTCTCCGTACAGTCCGGTATGTTCGTCTGATACATCGCATGTCGGGCCTAGGAGGCGGTAAACGTCAGTCCCCTAATAGCGGTACAAGTCGTGTCGGAGTGAAGCCCAAAACACCCTGAGATAACACTGGAAGCCTACCAGTATATCTCGCTTGCCCTGGCCAGGGACTACTCGTGTAATGGCTCTCCTAGACACAGCACGATGTCAACCCCCAATACCGGGAGAGACGAATCCTGTCTAACCGTCACTGCCTCCAAGTGTTTCGGGACTGCACCCAACCATTACCTGTTTGCACGACTCCTTTGAGCCGCGGTAGGGTAGTGATCAAAGTGCAGTGGGAACACACTCGAGGCGAAGTGCCAGTGTCAAGTCAGCGGACTAAGCTGTACTCATGTTACCTGGGAACTGATAACTGACGATAGGTATAATACCAACCTGTCAGTTCCCGATGAGTCCTGTCCAGTGTACTCGTAACCCAACGAGCACCCGTATACTATCTCCAGTACGACGTACTGATGGCTGTGGGACAGACCATCTCCCACACGGGGATGAGAAGCGCATACGCTAGTCTACTCCGGAGTATCGATGCCCTGTCTCGATAGTCCTGCGACTAGGGACCTGTATAAGGATGTGCTTACAGATTACCCAGCCCCCACTAGTGTGACTGCCATCACAACGCTGGTAATCAAGCAAAGATCCTAAGGGCTCCACTAATGCGTATAGGTGATATCGCAAAATAAACACATGTACACATTGAAGTAGAAACAAACCAAGTAGCATACTACTATATTGAGCAAGATTGTTTATACAAGGTGAATATCCCAAGCTTCCATTAAGTAATATACAAACTAGTATGATACAGTAATGGCCTATAGGGCATATACACTAACAGTTTGGAGAGTAGACTCAGAGGACAACACAGCGGATCCACTCACAAAGGCCTGTTCCCAAAGAGAGACTTTTATGGGATGGTTGAGTATGAGATAATTCAACCACTGCTACAGATGGCCCTAGTGCAAGTGGGAGATTGTTAGTTATATGTATGCCCTAGAGGCCATTACTATACATAGGATGTATATTGTAGTGGATGCTGGGACATATATAGTGAGGACTTTCTTGCTCGACATGATAGTATGCTATCTGGTTGCTCTTTACCTTAATGTGTACACTGATTGTCTCTCTGTTACATGTTGGTAAAGCCCTTAGGATGTGTACTTGACTACCTGGACTATGATGCGGATCATACTAGTGGGGACATGGTAGTCCATAAGTACATCCTTGAAAGTCCCTAGTCATGGGTGTATCGAGATGGGGCATCGATATACCAGAGTAGACTAGCGTATACCTTCTCGACCCATACAGATGGGCGATGGATGATCCCATATGCATCGGTGTTTGACATCAGAGATGATATACGGGTGCTCAGTGGAGACTGGGTACACTGGACGGACTTGCCGAGAACTCCCAGATGGTATTATACCTTACGTCAGATGGCAGTTCTCTGGTGACACTGGTACAGAGTAGTCTGTTGACCCGAGATCGTCATAGAGTCTTGTGTGGTTCCCACTGTGCTTTGATTTCCATCTTACCACGTCCAAGAGGGCGTGCAAAACGGTGGTTTTTGGGTACAGTCCCGAGTCACATGGAGGCAATGAGCGATTGGAGGGGATTCGTCTCTCCCGGTATAGGGAGTTGATGTTGCGCTGTGCTCGATTGGCTATAACAGGAAATCCCTGGCCAGGGTTGCTAAGATTTACTGGTAAGTGTTACCAGTAGTTTCTCGAATTGTTATAGACCTCATATCGACACGACTTATCGAGCTATTGTGGTCTGACGTTTACCACCCCTAGGCGAGATATGCTACATATCAGACGATCAGACCGGACTGTACGGTAGTATTACTGGTTGGATTCACTGGAGTGTGAGCGGGCTTGCTCGTCGATCTTCTGATCGCTTAATACCCGGGTGGCCGTTACGTTTAGCAGACCGCTTGCGGCTTGTAGGTGCTTGATATGATCATCACCTGCTGCCGGCGTATTGACGAGTCTTTAGAGTCCTACACAGAGCTTTCCTGGCCCAAGCGAAACGAAATAGGAGCGCATATGAGATATGTGCGGGACCGAGAATAATGCGTGTATGTGATACCGTATTCTATTCTCGCGATGAATGTATCGAATGGTTGTATGCGATATAACCTAGTTATCGAATCAAGTATTGATTCGATAAGCCGATACATTGAATACTAGTCGGTTGTGTGCGACATGACCGGATCATTGAATCAAGTGTTGATTTAATGATTTAATGCATAATTATATATTTGATATATTACTTTGCACTAACTAGTATTGGTTCACTTTAAACGGATTTTCTCACTTGGTTTGTGCACATTGTATATTTGATATACTTTTGTACACATGATTGTATCATGTTTGATGATGCATGCTTTTTGGTTAAGTGTAAAGAATTAAACCATGGTTAAGTTGGAAATTAGGGTTTTGTTTTATCCATTATTTATTCATTTATTTATTTTGGAAAAATATTAAGCATAAAGAAATGAAATGGTGGCTAATTTTGGACTTGCATGTTGAAGCTTCATGAAGCTTTGACTTAGTCACCATTTTGTCTCATGCTTAACCCTAACCACTCCACTCAACCCTAGTTGATTCTCTACACTTCACCATGGTTAGATTATGATAAGCATTCCTTTTATTTTCTATTTTTGAAATAACTTATCATAACAATATTTATCTTCTTCATCTTCTTCTTCCTTGAAGAAGCTTGCTTCATCAATGGTGATTGATGAAAACAAGTAAGAAATCCAATTCTAAAGTCTACCCACTTCCTATTTCTTCATCCTCTACCTCTTGCCAAGTAGTAGAGTGTGTTTTCTTCACAAGTTTCTTGACTTGGTGAAGTGAGAGCTTGATCTAGTGATGCCTCGACGTAGATCATCTTCGGCATTGTCGTCGATGACCTAGCCCGTCCATTCTCCGATGAAGCCGACTCTAGAGCCCGGGATCCGTTTTGGACAGCGAGGAGACATCATCACGGAGCCGTGGTGGTGGAGGACCGGATCTACAAAGGTTGTATTTTCGTTCCTTTAGTAAAATAGTTTACTAGTTTGTTTTTCGCCTAATCATCTAGCCAACGATCCGTATTAGGGTTTCTCGGCACCGTTAAAATTTGAAATTGGCATGGTTGATGCCTTGTAAGACCTCTAGTGTGTGCCTAGGAACCCTACAATAGGTTAATGATAGGAAGCATTATATTAATGCAAAGAAAATAAACCAAAGTTGAATCGTTGGAACAGTTTAAAAGAAACCACTCGGTTATTTTTAAAACAGAAGATATTTTTTAAAATTGCGGAGCTTTAACCACTCCTTTTAAAAGCTATCAGGTTCCTTCGATCATATCAAGTTCACTACGTTCACAGTTTCGCCAAAACCATTCGTAGCCCTCCGTCATTTCATTTGGGTATTCAGTAGTATTCAAGCTATGTATTTTGACCAACGCCTAGGCATAGTGTTTGGTAGCTGCTGGGTATTCATTTGTTGCATAGATAGATGAGTTAGTTTGGGACAGTCGTATTATCATTTGGCCAACGTCAGGGGTATGTACGGATGGGTTCAAATTAACAAGATAATTATGGGTAGAACTTGACATGTGACTTATGACATTTTGACCAATGCCAAGGTCATAAGAGCATGGGGCAAAAATTTATATCGGGAATTTCTAAAGGAACTGAAATTTGCAAAGAGATGCATACCATTTGGAGTTTGATGAATGTTGGTAGGATTCCTTCAACATTATCACACGATGATATTTGGATCCCGATCCTACTGTGAGTATATGCTACTCATCAGGAGATTCGTCACTTAACAATCAATGCTATAAACCAAGTAGGTGCCGGGAACGGTGTCAGCGGGACTACGCCCCCAGAGAAAAGAGGTTTTTTAATTAAGGAACTTCGTGAAAGCGTTGGAAAACCTCCCTCAAAGTACCGACACCGGCCTGGCTGAACGGTTAAGCAAGTATTGTACGGTGAGAATAGTCCTGGCTAGTTCTTCCTTTTTGGTTTGAGGAGGGCTTCGAGAAACAGTGGGAGCCATCCAGTTTAGATAAACTAAAAACCACTCTAAATTTGCAAGAGCATCATGCTAAAGTGTCCCCTCTCTCTCTCATTGCAGCAACCCAAAACATGACAGGACTTAAGTTACTACTAGAAAAAATTATACTGACAGGGCCAAACTATAAAGATTGGCTGCGGAATGTCAAAATGGCTTTAACCTATGACAAATTGGGGTATGTCCTTACCGCTAAGGCACCTGCTGTCCCTGGTCCTAAATCCAGTAATGCGGATAAGGAAATCCGCAAAACCTGGGATTTAGATTGCGTGAGGGCCAAGTGCATCGTGCTTGCCTCGATGAATAATGAACATCAGAGGAGGCACGAGGATATGGATCTTGATGCCATATTTCTCCTTACAAAGGAACTTTATGGAGAGCAATCTCGTATAGCTGTAGGGTTACTAGGCACTCTAATAGGGTTCTACAATGCATCAAACATGCCCGTTTAAAATTTTAGCCGTGCCGAATAACCCCAAACAAGATCGTTGCTAGAGAATTAGGGTTTCATATGCAAGTAAACTACGTTTACGACTAATTGAATACGAAATACAACCTTTGTGGATCGGTCCTTCACTTCTTTAGCTCCTTGTTGAAGTTCCTTCACTGCGATCGTGGTTCTCCCGGACTCTTGCATGGCTTCACGAGGCTAAAGGAGCGTCCTTGCTTGAAGTTTTCGAGGCCGAAGATGATCTACGTCGAGGGGATGCCAACTCAAACTTCTACTTCACTAACTTGAGAATTAGTGAAGCAAACACCCTAAACTAAAGTGCTAGTCTAGTATAGGATGGAGAAATAGGAAGTGGGTTCTCATTAGAATTTATTTTCTCACAATGTTTCTCACTTTGGATCAAACCCTAGCAAGCTTTTCTTTTGAACAAAGAAGAAGAAGATGAACAAAAGAAAGAGATGAGGATAATGATCAAGTGAGAGAGATAACCATGGTGAGTGAGTATCATATACTAACTCATGTAGAGACATAACCCTAGCTAATTCAAAATGGTTAGGTTAATAAAAATCTAAAGTAAAACAAAGTTAGTGGACTTTGTCAAAGCATCCACAAGCTTCTACAAGCTTCATGCTTATGACCTAAGCTCCACTAATTTGAAATTACCTTAAATAAATATTAACCACCATAATAAATAGAATGGTGTATGTCTTACACACCCATGTCAAGTGTATCATCAACCATGATACAAAAAGAAAACACATTTTAACATATATTAAAGTTGTGTACATATGAGAAAAAACCCTAAATGAAAAAGTGTTAGTTAATGTAAATTAGTATATCTAATATAAAATTATACACTAAATTATTAAATAAACACTTGACTTAATAATCCGGTCATATCACATGTAACCGACTAACATTCAATGTATCGATTTATCGAATCAACACTTGATTCGATAACCCGGCTATATCATATATAACTGACCGATACAAAAAGTCGCGAGAATAGAATACGGTATTACATACACGCATTATTCTCAGTCCCGCACATATCACATATGCCCTCCTATTTCGTTTTGCCTGAGTCAGTAAAACCTCTATGTAGGACTCTAAAGACTCGTCAATACGCCGGCAGTAGGTGATGATCACATCACGCACCCACAAGCCGTCAGCGGTACTAGCTGGACGTAACGGCTACCCGGGTATTGAGCGATCAGAAGATCAGCAAGCAAGCCCGCTCCAACCCCTGTAAAAGCCTGCCGGTAACACTTCCCGTACAGTCCGGTCTCCTCGTCTGATATGTCGCATATCAAGTCTAGGGGTGGTAAACGTCAGACCCCAATAACCGATAAGTCGTGCCGATGTGAGGCTCATAACGGGTCGAGAAACTACTGGTAACACTTACCAGTAAATCTCTAAATCAGCCCTGGCCAGGGACTTCCCTGTTACGGCCAATCGAGCACAGCGCAATATCAACCCCCAATACCGGGAGAGACGAAACCCCTCCTATTGCTCATTGCCTCCATGTGACTCGGGACTGTACCCAAAAACTACCGTTTTGCATGCCCTCATGGACATGGTAAGGTGGAAATCAAAGCACAGTAGGAATCACACAAGACTCTATGACGATCTCGGGTCTACAGACTAACCTGCACAAGTGTCACCAGAGAACTGCCATCTGACGTGAGGTATAATACCATCTGGGAGTTCTCGGCGAGTCCTTCCAGTATACCCAGTCTCCACTGAGCACCCGTATACCATCTCTGATGTCAAACACCAATGGATATGGGATCATCCATCGCCTATCTCATGGGTCGAGAAGAGCATACGCTAGTCTACTCTGGTATATCGATGCCCTGTCTCGATACACCCACGACTAGGAATATTAAAGGATGTACTTATGGACTACCATGGCCCCACTAGTATGATCTGCATTATAGTCCAGGTAGTCAAGTACACATCCTAAGGGCTTTACCAACATGTAACCATAAGACAATATCAAGAGATAAGTATACATGTTAAGATAAAGAGCAACCAGATAGCATACTATCATATCGAGGAAGAAAGTCCTCTCTATATATGTCCAAGCATCCAATATAATATACATCATTTGTACAATATTGGCCTCTAGGGCATACATACAACTAACAATGTCCCACTTGCACTAGGGCCAGCTGCTGTAGTATCGCATACCTAGCATCCCGAAGAGTCTCTCAAACGGTATCTGGGGAATGGCCTTCGTGAGTGGATCCGCAGTGTTGTTCTTCATGTCAACCCTCCTGACCTCGATCTCCCGGCGATCAACTATCTCCCGGATCAGGTGATACCGCCTCAGAATATGCCTGGATCGCTGATGGGACCTGGGTTCCTTGGCCAAATCCACCGCTCCATTGTTATCACAATACAAAGGTATTGGATGCTCAATGGATGGAACCACTCCAAGTTCAGTAATGAACTTCTTGATCCAGACAGCCTCTTTGGCAGCATCGTTGGCAGCGATGTATTCAGCCTCCATCGTCGAGTCTGGGACGGTTTTCTGCTTGGAACTCTTCCAGCTAACCGCCCCTCCGTAAAGGGTAAAGACAAATCCCGAGTGCGACTTAGAGTCGTCCTTATCACTCTGGAAGCTCGAATCGGTAAAGGACTCCACTTAGAGTTCTCCATTACCATACACCAAGAGCATCTCCATAGTCCTTCGTAAGTACTTGAGAATGCTCTTCATAGCTGTCTAGTGACTCTCTCCAGGATCAGCTTGATACCTACTCACTACACTTAGTGAGTATGCTACATTGGGTCTGGTACATAGCATCGCGTACATGATAGAACCTACAGCCGATGCATAGGGTATCCCTTGCATGCGAGCTCTCTCCAAATCAGTCTTGGGAGACATCTCTTTGGAGAGAGTGAGCCCTAAGATCGTGGGTAAAAACTCACGTTTGGACTCTTCCATACTAAACCACTTTAGTATGGTGTCAATGTACCTGGATTGGGACAATCCCAATATCCTTTTAGATCTATCTCTATAGATCATAATTCCCAATATGCAGGAGGCGTCACCTAGATCTTTTATTGAGAATCTTTGTGATAAGAAGAGCTTGACCGATTGCAGCATAGGCATGTCATTTCCTATCAAGAGTATGTCGTCCACGTACAATACGAGGAAGACAACCTTACTCTCTGCCACCTTCTTGTAGATACAAGGTTCATCTACGTTTTTGACGAAATCAAACTCTTTGATAACGACGTCAAAGCAGATGTTCCAACTCCGCGATGCTTGCTTTAATCCATAAATGGATTTATGCAGCTTGCACACCTTCCCGTTGCTCCTACTATCTACGAAGCCTTCTGGCTGAGTCATGTACACGCACTCTTCTAAATCACCGTTTAGAAAGGCGGTCTTAACATCCATTTGCCAGATTTCGTAGTCATGATATGCAGCGATGGCAAGCATGATCCGGATGGATTTAAGCATAGCCACTGGAGAAAAGGTTTCATCATAGTCCACACCTGGTCTTTGACGAAAACCCTTTTCAACAAGTCTAGCTTTGAAAGTCTCCACTTTCCCATCTACACCAAGTTTTTTCTTAAAGATTCACTTGCTCCCAATGGGTTTTACCCTTTCAGGATCAACTTCCAAAGTCCATACTTTGTTGGTGTATATGGATTCCATCTCGGACCGCATTGCATCCAGCCATTTCATTGAGTCCCCACTCGTGATGGCCTGCTCGAAGCTAGTTAGGTCATCATCAACCATGATGCAATCCTCGCTCCCACCATCCATGAGAAAACCGTAGTATCTCTCAGGTGGGTGAGGAACCCTACTAGATTCCTCGGTGGAGAGGCTGAGGTTCGTTGGGAACTACCGAATCCTCCGGTTCAACCAAATCTTCTGTCGTAGTCTATATTGCTGGAACCTCTTCCAGTTCTACCTCCTTGCCACTAATCTCTTTTTCAAGAAATTCCTTTTCTAAAAAGGTGGCATGTCGAGAAACAAACACCTTTTGTTCCTCGGTGTGGTAGAAGATATACCCGCGCGAATGTTTGGGATATCCAATAAACTTACACAGAATGGACCTTGCCGTGAGTTTGTCCGGATTTAGCGTTTTTACATAGGCCGGACAACCCCATATCTTAACATAATTAAGACATGGTCTCTTTCCTTTCCATATCTCATATGGAGTGGTTGGCACAGATTTGGTGGGAACCATATTCAATAGGCCTGCAGCTGTTTCCAGTGCTTACCCCCAGAAGGAAATAGGTAACCCAGCTGTGCTCATCATGGAGCGCACCATATCTAATAGGGTGCGGTTCCTCCGTTCCGATACACCGTTGTGCTGTGCTGTTGATTAATGTAGGTTTTACGATCACCAAAAATATTTTTACCGCAATCAAGAACGGCGTCGCTTTGCAGCTAGCCGGTGAATACGGGTCGGTCCATAGGGATATGTAATTTTCCTAAGTGTTCTTATGAGTTGATTCCAAAGGTTGTTTGGTTTTGTTTTAATTGAATCTAAAACTAAGTTATATGAGGATAAAGAAACTTGCTAGGATTAGGTCAAAGGTGGGGTTTGGTAAGATTTGATGACACACGTCTTTCAATGCCCTAAATGAAATCTTTTAGAAGTTATAGCAACTATTAGAAAAAGGGATTAGGATGATTGGGAAGAAACGAAGTTTCTTCCTTTAGATCCTTGTCCGTCCTTTCCTAATATTTGCTCTAACCTTCATGGAAGACATGCATGTCCGGTCCTTTATACTACGGTTTCACCGTTACCTCGTGGGTAGGGTGTCGTAGGGAGCGGATCATGCATGCATGTATGAAGTTCTAGTTATTAAAAATAATCGGGCACGAAAAAGGTGAGAGATCTTCATCTCTCATTCCCTCCCTTATTCCTAACCCTAACAAGCGAGGAAATTACTCGCTCATTAAGGGTTTTATTAAAAACATCATTTTGAGATTCATTTTTAAATCTATTGGGTTAATTTTCTACTGCAGTTTTAAGAGATTCTATACTAGAATTTACTAAGGCAAAGGAATGATTTAATCTAAGGTAATAATTAAATTAGAAAACTAGTGCAAGAAATTACTTTTAAACTAAGGCAGAAAATTAAATGACTTACAAGAAATGATGCTCTTCAATCCTCAAAAGATTCTGAATTTTTATTAATTGAAAAGAGGCATCCCTAATACAATCTCTAGAATACATTTTATAGGGAATGGGAAAAATTAGGGTTACAATTGCTCGCATATGTGCTATTACAGATATACCCCCGAAAAATCCCAACAAAACCACCGACGCACCGTCAGAAGAAATTTGCACCGACACGTGCGTCAGATGGCCGCGGAACCGTGGCAAATATGGGGGTAGGGCCGCTGTTCCGCGGCCCTTTGATGAGATCACTGAGTGAAACTTTCTGTGCTGCTTTCTGATGTCTTGTTCTATTTATTTCTTCAGTACTTTTCTCTATTTGGATTCTAGATCTTCTCCAGATCTTTCGGTGAAACTTGTAGTGGTCTTTTAACTGTTTCCTTTGACATTTCGGACCATGCGTTGCCTTGTACACTTGTGAATTGTTCTTCGTCTAGGCTTGACTAGGGTCCTTCTACTTGTTGGTCAAAAGTCCCTCTTTTGTATCATCTTTTGTCTTTTTCACTGTTTTCGCTCCAAGAACCTGTATCCTGTAATATGCAGCAGACATGCGTCAAAAGCACATGTTTATTTATAAAACGCATAAGAATGGGGAATATAAAATGCAATATTATGGTATGAACAAATACCCCCAAACTTATCTTTTGCTCGTCCTCGAGCAAACTTATTATTCTCGATAAAACCTAACCGCACTTTCGCAGGGAAACGCGAATGCTCTGAGCACGTGCAACAAGCCGTTAAACCTCTAGGTGTCCCTAGTAGGAGGAGTGTTGTCTCCTGAGGGTTTTCAGCGGATACTACCCACAAAATCTTATCAATTTGGCTCATTGACTTTAATTCTCCAATTTGGTTTTCTAACAAGGAATTCTATTATCGTCGACTTGTAAACTATCCACCCATATTCTTCACACTTCCTCATCATTTAACTTAAGATTATATATGTTTAATAGACTCATTCAGCCGTCGGCATTTCTTAAGTTTTCCTTCTAAGGTTCCATCTCCATTTAGGAATTATTCTATCAACTCCACTAAAGATACAAGCTCTATTCTTCATTCCTTTCTCTTATCTCAACTCTAATCATATATCCCCACGTGTGTGTATAAATCACCCCTACACTTGGAAATTCAAATCAAGCAATCATACCCTTGTCCGTTGTCCAAAGCACTAATTAACTGGTGAATTCTTAATGAATTTTTGCTTACACATCCTTCATGCGACTGTTAATACTTCTTGAGGTACCAACAACCGATTAGAAGATATGTTTGCACTCTAAAGCGTAATTCCTAGTCTTGCAACACCCAAGGCTTTTTTGCAGTGACTCCCAAACCAGTTGGTCTAAGGCACTAGGTGATGAAGCATCCTCGCTAAATATTTTTTTTTCTATTTTTACAGTCTTAAGTAATCACAAAGACCAGTGTTCATTTTTTTTCTTTATTCACACACATTTTTTTTTATTTTCTTCGTACTAAGGACTTTAGACAAGAGCATTTCAAGGTCTCTTCTACTATTCCAAGTTTCAAGGTACGTGATTATGCAATTTGTAGGGTATACATTTTCAGAATATAGACTTAAGCTAGGAATTATTTTTCAAACTTATACTCTAATAAGAATATCAATATTTTTCTTTTATTTCAACTTAGCCCAAAAAGTGAACTCAAAATTTGCCTATTTCTAAATAAACTACAAAGACATATACTTTCTACCGTTAATCTTTAAAGAAGGTTATTTTTAGGGTTTTCAATTTACTAAGTCTAAGATCTAGTTGTTCGTAGCCAGTTAACCTATTTGTCAAACTCAAGTTAAATATGGCCAAAATTGAGTACAATAATAATTTTTATAATTTTTCAAATTTTTTTTATGGGTTTTCAAATAAATATGCCAATGCAAAAGTATGTAAAAATGAGTGAGAAGGAAGAAAACGTACCGAGCGTACCCCCAAACTTAAACTGGACAGTGTCCTCACTGTCATGCTACACCAAGTGGGTCGATAATGTCGGCACTCCCCTGTTTATTAACATATTTACAAATGATACACACCCCCAAACTTATTTGAAATAAAGTTTTGGAAAAATTGAATGGAAATTCGGGGGTGAAAGTGGAGGAAGATCAATTAGTGTAAATCGGCTCCTGCAACAACAGGAGCTCCTCCGATGGGTCCGCTGTGAAGAACGGTTTCAATCGATGCCCATTCACTTTGAATAAAGTACTGTCTTCTGGATTTTCAAGATCAACCACACCGTGCGGATAAACGGTGCGGACTACAAAAGGTCCTCTCCATCTAGAATGGAGCTTGCCGGGATGATAATGCAACCGAGTATCATAGAGTAAAACCTGTTGACCAGGTTCAAAAGTTTTTCGCAAAAAGTGTTTATCGTGGAATACCTTAGTTCGGTTTTTTACAATTACGGCATTATCATATGCCTCATCCCGCAGCTCTTCTAGTTCATTCAACTGCAGCTTTCGGTTGCTGCCCGCATCTCCTAAAGATAAATTCAGCTCTTTGATAGCCCAAAATGCCTTGTGCTCAATCTCTACTGGGAGGTGGCAAGCCTTCCCGTAAACAAGCCGGTATGGAGACATACCAAGATCGGTCTTGTATGCAGTACGGAACGCCCATAGTGCATCGATCAGTTTAAGGGACCAATCCTTACGGTTCTTTGAAACCGTTTTCTCCAAGATTTGCTTTATTTTCCGATTTGAAACCTCGGCCTGCCCACATGTTTGGGGATGGTATGGCGTTGACAGCTTGTGGGTTATAGAATATTTGCGCATTAAGGACTCAAAAGTCCTATTGCAAAAGTGAGAACCATTATCACTTATGATCGCTCGAGGGTGCCCAAATCGAGAAAAGATGTGTTCTTTAAGAAATCGAACGACAACCTTATTGTCATTCGTTCGGCTAGGCACAGCCTCGACCCACTTTGAAACGTAGTCAACAGCCAACAGAATATAAACATTCCCGAAAGAATTAAGAAATGGTCCCATGAAGTCTATACCCCAAACATCAAAAACATCGACAACCAAAATTGGTTGGAGCGGCATTTCGTTTCTCCGCGACATTCGGCCCAAGTGTTGGCACCGGGAGCAAGTCTTGCAATATTCATAAGCATCCTTGAAGAGTCGTGACCAATAGAAACCACACTGCAAGACTTTTTCGGCTGTCTTCTTTGGGCCAAAGTGCCCGCCATATGCTTGATCGTGGCAAAAAGACAGCACACTCTTAACCTCATTTTCCGGTATACACCGATGAATGATTTGGTCGGAACAGTATTTAAAAAGATAAGGTTCATCCCAGTAAAAATGCTTTACTTGGGACAAGAATCGAAGTTTATCCTGTTTCGACCAATCGTTAGGTATCAAGCCGGTGGCCAAGTAGTTTACTATATCAGCGAACCATGGTTCGCAAGAAACGGTCAAGAGTTGCTCATCGGGAAAAGCATCAGTGATAGGAAGTTCAAGTGTGGGCGAAGAAGGAAGTCGTGAAAGGTGATCGGCCACTACGTTTTCACATCCTTTTTTGTCCCTTATGACAAGGTCAAACTCTTGTAGCAGGAGGATCCAACTTATTAGCCTCGACTTAGCATCCTTCTTCGCAAAAAGGTGGCGAAGAGCTGAATGATCTGTATATACAATGACTGGAGAGCCGATTAAATAAGGCCGAAAATTTTCAAGTGCAAACACAACTGCTAAAAACTCCTTTTCTGTTGTTTTGTAGTTTAGTTGGGCCTCATTTAATGTACGGCTAGCGTAATAAATCACGTGCGGCATCTTGTTAATGTGCTGTCCAAGAACAGCACCTATGGCAAAATCTGATGCGTCGCACATAATTTCGAAAGGATGCGTCCAGTCTGGAGATGAAAGAATGGGCGCAGAAATGAGAGAGTGTTTCAAAGACTCGAATGCTTCCATGCAAATTGAGTTGAAATCAAATGTTGTGTCCTTGGCCAATAAGAGAGTCAAGGGTCTAGCAATCTTGCTAAAATCCTTGATGAACCGTCTATAAAATCCAGCATGGCCAAGGAAAGCTCGGATGTCTTTGACGCATTTAGGAGGAGGAAGATTAAAGATGATTTCAAGTTTGGCTCTATCAACCTCTATGCCGTTTTGCGAGATGACATGTCCTAAGACAATGCCCTCTCGTACCATCAAATGGCACTTCTCCCAATTCAAAGTTAGGTTCTTATCCCTACAGTGGGTAAGAACAGCATCAAGATGTCGTAAACACTCGTCGAAGGAGTCACCAAAAATGGAGAAATCATCCATAAAGATCTCCAAGAACTTTTCAACCATGTCTGAAAAGATCCCCATCATACACCGTTGAAATGTAGCGGGTGTATTGCATAACCCAAAGGGCATGTGACGATAAGCAAAAGTGCCAAAGGGATAAGTAAATGTGGTCTTTTCTTGATCCTCTTTGGCTATGGGGACTTGGTTATAACCGGAATAGCCATCTAAAAAGAAGTAGAACTCGTGCCCCGCCAATCGTTCTAGTATTTGGTCAATGAATGGTAAAGGAAAGTGGTCCTTTTTTGTCGTGGCATTGAGTTTTCTATAGTCGATACAAACTCGCCACCCCGTTTGGGTGCGAGTGGGAATTAACTCATTTGCCTCATTGGTAATGACCGTGATGCCCGATTTCTTTGGCACGACATGAATGGGGTTAACCCATTGGCTATCTGAGATAGGGTAAATGATACTACTATCAAGACATTTAACAATCTCCTTCTTAACGGCCTCTTTCATAATGGGGTTGAGGCGTCTTTGTGGATCCCTTGCCGGCTTGGCATCATCCATCAAGTGTATATGATGTTCAACAATGAGGGGACTAATCACCTTGATGTCCGCCATAGACCAGCCAAAAGCTTGCCGATTATTTTTTAAGACCATTAAAAGGGTCTTCTCTTGCTCAAGAGCTAGAGAGGCCGATATGATAACGGGTAAGGTTTCATTATCACCTAGATAAGCCTATTTTAGGTGCGAAGGCAAAAGCTTTAATTCGAGTTTAGGAGGTGAAACAATAGATGGTAACAATGGAGTAACTGTTTCAAACTCGAAGGATTCCATCAAAGGTTCAAATCGAGTGTACGCAACCGAGCCGGATGGTTCAACTAACTCATCCGAAAAAGCAAAAGACTCCAACTCAGGTGATGAGTCTTCAAAATTGTCAAAAAAGGTAAAACACTCATAATCGTTTTCTGCCGTGAAAGCTGTGTCTGATTCTAGGAGGAACGCACTAGTGGCGTTATCATTGCTGTGATCGAACAAATTTTTTTCGAACTCACAGTCCTCCTCCGCGATCTCATTGATCGAGCAAACATCAAGTACGTTAGCATTAGGCTCGGAAGGCTGACTCCCCAACTTGAAAATATTGAGCTTAATTGTCATATTGCCAAAAGATAGATTCATTGAACCATTACGATAATTGATCACTGCGTTGGAGGTCGCAAGGAATGGTCGACAAAGTATCACCGGAATTTGATTCCGGGGGTTAGCGACAAGTTGTGTATCCATAACAATAAAGTCAACGGGGAAAATGAAATCCCCTACTCTAATTAACACATCCTCCAACTCTCCCCTAGGTTGGGTAATTGATCGGTCGGCCATTTGGAGAGTACAGTGAGTGGGCTTAAGCTCTCCAACGCCTAATTGCTCGTACACAGAATAAGATAGCAAATTGACACTAGCACCAAGATCTAATAGTGCTCTATTGATGTTCTTATCCCCAATTGTTATCGAAATGGTAGGACAACCAGGGTCATTTTGCTTTTGGGGTAAAGAATTGACAAGAGCATCGCTAATAGCACTAGCCACAAAAACTTTCTTTGGTACTTGTGACTTCCTCTTTTTGGTGAATAAGTCCTTTAAGATTTGTGCATATGAAGGAACTTGTTGGATTGCATCCAAAAGAGGGATATTTATGCTAACCTGTTTGAACAGCTCAACAATCTTCTCCATTTGTGGAGTTGGTTTATTTGATCTTAACCGATTTGGAAAAGGAACATTTTGAAAGGTTTTTGAGTCCAATTTTTGTGGATCAGATTGTTGAGTTGGAACGGAACCCCGTGTAGATGTGCTCGTGTTGTGAGAAGTGGGTTCGTTCGAGCTAGAAGAAGTAGAGCCGTGTGAAGGATGGAGAATAGGCTCTAATGAAGAAGAAGTAGAAGAAGAAGGTGAAGAAGATGAAGAAGAACCACCGGCAGGGGTGTCATTGTTAATACCCACATTATTTTGCAACATTTTTCCCGATCTCAACGTGGTCACAGCATTTACATTATGATTCTGCTGTTGATATGCAACATGTGCGTGACCGGGATTGGGCAGTGGTTGAGATGGGAGCTTTCCTTTTTCGCGCACGCTCAAAGCTGCATTGAGTTGTGCAATTTGTGCTTCAATAGATTTTATGCTTTGATCGTGTGAGGCACTGTTTTGCACCAAAGATTGAATAGAAGTCTCCAATCTAGCTGTAGATTGTGTAGATTGCTTTAGGAATGCCTCTAGACTTCTTTCGAGCGAGCTAACCTTGTCATTATTATGTTGAACAAAATTGTTTGGCGGGTAAGTAGTGTTAGGCACAAAATTGTTCACTTGATTAGGGTAAGGTTGTTGTTGGAAAGGCTGTTGAAATTGAGTTTGTGGAGGTGCTTGTTGTTGTTGTGGAGGAGGAGGCCTTTGGAAATTGTTATTTCCTTGGAATTGTTGATTTTGGTTCTAGGCGAAATTTGGGTGACTCCTCCACCCCGGATTGTATGTCGAAGAGTACGGATCGTTTCTTTGTCGTTGCTGAAAGGCAGCATTGACTTGATCCTGTCCTTGAGTAAATGCATTATAAGGACACTCTTCGGTTAGGTGTGATGGATCCGCACAACAAGCACAAACAGTTCGTGGAGGCATAACAGGGGCAGGAGAAGGCGATGAGATTTTGGTCTCAATCGCTTCTAGCTTTTTCGTAAGAGCGGCCATCTCGGCCTTCATAGAAATTGACATCTCTACTTGATATATGCCTGCCCTAGATTGACCACTAGAAGAAGATGATGTGGTCTTGGTACTCTCCCACTGAATTGTTTGTTCACTAAGATCCTCAAGAAACTACCACGCTTCCTCACTAGATTTGGAGAGAAAGTGACCTTGACAGATGGTTTCTAGCAACTGCTTCGTTGCCGAGTTCAATCCCTCGTATAATGTTTGGCAAAGTTGCCAACTTTCGATCCCATGATGAGGGCATTGAATGAGTAGGTCTTTAAATCTCTCAAAACACTTCCAAAATGGTTCGGAAGGAAGTTGTGAAAATTGTATAATCTCATTGCGGATTCTAGCAGTTTTATGATGAGGATAGAACTTCTTAAGAAAAGCCTTCACAAACTCGTCCCCATTTCTAATGGAATGTGATGCTGTGCTGTATAGCCACTTCTCGGCTAGGTCACATAAGGTGAAAGGAATGACCCTTAGCCTTATAGCGTCATAACTTAATTGGGTCGTTTTCATCATAGTGTAAACATTTTGGAATTTATTGATAAACATATAAGCATCTTCAGATTCCAGACCATGAAATTTTGGTAACATATTGATGAAATGTGGTTTTATTTCAAAATTGTCCCCATTTGCCGGTGGGGGTGAAAGACAGGTAGTCAAAGAAGTGCGGATAGGGTAGAAGAGATCCTGGAGCGCGACTCCTGCGGGCGCTTCAACAGGCGGTTGATTCGGGTTATTCGCACCTAACGGAGGTGGAATCATTCCCGCCGGTAAGGTATTGTTGGGGTTGAATCCCGACATGCCTTCGGAGAAAGAATTTGAAGGTGGAGGTAAGAAAGTGGACGGAATGTCGACTTCGGTGTCGAAGGGTTCGTCGGTCGGTACCAACGAAACACGGACTAATCGGGCGCTAGTGTCCCTAGTCCAAAGTGACATACACTAAAGGGGTAGTGTAGTCAGGAAAAAAATGAAAGACAAAATATGGAGGGAAGATAACGTCAATGAAAGGAAGTGGTGTAAGTGAGTTGCAAGGTTTCTTTAGCGACAAGTTGCAAGTTTTGAAAAGTTTATTTTTCTTCTTCTTCTTTTTATTTATGTACGTGAGAGTTTTGCAAAGAGATTTTTGAAAAGAGACTTGAGACGCAAACGCGATCAACCACACATTCACAATCAGGCCTATATCTAGGGTCACCTAGGTCAGCTAGACAGTTCCTAACTAGGGCTAGAAATAGGATCTCAAACCGCCTCTTCACCGCCAATTGCGGCCAGGTAAGTGCCAGGTAAGTGGGAGGCTCCCCGCTACAAGTAGCGGTCCTAATTAAGTAACCACTTGCCTTGACACACTTGCTTAGACACCGCAAAGTCAGTTAGGATAAACGGTAGATGCCTATGTCTAGTCCTTTGTCCTATTGAGCTCGAAGTCCTTAGGGCTGAGTCTAGTATTTTTTAATTAATTGTGGTCGATGAAAATGCTTTAAGTGCTTTCTGGGGTCCTGGGAAGGGTGATGAAATCCCCACCCAATCTGAGTTTGGTCAATAGCCCCTTAAAGTTCGATTAAGTTATGCAAAACTGTCACGACCCAAAATTGGCCCGTGACGGCCCTAATACTACGCAATGCCTAAAGACGCAATGTAGTAAAAGAAAGCCAAACCCAGAAATCTAAACCATGAAAATACGGAAAAAGATAATATAAGTTTTGGAAACATTTGAAATCGCAACCCAAATTCTTTAAAAAGGTCTACTTTCCTTCTTTAAAATTTTAGCAACACCCCCTTATTTGTAAAACTAGGCAAGATGAGTACAACACAAAAATAAAGACAGTGGAGAAAAAGCTGTATATAAAAGACATCAAATCCACAATAATACACATAAAGTCCTCACCAAGTCTCTAAGTCAACAATACAATAGTAGATGGAGAGTACAAAATACAACGAATGTACAATATGAAATACAGATAATCATCTAACCCACCTAACCAAAAAGGTACTGTGAGCTGATGCGGTATCTGTAGCAAAAGATGATAGCTGGATAGCTGAATGGAGGAATAGCCTGCCTCGACTATTCTGGGGAACAACCTGAAACACCTGTGGCACAACGGGGGTGAGTTGCCAACTCGTGAATAGTAGATAACATATGCAGGTAATCGCAGGAATGCACGTACAGCATGAATCTAAGATATGCGATTACAGAAATAACATGTCATGCAAACGCTGAAATAAGGGAAGTGCAGTAACAGATACAATCCATATGTGAAGCAGTAATATCATGACAATAATATGCAATAACCATGCAATAGGGATATGTGAAAGTAGATATGCAACTATCATAAGGGTATACTAACAGGTACTACCAATATATGAATCTGTGCATAAGGTAGATAAGGGTGTGGTATAGGTTGGAATATGTCATTTTCCACGGAAACCTGACATCGTGGTAGGATCACAATCCATCACGACACTTACATCCTAAACATCAAATCGGCCCCCAAACTGGGCTCTCACATTACATAGATCTCACATCATCTCAAGTATAATATCGAATAGCTCTCCTATATCTCGAATGTACAAATCGACCATATCTTTCATATCCAATATCCAATCTCAATGAATCACCTAATATCCCAAGTCAAACCTCAAATAATCTCTAACATCCTAAACATATATATATACAGAAATAAATATGATGGGGGCAATACACATATATTAGCGTCCCATTCCACTAATATTGGTGTAAAGGTATATATAACAACGGCTAAATCCGCTGTTATATATACAAAGGTATTAAAAGAAATATCATGAAAACAGTGTGCCAAGCATCGACACAGAAATCCTCGTATATCGGGCTCCGTCAGTCCGGATCGGCCCACGGGGTCCGTCTGCGGTGTCGGCCCTCGGCCCCGGCAGTACAGATCATCCCGCATCCATCTCTCGACTCTGGCCAGTATCCCCTGGACAACTGCCAGGTCCAACCAATCACCGGTAGCTACTCGCCCGCCTCCAGGCTCAATCGGCAAACCCATCGATCTTCTTGCCGAGGGGAACCATACCGGGCCCCACCATGTACTCTCATACGGCAACCACACCTCGTATGGAGTATATAATCAGCACCGATAAAACTCATGGTGGACGCGCAAATATCATATCAAGGAAACCGGGTTGTTCAATGTATGCATAATTTCAAGAACCCCCGCGGTTCCCAAATCCCGAAAACATCATATAAAATCCAAATAAACAATGCGCAAATCCAGGAATGAATATATGCGATATATCTGAATGCGAGCAGGTAAACAAAAGTATATAGCTGAACCAGATGTATGCAAAATCAATAAGGTACAGCCAAGTATAGGTATCTACCTATAAGAACTGATGTCGTATACCCCCTAGGTATAAGAAGAATATGAGTAAGATACCCCCCCCGGTATAAGTAAAATATCTAAAAGGTATACCTGTAGCTGTATCGCAAGGTGTATATGTACCTATCACTAAAGGTATGATACACTATAGGTATACCGGTAAGCTAGATGTCATGTGTGACAAGCAATAGTATCCATAAGGGGTTGTGTGTGACATGGCAATTATTGACGGTGTGTGTGTAGCATACAATCCGTGCTCGTGCAACATGAACCGTCAATAATGTGTGCAGTGTCCTACGTCTGCTAGTCACAGTACAACTATAACAAGGAAATAACATAAAGGCGCAATTCTAACAATGACGTAGAATGCGCGACAGGTAATTGAATCCTAGCCCAGACGCATAACGCCATGCGGGCGATTCCCCTGTAGATGTTAAATCTACTCACCTACGCCCCCACGCTAAGCGAATCCTACCATCTGCTCCCCCTGTAGCCGTCTCCGTAGTCTCTGTCTGCAAACCTGCAAATAAGACATGGAAATCACATATAAGCCAAATATTCCGCGAAACGCGATATCGAATCGAAATGAGAAACTCGCGTCGCGAACTAAACGCGCGTGTGCACGATACGCTGAAACGTGTGTGTACGCGTCTAAAACCATCGCGACACGCCGCGATACGCTGGATCACAGAACCCACTCACGTATCGCGCGTATCGCGCAAACACAACAGACACCAAAAACGATATACGACCCCAGATTTTCCTACAGGCCAAATATTACAAAACTAGACATGCCAAAATACTACACTACACAGCAGAGAACCCTACACAAAACCCCAACACCCCAGTCCCCGTCTTGGCCGCAATTTGCGGCCAATATGAATAAATTGGCGGCCAGGTTAGGGAAGGGTGGGTTCGTGCTCTGGTGGTGTGATCTAAACCTAGGTATCATATCCCAGTTTCCTCAATTTTCACCTGAAGGCATCGGGTCCATAGCAGATTCCAGAAACCCAAAATATCGCTTAAAAACGACAATTTTGCACAAATTAGAAACCTTATGGTATTTTAGTGTAATCTGGCTATTCCTCAGTTGAAGTGGCCCTATTAACACTTAAATATACTAAAGTAGCTAACACAATCAACAATTTCCCAAAATTCCACTTAAACACCATAATCTAGCACTAAATTAGCTAATTTAACACAAACCGACACTAATAATCACACAACTAAGCAAACTAGGGATTGGGGTTCAGAAATATACCCCATGCAACCCTAGGAAGCAGGTGAAGGAGGTGAAAGAAGCTGCTACAACTGCTGATGCTCCTGCTACTGCTGCTTGCTGCTGCTTCTGATGCCTGCTGCTGCTCCTGCTACTTGCTGCTGATCTTGTTGTTGTTGCTGATGGTGAGGATGCTGCTGCCACCGCTAATGCTGATGGTGCTGCTCTTGCTGCTGCTGCTGAAGCCTTCTGCTGCTGCTGTTGAAGCTGTGTGTGTGTGAGAGAGTGAGAGAAAAGAGAGAAATGAGTGAGAATGAGAGAATGCAAACAACCCCCCCTCTTCTCACCCTCTCTCACTTCATTAAAGAGGCATGGCTCACCATGTAGCCCATGCTCCTTCTCTCTCTCCAAAGTCAACAAGAAGTCAAATTAAAACCCTTTTAATGAAAAATCCTTTTTTTCATTTTAAAACCATCATGAATAAATACAACCATAACTCTTAAACTAATCCTAAAACTAACTTAAGACAAATGGTTAGTTAACCATGATTGCTAATCATGTTTAACCCCAAAAACAACCCTAGTTATCATGCACAAGTGTGTGTGTGTGCCTAACAAAATTCCAATAAAATACTCATTAAACAGGATAAAATATTTAAAACATAGTTTGGTAAACTTTTTATTAAAAACTATACATTAAAATAAAATTAGCTACAAAACAAAGTCTAAGGTGTTACAATCTCCCCCCTTAAAAGAAATTCGTCCCCGAATTTAAAAATATACCGATACGCGTACCTCCAAAGAGAAGATTAAAATCCTCAAATCTCGCTCGCAGCCTTCCTAGTGATTATCTCACTATACGGCTACGTCCAAGAAAACCCTTCACAGATAGCAAGACCCTTGACCGATGTCCCTCCACCTGCCGAGCCATTAACACAATTGGCTGCTGGTGAATGAAAGATCGCGTCTAAGCTAATTGGTCCGGTGCCAAATCATGCGATAAAGGCAATGAAGGTAATTGTAAAGTATCATCGCAAGGAATACGGGGTGAAAATCCAATAATCTGGGCGGAAGTGCCAATTTAAAGGCAACGAAACTAACTCGCTTATAGGATCTCAGAAAGACCTAAACCCTGGGACAACCTTCCCAAAATCCAACACGTCATTCATCGGAAAGTACGTAGGAATACATGATCTGTCCCTACGAGCTCGAGTCTATGACCAATCACAGTCGGCATAAGACCTCAGTTCGCAATGGACAATTCCCATCCTGACCTAACACAACTGGACTATCTCCGAAGTCTCTAGACATAGCTGGGGTCCAAAGTCCTACTTACGCAGAGTCAGAGAAATAACAGACTGGTGATCGACACGACCTAACCCCTAAGCCTAAGGGTGGCCAATTGGAGTGTCTCCTGATAACGGCTATCGAAGGAGAACCCGAGCGATGGCGAGTGACGATCCCCAACTGCTGACAACAAACAAAATAAACACACAATTTAACAAGAAACAACTGAGCAAACTGAGTATAACCGGACGACAAGAATCCGAATGGAGTCACACCCTGACTAAACTTGGGTAGAAACCATAACGAAATTCGTGGAGATCTGCTCCCACTCCTACTTCGGAATGGTAAAAGATTGCAACTCTCCAGCCGGCCCCAGATGCTCGACCCAAACACCCGACAAGACAGACACCTTGAAACGAAACCTGAAACTTCTCTTTACATTTCTGTCCACCCGTAACTATCTCCCAAGTCACGTCACTGTTGGCGGAACTTGAATGTATGCAGAGAGTTGACTGGTGTGCAGTTTCTAGGATGACACGTCTCTACCCGATGAAACCAGGTACACAAACGTGTCCCTAACTTAGCACAACAAATCAGGGTCCCCGAATCATTACCCAGCCGAGTATGCTCAAGTATCACTGACGAACGAGTATCGGCGGGCAGTGTCTCACGAAAACGATTTAAGAAAAGTGGTCGGGCGCGGACATGAGCAAGCTGTCCCCTCCGTAAAGACGAACTTAAGCTGTACTCAACGATTACACAAGAACTGTAAATCTGCAGAAGACTATCACAACAGTCAAAATCCGCTGCAGGAAGATGTTCGTTAAGCTCTAGTGGTCCGTGGAAAATCTGACACGACTCTCAAGCAAGTAGTGTCCCCAAATCTCCAACGCAAAACCACCGCGGCCATCTCCAGATCAGGAGTGGCATATCCTCCTCGTACCTCCTCCAAATGTAGGGAAGCAAAAGCGATAACTCTGTAGTGTCACATCAGAACACACTCGAGCCCACTCAAGAAACATTACAGTTAAACAACATGGTCGCCCGAACCAAAAGCAAGAAAGAACTGTTGCAGCTGTTAACGGAATCTCTCACTGCCGAAACTCCGTACACATGCCTCAGTCCACAGAACAGAAACCTCCCTTCCGATCCATTCAGTCAACGGTGCAGCATTACTCTCGTAATCCTGCACGAAACGGCGGTAAAAACCTGCTAAGTCTAAGAATCTGCGGATCTCCGTCCTGCACACATGGCTGGACCTAAGCTGTACGGTCACGATCTCCCTCGGAACCATACAAAACCGTCTCCCATGACTACAAGACCTAGGAGTCAACACAAAACAAGCCTGAAGAAACACTCCGAGAATTTAGCAAACTGCTGGTGCTCTCCCAGTATCTGCAAAACAAATCCTCAAGTGCTGCTCCTGTTCCTCAAGACACATTAGATAGACCAGAATGTCGTAAATAACACAACAAAACTGGTCGAGGAACGGCCTGAAGAAATCTGGTTCATCACATCAACGAATGCTGCTAGGGCATCAGTGAATCCAACGACTCACAAAAACACACAAGGCCCGTAGCACGCACAAGGTAGTCTTCGGAATGCCATCACTCCGAACCTGCAATAATGATGACCTGATCCCAAGCAAACTTAGAAAATGTCTCGCGCTCTGGAGCTGATCGAAGAAATCGTCAATGCGAGGTAAGGGACACCTATCCGCACCGTAAGCCGGTTCAATTAACGATCCGTCGATACACAACCTCAAACTGCCGTCTTCCTCCTCGACGAACAGAAATCGGAGCTTCCAAAAGCGAAACACTTAGACATACAAAACTCCCCAAACCACAACTCCGCAGCTGATCCTTTAGCTCCCAAGCTTCGCCGGCTCATCCGGAACAACGTCGGAAAAACTCTCGCATGAAAGGAACCCGGTCCAACAACCTCACTGTGGCTCCGGTATCACGAATAAGCGCCAAGAATCCACGACATCTCCTCAGTAGCCGACTAGCGAAAAAGGCTGAATTCAAGCTGTGAAAGGCGACACAACTATCCACCGGCACAACAAGTACTGACCTGCCGGGAAAAACAAACTTGACTGTTTTCCTCACGGTAGTCCACAGACGCCTAGAACGTAGTTAATCAGTCCATGCCCAGGAGACCGTCAAATCCAACTTCTCTAGAAGGATCTAAACGACGGACGAATCTCTATCTCCTATCCGATTGGCACACAATTGAATACGTGTCGCACAACAAAGGATCGCTGACAGAAGTTAAAACAACAACTACTAATCTACCCGACAACGGTACAAGCAAGAAGACAAATGAATACATCAAAAGAACATATAAATAAAGATACCGGAAAACTCCACATTGGACGCCTGTGCGTCCCGATGAGTAGAAGCAAACTCCTGTGTCTGCCCTCTACTCGCAGCTGGATGAACTCCTCTGGTAGACTGAGCCCTCTGAGCAATTCTTCCACGTCCACGGCCTCTCTGAATACGATCCTGACGCCGTGCTGAGGAACAATCCCTGACGAAGTGCTGAAAGCTTCCGCATCGAAAACATCCATGCGCTGAATGCTGACCATCCTGGGGATAAGAGCTGAACGACTGTCCTCGTCTTAAGCCTCTACTACTCCCGCGGTGGCTACAAAATCTGTCTCGACGACCAAACCTCTATCTCTCGGCTGGTATGCTGGTACGAGTCCTCCACTGTCCTGGAACTCTCTGAGCCTCTGGAATATGCGCCTCATCAACTGGAGCTGCAACCACTGGTGCTATGCAGGTGACGGACTGTTGCATGCTGACCGTAAGCGACAACTGAGTGACAGGGGTGACAACCTCCTGTCGTAGCTCCCGAACGACATCAACCAAAGAACTCAACGTCTGGTGGAAGTCCTGCATCTCTGCCAAAAGTCTATCCATAGTATAGATCGTAGGCTGATCCGTCTGCACCTGTGCAACTAGAGTGCCATCCTGGTCAGTACTCGTCTCACCCGAGCCAACTCTGACCTCGGCCCTCGCTGCATCACTCTGAGTCCCCATAGTCATCGGTGGCAAGGCTATAAATAGATATAAGATCCGACGAGAATAAGGAAATCGAATCTTAAGGATAGGAATATCAAGGAAGGAATTTCAAGCAATTTGTACTTAGGTCACTTAATGCGAAGTACCGCATCGTGGGTATGCTGCAGACATACACACACTACGTTACCCTGCTTAAGCTACCTACTCCATCATACTAAGGTCATCCTACACTCCGAAAGGTAAAACCTAACGCTCTGATACCAACTTTGTCACGACCTAAAATTGGCCCGTGACGGCCCTAATACTACGCAATGCCTAAAGACGCAACGTAGTAAAAGAAAGCCAAACCCAGAAATCTAAACCATGAAAATATGGAAAAAGATAATATAAGTTTTGGAAACATTTGAAATCGCAACCCAAATTCTTTAAAAAGGTCTACTTTCCTTTTTTAAACTTTTAGCAACACCCCCTTATTTGTAAAACACAAAAATACACATAAAGTCCTCACCAAGTCTCTAAGTCAACAATACAATAGTAGATGGAGAGTACAAAATACAACGAATGTACAATATGAAATACAGATAATCATCTAACCCACCTAACCAAAAAGGTACTGTGAGCTGATGCGGTATCTGTAGCAAAAGATGATAGCTGGATAGCTGAATGGAGGAATAGCCTGCCTCGACTACTCTGGGGAACAACCTGAAACACCTGTGGCACAACGGGGGTGAGTTGCCAACTCGTGAATAGTAGATAACATATGCAGGTAATCGCAGGAATGCACGTACAGAATGAATCTAAGATATGCGATTACAGAAATAACATGTCATGCAAATGCTGAAATAAGGGAAGTGCAGTAACAGATACAATCCATATGTGAAGCAGTAATAACATGACAATAATATGCAATAACCATGCAATAGAGATATGTGAAAGTAGATATGCAACTATCATAAGGGTATACTAACAGGTACTACCAATATATGAATTTGGGCATAAGGTAGATAAGGGTGTGGTATAGGGTGGAATATGTCATTTTCCACGGAAACCTGATATCATGGTAGGATCACAATCCATCAAGACACTTACATCCCAAACATCAAATCGGCCCCCAAACTGGGCTCTCACATCACATAGATCTCACATCATCTCAAGTACAATATCGAATAGCTCTCCTATATCTCGAATGTACAAATCGACCATATCTTTCATATCCAATATCCAATCTCAATGAATCACCTAATATCCCAAGTCAAACCTCAAATAATCTCTAACATCCTAAACATATATATATATACAGAAATAAATATGATGGGGGCAATACACATATATTAGCGTCCCATTCCACTAATATTGGTGTAAAGGTATATATAACAACGGCTAAATCCCCTGTTATATATACAAAGGTATTAAAAGAAATATCATGAAAACAGTGTGCCAAGCATCGACACAGAAATCCTCGTATATCGGGCTCCGTCAGTCCGGATCGGCCCACGGGGTCCGTCTGCGGTGTCGGCCCTCGGCCCCGGCAGTACAGATCATCCCGAATCCATCTCTCGACTCTGGCCAGTATCCCCCGGACAACTGCCAGGTCCAACCAATCACCGGTAGGTACTCGCCCGCCTCCAGGCTCAATGGCAAACCCATCGATCTTCTTGCCGAGGGGAACCATACCGGGCCCCACCATGTACTCTCATACGGCAACCACACCTCGTATGGAGTATATAATCAGCACCGATAAAACTCATGGTGGACGCGCAAATATCATATCAAGGAAACCGGGTTGTTCAATGTATGCATAATTTCATGAACCCCCGCGGTTCCCAAATCCCGAAAACATCATATAAAATCCAAATAAACAATGCGCAAATCCAGGAATGAATATATGCGATATATCTGAATGCGAGCAGGTAAACAAAAGTATATAGCTGAACCAGATGTATGCAAAATCAATAAGGTACAGCCAAGTATAGGTATCTACCTATAAGAACTGATGTCGTATACCCCCTGGGTATAAGAAGAATATAAGTAAGATATCCCCCCCCCGGTATAAGTAAAATATCTAAAAGGTATACCTGTAGCTGTATCGCAAGGTGTATATGTACCTATCACTAAAGGTATGATACACTATAGGTATACCGGTAAGCTAGATGTCATGTGTGACAAGCAATAGTGTCCATAAGGGGTTGTGTGTGACATAGCAATTATTGATGGTGTGTGTGTAGCATACAATCCGTGCTCGTGCAACATGAACCGTCAATAATGTGTGCAGTGTCCTACGTCTGCTAGTCACAGTACAATTATAACACGGAAATAACATAAAGGCGCAATTCTAACAATGATGTAGAATGCGCGACAGGTAATTGAATCCTAGCCCAGACGCATAACGCCATGCGGGCGATTCCCCTGTAGATGTTAAATCTACTCACCTACGCCCCACGCTAGACGAATCCTACCATCTGCTCCCCCTGTAGCCGTGTCCGTAGTCTCTGTCTGCAAACCTGCAAATAAGATATGGAAATCACATATAAGCCAAATATTCCGCGAAACGCGATATCGAATCGAAACGAGAAACTCGCGTCGCGAACTAAACGCGCGTGTGCACGATACGCTGAAACGTGTGTGTACGCGTCTAAAACCATCGCGACACGCCGCGATACGCTGGATCACAGAACCCACTCACGTATCGCGCGTATCGCGCAAACACAACGGACACCAAAAACGATATACGACCCCAGATTTTCCTACAGGCCAAATATTACAAAACTAGACATACCAAAACACTACACTACACAGCAGAGAACCCTATACAAAACCCCAACACCCCAGTCCCCGTCTTGGCCGCAATTTGCGGCCAATATGAATAAATTGGCGGCCAGGTTAGGGAAGGGTGGGTTCGTGCTCTGGTGGTATGATCTAAACCTAGGTATCATGTCCCAGTTTCCTCAATTTTGACCTGAAGGCATCGGGTCCATAGCAGATTCCAGAAACCCAAAATATCGCTTAAAAATGACAATTTTACACAAATTAGAAACCTTATGGTATTTTAGTGTAATCTGGCTATTCCTCAGTTGAAGTGGCCCTATTAACACTTAAATATACTAAGGTAGCTAACACAATCAACAATTTCCCAAAATTCCACTTAAACACCATAATATAGTACTAAATTAGCTAATTTAACACAAACCGACACTAATAATCACACAACTAAGCAAACTAGGGATTGGGGTTCAGAAATATACCCCATGCAACCCTAGGAAGCAGGTGAAGGAGGTGAAAGAAGCCACTACAGCTGCTGATGCTCCTGCTACTGCTGCTTGCTGCTGCTTCTGATGCCTGCTGCTGATCTTGTTGTTGTTGCTGATGGTGAGGATGCTGCTGCCACCGCTAATGCTGATGGTGCTACTCTTGCTGCTGCTGCTGTTGAAGCTGTGTGTGTGAGAGAGAGTGAGAGAAAAGAGAGAAATGAGTGAGAATGAGAGAATGCAAACAACCCCCCCTCTTCTCACCCTCTCTCACTTCATTAAAGAGGCATGGCTCACCATGTAGCCCATGCTCCTTCTCTCTCTCCAAAGTCAACAAGAAGTCAAATTAAAACCCTTTTAATGAAAAATCCTTTTTTTCATTTTAAAACCATCATGAATAAATACAACCATAACTCTTAAACTAATCCTAAAACTAACTTAAGACAAATGGTTAGTTAACCATGATTGCTAATCATGTTTAACCCCAAAACCAACCCTAGTTATCATGCACAAGTGTGTGTGTGCCTAACAAAATTCCAATAAAATACTCATTAAACAGAAAAACTTAGTTTGGTAAACTTTTTATTAAAAACTATACATTAAAATATAATTAGCTACAAAACAAAGTCTAAGGTGTTACAAAAACTATAAATTCACTTGCAATCAATTTTTTTTTAGCACGGCACAAAGAAACCTGCAGAAAATCTGTTATTGAGAAGGGGGAAGAAGATTTTTTAGTGCAAAGAATTCCTGCAGAAAATTTCACAAGAGATATATGGAGGTTGGTAGACTTTGAGGAGCTGACGTGGCTATAGTGCGGCGGAACTGCGGTTTGGGGCATACTTATGCCGCGGAAGGGCGGTCTGTAGGAGGGATCACTCTCTGAAAAAAATTGCACTGTTCTGTTATCAAATTTCCCCTCTGTTCTAATGTGCACTTTTCTGATTTGCCCTCTGTAAATTTCCAGATCAAAGATTCTTCGCTGTTCCTGCAAGATTCAAACAATAAAACCCTTCAAACAGATAAAAATTGATAAAAATGTTTTTGTACTTTTTCTATTTTCAGATTTTTATGATTTTTAAAATTTATATCAACCCGAAATTACACAAAAGAAATTTTACGCCATCCCCGGCAACGGCGCCATTTGATTAATGTAGGTTTTACGATCACCAAAAATATTTTTACCGCAATCAAGAACGGCGTCGCTTTGCAGTTAACCGGTGAATACGGGTCGGTCCACAGGGATGTGTAATTTTCCTAAGTGTTCTTACGAGTTGATTCCAATGGTTGTTTGGTTTTGTTTTAATTGAATCTAAAACTAAGTTATACGAGGATAAAGAAACTTGCTAGGGTTAGGTCAAAGGTGGGGTTTGGTAAGATTTGATGACACACGTCTTTCAATGCCCTAAATGAAATCTTTTTGAAGTTATAGCAACTATTAGAAAAAGGGATTAGGATGATTGGGAAGAAACGAAGTTTCTTCCTCTAGATCCTTGTCCGTCCTTTCCTAATATTTGCTCTAACCTTCATGGAAGACATGCATGTCCGGTCCTTTATACTACGGTTTCACCGTTACCTCGTGGGTAGGGTGCCGTAGGGAGCGGATCATGCATGCATGCATGAAGTTCTAGTTATTAAAAATAATCGGGCACGAAAGAGGTGAGAGATCTTCATCTCTCATTCACTCCCTTATTCCTAACCCTGACAAGCGTGGAAATTAATCGCTCATTAAGGGTTTTATTAAAAACATCATTTTGAGATTCATTTTTAAATCTATTGGGTTAATTTCCTACTGCAGTTTTAAGAGATTCTATACTAGAATTTACTAAGGCAAAGGAATGATTTAATCTAAGGTAGTAATTAAATTAGAAAACTAGGGCAAGAAATTACTTTTAAACTAAGGCAGAAAATTAAATGACTTACAAGAAATGATGCTCTTCAATCCTCAAAAGATTCTGAATTTTTATTAATTGAAAAGAGGCATCCCTAATACAATCTCTAGAATACATTTTATAGGAAATGGGAAAAATTAGGGTTACAATTGCTCGCATATGTGCTATTAAAGATATACCCCCGAAAAATCCCAACAAAACCACCGATGCACCGTCAGAAGAAATTTGCACCGACACGTGCGTCAGATGTCCGCGGAACCGCGCCAAATGTGGGGGTAGGGCCGCGGTTCCGCGGCCCTTTGATGAGATCACTGAGTGAAACTTTCTGTGCTGCTTTCTGATGTCTTTTTCTCTTTATTTTTTCAGTACTTTTCTCTATTTGGATTCTAGATCTTCTCCAGATCTTTCAGTGAAACTTGTAGTGGTCTTTTAACTGTTTCCTTTGACATTTCGGACCATGCGTTGCCTTGTACACTTGTTAATTGTTCTTCGTCTAGGCTTGACCAGGGTCCTTCTACTTGTTGGTCAAAAGTCCCTCTTTTGTATCATCTTTTGTCTTTTTCACTGTTTTCGCTCCAAGAACCTGTATCCTGTAATATGCAGCAGACATGCGTCAAAAGCACCTGTTTATTTATAAAACGCATAAGAATGGGGAATATAAAATGCAATATTATGATATGAACAGGTGTATATGGAGGAGTCATCTGAGAGAGAATCCCATTCTCTTTTAGGAAGTCCAGGAATTCATTGCTCAAGTATTCACCTCTTCGATCAGACCGAAGGATTTTAATACTTTTTCCGATTTGGTTCTCGACTTCTTGTTTATATTCTCTAAATTTCTTAAAAGCTTCTGATTTGTGTTTCATCAGGAACACATATCCGAACCTAGAGAGATCGTCAGTGAATGTGATGAAGTACGAAAAACCATTCCTGGCATGTGTAGACACGGGGCCGCATACATCACTATGTACCAGTCCTAAGAGTTTCGTAACTCTTTCTCCGTGTCCCGAAAACGGAGTTTTGGTCATCTTTCCTTTAAGACATGACTGGCAAGTGTCATAAGATGAAAATTCAAACAGATTCAAATATCCATTCTTATGCAACTTAGCTAGTCGTGTCGCATTGATGTGACCCAGTCTACAATGCCATAAGAAGGATTCGTGTAGTTCTGAACTCTTCCTCTTGTGTGTGTTTGTTATGCTCAGAACTGTTGATTGATTTAGAACATAAATGCCATTGCACAACGTGCCTGATCCAACCAACTTTTGGTTAAGGAAAATGTTCATAACATTATCCTGTAATACAAAATTTTATCCCTCTTTACTCAACAAAGAAACCGATATAATGTTGCATATCAGGTTCGGCATGTAATACCATTCGTTCAGAATCAATGTATTACCAGTTCGCAATACAAGGTGATATTCCCCGACGGTTTTAGCTGCAACAATTACACCATTTCCAACTCTTATGTCTTTATCACCTTCTCCATGTTCTCTACCTTTCCTAAGCCCATGTAGCTGATTACATATATGGGATCCTGACCCGGTATCTAATACCCAGGACGTAGAGCAAATGGAGAAACGGTTCTCTGTAACGAACACACCCGAAGAAAATGCATCAACATGTACTTTCTTCATTCGGGTGGCATAGGAATCCTGGTATTCCCCTATATCATGTTCAGTCCTAAAACTCTTATAAGAAAGAACGGAACCAACGTTTCCCAGCACAGTATAACATGCGGGTTCGGTCAATACATCCATATTATTATCTTTATTAAGGCATGATATGGTCGCTACCTGGAGAGAGAGAGAAGAAAACACTATAGTATATGCTCTTGCAAGATCAGATTGGTTAATATTTTATCTAATCAGGATGGCTCCTACTGTTTTTATCAAATCTTCCTTCAAACCCTAAAAGGAAAGACTAGCCGGGATTAATTACACCCTACAACTTCGCCAATCTTTCAGCCAAGCCAGTGTTGGTACTTTGAGGGAGGTTCCCCGCGCTTTCGCACGGACCTAATTAAAGTAAACCTCGTTTTCCCAGAGGCGTAACCCCGTTGACACCTTTCTAGACACCGACTTGATCGGCTAATTGTCCTGTGTAAAACTCTCCCAGGAGTAACAATTACTCGCAGTGGGTATCGGGATCCAACTATCTCATAGAAGGTATGCAATCTCATTGCAAATTTCAACACTTGAAATTCCCGATAATATTTTGCCCCTAGCGTCCCATGATCTTGACGCAGGCCAACAAACCATAGTGCGCTAGTCAAGTTCAACCCGTCATTTCTTGATTGAATTAAACCCACCAGTACGACCCTTGACGCAGGCCAACAAAGTCGCACGACTACCCTAATCCAATCTGCATCATATGCGTAAGCAGATAAAAACTAGTTAGCTACCGCACACTACGTCTTGACGCAGGCCAACAAACATAGCACGAATACTAAGGAGGACTTATCTGAAATAACGGAGGGCTACGACAGGCTTTTCTGAAAACCTATTGCGTAATGAACTTGATATCGTTGTAGAATCTGGTGAATTTTGAAATGGAGTGATTTTGAAGCTTTCATTAGTTTTGTTAAAGAGGCCACTCCCGGTGAAGGGATCTCGGCTCTTTCCTCATCGAATAAGGTGCAGGACATATCATATATATCACTATGCAAAGCAAAACTCTAAAAGCAATCAAAGGACAAACCGAGTTTTGTAGCATCTGCCAGTTTTGCTAAAGAGGTCACTTCCGATGAAGGGATCTCGGCTCTTTCCTCATCGAATAAGGTGCAGGGTATATCATATATACCTCTATGCAAAGCAAAATTGTAGCTACCCTTTTTATAAAGTTTTGATTCTACAACATCTTTTAGATTTCTTTTCTTTCATTAATCACATTAATGAAGTCCCATCATTTAAGTCACCTAAACATCACAGATAAATACGACGTACACTTATGCCATCCGCATTCGCTTTGATGTCACCTCGTGCACCGTTAGGTTAGGTAACTAACGGCAGAGCAGGGTAGGGCTAGCGCGGGTGTAAAACATAAGTAACGTCTATATAATATATCATATATACTATATACAGTATCTATCACATCACATCACATGATCACATCACAGATATCACAGCAGAAGAAACATATGAAACATTGGATATACTAGGACGTCCGTGTTTTATTTTGAGCCTCTATAAAACACGGATTCCACAGTCGCGTTGAATAGCCAAACCCACACCCCTAGACCCCTACGAGAGCAGCAAGCAACCCTACCAATTCTAGAGTTAGGAGACCCGGACTCGACTCCTCGAGTTGGTCTCCCACTGGACTCTAGAACCCAGTTACTTGTGCTCTCCACCTTGGGTCTATCCTAGTGTGGAAAAGTAAATAATATACAAATGGTGACATCGATCTCATCCCGGAAGTGCCCCAATAAAAGAATATTACATACATTTAATTTTACATGAATGAAAAAAAACCCTCATCTCACATAAAAAAAAACCCCGGCTATTCAGAACGCGACGATCCAATATAACATATCCAGCAACACATAACATCACATGTCATCAACGTAAGTAAATATGCGCATCCCAATTGTCGTTGACATATAGCAACGAAACCGGCGATATCACATATTACACTTACGGTCGCAGAAAAGAAAGTGTAAAACTACAACATTTGGAATCCACAATCTCTTTAGACATTGTAAATCCAAAATATCACATACTTCGCATTTCATGCCTAACTGTATGAATTCCACATATTGTATCACATTCCAGATAAATAGACAGTATTAAACTTTCCGATCGAATAATCAAATATCCAAGATTTCCTTAATAGCTCAACACTTGAGCAGAGTTCAAAAATTCCAGAATACGTCACAGTAGCAACGGTCCAGCCGTAGAAGGGTCAAGCCAACGCCTCACATGTGGCACGCCGTACTGCCCCAAACCCTAAGGTTCAAAAGGCAGTTCAAGACGGTCACATAATCGAGTTAAGGTTTGTTGTCATCTAAAGGGTCCATCGCGTCACATGTATGTTTTTCTGAAAGATTTAAACCCAAGAAAAATTCAACACTTGGATGTTTTTCGTGCCGGGAAAAATTGAGTTAATGATATCCGTTCGAACATTTTAATACTTTCTAAATTATCCGGAATAACAAAACAAAATTAAATTCTCCGATCGAATCGACGATTACAAAATAAACCCCAAAATACTCAACACTTGAGTCAGAATAAAAATACCCAAAAAGATACAGGAATGGTAATTGATATTACTACATAAAGAACCATCCCCAATACTCCTTTTCTGCGGCGGAACAGCCGCGAAAAGTGGCTTACTGCCGCGGTTCCGCGGCCACGGGAGGATTTGAGGGCTCGTTTTTCATGGTAACTCTTATAAATCCCTGCCGATTTTTTTAGGTATTTTTAATTCAGAGAAAACCCAGTTTTTAAAAAATGTACAGAGAAGGGGTTATCTTGACGTTTTCTGGTTCGATCGGGGTTTTAACTTCGTCAACACATCGCCTAATACTCTAGCTAGGCTCTAATACCACTGTAGGGTTACTAGGCACTCTAATAAGGTTCTACAATGCATCAAACATGCCCGTTTAAAATTTTAGCCGTGCCGAATAACCCTAAACAAGATCGTTGCTATAGAATTAGGGTTTCATATGCAAGTAAACTACGTTTACGACTAAGTGAATACGAAATAAAACCTTTGTAGATCGGTCCTTCACTTCTTTAGCTCCTTGTTGAAGTCCCTTCGCTGCGATCGTGGTTCTCCCGGACTCTTGCATGGCTTCACGAGGCTAAAGGAGCGTCCTTGCTTAAAGTCTTCGAGGCCGAAGATGATTTACGTCGAGGGGATGCCTACTCAAGCTTCTACTTCACTAACTTGAGAATTAGTGAAGCAAACACCATAAACTAAAGTGCTAGTCTAGTAGAGGATGGAGAAATAGGAAGTGGGTTCTCATTAGAATTTATTTTCTCACAATGTTTCTCACTTTGGATCAAACCCTAACAAGCTTTTCTTTTGAACAAAGAAGAAGAAGATGAACAAAAGAAAGAGATGAGGATAATGATCAAGTGAGAAAGCTAACCATGGTGAGTGAGTATCATATACTAACTCATGTAGAGACATAACCCTAGCTAATTCAAAATGGTTAGGTTAATAAAAATTTATAGTAAAACAAAGTTAGTGGACTTTGTCAAAGCATACACAAGCTTCTACAAGCTTCTACAAGCTTCATGCTTATGACCTAAGCTCCACTAATTTGTAATTACCTTAAATAAATATTAACCACCATAATAAATAAAATGGTGTATGTTTTACACACCCATGTCAAGTGTATCATCAATCATGATACAAAAAGAAAACACATTTTAATATATATCACATATATATTAAAGTTGTGTACATGTGAGAAAAAACCCTAAATGAACAAGTGTTAGTTAATGTAAATTAGTATATCTAATATACAATTATACACTAAATTATTAAATCAACACTTGACTTAATAATCCGGTCATATCACATATAACCGACTACCATTCAATGTATCGATTTTTCGAATCAATACTTGATTCGATAACCCGGCTATATCATATATAACCGACCGATACAAAAAGTCATGAGAATAGAATACGGTATCACATACACGCATTATTCTCGGTCCCGCACATATCACATATGCGCTCCTATTTCGTTTTGCCTGAGCCAGTAAAACCTCTATGTAGGACTCTAAAGACTCGTCAATACGCCGGCAGTAGGTGATGATCACATCACGCACCCACAAGCCGTCAGCGGTACTAGCTGGACGTAACGGCTACTCGGGTATTGAGCGATCAGATGATCAGCAAGCAAGCCCGCTCCAACTCCTGTAAAAGCCTGCCGGTAACACTTCCCGTACAGTCCGGTCTCCTCGTCTGATATGTCGCATATCAAGTCTAGGGGTGGTAAACGTCAGACCCCAATAACCGATAAGTCATACCGATGTGAGGCTCATAACGGGTCAAGAAACTACTGGTAACACTTACCAGTAAATCTCTAAATCAGCCCTGGCCAGGGACTTCCCTGTTACGGCCAATCGAGCACAGCGCAACATCAACCCCCAATACCGGGAGAGACGAAACCCCTCCTATCGCTCATTGCCTCCATGTGACTCGGGACTGTACCTAAAAACCACCGTTTTGCATGCCCTCATGGACGTGGTAAGGTGGAAATCAAAGCATAGTGGGAATCACACAAGAATCTTTGACGATCTCGGGTCTACAGACTAACCTGCACAAGTGTCACCAGAGAACTGCCATCTGACGTGAGGTATAATACCATCTGGGAGTTCTCGGCGAGTCCGTCCAGTGCACCCAGTCTCCACTGAGCACCGGTATACCATCTCTGATGTCAAACACCAATGGATATGGGATCATCCATCGCCCATCTCATGGGTCGAGAAGCTTATACGCTAGTCTACTCTGGTCTATCGATGCCCTGTCTCGATACACCCACGACTAGGAACATTAAATGATGTACTTATGGACTACCATGGCCTTACTAGTATGATCTGCATTATAGTCCAAGTAGTCAAGTACACATCCTAAGGGTTTTACCAACATGTAACCATAATACAGTATCAAGAGATAAGTATACATGTTAAGGTAAAGAGCAACCAAATAGCATGCTATCATATCGAGCAAGAAAGTCCTCTCTATATATGTCCAAGCATCCAATATAATATACATCATCTGTACAATACTGGCCTCTAGGGCATACATACAACTAACAATAGCAAGATACGAGACCTCAAAGAACTTGTTTCAGGCGAGGTTGGCCGTCAGATCATCAGTAGGAGAACATGTCCTAAAGATGATTGGCTATATAGAAGAGCTCGCAGACTTTAGGACGACTTTGGAGAACGAGCTCTATACAGGCTTGATTCTCCAGTCCCTTCCTTCCACCTACGCCCAGTTTATTCTAAATTTCAACATTCAAAGAAAAGAAGTTGAACTTCCAGAACTCCTTAACATGTTGAGGAGTGCAGATGGCACCTTGCAGAAGGCAAGTGATACACCCGCTATGTTTGTTCGCGGTGCTTCTTCTTCCGGGTCTAAGGCTAGGGACAAAGGAAGGAAGAATAAGGACGCCACCAAACCTAGAGGAGGTGTTAGTAAGGTGGGAGTGAAGGGAAAGAGAAAGATTGTAGTGCCAGTAGTGGCCAAGGATGAGTGCTTCCATTGTCATAGGAAAGGGCACTGGAAGAAAGATTGCAAGGCGTAGAACGCCAAGACCCAGGAACCGAAGCAAGCTGTGGCATCGACTTCAGGTGTGTTTGTAATTGAGAATTATCTGTCAATCAACTTTACTTCTTGGGTATTGGATGCCGGATCAGGATCTCATATATGCAATTCATTGCAGGCACTGAGAAACCGTAGAGTGCTGAAGGTTAGTGATATGACCCTGAAGGTTGCTAACGGAGCTAGCATGGGAGCTGTGTCCGTAGGGGATTATCACCTGGGATTGACGAGTGGATATATTTTGGTTTTGCATAACTGTTTTTGTGTACCTAGTTTAACGTGTAATATCATATCGGTTTCCTTGTTATCAAATAAAGGTTATGATTTCACGTTTGTAAGCGATGTTGTTAACATCTACCTTAATCATAGTTTGATTAGGTCCGGTACACTGGATAACGGTATATATGTCTTAAACCAATTACAGATTTTCAATGTCCAGAACACACTAAAAAGAAAGTCTCCAGATTTAAATAAGGCTTTCTTATGGCATTGTAGACTAGGTCACATCAATGAGACAAGGTTAACGAAGTTACATAGAGAAGGATATTTGGACTTGTTCGAATATCAAATTATGCCACTTGTCAATCATGTCTCAAAGGAAAGATGACAAAAACTCCATTCTCTGGACATGGAGTAAGAGCGAGCGAGCTCTTATGACTCATACACAACGATGTATGTGGTCCAATATCTACACATGCAAGAGGTGGTTTTTCCTATTTCATTACTTTTACGGATGATTACTCTAGGTACGGATTCATTTTCTTGATGAAACATAAATCCGAGGCTTTTGAGAAATTTCAAGAGTATAAGAGTGAAGTAGAAAACCAAGCCGGCAAAAGTATCAAGACACTAAGATCTGATCGAGGTGGTGAATACTTAAGTGTCGAGTTCCTAGGTTACCTAAAAGAGAAAGGAATTCTCTCTCAGTTTACTCCTCCATACACTCCACAGCATAACGGTGTATCGGAGAGACGGAATCGAATCCTATTGGATATGGCACGTTCCATGATGAGTAATGCAGAGTTACCGCGATCTTTCTGGGGTTATGCGCTAGAATCAGCGGCATATCTTGTTACGCTTTCCTAGCACCCTATGAGAAGATTTGAAGCATCACATGCCTTAAAGTTTTAATTTTGATGGTGCTAAACAAGCGTGCAAAAGAATCGATCCTAGAAAATTAGGGTTTCGAAACTAAAGACTTATAAAGTTAGGGTTTCGAGACTACAACCTTTGTAGCTCCCTATAGCTGGACTCCTTGGTGTCTTGGGTGTTGAATGGAGGTCCTCTTGAAGTCCTCTCGCGTCCACGACGATCCACCACGGAGTTCTCCATCCAAGCTCGCAACTTCGTAAAACCGAAGAGAACACTCTAAACAAGTCGGCTAAACTTTTGTAGAATGAAGTTGTGGTTTAGAATCTCACTTCAAAAACCTTTCTTTAAGTGTGTATTACTCACTAGAAAAAACTAGAGAGCAAAAGGAAGAAGGAGGATGAAGATGGAGGCTTTCTTTTAACAAGGGTTAATATGATAACCTAGAAAAGAAATGAAATATATCTATATATATTTTATTTCTTCTCATGACCAACCATGGTTAAGTGATGGAGACATAATTTAACTTGAGTTTTAAATGATAAAGAGAAGGATAACCCAAGGTTAGA
This sequence comes from Agapanthus africanus, assembly GCA_030015575.1. Classification (NCBI taxonomy): domain Eukaryota; kingdom Viridiplantae; phylum Streptophyta; class Magnoliopsida; order Asparagales; family Amaryllidaceae; genus Agapanthus; species Agapanthus africanus. The sequence continues at coordinate 511,397,864 of JASDDO010000024.1, read as the reverse complement.
GGTAGGTGAGCTTGGTTACGTTAGAAGAAGAATGTAGAAGCTAGTAAAGATTATCCTTTTCTTTTCAATTTTGTTTCAAATACAAAATCAAATAAAAAAACCATTACTTAATCCATGGTGTGAGTCTTATATTGCCACCATTTCCATGTGCTAACAACCATGATAGATGGGTGTATGTATGTATGCATGTATGCACATCTATATGTGCAAGAAACTAGAATGATAGAAAGAAACACATGCATGCATGCATACATCCATCATCTTCTAGAAAGGTTTCAAGTGAGAAAACTAATGGTTAGATGATAAATCAATACTTGATTTATCAATCCGGTCATATCTCATATGACCCCACCAAAAGCAGGCCACCCGATCAATGTTCAGTATCATATACGCACATTTTAATCGGGTGCATGCGCATATCGCATACGCGCACTACAACGTTTCGCCTGGACAGGGTAACTCCTTTGTAGGACTCTATGACTCGTCAATACGCCGGCAGAGGGTGATGATCATATCAGGTATCCCAAAGCCGCAAGCGGTCAGCTAAACGTAACGGCCACCCGGGTATTGAGCGATCAGAAGACAACAAGCGAACCTGCTACAACTCCCGTCGAGCCAACCGGCAACACTACCGTACAGTCCGGTCTCTTCGTCAGATATGCCGCATATCGAGCCTAGGGATGGTAACGTCGACCCTAATAACTCAATAAGTCGTGCCGGTGAATGGTCTATAACAGATCGAGAAACTACTGATAACACTTATCAGCAATTCTCAGCAGCCCTGGCCAGGAACTTACTGATATAACCTGTCGGGCACAGTACAGCATCAACTCCCAATACCGGGAGAGACGAAACCCCTCCTATCGCTCATTGCCTTCGTGTGTCTCGGGACTGTACCCAACGGCCACCTGTTTGCACGACTTAGTAGAGCCGTGGTAGGGTGGTAATCAAAGTACAGTGGGAGAACACACAAGACTCCATGAAGATCTCGGGTCTACAGACTAACCTGCACCAGTGTCACCTGAGAACTGCTATCCGACGATAGATATAATTCCATATAGGAGTTCTCGGTGAGTCCGTCCAGTGTACCCAGTCAGCATTGAGCACCCGTATATGATCTTGATGTCAAACATCGATGAATGTGGGAACATCCATCGCCCATCATATGGGTCTAGTATCATATACACTAGTCTACTCTGGTATATCAATGCCCCGTCTCGATATACCTACGACTAGGGACTTTCCAGGATATGCTTATAGACTACAGATGTCCCACTAGTATGATCTTCATCATAATCAGAGTAGTCAAGCCAATATCCTCAGGGCTTTATCAGCATGTATGAGTGAATAATAAGCATGATCAAATCAACATGTCAGATAAAGAAGAACCAGATAGCATACTATCATGTCGAGCAAGAATGCATACTGGATATATATATACATGTATAGATACATCCACTATCACATAATGGCCTCTAGGGCATACATATATCCAACAATCTCCCACTTGCACTAAGGCCAGTTATTGGCGTATCTCATACCCAACATCTCAAAAAGTCGCTCATGCTGCGGCTGAGGGAGGGCCTTGGTGAATGGATCCGCGGCGTTATTCTTTGTGTCAACCCTCCTAATATCGATCTCGCGGCGATCTACAATCTCCCGGATCAAATGAAAACGCCTCAGGATGTGTCTGGACCGCTGATGGGATCTGGGCTCCTTGGCTAATGCCATAGCCCCATTATTGTCATAATACAAAGGTATTGGATCAATAATAGTTGGAACTACTCCTAGCTCCGAGACGAACTTCTTCATCCATACGGCTTCCTTGGCGGCATCATTTGCAGCAATGTACTCAGCTTCCATCGTAGAGTCTGCAACGGTATCTTGTTTGGAACTCTTCCAACTCACCGCCCCTCTATTGAGGGTAAATACAAACCCAGAGATAGATTTGCTGTCGTCCTTATCGCTCTGGAAGCTCGAATCGGTAAAGGCCTCCATTTGGAGATCTCCATTACCATACACCAAGAACAATTCTTTAGTCCTTCGCAAGTACTTAAGAATGTTCTTCACAGCTGTCCAGTGATTCTCCCCTGGGTTGGATTGATACCCGCTTACAACACTAAGTGCATAAGCTACATCTGGGCGTGTACATAACATCGCATACATTATAGATCCTACTGCCGAAGCATAGGGTATAATACTCATGCGAGCTCTCTCTTCATCGGTCTTTGGGCAAGAATCCTTAGAGAGAGTGACCCCATGGCAAGCAGGTAAGGTACCCCGCTTGGAGTCTTCCATACTAAACCTTTTTAGGATGGTGTCAATGTACCTGGTTTGGGACAATCCCAATAACCTTTTGGATCTATCCCTATAGATCCTTATGCCCAGGATGTATGTGGCATCACCCAGGTCCTTCATGGAGAACCTCAGTGATAAGAAAGATTTGACCGACTGTAGCATAGGAATATCATTTCCTATCAGAAGAATGTCATCTACGTACAATACGAGGAATGTGACAGCTCTTCCTACAGCCTTCTTATAAACACAAGGTTCATCTGGATTTTTGATGAAATCAAACTCTTTGATGACATCATCGAAATAGATGTTCCAACTCCGTGATGCCTGCTTTAACCCATATATGGATTTAAGCAGTTTACAAGGTTTCCCGCTGCTCCCACTGTCAATGAAACCCTCTGGCTGATCCATATAAACGTATTCTTCTAAATTTCCATTCAGAAATGCGGTTTTAACGTCCATCTGCCAGATTTCATAGTCGTAGTGAGCAGCAATAGTAAGTAGGATCCGAATGGATTTAAGCATGGCTACGGGAGAAAATGTCTCGTCATAGTCCAAACCTGGTCTTTGACGAAAACCCTTCGCCACAAGTCTTGCCTTATAGGTCTCCACCTGCCCATCTACACAATCTTTCTTTTAAAGATCCATTTGCACCCCACAGGTTTCACCCCAGGGGGTACAACGTCCAAAGTCCACACTTTGTTGGTGTATATAGACTCCATTTCGGATCTCATGGCATCCAGCCACTTCACAGAGTCTTTACTCGTGATAGCTTGCTGAAAACTGGTAGGATCATCATCATCCATGATGCAATCTTCTCCGTTACCATCAATGAGGAAACCATAGTACCTCTCCGGTGGGCGAGAAGTCCTACCAGACCTACGGAGTGGCCGAGGTTCTTCAGTTTCTGTTGCAACAGCTGGTTCAACCAAATCGTCATTTGTAGTTTGTGTCTCTAGAACCTCTTCTAGATCTACCACCTCGCCATTATCTTTATCTGTGAAAAACTCTTTTTCCAAGAATGTGGCATACTGAGAAACAAACACTTTTTGTTCCTCTTTGTGGTAGAATAGATATCCATAAGAATTCTTTGGATATCCCACAAAGTTACATAAGACTGACCGTGTCTCGAGTTTGTCCGGATTCTGCTTTTTAACATAGGCCGGGCAACCCCAAATCTTAATTCTCTTAAGAGATGGTCTCTTCCCATGCCATATCTCATATGGTGTGGTAGACACGGCTTTGGTTGGAACCCTATTTAGTAGAAACGCTGCAGTCTCCAATGCATGCCCCCAAAACGAGACGGGTAACTCAGCGTCACTCATCATGGACCGGACCATATCTAATAGGGTCCTATTCCTTCGTTCTGACACACCGTTGTGCTGTGGTGTGTAAGGAGGAGTGAGCTGAGAGAGAATCCCATTCTCTTTCAAGAAGTTTGCAAATTCTGTACTGAGATACTCACCACCTCGATCTGATCGAAGCATCTTGATACTCAAGCCGGTTTGTTTTTCTACTTTTTGTTTATATTCAATGAATTTCTCAAAAGCTTTGGACTTGTGTTTTAATAAAAATACATGACCGAATCTTGAGAAATCATCAGTGAATGTAATGAAGTATGAAAAACCGCCTCTAGCCTGTGCAGACATAGGCCCACATACATCACTATGTATGAGGCCCAGGAGCTGAGTAGCTCTTTCTCCGTGTCCGGTAAACGGAGTTTTGGTCATTTTACCCTTGATACAAGACTGGCAAGTCGCATAAGATTTATATTCAAAAGAATTTAAATATCCATCTTTGTATAACTTGTTTAGTCTTGTTTCGTTAATATGACCAAGTCTACAGTGCCAAAGAAAAGATTCATTTAACTCTGAAAGTTTTCTTTTATTAGTGTGTTGTATACTGAAAACTGTGTGTTGATTTAGGACATATATTCCGTTGTTAAGCGTACCATACCCAACCAACATTTGATTCAGGTTAATGTTCATAACATTGTTCTGCAATACAAAATTATACCCTTCATTGTCCAACAAAGAAACGGATATTATATTACATAGCATACTTGGTACAAAATAACATGGATTTAAAACCAAAATACATCCAGATGGCAACCCCAAGTGATACTCTCCCACTGCGACTGTATGTACATTGGAACCATTTCCAACGCGGAGAGTATGGTCACCTGTCCTCAAAACTTTTGCTATTCCTCTGCCCCTGCATAGAATTGCAAATGTGAGAACCTGAACCGGTATCCAATACCCAGGTAGCAGAGTTTATAGAAAAACAGTTTTCAGTCACAAACGCACCTGAAGCAGAAGCATCACCATGCTTCTTCTTGAGACTTAAGTACTCCGTGCAATTGCGCTTCCAATGTCCTGTCTTGTGGCAGTGAAAACATTTGCCCTTCCCCGAGTCTCCAGCCTTGGACTTTCCCTTTCCCTTCACCTTTTTAACTCCGCCCTTAGGATTAGTGGGTTTCTTCTTTTTCTTTCCCTTGGCTTTGGCTTTCGGGCGAGAAGAGGAAGACTGTCCAATAGTCATAACGGGAGTTTTTGCTAACTTCATAGTGCTCTCTGCACTCCTTAACATATTAAGGAGTTCAGGGAGGTCCTTCTCCATGCCATGCATGTTGAAGTTCACTATGAACTGAGCAAAGGTGGAGGGGAGGGACTGCAGAATAATATCTATATATTGTTCATTGTCCATCGTCCATCCAAGGTCCTCAAGCTCTTCTATAAGAGCTATCATCTTCAGAACATGGTCTCCTACTGGTGTGCCAGGGGCCATTCGCATCTGAAACAATTTCTTTGATGCTTCGTTTCGTAATACACGGGATTGCTCCCCATACAACTCCTTTGTATGGAGCAATATACCGTGAATGTCCATGTCCTCGTGCTGCTTTTGATGTGTGTTATCCATCGATGCAAGCGCGAGGCATGTGGCCGTGGCACAGTCAGCGTCCCATGTCTTGCGGACTTCAATGTCCGCAACTGAGGATTTTGTACCAGGGATGGGCGGGGCTGAAGCCGTGAGGACATATGATACTTAATCATAAGTCAAGGCGATTTTCAGATTCCTCAGCCAGTCTTTATAGTTGGTCCCATTCAGTTTGTTTTTATCTAGTAAAAGCTTGAGTCCAGTCATGGGTATCTACCATTAAGAGAGAGAAAAGAATACACTCAGCGAAAGCTCTTGCATAGATCAGATTGGTTATTATCTTGTCTAATCGATGTTTCCCACTGCTTTTACCGAGTTTTTCTTTCAAACCTTAAAAAGAAAAACTAGCCAGGATTAATTACAGTCTACAACTTCGCTAACCGTTCAGCCAGGCCAGTGTCGGTACTTGAGGGAGGTTCCCCGTGCTTTCGCACGGACCTAATTAGAGTAAACCTTGTTTTCCCAGAGGCGGAGCCCCGTTAACACCTTTCTAGACACCTAATGAGTTAGCTAATTGTAAATTGTAAAACTCTCCTAGGAGCAACTATTGCCCACAGTGGGATCGGGATCCAACCATCATATGGATGGTATGCAATCTCATTGCAAATTTCAACTATTGAAATTCCCGATGTGGTTTTTACCCCTGGCACTTATGACCTTAAGTAAGGTCAACAAATCATAAGCACCAGTCAAGTTCTACCCGTCATTTCTTGATTAATTAGACCCACTCATATGACCCTTAACTAAGGTCAACAAAGTCATAAGAATGTCCTAATTAATCTGTATCATATGCAATGTAGGAAGACATCACTTAGCTACCGTACACTACGCCTTAACTATAGTCAACAAACGTAGCACGAATACTAAGTACTCTACTTCCTAAAATGACGGAGGGTTGCGTATGATTTTTAAGAAAATCTTTAACGCTTTGAACTTGATATCGTTGTAGAATCAAATGGTTTTCAAAAGGAGTGGCTTAAGCTCCGCAGTTTTTGAAATATAGCTTTTTCATAAAAAGCCGAGTGGTTTTTCAAATCCGATTCTACAACATCTTTTTAGGTTTATTTTCTTTACATTAATCACATTAATGTAATCCCATCATTTAAGTCCTTAAGCCAATCACAGAAAAGAAACGAAAATAACATGTACGCTTATGCCATCCGTATTCGCCGCAATGTTCCGTTATGCACCATTAGGTTACTTAACTAACGGCATACCGGGACGGGACTAGCGCGGCTGTAAAACATAAGCAACGTCTACTATATATCATATATATAATACGTCATTCGTCTCAGATATCACAGAACACAGGCAGCAGAAATATAGATATAACGTGGGATATACTAGGACGTCCATATTTAGTATTTAGCCAGAATAGAAAATACGGATTCCACAGTCACGATGAATAGCCAAGCCCACACCCTGGACCCCTACGAGAGCGGCAAGTGACCCTACAAATTCTGGAGTTTAGGAGACCCGGTCTCGACTCTTCGAGATGGCCTCCCACTGAACCCCAGAACCCGGTCACCTGTGCTCCCCTCATTGGGTCCATCCTAATGCGGAAAAGTAAATAATATACAACACTGGTGACACAACCTCAACCCGGAAGTGCCCCAAATAAAAGAATATTACATTACATTTGAATTTACATGAATGAAAATATAAAACTCTCATCTCACATAAAAACCCCCGGCTATTCAATCGCGACAATCCTGCACATCATATCTCAGCAACACATAATATCTCATATCATCAACGTAAGTAAGTATGCATACCCCAATTGTCGTTGATGTATAGCAACGAAACCGGCGATATCGTACATACTACACTTACGGTCACAGAAAAGAAAGTGTAGAACTACAATATTTGGAATCCACATTCTCTTTAGACATCATAAATGCGAAATATCACATATTTCGTATTTCATGCTTAAACTATATGAATTCCACATATTGTATCACATTCCAGATAAACAGACAGTATTAAAGTTTTTCGAACGAACGATCAAGTACTCAAGATTCACTAAAGCTCAACACTTGAGCAGGGTTCAAAAATCCGGAGTGTGACACAGTAGTAGCGGTCCAGCCGTAGAAGGGTCAAGCCAACGCCTCACATGTGGCACGCCGTACTGCCCCAAATCCTAAGGTTCAAAGGGCAGTTCAAGACGGTCACATAATCGAGTTAAGGTTTGTTATCTTCTAGAGGGACCACCACAAAAAGACTTGCACGTATCTCCAAAATATTTAAACCCCGTGAATAGTGAGCAAATGATACTCGTTCAAACACTTAAATACTTTCTAATTTACCCGGAAAAGCTACGAAATGAAAATACCGATCAAATCTACGCGTCGAAAACCATCTCCAGAAAATACAGTACAATATTCAGATTAAACATACCTAAAACACTGTACAAGAAAACCTAAGAATAACAGTGTAAAATTCATGCAATGATGCCTCCGTACGGCCGCGGAACCGCGGCCTAAGCCAGGAAATGCGGCGGTTCCGCGGCGGTTTACACTTTTCAGGTCATCGAATTTCACTGTTATTCTTAGAATTTCCTGCTGTATTTTTTAAGTATTTTTAATTCTGAAAAACATCAAATTTAAAAATTTGTCCAGAGAGGGTCCAAAAGCATCGTATTTTTGTCCGATCGGGATTTTTACTTCGTAAAAGCGTCGCCTAATGTTCTAGGTCGGCTCTGATACCAATGTTAGGTTTTCCTAGCACCCAATGAGAAGATTTGAAGCATCACATGCCTTAAAGTTTTAATTTTGATGGTGCTAAACAAGCATGCAAAGGAATCGATCCTAGAAAATTAGGGTTCCGAAACTAAAGACTTATAAAGTTAGGGTTTCGAGACTACAACCTTTGTAGCTCCCTATAGCTGGACTCCTTGGTGTCTTGGGTGTTGAATGGAGGTCCTCTTGAAGTCCTCTCGCGTCCACGACGATCCACCACGGAGTTCTCCGTCCAAGCTCGCAACTTCGTAAAACCGAAGAGAACACTCTAAACAAGTCGGCTAAACTTGTGTAGAATGAAGTTGTGGTTTAGAATCTCACTTTAAAAACCTTTCTTTAAGTGTGTATTACTCACTAGAAAAAACTAGAGAGCAAAAGGAAGAAGGAGGATGAAGATGGAGGCTTTCTTTTAACAAGGGTTAATATGATAACCTAGAAAAGAAATGAAATATATCTATATATATTTTATTTCTTCTCATGACCAACCATGGTTAAGTGATGGAGACATAATTTAACTTGAGTTTTAAATGATAAAGAGAAGGATAACCCAAGGTTAGAGGTAGGTGAGCTTGGTTAGGTTAGAAGAAGAATGTAGAAGCTAGTAAAGATTATCCTTTTCTTTTCAATTTTGTTTCAAATACAAAATCAAATAAAAACCCATTACTTAATCCATGTTGTGAGTCTTATATTGCCACCATTTCTATATGCTAACAACCATGATAGATGGGTGTATGTATGTATGCATGTATGCACATCTACATGTGCAAGAAACTAGAATGAAAGAAAGAAACACATGCATGCATGCACACATCCATCATCTTCTAGAAAGGTTTCAAGTGAGAAAACTAATGGTTAGATGATAAATCAACACTTGATTTATCAATCTGGTCATATCTCATATGACCCCACCAAAAGCAGGCCACTCGATCAATGTTCGGTATCATATACGCACATTTTAATCGGGTGCAAGAGCATATCGCATACGCGCACCACAATGTTTTGCCTGGACTGGGTAACTCCTTTGTGGGACTCTAAGACTCGTCAATATGCCGGCAGAGGGTGATGATCATATCAGGTACCCCCAAGACGCAAGCGGTCAGCTAAACGTAACGGCCACCCGGGTATTGAGCGATCAGAAGACAACAAGCGAACCTGCTACAACTCCCGTCGAGCCAACCGGCAACACTACCGTACAGTCCGGTCTCTTCGTCAGATATGCCGCATATCGAGCCTAGGGATGGTAAAGTCGACCCTAATAACCCAATAAGTCGTGCCGGTGAATGGTCTATAACAGATCGAGAAACTACTGATAACACTTATCAGCAATTCTCAGCAGCCCTGGCCAGGGACTTACTGATATAACCAGTCGGGCACAGTACAGCATCAACTCCCAATACCGGGAGAGACGAAACCCCTCCTATCGCTCATTGCCTTCGTGTGTCTCGGGACTGTACCCAACGGCCACCTGTTTGCACGACTCAGTAGAGCCGTGGTAGGGTGGTAATCAAAGTACAGTGGGAGAACACACAAGACTCCATGACGATCTCGGGCCTACAGACTAACCTGCACCATTGTCACCTGAGAACTGCTATCCGACGATAGATATAATTCCATATAGGAGTTCTCGGTGAGTCCGTCCAGTGTACCCAGTCAGCACTGAGCACCCGTGTATGATCTTGATGTCAAACATCGATGAATGTGGGAACATCCATCGCCCATCATATGGGTCTAGTATCATATACACTAGTCTACTCTGGTATATCAATGCCCCGTCTCGATATACCTACGAGTAGGGACTTTCCAGGATATGCTTATAGACTACAGATGTCCCACTAGTATGATCTTCATCATAATCAGAGCAGTCAAGCCAATATCCTCAGGGCTTTATCAGCATGTATGAGTCAATAATAAGCATGATCAAATCAACATGTCAGATAAAGAAGAACCAGATAGCATACTATCATGTCGAGCAAGAATGCATACTGAATATATATATATACATGTATAGATACATCCACTATCACATAATGGCCTCTAGGGCATACATATATCCAACATATCTTTTGAACATGGTTCCTACCAAGACTGTGCCTACCACGCCATATCAGATGTGGAGTGGGAAGAAACCCTATCTTCAGTATCTGAAGATATGGGGATGTACAGCTTTTGCTAAAAAGCAGCATGCGGACAAACTCGAGGCACGATCAGTACAGTGTAAGTTTGTGGGATATCCAAAGAACTCCAAGGGATATTATTTCTATTACGCAAAGGAACAAAAGGTTTTTGTTTCTCGTAATGCCCATTTTCTAGAACAGCAGTTTTTAGAAAAGGAAACAAGCGGGAGCGAAATAGAACTGTAAGAAATTCCAGAACCACAAAGTACTACTGAAAGTTTGGTAGAACTAGTAGTTCAAGAAGAACAGGACATTCCAGCACCCCTCCGCAGGAGTAGTAGGCCGTCTCATCTGCCTGAGAGATACTACGGTTTTCTCATAGATGGGGATAGAGAGGATTGAATCATTGATGATGATGAACCTACTAGCTTCCAGCAGGCCATCCAGAGCGGCGACTCGGTACGATGGCTAGATGCAATGCGGACCGAGATAGAGTCCATGTACACCAACAAAGTATGGACTTTGGACTTTGCTCCAGGTGGGGTAAAACCCATAGGATGCAAATGGATCTTCAAGAAAAAGATTGGTGTAGATGGACAGGTGAAAACCTATAAGGCTAGACTTGTTGCAAAGGGTTTTCGTCAAAGACCTGGTTTGGACTATGACGAAACTTTTTCTCCAGTGGCTATGCTCAAATCCATTCGGATCCTTCTTGCCATTGCTGCCTTCCATGATTATGAAATCTGGCAGATGGACGTAAAGACGGCTTTTCTGAATGGTAATTTAGAAAAGTGCGTCTATATGGATCAGCCAGAAGGTTTCAATCAGAGTGGGAGCAGCGGGAAAGTGTGCAAGTTGCTTAAGTCCATTTATGGACTGAAGCAGGCATCGCGGAGTTGGAACATCTGTTTTGATGAAACGGTCAAAGAATATGACTTTATCAAAAACCAAATGAACCATGTATATATAGTAAAATTGTAGCAAGAACTGTCGTATTCCTCGTCTTGTACATGGATGACATTCTATTGATAGGAAATGACATTCCTATGCTACAATCTGTCAAAGGATTTTTGTCACACAGGTTCTCCATGAAAGACCTGGGTGATGCCTCTTACATTCTGGGGATCTAGATCTATCGTGATAGATCCAAGAGGATGTTGGGACTTTCACAGTCCAGGTATATCAACACTATACTGAAAAGATTCAGTATGGAAGATTCTAAGCGCGGTAATTTACCGGTTTGTCACGGAATCACCCTATCCAAAGAGATGTCTCCCAAGACTGATTTGGAAAGGGATCGCATGTCTATTACACCCTACGCTTCTGTGGTAGGCTCTATAATGTATGCGATGTTGTGCACCAGACCAGATGTAGCTTACGCACTGAGCGTGGTAAGAAGGTATCAGTCAGACCCAGGGGAGAAGCACTGGATAGCAGTAAAGAACATTCTCAAGTACCTGAGAAGGACTAAGGAGATGCTCTTGGTTTACGGCGGAAAAGACCTCAAGATCGAGGCCTTTGCTGATTCCGGCTTCCAGAGTGATAAGGATGACTCCAAGTCCATGTCAGGTTATGTCTTTACCCTTAATGGAGGGGCGGTGTGCTGGAAGAGCTCCAAGCAGGACACCGTTGCAGACTCGACGATGGAAGAGGAGTATATTGCTGGTTGCGATGCCGCAAAAGAAGCGGTCTGGATGAAGAAGTTCCTAACAGAACTTCAGGTGGTTCCTACCATTGTTGATCCAATACCACTGTATTGCGGCAACAACGGAGCTATAGCTTTAGCGAAGGAACCCAGGTCCCATCAGAAGTCCAGACAAATCTTAAGGCGGTATCACCTGATTAGGAAGATCATAGATCGCCAGGAGATCGAGGTCCGGAGAGTTGCTACAGAGGAGAACACTGCTGATCCATTCACAAAGGCCTTACCTCAGATTCAGTTCGAGAGGCTACTCGAGATGATTGGTCTTCGATATGCCAGTACATGGCCCTAGTGCAAGTGAGAAATTGTTAGTGTATATGCCCTAGGATCCATTATTATATCATACTAGCTTGTATATTACTTAATGGAAGCTTGGGATATTCACAGTTATATTAAAAGTCCTGCTAAACATGGTAGTATGCTACTTGGTTTTATCTATCTTAATATGTGTGTCGTATTGATAGAGCCCTTAGGATCTTACTTGACTACCAGCGTTGTGATGGCAGTCACACTAGTGGATCCTTTTTCAGGTCTCTAGTCGTAGGATTATCGAGACAGGGCATCGATACTCCGGAGTAGACTAGTGTGTACGCTTCTCATCCCAGTTAGGGAGATGGTCTATCCCACAGCCATCAGTACGTCGTACTGGAGATAGTATGCAGGTGCTCGTTGGGTTACGGGTGCACCGGACAGGACTCGCGGGGAACTGTTGGTTGGTATTATACCCGTCGTCAGTTAACAGTTCCCAGGTGACATGGGTGCAGCATAGTCCGCAGACTTGACACTGCTGCTTCGCCTCGAGTGTGCTCCCACTGTTCTTAGATTGCTACCCTACCACGGTTTAAAAGAGTCGTGCAAACAGGTATCAGTTGGGTGCAGTCCCGATCACTTGGAGGTAGTGGCGGTTAGACGTGATTCGTCTCTCCCGGTATTGGGAGTTGTTATCGCGCTGTGTCTGGAAAGCCATTACGCAAAGTCCCTGGCCAGGGCAAGCGAGATTTACTGGTGGGTTTTCCAGTAGTTTCTCAAGGTGTAATGGGCTTCACTCCGACACGACTTATACCTCTTTTAGGGGACTGATGCTTGCCGCCCCTAGGCCCGATATGCGATAGTCCTAGACAAACAGACCGGACTGTACGGAGATTGTCAAATCAGGCTCAGTTGGAGTTCGGATGGGTTTCCTCATCGGCCTTCTTATCGACATCTACCTGGGGACCGTTACATACAGCTAGTGCCACTTGCGGTCTGTGGTTAAACCCACTGCCAGCGTAGTAGTCGAGTCTTTAGAGTCCCACACAGAGAGTTTCCCTGCTCCGGGCGAAATGATATAGAGGTCGTATGGTTTTACGACAAGGGTTCGGACGCATACGTGTTTTTACGCACGTACGATGTTCGGACAGTTTTTACTAGCCGGCTTTGGTTTAAGCCAGATTCTAGTATCGGATTATTGGATTTATAAAGTCTAAAGTTTTTCCGTGTTTTCACTGATAGGAAGGGCGTTCTCGTAAATTGTCAAGAAGCATCTAGAAGGATGATGACTTGGGGGCTAAGGTGGCATTTGCATTTATTGATTTAGTGACTCATTTGTGTGATTCATCCATGGAGTTAATGATGCATTTATTGATCTAATGACTCATGGGATGAATCACACAAAGTGAATAAATGAAGCATGGTTGATAAATCATTTGATTTATCCATTTAATAAATCATTATGCTTCATATATTCAAGATGAGATATTATTTCATTTCATTCTCACTCTCACCTTCTCTCTCCTCAAGCTCTCTCTCTTCAAACCCTAATCCTAACCTCTCATGTGTTGAGATCAAGGATTAGCAAGACTCATTAATCAATAATCATACTCTATATTCCCTAGGTGACTTTGATTAGCAATTAGAGTAACCTAGTTACCTCAAGATTAGAGGCAAAGCTTGGAGTAGAAGCTCTCAGGTGGATCGTCTATTACAAAGAGGAGGCCGACGAGGAGGTGGTTAACGAGAAGAAGAAGGACTTGGTTCATTAGGTATAATCTTCTTTCATAGTAGCTAATTACTCCTATGATAGTGTTAGTTATAGTTTAGCAAAGATCCTTTCGGTTAGTTGATGTTAGTTTAAAGAAAAAGATTGTTTTTCATATTTCCGCCTCCCCGCAACTCGTGGGGTGTAATACATCGACTTACACATGCTAGTTGGTATTATACCTGACGTCAAATAGCAGTTCCCTGGTGACATGTGTACAGGTTAGTCATCGACCTGAGATCGTCATTTGTCTCGTGTGTGTTCCCACTGTGCTTTGATTACTACCATACCACGATTCAAAGGAGTCGTGCAAACAGGTTTTAGTTGGGTACAGCCCCGAGCCACATGGAGGCAGTGAGCGGATCGGAAGGGGTTTCGTCTCTCTCAGTATTGAGGGCGAGATCGCGCTGTGTCTGGGAGAGCTATTACACGAAGTCCTTGGCCAAGGCAGGAGATTTACTGGTTGGTATTCTAGTAGTATCTCAGGGTGTTCTGGGCTACACTCCGACACGACTTGTACCACTTTTGGGGGTCTGACTTTTACCAACCCCCTAAGCCCGACATGCGATGCTCATAGACGAACGGACCGGACTATACGGATATTGTCACTGACAGGCTCAGTAGGGTGTCTAGATGAGTTCGCTTATCAGCCTCCATTTTAGTCAATACCTGGTAGCCCGTTACGTACAGCTAGTACTACTAACGTGCTAGTGGTTAAATCCACAGCCAAAGTATTGACGAGTCTTTAGAGTCCCCCACATACAGTTTCTCAAGTTTCGGGCGAAACGTTGTAGAGACCGTATGATATTATGGCGGGGTTCGATCATATACGTGCAGCAGTGCACGGATCATGATCGGACGGATCATACTAGTAGGCTTTGGTTTAATCCGGATTCTAGTATTAGATTTGTTGGATTACTTTAGTCTCATCGCATTCGCATTCAGTCGGAATGCGGATGCAGGTATGTATATACAGGTGAGGGGTATCCTTGTGATCCGTCACGAGTTTACTTTAAGTGTTGCTGTATCTTTTTGTTGGACTAAACATTTGGGTTAATGTTTATTTTGGTGGAAATTATGAGCTTAGTTCATGATGAGGTGCATTAAATGTGATATGGATATGTTTTATGACTCATGATCTCTTTTATTGTGCTAATGTCACATTAGGATTTGTTTATTGTGTTGAATTGATGGATGGAGAGAGAGAGGGCAGCCATAGGCTTGGGGTTGGCTCTTGGATTATCATTCTTGCTCTCATCTTTATCTCAACACAACAAATAAAAGAAAGCCTCTTCTTCTTCTTCTTCCTCTAGCTCACAAATTCCATCATGGCTTCATCTTCAACCTCCATCCATACACTCTCATGCGTTGAGAATCAATGGATGCTTGAGACAAAGTTATCACACACATTCTCTGCATCGCCTTGGACATGTCGGCTAGCAAACTTCATGTTCGAGTTGCTTCGGATGAAGCGGGAGCCCGTAAAAAGACTCATTGATGTAGTGCCCTTCTGACGAGGAGACCGAAGATCGGAGATGCCGCGAGGAGCTAGGGATGATAGCTAAAGACCGAAGGACACTGATCGATCAGTATAGCTTTTCTAACCCTTCTCTAGTTGCTAGTTTATGTTAATGGTTCGATCCGGGTGAAAGACTACGATAGAGCCAGTTTCCTAAAAAGTTTTGTTCCGCATTTTGGCATCGGATCGACGGCCGAGGCGCTACCGTTGACTTACATGGTATCAGAGCCACGCCATTAACCTTTACTAGCATGTTCTAACATGTTTAAAACATCGATCGATCAAAATTTCTAAAACCGCGATTCTAAATTATGCAGTTTCTGTCGAAATTTTTTTGTCGTCAAAAAATTATTTTCAGTATGTTAGAAAATCATGCAGGCTTTTCTAAGACCCCTATAGAAATTTGAACGCACGATCCAATTATTACGCCGCGGAACCGTGGCGTAACTGGCATGTTTGCCGCGGATCCGCGGCGGGAATGTTTGCTTAGAGCTTCATTTTTCTTCTGGTGGTCTTTCTCTTGGAATTATGTTTTCTGGAAAATTTAGTTTTGGCCCAGATTATTTTGAGTACTGGGAATTGTACTTGGGGCTCACTTCGGGAAATTTTGTCGATCGAAAACTTTAAATAAGTTAGTTCATAGTTCTTACTTTATATCTGCGACCATGAATGTCACTCGAGCGGTAAATCTCGTCTAATTGCTATAGCTCTTTTAGACGGATTTGCGAACGTGACATTCACGTTGATGTTCTGTGTTATGCTATGATGTTGCGGATTTATCGTGGTGGATAGCTTGGTGCAATGTTAGTACAGTTCAGTTTTATTTGTACATTTGATATTGCGGGGCGAGCGTCCGACATGTGGACTGCCGTCACTGCCTGTTTGTATATTATTAATTTGGGGCACGACCGGGTTGAGGTCGATGTACCCGTTGTACATATTTTATTTTCTGTACTAGGATTACCCCGCGGTGGAGTGCACGGATAGCCAGGTTCTAGAGGGCAACGTGCCTGCATCTCATGGCTTTGAGGCGGAGGGGGCTTTACTCTAGAATTGGCGGGCTATTCGCCGCACTCGTAGGGGGTATAGGTTGACCCAAGGAGGGGTGCTCAAGTTACCGGATTCCGTGAAGTGCTGGGTGGCCCATTCACTTTGTTGAAGGGGGCTGCCTCTCTTCTGGTTTTGGCGGGTAACTTGCCGCGCCCGTAGGGGTCTAGGATTTCATTGCACAGGCTATCCACATGACCAGGAGAACATCGGGTTTCAGTTACGGCTCAAAGGAAACCCGGGGCTCCCAGATTATCTGTAATGTTCTGTGATACTTATTACATTTCTGTGATGTTGCTTTTTATCATGCCTATTGATATATATACTAGTAGATGTTGTATATGTTTTACACCCGCGCTAGTCCAGTCCCCGCTCTGTCGTTAGTTAAGTAACCTAATGGGTGATGACGGGACCCAGTGGCGAATGCGGATGGCATATACGTACATCGTATTATCGTTCTTTATTGGTGTGATCAATTGATGGGACTGCATTGATTCGGATCAATACAAGCTAAACAAACCTGTTTGTTGTTGTTGGAACAATTTTTCAAAAAGCTGTTATTACAAGGACGTTCTCTTTTGTTTTGCACAGTGGTATTCGGTTATGAATATCCAGCACCTCAGTCGATGAGGCAAGGGCCGAGATCCCTTCACCGGGAGTGACCCCTTGGGCAGAAGTTTGCGTCAGGATAATAACTTCACTATAGTCGATTACTTTTTGCTTTGCATCGCGGTATTCAGTTGGAATATCCTGCACCTCATTTTACGGGGAAAGAGAAGAGATCCCTTCACCGGGAGTGACCTCTTTAGCAAAGGTTTTCGCTACTATATATTAATAAAAAGCTATGCAGTTCCTTCAACGATATCAAGTTCATTACGTTAAAGGTTTTTCGCCAAAAACCAGCCGTAGCCCTCCGTCATTTCTTACAAGCATTACTTAGTATTCGTGCTGCGTTTGTTGACCGTATCAAGGCGTAGTGTGCGGTAGCTAAGTAGTGTTTGTTTGTGTAATATTAATGCGATTGGTTAGGACAGTCGTGCAGCCTTGTTGACTGTGTCAAGGGCTCGTACGGGTGGGTTTAATGCAATCCAGGATAATGACGGGTTGAACTTAACTAGGAATCTTTGATTTGTTGACTATGTCAAGGTCACTTGGGTCCTAGGAGTAAAAATCACATCCGGAGTTTCTAAAGAAACTGAAACTTGCCAGGCATGCGCATACCTTCTAGAGTTTGATAACGTGAGTGGATTCCATCACGTTATCATGCGATGATAGTTGGATCCTGATTCCCACTAATGAGTTGGTTTACTCCTCGGGTGATCCCGACTAATTCTTCTTTCAGGTTTGGAGGAGGATTTGAGGTTACAGTGGGATGTTTCCGGATTAGATAAAGCGATAACCATTCTGATCTAGGTTAGAGTGCACGTAGAGTGTTTCTTTTCTCTCTTTCTTTGGCAGCGTCCATGGCCTGACCCTAGACTATGACTCAGTGACCAAGTTAACTGAACCTTCATAAAACACTGGCTTTTGAATTGTCAGAGTTGCATACCTCATTGCTACTCCTTCTTTTACCCTTTTCTCCGAAACATTTCGTATTACTACCAACATCCACTTCCATTAGATAAAACCATCGTATGGTTATATACGAACTCGAAGGAACTTGTTTCAGATTCGAGGATGGTTTCCGGTTCTGTAGATTATGAATAGGACTATTCAGTTGTCTTTTCCTTTTACCTTCTCTCAGGTTGCGAGTGCTCCTTGGATTAGGACGGTATACCTATTACGCTAATTGGATAGTATTCATCCAAACCATAGGCAGGTGCCGAACGGTGAGGAATGAAGAAAACCAATTAGCCTAACGATGGTGTACAGAAGGTAATATGTAAAGACATATAAAGGGATTAGAAAGAGGGAAAAGTAAATTGCGACTGCTATTCACAACCAAGCCAAGTATTTCATCGCCACTCCTACTTCACCTTTGTATTTCTCCAGAACACTCTGTATCACTATGAAGATCCACCGTTATTGGATATTCCATCGTATGGTTATATACGAACTCGAAGGAACTTGTTCCAGTTCGGGGATGGATTCTGGTTCAGGAGAAATAGGAATGTGGTTTATTCAGTTGTCTTTTTTCTTTACGTTCTCTCGGGTTGCGAGTGCTTCTAGGATTAGGAGAGTACACCCATTATGCTTACCGGATAGTCTTCTTCCAAACCATAGGCTGGTGACGAACGGTAGGGAAGGAAGAAAACCATTTAGCCTAAGGTGTCACGACCCGAAAGAGCACGTGACTGGCCCTTGAACCATATGAAGTCTATAGAACCCCATCTGATCCAAGTAAGCCAAAAGCCCAGAAATCTAAAACCATTTTTAAAATGTGTAGTCTTTTATGAAAATTTCGGCAGAGTTTCCTTTGTAAATACTGGCCCCGGACGGGGTACAACAAGAATAATATATATGCAACGAATAAAAGGCATCCCCAAGAGGGAGCTAGCACTTCGTCAATCGACGGTCATAACCACACAAGAAATATAATGTACAACGCCGAAGGGCGAGGGTCAAAACCAAGAGAATCTCCAATAAGCAAGAAAACCGTAATACTACTGAGCGCGACTCTAAGGTCGAAATAATACATCACTAGTGTCTAAGTCTGAAACAATATACAAGTTTTGGTTGATGGAATTTCTAGATACAATGAATAATACATATACAGGGGTGGTTCTGTTGTAAAGAACCCACCTACCAAGCAAATCACCCGCAAAGGAAGCAATGTGCCGGAAATGCCACTATGGAACCTGTACGGCAAAACCTGCAAGAACTGTGGCACAACGGGGGTGAGTTGCCAACTCGTGAATAGAAAATATCTACAAGCAGAAATTGAAAGCATGACATAATACTATGTCAAAACGATGAGATATAATATAAACCTCAAATAAATAAGTCTGAAGCATGGTAAAGTGGCAATATAACATCTGAACATAAGTGTAGTGCCAAGAACTCGTGCCAGTGCCTCACGTAATAACATATCATAAATATGATGTATGTATGCTGTAAAATGAAAACAGAAGGTATCACGAATGAAGTCATCAGAAAATCAGTGTCGAGCATCGACACAAATATATATCTCAATATCAAGTAAATCCCATATATCATGTATCCGATATGTATGCAATATTCATGAAGGTACTCTATCAGGTACTACTAATACATGATGCAATGCATATAAAATAAATGTGGGATATGGGAGATATAATATGCCATCGACCATAAAGCCTCCTCTCATATCGAGCACATAGGCTCCTCTTATATCGAGCACATAGGCTCCTCTCATATCGAGCACATAGGCTCCGAGCATATAGGCTCCTCTCATATCGAGCACATAGGCTCCTCTCATATCGAGCACATAGGCTCCGAGCACATAGGCTCCTCTCATATCGAGCACATAGGCTCCGAGCACATAAGCTCCTCTCATATCAAGCACATAGGCTCCTCTCATATATCGGGCATCCGTCAGTCCGAGTCAGCCCCCACTCTCATATATCGGGCATCCGTCAGTCCGGGTCAGCCCTCACTCTCATATATCGGAATGCATATATAAGTTTGCATAGATCATCATGATGATATATTAAGGTGTATATATATATATATATCGGCGTCCCATACCAATAATATATATATACTATGGGTATACATATATATTTCAGCGTCCCATACCACTGATATATACGCAGGAGTAAAACAATCCAGAATCATCAAATGCAATCATATCACAGTGCGAAATCCATGAATTATAATACGTGCAACATGAAACACTAATATGAACATGGAACTATGTAAAGGCATATGCACAAGGAATATGAATCAATAACATATAAGCATGCAATGCCATGCGAGCCGTAGAATAAATGGTAAATGAATAATAATGCAGCTTGCCATTTGAAATGAGACAAATCGGGGTTTTTAGTAAAATAAGGGCTACAGTGTTTTTAAGATATTCCCGATTCGTTAGTTTTTAAAATAGGTATGGCTTGGGTCTAGTCTAACATTTACTATGCAACTACAGATCTAAGTATCAAGTCAACCGGGAGGGGTATGGAATCCACCTAAATCTGAGTCGATATAAATATATATACATATAATAGTCGGTGATCCAGCCTCAATAGTATCGCGTACGATACAGTATATCATATGACAATCCTCAAGTCATGAGTGTGGATCTATCATCAATATAAAGCTCGTACGGTAAATCATCGTACGGCATCCCAATAGATGGGTACGGGTCAATATCACATTCCTCTCATCAAATATCAGGTATCATTATCACCATATCACATAATCTGGGGTACTGATCTAAGTCTAGTACAAATCGATACCATCTATATAGGTATGAATGCGGTGGTAAAACACATGCCCAAAGGCCCGCTAAAATCACATTTCGTATCCCAAGTACGAATCATATCAGTTCACCGATCTCACGGCACTATGCCCAATATCATCGACTCATCTCCAATGTCATCCAATATCATCAAACACCGTGCAAGTATAATGAATATGCAAGGGTGTGCGTATGGGTGTAAATCTATTCTAGGGTTCACGACTATGAACTACACTAGTTCACTTCTGACCCTAATCTATGCAAAATACGCCTAACAAAATATCTACGACACACTATAACTCTTATATATATATATAATATTGTTACGACCCGAAAGGAACGGAACATGACCGGCACTTAAATTACGAAACGTCTCGAGGCGTACGTAATCTAAGTAAGCCAAAACCCAGAAATCAAAACCAAAGAAGCAGTAGAGTGAAGGAAAAACCAACTTCAAACAAGTAGTTTTAATAGCATAAGCCGAATTATGTGGTTTCAAAAACATCAAATATTTCCTGAAAATTTCGGCAGAGTCTCCCTTGTAAAAACTGGCTCCCTAACGGATACAACATGAATAGTATACGAAATCAATAAAAGTCATCCCCAAGCGGGAGCTAGCTCTTCGTCAATCGACGGTCACAACCACACAAGCAATATAATATATAACGCCAAGGGCGAGGATCAAAACTCAAAAGGAAACTCGAAATCACCAGAAATCCACAGAAATATAACGCGCGACTCTAAGGTCGAAAGAATAACATCACAGGTCTCTATCTCAGAAATAATACATGTTTGGTCGATGGAATTTACTAGATACAACTGAATAATATTATACAAGGTAATATGATGGGTACGATACCAATAAACCCACCTACTAGCAAGTCACCCGAACGAAACTGTGCCCGCAAAGCCGTAATGAAACCTGTACTGCAGCCCTGCAAGAAACTGGGGCACAACGGGGGTGAGTTGCCAACTCGTGAATAGAAAAACATCTACGAATAGAAATCGCATGTATGACATAATCCTAGGTCATACGATCATAATATATAATCCTCAAATATATAACCAGCAACCTATAACGATGGCGAGGGCAAATATCTAACCCAAGTGTAATCCCATGTGCCCATGTCAGTGCCTCAGGTAGCAATGTATCATATGGATGATGTATGAATGCATGAAACAGAATGCATGTACTGAAGAAAATTGCTTTCATAAATCAATGAGATTTCTGTATTCTAACAATGAGGTACTATAAATGAAATCAGTATAAAACAGTGCCCAGCATCGACACAAAACAAGTGTCCAAATGTCTCGATATCTCTGTGTCACTATCTGTGTACCTCAATATCTCAAAATCTCAATGTCTCAATCATAATATCTAAGGTGCCGTCAGTCCAGACCGGCCCCTACCATCCATCTCAAGACCACGACGGTATCCTCCGGATATCCGACTCGTCGGGTAAAATCACCGGTCGGTAGTGCTCCCCCGCCAGGCTCAATATCAACAACACGACCTTCTCGCCCCGGGGTACCGCACCGGGCCCACCATATACCCGAAACGGTTCATCCAACTCTTCGAATCGGGTCTCGAAATCCATCAGCAAACTCATGGTGGACGACTAATACATCATGGGAAAACCGCGCTTTTCATTTAAAAAGAGAGAGAAGAAGTTTGTATAAGTTTTGCGGTTTTCCCCTAAATCCATAAAATCTCATGGAAATCCGAATCCAAAACCTCAATAGCACGTAAAATAGTGAATATATGCATGAGAATCCATGTATGCGGCATAACAATGAATAACAGTATGCATGAAGTAGCAGGTAATAACTACAATGTCTAAACTAACATATAAGGCAAGTACACTAATATCATGTCTAAACTATTAGCTAACAGGCTATATCAATGTAATAGTATTTTCTAAGTGTACGTGACATGGCAATTACCGATGAAGATCTGTGTGAGCCGGCAAGTAAGTGTACGTAGTACATACGCATCATCGGTAATGGTGATAGTGTCCTAACAGCATGATATCAATAATGAAATATGAATTACAATAAGTATGTGATGCGGAGCAACAACAAAAATATGCGGGAGCTGAATACTAGACACAACGATAACTAAACTGCATTAACCTAATATAAGTCCTACAATAGTGCATTTTTAAATAACACGAATCGCGGTGTTTTGAAAATAAGGGCTACGGTGTTTTTATGAAAAGTTACATCTTTTGAAATATCCGTAGAATCTCTTGACCTATCTTTTAAAATACCCACGATTCGTTAGTTTTGAAATAGGTAGGAGTCTAATCTAGTCTAACAACTACACTAAACTGTACGGCTGAACTAACAAGCTGAACTACAGGTAAGGAAACCGCCTAACATCTAAGTCGATACGTATACATACCTGTATATATATTAGTCGGTGATCCCGCCTCAATAATATCATATCCGATACCATATCTATAATCAGACATCCCAAGTCAAGAGTGCGGATCAATCATCAATATATAGCTCATACGTAAATCCGTCGTACGGCATCCCCAAATCTGGGTACGGGTTAATATCATACTCATCACACTGTTCATCTGATATCCTCTTTATCAAGATCATCATCTGGGGTACTGACCTACGTCTAGTACACTACTAATATCACTATTCACATGGAATTGTCATTCAAAGATCCGCTATAACATCAGGACGTATCTCAAGTACGAATCTTGCCATATCACCGATCTCACGGTCTCAACTCAAATCTCATCGACTCATCTCAATCCCAAGTATCATCCGCAAATCCAGTATGTGAACACCTAGTCCCATACCTAGGTGAACACATAAACACATCTCCCCATATACGCACAGGTAATAACATAGATGTATGCATGTGTGTGTGTGCGTGTGTGGGTGTAAGGACTACTCTAGGGTTTCGCAACTAACACTAAACTAATCCATGAACACCTAGAATCTACCTTTATCATCAAGTCTCATATCAACATAAAATATATAATCAAAATATATGTGTGTATATATATTCGTATACATCACCACGAACTGCGGGGGTGCTATACGCCATCCACCCGACTTCTCCCCGTAGATATAAATCTACTCACCTGGTCCTCGCTCGCCGGTGCCGACGTTGTTAGTTATATGTATGCCCTAGAGGCCATTACTGTACATTGGATGTATATTGTAGTGGATGCTGGGACATATATAGGGAGGACTTTCTTGCTCGACATGATAGTATGCTATCTGGTTACTCTTTACCTTAACGTGTACACTGAGAGTCTCTCTGTTACATGTTGGTAAAGCCCTTAGGATGTGTACTTGACTACCTGGACTATGATGCGGATCATACTAGTGGGGACATGGTAGTCCATAAGTGCATCCTTCAAAGTCCCTAGTCGTGGGTATATCGAGACGGGGCATCGATATACCAGAGTAGACTAGCGTATACCTTCTCGACCCATACAGATGGGCGATGGATGATCCCATATCCATTGGTGTTTGACATCAGAGATGATATACGGGTGCTCAGTGGAGACTGGGAACACTGGACGGACTCGCCGAGAACTCCCAGATGGTATTATACCTCACGCCAGATGGCAGTTCTCAGGTGACACTGGTACAGAGTAGTCTGTTGACCCGAGATCGTCATAGAGTCTTGTGTAGTTCCCACTGTGCTTTGATTTCCACCTTACCACGTCCAAGAGGGCGTGCAAAACGGTGGTTTTTGGGTACAGTCCCGAATCACATGGAGGCAATGAGCGATAGGAGGGGATTCGGCTCTCCCGGTATAGGGAGTTGATGTTGCGCTGTGTTCGATTGGCTATAACCGGAAATCCCTGGCCAGGGTTGCTGAGATTTACAGGTAAGTGTTACCAGTAGTTTCTCGAATTGTTATAGACCTCATATCGACACGACTTATCAAGCTATTGGGGTCTGACATTTACCACCCCTAGGCGAGATATGCGACATATCAGACGATCAGACCGGACTGTACGGTAAGTGTTACTGGTTGGATTCACAGAAGTGTGAGCGAGCTTTCTCGTCGATCTTCTGATCGCTCAATACCCGGGTGGTCGTTACGTTTAGCAGACCGCTTGCGGCTTGTGGATGTTTGATATGATCATCATCCGCTGCCGGCGTATTGACGAGTCTTTAGAGTCCTACACAGAGCTTTCCTGGCTCAAGCGAAACGAAATAGGAGCGCATATGAGATATGTGCGGGACCGAGAATGATACCAGTATGTGATACTGTATTCGATTCTCGCGATTTGTGACATTGATCGGTTATATGCGATATAGCCGGGTTATCGGATCAAGTGTTGATTCGATAAGTTGTTACTGTTGATACTAGTCGGTTATATGCGATATAACCGGATCATTAAATCAAGTGTTGATTTAATGATTTAATGTATAATTATATATTTGATATATTACTTTGCATTAACTAGTATCGGTTCACTTTAAATGGATTTTCTCACTCGGATGTGCACATCGTATATGTGATATACGTTTGTGCACTTGGATGTATCATGTTTGATGATACATGTTTACTTGAGCTTGTGTAAAGAATAAACCATGGTTTTATGAATGGTTAGTGTTTTGATTTCTTATTCATTTATTCTTTTGGGAAATGAAAGGATAATGAACAAAATGGTTTCTTCTTTATTTCTTTCTTGAAGCTTCATGAAGACTTTGACCAAGTGACCATTTTGTCTCATGCTTAACCCTAACCATTCCACTTAACCATGATTCATTCTCTACACTTGACCATGGTTTGATTATGATAAGTATTCATTTTTCTTTTCAATTTAAATTAACTTATCATATTCATTCTTTCTTCTTCTTCTTCATCACATGAAGAAAGCTTGCTACTACAATGGCAACTTGAGAAAACAAGTGAGAAATCCAATTCTAAAGTGAACCCACTTCCTATTTCTTCATCCTCTACCTCTTGCCAAGTAGTATAGGGTGTTTTCTTCATAAGTTTTATGACTTGGTGAAGTGGGAGCTTGATCTAGTGATGCCTCGACGTAGATCATCTTCGGCATCGACATCGATGACCTAGCCCGCCCTTTTCTCCGACGAAGCCGACGCTAGTGTCCGGGATCCGATTGGGACAGCGGAGGGACTTCATCATGGAGCTATGGAGGTGGAGAACCGGATCTACAAAGGTTGTATTTCCGTTCTTTAAGTTAAATTGTTAACTAGTTGCTTATTCCCCTAGAATTCTAGTTAACGATCCGTATTAGGGTTTCTCGGCACCCGTAAAATTTCAAATTGGCATGGTTGATGCCTTGTGAGACCTCATTAGCGTGCCTAGGAACCCTACAGTTGTATCAGAACCTAGCTAGAGCCTTAGGCGATGCGTAGACGAAGTTTGAAACCCGATCGACCCGAAACCCTAATTGGAATTTGCTCTCTGGACATTTTTGAATATCGGGGTTTTTCCAGAATTAAAAATATGCAGAAAAACCAACAGGAATTTATAAGAATTAATGTGAAGTTCGATGACCTAACTCCATAAAAGTGCGGCGGAACCGCGGCATTAGCACGCTAATGCGGCGGTTCCGCGGCCCTTTTGTCTCTTCTCCCATTAAATTTTGCACAGTAATTCCTATTTGGCAGTGCTGGTTTTCCTGGGAATTTTTAATCTGAAATCAAGAGTTGAGTATTTTGGGTTGTATTGGGAGTTCGTACATTCGATCGGATTGTCAAATTTTGTCTATGTGTTTTTCCGGATAATTTTAGAATATGTTAAAAAGTTCGACCGGATATAAATACCCAATTTTTCCCCTGTCGGGAAATTTCCAAGTGTTGGATTTTTCCGTAGTTTAACGACGTTCTAAGTAGTGCAAGTAACGCGATGGTCCCTCTAGAAGACAACAAACCTTAACTCGATTATGTGACCGTCTTGAACTGCCCTTTGAACCTTCGGGTTTGGGGCAGTACGGCGTGCCACATGTGAGGCGTTGGCTTGACCCTTCTACGGCTGGACCGTTGGTACTGAGGCACGAACTGAATGTTTTTAGACTTATTTCATGTGATGAGCTGTTTCGGGAAAACTTGGGTGTTCGCTTGTTCGATCGGAAAGTTTAACATTTTCTATTTATCCGGAATGTGATACAATAATTGGAATTCACAATTAGTTATGAGATAACTGAATGAATGTTATAAATCTAGCGGTTTAGTCTCACTTGATCGGTTGCCACGGAATTTTGATGTGATCAAAAGTCCGTCGCAATCACGTAGCGTACGCGGATACTCGCCGGGTAAACTTAATAGACAGCCTCACTCCATAGCCCTGACCAAGTGACTGTAGGAGAACCCCGTCGCCGAAAGCGTCCGTTCGGGTGCTCGCGGCAGCGGTGTTCCGCCTTGGTGCACTTTGTCGACGGTATTGGGGTGCGGCCTGTTAGTTGTATGTATGCCCTAGAGACCAGTATTGTACAGATGATGTATATTATATTGGATGCTTGGACATATATAGAGATGACTTTCTTGCTCGACATGATAGTATGCTATCTGGTTGCTCTTTATCTTAACATGTACACTAGTCTCTTTATACTGTCTTATAGTTACATGTTGGTAAAGCCCTTAGGATTTGTACTTGACTACCTGGACTATGATGCAGATCATACTAGTGGGGACATGGTAGTCCATAAGTACATCCTTCAAGGTCCCTTGTCGTGGGTGTATCGAGACGGGGCATCGATATACCAGTGTAGACTAGCGTATACGCTTCTCGACCCATGTGATGGGCGATGGATGATCCCATATCCATTGGTGTTTGACATCAGAGATGGTATACGGGTGCTCAGTGGAGACTGAGTACACTGGACGGACTCGCCGAGAACTCCCAGATGGTATTATACCTCACGTCAGATGGCAGTTCTCAGGTGACACTTGTACAGGTTAGTCTGTAGACCCGAGATCGTCATAGAGTCTTGTGTGATTCCCACTGTGCTTTGATCTCCACCTTACCAAGTCCATGAGGGCGTGCAAAACGGTGGTCTTTGGGCACAGTCCCGAGTCACATGGAGGCAATGAGCGATAGGAGGGGTTTCGTCTCTCCCGGTATTGGGGGTTGATGTTGCGCAGTGCTCGATTGGCCGTAGCAGGGAAGTCCCTGGCCAGGGCTGATCAGAGATTTGCTGGTAAGTGTTACCAGTAGTTTCTCGACCCGTTATGAGCCTCACATCGGCACGACTTATCGGGTTATTGGGGTCTGACGTTTACCACACCTAGACTTGATATGCGACATATCAGACGAAGAGACCGGACTGTATGGTAAGTGTTACTGGTCGGATTCGCAGGAGTGTGAGCGGGCTAGCTCGTCGATCTTCTGATCTCTCAATACCCGGGTGGCCGTTACGTTTAGCAGACCGCTTGCGGCTTGTGGGTGCTTGATATGATCATCATCTGCTACCGGCGTATTGACGAGTCTTTAGAGTCCTACAAGAGGTTTCCTAGGTCAAGCGAAACGAAATAGGAATGCATATGAGATATGTGCGGGACCGAGAATAATGTGTGTATGTGATACCGTATTTGATTCTCGCGATTAATGTTTCGATTGGTTGTATGAGATATGACCTAGTTATCGAATCATTGATTCGATAAATCGATGCATTTAATACTAGTCGGTTATGTGCGACATGACCGGATCATTGAATCAAGTGTTGATTTAATGATTTAATGTATAATTATATATTTGATATATTACTTTGCATTAACTAGTATTGGTTCATTTTAAACGGATTTTTCTCACTTGATTTACACATTGTATATGTGATATACTTTTGTACACATATTTGTATCATGTTTGATGATACTTGATCATATGGTTAAGTGTATAGGTTTAAACCATAGTTAACTTGAGATTAGGGTTTTGATTATGCATTTATTCATTTATTTGTTTATTCATTTATTTGGATAAACTTTAAGATGAAAATGGTGGCAATTTTTGTTTCATATTGAAGCTTCATGAAGCTTTGACTTTGCTAACCATTCTTGTCTTCATGCATAACCCTAACCCACTCAAATGACCATGGTTTATTCTCTACACTTAACCCTAGTTAATGTTATGATAAGTTTGGATTTTCTTTTCATTTTTAAAATAGAACTTATCATAACTAGCTTCATCATCTTCTTCTTCTAAAAAGAAAAAGCTTGCTACTTTAATGGCAACTTGAGTTCTAGTGAGAGAAATCCAATTCTAAAGTGAACCCACCTCCTATTTCTTCACCCTCTACCTCTTGCCAAGTTGTTTTGGGTGTTTTCTTCACAAGTTTCACAACTTTGTGAAGTCGGAGCTTGAACTAGTGCAACCTCGACGTAGATCGTCTTTGACACGAAGCCGACGACCTAGCTCGCCCGTTTCTCCGATGAAGCCGACGATTGGGTTCAGGATTCATGATGGACAGCGAGAGGACACCCACGTGGAGCTAAGGAAGTGGAAATCCGGATCTATAAAGGTTGTAGCTTCTCACTTCTAGTTAAGTAGTTAACTAGTTTACCGTTTCGCCTAGAAATCTAGCCGACGATCCGTATTAGGGTTTCTCGGCACCCATAATTTTTGAAATTGGCATGATCGATGCCTTGTGAGACTTCATTAGGATGCCTAGGAACCCTACACGGCCGTCTACTAAAGTTTGCGACGAGCATTCGATCAGGATGTCGGGAATCTTGTTGAATTGCCCAACTTGATATTGAAAAGTGTTTTCGATTTTGAGATTAAAATGCGGGGTTTATAATAGTTAGGCATGCGATGTCTAAGGTATTCATTTGATTAGGCATGCGTTGTCTATGCAGATTGCGGATTCCAACTGTTGTAGTTTTACATTTTCTTTTCTGTGACCGTAAGTGTAATATGTGATATCGCCGGTTTCGTTGCTATATGTCAACGACAATTGGGATGCGCATATTTACTTACGTTGATGACATGTGATGTTATGTGTTATTGGATATGTTATATTGGATCGTCGTGTTTGAATAGCCGGGGGTTTTTTATGTGAGATGAGTGTTTTTCGTTTTCATTCATGTAAAAACTTGTATGTAATATTCTTTTATTGGGGCACTTCCAGGTTGCGGAAGATGTCACCGTTTGTATATTATTTACTTTTCCGCACTAGGATAGACCCAAGGAGGGGAGCACAAGTAACCGGGTTTTGGAGTCCAGTGGGAGACCAACTCGAGGAGTCGAGTCCGGGTCTCCTAACTCTAGAATTGGTAGGGTTGCTTGACGCTCTCGGAGGGGTCTAGGGGTGTGGGTTTGGCTATTCATCACGACCGTGGAATCCGTGTTTTATACTGGCTCATATTGAAAACACGGACGTCCTAGTATATCCAATATTTCATATGATTCTTCTGCTGCGATATCTGTGATGTGATCATGTGATGTTCTGTGATAGATACTTTATATAGTATATCTGATATATTATATAGACGTTACTTATGTTTTACACCCGCGCTAGCCCTGCCCCGCTCTGCCGTTAGTTACCTAACCTAACGGTGCACGAGGGGACATCGAGGCGAATGCGGATGGCATAAGTGTACGTCGTTTTTATCTGTGATGTTTAGGTACTTAAATGATGGAACTTCATTAATGTGATTAATGAAAGAAAAGAAACCTAAGATGTTGTAGAATCGAATTTCAAAATAAAAAGGGTAGCTATAGTTCTTGCTTTGCACAGAGGTATACGTGATATATCCTGCACCTTATTCGATGAGGAAAGGACCGAGATCCCTTCACCGGGAGTGACTCCTTTAGCAATAACTGGCAGATACTACATACTCGGTTTGTCTTTTGATTGCTTTTAAGAGTTTTTGCTTTGCACAGTGATATATATGATATATCCCGCACCTCATTCGACGAGGAAAGGACCGACGATCCCTTCACCGGGAGTGACTCCTTTAGCAAAACTAGAAAAACCTCAAAAGCACTCCATTTTAAAATCATTTGATTCTACAACGATATCAAGTTCATTATGCAATAGGTTTTCAGAAAAACCTGTCATAGACCTCCGTCATTTCAGATAAATCCTGTTTAGTATTCGTGCTGCGTTTGTTGACCTTGTCAAGGCGCAGTGTGCGGTAGCTAACCAGTATTTATCTGCTTATGCATATGATGCAGATTGGGTTAGGGTAGTCGTGCGGCCTTGTTGACCTTGTCAAGGGTCGTGCGGGTGGGTTTGATTCAATCCAGAAATGACGGGTTGAACTTGACTTGCGGTCTATGGTTTGTTGACCTTGTCAAGGTCATAGATCGTTCGGGGCAAAATATTATCGGGAATTTCAAGTGTTGAAATTTGCAATGAGATTGCATACCTTCTATGAGATAGTTGGATCCCGATACCCGCTGCGAGTAAGAGTTACTCCTGGGAGAGTTTTACACATTACAATTAGCTGATCAAGTAGGTGTCTAGAAAGGTGTTAACGAGGTTACGCCTCTGGGAAAACGAGGTTTAACATTAATTAGGTCCGTGCGAAAGCACGGGGGACCTCCCTCAAAGTACCGACACTGGCCTGGCTGAAAGATTGGCGAACTTGTAGTGTGTAATTAATCCCGGCTAGTCTTTCCTTTTAGGGTTTGAAGGAAGATTTGATAAAAAGCAGTAGGAGCCATCCTGATTAGATAAATTAATAACCAATCTATTCTTGCAAGAGCGCACGCTGAGTGTTTTCTTCTCTCTCTCTCCAGGTAGCGACCATATCACGCCTTAATCAAGATAATAATATGGATGTATTGACCGAACCCGCTTGTTATACTGAGCTGGGGAACGTTGGTCCCGCTCCAACTTATAATTGTTATAAGACAGAGCAGGAAATTGGGGATTACCAGAATTCCCGTGCCGTCCAAACGAAGAGAGTGCATGCTGATGCATCATCTTCGGGTGTATTCGTTACAAAGAACTGTTTCTCAGTATCCTCCACATCCTGGGTATATGATACCGGATCAGGATCCCAGATATGTAATCTGTTACATAGGGCTACAGATAGGTAGAGAACTGAGAACGGGTGATAAGTTTCATGAGGCAGAAAACGGGGCAAGTGTTGCAGCTAAGTCTGTTGGTCACTGTCACCCTGTTTTCCAAATACATTGATTCTGAACGAATGTTATTAGATACCGAACCTGATATACAAAATCATATCACTCTCTTTAATAGTAAAGAAATGATAAAATTTTGTATTGTTGGATAATGTTTTGAACATTTCCTATATCAAAAGTTGATCGGTTCAGGCACGTTATCTAAAAGCATTAATGTTCTAAATCAAACTACAGTTCTTAGTATACGGAACACACAAAAGAGGAAGAGTTCAGAAATGAGCGAATCCTTCTTGAGGCATTGTAGACTAGGTCATATCAATGCGACCCGACTAGCTGAAGTTACATGTAGATGCATATTTAAATCAGTTTGAATTTACATCTTGTGAAACTTGCCAGTCATGTCACAAAGATATAATGACACCAGCTCTGTTTATTGGAAACAGAGAAAGAGTTAGTGAACTCTTGGGATGATGCATGTTGATGTATAAAGGTCCCCTGTCTACACATGCCAGGACCGGTTCTTTGTACTTCATTACATTCTCTGATAATCTCTCAAGATTCAGACATATGTTCCTGTTGAAACACAAGTCCGAACCTTTGAGATATTCACAGAATATGATTTAGAAGTAGAGAACCAAAACGGGTATAAGTATTATGTCCTTTGATGAGATCAAGGATGAGAATACTTGAGCACGGAAATCCTGGACTATTCTAAAGGAGAATGAGATTCTCTCTCAGCATTACTCCTCCGTATACACCATAGCACGATGGTATATCGGGGTGGAGCAATCACACCCTATATGATAAGGTGTGCTCTATGATGAGTACTACTGAGTTTCCTATTTTCCTTTTGGGAGTTATGCACTTGAGAAGATGCATACCTATTGAATTAGGTTCGAATCAAATCAATGCCTACCACTTCATATGTGATATGGAAAGGGAAGAGCCCATATCTTAAGTTAGTTAAGATTTGGGGTTGTCCGGACTATGTCTAAAAGCATAATCCAGACAAGCTCGAGGTAAGGTCTGTTATGTAAAACTGGAAATGTTCCAGCTATACAAACAACAGCAGATGATTTGGCAGAACCAAAGGATTCAGTAGATTCTAACGAACCTCAGCCTCTCCGCCGATCTAGTAGGGTTTCTCACCCACCTGAGAGATACTTCGGTTGCTCTCTGACAGTGGGAGTGAGGATTGTGTCATGAGATGATGACCCAACTAGTTTCGAGCTGGCCATCAGGAGTAAGACTCTATAAGAATGGCTGGATGCTTAGCGATCTGAGATGGAATCCTTATACACCAACAAAGTATGGACTTTGGTTGCTATATCTGAAGGGTTAAATCCCCATCAGGAGCAAGTATATCTTGAGAAGATTACTTGGTGTAGATGGAAAAGTTGAGACTTTCAAAGCAAAGACTTGTTAAAGCTTTTCGTCATCGACCAGGCGTGGACAATGATGAAACCTTTTCAAGTGGCTATGCTTAAGTCCATCCAGATCCTACTTGCCACGGCTACATACCATGACTACGATATCTGGCGGTTGGGTGTCATGACTGCTTTTCTAAAATGATGTTTTAGAAGAGAGCGTCTGTAAGTACACAGCCAGAGGGCTTCGTAAACAGTGGGAGCAGCGGAAACGTGTACAAGATGCTTTATAGGATAAAGCAAGCATCGCGGAGTTGGAACGTCGGTTTTGATGAATTAGTCAAAAAGTTTGACATCATCAAAATGGTAGATGAACCTTGTATAAACAAAAAGGTAGTAGGGAGTATGGTGGTGATCCTCGTAGAGTACGTGGATGTCATGCTCTTGATAAGAAAGGAGTTTCCTATGCTACGCTCGATCAATCTCCGCTTATCACAAGGATTCTCCATATAGGATCAAAGTGATACCTCCTAAACCCTGGGTTTTGGGTCTATGAGATAGATCTAAATGGATGTTAGGATACTCACTAGTTGTAGTGAGATGGTATCAATCGATCCTGGGGAGAATCACTGGAAGGGTTCCAGGGTGATAAGGACGACTGAAAGTCAGTCACAGGCATTGTCTTTACCCTCAGTAAAGGGACGGTATGTTGGAAGAGTTCCAAGCTAATTACCGTGGCATACTAGACAATAAAGGCTGCATACATCGCTACTTATGATGCTACCAAAGAGGCTGCCTGGGTGTATAATAGTTCATGAGATGAACTTCGTTCCTACCATTATGAGACAATGGAGTTGTGGCTTATGCCAAGGAACGCCCGTCCCATCAGTGATCCAGACATATTCTGAAGCAGCATCACCTGATCATGGAGATAGTTGATCTCCAGGATGATCAAGATTAGGAGAGTAGACTCAGAAGATAACACGGCGGATCCACTCACGAAGGCCTATTCCCAGAGAGAGACTTTTATGGGATGGTTGAGTATGAGATACTACAACCACTGCTATCAGATGGCCCTAGTGCAAGTGGGAGATTGTTAGTTATATGTATGCCCTAGAGGCCATTACTGTACATTGGATGTATATTGTAGTGGATGCTGGGACATATATAGGGAGGACTTTCTTGCTCGACATGATAGTATGCTATCTGGTTACTCTTTACCTTAACGTGTACACTGAGAGTCTCTCTGTTACATGTTGGTAAAGCCCTTAGGATGTGTACTTGACTACCTGGACTATGATGCGGATCATACTAGTGGGGACATGGTGTCCATAAGTGCATCCTTCAAAGTCCCTAGTCGTGGGTATATCGAGACGGGGCATCGATATACCAGAGTAGACTAGCGTATACCTTCTCGACCCTTACAGATGGGCGATGGATGATCCCATATCCATTGGTGTTTGACATCAGAGATGATATACGAGTGCTCAGTGGAGACTGGGTACACTGGACGGACTCGCCGAGAACTCCCAGATGGTATTATACCTCACGTCAGATGGCAGTTCTCAGGTGACACTGGTACAGAGTAGTCTGTTGACCCGAGATCGTCATAGAGTCTTGTGTAGTTCCCACTGTGCTTTGATTTCCACCTTACCACGTCCAAGAGGGCGTGCAAAACGGTGGTTTTTGGGTACATTCCCGAATCACATGGAGGCAATGAGCGATAGGAGGGGATTCGTCTCTCCCGGTATAGGGAGTTGATGTTGCGCTGTGTTCGATTGTCTATAACCGAAAATCCCTGGCCAGGGTTGCTGAGATTTACTGGTAAGTGTTACTAGTAGTTTCTCGAATTGTTATAGACCTCATATCGACACGACTTATCAAGCTATTGGGGTCTGACGTTTACCACCCCTAGGCGAGATATGCGACATATCAGACGATCAGACCGGACTGTACGGTAAGTGTTACTGGTTGGATTCACAGGAGTGTGAGCGAGCTTGCTCGTCGATCTTTTGATCGCTCAATACCCGGGTGGCCGTTATGTTTAGCAGACCACTTACGGCTTGTGGATGTTTGATATGATCATCATCCGCTGCCGGCGTATTGACGAGTCTTTAGAGTCCTACACAGAGGTTTCCTGGCTCAAGCAAAACGAAATAGGAGCGCATATGAGATATGTGCGGGACCGAGAATGATACCAGTATGTGATACTGTATTCGATTCTCGCGATTTATGACATTGATCGGTTATATGCGATATAGCCGGGTTATCGGATCATGTGTTGATTCGATAAGTTGTTACTGTTGATACTAGTCGGTTATATGCGATATAACCGGATCATTAAATCAAGTGTTGATTTAATGATTTAATGTATAATTATATATTTGATATATTACTTTGCATTAACTAGTATCGGTTCACTTTAAATGGATTTTCTCACTCGGATGTGCACATCGTATATGTGATATACGTTTGTGTACTTGGATGTATCATGTTTGATGATACATGTTTACTTGAGCTTGTGTAAAGAATAAACCATGGTTTTATGAATGATTAGGGTTTTGATTTCTTATTCATTTATTCTTTTGGGAAATGAAAGGAAAATGAACAAAATGGTTTCTTCTTTATTTCTTTCTTGAAGCTTCATGAAGACTTTGACCAAGTGACCATTTTGTCTCATGCTTAACCCTAACCATTCTACTTAACCATGATTCATTCTCTAAACTTGACCATGGTTTGATTATGATAAGTATTCATTTTTCTTTTCAATTTAAATTAACTTATCATATTCATTCTTTCTTCTTCTTCTTCTTCATCACATGAAGAAAGCTTGCTACTACAATGGCAACTTGAGAAAACAAGTGAGAAATCCAATTCTAAAGTGAACCCACATCCTATTTCTTCATCCTCTACCTCTTGCCAAGTAGTATAGGGTGTTTTCTTCACAAGTTTTATGACTTGGTGAAGTGGGAGCTTGATCTAGTGATGCCTCGACGTAGATCATCTTCGGCATCGACATCGACGACCTAGCCCGCCCTTTTCTCCGACGAAGCCGACGCTAGAGTCCGGGATCCGATTGGGACAGCGGAGGGACTTCATCATGGAGCTATGGAGGTGGAGAACCGGATCTACAAAGGTTGTATTTCCGTTCTTTAAGTTAAATTGTTAACTAGTTGGTTATTCGCCTAGAATTCTAGTTAACGATCCGTATTAGGGTTTCTCGGCACCCGTAAAATTTCAAATTGGCATGGTTGATGCCTTGTGAGACCTCATTAGCGTGCCTAGGAACCCTACAGATGTCGCCACGTGCTTGCTTGTCGTCTCGAAGTCCACATGGGATACCTACATATCATAACGGACCATATCGCATTAAAATCCGACTTATGACCAAAACGACACATGAATCCCACATAGGTCAAAACCTATGGTTTGCTTTCACAAATCAACCCAAAACCCTCGACATCGGTGTACAAACGCCGAGTGATCGGAAAAAAACTCAAACGCACCAATCGTGGTTTCAAAACTCACTAATCATATAAGAAATAGGTTTTAATTCATCAAAACCATAAAAGTAAACAAATCGTTTTATTTCCCAAAAATCTAGTTAGCGGTCGTTAACCGTATTAATACAAATCTTGATGTTTAAACAAAACTAATGACCATAATATTTACTAAATAACTTAAATAAGCCATACAAACCATTTCCACAATTTAATTTCACCAAACTATATACATTCAAAAAAAAAACTAGTTTGCAATCTTACCCAAATTTCAACCATTTTAGCAAAAATGCATATACAACAATCTAGCTTGGATTTGCATGATCTAAAGCATTAAACTACATCTTAAAATGCTAACAATGTCATGAATACCCTAATAAGATTTTTATCCTAATTGATTAATTAAATTCCCAAAACCTAGTTAACAAAATTAACACAATTAGCAAAATTTAAACTAAAAATTAGCAACTAGTAACTAGCTTTTCCTTGCATGACTTAAGATCTCAAATTACAACACACAAATCGTGATCCAAATACCCAAAACTCTAGTTTGATCACAACCCCTTCTCTTGAATTTTTCAATCATGCAATTTGAACCCATATAAAACCTAATTAATACTTAATTAAGCTAACATAAGCATTAACCAACAATTTTAACTACATGGTTAAAATTATACCTCCACAAAATTGTAGATCTCACTAGAAATCTAGCCATCCAAAAAGCTCTCTTTTCACCACAATCCATGCTTGATAGCCTAAACTAAAATGGGTAGGAGTTAGATTTGGATGTTGGGATTTTTTTGATGGGTTTTGAGACAATTTTGATGAAATTTTTTCAAGAGAAATGAGGGGAGAAAAGGGAGGAGCTGCTGTTGAGAGGGTGAAGGGGTTTCGGCTGGAATGGGGAGTGATTGGAGAGAGAATGAGGTGGGGAAAGTGTTTCCAAGTCAAAGAAGTCAAAGGTCAACACAACCATATCTATTTTCTTATACATTTCTTTTTGTTTTGTTTTCTTTTCTTTAGCAAAACAAGTGGGGAAAATTGAGGGGGGCTGCTGAATTCAGTCAAGGGGGAGGAAAAATGGGGGTGTGTGAGTGTGGGTATGGGTGTGGGGTGATGGAAAATGATAAATACTATACCCCAAACATCCATTTACACTAAATTCACTATTTAAGCCTTTTTCTTCGATATTTTCTAACACCGTTTTGGCAAACCATTTCATTTCAAAAACCACATGATAAAATTTTGTTTA
The DNA here is from genome assembly GCA_030015575.1 of Agapanthus africanus. Lineage (NCBI taxonomy): Eukaryota > Viridiplantae > Streptophyta > Magnoliopsida > Asparagales > Amaryllidaceae > Agapanthus > Agapanthus africanus. The sequence goes on along the minus strand of JASDDO010000024.1, from coordinate 511,359,951 downwards.
ATGTGTTATGATGCACAAAATTTGTTTCAACTCACTCCAATTTGTAATTTTCCCTAATTAAATGTATTAGTGACGGCTTAAAATAATATTAAAATAATTTTTTTTCAGAAAATTTGAAATTTCACCAGTGGCTCAATAAACACCAAATACTAGCAATTACATAGCTAGAATATGTATATTTAATTTTATAATAAAGATATTTGTATTTTGACTTTTTACAGAAAACCCGCTTATTTTACCGATTTTCCGAAATTTTACTGAAACGATTTTCAAAACGTTACAATCTTCCCCCCTTAAAAAAATTCGGTCCCCGAATTTAAATTAAACTCCCCCCAAATAATAAAATATCTACGCAAAACCATCAAGTCGTCGGGACTCCGAAATCATAAATACATAAAACAAAACGTAGCGCAGCGCATGCGCATGAAAAATGAGCTTGTAACTCAAAATCAAAACTCCATCCAGCATCCCGCAATCATCGGAGTCATGGTGAAGACACAATGTCTAAATCCCAAAATGAAAATCAATATGATATACATCATTAAAACATCTGGAAGCAATGCATGCCAAATCTTCTTCAAATCGCTGTGCGATGCTCGCAGCACTGCACAGTGGCGAACGTCTATTGTAAGAAAATAACCATATACATATATTCCTTTTGTTTAAAATATACGTTCCGCAGTTTTGGAAAACAATTTAGAAAGGTTTTCTTGTTTAAACTTCTTGTGTCATATCAGACACGTAGGTAAATACTGAGACTATAGCTCGATTTTTGGAATTCCCTTCGACAGCTATCAATGCATGCAAAATATATTCAGGTACTGTCCTCTGGCTAGTCCTGCTCAGTACGAAAACACATAGCAAATATCATAAAAACGTACTGCTCTATAAGAAATCAATCCCAAAATACGCAAATGAATACTAGGTGCGTCTGGTGCACACGGAAATCAAAATCCATATATGTGCCATACATGCGCACAGAAACAACATCTAAGTGCATCGAGTGTGCACACAACATCTGTCATAGGCAACGTGTGTGCCTGAAAGCAAGGACAGGTGCGTCTGACACGCACGAAGAATCTCGATTTAGTTCATCTGGTGTGCACCGAAATCGCTTCTCAAAACATGCGCTCAACATGCGCGAAAATCAAAACCAGGTGCATCCATTATGCACGAAATCATGAAATCCAATATCAAGCGCCGAACATGCGTAAAATCAAATTAGGTGCACAAGGTGCACGAAACAAATATCGAGTATCACAATCGAAATCGAAGTCTAGTGTATCTAAGTGCACAAAATGCGTATCACTGCACTGCAAGCATATGTGAACTATACCGAGTGCAAAAACCAAATCGTATGCGTATATACGCACAAATCAACTCAACTGTATGAAATCCATATAATCACAAACATGAGAAACCAAGGCACGAAAACTATCTCAAGTGCAACAACTGTGCAAAAATCGTAAATACTCGGTAGGTGCAACCATGGCGCATGAAAACAAATATCATGAAACTCAATCATAAAAATCAATTATGTGAATAGATCGCCCAAAATACAGAAATCAAATATGGAGGAATAGTCCCCGCTCAAGCACTTCCTCTAAGAACCTCTGGCTAACCGTCGTGGTCACTCATAGCATGTCTCGTCGACGATCCTGAACTCTGGCCTGCCGACGTGCGCAATATGACCACTCCTGGGTCCTAGTCTTCTCGTAATTCATTCCAAAAAGGCCCGGTCGAGACCTCTCCCAAATCTCGTCTCTGCTGAGCTATCCGGAAGTCATCGTCCTTTACTATATCTGTTTCTTGTTCCGGAACGGCTGCATACTCATCGCCCTTCTGGAAGGTATATCCAAGCACAATGCCTCGGCACACGTATCGCATCTCTGGTGTCGGCGGAGTGGAACGTCGTCTCATCAAGATCTCGTACGAATCTCTTGCTCCACTTTCTCTACTGTCGACTGCTTCGGACTCGTCTCATCGTGGCTGCATGGACTGAGCTCCTATGGCTATCCTCGCATCTGGAGTCTCCTAAGAAATGCATCTCACCACCTAGCATCCGAATGAAGTCGAACCATTCGATCGATTCGTCAAAACCTCATAATCCCCCAAGAGCTCAACATCTTGGGTACAGTTTAATAGTATCGAGTACGTACCACAGCATCGATGGTCCAGCCGTAGAAGGGCAAACCCAAGCCTCACTAATGGCGCCGCGGAACTGCCGCAAACCCTAAGGTTCAAAGGCTTTCACACGGTCATTATGTCGAGTTAGGGTTTCATTCTTCTAGAGGGTCCATAGAATTGCCTATATGTCTTTCCGAATACTTTAAACTTGGAATAATAGGTTGCTGACATTCGATCGTCTCTGTCGACTCTCAACGTCTCCGCGTGAAGTCGTCTCTAGCTGGAATCAATCTATCTGATGACCTCGCATCGGGGTAGCAAACAAACTTCATGTCCTAGTCATTCATCCTTGGTGACTAGAGACCTTCTATCATCTCTTAGTACCACTCGTACTGCAAAAGCACCAACATCTGGGGCGATATCTCGTTATTCGCAGCAATGACTGGCTCACTCGTCTGCACGCTGAACAGTGCCTCAATCATCAGGAGTAAGCAATACGCCAACGGTCATCAAAATCTGGCTGGCCTCTATCGTTGGCTCAATCCTCTGGCGCTGATTTGCACGTCTGAGTAATCTCATACAGCGATCCATCCAAACGCTCGTGGCATAGAAACACAATCAAACGACGCCTCTCAATGCAATCGTATGTCGCCGGAATCACGCCCTGGTCAGTCCTCGTTCGTAACAAGCTCGTGCTGACCGCAACTCTAGCCGTAGCTCTCCCTGCTCGTAATCGTGGCAGCAAAACCATAACTGGTACCGATGAGGTTAGATCAGGAATGAATATAATACTGAACAAAGAAATATACATCCTAAGGCTTCTTAAGTGGAGTAGCGTATCGTAAGTATGCCGCGGAACATACCCACGGTACGTCACTCTACTTTTGTCACCTATTCCATCAACCAAGGGTCATCCTACGCTCCGAAGATAAAACCTAACGCTCTGATACCAACTTTGTCACGACCCGAAAGGAACGGAACATGACCGGCACTTAAATTACGAAATGTCTCGAGGCGTACGTAATCTAAGTAAGCCAAAACCCAGAAATCAAAACCAAAGAAGCAGTAGAGTGAAGGAAACACCAACTTAAAACAAGTAGTTTTAATAGCATAAGCCGAATTATGCGGTTTCAAAAACATCAAATATTTCCTGGAAATTTCGGCAGAGTCTCCTTTGTAAAAACCGGCTCCCAAACGGGATACAACATGAATAGTATACGAAATCAATAAAAGGCATCCCCAAGCGGGAGCTAGCTCTTCGTCAATCGACGATCACAACCACACAAGCAATATAATATACAACGGCAAGGGCGAGGATTAAAACTCAAAAGGAAACTCAAAACCACCAGAAATCCACAGAAATATAACGCGCGACTCTAAGGTCGAAAGAATAACATCACTGGTCTCTATCTCAGAAATAATACATGTTTGGTTGATGGAATTTACTAGATACAACTGAATAATATTATACAAGGTAATATGATGGGTACGATACCAATAAACACACCTACTAGCAAGTCACCTGAACGAAACTGTGCCCGCAAAGCCGTAATGAAACCTGTACGGCAGCCTTGCAAGAAACTGGGGCACAACAGGGGTGAGTTGCCAACTCGTGAATAGAAAATCATCAACGAATAGAAATCGCATGTATGACACAATCCTATGTCATACGATCATAATATATAATTCTCAAATATATAACCAGCAACCTATAACCGTGGCGAGGGCAAATATCTAACCCAAGTGTAATCCCATGTGCCCGTGTCAGTGCCTCAGGTAGCAATGTATCATATAGATGATGTATGAATGCATGAAACAGAATGCATGTACTGAAGAAAATTGCTTTCATAAATCAGTGAGATTTCTGTATTCTAAAAATGAGGTACCATAAATGAAATCAGCATAAAACAGTGCCCAGCATCGACACAAAACAAGTGTCCAAATGTCTCGATATCTCTGTGTCACAATCTGTATACCTCAATATCTCAAAATCTCAATGTCTCAATCACAATATCTAGGGCGCCGTCAGTCCAGACCGGCCCCTACCATCCATCTCAAGACCACGACGGTATCCTCCAGATATCCGACGTGTCGGGTAAAATCATCGGTCAGTAGTGCTCCCCCGCCAGGCTCAACGTCAACAACACGACCTTCTCGCCCCGGGGTACCGCGCCGGGCCCACCATGTACCCGAAACGGTTCATCCAACTCCTCGAATCGGGTCTCGAAATCCATCAGCAAAATCATGGTGGACGACTCATACATCATGGGAAAACCGCGCTTTTCATTTAAAAAGAGAGAGAAGAAGTTTGTATAAGTTTTGCGGTTTTCCCCTAAATCCAGAAAATCTCATGGAAATCCGAATCCAAAACCTCAATAGCACGTAAAATAGTGAATATATGCATGAGAATCCATGAATGCGGCATAACAATGAATAACAGTATGCATGAAGTAGCAGGTAATAACTACAATGTCTAAACTAACATATATGGCAAGTACACTAATATCATGTCTAAACTATTAGCTAACAAGCTATGTCAATGTAATAGTATTTTCTAAGTGTACGTGACATGGCAATTACCGATGAAGATGTGTGTGAGCCGGCAAGTAAGTGTACGTGGTACATACAGATCATCGGTAATGGTGATAGTGTCCTAACAGCATGATATCAATAATGAAATATGAATTACAATAAGTATGCGATGCGGAGCAACATCAATAATATGCGGGAGCTGAATACTAGACACAACGATAACTAAACTTCATTAACCTAATATAAGTCTTACAATAGTGCCTTTTTAAATAACACGAATCGCGGTGTTTTGAAAATAAGGGCTACGGTGTTTTTATGAAAAGTTACATCTTTTGAAATATCCGTAGAATCCCTTGACCTGTCTTTTAAAATACCCATGATTCTTTAGTTTTATAGGTAGGAGTCTAATCTAGTCTAACAACTACACTAAACTATACTGCTGAACTAACAAGCTGAACTACAGGTAAGAAATCGCCTAACATCTAAGTCGATACGTATACATACCTGTATATATATTAGTCGGTGATCCCGCCTCAATAATATCATATCCGATACCATATCTATAATCAGACATCCCAAGTCAAGAGTGCGGATCAATCATCAATATATATCTCGTACGTACATCCGTCGTACGGCATCCCCAAATCTAGGTACGGGTCAATATCATACTCATCACACTGTTCATCTGATATCCACTTTATCAAGATCATCATCTGGGGTACTGACCTACGTCTAGTACACTACTAATATCATTATTCACATGTCATTGTCATTCAAAGATCCGCTGTAACATCAGGACGTATCTCAAGTACGAATCTTGCCATATCACCGATCTCACGGTCTCAACTCAAATCTCATCGACTCATCTCAATCCCAAGTATCATCCGCAAATCCAGTATGTGAACACCTAGTCCCATACCTAGGTGAACACATAAACACATCTCCCCATATACGCACAGGTAATAACATAGATGTATGCATGTGTGTGTGTGCGTGTGTGGGTGTAAGGACTACTCTAGGGTTTCGCAACTAACACTAAACTAATCCATGAACACCTAGAATCTACCTTTATCATCAAGTCCCATATCAACATAAAATATATAATCAAAATATATGTGTGTATACGTATTCGTATACATCACCACGAACTGCGGGGGTGCTATACACCATCCACCCGACTTCTCCCCGTAGATATAAATCTACTCACCCGGTCCTCGCTCGCCGGTGCCGACATCGCCACGCGCTTGCTTGTCGTCTCGAAGTCCACATGGGATACCTACATATCATAACGGACCATATCGCATTAAAATCCGACTCATGACCAAAACGACACATGAATCCCACATAGGTCAAAACCTATGGTTTGCTTTCACAAATCAACCCAAAACCCTCGACATCGGCGTACAAACGCCGAGTGATCGGAAAAAAAATCAAACGCACCAATCGTGGTTTCAAAACCCACTAATCATATAAGAAATAGGTTTTAATTCATCAAAACCATAAAAGTAAACAAATCGTTTTATTTCCAAAAAATCTAGTTAGCGGTCGTTAACCGTATTAATACAAATCTTGATGTTTAAACAAAACTAATGACCATAATATTTACTAAATAACTTAAATAAGCCATACAAACCATTTCCACAATTTAATTTCACCAAACTATATACGTTCAAAAAAAAAAAAAACTAGTTTGCAATCTTACCCAAATTTCAACCATTTTAGCAAAAATGCATATACAACAATCTAGCTTGGATTTGCATAATCTAATGCATTAAACTACATCTTAAAATGCTAACAATGTCATGAATACCCTAATAAGATTTTTATCCCAATTGATTAATTAAATTCCCAAAACCTAGTTAACAAAATTAACACAATTAGCAAAATTTAAACTAAAAATTAGCAACTAGTAACTAGCTTTTCCTTTCATGACTTAAGATCTCAAATTACAACACACAAATCATGATCCAAATACCCAAAACTCTAGTTTGATCATAACCCCTTCTCTTGAATTTTTTAATCATGCAATTTGAACCCATATAAAACCTAATTAACACTTAATTAAGCTAACATAAGTATTAACCAACAATTTTAACTACATGGTTAAAATTATACCTCCACAAATTTGTAGATCTCACTAGAAATCTAGCCATCCAAAAATCTCTCTTTTCACCACAATCCATGCTTGATAGCCTAAACTAAAATGGGTAGGATTTGGATTTGGATGTTCGGATTTTTTTGATGGGTTTTGAGGCAATTTTGATGAAATTTTTTCAAGAGAAATAAGGGGAGAAAAGGGAGGAGCTGCTGTTGAGAGGGTGAAGGGGTTTCGGCTGGAATAGGGAGTGATTGGAGAAAGAATGATGTGGGGAAAGTGTTTCCAAGTCAAAGAAGTCAAAGGTCAACACAACCATATCTATTTTCTTATACATTTCTTTTTGTTTTCTTTTCTTTTCTTTAGCAAAACAAGTGGGGAAAATTGAGGGGGGCTGCTGAATTCAGCCAAGGAGGAGGAAAAATGGGGGGGTGTGAGTGTGGGTATGTGTCACGACCCAAAGTTTGGCCCGTGACCGGCACTTAACCACGTAACGTCTACAGGCGTAACGCGACTAAGTGAACCGAAAACCCAGAAATCAAACCAGTGAAAGTATAGAGTGTTATAAGTTTTAAATGAAAGCACTTACTAACATGTTAAGAAATCTAAGTAAACAATCACCAAGATAGCAATATACGACGCCGTAGCGAAGATCAAGATCCACAAGTGGGAACATCATAGATAGAATAAACTGCAAGTACAGTCGGCTCACCACGAGCTCGACACCGGAATACAAATAATAAACATCATCGTCCTCACACTGTCTCTAAGTCAAATACATACATGGTAGATAGAGAATACTAGATACAACAATATATATAGCTGAAAGATAAACAGATACCGCACAAAACCCACCTATCAGCAAAAGAGCTAGTACACCAACTATGGGGGTATCTGTGTCAAAAGATGCAAAACGCAGCCTGCCGCGACTACTCCGAAGGGCAACCTGCAAATACTGTAGTACAACGGGGGTGAGTTGCCAACTCGTGAATAGAGATAACATGTAAAGGTAATCGCGAGCATGCACGTACTGCGCTACTCTATCATATGCCAACAGATGATATCAATGTGTGATAAGCAGTATGTCCAATAATCTTGCAAGTGCTCTATCAGGTAATATAACTATAGGATGAGGTACAATAATATATGCTAAGCATGGGCAATATAACATCTACACGGAATGTCAACGTGGAATATATAATCGGTGTCCATCAATGCACCCAGATCCCCTAAATAACTCAGGCGCCGGCACCCTCATCGGCCTTCAAATCCTATAAATCTCTGAGAATCCCGAGTGCCCAACATCGACACCCAAATATCATAAATACTCGTGTCCAGCATCGACACGCAAATCCTCATCCATCGGGCCCCGTCAGTCCGGGTCAGCCCACGGGCTCCGTCTGCGGTATCGGCCCTCGGCCCCGGTAGTACGGATTACCCCACATCCATCTATCGACTTTGATCAGTATCCTCCGGATAACTGTCAGGTCCAACCAATCATCGGTAGGTAGTAGTCCCTCTGCCAGGCTCACCGTCTACTGCACAGCGAAACCGTTCTTGCCCCGGGGTACCATACCGGGTCCACCATGTACCCGTAATCGGCCTCAACCAGCTCCTCGATTCGGGTTCACATATATCACTCTAGCACCGAGGAAACACATGGTGGACGCACCGAAATATCATATCAAGGGAACCGGGTTTTTTAAATGATTACATATTTGAAATAGCCACAGTTCCCAAATCCAGAAATCTCATGTAATCCAAACCAATATGCAAGTCAATGATCCGATATGATATGTGCATCAAATATGAATATCATGTCAAGTCACATAAAGATGAGCTACAACATAACGATCCGATGTGAATTCTACAGTGTGAGTGTCATGGCAATTACTAACGGTGTGTGTGTAACATGCAGGATAGTGCTCGTGCAATATGGACCGTTAGTAATGGTGCGGTGTTCTATCAATTCTAGTTTATATCCATATAGCAGGGAATGCAGTATGCACTAAATAGTAACCATGCACAGTCAATGTATATAAATGTAGCTATAAGGTCCTATCGGCCCTGACGTAGAACGCCATGCGGGCGATATCCCCGTAGATGTTAAATCTACTCACCGTAGTCTCTCGCTAGGTATAGCCAACAACTTGTTTCCCCTTCTGCGCGGCGTCCGCCGTACTCGCCTGCGAACCTAGAATTTCACAATATATCATACATAAGCTTGAAGTCACACAAACACGACATTAAGGCCGAACTAGTAACTCGTGTCGTGAACCAAGCGCGCGTGTGCGCGATACGCTAAAACGTGTGATTACGCACCTGAAGCCACTCCGACGCGTCGCGATACGCAAAAAACCCAAAACCCATACACACGTATCACGCGTGTCGCGAAGATTAAAAATACGGGAAAATAGGTAATCACCTCCAGATTTTGATACAGAAAAGATATTGTAAAACTATATATACCAAAATAACCCACATAGCAGCAGACACCCACACCCCAAATCCCAACCCAAATCACCCCCATCTGGCCGCAAATTACGGCCAGAATGCTTATTTCGGCGGCCTGGGTAAGGAATTGGGCTCCCAGGTTTTGTGTGTGCACTCTATACCCTCCATACATGCTGCAGTAACATCTAGTTTCACTCTGAAATATCTCAGGTAGCAGCAAATCCTACAGGGCCTTATTTCTAGTTAAAATCCATACTTTTGCACTAAGATCAAACTTTAGGGTATTTTGTGCAAACCTGATGTACAACCTGGTTAAAAATAGCTCTAATAGCACTTAAAGGAGTTAACTAAACTATGAGAACACCAATCTAACATATACTTCACAAATATCCTTTAATATCACTAAAAATGCACAAAAATGAGATCTTTGCTAAAGAATACTACAAGTTATGTAAAAAGAGATTAAGACATGAGTTTATACCTTCTAAGAACCTTGTAAAACACCAAAAGTCTTAGCTTCTCTCTCAGGTGTGCAGATTTGCCTTCAAACGCCCCAAAAAGCCCCTTTTTCCAAGGTTTTGTGAAGGGAATATGTGGTTTTTGTGTAGGATTTGTATGGAGATCAAAGGGAAATGAAGAGAAGAAGAAAAGATGAAGAAACTAAGAGGGTTTTTCTGCTGGAGCTGCAGAAATTCTGAGATGGGGAAAGAGAGAGAGAAGAGAGGGAAAAATGGGTCAAAAGTCAAGCTCTTTACCTAACCCCCATGCCTCATTTGTTTATTTGGATTTTGAATAATGAAAAGGGTTATGAAAAGATTAAAATGGTGGGGAATAAGTTAGCAACCATGCAACAAAAGAATTTGGCTAACACTTAAACCTATGTCTCATAAATGGCTAAGTGTGCAAGTGTCCACTACAAAGGAAAATTTTCCAATTTGCTAAACACGACTAAAAAAAAAACTAATAATCCTATGAACACTAATATAATAACATGCGCAAATACTAATTATCACAAAAACATTCTAACGGAAAAATCAAAGTGTTACAGTATGGGTGTGGGGTGATGGAAAATGATAAATACTATACCCCAAACATCCATTTACACTAAATTCACTATTTAAGCATTTTTCTTCGATATTTTCTAACACCGTTTTGGCAAACCATTTCATTTCAAAAACCACATGATAAAATTTTGTTTAATGTGGTATGATGCACAAAATTTGTTTCAACTAACTCCAATTTGTAATTTTCCCTAATTAAATGTATTAGTGACGGCTTAAAATAATATTAAAATAATTTTTTTTCAGAAAATTTGAAATTTCACCAGTGGCTCAATAAACACCAAATACTAGCAATTACATAGCTAGAATATGTATATTTAATTTTATAATAAAGATATTTGTATTTTGACTTTTTACAGAAAACCCCCTTATTTTACCGATTTTCCGAAATTTCACCGAAACGATTTTCAAAACGTTACAAATATATATATATATAAGGTATACTAAGTACAGACTGCGGGGGTGCTCTACGCCATCCTCCCGACTTCCCCCTGTAGATATAATCTACCCACCTTGCGTCTTTATTTGTCGACGTCGCCACGCGCTCGCTTGTCGTCCTGAAGTCTTTATGGGGTACCAAAATGTCAAAGTATCGTAAATACGTATTAAAACTGAATCAAAGCTAAAACGACACACGAAACCCAAAACGATACGATAAGGGGCCTATAGGTTAGAACCTATGGGCACGCCTTCAAAACTATCAATCAATCCTCGATATCGTCGTACAAACGCCAAGTATTCGATGTAAAAAGCAACATACAAATTCAGAATTAAAAATACGAAATATGGAAACACGAATCCAAAACAGCAACTAAGGAAATAGGCTCCAGATTTCATCCTAGGTCAAATTAGACAAATCTATACATGCCATGGGTCTAAACTACAGATGTAGGAGTAGCAGAACCAAAACGACCCAATTTGGTGCAGGTCTGGCCGCAATTTGCAGCCAGAGGGAATTAATTAGCGGCCTGGGAAAAGAGGTAGGGGCTGGGGTCTTGTGTGGTGGTTCTAGGGTGCCTGCAGATCTCACTGTCCAATCAATTTTATTTTCAGAGTCTCGGGTTGATAGCAGATCTCATAACTTTTCCGATATCGGTTTCTAAATCCGTACTTCGGGTTTCAACTCTCAGGTTTAGCTCTCAATTCATGCACTAGGGTGTTTATATAAGCTCTACTGAGCTCAATTTAACATCACAACACAAAATTCCCCCAAACCCTAACTAGGTTTTCCTCAAGTCCACAAAAACACACAATATTGGTTCTATCACAACATGGGGGTATAAGTAATACAAAAACTAAGCTAATGGTTCAGTAATTATCTCATTTGGCAACACAAGAATTTTCTTGAGTTGCCCCTAGTGGCCAAAATCCCTGCTTTCTTGGTCCAATGTGTAGATCTTGAGCTTGTGCACACTTTTAAAGAAATGGGGGTAGGGTTTTGGTGATGTATTCATGATGATTTGGGGCATTGAAGAGGGGAGGGAGATGAAGGAGCAGCAGCAGGAGGAGAAGGGGAGAGATGATGAAGGTGAAGGAATGGGGACAAATGGCAAAGTCAAAGCAACCCCTCTCTTTTCTCTCTCACACCATACCTTATATTTTATTCCTTTCTCATTTCTTTTTCTTTTTCTTTCCTCTCTAAATCCTTCTCACTAGAATAGTAACCCCAAAAGAAACATGGTGGAAAATGCACAAGTGTAAGAAAAAGATATGTGCATGTTTTGCACAAAATTGCTAAAAACCCGATTAGCGATTTTTAATCGCGATTAGCACTAATTTATCATATAACTAATCAAAAAAACTTAGAAATGGCAAAATTCTCTAAATTACTCTATTTTAGAATTTTCTATAATTTTTCCAAATTTTTCTGTATTTAATTATACCTAAATATTAAAATATTCAATATAATAATATTAAATTATACAAATTCCCAAAAATAATATTTTATTATTTTGGAATGTTACAATCTTCCCCGCTTAAATAAATTCGGTTCCCGAATTTAAATTTAAACCCCCAAGTACTAAAACATTTCAGCAAAAATCCAAATTATCGGGGCTCCACGAACATCAATCCTAAGGCGTATATAAGAATATCCCCTGCGTCAGGTGCGCACGGAAAACAAAATCCACATAATTACCATTCAGGTGCAACGGGTGTGCACACAACAACTGTCATAGGCAACGTGTGTGCCTGACAGCAAAACCAGGTGTATCTGACATGCACAAGGAAACCCGATTTAGTGCATCTGGTGTGCACCAAAATCGTACCTCAAAACACTAAAGGTGCATCCAATTCTAGCAGCGCAAGACATTTACTTGCCTCTTGCTCACGGTCTGGCATCTTCTGTCTCTGGGTCCTTATCTCCTCTGCGGATTACCAATCTCACAATCAATCGGCTCATCGGCCCTGTCAGGTGTGCTAACGGGGACGATTCCATTATGGCACTTCTCTGGTCATCTCTCGGTCAATCCTCACGACCACTTGTAAAGCAGCATGTCACTGGCGTCGGCCTCTGGCTTTCTGAACGCACATCACACATCCGATCCTGGGTGCAAATATCATTGCAGCAGTGTCCTGGAAGGAATCCCGCTCAAGGTCTATTCCGATCTTGCCTATGCCGGTCTGTACGGAGGCTGGTACTTTTGCATATCTCTTTTATCGCTCGATGGACATCTGCGTCCTCAGCACACCATTTTCGCGGAAATTGGTCGCATCCCAACGCCTCTGTAAGCATATCAGGTCTCTAGTCTCGACGGGAAGTAATGACTACTCGTCAGCGTCTCGCACGAACCTCTGGTTCCACTTGTCTCTATCGTCGTCCACTATGACGTCATGCCATGCTATCTACGCACTGCACTGTTCTCGGCCACGGTCAATCCGAAGTCTCTCGCATGGACTCGAAATCGCTTACTCTGTAGCTTCATCATTCTGTAGAAGATGTCTGGCCGAACAGGTCCTCAGGAACACGTCCCAACCATCGGATGAATACTCAATACTCGTCCATCCTCGATCAACTCGCAATGCATCTGGGTAAGGTCCTTTATCCGAACCTGGTCAACTACCTCGTTGACGATGTCGAGCTCTGGCCTGCTGAGTGTGCACAATATGACCCCTCTTGGGTCCAGGTCTTCTCATATAGCATTCTATAAAGGTCCTGTCGAGGTCTCTCTCAAATCTCATTCCTGCCGAATTGCCCGGAAGTCATCGTCCTTTACTGAAGCTAATTCTTGTTCTGGAATGGCTGCATACTCCTCGTGACTCCTTCTGGAAGGTATATCCCTAAACTACGCTTCTGCATGCGTATCGCATCTTTGATGTCAGCGGAGTGGAACGTCACCTCGTCAAATCTCTTGCGAACTCTTTACTTCACTCTGCTTCAATGTCGACTGATTTGGACTCGTCTTCTCGTGGCTGCACGGACTGCGCTCTAACGGCTATCCTCGTATCTGGAGTCTCCCAAGCGATGCATCTCACCACCTAGCATCCGACGGAAGTCGAACCATTCGATCGATTTGTCAAAACCTCATAATCCCCAAGAGCTCAACATTTTGGGTACAGTTTAACAGCATTGAGTACATACCACAGCATCAATGATCCAGCCGTAAAAGGGCAAACCCAAGCCTCACTAATGGCGCCGCAGAACTGCCGCAAACCCTAGGGTTCAAAGTATTTCACACGGTCATTATGTCGAGTTAGGGTTTCATTCTTTTAGAGGGTCCATAGAATTGCCTGCATGTCTTTCTGAATACTTTAAACTTGTAATAGCATGTTTCTGACATTGGATCATCTCTGTCGACTCTCAACGTCTCCGCGTGAAGTCGTCTCTAGCTGGAAGCAATCTATCTGATGACCTCGCATCGGTAAGCGAATGAACCACACGCCCTAGTCATCCATCCTCGGTGACTAGCGACCTTCTATCATATCTCTAAGTATATACTCATGCTGTAGTAGCTCCAATCATCTGGGCGATATATTGTCATTCGCAGCAACAACTGGCTCCTTCTCCTGTATGCTATACAGCGCCTCAATCCTCGAGGAAAAGCGATACATTGGTGGTCCTCTCTAAATCGGCCTGCTCTAGATCTGAGTAAGACTCTCCACACTGAAAATCTTCGACTCAACTGGGCCTGCTCCGGTGCATAAATCGGAGGAATCACCTTCGTCTCTCAAATCGGTAGACTAACTATCATCTGTCTCATATCTGCTTGGAAGCTCCGGCGATCTCAGCTCGTAAGCACCGGAAGCGACATACTGTCAATCTCAGCAACAGCTGGTTCATCTGTCTGCACGATAGGCGACATCATACTCTCTGAGGTATGTTGTACATCAACAGTCCTCTCTCAACTGGCAGCTCTAACTATGGCCCGATCATCCGGTGTAAAACCAAGCACTCTCCTCCACAAGAGGTCACAATCATCAATACTAACTCGAGACGTTCCCATGTCACCAGAAAGCACAATGGTCAGCCCTCGTACCAGACGAGCTCGCCCTGACCGTAGCACTAGCAGCAGCTCACTGCGCTAAAACAATGGCGACAGGAACCTCAATCGAGTATCGAAGAGAGTAGATCAATGGCAAGAAAAAAAACAACAGATCTAGAATGGATACATGATCATAAGAAGGAACAGCATCAATGAAAGTATGATCATGGAACTAATAGAATCGAAGATCTCAAATGGATGAATAATCATAGATATGAAGAGAATCACTGATCTCGAAAATATGCACATCCTAAGGTTCCTTAAGCGGAGTAGTTTATCGTAAGTATGCCGCGAAACATACCCATGGTACGTCACTCTACTTTAGTCACCTATTCCATCAACCAAGGTTCATCATACGCGATAAAATTTCGGGTCTAATACCCCCTCGACTAAGTCTAAGTTCCGTAAGGTCAAGCCTAAGTTCCGTGTATATATAGACGCCCTAGGCTCCACATAGTCAAACTTAGACTCGAACCAAGGTTAATCTAGCGCTCTGATACCAATTTTGTCACGACCCGAAAGTGCACGTGACTAGCCCTTGAACCATATGAAGTTTATAGGACCCCATCTGATCCATGTAAGCCAAAAGCCCAGAAATCTAAAACCATTTTTAAAATGTGTAGTCTTTTATGAAAATTTCGGCAGAGTTTCCTTTGTAAATACTGGCCCCGAACGGGGTACAACAAGAATAATATATATGCAACGAATAAAAGGCATCCCCAAGCGGGAGATAGCTCTTCGTCAATCGACGGTCATAACCATACAAGAAATATAATGTACAACGCCGAAGGGCGAGGGTCAAAACCAAGAGAATCTCCAATAAGCAAGAAAACCGTAATACTACTAAGCGCGACTCTAAGGTCGAAATAATAAATCACTAGTGTCTAAGTATGAAACAATATACAAGTTTTGGTTGATGGAATTTCCAGATACAATGAATAATACATATACAAGGGTGGTTCAGATGTAAAGAACCCACCTACCAAGCAAATCACCCGCAAAGGAAGCAATGTGCCGAAAATGCCGCTATGGAACCTGTACGGCAAAACCTGCAAGAACTGTGGCACAACGGGGGTGAGTTGCCAACTCGTGAATAGAAAATATCTACAAGTAGAAATTGAAAGCATGACATAATCCTAAGTCAAAACGATCAGATATAATATAAACCTTAAATGGATAAGTCTAAAGCATGGTAAAGTTACAATGTAACATCTGAACATAAGTGTAGTGCCAAGAACTCGTGCCAGTGCCTCACGTAATAACATATCATAAATATGATGTATGTATGCGGTAAAATGAAAACAAAAGGTATCACAAATGAAGTCATCAGAAAATCAGTGTCGAGCATCGACACAAATATATATCTCAATATCAAGTAAATCCCATATATCATGTATCCGATATGTATGCAACATTCATGAAGGTACTCTATCAGGTACTACTAATACATGATGCAATGCATATAAAATAAATATGGGATAGGGGAGATATAATATGCCATCGACCATAAAGCCTCCTCTCATATCGAGCACATAGGCTCCTCTCATATCGAGCACATAGGCTCCGAGCACATAGGCTCCTCTCATATCGAGCACATAGGCTCCGAGCACATAGGCTCCTCTCATATCGAGCACATAGGCTCCGAACACATAGGCTCCTCGCATATATCGGGCATCCGTCAGTCCGGGTCAACCCCCACTCTCATATATCGGGCATCCGTCTGTCCGGGTCAGCCCCCACTCTCATATATCGGAATGCATATATAAGTTTGCATAGATCATCATGATGATATATTAAGTAGGTGTATATATATATCGGCGTCCCATACCACTAATATATATATACTATGGGTATACATATTTATTTCAGCGTCCCATACCACTGATATATATACGCAGGAGTAAAACAATCCAGAATCATCAAATGCAACCATATCACAGTACGAAATCCATGAATTATAATACGTGCAACATGAAACACTAATAAAAGCATGGAACTATGTAAATGCATATGCACAAGGAATATGAATCAATAACATATAAGCATGCAATGCCATGCGAGCCGTAGAATAAATGGTAAATGAATAATAATGCAGCTTGCCATTTGAAATGAGACAAATCGGGGTTTTTAGTAAAATAAAGGCTACAGTGTTTTTAAGATATTCCTGATTCGTTAGTTTTTGAAGTAGGTATGACTTGGGTCTAGTCTAACATCTATTATGCAACTACAGATCTAAATATCAAGTCAACCGGGAGGGGTATGGAATACACCTAAATCTGAGTCGATATAAATATATATACATATAATAGTCGGTGATCCCGCCTCAATAGTATCGCGTACGATACAGTATATCATATGACAATCCTCAAGTCATGAGTGCGGATCTATCATCAATATAAAGCTCGTACGGTAAATCGTCGTACGACATCCCAATAGCTGGGTACGGGTCAATATCACATTCCTCTCATCAAATATCAGGTATCATTATCACCATATCACATAATCTGCGGTACTGATCTAAGTCTAGTACAAATCGATACCATCTATATAGGTATGAATGCGGGGGTAAAACACATGCCCAAAGGCCCACTAAAATCACATGTCATATCCTAAGTACGAATCATATCAGTTCACCGATCTCACGGTACTATGCCCAATATCATCGACTCATCTCCAATGTAATCCAATATCATCAAATACCATGAAAGTATAATGAATATGCAAGGGTGTGCGTATGGGTCTAAATCTATTCTAGGGTTCGCGACTATGAACCACACTAGTTCACTTCTGATCCTAATCTATGCATAATACGCCTAACACAATATCTACGACACACTATAACTCTTATATATATATATATATAAGGTATACTAACTACGGACTGCGGGGGTGCTATACGCCATCCACCCGACTTTCCCCTGTAGATATAATCTACTCACCTTGCGTCTTTATTTGTCGACGTCGCCACGCGCTTGCTTGTCGTCCTGAAGTTTTTATGGGGTGCCTAAATGTCAAAGTTGTTAGTTGTATGTATTCCCTAGAGGCCAGTATTGTACAGATGATGTATACTATATTGGATGCTTGGACATATATAGAGAGGACTTTCTTGCTCGATATGATAGTATGCTATCTGGTTGACCTTTATCTTAACATGTATACTTGTCTCTTTATACTGTCTTATAGTTACATGTTGGTAAAGCCTTTAGGATGTGTACTTGACTACCTGGACTATGATACGGATCATACTAGTAGGGACATGGTAGTCCATAAGTACATCCTTCAAGGTCCCTAGTCGTGGGTGTATCGAGACGGGGCATCGATATACCAGAGTAGACTAGCGTATACGCTTCTCGACCCATGAGATGGGCCATGGATGATCCCATATCCATTGGTGTTTGACATCAGAGATGGTATACGGGTGCTCAGTGGAGACTGGGTACACTGGACGGACTCGCCGAGAACTCCCAGTTGGTACCATACCTCACGTCAGATGGCAGTTCTCTGGTAACACTTGTGCAGGTTAGTCCGTAGACCCGAGATCGTCATAGAGTCTTATGTGATTCCCACTGTGCTTTGATTTCCATCTTACCACGTCTATGAGGGCATGCAAAATGGTGGTTTTTGGGTACAGTCCCGAGTCACATGGAGGCAATGAGCGATAGGAGGGGTTTCGTCTCTCCCGGTATTGGGTTTGATGTTGCGCTGTGCTCGATTGGCCGTAACAGGGAAGTCCCTGGCCAGGGCTGATTTAGAGATTTGCTGGTAAGTGTTACCAATAGTTTCTCGACCCGTTATGAGCCTCACATCGGCACGACTTTTCGGTTATTGGGGTCTGACGTTTACCACCCCTAGACTGATATGCGACATATCAGACGAGGAGACCGGACTGTACGGGAAGTGTTACCGGCAGGCTTTTATAGGAGTTGGAGCGGGCTTGCTTGCTGATCTTCTGATCGCTCAATACCCGGGTAGCCGTTACGTCCAGCTAGTACCGCTGACGGCTTGTGGGTGCTTGATGTGATCATCACCTACTGCCGGCGTATTGACGAGTCTTTAGAGTCCTACACAGAGGTTTTACTGGCTCAGGAAAAACGAAATAGGAGCGTATATGTGATATGTACGGGACCGAGAAGAAATGCATGTATGTGATACCGTATTCTATTCTCGTGACTTTTTGTATCGGTCGGTTATATATGATATGACCGGGTTATCGAATCAAGTGTTGATTCGATAAGTCGATACGATGAATGTTAGTCGGTTATATGAGATATAACCGGATTATTAAGTCAAGTGTTGATTTAATAATTAGGTGTATAATTGTATATTAGATATACTAATTTACATTTGCTAACACTTGTTCACTTTAGGGTTTTTCTCACATGTACACTACTTTAACATGTATATGATATATGTTAAAATGTGTTATCTTTATGTATCATGTTGATGATACACATGACTTGTGTGTATGAGACATACACCATCCTAATTGTTACGATTGGGTTTAATGTTTAAAAGTAATTACAAAAATAGTGGGAAATTGGAAAATGCATGAAGCTTGTGGAAGCTTGTGGATGCATTGACTAAAGTCCACTAGATTTGTTTTTACTTTGGACTTTAACCTAACCATCACACAATTAGCTATGGTTATGGCTCTATAAGAGTTAGTATATGATACTCACTCACCTTGGTTAGCCTTTACACTTGATCATTATCCTCATTCTTTTCTTTGGTTCATCTTCTTCATTGAGCAAAAGAAAAAGCTTGCCAGGGTTTTTGAAAAAGAGTGAAACTTTGTGAGAAATAAAAATCTAAAGAGAACCCACTTCCTATTTCTCCATCCTCTACTAGACTAGTACTTTAGTTTAGGATGTTTACTTCACTAATTCTCTAGTTAGTGAAGTAGGAGCTTGAGTCGGAATTCCCTCGACGTAGATCATCTTCGGCCTCGGAGACTTCAAGCTAGGTCGCATCCTTCGCCTCGTGAAGCCATGCAAGAGCCCGTGAGAACCTTGATCGCAGCGAAGGGACTTCAACAAGGAGCAAATGAAGTGGAGGACCGATCTACAAAGATTGTATTTCGTGTTCCCTTTAGAGTAAAGTAATTTACTTGCATATGAAACCCTAAACTCTAGTATACGATCTTGCTTAGGGTTGTTCGGCACATAAATTTTTTAATTTTGGCATGGTCGATGCCTTGTAAAGCCTTGTTAGTGTGCCTAGTAACCCTGCAGTGGTATCAGAGCCTACCTAGAGCATTAGGCGATGTGTTAACGAAGTTAAAACCCCGATCGAACCCGACAACGTCAAAATGAACCCCTCTCTGTACATTTTTTAAAATCTGTGATTTTTCTAAATTAAAAATACCTAAAAAAATCAGCAGGTAAATATAAACATTAATATAGAAAAGGAGCCCATGAACAGTAAAGCCCACCGCGGAACCGCGGCCAAACCTCACTTGGGCCGCGGATCCGCGGCAGTTCTGTAGCTATGGGCTTTGGATTTTCTACAGTAATGTATATTTCTGTGAGTATATCTTTCTGGGTATTTTGTATTCTGACTCAAATGTTGAGTATTTTGGGGTTTATTTTCAAATCGTCGATTCGATCCGAGAATTTAATTTTTTTATGTTATTCCGGATAATTTAGAAAGTACTAAAATGTTCGAACGGATATCATTAACTCATTATTTTCCGGCACGAAAAACATTCAAGTGTTGAATCTCTCTCGGGTTTAAATCTTTCGGAAAAACGTGCATGTGACGCGATGGACCCTCTAGAAGACAACAAACCTTAACTCGATTATGTGACCGTCTTGAACTGCTCTTTGAACCTTAGGGTTTGGGGCAGTACGGCGTGCCACATGTGAGGCGTTGGCTTGACCCTTTTACAGCTGGACCGTTGCTTCTGTGACGTATTCTTGAATTTTTGAACTCCGCTCAAGAGTTGAGCTATTATGGAAATCTTGGGTATTTGATTATTCGATCGGAAAGTTTAATACTATCTATTTATCTGGAATATGATACAATATGTGGAATTCATACAGTTAGGCATGAAATGTGAAATATGTGATATTTTGGATTTACGATGTCTAAAGAGATTGTGGATTCCAAATGTTGTGGTTTTACACTTTCTTTTCTGTGACCGTAAGTGTAATATGTGATATCGCCGGTTTCGTTGCTATATGTCAACGACAATTGGGATGCGCATATTTACTTACGTTGATGACATGTGATGTTCTGTGTTGCTGGATATGTTATATTGGATCGTCACATTCTGAATAGCCGGGGGTTTTATGTGAGATGAGAGTTTTATATTTTCATTCATGTAAATTTAAATGTATGTAATATTCTTTTATTGGGGCACTTCCGGGTCGAGGTTGATGTCACCATTTGTATATTATTTACTTTTCCGCACTAGGATAGATCCAAGGAGGGGAGCATAAGTAACCGGGTTCTAGGGCCCAGTGGGAGACCAACTCGAGGAATCGAGTCCGAGTCTCCTAACCCTAGAATTGGAAGGGTTGCTTGCCGCTCTCGTAGGGGTCTAGGGGTGTGGGTTTGGCAATTCATCGCGACCGTGGAATCCGTGTTTTATAGAGGCTCAAAATAAAACACGAACGTCCTAGTATATCCAATGTTTCATATGTTTCTTCTGCTGCGATATCTGTGATGTGATCATTTGATGTGATGTGATAAATACTGTATATAGTATATATGATATATTATATAGGCGTTACTTATGTTTTACACCTGCGCTAGCCCTGCCCTGCTCTGCCGTTAGTTACCTAACCTAACGGTGCACGAGGGGACATCAAGGCGAATGCGGATGGCATAAGTGTACGTCGTATTTATCAGTGATGTTTAGGTGACTTAAATGATGGGACTTCATTAATGTGATTAATGAAAGAAAAGAAACCTAAAAGATGTTGTAGAATCAAATTTTCAAATAAAAGGGTAGCTACAGTTTTGTTTTGCATAGTGGTATATATGATATACCCTGCACCTTATTCGATGGGGAAAGAGCCGAGATCCTTTCACCGGGAGTGACCTCTGTAGCGAAACTGGCAGATGCTACAACACTCGGTTTGACTTTTGACTGCTTTTAGAGTTTTGCTTTGCATATTGATATATATGATATGTCCTGCACCTTATTCGATGAGGAAAGAGCCGAGATCCCTTCACCGGGAGTGACCTCTTTAGCAAAACTAATGAAAGCCTCAAAATCACTCCATTTCAAAATTTCACTCGATTCTACAACGATATCAAGTTCATTACGCAATAGGTTTTCAGAAAAACCTATCGTAGCCCTCCGTCATTTCAGATAAGTCCTACTTAGTATTCGTGCTACGTTTGTTAGCCTGCGTCAAGGCGTAGTGTACGGTAGCTAACTAGTATTTATCTGCTTATGCATATGATGCAGATTAGATTAGGGTAGTCCTGAGACTTTGTTGGCCTACGTCAAGGGTCGTACGGGTGGGTTTGATTCAATCAAGAAATGACGGGTTGAACTTGACTAGCGCACTATGGTTTGTTGGCCTGCGTCAAGGTCATGGGACGCTAGGGGCAAAATATTATCGGGAATTTCAAGTGTTGAGATTTGCAATGAGATTGCATACCTTCTATGAGATAGTTGGATCCCGATACCCACTGCGAGTAATTGTTACTCCTGGGAGAGTTTTACACAGGACAATTAGCCGATCAAGTAGGTGTCTAGAAAGGTGTCAACGGGGTTACGCCTCTGGGAAAACGAGGTTTACTTTAATTAGGTCCGTGCGAAAGCACGGGGAACCTCCTTCAAAGTACCGACACTGGCGTGGCTGAAAGATTGGCGAAGTTGTAGGGTGTAATTAATCTCGGCTAGTTTTTCCTTTTAGGGTTTGAAGGAAGATTTGATAAAAACAGTGGGAGCCATCCTGATTAGATAAAATAATAACCAATCTGATCTTGCAAGAGCATACGCTAAAGTGTTTTCTTCTCTCTCTCTCCAGGTAGCGACCATTTCATGCCTTAATCAAGATAATAATATGAATGTATTGACCGAACCCGCATGTTATACTGTGCTGGGAAACGTTGGTTCCGTTCTTTCTTATAAGAGTTATAGGACTGAACAGGATATAGGGGAATACCGGGATTCCTATGCCACCCGTGTGAAGAAAGTACATGTTGATGCATTTTCTTCGGGTGTGTTCGTTACGGAGAACTGTTTCTCCATTTGCTCTACGTCCTGGGTATTAGATACCGGGTCAGGATCCTATATATGTAATCGGTTACATGGGCTTAGAAAAGGTAGAGAACTTGGAGAAGGTGATAAAGACATAAGGGTTGGAAATGGTGCAATTGTTGCAGCTAAAAACGTCGGGGAATATTACCTTGTATTGCCAACTGGTAATACATTGGTTCTGAACGAATGCTATTACATGCCGAACCTGATATGCAACATTATATCGGTTTCTTTACTAAGTAAAGAGGGATATAATTTTGTATTACAGGATAATGTTATGAACATTTTCCTTAGCCAAAAGTTGGTTGGATCAGGCACGTTGTGCGAGGGCATTTATGTTCTAAATCAATCAACAGTTCTGAGCATAATAAACACACAGAAGAGGAAGAGTTCAGAACTGAACGAATCCTTCTTGTAGCATTGTAGACTCGGTCATATAAATGCGACACGGCTAGCTAAGTTGTATAAGGATGGATATTTAAATCCGTTTGAATTTTCATCTTTTGATACTTGCCAGTCATGTCTCAATGGCAAGATGACCAAACTCCGTTTACGAGACACAGAGAAAGAGTTGAGGAACTCTTGGGACTGGTACATAATGATGTATGCGGTCCCATGTCTACACATGCCAGGAATGGTTCTTCGTACTTCATTACATTCACTGACAATCTCTCTAGATTCGGATATGTGTTCCTGATGAAACACAAATTAGAAGCTTTTGAGAAATTTAGAGAATATAAACAAGAAGTCGAGAACCAAACCGGAAAAAGTATTAAAATCCTTCGATCTGATCGAGTAGGTGAATACTTGAGCAATGAATTCCTGGACTTCCTAAAAGAGAATGGGATTCTCTCTCAGCTGACTCCTCCATATATAGCACAGCACAACGGTGTATCAGAATGGAGGAACCGCACCCTATTAGATATGGTGCGCTCTATGATGAGCACAGCTGAGTTACCTATTTCCTTCTGGGGGTATGCACTGGAAACAGTTGCAGACCTATTGAATATGGTTCCTACCAAATCTGTGCCAACCACTCCATATGAGATATGAAAAGGAAAGAGACCATGTATTAATTCTGTTAAGATATGGGGTTGTCCGGCCTATGTAAAAACACAAAATCCGGACAAACTCGCGGCAAGGTCCATTCTGTGTAAGTTTATTGGATATCCCAAACATTCGCGTGGGTATATCTTCTACCACACCGAGGAACAAAAGGTGTTTGTTTCTCGACATGCCACCTTTTTAGAAAAGGAATTTCTTGAAAAAGAGATTAGTGGCTCTGAGGTAGAACTGGAAGAAGTTCCAGCTGTACAAACCACAACAGAAGATTTGGTAGAACCAGAGGATTCGGTAGTTCCCGATGAACCCCAGCCACTCCGCCGATCTAGTAGGGTTTCTCACCCACTTGAGAGATACTACGGTTTTCTCATGGATGGTGGGAGCGAGGATTGCATCATGGTTGATGATGACCCAACTAGCTTCGAGCAGGCCATCATGAGTAGAGACTCAGTGAAATGGCTGGATGCAATGCGGTCCGAGATGGAATCCATGTACACCAACAAAGTATGGACTTTGGAAGATGCTCCTGAAGGGGTAAAACCCATTGGGAGCAAGTGGATCTTGAAGAAAAAACTTGGTGTAGATGGGAAAGTGGAGACTTTCAAAGCTAGACTTTTTGCAAAGGGTTTTCGTCAAAGACCAGGTGTGGACTATGACGAGACCTTTTCTCCAGTGGCTATGCTTAAATCCATCCAGATCATGCTTGCCATCGCTGCATATCATGACTATGAAATCTGGCAAATGGATGTTAAGACCGCCTTTCTAAACGGTGATTTAGAAGAGTGCGTGTACATGACTCAGCCAGAGGGCTTCGTAGATAGTGGGAGCAGCGGGAAGGTGTGCAAGCTGCTTAAATCCATTTATGGATTAAAGCAAGCATCGCGGAGTTGGAACATCTGCTTTGACGTCGTTATCAAAGAGTTTGATTTCGTCAAAAACGTAGATGAACCTTGTATCTACAAGAAGGTGGCAGAGAGTAAGGTTGTCTTCCTCGTGTTGTACGTGGACGACATACTCTTGATAAGAAATGACATTCCTATGATGTAATCGGTCAAGCTCTTCTTATCACAAAGATTCTCAATGAAAGATCTTGGTGATGCCTCCTGCATATTGGGAATTAAGATCTATAGAAATAGATCTAAAAGGATATTGGGATTGTCCCAATCCAGGTACATTAACACCATACTAAAGAGGTTTAGTATGGAAGAGTCTAAACGTGGGTTTTTACCCACGATCTCAGGGCTCACTCCCTCCAAAGAGATGTCTCCCAAGACTGATTTGGAGAAAGCTCGCATGCAAGGGATACCCTATGCTTCGGCTGTAGGCTCTATCATGTACGCGATGCTATGTACCAGACCCGATGTAGCATACTCACTAAGTGTAGTGAGTAGGTATCAAGCTGATCCTGGAGAGAGTCACTGGACAGCTGTGAAGAGCATTCTGAAGTACTTGCGAAGGACTAAAGAGATGCTCTTGGTGTATGCTAATGGAGAACTCCAAGTGGAGTCCTTTACCGATTCAAGCTTCCAGAGTGATAAGGACGACTCTAAGTCGCAGTCGGGATTTGTCTTTACCCTTTACGGAGGGGCGGTTAGCTGGAAGAGTTCTAAGCAGGAAACCGTGGCAGACTCGGCGTTGGAGGCTGAATACATCGCTGCCAACGATACTGCTAAAGAGGCTGTCTAGATCAAGAAGTTCTTTACTGAACTTGGAGTGGTTCCATCCATTGAGCATCCAATACCTTTGTATTGCGATAACAATGGAGCGGTGGCTTTGGCTAAGGAACCCAGGTCCCATCAGCGATCCAGGCATATTCTGAGGCGGTATAACCTGATCCGGGAGATAGTTGATCGCCGGGAGATCGAGGTCAGGAGGGCTGACACGAAGAACAACACAGCGGATCAACTCACGAAGGCCATTCCCCAGATACAGTTTGAGAGACTCTTCGGGATGCTCGGTATGCGATACTACAGCAGCTGGCCCTAGTGCAAGTGGGAGATTGTTAGTTGTATGTATGCCCTAGAGGCCAGTATTGTATAGATGATGTATATTATATTGGATGCTTGGACATATATAGATAGGACTTTCTTGCTCGATATGATAGTATACTATCTGGTTGCCCTTTATCTTAACATGTATACTTGTCTCTTTATACTGTCTTATAGTTACATGTTGGTAAAGCCCTTAGGATATGTACTTGACTACCTGGACTATGATACGGATCATACTAGTGGGGACATGGTAGTCCATAAGTACATCCTTCAAGGTCCCTAGTCGTGGGTGTATCGAGACGGGGCATCGATATACCAGAGTAGACTAGCGTATACGCTTCTCGACCCATGAGATGGGCGATGGATGATCCCATATCCATTGGTGTTTGACATCAGAGATGGTATACGGGTGCTCAGTGGAGACTGGGTACACTGAACGGACTCGCCGAGAACTCCTAGTTGGTACTATACCTCACGTCAGATGGCAGTTCTCTGGTGACACTTGTGCAGGTTAGTCTGTAGACCCGAGATCGTCATAGAGTCTTGTGTGATTCCAACTGTGCTTTGATTTCCACCTTACCACGTCCATGAGGGCGTGCAAAACGGTGGTTTTTGGGTATAGTCCTGAATCACATAGAGGCAATGAGCGATAGGAAGGGTTTCGTCTCTCCCGGTATTGGGGGTTGATGTTGCGCTGTGCTCGATTGGCCGTAACAGAGAAGTCCCTGGCCAGGGATGATTTAGAGATTTGCTGGTAAGTGTTACCAGTAGTTTCTCGACCCGTTATCAGCCTCACATTGGCATGACTTATCAGTTATTTGGGTCTGACGTTTACCACCCCTAGACTTGATATGCGACATATCAGACGAGGAGACCGGACTGTACGGGAAGTGTTACCGGCAGGCTTTTACAGGAGTTGGAGCGGGCTTGCTTGCTGATCTTCTGATCGCTTAATACCCGGGTAGCCGTTACGTCCAGCTAGTACCGCTGACGTCTTGTGGGTGCTTGATGTGATCACCACCTACTGCCGTCGTATTGACGATTCTTTAGAGTCCTACACAGAAGTTTTACTGGCTCAGGCAAAACGAAATAGGAGCGCATATGTGATATGTGCGGGACCGAGAATAAATGCGTGTATGTGATACCGTATTCTATTCTCGCGACTTGTTGTATCGGTCGGTTATATATGATATGACCGGGTTATCGAATCAAGTGTTGATTCGATAAGTCGATACGATGAATGTTAGTCGGTTATATGAGATATGACCGGATTATTAAGTCAAGTGTTGATTTAATAATTAAGTGTATAATTGTATATTAGATATACTAATTTACATTTGCTAACACTTGTTCACTTTAGGGTTTTTCTCACATGTACACTACTTTAACATGTATATGATATATGTTAAAATGTGTTATCTTTATGTATCATGGTTGATGATACACATGACTTGTGTGTATGAGACATACACCATCCTAATTGTTATTATTGGGTTTAAGGTTTAAAAGTAATTACAAAATTAGTGGGAAATTGGAAAATGCATGAAGCTTGTGGATGCATTGACAAAAGTCCACTAGATTTGTTTTTACTTTGGACTTTAACCTAACCATCACACAATTAGCTATGGTTATGGCTCTACAAGAGTTAGTATATGATACTCACTCACCATGGTTAGCCTTTACACTTGATCATTATCCTCATTCTTTTCTTTGGTTCATCTTCTTCATTGAGCAAAAGAAAAAGCTTGCTAGGGTTTTTGAAAAAGAGTGAAACTTTGTGAGAAATAAAAATCTAAAGAGAACCCACATCCTATTTCTCCATCCTTTACTAGACTAGCACATTAGTTTAGGGTGTTTACTTCACTAATTCTCTAGTTTGTGAAGTAGGAGCTTGAGTCGCAATTCCCTCGACGTAGATCATCTTCGGCCTCGGAGACTTCAAGCTAGGTCGCATCCTTCGCCTCGTGAAGCCATGCAAGAGCCCGTGAGAACCTTGATCGCAGCGAAGGGACTTCAACAAGGAGAAAATGAAGTGGAGGACCAATCTACAAAGGTTGTATTTCGTGTTCCCTTTAGAGTAAAGTAGTTTACTTGCATATGAAACCCTGAACTCTAGTATACGATCCTGCTTAGGGTTGTTCGGCACATAAATTTTTTAATTTTGGCATGGTCGATGCCTTGTAGAGCCTTGTTAGTGTGCCTAGTAACCCTACAAAAGTATCGTAAATGCGTATTAAAACTGAATCAAAGCTAAAACGACACACGAAACCCAAAACGATACGATAAGGGGCCTATAGGTTAGAGCCTATGGGCACGCCTTCAAAACCATCAATCGATCCTCGATATTGTCATACAAACGCCAAATATTCGAGGTAAAACGCAACACACAAATTCAGAATTAAAAATACGGAATACGGAAACACGAATCCAAAACAGCAACTAAGGAAATAGGCTCCAAATTTCACCCTAGGTCAAATTAGACAAATGTATACATGCCAGGGGTCTAAACTACAGATGTAGGAGTAGCAGAACCAAAACGACCCAATTTGGTGCAAGTCTGGCCGCAATTTGCGGCCAGAGGGAATTAATTGGCGGCCTGGGAAAAGAGGTAGGGGTTGGGGTCTTGTGTCGTGGTTCTAGGGTGCCTGCACATCTCACTGTCCAATCAATTTTATTTTCAGAGTCTCGGGTTGATAGCAGATCTCATATAAGCTTCACAGATTTCATAACTTTTCCGATATCGATTTCTAAATCCGTATTTCGGGTTTCAACTCTCAGGTTTAGGTCTCAATTCATGCACTAGGGTGTTTATATAATCTCTACTGAGCTCAATTTAACATCACAACACAAAATTCCCCCAAACCCTAACTAGGTTTTCCTCAAGTCCACAAAAACACACAATATTGGTTCTGTCACAACATGGGGGTATAAGTAATACAAAAACTAAGCTAATGGTTCAGTAATTACCTTATTTGGCAACTCAAGAATTTTCTTGAGTTGCCCCTAGTGGCCAAAATCCTTGCTTTCTTGGTCCAATGTGTAGATCTTGAGCTTGTGCACACTTTTAAAGAAATGGGGGTAGGGTTTTGGTGATGTATTCATAATGATTTGGGCCATTGAAGAGGGGAGGGAGATGAAGGAGCAGCAGCAGGAGGAGAAGGGGAGAGATGATGAAGGTGAAGGAATGGGGACAAATGGCAAAGTCAAAGGAACCCCTCTCTTTTCTCTCTCACACCATACCTTATATTTTATTCCTTTCTCATTTCTTTTTCTTTTTCTTTTTCTTTCCTCTCTAAATCCTTCTCACTAGAATAGTAACCCCAAAAGAAACATGGTGGAAAATGCACAAGTGTAAGAAAAAGATATGTGCATGTTTTGCACAAAATTGCTAAAAACCCGATTAGCGATTTTTAATCGCGATTAGCACTAATTTATCATATAACTAATCATAAAAACTTAGAAATGGCATAATTCTCTAAATTACCCTATTTTAGAATTTTCTATAATTTTTCCAAATTTTTCTTTATTTAATTATACCTAAATATTAAAATATTCAATAAAATAATATTAAATTATACAAATTCCAAAAAATTATATTTTATTATTTTGGAATGTTACATAAGGGGTGTACAGAAGGTAATGACTAAAGACATATAAAGGGATTTGGAGAGATGGCAAAGAGATATACAGTTATAGTTGTGAATCTGATAATGGAAGAGGCATTTACTAGGAATACTCGGATACCCCTTCGAAACATTTATATGTTTCAGTTTCACTGTGTATTGTTAAAAGAAAACTGATTTCCCAATTTGACCCTTTCTCCAGGGTATATATTTACCGGGTATGATTCTCACATCTGTATAGTTTTACAGATGATGAGTGGAAGTAAGTTATTGGGAATTAGGTGATCATCCTTATTATATCGGGATTCATTGTAATTGGTGATATTTGAGGAAATCTCCTGGGTTGTTTGCCTGACGGAAAATATTTGGTTTTGAATATCCGTTGTTATGCACCAATTTCAAATTGATATATCTGTACGTTTATTTTTATATAGTGAGATATAACCTTTTGAAATTATGTCCATGACATTTACCTATATCAGTTGATGGTTAGGTAAGGAGCATTAAACAGCGGTGTAATTCTTCTTAACCATAAGTACAGTTTTCAACCTACGACACACAGGGTTTGAGTTATTCAACTCAGCGGACTTATACAAAGTAATGTATGTTGTCCAGTGTCCATTAGGACAGAGGGGTTGGTCCTCGTACTATATTCTGTTTACTTATGACTTCTCTAGTTCTTAGACATGTGTTTCATAGAAATACAAGATCCAAGTTTTGAGAAGTTATAGGTATATGAATAAAGTAGAGAACCAGGTATTGCAAGTATCAGGACTCTTCAAGGTGATCGAGGATGTAGATACTTGTGTATGGTATTCAGTTGATAGTAATGATTATGAGAACTTGCTTCTTTTTCAGGTTACTCATATCTAGATGTATTCCTAAGTTGAGTAATGCTGATCTGCCTCTCTCAATTTATTTGACATCCACTGGAGACAGCTGCATGATTTGAATCTGTTTCCAATTAAATCAGTGCCTCTGTTTCTATATTAGATATAGAATGGCTCATATCTTAAAGATGTTAAGGTATATGAAGTTATCCGGCTTATGCTTAAAACCAGACTCTGGATAACTCAAGGCGTGTTTCTGTAATAGCTGTTTGTGGCTTAACCCGGGCTATGATGAGGGTTGACTTTCTACCATCTGGAATATCAATAGTGATATTGTTCTTGACTCGCCACAGTCTTGATAAAAATGGATTTTTCAGAAAACAGTAGTGGGAGTATGGTAGGACTGGAAGTGATTCCAGAACCGCAAACGATTACTGAAAGTTTAATAGAACCTAAAGATTCAATCAGGTTTGACATTCCATTAGCCACTCCACAGATATGGTGGGTAACCTCAGGCACCCGAGAGGTACTCCGGTAGCCTCAAGGACGGTGACAGGGAGGTTCTTGTTTACCCAAAGTTGACACTACTGTTGTTTCAGGCTATGAGACCCGGCAGGAGGATTAGTATAGCGTCATTCTAAACTAGCTTTATGTCACGACCTGAAATAGCCCATGACTGGCACTTGAATCATATGAAGCATATAGGACTATAGGGTTCCTAGGCACTCTTATGAAGGTCTATAAGGCATCAAACATGCCCGATTTAAAATTTAGATATGCCGAACAACCCAAAGCCGGTATCTTTGCTAGATTATTAGGGTTTAACATGCAAGTAAACATCTTTACAACTAAAAGTGAGGGATTACAACCTTTGTAGTCCGCTCCTTCGCTTCATAAGCTCCGAGTAGAAGTCCCTTCGCCACGATCCACGATCTCCCGGACTCAAGAGAGGCTCCACGACTCGAACGATCTATGCTAGCTTGTAGTGTTCCTTTTCTCCGATGATCTACGTCGAAATTGCTATAACTCAAGCTCTCTCACTCTAATGAGGTGAACACCCTAATCTAATTGGCTAGATTAGATGAGAATGATGGAGTAGTATTTATGCTTTCTTTTTATATCAAATTCTCACACATAAACATCACAAAATGAAAACCTAGTAAGCTTTCTCAAAGCTCAAGGTTGAAGAAGAAGAAGAAAAATGAATTAAACCTTTTGTGATGAATAATGAAATGAATAAATGATTAATAATGTAACCATGGTCAAGGATGACATGGATAACTCTTATAGAGAATTAACTAAGGCTAGGGTTTGGTTGGGTTAAACAATGAGTCATAAGAAAATATCAACCATAATATCTTCTTCATGACAAAAGAAAAAGCTTCTAGAAGGTGCAAGAAAGAACTAACCCAAATCAAACCCTAACCTTGTTTAATCTCTACTAAACATGTTTCATTATTAATCATATCATGTTACAATAATATATATCACATATATATTATATATTTGTAACAAAAGAAAATAATACAATTAATATATATCGCATATATATCAATGTATTATCCGGTGAGAAAATGAAATAATAAAGCGAGCCAATATCAGATAATGTAATGAAATATATCATATATATTATTATACATTAAATCATCGAATCAACACTTGATCCGAAAATACGGCTATATCGAATATAACCGACTAATATATCATGTACCGATTCATCGAATCAACACTTGATCCGATGACCCGGTTCATATCTAAATTGTAAGTCTATGTACTACACCCCACGACTTGCGGGGAGGCGGAAATATGAAAAACGGTCTTGTTCTTTGCTTAAACATCGACCAACCGAAGAATCTTTGCTAAACTATAACTAACAAGAAATATAGAAGTTGTTAACTACTATGTGAAGTGATTATACCTGATGAACCGTGTCCTTCGTCTTTTTGTTCCCCACCTCCTCTCCGGCCTTCTATATGTAGTAGATGATCCACCCGAGAGCTATACTCCAACCTTTACCTCTAAACTTGAGGTAACTAGGTTTCTTTAGTTGCTAATCAAAGTACCTAGATGATATAGAGAAGGGTTATGAATTAATTAGTCTATTCTAATCCTTGGTCTCAACACATGAGAGGGGAGGATTAGGGTTTGAAGAGAGAGAGCTTGAGGAGAGAGAAGGTGAGCATGAGAATGAGAAGAGATAATGATCTCATTTGAATATATATGAAGCATTATGTTATATCAAATAAATAAATAAATGATTTAACAGCCATGCTTCATTTAATTCATATGAGTGATTCATCTATGTGAGTCACTAACCATTTATGATGCATTAATGACATGGATGAATCACAAAAATGAGTCACTAATCTCATTTAATGCTTATGCCACCTAAACCCCCAAGTCACCATCCTTCTAGAAGCTTCTCGCAAAATTTCGAGAACGCCCCTACTATCCGTGAAAATACGAAAAAACTTTAGACTGTATAAATCCAATAACCCGATACTAGAATCTGGCTTAAACCAAAGCCGGCTAGTAAAAAATGTCCGAATGTCGTACGTGCGTAAATACACGTATGCGTCCGAACCCTTGTCGTAAAACCATACGACCTCTATATCATTTCTCCTGGAGCAGGGAAACTCTCTGTGTGGGACTCTAAAGACTCGACTACTACGCTAGCAGTGGGTTTAACCACAGACCGCAAGCGGCACTAGCTGTACGTAACGGTCTCCAGGTAGATGTCGATAAGAAGGCCGATGAGGAAACCCATCCGAACTCCTACCGAGCCTGATGTGACAATCTCCGTACAGTCCGATCTGTTCGTCTAAGACCATCGCATATCGGGCCTAGGGGGCGGCAAGCGTCAGTCCCCTAATAGCGGTATAAGTCGTGTCGGAGTGAAACCCATTACACCCTGAGAAACTACTGGAACCTACCAGTAAATCTCGCTTGCCCTGGCCAGGGACTTTGCGTAATGGCTCTCTGACACAGCGCGATATCAACTCCCAATACCGGGAGAGACGAATCCTGTCTAACCGCCACTGCCTCCAAGTGCTCGGGACTGCACCCAACTGCTACCTGTTTGCACTACTCCTTTGAGCCGTGGTAGGGTAGCAATCTAAGAACAGTGGGACACATTCGAGGCGAAGTAGCAGTGTCAAGTCTGCGGACTATGCTGTACTCATGTCACCTGGGAACTGTTAACTGACGACTGGTATAAAACCAACCAACAGTTCCCTACGAGTCCTGTCCGGTGTACCCGTAACCCAACGAGCACCTGTATATTATCTCTAGTACGACGTACTGACGGCTGTAGGACAGAACATCTCCCCAACTGGGATGAGAAGCGTACACACTAGTCTACTCCAGAGTATCGATGCCCTGTCTCGATAATCCTACGACGAGGGACCTGAAAAAGGATGTGCTTGTAGACTACCCAGCCCCACTAGTGTGACTGCCATCACAACGCTGGTAGTCAAGCAAGATCCTAAGAGCTCTATCAATACGTATACTCACATATTAAGATAGAAAAACCAAGTAGCATACTACCATGTTTAGCAAGACTGTTATATACATGTGATTATCCCAAGCTTCCATTAAGTAATATACAAACTAGTATGATACAATAATGGCCCCTAGGGCATATACACTAACAATCTCCCACTTGCACTAGGGCCATGTACTGGCATATCGAAGACCGATGATCTCGAGTAGCCTATCGACCTAAATCTGATGTAGGGCCTTCGTGAATGGATCAGCAATGTTCTCTTCAGTAGCAACTCTCCGAACCTCGATCTCCTGACGATCAAGGATCTCCCTGATCAGGTGATACCGCCTTAAGATGTGTCTGGACTTCTGATGGGACCTTGGTTCCTTCTCTAAAGCTATAGCTCTGTTGTTGTCGCAATACAGAGGTATTGGATCAAAAATGGTAGGAACCACCTGAAGTTCTGTTAGGAACTTCTTCATCCAGACCGCTTCTTTTGCGGCATCGCAAGCAGCAATATACTCCGCTTCCATCGTCGAGTCAGCAACGGTGTCCTGCTTGGAACTCTTCCAGCACACCGCCCCTCCATTGAGGGTAAAGACATAACCTGACATGGACTTGGAATCATCCTTATCACTCTGGAAGCCGGAATCAGCAAAGGCCTCCATCTTGAGGTCTTTTCCGCCATAAACCAAGAACATCTCCTTAGTCCTTCTCAGGTACTTGAGAATGTTCTTTACAGCTATCCAGTGCTTCTCCCCTGGGTCTGACTGATACCGGCTTACCACGCTCAGTGCGTAAGCTACATCTGGTCCGGTGCACAACATCGCATACATTATAGAGCCTACCGCAGAAGCGTAGGGTATAATAGACATGCGTTCCCTTTCCAAATCAGTCTTGGGAGACATCTCTTTGGAGAGGGTGATTCCGTGACAAGCCGGTAGATTACCGCGCTTAGAATCTTCCATACTGAATCTTTTCAGTATAGTGTCGATATACCTGGACTGCGAAAGTCCCAACATCCTCTTGGATCTATCACGATAGATCCGGATCCCCAGAATGTAAGAGGCATCACCCAGGTCTTTCATGGAGAACCTGTGTGACAAGAATCCTTTAACAGATTGTAGCATAGGAATGTCATTTCCTATCAATAGAATGTCATCCACGTACAAGACGAGGAATACGACAGTTCGTGCTGCAACTTTACTATATATACATGGTTCATCTGGATTTTTGATAAAGTCATATTCTTTGACCGTTTCATAAAAACAGATGTTCCAACTCCGCGATGCCCGCTTTAGTCCATAAATGGACTTAAGCAACTTGCATACTTGTAAGTGCACGGCGGCGCCCCGGCCGTCAATCCGACGGCCAAACGCGGAAACGGTGATAAACTTTAATTTTTGCGGACTTAGCAAACCGGCACCACCGCGCACTAAACCCCGGATCGTGCCATTAAACTAGTCTAAGCTAACAAGAGAATGGGTTAGAGATATACCGACTGATCCGAGTCCTCCGGTCTTCATCTCCACTCCGATCTCCTCACGGGATCTCCGTCCGTCTCCTCCTCGTCGGAAAGGGCACCACGAAGCCGGGTACTTTTACGGGCTCCCACCTCAATACCGAGGCAACTCGGGCGCGAAGCTGGCGAATCGACGCGTCCAAGATTTACTGTAGGAAGTGTAGTGTAGAGTGCATGTCTCACTTTTGGGGTTTGGTTGCCATAGATGGAGGAATGGTATATAGAAAATTGGTGCTTTCAATTTTCTAGCAATGGAAAGAGATGAAGAATGATATACACAAAAATGAATCACTCTCATTTTTTCTCTTCTCAAAGATGAAGCTCTCATTTTCTTCTCATTTCTTCTTCTCACTTTTCTTATGAAAAACTTAATCCACTTAGAAATGGTGGAGAAAGAATAAGAAGCATGAAAGGAGGTGATCGTAGTAAAAGGAGGAGGGTGACCACATCCAAACATAATCATCACAAAACTACACATCAATCCTAATCCTTTCTTATCACAATAAAGCATGAAAAGAAAAGATGCTTATCATATCACACTTTATGCAAATAAAACCTCCACAAAGTGTTATTTGCAAACTTGCAAATAACACCATCCATCTAAAAAGTCCGGCCGGGAAAGAACAAAGAAAAACCGGCCGGAGCGGAATGCAAACTGGCAACTCCAAAAAACTGGTCCCGTAATAAATTACAGGAAAACCCCTATACTGTGCATACACACCCGCATCTGTATTCCGTCCGGATACAAATGCAATGAGACAAAATCTACACTGTACTATACTAGGATCCGGCTTAAACCAAAGCCGGCTAGTAATATCCGTCCGATCCTGATCCGTGCAATACCGCACGTATCTGATCGAACGCTGCCATATAACTATACGGCCACTAGTACAAAACCGTCCGATCCTGATCCGTGCAATACCGCACGTATCTGATCGAACCCTGCCATATCTCCATACGGCCTCTACAGCGTTTCGCCCGAAACTTGAGTAACTGTAAGTGTGGTGGACTCTAAAGACTCGTCAATACAATGGCTGTGGATTTAACCACTAGCACGTCAGAGGTATAAGCCAATACGTGACGGGCCACCAGCTATTGACTAAAAGGGACGTCGATGAGCGAACTCATCCTGACACCCTACTGAGCCTGTCAGTGACAATATCCGTGCAGTCCGGTCCGTTCGTCTATGAGCTCGCATGGCGGGCCTAGGGGGTTGGTAAAAGTCAGACCCCCAAAAGCGGTACAAGTCGTGTCGGAGTGTAGCCCAGAACACCCTGAGATACTACTGGAATACCTACCAGTAAATCTCCTTGCCTTGGCCAAGGACTTTGTGTAATGGCTCTCCTAGACACAGCACGACCTCACCCCCAATACCGGGAGAGACGAACCCCTGAAGATACGCTCACTGCCTCCATGTGGCTCGGGACTGTACCCAACTAAAACCTGTTTGCACGACTCCTTTGAGCCGTGGTAGGGTAGTAATCAAAGTACAGTGGGAACTCATACGAGACAAATGACGATCCCCAGGTCGATGAACTAACCTGCACACATGTCACCAGGGAACTGCCATCTGACGTCTGGTATATGACCAACTAGCATGTTCCCGGCGAGTCCTGTCCGGTGTACTCATAACCCAATGAGCACCTGTATACATCTTAGGTGATCCAACTGACACCAGTGGCTTGTGAGACCGGCCACCGCCCCTCGTCGGGGTCTCGATTGTATACACTAGTCTACTAATGGAGTATCGATGCCCAGTCTCGAAACTCCCACGACTAGGGACCTTTTAAGGATATGCTTGTAGACCCCCAGCTCCCACTTATATGATCGCCCTCATACTGCTGGTGGTCAAGCAAGAATCCTAGGGGCTCTATCAACGTGTAATAGCGACGTGTCAGGTCACCTAAAACAGTACATGATGATAAAGGTAAACCAGATAGCATACTATCATCTCGAGTAAGACTGTCCTACCGGGATAGGTCCTCCCTCAATCATTACAATCACGTACCTGTGACCTAATAATTGACTCTGAGGGCACTATCTCCAACAATCTCCCACTTGCACTCAAGGCTAATTATTGCGATGTCGCATACTCACAGCCCGTGTGATACCGAACACCCAACTCCTCTACTAGTCAGTCTCACAAAGCTCGTTTGCGAAACTATTGCGTTCGAGAAATAGCCTCAGTGAGTGGATCCGCTCTGGTGTTTCTTTCTATGTCTCTCTATATCTCAAGTTCGCGGAGAAAGCCACCTCCCGAAATGAGCAATACCTGTCTTAGAATATGTCTGGATGTCTGATGGGACCTAGCTCATAAATGAACTCCAAATCCAAACTTCTTAGACTGTATCGTCAACTGAACTTAATCAGTCTCCTGCGCGCCATGCCTCCCTCAGTATTCCCTTGGACCACCTGTCCAAAATACTGCCCCTCATCAGAAGGAAAACTATAACTCTGACAACCTCCTTGTCGTCCATGTCACCTTGGAAGCCTGGAATGATAACTGTTTCCCGAATGGGGCTTTCGTTATCATATCCCTAGAACATCCACTTATGTTCTAAAACTGCTTCCGACTGTTTCTCCAGGATTGGATCAATATCAACTTATTGCATCTAGTGCAAGAACAACATCTGGTGTGGTACTTGACATCTCATGATTGACTCAATTGCCTAAGCAAGTGATCTGCCAATCATGCGTATCCCTCTCCCCTTTAGTCTATAAGACACCTTTAGAGAGGGTGACTCCATTACCTGCAGGTATACTACCGTGCCAGGAGTCGCCCATCCTAAATACTCTTAGAATGCTGTCAAGTACCCTGATTGGGAAACCACCCAAATCTAGATCTAAAACCATAGATCCAGTAACCAGTATGTCAGATATAAAATCCATTTCCTTTGTGGAGAAACCACTGTGTGACGACCAAAGTATAACCGATTGTAGTATAGGAGTTTCTCTTCCTATTCTGTGTATGTCATCCAGATATCATGACATCACACCCTACTACCTTCTCAACAGATCCATCCCCTATTCTGATGAAGTCAAACCCATAACTGTCACGTCAGAAATAGATGATCTATCTCCGCTACATCTGCTTTAGTCTATAAATAGACATAAGCTACCTGTCCACCAATGCTTCCGCTGCTCCCACTGACTACGACAACCCTCTGGCAGAGTCATATAGACGTACACTTCTAAAACTAGTTTAGAACGACGCTATACTCATCCTCCCGCCTGGTCTCGCAGCCTGGAACAACAGCAATGGTAATTGTGGATAAACAAGAACTTCCCTGTCACCGTCCTTGAGGCTACCGTAGTACCTCTTGGGTGCCTGAAGTTACCCACCTTATCTGCGGAGTGGCCAATAGAATGTCAATCCAAATTGAATCTTTAGGTTCCTATCAAATCTTCAGTAATCGTTTGTGGTTCTGGAATCACTTCCAGTTCTACCATACTCCCACTACTGTTTTCTGAAAAAATCCATTTTTAATAAAACTGTGGCGAGTCTAGAACAATATTGCTATTGTTCATCCAGATGGTAGAAACTCAACCCGCGTCATAGCCTGGGTCAACCCACAAACAGCCATTACAGAAACGTGCCTTGAGTTGTCCAGTGTCTGGTTTTAAGCATAAACCGGACAACTCCCCGTACCTTAACAATGTTAAGATATGAACTGTTCTATATCCAATATAGAAACAGAGGCACTGATTTAATTGAACCAGATCCAAATCATGCAACAGTCTCCAGTGCATGTCAACTAAATGGAAGGAGGCCGATCAGCGTTACTTAACTTAGGAAGCATTTCCAATTATGAGTAACCTGAAAGAGAAGCAAGTTCTCTTAATCATTACTATCAACTGAACACCATACACAAGTATCTACATCTTCGATCACTTTGAAGAATCCCGATACTTGTGACACCTGGTTCTCCACTCTATTCAAATACCAATAACTTCTCCAAATTCGGACCCTGTGTTTCCACGAAACACCTGTCTAAAAACTAGAGAAGTCATAAGTAAACTGAATGTAGTACGAGGACCAACCCCTCTGTCCTGATGGACCCTGGACAACATACAATACTTTGTATAAGTCCCTTGAGTCTGATAACTCATTCACTGTGTGTCGTAGGTCGAAAACTGTACTTATGGTTAAGAAGAATTGCACCGCTGTTTAATGCTCCTTACCTAACCATCCACTGATATAGGTAAATGTCATAGACATAATTTCAGAAAGGTATATCTCACTCTATGAAAATAGACGTACAGATATATCAATTTGGAATTGGTGCATAACAGCGGATATTCAAAACCAAATATTTGCCGACCGGCAAACAACCCAGGTGGCATCCTCAAATATCACCAATTACAACGAATCCCGATATAATGAGGATGATCACCCAATTCCCAATAACGTACTCCCACTCATCATCTGTAAAACCATACAGATGTGAGAATCATACCTGGTAAATACATACCCTGGAGTAAGTATCTAATCGGGAAATCAGTTCTCTTTTAACATTACACAGTGAAACTGAAACATTGAAATGTTTCGTTGGGGTATCCTGGTATTCCTAGTAATGCCTCTACCATTATCCAGATTCACAACTATAACCGTATAATTCTTTGCCACCTCTCCAAATCCCTTCATATGTCTTTAGTAATTACCTTCTGTACACCCCTTTAGGCCAAATGGTTTTCTTCCTTCCCTACCGTTCGGCACAAGCCTATGGTTTGGAAGAAGACTATCCAATAAGCATAATGGGTGTACTGTCCTAATCCTAGGAGCACTCGCAACACGAGAGAAGGTGAAGATAAAAGACACCTGAATGTACTTTATTCCTATTTCTCCTGAACCAGGATCCATCCCCGAACTGGAACAAGTTCCTTTCGAGTTCGTATATAACCATACGATGGATTATCCTATAAAATGGGATCTTCGTAGTGATACGGAGTGTCCTGGAGAAATACAAAGGTGATTTAGGATTGGCGAAGAAATACTTGGTTTGGTCGTGAATAGCAGTCGCAATTTACTTTGCCCTCTTACTGATCCCTTGCTTTGTCTGAACTTAATACCTTCTGTACACCGTTTAGGCTAACTGGTTTTCTTCATTCCCTACCGGTCGGCACCAGCCTATGGTTTGGAAGAAGACTATCCAATTTGCGTAATAGGTGTACTACTCCTAAACCAAGGAGTACTCGCAGCCTGAGAGAAGGTGAAAAGAAAAGACAACTGAATAGTCCTATCCGTTTTCTCCAGAACCAGAAACCATCCTCGAATAAATCCCTTCGAGTTCGTATCTAACCATACGATGGTTTTGTCCAATGGAAGTGGACGTTCATAGCAATACGGGGTGTTTCGGAGAAAAGGGTAAAAGTAGGAGTGGCAATAAGGTCTGCAACTCTGACAATCCAAAAGCCAGTGTTAAGTAGGTTCGGTCAACTTGGTCACTGAGTCAAAGTGTAGGGTCGAGTCAATGGTCGCTGCCAGAGAGAGAGAGAAAAGAAACACTCAGCGTGCACTCTAACCTAGATCAGAATGGTTATCACTTTTTCTAATCAGGAAACCTCCCACTGTACCTCAAATTCTCCTCCAAACCTGAAAGAAGAATTAGTCGGGGTCACCCGAGGAGTAAACCAACTCATCAGTGGGAATCGGGATCCAACTATCATCGCATGACAACGTGACGGAATCCGCTCACGGTATCACACTCCAGAAGGTATGCGCATATCTGGCAAGTTTCAGTTCTTTTGAAACTCCCGATGTGATTTCTGCCCCATGTTCTTATGACCTTGACTTTGGCCAACATATCATAAGTCACATGTCAAGTTCTACCCGTCATTCTCCAGGTTAATTTGAATCCACCCGTACATACCCTTGACTTTGGCCAAAATGGCAGTACGACTGTCCCAAACCAACGCATCTATCTATGCTGCATATGAATACCCCAATAGCTACCAATCACTGTGCCTTGACTTTGGCCAACATACACAGCTTGAATACTACTGACCACCCATATGAAACGACGGAGGGCTACGAATGGTTTCTGGCGAAAACCTTTAACGTAAAGAACTTGATATCGTCGAAGGAACGGATAGCTTTTAAAAATATAGTGACGAAAACCGTTGCTAAAGAGGTCACTCCCGGTGAAGGGATCTCGGCTCTTTCCCCGTAGAATGGGGTGCAGGATATTCCAAATGAATACCGCGATGCAAAGCAAAAGTAATCGGCTATAGTGAAGTTAATGCCCTGACGCAAACTTCTGTCCAAGGGGTCACTCCCGGTGAAGGGATCTCGGCCCTTGCCTCGTCGACTGAGGAGCAGGATATTCCAAATGAATACCACGATGCAAAACAAAAGTGAACGTCCTTGCAATAACAGCTTTTTGAAAAAGTGTTCCAACAACATCAGATTAGGTTTGTTTTTAACTTGCATTGATCCGAATCAATGCAGTCCCATCAATTGATCACACCACAAAGAACGAAAATATACCGACGTACGTATATGCCATCCGCATTCGCCACTGGGTCCCGTCATCACCCGTTAGGTTAGCTAACTAACGGCAGAGCGGGGACTGGACTGGCGCGGATGAAAAACATATACAACATCTACTAATATATATACCAATATATTATATTTCGCTCAAGGCGTGAAAAGAAATGCAACATTACAGAAATGTACAGCATCACAGAACAATACAGATATCTGGGATCCCCGGGTTTCACAGAGCCACTACTGAAACCCGACGTTCCCCTGGTCGTGTGGATAGCCTGTGCAATGAAATCCTAGACCCCTACGGGTGCGGCAAGTTACCCGCCAAAACCTGAAGCGAGGCAGCCCCCTTCAGCTCCGTGAATGGACCACCCAGCACTCCACGGAATCCGGCAACTTGGGCACCCCTCCTGGGTCAACCTGTACCCCCTACGAGTGCGGCGAATAGCCCGCCAATCCCAGAGTGAAGCCCCCTCCGTCTCAATGCCATGAGATGCGGGCTTGTTGCCCTCTAGAACCCGGCTATCCGTGCACCCCACCGCGGGGTAATCCTAGTACAAAAAGTAAAATATACATACACCGGGTACATCGACCGCAACCAGGTCGTGCCCCAAAAGAATAATACAAACAGGCAGTGACGGCAGTCCACATGTCGGACGCTCGCCCCGCAATATCAAATGTACATAATACAACAGCACTGTACTAGCATTGCATCCAGGCTATCCCCCACGACCGATCCGCAACATCACAGCATAAACATAGAACATCAACGTGAAAGTCACGTTCGCAAATCCGTCTAACCGGGCTATAGCAGTTAGACGGGATTTACCGATCGAGTGACATTCACGGTCGCAGATATAATGTAAATACTGTGAAAAATGTGTTTAAAATTTTCCGATTGATCAAAAAATTAACAAGTGGGCCCCAAAGAAAACTGTAGCACTCACAGAAAACATTGGCCCAACTTTAACCTTCCAGAAAGCACATTTTCAACTCAGGAACATTCTGCAAAGTTTTGGGGGCATGAACAGTAAACATTGCGGCGGAAGCGCGGCCAAAGAAGGGTTTTGGCCGCCCTTCAGCGGCGGAACAGTGAGTTCAGGCTACCAAATTTTTACAGTAAGCTTACAATTCCCTGCACATCACTCTGAGACAACCTGAAAAATTTTTGGACTCAAAAAAAATTCGACAGAAACTGATGTGCATGAAAAATGCGTTTTCAGGATTTTGTTCGATCGGAAACGTAAAACACATCAAACGAAAGCTAGACGAAGTTAATGGCGAGGCTCTGATACCACTGTAAGTGGACGGCGGCGCCCCGGCCGTCAATCCGACGGCCAAACGCGGAAACGGTGATAAACTTTAATTTTTGCGGACTTAGCAAACCGGCACCACCGCGCACTAAACCCCGGATCGTGCCATTAAACTAGTCTAAGCTAACAAGAGAATGGGTTAGAGATATACCGACTGATCCGAGTCCTCCGGTCTTCATCTCCACTCCGATCTCCTCGCGGGATCTCCGTTCGTCTCCTCCTCGTCGGAAAGGGCACCACGAAGCCGGGTACTTTTACGGGCTCCCACCTCAATACCGAGGCAACTCGGACGCGAAGCTGGCGAATCGACGCGTCCAAGATTTGCTGTAGGAAGTGTAGTGTAGAGTGCATGTCTCACTTTTGGGGTTTGGTTGCCATAGATGGAGGAATGGTATATAGAAAATTGGTGCTTTCAATTTTCTAGCAATGGAAAGAGATGAAGAATGATATACACAAAAATGAATCACTCTCATTTTTTCTCTTCTCAAAGATGAAGCTCTCATTTTCTTCTCATTTCTTCTTCTCACTTTTCTTATGAAAAACTTAATCCACTTAGAAATGGTGGAGAAAGAATAAGAAGCATGAAGGGAGGTGATCGTAGTAAAAGGAGGAGGGTGACCACATCCAAACATAATCATCACAAAACTACACATCAATCCTAATCCTTTCTTATCACAATAAAGCATGAAAAGAAAAGATGCTTATCATATCACACTTTATGCAAATAAAACCTCCACAAAGTGTTATTTGCAAACTAGCAAATAACACCCTCCATCTAAAAAGTCCGGCCGGGAAAGAAC
The DNA here is from genome assembly GCA_030015575.1 of Agapanthus africanus. Classification (NCBI taxonomy): domain Eukaryota; kingdom Viridiplantae; phylum Streptophyta; class Magnoliopsida; order Asparagales; family Amaryllidaceae; genus Agapanthus; species Agapanthus africanus. The sequence continues at coordinate 511,315,871 of JASDDO010000024.1, read as the reverse complement.
AAAGAAAAACCGGCCGGAGCGGAATGCAAACTGGCAACTCCAAAAAACTGGTCCCGTAATAAATTACAGGAAAACCCTTATACTGTGCATACACACCCGCATCTGTATTCCGTCCGGATACAAATGCAATGAGACAAAATCTACACTGTACTATACTAGGATCCGGCTTAAACCAAAGCCGGCTAGTAATATCCGTCCGATCCTGATCCGTGCAATACCGCACGTATCTGATCGAACGCTGCCATATAACTATACGGCCACTAGTACAAAACCGTCCGATCCTGATCCGTGCAATACCGCACGTATCTGATCGAACCCTGCCATATCTCCATACGGCCTCTACAGCGTTTCGCCCGAAACTTGAGTAACTGTAAGTGTGGTGGACTCTAAAGACTCGTCAATACAATGGCTGTGGATTTAACCACTAGCACGTCAGAGGTATAAGCCAATACGTGACGGGCCACCAGCTATTGACTAAAAGGGACGTCGATGAGCGAACTCATCCTGACACCCTACTGAGCCTGTCAGTGACAATATCCGTGCAGTCCGGTCCGTTCGTCTATGAGCATCGCATGGCGGGCCTAGGGGGTTGGTAAAAGTCAGACCCCCAAAAGCGGTACAAGTCGTGTCGGAGTGTAGCCCAGAACACCCTGAGATACTACTGGAATACCTACCAGTAAATCTCCTTGCCTTGGCCAAGGACTTTGTGTAATGGCTCTCCTAGACACAGCACGACCTCACCCCCAATACCGGGAGAGACGAACCCCTGAAGATACGCTCACTGCCTCCATGTGGCTCGGGACTGTACCCAACTAAAACCTGTTTGCACGACTCCTTTGAGCCGTGGTAGGGTAGTAATCAAAGTACAGTGGGAACTCATACGAGACAAATGACGATCCCCAGGTCGATGAACTAACCTGCACACATGTCACCAGGGAACTGCCATCTGACGTCTGGTATATGACCAACTAGCATGTTCCCGGCGAGTCCTGTCCGGTGTACTCATAACCCAATGAGCACCTGTATACATCTTAGGTGATCCAACTGACACCAGTGGCTTGTGAGACCGGCCACCGCCCCTCGTCGGGGTCTCGATTGTATACACTAGTCTACTAATGGAGTATCGATGCCCAGTCTCGAAACTCCCACGACTAGGGACCTTTTAAGGATATGCTTGTAGACCCCCAGCTCCCACTTATATGATCGCCCTCATACTGCTGGTGGTCAAGCAAGAATCCTAGGGGCTCTATCAACGTGTAATAGCGACGTGTCAGGTCACCTAAAACAGTACATGATGATAAAGGTAAACCAGATAGCATACTATCATCTCAAGTAAGACTGTCCTACCGGGATAGGTCCTCCCTCAATCATTACAATCACGTACCTGTGACCTAATAATTGACTCTGAGGGCACTATCTCCAACAATACTTTCCCGCTGCTCCCACTCTGATTGAAACCTTCTGGCTGATCCATATAGACGCACTCTTCTAAATTACAATTCAGAAAAGTCGTCTTTATGTCCATCTGCCAGATTTCATAATCATGGAAGGCAGCAATAGCAAGAAGGACCCGAATGGATTTGAGCATAGCCACTGGAGAAAAAGTTTTGTCATAGTCTAAACCAGGTCTTTGACGAAAACCCTTTGCAACAAGTCTAGCCTTATAGGTTTCCACCTGTCCAACTACACCAATCTTTTTCTTGAAGATCCATTTGCATCCTATGGGTTTTACCCCATTTGGAGCAAAGTCCAAAGTCCATACTTTGTTAGTGTACATGGACTCCATCTCGGTCCGCATTGCATCTAGCCATCGTACCGAGTCGCCGCTCTGGATGGCCTGCTGGAAGCTAGTAAGTTCATCATCATCAATGATGCAATCCTCTCTATCCCCATGTATGAGAAAACCGCAGTATCTCTCAGGCGGATGAGACGACCTACTACTCCTGCGGAAGGGTGCGGGAATGTCCTGTTCTTCTTGAACTACTGGTTCTACCAAACTTTCAGTAGTAGTTTGTGGTTCTAGAATTTCTTCCAAATCTATTTCGCTCCCACTTGTTTCCTTTTCTAAAAAATGATGTTCTAGAAAATGGGCATTACGAGAAACAAAAACCTTTTGTTCCTCTGCGTAATAGAATAGATACCCCTGGAGTTCTTTGGATATCCCACAAACTGACACTTTACTGATCGTGCCTCGAGCTTATCCACATGCTGCTTTTTAACAAAAGCTGGACATCCCCATATCTTTAGATACTGAAGATAGGGTTTCTTACCACTCCACATCTGATATGGCATGGTAGGCACAGTCTTGGTAGGAACTATGTTCAAAAGATATGCAGCTGATTCTAGCGCATAACCCCAGAAAGATCGCGGTAACTCAGCATTACTCATCATGGAACATACCATATCCAATAGGGTTCGATTCCGTCTCTCCGATGCACCGTTATGCTGTGGAGTGTATGGAGGAGTAAGCTGAGAGAGAATTCCTTTCTCTTTTAGGTAACCTAGGAACTCGGCACTTAAGTATTCACCACCTCGATCAGATCTTAGTGTCTTGATACTTTTGCCGGTTTGGTTTTCTACTTCATTCTTATACTCCTGGAATTTTTCAAAAGCCTCGGATTTATGTTTCATCAGATAAATGAATCTGTATCTTGAGTAATCATCCGTAAAAGTAATGAAATAGAAAAAACCATCTCTTGCATGTGTAGACATTGGACCACATACATCGCTGTGTATGAGTCCTAAGAGCTCGCTCACTCTTACTCCATGTCCAGTGAATGGAGTCTTTGTCATCTTTCTTTTGAGACATGATTGACAAGTGGCATAAGTTTGATATTCGAACGAGTCCAAATATCCTTCTCTATGTAACTTAGTTAACCTTGTCTCGTTGATGTGACCTAGTCTACAATGCCATAAGAAAGCCTTATTTAAATCTGGAGATTTTCTTTTTAGTGTGTTCTGGACATTGAAAATCTGGAGTTGGTTTAAGACATATATACCGTTATTAAGTGTACCGGACCCAATCAAACTATGATTAAGGTGGATGTTAACAACATCGCTTACAAACGTGAAATCATAACCTTTATTTGATAACAAGGAAACTGATATGATATTACACGTTAAACTAGGTACAAAAAAACAGTTATGTAAAGCCAAAATATGTCCACCCGTGAATCCCAGGTGATAATCCCCGACGGACACAGCTCCCACGCTAGCTCCGTTAGCAACCTTGAGGATCATATCACCTTCCTTCAGCACTCTACGGTTTCTCAGTGCCTGCAATGAATTGCATATATGAGATCCTGATCCGGTATCCAATACCCAGGAAGTAGAGTTGATTGACAAACAATTCTCAATTACAAACACACCTGAAGTCGAAGCCACAGCTTGCTTCGGTCCCTGGTTCTTGGCGTTCCACGCCTTGCAATCTTTCTTCTAGTGCCCTTTCCTGTGACAATAGAAGCACTCATCCTGGGCCACTAATGGCACTGCAATCTTTTTCTTTCCCTTCGCTCCCACCTTACTTACACCTCCTCTAGGTTTGGTGGCGGCCTTCTTCCTCCTTCCTTTGGCCCTAGCCTTGGACCCGGAAGAAGAAGCACCGCTAACAAACATAGCGGGTGTTTCCCTTGCCTTCTGCAAGGTGCCCCCTGCACTCCTCAACATGTTAAGGAGTTCTGGAAGTTCAACTTCTTTTCTTTGAATGTTCAAATTCAGAATAAACTGGGCGTAGGTGGAAGGAAGGGACTGGAGAATGAGGTCTATATAGAGCCCTTTATCCAAAGTCGTCCCAAGGTCTGCGAGCTCTTCTATATAGCCAATCATCTTTAGGACATGTTCTCCTACCGATGATCCGACGGCCAACCTCGCTCGAAACAAGTTTTTTGAGGTCTCGTATCTTGCTATACGAGATTGCTCTCCATAAAGTTCCTTTGTATGGAGAAATATGGCATCTAGTTCCATATCCTCATGCCTCCTCTGATGTTCATTGTTCATCGAGGCAATCACGATGCACTTGGCCTTCGCGCAATCATACTTCCAGGTTTTGCGGATTTCCTTATCCGCATTACTGGATTTGGGACTTGGGACTGCAGGTGCCTTAGCGGTGAGGACGTGCCCCAATTTGTCATAGGTCAAAGCCATTTTGACATTCCGCAGCCAATCTTTATAGTTTGGCCCTGTCAGTATATTTTTCTCTAAAAGTATCTTATGTCCAGTCATTTTCAGGGTCGCTGCAATTAGGAGAGAGAGAAGAAAACACTTTAGCATGATGCTCTTGCAAGTTTAGAGTGGTTTTTAGTTTATCTAAACTGGATGGCTCCCACTGTTTTTCGAATCCCTCCTCAAACCAAAAAGGAAGAACTAGCCAGAACAATTCTCACCGTACAATACTTGCTTAACCGTTCAGCCAGGCCAGTGTCGATACTTCGAGGGAGGTTTTCCAACGCTTTCGCGAAGTTCCTTAATTAAATAACCTCTTTTCTCTGGGGGAATAGCCCCGCTGACACCTTTCTTGACACCTACTTGGTTTATAGCATTGATCGTTAAGTGACGAATATCCTGAAGTAGCATATACTCACAGTAGGATCGGAATCCAAATATCATCGTCTGATAATGCTGAAGGAATCCTACCAACATTCATCAAACTCAAAATGGTATGCATCTCTTTGCAAATTTCAGTTTCTTTAGAAATTCCCGATATAAATTTTTGCCCCATGCTCTTATGACCTTGACGTTAGGTCAAAATGTCATAAGTCACATGTCAAGTTCTATCCATCATTATCTTGTTAATTTGAACCCATCCGTATATATCCTTGACATTCGGCCAAAATGATAATACGACTGTCCCAGACTAACTCATCTATCTATGCAACAAATGAATACCCAGCAGCTACCAAACACTATGCCTTGGCATTAGGTCAAAATACATAGCTTGAATACTACTGAATACTCTGTTAGTTATATGTATGCCCTAGAGGCCATTACTATACATAGGATGTATATTGTAGTGGATGCTTGGACATATATAGGGAGGACTTTCTTGCTCGACATGATAGTATGCTATCTGGTTACTCTTTACCTTAACGTGTACACTGATTGTCTCTCTGTTACATGTTGGTAAAGCCCTTAGGATGTGTACTTGACTACCTGGACTATGATGCGGATCATACTAGTGGGGACATGGTAGTCCATAAGTGCATCCTTCAAAGTCCCTAGTCGTGGGTGTATCGAGACAAGGCATCGATATACCAGAGTAGACTAGCGTATACCTTCTTGACCCCATACAGATGGGCGATGGATGATCCCATATCCATTGGTGTTTGACATCAGAGATGATATACGGGTGCTCAGTAGAGACTGGGTACACTGGACGGACTCGCCGAGAACTCTCAGATGGTATTATACCTTACGTCAGATGGCAGTTCTCTGGTGACACTGGTACAGAGTAGTCTGTTGACCCGAGATCGTCATAGAGTCTTGTGTGGTTCCCACTGTGCTTTGATTTCCATCTTACTACGTCCAAGAGGGCGTGCAAAACGGTGGTTTTTGGGTACAGTCCCGAATCACATGGAGGCAATGAGCGATAGGAGGGGATTCGTCTCTCCCGGTATAGGAAGTTGATGTTGCGCTGTGTTCGATTGGCTATAACCGAAAATCCCTGGCCAGGGTTGTTGAGATTTACTGGTAAGTGTTACCAGTAGTTTCTCGAACTATTATAGACCTCATATCGACACGACTTAACGAGCTATTGGGGTCTGACGTTTACCACCCCTAGGCGAGATATGCGACATATCAGACGAACAGACCGGACTGTACGGTAAGTATTACTGGTTGGATTCACAGGAGTGTGAGCGGGCTTGCTCGTCGATCTTCTGATCGCTCAATACCCGGGTGGCCGTTACGTTTAGCAGACCGCTTGCGGCTTGTGGGTGTTTGATATGATCATCACCTGCTGCCGGCGTATTGACGAGTCTTTAGAGTCCTACACAGAGGTTTCCTGGCTCAAGCGAAACGAAATAGGAGCGCATATGAGATATGTGCGGGATCGAGAATAATGCGTGTATATGATACCGTATTCTATTCTCGCGATGAATGTATCGATTGGTTGTATACGATATCACCTAGTTATCGAATCAAGGATTGATTCGATAAGCCGATACATTGTATACTAGTCGGTTGTGTGCGACATGACCGGATCATTGAATCAAGTGTTGATTTAACGATTTAATGCATAATTATATATTTGATATATTACTTTGCATTAACTAGTATTGGTTCACTTTAAATGGATTTTCTCGCTCGGATGTGCACATTGTATATGTGATATACTTTTTGTGCACTTGATTGTATCATGTTTGATGATACATGCTCACTAGAGTTTGTGTGAAGATTAAACCATGGTTGTATATTGGTTTGGGTTTTCATTTTCTTATTCATTTATTTATTTATTTATTTTATTTTGGAAAAGAAAAGAGAAAATGGTGGCTTTCTTTGCTTTAAGCTTCTTGAAGCTTCAAAGCATCTTTGACTAAGTTACCATTTTGTCTTCATGCTTAACCCTAACCCTTTAACTAACCATAGTTTATTCTCTACACTTGACCATGGTTGGATTATGATAAGTATAAATTTTATTTTCTTTTTGAAATATACTTATCATAACATTCTTCATCTTCTTCTTCTTAAAAGATGAAGAAAGCTTGCTTCATCAATGGCAACTTGAGCAATTGAGTGAGAAATCCAATTTTAAAGTGAACCCACCTCCTATTTCTTCATCCTCTACCTCTTGCCAAGTAGCAAAGGGTGTTTTCTTCACAAGTTTCATGACTTGGTGAAGTGGGAGCTTGATCTTGTGATGCCTCGACGTAGATCATCTTCGGCACGAAGCCGACGACCTTGCCCGCCCATTTCTCCGATGAAGCCGACGCTAGAGCCCGGGTTTCCATTTGTACAGCGAGGAGACTTCATTACGGAGCTATGGAGGTGGAGGACCGGATCTACAAAGGTTGTATTTCCGTTCTTTTAGTTAAATTGTTAACTAGTTGCATGTGTTCGCCTAATATTCTAGTTAACGATCCGTAGTCTAGGGTTTCTCGGCACCGTAAAATTTGAAATTGGCATGGTTGATGCCTTGTGAGACCTCTTGAGAGTGCCTAGAAACCCTACAGTGGTATCAAAGCCTAGCTAGAGCCTTAGGCGATGCGTAGACGAAGTTTGAAATCCGAACGAACTGAAAACTTTACCCCAAAATAGCTCTCTGTACATTTTTCAAATTTGTGGATTTTTGAGAATTAAAAATATGCAGAAAATTCAGCAGGAAGTTCTAAGAATTACGGTGCAAAAATTACCTAATGATGTGTCTAAAGTGCGGCGGAACCGCGGCATTAGCATGCTAATGCGGCGGTTCCGCGGCCATTTTGTCTCTTCTCCCTTTGAATTTTGCACAGTAATTCCTATTTTGCAGTGCTGGTTTTCCTGGGATTTTTTTTTCTGAACTCAAGAGTTGAGTTTTCTGGATTGTATTGGGGACTCGGTGTATCGATCGGATTGTCTAATTTTGTCTATATGTTTTCCGGATAATTATTGAATATGTTAAAAAGTTCGACCGAATATAAATACCCAAACTTTCCCCTGCCGGAAAATTTCAAAGTGTTGGATTTTTCCGTGGTTTAAAGACATTCTAACTAGTGCAAGTAACGCGATGGACCCTCTAGAAGACAACAAACCTTAACTCGATTATGTGACCGTCTTGAACTGCCCTTTGAACCTTAGGGTTTGGGGCAGTACGGCGTGCCACATGTGAGGCGTTGGCTTGACCCTTCTACGGCTGGACCGTTGGTACTGAGGCACGAAGTGAATGTTTTTAAACCTATTTCATGTGTTGATTTGTATTGGGAAAACTTGGGTGTTTGGATGTTCGATCGGAAAGTTTAACATTTTCTATTTATCTGGAATGGGATACAATAATTGGAATTCACAAGTAGTTATGAGATAACTGAATGAATGTTATAAACATAGCAGTTTAGTCTCACTTGATCGGTTGCCACGGAATTTTGATGTGATCAAAAGTCCGTCGCAATCACGTAGCGTACGCGGATACTCGCCGGGTAAACTTAATAGACAGCCTCACTCCATAGCCCCGACCAAGTGACTGTAGGAGAACCCCGTCGCCGAAAGTGTCCGTTCGGGTGCTCGCGGCAGCGGTGTTCCGTCTTGGTGCACTTCGTCGACGGTATCGGGGGTGCGGCCGCCTACTAAAGTTTGCGACGAGCATTCGATCAGTATGTCGGGAATCCTCTTGAATTGCCCTACTTGATATTGAAAAGTGTTTTCGATTTTGAGACTAAAATGCGGGGTTTATAATTGTTAGGCATGTGATGTCTAAGGTATTCATTTGATTGGGCATGCGATGTCTATGCAGATTGCGGATTCCAACTGTTGTAGTTTTACACTTTCTTTTCTGTGACCGTAAGTGTAATATGTGATATTGCCGGTTTCGTTGCTATATGTCAACGACAATTGGGATGCGCATATTTACTTACGTTGATGACATGTGATGTTATGTGTTGCTGGATATGTTATATTGGATCGTCGTGTTTGAATAGCCGGGTTTTTTTTATGTGAGATGAGTGTTTTTCATTTTCATTCATATAAAAACTTGTATGTAATATTCTTTTATTGGGGCACTTCCAAGTTGCGGAAGATGTCACCCTTTGTATATTATTTACTTTTCCGCACTAGGATAGACCCAAGGAGGAGGGCACAAGTAACCGGGTTCTGGAGTCCAGTGGGAGACCAACTCGAGGAGTCGAGTCCGGATCTCCTAACTCCAGAATTGGTAGGGTTGCTTGCCGCTCTCGTAGGGGTCTAGGGGTGTGGGTTTGGCTATTCATCGCGACCGTGGAATCCGTATTTTATACTGGCTCGTATTGAAAACACGGACGTCCTAGTATATCCAATATTTCATATGATTCTTCTGCTGCCATATCTGGGATGTGATCATGTGATGTTCTGTGATAGATACTGTATATAGTATATATGATATATTACATAGACGTTACTTATGTTTTACACCCGCGCTAGCCCTGCCCCGCTCTGCCGTTAGTTACCTAACCTAATGGTACATGAGGGGACATCAAGGCGAATGCGGATGGCATAAGTGTACGTCGTATTTATCTGTGATGTTTAGGTACTTAAATGATGGGACTTCATTAATGTGATTAATGAAAGAAAAGAAACCTAAGATGTTATAGAATCGAATTTCAAAATAAAACAGGTAGCTACAGTTCTTGCTTTGTATAGCGGTATATGTGATATATCCTGCACCTTATTCGATGAGGAAAGGACCGAGATCCCTTTACCGAGAGTGACTCCTTTAGCAATAACTGGAAGATACTACACACTCGGTTTGTCTTTTGATTGCTTCTAAGAGTTTTTGCTTTGCACAGTGATATATATGATATATCCCGCACCTCATTCGACGAGGAAAGGACCGACGATCCCTTCACCGGGAGTGACTCCTTTAGCAAAACTAGAAAAGCCTAAAAAACACTCCATTTTAAAATCATTTGATTCTATAACGATATCAAGTTCATTACGCAATAGGTTTTCAGAAAAACCTGTCGTAGCCCTTCGTCATTTCAGATAAGTACTAGTTAGTATTCGTGCTACGTTTGTTGACTATGTTAAGGCGTAGTGTGCGGTAGCTAATTAGTGCTTATCTGCATAAGCATATGATGCGATTGGATTAGGGTAGTCGTGCGACTTTGTTGACTATGTTAAGAGTCGTGCGGGTGGGTTTAATTCAATCGGGAAATGACGGGTTGAACTTGACTAGCACTAATGATTTGTTGACTATGTTAAGGTAATATAGCTGCTAGGGGCAAAAGATTATCGGGAATTTCAAGTGTTGAAATTTGCAATGAGATTGCATACCTTCTATGAGATAGTTGGATCCCGATACCCGCTGTGAGTAAGAGTTACTCCTGGGAGAGTTTTACACATTACAATTAGCCGATCAAGTAGGTGTCTAGAAAGGTGTCAACGGGGTTACGCTTCTGGGAAAACGAGGTTTACTGTAATTAGGTTCGTGCGAAAGCACGGGGGACCTCCCTCAAAGTACCGACACTGGCCTGGCTGAAAGATTGGCAAACTTGTAGTGTGTAATTAATCCCGGCTAGTCTTTCCTTTTAGGGTTTGAAAGAAGATTTGATAAAAAGCAGTGGGAGCCATCCTGATTAGATAAAATAATAACCAATCTATTCTTGCAAAAGCGCACGCTGAGTGTTTTCTTCTTTCTCTCTCCTGGTAGCGACCATATCACGCCTTAATCAAGATAATAATACGGATTATTGACCGAACCCGCTTGTTATACTGAGCTGGGGAACGTTGGTCCCGCTCCAACTTATAATTTTTATAAGACAGAGCAGGAAATTGGGGAATACCAGAATTCCCGTGCCGTCCAAATGAAGATAGTGCATGCTGATGCATCAGCTTCGGGTGTGTTCATTACAAAGAACTGTTTCTCAGTATCCTCCGCATCCTGGGTATATGATACCGGATCAGGATCCCAGATATGTAATCTGTTACATAGGGCTACAGATAGGTAGAGAACTGAGAACGGGTGATAAGTTTCATGAGGCAGAAAACGGGGCAAGTGTTGCAGCCAAGTCTGTTGGTCACTGTCACCCTGTATTACCAATACATTGATTCAGAACGAATGTTATTAGATACCGAACCTGATATACAAAATCATATCAGTCTCTTTATCAGTAAAGAAATGATAAAATTTTGTGTTGTTGGATAATGTTTTGAACATTTCCTATATCAAAAGTTGATCGGTTTAGGCATGTTATCTAAAAGCATTAATGTTCTAAATCAAACTACAGTTCTTTAGTATACGGAACACACACGAGAGGAAGAGTTCAGAAATGAACGAATCCTTCTTGAGGCATTGTAGACTAGGTCATATCAATATGACCCGACTAGCTAAAGTTACTTGTAGATGCATATTTAAATCAGTTTGAATTTACATCTTGTGAAACTTGCCAGTTATGTCACAAAGATATAATGACACCAGCTCTGTTTATTGGAAACAGAGAAAGAGTTAGTAAACTCTTGGGATAATACATGTTGATGTATGTAAGGTCCCCTGTCTACATATGCCAGGACTGGTTCTTTGTACTTCGTTACATTCTCTGATGATCTCTCGAGATTCAGACATATGTTCCTGTTGAAACACAAGTCCGAACCTTTTGAGATATTCACAGAATATAAGTTAGAAGTAGAGAACCAAAACACGGGTATAAGTATTATGTCCTTTGATGTGATCGAGGAGGAAAATACTTGAGCACGAAAATCCTGGATTATTTTAAAGGAGAATGAGATTCTCTCTCAGGATTACTCCTCCGTATACACCATAGCACGATGGTCTATCGGGGCGGAGCAATAACACCCTATGTGATAAGGTGTGCTCTATGATGAGTAATACTGAGTTACCTATTTCCTTTTTGGGAGTTATGCACTTGAGAAGCTGCATACCTATTGAATAGGGTTCAAATCAAGTCAGTTGCCTGCCACTTCATATTTGATATGATAAGGGTAGAGCCCATCTCTTAATTTAGTTAAGATTTGGGGTTGTCCAGCCTATGTCTGAAAAGCAAAATCCGGACAAGCTCGAGGCAAGGTCTGTAATGTAGAACTGGAAATGTTCCATCTATACAAACAACAGCTGATGATTTGATAGAACCAAAGGATTCAATAGTTACCAACGAACCTCAGCCTCTCCGCCGATCTAGTAGGGTTTCCTCACCCACCTGAGAGATATTTCGGTTTCTCTATGACAGTGGGAGCGAGGATTGCATCATGAGATGATGACCCAACTAGTTTCGAGCTGGCCATCAGGAGTAAGACTCTGTAAGAATGGCTGGATGCTTAGCGATCTGAGATGGAATCCATGTACACCAACAAAGTATGGACTTTGGCTGCTGTATCTGAAGGGTTAAATCCCCATCAGGAGCAAGTATATCTTGAGAAGATTACTTGGTGTAGATGGAAAGGTAAAGACTTTCAAAGCTAGAGTTGTTAAAGCTTTTCGTCATCGACCAGGCGTGGATAATGATGAAACCTTTTCAAGTGGCTATGCTTAAGTCCATTCAGATCCTACTTGCCACGGCTACATACCATGACTACGATATCTGGCGGTTGGGTGTCATGACTGCTTTTCTAAATGATGATTTGGAAGAGAGCGTCTATAAGTACACAGCCAGAGGGCTTCGTAGACAGTGGGAGCAGCGGAAACGTGTGCAAGATGTTTTATGTGATAAAGCAGGCATCGCGGAGTTGGAACATCTGTTTTGATGTGGAAGTCAAATAGTTTGACATCATCAAAATGGTAGATGAACCTTGTATATACAAGAAGGTAGTAGGGAGTATGGTAGTGATCCTCGTAGAGTATATGGATGACATACTCTTGATAGGGAAGGAGTTTCCTATGCTACGCTCGGTCAATCTCCGCTTATCACAATGATTCTCCATATAGGATCAAAATGATACCTCCTAAATCCTGGGTTTTGGATCTATGAGATAGATCTAATTGGATGATAGGATTCTCACTAGTTGTAGTGAGATGGTATCAACCGATCCTGGGGAGAATCACTGGAAGGGTTCCAGGGTGATAATGACGACTGAGTGTCAGTCACAGGCATTGTCTTTACCCTCAGTAAAGGGACGGTATGTTGGAAGAGTTCCAAACTAGATACCGTGACATACTAGACGGTAAAGGCTAAATACATCGCTACTTCAGATGCTACCAAAGAGGCTGTTTGGGTGTATATTGGTTCATGAGATGAACTACGTTCCTACCATTGTGAGACAATGGAGTTGTGGCTTATGCCAAGGAACGCCGGTCCCATCAGTGATCCAGACATAATCTATGGCAGTATCACCTGATCATGGAGATGGTTGATCTTCAGGGTGATCAAGGTTAGGAGAACAGACTCAGAGGACAACACGGCGGATCCACTCACAAAGGCCTTTTCCCAGAGAGAGACTTTTATGGGATGGTTGAGTATGAGATACTACAACCACAGCTATCAGATGGCCCTAGTGCAAGTGGGAGATTGTTAGTTATATGTATGCCCTAGAAGCCATTACTATACATAGGATGTATATTGTAGTGGATGCTTGGACATATATAGGGAGGACTTTCTTGCTTGACATGATAGTATGCTATCTGGTTACTCTTTACTTTAACGTGTACACTTATTGTCTCTCTGTTACATGTTGGTAAAGCCCTTAGGATGTGTACTTGACTACCTGGACTATGATGCGGATCATACTAGTGAGGACATGGTAGTCCATAAGTGCATCCTTCAAAGTCCCTAGTCGTGGGTGTATCGAGACAGGGCATCGATATACCAGAGTAGACTAGCGTATACCTTCTTGACCCATACAGATGGGCGATGGATGATCCCATATCCATTGGTGTTTGACATCAGAGATGATATACGGGTGCTCAGTAGAGACTGTGTACACTGGACGGACTCGCCGAGAACTCCCAGATGGTATTATACCTTACGTCAGATGGCAGTTCTCTGGTAACACTGGTACAGAGTAGTCTGTTGACCCGAGATCGTCATAGAGTCTTGTGTGGTTCCCACTGTGCTTTGATTTCCATCTTACCACGTCCAAGAGGGCGTGCAAAACGGTGGTTTTTGGGTACAGTCCCGAATCACATGGAGGCAATGAGCGATAGGAGGGGATTCGTCTCTCCCGGTATAGGAAGTTGATATTGCGCTGTATTCGATTGGCTATAAACGGAAATCCCTGGCCAGGGTTGTTGAGATTTACTGGTAAGTGTTACCAGTAGTTTCTCGAACTGTTATAGACCTTATATCGACACGACTTATCGAGCTATTGGGGTCTGACGTTTACCACGCCTAGGCGAGATATGCGACATATCAGACGAACAGACCGGACTGTACGGTAAGTGTTACTAGTTGGATTCACAGGAGTGTGAGCGGGCTTGCTCGTCGATCTTCTGATCGCTCAATACCCGGGTGGCCGTTACGTTTAGCAGACCGCTTGCGGCTTGTGGGTGTCTGATATGATCATCACCTGCTGCCGACGTATTGACGAGTCTTTAGAGTCCTACACAGAGGTTTCCTGGCTCAAGCGAAACGAAATAGGAGCGCATATGAGATATGTGCGGGACCGAGAATAATGCGTGTATGTGATACCATATTCTATTCTCGCGATGAATGTATCGATTGGTTGTATGCGATATCACCTAGTTATCGAATCAAGGATTGATTCGTTAAGCCGATACATTGTATACTAGTCGGTTGTGTGCGACATGACCGGATCATTGAATCAAGTGTTGATTTAATGATTTAATGCATAATTATATATTTGATATATTACTTTGCATTAACTAGTATTGGTTCAGTTTAAATGGATTTTCTCACTCGGATGTGCACATTGTACATGTGATATACTTTTTGTGCACTTGATTGTATCATGTTTGATGATACATGCTCACTAGGGTTTGTGTGAAGATTAAACCATGGTTGTATATTGGCTAGGGTTTTCATTTTCTTATTCATTTATTTATTTTATTTTGGAAAAGAAAAGAGAAAATGGTGGCTTTCTTTGCTTGAAGCTTCTTGAAGCTTCAAAGCATCTTTGACTAAGTGACCATTCTGTCTTCATGCTTAACCCTAACCCTTTAACTAACCATAGTTTATTCTCTACACTTGACCATGGTTGGATTATGATAAGTATAAATTTTATTTTCTTTTTGAAATATACTTATCATAACATTCTTCATCTTCTTCTTCTTAAAAGATGAAGAAAGCTTGCTTCATCAATGGCAACTTGAGCAATTGAGTGAGAAATCCAATTCTAAAGTGAACCCACCTCCTATTTCTTCGTCCTCTACCTCTTGCCAAGTTGTAAAGGGTGTTTTCTTCACAAGTTTCATGACTTGGTGAAGTGGGAGCTTGATCTTGTGATGCCTCGACGTAGATCATCTTCGGCACGAAGCCGACGACCTTGCCCGCCCATTTCTCCGATGAAGCCGACGCTAGAGCCCGGGTTTCCATTTGGACAGCGAGGAGACTTCATTGCGGAGCTATGGAGGTGGAGGACCAGATCTACAAAGGTTGTACTTCCGTTCTTTTAGCTAAATTGTTAACTAGTTGCATGTGTTCGCCTAATATTCTAGTTAACGATCCGTAGTCTAGGGTTTCTCGGCACTGTAAAATTTGAAATTGGCATGGTTGATGCCTTGTGATACCTCTTGAGAGTGCCTAGGAACCCTACATACTCAAATGAAATGACAGAGGGCTACGAATGGTTTTGGCAAAACCGTGAATGTAGTGAACTTGATATAACCGAAGGAACCTGATAGCTTTTAAAAGGAGTGGTTAAAGCTCCGCAATTAAAAAATATCTTCTGTTTTAAAAATAACCGAGTGGTTTCTTTTAAATTGTTCCAACGATTAAACTTTGGTTTATTTTCTTTGCATTAATAATAATGCGTCCCATCATTAACCTATCATTGCAGAAAACAACGAAAATACAACATCCTCTTATGCCATCCGCATTCGCCTCTGGGTCCCGTCATCACCCGTTAGGTTACTTAACTAATGGCAGAGCGGGGGCTGGGCTAGCGCGGGTGTAAAACATAAGTGACGGCTAAATAGCTATCATATATAGATATTGTACATTCGTCACACGCAATAATAGGCATTCCAGATCTTAGATGAACATTATTGGATATACAAGCAATCCGCGTTTGCTTTGAGCCTGCAACAAAAGACGAATTACACAGTTGTGATGAATAGCCATTACCCCACCCTAGACCCCTACGGGTACGGCAAACTACCTGCCAAGTACCCGAAGTGAAGCGGTCTCCCTCAACAACGTGAGTAGGCCACTAAACACTTTAAAGTACCCGGTAGTTTGTGCACCCCACCTTGGGTCTATCCTAGGAGCGAAAACAGTAAAATGAAATAATACAACGGTGGCTACAACCGCAACCTGGATGCGCCCCGCAAGATAATATTACAACATATTAAAATTACATTGAATGAATTAAAATAATAACCCATCACAAAACCCCGGCTAATCATCACAACAATCCAATACAGTTCATAACTACAAACAGTAATATCCATTACATAAATGTACAACCCCTTGCCAACCGACATACTAGCAGTTAGGGGAGGTTTACGAACACATTATACAATCACAGATTTTACTCCCAAAACTTCTCTGTGCACCTGAGACTTGACCAGAAAATAAACATTCCAGAAAATACAAAAATATCACAGATGAGTTACTGGAGGAAACTGGGTTGAATCGGCTTCAACTCGGCCACGGATGCACGGCGGATCGGTGGGATCGGCCGTGGTTCTGTGGCTGTATGGCCGATTCAGGAACCCATTTTTCTCCAGTTACCTTATAATTCTCTGCTTGTTATTCTGCAGCTCCCTGAAAAATTTTTAGAGCCTGTTTTAAATTCGACAGAAACTTAGTGATATCGATGTCTTTTTCGGTTCGTTTTGCGTTCGAAATTCATACGACTTTGCTAACGAGTTAATTATTGTTTAGCGAGGCTTTGATACCACTGTAAGTCGATGTACTACACCCCATGACTTGCGGGGAGGCGGAAATATGAAAAACGATCTTTTTCTTTGCTTAAACATCGACTAACCGAAGAATCTTTGCTAAACTATAACTAACAAGAAACAAAGAAGTTGTTAACTACTATGTGAAGTGATTATACCTAATGAACCGTGTCCTTCATCTTTTCATTCTCCACCTCCTCTCCGGTCTTCTCTATGTAGTAGATGATCCACCCGAGAGCTATACTCCAAGTTTTACCTCTAAACTTGAGGTAACTAGGTTTCTTTAGTTGCTAATCAAAGTACCTAGATGATATAGAGAAGGGTTATGGATTAATTAGTCTATTCTAATCCTTGGTCTCAACATATGAGAGGGGAGGATTAGGGTTTGAAGAGAGAGAGCTTGAGGAGAGAGAAGGTGAGCATGAGAATGAGAAGAGATAATGATCTCATTTGAATATATATGAAGCATTAAGTTATATCAAATAAATAAATAAATGATTTAACAACCATGCTTCATTTAATTCATATGAGTGATTCATCTATATGAGTCATTAACCATTTATGATGCATTAATGACATGGATGAATCACACAAATGAGTCACTAATCTCATTTAATGCTTTTGCCACCTAAACCCCCAAGTCACCATCCTTCTAGAAGCTTCTCGCGAAATTACGAGAACGCCCCTACTATCCGTGAAAACACGGAAAAACTTTACATTGTATAAATCCAATAACCCGATACTAGAATCTGGCTTAAACCAAAGCTAGCTAGTAAAAACTGTCCGAATGTCGTACGTGCGTAAACACACGTATGCGTCCGAACCCTTGTCGTAAAACCATACGACCTCTATATCGTTTCGCCTGGAGCAGGGAAACTCTCTCTGTGGGACTCTAAAGACTCGACTACTACGCTGGCAGTGTGTTTAACCACAGACCGCAAGCGGCACTAGCTGTACGTAACGGTCCCCAGGTAGATGTCGATAAGAAGGCTGATGAGGAAACCCATCCGAACTCCTACAGAGCCTGATGTGACAATCTCCGTATAGTCCGGTCTGTTCGTCTAAGACTTTCGCATATCGGGCCTAGGGGGGCGGCAAGCGTCAGTCACCTAATAGCGGTATAAGTCATGTCGGAGTGAAGCCCATTACACCCTAAAAAACTACTGGAACCTATCATTAAATCTCGCTTGCCCTGGCCAGGGACTTTGCGTAATGGCTCTCTGACACAGCGCGATATCAACTCCCAATACCGGGAGTGACGAATCCTGTCTAATCGCCACTACGTCCAAGTGCTCGAGACTGCACCCAACTGCTACCTGTTTGCACGACTCCTTTGAGCCGTGGTAGGGTAGCAATCTAAGAACAGTGGGACACACTTGAGGCAAAGTAGCAGTGTCAAGTGTGCGGACTATGATGTACTCATGTCACCTGGGAACTGTTAACTGACGACTGGTATAAAACCAACAAACAGTTCCCTACGAGTCCTGTCCAGTGTACCCGTAACTCAACGAGCACTTGTATACTATTTCCAGTATGACGTACTGACGGCTGTGGGACGGACCATCTCCCCAACTGGGATGAGAAGCGTACACACTAGTCTACTCCGGAGTATCGATGCCCTGTCTTGATAATCCTACGACTAGGGACCTGAAAAATGATGTGCTTGTAGACTATCCAGCCCCCACTAGTGTGACTGCCATCACAACGCTGGTAGTTAAGCAAGATCCTAAGAGCTCTATCAATACGTATACTCACATATTAAGATAGAAAAACCAAGTAGCATACTACCATGTTTAGCAAGACTGTTATATACATGTGAATATCCCAAGCTTCCATTAAGTAATATACAAACTGGTATGATACAATAATGGCCCCTAGGGCATATACACTAACATAAATATCGCGAGAATATAATAGGGTATCTCATATCGCATTATCCTCGTTCCTGTACATATCACATTTGTGCCCCTACTCCGTTTTTCCTGAGTCAAGAAACCTCTGTGTAGGACACTAAAGAATCGTCAATACGCCGGTAGCAGGTGATGATCATATCGAACACCCACTAGCTGCAAGCGGTCAGCTAAACATAACAGCCACCCAGGTATTGAGCGATCAGAAGATCAATAAGCTAGCTTGTACGTTCTCTTGTGAATCCAATCGGTAACACTCCCGTACAGTCCGGTCTGTTTGTCTGATATGTCGCATATCAAGTCTAGGGGTGGTATACGTCAGACCCCAGTAACCGATAAGTCGTGTCGATGTGAGGCTCATAACGGGTCGAGAAACTATTGGCAACACTTACCAGTAAATCTCTATATCAGCCCTGGCCAGGGACTTCCAGTTATAGCCAATCGAACACAGCACAACATCAACTCCCTATACCGGGAGAGACGAATCCCCTCCTATCGCTCATTGCCTCCATGTGATTCGGGACTGCACCCAAAATCCACCGTTTTGCACGCCCTCTTGGACGTGGTAAGGTGGAAATCAAATCACAGTGGGAATCACACAAGACTCTATGACGATCTCGGGTCTACAGACTACCCTGTACCAGTGTCACCGGAGAACTGCCATCTGACGTATGGTATATCACCATATGGGAGTTCTCGGTGAGTCTGTCCAGTGTACCCAGTCTCCACTGAGCACCCATACACCATCCTTGATGTCAAACACCGATGGATATGAGATCATTCATCGCCCATCATATGGGACAAGATGCGTTTACGCTAGTCTACTCTGGTGTATCGATGCCCTGTCTCGATATACCCTCGACTAGGAACAGTTATAGGATGTACTCATCGACTACCGTGGCCCCACTAGTATGATCCCATCATAGTCCCAATAGTCGAGTACAGATCCTAAGGGCTTTATCAACATGTGAGAGTAAGACAGTAAACCAATACAAGTCAAAATGTTAAGATAAAGTGAAACCAAATAGCATACTATCATGACGAGCAAGAAAGTTCTCTCTATATATATCCAAGCATCCATTATAATATACATCATATGTACAACAATGGCCTCTAGGGCATATACATAACTAACAATCTCCCATTTGTACTAAAGCCAGCTTCTGTAGTATCTCATACCTAGCATCCCGAATAATCTCTCAAACTGTATCTGGGGAATGGCCTTCGTGAATGGATCCGCAGTGTTGTCCTTTGTATCTACTCTCCTGACCTCGATCTCCCGGCGATCAACTATCTCCCTGATGAGGTGATACCGCCTCAGAATATGTCTGGACTTTTGATGGGACCTGGGTTCCTTGGCCAAAGCCACAGCTCCATTGTTATCGCAATACAGAGGTATTAGATGCTCAATAGATGGAACCACACCAAGTTCACTAATGAACTTCTTTATCCAAACAGCCTCTTTGGCAGCATCGTTGGCAGCGATGTATTCAGCCTCCATCATCGAGTCTGCAACGGTATCCTGTTTGGAACTCTTCCAACATACCGCCCCTCCATTGAGGGTAAAGACAAATCCCGAGTGCGACTTAGAGTCGTTCTTATCACTTTGGAAGCTGGAATCGGTAAAGGACTCCACTTGGAGTTCTCCATTACCATACATCAAGAACATCTCTTTAGTCCTTCGCAAGTACTTGAGAATGTTCTTCACAGCTGTCCAGTGACTCTCTCCAGGATCTGCTTGATACCGACTAACTGCACTTATTGAGTATGCTACATCGGGTCTGGTACATAGCATCACATACATGATAGAGCCTACTGCTGAAGCATAGGGTTTCCCTTGCATGCGAGCTCTCTCTAAATCAGTCTTGGGAGACTTCTCTTTGGAGAGAGTGAGTCCGGAGATCGTGGGTAGGTTCCCACGCTTGGATTCTTCCATACTAAACCACTTTAGTATGGTGTCAATGTACCTGGATTGGGACAATCCCAGTATCCTTTTAGATCTATCTCTATAGATCATGATTCCCAATATGTAGGAGGCATCATCTAGATGTTTCATTGAGAATCTTTGTGATAAGAAGAGCTTGACTGATTGCAGCATAGGAACGTCATTTCCTATCAAGAGTATGTCATCCATATACAATACGAGGAATACAACCTTACTCTCTGCAACCTTCTTATAGATAAAAGGTTCATCTATATTTTTGATGAAGTCAAACTCTTTGACTACAACATCAAAACAGATGTTCCAACTCCGCGATGCTTGCTTTAACCCATAAATGGATTTAAGCAGCTTGCACACCTTTCCGCTGCTCCCACTATCTACGAAGCCCTCTGGCTGAGTCATATACACGCACTCTTCTAAATCACCGTTTAGAAAGACGGTCTTAACATCTATTTGCCAGATTTCGTAGTCATGGTATGCAGCAATGGCAAGTAAGATCCGGATGGACTTAAGCATAGCCACTGGAGAAAAGGTTTCGTCATAATCCACACCTGGTCGTTGACGAAAACCCTTTGCAACAAGTCTAGCTTTGAAAGTCTCAACTTTTCCATCTACACCAATTTTCTTTTTAAAGATCCACTTGCTCCCAATGGGTTTTACCCCTTCAGGAGCATTTTCCAAAGTCCATATTTTGTTGGTGTACATGGATTCCATCTCAGATCGCATTGCATCCAGCCATTTCACAGAGTCACCCCTCGTGATGGCCTGCTCGAAACTAGTCGGGTCATCATCTACCATGATGCAATCCTCGTTTCCACCATCAATGAGAAAACCGTAGTATCTCTCAGGTGGATGATAAACCCTGCTAGATCGGCAGAGAGGCTGGGGTTCGTCGGGTACTACTGAATCCTCTGGTTCCACTAAATCTTCAGTTACAGGTTGTGTTGCTGGAACCTCTTCCAGCTCTACCTCATCGCCACTAATTTCTTTTGCAAGAAATTCCTTTTCTAAAAAGGTGGCGTGTTGAGCAACAAACACCTTTTGTAGTTCACTGTGGTAGAATAGATATCCATACGAATTGCTTGGATATCCTACAAACTTACAAAGAACTGATCGTGCCTCGAGCTTGTCCAGATTTTGCTTTTTAACATAGGCCGGACAACCCCATATCTTAACTCTTTTAAGAGATGGTCTCTTCCCATTCCATATCTCATATGGAGTGGTAGGCACAGATTTAGTTGGAACTCTATTCAATAGGTATATGGCTGTCTCCAGCGCATACCCCCAGAAGGAAATAGGTAACTCAGCTGTACTCATCATAGAGTGCACCATATCTAATAGGGTACGATTCCTCCGCTCCGATACACCGTTGTGCTGTGGTGTATAAGGAGGAGTAAGCTGAGAGAGAATCCCATTCTCTTTTAGATAATCTAGGAACTCATTGCTTAAGTATTCACCTCCTCGATCAGATCGAAGGATCTTAATACTTTTGCCCGTTTGGTTCTCTACTTCATGCTTATATTCTCTGAATTTCTCAAAAGTTTCAGACTTGTGTTTCATTAGGAACACATGTCCGAATCTAGAGAGATCGTCAGTGAATGTAATGAAGTAGGAAGAACCGTTCTACGCATGCATAGACATAGGACCGCATACATCACTAAGTACCAGTCCTAAGAGTTCCGTAACTCTTTCTCCGTGTCCACTAAACGGAGTTTTGGTCATTTTTCCTTTGAGACATGAATGGCAAGTATCATAAGATGATAATTCGAACGGATTCAAATATCCATCCTTATGTAACTTAGCCAGTCGTGTCGAATTGATATGACCAAGTCTACAATGCCACAAGAAGGATTTGTTCATTTCTGAACTCTTCCTCTTGTGTGTGTTTTGTTTATTAAGGACTGTATTTTGATTGAGAATAAATATGCCATTACGTAATGAGCCTGATCCAATCAACTTTGTAGGGTTACTAGGCACTCTAACAAGGTTCTACAAAGCATCAAACATGCCCGATTAAAATTTTAGCCGTGCCTAACAACCCTAAACAAGATCTTTGCTAGATAATTAGGGTTTCATATGCAAGTAAACTACGTTTACGAAAAAGTGAATACGAAATACAACTTTTGTAGATCGGTCCTTCACTTCTTTAGCTCCTTGTTGAAGTCCCTTCGCTGCGATCGTAGTTCTCCCGGACTCTTGCATGGCTTCACGAGGCTAAAGAGCGTCCTTGCTTGAAGTCTTCAAGGCCGAAGATGATCTACGTCGAGGGGATGCCAACTCAAGCTTCTACTTCACTAACTAGAGAATTAGTGAAGCAAACACCCTAAACTAATGTGCTAGTCTAGTAGAGGATAGAGAAATAGGAAGTGGGTTCTCTTTAGAATTTTATTTCTCACAATCTTTCTCACTTTGGATCAAACCCTAGCAAGCTTTTCTTTTGAACAAAGAAGAATAAGATGAACAAAAGGAAGAGATGAGGATAATGATCAAGTGAGAAAACTAACCATAGTGAGTGAGTATCATATACTAACTCATGTAGAGACTTAACCCATGGCTAATCCTTATGGTTGGGTCAACAAATATCCATAGTAAAAACGAACTTAAGTGGACTTAGTCAATGCATCCACAAGCTTCCACAAGCTTCATGCATTTTTCTAATCCTCCACTAATTTTGTAATTACTTTAAATATTAAAACCCAAACTAATAAATAGCATGGTGTAAGTCTCAAACACCCAAGTATGATGTATCATCAACTATGATACAAAAAGAAAACACATTTTAATATATATCACATATATATTAAAGTAGTGTACATGTGAGAAAAAACCCTAAGTGAACAAGTGTTAGTTAATGTAAATTAGTATATCTAATATACAATTATGCACTAAATTATTAAATCAACACTTGACTTAATAATCTGGTCATATCATATATAACCGACTAACATTCAATGTATCGATTTATCGAATCAACACTTGATTCGATAACCCGGCTATATCACATATAACCGATCGATACAAGAAGTCGCGAGAATAGAATACGGTATCACATACACGCATTATTCTCGGTCCCGCACATATCACATATGCGCTCCTATTTCGTTTTGCCTGAGCCAGTAAAACCTCTATGTAGGACTCTAAAGACTCGTCAATACGCCGGCAGTAGGTGATGATCACATCACGCACCCATAAGCCGTCAGCGGTACTAGCTGGACGTAACGGCTACCCTGCTATTGAGCGATCAGAAGATCAGCAAGCAAGCCTGCTCCAACTCCTGTAAAAGCCAGCCGGTAACACTTCTGGTACAGTCCGGTCTCCTCGTCTGATATGTCGCATATCAAGTCTAGGGGTGGTAAACGTTAGACCCCAATAACCGATAAGTCATGCCGATGTGAGGCTCATAACGGGTCGAGAAACTACTGGTAACACTTACTAGTAAATCTCTAACTCAGCCCTGGCCAGGGACTTCCCTGTTATGGCCAATCAAGCACAGCGCAACATCAACCCCCAATACTGGGAGAGACGAAACCCCTCCTATCGCTCATTGCCTCCATGTGACTCGGAACTGTAACCAAAAACCACCGTTTTGCATGCCCTCATGGACGTGGTAAGGTGGAAATCAAAGCACAGTGGGAATCACACAAGACTCTATGACGATCTCGGGTCTACAGACTAACCTGCACAAGTGTCACCAGAGAACTGCCATCTGACGTAAGGTATAATACCATCTGGGAGTTCTTGGCGAGTCCGTCCAGTGTACCCAGTCTCCACTGAACACCCGTATACCATCTATGATGTCTAACACCAATGGATATGGGATCATCCATCGACCATCTCATGGGTCGAGAAGCATATACGCTAGTCTACTCTTATATATCGATGCCCTGTCTCGATACACCCACGACTAGGAACATTAATGGATGTACTTATGGACTACTCTGTCCCCACTAGTATGATCTGCATCATAATACAGGTAGTCAAGTACACATCCTAAGGGCTTTATCAACATGTAGATATAAGACAGTATCAAGAAACAAGTATACATGTTAAGATAAAGACCAACCAGATAGCATACTATCATATCGAGCAAGAAAGTCCTCTCTATATATGTCCAAGCATCCAATATAATATACATCATCTGTACAATACTGGCCTCTAGGGCATACATACAACTAACAATCTCCCACTTGCACTAGGGCCAGCTGTTGTAGTATCGCATACCGAGCATCTCGAAGAGTCTCTCAAACTGTATCTGGGGTATGGCCTTCGCGAGTGGATCCGCTGTATTGTTCTTCGTGTCAACTCTCCTGACCTCGAGCTCCCGGCGATCAACTATCTCCCGGATCAGGTGATACCGCCTCAGAATATGCCTGGATCGCTGATGGGACCTGGGTTTCTTGGCCAAAGCCACCGCTCCATTGTTATCGCAATACAAAGGTATTGGATGCTCAATGGATGGAACCACTCCAAGTTCAGTAATGAACTTCTTGATCCAGACAGCCTCTTTGGCAGCATCGTTGGCAGCGATGTATTCAGCCTCCATCGTCGAGTCTGCCACGGTTTCCTGCTTGGAACTCTTCTAGCTAACCACCCCTCCGTAAAGGGTAAAGACAAATCCCGAGTGCGACTTAGAGTCGTCCTTATCACTCTGGAAGCTCGAATCGGTAAAGGACTCCACTTGGAGTTCTCCATTACCATACACAAAGAGCATCTCCTTAGTCCTTCGTAAGTACTTGAGAATGCTCTTCAGAGCTGTCCAGTGACTCTCTCCAGGATCAGCTTGATACCTACTCACTACACTTAGTGAGTATGCTATATCGGGTCTGGTACATAGCATTGCGTACATGATAGAGCCTACAGCCGAAGCATAGGGTATCCCTTGCATGCGAGCTCTCTCCAAATCAGTCTTGGGAGACATCTCTTTGGAGAGAGTGAGTCCAGAGATCGTGGGTAAGTTCCCATGCTTGGATTCTTCCATACTAAACCTCTTTAGTATGGTGTCAATGTACCTGGATTGGGACAATCCCAATATCCTTTTAGATCTATCTCTATAGATCATAATTCTCAATATGCAGGAGGCATCACCAAGATCTTTCATTGAGAATCTTTGTGATAAGAAGAGCTTGGCCGATTGCAGCATAGCAATGTCATTTCCTATCAAGAGTATGTCGTCCACGTACAATACGAGGAAGACAACCTTACTCTCTGCCACCTTCTTGTAGATACAAGGTTCAACTACGTTTTTGACAAAATCAAACTCTTTGATAATGACGTCAAAGCAGATGTTCCAACTCCGCGATGCTTGCTTTAATCCATAAATGGATTTAAGCAGCTTGCACACCTTCCCGCTGCTCCCACTATCTATGAAGCCCTCTGGCTGAGTCATGTACACGCACTCTTCTAAATCACTGTTTAGAAAGGCGGTCTTAACATCCATTTGCCAGATTTCGTAGTCATGATATGCAGCGATGGCGAGCATGATCCGGATGGATTTAAGCATATCCACTGGAGAAAAGGTTTCATCATAGTCCATACCTGGTCTTTGACGAAAACCTTTTGCAACAAGTCTAGCTTTGAAAGTCTCCACTTTCCCATCTACACCAAGTTTTTTCTTGAAGATCCACTTGCTCCCAATGGGTTTTACCCCTTCAGGAGCAACTTCCAAAGTCCATACTTTGTTGGTGTACATGGATTCCATCTCGGACCGCATTGCATCCAACCATTTCACTGAGTCCCCACTCATGATGGCCTGCTCGAAGCTAGTTGGGTCATCATCAACCATGATGCAATCCTCGCTCCCACCATCCATGAGAAAACCGTAGTATCTCTCAGGTGGGTGAGGAACCCTACTAGATCGGCGGAGAGGCTGAGGTTCGTTGGGAACTACCGAATGCTCTGGTTCCACTAAATCTTTAGTTGCAGTTTGTGTATCTGGAACCTCTTCCCGCTCTACCACTTTGCCACTAATTTCTCTTACAAGAAATTCCTTTTCTAGAAAAGTGGCATGTTGAGCAACAAACACCTTTTGTTCCTCACTGTGGTAGAAAAAATACCCATATGAGTTCTTTGGATATCCTACAAACTTGCAAAAAACCGGACGTTCCTCGAGTTTGTCTGAATTTTGTCTTTTGACATAGGCCGGACAACCCCATATCTTAACTCGTTTAAGATTTGGTCTCTTCCCACTCCATATCTTATAAGGTGTGGTAGGTAAAGATTTAGATGGAACTTGATTCAATAGGTATGCTGCTGTCTCCAGCGCATACCCCGAGAAGGAAATAAGTAACTCAGATGTGCTCATCATAGAGCGCACCATATCTAATAGGGTGCGGTTCCTCCGTTCCGATACACCGTTGTGCTGTGGTGTATATGGAGGAGTCAGCTGAGAGAGAATCCCATTCTCTTTTAGGAAGTCCAGGAATTCATTGCTCAAGTATTCACCTCCTCGATCAGATCGAAGGATTTTAATACTTTTTCCGGTTTGGTTCTCGACTTCTTGTTTATATTCTCTAAATTTCTCAAAATCTTCTGATTTTTGTTTCATCAGGAACATATATCCGAATCTAGAGAGATCGTCAGTGAATGTAATGAAGTACGCAGAACCATTCCTGGCATGTGTAGACATGGGGCCGCATACATCACTATGTACCGGTCCGAAGAGTTCCGTAACTCTCTCTCCGTGTCCCGTAAACGGAGTTTTGGTCATCTTGCCTTCGAGACATGACTGGCAAGTGTCATAAGATGAAAATTCAAACGGTTTTAAATAACCATCCTTATGCAACTTAACTAGTCGTGTCGCATTGATGTGACCCAGTCTACAATGCCACAAGAAGGATTCGTTCATTTCTGAACTCTTCCTCTTGTGTGTGTTTGTTATGCTCAGAACTGTTGATTGATTTAGAACATAAATGCCATTGCACATTGTGCCTGATCCAACCAACTTTTGGTTCAGAAAAATGTTCATAACATTATCCTGTAATACAAAATTATATCCCTCTTTACTTAGTAAAGAAACCGATATAATGTTGCATATCAGGTTCGGCATGTAATAGCATTCGTTCAGAATCAATGTATTACCAGTTGGTAATACAAGGTGACATTCCCCGACGGTTTTAGCTGCAACAATTGCACCATTTCCAACCCTTATATCTTTATCACCTTCTCCAAAGTCTCTACCTTTCCTAAGCGCATGTAACTGATTACATATATGGGATCCTGACCCGGTATCTAATAACCAGGACGTAGAGCAAATGGAGAAACAGTTCTCTATAACGAACACACCCGAAGAAAATGCATCAACATGTACTTTCTTCATTCTGGTGGCATGGGAATCCTGGTATTCCCCTATATCCTGTTCAGTCCTATAACTCTTATAAGAAAGAACGGAACCAGTGTTCCCCAGCACAGTATTGTTAGTGTATATGCCCTAGAGGCCATTACTGTATCATACTAGTTTGTATATTACTTGATGGAAGCTTGGGATATTCACAGTTGTATATACAATCTTGCTCGAAATGGTAGTATGCTACTTGGTTTGTCTCTGCTTTAATATGTGCATGTGTTTCTTTGAGCATATTGCTGATATACATTTTAGTAGAGCCCTTAGGATCTTTGCTTGATTACCAGCGTGGTGATGGCGCTCACACTCGTGGGAGCAGGGTGATCTATAAGCACATCCTTATACAGGTCCCTAGTCGTTGGACAATCGAGATAGGGCATCGATACTACGGAGTAGACTAGCGTATGCGCTTCTCATCCCAGCGTGGGAGACGGTCTGTCCCACAGCCGTCAGTACGTCGTACTTGAGATAGTATGGGTGCTCATTAGGTTACGAGTACACTGGACAGGACTCGTCGGGGACTGTTGGTTGGTATTATACCTATCGTCAGTTATCAGTTCCCAGGTGACATGAGTACAGCTTAGTCCGCTGACTTGACACTGTCACTTCGCCTCGAGTGTGTTCCCACTGTACTTTGATTACTACCCTACCACGGCTCAAAAGAGTCGTGCAAACAGGTAGTTTTTGGGTGCAGTCCCGAAGCACTTGGAGGCAGTGACGGTTAGATAGGATTCGTCTCTCCCGGTATTGGGGGTTGACATCGCGCTGTGTCCAGGAGAGCCATTACACGAGTAGTCCCTGGCCAGGGCAAGCGAGATATACTGGTAGGTTTCTAGTGTTATCTCAGGGTGTTCTGGGCTACACTCCGACACGACTTGTACCGCTATTAGGGGACGGACGTTCACCGCCCCCCTAGGCCCGCCATGTGATGTATCAGACGAACAGACCGGACTGTACGGAGATTGTCACATACAGGCTCAGTAGAAGTTCAGATGGGGTTCACCTCGTCAGTCTTCTTATCGACATCTACCTGGGGACCGTTACGTACAGCTAGTGCCGCTTGGGGTCTGTGGTTAAACCCATTGCCAGCGTAGTGTCGAGTCTTTAGAGTCCCACACAGAGAGCTATTCACCTTTAGGCAAAATGAGTAGAGGTCGCATGGTTTTGCGACAGGGTTCGTTCACATTCGCGCACTTGTGCACGTTTGCTGTCCGGACAGTTTATACTAGCGGGCTTTGGTTTAAGCCGGATCCTAGTATATGATTTGGGATTGGTTTTCCTCATTGTATTCATGTTCCTCGGATCACGAATGCGGGTGCGTATGCACAGTTGCTTGAGATTGAGGGAGAGGACTTTGATTAGGGTTAATGACTATTGTCATTTTATTAACCCTAATGCTTATGTGTGTATTATTGTTAATTAATATTAGTTTAATAATTGTGCATGGTTATGGTTGTTGACCATTTGACCTATCTTGACTTGTTGACCTATGTTGACACTTTGACCATCATCATTTCTTTTGGAAGATGCTTCTTGATCCTTGCAAATTGAAATGATAATGGTCATGTCATGATTAGCCATGACAATTATCTAGCTAATTATTTATTTAAAATAATATACACATATTAGAGAGAATGGTTCACATTATTCTCATTCTATCATATCTTTTCTCTCTCTTGTTCTTCTTCTCCCTCAAGCTCTCTCCCTCTCATGTGTTGAGAAACACTTGAGCTTGAGAAAAACCCTCTCTTGATCATCTTTACTCTCATCTAGGGTTCAAGGACTAGCACTTCTTGCACCCTAGTTACTTCTAGCTTGGAGTTGAAGCCAAAGGTTGAGGCTTTCGGGTGGATCTTTCTTCGACGTGAGAAGACGACCAAGGTGACCTCCTTCCACCACTCCAAGGAGCAAGGAGGGAAGGACTTAAAGCCCAAGGTATAACCTTTCTAGCACTTAGCTAGTTACTAGTTAGCTTTAGCAAGTTTTTGTTTAGCAAAGATCCTTCTAGCTCTAGCCCATGTTGCCTAAGCTCATAAAAATCCGATTTTTATTCCGTTTTCCGCCTCCCCGCAAGCACCGGGATGGGCAACGTGGACTTACAGTGGTATCAGAGCCTAACTAAACATAAACTAGCTAGGTAGTGAAGTGTGTCGAAGTTCGAAACGGAAAAATCGAAAAACCAAAATACCAAAACCCTAGTTTTCTGTTAAAATTTTTTCTGGTGAAAACAAAATTTGTTATACTCCAAAAATCATCTCAGGATTTTGTGAAGATAGCCACCAAAAACGATCAAGTGAATCGACCAAAGGGCCGCGGTTCCGCGGCAATAGCAAGCTATTGCCGCGCAACCGCGGCCGTCTTGGCTCTTCACTTGGTCGAGTTTGGTGCAGTGTATCTCTGGCTTGGTTTTAGGATTTTTGAGATGGTTTATATGTGCCCAGATTTTCCAGAACAGAAATTTATTTTTGGGGGCCTATAAATCCGTATTTTTTTTCCGAACTTCAATACACTTTGACTAAAAGGTTATATCTGTGATGTTTATATGTATTGAACGTCGGCTAATCGCTATATGTCGATTAGTCGGGGTTATACATACCTGTGATCTGTGATTGATGATGGTATGTGTATATGAATGGGTTGGATTGTCGCGGATGAATAGCCGGGGTGGATGTGAGATGAGTGTTGCTTTTTCTTTCATTCATTGTAACATGTAAATTGATGTAATATTATTATTTGTTTGGCCGCACAACCAGGTCGGGGTTGTAGCCGTCATTGTATAATTCTTTTTACTGTTTTTGCTCCTACGATAGACCCATAGAGGGGTGCACAAACTACCGGGTATCTCGAAGTGCCGAGTGGCCTACTCACGGTGGTGAGGGAGGTTGCTTCGCTTCGGGTATTTGGCGGGTAGTTTGCCGCACCCGTAGGGGTCTTGGGCGGGGTATTGGCTATTCACCGCGACCGTGTAATCCGCTTTTCGTTGCACGCTCGAACGGATTGCGGATTCCTACTATATCCAATGTATTCATATGTGATCTGTAATGTCTATCATTGCTATATATTTATATATGATAACTATTTAGGCGTTGCTTATGTTTTACAGCCGCGCTAGCCCAGCCCCCGCTCTGTCGTTAGTTAAGTAACCTAACGGGTGATGACGGGGCCCCGTGGCGAATGCGAATGGCATAAGCGTACGTCATATTTTGGTTGTTTTCTGCAATGGTAGGATTAAATGATGGGATGCATTAAAAGAACTAATGCAAGAAAATAAACCAAGTAAAAGTCGATTGGAACACTTTGAAAACCACTCGGTTCTTTTCAAAACTAAACTTTTAAACGCGGAGCTTGAACCACTCATTTTAAAAGCTATCTCGTTCCATCGATTATATCAAGTTCACTACGTTCACGGTTTCGCCAAAACCATCCGTAGCCCTCCATCATTTCAGTTAAATATTCGGTAGTATTCAAGCTATGTATTTTGATCTCACGCCAAGGTATAGTGATTGGTAGCTGCCGGATATTTATCTGTTGCATAGATAGAATGCGTTGGTTTGAGACAGTCGTACTGCCATTTTGGCCTACGTCAAAGGTGGGTACGGGTGGGTTCAAATTAACCAGGATAATGATGGGAAGAACTTGACATGTGACTTATGACATTTTGACCTCACGCCAAGGTCATAAGAGCATGGGGTAAAAATCCACATCGGGAGTTTCATAAGTACTGAAACTTGCTAGCGCTGCATACCATTTGGAGTGTGATAATTCTGGTAGGATTCCTTCGGTTTTATCACGCGATGATATTTGGATCCCGATCCTACTGTGAGTATATGCTACTCCTCGGGAAAACTCTCACTTAACGATCAATGCTATAAACTTAGTAGGTGTCTAGAAAGGTGTTAGCGGGGCTACGCCCACAGGGAAAAGAGGTTACTTAATTAAGGAACTTCGCGAAAGCGTTGGAAAACCTCCCTCGAAGTACCGACACTGGCCTGGCTGAACAGTTAAGCAAGTATTGTACGGTGAGATTGATCCTGACTAATCCTTTCTATACGGTTTGAGAAGGGATTCGAGAGACAGTGGGAGCCATCCAGTTTAGAAAAATTAAAAACCACTATAAACTTGCAAGAGCATCATGCTAAAGTGTTTCTTTTCTCTCTCCTAATTGCAGCGACCATTCAACATGACCGGACTTAAGTTATTACTAGATAAAAACATATTGACAGGGCCAAACTACAAAGATTGGCTCAGGAATGTCAAGATGGCAATCACTTACGACAAGCTGGGGTATCTCCTTACCACCAAAGCTCCCCCTGTCCCAGGTCCCAAAACCAGTGTCGCGGATAGGGAAATCCGTAAGACATGGGAAATAGATTGCGCGAAGGCCAAATGCCTCGTACTTGCCTCGATGGACAATGAACATCAGTGGAGGCACGAGAATATGGACCTAGAGTCCATATTTCTTCATACAAAAGAACTGTATGGAGAGCAGTCTCATATCGCAAGATACGAAGTGTCGAAGAAGTTGTTTTCGGCAAGGTTGGCCGTCAGATCATCGGTAGCGGAACACGTGCTTAAGATGATTGGCTACATAGAGGAGCTCGCAGAACTTGGGACCACGTTAGAGAATGAGCTCTATACGGACTTGATTCTCCAGTCCCTTCCTTCCACTTACGCCCAGTTCATCCTGAACTTCAACTTACAGGAAAAAGAAGTTGAACTTTCAGAGCTCCTCAACATGCTGAGGAGTGCAGAGGGCACCCTACAGAAAAGTAGGGAGACATCCACTTTGTTTGTAGGAGGATCTTCCTCTTCTAGGTCCAGGGCGAAAGCCAAGGGCAAGAAGAAGAAAGCCCCCGCCAAACCAAGAGGCGGTGTCAGTAAAGTGGATCCGAAGGGAAAAGGAAAAGCAACAAAGGTAGCGGGAAAGCTGGTGGGGAAGGAAGAATACTTCTATTGTCACAAAAGTGGTCACTGGAAACAGGATTGCAAGGCTTGGAAAGCCAGAACACAGGATTTGAAGCGAGTTGCAGCTTCAGCTTCAAGTGTGTATGTTATTGAAAACTGTCTATCAATAAACTCTACATCCTGGGTATCGGATACCGGATCAGGATCTCATATCTGTAATTCTTTGCAGGCATTGAGAAAGCGTAGAATTTTGAAGGCAGGTGACATGACCCTCAGAGTTGCAAACGGTGCTAACATGGATGCTGAGGCCGTGGGGGACTATCACCTGGGATTGTCTGATGGACACTTTTTGGTTTTACGTAGTTGTTATTATGTACCAAATGCAACCTGTAATATCATTTCTGTATCTTTATTATCTAAAGAAGGTTATGAATTTGCATTTGTAAGTAATGTAGTGAACATTCACCTTAATCAAGTTTTGATTGGGTCAGGTACATTGAACAACGGTATATACGTGTTAAACCAACCACAGATTTTCAATGTCCAGAATACACACAAAAGAAAGTCTCCAGAAATCGATAAAACTTTCTTATGGCATTGTAGACTGGGTCACATCAATGAGAGAAGGTTGACTAAGTTACATGCAGAAGGATATTTGGATTCGTTCGAATATCAATCGTATGCAACTTGTCAATCCTGTCTTAAGGGAAAGATGACAAAGACTCCGTTCACTCGACACGGAGTAAGAGCGAGCGAGCTCTTGGGACTCGTACACAGCGACGTGTGCGGTCCAATGTCTACACATGCGCGAAGCGGTTATTCTTCATTACTTTTACGGATGATTTCTCAAGGTTCGGACATGTCTTCTTAATGAAGCATAAATCCGAAGCTTTTGATAAGTTCCAGGAATATAAGAATGAAGTAGAAAAACAAACAAGCAAAAGTATCAAGGCACTAAGATCTGATCGAGGTGGTGAATACTTGAGTGCCGAGTTCCTAGGTTACTTAAAAGAGAATGGAATTCTCTCTCAGCTTACTCCTCCATACACTCCGCAACATAACGGTGTATCGGAGAGACGGAACCGAACCCTATTGGATATGGTACGGTCCATGATGAGTAACGCTGAGTTACCGCGATCGTTCTGGGGATATGCGCTAGAATCAGCTGCATACCTTTTGAACCGAGTTCCAACTAAGACTGTGCCTACCACCCCATATGAGTTATGGAGTGGGAAGAAACCCTATCTTCAATACCTGAAGATTTGGGGATGTCCAGCTTATGTCAAAAAGCAGCATACAGACAAGCTCGAGGCACGCTCAGTACTGTGCAAGTTTGTGGGATACCCAAAGAACACCAGGGGGTATCTTTTCTATTACGCAGAGGAACAAAAAGTCCTTGTTTCTCGTAATGCCCATTTTCTAGAACATCAGTTCTTAGAAAAAGAAATAAGTGGGAGCGCAATAGAACTGGAAGAAATTCCAGAACCACAAGCTATTACTGAAAGCTTAGTAGAACCAGGGGGTTCGAAAGATCAGGACATTCCTACGCCACTCCGCAGAAGTAGTAGGAAGTCTCATCCGCCCGAGAGATACTACGGTTTTCTCATTGACGGGGATAGAGAGGATTGCATCATAGACTTTGATGAGCCTACTAGCTTCCAGCAAGCCATTCAGAGCGTCGACTCGGTAAAATGGCTGGATACAATGCGGACCGAAATGGAGTCCATGTACACCAACAAAGTATGGACGTTGGACATTGCTCCAGATAGGGTAAAACCCGTAGGATGCAAGTGGATCTTCAAAAGGAAGATTGGTGTAGATGGACAGGTTGAGACCTATAAAGCTAGACTGGTAGCAAAGGGTTTTCGTCAGCGACCTGGTTTGGACTATGACGAAACCTTTTCTCCAGTAGCTATGCTGAAATCCATTCGGATCCTTCTTGCCATTGCTGCCTTCCATGACTATGAGATTTGGCAGATGGACGTAAAGACAGCTTTTCTAAATGGACATTTAGAGGAGCGTGTCTATATGGATCAGCCAGAGGGTTTCATTCATAGTGGGAGCAGCGAAAAGGTGTGCAAGTTGCTTAAGTCCATTTATAGACTAAAGCAGGCATCGCGGAGTTGGAACATCTGTTTTGATGAGACGGTCAAGGAATTTGGCTTTATCAAAAATCCAGATGAACCATGCATCTATTGTAGATTTGTAGCGAGAACTGTAGTATTCCTCGTTTTATACGTGGATGACATTCTCTTAATAGGAAATGACATTCCTATGCTACAATCTGTCAAGGGGTTCTTGTCACACAGGTTCTCCATGAAAGACCTGGGTGATGCCTCATACATTCTGGGTATCCGGATCTACCGTGACAGATCCAAGAGGATATTAGGACTTTCACAGTCCAGGTACATTGACACCATACTGAAGAGATTCAGTATGGAAGATTCCAAACGCGGTAATCTACCGGCTTGTCACGGGATCACCCTCTCCAAAGAGATGTCTCCCAAGACTGATTTGGAGAGGGATCGCATGTCTATTATACCCTACGCTTCTGCGGTAGGCTCTATAATGTATGCGATGTTGTGTACCAGACCGGATGTGGCTTATGCACTGAGTGTGGTAAGCAGGTATCAGTCAAACCCTGGGGAGAAACATTAGATAGCAGTAAAGAACATTCTCAAGTACCTGAGAAGGACTAAGGAGATGTTCTTGGTGTATGGCGGAAAAGACCTGCAGATTGAGGCCTTTGCTGACTCCAGCTTCCAGAGTGACAAGGATGATTCCAAGTCCATGTCGGGTTTTGTCTTTACCCTCAATAGAGGGGCGGTGTGTTGGAAGAGCTCCAAACAGGAAACCGTTGCTGACTCGACTTTGGAAGCGGAATACATCGCTGCATCTGATGCCGCAAAAGAAGCTGTCTGGATGAGGAAGTTCTTGAGAGAACTTCAGGTGGTTCCGTCCATTGTTGACCCAATACCTCTGTATTGCGACAACAACGGGGCTATAGCTTTAGCGAAGGAACCCAGGTCCCATCAGAAATCCAGACACATCTTGAGGCGGTATCACCTGATCAGGGAGATCGTAGATCGCCAGGAGATCGAGGTCCGGAGAGTTACATCAGAGGATAACACTGCAGATCCATTCACCAAGGCCTTGCCACAGACTCAGTTCGAATGGCTGATCGAGATGATAGGTCTTCGATACGCCAGTACATGGCCTTAGTGCAAGTGGGAGATTGTTAGTGTATATGCCCTAGAGGCCATTACTGTATCATACTAGTTTGTATATTACTTGATGGAAGCTTGGGATATTCACAGTTGTATATACAATCTTTCTCGAAATGGTAGTATGCTACTTGGTTTGTCTCTGCTTTAATATGTGCATGTGTTTCTTTTAGCATATTGCTGATATACAAATTAGTAGAGCCCTTAGGATCTTTGCTTGATTACCAGCGTGGTGATGGCGCTCACACTCGTGGGAGCTGGGTGATCTATAAGCACATCCTTATACAGGTCCCTAGTCGTTAGACTATCGAGACAGGGCATCGATACTCCGGAGTAGACTAGCCTATGCGCTTCTCATCCCAGCGTGGGAGACGGTCTGTCCCACAGCCGTCAGTACGTCGTACTTGAGATAGTATGCGGGTGCTCATTAGGTTACGAGTACACTGGACAGGACTCGTCGGGGACTGTTGGTTGGTATTATACCTATCGTCAGTTGTCAGTTCCCAGGTGACATGAGTACAGCTTAGTCCGCTGACTTGACACTGTCACTTCGCCTCGAGTGTGTTCCCACTGTATTTTGATTACTACCCTACCACGGCTCAAAGGAGTCGTGCAAACAGGTAGTTTTTGGGTGCAGTCCCGAAGCACTTGGAGGCAGTGACGGTTAGATAGGATTCGTCTCTCCCGGTATTCGGGGTTGACATCGCGCTGTGTCCAGGAGATCCATTACACGAGTAGTCCCTGGCCAGGGCAAGCGAGATATACTGGTAAGTTTCCAGTGTTATCTCAGGGTGTTCTGGGCTACACTCCGACACGACTTGTACCGCTATTAGGGGACTGACGTTCACCGCCCACTAGGCCCGCCATGCGATGTATCAGACGAACAGACCGGACTGTACGGAGATTGTCACATACAGGCTCAGTAGGAGTTCAGATGGGGTTCACCTCGTCAGTCTTCTTATCGACATCTACTTGGGGACCGTTAAGTACAGCTAGTGCCGCTTGCGGTCTGTGGTTAAACCCACTGCCAGCGTAGTGTCAAGTCTTTAGATTCCCACACAGAGAGCTATTTGCCTTTAGGCAAAATGAGTAGAGGTCGCATGGTTTTGCGACAGGGTTCGTTCACATTCGCGCACTTGTGCACGTTTGCTGTCCGGACAGTTTATACTAGCGGGCTTTGGTTTAAGCCGGATCCTAGTATATGATTTGGGATTGGTTTTCCTCATTGTATTCATGTTCCTCGGATCACGAATGCGGGTGCGTATGCACAGTTGCTTGAGATTGAGGGAGAGGACTTTGATTAGGGTTAATGACTATTGTCATTTTATTAACCCTAATGCTTATGTGTGTATTATTGTTAATTAATATTAGTTTAATAATTGTGCATGGTTATGGTTGTTGACCATTTGACCTATCTTGACTTGTTGACCTATGTTGACACTTTGACCATCTTCATTTCTTTTGGAAGATGCTTCTTGATCCTTGCAAATTGAAATGATAATGGTCATGTCATGATTAGCCATGACAATTATCTAGCTAATTATTTAATTAAAATAATATACACATATTAGAGAGAATGGTTCACATTATTCTCATTCTATCATATCTTTTCTCTCTCTTGTTCTTCCTCTCCCTCAAGCTCTCTCCCTCTCATGTGTTGAGAAACACTTGAGCTTGAGAAAAACCCTCTCTTGATCATCTTTACTCTCATCTAGGGTTCAAGGACTTGCACTTCTTGCACCCTAGTTACTTCTAGCTTGGAGTTGAAGCCAAATGTTGAGGCTTTCGGGTGGATCTTTCTTCGACGTGAGAAGACGACCAAGGTGACCTCCTTCCACCACTCCAAGGAGCAAGGAGAGAAGGACTTAAAGCCCAAGATATAACCTTCCTAGCACTTAGCTAGTTACTAGTTAGCTTTAGCAAGTTTTTGTTTTGCAAAGATCCTTCTAGCTCTAGCCCATGTTGCCTAAGCTCATAAAAATCCGATTTTTATACCGTTTTCCACCTCCCCGCAAGCACCGGGATGGGCAACGTGGACTTACAAGTATAACATGTGGGTTCGGTCAATACATCCATATTATTATCTTTAGTAAGGCATTATATGGTCGCTACCTGGAGAGAGAGAGAAGAAAACACTTTAGCGTATGCTCTTGCAAGATCAGATTGGTTATTATTTTATCTAATCAGGATGGCTCCCATTGTTTTTATCAAATCTTCCTTCAAACCCTAAAAGGAAATACTAGCCGGGATTAATTACACCCTACAACTTCGCCAATCTTTCAGCCAGGCCAGTGTCGGTACTTTGAGGGAGGTTCCCCGTGCTTTCGCACGGACCTAATTAAAGTAAACCTCGTTTTCCCAGAGGCGTAACCCCGTTGACACCTTTCTAGACACCTACTTGATCGGCTAATTGTCCTGTGTAAAACTCTCGCAGGAGTAACAATTACTCGCAGCGGGTATCGGGATCCAACTATCTCATAGAAGGTATGCAATCTCATTGCAAATTTGAACACTTGAAATTCCCGATAATATTTTGCCCCAAACGATCTATGACCTTGACAAGGTCAACAAAACATAGACCGTAAGTCAAGTTCAACCCGTCATTTCTTGATTGAATTAAACCCACCCGCACGACCCTTGACAAGGTCAATAAGGCCGTACGACTACCCTAATCCAATCTGCATCATGTGCATAAATAGATAAATACTGGTCAGCTACCGCACACTACGCCTTGACAAGGTCAACAAACGCAGCACGAATACTAAGCAGGACTTATCTGAAATGACGGAGGGCTACGACAGGTTTTTCTGAAAACCTATTGCACATCGAACTTGATATCGTTGTAGAATCGAGTGAATTTTGAAATGGAGTGATTTTGAGTCTTTTATTAGTTTTGCTAAAGAGGTCACTCCCGGTGAAGAGATCTCGGCTCTTTCCTTATGGAATAAGGTGCAGGACATATCATATATATCGCTATACAAAGCAAAACTCCAAAAGCAATCAAAAACAAACCGAGTGTTGTAGCATCTGCCAGTTTTGCTAAAGAGGTCACTCCCGGTGAAGGGATCTCGGCTCTTTCCTCATCGAATAAGGTGCAAGATATATCATATATATCGCTATGCAAAGCAAAACTGTAGCTATCCTTTTTTAAAAATTTGATTCTACAACATCTTTTAGGTTTCTTTTCTTTCATTAATCACATTAATGAAGTCCCATCATTTAAGTCACCTAAACATCACAGATAAATACGACGTACACTTATGCCATCCGCATTCGCCTCGATGTCCCCTCGTGCACCGTTAGGTTAGATAACTAACGGCAGAGCGGGGCAGGGCTAGCGCGGGTGTAAAACATAAGTAACGTCTATATAATATATCATATATACTATATATAGTATTTATCACAACACATCAAATGATCACATCACAGATATCGCAGAAGAAGAAACATATAAAACATTGGATATACTAGGACGTCCGTGTTTTATTTTGAGCCTCTATAAAACACGGATTCCACGGTCGCGATGAATAGCCAAACCACACACCCCTAGACCCCTACGAGAGCGGCAAGCAACCCTACCAATTCTAGAGTTAGGAGACCCGGACTCGACTCCTCGAGTTGGTCTCCCACTAGACTCTAGAACCCGGTTACTTGTGCTCTCCTCCTTGGGTCTATCCTAGTGCGGAAAAGTAAATAATATACAAATGGTGACATCAACCTCATCCCGGAAGTGCCCCAGTAAAAGAATATTACATACATTTAATTTTACATGAATGAAAATAAAAACCCTCATCTCACATAAAAAAAACCCCGGCTATTCAGAACGCGATGATCCAATATAACATATCCAGCAACACATAACATCACATGTCATCAACGTAAGTAAATATGCGCATCCCAATTGTCGTTGACATATAGCAACGAAACCGGTGATATCATATATTACACTTACGGTCGCAGAAAAGAAAGTGTAAAACTATAACATTTGGAATCCACAATCTCTTTAGACATCGTAAATCCGAAATATCACATACTTCGCATTTCATGCCTAACTGTATGAATTCCACATATTGTATCACATTCCAGATAAATAGACAGTATTAAACTTTCCGATCGAATAATCAAATACCCAAGATTTCCTTAATAGCTCAACACTTGAGCGGAGTTCAAAAATTCCAGAATACGTCACAGTAGCAACGGTCCAGCCGTAGAAGGGTCAAGCCAACACCTCACATGCGGCACGTCGTACTGCCCCAAAGCCTAAGGTTCAAAAGGCAGTTCAAGACGGTCACATAATCGAGTTAAGGTTTGTTGTCTTCTAGAGGGTCCATCGCGTCACATGCACGTTTTTCCGAAAGATTTAAACCC
This sequence comes from Agapanthus africanus, assembly GCA_030015575.1. Taxonomy (NCBI): domain Eukaryota; kingdom Viridiplantae; phylum Streptophyta; class Magnoliopsida; order Asparagales; family Amaryllidaceae; genus Agapanthus; species Agapanthus africanus. The sequence continues at coordinate 511,275,553 of JASDDO010000024.1, read as the reverse complement.
TAGAAAAATTCAACACTTGAATGTTTTTCGTGCCGGGAAAAATTGAGTTAATGATATCCGTTCGAACATTTTAGTACTTTCTAAATTATCCGGAATAACATAACAAAATTAAATTCTCCGATCGAATCGACGATTACAAAATAAACCCCAAAATACTTAACACTTGAGTCATATTAAAAATACCCATAAAATATAAGGAATAGCTACGGATATTACTGCACAAAGTTCTGTCCCCAATTCATTTTTTCTGCCGCGGAACCGCCGCCTAAAGTGGGGTGGGACCGCGGTTCCGCGGCGGCTGTACGGAATTAGGGTCTCGATATTTGTGGTAATTCTTATAATTCCCTGCTGATTTTTTTAGGTATTTTTAATTCAGAAAAAACCCAGATTTTAAAAAATGTACAGAGAGGGGGTTAAATTTACGTTATCGGGTTCGTTCGGAGTTTTAACTTTGTTAACACGTCGCCTAATCCTCTAGCTAGGCTCTGATACCACTGTAAGGTTACTAGGCACTCTAACAAGGTTCTACAAAGTATCAAACATGCCCGATTAAAATTTTAGCCGTGCCTAACAACCCTAAACAAGATCTTTGCTAGATAATTAGGGTTTCATATGCAAGTAAACTACGTTTACGACTAAGTGAATACGAAATACAACCTTTGTAGATCGGTCCTTCACTTCTTTAGCTCCTTGTTGAAGTCCCTTCGTTGCGATCGTGGTTCTCCCGGACTCTTGCATGGCTTCACGAGGCTAAAGAGCGTCCTTGCTTGAACTCTTCGAGGCCGAAGATGATCTACGTCGAGGGGATGCCAACTCAAGCTTCTACTTCACTAACTAGAGAATTAGTGTAGCAAACACCCTAAACTAAAGTGCTAGTCTAGTAGAGGATGGAGAAATAGGAAGTGGGTTCTCTTTAGAATTTTATTTCTCACAATCTTTCTCACTTTGGATCAACCCCTAGCAAGCTTTTCTTTTGAACAAAGAAGAAGAAGATGAACAAAAGGAAGAGATGAGGATAATGATCAAGTGTGAAAACTAACCATAGTGAGTGAGTATCATATACTAACTCATGTAGAGACTTAACCCATGGCTAATCTGTTGGAGATAGTGCCCTCAGAGTCAATTATTAGGTCACAGGTACGTGATTGTAATGATTGAGGGAGGACCTATCCCGGTAGGACAGTCTTACTCGAGATGATAGTATGCTATCTGGTTTACCTTTATCATCGTGTACTGTTTTAGGTGACCTGACATGTCGCTATTACACGTTGATAGAGCCCCTAGGATTCTTGCTTGACCACCAGCAGTATGAGGGCGATCATATAAGTGGGAGCTGGGGGTCTACAAGCATATCCTTAAAAGGTCCCTAGTCGTGGGAGTTTCGAGACCGGGCATCGATACTCCATTAGTAGACTAGTGTATACAGTCGAGACCCCGACGAGGGGCGGTGGCCGGTCTCACAAGCCACTGGTGTCAGTTGGATCACCTAAGATGTATACAGGTGCTCATTGGGTTATGAGTACACCGGACAGGACTCGTCGGGAACATGCTAGTTGGTCATATACCAGACGTCAGATGGCAGTTCCCTGGTGACATGTGTGCAGGTTAGTTCATCGACCTGGGGATCGTCATTTGTCTCGTGTGAGTTCCCACTGTACTTTGATTACTACCCTACCACGGCTCAAAGGAGTCGTGCAAACAGGTTTTAGTTGGGTACAGTCCCGAGCCACATGGAGGCAGTGAGCGTATCTTCAGGGGTTCGTCTCTCCCGGTATTGGGGGTGAGGTCGTGCTGTGTCTAGGAGAGCCATTACACAAAGTCCTTGGCCAAGGCAAGGAGATTTACTGGTAGGTATTCCAGTAGTATCTCAGGGTGTTCTGGGCTACACTCCGACACGACTTGTACCGCTTTTGGGGGTCTGACTTTTACCAACCCCCTAGGCCCGCCATGCGATACTCATAGACGAACGGACCGGACTGCACGGATATTGTCACTGACAGGCTCAGTAGGGTGTCAGGATGAGTTCGCTCATCGACGTCCCTTTTAGTCAATAGCTGGTGGCCCGTTACGTATTGGCTTATACCTCTGACGTGCTAGTGGTTAAATCCACAGCCATAGTATTGACGAGTCTTTAGAGTCCACCACACTTTCAGTTACTCAAGTTTCGGGCGAAACGCTGTAGAGGCCGTATGGAGATATGGCAGGGTCCGATCAGATACGTGCGGTATTGCACGGATCAGGATCGGACGGTTTGTACTAGTAGCCGTATAGGTATATGGCAGGGTTCGATCAGATACGTGCGGTATTGCACGGATCAGGATCGAACGGATATTACTAGCCGGCTTTGGTTTAAGCCGGTCCTAGTTTAGTACAGTGTAGATTTTGTCTCTTTGCATTTGTATCCGGACGGAATACAGATGCGGGTGTGTATGCACAGTATCGGGGTTTTCCTGTAATTTATTATGGGACCAGTTTTCTGGGGTTGCCAGTTTGCATTCCGTTCCGGCCGGTTTTCTCTTTTTCCTTCCCGGCCGGACTTTTCCGATGGAGGGGGTAATTTGCAGTTTTGCAAATTACATTTGTGGAGGGGTTTTCTTGCATAAAGATCTATTATGATAGCTTTCTTTTCTTGCACCATGACTTTCTTTATTTGTGATTTGATAAGGGTATGGGTTTGATGTGAGTTGAAGCATGCTTGCATGTTTCTTTGTCTTGGTTGTGGTCACCCCTTCTTCACTCCTACACTCACCTCCCTTCATCATATATATCCATTCTTTCCTCCACCAATTTCCTTGATGATTTTGGCCGGCCACTTCATGGTGGAGAAGAAAAATGAGAGATTGATTTATGTGCTTCATTTGTTCATCTCATTTGGCTTGCAAAATTGGTAGCTTCATTTCCCTCCAAAGTTCAATCTTCATTCCTCCATCCAAAGGCAACAAACCCCAAAGTGAGACATCCACTCTACACTACACTTCCTACAGCATATCTTGAGCATGTCGAGTTGCCGGCTTCATGCCCGAGTTGCCTCGGTATTGAGGCGGGAGCCCGTAAAAGACGAAGGCGATGTGGTGCCCTTTCCGACGAGGAGGAGACGGACGGAGATCCCGCGAGGAGATCGGAGTGGAGATGAAGACCGGAGGACTCGGATCAGTCGGTATATCTCTAACCCGTATTCTAGTTAGCTTAGACTTGTTAATGGTTACGATCCGGAGTTTAGTGCGCGGTGGTGCCGGTTTGCAAAGTCTGCAAAAATTTAAGTTTATCACCGTTTCCGCATTCCGGCGTCGGATTGACGGCCGGGGCGCCGCCGTGCACTTACAGTGGTATCAGAGCCTCACCATTAACTTAGTCTAGCTTTGTGTAATGTGTTTGCATTTCCGATCGATCAAAAAGTTCCAAAACTGCATTTTACCCACGACAGTTTCTGTTGAAATTTTTCAGTCTCGAAAAATTTTTCAGGTTGTAAAATATTGATGTACTGGAAAATCTAAGAGTTCTGTAAAAATTTGACGAAGTAACTCCACAGTTGGAGCACGGAACCGCCGCGAAAACCACCTTTGTGCGGCCCTTCCGCCGCGCACTATTCACATCACTTCACCATTTTTTTACAGAGGCCTTCTGGGCTTAAAATATGGGCTTTGGAATATTAAAGTTGGGCCAATTGTTTCTGTGAGTGCTACAGTTTTCTTTGGGGCCCACTTGTTAATTGTTTGATCAATCGGAAATTTTTTAAACACATTTTTCACAGTATTTACATTATATCTGCGACCGTGAATGTCACTCGATCGGTAAATCCGGTCTAACTGCTATAGCCCGGTTAGACGGATTTGCGAACGTGACTTTCACGTTGATGTTCTATGTATTTGCTGTGATGTTGCGGATCGGTCGTGGGGGATAGCCTGGATGCAATGCTAGTACTGTGCTGTTGTATCATGTACATTTGATATTGCGGGGCGAGCGTCCGACATGTGGACTGCCGTCACTGCCTGTTTGTATTATTCTTTTGGGGCACGACCTGGTTGCGGTCGATGTACCCGGTGTATGTATATTTTACTTTCTGTACTAGGATTGCCCCGCGGAGGGGTGCACGGATAGCCGGGTTCTGGAGGGCAACAAGCCCGCATCTCATGGCATTGGGACGGAGGGGGCTTCACTCCAGGATTGGCGGACTATTCGCCGCACTCGTAGGGGGTACAGGTTGACCCAGGAGGGGTGCCCAAGTGACCGGATTCCGTGAAGTGCTGGGTGGTCCATTCACGGTGCTGAAGGGGACTGCCTCGCTTCAGGTTTTGGCGGGTGACTTGCCGCGCCCGTAGGGGTCTAGGATTTCATTGCACAGGCTATCCACACGACCAGGGGAACGTCGGGTTTCAGTAGTGGCTCTGTGAAACCCGGGGATCCCAGATATCTGTATTGTTCTGTGATGCTGTACATTTCTGTGATGTTGCATTTTATTCACGCCTTGAGCGAAATACTATATATTGGTATATATATTAGTAGATGTTGTATATGTTTTTCATCCGCGCTAGTCCAGTCCCCGCTCTGCCGTTAGTTAGCTAACCTAACGGGTGATGACGGGACCCAGTGGCGAATGCGGATGGCATATACGTACGTCAGTATATTTTCGTTCTTTGTGGTGTGATCAATTGATGGGACTGCATTGATTCGGATCAATGCAAGTTAAACAAACCTAATCTGATGTTGTTGGAACACTTTTCAAAAAGCTGTTATTGCAAGGACGTTCACTTTTGTTTTGCATCGCGATATTCATTTAGAATATCCTGCTCCTCAGTCGACGAGGCAAGGGCCGAGATCCCTTCACTGGGAGTGACCCCTTGGACAATAAGTTTGCGTCAGGGCATTAACTTCACTATAGCCGATTACTTTTGCTTTGCACCGTGGTATTCAGTTGGAATATCCTGCACCCCATTCTACGGGGAAAGAGCCGAGATCCCTTCACCGGGAGTGACCTCTTTAGCGGAAGTTGTCGTCACTATATTTCTAAAAAGCTATCCGTTCCTTCAACGATATCAAGTTCATTACGTTAAAGGTTTTCGCCAGAAACCATTCGTAGCCCTCCGTCGTTTCATATGGGTAGTCAATAGTATTCAAGCTGTGTTTGTTGGCCAAAGTCAAGGCACAGTGTTTGGTAGCTGTTGGTTATTCATATGCAGCATAGATAGATGCGTTGGTTTGGAACAGTCGTACTGCCTTGTTGGCCAAAGTCAAGGGTATGTACGGGTGGATTCAAATTAACCTGGAGAATGACGGGCAGAACTTGACATGTGACTTATGATTTGTTGGCCAAAGTCAAGGTCATAAGAGCATGGGGCAGAAATCACATCGGGAGTTTCAAAAGTACTGAAACTTGCCATATATGCGCATACCTTCTGGAGTGTGATACCGTGAGCGGATTCCGTCACGTTGTCATGCGATGAGAGTTGGATCCCGATTCCCACTGATGAGTTGGTTTACTCCTCGGGTGACCCCGACTAATTCTTCTTTCAGGTTTGGAGGAGAATTTGAGGTACAGTGGGAGGTTTCCAGATTAGATAAATTGGTAACCATTCTGATCTAGATTAGAGTGCACGCTGAGTGTTTCTTTTCTCTCTCTATTTGGCAGCGACCATTGACCCGACCCTAAGACTTTGACTCAGTGACCAAGTTGACCGAACTTTCTTAACACAACCTTTTGGATTGTCAGAGTTGCAGACCTCATTGCCACTCCTACTTTTACCCTTTTCTCCAGGACACCCCGTATTACTGCGAACGTCCACTTCCATTGGACAAAACCATCGTATGGTTAGATACGAACTCGAAGGGATTCGAGGATGGTTTCCGGTTCTGGAGAAAACGGATAGGATTATTCAGTTGTCTTTTCTTTTCACCCTCTCTCAGGTTGCGAGTACTCCTTGGTTTAGGGGTAGTACACCTATTACGCAAATTGGATTGTCTTCTTCCAAACCTTAGGCTGGTGCCGACCGGTAGGGAATGAAGAAAACCAATTAGCATAACGATGGTGTGCAGAAGGTATTAAGTTCAGACAAAGCAAGGGATTAGTAAGAGGGCAAAGTAAATTGCGACTGCTATTCACGACCGAACCAAGTATTTCTTCGCCAATCCTAAATCACTTTTGTATTTCTCCAGGACACTCCGTATCACTACGAAGATCCCATTTTATTGGATAATCCATCGTATGGTTATATACGAACTCGAAAGGAACTTGTTCCAGTTCGGGGATGGATTCTGGTCCAGGAGAAATAGGAATAAAGTACATTCAGGTGTCTTTTATCTTCACCTTCTCTCGCATTGCGAGTGTTCCTAGGATTGGGACAGTACACCCATTATGCTTATTGGATAGTCTTCTTCCAAACCATAGGCTGGTGCCGAACGGTAGGGAAGGAAGAAAACCATTTGGCCTAAAGGGGTGTGCAGAAGGTAAAGACTAAAGACATATGAAGGGATTTGGAGAGGTGGCAAAGAATTACAAGGTTACAGACGTGATGATGGAAGAGGCATTACTAGGAATACCAGGATACCCCATCGAAACATTTCAATGTTTCAGTTTCACTGTGTAATGTTAAAGGAAAACTGATTTCCCGATTAGATACTTACTCCAGGGTATGTATTTACCAGGTACGATTCTCACATCTGTATAGTTTTACAGATGATGAGTGGGAGTAAGTTATTGGGAATTGGGTGATCATCCTCATTATATCGGGATTCGTTGTAATCGGTGATATTTGAGGAAATCACCTGGGTTGTTTGCCGGTCGGCAAATATTTGGTTTTGAATATCCGCTGTTATGCACCAATTTCAAATTGATATATCTGTACGTCTATTTTCATAGAGTGAGATATACCTTTCTGAAATTATGTCTACGACATTTACCTATATCAGTGGATGGTTAGGTAAGGAGCATTAAACAGCGGTGTAATTCTTCTTAACCATAAGTACAGTTTTCAACCTACGACACACAGTGAATGAGTAATCAGACTCAAGGGACTTTTACAGAGTATTGTATGTTGTCCAGGGTCTATCAGGACAGAGGGGATGGTCCTCGTACTATATTCGGTTTACTTATGACTCCTCTATTTTTTAGACAGGTGTTTCGTGGAAACACAGGGTCCGAATTTGGAGAAGTTTTATGTATTTGAATAGAGTAGAGAACCAGGTATGGCGAGTATCGGGATTCTTCAAAGAGATCGAAGATGTAGATACTTGTGGTATTCAGTTGAAAGTAATGATTAAGAGAACTTGCTTCTCTTTCAGGTTACTCATAATTGGAAGTGTTCCTAAGTTGAGTAACGCTGATCCGCCTCCTTCCATTTAGTTGACATGCACTGGAGACAGCTGCATGATTTGAATCTAGTTCAATTAAATCAGTGCCTCTGGTTCTATATTGGATATAGAACAGTTCATATCTTAACGATGTTAAGGTACGGGGAGTTGTCCGGTTTATGATTAAAACCAGACACTGGACAACTCAAGGCACGTTTCTGTAATGGCTGTTTGTGGGTTGACCCAGGCTATGACGAGGGTTGACTTTCTACCATCTGGATGAACAATAGCGATATTGTTCTAGACTCGCCACAGTTTTATTAAAAAAATGGATTTTTTCAGAAAGCAGTAGTGGGAGTATGGTAGAACTGGAAGTGATTCCAGAACCACAAACGATTACTGAAGATTTGATAAGGAACCTAAAGATTCAATCTGGTTTGACATTCCATTGGCCACTCCGCAGATAAGGTGGGTAACTTCAGGCACCCGAGAGGCACTACGGTAGCCTCAAGGACGGTGACAGGGAAGTTCTTGTTTACCCACAATTGCCATTGCTGTTGTTCCAGGTTACGAGACCCGGCGGGAGGATGAGTATAGCGTCGTTCTAAACTAGTTTTAGAAGTGTACGTCTATATGACTCTGCCAGAGGGTTGTCGTAGTCAGTGGGAGCAGCGGAAGCATTGGTGGACAGGAAGCTTATGTCTATTTATAGACTAAAGCAGATGTAGCGGAGATAGATCATCTATTTCTGACGTGACAGTCATGGGTTTGACTTCATCAGAATAGGGGATGGATCTGTTGAGAAGGTAGTAGGGTGTGATGTCCTGGTATCTGGATGACATACACAGAATAGGAAAAGAAACTCCTATACTACAATCGGTTGTACTTTGGTCGTCACACAGTTGTTTCTCCACATAGGAATTGGGTATTATATCAGACATACTGGTTACTAGATCTATGGTTTTAGATCTAGATTTGGGTGGTTTCCCAATCAGGGTACTTGACAGCATTCTAAGAGTATTTAGGGTGGACGACTCCTGGCACGGTAGTGTACCTGCAGGTAATGGAGTCACCCTCTCCAAAGGTGTCTTACAGACTAAAGGGGAGAGGGACGGGCATGATTGGCAGATCACTTGCTCAGGCAATTGAGTCAATCGTGAGATGTCAAGTACCACACCAGATGTTGTTCTTGCACTAGATGCAATAAGTTGACATTAATCCAATCCTGAAGAAACAGTCGGAAGCAGTTCTAGAACATAAGTGGATGTTCTAGGGAGATGATAACGACAGCCTCATTCAGGAGACAGTTATCATTCCAGGCTTCCAAGGTGACATGGACGACAAGGAGGTTGTCAGAGTTATAGTTTTCCTTCTGATGAGAGGCAGTATTTTGGACAGATGGTCCAAGGCAATACTGAGGGAGGCATGGCGCGCAGGATACTGATTAAATTCAGTTGACGATACAGTCTAAGAAGTTTGGATTTGGAGTTCATTTATGAGCTATGTCCCATCAGACATCCAGACACATTCGAAGACAGGTATTGCTCATTTCGGGAGATGGGTTTCTCCGCGAACTTGAGATATAGAGAGACATAGAAAGAAACAACTAAGCGGATCCACTCACTGAGGCTATTCCTCGAACGCAAGAGTTTCGCAAACGAGCTTTGTGAGACTGACTAGTAGAGGAGTTGGGTGTTCGGTATCACACGGGCTGTGAGTATGCGACATCGCAATAATATAGCCTTGAGTGCAAGTGGGAGATTGTTGGAGATAGTGCCCTCAGAGTCAATTATTAGGTCACAGGTACGTGATTGTAATGATTGAGGGAGGACCTATCCCGGTAGGACAGTCTTACTCGAGATGATAGTATGCTATCTGGTTTACCTTTATCATCGTGTACTGTTTTAGGTGACCTGACATGTCGCTATTACACGTTGATAGAGCCCCTAGGATTCTTGCTTGACCACCAGCAGTATGAGGGCGATCATATAAGTGGGAGCTGGGGGTCTACAAGCATATCCTTAAAAGGTCCCTAGTCGTGGGAGTTTCGAGACCGGGCATCGATACTCCATTAGTAGACTAGTGTATACAGTCGAGACCCCGACGAGGGGCGGTGGCCGGTCTCACAAGCCACTGGTGTCAGTTGGATCACCTAAGATGTATACAGGTGCTCATTGGGTTATGAGTACACCGGACAGGACTCGCCGGGAACATGCTAGTTGGTCATATACCAGACGTCAGATGGCAGTTCCCTGGTGACATGTGTGCAGGTTAGTTCATCGACCTGGGGATCGTCATTTGTCTCGTGTGAGTTCCCACTGTACTTTGATTACTACCCTACCACGGCTCAAAGGAGTCGTGCAAACAGGTTTTAGTTGGGTACAGTCCCGAGCCACATGGAGGCAGTGAGCGTATCTTCAGGGGTTCGTCTCTCCCGGTATTGGGGGTGAGGTCGTGCTGTGTCTAGGAGAGCCATTACACAAAGTCCTTGGCCAAGGCAAGGAGATTTACTGGTAGGTATTCCAGTAGTATCTCAGGGTGTTCTGGGCTACACTCCGACACGACTTGTACCGCTTTTGGGGGTCTGACTTTTACCAACCCCCTAGGCCCGCCATGCGATACTCATAGACGAACGGACCGGACTGCACGGATATTGTCACTGACAGGCTCAGTAGGGTGTCAGGATGAGTTCGCTCATCGACGTCCCTTTTAGTCAATAGCTGGTGGCCCGTTACGTATTGGCTTATACCTCTGACGTGCTAGTGGTTAAATCCACAGCCATAGTATTGACGAGTCTTTAGAGTCCACCACACTTTCAGTTACTCAAGTTTCGGGCGAAACGCTGTAGAGGCCGTATGGAGATATGGCAGGGTCCGATCAGATACGTGCGGTATTGCACGGATCAGGATCGGACGGTTTGTACTAGTAGCCGTATAGGTATATGGCAGGGTTCGATCAGATACGTGCGGTATTGCACGGATCAGGATCGAACGGATATTACTAGCCGGCTTTGGTTTAAGCCGGTCCTAGTTTAGTACAGTGTAGATTTTGTCTCTTTACATTTGTATCCGGACGGAATACAGATGCGGGTGTGTATGCACAGTATCGGGGTTTTCCTGTAATTTATTATGGGACCAGTTTTCTGGGGTTGCCAGTTTGCATTCCGTTCCGGCCGGTTTTCTCTTTTTCCTTCCCGGCCGGACTTTTCCGATGGAGGGGGTAATTTGCAGTTTTGCAAATTACATTTGTGGAGGGGTTTTCTTGCATAAAGATCTATTATGATAGCTTTCTTTTCTTGCACCATGACTTTCTTTATTTGTGATTTGATAAGGGTATGGGTTTGATGTGAGTTGAAGCATGCTTGCATGTTTCTTTGTCTTGGTTGTGGTCACCCCTTCTTCACTCCTACACTCACCTCCCTTCATCATATATATCCATTCTTTCCTCCACCAATTTCCTTGATGATTTTGGCCGGCCACTTCATGGTGGAGAAGAAAAATGAGAGATTGATTTATGTGCTTCATTTGTTCATCTCATTTGGCTTGCAAAATTGGTAGCTTCATTTCCCTCCAAAGTTCAATCTTCATTCCTCCATCCAAAGGCAACAAACCCCAAAGTGAGACATCCACTCTACACTACACTTCCTACAGCATATCTTGAGCATGTCGAGTTGCCGGCTTCATGCCCGAGTTGCCTCGGTATTGAGGCGGGAGCCCGTAAAAGACGAAGGCGATGTGGTGCCCTTTCCGACGAGGAGGAGACGGACGGAGATCCCGCGAGGAGATCGGAGTGGAGATGAAGACCGGAGGACTCGGATCAGTCGGTATATCTCTAACCCGTATTCTAGTTAGCTTAGACTTGTTAATGGTTACGATCCGGAGTTTAGTGCGCGGTGGTGCCGGTTTGCAAAGTCCGCAAAAATTTAAGTTTATCACCGTTTCCGCATTCCGGCGTCGGATTGACGGCCGGGGCGCCGCCGTGCACTTACATAATCCTTATGGTTGGGTTAACAAATATCCATAGTAAAAACAAACTTAAGTGGACTTAGTCAATGCATCCACAAGCTTGCACAAGCTTCATGAATTTTTCTAATCCTCCACTAATTTTGTAATTACTTTAAATATTAAAACCCAAACTAATAAATAGCATGGTGTAAGTCTCATACACCCAAGTATGATGTATCATCAACCATGATACAAAAAGAAAACACATTTTAATATATATCACATATATATTAAAGTAGTGTACATATGAGAAAAAACCCTAAGTGAACAAGTGTTAGTTAATGTAAATTAGTATATCTAATATACAATTATACAATAAATTATTAATTCAACACATGACTTAATAATCCGGTCATATCATATATAACCGACTAACATTCAACATATCGATTTATCGAATCAATACTTGATTCGATAACCCGGCTATATCACATATAACCGACCGATTCAAGAAGTCGCGAGAATAGAATACGGTATCACCTACACGCATTATTCTCAGTCCCGTACATATCACATATGCGCTCCTATTTCGTTTTGCCTGAGCCGGTAAAACCTCTATGTAGGACTCTAAAGACTCGTCAATACGCCGGCAGTAGGTGATGATCACATCACGCACCCACAAGCCGTCAGCAGTACTAGCTGGACGTAACGGCTACCCGGGTATTGAGCGATCAGAAGATCAGCATGCAAGCCCGCTCCAACTCCTGTAAAAGCCTGCCGGTAACACTTCCCGTACTGTCCGGTCTCCTCGTCTGATATGTCGCATATCAAGTCTAGGGGTGGTAAACGTCAGACCCCAATAACCGATAAGTCGTGCCGATGTGAGGCTCATAACGGGTCGAGAAACTACTGATAACACTTACTAGTAAATCTCTAACTCAGCCCTGGCCAGGGACTTCCCTGTTTTGGCCAATCGAGCACAGTGCAACATCAACCCCCAATACCGGGAGAGACGAAACCCCTCCTATCGCTCATTGCCTCCATGTAACTCGGGACTGTACCCAAAAACCACCGTTTTGCATGCCCTCATGGACGTGGTAAGGTGGAAATCAAAGCACGGTGGGAATCACACAAGACTCTATGACGATCTCGGGTCTACAGACTAATCTGCACATGTGTCACCAGAGAACTGCCATCTGACGTAAGGTATAATACCATCTGGGAGTTCTCGGCGAGTCCGTCCAGTGTACCCAGTCTCCACTGAGTATCCGTATACCATCTCTGATGTCAAACACCAATGGATATGGGATCATCCATCGCCCATCTCATGGATCGAGAAGCGTATACGCTAGTCTACTCTGGTATATCGATGCCCTGTCTCGATACACCCACGACTAGGAACATTAAAGGATGTACTTATGGACTACTCTGTCCCCACTAGTATGATCTGCATCATAATCCAGGTAGTCAAGTACACATCCTAAGGGCTTTATCAACATGTAGCTATAAGACAGTATCAAGAGACAAGTATACATGTTAAGATAAAAAGCAACCAGATAGCATAATATCATATCGTGCAAGAAAGTCCTCTCTATATATGTCCAATCATCCAATATAATATACATCATCTGTACAATACTGGCCTCTAAGGCATACATACAACTAACAAACTTTTGATCTAGGAATATGCTCATAACATTATCCTTTACTACAAAATTATATCCTTCTTTACTTAATAAAGAAACTGATATAATATTGCACATCATGTTCGGTATATAATAGCACTCATTCAGAATCAGTGTATTACGACTTGGTAATACTAGGTGATATTCGCCAACTGCTTTGGCTACAATACTTGCACCATTCTCTACTTGAACGGAATGATCACCTTTTCCCAGTTCTCTACCTTGACGTAGCCCATGTAACAATTTACATATGTGGGATCCTGATCCGGTATCTAATATCCAGGACGTAGGGAGAACTGAGAAACAGTTCTCAATAACTAACACACCCGAAGAAGATGCATCAACATGCATGTTCTTTTGGGCGGCATGAGAATCCAGATATTTTCTTGTTTCCTGTTCAGTCTTATAACTCTTATAAGAAAGAACGGGACCAATAATCACCTGCTCAGTATAATAAGCGGGTTCAGTCAATAAATCCATATTATTCTCCTGATTAAGTCCTGACACGGTCGCTACCTGGAGAGAGAGAGAAGGAAACACTTTAGCGTATGCTCTTGCAAAATTAGATTGGTTATTATCTTATCTAATCAGGATGTCTCCCACTGTTTTTATCAAATCTTCCTTCAAACCCTAAAAGGTAAGATTAGCCGGGATTAATTACCCCCTACAATTTCGTCAATCTTTCAGCCAGATCAGTGTCGGTACTTAAGGGAGGTTCCCCGTGCTTTCGCACGGACCTAATTAAAATAAACCTCGTCTTCCCAGAGGCATAACCCCGTTAACACCTTTCTAGACACCTACTTGATCGGCTAATTGTCCTGTGTAAAACTCTCTCAGGAGTAACTCTTACTCGCAGTGGGTATCGGGATCCATCTATCTCATAGGAGGTATGCAATCTCATTGCAAATTTCAACACTTGAAATTCCCGGTAATGCTTTTACCCCTAGCGACTTATGACCTTGCCTAAGGTCAACAAATCATAAGTGCTAGCCAAGTTCAACCGGTCATTTCCTTATTGAATTAAACCCACCCGTACGACCCTTGGCTAAGGTCAACAAAGTCGTACGACTACCCTAACTCAATCACATATTATGTTTTAGTAGATAAATACTAATTAGCTACCATACACTACGCCTTGGCTAAGGTCAACAAACGCAGCACGAATACTAACTAGTCTCTATCTGAAAGGACGGAGGGATACGCAGGTTTTTCAGAAAACCATGAGCGTAATGAACTTGATATCGTCGTAGAATCAAGTGATTTTTGAAAAGGAGTGTTTTTTAGGCTTTTCCAGTTTCGCTAAAGAGGTCACTCCCGGTGAAGGGATCTCGGCTCTTTCCCCATCGAATAAGGTGCAGGATATATCATATATGCCGCTGTGCAAAGCAAGAACTATATAAGCTATCAAAAACTAAACCGCGAGTTTGTAGCATCTTCCATTTTCGCTAAAGAGGTCACTCCCGGTGAAAGGATCTCGGTTCTTTCCTCATCGAATAAGGTGCAGGGTATATCATATATACCGCTATGCAAAGCAAAACTGTAGCTACCCTTTTTATAATGTTTTGATTCTACATCATCTTTTAGGTTTCTTTTCATTTTATTAATCTCATTAATAAAATCCCATCAGCTTATGCTTCCTAAGCATCACAGAAGAAACGAAAGCAGTAATATTTATTTATCAGCATATATATATAGTATAAGCATTCGTCTCAGGCAGTAATATGATCTCATCACAGAACATTGCAGCAGAAGAACATATATGAAATATTCGATATACTACGATGCCTGTGTTTTTAATACGAGCCGGTATAAAACACGGATTCCATGGTCGCGATGAATAGCCAAACCCACATCCCTAGCCCCCTACGAGAGCGGCAAGTAACACTGCCAATTCTAGGGTTAGGAGACCCGGTCTCGACTCCTCGAGATGGCCTCCCACTGGACCCTAAAACCCAGTTACTTGTGCTCCCTTCCTTGGGTCTACCTAATGCGGAAAAGTAAATAATATACACTGGTGACATCAACCTCATCCCGGAAGTGCCCTAATAAAAGAATATTACATACAAATGAATTTTACATGAATGAAAATAAAAACCTTCATCTCACATAAAACCCCCGGCTATTCAGAACACGACGATCCAATATAACATATCACAGCAACACATAATATCACATATCATCAACGTAAGTAAGTATGCATACACCGATCGTCATTGATGTATAGCAACGAAAAACGGCAATACAACTACATACTACACTTACGGTCACAGAAAAGAAATTGTAAAACTACAACATTTGGAATCCATAATCACTTTAGACATCATAAATCCGAAATATCACATACTTCGCATTTCATGCCTAACTATATGAATTCCACATATTGTATCCCATTCCAGATAAATAGACAGTATTAAACTTTCCGATCGGATAATCAAATACCCAAGATTTCCTAAATAGCTCAACACTTGAGTGGAGTTCAAATAATCTCAGAATATGTCACGGTACCGATGGTCCAGCCGTAGAAGGGTCAAGCCAATGCCTCACATGTGCCACGCCGTACTGCCCCAAACCCTAAGGTTTAGAGGCGGTTTAGACGGTCACATAATCAAGTTAAGGTTTGTGTTCTTCTAGAGGGACCGCCGCGTTACTTGCACGTTTTTCCGAAAGATTTAAACTCGAGAAAAATTCAACACTTGAAAGTTTTTCGTGCCGGGAAAAAATAAGTTAATGATATCCGTTCGAACATTTTAATAGTTTCTAAATTATCCGGAAAAAGAACGAAATTAAATTTTCCGATCGAATCAACGAGTTCAAAATAATCCCGAGAACACTCAACACTTGAGTCAGATTAAAAATACCCAGAAATATGCAATAACAGCTAAGGGCATTACTGTTGCAAAACCAAAGCCCAATTGAACAGTACGGCCGCGGATCCGCGGCCCAAGCAAGGTATGGCCGCGGTTCCGCGGCGGTCTGTACGAATTGCAGGCTCGTTTTCAACAGTAATACTTATATTTCCCTGCTGATTTTTTTAGGTATTTTTAATACAGAAAAAATCACATTTTTAAAATTTGTCCAGAGAGGGGGACGTTTCGGGGTTCGATCGGAGTTTTAACTTCGTATACACGTCGCCTAATACTCTAGCTAGGCTCTGATACCACTGTAGGGTTCCTAGGCACTCTTATGAAGGTCTATAAGGCATCAAACATGCCCGATTTAAAATTTAGACGTGCCGAACAACCCAAAGCCGGGATCATTGCTAGATTATTAGGGTTTAACATGCAAGTAAACATCTTTACAACTAAAAGTGAGGGATTACAACCTTTGTAGTCCACTCCTTCGCTTCATAAGCTCCGAGTAGAAGTCCCTTCGCCGCGATCCACGATCTCCCGGACTCAAGAGAGGCTCCACAACTCGAACGATCCATGCTAGCTTGTAGTGTTCCTTTTCTCCGATGATCTACGTCGAAGTTGCTATAACTCAAGTTCTCTCACTCTAATGAGGTGAACACCCTAATCTAATTGGCTAGATTAAATGAGGATGATGGAGTAGTATTTATGCTTTCTTTTTATATCAAATTCTCACACATAAACATCACAAAATGAAAACCTAGTAAGCTTTCTCAAAGCTCAAGGTTGAAGAAGAAGAAGAAAAATGAATTAAACCTTTTGTGATGAATAATGAAATGAATATATGATTAATAATGTAACTATGGTCAAGGATGACAAGGATAACTCTTGTAGAGAATTAACTAAGGCTAGGGTTTGGTCGGGTTAAACATTGAGTCATAAGAAAATATCAACCATAATATCTTCTTCATGACAAAAGAAAAAGCTTCTAGAAGGTGCAAGAAAGAACTAACCCAAATCAAACGCTAACCTTGTTTAATCTTTACTAAACATGTTTCATTATTAATCATATCATGTTACAATAATATATATCACATATATATTATATATTTGTAACAAAAGAAAATAATACAATTAATATATATCGCATATATATCAATGTATTATCCGGTGAGAAAATGAAATAATAAAGCGAGCCAATATCAGATAATGTAATACAATATATCATATATATTATTATACATTAAATCATCAAATCAACACTTGATCCTACAATCTGGCTATATCGAATATAACTGACTAATATATCATGTACCGATTCATCGAATCAACACTTGATCCGATGACCCGGTTCATATCTAAATATCACGAGAATATAATACGGTATCTCATATCGCTTTATCCTCGGTCCTGCACATATCACATATGTGCCCCTACTCCGTTTTGCCTGAGTCAAGAAACCTCTGTGTAGGACTCTGAAGAATCATCAATACGCCGGTAGCAGGTGATGATCATGTCAAACACCCATAAGCTGCAAGCGGTCAGCTAAACGTAACAGCCACCTAGGTATTGAGCGATCAGAAGATCAACAAGCTAGCCTATACATTCTCCTGTGAATCCAATCAGTAACACTCCCGTACAGTCCGGTATGTTCGTCTGATATGTCGCATATCAAGTTTAGGGATGGTATACGTCAGACCCCAGTAACTGATAAGTCGTGTCGATGTGAGGCTCATAACGGGTCGAGAAACTACTGGTAACACTTACCAGTAAATCTCTATATCAGCCCTGGCCAGGGACTTCCAGTTATAGCCAATCGAACACAGCACAACATCAACTTCCTATACTGGGAGAGACGAATCCCCTCCTATCGCTCATTGCCTCCATGTGATTCGGGACTGCATCCAAAAGCCACCGTTTTGCACGCTCTCTTGGACATGGTAAGGTGGAAATCAAAGCACAGTGGGAATCACACAAGACCCTATGAAGATTTCGGGTCTACAGACTACCCTGTACCAGTGTTACCGGAGAACTGCCATCTGACGTGTGGTATATCACCATCTGAGAGTTCTCGGCGAGTCCGTCCAGTGTACCCAGTCTCCACTGAGCACCCGTACACCATCATTGATGTCAAACACCGATGGATATGGGATCATCCATCGCCCATCATATGGGTCAAGATGCGTATACGCTAGTCTACTCTGGTGTATCGATGCCCTATCTCGATATTCCCTCGACTAGGAGCAGTTATAGGATGTACACATCGACTACCGTGGCCCCACTAGTATGATCTCATCATAGTCCCAGTAGTCGAGTACAGATCCTAAGGGCTTTATCAACATGTGAGAGTAAGACAGTAAACCAATACAAGTCAACATGTTAAGATAAAGTGAAACCAAATAGCATACTATCATGACGAGCAAGAAAGTCCTCACTATATATATCCAAGCATCCATTATAATATACATCATAATTACAACAATGGCCTCTAGGGCATATATATAACTAACAAGGACCCCATCTAATTCAAGTAAGCCAAAAGCCCAGAAATCTAAAACCATTTTAAGCAGTAAATAAAGAAACTAGTTTTTTTTAGAAAGTAAGAAAACATGTTTAAAAGTGAGGTTTTTAAATAAGTAAGCCGAATATACATTTTAATAATCTCTAGTCTTTTCTGAAAATTTCGGCAGAGTTTCCTTTGTAAAAACAGGCCCCGAACGGGGTACAACAAGAATAATATATGCACAATGATAAAAGGCATCCCCAAGCGGGAGCTAGCTCTTCGTCAATCAACGGTCACAACCACGCAAGCAATATAATATACAATGCCAAAGGGCAAGGATCAAAACTCAAAGGAAAACTCAAAATCAGCATGAAAACCATAATACTACAACGCGCGACTCTAAGGTCGAAATAATACACAACTGGTTTTCTATGTTTGAAAAAATATACAAGTTTTGGTTAATGGAATTACTAGATACAGCTGAACAAAATAAATACAAGGGTGGTCACGATGCGAGTGAACCCACCTACCAATGCAATCACCCAGAAAGGAAGCAGTGTGCCAGAAAAGCCGCAATGAAATCTGTACGGCAAAACCTGCAAGAAACTGTGGCACAACGGGGGTGAGTTGCCAACTCGTGATTAGAAAACATCGCAGAGTAGAAATTGTATGCATGACATAATCCTAGGTCAATACGATCGGATATATATATAAACCTCAAATGAATAATTCTGAAGCAAGATAAGGTGGCAATGTAACATCTATACAAGAGTGTAGTGCCAACTGCTCGTGCCAGTGCCTCAGGTAATAACATATCATATATATGAGGTATGATCAATGTAATCAATGTCAACTATAACAGGAAGTCTATGAGTATGTAGATATCATCCAACTATGTGATCAATGTCAATATATGTATGTGGAAATCGTCCACGTGACACCCAATGACAATAAGCATCATGCATGTAAATATCATAAACATATGCATGGAAGTATGAGGATGTAAATCAACATTTGTCGCTCGCGACATATCAAAATCATGGAACTTGAGTGCCAAGCATCGACACTCGAAAACATCATGAAACCTGTGCCTAACATCGGCACGAAAATCCTCATATATCGAGCCCCGGCAGTCCGGATCGGCCCATATCATCTCTCAATTCCGGTCGGTATCCTCCGGATATCCGCCGAGCTCAAATACAATCACCGGTAGGTAGTAGTCCCTCTGCCAGGCTCACCGTCTGTATACACAGCATCCCTTTCTTGCCCCAGGGTACCATACCGGGCCTACAATGTACCCACAATCGGCCTCACCGCCTCCTCGAATCGGGTTTCACATGTCGCTCTCAGCACCGAGAAAACACATGGTGGACGCACTGAAATATCATATCAAGGGTAACCGGGTTTTTAAAACAATTACATACTCTCTTTTGAAATATCCATGGTTCCTAAATCCAAAAATATCATGGAAACAACATATCTCAATGCGTATAATCAAAAGCATGATGTATGCGACATGTAAAAGAAATGTAAGCATTTTAATATATCATGCAATATGGAATAGTAATATGCACATATTGAGGGAAAACCGCTCTTTTAATATGAATCATTTTTAAAGAGTATCTTACGGTTCCCAAATCTCTAATCAAGCTAGCATCATCTATCTATGTTCAAATATGTATGTGTACAAGTATGAGTGTACAACAGGTAGGTGCACGAGTATGAGTGTACAATAAGTATGTACACGAGTATGAATGTACAATTGATGTGTGCACAAGTATGAGTGTACAATATGTATGTACACGAGTATGAATGTACAATAGATGTGTGCACAAGTATGAGTGTACAATATGTAAGTACACGAGTATGAATGTACAATATATGTATGCACAAGTATGAGTGTACAATATGTAATTATACGACTATGAATGTACAATAGATGTGTGCACAAGTATAAGTGTACAATATATAAGTACACGGGTATGAATGTACAATAGATGTGTGCACAAGTATGAGTGTACAATATGTAAGTACACAGGTATGAATGTACAATAGATGTGTGCACAAGTATGAGTGTACAATATGTAAGTACACGAGTATGCCATGCAAGGGTCATATCATGAATGCAACAGCACTACAGTGTAGTGACATCGAAATTATCGATGATGAAGTGTGTGAGCCGACAAGCAGGTGTACGTGGAACATATGCATCATCGATAATGGTGCTGGTGTCCTAACAACATGATTTTTATATAACAACAATCATTTGCACATGCAATGCGATGGGAATAACAAGAATATGCAGAAATCGACTAATGAGTGCAACAGTGACGCATCTGCATCAATATAAAAATGTCATACAGTTTGCCTTTTGAAATAAGACGAATCGGGGTTTTTAGTAAAATAAGGGCTACGGTGTTTTTAAGAAAAGATGCGTCTTTTGAAAATATTTGTAGAATCCTTTTGCCTGTCTTTAAAATACTCCCGATTCGTTAGTTTTGAAATAGGTATGATATCGGCCTAGCCTAATATCTACTAGCAAAACTACAGCTCTAACTAGCAAGTCAATCAGGAGGGGTATGAAAACCACCTAAATCTGAGTCGATATATATATATATATATATATATATATATATATATATATATAGTCGGTGATCCCGCCTAAAGGTACCGCGTACGATACAATATCATATGACATCCTCGAGTCATGAGTGCGGATCTATCATCAATATAAAGCTCGTACGGTAAATCATTGTACGGCATCCCAAAAGCTGGGTACGGGTCAATATCACATTCATCTCATCAATTATCTGGTATCCTTATCGTCATATCACATGATCCGGGATACTGATCTAAGTCTAGTACAAATCGATACCGTCTATATAAATATAAATGCGTGTGAGAAACACACGTCCAAAGGCCCGCTACAATCACATGTCGTATCCCAAATACGAATCACATCATATCACCGATCTCATGGCACTATGCCCAATATCATCGACTCATATCCAAATATTATCCACTATCCTCATCGTCTAGGTTTATGTATAACGAATATGCATGTGTTTGCGTGTGGGTGTAAGCCTATTCTTGGGTTCGTAACTAGGAACTACACTAGTTTACTTCTACGCCCTAATCTAATCATAGTACACTTAATCTCATCTTAAATATCCATGACACACAATAAGCTATCATAAATAGTATATATATACTATACTAAACATCGAACCGCGGGGGTGCTATACGCCATCCACCCGACTTCCCCCATAGATATAATCTACTCACTTGCATCCTGAGTGTCGGTGTCGACGTCTCCTTTATCTTCTTCATCATATGAAACTCTCATGAAGATACCTACAACGATAACACAATCACAACGCACATTAAAATCACATCGGAAATCCAAAACGATACGCTAAGGCCTATAGGTTAGAACCTATGGACTACGCTTTCGAAGCCATCAAACAACCCTCGATATCGTCGTACAAACGTCAAGTGATCGAGGTAAAACACAAATACGTAAATCCAGAATTTAAAATACGCAATACGAAAACACGAATCAAAACAGTAACTATAGAAAAGGGTCCTAGATTTCACCCTAGGTCAAATCAGACAATTTTGCATATACGAAGTGTCTAATTTACTGGAGATAAGGCCCTGAAACATAAATGAAGCATTTCCAACCTGATCTGGCCGCAAATTGCGGCCAGAAAGAATTAATTTGCGGCCTGAAAGAGGGGGTTGGGGCTAGGGTTTTAGGTGATGGTTCCTAGGTGCCTGCATGTATCACAGTTCTTGCAAAAATATTTTCAGGTGACCCGGGTGTTAGCAAATTTCCAAATACAATCACAGAATCCACAATTCTTCCGATATCGGGTTTCTAAATCCGTATTCCGGGTTCTAGTCTCTGGTTTGGGTCTCCAATCAATCACCACAGGGGTTGTATAGCCTCTAGTAATCCTAATTTCACCTTTGATTTCAACTAAAGCCCTAATCCTCAACTCAAGTTTTCAAACTCCATAAAACCACACAATATCGGTTACAATTTTAACATGGATGCTAAAGGCAAGGAAATTCTATACTAGTTATGGAAAAATTACCTCATTTGGGACCCAAGAATCCCTTACAGCACCAAAATGTGATTTTTCTTGGTCCATAGCGTAGCTTGCGAGCTTGTACACAAAGTTTGTGAAGAGGAGATGAGGTTTCGGTGTTGTTTTGAGGTTGTATATGATGGTGAAGAGGTGGTGAAGGGGGAGGAATTGCTACTGGAGATGGGGCTTGAAGGGTTTCCTACAGCACCACTACTAGGGTTTGGATGCAACACACATGCCATAATTTAATTTTAGATGGTGCTAAAGAAACAATCATAAGGATCATGCTAGAAAAATTACGGCAACTAAACTTTAACACATTCACAAGTAGTAAAAGCTAGGGTTTTGAGAGTACAGCCTTTGTAGCTCTCTACGCTAGACTCTTTGGCTACTTGAGATTTGGAAAAAGGTCCGCTTGAGATCCTCTAGGTCCACGACGATCCACCCGGAGTTCTCTTTGTCCAAGCTTGAAGCTTCACAAGATCAAGAGAAGAAATGGAAGCTAACACTCTACACTAATGGGCAAGACTAGTGTAGAATGGTGATGTGGTTGGTTTTCTCACTTCAAAATCCTAACTTGGTAACTCTTTTTCTCACTTGATAAAACTAGAGAGAAAGAGAGAAAGGAGGAAGAAGATGATGGCTTTCTAAAACTCAAGATAATGATAAGGTTATAAAATAAAAATGAGAAAAGAGAATATATATATTTTCTCTCTCTCATTCATAACCAAGGTTATAAAATATCTAGATATTTAGTTTGGAACAAAAATGACCATAGAAATTAAATCATGGTTAAACAAAAGGGTTAATGAAAGAATAAAATATTCAACCATGAAATAATTTCCATTTTCATTTTTCTTTTCCAAAAATAATATCCATATATTTTATAAAGGGTGTGAGTCTTATATTGCCACCATCCACTATATCAACAACCATGATAGAATGATGTATGCATATATGTGTGCATGCACATCCATATGTGCATGAATAAGAATGAATGCATACATGCATGCATACAACAAAAAAGACAAGAAAGGATATCAAGTGAGAAACTAATGGTCAAATGATAAATCAACACTTGATTTAGCAAACCGGTCATATCGCATACGACCCGACCAAAAGCAAACCGTCCGATTAATATGCGGTATCTCATACGCGCATTTTAACCGGGTCCACGCGCATATCTCATATGCGCACCACATCGTTTCGCCTGGACCAGGCAACTCCATTGTGGGACTCTAAGACTCGTCAATACGGTGGCAGTGGGTGATGATCATATCAAGCACCCCCAAGCCGCAAGCGGTCAGCTAAACGTAATGGCCACCCGGGTATTGAGCGATCAGAAGAAAACAAGCGAACCTGTTACAACTCTCGTCGAGCCAACCGGCAAAACTACTGTAAATTCCGGTCTCTTCATCAGATATGCTGCATATCAAGTCTAGGGATGGTAACGTCGACCCCAATAACTCAATAAGTCGTGCCGATGAATGGTCTATAACAAATCGAGAAACTACTAATAACACTTATCAGTAAATCTCAACAGCCCTGGCCAGGGACTTACTGATATAGCCAGTCGAGCTCAGCACATCATCAACTCCCAATACCGGGAGAGACGAAACCCCTTCTATCGCTCATCGCCTTCGTGTGTCTCGGGACTGAACCCAACGGCCACCTGTTTGCACGACTCAGTAGAGCCGTGGTAGGGTGGTAATCAAAGTACAGTGGGAGAACACACAAGAATCTATGACGATCTCGGGTCTGCAGACTAACCTGCACCAGTGTCACCTGAGAACTGCTATCCGACGATAGATATAATTCCATATAGGAGTTCTCGGTGAGTCCGTCCAGTGTACCCAGTCACCACTGAGCACCCGTATACGATCTCGATGTCAAACATCGATGAATGTGGGAACATCCATCACCCATCATATGGGTCTAGTATCATATACGCTAGTCTACTCTGGTATATCGATGCCCCGTCTCGATACACCTACGACTAGAGACATTTCAGGATATACTTATAAACTACAGATGTCCCACTAGTATGATCTCCATCATAATCACAGTATTCAAGCCAATATCCTCAGGGCTTTATCAACATGTGTGAATGAATAAAAGCATGATCAAATCAACATGTCAGATAAAGAAGAACCAAATAGCATACTATCATATCGAGCAAGAATGTACACTGAATACACACACACACACACACATGTATAAATACATCCACTATCATATAATGGCCTCTAGGGTATACATATATCCAACAATCTCCCACTTGCACTAAGGCCAGTTATTGGCGTATCTCATACCCAACATCTCAAAAAGTCGCTCATGCTGCGGCTGAGGGAAGGCCTTGGTGAGTGGATCCGCGGCGTTATTCTTTGTGTCTACTCTCCTAATCTCGATCTCGTGGCGATCTACAATCTCCCGGATCAAATGAAAGCGCCTCAGGATGTGTCTGGATCGCTGATGGGACCTGGGCTCCTTGGCTAACGCCATAGCCCCATTATTATCACAATACAATGGTATTGGATCAATAATGGTTGGAACTACTCCTAGATCCAAGACGAACTTCCTCATCCAGACGGCTTCCTTGGCGGCATCATTCGCAGCAATGTACTCAGCCTCCATCGTAGAGTCTGCAACGGTATCTTGTTTGGAACTCTTCCAACTTACCGCCCCTCCATTGAAGGTAAATACAAACCCGGAGATAGATTTGCTGTCGTCTTTATCGCTCTAGAAGCTCGAATCGGTAAAGGCATCCATTTGGAGATCTCCATTACCATACACCAAGAACAATTCTTTAGTCCTTCGCAAGTACTTAAGAATGTTCTTCACAGCAATCCAGTGATTCTCCCCTGGGTTGGATTGATACCTGCTTACAACATTAAGTGCATAAGCTACATCTGGGCGTGTACATAACATCGCATACATTATAGATCCTACTGCCGAAGCGTAGGGTATAATGCTCATGCAAGCTCTCTCTTCATCGGTCTTTGGGCAAGAGTCCTTGGAGAGAGTGACCCTATGGAAAGCGGGTAAGGCACCCCTCTTGGAGTCTTCCATACTAAACCTTTTTAGGATGGTGTTGATGTACCTGGTTTGGGACAATCTCAATAACCTCTTGGATCTATCCCTATAGATCCTGATGCCCAGAATGTATGTGGCATCACCCAGGTCCTTCATGGAGAACCTTAGTGATAAGAAAGATTTGACTGACTGTAGCATAGGAATATCATTTCCTATCAGAAGAATGTCATCCACGTACAATACGAGGAATGTGACGGCTCTCCCTACAGCCTTCTTATAAACACAAGGTTCATCTGTATTTTTGATGAAATCAAACTCTTTGATAACATCATCGAAACAGATGTTCCAACTCCGTGATGCCTGCTTTAACCCATATATGGATTTAAGCAATCTACATGCTTTCCCGCTGCTCCCACTGTCAATGAAGCCCTCCGGCTGATCCATATAAACGCATTCTTCTACATCCCCATTTAGAAATGCCGTTTTAACGTCCATCTGCCAGATTTCATAGTCATAGTGAGCAGCAATAGCAAGTAGGATCCGAATGGATTTAAGCATGGCTACGGGCGAAAGAGTCTCGTCATAGTCCAAACCTGGTCTTTGACGAAAACCCTTCGCCACAAGTCTTGCCTTATAGGTCTCCACCTGCCCATCTACACCAATTTTTCTTTTAAAGATCCATTTGCACCCCCACAGGTTTTACCCCAGGGGGTACACGTCCAAAGTCCATACTTTGTTGGTGTACATAGACTCCATTTCGGATCTCATGGCATCCAGCCACTTCACAGAGTCTCCACTCTTGATAGCTTGCAGAAAGCTGGTAGGATCATCATCCTCCATGTTGCAGTCTTCTCCGTCACCATCAATGAGGAAACCGTAGTAACTCTCCGGTGGGCGAGAAGTCCTACCAGACCTATGGAGTGGCCGAGGCTCCTCAATTTCTATTGCAACAGCCGGTTCAACCAAGTCGTCATGTGTAGTTTGTGTCTCTAGAACCTCTTCTAGATATATCACATTGCCATCAGCTTTATCTGTGAAAAACTCTTTTTCCAAGAATGTGGCATACTGAGAAACAAACACTTTTTGTTCCTCCTTGTGGTAGAATAGATATCCATAAGAATTCTTTGGATACCCCACAAAATTACATATGACTGACCGTGTCTCGAGTTTGTCCGGATTCTGCTTTTTAACATAGGCCGGGCAACCCCAAATCTTAAATATCTTAAGAGATGATCTCTTCCCATGCCATATCTCATATGGCGTGGTAGACATGGTTTTGGTTGGGACCTTGTTCAGTAGAAACGCTGCAGTCTCTAATGTATGCCCCAAAAATGAGACGGGTAACTCAGCATCACTCATCATGGATCGGACCATATCTAATAGGGTCCTATTCCGTCGTTCTGACACACCATTGTGCTGTGGTGTGTAAGGAGGAGTGAGCTGAGAGAGAATCCCATTCTCTTTTAGGAAGTTTGCAAATTCTGTACTGAGATACTCTCTACCTCGATCTGATCAAAGCATCTTGATACTCAAGCCGGTTTGTTTTTCGACTTCTTGTTTATATTCAGTGAATTTCTCGAAAGCTTCGGATTTGTGCTTTAATAAAAATACATGACCGAATCTTAAGAAATCGTCAGTGAAAGTAATGAAGTATGAAAAACAGCCTCTAGCCTGTGTAGACATTAGTCCACATACATCACTATGTATGAGGCCTAGGAGCTCAGCAGCTCTTTCTCCGTATCCGGTAAACGGAGTTTTGGTCATTTTACCCTTGATACAAGACTGGCAAGTTGCATAAGATTTATATTCAAAAGGGTTTAAATATCCATCTTTGTGTAACTTGTTTAGTCTTGTTTAGTTAATATGACCAAGTCTACAATGCCAAAGAAAAGCTTCATTTATTTCTGAAAGTTTTCTTTTATTAGTGTGTTGTATGCTGAAAACTGTGTGTTGATTTAGGACGTATATCCCATTATTAAGCATACTATACCCAACCAACATTTGATTCAGGTGAATGTTCATAACATTATTCTGCAATACAAAATTATATCCTTCATTGTCTAACAAAGAAACAGATATTATATTACAAAGCATACTTGGTACAAAATAACATGGTTTCAAAACCAATATACACCCAGATGGCAACCCTAAATGATACTCTCCCACTGCGACTGTATGTACATTGGAACCATTTCCAACGCAGAGAGTATGGTCACCTGTCTTCAAAACCTTGCTATTTCTCAGCCCCTGCATGGAATTGCAAATGTGAAAACCTGAACCGGTATCTAATACCCAGGAAGCAGAGTTTATTGAAAAACAGTTTTCTGTCACGAACACAACTGAAGCGGAAGCATCCCCATGCTTCTTCTTGAGATTTAAGTACTCCGTACAGTTGCGCTTCCAATGTCCTGTTTTGTGGAAATGAAAACATTCCCCTTTCCCCAATTCTCCAGCTTTGGACTTGTCCTTCCCCTTAACCTTTTTAACTCCACCCCTAGGCTTGGTGGGCTTCTTCTTCATCTTTCCCTTGGCCTTAGCCTTTGGGAGAGAAGAAGAAGATTGCCCAACACTCAAAACGGGAGTTTTCACTAATTTCAGTGTGCTCTCTGCACTCCTTAACATATTAAGGAGTTCAGGTAGTTCCTTCTCCATGTTGTGCATGTTGAAGTTGACTATAAATTGAGCAAAGGTGGAGAGGAGGGACTGCAGAATAATATCCGTATATTGTTCATTGTCCATCGTCCATCCAAGGTCCTCAACCTCTTCTATGAGAGCTATCATCTTCAGAACATGGTCTCCTACTGGTGTGCCAGGGGCCATTCGCATCTGAAACAATTTCTTTGATGCTTTGTATCGTAATACGCGGGATTGCTCTCCATACAACTCCTTTGTATGGAGGAATATGGCGTGAATGTCCATATTCTCGTGCTGCTTTTGATGTGTGTTGTCCATCGATGCAAGCGCGAGGCATTTTGCCGTGGCACAGTCAGCGTCCCATGTCTTGCGGATTTCAATATCCGCAACTGAGGATTTTAGACCTGGGACGGGCGGGGCTGGAGCCGTGAGGACATATGATACTTTATCATAAGTCAAGGCAATGTTCAGATTCCTCAGCCAGTCCTTATAATTGGTCCCATTCAGTTTATTTTTATTTAGTAGAAGCTTGAGTCAAGTCATTGGTATCTGCCATTAAGAGAGAGAAAAGAATACACTCAGCGAAAGCTCTTGTAAAGATCAGATTGGTTATTATCTTGTCTAATCGATGTCTCCCACTGCTTTAATCAAGTTTTTCTTTCAAACCATAAAAAGAAAACTAGCCAGGATTAATTACAGTCTACAACTTCGCCAACCGTTCAGCCAGGCCAGTGTCGGTACTTGAGGGAGGTTCCACGTGCTTTCGCACGGACCTAATTAAAGTAAACCTTGTTTTCCCAGAGGCGTAGCCCCGTTAATATCTTTCTAGACACCTAATGGGTTAGCTAATTGTAAACTGCAAAACTCTCCTGGGAGCAACTATTGACCACAGTGGGATCGGGATCCAACCATCATATGGAAGGTATGCAATCTCATTGCAAATTTCAACTATTGAAATTCCCGATGTGGTTTTTACCCCTAGTACCTATGACCTTAACTATGGTCAACAAATCATAAGTACTAGTTAAGTTCTACCCGTCATTTCTTGATTAATTAGACCCACGCACATAACCCTTAACTATGGTCAACAAAGTCATATGAATGTTCTAATTAATCTGCATCATATGCAGTGTAGGAAGACATCACTTAGCTACCGTACACTACGCCTTAACTATAGTCAACAAACGTAGCACGAATACTAAGTACTTTACTTCCTAAAATGACGGAGGGTTGCGGATGTTTTTTAAGAAAATCTTTAACGCTTTGAACTTGATATCGTCGTAGAATCAAATGGTTTTCAAAAGGAGTGGCTTGAGCTCCGCAGTTTTGAAATGTAGCTTTTTCATAAAGAGCCGAGTGGTTTTCAAATCCGATTCTACAGCATCTTTTAGGTTTATTTTATTTACATTAATCATATTAATGTAGCCCCATCATTTAAGTCCTTAAGCCAATCACAGAAAAGTAACGAAAATACAACATACGCTTTTGCCATCCGCATTCGCCGCAATGTTCCGTTATGCATCGTTAGGTTACTTAACTAACGGTATACCGGGACGGGACTAGCGCGGGTGTAAAACATAAGCAACGTCTACTATATATCATATATATAATATATCATTCGTCTCAGATATCACATCACAGAATACAGGCAGCAGAAACACACAAATGATAATACCGGATATACTAGGACGTCCGTATTTAGTATTTAGCCAATCAATAGAAAATACGGATTCCACAGTCGCGATGAATAGCCAAGCCCACACCCCTTGACCCCTATGAGAGCGGCAAGCGACCCTACCAATTTTGGAGTTTAGGAGACCCAGTCTCGACTCCTCGAGATGGCCTCCCACTAAACCCCAGAACCCGGTCACTTGTGCTCCCCTCCTTGGGTCTATCCTAATACGGAAAAGTAAATAATATACAACATTGGTGACATCAACTTCAACCCGGAAGTGCCCCAAATAAAAGAATATTACATTACATTTGAATTTTACATGAATGAAAAGAAAACACTCATCTCACATAAAAAAAACCCGGCTATTCAATCGCGACAATCCTGCACATCATATCTCAGCAACATATAATATCATATATCATCAACGTAAGTAAGTATGCGTACCCTGATTGTTGTTGATGTATAGCAACGAAACCGGCGATATGTGACATACTACACTTACAGTCACAGAAAAGAAAGTGTAAAACTACAACATTTGGAATCCACAATCACTTTAGACATCGCAAATCCGAAATATCACATACTTCGCATTTCATGCCTAACTATGTGAATTCCACATATTGTATCACATTCCAGATAAATAGACAGTATTAAACTTTTCGATCGAATAATCAAATACCCAAGATTTCCTAAATAGCTCAACACTTGAGCGGAGTTCAAAAATCCCGGAACGTGTCACAGTAGCAGCGGTGCAGCCGTAGAAGGGTCAAGCCAACGCCTCACATGTGGCACGCTGTACTGCCCCAAACCCTAAGGTTTAGAGGCAGTTCAGACGGTCACATAATCGAGTTAAGGTTTGTGTTCTTCTAGAGGGTCCACCACGTTACTTGCACGTATTTACGAAAGATTTAAACTCGAGAGAAAATTCAACACTTGAAAATTTTTCGTGCCGGGAAAAAGTGAGTTAATGATATCCGTTCGAACTTTTTAATACTTTCTAAATTACCCGAAAACAACACGAAATTAAATATTCGGATCGAATCAACGAGTAAAAAATAATCCCCAGAACACTCAACACTTGAGTCAGATTAAAAATTCCCAAAAATATGTACAAGCAGACAAGAACATTACTGTATAAAAACGAGGCAATAATATCCCTGTACGGCCGCGGATACGCGGCCCAAGCAAGGTATGGCCGCGGTTCCGCGGCGGTATGTACGGATTATGGCTTCATATTTTACAGTTTTACTTAGAATTCCCTGCTGAATTTTTTAAGTATTTTTAATTCAGAAAATAACACAGTTTCAAAAAATGTACAGAGAGGGGTTAAAAATGCGTATTTCGGGTTCGATCGGAGTTTTAACGTCGCCAAAGCGTCGCCTAAAGCTCAAGCTTGGCTCTGATACCATGAAGGGTTTCCTACAGCATAACTACTAAGGTTTGGATGCAACACACATGCCATATTTTAATTTTAGATGGTGCTAAAGAAACAATCATAAGGATCATGCTATAAAAATTAGGATAACTAAACTTTAACACATTCACAAGTAGTAAAAGCTAGGGTTTTGAGAGTACAACCTTTGTAGCTCCCTACGCTAGACTCCTTGGCTACTTGAGGGTTGGAAAAAGGTACGCTTGAGATCCTCTAGGTCCACGACGATCCACCCGGAGTCCTCTTTGTCCAAGCTTGAAGCTTCACAAGATCAAGAGAAGAAATGGAAGCTAACACTCTACACTAATGGGAAAGACTAGTGTAGAATGGTGTCGTGGTTGGTTTTCTCACTTCAAAATCCTAACTTGGTAACTCTTTTTCTCACTTGATAAAACTAGAGAGCAGGAGAGAAAGGAGGAAGAAGATGATGGCTTTCTAAAACTCAAGATAATGATAAGGTTATAAAATAAAAATGAGAAAAGAGAATATATATATTTTCTATCTCTCATTCTTAACCAAGGTTATAAAATATCTAGATATTTTAGTTTGGAACAAAAATGACCATAGAAATTAAATCATGGTTAAACAAAAGGGTTAATGAAAGAATAAAATATTCAACCATGAAACAATTTCCATTTTCATTTTTCTTTTCCAAAAATAATATCCATATATTTTATAAAGGGTGTGAGTCTTATATTTCCACCATCCACTATATCAACAACCATGATAGAATGATGTATGCATGTATGTGTGCATGCACATCCATATGTGCATGAATAAGAATGAATGCATACATGCATGCATACAACCAAAAAGACAAGAAAGGATTTCAAGTGAGAAACTAATGGTCAAATGATAAATCAACACTTGATTTAGCAAACCGGTCATATCGCATACAACCCGACCAAAAGCAAACCTCCCGATTAATATGCGGTATCTCATACGCGCATTTTAACCGGGTCCATGCGCATATCTCATATGCGCACCACATCGTTTCGCCTGGACCAGGCAACTCCATTGTGGGACTCTAAGACTCGTCAATACGCCGGCAATGGGTGATGATCATATCAAGCACCCCAAGCCGCAAGCGGTCAGCTAAACAAAACGGCCACCCGGGTATTGAGCGATCAGAAGAAAACAATCAAACCTGTTACAACTCCTGTTGAGCCAACCGGCAACACTACCGTACAGTCCGGTCTCTTCGTCAGATATGCTGCATATCAAGTCTAAGGATGTTAACGTCGACCCCAATAACTCAATAAGTCATGCCGATGAATGGTCTATAACAGATCGAGAAACTACTAATAACACTTATCAGTAAATCTCAACAGCCCTGGCCAGGGACTTACTGATATAGCCAGTCGATCACAACACAGCATCAACTCCCAATACCGGGAGAGACGAAACCCCTTCTATCGCTCATCGCCTTCGTATGTCTCGGGACTGAACCCAACGGCCACCTGTTTGCACGACTCAGTAGAGCCGTGGTAGGGTGGTAATCAAAGTACAGTGGGAGAACACACAAGACTCTATGACGATCTCGGGTCTACAGACTAACCTGCACCAGTGTCACCTGAGAACTGCTATCCGACGATAGATATAATTCCATATAGGAGTTCTCGGTGAGTCCGTCCAGTGTACCCAGCCACCACTGAGCACCCGTATACGATCTCGATGTCAAACATCGATGAATGTAGGAACATCCATCGCCCATCATATGGGTCTAGTATCATATACGCTAGTCTACTCTGGTATATCGATGCCCCGTCTCGATACACCTACGACTAAGGACATTTCAGGATATGCTTATAAACTACAGATGTCCCACTAGTATGATCTCCATCATAATCACAGTAGTCAAGCCAATATCCTCAGGGCTTTATCAACATGTGTGAATGAATAAAAGCATGATCAAATCAACATGTCAGATAAAGAAGAACCAGATAGCATACTATCATGTCGAGCAAGAATGTACACTGAATATATATATATATATATATATATATATATATATACATACATGTATAAATACATCCACTATCATATAATGGCCTCTAGGGCATACATATATTCAACAGGGCTGCTGCTGGAGATGGAGGGAAGTGAGGGGCAGAGAGAGAGAGAGATCCAAAGTCAAGGCCCCCCCATGCCTAATAAATGCCCCATGCCTCTCTTTATCCTTTTCTATTTCTATTTTCTTTTCTTTTCTTTTCTCTAATCCATTTTCCTTCTCTCATCAATAGTAAACCCAAAAGAAACCATGGTAGAAAATGCACATGTGTAAAAAAAAGATATGGTGCATGTTTTACACAAAGTAAGCTTAAACGCGATTAGCGATTTTTAATCGCGATTAGCACTAAAATAGTGTCAAATAAATGCTAAAAACTTAAAATTTGCATAATTCGCATAAAACATCATCTTTTTAGTAATTTCTATAATTTTCCAAAATTTTCCCAATTTATCGGTATTTAATTATACCGAAATATTAAAATATTCATTAAAATTAATATTAAATTATAAAAATTTCCAAAAATAATATTTTATTTTTCTGAAATGTTACAATCTTCCCCCCTTAAAGAAATTCGGTCCCCGAATTTAAATTTAAACCCCTCAAATACTAAAAAATTTCAGTAGAATGTCCAGGTCGTCGGGGTTCCGAAATCATCAATACAAAAAACGCATCATACCGCAATGCATGCGCATGAACAATAAGCAGATAACTCAAAATCAAACCTCCGTCAAGCATCCCGCAATCATCGGAGTCATGGTAAAGACCCAAATGTCAAATCCAAAATAAAACCAATACGATATAAATCAGAACTATACATGTAAATAGCTGAAGTAAATGCATGCCAAGTCATTTTAAGTCGCTGTGCGATGCGCATAACACTGCACAGTGGCGGACATCTATTATAATAAAATAACCATATACGTATATATCCTTTGTTTAATATGTACGTTCCGCCGTTTTGAAAACAATTTAGAAGGGTTTCTTTGTTTTAAACGTTTCGTGTCATACCAGGCACGTAGGTAAATACTGAGACTATAGCTCTCTTTTTGGAAATCCTTTCGATAACTAACAATGCAAGAAAAGTATATCCAGGCACTGTCCTCTGACTAGTCCTGCTCAGTATGAAAGCAAATAGCAAATATCATAAAAATGTACTCGTCCATAAGGAATAAATCCCAAAAATGTGCATATAAATGATATGTGCGTCTGGTGCGCACGGAAATCAAAATCCATATATGTGCCATACATGTGCACAGAAACATCATCTATGTGCAACGGGTGTGCACGAAACATCCGCCAAGGGCAACGGGCGTGCCTGACAGCAAAATCAGGTGCATCTGGTATGCACAAAGAATCCCGATTTAGTGCATCTGGTGTGCACCAAAATTGTATCTCAAACATGCGCTCAACACGCGCGAAAATCCAAATCAAATGCACGGAGTGCAAGAAATCAACATCAATATCATAATCAAAATTGACGGTATACAATACGGCTCAATCAAGATCAGGTATACTGTGGTGTATAAGCTCACAACCATGTGCATCAGCGTGCACAAATCAAATCAAAACACTAAAAGTGCATGAAAACTATGCTGGAAGCGTAAATCAATTCACCGGCATAAAATAGGCATGAAATCACAATCAATACCTCAACATAATAACTATGCGCAAAATATAAATACACAGTAGGTGCAACCATGGTGCATGAAAACAAATATCATGAAGCTCAGCCATCAAGAATAAATCATGCGAATAGATCGCCCAAAATACCGAAATCCAAGGTGACGGATACGTGATAATCGAATCACAAAATCACAAATCATAAATACCGTCGTCGTTATATCCTCCTTCAAAGTTAAGAAGGTGTCGGTGCATCCAATGCTAGCAGCGCAAGATATCTACTTGCCTCCTGTTCATGGTCTGGAGTCCTCTGTCTCTAGGTCCTTTTCTCCTCTGTGGATTACCAATCTCGCAATTCAATCGGCTCATCGGCCCTGTCATGTGTGTTAACGGGGACGATTCCGTTCTGGTACTGCTCTGATCATCTGCGTCCTCAACACAGTATTTCTTCGGAAACTGGTCGCATCCCAACGCCTCTGCATGCGTATCGCATCTCTAATGTCAACGGAGTGGAGCGTCATCTCGTCGAAATCTCATGCGAACTCTTTACTCCACTTTGTTCCATTATCGACTAATTCGGACTCGTCTTCTCGTGGCTGCGTAGACTGCGCTCCAACGGCTATACTCGTATCCGGAGTCTCCCAAGCAATGTGTCCCATCACATGATATCCGAAAGATGTCGAACCTTTTGATCGATTCGTCAAAACCTCATAATCCCCCAAGAGATCAATATATTGAGTACAGTTTAATAGTATCGAGTACATACCTCAGCATCGGTGGACCAGCCGTAGAAGGGCAAACCCAAGCCTCACAAATAGCGCCGCGGAACTGCCGCAAACTCTAAGGTTCAAAGGCTTTCACACGGTCATTATGTCGAGTTAGGATTTCATTCTTCTAGAGGGTCCATAGAATCGCTTGCATGTCTTTCCGAATACTTTAAACTTGGAATATGGGTTTCTGACATTCGATCGCCTCCATCGACTACCAACGAACCTGCGTGAAGTCGTCTCTAGCTGGAATCAATCAATCTGATGACCTCGCATCGGGGTAAGCGAAAGAACCAAATGTCCTAGTCCTTCATCCACGGGTGACTAGCGACCTTCCATCATATCTCTAAGTATATGCTCATGCTGCATTAGCTCCAACGTCTGGACGATATCTCGTCATTTGCAGCAACAACTGGCTCATTCGTCTGTACGTTGAACAGTGCCTCAATCATCATGAATAAGAGATACCTCAATGGTTATCACATCCTGGCTGGCCTCTATCAGTGGCTTAATCCTCTGGTGCCGATCAGCACATCCGAGAAATCTCGTAACAGCGATCTTTCAAACGCTCATGGCGTGAAAACACAATAAAACGACGCCTCTATACGCGATCGTACGCCTCTGGAATCACGCCCTGGTCAGTCCTCATCCGTGACGAGCTCGTGCTGACCTCAACTCTAGCCGTAGCTCTCTCTGCCCATATAATCGTAGCAGAAAAATCATAACCAATATCGATCAGGATAGATCATAGGAATGAATATAATACTGTGCAAGGAAATATACAACCTAAGGTTTCTTAAGCGGAGTAGCGTATCGTAAATATGCCGCGGAATATATGTACGGTACGTCACTCTACTCAAGCTACCTACTCCATCAACCAACGGTCATCCTACGCGACCAAAGTTCGGGTATAATACCCTCTCGACTAAGTCTAAGTTCCGTAAGGTCAAGCCTAAGTTCCGTATATATATAAACGCTCTAGGCTCCGCATAGTCAAACTTAGACTCGAACCAAGGTTAACCTAGCACTCTGATACCAACTTTGTCACGATCCGAAATAGCCCGTGACTGGCACGTGAATCATATGAAGCCTATAGGACCCCATCTAATTCAAGTAAGCCAAAAGCCCAGCAATCTAAAACCATTTTAAGA
Organism: Agapanthus africanus; assembly: GCA_030015575.1. NCBI lineage: Eukaryota > Viridiplantae > Streptophyta > Magnoliopsida > Asparagales > Amaryllidaceae > Agapanthus > Agapanthus africanus. The sequence goes on along the minus strand of JASDDO010000024.1, from coordinate 511,238,871 downwards.
AGTAAATAAAGAAACTAGTTTTTTTTAGGAAGTAAGAAAACATGTTTAAAAGTGATGTTTTTAAATAAGTAAGCCGAATATGCATTTTAAGAATCTCTAGTCTTTTCTGAAAATTTCGGCAGATTTTCCATTGTAAAAACAGGCCCCGAACGGGGTACGACAAGAATAATATATGCACAATGATAAAAGGCATCCCCAAGCGGGAGATAGCTCTTCGTCAATCGACGGTCATAACCAGGAAAGCAATATAATATACAACGCCAAAGGGCGAGGATCAAAACTCAAATGAAAACTCAAAATCAGCATGAAAACCATAATACTATATCGCGCGACTCTAAGGTCGAAATAATACACAACCGGTTTTCTAAGTTTGAAATAATATACAAGTTTTGGTTGATGGAATTACTAGATACAACTGAAAAAAATAAATACAAGGGTGGTCACGATGCGAGTGAACCCACCTACCAATGCAATCACCCAGAAAGGAAGCAGTGTGCCAGAAAAGCCGCAATAAAACCTGTACGGCAAAACCTGCAAGAAACTGTGGCACAACGGGGGTGAGTTGCCAACTCATGAATAGAAAACATCGCAGAGTAGAAATCGTATGCATGACATAATCTTAGCTCAATACGATCGGATATATATATAAACGTCAAATGAATAAGTCTAAAGCAGGATAAGGTGGCAATGTAACATCTATACAAGAGTGTAGTGCCAAGTGCTCGTGCCAGTGCCTCAGGTAATAACATATCATATATATGAGGTATGATCAATGTAATCAATGTCAACTATATCAGGAAGTCTATGAGTATGTAGATATCATCCAACTATGTGATCAATGTCAATATATGTATGTGGAAATCGTCCACGTGTCACCCAATGACAATAAGTATCAAGCATGTAAATATCATAAACATATGCATGGAACTATGAGGATGTAAATCAACATGTGTCACTCGCGACATATCAAAATCATGGAACCCGAGTATCAAGCATCGACACTCGAAAACATCAAGAAACCTATGCCTAGCATCGGCACGAAAATCCTCATATATCTGGCCCCGGCAGTCCTGATCGGCCCATATCATCTCTCAACTCCGGTCGGTATCCTCCGGATATCCGCCGAGCTTAAATACAATCACCGGTAGGTAGTAGTCCCTCTGCCAGGCTCACCGTCTGTATATACAGCATCCCTTTCTTGCACCGGGGTACCATACTGGGCCCACCATGTACCCGCAATCGGCCTCATCGCCGCCTCGAATCAGGTTTCACATGACGCTCTCAGCACAGAGAAAACACATGGTGGACGCACTGAAATATCATATCAAGGGTAACCGGGTTTTTAAAACAATTACATACTCTCTTTTGAAATATCCACAGTTCCCAAATCCAGAAATATCATGGAAACAACATATCTCAATGCGTATAATCAAAAGCATGATGTATGCGACATGTAAAAGAAATGTAAGCATATTAGTATATCATGCAATATGGAATAGTAATATGCACATATTGAGGGAAAACCGCTCTTTTAAAATGAATCAGTTTTATAGAGTATCTTGCGGTTCCCAAATCTCTAATCAAGCCAGCATCATCTATGTATGTGCAAATATGTATGTGTACAAGTATGAGTGAACAACAGGTAGGTGCACGAGTATGAGTGTACAATAAGTATGTACACGAGTATGAATGCACAATAGATGTGTGCACAAGTATGAGTGTACAATATGTAAGTACACGAGTATGAATGTACAATAGATGTGTGCACAAGTATGAGTGTACAATATGTAAGTACACGAGTATGAATGTACAATAGATGTGTGCACAAGTATGAGTGTACAATATGTAAGTACACGAGTATGAATATACAATAGATGTGTGCACAAGTATGAGTGTACAATATGTAAGTACACGAGCATGCCATGCAAGGGTCATATCATGAATGCAACAGTACTAAAGTGTAGTGACATGGCAATTATCGATGATGAAATGTGTTAGCCGGCAAACGGGTGTACGTGAAACATATGTATCATCGATAATGGTGCCGGTGTCCTAACAACATGATTTTTATATAACAATAATCATTTGCACATGCAATGCGATGCGAATAATAAGAATACGCAGAAATCGACTAATGAGTGAACAGTGACGCATCTGCATCAATATAAAAATGTCATGCAGTTTGACTTTTGAAATAAGACGAATCGGGGTTTTTAGTAAAAAAAAGGCTACGGTGTTTTTAAGAAAAGATGCGTCTTTTGAAAATATCCGTAGAATCCTTTTGCCTATCTTTAAAATACTCTCGATTCGTTAGTTTTGAAATAGGTATGATATCGGCCAAGCCTAACATCTACTAGCAAAACTACAACACTAACTAGCAAGTCAATCAGGAGGGGTATGGAAACCACCTAAATCTGAGTCGATATATATATATATATAATAGTCGGTGATCCCGCCTCAAAGGTACCGCGTACGATACAATATCATTTGACATCCTCGAGTCATGAGTGCAGATCTATCATTAATATAAAGCTCGTACGGTAAATTATTGTACGGCATCCCAAAAGCTGGGTACGGGTCAATATCACATTCATCTCATCAATTATCTGGTATCCTTATCGTCATATCACATGATCTGGGGTACTGATCTAAGTATTGTACAAATCGATACCGTCTTTATAAATATAAATGCTTGTGTGAAACACACGTCCAAAGGCCCGCTACGATCACATGTCGTATCCCAAATACGAATAACATCATATCACCGATCTCATGGCACTATGCCCAATATCATCGACTCATCTCCAAATATTATCCACCATCCTCATCATCTAGGTATATGTATAACGAATATGCATGTGTGTGCATGTGGGTGTAAGCCTATTCTAGGGTTCCTAACTAGGAACTACGCTAGTTTACTTCTACGCCCTAATCTAATCATAGTACACCTAATCTCATCTCAAATATCCACGACACACAATAAGCTATCATAAATAGTATATATATACTATACTAAATATCGAACCGCGGGGGTACTATACGCCATCCACCCGACTTCCCCCGTAGATATAATCTACTCACTTGCATCCTGAGTGTGGGTGTCAACGTCGCCTTCATCTTCTTCATCATATGAAACTCTCGTGAAGATACCTACAAGGATAACACAATCGCAACGCACATTAAAATCACATCAGAAAACCAAAACGACACGCTAAGGCCTATAAGTTAGAACCTATGGACTACGCTTTCAAAGCCATCAAACAACCCTCGATATCGTCGTACAAACGTCAAGTGATCGAGATAAAACACAAATACGTAAATCCAGAATTTAAAATACGCAATACGAAAACACGAATCAAAACAGCAACTATAGAAAAGGGTCCCAGATTTCACCCTAGGTCAAATCAGACAATTTTGCATATACCAAGGGTCTAATTTACTGGAGATAAGGCCTTGAAACAAAAACGAAGCATTTCCAACCTGATCTGGCCGCAAATTGTGGCCAGAAAGAATTAATTTGCGGCCTGAAAGAGGGGGTGGGGGCTAGGGTTTTGGGTGATGGTTCCTAGGTGCCTGCATGTATCACTGTTCTTGCAAAAATATTTTCAGGTGACCCGGGTGTTAGCAAATTTCCAAATACAATCACAGAATCCACAATTCTTCCGATATCGGGTTTCTAAATCCGTATTTCGGGTCCTAGTCTCTGATTTGGGTCTCCAATCAATCACCACAGGGGTTGTATAGCCTCTAGTAACCCTAATTTCACCTTTGATTTCAACTAAAACCCTAATCCTCAACTCAAGTTTTCAAACTCCCCAAAACCACACAATATAGGTTACAATTTTAACATGGATGCTAAAGGCAAGGAATTTATATACTAGTGATGGAAAAATTACCTCATTTGGGACCCAAGAATCCCCTACAGCACAAAAATGTGATTTTTCTTGGTCCATAGCGTAGCTTGCGAGCTTGTGCACAAAGTTTGTGAAGAGGAGATGAGGTTTCGGTGTTGTTTTGAGGTTGTATGTGATGGTGAAGAGGAGGTGAAGGGGGAGGAATTGCTGCTGGAGATGGGGCTGTTGCTGGAGATGGAAGGAAGTGAGGAGGAGAGAGAGAGAGATCCAAAGTCAAGCCCCCCATGCCTAATAAATGCCCCATGCCTCTCTTTATCCTTTTCTATTTCCCTTTTCATTTCTTTTCTTTTCTCTAATCCATTTTCCTTCTCTCATCAATAGTAAACCCAAAAGAAACCATGGTAGAAAATGCACAAGTGTAAAAAAAAAGATATGGTGCATGTTTTGCACAAAACAAGCTTAAACGCGATTACCGATTTTTAATCGCGATTAGCACTAAAATAGTGTCAAATAAATCATAAAAACTTAAAATTTGCATAATTCACATAAAACATCCTCTTTTTAGTAATTTCTATAATTTTCGAAATTTTTCCCAATTTATCGGTATTTAATTATACCGAAATATTAAAATATTCATTAAAATTAATATTAAATTATAAAAATTCCCAAAAATAATATTTTATTTTTCTGAAATGCTACACTTTAGAAGTGCACGTGTATATGACTCTGCCAGAGGGTTGTCGTGGTCAGTGGGAGCAGCGGGTGGACAAGTAGCTTATATCTATTTATAGACTAAAGCAAATATAGCGGAGAAAGATCATCTATTTCTGATATGACAATCATAGGTTTGACTTTATCAGAATAGGGAATGGATCTGTTAAGAAGGTAGTAGGGTGTAATGTCCTGATATTTGGATGACATACACAGAATAGGAAGTGATATTCCTATACTACGATCGGTTATACTTTAGTCGTCACACAGTGGTTTCTCCACATAGGGCTTGGATATAATATCAGACATTCTGGTTACTCGATCTATGGTTTTAGTTCTAGATTTGGGTAGTTTCCCAATCTGGGTACTTAGACAGCATTCTACAGGTGTTTTAGAATGGACGACTCCTGGCTCGGTAGTATATCTGCAGGTGATGGAGCCACCCTCTCTAAAGGTGTCTTACAGACTAAAGAGGAGAGGGATGTGCATGGTTGGTATATCACTTGCTTAGGCAATTGAGTCGATCATAAGATGTCAAGTACCACACCAGATGTCGCTTTTTGCACTAGCTGCAATAAGTTGATATTAATCCAATCCTGGAGAAACATTCGGAAGCAGTTTTAGAACATAAGTGGATGTTCTAGGGATGTGATAACGACATCCTCCTTCGGGAGATAGTTAGCATTCCAGGCTTCTAAGGTGACCTGGATGACAGTGTGACCATCAGAGTTATAGTTTTCCCTCTGACGAGGGGCAATAGTTTGGACAGGTGGTCCAAGCGGATACTGAGGGAGGCATGGCGCAAGATACTGATTAGATTCAATTGACGATACAGTCTAAGAAGTTTCGATTTGGAGCTCATTTATGAACTAGGTCCCATCAGATATCCAGACATATTCTAAGACATGTATTTCTCATTTCGGGAGATGGCTTTCTCCGCGAACTAGAGATAAAGAGAGACATAGAAAGAAATATCGGAGCGGATCCACTCACTGAGGCTATTCCTCGAACGCACTAGTTTCACAAACGGGCTTAGTAAGACTGATTAGTAGAGGAGTTGGGTGTTCGGTATCACACGGGCTGTGAGTATGCGACATCGCAATAAATAGCCTTGAGTGCAAGTGGGAGATTGTTGGATATAGTGCCCTCAAAGTTAATTATTGGATCGCAGGCACGTGATTGCAATGATTGAGGGAGGACCTGTGTCGGTAGGACAGTCTTACTCAAGATGATAGTATGCTATCTGGTTTATCTTTATCATCGTGTACAGCTTTAGGTGACCTTACAGATCACTATTACACATTGATAGAGCCCTTAGGATTCTTGCTTGACTACCAGCAGTATGATAGTGATCATATACGTAAGAGTTGGGTAGTCTATAAGCACAACCTTAAATTGGTCCCGAGTCGTGGGAGTTTCGAGACAGGGCATCGATACTCCAGAGTAGACTAGTGTATACAGTCGAGACCCCGACGAGGGGCGGTGGCCGGTCTCATAAGCCATTGGTGTCAGTTGGATCACCTAAGATGTATACAGGTGCTCATTAGGTTATGAGTACACCGGATAGGACTCGCCGGGAACATGCTAGTTGGTACTATACATGACGTCAGATAGCAGTTCCCTGGTGACATGTGTACAGGTTAGTCTATCGACCTGAGATCGTCATTTGTCTCGCGTGAGTTCCCACTGTGCTTTGATTACTACCCTACCACGGCTCAAAGGAGTCATGCAAATAGGTTTTAGTTGGGTACAGTCCCGAGCCACATGGAGGCAGTGAGCGGATCGGCAGGGGTTTCTTCTCTCCCGGTATTGGGGGTGAGATCACGCTTTGTCTAGGAGAGCCATTACACGAAGTCCTTGGCCAAGGCAGGAGATTTACTGGTAGGTATTCCAGTAGTATCTCAGGTTATTCTGGGCTACACTCCGACACGACTTGTACCGCTTTTGGGGGTCTGACTTTTACCAACCCCCTAGGCTCGACATGCGATGCTCATAGAAGAACGGACCGGACTGTACAGATATTGTCACTGACAGGCTCAGTAGGGTGTCTGGATGAGTTCGCTTATCAGCCTCCCTTTTGGTCAATACCCGGTAGCCCGTTACGTACAACTAGTACCACTGACGTGCTAATGGTTAAATCCACAGCAAAAGTATTGACGAGTCTTTAGAGTCCCCCACAGACAGTTTCTCAAGTTTCGGGCGAAACGTTATAGAGGCCGTATGATATTATGGCGGGGTTCGATCATATACGTGCAGTAGTGCACTGATCATGATCGAACGGATCATACTAGTGGGCTTTGGTTTAAGCCGGATCCTAGTATTAGATTTGTTGGATTACTTTAGTCTCATCGTATTCTTATTCAGTCGGAATGCAGATGCAGGTATGTATATACAGGTGAGGGGTATCCTTGTGATCCGTCACGAGTTTACTTTAGATGTTGCCGTATCTTTTTGTTGGACTAAAAATTTGGGTTAATGTTTCTTTTGGTGCAAATTATGAGCTTAGTTCATGATGAGGTGCATTAAATGTGACATGGACATGTATAGTGACTCATGGTCTCTTTTATTGTGCTAATGTCACATTAGGATTTGTTTATTGCGTTGAATTGATGGATAGAGAGAGAGAGGGCAGCCATAGGATTGAGGTTGGCTCTTGGATTATCATTCTTGCTCTCATCTTTATCTCAACAAAACAAACAAAAGAAAGCATCTTCTTCTTCTTCTTCCTCTAGCTCACAAATTCCACCATGGCTTCATCTTCAACCTCCATCCATACACTCTCATGCGTTGAGAATCAATGGATGCTTGAAAAAAAGTTATCACACACATTCTCTACATCGCCTTGGACATGTCGGCTAGCAAATTTCATGTTCGAGTTGCTTCGGATGAAGCGGGAGCCCATAAAAAGACTCATTGATGTGGTGCCCTTCCGACGAGGAGACCGGAGATCGGAGATGCCGCGAGGAGCTAGGGATGGTGGCTAAAGACCGAAGGACACGGATCGATCGGTATAGCTTTTCTAACCCTTCTCTAGTTGCTAGTTTATGTTAATGGTTCGATCCGGGTGAAAGACCACGATAGCGCCAGTTTCCTAAAAAGTTTTGTTCCGCATTTTGGCCTCGGATCGACGGCCGGGGCGCTACTGTAGACTTACATATACACTAGTCTACTCCGGAGTATTGATGCCCCGCCTCGATAATCTAACGACTAGGGACCTGTATAAGAATGTGCTCATAGACTACCCAGCCCCCACGAGTGTGATTGCCATCACAACGCTGGTAGTCAAGAAAATATCCTAAGGGCTTTACCAATATGTATAAGCGATATGCTAAACGAAACACATGCACATATTGAGGTAGATCAAACCAGGTAGCATACTACCGTATCGAGCAAGACAGTTATTATAACTGTGAAATATCCCAAGCATCAAATATGTAATATACAATCCAGTATGATACAATAATGGCCTCTAGGGAATATATCACTAACAGCTGATGCTTCCACTTCTGGTGTGTTAGTTACCGAAAATTGTTTTTCAATCAACTCTGCTTCCTGGGTATTAGATACCGGGTCAGGATCTCATATCTGCAATTGTGTGCAGGGATTGAGAAATAGCAAGATGTTGAAGAAAGGAGATCACACTCACCATGTAGGGAATGGTTCGAATGTACATGATGTATTAGTGGGAGAGTATCACCTTGGTTTACCTTCAGGATGTATATTGGTTTTGAACCCGTATTATTTTGTACCTTCCATGTTATGTAACATAATATTAGTATCTCTATTTGATAATGAAGGATATAATTTTGTGTTACAATGTAATGTTATGAACATTAACCTAAATCAACAGTAGATTGGGTATGGAACATTAAATAACAGGATGTACGTCCTGAATCAACACACAGTTTTTAAAATACAACAAACAAACAAAAGAAAGATTTCAGACATAAATGAAGCTTTCATTTGGTATTGTAGACTTGGTCATATTAACGAAACAAGACTAACCAAGCTGCATAAAGATAGATATTTAAACTCGTTTGAATATAAATCTTATGCGACTTGTCAGTCTTGTATCAAAGGTAAATGACCAAAACTCCGTTTACTAGACATGGAGAGAGAGATACTGAACTCTTAGGCCTCATACATAGTGATGTATGTGGACCAATTTCTACACATGCAAGAAGTGCTTTATCATACTTCATAACCTTTACTGATGATTTCTCAAGATTTGGACATGTGTTCCTGTTGAAATATAAGTCTGAAGTTTTCGAAAAATTCAAGGAGTATAAACTTGAAGTATAAAAACAAACTGGGATGTGTATCAAGAAACTTCAATCAGCTCGAGGAGGAGAGTACCTAAGCACAGAGTTTCTAGATTTCCTAAAAGAGAATGGGAATCTCTCTTAGCTCACTCCTTCGTACACACCACAACACAACGGTGTGTCAGTATGGAGAAATCGTACCCTATTAGATATGGTATGTTCGATGATGAGTGATGCCGAGTTACCACTTTCATTCATGGGGCTTGCATTGGAGACTACAATATATCTATTAAACAGGGTTCCGACCAAAACCGTACCTACCACTCTATATGAGATATGGTATGGGAAGAGACCATCTCTTAAATGAGTTAGGATATGGGGTTGTCCTGCTTTTGTTAAAAAAGCAGAATCCAGACAAACTCGAGACACGATCGGTTTTGTGTAAATTTATGGGATATCCCAAACATTCATATGGGTATCTTTTCTACCATAAGGAGAAACAAAGAGTGTTTGTTTCTCAGTACGCCACATTTTTAGAAAATGAATTTTTTACAAATGATACTGTTAGCAATACGGTAGAGCTGGAAGAAATTTCAGAGCCACAAACAAATACTGAAATTTTGATTGAACCTGAAGCTTCAATAGAACCCAACGAGTCTCAGTCATTCCGTAGATCTAGTAGAACTTCTCTCCCACCGGATAGATACTATGGTTTTCTAATTGATGGTGATAGAGAAGATTGCATCATAGATGATGATGACCCCACTAGTTTTCAGCAAGCTATCACGATAATAACTCAGTGAAATGGCTGGATGCCATACGATCTGAAATGGAATCCATGCACACCAACAAAGTATGGACTTTGAAGGTTGCACCTTCTGGAGTAAAACCCATAGGGTGCAAATGTACCTTTAAGAAAAAGATTGGTGTAGATGGACAGGTGGAGACCTTTAAAGCTAAGCTTGTGGCGAAAGGATTTCGTCAAAAACCAGGATTGGACTATGACGAAACTTTTTCTCCAGTTGCAATGCTTAAATCCATTTGGATCCTGCTTGCTATTGCTGCTTACTATGACTATGAAATCTGGCAGATGGACGTTAAAACAACATTTCTAAATGGTGATTTAGATGAATGTGTTTTTATGGATCAGCCGGAGGGCTTCATTGACAGTGGGAGCAGTGAAAATGCATGCAGGTTGCTTAAATCCATCTATGAATTAAAGCAGGCGTCACAGAGTTGGAACATCTGCTTTGATGATATAATCAAAGAGTTTGATTTTATCAAAAATGTAGATGAACCTTGCATTTATAAAAAGATTGTAGAGAGTACAGTCACATTCCTCGTATTGTACGTGAATGATATTCTCCTGATAGGAAATAACATTCCTATGCTACAATCGGTCATACTATTCTTATCGCAAAGGTTCTCCATGAAAGACCTGGATGATGCCTCATGCATTTTGGGCATTAAGATCTATAGAGATAGGTCTAAGAGATTGTTGGGATATTCCCAATCGAGATATATAAACACCATACAAAACAGGTTTAGTATGGAAGATTCCAAGTGAAGTAATTTACTCGCTTGTCACGGGATCACCCTCTCTAAAGAGATGTCTCCAAAGACTGATGAAGAGAGGGCTCGCATGAGTATTATACCCTATGCTTTAGCAGTAGGATCTATAATATATGCGATGTTATGTGCTCGCCCAGATATAGCTTACGCACTGAGTGAAGTAAGCAGGTATCAATCCAATCCTGGGAAGAAACACTGGACGGCTGTGAAGAACATTCTTAAGTACTTGCGAAGGACTAAAGAAATGTTCTTGGCGTATAGTAACGGAGATCTCCAAATGGAGGCCTTTACCGATTCCAGTTTCCAGAGCGATAAGGATGACAGCAAGTCCATCTCAGGGTTTGTATTTACCCTTAATGGAGGGGCGGTATATTGGAAGAGTTCCAAGCATGATACCGTCGCTGACTCTACGATCGAAGCTGAGTATATTGCTGCTAATGATGCTGCAAAATAGGCAGTCTGGATGAGAAAGTTCATTTATGAACTTCAGGTGGTTCCATCCATTGCTAATCCAATACCTTTGTATTGCGATAACAATGGAGCCATGACTTTGGCAAAGGAACCGCGGTCCCATCAGAAATCCAGAAATATCTTGAGGCAGTATCACCTCATCAGGGAGATCGTGGATCGCCAGGAGATCGAGGTGCGGAGAGTGGACACAAAAGATAACACAGCCGATCCATTCACCAAGGCCATCCCACAAGTCCAGTTCGAGAGGCTGTTCGAGAAGTTGGCCAGCAACTGGACATAGTGCAGACAATGGGTACATATTGTGCCAACTAAAGGCCTCAGTGCAAGTAGGAAATTGTTGGATATGTATGCCCTAGAGGCCTTTATTGTATAGGATGCTAGGGTTATATATGTACATAAACAATCATTGCTCAATATGATAGTATGCTATCTGGTTTATCTTTTTCTTAACATGTGATGTGTTTTACCTGGTATTTCATATCTTGTATACATGATAAATCCTTTAGGATCTTTGCTTGACTACCATGAATATGATGTATATCATACTAATGGGGCTTGGGTAGTCCATAAGCATATCCTTTAATAGTTCCTAATCGAGGGAATATCGAGACAGGGCATCGATATTCCAGAGTAGACTAGTGTGTACGTTTCTTGACCCTTTATGCGGGCGATGGTTAATCCCACAACCATTGGTGTTTGACATCAAATATTGTACATAAGTGCTCATTAAAGAATGGGTACACCGAATAGGACTCACCGAAAACTCCTAGATGGTATTATACCTATCGTCAGATAGCAGTTCTCTGGTGGCACTTGTAGAGGTTAGTATGTAGACCCGAGATCATCATAGTGTCTTGTGTGGTTCACATTGTGCTTTGATTTCCTCCCTACCACGGCTCATTAGAGTCAAGCAAACAGGTGGATTTTGGGTACAGTCCCGAATCACAGGGAGGGGATGAGCGATAGGAGTGGTTTCATCTCTCCCGGTATAGGGAGTTGATGTTGAGCTATGCTTGATTGTCTATAACAGCAAATCCCTGACCAGGGTTGTTGAGATTTACTGATAAGAGTTATCAGTAGTTTCTCAAACCGTTATGAGCCACATGTTCATCATAGAAAACTGTATTTCAATACCGCTCATTCATTATCAATTTTGTATATTATCGGTACTATTAACCTGTGTCTGCTCAATAAATATAGATTACAGGTATTCATGACAAAACACTGGAAACACACTCAAATTCACGGATATAATATTTGTGAGCCGACACTGCAACCGGAACAGAAAACCGATCAATATCCAAAGAGTTCTTTTGTAACAAATAAAGTGTACCTATTTTTGGACCAACACAATACAAGTGTACACATAACTCTTTGGCACATGGACCATGGTGGGGCTGCCCATGGCACAAGTGGGCACAAGTGAGGTAAGGTGTGATAAATGCTAAAAGATGTGATGTGATTTAAAGCATCAAGTTTCCCTCCAAGACTACTGAGTATAACCCAAGCTGATATGAAGAAATCAAATATTACCAGTGGACTTGTTGAGTGCACTCGAGACCACCACTCCAACACGAGTCCCAAACACATCAAGTAGACTGGCGAAATGGTCAAAAAGTCCGGCGCCGCCGGTCCTAACTTGCCCAATGAGCCCCATTTTTCTTCTGGCTTTCCCTTGTTTTCACATCATCCTTATTATATTGTTTGTTTAATCTTATTTTGTGCCTATAAATGCCATATCAGTGAACAAGGGAAAAGGAGACCTGGATACACTTTTGAGCTAGTTCAACTCTTTTTCACTTTCCATTTTGTTTTAGTTTTTGTACATAGTAGCTAGTTCACCTTGACTTCTTTATCTTCTCTTGATCTTGCAACCTCTTCATTGAGCTTGCAAGTTTAAGCTTTGGTTATTGAACGCATGGTTTGTAACATCACTTGAAGTTAATAAAACTTTCATTTTGCACTTGGGTTCTTAATATTCCTTTTCTATCTCTTTTACTTGCATTTTAATTTCTTTCCATTTACTTACTTGCAATGTTGTGTTATTCCTTTTTTTATCATTTCATTTGCACTTTCTTTTTGTTATTTTGATGGTTTGTGAATAATGGTGTTGTTAGGAAAGAGAATGATATTGTAAGTTAGAAATTCCAGTTGCTCATTTCCTTTGCCCGATTTTTGCCAATTGAACTCCGTCCAAACCTTACGCAAGCGCTCCGTTAGGCATCCTACCCTACCAAGATATCGGTGATCCCTAACAATTACCAGTTGCGTTCAGTTTGGCAGGAGGCGAAAGTCAAGAGACAAGAACGGACGGACAAGGGTCAATAAGCCGGATTTCACAAATACCATGCTTAAGCACCCTAATCTACGTTGTTGCCGATTACTCTAGCTTCAATAGTCAAGCTCGGCATAAAAGATTGAGTACGGACTTTCCTAACTTACACTAACCTATCTCTATTCCTAACAACTTATACTTTGCATATACAACACTTAGGTTAGAAACGAACAGTTCCGGCCCTTGCGATAACTCGTGATAACAAGAACGTAAAACACACCATCTCCCTGCGGACGACCCGTACTCATCGCAGATAGCTACACGCGACGCCGTTTTTTATTGCAGTTGACTTTAGAAATAAAAACGACACGCGAAAAGCGTGCAATCAAATGGTGTCGTTGCCGAAGAGACGGTAACGTTTTTATTCTTATTATTTTGGGTTAATCTCTGTACATCTTTGTTCACCGCCAAAAGATGCGGCCGAAACGTTAGGACGTCTGGCCTGAATTTTGGGGGCAGATGCTATTAGGTTTTACCCGTCCACCTCTCCGAAAATCCCAAGTTGATTTATGGCACCGTGTATCGGAGGTTTAGACGGATGAGGCCGTTGTAGCAGACTTCGTCAAATTCCCCCTCGTTGTGAGGGGTTTTTGATTGTGGGGATGCTCTTCCCTGCAAGCGCAAGCCCCTGCAGTTAATTACGTTACCAGGTCGCGGTAACCACTTTCTCCGGCTTCAGAAGGTCACTTTGTGTCGTGTATGTTTGTTTTATTTTTGGTTGCCCGTGGATTGTATATGGAGATTAATTTATGTTGTCGCCCATAGGGCGTAGATTAGTCCAAATCTGTATTGTCTTAGATTTGGGTTTGGTTTGATTTAAGGATCATTAATCTCGTTTGAGATTAAGTCCAACATAAATGTTTGTTAAGTATACGTTAGTCTGATATTGGACTAAGATCTACTTAAAGGGGTTCGGAATCATTTTTAATCCAATGAAAGAGCATTTGGGCTCTATCGTTTTAGTTTAGGGACGTTGCGGTCCGTAGTTTAGTTTATGGATGTTGCGGTCCGTAGTTTAGTTTATGGAGGTTGCGGTCTATTGGGTTTATGGACATCATAGTCCATAGAGTTTAGTTTATGGACGTTGCGGTCTATTGGGTTTAAGGGCGTCATAGTCTATAGAGTTTAGTTTAGGGACGTTGCGGTCCATTGGGTTTAAGGACGTCATAGTCCATAGAGCTTAGTTTAGGGACGTTGCGGTCCATTGGGTTTAAGGACATCATAGTCCATAGAGTTTAGTTTAGGGACGTTGCGGTCCATTGGGTTTAAGGACGTCATAGTCCATAGAATTTAGTTTAGGGACGTTGCGGTCTATTGGGTTTAAGGACGTTATAGTCCATAGAGTTTAGTTTAGGGACGCTGCGGTCCATTGGGTTTAAGAACATCATAGTCCATAGAGTTTTGTTGTTGGTCATCGGGACCCGCCACCTGTCTGAAGACGTTGAAGAGATACAACGACATATATCAGAGGAGTGAAGAGATGCACCCTTGAACCAATGAATTTTCATCAGGGAATTGATAGTCTTGTCTGGGTCTAAGGCCAATTTAGAAGAAGACATATGGGCTCGGTCAATTTGGGATTTGGCCAACCTTGGGCTCATCCCACATGATTACTTATTTGGGCTTTATCCCCTTTTTATATCAGCACTACTGAGCATTGATTTAGGTTCTAACAGCCCTCTTTCTTTTTGTTTTATTCATATTCTTTTATATGGAGTGTTAAACAATTTATGGCGTCTACATGCAGAGCACTTGAGGCGCTCGGTGCTGAGCACCAAACATTAAGTGCTAAGCACTTTTTATTAAATAGCGCCCACGTGAGGGGCACATGGAGTGCTCGGCGATGAACGCCAAACTTTGGGTGCTAAGCGCTTATTATTAAATAGCGCCCATGTGAGGAGTACGTGGAGCGCTCGGCGCTGAGCGCCAGACTTTGAGTGCTAAGCACTGAGTTTTTTTTTGTTCTTCCCAATTCAGTTCTTTGAGAATTAGATTCTCACTTGTGAAAGACTTTGTCTTATAGATCTGAGATTCTGGAAAAAGAACTAATTTCTTCTGATGTGAGAGTTAAACTCTTAGATATGGAGGGAATGCTATGGTCTTTCTTAACTCGTGAAAGACTTTGTTTTAAAGATTTATGATCTGGAAAAAGAACTAAGTTCTTCTGATGTGAGAGTTAAACTCTTAGATATGGAGGAAATGCTATGGTCTTTCTTAACTCATGAAAGGCTTTGTCTTATAGATCTAAGATCTAGAAAAAGAACTAAGTTCTTCTAATGTGAGAGTTAAACTCTTAGATATGGAGGAGATACTATGATCTCTCTTATTTTTATTTACCTTGAGGAGAAATCGTTCTCGTCTTGGAGTTTGAAGTTTATGGGGGGTTCCTCTCTCTGAGACTTGAAGTCTTGGGGTTTTTATATAGTGGAGGCACATTTGTTGATTCAGTTAAGGAAATCTCTCATTGAGAGATTTCTTAATTGATTTGGGGAATTTATCCACCGTTGGATCTTTGATCCAAGGACTTCTGTTTTACAGAAGTCATTTTTCTTGTTTTCAACTAGATTGGGAAAATATTTTCCCATACAGAGCTTATTCTGTATCTTGGTGATTTTTAATCACCATTAGATCTTTTGATCCAACGGTAATCCTTCTTGTTTAGAAAGATTGGGAAGATATTTTCCCCTACAGAGCTTATTCTGTACCTTGGTGATTTTTAATCACTATTGGATCTTTGATCCAACGGTGCTCTGATTTACAGAGCACAACCTTTCTTGTTTAGAAAGATTTGGGGAGTATTTCCTCAATCAGAATTTATTTCTGGAATTTGATGATTTATCACCTTTTTTGGATTTTTGATCCAAGGGTGGAGAACATTTAGTTCTGGCATAGACGCTCTCGTGCTTTGCACATGAGGCGCTACTTCAGAGTTTTTAACTGTTGGCACTGCCTTAGAGTTTTTTTTTAACTCTGGGCGCTGGCGCTCTCGTGCTTTACACGTGAGGCGCTGTCTCAGTTCAAATTTTGAACAGAGCCTTGCTCTCTTATTTGGGGGAAACAATCTTGTTTATATCTCTAACATTATTCTAAAATAAACTAAAAAATCGAAACATTATAACTCGAGGCTGCATCTTCCTTCTTCTTTTCAAAGAGAAACCCATCTTTCATTAATAGAGCTCAAACAAACTAGGAGCTATGGCCTGCAATCACCATCCTGCTTGTCGGCAACCATGGGAGGTACCCATCGAGGAAATGATTCCTCGCTTTATTGTGCGGCTAGTAGATCTCCTTCTCACCGACGCTCAATGTGACGCAGTGATGTATGAGCTCCTGACTAGTACGGGCTCTCCTCTTCCTATTGTCTCCATTTGTCTTTGGATGATCTTTGTATCCGTGCTCGCCGACATCCACTATCATCGAACAGAGATGACTCCGGCGATTCTCAATGCGGCGGAGGACAAGATCGAGTGTTCTCACAAGCCACGCTTGATTACCTAGTCTTTGAGGGACCGATCAGTGCATTTACTGAGTCAGATAAGAGCCCGGAGGGCCATAATGTCCGCTTTTGCTAATAAGCATGGTGCTATTTGTAGGGTTCCTAGGCACTCTCAAGAGGTCTCACAAAGCATCGAACATGCCAATATAAAATTTTATGGGTGCCGAGAGACCCGACTACGGATCGTTTGCTAGAAAACTAGGCGAAAAACTAACTAGTTAACAATTAACTAATGGGAAAATGGAAATACAACCTTTGTAGATCTGGTGCTCCACCTCCATAGCTCCGCAACGAAGTCGTCTCCGCTGTCCAAAAGGAATCCGGGCTCTAGAGTCGGCTTCGTCGGAGAAAAAGCGAGCTAGGTCGTCGATGTCCATGCCGAAGATGATCTACGTCGAGGCATCGCTAAATCAAGCTCCGACTTCACCAAGTCAAGAAACTTGTGAAGAAAACACACTCTACTACTTGGCAAGAGGTAGAGGATGAAGAAATAGGAAGTGGGTAGACTTTAGATTTGGATTTCTCACTCTTTTTCATCACTTGCCATTGATGGAGGCAAGCTTTCTTCACTTGAAGAAATGAAGAAGAAGAAGGAAATAGTTATGATATGTTTTTTTTTTAAAAATGAAAATAAAAATCAAAACTTATCATAATCTAAACCATGGTCAAGTGTAGAGATTGAACTAGGGTTAAATCAAATGGTTAGGTTAAGCATGAGATAAGAATGGTGGACAAAGTCAAAGGTTCATGAATCTTCAACTACAAACAAAGAAAGCCACCATTCTTCTCATTTCTTTTTCCAAAAAGAAAATAAATAAATAAATGAATAAATAGATATGAAAAACAAAACCCTAACCATTTAAATAACCATGGTTTAATCTTTACACAAACTCAAGTAAACATGTATCATCAAACATGATACAATCAAGTGCACAAAAGTATATCACATATACAATGTGTACAATCGAGTGAGAAAATCCATTTAAAGTGAACCGATACTAGTTAATGCAAAGTAATATATCAAATATATAATTATGCATTAAATCATTAAATCAACACTTGATTCAATGATCCGGTCATGTCGTACACAACCGACTAGTATATTATGTATCGGCTTATCGATTCAACGCTTGAATCGATAACTAGGTTATATCGCATACAACCATCCGACACATTGATCGCGAGAATGAAATACGGTATCACATACACGCATTATTCTCGGTCCCGCACATATCTCATATGCGCTCCTATTTCGTTTCGCTTGAGCCAGGAAACCTCTGTGTAGGACTCTAAAGACTCGTCAATACGCCGGCAGCAGGCGATGATCATATCAAACACCCACAAGCCGCAAGCGGTCTGCTAAACGTAACGGCCACCCGGGTATTGAGCGATCTGAAGATCGACGAGCAAGCCCGCTCACACTCCAGTGAATCCGACCAGTAACACTACCGTACAGTCCGGTCTGATCGTCTGATATGTCGCATATCTCGCCTAGGGGTGGTAAACGTCAGAGCCCAATAGCTTGATAAGTCGTGTCGATATGAGGTCTATAACTGTTCGAGAAACTACTGGTAACACTTACTTGTAAATCTCAGCAACCCTGGCCAGGGATTTCCTGTTATAGCCAATCGAACGCAGCGCAACATCAACCCCCTATACCGGGAGAGACGAATCCCCTCCTATCGCTCATTGCCTCCTTGTGACTCGGGACTGTACCCAAAAACCACCATTTTGCACGCCCTCTTGGACGTGGTAAGATGGAAATCAAAGCACAGTGGGAACCACACAAGACTCTATGACGATCTCGGGTCAACAGACTACTCTGTACCAGTGTCACCAGAGAACTGCCATCTGACGTGAGGTATAATACCATCTGGGAGTTCTCGGCGAGTCCGTCCAGTGTACCCAGTCTCTACTGAGCACCCGTATATCATCTCTGATGTCAAACACCAATGGATATGGGATCATCCATCGCCCATCTGTATGGGTCGAGAAGGTATACGCTAGTCTACTCTGGTATATCGATGCCCCGTCTCGATACACCCACGACTAGGGACTTTGAAGGATGTACTTATGGACTACCATGTCCCCACTAGTATGATCCGCATCATAGTCCAGGTAGTCAAGCACACATCCTAAGGGCTTTACCAACATGTAACAGAGAGACAATCAGTATACACGTTAAGGTAAAGAGCAACCAGATAGCATACTATCATGTCGAGCAAGAAAGTCTTCCCTATATATGTCCCAGCATCCGCTACAATATACATCCTATGTACAGTAATGGCCTCTAGGGCATACATATAACTAACAATCTCCCACTTGCACTAGGGCCATCTGTAGCAGTGGTTGCAGTATCTCATACTCAACCATCCCATAAAAGTCTCTCTCTGGGAAAAGGCCTTTCGTGAGTGGATCCGCTTTGTTTTTCTCTGTGTCTACTCTCCTAACCTCGATCTCCCTGGAGATCAACCATCTCCATGATCAAGTGATACTGCCTTAGAATATGTCTGGATCACTGATGGGACCGGCGTTCCTTGGCATAAGCCACAACTCCATTGTCACACAATGGGAGGAACATAGTTCATCTCATGAACCAATATACACCCAAACAGCCTCTTTGGTAGCATCTTTAGTAGCGATGTATCCTGCCTTTATCGTCTAGTATGCCACGGTATCTAGCTTGGAACTCTTCCAACATACCGTCCCTTTACTGAGGGTAAAGACAATGCCTGCGACTGACATTCAGTCGTCTTTATCACCCTGGAACCCTTCCAGTGATTCTCCCCAGGATCAATTGATACCATCTTACTACAACTAGTGAGAATCCTAACATCTAATTAAATCTATCTCATAGATCCAAAACTCAGGATTTAGGAGGTATCATTTTGATCCTATATGGAGAATCATAGTGATAAGCGGAGATTGATCGAGCGTAGCATAGGAAACTCCTTCCCTATCAAGAGTATGTCATCCACGTACTCTACGAGGATCGTCACCATACTCCCTACTACCTTTTTGTTTATACAAGGTTCATCTACCATTTTGATGATGTCAAACTCTTTGACTAATTCATCAAAAACAGATGTTCCAACTCCGCAATGCCTGCTTTATCATATAAAACATCTTGCACACGTTTCCGCTGCTCCCACTGTCTACGAGGCCCTCTGGCTGTGTACTTATAGACGCTCTCTTCTAAATCATCATTTAGAAAAGCAGTCAAGACACCCAACCACCAGATATCGCAGTCATGGTATGTAGCCGTGACAAGTAGGATCTGGATGGACTTAAGCATAGCTACTGGAAAAGGTTTCATCATTATCCACGCCTGGTCGATGACGAAAACCTTTAACAATTCTAGCTTTGAAAGTCTCAACTTTTCCATGTACACCAAGTAATCTTCTCAAGATATACTTGCTCCTGATGGGGATTTAACCCTTCAGATATAGCAACTAAAGTCCATACTTTGTTGGTGTATAAGGATTCCATCTCAGATCACTTAGCATCCAGCCATTTTTACAGAGTCTTACTCCTGATGGCCAGCTCGAAACTAGTTGAGTCATCATCTTATGATGCAGTCCTTGCTCCCACTGTCATAGAGAAACCGAAGTATCTCTCAGATGGGTGAGGAACCCTACTAGATCGGCGAAGAGGCTGAGGTTCGTTGGTATTTACTGAATCCTTTGGTTCTACCAAATCATCTTCTGTTGTTTGTATAGTTGGAACCTTTCCAGTTGTACATAACAGATCTTGCCTCGAGCTTGTCCGGATTTTGCTTTTAGACATAGGCCGGACAACCCCAAATCTTAACTATCTTAAGATATGGGCTCTTCCCTTTCCATATCACATATGAAATGGTAGGCAACTGATTTGATTTGAACCCTATTCAATAGGTATGCATCTTCTCAAGTGCATAACTCCCTAAAGGAAATAGGTAACTCAGTAGTACTCATCATAGAGCACACCTTATCATATAGGGTGTGAATGCTCCGCCCCGATATACCATCGTGCTATGGTGTATTCGGAGGAGTAATGCCGAGAGAGAATCTCATTCTCCTTTAGAATTGTCCAGAAATTCCGTGCTCAAGTATTCTCCTCCTTGATCTCATCAAAGGACATAATACTTTTACCCGTATTCTAGTTCTCTACTTCTAACTTATATTCTGTGAATATCTCAAAAGGTTCGGACTTGTGTTTCAACAGGAACATATGTCTGAATCTTGAGAGATCATCAGAGAACGTAATGAAGTATAAAGAACCAGTCCTGGCATGTGTAGACAGGAGACCTTACATACATCATCATGTATCAGTCCCAAGAGTTTACTAACTCTTTCTCTGTTTCCAGTAAACGGAGCTATGGTCATCTTATCTTTGTGACATGACTGGCGAGTTTCACAAGATGTAAATTCAAACTGATTTAAATATGCATCTATATGTAACTCTAGCTAGTCGGGTCACATTGATATGACCTAGTCTACAATGCCTCAAGAAGGATTCGTTCATTTCTGAACTCTTCCTCTTGTGTGTGTTCCGTATACTAAGAACTGTAGTTTGATTTAGAACGTCAATGCTTTTAGATAACATGCCTGAACCGATCAACTTTTGATATAGGAAATGTTCAAAACATTATCCAACAATACAAAATTTTACCGTTTCTTTACTAATAAAGAGATAGATATGATTTTGTATATCAGGTTCGGTATCTAATAAAATTTGTTCAGAATCAATGTATTGTAATACAGGGTGAGAGTGACCAACAGACTTGGCTGCAACTCTTGCCCCGTTTTCTGCCTCATGAAACTTATCACCCGTTCTCAGTTCTCTACCTTTCTGCAGCCCTATGTAACAGATTACATATCTGGGATCCTGATCTGGTATCACATACCCAGGACGTAAAGAATACTGAGAAACAATTCTTGTAATGAACACACCCGAAGATGATGCATCAGCATGCACTCTCTTCGTTTGGGCGGCACGGGAAATCTGGTATTCCCCAATTTCCTGCTCTGTCTTATAATAATTATAAGTTGGAGCGGGACCAACGTTCCCCAGCTCAGTATAACAAGCGGGTTCGGTCAATATTCTGTTTTATTATCTTGATTAAGGCGTGATATGGTCGCTACCTGGAGAGAGAGAGAAGAAAACACTCAGCGTGCGCTCTTGCAAGAATAGATTGGTTATTATATTTTATCTAATCAGGATGGCTCCCACTGCTTTTTATCAAATCTTCCTTCAAACCCTAAAAGGAAAGACTAGCCGGGATTAATTACACACTACAAGTTCGCCAATCTTTCAGCCAGGCCAGTGTCGGTACTTTAAGGGAGGTCCCCCGTGCTTTCGCACGAACCTAATTAATGTAAACCTCGTTTTCCCAGAGGCGTAACCCCGTTGACACCTTTCTAGACACCTACTTGATCGGCTAATTGTAATGTATAAAACTCTCCCAGGAGTAACAATTACTCGCAGCGGGTATCGGGATCCAACTATCTCATAGAAGCTATGCAATCTCATTGCAAATTTCAACACTTGAAATTCCCGGTAATATTTTGCCCCTAACGTGCTATGACCTTGACGAAAGCCAACAAACCATAGCCCGCTAGTCAAGTTCAACCCGTACATTTCTTGATCGAATTAAACCCACCCGCACGACCCTTGACGAAAGCCAACAAAGCCACACGACTACCCTAATCCAATCGCATCGTATGCTTGCAGATAAGCAGCATATAGCTACCGCACACTGCACCTTGATGAAAGACAACAAATGCAGCACGAATACTATATACAACTTATCTGAAATGACGGAGGGCTACGACAGGTTTTTCTGAAAACCTATTGCGTAATGAACTTGATATCGTTGTAGAATCAAATGAATTTTTGAAATGGAGTGTTTTTTAGGCTTTTCTAGTTTTGCTAAAGGAGTCACTCCCGGTGAAGGGATCGTCGGTCCTTTCCTCGTCGAATGAGGTGCGGGATATATCATATATATCGCTGTGCAAAGCAAAAACACTTAAAAGCAATCAAAAGACAAACCGAGTGTGTAGCATCTGCCAGTTATTGCTAAAGGAGTCACTCCCGGTGAAGGGATCTCGGTCCTTTCCTCATCGAATAAGGTGCAGGATATATCACATATACCGCTGTGCAAAGCAAGAACTGTAGCTACCTGTTTTATTTTGAAATTCGATTCTACAACATCTTAGGTTTCTTTTATTTCATTAATCACATTAATGAAGTCCCATCATTTAAGTACCTAAACATCACAGATAAATACGACGTACACTTATGCCATCCGCATTCGCCTCGATGTCCCCTCGTGCACCGTTAGGTTAGGTAACTAACGGCAGAGCAGGGCAGGGCTAGCGCGGGTGTAAAACATAAGTAACATCTATATAATATATCATATATACTATATACTGTATCTATCACAGAACATCACATGATCACATCACAGATATCGCAGCAGAAGAAACATATGAAATATTGGATATACTAGGACGTCCGTGTTTTCAATACGAGCCAGTATAAAACACGGATTCCACGGTCGCTATGAATAGCCAAACCCACACCCCTAGACCCCTACGAGAGCGGCAAGCAACCCTACCAATTCTGGAGTTAGGAGACCCGGACTCGACTCCTTGAGTTGGTCTCCCACTGGACTCCAGAACCCGGTTACTTGTGCTCCCCTCCTTGGGTCTATCCTAGTGCGGAAAAGTAAATAATATACAAAAGGTGACTACTTCCGCAACCTGGAAGTGCCCCAATAAAAGAATATTACATACAAGTTTTTACATGAATGAAAATGAAAAACACTCATCTCACATAAAAAAAACCCGGCTATTCAAACACGACGATCCAATATAACATATCCAGCAACACATAACATCACATGTCATCAACGTAAGTAAACATGCGTATCCCAATTGTCGTTGACATATAGCAACGAAACCGACGATATCACATATTACACTTACGGTCACAGAAAAGAAAGTGTAAAACTACAACAGTTGGAATCCGCAACCAACTCAGACATCGCATGCCTGACCAAATGAATTCCTTATACATCGCATGCCTAACAATTATAAACCCCGCATTTTAGTCTCATCATCGAAAACACTTTTCAATATCAAGTCGGGGAATTCAACAAGATTCCTGACATCCTGATCGAATGCTCGTCGCAAACTTCAGTAGACGGCCGCACCCCCGGTACCGTCGACGAAGTGCACCAAGGCGGAACACCGCCACCGCGAGCACCCGAACAGATGCTTTCGGCGACGGGGTTCTCCTACAGTCACTTGGTCGGGGCTATGGAGTGAGGCTGTCTATCAAGTTTACCCGGCGAGTATCCGCGTACGCTACGTGATTGCGACGGACTTTTGATCACATCAAAATCCCGTGGCAACCGATCAAGTGAGACTAAACTGCTACGTTTATAACATTCATTTAGTTATCTCATAACTACTTGTGAATTCCAATTATTGTATCCCATTCCGGATAAATAGAAAATGTCAAACTTTCCGATCAAACATTCGAACACCCAAGTTTTCCCGATAGAGATCAACACATGAAATAAGTCTAACAACATTCAGTTCGTGCCTCAGTACCGACGGTCCAGCCGTAGAAGGGTCAAGCCAACGCCTCACATGTGGCACGCCGTACTGCCCCAAACCCGAAGGTTCAAAGGGCAGTTCAAGACGGTCACATAATCGAGTTAAGGTTTGTTGTCTTCTAGAGGGTCCATCGCGTTACTTGCACTACTTAGAATGTCGTTAAACGACGGAAAAATCCAACACTTGGAAATTTCCCGACAGGGGAAAAGGTGGGTATTTATATCCGGTCGAACTTTTTAACATATTCTAAAATTTATCCGGAAAGCCACACAGACAAAATTTGATAATCCGATCGAACATTCGAATCCCCAAAACAACTCAGAAAATTCAACTCTTGAAAAACAATTAAAAATTCCCAGGAAAACCAGCATTGCAAAAGCGGAATTACTGTACAAAACTAGATGCGCAAAACGACAAATTAGCCGCGGATCCGCCGCATGAGCAGGCTCATGCCGTGGATCCGCGCTCACTTTATGGAATCATGGCATCGAATTTTACAGTAAACCTTATAATTTCCTGCTGATTTTACTGAATATTTTTAAGGTGGAAAAATGCACTGTTTTGGAAAAAGTACAGAGAGCAAGTTTGGTTTGGGGTTCCGGGTTCGTTCGGACTTCAAATTCCGTCTGGACTTCGCCTAAGGCTCTAGCTAGGCTCTGATACCACAGTAGGGTTCCTAGGCACTCTCAAGAGGTCTCACAAAGCATCGAACATGCCAATATAAAATTTTATGGGTGCCGAGAGACCCGACTACGGATCGTTTGCTAGAAAACTAGGCGAAAAACTAACTAGTTAACAATTAACTAATGGGAAAACGGAAATACAACCTTTGTAGATCCGGTGCTCCACCTCCATAGCTCCGCAACGAAGTCGTCTTCGCTGTCCAAAAGGAATCCGTGCTCTAGAGTCGGCTTCGTCGGAGAAAAAGCGAGCTAGGTCGTCGATGTCCATGCCGAAGATGATCTACGTCGAGGCATCGCTAAATCAAGCTCCGACTTCACCAAGTCAAGAAACTTGTGAAGAAAACACACTCTACTACTTGGCAAGAGGTAGAGGATGAAGAAATAGGAAGTGGGTAGACTTTAGATTTGGATTTCTTACTCTTTTTCATCACTTGCCATTGATGGAGGCAAGCTTTCTTCACTTGAAGAAATGAAGAAGAAGAAGGAAATAGTTATGATAAGTTTTTTTTTAAAAATGAAAAGAAAAATCAAAACTTATCATAATCTAAACCATGGTCAAGTGTAGAGATTGAACTAGGGTTAAATCAAATGGTTAGGTTAAGCATGAGATAAGAATGGTGGACAAAGTCAAAGGTTCATGAATCTTCAACTACAAACAAAGAAAGCCACCATTCTTCTCATTTCTTTTTCCAAAAAGAAAATAAATAAATAAATGAATAAATAGATATGAAAAACAAAACCCTAACCATTTAAATAACCATGGTTTAATCTTTACACAAACTCAAGTAAACATGTATCATCAAACATGATACAATCAAGTGCACAAAAGTATATCACATATACAATGTGTACAATCGAGTGAGAAAATCCATTTAAAGTGAACCGATACTAGTTAATGCAAAGTAATATATCAAATATATAATTATGCATTAAATCATTAAATCAACACTTGATTCAATGATCCGGTCATGTCGTACACAACCGACTAGTATTCAATGTATCGGCTTATCGATTCAACGCTTGAATCGATAACTAGGTTATATCGCATACAACCATCCGACACATTGATCGTGAGAATGAAATACGGTATCACATACACGCATTATTCTCTGTCCCGCACATATCTCATATGCGCTCCTATTTCGTTTCGCTTGAGCCAGGAAACCTCTGTGTAGGACTCTAAAGACTCGTCAATACGCCGGCAGCAGGCGATGATCATATCAAACACCCACAAGCCGCAAGCGGTCTGCTAAACGTAACGGCCACCCGGGTATTGAGCAATCTGAAGATCGACGAGCAAGCCCGCTCACACTCCAGTGAATCCGACCAGTAACACTACCGTACAGTCCCGTCTGATCGTATGATATGTCGCATATCTCGCCTAGGAGTGGTAAACGTCAGACCCCAATAGCTTGATAAGTCGTGTCGATATGAGGTCTATAACTGTTCGAGAAACTACTGGTAACACTTACTAGTAAATCTCAGCAACCCTGGCCAGGGATTTCCTGTTATAGCCAATCGAACACAGCGCAACATCAACCCCCTATACCGGGAGAGACGAATCCCCTCCTATCGCTCATTGCCTCCATGTGACTCGGGACTGCACCCAAAAACCACCGTTTTGCACGCCCTCTTGGACGTGGTAAGATGGAAATCAAAGCACAGTGGGAACCACACAAGACTCTATGACGATCTCGGGTCAACAGACTACTCTGTACCAGTGTCACCAGAGAACTGCCATCTGACGTGAGGTATAATACCATCTGGGAGTTCTCGGCGAGTCCGTCCAGTGTACCCAGTCTCTATTGAGCACCCGTATATCATCTCTGATGTCAAACACCAATGGATATGGGATCATCCATCGCCCATCTGTATGGGTCGAGAAGGTATACGCTAGTCTACTCTGGTATATCGATGCCCCATCTCGATACACCCACGACTAGGGACTTTGAAGGATGTACTTATGGACTACCATGTCCCCATTAGTATGATCCGCATCATAGTCCAGGTAGTCAAGCACACATCCTAAGGGCTTTACCAACATGTAACAGAGAGACAATCAGTATACACGTTAAGGTAAAGAGAAACCAGATAGCATACTATCATGTCGAGCAAGAAAGTCCTCCCTATATATGTCCCAGCATCCACTACAATATACATCCTATGTACAGTAATGGCCTCTAGGGCATACATATAACTAACACTATTCGGTGGGGAGCAACTCCTCGTGAAGACCGGCGCTTCGACATGGTAGAAAGGCAGAGAGAGAATTAGAAAACTTTATTCATTGTTTTGTTATCCTTTGTATCTCTGATCCCATATTTGGTGATCTTTTCCCTGTAAAGTAGTATATTTAAACTGATGTATTTCTCTTATTATTGACTGTTGAATGCTTTCTATTGAATCTTTCTGTTCGTCATATATTCGTACGTGCATCCCACCTGTGTACATGAGCTTTACACTTTACCCTTAGGAATTTTTGCTAAGTGGGAGCGCTCTTGCAGAGTCGTACATAAATCAGCACGTTTTGGACACCATTTCCATTTAAGCAGGCACGCAGTCGTGAATGCATGCTTAGTGGGGCGTAAATCAAAGACTCTCCTTACTGCCTTGCACAGTACATGGTTTGTGCATGTTTTGGATTGAGTATTGTCGTCGAGTGGAGGCTTTCTTACATAGTCTTGATCGCATACGTCTTCCTTCTGAGCTCTTGACTGCAAAGACGAGCCTGCGGGGGTTGATCGAACGGTGCGCCGCCAACCAAGGCCACTCGTGCATACGAAATTTGGTAAGTGCTTCAAGAAGCCATCACCGAGGTTGTCGCTCTTGATAAATTCATCATCTTTACCCGCGAGATGGTTGAAGATCATAAAGTTGTTGAAAGGGAGCTTGAGAGTTGGTTTGCATCTTATCGGACTTAACGGGTTCAGGCGGGGACTCATCTCACAGCCATAACGGAGCTTGAGGCCGAGGTCCAGCGGAAGACCGACGAGCTTACGAGCCTGCTGCACCGTGCACCGGCTTAAGCATTTTTTGTCATTGTGTATTTTTTGTATTCATTTACGAATAGGAATATCTTGTATTCATTTTGATTCATGAATAAAGGACATATTTTATCTCATACTATCGTTTTCTTTTCTTTGTCGTTTCATTGGCATGTGACTTTAGCAAATGTGGCCTGTAGATGGTGGATAACGGTTCATTTTGAACTCCTTTTGGGTAGCGATGGCTTAGGAAACAGGTTCAGGTCTGTTGCCTAAGACTTTTAAACTTTATGAGCCGGGAGGGTCTCATAAAGAAGTTTCTCCTTACGAGCCGAGAGGATCTCGTAGGTGTAATTTCTCCTTAGGGGTTGTGAGGACTCCTAAGTGTGTTTTCTCTTGAGAGTCGTAAGGATCTCACAAGAGAATTTTCTTTTACGGGTTGAGAAGTTTGTGCAGGGACACTGATTTCCCAAGGGGTCAAAACGAATCGAGAGATTATTGGTTGACTTGATTCCGAGACGGAGCGTTGCTCCGGCAAGGAGGTCATTGGCTGACTTGTTTCCGAGACGGTGCGTTGCTCCGGCGGGGAGGTCATTGGCTGAGTAGTTTCTGAGACGGAGCATTATTCGGGCGGGGAGGTCATTGACTGACTTGTCTCCGAGACGGAGCATTGTTCCGGCGGGGTGGTCACTGGCTGACTTATTTCTAAGACGGAGCGTTGTTCCGGCGTGGAGGTCACTGGTTGACTTGTTTCTAAGACGGAGCTGACTTGTTTCTAAGACGGAGCGTTGCTCCGGCAGGGAGGTCTTTGGTTGACTCGTTTCTGAGAAGGAGCGTTATTCCGGCGGGGAGGTCATTGGTTGACTTGTTTCTGAGACGGAGTGTTGTTCCGACGGGGAGGTCATTACTTGACTTGTTTTCGGGTCGAAGCATTGTTCCGACGGGGAGGTCATTGGTTGACTTTTTTCCGAGACGAAGCGTTGTTCCGGCGGGGAGGTCATTGGTTGACTTGTTTCCGAGACGGAGCGTTGTACCGGCGGGAGGTCATTGGTTGACTTATTTCCGAGATGGAGCGTTGTTCCGGCGGGGAGGTCATTGGTTGACTTGTTTTCGGGACGGAGCGCTGTTCCAGTGGGAAGTTCATTGGTTGACTTGCTCCGCTTTCTGCGGTGTCGGGAAGGAACGCCACGTTGATCTTCTGGGATACAGTTGTTGTCGTCGAGATCTGACTCTCCCTTTAACAGAGTCTGTTGGGAAATGTGGTTCCCTTTTCGTTTATGCCCATGGATTGTATACAGGGGTCAGTATAAACTCGCCTGTAGGGCAGAAGTTTCATTCTTTCATTTTTTTCTGCGATGCTCTATCATTTCAGCTTTTTATATCGTGAAAGTCGCGATTGCCCAATCATTTTAGCTATTTTTCGCGGTGCTGTCACGACCAAAAGGTGGCACGTGACCGGTACTTAAATCACGTGACATCTACAGACATCGACGCGATCCAAGTAAGCCGAAAACCCGGAATCTAAATCCCTTTTGAAAAATATTGGAGGTGAGTTTTAAAATAGTCATCAGATGGAATCGGTTTAAATAACATTTAAACTTTTTAACTAAGTATGTTTGAAAAGCATCTATGACGTTTGAAATTTGACAGCACCTCCTTAGAAATTTCTACATAAAACCCCGATACAACTACAACAATAAAATAGTATCCCCACGGGAGCTAGTTTCCACGTCCAAATGATGGAGCAACCAATAATGTTAATCAGAAGTCGACTCCAAATAGTGCGACCTCAAAATTTCTAAGTCTCGCTTCTAAGTCCACAATATACCATTTCTAAGTTGATGGAGTTTCCACTAGATACAAGAATATATGAATAATCAAGTGTGAGTACGTTACAATAATAACCCACTTACCAATCAATCACCGAAAGGAATTTGTGCCCAAGCCGCTGATAATCCAAGCGGTGAAACCTGCGAGAAACTGTAGCACAACGGGGATGAGTTGCCAACTCGGTGAATAAAAGTACATCTAAAGGTAGAAATCGAAATCCATGACGATACCTAGGCCATAAGTATAGTACTACCGTAATCTTTACTAATATAATATGATATACATGTGTATGATATTGCAACACTATCTGTCATGCAACCCCAAGTAGAACATATATATAGGTATTGTCCCCTGGATCAGTCCTGGTCGACTACAATAACTGAAATCTAAACGTGTACCTCATGATAGAAATCATATCAATATAAATGGATGTCCAGTATCGACATCCGAAAATCCGAAATCTCTCGTGTCCAGCATCGACACGTAAATGCAGATACGTCGACACCATCTCAACAGATGATCGCCACCTGATATCCCTGGCCCGGTCGGTATCCCCTGGATATCCGCCGTGCCCATCGAACCCCGGTCAGTATTCCCTGAATATCTGCCGTTCTCATCTCTATCTCCGGAATCAAGTATCCTCATTAGGCTCCCCGCCTAAAATGCGGCTATCCTGCCCCTAGGTCTCGACCGGGTCCACCATGTATCCAACTGTATGCCCACCGACTCAGTCTGGATAACTTGTAAATCCGCAATCGTATGACCCCCAACTCTGTTCGGAATAAAATCAGAAAAACACAAAAATCATAGTGGACATTTAACTCATCATATCAAAAATATCATGTAAGGAATAAGAATCCTTGCATAGATTATATTGATGATATATTATATATATACATATGTAACAGTGTTCCATACCACGGATATATATCATCAGGAGTAAAATATCCAGAAAATCCATAAGAATCAAATACAGCATCTATAGTACTATATTGGTAATTTACAACTGGAATAACGAAAGACTACGTAACTATATCACATAGGCATAATGATCTCAATTCTACTATGTCATGGCACTACTAATGATGTGTAGTGTAGCATACGCGTCTGTGCTCGTGCAACATGGCAATCATTAGTATCTGTGCAAGTGTTCTACGGTGTAACAACCTATTTATATTTAACACATATATAACAAAATGGCTCTACAGTGACATGGCAGTACCAATGAGGTGTAGTGTATCGTATATTTACGTGCTTGTGCAGCATAGTACTCATTGGTATTGTGCAATGTTCTATCAGAGTGTTCGTGTCGCAGAAATGGATAACATCGATAATATAATGGAAACATGTAAAGTAATTTATGCGTAACTATTGTAATTACTTGCTATGAGCTATACCATTATCTTTAAAGTTGAAACAAAACGTTGAGTTTGATATAAGGAAGCTGCCCTAAATTAAAATAGATATTCATTTTGGAAATTGGCATCGCATCCTTGTATTTTATTAAAAGACAAACGAATCGCAGTTTTTAAAAGAATATAGCTCACACAAGTATTACACCCTAAAACGGAATATAATCTAACTCTGCGAGTCAAAGGATAAATTGACCATTTTTCGGCATACGAATTTCATCATTTCAATTACGTATAATTTCTTATATAATATCTCATCATATCACTGTATCTGTATCATCTCAAGGATGGCATGATCCCTCGTACAAATCCATCAAACCATATCCATATCGTATCACTGTATCTACATCATCTCAAGTATAGTATGATCCCTCATACAAATCCACAAAACCATGTACACATCGTATTACTGTATCTCATCTAAAACCATGCATGAAACTATATGCAATTGAAGGACATACTAGATGCGATACTATATAATTATCTTGAATAAATACTAAGCTAACTAGATATCATAATATTATTTATAAGGTTGCGGGGGTTCTATACGCCATCCACCCGACTTCACCGGTAAATGTAAATCTACTCACCAACTTAAGGAGCTTGCTGAATTCCACGCTGTTAAGTCGTCAACTCCATCTCGAGATCCTTCGCGATCGCACCTATAATCGTGTTTACGAAATATCGGCGTAAACATTATATCAAAACTCCAAACAATGAGGTAGGTATCTATAGGTTAAAACCTACAGTATCCTTAAACCAAAAACGACAATATAAATCTATCGTTAATGTATAAACGTTAACGGTTCAGTTGCAGTACGAAAATATGAAAACCAATATCGTAATATCGGAACTTTGATAAAACTTTTACTAATCATTCCCAGATCTTTCTATAAGAATACTGGAACAAATCAAACAATACCATAGCTTATAAAATACCAAAACAAAACTACAGGAGAAAAACCAACACCAAAAGCCATGGAATGGCCGGCGTCGCCGGATTTCAAAGTTGCCTCGCCTGATTTTGTGGAGGGTTTGGGGCTCAGGTTTTAAGTGTAGTCTTTTAGTTGGCTCATTATACTTTTGGTCTTACTAGTTTTTCTAGTTATTACACTTATTAGTTCCAGATTCATTTACAGGAGCTAAATTATCACAAAATCCTAGTTTATGATACAGCACAACTAAACATGCTACGTGTCGTATTTATAGTTTTACTCCAAAACTGATACTAACTTACAGATTCAACCTACTGCTAAAATAACTTAAATAAACAATACTAAACATACATATACACCTACATAGAGATAACCTAAAAATTACAACACCCAACCCCTTTAAATATCCGGCGAGATCGGATTTTGCCTTCATGTCGCCGGCCAAAATCCGAGGTAAAGGGCTCGTCTTCCTATGGGTTATTCTAGGTCCAATTTAAAAGGTTAAGGCACTGTTTGGGTTTTCTAATTTACATCTAACCTATAGCAAATTCATAAACAGAGTATAATCTATCAAAATACGATATATACTAATATCATACAAAAACAGTATTGAACTAAGAACTGTAGGGTTGAACTTATACCTATTGAATGATTCACAAGGGAACACCAGCTCAAGGATGGTATGTGGGAGCATCTATGCTTTGTAGTATCACAAGTTTGGAGAAGTGCACACTTGAAGAAGGAATTCATTGCTCTCTTTCTCTTGGTAGGAACACTTAGAATATTTTTGGTTTGGGGCTGAAGAGTGTATTGTTTCAGTTGGGATTTCTAAAGAATTTCTGAGTATCATAGGTAAATAGGTGAGGAGGCATGTAAAGCAAGCATGAGGTACATGTTAAGAGGTGGAGGTGGCATGAGAGGAAGGAGGACGTGTCTCATAATGAAGCATGATGCATTCATGCAAGGAGGAGGTGTTGAATCTTGAAGTAGGAGGTGGAAAGTGATGAAGGAGGAGGTGGAGGAAGGTGAGTATGGGTGAGGTGAGTTATATGTAAGAGTTTAGATTTAGGTTCAGATATAACCAACCATACAACAATTAAAATCTTTTTATATAAAAATCTAAATTCAAATGTAAAAGAATGAAATACTAAATTTTACACTTAAATACCATTATCATATAATAACACCTACATCCATGCTTAAAATGAAATACTTGTCATGACACTTAAATATTCTTAGCTTAATATGAAATCTTATATCATGTTACACTTTAAATCCATATGAAACAAAAGATATGAAATGATTTAATCCATCGCTTAAATGTTATTAGCTTAAATGTAAAATTCAATATCATGTTAAAACAATTTAAAATATCATTTTTATGACATCACACACCTTTATTCACATTCTACCAAAATAACCACATTTTTACGGATATAATACCGATACCAAAAGCTGTATATAATATTACTTTTATAAACTCATTATTTTTATATTTAAAATTATAAATTAATATTTATAATTTTCCAAAATGTTACAGTCTCTCCCCCTTAAAGAAATTCGGTCTCCGAATTTAAATTAAATCCTCTTCTTAAAACATTTTTTCTAATCCAATCCACTCATTTCAAAACAATTTTCCGGGGTCATAATTTAAAACGTACAATGTCCGTGCAAATAATGGAACTCCAAAGTCCTATATGAGCTAAAACGCATCATAACGCAACCGTGTGCGTGAAACCTCAAAATATATAAACTCACATAACTGTAACTCTAGCTGGTGCTATGAGAATTACTCCAGCTATGATGCAATTTGCTAAATACGAAAACCGTTGTGTATTTTAAGTATACAATAATTGTCATACTCGTTGTGCAATATCAATGCGCCCGACCAAGCGAAAATATAGAAATCAACTCTATCACATATCCTATCAACTGCAAAGCACGAAAACAAAATCAACCCTTAATGGGTTTGCATGTAAATCCCAAACCACACTTCACGGTGTGCATGAAAACAAAACAGCGCTAAGTGCAACAGGCGTGTACGAAACGATATCCACTGCATCTACTGTGTATGGAACAAAAGTGTACAAAATAGTATTAAGTGCATCAGGGTGCACCAAATCAAAAATCAAGTGCATCTAGGGTGTATATATAAAATCCTTTAAACCATGTGTATCTGATGTGCATGGAAATAACAGTGTAGTGTATCCGGTGTACATATCACTCCAATCGAGTGCAGTCACCTCGCACGAAAATCAAGTGCACCCGGTGTGCACCAAACATAAATCAAAGTGAAATTACTGTATATAGAAATCTCATCAAGTGCACCTGGTGTGCACAAAACATAAATTGATCCTCAAATTCTCAAAATACATATATAGAAATCTCGGACGTCAAGTTGTCCTTTCTCCAATGTTTGAAAATGAATGTTTTAGATTTTAAAAACGTAAATCGAACTCAAAGGACATCGAAGCATATTCTCCTCAATGTCGGAAGGTGTTTATACCACCGGAATTGGCATAACAAGGATTACTACTTGCCGTCTGCCACGTTCTAACGTCTTTTGTCTCTGAATTCTGGTTCTTCTTGTGGATCTCTAATACCATGGCTTCTGTATGCGATTGTCCGGTAAGGAGCAACAACACCATTCGTCTTATTGCTAATACATCCCATCACACCTTCTTGATTAGTAGTTCAGTCTCTTGTAACGCAACAGGTTGATAACGGAAATCTCTGTTCTCAGCTTATGTGCTAACAACTAATTCTAGTATAATCTTATTTATTATAAACTCCTGGGAGAGAATCCATCAAGTCTCCTGCTAAAATCATTTATCCATCCTGCTCGGAACTAGCACTCATTTCTTAACCTATTTTCCCTTTAATAACCATTGTCATATCTTTTTTATTTCCTCCTGAAAGTGTAGTTGTACACGTCATCAAATCTTCAATATCCACTGTGTAGAATAACTGTCTACTGAAACTTCGCACCAATCTCCTGTCCCATAAATTCCTTATATCAATCACTTAAGGAGTGTATCTGCCTTGTTACGCGAATTGCAAGTCATTCTTGGTTATGACCAAACTCGGAGTCTTACAAACATAGAAACACGAATCCGTCATCTCTGATACTCTTTATAGGAATCTGGCTACTCTCACCTTCGAAAACTCATCCCAATTTGTCGGAGGAAAACTTACTGTACGATCTACTTCTTGAACGACTTGCATCTGGTCTAAGCAATAACCATCTGTAGAAGTACATCAATTTCACCGATCTCGTATCGGAGCGCCACAACGGATTAAAAGTCCTAACCATCCCACCTCTGAATGGCTATGAACCCTTCTGATCCATCTACACTTGTAAACATCGTCAACCTTAGCTCCATGAACTCTTAAAGCAACATCTCAATAATCTCAGCAAGGATTGGTACCGTTATCTGAACAGTACACAACACCATGATCTTCGGAGAGGGGAAAACATCACGTCTCAAGTCCGACTGATCTCTGGCAATGACTCTTCCATCTGGTGTGGATCCCGAAGAAACTCGCTTCAATATTAGAACTCGATCAATATCAATAAACGACGTGTCTCTATATCACCGTAATGTCATCCTGGTCAGTCCTTATCCCAGACAAGTCTGCTCTGACCTTATCTCTAACTGCAGCCCTCCCGGCTCCCATAAACATGGTGATCAAAACAATCATCATGCACTGACGAGGATAGATCAACGGAATGAATAGAAGTAAGATCTCAAGATATAAATCCTAAGTTAACTTAGGCTGAGTATCATATCGTAAATATGCCGCGGAACATACGTACGGTACGTCACTCTACTTAGTACCTACTCCATCAACAAGGTCAATCCTATATAACGAAAGTTCGGGTATAAGACCCCCAAAGTCAAATCTAAGTCCTATAAGGTAAATCTAGGTAATAAAAGTACATGCCTAGATCCCATATAGCCAACCTAGACTCGAACAAAGGTTA
Organism: Agapanthus africanus; assembly: GCA_030015575.1. Taxonomy (NCBI): domain Eukaryota; kingdom Viridiplantae; phylum Streptophyta; class Magnoliopsida; order Asparagales; family Amaryllidaceae; genus Agapanthus; species Agapanthus africanus. The sequence continues at coordinate 511,202,737 of JASDDO010000024.1, read as the reverse complement.
AACCAAATGCTCTGATACCAACTTTGTCATGACTCAGATGTGGCACGTGACCGGCACTTAAATCACGTGACATCTACAGATATCGACGCGATCCAAGTAAGCCGAAAAACCGGAATCTAAACCCCGTTTGAAAAATATTGGAGGTGGGTTTTAAAATAGTCATCAGATGGAATCGGTATAAATAACATTTAAACTTTTTAACTAAGTATGATTGAAAAGCATCTATGACGTTTGAAATTTGACAGCACCACCTTTGAAATTTCTACATAAAAACCCGATACAATTACAACAATAAAATAGTATCTCCACGGGAGCTAGTCTCCACGTCCAAACGATGGAGCAACCAACAATCTAAATCAGAAGTCGACTCCAAAGAGTGCGACCTCGAAATTTCTAAGTCTCGCTTCTAAGTCCACAATATACCATTTCTAAGTTGATGGAGTTTCCACTAGATACAAGAATATATGAATAATCAAGAGTGAGTACGTTACAATAATAACCCACTTACCAATCAGTCACCGAAAGGAATGTGTGCCCAAGCCGCTGAAAATCTAAGCGGTGAAACCTGCAAGAAACTGTGGCACAACGAGGATGAGTTGCCAACGCAGTGAATAAAAGTACATCTAAAGGTAGAAATCGAAATGCATGACGATACCTAGGTCATAATTATAGTACTACCGTAATCTGTACTAATATAATATGATATACATGTGTATGATAATTCAACACTATCTGTCATGCAACCCCAAGTAGAACATATATATATATATACATAGGTATTGTCCCCTGGATCAGTCCTGGTCGACTACAATAACTGAAATCTAAACGTGTACCTCATCATAGAAATCATATCAATATAAATGGATGTCCAGTATCGACATCCGAAAATCCGAAATCTCTCGTGTCCTACATCGACACGTAAATGGAGATACGTCAACACTATCTCAATAGATGATCGCCACCCGATATCCCTGGCCCGGTCGGTATCCCCTGGATATCTGTCGTGCCCATCGAACCCCGGTCAGTATTCCCTGAATATCTGCCGTGCTCATCTCTATCTCCGGAATCGAGTATCCTCATTAGGCTCCCCGACTATTGTTAGTTATATATATGCCCTAGAGGCCATTGTTGTACATATGATATATATTATAGTGGATGCTTGGATATATAGAGAGAGGAATTTCTTCCTCGACATGATAGTATGCTATTTGGTTTCACTTTATCTTAACTTGTTGACTTATATTAGTTTACTGTCTTGCTCTCACATGTTGATAAAGCCCTTAGGATATGTACTCGACTACTGGGACTATGATGAGATCATACTAGTGGGGCCAGGGTAGTCAACGAGTACATCCTATAACTGTTCCTAGTCGAGGGTGTATCGAGACAGGGCATCGATACACCAGAGTAGACTGGCGTATACGCATCTTGACCCATATGATGGGCGATGGATGATCCCATATCCATCGGTGTTTGACATCAAAGATGGTGTATGGGTGCTCAGTGAAGACTCGGTACACTGGACGGACTCGCCGAGAACTCCCAGATGGTATTATACCTCATGTCAGATGGCAGTTCTCTACTGACGCTGGTACAGGTTAATCTGTAGACCCGAGATCGTCATAGAGTCTTGTGTGATTCCCACTGTGCTTTGATTTCCATCATACCATGTCCAAGAGGGCGTGCAAAACGGTGGCTTTTGGGTAAATTCCCGAATCACATGGAGGCAATGAGCGAAAGGAGGGGTTTCATCTCTCCCGGTATAGGGAGTTGATGTTGTGCTGTGTTCGATTGGCTATAACTGGAAGTCCCTGGCCAGGGCTGATATAGAGTGCTACTGATAAGTGTTATCAGTAGTTTCTCGACCTGTTATGAGCCTCACATCGATACGACTTATCGGTTACTGGGGTCTGACATTTATCACCCCTAGGCCAGATATGCAACATATCAGACGAAGAGACCGGACTGTGCGGTAGTGTTAATGATTGGATTCACAGGAGAATGTACAGGCTTTCTTATTGATCTTCTGATCGTTCAATACACAGGTGGCTATTACGTTTATGTGACCGCTTGCAGCTTGTGGGTATTTGATATGATCATCACTTACTGCAGGCGTATTGATGATTCTTTAGAGTCCTACACAGAGGTTTCCTGGCTCAGGCAAAACGGAGTAGGAGCACATATGTGATATGTGTGGGACCGAGAATAATACGATATGAGATACCGTATTCTATTCTCTCGATATATGATATCGGCCGGGTATATGTGATATAGCCGGGACATCGGATCAAGTGTTGATTCGATGAATCGGTACATGTTATATTAGTCGGTTATATGCGATATAGCCGGATTGTCGGATCAAGTGTTGATTCGATAATTTAATGTATAATTATATATGTGATATATTACATTACATTAACCAATAATAGCTCGCTTTATTGATTCATTTTCTCACCGGTTAATACATTGATATATATGCGATATATGTTAATTGTATTATTTTCTTTTATTACAAAAATATATTATATATGTGATATATAATAATGTAACAAGTTAGGGTTACAAATGCAACATGATTTGTGGAGATTAAACATGTTAGGGTTTGATTTGGGTTAGCTTTCTCATGAAGCTTCTAGATGTTTTCTTTTGTTTTAAGCAAAGATATTTTGTGTTGATATTTTGTGGAGATATTTCCTAACCCAACCCAAACCCTTTACCCTAGTTAAATCTCTACAATGGTTAATCCTTTCTTGATTAACCAAGGGTTGCAATTGTAACCATAACAATATTTCATTATTCATCACAAAAGGTTTCATCTTCTTCCTCCTCCTTGAAAAGCTTACTAGCTTTTGTGTTTGTGATGATTTAGTGCGAGAAATTGAAAATAAAAGAGAGCTAAATTCCTATTTCATCATCCTCATCTATTCTAGCCACTTAGATTAGGATGTTCACTTCTCTAATAAGTTGTTTAGTGAAGTGTAAGCTTGGGTTAAAGATTCTTCAAGGTAGATCATCTTCGAAAAGGAAGACTTCAAGCAAGCATGGATTATTCGGCTTGTGGAGCCTCTCTAGAGTCCGAAAGTTCATGGATCGCGGCGAAGGGACTACTACTCGGAGCTTATGAAGTGAAGGAACAGACTACAAATGTTGTAATCCCTTTCTCTTAGATGTAAAGATGTTTACATGCTTTGTTTACCCTAATTATCTTGCAAAGATCCTCGCTTTAGGTTGTTCGGCACTTGAAAATTTTAAATTCGGCATGGTTGATGCCTTATAGACCCTTGTGATAGTGCCTAGTAACCTTGCAGTAGTATCAGAGCCAAGCTAGAGCATTAGGCGATGTGTAGACGAAGTTAAAATTCCGATCGAACCCCGAAGCTTCATTTTGGACACCCTCTCTGGAATTTATTTAAAAAGATGGTTTTTTCCGTATTAAAAATACTCAGAAAATTAAGTAGGTGATTGTATGGATATCTGTGAAGTACAATTCCCTAATTCCATCAAGACACCACGGAACCGCGGCCAAACCTTGCTATTGGCGACGGTTCCGCGGCCGAACCTGAGGATTCAGGGATATTATTTCAACAGGTGATCTGTAGGTATTACGTTATGCTTCTGGGAATTTTTAATACTACTCAAGTGTTGAGTTTTCTGGAGATCTTAAGTATTCGTTGATTCGATCGGAAAATTTAACATCGTTTAATTTTTCCGGATGATTTAGAACGTGTTAAAAGGTTCGAACGGATATCAATAACTCACTTTTTCCCGACACAAAAATTTTTCAAGTGTTGGAATTTTTCCCGAGTTTGAATCTTTCGAAAAAACATGCAAGCATATCTGTGGACCCTCTAGAAGAACGTAACCTTAACTCGATTATGTAACCGTCAAAACTGCCACTGAACCCTAGAGTTTGTGGTAGTTTAGCGTTGCCACATGTGAGGCGTTGGTTTGACCCTTCTACGGCTGGTTCATTGGGGTTGTGACATGTTCTGGGATTTTTGAACTCCGCTTAAGTCTTGAGCTATTTGGAAAATCTTGGGTGTTTGATTATTCGATCGGAAAGTTTAACATTGTCTATTTATCTGGAATGTGATACAATATGTGGAATTCATATAGTTAGGCATGAAATGCGAAGTATGTGATATTTCGGATTTAAGATGTCTAAAGTGATTGTGCATTCCAAATGTTGTAGTTTTACACTTTCTTTTTTGTGACCGTAAGCGTAATATGTGGTGTATCGCCGGCCTCGTTGCTATACATCAACAACAATCGGGATACGCATACTTTCTTACGTTGATGATATGAGATATTATGTGTTGCTGTGATATGTTATATTGGATCGTCGTGTTCTGAATAGCCGGGTGGTTTTATGTGAGATGAGGGTTCTTATTTTCATTCATGTAAAATTCATTGTATGTAATATTCTTTTATTGGGGCACTTCCGGGTTGAGGTTGATGTCACCATTGTATATTATTTGCTTTTCCGCATTATGATAGACCCGAGGAGGGGAGCATAAGTAACCGGGTTCTAGGGTCCAGTGGGAGGCCATCTGGAGGAGTCGAGACTGGGTCTCCTAACCCTAGAATTGGCAGAGTTGCTTGTCGCTCTCGTAGGGGTCTAGGGATGTGGGTTTGGCTATTCATCGCGATCGTTGAATCCGTGTTTTATACAGGCTCGAAATAAAACACAGACGTCTTAGAATATCCAATATTTCATATGTCATCTTCTGCTGCAATGTTCTGTGATGAGATCATATTACCGCCTGAGACGAATGCTTATACTATATATATATATGATGATATATAAATATTACTGCTTTCGTTTCTTCTGTGATACTTGGGAAGCATAACTGATGGGATTTATTAATGAGATTAATAAAAGAAAAGAAACCTAAAAGATGTTGTAGAATCAAAACTTCATAAAACGGGTAGCTACAGTCTTGTTTTGCACAGCGGTACATATAATATATCCTGCACCTTATTCGATGAGGAAAAAGCCGAGATCCCTTCACCGGGAGTGACCTCTTTAGCAAAACTGGCAGATGCTACAAACTCGCGGTTTAGTTTTTGATTGCTTCTATAGTTTTGCATTGCACAGCAGTATTTGTGAAATATCCTGCAACTTATTCGATAAGGAAAGAGCCGAGATCCTTTCACCGGGAGTGACTCTTTAGCGAAACTAGAAAAGCCTAAAAAACACTCCTTTTCAAAATCACTTGTTTCTACAACGATATCAAGTTCATTACGCCCATGGTTTTCTAAAAAACCTGCGTAACCCTCCGTCATTTTAGGAAATAGAGTACTTAGTATTCGTGCTGCGTTTGTTGACCATAGTTAAGGCACAGTATACGATAGCTCAGTGATCTTTTCCTATATAACATATGATGTGATTAATTAGAACAGTCATATGACTTTGTTGACCATATTTAAGGGTCGTATGGATGGGTCTAAATTAATCAAGAAATAACGGGTAGAACTTGACTAGTGCTTATTGTTAGTGTATATGCCCTAGAGGCCATTACTGTATCATACTAGCTGGTATATTACTTGATGGAAGCTTAGGATATTCACAGTTGTATAGACAATCTTGCTCAAAATGGTAGTATGCTACTTGGTTTGTTTCTACTTTAATATATGCATGTGTTTCATTTAGCATATTGCTTATACATATTAGTAGAGCCCTTAGGATCTTTGCTTGATTACCAGCGTTGTGATAGCAGTCACACTTGTGGGGGCTGGGTAATCTATAAGCACATCCTTATACAGGTCCCTAGTCGTAGGACTATCAAGACATGGCATCGATACTCCGGAGTAGACTAGCGTATGCGCTTCTCATCCCAGCATGGGAAGATGGTCTGTCCCACAGCCATCAGTACGTCGTACTTGAGATAGTATGCGGGTGCTCGTTAGGTTACGAGTACACTGGACAGGACTCGTCGGGAACTGTTGGTTGGTATTATACCTATCGTCAGTTATCAGTTCCCAGGTGACATGAGTACAACTTAGTCCGCTGACTTGACACCGTCACTTCGACTCGAGTGTGTTCCCACTGTACTTTGATTACTACCTTACCACGACTCAAAGGAGTCGTGCAAACAGGTAGTAGTTGGGTGCAGTACCGAAGCACTTGGAGGCAGTGACGGTTAGACAGGATTCGTCTCTCCCAGTATTGGGAGTTGATATCGCCCTATGTCATGGAGAGCCATTACACATAGTCATCCCTGGCCAGGGCAAGCAAAATATACTGGTAGGTTTCCAGTGTTATCTCAGGGTGTTCTGGGCTACACTCCGACACGACTTGTACCACTATTAGGGGACTGACGTTTACCGCCCCCTAGGCCCGCCATGTGATATTCTAAGACGAACAGACCGGACTGTACGGAGATTGTCACATTCAGGCTCAGAAGGAGGTCGGATGGGTTTCACCTCATCAGTCTTCTTATCGGCATCTACCTGGGGGTCGTTACGAACAGCTAGTGCCGCTTGCGGTCTGTGGTTAAACCCACTGCCAGCGTAGTGTCGAGTCTTTAGAGTCCCACAAAGAGAGATATTCGCCTTTGGGCAAAAAGAGTAGAGGTCGCATGGTTTTGCGACAGGGTTCGGTCACATCCGTGCACTTGTGCACGTTTGGTGTCCGGGCAGTTATTACTAGCGGGCTTTGGTTTAAGCCAGATCCTATTATACGTTTTGGGATTGGTTTAATCTCGTTTGTATCCGTGTTCCTCGGAACGCGGATGCGGGTGTGTATGCACAGTTGACAGAGACAGAGGCGGAGGATCTCTTTGTATTCGTGTTCCTCGGAACACGGATGCGGGTGTGTATGCAAAGTTGATAGAGACAGAGGCAGAGGATTCTCATTAGGGTTGTTGACTGTTGACTTTTTCTAAACCCTAATGAGAATAGGAAATATGATTAATAATAATATTAATTAAGTATTATTGTGCCATGGTTGGCTTGAAAGTTTGACTTTGTTGACTTGTTGACTTTGTTGACCGGTTGACTAGTTTGGACTTGTTGACCATCATCATTGCATGGCTATCATTTCATGGCTATGACTTTTGGCTTGCTTAATGTTCTTTACAACATGAGTGCATGAAATGATAATGCCATTGACATGAACCATCACAAAATACTTAATTATTATTATGATGATGATTATTTTCCTTTTGAGAGCATGGTTGTAAAAGTCTTGCTCATTCTATCATATTGTCTCTCTCTCATCCTCAAGCTCTCCATCTTCCTCTTGCTCATGGTTCTCTTGTCTCATGAGTTGAGAAGCAAGAACCATTGAGATAAAACCCTAAAACACTTCTCTACTCATCCTAGAATACAAGGTCTAGCAAGCCAAGTATTTTAGTTTCCTCCAGATTGAGGTTGGAGCCAAAGGTAGAAGCTTTCGGGTGGATCCATCTTCGGCACAAGGAGACGACGAGGTGAGGCCGGTCCGACCACCACAAGGAGTTTAAGGTTAGGTATAAAGCCTAACATAGTAGCTAACGTCTAAGTTAGTTTGTTAGATAATTTGCTTAGCAAAGATCCGGTTTAGAGTCCATGTTACCCTCCACCTAAAAAAATCATTTTTCACCATTTCCGCAACCCCGAAAGAACCGGGGATGGGTAACGTGGACTTACAGTGGTATCAGAGCCTAGCTAAACAATATCTAACATGTTAGCAAAGTAACTAGAAGTTTGATCGAAGAAAAAAATCACAAAACATGCCCGAAATGTTAACTTTCTGCCGATTTTTATTTCTGTTCAAAAAATAATTAATCTTACACTAAAAATCGGCTCAGGGTTTTTAAAGAATACATAAGAAAAATGGTCCACTAACTCGGTCAAAGCGCCGCGGAACCGCGGCAGGAGCATGCTCCCGCCGCGGATCTGCGGCCGAGTTGACTCAGCTGTGTGTCAATTTTCTTGCAGTGTTCTTATATTGGTGTTTTGGGATTTTTAAGATGGTTTGTTACTGCCCAGATTTTCCAGAAAGCAATTTTGTGTTTTGGGTTGGTTACAAATCCGTATTTTGATCGAACCACTATAGACTTTAGCTAACGGGTTATACCAGTGATGTGATATATGTATTGAACGTTTGCTAATCGCTATACGTCGATTAGTGGGGGTTATACATATCTATGTTCTAAAATGTTGATGGTTTGTGTATATGAATTCGTTGGATTGTCGCGGATGAATTGCCGGGGGGTTGTGAGATGAGAGTTTTCTTTATCTTTCAATTCATGTAATTTGTAATTGATGTAATATTATTTATATTGCCGCACATCCGGGATGAGCTTGTAGCTGCCATTGTATAATTTCTTTTACTGTTTTTTCTCCTAGGATAGACCCAAGTAGGGGGTGCAAAAACTACTAGGTACCTCGAAGTGCCGAGTGGCCTACTCACGTTGTTGAGGGAGGTTGCTTCACTTCGGGTATTTGTCGGGTAGTTTGCCGCACCCGTAGGGGTCTAGGGTGGGGTCTTGGCTATTCATCGCGACCGTGTAATCCGCTTTTCATTGCAGGCTCGAACGAATCGCAGATTCCTAGTATATCCAAAGTATTCATCTGTGATCTGTAATGGCTATCATTGCATGTGACGAATGTATATATCTATATATGATATCTATTTAGGCGTTGCTTATGTTTTGCATCCGCGCTAGTCCAGCCCCCGCTCTGTCGTTAGTTAAGTAACCTAACGGGTAATGACGGGGCCCCGTGCCGAATGCGGATGGCATAAGCGTACGTCATATTTTCGTTGTTTTCTGCAATGGTAGGATTAGATAATGGGACGCATTAAAATTAATGCAAGAAAATAAACCAAAGTTAACGTCGTTGGAACAATTTCAAAACCACTTGGTTTCTTTTCAAAAACAACTTTTAAACGCGGAGCTTAAGCCACTCCCTTTAAAAGCTATCTCGTTCCATCGATTATATCAAGTTCACTACGTTCACGGTTTCGCCAAAACCATTCATAGCCCTCCGTCGTTTCATATGAATATCCAACAGTATTCAAGCTGTGTTTGTTGGCCTTAGTCAAGGCACAGTGATTGGTAGTTGGTGGGTATTCATATGTTGCATAGATAGATGTGTTGGTTTGGGACAGTCGTATTACTTTGTTGGCCATAGTCAAGGGTATATACAGGTGGGTTCAAATCAACCTGGACAATGACGGGTAGAACGTGACATGTGACTTATGATTTGTTGGCCTTAGTCAAGGTCATAAGAGCATGGGGCAAAAATCCACATCGGGAGTTTCTAAAGAAACTGAAACTTGCTAGCGCTGCATACCATTTGGAGTGTGATGATTCTGGTAGGATTCCTTCAGTTTTATCACACGATGATATTTAGATCTCGATCCTACTGTGAGTATATGCTACTCCTCGGGAACTTTCTCACTTAACGATCAATGCTATAAACCAAGTAGGTGTCTAGAAAGGTGTTAGCGGGGCTACGCCCCCAGGGAAAAGTGGTTATTTAATTAAGGAACTTCGCGAAAGCGTTGGAAAACCTCCCTCGAAGTACCAACACTAGCCTGGCTGAACGGTTAAGAAAGTATTGTACGGTGAGATTGATCCCGACTAATTCTTCCTTTTTGGTTTTAGGAGGGATTCGAGAAACAGTGGGAGCCATCCTGTTTAGATAAATTAAAAACCAATCTAAACTTGCAAGAGCATCATGCTGAGTGTTTTCTTCTCTCTCTCTTAATTACAGCGACCCAGTGACCACACATAGGTTACATCTAGATAATAAAATGACTAAATCTGACTGTTATGATTGGCAAAGGTCTGTCCAGATGTCCATTGCCCATGACAAGCTGGAACACCTCTTAACTAATCAAACCCCTGCCGTCTCAGGACCAGTTTCCCCTGTCATGGATAGTAATATCCGTAAGACATCGGAAAAAGACTATGCGAAAGCCAAGTGCCTCGTGTTAGCCTCAGTTGATGGTGCATACCAGAGGCAGCACGAGAAGATGGACTTAGTTTCTATCTTCCTCCATAACAAAGATTTATATGGAGAGCAATCTCGTATCGCAAGATATGAGACCTCGAATGAATTGCTTCAAGCGAGGTTGGCTATCGGGTCATCTGTAGGGGGCAACGTCCATACAGAGACCAGCTATTTTGAGCTCACGGACCTGAAAACCACGTTGAAGAACGGGTCAAATACTGACTTGGTTCTACAGTCTCTGCCCTCTGCTTGTAACCTGAAGGAAACCAGGGAAGTAGAAGGAAAGGGAAGGGCAAAAGTTTCGGAACTGGATGTAGTAAAAGAGGGACGTTCCTATTGTTACAGGAATGAACATTGGCAGAAGTATTGCAGGGCTAGTAAAGCCAGCAGCCAGAATTCGAAGCATGTTGTGGCTTCGGCTTCGGGTGTGTTTGTAATAGAGAACTGTATGTCAGTTAACCTTACTTCCTGGGTATTGGATACCGGATCAGGATCTCACATCTGTAATTCATTACAGGCTCTGAGAAACCGTAGGGTTATCAAGATAGGTGATATGACTCTCAGGGTTGCTAACGGAATGAGCATGAACGCTGAATCCGTAGGGGAATATCATCTTGGACTGACAACTGGGCAGATATTGATTTTGCGTAACTGTTTGTATGTACCAGGTGCGACTTGTAATATCATATCTGTATCCTTACTTTCTAAGGAAGGATATGATATTACTTTTGTAAGCGATGTGGTCCACATCCACCTAAATCAAGTTCTGATTGGGTCAGGTACATTAAATAACGGGATATACATATTGAATCAAGCTCAGATTTTCAGTGTCCAGAACACACTTAAAAGAAAGTCTCCGAAAACAAATCAGGCTTTCTTATGGCATTGTAGACTGGGTCACATTAATGAGACACGGTTAACCAAGTTACATAAAGAGGGATACTTGAATCCGTTCGAGTATCAGTCTTATGCCACTTGTGAATCTTGTCTTATGGGAAAGATGACAAAGACTCCATTCACTGGACACGGAGTAAGAACGAGCGAGCTCTTGAAACTCATACACAGTGACGTCTATGGTCCAATGTCTACACATGCGCGAAGTGGTTATTCATACTTCATTACTTTCACAGATGATTTCTCTAGGTATGGACATGTCTTCTTGATGAAGCACAAATCCAAGGCCTTTGAGAAATTTCGGGAATACAAGAATGAAGTTGAAAAACAAACAGGCAAAAGTATCAAGACACTGAGATCTGATCGAGGTGGTGTATACTTGAGTGCCGAGTTTCTGCACTACTTAAAAGAGAATGGAATTCTCTCGCAGCTTACTCCCCCATACACACTATAACACAACGGTGTATCGGAAAGACGGAATCGAACTCTATTGGATATGGTTCGTTCCATGATGAGTAAGGCTGAGTTGTCGCGATCTTTCTGGGGTTATGCACTAGAAACAGTTGCATATCTTCTGAACCAAGTTCCTACTAAGTCAGTGCCTACCACACCATTTCAGATGTGGAGTGGGAAGAAACCCTGTCTTAAACACTTTAAGACATGGGGATGTCCAGCTTTTGTCAAAAAGCAGCATACGGACAAGCTTGAGGCACGCTCAGTACAGTGTAACTTTGTAGGATACCCAAAAAACTCCAAGGGGTATCTTTTCTATTATGCAGAGCAGCAAAAAGTCTTTGTTTCTTGTCATGCCCGCTTCTTGGAAACTGAGTTTTTGGAAAATCAGATAAGTGGGAGCGCAATAGAACTGGAAGAAATTCCAGAACCACAAGCTATTACTGAAAGCTTAGTAGAACCAGAAGGTTTGAAAGAACCGGACATTCCTGCACCGCTCCGCAGGAGTAGTAGGCAGTCTCATCCGCCCGAGAGATACTACGGTTTTCTCATAGACGGGGTTAGAGAGGATTGCACTGTTGATTATGATGAGCCTACTAGCTTCCAGCAAGCCATTCAGAGCGGTGACTCAGTAAAATGGCTGGATGCAATGCGGACCGATATGGAGTCCATGTACACCAACAAAGTTTGGACTTTGGACTTTGCTCCAGAAGGGGTAAAACCCGTAGGCTGCAAATGGATCTTCAGAAAGAAGATTGGTGTAGATGGCAGGTTGAAACCTATAAAGCTAGACTTGTTGCAAAGGGTTTTCGTCAAAGACCTGGTTTGGACTATGACGAGACCTTTTCTCCAGTGGCTATTCTCAAATCCATTCGGATCCTTCTTGCCATTGCTGCCTTCCACGATTATGAGATCTGGCAAATGGACATAAAGACAGCCTTCCTAAATGGAAATTTGGAAGAGTGCGTCTATATGGATCAGCCGGAGGGATTCATTCAGAGTGGGAGCAGCGGTAAAGTGTGCAAGTTGCTCAAGTCCATCTATGGACTGAAGCAGGCATCGCGGAGTTAGAACATCTGCTTTGATGATACTGTCAAAGAATTCGACTTTATCAAAAACCCAGATGAACCATGCATTTACAGTAAGATTGTAGGGAGAACTATAGTATTCATTGTCTTATACGTGGATGAAATTCGCCTAATAGGAAATGATATTCCTATGTTACAGTCAGTCAAAGGATTCTTGTCATAGAGGTTCTCCATGAAGGACCTGGGCGATGCCAACTACATTCTGGGGATCCAGATCTATCGTGATAGATCTAAGAGGATGTTGGGACTTTCACGGTCCAGGTACATAGACACCATACTGAAACGATTCAGTATGGAAGATTCCAAGCGCGGTAATCTACCGGCTTGTCACGGGATCACCCTCTTCAAAGAGATGTCTCCCAAAACTGATTTGGAAAGGGCTCGCATGTCATCTATACCCTACGCTTCTGCGGTAGGCTCTATAATGTGTGCGATGTTATGTACCAGAACAGATGTAGCATACGCATTGAGCGTTGTAAGCCGGTATCAGTTGGACCCAGGGGAGAAACACTGGATAGCAGTAAAGAACGTTCTTAAGTACCTAAGAAGGACTAAGGAGATGTTCTTGGTGTATGGTGGAAAAGACCTTCAGATCGAGGCCTTTGCTGACTCCAGCTTCCAGAGTGACAAGGATGACTCCAAGTCCATGTCGGGTTATGTCTTTACCCTCAATGGAGGGGCGGTTTGCTGGAAGAGTTCCAAGCATGAGACCGTTGCTGACTCAACTATGGAAGCGGAGTACATAGCTGCTTGCGATGCCGCAAAGGAAGCTGTCTGGATGAAGAAGTTCCTCACGGAGCTTCAGGTAGTTCCTACCATTGTTGATCCAATACCGCTGTATTGTGACAACAACGGCGCTATAGTTTTAGCGAAGGAACCCAGGTCCCATCAGAAGTCCAGGCACATTTTGGGGCGGTACCACCTTATCAGGGAGATCGTAGATTGCCAGGAGATCGAGGTGAAGAGAGTAAATTCAGAAGATAACACTGCAGATCCACTCACGAAGGCCTTATCCCAGACTCAGTTCGAGCGGCTGATCGAGATGATAGGTCTCCGATACGCCAGTACATAGCCTTAGTGCAAGTGGGAGATTGTTAGTGTATATGCCCTAGAGGCCATTACTGTATCATACCAGCTTGTATATTACTTGATGGAAACTTGGGATATTCACAGTTGTATAGACAATCTTGCTCAAAATGGTAGTATGCTACTTGGTTTGTTTCTACTTTAATATGTGCATGTGTTTCATTTAGCATATTGTTTATACATATTAGTAGAGCCCTTAGGATCTTTTGCTTGATTACCAGCGTTGTGATGGCAGTCACACTTATGGGGGCTGGGTAATCTATAAGCACATCCTTATACAGGTCCCTAGTCGTAGGACTATCGAGACAGGGCATCGATACTCCGGAGTAGACTAGCGTATGCGCTTCTCATCCCAGCATGGGGAGATGGTCTGTCCCACAGCCATCAGTACGTCGTATTGGAGATAGTATGCAGGTTCTCGTAGGTTACGAGTACACTGGACAGGACTCGTCGGGAACTGTTGGTTGGTATTATACCTATCGTCAGTTATAAGTTCCCAGGTGACATGAGTACAGCTTAGTCCGCTGACTTAACACAGTCACTTCGCCTCGAGTGTGTCCCCACTGTACTTTGATTACTACCCTACCATGGGTCAAAGGAGTCGTGCAAACAGGTAGTAGTTGGGTGCAGTCCCGAAGCACACGGAGGTACTGACGGTTAGACAGGATTCGTCTCTCCCGGTATTGGGAGTTGATATCGCGCTGTGTCATGGAGAGCCATTACACATAGTCGTCCATGGCCAGGGCAAGCGAGATATACTGGTAGGTTTCCAGTGTTATCTCAGGGTGTTCTGGGCTACACTCCGACACGACTTGTACCGCTATTAGGGGACTGACGTTTACCGCCCCCTAGGCCCGCCATGCGATATTCTCAGACGAACGGACCGGACTGTACGGAGATTGTCACATTCAGGCTCAGTAGGAGTTCAGATGGGTTTCACGTCATCAGTCTTCTTATCGGCATCTATCTGGGGGCCGTTACGCACAGCCAGTGCCGCTTGCGGTCTGTGGTTAAACCCATTGCCAGCATAGTGTCGAGTCTTTAGAGTCCCACACAGAGAGCTATTCGCCTTTGGGCAAAAAGAGTAGAAGTCGCATGGTTTTGCGACAGGGTTCGGTCACATCTACACACTTGTGCACATTTGGTGTCCGGGCAGTTATTACTAGCGGGCTTTGGTTTAAGCCAGATCCTAGTATACGTTTTGGGATTGGTTTTATCTCGTTTGTATCCGTGTTCCTCGGAACGCGGATTCGGGTGTGTATGCGCAGTTGACAGAGACAGAGGCAGAGGATCTCTTTGTATTCATGTTCCTCGGAACACAGATGCGGGTGTGTATGCACAGTTGACAGAGACAGAGGCAGAGGATTCTCATTAGGGTTGTTGACTGTTGACTTTTTCTAAACCCTAATGAGAATAGGAAATATGATTAATAATAATATTAATTAAGTATTAGTGTGCCATGGTTGGGTTGAAAGTTTGATTTTGTTGACTTGTTGACTTTGTTGACCGGTTGACCAGTTTGGACTTGTTGACCATCATCATTGCATGGCTATCATTTCATGGCTATGACTTTTGGCTTGCTTGTTGTTCTTTAGAACATGAGTGCATGAAATGATAATGCCACTGACATGAACCATCACAAAATATTTAATTATTATTATTATGATGATTATTTTCCTTTTGAGAGCATGGTTGTAAAAGTCTTGCTCATTCTATCATATTGTCTCTCTCTCATCCTCAAGCTCTCCCTCTTCCTGTTGCTCATGGTTCTCTTGTCTCATGAGTTAAGAAGCAAGAACCATTAAGATAAAACCCTAAAACACTTCTCTACTCATCCTAGAATGCAAGGTCTAGCAAGCCAAGTATTTTAGTTTCCTCTAGATTGAGGTTGGAGCCAAAGGTAGAAGCTTTCGGGTGGATCCATCTTCGGCACAAGGAGACGACGAGGTGAGGCCGGTCCGACCACCATAAGGAGTTGAAGAGAAGTAGTTCAAGATTAGGTATAACCCTTAACATAATAGCTTACCTCTAAGTTAGTTTGTTAGATAATTTGTTTAGCAAAGATCCGGTTTAGAGTCCATGTTACCCTCCACCTAAATAAATCATTTTTCACCATTTCCGCAACCCCGAAAGAGCCGGGGACGGGTAACGTAGACTTACACTTATGATTTGTTGACCATAGTTAAGGTCATAAGCCACTAGGGGTAAAAGCATAATCGGGAATTTCAAATGTTGAAATTTGCAATGAGATTGCATATCTTTTATGAGATAGATGGATCCCGATACCCACTACGAGTAAGAGTTACTCCTGGGAGAATTTTACACAGGACAATTAGCCGATCAAGTAGTTGTCTAGAAAGGTGTTAACGGGGTTATGCCTCTGGGAAAACGAGGTTTATTTTAATTAGGTCCGTGCGAAAGCACGGGGAACCTCCCTCAAAGTACCAACACTAGCCTGGCTGAAAGATTGGCGAACTTGTAAGGTGTAATTAATTCCGGCTAGTCTTTCCTTTTAGGGTTTGAAGGAAGATTTGATAAAAACAGTGGGAGACATCCTGATTAGATAAGATAATAACCAATCTAATCTTGCAAGAGCATATGCAAAAGTGTTTTCTTCTCTCTCTCTCTCTAGATATCGACCATGTCAGGCCTTAATCAAGATAATAATATGGATGTATTGACTGAACCAGCTTATTATACTGAGCAGGGGAACGTTGGTCCCGTTCTTTCTTATAAGTGTTATAAGACTGAGCAGGAAATAGGAGAATATCTAGATTCTCACACCACCCAAACGAAGAATAAGCATGTTGATACATCTTCTTCAGGTGTGTTAGTTATCGAGAATTGTTTCTCAGTTCACTCTACGTCCTGGGTATTAGATACCGGATCGGGATCCCACATATGTAATATGTTACATGGGCTACTTAAAGGTAGGGAACTGGGAGAGGGTGATCATTCCCTAAGAGTAGGGAATAGTGCAAATGTTGCAGCCAAGGCAGTTGGCGAATATCACCTTGTATTACCAAATGGTAATACATTGGTTCTGAACGAGTGCTTTTACATTCCGACCCTGATATGCAATATTATATCGGTTTCTTTATTGAATAAAAAAGGATATAATTTTGTAGTACAGGATAATGTTATGAATATATTCCTGAATCAAAAGTTGATTGGATCAGGATCGTTAAATAATGGCATATACGTTCTCAACCAAGCTACAATACTTAATGTACAAAACACACACAAGAGGAATAGTTCAGAAATGAACGAATCCTTCTTGTGGCATTGAAGACTAGGTAATATCAATGCGACACGGCTAGCTATATTGCATAACGATGGATATATGAATCCGTTTGAATTTTCATCTTATGACACTTGCCAGTCATGTCTCAAAGGCAAGATGACCAAAACTCCGTTTAGTGGACACGGAGTAAGAGTTACAGAACTCTTAGGGCTGATACATAGTGATGTATGTGGTCCCATGTCTACACATGCCAGGAACGGTTCTTCCTATTTCATTACATTCTCTGACGATCTCTCAAGATACGAACATGTGTTCCTGATGAAACACAAGTCTGAAGCTTTTGAGAAATTCAGGGAATATAAGCACGAAGTAGAGAACCAAACGGGTAAAAGTATTAAAATCCTTCGATTTGATCGAGGAGGAGAATACTTGAGCAATGAGTTCCGGGATTATCTAAAAGAGAACGGGATTCTCTCTCAGCTTACTCCTCCCTATACACCACAGCACAACGGCGTATCGGAGCGAGGAATCGCACCCTATTAGATATGGTGCGCTCTATGATGAGCACCGCTGAGATACTTATTTCCTTTTGGGGTTATGCGCTGGAGACAGCCGCATACCTATTGAATAGAGTTCCAACTAAATAAGTGCCTACCACTCCATATGAGATTTGGAATGGGAAGAGACCATCTCTTAAACGAGTTAAGATATGGGGTTGTCCGGCCTATGTTAAAAGGCAAAATACGGACAAGCTCGAGGCAAGATCAAGTCTATGTATGTTTGTGGGATATCCAAAAGATTCCTATAGATATATCTTCTACCACGGTGAGAAACAAAAGGTGTTTGTTTCTCAATATGCCACCTTTTTAGAAAAGGAATTTCTTGCAATGGAAATTTGTGGCAAAGTGGTAGAACTGGAAGAAGTTCCAGCAACACAAACTACGACAGAAGATTTAGTGGAACCAGAGAATTCAGTAGTCCCCAACGAACCCCAGCCTCTTCGCCGATATAGTAGGGTTCTCATCCACCTGAGAGATACTGCGGTTTTCTCGTTGATGGTGGGAGCGAGGATTGCATCATGGAAGATGATGACCCGACTAGTTTCGAGCAGGCCATCACGAGTGGTGACTTTGTGAAATGGCTGGATGCAATGCGATCTGAGATGGAATCCATGTACACCAACAAAGTATGAACTTTGGAAGTTGCTCTTGAAGGGGTAAAACCCATTGGGAGCAAATGGATCTTTAAGAAGAAACTTGGTGTAGATGGAAAAGTTGAGACTTTCAAAGCTAGACTTGTTGCAAAGGGTTTTTGTCAACAACCAGGTGTGGATTATGACGAAACTTTTTCTCCAGTAGCTATGCTTAAGTCCATCCGGATCCTACTTGCCATTACTGTATACCATGACTACGAAATCTGGCAGATGGATGTTAAAACCGCCTTTCTAAATGGTGATTTAGAAGAGTGCGTGTACATGATCCAGCCAGAGAGCTTCGTAGACAGTGGGAGCAGCGGAAAGGTGTGCAAGCTGCTTAAATCCATCTACGGGTTAAAGCAAGCATCGCGGAGTTGGAACATCTACTTTGATGTTGTAGTCAAAGAGCTTGACTTCATCAAGAATGTAGATGAACCTTGTATATACAAGAAGGTTGTAGAGAGTAAGGTTGTCTTCCTCGTATTGTACATGGATGACATACTCTTGATAGGAAATGATGTTCTTATGCTGCACTCGGTCAAGCTCTTCTTATCAAAAAGATTCTCAATGAAAGATCTAGGTGATGCCTCCTGCATACTGGGGATTAAGATCTATAGAGATAGATCTAAAAGGATACTGGGATTGTCCCAATCCAGGTACATTGACACCATACTAAAGAGGTTTAGTATGGAAGAATCCAAGCGTGGGAACCAACCCACGATCTCTGGACTCACTCTCTCCAAAGAGATGTCTCCCAAGACTGATTTGGAGAGAGCTCACATGCAAGGGATACCCTATGCTTCGGCAGTAGGCTGTATCATGTAAGCGATGCTATGTACCAGACCCGATGTAGCATACTCACTAAGTGTAGTGAGTAGGTATCAAGCAGATCCAGGAGAGAGTCACTGGATAGCTGTGAAGAACATTCTCAAGTACTTGAGAAGGACTAAAGAGATGTTCTTGGTGTGTGGTAACGGTGAACTCCAGGTGGAGTCCTTTACCGATTCAAGCTTCCAGAGTGATAAGGACGACTCTAAGTCGCACTCGGGATTTGTCTTTACCTTCAATGGAGGGGCGGTGTGTTGGAAGAGTTCCAAATAGGAAACCGTTGCAGACTATACGATGGAGGTTGAATACATCGCTGCCAACGATGCTGCCAAAGAGGCTGTCTGGATGAAGAAGTTCATCACTGAACTTGGTGTGGTTCCATCCATTAAGCATCCAATACCTTTGTATTGTGATAACAATGGAGCTGTGGCTTTGGCCAAGAAACCCAGGTCCCATCAGAAGTCTAGACATATTCTGAGGCGGTATCACCTGATCCGGGAGATAGTTGATCGCCAGGAGATCGAGGTCAGGAGAGTTGATACAAAGGACAACATTGCGGATCCACTCACGAAGGCCATTCCCCAGACACAGTTTAAGAGACTCTTCGGGATGTTGGGTATGAGATACTACAACAGCTGGCCATAGTGCAAGTGGGAGATTGTTAGTTATATATATGCCCTAAAGGCCATTGTTGTACATATGATGTATATTATGGTGGATACTTGGATATATATAGAGAGGACTTTCTTGCTCGACATGATAGTATGCTATTTGGTTTCACTTTATCTTAACATGTTGACTTATATTAGTTTACTGTCTTGCTCTCACATGTTGATAAAGCCCTTAGGATATGTACTCGACTACTGGGACTATGATGAGATCATACTGGTGGGGCCAGGGTATTCAACGAGTACATCCTATAATTGTTCCTAGTCGAGGGTGTATCGAGACAGGGCATCGATACACCAGAGTAGACTGGCGTATACGCATCTTGACCCATATGATGGGCGATGGATGATCCCATATCCATCGGTGTTTGACATCAAAGATGTGTACGGGTGCTCAGTGGAGACTGGGTACACTGGACGGACTCGCCGAGAACTCCCAAATGGTATTATACCTCACGTCAGATAGCAGTTCTCTAGTGACACTGGTACAGGTTAGTCAGTAGACCCGAGATCGTCATAGAGTCTTGTGTGATTCCCACTGTGCTTTGATTTCCATCATACCACGTCCAAGAGGGCATGCAAAACGGTGGCTTTTGGGTACAGTCCCGAATCACATGGAGGCAATAAGCGATAGGAGCGGTTTCGTCTCTCCCGGTATAGGGAGTTGATGTTGAGCTGTGTTCGATTGGCTATAACTGGAAGTCCCTGGCCAGGGCTGATATAGAGTGCTACTGGTAAGTGTTATCATTAGTTTCTCGACCTGTTATGAGCCTCACATCGATGCGACTTATCGGTTACTGGGGTCTGACGTTTACCACCCCTAGACTAGATATGCAACATATCAGACGAAGAGACCGGACTGTGCGGTAGTGTTAATGATTGGATTCACAGGAGAATGTACAGGCTTGCTTGTTGATCTTCTGATCGTTCAATACACGGGTGGCTGTTACGTTTATCTGACCGCTTGCAGCTTGTGGGTGTTTGATATGATCATCACCCACTGCCGCCGTATTGATGATTCTTTAGAGTCCTACACAGAGGTTTCCTGCCTCAGGCAAAACGGAGTAGGAGCACATATGTAATATGTGATGGACCGAGAATAATACGATATGAGATACCGTATTCTATTCTCTCGATATATGATATCGGCCGGGTATATGTGATATAGCCGGGACATCGGATCAAGTGTTGATTCGATGAATCGGTACATGTTATATTAGTCGGTTATATGCGATATAGCCGGATTGTCTGATCATGTGTTGATTCGATAATTTAATGTATAATTATATATATGATATATTACATTACATTAACTAATAATAGCTCGCTTTATTGATTCATTTTCTCACCGGTTAAGACATTGATATATATGCGATATATGTTAATTGTATTATTTTCTTTTGTTACAAAAATATATTATATATGTGATATATAATATTGTAACAAGTTATGGTTACAAATGCAACATGATTTGTGGAGATTAAACATGTTAGGGTTTAATTTGGGTTAGCTTTTGGGTTAGCTTTTTCATGAAGCTTCTAGATGTTTTCTTTTGTTTTAAGCAAAGATATTTTATGTTGATATTTTGTGCTTTCCTAACCCAACCCAAACCCTTTACCCTAGTTAAATCTCTGCAATGGCTAAGCCTTTCTTGATTAACCAAGGATTGCAATTGTAACCATAACAATAATTCATTATTCATCACAAAAGGTTTCATCTTCTTTTCCTCCTTGAAAAGCTTACTAGCTTTTGTTTTTGTGATGATTTAGTGTGAGAAACTAAAAATAAAAGAGAGATAAATTCCTACTTCATCATCCTCATCTATTCTAGCCACTTAGATTAGGGTGTTCACTTCTCTAATAAGTTGTTTAGTAAAGTGTAAGCTTGGGTTAAAGATTCTTCAAAGTAGATCATCTTCGAAAAGGAAGACTTCAAGCAAGCATGGATCATTCGGCTTGTGGAGCCTCTCTAGAGTCCGGAAGTTCATGGATCGCGACGAAGGGACTACTACTCGGAGCTTATGAAGCGAAGGAACGGACAACAAAGGTTGTAATCCCTTTCTCTTAGATGTAAAGATGTTTACATGCTTTGTTTACCCTAATTATCTAGCAAAGATCCTCGCTTTAGGTTGTTCGGCACTTGAAAATTTTAAATTCGGCATGGTTGAAGCCTTATAGACCCTTGTGATAGTGCCTAGTAACCTTACACCAAAAATGCGGCTAACCTGCCCATGGGTCTCGAACAGGTCTACCATGTATCCAACTGTATGTCCAACGACTCAGTCTGGATAACTTGTAAATCCGCAGCCGTATGACCCCCAACTCGGTTCGGAATAAAATTAGAAAACCATAAAACTCATGGTGGACGTTTAACTCATCATATCAAAACTATCATGTAAGGAATAAGAATACTTACATAGATTATATTGATGATATATTATATATATACATATATAACAGTGTCCCATACCACCGATATATATCATCAGGGTTAAAATATCCAGAAAATCTATAAGAATCAAATACAGCATCTATAGTACTAATATCGGTAATTTACAACAGGAATAAAGAAAGACTACGTAACTATATCACATAGGCATAATGATCTCAATTCTACTGTGTCATGGCACTACTAATGATGTGTAGTGTAGCATACGCGTCTGTGCTCGTGCAACATGGCAATCATTAGTATCTGTGCAAGTGTTCTACGGTGTAACAACCTATTTATATTTAACACATATATAACAAAAAGGCTCTACAGTGACATGGCAGTACCAATGAGGTATAGTGTAACGTATATTTACGTGCTTGTGCAGCATAGTACTCATTGGTATTGTGCAGTGTTCTATCAGAGTATTCGTGTCACAAAAATGGATAACATCGATAATATAATGCAAACATGTAAAGTAATCTAAATGTAACTTTTGTAATTACTTGCTATGAGCTATACCATTATCTTTAAAATTGAAATAAAACGTTGAGTTTGTGATAAGGAAGCTGCCCTAGATTAAAATAGATATTCATTTTGGAAATTGGCACCGCATCCTTGTATTTTATTAAAAGACAAACGAATCGCAGTTTTTAAAAGAATATAGCTCACACAAGTATTACACCCTAATGTAGGGTTCCTAGGCACTCTCAAGAGGTCTCACAAGGCATCAACCATGCCAATTTTAGATTTTACGGGTGCCGAGAAACCCTAATACGGATCGCTGACTAGAAGTTTAGGCGAAAAATGAATCTAGTTAACAACTTAACTAAAGATAAGAAGCTACAACCTTTGTAGATCCGGATATCCACTTCCTTGGCTCCACGTAGGCGTCCTCTCGCTGGCCATCTTGAATCCCGGACTCAATCGTCGGCTTGATCGGAGAAATGGGCGAACTAGGTCATCGGCTTCGTGCCGAAGATGATCTACGTCGAGGCATCACAAGTTCAAGCTCCGACTTCACAAATTTGTGAAACTTGTGAAGAAAACACCCAAAACAACTTGGCAAGAGGTAGAGGGTGAAGAAATAGGAGGTGGGTTCACTTTAGAATTGGATTTCTCACTTTATAACTCAAGTTGCCATTGATGGCATCAAGCTTTCTTTCTTGAAGAAGAAGATCAAGAAGAAGGAATATTATGATAAGTTAATCAAAAATGAAAAAGAAATGAATACTTATCATAATAGGAACCATGGTTAGGTGTAGAGAATTGACCAAGGTTAGAAGAGTGGTTAGGGTTAAGCATGAAGACAAATTGGTCACTTTGGTCAAAGCTTCATGAAGCTTCACAAAGGTTCAAGAATGAAAGCAACCATTTTGTATTCTTATCCCATTCTTTTTCCAAAATCAATAAATAAAAGAATGGATAATTAAAACCCTAATCACTTTCTTAACCTAGGTTTAATTCTTTACACTTAACCAAATGAGCAAGCATCATCAAACATGATACAAAGATGTGCACAAAAATATATCACATATACAACTTGCACATCAAGTGAGAAAATCCATTTAAAGTGAACTAATACTAGCTAATGCAAAGTAATATATCAAATATATAATTATACATTAAATCATTAAATCAACACTTGATTTAACGATCCGGTCATATCGCATATAACCGACTAGTATCCTATGTATCGGCTTATCGAATCAATCCTTGATTCGATATCTAGGTTATATCGAATATAACCAATCGATACATCCATCGCGAGAATGAAATACGGTATCACATACACGCATTATTCTCGGTCCTGCACATATCTCATATGCGCTCCTATTTCGTTTCGCTTGAGCCAGGAAACCTCTGTGTAGGACTCTAAAGACTCGTCAATACGCCGGCAACAGATGATGATCATATCAATCACCCACAAGCCGCAAGCGGTCTGCTAAACGTAACGGCCATCCGGGTATTGAACGATTAGAAGATCGACGAGCTAGCCCGCTCACACTCCTGTGAATCCAACCTGTAACACTTATCGTACAGTCCGGTCTGTTCGTCTGATATGTCGCATATCAAGTCTAGGGGTGGTGAACGTCAGACCCCAATAACCGATAAGTCGTGCCGATGTGAGGCTCATAACGGGTCGAGAAACTACTGGTAACACTTACCAGCAAATCTCAGATCAGCCCTGGCCAGGGACTTCCCTGTTACGGCCAATCGAGCACAGCGCAACATCAACCCCGAATACCGGGAGAGACGAAACCCCTCCTATCGCTCATTGCCTCCATGTGACTCGGGACTGTACCCAAAGACCACCGTTTTGCACGCCCTCATGGACTTGGTAAGGTGGAGATCAAAGCACAGTGGGAATCAAACAAGACTCTATGACGATCTTGGGTCTACAGACTAACCTGTACAAGTGTCACCTGAGAACTGCCATCTGACGTGAGGTATAATACTATCTGGGAGTTCTCGGCGAGTCCGTCCAGTGTACCCAGTCTCCACTGAGCACCCGTATACCATCTCTGATGTCAAACACCAATGGATATGGGATCATCCATCCCCCATCTCATGGGTCGAGAAGCGTATATGCTAGTCTACTCTGGTATATCAATGCCCCGTCTCGATACACCCACGACTAGGGACCTTGAAGGATGTACTTATGGACTACCATGTCCCCACTAGTATGATCTGCATCATAGTCCAGGTAGTCAAGTACACATCCTAAGGGCTTTACCAACATGTAACTATAAGACAGTTTAAAGAGACAAGTGTACATGTTAAGATAAAGAGCAACCAGATAGCATACTATCATATCGAGCAAGAAAGTCATCTCTATATATGTCCAAGCATCCAATATAATATACATCATCTGTACAATACTGGCCTCTAGGGCATACATACAACTAACAATCTCCCACTTGCACTAGGGCCAGCTGCTGTAGTATCGCATATCGAGCATCCCGAAGAGTCCTTCAAACTGTATCTGGGGAATGGCCTTCGTGAGTGGATCCGCCGTGTTGTTCTTCGTGTCAACCCTCCTGACCTCGATCTCGCGGCGATCAACTATCTCCCGGATCAGGTGATACCACCTCAGAATATGGCTGGATCGCTGATGGGACCTGGGTTCCTTGGCCAAAGCCACCGCTCTATTGTTATCGCAATACAAAGGTATTGGATTCTCAATGGATGGAACCACTCCAAGTTCAGTAATGAACTTCTTGATCCAGACAGCCTCTTTGGCAGCATCGTTGGCAGTGATGTATTTAGCCTCCATCGTCGAGTCTGCCACGGTTTCCTGCTTGGAACTCTTCCAGCTAACCGCCCCTCCGTAAAGGGTAAAGACAAATCCCGACTGCGACTTAGAGTCATCCTTATCACTCTGGAAGCTCGAATCGGTAAAGGACTCCACTTGGAGTTCATCGTTACCATACACCAAGAGCATCTCTTTAGTCCTTCGTAAGTACTTAAGAATGCTCTTCACAGCTGTCCAGTGACTCTCTCCAGGATCAGCTTGATACCTGCTCACTACACTTAGTGAGTATGCTACATCGGGTCTGGTATATAGCATCGCATACATGATAGAGCCTACAGCCGAAGCATAGGGTATCCCTTGCATGCGAGCTCTCTCCAAATCAGTCTTGGGAGACATCTCTTTGGAGAGAGTGACTCCAGAGATCGTGGGCAAGTTCCCATGCTTGGATTCTTCCATACTAAACCTCTTTAGTATGGTGTCAATGTACCTGGATTGGGACAATCCCAATATCCTTTTGGATCTATCCCTATAGATCCTAATTGCCAATATGCAGGAGGCATCACCAAGATCTTTCATCGAGAATCTTTGTGATAAGAAGAGCTTGACCGATTGCAGCATAGGAATATCATTTCCTATCAAGAGTATGTCGTCCGCGTACAATACGAGGAAGACAACCTTACTCTCTGCCACTTTCTTGTAGATACAAGGTTCATCTGGATTTTTGACGAAATCAAACTCTTTGATAACGACGTCAAAGCAGATGTTCCAACTCCGCGATGCTTGCTTTAATCCATAAATGGATTTAAGCAGCTTGCACACCTTTCCGCTGCTCCCACTGTCTATGAAGCCCTCTGGCTGAGTCATGTACACGCACTCTCCTAAATCACCATTTAGAAAGACGGTCTTAACATCCATTTTCCAGATTTCGTAGTCATGATATGCAGCGATGGCAAGCATGATCCGGATGGATTTAAGCATAGCCACTGGAGAAAAGGTTTCGTCATAGTCCACACCTGGTCTTTGACGAAAACCTTTTGCAACAAGTCTAGCTTTGAAAGTCTCCACTTTCCCATCTACACCAAGTTTCTTCTTGAAGATCCACTTGCTCCCAATGGGTTTTACCCCTTCAGGAGCAACTTCCAAAGTCCATACTTTGTTGGTGTACATGGATTCCATCTCGGACCGCATAGCATCCAGCCATTTCACTGAGTCCCTACTCGTGATGGCCTGCTCGAAGCTAGTTGGGTCATCATCCTCCATGATGCAATCCTCGCTTCCACTGTCAATGAGAAAACCGTAGTATCTCTCAGGTGGACGAGAAACCCTACTAGATCGGCGGAGAGGCTGGGGTTCGTCGGGTACTACTGAATCCTCTGGTTCTACTGAGTCTTCTGTTATAGTTTGTGTTGCTGGAACCTCTTCCAGTTCTACCTCAATGCCACTAATCTGTTTCATAAAAAAACCTTTTTCTAAGAAAGTGGCATGTCGAGAAACAAACACCTTTTGTTCCTCGGAGTGGAAGAAGATATACCCTTGTGAATTTTTGGGATATCCTACAAACTTACATAAGACTGATCTTGCCTCGAGTTTGTCCGGATTTTGTCTTTTGACATAGGCTGGACAACCCCATATCTTAACATACATAAGAGATGGTCTCTTCCCTTTCCATATCTCATATGGAGTGGTAGGCACTGATTTGGTAGGAACCATATTCAATAGGTGTATGGCTGTCTCAAGCGCATACCCCCAGAAGGAAATAGGTAACTCAGCTGTACTCATCATTGAACGCACCATATCTAATAGGGTGCGATTCCTTCGTTCCGATACACCGTTGTGCTGTGGTGTATAAGGTGGAGTAAGCTGAGAGAGAATCCCATTCTCTTTTAGATAATCTTGGAACTCATTGCTCAAGTATTCTCCTCCTCGATCAGATCGAAGGATCTTAATACTTTTGCCCGTTTGGTTCTCTACTTCATGCTTATATTCTCTGAATTTCTCAAAAGCTTCAGACTTGTGTTTCAATAGGAACACATGCCCGTATCTAGAGAGATCGTTAGTGAATGTAATGAAGTAGGAAGAAACGTTCCTGGCAAGGGTAGACATGGGACCGCATACATCACTATGTACCAGTCCTAAGAGTTCAGCAACTCTTTCTCCGTGTCCACTAAACGGAGCTTTGGTCATTTTTCCTTTGAGACATGAATGGCAAGTATCATAAGATGATAATTCGAACGGATTCAAATAACCATCCTTATGTAACTTAGCCAGTCGTGTCGCATTGATATGACCAAGTCTACAATGCCACAAGTAGGATTCGTTCATTTCTGAACTTTTCCTCTTGTGTGTGTTATGTATATTGAGGACTGTATTTTGATTTAGAATGAATATGCCATTATGTAGCGATCCTGATGCAATCAACTTTTGATCTAGGAATATATTCATAACATTATCCTTTACTACAAAACTATATCCTTCTTTACTCAATAAAGAAACTGATATAATGTTGCACATCATGTTCGGTATATAATAGCACTCATTTAGAATCATTGTATCACCACTTGGTAATACTAGGTGATATTCGCCAACTGCTTTGGCTGCAACATTTGCACCGTTCCCAACTTGAACGGAATGATCACCTTTTCCCAGTTCTCTACCTTTTCGTAACCCATGTAACTGTTTACATATGTTGGATCCTGATCCGGTATCTAATACCCAGTACGTAGGGTGAACTGAGAAACGGTTCTCAATAACTAACACACCTGTAGAAGATGCATCAACATGCATGTTCTTTTGGGCGGCTTGAGAATCCAGATATTCTCCTGTTTCCTGTTCATTCTTATAACACTTATAAGATAGAACGGGTTCAACGTTCCCCTGCACAGTATAACATGCGGGTTCGGTCAATACATCCATATTATTATCTTTATTAGGGCATGACATGGTCGCTACCTGGAGAGAGAAAGAAGAAAACACTTTAGCGTATGCTCGTGTAAGATCAGATTGGTTATTATCTTATCTAATCAGGATGGCTCCCACTGTTTTTATCAAATCTTCCTTCAAACCCTAAAAGGAAAGACTAGCCGGGATTAATTACACACTACAAGTTCGCCAATCTTTCAGCCAGGCCAGTGTCGGTACTTTGAGGGAGGTCCCCCGTGCTTTCGCACGAACCTAATTAATGTAAACCTCGTTTTCCTAGAGGCGTAACCTCGTTAACACCTTTCTAGACACCTACTTGATCAGCTAATTGCAATGTGTAAAACTCTCCCAGGAGTAACTCTTACTCGCAGTGGGTATCGGGATCCAACTATCTCATAGAAGGTATGCAATCTCATTGCAAATTTCAACACTTGAAATTCCCAATAATATTTTACCCCTAGTTTTCTATGACCTTGACGAATGCCAAACAACCCATAGTCCACTAGTCAAGTTCAACCCGTACATTTCTTGATTGGATTAAACCCACCCGCACGACCCTTGACGAATGCCAAACAACGCCGTACGAATACCCTAATCTAATCTGCATCATATGCATAAGCAGATAAATACTAGTTAGCTACCATACACTACGCCTTGACGAATGCCAAACTACCGTAGCACGAATACTAAGTAGTACTTATCTGAAATGACGGAGGGCTACGCAGGTTTTCAGAAAACCATGAGCGTAATGAACTTGATATCGTTGTAGAATCAAAATGAAGTTTTGAAATGGAGTGATTTTGAGGCTTTTCTAGTTTTGCTAAAAGGGTCACTCCCGGTGAAGGGATCGTCGGCCCTTTCCTCGTCGAATGAGGTGCGGGATATATCATATATATCACTGTGCAAAGCAGAAACTATAGAAGCAATCAAAAGCAGACCGAGTATGTATCATCTGCCAGTTATTGCTAAAGGAGTCACTCCCGGTGAAGGGATCTCGGTCCTTTCCTCATCGAATAAGGTGCAGGGTATATCATATATACCGCTATGCAAAGCAAGAACTGTAGCTACCTGTTTTATTTTTGAAATTCGATTCTACAACATCTTAGGTTTCTTTTCTTTCATTAATCACATTAATGAAGTTCCATCATTTAAGTACCTAAACATCATAGATAAATACGACGTACACTTATGCCATCCGCATTCGCCTCGATGTCCCCTCGTGCACCGTTAGGTTAGGTAACTAACGGCAGAGCAGGGCAGGGCTAGTGCGGGTGCAAAACACAAGTAACCTCTATATAATATATCATATATACTATATACTGTATCTATAACAGAACATCACATGATTACATCACAGATATCGCAGCAGAAGAAACATATGAAACATTGGATATACTAGGACGTCCGTGTTTTCAATACGAGCGTGTATAAAACACGGATTCCACGGTCGTGATGAATAGCCAATCCCACACCCTAGACCCCTACGAGAGCGGCAAGCAACCCTACCAATTCTAGGGTTAGGAGACCCGGACTCGACTCCTCGAGTTGGTCTCCCACTGGACCCCAGAACCCGGTTACTTGTGCTCCCTTCCTTGGGTCTATCCTAGTGCAGAAAAGTAAATAATATACATCAACGGTGACAACTTCCGCAACCTGGAAGCGCCCTAATAAAAGAATATTACATACAAGTTTTTACATGAATGAAAATGAAAAACACTTATCTCACATAAAAACCCCCGACTATTCGAACACGACGATCCAATATAACATATCCAGCAACACATAACATCACATGTCATCAACGTAAGTAAATATGCGCATCCCAATTGTCGTTGACATATAGCAACGAAACCGGCGATATCACATATTACACTTACGGTCACAGAAAAGAAAGTGTAAAACTACAACAGTTGGAATCCGCAACCCTTTTAGACATCACATGCCTAATCAAATGAAATACTTAGACATCACATACCTAACAGTTATAAACCCCGCATTTTAGTCTCATTATCGAAAACTCTTTTCAATATTAAGTGAAACTAAACCGCTAGATTTATAACATTCATTCAGTTATCTCGTAACTGTTTGTGAATTCCAATTATTGTATCCCATTTCGGATAAACAGAAAATGTTAAACTTTCCGATCGAACATTTAAACACCCAAGTTTTCCTGATACAGATCAACACATGAAACAAGTCTAAAAACATTCGGTTCGTGCCTCAGTACCAACGGTCCAGCCGTAGAAGGGTCAAGCCAACGCCTCACATGCGGCACGCCGTACTGCCCCAAACCCGAAGGTTCAAAGGGCAGTTCAAGACGGTCACATAATCGAGTTAAGGTTTGTTGTCTTCTAGAGGGACCATCGCGTTACTTGCACTACTTAGAACGTCTTTAAACCTCGGAAAAATCCAACACTTAGAAATTTTCCGGCAGGGGAAAGATTGGGTATTTATATCCGGTCGAACTTTTTAACATATTCAAAAATTATCCGGAAAGCCATACAGACAAAATTTGATAATCCGATCGAACATTCGAATCCCCAAAATAACCCAGAAAATTCAACTCTTGAAAAAATATTAAAAATTCCCAGGAAAACCAGCACTTGAAACTAAGAATTACTGTGCAAAATACATTATATAATGAGGCTGTACGGCCGCGGAACCGCCGCACGAGGCATGCTCGTGCCGCGGAACCGCGGCGACTTTATGGAATTGGGCTGTCGAATTTCACAGTAATTGTTAGATATTCCTGCTGATTTTTCTGCATATTATTAATATCTAAAAACTCCAGATTTTGGAAAAAGTCCAGAGAGCATGTTTGTGTTAGGGTTTCGGGTTCGTTTGGGTTTCAAACATCGTCTACGCATCGCCTAAGGCTCTAGCTAGGCTCTGATACCACTGTAGGGTTCCTAGACACTCTCAAGAGGTCTTACAAGGTATCAACCATGCCAATTTTAGATTTTACGGGTGCCGAGAAACCCTAATACGGATCGTTGACTAGAAGTTTAGGCGAAAAACGAATCTAGTTAACAACTTAACTAAAGATAAGAAGCTACAACCTTTGTAGATCCGGATATCCACTTCCTTGGCTCCACGTAGGCGTCCTCTCGCTGTCCATCTCGAATCCCGGACTCAATCGTTGGCTTGATCGGAGAAATGGGCGGACTAGGTCGTCGGCTTCGTGCCGAAGATGATCTACGTCGAGGCATCACAAGTTCAAGCTCCGACTTCCAAAATTTGTGAAACTTGTGAAGAAAACACCCAAAACAACTTGGCAAGAGGTAGAGGGTGAAGAAATAGGAGGTGGGTTCACTTTAGAATTGGATTTCTCACTTTAGAACTCAAGTTGCCATTGATGGCATCAAGCTTTCTTTCTTGAAAAAGAAGATCAAGAAGAAGGAAATATTATGATAAGTTAATCAAAAATGAAAAAGAAATGAATACTTATCATAATAAGAACCATGGTTAGGTGTAGTGAATTGACCAAGGTTAGAAGAGTGGTTAGGGTTAAGCATGAAGACAAATTGGTCACTTTGGTCAAAGCTTCATGAAGCTTCACAAAGGTTCAAGAATGAAAGCAACCATTTTGTATTCTTATCCCATTCTTTTTCCAAAATCAATAAATAAAAGAATGGATAATTAAAACCCTAATCACTTTCTTAACCTAGGTTTAATTCTTTACACTTAACCAAATGAGCAAGCATCATCAAACATGATACAAAGATGTGCACACAAATATATCACATATACAACTTGCACATCAAGTGAGAAAATCCATTTAAAGTGAACTAATACTAGCTAATGAAAAGTAATATATCAAATATATAATTATACATTAAATCATTAAATCAACACTTGATTTAACGATCCGGTCATATTGCATATAACCGACTAGTATCCCATGTATCGGCTTATCGAATCAATCCTTGATTCGATATCTAGGTTATAACGAATATAACCAATCGATACATCCATCGCGAGAATGAAATACGGTATCACATACACGCATTATTCTCGGTCCTGCACATATCTCATATGCGCACCTATTTCGTTTCGCTTGAGCCAGGAAACCTCTGTGTAGGACTCTAAAGACTCGTCAATACGCCGGCAGCAGATGATGATCATATCAATCACCCACAAGCCGCAAGCGGTCTGCTAAACGTAACGGCCATCCGGGTATTGAACGATCAGAAGATCGACGAGCTAGCCCGCTCACACTCCTGTGAATCCAACCCGTAACACTTACCGTACAGTCCGGTCTGTTCGTCTGATATGTCGCATATCAAGTCTAGGGGTGGTGAACGTCAGACCCCAATAACCGATAAGTCGTGCCGATGTGAGGCTCATAACGGGTCGAGAAACTACTGGTAACACTTACCAGCAAATCTCTGATCAGCCCTGGCCAGGGACTTCCCTGTTACGGCCAATCGAGCACAGCGCAACATCAACCCCGAATACCGGGAGAGACGAAACCCCTCCTATCGCTCATTGCCTCCATGTGACTCGGGACTGTACCCAAAAACCACCGTTTTGCATGCCCTCATGGACGTGGTAAGGAGGAGATCAAAGCACAGTGGGAATCACACAAGACTCTATGACGATCTCGGGTCTTCAGACTAACCTGTACAAGTGTCACCTGAGAACTGCCATCTGACGTGAGGTATAATACCATCTGGGAGTTCTCGGCGAGTCCGTCCAGTGTACCCAGTCTCTACTGAGCACCGTATACTATCTCTGATGTCAAACACTAATGGATATGGGATCATCCATCGCCCATCTCATGGGTCGAGAAGCGTATACGCTAGTCTACTCTGGTATATCGATGCCCTGTCTCGATACACCCACGACTAGGGACCTTGAAGGATGTACTTATGGACTACCATGTCCCCACTAGTATGATCTGCATCATAGTCCAGGTAGTCAAGTACACATCCTAAGGGCTTTACCAACATGTAACTATAAGACAGTTTAAAGAGACAAGTGTACATGTTAAGATAAAGAGCAACCATTTAGCATACTATCATATCGAGCAAGAAAGTCATCTCTATATATGTCCAAGCATCCAATATAATATACATCATCTGTACAATACTGGCCTCTAGGGCATATATACAACTAACACCTAAAACGTAATATAATCTAGCTCTACGAGTCAAAGGATAAATTGGCCATTTTTCGGCATACGAATTTCATCATTTCCAATATGTATAATTTCTTGTATAATATCTCATCATATCACTGTATCTGTATCATCTCAAGTATGGCATGATCCCTCGTACAAATCCATCAAACCATATCCATATCGTGTCACTGTATCTGTATCATCTTAAGTATGGCATGATCCCTCGTACAAATCCGCCAAACCATGTTTACATCGGATTACTGTATCTCATCCAAAACCATACACGAAACTATATGCAATTGAAGGACATACTAGATACGATACTATATAGTTATCTTGAATAAATACTAAGCTAACTAGATATCATAATACTATTTATAAGGTTGCGGGGTGCTATACGCCATCCACCCGACTTCACCGGCAGATGTAAATCTACTCACCAACTTAAGGAGCTTGCTGAATTCCACGCGGTTAAGTCGTCAAATCCGTCTCGAGATCCTTCGCGATCGCACTTATAATCGTATTTACGAAATATCGGCGTAAACATTATATCAAAACTCCAAACAATGAGATATGTATCCATAGGTTAAAACCTATAGTATACTTAAACCGAAAACGACAATATAAATCTATCGTTAACGTATAAACGTTAACGGTTCAGCTGCAATGCGAACATATGAAAACCAATATCGTAATATCGGAACTTTGATAAAACTTTTACTAATCATTCCCAGATCTTTCCGTAAGAATACTGGAACAAATCAAACAATACCATAGCTTATAAAATACCAAAACAAAGCTACAGGAGAAAAACCAACACCAAAAGCCAAGGAATGGCCGGCGTCGCCGGATTTCAAAGTTGCCTCGCCGGATTTTGTGGAGGGTTTGGGGCTCAGGTTTGAAGTGTCGTCTTTTAGTTGGCTCATTATACTTTTGGTTTTACTAGTTTTTCTAGTGATTATGCTTATTAGTTCCAGATTCATTTACAGTAGCTAAATTATCACAAAATCCTAGTTTATGATACAGCACAACTAAACATGCTACGTGTCGTATTTATAGTTTTACTCCAAAACTGATACTAACTTACAGATTCAACCTACTGCTAAAATAACTTAAATAAACAATACTAAACATACCTATACACCTACATAGAGATAACCTAAAAATTACAACACCCAACCCCTCTAAATATCCGGCGAGATCGGATTTTGCCTTCATGTCGCCGGCCAAAATCTGAGGTAAAGGGTTCGTCTTCCTATAGGTTATTCTGGTCCAATTTAAAAGGTTAAGGCACTGTTTGGGTTTTCTAATTTACATCTAACCTCTAGCAGATTCGCAAACAGAGCATAATCTATCAAAATACGATATATACTGATATCATACAAAAATAGTATTGAACTAAGAACTGTAGGGTTGAACTTATACCTATTGAATGATTCACAAGAGAACACCAGCTCAAGGAGGGTATGTGAGAACATCTATGGTTTGTAGTATCACAAGTTTGGAGAAGTGCACACTTGAAGAAGGAATTCATTGCTCTCTTTCTCTTGGTAGGAACACTTAGAATATTTTTGGTTTGGGGCTGAAGAGTGTATTGTTTAAGTTGGGATTTCTAAAGAATTTCTGAGTATCATAGGTAAATAGGTGAGGAGGCATGTAGAGCAAGCATGAGGTGCATGTTAAGAGGTGGAGGTTGTTAGTTATGTATATACCCTAGAGGCCATTGTCGTACATATGATGTATATTATAATGGATGCTTGGATATATAGAGAGGACTTTCTTACTCGACATGATAGCATGCTATCTGGTTTCACTTTGTTTAAACATGTTGACCTGTATTAGTTTACTGTCTTGCTCTCACATGTTGATAAAGCCCTTAGGATTTGTACTCGACTACTAGGACTTTGATGAGATCATACTAGTGGGGCCATGTTAATCTACGAGTACATCCTTTAACTGATCCTAGTCAAGGGTGTATCGAGACAGGGCACCGATACTCCAGAGTAGACTAGCGTACACGCATCTTGACCTATATGATGGGCGATGGATGATCCCATATCCATTGGTGTTAGACATCAAAGATGGTGTAAGGGTGCTCAGTGGAGACTGGGTATACTGAACGGACTCGCCGAGAACTCCTGGATGGTATTATACCTATCGTCAGATAGCAGTTCTCCGGTGACACTGGTACAGGTTAGTCTGTAGACCCGAGATCGTCATAGAGTCTTGTGTGATTCCCTCTGTGCTTTGATTTCCACCTTACCACGTCCAAGAGGGCGTGCAAAACGATGGCTTTTGGGTACAGTCCAGAATCACATGGAGGCAATGAGCGATAGAAGGGGTTTCGTCTCTCCCGGTATTGGGAGTTGATGTTGCGCGGTGTTCGATTGGCTATAACGGGAAGTCCCTTGCCAGGGCTGATATGGAGATTTTCTGCTAAGAGTTATCAGTAGTTTCTCGACCCGTTATGAGCCTTATATCGACACGACTTACCGGTTACTGGGGTCTGACGTTTACCACCCGTAGACTGGATATGCGACATATCAGACGAAGAGACCGGACTGTATGGTAGTGTTACTGATTGGATTCACAGGAGAATGTACAGGCTTGCTTGTTGATCTTCTGATGGCTCAATACCTGGGTGGCTGTTACGTTTAGCTGACCGCTTGCAGCTTGTGGGTGTTTGATATGATCATCACCTACTGCCGACGTATTGACGATGCTTTAGAGTCCTACGCGGAGATTTCCTGGCTCAAGCAAAACGAAGTAGGAGCACATATGTGATATGTGTGGGACCGCGACTAATACGATATTAGATACCGTATTCTATTCTCGCGATATGTGATATCGGCCGGGTATATGTGATAAAGACGGGTCATCGGATCAAGTGTTGATTCGATGAAATGGAACATGTTATATTAGTCGGTTATATGTAATATAGCCGGATTGACGGATCAAATGTTGATTCGATAATTTAATGTATAATTATATATGTGATATATTACATTACGTTAACTAATATAAGCTCTCTTTATTGATTCATTTTTTCATCGGATAATACATTGATATATATACGATATATGTTAATTGTATTGTTTTCTTTTGTTACATTATATATTATATATGTGATATATAATATTGTAACATGTTAGGGTTACAAATGCAACATGGTTGTTGAGTTTAAACCAAGTTAGGGTTTGAATTTGGGTTAGCTTTTGGGTTAGCTTTTGGATGAAGCTTCCATGAAGCTTCATGAAGCTTTGCCTTTTGTCATCTAGCTTGAAATTTTGTGCAGATATTTGTTAACCCAACCCAAACCCTTAACCAAAGTTTATTCTCTACATGAGTTAAATCCTTCATTCTTAACTTATGGTTGCAATTGTAACCACAAAAATTCATTATTCATCACAAAAGCTTTCTTCTTCTTCTTCCTCTTTTGAAAAAAGCTTTCTAGCTTTTTGTGTTGTGATGATTTAAAGTGAGAAATTGAATACAAAAGAGAGAAAAATTCCTAATTCATCATCCCCATCTATTCTAGCCACTAAGATTAGGGTGTTCACTTAACTAATACTTGATTAGAGAAGTGAGAGTTTGGGTTTGAGATTCTTCATGGTAGATCAAGTTCGAAAAGAAAGGCTTCAAGCAAGCATGGATCATTCGACCTGTGGAGCCTCTCTAGAGTCCGGGAGTTCATGGATCGTGGCGAAGGAACTACTACTCGGAGCTTATGAAGTGAAGGAACGGACTACAAAGGTTGTAATCCCTCTCTCTTAGATGTAAAGTTGTTTACATGCAAAGTTAACCCTAATTCTCTAATTCGATTACTTGGTTGGTTTGTTTAGCACCCCAAAAATATTAATATAGCATGTTTGATACTTGCCAAAACCTTGCTAAGGTGCTAAGCTAACCCTACAGTTGTATCAGAGCCAGGCTAGAGCTTTAGACGTTGTCTAGACGGAGTTAGAAGTCCAATCGAACCCCGAAACCCCGAAACGACCCCTTTTATAGAAATTTTTCAAAAAGTTGAATTTTTCCATGTTAAAAATACTCAGAAAATCATGCAGAGAATTCTATGGACACACCTGAAGAAAGAAACCCTAACTCGTCTAAGTGACCGCGGATCCGCGGCCAAAACTTAGTTTTGGCGGCGGATCCGCGGCGCCGCATGAGAGGTTTGGGTCGGCCCTTCAGCTGTTGCTCCGTAGGTACTCTGGTATGTCTGTGGTTAATTTTAACTGTGCTCAAGTGTTGAGTTCTCTGGGAATTTTTTGGAATTCGTTGTATCTATCGAATTATCTAACTTTTCCTAGTTATCTGTGATGATTATGTGTTGTGTGATATGTTATATTGGATCGTTGTGTATTGAATAGCCGGGGTTTTATGTGAGATGAGAGTTTTCTTTTTCATTCATGTAAAATTCATTTGTATGTAATATTCTTTTATTGGGGCACTTCCGGGTTGAGGATGATGTCACCATTGTATATTATTTACTTTTCCGCATTAGGATAGACCCAAGAAGGAGAGCACAAGTAACCCGGTTCTAGGGTCCACTGGGAGGCCATCTCGAGAAGTCGAGACCGGGTCTCCTAACCCTAGAATTGGAAGGGTTACTTGCCGCTCTCATAGGGGTCTAGGGATATAGGTTTGGCTATTCATTGTGACTGCAGAATCCATGTTTTATACAGGCTCAAAATAAAACACGGACGTCCTAGTATATCCAATATTTCATATGTTGACTTTTGCTGCAATCTTCTGTGATGAGATCATATTACTGCCTGAGACGAATGCTTATACTATATATATATGTTGACATATCAATATTACTGCTTTCGTTTCTTCTGTGATGCTTAGGAAGCTTAAATGATAGGATTTATTAATGAGATTAATAAAAGAATAGAAACCTAAAGATGTTGTAGAATCAAATTTTCAAAAAGGGTAGCTACAGTTATTGCTTTGCATAGCGGTATTCCTTGTAGAATATCCAGCACCTTATTCGATAAGGAAAGAGCCGAGATCCCTTCACCGGGAGTGACCACTTTAGCAAAACTGGCAGATACTATAAACTCACGGTTTAGTTTTTGATTGCTTCTATAGTTCTTTCTTTGCACAGCGGTATTTATGAAATATCCTGCACCTTATTCGATGAGGAAAGAGCCGAGATCCCTTCACCGGGAGTGATCTCTTTAGCGAAACAAGAAAAGCCTCAAAAACACTCCTTTTCAAAATCACTTGTTTCTACAACGATATCAAGTTCATTACGCAAAAGGTTTACTGAAAAACCTGTCGTAGCCCTCCGTCATTTCAGATAAGTCCTACTTAGTATTCGTGCTGCGTTTGTTGGCCTGCGTCAACGCGTAATGTGCAGTAGCTAACTAGTGCTTATCTGTAACATAAGATGTGGTTGGATTAGGGTAGTCGTGCGACTTTGTTTGCCTGCGTCAAGGGTCGTACGAGTGGGTTTAATTCAATCAGGAAATGACGGGACTTGACTAGCGGACTTTGGTTTGTTGGCCTGCGTCAAGGTCATAGCACGCTATGGGCAAAAGCATTATCGGGAATTTCAAGTGTTGAAATTTGCAATGAGATTGCATACCTCCTATGAGATAGTTGGATCCCTATACCCACTGCGAGTGAGAGTTACTCCTGGGAGAGTTTTACACATGACAAATTAACCGATCAAGTAGGTATCTATAAAGGTGTTAACGGGGTTATGCCTCTGGGAAAACGTGGTTTATTTTAATTAGGTCCGTGCGAAAGCATGGGGAACCTCCCTCAAAATACCAACACTGATCTGGCTGAAAGATTAGCGAACTTGTAAGGTGTAATCAATCTCGGCTAATCTTACCTTTTAGGGTTTGAAGGAAGATTTGATTAAAACAGTGGGAGCCATCATGATTGGATAAGATAATAACCAATCTAATCTTGCAAGAGCGCACGCTAAAGTGTTTTCTTCACTCTCTCTTCAGGTAGCGACCATGTCAGGGCTTAATCAAGATAATAATATGGTTGTATTGACTGAACCCGCTTGTTATACTGAGCAGGGGAACGTTGGTCCCGCTCCCACTTATAATTGTTATATGTCTGAGCAGGGAATAGGAGAATATCTGGATTATCACGCCACCCAAACGAAGAATAAGCATGTTGATGCATCTTCTTCAGGTGTGTTAGTTACCGAGAACTGTTTCTCAGTTCACTCTACGTCCTGGGCATTAGATACCGGATCAGGATCCCACATATGCAATATATTGCATGGGTTAAAGAGAGGTAGAGAACTAGGAATAGGTGACCATTCCGTAAGAGTAGGGAATGGTGCAAATGTTGCAGCCAAAGCAGTTGGCAAATATCATCTTGTATTACCAAGTGGTAATACATTGATTCTGAACGAATGATATTATATACCGAACATGATATGCAACATTATATCCGTTTCTTTATTAAGTAAAGAAGGATATAATTTTGTAATACAGGATAATGTTATGAACATCTTCCTAAATCAAAAGTTGATTGGATCAGGCTCGTTACATAATGGCATATACGTTCTAAATCAAAACACAGTTCTTAATATACAGAACACACACAAGAGGAAAAGTTCAGAAATGAACGAATTCTTCTTATGGCATTGTAGACTTGGTCATATCAATGCGACATGACTAGCTAAGTTACATAAAGATGGTTATTTAAATGCGTTCGAATTATCATCTTATGAAACTTGTCATTCATGTCTCAAAGGCAAAATGACCAAAACTCTGTTCAGTGGACACGGAGAAAGAGTTACAGAACTCTTAGGACTGATACATAGTGATGTATGCAGTCCCATGTCTACACATGCCAGGAATGGTTCCACATACTTCATTACATTCACTGATGATCTCTCAAGATACGGACATGTGTTCCTGTTGAAACACAAGTCTGAAGCTTTTGAGAAATTCAGATAATATAAGAACGAAGTAGAGAATCAAACGGGTAAAAATATTAAGATCCTTCGATTTGATCGAGGAAGAGAATACTTGAGCAACGAGTTCCTGAACTATCTAAAAGAGAATGGGATTCTCTCTCAGCTTACTCCTCCATATACACCACAACACAACGGTGTATCGGAACGGAGGAATCACATCCTATTAGATATGGTGCGCTCTATGATGAGCACTGCTGAGTTACCTATTTCCTTTTGGGGATACACTGGAAACGGCTGCAGACCTATTGTATATGGTTCCTACCAAATCTGTGCCAACCACTCCATATGAGATATGGAAAGGAAAGATACCATATCTTAATTATGTTAGGATATGGGGTTGTCCGGCAAATGTAAAAACACAGAATTCGGACAAGCTCGGGGCAAGGTCTTTTCTGTGTAAGTTTATTGGATATCCTAAACATTCGCGCGGGTATATCTTCTACCACACCGAGGAACAAAAGGTGTTTGTATCTCGGCATGCCGTCTATTTAGAAAAGAAATTTCTTGAAAAAGAAATCAGTGACAATAAGGTAGAACTGGAAGAAGTTCCAGCTACAAAAACTGCAACAGAAAAGTTGGTGGAACCAGAGGATTCAGTAGTTCCCGATGAACTCCCGCCTTTCTGCCGATCTAGTAGGGTTTCTCATCCACCTGAGAGATACTACGGTTTTCTCTTTGATGGTGGGAGCGAGGATTGCATCATGGAAGATGTTGACCCGACTAGTTTCGAGCAGGCCATCACAAGTGGTGACTCTGTGAAAAGGATGGATGCAATGCGATCTGATATGGAATCCATGTACACCAACAAAGTATGGACTTTGGAAATTGCTTCTGAAAGGGTAAAACCCATTGGGAGCAAATGGATCTTTAAGAAGAAACTTGGTGTAGATGGAAAAGTTGAGACTTTCAAAGCTAGATTTGTTGCAAAGGGTTTTCGTCAATGACCATGTGTGGATTATGACGAAACCTTTTCTCCAGTGGCTATGCTTAAGTCCATCTGGATCTTACTTGCCATTTCTGCATACCATAACTACGAAATATGGCAAATGGATGTTAAGACCGCCTTTCTAAATGGTGATTTGAAAGAGTTCGTGTACATGACTCAGCCAGAGGACTTCGTAGACAGTGGGAGCAACGGAAAGGTGTGCAAGCTGCTTAAATCCATTTATGGGTTGAAGCAGGCATCACGGAGTTGGAACATATGTTTTGATGTGGTAGTCAAAGAGTTTGACTTCATCAAAAACATAGATGAACCTTGTATATACAAGAAGGTTGCAGAGAGTAAGGTTTTCTTCCTCGTATTATACGTGGATGACATACTCTTTATAGGAAACGATGTTCCTATGCTTCACTCGGTCAATCTCTTCTTATCACAAAGATTCTCAGTGAAAGATCTTGGTGATGCCTCCTGCATTTTGGGAATTAAGATCTATCAAGATAGATCTAGACGGATACTGGAATTGTCCCAATCCAGGTACATTGACACCATACTAAAGAGGTTTAGTATGGAAGAATCCAAGCGTGGGAACTTACCCACGATCTCTGGACTCACTCTCTCCAAAGAGATGTCTCCCAAGACTGATTTGGAGAGAGCTCGCATGCAAGGGATACCCTATGCTTCGGCAGTAGGCTCTATCATGTACACGATACTATGTACCAGACCCGATATAGCATACTCACTAAGTGTAGTGAGTAGGTATCAAGCAGATCTAGGAGAGAGTCACTGGACAGCCGTGAAGAACATTCTCAAGTACTTGAGAAGGACTAAGTAGATGTTCTTGGTGTATGGTAACGGAGAACTCCAAGTGGAGTCCTTTACCGATTCGAGCTTCCAAAGTGATAAGGACGACTCTAAGTCGCACTCGGGTTTTTTATTTACCCTCAATGGAGGGGCGGTGTGTTGGAAGAGTTCCAAACAGGAAACCGTGGCCGAATCGACGATGGAGGCTGAATACATTGCTGCCAAAGAGGCTATCTGGATAAAGAAGTTCATCACTAAACTTGGTGTGGTTCCGTCCATTGAGCATCCAATACCTCTGTATTGTGATAACAATGGAGTTGTGGCTTTAGCCAAGGAACCCAGGTCCCATCAGAAGTCCAGACATATTTTGAGACGGTATCACCTATTCCGGGAGATAGTTGATCGCCGGGAGATCGAGGTCAGGAGAGTTGATACAAAGGACAACACTGTGGATCCACTAACGAAGGCCATACCCCAGATACATTTTGAGAGACTCTTCGGGTTGTTGGGTATGAGATACTACAACAGCTGGCCTTAGTACAAGTGGGAGATTGTTAGTTATGTATATGCCCTAGAGGCCATTATTGTACATATGATGTATATTATAATGGATGCTTGGATATATATAGAAAGGACTTTCTTGCTCGACATGATAGTATGCTATCTGGTTTCACTCTGTCTAAACATGTTGACTTGTATTAGTTTACTGTCTTGATCTCATATGTTGATAAAGCCCTTAGGATTTGTACTCGACTACTAGGACTATGATGAGATCATACTAGTGGGGCCATGGTAATCTACGAGTACATCCTATAACTGTTCCTAGTCGAG
Organism: Agapanthus africanus; assembly: GCA_030015575.1. Lineage (NCBI taxonomy): Eukaryota > Viridiplantae > Streptophyta > Magnoliopsida > Asparagales > Amaryllidaceae > Agapanthus > Agapanthus africanus. The sequence goes on along the minus strand of JASDDO010000024.1, from coordinate 511,160,085 downwards.
GGTGTATCGAGACAGGGCATCGATACTCCAGAGTAGACTAGCGTACACGCATCTTGACCTATATGATAGGTGATGGATGATCCCATATCCATTGGTGTTGGATATCAAAGATGGTGTAAGGGTGCTCAGTGGAGACTGGGTACACTGAACGGACTCGACGAGAACTCCTGGATGGTATTATACCTATCGTCAGATAGCAGTTCTCCGGTGACACTGGTACAGGTTAGTCTGTAGACCCGAGATCGTCATAGAGTCTTGTGTGATTCCCACTGTGCTTTTATTTCCACCTTACCACGTCCAAGAGGGCGTGCAAAACGGTGGCTTTTGGGTACAGTCCCGAATCACATGGAGGCAATGAGCAATCAGAGGGGTTTCGTCTCTCCCGGTATTGGGAGTTGATGTTGCGTTGTGTTCGATTGGCTATAACTGGAAGTCCCTGGCCAGGGCTGATATGGAGATTTACTGGTAAGAGTTATCAGTAGTTTCTCGACCCGTTATGAGCCTTACATTGACACGACTTATTGGTTACTGGGTCTGACGTTTACCACCCATAGACTGGATATGCGACATATCAGATGAAGAGACCGGACTGTATGGTAGTGTTACTGATTGGATTCACAGAAGAATGTACAGGCTTGCTTGTTGATCTTCTGATCGCTCAATACATGGGTGGCTGTTACGTTTAGCTGACCGCTTGCAGCTTGTGGGTGTTTGATATGATCATCACCTACTGCCGGCGTATTGACGATTCTTTAGAGTCCTACACAGAGGTTTCCTGTCTCAGGCAAAACGAAGTAGGAGCACATATGTGATTTGTACGGGACCGAGACTAATACGATATTAGATACCGTATTCTATTCTCGCCATATGTGATATCGGCCGGGTATATGTGATATAGCCGGGTCATCGGATCAAGTGTTGATTCGATAAAATGGTACATGTTATATTAGTCGGTTATATGTAATATAGCCAGATTGTCGGATCAAGTGTTGATTCGATAATTTAATGTATAATTATATATGTGATATATTACATTACGTTAATTAATATAAGGTCGCTTTATTGATTCATTTTCTCACCGGAAAATATATTGATATATATGCGATATATGTTAATTGTCTTATTTTCTTTTGTTACATTATATATTATATATGTGATATATAATATTGTAACATGTTAAGGTTACAAATGCAACATGGTTGTTGAGTTTAAACCAAGTTAGGGTTTGGATTTGTGTTAGCTTTTGGGTTAGCATTTGGATGAAGCTTTCATGAAGTTTCATGAAGCTTTGACTTTTGTCATCTAGCTTGATATTTTGTGTAGATATTTGTTAACCCAACCCAAACCCTTAACCATAGTTTATTCTCTACATGAGTTAAATCCTTCATTCTTAACTCATGGTTGCAATTGTAACCACAACAATTCATTATTCATCACAAAAGCTTTCTTCTACTTCTTCCTCTTTTGAAAAATGCTTTCTAACTTTTTGTTTTGTGATGATTTGAAGTGAGAAATTGAAAACAAAAGAGAGAAAAATTTCTACTTCACCATCATCATCTATTCTAGCCACTAAGATTAGGGTATTCACTTCACTAATACTTAATTAGAGAAGTGAGAGCTTGGGTTTGAGATTCTTCAAGGTAGATCATCTTCGAAAAGAAAGATTTCAAGCATGCATGGATCATTCGACTTGTGGAGCCTCTTTAGAGTCCGGGAGTTCATGGATCGTGCGAAGGGACTACTACTCAGAGCTTATGAAGCGAAGGAACGGACTACAAAGGTTGTAATCTCTCTCTCTTAGATGTAAAGTTGTTTACGTGCAAAGTTAACCCTAATTCTCTAGTTCGATTACTTGGTTGGTTTGTTTAGCACCCCAAAAATATTAATATAGCATGTTTAATACTTGCCAAAACCTTTCTAGGGTGCTAAGCTAACCCTACAGAGGTGGCATTAGAGGAAGGAGGATGTGTCCCTTAATGAAGCATGATGCATTCATGTAAGGAGAGGATGTTGAATCTTGAAGAAGGAGGTGGAAAGTGATGAAGGAGGAGGTGGAGGAAGGTGAGTATGGGTGAGGTGAGTTATATGTGAGGGTTTAGACTTAGGTTAAGATATAACCAACCATACAACAATTAAAATCTTTTTATATAAAAATCTAAATTCAAATGTAAAAGAATGAAATACTAAATTTTATACTTAAATACCATTATCATATAATAACACCTACATCCATTCTTAAAATGACATACTTGTCATGACACTTAAATATTCTTAGCTTAATATGAAATCTTATATCATGTTACACTTTAAATCCATATGAAACAAAAGATATGAAATGATTTAATCTATCATTTAAATGTTATTATCTTAAATGTAAAATTCAAAATCATGTTAAAATAATTTAAAATATCATTTTTATGACATCACACACCTTTATTCACATTCTACAGAAATAACCACATTTTTATAGATATAATGCCGATACCAAAAACTGTATATGATATTACTTTTATAAACTCATTATTTTTATATTTAAAATTATAAATTAATATTTATAATTTTCCAAAGTGTTACGGGTGCCCAATCATTTCGGCTATTTTTCTTTATACTCGCTGTTTTTTATTGCGAGTTGCCCAATCATTTTGGCTATTTTTATTTTATTTTATTATATATATATATATGTGTATTTTTGGCTCGCTGATTTTGTTGCGAGTATGGACTTGAGATCTGATACCAATCTTAGCATCAGCATCGCTGCGACTGGAATATTGACAGGAGCGAATCATCACTTGCCGTGAAAGGACTTGGAATTTGTTACCGATTTAGGCGTCAGCATCGCTACAACTGGGATACTGTCAGGAGCGAATCATCATTTGCCTTTTTTGATTCGAACAAAGGTGGCTTAGAGATAGCATACTATCATATCGAGCAAGAAAGTCATCTCTATATATGTCCAAGCATCCAATATAATATACATCATCTGTACAATACTGGCCTCTAGGGCATACATACAAAACGGTGGTCTTTGGGTACAGTCCCGAGTCACATGGAGGCAATGAGCGATAGGAGGGGTTTCGTCTCTCCCGGTATTGGGGGTTGATGTTGCGCTGTGCTCGATTGGCCGTAACAGGGAAGTCCCTGGTCAGGGCTGATCAGAGATTTGCTGGTAAGTGTTACCAGTAGTTTCTCGACCCGTTATGAGCCTCACATCGGCACGACTTATCGGTTATTGGGGTCTGACGTTTACCACCCCTAGACTTGATATGCGACATATCAGACGAACAGACCGGACTGTACGGTAAGTGTTACTGGTTGAATTCACAGGAGTGTGAGCGGGCTTGCTCGTCGATCTTCTGATCGCTCAATACCTGGTTGGCCGTTACGTTTAGCAGACCTCTTGCGGCTTGTGGGTGCTTGATATGATCATCATCTGCTACCGGCGTATTGACGAGTCTTTAGAGTCCTACACAGAGGTTTCCTGGCTCAAGCGAAACGAAATAGGAGCGCATATGAGATATGTGCGGGAGCGAGAATAATGCGTGTATGTGATACCGTATTTCATTCTCGCGATAAATGTATCGATTGGTTATATGCGATATAACCTAAATATCGAATCAAGGATTGATTCGATAAGCCGATACATAGGATACTAGTCGGTTATATGCGATATGACCGGATCGTTAAATCAAGTGTTGATTTAATGATTTAATATATAATTATATATTTGATATATTGCTTTGCATTAACTAGTATTGGTTCATTTTAAAAGGATTTTCTCACTTGATGCACATTGTATATGTGATAAATTTTTTGTGCACTTGTTTGTATCATGTTTGATGATACTTGCTCACTTGGGTTTGTGTAAAGATTAATCCATGGTTATATGAATGGTTCGGGTTTTGATTATTTACTTAGTTATTTATTTATTTATTCATTTTGGATATTATTGAGAATGGTGGCTTATTTTGTTTCTATGTTGAAGCTTCTTGAAGCTTTGACAAAGTCCACCATTCTTATCTCATCCTTAACCCTAACCATTCCAACTAACCTTAGTTTAATCTCTACACTTGACTATGGTTAGTATATGATAAGTATTCATATTGGTTTCATTTTTAAATAAGAAACTTATCATATTCTTTCTTCTTCTTCATCTTCTTCAAGAAAGAAAGCTTGATGCCATCAATGGCAACTTGAGTTCTAAAGTGAGAAATCCAATTCTAAAGTGAACCCACCTCCTATTTCTTCACCCTCTACCTCTTGCTAAGTTGTTTTGGGTGTTTTCTTCACAAGTTTCATAAATTTGTGAAGTCGGAGCTTGAACTTGTGATGCCTCGACGTAGATCATCTTCGGCACGAAGCCGACGACCTAGTCCGCCCATTTCTCCGATCAAGCCGACGATTGAGTCCGGGATTCGAGATGGACAGCGAGAGGACGCCTACGTGGAGCTAAGGAAGTGGAGAACCGGATCTACAAAGGTTGTAGCCTCTCTCCTTTAGTTAAGATGTTAACTAGTTTACTGTTTCGCCTAAATTTCTAGTCAACGATCCGTATTAGGGTTTCTCGGCACCCGTAAAATTTGAAATTGTCATGGTTGATGCCTTGTGAGACCTCTTGAGAGTGCCTAGAAACCCTACAGTTGTATCAGAGCCTAGCTAGAGCCTTAGGCGAAGTCTAGACGACGTTTGAAACCCGAATACACATCGAAACCTTAACACATCTTGCTCTCTGGACTTTTTCTAAAAACTGGGATTTTTCTAAATTAAAAATGCTTAAAAAATTCAGCAGGGAATTCTAAGAATTACGGTGTAAATTTTTTCCAATGAACAGTATAGTGTGCGGCGGAACCGCGGCAGAAGCATGGCTTCTGCGGCGGTTCCGCAGCCTAATGATGACGTCATCGCTCCTCCTTTGCACAGTAATTCATCATTTCAGCAGCTGAGTTTTATGGGTATTTTTAATATTTATTCAAGAGTTGAATTTTCTGGGGTGTTTTAGAGCTTCGATGTTTCGATCGGATTATCAAATTTCGTCTTTGTGTATTTCCGGATGACTATAGAATATGTTAAAAGGTTCGACCGGATATAAATACCCAACTTTTCCCCTGCCGGAAAATATCCAAGTGTTGGATTTTTGTGTGGTTTAAGGACGTTCTGAGTAGTGCAAGTAACGCGATGGTCCCTCTAGAAGACAACAAACCTTAACTCGATTATGTGACCGTCTTGAACTGCCCTTTGAACCTTCGGGTTTGGGGCAGTACGACGTGCCACATGTGAGGCGTTGGCTTGACCCTTCTACGGCTGGACCGTTGGTACTGAGGCATGAAGTGAATGTCTTTGAACCTATTTCATGTGTTGGACGGTTTCGGGAAAACTTGGGTGTTCGAATGTTCGATCGGAAAGTTTAATATTTTCTATTTATCCGGAATGGGATACAATAATTGGAATTCACAAACAGTTATGAGATAACTGAATGAATGATATAAATCTAGCGGTTTAGTTTCATTTGATATTGAAAAGAGTTTTCGATAATGGGACTAAAATGCGGGGTTTATAACTGTTAGGCATGTGATGTCTAAGTATTTCATTTTATTAGGCATGTGATGTCTAAAGAGGTTGCGGATTCCAACTGTTGTAGTTTTACACTTTCTTTTCTGTGACCGTAAGTGTAATATGTGATATCGCCGGTTTCGTTGCTATATGTCAACGACAATTGGGATGCGCATATTTACTTACGTTGATGACATGTGATGTTATGTGTTGCTGGATATGTTTTGGATTGTCGTGTTCGAATAGCCGGGGGTTTTTATGTGAGATGAGTGTTTTTCATTTTCATTCATGTAAAAACTTGTATGTAATATTCTTTTATTTGGGGCACTTCCAGGTTGCGGAAGCTATCACCCTTTGTATATTATTTACTTTTGTGCACTAGGATAGACCCAAGGAGGGGAGCACAAGTAACCGGGTTCTAGGTTTCAGTGGGAGACCAACTCGAGGAGTCGAGTCCGGGTCTTCTAACCCTAGAATTGGTAGGGTTGCTTGCCGCTCTCGTAGGGGTCTAGGGGTGTGGGATTGGCTATTCATCACGACCGTGGAATCCGTGTTTTATACTGGCTCGTATTAAAAACACGGACGTCCTAGTATATCCAATGTTTCATATGGTTCTTCTGCTGCGATATCTGTGATGTTCTGTTATAGATACTTTATATAGTATATATGATATATTATATATAGACGTTACTTATATTTTGCACCCGCACTAGCCCTGCCCTGCTCTGTCGTTAGTTACCTAACCTAACGGTGCACGAGGGGACATTGAGGCGAATGCGGATGGCATAAGTATACGTCGTATTTATCTGTGATGTTTAGGTATTTAAATGATAGGACTTCATTAATGTGATTAATGAAAGAAAAGAAACCTAAGATGTTGTAGAATCAAATTTTTAACAAAACAGGTAGCTACAGTTCTTTCTTTGCATAGCGGTATATGTGATATATCCTGCACCTTATTCGATGGGGAAAGGACCGAGATCCCTTCACCGGGAGTGACTCCTTTAGCAATAACTGGCAGATGCTACACACTCGGTTTGCTTTTGACTGCTTCTATAGTTTCTGCTTTGCATAGTGATATATATGATATATCATGCACCTCATTCAACGAGGAAAGGGCCGACGATCCCTTCACCGGGAGTGACCCCTTTAGCAAAACTAGAAAAACCTCAAAATCACTCCATTTCAAAACTTCATTTGATTCTACAACGATATCAAGTTCATTACGCTCATGGTTTTTTTCTGAAAGAACCCGCGTAGCCCTCCGTCATTTCAGATAGATATTATTTAGTATTCGTGCTATGTTTGTTGACTTAGTCAAGGCATAGTGTATGGTAGCTAAATTATGTTTATCTGTAACAACATGAGATGTGATTGGATTAGAGCATTCGCACGGCCTTGTTGACTCAGTCAAGGGTCGTACGGGTGGGTTTAATTCAATCGGGAAATGTACGGGTTGAACTTGACTTGCGATTTATGGTTTGTTGACTTAGTCAAGGTCATAGATCGCTAGGGGCAAAAGCATTATCGGGAATTTCAAGTGTTGAAATTTGCAATGAGATTGCATACCTTCTATGAAATAGTTGGATCCCGATACCCACTGCGAGTAAGAGTTACTCCTGGGAGAGTTTTACACATTACAATTAGCCGATCAAGTAGGTGTCTAGAAAGGTGTTAACGAGGTTACGCCTCTGGGAAAACGAGGTTTACATTAATTAGGTTCAAGCGAAAGCACGGGGGACCTCCCTCAAAGTACCGACACTGGCCTGGCTGAAAGATTGGCGAACTTGTAGTGTGTAATTAATCCCGGCTAGTCTTTCCTTTTAGGGTTTGAAGGAAGATTTGATAAAAAGCAGTGGGAGCCATCCTGATTAGATAAGATAATAACCAATCTGATCTTGCAAGAGCATACGCTAAAGTGTTTTCTTCTCTCTCTCTCCAGGTAGCGACCATTTCATGCCTTAATCAAGATAATAATATGGATGTATTGACCGAACTCGCATGTTATACTGTGCAGGGGAACGTTGGACCCGTTCTATCTTATAAATGTTATAAGACTGAACAGGAAACAGGAGAATATCTAGATTCTCACGCCGCCCAAACGGAGAACGTGCATGATGATGCACCTTCTTCGGGTGTGCTTGTTATTGAGAACTGTTTCTCAGTTCACCCTACGTCCTGGGTATTAGATACCGGATCAGGATCCTATATATGTAAGCAGTTACATGGGCTACGAAAAGGTAGAGAACTGGGAAAAGGTGATCATTCCGTTCAAGTAGGGAATGGGGCAAATGTTGCAGCCAAAGCAGTTGGCATATATCACCTGGTATTACCAAATGGTGATACACTAGTCCTGAATGAGTGCTATTATATACCGAACATGATGTGCAACATTATATCAGTTTCTTTATTAAGTAAAGAAGGATATAATTTTGTAGTAAAGGAATATATTCCTAGATCAAAAGTTGATTGCATCAGGCTCGCTACATAATGGCATATTCATTCTCAATCAAAATACAGTCTTCAATATACAAAACACACACAAGAGGAAAAGCTCAGAAATGAACGAATCCTTCTTGTGGCACTGTAGACTTGGCCATATCAATGAGACACGACTGGCTAAGTTGCATAAGAATGGATATTTGAATTCATTCGAATTATCATCTTATGACACTTGCCATTCATGTCTCAAAGGAAAAATGACCAAAACTCCGTTTACGGGACACGGAGAAAGAGTTACTGAACTCTTGGGACTGGTGCATAGTGATGTATGCGGTCCTATGTCTACACACGCCAGAAATGGTTCTTCCTACTTCATCACATTCACTGACGATCTCTCTAGATACGGGCATGTGTTCCTGTTGAAACACAAGTCTGAAGCTTTTAAGAAATTCAAAGAATATAAGCACGAGGTAGAGAACCAAACGGGCAAAAGTATTAAGATTCTTCGATCTGATCGAGGAGGTGAATACTTAAGCAGTGAATTCCTGGATTATCTAAAAGAGAATGGGATTCTCTCTCAGCTTACTCCTCCTTATACACCACAGCACAACGGTGTATCGGAGCGAAGGAATCGCACCCTATTAGATATGGTGCGTTCAATGATGAGTAATGCTGAGTTACCTATTTCCTTTTGGGGGTATGCGCTTGAGACAGCCATATACCTATTGAATCTGGTTCCATCTAAATCTGTACCTACCACACCATATGAGAAATGAAGTGGGAAGAGACCATATTTTAAACGAATTAAGATATGGGGTTGTCCGGCCTATGTCAAAAAGCAAAATCCGGACAAACTCGAGGCACGATCAGTCCTTTGCAAGTTTGTGGGATATCCTAAGAATTCTCAAGGATATGTTTTCTACCAAGCTGAGGAACAAAGAGTGTTTGTTGCTCAACATGCCACCTTTTTGGAAAGGGAATTTCTTGCAAAAGAAATTAATGGCAAAGAGGTAGAGCTGGAAGAGGTTCCAGCACCACAAACTGCAACTAATGATTTAGTAGAACCAGAGGATTCAGTGGTGCCCGACGTACCCCAGCCTCTCCGCCGATCTAGTAGGGTTTCTCGACCACCTGAGAGATACTATGGTTTTCTCATTGATGGTGGCAGTGAGGATTGCATCATAGAGGATGATGACCCAACTAGCTTCGAGCAGGCCATCACGAGTGGGGACTCAGTGAAATGGCTGGATGCTATGCGGTCCGAGATGGAATCCATGTACACCAACAAAGTATGGACTTTGGAAGTTGCTCCTGAAGGGGTAAAACCCATTGGGAGCAAGTGGATCTTCAAGAAGAAACTTGGTGTAGATGAGAAAGTGGAGACTTTCAAAGCTAGACTTGTTGCAAAGGGTTTTCGTCAAAGACCAGGTGTGGACTATGACGAAACCTTTTCTCCAGTGGCTATGCTTAAATCCATCCAGATCATGCTTGCCATCGCTGCATATCATGATTACGAAATCTGGCAAATGGATGTTAAGACCGCCTTTCTAAATGGTGATTTAGAAGAGTGCGTGTACATGACTCAGCCAGAGGGCTTCGTAGACAGTGGGAGCAGCGGCAAGGTGTGCAAGCTGCTTAAATCCATTTATGGATTAAAGCAAGCATCGCGGAGTTGGAACATCTGCTTTGACGTCGTTATCAAAGAGTTTGATTTCGTCAAAAACCCAGATGAACCTTGTATCTACAGGAAGGTAGCAGAGAGTAAGGTTGTCTTCCTCGTATTGTACGTGGACGACATACTCTTGATAGGAAATGATATTCCTATGCTGTAATCGGTCAAGCTCTTCTTATCACAAAGATTCTCGATGAAAGATCTTGGTGATGCCTCCTGCATATTGGGAATCAGGATCTATAGAGATAGATCCAAACGGATATTGGGATTGTCCCAATCCAGGTACATTGACACCATACTAAAGAGGTTTAGTATGGAAGAATCCAAGCGTGGGAACTTGCCCACGATCTCTGGAGTCACTCTCTCCAAAGAGATGTCTCCCAAGACTGATTTGGAGAGAGCTCGAATGCAAGGGATACCCTATGCTTCGGCTGTAGGCTCTATGATGTACGCGATGCTATGTACCAGACCCGATGTTGCATACTCACTAAGTATAGTGAGCAGGTATCAAGCTGATCCTGGAGAGAGTCACTGGACATCTGTGAAGAGCATTCTCAAGTACTTACGAAGGACTAAAGAGATGCTCTTGGTGTATGGTAACGGAGAACTCCAAGTGGAGTCCTTTACCGATTCGAGCTTCCAGAGTGATAAGGACGACTCTAAGTCGCAGTCGGGCTTTGTCTTCACCCTTTACGGAGGGGCGGTTAGCTGGAAGAGTTCCAAGCAGGAAACCGTGGCAGACTCGATGATGGAGGCTGAATACATCGCTGCCAACGATGCTGCCAAAGAGGCTGTCTGGATCAAGAAGTTCATTACTGAACTTGGAGTGGTTCCATCCATTGAGCATCCAATACTTTTGTATTGCGATAACAATGGAGCGGTGGCTTTGGCCAAGGAACCTAGGTCCCATCAGCGATCCAGGCATATTCTGAGGCGGTATCACCTGATCCGGGAGATAGTTGATCGCCGGGAGATCGAGGTCAGGAGGGTTGACACGAAGGACAACACGGCGGATCCACTCACGAAGGCCATTCCCCAGATACAGTTTGAGAGACTCTTCGGGATGCTCGGTATGCGATACTACAGCACCTGGCCCTAGTGCAAGTGGGAGATTGTTAGTTGTATGTATGCCCTAGAGGCCAGTATTGTACAGATGATGTATATTATATTCGATGCTTGGACATATATAGAGATGACTTTCTTGCTCGATATGATAGTATGCTATCAGGTTACTCTTTATCTTAACATGTACACTAGTCTCTTTAAACTGTCTTATAGTTACATGTTGGTAAAGCCCTTAGGATGTGTACTTGACTACCTGGACTATGATGCAGATCATACTAGTGGGGACATGGTAGTCCATAAGTACATCCTTCAAGGTCCCTAGTCGTGGGTGTATCGAGACGGGGCATCGATATACCAGTGTAGACTAGTGTATACGCTTCTCGACCCATGAGATGGGCGATGGATGATCCCATATCCATTGGTGTTTGACATCAGAGATGGTGTACGGGTGCTCAGTAGAGACTGGGTACACTGGATGGACTCGCCGAGGACTCCCAGATGGTATTATACCTCACGTCAGATGGCAGTTCTCAGGTGACACTTGTGCAGGTTAGTCTGTAGACCCGAGATCGTCATAGAGTCTTATGTGATTCCCACTGTGCTTTGATCTCCACCTTACCACGTCCATGAGGGCGTGCAAAACGGTGGTCTTTGGGTACAGTCCCGAGTCACATGGAGGCAATGAGTGATAGGAGGGGTTTCGTCTCTCCCGGTATTGGGGGTTGATGTTGCGCTTTGCTCGATTGGCCGTAACAGGGAAGTCCCTGGCCAGGGCTGATCAGAGATTTGCTGGTAAGTGTTACCAGTAGTTTCTCAACCCGTTATGAGCCTCACATCGGCACGACTTATCGGTTATTGGGGTCTGACGTTTACCATCCCTAGACTTGATATGCGACATATCAGACGAACAGACTGGACTGTATGGTAAGTGTTACTGGTTGGATTCACAGGAGTGTGAGCGGGCTTGCTCGTCGATCTTCTGATCGCTCAATACCTGGGTGGCCGTTACGTTTAGCAGACCTCTTGCGGCTTGTGGGTGCTTGATATGATCATCATCTGCTACCGGCGTATTGACGAGTCGTTAGAGTCCTACACAGAGGTTTCCTGGCTCAAGCGAAACGAAATAGGAGCGCATATGAGATATGTGCGGGAGCGAGAATAATGCGTGTATGTGATATCGTATTTCATTCTCACGATGAATGTATCGATTGGTTATATGCGATATAACCTAGATATCGAATCAAGGATTGATTCGATAAGCCAATACATAGGATACTAGTCGGTTATATGCGATATGACCGGATCGTTAAATCAAGTGTTGATTTAATGATTTAATGTATAATTATATATTTGATATATTGCTTTGCATTAACTAGTATTGGTTCATTTTAAAAGGATTTTCTCACTTGATGCACATTGTATATGTGATATATTTTTTGTGCACTTGTTTGTATCATGTTTGATGATACTTGCTCACTTGGGTTTGTGTAAAGATTAAACCATGGTTATATGAATGGTTAGGGTTTTGATTATTTACTTAGTTATTTATTTATTTATTCATTTTGGATATTATTGAGAATGGTGGCTTATTTTGTTTCTATGTTGAAGCTTCTTGAAGCTTTGACAAAGTCCACCATTCTTATCTCATCCTTAACCCTAACCATTCCAACTAACCTTAGTTTAATCTCTACACTTGACCATGGTTAGTATATGATAAGTATTCATATTGGTTTCATTTTTAAATAAGAAACTTATCATATTCTTTCTTCTTCTTCATCTTCTTCAAGAAAGAAAGCTTGATGCCATCAATGGCAACTTGAGTTCTAAAGTGAGAAATCCAATTCTAAAGTGAACCCACCTCCTATTTCTTCACCCTTTACCTCTTGCCAAGTTGTTTTGGGTGTTTTCTTCACAAGTTTCATAAATTTATAAAGTCGGAGCTTGAACTTGTGATGCCTCGACGTAGATCATCTTCGGCACGAAGCCGACGTCCTAGTCCGCCCATTTCTCCGATCAAGCCGACGATTGAGTCCGGGATTCGAGATGGACAGCGAGAGGACGCCTACGTGGAGCTAAGGAAGTGGTGAACCGGATCTACAAAGGTTGTAGCCTCTCTCCTTTAGTTAAGATGTTAACTAGTTTACTGTTTCGCCTAAATTTCTAGTCAACGATCCGTATTAGGGTTTCTCGGCACCCGTAAAATTTGAAATTGGCATGGTTGATGCCTTGTGAGACCTCTTGAGAGTGCCTAGGAACCCTACACTTAGCAAACAGGGTTAGGATCCTGTCGATTAAGGCTTTTGACTTCATGAGCCGTAAGGGTCTCATAAAGGTGTTTCTCCCTACGAGTCGTGAGGATCTCGCAGGTGCGCTTTCTCCTTAGGAATCGTGAGGATTCTTAAGTGCGTTTTCTCTTGAGAGTCGTAAGGATCTCGCAAGAGCATTTTCTCCTTGTAAGTCGAGAGGACCTATAAGTGTTGTTCACCAGATAGGGGAATTTCACACCATTAGTGGAATTGAGCGAGGGAAGCCTTATTTATGCCCGTGGATTGTATATAAGGGTCAATATTGAACCGTTTCTAGGGCAATCTGGGGAATGTGATGGCTTAAGAACAGGTTCAGATCCCTATAGCTTAAGGCTTTTGAATCCTATGAGCCGTGAGGGTCTCATAAGGGGATTCTCTTTACGAGTCATGAGAATCTTGTAAGTGTAATTTCTTCTTAGGAATCGTAGGGATCCCTAAGTGTGTTGCTTTCTTGTGAGTCGTAAGGATCTCACGCAGGTATTTTATCCTTACATGGTCCAGAGGACCTTGCAAGTGTGCATGAATTTCTTTTTACGAGTCCGCGGCCTTTCGGCTTTTCACAAACTCGTCGGTAGCCCTGCTGTTTTTACTCACGGAGCCCTTTCGGGTTTTCATCCGTGCACATTTCACTTATGGATGTACCGTTTTTTTTTTGGCATTAGCCCAAGGATGCTGCGGCTCATAGAAGTTTAAGGACGTTACGGTCCATAGCTAGTTTCAGGACATTACGGTCCATTGTTAGTTTAGGAACGTTTCGGTACGCTATTAGTTTCAGGACATTGCGGTCCATTATTAGCTTAGGGACGTTTCAGTCCGTAGCTAGTTTCAGGACATTACAGTCCATTGTTAGTTTTGGGACGTTTCGGTCCGTAGCTAGTTTCAGGACATTGAAATTGCGGTCCATTGTTAGTTTAGGGACGTTTCGGTCCATAGCTAGTTTCAGGACATTGCGGTCCATTGTTAGTTTAGGGACGTTTCGGTCCGTAGCTAGTTTTCTGCAGTGAAGTTTTGCCGGATAGCACTTATAGAGTTTGGTACTCAGGAAGACAGCGAGCGGACACAAGCTCCATCATCTATCATTAACATGGGACGTGACTCGTCAGGCATAGTATTTCTTAAGGAATCGGCCGTTTATTGGCCGGAAGGGTCTTTCGCCATGCATATCTATAAGAAAGCAAGCCACACCTTGGTAGACTTTGTCTCTGACGTCCGGGCCCTCATAGTTTGGCTCGAATTTCCCCCGTTTGGCACTATTGGGGATCATAGGTCTTTTGACAACTAGCACAAGTTCGCTTTGGCGGAATGTTCTCGGCCTAGTTAATCTTTCGTATGAGCGCGTCATCCTCGCTTTGTAAGCTTCTAGGTTTTGCTGCGCCATGAGACGATTTTCATCGAGGGCGTCGAGCTCCTCAAGCTGAAGATGAGCATTCTCTTCATCTGTTAGCTCGTAATGAACCACCACTCGTAGAAGGGGTAGCTTTATCTCGAGGGGAGTACCGCTTCTGTGCCGAATACCAATGCGAATTTTGTTGTATCTGTGGCCGTTTTGAACATGGTCCGTTAAGCCCAGAGAGCTTTATGCAGTCTCTCGTGCCAATCCTTTTTATTTTTGGACACCGTCTTCTTTATGATCTTTGTCAAGATTTTGTTGAAAGCCTCAGCTAGACCATTAGCTCGGGGATTATAGACCGAAGATTATCTCCAGTCTATATTATGTTGCTTTGCGAAGTAGCTGATTCTGTGACTTCTGTAGGCCGGCCCGTTATCGGAGATAATCCTTCGCGGAGTGCCGAACCGATAGATGACGTGTGTCTTGAAGAAATGGAGGATGTTCTCCGTCTTCACTTCTCTTAGCGGTACTGCTTCTGCCCACTTAGAGAAATAATCAGTTGTCGCCAATATGAACCGATGTCCTTTGGATGGCGTTGGTTCGATGGGCCCAATTATATCGGTTCCCCGCATTTCAAACGGCCAGCTAACCACTGTTGGGTTGTTAGTTATATGTATGCCCTAGAGGCCATTACTATACATACGATGTATATTGTAGTAGATACTTGGACATATATAGAGAGGACTTTCTTGCTCGACATGATAGTATGCTATATGGTTGATCTTTATCTTAACATGTACTCTGATTGTCTCTGTGTTACATGTTGATAAAGCCCTTAAGATGAGTACTTGAGTACCAGGACTATGATGTTGATCATACTAGTGCGGACAGTGTAGTCGCTAAGTACATCCTTCAAATGTTCCTAGTTGTGGGTGTATCGAGACAGGGCATCGATATACCAGAGTAGACTAGCGTTTAGCTTCTCGACCCATAAAGATGGGCGATGGATGATCCCATATCGATTGGTGTTTGACATCAGAGACAGTATACGGGTGCTCAGTGGAGACTGGGTACACTGGACGGACTCGCCGAGAACTCCCAGATTGTATTATACCTATCGTCAGATGGCAGATCTCTGGTGACACTGGTACAGGTTAGTCTGTAGACCCGAGATCTTCATAGAGACTTGTGTGATTGCCACTATGCTTTGATTTCCATCATACCACGTCCAAGAGGGCGTGCGAATTGGTGGCTTTTGGGTATAGTCCCGAGTCACATGGAGGCAATGAGTGATAGGAGGGGTTTCGTCTCTCCCGGTATAGGGAGTTGATGTTGCGCTGTTCTCGATTGACTATAACAGGAAGTCCTTGGCCAAGGCAGCTTCAGAGATATACTGGTAAGTGTTATCAGTAGTTTCTCGACCCGTTATGAGCCTCATATCGACACGATTTATCAAGTTACTGGGGTCTGACGTTTACCACCCCTAGACGAGATATGCGACATATCAGACGAAGAGACCGGACTGTACGGTAGTGTTATTGATTGGATTCACAGAAGTGTGAGCTGGCTTGCTTGTTGATCTTCTGATCGCTCAATACCCGGAAGGCCGTTACGTTTGGCAGACCGCTTGCGGCTTGTGGGTGTTTGATATGATCACCACCTACTGCTGGTGTATTGATGAGTCTTTAGAGTTCTACACAGGGGTTTGCTGGCTCAAGAGAAACGGAGTAGGGGAACATATGTGATATGTGCGGGACCGAGATAAATACGATATGAGATACCGTATTTTATTCTCGCGATTCGTGACATTGATCGGTTGTATGCGATATAGCCGGGTTATCGGATCAAGTGTTGATTCGATAAGTTGTTACACATGATATTAGTCGGTTATATGTGATACAGCTGGATTATTAAATCAAGAGTTGATTTGATAATTTAATGTATATTTGATATAGCCGGGTTATATATTTGATATAGTATATTACATTAACTAATATTTAGCTCACTATTGATTTCTTTTCTCATATGATGTGCACATTGTATATATATGTGATATGTATATTTGTGTACATGTATTGTGTCTTGTTTGATGATACATACAAAATGGGTGTATGAGATTAATACCATGCTAGGGTTAAGTTAGGGTTTCTATTTATGTTAAGCTAATTCAAAAGAGATTGACTTTGTGATGGTAAAGCTTGGACAAAAGCTTTTGGATAAGTTTTGACAAAGTCAACTCTTTTGTCTAGTTAAAGATATTTATCAAACCCAACCCTTAACCATAGTGTGTGGTTTATTCTCTACATGAGTTAAGCATGATAGGTTTAACTCAACCATGGGTGCAATAATTCAAAGGATGAATTATTCATAAGTTTTTCTTCTTCATCAAGCTCCATGAAAATCTTGCTAGCTCTAATGGTGGAATGAGAAAAAGTGTTAGAAAATCAATTCTAAAGTGAGCTCACTTCCTATTTCATCATCCTCTACTACTTGCCATGTAGTATAGGGTGTTCTCTTCACAAAGTTTATGACCTAGTGAAGAAATAGCTTGAGTTAGTGTCTCCTCGATGTAGATCATCTTCGGCCTCGAAGTCATCAAAACAAGCACGTTCGTTTCTTCATAGAGCCTCTCTAGAGTCTAGAGTTTACGATCGCAGCAAAAGGGACTACTACACGGAGCTATTTGAAGTGATGGACCGGTTTACAAAGGTTATATTCCATGCTCACTACTTATTGCAAAGTGTTTGCATATAACATTCCGTATATTTCTAGTTAACGATCTAGTTAGGGTTAGCTAAAACGGTAAAATTTTAATTTGGCATGGACGATGCCTCCCGAAACCTTGCTTCCGTCGTAGGTAACCCCACAGTTGTATCAGAGCTATGCTAGAAACTAATACGGATTTTGTTAGGATTACGAAACCGAAACAACTCCGAAATATGCATCGTCAAAACCTGCTTGCTGTCGATTTCAAAAAGTTGTCAAAAAAATTTTTAAACAAGTGTTGAGTGATGTATGTGATATATCATGGACACACACAAAATTTCAGAGCATTCCCTGAAAATTGGGCCGTCCACCATAGGGTCCATATCAGCCCAAAACCGTGCACCGCCCCTGAAATTTTGCCTGTGTTCCAGTGACTTGGTTTTGATCTTTCAGGTGTTGTTTATTTTTTCTAATTTTGCATGTGATGTAATTTTACACTATAAGCAATTCGGAGTGTTTCGTATTCGTTGTTGTAACATTGTTTTGGGTGTTTCATATATTGTCTAGACAATGTTAAAAAGTTCAATCGAATGTTAAAATCTCATTTTTCCAAGTTTAACATACTCGGAAAAATATGCAAGTGATTCTTTGGACCCTCTAGAAGAACGTAAACCTTAACTCGATTATGTGGTCGTCAAAACCACCACTTGAACCTTAGGGTTTGTGGTGGTTTAGCGTTTCATATGTGAGGTGTTGGTTTGACCCTTCTACGGCTGGTTCATAGGTACCGTGGCATCTTCTGGATATTACTAAAACTGTGCTCAAGTGTTGAGCTGTCGGGAAACTGTGGGACTTTAATGAATCGATCGAAGAATTTATCGTCGTTCGGATATTATGTGATGGGATACAATATTTGGAATCCACATGTAGTTTTGAGATAACTAATTTGAATGTTATAAATCTAGCAGTTTAGTCTCAGATGATCGGTTGCCATGGGATTTTGATGAGATCAAAAGTCTGTCGCAATCATGTAGCGTACGCGGATACTCGCCGGGTAAACTTAATAGATAGCCATACCCAAAAACCCCGACCAAGTGACTGTAGGAGAACCCCGTCGTCAAAAGCATCTATTCGGGTGCTCGCGGCAGCGGTGTTTCGCCTTAGTGCACTTAGTCGACGGCATCGGGGGTGCGGCCGTCTACTGAAGTTTCCGACGAGCATTCGATCAGGATGTTGGGAATCTTGTTGAATTGACCGACTTGATATTGAAAAGATTTTTCGATATTGAGACTAAAATGCGGGGTTTATAATTGTTAGGCATGCGATGTCTAAGGAATTCATTTGGCTAGGCATGCGATGTCTAAAGTGGTTGCGGATTCCAACTGTTGTAGTTTTTCATTTTCTTTGCTGCGACCGTAAGTGTAATATGTGGTGTATCGCCGGTTTCGGTGCTATATGTCAATGACAGTTGGGATATGCATATTTACTTACGTTGATGACATGTGATGTTATGTGTTGCTTGGATTTGTTATATTGGATCGTCGTGTTTGAATAGCCAGGGGTTTTATGTCAGATGAGCGTTTTTATTTTCATTCATGTAAATTTCATTGTATGTAATATTCTTTTATTGGGGCACTTTCGGGTTGAGGATGGTGTCACAATTGTATATTATTTACTTTTCCGCATTAGGATAGACCCAAGACGGGGAGCATAAGTAACCGGGTTCTAGAGTCCAGTGGGAGACCATCTCAAGGAGTCGAGACCGGGTCTCCTAACTCTAGAATTTGTAAGGTTGCTTGACGCTCTCGTAGGGGTCTAGAGGTGTCGGATTGTCTATTCATCACGACCGTGGAATCCGTGTTTTATACAGGCTTAAAATAAAACACGGAAATCCTAGTATATCCAATATTTCATATGTTGTTCTTCTGCTGCGATATCTGTGATATGATCATTTGATATGTTGAGATGGATACAGGATATAGTATATGTGATATATTATATAGAAGTTACTTATGTTTTACACCCGCGCTAGCACTGCCCCGCTCTGCCGTTAGTTACCTAACCTAACGGTGCACGAGGGGACTTCGAGGCGAATACGGATGGCATAAGCGTACGTTGTATTTATCTGTGATGTTTAGGTAACTTAAAATGATGGGACTTAATTAATGAGATTAATGAAATAAAAGAAACCTAGAGATGCTGTGGAATCGAATTTTCAAAAACAGATACCTCTAGTTGTTGCTTTGCATAGCGGTGTTCCTTGTAGGACATCCAGCACCTTATTCGATAAGGAAAGAGTCGAGATCCCTTCACCGGGAGTGACCTCTTTAGCAGTAACTGGCAGATGCTACAACCATTGATTTTTTCTTTTGATTGCTTTTCTAGTTTTTGCTTTGCACAGTGGTATTGTGAATATCCTGCACCTTATTCGATAAGGAAAGAGCCGACGATCCCTTCACCGAGAGTGACCTCTTTAGCAAAACTAGCAAACGCCTAAAAAACACACCATTTAAATCATTTAATTCTACGACGAGATCAAGTTCATTACGCAAAAGGTTTTCTTAAAAACCTGTCGTAGCCCTCCGTCATTTTAGGAAATAGAGTACTTAGTATTCGTGCTGCGTGTGTCGACTATAATTGAGGCGTAGTGTACGGTAGCTAAGTGATGTCTTCCTACACAGCATAAAATGCGATTAATTAGGAAAGTCATGTGATTATGTTGACCATAGTTGAGGGTCATGTGGGTGGGTCTAATTAATCATGAAATGACGGGTAGAACTTGACTAGAGATTATGATATGTTGACCATAATTAAGGTCATAAGTACTAGGGGTAAAATATTATCGGGAATTTCAAGTGTTGAAATTTGCAATGAGATTGCATACCTTCTATGAGATAGTTTGATCCCGATACCCACTGTGAGTAAGAGTTACTCCTGGGAGAGTTTTACACATTACAATTAGCCGATCAAGTAGGTGTCTAGAAATGTGCCAACGGGGTTATTGTTAGTGATATGTATGCCCTAAAGGCCATTACTGTACATACAATGTATATTGTAGTGGATGCTTGGACATATATAGAGAGGAGTTTCTTGCTCGACATGATAGTATGCTATCTGGTTGCTCTTTATCTAAACATGTGCTCTGATTGTCTCTATGTTATATGTTGATAAAGCCCTTAGGATGAGTACTTGACTACCATGACTATGATGCAGATCATACTAGTAGGTACAGTGTAGTCTCTAAGTACATCCTTCAAACGTTTCTAGTCGTGGGAGTACCGAGACAGGGCATCGATACTCCAGAGTTGACTAGCGTATGCGCTTCTTGAGCCATATGATGTGCGATGGATGATCCCATATCCATTGGTGTTTGACATCAAAAAAGGTATACGGGTGATCAGTGGAGACTGGGTACACTGGACGGACTCGCCGAGAACTCCCAGATGGTATTATACCTCACGTCAGATGGCAGTTCTCCGGTGACACTGGTACAGGTTAGTCTGTAGACCCGAGATCGTCATAGAGTCTTGTATGATTCCCACTGTGCTTTGATTTCCATCATACCACGTCCAAGAGGGCGTGAAAAACGGTAGCTTTTGGGTACAGTCCCGAATCACATGGAGGAAATGAGCGATAGGAGGGGTTTCGTCTCTCCCGGTATAGGGAGTTGATGTTGCGCTATGTTCGATTGGCTATAACTGGAAATCCCTGGCCAGGGTTGCTGAGATTTACTGGTAAGAGTTATCAGTAGTTTCTCGAACTGTTATGGACCTCATATCGACACGACTTATTAAGCTTCTGGGGTCTGACGTTTACCACCCCTAGGCGAGATATGCGACATATTAGAGGAAGAGACCGGACTGTACGGTAGTGTTACTGATTGGATTCGCAGGAGAATGTACAGGCTTGCTTGTTGATCTTCTGATCGCTCAATACCTGGGTAGCTGTTACGTCTATCTGACCGCTTGCAGCTTGTGGGTATTTGATATGATCATCACCTAATGCCGGCGTATTGACGATTCTTTAGAGTCCTACACAGAGGTTTCCTGGCTCAGGCAAAACGGAGTAGGTGCACATATGTGATATGTGCGGGACCGAGAATAATACGTGTATGTGATACCGTATTAGATTCTCGCGATATGTGATATCGGCCGGGTATATGTGATATAGCCGGGTCATCGGACCAAGTGTTGATTCGATGAACTGATACAGATTATATTAGTCGGTTATTTGTGAAATAGCCGGATTATCGGATCAAGTGTTGATTAGATAATTTAATGTATAATTATATATTTTATATTTTATATTACATTAACTAATATTAGCTCACTTAAAGATTCTTTTTCTCACATGGATAATACATTGATGTATATGCGATATATGCTAATTGTATTATTTTATTTTGTTACAAAATATATTATATTTGTGATATATAATATTGTAACAAGTTAAGCTTACAAATGCAACATGTTTTGTGGAATTTAAACATGGATAGGGTTTGGATTAGGGTTAAGCTTGGATGAAGCTTTGACTTTGACCATTGATATTTTGAGTTGATATTTATTAACCCAACCCAAACCCTTTACCCTAGTTAACTCTCTACAAGGGTTAAGCCTTCATGATTGACCCATGGTTGATTTGTAACAATGACAATTAATTTATTATTCATCACAAATAGATTTCTTCTTCTTCTTGCTTTGAAAAAAAGCTTACTAGCTTTTGGGTTTGTGATGATTTTGAGTGAGAAAAAGAAAACAAAAGAGAGCTAAATTCCTACTTCATCATCCTCATCTATTCTAGCCACTTAGATTAGGGTGTTTGCTTTGCTAATACTTGATTAGTGAAGCTTGAGCTTGGGTTTGAGATTCTTCAAGGTAGATCATCTTAGTTGTTGAAGATTGGAAGCAAGCTTGCATCTTTCTCTTCATGGAGCCTCTCTAGAGTCCGGGTACTTGATGATCGCGGCAAAGGGACCTCAACACGGAGTTTATGAAGCGAAGGAACGGACTACAAAGGTTGTAATGCCAAACTCTTAGAAGTAAAGTTGTTTACTTTCTATGTTTACCCTAAGTCTCTAGTTAAGATCTTGGTTAGGGTTTGTTTAGCACCGCAAAAATTTTAAAGTAGCATGATTGATGCTTGCCGAAACCTTCACAAGGTGCTAAGCTAACCCTACAGTGGTATCAGAGCCAAGCTAGAGCATTAGGCGATGTGTTGGCGAAGTTTGAAGTCCGATCGAACTCCGAAACCCCGATAAATCCTAGTTTCTGGAAAAAATTTCAAAAGTTAAAATTTTTCATATTAAAAATACTCAGAAAATCATGCAGGGAATTCTAAGGATCACTGTGAAGTACGAAGCCATAACTTTATTAAGTCACCACAGAACCGCGGCCAAACCATGCGTTTGGCGGCGGTTCCGCGGCCAAACCATGCGTTTGGCGGCGGTTCCGCGGCCATATTTGGGGGTTTGGGGCTAATACTTCTGCGGTTCATTCTTGGGTACTTTTTCTTGCTTTTGGGAATTTTTTTTAATTCTACTCAAGTGTTGAGCTTTTTGGGATATTTTGGGAACTCTTTGATTCGATCGGAAAGTTTAACTTCGTTTAAGTTTTTCCGGGTAATTTAGAACGTGTTAAAAAGTTCGAACGGATATCAATAACTCACATTTTCCCCTGTCGGAAAACTTTCAAGTGTTGGATTTTTCCTGAGTTTAAAACTTTCAAAAAATCATGCAAGCAAATTTGCGGACCCTCTAGAAGAACGTAACCTTAACTCGATTATGTGACCGTCGAAACCACCACTGAACCATATGGTTTGTGGTAGTTTAGCGTTGCCACATGTGAGGCGTTGGTTTGACCCTTCTACGGCTGGTTCATAGCGGCTGTGACATGTTCTGGGACTTTTTGAACTCCGCTCAAGTGTTGAGCTATTTGGGATATCATGGGTGTTTGTTTATTCGATCGGAAAGTTCAACTTTGTCTATTTATTTGGAATGTGATACAATATTTGGAATCCACAAGTAGTTATGAGATAACTAATTTGAATGTTATAAATCTAGCAGTTTAGTCTCATTTGATCGGTTGCCACGGGATTTTGATGCGATCAAAAGTCCGTCGCAATCACATAGCATACGCGGATACTCGCCGGGTAACTTAATAGATAGCCATGCCCCATAGCTCCGACCAAGTGAGTGTAGGAGAACCCCATCGCTAAAAGCATCCGTTCGGGTGCTCGCGGCAGCGGTGTTCCACCTTAGTGCATTTCGTCGACGGTATCAGGGGTGCGGCTGTCTACTAAAGTTTCCGACGAGCATTCGATCAAGATGTCGGGAATCTTGTTGAATTGCCTGACTTGATTTCGAAAAGAGTTTTCGACATTGAGACTAAAATGCGGGGTTTATAATTGTTAGGCATGCGATGTCTACACCAATCTAGCCTTCAACCTCTCAACTACTGCATGAGATGTCTAAGAAGGTTGCGGATTCCAACTGTTGTAGTTTTACATTTTCTTTTCTTCTACCGTAAGTGTAATATGTGGTGTATCGCCGGTTTCGTTGCTATACATCAACGACAATTGGGATACGCATATTTACTTACGTTGATGACATGTGATGTTATGTGTTGCTGTGATATGTTATATTGGATCGTCGCGTTTTGAATAGCCGGGGGTTTTATATGAGATGAGGGTTTTTATTTTCGTTCATGTAAAATTCATTGTATGTAATATTCTTTTATTAGGGTACTTCCGGGTTGAGGATGGTGTCACCATTGTATATTATTTACTTTTCCGCATTAGGTAGACCCAAGGCAGGGAGCACAAGTAACCGGGTTCTAGGGTCCAGTGGGAGACCATCTCGAAGAGTCGAGACCAGGTCTCCTAACTCTAGAACTGGCAGTGTTACTTGCCGCTCTCGTAGTGGTCTAGGGATGTGGGTTTGGCTATTCACCGCGACCGTGGAATCCGTATTTTATACAGGCTCGATATAAAACACGGACGTCCTAGTATATCCAATATTTCATATGTTATCTTCTGCTGCAATGTTCTGTGATGAGATCATATTACTGCCTGAGACGAATGTTTATATTATATATATGAGATATATATTATATATTGTTGATTTCGTTTCAAATGTGATAGTTGTGAAGCATAATAAAATGGGACTTCATTAATGAGATTAATGAAATAAAAGAAACCTAAAGATGTTGTGGAATCGAATTTTCAAAAACAGGTAGCTCTAGTTCTTGCTTTGCATAGCGGTGTTCCTTGAAGAATATCCAGCACCTTATTCGATAAGGAAAGAGCCGAGATCCCTTCACCGGGAGTGACCTCTTTATCAATAACTGGCAGATGCTACAACCCTCAGTTTTGTCTTTTGATTGCTTTTCTAGTTTTTGCTTTCCATAGTGGTATTTGTGAAATATCCTGCACCTTATTCGATAAGGAAAGAGCCGAGATCCCTTCACCGGGAGTGTCCTCTTTAGCAAAACTAGCAAAGGCCTCAAAAACACTCCATTTAAATCATTTCATTCTACAACGATATCAAGTTCATTACGCTCATGGTTTTCTTAAAAACCTGCGTAGCCCTCCGTCATTTCAGATAAGTACTACTTAGTATTCGTGCTGCGGTAGTTTGGCATGCGTCAAGGCGTAGTGTACGGTAGCTAACTAGTGCTTATCTGCTAGCATACGATGCGATTGGATTAGGGTATTCGTACGACGTTGTTTGGTATGCGTCAAGGGGCGTACGGGTGGGTTTAATTCAATCAGGAAATGCACGGGTTGAACTTGACTAGCGGACTATGGGTTGTTTGGCATGCGTCAAAGTCATAAAACGCTAGGGGTAAAATATTATTGGGAATTTCAAGTTTTGAAATTTACAATGAGATTACATACCTCCTATGAGATAGTTGGATCCCGATACCCGCTGCGAGTAAGAGTTACTCCTGGGAGACTTTTACACATTACAATTAGCCGATCAAGTAGGTGTCTAGAAAGGTGTCAACGGGGTTACGCCCTTGGGAAAACGAGGTTTATTTTAATTAGGTCGTGCGAAAGCACGGGGAACCTCCCTCAAAGTACCGGCACTGGTCTGGCTGAAGATTGGCTAACTTGTAGGGTGTAATTAATCCCTGTTAGTCTTTCCTTTTAGGGTTTGAAGGAAGATTTGACTAAAACAGTGGGAGACATCCTGATTAGATATATTAATAACCAATCTAATCTTGCAAGAGCATACGCTGAGTGTTTTCTTCTCTCTCTCTCCAGGTAGAGACCATGTCACGCCTTAATCAAGATAATAATATGGATGTATTGACCGAACCCGCTTATTATACTGAGCTGGGGAACGTTAGTCCCGCTCCAACTTATAATTGTTATAAAGACAGAGCCGGAAATTGGTGATTACCAGGATTCCCGTGCCGCCCAAACGAAAAAAATGCATGTTGATACATCTTCTTCGGGAGTGTTCATTACCGAGAACTGTTTCTCAGTATCCTTTACGTCCTGGGTATGAGATACCGGATCAGGATCCCGCAAATGTAATTTGTTACATGGGCTACAGATAGGTAGAGAACTGAGAATGGGTGATAAGTTTCAAGAGTTGGAAATGATGCAAGTGTTGCAGCCAAGTCTGTTCGCAGTTATCACCCTGTATTACCCGAATACATTGATTCTGAATGAATGTTAGTAGATACCGAACCTGATATACATCATCATATCAATCTCTTTATTAGTAAAGAAAGATATAATTTTGTATTTTTGGATAATGTTTTGAATATTTCCTATATCAAGAGTTGATCGGTTCAGGCACGTTATCTAAAAGCATATACGTTCTAAATCAAACTACAGTTCTTAATGTACAGAACACACACAAGAGGAAGAGTTCAGAAATGAACGAATCCTTCTTGAGGTATTTGTAGACTAGGTCATATCAACTGCAACCCGACTAGCTAAGTAACATTTAGATGCATATTTAAATCTGTTTGAATTTACATCTTGTGAAACTT
Organism: Agapanthus africanus; assembly: GCA_030015575.1. NCBI lineage: Eukaryota > Viridiplantae > Streptophyta > Magnoliopsida > Asparagales > Amaryllidaceae > Agapanthus > Agapanthus africanus. The sequence goes on along the minus strand of JASDDO010000024.1, from coordinate 511,134,015 downwards.
GCCAGTCATGTCACAAAGATAAGATGACCACAGCTCCGTTTATAGGAAACAGAGAAAGAGTTGGTGAACTCTTGGGATTGATACATGATGATGTATGTAAAGGCCCCCTGTCTACACATGCCTTGACCGGTTCTTTGTACTTCATTACATTCACTGATTATCTCTCAAGATCCGGACATATGTTCCTGTTGAAACACAAGTCTGAAGCTTTTAAGAAATTCAATGAATATAAGTTAGAAGTAGAGAACCAACACAGGTATAAATATTATATCCTATGAAGTGATCAGGGAGGAGAATACTTGAGTACGATATTCCTGGACTATTCTAAAGGAGAATGAGATTCTCTCTCAGCATTACTCCTCCGTATACACCAATACGTTGGTATATTGGAGCGGAGCAATCGCACCCAATGTGTTATGGTGTGCTCTATGATGAGTACTACTGAGTTGCCTATTTTCTTTTGGGGTTATGCACTTGAGAAGTTTCATACCTATTGAATAGGGTTCCAACCAAATCAGTGGCCTACTACTCCATATGTGATATGGTATGGGAAGAGCCCATCTCTTAAGGAAGTTAAGATTTGGGGTTGTCCGGCCTATGTCAAAAGCAAAATCCGGACAAGCTCGAGGCAAGGTCAGTTCTGTAGAAGTTTGTTGGATATCTCAAGCATTTGCAAGGGAATATCTTCTACCAAACTGGGGAGCAAAAGGTGTTTTGTTTCTCAGCATGCCACCTTTTGGAAAAGGCATTTCTTGTGAAGAAATTAGTGGTCATGAGGTAGAACTGGAAAAAGTTCCAGCTAAAACAAACTGCAGTTGATGATTTGGTAGAACCGGAGGATTCAATAGTTTCCAACGAACCTCAGCCTCTCCGCCGATCTGGTAGGGTTCAATATCCACCTGAGAGATACTTCGGTTTCCCTATGACAGTGGGAGCGAGGATTGCATCATGAGATGATGACCCAACTAGTTTCGAGCGGGCCATCAAGAGTGGGGACACTGTAAGAATGGCTGGATGCTTAGCGATATGAGATGGAATCCATATACACCAACAAAGTATGGACTTTTGTTGCTTTATCTGAAGGGTTAAATCCCCATCAGGAGCAAGTATATCTTGAGAAGATTACTTGGTGTACATGGAAAAGTTAAGACTTTCAAAGCTATGCTTAAGTCCATCCAGATCCTACTTGCCACTGCTACATACCATGACTACGATATCTGGCGGTTGGGTGTCATGACTGCTTTTCTAAATGATAATTTGGAAGAGAGCGTCTATAAGTACACGGCCAGAGGGCTTCGTAGACAGTGGGAGCAGCGGAAACGTGTGCAAGCTATTTTATGGGATAAATCAGGCATCGCGGAGTTGGAACATCTGTTTTGATGTGGTAGTCAAAGAGTTTGACATCATCAAAATGGTAGATAAACCTTGTATATATAAAAAGGCAGTAGGGAGTATGGTGGTGATCCTCGTATAGTACGTGGATGACATACTCTTGATAGAGAAGGAGTTTCCTATGCTACGCTCGGTCAATCTCCTCTTATCACAAGAATTCTCCATATAGGATGAATGTGATACCTCCTGAATCCTGGATTTTGTGTCTATGAGATAGATCTAATTGGATGTTAGGATTCTCACTAGGTGTAGTGAGATGGTATCAATCGATCCCGGGGAGAATCACTGGAAAGGTTCCAGGGTGATAAGGACGACTGAATGTCAGTCGCAGGCATTGTCTTTACCCTCAGTGCAGGGACGGTATGTTGGAAGAGTTCTAAGCTAGATACCGTGACTTACTAGACGATTAAAGGCAAGATACATAGTTACCAAGGATGCTACCAAAGAGGCAGTCTGGATATATATGAGTTCATGAGATAAATTTCGTTCCTACCATTGTGTGACAATGGAGTTGTGGCTTATGCCTAGGAACCCTCGTCCCATCAGAGATCCAGAAATATTCTTAGGCAGTATCGCTTGATCATGGAGATAGTTGAGCTCCAGGGAGATCGAGGTTAGGAGAGTAGACACAGAGGACAACAGCACGGATCCACTCACAAAGGCCTATTTCCCAGTAGAGACTTTTATGGGATGGTTGAGTATGAGATACTTCAACCAAAGCTGATTGTTGGGTACGCGATACCACAAAAGATGGCCCTAGTGCAAGTGGGAGATTGTTAGTGATATGTATGCCCTAGAGGCCATTACTGTACATACGATGTATATTGTAGTGGATGCTTGGACATATATTGGGAGGACTTTCTTGTTTGATATGATAGTATGCTATCTGGTTGATCTTTATCTAAACATGTGCTCTGATTGTCTCTATGTTACATGTTGATAAAGCTCTTAGGATGAGTACTTGACTACCAGGACTATGATGCAGATCATACTAGTGGGGATAGTGTAGTCGCTAAGTACATCCTTCAAACATTCCTAGTCGTGGGAGTACCGAGACAGGGCATCGATATACCAGAGTAGACTAGCGTATAGCTTCTCGACCCATATGATGGGCGATGGATGATCCTATATCCATTGGTGTTTGACATCAGAGACAGTATACGGGTGCTCAGTGGAGACTGGGTACACTGGACGGACTCGCCGAGAACACCCAGATGGTATTATACCTCACGTCAGAAGGCAGTTCTCCGGTGACATTGATACAGGTTAGTCTGTAGACCCGAGATCGTCATAGAGTCTTGTGTGATTCCCACTGTGCTTTGATTTCCATCATACCACGTCCAAGAGGGCGTGCAAAATGGTGGCTTTTGGGTACAGTCCCGAATCACATGGAGGCAATGAGCGATAGGAGGGGTTTCGTCTCTCCCTGTATAGGGAGTTGATGTTGCGCTGTGTTCGATTGGCTATAACTGGAAATCCCTGGCCAGGGTTGCTGAGATTTACTGGTAAAAGTTATCGGTAGTTTTTCAAACTGTTATGAAACTCATATCGACACGACTTATCAAGCTACTGGGGTCTGATGTTTACCACCTCTAGGCGAGATATGCGACATACCAGAGGAAGAGACCGAACTGTACGGGAGTGTTACTGATTGGATTCGCAGGAGAATGTATAGGCTTACTTGTTGATCTTCTGATCGCTCAATACTTGGGTAACTGTTATGTTTAGCTGACCGCTTGCAGCTTGTGGGTGTTTGATATGATCATCACCTACTGCCGGCGTATTGACGATTCTTTAGAGTCCTACACAGAGGTTTCCTGGCTCAGGCAAAACGGAGTAGGAGCACATATGTGATATGTGCTGGACTGAGAATAATACGTGTATGTGATACCGTATTAGATTCTCGCGATATGTGATATCGGCCGGTTATATGTGATATAGCTGGGTCATCGGACCAAGTGTTGATTCGAAGAACTGATACAGATTATATTAGTTGGTTATTTGTGAAATAGCCGGATTATCGGATCAAGTGTTGATTCGATAATTTAATGTATAATTATATATTTGATATATTATATTACATTAAGTAATATAAGCTCACTTAAAGATTCTTTATCTCACATGGATAATACATTGATGTATATGTGATATATGTTAATTGTATTATTTTATTTTGTTACAAAATATATTATATATGTGATATATAATATTGTAACAAGTTAAGCTTACAAATGCAACATGTTTTGTGGAGTTTAAACATGGATAGGGTTTGGATTAGGGTTAAGCTTGGATGAAGCTTTGACTTTGACCATTGATATTTTGAGTTGATATTTATTAACCCAACCCAAACCCTTTACCCTAGTTAACTCTCTACAAGGGTTAAGCCTTCATGATTGACCCATGGTTGATTTGTAACAATGCCAATTAATTCATTATTCATCACAAATAGATTTCTTCTTCTTCTTGCTTTGAAAAAAAGCTTACTTGCTTTTGGGTTTGTGATGATTTTGAGTGAGAAAAAGAAAACAAAAGAGAGCTAAATTCTTACTTCATCATCCTCATCTATTCTAGCCACTTAGATTAGGGTGTTTGCTTTGCTAATACTTGATTAGTGAAGCTTGAGCTTGGATTTGAGATTCTTCAAGGTAGATCATCTTAGTTGTTGAAGATTGGAAGCAAGCTTGCATCTTTCTCTTCATGGTGCCTCTCTAGAGTCCGGGTACATGATGATCGCGGCGAAGGGACCTCAACACGAAACTTATGAAGCGAAGGAATAGACTACAAAGGTTGTAATCCCAAACTCTTAGAAGTAAAGTTGTTTACTTGCTATGTTTACCCTAAGTCTCTAGTTAAGATCTTGATTAGGGTTTGTTTAGCACCCCAAAAATTTTAAAGTAGCATGATTGATGCTTGCCAAAACCTTCACAAGGTGCTAAGCTAACCCTACAGTTATGTCTCTGGGAAAACGATGTTTATTTTAATTAGGTCCGTGCGAAAGCACGGGGAACCTCCCTCAAAGTACCGGCACTAGCTTGGCTGAAAGATTGGCGAACTTGTAGGGTGTAATTAATCGCGGCTAGTCTTTCCTTTTAAGGTTTGAACGAAGATTTGACTAAAACAGTGGGAGACATCCTGATAAGATATATTGATAACCAATCTAATCTTGCAAGAGAATACGCTGATTGTTTCTTCTCTCTCTCTTCGGGTAGCGACCATGTCACGCCTTAATCAATATAATAATACGGATGCATTGACCGAATCCGCTTGTTATACTGTGCTAGGGAACGTTGGTCCCGCTCCAACTTATAATTGTTATAAGACAGAGCAGGAAATTGGGAATTGCCAGGATTCTCGTGCCGCCCAAACGAAGAAAGTGTATGTTGATACATCTTCTTCGGGTGTGTTCATTACCGAGAACTGTTTTCAGTATCCTCTACGTCCTGGGTATGTGATACCGGATCAGGATCCCGTTATTGTAATCTGTTACATGGGCTATAGAAAGAAAGAGAACTGAGAACGGGTGATAAGTTTCAAGAGTTGGAAACGGTGCAATTGTTGCAAGCCAAGAAGTTGGCAGATATCACCATGTATTACCAGAATACATTGATTCTGAACGAATGTTATTAGATACCGAACTTGAAATACACATCATATCAGTCTCTTTATTGAGATAAAGAAGGATATAATTTTGTATTGTGGGATAATGTTTTGAACATTTCCTATATCAAAAGTTAATCGGTTCAGGCACGTTATCTAAAAGCATATACGTTCTAAATCAAATCACAGTTCTTAACGTATAGAACACACACAAGAGGAAGAGTTCAGAAATGAACGAATCCTTCTTGAGGCATTGTAGACTAGGTCATATCGAGGCGACCCGACTAGCTAAGTTACATAAAGATGCATATTTAAATCAGTTTGAATTTACATCTTGTGAAACTTGCCAGTCATGTCACAAAGATAAAATGACCATAGCTCCGTTTATTGGAAACAGAGAAAGAGTTACTGAACTATTGGGATTGTTACATGCCGATGTATCATGTAGGGTTCCTAGGCACCCTAGTGAGGTCTCACAAGTGATCAAGCATGCCAATTTCTAAAAATTACGGTGCCGAGAAAACCTAGAACGGATCGTTAACTAGATATTTAGGCAAAGCAAGCAAGTAATCGAATTAAATGCTAGGGGAAAGTGACTACAACCTTTGTAGATCCGGTCCACCACTTCGTGAGCTCCACGGTGATCTCCCTCCGCTGTCCAAATCGAACTCACGACTTTAGCGTCGGCTTCGTCGGAGAATGGGCAAGCTAGGTCGTCGATGTCCATGCCGAAGATGATCTACGTCGAGGCATCGCTAGATCAAGCTCCAACTTCACCAAGTCTTGAAAACTTGTGAAGGAAACACACTCTACTACTTGGCAAGAGGTAGAGGATGAAGAAATAGGAAGTGGGTTCAATTTAGAATTGGATTTCTCACTCATTTTCACATTCCACCATTGTTGGTAGAAAGCTTTCTTCAAGGTTGAAGATGAAGAAGAAGAAGATAATGATATGATAAGTTATTATCAAAAGAATAATAAATTTATTCTTATCATAATATTAACCTAAGTTAAGTGTAGAGAATTGACCAAGGTTAAAGAATGGTTAGGGTTAAGGAGATGAGACAAAAATGGTCACTTAATGAATGCTTCATGAAGCTTCATGTTGCAAACAAAATAAGCCACCATTTTTCTCTCATTTCTTTTCCTTTTTCCGAAAATAAAAGGATTAATAAATGAATAAGTAAAACCCTAATTATCCACTTAACCATGGTTTAAATCTTTACACTTAACCAAAAAGATATGTATCATCAAACATGATACAAACAAGTGCACAAAATCATATCGCATATGTAATGCGCACATCCGAGCGAGAAAATCCATTTAAAGTGAACCGATACTAGTTAATGCAAAGTAATATATCAAATATATAATTATGCATCAAATCATTAAATCAACACTTGATTTAACGATCCGGTCATATCGTATATAACCGACTAGTATGCAATGCATCGGTTTATCGAATCAACCCTTGATTCGATAACTAGGGTATATCGCATATAACCTAATCGATACATTCATCGCGAGAATGAAATACGGTATCACATACACGCATTATTCTCGGTCCCGCACATATCTCATATGCGCTCCTATTTCGTTTCGCTTGAGCCAGGAAACCTCTGTGTAGGACTCTAAAGACTCGTCAATACGCCGGCAGCAGGTGATGATCATATCAAACACCCACAAGCCGCAAGCGGTCTGCTAAACGTAACGGCCACCCGGGTATTGAGCGATCTGAAGATCGACGAGCAAGCCCGCTCACACTCCAGTGAATCCAACCAGTAACACTTACCGTACATTCCGGTCTGATCGTCTGATATGTCGCATATCTCGCCTAGGGGTGGTAAACGTCAGACCCCAATAGCTTGATAAGTCATGCCGACGTGAGGTCCATAACATTCGTGAAACTACTGATAACTCTTACCAGTATATCACAGCAACCCTAGCCAGGGATTTCCTGTTATGGCCAGTCGAGCATAGCACAACATCAACCCCCAATACCGGGAGAGACGAATCCCCTCCTATCGCTCATTGCCTCCATGTGAATCGGGACTGTACCCAAAAACCACCTGTTTGCACGACTCAGTAGAGCCGTGGTAGGGTGGAAATCAAAGCACAGTGGGAGACACACAAGACTCTATGACGATCTCGGGTCAACAGACTAAGCTGTACCAGTGTCACCAGAGAACTGCCATCTGACGTGAGGTATAATACCATCTGGGAGTTCTCGGCGAGTCCGTTCAGTGTACCCAGTCTCCACTGAGCACCCGCATACCATCTTCGATGTCAAACACCAATGGATATGGGATCATCCATCGCCCATCGCATGGGTCGAGAAGATATGCGCTAGTCTACTCTGGAATATCGATGCCCCGTCTCGATATTCCCACGACTAGGAACAATGAAGGATGTACTCATTGACTACCCAGGCCCCACTAGTATGATCTGCATCATAGTCCTGGAAGTCGAGTACACATCCTGAGGGCTTTATCAACATGTAATCAGAGAGACAGAAAGTATACATGTTAAGATAAAGAGCAACCAGATAGCGTACTATCATGTCGAGCAAGAAAGTCCTACCTATATATGTCCCAGCATCCACTACAATATACATCCAATGTACAGTAATGGCCTCTAGGGCATACATAGAACTAACATATGAAAGTCCCCTGTCTAACATGCCAGGACCGGTTCTTTGTACTTCATTACATTCACTGATGATCTGTCAAGATTCAGACATATGTTCCTGTTGAAACATAAGTCCGAAGCTTTTGAGATATTCAAAGAAAAAAAGATAGAAGTAGAGAACCATAACAGGTACAAGTATTATGTCCTTTGATGTGATCAAGGAGGAGAATACTTGAGCACGTAATTTCTGGATTATTCTAAAGGAGAATGAGATTCTCTCTCAGCATTACTCCTCTGTATACACCACAGCACGTCGGTGTATCGGGACGGAGCAATCTCACCCTATGTGATATGGTGTGCTCTATGATGAGTACTATTGAGTTACCTATTTTCTTTTTAGGGTTATGCACTTGTGAAGCTGCATATCTATTGAATAGGGTTCCAATCAAATCAGATGCCTACCACTCCATATGAGATATGGTATGGGAAGAGCCCATCTCTTAAGGATGTTAAGATTTGGGGTTGTCCGGCCTATGTCTAAAAGAAAAATCCGGACAAGCTCGAGGCAAGGTCAATTCTGTGGAAGTTTGTTGGATATCCTAAGCATTCGTAAGGTAATATCTTCTACCACACTGAGGAGCAAAAGGTGTTTTGTTTCTCAGCATACCACTTTTGATAAAGGGAATTTCTTGTGAAGAAATTAGTGGTCACGAGGTAGAACTAGAAGGAGTTTCAGCTATATAAACTGCAGCTGATAATTTGGTAGAACCGAAGGATTCAATAGTTCCCGACGAACCTCAGCCTCTCCGCCGATCTAGTAGGGTTCCTCATCCACTTGAGAGATACTTCGGTTTCTCTATGACAGTGGGAGCGAGAATTGCATCATGAGATGATGATCTAACTAGTTTCGAGCAGTCCATCAGGAGTGGGGACTCTGTGAGAATGGCTGGATAAAAAGCGATCTGAGATGGAATCCATATACATTAACAAAGTATGGACTTTGGTTGTTTTGTTTGAAGGGTTAAATCCCCATCAGGAGCAAGTATATCTTGAGAAGATTACTTGGTGTACATGGAAAAGTTGAGACTTTCAAAGCTAAGACTAGCTGTAAAAGGTTCTCGTCATCGACCAGGTTTGGATAATGATGAAACCTTTTCTAGTGGCTATTCTTAAGTCCATCCGGATCCTACTTTCCATTGCTACATACCATGACTACGATATCTGGCGGTTGGGTGTCATGACTGCTTTTCTAAATAATAATTTAGAAGAGATGGTCTATAAGTACACAGCCAGAGGGCTTCATAGATAGTGGGAGCAGCGGAAACGTGTGCAAGTTGCTTTATGAGTTAAAGCAGGCATCGCGGAGTTGGAACATCTATTTTTATGTCGTAGTCAAAGTGTTTGACTTCATCAAAATGGTAGATGAACCTTGTATATACAAAAAGGTAGCAGGTAGTATGGTGATGATCCCCGTATTGTATGTGGATGACATACTCATGATAGGGAAGGAGTTTCCTATGCCATACTCGGTCAATCTCCTCTTATCACAAGGATTCTCGATATAGGATCAAGGTGATACCTCCTAGATCCTGGGGAGAATCACTGGAAAGGTTCCAGGGTGATAAAGACGACTGAATGTCAGTCACAGGTATTGACTTTACCCTCAGTGGAGGGACGGTATGTTGGAAGAGTTCCAAGCTAGATACCGTGACATACTAGATGATAATGGCTGGATACATTGCTATCAAGGATACTGCCAAAGAAATAGTCTGGATGTACACTAGTTCGTGAGATGAACTTCGTTCCTACCATTGTGTGACAATGGAGTTATGGCATTGATATAGGAACCCCCGTCCCATCTGTGGTCCAGACATATTCTTAGGCAGTATCACCTGATCATGGAGATGGTTGATCTCCAAGGAGATCGAGGTTAGGAGAGTAGACACAGAGGTCAACAGCGCGGATCCACTCATAAAGGCCTATTTCTCAGTAGAGACTTTTATGGGCTGGTTGAGTATGAAATACTTCAACCACTGCTGATTGTTGGGTATGAGATACTACAACAGATGGCCCTAGTGAAAGTGGAAGATTGTTAGTTATATGTATGCCGTAGAGGCCGTTACTGTACATACGATGTATATTGTAGTGGATGCTTGGACATATATAGGGAGCACTTTCTTGCTCGACATGATAGTATGCTATCTGGTTGATCTTTATCTTAACATGTACTCTGATTGTCTCTATGTTACATGTTGATAAAGCCCTTAGGATGAGTACTTGACTACCAGGACTATGATGTAGATCATACTAGTGGGGATAGTGTAGTCGCTAAGTACATCTTTCAAATGTTCCTAGTCGTGAGTGTATCGAGACATGGCATCGATATACCAGAGTAGACTAGCGTATAGCTTCTCGACCCATACAGATGGGTGATGGATGATCCCATATCCATTGGTGTTTGACATCAGAGACAGTATACGGGTGCTCAGTGGAGACTGGGTACACTGGACGGACTCGCCGAGAACTCCCTGATGGTATTATACCTATCGTCAGATGGCAGTTCTCTGGTGACACCGGTACAGGTTAGTCTGTAGACCCGAGATCGTCATAGAGACTTGTGTGATTCCCACTGTGCTTTGATTTCCATCATACCACGTCTAAGAGAGCATGCGAAATGGTGGCTTTTAGGTACATTCCCGAGTCACATGGAAGAAATGAGCGATAGGAGGGGTTTCGTCTCTTCCGGTATAGGGAGTTGATGTTGCGCTGTGCTCGATTGGCTATAACAGGAAGTCCTTGGCCAGGGCAGCTTCAGAGATATACTAGTAAGTGTTATCAGCAGTTTCTTGACCCGTTATGAGCCTCATATCAACACGACTTTGTTAGATATGTATGCCCTAGAGGCCATTATTGTATAGTACTAGTTTGTATAATACATTTTGGAAGCTTAGGATATATATATGGTTTTACGACAGTCTTGCTTGATATAGTAGTATGCTACTTGGTTTGTTTCTATCTTAATATGTGTATATGTTTCTTTTAACATATCGCTAAAAACATATTGGTAGAGCCCTTAGGATTTTTGCTTGACTACCAGCGTTGTGATGCCGATCACACTAGTGGGGGATGGGTGGTCTATAAGCACATCCTTATTTTAGTCCTTGGTCATAGGATTATCGAGACAGGGCATCGATACTCCAAAGTAGACTGGTGCATACGCTTCTCTTCCCAGCATGGGAGATGGTCTGTCCCACAGCCATCAGTACGTCGTACTGGAGATAGTATGCAGGTGCTCGTTGGGTTAGGAGTACACTGGACAGGACTCGTTGGGAAATGTTGGTTGGTATTATACCTATCGTCAGTTAACAGTTCCCAGGTGACATGAGTACAGCTTAGTCCGCTGACTTGACACTATCATTTCGCCTCGAGTGTGTTCCCACTGTTCTTAGATTACTACCCTACCACGGCTCTACTGAGTCGTGCAGACAGGTACTAGTTGGGTGCAGTCCCGAAGCACTTGGAGGCAGTGACGGTTAGACAGGAATCGTCTCTCCCGGTATTGGGGGATGATATCGCGCTGTGTCTAGGAGAGCCATTACACAAAGTCCCTGGCCAGGGCAAGCGAGATATACTGGTAGGTTTCCAGTGTTATCTCAGGGTGTTCTGGGCTACACTCCGACACGACTTGTACCGCTATTAGGGGACTGACGTTTACCGCCCCCTAGGCCCGCCATGCGATATTCTCAAACAAACAGAACAGACTGTACGGAGATTGTCACATTCAGGCTCAGTAGGAGTTCGATGGGTTCACCTCATCAGTCTTCTTATCGGTATCTACCTGGAGACCGTTACGTACAGCTAGTACCACTTGCGGCCTGTGGTTAAACCCACTACCAGCGTAGTGTCAAGCCTTAAGAGTCCCACACAGAGGGTTACTCGCCTTTGGGCAAAACAGAGTAGAGGTTGCATTGTTTTGCGACGGGGTTCGTTCACATCCGCGCACTTGTGCACGTTTGGTGTCCGGACAGTAGTTACTAGCGGGCTTTGGTTTAAGCCAGATCCTAGTAATTGTTTTTGGATTCGTTTTGTCTCAGTATATTCGTGTTCCTTGGAGCACGGATGCGGGTGTGTATGCACAGTTGACAGAGGCAGAGGCAGAGGATTCTCATTAGGGTTGTTGACCATTTGGCTTTGGTTGACTTGTTGACCGTTGACCGTTGACCTTTCTTTAAACCCTAATGATAATATAATATATGATTAATAATATTAATTAAGTATTATTGTACCATGGTTGAGTTGAAAGTTTGACTTTTGTTGACTTGTTGACTTTGTTGACCGGTTGACCATTTTGGACTTGTTGACCATCATCATTTCATGGCTATCATTTCATGGGTATGACTTTTACTTGCTTGTTGTTTGCAAAATGCAATAATAGCATGAAATGATAATGGTCATTGAAACTAACCATCACCATATACTTAATTATTATTATTATTATCATTATTCTCACTTTTGTGAGAAGGGTTGGATTATGAGAGCTCATTCTATCATTCTCCTTCTCTCTCCTAGAAAGAAAGCTCTCCCTCTTCCTCTTCCTCTCTCAAGGTTCAAGTGTTCCATGAGTTGGAAATCATGAACCTTTGAGACAAAACCACCATCACTCTTCTCTACTCAATCTAAGGTATTAGGTTTAGCAAACCAAACACCTTAGTCATCTTTAGGTTGAGATTGGAGCTCAATTTCGAGACCCTCGGGTGGATCCATCTATGGCAAAGAGGAAACGACAAGGAGGATCCGTTCAAGCAACTACAAGGAGCAAGCAAGAGGAAGAACAACAACAAGAAGAGAAGGAGTTCAAGACTAAGGTATAACCATTCTACATAGTAGTTAGAACTTGTAGAATTTTTGTTAGTTCTTGTTTAGCAACGATCCTCCTTGTACGGTCCATGTTACCTAGTTAGGAAACAAATTCGTTTTACCTATTCCGCCTCCCCGAAAGGACCGGGGTGGGTAACGTGGACCTAACAGACTTATCGAGTTACTGGGGTCTGACGTTTACCACCCCTAGACGAGATATGCGACATATCAGACGAAGAGACCGGACTGTACGGTAGTGTTACCGATTGGATTCACAGGAGTGTGAGCAGTCTTTCTTGTTGATCTTCTGATTGCTCAATACCCGGGTGGCCGTTACGTTTGGCATACCGCTTGTGGCTTGTGGGTGTTTGATATGATCATCACCTACTGCCGGCGTATTGACGAGTCTTTACAGTGCTACACAGGGGTTTCCTGGCTGAAGAGAAACGGAATAGGAGCACATATGTGATATTTACGGGACCGAAATTAATACGATATGAGATACCGTATTCTATTCGCACGATTCGTGACATTGATCGGTTGTATGCGATATAACCGGGTTATCGGATCAAGTGTTGATTCGATAAGTTGTTACACATGATATTAGTCAGTTATATGTGATATAGCCGGATTATTAAATCAAGAGTTGATTTGATAATTTAATGTATAATTATATATTTGATATATTATATTACATTAACTAATATTTAGCTCACTATTGATTTCTTTTCTCACATGATGTGCACATTATATAGATATGTGATATGTATATTTGTGTACATGTATTGTGTCATGTTTGATGATACATACAAGATGGGTGTATGAGATTAATACCATGCTAGGGTTAAGTTAGGGTTTCTATTTATGTTAAGCTAATTCAAAAGAGATTGACTTTGTCATGGTAAAGCTTGGACAAAAGCTTTTGGATAAGCTTTGACAAAGTCAACTCTTTTGTCTAGTTAAAGATACTTATCAAAACCAACCCTTAACCAAAGTGTGTGGTTTATTCTCTAAATGAGTTAAGCATGGTAGGTTTAACTCAACCATGGGTGCAATAATTGAAAGGATGAATTATTCATAAGTTCTTCTTCTTCTTCATCAAGCTCCATGAAAAGCCTGCTAGCTCTAATGGTAGAATGAGAAAAAGTGTGAGAAAATCAATTCTAAAGTGTGCCCAATTCCTATTTCATCATCCTCTACTACTTGCCATGTAGTATAGGGTGTTATCTTTACAAAGTTTATGACCTAGTGAAGGAATAGCTTGAGTTAGTGTCTCCTCGACGTAGATCATCTTCGGCCTCGAAGTCATCGAAGCAAGCACGTTCATTTCGTCATAGAGCCTCTCTAGAGTCTGGAGTTTACGATCGCAGCGAAGGGACTATTACACGGAGCTATTTGAAGTGAAGGACCGGTCTACAAACGTTGTATTCCTTACTCACTACTTATTGCAAAGTGTTTGCATATAACTTTCCGTATATTTCTAGTTAACGATCTAGTTTAGGGTTAGCTAAAATGGCAAAATTTTAATTTGGCATGGACGATACCTCCCGAAACCTTGCTGCCGTCATAGGTAACCCTACATGGGTATAGCGGGTTTGGATGCTGGTGGATGAAGTATCCATGAATTTAGCACGAGTGGCACTGTTTCGTGTATTCGAGGCAGTCCTGAATCATCGTGGGCCAATAGTAGCCCATCCTTTTGATCTTCATCTTCATCTTCGGTCCGGCTTGATAAGAACCGCAGAGTCCGTCGTGAGTTTCGTGGACGACTCTCCTTTCTTCTTCCGGTCCTAGGCATCTTAACCATAGAGAGTTGAACGATCTCTTGTATAGAGTATCATTGACGAAAGCAAAAGAAAGAACTCGTTTCATGAGCTGATGTTTTGAGGATGCATCTTCCAGTGTTTGACGAGATTTGAAGTAGTCTATAAAGACTTCTCTCCAATCCTTAGACTTTTCTTGGTCCTCTATTTGTAGGGTTGTTTTCTTGGTTGCTTCCTTTTCTTCAGACGACTCCGGAGGTATTTTTGTTGGTGCAAGAACCCGATGGCTTTGTACAATGATCCTTACGTCATCGAGGTTTTCGTCAGCCAGTTCTTTAGCGAGTTTAGGTAATACGTCCGCTTTGCTATTTTCCGTACGCGGTATGCTTTCCAGGGCGTAGGAGGGAATTTTCGTCAGCAGTTGCTGCACTCTTTCACCATACCTGATCAGTTCTGGTTTGCATGTCTGGTAGTCGCCATTTACTTGACTAACGACTAGCTGGGAGTCTCCATATATGAGGAGGTTTTCGATGCCCATGTCGACAGCAATCTAAAACCTGCTACCAAAGCTTCATACGCCGCTTCATTGTTTGTCCTCAGCTCTATTAAGGAAAAGGCAAAGCGCATTATCCCTCCTTGTGGATTCACGAAGATGAGGCCTACCCCAGATTTGATTATGGGGGAGTTGTGCTTTCGTTTCTTCAGGGATGATGCTCCGTCGAAATAGAGTTCCTATCGGGTATCACTCCCTCCTTTCTCTCCATCGATCGTGTAAAACGCGTGATCGTCTGGAAATTCGCAATTTAGGGGTGAATCGGCAGGTATCAGATGCTCAGCGAGGAAGTCAGCGATGGCCTGGCCTTTCACTGCCATGAGAGGTCGGTATGTTACCGAGAATTCCATTAAGAGTAGGGCCCATTTAGTAAGCCATCCTATTAGTATGGCTCTTGACATAAAATATTTTAGAGGATCCACTTTTGATATAAGATGGACCTCATGCGCCAAAGCATAATGCCGAAGCTTCGTTATCGTGAAGATTAACGCCAGGCAGTGTTTTTCGATAGGGGATTAGTTGTTTTCTGCCCCCGGGAGAACTCGACTCAAATAGTAGGGGGCTCTCTCTTTCCCTTGGTCGTTCTCCTGGGCCCATAGCGCGCCCAATGAACCTTCTGTTAGTGTATATGCCCTAGGGGCCATTATTGTATCATACTAGATTGTATATTACTTAATGGAAGCTTGGGATATTCTCAATTGTATATACAGTCTTGCTAAAAATGGTAGTATGCTACTTGGTTTGTGTCTACTTTAATATGTGCATATGTTTCTTGTAACGTATCAATTATACATATTAATAGAGCCCATAGGTTCTTTGCTTGATTACCAGTGTTGTGATGGCAGACACACTAGTGAGGGCTGGGTAGTCTATAAGCAACATCCTATACATGTCCCTAGTCATAGGATTATCGAGACAGGGCATCGATATTCCAGAGTAGACTGGTGTGTACGCTTCTCATCCCAGTTGGGGAGATGGTCTGTCCCATAGCCATCAGTACGTCGTACTGGAGATAGTATACAGGTCCTCGTTAGGTTACGGGTACACCGGACAGGACTCGCAGGGGAACTGATTGGTTGGTATTATACCCGTCGTCAGTTAACAGTACCCAGATGACATGAGTACAGCATAGTCCGCAGACTTGACACTGCTACTTCGCCTCGAGTGTGTCCTACTGTTCTTAGATTGCCACCCTACCATGGCTCAAAGGAGTCGTGCAAACAGGTAGCAGTTGGGTGCAGTCCCGAGCACTTGGAGGCAGTAGTGGTTAGATAGGATTCGTCTCTCCCGGTATTGGGAGATGATATCATGCTGTATCAGAGAGCCATTACGCAAAGTCCCTGGCCAGGGCAAGCGAGATATACTGGTAGGTTCCAGTAGCTTCTCAGGGTGTAATGGGCTTCGCTCCGACACGACTTATACAGCTATTAGGGGACTAACGCTTGCCGCCCACTAGGCTTGATATGCGATAGTCTTAGACGAACAGACCGGACTATACGGAGATTGTCACATCAGGCTAAGTGGGAGTTCGGATGATTTTCCTCATCGGCCTTCTTATCGACATCTACCTGGGGACCGTTACGTACAGCTAGTGCCTCTTGCGGTCTGTGGTTAAACCCACTGCCAGCGTAGTGTCGAGTCTTTAGAGTCCTACATAGAGAGTTTCCCTGCTCCAGGCGAAACGATATAGAGGTCATACGGTATTACGACAAGAGTTCGGACGCGTACGTGTGTTTACGCACGTACGACTTTTCGGACAGTTTTTACTAGCCGGCTTTGGTTTAAGCCAGATTCTAGTATCGGATTATTGGATTTATACAGTCTAAAGTTTTTCCGTGTTTTCACGGATTGTAGGGGCGTTCTCGTAATTTGTCGGGAAGCTTCTAGAAGGAAGATGACATGGAGGGTAAGGTGGCATTAGCATTTAATGAATTTGTGACTCACTTAGATGAATCATTCAAGTGAGTTAATGAAGCATTTATTGCTTAATGACTCACTTGATAATTCATTGTATCTATTTAATGAAGCATGGTGATAATGCATTAGATTTATTCATTTGATAAATCTTTATGCTTCATTATATATTAGAAGTGAGAAGGATTTTTATTCATTCTAATGCTTATCTTCTCTCTCCTCAAGCTCTCTCTCTTGAAACCCTAATCCTCCCCTCTCATGTGTTGAGATCAAGGATTAGCTAGACTAATACATCTATAACCTCACTCTATATCCCCTAGGTAGCTTAGATTAGCACTTTAAGCAACCTAGTTATCTCAAGTTAGAGATTAAGCTTGACGTAGGAGCTTTCGGGTGGATCGTCTTTGATTCGAGGAGGCCGCTGAGGTGCCAATGTTCTAAGGAGCCTACGAGGAGTGGAGGGCAGCGATGAAGACCCGAAGGACATGTAACGTGATGTATAACTTCGAATACGAGTAGTTAGTTAGCAATGGTTTAGATAACGATTCATGCGCTCAAGTCCGTGTTACGAAGTTTTGATAATCGTTTTTCATATATTCCGCCTCCCCGCAAGGTAGTGGGGTGCGTGACATGGACTTACAGTGGTATCAGAGCCAACAAAACCATTACTAGCTTGTTAGCAACTGATTAGAAGTTCGATCGACGGAAAATACGAAAAACGAAAAACCAAAACCCTAAGTTTCTGTTAATTTTAAATCTGTCTGAAAAAATATTTGACATACCTTAAAATTCACAGCAGGGAATTTAATGAAAACTGAGAAAATACGAGCCCCTAACTCGGCAACTCGGCCGCGGAACCGCGGCATAAAGGTGCTTTTGGCCGCGGATCCGCCGCCGAGTCAACTCCGAGTTGACTCGAATTTCCTCTGTAATTCATAATTTTTGGTTTTCTGTTTTCTTGTATGTTCTGTTTCTGCCCAGGTTGCCTCTGTGCTGATTTGATTTTGGGGTAGACACGGATAAAGGTAATCGATCGATGTTCTAAATTAATTGCTAATCGGGTTATTATCTGCAATCTTTAATGTGTTCGTAAACCTCCCCTAACTGCTAGTATGTCGGTTGGCAGGGGGTTGCATATTTCTGAAATGTTTATTGCTTGTGTATATGAACTGTGTTGGACTGTTGTGATGATTAGTCGGGGTTTGAGATGTGTTTAATATTCATTCAATGTAACACATCCAGGTTGTGGTTGTTGCCACCGTTGTATTATTTCTTTTTATTGTTTTTGCTCCTAGGAAAGACCCAAGATGGGGTACACAAACTACCGGGTACGTCAAAGTGTTTAGTGGCCTACTCACGTTGTTGAGGGAGACCGCTTCACTTCGGGTACTTGACGGGTAGTTTTCCGTACCCGTAGGGGTCTAGGATGGGGTAATGGCTATTCGTCACAACTGTGTAATCCGTCTTTTATTGCAGGCTCAAAGCAAATGCGGATGGCAAGTAAATCCAATAAAGTTTATCTGTGATATGGAATGCTTATTATTGCGTCTGACGAATGTACAATATCTATATATGATAGCTATTAGACATCACTTATGTTTTACACCCGCGCTAGCCCAGCCCCCGTTCTGTCGTTAGTTAAGTAACCTAACGGGTGATAACGGGACCCAGTAGCGAATGCAGATGGCATAAGAGGACGTGGTATTTTCGTTGTTTTCTGCAATGATAGGATAAAAGATGGGACGCATTATTATAATGCAAAGAAAATAAACCAAAGTTGAATCGTTGGAACAAATTAAAAGAAACCTCTCGGTTATTTTAAAAGATCAGATTTTTTAATTGCGAAGCTTTAACCACTCCTTTTAAAAAGTATCAAGTTCCTTCGATTATATCAAGTTCACTACGTTCACGGTTTTGCCAAAACCAGTCGTAGCCCTCCGTCATTTCAGTTAAATATTCAGTAGTATTCAAGTTATGTATTTTGACCTTCACCAAGGCATAGTGATTGGTAGCTGCTAAATGTTTATCTGTAGCATAGATAGATGCGTTGGTTTGGGACAGTCGTACTACTATTTTGGCCTTCGTCAAGGGTACGTACGGGTGGGTTCAAATTAACCAGGATAATGACGGGAAGAACTTGACATGTGACTTATGATATGTTGGCCTTTGTCAAGGTCATAAGAGCATGGGGCAAAAATTTATATCGGGAATTTCTAAAGAAACTGAAATTTGCAGAGAGATGCATACCATTTTGGAGTTTGATGAATGTTGGTAGGATTCCTTCAACATTATCATACGATGATATTTTGGATCCCGATCCTACTGTGAGTATATACTACTTATCAGGAGATTTGTCACTTAACGATCAATGCTATAAACCAAGTAGGTGCCTAGAAAGGTGTCAGCGGGGTTACGCCCCCAGAGAAAAGAGGTTATTTAATTAAGGAACTTCGCGAAAGCGTTGGAAAACCTCCCTCGAAGTATCGACACTGGCCTGGCCGAACGGTTAAGCAAGTATTGTACGGTGAGAATAGTCCTGGCTAATTCTTCTTTTATGGTTTGAGGAAGGATTCGAGAAACAGTGGGAGCCATCCTGTTTAGATAAATTAATAACCACTCTAAACTTGCAAGAGCATCATGCTAAAATCTTTTCTTCTCTCTCTCTTAATTGCAGTGACCTTGTAACCACACATAGGTTAAATATAGATAATAAATTGACTGAATCTGACTTATATGACTGGCAAAAGTCTGTCCAGATGTCCATTGCCTATGACAAGCTGGACCACCCTATTGAGGGATATTCCTATTGTTATGGGATTGGGCATTGGCAGAATGATTGCAAGGCTTTAGAAGCCAGTAGCCAGGATACGAAGCATGTTGTGGCTATGACTTCGGGTGTGTTTATGATAGAGAACTGTATGTCAGTTAACCCTACTTCCTGGGTATTGGATACCGGATCAGGAACTCACATCTGTAATTCATTACAGGCTTTGAGAAACCGTAGGGTTATCGGGATAGGTGATATGACCCTCACAGTTGCTAACGGAATGAGCATAAACGCTGAATCCGTAGGGGAATATCATCTTGGAATGACAACTGGGCAGATATTGATTCTGCGTAACTGTTTTTATGTACCAGGTACGACTTGTAATATCATATCTGTACCCTTACTATCTAAGGAAGGATATGATTTTACTTTTACAAGAGATGTGGTCCACATCCACCTAAATCAAGTTATGATTGGGTCAGGTACATTAGAAAACGGAATATACGTATTAAATCAAGCCCAGATTTTCAGTGTCCAGAACGCACTTAAAAGAAAGTCTCCGGAAACAAATCAGGCTTTCTTATGGCATTGTAGACTAGGTCACATCAATGAGAGAAGATTGACTAAGTTACATAGAGAAGGATATTTGAATCCGTTCGAATATCAATCTTATGCTACTTGTGAATCTTGTCTCATAGGAAAGATGACAAAGACTCCGTTTACTGGACACGGAGTAAGAGCAAGCGAGCTCTTAGGACTCATACACAGTGACGTGTGCAGTCCTATGTCTACACATGCGCGAGGTGGTTATTCCTACTTCATTACATTCACAGATGATTTCTCTAGGTATGGCCATGTCTTCCTAATAAAGCATAAATCCGAGGCCTTTGAGAAATTTCGGGAATACAAGAATGAAGTTGAAAAACAAACAGGCAAAAGTATTAAGACACTGAAATCTGATCGAGGTGGTGAATACTTGAGTGCCGAGTTTCTGGACTACTTAAAAGTGAATGGAATTCTCTCTCAGCTTACTCCTCCATACACACCACAACACAACGGTGTATCGGAAAGGAGGAATCGAACCCTATTGGATATGGTTCGTTCCATGATGAGTAAGGCTGAGTTACCGCGATCTTTTTGGGGATATGCACTAGAATCAGCTGCCTATCTTTTGAACAAGGTTCCAACCAAAACTGTGCCTACCACACCATATCAGATATGGAGTGGGAAGAAACCCTGTCTTCAGTACCTGAAGGTATGGGGATGTCCAGCTTTTGTTAAAAAGCAGCATGCGGACAAGCTCGAGGCATGCTCAGTACTGTGTAAGTTTGTGGGATACCCAAAGAACTCCAGGGGGTATTTTTTCTATTACGCAGAGGAACAAAAGGTTTTTGTTTCTCGTAATACCCATTTTCTAGAACATCAGTTTTTAGAAATGGAAATAAGTGGGAGCGAAATAGAACTGGAAGAAATTCCAGAACCACAAACAACTACTAAAAGTTTAGTAGAACCAGTAATGGCTGGATGCAATGCGAACCGAAATGGAGTCCATGTACACTAACAAAGTATAGACTTTGGACATTGCTCCAGATGGGGTAAAACCCGTAGGATGCAAATGGATCTTCAAAAAGAAGATTGGTGTAGATAGACAGGTTGAAACCTATAAGGCTAGACTTGTTGCAAAGGGTTTCCGTCAAAGACCTGGTTTGGACTATGACGAAACCTTTTCTCCAATAGCTATGCTTAAATCTATTCGGGTCCTTCTTGCTATTGCTGCCTTCCACGATTATGAGATCTGGCAGATGGACGTAAAGACGGCCTTTCTAAATGGTAATTTGGAAGAAAGCGTCTATATGGATCAGCCAGAGGGATTCATTCAGAGTGGGAGCAGCAATAAAGTATGCAAGCTGCTTAAGTCCATTTATGGACTAAAGCAGGCATCGCGGAGTTGGAACATCTGTTTTGATGATGCTGTCAAAGAATTTGACTTTATCAAAAATCCAGATGAACCATGCATATACAGTAAGATTGTAGGGAGAGCTGTAGTATTCCTCGTCTTGTACGTGGATGACATTCTCCTAATAGGAAATGACATTCCTATGTTACAGTCAGTCAAAAGATTCTTGTCACATAAATTCTCCATGAAAGACCTGGGTAATGCCACCTACATTTTGGGGATCCGGATCTATCGTGATAGATCAAAGAGGATGTTGGGACTTTCGCAGTCCAGGTACATAGACACCATAGTGAAGAGATTCGGTATGGATGATTCTAAGCGCGGTAACCTACCGGCTTGTCACGGAATCACCCTCTCCAAAGAGATGTCTCCCAAGACTGATTTGGAAAGGGATCGCAAGTCAATTATACCCTACGCTTCTGCGGTAGGCTCTATAATGTATGCGATGTTACGTACCAGACCAGATGTAGCATACGCATTAAGTGTTGTAAGCCGGTATCAGGCAAACCCAGGAGAGAAGCACTGGATAGCCGTGAAGAACATTCTCAAGTACCTGAGGAGGACTAAGGAGATGTTCTTGGTGTATGGCGGAAAAGACCTCCAGATGGAGGCCTTTGCCGACTCCGGCTTCCAGAGTGACAAAGATGACTCCAAGTCCATGTCGGGTTATGTCTTTACCCTCAATGCATGGGCGATCTGTTGGAAGAGTTCCAAACAGGAGACCGTTGCTGACTCAACAATGGAAGCAGAGTACATAGCTGCTTGCGATGCCGCAAAAGAAACTGCCTGGATGAAGAAGTTCCTTACAGAACTTCAGGTGGTTCCTTCCAGTGTTGGTCCAATACCTCTGTATTGTGACAACAACGGCGCTATAGCTTTAGCGAAGGAACCCAGGTCCCATCAGAAGTCCAGACACATCTTAAGGCGGTATCACCTGATCAGGGAGATCGTAGATCGCCGAGAGATCGAGGTGAAAAGAATAGAGACAGAGAATAACATTGCTAATCCATTCACAAAGGCCCTTCCTCAGACGCAGTTCGAGAGGCTATTCGAGATGATAGGTCTACGATATGCCAGCTCATGGCCCTAGTGCAAGTGGGAGATTGTTAGTGTATATGCCGTAGGGGCCATTATTGTATCATACTAGATTGTATATTACTTAATGGAAGCTTGGGATATTCACAGTTGTATATACTGTCTTGCTAAAAATGGTAGTACGCTACTTGGTTTGTGTCTACTTTAATATGTGCAAATGTTTCTTGTAACGTATCAATTATACATATTAGTAGAGCCCATAGGTTCTTTGCTTGATTACCAGCGTTGTGATGGCAGACACACTATTGGGGGCTCGGTAGTCTATAAGCAACATCCTATACATGTCCCTAGTCGTAGGATTATCGAGACAGGGCATCGATATTCCAGAGTAGACTGGTGTGTACGCTTCTCATCCCAGTTGGGGAGATGGTCTGACCCATAGCCATCAGTACGTCGTACTGGAGATAGTATACAGGTGCTCGTTAGGTTACGGGTACACCGGACAGGCCTCGCAGGGGAACTGATTGGTTGGTATTATACCCATCGTCAGTTAACAGTTCCCAGATGACATGAGTACAGCATAGTCCACAGACTTGACACTGCTACTTCGCCTCGAGTGTGTCCCACTGTTCTTAGATTGCTACCCTACCACGGCTCAAAGGAGTCATGCCAACAGGTAGCAGTTGGGTGCAGTTCCGAGCACTTGGAGGCGGTAGTGGTTAGATAGGATTCGTCTCTCCCGGTATTGGGAGATGATATCGCGCCATGTCAGAGAGCCATTACGCAAAGTCCCTGGCCAGGGCAAGCGAGATATACTGGTAGGTTCCAGTAGCTTCTCAGGGTGTAATGGGCTTCGCTCCGACACGACTTATACAGCTATTAGGGGACTGACGGTTGCCGCCCCCTAGGCTTGATATGCGATAGTCTTAGACGAACAGACTGGACTGTACGGAGATTGTCACATCAGGCTCAGTAGGAGTTCGGATGATTTTCCTCATCGGCCTTCTTATCGACATCTACCTGTGGGACCGTTACGTACAGCTAGTGCCGCTTGTGGTCTGTGCTTAACCCACTGCCAGCGTAGTGTCGAGTCTTTAGAGTCCCACACAGAGAGTTTCCTTGCTCCAAGAGAAACGATATAGAGGTCGTACGGTATTACGACAAGAGTTCGGACGTATACGTGTGTTTACGCACGTACGACTTTTCGGACAGTTTTTACTAGCCGGCTTTGGTTTAAGCCAGATTCTTGTATCGGGTTATTGGATTTATACAGTCTAAAGTTTTTCCGTGTTTTCACGGATTGTAGGGGCGTTCTCGTAATTTGTCGGGAAGTTTCTAGAAGGAAGATGACATGGAGGGTAAGGTGGCATAAGCATTTAATGAATTTGTGACTCACTTAGATGTATCATTCAAGTGAGTTAATGAAGCATTCATTGCTTAATGACTCATTTGAAGATTCATTGTATCTATTTAATGAAGCATGGTGATAATGCATTTGATTTATTCATTTGATAAATCTTTATGCTTTTTTATATATTAGAAGTGAGAAAGATTTTTATTCATTCTAATGCTTATCTTCTCTCTCCTCAAGCTCTCTCTCTTGAAACCCTGATCCTCCCCTCTCATGTGTTGAGATCAAGGATTAGCTAGACTAATACATCCATAACCTCACTCTATATCCCCTAGGTAGCTTAGATTAGCACTTTAAGCAACCTAGTTATCTCAAGTTAGAGATTAAGCTTGACGTAGGAGCTTTCGGGTGGATCTTCTTTGATTCGAGGAGGCCGTTGAGGTGCCGATATTCCAAGGAGCCTACGAGGAGTGGAGGACAGCGATGAAGACCCGAAGGACATGTAACGTGAGGTATAACTTCGAATCCGTGTAGTTAAATCTCTAGTAGTTAGTTAGCAATGGTTTAGATAACGATTCATGCGCTCAAGTCCGTGTTACGAAGCTTTGATAATCGTTTTTCATATATTCCGCCTCCCCGCAAGGTAGTGGGGTGCGTGACATGGACTTACACCTTCAAGGGCGGTTATGTACAGGATGAGGGGCTTTCCCTTGACCGGAGCGGTCAATATCGGCGGATTCTGCAGTTATTGCTTGATTTCGTCCAGTGCGCTTTGGCATTTACGATCCCAAACGAACGGAGTTCCTTTCCTCATCAGGTGACTGTAGGGAAGGCATTTTCCGGAGAGATTGGTTATGAACCGTCGGATATACGCGAGCTTCCCTTATAGAGACCCCAACTGTTTTAAAGTTCTTGGAGAGGGCATTTCCATAATCTCCTTAATCTTCGATGGATCTATTTCGATGCCCCGATGTCGTACGATGAATCCTAGGAATTTTCCTGACGAAACTCCAAACACGCATTACAGAGGGTTCATCTTTAGGTTGTATTTCCAAAAGCGCTGATATCGCCAATATATGAGGTCACCGAAGATCTTCGTCATGGCCCTATGGTAGGTAGCGCCTGCATTCTTCAGACCGAAAGGCATCACTTTATAGCAAAGTATGCCCAGAGGAGTCCAGAAAGCCGTATGCTTCTGGTCTTCGGGATGCATCTTTATTTGATAGTACCCTGATGATCCGTCCATGAAGGAGAAGACTTCGTGAGTGAACGTGTTATCTATCATCAACTCGGTAACTGGTATGGGAAAATCATCCTTCGGGAAAGCTTTATTGAGGTCCCGAAAATCCACTCGGATGCACAACGTCCCATTTTTCTTCATCACGGGGACAATGTTGGCGATCCAGTCAGGGTATTGAACTTCTTGGATGAAGCCGGAGTCGATTAACTTCTTGACTTCGGCTTTGATACTCATTTCAAGTTCGAGCGGCATTCTTCTTGGTGCTTGTATGACTGGCTTAACGTCCAGAGATATCGCCAATTTTTGCACAGCTATTTCTGGATCTAGCCCCGGCATATCGGAATAGTTCCATGCGAAGCAGTCTTTATACTGCATGAGCACGTCTTTTAGCGTAGCCACATGCTCTTTAGACAGCGGCTCACTGACAAACGTTGGTCGTGGGTCGTTTGTCGTCCCCAAGTCGATTTTTTTAGGTGGTCCGTCGTGGTGTGTATCCCATCTTCCAATTCTTTTGGCACCAGTGGAAATTCTGAGATCGCCTCATCTTCATCCTCATTTTCTAAGTGCCAGGAGAGGTCGTCCATATTCTTGCGCTCTCCTTCTTCCGACAGTGTTATCTGTAAGTCGACGTTAGACACCCCACATGATGCGGGGAGACGGAATAGGTAAAACAATCATTTTGTTTAAACTAACATCGACTAACTATACGGATCTTTGCTAAACCCTAACTAACAACTATCTAGAAGTGATTAGCTACTATGATAGATGATTATACCTAATGAATCAAGTCCTTTTTGTTCTCGTTGATCACCTCCTCGTCGGCCTCCTCGATGTGATAGAAGATCCACCCGGGAGTTGCTTCTCCAAGCTTTAACCTCTCACTTGAGGTAACTAGGTGACTATGAGTGCTAATCAAAGCAACCTAAAGGATATATAAGAGGATTAGGGATCTATTAGTCTTGCTAACCCTTGGATCTCAACACATGAGAGGTTAGGGTTAGTTCTTTGAAGAGAGAGAGCTTGAGGAGAGCGAAGGTGTGAGTGAGAATGATAATGAATTATGTCTCATTTTAGAATATATGAAGCATGATAATTATTAAAATGAATAACATAATAATAATATCAACCATGCTTCATTGACTCTCTTTGGGTGAATCATCTCATGAGTCATTAAGCAACAAATGTAGGGTTGCTAGGCACGCGCACAAGGGTCTACGAGGCATCAACCATGCCCTATTAAAATTTTAGCCGTGCCGAACAACCCGAAGCCGGATCTTTAAACTTGGGTTTAGGCAAAAACATGCATGTTAAACTCTTTAACGCTAACTAAGAGGGATTACAACCTTTGTAGATCCGGTCCTTCACTTCTTAAGCTCCGTGTAGATGTCCCCTTTGCTGCGATCGTGAACTTCGGACTCTAGCGATGGTTTCCTCGGAGAAATGAGCAGGCTAGGTCGTTGACTTCGAGACCGAAGATGATCTACGTCGGGGAGACACTAACTCAAGCTATTCCATCACTAGGTCATGAACTTTGTGAAAAGAACACACTCTACTACATGGAAAGTGGTAGAGGATGAAGAAGTAGGAAGTGGGCACACTTTAGAATTGATTTTTTCACACTTTTTCTTATGGCACCATTAGAGCTAGCAAGCTTTTCATGGAGCTTTATGAAGAAGAAGAAGTGAATAATTCATCCAAATGAAAACTTATCTTTTGAATTATTGCACCATGGTTGAGTTAAGCCCTCATGCTTAACTCATGTAGAGAATTAACCATAGTATGAGGTTAAGGGTTGGGTTAACTAATATCCTAAGGAATGACAAAAGAGTTGACTTTGTCAATGTTGCTTACAAGGTTCTACAAGCTTGATAACATTGACTAAAGTCTCCTCTCTTTTGTTATTCTTAAGGAAATAAGTAAACCCTAATTTAACCTAAACTTGATATAAGTCTCATACACCCATCTTGTATGTATCATCAAGCATGATACAAACATGTACACTTGCATATATCACATATAAACAATGTGCACAATCTAGTGAGAAAATAAATCATAAGTGAGCTAATACTAGTTAATGTAATGTAATATATCAAATATATAATTATACATTAAATTATTAAATCAACTCTTGATTTAATAACCCGGCTATAACCGACTAATATCATGTGTAACAACTTATCAAATCAACACTTGATCCGATAACCCAGCTATATCGCATACAACCGATCAATGTCACAAATCGCGAGAATAGAATACGGTATCTCATATCGTATCAATCTCGGTCCTGCACATATCACATATGCGCTCCTACACCATTTCTCTTGAGCTAGGAAACCCCTGTGTAGGACTCTAAAGACTCGTCAATACGCCAGCAGTAGGTGATGATTATATCAAACACCCACAAGCCGCAAGCGGTCTGCCAAACGTAACGGCCACCCGGGTATTGAGCGATCAGAAGATCAACAAGCAAGCCTGTACATTCTCCTGTGAATCCAATCAGTAACACTACCGTACAGTCCGGTCTCGTCGTCTGATATGTCGCATATCTCGCCTAGAGGTGGTAAACGTCAGACCCAGTAGCTTAATAAGTCGTGTCGATATTAGGTCTATAACAGTTCGTGAAACTACTGGTAACACTTACCAGTAAATCTCAGCAACCCTGGCCAGGGATTTCCGGTTATAGCCAATCGAACACAGCGCAACATCAACTCCCTATACCGGGAGAGACAAATCCCCTCCTATCGCTCATTGCCTCCATGTGATTCAGGACTGTACCCAAAAGCCACCTTTTTGCACGCCCTCTTAGACATAGTATGATGGAAATCAAAGCACAGTGGGAATCACACAAGACTCTATGACGATCTCGGGTCAACAGACTACTCTGTACCAGTGTCACCGGAGAACTGCCATATGACGTGAGGTATAATACCATCTGGGAGTTCTCGGCGAGTCTGTCCAGTGTACCCAGTCTCTACTGAGCACCCGTACACCATCCTTGATGTCAAACAACGATGGATATGGGATCATCCATCGCCCATCATATAGGTCAAGATGCGTATACGCTAGTCTACTCTTATGCATCGATGCCTTGTCTCGATACACCCTCGACTACGAACAGTTATAGGATGTACGCGTCGACTACCGTGGCCCCACAAGTATTATCTCATCATAGTCCCAGTAGTCGAGTACATATCCTAAGGGCTTTTGTAACACCTTAGGTCGTGTTTAGGGGTTAATTATATTTTACTAGATAGTTTTTGGTAAAAAGTTTACCAAATTATGTTTCTGATATTTTATTCTAATTAATGAATATTTTATTAGGATTTTTCTAAGCACACACACACTTGTGCATGTTAACTATGGTTTAGATTTGGGGTTAAACCATGATTAGCTAGCATGAAGGATTAACCCATTCTCCTTAAGTTAATTGATTTTCATTAGGTGTTTTTGGGTTTTATTTATTTGTATGTTTTGTTTATTTGAAATTCTTTTCTTTTGTTGACTTAGTGGGAGAGAGAGAGTATGGGCTTCATAGTTGAGCCATGCTCATTAAATGAAGAAAGAGAGAGAGGGGTCTTTGACTTGTGCTCTCATTTCCTTCCTCATTCTCATTCTCACAACTCTCACACACACACACACTCAGCTGAGAGAGAGAGAGAAAGAGGCACCAGCTGCAGAGGCAGCATCAGCAGCAGCAGCAAACAATAACAACAGCAGCAGGCAGTGGCAGCAGCAACAACACCAACAGTAGCCCCCAGCAGCTGCAGCAGCACTTCCCATCCTCTCCACCTCCTTTCTCCTTGCACCTAGGGTCGTGTAAGGTATAGAATCTGAGCCCAACTTCTTGTTTGCTTAACGTATGTGTAGTTTATCTTCGGTTTGAGTAAAAAGTGAGATTTTGTGCTTGAAATGGTGATTTGTGTGAACTTATGGTTTAGTGTGTTAGTGCATATGCCCTAGGGGCCATTATTGTATCATACTAGTTTGTATATTACTTAATGGAAGCTTGGGATATTCACATGTATATAACAGTCTTGCTAAACATGGTAGTATGCTACTTGGTTTTTCTATCTTAATATGTGAGTATACGTATTGATAGAGCTCTTAGGATCTTGCTTGACTACCGGCGTTGTGATGGCAGTCACACTAGTGGGGGCTGGGTAGTCTACAAGCACATCCTTATTCAGGTCCCTAGTCGTTGGATTATCGAGACAGGGCATCGATACTCCGGAGTAGACTAGTGTGTACGCTTCTCATCCCAGTTAGGGAGATGGTCTGTCCCACAGCCGTCAGTACGTCGTACTGGAGATAGTATGCAGGTGCTCGTTAGGTTACGGGTACACCGGACAGGACTCATAGGGAACTGTTGGTTGGTTTTATACCAGTCGTCAGTGAACAGTTCCCAGGTGACATGAGTACAGCATAGTCCGCAGACTTGACACTGCTACTTAGCCTCGAGTGTGTCCCATTGTTCTTAGATTGCTACCCTGCCACGGCTCAAAGGAGTCGTGCAAACAGGTAGCAGTTGGGTGCAGTCAAGAGCACTTGGAGGCAGTGGCGGTTAGACAGGATTCGTCTCTCCCGGTATTGGGGGTTGATATCGCGCTGTGTCAGAGAGCCATTACGCAAAGTCCCTGGCTAGGGCAAGCAAGATTTGCTGGTAGGTTCCAGTAGTTTCTCAGGGTGTAATGGGCTTCGCTCCGACACGACTTATACCGCTATTAGGGGACTGACGCTTGCCGCCCCCTAGGCCCGATATGCGATAGTCTTAGACGAACGGACCGGACTGTATGGAGATTGTCACATCAGACTCAGTAGGAGCTCGGATGGGTTTCCTCATCGGCCTTCTTATCGACATCTACCTGGGGACCGTTACGTACAGCTAGTGCCGCTTGCGGTCTGTGGTTAAACCCACTGCCAGCGTAGTAGTCGAGTCTCTAGAGTCCCACACAGAGAGTTTCCCTACTCCGGGCGAAACGATATAGAGGTCGTATGGTTTTACGACAAGGGTTCGGACGCATACGTGTGTTTACGCACGTACGACTTTCGGACAGTTTTTACCAGTCGGCTTTGGTTTAAGCCAGTTACTGGTATCCGGTTATTGGTTTTATACAGTCTAAAGTTTTTCCGTATTTTTGCGGAAAGGAGGGGCGTTCTCATAATTGCGCGAGAAGCTTCTAGAAGGTGGTGACTAAGGGGGTTTAGGTGGCATATACAATGAATGTGATTAGTGAGTCATATGGATGATTCATCCATGTCATTAATGCATCATAAATGCTTAATGACTCATGGAGATGAATCATCACTAGATATTATCAAGCATGGTTGTTAAATTGATTTATTTTCTTTTCTTGATAAAAAGAAATGCTTGATATATATTATCATAACTCATTATTCTCACTTCATTATTATGTTCACCTTCTCTCTTCTCAAGCTCTCCCTCTTCAAACCCTAATCCTCCCCTCTCATGTGTTGAGTACAAAGATTAGTTAGACTTATTAAACAATAACCCTCACTCTATTTCACCTAACTTCTTTGATTAGCACTTAAAGAAGTTTAGTTGCCTCAAGTTTAGAGGCTAAGCTTGGAGTAAAGCTCTCGGGTGGATCGTCTACTACTTTGAGAAGGCCGAGGTGGAGGTGGAGTTCGTAAAGACGAAGGACACGGTTCTTTAGGTATAATCCCTTTACATAGTAGTTGTTAACTTCTATGTTTGATGTTAGTTATCGTTTAGCTTCGATTCCTACGGTTAGTCGTTGTTTAAGTAAAGAACAAGATCGTTTTTCATATTTCCGCCTCCCCGCAAGTCGTGGGGTGTTGTACATCGACTTACAGTGGTATCAGAGCCTCGCTAAACAATAAATAACTTACTTGCAAATTTGTATGAATTTCGAACGGAAAAAACGTAACCGGAAAAGCCCGAAATCATAAGTTTCTGTCGATTTTTAAATGAAGTCCAAAATTTTTTCAGGAATGTTCAGAAAGCTTTAAAAGACAGTAGAAGAATACCCAAGAAAATTAGGCCCCTGAATCGCCTAAAGCGCCGCGGAACCGCGGCGGATCCCACCGATCCGCCGCGATTCCGCCGCCGAGTTGGCGATTCAGGAAC
Source organism: Agapanthus africanus (assembly GCA_030015575.1). Classification (NCBI taxonomy): domain Eukaryota; kingdom Viridiplantae; phylum Streptophyta; class Magnoliopsida; order Asparagales; family Amaryllidaceae; genus Agapanthus; species Agapanthus africanus. The sequence goes on along the minus strand of JASDDO010000024.1, from coordinate 511,102,852 downwards.
CCAATTTTTCTGTCTAGGTTCTATGTGATATTTGGTATTTTCTGGAATATTTTATTTTTGCTCAGGTTTCAGATTTACAGAGAAGTATTGGAGCAAAATTAAAAGTGTTTAATCGATCGAAATTATACAGTATTTGCTTGTTGGATTATATCTGTGTTTGTATAATGTGTTCGTAAACCTCCCCTAACTGCTAGTATGTCGGTTGGCAGGGGGTTGCACATTTCTGTAATGGATTTTATCTGTTTGTGTATATGAACTGTGTTGGACTGTTGTGATGTATAGCCGGGGTTATGTGATGGGTTATTATTTAATTCATTTGATGTAAATGTAATTTGTTGTAATATTATTTTGCGGGGCACATCCAGGTTGCGGTTGTAGCCACCGTTGTATTATTTCATTTTACTGTTTTTGCTCCTAGGACAGACCCAAGGTGGGGTGCACATACTGCCGGGTGGGTAGTTTGCCGTACCCGTTGGGGTCTTGGGTGGGGTAATGGCTATTCATCACAACTGTGTAATCCGTCTTTTGTTGCAGGCTCAAAACAAACACGGATTGCTTGCAAATCCAATAAAGTTCATCTGTGATCTGGAATGCCTATTATTGCGTCTGACGAATGTACAATATCTATATATGATAGCTATTTAGACGTCACTTATGTTTTACACCCGCGCTGGCCCAGCCCCCGCTCTGTCGTTAGTTAAGTAACCTAACGGGTGATGACGGGACCCCGTGGCGAATGCAGATGGCATAAGAGGACGTTGTATTTTCGTTGTATTCTGCAATAATAGGTTAATGATGGGATGCATTATTTATAATGCAAAGAAAATAAACCAAAAGTTTAATTGTTGGAACAATTTAAAAGAAACCACTCGGTTAATTTTAAAAACAGATATTTTTAAATGCGGAGCTTTAACCACTCCTTTTAAAAGCTATCAGGTTCCTTCGGTTATATCAAGTTCACTACGTTCACGGTTTCGCCAAAACCATTCGTAGCCCTCCGTCATTTCATTTAGGTATTCAGTACTATTCAAGCTATGCATTTTGGCCAAAGTCAAGGCATAGTGTTTGGTAGCTGCTGGGTTTTCATTTGTTGCATAAGATAGATGAGTTGGTTTGGGACAGTCGTATTATCATTTGACCAAAGTCAGGAGTATATACGGATGGGTTCAAATTTGACAAGATAATGACGGGTAGAACTTGACATGTGACTTATGACATTTTGACCAAAGCCAAGGTCATAAGAGCATGGGGCAAAAACTTATATCTGGAATTTTTAAAGAAACTGAAATTTGCAAAGAGATGCATACCATTTGGAGTTTGATGAATGTTGGTAGCATTCCTTCAACATTATCATATGATGATATTTGGATCCCGATCCTACTGTGAGTATATGCTACTTATCAGGAGATTCGTCACTTAACGATCAATGCTATAAACCAAGTAGGTGTCAAGAAAGGTGTCAGCGGGGTTACGCCCCCAGAGAAAAGAGGTTATTTAATTAAGGAACTTCACGAAAGCGTTGGAAAACCTCCCTCGAAGTATCGACACTAGCCTGGCTGAACGGTTAAGCAAGTATTGTATGGTGAGAATAGTCCTGGCTAATTCTTCTTTTATGGTTTGAGGAAGGATTCGAGAAACAGTGGGAGCCATCCAGTTTAGATAAACTAAAAACCACTCTAAACTTGCAAGAGCATCAAGCTAAAGAGTTTTCTTCTCTCTCTCCTAATTGCAACGACCCTGAAAATGACTGGACTTAAGTTACTTTTAGAGAAAAATATACTGACAGGGCCAAACTATAAAGATTGGCTGCGGAATGTCAAAATGGTTTTGACCTATGACAAATTGGGGTACGTCCTCACCGCTACGGCACCTGCTGTCCCTGGTCCCAAATCCAGTAATGCGGATAAGGAAATCCGCAAAACCTGGGATTTAGACTGCGCGAAAGCCAAGTGCATCGTGCTTGCCTCGATGAACAATGAACATCAGAGGAGGCACGAGGATATGGACCTAGATGGCATATTTCTCCATACAAAGGAACTTTATGGAGAGCAATCTCGTATAGCAAGATACGAGACCTCTAAGAACTTGTTTCGAGCGAGGTTGGCTGTCGGGTCATCGGTAGGAGAACATGTCCTAAAGATGATCGGCTATATTGAAGAGCTCGCAGACCTTGGGACGACTTTGGATAATGAGCTCTATACAGACCTTATTCTCCGGTCCCTTCCTCACATCTACGCCCAGTTTATCCTGAACTTCAACCTTCAAAGAAAAGAAGTTGAACTTCCGGAACTCCTAAACATGTTAAGGAGTGCAGAGGGCACCTTACAGAAGATAAGGGAAACACCCGCTATTTTTGGTGGCGGTGCATCTTCTTCCGGGTCCAAGGCTAGGGCCCAAGGAAGGAAGAAGGAGGCCACCACCAAACCTAGAGGAGGTGTTAGTAAGGTGGGAGGGAAGGGAAAGAAAAAGTTTGCAGTACCGGTAGTGGGCCAGGATGAGTGCTTCCATTGTCACAGGAAAGGGCACTGGAAGAAAGATTGCAAGGCGTGGAACGCCAAGAACCAGGAACCGAAGCAAGCTGTGGCTTCGACTTCAGGTGTGTTTGTAATTGAGAATTGTCTGTCAATTAACTCTATTTCCTGGGTATTGGATACCGGATCAGGATCTCATATTTTCAATTCATTGCAGACACTGAGAAACCGTAGAGTGCTGAAGGAAGGTGATATGACCCTAAAGGTTGCTAACGGAGCTAGCGTGGGAGCTGCGTCTGTCGGGGATTATCACCTGGGATTGACGAGTGGACATATTTTGGTTTTACATAACTGTTTTTTTATATCAAGCTTAACGTGTAATATCATATCAGTTTCCTTGTTATCAAATAAAGGTTATGATTTCACGTTTGTAAGAGATGTTGTTAACATCCACCTTAATCATGGTTTGATTGGGTCCGGTACACTAAATAACGGTATATTTGTTTTAAACCAACTCCAAATTTTCAACGTCCAGAACACACTAAAAAGAAAGTCTCCAGATTTAAATAAAGCTTTCTTATGGCATTGTAGATTGGGTCACATCAATGAGAGAAGGTTGACTAAGTTGCATAGAGAAGGATATTTGGACTCGTTCGAATATCAAACTTATGACACTTGTCAATCTTGTCTCACAGGAACGATGACAAAGACTCTATTTACTGGACAAGGAGTGAGAGCGAGCGAGCTCTTAGGACTCATACACAGTGATGTATGTGGTCCAATGTCTACGCATGCAAGGGGTGGTTTTTCCTATTTCATTACTTTCACGGATGATTACTCAAGGTACGGATTCATTTATCTGATGAAACATAAATCCGTGGCTTTTGAGAAATTCCAAGAGTATAAGAATGAAGTAGAAAACCAAACCGGCAAAAGTATCAAGACACTTAGATCTGATCGAGGTGGTGAATACTTGAGTGTCGATTTCCTAGGTTACCTAAAAGAGAAAGGAATTCTCTCTCAGCTTACTCCTCCATACACTCCATAGCATAATGGTGTATCGGAGAGACGGAATCGAACCCTATTGGATATGGTACGATCCATGATGAGTAATGCTGAGTTACCGCGATCATTCTGGAGTTATGCGCTAGAATCAGCGGCATATCTTTTGAACAGGGCTCCTACAAAGACTGTGCCTACCACTCTATATCAGATGTGGACTGGGAAGAAACCCCATCTTCAGCATATGAAGATTTGGGGATGTCCAGCTTTTGTTAAAAAGCAGCATGTGAACAAGCTCGAGGCACGTTCCGTAAAATGTATGTTTGTGGGATATCGAAAGAACTCCAAAGGATATTATTTCTATTACGCAGAGAAACAAAAGGTTTTTGTTTCTCGTAATGCCCATTTTCTGGAACATCAGTTTTTAGAAAAGGAAATAAGTGGGAGCGAAATAGAACTGGGAGAAATTCCAGAACCACAAACTGCTACTGAAAGTTTGGTAGAACCAGTAGTTCAAGAAGAACAGGACATTCCCGCACCCCTCCGCAGGAGTAGTAGGCCGTCTCATCCGCCTGAGAGATACTACGGTTTTCTCATAGATGGGGATAGAGAGGATTGCGTCATAGATGATGATGAACCTACTGACTTCCAGCAGGCCATCCAGAGCGGCGACTCGGTACGATGGCTAGATGCAATGCGAACCGAAATGGAGTCCATATACACCAACAAAGTATGGACTTTGGACTTTGCTCCAGATGGGGTAAAACCCATAGGATGCAAATGGATCTTCAAAAAAAAGATTGGTGTAGATGGACAGGTGGAAACCTATAAGGCTAGACTTGTTGCAAAGGGTTTTCGTCAAAGACCTGTTTTGGACTATGACGAGACTTTTTCTCCAGTGGCTATGCTCAAATCCATTCGGGTCCTTCTTGCTATTGCTGCCTTCCATGATTATGAAATCTGGCAGATGGACGTAAAGACGGCTTTTCTGAATGGAAATTTAGAAGAGTGCGTCTATATGGATCAGCCAGAGGGTTTCAATCAGAGTGGGAGCAACGGGAAAGTATGCAAGCTGCTTAAGTCCATTTATGGACTAAAGCAGGCATCGCGGAGTTGGAACATCTGTTTTGATGAGACAGTCAAAGAATTTGACTTTATCAAAAATCCAGATGAACCGTGCATATATAGTAAAGTTGTAGCAAGAAGTGTCGTATTCCTCGTCTTGTACGTGGATGACATTCTATTGATAGGAAATGGCATTCCTATGCTACAATCTGTCAAAGGATTCTTGTCACTCAGGTTCTCCATGAAAGACCTGAGTGATGCCTCTTACATTCTGGGGATCCGGATCTATCGTGATAGATCCAAAAGGATGTTGGGACCTTCGCAGTCCAGGTATATCGACACTGTACTGAAAAGATTCAGTATGGAAGATTCTAAGCGCGGTAATCTACCGGCTTGTCACGGAATCACCCTTTCCAAAGAGATGTCTCCCAAGACTGATTTGGAAAGGGAACGCATGTCTATTATACCCTACGCTTCTGCGGTAGGCTCTATAATGTATGCGATGTTGTGCACCAGACCAGATGTAGCTTACGCACTGAGCGTGGTAAGCCGGTATCAATCAGACCCAGGGAAGAAGCACTGGATAGCAGCAAAGAACATTCTCAAGTACCTGAGGAGGACTAAGGAGATGTTCTTGGTTTACGGCGGAAAAGACCTCAGGTTGGAGGCCTTTGCTGATTCCGGCTTTCAGAGTGATAAGGACGATTCCAAGTCCATGTCGGGTTATGTCTTTACCCTCAATGGAGGGGCGGTGTGCTGGAAGAGCTCCAAGCAGGACACCGTTGCTGACTCAACGATGGAAGCGGAGTATATAGCTGCTTGCGATGCCGCAAAAGAAGCAGTCTGGATGAAGAAGTTCCTAACAGAACTTCAGGTGGTTCCTACCATAGTTGATCCAATACCTCTGTATTGCGACAACAACGGAGCTATAGCTTTAGCGAAGGAACCAAGGTCCCATCAGAAGTCCAGACACATCTTAAGGCGGTATCACCTGATCAGGGAGATCATTGATCGTCAGGAGATCGAGGTTCGGAGAGTTGCTTCTGAAGAGAACATTGCTGATCCATTCACAAAGGCCCTACCTCAGATTCAGTTCGAGAGGCTACTCGAGATCATCGGTCTTCGATATGCCAGTACATGGCCCTAGTGCAAGTGGGAGATTGTTAGTGCATATGCCCTAGGGGCCATTATTGTATCATACTAGTTTGTATATTACTTAATGGAAGCTTGGGATATTCACATGTATATAACAGTCTTGCTAAACATGGTAGTATGCTACTTGGTTTTTCTATCTTAATATGTGAGTATACGTATTGATAGAGCTCTTAGGATCTTGCTTGACTACCAGCGTTGTGATGGCAGTCACACTAGTGGGGGCTGGGTAGTCTACAAGCACATCCTTATTCAGGTCCCTAGTCGTTGGATTATCGAGACAGGGCATCGATACTCCGGAGTAGACTAGTGTGTCCGCTTCTCATCCCAGTTAGGGAGTTGGTCTGTCCCACAGCCGTCAGTACGTCGTACTGGAGATAGTATGCAGGTGCTCGTTAGGTTACGGGTACACCGGACAGGACTCACAGGGAACTGTTGGTTGGTTTTATACCAGTCGTCAGTGAACAGTTCCCAGGTGACATGAGTACAGCATAGTCCGCAGACTTGACACTGCTACTTCGCCTCAAGTGTGTCCCACTGTTCTTAGATTGCTACCCTACCACGGCTCAAAGGAGTTGTGCAAACAGGTAGCAGTTGGGTGCAGTCCCGAGCACTTAGAGGCAGTGGCGGTTAGACAGGATTTGTCTCTCCCGGTATTGGGGGTTGATATCGTGCTGTGTCAGAGAGCCATTACGCAAAGTACCTGGCCAGGGCAAGCGAGATTTGCTGGTAGGTTCCAGTAGTTTCTCAGGGTGTAATGGGCTTCGCTCCGACACGACTTATACCGCTATTAGGGGACTGACGCTTGCCGCCCCCTAGGCCCGATATGCGATAGTCTTAGACGAACGGACCGGACTGTTTGGAGATTGTCACATCAGACTCAGTAGGAGTTCGGATGGGTTTCCTCATCGGCCTTCTTATCGACATCTACCTGGGGACCGTTACGTACTGCTAGTGCCGCTTGCGGTCTGTGGTTAAACCCACTGCCAGCGTAGTAGTCGAGTCTCTAGAGTCCCACACAGAGAGTTTCCCTACTCCGGGCGAAACGATATAGAGGTCGTATGGTTTTACGACAAGGGTTCGGACGCATACGTGTATTTACGCACGTACGACTTTCGGACAGTTTTTACCAGTCGGCTTTGGTTTAAGCCAGTTACTGGTATCCGGTTATTGGTTTTATACAGTCTAAAGTTTTTCCGTATTTTTGCGGAAAGAAGGGGCGTTCTCGTAATTGCCCGAGAAGCTTCTAGAAGGTGGTGACTAAGGGGGTTTAGGTGGCATATACAATGAATGTGATTAGTGAGTCATATGGATGATTCATCCATGTCATTAATGCATCATAAATGCTTAATGACTCATGGAGATGAATCATCACTAGATATTATCAAGCATGGTTGTTAAATTGATTTATTTTCTTTTCTTGATAAAAAGAAATTCTTGATATATATTATCATAACTCATTATTCTCACTTCATTATTATGTTCACCTTCTCTCTCCTCAAGCTCTCCCTCTTCAAACCCTAATCCTCCCCTCTCATGTGTTGAGTACAAGAATTAGTTAGACTTATTAAACCATAACCCTCACTCTATTTCACCAAGCTTCTTTGATTAGCACTTAAAGAAGTTTAGTTGCCTCAAGTTTAGAGGCTAAGCTTGGAGTAAAGCTCTCGGGTGGATCGTCTACTACTTCGAGAAGGCCGAGGAGGAGGTGGAGTTCGTAAAGACGAAGGACACGGTTCTTTAGGTATAATTCCTTTACATAGTAGTTGTTAACTTCTATGTTTGATGTTAGTTATCGTTTAGCTTCGATTCTTGCGGTTAATCGATGTTTAAGCAAAGAAAAAGATCGTTTTTCATATTTCCGCCTCCCCGCAAGTCGTGGGGTGTTGTACATCGACTTACGTAGTGCTGTTAATATTGGTTAACCTAGCCTAATTAGGTGTTATTAAGGCCATGTAAACCTAGTTAGACCCCGGATTACACCAAAATACCATAGGATTTCTAATGGTGCAAATTTAGTGTTTTTAAGTGATCTTTTTGGATTTCTGTGATCTGCTATAGGCCCGAGTAGTTCAGGTTGAAATTGAGTTAGCTGGAGCTTGTATACAAGGCATAGACCACACCACCAGAGCCCGAGACCCCCACCCCATAGAGAGGCCGCCGATTTAATCTTTCTGGCCGCAATTTGCGGCCAGATAGGGGAATTTTTGGGTGATGTTTGGATGGGTAGGAGTCTGTTGTTATTTCTAGGCCAGTGGTATGTATAGTTTTGTAAGTTGTTAGCCTGGGTAGAATCTGGGACGTTATATCGTATTTCTAGTACGTTTGGTTCGCGACGCGAGAGTATCGTTTGACTTCGATATCGCGTTTAGCGAGATAGTTGCTTATATATGGATTCTTGTGTAATTCCAGGTTCGCAGGCTGGTACGTCGGACGAAGCTAAGAAAGGGAAGCAGGTGGTCGGCTACGAGTAGCGCACGACCAGGTGAGTAGATTTAACATCTACGGGGAAATCGCCCGTATGGCGTTAAGCGTCAGGGCGAGTTAGGATATTAGATTGTAGATGTTCATATGGACTGTAGTAGCATACATTATTGTTGCATATAGAAATGATAGCATAGAACACTGCACTGTCGCTAACGGTTCAAGTCGCACGAGCACGATTTATATGCTACACTCACACCGTTAGTGATTGCCATGACACTCACATTATAGGATTGCTATAAATTATATATCATACCGATTCTACCTTATTGATGTTGTCATGATTCGCCGCATAACAGCATATGTTATATCCATATTTGGGCACATATGCATCACATACCCCTACTGGTACTACATACACATACATTGATATCTTCATACCTGCGCACATGCACACTGTATACTCATATCTGTGCACACATACATGGATATCTTCATACCTGCGCACATGCACACTGTATACTCATATCTGTGCACACATACATTGATATCTTCATACCTGCGCACATGCACACTGTATACTCATATCTGTGCACACACACATTGATATCTTTATACCCGCTCACATGCACACTGTATATTCAAACCAGTGCACTCATATATTGATATCTTCATACTTGCTTAGATTACGAATTGAGATATGTTGTTTCCATGTTAATTCTGGATTTGGGGAACCGTGGATATTTCAAAGAGAATAGTTAATTATTTAAAAACCCGGTTTCCCTTGATATGATATTTCGGTGCGTCCACCATGTGTTTTCTCGGTACTAGAGTGATATATGTGAACCCGAATCGAGGAGTTAGATGAGGCCGATTACGGGTACATGGTGGACCCGGTATGGTACCCCGGGGCGAGAACAGTTTCGCTGTGTAGTAGACGGTGAGCCTGGCAGAGGGACTACTACCTACCGGTGATTGGTTGTTGGACCTGGCGGTTATTCGGAGGATACCGACTGTTAGTGTTTATGCCCTAGAAGGCCATTACTGTATCATACTAGTTTGTATATTACTTAATGGAAGCTTGGGATATTCACATGTATATAACAGTCTTGCTAAACATGGTAGTACGCTACTTGGTTTTTCTATCTTAATATGTGAGTATACATATTGATAGAGCTCTAAGGATCTTGCTTGACTACCAGCGTTGTGATGGCAGTCACACTAGTGGGGGCTGGGTAGTCTACAAGCACATCTTTATTCAGGTCCCTAGTCGTTGGATTATCGAGACAGGGCATCGATACTCCGGAGTAGACTAGTGTGTACGCTTCTCATCCCAGTTGGGGAGATGGTCTGTCCCACAGCCGTCAGTACGTCGTACTGGAGATAGTATGCAGGTGCTCGTTAGGTTACGGGTACACCGGACAGGACTCACAGGGAACTGTTGGTTGGTTTTATACCAGTCGTCAGTGAACAGTTCCCAGGTGACATGAGTACAGCATAGTCCGCAGACTTGACACTGCTACTTCGCCTCGAGTGTGTCCCACTGTTCTTAGATTGCTACCTGATTGTTAGGATACGAGCGTGTCAAGTTTAGTTCTAAATACCGCAATCAAGACGGTTTCGCATGTAGCTAGCCGGTTGAGTACGGGTCGTCCGCAGGGAGATGGGAATCTTTTTCTATGTATTTTTCGACGAGTTAAGTCCGGTTGTTCAGATTTTGTTTGTAGTTATCTAAGTGTTGAGTTGATATTTAAAGAGAGCATGTTAGGGTTAGGATTAGGTTAGTTTGAGTTAGGAGTCTCCACATCTTTCGTTTCCCTTCTTAATATCGTGTTACGGTAATCGGCAACAACGGGGATTAGCACGACTAGGAAGGACTTTGCGAGTATAAGCTAGGCTTTCCAACGCATAAGTCTTCCTTTTGGTGCTTGTCCGTCCGTTCTTGGCTCTTAGCCATAACCTCCGGTTAATCCAACCACAACCGGTCTCACTACGGAATCACCGCTATCATGTAGGATAGGGTGCCGTAAGGAGCGGATTGTGGTTGGGTTAACGGGAGTCGATTTAAGATGTTGGGAAAGGAAAGAGTGAGAGAGATTTCCTTCTCTCAAACTTCCCTTATCCTACCCTAACAAGAATGAACTACTCACACATCATAATACGGAAAAATAAAACAACACAAAAGAGGAAGATAGAAAGAAGGAGATTAGAAGAATACGACTAACTATTTGCGACCTCACCTTGGCGAGGATCAAGCGTAAGTATCATTGTCATATGTAAGGATAAAGAAAAAAAGAGAAGAAAGAAATAACAAGGAAATAACAACAACTACTTAACGAATTAAAATTACAACAAGCATAAATATAAGGAGACAAGCATGATAATAAAATGGTCTTCTTTATTCATCACTCTTCACTCAAAAGCTCACTTACAAGTTTAATGGAGAAGAGGTGAGAAGAGGAAGAAGAACATGGAACTAAAACTTAGCAAAAGAAATACAAAGTTGGACCCTTTCCTTCATAAACTTCTGGGCTATTTATAGGCCAAAACATGAAACCCTAGGGCAACCAACAGAACATACAGGAAAAGACCCAACTACCCCCAAAAGCCCTGCACACTTGGCGCCAGAACGGCCGCGGAAGCGCGGCCAATACCCCCCTTTGGCCGCGGTTCCGCGGCCGTATTGTTGAGTTGGGCAATTTGCTTTTTGGTGCTGGCCTGGTTTGCAGTGTAAATTATTCTGGTATATGTATTTTCTCAATTTGGCTCCACGATTTTTCCAGAATTTCTGTTGAAGGAAAGGTGGACTTTTTGTTAAGATTTTGTCATGATTGTCTCGAGCTCCGCGTAGATCTCTTGGATCTTGTGCTACCATTGAGCCTTGTGCCTGAAAACGACATTGATTTGACATTTTGTCTTCCTAAACTGGTATGTGGCAGCATACGGATGAAGAGCGGAGACCGTGTTTTATCTGTGGTTGGCAGGAACCGGATTTTTGTCGTGTTTTCCATGAATTTCTCCGTTTGAGAACCGAGAACCTGTATCCTGCAATTGACTAGAAAACACGGCTCAAGAGTATCTATGGATATGCAATGTGATAAAAATTGGGCGGTATGAAAATGCAAAAATCTGATATGAACAAATACCCCCAAACTTATCACTTGCTCGTCCCGAGCAAAGTCCATTTATTCAAAAAAAATTTCCTAACCTCATTTTCGCAGGGAACGCGATTGCACTGAGCATGTGCAACAAGCCGTTAAACCTCTAGGTGTCCCTAGTAGGAGGTGTGTTGTCTCCTGAGGGTTTTCAGCGGATACTACCCACAAAATCCGGTCAAGTTGGTTTGTAAAAATGACTAAGTTTCAAACCCTAAAGTTTTGTTTTAGAAAATAACAATTCTATAATCCTAAGTCTAGATTATCGAACCTTTATTTCTCACACCTCATATCTTATTTAACTACAGATTTTATATGTCTTTACGTGCAGTGCGGATAGTGTCGTAAAGTTCCAGAAGGATCGATTAGAGTCATCATGTCGCACAATAAAGCCCAGATAACAATTTTAAAAGGATCACATAAGTTTTATAACGAGTTAAGCATTTTTCAAGTTTCGTTTTCCAATAAGGTTTCAACTTCAGAATTTCTATCTTCCTTAACAGGAAACTAAGTCGTATTTTTCACTCCACCTTTTTCTTGTTTTCATTTCATACACACCTCTGTGAACGTGCAATAGTCTTTATCATAGAATAAAACCTTCATATCTCCGTTAAATTTTTTTATAACAGTCTGTCTTTTATCAAGATTATTCTCACACAAAGAACCGTTAGGAATTTTAACTCGGAGAGAACACTTGCTTGACTTTGTTTTAAACTGGACTTTCTAGGTTTCTTAGCGAGTTTTGGGCCAATGCACCCAAACCAGTTGGTTTTAGGGCATTAGGTGTAGAAACACCCCAGCGGACTTAATTACTCAAGTTACCTAGGTCCAAAAACAAAAGACAGTTTGGCGTGAAAATCAGATGATTTAATACGAACGGAGATATAACCGGCAGTTCAAATATTTTTTTGGATAAAAGACGTGTCTAGTGGGTTTGGTGTGTAATCATTCCAATCAAGTTTTAGATGGGTTATTTTTCAGACTTAGCTCCTATTACGGCATCAATAACATTCCTTCATATTCGCTTTACTTCATAAACTATTCTTGACATTACTTATTTCAGAACAAACCTATTTGATTCTCAGAAAATCATTTATCTGTTTAAAAGTTTGAACATGAAAGACTTGTCATCTAATTCCCAAAACTCACGACACGTGTAGTGTGATGTAAAGACGTATATCAGCTATAGTTAACTTCAAAGGAGAGTTATCTTTCAGGTTTTCAAAATCCAAACATAAGATCTAGTTATTCCTATTTTTTCAAACAAAAATCGTCGAATGTTGATTCAGAGTTCATCCACAAGCTAACTTGACAAAAAAGTTTTTATATTTTTGGAAAATTTTCAAATTTTTATGGTTTTTATGGATTTAATATGCAGATGCAAAATATACATATGAATGCGAAGGTAAGAAATGCGTACCGAGCGTACCCCCAAATTTAAACTGGACAGTGTCCTCACTGTCATAGCATGAAGAGAGCAGTTGGAAGGTTCAAAATTGTCGGTTAGTGATACACAAATTTTTATTTGTTTTTGATTTTAAAGAAAAGAAAAAGAATATACACAAATATAAACAAAATGGTTTGTACATACCCCCAAACTTATTTGGAACAGTGTCCACTGTTCTTGGCTGGATAACCGAAGTTTGGAGGTAGGCAGAGGAAGATCATGCAAGGTAAACCGGCTCCTGTAAGAACAGGAGCTCCTCTGTTGGTTCGGCGCTAAGGTACGGTTTGCATCGGTGTCCATTGACCTTGAAGAGTGAACCGTCCTTTGGATTTTCCAAATCCACAGCGCCCTGCGGATACACATTCCGCACAAAATACGGCCCTTTCCAGCGAGATCGGAGCTTTCCAGGATGGCAGTGAAGTCGGGTGTCGTAAAGAAGTACCTGCTGACCAGGTACGAAGGTTTTGCGCACAAGGTGTTTATCGTGAAACACCTTCGTTCGATTCTTAACGACAACCGCGTTGTCGTAAGCCTCATCCCTAAGCTCGCTCAGTTCGTTCAGCTGCAGCTTCCGATGGCTGCCCGCGTCCTCCAGAGACAGATTCAGCTCCTTTATCGCCCAAAACGCGCGATGCTCGATTTCGACCGGAAGGTGGCAGGCTTTTCCGTACACAAGCCGATAGGGAGACATGCCAAGGTCGGTCTTATAAGCGGTTCTAAATGCCCAAAGGGCATCAGTGAGTTTCAGAGACCAATCCTTACAGTTCTTGGAAACCGTCTTCTCCAGTATCTGCTTGATTTGTCGATTTGAAACTTCGGCTTGCCCGCAGGTTTGGGGGTGGTAGGGCGTAGAGAGCTTATGATTTATGGAATATTTCCGCATCAAGGCTTCGAAAGTTTTATTGCAGAAATGACTTCCATTGTCGCTAATGATTGCTCGGGGGTGCCCAAACCGGGAGAAAATGTTTTCTTTAAGGAACCTAACGACAACCTTGTTGTCGTTAGTCCGGCTGGGCACAGCCTCGACCCATTTAGAGAAGTAATCAACAGCTAGAAGGATGTACAAGTTCCCAAAAGAGCTGGGAAACGGCCCCATGAAGTCTATCCCCCAAACATCGAAAATCTCCACAACCAAGATTGGTTGGAGCGGCATCTCGTTTCTCCAGGATATCCGGCCCATGTGTTGGCACCGGGAGCAAGTCTTGCAATAATCGTGAGCGTCTTTGAAAAGTTGTGGCCAGTAGAAACCACATTGCAAGATCTTCTCAGCTGTCTTTCTGGGCCCAAAATGCCCGCCACATGCTTGGTCGTGGCAAAATGACAGCACACTCTTGAATTCCTCATCTGGGACACACCGACGAATAATCTGGTCGGGACAGTACTTAAACAAGTAGGGTTCGTCCCAGTAAAAGTGTTTTACTTGGGATAAGAAGCGAAGTCTGTCCTGACGTGACCATTCGGTCGGTAGTAATCCCGTGGCCAAATAATTCACAATATCTGCGAACCAGGGTTCGCACGATACTGCCAAGAGCTGTTCATCCGGGAAAACGTCGTTTATCGGAATTGGAAGCGAAGGCGAAGAAGGAAGTCGCGAGAGATGGTCGGCAACCACGTTTTCACATCCTCGTTTGTCCTTAATGACAAGGTCAAACTCTTGAAGCAAGAGGATCCAACGGATTAACCGAGATTTGGCATCTTTCTTCGCAGAAAGATGGCGCAGAGCTGAGTGGTCAGTGTAGACAATGACTGGAGAGCCGATGAGGTAGGGCCTGAACTTTTCTAAGGCAAATACAACAGCTAAGAATTCCTTCTCAGTTGTTGTATAGTTAAGTTGGGCGTCGTTCAGGGTTCGGCTCGCGTAATAGATTACGTGCGGCATCTTATTGATGTGCTGTCCAAGGACAGCACCGATGGCAAAGTCGGATGCATCGCACATGATCTCGAATGGGTGCGTCCAGTCAGGAGAAGAAAGAACGGGAGCAGAAGTGAGTGAGCGTTTTAGTGACTCGAATGCAGTCACAAAGCTCGAGTTGAAGTCAAAAGGCGTGTCCTTGGCCAGCAAAAGCGTCAAGGGCCTAGCAATCTTGCTAAAGTCCTTGATAAACCGTCTATAGAAACCGGCATGGCCAAGGAAGGCTCGGATATCTCTAACGCATCGGGGAGGAGGCAGATTGGAAATGACCTCAATCTTTGCTTTGTCAACCTCTATGCCATTTTGCGAGATGATATGTCCTAAGACAATACCTTCGCGCACCATGAAGTGGCATTTCTCCCAGTTCAAAGTGAGATTCTTGTCCTTACATCTGGTAAGGACAGCGTCGAGATGCAGCAGACACTCGTCAAAGGAGTCGCCGAAGATGGAGAAGTCGTCCATGAAGATCTCCAGAAATTTCTCCACCATGTCTGAGAAAATTCCCATCATACACCGCAGGAAGGTAGCGGGCGCATTGCATAACCCAAAGGGCATGCGACGATATGCAAACGTGCCGAAAGGACAAGTGAAAGTGGTCTTGTCCTGGTCTTTTTCGGCGATGGGAATTTGATTATAACCAGAGTAGCCATCAAGAAAACAATAGTACTCATGTCCGGCCAATCGTTCCAGCATCTGGTCAATGAAAGGTAGCGGAAAGTGGTCTTTCCGCGTTGCGGCGTTGAGTTTTCTGTAATCAATGCAAACTCGCCACCCAGTTTGGGTGCGAGTAGGGATTAACTCATTCGCCTCGTTGGTTATGACCGTGATGCCCGACTTCTTGGGGACAACGTGAATGGGGCTAACCCACTGGCTATCGGAGATAGGGTAAATGATACCACTATCTAGACATTTGACGATCTCCTTCTTCACAGCCTCCTTCATGACTGGATTAAGACGTCTTTGTGGATCCCGGGCCGGTTTGGCATCATCCATCAGATGAATGTGATGCTCAACGATGAGGGGACTAATCCCCTTGATGTCCGCCATGGACCAGCCAAAAGCTTGCCTGTTGCTGTGCAAGACCGCGAGAAGGGCTTTCTCTTGCTCTGGAGCTAGAGAAGCCGAAATGATGACAGGGAGAGTCTCGTTCTCACCTAAGTAAGCATACTTAAGGTGAGACGGCAACGGCTTGAGTTCGAGCGTTGGAGGTGAAATGATGGAAGGCAAGACCGATGCAAAGGTCTCGAACTCAAAGGACTCCAGCAAAGGTTCAAAGCGAGTGTAGGCAACCGAGTTGGATGGTTCAGGTAACTCATCCGGAAAGTCAAAAGATTCAAACTCGGGTTGTGCGCGGCTAAGATCGTTCAAGAACGTGAAACACTCGTATTCGTTATCGGGCGCAGAAGCAGCAGCAGATTCGAGGAGAAACGTACTAGTGGCGTCAAGATTATCGTGTTCAAACAGAAACTCCTCGAATTCACACTCTTCGGGGGTGATCTCCTGGATCGAGCAGACATCCAGTATATGAGCATTAGGTTCGGCGGGCTGATTCCCCAACCTAAAAATGTTGAGTTCAATTGTCATATTTCCAAAAGAGAGGTTCATCGAACCATTGCGACAATTGATCACAGCATTTGAGGTTGCGAGAAATGGGCGACCGAGTATCACCGGAATTTGATTCCGGGGGTTAGCTACAGGCTGTGTATCTAAGACAATGAAGTCGACGGGGAATATGAAGTCCCCGACTTTGATTAACACATCCTCTAGCTCACCCCTAGGATGGGTGATCGATCGGTCGGCCATCTGGAGAGTGCAGTGTGTGGGTTTCAGCTCTCCGACGCCTAATTGCTCGTATACTGAATACGGAAGCAAGTTAACACTGGCACCAAGATCTAATAGTGCGCGGTTGATGTTCTTATCCCCAATGGTAATTGAAATCGTAGGACAGCCAGGGTCCTTCCGTTTTTGTGGTAAAGATTGGGTAAGGGCATCACTCACAGCACTAGCCAAGAAAACTTTCTTGGGTACCTGAGACTTCCTCTTTTTCGTGCACAAGTCCTTTAAGATTTTCGCGTAAGACGGGACTTGTTGGACAGCATCTAAAAGAGGAATGTTAATGTTAACTTGCTTGAATAACTCCAAAATCTTCTCCATTTGTGGATTTTGTTTGGTAGACCTCAACCGGTTTGGAAATGGAACATTTTGAAAATTGGTTGAGTCTAAAGCTGGAGGAGGAGATTTTGGAGTTGGAACGGATCCCAGAATAGGTGTTTTCGTGGAGTGAGAAGTGGGTCCGTTCAGAGCAGAAGAAGAAGAAGGAGAGCCTTGTGAAGAACGGAGAATAGGCTCGGAAGACGAAGAAGAAGAAGGAGAAGAAGCAGAAGAAGAAGCGGCCGGGGTGTCATCGTTGATTTGCTTGCCAATGTTGTTTTGCAGCACCCTCCCTGATCTCAGTGTGGTTACGGCACTTACATTATGGTTTTGTTGTTCAAGAGCAACGTGTGCATTATGTGGGTGGCCGGGATTTGGAAGTGGCTGGGACGGGAGCTTCCCCTTCTCTCACTCGCTCAAGGCCGCGTTCAGCTGTGCAATCTGGGCCTCGATGGTCTTGATGCTCTGCCCGTGTGCGGCGGTGTGTTGCACTAAAGATTGGATCGAAGACTGGATGTTGGCGGTGGATTGAGTCGATTGTTTAAGAAACGCCTCCAGACTTCGCTCGAGCGAGGAAACCTTATCGTTGTTAGACGGAACAAGGTTGTTTGGTGGAAAAGAATTGTTCGGTGCAAAGTTGTTCGTCTGGTTTTGGTAAGGTTGGGGTTGGAAGGGCTGCTGATACTGAGTTTGTTGTTGCGCTTGTTGTTGCGGTGGAGGGGCCCTTTGGAAATTGTTGCCCTGGAATTGATTCTGATTCTGATTCCAGGCGAAATTGGGGTGGTTCCTCCAACCGGGATTGAAGGTGGAAGAGTATGGATCATTCCTCGGTCTTTGCTGGAATGCATTAACCTGATCCTGTCCTTGCGAGGGTGGATTGTAAGGACACTCTTCGGTCAAGTGGGAAGGATCGGAACAACAAGCGCAGATGGTACGAAGGGGGAGAACAGGGGTAGGAGTAGGAGAAGAAAATTTGCTCTCTATTGCTTCAAGCTTTTTTGTTATTGCAGCCATTTCAGCTCTCATCGCAATAGACACATCAAGCTGGTGAATTCCTACCCTAGACTGACCGGTAGAAGTGGAGGTAGAAGAAGAAGAAGGGGTCGGTCTGGTGCTCTCCCACTGTAGCGTTTGCTCCGCAAGATCGTCAAAGAACTGCCATGCTTCCTCGTCAGATTTGGATAGGAAGTGGCCCTGACAGATTGTTTCCAGCAACTGCTTCGTTGCTGGGTTCAGTCCCTCGTATAAGGTCTGGCAGAGTTGCCATTTTTCTATACCGTGGTGAGGACACTGAACAAGAAGGTCTTTGTATCGGTCAAAGCACTTCCAGAAGGGTTCAGAAGGAAGCTGGGAGAATTGGTTGATCTCATTTCGAATTCTTGCGGTCTTATGATTTGGGTAGAATTTTTTCAGAAACGCTTTAACAAACTCGTCCCAGCTGGTGATTGAGTGGGAAGCGGTGCTATACAGCCATTTTTCTGCGAGATCGCATAAAGTGAACGGAATGACCCGTAGACGTATAGCATCGTCCGACAGCTGGGTTGTTCTCATCATGGCACAGACATTTTGAAATTTGTTAATGAAGATATAGGCATCTTCAGATTCAAGCCCATGAAAACGTGGGAGCATGTTGATGAAATGGGGCTTAATTTCAAAGTTGTCCCCATTGGCCGGAGGAAGAGAAAGGCAGGTTGGAAGTGCAGAACGGGTAGGGTAGAAACGATCCTGGAGCGCAATTCGCTGCGGCGCTACAACAGGCGGAGGTGGTGGAAGATTGGTCTCCGTAGGAGGTGGAGCCAATCCAGGGGTGGTCAAAGAGATGTTCGGATTAAATCCCGACATCGCGGAAGAAGAGGTTGGTGAAGGTGATGGTGAAGATGTATGAACAGAATTCCGGTCAACGTCGGAGTTGGCCGGCAAAGGAAGGGGTGAAAGAGGAGTGGACGGAGTATCGACTTCGGAGTCGATCGCGTAGTCGGTCGCGACTAACGAAACGCGGACTAGACGGGCGCTAGTGTCCCGAGTCCAAGCGGACATACACTAAACGAGTTTAGTATAGTTAAAGCGGAGAAGGTGAGGGTAAGAAAACGTCAGTGAAGAAAGGCGATGGGCGTTGGGTGAAAATGGATTTGGCGACAAAAGGGCAAGTTTTTATAAAAGTTTTTGATTTTTTTTTTTTAGAAAGAGATTTACAGAAGTATGTACGGAAATACGGCTTAAGCAATCACAAACAAGATGTGCACAATCACACCTAGATCTAGGGTAACCTAGGTCTACTAGACCTGCTCCTGAACTTGATTGTCGAAGTTAAACAGTGTCGAGAAACAAGCTTAAAAAATACACTGATCACGAGGCCAGGTAAGTGCAGAGATAAGGGGAGGTTGTCCAACGCTTTCGCGAAGTTCCTTAATTAAATAACCCTTTCTCTTTCGGCGGTTGCGCCTTTAACACTTTCCTAGACACCCTGTAAACAATATACGGTTAAGCAAGGTTCTAAACAAGGTTTATCTTCTCCTAATGAGCGCGAAGTCCTTAGGGCTGAAGTCTAGTATTTTTAATTTACAATGGACAATGCATATGCTTTAGTGATTTTTGGGGTCCTGGGAAGGGTGATGAAATCCCCACCCAATCTGGATTGGTTTCAAGCCCCTTAAGTCCGTATTAAAGAATGCAAAACAGTAACAATATCAACAGCAAACAATTTTTATTTGCGGCGCAAAGAATCCTGCACAAGAACAGTTTATTGGAAGGGGAGAAGAATTTGCGCAAAGAAGGCTGCAGAAAACACAATTCAGTGGAGTCCAGAGGAGTGGAGAGAGGCAGAGGGACTTACAGAGAGAAGATGGCACACTGACCCCACCAAGTGGCCGCGGTTGCGCGGCAATAAGGCTCTAATGCCGCTGTTCCGCGGCGGAAATGAGGAATTGGTGCTTCATTTTTCTGGTGTGGGCTCTGTTTGGTCTCCTCTACTTGTCTGGATGTGTGGAATTCTAATATGCTCACTGTATCTGCTCCAGATTTCTACAGTAGACCGGATGCTTCGTTTTTGTCCGTCGCGGTGTAGCCGCGAACTGTGGGTCTATCTTCCCACGTCTTTGGCACTGTACTTGAACTCCGTATTTCCAACGTCTTAGGCGTCGATCTTGAGCTTCGTATTTCCTGCACACTTGCACAAAAACTAATCAAGAATAACAAGATGATTTTTACAAAGTATATTTTTTTTTTGTTTTTGGTTGTTTTTATATTCACAAATTAACCCGAAATTTCACTTAGAAATAGACTACCGTCTCCCCGGCAGCGGCGCCATTTGATTGTTAGGATACGAGCGTGTCAAGTTTAGTTCTAAATACCGCAATCAAGACGGTTTCGCATGTAGCTAGCCGGTTGAGTACGGGTCGTCCGCAGGGAGATGGGAATCTTTTTCTATGTGTTTTTCGACGAGTTAAGTCCGGTTGTTCAGATTTTGTTTGTAGTTATCTAAGTGTTGAGTTGATATTTAAAGAAAGCATGTTAGGGTTAGGATTAGGTTAGTTTGAGTTAGGAGTCTCCACATCTTTCGTTTCCCTTCTTAATATCGTGTTACGGTAATCGGCAACAACGGGGATTAGCACGACTAGGAAGGACTTTGCGAGTATAAGCTAGGCTTTCCAACGCATAAGTCTTCCTTTTGGTGCTTGTCCGTCCGTTCTTGGCTCTTAGCTATAACCTCCGGTTAATCCAACCAAAACCGGTCTCACTACGGAATCATCGCTATCATGTAGGATAGGGTGCCGTAAGGAGCGGATTGTGGTTGGGTTAACGGGAGTCAATTTAAGATGTTGGGAAAGGAAAGAGTGAGAGAGATTTCCTTCTCTCAAACTTCCCTTATCCTACCCTAACAAGAATGAACTACTCACACATCATAATACGGAAAAATAAAACAACACAAAAGAGGAAGATAGAAAGAAGGAGATTAGAAGAATACGACTAACTATTTACGACCTCACCTTGGCGAGGATCAAGCGTAAGTATCATTGTCATATGTAAGGATAAAGAAAAAAAGAGAAGAAAGAAATAACAAGGAAATAACAACAACTACTTAACGAATTAAAATTACAACAAGCATAAATATAAGGAGACAAGCATGATAATAAAATGGTCTTCTTTATTCATCACTCTTCACTCAAAAGCTCACTTACAAGTTTAATGGAGAAGAGGTGAGAAGAGGAAGAAGAACATGTAACTAAAACTTAGCAAAAGAAATACAAAGTTGGACCCTTTCCTTCACAAACTTCTGGGCTATTTATAGGCCAAAACATGAAACCCTAGGGCAACCAACAGAACATACAGGAAAAGACCCAACTACTCCCAAAAGCCCTGCGCACTTGGCGCCAGAACGGCCGCGGAAGCACGGCCAATACCCCCCTTTGGCCGCGGTTCCGCGGCCGTATTGTTGAGTTGGGCAATTTGCTTTTTGGTGCTGGCCTGGTTTGCAGTGTACATTATTCTGGTATATGTATTTTCTCAATTTGGCTCCACGATTTTTCCAGAATTTCTGTTGAAGGAAAGGTGGACTTTTTGTTAAGATTTTGTCATGATTGTCTCGAGCTCCGCGTAGATCTCTTGGATCTTGTGCTACCATTGAGCCTTGTGCCTGAAAACGACATTGATTTGACATTTTGTCTTCCTAAACTGGTATCTGGCAGCATACGGATGAAGAGCGGAGACCGTGTTTTATCTGTGGTTGGCAGGAACCGGATTTTTGTCGTGTTTTCCATGAATTTCTCCGTTTGAGAACCGAGAACCTGTATCCTGCAATTGACTAGCAAACACGGCTCAAGAGTATCTATGGATATGCAATGTGATAAAAATTGGGCGGTATGAAAATGCAAAAATCTGATATGAACACTACCCTACCACGACTCAAAAGAGTCGTGCAAACAGGTAGCAGTTGGGTGCAGTCCCGAGCACTTGGAGGCAGTGGCGGTTAGACAGGATTCGTTTCTCCCGGTATTGGGAGTTGATATCGCGCTGTGTCAGAGAGCCATTACGCAAAGTCCCTGGCCAGGGCAAGCGAGATTTGCTGGTAGGTTCCAGTAGTTTCTCAGGGTGTAATGGGCTTCGCTCCGACACGACTTATACCGCTATTAGGGGACTGACGCTTGCCGCCCCCCTAGGCCCGATATGCGATAGTCTTAAACGAACGGACCGGACTGTATGGAGATTGTCACATCAGACTCAGTAGGAGTTCGGATGGGTTTCCTCATCGGCCTTCTTATCGACATCTACCTGGGGACCATTACGTACAGCTAGTGCCGCTTGCGGTCTGTGGTTAAACCCACTGCCAGCGTAGTAGTCGAGTCTCTAGAGTCCCACACAGAGAGTTTCCCTACTCCAGGCGAAACGATATAGAGGTCGTATGGTTTTACGACAAGCGTTCGACGCATACGTGTGTTTACGCACGTACGACTTTCGGACAGTTTTTACCAGTCGGCTTTGGTTTAAGCAAGTTACTGGTATCCGGTTATTGGATTTATACAGTCTAAAGTTTTTCCGTATTTTTGCGGAAAGGAGGGGCGTTCTCGTAATTGCGCGAGAAGCTTCTAGAAGGTGGTGACTAAGGAGGTTTAGGTGGCATATACAATGAATGTGATTAGTGAGTCATATGGATGATTCATCCATGTCATTAATGCTTCATAATTGCTTAATGACTCATGGAGATGAATCACCACTAGATATTTATCAAGCATGGTTGTAAATCATTTTCTTTTCTTTTCTTATTAAAAAGAAATGCTTGATATATATTATGATAACTCATTATTCTCACTTCATTATTATCTTCACCTTCTCTCTCCTCAAGCTCTCCCTCTTCAAACCCTAATCCTCCCCTCTCATGTGTTGAGTACAAGGATTAGTTAGACTTATTAAACCATAACCCTCACTCTATTTCACCTAGCTTCTTTGATTAGCACTTAAAGAAGTTTAGTTGCCTCAAGTTTAGAGGCTAAGCTTGGAGTAAAGCTCTCGGGTGGATGGTCTACTACTTGGAGAAGGCCGAGGAGGAGGTGGAGTTCGTAAAGACGAAGGACACGGTTCTTTAGGTATAATCCCTTTACATAGTAGTTGTTAACAACTATGTTTGATGTTAGTTATCGTTTAGCTTCGATTCATGCGGTTAGTCGATGTTTAGCATAAGAACAAGATCGTTTTTCATATTTCCGCCTCCCCGCAAGTCGTGGGGTGTTGTACATCGACTTACAGTGGTATCAGAGCCTCGCTAAACAATAAATAACTTACTTGCAAATTTGTATGAATTTCGAACGGAAAAAACGAAACCGGAAAAACCCGAAATCATAAGTTTCTGTCGATTTTTAAATGAAGTCCAAAAATTTTTCAGGGAGGTTCAGAAAGCTTAAAAAGACAGTAGAAGAACACCCAAGAAATTTGGGCCCCTGAATCACCTATAGCGCCGTGGAACCGCGGCGGATCGCACCGATCCGCCGCGCTTCCGCCGCCGAGTTGGCGATTCAGGAACCCAATTTTCCTTTGTTGCTTCTCTGTGATATTTGGTATTTTCTGGAAGTTTTTATTTTTGCTCAGGTTTCAGATTTACAG
Organism: Agapanthus africanus; assembly: GCA_030015575.1. Taxonomy (NCBI): domain Eukaryota; kingdom Viridiplantae; phylum Streptophyta; class Magnoliopsida; order Asparagales; family Amaryllidaceae; genus Agapanthus; species Agapanthus africanus. The sequence goes on along the minus strand of JASDDO010000024.1, from coordinate 511,079,479 downwards.
AGAAGTATTGGAGCAAAATTAAAAGTGTTTAATCGATCGAAATCATACAGTATTTTCTTGTTGGATTATATCTGTGTTTGTATAATGTGTTCGTAAACCTTCCCTGACTGCTAGTATGTCGGTTGGCAGGGGGTTGCACATTTCTGTAATGGTTTTTACTGTTTGTGGATATGAACTGTGTTGGACTGTTGTGATGTATAGCCGGGGTTATGTGATGGGTTGTTATTTAATTCATTTGATGTAAATGTAATTTGTTGTAATATTATTTTGCGGGGCACATCCAGGTTGCGGTTGTAGCCACCGTTGTATTATTTCATTTTACTGTTTTTCCTCCTAGGACAGACCCAAGGTGGGGTGCACAAACTGCCGGGCGGGTAGTTTGCCGTACCCGTTGGGGTCTTGGGTGGGGTAATGGCTATTCATCACAACTGTGTAATCCGTCTTTTGTTGCAGGCTCAAAACAAACACGGATTGCTTGCAAATCCAATAAAGTTCATCTATGATCTGGAATGCCTATTATTGCGTCTGACGAATGTACAATATCTATATATGATAGCTATTTAGACGTCACTTATGTTTTACACCCGCACTCGCCCAGCCCCCGCTCTGTCGTTAGTTAAGTAACCTAACGGGTGATGACGGGACCCCGTGGCGAATGCGGATGGCATAAGAGGACGTTGTATTTTCGTTGTTTTCTGCAATGATAGGTTAATGATGGGACGCATTATTTATAATGCAAAGAAAATAAACCAAAAAGTTTAATCGTTGGAACAATTTAAAAGAAACCACTCGGTTAATTTTAAAAACAGATATTTTTAAATGCGGAGCTTTAACCACTCCTTTTAAAAGCTATCAGGTTCCTTCGGTTATATCAAGTTCACTACGTTCACGGTTTCGCCAAAACCATTCGTAGCCCTCCGTCATTTCATCTGGGTATTCAGTAGTATTCAAGCTATGTATTTTGACCTAACGCCAAGGCATAGTGTTTGGTAGCTACTGGGTATTCATTTGTTGCATAGATAGATGAGTTAGTTTGGGACAGTCGTATTATCATTTTGGCCGAACGTCAAGGATATATACGGATGGGTTCAAATTGACAAGATAATGATGGGTAGAACTTGACATGTGACTTATGACATTTTGACCTAACGCCAAGGTCAGAAGAGCATGGGGCAAAAATATATATCGGGAATTTCTAAAGAAACTGAAATTTGCAAAGAGTTGCATACCATTTGGAGTTTGATGAATGTTGGTAGGATTCCTTCAACATTATCATACAATGATATTTGGATCCCGATCCTACTATGAGTATATGCTACTTATCAGGATATTCGTCACTTAACGATCAATGCTATAAACCAAGTAGGTGTCAAGAAAGGTGTCAACGGGGTTACGCCCCCAGAGAAAAGTGGTTATTTAATTAAGGAACTTCGCGAAAGCGTTGGAAAACCTCCCTCGAAGTATCGACACTAGCCTGGCTGAACAGTTAAGCAAGTATTGTACGATGAGAATAGTCCTGGCTAATTCTTCTTTTATGGTTTGAGGAAGGATTCGAGAAACAGTGGGAGCCATCCAGTTTAGATAAACTAAAAACCACTCTAAACTTGCAAGAGCATCATGCTAAAGAGTTTTCTTCTCTCTCTCCTAATTGCAACGACCCTGAAAATGACTGGACTTAAGTTACTTTTAGAGAAAAATATACTGACAGGGCCAAACTATAAAGATTGGCTGCGGAATGTCAAAATGGCTTTGACCTATGACAAACTGGGGTACGTCCTCACCGCTACGGCACCTGCTGTCCCCGGTCCCAAATCCAGCAATGCGGATAAGGAAATCCGCAAAACCTGGGATTTAGATTGCGCGAAAGCCAAGTGCATCGTGCTTGCCTCCATGAACAATGAACATCAGAGGAGGCACGAGGATATGAACCTAGATGGCATATTTCTCCATACAAAGGAACTTTATGGAGAGCAATCTCGTATAGCAAGATACGAGACCTCTAGGAACTTGTTTCGAGCGAGGTTGGTTGTCGGGTCATCGGTAGGAGAACATGTCCTAAAGATGATCGGCTATATTGAAGAGCTCGCAGACCTTGGGACGACTTTAGATAATGAGCTCTATACAGACCTTATTCTCCAGTCCCTTCCTCACACCTACGCCCAGTTTATCCTGAACTTCAACCTTCAAAGAAAAGAAGTTGAACTTCCGGAACTCCTGAACATGTTAAGGAGTGCAGAGGGCACCTTGCAGAAAGCAAGGGAAACACCCGCTATGTTTGTTAGCGGTGCATCTTCTTCCGGGTCCAAGGCTAGAGCCAAAGGAAGGAAGAAGAAGGCCGCCACCAAACCTAGAGGAGGTGTTAGTAAGGTGGGAGGGAAGGGAAAGAAAAAGTTTGCGGTACCGGTAGTTGGCCAGGATGAGTGCTTCCATTGTCACAGGAAAGGGCACTGGAAGAAGGATTGCAAGGCGTGGAACGCCAAGAACCAGGAACCGAAGCAAGCTGTGGCTTCGACTTCAGGTGTGTTTGTAATTGAGAATTGTCTGTCGATCAACTCTACTTCCTGGGTATTGGATACCGGATCAGGATCTCATATTTGCAATTCATTGCAGGCACTGAGAAACCGTAGAGTGCTGAAGGAAGGTGATATGACCCTAAAGGTTGCTAACGGAGCTAGCGTGGGAGCTGCGTCCGTCGGGGATTATCACCTGGGATTGACGAGTGGACACATTTTGGTTTTACATAACTGTTTTTTTGTACCAAGCTTAACGTGTAATATCATATCAGTTTCCTATTTATCAAATAAAGGTTATGATTTCACGTTTGTAAGAGATGTTGTTAACATCCACCTTAATCAAGGTTTGATTGGGTCCGGTACACTAAATAACGGTATATATGTTTTAAACCAACTCCAAATTTTCAATGTCCAGAACACACTTAAAAGAAAGTCTCCAGATTTAAATAAAGCTTTCTTATGGCATTGTAGACTGGGTCACATCAATGAGAGAAGGTTGACTAAGTTGCATAGAGAAGGATATTTAGACTCGTTCGAATATCAAACTTATGACACTTGTCAATCTTGTCTCAAAGGAAAGATGACAAAGACTCCATTTACTGGACAAGGAGTAAGAGCGAGCGAGCTCTTAGGACTCATACACAGCGATGTATGCGGTCCAATGTCTACACATGCAAGAGGTGGTTTTTCCTATTTCATTACTTTCACGGATGATTACTCAAGGTACGGATTCATTTATCTGATGAAACATAAATCCGAGGCTTTTGAGAAATTCCAAGAGTATAAGAATGAAGTAGAAAACCAAACCGGCAAAAGTATCAAGACACTTAGATCTGATCGAGGTGATGAATATTGAGTGCCGAGTTCCTAGGTTACCTAAAAAAGAAAGGAATTCTCTCTCAGCTTACTCCTCCATACACTCCACAGCATAACGTTGTATCGGAGAGACGGAATCGAACCCTATTGGATATGGTACGATCCATGATGAGTAATGCTGAGTTACCGCGATCTTTTTAGGGTTATGCGCTAGAATCAGTAGCATATCTTTTGAACATGGTTCCTACCAAGACTGTGCCTACCACTCCATATCAAATGTGGAGTGGGAAGAAACCCCATCTTCAGCATATGAAGATTTGGGGATGTCCAGCTTTTGTTAAAAAGCAGCATGTGAACAAGCTCGAGGCACGTTCAGTAAAATGTATGTTTGTGGGATATCCAAAGAACTCCAAGGGATATTATTTCTATTACGCAGAGAAACAAAAGGTTTTTGTTTCTCGTAATGCCCATTTTCTGGAACATCAGTTTTTAGAAAAGGAAATAAGTGGGAGCGAAATAGAACTGGGAGAAATTCCAGAACCACAAATTGCTACTGAAAGTTTGGTAGAACCAGTAGTTCAAGAAGAACAGGACATTCCCGCACCCCTCCGCAGGAGTAGTAGGCCGTCTCATCCGCCTGAGAGATACTACGGTTTTCTCATAGATGGGGATAGAGAGGATTGCGTCATAGATGATGATGAACCTACTGACTTCCAGCAGGCCATCCAGAGCGGCGACTCGGTACGATGGCTAGATGCAATGCGAACCGAAATGGAGTCCATGTACACCAACAAAGTATGGACTTTGGACTTTGATCCAGATGGGGTAAAACCCATAGGATGCAAATGGATCTTCAAGAAAAAGATTGGTGTAGATGGACAGGTGGAAACCTATAAGGCTAGACTTGTTGCAAAGGGTTTTCGTCAAAGACCTGGTTTGGACTATGACGAAACTTTTTCTCCAGTGGCTATGCTCAAATCCATTCGGGTCCTTCTTGCTATTGCTGCCTTCCATGATTATGAAATCTGGCAGATGGACGTAAAGACGGCTTTTCTAAATGGAAATTTAGAAGAGTGCGTCTATATGGATCAGCCAGAGGGTTTCAATCAGAGTGGGAGCAACGGGAAAGTATGCAAGCTGCTTAAGTCCATTTATGGACTAAAGCAGGCATCGCGGAGTTGGAACATCTGTTTTGATGAAACAGTCAAAGAATATGACTTTATCAAAAATCCAGATGAACCGTGCATATATAGTAAAGTTGTAGCCAGAAGTGTCATGTTCCTCGTCTTGTACATGGATGGCATTCTATTGATAGGAAATGACATTCCTATGCTACAATCTGTCAAAAGATTCTTGTCACACAGGTTCTCCATGAAAGACCTGGGTGATGCCTCTTACATTCTGGGGATCCGAATCTATCGTGATAGATCCAAGAGGATGTTGGGACTTTCGCAGTCCAGGTATATCGACACTGTACTGAAAAGATTCAGTATGGAAGATTCTAAGCGCGGTAATCTACCCGCTTGTCACGGAATCATCCTCTCCAAAGAGATGTCTCCCAAGACTGATTTGGAAAGGGAACGCATGTCTATTATACCCTACGCTTCTGCGGTAGGCTCTATAATGTATGCGATGTTGTGCACAGGACCAGATGTAGCTTACGCACTGTGCGTGGTAAGCCGGTATCAGTCAGACCCAAGGGAGAAGCACTGGATAGCAGTAAAGAACATTCTCAAGTACCTGAGAAGGACTAAGGAGATGTTCTTGGTTTACGGCGGAAAAGACCTCAGGTTGGAGGCCTTTGCTGATTCCGGCATTCAGAGTGATAAGGACGATTCCAAGTCCATGTCGGGTTATGTCTTTACCCTCAATGGAGGGGCGGTGTGCTGGAAGAGCTCCAAGCAGGACACCGTTGCTGACTCGAAGATGGAAGCGGAGTATATAGCTGCTTGCGATGCCGCAAAAGAAGCATCTCGAATTCCTACAATCCCTCCCGGGCTGGCTGGTCTGGATGAAGAAGTTCTTAACAGAACTTCAGGTGGTTCCTACCATAGTTGATCCAATACCTCTGTATTGCGACAACAACGGAGCTATAGCTTTAGCAAAGGAACTAAGGTCCCATCAGAAGTCCAGACACATCTTAAGGCGGTATCACCTGATCAGGGAGATCATTGATCGTCAGGAGATCGAGGTACGGAGAGTTGCTTCTGAAGAGAACATTGCTGATCCATTCACGAAGGCCCTACCTCAGATTCAGTTCGAGAGGCTACTCGAGATCATCGGTCTTCGATACGCCAGTACATGGCCCTAGTGCAAATGGGAGATTGTTAGTGTTTATGCCCTAGAAGGCTATTACTGTATCATACTAGTTTGTATATTACTTAATGGAAGCTTGGGATATTCACATGTATATAACAGTCTTGCTAAACATGGTAGTACGCTACTTGGTTTTTCTATCTTAATATGTGAGTATACGTATTGATAGAGCTCTAAGGATCTTGCTTGACTACCAGCGTTGTGATGGCAGTCACACTAGTGGGGGCTGGGTAGTCTACAAGCACATCCTTATTCAGGTCCCTAGTCGTTGGATTATCGAGACAGGGCATCGATACTCCGGAGTAGACTAGTGTGTACGCTTCTCATCCCAGTTGGGGAGATGGTCTGTCCCACAGCCGTCAGTACGTCGTACTGGAGATAGTATGCAGGTGCTCGTTAGGTTACGGGTACACCGGACAGGACTCACAGGGAACTGTTGGTTGGTTTTATACCAGTCGTCAGTGAACAGTTCCCAGGTGACATGAGTACAGCATAGTCCGCAGACTTGACACTGCTACTTCGCCTCGAGTGTGTCCCACTGTTCTTAGATTGCTACCCTACCACGGCTCAAAGGAGTCGTGCAAACAGGTAGCAGTTGGGTGCAGTCCCGAGCACTTGGAGGCAGTGGCGGTTAGACAGGATTCGTCTCTCCCGGTATTGGGGGTTGATATCGCGCTGTGTCAGAGAGCCATTACGCAAAGTCCCTGGCCAGGGCAAGCGAGATTTGCCGGTAGGTTCCAGTAGTTTCTCAGGGTGTAATGGGCTTCGCTCCGACACGACTTATACCGCTATTAGGGGACTGACGCTTGCCGCCCCCTAGGCCCGATATGCGATAGTCTTAAACGAACGGACCGGACTGTATGGAGATTGTCACATCAGACTCAGTAGGAGTTCGGATGGGTTTCCTCATCGGCCTTCTTATCGACATCTACCTGGGGACCGTTACGTACAGCTAGTGCCGCTTGCGGTCTGTGGTTAAACCCACTGCCAGCGTAGTAGTCGAGTCTCTAGAGTCCCACACAGAGAGTTTCCCTACTCCAGGCGAAACGATATAGAGGTCGTATGGTTTTACGACAAGGGTTCGGACGCATACGTGTGTTTACGCACGTACGACTTTCGGACAGTTTTTACCAGTCGGCTTTGGTTTAAGCCAGTTACTGGTATCCGGTTATTGGATTTATACAGTCTAAAGTTTTTCCGTATTTTTGCGGAAAGGAGGGGCGTTCTCGTAATTGCGCGAGAAGCTTCTAGAAGGTGGTGACTAAGGAGGTTTAGGTGGCATATACAATGAATGTGATTAGTGAGTCATATGGATGATTCATCCATGTCATTAATGCTTCATAATTGCTTAATGACTCATGGAGATGAATCACCACTAGATATTTATCAAGCATGGTTGTAAATCATTTTCTTTTCTTTTCTTATTAAAAAGAAATGCTTGATATATATTATGATAACTCATTATTCTCACTTCATTATTATCTTCACCTTCTCTCTCCTTAAGCTCTCCCTCTTCAAATCCTAATCCTCCCCTCTCATGTGTTGAGTACAAGGATTAGTTAGACTTATTAAACCATAACCCTCACTCTATTTCACCTAGCTTCTTTGATTAGCACTTAAAGAAGTTTAGTTGCCTCAATTTTAGAGGCTAAGCTTGGAGTAAAGCTCTCGGGTGGATCGTCTACTACTTGGAGAAGGCCGAGGAGGAGGTGGAGTTCGTAAAGATGAAGGACAAGGTTATTTAGGTATAATCCCTTTACATAGTAGTTGTTAACAACTATGTTTGATGTTAGTTATCGTTTAGCTTCGATTCATGCGGTTAGTCGATGTTTAGCATAAGAACAAGATCGTTTTTCATATTTCCGCCTCCCCGCAAGTCGTGGGGTGTTGTACATCGACTTACACCGACCAGAGTCGATGGATGGATACGGGACGACTCGTACTGCCGGGGCCGAGGGCCGATACCGCAGACAGAGCCCGTGGGCTGATCCGGACTGATGGATGCCCTATACAGGAGGATTTGCGTGTCGATGCTTGGCACGAGTATTTCTTGATATTTTGGGTGCCGATGTTGGGCACTCACGATTATATGAGATTTACAGGATTGGAGGACCGAGGAGGATGACGACGCCTGAGTAGTATTGGGATTTGGGTGCATTGATGAGTACCGATTATACTTTCCACGATGACATTCCGTGTAGATGTTATATTTCCCATGCTCAGTATGTAGTAATTGATATCCCATCCTGTATCTATTGTACCTGATATAGTACACATCGCTATACCTGATCATTGCACACCCTGTTCATTCTATATAGGGTTGTTAGATTGCATTGCTATACCTGATCATCACAGTTCTTGCTCATCACATGGAGTTGTTATTAGATCATACTTGTTGCATGTTTGGGCATCCAGTTCATCATATTGATGTTATCTGTTGATATAGGTTAGAGTATTGTTGCACGTGCATACTCGCGATTACCTTTATATGTTATCTTCTATTCACGAGTTGGCAACTCACCCCCGTTGTGCCACAGTGTTTGCAGGTTGCCCTTCGGAGTAGTCGCGGCAGGCTGCGTTCTTGCATCTTTTGACACAGATACCCCTACAGTTGGTGTACTAGCTCTTTTGCTGATAGGTGGGTTTTGTGCGGTATCTGGTTATCTTTCAGTTATGTACATTGTTGTATCTAGTACTCTCCATCTACCACTTATGTATTGACGTAGAGACCAGTTATGAGGACGATGTATATTATTTTGTATTCTGGTGTCGAGCTCGTTGTGAGCCAACTTTACTTATGCAGTTATTCTATCTGTGATGATTCCCACTTGTTGCTCATTTTCTTCGCTACAGCGTTGTATGTTGTTATCTTGGTAATTGTCTACTTAGGGTTTCTTGACATCTTAGTATTTGGTTCTATCAAAAGCTTAAAGCACTCTATACTTTTACTGGTTTGATTTCTGGGTTTTCGGCTTACTTAGTCGCGTTACGCCTGTAGACGTTACGTGGTTAAGTGCCGGTCACGGGCCAAACTTCGGGTCGTGACAAAGTTGGTATCAGAGCGTAGGTTTTACCTTCGGAGTGTAGGATGACCCTGGTATGATGGAGTAGGTAGCTGCAGCAGAGTGGCGTAGCGTGCGTATGTTCCGCGGCATACTGACGACACGGTACTCCGCCTAAGCGACCTTAGGACTTATTGATTGAATTTCCTTCATGATCGTATATATCCTTGTGATTCGATTTTCGTATCCTCATCGAATCCTACATTCTTTTCAGCCATTATGCCGCCAAGGACTACGAGGGTGCAGAGAGCGGTCGTGAGAGCCGAGGTCCGAGTTGATTCGTCTGAGACGAGGACTGATCCGAGTAGTACCCCTGTTGTACCAGGACAGATTGTTTCCCCTACGACAGATCAGATCGCTAGACTAGTGGCAGAGATGCAGAGCTTGCGCCAGACGATGAGCTCATTGGTAGAGGTCGTTCGAGCGCAGCGATAGGTGGTTGTCACCCCTGTTACCCAGTTGTTCCTTGCGATCATCATCCAGTATTCCGTCCCCTACATAGCACCGGTGGAGGCAGCCCCAGGTTACGAGACACGTCTTCCAAAGACCGTGAGAGTTCCGGAACAGTTGTGGAATCGTACTGGTGTATCAGCCCAGAGCAGAGGCTTGGGACGAGGACAGTCGTTTGGCTCTCATCCCCAGGCAGGACGGCAGGCAGCGCGTAGGTGTTTATGATGCGGAAGCCTTCAACACCTCATCAGGCAGTGTCCCTTCACACCACGTCAGGGTCGTATTCTGAGACGTCGTGGACGCGGAGGGTTCGCACAGAGGGGTCAGGCTAGTAGAGGAGGAGCTCGATCAGTCGCAGATGGAGGGCAGGCCCAAGTTTTCGCTTCGACTCATCAGGATGCTCCGGCGTCCAATGCTGTGGTTTCAGGTACTCTTTCAGTATGTCCTTTTGTTGCACACGTATTGTTTGATCCGGATTCATGCACTCGTATGTTTACACACTTCGTGCCGAGTTAGGACGAGAGTCGTGCTGGGTAGATTAGCCGTTTGTTGTATTAACTTCCGTCAGCAATCCTTTTGTTGTGCAACACGTACTTCGGTCTTATGCCCATCGGATAGGAGATAGAGATTCGTCTGTCATTTGAACTTCCTAAAGATGTTGGATTTTGCAATCTCCTGGGCACGGACTGGTTAGCTACGTGCTAGGCGTTGTGGGCTACCGTGAGGAAACAGTTAGGTTTTGTTTTTCCGGGCAAGTCAGATCTGGTTGTGCAGGTGGATAGTGGTGCCACCTCTTACAGCTTGAATTCAGCCTTAATTGCTAGTCGGCTCTGAGGAGATGTCGTGGATTCTTGGCGTTTTTCGTGATGCTGTAGCCACAGTTGGGTTGTTGGACCGGTTTTCTTTCGTGCGAGAATTTTTCCGACGTCGTTCCAAGATAAGCCGGCGAAGCTTAAGGAGCGAAGGATCTGCTGCAGAGTGGTTGTTGAGGGAGTTGTGCGTCTGAGTGTTTCGCATTTAGGAAGCTCCTATTTCTGTTCGTCCAGGAGGAAAACGACAGATTGAGGTTGTGTTGATGGATCGTCAATTGAATCGACTTACGGTGCGGATAAGTACCCTGTACCTCGCACTGACGAGTTCTTCGATCAGCACCAGAGTGCGAGACCTTGTCTAAGTTTGTTAGGGATCAGGTCATCATTGTTGCAGGTCCGGAGTGATGACATTCCGAAGACTGCCTTGTGAGTGCTACGGACTTTGTGTGTTTTGGGTGTGTCATTGGACTCACCAATGCTCTAGCAGCATTCGTAGGTGTGATGAACTGGTTTTCTTCGGGCCGTTCCTCGACCAGTTATTGTTGTGTTATTTACGACATCCTGGTCTTTTTAATGTGTCTTGAGGGATAGGGGTAGCACTCGAGGATCTGTTTTATGGATACTGGAAGAGCCCCAGCGGTTTTCTAGATTCTTGGAGTGTTCCCTTTAAGCTTGTTGTATTGACTCCTAGGTTTTGTAGTTACGGAGACGAATTGGTATGGTTTCGAGGGAGAACATGGCCGTACAGCTTAGGCCCAAATTTGTGAGCGGGACGGAGGTCCGCAATTTTTGGCTTAGCAGGTTTTACCGCCGTCTCGTGCAGGATTGCTAGTGTAATGCTGCCCCGTTGACTTGATTGACGGGAATGGAGGTTTCTTTTCTGTAGACTGAGGCTTGTGTATGGAGCTTCCGCAGTTGATGACTCGGTTAACAACTGCATCAGCTCCTTCTTTGCTTTTGGTTCGGGCAACTTTGTGGTTTAACTGTGATGTTTCGTGAGTAGGACTCGAATGTGTACTGAGGTGACACAATGGAGTTATCGCTTTTGCTTCCTTACATTTGGAGGAAGTACGAGAAGGATATCCCACTCATGATCTGGAGATGGCCGCGATGGTTTTGCGTTGGAGATTTGAGACACCACTTGTTTGAGAGTCGTGTCAGATTTTCACGGACCACCAGAGTTAAGGTACATCTTCCTGCGGCGGAAATTGATTGTTGTGATAATCCTCTGCAGATTCACGGTTCTTGTGCGATCGTTGAGTACAGCATAAGTTTGTCTCTTCTGAGGAGACAGCTTGCTCATGTCCGCGCCCGACCACTTTTCTTAAATCGCTTTCGCGAGACACTGCCCGCCGACGCTCGTTCGTCAGAGATATTGGAGCCTACTCGGCTGGGTAATGATTTGGAATCCTTGACTTGTGGCAAGGGTGTGCTAGGCTAAAGAGACACTTGTGTACCTAATATTATAGGGAAGAGACGAGGAATCCTAGGGCAGGCACATCGGTCAACTCTCTGTACTCATTCAAGCCCCACAAACTGTTAACATGATTTGTAAGGTAGTTGCGGGTGGGCAAGGATAGAAAAAGAAGCCTTGGGATTCGTTTCAAGGTGTTTGTCTTGTTCTGTGCTTGAGTTGAGCAACTAAGACTGACGGGAGAGTTGCAACCTTTAACCGTTCCGAAGAGGGAACGAGAGCAGATCTCCCCGAAATTCGTTATGGTGTCCACCCAGGAGTTGTCAGGATGTGACTCCATTCGGATGGTTGTCATCCGGTGATACTCAGTTTGCTTAGTTGTTATTGTTAAGTTGTGCGTATGTAGAATTGTTGTCGGCAGTTGGGGTCGTCGTTTGCCATCGATAGGGTTCTCCTTGGATAGCAGTTATCAGGAGACACTCCAATTGGTAACCTTTAGGTTTAGAGGTTAGGTCGTGTCGATCACCAGTCTGTTTTTCCTAACTCCGTGTTATAGGATTATTGGACCTCAGCTAGTTTAGAAATCTCGGAAATGACTCGGTTGTTTTGGGTCAGGATGAGAATGGCCTATTGCGGATAGAGATCAGATGCTGACCAAGAGGGTCGCAGATTCAAGTTCGCAATGGCAGATCATGTATTCCCACGGAAATTTCTGATAAATGACATGTTGAGTTTTGGAAGCTTTCCAGGATAGTAAGTCTTTTTAGGATCCCTAGGGCGCGTTGGTTCGTTGCCTTAAGTTGGGCACTTCCACCCAGATTATTGAATATTCACCCCGTATTCCCTATGTCGATACTTTGCAATTACCTTCATGACCTTTCTCATTGGATTCAATGCCAGACCATTTAGTTCGAGCGTGATCCTTCGTTCACCCAACAGCCAGCCGTAATTTTGGATCGGCGAGTGAAGAAACTTCGATCGAAGGTCTTGCCATCAGTGAAGGTATTTTGGGTGCATCCCAATTAGTGAAGGGGTCACTTGGGAGGCTGAGGGCGAGGTGCGGCAGAAGTTCCCTCATCCCTCTGAAGGTATGCGTAGCTTTGTATTTTAAAATTCGGGGACGAATTTTCTTTAAGTGGGGAAGATTGTAACACCTTAGGTCGTGTTTAGGGGTTAATTATATTTTACTAGATAGTTTTTGGTAAAAAGTTTACCAAATTAAGTTTCTGATATTTTATTCTAATTAATGAATATTTTATTAGGATTTTTCAAGGCACACACACACTTATGCATGTTAACTATGGTTTAGATTTGGGGTGAAACCATGATTAGCTAGCATGAAGGATTAACCCATTCTCCTTAAGTTAATTGATTTCCATTAGGTGTTTTTGGGTTTTATTTATTTGTGTGTTTTGTTTATTTGAAATTCTTTTCTTTTGTTGACTTAGTGGGAGAGAGAGAGTATGGGCTTCATGGTTGAGCCATGCTCATTAAATGAAGAAAGAGAGAGAGGGGTCTTTGACTTGTGCTCTCATTTCCCTCCTCATTCTCATTCTCACAACTCTCACACACACACACACTCAGCTGAGAGAGAGAGAGAGAGGCAGCAGCTGCAGAGGCAGCATCAGCAGCAGCAGCAAACAATAACAACAGCAGCAGGCAGTGGTAGCAGCAGCAACACCAACAGCAGCCCCCAGCAGCTGCAGCAGCACTTTCCATCCTCTCCACCTCCTTTCTCCTTGCACCTAGGGTCTTGTAAGGTATAGAATCTGAGCCCAACTTCTTGTTTGCTTAACGTATGTGTAGTTTAGCTTCGGTTTGAGTAAAAAGTGAGATTTTGTGCTTGAAATGGTGATTTGTGTGAACTTATGGTTTAGTGCTGTTAATATTGGTTAACCTAGCCTAATTAGGTGTTATTAAGGCCATGTAAACCTAGTTAGACCCCTGATTACACCAAAATACCATAGGATTTCTAATGGTGCAAATTTAGTGTTTTTAAGTGAACTTTTTGGATTTCTGTGATCTGCTATAGGCCCGAGTAGTTCAGGTTGAAATTGAGTTAACCGGAGCTTGTATACAAGGCATAGACCACACCACCAGAGCCCGAGACCCCCACCCCATAGAGAGGCCGCCGATTTAATCTTTCTGGCCGCAATTTGCGGCCAGATAGGGGAATTTTTGGGTGATGTTTGGATGGGTAGGAGTCTGTTGTTATTTCTAGGCCAGTGGTATGTATAGTTTTGTAAGTTGTTAGCCTGGGTAGAATCTAGGATGTTATATCGTATTTCTAGTACGTTTGGTTCGCGACGCGAGCGTAGCGTTTGACTTCGATATCGCGTTTTGCGAGATAGTTGCTTATATATGGATTCTTGTGTAATTCCAGGTTCGCAGGCTGGTACGTCGGACGAAGCTAAGAAAGGGAAGCAGGTGGTCGGCTACGAGTAGCGCACGACCAGGTGAGTAGATTTAACATCTACGGGGAAATCGCCCGTATGGCGTTAAGCGTCAGGGCGAGTTAGGATATTAGATTGTAGATGTTCATATGGACTGTAGTAGCATACATTATTGTTGCATATAGAAATGATAGCATAGAACACTGCACTGTCGCTAACGGTTCAAGTCGCACGAGCACGATTTATATGCTACACTCATACCGTTAGTGATTGCCATGACACTCACATTATAAGATTGCTATAAATTATATATCATACCGATTCTACCTTATTGATGTTGTCATGATTCGCCGCATAACAGCATATGTTATATCCATATTCGGGCACATATGCATCACATACCCCTACTGGTACTACATACACTTCGGGTCGTGACAGCTTTATCAACATGTAATATAGAGACAATCAGAGTACATGTTAAGATAAAGAGCAACCAGATAGCGTACTATCATGTCGAGCAAGAAAGTCCTCCCTATATATGTCCAAGCATCCATTACAATATACATTGTATGTATAGTAATGGCCTCTAGGGCATACATATAACTAACAATCTCCCACTTGCACTAGGACCATCTGTTGTGGTATCGCATAACCAACAATTAGCTGTGGTTGAAATATCTCATACTCAACCATCCCATAAAAGTCTCTACTGGGAAAAAGGCCTTTGTGAGTGGATCCGCGCTGTTGTCCTCTGTTTCTACTCTCCTAATCTCGATCTCCCTGGAGATCAACCATCTCCATGATCAGGTGATACTGCCTAAGAATTATATCTGGATTTCTGATGGGACGGGATTCCTTAGCAAAAGCCACAACTCCATTCCCACACAATGGTAGGAACGAAGTTCATCTCATGAACTTATATTTATCCAGACTGCCTCTTTGGTAGCATCCTTGGTAAAGATGTATCTTGCCTTTAATCGTCTAGTATGTCACGGTATCTAGCTTGGAACTCTTCCAAAATACCATCCCTCCACTGAGGGTATAGACAAGCCTACGACTGAATTCAGTCGTCCTTATCACCCTGGAACCTTTCCAGTGATTCTCCCCTGGATCCATTGATACCATCTCACTACAACTAGTGATTATCCTAACATCCAATTAGATCTATCTCATAGATCCAAAACTTAGGATTTAGAAGGTATCACTTTGATCCTATATGGAGAATCCGTGTGATAAGCGGAGATTGACCGAGCGTAGCATAGGAAACTCTTTCCCTATCAAGAGTATGTCATCCACGTACTCTACGAAGATCACCACCATACTCCCTACTACCTTTTTGTATATACAAGGTTCTTCTACCATTTTGATGAAGTCAAACACCTTGACTACCACATCAAAACAGATGTTCCAACTCCGCGATGCCTGTTTTATCACATAAAACATGTTGCACACGTTTCCGCTTCTCTCACTGTCTACGAAGCCCTCTGGCTGTGTACTTATAGTCGCACTCTTCCAAATCATCATATAGAAAAGCAGTCATGACACCCAACCGCCAGATATCGTAGTCATGGTATATAGCCGTGGCAAGTAGGATCTGGATGGACTTAAGCATAGCTTTGAAAGTCTCAACCTTTCCTTGTACACCAAGTAATCTTCTCAAGATATACTTGCTCCTGATGGGGATTTAACCCTTCAGATAAAGCAACCAAAGTCCATACTTTGTTGGTGTATAAGGATTCCATCTCAGATCAATAATCATCCAGCCATTCTTACAGAGTCCCACTCCTGATGGCCAGCTCGAAACTAGTTACGTCATCATCTCATGATGCAATCCTCGCTCCCACTGCCATAGAGAAACCGAAGTATCTCTCAGGTGGGTGAGGAACCCTACTAGATCGGCGGAGAGGCTGAAGTTCGTTGGAATCTACTGAATCCTTTGGTTCTACCAAATCATCTGCTGTAGTTTGTATAGCTGGAACTCTTTCCAGTTCTACCTCATGACCACTAATTTCTTCTCAAGAAAATCCCTTTCACAAAGATGGCATGTTGAGAAACAAAACATTTTTGTTCCTCGATTAGGTAGAAGATATTCCCTTGCGTATACTTGAACTTTCACAGATGTGACTTTGCCTCGAGCTTGTCCGGATTATGCGTTTTAGACATAGGCCGGACAACCCCAAATCTTAACAAACTTAAGATATGGGCTCTTCCCTTTCCATATCACATATGAAGTGGTAGGCAACTGATTTGATTTGAACCCTATTCAATAGGTATGCAGCTTCTCAAGTGCATAACTCCCAAAAGGAAATAGGAAACTCAGTAGTACTCATCATAGAGCACACCATATCAAATTAGGGTGTGATTGCTCCGCCCCGATATACCATCGTGCTATGGTGTATATGGAGGAGTAATGCTGAGAGAGAATCTCATTCTCCTTTAGAATAGTCCAGGAATCCCGTGCTCAAGTATTCTCCTCCTTGATCTCATCAAAGGACATAATACTTTTACCCGTATTTTGGTTCTCTACTTCTAACTTATATTCTGTGAATATCTCAAAAGGTTCAGACTTGTGTTTCAAAGGGAACATATGTCCGAATCTTGAGAGATAAACAGTGAATGTAATGAAGTATAAAGAACCGGTTTTGGCATGTGTAGACAGGGGACTTTCATACATCAGCATGTATCAATCCCAAGAGTTCACTAACTCTTTCTCTGTTTCCAATAAACAGAGCTATGGTCATCTCATCTTTGTGACATGACCGGCAAGTTTCACAAGATGTAAATTCAAACTGTTTTAAATATACATCTAAATGTAACTTCAGCTAGTCGGGTCACATTGATATGACCTAGTCTACAATGCCTCAAGACGGATTCGTTCATTTCTGAACTCTTCCGCTTGTGTGTGTTCTATACATTAAGAACTGTGGTTTGATTTAGAACGTCTATGCTTTTAGATAACGTGCCTGAACCGATCAACTCTTGATATAGGAAATGTTCAAAACATTATCCAATAATACAAAATTATATCTTTTCTTTACTAATAAAGAGACTGATATGATGTTGTATATCGGGTTCGGTATCTAATAGCATTCGTTCAGAATCAATGTTTTCTGGTAATACAGGGTGACAGTGACCAACAGACTTGGCTGCAACACTTGCACCGTTTCTATCTCATGAAACTTATCACCCGTTCTCAGTTCTCTACCTATCTGTAGCCCATGTAATAAATTACATATATGTGATCCTGATCCGGTATCTCATACCCAGGACGTAAAGGATACTGAGAAACAGTTCTATATAATGAACACACCCGAAGATGATGCATCAGCATGCACTTTCTTCGTTTGGGCGGCACGGAAATTCTGGTAATCCCCTATTTCCTGCTCTATCTTATAATAATTATAAGTTAGAGCAGGACCAACGTTCCACAGCTCAGTATAACAAGCGGGTTCGGTCAATTCATCCGTTTTATTATCTTGATTAAGGCGTGATATGGTCTCTACCAAGAGAGAGATAGAAGAAAACACTCAGCGTATGCTCTTACATGATTAGATTGGTTATCTAATATATCTAATCAGGATGTCTCCCACTGTTTTAATCAAATCTTCCTTCAAACCCTAAAAGGAAAGACTAGCCGGGATTAATTACACGCTACAAGTTCGCCAATCTTTCAGCCAGGCCAGTGTCGGTACTTTGAGGGAGGTCCCCCGTGCTTTTGCACGGACCAAATTAAAGTAAACCTCATTTTCCCAGAGGCGCAACCCCGTTAACACCTTTCTAGACACCTACTTGATCGGCTAATTGTAATGTATAAAACTCTCCCAGGAGTAACTCTTACTCGCAGCGGGTATCGGGATCCAACTATCTCATAGAAGGTATGCAATCTCATTACAAATTTCAACACTTGAAATTCCCAATAATATTTTGCCCCAAACGATCTTTGACCTTGACTGAGTCAACAAAGCATAGACCGCAAGTAAAGTTCAACCCGTCATTTCCCGATTGAATTAAACCCACCCGCACGACCCTTGACTGAGTCAACAAGGCCGCACGACTACCCTAATCCAATCGCATCATATGCTTTGCAGATAAGCACTAATCAGCTACCGCACACTACGCCTTGACTAAGTCTACAAACACAGCACGAATACTAACTATTACTTATCTGAAATGACGGAGGGCTACGACAGGTTTTTAAGAAAACCCATTGCGTAATGAACTTTATATCGTTGTAGAATCGAGTGATTTTAAATGGAGTGTTTTTGAGGCTTTTCTAGTTCTGCTAAAGAGGTCACCCCCGGTGAAGGGATCGTCGGCTCTTTCCTCATTGAATAACATGCAGGGTATATCATATATACCACTATGCAAAGCAAAAATTATAGAAGCAATCAATTGACAAACCGAGAATGCAGCGTCTGCTAGTTTCACTAAAGAGGTCACTCCCGGTGAAGGGATCTCGGCTCTTTCCTTATCGAATAAGGTGCTGGATATTCTACAAGGAACACCTCTATGCAAAGCATGAACTAGAGCTACCAGTTTTTGAGAAAAGTTTCTACAACATTTTTAGGTTTCTTTTATTTCATTAATCTCATTAATGAAGTCCCATTTTAATATGCTTCACAAGCATCTCATTTGAAACGAAATCTGCAATATAACATATATTTCATATATATAATATAAACATTCGTCTCAGGCAGTAATATGATCTCATCACAGAACATTGCAGCAGAAGAACATATATGAAATATTGGATATACTAGGACGTCCGTGTTTTCAATACAAGCCTGTATAAAACACGGACTCCACGGTCGCGATGTATAGCCAAACCCACATCCCTAGAACCCTATGAGAGCGACAAGTAACACTACCAATTCTAGGGTTAGGAGACCCGGTCTCGACTCCTCGAGATGGTCTCCCACTTGACCCTAGAACTCGGTTACTTGTGCTCCCCGCCTTCGGTCTACCTAATGCGGAAAAGTAAATAATATACAATGGTGACATCATTCTCAGCCCGGAAGTGCCCCAATAAAAGAATATTACATACAAATGAATTTTACATGAATGAAAAAGAAAAACTCTCATCTCACAAAAAACCCCCGGCTATTCAAACGCGATGATCCAATATAACATATCACAGCAACACATAATATCTCATATCATCAACGTAAGCAAGTATGCGTATCCCGATTGTCGTTGATGTATAGCAACGAATCCGGCGATACACCACATACTACGCTTACGGTCACAGTAAAGAAAGTGTAAAACTACAACAGTTGGAATCCGCAACCTCCTTAGATATCGCATGCCTAACCAAATGAATTCCTTAGACATCGCATGCCTAACAATTATAAACCCCGCATTTTAGTCTCTTTATCGAAAACTCTTTTCAATATCAAGTCAGGCAATTCAACAAGATTCCCGACATCCTGATCGAATGCTCGTCGCAAACTTTAGTAGACGGCCACACCCCCGGATGCCGTCGACGAAGTGCACTAAGGCGGAACACCGCTGCCGCGAGCACCCGAACGGATGCTTTTGGCGACGGGGTTCTCCTACAGTCACTTGGTCGGGGATATGGGGCGTGGCTGTCTATTAAGTTTACCCGGTGAGTGTCCGCGTAAGCTACGTGATTGCGACGGACTTTTGATCACATCAAAATTCCGTGGCAACCGATCATCTGAGACTAAACTGCTATGTTTATAACATTCAAATTAGTTATCTCATAACTACTTGTGGATTCCAAATATTGTATCACATTCCAGATAAATAGACAATGTTAAACTTTCCGATCGAATAATCAAACACCCAAGATTTCCCCAATATATCTCAACACTTGAAATCAGTTTAAAAACATCCATCACATGCCACAGTACCAATGGTCCAGCCGTAGAAGGGTCAAGCCAACGCCTCACATGTGGCACGCCGTACTGACCCAAACCCTAAGGTTTAGAGGCAGTTCAAGAAGGTCACATAATCGAGTTAAGGTTTGTTGTCTTCTAGAGGGTCCACCGCGTTACTTGCATGACTTTACGAAAGTTTCAAACTCGAGAAAAAATCCAACTTTTGAAAATTTTCCGACAGGGGAAAAAGTGAGTTATTGATATCCGGTCGAACTTTTTAACAGTTTCTAAAATTATCCGGAAAGTCTAAACAAAGTTAAATTATCCGATCGAATCAACGAGTCCCTAATATAACCCTAGAAAACGCAACACTTGAGTGGAATTAAAAAATTCCCAGAAAAAATTGCCAAGAAAGGACCTAAGAATAAATATATGAAATATGAGGGACTAAGTTCAAATTTTGGCCGTGGAACCGCCGCCAAACCCTTGGTTTGACCGCGGTTCCGCGGTCAAATAATTGACTCAGTGGACCGTACTTCAAAGTAATTCTTAGTTTTTCCTGCTTGTTTCTCTGATCATTTTTAATTCATAAAAAATCACATTTTCAAAAAAGGTACAGAGAAGGGTTTACATCGGGGTTTTCGGGTTCGATCGGACTTTAAACTTCTCCTAAAGCTCTAGCTTGGCTCTGATACCAATGTAGGGTTGCTAGGCATGCGCACAAGGGTCTACGAGGCATCAACCATGCCCGATTAAAATTTTAGCCGTGCAGAACAACCCGATGCCGGATCTTTAAACTAGGGTTTAGGCGAAAACATGCATGTTAAACTCTTTAACGCTAAGTAAGAGGGATTATAACCTTTGTAGATCCGGTCCTTCACTTCTTAAGCTCCGTGTAGATGTCCCCTTCGCTGTGATGATGAACTCCGGACTCTAGCGATGGTTTCCTCGGAGAAATGAGCGGGCTAGGTCGTTGACTTCGAGGCTGAAGATGATCTACGTCCGGGAGACACTAACTCAAGCTATTCCTTCACTAGGTCATGAACTTTGTGAAGAGAACACACTCTACTACATGGCAAGTGGTAGAGGATGAAGAAGTAGGAAGTGGGCTCACTTTAGAATTGATTTTCTCACACTTTTTCTCATGGCACCATTAGAGCTAGCAAGCTTTTCATGGAGCTTTATGAAGAAGAAGAAGAAGTGAATAATTCATCCAAATGAAAACTTATCTTTTGAATTATTGCACCATGGTTGAGTTAAGCCCTCATGCTTAACTCATGTAGAGAATTAACCATAGTATGAGGTTAAGGGTTGGGTTAACTAATATCATAAGGAATGACAAAAGAGTTGACTTTGTCAATGTTGCATACAAGCTTCTACAAGCTTAATAACATTGACTAAAGTCTCCTCTCTTTTGTTATTCTTAAGGAAATAAGTAAACCCTAATTTAACCTAGACTTGATATAAGTCTCATACACCCATCTTGTATGTATCATCAAGCATGATACAAACATGTACACTTGCATATATCACATATAAACAATGTGCACAATCTAGTGAGAAAATAAATCATAAGTGAGCTAATACTAGTTAATGTAATGTAATATATCAAATATATAATTATACATTAAATTATTAAATCAACTCTTGATTTAATAACCCGGCTATAACCGACTAATATCATGTGTAACAACTTATCGAATCAACACTTGATCCGATAACCCGGCTATATCGCATACAACCGATCAATGTCACAAATCGCGAGAATAGAATACGGTATCTCACATCGTATCAATCTCGGTCGCGCACATATCACATATGCGCTCCTACTCCGTTTCGCTTGAGCCAGAAAACTCCTGTGTAGGACTCTAAAGACTCGTCAATACGCCGGCAGTAGGTGATGATCATATCAAACACCCACAAGCCGAAAGCGGTCTGCCAAACGTAACGGCCACCCGGGTATTGAGCGATCAGAAGATCAACAAGCAAGCCTGTACATTCTCCTGTGAATCCAATCAGTAACACTACCGTACAATCCGGTCTCGTCGTCTGATATATCGCATATCTCGCCTAGGGGTGGTAAACGTCAGACCCCAGTAGCTTGATAAGTCGGGTCGATATGAGGTCTATAACAGTTCGAGAAACTACTGGTAACACTTACCAGTAAATCTCAGCAACCCTGGCCAGGGATTTCCGGTTATAGCCAATCGAACACAGCGCAACAACAACTCCCTATACCGGGAGAGATGAATCCCCTCCTATCGCTCATTGCCTCCATGTGATTCGGGACTGTTCCCAAAAGCCACCTTTTTACATGCCCTCTTGGACGTGGTATGATGGAAATCAAAGCACATTGGGAATCACACAAGACTCTATGACGATCTCGGGTCAACAGACTACTCTGTACCAGTATCACCGGAGAACTACCATCAGACGTGAGGTATAATACCATCT
This sequence comes from Agapanthus africanus, assembly GCA_030015575.1. Classification (NCBI taxonomy): domain Eukaryota; kingdom Viridiplantae; phylum Streptophyta; class Magnoliopsida; order Asparagales; family Amaryllidaceae; genus Agapanthus; species Agapanthus africanus. The sequence goes on along the minus strand of JASDDO010000024.1, from coordinate 511,057,409 downwards.
GGGAGTTCTCGGCGAGTCCGTCCAGTGTACCCAGTCTCTACTGAGCACCCGTCCACCATCCTTGATGTCAAACACCGATGGATATGGAATCATCCATCTCCCATCATATGGGTCAGGATGCGTATACGCTAGTCTACTCAGGTGCATCGATGCCCTGTCTCGTTACACCCTCGACTACGAACAGTTATAGGATGTACTCGTCGACTACCGTGGCCCCACTAGTATGATCTCATCATAGTACCAGTAGTCGAGTACATATCCTAAGGGCTTTATCAGCATGTAACATAGAGACAATCAGAGTACATGTTAAGATAAAGAGCAACCAGATAGCGTACTATCATGTCGAGCAAGAAAGTCCTCCCTATATATGTCCAAGCATCAATTACAATATACATCGTATGTACAGTAATGGCCTCTAGGGCATTCATATAACTAACAATCTCCCACTTGCACTAGGGCCATCTGTTGTGGTATCGCATACCCAACAATTAGCTGTGGTTGAAGTATCTTATACTCAACCATCCCATAAAAGTCTCTACTGCGAAAAAGGCCTTTGTGAGTGGATCCGTGTTGTTGTCATCTGTGTCTACTCTCCTAACCTAGATCTCCCTGGAGATCAACCATCTCCATGATCAGGTGATACTGCCTAAGAATTATATCTGGATTTCTGATGGGATGGGGTTCCTTGGCAAAATCCACAACTCCATTGTCACACAATGGTAGGAACGAAGTTCATCTCATGAACTTATATTTATCTAGACTGCCTCTTTGGTAGCATCCTTGGTAACGATGTATCTTGCCTTTAATCGTCTAGTATGTCATGGTATCTAGCTTGGAACTCTTCCAACATACCGCCCCTCCACTGAGGGTATAGACAAGCCTGCGACTGACATTCAGTCGTCCTTATCACCCTGGAACCTTTCCAGTGATTCTCCCCAGGATCCATTGATACCATCTCACTACAACTAGTGATTATCCTAACATCCAATTAGATCTATTTTATAGATCCAAAACTTAGGATTTATGAGGTATCATTTTGATCCTATATGGAGAATCCGTGTGATAAGCGGAGATTGACCGAGCGTAGCATAGGAAACTCTTTCCCTATCAAGAGTATGTCATCTACGTACTCTACGAAGATCACCACCATACTCCCTACGACCTTTTTATATATACAAGGTTCATCTACCATTTTGATGAAGTCAAATTCTTTGACTACCACATCAAAACAGATGTTCCAACTCCGCGATGCCTGTTTTATCACATAAAACATCTTGCACACGTTTCCGCTACTCCCACTGTCTACGAAGCCCTCTGGCTGTGTACTTATAGACGCTCTCTTCCAAATCATCATATAGAAAAGCAGTCATGACACCCAACCGCCAGATATCGTAGTCATGGTATGTAGCCGTGGCAAGTAGGATCTGGATGGACTTAAGCATAGCTTTGAAAGTCTCAACCTTTCCATGTACACCAAGTAATCTTCTCAAGATATACTTGCTCCTGATGGGGATTTAACCCTTCAGATAAAGCAACCAAAGTCTATACTTTGTTGGTGTATAAGGATTCCATCTCAGATCAATAACCATCCAGCCATTCATACAGAGTCCCACTCCTGATGGCCAGCTCGAAACTAGTTGGGTCATCATCTCATGATGCAATCCTCGCTCCCACTGTCATAGAGAAACCGAAGTATCTCTCAGGTGGGTGAGGAACCCTACTAGATCGGCGGAGAGGCTGAGGTTCGTTGGAATCTACTGTATCCTTTGGTTCTACCAAATTATCTGCTGTAGTTTGTATAGCTGGAACACCTTCCAGTTCTACCTCATGACCACTAATTTCTTCTCAAGAAAATCCCTTTCACAAAGGTGGCATGTTGATAAACAAAACATTTTTGTTCCTCGGTTAGGTAGAAGATATTCCCTTGCGTATACTTGGGATTTCCAACAAACTTTCACAGATGTGACTTTGCCTCGAGCTTGTCCAGATTATGCTTTTTAGACATAGGCCGGACAACCCCTAATCTTGACAAACTTAAGATATGGGCTCTTCCCTTTCCATATCACATATGAAGTGGTAGGCAACTGATTTGATTTGAACCCTATTCAATAGGTATGCAGCTTCTCAAGTGCATAACTCCTAAAACGAAATAGGAAACTCAGTAGTACTCATCATAGAGCACACCATATCAAATTAGGGTGTGATTGCTCCGCCCCGATATACCATCGTGCTATGGTGTATATAGAGGAGTAATGCTGAGAGAGAATCTTATTCGCATTTAGAATAGTCCAGGAATCCCGTGCTCAAGTATTCTCCCCCTTGATCTCATCAATGGACATAATACTTTTACCCGTATTTTGGTTCTCTACTTCTAACTTATATTCTAAGAATATCTCAAAAGGTTCAAACTTGTGTTTCAACGGGAACATATGTCCGAATCTTGAGAGATAAACAATTAATGTAATGAAGTATAAAGAACCGGTTTTTTCATGTGTAGACAGGGGACTTTCATACATCAGCATGTATCAATCCCAAGAGTTCACTAACTCTTTCTCTGTTTTCAATAAACAGAGCTATGGTCATCTCATCTTTGTGACATGACCGGCAAGTTTCACAAGATGTAAATTCAAACTGTTTTAAATATACATCTAAATGTAACTTCAGCTAGTCGGGTCACATTGATATGACCTAGTCTACAATGCCTCAAGACGGATTCGTTCATTTCTGAACTCTTCCTCTTGTGTGTGTTCTATACATTAAGAACTGTGGTTTGATTTAGAACGTCTATGCTTTTACATAACGTGCCTGAACCGATCAACTCATGATATAGGAAATGTTTAAAACATTATCCAATAATACAAAATTATATCCTTTCTTTACTAATAAAGAGACTGATATGATGTTGTATATCAGGTTCAGTATCTAATAGCATTCGTTCAGAATCAATGTATTCTTGTAATACAGGGTGACAGTAACCAACAGACTTGGCTGCAACACTTGCACCGTTTCTATCTCATGAAACTTATCACCCGTTCTCAGTTCTCTAGCTATCTGTAGCCCATGTAACAAATTACATATATGGGATCCTGATCCGGTATCTCATACCCAGGACGTAAAGGATACTGAGAAACAGTTCTATGTAATGAACACACACGAAGATGATGCATCAACATGCACTTTCTTCGTTTGGGCGGCACGGGAATTCTGGTAATCCCCTATTTCCTGCTCTGTCTTATAACAATTATAAGTTGGAGAAGGACCAACATTCCCCAGCTCAGTATAACAAGCGGGTTCGGTCAATTCATCCGTTTTATTATCTTGATTAAGGCGTGATATGGTCTCTACTAAGAGAGAGATAGAAGAAAACACTCAGCGTATGCTCTTGCAAGATTAGATTGGTTATCTAATATATCTAATCATGATGTCTCCCACTGTTTTAATCAAATCTTCTTTCAAACCCTAAAAGGAAAGACTAGCCGGGATTAATTACACGCTACAAGTTCGCCAATCTTTCAGCCAGGCCAGTGTCGGTACTTTGAGGGAGGTCCCCCGTGCTTTCGCACGGACCTAATTACCCGTTTTCCCAGAGGCGCAACCCCGTTAACACCTTTCTAGACACCTACTTGATCGGCTAATTGTAATGTATAAAACTCTCCCAGGAGTAACTCTTACTCGCAGCGGGTATCGGGATCCAACTATCTCATAGAAGGTATGCAATCTCATTGCAAATTTCAAAACTTGAAATTCCCAATATTATTTTGTCCCAAGCGATCTATGACCTTGACTGAGTCAACAAACCATAGACCGCAAGTAATGTTCAACCCGTCATTTCCCGATTGAATTAAACCCACCCGCACGACCCTTGACTGAGTCAACAAGGCCACACGACTACCCTAATCCAATCGCATCATATGCTTTGCAGATAAGTACTAATCAGCTACCGCACACTACGCCTTGACTAAGTCAACAAACGTAGCACGAATACTAACTATTACTTATCTGAAATGATGGAGGGCTACGACAGGTTTTTAAAAAAAACCTTTGCGTAATGAACTTTATATCGTTGTAGAATCGAGTGATTTTAAATGGAGTGTTTTTGAGGCTTTTCTAGTTCTGCTAAAGAGGTCACTCCCGGTGAAGGGATCGTCGGCTCTTTCCTCATCGAATAAGGTGCAGGGTATATCATATATACCACTATGCAAAGCAAAAACTATAGAAGCAATCAAAAGACAAACCGAGAATGCAGCATCTGCTAGTTTCACTAAAGAGGTCACTCCCGGTGAAGGGATCTCGGCTCTTTCCTTATCGAATAAGGTGCTGGATGTTCTACAAGGAACACCGCTATGCAAAGCAAGAATTAGAGCTACCAGTTTTTGAGACACGTTTCTACAACATCTTTAGGTTTCTTTTATTTCATTAATCTCATTAATGAAGTCCGATTTTAATATGCTTCACAAGCATCTTATTTGAAAAGAAATCTGCAATATAACATATATCTCATATATATAATATAAACATTCGTCTCAGGCAGTAATATGATCTCATCACAGAACATTGCAGCAGAAGAACATATATGAAATATTGGATATACTAGGACGTCCATGTTTTCAATACGAGACTGTATAAAACACGGATTCCACGGTCGCGATGAATAGCCAAACCCACATCCCTAGACCCCATGAGAGCGGCAAGTAACGCTGCCAATTCTAGGGTTAGGAGACCCGGCCTCGACTCCTCAAGATGGTCTCCCACTTGACCTTAGAACTCAGTTACTTGTGCTCCCCGCCTTGGGTCTACCTAATGCGGAAAAGTAAATAATATACAATGGTGACATCATCCTCAGCCCGGAAGTGCCCCAATAAAAGAATATTACATACAAATGAATTTTCATGAATGAAAAAGAAAAACTCTTATCTCACATAAAAACCCCGGCTATTCAAACGCGACGATCCAATATAACATATCACAGCAACACATAATATCTCATATCATCAACGTAAGCAAGTATGCGTATCCCGATTGTCGTTGATGTATAGCAACAAAGCCGGCGATACACCACATACTACGCTTACGGTCACAGAAAAGAAAGTGTAAAACTACAACAGTTGGAATCCGCAACCTCCTTAGACATCGCATGCCTAACCAAATGAATTTCTTAGACATCACATGCCTAACAATTATAAACCCCGCATTTTAGTCTCCTTATCGAAAACGCTTTTCAATATCAAGTCGGGCAATGCAACAAGATTCCCGACATCCTGAACGAATGCTCGTCGCAAACTTTAGTAGACGGCCGCACCCCCGGATGCCGTCGACGAAGTGCACTAAGGCGGAACACCGCTGTCGCGAGCACCCGAACGGATGCTTTTGGCAACGGGGTTCTCCTACAGTCACTTGGTCGGGGATATGGGGCGTGGCTGTCTATTAAGTTTACCCGGCGAGTATCCGCGTACGTTACGTTATTGCGACGGACTTTTGATCACATCAAAATTCCGTAGCAACCGATCATCTGAGACTAAACTACTATGTTTATAACATTCAAATTAGTTATCTCATAACTACTTGTGGATTCCAAATATTGTATCACATTCCAGATAAATAGACAATGTTAAACTTTCCGATCGAATAATCAAACACCCGAGATTTCCCCAATATATCTCAACACTTGAAATCAGTTTAAAAACATCCATCACATGCCATAGTACCAATGGTCCAGCCGTAGAAGGGTCAAGCCAACACCTCACATGTGGTACGCCGTACTGCCCCAAACCCTAAGGTTTAGAGGCAGTTCAAGACGGTCACATAATCGCGTTAAGGTTTGTTGTCTTTTAGAGGGTCCAACGCGTTACTTGCATGACTTTACGAAAGTTTCAAACTCGAGAAAAAATCCAACTTTTGAAAATTTTCCGACTGGGGAAAAAGTGAGTTATTGATATCCGGTCGAACTTTTTAACAGTTTCTAAAATTATCCGGAAAGACTAAACAAAGTTAAATTATCCGATCGAATCAACGAGTCCCCAATATAACCCTAGAAAACACAACACTTCAGTGGAATTAAAATATTCCCAGAAAAAATTGCCAAGAAAGGACCTAAGAATAAATATATGAAATATGAGGGACTAAGTCCAAATTTTGGCCGCGGAACCGCCGCCAAAACCTTGGTTTGGCCGCGGTTCCGCGGTCAAATAATTGACTTGGTGGACCGTACTTCACAGTAATTCTTAGTTTTTCCTGCTTGTTTTTCTGAGCATTTTTAATTCATAAAAAATCACATTTTCAAAAAATATACAGAGAAGGGTTTACATCGGGATTTTCGGGTTCGATCGGACTTTAAACTTTGCCTAAAGCTCTAGCTTGGCTCTGATACCACTGTAGGGTTGCTAGGCATGCGCACAAGGGTCTACGAGGCATCAACCATACCCGATTAAAATTTTAGCCGTGCCGAACAACCCGAAGACGGATCTTTAAACTAAGGTTTAGGCGAAAACATGCATGTTAAACTCTTTAACACTAAGTGAAAGGGATTACAACCTTTGTAGATCTGGTCCTTCACTTCTTAAGCTCCGTGTAGATGTCCCCTTCGCTGCGATCATGAACTCCGGACTCTAGCATTGGTTTCCTCGGAGAAATGAGCGGGCTAGGTCGTTGACTTCGAGGCCGAAGATGATCTACGTCGGGGATACACTAACTCAAGCTATTCCTTCACTAGGTCATGAACATTGTGAAGAGAACACACTCTACTACATGGCAAGTGGTAGAGGATGAAGAAGTAGGAAGTGGGCTCACTTTAGAATTGATTTTCTCACACCTTTTCTCATGGCACCATTAGAGCTAGCAAGCTTTTCATGGAGCTTTATGAAGAAGAAGAAGAAGTGAATAATTAATCCAAATGAAAACTTATCTTTTGAATTATTGCACCATGGTTGAGTTAAGCCCTCATGCTTAACTCATGTAGAGAATTAACCATAGTATAAGGTTAAGGGTTGGGTTCACTAATATCCTAAAGAAAGACATAAGAGTTGACTTTGTCAATGTTGCATACAAGTTTCTACAAGCTTGATAACATTGACTAAAGTCTCCTCTCTTTTGTTATTCTTAAGGAAATAAGTAAACCCTAATTTAACCTAAACTTGATATAAGTCTCATACACCCATCTTATATGTATTATCAAGCATGATACAAACTTGTACACTTGCATATATCACATATAAACAATGTGCACAATCTAGTGAGAAAATAAATCATAAGTGAGCTAATACTAGTTAATGTAATGTAAGATATCAAATATATAATTATACATTAAATTATTAAATCAACTCTTGATTTAATAACCCGGCTATAACCGACTAATATCATGTGTAACAACTTATCGAATCAACACTTGATCCGATAACCCGGCTATATCGCATACAACCGATCAATGTCACAAATCGCGAGAATAGAATACGGTATCTCATATCGTATCAATCTCGGTCCTGCACATATCACATATGCGCTCCTACTCCGTTTCGCTTGAGCCAGGAAACCCCTGTGTAGGACTCTAAAGACTCGTCAATACGCCGGCAGTAAGTGATGATCATATCAAACACCCACAAGCCGCAAGCGGTCTGCTAAACGTAACGGCCACCCAGGTATTGAGCGATCAGAAGATCAACAAGCAAGCCTGTACATTCTCCTGTGAATCCAATCAGTAACACTACCGTACAGTCCGGTCTCGTCGTCTGATATGTCGCATATCTCGCCTAGGTGTGGTAAACGTCAGACCCCAGTAGCTTGATAAGTCGTGTCGATATGAGGTCTATAACAGTTTGAGAAACTACTGGTAACACTTACCAGTAAATCTCAGCAACCCTGGCCAGGGATTTCCGGTTATAGCCAATCGAACACAGCGCAACATCAACTCCCTATACCGGGAGAGACGAATCCCCTCCTATCGCTCATTGCCTCCATGTGATTCGGGACTGTACCCAAAAGCCACCTTTTTGCATGCCCTCTTGGACGTGGTATGATGGAAATCAAAGCATAGTGGGAATCACACAAGACTCTATGACGATCTCGGGTCAACAGACTACTCTGTACCAGTGTCACCGGAGAACTGCCATCTGACGTGAGGTATAATACCATTTGGGAGTTCTCGGCGAGTCCGTCCAGTATACCCAGTCTCTACTGAGCACCCATACACCATCCTTGATGTCAAACATCGATGGATATGGGATCATCCATCGCCCATCATATGGGTCAAGATGCGTATACGCTAGTCTACTCTGGTGCATCGATGCCCTGTCTCGATACACCCTCGACTACGAACAGTTATAGGATGTACTCGTCGACTACCGTGGCCCCACTAGTATGATCTCATCATAGTCCTAGTAGTCGAGTACATATCCTAAGGGCTTTATCAACATGTAACATAGAGACAATCAGAGTACATGCTAAGATAAAGAGCAACCAGATAGCGTACTATCATGTCGAGCAAGAAAGTCCTCCCTATATATGTCCAAGCATCCATTACAATATATATCGTATGTACAGTAATGGCCTCTAGGGCATACATATAACTAACAATAAATGCTTCATTAACTCATTTGGATGAATCACACCATGAGTCACTAATCCATTTAATGCAAATTCCACCTAAGTCTCCAACTCATCAATCTTCTAGAAGCTTCTCGACTAATTACGAGAATGCCCCTCCCATCCGTGAAAATACGAAAATACTGAGACTGTATAAATCCAATAATCCAATACTAGAATCTGGCTTAAACCAAAGCCTGCTAATATAAACTGTCCGAACATCGTACGTGCGTAAAAAGACGAATGTTTCCGAACCCTATCGTAAAACCATACGACCTCTATTTCGTTTCGCCTGAAGCAAGGAAACTCTCTGTGTGGGACTCTAAAGACTCGACACTATGCTGGCAGTGGGTTTAACCACAGGCCGCAAGCAGTACTAGTTGTACGTAACGGTCCCCAGGTAGATGTCGATAAGAAGGCCGATGAGGAAACCCATCCGAACTCCTACTGAGCCTAATGTGACAATCTCCGTACAGTCCGGTCTGTTCGTCTAGGACTATCGCATATCGGGCCTAGGGGGCGGCAAGCGTCAGTCCTCTAAAGGCGGTATAAGTCGTGTCGGAGTGAAGCCCATTACACCTTGAGAAGCTACTGGAAATCCTACCAGTAAATCCTGTTTGCCCTGGCCAGGGACTTTGCGTAATGTCTCTCCAGACATAGCGCGATATCAACTCCCAATACCGGGAGAGACGAATCCTATCTAACCGCCACTGCCTCCAAGTGCTTCGGGACTGCACCCAACTGCTACTTGTTTGCACGACTCCTTTGAGCCGTGGTAGGGTAGCAATCTAAGAACAGTAGGAACACACTCGAGACGAAGCAGCAGTGTCAAGTCTGCTGACTATGCTGCACTCATGTCACCTAGGAACTGTTAACTGACGACGGGTATAATACCAACCAACAGTTCCCTGCGAGTCATGTCCGGTGTACCCGTAACCCAACGAGCACCTGTATACTATCTCCAGCACAACATACTGATGGCTGTGGGACAGACCATCTTCCCAACTGGGATGAGAAGCATACACACTAATCTACTCCGGAGTATCAATGCCCTGTCTCGATAATCCTACGACTAGGGACCTGAAAAAGGATGTGCTTGTAGACTACCCAGCCCCCACTAGTGTGACTGCCATCACAACGCTGATAGTCAAGCAAGATCCTAAGGGCTCTATCAATATGTATTCTCGATATGCAAACATATACACATATTAAGATAGATATAAACCAAGTAGCGTACTACCATGTTTAGCAAGACTGTTAATATAACTGTGGATATCCCAAGCTTCCATTAAGTAATATACAAGCTAGTATGATACAATAATGGCCCCTAGGGCATATACACTGACAATCTCCCATTTGCACTAGGGCCATATACTGGCGTATCGAAGACCTATCATCTCAAGTAGCCTCTCGAACTGAATCTGAGGTAAGGCCTTTGTGAATGGATCTGCAATGTTCTCCTCTGTAGCAACTCTCCGGACCACGATCTCCTGGCGATCTATGATCTCCCTGATCAGGTGATATCGCCTTAAGATGTGTCTGGACTTCTGATGGGACCTGGGTTCCTTTGCTAAAGCTATAGCCCTGTTGTTGTCATAATACAGAGGTATTGGATCAACAATGGATAGAACCACCGGAAGTTCTGTTTGGAACTTCTTCATCCAGACTGCTTCTTTTGCGGCATCGCAAGCAGCGATATACTCCGCTTCCATCGTCGAGTCAGCAACGGTGTCCTGCTTGGAACTCTTCCAGCACACCGCCCCTCCATTGAGGGTAAAGACATAACCTGATATGGACTTAGAGTCATCCTTGTCACTCTGGAAGATGGAATCAGCAAAAGCCTCGATCTTGAGGTCTTTTCCACCGTAAACCAAGAACATATCCTTAGTCCTTCTCAGGTACTTGAGAATGTTCTTTACTGCTACCCAGTGCTTCTTCCCTGGGTCTGACTGATACTGGCTTACCACGCTCAGTGCGTAAGCTACATCTGGTCTGGTGCACAACATCGCATACATTATAGAGCCTACCGCAGAAGCGTAGGGTATAATAGACATGCGATCCCTTTCCAAATCAGTCTTGGGAGACATCTCTTTGGAGAGGGTGATTCCGTGACAAGCCGGTAAACTACCGCGCTTAGAATCTTCCATACTGAACCTTTTCAGTATAGTGTTGATATACCTGCACTGCGAAAGTCCCAACATTCTCTTGGATCTATCACGACAGATCCGGATCCCCAGAATGTAACAGGCATCACCCAGGTCTTTCATGGAGAACCTGTGTGACAAGAATCCTTTGACAGATTGTAGCATAGGAATGTCATTAACTATCAAGAGAATGCCATCCACGTACAAGACGAGAAATACGACAGTTCGTGCTACAATTTTACTATATATACATGGTTCATCAGGATTTTTGATAAAGTCATATTCTTTGACCGTTTCATCAAAACTGATGTTCCAACTCCGCGATGCCTGCTTTAGTCCATAAATGGACTTAAGCAACTTGCATACTTTCCCACTGCTCCCACTCTGATTGAAACCTTCTGGATGATCCATATAGACGCACTCTTCTAAATTACCATTTAGAAAAGCCGTCTTTACGTCCATCTGCCAGATCTCATAATCATGGAAGGCGGCAATAGCAAGAAGGACCCGAATGGATTTGAGCATAGCCACGGGAGAAAAAGTTTCGTCATAGTCCAAACCAGGTCTTTGACGAAAACCCTTTGCAACAAGTCTAGCCTTATAGGTTTCCACCTCTCCATCTACACCAATCTTTTTCTTGAAGATCCACTTGCATCCTATGGGTTTTACCCCATCTGGATCAAGGTCCAAAGTCCATACTTTGTTGGTGTACATGGACTCCATCTCGGTCCGCATTGCATCCAGCCATCTTACTGAGTCGCCGCTCTGGATGTCTTGCTGGAAGCTAGTAGGTTCATCATTATCAATGACGTAATCTTCTATATCCCCGTCTATGAGAAAACCGTAGTATCTCTCAGGCGGATGAGACGGCCTACTACTCCTGCGGAGGGGTGCGTGAATGTCATGTTCTTCTTAAACTTCTGGTTCTGCCAAACTTTCAGTACTAGTTTGTGGTTCTAGAATTTCTCCCAGTTCTATTTCGCTCCCACTTGTTTCCTTTTCTAAAAACTGCTGTTCTAGAAAATGGGCATTACGAGAAACAAAAACCTTTTGTTCCTCTGCGTAATAAAAAAAATACCCCTTGGAGTTCTTCGGATATCCCACAAACTTACACTGTACCAATCGTGCCTCAAGTTTGTCCGCATGCTTCTTTTTAACAAAAGATGGACATCCACATATCTTCAGATATTGAAGATAGGGTTTCTTCCCACTCCACATCTGATATAGTGTGGTAGGCACAGTCTTGGTAGGAGACCTGTTCAAAAGATATGCAGCTGATTCTAGTGCATAACCCCAGAAAGATCGCGGTAACTCAGCATTACTCATCTTGGAACGTACCATATCCAATAGGGTTCGGTTCCATCTTTCCGATACATCGTTATGTTGTAGAGTGTATGGAGGAGTAAGTTGAGAGAGAATTCCTTTCTCTTTTATGTAACCCAGGAACTCGGCACTTAAGTATTCACCACCTCGATCAGATCTCAGTGTCTTGATACTTTTGCCGGTTTGGTTTTCTACTTCATTCTTATATTCTTGGAATTTCTCAAAGGCCTCGGATTTATGTTTCATTAAGAAAATGAATCCATACCTAGAGTAATCATCCGTAAAAGTAATGAAATATGAAAAACCACTTCTTGCATGTGTAGACATTGGACGACATACATCGCTGTGTATGAGTCCTAAGAGCTCGCTTGCTCTTACTCCATGTCCAGTGAATGGAGTCTTTGTCATCTTTCCTTTGAGACATGATTGACAGGTGGCATAAGATTGATATTCGAACGGATCCAAATATCCTTCTCTATGTAACTTAGTTAACCTTGTCTCATTGATGTGACCTAGTCTATAATGCCATAAGAAAGCCTGATTTATATCTGGAGACTTTCTTTTTAGTGTGTTCTGGACATTGAAAATTTGTAATTGGTTTAACACGCATATACCGTTATCTAGTGTACCGAACCCAATCAAACCATGATTAAGGTGGATGTTAACAACATCGCTTACAAACGTGAAATCATAACCTTCTTTTGATAACAACGATGCTGATATGATATTACACGTTAAACTAGGTACACAAAAACAGTTGCGCAAAACCAAAATATGTCCACTCGTGAATCCAAGGTGATAATCCCCTACGGACACAGCACCCACGCTAGCTCCATTAGCAACCTAGAGGGTCATATCACCAATCTTCAGCACTCTACGGTTTCTTAGTGCCTGCAATGAATTGCATATATGAGATCCTGATCCGGTATCCAATACCCAGGAAGTAGAGTTGATTGATAGACAATTTTCAATTACAAACATACCTGAAGCCGAAGCCACAGCTTGCTTCGGGTCCTGGTTCTTGGCGATCCAAGCTTTGCAATCTTTCTTCCAATGGCCTTTCCTACGACAGTGGAAGCACTCGTCTTTTGCCATTAATGGCACCGCAACCTTTGCTTTTCCCTTGACTCCCACCTTACCAACACCACCTCTTGGTTTGGTAGCGGCCTTCTTCTTCCTTCCTTTGGCCCTAGCCTTGGACCCGGAAGAGTAAGCACCGCGAACAAACATAGTGGGTGTTTCCCTTGCTTTCTGCAAGGTGCCCTCTGCACTCCTCAACAAGTTAAGGAGTTCTGGAAGTTCAACTTTTTTTCCTTGATTGTTGAAATTCAGAATAAACTGGGTGTAAGTGGAAGGAAGGGACTGAAGAACCAAGTCTGTATATAGCTCGTTCTCTAATGTCATCCCGAGGTCCGCGAGCTCTTCTATATAGCCAATCATTTTAAGGACATGTTCTCCTACAGATGATCCGACGGCCAGCCTCGACTGAAACAAGTTTTTCGAGGTCTCGTATCTTGCTATACGAGATTGCTCTCTATACAAATCCTTGGTGTGGAGAAATATGGATTCTATATCCATATTCTCATGCCTCCCCTGATGTTCATTATTCATAGAGGCAAGCACGATGCATTTGGCCTTCGCGTAGTCAATCTCCCAGGTCTTACGGATTTCCTTATCTGCGACACTGGATTCTGGACCAGGGACAACAGGTGCCTTAGTAGTAAGGACATACCCCAATTTGTCATAAGTTATTTCCATCTTGACATTCCTGAACCAATCTTTATAGTTTGGCCCTGTCAAAATATTTTTATCTAATAGTAACTTAAGGCCTGTCATGTTCTGGGTCGCGGCAATGAGAGTGAGAGGGAACACTTTAGCATGATGCTCTTACAAGTTTAGAATGGTTTTTAGTTTACCTAAACAGGATGGCTCCCACTGTTTCTCGAATCCCTCCTCAAACCAAAAAGGAAGAACTAGTCAGGACTATTCTCACCGTACAATACTTGCTTAACAGTTCAGCCATGCCGGTGTCGGTACTTCGAGGGAGGTTTTACGATGCTTTCGCGAAGTTTCTTAATTAAATAATCTCTTTTCTCTGGGGGCGTAGCCCTGCTGACACCTTTCTCGATACCTACTTGGTTTATAGCATTGATCGTTAAGTGATGAATCTCCTGATGAGTAGCGGATACTTACAGTAGGATCGGGATCCAAATATCATCGTGTGATAAAGCTGAAGGAATCCTACCAAAATTATCACACTCCAAATGGTATGCAACTCTTAGCAAATTTCAGTTTCTTTTGAAATTCCCGATATAAATTTCTGCCCCATGCTCTTATGACCTTGGTGTTGGTTAAAATGTCATAAGTCACATGTCAAGTTCTACCCATCATTATCTTGTTAATTTGAACCCATCCGTACATACCCCTGACGTTGGCCAAATGATAATACAACTGTCCCAAACTAACTCATCTATCTATGCAACAAATGAATACCCAGCAGCTACCAAACAATATGCCTTGGTGTTGGTCAAAATACATAGCTTGAATACTACTGAATACCCAAATGAAATGACAGAGGGCTACGAATGGTTTTGGTGAAACCGTGAACGTAGTGAACTTGATATGATCGAAGGAACCTGATAGCTTTTAAAAGGAGTGGTTAAACCTCCGCAATTAAAAATATCTTCTGTTTTAAAAATAACTGAGTGGTTTCTTTTAAACTGTTCGAACGATTCAAATTTGGTTTATTTTCTTTGCATTAATATAATGCGTCCCATCAATTAACCTATCATTGCAGAAAACAACGAAAATACAACGTCCTCTTATGCCATCCGCATTCGCCACTAGGCCCCGTCATTCACCCGTTAGGTTACTTAACTAACGACAGAGCGGGGGCTGGGCTAGCACGGGTGTAAAACATAAGTGACGTCCAATAGCTATCATATATAGATATTGTACATTCGTCAGACGCAATAATAGGCATTCCAGATTACAGATGAACATATTGGATTTTCTACGAATCCGCATTCCTTTTGAGCCTGCAAAGAAAGTCGGATTACACAGTCGCGATGAATAGCCAAAACCCCACCCTAGACCCCTACGGGTACGGCAAACTACCCGCCAAGTACCCGAAGTGAAGCGGTCTCCCTCAACAATGTGAGTACGCCACTAAACACTTCAAAGTACCCGGTAGTTTGTGCACCCCACCTTGGGTCTATCCTAGGAGCAGAAAACGGTAAATGAAATAATACAACGGTGGCTACAACCTCAACCCGGATGTGCCCCGCAAAAGAATATTACAACAATTTACAAATTACATTTGAATGAAAGAAACACTCGTCTCACATCCCCGGCTATCCATTCATGACAATCCAACAAGTCCACAATCACAAACCAGTAAAAACCATTACAGAAATGTGCAACCCCCTGCTAACCGACATACTAGCTGTTAGGGAAGGTTTACGAACACATTAAACACATCACAGATATAATCAAGTTAGCCAATCATCTTAAAATTTCGATCAGGCAAACACAAACGATTCTACTCCAAACAATTCTCTGTGCACCTGAAACCTGAGCATAAACAAAACATCCCAGAAAATACAACATTAACACAGAAGAACAACTGAGCAAATTTGGGTTGACTCGGAGTCAACTCGGCCGCGGATCCGCGGCGGATCGCATGGATCGGCGGCGGTTCCGCGGCGCTATGGTCGAGTCACAGTCCCAAATTTCTTCACAATTCTTAGAATTCCCTGCTTGTATTTTTAAGGGTCCCTGAAAAAATTTTAGACCCCGTTTTAAAATCGGCAGAAACATGGTGAAAATGAGGATTTTTTAGGTTCGTTTTGCGATCGAATTTCTAACGAGTTTGTTAACAAGTTAGTTATGGTTTAGCGAGGTTCTGATACCACTATAAGTCGACGTTAGACACCCCACATGATGCGGGGAGGCGGAATAAGTAAAACAATCATTTTGTTTAAACTAACATCGACTAACTATACGGATCTTTGCTAAACCCTAACTAACAACTATCTAGAAGTGATTAGCTACTATGATAGATGATTATACCTAATGAATCAAGTCTTTCTTGTTCTCGTTGATCACCTCTTCTTCGGCCTCCTCGATGTGATAGAAGATCCACCCGGGAGTTGCTTCTCCAAGCTTTAACCTCTCACTTGAGGTAACTAGGTGACCATGAGTGCTAATCAAAGCAACCTAGAGGATATAGAAAATGATTAGGGATCTATTAGTCTTGTTGACCCTTGGATCTCAACACATGAGAGGTTAGGGTTAGTTCTTTGAAGAGAGAGAGCTTGAGGAGAGAGAAGGTGTGAGTGAGAATGATAATGAATTATGTCTCATTTTAGAATATATGAAGCATGATAATTATTAAAATGAATAACATAATAATAATATCAACCATGCTTCATTAACTCTCTTTGGGTGAATCATCTCATGAGTCATTAAGCAATAAATGCTTCATTAACTCATTTGGATGAATCACACCATGAGTCACTAATCCATTTAATGCAAATTCCACCTAAGCCTCCAACTCATCAATCTTCTAGAAGCTTCTCGACTAATTACGAGAATGCCCCTCTCATCCATAAAAGCACGAAAATACTGGGACTGTATAAATCCAATAATCCAATACTAGAATCTGGCTTAAACCAAAGCCTGCTAGTATAAACTGTTCGAACATCGTACGTGCGTAAAAACACATATGTGTCCGAACCCTGTCGTAAAACCATACGACCTCTATATTTTTTCGCCTGAAGCAGGGAAACTCTCTGTGTGGGACTCTAAAGACTCGACACTACACTGGCAGTTGGTTTAACCACAGGCCGCAAGCGGGTACTAGCTGTACGTAACGGTCCCCAGGTAGATGTCGATAAGAAGACCGATGAGGAAACCCATTCGAACTCCTACTGAGCCTGATGTGACAATCTCCGTACAGTCTGGTCTGTTCGTCTAGGACTATCGCATATCGGGCCTAGGGGGACGGCAAGCGTCAGTCCCCTAAAGGCGGTATAAGTCGTGTCGGAGTGAAGCCCATTACACCTTGAGAAGCTACTGGATTCCGACTCGACACCTCGTTTGCATGATCGGGGTGCCGAGACTCCGGGAGTGTCATTATCTGATGTTTCATGACAAGGTCAAAGATTCTCCTTGTCTTGTCTTGAGGGAAAGAATATGCTCGACCCATCTTTTTCATAAGAGATAGATTCCGGCTGACCTTTTCTCGATCGCTTGGCCTTTTGGATTCGTTTTGCCGCTGTCGAACGTTTTTTTTTTCTTTAACTTGTTTTTGCCTCCGCGTCGGGCCTTTTTCTTGTCTTGGGAATGCATGGCGGGCTGACGGTGGAAGGCATTGTCATCCTCCATAGCCTGCTGAAGGAGCGTTGAGTCTTGGCTTTCTTGTAAAATGCCATTTCGCGGCTTTGGTCGTTTCAAACCTTTTGACTCGCTTGTCCATCTGTTCTTCAAACGACGGACTCGGCATTTTTATAACAGGATCTCGTTCTGGTTCAGCGTCAGGGTCTTTTAAAAGACCACCCCTTCTTTATCGAGGTCATTTATGACATAGCAGCCATGGAATTGCTCCCGTTTCTTGGACTGGACATATCCAAGCCTAATCGTTTCCATTTTTCCGTTGGGCAATTTTCGCTGAGTTCCGGGGACGTTCCAAATCTTGTTGTAGAACTGAGCTTGTTGAGGAGTCTGTTTGAAAGGTACGCCATAGCATCTTAATAACCTTCTCAATCCCTCCGTGTAGTATTTGGGCAGACGGATGGGTTGGAGCCTGTCGAGCGCAAAATTGGCACCATGCCAAACTTCTTTTTCGACTTTAGTCTCCGTGGATCGATAGAATAGGATTGCCCTTTCGCCTCTTCACCTGGGAGGGACGTAGAATGTTTGCAGCTCTTGCACATTATATGTCTTAAGCGCATCAAGCTCTCTGTAGTTCTACTATGGAACCATGGTGATTTGCAAACTCTGATCATCTCCAGCGAGGGCCTGCACTGATGGATGGACCGAGAATACTGCGTTGACTTCGTCTTCAGAGTCACTACCAAAGACCAGAATAGAGGTAGATGGTCCCGGCCTGTTGCATTGGGGCGGCCTCGAATAGACTATCTCTTCCTCCTCCTCGATATCGCTCCCGAAGACCGGAATAGTGGTGATATCTTTTTGCTTATTCTCCGGTTTATAGCATCTTTCCGTGTCTTCATAGTCCGGTAGGAAATACTTTGCATCTTCATACTTTCGGACTTCATATATGGAGAATGGATTTAGTTCCCCTGTCACGGTATACTCGAGACCATCTTTGAAATATTTCATACACTGATTTTGTGTAGAAGGGATGATGTTGTACTCGTGTAACCAAGGCCTGCCGAGCAAAGCGTTGTAGCAGGCCTTGGCATCAATGACATGAAATTTGATGTCAGTGACGAGCAGCCCAAAGCTTAACGTCAGTATTACAGACCCAAGCGTCCGTGATGACTGGGAGTCGAACCCGGAGATGGTGATTTTATCCCGAGCGAGGTGCTGAACGCTCATGCAGATTTCTTTTAGTACACTCACATTTAGGAGGTTGACAGAGGACCCGTTGTCAACTAAGATCTTCCTTATCTTGATGTCATGGAAGTACCCGGTGACATACAGGGGACGATTGTGTTCGCACGTTCCGAGGAGGAGATCTTCATCGCCGAAAGTGATGTCAGCTTTGTGCACTTCTTCCAGCTCGTCCTTCATCTTTTCTTCGGCAAGAAAAGCTTGAAACTGCTCAGGCCCTTGTAATTCCCTGATCAGAGAATCTCGTGCCTCTTTAGACAACAGAAGGGCATCCAAAATGTTTAGCTATGAGGGTATCTTACTCAGGTGTGCTAGGACATTGTAATCCACTTTGTTTTTGGGCGGGTCCTTGGCTTCCAGCTCTTCGACGACTCAATCATCGAGGGCAATATCCTCAGGGACTTTTTCCTTCCCCTTATCTTTTTTGTTCGATCCCTTGTTTGTAGGTCCGAGATTCTTTTCGGGCAACGTACGACTACGAAGCTGAATGTTTTTACAGTTCTTTATCTCTTCCTCATTTCATGAGGTAGATTCCTTGAAGAGAGGGCCGAGGGCTATTTCTTCATCAGAATCGCTTCCGAAGGTGAGAACTTGCGATCCCCCGGAATCAACCATGTAACAGTTGCCGGCAGTTCTTTTGTGCTTATCTGTCGTACTTCACTGCTCCCGACGAGTTTTGCGCTTCATCCGCTTGAAATGTCGTCGGTGAGCAACGTATCCCTGCCACCACTTTTAAAGGCCATGCATTCTTCGATAGGGTGTGCAATCCTTTGATGGTATAAGCAGTAGTTAGGATGTACATCCGCTTCGTCAAGGTGTATACCTCCTAGAGTATTCCCATTGAAAGATGGCAGCTTCATTCCGATTGACAGGGCTTTAGCGAACCTTTTCCTTATTTTAAGCCTTTTTTGTCTACCGCGGGCGTGTTTCGATCTGGTTGGAGTGCTATGTGACTTATCTCTACCATGATTTCTTTAACTTGATGCCGACGCCTGGCCCTTTCGAATATGGCCATTTCACGCTCTTGATCGGCTTTGCTCTTCTGACGGGCTTCGTCCAGCAGCATGTCAATCATCTCGTTTGACAGTTCTAAGGATTTTTGTACCAATTCTATCCCCGGCTCCTCTATATTATCTTCTGACGCAGAGTGAGCTTCTTCGTCATTTACTGAAGAATGAGAGATCTATTAGTTATATGTATGCCCTAGAGGCCATTACTGTACATGTGTTGTATATTGTAGTGGATGCTCGGACATATATAGGGAGGACTTTCTTGCTCGACATGATAGTATGCTATCTGGTTGCTATTTATCTTAACATGTACACTTATTGTCTCTCTATTACATGTTGATAAAGCCCTTAGAATGAGTACTTGACTACCAGGATTATGATGCGGATCATACTAGTGGGGCACAGGTAGTCGGCAAGTACATCTTCAATTGTTCCTACTCGTGGGCGTATCGAGACAGGGCATCGATATTCTAGAGTAGACTAGCATATACGCTTCTCGACCCATATGATGGGCGATGGATGATCCCACATCCATTGGTGTTTAACATCAGAGAAGGTATACGGGTGCTCAGTGGAGACTGGGTATACTGAACGGACTCACCGAGAACTCCTAGATGGTATTATACCTATCGTCAGATAGCAGTTCTCTGGGGACACTGGTACAGGTTAGTCTATCGACCCGAGATCGTCATAGAGTCTTGTGTGATTCCCACTGTGCTTTGATTTCCACCATACCGCGTTCAAGTGATCGTGCAAAAAGGTGGTTTTTGGGTACAGTCCCGAGTCACATGGAGGCAATGAGCGATAGGAGGGGATTTCGTCTCTCCCGGTATTGGGGGTTGATGTTGCGCTATGCTTGATTGACAATAACAGAAAATATCTGGCCATGATTGCTGAGATCTGCTGGTAGGTGGTACCAGTAGTTTCTCGAACCGTTATGAACCTCATATCAGAATGACTTATCAGGCTATTGGGGTCTGACGTTTACCGCCCCCCAAGCCTAGATATGCAACATATCTGATGAAGAGACCGGACTGTACAGTAGTGTTACTGATTGGATTCATAGGAGTATGAGCAGTCTTGCTTGTTGATCTTCTGATCGCTCAATACCCGGGTGGCCGTTACGTTTAGCAGACCGCTTGTGGGTATTTGATATGATCATCACCTACTGTCGGCGTATTGATGAGTCTTTAGAGTCCTACACAGAGATTTCCTGGTTCATGCGAAACGAAGTAGGAGCACATATGTGATATGTGCGGGACCGAGATTAATGCGCGTATGTGATACCGCATTCTATTCTCGCGATATGTGATATCGATTGTGTCACGACCCGAAATAGCACGTGACTGGCCTTTGAATCATATGAAGTCTATAGGACCTCATCTAATCCAAGTAAGCCAAAAACCCAGAAATCTAAAACCATTTTAAGGAGTCATTAAAGAAAACAAATTTTTAAGAAGTAAGAAAACATGTTTAAAAGCAAGGTTTTTAAATAAGTAAGCCGAATATGCATTTTTAAAATCTCTAGTCTTTTCTAAAAATTTCGGCAGAGTTTCCTTTGTAAATACTGGCCCCAAACGGGGTACAACAAGAATAATATATGCACAATGATAAAAGGCATCCCCAAGCTGGAGCTAGCTCTTCGTCAATCGACGGTCATAACCACGCAAGCAGTATAATATAAAACGCTGAAGGGCGAGGATCAAAACTCAAAAATGAAACTCAAAATTAGCATAAAAACCATAATACTACAGCGCGCGACTCTAAGGTCAAAATAATACATAACTGGTTTTCTAAGTCTGAAACAATATACAAGTTTGGTTGATGGAATTACTAGATACAAATGAATAATACATATACAATGGTGGTTCAGATGCAAAAGAACCCACCTACCAAAGCAAATCACCCGTAAGGGAAGCAGTGTGCCAGAAAAGCCGCAATGAAATCTGTACGGCAAAACCTACAAGAACTATGGCACAACGGGGGTGAGTTGCCAACTCGTGAATATAAAACATCACAGAGCAGAAATCGTATGTATGACACAATCCTAGGTCAATACGATCAGATATATATATATAAACCTCTATTGAATAAGTCTGAAGCATGATAAGGTGGCAATGTAACATCTATACATGAGTGTAGTGCCAAGTGCTCGTGCCAGTGCCTCAGGTAATAATATATCATAAATATGAGGTATGATCAATATCGACTATATCATGAAGTCTATGAGTATGTGGATATCATCCAACTATATGATCAATGTCTGTATGTATGTGGATCTCGTCCACGTGTCACCCAATGACTATAAGCATCATGCATGTAAATATCATAAAGCATATGTATGGAAGTATGAGGATGTAAATCAACATGTGTCGCTCGCGACATATCAAAATCATGGAACCTGAGTGTCTAGCATCGACACTTGAAAACATCATGAAACCTGTGCCTAGCATCGGCACGTAAATCCTCATATATATATATAGGGCTCCGTCAGTCTGGATCGGCCCATATCATCTCTCGACTCCGTTCGGTATCCTCCTTATATACACCGAGCCCAAATACTATCACCGGTAGGTAGTGCTTGTTGGAGTTAGTGCCCTCAGAGTCAATTATTGGATCACAGGCACGTGATTGCAATGATTGAGGGAGGACCTATCCCGGTAGGACAGTCTTACTCGAGATGATAGTATGCTATCTGGTTTATCTTTATCATCGTGTACTGCTTTAGGTGACCTGACATGTCGCTATTACACGTTGATAGAGCCCCTAGGATTCTTGCTTGACGACCAGCAGTATGATGGCGATCATATACGTGGGAGCTGGTAGTCTATAAGCACATCCTTAAAAGGTCCCTAGTCGTGGGAGTTTCGAGACTGGGCATCGATACTCCATTAGTAGACTAGTGTATACAGTCGAGACCCCGACGAGGGGCGGTGGCTGGTCTCACAAGCCACTGGTGTCAGTTGGTTCACCTAAGATGTATACAGGTGCTCATTGGGTTATGAGTACACCGGACAGGACTCGCCGGGAACCTGCTAGTTGGGCTTATACCTGACGTCAGATAGCAGTTCCCAGGTGACATGTGTACAGGTTAGTTCATCGACCTGAGGATCGTCATTTGTCTCGTGTGAGTTCCCACTGTGCTTTGATTACTACCCTACCACGGCTCAAAGGAGTCGTGCAAACAGGTTTTAGTTGGGCACAGTCCCGAGCCACATGGAGGCAGTGAGCGGATCTTCAGGGGTTCGTCTCTCCCGGTATTGGGGGTGAGGTCGCGCTGTGTCTAGGAGAGCCATTACGCAAAGCCCTCGGCCGAGGCAGGAGATTTACTGGTAGGTATTCCAGTAGTATCTCAGGGCGTTCTGGGCTACGCTCCGACACGACTTGTACCGCTTTTGGGGGTCTGACTTTTACCAACCCCCTAGGCCCGCCATGCGATACTCATAGACGAACGGACCGGACTGTACGGATATTGTCACTGACAGGCTCAGTTGGGTGTCGGGGTGAGCTTCCTCATCGACGTCCCTTTTGGTCAATAGCTGGTGACCCGTCACGTATTGGCTTATACCTCTGACGTGCCAGTGGTTAAATCCACAGCCATAGTATTGACGAGTCTTTAGAGTCCACCACACTTTCAGTTACTCAGCTTTCGGGCGAAACGCTGTAGAGGCCGTATGGAGATATGGCAGGGTCCGATCAGATACATGCGGTATTGCACGGATCAGGATCGGACGGTTTGTACTAGTAGCCGTATAGGTATATGGCAGGGTTCGATCAGATACGTGCGGTATTGCACGGATCATGATCGAACGGATTTTACTAGCCGGCTTTGGCTTAAGCCGGTCCTAGTCTAGTACAGTGTAGATTTTGTCTCATTGCATTTGTATCCGGTCGGAATACAGATGCGGGTGTGTATGCACAGTATCGGGGTTTTCCTGTAATTTATTACGGGACCAGTTTTCTGGAGTTGCCAGTTTGCATTCCGTTCCGGCCGGTTTTCCTTTGTTCTTTCCCGGCCGGACTTTTCCGATGGAGGGGGTTATTTGCAGTTTTGCAAATAACTCTTTGTGGAGGGTTTTCTTGCATAAAGATCTATTATGATAGCTTTCTTTTCTTGCACCTTGACTTTGTTTAATTGTGATTTGAAAAGGGTATGGGTTTGATGTGAGATGAAGCATGCTTGCATGTTTCTTTGTCTAGGTTGTGGTCACCTCCTCTCTTGCTCCTACACTCACCTCCCTCTTGCTATCATATTATCCTTCCTCCACCATTCTCATTCTCACAAGAAGAAAGTCTTTCATGGTTATGAAAAAAAAAAAAAAGAGAGTAGAAGAAAAAGAAAGAGAGAAAGAAAAAGAATGAGAGAGTTCATTTCATCTTCTTCTTGCTAGAAAATTGAAAGCACCAATTTTCTTTACCTCTTCCTCCATCCATCAATGGCAACTACATAAACTCCAAGAGACAAAGTTTCTACACTACTTCCTACAGCAAATCTTGAGCATGTCGAGTTGCCGGCTTCATGCTCGAGTTGCCTCGGTATTGAGGCGGGAGCCCGTAAAAGACGAAGGCGATGTGGTGCCCTTTCCGGCGAGGAGGCGACGATGTGGAGCCAAGCTTTTCCGTGGGAGATCGGGATGATGAAGAGAAGACCGGAGGACTCGGATCACTCGGTATACTTTTCTTCCCATCTCTTGTTAGCTAGTATAGGTTAATGGTAAACGATCCGGGTATTTGTCCGCGGTAGCGCCGGTTTCCGAGTTAGGAAATTTTTTATTCCGCTTTTTGGCCTCGAGTAAGACGGCCGGGGCGCTTCCGTGGCGCAACATGGTATCAGAGCCACGCCATTAACCTTACCTAGCTTCGTTTGATGTGTTTGCATTTCCGATCGACCAAAATTTCCAAAAACCGTATTTTTTTGTTCACATCAGTTTCTGTTGAAATATTTTGGTCTCGAAAAATTTTTCAGGTTGTAAAATATTGATGTACTGGAAAATCTAAGAGCTCTGTAAAAATTCGATGAAGTGACTCCACAGTTGGAGCGCGGAACCGCCGCGAAAACCCCCTTTGTGCGGCCCTTCCGCCGCGCACTATTCACATCACTTCACCATTTTTTTACAGAGGCCTTCTGGGCTTAAAATATGGGCTTTGGAATATTAAAGTTGGGCCAATTGTTTCTGTGAGTGCTACAGTTTTGATTGGGGGCCCACTTGTTAATTTTTGGTCAATCGGAAAATTTTAAACACATTTTTCACAGTATTTACATTATATCTGCGACCGTGAATGTCACTCGATCGGTAAAACCGGTCTAACTGCTATAGTCCGGTTAGACGGATTTGCGAACGTGACTTTCACGTTGATGTTCTATGTTTATGCTGTGATGTTGCGGATCGGTCGTGGGGGATAGCCTGGATGCAATGCTAGTACTGTTTTGTTGTATTATGTACATTTGATATTGCGGGGCGAGCGTCCGACATGTGGACTGCCGTCACTGCCCGTTTGTATTATTCTTTTGGGGCACGACCTGGTTGCGGTCGATGTACCCGGTGTATGTATATTTTACTTTCTGTACTAGGGTTGCCCCGCGGTGGGGTGCACGGATAGCCGGGTTCTGGAGGGCAACGGGCCCGCATCTCAGGGCATTGAGACGGAGGGGGCTTCAGTCCAGGATTGGCGGGCTATTCGCCGCACTCGTAGGGGGTACAGGTTGACCCAGGAGGGGTGCCCAAGTTGCCGGATTCCGTGAAGTGCTGGGTGGTCCATTCACGGTACTGAAGGGGGCTGCCTCGCTTCAGGTCTTGGCGGGTGACTTGCCGCGCCCGTAGGGGTCTAGGATTTCATTGCACAGGCTATCCACACGACCAGGGGAACGTCGGGTTTCAGCAGCGGCTCTGTGAAACCCGGGGCTTCCAGATATCTGTATTGTTCTGTGATGCTGTACATTTCTGTGATGTTGCATTTTATTCACGCCTTGAGCGAAATACTATATATTGGTATATATATTAGTAGATGTTGTATATGTTTTTCATCCGCGCTAGTCCAGTCCCCGCTCTGCCGTTAGTTAGCTAACCTAACGGGTGATGACGGGACCCAGTGGCGAATGCGGATGGCATATACGTACGTCAGTATATTTTCGTTCTTTGTGGTGTGATCAATTGATGGGACTGCATTGATTCGGATCAATGCAAGATAAACAAACCTAATCTGATGTTGTTGGAACATTTTTCAAAAAGCTGTTATTGCAAGGACGTTCGCTTTTGTTTTGCATCGTGGTATTCATTTGGAATATCCTGCTCCTCAGTCGACGAGGCAAGGGCCGAGATCCCTTCACCGGGAATGACCCCTTGGACAGAAGTTTGCGTCAGGGCAATAGCTTCACTATAGCCGATTACTTTTGCTTTGCATCGTGGTATTCAGTTAGAATATCCTGCACCTCATTCTACGGGGAAAGAGCCGAGATCCCTTCACCGGGAGTGATCTCTTTAGTAAAGGTTTTCGTCACTATATTTTCTAAAAAGGTTATCCAGTTCCTTCAACGATATCAAGTTCATTACGGTAAAAGGTTTTTCGCCAAAAACCATCCGTAGCCCTCCGTCATTTCAGATTAGTATTACTTAGTATTCGTGCTACGTATGTCGTGCATTGCCGAGGCGTAGTGTTCGGTAGCTGTGTAATATTTTTCTGTCGCTTGGATAAGTGGATTGGTTAGGACAGTCGTACAGTTATGTTGGCATTGTCAAGGACTCGTACGGGTGGGTTTAATGCAATCAAGATAATGACGGGCTGAACTTGACTAGGACTCTTTGATATGTTGGCATTGTCAAGGTCACTTGGGTCCTAGGGGTAAAAACAGACATCGGGAGTTTCAAAAGAACTGAAACTTGCCAGGCATGCGCATACCTTCTGGAGTGTGGTGACGTGAGTGGATTCCGTCACGTTATCATGCGGTGATAGTTGGATCCCGATTTCCACTGATGAGTTGGTTTACTCCTCGGGTGATCCCGACTAATTCTTCTTTCAGGTTTGGAGGAGAATTTGAGGTACAGTGGGAAGTTTCCAGGTTAGACAAAGTGATAACCATTCTGATCTAGGTTAGAGTGCACGCTGAGTGTTTCTTTTCTCTCTCTCTTTGGCAGCGACCATTGACCCGACCCTGGACTATGACTCAGTGACCAAGTTGACCGAACCTTCTTAACACTGGCTTTTGGATTGTCAGAGTTGCAGACCTCATTGCCACTCCTACTTTTACCCTTTTCTCCAGGGCACCCCGTATTACCGCGAACGTCCACTTCCATTGGACAAAACCATCGTATGGTTAGATACGAACTCGAAGGACTTCGAGGATGGTTTCTGGTTCTGGAGAAAAACGGATAGGACTATTCAGTTGTCTTTTCTTTTCACCTTCTCTCAGGTTGCGAGTACTCCTTGGTTTAGGAGTAGTACACCTATTACGCAAATTGGATAGTCTTCTTCCAAACCTTAGGCTGGTGCCGAACAGTGGGGAATGAAGAAAACCAATTAGCATAACGATGGTGTACAGAAGGTATTGAGTTAAGACAAAGAAAGGGATTAGTAAGAGGGCAAAGTAAATTGCGACTGCTATTCACGACCGAACCAAGTATTTCTTCGTCAATCCTAAATCACCTTTGTATTTCTCCAGGACACTCCGTATCACTACGAAGATCCACAGTTTATTTGGATACTCCATCGTATGGTTATATACGAACTCGAAAGGAACTTGTTCCAGTTCGGGGATGGATTCTGGTTCAGGAGAAATAGGAATAAAGTACATTCAGGTGTCTTTTATCTTCACCTTCTCTCGCATTGCGAGTGCTCCTAGGATTAGGACAGTACACCCTTTATGCTTATTGGATAGTCTTCTTCCAAACCATAGGCTAGTGCCGAACGGTAGGGAAGGAAGAAAACCAATTGGCCTAAAGGGGTGTGCAGACGGTAATGACTAAAGACATATAAAGGGATTTGGACAGGTGGCAAAGAATTATACGGTTATAGTTGTGAATCTGGATAATGGTAGAGGCATTACTAGGAATACCAGAATACCCCACAGAAACATTACAATGTTTCAGTTTCACTGTGTACTGTTAAAAGAAAACTGATTTCCCGATTAGACACTTATTCCAGGGTATGTATTTACCAGGTATGATTCTCACATCTGTATGGTTTTACAGATGATGAGTGGGAGTAAGTTATTGGGAATTGGGTGATCATCCTCATTATATCGGGATTCGTTGTAATCGGTGATATTTGAGGAAGTCACCTGGGTTGTTTGCCGGTCGGCAATTATTTGGTTTTGAATATCCGCGGTTATGCACCAATTTCAAATTGATATATCTGTACGTCTATTTTCATAGAGTGAGATATGCCTTTTTTGATATTATGTCGATGACATTTACCTATATCAGTGGATGGTTAGGTAAGGAGCATTAAACAGCGGTGTAATTCTTTTTAACCATAAGTACAGTTTTCGACCTACGACACACAGTGAAAGAGTTGTTAGACTCAGCGGACTTATACAGAGTATTGTATGTTGTCCAGTGTCCATCAGGACAGAGGGGTTGGTCCTCGTACTATATTCGGTTTACTTATGACTTCTCTAGATTTTAGACAGCTGTTTCGTGGAAACACAGGGTCTAAGTTTTGAGGAGTTATAGGTATTTGAATAGAGTAGAGAACCAGGTGTAGCAAGTATCGGGATTCTTCAAAGAGATCGAAGATGTAGATACTTGTGTATGGTATTCAGTTGATAGTAATGATGAAGACAGATTGCTTCTCTTTCAGGATACTCATAATTGGAAGCGTTCCTAAGTTGAGTAACGCTGATCGGCCTCTCTCCATTTAGTTGACATGCACTGGAGACAGCTGCATGATTTGAATCTGGTTCAATTGAATCAGTGCCTCTGTTTCTATATTGGATATAGAACAGTTCATATCTTAACGATGTTAAGGTACGGGAAAGTTGTCCGGCTTATGCTTAAAACCAGACTCCGGATAACTCAAGGCACGTTTCTGTAATGGCTGTTTGTGGGTTGACCCAGGCTATGACGAGGGTTGATTTTCTACCATCTGGCAGATCAATAGAAATATTGTTCTAGACTCGCCACAGTTTTATTAAAAATAGATTTTTTCAAAAACAGCAGTGGGAGTATGGTAGAACTGGAAGTGATTCCAGAACCGCAAACGATTACTGAAGATTTAATAAGGAACCTAAAGATTCAATCTGATTTGACATTCCATTGGCCACTCCGCAGATAAGGTGGGTAACTTCAGGCACCCGAGAGGTACTCCGGTAGCCTCAAGGACGGTGACAGGGAAGTTCTTGTTTACCCACACTTGCCATTGCTGTTGTTCCAGGCTGCGAGACCCGGTGGGAGGATGAGTATAGCGTCGTTCTAAACTAGCTTTAGAAGTGCACGTCTATATGACTCTGCCAGAGGGTTGTCATAGTCAGTGGGAGCAGCGGAAGCATTGGTGGACATCAGGCTTATGTCTATTTATAGACTAAAGCAGATGTAGCGGAGATAGATCATCCATTTCTGATGTGACAGTCATAGGTTTGACGTCATCAGAATAAGGGATGGATCTGTTGAGAAGGTAGTAGGAAGTGATATTCCTATACTACGATCGGTTATACTTTGGTCGTCACACAGTGTTTTCTCCACATGGGATTTGGATATTATATCTGACATACTGGTTACTAGATCTATGGTTTTAGATCTAGAATTGGGTGGTTTCCCAATCAGGGTACCTTGACAGCATTCTATGAGTATTTAGAATGGACGACTCCTGGCATGGTAGTGTACCTGCAGGTAATGGAGTCACCCTCTCTAAAGGTGTCTTACAGACTAAAGGGGAGAGGGATACGCATGATTGACAGATCACTTGCTTAGGCAATTGGGTCAATCATGAGATGTCAAGTGCCACACCAGATGTTGTTCTTGCACTAGATGCAATAAGTTGATATTGATCCAATCCTGGAGGAACAGTCGGAAGCAGTTTTAGAACATAAGTGAATGTTCTAGGGATATGATAACGGCTGCCTCCTTTAGGAGACGGTTATCACTCCAGGCTTCCAAGGTGACATGGACGACAAGGAGGTTGTCAGAGTTATAGTTCTCCTTCTGACGAGGGACAGTATTTTGGACAGGTGGTCCAAGGCAATACTGAGGGAGGCATGGCGCAGGATACTGATTAAGTTCAGTTGATGATACAGTCTAAGAAGTTTGGATTTGGAGTTCATTTATGAGCTAGGTCCCATCAGACATCCAGACATTCTAAGACAGGTATTGCTCATTTCGGGAGATGGCTTTCTCCGCGAACTTGAGATATAGAGAGACATAGAAAGAAACATCACAGCGGATCCACTCACTGAGGCTATTCCTCGAACGCAATAGTTTCGCAAACGAGCATTGTGAGACTGACTAGTAGAGGAGTTGGGTGTTCGGTATCACACGGGCTGTGAGTATGCGACATCGCAATAATTAGCCTAGAGTGCAAGTGGGAGATTGTTGGAGTTAGTGCCCTCAGAGTCAATTATTGGATCACAGGCACGTGATTGCAATGATTGAGGGAGGACCTATCCCGGTAGGACAGTCTTACTCGAGATGATAGTATGCTATCTGGTTTATCTTTATCATCGTGTACTGCTTTAGGTGACCTGACATGTCGCTATTACACGTTGATAGAGCCCCTAGGATTCTTGCTTGACGACCAGCAGTATGATGGCGATCATATACGTGGGAGCTGGTAGTCTATAAGCACATCCTTAAAAGGTCCCTAGTCGTGGGAGTTTCGAGACTGGGCATCGATACTCCATTAGTAGACTAGTGTATACAGTCGAGACCCCGACGAGGGGCGGTGGCTGGTCTCACAAGCCACTGGTGTCAGTTGGTTCACCTAAGATGTATACAGGTGCTCATTGGGTTATGAGTACACCGGACAGGACTCGCCGGGAACCTGCTAGTTGGGCTTATACCTGACGTCAGATAGCAGTTCCCAGGTGACATGTGTACAGGTTAGTTCATCGACCTGAGGATCGTCATTTGTCTCGTGTGAGTTCCCACTGTGCTTTGATTACTACCCTACCACGGCTCAAAGGAGTCGTGCAAACAGGTTTTAGTTGGGCACAGTCCCGAGCCACATGGAGGCAGTGAGCGGATCTTCAGGGGTTCGTCTCTCCCGGTATTGGGGGTGAGGTCGCGCTGTGTCTAGGAGAGCCATTACGCAAAGCCCTCGGCCGAGGCAGGAGATTTACTGGTAGGTATTCCAGTAGTATCTCAGGGCGTTCTGGGCTACGCTCCGACACGACTTGTACCGCTTTTGGGGGTCTGACTTTTACCAACCCCCTAGGCCCGCCATGCGATACTCATAGACGAACGGACCGGACTGTACGGATATTGTCACTGACAGGCTCAGTTGGGTGTCGGGGTGAGCTTCCTCATCGACGTCCCTTTTGGTCAATAGCTGGTGACCCGTCACGTATTGGCTTATACCTCTGACGTGCCAGTGGTTAAATCCACAGCCATAGTATTGACGAGTCTTTAGAGTCCACCACACTTTCAGTTACTCAGCTTTCGGGCGAAACGCTGTAGAGGCCGTATGGAGATATGGCAGGGTCCGATCAGATACATGCGGTATTGCACGGATCAGGATCGGACGGTTTGTACTAGTAGCCGTATAGGTATATGGCAGGGTTCGATCAGATACGTGCGGTATTGCACGGATCATGATCGAACGGATTTTACTAGCCGGCTTTGGCTTAAGCCGGTCCTAGTCTAGTACAGTGTAGATTTTGTCTCATTGCATTTGTATCCGGTCGGAATACAGATGCGGGTGTGTATGCACAGTATCGGGGTTTTCCTGTAATTTATTACGGGACCAGTTTTCTGGAGTTGCCAGTTTGCATTCCGTTCCGGCCGGTTTTCCTTTGTTCTTTCCCGGCCGGACTTTTCCGATGGAGGGGGTTATTTGCAGTTTTGCAAATAACTCTTTGTGGAGGGTTTTCTTGCATAAAGATCTATTATGATAGCTTTCTTTTCTTGCACCTTGACTTTGTTTAATTGTGATTTGAAAAGGGTATGGGTTTGATGTGAGATGAAGCATGCTTGCATGTTTCTTTGTCTAGGTTGTGGTCACCTCCTCTCTTGCTCCTACACTCACCTCCCTCTTGCTATCATATTATCCTTCCTCCACCATTCTCATTCTCACAAGAAGAAAGTCTTTCATGGTTATGAAAAAAAAAAAAAAGAGAGTAGAAGAAAAAGAAAGAGAGAAAGAAAAAGAATGAGAGAGTTCATTTCATCTTCTTCTTGCTAGAAAATTGAAAGCACCAATTTTCTTTACCTCTTCCTCCATCCATCAATGGCAACTACATAAACTCCAAGAGACAAAGTTTCTACACTACTTCCTACAACAAATCTTGAGCATGTCGAGTTGCCGGCTTCATGCTCGAGTTGCCTCGGTATTGAGGCGGGAGCCCGTAAAAGACGAAGGCGATGTGGTGCCCTTTCCGGCGAGGAGGCGACGATGTGGAGCCAAGCTTTTCCGTGGGAGATCGGGATGATGAAGAGAAGACCGGAGGACTCGGATCACTCGGTATACTTTTCTTCCCATCTCTTGTTAGCTAGTATAGGTTAATGGTAAACGATCCGGGTATTTGTCCGCGGTAGCGCCGGTTTCCGAGTTAGGAAATTTTTTATTCCGCTTTTTGGCCTCGAGTAAGACGGCCGGGGCGCTTCCGTGGCGCAACAGTGCTCCCTCTGCCAGGCTCACCGTTTGTATTCACAGCATCCCTTTCTTGCCCCGGGGTACCATACTGGGCCCCACCATGTACCCGCACACGGCTCATGACTCCTCCTCGCATGGGGTAAATGTAAACATCAGAACCGATAAAACTCATAGTGGGCGCACTGAAATATCATATCAAGGGTAACCTGGTTTTTAAAACAATACATACTCTCTTTTGAAATATCCACGGTTCCCAAATCCAGAAATATCATGGAAACAACATATCTCAATGCGTATAATCATAAAGCATGATGTATGCGATATGTAAAAGAAACGTACGCATATCAGTATATCATGAAACATAGAATAGTAATATGCACATATTGAGGGAAACCGCTCTTTTAAAATGAACACAGTTTTCAGATATATCTTGCGGTTTCCAAATCTCTAATCAAGCCAGAATCATCTATATAGGTGCAAATACTTATGTATGCAAGTATGGGTGTACAATATGTATGTACACAAGTATGCCCTGCAAGGGGTCATATCCTGAATGCAACAGTCCTACAGTGTAGTAACATGGCAATTATCGATGATGAAGTGTGTGAGCCGGCAAGAAGGTGTACGTGAAACATATGCATCATCGATAATGGTGCCGGTATCCTAACAGCATGGTTTTGATATAACAATAAACATATTTAACATGCAATGCGATGCAAACTATAAGAATATGCAACAAATGAATAATAAACACAACAGTGTAGTTTCTACATCAATGCATCTATGTCATATTGCTTTGCCATTTGAAAGAAGACGAATCGGGGCTTTTAGAAAAATAAGGGCTACGGTGTTTTTAAAAAAAGTTGCATCCTTTAAAAATATCCGTAGAATCCCTTTGCCAGTCTTTAAAATAATCCCGATTCGTTAGTTTTTGAAATAGGTATGACATCGGCCTAGCCTAACATCTACTAGCAAAACTACAGCTCTAACTAACTAGCTAAACGGGAGGGGTATGGAAACCACCTAAATCTGAGTCGATATATATATATATATATATATATATATATATAATAGTCGGTGATCCCGCCTCAAAGGTACCGCGTACGATACAATATCATATGACATCCTCGAGTCATGAGTGCGGATCTATCATCAATATAAAGCTCATACGGCAAATCATCATACGGCATCCCAAAAGCTGGGTACGGGGCATTATCGCATTCATCTCATCAATTATCTGGTATCCTCATCATCATATCTCATGATCTGGGGTACTGATCTAAGTCTAGTACAAATCGATACCATCTATATAAATATAAATGCGTGTGTAAAACACACGTTCCAAGGCCCGCTAAAATCACATGTCGTATCCCAAATACGAATCACATCATATCACCGATCTCCTGGCACTATGCCCAATATCCTTGACTCATCTCCAAATATCATCCACTATCCTCATCATCTAGGTATAAGTGTAACAGATAAGCATGTGTGCGCGTGTGGGTGTAAACCTACTCTAAGGTTCGCATCTAGGAAACTATACTAGTTTACTTCTAAACCCTAATCTATCCATAGTACACCTAACCACATCTGAAAATCCAATTCACACATAACGCTATGATACATATATATAGTATATATCTAGTATACTAAGTATCGAACTGCGGAGGTGCTATACGCCATCCACCCGAATTCCCCCGTAGATATAATCTACTCACCTTACTTCTTGCGTGTCGGTGTCGATGTCGCCATCGTCTTCTTCATCGTCTCGAATCATCGTGGGGGTACCTACATGTCACACGTATCGCATCGCATTAAAACCAAATCGAAACCAAAACGACACACGAAAACCAAAACGATGCGCTTAAAAGCCTATAGGTTATAACCTATAGTTGCTCTCGCAAAACAACCTGATATCACTCGATATAGACGTACAAACGTCATGTGATCGAGATAAAGCACAAACACGAAAATTCAGAATTTAAAATACGGAAAACTATAACTCCAATAAAACAACAATTTAAGTTTTTAGTCCCAGATTTGTATGAGGGTGAAAACAATGTTCCAAAACAATACTGGAGTGATGTATAAAGTGTAACTGAGCTATGGAAGCAACCAAGACTCCTAACTCTACAAGGTGGCCGGCCCCCTACCCTAAAATTCCGGCGACGCAGGCCCTGATAGGGAGTTGGGGTGTTATTCTTGTAGGGTAGTCTCCTGGTAGTCAATATAGGATAATGGTCTTGCTAGTTTTTCCCACTAAGTGTCTAGGGTCACTCCAGAGCCCTGTAGGCTACCAATCTAACACAAAACCAAGATTTGGTATGTAAAGTTTAAGTGTGACAATGTCATAATACTACACTGTGGGAAATTAGTCACAGATTTGGATGATGGTGAAAACCATGTGAGCAAACAACACTAAGGTGATATATAGGGTATATGTGACCTACAGAAGAAACCTGGACCCTACCCCACACCAAGTGGCCGAGCCCTCTACCATGAAAAACCGGCCTCGCCGGCCTGGTGGTCCCTTTTGTGGTTCGTCTTTCTACAGTTGGTTCCTATGGTCTCAAATGGGTCTCTGGAGTTGTTTATTTTTCCAGTAAAAGTCCCAGTTCATTCCAGATTTTCCTGGACATACAAAGTTCATAAACCGACATGAAAGTTCTGAAATTCCGTATTTGTAGGTTTCGGGTTTGGTTGGTCTGGGTTTTCTACCATCATGGGGGTTTAGGTCACTAATAAGGCTTATTAGCACTTAATCCAACTCAAAATAACCTCAACCCTTTCTAGGCTATTCCAAAGTCCACAAAACTTCGCCAAAACGATGTTAAACTTGTAATGAAGCTAAAGCACATGAAACACTACACTAATTGTGAAAGGGGTTACCTCATCTAGTTCCCAAGAATCTCCTACAGCGCCAAAATCATATTTTTCTTGGTCCATAAGGTAGCTTGTGAGCTTGTGCACCTTTTTTGTGAAATGGGGTTTGAGTTTTGAGATGTTTTTCATATAGTTTTGGGGGTTGTAGTGGAGGAGGAAGAGGAGGGGGAAGCGGCAGCAGCAGCAAGGAAGAGGGAGGAGAAATGATGGAGGTGTTGAATGGTTCAAAGGTCCATGCCCAAGGTTGACCCTTCCCTCACTCTCTCTTTCTCTCGCTCACCCATACCTCACACTATTCCATTTTTTATTCAATTTCTTTTTTTTCTTTTCTATATTCTTCTCTCCTCAATAGTAAACCCAAAACAAATACCATACACCCCAAAGCATGTAGGAAAATGTAACAAGTGTGAAAAAAAAGACATGTGCACAAAACACGCTTAAAGTCTGATTAGCGATTTTTAATCGCGATTAGCACTAATTCAGCATATAATTATCATAAAAACTTAAGATTTGCATAATTCATATAAAACACCCTCTTTTAAGTAATTTCTATAATTTTCAAAAAAATTCCCCAATTTATCGGTATTTAATTATACCGCCTTATTAAAATATTCAATATTTTATTATTAAATTATAAAAATTCCCAAAAATAATATTTTATTTTTTTGAAATGTTACAATCTTCCCCCTTAAAGAAATTCGGTCCCCGAATTTTAAATTTAAAACCCCTTAAATACTAAAACATTTCAGTAAAAGTCCAAGTCGTCGGGGCTCCGAAATCATCAATACATCAAACGCATCATAGCGCAATGCATGCGCATAAACAATGAGCAGATAACTCAAAATCAAATCTCCGTCAAGCATCCCGCAATCATCGGAGTCAAGATAAGTACACAAATGTCAAATCCAAAGTAAAACCAATATGATATAAATCAGAACTATACATGTAAACATCAAATCTATACATGTAAATATCTGAAGGAAATGCATGCCAAACCTTTATAAGTCGCTGTGCGATGCGCATAACACTGCACAGTGGCGGACGTCTATTGTAAGAAAATAACTATATATGTATATACCTTTTGTTTAATATGTACGTTCCGCCGTTTTGAAAACAATTTGGAAGGGTTTCCTTGTTTTAAACATTTCGTGTCATATCAGACACGTAGGTATATACTGAGACCATAGCTCCCTGTTTGGAAATCCCTTCGATAACTATCAATGCATGCAAAATATATCCAGGTACTGTCCTCTGACTAGTCCTGCTCAGTATGAAAACATCTAGCAAATGTCATAAAAACGTACTGCTCCATAAGAAATAACATTTAAGTGCAACGGGTGTGCACGTAACATCTGTCAAGGGCAACGGGCGTGCTTGACAGCAACATCAGGTGGATCAGACATGCACGAAAATCTCGATTTAGTGCATCTGGTGTGAGCCAAAATCGCATCTCAAAACATGCGCTCAACACGCGCGAAAATCCAAATCAGGTGTATCCATCATGCACTAATAAAATCTAAATCATGTGCATCCAACATGCACGAAATCATGAAATCCAATATCAAGCATCGAACATGTGCAAAATCCAAATCAAATGCACGAAGCGCAAGAAATCAACATCAATATCAGAATCAAAATCGAAGGTATACAATACGGCTCAATCAAAATCAAGTATACCGCGGTATATAATCTCATAACCATGTGCATCAGCGTGCACAAATCAAATCTAAGCACAAAAGTGCATGAAAACTATGCTGAAAGCATAAGTCAAATCACATGCATAGTATAGGCATGAAACCAAAATCAACATATCAAATGACATCAAATCGAAATCAGGTGCAACAAACGCACGAAAACAAATATCATGAAACTTAGTCATCAAGACTAAATCATGCGAATAGATTGCCCAAAATACCGAAGTCCAAGGTGACGGATACGTGATAATCGAATCACAGAATCACAAATCATAAATACTGTCGTCGATATGTCCTCCTTCAAAGTCGAGAAGGTGTCGGAGCATCCAATGCTAGAAGCGCAAGATATCTACTTTCTTCTTACTCACGGCCTGGCGTCCTTAGTCTCTGGGCCCTTATCTTCTCTGTGGATTACCAATCTCGCAATCCATTGGTTCATCGGCCTTATCAGGTGTGCTAACGGGTACGATTCCGTCCTGGCACTTCTCTGGTCTTCTCTCGGTCAATCCCCATAACCACTCGTAAAGAAGCATGTCGCTAGTGCCGACCTCTGGTCCTCTGAATACACACCACACATCTGATCCTGGGTGAAAACCTTATCGCAGCAGTGTCCTGGAAGGAATCCTGCTCAAGGTCTTTTCCGATCTCGCCTATGCCGAACTCTTCGGAGGTTGGTACTCTTGCATAATCTTTTCACGCTCTCTGGACATCTGCGTCCTCAGCACAGCATTTCCTCGGAAACTGGTCGCATCCCAACGCCTCTGTAGACATATCCAACCTTTAATCCTAACAGGGAGTGACAACAGCTTGTCAGCATCTCGCACGAACCTCTTGTCCCGCTTGTCTGTATCATCGTCCACTTCGACGTCACGTCTCTATCTGCGCACTGCAAATTTCCTCGGCTATGGTCCATCCGAAGTCTCTCACACGGACTCGAAATCACGAACTCGGTATCTTCATCACTCTGTGGAAGATATCTAGCCGAACACGTCCTCCGGAACTCATCCCAATCTGCGGAGATATACTCCATTCTTGTCCGTTCTTGATCACTCACAACGTATCTGGGTGAGGTCCTCTATCCGAACATGGTCAACTATCTCGTCGACGATGTCGAACTCTGGTTTGCTGGGTGTGCGCAATATGACCACTCCTGGGTCCAAGCCTTCTCGTATAGTATTCCAGAAAGGTCTTGTCGAGGTCCTTCTCAATTCTCGCTTCTGCCGAATTGCCCGGAAGTTACCACCCTTACTATATCTGTTTCTCCTTCCGGAACGGCTGCATACTCATCGCGACTCCTTCTGGAAGGTATATCAATAATCAACGTCTCTGCATGCGTATCGCATCTCTGATGTCAGCGGAGTGGAACGTCATTTTCGTCGAAATCTCATGCGAACTCTTAACTCCACTCTGTTCCAATGTCGACTGATTCGGACTCGTCTCCTCGTGGCTGCATGGACTGCGCTCCAAGGGCTACACTCTTATCTGGAGTCTCCCAAGCAATGTATCCCATCATATGATATCCGAAAGATGTCGAACCATCCGATCGATTTGTCAAAACCTCATAATCCCCCAAGAGCTCAACACCTTAGGCACAGTTTAATAGTATCGAGTATATACCACAGCATCGGTGGTCCAGCCGTAGAAGGGCAAACCCAAGCCTCAATAATGGCACCGCGGAACTGCCACAAACCCTAAGGTTCAAAGGCTTTCACATGGTCATTATGTCGAGTTAGGGTTTCATTCTTCTAGAGGGTCCATAGAATCGCTTGCATGTCTTTCCGAATACTTTAAACTTGGAAAATGGGCTCCTGACATTCGATCGTCTCCATCGACTCTCAACATACCTGCGTGAAGTCGTCTCTAGTTGGAATCAATCCGTCTGATGACCTCGCATCGGGATAAGCGAACGAACCACATGTCCTAGTCATTCATCCTCGGGTGACTAGCGACCTTCCATCATATCTCTAAGTATTTACTCATGCTGCGGTAGCTCCAACATCTGGGCGATATCTCGTCATTTGCGGCAACAACTGGCTCATTCGTCTGTACGCTGAACAGCGCCTCAATCATCATGAATAAGCGATATATCAATGGTCATCACATCCTGGCTGACCTCTAGCAGTAGCCTGATCCTCTAGTGCTGATCTGCACGTCCGGCAAATCTCGTAAAAGCGATCTGTCAAACGCTCATGGCACGGAAACACAATAAAACGAAGCCTCTATGCGATCGTACGTCTCTGGAATCACGCCTTGGTCAGTCCTCGTCCATGAAGAGCTCAAGATGACGCAACTCTAGCCGTAGCTCTCTCTGCCCGTGTAATCGTGGCAGTAAAATCATAACCAATATCGATGAGGATAGATCATAGGAATGAATATAATACTGTGCAAGGAAATGTACATCCTAAGGTTTCATATGCGGAGTAGCGTGTCATAAGTATGCCGCGGAACATACGTACGGTACGTCACTCTACTCAAGCTACCTACTCCATCAACCAAGGGTCATCCTACGCGATGAAAGTTCGGGTATAAAACCCCATCGACTAAGTCTAAGTTCTGTAAGGTCAAGCCTAAGTTCCGTATATATATATAAACGCTCTATGCTACACATAGCCAAACTTAGACTTGAACCAAGGTTAACCTAGCGCTCTGATATCAACTTTGTCA
Organism: Agapanthus africanus; assembly: GCA_030015575.1. Taxonomy (NCBI): domain Eukaryota; kingdom Viridiplantae; phylum Streptophyta; class Magnoliopsida; order Asparagales; family Amaryllidaceae; genus Agapanthus; species Agapanthus africanus. Next base: position 511,017,797 of record JASDDO010000024.1, on the reverse strand, counting down.
TGACCCGAAATAGCATGTGAATGGCCCTTGAATCATATGAAGTCTATAGGACCTCATCTAATTCAAGTAAGCAAAAACCCAGAAATCTAAAACCATTTTAAGGAGTAATTAAAGAAAACAAATTTTTAAGAAGTAAGAAAACATGTTTAAAAGCAAGGTTTTTAAATAAGTAAGCCGAATATGCATTTTTAAAACCTCTAGTCTTTTCTGAAAATTTCGGCAGAATTTCCTTTGTAAATACTGGCCCCAAACGAGGTACAACAAGAATAATATATGCACAATGATAAAAGGCATCCCAAAGCGGGAGCTAGCTGTTCGTCAATCGACAGTCACAACCACGCAAGCAGTATAATATACAACGCCGACGGGCGAGGATCAAAACTCAAAAAGGAAACTCAAAATCAGCATGAAAACCATAATACAACAACGAGCGACTCTAAGGTCGAAATAATACATAACTGATTTTCTAAGTCTGAAACAATATACAAGTTTGGTTGATGGAATTACTAGATACAAATGAATAATACATATACAATGGTGGTTCTGATGTAAAAGAACCCACCTACCAAAGCAAATCACCCGTAAGGGAAGCAGTGTGCCAGAAAAGCCGCAATGAAACCTGTACGGCAAAACCTGCAAGAACTGTGGCACAACGGGGGTGAGTTTCCAACTCGTTAATAGAAAACATCACAGAGCAGAAATCGTATGTATGACACAATCCTAGGTCAATACGATCATATATATATATATATATATATATATATATATATATATAAACATCAAATGAATAAGTCTGAAGCATGATAAGGTGGCAATGTAACATCTATACATGAGTTTAGTGCCAAGTGCTCGTGCCAGTGCCTCAGGTAATAATATATCATAAATATGAGGTATGATCAATATCGACTATATCATGAAGTCTATGAGTATGTGGATATCATCCAACTATATGATCAATGTCTGTATGTATGTGGATCTCGTCCACGTGTCACCCAATGACAATAAGCATCATGCATGTAAATATCATAAAGCATATGCATGGAAGTATGAGGATGTAAATCAACATGTGTCGCTCGCAACATATCAAAATCATGGAACCTGAGTGTCTAGCATCGACACTCGAAAACATCATGAAACCTGTGCCTAGCATCGACACGTAAATCCTCATATATATATATAGGGCTCCGTCAGTCCGGATCGTCCCACGGGCTCCGTCAGTCCGGATCGGCCCATATCATCTCTCGACTCCGGTCGGTATCCTCCGGATATCCGCCGAGCCCAAATACTATCACCGGTAAGTAGTGCTCCCTCTGCCAGGCTCACCGTCTGTATACACAGCATCCCTTTCTTGCCCCGGGGTACCATACCGGGCCCCACCATGTACCTGCACACGGCTCACGACTCCTCCTCGCATAGGGTAAATATAAACATCAGAACCGATAAAACTCATGGTGGGCGCACTGAAATATCATATCAAGGGTAACCGGGTTTTTAAAACAATACATACTCTCTTTTGAAATACCCACGGCTCCCAAATCCAGAAATATCATGGAAACAACATATCTCAATGCGTATAATCAAAAATCATGATGTATGCGACATGTAAAAGAAATGTAAGCATATCAGTATATCATGCAACATAGAATAGTAATATGCACATATTGACGGAAACCGCTCTTCTAAAATGAACACAGATTTCAGATATATCTTGCGATTTCCAAATCTCTAATCAAGCCAGAATCATCTATGTATGTGCAAATACTTATGTATGCAAGTATGGATGTACAATATGTATGTACACAAGTATGCCCTGCAAGGGGTCATATCCTAAATGCAACAGTCCTACAGTGTAGTGACATGGCAATTATCGATGATGAAGTGTGTGAGCCGGCAAGAAGGTGTACGTGAAACATATGCATCATCGATAATGGTGCTGGTGTCCTAACAGCATGGTTTTGATATAACAATAAACATATTTAACATGCAATGCGATGCAAACAGTAAGAATATGTGGCAATTGAATAATAAACACAACAGTGTAGGATCTACATCAATGCATCTATGTTATACTGCTTTGCCATTTGAAAGAAGACGAATCGGGGTTTCTAGAAAAATAAGGGTTACGGTGTTTTTAAGAAAAGATGCGTCCTTTGAAAATATCCGTAGAATCCCTTTGCCTGTCTTTAAAATAATCCCGATTCGTTAGTTTTTGAAATATGTATGACAACGGCCTAGCCTAACAACTACTTGCAAAACTACAGCTCTAACTAACTAGCTAAACGGGAGGGTATGGAAACCACCTAAATCAGAGTCGATATATATATATATATATAGTCGGTGATCCCGCCTCAAAGGTACCGCGTACGATACAATATCATATGACATTCTCGAGTCATGAGTGCGGATCTATCATCAATATAAAGGTCGTACGGCAAATCATCGTACGACATCCCAAAAGCTGGGTACGGGTCAATATCGCATTCATCTCATCAATTATCTGGTATCCTTATCATCATATCTCATGATCTGGGGTACTGATTTAAGTCTAGTACAAATCGATACCATCTATATAAATATAAATGCGTGTGTAAAACACACGTCCCAAGGCCCGCTAAAATCACATGTCGTATCCCAAATACAAATCACATCATATCACCGATCACCTGGCACTATGCCCAATATCCTCGACTCATCTCCAAATATCATCCACTATCCTCATCATCTAGGTATAAGTGTAACAGATAAGCAAGTGTGTGCGTGTGGGTGTAAACCCACTCTAGGGTTCGCATTTAGGAAACTATACTAGTTTACTTCTAAACCCTAATCTATCCATAGTACACCTAACCACATCTGAAAATCCAATTCACACATAACGCTATCATACATATATATATAGTATATATGTAGTATACTAAGTATCGAACTGCGGGGGTGCTATACGCCATCCTCCCGACTTCCCACGTAGATATAATCTACTCACCTTGCTTCTTGCGTGTCGGTGTCGGTGTCGCCATCTTCTTCTTCATCGTCTCGAATCATCGTGGGGGTACCTACATGTCACATGTATCGCATCGCATTAAAACCAAATCGAAACCAAAACGACACATGAAAACCAAAACGATGCGCTTAAAAGCCTATAGGTTAGAACCTATAGTTGCTCTCGCAAAACAACCTGATATCACTCGATATAGACGTACAAACGTCACGTGATCGACATAAAGCACAAACACCAAAATTCAGAATTTAAAATACGAAAAACTATAACTCCAATAAAACAGGAATTTAAGTTTTTAGTCCCAGATTTGTATGAGGGTGAAAACAATGTTCCAAAACAATACTGGAGTGATGTATAAAGTGTAACTAAGCTATGGAAGCAACCAAGACTCCTAACTCTACAAGGTGGCCGGCCCCCTACCCTAAAATTCCGGCGATGCCGGCCCTAGTAGGGAGTTGGGGTGACATGCTTATAGGGTTGTCTCCTGCTAGTCAATATAGGATAATGGTCTTGCTGGTTTTTCCCACTAAGTGTCTAGGGTCACTCCAGATCTATGTAGGCTACCAATCTAAGACAAAACCAAGATTTGGTATGTAAAGTTTAAGTCGTGGAAATGTCATAATACTACACTGTGGGAAATTAGTCACAGATTTGGATGATGGTGAAAACCATGTGAGCAAACAACACTAAGGTGATATATAGGGTATATGTGACCTACAGAAGAAACATGGACCCTACGCCACACTAAGTGGCCGATCCCTCTAGCATGAATAACCGGCCTCGCCGGCCTGGTGGTCCCCATTGTGGTTCGTCTTTCTACAGTGGGTTCCTATGGTCTCAAATGGGTCTCTGGAGTTGTTTATTTTTGCAGTAAAAGTCCCGGTTCATTCCAGATTTGCCTGCACACACAAAGTTCATAAATCGACATGAAAGTTCTGAAATTCCGTATTTTTGGGTTTCGAGTTTGGTTGGTTTAGGTTTTCTACTATCATGGGGGTTTAGGTCACTAATAAGGCTTATTATCACTTAATCCAACTCAAAATAACCTCAACCCATTCTAGGCTTCTCCAAAGTCCACAAAACTTCTCCAAAACGATGTTAAACTTATAATGAGGCTAAAGCACATGAAACACTACAGTAATTTTGAAAAGGGTTACCTCATCTAGCTCCCAAGAATCTCCTACAGCGCCAAAATCATATTTTTCTTGGTCCATAAGGTAGCTTGTGAGCTTGTGCACCTTTTTTATGAAATGGGGTTTGAGTTTTGAGATGTTTTTCATATAGTTTTGGGTGTTGTAGTAGAGGAGGAAGAGGGGGGGAGGCAGCAGCAGCAACAAGGAAGAGGGAGGAGAAATGATGGAGGTGTTGAATGGTTCAAAGGTCCATGCCCAAGGTTGACCCTTCCCTCACTCTCTCTTTCTCTCTCTCACCCATACCTCACACTATTCCATTCTTTATTCAATTTCTTTTTTTTTCTTTTCTATATTCTTCTCTCCTCGATAGTAAACCCAAAACAAATACCATACACCCCAAATCATGTAGGAAAATGTAACAAGTGTGAAAAAAAAGACATGTGCACAAAAGACGCTTAAAGTCCGATTAGCGATTTTTAATCGCGATTAGCACTAATTTAGCATATAATTAATCATAAAATCTTAAGATTTGCATAATTCACATAAAACACCCTCTTTTAAGTAATTTCTATAATTTTCAAAAAATTTCCCCAACTTATCGGTATTTAATTATACCGCCTTATTAAAATATTCAATATTTTATTATTAAATTATAAAAATTCCCAAAAATAATATTTTATTTTTTTGAAATGTTACAGATCGGTTATATGAGATATAGCCAGGTTATCAGATCAAGTGTTGATTCGATAAGATGTTACATTTGATATTAGTCGGTTGTATGTGATATAGCCGGATTATTAAATCAAGTGTTGATTTATTAATTTAATGTATAATTATATATGTGATATATTAATTTACATTAACTAATATTAGCTCACTTAAGTTTTCTTTTTTCTCACTAGTGTATACTTAGTATATATGTGATATATATTAATGTACAACTATTGTGTCATGCTTGATGCCACATGCTACATGGGTGTATGAGACCCACACCATGCTTACAATAATGTGAGGTTTTATTTATTTAAAGTAATTCAATATTAGTTGGAAATTTTCATGCTTGGAAGCTTTGAGAAGCTTGAAGCATATTTGACTTAGTCCACTAGTTTTGTTTTACTTGTAGATATTTATTAACCTAACCATTATTGTTAGCCATGGTTTATTCTCTACAAGAGTTAGTGTATGATACTAACTCACCTATGGTTTCTATTCTCACCTCATGAGTTCATTCTCTTGATCACTTCATCTTCTTCTTCCTCATGAGAAAGCTCACTAGCTTTTCAAATGGTGAAGAAATAATGTGAGAAAAATTAATCTAAAGTGAGCCCAAAACCTACTTCATCATCCTCTAGTATATTAGCCATTTAGTTTAGGGTGTTTGCTTCACTAATCCACCATTAGTGAAGAAGTAGAATGAGCTTGAGTCTCCTCGAAGTATATCATCTTCGGTCTCGAAGACTTCGAGAAAGCTTGTTCATTTCTTCATGTGAACCCATACTAGAGTTCGGGTGTTCACTACTTGGAGCGAAAGGAATACTACACGGAGCTTTAGAAGTGAAGGACCGGTCTACAAAGGTTGTATTCCTCATTCACTTAGATGTAAAGTTGTTTATATTGCTAGTTCGTCTAAATCTCTAGTTAAGATTCTAAGTTAGGGTTCTTTAGTACGGCAAAAATTTGAATTTGGTATGGACGATACCTCCCGAAACCTTGCCGCTTCCCTAGGGAACCCAACGGTGATATCAGAGCTACTAGGCATTGGATGTTGACCTATGGGGGGTTCTCACTGTGTGACAGTGTGGCGAAGCATAGGCATTGTAACATTTTGAAATATTTTAGATAACTAATTATTTTATTTAATTAATTAAAACATTTATTTTATTGTGTTTGTAATAAAAAGGTCTTTTAAAATGTGGTAGAATAGATTAGTAAAGAAATAATTTTTTTTACAATAAGAAGTGTCTTTGTGAAAAGTTTAGTTAATTGTGGAAATTGGAATTTTGTGGGGGTTTATGTGTAAAAGGGTAAAGGTCATGGTTAAGCTTAAAGCACACTCATGGTAAAACATAACCTTGGTGACACTTCATGGATACACCTCCTCCTTGCATGAAAATAGCACCACCTTTCATGCTTACACCTCCTACTCGTCTCATGCCACCTCCACCTCTCAATCTCCACCACATGCTTTCTCTACATAACACACATAGGAACTCCTTAGCATCTTCAAACTGAACTCTTATCAAGTTCTTCAATCACTAACACCCAATTCCTATGTATTCCTAATATCAAAAGAGAAGAAGAAAAGCAAGGTACTAGGGATCTTTACCACAACCCTCAAGCTAGGATTAGTTGTGCTTGTGCATCTTGGAGGAAGCCTTTCAGTTGATCATTCAATAGGTATAAGTTTCAAACTCCGCAGATCTTAGTTCGATACTGTTATATGAGATAAGTTTGATATTGGAAATACAGTATTTTGATAAATTAGGCTCTGTTTATGATTCTGCTATAGTCTAGGAAACTTTTAACATAATCAAACAGTGCCTGAATCTTATAAAGTGGAACTAGAATAATCCCTAGGAAGACGAACCCAGTCCATCGGACTTTGACCGGCGACACGTGCAAATTATCCGAGCTCGCCGGATTTTTAGGGTAGCTCTATGTATATGTATTAGGATATTTGGTGTTGCTAGTTTAAATTAGTTTATCAATATATGAAATCTGGAAGTAAATATCTGTTGTGGAGTTAAAATTCTATATACGACACGAATATATCGTATCACGAGTTCTGTTTTTGCCTACTACGACCAGAAGAGGGTTAGCTCAGAAAAACCTATGTTCAGTTAACCCACGATATCTTCACATAGCATGTTTAGTATGAGCAGTATCGTAAACTAGGATAATTATGATATCTAGCTCACTGCAATTGAATCTTGAACCATTGGGTACAATTACTAGAAAAACCAGCAAGACCAAAACTATAGTATGATCATTAGAAGACTTTACACAAAACTCGAGACCCAAACTCCACACTTGAACCGGCGACATTCCACCATTTTCCGAGCTCGCCGCCCCCTTGGGTTTTTGGTGTTGGTTTTTCTTCTGTGACTTTGTATAGGTAATTTATGATTTATAGTATTGTTTTTTTTGTCCTAATATTCATACAGAGAATCTGGGAATGTTTAGTTTGGGTTTTATTAAAGTTTCTGACACTTCGATATGATTTTCCGTATTTCTGTACTGCAACTGAAACGTTGATGTTCGTACGTTAAGTTCAGGGGTATTTGATCATCTTTGGGGTAAGTGAGCTGTAGGTTCTAACCTACAGGTGCTTAGCTCGTTGTTTTGGTTTTCAATATGATATTTACATCGATACGATTTTAAATACGATTATAGGTACGATCGCGAAGATTTCCGAGACAGAGTTGGCGGACATAGCAGCGTGGATTTCAGCAAGCTCACCAAGTTGGTGAGTAGATTTCTATAGGGGAAGTTGGGTGGAGGGCGTATAGCACCCCCGTAACCTTATAATTAAAATAGTATGATATCTAGTTAGATGTTAATGTTATTGATATAGTATCACATATAGTATGTCCTTCATTTGCATATAGTTTCATACATAGTTTTAATGCAATACATACATGACGTTAGATCCGTATGACATGGATATGGTTTGATGGATTTGTATGAGGAATCATGTCGTACTTGAGATGATACAGATACAGTGATACGATGAGGTATTATACAAGAAATTATACGTATTGGAAATGATGAGATTTGTAATTCGAATAACGGCCAAGTTTTCCTTTGAACTCGTAGAGTTAGATTATATTCCTTTTTAGGATGTAATACTTGTGTGAGCTATATTCTTTTAAAAACTACGATTCGTTTCTCTTTTAATGATAAAATACAAGGATGCGGTGTCAATTTCTAAAACGAATATCTATTTTAACCTAAGGCAGCTTCCTTATTTCAAAACCAACGTTTCGTTTCACTTTAAAGATAATGGTATAGCTCATAGCAAGTAACTACAATAGTTACACTTAGATTACTTTACATGTTAGCGTTATATTGTCGATGTTATACGTTTCCGCGATACGAACACTCTGATAGAACACTGCACAACTACCAATGAGTACTATACTGCACAAACACGTATACCTATGTTACACTACACCTCATTGGTACTGCCATGTCACTGTAGGACCGTTATGATATATTGCATATGTAGATGTCGATATGAGTAGGCTATTACAATTTTAGAACACTTGCACAAATACTAATGATTGCCATGTTGCACAAGCACAGACGCGTATGCTACACTACATATCATTAGCAGTGCCATGACACAGTAGAATTGATATCTTTATACCTGTATGATTTATTTACGCATTCTTCCTTAAATTCCTATTGCGTATTGCGAATATCAGTACTATAGATATTATATTTGCTTATTATGGATTTTCTGATATTTTACTCCTGATGATATATATCAGTGGTATGGGACGCTGTTATATATGTATATATATAATTTATCATCAGAATGATCTATATAAGTATTCTCATTCTTTACTTGATATTTCTGGATATGATGAGTTGACGTCCACCATGAGTTTTATGTTTTACGATGGTTTTATTCCGAACCGAGTGGGGGAGCTATACGGTTTCGGACTTGTTATTATGCAGACTGAGTGGGGGAGCTATACAGTCAGATATATGGTGGACCCAGTTCGAGACCGAGGGGCAGAAAAGTCGCATTATAGGCGGGGAACCTAGCGAGGATGCTCGATACCGGAGATAGAGATGAGCACGGTAGATATCCCGGGGATACTGATCGGGGTTCGATTGGACACGGCTGATATCCAGGGAATACCGACTAAGGCCAGGGATATCGGGTAGCGATCATCTGTTGAGATGGTGTCAACAATATCTGCATTTACGTGTCGGTGATGGACACGAGAGATTTCTGATTTCGGGTGTCGATGCTGGATATCCATATATATTGATATGATCGCTATCATGAGGTGCACAGTAGATTATAGTTATTGTAGCCGACTAGGACTGATCTGGGGGACAGTACCTGCATATATTTGTACGGGCATTCATATACATAAAAAGGATTTCAAAATCGAGCTATAGCCTCATTATTTTGACGTGTATGAGATGACACTGAAATCTTTTAAATTGTAAACCTCTTAACACTATTCATTAAAATAGCAGGACGTATATCTTAAATAAGATATCTATTAAATTTCATAATATCACGTCTGCTTTATGCCGTGACATATTTATTCCGCGGCTATTTTAAAGAAGAGGTTTAGATATATATATTTTCGGCTACATAGGGCTTATATCTAGATATAGGTTAATTGCATTGGATATATTCTACATAGGATTGCATAATCGTCGTTCCCGCCAAAATTTTGGCTCACAACCTGCTCCCTTATTAAAAAAAATAATAATAAAATAATAAATAAATAAATAAATAATAAAATAAAAATTAATAATAAAATAAAAATGAAGGGAAAAACTCCACATGCAAAGAATGTAACAAATGCCTCAAAGCCAAGAGTTAAAATATTATGAAGCAACACTTCAGATGCAGCGCCGGGAGCGCTGCCCCCTAGGCAGCACACCCAATCAGAGCAAAGATCTGTTTTAAAATTCCAAATTTAAAATTGAAGCAACGCTTCAGATGCTGCGCTCTGCGCTGCGCGCCACGTGTCAAACAAGGTGCGCTAGCGCAGTTGCGCTGCGCACCACTTGTCAAACATGTGTGCGCTAGAGCAGTTGCGCTGCGCTCTGCGCTGCGCGCCACGTGTCGAACGTAGGTGCGCTAGCGCAAAGTGCGCCAGCGCTGGAATTAAAAGAATTCCCCACCGTTAGATCAAAAGATCTAATAATAATAAATTATTAATTAATCAGAATTAAAATTCTGTTATGGAAAGATTTTTCAATCTTATTAAAACAAGAAGATTATCTTCTGTAAAACAGAAGCCTTAGGATCAAAGATCCAACGTTGGGAAATATTCCCAAATCAATCAGAGAAAGATCTCTTAAACTGATTTAACAAATCAATTGGCCCTATATAAAGGCCCCAAGACTTCAAGTCTCAAAAAACAGAAAAAGAGAGAAAAACCCTCTGCAAACTTTGAGAAAAAAAGAAAAGAAAGCTCTTAGGAAAAAAAAGAAGATTTTCTTTCTTCATCTTCAAGGTAAAAAAAAGAACTATGTTCTTGAACACAGAGATGAAACCATCTCATAAAAAAAAGAACCATCTTCTAAAAAGATCATAGATCTACAAAAGACCAAGGTCTTTGATAAAAAAGAGTTCAAAAGATCTCATCATAAAAACAAAAAGAAGTATTTACTTCATCCACAGATCATTGATCTACAATGGCAGCGCCTTTTTATAAATAAGAACTTTTGTTCTTGAATCTTGAGGCAAACCCTCCTTTAAAAGGAACATAAACTTGTTCTCTGATCATAAATTTGATCAAATACGCTTTGCGCTATTAAAAAGTGCCTTGCACTCATGAACTGCGCCCTTGCGCACCTTGGACCGGCGCTAAACGCCAAAACATGCCACGTGTCAACTATAAACACAATCTGCGCTTTGCGCTTCTGAAACAGTGCATTGCACTCATGGGCTGGCGCTCAGCGCCAAGCGCACCACGTGTCACTCACTGGCGCACCCACAAACTAGCGCAGCGTGCACATAAATTAAAAGCGCAATGCGTTAACAAACTAGCGCTTAGCGCTAAGCGCGATACGTGTCATCCTCGTGTGCGCTATACAACAGAAGCGCAATGCGCTCTTTCCTTAGCGCAAAGCGCCTGACGCGCCACCTGGTGCACTGTCAGAACATACTTTGTTCTGATAAATGCTATGCATTCAATACAAGACAAAAATGTCAGAGCCCAATGCTTAGCATTATTAAAAGGGCTAAGCCCAAATAAAGGCTCAATAGCCAGAACAATAAAATATTCAACTCATATCAACTGAGCCCATATGCTCATAAACCTGCAAACAGACTTTAGTCCCAAATTGGACTATAGATCTCCCAACCAACATTGGTTCACGGTTACATCTCTGAACTCCTCTGATATTTGTCGTTGTAATACTTCAACGTCTTCAGAGAGGTGACGGGTCCCGACAGCCATACATTCCACGGAATATGATATCCTTAACCTTGACTGTGAGGTCTTTAAACTCAAGGACTATGATGTCCTTAACCTTGACCGTGATGTCTTAAAACTAACATTGGACTGTGGAGTCCTTAAACCCATGGACTATGATGTCCTTAACCTTGACTGTGAGGTCTTTAAACTCACGGACTATGATGTCCTTAACCTTGACCGTGATGTCTTTAAACTAACATCGGACTGTGGGGTCCTTAAACCCATGGACTATGATGTCCTTAACCTTGACCGTGATGTCTTAAAACTAACATTGGACTGTGGAGTCCTTAAACCCACGGACTATGATGTCCTTAACCTTGACTGTGGGGTCTTTAAACTCACGGACTATGATGTCCTTAAACTTGACCGGGATGTCTTTAAACGAACATTGGACCGTAATGTCCCTAAAATAATTATCGACCGCAATGTCCCTAAACTAAACAATAGAGCCCAAATGCTCTCTTGTTGGATCTAAATGATCCTGTTAAGTTGATCTTAGTCTAGAAATTAGAATAACGTATCCTTAACACACGTTTAAGTTGATCTTAGTCTCAAATGAGGCTAACGTATCCTTAAACCCTACCCCCAAACCCAAATCTAAGTAGATACGGATTTGGACTAATCCACGTCCTACGGGAGACAACGTAAATTGGTCTCCGTATACAATCCACGGGCAACCACAAACAAAACAAACACCAACGACACAAAGTGATCATCTGGAGAAGGAGAAAGTTGTTACCGCGATGCGGTAGCGTAATTAACTGTAGGGGCTTGCGCCTTCTGGGAAGAGCGTCCCCACAATCAAAAACCCCTCAAACGAGGGGGAATCTGACGAAGTCTGCTACATCGGTCGCATCCGTTTAAACCTTACATGGTGTCGTAAATCAACTTGGCATCTTCGGAGAGGTGGACGGATAACACCAATTAGCATCTGCCCCCAGATTCAGGCAGGACGTTTTGTCTTCCCGGTTTCCGGCGGTAAACAGATTCTGGCACGCCCGGTGGGACCTTTTCCTCTTTCCACTCCACACTTCGTGTGTCGTGTTCGCAAACGAATCATGGTTTGATATGGTTGCCTTTGGGTTCGAGGTACTAAGATTTTGTTTCTTTCTTGGCGCAGAAAGCGAAATATCAATGGCATCCACTTGCGAGAAGTGTTCCAACTGCAATTGTAACTCGCGCTACGCCTCATCTGGAGGCATAGCCTATGGGCCCCAAGCAGCCTCCTTGTTCATGATGCCGGTGGACCAGGTGACTCAGACCACGACCGAATTGTTCTTTGGGACTATGCTCCCACCGATGAGCTTCAGCACCCCTGTACCAACACCAGAAGATCCCAAGAAGTCGGTCATTGATCGGCTTGCTACTACCGCGGCCCCTCTCAACGGGTCATCCAGCTCCAGCGCCTCAGTCCTCGCCAGATTGGGCCAAAGTCCATGTGGGCCCATGATGAAGCCTGCAATCCCAGAAAAGGTTGTTCCGAAGAGGATAGCCGTCCCTTCTCCTGCAATCGTTAAGGCGGTTTCTCCTACCAAAGGGTCGTTCTTCGCAAGACTGACTGTTCCAGCTCCCACTCCCGCTCCTGCTCCAAGGTCTTTCTTTGACAGATTAAATCCTGCTACTCAACGGACCTCAGTCTTCAAGAGGCTGACGCCAACAACAGCCCTTCTCCTAAGCAGGGGGCAAGACGAAGTCACCCCTCAAGCTGAAACCATCCCAACAGCTCGACGCGCTCGACGTCGCCACTGGCGCCGAGTAAAAAAGGCTGGGGGCAACTCCCCTTCTGGGCTAACTACACCAGCCCCAACGGTGGAAGTCAATGCTGCTGTTCCAACCGGGAACAACTTTGAACTGCTGAATAAGGTGCGCGAACTCTCCTACTGCCGTACTGAAAAGATCTCCTCCACCGGTGGAGAATGTTACAGAAATAAAGCCGGATCAGCCCCTTCAATGGCTGTCCTCCAAAGTTTACAAAGCCTTGCGACGGGTCCAAGAGTCGGTGATTGATCAAGACTATCCCCGTCGATAGAAGAAGCTGAAGGTTCAGCAGGAAGAAAACCGTCCTGGCAAGCCATAAAGGATGACAGCTACTTGGGTGCCCACTGCAACGGCCCCCTCAACGTCACCAGTCCACAAAAAGAAAAGGCCGGAGAAAATCCCTGAGTCTGCGACGAATCGTAAGACCACTGAACCCAAACGCCCCTAGTCTGGGGGCATAACGGTGCATACTGTTTACATGACTTCCGGAAAAGAGGAAAGCCGCGCTTCGACGGGTCACCGACTGCTCACCCGATCCTTGACAAAAGCCCAGGAGCAGCAACAAAAGCTTCAAGAAATGCTGACGCAAATGGACACACTCACCGGGCCAAAAGAAAGCCCGGAGGCGTCATCAGAGCATCGTCATGAACAAGAAACCGATGCTGACTTCCTTCGCAGAGTCCTCGAAAAGAAGGACAGAGAAGCAGCAGAACAAGCTGCCAACATAAAACGAATGGCGCTTATCTTCCAAGACATGGTCGGGATGGTGTTACAGCCGGATCCTCCAGCTGAAGACCCTCCGATCATTATTGAAGATGACCGAGCGGAGACGTCAAATCCCCTTCCGGCTTGTTCAGCAGCCAAAGAGGAGACCATCTCAAAAGCTGCGCTCGATGATTATATTGCTCAGCAAATACGAGCTCACCAGGCGAATGAAGAGGCTAGCCAAATTGTCAAGACCGGACGCCCCTATCCGGCCTGGTAAGACCAAATAAGTTACCCGCCGGGATATACGATCCCTAAGTTCCATGTATATAAAGGGACAGGCAACCCTCACCAGCACGTCGCCCGGTTCAGAGCTCTTTACGGCAACACCGGAGGCGACGATAAGCTTTTGCTCCATCAATTCGTCGGCAGCTTGTCGGAAACAGCATTTGAGTGGTATTCGGAGCTGCCCAACGACTATGCCAAAACATTTGCAGAGATGGAGATGCTGTTTACACAGAGATTTGCAAGAGCTAGCGAGCGCACCCCGATCACCGCATTGATCAACGCCACGGTAGAGCCAGGCGAAACGTGGATACAATACGCGATACGGTGGCGGAATTTATGGTCGAAATGCGAGCAGCGCATCGAAGAAGCTCCCACGGTAGGCATGTTCGTGCGTACTCTTGATCCGCATGCAACTATTTCACAATTCATGATGTTTTTCAAGCCGACTAATTTTCAGGCCTTGATCGACAAACTGGCCCAAATGGACCAGATGGGTCATAGACCGTCTCCCCCAAAGTTGGATCCTCGAAATGAAAAAGGGAAAGGAAAAGCAACTTTCGTCGCCAGTACTCAACAACAGCCGAGCAACTTAAAGCCAGCTGTTCGCCAAAACAATATACGTCCACGCCCATCCCTCAAGGAAAGACTAGGACGTCCTTACTCATTTCCTCAAGATAAAACGAGAAGACTGTTCGAGCTGGCAGTGCGCAACAGGCTCATAAATTTGCCGGATTCAAAACGTCCATTGCAGCCAAACGACGTCAATGATCCCAATTACTGCCCCTACCACCGAGTATTGGGCCATTCGATCGAGGACTGCTACGTCTTCAAAAACTGGGTTGAAGACCAATACCAACAAGGCAAATTCGCGCTGTCCGAAAACTGGAAGGTGAGCCCGCCACAACCACATGCTCCGAAAAAGATGGATATGTCGGGGGCATCATATTCATTAATAGGGAAAGCCCCATGGACCGAAAAGTCTGTAAACTAGAAATTCGCCTCAAATACGGCAACAGTGGACCCCTATGTCCTAAAACTGGCGTCTGACCGAAATGTCCCTAAACTAACGACGGACCGCAATGTCCTAAAACATGTAGATGACCGAAACGTCGTTAAACTACTACCAACTCGCGGCATCCTCAGGCTGACGTGGTAAAAAAAAGGTATGTCCATAAGCAAAATGGGCACGGATAAAAACCCGAAAGGGCTCCGTGAGTAAAAACAGTAGGGCTACCGGCGAGTCTTGTGAAAACCCGAAAGGGCGCAACTTCGTTAGAATAAAAAAAATGGTATGTCCATAAGGGAAATGGGAACGGATGAAAACCCGAAAGGGCTCCGTGAGTAAAAATAGCAGGGCTACCGGCGAGTTTTGTGAAAACCCGAAAGGGCGCAATCTCGTTAAAAGACGCTTGCAAACTCCTCTCGACCCTGTAAGGAGAAACCACCTGCGTGAGATCCTTAAAACTCACAAGGGAGCAACACACTTAGGGATCCCCACGATCCCTAGGGAGAAATTACACTCGCGAGATCCTCACGACTCGTAAGGAGAACCATCTTATGAGACCCTCACGGCTTATAAAATTCAAAAGTCTCAAGCTATAGGGATCTGTGCCTGTTCTTAAGCAACCCCCACAACCTTCAATACTGCCGTACAAGCGGCTCAATATTGGCCCTTGTATACAATCCACGGGCGCGAATAATCATCTCCCTAACAAAGTCCCATTCGCGACTAGGGATATGTTTGCACGGTGAACAACCCTTGTGAGTCCTCTTGACTTATAAGGAGAAAACACTCTTGTAAGATCCTTACGACTTATAAGAGAACATACACTAAGGAGTCCTCACGATTCCTAAGGAGAAAACGCACCTACAAGATCCTCACGAATCGTAACGAGAAATACCTTTATGAGACCCTTACGGCTCATGAAGTCAAAAGCCTTAGTCGACAGGATCCTAACCCTGTTCGCTAAGCCACCTTTGTTTTGTAGGGTTCCTAGGCACACTAATGAGGTCTCACAAGGCATCAAACATGGCTAATTCAAATTTTACATGTGCCTACAAACCCTAATACGGATCGTTAACTAGATTTATAGGCTATGCGATGCAAGTAAACGACTTTAACTAAAAAGGAAAGGGGCTACAACCTTTGTAAATCCAGTCCACCACTTCCTAAGCTCCGCGATGATGTCCCTCCGCTGTCCAAATCGGATTCCGGACTCTAGCATCGGCTTCATCGAAGAAATGGGCGGGCTTGGTCGTCGGCTTCGATGCCGAAGATGATCTACGTCGAGGCATCACTAGATCAAGCTCCCACTTCACCACGTCATGAAACTTGTGAAGAAAACACCCTATACTACTTGGCAAGAGGTAGAGGATGAAGAAATAGGAAGTGGGTTCACTTTAGAATTGGATTTCTCACTCATTTTGGCAAATTGACATTGATGTAGAAAGCTTTTCTTTCTTGCTCATGAAGAAGAAGAAGAAAGAAATGAAAATGATAAGTATATGTTTTTTTTAGATAAAATAAATCAATACTTATCATATATTAACCCTTGGTTAATTGTAGAGAATGGACCATGGTTAACTTGAATGGTTAGGGTTAAGTATAAGACAAGAATGGTGGACTAGTTCAAAGCTTCAAGAACCTTCAACTAGCAAACAAAGAAAATCCACCATTTGTCATTCTCTTTTCCAAAATGAAAAAGATAAATAAATAGATAAATAAGTAAATGGAAAAACAAAACCCTAATCATTAGTTTAACCATGGTTTAATTCTTTACACTTAACCAAGTAAGCATGTATCATCAAACATGATACAATCATGTGCACAAATGTATATCACATATACAACGTGCACAATTCAAGTGAGAAAATCCATTTAAAGTGAACCAATACTAGTTAATGCAAAGTAATATATCAAATATATAATTATACATTAAATCATTAAATCAACACTTGATTCAATGATCCGGTCATGTCGCATATAACCGGCTAGTATCCAATGTATCGGCTTATCGAATCAATCCTTGATTCTTATAGCGCATACAACCATTCGATACATTCATCGCGAGAATGAAATACGGTATCACATACACGCATTATTCTCGGTCCCGCACATATCTCATATGCGCTCCTATTTCGTTTCGCTTGAGCCAGGAAACCTCTGTGTAGGACTCTAAAGACTCGTCAATACGCCGGCAGCAGATGATGATCATATCAAACACCCACAAGCCGCAAGCGGTCTGCTAAACGTAACGGCCACCCGGGTATTGAGCGATCAGAAGATCGACGAGCAAGCCCGCTCACACTCCTGTGAATCCAACTAGTAACACTTGCCGTACAGTCCGGTCTGTTCGTCTGATATGTCGCATATCTCGCCTAGGGGTGGTAAATGTCAGACCCCAGTAGCTCGATAAGTCATGCCGACGTGAAGTCCATGACATGTGTGAAACTACTGATAACACTTACCAGTAGGTCACTGCAACCCTGGCCAGGGATTTCCTGTTATGGCCAGTCGAGCATAGCGCAACATCAACCCCCAATAGCGGGAGAGACGAATCCCCTCCTATCGCTCATTGCCTCCATGTGAATCGGGACTGTACCCAAAAACCACCTGTTTGCACGACTCAGTAGAGCCGTGGTAGGGTGGAAATCAAAGCACAGTGGGAGACACACAAGACACTATGACGATCTCGGGTCAACAGACTAAGCTGTACCAGTGTCACCAGAGAACTGCCATCTGACGTGAGGTATAATACCATCTGGGAGTTCTCGGCGAGTCCGTTCAGTGTACCCAGTCTCCACTGAGCACCCGTATACCATCTCTGATGTCAAACACCAATGGATATGGGATCATCCATCGCCCATCACATGGGTCGAGAAGATATACGCTAGTCTACTCTGGAATATCGATGCCCCGTCTCGATATTCCCTCGACTAGGAACATTGAAGGATGTACTCATGGACTATCCAGGCCCCACTAGTATGATCTGCATCACAGTCTTGGAAGTCGAGTACACATCCTAAGGGCTTTATCAACATGTAACAGAGAGACAGAAAGTATACATGTTAAGATAAAGGGAAACCAGATAGCGTACTATCATGTCGAGCAAGAAAGTCCTACCTATATATGTCCCAGCATCCACTACAATATACATCCAATGTACAGTAATGGCCTCTAGGGCATACATATAACTAACAATCTCCCACTTGCACTAGGGCCATCTGTAGCAGTGGTTGCAGTATCACATGCTCAACCATCCCATATAAGTCTCTCTCTGGGAAAAAGCCTTTGTGAGTGGATCCGCCGTATTGTCCTCTAAGTCTACTCTCCTAACCTTGATCACCCTAGAGATCATCTATCTCCATGATCAGGTGATGCTGCCTCAGAATATGTCTGGGTCACTGATGGGACCAGGGTTCACGGGCCAAAGCCACACTTCCATTGTCACACAATGGTAGGAACCTAGTTCATCTTATGAACCAATATACACCCAAACTGCCTCATTGGTAGTATCTTTAATAGCGATGTTATCAGCCTTTATCGTCTAGTTTGCCACGATATCTAGCTTGGAACTCTTCCAACATACCGTCCCTTTACTGAGGGTAAAGACAATGCCTGTGACTGACATTCAGTCGTCCTCATCACCCTGGAACTTTTCCAGTGATTCTCCCCAGGATCGAGGTGGTACCATCCCACTACATCTAGTGAGAATCCTAGCATCTAATTACATCTATCTCATAGATGGAAACTCAGGATTTAGGAGGTATCACTTTGATCCTTTTGCAGAATCCTTGTGATAAGCGGAGATTGACCGAGCGTAATGTAGGAAATCCCATTCCTATCAAGAGTATGTCATCCACGTACTCTACGAGGATCGTCACCATACTCCCTACTACCTTTTTGTATATACTTGGTTCATCTACAATTTTGATGATGTCAAACTGTTTGACTAACTCATCAAAATAGATGTTCCAACTCCGCGATGCCTGCTTCATTATATAAAGCAACTTGCACACGTTTCCGCTGCTCCCACTGTTTACAAAGCCCTCTGGCTGTGTTCTTATAGACTCTCTATTCTAAATCAATATTTAGAAAAGTAGTCATGGCACTCAACCACCAGATATCGCAGTCATGGTATGTAGCAATGGCAAGTAGGATCTAGATGGACTTAAGCATAGTCCTCAGAAAAAGGTTTCATCATTATCCACACCTGGTTGATGACTAAAACCTTTAACGAGTCTAGTTTTGAAAGTCTCAACTTTTCCATCTACACC
The DNA here is from genome assembly GCA_030015575.1 of Agapanthus africanus. Classification (NCBI taxonomy): domain Eukaryota; kingdom Viridiplantae; phylum Streptophyta; class Magnoliopsida; order Asparagales; family Amaryllidaceae; genus Agapanthus; species Agapanthus africanus. The sequence goes on along the minus strand of JASDDO010000024.1, from coordinate 510,998,463 downwards.
AAGTAATCTTCTCAAGATATACTTGCTCCCGATGGGGATTTAATGTTGCGCCACGGCAGCGCCACGTCCTCGTACTCGAGGCCAAAATGCGGAATCAAAATTTTTTCCTTACTCGGAAACCGGCGCTACCGCGGACAATGAAAAAACCCGGATCGTAACCATTAACCTAATGCTAGCAATCAAGAGATAGGGTGAGAAGTATACCGAGTGATCCGAGTCCTCCGGTCTTCTCGACATCGTCCCGATCTCCCACGGGAAGTCTTGCCTCCACATCGTCGCCTCCTCGCCGGAAAGGGCACCACAATGCCTGCGTCTTTTACGGGCTCCCGCCTCAATACCGAGGTAACTCGAGCATGAAGCCGGCAACTCGACATGCTCAAGATATACTGTAGAATGTGTAGTGTAGTGTCTCACTTGGGGTTTGTTGCCATTTGAAGATGATGGAGGAAATGAGATAAGAAAAATGGTGCTTGCATTTTTCTAGCATGAATGAGATCAAGAAATGAAACTCTCAAGAAGAAGATCTCTTCTTCTTCTTCTCTCTTTCTTTTTCTTCTTCTCTTTTTTCTAATGAAAAACTTATCTTTAAATGAGAATGGTGGAGGAGGTAATATGAAGCATGAAGGGAGGTGAGTGTAGGAGAAAGCAAGTGGTAACCATATCAAAAGCCATCATAACAAACTCACATCAACTCAAATCAAAGATCAAATCCTTTCTCATCACTTCTAATCTTCATAAAGCATGAAAAGAAGAATGAAAGGAATGGAATCTAAAAAAGTTATCATAATAAATCATCTTACAAATAAAACCTCCACCCAAAAGTAATTTGCAAAACTGCAAATTACCCCCTCCATCAGAAAAGTCCGGCCGGGAAAGAACAAAGGAAAACCGGCCGGAACGGAATACAAACTGGCAACTCCAGAAAACTGGTCCCGTAATAAATTACAGGAAAACCCCGATACTGTGCATACACACCCGCATCTGTATTCCGACCGGATACAAATGCAATGAGACAAAATCTACACTGTACTAAACTAGGACCGGCTTAAGCCAAAGCCGGCTAGTAAAATCCGTTCGATCCTGATCCGTGCAATACCGCACGTATCTGATCGAACCCTGCCATATAACTATACGGCCACTAGTACAAAACTGTCCGATCCTGATCCGTGCAATACCGCACGTATCTGATCGGACCCTGCCATATCTCCATACGGCCTCTACAGCGTTTCGCCCGAAAGCTGAGTAACTGAAAGTGTGGTGGACTCTAAAGACTCGTCAATACAATGGCTGTGGATTTAACCACTAGCACGTCAGAGGTATAAGCCAATACGTAACGGGCCACCAGCTATTGACCAGAAGGGACGTCGATGAGCGAACTCATCCTGACACCCTACTGAGCCTGTCAGTGACAATATCCGTACAGTCCGGTCCGTTCGTCTATGAGCATCGCATGTCGGGCTTAGGGGGTTGGTAAAAGTCAGACCCCCAAAAGCGGTACAAGTCGTGTCGGAGCGTAGCCCAAAACGCCCTGAGATACTACTGGAATACCTACCAGCAAATCTCCTGCCTCGGCCGAGGGCTTTGCGTAATGGCTCTCCTAGACACAGCGCGACCTCACCCCCAATACCGGGAGAGACGAACCCCTGCAGATCCGCTCACTGCCTCTATGTGGCTCGGGACTGTACCCAACTAAAACCTGTTTGCACGACTCCTTTGAGCCGTGGTAGGGTAGTAATCAAAGCACAGTGGGAACTCACACGAGACAAATGACGATCCTCAGGTCGATGAACTAACCTGTACACATGTCACCAGGGAACTGCTATCTGACGTCAGGTATAAGCCCAACTAGCAGGTTCTCGGCGAGTCCTGTCCGGTGTACTCATAACCCAATGAGCACCTGTATACATCTTAGGTGAACCAACTGACACCAGTGGCTTGTGAGACCGGCCACCGCCCCTCGTCGGGGTCTCGACTGTATACACTAGTCTACTAATGGAGTATCGATGCCCTGTCTCGAAACTCCTACGACTGGGGACCTTTTAAGGATGTGCTTATAGACTACCAGCTCCCACGTATATGATCGCCATCATACTGCTGGTAGTCAAGCAAGAATCCTAGGGGCTCTATCAACGTGTAATAGAGACATATCAGGTCACCTAAAACAGTACACGATGATAAAGGTAAACCAGATAGCATACTATCATCTCGAGTAAGACTGTCCTACCGGGATAGGTCCTCCCTCAATCATTGCAATCACGTGCCTGTGATCCAATAATTGACTCTGAGGGCACTATCTCCAACAATCTCCCACTTGCACTCAAGGCTAATTATTGCGATGCCGCATACTCACAGCCCGTGTGATACCGAACACCCAACTCCTCTACTAGTCAGTCTCACAAAGCTCGTTTGCGAAACTATTGCGTTCGAGGAATAGCCTCAGTGAGTGGATCCGCTGTGATGTTTCTTTCTATGTCTCTCTATATCTCAAGTTCGCAGAGAAAGCCATCTCCCGAAATGAGCAATACCTGTCTTAGAACGTCTGGATGTCTGATGGGACCTAGCTCATAAATGAACTCCAAATCCAAACTTCTTAGACTGTATCGTCAACTGAACTTAATCAGTATCCTGCGCCATGCCACCCTCAGTATTGTCTTGGACCACCTGTCCAAAATACTGCCCCTTGTCAGAAGGAAAACTATAACTCTGACAACCTCCTTGTCGTCCATGTCACCTTGGAAGCCTGGAATGATAACTGTCTCCCAAATGAGGCTGTCGTTATCATATCCCTAGAACATCCACTTATGTTCTAAGACTGCTTCCGACTGTTTCTCCAGGATTGGATCAATATCAACTTATTGCATCTAGTGCAAGAACAACATCTGGTGTGGTACTTGACATCTCATGATTGACTCAATTGCCTAAGCAAGTGATCTGCCAATCATGAGTATCCCTCTCCCCTTTAGTCTATAAGACACCTTTAGAGAGGGTGACTCCATCAACTGCAGGTACACTACCGTGTCAGGATTCGTCCATTCTAAATACTCATAGAATGCTGTCAAGGTACCCAGATTGGGAAACCACCCAAATCTAGATCTAAAACCATAGATCTAGTAACCAGTATGTCAGATATTATGTCCAAGTCCCATGTGGAGAAACCACTGTGTGACAACCAAAATATAACCGATCGTAGTATAGGAGTATCTTTTCCTATTCTGTGTATGTCATCCAAATACCAGGACATCATACCCTACTACCTTCTCAACAGATCCATCCCCTTCTCTGATGACGTCAAACCTATGACTGTCACATTAGAAATAGATGATCTATCTCCGCTACATCTGCTTTAATCTATAAATAGACGTAAGCCTGATGTCCACCAATGCTTCCGCTGCTCCCACTGACTACGACAACCCTCTGGCAGAGTCATATAGACGTGCACTTCCAAAGCTAGTTTAGAACTATGCTATACTCATCCTCCTGCTGGGTCTCGCAGCCTGGAACATCAGCAATGGCAAGTGTGGGTAAACAAGAACTTCCCTGTCACCGTCCTTGAGGCTACCGGAGTACCTCTCGGGTGCCTGAAGTTACCCACCGTATCTGCGGAGTGGCCAATGGAATGTCAAACCAGATTGAATCTTTAGGTTCCTTATCAAATCTTCAGTAATCGTTTGTGGTTCTGGAATTACTTCCAGTTCTACCATACTCCCACTACTGTTTTCTGAAAAATCCATTTTTATTAAAACTGTGGCGAGTCTAGAACAATATTGCTATTGTTCATCCAGATGGTAGAAAATCAACCCTCGTCATAGCCTGGGTCAACCCACAAACAGCCATTACAGAAACGTGCCTAGAGTTGTCCAGTGTCTGGTTTTAAGCATAAGCCGGACAACTCCCCGTACCTTAACATCGTTAAGATATGAACTCTTCTATATCCAATATAGAACCAGAGGCACTGATTCAATTTAACCAGATTCAAATCATGCAGCTGTCTCCAGTGCATGTCAACTAAATGGAGAGAGGCCGATCAGCGTTACTCAACTTAGGAATGCTTCCAATTGTGAGTAACCTGAAAGAGAAGCAATCTGTCTTCATCATTACTATCAACTGAATACCATACACAAGTATCTACATCTTCGATCTCTTTGAAGAATCCCGATACTTGCTACACCTGGTTCTCTACTCTATTCAAATACCTATAACTCCTCAAAACTTAGACCCTGTGTTTCTACGAAACAGCTGTCTAAAATCTAGAGAAGTCATAAGTAAACCGAATATAGTACGAGGACCAACCCCTCTGTCCTGATGGACACTGGACAACATACAATACTCTGTATAAGTCCGCTGAGTCTAACAACTCTTTCACTGTGCGTCGTAGGTTGAAAACTGTACTTATGGTTAAGAAGAATTACACCGCTGTTTGATGCTCCTTACCTAACCATCCACTGATATAGGTAAATGTGATCGACATAATATCAAAAGGTATATCTCACTCTATGAAAATAGACGTACAGATTTATCAATTTGAAATTGGTGCACAACAGCGGATATTCAAAACCAAATATTTGCCGACCGGCAAACAACCCAGGTGACTTCCTCAAATATCACCGATTACAACGAATCCCGATATAATGAGGATGATCACCCAATTCCCAATAACTTACTCCCACTCATCATCTTGTAAAACCATACAGATGTGAGAATCATACCTGGTAAATACATACCCTGGAGTAAGTGTCTAATCGGGAAATCAGTTTTCCATTAACAGTACACAGTGAAACTGAAACATTGAAATGTTTCGTTGGGGTATCCTGGTATTCCTAGTAATGCCTCTTCCATTATCCAGATTCACAACTGTAACCGTATAATTCTTTGCCACTTCTCCAAAACCCTTTATATGTCTTTAGTCATTACCTTCTGTACACCCCTTTAGGCCAAATGGTTTTCTTCCTTCCTTACCGTTCGGCACCAGCCTATGGTTTGGAAGAAGACTATCCAAAAAGCATAAAGGGTGTACTGTCCTAATCCTAGGAGCACTCGCATCACGAGAGAAGGTGAAGATAAAAGACACCTGAATGTACTTTATTCCTATTTCTCCTGAACCAGAATCCATCCCCGAACTGGAACAAGTTCCTTTCGAGTTCGTATATAACCATACGATGGAGTATCCAATAAACTGTGGATCTTCGTAGTGATACGGAGTGTCCTGGAGAAATACAAAGGTGATTTAGGATTGGCGAAGAAATACTTGGTTTGGTCGTGAATATCAGTCGCATTTTACTTTGCCCTCTTACTAATCCCTTGCTTTGTCTTAATCTTAATACCTTCTGTACACCGTTTAGGCTAACTGGTTTTCTTCATTCCCTACCCGTCGGCACCAGCCTATGGTTTGGAAGAAGACTATCCAATTTGCGTAATAGGTGTACTACTCCTAAACTAAGGAGTTCTCGCAACCTGAGAGAAGGTGAAAAAGAAAAAGACAACTGAATAATCCTATCCGTTTTCTCCAGAACCAGAAACCATCCTCGAAGTCCTTCGAGTTCGTATATAACCACACGATGGTTTTGTCCAATGGAAGTGGACGTTCGCAGTAATGCGGGGTGTCCTGGAGAAAAGGGTAAAAGTAAGAGTGGCAATGAGGTCTGCAACTCTGACAATCCAAAAGCCTGTGTTAAGAAGGTTCGGTCAACTTGGTTACTGAGTCATAGTCTTAGGGTCGGGTCAATGGTCGCTGCCAAAGAGAGAGAGAAAAGAAACACTCAGCGTGCACCCTAACCTAGATCAGAATGGTTATCACTTTGTCTAATCTGGAAACCTCCCACTGTACCTCAAATTCTCCTCCAAACCTGAAAGAAGAATTAGTCGGGATCACCCGAGGAGTAAACTAACTCATCAGTGGGAATCGGGATCCAACTATCATCGCATGATAACGTGACGGAATCCACTCACGCCACCACACTCCAGAAGGTATGCGCATGCCTGGCAAGTTTCAGTTCTTTTGAAACTCCCGATGTGATTTTTACCCCTAGGACCCAAGTGACCTTGACGAATAATCAACAAATCAAAAGGTCCTAGTCAAGTTCAACCCGTCATTATCTTGATTGCGTTAAACCCACCCGCACGACCCTTGACGAATAATCAACAAAGTCGTACGACTGTCCTAACCAATCTACATATCCATGCGACAGAATAGCACAACAAAGCTACCGCACACTACGCCTCGGCGAATAGCAACGACAAACGTAGCGCGAATACTAAGCAATACTAATCTGAAATGACGGAGGGCTACGACTGGTTTTTGGCGAAAAACCTTTAACGTAATGAACTTGATATCGTTGAAGGAACTGGATAACTTTTTATAAAAATATAGTGACGAAAAACCTTTACTAAAGAGGTCACTCCCGGTGAAGGGATCTCGGCTCTTTCCCCGTAGAATGAGGTGCAGGATATTCCAACTGAATACCACGATGCAAAGCAAAAGTAATCGGCTATAGTGAAGTTAATGCCCTGACGCAAACTTCTGTCCAAGGGGTCACTCCCGGTGAAGGGATCTCGGCCCTTGCCTCGTCGACTGAGGAGCAAGATATTCCAAATGAATACCACGATGCAAAACAAAAGTGAACGTCCTTGCAATAACAGCTTTTTGAAAAGTGTTCCAACAACATCAGAATAGGTTTGTTTAGCTTGCATTGATCCGAATCAACGCAGTCCCATCAAATGATCACACCACAAAGAACGAAAATATACTGACGTACGTATATGCCATCCGCATTCGCCACTGGGTCCCGTCATCACTCGTTAGGTTAGCTTACTAACGACAGAGCGGGGACTGGACTAGCGCGGATGAAAAACATATACAACATCTACTAATATATATACCAATATATTATATTCGCTCAAGGCGTGAATAAAATGCAACATCACAGAAATGTACAGCATCACAGAACAATACAGATATCTGGAAACCCCGGGTTTCACAGAGCCGCTGCTGAAACCCGACGTTCCCCTGGTCGTGTGGATAGCCTGTGCAATGAAAACCTAGACCCCTACGGGCGCGGCAAGTCATCCGCCAAAACCTGAAGCGAGGCAGCCCCCTTCAGCACCGTGAATAGACCACCCAGCACTTCACGGAATCCGGTAACTTGGGCACCCCTCCTGGGTCAACCTGTACCCCCTACGAGTGCGTCGAACAGCCCGCCAATTCCAGACTGAAGCCCCCCCGTCCCAATGCCATGAGATGCGGGCTTGTTGCCCTCTAGAACCCGGCCATCCGTGCACCCCACCGCGGGGTAACCCTAGTACAGAAAGTAAAATATACATACACCGGGTACATCGACCGCAACCAGGTCGTGCCCCAAAAGAATAATACAAACAGGCAGTGACGGCAGTCCACATGTCGGACGCTCGCCCCGCAAAATCAAATGTACATAATACAACAGCACTGTACTAGCATTGCATCCAGGCTATCCCCCACGACCGATCCGCAACATCACAGCATAAATATAGAACATCAACGTGAAAGTCACGTTCGCAAATCCGTCTAACCGGGTTATAGCAGCTAGACCGGATTTACCGATCGAGTGACATTCACGGTCGCAGATATAATGTAAATACTGTGAAATAATGTGTTTAAAATTTTCCGATTGATCAAACAATTAACAAGTGGGCCCCAAAGATAACTGTAGCACTCACAGAAATAATTGGCCCAACTTAAATATTCCAAAACCCCTAATTACAGCCCATAAGCCCACTGAAAAAATATGGTGAAGTGAAGCCTACTTCCTGCGGCGGAAGCGCGGCCAATAAGGGGATAAGGCCGCCCTTCCGCGGTCGTACGGAACGATCACTTTACCAAATTTTTGCAGTATTGTTAGAACTCCCTGCACATCATTCTGAGACCACCTGAAAAAATTTTGGACTTCAAAAAATTTCGACAGAAACTGATGTGCTAGAAAAATACGGTTTTTGGAAATTTCGGTCGATCGGAAACGCAAACACATTAGAACAAGCTAGGTAAGGTTAATGGCGTGGCTCTGATACCATGTTGCGCCACGGCAGCGCCACGGCCTCGTACTCGAGGCCAAAATGTGGAATCAAAATTTTTTCCTTACTCGGAAACCGGCGCTACCGCGGACAATGAAAAAACCCGGATCGTAACCATTAACCTAATGCTAGCAATCAAGAGATAGGGTGAGAAGTATACCGAGTGATCCGAGTCCTCCGGTCTTCTCGACATCGTCCCGATCTCCCGCGGGAAGTCTTGCCTCCACATCGTCGCCTCCTCGCCGGAAAGGGCACCACAATGCCTGCGTCTTTTACGGGCTCCCGCCTCAATACCGAGGCAACTCGAGCATGAAGCCGGCAACTCGACATGCTCAAGATATACTGTAGAATGTGTAGTGTAGTGTCTCACTTGGGGTTTGTTGCCATTTGAAGATGATGGAGGAAATGAGATAAGAAAAATGGTGCTTGCATTTTTCTAGCATGAATGAGATCAAGAAATGAAACTCTCAAGAAGAAGATCTCTTCTTCTTCTTCTCTCTTTCTTTTTCTTCTTCTCTTTTTTCTAATGAAAAACTTATCTTTAAATGAGAATGGTGGAGGAGGTAATATGAAGCATGAAGGGAGGTGAGTGTAGGAGAAAGCAAGTGGTAACCATATCAAAAGCCATCATAACAAACTCACATCAACTCAAATCAAAGATCAAATCCTTTCTCATCACTTCTAATCTTCATAAAGCATGAAAAGAAGAATGAAAGGAATGGAATCTAAAAAGGTTATCATAATAAATCATCTTACAAATAAAACCTCCACCCAAAAGTAATTTGCAAAACTGCAAATTACCCCCTCCATCAGAAAAGTCCGGCCGGGAAAGAACAAAGGAAAACCGGCCGGAACGGAATACAAACTGGCAACTCCAGAAAACTGGTCCCGTAATAAATTACAGGAAAACCCCGATACTGTGCATACACACCCGCATCTGTATTCCGACCGGATACAAATGCAATGAGACAAAATCTACACTGTACTAAACTAGGACCGGCTTAAGCCAAAGCCGGCTAGTAAAATCCGTTCGATCCTGATCCGTGCAATACCGCACGTATCTGATCGAACCCTGCCATATAACTATACGGCCACTAGTACAAAAATGTCCGATCCTGATCCGTGCAATACCGCACGTATCTGATCGGACCCTGCCATATCTCCATACGGCCTCTACAGCGTTTCGCCCGAAAGCTGAGTAACTGAAAGTGTGGTGGACTCTAAAGACTCGTCAATACAATGGCTGTGGATTTAACCACTAGCACGTCAGAGGTATAAGCCAATACGTAACGGGCCACCAGCTATTGACCAAAAGGGACGTCGATGAGCGAACTCATCCTGACACCCTACTGAGCCTGTCAGTGACAATATCCGTACAGTTCGGTCCGTTCGTCTATGAGCATCGCATGTCGGGCTTAGGCGGTTGGTAAAAGTCAGACCCCCAAAAGCGGTACAAGTCGTGTCGGAGCGTAGCCCAGAACGCCCTGAGATACTACTGGAATACCTACCAGCAAATCTCTTGCCTCGGCCGAGGGCTTTGCGTAATGGCTCTCCTAGACACAGCGCGACCTCACCCCCAATACCGGGAGAGACGAACCCCTGCAGATCCGCTCACTGCCTCCATGTGGCTCGGGACTGTACCCAACTAAAACCTGTTTGCACGACTCCTTTGAGCCGTGGTAGGGTAGTAATCAAAGCACAGTGGGAACTCACACGAGACAAATGACGATCCTCAGGTCGATGAACTAACCTGTACACATGTCACCAGGGAACTGCTATCTGACGTCAGGTATAAGCCCAACTAGCAGGTTCTCGGCGAGTCCTGTCCGGTGTACTCATAACCCAATGAGCACCTGTATACATCTTAGGTGAACCAACTGACACCAGTGGCTTGTGAGACCGGCCACCGCCCCTCGTCGGGGTCTCGACTGTATACACTAGTCTACTAATGGAGTATCGATGCCCTGTCTCGAAACTCCTACGACTGGGGACCTTTTAAGGATGTGCTTATAGACTACCAGCTCCCACGTATATGATCGCCATCATACTGCTGGTAGTCAAGCAAGAATCCTAGGGGCTCTATCAACGTGTAATAGCGACATATCAGGTCACCTAAAACAGTACACGATGATAAAGGTAAACCAGATAGCATACTATCATCTCGAGTAAGACTGTCCTACCGGGATAGGTCCTCCCTCAATCATTGCAATCACGTGCCTGTGATCCAATAATTGACTCTGATGGCACTATCTCCAACATTTAACCCTTCAGATATCGCAACCAAAGTCCATACTTTGTTGGTGTATATGGATTTCATCTCAGATCGCTAGGCATCCAGCCATTCTTACAGAGTCCCTACTCTTGATGGCCTGCTCGAATCTAGTTGGGTCATCATCTCATGATGCAATCCTTGCTCCCACTGTCATCGAGAAACCGAAGTATCTCTCAGGCAGATGAGGAACCCTGCTAGATCGGCGGAGAGGCTGAGGTTCGTCGGGAACTATTGAATCCTTTGGTTCTGTCAAATCATCAGCTGCAGTTTGTATAGCTGGAACATTTCCAGTTCTAACTGACCTTGCCTCGAGCTTGTCCGGATTTTGCATTTAGACATAGGCCGGACAACCCCAGATCTTAACTTACTTAAGAGATAGGCTCTTCCCACACCATATCATATATGGAGTGGTAGGCACTGATTTGATTCGAACCCTATTCAATAGGTATGCAACTTCATAAGTGTATAACTCCCTAAAAGGAAATAGGAGACTCAGTAGTACTCATCATAGAGCGCACCATATCATATAGGGTGTGATTGCTCCGCCCCGATATACCATCGTGTTATGGTGTATACGGAGGAGTAATGCTGAGAGAGAATCCCATTCTCCTTTAGAATAGTCCAGGAATTCCATGCACAAGTATTCTCCTCCCTGATCTCATCATAGGACATAATACTTATACCCGGTTATTGGTTCTCTACTTCTAACTTATATTCTGTGAATATCTCAAAAGGTTCGGACTTGTGTTTCAACAGGAACATATGTCAGAATCTTGAGAGATCATCAGAGAACGTAATGAAGTATAAAGAACCAGTCCTGGCATGTGTAGACAGGAGACCTTACATACATCATAATGTATCAGTCCCAAGAGTTTACTAACTCTTTCTCTGTTTCCAACAAACAGAGCTATGGTCATCTTATCTTTGTGACATGACTGACAAGTTTCATAAGATGTAAATTCAAACTGATTTAAATATGCATCTAAAATGTAACTTCAGCCAGTCGGGTCGCATTGATATGACCTAGTCTACAATGCCTCAAGAATGATTCGTTCATTTCTGAACTCTTCCTCTTGTGTGTGTTCCGTATACTAGGAACTGTAGTTTGATTTAGAACATCAATGCTTTTAGATAACGTGCCTGAACCGATCAACTTTTGATATAGGAAATGTTCAAAACATTATCCATAAATACAAAATTTTATCATTTCTTTACTTGTAAAGAGAGTGATATGATTTTGTATATCAGGTTCGGTATCTAATAACATTCGTTCAGAATCAATGTATTGGTAATACAGGGTGACAGTGACTAACAGACTTGGCTGCAACACTTGCTCCGTTTTCTGTCTCATGAAACTTATCACCCGTTCTCAGTTTTTTCTACCCTTTTGTAGCCCTATATAACAGATTACATATCTCGGGATCCTGATCCTGTATCATTTACCCAGGATGCTGAGGATGCTGAGAAAACAGTTCTGTATAATGAACACACCCGAAGGAGATGCATCATATGCACTTTCTTCGTTTGGGCGGCATAGGAATTCTGGTATTCCCCTAATTCCTGCTCTGTCTTGTAACAATTATAAGTTGGAGCGGGACCAACGTTCCCTAGCTCAGTATAACAAGCGGGTTCGGTCAATATCCGTATTATTATCTTGATTAAGGCGTGATATGGTCGCTACCAGGAGAGAGAGAGAAGAAAACACTCTGCGTGCGCTCTTGCAAGATTAGATTGGTCATTTATTTTATCTAATCAGGATGGCTCCCACTGTTTTTATCAAATCTTCCTTCAAACCTTAAAAAGGAAAGACTAGCCGGGATTAATTACACTCTACAAATTCGCCAATCTTTCAGCCAGGCCAGTGTCGGTACTTTGAGGGAGGTTCCCCGTGCTTTCGCACGGACCTAATTACAGTAAACCTCGTTTTCCCAAAGGCGTAACCCCGTTGACACCTTTATAGACACCTACTTGATCGGCTAATTGCAAAGTGCAAAACTCTCCCAGGAGTAACAATTACTCGCAGTGGGTATCGGGATCCAACTATCACATAGAAGGTATGCAATCTCATTGCAAATTTCAACACTTGAAACGCCCGATAATGGTTTTTACCCCTAGCACTTATGACCTTAACTAAGGTCAACAAATCATAAGTACTAGTCAAGTTCTACCCGTCATTTCGTGATTAATTAGACCCACCCACATGACCCTTAACTAAGGTCAACAAAGTCACGCGACTGTCCTAACTAATCGCATCATATGCGGTGTAGGAAGACATCACTTAGCTACCGTACACTGTGCCTTAACTAAGGTCAACAAACACAGCACGAATACTAAGTACTCTACTTCCTAAAATGACGGAGGGTTGCGAATGGTTTTTATGAAAACCTTTAACGCTTTGAACTTGATCTCGTTGTGGAATCAAATGGTTTTTAAATGGAATGTTTTTTAGGCTTTTCCAGTTTTGCTAAAGGGGTCACTCCCGATGAGGGGATCGTCGGCCCTTTCCTCGTCGAATGAGGTGCGGGATATATCATATATATCACTGTGCAAAGCGGAAACTATAGAAGCGACCAAAGACAAACCGAGGGTTGTAGCATCTGCCAGTTATTTCTAAAGGAGTCACTCCCGGTGAAGGGATCTCGGTCCTTTCCTCATCGAATAAGGTGCAGGATGTTCTATAATGAACACCGCGATGCAAAGCAAGAACTGTAGCTACCTGTTTTATTTTGAAATTCGATTCCACAACATCTTTTAGGTTTATTTTCTTTCATTAATCTCATTAATGAATATCCTATCATTTAAGTCCACCTAATCATCACAGATAAATATAACGTACGCTTATGCCATCCGCATTCGCCTCGATATCCCGTCTGCACCGTTAGGTTAGGTAACTAACGCCAGAACGAGGCAGGGCTAGCGCGGGTGTAAAACATAAGCAACGTCTATATAATATATCATATATACTATATACAATATCTGTCACAGAACATCACATGATCACATCACAGATAAATCACAGCAGAAGATACATATGAAATATTGGATATACTAGGACGTCCGTGTTTTCAATACGAGCCAGTATAAAACACGGATTCCACGGTCGCGATGAATAACCAATCCCACACCCCTAGACCCCTACGAGAGCAGCAAGTAACCCTACCAATTCTAGAGTTAGGAGACCCGAACTCGACTCCTCGAGTTGGTTTCCCACTGGACCCTAGAACCCGGTTACTTGTGCCCTCCTCCTTGGGTCTATCCTAGTGCAGAAAAGTAAATAATATACAAATGGTGACAACATCCGCAACCTGGAAGTGCCCCAATAAAAGAATATTACATACAAGTTTTTATATGAATGAAAATGAAAAAACACACATCTGACATAAAAAAAACCCCGGCTATTCGAACACGACGATCCAATATAACAAATCCAGCAACACATAACATCACATGTCATCAACGTAAGTAAATATGCGCATCCCAATTGTCGTTGACATATAGCAACGAAACCGGCGATATCACATATTACACTTACGGTCACAGAAAAGAAAGTGTAAAACTACAACAGTTGGAATCCGCAACCTGCATAGACATCGCATGCCTAATCAAATGAATTCATTAGACATCACATGCCTAATAATTATAAACCCCGCATTTTAGTCTCAAAATTGAAAACACTTTTCAATATAAAGTCGGGCAATTCAACAAGATTCCCGACATCCTGATCGAATGCTCGTCGCAAACTTCAGTAGGCGGCCGCACCCCCGACGCCGTCGACAAAGTGCACCAAGGCGGAACACCGCTGCCGCGAGCACCTGAACGGATGCTTTCGGCGACGGGGTTCTCCTACAGTCACTTGGTCGGGGCTATGGAGTGAGGCTGTCTATTAAGTTTACCCGGCGAGTATCCGCGTATGCTACGTGATTGCGACGGACTTTTGATCACATCAAAATCCCGTGGCAACCGATCAAATGAGACCAAACCGCTAGATTTATAACATTCATTCAGTTATCTCATAACTATTTGTGAATTCCAATTATTGTATCACATTCCGGATAAATAGAGAATGCTAAACTTTTCGATCGAACAATCGAACACCCAAGTTTTCCCGAAACAGATCAACACATGAAATAAGTTTAAAAAAACATTCACTTCGTGCCTCAGTACCAACGGTCCAGCCGTAGAAGGGTCAAGCCAACGCCTCACATGTGGCACGCCGTACTGCCCCAAACCCGAAGGTTCAAAGGGCAGTTCAAGACGGTCACATAATCGAGTTAAGGTTTGTTGTCTTCTAGAGGGTCCATCGCGTTACTTGCACTACTTAGAACGTCTTTAAACCCTGGAAAATTCCAACAATTGGAAATTTCCCAACAGTGGAAAACTTGGGTATTTATATCCGGTCGAACTTTTTAACATATTCTAAAATTATCCGGAAAAGCACACAGACAGAATTAGACAATCCGATCGATACACCGAGTCCCCAATACAACCCAGAAAGTTCAACTCTTGAATAAATATTAAAAATTCCCAGGAAAACCAGCACTGCAAATAATTAATTACTGTGCAAAATTCGATGAACAATACGACAAAACGGCCGCGGAACCGCCGCACGAGCCATGCTCGTGCCGCGGAACCGCGGCTGATTGATGGAATTATGGACTCGAATTTTACAGTAACCCTTACAATTTCCTGCTGATTTTTCTGCATATTTTTAATTTAGAAAAATCCACATTTTACAAAATTGTCCAGAGAGCATGTTTAGGGTAAGGGTTTCGGTCCGATCGGATTTCTAACTCCGTCTACGCATCGCCTAAGGCTCTAGTTAGGCTCTGATACCACTGTAGGGTTCCTAGGCACACTAATGAGGTCTCACAAGGCATCAAACATGGCTAATTCAAATTTTACATGTGCCTACAAACCCTAATACGGATCGTTAACTAGATTTATAGGCTATGCGATGCAAGTAAACGACTTTAACTAAAAAGGAAAGGGGCTACAACCTTTGTAGATCCGGTCCACCACTTCCTAAGCTCCGCGATGATGTCCCTCCGCTGTCCAAATCGGATTCCGGACTCTAGCATCGGCTTCATCGAAGAAATGGGCGGGCTTGGTCGTCGGCTTCGATGCCGAAGATGATTTACGTCGAGGCATCACTAGATCAAGCTCCCACTTCACCAAGTCATGAAACTTGTGAAGAAAACACCCTATACTACTTGGCAAGAGGTATAGGATGAAGAAATAGGAAGTGGGTTCACTTTAGAATTGGATTTCTCACTCATTTTGGCAAATTGCCATTGATGTAGAAAGCTTTTCTTTCTTGCTCATGAAGAAGAAGAAGAAAGAAATGAAAATGATAAGTATATGTTTTTTTTTTAGATAAAATAAATCAATACTTATCATATATTAACCCTTGGTTAATTGTAGAGAATGGACCATGGTTAACTTAAATGGTTAGGGTTAAGTATAAGACAAGAATGGTGGACTAGTTCAAAGCTTCAAGAACCTTCAACTAGCAAACAAAGAAAATCCACCATTTGTCATTGTCTTTTCCAAAATGAAAAAGATAAATAAATAGATAAATAAGTAAATGGAAAAACAAAACCCTAATCATTAGTTTAACCATGGTTTCATTCTTTACACTTAACCAAGTAAGCATGTATCTTCAAACATGATACAATCATATGCACAAATGTATATCACATATACAACTTGCACAATTCAAGTGAGAAAATCCATTTAAAGTGAACCAATACTAGTTAATGCAAAGTAATATATCAAATATATAATTATACATTAAATCATTAAATCAACACTTGATTTAATGATCCGGTCATGTCGCATATAACCGGCTAGTATCCAATGTATCGGCTTATCGAATCAATCCTTGATTCGATAACTAGGTTATATCGCATACAACCATTCGATACATTCATTGCGAGAATGAAATACGGTATCACATACACGCCTTATTCTCGGTCCCGCACATATCTCATATGCGCTCCTTTTTCGTTTCGCTTGAGCCAGGAAACCTCTGTGTAGGACTCTGAAGACTCGTCAATACGCCGGCAGCAGATGATGATCATATCAAACACCCACAAGCCGCAAGCGGTCTGCTAAACGTAACGGCCACCTGGGTATTGAGCGATCAGAAGATCGACGAGCAAGCCCGCTCACACTCCTGTGAATCCAACCAGTAACACTTGCCGTACAGTCCGGTCTGTTCGTCTGATATGTCGCATATCTCGCCTAGGGGTGGTAAACGTCAGACCCCAGTAGCTCGATAAGTCATGCCGACGTGAAGTCCATGACATGTGTTAAACTACTGATAACACTTACCAGTAGGTCACTGCAACCCTGGCCAGGGATTTCCTGTTATGGCCAGTCGAGCATAGCGCAATATCAACCCCCAATACCGGGAGAGACGAATCCCCTCCTATCGCTCATTGCCTCCATGTGAATCGGGACTGTACCCAAAAACCACCTGTTTGCACGACTCAGTAGAGCCGTGGTAGGGTGGAAATCAAAGCACAGTGGGAGACACACAAGACTCTATGACGATCTCGGGTCAACAGACTAAGCTGTACCAGTGTCACCAGAGAACTGCCATCTGACGTGAGGTATAATACCATCTGGGAGTTCTCGGCGAGTCCGTTCAGTGTACCCAGTCTCCACTGAGCACCCGTATACCATCTCTGATGTCAAACACCAATGGATATGGGATCATCCATCGCCCATCACATGGGTCGAGAAGATATACGCTAGTCTACTCTGGAATATCGATACCCCGTCTCGATATTCACTCGACTAGGAACATTGAAGGATGTACTCATGGACTACCCAGGCCCCACTAGTTTGATCTGCATCACAGTCCTGGAAGTCGAGTACACATCCTAAGGGCTTTATCAACATGTAACAGAGAGACAGAAAGTATACATGTTAAGATAAAGGGCAACCAGATAGCGTACTATCATGTCGAGCAAGAAAGTCCTACCTATATATGTCCCAGCATCCACTACAATATACATCCAATGTACAGTAATGGCCTTTAGGGCATACATATAACTAACATGTTTGACATCGGCAGAGGCAAATGATGATTCACTCCTGGCAATATTCCAGTTGTAGCGGTGCTGATGCCGAAATCGGTGTCTAATCCCAAGCTTACAGTAAGAAGCTAGCGAGCCACACATGCGTATGAAACAGCCGAAATGATGGGGCAACTTGCAAACAAAATCAGCATGTAAAAATGTATGCATGCAAAATAGCCGAAATGATTAGGCAACTCACAATAAAAAGCAGCGAGTAAAAATGAAATAAATAGCCAAAATGATTGGGCACCGCGAAAAATAGCCGAAATGATTAGGCAATGGCGACATTCGCGATATAAAGCTGAAATGATAGAGCATCCGGAAAGAAATAAAAAAATTGAAATTTATGCCCTACAGGTGATATCACATCAATCCCTGTATACAATCCAGGGTCACAAACAAAGAAGGAAGCACACCTTCCCTCCTCAGACTCCATCAGAAAGAGAGCCAAGTCTCGACGGTCACATCTGTATCCCAGAAGACCAACAACAGTGTTCCTCCATATGCCAGCAAGGCATGAAAGCGACACAACGAAATGGAACCACGACATAGTCCCCAATTCCAAATCTTAACGGAAATATCTGCAGGCTAAAAAAATCAGCAACGGCGTTCCTTTGCAGTCCAGCAGGAGGAAGATGCAACGTCAACGAAAGACCTCATAGTCGAAACAAAGCGGAGTGACGGCAAAATCCCAGCTCCACCGCAGCATCCGTCTCGTTACACCAGACGAAGTATCAACAACTGCGTTCCTTCATAGTCCAGCAGGAGGCAGACGCAACGTCAACAAAAGACCTCATGGTTGAAACAAAGCGGAGTGACGACAAAATCCCAGCTCCACCGCAGCATTCGTCTCGTTACACCAGACGCAGTGTCAACAACGGCAATCCTTCGTAGTCCAGCAGGATGCAGATGCAACGTCAACAAAAAGACCCCATGGTCGAAACAAAGCGGAGTGACGGCAAAATCCCAACTCCACCGCGACGTTCGTCTCGATACAGTAGATGAAATGTCGCTACAGCGTTCTTCCTCCAACAGGATTCGGACACGCCAAAGCAAACGAAGCAAAGGCCAAATTCCTAGCTTCAGGATTTTGACGGCAACTCATATAAAACCGGAAAGACCATCGGAGATCATCTCACACCAGCATAGAGTGATCACCACCTCGATGTTCGTCTCGACACAACAGACGATATGTCACTACAACGTTCTTCCTCCAGCAGGATTCAGACGCGACAATCAAACAACGGAGCCATGGCAAAATCCCTAGTTCCAAACCTCGACGGTTCACCAGCAACCTAGAGACAACCGCGACATTCGTCTCGATACAGCAGACGCAATGTTAGCAAATGAAGCGAAGGCCAAATTCCTAGCTTCAGGGTCTTGACGGCAACTCATATATAACCTGAAAGACTATCGGAGATCATCCCACACCAGTGTGGAGTGGTCACAACCTCGACGTTCGTATCGATACAGCAGACGAGATGTCACTACAGCGTCCTTCCTCCAACAGGATTCGGACACGCCAAAACAAGCGAAGCGAAGGAAGATCCCTAGCTTCAGGGCAACTTAGAGATCAACAACGGTGTTTCTCCTTACTCCAATAGGATGCAGACGTAGCGTCAACAAAAGACCCAATGGTCGAAACAAAGCAGAGTGATGGCAAAATCCCAGCTCCACCTCGGCATTCGTCTGGATACAGCAGACGAGATGTCACTACAGCGTTCTTCCTCCAGCAGGACTCAGACACAACATCACCAAACGGAGCCACGGCAAAATCCCTATCTCCAAGCCTCGATGGTTCAACAACAATCTAGAGACAAACGCGACATTCATCTCGATATAGCAAACGCAATGCCAGCAAACGAAGCGAAGGCCAAATTCCTAGCTTCAGGGTCTTGACGGCAACTCATATAAAACCTGAAAGACTATCGGAGATCATCCCACACTCGCACGGAGAGGTCACCACCTCGACGTTCTTCTCGATATAGCAGACGATATGTCACTACAGCGTCCTTCTTTTAATAGGATTCGGACACGCTAAAACAAACGAAGCGAAGGCCAAATTCCTAGCTTCAGGGTCTTGACGGCAACTCATATAAAACCTAAAAAACCATCGGAGATCATCCCACATAGAGTGGTCACCACCTCGACGTTCGTCTCGATACAGCAGACGAGATGTCACTACAGCATTCTTCCTCCAGCAGGATTCAGACGCAACAGCACCAAACGGAGCCACGGCAAAATCCCTAGCTCCAAGGCTCGACGGTTCACTAACAACCTAGAGACAACCGCGACATTCATCTCGAAAAAGCAGACGCCATGCCAGCAAACGAAGCGAAGGCCAAATTCCTACCTTCAGGGTCTTGACGGCAACTCATATAAAACCTGAAAGACTATCGGAGATCATCCCACGTTCGCGCGGAGTGGTCACCACTTCGACGTTCGTCTCGATACAGCAGACGATATGTCACTACAGCGTCCTTCTTCCAACAGGATTCGGATACGCTAAAACAAATGAAGTGAAGGCTAAATTTCTAGCTTCAGGGTCTTGATGGCAACTCATATAAAACCTGAAAGACCATCGGAGATCATCCCATATGGAGTGGTCACCACCTCGACGTTCGTCTCGATACAGCAGACGAGATGTCACTATAGCGTTCTTCATCCAGCAGGATTCAGAAGCGACAATTAAACAACGGAGCCACGACAAAATCCCTAGTTCCAAACCTCGACGGTTCACCAGCAACCTAGAGACAACCGCGACATTCGTCCTGATACAGCAGACGCAATGCCAGCAAACGAAGAAAAGGCCAAATTCCTAGCTTCAAGGTCTTGACGGCAACTCATATAAAGCCTGAAAAATAATCGGAGATCATCCCGCACCAGCACGGAGTGGTCACCACCTCGACGTTCGTCTCGATACAGCAGATGAAATGTCACCACAACGTTCTTTCTCCAGCAGGATTCAGACGCGACAATCAAACAACGGAGCCATGGCAAAATCCCTAGTTCCAAACCTCGACAGTTCACCAACAACCAAGAGACAACCGTGACATTCGTCTCGATACAGCAGATGCAATGCCAACAAACGAAGCGAAAGCCAAATTCCTAGCTTAAGGGTCTTGACGGCAACTCATATAAAACCTAAAAGACTATCGGAGATCATCCCACGCCAGCGCAGAGTGGTTATGACTCATCGGGGCTCTCCAAAATGAGCCTAACCTCAAGTAAAATGCGGCATGGAAAAATTCCTAACGCTTGCTCTTCCGACGGTCAAACTGCCTAGGAGGATTGCATGAAGATGTCTTGTCCATCCCCCGAAGGGATCAGAGACACGACAATCGCAGGGCTACTCGAACAACAAGATTACCTATCGAGGAATACATCAGCCAACGCGACGGTATGACGGACAAAACCCTAGTACCATAGACCCTAACGGACCTTTGTCGTAAAGAGCAGAGGTTAATTGTGACGTTTGGATATCCTTGCGAGAAATGCTCGATTCGTCTCGACTCGTAGGGAAAAGCCTTAGGCAATCGGGATAAGAACCGGTTTCCTAAGCACTGGGGCCCTGCAAGTCGGTCCAAAATAGACTTTTGCATACTATTCACGGGCCACACTTTCCAAAGTCCAATCTCGACAAGGAGGGAAACAACCGCTTATGGGTCCTCTCGACTTGTAAGAGGGAAAATTCTCTTCTGAGATCCTTACGACTCTTAAGAGAAAACGCACTTAGGAGTCCTCACGACTCCTAAGGAGAAAATACACCTACGGGATGCTCTCGATTCGTAGGGAGAAAAGTCTTTATGAGACCCTCACGGCTCATAAAATTGTAAAGTCTTAGGCTACAAGGACCCTAAACTTGTCACCTAAGCCCTCAATTCTGTGGCCTTGTATAACTCTACACTACTTCACCCACGTACATACTTACGTAGGCAAAGTAGTGGGGGGCATTTGTTCCCGCCAAAATTTTGGCTCACAACCTGCTCCCTTATTAAAAAAAAAGAAGAATAATAATAATAATAAAATAATAAAATAATAAATAAATAAATAATAAAATAAAAAATAATAATAAAATAAAAATGAAGGGAAAAACTCCACATGCAAAGAATGTAACAAATGCCTCAAAGACAAGAGTTAAAACATTGTGAAGCAACGTTTCAGATGCAGCGCCAGGAGCACTGCGCCCTAGGCAGCGCACCCAATCAGAGCAAAACTCTGTTTTAAAATTCAAAATTTAAAATTGAAGCAACGCTTCAGATGCTGTGCTCTGCGCTGCGCGCCACGTGTCAAACAAGGTGCGCTAGCGCAGTTGCGCTGCGCTCTGCGCTGCGTGTTAAACACGTGTGTGCTAGCACAGTTGCGCTGCGTTCTGCGCAGCGCGCCACGTGTCGAATGAAGGTGCGCCAGCGCAAAGTGTGCCAGCGCTGGAATTAAAAGAATTCCCCACCGTTAGATCAAAAGATCTAATAATAATAAATTATTAATTAATCAGAATTAAAATTCTGTTATTGAAAGATTTTTCAATCTTATTAAAACAAGAAGATTATCTTCTGTAAATCAGAAGCCTTAGGTTCAAAGATCCAACGGTGGGAAATATTCACAAATCAATCAGAGAAAGATCTCTTAAACCGATTTAACAAATCAATTGGCCCTATATAAAGGCCCCAAGACTTCAAGTCTCAAAAAATAGAAAGAGAGAGAGAAAGCCCCTCTACAAACTTTGAGAAAAAAGAAGAAAAAGCTCTTAGAAAAAAAAAGATTTTCTTTCTTCATCTTCAAGGTAAAAAAAGAACTATGTTCTTGAACACAGAGATGAAACCATCTCGTAAAACGAAGAACCATCTTCTAAAAAGATCATAGATCTATAAAAGACCAAGGTCTTTGATAAAAAAGAAATCAAAAGATATCATCATAAAAACAAAAAGAAGTATTTACTTCATCCACAGATCATTGATCTACAAAGGCAGCGCCTTTTTATAAATAAGAACTTTTGTTCTTGAATCTTGAGGCAAACCCTCCTTTAAAAAGAACATAAACTTGTTCTCTGATCATAAATTTGATCAAATGCGTTTTGCGCTATTAAAAAGTGCCTTGCACTCATGAACTGCGCCCTTGCGCTCCTTGGACCGGCGCTCAACGCCAAAACATGCCACGTGTCAACCATAAACACAATCTGCGCTTTGCGCTTCTGAAACAGTGCATTGCACTCATGGGCTGGCGCTCAGCGCCAAGCGCGTCACGTGTCACTCACTGGCGCACCCACAAACTAGCGCAGCGTGCTCATAAATTAAAAGCACAATGCGCTAACAAACTAGTGCTTAGCGCTAAGTGCGACACGTGCCTTCCTCGTGTGCGCTATCCAACAGAAGCGCAATGCGCTCTTTCCTTGGCGCAAAGCGCCAAACGCACTACGTGGCGCACTGTCAGAACATATTTTGTTCTGATAAATGCTATGCATTCAATAGAAGACAAAAATGTCAGAGCCCAATGCTTAGCATTATTAAAAGGGCCAAGCCCAAATAAAGGCTCAATAGCCAGAACAATAAAATGTTCAACTCATATCAACTGAGCCCATATGCTCATAAACCTGCAAACAGATTTTAGTCCCAAATTGGACTATAGATCTCCCAACCAACATTGGTTCAAGGGTACATCTCTGAACTCCTCTGATATTTGTCGTTGTAATCCTTCAACGTCTTCAGAGAGGTGACGGGTCCCGACAGCCATACATTCCACGGACTATGATGTCCTTAACCTTGACTGTGAGGTCTTTAAACTCATGGACTATGATGTCCTTAACCTTGACCGTGATGTCTTAAAACTAACATTGGACTGTGGAGTCTTTAAACCCACGGATTATGATGTCCTTAACCTTAACTGTGAGGTCTTTAAACTCACGGACTATGATGTCCTTAACCTTGACCGTGATATCTTTAAACTAACATCGGACTGTGGGGTCCTTAAACCTATGGACAATGATGTCCTTAACCTTGACCGTGATGTCTTAAAACTAACATTGGACTGTGGAGTCCTTAAACCCACGGACTATGATGTCATTAACCTTGACTGTGAGGTCTTTAAACTCACGGACTATGATGTCCTTAACCTTGACCGGGATGTCTTTAAACTAACATTGGACCGTAATGTCCCTAAACTAATTATCGACCGCAATGTCCCTAAACTAAACAATAGAGCCCAAATGCTCTCTTGTTGGATCTAAATGATCCTGTTTAGTTGAACTTAGTCTAAAAATTAGACTAACGTATCCTTAACACATGTTTAAGTTGATCTTAGTCTCAAATGAGGCTAATGTATCCTTAAACCCAACCCCCAATCCCAAATCTAAGTAGATACGTATTTGGACTAATCCACGTCCTACGGGCGACAATGTAAATTAGTCTCCGTATACAATCCATGGGCAACCACAAACAAAACAAACACCCACGACATGAAGTGACCATCTGGAGAAGGAAAAAGTTATTACTGCGATGCCGTAGCGTAATTAACTGCAGGGGCTTACGCCTGTAGGGAAGAGCGTCCCCACAATCAAAAACCCCTCAAACGAGGGGGAATCTGACGAAGTCTGCTATATCGGCCGCATCCGTTTAAACCTTCGATACATAGTGCCATAAATCAACTTGGCATCTTCGGAGAGGTGGACGGATAGCACCAATTAGCATCTGCCCCCAGATTCAGGCAAGAAGTTTTGTCTTCCCGGTTTCCTGCGATAAACAATCGTTAATGTTGCATTATGATACATATGCATATCATATAGTATATTAGTACGGATTATGATAGTACTATACTTATGACCTAGGTATCGTCGTATATTTCGATTTCTACCTTTAGATGTACTTCTATTCACTGAGTTAGCAACTCGTCCCTGTTGTGCCATAGTTTCTTGCTGGTTTTACCGCTTGGATTATCAGCGGCATGGACATATACTTTTCGGTGATTGATTGGTAAGTGGGTTACTACTGTATCATACTCACACTTGATTATTCATATATTCTTGTATCTAGTGAAAACTCCATCAACTTAGAAATGGTATATTGTAGACTTAGAAGCGAGACTTAGAGTTTGTGTGTTGTGGTGTCGTACTCATTGGAGTCGACCATTTTTTATTGTTAATTTTGTTTCGCTTTTCTTTTCTTCGCCATTGTGCATCGTATATTGTTTGCTTGGTTGCTCCACTATTTGGGCGTGGAAGTTAGCTCCCGTTGGGATGCTAATTATATTATTATAGTGTATCGGGTTATACAAAAATGTAAAGGAGGTGCTGTCGAATTTCAAAATGTCATAGATGCTTTTTTCAAACATACTTAGTTAAATTTAAATGTTATTTAAACTGATTCCATCTGATGACTATTTTAAAACTCATCTCCAATAATTTTCAAAAAGGGTTTAGATTCCGGGTTTCGGCTTACTTGAACCACGTCGATGTCTTTAGATGTCACGTGATTTAAGTGTCGGTCACGTGCCGCATTTGGGTCGTGACAGGATCTTACCCCCAGGGTGTCCTGAGCCCGGAAGGTGTTCCGGCGGGTTGTAGTCCTCGCGTGGGGGCATGCGTAAAAAGTAGCTGCCGAGGGACCTGTAGGTGCCATGGCGATCCTATTAGTGTTAGTTATATGTATGCCCTAGAGGCCATTACTGTAAATACAATGTATATTGTAGTGGATGCTTGGACATATATAGGGAGGACTTTCTTGCTCGATATGATAGTATGCTATCTGGTTACTCTTTATCTTAACATGTACTCTGATTGTCTCTATGTTACATGTTGATAAAGCCCTTAGGATGAGTACTTGACTACCAGGACTATGATGCAGATCATACTAGTGGGGACAGTGTAGTCGCTAAGTACATACTTCAAAAGTTCCTAGTCGTAGGTGTGTCAAGACAGGGCATCGATATACCAGAGTAGACTAGCGTATAGGCTTCTCGACCCATATAATGGGCGATGGATGATCTCATATCCATTGGTGTTTGACATCAGAGAAGGTAAGCGGTTGCTCAGTGGAGACTGGGTACACTGGACGAACTCGCCGAGAACTCCCAGATGGTATTATGCCTCACGTCAGATGGCAGTTCTCTGGTGACACTAGTACAGGTTAGTCTGTAGACCCGAGATCGTCATAGAGTCTTGTGTGATTCCCACTGTGCTTTGATTTCCATCATACCACGTCCAAGAGGGCGTGCAAAACGGTGGCTTTTGGGTACAGTCCCGAATCACATAGAGGCAATGAGCGATAGGAGGGGTTTCGTCTCTCCTGGTATAGGGAGTTGATGTTGCGCTGTGTTCGATTGGCTATAACTAGAAATCCCTAGCCAGGGTTGCTGAGATTTACTGGTAAGTGATATCAGTAGTTTCTCGAACTGTTATGGACCTCATATCGACACGACTTATCAAGCTACTGGGGTCTGACGTTTACCACCCCTAGGCGAGATATGCGACATATCAGACGAAGAGACCGGACTGTACGGGAGTGTTACTAATTGGACTCGCAGGAGAATGTACAGGCTTGCTTGTTGATCTTCTGATCGCTCAATACCTGGGTGGCTGTTACGTTTAGCTGACCGCTTACAGCTTGTTGGTGTTTGATATGATCATCACCTACTGCCGGCGTATTGACGATTCTTTAAAGTCCTACACAGAGGTTTCCTGGCTCAGGCAAAACGTAGTAGGAGCACATATGTGATATGTGCGGGACCGAGAACAATACGTGTATGTGATACCGTATTAGATTCTCTCGATATGTGATATCGGCCGGGTATATGTGATATAGCCGGGTCATCGGATCAAGTGTTGATTCGATGACTGATACAGATTATATTAGTCGGTTATTTATGAGATAGCTGGGTTATCGGATCAAGTGTTGATTCGATAATTAAATGTATGTTATATATGAGATATATTAAATTAGATTAACTAATATAAGCTCACTTAAAGATTCTTTTTCTCACTTGGATAATACATTGATATATGTTAATTGTATTATTTTATTTTGTTACAATAAATATTGTATATGTGATATATAATATTGTAACATGTTAGTCTTACAAATGCAACATGTTTTGTGGAGTTTAAATGTGGTTAGGGTTTGGATTAGGGTTAAGCTTGCATGAAGCTTTCGTGAAGCTTCTTGAAGTTTTGACTTTGACTTGTGATATTTTGTATAGATATTTCTTAACCGAACCCAAACCCTTTACCATAGTTAATTCTCTACATGAGTTAAGTCTTCATTCTTATCCCATGGTTGTATTTCTAACCTCACACTTGATTTCATTATTTCATCACAAATAGATTCTTCTTCTTCTTCCTCTTGAAAAAAGCTTTCTAGCTTTTTGCAAAGTGATGATAATGAGTGAGAAATTGAAAGCAAAAGAGTGCTAAATTCCTACTTCATCATCCTCATCTATTCTAGCCGCTTAGATTAGGGTGTTTGCTTTGCTAATACTTGATTAGCAAAGCAAGAGCTTGGGTTTGAGTTTTTTCAAGGTAGATCATCTTAGTTGTTGAAGATCGGAAGCAAGATTGCATCTTTCTCTTCATGCAGCCTCTCTAGAGTCTGGGTACTTGATGATCGCAGCGAAGAGATCTCAACACGGAGCTTATGAAGTGAAGGAATGGACTACAAAGGTTGTAATCCCTAACTCTTAGATGTTAAAGTGTTTAACATGCTTGTTTACCTAATTCTCTAGTATAGATCTTGGTTAGGGTTTGTTTAGCACCCCAAAAATTTCAATATGGCATGTGTGATGCCTTCCTAAACCTTGCTAAGGTGATATACTAACCCAACAGTGGTATCAGAGCCAAGCTTGAGCTTTAGGCGTTGTCTAGACGAAGTTTTAAGTCCGATCGAACCCCGAAACGTCGCATTAGACCCCCTCTCTGGAAATTTTCTAAAAAGTTGGTTTTTTCCGTATTAAAAATACTCAGAAAATTAAGCAGGGAATTCTAAGGATTACTGTGAAAACCGAACCCCTAATCCCCTCAAGTCACCGTGGAACTGCGGCAACACCATGCCTTGCGCGGCGGTTCCGCGGCCGTACTTGGGTATTAGGGTTATATTTTTCTAGGGTTCATCCGTATGTATTACTAAATGCTTCTGGGAATATTTAATATTGCTCAAGTGTTGAGTTTTCTGGAGATCTTTTGTATTCGTTGATTCGATCGTTAAGTTTAACATCGTTTAGTTTTTCGGGTAATTTAGAACGTGTTAAAAAGTTCGAACGGATATTAGTAATTCACTTTTTCCCTAACGGAAAATTTTCAAGTGTTGGATTTTTTTTCATGAGTTTAAAACTTTCGGGAAATCTTACAAGCGTATCTGTGGACTCTCTAAAAGAACGTAACCTTAACTCGATTATGTGACCGTCAAAACCGCCACTAGAACCCTAGGGTTTGTGGTAGTTTAGCATTGCCACATGTGAGGCGTTGGTTTGACCCTTCTACGGCTGGTTCATTGGGGCTGTGACATGTTCTGGGATTTTTGAACTCCGCTCAAGTGTTGAGCTATTTAGGAAATTTTGGGTGTTTGATTATTCGATCAGAAAGTTTAACATTGTCTATTTATCTGAAATGTGATACAACATTTGGAATCCACAAGTAGTTATGAGATAACTAATTTAAATGTTATAAATCTAGCACTTTGGTCTCAGTTGATCGGTTGCCACCGGATTTTGATGCGATCAAAAGTCTGTTGCAATCACGTAGCGTACGCGGATACTCGCCTGGTAAACTTAATAGACAGACATGCCCTATAGCCCCGACCAAGTGACTATAGGAGAACCTGTTAGTTATATGTATACCCTAGAGGCCATTACTGTACATACGATGTATATTGTAGTGGATGCTTGGACATATATAGGGAGGACATTCTTCCTCGACGTGATAGTACGCTATCTGATTGCTCTCTATCTTAACATGTACTCTGATTGTCTCTATGTTACATGTTGATAAAGCCCTTAGGATATGTACTCGACTACTGAGACTATGATGAGATCATACTAATGGGGCCACGGTAGTCGATGAGTACATCCTATAACTGTTCCTAGTCGAGGGTGTATCGAGACAGGGCATCGATACACCAGAGTAGACTAGCGCATATGCATCTGGACCCATATGATGGGCGATGGATGATCCCATATCCATCGGTGTTTGACCTCAAGGATGGTGTACGGGTGCTCAGTGGAGACTGGGTACACTGGACGGACTCGCCGAGAACTCCCAGATGGTATTATACCTCACGTCAGATGGCAGTTCTCTGGTGACACTGGTACAGGTTAGTCTGTAAACCCGAGATCATCATAGAGTCTTGTGTGATTCCCACTGTGCTTTGATTTCCATCATACCACGTCCAAGAGGGGGTGCAAAAAGGTGGCTTTTGGGTACAGTCCCGAATCACATGAAGGCAATGAGCGATAGGAGGGATTCGTCTCTCCCGTTATAGGGAGTTGATGTTGTGCTGTGTTCGATTGGCTATAACTGGAAATCCCTAGCCTGGGTTGCTGAGATATACTGGTAAGTGTTATCAGTAGTTTCTCGAACTGTTATAGACCTCATATCGACACGACTTATCGAGCTACTGGGATCTGACGTTTACCACCCATAGGCGAGATATGCGACATATCAGACGAAGAGACCGGACTGTACGGGAGTGTTACTGATTGGATTCACGGGAGAAAGTACAGGCTTGCTTGTTGATCTTCTGATCGCTCAATACCTGGGTGGCTATTACGTTTAGCTGACCGCTTGCAGCTTGTGGGTGTATGATATGATCATCACCTACTGTCGGCGTATTGACGATTCTTTAGAGTCCTACACAGAGGTTTCCTGGCTCAGGAAAAACGGAGTAGGAGCACATATGTGATATGTGCGGGACCGAGAACAATACATGTATATGATACCGTATTAGATTCTCGCGATATGAGATATCGGCCGTGTCACGACCCGAGAATTCGACTCGTGACCGGCGCTTAACCACGCAACGTCTACAGGCGCAACGCGGCTAAGTAAGCCGAACCCAGAAATCAAAACCAATAAATATAGAGTGATTTTAAAACATTTTGTAAAAACAATCGTACATGTCTGGAAAACTTCCATTTATTTAGTAGAAATCCTTTTGAAGTTCAAAAGTTATGAGTTTCATACTTTTGGTAACATTTCCTTTTTAAAACATTTGCCCCGCCAGTCAGAAAGAAACAAGGTGTAACAGAAATGACGAGTAAAATGAATGAAGCATCACAATAAGATATACGACGCCGTAGCGAAGAATACACAGTAAAGCAAGGACAATATCATAAAAGATGAGACTGTAACAGTAAAGTCGGCTCACATGCGAGCTCGACACCAGAATATAAAATCATACATATCGTCCTCACAACTGTCTCTAAGTCAATACAGAAAAGTAGATGGAGAGTACTAGATACATCAATATACAACTGAAAGATAACAGATACCGTACAAAACCCACCTATCAGCAAAAGGCTATCTCTGCTCAAAAAGGGTATCTGTGCCAAAAGATGCGGTAACAGCCAGCCGTGACTACTCCCAAGGGCAACCTGCAAATACTGTGGCACAACGGGGGTGAGTTGCCAACTCGTGAATAGAGATAACATATAAAGGTAATCGCGAGCATGCACGTACATCGCTACTCTAACCAATGCCAGCAGATGATATCAATGCGGGTAAGCAGTATGCGTAATAATAATGCAAGTCCTCTATCAGGTGATATAACTACAGGATGAGGTGTGATAATAAATACTGAGCATGGGAATATAGTATCTACATGAAGTATCAAGGTGGACTACATATGTATGTATGCCCCACAAATCCCAACATCCCAAACGCCGGTACTCCATTGGCCCTCATATCCTATATATCCCTGAAAATCCCGAGTGCCCAACATCGGCACCCAAATATCATAAATACTCGTGTCTAGCATCGACACGTAAAACATCCTGTATCGGGCATCCGTCATTCCGGGTCAGCCCTCTCACAAGGTATATATCGGGAATCCGTCAGTCCGGGTCATCCCTCTCTCAATACATCGGGCATCCGTCATTCCGGGTCAGCCCTATATCAATCCATCGGGCATCCGTCATTCCGGGTCAGCCCTCTCTCAAAGGATATATCGGGAATCCGTCAATCCGGGTCATCCCACTCTCAATACATCGGGCATCCGTCATTCCGGGTCAGCCCTATATCAATCCATCGGGCATCCGTCATTCCGGGTCAGCCCTCTCTGAGTACATGCCTCTAGCACCGAGAAAACATGGGGCGGCGCCCCAAAATATCATATCAAGGGAACCGGGTTTTTAAATGATTACTTATTTGAAAAGGGCCACGGTTCCCAAATCCAGAAATCACCAGAAATCTCAACCAGTAATACAAGTAATTGTGATGTGATATGTGCATCAAGTATGTATATCTAGTCATGTCACAGAAAAATGAGCTACAATGCAACGATCCAATGTGATATAGGTATCAAGTATGAAATTCAAGTCATGTCATATATAGATGAGCTACAACAATATACAACAGTATGATCATGGCAGTTCTATCAGTTCTAAGCAATATATAAAGATGGCAGGGAATGCAATATGTGATGACAATCCATGGTATGGTATATGCAATATATAACAATAAGGTCCTATCAGCCCTGACGCATAACGCCATGCGGGCGATATCCCCGTAGATGTGAAATCTACTCACCGTGTCTCGCGCTAAGTGTATCCAACCACCTGCTTGCCCTTCTTCGCAGCGTCCGTCTCACTGGCCTGCGAACCTAGAATCACATAACATATCACACATATAAGCTCAATTTCACCAAAAACGCGACATTACAGTCAACTAGAAACTCGTATCACAAACCAATCGCGCGTGTGCGCGATACGCTAAAACGTGTAATCACGCGCCACGAAACTACCCCGACGCGCCGCGATACGCAGAAACCCAAACCTACTCACGTATCACGCGTGTCGCGAAGGTTTAGAAAACGGCAAAATAGGTATTTGGTCCCAGATTTTTCTACAGAACTAGACTTACAAAAATATATATATCAAAGGACCCTACACACTAGAAGACACCTACAGAACCCAAAAATACCCAAAACCCCTCCCATCTGGCCGCAAATTGCGGCCAGAATGAGGATTTCGGCGGCCAACTGTAGCAGGTAGGGGGTCGGGTTTCACCTGATGTATCAGCACAATACTACTATACTACAGTACTCTCAAAAAAATTCTGAACTCACCGAGTCAAAAGCAGTTCCAGAAAAGTTCACTTTTGCACAAATACGACATTTTGCATCAAATAGGAAAACTGGTGGTATTTTAGTGTAATAGGGGTTGGACTAGGTTAACATGGTCTCAACAAACCTCAAGCATCCTACTGAAACCAATCTACACCTCATTAGCACAAAGTTCTCACTAAACACCCCATAACTCACTAAAACGCACTAAAATCCATTAACCGATGCAAAACTACACTTAACAAGGCAAACTAGGGAAGCAAGATAGGAAGTATACCTCACTATCGACCCTAGGGAGCTGCAGGAAGAAGAAGAAGTGAAGGGAAGAGGCTGCACTAGGAACTGGGGCTGCTGCTGCTCACTGGGGCTTTGCTGTTGCTGAATGTTGCTGCTGCTGCTGCTTCATGTTGCTGCTGCTGCTGCTGCTGCTGCTCAGTTGTTGCTGTTGCTTTGCTTGCTGCTGCTGCTGGGGGTGTTGCAAGGTGAGTGTGTGTGTGTGAGAGTGTGAGAGCTTGAGAGAAAACCAAAAGGAAATGAGAGGCTACAATCATCACACAAAAGTCACCCCCCTCTCTCTC
The DNA here is from genome assembly GCA_030015575.1 of Agapanthus africanus. Taxonomy (NCBI): domain Eukaryota; kingdom Viridiplantae; phylum Streptophyta; class Magnoliopsida; order Asparagales; family Amaryllidaceae; genus Agapanthus; species Agapanthus africanus. The sequence continues at coordinate 510,966,230 of JASDDO010000024.1, read as the reverse complement.
TCACTTCATTTAATGCAAGCATGGCCTAAAGCCATGATGCACTCTCTCTCTCTCTCACAAGTCAACACTTAATCAAAAATTCAAATTAAAGTAACCTCTTAACTAATTAATTAAACTCACTTATAACCCAAAAGAATTAACCCTACAATTAACCCACCATGGTTAATAATTATGGTATTTACTAAATTTAAAAACCCTAGTTTACATGCACATGTGTGTGCAAGCCTAGGAAAATTTTGGAAAAATATTTATTAAATTAGGAAAAATATTTAAAACACAGTTTGGTAAACTTTTTATTAAAAATCATTATTTAATTATAATTATTCACTAACCCTTATCCTAAGGTGTTACAATCTCTCCCCCTTAAAGAAATTCGTCCCCGAATTTCAAAAATCTAACTACACGCACCTTGAAAAAGATGGGGATACGTCTTCATCATCTCGCTTTCGGTCTCCCAAGTGACCTCCTTACGGTTCTGACCACGCCAAAGTACCTTAACTGATGGAATGTCCTTCGATCTCAATCTTTTCACTTGTCGATCCAAGATCATCACCGGCTGCTCTGCATAGGAAAGGTCACGCTCAAGCTAGATCGTCGGATGCTGAATCGCATGCGAAGGATCATGTAGATATCTGTGGAGCATCGAGACATGGAATACGGGGTGCACATCTGGAAAGCTGGGCGGAAGGGCTAAACGGTAGGCTACTGCACCAACACGCTCGAGGATCTCGAAGGGGCCCACATACCTGGGACTGAGCTTCCCCTTCTTCCCAAACCTCATCACACCTTTCATTGGGGAGACCCTCAAGAAAACATGATCACCAACAAAAAACTCAAGTCTGCGTCGTCGATGGTCTGCATAAGCTCTCTGCCTACTCTGCGCTGCTCTCATCCTATCGCGAATCAACTGGATCTTCGCGGTCGTCTCCTCAACGATCTGTGGCCCTAAGATACTGCCCTCACTGAGCTCTGTCCAACAAGTGGGCGACCTGCATCTCCTCCCATAAAGAGCCTCAAATGGTGCCATCTGAATAGTCTCCTGGTAGCTGTTATTGTAGGAGAACTCTACTAAGAACAAATGATGATCCCAGCTACCTCCGAAATCTAATACACAAGCTCTGAGCATGTCCTCGAGAGTCTGAATGGTCCGCTCTGACTGTCCGTCGGTCTGCGGATGAAATGCCGTGCTGAAACTCAAATGAGTGCCCAAAGCCTCCTGAAGCCTCTGCCATAGTCTACTAGTAAACTGGGTGCCTCTGTCGGACACAATGCACGTCGGGACTCCGTGTAGTTGCACTATCTCATCAATGTAGATCTGGGCATACTGAGTAAATCCGAAAGTCGTCTTCACCGGTAGGAAGTGAGCCGCTTTCGTCAAACGATCCACGATCACCCAGATGGAGTCATACCCTCGACTAGTCCTGGGTAGACCTACCACGAAATCCATCGAAATCTGTTCCCATTTCCACTCCGGAATGGGTAGCGGCTGTAGCTCTCCCGCAGGCCTCTGGTGCTCAGCCTTGACTTGCTGACAAGTCAGGCATCTCGATACAAAATCTGCAATGTCCCTCTTCATTCCGTCCCACCAGTAAACATCTCTCATATCATGATACATCTTGGTGGAACCGGGATGGACGCTATATACCGATCGATGTGCCTCCTCAAGAATCTTGCGCCTCAGTCCCTCAGCATCTGGTATGCACAGTCTGACTCCAAACCGTAGTACTCCCTGATCGTCGATCACGAACTCGGAAAATCTGCCCTGTCCAATCTGTGCCATGATCTCTGAACATCGGTCATCACTGAGCTGTGCCTCACGTATACGATCGACCAACTGTGGACGTGCACGGACATGCGCTATCTGTCCTCCAATCGGCGTGAACTCGAACTGTACTCGACTGTCGCATAATAACTGCCAATCTACGGATGACTGCTCCTGTACTGCGCTCAAACAAGATAAACTACTCCCGGGCCTCCTGCTCAAAGCATCCGCCACCACATTTGCCTTGCCCGGGTGATATAAGATCTCGCAGTCGTAATCCTTCACTAACTCCATCCATCGACGTTGCCGAAGGTTCAGGTCCCGCTGCTGGAATATGTATTTCAAACTCTTGTGATCCGTAAATATCTGGCACGACTCGCCGTATAGGTAATGTCACCAGATCTTAAGTGCGAAGACCACTGCAGCCATCTCCAAGTCATGAGTGGGGTAGTTTTGTTCATGTCTCTTCAATTGTCGCGAAGCATACGCGATCACCCTGTCGTGCTGCATCAAAACACATCCCAGCCCCACTCGAGAAGCATCACAAAAGACCACAAATCCGCCCGGTCTGGAAGGTAAAGATAACACCGGTGCCGTCGTCAGCCGTGTCCGTAACTGCTGAAAGCTGTGCTCGCACTCCTCCGTCCAAACGAAAGGAACTCCCTTCCGGGTCAACCCGGTCAAAGGTGTAGCAATACGGGAGAAGTCCTGCACAAAACGCCTGTAGTAACCGGCCAATCCCAAAAAGCTGCGAATCTCCGTCACCGATGTGGGTCTGGGCCAACGCTGAACGGCCTCGATCTTCCTCGGGTCTACACATATACCGTCTCGTGAAATCACGTGCCCCAAGAAATCTACGCTGTCCAGCCAAAAAGCACACTTGGAGAATTTCGCATAAAGCTGGTGCTCCCTCAATGTCTGCAATGTAATCCGCAGGTGGTGCTCGTGCTCCTCACTACTCCGGGAATACACCAAGATATCGTCAATGAAGACTATGATGAACAGATCCAAATAAGGCCGGAAAATACGGTTCATCAAATCCATGAAGGCTGCTGGCGCATTGGTGAGTCCGAACGACATCACCAAAAACTCGTAATGGCCGTAGCGCGTACGGAAGGCTGTCCGGGGAATGTCCTCCTGTCGAACCCGCAGCTGATGATAGCCCGATCGTAAATCGATCCTCAAAAAGTACCCTGCCACCTGAAGCTGATCGAACAAATCGTCGATACGCGGCAAATGATACCTGTTCCGCACTGTCACCCTGTTCAGCTGGCGGTAGTCGATACAAAGACGCAGACTGCCGTCCTTCTTCCTGACGAACAGGACTGGAGCACCCCAAGGAGAAACACTGGGTCGAATGAGTCCCTTGTCCAGCAAATCTTGCAACTGACCCTTGAACTCTCGAAGTTCAGCCGGGGCCATCCGATAAGGCGGTATGGAAATAGGCCCCGAGCCGGGAACCAAATCAATACAGAAAGAAATGTCGCGCTCGGGCGGCAACCCAGGAAGCTCGTCAGGGAACACATCAGGAAACTCGCTAACAACCGGAACCTGGTCCAATGGAACCTGTATAGCGCGAGCATCGCAAACATAGGCGAGAATTCCCTGACATCCCTTCCTCAAAAGCTGTCCAGCGCGAAAAGAAGAAATCACACTGTGAGGGGCGGCACTAAGGTCCCCCAACACAACAAAAACCGACTCACCGGGAAAGCAGAATCTAACTGTCTTCTCACGGCAGTCCACAGAAGCATAGCACGTGGCTAACCAATCCATACCCAAAAGAACGTCAAAGTCCAACATCTCCAGAAGGATCAAGTCGACAGGCAACTCTCTCTCGCCAATACAGACGGTACAGGATCGGAACACGTGCCTAGCAACAAACGACTCTCCCACAGGAGTAGTCACCACAAGCGGCTGATCAAGCAAGCCGAACTCTCTACCCAAACTCGGCACAAAGTGCGTGGATACGTACGAGTGTGTGGATCCGGGATCGAACAATACATGTGCATCAACTGAACATACAGGGAGGATACCTAAAACCACTGCATTGGACGCCTGCGCGTCCTGATGCGTCAAAGCAAAAACCCTCGCCTGTCCGCCACCTGTGACTGGCTGCCCTCTGCCTCGGTCACCTCGCCCTCTCTGAGCAACTCCTCCACGCCCACGACCTCGCTGGGTATGAGTCTGGCGCGGAGCAACGGTAGGTACGATAGGCAACGCCCTCTGGGGTGGTGAAGGTGGTAATGTGACATGCGGTGCTGTCGCCTCCCTCCGGGGTAACTCAGGACAATCCCGTATACGATGGTAAGAACTCCCACAGCGAAAACATCCCGACGACGACCGCTGGCCGTCCTGGGAATAGGAGCTGAATAACCGGCCCCTCCCTGAATCTCTGCTGCCTGCAATACGTCTATCACGACGCCGAAAAGGCTGTCTCTGTGCTGATGTATCCGCACGAACTCTCTTCGGCTCTGGAACTACCGAAGTCTCAGCAAGGTGCTCCTCGACCACTAGGGCTGCGTCTACAGCTGCTGCATAGGTCTCGTAGTGCTGTGCGCTGATCGCGAGGAATAATGGTGTAAGCAAGCCTCAAACAAATCTCCTGACTCGCAACTCCTCGGTAGCCACTAAATATGGGGCATAGACTGCCAACTCTGTAAACAGCACGTCATACTCTGCCACTGTCATCCCTGGCGTCTGGCGCAAGGACTCAAATCTGCGTGCTCGGGCATCCCTAACACTCTGGGGAAGGAAACGGGCTAGAAATATGGTCACGAACTCCGTCCAGGTCATAGGAGGAAGACCTGCTGCTCTGCCCTTCTCAACGGAATCACACCACTTCTGCGCAAGACCTTCCAGGCGAAAGCTCGCGAACTCGACCCATCTCGCATCTGCGCATCTGAGGGAACGGCATATCCTGGCCATCCTGTCTATGAAAGACTGTGGGTCCTCGGCTGTATCGGTGCCAGTGAAAACCGGAGGCTTCAGCCTCATGAACTCTGATAGCGATACTGTAATCACCTCCGTGGCTGCAGGGGCAACTGGCTGTGCGGTAGGTACCATAGCGGTCTCTGGAACTGGTGGAGCTACCTCTGGTCGCTGCGCTCGAAGCGTCTCAACTAGCGATCCTATCATCTGGCGCATCTCCTGCATGCTAGATCCCACCGTCTGGCGCATCTCCTGCATACCAGCCTCTAGCGTGGCGATCTGCTCTGTCACGGCAGGAACAGCCTGCTCGGGTACAACCGGCGTACTGCCCGGATCAGTCCTCGTCTCGGACGAGTCAACTCGAATCTCGGCTCTCGCGGCCGCTCTCTGTGCCTTCGTAGTCGTAGGCGGCATACTGGCTGAAAGAAAATTTGGATTCGATAAGAACACGGAAATCGAATCGCAAGAATATAAGGAGGGATCAAATCAATAAGTCCTAAGGTCGCGTAGGCAGAGTACCGTGTCGTGAGTATGCCGCGGAACATACGCACGCTACGCTACCCTGCTGCAGCTACCTACTCCATCGTACCAGGGTCATCCTACACTCTGAAGGTAAAACCTACGCTCTGATACCAACTTTGTCATGACCCGAGAATTCGACTCGTGACCGGCACTTAACCACGCAACGTCTACAGGCGCAACGCGGCTAAGTAAGCCGAACCCAGAAATCAAAACCAATAAATATAGAGTGATTTTAAAACATTTTGTAAAAACAATCGTACATGTCTGGAAAACTTCCATTTATTTAGTAGAAATCCTTTTGAAGTTCAAAAGTTATGAGTTTCATAATTTTGGTAACATTTCCTTTTTAAAACATTTGCCCCGCCAGTCAGAAAGAAACAAGGTGTAACAGAAATGACGAGTAAAATGAATGAAGCATCACAATAAAATATACGACGCCGTAGCGAAGAATACACAGTAAAGCAAGGACAATATCATAAAAGATGAGACTGCAACAGTAAAGTCGGCTCACATGCGAGCTCGACACCAGAATATAAAATCATACATATCGTCCTCACAACTGTCTCTAAGTCAATACAGAAAAGTAGATGGAGAGTACTAGATACATCAATATACAACTGAAAGATAACAGATACCGTACAAAACCCACCTATCAGCAAAAGGCTATCTCTGCTCAAAAAGGGTATCTGTGCCAAAAGATGCGGTAACAGCCAGCCGTGACTACTCCCAAGGGCAACCTGCAAATACTGTGGCACAACGGGGGTGAGTTGCCAACTCGTGAATAGAGATAACATATAAAGGTAAACGCGAGCATGCACGTACAGCGCTACTCTAACCAATGCCAGCAGATGATATCAATGCGGGTAAGCAGTATGCGTAATAATAATGCAAGTCCTCTATCAGGTGATATAACTACAGGATGAGGTGTGATAATAAATGCTGAGCATGGGAATATAGTATCTACATGAAGTATCAAGGTGGACTACATATGTATGTATGCACCACAAATCCCAACATCCCAAACGCCGGTACTCCATCGGCCCTCATATCCTGTATATCCCTGAAAATCCCGAGTGCCCAACATCGGCACCCAAATATCATAAATACTCGTGTCTAGCATCGACACGTAAAACATCCTGTATCGGGCATCCGTCATTCCGGGTCAGCCCTCTCACAAGGTATATATCGGGAATCCGTCAGTCCGGGTCATCCCTCTCTCAATACATCGGGCATCCGTCATTCCGGGTCAGCCCTATATCAATCCATCGGGCATCCGTCATTCCGGGTCAGCCCTCTCTCAAAGGATATATCGGGAATCCGTCAATCCGGGTCATCCCTCTCTCAATACATCGGGCATCCGTCATTCCGGGTCAGCCCTATATCAATCCATCGGGCATCCGTCATTCCGGGTCAGCCCTCTCTGAGTACATGCCTCTAGCACCGAGAAAACATGGGGCGGCGCCCCAAAATATCATATCAAGGGAACCGGGTTTTTAAATGATTACTTATTTGAAAAGGGCCACGGTTCCCAAATCCAGAAATCACCAGAAATCTCAACCAGTAATACAAGTAATTGTGATGTGATATGTGCATCAAGTATGTATATCTAGTCATGTCACAGAAAAATGAGCTGCAATGCAACGATCCAATGTGATATAGGTATCAAGTATGAAATTCAAGTCATGTCATATATAGATGAGCTACAACAATATACAACAGTATGATCATGGCAGTTCTATCAGTTCTAAGCAATATATAAAGATGGCAGGGAATGCAATATGTGATGACAATCCATGGTATGGTATATGCAATATATAACAATAAGGTCCTATCAGCCCTGACGCATAACGCCATGCGGGCGATATCCCCGTAGATGTGAAATCTACTCACCGTGTCTCGCGCTAAGTGTATCCAACCACCTGCTTGCCCTTCTTCGCAGCGTCCGTCTCACTGGCCTGCGAACCTAGAATCACATAACATATCACACATATAAGCTCAATTTCACCAAAAACGCGACATTACAGTCAACTAGAAACTCGTATCGCAAACCAATCGCGCGTGTGCGCGATACGCTAAAACGTGTAATCACGCGCCACGAAACTACCCCGACGCGCCGCGATACGCAGAAACCCAAACCTACTCATGTATCACGCGTGTCGCGAAGGTTTAGAAAACGGCAAAATAGGTATTTGGTCCCAGATTTTTCTACAGAACTAGACTTACAAAAATATATATATCAAAGGACCCTACACACTAGAAGAAACCTACAGAACCCAAAAATACCCAAAACCCCTCCCATCTGGCCGCAAATTGCGGCCAGAATGAGGATTTCGGCGGCCAACTGTAGCAGGTAGGGGGTCGGGTTTCACCTGATGTATCAGCACAATACCACTATACTACAGTACTCTCAAAAAAATTCTGAACTCACCGAGTCAAAAGCAGTTCTAGAAAAGTTCACTTTTGCACAAATACGACATTTTGCATCAAATAGGAAAACTGGTGGTATTTTAGTGTAATAGGGGTTGGACTAGGTTAACATGGTCTCAACAAACCTCAAGCATCCTACTGAAACCAATCTACACCTCATTAGCACAAAGTTCTCACTAAACACCCCATAACTCACTAAAACGCACTAAAATCCATTAACCGATGCAAAACTACACTTAACAAGGCAAACTAGGGAAGCAAGATAGGAAGTATACCTCACTCTCGACCCTAGGGAGCTGCAGGAAGAAGAAGAAGTGAAGGGAAGAGGCTGCACTAGGAACTGGGGCTGCTGCTGCTCACTGGGGCTTTGCTGTTGCTGAATGTTGCTGCTGCTGCTGCTTCATGTTGCTGCTGCTGCTGCTGCTGCTGCTCAGTTGTTGCTGTTGCTTTGCTTGCTGCTGCTGCTGGGGGTGTTGCAAGGTGAGTGTGTGTGTGTGAGAGTGTGAGAGCTTGAGAGAAAACCAAAAGGAAATGAGAGGCTACAATCATCACACAAAAGTCACCCCCCTCTCTCTCTCACTTCATTTAATGCAAGCATAGCCTAAAGCCATGATGCACTCTCTCTCTCACACAAGTCAACACTTAATCAAAAATTCAAATTAAAGTAACCTCTTAACTAATTAATTAAACTCACTTATAACCCAAAAGAATTAACCCTACAATTAACCCACCATGGTTAATAATTATGGTATTTACTAAATTTAAAAACCCTAGTTTACATGCACATGTGTGTGCAAGCCTAGGAAAATTTTGGAAAAATATTTATTAAATTAGGAAAAATATTTAAAACACAGTTTGGTAAACTTTTTATTAAAAATCATTATTTAATTATAATTATTCACTAACCCTTATCCTAAGGTGTTACAGGCCGGATATATGTGATATAGCCGGGTCATCGGATCAAGTGTTGATTCGATGAACTGATACAAATTATATTAGTCGGTTATTTGTGAAATAGCCGGATTATCGGATCAAGTGTTGATTCGATAATTTAATGTATAATTATATATTTGATATATTAAATTACATTAACTGATATAAGCTCACTACAAGAATCTTTTTCTCACTCGGGTAATACATTGATATATATGCGATATATGTTAATTGTATTATTTTATTTTGTTACAATAAATATTGTATATGTGATATATAATATTGTAACATGCTTGGGTTATTAATGCAACATGATTAGTGAACATTAAACATGATTAAGGTTTGATTTGGGTTAATTTTTCTAGAAGCTTCTAGAAGCTTTTTGTTTTGTTTTTGCAAAGATATTTTGTAAAGATAATTTTGTATGATATTTGTTAACCCAACTCAACCCTTGACCATGGTTCATTCTCTACATGGGTTAAGTTATCATACTTAACCCATGGTTGCATTTCTAACCTCACTACAGTTCATTATTCATAACAAAGTAATCATCTTCTTCTTCCTCCTTGCAAAGCTTTCTAGCTTTTTGCTTAGTGACGAAAATGAGTGAGATTAAGAAAATAAATGAGTGCTAAAATCCTACTTCATCATCCTAATCTATCCTATCCATTTAGATTAGGGTGTTCACTTCATTTGTGAGTGAGAGCTTGTGTTAAAGAAACTTCAAGGTAGATCATCTTAGTTATCAAAGATCGGAAGCAAGTTTGCATCATTCTCTTCGTGGAGCCTCTCTAGAGTCCGGATACATGATGATCGCAGCGAAGGGATCTCAACACGGAGCTTATGAAGCAAAGGACCGGACTATAAAGGTTGTAATCCCAAACTCTTAGATGTTAAAATGTTTAACTTGCTTTGTTTCGCCTAATCTCTAGTTTAAAGATCTTGGTTAGGGTTGTTCGGCACGTCTAAATTTTAAATCGGGCATGATTGATGCCTTGTAGAACCTTGTGAGTGTGCCTAATAACCCTACAGTGGTATCAGAGCCAAGCTAGACCTTTAGGCGAAGTCTAGGCGAAGTTTAAAGTCCGATCGAACTCCGAATACCCGATAAAACCTAGTTTCTGGAAATTTTTCAAAAAGTTGACATTTTTCGTATTAAAAATGCTCAGAAAATTCAGCAGGTAAATTTATGGCTATGTGTGAAAAACGACATCGTAATTCACTTAATGCGCCGCGGAACCGCGGCAAGACCATGCCATCCGCGGCGGTTCCGCGGCCGTACAGAGGAATTATGGTTAGTTTTTCATACAGTAACATCCGTAGGTATTCTGGCATGTTTCTGGAAATTTTTTATTTTTACTCAAGTTTTGAGTTTTCTGGGTTGTATTGGGAGCTCGTTGATTCGATCGGAAAGTTTAACTTCGTTTAACATTTTTCTAGGTAATTTAGAACGTGTTAAAAAGTTCGAATGGATATCAATAACTCACTTTTTCCCCTGCCGGAAAATTTCCAAGTGTCGGATTGTTCCATAGTTTAAGAACGTTCTAAGTCGTGCAAGTAACGCGGTGGACCCTCTAGAAGAACACAAACCTTAACTCGATTATGTGACCGACTGAAATGCCTCTAAACCTTAGGGTTTGTGGCAGTACGGCGTTGCCACATGTGAGGCGTTGACTTGACCCTTCTACGGCTGGACCATTGGTACTGTGGCATGTGATGGATGTTTTTAAACTAATTTCAAGTGTTGAGAACTATTTGGGAAATCTTGGGTGTTTGATCATTCGATCGGAAAATTTAACATTGTCTATTTATCTGGAATGTGATACAATATTTGGAATCCACAAGTAGTTATGAGATAACTAATTTGAATGTTATAAATCTAGCAGTTTGGTCTCAGATGATCGGTTGCCACGGGATTTTGATATGATCAAATGTCCGTTGCAATCACGTAGTGTACGCGAATACTCGCCGGGTAAACTTAATGGACAGCCACGCCCCATAACCCCGACCAAGTGACTGTAGGAGGACCCCGTCGCCAAAAGCATCCGTTCGGGTGCTCGCGGCAGCGGTGTTCCGCCTTAGTGCACTTCGTCGACGACATCGGGGGTGCAGCCGTCTACTAAAGTTTTCGACGAGCATTCGATCAGGATATCGGGAATCTTGTTGAATTGCCCGACTAGATATTGAAAAGTGTTTTCGATAAAGAGACTAAATGCGGGGTTTATAATTGCCAGGCATGAGATGTCTAAGGAATTCATTTGGTTAGGCATGCGATATCTAAGGAGGTTGCGGATTCCAACTGTTGTAGTTTTACACTTTCTTTTCTGCGACCGTAAGTGTATTATGTAGTTGTATCGCCGGTTTTCGTTGCTATACATGAACGACAATCGGTGTATACATACATAGTTACGTTGATGATATGAGATATTATGCGTTGCTGTGATATGTTATATTGGATCGTCGTGTTTGAATAGCTGGGGGTTTTATGTGAGATGAGAGTTTTTCATTTTCATTCATGTAAAATTCATTTGTATGTAATATTCTTTTATTGTGGCACGTCCGGGCTGAGGATGATGTCACCATTGTATATTATTTATTTTTCCGCATTAGGTAGACCCAAGTTGGGGAGCACAAGTAACCAGGTTCTAGGGTCCAGTAGGAGACCATCTCGAGGAGTCGAGACCGGGTCTCCTAACCCTAGAATTGGCAGTGTTGCTTGCCGCTCTCGTAGGGGTCTCGGGATGTGGGTTTGGCTATTCATCGCGACCGTGAAATCCGTGTTTTATACAGGCTCGTATTAAAACACGGACCTCCTAGTATATCCAATATTTCATATATGTTCTCCTGCTGCAATGTACTGTGATGAGATCATATTACTGCCTGAGACGAATGTTTATATTATACATATAAGATATATATTATATATTGTTGATTTCGTTTCATATCTGATGCTTGTGAAGCATATTACAATGGGACTTCATTAATGAGATTAATGAAATAAAAGAAACCTAAAGATGTTGTAGAAACTTGTTTAAAAACTGGTAGCTCTAGTTCTTGCTTTGCATAGCGGTGTTCCTTGTAGAACATCCAACACCTTATTCGATACGGAAAGAGCCGAGATCCTTTCACCGGGAGTGACCTCTTTAGTGAAACTAGCAGATGCTACAAACTTGGTTTGTCTTTTGATTGCTTTTATAGTTCTTGCTTTACATAGTGGTATTTGTGAAATATCCTGCACCTTATTCGATGAGGAAAGAGCCGACGATCCCTTCACCGGGAGTGACCTCTTTAGCAAAACTAGAAAAGCCTCAAAAACATTCCATTTAAAATCACTCGATTCTACAACGATATAAAGTTCATTACGCTCATGGTTTTCTTAAAAACCTGCATAGCCCTCCGTCATTTCAGATATGTACTACTTAGTATTCTGCTACGGTAGTTTGGCCTCCGTCAAGGCGTAGTGTACGGTAGCTAACTAGTGCTTATCTGCTAGCATTCGATGTAATTGGATTAGGGTATTCGTACGGCGTAGTGTGGCCTCCGTCAAGGGTCGTGCGGGTGGGTTTAATTCAATCAGGAAATGACGGGTTAAACATGACTAGCGGACTATGGGTAGTTTGGCCTCCGTCAAGGTCATAGGACGCTAGGGGTAAAATATTATTGGGAATTTCAAGTGTTGAAATTTGCAATGAGATTGCATACCTTCTATGAGATAGTTGGATCCCGATACCCACTGCGAGTAAGAGTTATTCCTGGGAGAGTTTTATACATTACAATTAGCCGATCAAGTAGGTGTCTAGAAAGGTGTCAACGGGGTTACGCCCCTGAGAAAACGAGGTTTACTTTAATTAGGTCCGTGCGAAAGCACGGGGAACCTCCCTCAAAGTACCGGTACTGGCCTGGCTGAAAGATTGGCGAACTTGTAGGGTGTAATTAATCCCGGCTAGTGTTTCCTTTTATGGTTTGAAGGAAGATTTGACTAAAACAGTGGGAGACATCCTGATTAGGTATATTAATAACCAATCTAATCTTGCAAGAGCATACGCTGAGTGTTTTCTTCTCTCTCTCTTTCTCATGGTAGCGACCATGTCACGCCTTAATCAAGATAATAATACGGATGTATTTACCGAACCCGCTTGTTATACGGAGCTGGGGAACGTTGGTCCCGCTCCAACTTATAAATGTTATAAGACAGAGCAGGAAATTAGGGAATTACCAGAATTCCCGTGCCGTCCAAACGAAGAAAGTGCATGCTGATGCATCTTCTTTGGGTGCTTTCATTACACAGAACCGTTTCTCAATATCCTTTACGTCCTGGGTATTTGATACCGGATCAGGATCCCACATATGTAATATGTTATATGGGCTACAGACAGGTAGAGAACTGAGAACGGGAGATAAATTTCATGAGATAGAAACGGTGCAAGTGTTGCAGCCAAGTCTGTTGGTAGTTATCACCCTGTATTACCAGAATACATTGATTCTGAATAAATGTTATTAGATACCAAACCTGATATACAACATCAAATCAGTCTCTTTATTAGTAAAGAAAGATATAATTTTGTATTGTTGGATAATGTTTTGAACATTTCCTATATTAAGAGTTGATCGGTTCAGGCACGTTATCTAAAAGCATAGACGTTCTAAATCAAACTACAGTTCTTAGTATACAGAACACACACAAGAGGAAGAGTTCAGAAATGATCAAATCCTACTTGAGGTATTGTAGACTAGGTCATATAAATGCGATCCGACTAGCTGAATTTACATTTAGATGCATATTTAAATTAGTTTGAATTTACATCTTGTGAAACTTGCCGGTCATGTCACAAAGATTAGATGACCATAGCTCTGTTTATTGGAAACAGAGAAAGCGTTAGTGAACTTTTGGGATTGATACATGATGATGTATGTAAGGTCCTCTGTCTACACATGCCAAGACCGGTTCTTTATACTTCATTACATTCACTGTTATCTCTCAAGATTCGGACATATGTTCCTGTTGAAACATAAGTCTGAACCTTTTGAGAAATTCAATGAATATGAGTTAGAAGTAGAGAACAAAAATGGGTATAAGTATTATGTCCTTTGATGAGATCAGGGAGGAGAATACTTGAGCACGGAGATTCCTGGATTATTCTAAAGGAGAATGAGATTCTCTCTCAGCATCACTCCTCCGTATACACCATAGCACGTCGGTGTATCGGGGCGGAGCAATCACACCCTATTAGATATGGTGCGCTCTATAATGAGTACTACTGAGTTTCCTATTTCCTTTTGGGAGTTATGCACTTGTGAAGCTGCATACCTATTGAATAGGGTTCCAATCAAATCAGTTGCCTACCACTTCATATGTGATATGGAATAGGAAGAGCCCATATCTTAAGTATGTTAAGATTTGGGGTTGTCCGGCCTATGTCTAAAAGCATAATCTGGACAAGCTCGAGGCAATGTCAGATCTGTGGATGTTTGTTGGATATCCCAAGCATACGCAAGGGAATATGTTCTACCTAACCGAGGATCAAAAGATGTTTTGTTTCTCAACATGCCACCTTTATGAAAGGGAATTTCTTGTGGAAAAATTCGTGGTCATGAGGTAGAACTGGAAGGAGTTCCAGCTATACAAACTACAGCCGATGATTTGGTAGAACCAAAGGATTCAATAGATTCTAACGAACCTCAGCCTCACCGCCGATCTAGTAGGGTTCCTCACCCACCTGAGAGATACTTCAGTTTCTCTATGACAGTGGGAGCGAGAATTGCATCATGAGATGATGACCCAACTAGTTTCGAGCAGGCCATCAGGAGTGGGACTCTGTAAGAATGGCTGGATGCTTAGCGATCTGAGATGGAATCGTAATATGCCAACAAAGTATGGACTTTGGTTGCTTTATCTGAAGGGTTAAATCCCCATCAGGAGCAAGTATATCTTGAAAAGATTACTTGGTGTACATCGAAAGGTTGAGACTTTCAAAGCTATGCTTAAGTCCATCCAGATCCTACTTGCCACTGCTATATACCATGGCTACGAGATCTGGTGGATGGGTGTCATGACTGCTTTTCTAAATGATGTTTTGGAAGAGAGCGTATGTAAGTACACAGCCAGAGAGCTTCGTAGACAGTGGGAGCAGCGGAAAAGTGTGCAAGATGATTTATGCGATAAATCAGGCATCGCGGAGTTGGAACATCTGTTTTGATGTGGTAGTCAAAGAGTTTGACTTCATCAAAATGGTAGATGAACCTTGTATATACAAAAAGGTAGTAGAGAGTATGGTGGTGATCATCGTAGAGTACGTGGATGACATACTCTTGATAGGGAAGTAGTTTCCTATGCTACGCTCGGTCAATCTCCGCTTATCACAAGGATTCTCCATAAAGGATCAAAGTGATACCTCCTAAATCCAAGGTTTTATATCTATGAGATAGATCTAAATGGATGTTAGGATTCTCACTAGGTGTAGTGAGATGGTATCAATCGATCCTGGGGGAAATCACTGGAAAGGTTCCAGGGTGATAAGGACGACTAAATGTCAGTCACAGGCATTGTCTTTACCCTTAGTGGAGGTGTAGGGTTGCTAGGCACGCGCACAAGGGTCTACGAGGTATCAACCATGCCCGATTAAAATTTTAGTCGTGCCGAACAACCCAAAGCCGGATCTTTAAACTAGGGTTTAGGCGAAAACAAGTATGTTAAACACTTTAACACTAAGTGAGAGGGATTACAACCTTCGTAGATCCGGTCCTTCACTTAAATAGCTCCGTGTAGATGTCCCCTTCGCTGCGATCGTGAACTCCGTACTCTAGAGAAGCTCCACAAGAAGAACGAACGTGCTTGCTTCGATGACTTCGAGACCGAAGATGATCTACGTCGGGGAGACACTAACTCAAGCTATTCCTTCACTAGGTCATGAACTTTGTGAAGATAACACACTCTACTACATGGCAAGTGGTAGAGGATGAAGAAGTAGGAGGTGGGCTCACTTTAGAATTGATTTTCTCACATTTTTCCTCATAGCACCATTAGAGCTTAAAAGCTTTTTCAAGGAGCTTGATGAAGAAAAAGAAGTAAATAATTCATCCAAATGAAAACTTATCCTTTGAATTATTGCACCATGGTTGAGTTAACCCCTCATGCTTAACTCATGTAGAGAATTAACCATAGTATGAGGTTAAGGGTTGGGTTAACTAATATCCAAAGGAATGACAAAACAGTTGACTTTGTCAATGTTGCATACAAGCTTCTACAAGCTTGATGACATTGACTAAAGTCTCCTCTCTTTTGTTATTCTTAAGGAAATAAGTAAACCCTAATTTAACCTAAACTTGATATAAGTCTCATACTCCCATCTAGTATGTATCATCAAGCATGATACAAACATGTACACTTGCATATATAACATATAAACAATGTGCACAATCTAGTGAGAAAATAAATCATAAGTGAGCTAATACTAGTTAATGTAATGTAATATATCAAATATATAATTATACATTAAATTATTAAATCAACTCTTGATTTAATAACCCGGCTATAACCGACTAATATCATGTGTAACAACTTATCGAATCAACACTTGATCCGATAACCCGGCTATATCGCATACAACCGATCAATGTCACGAATCGCGAAAATAGAATACGGTATCTCATATCGTATTAATCTCGTTCCCGCACATATCACATATGTGCTTCTACTCCATTTCGCTTGAGCCAGGAAACCCCTGTGTGGGACTCTAAAGACTCGTCAATACGCCGGCAGTATGTGATGATCATATCAAACACCCATAAGCCGCACGCGGTCTGCTAAACGTAACGGCCACTCGGGTATTGAGCGATCAGAATATCAATAAGCAAGCCTGTACATTCTCCTATGAATCCAATCAGTAACACTCCCGTACAG
This sequence comes from Agapanthus africanus, assembly GCA_030015575.1. Taxonomy (NCBI): domain Eukaryota; kingdom Viridiplantae; phylum Streptophyta; class Magnoliopsida; order Asparagales; family Amaryllidaceae; genus Agapanthus; species Agapanthus africanus. The sequence goes on along the minus strand of JASDDO010000024.1, from coordinate 510,949,758 downwards.
TCCGGTCTCGTCGTCTGATATGTTGCATATCTCTCCTAGGGGTGGTAAACATCAGACCCCAGTAACTTGATAAGTCGTGTCGATATGAGGTCTATAATAGTTCAAGAAACTACTTGTAACACTTACCAGTAAATCTCAGCAACCCTGGCCATGGATTTCCTGTTATAACCAATCGAACACAGCACAACATCAACTCCCTATACCGGGAGAGACGAATCCCCTCCTATCGCTCATTGCCTCCATGTGATTCGGGACTGTACCCAAAAGCCACCTTTTTGCATGCCCTCTTGGACGTGGTATGATGGAAATCAAAGCACAGTGGGAATCACCCAAGACTCTATGACGATCTCGGGTCAACAGACTACTCTGTACCAGTGCCACCGGAGAACTGCCATCTGATGTGAAGTATAAAACCATCTGGAAGTTCTCGGCGAGTCCGTCCAGTGTACCCTGTTGGGGTAAAAATTTACACCCCGGTTGACCAAGTGAAAATCAAAGTCAACCCCAAGCCAAGGGGGCCCAAGCCCAGATGCAGTGGGCCCATGCCCGGGTCGAGCCCGAACATGAAGCGGCCGGCCTCCCCCATGCCAAGATAAAAATTTTGTAATAAATAATTTTGTTGCATTTTTTTATTTTATTTTATGGATAAATGTCAGAAAAATAGGCATAAAGCCAAATTTTTGCAAAGCCCATGGCTTATGTGCAAAAAGAAATGGCACATGAGCCATGGGATAGGCAGAATGCCATTTTGTGAAGCCCAAGGGGCTATGTGTAAAGTGTATAGCCTATAAAGGAAAAGATAATGAAAATATCTCACAACTTTTATCTCTCCAAAAAAAAAGTTTCAGATCTGAGATCTTTCTTCCTTCTTCAAGGTTTCAAAACCTTCTTCTTTCTTTTGAATTAAATCAAGAGTTTTACTCTTCCTTTTTCAAAACTAAATAGTTTTCCACCATAAAACCCATTAAGGGGAACTCAGATCTGCCATCAGATCTCAAAAAGAAAAGATTTTTAAATCTCACATCTCTTTATCTCCAAGATCCGGCCAGCAAAGGAAGAAGAAGGACCCATTTCCTTAACCCAAAGCATCTTAGGAGTTTAACTCCACCCTATTTTTCTCTTTAGAGAATTTCCGGGGCTAAAAACCCCCCTTTTTCCTCGCTGGTGCGCTAGCGCTCGAGCGCAAAGCGCCCACGTGCCGACACGTGGCGCGCTTGCGCTCCAGCGCTCTGCGCTCGAGCGCAAAGCGCCCACGTGCCGCCACGTGGCGCGCTTGCGCTCCAGCGCTCTGCGCTCGAGCGCAAAGCGCCCACGTGCCAGCACGTGGCGCGTTGCGCTCCAGCGCTCTGCGCTCGAGTGCAAAGCGCCCACGTGCCGACACGTGGCGCGTTGCGCTCCAGCTGTTTCCTGATTTAAAATCAGGAAAGCTTCTGGGAAAAGCTTCAGAAGAGGGTCACGTGCTTACACGTGACTAGCGGTCACGTGTTGGCACGTGACACCTAAAAGCATCATCAAGTCAAGTTCAGTTTTCCAACTACATCAAAGAAAGGGCTTCAGAAAGGGTCACGTGTCGGCACGTGACATTTAAATGCAAGCATCAAAGGCACACCGGTTCCCTGATCAAGTCAAGGAAAAAGCTTCAGAAGAGGTCACGTGCTCCCATGTGACCAGGGTCACGTGTTGGCACGTGACGTTCAAAGCAGCAGACTCGTTCTCCAGATGAACCAAGGAAAGAGAGTTCAAACAAGGGTCACGTGCTCACACGTGACCAGGAGTCACGTGGTGGCACGTGACGTTTAAGCAACGATCAGAAGACAGAGCGCAGAAGAAAGGAAAAGGCTCATTCCAAAGGGGGTCACGTGCTCACACGTGACCATGGGTCACGTGGTCACACGTGACCGGCTTTCAAAGGCCATTTTGTCAACAGAATTAAATTCTGAAAGAAATTCAAATCTTTCCAAAGGAAAGCGGCTATCTGGAACCAATCAAATTAAAGATTCAGAGGTGATGAAATATCATCTATCTATAGGAAAATCTCGGGTTTGGAAAGATTTCCCCTTTAAATCTAATCGAAACAACAAAGGAAAAATACCTGGATTTGAAATCCAATGGTGAATAAAATTCACCTAATAATCCAAAGGTCCAAAACGAATGATGGATGCAAATCAAATCTCTCATGAAGATTCGTCAAAAACTGATTGATTCGGCTGCTTCTCCTATAAATAGGAGCCAAGAGACACAGAGAAGGATATATATATACAGAGACAAGGAGAGAAAAAGAAAAGGAAGAAAGCTTCGATACTTGGAGGAACTTGGATCTTCTGCAAAAAACCCTAGGTAAGAAAGGGAAAAGCTCCTTGAAAGAAAAAGAGAATTTAATTCTCAACAGTGTTTAACTCTGATACATAAAACAGAAGAACATATTTCTTCTCTCTTTGATAGAGGATCTGCAAAGTGCACATCTCCCCTTGAGGTTGAGAATTTAATTCTCAATGGGTTGAGATCCTGCCATGCAGATCCAAAACATAGAGAGGAAATGCAAGCATGAGAATTTAATTCTCACAGAACTATAGGAATTTAATTCCTTTCAAATAAAATTAGGGCTTGATCCTGTATCATGGGAATTTAATTCCTTCAGAACTAAAAGAAACAGGTTTTAACCCTAATTAAGAACTTAGTTCTGTTGAAACAACGGGAATTTAATTCCCTTAATCATCATTTAACAGGGAATGGGAATTCAATTCCTTAAAAGCTTTTATTAGGGTTTAACCCTATTCAGTCCTTCACATATACGAGGAATTTAATTCCTACGGAAGATTCAGAGTCCAACTCTATTCAGAATATAAACCTTCAAAAGGAAGTAGGAATTTAATTCCTCTGAAATTTAAAGCTCGAGGAATTTAATTCCTGAAAAAAGATTAACAAAGCCTCTAAACAAAATACATAGAGGCAGGGTCACGTGTTACCACGTGACCCCCCCCCAAGAGATCTGCAGAAAGCCTCTTTGAGGCAGCACCCCACGTGACCCACGTGACCCTTGGCAGAAGCTCTAATACATAGGCATTTGAATGCCCATCACGTGATGGCACGTGATGCTCTGAAAGACGCGATAATCTCAGCAGAATAAATGAAGGGAGGGCGCTCTCACGTGCTGCCACGTGACCCCTCTTGCCTTAGTGTTTAACACTAAATTGAAACTCTCGAACCCAGTGTTAAAACACTGTTGGGCCTTAGTGTTCAACACTAATTAAAAAGCTTTATTTGCAGTGTTCAACACTGATCTGTTTTAGTGTTTAACACTAATTTGAAAAGCCATGTTGCTGGTGTTTAACACCAATTATCTCTTAGTGTTAAACACTAACCTGTCAACTTCATTCCCAGTGTTCAACACTGACTGCTCTGTAGTGTTTAACACTAGGCTTTGGCCCAATTGGCCTAAATGGATAGAGGCAAAGCCTCTCCTGATTGGACTTAGCCCAAGATGGCCATAAGTCCTCAATTTGTGATTAACTGGGCCAATGGACTCATAACATAATTAATTCGTCTTGGTCCCAAATTGGGCCAAGGACTATTTAATCCACTCCGGTTCTAGGGTACATCTCTTCACTCCTTTGATATTTGGCATTGTAATTCCTCAATGTCTTCAAAGAGGTGACGGGTCCCGACGACCATACATTGATACGGACTGCGGGGTCCTTAAACCCGTGTTTAATGCAAAATTCCTGGTTACGTGGAACGCGGATAATGTCACTCTTTGACCCCGTGGAAAACGTCCAGAGCGGAGCCTGGTCCTCGCAGAGCACGGCAGTGAACCCGTGTGAAGCATCCAGAGCACATACCGGACTGTGGGGTCCTTAAACCCATGGACTACGACGTCCTTAACCTTGACCGAGATGTCTTAAAACTAACAATGGACTGTGGGGTCCTTAAACCCATGGACTACGACGTCCTTAACCTTGACCGAGATGTCTTAAAACTAACAATGGACCGCAACGTCCTTAAACTACCCATGGACCGCAATGTCCTTAAACTACCTATGGACCGCAACGTCCTTAAACTACCCATGGACCGCAACGTCCTTAAACTAGAACAATAGAGCCCCGTATGCTCTTTTGTTGGATCTAAACGGTCCCGTTTAAGTTGATCTTAGCCTCAAAGATGGCTAACGTATCCTTAAACCTTCAAACAGACTGGACTATGAATCCCCCCAATTAACTCTGGCTCGAGGGTACATCTCTGAACTCCTCTGACATCCGTCGTTGTAATCCTTCAACGTCGTCAGAGAGGTGATGGGTCCCGACGGCTATACATACAATGGACCACTATGTCCCTAAACTGGAACATTAGAGCCCAAACGCTCTTTTGTCGGATCTAAACGATCCCGTTAAGTTGATCTTAGTCTCAAACTGGACTAACGTATCCTTAACAAACGTTTGAGTTGATCTTAGCCTCAAATATGGCTAACGTATCCTCAAACCAAACCCCCAAACCCAAATCTAAGATAATACGGATTTGGACTAGTCCACGCCCTACGGACGACGACATCACTCAGTCTCCGTAAACAATCCACGGGCAACAAAATACAAAACAAACACCCACGACACGAAGTGACCATCTGGAGAAAGAGAAAGTTGTTACCGCAATGCGGTAGCGTAATTAACTGCAGGGGCTTACGCCTGCAGGGAAGAGCGTCCCCACAATCAAAAACCCCTCAAACGAGGGGGAATCTGACGAAGTCTGCTACATCGGACGCATCCGTTTAAACCTTCGATACATGGTGCCATAAATCAACTTGGCATCTTCGGAGAGGTGGACGGATAGCACCAATTAGCATATGCCCCGAATCTCAGGCGAGACGCCATGTCTCGGCCGTCTTTCGGAGGGGAACAGATTCTGGCACGCCCGGTTGGACCTTTTCCTCTTTCCACTCCACACTTCGTGTGTCGTGACTCGCGAACCAATCGCGGTTCGCTAATGGTTGCCCTTGGGTTTCAAGATATTAAGAATTGGCGTCTTGCTTATTGCAGAAAGCAAAGGATCGATGGCTTCTATTCCCGTGAAATTCTCCAACTGCTCAGACTGCAATTGCAACCAACGCTCTGCCTCGCCAGGAGGTATAGCCTACGGACCCCAAGCTGCTTCGCTATTCACAATGCCCGTGGAACAGGTCACTCGCGCCACCACAGGATTGTTCTTTAGGACCATGCTCCCGCCGACAAACTTCACCACTCCAGTGCTGACAACGGAAGCTCTCAAGAAGTCGGTCTTTGATCGTCTTACCCCTGCCGCGGCTCCTCTCAACGAGTCGCCCAACGCCAACGCCTCGGTCTTCTCTAGATTGGGCCAGAAATCCTGCGAACCCATCATGGGACCTACAATCTCAGAGAAGGCTGCTTCTAAGAAGGCGGCCGCTCCTGCCCCCAAAGTCGTCAAGGCAGCCTCTCCGGCCAAAAGGTCGGTCGTTACAAGATTAACGGCTTCAGCTTTCGCTCCTGCTGCCCAAAGGACATCGGTCTTTGACAGGCTAATACCAACTGCGACCCCCCACCCAGACAGGGGGCAAGACGAAACCATTCTTATCGCTGACCCTACACCGTCCGCTCGACACGCTCGACGTCGCCATTGGCGCCGAGTAAGGAAGGCTGGGGGCAACTTCCCCTCCGGGTTGACTCCATCGGCCCCGGTGGCAGAGGTTAATGCTGCTGTTCCAACTGGGAACAGCTTTGAAATGCTAAATAAGGTGCGAAGGAATTCTCCTACGGCAGTGCTGAAGAGGTCTCCTCCCTCATTAAAAAAGGTTGTCGAAATAAAACCCGAACAACCCCGATCTCCTCAACGGCTGTCTTCCAAAATCTATAAGGTTTGGCGGCAGGCCCGAAACTCGATCATCGATCCAAACTTCTTCCGCCAGCACAAGAAGCTGAAAATCCAACCGGAAGCTGGTCACCAGGCTAAACCCCAAAAGGCTGTCTGGACGCCCACCTCAACGGCCCCCTCAACCTCCATGGCTCATAAAAGGAGGAGGCCAGAGAAGACCCCACAGCATGCAACGACGGCTAAAATCACTGAGCCCAGACGCCCTAAGTCTGGGGGCATGGTGGTGCACACTGTTTACATGGCCTCTGGAAAAGAGGAAAGCCGCACTTCTACGGGCCACCGACCGCTAACCCGATCCGTGACGAAAGCCCAGGAGCAGCAACAAAAGCTTCAAGAAATGATGAATGCTACGGCCGCGCTCACCGGGCCAAAAGAAAACCCAGAAACGTCCTCAGACGCACGCCGGGAGGAAGAAACCGATGCTGAATTCCTTCGCCGGACACTGGAGAAAAAGGATAAAGAGGCTGCTGAACAAGCGGCCAATATACAACGGATGAGCCTTCTCTTCCAAGATGTGATAGGAATGATGATCCAGCAGGACTCACCCGCCGAGGATCCCCCAATCGTTCTTGAAGACGACCGAGGAGAAACGTCAAATCCACCACCAGCCCTCTCAACGGCCAAGGAGGAGGCAATCTCTAAGGCTGACTTGGCTGACTACATAGCCCAGCAAATCCGGGTTCATCACGCGACTGAGGCAGCTGGTCAAGTCGTGAAAACGGGGCAGCCGTATCCGAGCTGGTACGACCAAATCAAATACCCGCAAGGCTATACGATACTAAAATTCCACATGTATAAGGGGACCGGCAATCCCCATCAACATGTCGCCCAGTTCCGGGCCCTCTGCGGTAACACCGGCAGTGATGATAAATTGTTGCTCCGCCAGTTCGTGGGCAGCTTATCAGAAACAGCGTTCGAATGGTATTCGGAACTCCCGAACGATTCTATCAAAACGTTCACTGAAATGGAATTGTTGTTCACTCAGCGATTTGCAAGTGCCAGCGAACGCACTCCAATAACTGCACTTATTAACGCCAGGGTAAAACCGGGCGAAACCTGGGTCCAGTACGCTATACGCTGGCGGAACTTATGGTCGAGATGTGAGCAACGCATTGAGGAAGCACCTGCGGTGGGCATGTTCGTGGGAACTCTAGACCCTCACGCAACTATTTCCCAGTTTATGATGTTCTTTAAGCCAACCACATTCCAGGCTTTGATCGACAAGTTGGCTCAGATGGACCAGATGGGTCATAGACCACCTACCCCGAAGTCGGAACCTCGGAATGACAAGGGTAAAGGAAGAGCAACCTTTGTTGCGAATGCCCAACAGCAACCTAACGCCCCGAAACCGGCAGATCAACTGGAGGAAAGACGTCGGTATTATAATGAGAAGATGAAGCGTCCCTACTCGTTCCCACGGGACAAGACGAAACGGCTATTCGAGCTGGCAATACGCAACAGACTTATAAACCTGCCAAATCCAAGGCGACCGCCGCAACCCACCGAAGTGAATTACCCTAACTATTGCCCTTACCATCAAACAGTAGGCCATCCGATTGAAGATTGCTTCGTCTTCAAAGGATAGATTGAAGACCAGTACCTCCAGGGGAAGTTTGTACTGTCCGAAAAGTAGAAGGTGAACCCACCACAGCCGCATGCTCCTAGGAAAGCGGATACACCGGGGGCAACATGTTCTTTTATTGAAGAAGCTCCATGGGAGGTCGTGCTATCAACTAAAACCAAAAGAATGCTGAGAGACCTTCATGCGTGCCCTGCGATCGAATGGAAGGACCCTCTTGAACCTCAAATTATCAAAGGGATGTTGAAGCCCCGCCCAACTACGAAGACTCGCGATAATGGCCCAAATACTCACGCCCAGCCGTCAAAATCTTCGAAGAAAAAGAAGAAGAAATCCAAGAAGCCCGTGAAGCTTGAAAACGAACACACGAACTTGCAGAAGCAAATCGACGCGCTGGAAGAATACAATCAAAAGGCGCGAACTCCTGTCACACTGCAAGAGTTTCTCAACCACATCTTTGAAGAAGAAGATGATGGAGAAAGCTCGTCGGATGAATCCGAAGGATATGTGGCGAGTTGTAACGTAATCTCCCACTCGTTTACCGATGATGGGAAAACTCCTGGCATTGAAGAGCTGGAGACAGAGCCTGTACCAGAGCGTGCATGGCCAACAGATGAAATGATCGACGCTTTTCTAGACGAGATTCGTAAAAAATGTAAAGCGGACCGGGAGCGTGAAATGGCCACATCGGAAGGAGCCAAATGCGGGCAACTGAACGAAAGAGTTGACCTACCACTGCCAGAGCAAAAGGCATCCAAAGTAGACAAGAAGATATTCAAGACGAGAAAAAGGTTTGCCAAAGCCATGTCAATAGGGATGAAGCTACCGCCCTCAGAAGGAAACACACATGATGGGGTGGAGAGACACCCTGACTATTGCGCATATCACCGGAAAATCTCACACCCCACGGAGGAGTGCGACGCCTTTAAGATATGGTGGCAAGGATATGTCGCTCGTCGGCAACATGTTAAGCGCATGAAACGCAAGATCCGTCGGGAGCGAAGAAGTACTGTCGATGGGCACAACAGAACGACTGGCAACTGTTACATGGTTAACGCCAGGGGGTCATAAGTTCTCACCTTTGGGAGCGACTCTGATGAAGAAATGGCTCTGGGCCCTCTCTTTAAAGAATCCGTTCAGGGGAAAGAGGAGGAATCGGAGGCCTGCGAGAACATTCAGCTGCGCAATCGCACACTCCCAAAGAAGAATCTCGGGCCCGGGAATAGAAGGGACAAGGGAAAGGAAAAGGTCACTGAAGATATCACTTTAGATGACCAAGTCATGAGAGAGCTGGCTGCCAAGGACCCTCCTAGGAAGAGTAAAGTGGACTATAACATCCTCGCGCACCTAAGGAAGCTACCTTCTCAGCTTAGCATTCTCGATGCCCTCCTATTATCAAAAGAAGCGCGAGACTCACTAATTAAGGCGTTACAAGAACCTGAGCAATTCCAAGCCTTCCTCGCCACTGAAAAGATGAAGGATGAACTGGAGGAAGTACATACAGCCGACATCACTTTCGGTGATGAAGACCTCCTTCTCGGGACGTGTGACAACAACCGTCCCCTATATGTCTCCGGATACTGCCATGATATCAAGATAGGAAAGATTCTGGTGGATAATGGATCCTCCGTCAATCTCCTTAATGTTCGGGTGTTGAAGGAAATCTGCATGAGCGTGCAACACCTCGCTCGTGACAAAATTACTATCTCCGGTTTCGATTCACAATCGTCACGGACTCTCGGATCTGTGATACTAACATTACGCTTTGGACTTCTCGTCACAGACATCAAATTCCATGTCATTGACGCCAAGACCTGCTACAACGCCTTGCTCGGCCGTCCTTGGCTACACGAGTACAATATCATCCCTTCTACACAACATCAGTGTATGAAGTACTTTAAGGATGGTTTCGAGTATACCGTAACAGGTGAGTTAAACCCATTTTCCGTGAACGAAGTCCGCAAATACGAAGATGCGAAGTACTTTTTGCCAGATTTCGAGGATACGGAAAGGTGTCGCAACCCGGAGAACAAAACCGTCGCCACCATCCCCGTTTTCGGAAGCGACACCGAAGAAGAGGAAGAGATAGTTTATGCAGGGCCATCTCAACGCAACAACCTGGGGACGCCCGCCCCCGTGTTGGTCTTCGGAAGTGATTCAGAAGATGAAGTTAATGCTGTGTTCTCCAATCGGCTGTCAATACAAGCACCCCCTGGCGATGACCATAGTTTGCAAATCACCATGGTACCGCGAGAACACTACAAGGATCTCGACGCGCTTCAGGCTCACGATGTGCAGGACCTGTAAACATTTTACGTCCCTCCCAGGCGAAGGGGCGAGAAGGTGATCATATTCTACCGATCCTCAGAGTCGAAAATAGAGAAAGAGATCTGGCATGGCGCGGATGCTACACTTGACAGGCTCCAACCCATCCGTCTGCCCAGATACTATACAAATGGATTAAAGAAGCTATTGAAGCGCCAAGGAGTACCTTTAGAACAGACCGTTCGGCAGGCGCGGTTCTACAACAGGTTTTGGGATGTCCCCGGGACTCAACGCAAATTGCCCAACGGGAAGATGGAAACACTCGGGCTTGGATACGCAAGAGCCGGAAAACGGGAACGGGCTCACAGTAGCTACGCTATATATACCTTTGACGAAGAGGAGGACGCCCTGTCAGGAGATGCCAACCCCCCATCAAAACTAGACCCCGCGATTAAAGCGCCGAGTCCGTCGTTTGAAGAACGAATGGGCAAGCCTATCAGGAAAATGGGTCAGAAAGCTCGGGAAGACCACAACCGCGAAATGGTCATCTACGAGAAGGCCAGGACGCAACGTCTATCTCAACGTGCTGCAAAAGACAAAGACGCTTATCCTCGTCAATCCATTGTACGAAAGGCCCGACGCAAAGACGGAAATAAATCAAGAAGCGGCTCGGGTTTGTCCCTCATGAAGAAGATGAGTCGAGCGTACTCCTTCCCCCGAGACAAGACGGAGAGGTTACTCAACCTCGCTATAAAACATCAAATGATCACGCTTCCAGAGTCTAGACATCCTGAGCAAGCTAGCAAGGCTTCTCATCCGAGTTATTGCTCTTATCACCAAGCCATAGGACATCCTACCGAAGACTGCTTCACCTTCAAGAACTGGGTCGAGGACCAGTACCGACGGGGCAGATTCGCTTTATCCGACGGCTGGAAGGTAATGCCGCCACAGAAGCATGAGCCCAAAGCCGCAAGAGCAGAACCGGGTCCACCTCAGTCCGGGGAGCGGGTTCGCACTTGCTATACGATTACGATATTAGGAGAAGAGCCCGAGAACGTAGATGACCTTCCCCGGTGCTTTGAGAACAGCGATGATGAGGTGATCTCAGAATTTCAGCCCGCTCCGAAAGAACTGGAAGATAGCATACATACTACTGCAGATAACCTCAAGAAGATTGAGTTGGGATCGGCAGACGACCCGCGACCGACATTTGTCAGCGAGCTCTTAACCGAAGAGAGGGTGGCTGCGTTAAAGAACGTGCTTCTATAGCATAAAGACTGCTTCGCATGGAACTATTCCGAGATGCCAGGATTAGATCCGGAGATTGCTGTGCATAAATTAGCGATATCCCCAGATATCAAGCCAGTCAAGCAGGCGCCAAGAAGGATGCGACTCGAGCTTGAAATGAGCATCAACGCCGAAGTCAAGAAGCTGATCGATTCTGGATTTATCCAAGAAGTCCAGTATCCCGACTGGATCGCCAATATCGTCCCGGTAATGAAGAAGAATGGGACGGTACGCATATGCGTGGATTTCAGGGATCTCAATAAAGCCTGTCCAAAGGACGATTTCCCAGTACCAGTAACCGAGCTAATGATAGATAACACGTCCACTCACGAGGTTTTCTCCTTTATGGACGGCTCGTCAGGATACAATCAGATAAAGATGCATCCCGAAGACCAGAAGCATACCGCTTTCCGAACCCCTTTGGGTATATTCTGCTACAGGGTTATGCCCTTTGGTCTAAAGAACGCCGGCGCTACCTATCAAAGGGCCATGACAAAAATCTTCGACGACCTCATACATGACATCGTCGAGTGCTATATCGATGACCTTGTAGTAAAGAGCATGTCATACGAAGATCATTTAAAGCATCTGGAGACTGTATTTCGACGCCTTCGGCAATATAATTTGAAAATGAATCCCCTCAAATGCGCGTTTGGAGTCTCCTCGGGCAAATTCCTGGGATTCATCGTTCGACACCGAGGTATTGAAATAGATCCGTCAAAGATTAAGGCGATCATGGAAATGCCTCCGCCAAGAACCCTCAAGCAGTTGCGATCTCTCCAAGGGAAGCTCGCATACATCCGGCTGTTTATCGCTAATCTTTCGAGCAAATGCCGTCCTTACAGCCACCTGATGAAAAAGGGAACTCCATTCGTTTGGGATCGCAAATGTCAAGGTGCACTAGACGAGATCAAGCAGTACCTGCAGAACCCTCCGGTGTTGGCTACGCCGGTCAAGGGAAAACCCCTCATTCTTTATACAACCGCCCTCGAAGGTTCCTTGGGCGCGTTATGGGCACAAGAGAACGATCAGGGGAAAGAGAGGGCACTCTACTACTTAAGTCGAGTGCTGCTGGGGGCAGAAAGCAACTATTCCCCCATTGAAAAGCACTGCCTGGCGTTGATCTTCGCAATTACAAAGCTTAGACATTACGCATTAGCACATGAAGTCCGTCTTATTTCGAAGGTGGACCCTCTCAAATATTTGATGTCGAAAGCCATATTGACGGGACGACTCTCTAAGTGGGCCCTGCTATTGATGGAGTTCTCGATAACGTATCAACCTCTCAAGGCAGTGAAAGGCCAGGCCATTGCCGACTTCCTCGCCGAGCACCCGATACCGGCCGATTCTCCTATGAACTGTGATTTGCCGGACGAGCATGCATTTGATGCGATTAGCGGCGGAAGCGTCCGATGGGAACTCTATTTCGATGGAGCATCCTCCATAAAGAAACAGAAACAAGGTGTCCCAATGATCAAATCAGGGATAGGTCTCATCTTTGCAACCCCACAAGGAGGGATAATGCGCTTCGCCTTCTCCTTAACAGAGCCGAGGACAAACAATGAAGCCGAATACGAAGCTCTGATAGCAGGCCTCGAGATCGCCATCGACATGGGAATTGAAGACCTCCTTATATGCGGGGATTCTCAGCTGGTCGTTAGTCAAGTAAATGGTGACTACCAAACGTGCAAGCCGGAGTTGGTGAAGTACGGTGAAAGGGTGCAACAACTATTGACCCAAATTCCCTCCTATACTTTGGAGAACATACCGCGCGCGGAAAACAGGAAAGCAGACGCGTTGGCTAAACTTGCTAAAGAACTGGCTGACGAGAACCTCGATGACGTCAGAATCGTGATACAAAGCCGTCGAGTGCTCGCCCCGGCAGAAATATCTCCGGAATCATGCGAAGAAAAGGGAACGACTGAGCAGACGACCCTACCAATAAAAGACCATGAGAAGGCCGAGGACTGGAGGGAAGTCTTCATAGACTACTTTAAGTCCCACCGAATGCCCAAAGAAGCGTCCTCAAGACATCAGCTCATGAAACGAGCTCTATCTTTCGCTTTCGTCAACGATATTCTATACAAGAGATCGTTTGATTCTCTATGGCTGAGATGCTTAGGACCTGACGAAGCAGAAAGAGTCATTCAAGAAGTTCATGACGGACTTTGCGGTTCTCACCAAGCAGGCCCAAAGATGAAGTTAAAAATTAAACGGATGGGTTACTACTGGCCCACGATGATCCAGGACTGCCTCGAGTATGCGAAGCAATGCCACTCATGCCAGATTCATGAAGACTTCATCCACCAACATCCGAATCCACTGCACCCAACGCTGGCTAGTTGGCCATTCGAAATGTGGGGGACTGACATAGTCGGCCCCATTGAGCCAGCATCATCCCGGGGACACCGTTTTATCCTGGCGACAACTGATTACTTCTCCAAATGGGCAGAAGCAGTACCACTGAAGGAAGTGAAGACGGAGAATATCCTCCATTTCTTCAAGACGCACGTCATCTATCGGTTCGGAACTCCACGGCGGATTATCTCCGATAATGGGCCGGCCTACCGAAGCCATAAGATTAGCCGCTTCGCACAGCAGCACAATATAGACTGGAAATATTCTTCGGTTTACAATCCACGAGCTAACGGTCTGGCCGAGACCTTCAATAAGACCTTGACGAAGATCATAAAAAAGACCGTTTCTAGGAATAAGAGAGACTGGCATGAAAGGCTGCAAGAAGCCCTTTGGGCTTATCGAACTACATTCAAGTCGGCCACAAACACAACGCCGTACGCGTTGGTATTTGGGACGGAAGCAGTGCTCCCCCTTGAGATAGAGTTACCCTCTCTACGGGTAGCAGTCCACCACGAGCTGACAAACGAAGAAAATGCTCACCTTCGGCTTGAGGAGCTTGATGCCCTCGACGAAACCCGGCTCATAGCGCAACAACATCTAGAAGCCTACAAAGCAAAGATGACACGCTCGTACGAAAGATTGACCAGGCCGAGGACATTCCGCCAAGGCGAACTTGTACTAGTGGTCAAAAGACCTATGATCCCCAATTGTGCCAAGCGAGGAAAATTTGAGCCAAACTATGAAGGCCCGTACATCATAGACAAGGTCTACCAGGGTGGAGCCTACCTACTCATGGACATGCACGGTGAAAGGCCTTTCAGGCCGATAAACGGCCGCTTCTTAAAGAAATACTATGCTTAATAAGCCACAACCTGGGTCAATGATAGATGACGACGACTATGTCCGCTCACTATCTTCCTAGGCTCAGACTTTACAAGCAGCAGCCAGCCTTCCCATAACGACGGACCGAAACGTCCTTAAACTAACGGCGGACCGAAACGTCCTTAAACTATCGACGGACCGAAATGTCCTTAAACTAATAACGGACCGAAATGTCCTTAAACTAACGACGGACCGAAACGTCCTTAAACTATCAACGGACCGAAACATCCTTAAAACTAACGACGGACCGAAACGTCCCTAAAACTACTACCGCAGCATCTTTAGGCTGACGAGATAAAAAAAAAGAGAGAGAAAAAAAAAATAAAAAAAAATATATGAAAAAGAATAAAAAAAAACGGTACGTCCATAAGCAAAATGGGCACGGATGAAAACCCGAAAGGGCTCCGTGAGTAAAAACACCAGGGCTGCCGGCAAGTGTTCGTGAAAACCCGAAAGGGCGCGACCTTGTAAAAAAAAAGTGAAAAAGAATAAAAAAAAAACGGTATGTCCATAAGCAAAATGGGCACGGATGAAAACCCGAAAGGGCTCCGTGAGCAAAAACAGCAGGACTACCGGCGAGTGTTTGTGAAAACCCGAAAGGGCACAACCTCGTTAAAGGACACTTACAGAGTCCTCTCGACCTTGTAAGGAGAAACCACCTGCGTGAGATCCTTACGACTCACAAAGGAGCAGCACACTTAGGGATCCTCACGTTTCCTAAGGAGAAAATACACTTACGAGATCCTCACGACCCGTAAGGAGAATTCTCTTATGGGACCCTCACGGCTCATGAGATTTGAAAGTCTTAAGCTACAGAAGCCTGAACCTGTTCTTAAGCAAATCCTCCACAACCTTCGATATTGCCCTACAAAAGGCTCAATACTGACCCTTGTATACAATCCACGGGCGCGAATAAACATTTCCCCAGCAAAGTCCAACCCTCGTAGGTCCTCTCGACCCATAAGGAGAAAACCCTCTTGTAGGATCCTTACGACTTACAGAGGAACATACACTTAGGAATCCTCACGATCCCTAAGGAGAAAATACACCTGCAAGATCCTCACGACTTGTAGGGAGAAATACCTTTGTGAGACCCTTACGGCTCATGAAGTCAAAAGCCTTAGTCGACAGGACCTTAACCCTGTTTGCTAAGCCACCTTTGTTCAACATCGACAGAGGCAAATGAAGATTCGCTCCTGGCAATATTCCAGTTGCAGCGATACTGATGCCTGAACTGGTATCAAATCCCAAGTTCTTTCAAGGCAAATGATGATTCGCTCCTGGCAACATCCCAGTTGCAGCGATACTGATGCCGAAATCGGTGTCCAAAATCCGAGCTTGCGGCGAAAAAGCTAGCAAGCCACACATGCCTACAAAATAGCCGAAATGATGGGGCAACTTGCAATATAAAGCAGCAAGTAAGAATGAAGGCATAAAAAATAGCCGAAATGATGGGGCAACTCGCAATAAAAAGCAGCGAGTAAAAAAAAAAAAACAGCCGAAATGATTGGGCACCGCGAAAAATAGCCGAAATGATTCGGCAATCGCGATTTTCGCGATATAAAAAGCTGAAATGATAGAGCATCGCGGAAAAAGAAATAAAATAAAAAATAAAATGTATGCCCTACAGGTGATGCTACATCAATCCCTGTATACAATCCAGGGGCGCAAACAAAGAAGGAGTCGTACTCCTCCCCCAGGTCTCATCATGAGAGGAAGCCAAATCTCGACGGTTCACAAATAGCCTGGAGATCATCTCGACGCAGCAGATACAACATCAAGCGAAGCGGAACAGCGGCAACTCCCAGTTCCATGGCTCGGTGGTATACATATCGCCAACAGTCAAACCTTCACCCCGTGAAATGCGGATATATTCAGCAAAATTCCTGGTTACGTGGAACGCGGATAACGTCACTCTTTGACCCCGTGGAAAATGTCCAGAGCGGATCCTGGTCCTCGCGGAGCATGGCAGTGAACCCGTGCGAAGCATCCAGAGCGGAGCCTAGTCCTCGCCTAACGCGGCAGTGAACCCGTGTGAAGCATCTAGTGCAAAATTCCTGGTCACGTGGAACGCGGATAATGTCACTCTTTGACCCCGTGGAAAATGTCCAGAGCGGATCCTGGTCCTCGCAGAGTATGGCAGTGAACCCGTGCGAAGCATCCAGAGCGGAGCCTAGTCCTCGCCTAACACGGCAGTGAACCCGTGTGAAGCCTCTAGTGCAAAATTCCTGGTCACGTGGAACACGGATAATGTCACTCTTTGACCCCGTGGAAAACGTCCAGAGCGGATCCTGGTCCTCGCAGAGCATGGCAGTGAACCCGTGCGAAGCATCCAGAGCGGAGCCTAGTCCTCGCCTAACGCGGCAGTGAACCCGTGTGAAGCATCTAGTGCAAAATTCCTGGTTACGTGGAACGCGGATAATGTCACTCTTTGACCCCGTGGGAAACGTCCAGAGCGGATCCTGGTCCTCGCTGAGCATGGCAGTGAACCCGTGTGAAGCATCCAGAGCGGAGCCTAGTCCTCGCCGAGCACGGCAGTGAACCCGTGTGAAGCATCTAGTGCAAAATTCCTGGTCACGTGGAACGCGGATAATGTCACTCTTTGACCCCGTGGAAAACGTCCAGAGCGGATCCTGGTCCTCGCAGAGCATGGCAGTGAACCCGTGTGAAGCATCCAGAGCGGAGCCTGGTCCTCGCCAAGCACGGCAGTGAACTCGTGTGAAGCATCCAGAGCAAATACCGGACTGTGGAGTCCTTAAAATCCACGGACTATGACGTCCTTAACCTCGACCGTGATGTCTTAAAACTAACAATCAACCACCCCGATTCCCTACGGATTCTGCCTTGGCCTAAGGGTACATCTCTTCACTCCTTTGATGCCCGGCGTTGTAATTCCTCAACGTCTTCAAAGAGGTGACGGGTCCCTGTAACCAAACACCGGACTGTGGAGTCCCTAAATCCACGGACTATGAGGTCCTTAACCTTGACCGTGATGTCTTAAAACTAACAGCGGACTGTGGAGTCCTTAAATCCACGGACTATGAGGTCCTTTAACCTTGACCGTGACGTCTTTAAACTACGATACCTTGAGAAACCCCTAGCTCCGTAAAACACGGATAAGGGTGATCACATCCGGCACTTGCAGGCCCTCACGACCTGTAAGGAAGAAAAACTCTCTTGCGAGATCCTTACGACTCTCAAGGGAAAACCCGCTTAAGGATCCTCACGATCTTTAAGAAGAACTTACACCTATGGGATCCTCTCAACCTGTAGGGAGAAAAACTCTTTATGAAACCCTCGTGGCTCATAAAATGCAAAAGTCTTAGGAAGCAGATCTTAACCCTGAGTCCTGAGCCATTGCTGTCCTGCAAGGAGATCAAGATAGAATATCCGCAGAATACATTCAATGAAAAGGAGACACATCGTTGAGAGAAAAAAATGTATCTTTTATTCATAAACCAAAATGGGTACAAAGTACAATTCATGAAAGAAACAAAAAGAAAATACTCTCATCCATGAGTATGTACAAAAAGGAAGGAAAAGATACAAATGTTTCAGGCCGGCGGGCGATTCAGCAACTTGGTCAGCTCATCCTGCTTTTGTTGGACCACGGCTTCATGACGCAAGATCTCCAAAAGACGAGCCTCCGCCTGAGCTTGTTGAGCCTGATACGAAGCGAGCCGGGCTTCAGGCTCTTTCTCAGTGGCCTTATGAGCCTCGACCCTCTCACGAGTGAACGTGGCAGCTTTATCGAGAGCCACAACCTTATGTTCGCTACGTATCGCTCTATCAGGCCACGTAAGCTCGCTTTCGTAACCACAGCCTTGGAAACAAGACATTGACAAGACCATATAAATGGGCATCCAGTTGACGGGAATAATCGATCTAAAACGCGCTCACATCGCCTGATGTGAAAGGCAACAAGAAAAGTTTCCGACATATTTCAAGCATGCGTTCGCAATCATATGAGTATTCAAAAAGGGAATAATAATAATAATAGCATTTGCAATCCCATGAACGTTCATAATACCCGAAAAGGTCTGATGCACAGGAAAGTGATGGTAGCATTTGCAGTTAAAGAAAGTTCTCATGAGAAGAATACAAAGTTTATTTATGCAAGCGGAAACATACATACTAGCACCAAGCCTACATGGAATCTCGGCATAAAGCGTAAAAAAAGAGGGACTAATTTAAAAGTATTCTACGCTAACGGAAAAGGTCACCAAACATGGGATCAACGGCACAAGGGTTAATGAAACAGAGGACAAAATTCTCCATCTCTCTCTCTGCTTTCTCCAGCACGTCAAAGCGACGGTTCTCACGAGGAGTCGCTCCCCATCGATTGGCGCCGTGTTCGTCCGCGAAAGCAGACATAATAGCTCGCCGGGCCTTGATCTGGCTCAGCATATAAATTGAGCAATCCTTCAAAGCCTGAGTAATCAGGCACGCTTCATGAAAACCCTCGAGCTTTTCTTCTGCCGCGTCGAGCATCGCCAGAGTCATCTCCACCGGGTGAGGAGGGATGTCGGCAAGCACGGCCTTGAGAATCATCCGGAGCCAGAGAGAACCCATCGGGAGGGGGGACCCCCTACGGATCGAGAGTTCATGCATGGCTGAGTCGCATTCATTGTCGGTAAGGAGGGGATCCACCAACCGAGCAGCAAAGCGGGGGACCATTTCCTCAATAGGAACTTCCCATGGCTATCAACGAGCATGAGGGCGATTGCAGGCCATGGCGCTCGTTTGTTTCTCAAGACAAGTTACTCCAAGATAAAAAAAAATATAATAATAATAATATAAATCTCTTGGTGAGAGGAAAAGGGAAGCTATAGCCTCATATATAAGGAAATGCATTAAGTGCTGTGCGCGGAAAATCTTGCATGGTGAAACTATTTCCAAGGCCCAAAAAAGGAAAGGCATCGAAAATCGAAGAGATGAAACTATTTCCAAGGCCCTTTTTTCTGCGTCCAATATTGTGCGCCGAAAATAGGGCATGAGAAGATTTTGTGAACAGCCACATCAAGGGACCCTACGTGCAGACTACGTGAGGACTAAACCTGATGTACACTAAAAAATGGAGTAGCACCCTGCATATTGAAAGCACCAACAACAACAGTAGCAAAGTGATAAAATCCCAGAGCAAAGGCATGCAAACATAGAAAGACATAATAACAATTGTCACTCATACTTCAAGAGGTTCATACAAAACACACAGGACACATTTACAATGGTAAAACCTCAGATGCGGGGCATGGGTTGAGAAACTCAAAATTAACTTTATTCAAAATCTTCCAAGCATTTCGAACCTCCCGAGTATGCTTCCTCTCACGATCACAAGCATCGGGGTCCTCACGAATGTCCTCCACCCTCCGATAGGCGGCAAGTATGGCCGACTGCTGGAACATCTGATGCAGGAGATCAATGAGATTATCCCGCCTTCTCTTTGAGATCAAGTGCATCAGATACACCGAGTGTACCTTATCCTCGGCGGCGTCCAATGCCCCAAGCGGCACACCAGCACAGAATAGAGGGAGAGCCTCCCTGATCGCCAGCACGATTAGCCTCAGAAGAGAAGAGCGACGGGGGAGTATCCGATGGTCGTACTCATCAAAGCGGCTCATGATCTCGGCACATTGAGCATCGGTGAACTCCTGGTTCTGACTGCGGCCCAGTGCACGAATATTCCCATAGGAAATGATCTCGTCAAGACCATACAGATGGGCATCCATGATACCTGAAATAAAGGTCATGAGATTCATTAGAAAACTACCATTTCATTAATTGCAGAAGAACAACCTTGGGCCAAGAGACCCCAGGAAGCCTATGTGTGAAGAAAGCGAGTTCTTCATTGGAATTAAATTCCTTATTAAGAAAAGGGAATTAAATTCCTAGAAACATTTTTGAATGGAATTAAATTCCATGGGTTTGAACCGCCATCATCATCTCCCTAAGGGATCATCTGAACCCTAAGCGATCTACTGTGGGAAGTTAAATGGTCTCGTATTTTGGTTAAAGTACTTGAAGAAAAATGGGTTCTTTGTGAAACCCTTGATCTGGATTTAAAATCCAGAGAGTTTTGTTAAAACGAAGGTGCTTCAATTACCATTACCTGAGGAGGAAGGATCCCTTTAAAACAGAGTTAAACTCTAAAAATATTTTAAGACAGAGAACTAAGCTCTGGAAGAAGCGAGAATTAAATTCTCAAGGAAAGAATTCTCAAAAGAAGAAAATGAGCAAAGTGAAGGCCCCTATGAAGAGACAGAAGTATTTATAGAAGGCAATGGAAACGTTTCATCTCCCCAGATCCCTAGAGGAATCCAACGGTCACAAGGGGTGACAGCGTTGCACTCACGTGCAGACACGTGAGAACAACGCTGTGGGGGCATTTGTTTCCTGATTTAAAATCAGGAAAGCTTCTGGGAAAAGCTTCAGAAGAGGGTCACGTGCTTACACGTGACTAGCGGTCACGTGTTGGCACGTGACACCTAAAAGCATCATCTAGTCAATTTCAGTTTTCCAACTACATCAAAGAAAGGGCTTCAGAAAGGGTCACGTGTCGGCACGTGACATTTAAATGCAAGCGTCAAAGGCACACCGGTTCCCTGATCAAGTCAAGGAAAAAGCTTCAGAAGAGGTTACGTGCACCCACGTGACCAGGGTCACGTGTTGGCACGTGACGTTCAAAGCAGCAGACTCGTTCTCCAGATGAACCAAGGAAAGAGAGTTCAAACAAGGGTCACATGCTCACACATGACCAGGAGTCACGTGGTGGCACGTGACGTTTAAGCAACGATCAGAAGTAAGAGCGCTAAAGAAAGGAAAAGGCTCATTCCAAAGGGGGTCACGTGCTCACACGTGACCATGAGTCACGTGGTCACACGTGACCGGCTTTCAAAGCCCATTTTGTCAACAGAATTAAATTCTGAAAGAAATTCAAATCTTTCCAAAGGAAAGCGGCTATCTGGAACCAATCAAATTAAAGATTCAGAGGTGATGAAATATCATCTATCTATGGGAAAATCTCGGGTTTGGAAAGATTTCCCCTTTAAATCTAATCGAAACAACAAAGGAAAAATCCCTGGATTTGAAATCCAATGGTGAATAAAATTCACCTAATAATCCAAAGGTCCAAAACGAATGATGGATGCAAATCAAATCTCTCATGAAGATTCGTCAAAAACTGATTGATTCGGCTGCTTCTCCTATAAATAGGAGCCAAGAGACACAGAGAAGGATATATATATACAGAGACAAGGAGAGAAAAAGAAAAGGAAGAAAGCTTCGATACTTGGAGGAACTTGGATCTTCTGCAAAAAACCCTAGGTAAGAAAGGGAAAAGCTCCTTGAAAGAAAAAGAGAATTTAATTCTCAACAGAGTTTAACTCTGATACATAAAACAGAAGAACATATTTCTTCTCTCTTTGATAGAGGATCTGCAAAGTGCACATCTCCCCTTGAGGTTGAGAATTTAATTCTCAATGGGTTGAGATCCTGCCATGCAAATCCAAAACATAGAGAGGGAATGCAAGCATGAGAATTTAATTCTCACAGAACTATAGGAATTTAATTCCTTTCAAATAAAATTAGGGCTTGACCCTGTATCATGGGAATTTAATTCCTTTAGAACTAAAAGAAACAGGGTTTAACCCTAATTAAGAACTTAGTTCTGTTGAAACAACGGGAATTTAATTCCCTTAATCATCATTTAACAGGGAATGGGAATTCAATTCCTTAAAAGCTTTTATTAGGGTTTAATCCTATTCAGTCCTTCACATATACGAGGAATTTAATTCCTACGGAAGATTCAGAGTCCAACTCTATTCAGAATATAAACCTTCAAAAGGAAGTAGGAATTTAATTCCTCTGAAATTTAAAGCTCGAGGAATTTAATTCCTGAAAAAAGATTAACAAAGCCTCTAAACAAAATACATAGAGGCAGGGTCACGTGTTACCACGTGACCCCCCCAAGAGATCTGCAGAAAGCCCCTTTGAGGCAGCACCCCACGTGACCCACGTGACCCTTGGCAGAAGCTCTAATACATAGGCATTTGAATGCCCATCACGTGATGGCACGTGATGCTCTGAAAGACGCGATAATCTCAGCAGAATAAATGAAGGGAGGGCGCTCTCACGTGCTGCCACGTGACCCCTCTTGCCTTAGTGTTTAACACTAAATTGAAACTCTCGAACCTAGTGTTAAAACACTGTTGGGCCTTAGTGTCAACACTAATTAAAAAGCTTTATTTGCAGTGTTCAACACTGATCTGTTTTAGTGTTTAACACTAATTTGAAAAGCCATGTTGCTGGTGTTTAACACCAATTATCTCTTAGTGTTAAACACTAACCTGTCAACCTCATTCCCAGTGTTCAACACTGACTGCTCTGTAGTGTTTAACACTAGGCTTTGGCCCAATTGGCCTAAATGGATAGAGGCAAAGCCTCTCCTGATTGGACTTAGCCCAAGATGGCCATAAGTCCTCAATTTGTGATTAACTGGGCCAATGGACTCATAACATAATTAATTCGTCTTGGTCCCAAATTGGGCCAAGGACTATTTAATCCACTCCGGTTCTAGGGTACATCTCTTCACTCCTTTGATATTTGGCATTGTAATTCCTCAATGTCTTCAAAGAGGTGACGGGTCCCGACGACCACACATTGATACGGACTGCGGGGTCCTTAAACCCGTGTTTAATGCAAAATTCCTGGTTACGTGGAACGCGGATAATGTCACTCTTTGAACCCGTGGAAAACGTCCAGAGCGGAGCCTGGTCCTCCCAGAGCACGACAGTGAACCCGTGTGAAGCATCCAGAGCACATACCGGACTGTGGGGTCCTTAAACCCATGGACTACGACGTCCTTAACCTTGACCGAGATGTCTTAAAACTAAAAATGGACTGTGGGGTCCTTAAACCCATGGACTACGACGTCCTTAACCTTGACCGAGATGTCTTAAAACTAACAATGGACCGCAACGACCTTAAACTACCCATGGACCGCAATGTCCTTAAACTACCCATGGACCGCAACGTCCTTAAACTACCCATGGACCGCAACGTCCTTAAACTAGAACAATAGAGCACCGTATGCTCTTTTGTTGGATCTAAACGGTCCCGTTTAAGTTGATCTTAGCCTCAAAGATGGCTAACGTATCCTTAAACCTTCAAACAGACTGGACTATGAATCCCCCCAATTAACTCTGGCTCGAGGGTACATCTCTGAACTCCTCTGACATCCGTCGTTGTAATCCTTCAACGTCGTCAGAGAGGTGATGGGTCCCGACGGCTATACATACAATGGACCACTATGTCCCTAAACTGGAACATTAGAGCCCAAACGCTCTTTTGTCGGATCTAAACGATCCCGTTAAGTTGATCTTAGTCTCAAACTGGACTAACGTATCCTTAACAAACGTTTGAGTTGATCTTAGCCTCAAATATGGCTAACGTATCCTCAAACCAAACCCCCAAACCCAAATCTAAGATAATACGGATTTGGACTAGTCCACGCCCTACGGGCGACGACATCACTCAGTCTCCGTAAAAAATCCACGGGCAACAAAATACAAAACAAACACCCACGACACGAAGTGACCATCTGGAGAAGGAGAAAGTTGTTACCGCAATGCGGTAGCGTAATTAACTGCAGGGGCTTGCGCCTGCAGGGAAGAGCGTCCCCACAATCAAAAACCCCTCAAACGAGGGGGAATCTGACGAAGTCTGCTACATCGGATGCATCCGTTTAAACCTTCGATACATGGTGCCATAAATCAACTTGGCATCTTCGGAGAGGTGGACGGATAGCACCAATTAGCATCTGCCCCGAATCTCAGGCGAGACACCATGTCTCGGCCGTCTTTCGGAGGGGAACACCAGCGCTCTGCGCTCGAGCGCAAAGCGCCCACGTGCCGACACGTGGCGCGCTTGCGCTCAAGCGCCCAAGCGCTGGCCCCACGCATCCTTTGGATATCTTTTTCCCCTTTTTTTATATATATACATATGTATACAAGTGTACACATACACATACTCCACGACACTGTCCCTGTTAGAAAAAAATTTCTAACGGGGCGCTGCCCCGCACCCGGCAAGGGGGATGCTAGCCCCCTTGACCCCCAGCCCGCTATCCGGGTAGCGGGACCCCCGTAAAAACTCTGCATGGCTCCCGATATATTTAAACCCCCCTCCAAAACAAAACACACGTACACTGCACATTGAGTTTGCATGACCAGTTTAACACGTTAATCGGAAGTTTCCTCGCCCCAAAGGCGGAGGGTAATTAACGGCAGCTTAGTCCGCGGCTGCCGGAGATTCGGATCCCCATAATCATTAAACCCCGGCCTACCCTAGGCAGAGGGAATCTGTAGTACGCCTGACAAGCGCGCGCGTATTCCTATCTTAATAGGGTGACGAAAAACACCCTACAGATTCTGGCACGCCCGGTGGGACCAATCTCTCCTCCCATATTTCGGGATAAACATTCATGCAAACTCAATCAATATACATATCGATTGCCTATACTGAAATGGTGTTCTTTTTTCCGTACAGCAATCAACCTTCGACGACAATGTCTCCCCAGACTAATTCAGCTTCCAACGTGACCCCGATTCCGTACGTGGTCAAAATTAACGCTCGTGTGGTTCTCCCCGTGAGCCTCAGTCGACAGTGGGAGGAACCGCCCCGCCAGTTTGGCTCCGTCATCATCTACCCTGCCGGAAGCGCTCATCTTGCGGAGATCCCGGCGGAACAGGTGGCCAAGCCGGTCTCAAGGGGTAAGAGGCCGAATGTCGTGATCGCAAAGGCACCACAACCGAAACTTAAGACGGTATCTGAACGATTCTATGGTGCTCCAGCGGGGGGCAAGAACTTCGGTACAAAGGGCAAAATCAAATGTTGCAGACGAGCTCAGGCGATGACTCCAACAAATGCACAATCGAGCGTATCTCCAAGGCCCTCCATCGCCCGGTCTGCGGCGTCTTCCCAAAGAGCCGAAGTCTGCCAGGTGCTTAGAACAGAAAAGTTAAGGCAGAAGCGGTTCAGGTATCGAGCCAACAAGAGGGCCAGGGCTTCGGCCAAATGGAATCGTGTGAAGTTCCAAGTGCAGGGTTGCCCCACGACGACGGCTGAGTCGGACGTAAGAATCAGCAATTCCTTCGAGCCTCTGAAGTGGGTTCAGAAAAATGCCATGACCGCCAGAATCAAGATGACAGCGGTCCGAACAGTGCCACAAAGAGACGTGTCCCGGCCCCAACAGAAAAAGTATGACACTGTCTCTTCAAGAGTCTATCAAGCACTCTGTGCCGCACGAAAGCAGCGGGGCAAACCCAGAAAAGAAGCGCCAGCACCATTCAAGAACCTGGTTAGGCCAGCCGCCTTCAATCGACTACCAGCTACCGAAACAAAGGGGTCAAGACAGCGATCCATGAAATCAGCTGCCAATGATAGAAAGACGGCCGGATATATCATCCATACGGTCTATATGGCGGGCGGGCGCCCCAGCGACAACCTTCGCAGCAAAAGCAAGGATGGGGCCACCACATCCCAAGCCCAATCTAGCCTAAATGTGGTTGCCGCTGCCCAAGAACAGCCGCCCCCGCTGGATGAAGAAAACCCTCTCGATGAGGATGATAGGCAGAAAGACCCCTCGGTCCATGCAGAGTCAAGCTCGGACAGCGAGGATGAGCCGACTTTCCGCCCCAGGACCGCAGAGCAAGAGCTGCTTCAAGAGCTTCGAAAACAGCTCAGGAGTAAGAATAAAGAGATGGCCAAGCTCTATTCGAAAATTGACGACCTAACAAACGTTGTGATGCAGCTTACGGCTCAAATTGCTCGAGCACCTCCCAATCAAGCACAAGCCGCTACTAATCAGCCGGGTGATGACAATCCGAGGCAGCCAATGCCTGTTCCTTCGGGTCCGAGACTGGTCGAGCCACATGAAAGCCGGCCACACTCCACTTCAGGGGACGCCTTGGCCCCAGATAGCACTATCCCGCTAAAACAGGATCGGATAATGGATTTGGTCACCAGCAAGGTAAAACATTGGTAGCCGAAGCTGAAGCTCAGAAAGAAATCGGTAGTAGTGGGCGGCCATATCCCGCGCAGTACGATCTGATTGAGTTCCCAAGCGGCTACATCATTCCTAAGTTCGGAAGATTTGATGGAACGGGGAATGCAAATCAGCATGTCGCCCACTTCAAAGCATCGTGTGGAAATACAGGGGGCAATGACGCGCTCCTTCTTCGTCAGTTTGTCAACAGCCTGACCGGTGTCGCTTTCGACTGGTACGCAAGCATACCAGACGGGTCCGTCATTACCTTTGCCCAAATGGAATCTCTGTTTCGGCAAAGGTTCATGAGTGTCAGTGATAAAATCTCCATTGCCGACCTTGTGGGGACCAAGCCGGGGAAGAATGAAAGCAACACCGACTTTATCGCTCGATGGCGTAATCTCACAGTCAAGTGCAAACCGCCGCTGGAGCAGGACCAGTCCGTCAGCCTTCTCATTGGGAACCTCAGCAATTGGATGGTCCCATTCTTGTGTACGGCGGGCCTCAAGACATTTCAGGAGCTAACCAAGAAAGTCCAAATGCTGGAACGCTCAAAGCAAGAGTCCCCGCAGGACTCTGAGAGAGAAAAAACTTGGAAAAGCAAGCGGGACGACAACCGTAGAAGTGGGAGTTCCAGCAGTACCAATGTCTTCAATGCGTCCGACAATGAAGAAAAGCGAAGGGCGGCCGAATCCAAAACTAACCGGTCTCGAAAGCCATTGTTGGGAGAAGATGGGCCTTCCCTAGAGGAGAAAAAGAACAAGGTTTACTCTTTCAGAAGGGACAAAGTCCGCAAGATATTTAAAGATGCCTTGAACAACGGCCTCCAATTGCCGGAGTCGAAAAGACCCCAAGAAGCAAAAATGACCGACAATCCTCTGTATTGCCCGTACCACCGAGTAGTGAGCCATGCGATCGAGGATTGCTATATCTTCAAAGATTGGGTCAAGAAGTAGTACAAGGCTGGAGAGATCAAACTGTCCAAAAGTGTGTTGGTGAACAATCAAGTTGCAACCACCAACTTTATACAGACAGAAACTGAAGCCTTCTGCGAGCAGACAGCCGAACCCGCTGCCCTGAGAAATGAAACGAACTCATCACGGCCTCCGTGGAGTACGCACATATCTAATAAGACGAAGAAGATGATAAAGCTACTTCGGAAGGAACCCAGGACGGAATGGGAAGGGCAGAAGAAGCCTACCAGTCCAGCTGCCAATGCGGCTCCATCAGGTTCAAAATCCAAGAAGCTCAAGAAGAAGAAAAGTGCAGCTCGGCGCAAAAAAGAGTCTGCAGGGAGATCGACCATTTAAAAATATATCGATTCCCTCGAAGAATATGAACAAAGGGAAACAACATTGATTCAATTGAAGGAGTTCTTCTCTGTACAAGCGGCTGAAATTCTGGAGGAGTTAGAAGAAGACTCCAATGAAGAGATCCCAGTAGTGACCTGCTACGCCATCCATCTTTGCAGCGACTCCGAGGATGAGCTCTGTTTTCCCGAAGAGGACGAGGAGCTCACCACAAAGGCCAATCAAATCCAGCTCAGAAGCGGTAGGGCTCTACCGCCAAATCAGGGCAACGCCTCAAAAGGGAAGGAAAAACAAGTCGCTAATAAAGAAGATGGCAGAGAACCGGCTGATGAAAACATAAGTCCTTCCTCGGTGGACTATAATGTCTTGGCACATCTCCGGAAGCTTCCGTCTCTCCTGAGCATCTACGACGCCTTGGTCCTCTCTAAAGAGCTTAGAGATGTTCTCATTCACGCTCTACAAAACCCCGAGCGGTATCAGGCTCACTTTGCGGAAATTAATATGAAAGAAGCCCAGCACGCTTTGCATGCCGCCGCAGTCACATTTAAGGATGAAGACTTGCTACTGGGAACGGCTGAGCATAATCGGCCGCTTTACGTGACCGGGTACAGCGACGGAGATCGAATTAATTGCATATTGATTGATCTGGGGTCCTCAGTGAACATCATGAACTTGCGAACTCTGAAGAGTTTGTCAATGGACGTCCGACACCTGTCAAGGGAAAGGATTGTCATTCAAGGCTTCAACCAAAATTGCCAGCAATTTCTGGGGTCTATAGCTTTGCCAATCAAATTTGGGGATTTGCAAACTGAAGCTAAGATATATGTGATCGACGCCGACACATCTTATAAGATTCTCTTAGGGCGGCCGTGGCTCCACGATTACGGCATCATTCCGTCAACTCTCCATCAATGCATGAAGTATACTAAAAATGGCGAAGAAAGACGCATTGACGGAGACATCCAGCCGTTCGGTGTGCATGAAATCCGATATGAAGATTCTCGGTACTTTATGAACTACCAAAATGCTAAGCCACAACTGACTGAGGATAGACCGGCCCCAAGACTCAAAAGCAAATCTGAGCCGGCTATCACTTTCAAAAGCAAAAACGCCCAAGTTCGCCCCCGTTTTGGTAGCGACACTGATGAGTCCGATGCTGGAAGCCCGTCCTTCCGTAAAAATCGCCCTCATTTTGGCAGCGATACGGACGAATCTGTTACTGAAGGCCCATCTAGTAGCAAAGTCCGCCCTCATCTTGGCAATGACACTGAAGAGTCAGAAGAAGAGGACCTGCCGTGCAACAGCTGTGCAGATTGGCCCCCCATGCAGCAAGCGAAACTACGAGAGACCTTCGAAGTCTCAGAAGGGTCCCTAGCCGTCACAAAGGTGCCGGAGCAGATGTGCAAAGAGCTCGACGCATTGTCAGTCTCTACCGTGGACCAGCTGAAAACTTTCTACGTGCCCGGGAGGAAAAATGGACAGAAGGGCATCCTGTTTTATGGGTCAAACCCCGTTGAGCACCCGGACGATTTGTCTGTCACGTGCCTTCCATATGAGAGAGGCATAAGAGCCGTCCTCAATCCCAGATACTATGCGCCCGAGATGCGGGAATACTTTAAAAAGTGCGGATGCCGGTTATATCAAACGGAGTCCGAAGCAAAGTTTTACGAAGGGCTATGGTATCCACCTCAGGTCCGAGCACTCATCGATGGACGAATTCCAGATAGGCGGGGCATAGGCTACGTTCAACCTGATTCCAAAGCATGCTACATGATCCATGTTGGTGAGGCCAGCGAAAGATCAAATTATGATGATGAAATAGCCGAGCCAGAAGAAGCTCCTCAAGAGTTCGAAGATGGAGGACAAGCAACCTTTGATGAGCTAACCGAGATTGACTTAGAAACGCCCGATAATCCAAGGCTGACCTACATCAGCTCGCTCTTGTCAGAGGAAATGAAAGCGCAGATAATTGCCCTGCTGCATGAGTTCGTCGACTGCTTCGCGTGGACATACAAAGAAATGCCTGGCCTTTCCCCTGAAGTGGCCGTACATAAGTTGGCTATATCTCCTGATGCTAAGCCAGTCAAACAAGCTCCTCAAAGAATGAGAAGGGAACTAGAAGAAAAGGTCATCGAGGAAACTAAGAAGCTCATCGATGCCGGCTTCATCAGGGAAGAGAAATATGCGGACTGGATCGCATGCATAGTCCCAGTGAAGAAGAAAAATGGGCAGATCCGAGTTTGTGTCGATTTCAGGGACCTCAACAAGGCTTGTCCTAAAGACGACTTCCCGCTACCGGTCATGGAAATGATGGTCGATGACACCTCAAATTACGAGCCGTTCACCTTTATGGATGGCTCGTCTGGATATAATCAGATCAAGCTGTCGCCTGAGGATGAGAAGCACACAGCATTTCGAACCCCGATCGGAATATATTGCTACAAGGTAATGCCATTCGGACTGAAGAACGCAGGTGCTACATATCAAAGGGCAATGACTAATATCTTTGATGACCTAATCCATAAAGTCGTCGAATGCTATGTTGATGATCTGGTCGTCAAGACTAAAGCCAAGACCGATCATGTCCAAGATCTTAGGACCGTTATCACCAGACTGAGGGAATATGACCTAAAGATGAATCCTCTGAAATGCGCTTTTGGCGTGTCATCGGGAAAATTCCTGGGCTTCATAGTCCGACATCGAGGGATCGAGGTTGACCCATCAAAGATAAAGGCCATCATGGAGATGCCCCCTCCGAAGAGTCTGACGCAGCTAAGATCTTTTCAAGGCAAGCTTGCTTATATACGGAGGTTTATCTCATATTTATCGGGGAGATGTAGGCCCTTCTCAAAGCTCATGAAGAAAGGAGCTGCTTTTATCTGGGATGCCGAATGTCAAGCAGCGTTCAAAAGAATCAAACAATACTTGTTGCACCCTCCAGTGCTGGCCGCTCCCATTCCAAATAAACCGCTGATTCTCTACACTGCCGCGCTGGATGAGTCACTCGGTGCGCTCCTGGCCTAGAATAACGAGGAGGGAAAAGAAAATGCCCTCTACTACCTCAGTCGAACTCTAGTCGGGGCGGAACACAACTATTCCCCAATCGAAAAGCAATGCCTGGCTCTGATATTTGCAGTGAAAAAGCTGAGGCACTATCTGCTTGCTCATCGGGTTATGCTGATCTCCAAGGTCGACCCGCTCAAACATTGATGACCAGAGCGAGCCTAGCCGGCAGAATGGCAAGATGGGCTGTTATGCTACTCGAGTTTGACATAGTTTATACTCCTCAGAAAGCAGTAAAAGGGCAAGCTCTTGCAGACTTTCTCGCTGCTCATCCCATACCAGAAGGATCGCCGCTAAATTGTGAGTTACCCGACGAACAAGTGCTGCACCTTGAGGAAGACGAGCTATATTGGGAGCTCTACTTTGATGGGGCCTCATCAATAAGGAGCTCCGGCAGATCAAGCGTCCCGGAGGTAAAAGCGGGGATAGGATTGGTGTTCACCATGCCATCAATGGGAACCCTGCGGCGTTCTTTCGCTCTCACCGAGCCTCGGACAAACAATGAAGCTGAGTATGAAGCTCTGATAGCTGGTTTGGAGCTCGCCATAGAAATGGAAATCCGTCGGCTACGAGTTTATGGTGACTCCCAGCTCGTCGTCAACCAAGTAAGCGGCGATTATAAAATATACAAACCCGAGTTAGCTCAGTACAGAGGCCGAGTGGTGGAACTCATGAAACGGTCCACTCACATTGAACTAATGAGAGTCCCTAGAGCATTGAATGGAAAGGCTGACGTACTCGCTCGCTTAGCTAAGGAGCTGGCCGATCCTGACATGGACGAAATTCTGATCACAGTCAGGAGCCGACAAATTCTACCCCCAGTCTCTCTACGAGAAGAGGAAAGCGCGGAACAGAAGAGCAGTCCTGCCGAAGAAGCTTCGATCATCCAAGACGAGCCCGATTGGAGAGAACCCTTCATAGAGTACCTCCGATACGATAAGCTACCCGAAGAAAAATCTGCGAGGATTCAGCTGAAGAAAAGAGCTCTCCGATACGTGTTTGTAAATGACACATTATACCGCAGGTCATATGACCAACTCTGGCTCAGGTGTCTGTCGTTGGCCGAAGCCCAAAAGGTCATGAAAGATGTTCACTCGGGCGTTTGCGGTGCTCACCAATCTGGCCCCAAGATGCGACTTCAAATCAAACGGCTTGGGTATTACTGGCCCACCATGATACGGGATTGTGGAGAGCATGCAAAGAAATGTCAGATCTGCCAAATCCATGGTGATTTCATTCACAAGCATCCCAATCAGTTGCATCCTACGGTGGCGTCGTGGCCCTTCGAAGTCTGGGGCACCGACATTGTTGGCCCAATTGATCCTCCGTCATCCAAAGGCCACCGGTTCATATTGGCTGCGACAGACTACTTCTCCAGATGGGCTGAAGCTGTCCCGCTAAAAGAAGTCAAAACAAAAGATATTCTGATATTCTTCCAGCATAATATTCTATACCGTTTCGGTACACCAAGAAGAATCATTTCCGATAATGGGCCTTCTTTCAAGAGCTTCAATGTCTCAAGGTTCGCTACTCAGCACAAGATAGACTGGAGATATTCCTCCATCTATAATCCAAGAGCCAATGGGCTAGCCGAAGCCTTCAATAAGACTCTATGCAAGCTCCTGAGGAAAAATGCTTCAGCCAACAAGAGAGACTGGAATCTTAAACTTCACGAGGCGTTGTGGGCAGATCGTACCATGCACCGTACTCCAACACAGTCCACTCCATACTCATTGCTCTTCGGAGTGGAGGCGGTCCTCCCCATCGAAGTCGAAGTTCCAAGCTTAAGAATGGCCGTTCAGCATGAGTTGACGGAGGAGGAAAACGTTCTCCTTCGACTTGAAGAGCTCGATTCCCTCGAAGAAAAGAGGCTCGCGGTGCAGCAAAATCTGGAGCTATACCGAGCCCAAATGTCACGGGCTTATGACAAGATAATCCGTCTCCGCGCTTTCAAGAAAGGTGAATTGGTGTTGGTCCTCAAAAGACCGATCATCCCCAATCGACATGCCAAGGGAAAATTTGAGCCAAACTGGGAAGGACTATACGTCATCGAGAAAGTGTTCGACGGAGGATCCTACCAACTAATAAGTGCCGAAGGAGAAAGGCCCATGCCACCCATCAATGGCCGATATCTCAAGAAATACTACACATGAATGCTCCAAGTCGCAGGCGAATTGAGCACATCAGCCCTACGGTCTGGATCATACATCCTGCAAAACCGTATACAATCCACGGGCGTAAATGACCCCTATCTCTCCCAAATCCTGCCGGTGAGACTACTTTTAAAGTCCCACCAGCGGCAAAAAAAGAGAGAGGAAAAAGAAAAGAAGAGAAAAGAAAAATAAATAAATAAAATAAACGGTATGTCCACAAGCAAAACGGGCACGGATGAAAACCCGAAAGGACTCCGTGAGTAAAAACAGCAGGACTACCGGCGAGTTTGTGAAAACCCGAAAGGGCGCAAACTCGTGACAAGAGATGAATACACTCGCAAAGTCCTCTCGACCTTGTGAGAAGAAAACCCCTGCGTGAGATCCTTACGACTCACAAAGGAGCAACACACTTAGGAATCCTCACGATTCCTAAGGAGAAAATACACCTGCGGGATCCTTACTACTCGTAGGGAGAAAATGCTTTTATGGGACCCTCACGGCCCATAAAATTGAAAAGCCTTAGGCGATAGGGATTTAAACCTGTCTCCTAAGCCATCGCTCCCCAATCCCCAAATGGCGAATGATGAGTCGCTCCTGGTACCATATTCCAGTGCAGCGATGCAGACGCTAACCAAATTCCAAATCCCATACCCCAACGGCGAATAATGAGTCGCTCCTGGTACCATATTCCAGTGCAGCAATGCAGACGCCAACAAAGTCCCGAAATTTTTCCGGCCCTACGGTCTGGATCATACATCCTGCAAAACCGTATACAATCCACGGGCGTAAAATAATCCCAACCTCTCCCAAGTCCTACCGGTGAGAGCGCATTCAAAGTCCCACAAAAAAAAATAAAGAATAATAATAATAATAAAAAAACCAATTCCAAAATCCTCCCGGGGCAAATGATGAGTTGCTCCTGGCATTATTCCAGTGCAGCAATGCAGATGCCAAACAAAAACCAAAATCCCAAAATCCTCTCAATGACAGATGATGATTCGCTCCTGGTACTATATTCCAGTATAGCGATGCTGATGTCAACCCAAATCAAAATCAACAAGTCAACTTCCACTCCGACATCGCAGAAAGCGGAGCAAATCAGAATCCAATCTCGACACCGCAAGAAGCGGAGTAAGTCAAGTCTACCCCTGACACTGCAAGAAGCAGAGCAAGTCAAACCAAGAACCGACCGTCCACGTCGCTAAAAGGGCAGCACCGACCGTCCAAGTCGCAAAAAGGGCAGAACCGACCGTCGAAGTCGCAAAAAGGGCAGCATCGACCGTCCACGTCGCTAAAAGGGCAGCACCGACCGTCCACGTCGCAAAAAGGGCAGAACCGACCGTCCAAGTAGCAAAAAGGGCAGAACCGACCGTCCAAGTCGCAAAAAGGGCAGCATCGACCGTCCACGTCGCTAAAAGGGCAGGATCGACCGTCCAAGTCGCAAAAAGGGCAGAACCGACCGTCCTGGTCGCTAAAAGGGCAGCACCGACCGTCCACGTCGCTAAAAGGGCAGCACCGACCGTCCAAGTCTCAAAAAGGGCAGAACCGACCGTCCAAGTCGCTAAAAGGGCAGCATCGACCGTCCACGTCGCTAAAAGGGCAGCACCGACCGTCCACGTCGCAAAAAGGGCAGAACCGACCGTCCATGTCTCTAAAAGGGCAGCACCGACCGTCCAAGTCGCAAAAAGGGCAGAACCGACCGTCCAAGTCGCAAAAAGGGCAGCATCGACCGTTCACATCGCTAAAAAGGCAGCACCGACCGTCCACGTCGCAAAAAGGGCAGAACCGACCGTCCAAGTCGCACAAAGGGCAGCATCGACCATCCACGTCGCTAAAAGGGCAGCATCGACCGTCCACGTCGCTAAAAGGGCAGCATCGACCGTCCAAGTCGCAAAAAGGGTAGAACCGACCGTCCACGTCGCTAAAAGGGCAGCACCGACCGTCCACGTCGCTAAAAGGGCAGAACCGACCGTCCAAGTCGCAAAAAGGGCAGAACCGACCGTCCAAGTCGCAAAAAGGGCAGCATCGACCGTCCACGTCGCTAAAAGGGCAGCACCGACCGTCCACGTCACAAAAAGGGCAGAACCGCTCGTCCGAGTCGCAAAAAGGGCAGAACCGACCGTCCAAGTCGCAAAAAGGGCAGCATCGACCGTCCACGTCGCTAAAAGGGCAGCATCGACCGTCCAAGTCGAAAAAAGGGCAGAACCGACCGTCCACGTCGCAAAAAGGGCAGCACAGACCGTCCAAGTCGTAAAAAGGGCAGCACCGACCGTCCAAGTCGCAAAAAGGGCCGCATCGACCGTCCATGTCGTAAAAAGGGCAGTGCCAGCTTCCCAAAAGGTGGGAACCGAATCAAGTCGCCTCCACGTGAAAGAAGATCCATCAATTTTATGCACACGACCCACATATTTGGTGTGCATTTATTGATGGGGGGCAATTTGTTGGGGTAAAAATTTATACCCCGGTTGACCAAGTGAAAATCAAAGTCAACCCTAAGCCAAGGGGGCCCAAGCCCAGATCCAGTGGGCCCATGCCCGGGTCGAGCCCGAACATGAAGCGGCCGGCCTCCCCCCATGCCAAGATAAAAATTTTGTAATAAATAATTTTGTTGCATTTCTTTTATTTTATTTTATGGATAAATGTCAGAAAAATAGGCATAAAGCCAAATTTTTGTAAAGCTCATGGCTTATGTGCAAAAAGAAATGACACATGAGCCATGGGATAGGCAGAATGCCATTTTGTGAAGCCCAAGAGGCTATGTGTAAAGTGTATAGCCTATAAAGGCAAAGATAATGAAAATATCTCACAACTTTTCTCTCTCCAAAAAAAAAGTTTCAGATCTGAGATCTTTCTTCCTTCTTCAAGGTTCCAAAACCTTCTTCTTTCTTTTGAATTAAATCAAGAGTTTTACTCTTCCTTTTTCAAAGCTAAATAGTTTTCCACTACAAAACCCATTAAGGGGAACCCAGATCTGCCATCAGATCTCAAAAAGAAAAGATTTTTAAATCTCACATCTCTTTATCTCCAAGATCCGGCCAGCAAAGGAAGAAGAATGACCCATTTCCTTAACCCAAAGCATCTTAGGAGTTTAACTCCACCCTATTTTCTCTTTAGAGAATTTCCGGGGCTAAAAAACCCCCCTTTTCCTCGCTGGTGCGCTAGCGCTCGAGCGCAAAGCGCCCACGTGCCGACACGTGGCGCGCTTGCGCTCCAGCGCACTGCGCTCGAGCGCAAAGCGCCCACGTGCCGACACGTGGCGCGCTTGCGCTCCAGCGCTCTGCGCTCGAGCGCAAAGCGCCCACGTGCCGACACATGGCGCTCCAGCGCTCTGCGCTCGAGCGCAAAGCGCCCACGTGCCGACACATGGCGCGCCAGCGCTCTGCGCTGGAGCGCAAAGCGTCCTCGTGCCGACACGTGGCGCGTTGCGCTCCAGCGCTCTGCGCTCGAGCGCAGAGCGCCCACATGCCGCCACGTGGCGCGTAGCGCTCCAGCGCTCTGCGCTCGAGCGCAAAGCGCCCACGTGCCGACACATGGCGCGTTTGCGCTCGAGCGCAGAGCGCTGGAGCGCTACGCGCCACGTGGCGGCATGTGGGCGCTGTGCGCTCGAGCGCAGAGCGCTGGAGCGCTACGCGCCACGTGGCGGCATGTGGGCGCTCTGCGCTCGAGCGCAGAGCGCCCACATGCCGCCACGTGGCGCGTAGCGCTCCAGCGCTCTGCGCTCGAGCGCAAAGCGCCCACGTGCCGACACGTGGCGCGTTTGCGCTCAAGCGCCCAGGCGCTGGCCCCACGCATCCTTTGGATGTCTTTTCCCCCCCTTTTTTATATATATACATATGTATACAAATGTACACATACACATACTCCACGACACTGTCCCTGTTAGAAAAAAATTTCTAACGGGGCGCTACCCTGCACCCCGCAAGGGGGATGCTAGCCCCCTTGACCCCCAGCCCGCTATCCGGATAGCGGGACCCCCGTAAAAACTCTGCATGGCTCCTGATATATTTAAACCCCCCCTCCAAAACAAAACACACGTACACTGCACATTGAGTTCGCATGACCAGTTTAACCCGTTAATCGGAAGTTCCCTCGCCCCAAAGGCGGGGGGTAATTAACGGCAGCTTAGTCCGCGGCTGCCGGAGATTCGGATCCCCATAATCATTAAACCCCGGCCTACCCTAGGCAGAGGGAATCTGTAGTACGCCTGACAAGCGCGCGTGTATTCCCATCTCAATAGGGTGATGAAAAACACCCTACATACCCAGTCTCTACTGAGCACCCGTACACCATCCTTGATGTCAAACACCGATGGATATGGGATCATCCATCGCCCATCATATGGGTCAAGATGCGTATACGCTAGTCAACTCTGGTGTATCGATGCCCTGTCTCGATACACCCTCGACTAGGAACTATTTTAGGATGTACTCGTCGACTACCGTGGCCCCACTAGTATGATCTCATCATAGTCCCAGTAGTCGAGTACATATCCTAAGGGCTTTATCAACATGTAATATAGAGACAAAAAGAGCACATGTTAAGATAAAGTACAACCAGATAGCATACTATCATGTCGAGCAAGAAAGTCCTCCCTATATATGTCCAAGCATCCACTACAATATACATCGTATGTACAGTAATGGCCTCTAGGGCATACATATAACTAACAATCTCCCACTTGCACTAGGGCCATCTGTTGTGGTATCACATACCCAACAATTAGCTACGGTTGAAGTATCTCATACTCAACCATCCCAAAAAAGTCTCCACTGGGAAAAAGGCCTTTGTGAGTGGATCCGCGCTGTTGTCCTCTGTGTCTGCTCTCCTAACCTCGATCTCCCTGGAGATCAGCCATCTCCATGATCAGGTGATACTGCCTAAGAATTATATCTGGATTTCAGATGGGACGGGCGTTCCTTGGCAAAAGCCACAACTCCATTGTCACACAATGGTAGGAACGAAGTTCATCTCATGAACTTATATATCCAAACTGCCTCTTTGGTAGCATCCTTGGTAACGATGTATCTTGCCTTTAATCGTCTAGTAAGTCACGGTATCTAGCTTGGAACTCTTCCAATATACCGTCCCTCCTACTGAGGGTAAAGATAATGCCTACGGCTGACATTCAGTCGTCCTTATCACCCTGGAACCATTCCAGTGATTCTCCCCAGGATCGATTGATACCATCTCACTACAACTAGTGATTATCCTAACATCCAATTAGATCTATCTCATAGATCCAAAACCCAGGATTTAGGAGGTATCACTTTGATCCTATATGGAGAATCTTCATGATAAGCGGAGATTGACCGAGCGTAGGATAGGAAACTCCTTCCCTATCAAGAGTATGTCATCCACGTACTCTACGAAGATCACCACCATACTCCCTACTACCTTCTTATATATACAAGGTTCATCAACCATTTTGATGAAGTCAAACTCTTTGACTACTACATCAAAACAGACGTTCCAACTCCGTGATGCCTGCTTTATCACATAAAACATCTTGCACACGTTTCCGCTGCTCCCACTGTATACGAAGCCCTCTGACCGTGTACTTATAGACGCTCTCTTCTAAAACATCATTTAGAAAAGCAGTCATGACACCAAACCACCAGATATCGTAGTCGTGGTATGTAGCAGTGGCAAGTAGGATCTAGATGGACTTAAGCATAGCTTTGAAAGTCTCAACTTTTCCATGTACACCAAGTAATCTTCTCAAGATATACTTTCTCCTGATGGGGATTTAACCCTTTAGATAAAGCAACCAAAGTCCATACTTTGTTGGTGTATAAGGATTCCATCTCAGATCGCTAAGCATCCAGCCATTCTTACAGAGTCCCACTCCTGATGGCCAGCTCGAAACTAGTTGGGTCATCATCTCATGATGCAATCCTCGCTCCCACTGTCATAGAGAAACTGAAGTATCTCTCAGGTAGGTGGGGAACCCTACTAGATCGGCGGAGAGGCTGAGGTTCATTAGAATCTATTGAATCATTTGGTTCTACCAAATCATTTGGTTCTACCAAATCATCTGTTATCGTTTGTATAACTGGAACTCCTTCCAGTTCTACCTCATGATCACTAATTTCTTCACAAGAAATTCCCTTTCACAAAGGTGGCATGTTGAGAAACAAAACATCTTTTGTTCCTCGGTTAGGTAGAAGATATTCCCTTGCGTATGCTTGGGATATCCAACAAACTTCCACAGATCTGACTTTGCCTCGAGTATGTCCGGATTTTGCTTTTTAGACATAGGCTGGACAACCCCAAATCTTAACTAACTTAAGATATGGGCTCTTCCCTTTCCATATCACATATGAAGTGTTAGGCAACTGATTTGATTTGAACCCTATTCAATAGGTATGCAGCTTCTCAAGCACATAACTCTCAAAAGGAAATAGGAAACTCAGTAGTACTCATCATAGAGCACACCATATCCATAGGGTGCTATTGCTCCGCCCTGATATACCATCGTGCTATGGTGTATACGGAGGAGTAATGCTGAGTGAGAATCTCATTCTCCTTTAGAATAGTCCAGGATTTTCGTGCTCAAGTATTCTCCTCCTTGATCTCATCAAAGGACATAATACTTATACCTGTTGTTGGTTCTCTACTTCTAACTTATATTCTGTGAATATCTCAAAAGGTTAGGGCTTGTGTTTCAACAGGAACATATATGCGAATCTTGAGAGATCATCAGTGAATATAATAAAATACAAAGAACCGGTCTTGGCATGTGTAGACAGGGGACCTTCATACATCAGCATGTATCAATCCCAAGAGTTTAATAACTCTTTCTTTATTTCCAATAAACGGAGCTATGTCCATCTTATCTCTGTGACATGACAGCAAGTTTCACAAGATGTAAATTCAAACTAATTTAAATATGCATCTTTATGTAACTTCAGCTAGTCGGGTCGCATTGATATGACCTAGTCTACAATACCTCAAGAAGGATTCGTTCATTTCTGAACTTTTCCTCTTGTGTGTGTTCCGTATACTAAGAACTGTAGTTTGATTTAGAACGTCTATGCTTTTAG
Organism: Agapanthus africanus; assembly: GCA_030015575.1. Taxonomy (NCBI): domain Eukaryota; kingdom Viridiplantae; phylum Streptophyta; class Magnoliopsida; order Asparagales; family Amaryllidaceae; genus Agapanthus; species Agapanthus africanus. The sequence continues at coordinate 510,909,898 of JASDDO010000024.1, read as the reverse complement.
ATAACGTACCTGAACCGATCAACTCTTGATATAGGAAATGTTCAAAACATTATCCAACAATACAAAATTATATCCTTTCTTTATTAATAAAGAGACTAATATGATGTTGTATAAAAGGTTCGGTATCTAATAACATTCGTTCAGAATCAATGTATTCTGGTAATACAGGGTGATAGTGACCAACAGACTTGGCTGCAACACTTGCACCGTTTCTTTCTCATGAAACATATCACCCGTTCTCAGTTCTCTACCTTTCTGTAGCCCATGTAACAGATTACAAATGCGGGATCCTGATCCGGTATCACATACCCAAGACGTAAAGGATACTGAGAAATAGTTCTGTGTAATGAACACACCCGAAGAAGATGCATCAGCATGCACTTTCTTCGTTTTGGGCGGCACGGGAATTCTGGTAATCCCCAATTTCCTGCTCTGTCTTATAACAATTATAAGTTGGAGCGGGACCAACGTTCCCCAGCTCAGTATAACAAGCGGGTTCGGTCAATTCATCCGTTTTATTATCTTGATTAAGGCGTGATATGGTCGCTACCTGGAGAGAGAGAGAAGAAAACACTCAGCATATGCTCTTGCAAGATTAGATTGGTTATCTAATATATCTAATCAGGATGTCTCCCACTGTTTTAAACAAATCTTCTTTCAAACCCTAAATGGAAAGACTAGCCGGGATTAATTACACGCTACAAGTTCGCCAATCTTTCAGCTAGGCCAGTGTCGGTACTTTGAAGGAGGTCCCCCGTGCTTTCGCACGAACCTAATTAATGTAAACATCGTTTTCCCAGAGGCGTAACCCCGTTGATACCTTTCTAGACACCTACTTGATCGGCTAATTGTAATGTGTAAAACTCTTCCAGGAGTAACTCTTACTCGCGGTGGGTATCGGGATCCAACTATCTCATAGAAGGTATGCAATCTCATTGCAAATTTCAACACTTGAAATTCCCGATAATATTTTGCCCCTAGCGTCCTATGACCTTGACGGAGGTCAACAAACCATAGGCTACTAGTCAAGTTCAACCCGTCATTTCCTGATTGAATTAAACCCACCCGCACGACCCTTGACGGAGGTCAACAAGGCCGCAAGACTACCCTAATCTAATCTGCATCATATGCATAAGCAGATAAATACTAGTCAGCTACCGCACACTACGCCTTGACGGAGGTCAACAAACGTAGCACGAATACTAAGTAGGACTTATCTGAAATGACGGAGGGCTACGACAGGTTTTTAAGAAAACCCTTTGCGTAATGAACTTGATATCGTTGTAGAATCGAGTGATTTTTAAATGGAGTGTTTTTTAGGCTTTTCTAGTTTTGCTAAAGAGCTCACTCCCGGTGAATGGATCGTTGGCCCTTTCCTCATCGAATAAGGTGCAGGATATTTCACAAATACCACTATGCAAAGCAAGAACTATAGAAGCAATCAAAAGACAAACCGAGTGTGTAGCATCTGCTAGTTTCACTAAAGAGGTCACTCCCAGTGAAGGGATCTCGGCTCTTTCCTTATCGAATAAGGTGTAGGATGTTCTACATCGCTATGCAAAGCAAGAACTAGAGCTACCAGTTTTTAAACAAGTTTCTACAACATCTTTAGGTTTCTTTTATTTCATTAATCTCATTAATGAAGTCCCATTTTAATATGCTTCACAAGCATCAGATATGAAACGAAATCAACAATATATAATATATATCTCATATATATAATATAAACATTCGTCTCAGGCAGTAATATGATCTCATCACAGAACATTGCAGTAGAAGAACATATATGAAATATTGGATACACTAGGACGTCCGTGTTTTCAATACGAGCCTGTATAAAACACGGATTCCACGGTCGCGATGAATAGCCAAACCCACATCCCTAGACCCCTACGAGAGCGGCAAGTAATACTGCCAATTCTAAGGTTAGGAGACCCGGTCTCGACTCCTCGAGATGGTCTCCCACTGGACCCCAAAACCCGGTTACTTATGCTCCCCGCCTTGGGTCTACCTAATGCGGAAAAGTAAATAATATACAATGGTGACATCATCCTCAGCCCGGAAGTGCCCCAATAAAAGAATATTACATACAAATGAATTTTATATGAATGAAAAAGAAAAATCTCTCATCTCACATAAAACCTCCGGCTATTCAGAACGCGACGATCCAATATAACATATCACAGCAACACATAATATCTTATATCATCAACGTAAGAAAGTATGCGTATTCCGATTGTCGTTGATGTATAGCAACGAAGCCGGCGATACACCACATACTACGCTTACGGTCACAGAAAAGAAAGTGTAAAACTACAACAGTTGGAATCCGCAACCACCTTAGACATCGCATGCCAAACCAAATTAATTCCTTAGACATCGCATGCCTAACAATTATAAACCATGCATTTTAGTCTCATTATCGAAAACTCTTTTCAATATCTAGTCGGGCAATTCAACAAGATTCCCGACATCCCGATTGAATGCTCGTTGCAAACTTTAGTAAACGGCCGCACCCCCGGATGCCATCGACGAAGTGCTCCAAGGCGGAACACCGCTGCCGTGAGCACCCAAACGGATGCTTTTGGCGACGGTGTTCTCCTACAGTCACTTAGTCGGGGCTATGGGGCGTGGCTATCTATTAAGTTTACCCGGCGAGTATCCGCGTACGCTACGTGATTGCGACGAACTTTTGATCACATCAAAATTCCGTGGCAACCGATCAATTGAGACTAAACTGCTATGTTTATAATATTCAAATTAGTTATCTCATAACTACCTGTGGATTCCAAATATTGTATCACATTCCAGATAAATAGACAATGTTAAACTTTCCGATCGAATAATCAAACACCCAAGTTTTCCAAATAGCTCAACACTTGAGCGGAGTTTCAAAAATATCCATCACATGCCACAGTACCGATGGTCCAGCCGTAGAAGGGTCAAGCCAACGCCTCACATATGGCACGCCGTACTGCCACAAACCCTAAGGTTTAGAGAGAGTTCAAGACGGTCACATAATCGAGTTAAGGTTTGTTGTCTTCTAGAGGGTCCACCGCGTTACTTGCACGACTTAGAAGGTTTCAAACTCGAGGAAAAATCCAACTTTTGAAAAAATTTCCGACTGGGGAAAAAGTGAGTTATTGATATCCGTTCGAACTTTTTAACAGTTTCTAAAATTATCCGGAAAAACTAAACAAAGTTAAATTATCCAAACGAATCAACAAGTCCCCAATACAACCCCAGAAAACTCAACACTTGAGTAGAATTAAAAAATTCCCAGAAAAAAATGACAAGAAAGGACCTAAGAATAAATATATGAATTTACAGGGACTAATTCATAATTTTGGCCGCGGAACCTCGGCCAAACCAAGGGTTTGGCGGCGGTTCTGCGGCCGAATGAACGAATTAGTGGACCGAACATCACTGTAATTCTTAGTTTTTCCTGCTTATTTTTCTGAGTAGTTTTAACTCATAAAAAATCACATTTTTGAAAAATATCCAGAGAAGGGTTCGTGTCGTGGTTTCCGGGTTCGATCGGACTTTAAACTTCGCCTAGACATCGCCTAAAGCTCTAGCTTGGTTCTGATACCACTGTAGGGTTGATAGGCACACGCACAAGGGTCTACGAGGCATCGACCATGCCCGATTAAAATTTTAGTCGTGCCGAACAACCCAAAGCCGGATCTTTAAACTAGGGTTTAGGCGAAAACAAGTATGTTAAACACTTTAACACTAAGTGAGAGGGATTACTGAAGGGTTGCTAGGCACGCGGACAAGGGTCTATGAGGCATCAACCATGCCCGATTAAAATTTTAGCCGTGCCGAACAACTCTAATACGGATCTTTAAACTAGGGTTTAGGCATAAACTAGCAAGTTAACAACTTTAACTACAAGTGAAAGGGAATACAACCTTTGTAGATCCGGTCCTTCACTTCAATAGCTCCGTGTTGATGTCCCCTTCGCTGCGATTATGAACTTCGGACTCTGGAGAAGATCCACAAGAAGAACGAACGTGCTTGCTTCGTTGACTTTGAGGCCGAAAATGATCTACGTCGGGGAGACACTAACTCAAGATATTCCTTCACTAGGTCATGAACTTTGTGATGAGAACACACTCTACTACATGGTAAGTGGTAGAGGATGAAGAAGTAGGAAGTGGGCTCACTTTAGAATTGATTTTCTCACATTTTCCTCAAGGCACCATTGGAGCTTGCAAGCTTTTCATGGAGCTTTATCAAGAAGAAGAAGAAGAAGAGAATGAATAATACATCATATGAATTATTTCCTCAATAATGTAACCATGGGTGAGTTAAGCTATCATGCTTAACTCATGTAGAGAATTAACACAAAGCATTAGGTTAAAGGTTAGGTTAAAGAATATCAAAAGAAATGACAAAAGAGTGGACTTTGTCAAAGCTTCTCCAAGCTTCTTCAAGCTTGATTACTTTGACTAATTTAAACCCTTTTGTTAAATCTTAAGATAAAACAATAACCCTAATCTTTACCCTAATCTTGGTATAAGTCTCTTACACCCAACTTTGATGTATCATCAAGCATGATACAAACATATGTACACAAATATATATCACATATACACTTATGCACAAACTTGTGAGAAAATAAATCTTAAGTGAGATAATACTAGTTAATGTAATGTAATATATCAAATATATAATTATACATTAAATTATTAAATCAACTCTTGATTTAATAATCCGGCTATAACCGATTAATATCAAAAGTAACAACTTATCGAATCAACACTTGATCCGATAACCCGGATATATCGCATACAACCGATCAATGTCACAAATAGCAAGAATAGAATACGGTATCTCATATCATATTAATCTCGGCCCCGCACATATCACATATGCGCTCCTACTCCGTTTCTCTTAAGCCAGGAAACCCCTGTGTAGGACTCTAAAGACTCATCAATACGCCGGCAGTAGGTGATGATCATATCAAACACCCACAAGCCGCAAGCGGTCTGCTAAACGTAACGGCCATCCGGGTATTGAGCGATCAGAAGATCAACAAGCAAGCCTGCTAGTACTCCTGTGAATCCAATCAGTAACACTCCCGTACAGTCCGGTCTTGTCGTCTGATATGTAGCATATCTCGCCTAGGGGTGGTAAACGTCAAACCTTAGTAGCTCGATAAGTCGTGTCGATATGAGGTCTATAACAGTTCGAGAAACTACTGATAACACTTACCAGTAAATCTCAGCATCCCTGGCTAGGGATTTCCGGTTATAGCCAATCGAACACAGCACAACATCAACTCCCTATACCGGGAGAGACGAATCCCCTCCTATCGCTCATTGCCTCCATGTGATTCGGGACTGTACCCAAAAACCACCGTTTTGCACGCCCTCTTGGACGTGGTAAGGTGGAAATCAAAGCACAGTGGGAATCACACACGACTCTATGACGATCTCGGGTCAATAGACTACTCTGTACCAGTGTCACCGGAGAACTGCCATCTTACGTGAGGTATAATACCATCTGGGAGTTCTCGGCGAGTCCATCCAGTGTACCCAGTCTCCAATGAGCACCCGTACACCATCCTTGATGTCAAACACCGATGGATATGGGATCATCCATCGCCCATCATATGGGTCAAGATGCGTATACGCTAGTCTACTCTGGTGCATCGATGCCTTGTCTCGATACACCCTCGACTAGGAACAGTTTTAGGATGTACTCGTCGACTACCGTGGCCCCACTAGTATGATCTCATCATAGTCCCAGTAGTCGAGTACATATCCTAAGGGCTTTATCAACATGTATTAGAGATAATCAGAGTACATGTTAAGATAAAGTACAACCAGATAGCATACTATCATGTCGAGCAAGAAAGTCCTCCCTATATACGTCCCAGCATCCACTACAATATACATCGTATGTACAGTAATGGCCTCTAGGGCATACATATAACTAACCATCTCCCACTTGCACTAGGGCCATCTGTTGTGGTATCACATACCCAACAATTAGCTGTGGTTGAAGTATCTCATACTCAACCATCCTATAAAAGTCTCTACTGGGGAAAAGGCCTTTGTGAGTGGATCTGCGCTGTTGTCCTCTGTGTCTACTCTCCTTACCTCGATCTGCCTAGAGATCAACCATCTCCATGATCAGGTGATACTGCCTAAGAATTATATCTGGATTTCTGATGGGACGGTAGTTCCTTGGCTAAAGCCACAACTCCATTGTCGCACAATGGTAGGAACGAAGTTCATCTCATGAACTTATATATATCCAGACTGCCTCATTGGTAGCATCCTTGGTAACGATGTATTTTGCCTTTAATCGTCTAGTATGTTATGGTATCTAGCTTGGAACTCTTCCAACATACTGTCCCTCCACTGAGGGTAAAGACAATGCCTGTGACTGACATTCAGTCATCCTTATCATTCTGGAACCTTTCCAGTGATTCTCCCCAGGATCCACTGATACCATCTCACTACAACTAGTGAGAATCCTAACTTCTAATTAGATCTATCTCATAGATCCAAAATCCAGGATTTAGGAGGTATCATCTTGATCCTATATGGAGAATCATTGTGATAAGCGGAGATTGATCGAGCGTAGCATAGGAAACTCCTTCCCTATTAAGAGTATGTCATCCACGTACTCTACGAGGATCTCCACCATACTCTCCACTACCTTTTTGTTTATACAAGGTTCATATACTATTTTGATGATGTCAAACTCTTTGACTAATACATCAAAACAGACGTTCTAACTCCGCGATGCCTGCTTTATCACATAAAACATCTTGCACACGTTTCCGCTGCTCCCACTGTCTGCGAAGCCCTCTGACTGTGTACTTATAGACTCTCTCTTCTAAAACATCATTTTAGAAAAGCTGTCATGACACCCAACCACCAGATATCGTAGTCATGGTATGTAGTCGTGGTAAGTAGGATCTGGATGGACTTAAGCATAGGCCCCAGAAAAAGGTTTCATCATCAGCCACAATTGGTCTATGATGCAAACCTTTAACAAGTCTAGCTTTGAAAGTCTCAACTTTTCCATGTACACCAAGTAATCTTCTCAGGATATACTTGCTCCTAATGGGGATTTAACCCTTCAGATAAAGCAACCAAAGTCCATACTTTGTTGGTGTATAAGGATTCCATCTCAGATCGCTAAGCATCCAGCCATTCTTACAGAGTCCCACTCCTGATGGCCAGCCCGAAACTAGTTGGGTCATCATCTCATGATGCAATCCTCGCTCCCACTGTCATAGAGAAACCGAAGTATCTCTCAGGTGGGTGAGGAACCCTACTAGATCGGCGGAGAGGCTGAGGTTCGTTGGAAACTATTGAATCCTTTGGTTCTACCAAATCATCAGCTGCAGTTTGTATAGCTGGAACCTTTCCAGTTCTACATAACAGACCTTGCCTCGAGCTTGTCTGGATTTTGCTTTTCAGACATAGGCCGGACAACCCCAAATCTTAACATACTTAAGATATGGGCTCTTCCCATTCCATATCACATATGAAGTGGTAGGCAACTGATTTGATTTGAACCCTATTCAATAGGTATGCAGCTTCTCAAGTGCAAAACTACCAAAAGGAAATAGGAAACTCAGTAGTACTCATAATAGAGCACACTATATCACATAGGGTGCTATTGCTCCGCCCCGATACACCGACGTGCTGTGGTGTATACGGAGGAGTAATGCTGAGAGAGAATCTCATTCTCCTTTAAAATAGTCCCGGAATTCCGTGCTCAAGTATTCTCCTCCTTGATCTCATCAAAGGACATAATACTTATACCCGTATTTTGGTTCTCTACTTCTAACTTATATTCTGTGAATATCTCAAAATCTTCGGACTTATGTTTCAACAGGAACATATGTCTTAATCTTGAGAGATCATCAGAGAATGTAATGAAGTACAAAGAACCGGTCTTGGCATGTGTAGACAGGGGACTTTCATACATCAGCATGTATCAATCCAAAGAGTTTACTAACTCTTTCTCTGTTTCCAATAAACAGAGCTGTGGTCATCTTATCTTTGTGACATGACCGACACGTTTCACAAGATGTAAATTTAAACTATTTTAAATATGCATCTAAATTTAACTTAGCTAGTCGGGTCACATTGATATGACCTAGTCTACAATGCCTCAAGAAGGATTCGTTCATTTCTGAACTCTTCCTCTTGTGTGTGTTCTGTATACTAAGAACTGTAGTTTGATTTAGAACGTCAATGCTTTTAGATAACGTGCCTGAACCGATCAACTCTTGATATAGGAAATATTCAAAACATTATCCAACTATACAAAATTATATCCTTTTTTTACTAATAAAGAGACTGATATGATGTTGTATATCAGGTTCGGTATCTAATAACATTTGTTCAGAATCAATGTATTCTGGTAATACAGGGTGACAATGACCAACAGACTTGGCTGCAACACTTGTACCGTTTTCTGTCTCATGAAACTTATCACCCGTTCTCAGTTCTCTACCTATCTGTAGCCTATGTAACGGATTACATATGCTGGATCCTGATCCGGTATCACATACTCAGGATGTAAAGGATACAGAGAAACAGTTCTCTATAATGAACACACCCGAAGATGATGCATCAACATGCACTTTCTTCGTTTGGGCGGCACGGGAATTCTGGTAATCCCCAATTTCCTGCTCTGTCTTATAAAAATTATAAGTTGGAGCGGTACCAACGTTCTCCAGCTCAGTATAACAAGCGGGTTCGGTCAATATATCCGTATTATTATCTTGATTAAGGCGTGATATGGTCGCTACCTGGAGAGAGAGAGAAGAAAACACTCAGCGTTTGCTCTTGCAAGATCAGATTGGTTATCTAATATATCTAATCAGGATGTCTCCCACTGTTTTAATCAAATCATCCTTCAAACCCTAAAAGGAAAGACTAGCCGGGATTAATTACACGCTACAAGTTCGCCAATTTTTCAGCCAGGCCAGTGTCGGTACTTTGAGGGAGGTCCCCCGTGCTTTCGCAAGAACCTAATTCATGTAAATCTCGTTTTGCCAAAGGCGTAACCTCGTTGACACCTTTCTAGACACCTACTTGATCGGCTAATTGTAATGTGTAAAACTCTCCCAGGAGTAACTCTTACTCGCAGCGGGTATCGGGATCCAACTATCTCATAGAAGGTATGCAATCTCATCGCAAATTTCAACACTTGAAATTCCCGATAATTTTTCCCCTAACGTGCTATGACCTTGATGAAAGCCAACAAACCATAGCCCGCTAGTCAAGTTCAACCCGTACATTTCTTGACTGAATTAAACCCACCCGCATGACCCTTGACGAAAGCCAACAAAGCCGTACGACTACCCTAATCCAATCGCATCGTATGCAACAAATAAGCAGCATATAGCTACCGCACACTACACCTTGACGAAAGCCAACAAATGTAGCACGAATACTATATACAACTTATCTGAAATGACGAAGGGCTACGACAGGTTTTTCTGAAAACCTATTGCGTAATGAACTTGATATCGTTGTAGAATCAAAAGATTTTAAAATGGAGTGTTTTTTTAGGCTTTTCTAGTTTTGCTAAAGGGGTCACTCCCGGTGAAGGGATCGTCGGCCCTTTCCTCATCGAATAAGGTGCAGGGTATATCATATATACCACTATGCAAAGCAAGAACTATAGAAGCAATCAAAAGAAAAACCGAGTGTGTAGCATCTGCCAGTTATTGCTAAAGGGGTCACTCCCGGTGAAGGGATCTCGGCCATTTCCTTATCGAATAAGGTGCAGGATGTTCTACAAGGAACACCGCGATGCAAAGCAAGAACTGTAGCTACCTGTTTTTGAAAATTCGATTCCACAACATCTTTTAGGTTTCTTTTTTTTTCATTAATCATATTAATGAAGTCCCATCATTTAAGCACCTAAACATCACAGATAAATACGACGGAGACTTATGCCATCCGCATTCGCCTCGATATCCCCTCGTGCACCGTTAGGTTAGGTAACTAACGGCAGAGCGGGGCAGGGCTAGCGCGGGTGTAAAACATAAGTAACGTCTATACAATATATCATATATACTATATACAGTATCTATCACAACATATCAAATGATCACATCACAGATATCACAGCAGAAGAAACATATGAAATATTGGATATATTAGGACGTCCGTGTTTTATTTTGAGCCTGTATAAAACACGGATTCCACGGTCGTGATGAATAGCCAAACCCACACCCCTGGACCCCTACGAGAGCAGCAAGCAACCTTACCAATTCTAGAGTTAGGAGACCCGGACTCGACTCCTCGAGTTGGTTTCCCACTGGAATCCAGAACCCGATTACTTGTGCTCTCCTCCTTGGGTCTATCCTAGTGCGGAAAAGTAAATAATATACAAATGGTGACATCATCCTCAGCCCGGAAGTGCCCCAACAAAAGAATATTACATACAAGTTTTTACATGAATGAAAATGAAAAACCCTCATCTCACATAAAAAAAACCCGGCTATTCAAAACGCGACGATCCAATATAACATATCCAGCAACACATAACATCACATGTCATCAACGTAAGTAAATACACATCGTAATTGTCGTTGACATATAGCAACGAAACCGGCGATATCACATATTACACTTACGGTCGCAGAAAAGAAAGTGTAAAACTACAACAGTTGGAATCCGCAACCTACTTAGACATCGCATGCCTAATCAAATGAATTTCTTAGACATCGTATGCCTAACAATTATAAACCCCGCATTTTAGTCTCATTATCGAAAACCCTTTTCAATATCAAGTCGGGCAATTCAACAAGATTCCCGACATCCTGATCGAATGCTCGTCGCAAACTTTAGTAGACGGCTGCACCCCCGATGCCGTCGACGAAGTGCACTAAGGCGGAACACCGCTGCCGTGAGCACCCGAACGGATGCTTTTTGGCGACGGGGTTCTCCTACAGTCACTTGGTCGGGGCTATAGGGCATGGCTGTCTATTAAGTTTACCCGGCGAGTATCCGCGTACGCTACATGATTGCGACGGACTTTTGATCACATCAAAATTCCGTGGCAACCGATCATCTGAGACTAAACTTCTATGTTTATAACATTCAAATCAGTTATCTCATAACTAGATGTGGATTCCAATTATTGTATCACATTCCAGATAAATAGACAACGTTAAACTTTCCGATCGAATAATCAAACACCCAAGTTTTCCCAATAGCTCAACACTTGAGGGGAGTTTAAAAACATCCATTTCATGCCACAGTACCAACAGTCCAGCCGTAGAAGGGTCAAGCCAACGCCTCACATGTGGCACGCCGTACTGCCCCAAACCCTAAGGTTCAAAAGGCAGTTCAAGACGGTCACATAATCGAGTTAAGGTTTGTTGTCTTCTAGAGGGTCCATCGCGTTACTTGCACGATTTAGACGTTCTCAAACAACGGAAAAATCCAACACTTGGAAATTTTCCGGGTCGGGAAAAAGTGAGTTATTGATATCCGGTCGAACTTTTTAACATGTTCTAAAATTACCCTGAAAAATAAACAAAGTTAAATAATCCGATCCAATCATCGAGTCCCCAATACAACCCAGAAAACTCAACTCTTGAGTAGAAATTAAAAATTCCCAGAAAACACAGCAATTAAATAAAGATATTACTGTGCAAACAGTGATGTGAGAAGCCACATTATGGCCGCGGAACCGCCGCGTGACCTAAGGTACGGCCGCGGTTCCGCGGCGCCTTGATCGAATTGGGGTCACGTGATGCACGGTAAATCTTAAAAAACCCTGCTGAAGTTTTTGGATATTTTTAATTTGGAAAAATGCACAGTTTCAGAAAATGTACAGAGAAGGGTGTAGTTTAGGGTTTCGGGGTTCGATCGGGTTTCTAAGTTCGTCTACACAACGCCTAAAGCTCTAGCTTGGCTCTGATACCACTGTAGGGTTGCTAGGCACGCGCACAAGAGTCTATGAGGCATCAACCATGCCCAATTAAAATTTTAGCCGTGCCGAACAACTCTAATACGGATATTTAAACTAGGGTATAGGCGAAAACTAGCAAGTTAACAACTTTAACTACAAGTGAAAGGGAATACAACCTTTGTAGATCCGGTCCTTCACTTCAATAGCTCCGTGTAGATGTCCCCTTCGCTGCGATCGTGAACTTCGGACTCTGGAGAAGATCCACAAAAAGAACGAGCGTGCTTGCTTCGTTGACTTCGAGGCCGAAGATGATCTACGTCGGGGAGACACTAACTCAAGCTATTCCTTCACTAGGTCATGAACTTTCTCAAGAGAACACACTCTACTACAAGGCAAGTGGTAGAGGATGAAGAAGTAGGAAGTGGGCTCACTTTAGAATTGATTTTCTCACATTTTTCCTCAAGGCACCATTGGAGCTTACAAGCTTTTCATGGAGCTTTATCAAGAAGAAGAAGAAGAAAATGAATAATACATCATATGAATTATTTCCTTAATAATGTCACCATGGGTGAGTTAAGCTATCATGCTTAACTCATGTAGAGAATTAACCAAAGCATTAGGTTAAAGGTTAGGTTAAAGAATATCAAAAGAAATGACAAAAGAGTGGACTTTGTCCAAGCTTCTCCAAGCTTCTTCAAGCTTGATTACTTTGACTAAGTTAAACCCTTTTGTTAAATCTTAAGATAAAACAATAACCCTAATCTTGGTATGAGACTCATACACCCAACTTTGATGTATCATCAAGCATGATACAAACATATGTACACAAATATATATCACATATACACTTATGCATAAACTTGTGAGAAAATAAATCTTAAGTAAGCTAATACTAGTTAATGTAATGTAATATATCAAATATATAATTATACATTAAATTATTAAATCAACTCTTGATTTAATAATCCGCCTATAACCGACTAATATCAAAAGTAACAACTTATCGAATCAACACTTGATCCGATAACCCGGATATATCGCATACAACCAATCAATGTCACAAATCGCGAGAATAGAATACGGTATCTCATATCGTATTAATCTCGGTCCTGCACATATCACATATGCGCTCCTACTCCGTTTCGCTTGAGCCAGAAAACCCCTGTGTAGGACTCTAAAGACTCGTCAATACGCCAGCAGTAGGTGATGATCATATCAAACAACCACAAGCCGCAAGCTGTCTGCTAAACGTAACGGCCATCCGGGTATTGAGCGATCAGAAGATCAACAAGCAAGCCTGCTAGTACTCCTGTGAATCCAATCAGTAACACTCCCGTACAGTCCGGTCTCGTCGTCTGATATGTCGCATATCTCGCCTAGGGATGGTAAACGTCAGACCCCAGTAGCTCGATAAGTCGTGTCGATATGAGGTCTATAACAGTTCGAGAAACTACTGATAACACTTACCAGTAAATCTCAGCAACCCTGGCCAAGGATTTCCGGTTATAGCCAATCGAATACAGCACAACATCAACTCCCTATACCGGGAGAGACGAATCCCCTCCTATCGCTCATTGCCTCCATGTGATTCGGGATTGTACCTAAAAACCACCGTTTTGCACGCCCTTTTGGACGTGGTAAGGTGGAAATTAAATCACAGTGGGAATCACAAAAGACTCTATGAAGATCTCGGGTCAACAGACTACTCTGTACCAGTGTCACTGGAGAACTGCCATCTGACGTGAGGTATAATACTATCTGGGAGTTCTCGGCGAGTCCGTCCAGTGTACCCAGTCTCCACTGAGCACCCGTACACCATCCTTGATGTCAAACACCGATGGATATGGGATCATCCATCGCCTATCATATGGGTCAAGATGCATATACGCTACTCTACTCTGGTGCATCGATGCCCTGTCTCGATACACCCTCGACTAGGAACAGTTATAGGATGTACTCGTCGACTACCATGGCCCCACTAGTATGATCTCATCATAGTCCCAGTAGTCGAGTACATATCCTAAGGGCTTTATCAACATGTATTAGAGACAATCGGAGTACATGTTAAGATAAAGTACAACCAGATAGCATACTATCATGTCGAGCAAGAAAGTCCTCCCTATATACGTCCCAGCATCAACTACAATATACATCGTATGTACAGTAATGGCCTCTAGGGCATACATATAACTAACAATTACAACCTTTGTAGATCCGGTCCTTCACTTCAATAGCTCCGTGTAGATGTCCCCTTCGCTGCGATCGTGAACTCCGTACTCTAGAGAAGCTCCACAAGAAGAACGAACGTGCTTGCTTCGATGACTTCGAGGCCGAAGATGATCTACGTCGGGGAGACACTAACTCAAGCTATTCCTTCACTAGGTCATGAACTTTGTGAAGATAACACACTCTACTACATGGAAAGTGGTATAGGATGAAGAAGTAGGAGGTGGGCTAACTTTAGAATTGATTTTCTCACATTCTTCCTCATAGCACCATTAGAGCTTGAAAGCTTTTTCAAGGAGCTTGATGAAGAAGAAGAAGTAAATAATTCATCCAAATGAAAACTTATCCTTTGAATTATTGCACCATGGTTGAGTTAAGCCCCCATGCTTAACTCATGTAGAGAATTAACCATAGTATGAGGTTAAGGGTTGGGTTAACTAATATCCTAAGGAATAACAAAAGAGTTGACTTTGTCAATGTTGCATACAAGCTTCTACAAGCTTGATAATATTGACTAAAGTCTCCTCTCTTTTGTTATACTTAAGGAAATAAGTAAACCCTAATTTAACATAAACTTGATATAAGTCTCATACACCCATCTAGTATGTATCATCAAGCATTATACAAACATGTACACTTGCATATATCACATATAAACAGTGTGCACAATCTAGTAAGAAAATAAATCATAAGTGAGCTAATACTAGTTAATGTAATGTAATATATCAAATATATAATTATACATTAAATTATTAAATCTACTCTTGATTTAATAACCCGGCTATAACCGACTAATATCATGTGTAACAACTTATCGAATCAACACTTAATCCGATAACCCGGCTATATCGCATACAACCGATCAATGTCACGAATCGCGAAAATAGAATACGGTATCTCATATCGTATTAATCTCGGTCCCGCATATATCACATATGTGCTCCTACTCCATTTCGCTTGAGCCAGGAAACCCCTGTGTAGGACTCTAAAGACTCGTCAATACGCCGACAGTAGGTGATGATCATATCAAACACCCACAAGCCGCAAGCGGTCTGCTAAACGTAACGGCCACCCGGGTATTGAGCGATCAGAAAATCAACAAGCAAGCCTGTACATTCTCCTATGAATCCAATCAGTAACACTCCTGTACAGTCCGGTCTCATCGTCTGATATGTTGCATATTTCGCCTAGGGGTGGTAAACGTCAGACCCCAGTAGCTTGATAAGTCGTGTCGATATGAGGTCTATAACAGTTCGAGAAACTACTTGTAACACTTACCAGAAAATCTCAGCAACCCTGGCCAGGGATTTCCAATTATATCCAATCGAACACAGCACAACATCAACTCCCTATACCGGGAGAGACGAATCCCCTCCTATCGCTCATTGCCTCCATATGATTCGGGACTGTACCCAAAAGCCACCTTTTTGCACGCCCTCTTGGACGTGGTATGATGGAAATCAAAGCACGGTGGGAATCACACAAGACTCTATGACGATCTCAGGTCTACAGACTAACCTGTACCCGTGTCATCAGAGAACTGCCATCTGACGTGAGGTATAATACCATCTGGGAGTTCTCGGCGAGTCCGTCCTGTGTACTCAGTCTCTAATGAGCACCAGTACACCATCCTTGATGTCAAACACCGATGGATATGGGATCATCCATTGCCCATCATATAGGTCAAGATGCGTATACGCTAGTCTACTCTGGTGTATCGATGCCCTGTCTCGATACACCCTCGACTAGGAACTGTTATAGGATGTACTCGTCGACTACCGTGGCCCCACTAGTATTATCTCATCATAGTCCCAGTAGTCGAGTACATATCCTAAGCGTTTTATCAACATGTAACATAAAGACAAAAAGAGTACATGTTAAGATAAAGTACAACCAGATAGCATACTATCATGTCGAGCAAGAAAGTCCTCCCTATATATGTCCCAGCATCCACTACAATATACATCGTATGTACAGTAATGGCCTCTAGAGCATACATATAACTAACAGGAGGGACGGTATGTTGGAAGAGTTCTAAGATAGATACCATGATGTACTAGACGATTAAAAGCAAGATACATCGTTACCAAGGATGCTACCAAAGAGGCAGTCTGGATATATATATAAGTTCATGAGATGACCTTCGTTCCAACCATTATGTGATAATGGTGTTATGGCTTCAGCCTAGGAACCCCCGTCCCATCAGAAAATCAAGGTATGATTCTTAGGCAGTATCACCTGATCATAGAGATGGTTGATCTCCAGGGAGATCGAGGTTAGGAGAGTAGACACAGAGGACAACAGCGCGGATCCACTCACAAAGGCCTTTTTCCCAGTAGAGGCTTTTATGGGATGGTTGAGTATGAGACACTTCAACCACAGCTAATTGTTGGGTATGTGATACCACAACAGATGGCCCTAGTGCAAGTGGGAGATTGTTAGTTATATGTATGCCCTAGAGGCCATTACTGTACATACGATGTATATTGCAGTGGATGCTTGGATATATATAGGGAGGACTTTCTTGCACGACATGATAGTACGCTATCTGGTTGCTTTTTATCTTAACATGTACTCTGATTGTCTCAATGTTACATGTTGATAAAGCCCTTAGGATATGTACTCCACTACTGAGAGTATGATGAGATCATACTAGTGGGGCCACGGTAGTCGATGAGTACATCCTATAACTGTTCCTAGTCGAGGGTGTATCGAGACAGGGCATCGATATACCAGAGTAGACTAGCGTATACGCATCTTGACCCATATGATGGGCGATGGATGATCCAATATCCATCGGTGTTTGACATCAAGGATGGTGTACGGGTGCTCAGTGGAGCTGGGTACACTGGACGGACTCGCTGAGAACTCCCAGATGGTATTATACCTCACGTAAGATGGCAGTTCTCTGATGACACGGGTACAGATTAGTCTGTAGACCTGAGATCGTCATAGAGTCTTGTGTGATTCCCACTGTGCTTTGATTTCCATCATACCACGTCCAAGAGGGCGTGCAAAAAGGTGGCTTTTGGGTACAGTCCCGAATCACATGGAGGCAATGAGCGATAGGAGGGGATTCGTCTCTCCCGGTATAGGGAGTTGATGTTGTGCTGTGTTCGATTGGCTATAACTGGAAATCCCTGACCAGGGTTGCTAAGATTTACTGGTAAGTGTTATCAGTAGTTTCTCAAACTGTTATAGACCTCATATCGACACGACTTATCGAGCTACTGGGATCTGACGTTTACCAACCATAGGCGAGATATGCGACATATCAGACGAAGAGACCAGACTGTACGGGAGTGTTACTGATTGGATTAACGGGAGAAAGTACATGCTTGCTTGTTGATCTTCTGATCGCTCAATACCTGGGTGGCTGTTAAATTTAGCTGACCGCTTACAGCTTGTGGGTGTTTGATATGATCATCACCTTCTGCCGGCGTATTGATGATTCTTTAGAGTCTTACACAGAGCTTTCCTGGCTCTGGCAAAACGGAGTAGGAGCACATATATGATATGTGCGGGACCGAGAACAATACGTGTATGTGATACCGTATTAGATTCTAGCGATATAAGATATCGGCCGGGTATATGTGATATAGCCGGGTCATCGGATCAAGTATTGATTCGATGAACTGATACAAATTAAATTAGTCGGTTATTTGTGAAATAGCCGGATTATCGGATCAAGTGTTGATTCGATAATTTAATGTATAATTATATATTTGATATATTAAATTACATTAACTGATATATGCTCACTAAAAGATTCTTTTTCTCACTCGGGTAATACATTGATATATATGCGATATATGTTAATTGTATTATTTTATTTTGTTACAATAATAATTGTATATGTGATATATAATATTGTAACATGTTTGGGTTATTAATGCAACATGAATAGGGGAGATTAAACATGATTAAGGTTTGATTTGGGTTAATTTTTCTAGAAGCTTCTAGAAGCTTTTTGTTTTGTTTTTGCAAAGATATTTTGTAAAGATATTTTTGTATGATATTTGTTAACCCAACTCAACCCTTGACCATGGTTCATTCTCTACATGGGTTAAGTTATCATACTTAACCCATGGTTGCATTTCTAACCTCACTACAATTCATTATTCATCACAAAGTAATCATCTTCTTCTTCCTCCTTGCAAAGCTTTCTAGCTTTTTGCTTAGTGATGAAAATGAGTGAGATTAAGAAAATAAATGAAAGCTAAAATCCCACTTCATCATCCTAATCTATCCTAGCCATTTAGATTAGGGTGTTCACTTCATTTGTGAGTGAGACCTTGTGTTAAAGAAACTTCAAGATAGATCATCTTAGTTATCGAAGATCGGAAGCAAGTTTGCATCATTCTCTTCGTGGAGCCTTTCTAGAGTCCGGGTACATGATGATCGCAGTGAAGGAACCTCAACACGGAGCTTATGAAGCGAAGGACCAGATTACAAAGGTTGTAATCCCAAACTCTTAGATGTTAGGTGTGTTTAACATGCTTTGTTTCGCCTAATCTCTAGTTTAAAGATCTTGGTTAGGGTTGTTCGGCACGTCTAAATTTTAAATCGGGCATGGTTAATACCTTGTAGAACCTTGTGAGTGTGCCTAATAACCCTACAGAACCCCATCGCCAAAAGCATCCGTTCGGGTGCTCGCGGCAGCGGTTTTCCGCCTTAGTGCACTTCGTCGACGGTATCGGAGGGTGCGGCCGTCTACTAAAGTTTCCGATGAGCAATCGATCAGAATATCGGGGATCTTGTTGAATTGACCGACTAGATATTGAAAAGTGTTTTCGATATTAAGACTAAAATGCGGGGTTTATAATTGTTAGGCATGCGATATCTAAGGAATTCATTTGGTTAGGCATGAGATGTCTAAGGAGGTTGCGGATTCCAACTGTTGTAGTTTTACACTTTCTTTTCTGTGACCATAAGCTTAGTATGTGGGGTATTGCCGGCTTCGTTGCTATACATCAATGACAACTAGGATACGCATACTTGCTTACGTTGATGATATGAGATATTATGTGTTGCTGTGATATGTTATATTGGATCATCGTGTTTTGAATAGCCGGGGGTTTTATGTGAGATGAGCGCTTTTATTTTCATTCATGTAAAATTCATTGTATGTAATATTCTTTTATTGGGGCACTTCTGGGCTGAGGATGATGTCACAATTGTATATTATTTACTTTTCCGCATTAGGATAAACCCAAGGCGGGGAGCACAAGTAACCGGGATCTAGGGTCCAGTGGGAGACCATCTCGAGGAGTCGAGACCGGGTCTCCTAACTCTAGAATTGGTAGGGTTGCTTACTGCTCTCGTAGGGGTCTAGGGGTGTAGGATTGGCTATTCATCGCGACCGTGGAATCCGTGTTTTATACAGGCTCGTGCTAAAACACGGACCTCCTAGTATATCCAATATTTCATATATGTTCTTCTGCTGCAATGTTCTGTGATGAGATCATATTACTGCCTGAGACGAATGTTTATATTATATATATGAGATATATGTTAAATTGCTGATTTCGTTTCAAATGTGATGCTTGTGAAGCATAATAAAATAGGACTTCATTAATCAGATTAATGAAATAAAAGAAAGCTAAAGATGTTGTGGAATCGAATTTTCAAAAACAGGTAGCTCTAGTCGTTTCTTTACATAGCGGTGTTCCTTGTAGGACATCCAGCACCTTATTCGATAAGGAAAGAGCCGAGATCCCTTCACCGGGAGTGACCTCTTTAGCAATAGCTGGCAGATGCTAAAACCCTTGATTTTGTCTTTTGATTGCTTTGCATAGTGGTATTGTGAATATCCTGCACCTCATTCGACGAGGAAAGAGCCGAGATCCATTCACCGGGAGTGACCTCTTTAGCCAAACTAGTAAAGGCCTCAAAAACACTCCATTTAAATCATTTGATTCTACAACGATATCAAGTTCATTACGCAAAAGGTTTTCTTAAAAACCTGTCATAGCCCTCCGTCATTTCAGATAAATACTTCATAGTATTCGTGCTACATTTGTTGGCTTTCGTCAAGGCATAGTGTGCGGTAGCTATTTATGCTTATCTGTATAAGCATATGATGCGATTGAGTTAGGGTAGTCGTGCGACTTTGTTGGCTTTCGTCAGGGGTTGTGCGGGTGGGTTTAATTCAATTGGGAAATAACGGGTTGAACTTGACTAGTAGCCTATGGTTTGTTGGCTTTCGTCAAGGTCATAGGATGCTAGGGGTAAAATATTATTGGGAATTTCAAGTGTTGAAATTTGCAATGAGATTGCATACCTCCTATGAGATAGTTGGATCCCGATACCCGCTGCGAGTAAGAGTTACTCCTTGGAGAGTTTTACACATTACAATTAGCTAATCAAGTAGGTGTCTAGAAAGGTGTCAACGGGATTAAGCCCCAGGGAAAACGAGGTTTATTTTAATTAGGTCCGTGTGAAAGCATGGAGAACCTCCCTCAAAGTACCGGCACTGGCCTGGCTGAAAGATTGGCGAACTTGTAGGGTGTAATTAATCCCGGGTAGTCTTTCCTTTTAGGGTTTAAAGGAAGATTTGACTACAACAGTGGGAGACATCCTGATTAGGTTATTAATAACCAATCTAATGTTGCAAGAGCATACGCTCTGTGTTTTCTTCTCTCTCTCTCCAGGTAGCGACCATATCACGCCTTAATCAAGATAATAATACGGATGTATTAACCGAACCCTCTTGTTATACTGCGCTAGGGAACGTTGGTCCCGCTCCAACTTATAATTGTTATAAGACAGAGCAGGAAATAGGGAATTACCAGAATTCCCGTGCCGCCCAAACGAAGAAAGTGCATGGTGATGCATCTTCTTTGGGTATGTTCATTACAAAGAACTGTTTCTCAGTATCCTTTACGTCCTGGGTATGAGATACCGGATCAGGATCCCTGATTGAAAAGAATTCTTGATGTGTAGTATAAAATTGTAAAGAAATCACAATCAAAAATTATTTGACCGCAATCAACTACGGTGTCGAATTGTAGATTGTAAGTGAGTGCGGATCGTCCACAGGGAAAGTGTAATCGTTCGTCTTTTGAATTAGATGAGTCAAAAGTTTAAAGAAAACA
Source organism: Agapanthus africanus (assembly GCA_030015575.1). Lineage (NCBI taxonomy): Eukaryota > Viridiplantae > Streptophyta > Magnoliopsida > Asparagales > Amaryllidaceae > Agapanthus > Agapanthus africanus. The sequence continues at coordinate 510,888,665 of JASDDO010000024.1, read as the reverse complement.
AAACAAAACAATTCATGATTTGAAATTGAAGTTCAAGAATGAGAAAAATCTAGATCTAAGAAAGCATTAAAAGATAGAATCAAGAATTGATCGTTTGATGATTTTTCCAAACCAAATATCAAGAATCGAAATGAGGCTCGTAGGAATCGATCGGATCTATAGATGTGATGTAATCTTACGATGACGTATTCTTATCCTTCGATGAATTGATACTAGATCGATGATGATCGATCGAGAATTAGGGATTTCTTGTGAAACTAGGGTTTCATCTTATCCCTTGTTCTTTCGTCGATATCATTCATATTCTAGCCTCTAGTAAATTCAAGAAACGATCGTAGATCCCTAATTTCGAGTGATCACAATCAAGAAAGCATCGCTATGAAACTAGGTCATTGATTCTTGAACTTGCTAGGGTTTACAAAACTCGTAGGACTTAAAAATCGTATTAAGATTTGTTACATCATCATTCTACAATCGTCTCGACTCCTTTACGAGCGGAGTTTTACTCAAACATCACAACAAGAACAACAATTACAAATTGAGATCTAATCATGATGCAAGAATTAAAAGAAAGCAAGATTAAAGAATTTCACCTTTTATTTATATCAACAATTTCATTACATTCGCTCAAGAACTACAAGAAGAAGAATTCGATCGTCGACTTGGCTTCGCTCGTCTCCGTGGGTCGCGAATCGGCTTGGATCACTTGCCCGATTGAAGATCGGCTCGGCTCCTAAAAGGTTGAAGGCTTCTCGCTTGATTGGTACTCAAGATCTTGGATTTGGAGTGGAATTAGGGTTAGGGTTTCGCACAAGCCTTGTCACTAGACTTGTGGAAGAAGATGATGAAAGAGGGAATTTTAGGAACTAACTAACTAAAGAACAACCTCCACCCTTAGATCTAGGCTCCTATTTATAGATAACCAAACCCTAGATCTAGGATTTCAAATTCTAAGTTTCCCTCCTAAAGTTTGTTGAAGAAATTCAAATTTCCCTCCAAAAGTTAGTTAGGGGAGAAGCTTCTAGATGTGATTAGTTAGGAGGGAGCTTCTAGAAGAAGTTAGTTAGGGGCTTAATTAGGATTAGCCTTGCTTAATCTTCTTTGCTGATCTGGCAGTAGCTTCGAGAGCATTTTGGAACTTGACATAACAGAAAGCAATGTGGGCCCAGAGTTTGAGATTCTGCACTGAATTTTGGGAGCTGAAGCTTTGGAACAACCGCGGATCCGCGGCCCAAGTAGGTTCCTGCCGCGGATCCGCGGCTACATGTGGGCTTTGGGCTTCTATTCTTCTGGTACAGTCTTGGGATGATTGTTGGGCCTTCTTTTGATATATATAATTGTATAATTCCTTCTGAATTGCTATCAGATCTGAAATGATTTAGTTGGTGTAATTTTGATCAGCTCTTTTGCTTTTCTTCCGTATTTCCTGCACAGACTCAAGACAAGTGTTGCGCAAATACAGAAATGATGCGATGCCATGAAATGCGGTTAATTTTCCTTAAAGTGTCGGTTTAAAAGTCTAATACATGCAATCTGATATTTTACGACTGATTTGCTAATATGTGAAATATGAATACCGAACACTTCTAAATGTATGCAAAAGATGGGGAAATTGCCGGCTAAAATATACAATATTTTCGACTGATCAATCCCACATATGTAATATGTTACATGGGCTACAGATAGGTAGAGAACTGAGAACGGGTGATAAGTTCAAGAGTTGGAAATGATGCAAATATTGCAGCCAAGTCTGTTGGCAGTTATCACCCTGTATTACCAGAATACATTGATTCTGAACGAATGTTATTAGATACTGAACCTGATATACAACATCATATCAGTCTCTTTATTAGTAAAGAAGGATATAATTTTGTATTGTTGGATAATGTTTTGAACATTTCCTATATCATGAGTTGATCGGTTCAGGCACGTTATCTAAAAGCATAGACGTTCTTAATTAAACCACAGTTCTTAACGTACAGAACACACACAAGAGGAAGAGTTCAGAAATGAACGAATTCTTCTTGAGGCATTGTAGACTAGGTCATATCAATGCGACCCAACTAGCTAAGTTACATGTAGATGCATATTTAAAACTGTTTTGAATTTACATCTTATGAAACTTTCCAGTCATGTCACAAAGATAAAATGACCATAGCTCCGTTTATTGAAAACAGAGAAAGAGTTAGTGAACTCTTGGGATTGATACATGATGATGTATGTAGAGGTCCCCTGTCTACACATGCAAAGACCGGTTCTTTATACTTCATTACATTCACTGATGATCTCTTAAGATTCAGATATATGTTCCTGTTGAAACACAAGTCCGAAGCTTTTGAGATATTCACAGAATATAAGTTAGAAGTAGAGAACCAAAAACGGGTAAAAGTATTATGTCCTTTGATGAGATCAAGGAGGAGAATACTTGAGCACGGAATTCCTGGACTATTCTAAAGGATAAGGAGATTCTCTCTCAGATTACTCCTCCGTATACACCACAGCACGTCGGTGTATCGGGATGGAGCAATTGCACCCTATGTGATATTGTGTGCTCTATAATGAGTATTACTGAGTTGCCTATTTCCTTTTGGGAGTTATGCACTTGAGAAGCTGCATACCTATTGAATAGGGTTCCAATCAAATCAGTTGCCTGCCACTTCATATGTGATATAGAATGAGAAAATCCCATATCTTATGTATGTTAAGATTTGGTGTTGTCCAGCCTATGCCTAAAAGCAAAATCCGGACAAGCTCGAGGCAAGGTCAGTTCTGTGGAAGTTTGTTGGATATCCCAAGCATTCGCAGGGGAATATCTTCTACCAACCTGAGGAACAATAGATGTTTTGTTTTCTCAGCATGCCACCTTTGGGAAAGAGAATTTCTTGTGAAGAGATTAATGGTCATGAGGTAGAACTGGAAGTAATTCTAGCTAAACAAACTGCAGCTGATGATTTGGTAGAACCGGAGGATTCAATAGATCCCAACGAACCTCAGCCTCTCCGCCGATCGGGTAGGGTTCCTCATCCACCTGAGAGATTCTTCGGTTTCTCTATGACAGTGGGAGGGAGGATTGCATCATGAGATGATGACCCAACTTGTTTCGAGCAGGCCATCAAGAGTGAGGACTCTATGAGTATGGCTGGATGCTTAGCGATCTGAGATGGAATCCATATACACCAACAAAGTATGGACTTTGGTAGCTTTATCTGAAGGGTTAAATCCCCATCAGGAGCAAGTATATCTTGAGAAGATTACTAGGTGTACATGGAAAAGTTGAGACTTTCAAAGCTATGGTTAAGTCCATCCAGATCCTACTTGCCATTGCTACATACCATGACTACGATATCTGGCGGTTGGGTGACAGGACTGCTTTTCTAAATATTGATTTGGAAGAGAGCGTCTATAAGTACACAGCCAGAGGGCTTCGTAGACAGTGGGAGCAGCGGAAACGTGTGCAAGTTGTTTTATGGGATAAATCAGGCATCACGGAGTTGGAACAGCTGTTTTGATGTGGTAGTCAAAGAATTTGACTTCATCAAAATGGTAGATGAACCTTGTATATACAAAAAGGTAGTAGAGAGTATGGTGGTGATCCTCGTATGGTACGTGGATGACATACTCTTGATAGGGAAGGAGTTTCCTATGCTACGCTCGGTCAATCTCTTCTTATCATAAGGATTCTCCATATAGGATCAATGTGATACCTCCTGAATCCTAGATTTTGGGTCTATGAGATAGATCTAAATGGATGTTAGGATTCTCGCTAGGTGTAGTGAGATGGTATCAATCGATTCTGGGGATAATCACTGGAATGGTTCCAAGGTGGTAAGGTAGACTGAATGTCAGTCACAGGCATTGTCTTTACCCTCAGTAGAGGGATGGCATGTTGGAAGAGTTCCAAGCTATATACCGTGACACACTAGACGATTAATGGCAATATACATCGTTACCAACGATACTACCAAAGAGGGAGTCTTGATATATATTAGTTCATGAGATGAACTTCTTTCCTACCATTGTGTGACAATAGAGCTGTGGCTTATGCCCAGGAACCCCCGTCCCATCAGAGGTCCAGACATATTCTTAGGCAATACCACCTGATCATGGAGATGGATGATCTCCAGGGAGATCGAGGTCATGAGTAGATACAGAGGACAACAATGCGGATCCACTTACAAAAGCCTATTTCCCAGTAGAGACTTTTATAGGATGGTTGAGTATGAGATACTTCAACCACAGCTGATTGTTGGGTATGCGATACCACAACAGATGGCCCTAGTGCAAGTGGGAGATTGTTAGTTATATGCATGCCCTAGAGGCCATTACTGTACATACAATGTATATTGCAGTGGATGCTTGGACATATATAGGGAGGACTTTCTTGCTCGACATGATAGTATGCTATCTGGTTACTCTTTATCTTAACATGTACTCTGATTGTCTCTATATTACATGTTGATAAAGCCCTTAGGATGAGTACTTGACTACCAGGACTATGATGCAGATCATACTAGTGGGGACAGTGTAGTCGCTAAGTACATCCTTCAAAAGTTCCTTGTCGTAGGTGTATCGAGACAGGGCATCGATATACCAGAGTAGACTAGCGTATAGGCTTCTCGACCTATATGATGGGCGATGGATGATCTCATATCCATTGGTGTTTGACATCAGAGAAGGTATGCGGGTGCTCAGTGGAGACTAGGTACACTGGACGGACTCGCCGAGAACTCCCAGATGGTATTATACTTCACGTCAGATGACAGTTCTCTAGTGACACTGGTACAGGTTAGTCTGTAGACCCGAGATCGTCGTAGAGTCTTATGTGATTTCCACTGTGCTTTGATTTCCATCATACCACGTCCAAGAGGGCATGCAAAACGGTGGCTTTTGGGTACAGTCCCGAATCATATGGTGGCAATGAGCGATAGGAGGGGTTTCATCTCTTCCGGTATAGGGAGTTGATGTTGTGCTGTGTTCGATTGGCTATAACTTGAAATCTCTAGCCAGGGTTGCTGAGATTTACTGGTAAGTGTTATCAATAATTTCTTGAACTGTTATGGACCTCATATCGACACGATATATCAATCTACTAAGGTCTGACGTTTACCACCCCTAGGCGAGATATGCGACATATCAGACGAAGAGACCGGACTGTACGGGAGTGTTACTGATTGGATTCGCAGGAGAATGTACAGGCCTGCTTGTTGATCTTCTGATCGCTCAATACCTGGGTGGCTGTTACGTTTAGCTGACCGCTTGCAGCTTGTGGGTGTTTGATATGATCATCACCTACTGACGGCGTATTGACGATTCTTTAGAGTCCTACACAGAGGTTTCCTGGCTTTGGCAAAACGGAGTAAGAGCACATATGTGATATGTGCGGGACCGAGAACAATACGTGTATGTGATACCGTATTAGATTCTCACGATATGTGATATCGGTCGGGTATATGTGATATAGCCAGGTCATCAGATCAAGTGTTGATTCGATGAACTGATACAGATTATATTAGTCGGTTATTTATGAGATAGCCGGGTTATCGGATCAAGTGTTGATTCGATAATTAAATGTATATTATATATAAGATATATTAAATTACATTAACTAATATAAGCTCATTTAAAGATTCTTTTTCTCACTTGGATAATACATTGATATATATGTGATATATGTTAATTGTAATATTTTATTTTATTACAATAAATATTGTATATGTGATATATAATATTGTAACATGTTAGGGTTACAAATGCAACATGTTTTATGGAGTTTAAATGTGGTTAGGGTTTGGATTAGGGTTAAGCTTGCATGAAGCTTTCATGAAGCTACTTGAAGCTTTGACTTTGACTTATGATATTTTGTGTAGATATTTCTTAACCCAACCCAAACCCTTTACCATAGTTAATTCTCTACATGGGTTAAGTCTTCATTCTTAACCCATGGTTGTATTTCTAACCTCACACTTGATTTCATTATTTCATCACAAATAGATTCTTCTTCTTCTTCCTCTTGAAAAAAGCTTTCTAGCTTTTTGCAAAGTGATGATAATGAGTGAGAAATTGAAAATAAAAGAGTGCTAAATTCCTACTTCATCATCCTCATCTATTCTAGCCGCTTAGATTAGGGTGTTTGCTTTGCTAATACTTGATTCGCAAAGCAAGAGCTTGGGTTTGAGTTTCTTCAAGGTAGATCATCTTAGTTATTGAAGATCGGAAGCAAGATTGCATCTTTCTCTTCATGGAGCCTCTCTAGAGTCCGGGTACTTGATGATCGCAGCGAAGGGACCTCAACATAGAGCTTATGAAGTGAAGGAACGGACTACAAAGGTTGTAATCCCTAACTCTTAGATGTTAAAGTGTTTAACATGCTTGTTTGCCTAATTCTCTGGTATAGATCTTGGTTAGGGTTTGTTTAGCAACCCAAAATTTTCAATATGGCATGTGTGATGCCTTCCTAAATCTTGCTAAGGTGCTATACTAACCCTACAATTAGATGGGGTGGCTGCCTGACCAACTGTGGTATCAGAGACATGCTAGAGAATTAGACGATGTTTTTTAGAATTACGAAACCGAAACAACTTCGAAACACCCGATATAAAATCTAGTTTCCGTCGAATTTTTAAAGGTGTTAAAAAAATTTTAGCAACTGCAGAATGTTGCATGTGATATAATATGAGCACCATAGAAATTTGAAGTAATTTTGTGCGAAAGTGGCCGGCTACATAGGTCTAAAAACCGGCCTGCTCGGTTCATTTTGCTCCTCTGGGCTTCAAATTTTTAGGTTGTTCCAGTCTCTGGGTTTTGTTGTTTAAGGTGTTGCCTGTTTTTGCTAAATTTGCATGTGATGTTAACTTTCTGTAAAGGCATTTCGGAGTGTTTCGTAGTCGTAATTCTAACATGTATTCCGGTTATTTAGACGACGTTAAAAAGTTCGAACGGATATCAATAACCCATATTTTCCCTCGCTGGAAATTTTCCAAGATTTGGATTTTTTCAAGTTTAAAATCTTCAGAAAATTATGCAAGCAATTCTGGGGACCCTCTAGAAGAATGATACCCAAACTCGACATTTTGGATCGCGGAACCGTGGTCATACATGTTCCCCTCCGAAAGACGCGGCGGACATCTTGCCTGAAATTCGGGGCAGATGCTAATTGGTGCTATCCGTCCACCTCTCTGAAGATGTCAAGTTGATTTATGGCACCATGTATCGAAGGTTTAAACGGATGCGGCCGATGTAGCAGACTTCGTCATATTCCCCCTCGCTTGAGGGGTTTTTGATTGTGGAGACGCTCTTCCCTGCAGGCGCAAGCCCCTGCAGTTACTTACGCTACCGCATCGCGGTAACAACTTTCTCCTTATCCATATGGTCACTTCGTGTCGTGTGTGTTTGTTTTTGTGTTTGGTTGCCCGTGGATTGTATACGGAGACTAAATTATATTGTCGCCCGTAGGGCGTGGACTAGTCCAAATCCGTATCTTTCTTAGATTTGGGTTTGGGGGTTGGGTTTAAAGATACGTTAGCCTCATTTGAGACTAAGATCAACTTAAATGTTTGTTAAGGATACGTTAGTCTAATTTTAGACTAAGATCAACCTAACGGGATCGTTTAGATCCGAAAAAAGAGCATTTAGGCTCTGTTGTTTAGTTTAGTGACATTGCGGTCGATAATTAGTTTAAGGACATTACGGTCCATTGTTAGTTTAGGGACATCTCGGTCCAATCTTAGTTTAAAGACATCGCGGTCGAGGTTAAGGACATCATAGTCCGTGGATTTAAGGACTCCACAGTCCGTTGTTAGTTTTAAGACATCACGGTCGAGGTTAAGGACATCAGAGTCCGTGGATTTAAGGACTCCATAGTCCGTTGTTAGTTTTAAGACATCACGGTCGAGGTTAAGGACATCACAGTCCATGAGTTTAAGGACCTCACAGTCCAATTTTAGTTTTAAAACATCACGGTCAAGGTTAAGGACATCACAGTCTATGAGTTTAAGGACCCCACAGTCCAATTTTAGTTTTAAGACATCACGGTCAAGGTTAAGGACATCATAGTCCATGAGTTTAAGGACCCCACACTCCATGAAATGTGTGGTTATTGAGACCCGTCACCTCTTTGAAGACGTTGAGGAATTACGACGACAAATATCAAAGGAGTGAAGAGATGTACGCTTGAACCAAAGTGGGTTGGTTGAAAGAGCAGATGTGCTCGGTCCAAGATAAATTGAGGACTTATGGCCAGAATTGGGCTAAGTCCAATTAAAAATGTTTAACATTTTATTTTTGTTCTGGCTATTAAGCCTTTATTTGGGCTCAGCCCTTTAAATAATGCTAGGTATTAGGCTCTGACATTTGTCTTGTACTGAATGCATATCATTCATCAAAAACAAAGTTTGTTCTGAAAGTGCGCCACGTGGCGCGCCATGCGCTTTGCGCCAGTCAAATAGCGCATTGTGCTTCTGTCAGGTAGCGCACACGAAGAGGACACGTGTCGCGCTTAGCGCTAAGCGCTAGATCATTAGCACATTGCGCTTTTAATTTATGAGCGATTTGCGCTGATTTAGGGGCGCACCAGTGAGTGACACGTGGCGCGCTTAGCGCTGAGCACCAGTCCATGAGCGCAGTGCTCTGTTTTAAAAGCGCAAAGCGCAGGTTGTGTCTTTGGTTGACACATGGTATGTTTTGGCGCTGAGCGCCAGTCCAAGGAGCGCAAGAGCGCAGTTCATGAGTGCAAGGCACTTTCAATAGCGCAAAGCGCATCTGATCAATTTTAAGATCAAAGAACAAATTTATGTTCTTCAAAGGAGGCTTTGCCTCAAGATCCAAGAACAAAAGTTCTTGTTTTTATAAAAGGGCTCTGCCTTTATAGATCAAAGATCTATGAATGAAGTAAAATACTTCTTTTATTATCATTATTTTCCTTATGATTAGATCTTTTGTTCTTTTACTTTTAAATCAAAGACCTTGGTTTTTTTTATAGATCTAAGATCTTTTTAGAAGATGGTTCTTCTTTTTACGAGATAGTTTCATCTCTGTTGTTCAAGAACATAGTTCTTTACCTTGAAGATGAAGAAAAATCTTCTTTTCTTCTAAGAGCTTGCTCTTCTTTTTTCTCAAAGTTTGTAGAGGGTTTTTTTTCTCTCTTTTCTGTCTTCTCTATATTTTTTTCTCTTGAAGTCTAGGGTCTTTTATATAGGGCCAAATGATTTGTTAAATCAGTTTTAAGAGATCTTTCTCTGATTGATTTGGGAATATTTCCCACCGTTGGATCTTTGATCTTAGGGCTTCTGCTTTGCAGAAGATAATCTTCTTATTTTAATAAGATTGGAAAGATTTTTCCATAACAGAATTTTAATTCTGATTAATTAATAATTTATTATTATTAGATCTTTTGATCTAACGGTGGGGAATTTTTAATTCCAGCGCTGGCGCACTTTGAGCGAGCGCACCTACGTTCGACACGTGGCGCTCAGCGCAGAGCGCAGTGCAACTGCGCTAGCGCAGGAGCGCAGCGCAACCGCTCTAGCGCACCTCTGTCAGACACGTTGCTCACAGCGCAGAGCGCAGCGCAACCGTGCTAGCGCACCTATGTCTGACACGTGGCGCGCAGCGCAGAGCGCCGAATCTGAAGCGTTGCTTCAACTTTTTAAATTTTGAATTTTGAAACAGAGCTTTGCTCTGATGGGGTGCGCTGCCTAGGGCGCAGCGCTCCTGGCGCTGGCGTGTCTGCTTTTGACACGTGGCGCGCAGCGTGCAGAATCTAAAGCGTTGCTTCAATTTTTGAATTTTGAAATTCAAAACAGATCTTTGCTCTGATTAGGGGAACAATACCTAATGGTCTGCGGCAGTTCCGTGGCGACATGAGTGAGGCATGGGTCGGCCCTTCTATGGATGGTTCATAGGTGTTGTGGCATGTTCTGGGTACCTTTTAAACTCCGATCAGGTGTTGAGCTCTTTGGGAAATTTTGGGTGTTTGTTTATTCGATCGAAAAGTTTAACATCGTCTAGCTATCTGTGATTGTGATACAATATTTGGAATCCACAATAATTAGTTATGTGATAACTAGTTTGAATTTTATAAATTTAGCGGTTTAGTCTCATTTGATTGGTTGCCACAGAATTTTGATGTGGATCAAAAATCCGTCGCAATCACGTAGCGTACGCGGATACTCGCCGGGTAACCTTACTAGATAGCCACGCCCCATAGCCCCGAACAAGTGACTCTAGGAGAACCCCGTCGCCAAAAGCATCCGTTCGGATGCTCGCGGCCTCGGTGTTCCGCCTAGTGCACTTCGTCGACGGCATCGGGGGTGAGGCCGTCTACTAATGTTTCCGACGAGCATTCGATCAGGTTATCGGGAATCTTGTTGAATTAGCCGACTGATTATTGAAAAGTGTTTTCAATATCAAGACTAAAATGCGGGGTTTATAATTGTTAGGCATGTGATGTCTAAGGAATTCATTTGGTTATGCATGAAATCCAAAGTATGTGATACATTGGGTTTATGATGTCTAAGGTGATTGCGGATTCCAATTGCTGCAGTTTTTCACTTTCTTTTTTGCGACCGTAAGTGTAATATGTGGTGTGTTGCCGGTTTCATTACTATACGTTGTAAGTCGATGTGCAACACCCCACGACTTGCGGGGAGGCGGAAATATGAAAAACGATCTTGTTCTTTGCTAAAACATCGACTAACTGCATGAATCGAAGCTAAACTATAACTAACAAGTATCATAGAAGTTAACAACTACTATGAAAAGAGATTATACCACAAGAACCGTGTCCTTCGTCTTTGCGTTCTCCACCTCCTCCTCGGCCTTCTCCAAGTACTAGACGATCCACCCGAGAGCTTTGCTTCAAGCTTTACCTCAAACTAGAAGTAACTAGGTTTTTTAAAGTGCTAATCTAAGTAACCTAGGTGATATAGAGAAGGGTTATGTATTAAGTAGTCTAATCTAATCCTTGATCTCAACACATGAGAGGAGAGGATTAGGGTTTGAAGAGAGAGAGCTTGAGGAGAGAGAAGGTGAGCATAAGAATGAGATGAGATAATGATCTATCATAATATATATCAAGCATTATCATTATCCAATAAAAGAAAATAAAGGATTTATAACCATACTTGATAAATATCAAAGGGTGATTCATCTCCATGAGTCATTAAGCATTTATGATGCATTAATGACATGGATGAATCACTCATATGACTCACTAATCTCATTTAATGCAAATGACACCAACACTCCCAAGTCATCATCTTCTAGAAGCTTCTCGTAAAATTACGAGAACGCCCCTCCTATCCGTGAAAACACGGAAAAACTTTAGACTGTATAAATCCGATATCCCAATACTAGAATCTGGCTTAAACCAAAGCCGACTAGTAAAAACTGTCCGAAAAGTCGTACGTGTGTAAACACACGTATGCGTCCGAATCCTTGTCGTAAAACCATACGACCTCTATATCGTTTCGTCTGGAGCAGGGAAACTCTCTGTGTGGGACTCTAATGACTCGACTACTACGCTGGCAGTGGGTTTAACCACAGACCGCAAGCGGCACTAGCTGTACGTAACGGTCCCCAGGTAGATGTCGATAAGAAGGCCGATGAGGAAACCCATCCGAACTCCTACTGAGCCTGATGTGACAATCTCTGTACATTCCGGTCTGTTCATCTAAGGCTATCGCATATCGGGCCTAGGGGGCGGCAAGCGTCAGTCCCCAAATAGCGGTATAAGTCGTGTCGGAGCGAAGCCTATTACATCCTAAGAAACTACTGGAACCTACCAACAAATCTCGCTTGCCCTGGCCAGGGACTTTGCGTAATGGCTCTCTGACACAGCACGATATCAACCCCCAATACCGGGAGAGACGAATCCTTTCTAACCGCCACTGCCTCCAAGTGCTCGGGACTGCACCCAACTGCTACCTGTTTGCATGACTCCTTTGAGCCGTGGTAGGGTAGCAATCTAAGAACAGTGGGACACACTCGAGGCGAAGTAGCAGTGTCAAGTCTGCGGACTATGCTGTACTCATGTCACCTGGGAACTGTTAACTGACGACTGGTATAAAAACCCAACCAACAGTTCCCTACGAGTCCTGTCCGGTGTACCCGTGACCCAACGAGCACATGTATACTATCTCCAGTACGACGTACTGACGGCTTTGGGACAGACCATCTCCCCAACTGGGATGAGAAGCGTACACACTAGTCTACTCCGGAGTATCGATGCCCTGTCTCAATAATCTTACGACTAGGGACCTGAATAAGGATGTGCTTGTAGACTACCCAGCCCCCACTAGTGTGACTGCCATCACAACGCTGGTAGTCAAGCAAGATCCTAAGAGCTCTATCAATACGTATACTCACATATTAAGATAGAAAAACCAAGTAGCATACTATCATGTTTAGCAAGACCGTTATATACATGTGAATATCCCAAGCTTCCATTAAGTAATATACAAACTAGTATGATACAATAATGGCCCCTAGGGCATATACACTAACAATCTCCCACTTGCACTAGGGCCATGTACTGGCGTATCGAAGACCGATGATCTCGAGTAGCCTCTTGAACTGAATCTGAGGTAGGGCCTTCGTGAATGGATCAGCAATGTTCTCTTCAGTAGCAACTCTCCGAACCTCGATCTCCCGACGATCAATGATCTCCCTGATCAGGTGATACCGCCTTAAGATGTGTCTGGACTTCTGATGGGACCTTGGTTCCTTCGCTAAAGCTATAGCTCCGTTGTTGTCGCAATACAGAGGTATTGGATCAACTATGGTAGGAACCACCTGAAGTTCTGTTAGGAACTTTTTCATCCATGCAGCTTCTTTAGCGGCATCGCAAGCAGCAATATACTCCGCTTCCATCGTCGAGTCAGCAACGGTGTCCTGCTTGGAGCTCTTCCAGCACACCGCCCCTCCATTGAGGGTAAAGAAATAACCCGACATGGACTTGGAATCGTCTTCATCACTCTGGAAGCCAGAATCAGCAAAGGCCTCTAACTTGAGGTCTTTTCCGCCGTAAACCAAGAACATCTCCTTAGTCCTTCTCAAGTACTTGAGAATGTTCTTTACTGCTATCCAGTGATTCTCCCCTGGGTCTGACTGATACCGGCTTACCACGCTCAGTGCGTAAGCTACATCTGGTCTGGTGCACAACATCGCATACATTATAGAGCCTACCGCAGAACCATAGGGTATAATAGACATGCGTTCCCTTTCTAAATCAGTCTTGGGAGACATCTTTTTGGAGAGGGTGATTCCGTGACAAGCCGGTAGATTACCGCGCTTATAATCTTCCATACTGAATCTTTTCAGTATAGTGTTGATATACATGGACTACGAAAGTCCCAACATCCTCTTGGATCTATCACGATAGATCCGGATCCCCAGAATGTAAGAGGCATCACCCAGGTCTTTCATGGAGAACCTGTGTGACAAGAATCCTTTGACAGATTGTAGTATAGTAATGTTATTTCCTATCAATAGAATGTCATCCACGTACAAGACGAGGAATACGACACTTCTGGCCACAACTTTACTATACATGCATGGTTCATCTGGATTTTTGATAAAGTCATATTCTTTGACTGTTTCATCAAAACAGATGTTCCAACTCCGCGATGCTTGCTTTAGTCCATAAATGGACTTAAGCAACTTGCATACTTTCCCGCTGCTCCCACTCTGATTGAAACCCTCTGGCAGATCCATATAGACGCACTCTTCTAAATTACCATTCAGAAAAGCCGTCTTTACGTCCATTTTCCAGATTTCATAATCATGGAAGGCAGCAATAGCAAGAAGGACCCGAATGGATTTAAGCATAGCCACTGGAGAAAAAGTCTCGTCATAGTCCAAACCAGGTCTTTGACGAAAACCCTTGGCAACAAGTCTAGCCTTATAGGTTCCACCTGTCCATCTACACCAATCTTTTTCTTGAAGATCCATTTGCATCCTATGGGTTTTACCCCATTTGGTGCAAAGTCCAAAGTCCATATTTTGTTGGTGTACATGGACTCCATTTCGGTCCGCATTGCATCTAGCCATCGTACCAAGTCGCCGCTCTGGATGGCCTGCTGGAAGCTAGTAGGTTCATCATCATCAATGATGCAATCCTCTCTATCCCCATCTATGAGAAAACCGTAGTATCTCTCAGGCGGATGAGATGGCCTACTACTCCTGCGGAGGGGTGCGGGAATGTCCTGTTCTTCTTGCACTGCTGGTTCTACCAAATTTTCAGTAGTAGTTTGTGGTTATGGAACTTCATCCAGTTCTATTTCGCTCCCACTTGTTTCCTTTTCTAAAAACTGATATTCTAGAAAATGGGCATTACGAGAAACAAAAACCTTTTGTTCCTCTACGTAATAGAATAGATACCCCTTAGAGTTCTTTGGATATCCTACAAACCGACATTTCACTGATCGTGCCTCGAGCTTGTCCACATGATGCTTTTTAACAAAAGCTGGACACCCCCATATCTTTACATACTGAAGATAGGGTTTCTTCCCACTCTACATCTGATATGGCGTGGTAGGCACAGTCTTGGTAGGAACCATGTTCAAAAGATATGCCGTTGACTCTAGCGCATAACCCCAGAAAGATCGCGGTAACTCAGCATTACTCATCATGGATCGTACCATATCCAATAGGGTTCGATTCCGTCTCTCCGATACACCATTATGCTGTGTAGTGTATGGAGGAGTAAGCTGAGAGAGAAATCCTTTCTCTTTTAGGTAACCTAGGAACTCGGCACTTAAGTATTCACCACCTCGATCAGATCTTAGTGTCTTAATACTTTTGCCGGTTTGGTTTTCTACTTCATTCTTCTACTCCTGGAATTTTTCAAAAGCCTCGGATTTATATTTCATCAGATAAATGAATCCGTACCTTGAATAATCATCCGTAAAAGTAATGAAATAAGAAAAACCACCTCTTGCATGTGTAGACATTGGACCGCATACATCACTGTGTACGAGTCCTAAGAGCTCGCTTGCTCTTACTCCATGTCCAGTTAATGGAGTCTTTGTCATCTTTCTTTTGAGACATGATTCACAAGTGGCATAAGTTTGATATTCGAACGAGTCCAAATATCCTTCTCTATGTAACTTAGTTAACCTTGTCTCATTGATGTGACCTAGTCTATAATGCCATAAGAAAGCCTTATTCAAATATGGAGACTTTCTTTTTAGTGTGTTCTGGACATTAAAAATCTGGATTTGGTTTAAGACATATATACCGTTATTTAGTGTACCGGACCTAATCAAACCATGATTAAGGTGGATGTCAACAACATCGCTTACAAACGTGAAATCATAACCTTTATTTGATAACAAGAAAACTGATATGATATTACACGTTAAACTAGGTACATAAAAACAGTTATGTAAAACCAAAATATGTCCACTCGTCAATCCCAGGTGATAATCCCCGACGGACACAGCTCCCACGCTAGCTCCGTTAGCAACCTTGAGGATCATATCACCTTCCTTCAGCACTCTACGGTTTCTCAGTGCCTGCAATGAATTGCATAAATGAGATCCTGATCCGGTATCCAATACCCAGGAAGTAGAGTTGATTGATGTTGGAGATAGTGCCCTCAGAGTCAATTATTAGGTCACAGGTACGTGATTGTAATGATTGAGGGAGGACCTATCCCGGTAGGACAGTCTTGCTCGAGATGATAGTATGCTATCTGGTTTACCTTTATCATCGTGTACTGCTTTAGGTGACCTGACACGTCGCTATTACACGTTGATAGAGCCCCTAGGATTCTTGCTTGACCACCAGCAGTATGAGGGCGATCATATAAGTGGGAGCTGGGGGTCTATAAGCTTATCCTTAAAAGGTCCCTAGTCGTGGGAGTTTCGAGACTGGGCATCGATACTCCATTAGTAGACTAGTGTATACAGTAGAGACCCCGACGAGGGGCGGTGGCCGGTCTCACAAGCCACTGGTGTCAGTTGGATCACCTAAGATGTATACAGGTGCTCATTGGGTTATGAGTACACCGGACAGGACTCGCCGGGAACATGCTAGTTGGTCATATACCAGATGTCAGATGGCAGTTCCCTGGTGACATGTGTGCAGGTTAGTTCATCGACCTGGGGATCGTCATTTGTCTCGTGTGAGTTCCCACTGTACTTTGATTACTACCCTACCACGGCTCAAAGGAGTCGTGCAAACAGGTTTTAGTTGGGTACAGTCCCGAGCCACATGGAGGCAGTGAGCGTATCTTCAGGGGTTCGTCTCTCCCGGTATTGGGGGTGAGGTCGTGCTGTGTCTAGGAGAGCCATTACACAAAGTCCTTGGCCAAGGCAAGGAGATTTACTGGTAGGTATTCCAGTAGTATCTCAGGGTGTTCTGGGCTACACTCCGACACGACTTGTACCGCTTTTGGGGGTCTGACTTTTACCAACCCCCTAGGCCCGCCATGCGATACTCATAGACGAACGGACCGGACTGTACGGATATTGTCACTGACAGGCTCAGTAGGGTTGTCAGGCTGAGTTCACTCACAGACGTCCCTTTTAGTCAATACTTGGTAGCCCGTTACGTATTGGCTTATACCTCTGACGTGCTAGTGGTTAAATCCACAACCGAGGTGTTGATGAGTCTTTAGAGTCCCCCACTTTCAGTTACTCAGCTTTCGGGCGAAAGGTTGTAGAGGCCGTATGGAGATATGGCAAGGTTCGATCAGATACGTGCGGTATTGCACGGATCAGGATCGGACAGTTTGTACTATAGGCCGTATGGATATATGGCAGGGTTCGATCAGATACGTGCGGTATTGCACGGATCAGGATCGAACAGATATTACTGGCCGGCTTTGGTTTAAGCCGGATCCTGGTATAGTACAGTGTAGATTTTGTCTCATTGCATTTGTATCCGGTCGGAATACAGATGCGGGTGTGTATGCACAGTATCGGGGTTTTCCTGTAATTTATTATGGGACCAGTTTTCTGGGGTTGCCAGTTTGCATTCCGTTCCGGCCGGTTTTTCATTGTTCCTTCACGGCCGGACTTTTCGTTGGAGGGGGTTATTTGCAATTGTGCAAATAACACTTTGTGGAGGGGTTTATTGCATAAGTTTTGATATGATTACATCTTTGCTCCATGATGCATTAATTTTGACATGAGAGGGTATGGGCCGGCCACTGTTGAAATCATGGTGATGAGGGTTTTTTTTAATGTTAATTAATATTGTGGCTACATTGTGAAATGAGTGTGCTGGAGTGTTTTTCCTTGATGATGAATTTCGTGGCCCCCCCCCCTCTTTGTGTATGTGTGTGCTGGAGTGAATCATGATGGAGATGAGAATTAATATATTTATACTCATTTGGTTGCATTGAGTGAATGTGTGAGTGCTGATGTTTTAATTTGGCCAAGCTCATCAATCTTTTATTTTCCAGTGAGCACAAACATAAGTGGCCGAGCTCATTCTTGATGGAGGCTCCATTTTCATTTCCTTTGCATGCTCAATTTCTCCATCAAGCATCCATGAAATTCTTTGTGCAAAATTCCTCCAACATGGCAACCTCATAAACCCCAAAAGAGACAAGCTTCTACACTATATCTACAGCAAATCTTGGACGCGTCGGCTAGCCAACTTCACGCCCGAGTTGCCTCGGTATTGAGGTGGGAGCCCGTAAAAGATTTTGGCATTGTGGTGCCCGTTTCGACGACGAGGTGACGGACGTAGTATCCGCGGGAGATCGGAGTGGAGATGAAGACCGAAGAACACGGATCGCTCGGTATATCTCTAACCCGTCTTGTAGTTAGCTAGATCTAGTTTAATGGCCCGATCCGGAGTCTAGTGCGCGGTGGTGCCGGTTTGCAAAGTCCGCAAAATTAAATTTTATCACCGTTTCCGCATTTGGCCGTCGGATCGACGGCCGGGGCACCGCCGTGCACTTACAGTGGTATCAGAGCCTCGCCATTAACTTCGTCTAGCTTTGTTTGATGTGTTTTTCAGTTCCGATGGACCAAAATTCCAAAAACCCAATTTTAGCTCACATCAGTTTTCTGTCGATTTTTTCCTTGCTCTAAAAATTTTTCAGGTGGTAGAAAATTGATGTATATGAAATTCTAAGAGATCTGGGAAAATTCGACAAATTGATCTGCTAAGTGGAGCGCGGAACCGCGGCCAAACCCCACCTCCGGCCGCGGTTCCGCCGCACTATGGTATGGTCAATTGGTCAAATTTCTCCAGTGGGCTTCTGGGGCGATTTTAGGGTTTCTGGAATATTAATTTTGGGCCCAGTATTTCTTGAAGTGCTACAGTATTGCTTGGGGCCCACTTGTTAAAATTTGATCGATCGGATATTTTAAACACATTATTTCACAGTATTTACATTATATCTGCGACCGTGAATGTCACTCGATCGGTAAATCCTGTCTAACTGCTATAGCCCGGTTAGACGGATTTGCGAACGTGACTTTCACGTTGATGTTTTGTTTTTGCTGTAATGTTGCGGATCGGTCGTGGGGGATAGCCTGGATGCAATGCTAGTACAGTTTTGTTGTATTATGTACATTTGATATTGCGGGGCGAGCGTCCGACATGTGGACTGCCGTCACTGCCTGTTTGTATTATTATTTTGGGGCACGACCTGGTTGCGGTCGATGTACCCGTTGTATGTATATTTTACTTTCTGTACTAGGATTGCCCCGCGGAGGGGTGCACGGATAGCCGGGTTCTGGAGGGCAACAAGCCCGCATCTCATGGCATTGAGACGGAGGGGACTTCACTCTAGAATTGGCAGGCTATTCGCCGCACTCGTAGGGGGTATAGGATTTCATTGCACAGGCTATCCACACGACCAGGGGAACGTCGGGTTTCAGTAGTGGCTCTGTGAAACCCGGGGATCCCAGATATCTGTATTGTTTCTGTGATGCTGTACATTTCTGTGATGTTGCATTTTATTCACGCCTTGAGCGAATATAATATATTGGTATATATATTAGTAGATGTTGTATATGTTTTACATCCGCGCTAGTCCAGTCCCCGCTCTGTCGTTAGTTAGCTAACCTAACGGGTAATGACGGGACCCAGTGGCGAATGCGGATGGCATATACGTACATCAGTATATTTTCGTTCTTTGTGGTGTGATCAATTGATGGGACTGCGTTGATTCGGATCAATGCAAGTTAAAAACAAACCTAATCTGATGTTGTTGGAACACCTTTTCAAAAAGCTGTTATTGCAAGGACGTTCACTTTTGTTTTGCATCGCGGTATTCATTTAGAATATCCTGCTCCTCAGTCGACGAGGCAAGGGCCGAGATCCCTTCACCGGGAGTGACCCCTTGGACAATAAGTTTGCGTCAGGGCATTAACTTCACTATAGCCGATTACTTTTGCTTTGCACCGTGGTATTCAGTTGGAATATCCTGCACCCCATTCTACGGGGAAAGAGCCGAGATCCCTTCACCGGGAGTGACCTCTTTAGCGGAAGTTGTCGTCACTATATTTCTAAAAAGCTATCCGTTCCATCAACGATATCAAGTTCATTACGTTAAAGGTTTTCGCCAGAAACCATTCGTAGCCCTCCATCATTTCGGTTAAATATTCGGTAGTATTCAAGCTATGTATTTTGACCTCACGCCAAGGCATAGTGTTTGGTAGCTGCCGGGTATTTATCTGTTGCATAGATAGATGCGTTGGTTTGGGACAGTCGTACTACTATTTTGGCCTACGTCAAGGGTATGTACGGGTGGGTTCAAATTAACCTGGATAATGATGGGCAGAACTTGACATGTGACTTATGATATTTTGACCTCACGCCAAGGTCATAAGAGCATGGGGCAGAAATCACATCGGGAGTTTCAAAAGAACTGAAACTTGCCAGATATGCGCATACCTTCTGGAGTGTGATAGCGTGAGCGGATTCCGTCACGTTATCATGCAATGATAGTTGGATCCCGATTCCCACTGATGAGTTAGTTTACTCCTCGGGTAACCCCGACTAATTCTTCTTTCAGGTTTGGAGGAGAATTTGAGGTACAGTGGGAGGTTTCCAGATTAGAAAAATTGGTGACCATTCTGATCTAGGTTAGAGTGCACGCTGAGTGTTTCTTTTCTCTCTCTCTTTGGCAGCGACCATTGACCCGACCCTAAGACTTTGACTCAGTGACCAAGTTGACCGAACCTTCTTAAACACCGGCTTTTGGATTGTCAGAGTTGCAAACCTCATTGCCACTCCTACTTTTACCCTTTTCTCCAGGACACTCCGTTTTACTACGAACGTCCACTTCCATTGGACAAAACCATCGTATGGTTAGATACGAACTCGAAAGAATTTATTCGAGGATGGTTTCCGGTTCTGGAGAAAACGGATAGGATTATTCAGTTGTCTTTTCCTTTTACCCTCTCTCAGGTTACGAGTACTCCTTGGTTTAGGGGTAGTACACCTATTACGCAAATTGGATTGTCTTCTTCCAAATCTTAGGCTGGTGCCGACCGGTAGGGAATGAAGAAAACCAATTAGCATAACGATGGTGTGCAGAAGGTATTATGTTCAGACAAAGCAAGGGATTAGTAAGAGGGCAAAGTAAATTGCAACAGATATTCACGACCAAACCAAATATTTCGTTACCACTCCCACATCACCTTTGTATTTCTCCAGGACACTCCGTATCACTACGAAGATCCACAGTTTATTTGGATACTCCATCGTATGATTATATACGAACTCGAATGGAACTGGTTCCAGTTCGGGGATGGATTCTGGTTCAGGAGAAATAGGAATAAGGTTTATTCGGTTGTCTTTTATCTTCACCCTCTCTCATTGCGAGTGTTCCTAGGATTGGGACAGTACACCCATTATGCTTATTGGATAGTCTTCTTCCAAACCATAGGCTGGTGCCGAACGGTAGGGAAGGAAGAAAACCATTTGGCCTAAAAGGGTGTGCAGAAGGTAAAGACTAAAAACATATGAAGGGATTTGGAGAGGTGGCAAAGAACTATACGGTTACAGTCGTGAATCTGGAAGAGGCATTACTAGGAATACCAGAATACCCCATCGGAACATTTCAATGTTTCAGTTTCACTGTGTAATGTTAAAGGAAAACTGATTTCCCGATTAGATACTTACTCCAGGGTATGTATTTACCAGGTACGATTCTCACATCTGTATGGTTTTACAGATGATGAGTGGGAGTAAGTTATTGGAAATTGGGTGATTATCCTCATTATATCGGGATTCGTTGTAATCGGTGATATTTGAGGAAATCACCTGGGCTGTTTGCCGGTCGGCAAATATTTGGTTTTGAATATCCGCTGTTATGCACCAATTTCAAATTGATATATCTGTACGTCTATTTTCATAGAGTGAGATATACCTTTCTGAAATTATGTCTACGACATTTACCTATATCAGTGGATGGTTAGGTAAGGAGCATTAAACAGCGGTGTAATTCTTCTTAACCATAAGTACAGTTTTCAACCTACGACACACAGTGAATGAGTTATCAGACTCAAGGGACTTATACAAAGGATTGTATGTTGTCCAGGGTCCATCAGGACAGAGGGCTTGGTCCTCGTACTATATTCGGTTTACTTATGACTTCTCTAGTTTTTAGACAGGTGTTTCGCGGAAACACAGGGTCCAAATTTTGAGAAGTTATAGGTATTTGAATAGAGTAGAGAACCAGGTATAGCAAGTATCGGGATTCTTCAAAGAGATCAAAAATGTAGATACTTGTGTATGGTATTCAGTTGATAGTAATGATAAAGAGATCTTGCTTCTCTTTCAGGTTACTCATAATTGGAAGTATTCCTAAGTTGAGTAACACTGATCGGCCTCCTTCCATTTAGTTGACATGCGCTGGGGACAGCTGCATGATTTGAATCTGGTTCAATTAAATCAGTGCCTCTGTTTCTATATTGGATATAGAACAGTTCATATCTTAACGATGTTAAGGTACGGGGAGTTGTCCGGTTTATGATTAAAACCAGACACTGGACAACTCAAGGCACGTTTCTGTAATGGCTGTTTGTGGGTTGACCCAGGCTATGACGAGGGTTGACTTTCTACCATCTGGATGAACAATAGCGATATTGTTCTAGACTCGCCACAGTTTTATTAAAATTGGATTTTTTTTTCAGAAAACAGTAGTGGGAGTATGGTAGAACTGGAAGTGATTCCAGAACCACAAACGATTACTGAAGATTTGATAAGGAACCTAAAGATTCAATCTGGATTGACATTCCATTGGCCACTCCGCAGATAAGGTGGGTAACTTCAGGCACCCTAGAGGCACTACGGTAGCCTCAAGGACGGTGACAGGGAAGTTCTTGTTTACCCACAATTGCCATTGCTGTTGTTCCAGGTTACGAGACCCGGCGGGAGGATGAGTATAGCGTCGTTCTAAACCAGTTTTAGAAGTGTACGTCTATATGACTCTGCCAGAGGGTTGTCGTAGTCAGTTGGAGCAGCGGAAGCATTGGTGGACAGGTAGCTTATGTCTATTTATAGACTGAAGCACCAGTAGCGGAGATAGATCATCTATTTCTGACGTGACAGTCATAGGTTTGACTTCATCAGAATAGGGGATGGATCTGTTGAGAAGGTAGTAGGGTATGATATCCTGGTATTTGGATGACATACACAGAGTAGGAAAGGAAACTCCTACACTACGATCGGTTATACTTTGGTCGTCACACAGTTGTTTCTCCACAAAGGAAATGGATTTTATATCAGACATACTGGTTACTAGATCTATGGTCTTAGATCTAGATTTGGGTGGTTTCCCAATCAGGGTACTTGACAGCATTCTAAGAGTATTTAGGATGGACGACTCCTGGCACGGTAGTGTACCTGCAGGTAATGGAGTCACCCTCTCCAAAGGTGTCTTACAGACTAAAGGGGAGAGGGACGGGCATGATTGGCAGATCACTTGCTCAGGCAATTGAGTCAATCGTGAGATGTCAAGTACCACACCAGATGTTGTTCTTGCACTAGATGCAATAAGTTGACATTAATCCAATCCTGGAGAAACAGTCGGAAGCAGTTTTAGAACATAAGTGGATGTTCTAGGGAGATGATAACGACAGCCTCATTCAGGAGACAGTTATCATTCCAGGCTTCCAAGGTGACATGGACGACAAGGAGGTTGTCAGAGTTATAGTTTTCCTTCTGATGAGGGGCAGTATTTTGGACAGGTGGTCCAAGGCAATACTGAGGGAGGCATGGCGCGCAGGATACTGATTAAGTTCAGTTGACGATACAGTCTAAGAAGTTTGGATTTGGAGTTCATTTATGAGCTAGGTCCCATCAGACATCCAGACATATTCTGAGACAGGTATTGCTCTTTTCGGGAGATGGTTTTCTCCGCGAACTTGAGATATAGAGAGACATAGAAAGAAACAACTAAGCGGATCCACTCACTGAGGCTATTCCTCGAACGCAATAGTTCCGCAAACGAGCTTTGTGAGACTGACTAGTAGAGGAGTTGGATGTTCGGTATCACACGGGCTGTGAGTATGCGACATCGCAATAACTAGCCTTGAGTGCAAGTGGGAGATTGTTGGAGATAGTGCCCTCAGAATCAATTATTAGGTCACAGGTACGTGATTGTAATGATTGAGGGAGGACCTATCCCGGTAGGACAGTCTTGCTCGAGATGATAGTATGCTATCTGGTTTACCTTTATCATCGTGTACTGCTTTAAGTGACCTGACACGTCGCTATTACACGTTGATAGAGCCCCTAGGATTCTTGCTTGACCACCAGCAGTATGAGGGCGATCATATAAGTGGGAGCTGGGGGTCTATAAGCTTATCCTTAAAAGGTCCCTAGTCGTGGGAGTTTCGAGACTGGGCATCGATACTCCATTAGTAGACTAGTGTATACAGTCGAGACCCCGACGAGGGGCGGTGGCCGGTCTCACAAGCCACTGGTGTCAGTTGGATCACCTAAGATGTATACAGGTGCTCATTGGGTTATGAGTACACCGGACAGGACTCGCCGGGAACATGCTAGTTGGTCATATACCAGATGTCAGATGGCAGTTCCCTGGTGACATGTGTGCAGGTTAGTTCATCGACCTGGGGATCGTCATTTGTCTCGTGTGAGTTCCCACTGTACTTTGATTACTACCCTACCACGGCTCAAAGGAGTCGTGCAAACAGGTTTTAGTTGGGTACAGTCCCGAGCCACATGGAGGCAGTGAGCGTATCTTCAGGGGTTCGTCTCTCCCGGTATTGGGGGTGAGGTCGTGCTGTGTCTAGGAGAGCCATTACACAAAGTCCTTGGCCAAGGCAAGGAGATTTACTGGTAGGTATTCCAGTAGTATCTCAGGGTGTTCTGGGCTACACTCCGACACGACTTGTACCGCTTTTGGGGGTCTGACTTTTACCAACCCCCTAGGCCCGCCATGCGATACTCATAGACGAACGGACCGGACTGTACGGATATTGTCACTGACAGGCTCAGTAGGGTTGTCAGGCTGAGTTCACTCACAGACGTCCCTTTTAGTCAATACTTGGTAGCCCGTTACGTATTGGCTTATACCTCTGACGTGCTAGTGGTTAAATCCACAACCGAGGTGTTGATGAGTCTTTAGAGTCCCCCACTTTCAGTTACTCAGCTTTCGGGCGAAAGGTTGTAGAGGCCGTATGGAGATATGGCAAGGTTCGATCAGATACGTGCGGTATTGCACGGATCAGGATCGGACAGTTTGTACTATAGGCCGTATGGATATATGGCAGGGTTCGATCAGATACGTGCGGTATTGCACGGATCAGGATCGAACAGATATTACTGGCCGGCTTTGGTTTAAGCCGGATCCTGGTATAGTACAGTGTAGATTTTGTCTCATTGCATTTGTATCCGGTCGGAATACAGATGCGGGTGTGTATGCACAGTATCGGGGTTTTCCTGTAATTTATTATGGGACCAGTTTTCTGGGGTTGCCAGTTTGCATTCCGTTCCGGCCGGTTTTTCATTGTTCCTTCACGGCCGGACTTTTCGTTGGAGGGGGTTATTTGCAATTGTGCAAATAACACTTTGTGGAGGGGTTTATTGCATAAGTTTTGATATGATTACATCTTTGCTCCATGATGCATTAATTTTGACATGAGAGGGTATGGGCCGGCCACTGTTGAAATCATGGTGATGAGGGTTTTTTTTTAATGTTAATTAATATTGTGGCTACATTGTGAAATGAGTGTGCTGGAGTGTTTTTCCTTGATGATGAATTTCGTGGGCCCCCCCCTCTTTGTGTATGTGTGTGCTGGAGTGAATCATGATGGAGATGAGAATTAATATATTTATACTCATTTGGTTGCATTGAGTGAATGTGTGAGTGCTGATGTTTTAATTTGGCCAAGCTCATCAATCTTTTATTTTCCAGTGAGCACAAACATAAGTGGCCGAGCTCATTCTTGATGGAGGCTCCATTTTCATTTCCTTTGCATGCTCAATTTCTCCATCAAGCATCCATGAAATTCTTTGTGCAAAATTCCTCCAACATGGCAACCTCATAAACCCCAAAAGAGACAAGCTTCTATACTATATCTACAGCAAATCTTGGGCGCGTCGGCTAGCCAACTTCACGCCCGAGTTGCCTCGGTATTGAGGTGGGAGCCCATAAAAGATTTTGGCATTGTGGTGCCCGTTTCGACGACGAGGTGACGGACGTAGTATCCGCGGGAGATCGGAGTGGAGATGAAGACCGAAGGACACAGATCGCTCGGTATATCTCTAACCCGT
The DNA here is from genome assembly GCA_030015575.1 of Agapanthus africanus. NCBI lineage: Eukaryota > Viridiplantae > Streptophyta > Magnoliopsida > Asparagales > Amaryllidaceae > Agapanthus > Agapanthus africanus. The sequence continues at coordinate 510,862,955 of JASDDO010000024.1, read as the reverse complement.
CTTGTAGTTAGCTAGATCTAGTTTAATGGCCCGATCCGGAGTCTAGTGCGCGGTGGTGCCGGTTTGCAAAGTCCGCAAAATTAAAGTTTATCACCGTTTCCGCATTTGGCCGTCGGATCGACGGCCGGGGCGCCGCCGTGCACTTACAATTGACAGACAATTCTCAATTACAAACACACCTGAAGTCGAAGCCACAGCTTGCTTCGGTCCCTGGTTCTGGGCGTTCCACGCCTTGCAATCTTTCTTCCAGTGCCCTTTCCTGTGACAATGGAAGCACTCATCCTGGGCCACTACTAGCACCGCAAAATTTTTCTTTCCCTTCCCTCCCACCTTACTTACACCTCCTCTAGGTTTGGTGGCGGCCTTCTTTTTCCTTCCTTTGGCCCTAGCCTTGGACCTGAAAGAAGAAGCACCGCTAACAAACATAGCGGGTGTTTCCCTTGCCTTCTGCAAGGTACCCTCTGCACTCCTCAACATGTTAAGGAGTTCCGGAAGTTCAACTTCTTTTCTTTGAATGTTGAAGTTTAGAATAAACTGGGCGTAGGTGGAAGGAAGGGACTGGAGAATAGAGCTCATTATCTAAAGTCGTCCCATGGTCTGCGAGCTCTTCTATATAGCCTATCATCTTTAGGACATGTTCTCCTACGGATGATCCGACGGCCAACCTCGGTCGAAACAAGTTCTTTGAGGTCTCGTATCTTGCTATACGAGATTGCTCTCCATAAAGTTCCTTTGTATGGAGAAATATGGCATCTAGTTCCATATCCTCGTGCCTCCTCTGATGTTCATTGTTCATCGAGGCAAGCACGATGCACTTGGCCTTCGCGCAATCGAAATCCCAGGTTTTGCGGATTTCCTTATCCGCATTACTGGATTTGGGACCTGGGACTGCAGGTGCCTTAGCGGTGAGGACGTACCCCAATTTGTCATAGGTCAAAGCCATTTTGACATTCCGCAGCCAATCTTTATAGTTTGGCCCAGTCAGTATATTTTTCTCTAAATGTAACTTAAGTCCCGTCATTTTCAGGGTCGCTGCAATTAGGAGAGAGAGAAGAAAACACTTTAGCATGATACTCTTGCAAGTTTAGAGTGGTTTTTAATTTATCTAAACTGGATGGCTCCCACTGTTTCTCGAATCCTTCCTCAAACCATAAAAGAAGAATTAGCCAGGACTATTCTCACCGTACAATACTTGCTTAACCGTTCAGCCAGGCCAGTGTCGATACTTCGAGGGAGGTTTTCCAACGCTTTCGCGAAGTTCCTTAATTAAGTAACCTCTTTTCTCTGGGGGCGTAGCCCCGCTGACACCTTTCTTGACACCTACTTGATTTAGAGCATTGATCGTTAAGTGACGAATATCCTGATAAGTAGAATATACTCACAGTAGGATCGGGATCCAAATATCATCGTCTGATAATGCTGAAGGAATCCTACCAACATTCATCAAACTCCAAATGGTATGCATCTCTTTGCAAATTTCAGTTTCTTTAGAAATTCCCGATATAAATTTTTGCCCCATGCTCTTATGACCTTGGCGTTGGTCAAAATATCATAAGTCACATGTCAAGTTCTACCCATCATTATCTTGTTAATTTGAACCCATCCGTATATATCCTTGACGTTGGCCAAAATGATAATACGACTGTCCCAAACTAACTCATCTATCTATACAACAAATGAATACCCAGCAGCTACTAATCACTATGCTTTGGCGTTGGTCAAAATACATAGCTTGAATACTACTGAATACCCAAATGAAATGACGGAGGGCTACGAATGGTTTTGGCGAAACCATGAACGTAGTGAACTTGATATAACCGAAGGAACCTGATAGCTTTTAAAAGGAGTGGTTAAAGCTCCGCAATTAAAAAAATATCTTCTGTTTTAAAAATAACCGAGTGGTTTCTTTTAAATTGTTCCAACGATTAATACTTTGGTTTATTTTCTTTGCATTAATAATAATGCATCCCATCATTAACCTATCATTGCAGAAAACAACGAAAATACAACGTCCTCTTATGACATCCGCATTCGCCTCTGGGTCCCGTCATCACCCGTTAGGTTACTTAACTAACGACAGAGCGGGGCTGGGCTAGCGCGGGTGTAAAACATAAATGACGTCTAAATAGATATCATATATAGATATTGTACATTCGTCAGACGCAATAATAGGCATTCCAGATCTCAGATGAACATTATTGGATTTGCAAGCAATCCGTTTTTGTTTTGAGCCTGCAACAAAAGACGGATTACACAGTTGTGATGAATAGCCATTACCCCACCCTAGACCCCTACTGGTATGGCAAACTACCCGCCAAGTACCCGAAGTGAAGCGGTCTCCCTCAACAAAGTGAGTAGGCCACTAAACACTTCAGAATACCCGGTAGTTTGTGCACCCAACCTTGGGTCTGTCCTAGGAGCAAAAACAGTAAAATGAAATAATACAACGGTGGCTACAACCGCAACCTAGATGCGCCCCGCAAAATAATATTACAACATATTACATTTACATTGAATGAATTAAAATAATAACCCATTACAAAACCCCGGCTAATCGCCACAGCAGTCCAATATAGTTCATAAACACAAACAGTAAAATCCATTACAGAAATGTGCAACCCCCTGCCAACCGACATACTAGCAGTTAGGGGAGGTTTACGAACACATTATACAAACACAGATATAATCAAAATAGCAAACATCGCAAAATTTCGATCGAGCAAACATATCATTTTCTACTCCCAAAACTTCTCTGTGCACCTGAGACTTTGAGCAGAAAATAAACTTTCCAGTAAACACAAAAATATCACAGAAGAATAACAGAAGAAAACTGGGTTGAATCGGAGCCAACTCGGCCGCGGATCCACGGCGGATCGGTGGTTTTGGCCACGGTTCCGCGGCTCAGTGGCCGATTCATAAACCCATTTTTCTACTGTGTTCTTATATTTCTCTGCTAGTTATTCTGAAGCAGCCTGAAAAAATTTTAGAGCCCTTTTTAAAAACGACAGAAACATGGTGATATCGATGTGTTATCCGGTTCGTTTTGCGTTCGAAATTCATACGACTTTGCTAATTAGTTAATTATTGTTTAGCGAGTCTCTGATACCACTGTAAGTCGATGTGCAACACCACACGACTTGCGGGGAGGCGGAAATATGAAAAACGACCATGTTCTTTGCTAAAACATCGACTAACCGCATGAATCGAAGCTAAACTATAACTAACAAGTATCATAGAAGTTAACAACTACTATGAAAAGAGATTATACCAAAAGAACCGTGTCCTTCATCTTTACGTTCTCCTCCTCCTCCTCGGCCTTCTCCAAGTACTAGACGATCCACCCGAGAGCTTTGCTTCAAGCTTTACCTCAAACTAGAAGTAACTAGGTTTCTTAAAGTGCTAATCTAAGTAACCTAGGTGATATAGAGAAGGGTTATGGATTAAGTAGTCTAATCTAATCCTTGATCTCAATACATGAGAGGGGAGGATTAGGGTTTGAAGAGAGAGAGCTTGAGGAGAGAGAAGGTGAGCATAAGAATGAGATGAGATAATGATCTATCAATAATATATATCAAGCATTATCATTATCCAATAAAAGAAAATAAAGGATTTACAACCATGCTTGATAAATATCAAAGGGTGATTCATCTCCATGAGTCATTAAGCATTTATGATGCATTAATGACATGGATGAATCACTCATATGACTCACTAATCTCATTTAATGCAAATGACACCTACACCCTCAAGTCATCATCTTCTAGAAGCTTCTCGTAAAATTACGAGAACGCCCCTCTTATCCGTGAAAACAGGGAAAAACTTTAGACTGTTTAAATCCAATATCCCGATACTAGAATCTGGCTTAAACCAAAACCGACTAGTAAAAACTATCCGAAAAGTCGTACGTATGTAAACACACGTATGCGTCCGAACCCTTGTCGTAAAACCATACGACCTCTATATCGTTTCGCCTGGAGCAGGGAAACTCTCTGTGTGGGACTCTAATGACTCGACTACTACGCTGGCAGTGGGTTTAACCACAGACTGCAAGCGGCACTAGCTGTACGTAACGGTCCCCAGGTAGAAGTCGATAAGAAGGCCGATGAGGAAACCCATCCGAAGTAGCAGTGTCAAGTCTGCGGACTATGCTGTACTCATATCACCTGGGAACTGTTAACTGACGATTGGTATAAAAACCCAACCAACAGTTCCCTGCGAGTCCTGTCCGGTGTACCCGTAACCCAACGAGCACCTGTATACTATCTCCAGTATGACGTACTGACGGCTGTGGGACAGACCATCTCCCCAACTGGGATGAGAAGCGTACACACTAGTCTACTCCGTAATATCGATGCCCTGTCTCGATAATCCTACGACTAGGGACCTGAATAAGGATGTGCTTGTAGATTACCCAGCCCCCACTAGTGTGACTGCCATCACAACGCTGGTAGTCAAGCAAGATCCTAAGAGCTCTATCAATACATATACTCACATATTAAGATAGAAAAACCAAGTAGCATACTACCATGTTTAGCAAGACCGTTATATACATATGAATATCCCAAGCTTCCATTAAGTAATATACAAACTAGTATGATACAATAATGGCGCCACGGGATCAGTATTTTGAAGTTGCCAGTTTGCATTCCGTTTCGGCCAGTTTTCCTTTGTTCCTTCATGGCCGGATTTTTCCGATGGAGGGGGTTATTTGCAAGTGTGCAAATTAGTTATGTGGAGGGGTTTATTTGTAAATGGAAAAGATTATGATAGCATCTTTCTTTTTTCTTCATCATGGTTTGCATTAATGAGATGTGAATTGATTTGGCTTTGGTGTGACCTTTATTCCTCATAATCTTCACATTTCTTTATGGTCACCACACACTCTCTTATGCTCACCTCCCTTGCATTTCTTTTCCCCACTCCTCATTTATACATGGCCGGCCACATTCTTGTGAGGATGATGGTACATTTTTGGTGGAGAGGAAAAATGCTCACCTCATATATTTTTGCTTGCTACAAAATTCTAGTTGATCTCCATTGTTTCATTCCTTCATCAAGGCAACTTCAAATACCATGAGACAAACATTACTACACTTATCCTACAGCACCCTTGGACACGTCGGCTCGCCAACTTCGTGCCCGAGTTGCCTCGGTCCAGTGGTGGGAGCCCGTAAAAGAACCCGGCGATGTGGTGCCCGTTCCGACGAGGAGATGAAGACCGGAGATTCCGCGAGGAGATCGGAGTGGAGGCCGAAGACCGAAGGACACGGATCGCTCGGTATAGCTCTCTACCCTTTCTCTTGTTTGCTAGCATTAGGTTAATGGTTCGATCCGGGTTTTTAGGATGCGGTAGTGCCGGTTTAAAAGTTAAGAAAAATTTTCGTTTCCGCATTTTGGTCTCCGAAAGACGGCCGGGGCGCTACCGTAGTCCTACATGGTATCAGAGCCACGCCATTAACCTAGTCCAGCTTGCTCTAATGTGTTTAGAACTTCGATCGATCGGATTTTCCAAAAACCGTATTTTCTTGCATCAGTTTCTGTCGAATTTTTCCAGTGCCCTAAAAATTATTTGGTACATTGTAAAAATACGAGCAGGGTTTTTTATTCATTCTGTAGAAATTTGGTAAATTGATTCCTCAGGACCGCCGCGGAACCGCGGCCAAACCCTAGTTTTGGCCGTGGTTCCGCGGCCATTATTGCTCTTCATTGAACCAAATTTTTTACAGTGGGCTTATGACTTGGAAATAGGGTTTTTGGTATGTACTGTTTGGGCCCAGATTTTCTTTGAGTGTTACAGTTGTGCTTGGGGCCCATTTCGGTATATTTGGTCGATCGAAAATTTTAAACATGTTAGTTCACAGTATTTACATTATATCTGCGACCGTGAATGTCACTTGATCGGTAAATCCTGTCTAACTGCTATAGCCCTTTTAGACGGATTAGCGAACGTGACATTCACGTTGATGTTCTGTGTTGTGCTGTGATGTTGCGGATTGGTTGTGGGGATAGCCTGGATGCAATGGTAGTACAGTTTTGTTTTATATGTACATTTGATATTGCGGAGCGAGCGTCCGACATGTGGACTGCCGTCGCTGCCTGTTTGTATATTATTCTTTTAGGGCACGATCGGGCTGAGGTCGATGTACCCGTTGTATGTATATTTTACTTTCTATATTAGGATTACCCCGCGGTGGGGTGCACGGATAGCCGGGTTTTAGAGGGCAAAGGGCCCGCATCTCATGGCGTTGAGACGAAGGGGGCTTCACTCTAGAATTGGCGGTCTATTCGCCGCACTCGTAGAGGGTATAGGTTGACCCAGGAGGGGTGCCCAAGTTACTGGATTCCGTGAAGTGCTGGGTGGCCCATTCACGTTGCTGAAGGGGGATTCCTTGCTTCAGGTTTTGGTGGGTAACTTGCCGTGCCCGTAGGGGTCTAGGATTTCATTGCACAGGCTATCCACACGACCAGGGGAACGTCGGGTTTCAGTAGCGGCTCTATGAAACCCGGGGATCCCAGATATCTGTATTGTTCTGTGATGCTTATTACATTTCTGTGATGTTGCATTTTATCACGCCTTGAGCGAATATTATATATTGATATATATACTAGTAGATGTTGTATATGTTTTTCATCCGCGCTAGTCCAGTCCCCGCTCTGTCGTTAGTTAAGTAACCTAACGGGTGATGACGGGACCCAGTGGCGAATGCGGATGGCATATACGTACATCATTATTTTCGTTCTTTATTGGTGTGATCAATTGATGGGACTGCATTGATTCGGATCAATGCAAGCTAAACAAACCTATTCTGATGTTGTTGGAACATTTTTCAAAAAGCTGTTATTGCAAGGACGTTCTCTTTTGTTTTGCACAGTGGTATTCGGTTATAAATATCCAGCACCTCAGTCGACGAGGCAAGGGCCGAGATCCCTTCACCGGGAGTGACCCCTTGGACAGAAGTTTGCGTCAGGGCAATAACTTCACTATAGTCGATTACTTCTGCTTTGCATCGTGGTATTCAGTTGGAATATCCTGCACCTCATTCTACGGGGAAAGAGCCGAGATCTCTTTACCGGGAGTGACCTCTTTAGTAAAGGTTTTCACCACTATATTTTTATAAAATGCTATCCAGTTCCATCAACGATATCAAGTTCATTACGGTAAAGGGTTTTTTGTCAAAAACCATTCGTAGCCCTCCGTCATTTCAGATTAGTATTGCTTAGTATTCGCGCTACATTTTTCGTTGCTATTCGCCGAGGCATAGTGTGCGGTAGCTCTGTTATGCTTTTCTGTCGCATGGATATGTGGATTGGTTAGGACAGTCGTACGACTTTGTTGATTATTCGTCAAGGGTCGTGCGGGTGGGTTTAACACAATCAAGATAATGGCGGGTTGCACTTGACTAGGACCTTTTGATTTTTTGATTATTCGTCAAGGTCACTTGGGTCCTAGGGGTAAAAATCACATCGGGAGTTTCTAAAGAAACTGAAACTTGCCGGGCATGCGCATACCTTCTGGAGTGTGATAACGTGAGTGGATTCCTTCACATTATCATACGATGATAGTTGGATCCCAATTCCCACTGATGAGTTTGTTTACTTCTCGGGTGATCCCGACTAATTCTTCTTTCAGGTTTGGAGGAGAATTTGACGGTATAGTGGGAGGTTTCCTGATTAGATAAATTGGTAACCATTCTGATCTAGGTTAAAGTACGCTGAGTGTTTCTTTTATCTCTCTCTTTGGCAACGACCATGACCCGACCCTTGACTATGACTCAGTGACCAAGTTGACCGAACCTTCTTAAACACTGGCTTTTGGATTGTCAGAGTTGCATACCTCATTGCCACTCCTACTTTTACCTTTTTCTCCAGGACACCCCATATTACTACGAAAGTCCACTTCCATTGGATAAAAACATCGTATGGTTATATACGAACTCGAAGGAATTTATTCGAGGATGGTTTCCGGTTCTGGAGAAAACGAATATGACTATTCAGTTGTCTTTTCGTTTTACCTTCTCTCAAGTTGCGAGTACTCCTAGGATTAGGAGATAGTACACCTATTACGCTTATTGGATAGTCTTCTTCCAAACCTTAGGCTGGTGCCGAACGGTAGGGAATGAAGGAAGCCGATTAGCCTAAGTGTGGTGTACAGAAGGTATTAAGTAAAGACAAATAAAGGGATTAGAAGGAGGGCAAAGTAAACTGCGACTGCTATTCATGACCAAACCAAGTATTTCATTACCACTCCCACTTCACCTTTGTATTTCTCCAGAACACTCCATATCACTACGAAGATCCACAGTTATTTGGATACTCCATCGTATGGTTATATACGAACTCGAAAGGAACTTGTTCCAGTTCGAGGATGGATTCTGGTTCTGGAGAAATAGGAATAAGGTTTATTCAGGTGTCTTTTATCTTTACCTTCTCTCGTGTTGCGGGTGCTCCTAGGATTAGGACAGTACACCCATTATGCTTATTGGATAGTCTTCTTCCAAACCATAGGCTGGTGCCGAACGGTAGGGAAGGAAGAAAACCATTTGGCCTAAAGGGGTGTGCAAGAGGTAATGACTAAAGACATATAAAAGGATCTGGAGAGATGGCAAAGAAGTATACGGTTACAGTTGTGAATCTGGATAATGGAAGAGGCACTACTAGGAATACCCGGATACCCCAACGAAACATTTTAATATTTCAGTTTCACTGTGTACTGTTAAAAGAAAACTGATTTCCCAATTAGTCGTTACTTCAGGGTATGTATTTACCAGGTATGTTTCTCACATCTGTATGGTTTTACAGATGATGAGTGGGAGTAAGTTATTGGGAATTAGGCGATCATCCTCATTATATCGGAATTCATTGTAATTGGTGATATTTGAGGAAATCGCCTGGGCTGTTTGCCGGACGGCAAATATTTGGTTTTGAATATCCGTTGTTATGCACCAATTTCAAATTGATATATCTGTAGGTTCATTTTTATGAAGTGAGATATAACTTTTTGAAATTATGTCTATGACATTTACCTATATCAGTGGATGGTTAGGTAAGGAGCATTAAACAGCGTTGTAATTCTTCTTAACCATAATTACAGTTTTCAACCTACGACACACAGGGAATGAGTTATTAGACTCAGGGGACTTATACAGAGTATTGTATGTTGTCCAGTGTCCATTAGGACAGAGGGGTTGGTCCTCGTACTATATTCGGTTTACTTATGACTTCTCTAGTTTTTAGACAAGTATTTCGTAGAAACACAAAGTCCAAGTTTTGAGAAGTTATAGGTAGATGAATAAAGTAGAGAACCAGGTATTGCAAGTGTCAGGATTCTTCAAGATGATCGAAGATGTAGATACTTGTGTATGGTATTCAGTTGATAGTAATGATTTTTGAGAAACTTGTTTCTCTTTCAGGTTACTCATATCTGGATGCATTCCTAAGTTGAGTAACGCTGATCGGCCTCTTTCCATTTAGTTGACATGCACTGCAGACAGCTGCATGATTTGAATCTGGTTCAATTAAATCAGTGCCTCTGGTTCTATATTGGATATAGTACAGTTCATATCTTAACATTGTTAAGGTACGGGGAGTTGTCCGGCTTATGATTAAAACCAGACTCTGGATAACTCAAGGCACGTTTCTGTAATGGCTGTTTGTGGGTTGACCCAGGCTATGACGAGGGTTGACTTTCTACCATCTGGAAGATCAATAGCGATATTGTTCTAAACTCGCCACAGTTTTAATAAAAATGGTTTTTTTTTCAGAAAACAGTAGTGGGAGTATGGTAGAACTGGAAGTGATTCCAGAACCGCAAACGATTACTGAAAATTTGATAGGAACCTATAGATTCAATTTGTTTTGACATTCCATTGGCCACTCCGCAGATATGGTGGGTAACCTCAAGCACCCGAGAGGTACTTCGGTAGCCTCAAAGACGGTGACAGGGAGGTTCTTGTTTACCCAGACTTGCCATTGCTGTTGTTCCAGACTGTGAGACCCGGCAGGAGGATGAGTATAGCGTCGTTCTGAACTGGCTTTAGAAGTGCACGTGTATATGACTCTGCCAGAGGGTTGTCGTAGTCAGTGGGAGCAGCGGAAGTATAGCGGACAAGTGGGTTATGTCTATTTATAGGCTAAAGCAAATATAGAGGAGAAGAGATCATCTATTTCTGATGTGACAGTCATAGGTTTGACTTCATCAGAATAGGGGATGGATCTGTTAAGAAGGTAGAAGGGTGTGATGTCCTGGTATTAGGATGACATACACAGAGTAGGAAGTGAAATTCCTATACTGCGATCGGTTATACTTTGGTTGTCACATATTGGTTTCTCCACATAGGATATAGATGTTGTTTTTGCACTAGATACAATAAGGTGATATTGATCCAATCCTGGAGAAACGTTCGAAAGTAGTTCTAGGGATATGATGACGGCATCCTCCTTCGGGAGACAGTTATCATTCCAGGCTTCCAAGGTGACATGGATGACAGTGTGACTGTCAGAGTTATAGTTTTCCCTCTGACGAGGGACAGTAGTTGGACAGGTAGTCCAGGCGGATACAGAGAGAGGCATGGCGCAGGATACTGATTAAGTTCAGTTGACGATACAGTCTAAGAAGTTTGGATTTGGAGTTCATTTATGAACTAGGTCCCATCAGATATCCAGACACATTCTAAGACAGGTATTGCTCATTTCGGGAGATGGTTTTCTCCGCGAACTTGAGATAAAGAGAGACATAGAAAGAAACATCAAAGCGGATCCACTCACTGAGGCTATTCCTCGGACGCATTAGTTTCGCAAACGGGTTTTGTGAGACTGATTAGTAGAGGAGTTGGGTGTTCGGTATCACACAGGCTGTGAGTATACTGTTTGAGATAGTGCCCTCAGAGTCAATTATTGGATCACAGGCAAGTGATTGCAATGATTGAGGGAGGACCTATCCCGGTAGGACAGTCTTACTCAAGATGATAGTATGCTATCTGGTTTATCTTTATCATCGTTTACTGCTTTAGGTGACCTGACAGGTCGCTATTACACATTGATAGAGCCCCTAGGATTCTTGCTTGACTGCCAGCAGTATGAGAGCGATCATATACGTGGGAGCTGGTAGTCTATAAGCACATCCTTAAAAGGTCCCTAGTCGTGGGAGTTTCGAGACAGGGCATCGATACTCCAGAGTAGACTAGTGTAAACAGTCGAGACCCCGACGAGGGGCAATGGCCGGTCTTACAAGCCACTAGTGTCAGTTGGTTCACCTAAGATGTATACAGGTGCTCATTGGGTTATGAGTACACCGGACAGGACTCGCCGGGAACATGCTAGTTGGTCGTATACCTGACGTCGGATAGCAGTTCCCTGGTGATATGTGTACAGGTTAGTTCATCCACCTGAGGATCATATATTGTCTCGTCTGAGTTCTCACTGTATTTTGATTACTACCTTACCACGCTCAAAGGAGACGTGCAAACAGGTTTTAGTTGGGTACAGTCCCGAGCCACATGGAGGCAGTGAGCGGATCATCAGGGGTTCGTCTCTCCCGGTATTGGGGGTGAGGTCGCGCTGTGTCTAGGAGAGCCATTACACGAAGTCCTTGGCCAAGGCAGGAGATTTACTGGTAGGTATTCCAGTAGTATCTCAGGGTGTTCTGGGCTACACTCCGACACGACTTGTACCGCTTTTGGGGGTCTGACTTTTACCAACCCCCTAGGCCCGCCATGCGATGGTCATAGACGAACGGACCGGACTGTACGGATATTGTCACTGACAGGCTCAGTAGGGTGTCAGGATGAGTTCGCTCATCGACGTCCCTTTTTGTCAATAGCTGGTAGCCCGTCACGTATGGCTCATACCTCTGACGTGCTAGTGGTTAAATCCACAGCCATAGTATTGACGAGTCTTTAGAGTCCCCCACATTCAGTTGCTCAAGTTTTCGGGCGAAACGCTGTAGAGGCCGTATGGAGATATGGCAGGGTTCGATCAGATACGTGCAGCATTGCACGGATCATGATCGGACGGTTAATACTAGCGGGTTTTGGTTTAAGCCGGATCCTAGTATTGTACAGTGTAGATTTTGTCTCATTGCATTTGTATTTCGGTCGGAATACAAATGCGGGTGTGTATACACAGTAGCGGGGTTTTCCTGTAATTTATTACAGGATCAGGTTTTTGGAGTTGCCAGTTTGTTTTCCGTTTCGGCCATATTTCTTTCTATCTTTTATTGGTCGAAGATTGGTGGAGGAGGGCTTATTTGCATTTGTGCAAATAAGCATTTGTGGAGGGTGTTCTTCGCATATTGTTGGATCATGATGGTTGCACCATCCCTTGACCATTTGACTTCTTCTTTCATGATAGCTTGACTTTGTGATGAGATGATGATGTTGGTGGAGTGTAGGTTTTTGTTTGTGATCATTTTCTTTCATGATATCATTTTGAACTCTCTCTCTTGCATTATTCTTGATAGACTCTCATTTTTTTGATTAAGACACTCTATTCTCTCCACTCCCACCAAGCTTGGCCGGCCACATTGGATAGGGGCTGTCCAAATTTCTCATGTGGGATTTTTTGCTCTTTTGCTTTTGTAAAAATCCCACAAGTTCCATCTCCATTAGCTTGTATCATTCCTCCACCAAAAGGGCAACTCCATAACCCCAAATGAGACATGGCCTTCTACACGTATTCTACAGCAAACCTTAGGCACGTCGACTCACCAACTTCGTGCTCGAGTTGCCTCGGTATAGAGGTGGGAGCCCGTAAAAGAAGCCGGCGACGTGTTGCCCTTCCGGCGAGGAGGTGGAGACCGGACATTCCGCGGGAGATCGGGACGACGACGAGAAGACCGGAGGACACGGATCACTCGGTATATCTCTCTACCCCCTTCTCTTGTTAGCTAGGACTAGATTAATGGCCCGATCCGGGTTTTAGTGCGCGGTAGTGCCGGTTCAGAAAATTTAAAGTAAATCACCGCTTCCGCATTCCGGCATCGGATTGACGGCCGGGGCGCCGCCGTGCACTTACACTGGTATCAGAGCCTCGCCATTAACCTATTCTAGCTTTGTCTAATGTGTTTACATCTTCGATCGAACAAAATTCCAAAACTACGTTTTTTCTCATGCATCAGTTCTCTGTTAAAATTTTTTGGGCTCCAAAAATTTTTCAGTGTGTTGCAAAAGTATGTACATGGAATTTGAAGAATACTGTAAAAATTCGATGCACTGATTCCCTAGAACGACCGCGGAACCGTGGCCAAACCCCTGCTTGGGCCGCGGTTCCGCGGCAATAAGAGGGAATCGTTGCACCATTTTTTTACAGAGGCCTTCTGGGTTGAAAATATGTGTTTTAGTATACTTTGTTTGGGCCCAGAATTTCTTTAAGTGCTACAGTAAAGCTTGGGGCCCACTTGGTAAAATTTGATCGATCGGATATTTTAACCACATTAGTTCATAGTATTTACATTATATCTACAACCGTGAATGTCACTTGATCGGTAAATCCTGTCTGACTGCTATATCCCGGTTAGACGGATTTGCGAACGTGACATTCACGTTGATGTTCTGTGTATTGCTGTGATGTTGCGGATTGGTCGTGGGGGATAGCCGGGATGCAATGTTAGTACAGTTTTGTTGTATTATGTACATTTGAAATTGCGGGGCGAGCGTCCGACATGTGGACTGCCGTCACTGCCTGTTTGTATTATTCTTTTGGGGAACGACCAGGTTGCAGTCGATGTACCCGTTGTATGTATATTTTACTTTCTGTACTAGGATTACCCCGCGGAGGGGTGCACGGATAGCCGGGTTCTAGAGGGCAACAAGCCCGCATCTCATGGCATTGAGACGGAGGGGGATTCACTCTAGAATTGGCGGGCTATTCACCGCACTCGTAGGGGGTACAGGTTGACCTAGGAGGGGTGTCCAAGTTACCAGATTCCGTGAAGTGCTGGGTGGTCCATTCACGTTGCTGAAGGGGGCTGCCTCGCTTCAGGTTTTGGCGGGTAACTTGCCGTGCCCGTAGGGGTCTAGGTTTTCATTGCACAGGCTATCCACATGACCAGAGGAACGTCGGGTTTCAGCGGCTCTGTGAAACCCGGGGATCCCAGATATCTGTATTGTTCTGTAATGCTGTACATTTCTGTGATGTTGCATTTTATCACGCCTTGAGCGAAATATTATATATATTGATATATATACTGGTAGATGTTGTATATGTTTTGCATCCGCGCTAGTCCAGTCCCCGCTCTGTCGTTAGTTAGCTAACCTAACGGGTAATGACGGGACCCAGTGGCGAATGCGGATGGCATATACGTACATCAGTATATTTTCGTTCTTTGTGGTGTGATCAATTGATGGGACTGCATTGATTCAGATCAATGCAAGTTAAATACAAACCTAATCTGATGTTGTTGGAACATTTTTCAAAAAGCTGTTATTTGCAAGGACGTTCACTTTTGTTTTGCACAGTGGTATTCAGTAGGAATATCCTGCTCCTCAGTCGACGAGGCAAGGGCCGAGATCCCTTCACCGGGAGTGACCCCTTGGACAAAAGTTTGCGTCAGGGCAATAACTTCACTATAGCCGATTACTTTTGCTTTGCATTATGGTATTCAGTTGGAATATCCTGCACCTCATTCTACGGGGAAAGAGCCGAGATCCCTTCACCGGGAGTGACCTCTTTAGCGAAGGTTTTCGTCACTATATTTTTACAAAGCTATCCGTTCCTTCAACGATATCAAATTCATTGCGTTAAAGGTTTTCGCCAGAAACCATTCGTAGCCCTCCGTCATTTCATATAGATAGTCAATAGTATTCAAGCTGTGTTTGTTGGCCATAGTCAAGGCACAGTGTTTGGTAGCTATTGGGTGTTCATATGTAGCATAGATAGATGCGTTGGTTTGGGACAGTCATATAGCCTTGTTGGCCCTAGTCAACGGCTTATACGGGTGGGTTCAAATCAACCTGGACAATGACGGGTAGAACTTGACATGTGACTTATGATTTGTTGGCCATAGTCAAGGTCATAAGAGCATGGGGCAAAAATCACATCGGGAGTTTCAAAAGAAACTGAAACTTGCCAGATATGCGCATACCTTCTGGAGTATGATAGCGTGAGCGGATTCTGTCACGTTATCATGCGGTGATAGTTGGATCCCGATTCCCACTGATGAGTTGGTTTACTCCTCGGGACATCCCGACTAATTCTTCTTTTAGGTTTGGAGGAGAATTTGACGGTACAGTGGGAGGTTTCCAGATTAGATAAATTGGTAACCATTCTGATCTAGGTTAGAGTGCACGCTGAGTGTTTCTTTTCTCTCTCTCTTTGGCAGCGACCATTGACCCGACCCTAGACTATGACTCAGAGACCAAGTTAACTGAACCTTCTTAAACACTGGCTTTTGGATTGTCAGAGTTGCAAACCCCATTGCCACTCCTACTTTTACCCTTTTCTCCAGGACACCCCGTATTACTACGAACGTCCACTTCCATTGGACAAAACCATCGTATGGTTAGATACGAACTTGAAGGAATTTATTCGAGGATGGTTTCCGGTTCTGGAGAAAACGAATAGGATTATTCAGTTGTCTTTTCCTTTTACCTTCTCTCAGGTTGCGAGTGCTCCTTGGTTTAGGAGATAGTACACCTATTACGCAAATTGGATAGTCTTCTTCCAAACCTTAGGCTGGTGCCGACCGGTAGGGAATGAAGAAAACCAATTAGCATAACGATGGTGTACAGAAGGTATTATGTAAAGACAAAGAAAGGGATTAGTAAGAGGGCAAAGTAAATTACGACTGCTATTCTCGACCAAGCCAAGTATTTCATTACCACTCCCACTTCACCTTTGTATTTCTCCAGGATACTCCGTATCACTATGAACATCCACAGTTTATTGGATACTCTATCGTATGGTTATATACGAACTCGAAAGGAACTTGTTCCAGTTCGGGGATGGATTCTGGTTCAGGAGAAATAGGAATAAGGTTTATTCGGTTGTCTTTTATCCTCATCTTCTCTCGCATTGCGAGTGCTCCTAGGAATAGGACAGTACACCCATTATTCTTATTGGATAGTCTTCTTCCAAACCATAGGCTGGTGTCGAACGGTAGGGAAGGAAGAAAACCATTTGGCCTAAAGGGGTGTACAGAAGGCAATGACTAAATACATATGAAGGGATTTGGAGAGATGGTATAGAAATATACGGTTACAGTTGTGAATCTGATAATGGAAGAGGCATTACTAGGAATACCAGGATACCCCATCGAAACATTTCAATGTTTCAGTTTCACTGTGTACTGTTAAAAGAAAACTGATTTCCTGATTAGTCCATGCTCCAGGGTATATATTTACCAGGTATGATTCTCATATCTGTATGGTTTTACAGATGATGAGTGGGAGTAAGCTATTGGAAATTAGGTGATTATCCTCATTATATCGGAATTCATTGTAATTGGTGATATTTGAGGAAATCACCTGGGTTATTTGCCGGACGGCATATATTTGGTTTTGAATATCCGCTGTTATGCACCAATTTCAAATTGATATATCTGTACGTCTATTTTCATAGAGTGAGATATACCTTTTTGAAATTATGTCTATGACATTTACCTATATCAGTGGATGGTTAGGTAAGGAGCATTAAACAGCGGTGTAATTCTTCTTAACCATAAGTACAGTTTTCAATCTACGACACACAGGGATTGAGTTATTAGACTCAAAGGACTTATACAGAGTATTGTATGTTGTCCAGTGTCCATTAGGACAGAGGGGTTGGTCCTCGTACTATATTCGGTTTACTTATGACTTCTCTAGTTCTTAGATAAGTGTTTCGTTAAAACACAGGGTCTGAGTTTTGAGAAGTTATAGTTATATGAATAAAGTAGAGAACCAGGTATTGCAAGTATCGGGATTCTTCAAGGAGATCGAAGATGTAGATACTTGTGTATGGTATTCAGTTGATAGTGATGGATATTAAGAGAACTTGCTTCTCTTTCAGGTTACTCATAATTGGAAGCATTCCTAAGTTGAATAACGCTGATCGGCCTCCTTCCATTTAGTTGACATGCACTGGAAACAGCTGCATGATTTGAATCTGGTTCAATTAAATCAGTGCCTCTGGTTCTATATTTGATATAGTACACTTCATATCTTAACATTGTTAAGGTACGGGGAGTTGTCCGGCTTATGATTAAAACCAGACTCTGGATAACTCAAGGCACGTTTCGGTAATGGCTGTTTGTGGGTTGACCCAGGCTATGACGAGGGTTGACTTTCTACCATCTGGAAGATCAATAGCGATATTGTTCTAGACTCGCCACAGTTTTAATAAAAATGTTTTTTTTTTTCAGAAAACAGTAGTGGGAGTATGGTAGAACTGGAAGTGATTCCAGAACCATAAACGATTACTGAGGATTTTGATAAGAACCTAAAGATTCAATCTGGTTTGACATTCCATTGGCCACTCCGCAGATATGGTGGGTAACTTCAGGCACCCGAGAGGTACTCCGGTAGCCTCAAGGACGGTGACAGGGAAGTTCTTGTTTACCCAGACTTGCCATTGCTGTTGTTCCAGACTGTGAGACCCGGCAGGAGGATGAGTATAGCGTCGTTCTAAACTGGCTTTAGAAATGTACGTCTATATGACTCTGCCAGAGGGTTGTCGTGGTCAGTGGGAGCAGCAGAAGCATTGGTGGAGAAGTGGCTTGTGTCTATTTATAGACTAAAGCAGATGTAGCGGAGATAGATCATCTATTTCTGATGTGACAGTCATAGGTTTGACTTCATCAGAATAGGGGATGGATCTGTTAAGAAGGTAGTAGGGTGTGATGTCCTGGTATTTGGATGACATACACAGAGTAGGAAGTGACATTCCTATACTACGATCGGTTATACTTTGGTTGTCATACAGTAGTTTCTCCACATGTGACTTGGACATTATATCAGACATACTGGTTACTAGATCTATGTTTTTAGATCTAGAATTGGGCGGTTTCCCAATTAAGGGTACTTAGACAGCATTCTAAGAGTATTTAGAATGGACGACTCCTGGCACGGTAGTGTACCTGCAGGTGATGGAGTCACCCTCTCTAAAGGTGTCTTACAGACTAAAGGGGAGAGGGATGTGCATGATTGGCAGATCACGTGCTTAGGCAATTCAGTCAATCATGAGATGTCAAGTACCACACCAGATGTTGTTTTGGCACTAGATGCAATAAGTTGACATTGATCCAATCCTGGAGAAACAGTCGGAAGCAGTTTTAGAACATAAGTGGATGTTCTAGGGATATGATAACGACTGTAGGGTTCCTAGGCACTCTCAAGAGGTCTCACAAGGCATCAACCATGCCAATTTCAAAAATTACGGTGCCGAGAAACCCTAATACGGATCGTTGGCTAGAAGTTTAGGCGAAAAAGAAACTAGTTAACAACTTAACTAAATGGTAAACGGAAATACAACCTTTGTAGATCCGGTTCTCTACCTCCATGGCTCCGCGATGAAGTCTCCTCGCTGTACAAATCGGATCTTGGGCTCTAGCGTCGGCTTCATCGGAGAAAAAGCGGGCTAGGTCATCGACGACGATGCCGAAAATGATCTACGTCGAGGCATCGCAAGATCAAGCTCCCACTTCACCAAGTCATGAAACTTGTGAAGAAAACACCCTATACTACTTGGCAAGAGGTAGAGGATGAAGAAATAGGAAGTGGGTTCACTTTAGAATTGGATTTCTCACTCATTTTCATCAATCACCATTGATGGAATCAAGGTTCTTCATCTTGAAGAAGAAAAAGAAGAAGAAGATAGAAATTATTATGATATGAATTAAAGAATAGAAAAGAATAATCATTCTTATCATAATCAAACCATAGTTAAGTGTAGAGAGCTAACTAGAGTTTATGTGAGTGGTTAGGGTTAAAGAAGAAGACAAAATGGTCACTTGGTCAAAAGCTTCATGAAGCTTCAACAAGCTTCATGAAAGAAAGAATGAAAGAAAACCATTTTGTTTTTTCTCTTTATGCTTTAATTTCCAAAACTAATAAATAAATAAATGAATAAGTAATCATAACCCTAACCATTCGTATAACCATGGTTCAATCTTTACACTTAACCAATTTTGCATGTATCATCAAACATGATACAATCAAGTGCACAAAACTATATCGAATATACAATGTACACAAGCGAGTGAGAAAATCCATTTAAAGTGAACCAATACTAGTTAATGCAAGGTAATATATCAAATATATAATTATGCATTAAATCATCAAATCAACACTTGATTTAACGATCCGGTCATATCGCATATAACCGACTAATATTCAATGTATCGGCTTATCGAATCAATCCTTGATTCGATAACTAGGTTATATCGCATACAACCATTCGATACATTCATCGCGAGAATGAAATACGGTATCACATACACGCATTATTCTCGGTCCCGCACATATCTCATATGCGCTCCTATTTCGTTTCGCTTGAGCCAGGAAACCTCTGTGTAGGACTCTAAAGACTCGTCAATACGCCGGTAGCAGATGATGATCATATCAAACACCCACAAGACGCAAGCGGTCTGCTAAACGTAACGGCCACCCGGGTATTGAGCGATCAGAAGATCGACGAGCAAGCCCGCTCACACTCCTGTGAATCCAACCAGTAACACTTACCGTACAGTCCGGTCTGATCGTCTGATATGTCGCATATCTCGCCTAGGGGTGGTAAACGTCAGACCCCAATAGCTCGATAAGTCGTGTCGATATGAGGTCTATAACAGTTCGAGAAACTACTGGTAACACTTACCAGTAAATCTCAGCAACCCTGGCCAGGGATTTCCGGTTATAGCCAATCGAACACAGCGCAACATCAACTCCCTATACCGGGAGAGACGAATCCCCTCCTATCGCTCATTGCCTCCATGTGATTCGGGCCTGTACCCAAAAACCACCGTTTTGCACGCCCTCTTGGACGTGGTAAGATGGAAATCAAAGCACAGTGGGAACCACACAAGACTCTATGACGATCTCGGGTCAACGGACTACTCTGTACCAGTGTCACCAGAGAACTGCCATCTGACGTAAGGTATAATACCATCCGAGAGTTCTCGGCGAGTCCGTCCAGTGTACCCAGTCTCCACTGAGCACCCGTATATCATCTCTGATGTCAAACACCAATGGATATGGGATCATCCATCGCCCATCTGTATGGGTCGAGAAGGTATACGCTAGTCTACACTGGTATATCGATGCCCCGTCTCGATACACCCACGACTAGAGACTTTGAAGGATGTACTTATGGACTACCATGTCCCCACTAGTATGATCCGCATCATAGTCCAGGTAGTCAAGTACACATCCTAAGGGCTTTACCAACATGTAACAGAAAGACAATCAGTATACACGTTAAGGTAAAGAGCAACCAGATAGCATACTATCATGTCGAGCAAGAAAGTCCTCCCTATATATGTCCAAGCATCCACTACAATATACATCCTATGTATAGTAATGGCCTCTAGGGCATACATATAACTAACAATCTCCCACTTGCACTAGGGCCATCTGATAGCAGTGGTTGTAGTATCTCATACTCAACCATCCCATAAAAATCACTCTCTGAGAACAGGCCTTTGTGAGTGGATCCGCTGTGTTGTCCTCTGAGTCTACTCTCCAAACCTCGATCACCCTGGAGATCAACCATCTCCATGATCAGGTGACACTGCCTTAGAATATGTCTGGATCACTGATGGGACCGGCGTTCCTTGGCATAAGCCACAACTCCATTGTCTCACAATGGTTGGAACGTAGTTCATCTCATGAACCATTATACACCCAAACAGCCTCTTTGGTAGCATCTTAAGTAGCGATGTATCCTGCCTTTATCTTCTAGTATGCCTCGGTATCTTGCTTGGAACTCTTCCAACATACCGCCCCTTTACTGAGGGTAAGGACAATGCCTGTGACTGACACTCAGTCGTCTTTATCACCCTGGAACACTTCCAGTGATTCTTCCCAGGATCGATTGATACCATCTCACTACAACTAGTGAAAGTCCTAACATCCAATTAGATCTATCTCATAGATCCAAAACCCAGGATTTAGGAGGTATCACTTTGATCCTATATGGAGAATCATTGTGATAAGTGGAGATTGATCGAGCGTAGCATAGGAAACTCCTTCCCTATCAAGAGTATGTCATCCACGTACTCTACGAGGATCATCACCATACTCTCTACTACCTTTTTGTGTATACAAGGTTCATCTACCATTTTGATGATGTCAAACTGTTTGACTAACACATCAAAACAGATGTTCCAACTCCGCGATGTCTGCTTTATCCTATAAAGCATCTTGCACACGTTTCCGCTGCTCCCACTGTCTACGAGGCCCTCTGGCTGTGTACTTATAGACGCTCTCTTCTAAAATATCATTTTAGAAAAGTTGTCATGACACCCAACCACCAGATATCGTAGTCATGGTACGTAGCCGTGGCAAGTAGGATCCGGATGTACTTAAGCATAGGCACTGGAAAAGGTTTCATCATTATCCATGCCTGGTCGATGATGACAACCTTTAACATGTCTAGCTTTGAAAGTCTCAACTTTTCCAAGTACACCAAGTAATCTTCTCAAGATATACTTGCTCCTGATAGGGATTTAACCCTTTAGATATAGCAACCAAAGTCCATACTTTGTTGGTGTACATGGATTCCATCTCAGATCGCTAAGCACCCAGCCATTCTTACAAAGTCCCACTCCTGATGGCCAGCTCGAAACTAGTTGGGTCATCATCTCATGATGCAATCCTCGCTCCCACTGTCATAGAGAAACCGAAGTAACTCTCAGGTGGGTGAGGAACCCTACTAGATCGGCGGAGAGGCTGAGGTTCGTTGGAATCTACTGAATCTTTTGGTTCTACCAAATCATCTGCTGTAGTTCGTATAGCTGGAACCTTTCCAGTTCTACATTACAGACCTTGCCTCGAGTTTGTCCGGATTTTGCTTTTAGACATAGGCCGGACAATCCCAAATCTTAACTAGCTTAAGACATGGGCTCTTCCCTTTCCATATCATATATGAAGTGGTAGGCAACTGATTTGATTTGAACCTAATTCAATAGGTATGCAGCTTCTCAAGTGCATAACTCCCAAAAGGAAATAGGAAACTCAGTAGTACTCATCATAGAGCATACCTTATCATATAGGGTGTGATTGCTCCGCCCCGATATACCATCGTGCTATGGTGTATACGGAGGAGTAATGCTGAGAGAGAATCTCATTCTCCTTTAGAATAGTCCAGGAATTCCGTGCTCAAGTATTCTCCTCCTTGATCTCATCAAAGGACATAATGCTTATACCCGTATTGGTTCTCTACTTCTAACTTATATTCTGTGAATATCTCAAAAGGTTCTGACTTGTGTTTCAACAGGAACACATGTCTGAATCAAAAGAGAATATCAGAGAATTTAATGAAGTATAAAGAACCGGTCTTGGCAAATGTAGACAGGGGACCTACATACATCAACATGTATCATCCCAAGAGTTCACTAACTCTTTCTCTGTTTCCAATAAACAGAGCTGTGGTCATCTTATCTCTGTGACATGACTGGCAAGTTTCACAAGATATAAATTCAAACTCATTTAAATATGCATCTATATGTAACTTCAGCTAGTCGGGTCGCATTGATATGACCTAGTCTACAATACCTCAAGAAGAATTTGTTCATTTCTGAACTCTTCCTCTTGTGTGTGTTCCGTATACTAAGAACTGTAGTTTGATTTAGAACATTAATGCTTTTAGATAACGTGCCTGAACCGATCAACTTTTAATATAGGAAATGTTCAAAACATTATCCAACAATACAAAATTATATTCTTTCTTTACTAATAAAGAGACTGATATGATTTTGTATATCAGGTTCGGTATCTAATAACATTCGTTCAGAATCAATGTATTTGGAATACAGGGTGACAGTGACCAACAGACTTGGCTGCAGCTCTTGCCCCGTTTTCTGCCTCATGAAACTTATCACCCGTTCTCAGTTCTCTACCTTTCTGTAGCCCTATGTAACAAATTACATATCAGGGATCCTGATCTGGTATCACATACCCAGGACGTAAAGAATACTGAGAAACAGTTCTGTATAATGAACACACCCGAAGATGATGCATCAGCATGCACTCTCTTCGTTTGGGTGGCACGGGAATTCTGGTAATCCCCAATTTCCTGCTCTGTCTTATAACAGTTATAAGTTGGAGCGGAACCAACGTTCCCCAGCTCAGTATAACAAGCGGGTTCGGTCAATATTCCGTATTATTATCTTGATTAAAACGTGATATGGTCGCTACCAGGAGAGAGAGAGAAGAAAACACTCAGCGTGCGCTCTTGCAAGAATAGATTGGTTATTATTTTATCTAATCAGGATGGCTCCCACTGTTTTTATCAAATCTTCCTTCAAACCCTAAAAGGAAAGACTAGCCGGGATTAATTACACACTACAAGTTCGCCAATCTTTCAGCCAGGCCAGTGTCGGTACTTTGAGGGAGGTCCCCCGTGCTTTCGCACGAACCTAATTAATATAAACCTCGTTTTTCCAGAGGCGTAACCCCGTTGACACCTTTCTAGACACCTACTTGATCGGCTAATTGTAATGTGTAAAACTCTCCCAGGAGTAACAATTACTCGCAGCGGGTATCGGGATCCAACTATTTCATAGAAGGTATGCAATTTCATTGCAAATTTCAACACCTGAAATTCCCGATAATATTTTACCCCTAGTGTTCTATGACCTTGACGAATGCCAAACAACCCATAGTCCACTAGTCAAGTTCAACCCGTACATTTCTTGATCGAATTAAACCCACCCGCACGACCCTTGACGAATGCCAAACAATGCCGTACGAATACCCTAATCCAATCTGCATCATATGCATAAGCAGATAAATACTAGTTAGCTACCGTACACTACGCCTTGACGAATGCCAAACTACCGCAGCACGAATACTAACTAGTACTTATCTGAAATGACGGAGGGCTACGACAGGTTTTTCTGAAAACCTATTGCGTAATGAACTTGATATCGTTGTAGAATCAAATGATTTTGAAATGGAGTGCTTTTGAGGCTTTTCTAGTTTTGCTAAAGGAGTCACTCCCGGTAAAGGGATCGTCGGTCCTTTCCTCGTCGAATGAGGTGCGGGATATATCACATATATCACTGTGCAAAGCAAAAACTCTTAAAAGCAATCAAAAGACAAACCGAGTGTGTAGCATCTGCCAGTTATTGCTAAAGGAGTCACTCCCGGTGAAGGGATCTCGGTCCTTTCCTTATCGAATAAGGTGCAGGATATATCATATATACCGCTGTGCAAAGCAAGAACTGTAGCTACCTGTTTTAATTTTGAAATTCGATTCTACAACATTTTAGGTTTCTTTTATTTCATTAATCATATTAATGAAGTCCCATCATTTAAGTACCTAAACATCACAGATAAATACGACGTACACTTATGCCATCCGCATTCGCCTCGATGTCCCCTCGTGCACCGTTAGGTTAGGTAACTAACGGCAGAGCGGGGAAGGGCTAGCGCGGGTGTAAAACATAAGTAACGCCTATATAATATATCATATATACTATATATTGTACCTATCACAGAACATCACGTGATCACATCACAGATATCGCAGCAGAAGAATCATATGAAATATTGGATATACTAGGACGTCCGTGTTTTCAATACGAGACAGTATAAAACACGGATTCCACGGTCGCGATGAATAGCCAAACCTACACCCCTAGACCCCTACGAGAGCGGCAAGCAACCCTACCAATTCTGGAGTTAGGAGACCCGGACTCGACTCCTCGAGTCGGTCTCCCACTGGACTCCAGAACCCGGTTACTTGTGCTCCCCTCCTTGGGTCTATCCTAGTGCGGAAAAGTAAATAATATACAAAAGGTGACATCTTCCACAACCTGGAAGTGTCCCAATAAAAGAATATTACATACAAGTTTTTACATGAATGAAAATGAAAAACACTCATCTCACATAAAAAAAACCCGGCTATTCAAACACGACGATCCAATATAACATATCCAGCAACACATAACATCACATGTCATCAACGTAAGTAAATATGCCCATTCCAATTGTCGTTGACATATAGCAACGAAACCGGAAATATCACATATTACACTTACGGTCACAGAAAAGAAAGTGTACAACTACAACAGTTGGAATCCGCAATCTGCATAGACATCGCATGCCTAACCAAATGAATACCTTAGACATCACATGCCTAACAATTATAAACCCCGCATTTTAGTCTCAAAATCGAAAACTCTTTTCAATATCAAGTCGGGCAATTCAACAAGATTCCCGACATCCTGATCGAATACTCGTCACAAACTTTAGTAGGCGGCCGCACCCCCGACGTCGTCGACAAAGTGCACCAAGGCGGAACACCGCTACCGCGAGCCCCCGAACGGATGCTTTCGGCGACGGGGTTCTCCTACAGTCACTTGGTCGGGGCTATGGAGTGAGGCTGTCTATTAAGTTTACTCGGCAAGTATCCGCGTACGCTACGTGATTGCGACGGACTTTTGATCACATCAAAATTCCGTGGCAACCGATCAAGTGAGACTAAACTGCTATGTTTATAACATTCATTCAGTTATCTCATAACTTATTGTGAATTCCAATTATTGTATCCCATTCCAGATAAATAGAAAATGTTAAACGTTCCGATCGAACAATCAAACACCCAAGTTTTCCCGAAACGGATCAACACATGAAATAAGCTTTAAAACATTCATTTCGTGCCTCAGTAGCAACGGTCCAGCCGTAGAAGGGTCAAGCCAACGCCTCACATGTGGCACGCCGTACTGCCCCAAACCCGAAGGTTCAAAGGGCAGTTCAAGACGGTCACATAATCGAGTTAAGGTTTGTTGTCTTCTAGAGGGACCATCGCTTTACTTGCACTACTTAGAACGTCTTTAAACCATGGAAAAATCCAACAATTGGAAATTTCCCGGCAGGGGAAAAAGTGGGTATTTATATCCGGTCGAACTTTTTAACAGTTTCTAAAATATCCGGAAAAACATAAACGAAGTTAAATTATCCGATCAAATTAACGAATCCCCAATAAAACCCTAGAAAACTCAACACTTGAGTGGAATTAAAAAATTCACATAAAAAATTGCCTAGAAAGGACCTATGAATAAATATATGAAATTTGAGGGACTAAGTCCAAATTTGGGCCGCGGAAGCGCCGCCAAACCCCTGGTTTGGCCGCTGTTCCACGGTCGAATTATGGAATTAGGGGCCCAAACTTCACAGTAATTCTTAGTTTTTCCTGCTTACTTTTCTGCATATTTTTAATTCACAAAAATCCACGAATTTCAAAAATGTACAGAAAGCATTTTAGGGTTTGGGTTTCGGTTCGATCGGACTTCTAATTCCGTCTACGCATCGCCTAAGGCTCTAACTAGGCTCTGATACCACTGTAGGGTTCCTAGGGACTCTCAAGAGGTCTCACAAGGCATCAACCATGCCAATTTCAAAAATTACGGTGCCGAGAAACCCTAATACGGATCGTTGGCTAGAAGTTTAGGCGAAAAAGAAACTAGTTAACAACTTAACTAAATGGTAAACGAAAATACAACCTTTGTAGATCCGGTTCTCCACCTCCATGGCTCCGCGATGAAGTCTCCTCGCTGTACAAATCGGATCTTGGGCTCTAGCGTCGGCTTCATCCGAGAAAAAGCGGGCTAGGTCATCGACGACGATGCCGAAGATGATCTACGTCGAGGCATCGCAAGATCAAGCTCCCACTTCACCAAGTCATGAAACTTGTGAAGAAAACACCCTATACTACTTGGCAAGAGGTAGAGGATGAAGAAATAGGAAGTGGGTTCACTTTAGAATTGGATTTCTCACTCATTTTCATCAATCACCATTGATGGAATCAAGGTTCTTCATCTTGAAGAAGAAGAAGAAGAAGATAGAAATTATTATGATATGAATTAAAGAATAGAAAAGAATAATCATTCTTATCATAATCAAACCATAGTTAAGTGTAGAGAGCTAACTAGAGTTTATGTGAGTGGTTAGGGTTAAAGAAGAAGACAAAATGGTCACTTGGTCAAAAGCTTCATGAAGCTTCAACAAGCTTCA
Source organism: Agapanthus africanus (assembly GCA_030015575.1). Classification (NCBI taxonomy): domain Eukaryota; kingdom Viridiplantae; phylum Streptophyta; class Magnoliopsida; order Asparagales; family Amaryllidaceae; genus Agapanthus; species Agapanthus africanus. The sequence continues at coordinate 510,835,809 of JASDDO010000024.1, read as the reverse complement.
TGAAAGAAAGAATGAAAGAAAACCATTTTGTTTTTTCTCTTTATACTTTTAATTTCCAAAACTAATAAATAAATAAATGAATAAGTAATCATAACCCTAACCATTCATATAACCATGGTTCAATCTTTACACTTAACCAATTTTGCATGTATCATTAAACATGATACAATCAAGTGCACAAAACTATATCGAATATACAATGTGCACAAGCGAGTGAGAAAATCCATTTAAAGTGAACCAATACTAGTTAATGCAAAGTAATATATCAAATATATAATTATGCATTAAATCATCAAATCAACACTTAATTTAATGATCCGGTCATATTGCATATAACCGACTAATATTCAATGTATCGGCTTATCGAATCAATCCTTGATTCGATAACTAGGTTATATCGTATACAACCATTCGATACATTCATCGCGAGAATGAAATACGGTATCATATACACGCATTATTCTCGGTCCCGCACATATCTCATATGCGCTCCTATTTCGTTTCGCTTGAGCCAGGAAACCTCTGTGTAGGACTCTAAAGACTCGTCAATACGCCGGTAGCAGATGATGATCATATCAAACACCCACAAGCCGCAAGCGGTCTGCTAAACGTAACGGCCACCCGGGTATTGAGCGATCAGAAGATCGACGAGCAAGCCCGCTCACACTCCTGTGAATCCAACCAGTAACACTTACCGTACAGTCCGGTCTGATCGTCTGATATGTCGCATATCTCGCCTAGGGGTGGTAAACGTCAGACCCCAATAGCTCGATAAGTCGTGTCGATATGAGGTCTATAACAGTTCGAGAAACTACTGGTAACACTTACCAGTAAATCTCAGCAACCCTGGCCAGGGATTTCCGGTTATAGCCAATCGAACACAGCGCAACATCAACTCCCTATACCGGGAGAGACGAATCCCCTCCTATCGCTCATTGCCTCCATGTGATTCGGGCCTGTACCCAAAAACCACCGTTTTGCACGCCCTCTTGGACGTGGTAAGATGGAAATCAAAGCACAGTGGGAACCACACAAGACTCTATGACGATCTCGGGTCAACGGACTACTCTGTACCAGTGTCACCAGAGAACTGCCATCTGACGTAAGGTATAATACCATCCGGGAGTTCTCGGCGAGTCCGTCCAGTGTACCCAGTCTCCACTGAGCACCCGTATATCATCTCTGATGTCAAACACCAATGGATATGGGATCATCCATCGCCCATCTGTATGGGTCGAGAAGGTATACGCTAGTCTACACTGGTATATCGATGCCCCGTCTCGATACACCCACGACTAGGGACTTTGAAGGATGTACTTATGGACTACCATGTCCCCACTAGTATGATCCGCATCATAGTCCAGGTAGTCAAGTACACATCCTAAGGGCTTTACCAACATGTAACAGAAAGACAATCAGTATACACGTTAAGGTAAAGAGCAACCAGATAGCATACTATCATGTCGAGCAAGAAAGTCCTCCCTATATATGTCCAAGCATCCACTACAATATACATCCTATGTATAGTAATGGCCTCTAGGGCATACATATAACTAACAACGACAGCCTCATTCGGGAAACAGTTATCATTCCAGGCTTCCAAGATGACTTGGACGACTGGGAGGTTGTCAGAGTTATAGCTTTCCTTCTGACGAGGGGCAGTATTTTGGACTGGTGGTCCAAGGAAATACTGAGGGAGGCATGGCGCAGGATACTGATTAAGTTCAGTTGATGATACAGTATAAGAAGTTTGGATTTGGAGTTCATTTATGAGTTAGGTCCCACAGACATTCAGACACATTCTAAGACAAGTATTGCTCATTTCTGGAGATGGCATTCTCCGTGAACTTGAGATATAGAGAGACATAGAAAGATCCATCAAAGCGGATCCACTCACTGAGGTTATTCCTCTCTCCCAATAGTTTCACAAACGAGCTTTGTGAGACGGACTAGTAGAGGAGTTGGGTGTTCGGTATCACACGGGCTGTGTGTATGCGACATCGCAATAATTAGCCTTGAGTGCAAGTGGGAGATTGTTGGAGATAGTGCCCTCAGAGTCAATTATTGGATCACAGGCAAGTGATTGCAATGATTGAGGGAGGACCTATCCCGGTAGGACAGTCTTACTCAAGATGATAGTATGCTATCTGGTTTATCTTTATCATCGTGTACTGCTTTAGGTAACCTGACAGGTCGCTAATACACGTTAATAGAGCCCCTAGGATTCTTGCTTGACTGCCAGCAGTATGAGGGCGATCATATACGTGGGAGCTGGTAGTCTATAAGCACATCCTTAAAAGGTCCCTAGTCGTGGGAGTTTCGAGACAGAGCATCGATACTCCAGAGTAGACTAGTGTATACAGTCGAGACCCCGACGAGGGGCGGTGGCCGGTCTCACAAGCCACTGGTGTCAGTTGGTTCACCTAAGATGTATACAGGTGCTCATTGGGTTATGAGTACACCGGACAGGACTCGCCGGGAAAATGCTAGTTGGTCGTATACCTGACGTCAGATAGCAGTTCCCTGGTGACAAGTGTACAGGTTAGTTCATCGACCTGAGGATCGTCATTTGTCTCGTGTGAGTTCCCACTGTACTTTGATTACTACCCTACCACGCTCAAAGGAGACGTGCAAACATGTTTTAGTTGGGTACAGTCCGGAGCCACATGGAGGCAGTGAGCGGATCTTCAGAGGTTCGTCTCTCCCGGTATTGGGGGTAAGGTCGCACTGTGTCTAGGAGAGCCATTACACGAAGTCCTTGGCCAAAGCAGGAGATTTACTAGTAGGTATTCCAGTAGTATCTCAGGGTGTTCTGGGCTACACTCCGACACGACTTGTACCGCTTTTGGGGGTCTGACTTTTACCAACCCCCTAGGCCCGCCATGCGATGCTCATAGACGAACGTACCGGACTGTACGGATATTGTCACTGACAGGCTCAGTAGGGTGTCAGGATGAGTTCGCTCATCGACGTCCCTTTTTGTCAATAGCTTGTAGCCCGTCACGTATGGCTAATACCTCTGACGTGCTAGTGGTTAAATCCACAGCCATAGTATTGACGAGTCTTTAGAGTCCCCCACATTCAGTTGCTCAAGTTTTCGGGCGAAACGCTGTAGAGGCCGTATGGAGATATGGCAGGGTTCGATCAGATACGTGCGGTATTGCACGGATCATGATCGGACGGTTATTACTAGCGGGCTTTGGTTTAAGCCGGATCCTAGTATTGTACAGTGTAGATTTTGTCTCATTGCATTTGTATTTCGGTCGGAATACAAATGCGGGTGTGTATACACAGTAGCGGGGTTTTCCTGTAATTTATTACAGGATCAGGTTTTTGGAGTTGCCAGTTTGTTTTCCGTTTTGGCCATATTTCTTTCTATCTTTTATTGGTCAAAGATTGGTGGAGGAGGGCTTATTTGCATTTGTGCAAATAAGCATTTGTGGAGGGTGTTCTTCGCATATTGTTGGATCATGATGGTTGCACCATCCCTTGACCATTTGACTTCTTCTTTCATGATGGCTTGACTTTGTGATGAGATGATGAGGTTGGTGGAGTGTGGGTTTGTGTTTGTGATCATTTTCTTTCATGATATCATTTTGATCTCTCTCTCTTGCATTATTCTTGAGAGACTCTCATTTTTTTGATTAAGACACTCTATTCTCTCCACTCCCACCAAGCTTGGCCGGCCACATTGGATAGGGGCTGTCCAAATTTCTCATGTGGGATTTTTTGCTCTTTTGCTTTTGTAAAAATCCCACAAGTTCCATCTCCATTAGCTTGTATCATTCCTCCACTAAAAGGGCAACTCCATAACCCCAAATGAGACATGGCCTTCTACACGTATTCTACAGCAAACCTTGGGCACGTCAACTCGCCAACTTCGTGCCCGAGTTGCCTCGGTATAGAGGTAGGAGCCCGTAAAAGAAGCCGGCGATGTGGTGCCCTTCCGGCGAGGAGGTGGAGACCGGACATTCCGCGGGAGATCGGGACGACGACGAGAAGACCGGAGGACACGGATCACTCGATATATCTCTCTACCCCTTCTCTTGTTAGCTAGGACTAGATTAATGGCCCGATCCGGGTTTTAGTGCGCGGTGGTGCCGGTTCAGAAAATTTAAAGTAAATCACCGCTTCCGCATTCCGGCGTCGGATTGACGGCCGGGGCGCCGCCGTGCACTTACATATACGACATCGCAATAATTAGCCTTGAGTGCAAGTGGGAGATTGTTGGATATAGTGCCCTCGGAGTCAATTATTGGATCATACGCCTGTAATTGCAATGATTGAGGAAGGACCTATACCGTTAGAACAGTCTTACTCAAGATGATAGTATGCTATCTGGTTTATCTTTATCATCGTGTACTGTTTCAGGTGACCTTACAGGTCACTATTGCACGTTGATAGAGCCCTTAGGATTCTTACTTGACGGCCAGCAGTATGATGGCGATCATATACGTGGGAGCTGGGGTCTATAAGCGCATCCTTAAAAGGTCCCTAGTCATGGGAGTTTCGAGACAGGGCATCGATACTCTAGAGTAGACTAGTGTATACAGTCGAGACCCCGACGAGGGGCGGTGGCCGGTCTCGCAAGCCACTGGTGTCAGTTGGTTCACCTAAGATGTATACAGGTGCTCATTGGGTTATGAGTACACCGGACAGGACTTTCCGGGAACATGCTAGTTGGTCTTATACCTGAAGTCAGATAGCAGTTCCCTGGTGACATGTGTACAGGTTAGTTCATCGACCTGAGATCGTCATTTGTCTCGTGTGAGTTCCCACTGTACTTTGATTACTACCCTACCATGGCTCAAAGGAATCGTGTAAACAGGTTTTAGTTGGGTACAGTTCCGAGCCACATAGAGGCAGTGAGCGGATCTGCAGGGGTTCGTCTCTCCCGGTATTGGGGGTGAGGTCGCGCTGTGTCTAGGAGAGCCATTACACAAAGCCCTCGGCCGAGGCAGGAGATTTACTGGTAGGTATTGTTAGTTATATGTATGCCCTAGAGGCCATTGCTATACATAGGATGTATATTGTAGTGGATGCTGGGACATATATAGGGAGGACTTTCTTGCTCGACATGATAGTATGCTATCTGGTTGATCTTTACCTTAACGTGTACACTGATAGTCTCTCTGTTACATGTTGGTATAGCCCTTAGGATGAGTACTTGACTACCTGGACTGTGATGCGGATCATACTAGTGGGGACATGGTAGTCCATAAGTACATCCTTCAAAGTCCCTAGTCGTGGGTATATCGAGACAGGGCATCGATATACCAGAGTCGACTAGAGTATACCTTCTCGACCCATACAGATGGGTGATGGATGATCCCATATCCATTGGTGTTTGACATCAGAGATGATATACGGGTGCTCAGTGGAGACTGGGTACACTGGACGGACTCGCCGAGAACTCCCAGATGGTATTATACCTTACGTCAGATGGCAGTTCTCTGGTGACACTGGTACAGAGTAGTCTGTTGACCCGAGATCGTCATAGAGTCTTGTGTGGTTCCCACTGTGCTTTGATTTCCACCATACCACGTCCAAGAGGGCGTGCAAAACGGTCGTTTTTGGGTACAGTCCCGAATCACATGGAGGCAATGAGCGATAGGAGGGGATTCGTCTCTCCCGGTATAGGGGGTTGATGTTGCGCTGTGTTCGATTGGCTATAACCGGAAATCCCTGGCCAGGGTTGCTAAGATTTACTGGTAAGTGTTACCAGTAGTTTCTCGAACTGTTATAGGCCTCATATCGACACGACTTATCGAGCTATTGGGGTCTGACTTTTACCATCCCTAGGCGAGATATGCGACATATCAGACGACGAGACCGGACTGTACGGTAGTGTTACTGGTTGGATTCACTGGAGTGTGAGCGGGCTTGCTCGTCGATCTTCTGATCGCTCAATACCCGGGTGGCCGTTACGTTTAGCAGACCGCTTGCGGCTTGTGGGTGTTTGATATGATCATCATCTGCTGCTGGCGTATTGACGAGTCTTTAGAGTCCTACACAGAGGTTTCCTGGCTCAAGCGAAACGAAATAGGAGCGCATATGAGATATGTGCAGGACCGAGAATAATGCGTGTATGTGATACCGTATTCCATTCTCGCGATGAATGTATCGATTGGTTGTATGCGATATAACCTAGTTATCGATTCAAGGATTGATTCGATAAGCCGATACATTGGATACTAGTTGGTTATATGCGATATGACCGGATCGTTAAATCAAGTGTTGATTTAATGATTTAATGTATAATTATATATTTGATATATTACTTTGCATTAACTAGTATTGGTTCATTTTAAATGGATTTTCTCACTTGTTTGTGCACATTGTATATGTGATATGTTTTTGTGCACAAGTTTGTATCGTGTTTGATGATGCATGCTAACTTGGGTTTGTGTAAAGTTTAAACCATGGTTGTGTAATGGTTAGGGTTTTCTTTTTCTTTATCATTTATTTATTTTGTTTCTTTATTTTGCAAAATAAATGAATGGTGGCTTTCTTTGGATGCTAGTTAAAGCTTCATGAAGTTTTGACTAAGTGACGATATTTGTCTCATGCTTAACCCTAACCATTCCACTAAACCCTAGTTCATTCTCTACACTTGACCATGGTTGGATTATGATAAGTATTCATTTATTTTCTATTTTGAAAAGAACTTATCATAATATATTCATCTTCTTCTTCTTCTTCTTCTTCACAAGAAGAAGCTTGCCTCCATCAATGGCAACTTGAGAAAATGAGTGAGAAATCCAATTCTAAAGTGAACCCACCTCCTATTTCTTCATCCTCTACCTCTTGCCAAGTAGTATAGGGTGTTTTCTTCACAAGTTTTATGACTTGGTGAAGTGCGAGCTTGATCTAGTGATGCCTCGACGTAGATCATCTTCGGCACGAAGCCGACGACCTTGCCCGCCCATTTCTCCGATGAAGCCGACGCTAGAGCCCGGGTTTCCATTTGGACAGTGAGAAGACTTCATTGCGGAGCTATGGATGTGGAGGACCGGATCTACAAAGGTTGTATTTCCGTTCTTTTAGTTAAATTGTTAACTTGTTGCATGTGTTCGCCTAAAATTCTAGTTAACGATCCGTATTAGGGTTTCTCGGCACTTGTAAAATTTGAATTTGGCATGGTTGATGCCTTGTGAGACCCCATTAGTGTGCCTAGGAACCCTACAGTGGTATCAGAGCCTAGCTAGAGCCTTAGGCGTTGCGTAGACGAAGTTTGAAACCCGATCGAACCGAAACCCTAAACCCAAAATTGCTCTCTGTACATTTTTCAATTTCGGGGATTTTTCCACATTAAAAATATGCAGAAAATTCAGCAGGTAATTGTAAGAATTACTGTGAAGCCCGTACCCATGATTCCACAACATTGCGGCGGAACCGCGGCATTAGCATGGCTAATGCGGCGGTTCCGCGGCAACTTTGTCCCTTCTCCCAGTAATTTTTGCACAGTAACTCTTAAATTTTATTGCTGTATTTTCTGGGAATTTTTAATTTGACTCAAGAGTTGAGTGGTCTGGGGTTGTATTGGGAATCGTAGATTCGATCGGATTATCAGACTTTGTCTATGTGGCTTTCCGGATATTTTTGAATATGTTAAAAAGTTCGACCGGATATAAATACCCAATTTTTCCCCTGTCGGGAAATTTCCAAGTGTTGGATTTTTCCGTAGTTTAATGACGTTCTAAGTAGTGCAAGTAACGCGATGGTCCCTCTAGAAGACAACAAACCTTAACTCGATTATGTGACCGTCTTGAACTGCCCTTTGAACCTTAGGGTTTGGGGCAGTATGGCGTGCCACATGTGAGGCGTTGGCTTGACCCTTCTACGGCTGGACCGTTGGTACTGAGGCACGAAGTGAATGTCTTTGAACTTATTTCATGAGTTGAGCTGTATCGGGAAAACTTGGGTGTTCGATTGTTCGATCGGAAAGCTTAACGTTTTCTATCTTATCCGGAATGTGATACAATAATTGGAATTCACAATAAGTTATGAGATAACTGAATGAATGTTATAAATCTAGCGGTTTAGTCTCACTTGATCGGTTGCCATGGAATTTTGATGTGATCAAAAGTCCGTCGCAATCACGTAGCGTACGCGGATACTCGCCGGGTAAACTTAATAGACAGTCTCGCTCCATAGCCCCGACCAAGTGACTGTAGGAGAACCCGTCGCCGAAAGCATCCGTTCGGGTGCTCGCGGCAGCGGTGTTCCGCCTTGGTGCACTTTGTCGACGGTGTCGGGGGTGTGGCCGCCTACTGAAGTTTGCGACGAGCATTCGATCAGGATGTCGAGAATCTTGTTGAATTGCCCGACTTGATGTTGAAAAGTGTTTTCAATTTTGAGACTAAAATGCGGGGTTTATAATTGTTAGGCATGCGATGTCTAAGGAATTCATTTGATTAGGCATGCGATGTCTATGTGTGTTGCGGATTCCAAATGTTGTAGTTTTACACTTTCTTTTCTGTGACCGTAAGCATAATATGTTATATCGCCGGTTTCGTTGCTATATGCCAACGACAATTGGGATGCGCATATTCACTTACGTTGATGACATGTGATGTTATGTGTTGCTGGATATGTTATATTGGATCGTCGTATTTGAATAGCCGGGGGTTTTTATGTGAGATGAGTGTTTTTCATTTTCATTCATGTAAAAACTTGTATGTAATATTCTTTTATTGGGGCACTTCCAGGTTGCGGAAGATGTCACCCTTTGTATATTGTTTTCTTTTCCGCACTAGGATAGACCCAAGGAGGAGGGCACAAGTAACCGGGTTCTAGGGTCCAGTGGGAGACCAACTCGAGGAGTCGAGTCCGGGTCTCCTAACTCTAGAATTGGTAGGGTTGCTTGCCACTCTCGTAGGGGTCTAGGGGTGTGGGATTGGCTATTCATCACGACCGTGGAATCCGTGTTTTATACTGGCTCGTATTGAAAACACGGACGTCCTAATATATCCAATATTTCATATGATTCTTCTGCTGCGATATCTGTGATGTGATCATGTGATGTTCTGTGATAGATACAATATATAGTATATATGATATATTATATAGGCGTTACTTATGTTTTACACCCGCGCTAGCCCTTCCCCGCTCTGCCGTTAGTTACCTAACCTAACGGTGCACGAGGGGACATCGAGGCGAATGCGGATGGCATAAGTGTACGTCGTATTTATCTGTGATGTTTAGGTACTTAAATGATGGGACTTCATTAATATGATTAATGAAATAAAAGAAACCTAAGATGTTGTAGAATTGAATTTCAAAATTAAAACAGGTAGCTACAGTTCTTGCTTTGCACAGCGGTATATATGATATATCCTGCACCTTATTCGATAAGGAAAGGACCGAGATCCCTTCACCGGGAGTGACTCCTTTAGCAATAACTGGCAGATGCTACACACTCGGTTTGTCTTTTGATTGCTTTTAAGAGTTTTTGCTTTGCACAGTGATATATGTGATATATCCCGCACCTCATTCGACGAGGAAAGGACCGACGATCCCTTTACCGGGAGTGACTCCTTTAGCAAAACTAGAAAAGCCTCAAAAGCACTCCATTTCAAAATCATTTGATTCTACAACGATATCAAGTTCATTACGCAATAGGTTTTCAGAAAAACCTGTCGTAGCCCTCCGTCATTTCAGATAAGTACTAGTTAGTATTCGTGCTACGTTTGTTGACTATGTTAAGGCATAGTGTGCGGTAGCAAATTAGTGCTTATCTGCATAAGCATATGATGCGATTGGATTAGGGTAGTCGTGCGACTTTGTTGACTATGTTAAGGGTCGTGCGGGTGGGTTTAATTCAATCGGGAAATGACTGGTTGAATTTGACTAGCACTTATGATTTGTTGACTATGTTAAGGTCATATAGCTGCTAGGGGCAAAATATTATCGGGAATTTCAAGTGTTGAAATTTGCAATGAGATTGCATACCTTCTATGAGATAGTTGGATCCCGATACCCGCTGCGAGTAAGAGTTACTCCTGGGAGAGTTTTACACATTACAATTAGCCGATCAAGTAGGTGTCTAGAAAGGTGTTAACGAGGTTACGCCTCTGGGAAAACGAGGTTTACATTAATTAGGTTCGTGCGAAAGCACGGGGGACCTCCCTCAAAGTACCGACACTGGCCTGGCTGAAAGATTGGCGAACTTGTAGTTTGTAATTAATCCCGGCTAGTCTTTTCTTTTAGGGTTTGAAGGAAGATTTGATAAAAACAGTGGGAGCCATCCTGATTAGATAAAATAATAACCAATCTGATCTTGCAAGAGCGCACGCTGAGTGTTTTCTTCTCTCTCTCTCCAGGTAGCGACCATATCACGCCTTAATCAAGATAATAATATGGATGTATTGACCGAACCCGCTTGTTATACTGAGTTGAGGAACGTTGGCCCCGCTCCAACTTATAATTGTTATAAGACAGGGCAGGAAATTGGGGAATACCAGAATTCCCGTGCCGCCCAAACGAAGAGAGTGCATGCTGATGCATCATCTTCGGGTGTGTTCATTACAAAGAACTGTTTCTCAGTATCCTTCACGTCCTGGGTATGTGATACCAGATCAGGATCCCAGATATGTAATTATTGTTACATAGGGCTGCAAAAAGGTAGAGAACTGAGAACGGGTGATAAGTTTCATGAGGCAGAAAACGGGGCAAGTGTTGCAGCCAAGTCTGTTGGTCACTGCCACCCTGTATTCCAAATACATTGATTCTGAACGAATGTTATTAGATACCGAACCTGATATACAAAATCATATCAATCTCTTTATAAGTAAAGAAATGATAAAAAATTTTATTGTTGGATTATGTTTTGAACATTTCCTATATCAAAAGTTGATCGGTTCAGGCACGTTATCTAAAAGCATTGATGTTCTAAATCATACTACAGTTCTTAGTGTATGGAACACACATAAGAGGAAGAGTTCAGAAATGAACGAATTCTTCTTCAGGTATTGTAGACTAGGTCATATCAATGCGACCCGACTAGCTTAAGTTACAAATAGATGCATATTTAAATTAGTTTGAATTTACATCTTGTGAAACTTGCCAGTCATGTCACAGAGATAAGATGACCATAGCTCCGTTTACTGGAAACAGAGAAAGAGTTAGTGAACTCTTGGGATGATACATGTTGATGTATGTAGGTCCCCTGTCTACGCATGCCAGGACTGGTTCTTTATACTTCATTACATTCTCTGATGTTCTTTCGAGTTTCAGACATATGTTCCTGTTGAAACACAAGTCCGAACCTTTTGAGATATTCACAGAATATAAGTTAGAAGTAGAGAACCAAAATACGGGTATAAGTATTTTGTCCTTTGATGTAATCAAGAAGGAGAATACTTCAGCACGGAATTCCTGGATTATTCTAAAAGAGAATAAGATTCTCTCTCAGTATTACTCCTCCGTATACACCATGGCACGATGGTATATCGGGGCGGAGCAATAACACCCTATGTGATAAGGTGTGCTCTATGATGAGTAATACTGAGTTACCTGTTTCCTTTTTGGGAGTTATGCGCTTGAGAAGCTGCATACCTATTGAATAGGGTTCGAATCAAATCAGTTGCCTACCATTTCATATGTGATATGATAAGGGAAGAGCCCATCTCTTAAGTCAGTTAAGAATTGGGTTGTCCGGCCTATGTCTAAAAGCAAAATCCGGACAAGCTCGAGGCAAGGTCTGTTATGTACAACTGGAAAAGTTCCAGCTATACAAATTACAGCAGATGACTTGGTAGAAACAAAGGATTCAATAGTAACCAACGAACCTCAGCCTCTCCGCCGATCTAGTACGGTTCCTCACCCACCTGAGAGATACTTCGGTTACTCTATGACAGTGGGAGCGAGGATTGCATCATGAGATGATGACCCAACTAGTTCCGAGCTGGCCATCAGGAGTGGGACTCTGTAAGAATGGCTGGATGCTTAGCGATCTGAGATGGAATCCTTATACACCAACAAAGTAAGGACTTTGGTTGCTATATCTGAAGGGTTAAATCCCCATCAGGAGCAAGTATATCTTGAGAAGATTACTTGGTGTACATGGAAAAGTTGAGACTTTCAAAGCTAGACTTGTTAAAGGTTTGCATCATTGACCAGGTGTGGATAATGATGAAACATTTTCAAGTGGCTATGCTTAAGTCCATCCAGATCCTACTTGCCACGGCTACATACCAAGACTACCATATCTGGTGGTAGGGTGTCATGACTGCTTTTCTAAATGATGTTTTGGAAGAGAGCGTCTATAAGTACACAGCCAGAAGGCTTCGTAGACAGTGGGAGCAGCGGAAACGTGTATAAGATGCTTTATAGGATAAAGCAGGTATCGCGGAGTTGGAACATCTGTTTTGATGTGTTAGTCAAAGAGTTTGACATCATCAAAATGGTAGATGAACCTTGTATAAACAAAAAGGTAGTAGAGAGTATGGTGTCGATCCTCGAAGAGTACGTGGATGACATGCTCTTGATAGGGAAGGAGTTTCCTATGCTACGCTCGGTCAATCTCCGTTTATCACAATGATTCTCCATATAGGATAAAAGTGATACCTCCTAAATCCTGGGTTTTGGATCTATGAGATAGATCTAATTGGATGTTAGGATTCTCACTAGTTGTAGTGAGATGGTATCAATCGATCCTGGGGAGAATCACTGGAAGGGTTCCAGGGTGATGAGGACGACTGAATGTCAGTCACAGGCATTGTCTTTACCCTCAGTAAAGGGACGGTATGTTGGAAGAGTTCCAAGCTAGATACCGTGGCATACTAGACGATAAAGGCAGGTTACATCGCTACTTGAGATGCTACCAAAGTGACTGTCTGGGTGTATTTTTGTTCATGAGATGAACTTAGTTCCTCCCATTGTGTGACAATGGAGTTATGGCTTGGGCCAAGGAACGTCCGTCCCATCAGTGATCCAGACATATTCTAAAGCAGTATCACCTGATCATGGAGATAGTTGATCTCCAGGGTGATCAAGGTTAGGAGAGTAGACTCAGAGGACAACACGACGGATCCACTCACAAAGGCCTTTTCCCAGAGAGAGACTTTTATGGGATGGTTGAGTATGAGATACTGCAACCACTGCTATCAGATGGCCCTAGTGCAAGTGGGAGATTGTTAGTTATATGTATGCCCTAGAGGCCATTGCTATACATAGGATGTATATTGTAGTGGATGCTAGGACATATATAGGGAGGACTTTCTTGCTCGACATGATAGTATGCTATCTGGTTGATCTTTACCTTAACGTGTACACTGATAGTCTCTCTGTTACATGTTGGTATAGCCCTTAGGATGAGTACTTGACTACCTGGACTGTGATGCGGATCATACTAGTGGGGACATGGTAGTCCATAAGTACATCCTTCAAAGTCCCTAGTCGTGGGTATATCGAGACAAGGCATCGATATACCAGAGTCGACTAGCATATACCTTCTCGACCCATACAGATGGGCGATGGATGATCCCATATCCATTGGTGTTTGACATCAGAGATGATATACGGGTGATCAGTGGAGACTGGGTACACTGGACGGACTCGCCGAGAACTCCCAGATGGTATTATACCTTACGTCAGATGGCAGTTCTCTGGTGACACTGGTACAGAGTAGTCTGTTGACCCGAGATCGTCATAGAGTCTTGTGTGGTTCCCACTGTGCTTTGATTTCCACCTTACCACGTCCAAGAGGGCGTGCAAAACGGTGGTTTTTGGGTACAGTCCCGAATCACATGGAGGCAATGAGCGATAGGAAGGGATTCGTCTCTCCCGGTATAGGGGGTTGATGTTGCGCTGTGTTCGATTGGCTATAACCGGAAATCCCTGGCCAGGGTTGCTGAGATTTACTGGTAAGTGTTACCAGTAGTTTCTCGAACTGTTATAGGCCTCATATCGACACGACTTATCGAGCTATTGGGGTCTGACGTTTACCACCCCTAGGCGAGATATGCGACATATCAGACGACGAGACCGGACTGTACGGTAGTGTTACTGGTTGGATTCACTGGAGTGTGAGCGGGCTTGCTCGTCGATCTTCTGATCGCTCAATACCCGGGTGGCCGTTACGTTTAGCAGACCGCTTGCGGCTTGTGGGTGTTTGATATGATCATCATCTGCTGCCGGCGTATTGACGAGTCTTTAGAGTCCTACACAGAGGTTTCCTGGCTCAAGCGAAACGAAATAGGAGCGCATATGAGATATGTGCAGGACCGAGAATAATGCGTGTATGTGATACCGTATTCCATTCTCGCGATCAATGTATCGATTGGTTGTATGCGATATAACCTAGTTATCGATTCAAGGATTGATTCGATAAGCCGATACATTGGATACTAGTTGGTTATATGCGATATGACCGGATCGTTAAATCAAGTGTTGATTTAATGATTTAATGTATAATTATATATTTGATATATTACTTTGCATTAACTAGTATTGGTTCATTTTAAATGGATTTTCTCACTTGTTTGTGCACATTGTATATGTGATATGTTTTTGTGCACAAGTTTGTATCGTGTTTGATGATGCATGCTAACTTGGGTTTGTGTAAAGTTTAAACCATGGTTGTGTAATGGTTAGGGTTTTCTTTTTCTTTATCATTTATTTTTTTTGTTTATTTATTTTGCAAAATAAATGAATGGTGGCTTTCTTTGGATGCTAGTTAAAGCTTCATGAAGCTTTGACTAAGTGACCATATTTGTCTCATGCTTAACCCTAACCATTCCACTAAACCCTAGTTCATTCTCTACACTTGACCATGGTTGGATTATGATAAGTATTCATTTATTTTCTATTTTGAAAAGAACTTATCATAATATATTCATCTTCTTCTTCTTCTTCTTCACAAGAAGAAGCTTGCCTCCATCAATAGCAACTTGAGAAAATGAGTAAGAAATCCAATTCTAAAGTGAACCCACCTCCTATTTCTTCATCCTCTACCTCTTGCCAAGTAGTATAGGGTGTTTTCTTCACAAGTTTTATGACTTGGTGAAGTGGGAGCTTGATCTAGTGATGCCTCGACGTAGATCATCTTCGGCACGAAGCCGACGACCTTGCCCGCCCATTTCTCCGATGAAGCCGACGCTAGAGCCCGGGTTTCCATTTGGACAGCGAGGAGACTTCATTGCGGAGCTATGGATGTGGAGGACCGGATCTACAAAGGTTATATTTCCGTTCTTTTAGTTAAATTGTTAACTTGTTGCATGTGTTCGCCTAAAATTCTAGTTAACGATCCGTATTAGGGTTTCTCGGCACTTGTAAAATTTGAATTTGGCATGGTTGATGCCTTGTGAGACCACATTAGTGTGCCTAGGAACCCTACAGGTATTCCAGTAGTATCTCAGGGTGTTCTGGGCTACACTCCGACACGACTTGTACCGCTTTTGGGGGTCTGACTTTTACCAACCCCATAGGCCCGCCATGCGATACTCATAGACGAACGAACCGGGCTGTACGGATATTGTCAATGATAGGCTCAGTAGGGTGTCAGGATGAGTTCGCTCATCGATGACCCTTTTGGTCGATACCTGGTAGCCCGTTACGTATGGCTAATACCTCTGACGTGCTGGTGGTTAAATCCACAGCCAAAGTATTGACGAGTCTTTAGAGTCCCCTACAGTCCGTTTTCTCAAGTGTCGGGTGAAACGCTATAGAGGCCGTATGGAGATATGGCAGGGTTCGATCAGATACGTGCGGTATTGCACGGATCATGATCGGACGGATAATACTAGCGGGCTTTGGTTTAAGCCGGATCCTAGTATCGTACAGTGTAGATTTTGTCTCTTTGCATTTGTATTCAGTGGGAATACAAATGCGGGTTTGTATATACAGTCGTGGGGTTTTCCTGTAATTTATTAAGGGATCAGTATTTTGAAGTTGCCATTTTGCATTCCGTTTCGGCCAGTTTTCCTTTGTTCCTTCATGGCCGGATTTTTCCGATGGAGGGGGTTATTTGCAAGTGTGCAAATTAGTTATGTGGAGGGGGTTTATTTGTAAATGGAAAAGATTATGATAGCATCTTTTTTTTTTCTTAATCATGGTTTGCATTAATGAGATGTGAATTGATTTGGGTTTGGTGTGACCTTTATTCCTCATTATCTTCACAGTTCTTTATGGTCACCACACACTCTCTTGTGCTCACCTCCCTTGCATTTCTTTTCCCCACTCCTCATTTATACATGGCCGGCCACATTCTTGTGAGGATGATGGTACATTTTTGGTGGAGAGGAAAAATGCTCACCTCATATATTTTTGCTTGCTACAAAATTCTAGTTGATCTCCATTGTTTCATTCCTCCATCAAGGCAACTTCAAACCCCATGAGACAAACATTACTACACTTATCCTACAGCACCCTTGGGCACGTCGGCTCGCCAACTTCGTGCCCGAGTTGCCTCGGTCCAGAGGTGGGAGCCCGTAAAAGAACCCGGCGATGTGGTGCGCGTTCCGACGAGGAGATGAAGACCGGAGATTCCGCGAGGAGATCGGAATGGAGGCCGAAGACTGAAGTACACGGATCGCTCGGTATAGCTCTCTACCCTTTCTCTTGGTTGCTAGCATTAGGTTAATGGTTCGATCCGGGTTTTTAGGATGCGGCAGTGCCGGTTTAAAAGTTAAGAAAATTTTTCGTTTCCGCATTTTCGCCACGGAAAGACGGCCGGGGCGCTACCGTAGTCTTACAGCTACAACCCACTCGGTTTGTCTTTTGATTGCTTCTATAGTTTTTGCTTTGCATGGTGGTATTTGTGAAATATCCAGCACATCGTTCGATAAAGAAAGAGCCGAGATCCCTTCACCGGGAGTGACCTCTTTAGCAAAACTAGTAAAAGCCTCAAAAACACTCCTTTTTCAAAATCACTCAATTCTACAACGATATCAAGTTCATTACGCAAAGGGTTTTCTTAAAAACCTGTCGTAGCTCTCCGTCATTTCAGATAAGTAATATTTAGTATTTGTGCTGCGTTTGTTGACCTTAGCCAAGGCATAGTGTGCGGTAGCTAATTAGTGCTTATCTGCAAGCATATGATGCGATTGACTTAGGGTAGTCGTACGGCTTTGTTGACCTTAGGGAAGGATCATACAGGTGGGTTTAATTCGATCAAGACGGGTTGAACTTAGATAGCGCTTATGATTTGTTAACCTTAGCCAAGGTCATAACTTGCTAGGGGCAAAATATTATCGGGAATTTCAAATGTTGAAATTTGCAATGAGATTGCATACCTTCTATGAGATAGTTGGATCTCGATACCCACTGCGAGTAAGAGTTACTCCTGGGAGAGTTTTACACATTACAATTAGACGATCAAGTAGGTGTCTAGAATGATGTTAACGGGGTTACGCCCATGGGAAAATGAGGTTTATTTTAATTAGGTCCGTACGAAAGCTCGGGGAACCTCCCTCAAAGTACCGACACTGGCCTGGCCGAAAGATTGGCAAACTTGTAGGGTGTAGTTAATCCCGGCTAGTCTTACCTTTTAGGGTTTGAAAGAAGATTTGATAAAAACAGTGGGAGCCATCCTAATTAGATAAAATAATAACCAATCTAATCTTGCAAGAGCGCACGTAGAGTGTTTTCTTCTCTCTCTCTCCTGGTAGCGACCATGTCACGTCTTAATCAAGATAAAAATATGGATGCATTGACCGAATCTGATTATTATACTGAGCTGGTGAACATTGGTTCCGCTCTATCTTATAATCGTTATAAGTACGACCAGGAAATAGGGGAATATCCGGATTCCCATGCCACCTATTCGAGGAATGAGCATGTTGATGCATATTCTTCGGGTGTGTTCGTTACCAAGAACTGTTTCTCAGTATCCTCTACGTCCTGGGTATGTGATACCGGAACAGGATCCCGCATATGTAATATGTTACATGGGCTACAGAAAGGTAGAGAACTGAGATTGGGTAATATGTCTCTAAGTGTTAGAGAATGGTGCAATTGTTGCAGCCAAATGAGTTTGCAGATATTACCTTGTATTACCAAATGGTAAATACATTGATTCTGAACAAATGTTATTAGATACCGAACCTGATTTACAACACTACATCATTTTCTTTATTCAGTTAAAGAAGGATATAATTTTGTATTGGAGGATAATGTTGTGAACATTTTTCCTGAATCAAGAGTTGATTGGATCAGGCACGTTATATAATGGCATATACGTTCTAAATCAAACCACAGTTCAAACTATGTAGAAAACACATAAAAGGAGTAGTTCAGAAATGAACGAATACTTCTTGTGGCATTGTAGACTAGGTCATATCGATGCGACACGACCAGCTAAGTTACATAAGGATGAATATGAGAATCTATTCGAATTTTCATCTTTTGATATTTGCCAGTCTTGTTTCAAAGGTAAAATGACCAATACTCCGTTTACTGGAAACAGAGAAAGAGTTACTAAACTCTTGGGAAAGATACATGATGATGTATACGGTCCTATGTCTACAAATGCCAAGATTGGTTCTTCGTACTTCATTATATTCACTGATCATCTCTCGAGATTCGAACATATATTCTTGTTGAAACACAAGTCTGAAACTTTTGAGAAATTCAAGGAATATAAGCTTGAAGTTGAGAACCAGACGGGTAGAAATATTAAGTCCTTCGATGTGATCGAGGAGGCGAATACTCAGGCATGGAGTTCCTGGATTTTCTAAAAAGAGAATGGGATTCTCTCTCAGCTTACTCCTTCGTATACACAACAGCACAACGGTGTCTCGGGGCGGAGGTATCGCACCCTAGGAGATATGGCATGCTCTATGATGAGTATTGCTGAGTTGCCTGTTTCCTTTTGGAGTTATTGTTAGTTATATGTATGCCCTAGAGACCATTACTGTACATGAGATGTGTATTGTAGTGGATGCTCGGATATATATAGGTAAGACTTTCTTGCTCGACATAACAGTACGCTAACTGGTTGCTCTTTATCTTAACATGTATACTTACTGTCTCTCCATTACATGTTGATAAAGCCCTTAGGATTTGTACTCGACTTGCAGGACTATGATGCAGATCATACTAGTGGGGCCTGGGTAGTCCATGAGTACATCTTTCAATGTTCCTAGTCGTGGGAATATCGAGACGGGGCATCGATATTCCAGAGTAGACTAGCGTATATCTTCTCGACCCATGTGATGGGCGATGGATGATCCCATATCCATTGGTGTTTGACATCAGAGATGGTATGCGGGTGCTCAGTGGAGACTGGGTACACTGAACGGACTCGCCGAGAACTCCCATATGGTATTATACCTCACGTCAGATGGCAGTTCTCTGGTGACACTGGTACAGCTTAGTCTGTTGACCCGAGATCGTCATAGAGTCTTGTGTGTCTCCCACTGTGCTTTGATTTCCACCCTACCACGGCTCTAATGAGGCGTGCAAACAGGTGGTTTTTGGGTACAGTCCCGATTCACATGGAGGCAATGAGCGATAGGAGGGGATTCGTCTCTCCCGGTACTGAGGGTTGATGTTGCGCTATGCTCGACTGGCCATAACTGGAAATCCCTGGCCAGGGTTGCAATGATTTGCTGGTATGTGTTATCAGTAGTTTCATGCTTGTTATGGACCTTACATCGGCATGATTTATCAAGCTTCTGGGGTCTGACGTTTACCACCCCTAGGCGAGATATGCGACATATCAGACGAACAGACCGGACTGTGCTGTAAGTGTTACTGATTGGATTCGCAGGAGTACTAGCGGGCTTGCTTGTTGATCTTCTGATCGCTCAATACCCGGGTGACCGTTACGTTTAGCAGACCGCTTGCGGCTTGTGGGTGTTTGATATGATCATCACCTACTACAGGCGTATTGACGAGTCTTTAGAGTCCTACACAGGGGTTTCCTGGCTCAAGCGAAACGGAGTAGGAGCACATATGTGATATGTGCGGGACCGAGATTGATACGATATGAGATACCGTATTCTATTCTCGCGATTTGTGACATTGATCGGTTGTATGCGATATAGCCGGGTTATCGGATCAAGTGTTGATTCGATAAGTTGTTACACATGATATTAGTCGGTTATAGCCGGGTTATTAAATCAAGAGTTGATTTGATAATTTAATGTATAATTATATATTTGATATATTACATTAAATTAACTAGTATTAGCTCACTTAAGATTTATTTTCTCACTAGATTGTGCACATTGTTTATATGTGATATATGCAAGTGTACATGTTTGTATCATGCTTGATGATACATACAAGATGGGTGTATGAGACTTATATCAAGTTTAGGTTAAATTAGGGTTTACTAATTTCCTAATAAATAACAAAAGAGATGAGACTTTGGTCAAAGTTATCAAGCTTCATGAAGCTTGTATGCAACATTGACAAGGTCAACTCTTTTGTCATTCCTTAGGATATTAGTTAACCCAACCCTTAACCTCATACTTTGGTTAATTCTCTACATGAGTTAAGCATGAGGGCTTAACTCAACCATGGTGAAATAATTAAAAGGATAAGTTTTCATTTGGATGAATTATCCTTTCATCTTCTTCTTCATCAAGCTCCATAAAAAGCTTGCTAGCTTTAATGGGGCCATGAGAAAAAGTGTGAGAAAATAAATTCTAAAGTGAGCCCGCTTCCTACTTTTTCATCCTCTACCACTTGCCATGTAGTAGAGTGTGTTCTCTTCACAAAGTTCATGACCTAGTGAAGGAATAGCTTGAGTTAGTGTCTCCCCGACGTAGATCATCTTCGGCCTCGAAGTCATCAAAGCAAGCACATTCGTTCTTCTTGTGAAGCTTCTCTAGAGTCCGGAGTTCACGATCGCAGTGATGGGGACATCTACATGGAGCTAATGAAGTGAAGGACCGGATCTACAAAGGTTTTAATCCCTTTCACTTAGCAGTAAAGTTGTTTGCTTGCTTTTAGTTTCGCCTTATCTTTAGTAAACGATCTAGATTAGGGTTGCTCGGCACATTTAAAAATTTTGAATCGGGCATGGTTGATGCCTTGTTGAACCTCATGAGTGTTTCTAGGAACCCTACAGTGGTATCAGAGCCTAGCTAGAGCTTTAGACGAAGTGTAGATGAAATTAGAAGTCCGATCGAACCCGTAAACCCTGAAGAATACCCTTCTCTGGACAATTTTCAAAACTGTGATTTTTTATTGATTAAAAATCCTCAGAAAATTAAGCAGGAAAAACTAAGAATTACTTTGAAGTACAGCCCACTGATTCATCTATATGACCGCAGAACCGCGGCCAAACCAAGGGTTTGGCGGCGGTTCCGCGGCCCAAATTGTGAGTTAGTCCCTCATACTTCATATATTTATTCTTAGGTCCTTTCTTGTCAATTTTTTCTGGGAATTTTTTAATTCCACTCAAGTATTGAGTTTTCTTAGGGTTGTATTGGGGACTCGTTGATTTGATCGGATAATTTAACTTTGTTTAGTTTGTCCGGGTAATTTTTAGATCGTGTTAAAAAGTTCGACCGGATATAAATAACTCACTTTTTCCCCTGCAGGGAAATTTCCAAGTGTTGGATTTTTCCGTAGTTTAAGAACGTTCTAAATCGTGCAAGTTACTTGATGGACCCTCTAGAAGACAACAAACCTTAACTCGATTATGTGACCGTCTTGAACTGCCTTTTGAACCTTAGAGTTTGGGACGGTACGGCGTGCTACATGTGAGGCGTTGGCTTGACCCTTCTACGGCTGGACCGTTGGTACTGTGGCATGAAATGGATATTTTTAAACTTATTTCAAGTGTTGAGCTATTTGGGAAAACTTGGGTATTTGATTATTCGATCTGAAAGTTTAACATTGTCTACTTATCTGGAATGTGATATAATATTTGGAATCCACAAGTAGTTATGAGATAACTAATTTGAATGTTATAAATCTAGCACTTTAGTCTCATTTGATTGGTTGCCACGGGATTTTGATGTGATCAAAAGTCCGTTGCATCACGTAGCGCACGCGGATACTTGCCGGGTAAACTTAATAGATAGCCACGCCCCATAGCCCCGACCAAGTGACTATAGGAGAACTCCGTAGCCAAAAGCATCCGTTCGGGTGTCGCGGCAGCGGTGTTCCGCCTTAGTGCACTTCGTCGAAGGCATCCGGGGGTGCGGCCGTCTACCAAAGTATGCGACGAGCATTCGATCAGGATGTCGGGAATCTTGTTGAATTGCCCGACTAGATATTGAAAAGTGTTTTCGATATAGAGACTAAAACGCGGGGTTTATAATTGTTAGGCATGTGATTTCTAAGGAGGCTGCGGATTCCAACTGTTGTAGTTTTACAGTTTCTTTTCTGCGACCGTAAGTGTAATATGTGATATAGCCGTTTTCGTTGCTATATGTCAATGACAATTGGGATAGGCATATTTACGTATGTTGATGACATATGATGTTATGTGTTGCTGGATATGTTATATTGGATCGTCGTGATTGAATAGCCGGGGTTTTTTATGTGAGATGAGAGTTTTCTTTTCATTCATGTAAAATTCAAATGTAATGTAATATTCTTTTATTGGGGCACTTCCGGGCTGAGGATGATGTCACCATTGTATATTATTTACTTTTCCGCATTAGGATGGACCCAAGGAGGGGAGCACAAGTAACCGGGTTCTAGGGTCCAGTGAGAGACCACCTCGAGGAGTCGAGTTCGGGTCTCCTAACTCTAGAATTGGTAGGGTTGCTTGTGTAAGTCCACGTTACCTCTCCCGGTACTTACGAGCTTGCGGAAATGATGAAAAACGAGTTTCAAGAGGTGGTAACATGAACTCAAAATACGGATCTTTGTTAAACAACTAACTAACAAACCTAACAAGAGTTTTACCTACTCGGTTAGGGGGTTATACCTTTCTTGAACTCCTTCGTCTCCAACTCTTTCCGGTGTACGGATCGGCCTCACCTCGTCGTCTCCTTGCGCCGAAGATGGATCCACCTGAAAGCTTCTACCTTTAGCTTCTTCTTCAAACTTGAAGAAACTAGAACACTTGGTTTGCTAAACCTTGTGAACTAGGATGAGTAGAGAAGTGATTTGGGCTTTCTTTTATCTCTAAGGCAATGTTTCTCAACTCATGAGAGGGTGTTGCCTTGAGCTAGAGAGAGAGCAAGAGGAAGAGCAAGAGGGAGAGCTCAAGCAAGAGAGAGAAAGCAAATGAGAGAATGAGTAACTCTTTTGCCATCCAAGCTCTCATAATCCAAAGTCATCATAACAAATAATAGTAATCAAGTATTATGTGATGGTTCAAGTCCAAATGGCCATATCATTTCATGCACTCATTTTGCAAAAAGAAACAAGCAAGCAAAATTCTTTTCCATGAAATGACAACCATTGTAATGATGATGGACAACTAGTCCAACCTAGTCAACCGGTCAACAAAGTCAACAAGTCAACAAAGTCAACCCCTCAACAACCATGTCACTATAATACTTAATTAATATTATTGTTAATTATATTTCTTATTCTCATTAGGGTTTAGCAAAAGTCAATGGTCAACAGTCAACAACAACAATGAGAATCCTCTGCCTCTGTCTCTCTGTCAACTGTGCATACACACCCGCATTCGCGTTCCGAGGATCACGAACACAAACAAGATAAAACCAATCCCAAAACGTACACTGGGATCTGGCTTAAACCAAAGCCTGCTAGTGTTAACTGTCCGGACACTAAACGTGCACAAGTGCACGGATGTGACCGAACCCTGTCGCAAAACCATGTGACCTCAACTCTTTTGCCTAAAGGCGAATAGCTTTCTGTGTGGGACTCTAAAGACTCGACACTACGCTGGCAGTGGGTTGAACCACAGACCGCAAGCGGCACTAGCTGTGCGTAACGGTCCCCAGGTAGATGCCGACAAGAAGACTGACGAGGTGAAAACTCATCTGAACTCCTACTGAGCCTGAATGTGACAATCTCCATACAGTCCGGTCTGTTCGTCTGATACATCGCATGGCGGGCCTAGGGGGCGGAAAACGTCAGTCCACTAATAGCGGTACAAGTCGTGTCGGAGTGTAGCCCAGAACACCCTGAGATAACACTGGAAACCTACCAGTATATCTCGCTTGCCCTGGCCAGGGACTACTTGTGTAATGGCTCTCCTAGACACAGCGCGATGTCAACCCCCAATACCGGGAGAGACGAATCCTGTCTAACCGACACTGCCTCCAAGTGCTTCGGGACTGCACCCAAAAACTACCTGTTTGCACGACTCCTTTGAGCCGTGGTAGGATAGTAATCAAACGGTAAAGTGGGAACACACTCGAGGCGAAGTGACAGTGTCAAGTCAGCGGACTAAGCCGTACTCATGTCACCTGGGAACTGATAACTGACGATAGGTATAATACCAACCAACAGTTCCCGACGAGTCATGTCCAGTGTACTCGTAACCTAACGAGCACCCGCATACTATCTCAAGTACGACGTACTGACGGTTGTGGGACAGACCGTCTCCCCTGCTGGGATGAGAAACGCATACGCTAGTCTACTCCGGAGTATCGATGCCCCGTGTCGATAGTCCTACGACTAGGGACCTGTATAAGGATGTGCTTGTGGATTACCCAGCCCCCACGAGTGTGACTGCCATCACAAAGCTGGTAATCAAGCAAAGATCCTAAGGGCTCCACTAATGTGTATAGGTGATATACTGAAATAAACACATGTACACATTAAAGCAGAAACAAACCAAGTAGCATACTACCATTTTGAGCAAGATTATATATACAACTATGAATATCCCAAGTTTCCATTAAGTAATATACAAACTAGTATGATACAGTAATGGCCTCTAGGGCATATATACTAACAATCTCCCACTTGCACTAAGGCCATGTACTGGCGTATCGAAGACCTATCATCTCGATCAGCCGCTCGAACTGAGTCTGGGGTAAGGCCTTCGTGAATGGATCAGCAGTGTTATCTTCCGTAGAAACTCTCCGAACCTCGATCTCCTAGCGACCCACGATCTCCCTGATCAGGTGATACCGCCTCAAGATGTGTCTGGACTTCTGATGGGACCTGGGTTCCTTCGCTAAAGTTATAGCTCCGTTGTGGTCATAATACAGCGGCATTGGATCAACAATGGTAGGAACCACCTGATGCTCCGTGAGGAACTTCTTCATCCAGACAGCTTCCTTTGCGGCATCTGCAGCAGCGATATATTCCGCTTCCATCGTCGAGTCAACAACGGTTTCCTGTTTGGAACTCTTCCAACACACGGCCCCTCCATAGAGGGTAAAGACATAACCCGACATGGACTTGGAATCATCCTTGTCACTCTGGAAGCTGGAATCAGCAAAGGCCTCGATCTGGAGGTCTTTTCCGCCATACACCAAGAACATCTCCTTAGTCCTTCTCAGGTACTTGAGAATGTTCTTCACCGCTATCCAGTGTTTCTCCCAAGGGTTTGACTGATACCGGCTTACTACACTCAGTGCATAAGCTATATCCGGTCTGGTATACAACATCGCATATATTATAGAGCCTACCGTAGAAGCGTAGGGTATAATAGACATGCGATCCCTTTCCAAATCAGTCTTGGGAGACATCTCTTTGGAGAGGGTGATCCCGTGACAAGCCGGTAGATTACCGCGCTTGGAATCTTCCATACTGAATCTTTTCAGTATGGTGTCGATGTACCTGGACTGTGAAAGTCCTAATATCCTCTTGGATCTGTCACGATAGATCCGGATCCCCAGAATGTACGAGGCATCAACCAGGTCTTTCATGGAGAACCTATGTGACAAGAACCCCTTGACAGATTGTAGCATAGGAATGTCATTTCCTATCAGAAGAATGTCATCTACGTATAGAACGAGGAATACGACAGATCTTGCTTGCACTGTACTGCACTCCAATAGAAGAAATATCCCTTGGAGTTCTTTGGATATCCCACAAACTTGCACTGTACTGAGCGTGCCTCGAGTTTGTCCGCATGCTGCTTTTTGACAAAAGATGGACACCCCCATGTCTTAATGTGATTAAGATAGGGTCTCTTCCCACACCACATCTGATATGGTGTAGTAGGCACAGTCTTAGTTGGAACTCGGTTCAGAAGGTGTGCAGCTGATTATAGTGCATATCCCTAGAATGATCGCGGTAACTCAGCGTTACTCATCATGGACCGTACCATATCCAATAGGGTTCGGTTCCGTCTCTCCGATACACCGTTGTGTTGCGGAGTGTATGGAGGAGTAAGCTGAGAGAGAATACCATTCTCTTTTAAGTAATCCAGGAACTCAGCGCTTAAGTATTCACCACCTCGATCCGATCTCAGTGTCTTGATATTTTTGCCGGTTTGTTTTTCTACTTCATTCTTATATTCCTGGAATTTTCCAAAGGCTTCGGATTTATGTTTCACTAAGAAGACATAACCGTACCTTGAAAAGTCATCCGTAAAAGTAATGAAGTAAGAATAACCGCTTCGCGCATGTGTAGACATTGGACCGCACACGTCGCTGTGTACGAGTCCCAAGAGCTCGCTCGCTCTTACTCCGTGTCCAGTGAATGGAGTCTTTGTCATCTTTCCTTTGAGACAGGATTGACAAGTGGAATACAATTGATATTCGAACGGATCCAAATATCCTTCTGTATGTAACTTCGTCAACCTTCTCTCATTGATGTGACCAAGTCTACAATGCCATTAGAAAGCCTGGTTTGTATCCGGAGACTTTATTTTATGTGTATTCTGGACATTGAAAATCTGTGGTTGGTTTAGTACGTATATACCATTGCTTAATGTACCTGACCCAATCAGAACTTGATTAAGGTGAATGTTTACAACATTACTTACAAACACAAATTCATAACCTTCTTTAGAAATCAAAGATACAGAAATGATATTACAAGTTGCGTTGGGTACAAAAAAGCAATTACGTAAAACCAAAACATGTCCATCTGACATTCCCAGGTGATAGTCCCCCACGGCCTTAGCATCCATGCTAGCTCCGTTTGCAACTGTGAGGGTCATGCCACCTGCCTTCAAAAACCTACGGTTTTTCAACGCCTGCAAAGACTTACAGATATGAGATCCTGATCCGGTCTCCAATACCCAGGAAGTAGAGTTTATTGATAGACAGTTTTCAATAACATACACACCTGAAGCTGAAGCCGCAACCTGCTTCAGATCCTGTGTTCTGGCTTTCCAAGCCCTGCAATCTTTCTTCCAGTGCCTACTCTTATGACAGTAAAAGCATTCTTCCTTCCCCACAAGTTTCCCCGCTATCTTTGTTGCTTTTGCCTTTCCCTTCGTATCCACTTACTAACACCGCCCCTTGGTTTGGCGAGGGCTTTCTTCTTCTTTCCCTTGGCTTTCGCCTTGGACCTAGAAGAGGAAGATCCTCCTACAAACAAAGTGGATGTTTCCCTACCTTTCTGTAGGGTACCCTCTGCACTCCTCAGCATGTTGAGGAGCTCTGAAAGTTCAACTTCCTTTTCTTGCAAGTTGAAATTCAGGATGAACTGGGCATAAGTGGAAGGAAGAGACTGAAGAATCAAGTCCTTATAGAGCTCATTCTCCAACGTGGTCCCAAGGTCCGCGAGCTCCTCTATGAAGCCAATCATCTTAAGCACGTGTTCTGCTACCGATGATCCGACGGCCAACCTTGCCGAAAATAGCTTCTTCGACACTTCGTATCTTGCGATACGAGATTGCTCTCCATACAGTTCTTTTGTATGGAGAAATATGGATTCGAGGTCCATATTCTCGTGCCTCCTCTGATGTTCGTTGTCCATAGAGGCAAGCATGAGGCACTTGGCCTTCGCGCAATCGATTTCCCAGGTCTTACGGATTTCCCTATCCACGACGCTGGTTTTGGGACCTGGGACAGGGGAGCTTTGGTGGTAAGGAGATACCCCAACTTGTCATAAGTGATTGCCATTTTGACATTCCTGAGCCAATCTTTGTAGTTTGGCCCTGTCAGTATGTTTTTATCTAGTAGTAACTTAAGTCCAGTCATTATGTTTGGTCGCTGCAATTAGGAGAGAGAGAAGAAACACTTTAGCATGATGCTCTTGCAAGTTTAGAGTGGTTTTTAATTTGTCTAAACAGGATGGCTCCCACTGTCTCTCGAATCCCTCCTCAAACGAAAAAAGGAAGAATTAGTCAGGATCAATCTCACCGTACAATTCTTGCTTAACCGTTCGGCCAGGCTGGTGTCGATACTTCGAGGGAGGTTTTCCAACGCTTTCGTGAAGTTCCTTAATTAAATAACCTCTTTTCCCTGTGGGCGTAGCCCCGCTAACACCTTTCTAGACACCTACTTGGTTTATAGCATTGATCGTTAAGTGAGAAATTTCCCGAGGAGTAGCATATACTCACAGTAGGATCGGGATCCAAATATCATTGCGTGACAAAACTGAAGGAATCCTACCAGAATCATCACACTCCAAATGGTATGCAGCGCTAGCAAGTTTCAGTTCTTTTGAAACTCCCGATGTGGATTTTTGCCCCATGCTCTTATGACCTTGACTTTGGCCAACAAATCATAAGTCACATGTCAAGTTTTACCCGTCATTCTCCAGGTTAATTTGAGCCCACCCGCACATACCCTTGACTTTGGCCAACAAGGTAGAACGACTGCCCCAAACCAACACATTTATCTATGCTGCACATGAATACCCAATAGCTACCAATCACTATGCCTTGACTTTGGCCAACAAATATAGCTTGAATACTTATTGACCATTCATGTGAAACGACGGAGGGCTACGAATGGTTTTGGAGAAACCGTGAACGTAGTGAACTTGATATAATCGAAGGAACGAGATAGCTTTTAAAAGGAGTGGCTTAAGCTCCGCGTTTAAAAGTTATTTTTGAAAAGAAACCGAGTGGTTTTGAAAGTGTTCCAACGACTTTTACTTTGGTTTATTTTCTTGCATTAATTCTTTTTAATGCGTCCCATCATTTAATCCTACCATTGCAGAAAACAACCAAAATATGATGTACGCTTATGCCATCCGCATTCGCCACGGGGCCCCGTCATTACCCGTTAGGTTACTTAACTAACGACAGAGCGGGGGCTGGACTAGCGCGGATGCAAAATATAAGCAACGCCTAAATAATATCATATATAGATATATTGCAATGATAGCCATTTCAGATCACAGATGAACACATTAGATATACTAGGAACCCGCAATTCGTATGAGCCTGTAACGAAAAGCGGATTACACGGTCGCTGTGAATAGCCAAACCCCACCCTAGACCCCTAAGGGTGCGGCAAACTACCCGCCAAGTATCCGAAGCGAAGCAACCTCCCTCAACTCGTGAGTAGGCCACTCGGCACTTCGAGATACCCGGTAGTTTGTGCACCCCACCTTGGGTCTATCCTAGGAGCAAAAACAGTAAACAGAAATTATACAATGACGGCTACAACCCCGACCCGGTTGTGCGGCCATACAAATAATATTACATCAATTTACATATTACATGAATTGAAAGATAAAAGAAAACTCTCATCTCACAACCCCCGGCTATTCATCCGCGACAATCCAATGAATTCATATACACATACCATCAACATTACAGATCACAGATATGTATAACCCCCACTAATCGACATATAGCGATTAGCGGACGTTCAAT
Organism: Agapanthus africanus; assembly: GCA_030015575.1. NCBI lineage: Eukaryota > Viridiplantae > Streptophyta > Magnoliopsida > Asparagales > Amaryllidaceae > Agapanthus > Agapanthus africanus. Next base: position 510,806,243 of record JASDDO010000024.1, on the reverse strand, counting down.
ACATATATCACATCACAGATATATACCCGTCAGCTTAAGTCTTTAGAAGTTCGATCAAAATACGGATTTTTAGGCCCCAAACACAAATGTTTCTTTCTGGAAAATCTGGGCAGAGAAAACATATTTTAAAAATCCCAAAACAACCCCAGAAACACACAGCAGCAAAATTGTGCCACGGCCGAGTCAACTCGGCCGCGGAACCGCGGCGGGAGCATGCTCTCGCCGCGTTTCCGCGGCGACTTGACCGGTTCGTTGGACAAATTTTCTTGGGTGTTTAAACAAAAACCTGAGCCTATTTTTCATGTATGATTTATTATTTTTTGAACAGAGGCAAAAATCGGCAGAAACTATGCTATTCGGGTATGTTTCGTGATATTTTCTCCGATCGAAATTCTACTTACTTTGCTAACATGTTAGATAGTGTTTAACCTGGGCTCTGGTACCACTGTAAGTCCACGTTACCTCTCTCGGTACTTACGGGCTTACGGAAATGATGAAAAACGATTTTCAAGAGGTGGTAACATGGACTCAAAATACGGATCTTTGTTAAACAACTAACTAACAAACCTAACAAGAGTTTTACCTACTCGGTTAGGGGGTTATACCTTTCTTGAACTCCTTCGTCTTCAACTCTTTCCGGTGTACGGATCGGCCTCACCTCGTCGTCTCCTTGCGCCGAAGATGGATCCACCTGAAAGCTTCTACCTTTGGCTTCTTCTTCGAACTTGAAGAAACAAGAACACTTGGTTTGATAAACCTTGTGAACTAGGATGAGTAGAGAAGTGATTTGGGTTTTCTTTTATCTCTAAGGCAATGTTTCTCAACTCATGAGAGGGTGTTGCCTTGAGCTAGAGAGAGAGCAAGAGGAAGAGCAAGAGGGAGAGCTCAAGCAAAAGAGAGAAAGCAAATGGGAGAATGAGTAACTCTTTTGCCATCCTGTAAGTGCACGGCAGCGCCCCGGCCGTCAATCCGATGTCGGAATGCGGAAGCGGTGATTTACAATAACTTTTTGAACCGACACCACCACGCACTATATATACCCGGATCGTGCCATTAAACTAGTCCAAGCTAACAACAAGATGGGAAGAGAGATATACCGAGCGATCCGTGTCCTTCGGTCTTCTCGTCGTCGTCCCGATCTCCCGCGGAATCTCTGGTCTCCATCACGTCGCCGGAAGGGCACCACATCGCCGGCTTCTTTTACGGGCTCCCACCTCTAGACCGAGGCAACTCGGGCACGAAGCTGGCGAGTCGACGTGCCCAAGATTTGCTGTAGAATGTATTGTGGAACTTGTGTCTCATTTGGGGTTATGGAGTTGCCTTTGGTGGACGAAAGGAACTATATACTTTTGGAGGAGGAGCAATATGGTTTTTCAAAGCCAATGAGATACCAAAAATCCTCACACTAAAAATGGGACAGCCCCCATCTCTTTTGGGCGGCCATGATGGTGGATGGAATGAGAATAGAGTCCAAAGAAAATGAGAGAGCCACAACAATAATGCAAGAGTGAGAGAGAAAAATGATGAAGCAAAAAGCAAGCCACACCCCCTTTCATCATAACCAATCACCATCACAAAAGTCATGCCATCATGAAGATAGAAGTCAAGCAATGATGGATTAATCAAGTCAATGGATGGTGCAACCATCATGATCCAACAAAATGCAAAGAACACCCTCCACAAATGCTTATTTGCACAAATGCAAATAAGCCCTCCCCCACCAATCTTCGACCAATGAAAGATACAAAGAAATATGGCCGAAACGGAAAGCAAACAGGCAACTCCAGAAAACTGCTCCCGTAATAAATTACAGGAAAACCCCGAAACTGTGTATACACACCCGCATTTGTATTCCGATCGAAATACAAATGCAATGAGACAAAATCTATACTGTACAATACTAGGATCCGGCTTAAACCAAAGCCCGCTAGTATTTTCCGTCCGATCATTATCCGTGCAATACCGCACGTATCAGATCGAACCCTGCCAAATCTCCATACGGCCTCTACAGCGTTTCGCCCGAAACTTGAGAAACTGAATGTGGGGGACTCTAAAGACTCGTCAACACCTTGGTTGTGGATTTAACCACTAGCACGTCAGAAGTATAAGCCAATACGTGACGGGCTACCAGGTATTGACCAAAAGGGACGTCGATGAGCGAACTCATCCTGACACCCTACTGAGCCTGTCAGTAACAATATCCGTACAGTCCGGTCCGTTCGTCTATGAGCATCGCATGGCAGGCCTAGGGGGTTGGTAAAAGTCAGACCACCAAAAGCGGTAAAAGTCGTGTCAGAGATCAGCCCAGAACACCCTGAGATACTACTGGAATACCTACCAGTAAATCTCCTGCCTTGGCCAAGGACTTTTCATGTTCTGGCTCTCCTAGACACAGCGCGACCTCACCCCCAATACCGGGAGAGACGAACCCCCGAAGATCCGCTCACTGCCTCCATGTATCTCGGGACTGTACCCAACTAAAACCTGTTTGCACGTCTCCTTTGAGCGTGGTAGGGTAGTAATCAAAGTACAGTGGGAACTCACACGAGACAAATGACGATCCTCAAGTAGATGAACTAACCTGTACACATGTTACCAGGGAACTGCTATCTGACGTCAGGTATAAGACCAACTAGCATGTTCCCGGCGAGTCCTGTCCGGTGTACTCATAACCCAATGAGCACCTGTATACATCTTAGGTGAACCAACTGACAGCAGTGGCTTATGAGACCGGCCACCGTCCCTCGTCGGGGTCTCGAATGTATACACTAGTCTACTCTGGAGTATCGATGCCCTGTCTCGAAACTCCCACGACTAGGGACCTTTTAAGGATGTGCTTATAGACTACCAGCTCCCATGTATATGATCGCCCTCATACTGCTGGCAGTCAAGCATGAATCCGAGGGGCTTTATCAACGTGTAATAGCGACCTGTAAGATCACCTAAAGCAGTACACGATGATAAAGATAAACCAGATAGCATACTATCATCTTGAGTAAGACTGTCCTACCGGGATAGGTCCTCCCTCAATCATTGCAATCACGTGACTATGATCCAATAATTGACTCTGAGGGCACTATCTCCAACAATCTCCCACTTGCACTCAAGGCTAATTAATGCGATGTCGCATACTCACAGCCCGTGTGATACCGAACACCCAACTCCTCTACTAGTCAGTCTCACAAAGCTCGTTTGCGAAACTATTGCGTTCGAGGAATAGCCTCAGTGAGTGGATCCGCTTTGATGTTTCCTTCTATGTCTCTCTATATCTCAGGTTCGTGGAGAAAGCCATCTCCCGAAATGAGCAATACCTGTCTTAGAATGTGTCTGGATGTCTGATGGGACCTAGCTCTTAAATGAACTCCAAATCAAAATTTCTTAGACTATATTGTCAACTGAACTTAATCAGTATCCTGCGCCATGCCTCCCTCAGTATTGCCTTGGAACACCTGTCCAAAATACTGCCCCTCGTCAGAAGGAAAACTATAACTCTGACAACCTCCCTGTCATCTAAGTCACCTTGGAAGCCTGGAATGATAACCGTCTCCAGAACGAGGCTGTCGTTATCATATCCCTAGAACATCCATTTATGTTCTAAAACCGCTTCCGACTGTTTCTCCAGGATTGGATCAATGTCAACTTATTGCATCTACTGCAAGAACAACATCTGGTGTGGTACTTGACATCTCATGATTGACTCAATTGCCTAAGCAAGTGATCTGCCAATCATGCACATCCCTCTCCCCTTTAGTCTGTAAGACACCTTTAGAGAAGGTGACTCCATCACCTGCAGGTACACTACCGTGCCAGGAGTCGTCCATTCTAAATACTCTTAGAATGCTGTCTAAGTACCCTTAATTGGGAAACCACCCAAATCTAGATCTAAAACCATAGATCTAGTAACTAGTATGTCTGATATAATGTCTAAGTCCCATGTGGAGAAACCACTGTGTGACGACCAAAGTATAACCGATCGTAGTATAGGAATATCACTTCCTACTCTGTGTATGTCATCCAAATACCATGACATCACACCCTACTACCTTCTTAACAAATCCATCCCCTATTCTGATGAAGTCAAATCTATGACTGTCATGTCAGAAATAGATGATCTATCTCCGCTATATCTGCTTAAGTCTATAAATAGACATAAGCCACTTGTCCACCATGCTTCTACTGCTCCTACTGACTACGATAACCCTGTGGCAGAGTCATATAGACGTACACTTCTAAAGCTAGTTCAGAACGACGCTATACTCATCCTCCTGCCGGGTCTCACAGTCTGGAACAACAGCAATGGCAAGTATGGGTAAACAAGAACTTCCTTGTCACCGTCCTTGAGGCTACCAGAGTACCTCTTGGGTGCCTGAAGTTACCCACCTTATCTGCGGAGTGGCCAATGGAATGTCAAATCAGAATGAATCTTTAGGTTCCTATCAAATCTTCAGTAATCATTTGTGGTTCTGGAATCACTTCCAGTTCTACCATACTCCCACCACTGTTTTTCTGAAAAAATCCATTTTTATTAAAACTGTGGCGAGTTAAGAACAATATCACTATCGATCTTCCAGATGGTAGAAAGTCAACCCTCGTCATAGCCTGGGTCAACCCACAAACAGCCATTACAAAAACATGCCTTGAGTTATCCAGAGTCTGGTTTTAAGCATAAGCCAGACAACTCCCCGTACCTTAACATCGTTAAGATACGAACTTTTCTATATCCAATATAGGACCAGAGGCACTGATTTAATTGAACCAGATTCAAATCATGCAGCTGTCTCCAGTGCATGTCAACTAAATGGAGTGAGGCCGATCAGCATTACTCAACTTTGGAGTACTTCCAATTATGAGTAACCTGAAAGTGAAGCAAGTTCTCTTAATATCCATCACTATCAACTGAATACCATACACAAGTATCTATATCTTCGATCACCTTGAAGAATCCCGATACTTGCAACACCTGGTTTTCTACTTTATTCATATACCTATAACTTCTCAAAACTTAGACCCTGTATTTCTACGAAACCCCTGTCTAAGAACTAGAGAAGTCATAAGTAAACTGAATATAGTACGAGGACCATCCCCTCTGTCTTAATGGACACTGGATAAAATACAATACTCTGTATAAGTCCCTTGAGTCTAATAACTCACTCCCTGTGTGTCGTAGGTTGAAAACTGTACTTATGGTTATGAAGAATTACACCGCTGTTTAATGCTCCTTACCTAACCATCCACTGATATAGGTAAATGCCATAGACATAATTTCAAAAAGGTGTATCTCACTCTATAAAAATAGACGTACAGATATATCAATTTGAAATTGGTGCATTATAACGGATATTCAAAACCAAATATTCGCCGTCCGGCAAACAACCCAGGTGAATTCCTCAAATATCACCAATTACAACGAATTCCGATATAATGAGGATGATCACCTAATTCCCAATAACTTACTCCCACTCATCATCTGTAAAACCATACAGATGTGAGAATCATACCTGGTAAATACATACCCTGGAGTAAGTATCTAATCGGGAAATCAGTTTTCCTTTAACAGTATACAGTGAAGCTGAAACATTGAAATGTTTCGTAGGGGTATCCTGGTATTCCTAGTAATGCCTCTTCCAGATTCACAACTGTAACCGTATAAATCTCTGCTACCTCTCCAAATCCCTTTATATGTCTTTAGTCATTACCTTCTCGAACCCCTTTAGGCCAAATGGTTTTCTTCCTTCCCTACCGTTCGACACCAGCTTATGGTTTGGAAGAAGACTATCCAATAAGCATAATGGGTGTACTGTCCTAATCCTAGGAGCACTCGCAATGCAAGAGAAAGTGAAGATAAAAGACACCTGAATAAACCTTATTCCTATTTCTCCTGAACCAGAATCCATCCCCGAACTGGAACAAGTTCCTTTCGAGTTCGTATATAACCATACGATGGAGTATCCAATAAACTGTGGATCTTCGTAGTGATACGGAGTGTTCTGGAGAAATACAAAGGTGAAGTGGGAGTGGTAATGAAATACTTGGTTTGGTCGTGAATAGCAGTCGCAATTTACTTTGCCCTCCTTCTAATCCCTTTCTTTGTCTTTACATAATACCTTCTATACACCATCATTAGGCTAATTGGTTTTCTTCATTCCCTACCGGTCGGCACCTGCCTATGGTTTGGAAGAAGACTATCCAAATTGCGTAATAGGTGTACTATCTCCTAAACCAAGGAGTACTCTTAACCTGAGAGAAGATAAAAGAAAAAGACAACTGAATAGTCATATTCGTTTTCTCCAGAACCGGAAACCATCCTCGAATAAATCCCTTCGAGTTCGTATATAACCATACGTTGGTTTTTTCCAATGGAAGTGGACGTTCGTAGTAACACGGGGTGTCCTGGAGAAAAGGGTAAAAGTAGGAGTGGCAATGAGGTTTGCAACTCTGACAATCCAAAAGCCAGTGTTTAAGAAGGTTCGGTTAATTTTGGTCTCTGAGTCATAGTCTAGGGTCGGGTCAATGGTCGCTGCCAAAGAGAGAGAGAAAAGAAACACTCAGCGTGCACTCTAACCTAGATCAGAATGGTTACCAATTTATCTAATCTAGAAACCTCCCACTGTACCGTCAAATTCTCCTCCAAACGTGAAAGAAGAATTAGTCGGGATCACCGGAGGAGTAAACCAACTCATCAGTGGGAATCGGGATCCAACTATCATCGCATGATAACGTGACGGAATCCGCTCACGCAATCACACTCCAGAAGGTATGCGCATATCTGGCAAGTTTCAGTTTCTTTTGAAACTCCCGATGTGATTTTTACCCCATGCTCTTATGACCTTGACTTTGGCCAACATATCATAAGTCACATGTCAAGTTCTACCCGTCATTCTCCAGGTTAATTTGACCCCACCCGTACATACCCTTGACTTTGGCCAAAATAGTAGTACGACTGCCCTAAACCAAGGCATCTATCTATGCTGCATATGAATACCCAATAGCTACCAATCACTGTGCCTTGACTTTGGCCAACATACACAGCTTGAATACTATTGACCACCCATATGAAACGACGGAGGGCTATGAATGGTTTCTGGCGAAAACCTTTAACGTAATGAACTTGATATCGTTGAAGGAACGGACAGCTTTATAAAAATATAGTGACGAAAACCTTTGCTAAAGAGGTCACTCCCGGTGAAAGGATCTCGGCTCTTTCCCCGTAGAATGAGGTGCAGGATATTCCAACTGAATACCACGATGCAAAGCAAAAGTAATCGGCTATAGTGAAGTTATTGCCCTGACGCAAACTTCTGTCCAAAGGGTCACTCCCGGTGAAGGGATCTCGGCCCTTGCCTCGTCGACTGAGGAGCAGGATATTCCAACTGAATACCACGATGCAAAACAAAAGTGAACGTCCTTGCAATAACAGCTTTTTGAAAAATGTTCCAACAACATCAGATTAGGTTTTTTTTAACTTGTATTGATCCAAATCAACGCAGTCCCATCAATTGATCACACCACAAAGAACGAAAATATACTGATGTACGTATATGCCATCCGCATTCGCCACTGGGTCCCGTCATTACCCGTTAGGTTAGCTAACTAACGACAGAGCGGGGACTGGACTAGCGCTGATGCAAAACATATACAACATCTACTAGTATATATATATATCAATATATAATATTTCGCTCAAGGCGTGATAAAATGCAACATCACAGAAATGTACAGCATCACAGAACAATACAGATATCTGGGATCCCCGAGTTTTACAGAGCCGCTGAAACCCGACGTTCCCCTGGTCGTGTGGATAGCCTGTGCAATGAAATCCTAGACCCGTACAGGCGCGGCAAGTTACCCGCCAAAACCTGAAGCGAGGCAGCCCCCTTCAGCAACGTGAAAGGACCACCCAACACTTCACGGAATACGGTAACTTGGGCACCCCTCCTGGGTCAACCTGTACCCCCTACGAGTGCGGCGAATAGCCCGCCAATTCTAGAGTAAAGCCCCCTCCGTCTCAATGCCATGAGATGCGGGCCCGTTGCCCTCTAGAACCCGGCTATCCGTGCACCCCTCTGCGGGGCAATCCTAGTACAGAAAGTAAAATATACATACAACAGGTACATCGACCGCAACCTGGTCATGCCCCAAAAGAATAATACAAACAGGCAGTGACGGCAGTCCACATGTCGGACGCTCGCCCCACAATATCAAATGTACATAATACAACAAAACAAACTGTACTAACATTGCATCCAGGCTATCCCCCACGACCAATCCGCAACATCACAGCACAATCACAGAACATCAACGTAAAAGTCACGTTCGCAAATCCGTCTAACCGGGCTATAGCAGTTAGACAGGATTTACCGATCAAGTGACATTCACGGTCGCAGATATAATGTAAATACTGTGAACAAATGTGTTTAAAATATCCGATCGATTAAATTTTACCAAGTGGGCCCCCAAGCAATACTGTAGCACTCACAGAAATTCTGGGCCCAAACAAAGTATACCAAAACCCCTATTTTCAGCCCAAAAGCCCACTGCAAAAAACAGGTGGAATGAAACCAAATTCCTGCGGCGGAACCGCGACCAAAAAGGGGTTATGGCCGCGGTTCCGCGGTCATATGGAAAGATCAGATCACCAAATTTTTACGGTGTTCTTAGGATTCTCTGCACATCATTCTGCAACATACTAAAAAAAATTTCGAGCCAGAAAAAAATCGACAGAAACTGATGCTAGGAAAAATACGGGTTTTGGAATTTTGTTCAATCGAAAACGTAAAACACATTAGACAAAGCTAGACTATATTAATGGCGAGGCTCTGATACCACTGTAAGTGCACGGCGGCGCCCCGGCCGTCAATCCGACGCCGGAATGCGGAAGCGGTGATTTACTATAACATTTTGAACCGGCACCACTGCGCACTATATATACGTGGATCGTGCCATTAAACTAATCCAAGCTAACTACAAGATGGGAAGAGAAATATACCGAGCGATCCGTGTCCTTCGGTCTTCTCGTCGTCGTCCCGATCTCCCGTGGAATCTCTGGTCTCCATCACGTCGCCGGAAGGGCACCACATCGCCGGCTTCTTTTACGGGCTCCCACCTCTGGACCGAGGCAACTCTTGCACGAAGCTGCTGAGTCGACATGCCCAAGATTTGCTGTAGATTGTAGTGTGGAACTTGTGTCTCATTTGGGGTTATGGAGTTGCCTTTGGTGGAGGAAAGGAACTATATACTTTTGGAGGAGGAGCAATCTGGTTTTCCAAAGCCAATGAGATACCAAAAATCCTCACTCTAAAAATAGGCCAGCCCCCATCTCTTTTGGCCAGCCATGATGGTGGATGGAATGAGAATAGAGTCTAAAGAAAATGAGAGAGCCACAACAATAATGCAAGAGTAAGAGAGAAAAATGATGAAGCAAAAAGCAAGCCACACCCCCTTTCATCATAACCAATCACCTTCACAAAAGTCATGACATCATGAAGATAGAAGTCAAGCAATGATGGATTAATCAAGTCAATGGATGGTGCAACCATCATGATCCAACAAAATGCAAAGAACACCCTCCACAAATGCTTATTTGCATAAATGCAAATAAGCCCTCATCCACTAATCTTCGGCCAATGAAAGATACAAAGAAATATGGCCGAAACGGAAAGCAAACAGGCAACTCCAGAAAACTGGTCCCGTAATAAATTACAGGAAAACCCCGAAACTGTGTATACACACCCGCATTTGTATTCCGACCGAAATACAAATGCAATGAGACAAAATCTACACTGTACAATATTAGGATCCGGCTTAAACCAAAGCCCGCTAGTATTTTCCGTCCGATCATGATCCGTGCAATACCGCACGTATCTGATCGAACCCTGCCAAATCTCCATACGGCCTCTACAGCGTTTCGCCCGAAACTTGAGAAACTGAATGTGGGGGTCTCTAAAGACTCGTCAACACCTTGGTTGTGGATTTAACCACTAGCACGTCAGAGATAAAAGCCAATACGTGACGGGCTACCAGGTATTGACCAAAAGGGACGTCGATGAGCGAACTCATCCTGACACCCTACTGAGCCTGTCAGTGACAATATCCGAACAGTCCGATTCGTTCTTCTATGAGCATCGCATGGCGGGCCTAGGGGGTTGGTAAAAGTCAGACCCCCAAAAGCGGTACAAGTCGTGCCAGAGATCAGCCAGAACATCCTGAGATACTACTGGAATACCTACCAGTAAATCTCCTGCCTTGGCCAAGGGCTTTTCATGTTCTGGCTCTCCTAGACACAGCGCGACCTCACCCCCAATACCGGGAGAGACGAACCCCCGAAGATCCGCTCACTGCCTCCATGTGGCTCGGGACTGTACCCAACTAAAACCTGTTTGCACGTCTCCTTTGAGCGTGGTAGGGTAGTAATCAAAGTACAGTGGGAACTCACACGAGACAAATTGTTGGGTTCCTAGGCACTCTCAAGAGGTCTCACAAGGCATCAACCATGCCAATTTCAAAAATTACGGTGCCGAGAAACCCTAGACTAGATCGTTAACTAGATATTTTAGGCGAAACAAGCAACTAGTTAACAACTTAACTATGTGAACGGAAATACAACCTTTGTAGATCCGGTTCTCCACCTCCATAGCTCCATGATGAAGTCCCCTTGCTGTCCAAAACCAATCCCGGGCTATAGCGTCGGCTTCATCGGAGAAATGGGCGGGCTAGGTCATCGACTACGATGCCGAAGATGATCTACGTCGAGGCATCACAAGATCAAGCTCCCACTTCACCAAGTCTTGAAACTTGTGAAGAAAACACACTCTACTACTTGGCAAGAGGTAGAGGATGAAGAAATAGGAAGTGGGTTCACTTTAGAATTGGATTTCTCACTCATTTTCAAGAGTTGCCATTGATGGAGTAAGGTTCTTCATCTTGAAGATGAAGAAGAAGAAGAAGAAAAAGTTATGATAAGTTAATTCCAAAAAGAAATTTAAAAGAATACTTATCATAATCAAACCATGGTCAAGTGTAGAGAATAAATCATGGTTAGTGGGAATGGCTAGGGTTAAGCATGAGACAAAATGGTGACTTAGTCAAAGCTTCATGAAGCTTCAATATGCTTCCAAAGAAAGCCACCAATTTTCTTTATGCTTAATATTTTTCCAAAAAGAATAAATAGATAAATAAATGAATAAGAAAACAAAACGAAAACCCTAACCATTTCATAACCATGGTTTAATCTTTACACAAACCCTAGTGAGCATGTATCATCAAACATGATACAAACTTGTGTACAAAAGTATATCACATATACAATGTGCACAATCCAAGTGAGAAAATCCATTAAAGTGAACCAATACTAGTTAATGCAAAGTAATATATCAAATATATAATTATACATTAAATCATTAAATCAACAATTGATTCAATGATCCGGTCATGTCGCACATAACCGACTAGTATCAATAGTAACAACTTATCGAATCAACACTTGATCCGATAACCCGGCTATATCGCATATAACCTATCAATGTTACAAATCGCGAGAATCGAATACAGTATCACATACTGGTATCATTCTCTGTCCCGCACATATCTCATATGCGCTCCTATTTCGTTTCGCTTGAGCCAGGAAACCTCTGTGTAGGACTCTAAAGACTCGTCAATACGCCGGCAGCAGGTGATGATCATATCAAGCACCCACATGCCGCAAGCGGTCTGCTAAACGTAACGGCAACCCGGGTATTGAGCGATCAGAAGATCGACGAGCAAGCCCGCTCACACTCCAGTGAATCCAACCAGTAACACTACCGTACAGTCCGGTCTGATCGTCTGATATGTCGCATATCTCGCCTAGGGGTGGTAAACGTCAGACCCCAATAGTTCGATAAGTCGTGTCGATATGAGGTCTATAACAGTTTGAGAAACTACTGGTAACACTTACCAGTAAATCTCAGCAACCCTGGCCAGGGATTTCCGGTTATAGCCAATCGAACACAGCGCAACATCAACCCCCTATACCGGGAGAGACGAATCCCCTCCTATCGCTCATTGCCTCCATGTGACTCGGGACTGTACCCAAAGACCACCGTTTTGCACGCCCTCATGGACGTGGTAAGGTGGAGATCAAAGAACAGTGGGAATCACACAAGACTCTATGACGATCTCGGGTCTACAGACTAACATGTACAACTGTCACCTGAGAACTGCCATCTGACGTGAGGTATAATACCATCTGGGAGTTCTCGGCGAGTCCGTCCAGTGTACCCAGTCTCTACTGAGCACCCGTATATCATCTCTGATGTCAAACACCAATGGATATGGGATCATCCATCGCCCATCTGTATGGGTCGAGAAGGTATACGCTAGTCTACTCTGGTATATCGATGCCCTGTCTCGATACACCCACGACTAGGGACCTTGAAGGATGTACTTATGGACTACCATGTCCCCACTAGTATGATCCGCATCATAGTCCAGATAGTCAAGTACACATCCTAAGGGCTTTACCAACATGTAACAGAGAGACAATCAATGTACACGTTAAGGTAAAGAGTAACCAGATAGCATACTATCATGTCGAGCAAGAAAGTCCTCCCTATATATGTTCCAGCATCCACTACAATATACATCCAATGTACAGTAATGGCCTCTAGGGCATACATATAACTAACAATCTCCCACTTACACTAGGGCCATCTGATAGCAGTGGTTGCAGTATCTCATACTCAACCATCCCATAAAAGTCTCTATATGGGAAAAGGCCTTTGTGAGTGGATCCGCCGTGTTGTCCTCTGAGTCTACTCTCCTAACCTCGATCACCCTGGAGATCAACTATCTCCATGATCAGGTGATACTGCCTTAGAATATGTCTGGATCACTGATGGGACGGACGTTACTTGGCATAAGCCACAACTCCATTGTCACACAATGGGAGGAACTAAGTTCATCTCATGAACAAATATACATCCAGACTGCCTCTTTGGTAGCATCTGAAGTAGCGATGTATCGAGCCTTTATCGTCTAGTATGCCACGGTATTTAGCTTGGAACTCTTCCAACATACCGTCCCTTTACTGAGGGTAAAGACAATGCCTGTGACTGACATTCAGTCGTCATTATCACCCTGGAACCCTTCCAGTGATTCTCCTCAGGATCGATTGATACCATCTCACTACTACTAGTGAGATTCCTAGCATCCAATTACATCTATCTCATAGATGAATACTTAGGATTTAGGAGGTATCACTTTGATCCTATATGGCGAATCCTTGTAATAAGCGGAAATTGACCGAGCGTAACATAGGAAACTACTTCCCTATCAAGAGTATGTCATCCACGTACTCTACGAGGATCGCTACCATACTCCCTACTACCTTTTTGTTTATACAAGGTTCATCTACCATTTTGATGATGTCAAACTCTTTGACTAACACATCAAAATAGATGTTCCAACTCCGCGATGCCTGCTTTAACCTATAAAGCATCTTATGCACGTTTCCGCTGCTCCCTCTGTCTACGAAGCCCTCTGGCTGTGTACTTATAGACGTTCTCTTCTAAAACATCATTTAGAAAAGCAGTAATGGCACCCAACCGCCAGATATCGTAGTCATGGTATGTAGCCGTGGCAAGTTGGATCTGGATGGACTTAAGCATAGCTACTTGATAAGGTTTCATCATTATCCACGCCTGGTCGATGACGAAAAGCTTTAACAAGTCTAGCTTTGAAAGTCTCAACTTTTCCATCTACACCAAGTAATCTTCTCAAGATATACTTGCTCCTGATGGGGATTTAACCCTTCAGATATTGCAACTAAAGTCCATACTTTGTTGGTGTATAAGGATTCCATCTCAGATCGTTAAGCATCCAGCCATTCTTACAGAGTCTCTACTCTCGATGGCCTGCTCGAAACTAGTTGGGTCATCATCTCATGATGCAATCCTCGCTCCTACTGTCATAGAGAAACCGAAATATCTCTCAGGTGGGTGAGGAACCCTACTAGATCGGCGAAGAGGCTGAGGTTCGTTGGTAACTATTGAATCCTTTGGTTTTATCAAATCATCTGCTGTAGTTCGTATAGCTGGAACCTTTCCAGTTCTACATTACAGACCTTGCCTCGAGCTTGTCCGGATTTTGCTTTTAGACATAGCCCGGACAACCCCAAATCTTAACCTACTTAAGATATGGGCTCTTCCCTTATCATATCAAATATGAAGTGGTAGGCAACTGATTTGATTTTAACCCTATTCAATAGGTATGCAGCTTCTCAAGTGCATAACTCCCAAAAATGGAAATAGGTAACTCAGTAGTACTCATCATAGAGCACACCTTATCATATAGGGTGCGATTGCTCCGCCCCGATATACCATCGTGCTATGGTGTATACGGAGGAGTAATGCTGAGAGAGAATCTCATTCTCCTTTAGAATTGTCCAGGAATTCCGTGCTCAAGTATTCTCCTCCTTGATCACATCAAAGGACATAATACTTATACCCGTTTTGGTTCTCTACTTCTAACTTATATTCTGTGAATATCTCAAAAGATTCGGACTTGTGTTTCATCAGGAACACATATCCGAATCTAGAGAGATCGTCAGTGAATGTAATGAAGTACGAAGAACCATCCCTGGCATGTGTACACATGGGACCGCATACATCACTATGTATCAGTCCCAAGAGTTCGGTAACTCTTTCTCCGTGTCCCGTAAACGGAGTTTTGGTCATCTTGCCTTTGAGACATGACTGGCAAGTGTCATAAGATGAAAATTCGAATGGTTTCAAATATCCATCCTTATGCAACTTAGCCAGTCGTGTCGCATTGATGTGACCCAGTCTACAATGCCACAAGAAGGATTCGTTCAGTTCTGAACTCTTCCTCTTATGTGTGTTTGTTATGCTCAGAACTGTTGATTGATTTAGAACATAAATGCCATTGCACAACGTGCCTGATCCAACCAACTTTTGGTTACGGAAAATGTTCATAACATTGTCCTGTAATACAAAATTATATCCTTCCTTACTTAGCAAAGAAACCGATATAATGTTGCATATCAGGTTCGGCATGTAATAGCATTCGTTCAGAACCAATGTATTACCAGTTGGTAATACAAGGTGATATTCCCCGACAGTCTTAGCTGCAACAATTGCACCATTTCCAACTCTAATGTCTTTATCACCTTCTCCAAGTTCTCTACCTTTTCTAAGCCCATGTAACTGATTACATATATGGGATCCTGACCCGGTATCTAATACCCAGGACATAGGGCAAATGGAGAAACAGTTCTCTGTAATGAACACACCCGAAGAAAATGCATCATCATGTACTTTCTTCATTCGGGTGGCATGGGAATCCTGGTATTCCCCTATGTCCTGTTCAGTCCTATAACTCTTATAGGAAAGAACGGAACCAACGTTCCCCAGCACAGTATAACATGCGGGTTCGGTCAATACATCCATATTATTATCTTTATTAAAGCATGAAATGGTCGCTACCTGGAGAGAGAGAGAAAAAAACACTTTAGCGTATGCTCGTGCAAGATCAGATTGGTTATTATCTTATCTAATCAGGATGGCTCCCACTGCTTTTTATCAAATCTTCCTTCAAACCCTAAAAGGAAAGACTAGCCGGGATTAATTACACACTACAAGTTCGCCAATCTTTCAGCCAGGCCAGTGTCGGTACTTTGAGGGAGGTCCCCCGTGCTTTCGCACGAACCTAATTAATGTAAACCTCGTTTTCCCAGAGGCGTAACCCCGTTGACACCTTTCTAGACACCTACTTGATTAGCTAATTGCAATATGTAAAACTCTCCCAGGAGTAACTCTTACTCGCAGCGGGTATCGGGATCCAACTATCTCATAGAAGGTATGCAATCTCATTGCAAATTTCAACACTTGAAATTCCCATTAATGCTTTTGCCCCAAACGATCTATGACCTTGACAAGGTCAACAAACCATAGACCGTAAGTCAAGTTCAACCCGTCATTTCTTGATTGAATCAAACCCACCCGCACGACCCTTGACAAGGTCAACAAGGCCGTACGACTACCCTAACTCAATCTGCATCATATGCATAAGCAGATAAATACTGGTTAGCTACCGCACACTGCGCCTTGACAAGGTCAACAAACGCAGCACGAATACTAAACAGGACTTATCTGAAATGACGGAGGGCTACGACAGGTTTTTCTGAAAACCTATTGCGTAATGAACTTGATATCGTTGTAGAATCAAATGAAGTTTTGAAATGGAGTGATTTTGAGGCTTTTCCAGTTTTGCTAAAGGGGTCACTCCCGGTGAAGGGATCATCGGCCCTTTCCTCGTCGAATGAGGTGCGGGATATATCATATATATCGCTGTGCAAAGCAGAAACTATAGAAACAACCAAAAACAAACCGAGTGTGTAGCATCTGCCAGTTATTGCTAAAGGAGTCACTCCCGGTGAAGGGATCTCGGTCCTTTCCTCATCGAATAAGGTGCAGGGCATATCATATATACCGCTATGCAAAGCAAGAACTGTAGCTACCTGTTTTATTTAAAATTTGATTCTACAACATCTTTTGGTTTCTTTTATTTCATTAATCACATTAATGAAGTCCCATCATTTAAGTACCTAAACATCACAGATAAATACGACGTACACTTATGCCATCCGCATTCGCCTCGATGTCCCCTCGTGTACCGTTAGGTTAGGTAACTAACGACAGAGCAGGGCAGGGCTAGTGCGGGTGCAAAACATAAGTAACGTCTATATAATATATCATATATACTATATACTGTATCTATCACAGAACATCACATGATCACATCACAGATATCGCAGCAGAAGAAACATATGAAACATTGGATATACTAGGACGTCCGTGTTTTCAATACGAGCCAGTATAAAACACGGATTCCACGGTCGTGATGAATAGCCAAATCCACACCCCTAGACCCCTACGAGAGCGGCAAGCAACCCTACCAATTCTAGGGTTAGGAGACCCGGACTCGACTCCTCGAGATGGTCTCCCACTGGACCCCAGAACCCGGTTACTTGTGCTCCCCTCCTTGGGTCTATCCTAATGCGGAAAAGTAAATAATATACAAAAGGTGACATCTTCCGCAACCTGGAAGTGCCCCAAATAAAAGAATATTACATACAAGTTTTTACATGAATGAAAATGAAAAACACTCATCTCACATAAAAAAAACCCGGCTATTCAAACACGACAATCCAATATAACATATCCAGCATCACATAACAACACATGTCATCAACGTAAGTAAATATGCACATCCCAATTGTCGTTGACATATAGCAACGAAACCGGCGATATCACATATTACACTTACGGTCACAGAAAAGAAAGTGTAAAACTACAACAGTTGGAATCCGCAACCTGTTTAGACATCGCATGCCTAATCAAATGAATTACTTAGACATCACATGCCTAACAATTATAAACCCCGCATTTTAGTCTCATTATCGAAAACTCTTTTCAATATCAAGTCGGGCAATTCAACAAGATTCCTGACATCCTGATCGAATGCTCATCGCAAACTTCAGTAGGCGGCCGCACCCCCGACGCCGTCGACAAAGTGCACCAAGGCGGAACACCGCTGCCGCGAGCACCCGAACGGATGCTTTCGGCGACGGGGTTCTCCTACAGTCACTTGGTCGGGGATATGGAGCGAGGCTGTCTATTAAGTTTACCCGGCGAGTATCCGCGTACGCTACGTGATTGCGATGGACTTTTGATCACATCAAAATTCCGTAGCAACCGATCAAGTGAGACTAAACTGCTATGTTTATAACATTCATTCAGTTATCTCATAACTCATTGTGAATTCCAATTACTGTATCCCATTCCGGATAAATAGAAAATGTTAAAATTTCCGATCGAACATTCAAACACCCAAGTTTTCCCGATACAGCTCAACACATGAAACAAGTCTAAAAACATTCAGTTCGTGCCTCAGTACCAACGGTCCAGCCGTAGAAGGGTCAAGCCAACGCCTCACATGTGGCACGCCGTACTGCCCCAAACCCGAAGGTTCAAAGGGTAGTTCAAGACGGTCACATAATCGAGTTAAGGTTTGTTGTCTTCTAGAGGGACCATCGCGTTACTTGCACTACTTAGAACGTTTTTAAACCACGGAAAAATCCAACACTTGGAAATTTCCCGACAGGGGAAAAGATAGGTATTTCTATCCGGTCGAACTTTTTTAACTGTCACGACCCGAAAGTACGGAACGTGACTGGCACTTAGATTACGAGACGTCTAAAGGCGTAACGTAACCTAAGTCAGCCAAAGCCCAGAAAAATCTAAACCAAAATCAACAGAGAGTGAAGGAAAACCTTTAATGAAAACGGTTTTTAAATCATTTAAGTTGCATAGAATCCCTCCTTTTTTTAAAAACATCATAAATTTCCGAAAATTTCGGCAGAGTCTCCCCTGTATTTTCTACCCCCCAAAATGGGTACAACAAGATAATAAACATGTAATCATAAAAATGGCATCCCCAAGCGGGAGCTAGCTCTTCGCCCAAGGCGGATCACAACCACATGCAATATATAAGCAATATCAAGAAAAGAGCATAAAAGAAATCCAAAATATCAGAAAACACAATGCCGGCTCAAGTGAGCTCGATCCAAAAGAAACCACAAATATACAAATCTCTCAGTCTCATCACTAGGTCGCATACACAATATGAAGTGGTAGATGGAGAATACTAGATACAATGATAAAGCAAAAAGAAATAAGGTGTGCTCGTAACCCACCTACGGGCGATGTCGCGAGTCTGAGCAAAATGAGCTGATGATAAGATAGCCCGCCGCTACAAAGGTGACGGGTCCGACCTGCAAGACACTGTGGCACAACGGGGGTGAGTTGCCAGCTCGTGAGTAAATATAACATCTAGTAAGGCAATCGTAAGAATGCACGCAATGCGGAACAACCTATATGTCCATATGTGATATAATATCTCTAGTATGCATGAACATGTATGCAATGTCTTTTCTAACTCTTTAAGTGTTTTAAATGTTAAGGTTACTGCATTCTTAACTTTTAGAAAATGAATATCTGTACAATAGCTAAGTATCATCAAAAAATCATCTGAAAACCCGTGTCAAGCATCGACACCAAATAGGAAATCATATCTGTCTCAATATCGGGCTCCGTCAGTCCGGATCGGCCCATATCATAAATCTCACGACAATGGTCGGTATCCTCCGGATATCCGCCGCGCCAGATATCACCGGTAGGTAGTCTTCCCCTGCCAGGCTCATCGTCTACAACTCAATCTTCTTGCCCCGGGGTACCATACCGGGCCCACCATGTACCCGAGACGGTTCATCCACTCCTCGAATCGGGTCTCGAAATCCAACAGAAAATATGAAAACTCATGGTGGACGACACATACATCACGAGAAAACCGCAACTTTGTTTTAAAAACGATAAATATAAGCTTTTGTTAAATTCTTGCGGTTTTCCCCAAAAATCCAGAAATCACAGAAATACTGAAATCCTCGAGAAAATCATAATGTTCACATGTTATATATGATAAATGTCTATGATATCAATGTATATGATGTGAGTTTTGGCTAGAAATCTATGTAGATATGATGGTAATGCGAGGTATATGCATGCTATGCAACTCCATATATCATGTATGAATGCAATGACGTTATTAAGTTAAACAGGTTCTATAGTGTACGTGGCATGGCAATTACCAAAGGCGTGTGTGTCACATGATTAGTGCGCGTGCAACAGATGCCAATGGTAATGGTGTTCGTGCCCTACGAAGTGATATCGCATAAGTATAGATGAATGTCCATGCAATGTAATATACTGTTCGCTATAAGGGTATGCAGTATACATGAATGGATAAGTTAGCTAATATATAAATCTTGCAAAAGTAGGGTAATCCTAACTAGGGGGGCGCCTCGCGCCATCCAGACGATTCCCCCATAGATGAATACATCTACTCACCTGAAATCTCCGCTAATCTGATCCGGCCACCGCCTTGCCTTTTCGCGCCGTGTCCGATGTTTCCCCGATCGATCCTATATTTGCACAATATCAAGCATAAGATTACAAAACCTAACACAATGCAAGTCACAATATACAATTATCCACGCTCTCGTATTAATCATAGCACGCACTCGGTGCGCGGAAAAACGCACGAAAATCGCTAACCTTTAACTAGAATCGTCATTTCGGGAAAATCGATTAAACTACAACCCGACTAGACGAAACCCCGCATTCGCGCACTCTAATAGTCCTATACGAAGCTAATTATATCGCTAACATAAAGCAATTTGATCGCATTCTATTTTTCGTAAAAATCTAGTAAGCGATTCCAACACCGATTCGATGCAAACATCGATATTTTGTCGATTTAGCGAGCATATCATTACCCAATTAACCATTCTAATCAATTAGATAACCATCCCTAACATAATCCAACCATTATGCTACAAACCCTAATTTTTAAAAATCAAAACCTTCTCTTGATTTTTCATGAACAAGGATTTACACTAAATTAATACTTAAAAATTAGATTTTAGCACAAATAAACTACAAATTAGCAAACTAGTTTAGAATTTTTACCTCACCAATTGAATCCTAGCATGATCAAGTCACCAAGAAGCCTCCTTTCATCAAGTTCTCAAACAAATTAGGGTTGAAGAGAGAAAGGATTAGGGTTTTGCTTTGAATGGAGATGGAAAAATGTGAATTTTTAATGGATTTTAGCTAGAAAAAGAAGCAAAATTGAAGTGAGAAGAGAGGGTTTCAGCAGGATTTGGGGTCGGCTGCAGGTAGAGGAGGAAGTGGAGAAATTTTGAATAAGTTTCTAGGTCAAACAAACATCATATGATATCATTTAATGCTTTTCATTTCAACTTTTTCCAAAAAAAAACCCTTTTTCATCATTTTTTTCATAATTTTCCCACCATAAAACCAAAAGTTTGCAAGACATGATATAATTTTATTAACACCATATTTTAGCTTATAAAGACTCCTAATTAAGAAATTTACCTAATTAAATTTGTATTTATCCCTAATTAAATGTATTTAAAAAGGCTTAAAATAATAAAAAATTAATTAATTACGAAATTTTTTTTATTTAACTAGAAAATTATAAGTCGCATTTTAGTGACAAAATTATAGTAATATCTTACCTAAATTTTGTATAATTGGGTCTACAATGAAAAATACCTATTTCGACTTTTTACGGAAAAAGCCGAAAAATTAGCCGATTACCGAAAAACTGCCTAAACGATTTTCGAAGGGTTACATTAACATATTCAAAAATTATCCGGAATCCACATAGACAAAATCTGATAATCCGATCGAATCATCGAATCCCCAATACAACCCAAAAAACTCAACTCTTGAGTTCAGAAAAAAAATATCCTAGGAAAACCAACACTGCAAAATAGGAATTACTGTGCAAAATTCAATGGGAGAAGAGACAAAATGGCCGCGAAACAGCCGCATTAGCACGCTAATGCCGCGGTTCCGCCGCACTTCAGAAATATCATTAGGTAATTTTTGCACCGTAATTCTTAGAATTTCCTGCTGAATTTTCTGCATATTTTTAAACTGGAAAAAACCCAAATTTTGGAAAAAGTCCAGAGAGCAAATTTGTGTTAGGGTTTCGGTTTAATCGGATTTCAAACTCCGTCTACGCATCGCCTAAGGCTCTAGCTAGGCTCTGATACCACTGTAGGGTTCCTAGGCACTCTCAAGAGGTCTCACAAGGCATCAACCATGCCAATTTCAAAAATTACGGTGCCGAGAAACCCTAGACTAGATCGTTAACTAGATATTTTAGGCGAAACAAGCAACTAGTTAACAACTTAACTATGTGAACGGAAATACAACCTTTGTAGATCCGGTTCTCCACCTCCATAGCTCCATGATGAAGTCCCCTTGCTGTCCAAAACCAATCCCGGGCTATAGCGTCGGCTTCATCGGAGAAATGGGTGGGCTAGGTCATCGACTACGATGCCGAAGATGATCTACGTCGAGGCATCACAAGATCAAGCTCCCACTTCACCAAGTCTTGAAACTTGTGAAGAAAACACACTCTACTACTTGGCAAGAGGTAGAGGATGAAGAAATAGGAAGTGGGTTCACTATAGAATTGGATTTCTCACTCATTTTCAAGAGTTGCCATTGATGGAGTAAGGTTCTTCATCTTGAAGATGAAGAAGAAGAAGAAAAAGTTATGATAAGTTAATTCCAAAAAGAAATTTAAAAGAATACTTATCATAATCAAACCATGGTCAAGTGTAGAGAATAAATCATGGTTAGTAGGAATGGTTAGGGTTAAGCATGAGACAAAATGGTGACTTAGTCAAAGCTTCATGAAGCTTCAATATGCTTCCAAAGAAAGACACCATTTTTCTTTATGCTTAATATTTTTCCAAAAAGAATAAATAGATAAATAAATGAATAAGAAAACAAAAGGAAAACCCTAACCATTTCACAACCATGGTTTAATCTTTACACTAACCCAAGTGAGCATGTATCATCAAACATGATACAAACTTGTGTACAAAAGTATATCACATATACAATGTGCACAATCCAAGTGAGAAAATCCATTAAAGTGAACCAATACTAGTTAATGCAAAGTAATATATCAAATATATAATTATATATTAAATCATTAAATCAACAATTGATTAAATGATCCGGTCATGTCGCACATAACCGACTAGTATCAATAGTAACAACTTATCGAATCAACACTTGATCCGATAACCCGGCTATATCGCATATAACCTATCAATGTTACAAATCGCGAGAATCGAATACAGTATCACATACTGGTATCATTCTCGGTCCCGCACATATCTCATATGCGCTCGTATTTCGTTTCGCTTGAGCCAGGAAACCTCTGTGTAGGACTCTAAAGACTCGTCAATACGCCGGCAGCAGGTGATGATCATATCAAGCACCCACATGCCGCAAGCGGTCTGGTAAACGTAACGGCCACCCGGGTATTGAGCGATCAGAAGATCGACGAGCAAGCCATCTCACACTCCAGTGAATCCAACCAGTAACACTACCGTACAGTCCGGTCTGATCGTCTGATATGTCGCATATCTCGCCTAGGGGTGGTAAACGTCAGACCCCAATAGTTCGATAAGTCGTGTCGATATGAGGTTTATAACAGTTTGAGAAACTACTGGTAACACTTACCAGTAAATCTCAGCAACCCTGGCCAGGGATTTCCGGTTATAGCCAATCGAACACAGCGCAACATCAACCCCCTATACCGGGAGAGACGAATCCCCTCCTATCGCTCATTGCCTCCATGTGACTCGGGACTGTACCCAAAGACCACCGTTTTGCATGCCCTCATGGACGTGGTAAGGTGGAGATCAAAGCACAGTGGGAATCACACAAGACTCTATGACGATCTCGGGTCTACAGACTAACCTGTACAAGTGTCACCTGAGAACTGCCATCTGACGTGAGGTATAATACCATCTGGGAGTTCTCGGCGAGTCCGTCCAGTGTACCCAGTCTCTACTGAGCACCCGTATATCATCTCTGATGTCAAACACAAATGGATATGGGTTCATCCATCGCCCATCTGTATGGGTCGAGAAGGTATACGCTAGTCTACTCTGGTATATCGATGCCCTGTCTCGATACACCCATGACTAGGGACCTTGAAGGATGTACTTATGGACTACCATGTCCCCACTAGTATGATCCGCATCATAGTCCAGATAGTCAAGTACACATCCTAAGGGTTTTACCAACATGTAACAGAGAGACAATCAATGTACACGTTAAGGTAAAGAGTAACCAGATAGCATACTATCATGTCGAGCAAGAAAGTCCTCCCTATATATATCCCATCATCCACTACAATATACATCCAATGTACAGTAATGGCCTCTAAGGCATACATATAACTAACACAAATGACGATCCTCAAGTCGATGAACTAACCTGTACACATGTTACCAGGGAACTGCTATCTGACGTCAGGTATAAGACCAACTAGCATGTTCCCGGCGAGTCCTGTCCGGTGTACTCATAACCTAATGAGCACCTGTATACATCTTAGGTGATCCAACTGACACCAGTGGCTTGTGAGACCGGCCACCGCCTCTAGTCGGGGTCTTGAATGTATACACTAGTCTACTCTGGAGTATCGATGCCCTGTCTCGAAACTCCCACGACTAGGGACCTTTTAAGGATGTGCTTATAGACTACCAGCTCCCACGTATATGATCGCCCTCATACTGCTGGCAGTCAAGCATGAATCCTAGGGGCTCTATCAACGTGTAATAGTGACCTGTAAGGTCACCTAAAGCAGTACACGATGATTAAGATAAACCAGATAGCATACTATCATCTTGAGTAAGACTGTCCTACCGGGATAGGTCCTCCCTCAATCATTGCAATCACGTGCCTGTGATCCAATAATTGACTCTGAGGGCACTATCTCCAACACATCCAAGCTCTCATAATCCAAAGTCATCATAACAAACAACAGTAATCAAGTATTATGTGATGGTTCAAGTCAAAATGGACATTTCATTTCATGCACTCATTTTGCAAAAAGAAACAAGCAAGAAAAATCTTTGCTATGAAATGATAGCCATTGTAATGATGATGGTCAACTAGTCAACCGGTCAACAAAGTCAACAAGTCAACAAAGTCAACCCCTCAACAACCATGTCACTATAAAACTTAATTAATATTATTGTTAATTATATTTCTTATTCTCATTAGGGTTTAGCAAAAGTCAATGGTCAACAGTAAACAACCCCAATGAGAATCCTCTGCCTCTGTCTCTCTATCAACTGGGCATACACACCCGCATTCGCGTTCCGAGGAACACGAACACAAACGAGATAAAACCAATCCCAAAACGTACACTAGGATCTGGCTTAAACCAAAGCCCGCTAGTGTTAACTGTCCGGACACTAAATATGCACAAGTGCACGGATGTGATCAAACCCTGTCGCAAAACCATGTGACCTGTCGCAAAACCATGCGACCTCAACTCTTTTGCCTAAAGGCGAATAGCTTTCTGCGTGGGACTCTAAAGACTCAACACTACGCTGGCATTGGGTTTAACCACAGACCGCAAGCGGCACTAGCTGTGCGTAACGGTCCCCAGGTAGATGCCGACAAGAAGACTAACGAGGTGAAACCCATCTGAACTCCTACTGAGCCTGAATGTGACAATCTCCGTACAGTCCGGTTTGTTCGTCTGATACATCGCATGGCGAGCCTAGGGGGGCGGAAAACTTCAGTCCCCTAATAGCGGTACAAGTCGTGTCGGAGTGTAGCCCAGAACACCCTGAGATAACACTGGAAACCTACCAGTATATCTCACTTGCCCTGGCCAAGGACTACTTGTGTAATGGCTCTCCTAGACACAGCGCGATGTCAACCCCCAATACCGGGAGAGACGAATCCTGTCTAACCGTCATTGCCTCCAAGTGCTTCGGGACTACACCCAAAAACTACCTGTTTGCACGACTCCTTTGAGCCGTGGTAGAGTAGTAATCAAAGTACAGTGGGAACACACTCGAGGCGAAGTGACAGTGTTAAGTCAGCGGACTAAGCTGTACTCATGTCACCTGGGAATTGATAACTGACGAGAGGTATAATACCAACCAACAGTTCCCGACGAGTCCTGTCCAGTGTACTCGTAACCTAACGAGCACCCGCATACTATCTCAAGTACGACGTACTGACGGCTGTGGGACAGACCGTCTCCCCTGCTGGGATAAGAAGCGCATACTCTAGTCTACTCCGGAGTATCGATGCCCCGTCTCGATAGTCCTACGACTAGGGACCTGTATAAGGATGTGCTTGTGGATTACCCAGCCCCCACGAGTGTGACTGCCATCACAACGCTGGTAATCAAGCAAAGATCCTAAGGGCTCCACTAATGTGTATAGGTGATATACTGAAATAAACACATGTACACATTAAAGCAGAAACAAACCAAGTAGCATACTACCATTTTGAGCAAGATTATCTATACAACTGTGAATATCCCAAGCTTCCATTAAGTAATATACAAACTAGTATGATACAGTAATGGCCTCTAGGGCATATACACTAACAGCTTGCCGCTCTCATAGGGGTCTAGAGGGTGTGGGATTGGCTATTCATCACGACCGTGGAATCTGTGTTTTATACAGGCTCAAAATAAAACACGGACGTTCTAGTATATCCAATATTTTATATGATATTTTTTGCTGCATTATCTGTGATGTGATCATGTGATATGTTCAGATAGATACTGTATATTGTATATATGATATATTATATAGACGTTGCTTATGTTTTATACCCGCGCTAGCCCTGCCCCACTCTGCCGTTAGTTACCTAACCTAACGGTGCAGACGGGACATCGAGGCGAATGCGGATGACATAAGCGTACGTTGTATTTATCTGTGATGTTTAGGTGGACTTAAATGATGGGACATTCATTAATGAGATTAATGAAAGAAAATAAACCTAAAAGATGTTGTGGAATCGAATTTCAAAAATCAGGTAGCTCTAGTTGTTGCTTTGCATAGCGGTGTTCCTTGTAGAACATCCAGCACCTCATTCGACGAGAAAAGAACCGAGATCCCTGTTGGGGTAAAAATTTACACCCCGGTTGACCAAGTCAAAATCAAAGTCAACCCCAAGCCAAGCGGGCCCAAGCCCAGATCCAGTGGGCCCATGCCCGGGTCGAGCCCGAACATGTAGCGGCCGGCCTCCCCCCATGCCAAGATAAAATTTTGTAATAAATAATTTTGTTGTATTTCTTTTGTTTTGTTTTATGGATAAATGTAAGAAAAATAGGCATAAAGCCAAATTTTTGTAAAGCCCATGGCTTATGTGCAAAAAGAAATGGCACATGAACCATGGGATAGGCAAAATGCCATTTTGTGAAGCCCAAGGGGCTATGTGTAAAGTGTATGGCCTATAAAGGCAAAGATAATGAAAAAATCTAACAACTTTTCTCTCTCTCAAAATTTTTTCAGATCTGAGAACTCTCCTCCCTCTTCAAGGTTCCAAAACCTTCTTTTTCTCTTGAATTAAATCAAGATTTTTACTCTTCTTTTTATAAAACAAATTAGTTTTTCACCACAAAACCCATAAAGGGGAACTCAGATCTTTCATTAGATCTCAAAAAGAAGAGATTTTTAAAAAACCCATATCTCTTGATCTTCAAGATCCAGCTAACAGAGGAGGAAGAAGAAGAACATCGTTCACTAAACCCCCCAAAAAAAAAACACACACACACACTCAGGAGTTCAACTCCTCTTTGATTTCTCTTCTGAGAAATTTTTTTAGGCTAAAAGCCTCTTTTTCTGGTCGGCACTCAAGCGCAGAGCGCCCCCCGTATCGACACGTGGCGTGCTTGCGCTCCAGCGCAAGTCGCCCCCGTGCCGACACGTGGCGTACTTGCGCTCCAGCGCCCAGCGCTCCAGCGCCCAGCGCTCAAGCGCAGAGCGCCTACATGCCGACACGTGGCACTCTAGCGCCTGAGCGTACAGCACCTAGGCGCACAACGCCCAAGGTGCTGCCCCACGCATCTTTTGGATGTATTTTCCCCTTTATTTATATATACATGTATATATATACATATGTATACATATGTACACATACACATATTCCACGACACTGTCCCTGTTAGAAAAAAATTTCTAACGGGGCGCTGCCCCGCACCCCGCAAGGGGGCTGCTAGGCCCCTTGATCCCCACCCCGCTATCCGGGTAACGGGACCCCTGTAAAAACTCTGCGTGGCTCCCGATATATCCAAACCCCCTCCAAAACAAAACACACGTACACTGCACAATGAGTTCGCATGACCAGTTTAACCCGTTAATCGGAGGTTCCCTCGCCCCAAAGGCGGGGGGTAATTAACGGCAGCTTAGTCCGCGGCTGTCGGAGATTCGGATCCCCATAATCATTAAACCCCGGCCTACCCTAGGCAGGGGGAATCTGTAGTACGCCTGACAAGCGCACGCGTATTCCCATCTCAATGGGGTGACGAAAAACACCCTACAAACCCTTCACCGGGAGTGACCTCTTTAGCGATAACTAGCAGATGCTGCAACCTTCGGTTTGTCTTTTGACTTCTTTTCTAGTTCTTGCTTTGCATAGTGGTATTGTGAATATCCTGCACCTCATTCGACGAGGAAAGAGCCGAGATCCATTCACCGGGAGCGAACTCTTTAGCGAAACTAGCAAAAGCCTCAAAAACACTCCATTTAAAAACCATTTGATTCCGCAACGAGATCAAGTTCAAAGCGTTAAAGGTTTTCTTAAAAACCATCCGCAACCCTCCATCATTTTAGGAAGTAGAGTACTTAGTATTCGTGCTGTGTTTGTTGACCATAGTCAAGGCACAGTATACGGTAGGTAAGTGATGCCTTCCTACACCGCATATGATGCGATTAGTTAGGACAGTCGTGTGACTTTGTTGACCTTAATTAAGGGTCATGTGGGTGGGTCTAATTAATCATGAAATGACGGGTAGAACTTGACTAGTTCTTATGATTTGTTGACCATAGTTAAGGTCATAAGTGCTAGGGGTAAAAACCTTTATCGGGAGTTTCAAGTGTTGAAATTTGCAATGAAATTGCATACCTTCTATGTGATAGTTGGATCCCGATACCCACTGCAAGTAATTGTTACTCCTGGGAGAGTTTTGCACTTTACAATTAGCCGATCAAGTAGGTGTCTAGAAAGGTGTCAACGGGGTTACGCCCCTGGGAAAATGAGGTTTATTTTAATTAGGTCCGTGCAAAAGCACGGGGAACCTCCCTCAAAGTACTGGCACTGGCCTGGCCGAAAGATTGGCGAACTTGTAGAGTGTAATTAATCCCGGCCAGTCTTTCCTTTTAGGGTTTGAAGGAAGATTTGATAAAAATAGTGGGAGCCATCCTGAGTAGATAAAAAAATTTAACCAATCTAATCTTGCAAGGGCGCACGCAGAGTGTTTTCTTCTCTCTCTCTCCAGGTAGCGACCATTCACGCCTTAATCAAGATAATAATATGGATGTATTGACCGAACCCGCTTGTTATACTGAGCTGGGGAACGTTGGTCCCGCTCTAACATATAATTGTTATAAGACAGAGCAGGAAATTGGAGATTACCAGAATTCCCGTGCCGCCCAAACGAAGAAAGTGCATGATGATGCATCTTCTTCGGGTGTGTTCATTACAGAGAACTGTTTCTCAGTATCCTTTACGTCCTGGGTATGAGATACCGGATCAGGATCCTACATATGTAATTCTTTTACATGGGCTACAGAAAGGTAGAGAACTGAGAACGGGTGATAAGTTTCATGAGAAAGAAAACGGTGCAAGTGTTGCAGCCAAGTCTGTTGGTCACTATCACCCTGTATTTCCAAATACATTGATTCTGAACGAATGTTATTAGATACTGAACCTGATATACAACATCATATCAGTCTCTTTATTTATTAAAGAAGGATATAATTTTGTATTGTTGGATAATGTTTTACACATTTCCTATATCAAGAGTTGATCGGTTCAGGCACGTTGTCTAAAAGCATAGAAGTTCTAAATCAAACCACAGTTCTTAATGTACAGAACACACACAAGAGGAAGAATTCAGAAATGAACGAATCTTTCTTGAGGCATTGTAGACTAGGTCATATCTATGCGACCCGACTAGCTAAGTTACATTTAGATGCATATTTAAATCAGTTTAAATTTACATCTTATGAAACTTGCCAGTCATGTCACAAAGATAAGATGACCATAGCTCCATTTACTGGAAACAGAGAAAGAGTTAGTAAACTCTTGGGACTGATACATAGTGATGTATAAAGGTCCCCAGTCTACATATGCCAGGACTGATTCTTTGTACTTCCTTACATTCACTGATGATCTCTCAAGATTCGGACACATGTTCCTGTTGAAACACAAGTCCTAAACTTTTGAGATAATCACCAAATATAAGTAAGAAGTAGATAACCAAAAACGGGTATAAGTATTATGTCCTATGATGAGATCAGGGAGGAGAATACTTGTGCATGGAATTCTTGGATTATTC
Source organism: Agapanthus africanus (assembly GCA_030015575.1). Taxonomy (NCBI): domain Eukaryota; kingdom Viridiplantae; phylum Streptophyta; class Magnoliopsida; order Asparagales; family Amaryllidaceae; genus Agapanthus; species Agapanthus africanus. The sequence continues at coordinate 510,776,198 of JASDDO010000024.1, read as the reverse complement.
TAATGGGGAATGAGATTCTCTCTCAGCATTACTCCTCCGTATACACCATAGCACAACGGTGTATCGGGGTGGAACAATCACACCCTATTAGATATGGTGTGCTCTATGGTGAGTACTACTGAGTTTCCTATTTCCTTTTGGGGGTTATGCACTTAAGAAGCTGCATACCTATTGAATTGGGTTCGAATCAAATCAGTGCCTACCACTCCATATGAGATATGGTATAGAAAGAGCCCATCTCTTAAACAAGTTAAGATTTGGGGTTGTCCGGCCTATGTCAAAAGCAAAATCCGGACAAAATCGAGGCAAGGTCAGTTCTGTAGAACTGGAAGGATTTCCAGCTATACAAACTACAGCTGATGATTTGACAGAACCAAAGGATTCAATAGATTCCGACGAACCTCAGCCTCTCCGCCGATCTAGCAGGGTTCCTCATCCGCCTGAGAGATACTTCGGTTTCTCGATGACAGTGGGAGCGAGGAATTCATCATGAGATGATGACCCAACTAGTTTCGAGCAGGTCATCGAGAGTAGGGACTCTATAAGAATGGCTGGATGCTTAGCGATCTGAGATGGAATCCATGTACACCAACAAAGTATGGACTTTGGATGCTATATCTGAAGGGTTAAATCCCCATCAGGAGCGAGTATATCTTAAGAAGATTACTTGGTGTAAATGGAAAAGTTGAGACTTTCGAAGCTAGACTTGTTAAAGGTTTTCGTCATCGACCAGACGTGGATAATGATGAAACCTTTTCCAGTGGCTGTGCTTAAGTCCATCCGGATCCTACTTGCCATTGCTTCATACCATGACTGCGATATCTGGTGGTTGGGTGTCGTGACTGCTTTCCTAAATATTGATTTAGAAGAGAGCGTCTATAAGTACACAGCCAGAGGGCTTCGTAGACAGTGGGAGCAGCGAAGACGTGTGCAAGATGATTTATGGAATAAAGCAGGCATCGCGGAGTTGGAACATCTGTTTTGATGTGGTAGTCAAAGAGTTTGACTTCATCAAAATAGTAGATGAACCTTGTACATACAAAAAGGTAGTAGAGAGTAAGGTGGTCATCCTCGTATTGTACGTGGACAACATACTCTTGATAGTAAAGGAGTTTCCTATGCTACGCACGGTCAATCTTCGCTTATCACAAAGATTCTCCGTATAGGATAAAGGTGATACCTCCTAAATCCTGGGTTTTGGATCTATGAGATAGATCTAAATGGATATTAGGATTCTCACTAGATGTAGTGAGATGGTATCAATCGATCCTGGGGAGAATCACTGGAAAAGTTCCAGGGTGATAAGGACGACTGAATGTCAGTTGCAGGTATTGTCTTTACCCTCAGTGGAGGGACGGTATGTTGGAAGAGTTCCAAGCTAGATAGCGTGGAAAACTAGAAGATAAAGGCTGGTGACATCGCTATCAAAGATACTACCAAAGAGGAAGTTTGGGTGTATATTAGTTCATGAGATGAACTAGGTTCCTACCATTGTATGACAATGGTGTTGAGGTTTTGGCCAAGGAACCCCAGTCCCATCAGTGACCCAGACATATTCCAAGGCAGTATCACCTGATCATGGAGATAGTTGATCTCCACGGTGATCGGGGTTAGGAGAGTAGACTCAGAGGACAACATGGCGGATCCACTCACAAAGGCCTTTTCCCAGAGAGAGACTTTTATGGGATGGTTGAGTATGAGATACTGCAACCACTGCTTCAGATGGCCCTAGTGCAAGTGGGAGATTGTTAGTTATATGTATGCCCTAGAGGCCATTACTGTACATGAGGTGTGTATTGTAGTGGATGCTGGGACATATATAGGTAGGACTTTCTTGCTCGACATGATAGTACGCTATCTGGTTGCTCTTTATCTTAACATGTATACTTACTGTCTATCCATTACATGTTGATAAAGCCCTTAGGATGTGTACTCGACTTGCATGACTATGATGCAGATCATACTAGTGGGGCCTGGGTAGTCCATGAGTACATCCTTCAATGTTCCTAGTCGTGGGAATATCGAGACGGGGCATCGATATTCCAGAGTAGACTAGCGTATATCTTCTCGACCCATGTGATGGGCGATGGATGATCCGATATCCATTGGTGTTTGACATCAGAGATGGTATGCGGGTGCTCAGTGGAGACTGGGTACACTGAACGGACTCGCCGAGAACTCCCATAGGGTATTATACCTCACGTCAGATGGCAGTTCTCTGGTGACACTAGTACAGCTTAGTCTGTTGACCCGAGATCGTCATAGAGTCTTGTGTGTCTCCCACTGTGCTTTGATTTCCACCCTACCACGGCTCTACTGAGTCATGCAAACAGGTGGTTTTTGGGTACAGTCCCGATTCACATGGAGGCAATGAGCGATAGGAGGGGATTCATCTCTCCCGGTATTGGGGGTTGATGTTGCGCTATGCTCGACTGGCCATAACTGGAAATCCCTGGCCAGGGTTGCACTGATTTACTGGTAAGTGTTATTAGTAGTTTCATGCTTGTTATGGACCTTACATCGGCATGACTTATCAAGCTTCTGGGGTCTGACGTTTACCACCCCTAGGCGAGATATGCGACATATCAGACGAACAGACCGGACTGTGCGGTAAGTGTTACTGATTGGATTCGCAGGAGTACTAGCGAGCTTGCTTGTTGATCTTCTGATCGCTCAATACCCGGGTGGCCGTTACGTTTAGCAGACCGCTTGCGGCTTGTGGGTGTTTGATATGATCATCACGTACTACCGGCGTATTGACGAGTCTTTAGAGTCCTACACAGGGGTTTCCTGGCTCAAGCGAAACGGAGTAGGAGCACTTATGTGATATGTGCGGGACAGAGATTGATACAATATGAGATACCGTATTCTATTCTCGCGATTTGTGACATTGATCGGTTGTATGCGATATAGCCGGGTTATCGGATCAAGTGTTGATTCGATAAGTTGTTACACATGATATTAGTCGGTTATAGCCGGATTATTAAATCAAGAGTTGATTTGATAATTTAATGTATAATTATATATTTGATATATTACATTACATTAACTAGTATTAGCTCACTTAAGATTTATTTTCTCACTAAATTGTGCACATTGTTTATATGTGATATATGCAAGTGTACATATTTGTATCATGCTTGATGATACATAAAAGATAGGTGTATGAGACTTATATCAAGTTTAGGTTAAATTAGGGTTTACTAATTTCATAACAAATAACAAAAGAGATGAGACTTTGTTCAAAGTTATCAAGCTTCATGAAGCTTGTATGCAACATTGACAAAATCAACTTTTTTGTTATTTCTTAGGATATTAGTTAACCCAACCCTTAACCTGATACTTTGGTTAATTTTCTATATGAGTTAAGCATGAGGGCTTAACTCAACCATGATGCAATAATTAAAAGGATAAGTTTTCATTTGGATGAATTATCCTTTCATCTTCTTCTTCATCAAGCTCCATGAAAAGCTTGCTAGCTTTAATGGTGCCATGAGAAAAAGTGTGAGAAAATCAATTCTAATGTGAGCCCACTTCCTACTTCCTCATCCTCTACCACTTTCCATGTAGTAGAGTGTGTTCTCTTCACAAAGTTCATGACCTAGTGAAGGAATAGCTTGAGTTAGTGTCTCCCCGACGTAGATCATCTTCGGCCTCGAAGTCATCAAAGCAAGCACGTTCGTTCTTCTTGTGAAGCTTCTCTAGAGTCCGGAGTTCACGACCACAGCAATGGGGACATCTACACGGAACTAATGAAGTGAAGGACCGGATCTACAAAGGTTGTAATCCCTTTCACTTAGCAGTAAAGTTGTTTGCTTGCTTTTAGTTTCGCCTTATCTCTAGTAAACGATCTAGATTAGGGTTGCTCGGCACATTTAAAAAATTTGAATCGGGCATGGTTGATGCCTTGTTGAACCTCATGAGTGTGCCTAGGAACCCTACAGTTATGCACTTGAGAAGCTGCATACCTATTGAATGGGGTTCCATCTAAATCAGTGCCTACCACTACATATGAAATATGGAATGGGAAGAGACTGTGTCTTAAATGAGTTAAGATATGGGGTTGTCCGCCCTATGTTGAAAAGAAAAATCTGGACAAGCTCGAGGCAAGGTCAGTTCTGTATAAGTTTGTTGGATATCCCGAACATTCATGAGGGTATATCTTCTACCACACTAAGGAGCAAAAGGTGTTTTGTTTCTCAGCATGCTACCTTTTTAGAAAAGGAATTTCTTATGAAGAAATTAGTGGTCATGAGGTAGAATTGAAAAGAGTTCCAGCTAGACAAACTAACAGCTGATGATTTTGTGAAACCAAAGGATTAAATAGTCTCCAAAGATCCTCAGCCTCCCCGCGAATCTGATAGGGTTCCTCATCCACTTGAGAGATACTACGGTCCTCTCGGTGATAATGGGAGCGAGGATTGCATCATAGTAGATGATGACCTAGCCAGGTTCAGGCAGGCCTTCATGCATGGGGACTCTGTAAAATGGCTGGATGCTATGCGATCAAAGATGGAATCCATGTACACCAACAAAGTGTGACTTTGCATGTTGCACCTGAAGGGGTAAAACCCATTGGGAGCAAATGGATCTTGAGAAGATTCTTGGTGTAAATGGAAAAGTTGAGACTTTCAAAGCTATGCTTAAGTCCATCAGGATCAATGCGCACATCGCGGAGTTGAAACGTCTGTTTTGATGTGGCAGTCAAAGTGTTTGACTTCATCAAAAAGGTAGATGAACCTTGTATATACAAGAAGTTTGTAGAGAGTAAGGTTGTCTTCCACGTATTGTACGTAGATGACATACTCTTGATAGGAAATGGTTTCCTATGCTACACTCGGTCAAGCTCCTCTTATCACGAGGATTCTCAATAGAAGATCTATATAATACCCACTATATCTTGTGGATCATGATCTATCGTGATAGATCTAAGTGGATGTTGGGAGTGTCCCAAATCCAGGTACATTAACACCATACTAAAGGGGTTTAGTATAGAGGATTCTAAGCGTGGTGGTTCGCCCACTTACTCAGGAATCACTCTCTCCAAAAAGACGTCTTCCAAGACTGATTTGGAGAGAGCTCGTGTGCAAGGGATACCCTATGCTTCGGCATTAGGCTCTATCATGTATGCGATGTTTTATACCAGACCAGATGTAGATGACTCACTAGGTGTAGTGATCAGGAATCAATCGGATCTTGGGAGAATCACTGGAAAGCAGTGGAGGACATTCTTAAGTACTTGAGAAGAACTAAATGAATGTTCTTGGTTCAAGCATCCAGAGTGATAAGGTCGACTGAAAGTCAGTCGCAGGCTTTGTCTTTACCCTAAGTGGAGGGACGGTATGTTGGAAGAGTTCCAAGCTAGATACCGTGGCATACTAGACGATAAAGGTTGAATACATTGCTACCAACGATACTACCAAAGTGGTTGTCTGGACATTTCTTGTTCATGAGATGAACAAGGTTCCTACCATTGAGCATCCAATAACTATTATTGTGACTATAATGGAGTTGTGATTTTTTCTTTGGAACACCGGTCCCATCAGCGATCCAGACATATTCTGAGGAAAGTATCACCTGATCAGGGAGATGATTGATCTCCAAGGGATCGAGGTTAGGAAAGTGTTGGGTTTCCCTTGCACCTAGCCTAGGGTTTGGTAGCATCACTCATTCCACTTTAAAAATTTGAGAGGTGCAAAGCAAACAAACCATGAATCTTTTCTAGAAATATTAGGGTAACAAGTTTGTATCACATACAAAAGAGTATCTATCACATAGAGTTTAGGATTACAACCTTTGTAGTCCGTTCCTTCACTTCATAAGCTCCGTGTTGAGGTCCCTTCGCTGCGATCATCAAGAACTCCGACTCTTGAAAGACTCCATGAGGTGAATGATGCATCTTGCTTGAAGTCTTCTTCATCTAAGATGATCTACCTTGAAGAATCTATAACCCAAGCTTACACTTCACTAATGAAGTAATTAGAGAAGTGAACACCCTAATCTAAGTGGATAGAATCGATGAGGATGATTAAGTAGTAATTTTACACTCTTTTGTTTTCAATTTCTCACTTAGAATCATCACACAACAAAAAGCTAGTGAAGCTTTTTCAAGAGGAAAAAGAAGAACAAAAGCTTTTGTGTTGAATAATCAATTATTGTTGTGGTTACAATTGCAACCATGGGTTAAGAATGAGATCCTTAACACTTGTAGAGAATAAACCATGGGTTGAGAGTTTGGGTTGGGTTAACAAATATCTCCACAAAATATCAAAGAAAAATGACAAAGTCAAAGCTTCATGAAGCTACCACAAACCTCATCCAAATAGTTAACCCTAATCCAAACCCTAACTTGGTTTAAACTCAAAATCCATGTTGCATTTGTAACCCTAACATGTTACAATATTATATATCACATATATAATATATATGTAACAAAAGAAAATAATACGATTAACATATATCGCATATACATCAATGTATTATCCAGTGAGATAAAGAATCAATAAAGAGAGCTTATATTAGTTAATATAACGTAATATATCACATATATAATTATACATTAAATTATCGAATCAACTGTTGATCCGATAATTGGGCTATATTATATATAACCTGTACCATTTCATCGAATCAACACTTGATCCAATGACCCGGCTATATCACATACACCCGGCCGATATCACATATCGTGATAATAGAATACGGTATCTCATATTGTATTATTCTCGGTCCCGCAGATATCGCATATGTGCTCCTACTCCATTTTGCGTGAGCTAGGAAACCTCTATGTAAGACTCTAAAGAATCGTCAATACGCCGGCAGTAGGTGATGATCATATCAAACACCCACAAGCTGCAAGCGGTCAGCTAAACGTAACAGCCACCCAGGTATTGAGCGATCAACAAGCAATTCTGTACATTCTCCTGTGAATCCAATCAGTAACACACCGTACAGTCCGATCTCTTCGTCTCAGATGTCGCATATCCAGTCTTGGGGTGGTAAACGTCAGACCCCAGAAACCGATAAGTCGTGTCGATGTGAGGCTCATAACGGGTCGAGAAACTACTGATAACTTTTACCAGCAGAACTCCATATCAGCCTTGGCCAGGGACTTCCAGTTATAGCCAATCGAACACAGCACAACATCAACTCCCTATACCGGGAGAGACGAAACCATACCTATCGCTCATTGCCGCCATATGTTTCGGGATTGTACCCAAAGCCACTATTTTGCACGCCCTCTTGGACGTGGAATGGTGGAAATCAAAGCACAGTGGGAATCACACAAGACTCTATGACGATCTCTGGTCTACAGACTAACCTGTACCAGTGTCACCGGAGAACTGCTATCTGATGTAGGTATAATACCATCTAGGAGTTCTCGGCGAGTCCGTTCAGTGTACCCAGTCTCCACTGAGCACCCGTACACCATCTTTGATGTCAAACACCGATGGATATGGGATCATCCTATAGGAAATCGGTAGCGCCCCGGCCGTCTATCCGAGGCCAAAATGCGGAAACAAAAATTTTCTTGACTTTAAAACCGGCACTACCGCATCCTAAAACCCGGATCGTAACCATTAACCTAATGCTAGCGAACAAGAGATGGGATAGAATGCGATACCGAGCGATCCGTGTCCTTCGGTCTTCGGCCTCCACTCCGATCTCCTCGCGGAATCTCCGGTCTTCATCTCCTCGTCGGAACGGGCACCGCATCGCCGGGTTCTTTTACGGGCTCGCACCTCTGGACCGAGGCAACTCGATCACGAAGTTAGCGAGTCGACGTGCCCAAGGATGCTGTAGGCAAAGTGTAGAATCCACTAGTCTCAAGGGGTATGAAGTTTCCATTGAAGATGATAGAGGTGAATGAACTTTTGGAGTGAGCTTAGGATTTTTGGTGTAAGCAAAGAATGAGATGAAGAATTTTCACACACCAAAATAAATCTCACTTCTCTCCCCTACAAGTGGACGGACTCTATCAAGAATGAGGAGGAAAAAAAATGTATCAAGGGGAGGTGAGCACAAGATGGTAGAATAGGTGAGCATAAGAAAAGGTTTCATGATAAAGTGGTATATATGTCACACCAATTCAAATCCACATCCTTTCATATTTCCATCTCATTTAATGCAAAGGAATTGATCCAAAAGGAATCTAATAATGCTATACCCATCATAATGCCTCAATATACAAGAAACCCCCTCCACAATTGCTAATTTGCAAACTTGCAAATTAGCCCCTCCCATCACAAAAATCCGGCCGTGAAGGAACAAAGGAAAAATGGCCGAAACGGAATGCAAACTGGCAACTCCAAAAACTGATCCCGTAATAAATTACAGGAAAACCCCGCGACTGCATATACATGCCCGCATTTGTATTCCGACCGAATACAAATGCAAAGAGACAAAATCTACACTGTACAATACTAGGATCCGGCTTAAACCAAAGCCCGCTAGTATTATCCGTCCGATCATGATCCGTGCAATACCGCACGTATAAGATCGAACCCTGCCATATCTCCATACGGACTCTACAGCGTTTCGCCCGAAACTTGAGTAACTATCTGTGGGGGACTCTAAAGACTCGTCAATACTTTTGGCTGTGAATTTAACTACTAGCACGTCAAAGGTATTAGCCATACGTAACGGGCTACCAGGTATTGACCAAAAGGGACGTCAGTGAGAGAACTCATGCTGACACCATACTGAGCCTGTCAGTGTCAATATCCATACAGTTCGGTCCGTTCGTCTATGAGCATCGCATGGCGGGCCTAGGGGGTTGGTAAAAGACAGACCCCTAAAAGCGGTACAAATCGTGTCGGAGTATAGCCCAGAACACCCTGAGATACTACTGGAATACCTACCAGTAAATCTCCTGCCTCGGCCGAGGGCTTTGTATAATAGCTCTCCCAGACACAGCGCAACCTCACCCCCAATTCCAGGAGAGACGAACCCCTGCAGATCCGCTCACTGTCTCCATGTGGCTCGGGACTGTACCCAACTAAAACCTGTTTGCACGACTCCTTTGAGCCGTGGTAGGGTAGTAATAAAAGTACAGTGGGAACTCATACGAGACAAATGACGATCTCAGGTCGATGAACTAACCTGTACACATGTCACCAGGGAACTGCTATCTGACGTCAGGTATAAGACCAACTAGCATGTTCACGGCGAGTCCTGTCCGGTGTACTCATAACCCAATGAGCACCTGTATACATCTTAGTTGAACTAACTGACACCAGTGGCTTGTGAGACCGGCCACCGCCCCTCATCTGGGTCTCGACTGTATACACCAGTCTACTCTGGAGTATCGATGCCCTGTCTCGAAAACTCCCACGACTAGGGACCTTTTAAGGATGTGCTTATAGACCCCAGCTCCCATGTATATGATCGCCATCATACTGCTGGCCGTTAAGAAAGAATCCTACGGGCTCTATCAACGTGCAATAGTGACCTGTAAGATCACCTAAAACAGTACACGATGATAAAGATAAACCAGATAGCATACTATCATCTTGAGTAAGACTGTTCTAACGGTATAGGTCATTTCTCAATCATCGCAATCACGTGCCTGTGATCCAATAATTGACTCTGAGGGCACTATCTCCAACACATCCATCGCCCATCATATAGGTCAAGATGCGTGTAGGGTTCCTTGGCACACTCATGAGGTTCTACAACTGATCAACCATGCCAAAATCAAAAATTTCCATGTGCCAAAGAACCCTATACTAGATCGTTAACTAGAGGTAAGGCGAAACTAAGCTAGTTAACAACTTTAACTAAAGGTGAAAGTGACTACAACCTTTGTAGATCCGGTCCTCCACTTCTCTAGCTCCGTGTTGACGTCTCTCCGCTGCGATCATCGGAATCCCGGACTCTAGCGTCAGTTTCATCGGAGAAATGGTAGGGCTAGGTCGTTGACTTCGATGCCGAAAATGATCTACGTCGAGGCAACTCAAACTCAAGCTCCATCTTCACTAGGTCATAAAACTTGTGAAGATAACACACTCTACTACATGGCAAGTGGTAGAGGATGTAGAAATCGGAAGTGGGTTCACTTTAGAATTGGATTTCTCACTTGATTTCATCACTTGGAAAATTTCAGGAATGGTTTTCTTCTTCATGAAGAAGATGAAGAAGAAGAAGAAGGAAAAATCAAATCTTTAAAAATAATAAATCAAGTGATCTTATCATAATGCAACCATGGGTAAGTTTAACTCATGTAGAGAGCAAACCATAGTTTAGGTAATGGTTATGTTAAGGAATAAAAACAAAATGGTTGAAGCTTCATGAAACTTCAAGAATAAAAAAAAGAGATATTTGTTTTTGCCCAAAAATAAATGAATAAAATAAATAAATAAGGCAAATGAAACCCTAACCATTAACTAAACATGGTGTATAGCATACACACACCCAAGTTTGCATGTATCATCAAACACGATACAATCAAGTGCAAAAAAATATATCACATATACTACTTGTGCACATCAAGTGAGAAAATCAATCTTAAGTGAACAAATACTAGTTAATGTAAAGTAATATATCAAATATATAATTATACATTAAATCATTAAATCAACACTTGATTTAATGATCCAGTCATACTGCATATAACCGACTAATATCAAGTGTATCAATGTATCGAATCAACATTTGATTCGGTAACCTGGCTATATCTTATATAACCGTCCGATGATATAAATCGCGAGAATAGAATTCAGTATCTCATACTGGTATTATTATCGGTCCCGCACATATCTCATATGCGCTCCTATTTCGTTTCGCTTGAGCCAGGAAACCTCTGTGTAGGACTCTAAATACTCGTCAATACGCCGGCAGCAAGTGATGAATATATCAAACACCCACAAGCCGCAAGCGGTCTGCTAAACGTAACGGCCACCCGGGTATTGAGCGATCAGAAGATCAACGAGTAAGCCCACTCACACTCTTGTGAATCCAACCAGTAACACTTACCGTACAGTCTGGTCTGTTCGTCTGATATGTCGCATATCTCCCCTCGGGGTGGTAAATGTCAGACCCCAGTAGCTTGATAAGTCATGCCGACGTAAGGTCCATAACAAGCGTGAAACTACTGATAACTCTTACCAGTCTATCACTGCAACCCTGGCCAGAGATTTCCAGTTATGGCCAGTCGAGCATAGCGCAACATCAACCCCCAATACCGGGAGAGACGAATCCCCTCCTATCGCTCATTGCCTCCATGTGAATCGGGACTGTATCCAAAAACCACCTGTTTGCACGACTCAGTAGAGCCGTGGTAGGGTGGAAATCGAAGAACAGTGGGAGACACACAAGACTCTATGACGATCTCGGGTCAACAGACTAAGCTGTACCAGTGTCACCAGAGAACTGCCATCTGACGTGAGGTATAATACCATCTGGGAGTTCTCGGTGAGTCCGTTCAGTGTACCCAGTCTCCACTGAGCACCCGCATACCATCTCTGATGTCAAACACCAATGGATATGCGATCATCCATCGCCCATCACATGGGTCGAGAAGATATACGCTAGTCTACTCTGGAATATCGATGCCCCGTCTCGATATTCCCACGACTAGGAACATTGAAGGATGTACTCATGGACTACCCAGGCCCCAGTAGTATGATCTACATCATAGTCCTGGAAGTCGAGCACACATCCTAAGGGCTTTATCAACATGTAATAGAGAGACAGCAAGTATACATGTTAAGATAAAGAGGAACCAGATAGCGTACTATCATGTCGAGCAAGAATGTCCTACCTATATATGTCCCAGCACCCACTACAATATACATCCAATGTACAGTAATGGCCTCTAGGGCATACATATAACTAACAATCTCCCACTTGCACTAGGGCCATCTGTAGCAGTGGTTGCAGTAACTAATACTCAACCATCCCTTAAAAGTCTCTCTTTGGGAAAAAGCCTTTGTGAGTGGATCCGCCGTGTTATCCTTTGAGTCTACTCTCCTAACCTCGATCACCCTGGAGATCATCTATCTCCACGATCAGGTGATGCTGCCTCAGAATATGTCTGGGTCACTGATGGGACCAGGGTTCTTTGGCCAAAGCCACACTTCCATTGTCACACAATGGTAAGAACCTAGTTCATCTCATGAACCAATATACACCCAAACTTCCTCTTTGGTAGTATCTTTAATAGCGATGTTACCAGCCTTTATCGTCTAGTTTGCCACGGTATCTTGCTTGGAACTCTTCCAACATACCGTCCCTCCACTGAGGATAAAGACAATGCCTGCGACTGACATTCAGTCGTCCTTATCACCCTGGAACCTTTCCAGTGATTCTCCCCAGGATCGATTGATACTGTATCACTAAACCTAGTGAGAACCCTAACATCCATTTAGATCTATCTCATAGATCCAAATCCCTGGATTTAGGAGTATCACCTTCATCCTATTGGAGAATCCTTGTGATAAGAGGAGATTGACCGTGCGTAGCATAAGAAATTCTTTTCCTATCCAGAGTATGTTATCCACGTACAATACGAGGTTGACCGCCTTACTCTCTACTACCCTTTTGTTTGTACAAGGTTCATCTACCATTTTGATGAAGTCGAACTCTTTGACTACTACATCAAAACAGATGTTCCAACTCCGCGATGCCTGCTTTATTCTGTAAAGCAACTTGCACACGTTTCCGCTGCTCCGACTGTTTACGAAGCCCTCTGGCTATGTTCTTATAGACGTTCTCTTCTAAATCATTATTTAGAAAAGCAGTCATGGCACCCAACCACCAGATATCGTAGTCATGGTATATAGCAATGGCAAATAGGATCTGGATGGACTTAAGCATAGCCACTGGAAAAGGTTTCATCATTATCCACGCCTGGTCGGTGACGAAAACCTTTAACAAGTCTAGCTTTGAAAGTCTCAACTTTTCCATCTACACCAAGTAATCTGCTCAAGATACACTTGCTTCTGATGGGGATTTAACCCTTCAGATATAGCATCCAAAGTCCATACTTTGTTGGTGTACATGGATTCCATCTCAGATCGCTAAGCATCCATCCATTCTTACAGAGTCCCTACTCTCGATGGCCTGCTCGAAACTAGTTGGGTCATCATCTCATGATGCATTCCTTGCTCCGACTGTCATCGAGAAACCGAAGTATCTCTCAGGGGGATGAGGAACCCTTCCAGATCGGCGGAGAGGCTGAGGTTCGTCAGAGACTATCGAATCTTTTGGTTCTGTCAAATCATCAGGTGCAGTTTGTATAGCTGGAACCATTCCAGTTCTACATATCAGACCTTGCCCTCGAGCTTGTCCGGATTTTGCTTTTGACATATGTCGGACAATCCCAAATCTTAACTCACTTAAGAGATAGGCTCTTCCCATACCATATCTCATATGGAGTGGTAGGGATTGATTTGATTCGAACTCAATTCAATAGGTATGCAGCTTCTCAAGTGCATAACCCCCAAAAGGAAAAAGGTAACTCAGTAGTACTCATCATAGAGAACACCATATCATATTGGGTGCTATTGCCCCGCCCTGATACACCGTTGTGCTGTGGTGTATTCAGAGGAGTAATACCGAGAGAGAATCTCATTCACCTTTAGAATAGTCCAGGAATTCTATGCACAAGTATTCTCCTCCCTGATCTTATCATAGGACAAAATACTTATACCCGGTTTTTGGTTCTCCACTTCTAACTTATATTCTGTGAATATCTCAAAAGCTTCAGACTTATGTTTCAACAGGAACATATAGCTGAATCTTGAGAGATCATCACAGAATGTAATGAAGTACAAAGAACCGGTCCTGGCATGTGTAGACTGGGGACCTTACATACATCATCGTGTATCAGTCCCAAGAGTTTGCTAACTCTTTCTCTGTTTCCAATGAACAGAGCTATGGTCATCTTATCTTTGTGACATGACTGGCAAGTTTCACAAGATGTAAATTCAAACTGATTTAAATATGCATCTAAAATGTAACTTAAGCAAGTCGGGTCGCATTGATATGACCTAGTCTACAATGCCTCAAGAAGGATCCGTTCATTTCTAAACTCTTCATCTTGTGTGTGTTCTCTATACTAGGAACTGTAGTTTGATTTAGAACGTCAATGCTTTTAGATAACGTGCCTGAACCAATCAACTTTTAAAATAGGAAATGTTCAAAACATTATCCAACAATACAAAATTATATCCTTTCTTTACTAAATAAAGAGATTGATATGATTTTGTATATCAGGTTCGGTATCTAATAGCATTTGTTCAGAATCAATATATTTGGAAATACAGGTGACAGTGACCAACAGACTTTGCTGCAACACTTGCACCGTTTTCTGTCTCATGAAACTTATCACCCGTTCTCAGTTCTCTACCTTTCTTTATGTAACGTTTTGAAAATCGTTTCGGTGAAATTTCGAAAAAACGGTAAAATAAGGGGGTTTTCTGTAAAAAGTCAAAATACAAATATCTTATTATAAAAATTAAATATACATATTCTAGCTATGTAATTGCTAGTATTTGGTGTTTATTGAGCCACTGGTGAAATTTCAAATTTTCTGAAAAAAATTATTTTTAATATTATTTTAAGCCGGTAAGAAAATACATTAAATTAGCGATAAATACAAATTTAAATAGGATAATTTTAATCTTTAAAATCATGTTAATTAAAATCTAGTTGTAATATAATTTTTTAGTATTTTATTTCAAGTTTTAATTGTTTTTTTTATGGAAAACAAAAATATAGTTAAATTAAACTAAAACTTGCAATTTGGTAGCTTGAGGGGTTCTTTTTGCATGGAATTTTCTTTGCAACCTTACACCCATCCTCACCCACTCACATGGCCGGCCCCACCACCACTTTGGCAGCAGCCCACTCCCTCCCCCTCCTTTTTATCTTCTTTTTTGTGAAAATAATGGTTAAAATAAAGGTTTTATTATATATTTATGTAGGTGGGGGTATTATGGTAATTGGGAGGGGCTTTGACCTTGGAATTTCCACACAAATCACTCACCTCTCCCCACTCCCCTCTTCTGGCCGAAAATATTCAGCAGCCCCCCCTCATTTTCCCCCCAAGTTTCCACTTCATTTCATCTCCAAAAACCTCACAAAAATCCATCAAAAATCCCACATAATCAAAATCCAATCTCTACCCATTTCTTCTTGACCTATTCTAGTGTGGATCATGGATCAAGAAGCCGTTTTGGAAGCCAATATTTTCATGCTAGATCTCCAATTTGTGAGGTATAAGATCTTAATCGAATGGTTAATTGTTGATATATTGCTTGAGCTAAATTAATTAAGTGTTAATGGAGAGTTGTAAATTGTAGAAAAAAGGGTTTGGATCAAGTTAGGGTTTGAATTCAAATATGGTTGTTGTCACTTGTTTATTTTTGCAAGGTGTAGTTTGGCATGAGAAGACATGGAAAACCTAATTTAGTTAATAATTACAAATTGTTACTTGCAAAATGTCCATACTTAAGCTTTTTAACAAACTAGTTTTTGGAAACTATGAATATAATTAGGATTAAAATCCAATTAGGGTTTCTATCTTTAGAGTATGGTTTTAATGAGTAGGTTAACTTGAAATTTAATGAAAAAGCTAAACTTGTAACTAGTTTGCTAAATTTTAGTTTAAAATTGTTAAAGGTGGTTAATATTGCAAACTAGGTTTTTAGTTTTAATTCAAAATGCGAGATTAAAAATATGGTTGGGGTTTCATCACATCATTAACATTATTATGAGTGGTTTAATATCTTAGGTTATGCAAAACCGAGCTTAATTGTTGAATTGTGAATTTTGCTTTAAAAGGTGTTAAAAATTGATATTTTTGCAAACTAGGATTTTGGAATTGATGCAAATTGATGAGAATAAAATTATAGGAATGGTTTATATGACTTTGTTATGATATTTAGTGAATATTGTGGATGCTAGGTTCGTTTATACATCGAGTTTTGTACTAAAACGGTGATCTGTGCTTGCTAGATTTTCGGAAAAATGACTTTTTAAGTGAAATTGGGGTTTTTGTGAATTTGAAGCTGTTTTATATTATAATTAGTGCTTGTAATTGTACAAATGATGTGTGTTGGGAGTTTTCTCGATGGTTTGGCCTTTGTACGCCGACGTCGAGGGTTTTTGGGTCGATTTGCGAAAGCAACCATAGGTTCTGACCTATGTGGGATTCGTTCGTCGTTTTGGTCATGAGTCGGATTTTAATGCGGTATGGTGCGTTATGATATGTAGGTACCCCATGTGGACTTCGAGACGACAAGCAAGCGCGTGGCAACGTCGGCACCCGCGAACGAGGACCAGGTGAGTAGATTTATATCTACGGGGAGAAGTCGGGTGGATGGCGTATAGCACCCCTGCAGTCCATGGTGGTGTATACGGATGCGTATACACACCAACAATTTATTTTATGTTATTTGGGATTAATAACGATGTTTAGGATGGATATTGGTGTGTTGGATTATTTTAGTGTTGCGAACCCTAGGGTAGTGTTGCACTACACATACACACCTACATACTTGCATACATTCCTATTTATATGTGCTCATGGGATTCTTTATAGTTATGTCATCACATGGGTATGGGACTATGTGTTCACATACGGATTTGAGGGTGATACTTGGGTGAGCTGAGTCGATGAGATTTGTTTTGTGGTTGTGATATCGGTGATATGGCAGGATTCGTACTTGAGGTACGTCCTGGTATTATAGCGGATCTTGGGGCGGCGATATGGGTGAATAGTGTTATAAATATGATTTTGACCCGTACCCAGAATTGGGATGCCGTACGACGGTTTTACGTACGAGCTATATATTGATGATTGATCCGCACTCTTGACTTGGGATGTCTGGTTATAGATATGATATTATTGAGGCGGGATCACCGACTATACATATACAGGTATGTATATGTATCGACTCAGATGATAGGCGGTTTCCTTACCTGTAGTTCAGTTTGTTAGTTCAGCCGTATAGTTTAGTGTAGTTGTTAGATTAGATTAGACTTCTTACCTATTTCAAAAACTAACGAATCGTGGGTATTTTAAAAGACAGCCCAAGGGATCCTACGGATATTTCAAAACACGTATCTTTTCATAAAAACACCGTAGCCCCTATTTTCAAAACCCCATGATTCGTGTTATTTCAAAAGGCACCATTTGTAGGACTTATATTAGATTAATGCAGGTTAGTTACAGTTGCGTCTTGTTTTCAGCTCCCGCTTATTATTGTGCTTCGCTTCGCATCGCATACTTATGTTATAATTTGTTATTGCAATGTTGATATCATATTGTTAGGACACCAGCACCATTACCGATGATGCGTATGTACCACGTACACTTACTTGCCGGCTCACACACATCTTCATCGGTAATTGCCATGTCACGTACACCTTACAAAAGATTATTGCTTGACTTAGCTTGTTAGTTAGTACTTTGACATGATATTAGTGTACCTGCCTTATATGCCAGCCTAACATTGTAGTTATTACTTGCCACTTCATGCATACTGTTATTCATTGTTATGCCTATATTCATGGTTTTACATGCTATTGATGATTTGGATTCGGATTTCCATGAGATTTTCTGGATTTGGGAGGAAAACCGCAAAACTTATATAAACCGATTTCTCTCTTTTTAAATAAAAAGTGCGGTTTTTTCCCATGATGTATGAGTCGTCCACCATGAGTTTGCTGATGGATTTCGAGACCCGATTCGAGGAGACGGATGAACCGTTTCGGGTACATGGTGGACCCGGTAAGGTACCCCGGGGCAAGAAGCGCGTGATGATGACGATGTGAGCCTGGCAGGGGAGCACTACCTACCGGTGATTTTACCCGACGCGTCGGATATCCGGAGGATACCGTCGTGGTCTTGAGATGGATGGTAGGGGCCGGTCTGGACCGACGGCGCCCTAGATATTGTGATTGAGACATTGAGATTTCGAGATCTTGAGGTACAGAGATTGTGATACAGAGATATCGAGATATTGGGATTACGTTTTGTGCCGATGCTATGCACTGTTTTATGCTGATTTCATTATGATACCTCATTTTAAAAATACAAAGGAAATCTCACTAAATTATGAAAACGGTTCTTCATTTACATGTATTCTGTTTTCATGCATTCATACCTCATTCATATGATATATTGCTACTTGAGGCACTGACACGGGCACATGAGATTACACTCGGGTTAGATATTTACCCTAGCCTTGTTATAGGCTACGTGTTATTCTTATATTTGAGGATATATTATGATCATTGACCTAGGTTGCGTTATTTATGCGATTTCTGTGCTTAGATATTTTTTTATTCACGAGTTGGCAACTCACCCCCGTTGTGCCCCAGTTTCTTGCAGGTTTGCCGTACAGGTTTCTTTACGGCTTGCGAGCATAGTTTCCTTCGGGTGATTTGCTAGTAGGTGGGTTTACTTGTATCATACCCCCATTTTATCACTTGTATATTATTACTCTGTTGTATCTAGAAGTTCCATCAACCAAACATGTATTTACTTTGAGATAGAGACCAGTGATGTTATTCCTTCGACCTTAGAGTCGCGCGTTATTTTTCTGTGGTTTTCTTGTGGTTTTGAGTTTCCTTTGAATTTTAATCCTCGCCGTTGGCGTTGTATATTATATTGCTTGTGTGGTTGTGACCGTCGATTGACGAAGAGCTAGCTTCCGCTTGGGGATGCCTTTTTATTGATTTCGTATATTATTCATGTTGTATCCCGTTTGGGAGCCAGTATTTACAAAGGAGACTCTGCCGAAATTTTCAGGAAATACTTAATGTTTTTAAAACCGTATAACTCGGCTTATGCTATTAAAACTACTTGATTTTAAATTGGTTTTCCTTCACTCTACTACTTTTCTTGGTTTGGATTTCTGGGTTTTCGGTTTACTTAGATTACGTACGCCTCGAGACGTTCGTAGTTTAAGTGTCGGTCATGTTCCGTATTTTCGGGTCGTGACACTTTAGCCCATGTAACAGATTATATATGCGGGATCCTGATCCGGTATCTAATACCCAGGACATAGAGGATACAGAGAAACAGTTCTTTGTAATGAACGCACCCGAAGGAGATGCATCTTATGCACTTTCTTCGTTTGGGCGGCATGGGAATCCTGGTATTCCCCTAATTCCTGCTCAGTCTTATAACAATTATAAGTTGGAGCGGGACCAACGTTCCCCAGCTCAGTATAACAAGTGGGTTCGGTCAATACATCCATATTATTATCTTGATTAAGGCGTGATATGGTCGCTACCTGGAGAGAGAGAGAAGAAAACACTCTGCGTGCGCTCTTACAAGATTAGATTGGTTATATATTTTATCTAATCAGGATGGCTCCCACTGTTTTTATCAAATCATCCTTCAAACCCTAAAAGGAAAGACTAGCTGGGATTAATTACACTCTACAAGTTTGCCAATCTTTCAGCCAGGCCAGTGTCGGTACTTTGAGGGAGGTTTCCCATGCTTTCGCACCGACCTAATTAAAGTAAGCCTCGTTTTCCCAGAGGCGTAACCCCGTTGACACCTCTCTAGACACCTACTTGATCGGCTAATTGCAAAGTGCAAAACTCTCCCAGGAGTAACAATTACTCGCAGTGGGTATCGGAATTCAACTATCATATAGAAGGTATGCAATCTCATTGCAAATTTCAACACTTGAAACTCCCGATAATGGTTTTTACCCCTAGCACTTATGACCTTAACTATGGTCAACAAATCATAAGCACTAGTCAAGTTCTACCCGTCATTTCGTGATTAATTAGACCAACCCACATGACCCTTAACTAAGATCAACAAAGTCACGCGACTGTCCTAACTAATCGCATCATATGCGATGTAGGAAGACATCACTTAGCTACCGTACACTGTGCCTTGACTATGGTCAACAAACACAGCACGAATACTAAGTGCTCTACTTCCTAAAATGACGGAGGGTTGCGGATGGTTTTTAAGAAAAACCTTTAATGCTTTGAACTTGATCTCATTGCGGAATCAAATGTTTTTTTAAATGGAATGTTTTTTAGGCTTTT
This sequence comes from Agapanthus africanus, assembly GCA_030015575.1. Classification (NCBI taxonomy): domain Eukaryota; kingdom Viridiplantae; phylum Streptophyta; class Magnoliopsida; order Asparagales; family Amaryllidaceae; genus Agapanthus; species Agapanthus africanus. Next base: position 510,756,176 of record JASDDO010000024.1, on the reverse strand, counting down.
CTAGTTTTGCTAAAGGGGTCACTCCCGGTGAAGGGATCGTCGGCCCTTTCCTCGTCGAATGAGGTGCGGGATATATCATATATATCACTGTGCAAAGCAAAACTATAGAAACAATCAAAAGACAAACCGAGTGTGTAGCATCTGCCAGTTATTGCTAAAGGGGTCACTCCCGGTGAAGGGATCGTCGGCCCTTTCCTCATCGAATAAGGTGCAGGATGATCTACAAGGAACACCGCGATGCAAAGCAAGAACTGTAGCTACCTGTTTTATTTTTGAAATTCGATTCCACAACATCTTTTAGGTTTATTTTCTTTCATTAATCTCATTAATGAATGTCCCATCATTTAAGTCCACCTAAACATCACAGATAAATATAACGTACGCTTATGCCATCCGCATTCGCCTCGATGTCCCGTCTGCACCGTTAAGTTAGGTAACTAACGGCAGAGCGAGGCAGGGCTAGTGCGAGTGTAAAACATAAGCAATGTCTATATAATATATCATATATACTATATATCTATCTGAACAAATCACATGATCACATCACAGATAACGCAGCAGAAAATAACATATGAAATATTGGATATAGTAGGACGTCCGTGTTTTATTTTTGAGCCTGAATAAAACACGGATTCCACGGTCGTGATGAATAGCCAATCCCACACCCGTAGACCCCTACGAGAGCGGCAAGCAACCCTACCAATTCTAGGGTTAGGAGACCCGGACTCGACTCATCGAGATGGTCTCCCACTGGACCCTAGAACCCGGTTACTTGTGCTCCTCTTCTTAGGTCTATCATAATGCGGAAAAGTAAATAATATACAACAACGGTGACAACTTCCGCAACCTGGAAGTGCCCCAATAAAAGAATATTACATACAAGTTTTTACATGAATGAAAATGAAAAGCACTCATCTCACATAAAAAAAACCCGGCTATTCAAACACGACGATCCAATATAACATATCCAGCAACACATAACATCACATGTCATCAACGTAAGTAAACATGCCCATCCCAATTGTCGTTGACATATAGCAACGAAACCGGCGATATCACATATTACACTTACGGTCACAGAAAAGAAAGTGTAAAAGTACAACAGTTGGAATCCGCAAACTCTTTAGACATCGCATGCCTAACCAAATGAACTCCTTAGACATCGCATGCCTAACAATTATAAACCCCGCATTTTAGTCTCATTATCGAAAACTCTTTTCAAATCAAGTCGGGCAATTCAACAAGATTCCCGACACTCTGATCGAATGCTCGTCGCAAACTTTAGTAGACGGCCGCACCCCCGATACCGTCGACGAAGTGCACCAAGGCGGAACACCGCTGCCGTGAGCCCCCGAACGGATGCTTTCGGCGACGGGGTTCTCCTACAGTCACTTGGTCGGGGCTATAGGGCGTGGCTATCTATTAAGTTTACCGGCGAGTATCCGCGTACGCTACGTGCCGCGTTTCCGCGGCGCGACTTAGGCGCATGTGTTGCACAGTAACTCCTAGAAAACCTTGCTGATTTTTCTGCATATTTTTAATTCACAAAATTCCACAGATTTGAAAAAAATACAGAGAAGGGTTTTGGATTAGGGTTTCGGGTTCGATCGGACTTCTAACATCGTCTACCCTTCGCCTAAGGCTCTAGCTAGGCTCTGATACCATTGTAGGGTTCCTTGGCACACTCATGAGGTTCTACAACTGATCAACCATACCAAAATCAAAAAATTTCCATGTGCCAAAGAACCCTATACTAGATCGTTAACTAGAGGTAAGGCGAAACTAAGCTAGTTAACAACTTTAACTAAAAGTGAAAGTGACTACAACCTTTGTAGATCCGGTCCTCCACTTCTCTAGCTCCGTGTTGACGTCCCTCCGCTGCGATCATCGGAATCCCGGACTCTAGCGTCAGTTTCATCGGAGAAATGGTAGGGCTAGGTCGTTGACTTCGATGCCGAAGATGATCTACGTCGAGGCAACTCAAACTCAAGCTCCATCTTCACTAGGTCATGAAACTTGTGAAGATAACACACTCTACTACATGGCAAGTGGTAGAGGATGAAGAAATAGGAAGTGGGTTCACTTTAGAATTGGATTTCTCACTTGATTTCATCACTTGGAAAATTTCAAGAATGGTTTTCTTCTTCATGAAGAAGATGAATAAGAAGAAGAAGAAGGAAAAATCAAATCTTTAAAAATAATAAATCAAGTGATCTTATCATAATGCAACCATGGGTAAGTTTAACTCATGTAGAGAGCAAACCACAGTTTAGGTAATGGTTAGGTTAAGGAATAAAAACAAAATGGTTGAAGCTTCATGAAACTTCAAGAATAAAACAAAGGAAGCCACCATATTTGTTTTTGCCCAAAAATAAATGAATAAAATAAATAAATAAGGCAAATGAAACCCTAACCATTAACTAAACATGGTGTATAGCATACACACACCCAAGTTTGCATGTATCATCAAACATGATACAATCAAGTGCACAAAAATATATCACATATACTACTTGTGCACATCAAGTGAGAAAATCAATCTTAAGTGAACAAATACTAGTTAATGTAAAGTAATATATCAAATATATAATTATACATTAAATCATTAAATCAACACTTGATTTAATGATCCAGTCATACTGCATATAACCGACTAATATCAAGTTTATCAATGTATCGAATCAACATTTGATTCGGTAACCCGGCTATATCTTATATAACTGTCCGATGATACAAATCGCGAGAATAGAATTCAGTATCACATACTGGTATTATTCTCGGTCCCGCACATATCTCATATGCGCTCCTATTTCATTTCGCTTGAGCCAGGAAACCTCTGTGTAGGACTCTAAAGACTCGTCATTACGCCGGCAGCAGGTGATGATCATATCAAACACCCACAAACCGCAAGCGGTCTGCTAAACGTAACGGCCACCCGGGTATTGAGCGATCAGAAGATCAACGAGCAAGCCCGTTCACACTCTTGTGAATCCAACCAGTAACACTTACTGTACAGTCCGGTCTGTTCATCTGATATGTCGCATATCTCCCCTCGGGGTGGTAAACGTCAGACCCCAGTAGCTTGATAAGTCATGCCGACGTAAGGTCCATAACAAGCGTGAAACTACTGATAACTCTTACCAGTCTATCACTGCAACCCTGGCTAGGGATTTCTAGTTATGGCCAGTCGAGCATAGCGCAACATCAACCCCCAATACCGGGAGAGACGAATCCCCTCCTATCGCTCATTGCCTCCATGTGAATCGGGACTGTACCCAAAAACCACCTGTTTGCACGACTCAGTAGAGCCGTGGTAGGGTGGAAATCAAAGCACAGTAGGAGACACACAAGACTCTATGACGATCTCGGGTCAACAGACTAAGCTGTACCAGTGTCACCAGAGAACTGCCATCTGACATGAGGTATAATACCATCTGGGAGTTCTCGGCGAGTCCGTTCAGTGTACCCAGTCTCCACTGAGCACCCGCATACCATCTCTGATGTCAAACACCAATGGATATGGGATCATCCATCGCCCATCACATGGGTCGAGAAGATATACGCTAGTCTACTCTGGAATATCGATGCCCCGTCTCGATATTCCCACGACTAGGAACATTGAAGGATGTACTCATGGACTACCCAGGCCCCACTAGTATGATCTACATCATAGTCCTGGAAGTCGAGCATATATCCTAAGGGCTTTATCAACATGTAATAGAGAGACAGCAAGTATACATGTTAAGATAAAGAGTAACCAGATAGCGTACTATCATGTCGAGTAAGAAAGTCCTACCTATATATGTCCCAGCATCCACTACAATATACATCCAATGTACAGTAATGGCCTCTAGGGCATACATATAACCAACAATGCGTATACGCTAGTCTACTCTGGTGTATCGATTCCCTGTCTCGATACACCCTCGACTTGGAACAGTTATAGGATGTACACGTTGACTAACCTGGCCCCACTAGTATGATCTCATCATAGTCCTAGTAGTCAAGTACATATCCCAAGGGCTTTATCAACATGTGAGAGTAAGACAGTAAACCAATACAAGTCAACATATTAAGACAAAGTGAAACCAGATAGCATACTATCATATCGAGCAAGAATGTCCTCTCTATATATATCCAAGCATCCATCATAATATACATCGTATGTACAACAATGGCCTCTGGGGCATATATACAACTAAAAATCTCCCACTTGCACTAAGGCCAGCTGTTGTAGTTGTAAGTCTACGGTAGCGCCCCGGCCGTCTAACAGACGCCAAATGCGGAACAAAAACTTTTTGACTGGCGCTATCGCATACTATAACCCGGATCTGCCATTAAAGCTAAACTAACAAACTACAAAGTGGGTAGAAATGTTATACCGAAGGATCCGAGTCCTTCGGTCTTCAACCATCATCCCACGCTTTGTTGCAGCTGCTCCGATCTCCTGAATCTCCAGTCTTCTCGTCCAGGTGGCACCACGTCTACGGATCTTTAAACGGGCTCCCGCCTCTGAACCGAGGCAACTCGATCATCAAGTTTGCTAAAAGAGATGACCAAGATTGATGTAGAGAATGAGTAGAACACTTTGTCTCGTTACGTCCAAAGCTATGGACGAACGGTTAATGAAATTGCCTTTTGGATCTGGTGAAATGAGAAAATTATCACATCTAATTTCTATGCACCAAATTCCTTATTCTTTTTCCAACAACCATAATCAATCACCAAAAGAATGGCCGGCCACTATGTATAGAAGGAGGGAGGTGAGTGTAGGAGAGGGAAGGGTAACTATAAGCAAAAGATCAAGGAGAAATATCCTAAGCTTTACAAAATGCATTAATGGAAACAATGACTCATCTAAACCTAGTCACCACTTAATTAATGCAACCAAAGATTCATGAATCTAGTCACCAATCTAGAACCATCTAGAAACACGACTCACCTTATGACTCACCCAAGTGACAAAAAGATAAATCCACATTTAACCGAATGTTAAATACGGGCGATAGAAAAGTGGAAACTGGCAACTTCCAAAAGTGATCCCGAAATGAATTTCAGGATAACCCCGTAACAGTATTGCGATGTCGCATACTCACAGCCCGTGTGATACCGAACACCCAACTCCTCTACTAATCAGTCTTACAAAACCCGTTTGCGAAACTAATGCGTCCGAGGAATAGCCTCAGTGAGTGGATCCACTTTGTTGTTTCTTTCTATGTCTCTCTTTATCTCAAGTTCACGGAGAAAACCATCTCCCGAAATGAGCAATACCTGTCTTAGAACATGTCTGGATATCTGATGGGACCTAGTTCATAAATGAACTCCAAATCCAAACTTCTTAGACTGTATCGTCAACTAAAAATAATCAGTATCCTACACCATGCCTCCCTCAGTATCCACCTGGACCACCTGTCCAAAATACTGCCCCTCGTTAGAGGGAAAACTATAACTCTGACAGTCACTCTGTCATCCAGGTCACCTTGGAAGCCTGGAATGATAATTATCTTCCGAAGGAGGATGCCGTCATCATATCCCTAGAACATCAACTTATGTTCTAAAACTGCTTCCGACCGTTTCTCCAGGATTGGATCAATATCACCTTATTGCAACTAGTGCAAAAACAACATCTATATCCTATATGGAGAAACCACTGTGTGACAACCAAAGTATAACCGATCGTAGTATAGGAATTTCACTTCCTACTCTATGTATGTCATCCTAATACCAGGACATCACACCCTACTACCATCTTAACAGATCCATCCCCTATTCTGATGAAGTCAAACCTATGACTGTCACATCAGAAATAGATGATCTATCTCCGCTATATCTGCTTTAGTCTATAAATAGGCATAAGCCACTTGTCCACTATGCTTCTGCTGCTCCCACTGACTATGACAACCCTCTGGCAGAATAATATACACGTACACTTCTAAAGCTAGTTTAGAATGACGCTATACTCATCCTCCTGCCGGGTCTCACAGTCTGGAATCAACAGCAATGGCAAGTCTGGGTAAACAAGAACCTCCCTGTCACCGTCCCTGAGGCTACCGAAGTACCTCTCGGGTGCTTGAGGTTACCCACCATATCTGCGGAGTGGACAATGGAATGATAAACCAGATTGAATCTATAGGTTCTTATCAAATTTTCAATAATCGTTTGCGGTTCTAGAATCAATTCTAGTTCTACCATACTCCCACTACCGTTTTCTAAAAAAATCCATTTTTATTAAAACTGTGGCGAGTCAAGAACAATATCACTATTGATCTTCCAGATGGTAGAAAGTCAACCATCGTCATAGCCCGGATCAACCCACAAACAGCCATTACAGTAACGTGCCTTGAGTCGTTCAGTGTCTGGTTTTAACCACAAGGTGGACAACTCCCCGTACCTTAACAATGTCAAGATATGAACTGTTCTGTATCCAATACAGAAACAGAGGCACTGATTTAATTGAACCAGATTCAAATCGTGCAGCTGTCTCCAGTGCATGTCAACTAAATGGAAGGAGGCCGATCAGCGTTAATCCACTTAGGAATGCTTCCAATTATGAGTAACCTGAAAGAGAAGCAAGTTTCTCAAAACCATTACTATGAACTGAATACCATACACAAGTATCTACATCTTCGATTGCCTTGAAGAATCCCGATACTTGCAACACCTGGTTCTCTACTCTATTCTTATACCCATAACTTCTCAAAACTTGGACTTTGTGTTTCTACGAAACACTTGTCTAAGAAATAGAGAAGTCATAAGTAAACCGAATATAGTACGAGGACCAACCCCTCTATCCAAATGGACACTGGAAAATATACAATACTCTGTATAAGTCCCCTGAGTCTAATAACTCATTCCCTGTATGTCGTAGGTTGAAAACTGTACTTATGGTTAAGAAGAATTACACCGCCGTTTAATGCTCCTTACCTAACCATCCACTGATATAGGTAAATGTCATGGACATAATTTCAAAAAGGTACATCTCACTCTATAAAAATAGACGTACAGATATATCAATCGGAAATTGGTGCATAACAGCGGATATTCAAAACCAAATATTTGCCGTCCGGCAAACAATTCAGGCGATTTCCTCAAATATCACCAATTACAACGATTTCCGATATAATGAGGATGATCACCTAATTCCCAATGACTTACTCCCACTCATCATCTGTAAAACTATACAGATGTGAGAATCATACCTGGTAAATACATACCCTGGAGTAAGGACTAATTGGGAAATCAGTTTTCTTTTAACAGTACACAGTGAAACTGAAACATTGAAATGTTTCGTAGGGGTATACGGGTATTCCTAGTAATGCCACTTCCATTATCCAGATTTACAACTGTAACCGTATACTTCTTTACCATCTCTCCAAATCCCTTTATATGTCTTTAGTCATTACCTTCTGTACACCCCTTTAGGCCAAATGGTTTTCTTCCTTCCCTACCGTTCGGCACCAGCCTATGGTTTGGAAGAAGACTATCCAATAAGAATAATGGGTGTACTGTCCTAATCCTAGGAGCACTCGCAATGCGAGAGAAGGTGAAGATAAAAGACAACCGAATAAACCTTATTCCTATTTCTCCTGAACCAGAATCCATCCCCGAACTGGAACAAGTTCCTTTCGAGTTTGTATATAACCATACGATGGAGTATCCAAATAACTGTGGATCTTTGTAGTGATACGGAGTGTTCTGGAGAAATACAAAGGTAAAGTGGGAGTGGTAATGAAATACTTGGTTCGGTTGTGAATAGCAGTCGCAGTTTACTTTGCCCTCTTACTAATCCCTTTATTTTTCTTTACTTAATACCTTCTGTACACCACAATTAGGCTAATCGGCTTTCTTCATTCCTTACCATTCGGCACCAGCCTAAGGTTTGGAAGAAGACTATCCAATAGGCGTAACGGGTGTACTGTCCCAATCCAAGGAACACTCGCAACCTGAGATAAGGTAAAAGAAAAAGACAACTGAATAGTCCTATTCGTTTTCTTCAGAACCGGAAACCATCCTCGAATCTGGAACAAGTTCCTTCGATTTCGTATATAACCATACGATGGTTTTATCCAATGGAAGTGGACGTTCTTAGTAATACGGGGTGTCCTGGAGAAAAGGGTAAAAGTAGGAGTGGCGATGAGGTTTGCAACTCTGACAATCCAAAAGCCAGTGTTTAAGAAGGTTCGGTTAAATTTAGTCACTGAGTCATAATCTTAGGGTCGGGTCATGGTCGCTGCCAAAGAGAGAGAGAAAAGAAACACTAAGCGTGCACTCTAACCTAGATCAGAATGGTTACCAATTTATCTAATCAGGAAACCTCCCACTATAACGTCAAATTCTCCTCCAAACCTGAAAGAAGAATTAGTCGGGATCACCCGAGGAGTAAACCAACTCATCAATGGGAATCGGGATCCAACTATCATTGCATGATAGCATGACGGAATCCACTCACGTCACCACACTCCAGAAGGTATACGCATGCCTGGCAAGTTTCAATTTCTTTTGAAACTCCTGATGTGATTTTTACCCCTAGGACCCAAGTGACCTTGACTGAGCCAACAGATCAAAGGGTCCTAGTCAAGTTCAACCCATCATTATCTTGATTGCATTAGGCCCACCCGCACGAGTCCTTGACTGAGCCAAAATGACCGCACGACTGTCCTAACTAATCTCATATCCATGCAACAGAAAAGCACTACATAGCTACCGAACACTACGTCTCGGCTAAGCACGACATACGCAGCACGAATACTAAGCAATACTAATCTGAAATGACGGAGGGCTACGGCTGGTTTTTGGCGAAAAACCTTTAACGTAATGAACTTGATATCGTTGAAGAAACTGCATAGCTTTTTATAAAAATATAGTGACGAAAACCTTTGCTAAAGAGGTCACTCCCGGTGAAGGGATCTCGGCTCTTTCCCCGTAGAATGAGGTGCAGGATATTCCAACTGAATACCACGATGCAAAGCAAAAGGCAATCGGCTATAGTGAAGTTATTACCCTGACGCAAACTTCTGTCCAAGCGGTTACTCCCGTTGAAGGGATCTCGGCCCTTGCCTCGTCGACTGAGGTGCTGGATATTCATAACCGAATACCTCTGTGCAAAACAAAAGAGAACGTCCTTGCAATAACAACTTTTTGAAAAATGTTCCAACAACATCAGAATAGGTTTGTTTAGCTTGCATTGATCCGAATCAATGCAGTCCCATCAATTGATCACACCAATAAAGAACGAAAATAATGATGTACGTATATGCCATCCGCATTCGCCACTGGGTCTCGTCATCACCCGTTAGGTTACTTAACTAACGACAGAGCGGGGACTGGACTAGCGCGGATGCAAAACATATACAACTTCTACTAGTATATATATTAATATATAATATTCGCTCAAGGCGTGATAAAATGCAACATCACAGAAATGTAATAAGCATCACAGAACAATACAGATATCTGGGATCCCCGGGTTTCATAGAGCCGCTACTGAAACCCGACGTTCCCCTGGTCGTGTGGATAGCCTGTGCAATGAAATCCTAGACCCCTACGGGCGCGGCAAGTTACCCGCCAAAACCTGAAGTGAAGCAGCCCCCTTCAACAACGTGAATGGACCACCCAGCACTTCACGGAATCCGGTAACTTGGGCATCCCTCCTGGGTCAACCTATACCCCCTACGAGTGCGGCGAATAGCCCGCCAATTCTAGAGTCAAGCCCCCTCCGTCTCAACGCCATGAGATGCGGGCCCGTTTCCCTCTAAAATCCGGCTATCCGTGCACCCCACCGGGGGGTAATCCTAGTACAGAAAGTAAAATATACATACAACGGGTACATCGACCTCAGCCCTGTCGAGCCCCAAAAGAATAATATACAAGCAGGCAGTGACGGCAGTCCACATGTCGGACGCTCGCCCTGCAATATCAAATGTACATATAAAACAAAACTGTACAACTATTGCATCCAGGTTATCCCCCACGACCAATCCGCAATATCACAGCACAACACAGAACATCAACGTGAATGTCACGTTCGCAAATCCGTCTAAAAGGGTTATAGCAGTTAGACAGGATTTACCGATCAAATGACATTCACGGCCGCAGGTATAATGTAAATACTGTGAACTAACATGTTTAAAATTTTCGATCGACCAAATATACCAAAGTGGCCCCAAGCACAACTGTAGCACTCAAAGAAAATCTGGGCCCAAAAAGAATATTCCAGAAACCCTATTTCCATGCCCCAAGAGCACTGTAGAAATTTGGTACTGTGAAGAGTCAAAATGGCAGCGGAACCGCGGCCAATGCATGGGTTTGGCCGCGGTTCCGCGGTGTAACAGTAACTTCACATGACCAAATTTTCACAGAATGCTTAAAAAACCCTTCTCGTATTTTTACAATGTACCAAATAATTTTTTTGACCACTGCAAAAATTCGACAGAAACTGGACTTGAAAATACGGTTTTTGGAAAATCCGTTCGATCGAACTTGTAAACAAGTTAGAGCAAGCTAGACTAGGTTAATGGCGTGGCTTTGATACCATGTAGGAAATCGGTAGCGCCCCGGCCGTCTATGCGATGCCAAAATGCGGAAACAAAAATTTTCATGACTTTAAAACCGGCACTACCGCATCCTAAGACCCGGTTCGTAACCATTAACCTAATGCTAGCGAACAAGAGATGGGATAGAATGCTATACCGAGCGATCCGTGTCCTTCGATCTTCGGCCTCCACTCCGATCTCCTCACGAAATCTCCGGTCTTCATCTCTTCTTCGGAACGGGCACCACATCGCCGGGTTCTTTTACGGGCTCCTACCTCTGGACTGAGGCAACTCGAGTACGAAGTTGGTGAGTCGACGTGCCCAAGGATGCTGTAAGCAAAGTGTAGAATCCACTAGTCTCAAGGGGTATGAAGTTGCCATTGAAGATGATGGAGGTGAATGAACTTTTGGAGTGAGCTTAGGATTTTTGGTGTAAGCAAAAAATGAGATGAAGAATTTTCACACACCAAAATAAATCTCACTTCTCTCCCCTAGAAGTGGCCGGCCTCTATCAAGAATGAGGAGGGGGAAAAAATATATCAAGGGGAGGTGAGCACAAGATGGTAGAATGGGTGAGCATAAGAAAAGGTTTCATGATAAAGAGGTATATATGTCACACCAATTCAAATCCACATCCTTTCATATTTCCATCTCATTTAATGCAAAGGAATTGATCCAAAAGGAATCTAATAATGCTATACCCATCATAATGCCTCAATATACAAGAAACCCCCTCCACAATTGCTAATTTGCAAACTTGCAAATTAGCCCCTCCCATCACAAAAATCCGGCCGTGAAGGAACAAAGGAAAAATGGCCGAAACGGAATGCAAACCGGAAACTCCAAAAACTGATCCCGTAATAAATTACAGGAAAACCCCGCGACTGCATATACATGCCCGTATTTGTATTCCGACCAAATACAAATGCAAAGAGACAAAATCTACACTGTACAATACTAGGATCCGGCTTAAACCAAAGCCCGCTAGTATTATCCGTCCAATCATGATCTGTGCAATACCGCACATATAAGATCGAACCCTGCCATATCTCCATACGGCCTCTACAGCGTTTCGCCCGAAACATGAGTACCTGTCTGTGGGGGACTCTAAAGACTCGTCAATACTTTTGGCTGTGGATTTAACCACTAGCACGTCAGAGGTATTAGCCATACGTAACGGGCTAACAGGTATTGACCCAAAGGGACGTCAGTGAACGAACTCATGCAGACACCCTACTGAGCCTGTCAGTGACAATATCCGTACAGTCCGGTCCATTCGTCTATAAGCATCGCATGGCGGGCCTAAGGGTTGGTAAAAGTCAGACGCCCAAAAGCGGTACAAGTCGTGTCGGAGTGTAGCCCAGAACACCCTGAGATACTACTGTAATACCTACCAGTAAATCTCCTGCCTCGGCCGAGGGCTTTGTGTAATGGCTCTCCTAGACACAGCGCGACCTCATCCCCAATACCGGGAGAGACGAACCCCTGCAGATCCGCTCACTGTCTCCATGTGGCTCGAGACTGTACCCAACTAAAACCTGTTTGCACGACTCCTTTGAGCCGTGGTAGGGTAGAAATCAAAGTACAGTGGGAACTCACGCGAGACAAATGACGATCTCAGGTCGATGAACTAACCTGTACACGGGTCACCAGGGAACTGCTATCTGACGTCAGGTATAAGACCAACTAGCATGTTCCCGGCGAGTCCTGTCCAGTGTACTCATAACCCAATGAGCACCTGTATACATCTTAGGTGAACTAACTGACACCAGTGGCTTGTGAGACCGGCCACCGCCCCTCGTCGGGGTCTCGACTGTATACACTAGTCTACTCTGGAGTATCGATGCCCTGTTTCGAAAACTCCCATGACTAAGGACCTTTTAAGGATGTACTTATAGACCCCAGCTCCCACGTATATGATCGCCATCATACTGTTGGCCATCAAGCAAGAATCCTAAGGGCTCTATCAACGTGCAATAGTGACCTGTAAGGTCACCTGAAACAGTACACGATGATAAAGATAAACCAGATAGCACACTATCATCTTGAGTAAGACTGTTCTAACGGTATAGGTCCTCTCTCAATCATCGCAATCACATGCCTGTGATCCAATAATTGACTTTGAGGGCACTATCTCTAACACATCCATCGCCAATCATATAGGTAAAGATGCGTATACGCTAGTCTACTCTGGTGTATCGATACGCCCTCAACTAGGAACAGTTATAGGATGTACTCGTTGACCAACCTGGCCCCACTAGTATGATCTCATCATAGTCCTGGTAGTTAAGTACATATCCCAAGGGTTTTCTCAACATGTGAGAGTAAGACAGTAAACCAATACAAGTCAACATGTTAAGACAAAGTGAAACCAGATAGCATACTATCATATCGAGCAAGAAAGTCCTCTCTATATATATCCAAGCATCCATCATAACATACATCGTATGTACAACAATGGCCTCTGGAGCATATATACAACTAAAAATCTCCCACTTGCACTAAGGCCAGCTGTTGTAGTTGTAAGTCTACGGTAGCACCCCGGCCGTCTAACAGACGCCAAATGCGGAACAAAAACTTTTTGACTGGCGCTATCGCATACTATAACCCGGATCTGCCATTAAAGCTAAACTAACAAATTAGAAAGTGGGTAGAAATGTTATACCGAACGATCCGAATCCTTCGGTCTTCAACCATCGTCCCACGCTTTGTTGCGGCTGCTCCGATCTCCTGAATCTCCAGTCTTCTCGTCCAGGTGGCACCACGTCGACGGATCTTTAAACGGGCTCCCGCCTCTGAACCGAGGCAACTCGATCATCAAGTTTGCTAAAAGAGATGACCAAGATTGATGTAGAGAATGAGTAGAACACTTTATCTCGTTACGTCCAACGATATGGATGAACGGTTAATGAAGTTGCCTTTTGGATCGGGTGAAATGAAAAAATTATCACATCTAATTTCTATGCACCAAATTCCTTATTCGTTTTCCAACAACCATAATCAATCACCAAAAGAATGGCCGACCACTATGTATAGAAGGAGGGAGGTGAGTGTAGGAGATGGGAGGGTAACTATAAGCAAAAGATCAAGGAGAAATATCCTAAGCTTTACAAAATGCATTAATGGAAACAATGACTCATCTAAACCTAGTCACCACCTAATTAATGCCACCAAAGATTCATGAATCTAGTTACCAATCTAGAACCATCTAGAAACACGACTCACCTCATGACTCACCCAAGTGTCGAAAAGATAAATCCGCATTTAACCGAATGTTAAATACGGGCGATAGAAAACTGGAAACGGCAACTTCCAAAAGTGATCCCGAAACGAATTTCAGGATAACCCCGTAACAGTATAAACATACCCGCATTTGTATTACGACCGAATACAAATGCAACTGAGACAAAGATATTATATCTACACAGTATAATACTTGGATCCGGCTTAAACCAAAGTATACCAGTATTATCTGCCCGAAATATGACACGTGCGTAAACGCACGTGCATTTTCCGAACCCTGCCATAAAACCATACGGCCTCTACAACGTTTCGCCCGAACTTGAGAAACTGTCTGTGGGGGACTCTAATGACTCATCAACACACTGGCACTGGGTAAAATCTCTAGCACGTCAGAGGTACTAACTGTACGTATGGTTGCCTATGTATTGATTGGAAGGGAAGCTGACGAGCAAACTCATCCAGAAACCCTACTGAGCCTGACAGTGACAATATCCGTACAGTCCGGTCTGTTCGTCTAAGAGTATCGCATATCAAGTCTAGGGGGGTGGATAAAGTCTGACCCCTAATAACGCGATAATTTGTGTCGGTATGAAGCACATCACCTCCTGAGAAACTACTAATCCAAATCAGTAATTCTCCACTACCTCGGCCGAGGATTTCTAGTGATGGCCACCCGTGCACTGTGCGACATCAACCCCCAATACCGGGAGAGACGAATCCCCGACGATCCGCTCACTGCCTCCATGTGGCTCGGGACTGTACCCAACTAAAACCTGTTTGCACGTCTCCTTTGAGCGTGGTAGGGTAGTAATCAAAGCACAGTGGGAACTCACATGAGACAAATGACGATCTCAGGTCGACAAACTAACCTGTACACATGTCACCAGGGAACAGCTATCTGACGATATATATATATTACCAACTAGCATGTTCCCGGCGAGTCCTGTCCGGTGTACTCATAATGAAATGAGCACCTGTATACATCTTAGGTGAACCAACTGACACCAATGGCTTGTGAGACCGGCCACTGCCCCTCGTCGGGGTCTCAACTGTATACACTAGTCTACTCTGGAGTATCGATGCCCTGTCTCGAAACTCCTACGACTAGGGACACTTTAAGGATGTGCTTACAGACCCCAGCTCCCACGTATATGATCGCCATCATACTGCTGGCAGTCAAGCAAGAATCCTATGGACTCTATCAACATGCAGTAGAGAACTAAAGCATGTAAACGATGATAAAGTCAAACCAGATAGCATACTATCATCTTGAGCAAGACTTTCATATCGGTATAGGTCCTCCCTCAATCATTGCAATCACGTATCTGCGATCCAATAATTGACTTAGAGGGCACTATATCCAACAATCTCCCACTTGCACTTAAGGCTATTATTGCGATGTCGCATACTCATAGCCTCAGTGAGTGGATCCGCCCTGATGTTTCTTTCTATGTCTCTCTTAATCTCAAGTTCGCGGAGAAAGCCATCTCCCGAATCGAGTAATAGGTGTCTTAGAATATGTCTGGATATCTGATGGGACCTAGTTCATAAATGAACTCTAAATCCAAACTTTTTAGACTGTACCTATAACTGAACCTAATCAGTATCGCGCACCATGCCTCCCACAGTATCGTCTTAGACCACATGTCCATAATACTGTCCCTCGTCAGAGGGAAAACTATAACTCTGACAATCACTCTGTCATCCAGGTCACCTTGGAAGCCTGGAATGATAACCGTCTCCTCAAGGAGGCTGCCATTATCAAATCCATAGAACATCCATTCATATTCTAAAACTGCTTCCTAATATTTCTCCAGGATTGGATTAATATAAACTTATCGCATCTAGTGCAAAAATAACAACTGGTGTGGTACTTGACATCTCACGATTGACTCAATTGCCTAAGCAAGTGATCTGTCAATCATGCACATCCCTCTCCCCTTTAGTCTATAAGACACCTTTAGAGAGGGTGACTCCATCACTTGCAGGTACACCACCATGCCAAGAGTCATCTATTCTAAATACCTTTAGATTACTGTCAATGTACCCACATTGGGAAACTACCCAAATCAAGATCTAGAAACCAGAATGTCAGATATTATATCTATATCCTTTGTGAGAAAACAACTGTGTAACAACCAAAGTACAACCGATCGTAGTATAGGAATTTTACTTCCTACTCTGTGTATGTTATCCAAATACCAGGACATCACACCCTACTACCTCCTTAACAGATCCATCCCCTATTCTGATGAAGTCAAAACCATGGCTGTCACATCAAAATTAGATGATCTATCTCTGCTATATCTGCTCAAGTCTATAAATAGACATAAGCTACTTGCCCACTATGCTTCCGCTGCTCCCACTGACTATGACAACCCTCTGGCAGAATAATATATACGTGCGCTTCTAAAGCTAGTTTAGAACGACGCTATACTTATCCTCCTGCCGAGTCTCACAGTCTGGAACAACAGTAGTGTCAAGTCTGGGTAAACAAGAACCTCCCTGTCACCGTCCTTGAGGCTACCAGAGTACCTCTCGGGTGTCTGAGGTTACCCACCATATCTGCGGAGTGGCTAATGGAATGTCAAACCTGATTGAATATATAGGTCCTATTAAATTTTCCGTAATCGTTTGCGGTTCTGGAATCACTTCCAGTTCTACCATACTCCCACTACTGTTTTCTGAAAAAATCCATTTTACTAAAACTCTGGTGAGTCAAGTACAATATTACTATTGATCTTCCAGATGGTAGAAAATCAACCCTCGTCAAAGCCAGGGTCAACCCACAAACTGCCATTACAGAAACGTGCCTTGAGTCATCTAGTATCTGGTTTTAAGCATAAGCTGGACAACTCACCGTACCTTAACATTGTTAAGATATGAACCATTCTATATCAAATATAGAAACCTTGGCACTTATTTAATTGGAACCAGATTCTAATCATGCAACTGTCTCCAGTGCATATCAACTTAATGGAGAGAGGCTAATCAGCATTACTCAACTTAGGAATCCATCCAATTATGAGTAACCTGAAAGAGAAACAAGTTTCTCAATACTATTAATATCATCTGAATACCATTCACAAGAATCTACATCTTCGATCTCTTTGAAGAATCCCGATACTTGTGACACTTGGTTCTCTACTTTATTCTTATACCCACAACTTCTCAAAACTTAGACCTTGTATTTCTACGAAACACTTGTCTAAAATCTAGAGAAGTCATAAGTAAACAGAACATAGTACGAGGACCAACCCCTTTGTCCTGACGGACATTGGACAACATACAATACTCTGTATAAGTCCTCTGAGTTGAATAACTCACAACCTGCGCATCGTAGGTTGAAAACTGTATTTATGGTTAAGAATTACTCCGTTGTTCAATGCTCCTTACCCAATCGTATCTGATATAGGTAAATGTGACGGACATAATTTCAAAAAGTTATATCTCACTTTATAAAAATAAACGTACAGATATATCATTTTGAAATTGGTGCACAACAACGGATATTCAAAACCAAATACATGCCGTCTGGCAAAAACTCAGGCGACTTCCTCAAATATCACCAATTACAACGAATTCCGATATAATGAGGATGATCACCTAATTCCCAATAACTTACTCCCACTCATCATCTGTAAAACCATACAGATGTGAGAATCTTACCTGGTAAATACATACCCTGGAGTAAGTATCTAATCGGGAAAACAGTTTTCCTTTAACAATGCACAGTGAAACCGAAACATGAAAATGTTTCGTAGGGGTATCCTGGTATTCCTAGTAATGCATCTTCCATAATCCAATTCATGACTATAACCGTATATTTCTTTGCCATCACTCCAAATCCCTTTATTTGTCCATATTCATTACCTTCTGTACACCATCGTTAGGCTAAATGGTTTTCTTCCTTCCCTACCGTTCGGCACCAGCCTATGGTTTGGAAGAAGACTATCCAGTAAGCATAATAGGTGTACCCTCCTTAACCAAGGAGTACTCGCAACTTGAGAGAGGTGATGATAAAAGACAACTGAATAATACCTTATTCTATTTCTCCCAAAATGGGGAAAAAAGCAAAGGTGAAATAGGAGTGGCAATGAAGTACGCGGTTTGGTCGTGAATGATAACAGTCGCAATTTACTTTGCCCTCTTTCTAATCCCTTTATTTTGTCTTTAGTTATTACCTTCTGTACACCCAACTTAGGCTAATTGGTTTTCTTCATTCCTTACCTTTCGGCACCAGCCTATGGTTTGGAATAAGACTATCCAATAAGCGTAATAGGTGTACTCTCCTAAACTAAGGAGCCCTCGCAACCAGATAGAAGGTGATAATAAAAGACAACTGAATAATACTTTATTTTATTTCTCCTGAACCTGGATCCATCCTCGAAGAAGTCCCTTCGAGTTCGTATATAACCATACGATGGATCTATCCAATGGAACTGGATGTCCATAATAATACGGGGTGTTCTGAGAAATACAAAGGGTAAAACAAGGAGCGGTAATGACTTATGTAACTCAGACAATCCAAAAGCCAGTATTTTAAGAAGGTTCGGTCAACTTGGTCACTGAGTCATAGTCTAGGGTCGATCAAAAGTCACTGCCAAAGAGAGAGAGAGAAAAGAAACACTCTGCGTGCACTCTAATCTAAATCAGAATGGTTATCACTTTGTCTAATCAGGAAAGCTCCCACTGTTATCTCAAATTCTCCTCCAAAACTAAAAGAAGAATTAGTCGGGGTCACCCGAAGAGTAAACCAACTCATCAGTGAGAATCGGGATCCAACTATCATCGCATGATAACTTGATGGAAGCCACTCAAGTTATCACACTCCAGATGGTATGCGCATGCCTGGCAAGTTTCCTGTATATTTGAAACTCCCGATATAATTTTTTCCCCATGCTCTTATGACCTTGGCTTTGGTCAAAATGTCATAAGTCACATGCCAAGTTCTTCCTGTCCCTATCCAGGTCAATTTGAACCCACCCGCACATGCCCTTGACTTTGGCCAAAATGGCAGAACGACTGTCCCAAACCAACTCCTCTATCTATGCAACAAATGAATACCCAGCAGCTACCAAACACTATGCCTTGACTTTGGCCAAAATACATAGCTTGAATACTACTGAATACCCAAAAGAAATGACGGAGGGCTACGGCTGGTTTTTGGCGAAAAACCTTTAACGTAATGAACTTGATCTCGTTGAAGGAACCTGATAGCTTTTTATAAAAATATAGTGGCGAAAACCTTTTGCTAAAGAGGTCACTCCCGGTGAAGGGATATCGGCTCTTTCCTCGTGGAATGAGGTGCAGGATATTCCAACTGAATACTGCGATACAAAGAAACTTGTAATCGACTATAGTGAAGTTATTACCCTGACGTAAACTTCTGCCCAAAGGGTCACTCCCGGTGAAGGGATCTCGGCCATTGCCTCGTGGAATGAGGTGCGGGATATTCCAACTGAATACCGCTATGCAAAACAAAAGGAAACGTCTTTGTAATAACACTTTTTAAAACTATTCCAACAACATCCAAACAGGTTTGTTTTACTTTGCATTGATCAGAATCAACGCAGTCCCATCAATCAATCACACCAGAAAAGAACGAAAATAAAATGTACGTATATGCCATCCGCATTCGCCACTGGGTCCCGTCATCACCCGTTAGGTTACTTAAGTAACGACAGAGCGGGGACTGGACTAGCGCGGGTGTAAAACATATACAACATCTAATAGTATATATACCAATATACAATAATCGCTCCAGGCATGATAATATGCAACATTACAGAAAAGTAATAAGCATCACAGAACAATACAGATAATCTGGGATCCCCGGGTTTCACAGAGCCGCTACTGAAACCCGACGTTCCCCTGGTCGTGTGGATAGCCTGTGCAATGAAACCTAGACCCCTACGGGTGTGGCAAGTTACCCGCCAAAACCTGAAGCGAGGTAGCCCCCTACAGCAAAGTGAATGGACCACCCAGCACTCCACGGAATTCGGTAACTTGAGCACCCCTTCTTGGGTCAACCTATACCCCCTACGAGTGCGGCGAATAGTCTGCCAATTCTAGAGTGAGGCCCCTCTGCCTCTCAAAGCCATGAGATATGGACCCATTTCCCTCTAAAACCCGGCTATCCGTGCACTCCGTCGCGGGATAAACCTAGTACAGAAATAAAAATATATACAACGGGTACATCGACCTCAGCCCGGTCGTACCCCTAAAGAATATTATACAAACAGGCAGTGACGGCAGTCCACATGTTGGACGCTCGCCCCGCAATATTAAATGTACAAATAAATCCAAACTGCACTACCATTGCACACTGCTATCCACCACGACATATCCGCAACATCATAGCACAACACAGAACATCAACACGAATGTCACGTTCGCAAATCCGTGTAAAAGAGCTATAGCAATTAGACGCAATTTACCGCTCGAATGACATTCACGGTCGGAGATATAATGTAAATACTGTATACTAACAAGTTTAAAATTTCGATCGACAAAACTTCCCGAAGTGGGCCCCACGTACATCTGGTGTACAGTAATAAAATCTGGGCCCAAAAGAAATATACCAAAAACCACAAATTCCCAAGACAAACTCACTGGAAAAAATTGGACCACTGTTCCCACATACTGGCCGCGGTTCCGCGGTCAAACCCTAGCTTTGACCGCGGATCCGCGGCGGTACTGTGGGATCACGTGCCTAAATTTTCCGAGAAAGCTTAAAAAAGCCTGCTCTGTTTTCTGTAATATGTAAAATAATTTTTAGACCCTTTTAAAAATCGACAGAAACGTTTGTACAGAAAATTGCGATTTTTGAAATTCGGTTCGATCGATATTTTAAACGTGTTAGCACAAGTTAGTAAAGCATAATGGTGAGGCTCTGATACCACTGTAAGTCTACGGTAGCGCCCCGGCCGTCTAACAGACGCCAAATACGGAACAAAAACTTTTTGACTGGCACTATCGCATACTATAACCCGGATCTCCCATTAAAACTAAACTAACAAACTACAAAGTGGGTAGAAATATTATACTGAACGATCCGAGTCCTTCGGTCTTCAACCATCATCCCACGCTTTGTTGCGGCTGCTCCGATCTCCTGAATCTCCAGTCTTCTCGTCCAGGTGGCACCACGTCGACGGATCTTTAAACGGGCTCCCGCCTCTGAACCGAGGCAACTCGATCATCAAGTTTGCTAAAAGAGATGACCAAGATTGATGTAGAGAATGAGTAGAACACTTTGTCTCGTTACGTCCAAAGCTATGGACGAACGGTTAATGAAGTTGCCTTTTGGATCGGGTGAAATGAGAAAATTATCACATCTAATTTCTATGCACCAAATTCCTTATTCTTTTTCCAATAACCATAATCAATCACCAAAAGAATGGCCGGCCACTATTTATAGAAGGAGAGAGGTGAGTGTAGGAGATGGGAGGGTAACTATAAGCAAAAGATCAAGGAGAAATATCCTAAGCTTTACAAAATGCATTAACGGAAACAATGACTCATCTAAACCTACTCACCACCTAAATAATGCAACCAAAGATTCATGAATCTAGTCACCAATCTAGAACCATCTAGAAACACGACTCACCTCATGACTCACCCAAGTGACGAAAAGATAAATCCGCATTTAACCGAATGTTAACGGGCGATAGAAAACTGAAAACCGGCAACTTCCAAAAGTGATCCCGAAACGAATTTCAGGATAACCCCGTTATAGTATAAACATACCCGCATTTGTATTACGACCGAATACAAATGCAACTGAGACAAAGATATTATATCTACACAGTATAATACTTGGATCCGGCTTAAACCAAAGCCTACCAGTATTATCTGCCCGAAATATGACACCTGCGTAAACACACGTGCATTTTCCGAACCCTGCCATAAAACCATATGGCCTCTACAACGTTTCGCCCGAACTTGGGAAACTGTCTGTGGGGGACTCTAATGACTCATCAACACACTGGCACTGGGTATAACCTCTAGCACGTCAGAGGTACTAACTGTATGTAACGGTTGCCTATGTATTGATTGGAAGGGAAGCTGACGAGCGAACTCATCCAGAAACCCTACTGAGCCTGACAGTGACAATATCCGTACAGTCCGGTATGTTCGTCTAAGAGTATCGCATATCGAGTCTAGGGGGTGGATAAAGTCAGACCCCTAATAACGCGATAATTCGTGTCGGTATGAAGCCCATCACCTCCTGAGAAACTACTGATCCAAATCAGTAATTACCCACTACCTCGGTCGAGGATTTCTAGTGATGGCCACCCGTGCACTGTGTGACATCAACCCCCAATACCGGGAGAGACGAATCCCCGACGATCCGCTCACTGCCTCCATGTGTCTCGGGACTGTACCCAACTAAAACCTGTTTGCACGTCTCCTTTGAGCGTAGTAGGGTAGTAATCAAAGCACAGTGGGAACTCACACGAGACAAATGACGATCTCAGGTCGACAAACTAACCTGTACACATGTCACCAGGGAACTGCTATCTGACGATATATATAATACCAACTAGCATGTTCCCGGCGAGTCCTGTCCGGTGTACTCATAATGAAATGAGCACCTGTATACATCTTAGGTGAACCAACTGACACCAATGGCTTGTGAGACCGGCCATCACCCCTCGTCGGGGTCTCGACTGTATACACTAGTCTACTCTGGAGTATCGATGCCCTGTCTCGAAACTCCTACGACTAGGGACACTTTAAGGATGTGCTTACAGACCCCAGCACCCACGTATATGATCGCCATCATACTGCTGGCAGTCAAGCAAGAATCCTATGGGCTCTATCAACATGCAATAGAGAACTAAAGCATGTAAACGATGATAAAGTCAAACCAGATAGCATACTATCATCTCGAGCAAGACTTTCATATCGGTATAGGTCCTCCCTCAATCATTGCAATCACGTATCTGCGATCCAATAATTGACTTAGAGGGCACTATATCCAACAGTAGTATCTCATACCCAACATCCCGAAGAGTCTCTCAAATTGTATCTGGGGAATGGCCTTCGTGAGTGGATCTGCAGTGTTGTCCTTCGTGTCAACTCTCCTGACCTCAATCTCGCGGCGATCAACTATCTCCCGGATCAGGTGATACCGCCTCAGAATATGTCTGGACTTTTGATGGGACCTCGGTTCCTTTGCCAAAGCCACAGCTCCATTGTTATCATAATACAAAGGTATCGGATGCTCAATGGATGGAACCACACCAAGTTCAGTGATGAACTTCTTCATCCAGACAGCCTCTTTGGCAGCATCGTTGGCAGCGATGTATTCAGCCTCCATCGTCGAGTCTGCCACGGTTTCTTGCTTGGAACTCATCCAACAAACCGCCCCTCCATTTAGGGTAAAGAAAAATCCCGAGTGCGACTTAGAGTCATCCTTATCACTTTGGAAGCTCGAATCGGTAAAGGACTCCACTTGGAGTTCTCCGTTACCATACACCAAGAACATCTCTTTAGTCCTTCTTAAGTACTTAAGAATGTTCTTCACAGCTATCCAGTGACTCTCTCCTGGATCTTTTTGATACCTACTCACTACACTTAGTGAGTATGCTACTGTTCCCCTCCGAATGATGGCGCGACTGACGTCTTGCCTGAGATTCAGGGCAGATGCTTATTGGTGCTATCCGTCCACCTCTCCGAAGATGCCAAGTTGATTTATGGCACCGTGTATCAAAGGTTTAAACGGATGCGGCCGATGTAGCAGATTTCGTCAGATTCCCCCTCGCTTGAGGGGTTTTTGATTGTGGGGACACTCTTCCCTGCAGACGCAAGCCCCTGCAGTTAATTACGCTACCGCCTCGCAGCAACAACTTTCTCCTTCTCCATGTGGTCACTTTATGTCGTGGGTGTTTGTTTTGTATTTGGTTGCCCGTGGATTGTATACGGAGACTAAGTTATGTTGTCGCCCATAGGGCGTGGTCTATTCCAAATCCATATCATTCTTAGATTTGGGTTTGGGGGTTTGGGTTTAAGAATACGTTAGCCTCATTTGAGACTAAGATCAACTTAAACGTTAGTCAAGGATACGTTAGTCTAATTTTAGACTAAGATCGACTTAACGGGATCATTTAGATCCAACAAAAGAATGTTTTGGGGACTCTATTGTTTAGTTTAATGACATTGCGGTTGATAGGTAGTTTAAGGACATTGCGGTCCATTGTTAGTTTTAAGACATCGCGGTCAAGATTAAGGACATCATAGTCCATGGGTTTAAGGACTCCACAGTCCGACGTTAGTTTTAAGACATTACGGTCAAGGTTAAGGACATCATAGTCCATGAGTTTAAGGACCCCACAGTTCGTGAAATGTATGGTTGTTGGGACCCGTCACCTCTTTGAAGACGTTGAGGGATTACAACGACAAATATCAAAGGGATGAAGAGATGTACCCTTAAACCAAGGTGGATTAAATGATCTGTAGTCCAATTTGGAACTAAGATTAATTAATTAGAATTATGAGCACATGGGCTCAGTTGAGTCGGAGTTGAGGACTTATGGCCAATTTGGGCTAAGTCCTATTAAGTTTGAAGAATTGGCCCTCTGTTGAGCCCTAAACGCTTATCTGGGTTCAAGCCCACAAAAGTTTGAAAGGCTGAGCATTAATCATCATAGCTTTGAATTTTTCTCAATTTTGATATTTATTTAAAAGAGAGACCTTTGCCTCTGACAAGTTAGCTAATTTGGCTAAAAGTAGTGTTAAACACTAGAGAAAACAGTATTAGACACTGGGCATAGGTCCCTCAAATTAGTGTTAAATACTAACAGACAATCAGTGTTAAACACTGGAAATATAATTTTCAATTCAGTGTCAAACATTAGAAAATAACAGTGTTAAACACTGGAAACAAGGTTTTCAAATTAGTGTTAGACACTAAAAGATAATCAGTGTTTAAACAGTGGGAATAAAGATCTTAAATTAGTGTTAAACACTAAAGAAAAGGGGTCACGTGCGGACACGTGAGAGCGCCCAAGGGTGGGACCAGATTCCTTTACATTGCTCTGCAGATTAGTGTTAAACACTTTTTTTTGTTTTATGTTATCACGTGTTAACACGTGATGGAGAATCATGCTCTGGTTATTAAAGCATAGGCTAAGGGGTCACGTAGGAACACGTGAGAGCGCCCACAGCTTAGGTTTCCTTTGCCTTTTATCTCTGTGTTTTAGAGGTCGCGTGGAGCACGTGAGGCGTTGCCTCAGAGCTTCTTTT
The DNA here is from genome assembly GCA_030015575.1 of Agapanthus africanus. NCBI lineage: Eukaryota > Viridiplantae > Streptophyta > Magnoliopsida > Asparagales > Amaryllidaceae > Agapanthus > Agapanthus africanus. Next base: position 510,731,151 of record JASDDO010000024.1, on the reverse strand, counting down.
CTTTTCCTTTTTGAGGATCTTTTCAGGGGTCACGTGGGAGCACGTGACCTTAGTTCTTTTGCATGCATGGAGATCTTTCAAGTCCCTTTATTTCTTCAAGAATTAAATTCTTTATAGGGTTAAACCCTAATTATGGTTTCTGGGGGAATTAAATTCCTTATTGTGAAAGAATTAAATTCTTATCTAGGGTTAAACCCTACTTTTCTTTTAGAGGGATTAAATTCCCATGTATGTAAAGATTTAAATTCTGGCATAGGGTGAAACCCTAATTTCGTTTTTTTAGAGGAATTTAGTTTGAGAGGATTAAATTCTCAATTAGGGTTAAACCCTAGTTTGTCCATCTTGAAGGAATTAAATTCCTATAATTTTGGAGAATTGAATTCTCATATAGGGTTAAACCCTAATTTTATCTTGGAGGAATTAAATTCCCATAACTTTGGGAGAATTAAATTCTCCAACCTCAGTTCTTCCTCTAAGTTTTAGATCTGCATGGCAGGATCTCGACCCGATGAGAATTAAATTCTCAACTTTTAGGGAGATCTGCACTTTGCAGATTTTCCACCAGGGAAAGAACTAAGTTCTTTGCAAAAGAGTTAAACTCTTAGATCTTTGAGAATTAGATTCTCTTTTTTCTGAAGTTTTGATCCCCCTTTCTTTTTCTCACCTAGGTTTTTTCTTCTGGATTTTCAAGGTGCTGGAATTCTCTCCAAAGTTTTCTCTTCAAAAATTCTCTCTTTAAAATTCTTTTTCTCCTCCTTTTTTTAATTCTCCCTTCTCGACTCCTATTTATAGGAGGAGGAAAAGAATCAATTAGTTTGGTAAATCTGTCAAGACCCGAAAGTACGGAACGTGACTGGCACTTAGATTACGAGACGTCTAAAGGCGTACCGTAACCTAAGTCAGCCAAAGCCCAGAAATCTAACCCAAAATCAAAAGAGAGTGAAGGAAAACCTTAAATGAAAACGGTTTTGAAATCAATTAAGTTGCATAGAACCCCTTTTTAAAACATCGAAGATTCCCGAAAATTTCGGCAGAGTCTCCCCTGTATTTTCTATCCCCCAAAATGGGTACAACAAGATAATAAACATGTAATTATAAAAATGGCATCCCCAAGCGGGAGCTAGCTCTTCGCCCAAGGCGGATCACAACCATATGCAATATAATAGTAATATCAAGAAAAAGAGCATAAAAGAGATGCAAATACCAGAAACACACGTCGGCTCAAGTGAGCTCGACCCAAAAGAAACCACAAATATACAAATCTCTCAGTCTCATCACTAGGTCGCATATACAATACAAGTGGTAGATGGAGAATACTAGATACAATGATAAAGCAAAAAGGAATAAAGTATACTCGCAACCCACCTACGGGCGATGTCGCGAGTCTGAGCAAAAGGAACTGATGACAAGATAGCCCGCCGCTACAAGACTGACGGGTCCGACCTGCAAGACACTGTGGTACAACGGGGGTGAGTTGCCAGCTCGTGAGTAAAATATAACATCTAGTAAGGCAATCGTAAGAATGCACGCAATGCGGAACAACATGTATGTCCATATGTGATATAATAACTCTAGTATGCATGCACAGGTATGCAATATCTTTTCTAACTTTTTAAGTGTTTAGAATGTTAAAGTTACTGCATTCTTAACTTTTAGAAAATGAATGTCTGTATAATAGCTAAATATCATCAAGAATCATCTGGAAACCCGTGTCAAGCATCGACACCAAATAGGAATCATATCTGTCTCAATATCGGGCTCCGTCAGTCCGGATTGGCCCATATCATAAATCTCACGACAACGGTCGGTATCCTCCGGATATCCGCCGCGCCAGACATCACCGGTAGGTAGTCTTCCCCTGCCAGGCTCATCGTCTACAACTCGATCTTCTTGCCCCGGGGTACCATACCGGGCCCACCATGTACCCGAGACGGTTCATCCACTCCTCGAATCGGGTCTCGAAATCCAACAGAAAACATGAAAACTCATGGTGGACGACACATACATCACGAGAAAACCGCAACTTTGTTTTAAAAAAATGATAAATATAAGCTTTTGTTAAATTCTTACGGTTTTCCCCAAAAATCCAGAAATCGCAGCAAAACTGAAATCCTCAAGAAAATCATAATGTCCACATGTTATATATATGACAAATGTCTATGATATCAATGTGTATGATATAAATTTTGCTAGAGTTCTATGTAAATATAATGCTGATGCGAGATATGTGCATGCGATGCAGTTTCATATATCAAGTATGAATGCAGGTGATGATATTAAGATAAACAGGTTCTATCGTGCACGTGGCATGGCAATTACCAAAGGCGTGTGTGTCACATGAATAGTGCGCGTGCAACAGATGCCAATGGTAATGGTGTTCGTGTCCTACGAAGTGATATCGCATATATGAAGGTGAATGTCCATGCAATCTAGCATACGGTTAGCTGTGAGGGTATGCAATGTACATAAAGGGGTAAGCTTTCTAACAATATAAATCTTGCATAAAGTAGGGTAATCCTAACTAGGGGGGGCGCCTCGCGCCATCCAGACGATTCCCCCATAGATGAATATATCTACTCACCAGAAATCCCCGCTAATCTGATCCGGCCACCGCTTTGCCTTTACGCGCCGTGTCCGATGTTTCTCCGACCGATCCTAAATTTGCACAACACCAAGTTATAAGATTACATAACCCTAAATGATGCAAGTCACATTATACAAATATCGACGCTCACAAATTAATCATAGCATGCACTCGGTGCGCGGAAAAACGCAATCCTTTAACAAAAATCGTCATTTCGGGGAAATCGACAAACTACCACCCGACTAGACGAAACCCCGCGTTCGCGCATTCTAATAATCCTATACGAAGCAAATAATATTGCTAACCTAACGCAAATTGAACGCATTCTATTTTCTACAAAAATCTAGTAAGCGATTTTCTTACCGATTCGTTACAAACATCGAAATTTATCGATTTAGCAAGCATATCATTACACCATTAACCATTCTAATCAATTAGATAACCATCCCTAACATAATCCAACCATTATGCTAAAAACCCTAATTTTTAAAAATCAAAACCTTCTCTTGATTTTTCATGAACAAGGATTTACACTAAATTAATACTTAGAATTTCAATTCTAGCATAATTAAACCACAAGTTAACAAAAGGATTAAAATTTTCACCTCTCAAGCTTGAACCCTAGCTTGATCAAGTCTCCAAGAAGCCTCCTTTCATCATGTTTTTGAACAAATTTGGGTTGAAGAGAGAAGGGATTAGGGTTAGGCTTTGAATGGAGATGGAAAAATGTGAATTTTTATTGATTTTTAGCAAGAAAAGAAGCAAGAATGAAGTGGGAAGTGGGGGGAAACCTGCAGAATTTAGGTCGGCTGCAGCTTGAGGAGGAAGTGGGGAAATTTTGGGGAAGTTTCTAGGTCATTACAACATTATATGATATCATTTCAAGCTTTCATATCAACCTTTTTACAAAAAAAACCCTTTTTAAGCCATTTTTTTCATAATTTTCCCACCAAAAATCTAAAAGTTTGCAAGACATGATATAATTTTATTAACACCATATTTTAGCTTATAAAGACTCCTAATTAAGAAATTTACCTAATTAAATTTGTATTTATCCCTAATTAAATGTATTTAAAAAGGCTTAAAATAATAAAAAAATTAATTAATTACGAAATTTTTTTTATTTAACTAGATAATTATAAGTGACATTTTAGTGACAAAATTATAGTAATATCTTATCTAAATTTTGTATAATTAGGTCTACAATGAAAAATATCAATTTTGACTTTTTTACGGAAAAAGCCGAAAAATTTGCCGATTACCGAAAAACTGCCTAAACGATTTTCGAAGGGTTACAAAATCTCTCATTGAAAGATTTGATTTGTTTTCATCATTAATCTGAGCCTTTAGATTATCAGGTGAATTTTATTCACCGTTGGATCTTTAATCCAAGGATATTCGATTTGTTATTTCTGGCGAGATTTGGGAGAAATCTTTCCTTGTCTAAGATTTTCCATAAATTAGTAATATTGAATCACCCCTGGATTTTTTAATCCAACGGTTTTCCATAATTCTTCTTTATTTTGGAAAGATTTAAATGATCTTTTAGAATTTAATTTTATTAAACCGCAAGGCTTTTAAAGCCAGTCACGTGTTGACACGTGACCCCTGATCACGTGTTGACACGTGACCTCCGAATGGCTTTTCTTTTCTGCGCTGTTTTGCGCTGCTGCTTTAACCATCACGTGCCGACACGTGACCATTGGTCACGTATGAGCACGTGATGTCTCTTTTTAAGTTTTTCCTGATCTTTAATCAGGAAACAAATGCCCCCACAACGTTGTTCTCACATGTCTGCACGTGAGTGCAACGCTGTCACTCTTGTGACCGTTGGATCTACCTTGGGAGTAGGGTAGATGAAACGTTTTCCATCCCATCTTATAAATGGAAGGGTCTCTTCAGAAGCGCCTCCACCCTTCATATTCCTCCTTTGCTAACTTTCCTCCTTTGAGAATATAATTCTCCTTTTCCAGAGCTTATTTCTCTGCTCCACAATCTTCAGAGTTTAACTCTGTTCAGGGAAGACCCATCTCTTCAGGTAGTGATCTTTGAACGATCGAGACACTTTCATATTTCTCTGGATTTTAAATCCATAGCAAGGGTTTTTACCCTTTTTAACAAGAACCCATTTTTCTTCAAACAGAAAACTATTTAATCTTCAAACAGTAGATCTCTTAGGGTTCTTCTAATCTTTAGGGAGATGATGGTGGCGGTTGTCTCCTCCGTGGAATTTAATTCCATCCCAAAAAAAACTTTGAGTCTGGAAAGTGTTACTGGGAATTTAATTCCCCTCTCTTTACAAGGAATTTAATTCCTATGAAGAACTCAGTTCTTCTCAGGGGACTTCTTGGGTTTTCCTTGCCCTGAGTTCTCTTTCTCAACCGAGAGGAAGAAGTTTGCCATGTCCCTTCCTGGAATTTAATTCCCTTGATTCTGTTTGATTTGTCAAAGAGTCCAAAATAGATCTCTTTCTAGAGGAATGTGTAGGGTCACTTGAAATCCACTGCTTATTTAATGAGAATCTTCCTTTTGCCTCATTACAATTGCTTGGCCACATTATTGACGAGCCACCATCTTGATTCTGTGGGACCCATGTGTTTTGTAGCCAATGGTCCCAAAAAAAAAGTCTGTAGTCGCTTTCTTCAACTGTCTTTATATATATATGTATGTGTGTGTGTGTGTGTGTGTATATATATATTGCTGGCTTCGCTTTTAACAGTTTTCTCCCTATTTTATTTCAGGTACAATGACTTCGGTTCCGTACTTTCCTTTCACCCGCTCGGAGGCCGCCTTTCCTCAGGCACCATCTGATGAGGAAGTGATGGCGATGATCAAGGCTCATGACCCGACCTGCACCAGCTTGCTTTTGTGGGGGACCTGGTACGGTCATATTATCCGGGGGCGCCGAAGCTTCCTTTGCGAAGTACCAACGGAGCCCACCTTTCCGTTTCTGCCAATGGACCCACCAAGGACAGTCTTTGTCGTGGAGATGCCGAATTGGACTCCGATGGGGCGGCTCGAGCCTTCGACGACTGGTATCCCGGACCATCCGATCCCAGCTATAGATATTCTGGGACGGCGTATTTGCCAGGGTGAGGCCCAACCATGGGGACAAATCTACAAGATAGGGCTCACCCCTCGACACCCTACGGGCAACCTCCTCTGGGCTCGTTACATCCTTTCCGCCCATCGCGCGCGGCTGCAGAAGGTCGGGCTTTACCAGGCGATATATGCGTCGCTCTTTCACTACCAATCTCCGCATGTCTGGTGGGTTAAGGCGTTCTTGAACCAGTGGAATCTCCCCACCAACACTTTTATTCTAGGGGACCGCGAGGTCTCGATCTCTCTGGAATAATTTTATGAAATCTCGAGATTGACAATCAGGGGCACACTGTATGAGGAGTTGCTGCCTCCTGACGAGTATGTCTTTGAGCCCGAGCCTGCAACGCTTGACGGTTTGTCTACCGAGAATGCCGTCCGCCACAAGCGTCCCAGTTTGATCAAGGTGCTAGGTATCTTTGACCGATTGTTCACCGAATCTGAGGAGCAGGGCGTTGCTTTTAAGAGCTTCATTGCCTGCTTCCTTCGCGAGAGCGTCCTGTCAAAGACAGCTCCGAAGTTCGCAAACATCAAAGATCCCTTTGGGTTTGGCCCGAAGAAGCTGCCGACTAAGGAATCGGATTTACCGCAATACTACATCCCCATTATGTCACCGGTATCTTTCGAATCTATCGCAGCTCCCGGCATGGATGAGGAGACATTCTTCGTGGGCTTTGTCAGTATCTGGCTCAGCTGGTTCGTCGTCCCCATGCATCGCCGCTTCATGAGAGCCTCGGTTATCTACCCGGCTCATCATATCGCTGAGGGGGCGCGACTGGCCATCGGCATCCCGGCGCTGGCACATCTATACCACGGGTTAGGCGCTACGACTAATACCTCGATTCCTGGCATGAATGTTGTAAACTTTTCTCTCCATTATTTCACGTCTTGGATCGAGATGCATATGTTAGGGGCTTTTGCTATACATCAGAGGCCCGCATTTTATGATGCTTACACCTTTCCACGACTTATGCGATTGGTAGATGCTTCTGCCCCTGACCCGACTCAATTCGGGGTTATCCGGGCATTGATTTCTCCTTATACTACTGCTGGTGGGTTGGTATTTACTGATCGGGTCTTATCTTCTCCCTCGGGTCCAGCTCAGCAACTTTGGGACCGGTCAAAAGATAACGTGCCTTCTTTGAGGCCCCGGGAGGCCATGCACTTATACGCAATCAGACCGGGCTACCTGGTATTTCGTCAGGATAGCGCGGCCCTTTTCATGCGGTACAATCTGCATCGCTTTGCCCGGCAGCTTGGCTACGATCAGGGCATCCCTTTTGAGGCTTTCATAGTCGCGCCGGTTCCTTTTCCCGAAGCCGTTCGAGATGCCGCCCATCATTTTGTGAGGATTAACACCGGCTCCCAGTTCATGATCCCCGATGCTGATTACATTCCCCGATGCGTAGGGTCGTTTACGGGCCGGTATCTCCATCGGGTCAACCCAATTATTATTGAGGAAAGAAGGGTACTCCTTGGACATGGTGTTCTTGCTCAGGCCCCGGCTACGAGAGCTACGCTGCGACCGCGCGCACCAGTCCATTTTCCCTTTAGGAAACCGGTGTTGCGCTCATTCCGGGAGAGTCGGGGGTGGATCTTACCCCAACAGCTGGTATGCCATTGGGCACCCGGTCACGGGGTAAACGGGCTCCGGTAGCAGCACCACCACCCGCGGCAGCACCGCCTCCCGTGGCATCGACAATGGCGGTGTCATACTCGGTTGTGGCACCGGGCGAGGGTGACAGGGATGAGGGTGTTGAAGGCGAGGTGGCCGGCGTCGCGCCAAGGCTCCACGGGGAAGGAAGCCGTCGTCCTTGGTGACCGGCTCTGGGTCCAAGCGTCGAAGGAAGGTGGCTACTAACTTGCTTGACTCTTTAATAGAGTCTGAGCCCATTCTTGAGGATGAACCGTTGGCCCTGCAGGAATCAGATGCTGGCCTACTTTTTCCGGGTTCGGCTGCCGAGGAAGCCGCACAATTGGCTGAGGCTATAAGACGTTCCAAAGATGAGTCTCAGAACGTCAGGGTTCCGAAGAAGCCCTATCCTGCCGTAATTTTTATGAAGACCCTTCGTGGATCCGGCGGCGGTTTATTGGCCCTTTGGAGGAATGGGGAGAAAGGGCCCTGATGCAGGCTGCTTCGGAGGATGCTGTGGACGCACTTTCACTGTGGACTGGCGGCCATGAGTCCACCCTCGAACCCCGACGGGCACATCTCCTTGAGAAGGAACATCGGCTTGAAGAAGCCATATTGAAGGCTTCCTTACGCATTGGTATGTCTTTATACTTCTTTGCAGCACTTCGTATTGCTTACACCTGCATGTATGTATCCTTATTCTTGTGTGAATTGTGCAGAGACTTCGGCGATGGGGGAGTTTCCTACGGGCTTGTTGAGGATAGAGCCTGTTGACGCCCCCAATGAAGCATTGCTCGATGTGGAGGGGGTTGACGACGCTGCGCTTCTCACGATAGAGCCTCTTATGGCGGTTCTTGATCCTGGAGCACTCGCTCCATTGGGGGAGGCACCTTTGGTGGTCGCCGTTCCATCGGCTCTTCCTAACGGCGGCCCAGAGACTGGGATGGAGGTAGTCGGGACCATCCTCCCTTCGTTGGAACCCGAGGTCACGGCGGAGGCCGTTGAAGCTGCTATCCCCCCGGCTCAGAATGGGTGGAGTGTCGAAGGTAACCTTCTACATTTAAATTAGTAATCTTTCTGTATCTGAATTCTTTTGTTTTTTTCAGAATTGCGCAGACTAGCGGCCTCTATTGCCGATCTGTCTCCCCGGCAATCCTTTCAGCGTCTGCTGGAGATGGCTGCTCCGCAGGCGATATCTCCTCAACGCATCGTCCTCTCATCCGGGCAAGGTTAGCGTCGTTCTCCATTTTTTCTATAGCATCGTTGCTATTTTGCGGAATGACATTGATGTCTTTTACAGTTTTGGAGGCCGATGACGAGGTCGAGGTCGTTGAAGGGCCAGAGGAACCTTTAGTTCCTACTTGCATGACTTTAGGTAAATAAAGTCCCAATATGGTTCCACTTGTTCCGTTGCTTAAGAGTTTCGCTGACCTTTTATGAATCTGAACAGCCTTGCCAGCTCTCACAACGCTGGAGTCGCGCATTGCCATGCCGCCTGGTTCTTACGCTTTGCGAGCCTCAGAACGCTTGTCCAAGTTAAGCCTTGTCTCCTGGTCGTCTTTGATCGAGGAGCTCCGTGCTGGCAGCGCGATCACAGCTGAAGCATTTGCGGCCGAAGCTAATGGTTCTCTTCCTTTTCTTGCCACCTACCATAGCGAAGCGGTGGTGCGAGTCTGGGTTGAGTTCTGCCGGCAGGTGGAAGCTTGCTTGCATGCGCTTTAGTGTTCCCGCCATTCTTCGGAGGTTGTGGCAGCAAAGGTAGGCTTGCGGGGGCTGATAGAGCGGTGCGCGGCGAACATGGTGTCGTGTTAGAAAAGGCTCGGCCGCAAGTTTTTGAAGAGGGAGCTGGCCTCTAGGGCACTGAACGAGCTCCAGGCCAGCCTTACAGCCAAGGCCAACAAAGCGTACGAACTCTGGCGAATACTTCAAGAGTCTATCAAAGAGGTGGTGGCCCTTGATAAAGCCGCCGTGTTCACTCGCGAAAGGTTTGATGCTCACAAGGCTACCGAGAAAGAGCTCGAAGGCCGGCTCGCCTCGTATCAGGCCCAGCAGGCTCAGGCGGAGGCCCGTCTTTTAGCGATACTGAATCACGAAGGCGTGGCCCAGCGAAAGAAGGATGAACTGGTGAAGCTGCTAAATCGCCCGCCGGCATGAAGACTTGTAGATATATTATATATTTTTTTCTCTGTACATACCCCTGAATAAGAGTATATTTTTTGTTTCGTTCCCGAATTGTACTTTGTATCCCTTTTGATTCATGAATAAAAGATATCTTTTTCCTCGCAACGGCGTGTTTCTCTCATTGAATGCATTCTGTGAATAGTCTATGTTGATCTCTTCGCAGGGCAACGATAGCTTAGGATTCAGGGTTAAGATCTGCCTCCTAAGACTTTTCAACTTTATGAGCCGTGAGGGTCTCATAAAGAATTTTTCTCCCTACTGGTCGAGAGGATCCTGTAGGTGTAATTTCTCCTTAAGAATCGTGAGGATTCCTAAGCGTGTTTTCCCTTGAAAGTCGTAAAGATCTCACAAGAGAATTTGCTTCCTTACGGGTCGTGAGGACCCGCAAATGCTGGGTGCAGTTGCCCTTATCCGTATTTCGCGGGGTCAGGGGTTGCTCTGGATGTTTTTCGGGGTACCGTAGTTTAAGGACATCGTGGTCAAGGTTAAGGACATCATAGACCGTGGGTTTAGCGACTCCACCGTCCGTTGCTAGTTTTAAGACATCACGGTCGAGGTTAAGGACATCATAGTCCGTGGATTTAAGGACTCCGCATTCCAATGTTAGTTTTAAGACATCACGGTCAAGGTTAAGGACGTCATAGTCCGTGGATTTAAGGACTCCACAGTCTAATGTTAGTTTTAAGACATCACGGTCAAGGTTAAGGATACCATAGTCCGTGGATTTAAGGACTCCACAGTCCAATGTTAGTTTTAACACATCACGGTCAAGGTTAAGGACATCATAGTCCGTGGATTTAAGTACTCCACAGTCCAATGTTAGTTTTAAGATATCACGGTCAAGGTTAAGGACATCATAGTCCGTGGGTTTAAGGACTCCACAGTCCACTAAATGTGTGGTTACTGGGACCCGTCACCTCTTTGAAGACGTTGAGAAATTAGAATGACAAATATCAAAGGAGTGAAGAGATGTACCCTTGAACCAAGGTGAAATCAGTCTAGAATCATTATGGTTGGTCGTTAGTTTTAAGACATTACGGTCGAGGTTAAGGACATCATAGTCCGTGGATTTTAAGGACTCCACGGTCCGATGTTTGCTCTGGATGCTTCACACGGGTTCACTGCCGTGCTCTGCGAGGACCAGGCTCCGCTCTGGACATTTTCCGTGGGGTCAAAGAGTGACGTTATCCGCGTTCCACGTGACCAGGAATTTTTCTCTGGATACTTCTCACAGGTTCACTGCCGTGTTCGGCGAGGACCATGCTCCACTCTGGATGCTTCACACGGGTTCACTGCCGTGCTCTGCGAGGACCAGGATCCGGTCGGGACGTTTTCCAAGGCGTCAAAGAGTGACGTTATCCGCGTTCCACATGACCAGGAATTTTGCTCTGGATGCTTCCCACGGGTTCACTGCCGTGTTTGGCGAGGACCAGGCTCCGCTCTGGACGTTTTCCACGGGGTCAGAAGTGACGTTATCCGCGTTCCACATGACCAGGAATTTTGCTCTAGATGCTTCCCACGGGTTCACTGCCGTGTTCGGCGAGGACTAGGCTCCGCTCTGGATGCTTCACATGGGTTCACTGCCGTGCTCTGCAAGGACCAGGATCCGCTCTGGACGTTTTCCACGGGGTCAAAGAATGACGTTATCCGCGTTCCACGTGACCAGGAATTTTGCTCTGGATGCTTTCCACAGGTTCACTGCCGTGTTCAGCGAGGACCAGGCTCCACTCTGGACGTTTTCCACGGGGTCAAAGATTGACGTTATCCACGTTCCACGTAACCAGGAATTTTGCTCTGGATGCTTCCCACGGGTTCACTGCCGTGTTTGGCGAGGACCAGGCTCCACTCTGGATGCTTCACATGGGTGCACTGCCATGCTCTACGAGGACCAGAATCCGCTCTGGACGTTTTCCACGGGGTCAAAGAGTGACGTTATCGGCGTTCCACGTAACCAGGAATTTTTCTCTGGATGCTTCCCACGGGTTCACTGCCGTGTTCAGCGAGGACCAGGCTCCGCTCTTGACGTTTTCCATGGGGTCAAAGAGTGTCGTTATCCGCGTTCCACGTAACCAGGAATTTTGCTTTGGATGCTTCCCATGGGTTCACTGCCGTGTTTGGCGAGGACCAGGCTCCGCTCTTGATGCTTCACACGGGTTCACTGCCATGCTCTGCGAGGACCAGGATCCGCTCTGGACGTTTTCCACGGGGTCAAAGAGTGACGTTATCCGCATTCCACGTAACCAGGAATTTTGCTCTGGATGCTTCCCACAGGTTCACTGCCGTGTTCAGCGAGGACCAGGCTCCGCTCTGGACGTTTTCCACGGGGTCAAAGAGTGACGTTATCCGCGTTCTACGTAACCAGGAATTTTGACCTTATCCGCATTTCACGGAGTCGGAATTTGATTCTCGGTTATCTGCACACCGCTGAGTCATGGAAATGGGAGTTGCCGTTGTTCCGCTTTGTTTGATGTTGTGTCTGTTGAGACAAATGTTGAGATGATCTCCAGGCTCTCTGTGAATCATCGAAATCTGGCTTCTTCTTCTGAAAAAACCTGGGGGAGAAGGAGTGTGATTCCTTCTTTGTTTGCGCCCCTGGATTGTATACAGGGATTGATGTAACATCACCTGTAAGCATAAATTTCATTTTTATTTTTCAATTCTTTCCGCAATGCTCTATCATTTCAGCTTTTATATCGCGAAGGTCGCGATTGCCCAATCATTTCGGCTATTTTTCGCGGTGCCCAATCATTTCGGCTATTTATTTTATTTTTACTCGATACTTTTTATTGCGAGTTACCCAATCATTTCGGCTATTTGCATGCATACATTTTTACTTGCTGATTTCTTTGCAAGTTGCCCCATCATTTCGGCTATTTCGTATGCATGTTTAGTTCGCTAACTTTTTGCCGCAAGCTTGGGATTAGACACCGATTTCGGCATCAGCACCGCTACAACTGGGATATTGCCAGGAGCGAATCATCATTTGCCTCGGTTGACGCCGAACAAAAGTGGCTTAGTAAACAGGGTTAGGGTCCTGTCGACTAAGGCTTTTGACTTCATGAGCCGTAAGGGTCTCACAAAGGTATTTCTCCCTACAAGTCGTGAGGGTCTCGTAGGTGTGTTTTCTCCTTGGGAATCGTGAGGATTCCTAAGTGTGTGTTCCCCCGTAAGTCGTAAGGATCTTACAAAAGGGTTTTCTCCTTATAAGTCGAGAGGACTCACAAGGGTTGTTCACCATGCGAACATATCCCCAGTCACGGATGGGACTCGGTTAGGGAAATGTTTATTCGCGCCCGTGGATTGTATACAAGGTTCAGTATTAAGCCGCTTGTAGGGCAATATCGAAGGTTGTGGGGGTTGCTTAAGAACAGGTTCAGCTTTCTGTAACTTAAGACTTTCAAATCTTATGAGCCGTGAGGGTCCCATAAGAGAGTTCTCCTTATGAGTCGTGAGGATCTCGCAAGTGTAATTTCTCCTTAGGAATCATGAGGACTCCTAAGTGTGTTGCTCCCTTATGAGTCGTAAGGATCTCACGCAGGTGGTTTCTCCTCACAAGGTCGAGAGGACCCTGTAAGTGTCTTTTAACAAGATTGTGCCGTTTCGGGTTTTCACAAACACTCGCCGGCAACCCTGCTGTTTTTACTCACGGAGCCCTTTCGGGTTTTCATCCGTACCCATTTTGCTTATGGACATACCGTTTTTTTATTCTTTTTTTTTGTTCTTTTCATATAACGAGGTAGCGCCCTTTCGGGTTTTCACAAGCACTCGCCAGTAGCCCTGCCGTTTTTACTCATGGAGCCCTTTCGGGTTTTCATCCGTGCCCATTTTTCTCATGGACATACCGTTTTTTTTTTATTCTCTCTTTTTTTTGTCGGCTTTGGGAGGTTGCAATCCACCGTAGTTTATCGACATCTCGGTGAACAGCTAGTTTTAGGACAAAGTGGTCCGTCATTAGTTTAAGGACGTTTCGGTCCGCTGTTAGTTTAAGGACGTTTCGGTCCATTAACCAGCTATTACTTATAGAGATTTGGGCTTAGGAAGATAGCGAGCGGACATAGTCGTCGTCATCTATCATTGACCTAGGCTGTAACTCATTAGGCGTAGTATTTCTTCAGGAAACGGCCGTTTATCGGTCTGAAAGGGTCTTTCGCCATGCATGTCTATGAGTAGATAGGCTCCACCCTGGTAGACCTTGTCTATGATGTACGAGCCTTCATAATTCGGCTCGAATTTTCCTCGCTTGGCGTGATTTGGGATCATAGGTCTTTTGACCACTAGCACGAGTTCGCCTTGGCGGAATGTCCTCGACCTGGTCAATCTTTCATATGAGCGTGTCATCTTTGCTTTATAAGCCTCTAGATTTTGCTGCGCTATGAGCCGGGTTTCATCAAGGGCATAGAGCTCCTCGAGGCGAAGGTGAGCATTCTCTTCGTCCGTCAGCTCATAATGGACTGCCACTCATAGAGAGGGTAACTCTATCTCGAGGGGGAGTACCGCTTCTGTACTAAATACCAATGCGTACGGCGTAGTGTTCGTATCCGTCTTGAACGTAGTTCGATACACCCAGAGAGCTTCATGCAGTCTCTCGTGCCAGTCCTTCTTATTTCGGGACACCGTCTTCATCACGATCTTCATCAAGGTCTTATTGAAAGCCTCAGCTAGACTGTTAGCTCGGGGATTATAGACTGATGAATATCTCCAGTCTATGTTGTGTTGTTGTGCGAAGCGGCTGATCTTGTGGCTTCTGTAGGCTGGCCCGTTATCGGAGATGATCCGTCTCGGAGTTCCAAACTGATAGATGGCGTGCGTCTTGAAGAAGTGAAGGATGTTCTCCGTCTTTACCTCCCTCAGCGGTACTGCTCCTGCCCATTTGGAGAAGTAATCAGTCGTTGCTAGAATGAACCGATGTCCTCTGGATGATGCTGGCTCGATGAGGCCGATTATGTCAGTTCCCCACATTTCGAACGGCCAGCTAGCCACTGTCGGATGTAATGGATTTGGATGTTGATGGATAAAGTCTCCATGGATCTGGCATGAGTGACATTGCTTTGCGTACTCGAGGCAGTCCTGGATCATCGTGGGCCAGTAGTAACCCATCCGTTTAATCTTCAACTTCATCTTCGGGCCTGCTTGGTGAGAACCGCAGAGTCCGTCATGAACTTCCTGAACGACTCTTTTCGCCTCTTTAGGTCCCAGACATCTCAACCACGGAGAATCAAACGATCTCTTGTACAAAGTCTCATTGACGAAGGCAAAAGACAGAGCTCGCTTCATAAGCTGATGCCTTGAGAACGCATCCTCAAGCGTTCGACGAGATTTAAAGTAGTCTATAAAGACTTCTCTCCAATCCTCGGCCTTTTCCTGTTTTTTTATTTGTAGGGCCGTCTGCTTAGTCGCTTCCTTTGCTTCGGACGACTCCGGAGATATTTCCGCTGGCGTAAGAACCCGATGGCTTTGCACAACGATTCTCATGTCATCGAGGTTTTCGTCGGCCAGTTCTTTAGCGAGCTTGGCTAACACGTCCGCTTTGCTATTTTCTACACACGGTATGCTTTCTAACATGTAGGAAGGGATTTGAGTCAGCAACTATTGTACTCTCTCGCCATACTTTACTAGTTCGGGTTTGCAGGTCTGATATTCACCGTTTACTTGGCTAACGACCAATTGGGAGTCTCCGTATATGAGGAGGTTTTCAATTCCCATGTTGATGGCAATCTCGAGACCTGCTATCAAAGCTTCGTATTCGGCTTCATTGTTGGTCCTTGGCTCTGTTAAGGAAAAAGCAAAGCGCATTATCCCTCCTTGTGGAGTTACGAAGATGAGGCCCACTCCCGATTTGATTATCGGGGTGCTTTGTTTGCGCTTCTTCATGGAAGACACTCCATCAAAATAGAGTTCCCATCGGGTATCACTACCATCGATTGCATCAAACGCATGTTCGTCTGGCAGCTCGCAATTCAGAGGGGAATCGGCTGGTATTGGGTGCTCAGAGAAGAAGTCGGCGATGGCCTGGCCTTTCACTGCCTTGAAAGGTTGATAAGTTATTGAGAACTCCATCAAGAGCAAGGCCCATTTAGCGAGTCTCCCTGTCAATATGGCCTTCGACATCAAATATTTGAGAGGGTCCACCTTCGAAATGAGATGGACTTCGTGTGCCAACGCATAGTGCATGAGCTTTATTATCACGTAGATCAATGCCCGGCAGTGTTTTTCGATGGGAGAGTAGTTGCTTTCTGCCCCCAGGAGAACTCGACTTAAGTAATAAAGAGCTCTTTCCTTCCCTTGGTCATTCTCTTGTGCCCATAATGCGCCTAAGGAACCTTCGAGGGCGGTTGTGTACAGAATGAGAGGCTTTCCCTTGACTGGAGCAGCCAGCACTGGCGGGTTCTGCAGATACTGCTTGATTTCGTCCAGCGCGTCATGGCATTTGTGATCCCAGACGAAAGGGGTTCCTTTCTTCATTAGGTGACTGTAGGGACGGCATTTCCCAGAGAGATTGGCTATAAACCGCCGGATATACGCAAGCTTCCCTTGAAGAGACCGCAATTGCTTGAGAGTCCTTGGCGAAGGCATTTCCATGATCGCCTTGATCTTTGACGAATCTATCTCGATGCCTCGGTGTCGGACAATGAATCCTAGGAATTTGCCAGAGGAAACTCCGAATAAGCACTTGAGTGGGTTCATCTTCAAGTTGTACTGCCGAAGACGTTGAAATACGATCTTCAGATGCTCGAGATGTTCCTCGTATGATTTGCTTCTCACCACGAGATTGTCGATATTGCATTCGATGATTTCATGTATGAGGTCATCGAAGATCTTCGTCATGGCCTCTGATAGGTGGCACCGGCGTTCTTTAGACCGAAGGGCATCACCTTATAGCAGAATATACCCAAAGGGGTCCGGAAAGCGGTGTGCTTTTGGTCTTCGGGATGCATCTTTATCTGATTGTACCCTGATGAGCCATCCATGAAGGAGAAAACCTCGTGAGTGGATGTGTTATCTATCATCAGCTCAGTGACCGGTACTGGGAAATCATCCTTCAGACAAGATTTATTGAGATCTCGAAAATCGACACATATGCGCACTGTCCCATTTTTCTTCATCACTGGGACGATGTTGGCGATCCAATCAGGGTATTGAACTTTCTGGATGAAGCCAGAGTCGATTAACTTCTTGACCTCGGCGTTGATGCTCATCTTAAGCTCAAGCCGTATTCTTCTTGGTGCTTGTTTGATTGGCTTAACGTCCAGGGATATGGCCAGTTTGTGCACAGCAATCTCTGGATCCAATCCTGGCATTTCGGAATAGTTCCATGCGAAGCAATCTCTATACTGCATAAGCACGTCCTTTAGCGCAGCCACGCTTTCTTCAGATAGCAGCTCACTAACGAATGTCGGTCGCGAGTCGTTTTCCATCCCCAAATCGATTTTCTTGAGGTTATCTGCAGTGGTATGTATTCCATCCTCCAGCTCTTTCGGCGCTGGTGGAAATTCTGATATCACCTCGTCATTGTTGTTTTCGAAGCACCAGGGGAGGCCGTCCATATCCTCGGGTTCCTCTTTTGATAGCGTTATCATATGACAAGTGCGAGCCCGCTTCCAAGACCGATGTTGATCTGGTTCTACATTTTCTACATGCGCAGCCTTGGGCTCATGCTTCTGTGGCGGATTTACTCTCCAGCTGTCAGATAGAGCGAACCTGCCGAGCTGATACTGATCTTCGACCCAGTTCTTGAAAGTGAAGCAGTCTTCGAAAGGATGTCCTATTACTCGGTGATAAGAGCAATAATCTGGGTGAGAGGCCTCGTTTGCTTGCTCGGGATGCTTAGACTCCGGGAATGTAATCATTTGATGTCTCATAGCGAGATCAAGTATTTTCCGTGTTTTGTTCTAAGGAAAAGAGTATGCTCGACTCATTTTCTTCATAAGGGACGAGCCCGGATTGCTCGGTTCCTGATCACGTGGCTTCTTAGTCCCGCTTTGTCGCTATTGAACGCCTTTTCTACTCCTTGACTTATTTCTGCCTCTGCGTCGGGCCTTTTGTGCAACAGGTTGAAAGGGAGGGGTATTTTCATTTTTCACAGCCTGCTGGAGAAGGCGTTGAGTCCTGGCTTTCTTATAAATAGCCATCTCGCAGTTATGATCGTCTCGAACCTTTTGACCCGCTTCCCTGATAATCTTGTCCATTCGTTCTTCAAATGACGGACCCGGCATTTTGATCGTAGGATCTTGTTTTGGCTCGGGGTCAGCGTTTTCTGACAGGGCGTCCCCTTCTTCATCGAAGTCATATACGACGTAGCTACCATGGACTCGTTCCCGTTTCCCGGATTTCACATATCCAAGCCCGAGCGTTTCCATTCTCCCGTTAGGCAGCTTGTGCTGAGTTCCAGGGACATCCCAAATCCTGTTGTAGAACCGAGCCTGTCGAATGGTCTGCTTGAAAGGTACTCCTTGGCGCTTCAAGAGCCTTTTTAGTCCGCTCGTGTAGTATCTGGGCAAACGGATGGGCTGGAGCCTGTCAAGTGTAGAATCCAGGCCGTGCCAGATTTCTTTCTCCACTCTTGTCTCTGTGGATCGGTAGAATAGGATCGCCTTCTCACCTTTTCGCCTGGGAGGGACGTAAAATGTCTGCAGGTCTTGCACATCGTAAGCTTCAAGTGCGTCGAGAACATTATAGTGCTCCCGCGGAATCATGGTAATTTGCAAACTCGGATCATCACCAGGGAATGCTGGTATTGACGGTCGGCTGGAGAACACAGCATTAACCTCATCTTCCGAGTCTCTCCCGAAGATCAATACGGGGGTGGACGGCTCCGGGTTGTTGCGTCGGGACGGCCCAGAGTAAACTATCTCTTCTTCTTCTTCGGTATCACTCCCGAAGACGGGAATGGTGGTGATGGCTTTGTTCTCCAGCTTGTGACATCTCTCCGTGTCCTCGAAATCTAGAAAAAAGTATTTCGCGTCTTCGTACTTGCGGACTTCGTTCACGGAGAATGGATTCAGCTCTCCTGTTACGGTATACTCGAGACCATCCTTGAAATACTTCATACACTGATGTTGTGTAGAAGGGATGATGTTATATTCGTGTAACCAGGGACGACCGAGTAAGGCATTGTAGCAGGTCTTGTTATCAATAACATGAAATTTAATGTCCGTGACGAGTAGTCCGAAGCGCAATGTCAGTATCACAAACCCGAGATTTCATGATGACTGAGAGTCGAAACCAGAGATGGTAATTTTATTACGAGCGAGGTGTTGAACGCTCGTGCAGATTTCCTTCAGCACCCGTACATTAAGGAGGTTGACGGAGGATCCATTATCGACCAGGATCTTACCTATCCTGATATCGTGACAGTATCCAGAGACATATAGGGGACGGTTGTGGTCGTACTTCCCGAGGAGAAGGTCTTCATCACCGAAAGTGGCATCGGCCGTGTGCACTTCCTCCAGCTCATCCTTCATCTTTTCTTCGGTGAGGAAAGCCTGGAATTGCTCTGGCTCTTATAGCGCTTCGATCAACTAATCTCTCGCTTCTTTGGATAGTAAAAAGGCGTCGAAAATGCTGAGCTGCGAAGGTAGCTTCCTCAGGTGCGCTAGGACGTTGTAGTCCACCTTACTTTTCTTTGGTGGGTCCTTCGCAGTTAGCTCTTTCATGACTTGTGTTGCGCCACGGCAGCGCCCCGGCCTCGTACTCGAGGCCAAAATGCGGAATAAAATACTTTGCGAACTTTGCAAAACGGCGCTACCGCGGACAATGAAAAAACCCGGATCGAAACCATTAACCTATACTAGCTAACTAGAGATGGGGTGAGAAGTATACCGAACGATCCGTGTCCTTCGGTCTTCGTCTCCGCTCCAATCTCCCGCGGAATCTCCGTCACCTCCTCGCTCGTCGGAAAGGGCACCACGTAGCCGGAATCTTTTACGGGCTCCCGCCTCTTTGACCGAGGCAACTCGGGCGCGAAGTTGGCTAGCCGACGCGTCCAAGGCTTGCTATAGAAATAGTGTAGTGAACTTGTCTCTTGGGGTTTTGAGATTGCCATGATGTGGAGGAAACAAGAAAGAACTTTGGAGAAGGGTTATTGGATTTTTGGAGCAAGCAAGAATGAGATGATATAATTTCCATACACCATGAAATTTCCTCTCATCTCTCCCCCTCCATTGTGGCCGGCCCTCTCTCCTCTAAAATGAGATTGGAGAGAGAAAAAAATTCTCCAAGGATATCAAATAAAATGGAAAAACCAATAAAGAAAATGGTCACTCACATTTCTTTTCTTATCATATCAAACAACCATCACAATGAAAGCAAGTGAGAAGACCAAAAAAGGATCTCATGATGAAATAACAATCATGATGCCACAAATATGCAAAGAAACCCCTCACAAAATGTTAATTGCAAACTTGCAATTAACACCCTCCACCAAGAAAGTCCGACCGAGAAGGAATGAAGGAAAACCGGCCGGAACGGAATGCAAACTGGCAACCCCAGAAAACCGATCCCATAATAAATTACAGGAAAAACCCGCTACTGCAAATACATGCCCGCATTTGTATTCCCACTGAACACAAATGCAAAGAGACAAAATCTACACTGTACTAGACTAGGACCGGCTTAAGCCAAAGCCGGCTAGTAAAATCCGTTCGATCCTCATCCGTGCAATACCGCACATATCAGATCAAACCCTGCCATATAACTATACGGCCACTAGTACAAAACTGTCCGATCCTGATCCGTGCAATACCGCACGTATCTGATCGGACCCTGCCATATCTCCATACGGCCTCTACAGCGTTTCGCCCGAAAGCTGAGTAACTGTAACTGAGTGTGGTGGACTCTAAAGACTCGTCAATACCTTGGCTGTGGATTTAACCACTAGCACGTCAGAGGTATAAGCCAATACGTGACGGGCCACCAGGTATTGACCATATGGGACGTCGATGAGGAAGCTCACCCCGACACCCAACTGAGCCTGTCAGTGACAATATCCGTACAGTCCGGTCCGTTCGTCTATGAGTATCGCATGGCGGGCCTAGGGGGTTGGTAAAAGTCAGACCCCCAAAAGCGGTACAAGTCGTGTCGGAGCGTAGCCCAGAACGCCCTGAGATACTACTGGAATACCTACCAGTAAATCTCCTGCCTCGGCCGAGGGCTTTGCGTAATGGCTCTCCTAGACACAGCGCGACCTCACCCCCAATACCGGAAGAGACGAACCCCTGCAGATCCGCTCACTGCCTCCATGTGGCTCGGGACTGTACCCAACTAAAACCTGTTTGCACGACTCCTTTGAGCCGTGGTAGGGTAGTAATCAAAGCACAGTGGGAACTCACACGAGACAAATGACGATCTCAGGTCGATGAACTAACCTGTACACATGTCACCAGGGAACTGCTATCTGACATCTGGTATAAGACCAACTAGCAGGTTCCCGGCGAGTCCTGTCCGGTGTACTCATAACCCAATGAGCACCTGTATACATCTTAGGTGAACCAACTGACACCAGTGGCTTGTGAGACCGGCCACCGCCCCTCGTCGGGGTCTCGACTGTATACACTAGTCTACTAACGGAGTATCGATGCCCTGTCTCGAAACTCCTACGACTAGGGACCTTTTAAGGATGTGCTTATAGACCACCAGCTCCCACGTATATGATCGCCATCATACTGCTGGTAGTCAAGCAAGAATCCTAGGGGCTCTATCAACGTGTAATAGCGACATGTCAGGTCACCTAAAGCAGTACACGATGATAAAGATAAACCAGATAGCATACTATCATCTCGAGTAAGACTGTCCTACCGGGATAGGTCCTCCCTCAATCATTGCAATCACGTGCCTGTGATCCAATAATTGACTCTGAGGGCACTAACTCCAACAATCTCCCACTTGCACTCAAGGCTAATTATTGCGATGCCGCATACTCACAGCCCGTGTGATACCGAACACCCAACTCCTCTACTAGTCAGTCTCACAAAACCCGTTTGCGAAACTATTGCGTTCGAGGAATAGCCTCAGTGAGTGGATCCGCTGTGAAGTTTCTTTCTATGTCTCTCTATATCTCAAGTTCGCGGAGAAAGCCATCTCCCGAAATGAGCAATACCTGTCTTAGAATGTCTGGATGTCTGATGGGACCTAGCTCATAAATGAACTCCAAATCCAAACTTCTTAGACTGTATCATCAACCGAACTTAATCAGTATCCAGCGCCATGCCTCCCTCAGTATTGCCTTGGACCACCTGTCCAAAATACTGCCCCTCGTCAGAGGGAGAACTATAACTCTGACAACCTCCTTGTCGTCCATGTCACCTTGGAAGTCTGGAGTGACAACCGTCTCCTAAAGGAGGCAGCCGTTATCATATCCCTAGAACATTCACTTATGTTCTAAAACTGCTTCCGACTGTTCCTCCAGGATTGGATCAATATCAACTTATTGCATCTAGTGCAAGAACAACATCTGGTGTGGTATTTGACATCTCATGATTGACTCAAATGCCTAAGCAAGTGATCTGCCAATCATGCACATCCTCTCCCCTTTAGTCTGTAAGACACCTTTAGAGAGGGTGACTCCATTATCTGCAGGTGTACTACCATGCCAGGAGTCGTCCATTCTAAATACTCATAGAATGCGGTCAAAATACCCTGATTGGGAAACCACCCAAATCTAGATCTAAAACCATAGATCTAGTAACCAGTATGTCTGATATAATGTCCAAGTCCCATGTGGAGAAAACACTGTGTGACGACCAAAGTATAACCGATCGTAGTATAGGAATATCACTTCCTACTACCTTCTCAACAGATCCATCCCCTATTCTGATGACGTCAAACCCATGACTGTCACATCAGAAACAGATGATCTATCTCCGCTACATCTGCTTTAGTCTATAAATAGACATAAGCCTGATGTCCACCAATGCTTCCGCTGCTCCCACTGACTACGACAACCTTCTGCCAGAGTCATATAGACGTGCACTTCTAAAGCTAGTTTAGAACGACGCTATACTCATCCTCCTGCCGGGTCTCGCAGCCTGGAACAACAACAATGGCAAGTGTGGGTAAACAAGAACTTCCCTGTCACCGTCCTTGAGGCTACCGGAGTACCTCTCGGGTGCCTGAAGTTACCCACCTTATCTGCGGAGTGGCCAATGGAATATCAAATCAGATTGAATCTTTAGGTTCCTTATTAAATCTTCAGTAATCGTTTGTGGTTCTGGGATCACTTCCAGTTCTACCATACTCCCACTGCTGGTTTTGAAAAATCCAATTTTTATTAAAACTGTGGCGAGTCTAGAACAATATTTCTATTGATCTGTCAGATGGTAGAAAATCAACCCTCGTCATAGCCTGGGTCAACCCACAAACAGCCATTACAGAAACGTGCCTTGAGTTATCCGGAGTCTGGTTTTAAGCATAAGCCGGACAACTCCCCGTACCTTAACATCGTTAAGATATGAACTGTTCTATATCCAATATAGAAACAGAGGCACTGATTCAATTGAACCAGATTCAAATCATGCAGCTGTCTCTAGTGCATGTCAACTAAATGGAAGGAGGCCGATCAGCGTTACTCAACTTAGGAATGCTTCCAATTATGAGTAACCTGAAAAAGAAGCAATTTCTCTTTATCATTACTATCAACTGAATACCATACGCAAGTATCTACATCTTCGATCACTTTGAAGAATCCCGATACTTGGTATACCTGGTTCTCTACTTTATTCAAATACCTATAACTCCTCAAAACTTAGACCCTGTGTTTCCATGAAACACATGTCTAAGAACTAGAGAAGTTAAAAGTAAACAGAATATAGTATGAGAACCAACCCCTCTGTCCTAATGGACACTGGACAGCATACAATACTCTGTATAAGTCCGCTGAGTCTAACAACTCTTTCACTGTGTGTCGTAGGTTGAAAACTGTACTTATGGTTAAGAAGAATTACACCGCTGTTTAATGCTCCTTACCTAACCATCCACTGATATAGGTAAATGTCATCGACATAATATCAAAAGGCATATCTCACTCTATGAAAATAGACGTACAGATATATCAATTTGAAATTGGTGCACAACAGCGGATATTCAAAACCAAATATTTGCCGACCGGCAAACAACCCAGGTGACTTCCTCAAATATCACCGATTACAACGAATCCCGATATAATGAGGATGATCACCCAATTCCCAATAACTTACTCCCACTCATCATCTGTAAAACCATACAGATGTGAGAATCATACTTGGTAAATACAAACCCTGGAGTAAGTGTCTAATCGGGAAATCAGTTTTCTTTTAACAGTACACAGTGAAACTGAAACATTGTAATGTTTCAATGGGGTATCGTGGTATTCCTAGTAATGCCTCTACCATTATCCAGATTCACAACTGTAACCGTATAATTCTTTGCCACCTCACCAAATCCCTTTATTTGTCTTTAGTCATTACCTTCTGCACACCCCTTTAGGCCAATTGGTTTTCTTCCTTCCCTACCGTTCGGCACCAGCCTATGGTTTGGAAGAAGACTATCCAATAAGCATAAAAGGTGTACTGTCCTAATCCTAGGAGCACTCGCAAAGCGAGAGAAGGTGAAGATAAAAGACACCTGAATGTACTTTATTCCCATTTCTCCTGAACCAGGATCCATCCCCGAACTGGAACAAGTTCCTTTCGAGTTCGTATATAACCATACGATGGATTATCCAATAAAATGGGATCTTCGTAGTGATACGGAGTGTCCTGGAGAAATACAAAGGTGATTTAGGATTGGCGAAGAAATACTTGGTTTGGTCGTGAATAGCAGTCGCAACTTACTTTGCCCTCCTACTAATCCCTTGCTTTGTCTTAACCTTAATACCTTCTGCACACCGTTTAGGCTAATTGGTTTTCTTCATTCCCCACCGTTCGGCACCAGCCTAAGGTTTGGAAGAAGACTGTCCAATCTGCGTAATAGGTGTACTACTCCTAAGCCAAGGAGTACTCGCAACCTGAGAGAAGGTGAAAAGAAAAGACAACTGAATAATCCTATTCGTTTTCTCCAGAACCAGAAACCATCCTCGAAATCCTTCGAGTTCGTATATAACCATACGATGGTTTTGTCCAATGGAAGTGGACGTTCGCAGTAATACGGGGTGTCCTGGAGAAAAGGGTAAAAGTAGGAGTGGCAATGAGGTCTGCAACTCTGACAATCCAAAAGCCAGTGTTAAGAAGGTTCGGTCAACTTGGTCACTGAGTCAAAGTCCAGGGTCGGGTCAATGGTCGCTGCCAAAGAGAGAGAGAAAAGAAACACTCAGCGTGCACTCTAACCTAGATCAGAATGGTTATCACTTTGTCTAATCTGGAAACCTCCCACTGTACCTCAAATTCTCCTCCAAACCTGAAAGAAGAATTAGTCGGGATCACCCGAGGAGTAAACCAACTCATCAGTGGGAATCGGGATCCAACTATCATCGCATGATAACGTGACGGAATCCACTCACGTCACCACACTCCAGAAGGTATGCGCATGCTTGGCAAGTTTCAGTTCTTTTGAAACTCCCGATGTGATTTTTACCCCTAGGACCCAAGTGACCTTGACGAATAATCAACAAATCAAAAGGTCCTAGTCAAGTTCAACCCGTCATTATCTTGATTGCGTTAAACCCACCCGCACGACCCTTGACGAATAATCAACAAAGTCGCACGACTGTCCTAACCAATCCACATATCCATGCGACAGAAAGCATTACAGAGCTACCGCACACTACGCCTCGGCGAATAGCAACGACAAACGTAGCGCGAATACTATGCAATACTAATCCGAAATGACGGAGGGCTACGAATGGTTTCTGGCGAAAACCATTAACGTAATGAACTTGATATCGTTGAAGGAACTGCATAGCCTTTTATAAAAATATAGTGACGAAAACCTTTGCTAAAGAGGTCACTCCCGGTGAAGGGATCTCGGCTCTTTCCCCGTAGAATGAGGTGCAGGATATTCCATCTGAATACCACGGTGCAAAGCAAAAGTAATCGGCTATAGTGAAGTTATTGCCCTGACGCAAATTTCTGTCCAAGGGGTCACTCCCGGTGAAGGGATCTCGGCCCTTGCCTCGTCGACTGAGGAGCAGGATATTCCAAATGAATACCACGATGCAAAACAAAAGTGAACGTCCTTGCAATAACAGCTTTTTGAAAAATGTTCCAACAACATCAGATTAGGTTTGTTTAAACTTGCATTGATCCGAATCAACGCAGTCCCATCAATTGATCACACCACAAAGAACGAAAATATACTGACGTACGTATATGCCATCCGCATTCGCCACTGGGTCCCGTCATCACCCGTTAGGTTAGCTAACTAACGGCAGAGCGGGGACTGGACTAGCGCGGATGTAAAACATATACAACGTCTACTAATATATATACCAATATATAGTATTTCGCTCAAGGCGTGAATAGAATGCAACAACACAGAAATGAACAGCATCACAGAACAATACAGATATCTGGAAACCCCGGGTTTCACAGAGCCGCTGCTGAAACCCGACGTTCCCCTGGTCGTGTGGATAGCCTGTGCAATGAAATCCTAGACCCCTACGGGCGCGGCAAGTCACCC
The DNA here is from genome assembly GCA_030015575.1 of Agapanthus africanus. Lineage (NCBI taxonomy): Eukaryota > Viridiplantae > Streptophyta > Magnoliopsida > Asparagales > Amaryllidaceae > Agapanthus > Agapanthus africanus. The sequence goes on along the minus strand of JASDDO010000024.1, from coordinate 510,705,067 downwards.
GCCAAAACCTGAAGCGAGGCAGCCCCCTTCAGCGCCGTGAATGGACCACCCAGCACTTCACGGAATCCGGTAACTTGGGCACCCCTCCTGGGTCAACCTGTACCCCCTACGAGTGCGGCGAATAGCCCGCCAATCCTGGACTGAAGCCCCTTCCGTCTCAATGCCCTGAGATGCGGGCTTGTTGCCCTCCAGAACCCGGCTATCCGTGCACCCCACCGCGGGGCAAACCTAGTACAGAAAGTAAAATATACATACACCGGGTACATCGACCGCAACCAGGTCGTGCCCCAAAATAATAATACAAACAGGCAGTGACGGCAGTCCACATGTCGGACGCTCGCCCCGCAATAACAAATGTACAAAATACAACAGCACTGTACTAGCATTGCATCCAGGCTATCCCCCACGACCGATCCGCAACATCACAGCATAAACATAGAACATCAACGTGAAAGTCACGTTCGCAAATCCGTCTAACCGGGCTATAGCAGTTAGACCGGATTTACCGATCGAGTGACATTCACGGTCGCAGATATAATGTAAATACTGTGAAATAATGTGTTTAAAATTTTCCGATTGACCAAAAATTAACAAGTGGACCCAATCAAAACTGTAGCACTCACAGAAAACCTGGGCCCAATATTAATATCCCAAAACCCATATTTTAAGCCCACAAGCCCACTGAAAAAAAATGATGAAGTGAACTCCTGTTCCCGCGGCGGAAGCGCGGCCAATAAGGGGCTTAGGCCGCCCTTCCGCGGTCGAAAGATACGATCACTGTATCAAATTTTTTGCAGTAGTCTTAGATCTCCCTGCACACAATTCTGAGACCACCTGAAAAATTTTTAGACTCCAAAAAAATTCGGCAGAAACTGATGTCAAGGAAAAATACGGTTTTTGGAATTTCGGTCGATCGGAACTGAAAAACACATTAGAACAAGCTAGGTAAGGTTAATGGCGTGGCTCTGATACCATGTTGCGCCACGGCAGCGCCCCGGCCTCGTACTCGAGGCCAAAATGCGGAATAAAATACTTTGCGAACTTTGCAAAACGGCGCTACCGCGGACAATGAAAAAACCCGGATCGAAACCATTAACCTATACTAGCTAACTAGAGATGGGGTGAGAAGTATACCGAACGATCCGTGTCCTTCGGTCTTCGTCTCCGCTCCAATCTCCCGCGGAATCTCCGTCACCTCCTCGCTCGTCGGAAAGGGCACCACGTAGCCGGAATCTTTTACGGGCTCCCGCCTCTTTGACCGAGGCAACTCGGGCGCGAAGTTGGCTAGCCGACGCGTCCAAGGCTTGCTATAGAAATAGTGTAGTGAACTTGTCTCTTGGGGTTTTGAGGTTGCCATGATGTGGAGGAAACAAGAAAGAACTTTGGAGAAGGGTTATTGGATTTTTGGAGCAAGCAAGAATGAGATGATATAATTTCCATACACCATGAAATTTCCTCTCATCTCTCCCCCTCCATTGTGGCCGGCCCTCTCTCCTCTAAAATGAGATTGGAGAGAGAAAAAAATTCTCCAAGGATATCAAATAAAATGGAAAAACCAATAAAGAAAATGGTCACTCACATTTCTTTTCTTATCATATCAAACAACCATCACAATGAAAGCAAGTGAGAAGACCAAAAAAGGATCTCATGATGAAATAACAATCATGATGCCACAAATATGCAAAGAAACCCCTCACAAAATGTTAATTGCAAACTTGCAATTAACACCCTCCACCAAGAAAGTCCGACCGAGAAGGAATGAAGGAAAACCGGCCGGAACGGAATGCAAACTGGCAACCCCAGAAAACCGATCCCATAATAAATTACAGGAAAAACCCGCTACTGCAAATACATGCCCGCATTTGTATTCCCACTGAACACAAATGCAAAGAGACAAAATCTACACTGTACTAGACTAGGACCGGCTTAAGCCAAAGCCGGCTAGTAAAATCCGTTCGATCCTCATCCGTGCAATACCGCACATATCAGATCAAACCCTGCCATATAACTATACGGCCACTAGTACAAAACTGTCCGATCCTGATCCGTGCAATACCGCACGTATCTGATCGGACCCTGCCATATCTCCATACGGCCTCTACAGCGTTTCGCCCGAAAGCTGAGTAACTGTAACTGAGTGTGGTGGACTCTAAAGACTCGTCAATACCTTGGCTGTGGATTTAACCACTAGCACGTCAGAGGTATAAGCCAATACGTGACGGGCCACCAGGTATTGACCATATGGGACGTCGATGAGGAAGCTCACCCCGACACCCAACTGAGCCTGTCAGTGACAATATCCGTACAGTCCGGTCCGTTCGTCTATGAGTATCGCATGGCGGGCCTAGGGGGTTGGTAAAAGTCAGACCCCCAAAAGCGGTACAAGTCGTGTCGGAGCGTAGCCCAGAACGCCCTGAGATACTACTGGAATACCTACCAGTAAATCTCCTGCCTCGGCCGAGGGCTTTGCGTAATGGCTCTCCTAGACACAGCGCGACCTCACCCCCAATACCGGGAGAGACGAACCCCTGCAGATCCGCTCACTGCCTCCATGTGGCTCGGGACTGTACCCAACTAAAACCTGTTTGCACGACTCCTTTGAGCCGTGGTAGGGTAGTAATCAAAGCACAGTGGGAACTCACACGAGACAAATGACGATCTCAGGTCGATGAACTAACCTGTACACATGTCACCAGGGAACTGCTATCTGACATCTGGTATAAGACCAACTAGCAGGTTCCCGGCGAGTCCTGTCCGGTGTACTCATAACCCAATGAGCACCTGTATACATCTTAGGTGAACCAACTGACACCAGTGGCTTGTGAGACCGGCCACCGCCCCTCGTCGGGGTCTCGACTGTATACACTAGTCTACTAACGGAGTATCGATGCCCTGTCTCGAAACTCCTACGACTAGGGACCTTTTAAGGATGTGCTTATAGACCACCAGCTCCCACGTATATGATCGCCATCATACTGCTGGTAGTCAAGCAAGAATCCTAGGGGCTCTATCAACGTGTAATAGCGACATGTCAGGTCACCTAAAGCAGTACACGATGATAAAGATAAACCAGATAGCATACTATCATCTCGAGTAAGACTGTCCTACCGGGATAGGTCCTCCCTCAATCATTGCAATCACGTGCCTGTGATCCAATAATTGACTCTGAGGGCACTAACTCCAACAACTTGGTCATCCAGGGCGATATCCTCGAAGACTTTTCTTTTCTTTTATCTTTTTTACTCGTGGATCCGAGATTCTTTTCTGGAAGTGTGCGATTGCGCAGCTAGATGTTTTCACAGACCTTTGGTTCTTCCTCTTTCCCTAAGATGGATTCTTTAAAGAGAGGGCCGAGAGCCATTTCCTCGTCAGAGTCACTCCCAAAGGTGAGAACCTGTGATCCTCCGGCGTTGACCGTGCGACAGTTGCCGGTATTTCCTTTGTGCTCCTCGGTCGCATTTCTTTGCTTCCGACGAGTTTTGCGTTTCATCCGCTTAACATGTTGCCGGTGGGCGACATATCCCTGCCACCATCTTTTAAAAACGTCGCATTCTTCGGTGGGGTGCGAAATCTTTCGGTGATATGAGCAGTAATTGGGATGCGCCTCTGCTTCACCGAGAGTGTTTTCTTCATAAGGTGGCAGCTTCATTCCCATTGATATGGCTTTAGCAAACCTTTTCCTCGTCTTGAATTTGTTTTTATCCGCAACGGATGTCTTTTGATTTGGCGCGAGTGCCCCCACTCTTTCGTCTAGTCGCCGGCGTTTGGCTCCTTCAGATATGGCTATCTCACGCTCCCGATCGGCTTTACTCTTCAGACGAATTTCATTTAAGAAGGTGTCGATCATCTCGCCTGACGGCCATAGAAGTTCTGGTTCGGGACCTGCCCCCAGTTTCTTTGTACAAGGAGTCTCTTCGTCGTCTATCGACAAGTGAGAGATCACATGACAACTTGCTACACAGTCCTCAGATCCATCTGATGAGTCTTCTTCATCTTCTCCATTCTCAAAGACGTGGCTGAGAAATTCTTAGAGCGTGATCGGAGTCCGTGCTTTCTGATTATATTCTTCCAGCGCGTCGATCTGTTTCTGCAAGTCCGTGCGCTTGTCACCAGGCTTCACGGGCTTTTTGGATCTCTTCTTCTTTTTCGCAGATTTCGACGGCTGGGTGTGAGCACTTAGGCCCTCACCACAGATCTTTGGATGGGGGCGCGGCTTCAGCATCCCTTCAATGATCTGGGGTTCCAGCGGGTTCTCCCACCTAATCGCCGGGCATGTCTAGAGCCCACTCAGCGTCCTTTTGGTTTTGGATGAAAGCACGACCTCCCATGGGGCATCTTCAACAAAAGAACAAGTTGCCCCCGGTGTGTCCGTCTTCTTCGGAGTGTGCAGTTGTGGTGGGTTTATTTTCCACTTCTCGGACAGCGCAAACTTGCCTTGTAGGTACTGATCTTCGATCCATCCTTTAAAGACGAAGCAATCCTCAATCGGATGACTTACCGTTTGATGGTAAGGGCAGTAATTGGGGTTATTCACCTCGCTGGGTTGCGGCGGTCGCCTTGGATTCGGCAAGTTGATAAGCCTGTTGCACACAGCCAGCTCGAATAGCCTCTTCGTCTTATCCCGCGGGAATGAGTAAGGGCGCTTCATTTTCTCATTTTAATACCGCCGTCTCTCTTCCAGTTGATCCGCTAGATTTGGGGCACTGGGTTGCTGTTGAGCGTTCGCAACGAAGGTCGCCTTCCCTTTACCCTAGTCGTTCCAAGGTTCCGGCTTCAGGGGAGACGGTCTGTGGCCCATCTGATCCATCTGGGCTAGCTTGTCGATCAAAGCCTGGAACGTGGTTGGTTTAAAGAACATCATGAACTGTGAAATAGTTGCATGAGGATCTAGCGTACCCACGAACATGCCCACCGCTGGTGCTTCCTCGATGCGCTGCTCGCACTTCGACCACAAGTTCCGCCATCGGATTCCATATTGAACCCAGGTTTCGCCCGGCTTCACCCTCGCATTAATTAATGCCGTTATCGGAGTGCGTTCGCTGGCGCTTGCGAAACGCTGGGTAAACAACAACTCCATTTCGGCGAAAGTTTTGACGGAGTCATTTGGAAGCTCGGAATACCACTCAAATGCCGTCTCCGATAAACTGCCAACGAATTGGCGAAGCAAGAGTTTATCATCGCCGCCGGTGTTACCACAAAGAGCCCTAAACTGGGCAACATGTTGATGGGGATTTCCTGTCCCCTTGTAGACATGGAATTTTGGGATCGTGTAGCCTGGCGGGTATATGATCTGATCATACCAACTTGGATATGGTCGCCCCGTTTTGACAACTTGGTCGGCTGCCTCAGTCGCCTGGTGAACTCGTATCTGCTGGGCTATGTAGTCGTCCAGGGCTGCCTTGGAAATCGTCTCCTCCTTGGCTGTTGAAAGAGATGGAGGTGGATTTGATGTTTCCCCTCTGTCTTCCTCGAGGATAATCGGAGGATCTTCAGCCGGAGGCTCCGGCTGTATCATCATCCCGACCATGTCTTGGAACAGAAGGGCCATCTGCTTTATATTGGCCGCTTGTTCCGCAGCCTCCTTGTCCCTCTTTTCGAGCATTCTATGAAGGAATTCAACATCGGTCTCGTGTTCGTGACGTTGTTCCGATGACGCTTCCGGGTTTTCTTTTGGCCCGGTGAGTGCAGCCATCGCAGTCATCATTTCTTAGAGCTTCTGCTGCTGTTCTTGAGCTTTAGTCACCGATCGCGGAAGCGGTCTATGACCTGTTGAGGCGCGGCTATCCTCCTTCCCGGATGCCATGTAGACAGTATGCACCACCATGCCCCCAGGCTTAGGGCGTGTAGGCTCACTGCCTTTGACGTTTGCCGCAGACGTGGGCATTTTCCCCGGCTTTCTGCTCTTGTTGGCAGTTGACGTTGAGGGGGCCGTTGCAGCGGGCACCCAGGTAGTTGTCGTCCTTTGCGGTTTGACAGGACGGTTCTTTTCTTCCTGAACTTTCACCCTCTTCTGCCGGTAAGAGTGATCTCGAATGATTACTGAGTCCTAAACCCGCGCCAGACCTTGTAAATTTAGGAGGACAGCAGTTGAAGGGGCTGCTCTGGCTTTGTTTCTGTACCATTCTCCGCGGGTGGAGGAGATCTTTTCAGCGCGGCAATCGGAGAGTTCTTGCGTACCCTCTTTAGCGGTTCAAAGTTGTTCCCGGTCGAAACAGCAGCATTGATTTCCACCGTTGGAGCTAGTGGGGTTAGCCCAGAGAGGGAGTTACCCCCGGCCTTCCTTACTCACTGAACCAGCCCCAACAGCTCGACATGCTCGACGTCGCCACTGGTGTTCCCGGACGGATCCCACTGGGCGTGCCAAAATTTGTTTACCACCGGAAGCCGGGAAGACGCACTGTCTTGCCTGAATCTGGGGGCAGATGCTAATTAGTGCTATCCGTCCATCTCTCCGAAGATGCCAAGTTGATTTATGACACCATGTATCGAAGGTTTAAACGGATGCGGCCGATGTAGCAGACTTCGTCAGATTCCCCCTCGTTTGTGGGGTTTTTTTATTATGGGGACGCTCTTCCCTGCAGGCGCAAGCCCTTGAAGTTAATTACGCTATCGCATCGCAGTAACAACTTTCTCCTTCTCCAGATGGTCAATTCGTGTCGTGGGAATTTTTTTTGTTTGTGGTTGCCCGTGGATTTTATACGGAGACTAATTTATGTTGTCGCCCATAGGACGTGGATTAGTCCAAATCCGTATTTTCTTAGATTTGGGTTTGGGGTTTTGGTTTAAGGATAAGTTAGCCATATTTAAGGCTAAGATCAACTTAAATGTTTTTTAAGGATACGTTAGTCTAATTTGAGACTAAGATCAACTTAACGGGATCGTTTAGATCCAACAAAAGAGCATTTGGGCTCTATTGTTCCAGTTTAGGGACATAGTGGTCCATTGCCAGTTTAGGGACATGGTGGTCCAACATTCCCATTTTAGGGATGAGTGTTGGTTTAAGGACGCATTAGTCCATGAGTTTAAGGACCCCACAGTCCGTATTACCAGTTTAGGGACATGGTGATCCATTTCCAGTTTAGGGACATGGTGGTCCATTGAATGTATGGCCGTCGGGACCCGTCACCTCTCTAACGACGTTGAAGGATTACAACGACTGATATCAGAGGAGTTCAGAGATGTACCCTTGAACCAAAGTTGGTTGGGAGATCTATAGTCCAATTTGGGACTAAAGTCTGTTTGAAGGTTTTGGTTTAAGGATACGTTAGCCATATTTGAGGCTAAGATCAACTTAAACGTTCGTTAAGGATATGTTAGTCCAATTTGAGACTAAGATCAACTTAACAGGATCGTTTAGATCCGATAAAAGAGCAATCGGTCTCTATTGTTCCAGTTTAGGGACATGGTGGTCCATTGCCAGTTTAGGGACATGGTGGTCCATCTCCAGTTTAGGGACATGGTGGTCCAACATTCCCATTTTGGGGACAAATATTGGTTTAAGGACGCATTAGTCCATGAGTTTAAGGACCCCACAGTCCGTATTACCAGTTTAGGGACATGGTGGTCTAACATTCCCATTTTGGGGATGAATATTGGTTTAAGGACGCATTAGTCCATGAGTTGAAGGACCCCACAGTCCGTATTACCAGTTTAGGGACATGGTGGTCCATCATTCCCATTTTGGGGACGACTATTGGTTTAAGGACGCATTAGTCCATGAGTTTAAGGACCCCACGGTCCGTATTACCAGTTTAGGGATATGGCGGTCCAACATTCCCATTTTGGGGACGGGTATTGGTTTAAGGACACATTATTCCATGAGTTTAAGGACCCCACAGTCCATATTAATGTATGGTTGTCGGGACCCGTCACCTCTCTGACGACGTTGAAGGATTACAACGACAAATACCAGAGGAGTTCAGAGATGTACCCTTAAACCGGGTGTAAATTGATTTGAGAGAGCAGTCGTGCTCAGTTCAATTTAATTTGAGGACTTACGGCCAGAATTGGGTTAAGTCCAGTTGAAAATGTTCAACATTTTATTCAGGATTGGCCTGTTTAGGCCTTTGATTGGGTTCTGCCCTTTTTAAAGCATTGGGCTTTTAATTAAATGCACAGCATTTATTTCTAGCATGTTAGGCCCTTTTAATTGGGCTCTGCCCTTCTTAATAATGCATAGCATTTGTCTTGGTCCATTGGACCTCTTAATTGGGCTCTGCCCTTTAATAATGCATTGCATTAAATGTTCTGACAGTGCGCCACGTGGCCTGTCAGGCGCTTTGCGTCGATTGAGGAGCGCAAGGCGCAAACTGATGTGGAGGTGACAGGTGTCACTCTCTGGTGAGCGCAAGCACAGTGCGCTGCTGACACGTGGCGCGCTCTGATGGCTTACGCCAATCCGAGAGCACAGTGCTTTTTTTAAAAGCGCGGTGCTTTGTTTAAAAGCGCAAGGCGCAGATTATTCTGGGGTTGACACGTGGCGTGTTCTGGTGACTTGCGCCAACCTAAGAGCACAGAGGCTCAAATTAGTAGTGCAGGGCACTGTTCAAAAGCGCAGAGCGCATCTTGATCTATTTCAGATCAAAGAACAGAATCGTTTTTATTCTAAAGAGGTTCTACCTCAAGTTTTAAGAACCAGTGGTTCATCAAAAGGCAATGCCTTTGTATAGATCAAAAGATCTAGTCATGAAGTAGATTACTTCTTTATTAATTTTTTTTATTAAAGATCTTGATCTTGTTCTTAGATCATTGATCTTTTTTTTAGAAGAAATTCTTCATTCTTTCCCAAAGGTTTACCTTTTTCATTCCCTCTGAGTTTCTTCTCAAAGTTTTAGAGGAGTTCTCTATCTCTATCTCTTGATGTCAATGTCTTTTAGACTTGGAGTCTAGGGGCCTTTATATAGTGTCAATTAATTTGTTAAATCAGTTAAAGAGATCTTTCTCTAATTGATTTAGGGATGTCTCCCTACCGTTGGATCTTTGATCCTAGGGCTCTGTTTTACAGAAGAGAATCTTCTTGTTTTAATAAGATTGGAAAGATCTTTTCAGAATTTTTCTGTTTTAGTGCTGGCACAGTTGGCGCAAGAGCACATGCGCTTGACACGTGTCGCGCAGCGCAGAGCGCAGCGCAACTGCGCGAGCGTAACTGCGCTGACACGTGTCGCGCAGCGCAAGTCAGCTGAAGCGTTGCTTCCTTTTATTATTTGAATTTTAAACAGAGCCTTGCTCTGATTGGGTGCGATGCGCTCCTTGTGCTAGCGTGTCTGATTTTGACATGTGGCGCTCTGCGCGCAGCACAAAGGATCTGAAGCGTTACTTCACCTTTATTAAAATTTGAATTTTTAAAACAGAGCCTTGCTCTGATCAAGGGAAACAGAAGCGTTGCTTCATTTTCCGCCTTGGAATTTGAACAGAGCTTTGCTCTGAAAGGGAGATTTTCTCCTTTATTATTATTATTTATTTATTTATCTATTTATTTATTATTATTTTATTTTATTTTTTTCTTTTATTGTTATTATTCTATACGGAGCGGGTTTTGAGCCAAAATTTTGGCGGGAACAGCTACATCGGGTCTGGTACATAGCATCGCGTACATGATAGAGCCTACTGCCGAAGCATAGGGTATCCCTTGCATGCGAGCTCTTTCCAAATCAGTCTTGGGAGACATCTCTTTGGAGAGAGTGAGTCCAGAGATCGTGGGTTGGTTCCCACGCTTGGATTCTTCCATACTAAACCTATTTAGTATGGTGTCAATGTACCTGGATTGGGACAATCCCAGTATCCGTTTGGATCTATCTCTATAGATCTTAATGCCCAAAATGCAGGAGGCATCACCTAGATCTTTCATTGAGAATCTATGTGATAAGAAGAGCTTGACCGAGTGCAGCATAGGAACATCATTTCCTATCAAGAGTATGTCATCCACGTACAATAAGAGGAAGACAACCTTACTCTCTGCAACCTTCTTGTAAATACAAGGTTCATCTACGTTCTTGATGAAGTCAAACTCTTTGACTATAACATCAAAACAGATGTTCCAACTCCGCGATACCTGCTTTAACCCGTAGATGGATTTAAGCAGCTTGCACACCTTTCCGCTGCTCCCACTATCTACGAAGCCCTCTGGCTGAGTCATGTACACTCACTCCTCTAAATCACCACTTAGAAAGGCGGTCTTAAAATCCAGTTGCCAAATTTCGTAGTCATGGTATGCAGCAATGGCAAGTAAGATCCGGATGGAATTAAGCATATCCACTGGAGAAAAGGTTTCGTCATAATCCATACCTGGTCGTTGACGAAAACTCTTTGCAACAAGTCTAGCTTTGAAAGTCTCCACTTTTCCATCTACACCAAGTTTCTTCTTAAAGATCCACTTGCTCCCAATGGGTTTTACCCCTTCAGGAGCAACTTCCAAAGTCCATATTTTGTTGGTGTACATGGATTCCATCTCAGATCGCATTGCATCCAGCCACTTCACAGAATCCCCACTCGTGATGGCCTGCTCAAAGCTAGTTGGGTCATCATCTTCCATGATGCAATCCTCACTCCCACCATCTACGAGAAAACCGTAGTATCTCTCAGGTGGATGAGGAACCCTGCTAGATCGGCGGAGAGGCTGGGGTTCGTCGGGGACTACTGAATCTTCTGGTTCTACCAAATCTTCTGTCGTAGTTTGTGTTGCTGGAACTTCTTCCAGTTCTGCCTCCTCGCCACTAATTTCCTTTGCAAGAAATTCCTTTTCTAAAAAGATGGCATGTCGAGAAACAAACACCTTTTGTTCCTCAGTGTGGTTGAAGATATACCCTTTTGAGTTCTTGGGATATCCTACAAACTTGCACAAGACAGACCTTGCCTCGAGTTTGTCCGGATTGTGCCTTTCGACATAGGCCGGACAACCCCATATCTTAACATACTTAAGAGATGGTTTATTCCCTTTCCATATCTTATATGGAGTGGTAGGCACTGAATTGGTAGGAACCATATTCAATAGGTGTATGGCTGTCTCAAGAGCATACCCCCATGAAGAAAATAGGCAATTCAACATTGCTCATAATAGAGCGCACCATATCTAATAAGGTGTGATTCCTCCGCTCCGATACACCATTGTGTTGTGGTGTATAGGGAAGAGTAAGCTGAGAGAGAATCCCATTCTCTTTTAGATAATCTAGGAACTCATTGCTCAAGTATTCACCTCCTCGATCAGATCGTAGGATCTTAATACTTTTGCATGTTTGGTTCTCTACTTCATTCTTATATTCTCTGAATTTCTCAAAAGCTTCAGACTTGTGTTTCAATAGGAACACATGTCCATATCTTGAGAGATTGTCAGTGAATGTAATGAAGAAGAACCGTTCCTGGCATGTGTAGACATGGGACCACATACATCACTATGTATCAGTCCCGAGAGTTCTATAACTCTTTCTCCGTGTCCACTAAACGGAGTTTTGGTCATCTTGCCTTTGAGACATGACTGGCAAGTGTCATAAGATGAAAATTCGAACGGATTCAAATATCCATCCTTATGCAACTTAGCTAGTCGTGTCGCATTGATATGACTAGTCTACAATGCCACAAGAAGGATTCATTCATTTCTGAACTCTTCCTCTTGTGTGTGTTTTGTACATTAAGTACTGTAGTTTGATTGAGAACGTATATGCCATTATTTAACGAGCCTGATCCAATCAACTTTTGATTCAGGAAGATGTTCATAACATTATCATGTACTACAAAAGTATATCCTTCTTTACTCAATAAAGAAACTGGTATGAGATTGCATATCAGGGTCGGAATGTAATAGCATTCGTTCAGAATCAATGTATTACCATTTGGTAACACAAGGTGATATTCGCCAACTGCTTTGGCTGCAACATTTGCACCATTCCCTACTCTTACGGAATGATCACCCTCTACCAGTTCCCTACCTTTCCGTAGCCCATGTAACATATTATATATGTGGGATCCTGATCCGGTATCTAAAACCCAGGACGTAGAGTGAACTGAGAAACAGTTCTGGATAACTAACACACCTGAAGAAGATGCATCAGCATGCTTATTCTTCGTTTGGGCGACGTGAGAATCCATATATTCTCCTATTTCCTGCTCGGACTTATAACAATTATAAGTGGGAGCGGGACCAATGTTCCCCTGCTCAGTATAACAAGCAGGCTCAGTCAATACATCCATATTATTATCTTGATTAAGGCCTGACATGGTCGCTACTTGGAGAAAGAGAGAGAAGAAAACACTTTAGCGTATGCTCTTGCAAGGTTAGATTGGTTATTATCTTATCTAATCAGGATGGCACCCTGTTCAGTTGATAAAACTGCACATTTGTTATTACATTTTTCCTACCATTTCCATATTAAAAAAAGGTCTTTATTATAATATATCATACATATGAGGGTTTATGTGTAAAAATACTATTTTCCATGCGTTGATATATTATAATTAGCATTTGGTAGGAAAATGTATATAATATTATTGACCTAATCCTAGTAGAACTAAGTCTACTAAATATTATTTAAGTTGTTGTGCAGAATTTTCAGGTCTTAAATCAAGGAAATCAAGTTGTTAAAGCTAACCTGCCTAATTAAGAAATCAAAATTAAGAAATCAATTCTGGCAGAAGAAAAGAAAAGATTTCCATATTCTGAAGGTTCCAAGGATCGCCACATGTCACAACGAGCCAGACCCAGAAATTTTATGGACGGCCCTGATCATCAGGCCGCGGATCCGCGGCGCGAGCTCCTTGATGCCGCGGATCCGCCGCGTGGAAGAAGAGATAGGCGCTGAAATTTCTCTGTTGGAATTGTAACTGCTATTCCCCAATTTAGGCATCTAAAGTTCTGGCGTTTGGGGTATAAATAAGGACCGAGTCCCTCTTGGAAAATTTATCAAGCCGACGCGATCACGAAGTCCAAGATGGCTCACGCATCCAGGCTGGTCATCAACAGTTCATCTACCTCCTTGGAAGGGATCGAGAAGCAACTAGATTTGTAATCATTTTCTAAGGATTCATGTGTAATGAAAATTGTTGATTAATAAAGGTAGCTTTCTTTTTCTTATTCTATTTCTTCATAATTTAATTATGCAACTTCTTTCCATCTCTTTTTCTCCCAACATGCGCGAGTAATTCTCCGCTTGTTAGGGTTCGTAGGATTAGGGTAGGCTAATGGATGATGAGCATCCCTAAACCCTTTTTAAGTCCTATAAAGTTTATGAACTTTATCAAAAGAATCATTAACATCCTAATCGGGCGCGCTAAAAATTCTTTGTTAGTCCCGACCGCGATTAGAGATTAGATTAATGATTATTTTGGTAAAGGCTAGATTTGAACGGAGTTCCGTGTCGAGATAAGGGTTAAGAGTGGGATTCCTTTTCCCTCCAGAAACCCTAATCTACACGCATCACCATCGTTCTAGTTTTAAATCTATTAAAGGATAAAAAGGGTAACTTTTAATTAATCGTTCATAACTACTAAATCCTAACGAACCCTACAAGCCCTCTTATTATATTAACTACATCTTTAAAATAATCTAGATCTATATTTTTGCATTCTTACTTAACGTAGATCTAGAAACCATTCACAAAATTCTTTCTTCCTCCTCTCTTTTTCAACACATCTAAAGTAAGAGTAAAAGGTTCCACGTTTCCCAGAGGACGACCCGTACTCATCTCGGTCTAGCTACAAGCGACGCCGTTATTGATTGCGGTTATTCTACAAACACTTTTTCGAACCAATCAAATGGCGCCGTTGCCGGGGATACGTGCGTAATTTTTTATTTTTACTATTTGTGTTGAATTCTTAGACGATTCATATCATTATTAACACAAAACTGCAAATTGCATATTTAACGATTTGTGCGTGAATTTTGCAAGGAGATCTGGAGTCACAGAATTGAGGAAAACAGAAGACAGAGACATTCATCGAGATCCAGAGGAGTACAGGAGGCCAAAGAAAAAATTTCATCACTTGATTCTTCCACCTCGCGGCGGAACCGCGGCACGAAGGCCTTCCGGCGGCGGAAACGCGGCGGGTTAGAGGAGTTAGGGCTACAAAACTCTCTGGTAAGATTCTCAACTCTTCCTCTCTCTTCTCAAATCCAATAAAATCTATTTTCTGCAGGATTCTTTGCAAAATAGCGCCGCTCAAAAATCTTTTTGCAAAAGTTTTGTGATTGGTTTTGTTTTGCATATTTTAAAACGGACTTTAAGGGGCAAAGACCAAATCAAGATTAGTTGGGGATTTCATCACCCTTCCTAAGCCCCACAAATCACAAACCGAGCATCTAGCTCAACCCTTCATTAATTTAAAAAATATCTAGACCAGACTCTAAGGACTGTCGCGCTCAATAAGGACAGAGGAAGGTCGTGGGTAATCTATCGTTTATCCGCATTACTTTTGTAGTGCCTAGGCAAGTGTGACAAAAGGCTAGTGGTTTTTAATTAGGCACACTACTGTGGTTCCCTCCCACTTACCTGGCACTTATCTCACTACAAGGGTAGTACGGAGACGGTAGAGGATTGATCCTGCGGCTTGTCCTTTAGAAGTCTAGGAGCGGTCTAGAGACTGGACCTAGGTGGCCTTAGTTCTAGGGTTGCTTGTGCATTTTAGAGTGATTTGTCTTGAGTCCCACTTTTTCAAAACAAACCAATTTTAAATCACACACACGCTGCCACTTGCACTAAACCCGCTTAGTGCATGCTCGGCTGGACACGGGATCCTAGTGCCCGTCTTGTCCGCGTTCCTTCTATCGACGCCGAAGTCGGTACTTCTTCATCTTCTTTTCCCCCACCACACACCACGACCGAGATGGACGGCACTCCATCAGATTATAACACCACGCTTCCACCGCCCATAGGTGCGCAGAATTCACCGCGCATCTCTCTCCAAGAGAGATGTTATCCTATCTGTGGTCCTCTTCCCACTTGTCTATCTATTCCACCAGCTAACGGGGATAATTTCGAAATTAAACCCCACTACATCAATCTGCTGCCCAAATTTCATGGGCTTGAATCTGAAGACGCGTACGTTTTCATCACCAAATTCGAAAACGTATGCGCAATGATGGGTACTTCACAATTGACTGTCGATGCTATGCGCTTGCGTCTTCTCCCATTCACATTGTGCGACTTGGCAGAAAAATGGCTTTATAATACTGCCGCACACTCTATCACTAATTGGGATGAATTCGTAATAGCATTTCTTTAGAAGTTTTACCCAAACCATAAGACCGCCCGTGTTAGGAGCGAGATCAACCAATTCACCCAGCTTCCCAATGAACCATTTTGGAAGTGCTTTGAACGTTTCAAGGATCTGCTTGTCCAATGTCCTCATCATGGAATACAAAGATGGGATTTATGTCGAATAATATATGAGGGCATTAATCCAGCGACAAAGCAGATGCTTGAAACAATGTGTCAATGCAATTTCATGTCTAAAGACGATGGTGAAGCTTGGAAATATTTGGAAGACCTTGCTGAACACACTTTGCAGTGGGAAAGCGTAAGACCACCTTCTTCTAAGGGAAGTATTCATCAGCTCGATGTTTCTATCGCAGTAAAAGCCGAAATGGCAGCGATACAGAAGAAACTCGATGCTATTGAGAACAAGTTCTCATCATTCTCCCTAAATCAGGGCACGCTTCCTAAGACCGTCTGTCATTGCTGTTCGGATCCTTCACACTTAACGGAAGAATGTCCAATGAATGCATCGTTTCAAACTAATGCTGCTTTTCAGCAGCGACCTAGAAACGACCCTTATTCTTCCACTTACAATCAAGGATAGAGGAATCATCCTAACTTTGCTTGGAATCAAAACCAACAAAGCAATTATCAAAGACTTCCTCCACAGCAACCACAACCACAGAATCAGCCCTCCTTTCAGTCACAAAATTTCTAAAATCCGGCCAACACTTCTACATCACAAGTGGCCAGTACTGACAACTCTTCACTTGCACAAACTTTGGATATGTTCATGAAACATTCCATGCAATTGTCGGCTGAGATGAAGTCTTCTATTGATACCGTAACGAAAAACTCCACCTCCCATGGTGAGAGTATTAAATCATTAGATAACCAAATCGCACATTAAACGCCGCAATGAGTGCGAGAGAAAAAGGGAAAATCCCATCTCAACCCCTACCGAATCCTGGCCATTCACAAAATCATAATGTGAATGCCATTACTACGTTGAGATCGGGGAGAGTGCTGAATAACCGAGTGGGTGAGCAATTTGATGTTAGTGACACCATTGATACCCAGCTTCTTCTTCTTCTTCCCCTAATTCGTCTAGTCCCCCACCTTCATCCGAGCCTATTCTCCGTTTTCCCCAAGGCTCTAACATTTCGCCAAATCTATCTAAGTCGATTCTCACTCCAATTTTGGGATCGAATCCGTCCCCCACAGTCTTCTCCACCAACGTTGGACCCAAAACTTATTGATCGAGCTCCATTTCCAAACAGATTAAGGGCCAACAGACCTAACCCGCAAATGGAGAAGATTGTGGAAATGTTTAAGCAAGTTAGCATGAATATTCCTCTCCTATATGCTATTCAACAAGTCCCATCTTATGCAAGAATCCTTAAAGACTTGTGCACTAGAAAGAGAAAAACTCAAGTGCTTAAAAAGGTTTTCATGACGGGTAATGTTAGCACAGCTTTTACCCAACAAATACCAAAGAAACGTAAGGACCCCGGCTATCCTACAATCTCTATTTCTATTGGGGGTAAAAATATTAATCGTGCTTTACTCGATCTAGGCGCTAGCGTTAACTTGCTTCCTTATTCAGTATACGAGCAGTTAGGAATTGGAGAGTTAAAACCCGCCCATTGTACTCTCCAGATGGCAGACCGATCTATCACCAAACCTTGGGTGAACTAGAGGATGTGTTGATTAAAGTCGGGGAATTCATATTTCCCGTGGACTTTATTGTTTTAGATACACAACCTATGGCAAACCCACGCAATCAAATCCCGGTGATACTTGGTCGACCCTTCCTAGCAAATTCTAACGCTGTAATTAATTGTCAGAACGGTTCTATAAACTTATCCTTCGGGAAAATGACAATTGAGCTTAATATTTACAAGCTAGGAAGTCAGCCATCATAACCTTCTACTCATTTGCTAGATGTTTGTTCCATCCACGAAATAGCGTCCGAAAGCTGCATGGATGAGGAACTTTACTTTGATGTTCTCGACAACACTAATGAGATATCGTTTGATCTTGCACCACTTCATAGTGAGGATATGTTTAATGAATCCGAACCAGTTGACTCGTTGCAAAAGTCAGCAGCACTTTCCGAGTCAATATCTTATGCAAGTTTTGAACCTCTTTGGGAGTCCGAATATCATTCCCTTACCCCACCTTCTATTGTCTCTCCATCTATTCTTGATCTCAAACCGCTACCTTCTCATCTTAAATATGCATATTTAGGAGAGAATGAGACTTTGCCAGTGATTATATCAGCTTCTCTAACCTTTGAGCAAGAGAACGCACTTTTGGCAGTGTTGAGATCGAATCGGCAAGCATTTGGTTGGACAATGGCCGACATCAAAGGGATTAGTCCCTTAATTGTTGAACATCACATACATTTGATGGATGAAGCCAAACCAACCCGAGACCCACAAAGATGGTTAAATCCCGTCATGAAGGAGGCGGTAAAGAAAGAAATCATCAAGTGCCTTGATAGTGGAATAATTTACCCCATATCTGATAGCCAATGGGTAAGTCCAATTCATGTAGTCCCTAAAAGTCTGGCATCACGGTCATCATAATGAGGCTAATGAGTTATATCCAAACACGCACCCAAACTGGGATGGCGCGTATGTATCGATTACAGGAAACTCAATGCCGCGACGAGGAAAAGATCACTTCCCTCTATCTTTCATTGACCAAATGTTAGAACGATTAGCGGGACACGAATACTACTGTTTCTTGGACGGATACTCTGGCTATAATCAGGTCCCCATCGCCGAAAAGGATCAAGATAAAACCATTTTTTACTTTGTCCTTTCAGAACTTTTGCTTATAGACGCATGCCCTTTGGGTTATGCAACGCTCCCACTACATTTCAGCGGTGCATGATGGGGATATTTTCAGATATGGTGGAAAATTTTCTGGAAATTTTTATGGACGATTTCTCCATTTTTGGGGACTCCTTTGAGGACTGCCTTCATAATCTTGACGCGTTCTTACCCGCTGTAAGGATAAGACTTGACATTGAATTGGGAAAAAATGCCATTTTATG
The DNA here is from genome assembly GCA_030015575.1 of Agapanthus africanus. Classification (NCBI taxonomy): domain Eukaryota; kingdom Viridiplantae; phylum Streptophyta; class Magnoliopsida; order Asparagales; family Amaryllidaceae; genus Agapanthus; species Agapanthus africanus. The sequence continues at coordinate 510,686,821 of JASDDO010000024.1, read as the reverse complement.
GTCCAAGAAGGTATTGTACTTGGACATATAATTTCACGAAAAGGCATTGAGGTTGACAGAGCTAAAATAGATGTCATTCATAACCTCCCTCGTCCCAAATGCGTCAAAGATATACGATCCTTCCTTGGCCATGCAGGATTTTATAGGAGATTCATTAAGGACTTTAGCAAAATTGCTAGACCCTTAACCCTTCTATTGGCCAAGGATACTACATTTTACTTCGATTCGGATTGTGAAGATGCTTTTGAATCACTTAAAAGATCGCTCACTACAGCCCCCGTTCTATCATCTCCGGATTGGAACCACCCGTCGAGCTTATGTGTGATGCATCAGATTTTGCTATTGGTGCTGTCTTAGGACAGCACATTGATAAGATGCCACATGTAATTTACTATGCAAGTTGATCAGTTGAAAATACTGCATCTTTTAACCGGCAATTTCCCTATCATTTGCATTCCATATAGAAGTGTTCGGCATTCATATAGCACATATTAGCAAAACAGTCGTAAAAATATCAGATTACATGTGTTAGACCTTAAAACCGGTATTTCTAGGGAAATTGACTGCATTTCATAGCATGGCATCATTCCTATATTGCGCAACTTGTGTTTCGAAGTCTGTGCAGGAAAATCCAGAAGAATGGCCAAATTTGTCAAATTGCTGATAAAAAAATACGCCAACTCAATGATTTAAGATCTGGAAGTAATCTGGAAAGTATTTTGAGAATCAACATATCAGATACATTACCCCAAAGGAATACCAAAGAAACAGAAGAAAACAACCACACTGTGTTCTCCTCACATGATCCGCCGGGATCCGCGGCATAAGGAGGCACGTGCCGCGGATCCGCGGTTCTACCACGTCAGCCGTCCAATTTTGCTTCATTATTCCTATTTCAGTGCCTATAGCTCATAAATCTATGGCAAATTCCAGATTACCCTAGAAGCTTCTGCCAGATCAGCAAAGGGTCATTAAATTAACACTAATCTTGATTAAGCTAATTAAGCTCCTAACAACCTAGTTCTAGAAGCTCCCTCTAACTAACTACTTCTAGAAGCTTCTCTAGCTAACAAACTTTTGGAGGAAAGTTCAAATTTTGAGTCCTAGATCTAGGGTTTTGGAAGTCTATAAATAGGAGCCTAGATCTAAGGGTGGAGGTCGTTCATCATTAACCAATCAATCATTAATTAGGGTTAAGGTTCATCTTCATTCTTCTTCTTCTGTCATCTTCCCCATTTCCCCACAAGTTTAGTGACAAAACTTGTGCCTCGAACCCCTAACCCTAATTCCAATCCAAGATCAAGATCATTGAGTACAAGCAAAGCAAGAAGCCTTCCAAGCCTTTAGTAGCGAAGCCGGACTTCATCGGAGCATGTGATCCAAAGCCGATCCGCGACTCAAGGAGCCGATGCAACGCTAGATTCGACAATCTTGTTCCTTCTCAAATTCTTGTAGTTCTTTAAGCAAAGTGTAACAAATTGTTGAATAAAATAAAGGTGAGATTCTTTTAACTTGCTTATCTTTTAATTCAAGCATTATGATTCAATCTCAATTTGTGATTGTGTTTGTGTTATGATGATGTTTGAGTAAACTCCGCACGTAAAGGAGTCGAGACGATCGATAGAATGATGATGATTTAGATCCGTTCACAATTCTTAAATCTATAACGTTTGTAAATTCTAGTAAATCGAATGATATCGATAACCTAGTTTCGAGATGATGCTTTCTTGATCGTATTCGCTCGGAACTAGAGATCAACAATCGATCATTAGATTTTCTTGAAGCTAGTTGTGAATGCGATTCATTGAAAGGATAAAGGATAGGACGAGGAAACCCTAGCTTCTTCGCAAGATCCTTAACCTCGATGAATCATATTCGAATCTCTAGTATCAATTCGTTAATGGATAAGGATATGAAATCATTAGATCTCATCACATCTTTGATCTGATCTACTCCTACGAGCCGCACTTGCAATTCTTGATTGTTGGTTTGGAAATCAAAACAAATTCTTAATTCTTGATTTTATCTGTTTCTTGATTTAGACTAGATTTTCCTAATTCTTGAAATTCAATTACAAATCATGAATTGTTTGTTTTGTTTTCTTTAAAGTTTCAACTCATCTAAATTCTGAACATGAACGATTACACTTTCCCTGTGGACGATCCGCACTCGCTAACGCGCTACAATCGACACCGTTATTGATTGCGGTCAAAATATTTTTTTGTTGTGAATTCTATACAATTTTCCAACATACACAATCGGAAAATATCATAAATCAAATGGCGCCGTTGCCGGGGAATCGTTTGATTCGATAAACACAATCGGAAAATTCACTTAAATCATAAGTAGAACCTTGAATGATGCACAAATAAAGTACACAACTACCGAGAAAGAACTTTTGGCAGTTGTATTTTCATTAGAGAAATTCAGGCCCTACTTGATTGCTCGTCTATTATGGTTTACACAGATCACTCCGCCCTACGACATCTTTTATCGAAAAAGGATGCGAAGGCCAGGCTAATACGTTTGGATCCTATTGTTACAAGAATTGTGATCTTGTCATCCGAGACAAGAGAGGATGTGAAAACGTTATAGCCGACCATCTTTCACGCATCACTTCTTCGCCAACTTTGACCGTGTCCGATAAATGACTCATTTTCCTGACGAACAGCTCTTGACTGTATCCTACGAACCTTGGTTCGTGGATATCGTGAACTATCTTGCGACGGGACTTATTCCTAGTGATTGGTCGAAAACAAGACAAACTTCAATTTTTATCCCAAGTAAATATTTTTACTGGGATGAACCTTATCAATTCAAGTATTGTTCCGATCAAATCATTCGAAGGTGTGTCCCTAACGATGAATTCAAGAGCGTGTTATCATTTTGTCATGATCAGGCATGCGGCGGTCATTTTGGACCTCGAAAAAACGGCGGAGAAAGTTTTGCAATGTGGGTTTTATTGGCCAACATTATTTAAAGATGCATTTGAACATTGCAAAACTTTTCCGCGATGTCAGCATTTGGGTCGGATTTCACGAAGGAACGAGATGCCGCTCCAACCTATATTAGCTGTGGAAATATTCGATGTGTGGGGTATTGATTTTATGGGCCCTTTTCCCAACTCGTTTGGGAATCTATATATCTTGTTAGCGGTTGATTATGTCTCGAAATGGGTGGAATTTATACCGTGTCGCACTAATGACAATAAAGTTGTCATTAAGTTCCTTAAAGAAAATATCTTTTCACGATTCGGACACCCTCGCGCTATAATTAGGGACAACGGGACACATTTCTGTAATCGGTCTTTCGAGACATTGATGCGGAAATATTCAATCACTCACAAACTTTCTACGCCCTATCATCCCCAAACGAGCGGGCAGGCTGAGATCTCAAATAGGCAGATCAAACAAATCTTGGAGAAGACGGTTTCTAAGAACCGTAAAGATTGGTCAACCAAATTGACGGATGCTCTTTGGGCATTCCGCACCGCTTATAAGACCGATCTTGGTATGTCTCCATACCGCCTTGTGTTTGGGAAGGCATGCCACCTTCCTGTCGAGATTGAACATAAGGCAATGTGGGCTATTAAAGAGCTTAATTTTGATCTTGATCATGCAGGCAGCTATCGGAAGCTGCAGTTGAATGAGCTAAGTGAACTCCGTGATGAAGCTTACGATAATGCGGTGATAGTAAAGAACAGGACTAAAGTGTTCCACGATAAAAATCTTTTTAGAAAAACCTTCACTTCGGGGCAACAAGTCCTTCTTTACGATTCCCGTCTCCATATTCATCCGGGTAAGCTTAAATCTCGTTGGAAAGGACCTTTTGTGGTGCGGTATGTACACCCGCACAGGGCAGTTGAAGTCGAAAATTTGAAAAACGGTTCAATTTTTAAAGTAAATGGGCATAGATTAAAACCGTATTTTTCTGCTGACCCCGCGGAGGAGCTCCAGTTTTTACAGGAGCCGCTTTATCAAAACTAAAATTCCTCCGACTCACCTCCATATTTTTGTATCATTTTCTCATTTTAAGAATGGAGGTGAGTAAAAATGGATTTAATTGAATATCTGTGCGTGTCAAAAAACAAGTTTGGGGGTAGTTTTCATTTAACTATTATTTTACCCCTTGTATCTCTCTCCTAGTATACAGGTCCATGTTCTCAAAAGGCTACATCAGTGAGGACACTGCTGAAAACAGGTTTGGGGGGGAGGTTTGTATTCACTGAATTATCTTTGACACTGGGCATTAAAAAAAATTTATAACAAAAGAGTAGAAAGTGAAAAATTACATCCAAAATATAGGAATAGTCTAAGACAACCAAGAAAATTAGAATTTTTCTTAAACGAACTGGTAATAAGTAGTTATGAGCTGTTGTCCCAAAGGTTAATAAGATGAAGGAAGTCACTAATCTGAGGATAAAAATAAGTCTGAAAAAAAGTTTCTATTCTGGAAGCCAAACAGTTGAATGTTGATACCCTACTATATGCACTTACACACGTCTTGAAACTCGGGATAGTAGAGGATACCTTGAAATACTCTTGTCTAAAAGCCAAAGTATGAAGGAAATGAAAAAAAAATGAATGAAGAAAATATAAAATTGGTGAAAAGAAAAAAATGAACACTGGTTTTGTTATCGCCAAGGCAGCAATAAAAAAATATAGCAAGGGTGCCTCTTCACCTAGTGCCCTAAGGCCAACTGGTCTGGAAGCCACTGCTAAGCCTTAGGTGGTGCAAGACGAGGAAAATATTATCACCGACTCAGCAAGCACATGAGTAATCGGTCGGTTAGTACCTCAAGAAGTATTAACGGTCGCATGAAAATGTGTGAGCAAATCCATAAATATTTATCAAATTAAAAAGTACTAAGGTAGATGGACAAGAGCATGATAGCTTGAATTGAATTCTCCGAGTGTAGGGATGTTCTATTCACACACGTAGGGGTATATGATCGATGTTTGGATGAAAAATAGGAATGAAGAATAAAGACGATGTTTTATTGAGGGATAATGTGATTTCTAACATCTTTTCATGACTATTAAGATAGGGCTCATAACAACTGAAAAGGTAGTGTAGTTGGAAACTCTTATTTTCAAAGTCTTTCTTTTATGGTTCTTATCTTTATATGTAAATTTCACCATCTCTCTTTTGTTATTGGATTTTGTGGGTGTAATCCGCTGAAAACCCTTAGGAGACAACACTCCTCCTACTAGGGACACCTAGAGATTTAACGGCTTGTTGCACGTGCTCAGTGCAATCGTGTTTGCCTACGAAAGTGTGCTTAGTTTTCTCCTTTCTTTTTCTCCTTCTCTTGAATAAACTAGTTTGCTCGGGACGATCAAAGATAAGTTTGGGCGTATTTGTTCAGTTGATAAAACTGCACATTTGTTATTACATTTTTCCTACCATTTCCATATTAAAAAATGTCTTTATTATAATATATCATACATATGAGGGTTTATGTGTAAAAATACTATTTTCCATGTGTTGATATATTATAATTAGCATTTGGTAGGAAAATGTATATAATATTATTGACATAATCCTAGTAGAACTAAGTCTACTAAATATTATTTAAGTTGTTGTGCAGAATTTTCAGGTCTTAAATCAAGGAAATCAAGTTGTTAAAGCTAACCTGCCTAATGAAGAAATCAAAATTAAGAAATCAATTCTGGCAGAAGAAAAGAAAAGATTTCCACATTCTGAAGGTTCCAAGGATCGCCACATGTCACAACGAGCCAGACCCAGAAATTTTATGGACGGCCCTGATCATCAGGCCGCGGATCCACGGCCCAAGCTCCTTGATGCCGCGGATCCGCCGCGTGGAAGAAGAGATAGGCGCTGAAATTTCTCTGTTGGAATTGTAACTGCTATTCCCCAATTTAGGCATCTAAAGTTCTGGCGTCTGGGGTATAAATAAGGACCGAGACCCTCTTGGAAAATTTATCAAGCCGACGCGATCACAAAGTCCAAGACGGCTCACGCATCCAGGCTGTCATCAACAGTTCATCTACCTCCTTGGAAGAGATCGAGAAGCAACTAGATTTGTAATCATTTTCTAAGGATTCAAGTGTAATGAAAATTGTTGATTAATAAAGGTAGCTTTCTTTTTCTTATTCTATTTCTTCATAGTTTAATTATGCAACTTCTTTCCATCTCTTTTTCTCCCAACATGCGCAAGTAATTCTCCGCTTGTTAGAGTTCGTAGGATTAGGGTAGGCTAATGGATGATGAACATCCCTAAACCCTTTTTAAGTCCTATAAAGTTTATGAACTTTATCAAAAGAATCATTAACATCCTAATCGGGCGCGCTAACAATTCTTTGTTAGTCCCGACCGCGATTAGAGATTAGATTAATGATTGTTTTGGTAAAGGCTAGATTTGAACGGAGTTCCGTGTCGAGATAAGGGTTAAGAGTGGGATTCCTTTTCCCTCCAGAAACCCTAATCTACACGCATCACCGTCGTTCTAGTTTTAAATCTATTAAAAGATAAAAAAAAAGGGTAACTTTTAATTAATCGTTCATAACTACTAAATCCTAACGAACCGTACAAGCCCTCTTATTATATTAACTACATCTTTAAAATAATCTAGATCTATATTTTTGCATTCTTGCTTAATGTAGATCTAAAAACCATTCACAAAATTCTTTCTTCCTCCTCTCTTTTTCAACACATCTAAAGTAAGAGTAAAAGATTCCACGTTTCCCAGAGAACGACCAGTACTCATTTCGGTCTAGCTACAAGCGACACCGTTATTGATTGCGGTTATTCTACAAACACTTTTTCGAACCAATCATTCCAACTGCTTTTTATCAAATCTTCTTTAAAACCCTAAAAGGTAAGACTAGTCGGGATTAATTACACCTTACAAGTTCGCCAATCTTTCAGCCAGGCCAGTGTTGGTACTTTGAGGGATGTTCCCCGTGTTTTCGCACGGACCTAATTAGAATAAACCTCGTTTTCCAAGAGGCATAACCCCGTTAACACCTTTCTAGATACCTACTTGATTGGCTAATTGTCATGTGTAAAACTCTCCCAGGAGTAACTCTTACTCGCAATGGGTATCAGGATCCATTTATCTCATAGAAGGTATGCAATCTCATTGCAAATTTCAACTCTTGAAATTCCTGATAAAACTTTTACCCCTAACGTGCTATGACCTTGACGAATGCCAACAAACTATAGTCTGCTAGTCAAATTCAACCCGTACATTTTTGATTGAATTAAACCCACCCGCACGACCGTTGACGAAAGCCAACAAAGCCGTACGACTACCCTACCCAATCGTATCATATGCTGCAGATAAGCAGTAAATAGCTACCGCACACTACGCCTTGACGAAAGCCAACAAACGTAGCACGAATACTAAATATTACATATCTGAAATGTCGGAGGGCTACGCAGGTTTTTCATAAAACCATGAGTGTAATGAACTTGATATCGTTGTAGAAACAAGTGATTTTGAAAAGGAGTGTTTTTTAGGCTTTTCTAGTTTCGCTAAAGAGGTCACTCCCGGTGAAGGGATCTCGGCTCTTTCCTCATCGAATAAGGTGCAGGGTATATCACATATACCGCGGTGCAAAGCAAGAACTATAGAAGCAATCAAAAAATAAACCGTCGGTTTGTAGCATCTACCAGTTTTGCTAAAGAGGTCACTCCCGATAAAGGGATCTCGGCTCTTTCCTCATCGAATAAGGTGCAGGGTATATCACATATACCACTATGCAAAGCAAAAAATGTAGCTACCTTTTTTGAAAATTTGATTCTACAATATCTTTTAGGTTTTTTTTCTTTTATTAATCTCATTAATAAATCCCATCATTTATGCTTCCTAAGCATCACAGAAGAAACGAAAATACAACGTACGCTTATGTCATCCGCATTCGCCACAATGTTCCGTTATGCACCGTTAGGTTACTTAACTAACGGCATACCGGGATGGGACTAGCGCGGGTGTAAAACATAAGCAATGTTTATTATATATCATATATACAATAATAAAGCATTCGTCTCATGCATATAATATGATCACATCACAGTATATCAGCAGAAGAAGAAACATATGAAATATTGGATATACTTGGAGGTCGGTGTTTTATTTTGAGCCTGTATAAAACACGGATTCCACGGTCGCAATGAATAGGCAAACCCACATCCCTAGACCCCTACGAGAGCGGCAAGTAACACTGCCAATTTTAGGGTTAGGAGACCCGGTCTCGACTCCTCGAGATGGCCTCCCACTGGGCCCTAGAACCCGGTTACTTGTGCTCCCCTTCTTAGGTCTATCCTAATGCGGAAAAGTAAATAATATACAATGGTGACATCATCCTCAACCCGGAAGTGCCCCAATAAAAGAATATTACATACAATGAATTTTACATGAATGAATATAAAAACCCTCATCTCATATAAAACCCCCGGCTATTCAGATCACGACGATCCAATATAACATATCACAGCAACACATAATATCACATATCATCAATGTAAGCAAGTATGTGTATCCCGATTGTCATTGATTTATAGCAACGAAGCCGGCGATACACCACATACTACACTTACGGTCGCAGAAAAGAAAAGTGAAAAACTACAACATTTGGAATCCATAAACATCGTAAACCCAAAACATCACATATTACGGATTTCATGCCCAACTATATGAATTCCACATATTGTATCACAATCACAGAATATCAAGACGATGTTTAACGTTTCGATCGAATCAACATACACTCACAAATTACCCCCCTGAGCTCAACACTTGAGTAAAGTCAAAACACTCAAAAACTGTGCCACAGTGTCTATGGACCAGCCGTAGAAAGAGTTAACCAGTGCCTCACCTATGACACCACGGAACTACGGCAAACCCTAGGGTTCAATCGTGGTTCCGTGAGCATAGAATCAAGTTAAGGTTAGTATAGTCTTCTAGGGGGTCCATAGGGGCACTTGCACGATTTTACGAATATAATCAACTTCGAAAAATTACAACACTTAGAAATTTCAGCGGGGTACAAAATATGGTGTGCGAAGTTCGATCGAACTGCTAAAAATAGTCAAGGTTACCAATACAGTGTTAAATTATACGACTACGAAGCACTACGAATTATCCCCAGGTCAAACTAATTATCACATGAAAATTCGGCTAAACAAACAATACTAGGAAACCCAAATAGAACACAAAAGAGCACAGATGAAATACGGAGGGCAGAGGAGGTAATGGGGCCGGCCAGGGTGGATTCTACGCCTTGGTGCTCGGCCAAAATCCGAGCACCCCCCCCCCGTGTTTCACCTATGTTCATAGTTTGTCCCATATATCATTCTGCACCTGTTTGAAAAATTTTTAAAAGACTTTTTTGAAAATTTACAGAGAGCAAAATGGGGGTTTCATAATACCGTATTTCGGAGTCGATTTCATTTTTGTATTTGTTTTAACACTGTGTCTAAAATTCTAGCTTGGCTCTGATACCACTGTTGGGTTTCCCTTACACCTAGTCTAGGGTTTGGTAGTATCACTCATGCCACTTTAAAAATTTGAGAGGTGCAAAGCAAACAAACCATGAATCTTTGCTACAAATATTAGGGTAACAAGTTTGTATCACATACAAAGGAGTATCTATCACATAGAGTTTAGGATTACAACCTTTGTAGTCCGTTCCTTCGCTTCATAAGCTCCGTGTTGAGGTCTCTTCGCTGCGATCATCAAGAACTCCGACTCTCGAGAGGCTCTAAAAGGTGAAGGATGCATCTTGCTTGAAGTCTTCTTGATCTAAGATGATCTACCTTGAAGAATCTCTAACCCAAGCTTACACTTCACTAATGAAGTAATTAGAGAAGTGAACATCCTAATCTAAGTGGCTAGAATAGATGAGGATGATGAAGTAGGAATTTTACACTTTTTTGTTTTCAATTTCTCACTTAGAATCATCACACAACAAAAAGCTAGTGAAGCTTTTTCAAGAGGAAGAAGAAGAACAAAAGCTTTTGCGTTGAATAATCAATTATTGTTGTGGTTACAATTGCAACCATGGGTTAAGAATGAGATCCTTAACCCTTGTAGAGAATAAACCATGGGTTGAGAGTTTGGGTTGGGTTAACAAATATCTCCACAAAATATCAAAGAAAAATGACAAAGTCAAAGCTTCATGAAGCTACCACAAAACTCATCCAAATAGTTAACCCTAATCCAAACCCTAACTTGGTTTAAACTCAAAATCCATGTTGCATTTGTAACCCTAACATGTTACAATATTATATATCATATATATATTATATATGTAACAAAAGAAAATAATACAATTAACATATATCGCATATACATCAATGTATTATTCGGTGAGAAAAAGAATCAATAAAGAAAGCTTATATTAGTTAATGTAACGTAATATATCACATATATAATTATACATTAAATTATCGAATCAACTGTTGATCCGATAATCCGGCTATATTACATATAACCGACTAATATAACATGTACCATTTCATCGAATCAACACTTGATTCGATGACCCGGCTATATCACATATACCCGGCCGATATCACATATCGTGAGAATAGAATACAGTATCTCATATCGTATTATTCTCGGTCCCGCACATATCACCTATGTGCTCCTACTCCATTTTTCCTGAGCCAGAAAACCTCTGTGTAGGACTCTAAAGAATCGCCAATATGCCGGCAGTAGGTGATGATCATATCAAACACCCACAACCTGCAAGCGGTCAGCTAAACGTAACAGCCACCTAGGTATTGAGCGATCAGAAGATCAACAAGCAATCCTGTATATTCTCCTGTGAATCCAATCAGTAACACTACCGTAAAGTCCGATCTCTTCGTCTCATATGTCGCATATCCAGTCTAGGGGTGGTAAACGTCAGACCCCAGTAACCGATAAGTCGTGTCAATATGAGGCTCATAACGGGTCGAGGAACTACCGATAACTCTTACCAGCAACACTCCATATCAGCCCTGGCCAGGGACTTTCAGTTATAGCCAATCGAACACAGCACAACATCAACTCCCTATACCGGGAGAGACGAAACCCCTCCTATAGCTCATTGCCTCCATGTGATTCGGGACTGTACCTAAAAGCCACCGTTTTGCACGCCATCTTGGACGTGGTAAGGTGGAAATCAAAGCACAGTGGGAATCACACAAGACTCTATAACGATCTCGGGTCTACAGACTAACCTGTACCAGTGTCACCGGAGAACTGCTATCTGACGATAGGTATAATACCATCTAGGAGTTCTCGGCGAGTCTGTTCAGTGTACCCAGTCTCCACTGAGCACCCATACACCATCTTTGATGTCAAACACCAATGGATATGGGATCATCCATCGCCCATCATATGGGTCAAGATGCGTATACGCTAGTCTACTCTGGTGTATCGATGCCCTGTCTCGATACACCCTCGACTAGGAACAGTTATAGGATATACTCGTTGACTACCCTGGCCCCACTAGTATGATATCATCATAGTCCTAGTAGTCAAGTACATATCCCAAGGGCTTTATCAACATGTGAGAGTAAGACAGTAAACCAATACAAGTCAACATGTTAATACAAAGTGAAACCAGATAGCATACTATCACATCGAGCAAGAAAGTGTTAGATATAGTGCCCTCAAAGTCAATTATTGGATCGCAGGTACGTGATTGCAATGATTGAGGGAGAACCTATACCGATATGACAGTCTTGCTCGAGATGATAGTATACTATCTGGTTCGTCTTTATCATCGCATACATGCTTTAGTTCACTATTGCATATTGATAGAGCCCATAGTATTCTTTCTTGACTGCCAGCAGTATGATGGCGATCATATACGTAGGAGCTGGGGTCTATAAGCACATCCTTAAAGTGTCCCTAATCGTGGGAGTTTCGAGACAGGGCATCGATACTCCAGAGTAGACTAGTGTATACAGTCGAGACCCCGACGAGGGGCGGTGGCCGGTCTCACAAGCCACTGGTGTCAGTTGGATCACCTAAGATGTATACAGGTGCTCATTGGATTATGAGTACACCGGACATGACTCGCCGAGAACATGCTAGTTGGTATTATACATATCGTCAGATAGCAGTTCCCAGGTGACATGTGTACAGGTTAGTCTGTCGACCTGAGATCGTCATTTGTCTCGTGTGAGTTCCCACTGTGCTTTGATTACTACCCTACCACGGCTCAAAGGAGTCGTGCAAACAGGTTTTAGTTGGGTACAGTCCCGTGCCACATGGAGGCAGTGAGCAGATCGTCAGGGATTCGTCTCCCCCGGTATTGAGGGTGAGATCGCGCTGTGTTTAGGAGAGCCATTACACGAAATCCCTGGCCAGGATAATCGAGATTTACTGGTTGGTATTCCGGTAGTATCTTAGGGTGTTCTGGCCTACTCTCTGACACGACTTATACAGATATTGGGGGTCTGACGTTTACCAGCCCCCTAGGCCCTATATGCGATACTCATAGACGAACGAACCGGACTGTACGGATATTGTCACTGTCAGGCTCAGTAGGGTTTCTGGATGAGTTCACTCGTCAGCTTCCCTTCCGATCAATACATGGGCAACCGTTACGTACAGCTAGTACCTCTGACGTGCTAGAGATTATACCAAGTGCCAGTGTATTGATGAGTCATTAGAGTCCCCCACAGACAGTTTCCCAAGTTCGGGCGAAACGTTGTAGAGGTCGTATGGATATATGGCAGGGTTCGATCATATTCGTGCACTTGTGCACAGATCAGGATCGGACGGATAATACTAGCGGGCTTTGGTTTAAGCCGGACCCTACTATTATTGTGTAGGGATATTTTTGTCTCATTGCATTTGTATTCGGTCGGAATACAAGTGCGGGTATGTATTTACAGTTGAGGTGTAATCCCGTAATTCGTTACGGGATTATTTTGGGAGTTGCATGTTTTCTTTTTCCGTCTAATCTTCACCCTCTATGTTTAATACACGTGAGCATTGATCATTGACTTGTTTCCATTGACCTTTCTTTTTTTCCCCACCATCTGCTGCTGCGTGGGGTGCACTGTGCAGGGGTTGCCTCATTTAATGCGGCATGGGTGTGGGCATTATTTTATAAGGCATGGGTTTAATTTATTCATAGTGGCTGTTGATTGTGGTGAAGGAATGGGATAAATGGAAAGGGTTTAATTTATTCATGGTGGCTAAACATTCACGGGGGCTTCTTTGCAATTTCGAAAGTCTTGGTGTGCAGGGGGTTACGTGTGGTGTAATAAAATGGCATTCATTTTGTGAGGGAAATATTTTTTTCCCCTTTGTTGAGGTTTCTTGTTTTTACCACTCACCACTTCACTTGAGTTTTTTCCAGGGAGCCTTGGCTTCACCATTTCTTCAAGTGGCCGAGCTCTGTTGATGGCAGAAAATACATTGGTGTGGGTGCTTTTGATTTTCCTCCATGAAACAAAATCTTCGCTCACGTCATCACTTCCAATGGCAACTCCAATTACCTCCACCCAATCACTTGGATAACTTGAGACAACATATTCCACATTCTCTCTACATCATTCTTGGACATGTCGGCTGGCAAACTTCATGTCCGAGTTGCCTCGGTATTTGAGGCGGGAGCCCGTATACAGATTCATCGACGTGGAGCCACTTTGAAGAGCGAACTTCGTCGGCGCAACATCGGGGAGTTTGGCGCAGAGATAGAAGACCGAAGGACACAGATCGATCGGTATAATTTTCCGAACTCTCATTTTACATATTGCTAGTTTGCGGTTAATGGTTCGATCCGGGATTCGGGCTGCGGTGGCGCCGGTTTCGTAAAAAGTTTTGTTCCTCATTTGGCGTCGTTTAGACGGCCGGGGCGCCGCCGTGGCCCAACATGGTATCAGAGCCACCCATTAACCGTTAATTAGCTTGTTCTAACATGTTTAAAAGCTCGATCGAACAAAATTTCCAAAACCGCAATTCCAATTGTAAAGTTTCTTTCGTTTTTAGTCTGTCATCGAAAAATTATTTTGAGTGTTTCAGAAAAACAGGCAGGCCTTTACAAGACAACTGAAAAAAATTTGTTGCATGATTCCTCTGTTACGCAGCGGAACCGCGGCTGTAACCGCGTTTTGGCCGCGGTTCCGCCGCAGTATTAGGGTTTCATCGCACAAAAGTTTTTCTTTGGATCTTTGCCTTGGAACTGGGGTTTCTGGAAAATTTAGTTTTGGCCCAGATTATTTTGAGTACTGCATTTGTGCTTGGGGCCCACTTCGGGAAGTTTTGTCGATCGGAATTTTAAATGTGTTAGTTTGCAGTGCATTACATTTCTATCTGTGACCGTGAATGTCATTCGAGCGGTAAATCTTGTCAAATCGCTATAGTCCTTTTAGACGGATTTGCAAACGTGACATTCACGTTGATGTTCTGTGTTGTGCTGTGATGTTACGGATTTGTCGTGGTGGATAGCTCCTATGCAATGGTAGTGCTGTTTGGTTTTATTTGTACATTTGATATTGCGGGGCGAGCATCCGACATGTGGACTGCCATCACTGCCTGTTTGTATATTATTGGGGCACGACCGGGATGAGGTCGGTGTACTCGTTGTATATATTTTCTTTTCTGTACTAGGATTACCCTGCGGTGGGGTGCACGGATAGTCGGGTTCTAGAGGGCAACGGGCCCGCATCACATGGCGTTGAGACGGAGGGGGCCTCACTCTAGAATTGGCGGGCTATTCGCCGCACTCGTAGGGAGTACAGGTTGACCCAAGGAGGGGTGCTCAAGTTACCGGATTCCGTGAAGTGCTTGGTGGTCCATTCACTTTGTTGAAGGGGGCTGCCTCGCTTCAGGTTTTGGCGGGTAACTTGCCACGCTCATAGGGGTTTAGGTTTTCATTGCACAGGCTATCCACACGACAAGGGGAACGTCGGGTTTCATTTGCGGCTCTATGAAACCCGGGGATCCCAGATTATCTGTATTGTTCTGTGAAGCTTATTACTTTTATGTGATGTTGCATTTATCATACCTGGAGCGATTATTATATATTGATATATATACTAGTAGATGTTGTATATGTTTTACACCCGCGCTAGTCCAGTCCCTGCTCTGTCGTTAGTTATGTAACCTAACGGGTGATGACGGGACCCAGTGGCGAATGCGGATGGTATACGTACATCATATTTTCGTTCTTTTCTGGTGTGATCTATTGATGAGACTGCGTTGATTCTTATCAATGCAAGAAAAACAAACCTATATATGATGTTGTTGGAACCAATTTTTCAAAAGCTGTTATTGCAAGGATGTTCTCTTTTGTTTTGCACAGTAGTATTCGGTTATGAATATCCAGCACCTCATTCGACGAGGCAAGGGCCGAGATCCCTTCACCGGGAGTGACCCCTTGGACAGAGGTTTGCGTCAGGGTAATAACTTCATTATAGTCGATTACTTTTTGCTTTGCATCGTGGTATTCAGTTTGGAATATCCTGCACCTCATTCGACGAGAAAAGAGCCGAGATCCCTTCACCGGGAGTAACCTCTTTAGCAAAGGTTTTCGCTACTATATTTTTATAAAACCACTTAGATTCCTTCAACGATATCAAGTTCATTACACCAAAGGTTTTTCGCCAAAATCCAGCCGTAGCCCTCCGTCATTTCAGATTAGTATTGCTTAGTATTCGTGCTGCGTTTGTTGACCTTGTCAAGGCGTAGTGAGCGGTAGCTCTGCAATACTTTTTTGTCGCAAGAAAATGTGGATTGGTTAGGACAGTCGTTCAACCTTGTTGACCTTGTCAAGGGTCTGTGCGGGTAGGTCTAATGCAATCAAGAAAATGACGGGTTAAACTTGACTAGGACCCTTTGACTTGTTGACCTTGTCAAGGTCACTTGGATCCTAGGGGTAAAATCACATCGGGAGTTTCAAACATACAGGAAACTTGTCAGGCTTGCGCATACCTTCTGGAGTGTGATGATGTGAGTGGCATCCATCACGTTATCATGCGATGATAGTTGGATCCCGATTCCCACTGATGAGTAGTATTACTCCTTGGGTGATTCCGGCTAATTCTTCTTTCAGGTTTGGAGAAGCATTTGAGAAAACAGTGGGAGGTTTCCTGATTAGATAAAGTGATTAACCATTCTGATCTAGGTTTGAGTGCACGCAGAGTGTTTCTTCTCTCTCTCTCTCTTTGACTGCGACCATGACCCGACCCTAGACAATAACTCAGTAACCAAGTTAACCGAACCTTCTTATAACACTGGCTTTTGGATTGTCTGAGTTGCATACATCATTGCCACTCCTTCTCTTACCCTTTGTATTTCTCCAGAACACCTCGTATTATTACGAACATCCACTTCCATTGGATAAATCCATCGTATGGTTATATACAAACTCAGAGGAACTTCTTCGAGGATGGATTCTGGTTCTGGAGAGATTGAATAGGATTATTCAGTTTTCTTTTCCATTTACCTTCTCTCAGGTTGTGAGGGCTCCTAGGATTAGGAGAGGGTACACCTATTACGCATATTGGATAGTTTTCTTCCAAACCATAGGCAGGTGCCGAAAGGTGGGGAATGAAGAAAACCAATTAGCCTAAGTTGGGTGTACAGAAGGTAATAAGTAAAGACAAATAAAGAGATCAGAAAGAAAGGCAAAGTAAATTGCGACTGTTAACATTCACGACCAAACCACGTATCTCATCGCCACTCCTAATTCACTTTTATATTTCTCCAGAACACCCCGTATCACCACGAACGTCCAATTCTATTGGATAAATCCATCGTATGGTTATATACGAACTCGAAGGAACTTTTTTGAGGATGAATTCTGGTTCAGGAGAAATAGGAATAAGGTTTATTCAGTTGTCTTTTATCATTACCTTCTCTCAGGTTGCGAGTGCTCCTAGGATTAGGAGAGCACCTATTATGCTTATTGGATAGTCTTCTTCCAAACCATAGGCTGGTGCCGAACGGTAGGTAAGGAAGAAAACCATTAAGCCTAACGATGGTGTACAGAAGGTAACGACTAAAGACAAATAAAGGAAATTGGAGAGATGGAAAGGAAATATACGGTTACAGTCATGAATCAGATAATGGAAGATACATTACTAGGAATACCCGGATACCTTTTCGAAACATTTTTATGTTTCAGTTTCACTGTTCATTGTTAATTGGAAACTGATTTCCCAATTAGGCCCTTGCTCCAGGTTATGTATTTACCAGGTATGATTCTCACATCTGTATGATTTTAAGATGATGAGTGGGAGTAAGTTATTGGGAATTAGCTGATCATCCTCATTATATCGGAATTCGTTGTAATTGGTGATATTTGAGGAAATCGCCTGGGTACAGTTTTCAACCTACGACGCACAGGATTTGAGTTATTAAACTCAGGGGACTTATACAAAGTATTGTATGTTGTCCAGTGTCCATTAGGACAAAGGGGTTGGTTCTCGTACTATATTCTGTTTACTTATGACTTCTCAAGTTTTGGACAAGTGTTTCGTAGAAATACAAGGTCCAAGTTTGAGAAGTTATGGGTACAAGAATAAAGTAGAGAACCAGGTGTCGCAAGTATCGGGAATCTTCAAGATGATCGAAGATGTAGATACTTGTATGAGGTATTCAGTTGATAGTAATGGTTTTGAGAACTTGCTTCTCTTTCAGGTTACTCATAATTGGATGCACTTCTAAGTTGAGTAATGCTGATCGGTCTCTCTCCATTTAGTTGACATGCACTGGAGACAGCTGCATGACTTGAATCTGGTTCCAATTAAATCAATGCCTCTATTTCTATATTGAATATAGAATGGTTCATATCTTAACGTTGTTAAGGTACGGGGAGTTGTCCGGCTTATGCTTAAAACCAGACTCCAGATAACTCAAGGCACGTTTCTGTAATGGCAGTTTGTGGGTTAACCCGGGCTTTGACGAGGGTTAACATCCTACCATCAGGAAGATCAATATTTATATTGTTCTTAACTCGCCACAGTTTTAGTAAAATGGATTTTTTCAGAAAACAGAAGTGGGAGTATGGTAGAACTGGAGGTGATTCTAGAACCGCAAACGATTACGGAAAATTTAATAGAACCTAAAGATTCAATCAGCATTGACATTCCATTAGCCACTCCGCAGATATGGTGGGTAACCTCAGGCTCCCGAGAGGTACTCCAGTATCCTCAAGGATGGTGACAGGGAGGTTCTTGTTTACCCAGACTTGCCATTACTGCTGTTCCAGACTATGAGACCCGGCCGGAGGATGAGTATAGCGTCGTTCTAAACTAGTTTTAGAAGTGCACGTGTATATGACTCTGCCAGAGGGTTGTTGTAGTCAGAGAGAGCAGCGGAAGCATAGTGGACAAGTAGCTTGTGTCTATTTATAGACTAAAGCAAATATAGCGGAGATAGATCATCTATTTTTGATGTGACAGTCATAGGTTTTGACTTCATCAGAATAGGAGATGGATCTGTTAAGAAGGTAGTAGGGTGTGATGTCCTGGTACTTGGATAACATACACATAGTAGGAAGTGAAATTCCTACACTACGATCGGTTATACCGTGGTTGTCACACAGTAGTTTCTCCACATAGGATATGGATATAATATCATATGTTGTTTTTTGCACTAGATGCAATAGGTTGATATATTATTCCAATACTGGAAAAATATTCGGAAGCAGCTTATGAACATAAGTGGTTGTTCTAGAGATTTGATAACGACAGCCTCCTTCGGGAGACAGTTATCATTCTAGGCTTCCAAGGTGACCCGGATGACAGAGTGACTGTCAGAGTTATAGTTTTCCCTCTGACAAGGGGGCAGTAGTTTGGACAGGTGGTCCAAGCGGATACTGTGGGAGGCATGGTGCAGGATACTGATTAAATTCAGTTGATGATACAGTCTAAGAAGTTTGCTGGATTTGGAGTTCACTTGTGAGCTAGGTCCCATCAGATATCCAGACATATTCTAAGACGAGTATTACTCAATTCGGGAGATGGCTTTCTCCGCGAACTTGAGACAAAGAGAGACATAGAAAGAAACATCATGGCGGATCCACTTACTGAGGCTATTTCTCGAACACGATAGTTTTACAAATGAGCTTTGTGAAACTGATTAGTAGAGGAGTTGGATGTTCGGTATCACACGAGCTGTGAGTACGCGACATCACAATAATTAGCCTTAAGTGCAAGTGGGAGATTGTTGGATATAGTGCCCTTAAAGTCAATTATTGGATCACAGGTACGTGATTGCAATGATTGAGGGAGGACCTATACCGATATGACAGTCTTGCTCGAGATGATAGTATGCTATCTGGTTCATCTTTATCATCGCATACATGCTTTAGTTCACTATTGCATGTTGATAGAGCCCATAGGATTCTTGCTTGACTGCCACCAGTATGATGGCGATCATATACGTGGGAGCTGGGGTCTATAAGCACATCCTTAAAGTGTCCCTAGTCTTGGGAGTTTCGAGACAGGGCATCGATACTCCAGAGTAGACTAATGTATACAGTCGAGACCCCGACGAGGGGCAGTGGCCGGTCTCACAAGCCATTGGTGTCAGTTGATTAACCTAAGATGAATACAGGTGCTCATTTGGTTATGAGTACACCGGACATGACTTACCGGGAACATGCTAGTTGGTATTATACATATCGTCAGATAGCAGTTCCCAGGTGACATGTGTACAGGTTAGTCTGTCGACCTGAGATCGTCATTTGTCTCGTGTGAGTTCCCACTGTGCTTTGATTACTACCCTACCACGGCTCAAAGGAGTCGTGCAAACAGGTTTTAGTGGGTACAGTCCCGAGCCACATGGAGGCAGTAAGCGGATCGTCAGGGATTCGTCTCTCCCGGTATTGGGGGTGAGATCGCGCTGTGTTTAAGAGAGCCATTACACGAAATCTCTGGTCAGGGTAATCGAGATTTACTGATTGGTATTCTGGTAGTATCTCAGGGTGTTCTGGCCTACTCTCTGACACGACTTATACAGCTATTGGGGGTCTGACGTTTACCAGTCCCCTAGGCCCTATATGCGATACTCATAGACGAACGGCCGGACTGTACGGATATTGTCACTGTCAGGCTCAGTAGGGTTGCTGGATGAGTTCACTCGTCAGCTTCCCTTCCGATCAATACATGGGCAACCGTTACGTACAGCTAGTACCTCTGACGTGCTAGAGGTTATACCCAGTGCCAGTGTATTGATGAGTCATTAGAGTCCCCCACAGACAGTTTCCCAAGTTCGGGCGAAACGTTGTAGAGGCCGTATGGATATATGGCAGGGTTCGATCATATTCGTGCACTTGTGCACAGATCAGGATCGGACGGATAATACTAGCGGGCTTTGGTTTATGCCGGGCCCTAGTATTATTGTGTAGGAATATTTTTGTCTCATTGCATTTGTATTCGGTCGGAATACAAGTGCGGGTATGTATTTACAGTTGAGGTGTAATCCCGTAATTGGTTACGGGATTATTTTGGGAGTTTCCAGTTTTCTTTTTCGGTCTAATCTTCACCCTCTATGTTTAATACACGTGAGCATTGATCATTGACTTGTTTCTATTGACCTTTCTTTTTTTCCCCACCATCTGCTGCTGCGTGGGCTGCGCTGTGCAGGGGTTGCCTCATTTAATGAGGCATGGGTGTGGGTATTATTTCATAAGGCATGGGTTTAATTTATTCATAGTGGCTGTTGATTGTGGTGAAGGAAATGGGATAATTGGAAAGGGTTTAATTTATTCATGGTGGCTAAACATTCATGGGGGCTTCTTTGCAATTTCGAAAGTCTTGGTGTGCAGGGGGTTATGCGTGGTGTAATAAAATGGCATTCATTTTGTGAGGGAAATATTTTTTTTCCCCGAGGTTTCTTGTTTTTACCACTCACCACTTCCCTTGAGTTTTTTCCAGAGAGCCTTGGCTTCACCATTTCTTCAAGTGGCCGAGCTCTGTTGATGGCAGAAAATACATTGGTGTGGGTGCTCTTGATTTTCCTCCATGAAACAAATTCTTCGCTCACTTCATCACTTCCAATGGCAACTCCAATTACCTCCACCCAATCACTTGGGTATCTTGAGACAACATATTCCACATTTTCTCTACATCATTCTCGGACATGTCGGCTGGCAAACTTCATGTCCGAGTTGTCTCGGTATTTGAGGCGGGAGCCCGTATACAGGTTCATCGACGTGGAGCCACTTTGAAGAGCGAACTTCGTCGGTGCAACATCGGGGAGTTTGGCACAGAGATAGAAGACCGAAGGACACGAATCGATCGGTATAATTTTCCGAACTCTCATTTTACATATTGCAAGTTTGCGGTTAATGGTTCGATCCGGGATTCGGGCTGCGGTGGCGCCGGTTTCGTAATAAGTTTTTTGTTCCGCATTTGGCGTCGTTTAGACGGCCGGGGCGCCGACGTAGCCCAACAGAAAGTCCTCTCTATATATATCCAAGCATCCATCATAATATACATCGTATGTACGACAATGTCCTCTAAGGCATATATACAACTAACAGAAAGTTGACGCGAAGGAAAACACGGCGGATCCACTCACAAAGGCCTTTCCCTAGAGAGACTTCTATAGGACGTTGAGTATGAGATACTGCAGCAAATGGCCTTAGTGCAAGTGGGAGATTGTTAGTTATATGTATGCCTTAGAGACCATTACTGTACATGTGATGTATATTGTAGTGGATGCTTGGACATATATAGGAAGGACTTTCTTACTCGACATAATAGTATGCTATCTGGTTGCTATTTATCTTAGCATGTATACTTATAGTCTCTCTATTACATGTTGATAAAGCCCTTAGAATGAGTACTTGACTGCCAGGATTATGATGCGGATCATACTAGTGGGGCAGAGATAGTCGGCAAGTATATCCTTCAATTGTTCCTAGTCGTGGGAGTATCGAGACAGGGCATCGATATTCCAGAGTAGACTAGCGTATACGCTTCTCGACCTATGTGATGGGCGATGGATGATCACACATCCATTGGTGTTTGACATCAGAGAAGGTATACGGGTGCTCAGTGGAGACTGGGTACACTGAACGGACTCGCCGAGAACTCCTAAATGGTATTATACCTATCGTTAGATAGCAGTTCTCTGGTGATGCTGGTACAGGTTAGTCTGTCGACCCGAGATCGTCATAGAGTCTTGTGTGATTCCCACTGTGCTTTGATTTCTACCATACCACGTTCAAGAGATCGTGCAAAAAGCTGGTTTTTGGGTACAGTCCCGAGTCACATGGAGGCAATTAGCGATAGGAGGGAATTTCGTCTCTCCCGATATTAGGGGTAGATGTTGCGGTATGCTTGATTGGCCATAACAGAAAATCCCTGGCCAGGGTTGCTGAGATCTACTGGCAGGTGGTACCAGTAGTTTCTCGAACCGTTATGAGCCTCATATCAGCATGAATTATCAGGCTATTAGGGTCTGACGTTTACCGCCCCCCAGGCCTAGATATGCGATATATCCGATGAAGAGACCGGACTGTACGGTAGTGTTACTGATTGGATTCGATCAGTCAAAAATATTGCATTTTTAACACATCAATTTCCCTACTCTTTGTAATCATCTAAACGTGTTTGGTATAAATATAGAACATATTAGCAATCAGTCTACAAAATATTAAATAACATGTGTTATATATAATAACCGGCATTATGAGGGAAATTATGTGTTTATTTCTACATGCAAGATCTTTGTATATCAACACTTGTCTCGAGATTGTGTGGAGGAAATTCTTCAGGCCAAAGAGCCGGAATCACAAAAGTGCTGATAAAATACATCAAGTCCAAGACTTAAGATCTGGGAGCAACCAAGAAATAAGTAGAAGATTCCAGGCATCAGAAAAGTATCCAAAAGCCAACACAAAACACCCCAGAAGAATTGAGCCAACAAGCCCACTATATGGCCGCGGATCCGCGGCCGATCCAGGCCGAGTCGCTGCTGTTCCGCGGCCGTTCTGACTCGATTGACGCTCGAGACTTTTCCAGAAGCTTCATCGTAACGACCTAGCTTCCTCAGGACGCTCCATTTCCACATGGCATCTTCTGGAAGGCTCTGCATAACAACCAAGCTTATGAGAGAAGATTAAATGAGTGGTTATAAAAAGGGATCTAGATCTAGAATTTGGGGCTGTTCATTAGTTTGATAATTAGTGGTGAGTTAGTTACACTTTTGGAGCCAAAATTCAAATTCAAGTTGAGTGACACAACTTGTTATCAAAACCCTAGCCCAAATTTAAATCCAAAGCCAAATCAAGATCATTTTGAGAAGCAAATCACGCAAGCAACCATCGATCCTTTATTCGCGAAACCAATCTTAATCAAAAGCGCGAGATCCACGACGATTCAAGTCTCACGGAGATCGAGCATAGTGAACTTCGATGGATCTAGTTACCTCTTCAAAAGGAGTGATCGAGAGCAACATCTTGTAATCTCGAATTGAGGGAATGTGTAATTAGTCGTCGATTTAATATGTTGGAGATAGTGCCCTCAGAGTCAATTATTGGATCACAGGCACGTGATTGCAATGATTGAGGGAAGACATGTCCCAGTAGGACAGTCTTACTCAAGATGATAGTATGCTATCTGGTTTATCTTTATCATCGTGTACTGCTTTAGGTGACCTTACAGGTCACTATTGCACGTTGATAGAGCCCTTAGGATTCTTGCTTGACTACCAGCAGTATGAGGGCGATCATATACGTGAGAGCTGGTAGTCCATAAGCACATCCTTAAAAGGTCCCTAGTTGTGGGAGTTTCGAGATAGGGCATCGATACTCCAGAGTAGACTAGTGTATACAGTCGAGACCCCGATGAGGGGCGGTGGCCGGTCTCACATGCCACTGGTGTCAGTTGGTTCACCTAAGATGTATACATGTGCTCATTGGGTTATGAGTACACCGGACAGGACTCGCCGGGAACATGCTAGTTGGTCTTATACCTGACGTCAGATAGCAGTTCCCTGGTGACATGTGTACAGGTTAGTTCATCGACCTGAGGATCATCATTTGTCTCATGTGAGTTCCCACTGTACTTTGATTACTACCCTACCACGCTCAAAGGAGACGTGCAAACAGGTTTTAGTTGGGTGCAGTCCCGAGCCACATGGAGGCAGTGAGCGGATCTTCAGGGGTTCGTCTCTCCCGGTATTAGGGGTGAGATCGCGCTGTGTCTAGGAGAGCCCTTACATGAAAGTCCTTGGCCAAGGCAGGAGATTTACTGGTAGGTATTCCAGTAGTATCTCAGGGTGTTCTGGACTACACTCCGACACGACTTGTACCGCTTTTGGGGGTCTGACTTTTACCAACCCCTTAGGCCCGCCATGCGATGCTCATAGACGAATGGACCGGACTGTATGGATATTGTCACTGACAGGCTCAGTAGGGTGTCAGGCTGAGTTCGCTCACAGACGTCCCTTTTGGTCAATACCTGGTAGCCCGTTACGTATAGGCTAATACCTCTGACCTGCTAGTGGTTAAATCCACAACCAATGTATTGACGAGTCTTTAGAGTCCCCCACACACCAGTTTCTCAAGTTTCGGGCGAAACGCTGTAGAGGCCGTATGGAGATATGGCAGGGTTCGATCAGATACGTGCGGTATTGCACGGATCATGATCGGACGGGTTTATACTAGCGGGCTTTGGTTTAAGCCGGATCCTAGTATAGTACAGTGTAGATTTTGTCTCATTGCATTTGTATTCGGTCGGAATACAGATGCGGGTGTGTATGCACAGTAGCAGGGTTTTCCTGTAATTTATTACGGGATCAGTTTTTTGGAGTTGCCAATTTGCTTT
Source organism: Agapanthus africanus (assembly GCA_030015575.1). Lineage (NCBI taxonomy): Eukaryota > Viridiplantae > Streptophyta > Magnoliopsida > Asparagales > Amaryllidaceae > Agapanthus > Agapanthus africanus. The sequence goes on along the minus strand of JASDDO010000024.1, from coordinate 510,662,062 downwards.
CCGTTTCGGCCATATTTTTTTGTATCTTTCATTGGCCGAAGATTGGTGGAGGAGGGCTTATTTGCATTTGTGCAAATAAGCATTTGTGGAGGGTGGTCTTTGCATATTCTAGTGTCATGATGATTGCACCATTCCTTGACTTTCTTGAGTTCATGATTGCTTGACTTTTTGAAGCAATCATGGTTGTTGATTGGTTGATGGAGTGTGGGTTTGTGTTTGTGATCATTTCTTTGCATGATAGCCTTTTCTCTCTCTTGGATATGGTTGGCTCTCACTCATTTTTGTTTCACTCACTCTCATTCCTCTCCTCTCTATTGTTGTGGCCGGCCAAGCTCATTAGGGGGCTGCCCATTTTTTGGTGTGGAGATTTTTAGCTCTCTTGATGGTTGAAAAATCCCCAAGTTCATTTACAAAATTCCACATCTCATTCCCTCCACAAAAAGGCAACTCTCTACAACCACAAATGAGACATAGCTCACTACACGTATTCTACAGCAAACTTTGGGCACGTCGGCTCGCCAACTTCGTGCCCGAGTTGCCTCGGTATAGAGGTGGGAGCCCGTAAAAGAAGCCGGCGACGTGGTGCCCTTCCGGCTACTTGGTGGAGACCGGAGATTCCGCGGGGAGATCGGGACGACGACGAGAAGACCGGAGGACTCGGATCACTCGGTATATCTCTTTCCCCTTCTCTTGTTAGCTAGGACTAGTTTAATGGCCCGATCCGGGTTTATAGTGCGCGGTGGTGCCGGTTTTAAAAGTTAAAGTAAATCATCGCTTCCGCATTTTGGCCTCGGATTGACGGCCGGGGCGCCGGCGTGCACTTACAGTGGTATCAGAGCCTCGCCATTAACCTAGTCTAGCTTTTTCTAATGTGTTTACATTTCCGATCGAACAAAATTCCAAAACCGCGTTTTTCAAAACATCAGTTTTCTGTCGAAATTTTTTTAGCTCGAAAATTTTTTCAGGTCATTGCAGAATGATGTGCAGAGAAAGATAAGACATCTGTGAAAATTTGGTGAACTGATACAGTATGATGACCGCGGAACCACGGCCAAACCCCCCTTTTGGCCGCGGTTCCGCCGCAGTACTGTGCCTTCAGTGCACCATTTTTGCACAGTGATCTTCTTACAGGGAAATTGGGGTTTTGGAATATTATTTTTTTTGGCCTAGATTTCTTTGAGTGCTACAGTAGTGCTTGGGGCCCACTTGGTAAAATTTGATCGATCGAAAATTTTAAACACATTAGTTCACAGTATTTACATTATATCTGCGACCGTGAATGTCACTTGATCGGTAAATCCTGTCTAACTGCTATAACCCGGTTAGACGGATTTGCGAACATGACATTCACGTTGATGTTCTGTGATTGTGCTGTGATGTTGCGGATTGGTCGTGGGGGATAGCCTGGATGCAATGCTAGTACAGTTTTTGTTGTATTATGTACATTTGATATTGCGGAGCGAGCGTCCGACATGTGGACTGCCGTCACTGCCTGTCTGTATTATTCTTTTGGGGCACGACCACGTTGCGGTCGATGTACCCGTTGTATGTATATTCTACTTTCTGTACTAGGATTGCCCCACGGAGGGGTGCACGGATAGCCGGATTCTAGAGGGCAACGGGCCCACATCTCATGGCGTTGAGACGGAGGGGGCTTCACTCTAGAATTGGCAGGCTATTCGCCGCACTCGTAGGGGGTACAGGTTGACCCAGGAGGGGTGCCCAAGTTACCGGATTCCGTGAAGTGCTGGGTGGTCCATTCACGTTGCTGAAGGGGGCTGCCTCGCTTCAGGTTTTGGCGGGTAACTTTCCGCGCCCGTAGGGGTCTAGGATTTCATTGCACAGGCTATCCACACGACCAGGGGAACGTCGGGTTTCAGTAGCGGCTCTGTGAAACCCGGGGATCCCTGATATCTGTATTGTTCTGTGATGCTGTACATTTCTGTGATGCTGCATTTTATCACGCCTTGAGCAAAAATTATATATTATATATATACTAGTAGATGTTGTATATGTTTTTCATCCGCGCTAGTCCAGTCCCCGCTCTGTCGTTAGTTAGCTAACCTAACGGGTAATGACGGGACCCAGTGGCGAATGCGGATGGCATATACGTACATCAGTATATTTTCGTTCTTTGTGGTGTGATCAATTGATGGGACTGCGTTGATTCGGATCAATGCAAGTTAAAAACAAACCTAATCTGGTGTTGTTGGAACATTTTTCAAAAAGCTGTTATTTGCAAGGACGTTCACTTTTGTTTTGCACAGTGGTATTCAGTTGGAATATCCTGGTCCTCAGTCGACTAGGCAAGGGCCGAGATCCCTTCATCGGGAGTGACCCCTTGGACAAAAGTTTGCGTCAGGGCAATAACTTCACTATAGCCGATTACTTTTGATTTGCATCGTGGTATTCAGTTGGAATATCCTGCACCTCATTCTACGGAGAAAGAGCCGAGATCCCTTCACCGGGAGTGACCTCTTTAGCAAAGGTTTTCGTTACTATATTTTTATAAAAGCTATCCAGTTCCTTCAACGATATCAAGTTCATTACGTTAAAGGTTTTTGCCAGAAACCATTCGTAGCCCTCCGTCGTTTCAGGAAGGTAGCACTTAGTATTCATGCTATGTATGTTGGCCTTCGTCAAGGCATAGTGTATGGTAGCTATTTGTTACATTTCTGTAGCATAAATAGATGCGTTGGTTTGGGACAGTCGTACTACTATTTTGGCCTTCGTCAAGGGTATGTACGGGTGGGTTCAAATTAACCTGGACAATGACGGGTAGAACTTGACATGTGACTTATGATATGTTGGCCTTCGTCAAGGTCATAAGAGCATGGGGCAAAAATCACATCGGGAGTTTCAAAAGAAACTGAAACTTTCCAGATATGCGCATACCTTCTGGAGTATGATAGCGTGAGCGAATTCCGTCACGTTATCATGCGGTGATAGTTGGATCCCGATTCCCACTGATGAGTTGGTTTACTCCTCGGGACATCCCGACTAATTTTTCTTTTAGGTTTGGAGGAGAATTTGACGGTACAGTGGGAGATTTCCAGATTAGATAAATTGGTAACCATTCTGATCTAGATTAGAGTGCACGCTGAGTGTTTCTTTTCTCTCTCTCTTTGGCAGCGACCATTGACCCGACCCTAGACTATGACTCAGAGACCAAAATTAACCGAACCTTCTTAACACTGGCTTTTGGATTGTCAGAGTTGCAGACCTCATTGCCACTCCTACTTTTACCCTTTTCTCCAGGACACCCCATATTACTACGAATGTCCACTTCCATTGGACAAAACCATCATATGGTTATATACGAACTCGAAGGAATTTATTCGAGGATGGTTTCCGGTTCTGGAGAAAACGGATAGGACTATTCAGTTGTCTTTTCCTTTTACCTTCTCTCAGGTTGCGAGTACTCCTTGGTTTAGGAGATAGTACACCTATTACGCAAATTGGATAGTCTTCTTCCAAACCATAAGCAGGTGCCGACCGGTAGGGAATGAAAAAAACCAATTAGCCTAACGATGGTGTACAGAAGGTATTATGTAAAGACAAAGAAAGGGATTAGAAGGAGGGCAAAGTAAATTGCGACTGATATTCACGACCAAACCAAGTATTTCTTCGCCAATCCTAAATCACCTTTGTATTTCTCCAGAACACTCTGTATCACTACGAAGATCCACAGTTTATTGGATACTTCATCGTATGGTTATATACGAAAAGATCCACAGTTTATTGGATACTTCATCGTATGGTTATATACGAACTCGAAAGGAACTTGTTCCAGTTCGGGGATGGATTCTGGTTCAGGAGAAATAGGAATAAGGTTTATTCGGTTGTCTTTTATCATCACCTTCTCTCGCATTGCGAGTGTTCCTAGGATTAGGATGGTACACCCATTATGCTTATTGGATAGTCTTCTTCCAAACCATAGGCTGGTGCCGAACGGTAGGGAAGGAAGAAAACCATTTGGCCTAAAGGGGTGTATAGAAGGTAATGAATAAAGACATATGAAGGAATTTAGAGAGATGGCAAAGAAGTATACGGTTACAGTTGTGAATCTGGAATAGGCATTACTAGGAATACCAGGATACCCCATCGAAACATTTCAATGTTTCAGTTTCACTGTGTACTGTTAAAAGAAAACTGATTTCCCAATTAGATACTTGCTGCAGGGTATGTATTTACCAGGTATGATTTTCACATCTGTATGGTTTTACAGATGATGAGTGGGAGTAAGTTATTCGGAATTGGGTGATCATCCTCATTATATCGGCATTCGTTGTAATCGGTGATATTTGAGGAATTCACCTGGGTTGTTTGCCGGACGGCAAATATTTGGTTTTGAATATCCGCTGTTATGCACCAATTTCAAATTGATATATCTATACGTCTATTTTTATAGAGTGAGATATACCTTTTTGAAATTATGTCTATGACATTTACCTATATTAGTGGATGGTTAGGTAAGGAGCATTAAACAGCGGTGTAATTCTTCATAACCATAGTACAGTTTTCAACCTACGACACGCAGGGACTGAGTTATTAGACTCAAGGGACTTATACAGAGTATTGTATGTTGTCCAGCGTCCATGAGAACAAAGGGGTTGGTTCTCGTACTATATTCGGTTTACTTATGACTTCTCTAGTTTTTAGACAGGTGTTTCGTAGAAACACTGGGTCCGAATTTTGAGAAGTTATAGGTATTTGAATAAAGTAGAGAACCAGGTATTGCAAGTATCAGGATTCTTCAAGACGATCGAAGATGTAGATAGTTGTGTAGGGTATTCAGTTGATAGTAATGATTAAGAGAACTTGCTTCTCTTTCAGGTTACTCATAATTGGAAGCATTCCTAAGTTGAGTAACGCTGATCGGCCTCCTTCCATTTAGTTGACATGCACTGGATACAGCTGCATGATTTAAATCTGGTTCAATTAAATCAGTGCCTCTGTTTCTATATTGGATATAGAACAGTTCATATCTTAACGTTGTTAAGGTACGGAGTGGCAATGAGGTCTGCAACTCTGACAATCCAAAAGCCAGTGTTAAGAAGGTTCGGTCAACTTGGTCACTGAGTCAAAGTCCAGGGTCGGGTCAATGGTCGCTGCCAAAGAGAGAGAGAAAAGAAACACTCAGCGTGCACTCTAACCTAGATCAGAATGGTTATCACTTTATCTAATCTGGAAACCTCCCACTGTACCTCAAATTCTCCTCCAAACCTGAAAGAAGAATTAGTCGGGATCACCCGAGGAGTAAACCAACTCATCAGTGGAAATCGGGATCCAACTATCATCGCATGATAACTTGACGGAATCCACTCAAGTCACCACACTCCAGAAGGTATGCGCATGCCTGGCAAGTTTCAGTTCTTTTGAAACTCCCGATGTGTGTTTTTACCCCTAGGACTCAAGTGACCTTGACGGAGTCAACAAATCAAAGAGTCCTAGTCAAGTTCATCCCGTCATTATCTGGATTGCATTAAACCCACCCGTACGTGCCCTTGACGGAGTCAACAAGGCCGCACGACTGTCCTAACCAATCCCATTTATGCAACAAACAAGCACTGCTTAGCTACCGTACACTACGCCTTGACGGAGTCAACAAACGCAGCACGAATACTAAATAATACTCATAAGAAATGACGGAGGGCTACGAATGGTTTTTGGCGAAAAACCTTTAACGTAAAGAACTTGATATCGTTGAAGGAACTGCATAGCCTTTTATAAAATATAGTGACGAAAACCTTTACTAAAGAGGTCACTCCCGGTGAAGGGATCTCGGCTCTTTCCCCGTAGAATGAGGTGCAGGATATTCCAAATGAATACCACGATGCAAAGCAAAAGTAATCGGCTATAGTGAAGTTAATGCCCTGACGCAAACTTCTGTCCAAGGGGTCACTCCCGGTGAAGGGATCTCGGCCCTTGCCTCGTCGACTGAGGAGCAGGATATTCCAAATGAATACCACGATGCAAAACAAAAGCGAACGTCCTTGCAATAACAGCTTTTTGAAAAGTGTTCCAACAACATCAGATTAGGTTTGTTTATCTTGCATTGATCCGAATCAACGCAGTCCCATCAATTAATCACACCACAAAGAACGAAAATATACTGACATACGTATATGCCATCCGCATTCGCCACTGGGTCCCGTCATCACTCGTTAGGTTAGCTTACTAACGACAGAGCGGGGACTGGACTGGCGCGGATGAAAAACATATACAACATCTACTAATATATATACCAATATATTATATTTCGCTCAAGGTGTGATAAAATGCAACATCACAGAATGTACAGCATCACAGAACAATACAGATATCTGGAAGCCCCGGGTTTCACAGAGCCGCTGCTGAAACCCGACGTTCCCCTGGTCGTGTGGATAGCCTGTGCAATGAAAACCTAGACCGCTACGGGCGCGGCAAGTCACCCGCCAAAACCTGAAGCGAGGCAGCCCCCTTCAGCACCGTGAATGGACCACCCAGCACTTCACGGAATCCGGTAACTTGGGCACCCCTCCTGGGTCAACCTGTACCCCTTACGAGTGCGACGAATAGCCCGCCAATCCTAGAGTGAAGCTCCCTCCGTCTCAATGCCATGAGATGCGGGCCCGTTGCCCTCTAGAACTCGGCCATCCGTGCACCCCACCGCGGGGTAATCCTAGTACAGAAAGAAAAATATACATACACCGGGTACATCGACCGCAACCAGGTCGTGCCCCAAAAGAATAATACAAACAGGCAGTGACGGCAGTCCACATGTCGGACGCTCGTCCCGCAATATCAAATGTACATAATACAACAAAACTGTACTAGCATTGCATCCAGGCTATCCCCCACGACCGATCCGCAACAACACAGCATAAACATAGAACATCAACGTGAAAGTCACGTTCGCAAATCCGTCTAACCGGGCTATAGCAGTTAGACCGGATTTACCGATCAAGTGACATTCACGGTCGCAGATATAATGTAAATACTGTGAAATAATGTGTTTAAAATTTTCCGATTGACCAAAAATTAACAAGTGGGCCCCCAATCAAAACTGTAGCACTCACAGAAAACCTGGGCCCAATTTTAACATTCCAAAACCCCTAATTTCAGCCCATAAGCCCACTGAAAAAAAAATAATCACACGATCCCACAATACTGCGGCGGAAGCGCGGCCAAAATAGGGTTTTGGCCGCCCTTCCGCGGTCGTACGGATGAGTCATGTCACAAAATTTTTGCAGTGTTCTTAGAACTCCCTGCACATCATTCTGAGACCACCTGAAAAATTTTTGGACTTCAAAAAATTTCGACAGAAACTGATGTGCTAGAAAAATACGGTTTTTGGAAATTTCGGTCGATCGGAAACGCAAACACATCAAACGAAGCTAGGTAAGGTTAATGGCGTGGCTCTGATACCATGTTGCGCCACGGCAGTGCCCCGGCCTCGTACTTGAGGCCAAAATGCGGAATTAAAATTTTTCCTTACTCGGAAACCGGCGCTACCGCGGACAATGAAAACCCGGATCGTTTACCATTAACCTAATGCTAGCAATCAAGAGATAGGGTGAGAAGTATACCGAGTGATCCGAGTCCTCCGGTCTTCTCGTCATCGTCCCGATCTCCCGCGGAAAGTCTTGCCTCCACATCGTCGCCTCCTCGCCGGAAAGGGCACCACAATGCCTGCGTCTTTTATGGGCTCCCGCCTCAATACCGAGGCAACTCGGGCATGAAGCCGGCAACTCGACATGCTCAAGATATGCTGTAGAATGTGTAGTGTAGTGTCTCACTTGGGTTTTTGTTGCCTTGATGGAGGAAATGAGATAAGAAAAATGGTGCTTGCATTTTTCTAGCATGAATGAGATCAAGAAGATGAAACTCTCAAGAATGAAGAACTCTCTCCTTCTTCTTCTCTCTTTCTTTTTCTTCTTCTCTCTTTTCTTATATAAAAAACTTATATTCAAATGAGAATGGTGGAGGAGGTAATATCAAGCATGAAGGGAGGTGAGTGTAGGGTAAAGCAAGTGGTGACCACATCAAGACATAATCATCATCAAACTTACATCAAACTTCATCTCATATCTAATCTTCATAAAGCAAGACAAGATGATAGAAAAGAATGGAATAAAAAGATGCTATCATAATTAATCATCTTACAAATAAAACCTCCACCAAATGTAATTTGCAAAACTGCAAATTACCCCCTCCATCAGAAAAGTCCGGCCGGGAAAGAACAAAGGAAAACCGGCCGGAACGGAATACAAACTGGCAACTCCAGAAAACTGGTCGCGTAATAAATTACAGGAAAACCCCGATACTGTGCATACACACCCGCATCTGTATTCCGACCGGATACAAATGCAATGAGACAAAATCTACACTGTACTAGACTAGGACCGGCTTAAGCCAAAGCCGGCTAGTAAAATCCGTTCGATCCTGATCCGTGCAATACCGCACGTATCAGATCAAACCCTGCCATATAACTATACGGTCACTAGTACAAAACTGTCCGATCCTGATCCGTGCAATACCGCGCGTATCTGATCGGACCCTGCCATATCTCCATACGGCCTCTACAGCGTTTCGCCCGAAAGCTTGAGTAACTGTAAGTGTGGTGGACTCTAAAGACTCGTCAATACTATGGCTGTGGATTTAACCACTAGCACGTCAGAGGTATTAGCCAATACGTGACGGGCCACCAGCTATTGACCAAAAGGGACGCCGATGAGCGAACTCATCCTGACACCCTACTGAGCCTGACAGTGACAATATCCGTACAGTCCGGTCCGTTCGTCTATGAGCATCGCATGTCGGGCCTAGGGGGTTGGTAAAAGTCAGACCCCCAAAAGCGGTACAAGTCGTGTCGGAGTGTAGCCCAGAACGCTCTGAGATACTACTGGAATACCTACCAGTAAATCTCCTGCCTCGGCCGAGGGCTTTGCGTAATGGCTCTCCTAGACACAGCGCGACCTCACCCCCAATACCGGGAGAGACGAACCCCTGAAGATCCGCTCACTGCCTCCATGTGGCTCGGGACTGTACCCAACTAAAACCTGTTTGCACGACTCCTTTGAGCCGTGGTAGGGTAGTAATCAAAGCACAGTGGGAACTCACACGAGACAAATGACGATCCTCAGGTCGATGAACTAACCTGTACACATGTCACCAGGGAACTGCTATCTGACGTCAGGTATAAGCCCAACTAGCAGGTTCCCGGCGAGTCCTGTCCGGTGTACTCATAACCCAATGAGCACCTGTATATATCTTAGGTGAACCAACTGACACCAGTGGCTTGTGAGACCGGCCACCGCCCCTCGTCGGGGTCTCGACTGTATACACTAGTCTACTAATGGAGTATCGATGCCCTGTCTCGAAACTCCTACGACTAGGGACCTTTTAAGGATGTGCTTATAGACCCCAGCTCCCACGTATATGATCGCCATCATACTGCTGGTCGTCAAGAAAGAATCCTAGGGGCTCTATCAACGTGTAATAGCGATATGTCAGGTCACCTAAAGCAGTACACGATGATAAAGATAAACCAGATAGCATACTATCATCTCGAGTAAGACTGTCCTACCGGGATAGGTCCTCCCTCAATCATTGCAATCACGTGCCTGTGATCCAATAATTGACTCTGAGGGCACTATCTCCAACAATCTCCCACTTGCACTCAAGGCTAATTATTGCGATGTCGCATACTCACAGCCTGTGTGATACCGAACACCCAACTCCTCTACTAGTCAGTCTCACAAAGCTCGTTTGCGAGACTATTGCGTTCGAGGAATAGCCTCAGTGAGTGGATTCGCTGTGATGTTTCTTTCTATGTCTCTCTATATCTCAAGTTCGCGGAGAAAACCATCTCCCGAAATGAGCAATACCTGTCTTAGAATATGTCTGGATATCTGATGGGACCTAGCTCATAAATGAACTCCAAATCCAAACTTCTTAGACTGTATCGTCAACCGAACTTAATCAGTATCCTGCGCTAAGCCTCCCTCAGTATTGCCTTGGACCACCTGTCCAAAATACTGCCCCTCGTCAGAGGGAGAACTATAACTCTGACAACCTCCTTGTCGTCCATGTCACCTTGGAAGCCTGGAATGATAACCGTCTCCTAAAGGAGGCAGCCGTTATCATATCCCTAGAACATTCACTTATGTTCTAAAACTTCTTCCGACTGTTTCTCCAGGATTGGATCAATATCAACTTATTGCATCTAGTGCAAGAACGACATCTGGTGTGGTACTTGACATCTCATGATTAACTCAATTGCCTAAGCAAGTGATCTGCCAATCATGAGTATCCCTCTCCCCTTTAGTCTATAAGACACCTTTAGAGAGGGTGACTCCATCAACTGCAGGTATACTATCGTGCCTGGAGTCGTCCATTCTAAATACTCATAGAATGCTGTCAAGGTACCCAGATTGGGAAACTACCCAAATCTAGATCCATAACCATAGATCTAGTAACCAGTATGTCTGATATAATGTCCAAGTCCTTTATGGAGAAACCACTGTGTGACGACCAAAGTATAACCGATCGTAGTATAGGAATATCACTTCCTACTACCTGCTCAACAGATCCATCCCCTATTCTAATGACGTCAAACCCATGACTGTCACATCAGAAACAGATGATCTAACTCCGCTATATCTGCTTTAGTCTATAAATAGACATAAGCCTGATGTCCACCAATGCTTCCGCTGCTCCCACTGACTACGACAACCCTCTGGCAGAGTCATATAGACGTGCACTTCTAAAGCTAGTTTAGAACGACGCTATACTCATCCTCCCACCGGGTCTCGCAGCCTGGAACAACAACAATGGCAAGTGTGGGTAAACAAGAACTTCCCTGTCACCGTCCTTGAGGCTACCGGAGTACCTCTCGGGTGCCTGAAGTTACCCACCGTATCTGCGGAGTGGCCAATGGAATGTCAAATCAGATTGAATCTTTAGGTTCCTTATCAAATCTTCAGTAATCGTTTGTGGTTTTGGAATTACTTCCAGTTCTACCATACTCCCACTAATGTTTTCTGAAAAAATCCATTTTTATTAAAACTGTGGCGAGTCTAGAACAATATTGCTATTGTTCATCCAGATGGTAGAAAGTCAACCCTCGTCATAGCCTGGGTCAACCCACAAACAGCCATTACAGAAACGTGCCTTGAGTTGTCCAGAGTCTGGTTTTAAGCATAAGCCGGACAACTCCCCGTACCTTAACATCGTTAAGATATGAACTGTTCTATATCCAATATAGAACCAGAGGCACTGATTCAATTGAACCAGATTCAAATCATGCAACTATCTCCAGTGCATGTAAACTAAATGGAAGGAGACCGATCAGCGTTACTCAACTTAGGAATGCTTCCAATTATGAGTAACCTGAAAGAGAAGCAATTTCTCTTAATCATTACTATCTACTGAACACCATACACAAGTATCTACATCTTCGATCACTTTGAAGAATCCCGATACTTGTTATACCTGGTTCTCTACTCTATTCAAATACCTATAACTCCTCAAAACTTAGACCCTGTGTTTCCACGAAACATATGTCTAAGAACTAGAGAAGTTAAAAGTAAACAGAATATAGTATGAGGACCAACCCCTCTGTCCTAATGGACACTGGACAACATACAATACTCTGTATAAGTCCGCTGAGTCTAACAACTCTTTCACTGTGTGTCGTAGGTTGAAAACTGTACTTATGGTTGAGAAGAATTACACCGCTGTTTAATGCTCCTTACCTAACCATCCACTGATATAGGTAAATGTCATCGACATAATATCAAAAGGTATATCTCACTCTATGAAAATAGACGTACAGATATATCAATTTGAAATTGGTGCATAACCGCGGATATTCAAAACCAAATAATTGCCGTCCGGCAAACAACCCAGGTGACTTCCTCAAATATTACCGATTACAACGAATCCTGATATAATGAGGATGATCACCCAATTCCCAATAACTTACTCCCACTCAACATCTGTAAAACCATACAGATGTGAGAATCATACCTGGTAAATACATACCCTGGAGTAAGTGTCTAATTGGGAAATCAGTTTTCCATTAACAGTACACAGTGAAAATGAAACATCGAAATGTCTCGTTGGGGTATCCTGGTATTCCTAGTAATGTCTCTTCCATTATCCAGATTCACAACTGTAATCGTATAATTCTTTGCCACCTCTCCAAATCCCTTTATATGTCTTTAGTCATTACCTTCTGTACACCCCTTTAAGCCAAATGGTTTTCTTCCTTCCCTACCGTTCGGCACCAGCCTATGGTTTGGAAGAAGACTATCCAAAAAGCATAAAGGGTGTACTGTCCTAATCCTAGGAGCACTCGCAATGCGAGAGAAGGTGAAGATAAAAGACACCTGAATGTACTTTATTCCTATTTCTCCTGAACCAGGATCCATCCCCGAACTGGAACAAGTTCCTTTCGAGTTCGTATATAACCATACGATGGATTATCCAATAAAATGGGATCTTCGTAGTGATACGGAGTGTCCTGGAGAAATACAAAGGTGATTTAGGATTGGCGAAGAAATACTTGGTTTGGTCGTGAATATCAGTCGCAACTTACTTTGCCCTCTTACTAATCCCTTGCTTTGGCTTATCCTAATACCTTCTGTACACCGTTTAGGCTAACTGGTTTTCTTCATTCCCTACCGGTCGGCACCAGCCTATGGTTTGGAAGAAGACTATCCAATTTGCGTAATAGGTGTACTACTCCTAAACCAAGGAGTACTCGCAACTTGAGAGAAGGTAAAAGGGAAAAGACAACTGAATAATCCTATCTGTTTTCTCCAGAACCGGAAACCATCCTTGAATTCCTTCGAGTTCGTATCTAACCATACGATGGTTTTGTCCAATGGAAGTGGACGTTCGTAGTAATACGGGGTGTCTTGGAGAAAAAGGGTAAAAGTAGGAGTGGCAATGAGGTCTGCAACTCTGACAATCCAAAAGCCAGTGTTAAGAAGGTTCGGTCAACTTGGTCACTGAGTCAAAGTCCAAGGTCGGGTCAATGGTCGCTGCCAAAGAGAGAGAGAAAAGAAACACTCAGTGTGCACTCTAACCTAGATCAGAATGGTTATCACTTTATCTAATCTGGAAACCTCCCACTGTACCTCAAATTCTCCTCCAAACCTGAAAGAAGAATTAGTCGGGATCACCCGAGGAGTAAACCAACTCATCAGTGGAAATCGGGATCCAACTATCATCGCATGATAACTTGACGGAATCCACTCAAGTCACCACACTCCAGAAGGTATGCGCATGCCTGGCAAGTTTCAGTTCTTTTGAAACTCCCGATGTGTGTTTTTACCCCTAGGACTCAAGTGACCTTGACGGAGTCAACAAATCAAAGAGTCCTAGTCAAGTTCATCCCGTCATTATCTGGATTGCATTAAACCCACCCGTACGTGCCCTTGACGGAGTCAACAAGGCCGCACGACTGTCCTAACCAATCCCATTTATGCAACAAACAAGCACTGCTTAGCTACCGTACACTACGCCTTGACGGAGTCAACAAACGCAGCACGAATACTAAATAATACTCATAAGAAATGACGGAGGGCTACGAATGGTTTTTGGCGAAAAACCTTTAACGTAAAGAACTTGATATCGTTGAAGGAACTGCATAGCCTTTTATAAAATATAGTGACGAAAACCTTTACTAAAGAGGTCACTCCCGGTGAAGGGATCTCGGCTCTTTCCCCGTAGAATGAGGTGCAGGATATTCCAAATAAATACCACGATGCAAAGCAAAAGTAATCGGCTATAGTGAAGTTAATGCCCTGACGCAAACTTCTGTCCAAGGGGTCACTCCCGGTGAAGGGATCTCGGCCCTTGCCTCGTCGACTGAGGAGCAGGATATTCCAAATGAATACCACGATGCAAAACAAAAGCGAACGTCCTTGCAATAACAGCTTTTTGAAAAGTGTTCCAACAACATCAGATTAGGTTTGTTTATCTTGCATTGATCCGAATCAACGCAGTCCCATCAATTAATCACACCACAAAGAACGAAAATATACTGACGTACGTATATGCCATCCGCATTCGCCACTGGGTCCCGTCATCACTCGTTAGGTTAGCTTACTAACGACAGAGCGGGGACTGGACTAGCGCGGATGAAAAACATATACAACATCTACTAATATATATACCAATATATTATATTTCGCTCAAGGTGTGATAAAATGCAACATCACAGAATGTACAGCATCACAGAACAATACAGATATCTGGAAGCCCCGGGTTTCACAGAGCCGCTGCTGAAACCCGACGTTCCCCTGGTCGTGTGGATAGCCTGTGCAATGAAAACCTAGACCCCTACGGGCGCGGCAAGTCACCCGCCAAAACCTGAAGCGAGGCAGCCCCCTTCAGCACCGTGAATGGACCACCCAGCACTTCACGGAATCCGGTAACTTGGGCACCCCTCCTGGGTCAACCTGTACCCCTTACGAGTGCGACGAATAGCCCGCCAATCCTAGAGTGAAGCTCCCTCCGTCTCAATGCCATGAGATGCGGGCTCGTTGCCCTCTAGAACTCGGCCATCCGTGCATCCCACCGCGGGGTAATCCTAGTACAGAAAGAAAAATATACATACACCGGGTACATCGACCGCAACCAGGTCGTGCCCCAAAAGAATAATACAAACAGGCAGTGACGGCAGTCCACATGTCAGACGCTCGCCCCGCAATATCAAATGTACATAATACAACAAAACTGTACTAGCATTGCATCCAGGCTATCCCCCACGACCGATCCGCAACAACACAGCATAAACATAGAACATCAACGTGAAAGTCACGTTCGCAAATCCGTCTAACCGGGCTATAGCAGTTAGACCGGATTTACCGATCAAGTGACATTCACGGTCGCAGATATAATGTAAATACTGTGAAATAATGTGTTTAAAATTTTCCGATTGACCAAAAATTAACAAGTGGGCCCCCAATCAAAACTGTAGCACTCACAGAAAACCTGGGCCCAATTTTAACATTCCAAAACCCCTAATTTCAGCCCATAAGCCCACTGAAAAAAAATAATCACACGATCCCACAATACTGCGGCGGAAGCGCGGCCAAAATGGGGTTTTGGCCGCCCTTCCGCGGTCGTACGGATGAGTCATGTCACAAAATTTTTGCAGTGTTCTTAGAACTCCCTGCACATCATTCTGAGACCACCTGAAAAATTTTTGGACTTCAAAAAATTTCGACAGAAACTGATGTGCTAGAAAAATACGGTTTTTGGAAATTTCGGTCGATCGGAAACGCAAACACATCAAACGAAGCTAGGTAAGGTTAATGGCGTGGCTCTGATACCATGTTGCGCCACGGCAGCGCCCCGGCCTCGTACTTGAGGCCAAAATGCGGAATTAAAATTTTTCCTTACTCGGAAACCGGCGCTACCGCGGACAATGAAAACCCGGATCGTTTACCATTAACCTAATGCTAGCAATCAAGAGATAGGGTGAGAAGTATACCGAGTGATCCGAGTCCTCCGGTCTTCTCGTCATCGTCCCGATCTCCCACGGAAAGTCTTGCCTCCACATCGTCGCCTCCTCGCCGGAAAGGGCACCACAATGCCTGCGTCTTTTACGGGCTCCCGCCTCAATACCGAGGCAACTCGGGCATGAAGCCGGCAACTCGACATGCTCAAGATATGCTGTAGAATGTGTAGTGTAGTGTCTCACTTGGGTTTTGGTTGCCTTGATGGAGGAAATGAGATAAGAAAAATGGTGCTTGCATTTTTCTAGCATGAATGAGATCAAGAAGATGAAACTCTCAAGAATGAAGAACTCTATCCTTCTTCTTCTCTCTTTCTTTTTCTTCTTCTCTCTTTTCTTATATAAAAAACTTATATTCAAATGAGAATGGTGGAGGAGGTAATATCAAGCATGAAGGGAGGTGAGTGTAGGGTAAAGCAAGTGGTGACCACATCAAGACATAATCATCATCAAACTTACATCAAACTTCATCTCATATCTAATCTTCATAAAGCAAGACAAGATGATAGAAAAGAATGGAATAAAAAGATGCTATCATAATTAATCATCTTACAAATAAAACCTCCACCAAATGTAATTTGCAAAACTGCAAATTACCCCCTCCATCAGAAAAGTCCGGCCGGGAAAGAACAAAGGAAAACCGGCCGGAACGGAATACAAACTGGCAACTCCAGAAAACTGGTCCCGTAATAAATTACAGGAAAACCCCGATACTGTGCATACACACCCGCATCTGTATTCCGACCGGATACAAATGCAATGAGACAAAATCTACACTGTACTAGACTAGGACCGGCTTAAGCCAAAGCCGGCTAGTAAAATCCGTTCGATCCTGATCCGTGCAATACCGCACGTATCAGATCAAACCCTGCCATATAACTATACGGTCACTAGTACAAAACTGTCCGATCCTGATCCGTGCAATACCGCGCGTATCTGATCGGACCCTGCCATATCTCCATACGGCCTCTACAGCGTTTCGCCCGAAAGCTTGAGTAACTGTAAGTGTGGTGGACTCTAAAGACTCGTCAATACTATGGCTGTGGATTTAACCACTAGCACGTCAGAGGTATTAGCCAATACGTGACGGGCCACCAGCTATTGACCAAAAGGGACGCCGATGAGCGAACTCATCCTGACACCCTACTGAGCCTGACAGTGACAATATCCGTACAGTCCGGTCCGTTCGTCTATGAGCATCGCATGTCGGGCCTAGGGGGTTGGTAAAAGTCAGACCCCCAAAAGCGGTACAATTCGTGTCGGAGTGTAGCCCAGAACGCCCTGAGATACTACTGGAATACCTACCAGTAAATCTCCTGCCTCGGCCGAGGGCTTTGCGTAATGGCTCTCCTAGACACAGCGCGACCTCACCCCCAATACCGGGAGAGACGAACCCCTGAAGATCCGCTCACTGCCTCCATGTGGCTCGGGACTGTACCCAACTAAAACCTGTTTGCACGACTCCTTTGAGCCGTGGTAGGGTAGTAATCAAAGCACAGTGGGAACTCACACGAGACAAATGACGATCCTCAGGTCGATGAACTAACCTGTACACATGTCACCAGGGAACTGCTATCTGACGTCAGGTATAAGCCCAACTAGCAGGTTCCCGGCGAGTCCTGTCCGGTGTACTCATAACCCAATGAGCACCTGTATATATCTTAGGTGAACCAACTGACACCAGTGGCTTGTGAGACCGGCCACCGCCCCTCGTCGGGGTCTCGACTGTATACACTAGTCTACTAATGGAGTATCGATGCCCTGTCTCGAAACTCCTACGACTAGGGACCTTTTAAGGATGTGCTTATAGACCCCAGCTCCCACGTATATGATCGCCATCATACTGCTGGTCGTCAAGAAAGAATCCTAGGGGCTCTATCAACGTGTAATAGCGACATGTCAGGTCACCTAAAGCAGTACACGATGATAAAGATAAACCAGATAGCATACTATCATCTCGAATAAGACTGTCCTACCGGGATAGGTCCTCCCTCAATCATTGCAATCACGTGCCTGTGATCCAATAATTGACTCTGAGGGCACTATCTCCAACAGTTATCATTCCAGGCTTCCAAGGTGACTTGGACGACAGGGAGGTTGTCAGAGTTATAGTTTTCCTTCTGACGAGGGGCAGTATTTTGGACAGGTGGTCCAAAGAAATACTGAGGGAGGCATGGCGCAGGATAATGATTAAGTTCAGTTGACGATACAGTCTAAGAAGTTTGGATTTGGAGTTCATTTATGAGCTAGGTCCCATTAGAAATCCAGAAACATTCTAAGACAAGTATTGCTCATTTTGGGAGATGGCATTCTCCGCGAACTTGAGATATAGAGAGACATAGAAAGAAACATCAAAGCGGATCCACTCGCTGAGGCTATTCCTCGAACGCAATAGTTTCACAAACGAGCTTTGTGAGACTGACTAGTAGAGGAGTTGGGTGTTCGGTATCACACGGACTGTGAGTATGCGACATCGCAATAATTAGCCTTGAGTGCAAGTGGGAGATTGTTGGAGATAGTGCCCTCAGAGTCAATTATTGGATCACAGGCACGTGATTGCAATGATTGAGGGAGGACCTGTCCCAGTAGGACAGTCTTACTCAAGATGATAGTATGCTATCTGGTTTATCTTTATCATCATGTACTGCTTTAGCTGACCTTACAGGTCACTATTGCACGTTGATAAAGCCCCTAGGATTATTGCTTGACTACCAGCAGTATGAGGGCGATAATATACGTGAGAGCTGGTAGTCCATAAGCACATCCTTAAAAGGTCCCTAGTCGTGGGAGTTTCGAGACAGGGCATCGATACTCCAGAGTAGACTAGTGTATACAGTCGAGACCCCGACGAGGGGCGGTGGCCGGTCTCACAAGCCACTGGTGTCAGTTGTTCACCTAAGATGTATACAGGTGCTCATTGGGTTATGAGTACACCGGACAGGACTCGCCGGGAACATGCTAGTTGGTCTTATACCTGACGTCAGATAGCAGTTCCCTGGTGACATGTGTACAGATTAGTTCATCGACCTGAGGATCGTCATTTGTCTCGTGTGAGTTCCCACTGTACTTTGATTACTACCCTACCACGCTCAAAGGAGACGTGCAAACAGGTTTTAGTTGGGTGCAGTCCCGAGCCACATGGAGGCAGTGAGCGGATCTTCGGGGGTTCGTCTCTCCCGGTATTGGGGGTGAGGTCGCGCTGTGTCTAGGAGAGCCCTTACATGAAAGTCCTTGGCCAAGACAGGAGATTTACTGGTAGGTATTCCAGTAGTATCTCAGGGTGTTCTGGGCTACACTCCGACACGACTTGTACCACTTTTGGGGGTCTGACTTTTACCAATCCCCTAGGCCCGCCATGCGATGCTCATAGACGAACGGACCGGACTGTACGGATATTGTCACTGACAGGCTCAGTAGGGTGTCAGGCTGAGTTCGCTCACAGACGTCCCTTTTGGTCAATACCTGGTATCCCGTTACGTATAGGCAAATATCTCTGACGTGCTAGTGGTTAAATCCACAACCAATGTATTGACGAGTCTTTAGAGTCCCCCACAGACCAGTTTCTCAAGTTTCGGGCGAAACGCTGTAGAGGCCGTATGGAGATATGGCAGGGTTCGATCAGATACGTGCGGTATTGCACGGATCATGATCGGACGGGTTTATACTGGCGGGCTTTGGTTTAAGCCGGATTCTAGTATAGTACAGTGTAGATTTTGTCTCATTGCATTTGTATTCGGTCGGAATATAGATGCGGGTGTGTATGCACAGTAGCAGGTTTTCCTGTAATTTATTACGGGATCAGTTTTTTGGAGTTGCCAGTTTGCTTTCCGTTTCGGCCATATTTCTTTGTATCTTTCATTGGCCGAAGATTGGTGGAGGAGGGTTTATTTGCATTTGTGCAAATAAGCATTTGTGGAGGGTGGTCTTTGCATATTCTAGTGTCATGATGATTGCACCATTCCTTGACTTTCTTGAGTTCATGATTGCTTGACTTTTTGTAGCAATCATGGTTGTTGATTGGTTGATGGAGTGTGGGTTTGGGTTTGTGATCATTTCTTTGCATGATAGCCTTTTCTCTCTCTTGGATATGGTTGGATCTCACTCATTTTTGTTTCACTCACTCTCATTCCTCTCCTCTCTATCGTTGTGGCCGGCCAAGCTCATTAGAGGGCTGCCCATTTTTTGGTGTGGGGATTTTTAGCTCTCTTGATGGTTGAAAAATCCCCAAGTTCATTTACAAAATTCCACATCTCATTCCCTCCACAAAAAGGCAACTCTCTACAACCCTAAATGAGACATAGCTCACTACACGTATTCTACAGCAAACCTTGGGCACGTCGGCTCGCCAACTTCGTGCCTGAGTTGCCTCGGTATAGAGGTGGGAGCCCGTAAAAGAAGCCGGCGACGTGGTACCCTTCCGGCGACTTGGTGGAGACCGAAGATTCCGCGGGGAGATCAGGACGACGACGAGAAGACCGGAGGACTCGGATCACTCGGTATATCTCTCTCCCCTTCTCTTGTTAGCTAGGACTAGTTTAATGGCCCGATCCGGGTTTATAGTGCGCGGTGGTGCCGGTTTTAAAAGTTAAAGTAAATCATCGCTTCGGCATTTTGGCCTCGGATTGACGGCCGGGGCGCCGCCGTGCACTTACATAATAAAGGTGATAATTAGTTTATTCTTGCTTTCTTTATAATCTTGCACTATAAAATTTCTAGATCTTGAATCTTTTATTTTCATGATGCTTGAGTAAATCTCCGCTTGTTAAGGAATCAAGAGATTTGGTAGATCTAGTGATGATAAAATCCTAATACTAATCTTAAGACTTATGAGATTTGTGAACTTTAGGAAAAAGAATCATCAATGACCTAATTTGGATCGAGATCACATTCTTGATAATTTCGTTGCAAAATAGGGATCAAATGATTGATGAATCTCTTTGCTAGAGGCTAGATCCGAATGATGATCAATGAAAAGACAAGGGATAGAGAAGAAGAAACTCTAGTTTCTTCAATAGATCCTTAATCTTCATTCATCGCCATCGATCTAGCTACAAATTATCCATAGATAAGATTAGTCATTATTAGATTCATCATTGCTACCAATTCGATCGATTCCTGCAAGCTATTCTATAAATCTTGATAACTAAATTGATTGGGACATTTCTTGATTCTTGATTCTAGATCTATATTCTTTATGTTTTCTTAAAATCAAATCTCACAAATCTTGAATCAATTTTCTTGCATTTTCTTTTATCTTTTCATTTCGACTCATCTAAAACATGATCGATCAAAACACACATCTCAGTAGACGATCTGTATTCATTAACGCGCTACATCGACACCGTTAATTGATTGCGGTATAAATTTCTTTGGTTGTGAAACATTTCTAAATACGACACGAAGATCGGATCAATCAAATGGCGCCGTTGCCGGGGATGTGTGCTATTTTGTTCATTTTTGTTATTTAAGTTGAAAAAATTTTATTCCATCAGAATTTTTAGATCAAATTCGTTTCAAGTGATTAACGATTAGTTGTGAATTTTTGCGAGTGAATCTAGAGTCATTGTAGCAGTGCGATCAAGATTCATAAAAGTTCTGCAAATTCCAGAGGAGTACAAGAAGCTACAGAAAAATTTCGAAACCCTAATTCCTCCTTATCACCGCAGATCCACGGCCATTAGCAGGTTTTTATGGCAGTTCCGCCGCCGTTTAGGCATTTCAGTGACTCAAGATTCTGTGGTATACTCTCTGTTCTCTCCTCTTCTCTCCGATCTTGTCCAATAATCATTTTCTGCAGGATTCTTTGCAAAATCCGCAGCGCTGGAAAAAGAAAAATTTGTTGCGTGTTTGATCTTGGTTGTTTGCATATTTTAACACGGAAATTAAGGGGCAAAGACCAAATTCAGATTAGATGGAGAGTTCATTACCCTTCCTAAGCCCCGCAAATCACAAAACGAGCATCCGCATTACCCTTCATTAACTAAAACATATCTAGACAACACTCTAAGGACCGTCGCACTCAATTAGGACAGATGAAGGTCGTGGGTAATCTATTGCTTATCCGCGTTTCTTTTGTGGTGTCTAAGGCAAGTGTGTCTCAGGCAAGTGGTTACTTAATTAAGCCCACTACTTACGTAGTGGAGAACCTCCCACTTACCTAGCACTTACCTGGCCACAGAAGGGGCAAAGAGGCAGTAGAGGATATATCCTGCGATTTGTCTTCTGGAAGTCTAGGAGCGGTTTAGAGACTTGACCTAGGTGACCATTAGATCTAGGGTTATGTGTGCATTTTTTTTGTGATTTGATTTTTCAAAAACCGTATATTTCAAAACAAACACCAAACCATCTTTCCTCTAATTATCACAACATTGCAACTTGTGCTAAACCCTTTAGTTCAAGCTAGGTTGGACACGGGATTCTAGTGCCCGTTTTGTCCGCGTTTCCCTTATTGACCCTAAAGTCGGTATTTTTACATTTTCTTTTTCCCACCACCCATCACGACCGCGATGGACGGATATCCATCACACTTTAACACCACTCTGCCACCGCCCGCAGGCGCGCAGAATCCTCCACGCATTTCTCTCCAAGAGAGATGCTATCCTACAAATGTTTCCTTTCCCACATGTTTTTCTATACCACCTGCCAACGGGGACAATTTTGAAATCAACCCCCAATTCATCAAACTTTTATCCAAATTTCACGGGCTCGAGTCTGAAGACGCATACGTTTTTAGCACCAAATTCGAAAACGTATGCGCAATGATTGGAACGTCACAACTGTCTTTGAATGCTCTGTGTTTACGTCTTCTCTCATTCACGTTGTGCGATTTAGCCGAGAAGTGGCTTTATAATACGACCGCACATTCTATTTCAAAATGGGACGAATTCGTTGCAGCATTCCTTAAGAAATTGTATCCCCATCATAAGACCGCCCGTGTTCGGAGCGAAATCTTCAAATTTACCCAACTTCCCAATGAACCATTTTGGAAATGCTTTGAACGGTTCAAGGATATTCTTATCCAATGTCCTCATCATGGAATCCCTAGATGAGATCTGTGTCGAATTTGTTAGTGTATATGCCGTAGAGGCCAATACTGTATCATACTAGTATGTATATTACTTAATGGAAGCTTGGGATATTCACCTTGTATTGACGATCTTGCTCAAAATAGTAGTATGCTACTTGGTTTGTTTCTACTTCAATGTGTACATGTGTTTATTTTATTATATCACCTATACGCATTAGTGGAGCCCTTAGGATCTTTGCTTGATTACCAGCGTTGTCATGGCAGTCACACTCGTGGGGGCTGGGTAATCCATAAGCACATCCTTATACAAGTCCCTAGTCGCAGGACTATCGAGACAGGGTATCGATACTCCGGAGTAGACTAGCGTATGCGCTTCTCATCCCAGCAGGGGAGACGGCCTGTCCCACAGCCGTCGGTACGTCGTACTTGAGATAGTATGCGGGTGCTCGTTAGGTTACGAGTACACTAGACAGGACTCGTCGGGAACTGACTGGTTGGTATTATACCTATCGTCAGTTGTCAGTTCCCAGGTGACATGAGTACAGCTTAGTCCGCTGACTTGACACTGTCACTTCGCCTCGAGTGTGTTCCCACTGTACTTTGATTACTACCCTACCATGGCTCAAAGGAGTCGTGCAAACAGGTAGTTTTTGGGTGCAGTCCCGAAGCACTTAGAGGAAATGACGGTTAGACAGGATTCGTCTCTCCCGGTATTAGGGGTTGACATCGCGCTGTGTCTAGGAGAGCCATTACACTAGTAGTCCCTGGCCAGGGCAAGCGAGATATACTGGTAGGCTTCCAGTGTTATCTCAGGGTGTTCTGGGCTACACTCCGACACGACTTGTACCGCTATTAGGGGACTGACGTTTACTGCCCCCTAGGCCCGCCATGCGATGTATCAGACGAACAGACCGGACTGTACTGAGATTGTCACATTCAGGCTTTTCACCTCGTCAGTCTTCTTGTCGGCATCTACCTGGGGGCCGTTACGCACAGCTAGTGCCGCTTGCGGTCTGTGGTTAAACCCACTGCCAGCGTAGTGTCGAGTCTTTAGAGTCCCACACAGAAGGCTATTCGCTTTTAGGCAAAAGAGTAGAGGTCGTATGGTTTTGCGACAGGTCGCATGGTTTTGCGACAGGGTTCGGTCACATCCATGCACTTGTGCACGTTTAGTGTCCGGACAGTTAACACTAGCGGGCTTTGGTTTAAGCCAGATCCTAGTGTACATTTTGGGATTGGTTTTATCTCGTATGTATTCGTGTTCCTCGGAACGCAGATGCGGGTCTGTATGCACAGTTGACAGAGAGACAGAGGCAGAGAATTCTCATTAGGGTTGTTGACTGTTGACTGTTGACCATTGACTTTTTGCTAAACCCTAATGAGAATATGATATGTGATTAACAATAATATTAATTAAGTATTATAGTGACATGGTTGTTGAGGGGTTGACTTTGTTGACTTGTTGACTTTGTTGACCGGTTGACTAGGTTGGACTAGTTGACCATCATCATGACAATAGCTATCATTTCATGGCAAAGACTTTTGCTTGCTTGTTTATCTTGTGCAAAATGAGTGCATGAAATGATATGGCTATTTTGACTTAAACCATCACATAATACTTGATTGCTATTATTGGTTATGATGGCTTTGGATTATGAGAGCCAAGAGAGAAAAGTCTTGCTCATTCTCTCATTTCCTTTCTCTCTCTTGGCTTGAGCTCTCACCCTCTTCCTCTTGCTCTCTCTCTCTTTCTCTAGTCTATGGTTCACTTGTCTCATGTGTTGAGAAGCAAGAACCATAGAGAAAAATCCCAACACACTCTTCTCTACTCATTCTAGTTCACAAGGTTTAGCAAACCAAGTGAACTAGTTTCTTCAAAGTTCGAAGAAGAAGCCAAAGGTAGAAGCTTTCGGGTGAATCGATCTTCGGCGCAAGGAGACGACGGGGTGAAGCCGATCCGTACACCTTCGAGGGTTGAAGACGAAGAAGTTCAAGAAAGAAAGGTATAACCCCCTAACCGAGTAGTTAACAACTCCTAGTTAGGTTGTTAGGTAGATAGTTTAACAAAGATCCGTTTTGAGTCCATGTTGCCACCTCTAGAAAATCGTTTTTCATCAAATTCCGCAAGCCCGTAAGTACCGGGAGAGGTAGCATGGACTTACAGTGGTATCAGAGCCTAGTTAAACACTACCTAACATGTTAGCATAGTAACTAGAAATTCGATCGGAGAAAAAGTCGCAAAATACACCCCGAAATCAAACTTGCTGTCGATTTTTTAAATTCTGTAAAAATAATAATCATGCTTTAAAAATCGACTCGGGGTTTTTATAGTCTACTGTAGAAAAACGGTCCATAGAACCCATTAAACCGCCGCGGAAACGCGGCAATAGCTTGCTATTTCCGCGGTTCCACGGCCGATTTAACTCGGCTGTGGATCGTCTTGTCTGCAAAATACTCAGTGGGGTATTTTAGGATTTTTGGTATATGTTTTTTCAACCCAGATTTTCCAGAAAGAAAAATTTGTTTTTAGGGCTTTAAAAACCATATTTTGATCGAGTTTCTAAAGACTTAAGCTAACGGGTATTTATCTGTGATGTGATATTTGTATTGAACGTCTGCTAATCGCTATATGTCGATTAGTGGGGGTTATACAAATCTGTGATCTGTAATATTGCTGGTATGTGTATATGAATTCATTGGATTGTCGCGGGTGAATAGCCGGGGGTTGTGAGACGAGAGTTTTCTTTTCTTTCAATTCATGTAAATTTATAAATTGATGTAATAATTATTTGTATGGCCGCACAACCGGGTCAGGGTTGTAGCGGTCATTGTATAATTTCTTTTTACTGTTTTTGCTCCTAGGATAGACCCATGGAGGGGGTGCACAAACTACCGGGTATCTCGAAGTGCCGAGTGGCCTACTCACGGTGTTGAGGGAGGTTGCTCCGCTTCGGGTACTTGGCGGGTAGTTTGCCGCACCCGTAGTGGTCTTGGGTGGGGTATTGGCTATTCACCGCGACCGTGTAATCTGCTTTTCGTTACAGGCTCGTACGAATTGCGGATTCCTAGTATATCCAATATATTCATCTGTGATCTGAAATGGCTATCATTGCAATATATATCTATATATGATATTATTTAGGCGTTGCTTATGTTTTACAGCCGCGCTAGCCCAGCCCCCACTCTGTCGTTAGTTAAGTAACCTAACGGGTAATGACGGGGCCCCGTGGCGAATTCGAATGGCATAAGCGTACGTCATATTTTGGTTGTTTTCTGCAATGGTAGGATTAAATGATGGGACGCATTAAAAGAACTAATGCAAGAAAATAAACCAAGTAAAAGTCGTTGGAACACTTTCGAAAAACCACTCGGTTCTTTTCAAAACCAACTTTTAAATGCGGAGCTTGAGCCACTCCTTTTAAAAGCTATCTCGTTCCATCGATTATATCAAGTTCACTACGTTCAAGGTTTCGCAAAACCATTCGTAGCCCTCCGTCGTTTCACATGAATAGTCAATAGTATTCAAGCTATGTTTTTGGCCAAAGTCAAGGCATAGTGATTGGTAGCTATTGGGTATTCATGTGCAGCATAGATAGATGCGTTGGTTTGGAACAGTCGTACTGCCTTGTTGGCCAAAGTCAAGGGTAGGTATGGGTGGATTCAAATTAACCTGGAGAAAGACGGGTAGAACTTGACATGTGACTTATGATTTGTTGGCCAAAGTCAAGGTCATAAGAGCATGGGGCAAAAATCCACATCGGGAGTTTCATAAGTACTGAAACTTGCTAGAGTTGCATACCATTTGGAGTGTGATGATTCTGGTAGGATTCCTTCAGTTTCGTCACGCGATGATATTTGGATCCCGATCCTACTGTGAGTATATGCTACTCCTCGGGAAATTTCTCACTAAACGATCAATGCTATAAACCAAGTAGGTGTCTAGAAAGGTGTTAGCGGGCTACGCCCACAGGGAAAAGAGGTTATTTAATTAAGGAACATCGCGAAAGCGTTGGAAAACCTCCCTCGAAGTACCGACACCAGCCTGGCCGAACGGTTAAGCAAGAATTGTACGGTGAGATTGATCCTGACTAATTCTTCCTTTTTGGTTTGAGGAGGGATTTGAGAGACAGTGGGAGGGGATTTGAGAGACAGTGGGAGCCATCCTGTTTAGACAAACTAAAAACCACTCTAAACTTGCAAAAGCATCATGCTGAGTATTTCTTCTCTCTCTCCTAATTGCAGCGACCAATCGACATGACCGGACTTAAGTTATTACTAGATAAAAATATACTGACAGGGCCAAACTACAAAAATTGGCTCAGGAATGTCAAGATGGCAATCACTTACGACAAGCTGGGGTATCTTCTTACCACCAAAGCTCCCCCTGTCCCAGGTCCCAAAACCAGCGTCGCGGATAAGGAAATCCGTAAGACCTGGGAACTAGACTACGCGAAAGCCAAGTGCCTCGTGCTTGCCTCTATGGACAACGAACATCAGAGGAGGCACGAGAATATGGATCTCAAATCCATATTTCTCCATACAAAAGAACTGTATGGAGAGCAATCTCGTATCGCAAGATACGAAATGTCGAAGAAGTTATTTTTGGCAAGATTGGCCGTCGGATCATCGGTAGCGGAACACGTGCTTAAGATGATTGGCTACATTGAGGAGCTCGCGGACCTTGGGACCACATTGGAGAATGAGCTCTATACGGACTTGATTCTCCAGTCCCTTCCTTCCACTTACGCCCAGTTTATACTGAACTTCAACTTGCAAGAAAAGGAAGTTGAACTTTCAGAACTCCTCAACATGCTGAGGAGCGCAGAGGGCACCCTACAGAAAGGTAGGGAAACATCCACTTTGTTTGTAGGAGGATCTTCTTCTTCTAGGTCCAAGACGAAAGCCAAGGGAAAGAAGAAGAAAGCCCCCGCCAAACCAAGGGGCGGTGTTAGTAAAGTGGATACGAAGGGAAAGGCAAAAGCAACAAAGATAGCGGGGAAGCTTGTGGGAAAAGAAGAATGCTTCTATTGTCATAAGAGTGGACACTGGAAGAAAGATTGCAGGGCTTGGAAAGCCAGAACACAGGATCTGAAGTAAGTTGCGGCTTCAGCTTCAGGTGTGTATGTTAATGATAACTGTCTTTCAATAAACTCTACTTCCTGGATATTGGATACTGGATCAGGATCTCATATCTGTAATTCTTTGCAGGCGTTGAGAAACCGTAGGGTTTTGAAGGCAGGTGACATGACCCTCAAAGTTGCAAACGGAGCTAGCATGGATGCTAAGGCCGTGGGGGACTATCACCTGGGGTTGTCAGATGGACACGTTTTGGTTTTGCGTAATTGCTTTTTTGTACCCAACGTAACTTGTAATATCATTTCTGTATCTTTGATTTCTAAAGAAGGTTATGAATTTGCGTTTGTAAGTAATGTTGTAAATATTCACCTTAATCAAGTTCTGATTGGGTCAGGTATATTAAGCAATGGTATATACATACTAAACCAACCACAGATTTTCAATGTCCAGAATACACACAAAAGAAAGTCCCCGGAAATAAATTAGACTTTCTTATGGTATTGTAGACTGGGTCACATCAATGAGAGAAGGTTGACGAAGTTACATACAGAAGGATATTTGGATTCGTTCGAATATCAATCGTATGCCACTTGTCAATCCTGTCTCAAAGGAAAGATGACAAAGACTCCGTTCACTGGACACGGAGTAAGAGCGAGCGAGCTCTTGGGACTCGTACACAGCGACGTGTGCGGTCCAATGTCTACACATGCGCGAAGCGGTTTTTCTTACTTCATTACTTTTACGGATGACTTTTCAAGGTACGGATATGTCTTCTTAA
The DNA here is from genome assembly GCA_030015575.1 of Agapanthus africanus. NCBI lineage: Eukaryota > Viridiplantae > Streptophyta > Magnoliopsida > Asparagales > Amaryllidaceae > Agapanthus > Agapanthus africanus. Next base: position 510,633,664 of record JASDDO010000024.1, on the reverse strand, counting down.
TGAAACATAAATCCGAAGCCTTTGGAAAGTTCCAGGAATATAAGAATGAAGTAGAAAAACAAACCGGCAAAAGTATCAAAATTCTAAGATCGGATCGAGGTGGTGAATACTTGAGTGCCGAGTTCCTGGACTATTTAAAAGAGAATGGAATTCTCTCTCAGCTTACTCCTCCGTACACTCCGCAACATAACAGTGTATCGGAGAGACGGAACCGAACCCTATTGGATATGGTACGGTCCATGATGAGTAACGATGAGTTACCGCGATCATTCTGGGGGTATGCGCTAGAATCAGCTGTAGGGTTCCTTGGCACACTAATGAGGTCTCACAAGGTATCAACCATGCCAATTTCAAATTTTACGGGTGCCGAGAAACCCTAATACGGATCGTTAACTAGATTTTAGGCGACAAATGAAACTAGTTAACAACTTAACAACAAGAACGGAAATACAACCTTTGTAGATCCGGTCCTCCACCTCCATAGCTCCGCAATGAAGTCTCCTCGCTGTCCAAATCGAATCCTGGGCTCTAGCGTCGGCTTCATCGGAGAAATGGGCGGGCTAGGTCATCGACTACGATGCCGAAGATGATCTACGTCGAGGCATCACAAGATCAAGCTCCCACTTCACCAAGTCATGAAACTTGTGAAGAAAACACCTTATACTACTTGGCAAGTGGTAGAGGATGAAGAAATAGGAAGTGGGTTCACTTTAGAATTGGATTTCTCACTCATTTTCTCAAGTTGCCATTGATGGAGGCAAGCTTCTTCTTAAAGAAGAAGATGAAAAATGTTATGATAAGAATATTTCAAAAAGAAAATAAAATGTATACTTATCATAATCCAACCATGGTCAAGTGTAGAGAATAAACTAGGGTTAGGTCAATGGTTAGGGTTAAGCATGAAGACAAAAATGGTGACTTAGTCAAAGCTTCATGAAGCTTCAACATGCATCCAAAGAAAGCAACCATTTTTCTTTTCTTTTGCCAAAAAGAAATAAATAAATAAATGAATAAATAGATATGGAAAACAAAACCCTAACCATTTAAATAACCATGGTTTAATCTTTACACAAACTCAAGTAAGCATGTATCATCAAACATGATACAATCAAGTGCACAAAAGTATATCACATATACAACTTGTGAACTTCAAGTGAGAAAATCCATTTAAAGTGAACCAATACTAGTTAATGCAAAGTAATATATCAAATATATAATTATGCATTAAATTATTAAATCAACACTTGATTCAATGATCCGGTCATGTCGCACACAACCGACTAGTATATAATGTATCGTTTTATCGAATCAATCCTTGATTCGATAACTAGGTTATATCGCATACAACCATTCGACACATTCACCGCGAGAATGAAATACGGTATCACATACCCGCATTATTCTCGGTCCCGCACATATCTTATATGCGCTCCTATTTCGTTTCGCTTGAGCCAGGAAACCTCTGTGTAGGACTCTAAAGACTCGTCAATACGCCGGCAGCAGGTGATGATCATATCAAACACCCACAGGCCGCAAGCGGTCTGCTAAACGTAACGGCCACCCGGGTATTGAGCGATCAGAAGATCGACGAGCAAGCCCGCTCACACTCCTGTGAATCCAACCAGTAACACTTACCGTACAGTCCGGTCTCGTCGTCTGATATGTCGCATATCTCGCCTAGGGGTGGTAAACGTCAGACCCCAATAGCTCGATAAGTCGTGTCAATATGAGGTCTATAACAGTTCGAGAAACTACCGGTAACACTTACCAGTAAATCTCAGCAACCCTGGCCAGGGATTTCCGGTTATAGCCAATCGAACACAGCGCAACATCAACCCCCTATACCGGGAGAGACGAATCCCCTCCTATCGCTCATTGCCTCCATGTGACTCGGGACTGTACCCAAAAACCACCGTTTTGCACGCCCTCTTGGACGTGGTAAGGTGGAAATCAAAGCACAGTGGGAACCACACAAGACTCTATGACGATCTCGGGTCAACAGACTACTCTGTACCAGTGTCACCAGAGAACTGCCATCTGACGTAAGGTATAATACCATCTGGGAGTTCTCGGCGAGTCCGTCTAGTGTACCCAGTCTCCACTGAGCACCCGTATATCATCTCTGATGTCAAACACCAATGGATATGGGATCATCCATCGCCCATCTGTATGGGTCGAGAAGGTATACGCTAGTCTACTCTGGTATATCGATGCCCTGTCTTGATACACCCACGACTAGGGACCTTGAAGGATGTACTTGTGGACTACCATGTCCCCACTAGTATGATCCGCATCATAGTCCAGGTAGTCAAGCACACATCCTAAGGGCTTTACCAACATGTAACAGAGAGACAAACAGTATACACGTTAAGGTAAAGGGTAACCAGATAGCATACTATCATGTCGAGCAAGAAAGTCCTCCCTATATATGTCCCAGCATCCACTATAATATACATCCTATGTATAGTAATGGCCTCTAGGGCATACATATAACTAACAATCTCCCACTTGCACTAGGGCCATCTGATAGCAGTGGTTGTAGTATCTCATACTCAACCATCCTATAAAAGTCTCTCTCTGGGAATAGGCCTTCGTGAGTGGATCCGCCGTGTTATCTTCTAAGTCTGCTCTCCTAACCTTGATCACCCTGAAGATCAACTATCTCCATGATCAGGCGATACTGCCTTAGAATATGTCTAGATCACTGATGGGACCGGCGTTCCTTGGCATAAGCCACAACTCCATTGTCTCACAATGGTAGGAACGTAGTTCATCTCATGAACCTGTATACACCCAAACATTCTCTTTGGTAGTATCTTAAGTAGCGATGTATCCTGCCTTTATCGTCTAGTATGCCACGGTATTTAGCTTGGAACCCTTCCAACATACCGTCCCTTTACTGAGGGTAAAGACAATGCCTGTGACTGACATTCAGTCGTTCTTATCACTCTGGAACACTTCCAGTGATTCTCCCCAGGATCGGTTGATACCATCTCACTACAACTAGTGAGAATCCTAACATCCAATTAGATCTATCTCATAGATCCAAAACCCAGGATTTAGGAGGTATCAATTTGATCCTATATGGAGAATCATTGTGATAAGCGGAGATTGACCGAGCGTAGCATAGGTGTTAGTTATATGTATGCCCTAGAGGCCATTACTGTACATAGGATGTATATTGTAGTGGATGCTGGGACATATATAGGGAGGACTTTCTTGCTCGACATGATAGTATGCTATCTGGTTGATCTTTACCTTAACGTGTATACTGATTGTCTCTCTGTTACATGTTGGTAAAGCCCTTAGGATGTGTACTTGACTACCTGGACTATGATGCGGATCATACAAGTGGGGACATGGTAGTCTATAAGTACATCCTTCAAAGTCCCTAGTCGTGGGTGTATCGAGACGGGGCATCGATATACCAGAGTAGACTAGCGTATACCTTCTCGACCCATACAGATGGGCAATGGATGATCCCATATCCATCGGTGTTTGACATCAGAGATGATATACGGGTGCTCAGTAGAGACTGGGTACACTGGACGGACTCGCCGAGAACTCCCAGATGGTATTATACCTCACGTCAGATGGCAGTTCTCTGGTGACACTGGTACAGTGTAGTCTGTTGACCCAAGATCGTCATAGAGTCTTGTGTGGTTCCCACTGTGCTTTGATTTCCATCTTACCACGTCCAAGAGGGCGTGCAAAACGGTGGTTTTTGGGTACAGTCCCGAGTCACATGGAGGCAATGAGCGATAGGAGGGGATTTGTCTCTCCCGGTATAGGGAGTTGATGTTGCGCTGTGTTCGATTGGCTATAACAGGAAATCCCTGGCCAGGGTTGCTGAGATTTACTGGTAAGTGTTACCAGTAGTTTCTCGAATTGTTATAGACCTCATATCGACACGACTTATCGAGCTATTGGGGTCTGACGTTTACCACCCTTAGGCGAGATATGCGACATATCAGACGATCAGACCGGACTGTACGGTAGTGTTACTGGTTGGATTCACAGGAGTATGAGCGGGCTTGCTCGTCGATCTTCTGATCGCTCAATACCCGGGTGGCCGTTACGTTTAGCAGACCGCTTGCGGCTTGTGGGTGCTTGATATGATCATCACCTGCTGCCGGCGTATTGACGAGTCTTTAGAGTCCTACACAGAGGTTTCCTGGCTCAAGCGAAACGAAATAGGAGCGCATATGAGATATGTGCGGGACCGAGAATAATGAGTGTTTGTGATACCGTATTCCATTCTCGCGATGAATGTATCGAAAGGTTGTATGCGATATAACCTAGTTATCGAATCAAGGGTTGGTTCGATAAGCCGATACATAGAATACTAGTCGGTTATATGCGATATGACCGGATCGTTAAATCAAGTGTTGATTTAATGATTTAATGCATAATTATATATTTGATATATTACTTTGCATTAACTAGTATTGGTTCACTTTAAGATGGATTTTCTCACTCGGATGTGCGCATTGCATATGCGATATGATTTTGTGCACTTGCTTGTATCATATTTGATGATGCATGTCTTTTGGTTAAGTGTAAAGAATTAAACCTTGGTTAATGAAATGGTTAGGGTTTACTTTTTCCTTATTCATTTTATTCATTTATTTATTCTTTTGGAAAAAGAAAAGCAAATGAGAAAATGGTGGCATGTTTTGTTTTGTTCATGAAGCTTCATGAAGACTTTGACCAAGTGACCATTTTGTCTCATGCTTAACCCTAACCATCCCACTAACCATGATTTATTCTCTACACTTGACCATGGTTTGGTTATGATAAGTATTCTTTTAATTTTCTTTTTGGAATTAACTTGTCATAACATTTACCTTCTTCTTCTTCATTTCTTCAAGTGAAGAAAGCTTGCCTCCTTCAATGGCAAGTGATGAAAAAGAGTGAGAAATCCAAATCTAAAGTCTACCCACTTCCTATTTCTTCATCCTCTACCTCTTGCCAAGTAGTAGAGTGTGTTTTCTTCACAAGTTTCATGACTTGGTGAAGTGAGAGCTTGATCTTGCGATGCTTCGACGTAGATCATCTTCGGCATGGACATCGACGACCTAGCTCGCCATTTCTCCGACGAAGCCGACGCTAGAGCCCGGGAATTCATTTGGAAAGCGAGGGGACTTCGTTGCGGAGCTATGGAGGTGGAGGACCGGATCTACAAAGGTTGTATTTCCGTATTCTAGTAGTTAAGTGTTAACTAGTTTGCTTTTTCGCCTAGACATCTAGCCAACGATCCGTATTAGGGTTTCTCGGCACCGTTAAAATTTGAAATTGGCATGGTTGATGCCTTGTGAGACCTCATTAGTGTGCCTAGGAACCCTACAGTGGTATCAGAGCCTAGCTAGAGCCTTAGGCGAAGTCTAGACGGAGTTTGAAGTCCGATCGAACCCGAAACCCCATTTTTCCACGCTCTCTGGACTTTTTCTGAAAACGTGGATTTTTCCAAATTAAAAATTGCTAAAAAATTCAGCAGGGAATTATACGAATTACGATGCAAAATTTTTCCAGTGAAGCTTCCAGAGTGCGGCGGAACCGCGGCATAAGCCCTGCTTATGCGGCGGTTCCGCGGCCAAATTATTAGATTGTCCAATATTTTTTGCACAGTAATTAATGTTTTCAGGTGCTGGATTTTCTGGGAATTTTTTATATTTATTCAAGTGTTGAATTTTCTGGGGTTGTTTTGGGGATTCGGTGTTTCGATCGGAGTATCAAACTTTGTCTATTTGTCTTTCCGGATAATCATTGAATATGTTAAAAGGTTCGACCGGATATAAATACCCAATCTTTCCCCTGTCGGGAAATTTCCAAGTATTGGATTTTTCCGTAGTTTAACGACGTTCTAAGTAGTGCAGGTAACGTGATGGACCCTCTAGAAGACAACAAACCTTAACTCGATTATGTGACCGTCTTGAACTGCCCTTTGAACCTTCGGGTTTGGGGCAGTACGGCGTGCCACATGTGAGGCGTTGGCTTGACCCTTCTACGGCTGGACCGTTGGTACTGAGGCACGAACTGAATGTTTTTAGACTTGTTTCATGTGTTGAGCTGTATCGGGAAAACTTGGGTGTTCGAATGTTCAATCGGAAAGTTTAACATTTTCTATTTTATTCGGAATGTGATACAATAATTGGAATTCACAATAAGTTATGAGATAACTGAATGAATGTTATAAACATAGCAGTTTAGTCTCACTTGATCGGTTGCCAAAGAATTTTGATGTGATCAAAAGTCCGTCGCAATCACGTAGCGTACGCGGATACTCGCCGAGTAAACTTAATAGACAGCCTCACTCCATAGCCCCGACCAAGTGACTGTAGGAGAACCCCGTCGCCGAAAGCATCCGTTCGGGTGCTCGCGGTAGCGGTGTTCCGCCTTGGTGCACTTCGTCGACGGCGTCGGGGGTGCGGCCGCCTACTGAAGTTTGCGACAAGCATTCGATCAGGATGTCGGGAATCTTGTTGAATTGCCCGACTTGATATTGAAAAGAGTTTTCGATTTTGAGACTAAAATGCGGGGTTTATAATTGTTAGGCATGCGATGTCTAAGTAATTCATTTGGTCAGGAATGCGATGTCTGAGGTGATTGCGGATTCCAACTGTTGTAGTTTTACACTTTTTTTTATGTGACCGTAAGTGTAATATGTGATATCGCCGGTTTCGTTGCTATATGTCAACGACAATTGGGATGGACATATTTACTTACGTTGATGACATGTGATGTTATGTGTTGCTGGATATGTTATATTGGATCATCGTGTTTGAATAGCCGGGGCTTTTTATGTGAGATGAGTGTTTTTCATTTTCATTCATGTAAAAACTTGTATGTAATATTCTTTTAATGGGGCACTTCCAGGTTGCGGAAGTTGTCACCCTTTGTATATTATTTACTTTTCCGCACTAGGATAGACCCAAGGAGGGGAGCACAAGTAACCGGGTTCTGGAGTCCAGTGGGAGACCAACTCGAGGAGTCGAGTCCGGGTCTCCTAACTCTAGAATTGGTAGGGTTGCTTGCCGCTCTCGTAGGGGTCTAGGGGTGTGGGTTTGGCTATTCATCACGACCGTGGAATCCGTGTTTTATACTGGCTCGTATTGAAAACACGGACGTTCTAGTATATCCAATATTTCATATGATTCTTCTGCTGCGATATCTGTGATGTGATCATGTGATGTTCTTTGATAGATACAGTATATAGTATATATGATATATTATATAGGCGTTACTTATGTTTTACACCCGCGCCAGCCCTGCCCTGCTCTGCCGTTAGTCACCTAACCTAACGGTGCACGAGGGGACATCGAGGCGAATGCGGATGGCATAAGTGTACGTCGTATTTATCTGTGATGTTTAGGTATTTTAAATGATGGGACTTCATTAATATGATTAATGAAATAAAAGAAACCTAAGATGTTGTAGAATCGAATTTCAAAATAAAAAGGGTAGCTACAGTTCTTGCTTTGCACAGCGGTATATATGATATATCCTGCACCTTATTCGATAAGAAAAGGACCGAGATCCCTTCACCGGGAGTGACTCCTTTAGCAATAACTGGCAGATGCTACACACTCGGTTTGTCTTTTGATTGCTTTTAAGATTTTTTGCTTTGCACAGTGATATATATGATATATCCCGCACCTCATTCGACGAGGAAAGGACCGACGATCCCTTCACCGGGAGTGACTCCTTTAGTAAAACTTGAAAAGCCTCAAAAGCACTCCATTTCAAAATCATTTGATTCTACAACGATATCAAGTTCATTACGCAATAGGTTTTCAGAAAAACCTGTCGTAGCCCTCCGTCATTTCAGATAAGTAGTATATAGTATTCGTGCTGCATTTGTTGGCTTTCGTCAAGGTGCAGTGTGCGGTAGCTATATGCTGCTTATCTGCCAGCATACGATGCGATTGGATTAGGGTAGTCGTGCGGCTTTGTTGGCTTTCGTCAAGGGTCGTGTGGGTGGGTTTAATTCGATCAAGAAATGTACGGGTTGAACTTGACTAGCGGGCTATGGTTTGTTGGCTTTCGTCAAGGTCATAGCACGTTAGGGGCAAAATATTATCGGGAATTTCAAGTGTTGAAATTTGCAATGAGATTGCATACCTTCTATGAGATAGTCGGATCCCGATACCCGCTGCGAGTAATTATTACTCCTGGGAGAGTTTTACATATTACAATTAGCCGATCAAGTAGGTGTCTAGAAAGGTGTTAACGAGGTTACGCCTCTGGGAAAACGAGGTTTACATTAATTAGGTTCGTGCGAAAGCACGGGGGACCTCCCTCAAAGTACCGACACTGGCCTGGCTGAAAGATTGGCGAACTTGTAGTGTGTAATTAATCCCGGCTAGTCTTTCCTTTTAGGGTTTGAAGGAAGATTTGATAAAAAAGCAGTGGGAGCCATCCTGATTAGATAAAATAATAACCAATCTATTCTTGCAAGAGCGCACGCTGAGTGTTTTCTTCTCTCTCTCTCCAGGTAGCGACCATATCATGCCTTAATCAAGATAATAATACGGATCTTTGACCGAACCCGCTTGTTATACTGAGCTGGGGAACGTTGGTCCCGCTCCAACTTATAATTGTTATAAGACAGAGCAGGAAATTGGGGAATACCAGATTTCCCGTGCCGCCCAAACGAAGAGAGTGCATGCTGATGCATCATCTTCGGGTGTGTTCATTACAGAGAACTGTTTCTCAGTATCCTTTACGTCCTGGGTATGTGATACCAGATCAGGATCCCAGATATGTAATCTGTTACATAGGGCTACAGAAAGGTAGAGAACTGAGAACGGGTGATAAGTTTCATGAGGCAGAAAACGGGGCAAGAGTTGCAGCCAAGTCTGTTGGTCACTGTCACCCTGTATTACAAATACATTGATTCGGAACGAATGTTATTAGATACCGAACCTGATATACAAAATCATATCAGTCTCTTTATTAGTAAAGAAATGATAAAATTTTGTATTGTTGGATAATGTTTTGAACATTTCCTATATCAAAAGTTGATCGGATCAGGCACGTTATCTAAAAGCATTGATGTTCTAAATCAAACTACAGTTCTTTAGTATACAGAACACACACAAGAGGAAGAGTTCAGAACTGAACGAATTCTTCTTGAGGCATTGTAGACTAGGTCATATCAATACGACCCGACTAGCTGAAGTTACATGTAGATGCACATTTAAATCAGTTTGAATTTACATCTTGTGAAACTCGCCAGTCATGTCACAAAGATAAAATGACCATAGCTCTGTTTATTGGAAACAGAGAAAGAGTTAGTGAACTCTTGGGATGATACATGTTGATGTATGTAGGTCCCCTGTCTATATTTGCCAAGACCGGTTCTTTATACTTCATTAAATTCTCTGATGATCTTTCGAGATTCAGACCTATGTTCCTGTTGAAACACAAGTCAGAACCTTTTGAGATATTCACAGAATATAAGTTAGAAGTAGAGAACCAAAACCGGTATAAGTATTATGTCCTTTGATGTGATCAAGGAGGAGAATACTTGAGCACGGAATTCCTGGACTATTCTAAAGGAGAATGAGATTCTCTCTCAGCATTACTCCTCCGTATACACCATTGCACGATGGTATGTCGGGGCGGAGCAGATACACCCTATTTGATATGGTGTGCTCTATGATGAGTACTACTGAGTTACCTTTTTCCTCAGGGGGTTATGCACTTGAGAAGTTGCATACCTATCGAATAGGGTTCAAATCAAGTCAGTTGTGTAAGTGCACGGCGGCGCCCCGGCCGTCAATCCGACGCCGGAATGCGGAAGCGGTGAAAAACTTAAATTTTGCGGACTTAGCAAACCGGCACCCCCGCGCACTAAAACACCCGGATCGTAACCATTAACAAGTCTAAGCTAACTAGAAGATGGGTTAGAGATATACCGACGATCCAAGTCCTCCGGTCTTCTCGTCATGGTCCCGATCTCCTGCGGAAAGTCCTGTCTCCTCCTCGTCGCCGGAAGTGCACCACATCGCCTACTTTGTTTACGGGCTCCCACCTCAATGCCGAGGCAACTCGGGCACGAAGCCGGCTACTCGACGTGCCCAAGATTTGCTGTAGAAAATCTAGAGAAGAAGTCTCATTTTGGGTTTTTATGGAGTTGCCTTTGTGGTGGAGGAAAAAGATCTTAGAGAGAGGTGAGGAAAAATGTAGCATACAAAGGGAATGAGAGTAACATTTTTCTCCACCACCTAAAGAAATGAATCCCATTCCTCATCTTAGGAATGGCCGCCCCCCCCCCACCCTGTGTGATTGGAGAGAGGAAGAGAAGGGTCAAGGGAGTGGGTAGAAGCAATGATGAAAAGAGATGATGAAAGAATCCAATGATCACAACCATAACCCACTCTCCAAAACAAGTAATCAACAACCATGATGGTTACTAAAAGTCAAGCCATCAAGAAGATATGAAGTCAAATGATGGGGCAAGTATCATGACATGATAATATGCAAAGACCCCCTCCACAAATGCCTATTTGCAACAATGCAAATAAACCCTCCTCCACCAATCTTCGGCCAATGAACGGAACAATGGAAATTGGCCGAAACGGAAAGCAAACTGGCAACTCCATAAAACTGGTCCCGTAATAAATTACAGGAAAACCCCGATACTGTGCATACACACCCGCATCTGTATTTCGACCGAAATACAAATGCAATGAGACAAAGTCTACACTGTACTATACTAGGATCCGGCTTATACCAAAACCGGCTAGTAATATCTGTTCGATCCTGATCCGTGCAATACCGCACGTATCTGATCAAACCCTGCCATATAACCATACGGCCTATAGTACAAACTGTCCGATCCTGATCCGTGCAATACCGCACGTATCTGATCGGACCTTGCCATATCTCCATACGGCCTCTACAACCTTTCGCCCGAAAGCTGAGTAACTGAATGTGGGGGACTCTAAAGACTCGTCAACACCTCGGTTGTGGATTTAACCACTAGCACGTCAGAGGTATAAGCCAATACGTAACGGGCTACCAAGTATTGACTAAAAGGGACGTCTGTGAGTGAACTCAGCCTGACAACCCTACTGAGCCTGTCAGTGACAATATCCGTGCAGTCCGGTCCGTTTGTCTATGAGTATCGCATGGCGGGCCTAGGGGGTTGGTAAAAGTCAAACCCCCAAAAGCGGTACAAGTCGTGTCGGAGTGTAGCCCATAACACCCTGAGATACTACTGGAATACCTACCAGTAAATCTCTTTGCCTTGGCCAAGGACTTTGTGTAATGGCTCTCCTAGACACAGCACGACCTCACCCCCAATACCGGGAGAGACGAACCCCTTAAGATACGCTCACTGCCTCCATGTGGCTCGGGACTGTACCCAACTAAAACCTGTTTGCACGACTCCTTTGAGCCGTGGTAGGGTAGTAATCAAAGTACAGTGGGAACTCACACGAGACAAATGACGATCCCCAGGTCGATGAACTAACCTGCACACATGTCACCAGGGAACTGCCATCTGACGTCTGGTATATGACCAACTAGCATGTTCCCGGCGAGTCCTGTCCGGTGTACTCATAATCCAATGAGCACCTGTATACATCTTAGGTGATCCAACTGACACCAGTGGCTTGTGAGACCGGCCACCGCCCCTCGTCGGGGTCTCGACTGTATACACTAGTCTACTAATGGAGTATCGATGCCCGGTCTCGAAACTCCTACGACTAGGGACCTTTTAAGGATAAACTTATAGACCCCAGCTCCCACTTATATGATCGCCCTCATACTGCTGGTGGTCAAGCAAGAATCCTAGGGGCTCTATCAACGTGTAATAGCGACGTGTCAGGTCACCTAAAGCAGTACACGATGATAAAGGTAAACCAGATAGCATACTATCATCTCGAGTAAAACTGTCCTACCGGGATAGGTCCTCCCTCAATCATTACAATCACGTACCTGTGACCTAATAATTGACTCTGAGGGCACTACCTCCAACAATCTCCCACTTGCACTCAAGGCTAATTATTACGATGTCGCATACTCACAGCCTGTGTGATACCGAACATCCAACTCCTCTACTAGTCAGTCTCACAAAGCTCGTTTGCGGAACTATTGCGTTCGAGGAATAGCCTCAGTGAGTGGATCCGCTTAGTTGTTTCTTTCTATGTCTCTCTATATCTCAAGTTCGCGGAGAAGCCCATCTCCCGAAATGAGCAATACCTGTCTTAGAATGTGTCTGGATGTCTGATGGGACATAGTTCATAAATGAACACCAAATCCAAACTTCTTAGACTGTATCGTCAACTGAACTTAATCAGTATCCTGCGCCATGCCTCCCTCAATATTGCCTTGGACCACCAGTCCAAAATACTGCCCCTCATCAGAAGGAAAACTATAACTCTGACAACCTCCTTGTCGTCCATGTCACCTTGGAAGCCTGGAATGATAACTGTCTCCTGAATGAGGCTGTCGTTATCATCTCCCTAGAACATCCACTTATGTTCTAAAACTGCTTCCGACTGTTTCTCCAGGATTGGATTAATGTCAACTTATTGCATCTACTGCAAGAACAACATCTGGTGTGGTACTCGACATCTCACGATTGACTCAATTGCCTGAGCAAGTGATCTGCCAATCATGCCCGTCCCTCTCCCCTTTAGTCTGTAAGACACCTTTGGAGAGGGTGACTCCATTACCTGCAGGTACACTACCGTGCCAGGAGTCGTCCATCCTAAATACTCTTAGAATGCTGTCAAGTACCCTGATTGGGAAACCACCCAAATCTAGATCTAAAACCATAGATCTAGTAACCAGTATGACTGATATAAAATCCATTTCCTTTGTGGAGAAACAACAGTGTGACGACCAAAATATAACCGATCGTAGTGTAGGAGTTTCTTTTCCTACTCTATGTATATCATCCAAATACCAGGATATCACACCCTACTACCTTCTCAACAGATCCATCCCCTGTTCTGATGAAGTCAAACCCATGACTGTCACGTCAGAAATAGATGATCTATCTCCGCTACATCTGCTCTAGTCTATAAATAGACATAAGCAACCTGTCCACCAATGCTTCCGCTGCTCCCACTGACTACGACAACCCTCTGGCAGAGTCATATAGACGTACACTTCTAAAACTGGTTTAGAACGACGCTATACTCATCCTCCCGCCGGGTCTCGTAACCTGGAACAACAGCAATGGCAATTGTGGGTAAACAAGAACTTCCCTGTCACCGTCCTTGAGGCTACCTGAGTACCCCTCGGGTGCCTGAAGTTACCCACCTTATCTGCGGAGTGGCCAATGGAATGTCAATTCAGATTGAATCTTTAGGTTCCTTATCAAATCTTCAGTAATCGTTTGTGGTTCTGGAATCACTTCCAGTTCTACCATACTCCCACTACTGTTTTTCTGAAAAAATCCATTTTTAATAAAACTGTAGCGAGTCTAGAACAATATCGCTATTGTTCATCCAGATGGTAGAAAATCAACCCTCGTCATAGCCTGGGTCAACCCACAAACAGCCATTACAGAAACGTGCCTTGAGTTGTCCAGTGTCTGGTTTTAATCATAAACCGGACAACTCCCCGTACCTTAACATCGTTAAGATATGAACTGTTCTATATCCAATATAGAAACAGAGGCACTGATTTAATTGAACCAGATCCAAATCATGCAACTGTCTCCAGTGCATGTCAACTAAATGGAAGAAGGTCGATCAGCGTTACTCAACTTAGGAATACTTCCAATTATGAGTAACCTGAAAGAGAAGCAAGATCTCTTTATCATTACTATCAACTGAATACCATACACAAGTATCTACATCTTCGATCACTTTGAAGAATCCCGATACTTGCTACACCAGGTTCTCTACTCTATTCAAATACCTGTAACTCCTCAAAACTTAGACCCTGTGTTTCTACGAAACACATGTCTAAGAACTAGAGAAGTTAAAAGTAAACAGAATATAGTATGAGGACCAAGCCCTCTGTCCTGATGGACCCTGGACTACATACAATTCTTTGTATAAGTCCCTTGAGTCTGATAACTCTTTCACTGTGTGTCGTAGGTTGAAAACTGTACTTATGGTTAAGAAGAATTACACCGCTGTTTAATGCTCCTTACCTAACCATCCACTGATATAGGTAAATGTCGTAGACATAATTTCAGAAAGGTATATCTCACTCTATGAAAATAGACGTACAGATATATCATTTTGAAATTGGTGCATAACAGCGGATATTCAAAACCAAATATTTGCCGACCGGCAAACAGCCCAGGTGATTTCCTCAAATATCACCGATTACAACGAATCCCGATACAATGAGGATGATCACCCAATTCCCAATAACTTACTCCCACTCATCATCTGTAAAACCATACAGATGTGAGAATGGTACCTGGTAAATACATACCCTGGAGTAAGTATCTAATCGGGAAATCAGTTTTCCTTTAACATTACACAGTGAAACTGAAACATTGAAATGTTCCGATGGGGTATTCTGGTATTCCTAGTAATGCCTCTTCCAGATTCACGACTGTAACCGTATAGTTCTCTGCCACCTCTCCAAATCCCTTCATATGTCTTTAGTCATTACCTTCTGCACACCCCTTTAGGCCAAATGGTTTTCTTCCTTCCCTACCGTTCGGCACCAGCCTATGGTTTGGAAGAAGACTATCCAATAAGCATAATGGGTGTACTGTCCCAATCCTAGGAACACTCGCAATGAGAGAGGGTGAAGATAAAAGACAACCGAATAAACCTTATTCCTATTTCTCCTGAACCAGAATCCATCTCCGAACTGGAACCAGTTCCATTCGAGTTCGTATATAACCATACGATGGAGTATCCAAATAAACTGTGGATCTTCGTAGTGATACGGAGTGTCCTGGAGAAATACAAAGGTGATGTGGGAGTGGTAACGAAATATTTGGTTTGGTCGTGAATATCTGTTGCAATTTACTTTGCCCTCTTACTAATCCCTTACTTTGTCTGAACTTAATACCTTCTGCACACCATCGTTATGCTAATTGGTTTTCTTCATTCCCTACCGGTCGGCACCAGCCTATGGTTTGGAAGAAGACAATCCAATTTGCGTAATAGGTGTACTACCCCTAAACCAAGGAGTACTCGTAACCTGAGAGAGGGTAAAAGGAAAAGACAACTGAATAATCCTATCCGTTTTCTCCAGAACCGGAAACCATCCTCGAATAAATTCTTTCGAGTTCGTATCTAACCATACGATGGTTTTGTCCAATGGAAGTGGACGTTCGTAGTAAAACGGGGTGTCCTGGAGAAAAGGGTAAAAGTAGGAGTGGCAATGAGGTTTGCAACTCTGACAATCCAAAAGCCGGTGTTTAAGAAGGTTCGGTCAACTTGGTCACTGAGTCAAAGTCTTAGGGTCGGGTCAATGGTCGCTGCCAAAGAGAGAGAGAAAAGAAACACTCAGCGTGCACTCTAACCTAGATCAGAATGGTCACCAATTTATCTAATCTGGAAACTTCCCACTGTACCTCAAATTCTCCTCCAAACCTGAAAGAAGAATTAGTCGGGGTTACCCGAGGAGTAAACTAACTCATCAGTGGGAATCGGGATCCAACTCTCATCGCATGACAACGTGATGGAATCCGCTCACGGTATCACACTCCAGAAGGTATGCGTATATCTGGCAAGTTTCAGTTCTTTTGAAACTCCCGATGTGATTTCTGCCCCATGCTCTTATGACCTTGACTAAGGCCAACAAATCATAAGTCACATGTCAAGTTCTACCCGTCATTATCCAAGTTGATTTGAACCCACCCGTACAAGCCCTTGACTAGGGCCAACAAGGCTATACGACTGTCCCAAACCAACGCATCTATCTATGCAGCATATGAACACCCAACAGCTACCAAACACTGTGCCTTGACTATGGCCAACAAACACAGCTTGAATACTATTGACTACCCATATGAAACGACGGAGGGCTACGAATGGTTTCTGGCGAAAACCTTTAACGTAATGAACTTGATATCGTTGAAGGAACGGATAGCTTTTTGAAAATATAGTGACGAAAACCGTTGCTAAAGAGGTCACTCCCGGTGAAGGGATCTCGGCTCTTTCCCCGTAGAATGGGGTGCAGGATATTCCAACTGAATACCACGGCGCAAAGCAAAAGTGATCGGCTATAGTGAAGTTAATGCCCTGACGCAAACTTTTTGTCCAAGGGGTCACTCCCGGTGAAGGGATCTCGGCCCTTGCCTCGTCGACTGAGGAGCAGGATATTCCAATGAATACCACGATGCAAAACAAAAGTAAACGTCCTTGCAATAACAGCTTTTTGAAAAGTGTTCCAACAATATCAGATTAGGTTTGTTTTAACTTGCATTGATCCGAATCAATGCAGTCCCATCAATTGATCACACCAAAAAGAACGAAAATATACTGATGTACGTATATGCCATCCGCATTCGCCACTGGGTCCCGTCATTACCCGTTAGGTTAGCTAACTAACGACAGAGCGGGGACTGGACTAGCGCGGATGCAAAACATATACAACATCTACTAATATATATACCAATATATTATATTCGCTCAAGGCGTGAATAAAATGCAACATCACAGAGAATGAACAGCATCACAGAAACAATACAGATATCTGGGATCCCCGGGTTTCACAGAGCCGCTGAAACCCGACGTTCCCCTGGTCGTGTGGATAGCCTGTGCAATGAAATCCTAGACCCCTACGGGCGCGGCAAGTCACCCGCCAAAACCTGAAGCGAGGCAGCCCCCTTCAGCGCCGTGAATGGACCACCCAGCACTTCACGGAATCCGGTAACTTGGGCACCCCTCCTGGGTCAACCTGTACCCCCTACGAGTGCGACGAATAGCCCTGCCAATCCTAGAGTGAAGCCCCCTCCGTCTCAATGCCATGAGATGCGGGCTTGTTGCCCTCCAGAACCCGGCTATCCGTGCACCCCTCCGCGGGGCAATCCTAGTACAGAAAGTAAAATATAAATACACCGGGTACAACGACCGCAACCAGGTCGTGCCCCAAAAGAATAATACAAACAGGCAGTGACGGCAGTCCACATGTCGGACGCTCGCCCCGCAATATCAAATGTACATAATACAACCACAACTGTACTAGCATTGCATCCAGGCTATCCCCACGACCGATCCGCAACATCACAGCAAAAACAGAACATCAACGTGAAAGTCACGTTCGCAAATCCGTCTAACCGGGCTATAGCAGTTAGACCGGATTTACCGATCGAGTGACATTCACGGTCGCAGATATAATGTAAATACTGTGAAAAATGTGTTTAAAAAATTTCCGATTGATCAAACAATTGACAAGTGGGCCCCAAAGAAAACTGTAGCACTCACAGAAACAATTGGCCCAACTTTAATATTCCAAAGCCCATATATTAAACCCAGAAAACATCTGAAAAAAAATGGTGCAGTAATGTGAACAGTCTGCCGCGGAAGAGCGGCGGAATGGGGATTTTGGCCGCCCTTCCGCGGTCGTACAGACGAATTGTGCCACCAAATTTTTCTGTGTTCTTTGTACGCCCTGCACATCATTCTGAGACTACCTGAAAAATTTTTAGACTCCAAAAAATTTCGACAGAAACTGATGCGAAGGGAATACGGGTTTTGGAACTTTTGATCGATCGGAAATGCAAAACACATTACACAAAGCTAGACTAAGTTAATGGCGAGGCTCTGATACCACTGTAAGTGCACGGCGGCGCCCCGGCCGTCAATCCGACGCCGGAATGCGGAAGCGGTGAAAAACTTAAATTTTGCGGACTTAGCAAACCGGCACCCCCGCGCACTAAAACACCCGGATCGTAACCATTAACAAGTCTAAGCTAACTAGAAGATGGGTTAGAGATATACCGACGATCCAAGTCCTCCGGTCTTCTCGTCATGGTCCCGATCTCCTGCGGAAAGTCCTGTCTCCTCCTCGTCGCCGGAAGTGCACCACATCGCCTACTTTGTTTACGGGCTCCCACCTCAATGCCGAGGCAACTCGGGCACGAAGCCGGCTACTCGACGTGCCCAAGATTTGCTGTAGAATATCTAGAGAAGAAGTCTCATTTTGGGTTTTTGTGGAGTTGCCTTTGTGGTGGAGGAAAAAGATCTTAGAGAGAGGTGAGGAAAAATGTAGCATACAAAAGGAATGAGAGTAACATTTTTCTCCACCACCTAAAGAAATGAATCCCATTCCTCATCTTAGGAATGGCCGCCCCCCCCCACCCTGTGTGATTGGAGAGAGGAAGAGAAGGGTCAAGGGAGTGGGTGGAAGCAATGATGAAAAGAGATGATGAAAGAATCCAATGATCACAACCATAACCCACTCTCCAAAACAAGTAATCAACAACCATGATGGTTACTAAAAGTCAAGCCATCAAGAAGATATGAAGTCAAATGATGGGGCAAGTATCATGACATGATAATATGCAAAGACCCCCTCCACAAATGCCTATTTGCAACAATGCAAATAAACCCTCCTCCACCAATCTTCGGCCAATGAACGGAACAATGGAAATTGGCCGAAACGGAAAGCAAACTGGCAACTCCATAAAACTGGTCCCGTAATAAATTACAGGAAAACCCCGATACTGTGCATACACACCCGCATCTGTATTTTGACCGAAATACAAATGCAATGAGACAAAGTCTACACTGTACTATACTAGGATCCGGCTTATACCAAAACCGGCTAGTAATATCTGTTCGATCCTGATCCGTGCAATACCGCACGTATCTGATCAAACCCTGCCATATAACCATACGGCCTATAGTACAAACTGTCCGATCCTGATCCGTGCAATACCGCACGTATCTGATCGGACCTTGCCATATCTCCATACGGCCTCTACAACCTTTCGCCCGAAAGCTGAGTAACTGAATGTGGGGGACTCTAAAGACTCGTCAACACCTCGGTTGTGGATTTAACCACTAGCACGTCAGAGGTATAAGCCAATACGTAACGGGCTACCAAGTATTGACTAAAAGGGACGTCTGTGAGTGAACTCAGCCTGACAACCCTACTGAGCCTGTCAGTGACAATATCCGTGCAGTCCGGTCCGTTCGTCTATGAGTATCGCATGGCGGGCCTAGGGGGTTGGTAAAAGTCAGACCCCCAAAAGCGGTACAAGTCGTGTCGGAGTGTAGCCCAGAACACCCTGAGATACTACTGGAATACCTACCAGTAAATCTCTTTGCCTTGGCCAAGGACTTTGTGTAATGGCTCTCCTAGACACAGCACGACCTCACCCCCAATACCGGGAGAGACGAACCCCTGAAGATACGCTCACTGCCTCCATGTGGCTCGGGACTGTACCCAACTAAAACCTGTTTGCACGACTCCTTTGAGCCGTGGTAGGGTAGTAATCAAAGTACAGTGGGAACTCACACGAGACAAATGACGATCCCCAGGTCGATGAACTAACCTGCACACATGTCACCAGGGAACTGCCATCTGACGTCTGGTATATGACCAACTAGCATGTTCCCGGCGAGTCCTGTCCGGTGTACTCATAATCCAATGAGCACCTGTATACATCTTAGGTGATCCAACTGACACCAGTGGCTTGTGAGACCGGCCACCGCCCCTCGTCGGGGTCTCGACTGTATACACTAGTCTACTAATGGAGTATCGATGCCCGGTCTCGAAACTCCTACGACTAGGGACCTTTTAAGGATAAACTTATAGACCCCAGCTCCCACTTATATGATCGCCCTCATACTGCTGGTGGTCAAGCAAGAATCCTAGGGGCTCTATCAACGTGTAATAGCGACGTGTCAGGTCACCTAAAGCAGTACACGATGATAAAGGTAAACCAGATAGCATACTATCATCTCGAGTAAGACTGTCCTACCGGGATAGGTCCTCCCTCAATCATTACAATCACGTACCTGTGACCTAATAATTGACTCTGAGGGCACTACCTCCAACAAGTTGCCTACAACTTCATATTTGATATGATAAGGGAAGAGCCCATATCTTAAGTTGGTTGAGATTTGGTGTTGTCCAGCCTATGTCTGAAAAGCAAAATCTGGACAAGCTCGAGGCAAGATCTGTTATGTAAAACTGGAAATGTTCCAGCTATACAAAATGCAGCTGATGATTTGAAAGAACCAAAAGATTCAATAGTTACCAACGAACCTCAGCCTCTCCGCCGATCTAGTAGGGTTCCTCACCCACCTGAGAGATACTTCGGTTTCTCTATGACAGTGGGAGCGAGGATTACATCATGAGATGATGACCCAACTAGTTTCGAGCTGGCCATCAGGAGTGAGACTCTGTGAGAATGGCTGGATGTTTATCGATCTGAGAAGGAATCCTTATACACCAACAAAGTATGGACTTTAGTTGCTATATCTGAAGGGTTAAATCCCCATCAGGAGCAAGTATATCTTGAGAAGATTACTTGGTGTACATGGAAAAGTTGAGACTTTCAAAGCTAGAATTGTTAAAGGTTTTCGTCATCGACCAGGCGTGGATAATGATGAAACCTTTTCCAGTAGCTATGCTTAAGTCCATCCAGATCCTACTTGCCACGGCTACATACCATAACTACGATATCTGGCGGTTGGGTGCCATGACTGCTTTTCTAAATGATGTTTTAGAAGAGTGCGTCTATAAGTACACAGCCAGAGGGCCTTGTAGACAGCGGGAGCAGCGGAAACGTGTGCAAGATGTTTTATATGATAAAGCAGGCATCGCGGAGTTGGAACATCTGTTTTGATGTAATAGTCAAACAGTTTGACATCATCAAAATGGTAGATGAACCTTGTATATACAAAAAGGTAGTAGGGAGTATGGTAATGATCCTCATAGAGTACGTGGATGACATACTCTTGATAGGGAAGGAGTTTCCTATGCTACGCTCGATCAATCTCCGATTATCACTAGGATTCTCCATATAGGATCAAAATGATACCTACAAAATCCTGGATTTTGGATCTATAAGATAGATCTAATTGGATGTTAGGATACTCACTAGTTGTAGTGAGATAGTATCAATTGATCCTGGGGAGAATCACTGGAAGTGTTCCAGGGTGATAAAGACGACAGAATGTCAGTCACAGGCATTGTCTTTACCCTCAGTAAAGGGACGGTATGTTGGAAGAGTTCCAAGCTAGATACCGTGACATACTAGACGATAAAGGCACGATACATCGCTACTTAAGATGCTACCAAAGAGCCTGTTTGGGTGTATATAGGTTCATGAGATGAACTAGGTTCCTACCATTGTGTGACAATGGAAGTGTGGCTTTGGCCAGGGAACCCCTGTCCCATCAGTGATCCAGACATATTCTAAGGCAGTATCACCTGATCGTGGAGATGGTTGATCTCCATGGTGATCAAGGTTAGGAGAGCAGACTAAGAGGACAACACGGCGAATCCACTCACGAAGGCCTATTCCCAGAGAGAGACTTTTAAGGGATGGTTGAGTATGAGATACTACAACCACTGCTACAGATGGCCCTAGTGCAAGTGGGAGATTGTTAGTTATATGTATGCCCTAGAGGCCATTACTGTACATAGGATGTATATTGTAGTGGATGCTGGGACATATATAGGGAGGACTTTCTTGCTCGACATGATAGTATGCTATCTGGTTGATCTTTACCTTAACGTGTATACTGATTGTCTCTCTGTTACATGTTGGTAAAGCCCTTAGGATGTGTACTTGACTACCTGGACTATGATGCGGATCATACAAGTGGGGACATGGTAGTCCATAAGTACATCCTTCAAAGTCCCTAGTCGTGGGTGTATCGAGATGGGGCATCGATATACCAGAGTAGACTAGCGTATACCTTCTCGACCCATACAGATGGGCGATGGATGATCCCATATCCATCGGTGTTTGACATCAGAGATGATATACGGGTGCTCAGTAGAGACTGGGTACACTGGACGGACTCGCCGAGAACTCCCAGATGGTATTATACCTCACGTCAGATGGCAGTTCTCTGGTGACACTGGTACAGAGTAGTCTGTTGACCCGAGATCGTCATAGATTCTTGTGTGGTTCCCACTGTGCTTTGATTTCCATCTTACCACGTCCAAGAGGGCGTGCAAAACGGTGGTTTTTGGGTACAGTCCCGAGTCACAAGGAGGCAATGAGCGATAGGAGGGGATTCGTCTCTCCCGGTATAGGGAGTTGATGTTGCGCTGTGTTCGATTGGCTATAACAGGAAATCCCTGGCCAGGGTTGCTGAGATTTACTGGTAAGTGTTACCAGTAGTTTCTCGAATTGTTATAGACCTCATATCGACACGACTTATCGAGCTATTGGGGTCTGACGTTTACCACCCCTAGGCGAGATATGCGACATATCAGACGATCAGACCGGACTGTACGGTAGTGTTACTGGTTGGATTCACAGGAGTATGAGCGGGCTTGCTCGTCGATCTTCTGATCGCTCAATACCCGGGTGGCCGTTACGTTTAGCAGACCGCTTGTGGCTTGTGGGTGCTTGATATGATCATCACCTGCTGCCGGCGTATTGACGAGTCTTTAGAGTCCTACACAGAGGTTTCCTGGCTCAAGCGAAACGAAATAGGAGCGCATATGAGATATGTGCGGGACCGAGAATAATGCGTGTATGTGATACCGTATTCCATTCTCGCGATGAATGTATCGAAAGGTTGTATGCGATATAACCTAGTTATCGAATCAAGGGTTGGTTCGATAAGCCGATACATAGAATACTAGTCGGTTATATGCGATATGACCGGATCGTTAAATCAAGTGTTGATTTAATGATTTAATGCATAATTATATATTTGATATATTACTTTACATTAACTAGTATTGGTTCACTTTAAGATGGATTTTCTCACTCGGATGTGCGCATTGCATATGCGATATGATTTTGTGCACTTGCTTGTATCATGTTTGATGATGCATGTCTTTTGGTTAAGTGTAAAGAATTAAATCTTGGTTAATGAAATGGTTAGGGTTTACTTTTTCCTTATTCATTTTATTCATTTATTTATTCTTTTGGAAAAAGAAAAGCAAATGAGAAAATGGTGGCATGTTTTGTTTTGTTCATGAAGCTTCATGAAGACTTTGACCAAGTGACCATTTTGTCTCATGCTTAACCCTAACCATCCCACTAACCATGATTTATTCTCTACACTTGACCATGGTTTGGTTATGATAAGTATTCTTTTAATTTTCTTTTTGGAATTAACTTGTCATAACATTTACCTTCTTCTTCTTCATTTCTTCAAGTGAAGAAAGCTTGCCTCCATCAATGGCAAGTGATGAAAAAGAGTGAGAAATCCAAATCTAAAGTCTACCCACTTCCTATTTCTTTATCCTCTACCTCTTGCCAAGTAGTAGAGTGTGTTTTCTTCACAAGTTTCATGACTTGGTGAAGTGAGAGCTTGATCTTGCGATGCTTCGACGTAGATCATCTTCGGCATGGACATCGACGACCTAGCTCGCCATTTCTCCGACGAAGCCGACGCTAGAGCCCAGGAATTCATTTGGACAGCGAGGGGACTTCGTTGTGGAGCTATGGAGGTGGAGGACCGGATCTACAAAGGTTGTATTTCCGTATTCTAGTAGTTAAGTGTTAACTAGTTTGCTTTTTCGCCTAGACATCTAGCCAACGATCCGTATTAGGGTTTCTCGGCACCGTTAAAATTTGAAATTGGCATGGTTGATGCCTTGTGAGACCTCATTAGTGTGCCTAGGAACCCTACAATAGGAAACTCCTTCCCCATCAAGAGTATGTCATCCACGTACTCTACGAGGATCACTACCATACTCCCTACTACCTTTTTGTATATACAAGGTTCATCTACCATTTTGATGATTTCAAACTGTTTGACTACTACATCAAAACAGATGTTCCAACTCCGCGATGCCTGCTTTACCTATAAAGCATCTTGTACACGTTACCGCTGCTCCCACTTTTTACGAAGCCCTCTGGCTGTGTACTTACAGACGCACTCTTCTAAAACATCATTTTAGAAAAGCAGTCATGACACCCAACCGCCATATATCGTAGTCATGGTATGTAGCCGTGGCAAGTAGGATCTGGATGGACTTAAGCATAGCTCCTTAGAAAAGGTTTCATCATTATCCACGCTTGGTCGATGACGAAAACCTTTAACAAGTCTAGCTTTGAAAGTCTCAACTTTTCCATCTAGACCAAGTAATCTTCTCAAGATATACTTGCTCCTGATGGGTATTTAACCCTTCAGATATAGCAACCAAAGTCCATACTTTGTTGGTGTATAAGGATTCCATCTCAGATCGCTAAGCATCCAGCCATTCTTACAGAGTCACACTCCTGATGGCCAGCTCGAAACTAGTTGGGTCATCATCTCATGATGCATTCCTCGCTCCCACTGTCATAGAGTAACAGAAGTATCTCTTAGGTGGGTGAGGAACCCTACTAGATCGGCGGAGAGGCTGAGGTTCGTTGGTTTCTATTGAATCCTTTGGTTCTATCAAATCATCAGCTGTTGTTTGTATAGCTGGAACATTTCCAGTTGTACATAACAGACCTTGCCTCGAGCTTGTCCAGATTTTGCTTTTAGACATAGCCCGGACAACCCTAAATCTTAACTAACTTAAGAGATGGGCTCTTCAAATATGAAGCGGTAGGCAACTGATTTGATTTGAACCCTATTCAATAGGTATGCAGCTTCTCAAGTGCATAACTCCCAAAAAGGAAACAGGTAACTCAGTAGTACTCATCATAGAGCACACCTTATCATATAGGGTGTAATTACTCCGCCCCGATATACCATCGTGCTATGGTGTATACGGAGGAGTAATGCTGAGAGAGAATCTCATTCTCCTTTAGAATGGTCCAGGAATTCCGTGCTCAAGTATTCTCCTCCTTGATCTCATCAAAGGACATAATATTTATACCCGTATTTTGATTCTCTACTTCTAACTTATATTCTGTGAATATCTCAAAAGGTTCAGACTTGTGTTTCAACAGGAACATATGTCTGAAACTTGAGAGATCATCAGAGAATGTAATGAAGTACAAAGAACCGGTCTTGGCATGTGTAGACAGGGGACCTTACATACATCAACATGTATCATCCCAAGAGTTTACTAACTCTTTCTCTGTTTCCAGTAAACGGAGCTATGGTCATTATATCTTTGTGACATGACTGGCAAGTTTCACAAGATGTAGATTCAAACTGATTTAAATATGTATCTATATGTAACTTCAGCTAGTCGGGTCGCATTGATATGACCTAGTATACAATGCCTCAAGAAGGATTCGTTCATTTCTGAACTCTTCCACTTGTGTGTGTTCTGTATACTAGGAACTGTAGTTTGATTTAGAACGTCAATGCTTTTAGATAACGTGCCTGAACCGATCAACTTTTGATATAGGAAATGTTCAAAACATAATCCAACAATACAAAACTATATCCTTTCTTTACTAATAAAGAGACTGATATGATTTTGTATATCAGGTTCGGTATCTAATAACATTCGTTCAGAATCAATGTATTTGGAATACAGGGTGACATGACCAACAGACTTGGCTGCAACACTTGCCCCGTTTTCTGTCTCATGAAACTTATCACCCGTTCTCAGTTCTCTACCTAGCTGTAGCCCTATGTAACAGATTACATATCTGGGATCCTGATCTGGTATCACATACCCAGGACGTAGAGGATACAGAGAAACAGTTCTTTGTAACGAACACACCCGAAGATGATGCATCAGCTTGCACTCTCTTCGTTTGGGCGGCACGGGAATTCTGGTAATCCCCAATTTCCTGCTCTGTCTTATAACAATTATAAGTTAGAGCGGGACCAACGTTCCCCAGCTCAGTATAACAAGCGGGTTCAGTCAATATTCCGTATTATTATCTTGATTAAGGCGTGATATGGTCTCTACCTGGAGAGAGAGAGAAGAAAACACTCAGCGTGCGCTCTTGCAAGAATAGATTGGTTATTTTTTATCTAATCAGGATGGCTCCCACTGTTTTTGTCAAATCTTCCTTCAAACCCTAAAAGGAAAGACTAGCCGGGATTAATTACACACTATAAGTTCGCCAATCTTTCAGCCAGGCCAGTGTCGGTACTTTAAGGGAGGTCCCCCATGCTTTCGCACGAACCTAATTAATGTAAACCTCGTTTTCCCAGAGGCGTAACCTCGTTGACACCTTTCTAGACACCTACTTCATCAGCTAATTGTAATGTGTAAAACTCTCCCAGGAGTAACAATTACTCGCAGTGGGTATCGGGATCCAACTATCTCATAGAAGGTATGCAATCTCATTGCAAATTTCAACACTTGAAATTCCCGATAATATTTTGCCCCTAGCAGCTATATGACCTTAACATAGTCAACAAATCATAAGTGCTAGTCAAGTTCAACCCGTCATTTCCCGATTGAATTAAACCCACCCGCACGACCCTTAACATAGTCAACAAAGTCGCACGACTACCCTAATCCAATCACATCATATGCTTATGCAGATAAGCACTAATTAGCTACCGCACACTACGCCTTAACATAGTCAACAAACGTAGCACGAATACTAACTAGTACTTATCTGAAATGACGGAGGGCTACGACAGGTTTTTCTGAAAACCTATTGCGTAATGAACTTGATATCGTTGTAGAATCAAATGATTTTAAAAATAGAGTGTTTTTGAAGCTTTTCTAGTTTTGCTAAAGGAGTCACTCCCGGTGAAGGGATCGTTGGTCCTTTCCTCGTCGAATGAGGTGCGGGATATATCATATATATCACTGTGCAAAGCAAAACACTTAAAAGCAATCAGAAGACAAACCGAGTGTGTAGCATCTGCCAGTTATTGCTAAAGGAGTCACTCCCGGTGAAGGGATCTCGGTCCTTTCCTCATCGAATAAGGTGCAGGATATATCACATATACCGCTGTGCAAAGCAAGAACTGTAGCTACCTGTTTTATTTTTTGAAATTCGATTCTACAACATCTTAGGTTTCTTTTACTTTCATTAATCACATTAATGAAGTCCCATCATTTAAGTCACCTAAACATCACAGATAAATACGACGTACACTTATGCCATCCGCATTCGCCTCGATGTCCCCTCGTTCACCGTTAGGTTAGGTAACTAACGGCAGAGCGGGGCAGGGCTAGCACGGGTGTAAAACATAAGTAACGCCTATATAATATATCATATATACTATATACAGTATCCATCACAGAACATATCACATGATCACATCACAGATATTGCAGCAGAAGAATCATATGAAATATTGGATATACTAGGACGTCCGTATTTTCAATACGAGCCAGTATAAAACACGGATTCCACGGTCGTGATGAATAGCCAAACCCACACCCCTAGACCCCTACGAGAGCGTCAAGCAACCCTACCAATTCTGGAGTTAGGAGACCCGGACTCGACTCCTCGAGTTGGTCTCCCTATGGACTCCAGAACCCGGTTACCTGTGCTCCCCTCCTTGGGTCTATCCTAGTGCGGAAAAGAAAATAATATACAAAGGGTGACATCTTCCGCAAACTGGAAGTGTCCCAATAAAAGAATATTACATACAAGTTTTTACATGAATGAAAAATGAAAAACACTCATCTCACATAAAAAAAACCCGGCTATTCAAACACGACGATCCAATATAACATATCCAGCAACACATAACATCACATGTCATCAACGTAAGTAAATATGCGTATCCCAATTGTCGTTGACATATAGCAACCAAACCGGCGATATCACATATTACACTTACGGTCACAGAAAAGAAAGTGTAAAACTACAACAGTTGGAATCCGCAATCCTTATAGACATCGCATGCCTAATCAAATGAATTCCTTAGACATCGCATGCCTAACAATTATAAACCCCGCATTTTAGTCTCAAAATCGAAAACACTTTTCAATATCAAGTCGGGCAATTCAACAGGATTCCCGACATCCTGATCGAATGCTCGTCGCAAACTTTAGTAGGCGGCCGCACCCTCGATACCGTCGTCGAAGTGCACCAAGGCGGAACACCGCTACCGCGAGCACCCAAACGGATGCTTTCGGCGACGGGGTTCTCCTACAGTCACTTGGTCAGGGCTATGGGGCGAGGCTGTCTATTAAGTTTACCAGGCGAGTATCCGCGTACGCTACGTGATTGCGACGGATTTTTGATCACATCAAAATTCCGTGGCAACCAATCAAACGAGACTAAAGTGCTATGTTTATAACATTCATTCAGTTATCTCATAACTCCTTATGAATTCCAATTGTTGTATCACATTCCGAATAAGATAGAAAATGTTAAACTTTTCGATAGAACAATCGAACACCCAAGTTTTCCCGAAACAGCTCAACACATGAAATAAGTTCAAAGACATTCACTTCATGCCTCAGTACCAACGGTCCAGCCGTAGAAGGGTCAAGCCAACGCCTCACATGTGGCACGCCGTACTGCCCCAAACCCGAAGGTTCAAAGGGCAGTTCAAGACGGTCACATAATCGAGTTAAGGTTTGTTGTCTTCTAGAGGGACCATCGCGTTACCTGCACTACTTAGAACATCGTTAAACTACGGAAAGATCCAACACTTGGAAATTTCCCGACAGGGGAAAAGGTGGGTATTTATATCCGGTCGAACTTTTTAACATATTCAAAAATTATCCGGAATCCACATAGACAAAATCTGATAATCCGATCGAATCATCAAATCCCCAAAACAACCTCAGAAAATTCAACTCTTGAATAAATATTAAAAATTCCCATAAAACTCAGCATTTAAATAAAGAAGTTACTGTGCAAAAATGGTTGACTGAAGAGACTAAATGAGCGCGGAACCGCCGCAATAGGCGGCTAATGCCGCGGTTCCGCCGCGCTTTAGAGAGATCATTAGGTAATTTTTGCACCGTAATTCTAAGAATTTCCTGCTGAATTTTTTAAGCATTTTTAAATTGGAAAAAACCCAGTTTTTGAAAAAAGTCCAAAGAGCAATTTGTGTTTAGGGTTTCGGGTTCGATCGGGTTTCAAACATCGTCTAAGCATCGCCTAAGGCTCTAGCTAGGCTCTGATACCACTGTAGGGTTCCTTGGCACACTAATGAGGTCTCACAAGGCATCAACCATGCCAATTTCAAATTTTACGGGTGCCAAGAAACCCTAATACGGATCGTTAACTAGATTTTAGGCGACAAATGAAACTAGTTAACAACTTAACTACAAGAACGGAAATACAACCTTTGTAGATCCGGTCCTCCACCTCCATAGCTCCGCAATGAAGTCTCCTCGCTGTCCAAATCGAATCCCGGGCTCTAGCGTCGGCTTCATCGGAGAAATGGGCGGGCTAGGTCATCGACTACGATGCCGAAGATGATCTACGTCGAGACATCACAAGATCAAGCTCCCACTTCACCAAGTCATGACACTTGTGAAGAAAACACCCTATACTACTTGGCAAGTGGTAGAGGATGAAGAAATAGGAAGTGGGTTTACTTTAGAATTGGATTTCTCACTCATTTTCTCAAGTTGCCATTGATGGAGGCAAGCTTCTTCTTGAAGAAGAAGAAGATGATGATGAAAAATGTTATGATAAGAATATTTCAAAAAGAAAATAAAATGTATACTTATCATAATCCAACCATGGTCAAGTGTAGAGAATAAACTAGGGTTAGGTCAATGGTTAGGGTTAAGCATGAAGACAAAAATGGTGACTTAGTCAAAGCTTCATGAAGCTTCAACATGCATCCAAAGAAAGCCACCATTTTTCTTTTCTTTTGCCAAAAAGAAATAAATGAATAAATAGATATGGAAAACAAAACCCTAACCATTTAAATAACCATGGTTTAATCTTTACACAAACTCAAGTAAGCATGTATCATCAAACATGATACAATCAAGTGCACAAAAGTATATCACATATACAACTTGTGAACTTCAAGTGAGAAAATCCATTTAAAGTGAACCAATACTAGTTAATGCAAAGTAATATATCAAATATATAATTATGCATTAAATCATTAAATCAACACTTGATTCAATGATCCGGTCATGTCGCACACAACCGACTAGTATACAATGTATCGTTTTATCGAATCAATCCTTGATTCGATAACTAGGTTATATCGCATACAACCATTCGACACATTCATCGCGAGAATGAAATACGGTATCACATACCCGCATTATTCTCGGTCCCGCACATATCTCATATGCGCTTCTATTTCGTTTCGCTTGAACCAGGAAACCTCTGTGTAGGACTCTAAAGACTCGTCAATACGCCGGCAGTAGGTGATGATCATATCAAACACCCACAAGCCGCAAGCGGTCTGCTAAACGTAACGGCCACCCAGGTATTTAGCGATCAGAAGATCGACGAGCAAGCCCGCTCACACTCCTGTGAATCCAACCAGTAACACTTACCGTACAGTCCGGTCTCGTCGTCTGATATGTCGCATATCTCGCCTAGGGGTGGTAAACGTCAGACCCCAATAGCTCGATAAGTCTTGTCGATATGAGGTCTATAACAGTTCGAGAAACTACTGGTAACACTTACCAGTAAATCTCAGCAACCCTGGCCAGGGATTTCCGGTTATAGCCAATCGAACACAGCGCAACATCAACCCCCTATACCGGGAGAGACGAATCCCCTCCTATCGCTCATTGCCTCCATGTGACTCGGGACTGTACCCAAAAACCACCGTTTTGCACACCTTCTTGGACGTGGTAAGGTGGAAATCAAAGCACAGTGGGAACCACACAAGACTCTATGACGATCTCGGGTTAACAGACTACTCTATACCAGTGTCACCAGAGAACTGCCATCTGATGTAAGGTATAATACCATCTGGGAGTTCTCGGCGAGTCCGTCCAGTGTACCCAGTCTCCACTGAGCACCCGTATATTATCTCTGATGTCAAACACCAATGGATATGGGATCATCCATCGCCCATCTGTATGGGTCGAGAAGGTATACGCTAGTCTACTCTGGTATATCGATGCCCTGTCTCGATACACCCACGACTAGGGACCTTGAAGGATGTACTTGTGGACCACCATGTCCCCACTAGTATGATCCGCATCATAGTCCAGGTAGTCATGCACACATCCTAAGGGCTTTACCAACATGTAACAGAGAGACAAACAGTATACACGTTAAGGTAAAGGGTAACCAGATAGCATACTATCATGTCGAGCAAGAAAGTCCTCCCTATATATGTCCCAGCATCCACTACAATATACATCCTATGTATAGTAATGGCATCTAGGGCATACATGTAACTAACATCAGCTGCATACCTTTTGAACCGAGTTCCCACTAAGACTGTGCCTACCACACCATATGAGATGTGGTGTGGGAAGAAACCCTATCTTAAGCACATTAAGACATGGGGATGTCCAGATTTTGTTAAAAAGCAGCATGCGGACAAACTCGAGGCACGCTCAGTACAATGTAAGTTCGTGGGATATCCGAAGAACTCCAAGGGACATTTCTTCTGCTGCGAAGAGGAACAAAAGGTTTTTGTTTCTCGTCATGCCTACTTCTTGGAAACTGGGTTTTTAGAAAACCAGATAAGTGGGAGCACAGTAGAACTGGAAGAAATTCCAGAACCATGAGCTATTACTGAAAGCTTAGTGGAACCAGAGGGTTCAAAAGAACAGGACATTCCTACGCCGCTCCGCAGGAGTAGTAGGCAATCTCATCCGCCCAAGAGATACTACGGTTTTCTCATAGACGGGGATAGAGAGGATTGCATCATAGATTATGATGAGCCTACTAGCTTCCAGCAGGCCGTTCAGAGCGTGGACTCGGTAAAATGGCTGGATGCAATGCGGACCGAAATGGAGTCCATGTACACCAACAAAGTATGGACGTTGGACATTGCTCCAGACGGAGTAAAACCCGTAGGATGCAAGTGGATCTTCAAAAGGAAGATTGGTGTAGATGGACAGGTTGAGACCTATAAAGCTAGACTTGTTGCAAAGGGTTTTCGTCAAAGACCTGGTTTGGACTATGACGAAACCTTTTCTCCAGTGGCTATGCTGAAATCCATTCGGATCCTTCTTGCCATTGCTGCCTTCCACGATTATGAGATTTGGCAGATGGACGTAAAGACCGCTTTTCTAAATGGAAATTTAGAGGAGTGTGTCTATATGGACCAGTCAGAGGGTTTCATTCAGAGTGGGAGCAGCGGAAAGGTGTGCAAGTTGCTTAAGTCCATCTATGGACTAAAGCAGGCATCGCGGAGTTGGAACATCTGTTTTGATGAGACAGTCAAAGACTTTGACTTTATCAAAAATCCAGATGAACCATGCATCTATAGTAGATTTGTAGCAAGAACTGTCATATTCCTCGTTTTATACGTGGATGACATTCTCTTAATAGGAAATGACATTCCTATGCTACAATCTGTCAAGGGGTTCTTGTCACACAGGTTCTCCATGAAAGACCTGGGTGATGCCTCATACATCCTGAGGATCCGGATCCATCGTGATAGATCCAAGAGGATATTAGGACTTTCGCAGTCCAGGTATATCGACACCATACTGAAAAGATTCAGTATGGAAGATTCCAAGCGCGGTAACCTACCGGCTTGTCACGGGATCACCCTCTCCAAAGAGATGTCTCCCTAGACTGATTTGGAGAGAGATCGCATGTCTATTATACCCTACGCTTCTGCGGTAGGCTCTATAATGTATGCGATGTTGTGTACCAGACCGGATGTAGCTTATGCACTTAGTGTAGTAAGCCGGTATCAGTCAAACCCTGGGGAGAAACACTGGATAGCGGTAAAGAACATTCTCAAGTACCTGAGAAGGACTAAGGAGATGTTCTTGGTGTATGGCGGAAAAGACCTCCAGATCGAGGCCTTTGCTGACTCCAGCTTCCAGAGTGACAAGGATGATTCCAAGTCCATGTCGGGTTTTGTCTTTACCCTCAATGGAGGGGCGGTGTGTTGGAAGAGTTCCAAACAGGAAACCGTTGCTGACTCGACTATGGAAGCGGAATACATCGTTGTATCTGATGCCGCAAAAGAAGCCGTCTGGATGAGGAAGTTCTTGAAAGAACTTCAGGTGGTTCCGTCCATTGTTGATCCAATACCTCTGTATTGCGACAACAACGGGGCTATAGCTTTAGCGAAGGAACCCAGGTCCCATCAGAAATCCAGACACATCTTGAGGCGGTATCACCTGATCAGGGAGATCGTCGATCGCCAGAAGATCGAGGTTCGGAGGGTTGCTTCAGAAGATAACACTGCAGATCCATTCACCAAGGCCTTGCCCCAGACACAGTTCGAGCGGCTGATTGAGATGATAGGTCTTCGATACGCCAGTACATGGCCTTAGTGCAAGTGGGAGATTGTTAGTGTATATGCCCTAGAGGCCATTACTGTATCATACTAGTATGTATATTACTTAATGGAAGCTTGGGATATTCACCTTGTATTGACGATCGTGCTCAAAATGGTAGTATGCTACTTGGTTTGTTTCTACTTCAATGTGTACATGTGTTTATTTTATTATATCACCTATACGCATTAGTGGAGCCCTTAGGATCTTTGCTTGATTACCAGCGTTGTGATGGCAGTCACACTCGTGGGGGCTGGGTAATCCATAAGCACATCCTTATACAGGTCCCTAGTCGCAGGACTATCGAGACAGGGCATCGATACTCCAGAGTCGACTAGCGTATGCGCTTCTCATCCCAACAGGGGAGACGGTCTGTCCCACAGCCGTCAGTACGTCGTACTTGAGATAGTATGTGGGTGCTCGTTAGGATACGAGTACACAGGATAGGACTCGTCGGGAACTGACTGGTTGGTATTATACCTATCGTCAGTTATCAGTTCCCAGGTGACATGAGTACAGGTTAGTCCGCTGACTTGACACTGTCACTTCGCCTAGAGTGTGTTCCCACTGTACTTTGATTACTACCCTACCACGGCTCAAAGGAGTCGTGCAAACAGGTAGTTTTGGGGTGCAGTCCCGAAGCACTTGGAGGCAGTGACGGTTAGACAGGATTCGCCTCTCCCGGTATTGGGGGTTGACATCGCGCTGTGTCTAGGAGAGCTATTACACTAGTAGTCCCTGGCCAGGGCAAGCGAGATATACTGGTAGGCTTCCAGTGTTATCTTAGAGTGTTCTGGTCAACACTCCGACATGACTTGTACCGCTGTTAGGGGACTGACGTTTACCGCCCCCCTAGGCCCGCCATGCGATGTATCAGACGAACAGACCGGACTGTACTGAGATTGTCACATTCAGGCTCAGTAGGAGTTCAGATGGGTTTCACCTCGTCAATCTTCTTGTCGGCATCTACCTGGGGGCCGTTACGCACAGCTAGTGCCGCTTGCGGTCTGTGGTTAAACCCACTGCCAGCGTAGTGTCGAGTCTTAAGAGTCCCACACAGAAGGCTATTCGCCTTTAGGCAAAAGAGTAGAGGTCGCATGGTTTTGCGATAGGTCGCATGGTTTTGCGAAAGGGTTCGGTCACATCCGTGCACTTGTACACGTTTAGTGTCCGGACAGTTAACACCAGCGGGCTTTGGTTTAAGCCAGATCCTAGTGTACATTTTGGGATTGGTTTTATCTCGTATGTATTCGTGTTCCTCGGAACGCGGATGCGGGTGTGTATGCACAGTTGACAGAGAGACAGAGGCAGAGGATTCTCATTAGGGTTGTTGACTGTTGACTGTTGACCATTGACTTTTTGCTAAACCCTAATGAGAATATGATATATGATTAACAATAATATTAATTAAGTATTATAGTGACATGGTTGTTGAGGGGTTGACTTTGTTGACTTGTTGACTTTGTTGACCGGTTGACTAGGTTGGACTAGTTGACCATCATCATGACAATAGCTATCATTTCATGGCAAAGACTTTTGCTTGCTTGTTTATCTTGTGCAAAATGAGTGCATGAAATGATATGGCTATTTTGACTTAAACCATCACATAATACTTGATTGCTATTATTGGTTATGATGGGTTTGGATTATGAGAGCCAAGAGAGAAAAGTCTTGCTCATTCTCTCATTTCCTTTCTCTCTCTTGGCTTGAGCTCTCACCCTCTTCCTCTTGTTCTCTCTCTTTCTCTAGTCTTTGGTTCACTTGTCTCATGTGTTGAGAAGCAAGAACCATAGAGAAAAATCCCAACACACTCTTCTCTACTCATTCTAGTTCACAAGGTTTAGCAAACCAAGTGAACTAGTTTCTTCAAAGTTCGAAGAAGAAGCCAAAGGTAGAAGCTTTCGGGTGGATCGATCTTCGGCGTAAGGAGACGACGGGGTGAAGCCGATCCGTACACCTTCGAGGGTTGAAAACGAAGGAGTTCAAGAAAGAAAGGTATAACCCCCTAACCGAGTAGTTAACAACTCCTACTTAGGTGTTAGGTAGATAGTTTAACAAAGATCCGTTTTGAGTCCATGTTGCCACCTCTAGAAAATCATTTTTCATCAAATTCCGCAAGCCCGTAAGTACCGGGAGAGATAGCATGGACTTACAGAATTCTCTATGAAGGTATTGATCTCACAACAAAACAGATGCTTGAAACCATGTGTCATTGTCAATTCCTGTCTAAAGATGATAGTGAAGCTTGGAAATATCTAGAAGATTTAGCTCAAAACACATTACAATGGGAAAGTGTTAGACCACAATCACCTAGGGAAGATATCAATCAGCTCGATATTTCCGTCACAATGAGAGCCGAAATGGCCACAATACAAAGGAAACTCGACGCTATAGAAAACAGAATTTCTTCAGCTTCCCTAAGCCAATACACACTTCCCAAAACCGTGTGTGGCTGCTGTTCAAACCCATCACATTTGACGGAAGAATGTCCTTTGAATGTACCGTTTCAATGTCACACTAATGCTACATTTCAGCAAAGACCTGGAAACGATCCTTCTTCTTCCTCATATAATCAAGATTGGAGGAATCACCCTGATTTTTCTTGGATCCAACACCAAACTCAATACACGGATCCAAAACAGAATAACTTTCAATGGGTCCATCCACAGCAACAGCAACCACCACAACTGAGTCAGCACCCCTACCAACCACAAAATTTTCAAAACCCGGCCAACAACTTTGATCCTTTTTCTGCTGGAACCAATAACACCTCTGCACTTGAATTAACCATGAGTTTGCTTCTGACAAATTCTATTCAAATGTCGGCTGATTTTAAGTCTTCTATCGATGATATAAAGAAAACCTCCACCTCCCAAGGTGAGATTATTAAATCAATGGAAGAACAAATCGCACAATTGACTGCAGCAATGAGTGCTAGAGAGAAAGGGAATCTTCTATCTCAACCCCTACCTGATCCTGGACCTTCACATTACACTAATGTGGATGCACTTACCATGTTGAGATCTGGAAGAGTGCTAGAAAATCATGTGGGTGAATAGATTGATGTTGAGGAATCAATTAAACCCCAGGCTTCCACTTCCACTTCCATTCCCACTTCTACTTCTTACCCTATTTCGTCCAATTTACCTTCTTCTTCTTCCGAGCCTATTCTCCATTTTCCCAAAGGCTCGAACCCTCCACCCACTTCATCCTTCCCAACCCCACAAACTTCTCCATAAATGTTGGGCCCAACGCTTATTGATAGAGCTCCATTTCCAAACAGATTGAGGGCCAACAAACCTGATGCACAAATGGAGAAACTTGTGGAAATATTTAAGCAAGTTAACATCAACATCCCTCTCCTAGATTCTATACAACAAGTTCTGTCCTATGCGAAAATTCTTAAGAACTTGTGCACTAAGAAGAGGAAGACTCAAGTGCCGAAAAAAGTGTTCATGTCGAGTACTGTAGACACGGCTTTTCCCCAACAATTACCAAGGAAACGTAAGGACCCTGGCTGTCCTACTATTTCTATTTCTATTGGGAATAAACACATTAACCGTACTTTACTTGACCTTGGCGCTAGTGTTAACTTGCTTCCATATTCAGTCTATGAGCAACTAGGTATCGGAGTGTTAAAGCCCTCGAACATAACTCTCCAGATGGTCGACCGATCAATCACCAAACCTAGGGGTGAACTTGAGGATGTGTTGATAAAAATTGGGGAATTTGTATTCCCTGTGGACTTTATTGTTCTTGATACACAGCCTGTAGTGAACCCACGGAACCAAATTCTGGTGATTCTAGGTCGTCCCTTTTTGGCTACTTCCAACGCTGTAATCAACTGTAGAAATGGCTCTACAAACCTATCTTTCGGGAATAGGTCAATTAAGCTCAACATTTACAAGTTGGAAAGTCAACCCTCCGATCCTCATGCTCGAGTATGTTCTGTTGAATTAATGGATGTCGACAGCAGCGAATTTGATCAGCTTCACGATACAGATCCAAACTTCCTTTATACGTTGTTGTTTGACCCAGATATGTATCATATGCATACGGACCCTTCTTTCGAGTTGTCCGGGTCAACATCTAACGTCGATTATGAACCTTTTCTGGAGTTTGAGTATCATCCTATTCTTTCAAATGAGAATATTCTTCAGGATATAGATGAAAGCTTCAAGGAAATGTTCGCTGATAAACTTGCATTCTTAGCAAACACGGGTGTTGAGATGAATCATCTCCACAACAAAGAAATTGAACCTCCATCCCTTCTTCTTGACAATTACGAGAATGCAAGTAATCCATCATCACAATCACTGTGTCATCTCTCCAAATTAAGACGCAAACCCTCTCTTTCACACCACTTAACTCTTCCCCACTTCTTCTTGGCTCTTTTCAACTTGTTCTTCTACCAACCAGTGCACTACACTGATAAAATCTTTGAATGGTTGGTGTTGACTTTCGGTCTTTGCAAAACTTGGCATTGACCAGTAAGTTTGACCCCCTCTTCTGATTTTAAAAGATTAACATTGTTTATCTCAAGTTTGGTGGGGTATATTTTTGGCTCTTGAAAATAAAAGTTGTCCTCAAAATGGTGAGCCAAAAATAAGTTTGGGAGAGATTTTCACGTCCATAATTCTTGACCCCGCTAATAAATTTTCCTCCCAAACTTATTGGTTTTTATGATCTAGCAGAAGACAACAGTGAGGACACTGTTGAAAATAAGTTTGGGGGAGGTTTGTGCTTATTTACACATCACTCTGCATCATATTTTGCATAAGCACAAAACATATAAAAAAAATATTTAATATTTAATTTTATAATAAAAGATTAGATAGTGAAAAATTACATCCAAAAGATTAGAAAAATTTAAGAAAAACAAGAAAATTAGAAGTTTTCTTAAACGAACTAGTAATAAGTAGTTATGAGCCGTTGTCCCAAGGGTTAGTAAGATGAAAGAAGTCACTAATCTGAGGATAAAAATAATTCTGAAAAATAGTTCCTATTCTGGAAGCCAAACATTTGAATGTTGATACCCTACTATTCGCACTTACACACGTCATGAAACTCGGGATAGTAGAGGATACCTTAAAATGCTCTTGTCTAAAAGCCAAAGTATGAAGGAAATTATAAATGAATAAAATATAAAATGGTGAAGAAAAATGAACACTGGTTTTGTTATCACCAAGGCAGCAATAAAAAAATATAGCGAGGGTGCTTCATCACCTAGTGCCTTAGACCAACTAGTTTGGGAGTCACTGCTAAGCCTTAGGTGTTGCAAGACGAGAAAAATACTAATACGCCTAATAAGCAAGCACATGAGTAATCGGTCGGTTAGTACCTCAAGAAGTATTAACGGTCGCATGAAAAATGTGTGAGCAAATCCATCTAAATATTCATTGATTAAAAAGTACTGAGGTGATGGACAAGAGTATGATAGATTGAATTGAATTCTCTGAGTGTAGGGATGTCTTTTATACACACGTGGGGGTATATGATCGATGTTTGAATGAAAGGTAGGAACGAATAATAAAGACGATGTTTTATTGAGGGATGATGTGATTTCTAACATCTTTTCATGACTATTAAGGTAGGGCTCATGACAACCGAAAAGCTAGTGTTGTCAGAAACTCTAATTTTCTAAGTCTTTCTTTTACAATTCTTATCTTTATATGTAACATTCACGGTCTTCCTTTTATTATTGGATTTTGTGGGTGCAATCCGCTGAAACCCTCAGGAGACAACACTCCTCCTACTAGGGACACCTAAAGGTTTAAATGCTTGTTGCACGTGCTCAATCCAATCGTGTTGCCTACGAAAGTGTGCTAGTTAGTTTTTCTTTTTTTATATTTTCTCCTTCTCTTAATTAAAAGATGTTTGCTCGAGACGAACAAAATTAAGTTTGGGGGAATTTGATTAGTCGAAAATATTGCATTTTTAACACATCAATTTCCCTACTCTTTGTAATCATCTAAAGGTGTTTGGTATAAATATAGCACATATTAGCAATCCGTCTGCAAAATATTAAATAACATGTGTTATACATAATAACCGGCATTATGAGGGAAATTGTGTGTTTATTACTACATGCATGATCTTTGTATATCAACACTTATCTCGAGATTGTGTGCAGGAAATTCTTCAGGTCAAAGAGCCGGAATCACAAAAGTGCTGATAAAATACATCAAGTCCAAGACTTAAGATCTGGGAGCAACCAAGAGATAAGTAGAAGATTCCAGGCATCAGAAAAGTATCCAAAAGCAAACAAAAAACACCGCAGAAGAATTGAGCCAACAAGCCCACTATATGGCCGCGGATCCACGGCCAATCCAGGCCGAGTCTCTGCGGTTTCGCGGCCGTTCTGACTCGATTGACGCTCGAGACTTTTCCAGAAGCTTCATCGTAACGGCCTAGCTTACTCAGGACGCTCCATTTCCACGTGGCATCTTCTGGAAGGCTCTGCATAACAACTAAGCTTATGAGAGAAGATTAAATGAGTGGTTATAAAAAGGGATCTAGATCTAGAATTTGGGGCTGTTCATTAGTTTGTTAATTAGTGGTGAGTTAGTTACACTTTGGAGCCAAAATTCAAATTCAAGTTGAGTGACACAACTTGATACCAAAACCCTAGCCCAAATTCAAATCCAAAGCCAAATCATGATCATTTTGAGAAGCAAATCAAGAAAGCAACCATCGATCCTTTATTCGCGAAACCAATCTTCATCAAGAGCGCTAGATCCACGACGATTCAAGTCTCATGGAGATCGAGCGGAGTGAACTTCGATGGATCTAGTTACCTCTTCAAAAGGAGCGATCGAGAGAAACATCTTGTAACCTCGAATTGAGGGAATGTGTAATTAGTCGTCGATTTAATAAAGGTGATAATTAGTTTATTCTTGCTTTCTTTATAATCTTGCACTATGAAATTTCTAGATCTTCAATCTTTTATTTTCATGATGCTTGAGTAAATCTCCTCTTGTTACGGAATCGAGAGATTTGGTAGATCTAGTGATGATAAAATCCTAATACTAATCTTTAGACTTATGAGATTTGTGAACTTTAGGAAAAAGAATCATCAATGACCTAATTTGGATCGAGATCACATTCTTGATAATTTCGTTGCAAAATAGGGATCAAATGATTGATGAATCTCTTTGCTAGAGGCTAGATCCGAATGATGATCAATGAAAAGACAAGGGATAGAGAAGAACAAACCCTAATTTCTTCAATAGATCCTTAATCTTCATTCATCGCCATCGATCTAGCTACAAATTATCCATAGATAAGATTAGTCATTATTAGATTCATCATTGCTACCAATTCGATCGATTCCTGCAAGCTATTCTACAAATCTTGATAACTAAATTGATTGGGACATTTCTTGATTCTTGATTCTAGATCTATATTCTATATGTTTTCTTAAAATCAAATCTCACAAATCTTAAATCAATTTTCTTGCATTTTCTTTTATCTTTTCATTTCGACTCATCTAAAACAAGATCGATCAAAACACACATCTCAGTAGACGATCTGTATTCATTAACGCGTTACATCGACACCGTTAATTAATTGCGGTATAAATTTCTTTGGTTGTGAAACATTTCTAAATACGACATGAAGATCGGATCAATCAATCTGCGACATATCTGACGAAGAGACTGGACTGTACGGTAGTGTTACTGATTGGATTCGCAGGAGTATGAGCAGGCTTACTTATTGATCTTCTGATCGCTCAATACCCGGGTGGCCGTTACGTTTAGCAGACCGCTTGTGGGTGTTTGATATGATCATCACCTACTTCCGGTGTATTGACGAGTCTTTAGAGTCCTACACAAAGGTTTCCTAGTTCATGCGAAACGAAGTAAGAGCACATATGTGATATGTGCGGGACTGAGATTAATGCGTGTATGTGATACTGCATTCTATTCTAGCGATATGTGATATCGATCGGTTAAATGAGATATAGCCGGGTTATCGGATCAAGTGTTGATTCGATAAGATGTTACATTTGATATTAGTCGGTTGTATGTGATATAGCCGGATTATTAAATCAATTGTTGATTTAATAACATAATGTATAATTATATATGTGATATATTAATTTAGATTAACTAATATTAGCTCACTTAAGTTTTCTTTTTTCTCTCTAGTGTACACTTAGTATATATGTGATATATATATTAATGTACAACTATTGTGTCATGCTTGATGCCACATGCTACATGGGTGTATAAGACTCACACCATGCTTACAATAATGTGAGGTTTTATTTATTTAAAGTAATTCAATATTAGTTGGAAATTGTCATGCTTGGAAGCTTGGAGAAGCTTGAAGCATCTTTGACTTAGTCCACTAGTTTTGTTTTACTTGTAGATATTTATTAACATAACCATTATTGTTAGCCATGATTTATTCTCTACATGAGTTGGTATATGACACTAACTCACCCATGGTTGCTATTCTCACCTCATGAGTTCATTCTCTTGATCACTTCATCTTCTTCTTCCTCATGAGAAAGCTCACTAGCTTTTCAAATGGTGAAGAAATAATGTGAGAAAAAATAATCTAAAGTGAGCCCAATTCCTACTTCATCATCCTCTACTATAGTAGCCATTTAGTTTATGGTGTTTGCTTCACTAATCCACCATTAGTGAAGATGCATCATGAGCTTGAGTCTTCTCGACGTAGATCATATTCGGCCTCGAAGACTTCAAACAAGCTTGTTCATTACTTCATGTGAACCCTTACTAGAGTTCGGGTGTTCACTACTTAGAAAGAAGGGACAACTTCACGGAGCTTTAGAAGTGAAGGACCGGTCTACAAAGGTTGTATTCCTCATTCACTTAGATGTAAAGTTGTTTACATTGCTAGTTCGTCTAAATCTCTAGTTAAGATTCTAGGTTAGGGTTCTTTAGTACGGCAAAAATTTGAATTTCGTATGGATGATACCTCCCAAAACCTTGCTGCCGTCCTAGGGAACCCAACAAGATCATGTGACAACTTTCCACATAATCCTCGGGTTCTTCTGACGAGTCTTCTCCCTCATCATTGTCATTATCTCCGCTCTCAAGGATATGATTAAGAAAATCTTGGAGTGTGACCGTGGTTCGCGCCTTCTGGTTATATTTCTCCAGTGCGTCAATATGCCTTTGTAGATCCATGTGCTTGTCATCAGGATGCGCGGGCTTCTTGGTCTTCTTCTTTTTCTTTGAAGACTTTGACGGCTGGGCCTGGGTATTTTGCCTATCGCTACCAACTCTCGGTGTTGGGCGCGGTTTCAGCATCCCCTCAATGATCTCGGGCTCTAGCGGGCTTTTCCACCTGATTTTCGGGCATACTTGAAGGTCCTTTAGCATTCTTTTGTTCTTAGCTGAAAGGGCAACTTTCCACGGAGCTTCCTCTATAAATGAGCACGATGCCCCCGGCGTGTCCACCTTTTTAGGAGCGTGCGGTTGTGATGGGTTTACCCTCCAGTTTTCAGACAACGCGAACTTGCCCTGTTGGTACTGGTCCTCAATCCAGTTTTTGAAGACGAAGCAATTTTCGATTGGGTGGCCCACTATTCGGTGGTAGGGACAGTAATTGGGATTGTTGACGTCGTCCGGTTGCAGCGGACGTCTCGGATCTGGTAGAGTGATAAGCCTATTGCGCACCGCCAGTTCGAACAGTCTTCTCATTTTATCCCGAGGGAATGAGTAAGAACGTCTCAACTTTTCTCCGAGTGATCGCTGTTTATCGTTTTGGCAAGCAGCTGGTTTCGGATCACTCAGCTACAGCTGAGCGTTGGCGATGAAGGTAGCTTTCCCTTTACTCTTTTCATTTCGAGGCTCCGTTTTTTAGGAGGACGGTCTATGTCCCATCTGGTCCATTCGGGCCAGCTTGTCGATCAAGGCTTGGAAAGTGGTCGGCTTGAAGAACATCATAAATTGGGATATAATTGCCTGTGGATCAAGGGTCCCCACGAACATGCCCACAGTAAGAACTTCATCTATGCGTTGTTCGCATCTCGACTATAGGTTCCGCCACCGAATTGCATACTGAACCCAAGTCTCTCCTGGCTTAACCCTGGCATTGATCAATGCCGTGATCAGGGAGCGTTCGCTGGCGCTTGCGAAATGCTGGGTGAATAGCAACTCCATTTCTGTGAATGTTTTGATGGAGTCATTCGGAAGTTCCGAGTACCATTCAAATGTCGTCTCTGCTAAGCTGCCGACAAATTGGCAAAGCAGCGGTTTGTCGTCACCTCCAGTATTGCCGCATGGAGCCCTGAACTGAGCGACATGCTGATGGGGGTTGCATGTCCCCTTATACACGTGAAATTTAGGGATCGTATATCCCGATGGGTATTTGATTTGATCGTACCAGCTTGGATATGGTCGTCCAGTTCTGACGACTTGGCCAGTAGCTTCACTTGCCTGATGAGCTCGTATTTGTTGAGCTATGTATTCATCAAGCGCAACTTTCAAAATCGTCTCCTCCCTGGCTGCTGATAAAGCCGGAAGAGGGTTTGATGTCTCCCCTCTATCGTCTTCAATGATTATTGGGGGATCTTCGGCTGGAGGGTCCGGCTGGATCATCATCCCCACCATATCTTGGAACAGGAGCGCCATTTGTTTTATGTTATCCGCTTGTTCCGCGGCTTCTTTATCTTTCTTTTCGAGCATCCTTCGTAAGAACTCGGCGTCGGTTTCTTGCTCCTGGCGTTGATTCGACGATACTTCCGGGCTTTCCTTCTGCCCAGTGAGTGAAACCATCTTTGTCAGCATCTTCTAGAGTTTCTGTTGTTGCTCCTAAGCCTTTGTTACTGATCATGTAAGTAGTCGATGACCCCCAGAAGCACAGCTTTCCTCTTTTCCGGAAGCCATGTAGACTGTGTGCACTACCATGCCCCCAGACTTAGGGAGTTTGGGTCCACTGGCTTTGAGATTTGTCATAGGCACGGGGATCTTCTCCGGCCTTTTCCTTTTATGGGCGGTCGAAGTTGAGGGGGCAGTTGCAGACAATACCTTCCGTAGCATGACGGCGGGATAGTCCTCCTCTTACCTAACCTTCATTTTCTTCTGTTGGCGAGAGTAGTCTTTGTCGATCATAGAGTCTTGGACTCTTCGCCAGACCCTGTGGATTTTAGAGGACAGCTGCTGTGGGGGCTCCTCCGGCATCGCTTTAGTAACAATTTCAGCAGGTGGAAGAGACCTTATTAATACGGCAATTGGAGAGTTCTTGCGTACCCTCCTGAGCAGTTCAAAGCTGTTCCCAGTTGGAACAGCAGCATCGACTTCCACCATTAGAGCTGGTGGGGTGGTTCCAAAAGAGGAACTGCCCCCAGCTTTCCTCACTCGGCGCCAGTGACGACGTCGAGCATGTCGTGTAGCCGGGATTACCTCTATCGTCGGAGTAGCTTTGTCATGCCCCCTGCTTTGAGGAGAGGCTATTATTGGCGCCAGCCTGTCAAAGATTGACATCCGCTGGGAAGGAGTGGTCAACCTTGTAAGTGCACGGCGGCGTCCCGGTCGTCAATCCGACGGCCAAATGCGGAAACGGTGATAAACTTTAATTTTGCGAACTTAGCAAACCGGCACCACCGCGCATTA
Source organism: Agapanthus africanus (assembly GCA_030015575.1). Classification (NCBI taxonomy): domain Eukaryota; kingdom Viridiplantae; phylum Streptophyta; class Magnoliopsida; order Asparagales; family Amaryllidaceae; genus Agapanthus; species Agapanthus africanus. The sequence continues at coordinate 510,588,770 of JASDDO010000024.1, read as the reverse complement.
AACCCCGGATCGGGCCATTAAACTAGATCTAGCAAACAACAAGACGGGTTAGAGATATACCGAGTGATCCGAGTCCTCCGGTCTTCTCGTCGTTGTCCCGATCTCTCGCGGAAACTCCGGTCGTCGCCTCTTCGCCGGAAGGGCACCACATCGCCTGCATCTTTTACGGGCTCCCACCTCAATACCGAGGCAACTCGGGCACGAAGATGGCAAGTCGACGTGCCCAAGATGTGCTGTATAATGTAGTGTAGATGATGCTTGTCTCTTTGGGGTTATGTTGCCTTGATGGAGGAATGGGTTGGAACTTTCAAGTGGAACTCTCATTTATCAAGCATGGAATGAGATGATGAAATTTCCTCACCAAAAATGAAACCTCTCATATTCTCTCCTCTCCCAAATTGTGGCCGGGCCGGGCCTCATGAAATGAGAATGGTGGAGGGATAAATCAAAACTCATGAAGGGAGGTTAGTGTAGGATAAAGAGAATGGTGACCATATCCAAAAACCTCATCATAACAAACATACATCCAAACCTTAACCTTTCAAATCTCATTTAATGCAAGTGATGGTGCAACAAAAGAAAAGATGGAAAGGGAATCTAAAGATGCTATCATAATCAATACAATTGCAAGAAACCCCCTCCACAAATGTTTTTTGCACAATTGCAAATAACCCCCTCCATCGGAAAAGTCCGGCCGGGAAAGAACAAACGAAAACCGGCCGGAACGGAATGCAAACTGGCAACTCCAGAAAACTGGTCCCGTAATAAATTACAGGAAAACCCCGATACTGTGCATACACACCCGCATCTGTATTCCGTCCGGATAAAAATGCAAAGAGACAAAATCTACACTGTACTAAACTAGGATCCGGCTTAAACCAAAGCCGGCTAGTAATATCCGTTCGATCCTGATCCGTTCAATACCGCACGTATCCGATCGAACCTTGCCATATATCTATACGGCCTCTAGTACAAACCGTCCGATCCTGATCCGTGCAATACCGCACGTATCTGATCGGACCCTGCCATATCTCCATACGGCCTCTACAGCGTTTCGCCCGAAAGCTTGAGTAACTAAATGTGTGGTGGACTCTAAAGACTCGTCAATACTATGGCTGTGGATTTAACCACTAGCACGTCAGAGGTATAAGCCAATACGTAACGGGCCACCAGCTATTGACCAAAAGGGACGTCGATGAGCGAACTCATCCTGACACCCTACTGAGCCTGTCAGTGACAATATCCGTACAGTCTGGTCCGTTCGTCTATGAGCATCGCATGGCGCGCCTAGGGGGTTGGTAAAAGTCAGACCCCCAAAAGCGGTACAAGTCGTGTCGGAGTGTAGCCCAGAACACCCTGAGATACTACTGGAATACCTACCAGTAAATCTCCTGCCTTGGCCAAGGACTTCGTGTAATGGCTCTCCTAGACACAGCGCGACCTCACCCCCAATACCGGGAGAGACGAACCTCTGAAGATCCGCTCACTGCCTCCATATGGCTCAGGACTGTACCCAACTAAAACCTGTTTGCACGACTCCTTTGAGCCGTGGTAGGGTAGTAATCAAAGCACAGTGGGAACTCACACGAGACAAATGACGATCTCAGGTCGATGAACTAACCTGTACACATGTCACCAGGGAACTGCTATCTGACGTCAGGTATAAGACCAACTAGCAGGTTCCCGGCGAGTCCTGTCCGGTGTACTCATAACCCAATGAGCACCTGTATACATCTTAGGTGAACCAACTGACACCAGTGGCTTGTGAGACCGGCCACCGCCCCTCGTCGGGGTCTCGACTGTATACACTAGTCTACTCTGGAGTATCGATGCCCTATCTCGAAACTCCCACGACTAGGGACCTTTTAAGGATGTGCTTATAGACTCCAGCTCTCACTTATATGATCGCCCTCATACTGCTGGCAGTCAAGCAAGAATCCTAGGGGCTCTATCAACGTGTAATAGCGACCTGTCAGGTCACCTAAAGCAGTACACGATGATAAAGGTAAACCAGATAGCATACTATCATCTCGAGTAAGACTGTCTTACCGGGATAGGTCCTCCCTCAATCATCGCAATCACATGCCTGTGATCCAATAATTGACTCTGAGGGCATTATCTCCAACAAACCTGTCGAAGGCCGACTTTCGAGTAGGGGAAGTAGTTTGGACGACTTCACCTGCAGCAAGAGTTAGGATAGCCTCCTCCGGTATTGCGAGCTTCTTCGCGGGCCCATTTGAGCTTAGGCTCAGCCTGTTAAAGACTGGGGCAGTAGACTTGGACGACCCATTGAGAGGGGCCGCGGTAGTTGCAAGCCAATCAAAGACCGACTTCTTTGGAGCTTCCTGTGACAGCACTGAAGCGTTGAAGCTCATTGGCGGGAGCATGGTCCTGAAGAACAATCCAGTGATGGCTTGTGTCACATATTCCACCAGCATTGCGTAGATGGAGGCCTCTTGGGGCCCGTAAGTTACTCTTCCAGACGGGGTGGAGCGAGAGTTGTTGTTGTAGTTAATGCAGCTGGAAGCCATTGATGTCATCTTCTCTTCTGCGTAGGAGAAAGACACCAAATCTTAGTACCTCGAATCTAAGGGCAACCATATTAAACCACGATTCGTTCGCGAACATGACATACGAAATATGGAGTGGAAAGAGGAAAAGGTCCCACCGGGCATGCCAGAATCTGTTCACCGCCAAAAGACGCGGCTGGGACGTTAGGACGTCTGGCCTGAATTTTGGGGGCAGATGCTATTTTGTTTTACCCGTCCACCTATTCGAAAATGCCAAGTTGATTTATGGCACCGTGTATCAGAGGTTTAGACGGATGAGGTCGTTGTAGCAGATTTCGTCAGATTCCCCCTCGTTATGAGGGTTTTTTATTGTGGGGACGCTCTTCCCTGCAGGAACAAGCCCCTGCAGTTAATTACGTTACCATGTCGCGGTAACCACTTTCTCCGGCTCCAGAAGGTCACTTCGTGTCGTGTGTGTTTGTTTTATTTTTGGTTGCCCGTGGATTGTATACGAAGACTAATTTATGTTGTCGCCCGTAGGGCGTAGCTTAGTCCAAATCCATATTTTCATAGATTTGGGTTTGGTTTGATTTAAGGATTGTTAATCTCGTTTGAGATTAAGATCAACTTAAATGTTTGTTAAAGATACGTTAGTCTGATATTGGACTAAGATCTACTTAACGGGGGTTCGGAATCATTTTTGATCCAATGAAAGAGCATTTAGGCTCTATCGTTTTAGTTTAGGGACGTTACGGTCCATGGTTTAGTTTAGGGGCGTTGCGGTCCATTGGGTTTAAGGACATCATAGTCCATAGAGTTTAGTTTAGGGATGTTGCGGTCCATTGGGTTTAAGGACCTCATAGTCCATAGAGTTTAGTTTAGGGACGTTGCGGTCCATTGGGTTTAAGGACATCATAGTCCATAGAGTTTAGTTTAGGGACGTTGCGGTCCATTGGGTTTAAGGACGTCATAGTCTATAGAGTTTAGTTTAGGGACGTTGTGGTCCATTGGGTTTAAGGACGTCATAGTCCATAGAGTTTAGTTTAGGGACGTTGCGGTCCATTAGGTTTAAGGACGTCATAGTCCATAGAGTTTAGTTTAAATATGTTGCGGTCCATTAGGTTTAAGGACATCATAGTCCATAGAGTTTTGTTGTTGGTCATCGGGACCCGCCACCTCTCTGAAGACGTTGAAGAGATACGACGACATTTATTAAAGGAGTGAAGAGATGTACCCTTGAACCAATGAATTTTCATCAGGGACTTGATAGTCTTGTCTGGGTCTAAGGACAATTTAGAAGAAGACATATGGGCTCGGTCAATTTGGGATTTGGCCAACCTTGGGCTCAGCCCACTTGATTGCTTATTTGGGCTTGATCCCCTTTCTGTATCAGCACTGCTGAGCATTGATTTGGGTTCTAACACCCTTCTTTCTTTTTGTTTTATTCATATTCTTTTATATGGAGTGTTAAACAATTTATGGCGTCCACGTGCAGAGCACGTGAGGCGCTCGGCGCTGAGCACCAAACACTAAGTGCTAAGCACTTTTTTATTAAATAGCGCCCATGTGAGGGGCACGTGGAGCGCTCGGCGATGAACGCCAAACTTTGGGTGCTAAGCGCTTATTATTAAATAGCGCCCACGTAAGGAGCACGTGGAGCGCTCGGCGCTGCGCGCCAGACTTTGAGTGCTAAGCACTGAGTTTTTTTTTGTTCTGCCCAATTCAGTTATCTGAGAATTAGATTCTCACTTGTGAAAGACTTTGTCTTATAGATCTGAGATTCTAAGAACTAAGTTCTTCTGATGTGAGAGTTAAACTCTTAGATATGGAGGAAATGCTATGGTCTTTCTTAACTCGTGAAAGACTTTGTCTTATAGTTCTAAGATCTGGAAAAAGAACTAAGTTCTTCTGATGTAAGAGTTAAACTCTTAGATATGGAGGAAATGCTATGGTCTTTCTTAACTCGTGAAAGACTTTGTCTTATGGATCTAAGATCTGGAAAAAGAACTAAGTTCTTCTGATGTGAGAGTTAAACTCTTAGATATGGAGGAGATACTATGATCTCTCTTATTTTTATTTACCTTGAGGAGAAATCGTTCTCGTCTTGGAGTTTGAAGTTTATGGGGGGGTTCCTCTCTTTAAGACTTGAAGTCTTGGGATCTTTATATAGTGGAGGCACATTTGTTGATTCAGTTAAGGAAAGATCTCATTGAGAGATTTCTTAATTGATTTAGGGAATTTATCCACCGTTGGATCTTTGATCTAAGGACTTCTGTTTTACAGAAGACATTTTTCTGGTTTTTAACAAGATTGGGAAAATATTTTCCCATACAGAGCTCATTCTGTATCTTGGTGATTTTTAATCACCATTGGATCTTTTGATCCAGCGGTAATCCTTCTTGTTTAGAAAGATTGGGAAGAATTTTCCCCTACAGAGCTTATTCTGTATCTTGGTGATTTTTAATCACCATTGGAGTTTTTATCCAACGGTGTTCTGATTTACAGAGCACAATCTTTCTTGTTTAGAAAAATTTGAGGAGTATTTCCTCAATCAGAATTTAATTCTGGAATTTGAAGATTTATCATCATCGTTGGATCTTTGATCCAAGGGTGGAGAACTTTTAGTTCTGGCACCGACGCTCTCGTTCTTTGCACGTGAGGCGCTACTTCAGAGTTTTTAATTCTTGGCGTTGCCTTAGAGTTTTTTTTAACTCTGGGCACTGGCGCTCTCGTGCTTTGCACGTGAAGCGCTGCCTCAGTTCAAATTTTGAACAGAGCCTTGCTCTCTTATTGGGGGAAAACAATCTTGTTTATATCTCTAACATTATTCTGAAACAAACTAAAAAATCGAAAAATTTCTAAAAACCAAAACAAAAATTGACAATTCTAAATTTTTGCTCTGTGGAAATTTGACCTGCTACCATTCTGGGACTAATTAGAAAAGTTAAACAATAATATTGAGACACTAGTAGAACACTAAGACATCAGAAGAAAGGTGGAGCCCCAATTCCCAAGATAGACCGGCAACTTCCTCCTAAAGTCCGGCGCCGCCGGCCATTCCTCCTCATTTTGCTCTCAAATTTTGTTCTCTACTCCATTGTTCTATTATTGTCCCAATTTTATTGTTTGATTTTTATAATTTTGTGTGTGCAGGAGTTTAGGCATTTATATCGCTTTTTCGCACTAAAAATCCATTTTTTCGACATTTGCAGATTTTGACGGATTTGCGAACTACGATCGTGTGGAGCAAAGTGTACATTCAAAGTTAAGGTGATTGCGAAATACAGTGCCAAATATCCGGGTAGTTTGACCCAGGCAAGAGAACGTTTCAAGCTAGCCAGATTAAATTCAACGAGAATTTCTTAACCCAAAAACTTATCGGTACGTATTTCCTAACACCTTCTTCTCAAATCTGACGCATCCAATATATTATCTTTGCAGGATTCTTTGCAAGTTCGTTGTCAAATGCTAAAAGTGACTAACCCGTATTTGTTGCAGTGCATGCCTAAACATAAAAAATGATTGTTTGACATTTTGAATTATTTCATTGATTTGCACATTACATCCATTAAATACGGACTTAAGGGCAAAAGAACCCCACAACATACGGTAAAAGATTTCATCACCATTTCCATGGCCCACAAATCACGAAATTGACCATAACGTTTACCCGCACAAATTTTAAAAGAAACTAGACTTGAAGGCTTTAAGGACTTTGCGCTCATTAGGAGAAATTAACTGTGTTTAGAACATCGCTTAACGGTATATCGTTCATGGGATGTCTAGGAAAGTGTTCACGGCAAAACCGCCAAAAGAGAAAGGGTTATTTTAATTAAGGAACTTCATGAAAGCGTTAGAAAACCTCCCCTTATCTCTGTACTTACCTGGCCTCGTGATCAGTATATCTTGAGCCCGTTTCTCCACACAATTTTACTTAAACAATCAAGTTCTTGAGCAGTTCTAGTTGACCTAGGTGAACCCTAAACCGATTAGGTATGTGGTATTGTGTCGTGATTATTTTTCTTCTTTATCTTTTTGTGTGTATATTTCATACTTTTGTTGATAACTAACATAAAATATAAAAAAAAACCACATTCTTTTTCATCTCATGTTCTTCTTTTTCTTCCTTTCATATCATGGGTACCCCACATAGACCAACTCTTGTCGAACTTTGGTACCCTCAGCCAGATATTACTTCATACGGTTCTTATTTTGATAGAACGTCAAACGATCCATCCATGCCAAAAATCTCTTTGAAAGATCGGATAGACGTTTCTAGGAAAACCACTTGGACGCCACAATCCACGTTATATCAACCTTTTCAAACTTTCAACCCTCCTCATGTTGATACCCCTTCTGAGGGAAACGTGGTGACTCTTAAACCGATGTCCATTGCTGAACATATTGCGCAATCCCATAGCCGATCTTTCATGCCCTTCACCACTCCGGATTTTTAAGGACAACAATTCCAACAATCTCCTTATCCAGAAGTTGATCCTAATCCTCCCTTTTTCACACAGCCATTTGATTCCTATCAATCTACCAGACTTTTACACCCTCACTAGACAAGTCTTCTGAATAGCCATTTGGGAGTTTCACGTATCCAGAAAATTTTGAGTCTTTTACTGAAACCCCTTCACCACACTTGTCTAGTCTTGAACAGTCGTTAGAAGAGTTTCGGGTAGCTTCATGCCGACAACTGGAGGAATTGAATATGTCCATGGCTGCCCTCATACAACCTTATGAACCAGCAGCTAGTTCCCAACTAGCTCAAAATTTTCCCATGTATGATAAGGTAATAGGAAAATTTGAGGATTTGAGTCGTGAAAGTGAGAAGCACACCCTTCAAAATCAAACCTACCCGTTCTAAATTGAATTCCACAACTGCGGTTTCGAAAGCCTATCGAGTGCCCTAAATGAATCACTAATTGAAGATAGAACGGTTGATGAGTTGTGCGACTTTGTAGTGTTTAACTTACCTGATTGTGAAGGGACCCTGTTAAGTGAAACCATTGCCATTCCCATAGATCTCTACACCTCCACTCTAGAAATATAACCGATTGAAAACCATGCTTTTGTTGAGGTGTTTGAGAACTTTACGTTTGACTTGATTGAGGATATCGATGTTGGGGATGATTTTGATGATGAACCCATAAATTTGGGTGAGATTGTCTCACCATTGCAGCATTTTCTTTCAGAACCATGTGAACATCATCCTGAACCTTTAACTGTTTCTCCTGAACCCCATTTACATCTTGAATTTATTAATAAAGATATTGACGAACACATGGATGATTTTGATTTTGTACAGAATTTTGAGGAAAATTTTGAGGATGAACACATTTTATTGGATGGGTCGGATTTTCCGATTCATCATGTCCCCTCCGTTGACTGTGAATATCTTCCTGAGCTTCTGACTGAGACCATTCTTCAGTTACTTCCCTCCATCGTTTTCCTACCACAAGACCATTTTATACTGTCACTTCTGTCATCTGGTTCACCAAGTTCGGGCCCATGTTTTCTCACGAATCTTGAGAGGTTTGACCCTATTTCTCAACGGGTTGATAGATTAGTACAATCGCTTTCTACATATCGGTCATTACAAATTGTACTAATTTATTCACTCCATTTCCACCCTCAAGTTCGTATTCCATTTCTTTTTCCCCTCGGCCATTCTTCTCCTCTACCAAGACCGTATCCCGCTTCCATCCTCATATGGTCTTGCGTATTCTCCATTTCTTTCCTCTCCGAATTCTTTCACCAACCTGCATATTATCGCGATAAAATTTTTGAATGGTTGGTGCTAATTTTTGGCATGTGTAAGGCCTTGTATAGATTAATACTGTTCTCTCCCCCCTAACTCTGAACATTAACGCTTAAACAGTGGCAACACTGTTTCACTTAAGTTTGGGCGGATCTTTTTGTGTATATATTTTTTGTTTGCTTTTTGTTTTGTATAAAAAAATTTTAAAAAAGGGAAGTGCCGACAATTTTGACCCTCTTAGTGTAGCCTGACAGTGAGGGCACTGTCAAGTTTAAGTTTAGGGGTGTGCTCGGTAAGCTTTCTACCTTCGCATTCATGTGTATATTTTGCATTTGCATACTTATTTAAAAACTCATAAAAATCAAAAAAAAATTATAAAAATATAAAACTTTGCCGTCAAGTTAGCTAATATGGTAACTTAGATTTTTATTCCGAAAGTTTAGTTGATACATTAGAAATAACTAAATCTTAGGCTTAGGAATTGAAAGCCCTAAAAATAACCTTCCTTCTATTTAACCTTGGTAATTATACGTCCTGGCGGTTTTTTTTTAGAAGTAGGTAATCTTGAATTCAGTTCTTGAGTTAAGTCGAGATGAAAGGAAAGTATTGAAAGCTTTTCTGAAGGATAAGTCTGAAAAATAGTTTCTATTCTTGAGTCCAAATTTAGAAAGTATATACCCTACAAACTGCACATACATGCACCTTAAAACTTGGGATAGTAGAGAATACCTAGAAATACTCTTGCCTGAAAACCTAGTACGAAAGAAAAAAAACGGTATTTAAAGCTAACCACCAAAAGAGCATCATTGAAAAATATATATGGTCTTGAAAAAGAAAAAAAAAGAATAAATAAATAAAGTCAATACCTGGAAACTGCTATTTACGCTTTAAGCTCACACATTCAGTAATCGGCTGTTAGTACATCAAGAAACATTAATAGTCGCATGAAAGGTGTGTGAGCAAAACCATCCATCATTAACGAAAAGAAGTAGTATTAGGTATTAGGGCAAGGTTACTATAGCTTGAATTGAATTTTTAAGTGTAAGGGTGAAATTTTACACACACGTAGAGGTATACAATCAATGTTTGGAGGAAAGATAGGAATAAAGAATAAGACTTATGTTTTCCGTAAAGATGATAAAAATCCCTGATTGGAGACCGCACTTTAGAAGGAAAACTCAAGAGGAACCGAGGTCTTTCTACACTGTAAAAACGTATAGGATCTGAGGTTGAATAAATAGGAGGCGTGAAACATAAGGGTTGAATATTTCTAACTTAGGATGATAGAATTTCTAACCTAGATACTAAACTATAGGAGTAGAATCGACGTTAACTTGTGAAGCTAGCTTGACAAGATTTTATGGGTAGTATCCGCTGAAAACACTCAAGAGACAACACTCCTTTTACTAGGGACACCTAGAGATTTAACATCTTGTTGAACGAGCTCAGTGCAATCGCGTTCCCTGCGAAAGTGAGGCTAGGATTTTGTTTTGCTCGGGATGAGCAAAAGATAAGTTTGGGGGTATTTGTTCATCACAGAAAACTGCATTTCAATGCCGCTCACTCATTATCAATTTTGTATAGTATCGGTACTATTAACCCGTGTCTGCTCAATAAATACAGATTTCAAGTATTCATGACAAAACACTGGAAACACACTCAAATTCACGGATATAACATTTGTGAGTCGACACTACAACCAGAACAGAAACCGATCGATATCTAAAGAGTTTTTTTGCAACAAATAAAGTGTACAAATTTTTGGTCCAACACAATACAAGTGTGTACATAACTCTTTGGCACATGGACTATGGTGGGGCTGCCCATGGCACAAGTGGACACAAGTGAGGTGATATGTGATAAATGCTAAAAGATGTGATGTAATTTAAAGTATCAAGTTTCCCTCTAAGACTACTGAGTATAACCCAAGCTGATATGAAGAAATCAAATATTACCGGTGGACTTGTTGAGAGCACTCGAGACCACCACATCAACAGGACCCCAAACTCATCAAGTAGACCGGCGAAATAGTCAAAAAGTCCGGCGCCGCCAGTCCTAACTTGCCCAATTAGCCCCATTTTTTCTTCTGGCTTTCCCTTGTTGTCACATCATCCTTATTATATTATTTGTTTAATCTTATTTTGTGCTATAAATGCCAGATCAGTGAGCAAGGGAAAAAGATACTTGGATACACTTTTAAGCTAGTTCAACTCTTTTTCACTTTCCATTTTATTTTAATTTTTGTACATAGTAACTAGTTCACCTTGAGTTCTTTGCCTTCTCTTGATCTTATAACCTCTTCATTGAGCTTACAAGTTTAAGCTTTGGTTATCGAACTCATGGTTTGTATCATCACTTGAGGTTAATAAAGCTTTCATTTTGCACTTGGGTTTATAGTATTCCTTTTCTATCTCTTTTACTTACTTGCAATTTAATTTCTTGCCATTTACTTACTTGCAATGTTGTGTTATTCCTTTTTTTATCATTTTATTTGCACTTTCTTTTTGTTGTTTTGATGGTTTGTGAATAATGGTGTTGTTAGGAAAGAGAATGATATTGTAAGTTAGAAATTCCATTTGCTCATTTCCTTTGCTCGATTTTTTCCAATTGAACTCCGCCCAAACCTCACGCAAGCGCTCTGTTAGGCACCATACCCTACCAAGGTATTGGTGATCCCTAACCGTGACCGGTTGCGTTCGGTTTGGTCAGAGGCGAAAGTCAAGAGACAAGAACGGACGGACAAGGGTCAATAAGCCGGATTTCACAAATACCGTGCTTAAGCACCCTAATCCACGTTGTTGCCGATTATTCTAGCTTCAATAGTCAAGCTCGGCACAAAGGATTGAGTACGGACTTTCCTAACTTACACTAACCTATCTCTATTCCTAACAACTTATAGTTTGCATATACAACACTTAGGTTAGAAACGAACAGTTCCGACCCATGCATTAACTCGTGATAACAAGAACGTAAAACGCACCATCTCCCTGCAGACGACCCGTACTCATCACGGCTGGCTACACGCGACGCCGTTTTTTATTGCGGTTAACTTTAGAAATAAAAACGACATGCGAAAAGCGTGCAATCACCACACATCGGCATAACTTATCAAGTTACTGGGGTGTGACGTCTACCGCCCCTAGACTCGATATGCTACGTATCAGACGAAAAGACCGGACTGTATAGTAAGTGTTACTCATAGGCTTGTTGGGGTTAGGATGAGTTCGCTCGTCGACCACCTTTTCGACATGTACCTGGGTAGCCGTTACGTACAGCTAGTGCCACTGACGGGTTTATGATTAAACCCACTGCCAGCGTACTGTCGAGTCTTTAGAGTCCCAAAAAGAAGGTTTCTCTGTTCAGGCGAAACGATGTAGAGGCCGTAAGGTGTTACGGTAGGGTTTCGATCATATACATGTACTGGCTACACGGATGATGTTCGGACGGATAATACTGGTAGGCTTTGGTTTAAGCCGGATACCAGTATTATTGGATTATTGGTATCTCATTGTATTCGTATTTTTCGGAATACGAATACGGGTATATTTATATGGTATACGGTGAGGGGCATTCTTGTAATTGTACAAGAAAGGGCTTCTAGAAGAAGACACCTCATATATGGATTTTATTTTGTGAAAATAAAAATAAATGAAGTGTAATTTGGAGACATTTCCAAGCATGGATGAAAGCATGGCTAAGGATTATTATATTCATTTAGATCTACTATTGAAGCATGGTTGATTATTTTTGAGAAAAATAATCCATGCTTCAATAATTCAAACCTTTAGCTATTCTTTCATTCCACAAGTCTTAAGCTCATTCTCACTCTCACATTATCTCTCCAAGTTATCTCCTCTCTCAAAGCTCAACCCTAACCCTTCACAAGAGTTTTGATTCATAGGGTATTGAGATCATATAATCCTCTAGATTAACTCTACATCATTTAAGTAGTCTCTCTTAGCAAGCTTGACTTATTAGTTACCTCTTTAAAGAAGGTTGAAGCTTGATCCAAACTTCTCGGGTGGATCAACTATGATTTAAAGGTGACCGGAGATCGAGATCTTCTCAAACACCCAAGGAAACTAGAGGCGCGGTGAAAAGAAGACCCGAAGGACCGGTTCAAGAAAGTATAACCCCTATCATAGTAGCTAAAACTCCTAAATAGGGTTACTAGTTATGGTTTAGTATAAGATCCAGGAATAAAAGTCGATGTTGCATGCTTCAAAATTATTGTTTGCTATTTCCGCCTCCACACAAGTTTTGTGAGGGTGTGCAACATCTACTAACAGTGGAATTGTAGACTAGGTCATATCAATGCGACAAGACTAGCTAAGTTGCATAAAGATGGATATTTAAATCCGTTTTAATTTACATCTTATAAAACTTTCCAGTCATGTCTCAAAGGCAAGATGACCAAAACTCCGTTTACTGGACACGGAGAAAGAGCTACTCAACTCTTGGGACTAATACATAGTGATGTATGCGGTCCTATGTCTACATATGCCAGGAATGGTTCTTCGTACTTCATTACATTCACCGATGATCTTTCAAGATTCGGACATGTGTTCTTGTTGAAACAGAAATCTGAAGCTTTTAAGAAATTCAAGGAATATCAGTACGAAGTAGAGAACCAGACGGGTAAAAGTATTAAAATCCTACGATCTGATCGAGGAGGAGAATACTTAAGCACGGAATTCCGAGACTACTTAAAAGAGAATGCGATTCTCTCTCAGCTTACTCCTCCGTATACACCATAGAACAATGGAGTATCGGAGCGGGGGAATTGCACCCTATTAGATATAGTGTGCTCTATGATGAGTATTGCTGAGTTACCTATTTCCTTTTGGGGTTATGCGCTTGAGACAGCCGCATACCTATTGAATATGGTTCCTACCAAATCTGTGCCTACACTCTATATGAGATATGGAATGGGAGGAGACCATGTATTAATTTTATTAAGATATGGGGTTATCCGGGTTATGTTAAAACACAAAATCCAGACAAGCTCGAGGCAAGGTCAGTTCTGTGCAAGTTTATAGGATATCCCAAACATTCGCGAGGGTATATCTTCTACCACATCGAGGAACAAAAGTTGTTTGTTTCTCGACATGCCACCTTTTTAGAAAAGGAATTTCTTGTGAAAGAAATTAGTGGTAATGAGGTAGAACTGGAAGAAGTTCCAGCTGCACAAACTACAACTAACGATGATAGAACCGGAGGATTCGATAGTCCCCGACGAATCTCACCCACTCTGCAGATCTAGTAGGGTTCCTCATCCACCTGAGAGATACCATTGTTTTCTCATAGACGGTGGGAGCAAGGATTGTATCATGGAAGATGATGACCCAACTAGTTTCGAGCAGGCCATCATAAGTGGGGACTCTGTGAAATAGCTGGATGTTATGCGATCTGAGATGGAGTCCATGTACACCAACAAAGTATGGACTTTGAATGTTGCTCCTGAAGGGGTAAAACCCATCGGGAGCAAGTGGATCTTTAAGAAGAAACTTGGTGTAGATGGAAAAGTTGAGACTTTCAAAACTAGACTTGTAGCAAAAGGTTTTCGTCAACAACCAGGTGTCGAATATGATGAAACATTTTCTCCTGTCGCCATGCTTATGTCCAACAGGATCCTACTTTCCATTGTTGTATATCATAACTACAAAATCTGGCAGATGGACGTCAAGACCGCTTTTCTAAATAGTGATTTAGAAGAGTGCGTGTACATGACACAGCCAGAGGGCTTCGTAGACAGTGGGAGCAGCGGAAGCGTATGCAAGCTGCTTAAATCAATCTACGAATTAAAGCAGGCATCGCGGAGCTGGAACATCTGTTTCGATGAAGCTATCATAGAGTTTGGCTTCATCAAAAACGTAGATGAACCTTGTATATACAAAAAGGTTGTAGAGAGTAAGGTTGTCTTCCTCGTATTGTACGTGAATGATATACTCTTGATAGGAAACGATGTTCCTATGCTACATTCGGTCAAGCTCTTCTTATCACACAAGTTCTCCATGAAAGATCTTGGTGATGCCTCCTACATCCTTGTCATGACCCGAAAAAGGCACATGACTGGCACTTGAATCATGTGAAGTCTATAGGACCCTACTTAATTCAAGTAAACCAAAAGCCCAGAAATCTAAACCTTTTTAGGGAAAATAGTGGAGGTGCAGTTTGAAATAAGGTTTACTAAAATCAAGATTATTCTTATATGTATACAGGAGTAGTAATATATGAAAACACTATATTTGTAACTAACTTGAAAACCTTTTTTTTGTCATTCAAAATTTGGGCAGCACCTCCTTTGTATATTTTAACCCGAAAACGGTACAAGCAATAATAATAAAAGGCATCCCCAAGCGGGAGCTAGCTCTTCGCCAATTGGCGGAAACAACCATGCAAGTAATATAAATATACAACGCCGAAGGCGAGGTTCAAAACTCAGAAATAAAGTAAAGAAAACGAGCATCATCAAGAAAACAGGAATAATAGTAAATACATAATCACGACTCAAGGTCCAAAAGAATATACAAACGGTGGTTTCTACGTCTACTAAATATACAAGTCTGATTGATGGAGATTTAAACTAGATACAACAGAAATAAAATAAAAGTACAATGGTGGTCATGATGCAAGTGAACCCACCTACCAAAGCAATCACCCGGAAGAAAGTGGTGTTCTAGCGAAGCCGCTACGGAACCTGTACGGCTAAACCTGCAAGAAACTGTGGCACAACGGGGGTGAGTTGCCAACTCGTGAGTAGAAGACATCACCAAGTAAAAACCGAATGTATGACTATCTCTTAGGTCATACAGTATAATACAATAGTAATATAATGAGGTCGAGTAATAACAAGGGTAACAACATAAGCATAAGTGTAAACTAGGGTACTCGCGTCAGAGTCATAAAGTGGTAACAGACATATGTAAATATATGCATCAATGAATGTGTGCCCAGCAACGACACACTAAAATCATGATAAAAAAGCTGAGTGCCAAGTATCGACACTCGAAAACATCATGAAAACCGTGTCTGTCAGCGACACATAATACTCATATCTCGGGCTCCGTCTGTCCGGATCGGCCCCATATCATCTGATCTCACGACTACAGTCGGTATCCTCCGGATATCTGTTCATACCATAATATTGCATTATTATATTCCCCATTCTTATTCTTTTTACAAATAAACAGGTGCTTTTGACCCATGTCTGCTACATAGTACAGGTTACAGGTTCTTGAAGGTAAAACAGTGAAAAAGATAAAAGACGATGCAAAAGTGAGACTTTGACCAACAAACAGAAGGATCTTGATCAAGCCTATATAAAAGATAGAGTTCACAAAGTACAAGGCAGCGCAAGGTCCAAGATGTCAAAGCGAACGGTTAAAAGTCCACTGCAAGTATTCACTGGAAGATCTGGAGAAGACCCAGAAGCCAAATGGAGAAAAGAACCAAATAAATAGGAAGCCCAGATAGCCCAGAAGCAGAACACAAAAACTCAGCAATTGATCTCTTCATTGGGCCGCGGAACCGCGGCCCAACCCCTTGCTGCGGTCGTGGTTCTGCGGCCGTACAGAGCCCTTGTTGTTGAGAAATTTTACCATAAGTCTGAGTCGGCGCTTGGTAATCTTCGTATGGGTATTTTGGTAAATGCAGACGTGTGGCAATTGTAAACCTAGGGTTTTCTATGTCCTATAAATAGAGACCCAATTCATTGTATTTGTTCATGCCTCTTTTCATCAATAAAATTTCAGATTTCCTTTGAGTTTGGAGAGTATCAATTTGTAAGTAGGTTTAATTTCTGCCCTAGTTTTAGTTTTAATTTCTGCCCTAGGTAATTTCTTTTCTTGCCCTAGTTTAATCTAGTTTAGAATTTTTATTAACTTGCAGTAGATCTTTCATCTCTTAAATCAAAAAAAAATAAAAATTATGTCTTTCGTAGATCCCTCAATGAGCGAGTAGTTTCCTCGCTTGTTAGGGTTAGGAATAGTGAAGGGTTTGAGAGATGAAAATCTCTCATCTCTTTCTTTGCCAGTCTCTTATGAACAATTAGGACTCCATGCATACTTTCTTATTCCGCTCCCTACGGCACTCTACCCACGAGGTAACGGTGATACCGTAGTATAAAAGACCGGATCTATAAGTTTTCCATGGAGGTTAGGGTAAGGATTAATAAAGGACGGACAAGGATCTAGAGGAAAACATCTTTCCATTCATCCTAATCCCCTCTATTAATAATTACCATAACCCCTAATATGATATCTAATTTAAGGCATTGAAAAGAGGTGTAGATCTTTATTTACCAAACTTTACCTAAACCTAATCCTAGCAAGTTTCCTAATCCTAGTATAACTCAACTTAGTTTTTAGATTTAATTAAAAGATCCAACACCCTTTGGAATTAGCTCGTAAGAACATTTAGGAAATTTACAACATCCCTGTGGACTTACCCGTACTCACCGGCTAGCTACCAAGCAACGCCGTTCTTGATTGCGGTTAACAAATATTTTTTATTCATCTTTTAAAAACGCATACGCATTAAATAATATCAATCAAATGGCGTCGTTGCCGGGGATGGCGTGTTATTTCCTTTTTGCAATTTCGAGTTAATATAAATTAAAAAATCATAAAAACTGAAAAATCAAAAAAATATAAAAATTTATCATCTTTGTATTTTGTGAAGGGTATTCTTGTTTGAATTTCGCAGGATCGAAGAACAAGTCGGATCTGGAAAAATCCAGAGGGCGAAACAGATAACAGAAAATCTTTAAAATAGAGGATTAAAACAGAAAATGTGCAGAAGAAATCTGAAGATCTGAACCGACGCCGCCGCCGCGATTCCGCCGCCGCACCCCTACTCCGATCGCGGAAAAGCGGTGCTTTGGCGGAATCAGAACCTCCAAAATTTTCTCGGGACTCGTGTCGACTCCCCCACCGCGGATCCTCCGCACAGTGCCTATTCCGACCGCGGAAACGCGGCCTCTTGGTGACCTCAGCTCGTGAAAATTGCACTGTAAGTCTCCTCTGCTTCTCCTCTGCAAATCTTGATATATCTTCTGTAAATTTGCCTGCAGATTCTTTGCGCTTTAAAAATCTTCCCCCTTCCAAATAACAAGTCTTGTGCAGGATTCTTTGCCCCGCACTTAAAATACAAAATTGATTGCAAGTGATCTTTTCTGTTTAGCATACCTTTAATCATTTTTGCAAAAATTTCCAAATAAAGAGAAAAAGGAAAAAAGGAATTTTTTTTTAAAAGAATTGCAACTTTTTGTCGCTAAGAAATCCGTGCACCCCAATCTTCTTTCTCTTCTCATTCTTACATCATGGGTACCCCACATCAGAAATCTCTTGCCGAACTTTGGTATCCTGAACCTAACTTTGCCTCGTACGCTATTTGTTTCGGTCGATTTAAAGACGATCCCTCCATGCCCAAAATTTCTTTGAAAGATCAAATAGAAGCGTCTAGGAGAAACAGTTCGACGTTGCAACCCACTTTGTGTCAACCATTTCAACCTTCACCACCTTCTTACGTTGATACCACTTTATCAAGTCCTGTTGTAACTCCTAAACCGATGTCTATTGCTGAGCATATTGCACAATCTCGTAGCCGATCTTTCACTCCTCTCCACACATCCAGTTCTAGGGCTCAAAAAGTCCATTCACCTTTTTATACAAATGTTGATCCTACTCCTGTCCTGTTAGTTATATGTATGCCCTAGAGGCCATTACTGTACATTGAATGTATATTGTAGTGGATGCTGGGACATATATAGTGAGGACTTTCTTGCTCGACATGATAGTATGCTATCTGGTTGATCTTTACCTTAACGTGTACACTGATTGTCTCTCTATTACATGTTGGTAAAGCCCTTAGGATGTGTACTTAACTACTTGGACTATGATGCGGATCATACTAGTGGGGACATGGTAGTCCATAAGTACATCCTTCAAAGTCCCTAGTCGAGGGTGTATCGAGACGGGGCATCGATATACCAGAGTAGACTAGCGTGTACCTTCTCGACCCATACAGATGGGCGATGGATGATCCCATATCCATTGGTGTTTGACATCAGAGATGATATACGGGTGCTCAGTAGAGACTGGGTACACTGGACGGACTCGCCGAGAACTCCCAGATGGTATTATACCTCACGTCAGATGGCAGTTCTCTGGTGACACTGGTACAGAGTAGTCTGTTGACCCGAGATCGTCATAGTGTCTTGTGTGGTTCCCACTGTGCTTTGATTTCCATCTTACCACGTCCAAGAGGGCGTGCAAAATGGTGGTTTTTGGGTACAGTCCTGAGTCACATGGAGGCAATGAGCGATAGGAGGGGATTCGTCTCTCCCGGTATAGGGGGTTGATGTTGCGCTGCGTTCGATTGGCTATAACAGGAAATCCCTGGCCAGGGTTGCTGAGATTTACTGGTAAGTGTTACCAGTAGTTTCTCGAATTGTTATAGACCTCATATCAACACGACTTATCGAGCTATTGGGGTCTGACGTTTACCACCCCTAGGCGAGAAATGCGACATATCAGACGATCAGACCGGACTGTACGGTAGTGTTACTGGTTGGATTCACTGGAGTGTGAGCGGGCTTGCTCGTCGATCTTCAGATCGCTCAATACCCGGGTGGCCGTTACGTTTAGCAGACCGCTTGCGGCTTGTGGGTGTTTGATATGATCATCACCTGCTGCCGGCGTATTGACGAGTCTTTAGAGTCCTACACAGAGGTTTCCTGGCTCAAGCGAAACGAAATAGGAGCGCATATGAGATAGGTGCGGGACCGAGAATAATGCGTGTATGTGATACCGTATTCCATTCTCGCGATGAATGTATCGAAAGGTTGTATGCGATATAACCTAGTTATCGAATCAAGGGTTGGTTCGATAAGCCGATACATAGAATACTAGTCGGTTATATGCGATATGACTGGATCGTTAAATCAAGTGTTGATTTAATGATTTAATGCATAATTATATATTTGATATATTACTTTGCATTAACTAGTATTGGTTCACTTTAAGATGGATTTTCTCACTCGGATGTGCGCATTGCATATGCGATATGATTTTGTGCACTTGCTTGTATCATGTTTGATGATGCATGCCTTTTGGTTAAGTGTAAAGAATTAAACCTTGGTTAATGAAATGGTTAGGGTTTACTTTTTCCTTATTCATTTTATTCATTTTATTCATTTATTTATTCTTTTGGAAAAAGAAAAGCATAAAGGAAAATGGTGGCTTTGTTTGTTTTCTAGTTGAAGCTTCATGAAGCTTTGACCAAAGTGACCATTTTGTCTCATGCTTAACCCTAACCATCCCACTAACCATGATTTATTCTCTACACTTGACCATGGTTTGGTTATGATAAGTATTCTTTTAATTTTCTTTTTGGAATTAACTTGTCATAAGATTTACCTTCTTCTTCTTCATTTCTTCAAGTGAAGAAAGCTTGCCTCCATCAATGGCAAGTGATGAAAAAGAGTGAGAAATCCAAATCTAAAGTCTACCCACTTCCTATTTCTTTATCCTCTACCTCTTGCCAAGTAGTAGAGTGTGTTTCCTTCACAAGTTTTCATGGCTTGGTGAAGGTGGAGCTTGATCTAGCGATGCCTCGACGTAGATCATCTTCGGCATGGACATCGACGACCTAGCTCGCCATTTCTCCGACGAAGCCGACGCTAGAGCCCGGATTTTGATTTGGACAGCGGAGAGGACTTCATTGCGGAGCAATGGAGGTGGAGCACCGGATCTACAAAGGTTGTATTTCCGTTATCTTTTAGTTAAGTGTTAACTAGTTTTGTTTCGCCTAAATTTCTAGCCAACGATCCGTAGTCGGGTCTCTCGGCACCTAGATTTTTTGAAATTGGCATGGTTGATGCCTTGTGAGACCTAATTAGGGTGCCTAGGAACCCTACAGTTGTATCAGAGCCTAGCTAGAGCCATAGGCGAAGTCCAGACGATGTTTGAAACCCGATCGAACCGAAAAACCAACCCGGAAAATGCTCTCTATACTTTTTCTAAAAACAGGGATTTTTCAGTATTAAAAATATGTAGAAATATCAGCAGAAAAATCTAAGAGTTACTGTAAATTTCGATGCCCTAATTCCATTAAAGCGCCGCGTTTCCGCGGCACGAGCATGGCTCGTGCGGCGGATCCGCGGCCTGTTTGTCGTGTTATGAGTTGAAGTTTGCACAGTAACTCCTATTTAACAGTGCTGGTTTTCCTGGGTATTTTTAATATTTTTTCCAGAGTTTGAATTTTCTGAGTTGTTTTGGGGATTCGAATGTTCGATCGGATTATCAAATTTTGTCTGTGTGGCTTTCCGGATAAATTTTTGAATATGTTAAAAAGTTCGACCGGATATAAATACCCAATTTTTCCCCTGTCGGGAAATTTCCAAGTGTTGGATTTTTCCGTAGTTTAACGACGTTCTAAGTAGTGCAAGTAACGCGATGGACCCTCTAGAAGACAACAAACCTTAACTCGATTATGTGACCATCTTGAACTGCCCTTTGAACCTTCGGGTTTGGGGCAGTACGGCGTGCCACATGTGAGGCGTTGGCTTGACCCTTCTACGGCTGGACCGTTGGTACTGAGGCACGAACTGAATGTTGTTAGACTTATTTCATGTGTTGGATTGTATCGGGAAAACTTGGGTGTTCGATTGTTCGATCGGAAAGTTTAACATTTTCTGTTTATCTGGAATGTGATACAATAATTGGAATTCACAAATAGTTATGAGATAACGGAATGAATATTATAAACATAGCAGTTTAGTCTCACTTGATCGGTTGCCACGGAATTTTGATGTGAACAAAAGTCCGTCGCAATCACGTAGCGTACGCGGATACTCGCCGATAAACTTAATAGACAGCCTCGCTCCATAGCCCCGACCAAGTGACTGTAGGAGAACCCCGTCGCCGAAAGCATCCGTTTGGGTGCTCGCGGCAGCGCTGTTCCGCCTTGGTGCACTTCGTCGACGGTATCGGGGGTGCGGCCGTCTACTGAAGTTTGCGACGAGCATTCGATCAGGATGTCGGGAATCCTGTTGAATTGCCCGACTTGGTATTGAAAAGTGTTTTCGATTTTGAGACTAAAATGCGAGGTTTATAATTGTTAGGCATGCGATGTCTAAAGAATTCATTTGGTCAGGCATGCGATGTCTGAGGTGATTGCGGATTCCAACTGTTGTAGTTTTACACTTTCTTTTCTGTGACCGTAAGTGTAATATGTGACATCGCCGGTTTCGTTGCTATATGTCAACGACAATTGGGATGCGCATATTTACTTACGTTGATGACATGTGATGTTATGTGTTGCTGGATATGTTATATTGGATCGTCGTGTTTGAATAGACGGGGGTTTTTATGTGAGATGAGTGTTTTTCATTTTCATTCATGTAAAAACTTGTATGTAATATTCTTTTATTGGGGCACTTCCAGGTTGCGGAAGATGTCACCCTTTGTATATTATTTACTTTTCCGCACTAGGATAGACCCAAGGAGGGGAGCACAAGTAACCGGGTTCTGGAGTCCAGTGGGAGACCAACTCGAGGAGTCGAGTCCGGGTCTCCTAACTCTGGAAATGGTAGGGTTGCTTGCCGCTCTCGTAGGGGTCTAGGGGTGTGGGTTTGGCTATTCATCGCGACCGTGGAATCCGTGTTTTATACTGGCTCGTATTGAAAACACGGACGTCCTAGTATATTCAATATTTCATATGATTCTTCTGCTGCGATATCTATGATGTGATCATGTGATGTTCTGTGATAGATACTGTATATAGTATATATGATATATTATATAGACGTTACTTATGTTTTACACCCGCGCTAGCCTTGCCCCGCTCTGTCGTTAGTTACCTAACCTAACGGTGCACGAGGGGACATCGAGGCGAATGCGGATGGCATAAGTGTACGTCGTATTTATCTGTGATGTTTAGGTAATTAAATGATGGGACTTCATTAATGAGATTAATGAAATAAAAGAAACCTAAGATGTTGTAGAATCGAATTTCAAAATAAAACAGGTAGCTACAGTTCTTGCTTTGCACAGCGGTATATGTGATATATCCTGCACCTTATTCGATGAGGAAAGGACCGAGATCCCTTCACAGGGAGTGACTCCTTTAGCGATAACTGGCAGATGCTACACACTCGGTTTGTCTTTTGATTGCTTTTAAGAGTTTTTGCTTTGCACAGTGATATATATGATATATCCCGCACCTCATTCGACGAGGAAAGGACCGACGATCCCTTCACCGGGAGTGACTCCTTTAGCAAAACTAGAAAAGCCTCAAAAACACTCCATTTTTTAAAATCATTTGATTCTACAACGATATCAAGTTCATTACGCAATAGGTTTTCAGAAAAACCTGTCGTAGCCCTCCGTCATTTCAGATAAGTGGTAGTTAGTATTCGTGCTACGTTTGTTGGCCTGCGTCAAGGCGTAGTGTGCGGTAGCTAACTAGTATTTATCTGCTTATGCATATGATGCAGATTGGATTAGGGTAGTCGTGCGACTTTGTTGGCCTGCGTCAAGGGTCGTGCGGGTGGGTTTAATTCAATCAGGAAATGACGGGTTGAACTTAACTAGCACACTATGGTTTGTTAGCCTGCGTTAAGGTCATAGGACGCTAGGGGCAAAATATTATCGGGAATTTCAAGTGTTGAAATTTGCAATGAGATTGCATACCTTCTATGAGATAGTTGGATCCCGATACCCGCTGCGAGTAAGAGTTACTCCTGGGAGAGTTTTATATATTACAATTAGCCGATCAAGTAGGTGTCTAGAAAGGTGTCAACGGGGTTACGCCTCTGGGAAAACGAGGTTTACATTAATTAGGTTTGTGCGAAAGCACGGGGGACCTCCCTCAAAGTACCGACACTGGCCTGGCTGAAAGATTGGCGAACTTGTAGTGTGTAATTAATCCCGGCTAGTCTTTCCTTTTAGGGTTTGAAGGAAGATTTGATAAAAAGCAGTGGGAGCCATCCTGATTAGATAAAATAATAACCAATCTATTCTTGCAAGAGCGCACGCTGAGTGTTTTCTTCTCTCTCTCTCAAGGTAGCGACCATATCACGCCTTAATCAAGATAATAATACGGATTATTGACCGAACCCGCTTGTTATACTGAGCTGGGGAACATTGGTCCCGCTCCAACTTATAATTGTTATAAGACAGAGCAGGAAATTGGGGAATACCAGATTTCCCGTGCCGCCCAAACGAAGAAAGTGCATATGATGCATCTCCTTCGGGTGTGTTCGTTACACAGAACTGTTTCTCAGTATCCTCTGCATCCGAGTATATGATACCGGATCAGGATCCCAGATATGTAATATGTTACATAGGGCTACAAAAAGGTAGAAAAACTGAGAACGGGTGATAAGTTTCATGAGACAGAAAACGGGGCAAGAGTTGCAGCCAAGTCTGTTGGTCACTGTCACCCTGTATTGTAATACATTGATTCTGAACGAATGTTATTAGACACCGAACCTGATATACAAAATCATATCTGTCTCTTTATTAGTAAAGAAACGATAAAATTTTGTATTGTTGGATAATGTTTTGAACATTTCCTATATCAAAAGTTGATCGGTTCAGGCACGTTATCTAAAAGCATTAATGTTCTAAATCAAACTACAGTTCTTAGTATATGGAACACACACAAGAGGAAGAGTTCAGAAATGAACGAATCCTTCTTGAGGCATTGTAGACTAGGTCATATCAATGCGACCCGACTAGCTGAAGTTACATTTAGATGCATATTTAAATCTGTTTGAATTTACATCTTATGAAACTTGCCAGTCATGTCACAAAGATACGATGACCATAGCTCTGTTTGCTGGAAGTAGAGAAAGTGTTAGTAAACTCTTGGGATGATACATGTTGATGTATGAAAGGTCCCCTGTCTACATATGCCAAGACCGGTTCTTTATACTTCATTACATTCTCTGATGATCTTTCGAGTTTCAGACCTATGTTCCTGTTGAAACACAAGTCCGAACCTTTTGAGATATTCACAGAATATAAGTTAGAAGTAGAGAACCAAAATACGGGTATAAGTATTATGTCCTTTGATGTGATCAAGGAGGAGAATACTTGAGCACGGAAATCCTGGATTATTCTAAAGGAGAATGAGATTCTCTCTCAGCATTACTCCTCCGTATACACCATAGCACGATGGTATATCGGGATGGAGCTATCACACCCTATATGATAAGGTGTGCTCTATGATGAGTACTACTGAGTTACCTATTTCCTTTTGGGAGTTATGCACTTGAGAAGCTGCATACCTATTGAATAGGGTTCGAATCAAATCAGTTGCCTACCACTTCATATGTGATATGGTAAGGGAAGAGCCCATATCTTAAGTTGGTTAAGATTTGGGGTTGTCCGGGCTATGTCTAAAAGAAAAATCCGGACAAGCTCGAGGCAAGGTTTGTTATGTAGAACTGGAAATGTTCTAGCTATACAAACTGCAGTTGATGATTTGGTAAAACCAAAGGATTCAGTAGATACCAACGAACCTCAGCCTCTCCGCCGATCTAGTAGAGTTTTCTCACCCACCTGAGAGATACTTCGGTTTCTCGATGACAGTGGGAGCGAGGATTGCATCATGAGAAGATGACCCAACTAGTTTCGAGCAGGCCATCGAGAGTGACGACTCTGTAAGAATGGCTGGATGCTTATCGATCTGAGATGGAATCCTTATACACCAACAAAGTATGGACTTTAGTTGCTATATCTGAAGGGTTAAATCCCCATCAGGAGCAAGTATATCTTGAGAAGATTACTTGGTGTAGATGGAAAAGTTAAGACTTTCAAAGCTAGACTTGTTAAAGGTTTTCTTCATCGACCAGGTGTGGATCATGAGGAAACCTTTCTCTAAGGAGCTATGCTTAAGTCCATCCAGATCCTACTTGCCACGGCTACATACCATGACTACGATATCTGGTGGTTGGGTGTCTTGACTGCTTTTCTAAATGATGATTTAGAAGAGAGCGTCTATAAGTACACAGCCAGAGGGCCTCGTAGACAGTGGGAGCAGCGGAAACGTGTGCAAGATGCTTTATAGGATAAAGCAGGCATCGCGGAGTTGGAACATCTGTTTTGATGAATTAGTCAAAGAGTTTGACATCATCAAAATGGTAGATGAACCTTGTATAAACAAAAAGGTAGTAGGGAGTATGGTGATGATCCTCGTAGAGTACGTGGATGACATACTCTTGATGGGGAAGGAGTTTCCTATGCTATGCTCGGTCAATCTCCGCTTATCACCATAATTCTCCATATAGGATCAAAGTGATACCTACTAAATCCTGGATTTTGGATCTATGAGATAGATCTAATTGGATGTTAGGAATACTCACTAACTGTAGTGAGATGGTATCAATCGATCCTGGGGAGAATCACTGGAAAGGTTCCAGGGTGATAATGACGACTGAGTGTCAGTCACAGGCATTGTCTTTACCCTCAGTAAAGGGACGGTATGTTGGAAGAGTTCCAAGCTAGATACCGTGACATACTAGACGATAAAGGCTGGATACATCGCTACTTAAGATGCTACCGAAAAGGCTGTTTGGGTGTATATTGGTTCATGAGATGAACTACGTTCCTACCATTGTGAGACAATGGAGTTATGGCTTATGCCGAGGAACGCCGGTCCCATCAGTGATCCAGACATATTCTAAGGCAGTATCACCTGATCATGGAGATGGTTGATCTCCAGGGGATCGAGGTCAGGAGAGTAGACTCAGAGGACAACACAGCGGATCCACTCACAAAGGCCTGTTCCCAGAGAGAGACTTTTATGGGATGGTTGAGTATGAGTTACTTCAAACCACTGCTACAGATGGCCCTAGTGCAAGTGGGAGATTGTTAGTTATATGTATGCCCTAGAGGCCATTACTGTACATTGGATGTATATTGTAGTGGATGCTGGGACATATATAGTGAGGACTTTCTTGCTCGACATGATAGTATGCTATCTGGTTGATCTTTACCTTAACGTGTACACTGATTGTCTCTCTATTACATGTTGGTAAAGCCCTTAGGATGTGTACTTAACTACCTGGACTATGATGCGGATCATACTAGTGGGGACATGGTAGTCCATAAGTACATCCTTCAAAGTCCCTAGTCGAGGGTGTATCGAGACGGGGCATCGATATACCAGAGTAGACTAGCGTGTACCTTCTCGACCCATACAGATGGGCGATGGATGATCCCATATCCATTGGTGTTTGACATCAGAGATGATATACGGGTGCTCAGTAGAGACTGGGAACACTGGACGGACTCGCCGAGAACTCCCAGATGGTATTATACCTCACGTCAGATGGCAGTTCTCTGGTGACACTGGTACAGAGTAGTCTGTTGACCCGAGATCGTCATAGTGTCTTGTGTGGTTCCCACTGTGCTTTGATTTCCATCTTACCACGTCCAAGAGGGCATGCAAAACGGTGGTTTTTGGGTACAGTCCCGAGTCACATGGAGGCAATGAGCGATAGGAGGGGATTCGTCTCTCCCGGTATAGGGGGTTGATGTTGCGCTGTGTTCGATTGGCTATAACAGGAAATCCCTGGCCAGGGTTGCTGAGATTTACTGGTAAGTGTTACCAGTAGTTTCTCGAATTGTTATAGACCTCATATCAACACGACTTATCGAGCTATTGGGGTCTGACGTTTACCACCCCTAGGCGAGATATGCGACATATCAGACGATCAGACCGGACTGTACGGTAGTGTTACTGGTTGGATTCACTGGAGTGTGAGCGGGCTTGCTCGTCGATCTTCAGATCGCTCAATACCCGGGTGGCCGTTACGTTTAGCAGACCGCTTGCGGCTTGTGGATGTTTGATATGATCATCACCTACTGCCTGCGTATTGACGAGTCTTTAAAGTCCTACACAGAGGTTTCCTGGCTCAAGCGAAACGAAATAGGAGCGCATATGAGATATGTGCGGGACCGAGAATAATGCGTGTATGTGATACCGTATTCCATTCTCGCGATGAAAGTATCGAAAGGTTGTATGCGATATAACCTAGTTATCGAATCAAGGGTTGGTTCGATAAGCCGATACATAGAATACTAGTCGGTTATATGCGATATGACCGGATCGTTAAATCAAGTGTTGATTTAATGATTTAATGCATAATTATATATTTGATATATTACTTTGCATTAACTAGTATTGGTTCACTTTAAGATGGATTTTCTCACTCGGATGTGCGCATTGCATATGCGATATGATTTTGTGCACTTGCTTGTATCATGTTTGATGATGCATGCCTTTTGGTTAAGTGTAAAGAATTAAACCTTGGTTAATGAAATGGTTAGGGTTTACTTTTTCCTTATTCATTTTATTCATTTATTTATTCTTTTGGAAAAAGAAAAGCATAAAGGAAAATGGTGGCTTTGTTTGTTTTCTAGTTGAAGCTTCATGAAGCTTTGACCAAAGTGACCATTTTGTCTCATGCTTAACCCTAACCATCCCACTAACCATGATTTATTCTCTACACTTGACCATGGTTTGGTTATGATAAGTATTCTTTTAATTTTCTTTTTGGAATTAACTTGTCATAAGATTTACCTTCTTCTTCTTCATTTCTTCAAGTGAAGAAAACTTGCCTCCATCAATGGCAAGTGATGAAAAAGAGTGAGAAATCCAAATCTAAAGTCTACCCACTTCCTATTTTTTCATCCTCTACCTCTTACCAAGTAGTAGAGTGTGTTTCCTTCACAAGTTTTCATGGCTTGGTGAAGGTGGAGCTTGATCTAGCGATGCCTCGACGTAGATCATCTTCGGCATGGACATCGACGACCTAGCTCGCCATTTCTCCGACGAAGCCGACGCTAGAGCCCGGATTTTGATTTGGACAGCGGAGAGGACTTCATGGCGGAGCTATGGAGGTGGAGCACCGGATCTACAAAGGTTGTATTTCCGTTATCTTTTAGTTAAGTGTTAACTAGTTTTGTTTCGCCTAAATTTCTAGCCAACGATCCGTAGTCGGGTCTCTCGGCACCTAGATTTTTTGAAATTGGCATGGTTGATGCTTTGTGAGACCTAATTAGGGTGCCTAGGAACCCTACATGTCCAACCATCCAATTCCTACCAGTCCTACCCGACTTTCCCACCTTCACTAGACATTGCTTCTACACAGCCAGTTAGGAGTTTCACGTATCCAAACAATTTCGAATCTTTTACCGATACCCCTTCAAAACCCATGTCTAGTCTGGAACAGTCGTTGGAAGCTTAAATTTCAGCAACAAAAAAATGTTTAGGAATGTGGATGCGTCCATTGCCGCCCTTATGCAACCTAGTGAACCGATAGCTAGTTTCCAACTAGCTCTAAATTTTCCAATATATGAGGAGGCGGTTGGACAGAGTGAGAATTTGAGAAGAGAGAGTGAGTTTTACACCTTTCCAAATCAAACCTACCCATACCCAATTGAATCCCACAACTCCGGTTTTCCATCGATTGTCCCAAATGATTCACAAGTTAAAGATAAAACATCTAACGAGTTGTGTGACTTTGTAGTGCTTGATTTGCCAGACTGTGAAGAACCCCTTTCGAGTGAAACCATACCTAATCCTTTTGACCTTTACACCTCCACTCTAGAGCCTAAATTAATTGATATCCATGCCTTTGATGAGGTGTCTAAAGAAATTGATTTTCACTTGATTGAGGATATAGACGCCGGGAATATTTTGGATGATGAACCCGTAGAGTTGATTGAAATTTTATGTCCAATTCATCATCCCGAGTCATTAGATGTTTCTCACGAACTTCATATGCGTCTTGATTTTGATGATAATGGCATGGATGAGCAAAATATTGAGGAGAATTATGAGGATAGTATTGAGGATAATATTGAGGTTGAACCATTTTTGTTTGATGTGTCGGATTTTCCAATTCATCCTCCTGAACCTTTAACTGTTATATCACCCTCCCTCTTTTCCATCGTTCCGACCACGCAAAAGATCACGCTTGAAGACTGTGAGCTTGAAAAATTTCCTTTTGAATCTGACACAGTCCTCCCAGCCAATAACACTTACGAGTGTTTCACTTTTTCGGACGATGTAGAAGACTCACCGCCCGAGTTTGAGTCCTTTGAATTTTCAGATGAGTTAGTTGAACCATCAGACTCGGTTGCTTACAGTCGTTTCAAACCATTGATGGAATCTTTCAAGTTCGAGACAGTTTACTACAGTGAGAATGAGACTATCCCTAATTCACTCCCTTTCGTCCTTCCTATCGTTCCGACTGTACAAGAGACCGTTACGCTTTCATCTCCAATACCAAGTTCGGCGTACCCATGCCTTCTTACTAATCTTGAGGTATTTGACCCCATTTCTCGACGGGTTGATAGGTTAGCACAATCGCTTTTAACACATCGGTCATCACAAATTGCGCTAATTTATTCACTCGATTTACACCCTTAAGATCGTACTCCACTTATTTCTCTTTTCCGTTATTCTTCTCCTCCACCGAGACCATATTCCACTCTTCTTCCCATATGGTGTCGTGTGCTTCTCATTTCTCTTCTTTTCAGTCCCTCCTTTCACCAACTCTACCATTACCATGATAAGATTTTTTAATGGTTGGTGCTAACCTTTGGCTTGTGTAAGACCTTGTTTAGTTTGGGGAGGACCTTGTTGTATATATGTATATATATATATATATATTTTGTTTTCTTTTTCTATAAAAAATATTTAAAAAAATCAAAACATTAAAAAATATATAAAAATTTATAAATAAATAAACAGGGGAGTGCCGGCATTTTGACCCTTTTGGTGTAGCATGACAGTGAGGACACTGTCAAGTTTAAGTTTGGGGGTATGCTCGGTAAGTCTTCTTTCTTCGCATTCATGTGTACATTTTTTGCATTTGCATACTTATTTTAAAACCCATAAAAAGTTGAAAATTTCAAAAATTATAAAAATTAATGTATTCAATTTTGACCTTATTTGACTTAAGTTTGACAGATAGGTTAACTAGCTAGGAACAACTAGATCTTAGACTTAGTAAATTAAAAACCCTAAAAATAACCTTCCTTAAAGTTTAACGGTAGAAAGTATATGTCTTTGTAGTTTATTTAGAAATAGGCAAATTTTGAGTTCACTTTTTGGGCTAAGTCAAAACAAAGGAAAAATATTGATATCTTTATTAGAGTATAAGTTTGAAAAATAATTCCTAGCTTAAGTCTAGATTCTGAAAATGTATACCCTACAAATTGCACAATCACGCACCTTGAAACTTGGAATAGTAGAGGAGACCTTGAAATGCTCTTGTCTAAAGTCCTTAGTACGATGAAAAAATGAAAAAAAATACAAGTGTGGATAAAGAAAAAAAAAATGAACACTGGTTTTTGTGATTACTTAAGGCTAAAAAAAATAGAAAAATATTTAGCGAGGGTGCTTCATCACCTAGTGCCTTAGACCAACTGGTTTGCGAGTCACTGCTAAAAGCCTTGGGTGTTGCAAGACTAGGAATTACGCTTTAATGTGCAAACACATCTTGTAATCGGTTGTTGGTACCTCAAGAAGTATTAACGGACGCATGAAGGATGTGTAAGCAAAATTCATTTAAAAATTCACCAATTAATAAGTATTTTGGACAACGGACAAGAGTATGATTGCTTGATTTGAATTTCCAAGTGTAGGGGTGATATATACATACACGTAGGGGTATGTGATTGGAGTTTAGATGAGAGAAAGGAGTGAAGAATAGAACTTGTATCTTTAGTAAAGTTGATAAAAATTCCTAAGTGAAGATGGAACCCTAGAAGGAAAACTTAAGAGATGCCAAAAGCTAAGTCTACAGAACATATATAATCTTAAGTTAAATGATAAGGAAGCGTGAAGAATATGGGTGGATAATTTAGTCGAAGATAATAGAGTTTCTTGTTGGAAAACCTAATTGGAGAATAAAAGTCAATGAGCCAAATTGATAGGATTTTATGGGTAGTATCCGCTGAAAACTCTCAGGAGACAACACTCCTCCTACTAGGGACAACTAGAGGTTTAACGGCTTGTTGCACGAGCTCAGTGCAATCGCGATTCCCTGCGAAAGTGAGGTTAGGTTTTTGTCGAGAATAAAAACTAGGTTTGCTCGAGGACGAGCAAAAGATAAGTTTGGGGGTATTTGTTCATACCATAATATTGCATTATTATATTCCCCATTCTTATTCTTTTTACAAATAAACAGGTGCTTTTGACCCATGTCTGCTACATAGTACAGGTTACAGGTTCTTGAAGGTAAAACAGCGAAAAAGATAAAAGACGATGCAAAAGTGAGACTTTGACCAACAAACAGAAGGATCTTGATCAAGCCTATATAAAAGATAAAGTTCACAAAGTACAAGGCAGCGCAAGGTCCAAGATGTCAAAGCGAACGGTTAAAAGTCCACTATAAGTATTCACTGGAAGATCTGGAGAAGACCCAAAAGCCAAATGGAGAAAAGAACCAAATAAATAGGAAGCCCTGATAGCCCAGAAGCAGAACACAAAAAATCAGCAATTGATCTCTTCATTGGGCCGTGGAACCACGGCCCAACCCCTGCTGCGGCCGCGGTTCCGCGGCCGTACAGAGCCCTTGTTGTTGAGAAATTTTACCATAAGTCTGAGTCGGCGCTTGGTAATCTTCCTAGGGGTATTTTGGTAAATGCAGACGTGCGGTGATTGTAAACCTAGGGTTTTCTATGTCCTATAAATAGAGACCCAATTCATTGTATTTGTTCATGCCTCTTTTCATCAATAAAATTTTAGATTTCCTTTGACGTTTAGAGAGCATCAATTTGTAAGTATGTTTAATTTCTGCCCTAGTTTTAGTTTTAATTTCTGCCCTAGGTAATTTCTTTTCTTGCCCTAGTTTAATCTAGTTTAGAATTTTTATTAACTTGCAGTAGATCTTTAATCTCTTAAATCAAAAAAAAATAAAAATTATGTCTTTCGTAGATCCCTCAATGAGCGAGTAGTTTCCTCGCTTGTTAGGGTTAGGAATAGGGAAGGGTTTGAGAGATGAAGATCTCTCATCTCTTTCTTCGCCAATCTCTTATGAACAATTAGGACTCCATGCATACTTTCTTATTCCGCTTCCTACGGCACTCTACCCACGAAGTAACGGTGATACCATAGTATAAAAGACCGGATCTGTAAGTTTTCCATGGAGGTTAGGGTAAGGATTAATAAAGGACGGACAAGGATCTAGAGGAAGAAACATCTTTCCAATCATCCAAATCCCTTCTATTAATAATTACCATAACCCCTAATATGATATCTAATTTAAGGCATTGAAAAGAGGTGTAGATCTTTATTTACCAAATTTTACCTAAACCTAATCCTAGCAAGTTTCCTAATCCTAGTATAACTCAACTTAGTTTTTAGATTTAATTAAAAGATCCAACACCCTTTGGAATTAGCTCGTAAGAACATTTAGGAAATTTACAACATCCCTGTAGACCGACCCGTACTCACCGGCTAGCTACCAAGCAACGCCGTTCTTGATTGCGGTAATATATTTTTTCTCGATAAAATCTCTCTAAATCAATATCCGCCACATCAAATATCACCGATCGGTAGTGCTCACCTGTCGGGCTCAACGTCTCAATCTCTATACGGTCTTCTTGCCTCGGGGTACCGCACCAGGTCCACCATGTACCCGCAGACGGCGTCCCTTCACTCCTCGAATCGGGTAATCATATATCATATATGCTCCAAAACTGAGAAATCTCATGGTGGACGCCACATATCATATCAAGTAAAACCGCATTTCTTTTAAAAGAAGCATAAGTTTTTAATTTCACATGTGGTTCCCAAATTCAGAAATCTCATGAAAATTGAAATCTCAAAATCATGAGCTAACAAAGAACAATGAATATCGGCATAGAGCCCAACTGCAGTATATAATCAGAATGGAGGTAAACAAATGCATGCGGCATTTAAGTACGAAATGCAATGTCTAAACTAGCATGAGAGATCGTGTACGCTAACAGTACTATTAACTACAAGCTATCAAGTTATATCATGGAATAACGATTACTACAGTGTGCGTAACATGGCAATTACCGATGCTGATGTGTGTGAGCCAGCAAGCAAGTGTACATGCAACATACGCTTCATCGATAATAGTGCAGGTATCCTAGCAGATGAGATCATAACAGAAAGTAAACAGTGAAAGCAATAATAAAGTATATAAACCTATATACGAGCCATACCGTTCATCGTGTTTAAATAGCACGAATCGTTGTTTTTATAAAAGTAGGGACTACGGTGTTTTTGAGAAAAGAGACGCCTATTGAAAATCCGTAACGTCCCTCGGTTTATTCTTGAAAATGCCTATGATTCCTCAGTTTTGAAAATAGGTATGACTCAATCCTAAGCTAACATATATCTAAGCAACTAAAGACTAAACTAAGAACCTAGTTGAAGGTGATAAGAAATTTATAATATTTCCGAGTCAATATATCTAATAGTCGGCGATCCGGCCTCATATCATCACATACGATGTAATACACCGTACGGCATCCTCGAGTCAAGAGTGCGGATTAATCGTCATATATATCTCGTACGGTAAAATCCATCGTACGACATCCTCAAAATCAAGGGTACGGGTCAAAATATCATATGTATATCATATAGTTCGTACAGTATCAATCGTCGTACAATATCATAATCAAGGGTACAGATCTAAGGTCTCGTACAATCTATTA
The DNA here is from genome assembly GCA_030015575.1 of Agapanthus africanus. Taxonomy (NCBI): domain Eukaryota; kingdom Viridiplantae; phylum Streptophyta; class Magnoliopsida; order Asparagales; family Amaryllidaceae; genus Agapanthus; species Agapanthus africanus. Next base: position 510,554,778 of record JASDDO010000024.1, on the reverse strand, counting down.
TTTCATCGAGTCACATGTTATCGCATGTTTGCATATATATCGCCCAACGATCCTTTATTATATCATATCATAGACGATGTCTCGACTCAAACACATATCATAACCTCACAGTATGATGCCCGATCATATCGACTCATATCCATAACATATAGTATCATCATCTCACGTGTATATGTATATAAACACACACACACATACACATATTGTTAGTTATATGTATGCCCTAGAGGCCATTACTATACATGGGATGTATATTGTAGTGGATGCTGGGACATATATAGGGAGGACTTTCTTGCTCGACATGATAGTATGCTATCTGGTTGCTCTTTACCTTAACGTGTATACTGATTGTCTCTCTGTTACATGTTGATAAAGCCCTTAGGATGTATACTTGACTACCTGGACTATGATGCGGATCATACTAGTGGGGACAGATAGTCTATAAGTACATCCTTCAAAGTCCCTAGTCGTGGGTGTATCGAGACGGGGCATCGATATACCAGAGTAGACTAGCGTATACCTTCTCGACCCATACAGATGGGCGATGGATGATCCCATATCCATTGGTGTTTGACATCGGAGATGATATACGGGTGCTCAGTGGAGACTGGGTACACTGGACGGACTCGCCGAGAACACCCAGATGGTATTATACCTTACGTCAGATGGCAGTTCTCTGGTGACACTGGTACAGAGTAGTCTGTTGACCCGAGATCGTCATAGAGTCTTGTGTGGTTCCCACTGTGCTTTGATTTCCATCTTACCACGTCCAAGAGGGCGTGCAAAACGGTGGTTTTTGGGTACAGTCCCGAGTCACATGGAGGCAATGAGCGATAGGAGGGGATTCGTCTCTCCCGGTATAGGGGGTTGATGTTGCGCTGTGTTCGATTGGCTATAACAGGAAATCCCTGGCCAGGGTTGCTGAGATTTACTGGTAAGTGTTACCAGTAGTTTCTCGAATTGTTATAGACCTCATATCGACACGACTTATCGAGCTATTGGGGTCTGATGTTTACCACCCCTAGGCGAGATATGCGACATATCAGACGATCAGACCGGACTGTACGTTAAGTGTTACTGGTTGGATTCACAGGAGTGTGAGCGGGCTTGCTCGTCGATCTTCTGATCGCTCAATACCCGGGTGGCCGTTACGTTTAGCAGACCGCTTGCGGCTTGTGGGTGTTTGATATGATCATCACCTGCTGCCGGCGTATTGACGAGTCTTTAGAGTCCTACACAGAGGTTTCCTGGCTCAAGCAAAATGAAATAGGAGCGCATATGAGATATGTGCGGGACCGAGAATAATGCGTGTATGTGATACCGTATTTCATTCTCGCGATGAATGTGTCGAATGGTTGTATGCGATATAACCTAGTTATCGAATCGAGGATTGATTCGATAAGCCGATACATTGGATACTAGTCGGTTATATGCGATATGACCGGATCGTTAAATCAAGTGTTGATTTAATGATTTAATGTATAATTATATATTAGATATATTACTTTGCATTAACTAGTATTGGTTCACTTTGTATGGATTTTCTCGCTCGGATGTGCACATTGTATATGTGATATACTTTTTGTGCACTTGATTGTATCATGTTTGATGATACATGCTCACTAGGGTTTGTTTGAAGATTAAACCATGGTTGTATATTGGTTAGGGTTTTCATTTTCTTATTCATTTATTTATTTGTTTATTCATTTTTTGGAAAAGAAATGGCAAAAGAAAAGAAAATGGTTGCTAGTTTTGTTTTACATTGAAAGTTCATGAAGCTTTGACTAAGTAATCATTTTGTCTTCATGCTTAACCCTAACCATTCCTTTTAACCATGATTTAATCTCTACACTTGACCATGGTTCATTATATGATAAGTATTGATTTTCTTTTCAATATTAACTAACTTATCATATCATTATCTTCTTCTTCTTCATCTTCTTCATTGAAGAAAACCTTTCTTCATCAATGGTGATTGATGAAATAAAGTGAGAAATCCAATTCTAGAGTGTACCCACTTCCTATTTCTTCATCCTCTACCTCTTGCCAAGTAGTAGAGTGTGTTTCCTTCACAAGTTTTCTAGACTTGGTGAAGTTGGAGCTTGATCTAGCGATGCCTCGACGTAGATCATCTTTAGCACGTCGTCGATGACCTAGCCCGCTCTTTCTCCGATGAAGCCGACGCTAGAGCCCGGGATTTGATATAGACAGCGAGAAGACTTCATTGCGGAGCTATGGAGGTGGAGAACCGGATCTACAAGGTTGTATTTCCGTTTACTTGTAGTTAAGTGTTAACTAGTTTATTGTTTCGCCTAGAAATCTAGCCAACGATCCGTTCTAGGGTTTCTCGGCACCGTTTAAATTTGAAATTGGCATGGTTGATGCCTTGTGAGACCTCATTAGGGTGCCTAGGAACCCTACAGTGGTATCAGAGCCTAGCTAGAGCCTTAGGCAAAGTCTAGACGAAGTTTGAAACCCGAACGAACCCGAAACCCTAAACCAAACATGCTCTCTGGACTTTTTCTAAAATCTGGAGTTTTTCGATATTAAAAATATGCAGAAACATCAGCAGGGAAATCTAAGAATTACGGTGCAAATTTTTTTCAATGAGCTGTTCATAGTGCGGCGGAACCGCGGCAGAAGCCTGGCTTCTGCGGCGGTTCCGCGGCGAAATCATGACGTCATCCTCCACTGTTTGCACAGTAACTCCTATTTTAATATGCTGGATTTTCTGGGAATTTTTAATATTAATTCAAGAGTTGAATTTTCTGGGGTTGTTTTGGGGATTCGATGAATCTATCGGATTATTTAAACTTTGTCTATTTGGCTTTCCGGATAAATTTTAGAATATGTTAAAAAGTTCGACCGGATATAAATACCCAATTTTTTCCCTGTCGGGAAATTTCCAAGTGTTGGATTTTTCCGTGGTTTAACGACGTTCTAAGTAGTGCAAGTAATGCAATGGACCCTCTAGAAGACAACAAACCTTAACTCGATTATGTGACCGTCTTGAACTGCCCTTTGAACCTTCGGGTTTGGGGCAGTACGGCGTGCCACATATGAGGCGTTGGCTTGACCCTTCTACGGCTGGACCGTTGGTACTGAGGCACGAACTGAATGTTGTTAGACTTATTTCATGTGTTGATCTATATCGGGAAAACTTGGGTGTTCGATCGTTCGATCGAAAAGTTTAACATTTTCTATTTATCCGGAATGTGATACAATAATTGGAATTCACAATAAGTTATGAGATAACTGAATGAATGTTATAAATCAAGCACTTTAGTCTCACTTGATCGGTTGCCACGGAATTTTGATGTGATCAAAAGTCCGTCGCAATCACGTAGCGTACGCGGATACTCGCCGGGTAAACTTAATAGACAGCCTCACTCCATAGCCCCGACCAAGTGACTGTAGGAGAACCCCGTCGCCGAAAGCATCCGTTCGGGTGCTCGCGGTAGCGGTGTTCCGCATTGGTGCACTTCATCGACGGTATCGGGGGTGCGGCCGTCTACTGAAGTTTGCGACGAGCATTCGATCAAATTGTCGGGAATCCTGTTGAATTGCCCGACTTGGTATTGAAAAGTGTTTTCGATTTTGAGACTAAAATGCGGGGTTTATAATTGTTAGGCATGCGATGTCTAAGTAATTCATCTGATTAGGCATGCGATGTCTAAAGAGGTTGCGGATTCCAACTGTTGTAGTTTTACACTTTCTTTTCTGTGACCGTAAGTGTAATATGTGATATCGCCGGTTTCGTTGCTATATGTCAACGACAATTGGGATGCGCATATTTACTTACGTTGATGACATGTGATGTTATGTGTTGCTGGATATGTTATATTGGATCGTCGTGTTTGAATAGCCGGGGGTTTTTATGTGAGATGAGTGTTTTTCATTTTTATTCATGTAAAAACTTGTATGTAATATTCTTTTATTGGGGCACTTCCAGGTTGCGGAAGATGTCACCGTTTGTATATTATTTACTTTTCCACACTAGGATAGACCCAAGGAAGGGAGCACAAGTAACCGGGTTCTGGAGTCCAGTGGGAGACCAACTCGAGGAGTCGAGTCCGGGTCTCCTAACTCTAGAATTGGTTGCGTTGCTTGCCGCTCTCGTAGGGGTCTTGGGGTGTGGGTTTGGCTATTCATCGCGACCGTGGAATCCGTGTTTTATACTGGCTCGTATTGAAAACACGGACGTCCTAGTATATCCAATATTTCATATGATTCTTCTGCTGCGATATCTGTGATGTGATCATGTGATGTTCTGTGATAGATACAGTATATAGTATATATGATATATTATATAGGTGTTACTTATGTTTTACACCCGAGCTAGACCTGCCCCACTCTGCCGTCAGTTACCTAACCTAACGGTGCACGAGGGGACATCGAGGCGAATGCGGATGGCATAAGTGTACGTCGTATTTATCTGTGATGTTTAGGTGATTTAAATGATAGGATTTCATTAATGTGATTAATGAAAATAAAAGAAACCTAAGATGTTGTAGAATCGAATTTCAAAATAAAACAGGTAGCTACAGTTCTTGCTTTGCACAGCGGTATATGTGATATATCCTGCACCTTATTCGATGAGGAAAGGACCGAGATCCCTTCACCGGGAGTGACTCCTTTAGCAATAACTGGCAGATGCTACACATTCGGTTTGTCTTTTGATTGCTTTTAAGAGTTTTTGCTTTGCACAGTGATATATATGATATATCCCGCACCTCATTCGATGAGGAAAGGTCCGATGATCCCTTCACCGGGAGTGACTCCTTTAGCAAAACTAGAAAAGCCTCAAAAGCACTCCATTTTTAAAATCATTTGATTCTACAACGATATCAAGTTCATTACGCAATAGGTTTTCAGAAAAACCTGTCGTAGCCCTCCGTCTTTTCAGATAAGTACTAGTTAGTATTCGTGCTGCGGTTGTTTGGCCTCCGTCAAGGCGTAGTGTACGGTAGCTAACTAGTGCTTATCTGCTTGCATATGATGCGATTGGATTAGGGTATTCGTACGGCGTTGTTTGGCCTCCGTCAAGGGTCGTGCGGGTGGGTTTAATTCAATCAGAAAATGACGGGTTGAACTTGACTAGCGGACTATGGGTTGTTTGGCCTCCGTCAAGGTCATAGGACGCTAGGGGTAAAATATTATCGGGAATTTCAAGTGTTGAAATTTGCAATGAGATTGCATACCTTCTATGAGATAGTTGGATCCCGATACCCGCTGCGAGTAAGAATTACTCCTGGGAGAGTTTTACATATTACAATTAGCCGATCAAGTAGGTGTCTAGAAAGGTGTCAACGGGGTTACGCCTCTGGGAAAACGAGGTTTACATTAATTAGGTTCGTGCGAAAGCATGGGGGACCTCCCTCAAAGTACCGACACTGGCCTGGTTGAAAAATTGGCGAACTTGTAGTGTGTAATTAATCCCGGCTAGTCTTTCCTTTTTAGGTTTGAAGGAAGATTTGATAAAAAGCAGTGGGAGCCATCCTGATTAGATAAAATAATAACCAATCTATTCTTGCAAGAGCGCACGCTGAGTGTTTTCTTCTCTCTCTCTCCAGGTAGCGACCATATCACGCCTTAATCAAGATAATAATACGGATATTTGACCGAACCCGCTTGTTATACTGAGCTGAGGAACGTTGGTCCCGCTCCAACTTATAATAGTTATAAGACAGAGCAGGAAATTGGGGAATACCAGATTTCCCGTGCCGCCCAAACGAAGAGAGTGCATGCTGATGCATCATCTTCGGGTGTGTTCGTTACAAAGAACTGTTTCTCTGTGTCCTCTACGTCCTGGGTATTTGATACCGGATCAGGATCCCGCATATGTAATATGTTACATGGGCTACAGAAAGGTAGAGAACTGAGAACGGGTGATAAGTTTCATGAGGCAGAAAACGGGGCAAGTGTTGCAACCAAGTCTGTTGGTCACTGTCACCCTGTATTACAAATACATTGATTCTGAACGAATGTTATTAGATACCGAACCTGATATACAAAATCATATTAGTCTCTTTATCAGTAAAGAAATGATAAAATTTTGTATAGTTGGATAATGTTTTGAACATTTCCTATATCAAAAGTTGATCGGATCAGGAACGTTATCTAAAAGCATTGATGTTCTAAATCAAACTACAGTTCTTAGTATACGGAACACACACAAGAGGAATAGTTCAGAAATGAACGGATTCTTCTTGAGGTATTGTAGACTAGGTCATATCAAATGCGACCCGACTAGCTGAAGTTACATATAGATGCATATTTAAATCAGTTTGAATTTACATCTTATGAAACTTGCCAGTCATGTCACAAAGATACGATGACCATAGCTCCGTTTACTGGAAACAGAGAAAGAGTTAGTAAACTCTTGGGACTGATACATGATGATGTATGTAAGGTCCCCTGTCTACATATGCCAGGACTGGTTCTTTGTACTTCATTACATTCTCTGATAATCTCTCAAGATTCAGACATATGTTCCTGTTGAAACACAAGTCCGAACCTTTTGAGATATTCACAGAATATAAGTTAGAAGTAGAGAACCAGAATACGGGTATAAGTATTATGTCCTATGATGAGATCAAGGAGGAGAATACTTGAGCACGGAAATACTGGACTATTCTAAAGGAGAATGAGATTCTCTCTCAGCATTACTCCTCTGTATACACCATAGCACGATGGTATATCAGGGCGGAGCAATCACACCCTATATGATAAGGTGTGCTCTATGATGAGTACTACTGAGTTACCTGTTTCCTATTGGGGGTTATGCACTTATGAAGTTGCAAACCTATTGAATAGGGTTCCAATCAAATCAGTTGCCTACCACTCCATATGAGATATGATATGGAAAGAACCCATGTCTTAAGCTAGTTAAGATTTGGGGTTGTCCGGCCTATGTCTAAAAACAAAATCCGGACAAGCTCGAGGCAAAGTCTGTAAAGTAGAACTGGAAAGGTTCCAGCTATACAAACTGCAGCTGATGATTTGATAGAACCAAAGGATTCAGTAGATTCCAACGAACCTCAGCCTCTCCGCCGATCTAGTAGGGTTCCTCACCCACCTAAGAGAAACTTCTGTTTCTCTATGACAGTGGGAGCGAGGATTGCATCATGAGATGATGACCCAACTAGCTTCGAGCTGGCCATCGAGAGTAAGACTCTGTAAGAATGGCTGGATGTTTATCGATCTGAGATGGAATCCTTATACACCAACAGAGTATGGACTTTGGTTGCTATATCTGAAGGGTTAAATCCCCATCAGGAGCAAGTATATCTTGAGAAGATTACCTGATGTAGATGGAAAAGTTGAGACTTTCAAAGCTAGACTTGTTAAAGGTTTTCGTCATCGACCAGGCGTGGATAATGATGAAACCTTTTCCAGTACCTATGCTTAAGTCCATCCAGATACTACTTGCCACGGCTACATACCATGACTACGATATCTGGCGGTTGGATGTCATGACTGCTTTTCTAAATGATGTTTTAGAAGAGTGCGTCTATAAGTACACAGCCAGAGGGCCTCGTAGACAGTGGGAGCAGCGGAAACGTGTGCAAGATGCTTTATAGGATAAAGCAGGCATCGCGGAGTTGGAACATTTGTTTTGATGGATTAGTCAAAGAAGTTGACATCATCAAAATGGTAGATGAACCTTGTATAAACAAAAAGGTAGTAGGGAGTATTGTGACGATCCTCGTAGAGTACGTGGATGACATACTCTTGATGGGAAAGAAGTTTCCTATGCTACGCTCGATCAATCTCCGCTTATCATAATGATTCTCCACATAGGATCAAATTAATACCTGCTAAATCCTGGGTTTTGGATCTATGAGATAGATCTAAATGGATGTTAGGATACACACTAGTTGTAGTGAGATGGTATCAGTTGATCCTGGGGAGAATCACTGGAAGTGTTCCAGGGTGATAAAGACGACTGAATGTCAGTCACAGGCATTGTCTTTACCCTCAGTAAATGGACGGTATGTTAGAAGAGTTCCAAGCTAGATACCGTGACATACTAGACGATAAAGGCAGGATACATCGCTACTTAAGATACTACCAAAGAGGCTGTTTGGGTGTATATTGGTTCATGAGATGAACTACGTTCCTACCATTGTGAGACAATGGAGTTGTGGCTTATGCCAAGGAACGCCGGTCCCATCAGTGATCCAGACATATTCTAAGGCAGTATCACTTGATCATGGAGATGGTTGATCTCTAAGGGATCGAGCTTAGGAGAGTAGACTCAGAGGATAACACGGCGGATCCACTCACGAAGGCCTATTCCCAGAGAGAGACTTTTAATGGGATGGTTGAGTATGAGATACTACAACCACTGCTATCAGATGGCCCTAGTGCAAGTGGGAGATTGTTAGTTATATGTATGCCCTAGAGGCCATTACTATACATGGGATGTATATTGTAGTGGATGCTGGGACATATATAGGGAGGACTTTCTTGCTCGACATGATAGTATGCTATCTGGTTGCTCTTTACCTTAACATGTATACTGATTGTCTCTCTGTTACATGTTGGTAAAGCCCTTAGGATGTGTACTTGACTACCTGGACTATGATGCGGATCATACTAGTGGGGACAGATAGTCTATAAGTACATCCTTCAAAGTCCCTAGTCGTGGGTGTATCGAGACGGGGCATCGATATACCAGAGTAGACTAGCGTATACCTTCTCGACCCATACAGATGGGCGATGGATGATCCCTTATCCATTGGTGTTTGACATCGGAGATGATATACGGGTGCTCAGTGGAGACTGGGTACACTGGACGGACTCGCCGAGAACTCCCAGATGGTATTATACCTTACGTCAGATGGCAGTTCTCTGGTGACACTGGTACAGAATAGTCTGTTGACCCGAGATCGTCATAGAGTCTTGTGTGGTTCCCACTGTGCTTTGATTTCCATCTTACCACGTCCAAGAGGGCATGCAAAACGGTGGTTTTTGGGTACAGTCCCGAGTCACATGGAGGCAATGAGCGATAGGAGGGGATTCGTCTCTCCCGGTATAGGGGGTTGATGTTGCGCTGTGTTCGATTGGCTATAACAGGAAATCCCTGGCCAGGGTTGCTGAGATTTACTGGTAAGTGTTACCAGTAGTTTCTCGAAATGTTATAGACCTCATATCGACACGACTTATCGAGCTATTGGGGTCTGACGTTTACCACCCCTAGGCGAGATATGCGACATATCAGACGATCAGACCGGACTGTACGTTAAGTGTTACTGGTTGGATTCACAGGAGTGTGAGCGGGCTTGCTCGTAGATCTTCTGATCGCTCAATACCCGGGTGGCCGTTACATTTAGCAGACCGCTTGCGGCTTGTGGGTGTTTGATATGATCATCACCTGCTGCCGGCGTATTGACGAGTCTTTAGAGTCCTACACAGAGGTTTCCTGGCTCAAGCAAAATGAAATAGGAGCGCATATGAGATATGTGCGGGACCGAGAATAATGCGTGTATGTGATACCGTATTTCATTCTCGCGATGAATGTGTCGAATGGTTGTATGCGATATAACCTAGTTATCGAATCGAGGATTGATTCGATAAGCCGATACATTGGATACTAGTCGGTTATATGCGATATGACCGGATCGTTAAATCAAGTGTTGATTTAATGATTTAATGTATAATTATATATTAGATATATTACTTTGCATTAACTAGTATTGGTTCACTTTATATGGATTTTCTCGCTCGGATGTGCACATTGTATATGTGATATACTTTTTGTGCACTTGATTGTATCATGTTTGATGATACATGCTCACTAGGGTTTGTGTGAAGATTAAACCATGGTTGTATATTGGTTAGGGTTTTCATTTTCTTATTCATTTATTTATTTGTTTATTCATTTTTTGGAAAAGAAATGGCAAAAGAAAAGAAAATGGTTGCTAGTTTTGTTTTACATTGAAAGTTCATGAAGCTTTGACAAAGTAACCATTTTGTCTTCATGCTTAACCCTAACCATTCCTTTTAACCATGATTTAATCTCTACACTTGACCATGGTTCATTATATGATAAGTATTGATTTTCTTTTCAATATTAACTAACTTATCATATCATTATCTTCTTCTTCTTCATCTTCTTCATTGAAGAAAACCTTTCTTCATCAATGGTGATTGATGAAATAAAGTGAGAAATCCAATTCTAAAGTATACCCACTTCCTATTTCTTCATCCTCTACCTCTTGCTAAGTAGTAGAGTGTGTTTCCTTCACAAGTTTTCTAGACTTGGTGAAGTTGGAGCTTGATCTAGCGATGCCTCGACGTAGATCATCTTTGGCACGTCGTCGATGACCTAGCCCGCTCTTTCTCCGATGAAGCCGACGCTAGAGCCCGGGATTTGATATAGACAGCGAGAAGACTTCATTGCGGAGCTATGGAGGTGGAGAACCGGATCTACAAAGGTTGTATTTCCGTTTACTTGTAGTTAAGTGTTAACTAGTTTATTGTTTCGCCTAGAAATCTAGCCAACGATCCGTTCTAGGGTTTCTCGGCACCGTTTAAATTTGAAATTGGCATGGTTGATGCCTTGTGAGACCTCATTAGGGTGCCTAGGAACCCTACACATATACACACGAAACCCAGTGTGTGTGCGTGCGCGCGCGCGCGTGTGTGTGGCTACACAAATCCTAAAGTTCAAGACTAAGGTAAAACCCTTCTAGGAACACGCTTATTCTAATCCTACGGTTTCCAAAAACCCTATTTGCTAAGTATCCAAATCTTGCACCAACAGATATATATATATATATATATATATATATATAATATAACCTATCCTACGGTTGCGGGAGTGCTATACGCCATCCACCTGACTTCCCCTGTAGATATACATCTACCCACCTCGATCCTCGCTTGCCGAATTCGATGACGCTTGTTCTCCCTTGTCGTCCCAAAGTCCATGCGAAGGTACCTACATATCACAATGTAGGGTTCCTAGGCACTCTAATGAAGTCTCACAAGGCATCAACCATGCCAATTTCAAAAATTATGGGTGCCGAGAAACCCTAATACGGATCGTTGACTAGAAGTTTAGGCGAAAAGATAATCTAGTTAACTACTAAACTAAAAGTTAGATGCTACAACCTTTGTAGATCTGGTTCTCCACTTTCTTAGCTCCACATGGGTGTCCTCTCGCTGTCCATCATGAATCCCGAACTCAATCGTCGGCTTCATCGGAGAAACGGGCGAGCTAGGTCGTCGGCTTCGTGTCAAAGACGATCTACGTCGAGGCATCACAAGTTCAAGCTCCGACTTCACAAAGTTGTGAAACTTGTGAAGAAAATACCCAAAACAACTTGGCAAGAGGTAGAGGGTGAAGAAATAGGAGGTGGGTTCACTTTAGAATTGGATTTCTCTCACTAGAACTCAAGTTGCCATTGATGGCATCAAGGTTTCTATCTTGAAAAAGAAGGAGAAGATGAAGCTAGTTTTTTTGATAAGTTCTTTAAAATGAAAAGAAAATTCATACTTATCATAATCTAACTAGGGTTAAGTGTAGAGAATAAACCATGGTCATTTGGAGAGTTAGGGTTAAGCATGAGGACAAGAATGGTTGCAAAAGTCAAGGCTTCATGAAACTTCAACTAATGACAAAAGAAAGCCACCATTCTCTTTAAATCATTTCCAAATAAATAAATGAATATGTAAAACCCTAATTATCAAATTAACCATGGTTTAATTCTACACATTTAACCAAATGATCAAGTATCATCAAACATGATACAAAAATGTGCACAAAAGCATATCACATATACAATGTGCATCAAGTGAGAAAAATCCGATTAAAGTGAACCAATACTAGTTAATATAAAGTAATATATCAAATATATAATTATACATTAAATCATTAAATCAACACTTGATCCAATGATCCGGTCATGTCGCACATGAAAGACTAGTATTCAATGTATCGGCTTATCGAATCGATCTTCGATTCGATAACTAGGTTATATCACATACAACCAATCGAAACATTAATCGCGAGAATCAAATACGGTATCACATACATGCATTATTCTCGGTCCCGCACATATCTCATATGCGCTCCTATTTCGTTTCGCTTGAGCCAGGAAACCTCTGTGTAGGACTCTAAAGACTCGTCAATACGCCGGTAGCAGATGATGATCATATCAAGCACCCACAAGCCGCAAGCGGTCTGCTAAACGTAACGGCCACCCGGGTATTGAGCGATCAGAAGATCGACGAGCTAGCCCGCTCACACTCCTGCGAATCCGACCAGTAACACTTACCGTACAGTCCAGTCACTTCGTCTGATATGTCGCATATCAAGTCTAGGGGTGGTAAACGTCAGACCCCAATAACCCGATAAGTCGTGCCGATGTGAGGCTCGTAACGGGTCGAGAAACTACTGGTAACACTTACCAGCAAATCTCTGATCAGCCCTGGCCAGGGACTTCCCTGTTACGGCCAATCGAGCACAGCGCAACATCAACCCCCAATACCGGGAGAGACGAAACCCCTCCTATCGCTCATTGCCTCCATGTGACTCGGGACTGTACCCAAAGACCACCGTTTTGCATGCCCTCATGGACGTGGTAAGGTGGAGATCAAAGCACAGTGGGAATCACACAAGACTCTATGACGATCTCGGGTCTACAGACTAACCTGCACAAGTGTCACCTGAGAACTGCCATCTGACGTGAGGTATAATACCATCTGGGAGTTCTCGGCGAGTCCGTCCATTGTACCCAGTCTCCACTGAGCACCCGTATACCATCTCTGATGTCAAACACCAATGGATATAGGATCATCCATCGCCCATCTCATGGGTCGAGAAGCGTATACGCTAGTCTACACTGGTATATCGATGCCCTGTCTCGATATACCCACGACTAGGGACCTTGAAGGATGTACCTATGGACTACCATGTCCCCATTAATATGATCTGTATCATAGTCCAGGTAGTCAAGTACACATCCTAAAGGCTTTACCAACATGTAACTATAAGACAGTATAAAGAGACAAGTGTACATGTTAAGATAAAGAGTAACCAGATAGCATACTATCATATCGAGCAAGAAAATCATCTCTATATATGTCCAAGCATCCAATATAATATACATCATCTGTACAATACTGGCCTCTAGGGCATACATACAACTAACAATCTCACACTTGCACTAGGGCCAGCTGCTGTAGTATCGCATACCGAGCATCCCGAAGAGTCTCTCAAACTGTATCTGGGGAATGGCCTTCGTGAGTGGATCCGCCGTGTTGTTCTTCGTGTCAACCCTCCTGACCTCGATCTCCCGGTGATCAACTATCTCCCGGATCAGGTGATACCGCCTCAGAATATGCCTGGATCGCTGATGGGACCTGGGTTCCTTGGCCAAAGCCACCGCTCCATTGTTATCGCAATACAAACGTATTGGATGCTCAATGGATGGAACCACACCAAGTTCAGTAATGAACTTCTTGATCCAGACAGCCTCTTTGGCAGCATCGTTGGCAGCGATGTATTCAGCCTCCATCGTCGAGTCTGCCACGGTTTCCTGCTTGGAACTCTTCCAGCTAACCGCCCCTCCGTAAAGGGTAAAGACAAAGCCCGACTGCGACTTAGAGTCGTCCTTATCACTCTGGAAGCTCGAATCGGTAAAGGACTCCACCTGGAGTTCTCCATTACCATACACCAAGAGCATCTCTTTAGTCCTTCGTAAGTACTTGAGAATGCTCTTCACAGCTGTCCAGTGACTCTCTTCAGGATCAGCTTGATACCTGCTCACTATACTTAGTGAGTATGCTACATCGGGTCTGGTACATAGCATCGCATACATGATAGAGCCTACAGCCGAAGCATAGGGTATCCCTTGCATGCGAGCTCTCTCCAAATCAGTCTTGGGAGACATCTCTTTGGAGAGAGTGACTCCAGAGATCGTGGGCAAGTTCCCACGCTTGGAATCTTCCATACTAAACCTCTTTAGTATGGTGTCAATGTACCTGGATTGGGACAATCCCAAAATCCGTTTGGATCTATCTCTATAGATCCTAATTCCCAATATGCAGGAGGCATCACCAAGATCTTTCATTGAGAATCTTTATGATAAGAAGAGCTTGACCGATTGCAGCATAGGAATATCATTTCCTATCAAGAGTATGTCGTCTACGTACAATACGAGGAAGACAACCTTTCCCTCTGCCACCTTCTTGTAAATACAAGGTTCATCTGGGTTTTTGACGAAATCAAACTCTTTGATAACGACGTCAAAGCAGATGTTCCAACTCCGCGATGCTTGCTTTAATCCATAAATGGATTTAAGCAGCTTGCACACTTTCCCGCTGTTAGTTATATGTATGCCCTAGAGGCCATTACTGTACATAAGATGTATATTGTAGTGGATGCTGGGACATATATAGGGAGGACTTTCTTGCTCGACATGATAGTATGCTATCTGGTTGCTCTTTACCTTAACGTGTACACTGATTGTCTCTCTATTACATGTTGGTAAAGCCCTTAGGATCTGTACTTGACTACCTGGACTATGATGCGGATCATACTAGTGGGGACATGGTAGTCCATAAGTACATCCTTCAAAGTCCCTAGTCGTGGGTGTATCGAGACGGGGCATCGATATACCAGAGTAGACTAGCGTATACCTTCTCGACCCATACAGATGGGCGATGGATGATCCCATATCCATTGGTGTTTGACATCGGAGATGATATACGGGTGCTCAGTAGAGACTGGGTACACTGGACGGACTCGCCGAGAACTCCCAGATGGTATTATACCTCACGTCAGATGGCAGTTCTCTGGTGACACTGGTACAGAGTAGTCTGTTGACCCGAGATCGTCATAGAGTCTTGTGTGGTTCCCACTGTGCTTTGATTTCCATCTTACCACGTCCAAGAGGGCGTGCAAAACGGTGGTTTTTGGGTACAGTCCCGAGTCACATGGAGGCAATGAGCGATAGGAGGGGATTCGTCTCTCCCGATATAGGAAGTTGATGTTGCGCTGTGTTCGATTGGCTATAACAGGAAATCCCTGGCCAGGGTTGCTGAGATTTACTGGTAAGTGTTACCAGTAGTTTCTCGAATTGTTATAGACCTCATATCGACACGACTTATTGAGCTATTGGGGTCTGACGTTTACTACCCCTAGGCGAGATATGCGACATATCAGACGATCAGACCGGACTGTACGGTAGTGTTACTGGTTGGATTCACTGGAGTGTGAGCGGGCTTGCTCGTCGATCTTCAGATCGCTCAATACCCGGGTGGCCGTTACGTTTAGCAGACCGCTTGCGGCTTGTGGGTGTTTGATATGATCATCACCTGCTGTCGGCGTATTGACGAGTCTTTAGAGTCCTACACAGAGGTTTCCTGGCTGAAGCGAAACGAAATAGGAGCGCATATGAGATATGTGCGGGACCGAGAATAATACGAGTATGTGATACTGTATTCGATTCTCGCAATGTGACATTGATCGGTTATATGCGATATAGCCGGGTTATCGGATCAAGTGTTGATTCGATAAGATGTTACTAATGATACCAGTCGGTTATGTGCGTCATGACCGGATCGTTAAATCAAGTGTTGATTTAATGATTTAATGCATAATTATATATTTGATATATTACTTTGCATTAACTAGTATTGGTTCACTTTAAATGGATTTTCTCACTCGGGTGTGCGCATTGCATATGCGATATGATTTTTGTGCACTTGATTGTATCATGTTTGATGATACATATCTTTTTTGTTAAGTGTAATGAATTAAACCTAGGTTAAGTAAATGATTAGGGTTTTCTTTTATTCATTCATTTATCTTTTCATTTGCATTTAAAAGATAAATGAGAAAAGGAAAAGAAGTCAAAAATGGTGGCTAGTTTTGTTTTCAACATGAAGCTTCATGAAGCTTTCATCATGTCACCATTTTTGTCTCATCTCCTTAACCCTAACCATTCTTTAACCTTGGTCAATTCTCTACACTTAACTTAGATTAATATTATGATAAGAATAAGATTATTATTCTTTTCATAATAACTTATCATATCATTTTTCTTCTTCTTCTTCCTTCAACTCAAGAAGAAAACCTAAGGTCCATCAATGGTGATTGATGCATATGAGTGAGAAATCCAATTCTAAAGTCTACCCACTTCCTATTTTCTCATCCTCTACCTCTTGCCAAGTAGTAGAGTGTGTTTCCTTCACAAGTTTTCATGGCTTGGTGAAGGTGGAGCTTGATCTAGCGATGCCTCGACGTAGATCATCTTCGGCATGGACATCGACGACCTAGCTCGCTTATTCTCCGATGAAGTCGACGCCAGAGACCGG
Source organism: Agapanthus africanus (assembly GCA_030015575.1). Classification (NCBI taxonomy): domain Eukaryota; kingdom Viridiplantae; phylum Streptophyta; class Magnoliopsida; order Asparagales; family Amaryllidaceae; genus Agapanthus; species Agapanthus africanus. Next base: position 510,538,446 of record JASDDO010000024.1, on the reverse strand, counting down.
ATTTGATTTGGACAGCGGAGAGGACCTCATCTCGGAGCCATGGAGGTGGAGGACCGGATCTACAAAGGTTGTATTTCCGTATCTCTTAGTTAATTGTTAACTAGTTTACTTTTTCGCCTAGTTTTCTAGCAAACGATCCGTAGTCGGGTCTCTCGGCACCCATAAAATTTGAAATTGGCATGTTCGATGCCTTATGAGACCTCACTAGGGTGTCTAAGAACCCTACAGTGGTATCAGAGCCTAGCTAGAGCCTTAGGCAAAGTCTAGACGGAGTTTGAAGTCGGATCGAACCCAAAACCGCATATTTCCCATGCTCTCTGTCCTTTTTTCAAAACTGTGCATTTTTGTCAATTAAAAATATGCAGAAACATAAGCAGGGTGTTATTTGAATTACTGTGAAATACGAGGGCCTGAATCATCTTTTCCACCGCGGAACCGCGGCACGTGCTATGCATGGTGCGGCGGTTCCGCGGCCGTACTGTTCCCTTGTTTAATAATTTCTGCACAGTAACTCATATAATATAATGCTGTATTTTCTGGGGTATTTTTATTGTGACTCTACAGAAGAGTATTCTGGGGTTGTATAGGGAATTAATTTTTCGATCGGATTATCAAATTTTGTCTGTGTGGCTTTCCGGATAAATTTTAGAATATGTTAAAAAGTTCGACCGGATATAAATACCCAATTTTTCCCTGTCGGGAAATTTCCAAGTGTTGGATTTTTCCGTAGTTTAACGACATTCTAAGTAGTGCAAGTAACTCGATGGACCCTCTAGAAGACAACAAACCTTAACTCGATTATGTGACAGTCTTGAACTGCCCTTTGAACCTTCGGGTTTGGGGCAGTACGGCGTGCCACATGTGAGGCGTTGGCTTGACCCTTCTACGGCTGGACCGTTGGTACTGAGGCACGAACTGAATGTTGTTAGACTTATTTCATGTGTTGAGCTGTACCGGGAAAACTTGGGTGTTCGATTGTTCGATCGGAAAGTCTAACATTTTCTAATTATCTGGAATGTGATACAATAATTGGAATTCACAATAAGTTATGAGATAACTGAATGAATATTATAAACATAGCAGTTTAGTCTCACTTGATCGGTTGCCACGGAATTTTGATGTGATCAAAAGTCCGTCGCAATCACGTAGCGTACGCGGATACTCGCCGGGTAAACTTAATAGACAGCCTCACTCCATAGCCCCGACCAAGTGACTGTAGGAGAACCCCGTCGCCGAAAGCATCCGTTCGGGTGCTCGCGGCAACGGTGTTCCGCCTTGGTGCACTTCGTCGACGGTATCGGGGGTGCGGCCGCCTACTAAAGTTTGCGACGAGCATTCGATCAGGATGTCGGGAATCTTGTTGAATTGCCCGACTTGATATTGAAAAGTGTTTTCGATAATGAGACTAAAATGCGGGGTTTATAATTGTTAGGCATGCGATGTCTAAGGAATTCATTTGGTCAGGCATGCGATGTCTGAGGAGGTTGCGGATTCCAACTGTTGTAGTTTTACACTTTCTTTTCTGTGACCGTAAGTGTAATATGTGATATCGCCGGTTTCGTTGCTATATGTCAACGACAATTGGGATGGACATATTTACTTACGTTGATGACATGTGATGTTATGTGTTGCTGGATATGTTATATTGGATCGTCGTGTTCGAATAGCCGGGGGTTTTTATGTGAGATGAGTGTTTTTCATTTTCATTCATGTAAAAACTTGTTTGTAATATTCTTTTATTGGGGCACTTCCAGGTTGCGGAAGTTGTCACCGTTTGTATATTATTTACTTTTCCGCACTAGGATAGACCCAAGGAGGGGAGCACAAGTAACCGGGTTCTGGAGTCCAGTGGGAGACCAACTCGAGGAGTCGAGTCCGGGTCTCCTAACTCCAGAATTGGTAGGGTTGCTTGCCGCTCTCGTAGGGGTCTAGGAGTGTGGGTTTGGCTATTCATCACGACCGTGGAATCCGTGTTTTATACTGGCTCGTATTGAAAACACGGACGTCCTAGTATATCCAATATCTCATATGTTTCTTCTGCTGCGATATCTATGATGTGATCATGTGATGTTCGATGATAAATACTTTATATAGTATATATGATATATTATATAGATGTTACTTATGTTTTACACCCGCGCTAGCCCTGCCCCGCTCTGCCGTTAGTTACCTAACCTAACGGTGCACGAGGGGACATCGAGGCGAATGCGGATGGCATAAGTGTACGTCGTATTTATCTGTGATGTTTAGGTATTTAAATGATGGGACTTCATTAATGTGATTAATGAAATAAAAGAAACCTAAGATGTTGTAGAATCGAATTTCAAAATAAAACAGGTAGCTACAGTTCTTGCTTTGCACAGCGGTATATGTGATATATCCTGCACCTTATTCGATAAGGAAAGGACCGAGATCCCTTCACCGGGAGTGACTCCTTTAGCAATAACTGGCAGATGCTACACACTCGGTTTGTTTTTTGATTGCTTTTAAGTGTTTTTGCTTTGCACAGTGATATATATGATATATCCCGCACCACATTCGACGAGGAAAGGACCGACGATCCCTTCACCGGGAGTGACTCCTTTAGCAAAACTAGAAAAGCCTCAAAAACTCTCCATTTAAAAATTCATTCGATCCTACAACGATATCAAGTTCATTACGCAATAGGTTTTCAGAAAAACCTGTCGTAGCCCTCCGTCATTTCAGATACGTACTAGTTAGTATTCGTGCTGCGGTTGTTTGGCCTCCGTCAAGGCGTAGTGTACGGTAGCTAACTAGTGCTTATCTGCTGGCATATGATGCGATTGGATTAGGGTATTCGTACGGCGTTGTTTGGCCTCCGTCAAGGGTCGTGCGGGTGGGTTTAAATCAATCAGGAAATGACGGGTTGAACTTGACTAGCGGACTATGGGTTGTTTGGCCTCCGTCAAGGTCATAGCGAGTTAGGGGCAAAATATTATCGGGAATTTCAAGTGTTGAAATTTGCAATGAGATTGCATACCTTCTATGAGATAGTTGGATCCCGATACCCGCTGCGAGTAAGAGTTACTCCTGAGAGAGTTTTATACATTACAATTAGCCGATCAAGTAGGTGTCTAGAAAGGTGTCAACGGGGTTACGCCTCTGGGAAAACGAGGTTTACGTTAATTAGGTTCGTGCGAAAGCACGGGGGACCTCCCTCAAAGCACCGACACTAGCCTGGCTGAAAGATTGGCGAACTTGTAGTGTGTAATTAATCCCGGCTAGTCTTTCCTTTTAGGGTTTGAAGGAAGATTTGATAAAAAGCAATGGGAGCCATCCTGATTAGATAAAATAATAACCAATCTATTCTTGCAAGAGCGCACGCTGAGTGTTTTCTTCTCTCTCTCTCCAGGTAGCGACCATATCACGCCTTAATCAAGATAATAAAACGGATTATTGACCGAACCCGCTTGTTATACAGGACTGGGGAACATTGGTCCCGCTCCAACTTATAATTGTTATAAGACAGAGCAGGAAATTGGGGAATACCAGATTTCCCGTGCCGCCCAAACGAAGCGAGTGCATGCTGATGCATCATCTTCGGGTGTGTTCATTACAGAGAACTGTTTCTCAGTATCCTTTACGTCCTGGGTATGTGATACCAGATCAGGATCCCAGATATGTAATCTGTTACATAGGGCTACAGAAAGGTAGAGAACTGAGAACGGGTGATAAGTTTCATGAGGCAGAAAACGGGGCAAGTGTTGCAGCCAAGTCTGTTGGTCACTGTCACCCTGTATTACCAATACATTGATTCTGAACGAATGTTATTAGATACCGAACCTGATATACAAAATCGTATCCGTCTCTTTATTAGTAAAGAAACGATATAATTTTGTATTGTTGGATAATGTTTTGAACATTTCCTATATCAAAAGTTGATCGGTTCAGGCACGTTATCTAAAAGCATTAATGTTCTAAATCAAACTACAGTTCTTAGTATACAGAACACACACAAGAGGAAAAGTTCAGAAATGAACAAATCCTTCTTGAGGCATTGTAGACTAGGTCATATCAATGCGACCCGACTAGCTGAAGTTACATGTAGATGCATATTTAAATCAGTTTGAATTTACATCTTGTGAAACTCGCCAGTCATGTCACAAAGATAAGATGACCATAGCTCCGGTTACTGGAAACAGAGAAAGAGTTAGTGAACTCTTGGGATGATACATGTTGATGTATGTAGGTCCCCTGTCTACACATGCCAGGACCGGTTCTTTATACTTCATTATATTCTCTGATAATCTCTCAAGATTCAGTCCTATGTTCCTGTTGAAACATAAGTCCGAACCTTTTGAGATATTCACAGAATATAAGCTAGAAGTAGAGAACCAAAATACGGGTATAAGTATTATGTCCTTTGATGAGATCAAGGAGGAGAATACTTGAGCACGGAAATCCTGGATTATTCTAAAGGAGAATGAGATTCTCTCTCAGCATTACTCCTCCGTATACACCATTGCACGATGGTATATCGGGGCGGAGCAATAACACCCTATGTGATAAGGTGTGCTCTATGATGAGTACTACTGAGTTATCTATTTCCTTTTGGGAGTTATGCGCTTGAGAAGCTGCATACCTATTGAATAGGGTTCGAATCAAATCAGTTGCCTACCACTTCATATGAGATATAGTATGGGAAGAGCCCATGTCTTAAATTAGTTAAGATTTGGGGTTGTCCGGCCTATGTCTAAAAGCAAAATCCGGACAAACTCGAGGCAAGGTCTGTTAGTAGAACTGGAAAGGTTCCAGCTATACAAACTACAGCTGATGATTTGATAGAACCAAAGGATTCAGTAGATTCCAACGAACCTCAGCCTCTCCGCCGATCTAGTAGGGTTCCTCACCCACCTGAGAGATACTTCTGTTTCTCTATGACAGTGGGAGCGAGGACTGCATCATGAGATGATGACCCAACTAGTTTCGAGCTGGCCATCAGGAGTGTGACTCTGTAAGAATGGCTGGATGCTTAGTGATCTGAGATGGAATCCTTATACACCAACAAAGTATGGACTTTGGTTGCTATATCTGAAGGGTTAAATCCCCATCAGGAGCAAGTACATCTTGAGAAGATTACTTGGTGTACATGGAAAAGTTGAGACTTTCAAAACTAGACTTGGTAAAGTTTTGCATCATTGACCAGGTGTGGATCATGATGAAACCTTTTCAAGGATCTATGTTTAAGTCCATCCAGATCCTACTTGCCACGGCTACATACCATGACTACGATATCTGGCGGTTGGGTGTCATGACTGATTTTCTAAATGATGTTTTGGAAGAGTGCGTCTATAAGTACACAGCCAGAGGGCCTCGTAGACAGTGGGAGCAGTGGAAACGTGTGCAAGATGCTTTATAGGATAAAGCAGGCATCGCGGAGTTAGAACATCTGTTTTGATGGATTAGTCAAAGAAGTTGACATCATCAAAATGGTAGATGAACCTTGTATAAACAAAAAGGTAGTAGGGAGTATGGTGGTGATCCTCGTAGAGTACGTGGATGACATACTCTTGATAGGGAAGGAGTTTCCTATGCTACGCTCGATCAATCTCCGCTTATCACAATGATTCTCTATATAGGATCAAAGTGATACCTCCTAAATCCTGGGTTTTTGGATCTATGAGATAGATCTAATTGGATGTTAGGACTCTCACTAGTTGTAGTGAGACGGTATCAACCAATCCTGGGGAGAATCACTGGAAGTGTTCCAGGGTGATAAAGACGACTGAGTGTCAGTCACAGGCATTGTCTTTACCCTCAGTAAAAGGGCGGTATGTTGGAAGAGTTCCAAGCTAGATACCGTGGCATACTAGACGATAAAGGCTCGATACATCGCTACTTAAGATGCTACCATAGAGACTGTTTGGGTGTATATTAGTTCATGAGATGAACTTCGTTCCTGCCATTGTGAGACAATGGAGTTGTGGCTTATGCCAAGGAACGTCCGTCCCATCAGTGATCCAGACATATTCTAAGGCAGTATTACCTGATCATGGAGATAGTTGATCTCCAGGGGATCGAGGACAGGAGAGTAGACTCAGAGGACAACACAGCGGATCCACTCACAAAGGCCTGTTCCCAGAGAGAGATTTTTATGGGATGGTTGAGTATAAGATACTACAACCACTGCTACAGATGGCCCTAGTGCAAGTGGGAGATTGTTAGTTATATGTATGCCCTAGAGGCCATTACTGTACATAGGATGTATATTGTAGTGGATGCTGGGACATATATAGGGAGGACTTTCTTGCTCGACATGATAGTATGCTATCTGGTTGCTCTTTACCTTAACGTGTACACTGATTGTCTCTCTATTACATGTTGGTAAAGCCCTTAGGATCTGTACTTGACTACCTGGACTATGATGCGGATCATACTAGTGGGGACATGGTAGTCCATAAGTACATCCTTCAAAGTCCCTAGTCGTGGGTATATCGAGACGGGGCATCGGTATCGAGACGGGGCATCGATATACCAGAGTAGACTAGCGTATACCTTCTCGACCCATACAGATGGGCGATGGATGATCCCATATCCATTGGTGTTTGACATCAGAGATGATATACGGGTGCTCAGTAGAGACTGGGTACACTGGACGGACTCGCCGAGAACTCCCAGATGGTATTATACCTCACGTCAGATGGCAGTTCTCTGGTGACACTGGTACAGAGTAGTCTGTTGACCCGAGATCGTCATAGAGTCTTGTGTGGTTCCCACTGTGCTTTGATTTCCATCTTACCACGTCCAAGAGGGCGTGCAAAACGGTGGTTTTTGGGTACAGTCCCGAGTCACATGGAGGCAATGAGCGATAGGAGGGGATTCGTCTCTCCCGGTATAGGGAGTTGATGGTGCGCTGTGTTCGATTGGCTATAACAGGAAATCCCTGGCCAGGGTTGCTGAGATTTACTGGTAAGTGTTACCAGTAGTTTCTCGAATTGTTATAGACCTCATATCGACACGACTTATTGAGCTATTGGGGTCTGACGTTTACCACCCCTAGGCGAGATATGCGACATATCAGACGATCAGACCGGACTGTACGGTAGTGTTACTGGTTGGATTCACTGGAGTGTGAGCGGGCTTGCTCGTCGATCTTCAGATCGCTCAATACCCGGGTGGCCGTTACGTTTAGCAGACCGCTTGCGGCTTGTGGGTGTTTGATATGATCATCACCTGCTGCCGGCGTATTGACGAGTCTTTAGAGTCTTACACAGAGGTTTCCTGGCTCAAGCGAAACGAAATAGGAGCGCATATGAGATATGTACGGGACCGAGAATAATACGAGTATGTGATACTGTATTCGATTCTCGCAATGTGACATTGATCGGTTATATGCGATATAGCCGGGTTATTGGATCAAGTGTTGATTCGATAAGATGTTACTAATGATACCAGTCGGTTATGTGCGTCATGACCGGATCGTTAAATCAAGTGTTGATTTAATGATTTAATGCATAATTATATATTTGATATATTACTTTGCATTAACTAGTATTGGTTCACTTTAAATGGATTTTCTCACTCGGGTGTGCGCATTGCATATGCGATATGATTTTTGTGCACTTGATTGTATCATGTTTGATGATACATATCTTTTTTGTTAAGTGTAATGAATTAAACCTAGGTTAAGTAAATGATTAGGGTTTTCTTTTATTCATTCATTTATCTTTTCATTTGCATTTAAAAGATAAATGAGAAAAGGAAAAGAAGTCAAAAATGGTGGCTAGTTTTGTTTTCAACATGAAGCTTCATGAAGCTTTCATCATGTCACTATTTTTGTCTCATCTCCTTAACCCTAACCATTCTTTAACCTTGGTCAATTCTCTACACTTAACTTAGGTTAATATTATGATAAGAATAAGATTATTATTCTTTTCATAATAACTTATCATATCATTTTTCTTCTTCTTCTTCCTTCAACTCAAGAAGAAAACCTAAGGTCCATCAATGGTGATTGATGCATATGAGTGAGAAATCCAATTCTAAAGTCTACCCACTTCCTATTTTCTCATCCTCTACCTCTTGCCAAGTAGTAGAGTGTGTTTCCTTCACAAGTTTTCATGGCTTGGTGAAGGTGGAGCTTAATCTAGCGATGCCTCGACGTAGATCATCTTCGGCATGGACATCGACGACCTAGCTCGCTTATTCTCCGATGAAGTCGATGCCAGAGACCGAATTTGATTTGGACAGCGGAGAGGACATCATCTCGGAGCCATGGAGGTGGAGGACCGGATCTACAAAGGTTGTATTTCCGTATCTCTTAGTTAATTGTTAACTAGTTTACTTTTTCGCCTAGTTTTCTAGCAAACGATCCGTAGTCGGGTCTCTCGGCACCCATAAAATTTGAAATTGGCATGTTTGATGCCTTGTGAGACCTCACTAGGGTGCCTAGGAACCCTACACCCGCTGCTCCCACTGTCTACGAAGCCCTCTGGCTGAGTCATGTACACGCACTCTTCTAAATCATCATTTAGAAAGGCGGTCTTAACATCCATTTGCCAGATTTCGTAATCATGATATGCAGCGATGGCAAGCATGATCCGGATGGATTTTAGCATAGCCACTGGAGAAAAGGTTTCGTCATAGTCCACACCTGATCTTTGACGAAAACCCTTTGCTACAAGTCTAGCTTTGAAAGTCTCCACTTTCCCATCTACACCAAGTTTTTTCTTGAAGATCCACTTGCTCCCAATGGGTTTTACCCCTTCAGGAGCAACTTCCAAAGTCCATACTTTGTTGGTGTACATGGATTCCATCTCGGACCGCATAGCATCCAGCCATTTCACTGAGTCCCCACTCGTGATGGCCTGCTCGAAGCTAGTTGGGTCATCATCCTCCATGATGCAATCCTCGCTTCCACCATCAATGAGAAAACCGTAGTATCTCTCTGGTGGACGAGAAACCCTACTAGATCGGCGGAGAGGCTGAGGTTCGTTGGGTACTACCGAATCTTCTGGTTCCACTAAATCTTCAATTATAGTTTGTGTTTCTGGAACTTCTTCCAGTTCTATCTCAGAGCCACTAATCTCTTTTGCAAGAAATTCCTTTTCTAAAAAGGTGGCATGTTGAGCAATAAACACTTTTTGTTGTTCACTGTGGTAGAAAAAATATCCATTTGAATGTTTAGGATATCCCACAAACTTACATAGAACTGACCGTGCCTCGAGTTTGTCTGGATTTTGCCTTTTGACATATGCCAGACAACCCCATATCTTAACTCATTTAAGACATGGTCTCTTCCCACTCCATATCTCATATGGTGTGGTAGGTACAGATTTAGTTGGAACTTGATTCAATAGGTATGCTGCTGTCTCAAGCGCATACCCCCAGAAGGAAATAGGTAACTCAGCTGTACTCATCATAGAGCGCACCATATCTAATAGGGTGCGATTCCTCCGCTCCGATATACCGTTGTGCTGTGGTGTATAAGGAGGAGTAAGCTGAGAGAGAATCCCATTCTCTTTTAGATAATCTAGGAACTCATTGCTTAAGTATTCTCCTCCTCGATCAGAGCGAAGGATCTTAATACTTTTGCCTGTTTGTTTTTCTACTTCGTGCTTATATTCCCTGAATTTCTCAAAAGCTTCAGACTTGTGTTTCATCAGGAACACATGTCCGAATCTAGAGAGATCGTCAGTGAATGTAATGAAGTAGGAAGAACCGTTCCTGGCATGCGTAGACATGGGACCGCATACATCACTATGTATCAGTCCTAAGAGTTCATTAACTCTTTCTCCGTGTCCACTAAACGGAGCTTTGGTCATTTTTCCTTTGAGACATGAATGGCAAGTATCATAAGATGATAATTCAAATGAATTCAAATAGCCATCTTTATGTAACTTAGCCAGTCGTGTCGCATTGATATGACCAAGTCTACAGTGCCACAAGTAGGATTCGTTCATTTCTGAACTTTTCCTCTTGTGTGTGTTTTGTATATTGAGGACTGTATTCTGATTTAGAATGAATATGCCATTATGTAACGAGCCTGATGCAATCAACTTTTGATCTAGGAATATGTTCATAACATTATCCTTTACTATAAAATTATATCCTTCTTTACTTAATAAAGAGACTGATATAATGTTGCACATCATGTTCGGTATATAATAGCACTCATTCAGAACTAGTGTATCACCATTTGGTAATACCAGGTGATATATGCCAACAGCTTTGGCTGCAACATTTGCCCCATTCCCTACTTGAACGGAATGATCACCTTTTCCCAGTTCTCTACCTTTCCGTAGCCCATGTAACTGCTTACATATGTGGGATCCTGATCCGGTATCTAATACCCAGGACGTAGGGTGAACTGAAAAACAGTTCTCAATAACTAACACACCCGAAGAAGATGCATCAACATGTATTTTCTTTTGGGCGGCTTGAGAATCTAGATATTCTCCTATTCCATGTTCAGTCTCATAACTCTTTTAAGAAAGAACGGGTCCAACGTTCCCCTGCTCAATATAATAAGCGGGTTCAGTCAATACATCCATATTATTCTCTTTATTAGGGCATGAAATGGTCGCTACCTGGAGAGAGAGAGAAGAAAACACTTTAGCGTATGCTCGTGCAAGATCAGATTGGTTATTATCTTATCTAATCAGGATGGCTCCCACTGCTTTTTATCAAATCTTCCTTCAAACCCTAAAAGGAAAGACTAGCCGGGATTAATTACACACTACAAGTTCGCCAATCTTTCAGCCAGGTCAGTGTCGGTACTTTGAGGGAGGTCCCCCGTGCTTTCGCACGAACCTAATTAATGTAAACCTCGTTTTCCCAGAGGCGTAACCTCGTTAACACCTTTCTAGACACCTACTTGATCGGCTAATTGTAATGTGTAAAACTCTCCCAGGAGTAACTCTTACTCGCAGCGGGTATCGGGATCCAACTATCTCATAGAAGGTATGCAATCTCATTGCAAATTTCAACACTTGAAATTCCTGATAATATTTTGCCCCTAGTATGCCATGACCTTGACAGAGGTCAACAAACCATAGTGCACTAGTCAAGTTCAACCCGTCATTTCTTGATTGAATCAAACCCACTCGCACGACCCTTGACAGAGGTCAACAAGGTCGTATGAATACCCTAATCCAATCTGCATCATATGCATAAGCAGATAAAATACTAGTTAGCTACCGCACACTACGCCTTGACAGAGGTCAACAAAGGCAGCACGAATACTAAATAGTCTTTATCTGAAATGGCGGAGGGCTACGACAGGTTTTTCTGAAAACCTATTGCGTAATGAACTTGATATCGTTGTAGAATCAAATGAAGTTTTGAAATGGAGTGATTTTGAGGCTTTTCTAGTTTTGCTAAAGGGGTCACTCCCGGTAAAGGGATCGTCGGCCCTTTCCTCGTCGAATGAGGTGCGGGATATATCATATATATCGCTGTGCAAAGCAGAAACTATAGAAGCAATCAAAAACAAACCGAGTGTATAGCATCTGCCAGTTATTGCTAAAGGAGTCACTCCCGGTGAAGGGATCTCGGTCCTTTTCTCATCGAATAAGGTGCAGGGTATATCATATATACCGCTTTGCAAAGCAAGAACTGTAGCTACCTGTTTAGTTTAAAATTTGATTCTACAACATCTTAGGTTTCTTTTCTTTCATTAATCACATTAATGAAGTCCCATCATTTAAATACCTAAACATCACAGATAAATACGACGTACACTTATGCCATCCGCATTCGCCTCGATGTCCCCTCGTGCACCGTTAGGTTAGGTAACTAACGACAGAGCAGGGCAGGGCTAGTGTGGGTGCAAAACATAAGTAACGTCTATATAATATATCATATATACTATATACTGTATCTATCACAGAACATCACATGATTACATCACAGATATCGCAACAGAAGAAACATATGAAATATTGGATATACTAGGACGTCCGTGTTTTCAATACGAGCCAATATAAAACACGGATTCCACGGTCGTGATGAATAGCCAATCCCACACCCCTAGACCCCTACGAGAGCGGCAAGCAACCCTACCAATTCTAGGGTTAGGAGACCCGGACTCGACTCCTCGAGTTGGTCTCCCACTGGACCCCAGAACCCGGTTACTTGTGCTCCCCTCCTTGGGTCTATCCTAATGCGGAAAAGTAAATAATATACAAAAAGTGACAACTTTCGCTACCTGGAAGTGTCCCAAATAAAAGAATATTACATATAAGTTTTTACATGAATGAAAATGAAAAACACTCATCTCACATAAAAAACCCCGGCTATTCAAACACGACGATCCAATATAACATATCCAGCAACACATAACATCACATGTCATCAACGTAAGTAAGTATGCATACCCCAATTGTCGTTGACATATAGCAACGAAACCGACGATATCACATATTACACTTACGGTCACAGAAAAGAAAGTGTAAAACTACAACAGTTGGAATCCGCAACCTCTTTAGACATCACATGCCAAATCAAATGAAATACTTAGACATCACATGCCTAACAGTTATAAACCCCGCATTTTAGTCCCATTATCGAAAACTCTTTTCGATATCAAGTGAAACTAAACCGCTAGATTTATAACATTCATCCAGTTATCTCATAACTGTTTGTGAATTCCAATTATTGTATCCAATTCCGGATAAATAGAATATATCAAACTTTCCGATCGAACATTCGAACACCCAATTTTTCCCGACACCGATCAACACATGAAATAAGTTCAAAGACATTCACTTCATGCCTCAGTACCAACGGTCCAGCCGTAGAAGGGTCAAGCCAACGCCTCATATGTGGCACGCCGTACTGTCCCAAACCCGAAGGTTCAAAGGGTAGTTCAAGACGGTCACATAATCGAGTTAAGGTTTATTGTCTTCTAGAGGGACCATCGCGTTACTTGCACTACTCAGAACGTCTTTAAACCACAGAAAAATCCAACACTTGGAGTTTTTCCGGCAGGGGAAAACTTGGGTATTTATATCCGTATCCAACTTTTTAACATATTCTAAAGTTATCCGGAAAAACACTTAGACAAGGTTTGATAATCCGATCGAATCGTCGATTCCCAATACAACCCCAGAGCACTCAACCCTTGAGTCAATTTAAAAATTCCCAGAAAACTCAGCATAATTTATCAGGAATTACTGTGAAAAAAATTAGGGCTGACGTCACCATAGAGCCGCGGAACCGCCGCAGAAGCCATGCTTCTGCCGCGGAACTGCCGCAGAAGCCATGCTTCTGCCGCGGTTCCGCCGCACAGTGTACTGTTCATTGGAAACAAATTGCACCGTAATTCTTAGAATTCTTTGCTGAATTTTTTAAGCATTTTTAATATGGAAAAATCCCAGATTTTAGAAAAAGTCCAGAGAGCTCATGGGTTTTAGGGTTTCGGGTTCGTTCGGACTTCAAACTCCGTCTAGACTTCGCCTAAGGCTCTAGCTAGGCTCTGATACAACTGTAGGGTTCCTAAGCACTCTAATGAAGTCTCACAAGGCATCAACCATGCCAATTTCAAAAATTATGGGTGCCGAGAAACCCTAATACGGATCGTTGACTAGAAGTTTAGGCGAAAAGATAATCTAGTTAACTACTAAACTAAAAGTTAGATGCTACAACCTTTGTAGATCCGGTTCTCCACTTCCTTAGCTCCACGTGGGTGTCCTCTCGCTGTCCATCATGAATCCCGAACTCAATCGTCGGCTTCATCGGAGAAACGGGCGAGCTAGGTCGTCGGCTTCGTGTCAAAGACGATCTACGTCGAGGCATCACAAGTTCAAGCTCCGACTTCACAAAGTTGTGAAACTTGTGAAGAAAACACCCAAAACAACTTGGCAAGAGCTAGAGGATGAAGAAATAGGAGGTGGGTTCACTTTAGAATTGGATTTCTCTCACTAAAACTCAAGTTGCCATTGATGGCATCAAGGTTTCTATCTTGAAGAAGAAGGAGAAGATGAAGCTAGTTTTTTTGATAAGTTCTTTAAAATGAAAAGAAAATTCATACTTATCATAATCTAACTAGGGTTAAGTGTAGAGAATAAACCATGGTCATTTGGAGAGTTAGGGTTAAGCATGAGGACAAGAATGGTTGCAAAAGTCAAGGCTTCATGAAGCTTCAACTAATGACAAAAGAAAGCCACCATTCTCTTTAAATCATTTCCAAATAAATAAATGAATATGTAAAACCCTAATTATCAAATTAACCATGGTTTAATTCTACACATTTAACCAAATGATCAAGTATCATCAAACATGATACAAAAATGTGCACAAAAGCATATCACATATACAATGTGCATCAAGTGAGAAAAATCCGTTTAAAGTGAACCAATACTAGTTAATGTAAAGTAATATATCAAATATATAATTATACATTAAATCAACACTTGATTCAATGATCCGGTCATGTCGCATATGACCGACTAGTATTCAATGTATCGGCTTATCGAATCGATCTTCGATTCGATAACTAGGTTATATCACATACAACCAATCGAAACATTAATCGCGAGAATCAAATACGGTATCACATACACGCATTATTCTCGGTCCCGCACATATCTCATATGCGCTCCTATTTCGTTTCGCTTGAACCAGGAAACCTCTGTGTAGGACTCTAAAGATTCGTCAATACGCCGGTAGCAGATGATGATCATATCAAGCACCCACAAGCCGCAAGCGGTCTGCTAAACGTAACGGCCACCCGGGTATTGAGCGATCAGAAGATAAATTCCTTCTTGAGTGTATACTTTCTTGCGATTCGATTTCCGTATCCTTATCGAATCCTATTGTTCTTTTCAGCCATTATGCCGCCAAAGACTACGAGGGCACAGAGAGCGGCCGCGAGGGCCGAGATTCGAGTTGACTCGTCCGAGACGAGGACTGATCCGGGCAGTGCACCCGTTGTACCTGAGCAGACTGTTCCTCCTATGACAGATCAGATTGCCACGCTAGGGGCTGGTATGCAGGAGATGCGCCAGACGGTGGGATCTAGCATGCAGGAGATGCGCCAGATGATCGGATCGCTAGTTGAGACGCTTCGAGCACAGCGACCAGAGGTAGCTCCACCGGTTCCAGCGACCGCGATGGTACCTACCGCACAGCCAGTTGCCCCTGCAGCCACGGAGGTGATTACGGTATCGCTATCAGAATTCATGAGGCTAAAACCTCCGGTTTTCACAGGCACCGATACAGCCGAGGACCCCCAGTCCTTCATTGATAAGATGGCCCGTATATGTCGTTCACTCAGATGCGCGGATACGAGATGGGTTGAGTTCGCGAGCTTTCGCCTAGAAGGTCTTGCGCAGAAGTGGTGTGATTCAGTTGAGAAGGGCAGAGCAGCAGGTCTTCCTCCTATGACCTGGACCGAGTTTGTAGCGCTATTCCTTGTCCGTTTTCTTCCCCAGAGTGTTAGGGATGCCCGAGCACGCAGATTCGAGTCCTTGCGCCAGACGCCAGGGATGTCAGTGGCAGAGTACGACGTGCTGTTCACAGAGCTAGCTATCTATGCCCCGTACTTAGTGGCTACCGAGGAGTTACGAGTCAAGAGATTTGTTCGAGGCTTGCTTACCCCGCTATTCCTTGCTATCAGCGCGCAGCATTATGAGACGTACGCAGCTGCAGTAGATGCAGCATTATTAGTTGAGGAGCATCTGGCTGAGACTTCGGCAGTTCCAGGGCCGAAGAGAGTTCGTGCAGATGCATCAGCACAGAGACAGCTTTTTCGGCGCCGTGATAGACGTATTGCAGGCAGCAGAGATTCAGGGCGGGGCCGGTTATTCAGTTCCTATTCCCAGGAGGGTCAGCGGTTGTCGTCGGGGTGTTTTCGCTGTGGGAGTTCTTATCATCGTGTGCGAGATTGCCCTGAGTTACCCCGGAGGGAGGCGGCGGCACCGCATGTTACATTACCACCTTCACCACCCCAGACGGCATTGCCGATAGTACCTACTGTTACTCCACGTCAGACGCATACACAGAGAGGTCGTGGTCGCGGAGGATTTGTTCATAGAGGACGAGGTGGCCGAGGTAGAGGGCAGCCAGCGGCCGGCAGAGGACAGTTAGTTGCAGGTGGAGGACAGGCGCGAGTCTTTGCTTTGACGCATCAGGACGCGCAGGCGTCCAATGCGGTGGTCTCAGGTATCCTTCCTGTATGTTCGGTTGTTGCACATGTATTATTCGATCCCGGATCCACGCACTCGTACGTATCCACACACTTTGTGCCGAGTTTGGGTAGAGAGTCCGGTTTGCTTGGCCAGCCGCTTGTGGTGACTACTCCTGTGGGAGAGTCGTTTGTTGCTAGGCACGTGTTCCGATCCTGCACCGTCCGTATTGGCGAGAGAGAGTTGCCGGTCGATTTGATCCTTCTTGAGATGCTGGACTTCGACGTTCTTTTGGGCATGGATTGGTTAGCCACGTGCTATGCTTCTGTTGACTGCCGGGAGAAGACAGTTCGATTTTGTTTTCCCGGCGAGTCGGTTGTTGTTGTGTTGGGGGACCGTGGTGCCACCCCTCACAGTGTGATTTCTTCTGTTCGCGCTGGACAGCTTTTGCGGAAGGGATGTCAGGGATTTCTCGCATATGGGTATTTTGATGAAATCTGAAACAAACCTAGGTCTAATCACACACTAATAACTCATTAACAAGCTAATCAAGCCACAACAACATAAGTTTTAACATATTACTCTAAACCTCCTTCAATAGCACTAAAAGGCATAAAAATATGATATTTCTAAACTAAACATGCAAGTTATGAAAATTGGGTGCTAGGATTGGGATTTATACCTCCAAATGACCTTAGAGACACCAAGGGTTTCAGCCTCCCCCCTCAAGTGTGCAGATTTACCTCAAACACCACAAGAACTCACTTTTTACTAAGGTTTTGTGAAGGAAACATGTTGATTTGTGTAGGGTTTTTGGTGTAGGGATCAAAGAGGAATGAAAAGAGAGAGAAGAGATGAGGGAAGGCTGGGGTTTGCTGCAGGAATTCTGCAGAAAATGAAGTGGGGACAAGAGAAAGAGAGAAGGGATGAAAATGGTCAAAAAGTCCACCCCCTCACCTAACCACCATACTCCTTTGTTTTATTAGGATTTGACTTATAAAAAGAATGGTTTAGTTGATAAAAGGATGGGGAAAATTAACTATGAACCATACAAGGATGAAGTGGCTACTTTAACCTATGTCCCAAAATGGCTAAGTGTGCAAGGTGCACACCACAAAGGAAAATTTCCAACATGCTAACACTACCAAGAAAAATAACTATTAAGCCTATGAACACATAAATGTAAACTTGCACGACTACCAATTATCACCAAAACAATCAAACAGAAATTTCAAAGTGTTACAATCTACCCCCCTTAAAGAAATTCGGTCCCCGAATTTAAAAATCTAACCATACGCACCTTCAAAAAGATGGGGATACCTCTTCCGCATCTCGCTCTCGGTCTCCCAAGTGACCTCCTCTCTGCTCTGGCCACGCCAAAGTACCTTGATGGACGGTATCTCTTTCGACCTCAGTTTCTTCACTTGTCGATCCAAGATCATCACCGGCTGCTCTGCATAGGAAAGGTCGCGCTCAAGCTGGATCGTCGGGTGCTGAATCGCATGCGAAGGATCATGAAGATATCGGCGGAGCATCGAAACGTGAAATACGGGGTGCACGTCTGGAAAATTGGGCGGAAGGGCTAATCGATACGCAACTGCACCAATACGCTCAAGGATTTCGAAGGGGCCTACGTATCTGGGACTAAGCTTCCCCTTCCTCCCAAATCCCAATACGCCTTTCATTGGGGAGACCCTCAAGAAGACATGATCACCAACAGAAAACTCAAGTTTGCGCCGACGACGGTCCGCATAAGATCTCTGCCTACTCTGGGCTGCTCTCATCCTATCGCGAATCAACTGGATCTTCGCTGTCGTCTCCTCTACAATTTGCGGCCCTAAGATACTGCTCTCACTGAGCTCCGTCCAACAGGTGGGCGATCTGCATCTCCTCCCATAAAGAGCCTCAAACGGTGCCATCTGAATGGTCTCCTGGTAGCTGTTGTTGTAGGAGAACTCTACTAAGGGCAGATGATGATCCCAGCTACCTCCGAAGTCTAATACGCATGCTCTGAGCATGTCTTCAAGAGTCTGAATAGTCCGCTCTGACTGTCCGTCGGTCTGCAGATGGAATGCTGTGCTGAAACTCAGACGAGTGCCCAAAGCCTCCTGAAGCCTCTACCATAACCGGCTGGTAAACTAGGTGCCTCTATCGGACACGATGCATGTCGGAACTCCGTGCAGTCGTACAATCTGATCAATGTAAACCTGGGCATACTGAGTAAATCCGAAAGTCGTCTTCACCGGTAAGAAGTGAGCCGCTTTCGTCAAACGATCCACGATCACCCAGATGGAGTCATACCCTCGACTAGTCCTGGGTAGACCCACAATGAAATCCATAGATATCTGTTCCCATTTCCACTCTGGAATGGGTAGCGGCTGTAGCTCTCCCGCGGGCCTCTGGTGCTCAGCCTTGACTTGCTGACAAGTCAGGCATCTCGACACAAAATCTGCAATGTCTCTCTTCATACCGTCCCACCAGTAGACATCTCTCATATCATGGTACATTTTGGTGGAACCGGGATGAACACTATATACCGACCGATGTGCCTCCTCAAGAATCTCGCGCCGCAATCCTTCAGCATTTGGTACGCATAGTCTAGCTCCAAATCGTAGTATCCCCTGATCATTGATCACGAACTCGGAAAATCTGCCATGTGCCATCTGTGTCCTGATCTCTGAACAGCGGTCATCACTGTGCTGTGCCTCATGTATACGGTCGAGTAACTGTGGGCGTGCACGAACATGCGCAATCTGTCCTCCGGTCGGCGTAAACTCGAACTGTACCCGTTAACTATGAACCATACAAGGATGAAGTGGCTACTTTAACCTATGTCCCAAAATGGCTAAGTGTGCAAGGTGCACACCACAAAGGAAAATTTCCAACATGCTAACACTACCAAGAAAAATAACTATTAAGCCTATGAACACATAAATATAAACTTGCACGACTACCAATTATTACCAAAACAATCAAACAGAAATTTCAAAGTGTTACAACGTGTCCCCACGTGACCCTCTAATAGTGCTTAGCACTTTCAAAAGGAAAAGGGTATAAACCCAAAGACAGTTATCTTTTTGGGGCGTCTCACGTGATCCCACGTGGCCCTCTAATAGTGTTTAGCACTTTCAAAAGAACAAGGGGAATAAACCCAAGACAGTTCCTATTTTGGGGAGCCTCACGTGATCCCACGTGACCCCTAATAGGGCTTAGCATTTATAAAAGGAACAAGGGAATAAACCCAAAGAAGCAGGGCCCAATTCTCAGGCGCCTCACGTGCCGCACGTGAGCGCTCCAAATTTCAGTGTTTAACACTGCTTTAGAACCTCACGTGGGAGCACGTGAGCTCTAAACAAATGTTATTAACACTATAAGAGGCCAATCTCAGCACAAATTAGCTAAGTCTCCTGAGACCAAAACCCTTTTTGGTCACCAATCAAATGAACTCCTATACTCAGGTCTCCCAAAGTCGATCTTAGTTCCAAAGATGACTAGTGATCTCCTACAGATGGCATCTAAAATGACGTTCATCCCATATATCCCCTCGATCTTCCAACCAAGATCGGTTCAAGGGTACATCTTTCCACACCTCTGATACATGTCATTGTAATTCTTCAACGTCTTCAGAGAGATGGAGGGTCCCAATAACCAATAACTCCTGGTGCACCCTCAAACTGATGAGCCAAAATCCATGGACTATGATGTCCTTAAACATGGACTATGATGTCCTTAAACCTATGGACCGCAACGTCCCTAAACTAAACTCTATGGACTATGATGTTCTTAAACTCCATGGACTATGGCGTCCTTAAACCCAATGGACCGCAATGTCCCTAAACAAAAACGATAGAGCCCAAATGCTCTTTCGTTGGATCAAAAATGATCCCGAACTCCCGTTGAGTAAATCTTAGTCTAAAATTAGACTAACGTATCCTCAACAACCGTTTAAGTCGATCTTAATCTCAAACAAGATTAACGATCCTTAAATCAACCCAAACCTAAATCTAAGAAAATATGGATTTGGACTAAACCCCGCCCTGTGGGCGACAACATAAATTAGTCTCTGTATACAATCCCCGGGCAACCAAAAAAAAACACATGACACGAAATGACCTTCTGGAGCAGGAGAAAGTGGTTATCGCTGCGCGATAACGTAATTAACTGCAGGGGCTTGCACCTGCGGGGAAGAGCGTCCCCACAATCAAAAACCCTTCGTAAACAAGGGGGAATCTAACGAAGTTTTCTACATCGGCCGCATAAGTCCAAACCCCCGATACACGGTGCCATAAATCAACTTGGCATCTTCGGAGAGGTGGATGGATCAAACCAAATAGCATCTGCCCCCAAAATTCAGGCCAGACGTCCCAACGTCCCGGGCGCATCTTTCGGCGGTAAACAGATTCTGACACGCCCGGTGGGACCTTTTCCTATTTCCACTCCACATTTCGTGTTTCATGTTTCGCGAACAAATCGTGGTTTGCTATGGTTGCCTGTGGATTCGAGGTACTAATATTTGGTGCCTTGCTCCCATGTAGAGAAAAGAATATCAATGGCTTCCAGCTGCACCAACTGCAACAACTCCCGCTCCGTCCCGTCTGGAGGAGTAACTTATGGGCCCCAAGCGGTCTCCATCTTCGCAATGCCGGTGGAACAGGTGACACAGGCCACCACTGGGTTGTTCTTCGGGACCATGCTCCTGCCAATGAGCTTCAACGCCCCAGTGCCATCACAGGAAGCTCCAAAGAAGTCGGTCTTCGATCGGCTTACCACTACCACGGCCCCTCTCAACGAGTCGTCCAAGTCCAACGCCTCGGTCTTTAACAGACTAGGCCAATGCTCAAGCTGGCCCGTGAAGAAGCCTGCAATACCCAAAGGGTTCATCCCGAAGCGGATAGCCATTCCAGCTCCGGTAAATGAAGTCGTCATAGGGGCTTCTCCTGCTAAGGGGTCGGTCTTTCCAAGACTGGCCATCCCAATTCCTGCTTCGGGTGAGGTCATTATAAGTGCTTCCCATGCCCAAAAGTCGACCTTTACGAGATTGACTATTCCCCCTCAGCGGACATCTGTCTTCGATAGGCTGACACCGACAACAACTTCTCATCAGATCAGGGGGCATGACGAAGCTACCCCGACAACAGAGGTGATCCTAGTTACACGACATTCTCGACGTCGTCACTGGCGCTGGGTGAGGAAAGCTAGGGGCAGTTCCCCTTCTAGACTTACCCCACCAGCTCCAATGGTCAAAATTGATGCTGCTATTCCAACTGGGAACAACTTTGAGCCGCTTAGGAGGGTGCGTAAGAACTCTCCAACTGCCGTATTGAAGAGGTTTCCTCTACCTGCTGAAAATGTTACAAAGGCGAAGCCGGAGCATCCTCCTCAGCGGCTGTCCTCAAAAATCCATAGGGTCTGGCGAAGAGTACAAGACTCTGTAATCGACAAAGACTACTCCCGCCAGCCGAGGAAAATGAAGGTTCGGTAAGAGGAGGACCACCCCGTCACCATGTTACAGAAGGTATCGTCTGCAAGGGTGCCTATTGCAACAGCCCCCTCAACTTCGACCGCCCATAAAAGGAGAAAGTTGGAGAAAATCCCCGTGCTTACGACAAATCTCAAGGGTACTGAACCCAAACGCCCCAAGTCTGGGGGCATGGTAGTGTACACCGTCTACATGGCTTCCGGAAAAGAGAAAAGCCGTGCTTCCAGGGGTCATCGACCACTTACACGATCAGTAACAAAGGCTCAGAAGCAACAACAGAAACTCCAGGAGATGCTGACAAAGATGGCCGCACTCACTGGGCAGAAGGAAAGTCCGGAAATATCATCGGATCAATGCCAGGAATAGGAAACCGACGCTGAGTTCCTCCGAAGAATGCTCGAAAAGAAAGATAAAGAAGCCGTGGAACAAGCGGCTAACATAAACAAATGGTGCTCATATTCCAAGATATGGTGGGGATGATGATCCAGCCGGACCCTCCAACCGAAGATCCCCCAATAATCATTGAAGACGACAAAAGGGAGACATCAAACCCTCTCCGGGCTTTATCAGCAGCCATGGAGGAAATGATCTCGAAAGCTGCGCTTGATGACTACATAGCTCAACAGATACGAGTTCATCAGGCAAGTGAAGCTACTGGCCAAGTCGTCAGAACTGGGCGACCATATCCAGGCTGGTACGATCAAATTAAGTACCCGTCGGGATATACGATCCCTAAATTTCATGTGTATAAGGGGACAGGCAATTCCCATCAGCACGTCGCTCAGTTCAGGGCTCTCTGCGGCAATACTGGAGGTGATGACAAAATGCTACTTCGCCAGTTTGTCGGCAGCTTAGCGGAGACGGCATTTGAATGGTACTCGGAGCTTCCGAATGACTCCGTCAAAACTTTCACAGAAATGGAGTTACTATTCACCCAGCGTTTTGCAAGCGCCAACAAACGCACCCCGATCACGGCATTAATCAATGCCAGGGTGAAGCCAGGAGAAACAAGGGTTCAGTATGCAATTCGGTGGCGGAACCTATGGTCGAGATGCGAACAACACATAGAAGAAGCTCCTGCCATGGCCATGTTCGTGGGGACCCTAGATGCGTAGGCAACTATATCCCAGTTTATGATGTTTTTCAAGCCGACCACTTTCCAAGCCTTGATCGACAAGGTGGCCTAAATGAACCAGATAGGCCATAGACCGTCCTCTTCGAAAACGGAGTTTCGAAATGAAAAGGGCAAAGGGAAAGCTACCTTCGTCGCCAACGCTTAACAGCAGCTGAGCGATCCAAAACCAGCTGCTCGCCAAAACGATAAACAGCGATCACTCAAAGAAAAGTTGAGATGTCTTTACTCATTCCCTCGGGATAAAATGAGAATACTGTTCGAACTGGCGGTGCGCAACAGGCTCATCACTCTGCCGGATCCGAGACGCCCACTGCAACCAGGTAACGTCAACAATCCCAATTACTGTCCCTACCACAGAGTAGTGGGTTACCCAATCGAAGATTTCTACGTCTTCAAAAACTGGATTGAGGACCAGTACCAGCAAGGAAAATTCGCACTGTCTGAAAACTGGAGGATAAACCCACCACAACCACACGCTCCTAAAAAGATGGACACGCCGGGGGCATCATGCTCATTTATAGAGGAAGCTCCATGAGAAGTTGTTCTTTCGGCTAAAACTAAAAGAATGCTGAAAGATCTTCATGCAAGTCAGGCGATTAGGTGGAAAAGCCCGCTAGAGCTAGAAATCATTGAAGGGATACTGAAACCATGCACAACATCAGGAGTTGGTAGCGATGGGAAAAACACCTAGGCCCAGCCGTCGAAGTCTTCGAAGAAGAAGAAGAAGACCAAAAAACCCGCGCAGTCTGACGACAAGCGCACGGACCTGCAAAAGTATATTGACACACTGGAAGAATATAACCAGAAGGCGTGAACCCCGATCACACTCCAAGAGTTTCTCAACCATATCCTTGAGAGCAGAGGTAATGACAATGACGACGGGAACGACTCGTCAGAAGAACCCGAGGATTATGTGGCAAGTTGCCACATGATCTCTCACTCAACGATAAATGGAAAAGAAGCTCCTGACATAGAAAAACTGGGGGCAGATCCAGAACCAGAATCCCTGGAACCGTCAAATGACCTGATCGATAGGCTGCTGAAAGAAGCCCACCAAAAGAGCAAAGCTGACTGAAGACGTGAAACGGCCATATACGAAAAGGCCAAGCGTCGGCGTCAGGAGGAAGAAGCTACAATGGGGATGAGTCACAAAGAACTTCTGCTGGATCAAAGCATACCCACGGCAAGCAAGAGAAAGTTTAAGACGGGGAAGCAGTTCGCCAAGGCTCTGTCAATGGGAATGAAGCTGTCACCTTTCGAAGGAAATACTCCCGGGAGTACGTGCCTCAGCGGAGCAGGCGTACATCCGAACTACTACTTGTACCATCGGAGGGTCACACACCCTACCGAAGAGTGCGATGCCTTCAAGAATTGGTGGCAGGGATAGGTCGCCCACCGGCAACACTGCAAGCGGATGAAGCGCAAAGCTCGTCGGGAACAAAGAAACATGACGGACGAGGAAAATTCCCATCTTCGGCTTGAGGAGCTCGACGCCCTTGATGAAACTCGTCTCATGGCACAGCAAAACCTAGAAGCTTACAAAGCAAGGATGACGCACTCATACGAAAGATTGAGTAGGCCAAGAACATTCCGCCAAGGCGAACTTGTGCTAGTTGTCAAAAGACCTATGATCCCCAATCATGCCAAACGGAGGAAATACGAGCCAAACTATGAGGGCCAGTACATTGTAGACAAAGTCTACCAAGGTGGGGCTTACTTGCTCATGGATATGCATGGCGAAAGACCCTTCTGGCCAATTAACGGCCGATTCCTTAAGAAGTACTACGCCTGACGAGTCACGACTCAGGTTAATGATGAATGACGACCCTCGTGTCTGCTCGCTATCTCCCTGAGTCCAGACTCTATAAGTAGTATCCAACGAAACCTCGCCTCAAAATGCTACGAACCGAGATGTCCTTAAACTAGCTACGGAGCGAGATGTCCCTAAACTAACAACGTCACCTCAAACACGGCGATAGTGGAATGCAAGTCCAAAAATCCCAACGGTGCGAACTGCAACTCAAATCCCACCAGCAAAAAGATGGGTCACGTGTGGTGAAACTATTCTCCAAAGTTTCATCGTAAAAAAAATGGTATGTCCACAAGCGAAAAGGGCACGAATGAAAACCCGAAATGGCTCCGTGAGTAAAAACAGCAGGACTACCGGCGAAATTATGAAAACCCAGAAGGGCGCAGACTCGTTTAAAAAAACGGTACGTCCACAAGAGAAAAGGGCACGGATGAAAACCCGAAAGGGCTCCGTGAGTAAAACAGCAGGACTACCGGCGAATTTATGAAAACCCGCTGTTAGTGATATGTATGCCCTAGAGGCCATTACTGTACATGTGATGTATATTGTAGTGGATACTTGGACATATATATGGAGGACATTCTTGCTCGACATGATAGTATACTATCTGGTTGCTCTTTATCTTAACATGTACTCTGATAGTCTCTATGTTACATGTTGATAAAGTCCTTAGGATGAGTACTTGACTATCAGGACTATGATGCATATCATACTAGTGGGGACAGTGTAGTCACTAAGTACATCCTTCAAATGTTCCTAGTCGCAGGTGTATCGAGACAGGGCATCGATATACCAGAGTAGACTAGCGTATGCTTCTTGACCCATGTAGATGGGCGATGGATGATCCCATATCCATTGATGTTGAGATCAGAGATAGTATACGGGTGCTCAGTGGAGACTGGGTACACTGGACGGACTCACCGAGAAATCCCAGATGGTATTATACCTCACGTCAGATGGCAGTTCTCTGGTGACACTAGTACAGGTTAGTCTGTAGACCCGAGATCGTCATAGAGTCTTGTGTGATTCCCACTATGCTTAGATTTCCATCATACCACGTCCAAGAGGGCATGCAAAACGGTGGCTTTTGGGTATAGTCCCGAATCACATGGAGGCAATGAGCGATAGGAGGAGTTTCGTCTCTCCCGGTATAGAGAGTTGATGTTGCGCTGTGTTCGATTGGCTATAACTGGAAATCCCTGGCCAGGGTTACTGAGATTTACTGGTAAGTGTTATCAGTATTTTCTCGAACTGTTATGGACCTCATATCGACATGACTTATAGGTTTCTGGGGTCTGACGTTTACCACCCCCAGACTGGATATGCGACATATCAGACGAAGAGACCGGACTGTACGGGAGTATTACTGATTGGATTCGCAGGAGAATGTACAGGCTTGCTTGTTGATCTTCTGATTGCTCAATACCTGGGTGGCTGTTACGTTTAGCTAACCACTTGCAGCTTGTGGGTGTTTTGATATGATCATCACCTACTGCCGGCGTATTGACGATTCTTTAGAGTCCTACACAGAGGTTTTCTGGCTCAGGCAAAATGGAGCAGGAGCACATATGTGATATGTGCGGGACCGAGAATAATACGATATGAGATACCGTATTCTATTCTCACGATATATGATATCGGCCGGGTATATGTGATATAGCCTAGTCATCGGATCAAGTGTTGATTCGATGAATTGGTACATGTTATATTAGTCGGTTATATGCAATATAGCTAGATTGTCGGATCAAGTGTTGATTCGATAATTTAATGTATAATTATATATGTGATATATTACATTACGTTAACTAATATAAGCTCGCTTTATCGATTCATTTTCTCACCGGATAATACATTGATATATATGCGATATATGTTAATTGTATTATTTTCTTTGTTGCAAAATATATTATATATGTGATATATAATATTGTAACAAGTTATGATTACAAATGCAACATGATTTGTGGAGATTAAACATGTTAGGGTTTGATTTGGGTTAGCATTTGGGTTAGCTTTTTCTTGTAGCTTCTAGATGCTTTATTTTGTTTTAAGCTTAGATATTTTGTAAAGATATTTTGTATAGATATTTTCTTAACCCAACCCAAACCCTTTACCCTAATTAATTCTCTACAAGGGTTAAGCCTTCATTCTTAACCCATGGTTGATTTGTAACCATCACAATTAATTGATTATTCATCACAAATAGATTTCTTCTTCTTCTTCCTCCTTGAAAAGCTTTCTAGCTTTTTGACTTGTGATGTTTTAAAGTGAGAAAATGAAAACAAAAGAGAGCAAAATTACTACTTCATCATCCTCATCTATTCTAGCCACTTAGATTAGGGTGTTCACTTCACTAATACTTGATTAGAGAAGTAAAAGCTTGATCTTGAGATTCTTCAAGGTAGATCATCTTCGAAAAGGAAGACTTCAAGCAAGAATGGATCATTCGACTTGTGGAGCCTCTCTTGGGTCCGGGAGATCATGGAACGTGGCAAAGGGACTACTATTCGGAGCTTATGAAGTGAAGGAACGGACTACAAAGGTTGTAATCTCTCTCTCTTAGATTTAAAGTTGTTTACATGCATGTTTACCCTAAGTCTCTAGTTAAGATCTTAGTTAGGGTTTGTTTAGCACCCCAAAAGTTTCAATATGGCATGTGTGATGCCTTCCTAAACCTTGCTATGGTGCTATACTAACCCTACAGTGGTATCAGAGCCAAGCTAGAGCTTTAGGCGTTGTCTAGACGAAGTTAAAAGTCCGATCGAATCCCGAAACATCGTTTTTGACCCCCTCCCTGGAATTTTTCTAAAAAGTTGGTTTTTTCCGTATTAAAAATACTCAGAAAATTAAGCAGGGAATTCTAAGGATTACTGTGAAATACGAACTCCTAATTCTCTCAAGTCGCCGCGGAACCGCGGTAATACCATGCTTTGCGCGGCGGTTCCGCGGCCGTACTTGGGTATTAGGGATAGATGTTTTCTAGGTAATATCCATAGGTATTACTACATGTTTCTGGGAATTTTTAAAATTACTCAAGTGTTGAGTGTTCTGGAGATCTTAAGAATTAGTTGATTCGATCGGAAAGTTTAAAATCGTTTAGTTTTTCGGGTAATTTAGAACGTGTTAAAAAGTTCGAATGGATATCAATAACTCACTTTTTCCCCTGTCGGAAAACTTTCAAGTGTTGGGTTTTTCCTGAGTTTAAAACTTTCGGGAAATCATGCAAGCGTATTTGTGGACCCTCTAGAAGAACGTAACCTTAACTTGATTATGTGACCGTAACCGCCACTGAACCCTAGGGTTTGTGGTAGTTTAGCATTGCCACATGTGAGGCGTTGGTTTGACCCTTCTACGGCTGGTTCATTGGGGCTGTGACATGTTCTGGAATTTTTTGAACCCCGCTCAAGTGTTGAGCTATTTGGGAAATCTTGGGTGTTTGATTATTCGATCGGAAAGTTTAACATTGTCTATTTATCTGGAATGTGATACAATATGTGGAATTCATATAGTTAGGCATGAAATGCGAAGTATGTAATATTTCGGATTTAAGATGTCTAAAGTGATTGTGGATTCCAAATGTTGTAGTTTTACACTTTCTTTTCTATGACCGTAAGCGTAGTATGTAGGGTATTGCCGGCTTCGTTGCTATACATCAACGACAATCGGGATACGCATACTTGCTTACGTTGATGATATGAGATATTATGTGTTGCTGTGATATGTTATATTGGATCGTCGTGTTTTGAATAGCCGGGGTTTTTATGTGAGATGAGAGTTTTTCATTTTCATTCATGTAAAATTCAATTGTATGTAATATTCTTTTATTGAGGCACTTCCGGGATGAGGATGATGTCACCACTGTATATTATTTACTTTTCCGCATTAGGATAGACCCGAGGAGGGGAGCACAAGTAACCGGGTTCTAGGGTCCAGTGGGAGGCCATCTCGAGGAGTCGAGACCGGGTCTCCTAACCCTAGAATTGGCAGTGTTGCTTGCCGCTCTCGTAAGGGTCTAGGGATGTGGGTTTGGTTATTCATCACGACCGTGGAATCCGTGTTTTATACAGGCTCGAAATAAAGCACGGACGTCCTAGTATATCCAATATTTCATATGTTATCTTCTGCTCCAATATTCTGTGATGAGATCATATTACTGCCTGAGACGAATGTTTATATTATATATATGAGATATATATTATATTGCTGATTTTGTTTCAAATGTGATGCTTGTGAAGCATAATAAATGGGACTTCATTAATGAGATTAATGAAATAAAAGAAACCTAAAGATGTTGTAGAAATTTGTTTAAAAACTGGTAGCTCTAGTTCTTGCTTTGCATAGCGGTATTCCTTGTAGAATATCCAGCACCTTATTCGACAAGGAAAGAGCCGAGATCCCTTCACCGGGAGTGAACTCTTTAGCGAAACTAGCAGATGCTACAAACTCAGGGTTTTGTTTTTTGATTGCTTCTATAGTTCTTGCTTTGCATAGTGGTATTTGTGTAATATCCTGCACCTTATTCAATGAGTAAAGAGCCGAGATCTCTTCACCGGGAGTGACCTCTTTAGCAAAACTAGAAAAGGCCTCAAAAACATTCCATTTAAAATCACTCGATTCTACAACGATATCAAGTTCATTACGCAAAGGGTTTTCTTAAAAACCTGTCGTAGCCCTCCGTCGTTTCAGATAAGTAGTATTTAGTATTCGTGTTGCGTTTGTTGGCCTTTGTCAAGGCGTAGTGTGCGGTAACTGATTACTGCTTATCTGTATAAGCATATGATGTGATTGAGTTAGGGTAGTCATGCGACCTTGTTGGCCTTTATCAAGGGTCGTACGGGTGGGTTTAATTCAATCAGGAAATGACGGGTTGAACTTGACTAGCATCCTATGGTTTGTTGGCCTTTGTCAAGATCATAGGAGGTTAGGGGTAAAATATTATCGGGAATTTCAAGTGTTGAAATTTGCAATGAGATTGCATACCTTCTATGAGATAGTTGGATCCCAATACCCGCTGCAAGTAAGAGTTACTCCTGGGAGAGTTTTACACATTACAATTAGC
Source organism: Agapanthus africanus (assembly GCA_030015575.1). NCBI lineage: Eukaryota > Viridiplantae > Streptophyta > Magnoliopsida > Asparagales > Amaryllidaceae > Agapanthus > Agapanthus africanus. Next base: position 510,508,875 of record JASDDO010000024.1, on the reverse strand, counting down.
CGATCAAGTAGGTGTCTAGAAAGGTGTCAACGGGGTTACGCCTCAGGGAAAACGGGGTTTATTTTAATTAGGTCCGCGCGAAAGCACGAGGAACCTCCCTCAAAGTACCGGCACTGGCCTAGCTGAAAGATTAGCGAACTTATAGGGTGTAATTAATCTCGGCTAGTCTTTCCTTTTAGGGTTTGAAGGAAGATTTGACTAAAACAGTGGGAGACATCCTGATTAGATATATTAATAACCAATCTAATCTTGCAAGAGCATACGCTGAGTGTTTTTCTTCTCTCTCTCTCTCTCCTGTTAGCGACCATGTCACGCCTTAATCAAGATAAAAATACGGATGTATTGACCGAACCCACTTGTTATACTGCGCTGGGGAACGTTGGTCCCGCTCCAACTTATAATTGTTATAAGAACGAGCAGGAAATTGGGGATTACCAGAATTCCCGTGCCGCCCAAACGAAGAAAGTATATGATGATGCATCTTCTTCGGGTGTGTTCATTACAAAAGAACTGTTTCTCAGTATCCTTTACGTCCTAGGTATGAGATACCGGATCAGGATCCCACATATGTAATATGTTACATGGGCTACAGATAGGTAAAGAACTGAGAACGGGTGATAAGTTTCAAGAGTTGGAAATGGTGCAAGTGTTGCAACCAAGTATGTTGGCAGTAATCACCCTGTATTACCAGAATACATTGATTCTGAACGAATGTTATTAGATAGCGAACCTGATATACAACATCATATCAATCTCTTTATTAGTAAAGAAGGAAATAATTTTGTATTGTTGGATAATGTTTTGAACATTTCCTATATCAAGAGTTGATCGGTTCAGACACGTTATCTAAAAGTATAGACGTTCTAAATCAAACCACAGTTCTTAACATATAAAACACACACAAGAGGAAGAGTTCAGAAATGAACGAATCCTTCTTGAGGCATTGTAGACTAGGTCATATCGATGTGACCCGACTAGCTAAAGTTACATAAAGATGCATATTTAAATCAGTTTGAATTTACATCTTGTAAAACTTGCCGGTCATATCACAAAGATAAGATGACCATAGCTCTGTTTATTGGAAACAGAAAAAGAGTTAGTAAACTCTTGGGATTGATACATGATGATGTATGAGGTCCCCTGTCTACACATGCCAGGACTGGTTCTTTGTACTTCAAAAGTAAAGAACCAAAACAGGTATAAGTATTATGTCTTTTGATGTGATCAGGGAGGAGAATACTTAAGCACGAGATTCCTGGACTATTTTAGAGAATGAGATTCTCTCTTAGCATTACTCCTCCGTATACACCACAATACTGTAACGTTTTGAAAATCGTTTCGGTGAAATTTCGGAAAATCGGTAAAATAAGGGGTTTTCTGTAAAAAGTCAAAAAACAAATATCTTTATTATAAAAATTAAATATACATATTCTAGCTATGTAATTGCTAGTATTTGGTGTTTATTGAGCCACTGGTGAAATTTCAAATTTTCTGGAAAAAAAATTATTTTAATATTATTTTAAGCCGTCACTAATACATTTAATTAGGGAAAATTACAAATTGGAATGGGTTGATACAAATTTTATAATTCCTGACACACTAAACTGACATGATTGAGGAATTCAAGTTAGGGTTTTGTTGTGGAATTGGGTTGTGATAAATTGTGCATGGTTATGTGATGTGGATTAACATCTTAAGTATTGTAGGAAGCTAATCTAGTTGTTAATTACGAACCATTACTTATAAAATGCCCTAATTAAGTTATTTTGCTAACTAGGGTTTTTGGAAAATTATGAAATGCTTTAGGTTAAAATATAATTATGGTTTCATGTCATTATTAATATTATATTGAGTGGTTTAATACCTTTGGATCATGAAAATCCAAGCTAAATTGTTGTTGTGTATTTTTGCTATAAAATTGTTAAAATTGGGTATTTTGTAAACTAGAATTTTGGGGTCAATGGAATTTAATGAGATTAAATTATGGGAATTGTTTTTATGACTTATTTAAGATATTTAATAAGTATTATGGCCGCTAGATTTGTTTAAACGTCGAATTTTGTACTAAAACGGGTAATTTTTGCTTGCTAGATTTTCGGAAAAATGGCTTTTAAGGTAAATTTGTGGTTTTTGTGAATTCTAACCTATTTTATATTATAATTAGTGTTCGTGAATGCGCAAATGAGAGTGTTTGGGTTTTTCTCGATGGTTTGAAGTTTGTACATCGACATCGAGGGTTGGTTTGGCTATTCTTGCCTGCGTAGGCGATATGTTTTGACCTATGCGTGATACGGGTGCCGATTTGATTTTCGTATGCCGTTTCAATTTCGAATTTGGTTTTAATGCGATACGGTGCGTTATGATATGTAGGTACCTTATGTGGACTTCGAGACGACAAGCAAGCGCGTGGCGACGTCGGCACCGGCGAGCGAGGACCAGGTGAGTAGATTTATATCTACGGGGAGAAGTCGGGTGGATGGCGTATAGCACCCCCGCAGTCCGTAGTATAGTTCATATATATATGTTTATATAGGTGTTTTATGATACGAGAATGTTTATTCACGATATGATTATGTGTTCATGGATTAGCTTTGGGTTAGTTGCGAAACCCTAGAATAGTTGTTATACCCACATACGCACACACAGACTTGCATACATTACTTTCTTGTGTATAGATGGGGATATGTATATATGTATATACGCGTGGGTATGTGACTATGCATATATACATTCAAATATACATGCATGGATGATGAGGATAGTACTTGGGATTTGAGATGAGTCGATGAGATAGGTGATATGGCAGGGTTCGTATTTGTTATACGACATGACATTGTAGCAGGTCCCTGACGTAGTGTTTCACACACATGCATGCATACTTAGGCGGTATCAGTACTGTACTAAACATAGATCGGTACCCCGATCATGATATTTGATAAAGAGGATACCAGATGAATAGTATGATGAATGTGATATTGACCCGTACCCAGATTTGGGATGTCGTACGACGGATTTACGTATGAGCTATATATTGATGATTGATCCGCACTCTTGACTTGGGAATGTCTGATTATAGATATGGTATCGGATGTGATATTATTGAGGCGGGATCACCGACGGATATATATATATCGACTCAGATGTTAGGCGGTTTCCTTAGCTTCAGTTAGCCTGTTAGCTTAGCCCTATAGTTTAGTATATTTGGTAGACTAGATTCGACTCCTACCTATTTCAAATGCTAACGAATCGCGGGTATTTTAAAAGACAGGTCAAGGGATTCTACGGATATTTCAAAAGACGTATCTTTTCTTAAAAACACCGTAGCCCTTATTTTCAAAACACCGCGATTTTTGTTATTTTTAAAAGGCACCATTGTTTGACTTATAGTTATCGTTGTGTCTAGTATTCTGCTCCCGCACATTATTGTTGTTCGCTCCGCATCGCATACTTATTGTAATTCATATTTCATTATTGATATCATGCTGTTAGGACACCAGCACCATTACCGATGATGCGTATGTACCACGTACACTTACTTGCCGGCTCACACACATCTTCATCGGTAATTGCCATGTCATGCACACCTTAGAAAATATTATTGCCTAATGTAGCTTGTTAACTAGTAGTATTGACATGATGATTAGTTGCTTGCCTTATATGCTAGTTTAGACATTGTGGTTGTTACTTGTCACTTCATGCATACTGTTATTCATTATATGCCGCATTCATGGATGCTCATGCTTTTATTCATGGTTTTACATGCTATGGATGATTCGGATTTCCATGATATTTTCTGGATTTGGAGGAAAACCGCAAAACATGTATAAACTGCTTTCTCTCTTTTTAAATAAAAATACGGTTTTCCCATGATGTATGAGTCGTCCATCATGAGTTTGCTGATAAATTTCGAGACCCGATTCGAGGAGGCGGATGAACCGTTTCGGGTACATGGTGGGCCCGGTGCGGTACCCCGGGGCAAGAAGATCGTGTTGTTGACGTTGAGCCTGTGCAGGGGAGTACGACCGACCGGTGATATTACCCGACGCGTCGGATATCCGGAGGATACCGTCGTGGTCATGAGATGGATGGTAGGGGCCGGCCTGGACTGACGGCGCCCTAGTCATTGTGATTGAGACATTGAGATTTCGAGATATTGAGGTACAGAGACTGTGATACAGAGATATCGAGATATTGGGATTAAGTTTTGTGCCGATGCTAAGCACTGTTTTATGCTGATTTCATTATGATACCTCATTTTAAAAATATCGAAATCTCACTAATTTATGAATGAAGTTTTTTTCAGTACATGCATTTTGTTTCATGCATTCATACATCATCCATATGATATATTGCTACCTGAGGCACTGTCACGGGCACATGGGATTACACTCGGGTTAGATATTTACCCTAGTCATTGTTATAGGCTGCATGTTATATATATTTGCGGATATATTATGATCGTTGACCTAGGTTTGTGTTGTTCATGCGGTTTCTGTTCGTAGATGTTTTTCTACTCACGAGTTGGCAACTCACCCCCGTTGTGCCACAGTTCCTTGCAGTTTTGCCGTACAGGTTTCATTACGGCTTTGCTGGCACTGCTTCTTTCGGGTGACTTGCTAGTAGGTGGGTTTATTGGTATCGTACCCATCATGCTACTTGTATAATATTATTCAGTTGTATCTAGTAAATTCCATCAACCAAATATGTATTTATTTTGAGATAGAGGCCAGTGATGTTATTCTTTCGACCTTAGAGTCGCGCGTTATATTTCTGTGGATTTCTTGTGGTTTTGAGTTTCCTTTTGAGTTTTTGATTCTCACCATTGGCGTTGTATATTATATTGCTTGTGTGTTTGTGACCGTCGATTGACGAAGAGCTAGCTCCCGCTTGGGGATGCCTTTTATTGATTTCGTATACTATTCATGTTGTATCCCGTTTGGGAGCCAGTATTTACAAAGGAGACTCTGCCGAAATTTTCAGGAAATATTTGATGTTTTTAAAACCGCATAATTCAGCTTATGCTATTAAAACTACTTGATTTTAAATTGGTTTTCCTTCACTCTACTACTTTTCTTGGTTTGGATTTCTGGGTTTTCGGCTAACTTAGATTACGTACGCCTCGAGACGTTTCGTAGTTTAAGTGCCGGTCATGTTCCGTACTTTCGGGACGTGACAAAGTTGGTATCAGAGCGTTAGGTTTTACCTTCGGAGCGTAGGATGACCCTTGGTTGATGGAATAGGTGACTAAAATAGAGTGACGTACCGTGGGTATGTTCCGCGACATACTTACGACACGCCACTCCACTTAAGGTGCCTTAGGATGTACATTTCTTTGCTCGGTATTATATTCATTCTGATCTAGCCTCATCGGTACCAGTTACGGTTTGCTGCCACGATTACGGGCAGGGAGAGCTACAGCTAGAGTTGCGGTCAGCACGAGCTCGTTACGAACGAGGACTGACCAGAGCATAATTCCGGCTACACACGATTGTAGAGATGTGTCTTTTGATTGTGCTTTCGCTCCACGAGCGTTGGATGGATCGCTGTATGAGATTACTTGGACGTGCCGATCAGCGGTAGAGAATTGAGCCACTGACAGAGGCCAGCCAGATTTTGATGACCGTTGGTTTATTGCTTACTCATGATGATTGAGGCACTGTTCAGCGTGCGGACGAGCCAGTTGTTGCTGCGGACGATGGGATATCGCCCCAGATGTTGGAGCTATTGCAATACGAGATTATACTAAGAGATGATTGAAGGTCGCTAGTCACCGAGGATGAATGAATAGGACATGTGGTTCGTTCGCTATCCCGATGCGAGGTCATCAGATAGATTGATTCCAGCTAGAGACGGCTTCACGCAGAGGCGTTGAGAGTCGACAGAGACAATTGAATGTCAGCAACCTATTATTCCAAGTTTAAAGTATTCGGAAAGACATGCAGGCAATTCTATGGACCCTCTAGAAGAATGAAATCCTAACTCGACTTAATGACCGTGTGAAAGCCTTTGAACCTTAGGGTTTGCGGCAGTTCCGCGGCGCCATTAGTGAGGCTTGGGTTTGCCCTTCTACGGCTGGACCATCGATGCTGTGGTATGTACTCGATACTGTTAAACTATACCCAAGATGTTGAGCTCTTGAGGGATTATGAGGTTTTGACGAATCAATCGGATGGTTCGACTTCATTCGGATGCTAGGTGGTGAGATGCATTTCTTAGGAGACTCCAGCTACGAAGATAGCCGTTGGAGCTCAGTCCATGTAGCCACGACGAGACGAGTCCGAAGCAGTCGACATTAGAGAAAAGTGGAGTAAAGAGGTCCGTACAAGATCTGGATAAGATGACGTTCCACTCCACCGACATCAGAGATGCGATATGCATGCCGAGGCATTGTGCTGGATATATCTTCCAAAAGGAGTCACGATGAGTATGCAGCCGTTCCGGAACAAGAAACAGATATAGTAAAGGACGATGACTTCCGGACAGTTCGGCAGAGACGAGATTTGGGAGAGATCTCGACAGGACCTTTCTGGGACAAATTACGAGAAGACTTGGACCCAGGAGTGGTCATGTTACGCACACCGGCAGGCCAGAGTTCAGGATCGTCGACGAGGCATGCTATGAGTGACCATGACAGTTGGCCAGAGATTCTTGGAGGATGTGCTTGAGCGGGACTATTCCGCCATACTTGATTTTGGTATTTTGAGCGATTTATTCGCATGATTGATTTTGATGATTGAGTTTCATGATATTTGTTTTCATGGACCATGGTTGCACCTACTGAGTATTTACGATTTTGCACAGTTGTTGCACTTGAGATAGTTTACGTGCCTTGGTTTCTCATGTTTGTGATTATATGGATTTCATACAGTTGAGTTGATTTGTGCGTGTATACGCATACGATTTGGTTCTTGCACTCGGTATAGTTCACATATGCTTGCAGTGCAGTGATTCGCATTATGTGCACTTAGATGCACTGGACTTCGATTGCGATTGTGATACTCGATATTATTTGTGCACTTTTTGCACCTGATTTGGATTTTCGCGCATGTTTTGAGATGCGATTTTGGTGCACACCAGATGCACTAAATCGAGATTCTTCATGCATGTCAGATGCACCTGTCTCTACTGTCAGGCATACACGTTGCCTATGACAGATGTTTCGTACACACCTAATACACTTAGATGTTGTTTCTGTGCGCATGTATAGCACATATATGGATTTTGATTTCCGTGCGCACCAGACGCACGTAGTATTCATATGCATATTTTGGGATTGATTTCTTATAGAGAAGTACGTTTTTATGATATTTGCTATGTGTTTTCGTACTGAGCAGGACTAGACAGAGGACAGTACCTGAATGTATTTTGCATGCATTGATAGCTATCGAAGGGAATTCCAAAAAGCGAGCTATAGTCTCAGTATTTACCTACGTGTCTGATATGACACGAGACGTTTAAAAAAGGAAACTCTTCTAAATTGTTTTCCAAAACGGCGGAACGTACATTTTAAACAAAAGGTATATATGTATATGGTTATTTTCTTACAATAGACGCCCGCCACTGTGCAGTGCTGCGAGCATCGCACAGCGATTTGAAGAAGATTTGGCATGCATTGCTTCCAGATGTTTTAATGATGTATATCATATTGATTTTCATTTTGGGATTTAGACATTGTGTCTTCACCAAGACTCCGATGATTGCGGGATGCTTGACGGAGTTTTGATTTTGAGTTATATGCTCATTTTTCATGCGCATGCGCTGCGCTACGACTTGTTTTACGTATTTATGAATTTGGAGCCCCGACGACTTGATGGTTTTGCTTAGATGTTTTAGTATTTGGGGGAGTTTTTAATTTAAATTCAGGGACCGAATTTCTTTAAGGGGGGAAGATTGTAACGTTTTGAAAATCGTTTCGGTGAAATTTCGGAAAATCGGTAAAATAAGGGGTTTTCTGTAAAAAGTCAAAATACAAATATTTTTATTATAAAAATTAAATATACATATTCTAGCTATGTAATTGCTAGTATTTGGTGTTTATTGAGCCACTGGTGAAATTTCAAATTTTCTGAAAAAAAAATTATTTTAATATTATTTTAAGCCGTCACTAATACATTTAATTAGGGAAAATTACAAATTGGAATGGGTTGATACAAATTTTATAATTCTTGACACACTAAGCTGACATGTAAAATATTATTTCTGAAATGAAATCATTTGCCAAAACGGTTTAGAAATTATTGAAGAAAAAAGGTTTTTTTTTTAGTGAATTTAGTGTAAATGGATGTTTGGGGTATAGTATTTATCATTTTCCATCACCCCACACCCATACTCACACTCACACACCCCCATTTTTCCTTTCCCTTGGCTGAATTCAGTGCCCCCCCCTCAATTGTCCCCACTTGTGTTGCAAAAGAAAAGAAAGAAAAGAAAAGAAAAGAAAAGAAAAGAGAATGATAGAAGTAAAAGGTGGACTTTTTGACCCCATTCTCTCTCCAATCACCTCACACACTCTTCTCCTCCCCATTTGGCCGAAACCACTTTTTTTCCTGCACCACAACAGCCCCTCTTTCTTCCTCTCTCATTTTGCATCAAAAAATTCAACAAAATGCCCAAAAACCAACACAAAAATCCCACAAAATCAAAATCCAACTCCTACCCATTTCTCATTAGCCAAAATTGCACGGATCTAGGGAACAAAATTTCAATTTGAGAGGATATGTGTGCTTGTGGATCTTCAAAATTATTGGGTATAAATTCCAACCCTTTTTGCTTAATGTGTTAGTTAATTTCTTAAAGCTAATTAATTAAGTGATTAATTAGGTTCTAGATGTGTTTAATTGCATGATTAAGGAATTCAAGTTAGGGTTTTGTTGTGAAATTGGGTTGTGATAAATTGTGCATGGTTATGTGATGTGGATTAACATCTTAAGTATTGTAGGAAGCTAATCTAGTTGTTAATTACAAACCATTACTTATAAAATGCCCTAATTAAGTTATTTTGCTAACTAGGGTTTTTGGAAAATTATGAAATGCTTTAGGTTAAAATATAATTATGGTTTCATGTCATTATTAATATTATATTGAGTGTTTTAATACCTTTGGATCATGAAAATCCAAGCTAAATTGTTGTTTGTGTATTTTTGCTATAAAATTGTTAAAATTGGGTATTTTGTAAACTAGAATTTTGGGGTCAATGGAATTTAATGAGATTAAATTATGGGAATTGTTTTTATGACTTATTTAAGATATTTAATAAGTATTATGGCCGCTATATTTGTTTAAACGTCGAGTTTTGTACTAAAACGGGTAATTTTTGCTTGCTAGATTTTCGGAAAAATGGCTTTTAAGGTAAATTTGTGGTTTTTGTGAATTCTAACCTATTTTATATTATAATTAGTGTTCGTGAATGCGCAAATGAGAGTGTTTGGGTTTTTCTCGATGGTTTGAAATTTGTACATCGACATCGAGGGTTGGTTTGGCTATTCTTGCCTGCGTAGGCGATAGGTTTTGACCTATGCGTGATACGCGTGCCGATTTGATTTTCGTATGCCGTTTCGATTTCGAATTTGGTTTTAATGCGATACGGTGCGTTATGATATGTAGGTACCCCATGTGGATTTCGAGACGACAAGCAAGCGCGTGGCGATGTCGGCACCGGCGAGCGAGGACCAGGTGAGTAGATTTATATCTACGGAGAGAAGTCGGGTGGATGGCGTATAGCACCCCCGCAGTCCGTAGTATAGTTCATATATATATGTTTATATAGGTGTTTTATAATACGAGAATGTTTATTCACGATATGATTATGTGTTCATGGATTAGCTTTGGGTTAGTTGCGAAACCCTAGAGTAGTTGTTATACCCACATACGCACACACAGACTTACATACATTACTTTCTTGTGCATAGATGGGGATGTGTATATATGTATATACGCGTGGGTATGGGACTATACATATATACATTCATATATACATGCATGGATGATGAGGATAGTACTTGGGATTTGAGATGAGTCGATAAGATCGGTGATATGGCAGGGTTCGTATTTGAGATATGACATGACGTTGTAGCGGGTCCCTGACGTAGTGTTTCACACACGTGCATGCATACTTAGGCGGTATCAGTATTGTACTAGACGTAGATCAGTACCCTGATCATGATATTTGATAAAGAGGATACCAAATGAATAGCATGATGAATGTGATATTGACCCATACCCAGATTTGGAATGTCGTACGACGGATTTACGTATGAGCTATATATTGATGATTGATCCGCACTCTTGACTTGGGAATGTCTGATTATAGATATGGTATCAGATGTGATATTATTGAGGCGGGATCACCGACTGATATATATATATATATATATATATATATATATATATCGACTCAGATGTTAGGCGGTTTCCTTACCTTCAGTTAGCCTGTTAGCTTAGCCCTATAGTTTAGTATATTTGGTAGACTAGATTCGACTCCTACCTATTTCAAAAGCTAACGAATCGCGGGTATTTTAAAAGACAGGTCAAGGGATTCTACGGATATTTTAAACGACGTATCTTTTCTTAAAAACACCGTAGCCCTTATTTTCAAAACACCGCGATTTGTGTTATTTTTAAAAGGCACCATTGTTTGACTTATAGTTATCGTTGTGTCTAGTATTCTGCTCCCGCACATTATTGTTGTTCGCTCCGCATCGCATACTTATTGTAATTCATATTTCATTATTGATATCATGCTGTTAGGACACCAGCACCATTACCGATGATGCGTATGTACCACGTACACTTACTTGCCGGCTCACACACATATTCATCGGTAATTGCCATGTCACGCACACCTTAGAAAATATTATTGCCTAATGTAGCTTGTTAACTAGTAGTTTTGACATGATGATTAGTTTCTTGCCTTATATGCTAGTTTAGACATTGTAGTTGTTACTTGTCACTTCATGCATACTGTTATTCATTATATGCCGCATTCATGGAAGCTCATGCTTTTATTCATGGTTTTACATGCTATGGATGATTCGGATTTCCCTGATATTTTCTGGATTTGGAAGAAAGCCGCAAAACATATATAAACTGCTTTCTCTCTTTTTAAATAAAAATACGGTTTTCCCATGATGTATGAGTCGTCCACCATGAGTTTGCTGATGGATTTTGAGACCCGATTCGAGGAGGCGGATGAACCGTTTCGGGTACATGGTGGGCCCGGTGCGGTACCCCGGGGCAAGAAGATCGTGTTGTTGACGTTGAGCCTGTGCAGGGGAGTACGACCGACCGGTGATATTACCCGACATGTCGGATATCCGGAGGATACCGTCGTGGTCATGAGATGGATGGTAGGGGCCGGCCTGGACTGACGGCGCCCTAATCATTGTGATTGAGACATTGAGATTTTGAGATTTTGAGGTACAGAGACTGTGATACAGAGATATCGAGATATTGGGATTACGTTTTGTGCCGATGCTAGGCACTGTTTTATGCTGATTTCATTATGATACCTCATTTTAAAAATATCGAAATCTCACTAATTTATGAAAGAAGTTTTCTTCAGTACATGCATTTTGTTTCATGCATTCATACATCATCCATATGATATATTGCTACCTGAGGCACTGTCACGGGCACATGGGATTACACTCGGGTTAGATATTTACCCTAGTCATTGTTATAGGCTGCATGTTATATATATTTGAGGATATATTATGATCGTTGACCTAGGTTTGCGTTGTTCATGCGGTTTCTGTTCGTAGATGTTTTTCTACTCACGAGTTGGCAACTCACCCCCGTTGTGCCACAGTTCCTTGCAGGTTTTGCCGTACAGGTTTCATTACGGCTTTGCTGGCACTGCTTCTTTCGGGTGACTTGCTAGTAGGTGGGTTTCTTGGTATCGTACCCATCATAGTACTTGTATAATATTATTCTGTTGTATCTAGTAAATTCCATCAACCAAATATGTATTTATTTTGAGATAGAGGCCAGTGATGTTATTCTTTCGACCTTAGAGTCGCGCGTTATATTTCTGTGGATTTCTTGTGGTTTTGAGTTTCCTTTTGAGTTTTTGATTCTCGCCATTGGTGTTGTATATTATATTGCTTGTGTGGTTGTGACCGTCGATTGACGAAGAGCTAGCTCCCGCTTGGGGATGCCTTTTATTGATTTCGTAAACTATTCATGTTGTATCCCGTTTGGGAGCCAGTATTTACAAAGGAGACTCTGCCGAAATTTTCAGGAAATATTTGATATTTTTAAAACCGCATAATTCGGCTTATGCTATTAAAACTACTTGATTTTAAATTGGTTTTCCTTCACTCTACTACTTTTCTTGGTTTGGATTTCTGGGTTTTCGGCTAACTTAGATTACGTACGCCTCGAGACGTTTCGTAGTTTAAGTGCCGGTCATGTTCCGTACTTTCGGGACGTGACAAATACGTTGGTATATCGGGACGGAGCAATCGCACCCTATGTGATAAGGTGTACTCTATGATGAGTACTACTGAGATACCTAATTCCTTTTGGAGGTTATGCACTTGAGAAGCTGCATACCTATTGAATAGAATTCCAACCAAATCAGGTGCCTACCACTCCATATGTGATATGGTATGGAAAGAGCCCATCTCTTAAGGATGTTAAGATTTGGGGTTGTCCAAAGCAAAATCCGGACAAACTCGAGGCAAGGTCAGTTCTGTGGAAGTTTGTTGGATATCCCAAGCATTCGCAAGGGAATATCTTCTACCAAACTGGGGAGCAAAAGGTGTTTTGTTTCTCAGCATGCCACCTTTTGGAAAGGGAATTTCTTGTGAAGAAATTAGTGGTCATGTGGTAGAACTGGAAAAGGTTCCAGCTATACGAACTGCAGCTGATAATTTGGTAAACCCGAAGGATTCAATAGTTTCTAACGAACCGCGGCCTCTTCGCCGATCTAGTAGGGTACCTCATCCACCTGAGAGATACTTCGGTTTCTCTATGACAGTGGGAGCGAGGATTGCATCATGAGATGATGACCCAACTTGTTTCGAGCAGGCCATCAAGAGTGGGGACTCTGTAAGAATGGCTGGATGCTTAGTGATCTGAGATGGAATCCATACACACCAACAAAGTATGGACTTTGGTTGCTTTTATCTGAAGGGTTAAATCCCCATCAGAATCAAGTATATCTTGAGAAGATTACTTGGTGTACATGGAAAAGTTAAGACTTTCAAAGCTATGCTCAAGTCCATCCAGATCCTACTTACCATTGCTATATACCATAACTACAATATCTGGCGGTTTAATGTCATGACTGCTTTTCTAAATACTGATTTAGAAGAGAGCATCTATAAGTACACAGCCAGAGGGCTTCGTAGACAGTGGGAGCTGCGGAAACGTGTGGAAGTTGCTTTATGGGATAAAGCAGGCATCGCGGAGTTGGAACGTCTGTTTTGATGAGGTAGTCAAAAAGTTTGACTTCATCAAAATGGTAGATGAACCTAGTATATACAAAAAGGTAGTAGGGAGTATGGTGGTGATCCTCGTATAGTACGTGGATGACATACTCTTGATAGGGAAGGATTTCCTATGCTACGCTCGGTCAATCTCCTCTTATCACATGGATTCTCCATATAGGATCAAGGTGATACCTCCTAAATCCTGGGTTATAGATCTATGGGATAGATTTAATTGGATGTTAGGATTCTCACTAGTTGTAGTGAGCTGGGGAGAATCACTGGAAAGCTTCCAGGTTGATAAGGACGACTGAATGTTAGTCGCAGACATTGTCTTTACCCTCAGTGGAGGGACGGTATGTTGGAAGAGTTCCAAGCTAGATACTGTGACTTACTAGACGATTAAAGGCAAGATACATCATTACCAAGGATGCTACCAAAGAGGCAGTCTGGATATATATGAGTTCATGAGATGAACTTCGTTCCTACCATTGTGTGACAATGGAGTTATGGCTTATGTCTAGGAACCCCCGTCCCATCAGAGATCCAGACATATTCTTAGGCAGTATCACCTGATCATGGAGATGGTTGATCTCCAGGGAGATCGAGGTTAGGAGAGTAGACACAGAGGACAACAGCACGGATCTGTAAGGTTAGTATAGCACCCTATGAAGTGTTTTGAAGCATCACATGACCCAAAGTTATAATTTTTAAGGTGCTAAACTAACATGCAAGTGGATCGATCCTAGAAAATTAGGGTTATTAAACTTTAAGCTAGTAAAGTTAAGGGTTTGAAGGCTACAACCTTTGTAGCTCCCCTTCGCTGGACTCCTTGGTCTCTAAGGTGTTGAACGAAGGTCCTTTTGATGTCCCCTTGTATCCACGACGATCCACCACGGAGCACTCCGTCCAAGCTCGCAATTTCGACAAACCGAAAAGAACACTCTAAACAAAGCGGCTAAGCTTGTGTAGAATGATGTTGCGGTTGGGTTCCTCACTTCAAAAACCTTTCTTTTGTTGTATTTCACTCACTAGAAAAGACTAGAGAAGAAAAGATGAAGGAAGATGAAGATGGTGGCTAATATTAACAAGAGATAAAAGATAACCCTTGAGTTAAACAAGAGAAAGAAATATATATCACTATATATATTTAATTCCTTCTTGACTTCAACCATGATTAAATGATAGATAGTTAATTTAACTTGGGTTTAGAATGATAAAGAGAAGGACAACCATAGTTTAGTGGTAGTTGAGATAGGTTAGGTTAGAAGAAGAATGTAGAAGCAAGAATGTTTATCCTTTCCTTTTTCATTTTACTTTAAAACCAAAATTAAATAATTATCCATTGTTTAATCTATGGTGTGAGGCTTATATTGCCACCATTTCCATATATAATCAACCATGATGGTTTGATGTATGTATGTGTACATGTATGCACATCTTCATGTGCATGAAACTAGAAAAGAAGAAAGAAACACATGCATGCATGCATACATCCATCAAACCCTAGAAAGGTTTTAAGTGAGAAAACTAATGGTTAAATGATAAATCAACACTTGATTTATCAATCCGGTCATATCTCATATGACCCCACCAAAAGCAGTTCACCCGATCAATGTTCGGTATCATATACGCACATTTCAATCGGGTGCATGCGCATATCGCATATGCGCACCACAACGTTTCGCCTGGACTGGGTAACTCCTCTGTGGGACTCTAAGACTCGTCAATACGCCGGCAGAGGGTAATGATCATATCAAGTACCCTCAAGCCGCAAGCGGTCAGCTAAACGTAACGGCCACCCGGGTATTGAGCGATCAGAAGACAACAAGCGAACCTGCTATAACTCCCGTCGAGCCATCCGGCAACACTACCGTACAGTCCGGTCTCTTCGTCAGATATGCTGCATATCGAGCCTAAGGATGGTCACGTCGACCCCAATAACTCAATAAGTCGTGTCGGTGAATGGTCTATAACAGATCGAGAAACTACTGATAACACTTATCAGCAAATCTCAGCAGCCCTGGCCAGGGACTTGCTGTTATAACCAGTCGAGCACAGCACAGCATCAACTCCCAATCCGGGAGAGACGAAACCCCTCCTATCGCTCATTGCCTTCGTGTGTCTCGGGACTGTACCCAACGGTCACCTGTTTGCACGACTCAGTAGAGCCGTGGTAGGGTGGCAATCAAAGTACAGTGGGAGAACACACAAGACTCCATGACGATCTCGGGTCTACAGACTAACCTGTACCAGTGTCACCTGAGAACTGCTATCCGACGATAGATATAATTCCATATAGGAGTTCTCGGTGAGTCCGTCCAGTGTACCCAGTCAGCACTGAGCACCCGTATATGATCTTGATGTCAAACATCGATGAATGTGGGAACATCCATCGCCCATCACATGGGTCTAGTATCATATACGCTAGTCTACTCTGGTATATTGATGCCCCGTCTCGATATACCTATGACTAGGGACGTTCCAAGATATGCTTATAGACTACAGATGTCCCACTAGTATGATCTCCATCATAATCAGAGTAGTCAAGCCGATATCCTCAGGGCTTTATCAGCATGTATGAATGAATAAAAGCATGATCAAATCAACATGTCAGATAAACAAGAACCAGATAGCATACTATCATGTCGAGCAAGAATGCAAACTGAATATATATACATGTATAGATACATCAACTATCACATAATGGCCTTTAGGGCATACATATATCCAACAATCTCCCACTTGCA
The DNA here is from genome assembly GCA_030015575.1 of Agapanthus africanus. Classification (NCBI taxonomy): domain Eukaryota; kingdom Viridiplantae; phylum Streptophyta; class Magnoliopsida; order Asparagales; family Amaryllidaceae; genus Agapanthus; species Agapanthus africanus. Next base: position 510,492,695 of record JASDDO010000024.1, on the reverse strand, counting down.
CTAAGGCCAGTTATTGGCGTATCTCATACCCAACATCTCAAAAAGTCGCTCATGCTGCGGCTGAGGGAGAGCCTTGGTGAATGGATCCGCGGCGTTGTTCTTTGTTTCTACTCTCTTAATCACGATCTCGCGGCGATCTACAATCTCCCGGATCAAATGAAAGCGCCTCAGGATATGTCTGGACCGCTGATGGGATCTGGGCTCCTTGGCTAACGCCATTGCCCCATTATTGTCACAATACAAAGGTATTGGATCAATAATGGTTGGAACTACTCCTAGCTCCGAGACGAACTTCTTCATCCAGACGGCTTCCTTGGCGGCATCATTTGCAGCAATGTACTCAGCTTCCATCGTAGAGTCTGCAACGGTATCTTGTTTGGAACTCTTCCAACTTACCGCCCCTCCATTGAGGGTAAATACAAACCCTGAGATAGATTTGCTGTCATCCTTATCGCTCTGGAAGCTCGAATCGGTAAATGCCTCCATTTGGAGATCTGTATTACCATAGACCAAGAACAATTCTTTAGTCCTTCGTAAGTACTTAAGAATGTTCTTCACAGCTGTCCAGTAGTTCTCCCTTGGGTTGGATTGATACCTGCTTACAACACTAAGTGCATAAGCTACATCTGGGCGTGTACATAACATCGCATACATTATAGATCCTACTGCCGAAGCATAAGGTATAATGCTCATGCGAGCTCTCTCTTCATCGGTCTTTGGACAAGAATCCTTGGAGAGAGTGACTCCATGGCAAGCGGGTAAGGCACCCCGCTTGGAGTCTTCCATACTAAACCTCTTTAGGATGGTGTTGATGTACCTGGTTTGGGACAGTCCCAATAACTTTTTGGATCTATCCCTATAGATCCTTATGCCCAGGATGTATGTGGCATCACCCAGGTCCTTCATGGAGAACCTCAGTGATAAGAATGATTTGACCGACTGTAGCATAGGAATATCATTTCCTATCAGAAGAATGTCATCAACGTACAATACGAGGAATGTGACAGCTCTTCCTACAGCCTTCCTATAAACACAAGGTTCATCTGGATTTTTGATGAAATCAAACTCTTTGATAACATCATCGAAACATATGTTCCAACTCCGAGATGCCTGCTTTAACCCATATATGGATTTAAGCAATCTACATTCTTTCTCGCTGCTCCCACTGTCAATGAAGCCCTCTGGCTGATCCATATAAACGCATTCTTCTAAATCTCCATTCAGAAATGCTGTTTTAACGTCCATCTGCCAGATTTCATAGTCGTAGTGAGCAGCAATAGCAAGTAGGATCCGAATGGATTTAAGCATGGCTACGGGCGAAAAAGTTTCGTCATAGTCCAGACCTGGTCTTTGACGAAAACCTTTCGCCACAAGTCTTGCCTTATAGGTCTCTACCTGCCCATCCACACCAATCTTTCTTTTAAAGATCCATTTGCACCCTACAGGTTTTACCCCAGGGGGTACAACGTCCAAAGTCCATACTTTGTTGGTGTACATAGACTCCATTTTGGATCTCATGGCATCCAGCCACTTCACAGAGTCACCACTCGTGATAGCTTGCTGAAAACTGGTAGGATCATCATCTTCCATGATACAGTCTTCTCTGTCACCATCAATGAGGAAACCGTAGTACCTCTCCGGTGGGCGAGAAGTCCTACCAGACCTACGGAGTGGCCGAGGTTCTTCAGTTTCTGCTGCAACAGTTGGTTCAACCAAATCGTCATTTGTAGTTTGTGTCTCTAGAACCTCTTCTAGATCCACCACTTTGCCATCATCTTTATCTGTGAAAAACTCTTTTTCCAAGAATGTGGCATGTTGAGAAACAAACACTTTTTGTTCCTCTTTGTGGTAGAATAGATATCCATAAGAATTCTTTGGATATCCTATAAAATTACACATGACTGACCGTGTCTCGAGTTTGTCCGGATTCTGCTTTTTAACATAGGCCGGGCAACCCCAAATCTTAATTCTCTTAAGAGATGGTCTCTTCCCATGCCATATCTCATATGGCGTGGTAGACACGGCTTTGGTTGGAACCCTGTTTAGCAGAAATGCTGCAGTCTCCAATGCATGCCCCCAAAACGATACTGGTAACTCAGCGTCACTCATCATGGACCGGACCATATCTAATAGGGTCCTATTTCGTCGTTCTGACACACCGTTGTGCTGTGGTGTGTAAGGAGGAGTGAGCTGAGAGAGAATCCCATTCTCTTTTAGGAAGTTTGCAAATTCTGTACTGAGATACTCTCCACCTCGATCTGATCGAAGCATATTAATACTCAAGCCGGTTTGTTTTTCTACTTCTTGTTTATATTCAATGAATTTCTCGAAAGCGTCGGACTTGTGCTTTAATAAAAATACATGACCGAATCTTGAGAAATCATCAGTGAATGTAATGAAGTATGAAAAACCGCCTCTAGCCTGTGTAGACATAGGCCCACATACATCACTATGTATGAGGCCCAGGAGCTGAGTAGCTCTTTCTCCGTGTCCGGTAAACGGAGTTTTGGTCATTTTACCCTTGATACAAGACTGGCAAGTCGCATAAGATTTATATTCAAAAGGATTTAAATATCCATCTTTGTGTAACTTGTTTAGTCTTGTTTCGTTAATATGACCAAGTCTACAGTGCCAAAGAAAAGCTTCATTTAATTCTGAAAGTTTTCTTTTATTAGGGTGTTGTATACTGAAAACTGTGTGTTGATTTAGGACATATATTCCGTTATTAAGTGTACCATACCCAACCAACATTTGATTCAGGTGAATATTCATAACATTGTTTTGCAATACAAAATTATACCCTTCATTGTCCAACAAAGAAACGGATATTATATTACATAGCATACTTGGTACAAAATAACATGGATTCAAAATCAAAATACATCCAGATGGCAACCCCAAGTGATACTCTCCCACTGCGACTGTATGTACATTGGAACCATTTCCAACGCGGAGAGTATGGTCACCTGTCCTCAAAACCTTGCTATTTCTCAGCCCCTGCATAGAATTGCAAATGTGAGAACCTGAACCGGTATCCAATACCCAGGAAGCAGAGTTTATAGAAAAACAGTTTTCAGTCACAAACGCACCTGAAGCAGAAGCATCACCATGCTTCTTCTTGAGACTTAGGTACTCCGTGCAGTTGCGCTTCCAATGTCCTGTCTTGTGGCAATGAAAACACTCGCCTTTCCCTGGGTCTCCATCCGTGGACTTTCCCTTTCCCTTTACCTTTTTGACTCCGCCATTAGGATTAGTGGGTTTCTTCTTTTTCTTTCCCTTGGCCTTAGCTTTCGGGCGAGAAGAAGAAGACTGTCCAATAGTCATAACGGGAGTCTTCGCTGACTTCATAGTGCTCTCTGCACTCCTTAACATATTAAGGAGTTCAGGGAGTTCCTTCTCCATGCCATGCATGTTAAAGTTCACTATGAACTGAGCAAAGGTGGAGGGCAGAATAATATCTATATATTGTTCATTGTCCATTGTCCATCCGAGGTCCTCAAGCTCTTCTATAAGAGCTATCATCTTCAAAACATGGTCTGCTACTGGTGTGCCAGGGGCCATCCGCATGTGAAACAGTTTCTTTGATGCTTCGTATCGTAATACGCGGGACTGTTCCCCATACAACTCCTTTGTATGGAGCAATATCCCGTGAATGTCCATGTCCTCGTGCTGCTTTTGATGTGTGTTGTCCATCGATGCAAGCGCGAGGCATTTTGCCGTGGCACAGTCAGCGTCCCATGTCTTGCGGACTTCAATGTCCGCAACTGAGGATTTTGGGCCTGGGACGGGCGGGGCTGAAGCCGTGAGGACATATGATACTTTATCATAAGTCAAGGCGATCTTCAGATTCCTTAGCCAGTATTTATAGTTGGTCCCATTCAGTTTGTTCTTATCTAGTAGAAGCTTAAGTCCAGTCATTGGTATCTGCCATTAAGAGAGAGAAAAGAATACACTCAGCGAAAGCTCTTGCACAGATTAGATTGGTTTATTATCTTGTCTAATCGATGTTTCCCACTGCTTTTTATCAAGTTTTTCTTTCAAACCTTAAAAAGAAAAACTAGCCAGGATTAATTACAGTCTACAACTTCGCTAACCGTTCAGCCAGGCCAGTGTCAGTACTTTGAGGGAGGTTCCCCGTGCTTTCGCACGGACCTAATTAGAGTAAACCTCGTTTTCCCAGAGGCGGAGCCCCGTTAACACCTTTCTAGACACCTAATGAGTTAGCTAATTATAAACTGTAAAACTCTCCTAGGAGCAACTATTGCCCACAGTGGGATCGGGATCCAACCATCATATGGAAGGTATGCAATCTCATTACAAATTTCAACACTTGAAATTCCCGATGTGGTTTTTACCCCTAATACTCGTGACCTTGGCTAAGGTCAACAAATCACGAGCACTAGTCAAGCTCAACCCGTCATTTCTTGATTAATTAGACCCGTTCACATGACCCTTGGCTAAGGTCAACAAAGTCATATGCCCGTCCTAATTAATCTGCATCATATGCGTTTGTAGGAAGACATCACTTAGCTACCGTACACTACGCCTTGGCTAAGGTCAACAAACGTAGTACGAATACTAAGTACTCTACTTCCTAAAATGACGGAGGGTTGCGGATGATTTTTAAGAAAATCTTTAACGCTTTGAGCTTGATATCGTTGTAGAATCAAAAGGTTTTCAAAAGGAGTGGCTTAAGCTCCGCAGTTTTGAAATATAGCTTTTTCATAAATAGCCGAGTAGTTTTTAAATCCGATTCTACAACATCTTTTAGGTTTATTTTCTTTACATTAATCACATTAATGTAATCCCATCATTTAAGTCCTTAAGCCAATCACAGAAAAGAAACGAAAATAACACGTACGCTTATGCCATCCGCATTCGCCGCAATGTTCCGTTATGCACCGTTAGGTTACTTAACTAACGGCATACCGGGACGGGACTAGCGCGGGTGCAAAACATAAGCAACGTCTACTATATATCATATATATAATGTGTCATTCGTCTCAGATATCACAGAACACGGGCAGCAGAAATATAGATATAACGTGGGATATACTAGGACGTCCGTATTTAGTATTTAGCCAGAATAGAAAATACGGATTCCACAGTCGCGATGAATAGCCAAGCCCATACCCTGGACCCCTACGAGAGCGGAAAGTGACCCTACCAATCCTGGAGTTTAGGAGACCCGGTCTCGACTCTTCGAGATGGCCTCCCACTGAACCCCAGAACCCGGTCACCTGTGCTCTCCTCCTTGGGTCCATCCTAATGCGGAAAAGTAAATAATATACAACACTGGTGACACAACCGCAACCTGGAAGTGCCCCAAATAAAAGAATATTACATTATATTTGAATTTACATGAATGAAAATATAAAACTCTCATCTCACAAAACCCCCCCGGCTATTCAATCGCGACAATCCTACACATCATATCTCAGCAACACATAATATCACATATCATCAACGTAAGTAAGTATGCGTACCCCGATTGTCGTTGATGTATAGCAACGAAACTGGCGATATCTAACATACTACACTTACGGTCACAGAAAAGAAAGTGTAAAACTACAATATTTGGAATCCAGATTCTCTTTAGACATCATAAATGCGAAATATCACATATTTCGTATTTCATGCTTAAACCATATGAATTCCACATATTGTATCACATTCCAGACAAACAGACAGTATTAAAGTTTTCGAACGAACAATCAAGCACCCAAGATTCACTAAAGCTCAACACTTGAGCAGGGTTCAAAAGATCCGGAGTGTGACACAGTAGCGGCGGTCCAGCCGTAGAAGGGTCAAGCCAACGCCTCACATGTGGCACGCCGTACTGCCCCAAACCCTAGGGTTCAAAGGGCAGTTCGAGACGGTCACATAATCGAGTTAAGGTTTGTTGTCTTCTAGAGGGACCACCGCAAAAAGACTTGCACGTATTTCCAAACTATTTAAACCCCGTGAATAGTGAGTAAATGATACTCGTTCAAACACTTCAATACTTTCTAATTTACCCGGAAAAGCTACGAAATGAAAATCCCGATCGAATCGATGAATCCAAAAACATCTGCAGAAATTTTCAAAACTTTATTCAGTTTAAAAATACCCAAAAAAATATACATGCAGAAACTTGAATTACTGTAGAAACAGTATCCCCTAATTCAAACATAAGGCCGCGGAACAGCGGCCTAAGCAAGCTTAGGCCGCGTTTCCGCGGCTATAATCACTGTTCATGGGATTATTTTTCTGCCGTAATTCTTATATTTTCCTGCTATGATTTTTACATATTTTTAATTCTGCAAAATGTCAAAATTTAGAAAATTTCCAGAGAGCACCCAAAAATACGGTATTTTTGTCCGATCGGGGTTTTCACTTCGTAAAAACGTCGCCTAATGTTCTAGGTCGGCTCTGATACCAATGTAAGGTTAGTATAGCACCCTATGAAGTGTTTTGAAGCATCACATGACCCAAAGTTATAATTTTTAAGGTGCTAAACTAACATGCAAGTGGATCGATCCTAGAAAATTAGGGTTATTAAACTTTAAGCTAGTAAAGTTAAGGGTTTGAAGGCTACAACCTTTGTAGCTCCCCTTCGCTGGACTCCTTGGTCTCTAAGGTGTTGAACGAAGGTCCTTTTGATGTCCCCTTGTATCCACGACGATCCACCACGGAGCACTCCGTCCAAGCTCGCAATTTCGACAAACCGAAAAGAACACTCTAAACAAAGCGGCTAAGCTTGTGTAGAATGATGTTGCGGTTGGGTTCCTCACTTCAAAAACCTTTCTTTTGTTGTATTTCACTCACTAGAAAAGACTAGAGAAGAAAATATGAAGGAAGATGAAGATGGTGGCTAATATTAACAAGAGATAAAAGATAACCCTTGAGTTAAACAAGAGAAAGAAATATATATCACTATATATATTTAATTCCTTCTTGACTTCAACCATGATTAAATGATAGATAGTTAATTTAACTTGGGTTTAGAATGATAAAGAGAAGGACAACCATAGTTTAGTGGTAGTTGAGATAGGTTAGGTTAGAAGAAGAATGTAGAAGCAAGAATGTTTATCCTTTCCTTTTTCATTTTACTTTAAAACCAAAATTAAATAATTATCCATTGTTTAATCTATGGTGTGAGGCTTATATTGCCACCATTTCCATATATAATCAACCATGATGGTTTGATGTATGTATGTGTACATGTATGCACATCTTCATGTGCATGAAACTAGAAAAGAAGAAAGAAACACATGCATGCATGCATACATCCATCAAACCCTAGAAAGGTTTTAAGTGAGAAAACTAATGGTTAAATGATAAATCAACACTTGATTTATCAATCCGGTCATATCTCATATGACCCCACCAAAAGCAGTTCACCCGATCAATGTTCGGTATCATATACGCACATTTCAATCGGGTGCATGCGCATATCGCATATGCGCACCACAACGTTTCGCCTGGACTGGGTAACTCCTCTGTGGGACTCTAAGACTCGTCAATACGCCGGCAGAGGGTAATGATCATATCAAGTACCCTCAAGCCGCAAGCGGTCAGCTAAACGTAACGGCCACCCGGGTATTGAGCGATCAGAAGACAACAAGCGAACCTGCTACAACTCCCGTCGAGCCATCCGGCAACACTACCGTACAGTCCGGTCTCTTCGTCAGATATGCTACATATCGAGCCTAGGGATGGTCACGTAGACCCCAATAACTCAATAAGTCGTGTCGGTGAATGGTCTATAACAGATCGAGAAACTACTGATAACACTTATCAGCAAATCTCAGCAGCCCTGGCCAGGGACTTGCTGTTATAACCAGTCGAGCACAGCACAGCATCAACTCCCAATACCGGGAGAGACGAAACCCCTCCTATCGCTCATTGCCTTCGTGTGTCTCGGGACTGTACCCAACGGCCACCTGTTTGCACGACTCAGTAGAGCCGTGGTAGGGTGGCAATCAAAGTACAGTGGGAGAACACACAAGACTCCATGACGATCTCGGGTCTACAGACTAACCTGTACCAGTGTCACCTGAGAACTGCTATCCGACGATAGATATAATTCCATATAGGAGTTCTCGGTGAGTCCGTCCAGTGTACCCAGTCAGCACTGAGCACCCGTATATGATCTTGATGTCAAACATCGATGAATGTGGGAACATCCATCGCCCATCACATGGGTCTAGTATCATATACGCTAGTCTACTCTGGTATATTGATGCCCCGTCTTGATATACCTACGACTAGGGACGTTCCAGGATATGCTTATAGACTACAGATGTCCCACTAGTATGATCTCCATCATAATCAGAGTAGTCAAGCCGATATCCTCAGGGCTTTATCAGCATGTATGAATGAATAAAAGCATGATCAAATCAACATGTCAGATAAAGAAAAACCAGATAGCATACTATCATGTCGAGCAAGAATGCAAACTAAATATATATACATGTATAGATACATCAACTATCACATAATGGCCTTTAGGGCATACATATATCCAACAGGATCCACTCACAAAGGCTTATTTCCCAGTAGAGACTTTTATGGGATGGTTGAGTATGAGATACTTCAACCACAGCTGATTGTTGGGTATGAGATACTATAACAGATGGCCCTAATGCAAGTGGGAGATTGTTAGTGATATGTATGCCCTAGAGGCCATTATTGTACATGCGATGTATATTGTAGTGGATGCTTGGACATATATATGGAGGACTTTCTTGCTCGACATGATAGTATGCTATCCGGTTGCTCTTTATCTTAACATGTACTCTGATAGTCTCTATGTTACATGTTGATAAAGCCCTTGGGATGAGTACTTGACTACCAGGACTATGATGCAGATCATACTAGTGGGGATAGTGTAGTCTCTAAGTACATCCTTCAAATGTTCCTAGTCGTAGGTGTATCGAGACAGGGCATCGATATACCAGAGTAGACTAGCGTATGCTTCTTGACCCATGTAGATGGGCGATGGATGATCCCATATCCATTGATGTTTGACATCAGAGATAGTATATGGGTGCTCAGTGGAGACTGGGTACACTGGACGAACTCGCCGAGAACTCCCAGATGATATTATACCTCACGTCAGATGGCAGTTCTCTGGTGACACCAGTACAGGTTAGTCTGTAGACCCGAGATCATCATAGAGTCTTCTGTGATTCCCACTGTGCTTTGATTTCCATCATACCACGTCCAAGAGGCGTGCAAAACGGTGGCTTTTGGGTACAGTCCCGAATCACATGGAGGCAATGAGCGATAGGAGGGGTTTTGTCTCTCCCGGTATAGGGAGTTGATGTTGCGCTGTGTTCGATTGGCTATAACTTGAAATCCCTGTCCATGGTTGCTGAGATTTACTGGTAAGTGTTATCAGTAGTTTCTCGAACTATTATGGACCTCATATCGACACGACTTATCGGTTACTGGGATCTGACGTTTACAACCCCCAGACTAGATATGCGACATATCAGACGAAGAGACCGGACTGTACGGGAGTGTTACTGATTGGATTCATGGGAGAATGTACAGGCTTGCTTGTTGATCTTCTGATTGCTCAATACCTGGATGGCTGTTATGTTTAGCTGACCGCTTGCAGCTTGTGGGTGTTTTGATATGATCATCACCTACTGCCGGCGTATTGACGATTCTTTAGAGTCCTACACAGAGGTTTCCTGGCTCAGGCAAAACGGAGTAGGAGCATATATGTGATATGTGCGGGACCGAGAATAATACGATATGAGATACTGTATTCTATTCTCACGATATATGATATCGGCCAGGTATATGTGATATAGCCGGGTCATCGAATCAAGTGTTGATTCGATGAATTGGTACATGTTATATTAGTCGGTTATATGCAATATAGCCGGATTTTCGGATCAAGTGTTGATTCGATAATTTAATGTATAATTATATATGTGATATATTACATTACGTTAACTAATATAAGCTAACTTTATTGATTCATTTTATCACCGGATAATACATTGATATATATGCGATATATGTTAATTGTATTATTTTCTTTTGTTGCAAAATATATTATATATGTGATATATAATATTGTAACAAGTTATGATTACAAATACAACATGATTTGTGGAGATTAAACATGTTAGGGTTTGATTTGGGTTAGCATTTGGGTTAGCTTTTTCTTGTAGCTTCTAGAAGCTTTATTTTGTTTTATGCTTAGATATTTTGTAAAGATATTTTGTATAGATATTTTCTTAACCCAACCCAACCCTTTTACCCTAGTTAATTCTCTACAAGGGTTAAGGCTTCATTCTTAACCCATGGTTGATTTGTAACCATCACAATTAATTGATTATTCATCACAAATAGATTTCTTCTTCTTCTTCCTCCTTGAAAAGCTTTCTAGCTTTTTGACTTGTGATGTTTTAAAGTGAGAAAATAAAAACAAAAGAGAGCAAAATTCCTATTTCATCATCCTCATCTATTCTAACCACTTAGATTAGGGTGTTCACTTCACTAATACTTGATTAAAGAAGTAAAAGCTTGATCTTGAGATTTTTCAAGGTAGATCATCTTCGAAAAGGAAGACTTCAAGCAAGAATGGATCATTCGACTTGTGGAGCCTCTCTTGAGTCCGGGAGATCATGGATCGCGGCAAAGGGACTACTACTCGGAGCTTATGAAGTGAAGGAACGGACTACAAAGGTTGTAATCCCTCTCTCTTAGATGTAAAGTTGTTGACATGCATGTTTACCCTAAGTCTCTAGTTAAGATCTTGGTTAGGGTTTGTTTAGCACCCCAAAAATTTCAATATGGCATGTGTGATGCCTTCCTAAACCTTGCTAAGGTGCTATACTAACCCTACACCTGCAAGGGCGCAGACTCGTTAAAAAATGGTACGTCCATAAGAGAAATGGGCACGGATGAAAACCCGAAAGGGCTCCGTGAGTAAAAACAGCAGGACTACCGGCGAGTTTGTGAAAACCCGAAAGGGTGCAGACTCGTAAAAAATTTCCTGTGCACGTACAGGGTCCTCTCGACCTTGTAAGGAGAAAATACCCGCGTGAGAGCCTTACAACTCACAAGGGAGAAAAACACTTGGGAATCCTCATGATCCCTAATGAGAAATTACACTTACAAGATCCTCACGATTTGTAAGGAGAATGTCCCCCCTATGAGACCCTCACGGCTCACAGGATTCAAAAGCCTTAAACTACAGAGATCTGAACCTGTTCTTGAGCCATCACATTCCCTAGATTGCCCTACATGCAGTTCAATATTGACCCTTATATACAATCCATGAGCACAAATAAACGTTCCCTCACCAAGTTCCACCAATGGTGCGAAATGTCCTCAGGTGGTGAATGACACTTGTAAGTCCTCTCGACTTATAAGGAGAAAACACACTAATAAGATCGTTACGACTTATAAGAGGACATACACTTAGGAATCCTCACGATTCCTAAGGAGAAAACGCAACTACGAGATCCTCATGACTCGTAGGGAGAAACACCTTTATGAGACCCTTACGGCTCATAAAGTCAAAAACCTTAGTCGACAGGATCATAACCCTGTTTACTAAGCCACCTTTGTTCGAATCGACAAAGGCAAATGATGATTCGCTCCTGGCAATATCTCAGTTATTGCAATATTGGTGCCTAAATCCGTAATAAATTCCAATTCCTTTCAAGGTAAATGATGATTCGCTCCTGCCAATATTCCAGTCGCGGCGATGCTGATGCTAAAGATTGGTATCAGATTTCAAGTTCCAAACTCGCAATAAAATCAGCTAGCCAAAAATGCATATAAAAATAGCCGAAATGATGGGGCAACTCGCAATAAAAATCAGCGAGTAAAATATATGCATATAAAAATAGCCGAAATGTTTAGGCAACTCGCAATAAAAAGCAGTGAGTAAAAAGAAAAAATAGCCGAAATGATTGGGAACCGCGAAAAATAGCCGAAATGATTGGGCAATCACAACTTTCGCGATATAAAAAGATGAAATGATAGAGTATCGCGGAAGGAAAAAAATGAAAGAATGAAACTTTTGCCCTACAGACGAGTCCATACCGACCCCTGTATACAATCCATGGGCATAAACGAAAAGGGAACCACATTTCCCAACAGATTCCGTCAAAGAGAGAATCAGATCTCGACGGCAACATCTGCATCCAGAAGATCAGCGCGGCGTTCCTTACCAACACCGCAGAAAGCAGAGCAAGTCAAACCGGACACCGCAGAAAGCGGAGCAAGTCAACCCCGACACCGCTGAAAGCGGAGCAAGTCAACCCTGACACCGCAGGAAGCAGAGCAAGCCAACCCAGACACCACAGGAAGCAGAGCAAGTCATCCCAGACACCGCAGAAAGCGAAAACAAGTCAACCAATGACCTCCCGGCCGGATCAATGCTCCATCTCGGAAACAATTCAACCAATGACCTCCCCGCCAGATCAATGCTCTGTCTCAGAAATAAGTCAACTCACGAACCTCTCGATTCAGGGAAATCAGCATCCTTGGCGAGAACCTCTCAATTCGCGTCGACCCGCAAGAAAATTAGTGTCTTTGCAGGAATCTCTCGATTCGTCTCGACGCCAGGGAAATCAGCGTCCTTGGCAAAAACCTCTCGATTCAGGGAAATCAGCGTCCTTGGCGAGAACCTCTCGATTCGCGTCGACCCGCAGGGAAATCAGTGTCTTTGCAGAAATCTCTCGATTCGTTTCGACCCTAGGGAAATCAGTGTCCTTGGCAAAAATCTCTCGATTCAGGGAAATCAGCGTCCTTGGCGAGAACCTCTCGATTCGCATCGACCTGCAGGAAAATCAGTGTCTTTGCAGGAATCTCTCGATTCGTCTCGACCCCAGGGAAATCAGTGTCCTTGGCAAAACCTCTCAATTCAAGGAAATCGGCGTCCTTGGAGAGAACCTCTCGATACGCGTCGACCCGCAGGGAAATCAGTGTCTTTGCAGGAATCTCCCAATTCATCTCGACCCCAGGAAAATCAGTGTTGTTCAGTCGAAAATATTGCAATCTTTAACATAACAATTTCCTTACTTTTCAAATCATCTACTAATGTTTGTTATAAACATAACACGTATTACAAGTTCGTCTGGAAAATATCAATTACCACGTGTTATACATTATAATCAACATTTTGGAAGGAAATTGTGTGATTATTATTTCACGCATGATATTGTATATCTCAACAATCTTTATTGAGATTCTGTGCAGAAAATTATTTATATCGGAATTGCAAATTAGCCGAAAAAATACAGGAAATCAAAGAGTTAAAATCTGGCAGAGATTCAGAAGAAATAAAAGAATTCTAGATATCACCTGAACACCAATTGGCCAACACCAGAATACATAGAGAAAATGAGGCAACAAGCTCACTAAATGGCCGTGGATCCACGGCCGAGTCAGGCCGATCCGCCACGGATCCGCGGCCCAGTTGGGGGCTCCGGTGACGAAACTTTTCCAGAAGCTTCCCTACAACCTCTTAGGTTGTTGAAGACGCTCCATTGTAACAACTTGTTCTGGAAACTTCCCTACAACAGCCTAGCTTCTTGAGGAAGCTCGATAACTACCTTATTCTAGAAGTTTCCCTACAACTACCTAGCTTCTAGTGGAAGATTGACCTAGCTTATAGGGGAAGTTTGAGGAAAGGCTATAAAAAGGGACCTAAGCCTATATTAAAGAGGTTGTTGTTGTTGATGGTGCCACACGTGAGCGCTCCAAATTTCAGTGTTTAACACTGCTTTAGAACCTCACGTGGGAGCACGTGAGCACCGAGCAAATGTTAGTAACACTATGAGAGGCCAACCTCAGCACAAATTAGCTAAGTCTCCTGACACCAAAACCCTTTTTTGCCACCAATCAAATGAACTCCTATACTCAAGTCTCCCCAAGTCGATCTTAGTTCCAAAGATGACTAGTGATCTCCTACAGATGGCATCTAAAATGACGTTCATCCTACATCTCCCCTCGATCTTCCATCCAAGATTGGTTCAAGGGTACATCTCTCCATACCTCTGATACATGTCGTTGTAATTCTTCAACGTCTTCAGAGAGGTGGAGGGTCCTAATAACCAATAACTCCTGACGCACTCTCAAACTGATGAGCCAAAATCCATGGACTATGATGTCCTTAAAAACGGACTATGATGTCCTTAAACCTATGGACCGCAACGTTCCTAAACTAAACTCTATGGACTATGATGTCCTTAAACTCCATGGACTATGACTTCCTTAAACCTAATGGACCGCAATGTCCCTAAACTAAAACGACAGAGCCCAAATGCTCTTTCGTTGGATCAAAAATGATCCCGAACCCCTGTTGATTAGATCTTAGTCTAAAATTAGACTAACGTATCCTCAACAACCGTTTAAGTCGATTTTAATCTCAAATGAGATTAACGATCCTTAAATCAACACAAACCCAAATCTAAGAAAATACGGATTTGGACTAATCCCCGCCCTACGGGCGACAATATAAATTAGGCTCCGTATACAATCCACGGGCAACCAAAAATAAAACAAACACACACGACACGAAGTGACCTTCTGGAGCAGGAGAAAGTGGTTATCGCTGCGCGGTAACATAATTAACTGTAAGGGCTTGCGCCTGCAGGGAAGAGCGTCCCCACAATCAAAAACCCTTCGTAAACGAGGGGGAATCTGACGAAGTCTGCTTCATAGGCCGCATCTGTCCAAACCCCCGATACACGGTGTCATAAATCAACTTGGCATCTTTGGAGAGGTGGATGGATCAAACCAAATAGCATCTGCCCCCAAAATTCAGGCCAGACGTCCCAACATCCCGGTCGCGTCTTTCGGCAGTAAACAGACATATATATAGAGGACTTTCTTGCTCGACATGATAGTATTGTAGGGATGCTAGGCACACGTACAAGGGTCTACGAGGCATCAACCATGCCCGATTTAAAATTTAGCCGTGCCGAACAACCCTTAACAAGATCTTTAAACTAGAGATTAGGTGAAAACAAGCATATTAAACACTTTAACACTAAGTGAGAGCGATTACAACCTTTGTAGATCCGGTCCTTCACATCATAAGCTCCGTGTTGTAGTCCCTTCGTTGCGATCATCAAGTTCCGGACTCTTGAGAGGCACCACGAAGAGAAAGATGTGAGCTTGCTTCCGATTTTCGATAACAAAGATGATCTACCTTGAAGTTTCATTAACACAAGCTCTCACTCACTAAATAAAGTGAACACTCTCATCTAAAGGGCAAGGGTAGATGAGAATGATGAAGTAGGATTTTTGCTCTCATTTGTTTTCATATTCTCACTCATTTTCATCACTTGGCAAAAAGCTAGAAAGCTTTTCAATGGAAAAAGAAGAAGGAAGAAGATGATAAATCATTTTGTGATAAATAATGAAAAGAGGATAATGATTAATAATGCAACCATGGTTAACTATGACTAGGCTAACCCTTGTAGAGACTTAACCAAGGGTAAGGGTTTGGGTTGGGTTAAGAATGAGTCACTTGAAATTATCATAACTCAAAACAAAAAGAAACCTTCTAGAAGGTTCATGAATGAACTAACCCAAATCAAACCCTAAGCTTGTTTAATCTCCACTAAACATGTTGCATTAGTTATCATATCATGTTATAATATTATATATCACATATATAATATTTATTGTAACAAAATAAAATAATACAATTAACATATATCGCATATATATCAACGTATAACCCGAGTGAGAAAAAGAATCTTTTAGTGAGCTAATATTAGTTAATGTAATTTAATATATCATATATATTATTATACATTAAATTATCGAATCAACACTTGATCCGACAATCCGGCTATATCGAATATAACCGACTA
The DNA here is from genome assembly GCA_030015575.1 of Agapanthus africanus. Classification (NCBI taxonomy): domain Eukaryota; kingdom Viridiplantae; phylum Streptophyta; class Magnoliopsida; order Asparagales; family Amaryllidaceae; genus Agapanthus; species Agapanthus africanus. The sequence goes on along the minus strand of JASDDO010000024.1, from coordinate 510,476,853 downwards.
ATATATCATGTACCGATTCATCGAATCAACACTTGATCCGATGACCCGGCTGATATCAAATATCGCAAGAATATAATACGGTATCTCATATCGCATTATCCTCAGTCCTGCACATATCACATATGTGACCCTACTCCGTTTTGCCTGAATCAAGAAATCTCTGTGTAGGACTCTAAAGAATCGTCAATACGCCGGCAGTTGGTGATGATCATATCAAACACCCACAAGCTGCAAGCGGTCAGCTAAACGTAACAGCCACCCAGGTATTGAGCGCTCAGAAGATCAACAAGCAAGCCTGTACTTTCTCCCATGAATCCAATCAGTAACACTCCCGTGCAGTCCGGTCTCGTCGTCTGATATGTCGCATATCTCGTCTAGGGGTGGTAAACGTCAGACCCCAGTAGCTCGATAAGTCGTGTCGATATGAGGCCTATAACAGTTCGAGAAACTACTGATAACACTTACCAGTAAATCTCAGCAACCCTGGCCAGGGATTTTCAGTTATAGCCAATCGAACACAGCACAACATCAACTCCCTATACCGGGAGAGACGAATCCCCTCCTATCGCTCATTGCCTCCATGTGATTCGGGACTGTACCCAAAAGCCACCTTTTTGCACGCCCTCTTGGACGTGGTATGATGGAAATCAAAGCACAGTGGGAATCACACAAGACTCTATGACGATTTCGGGTAACCAGACTACTCTGTACCAGTGTCACCGGAGAACTGCCATCTGACGTGAGGTATAATACCATCTGGGAGTTCTCGGTGAGTCCGTCCAGTGTACCCAGTCTCTACTGAGCACCCATATACCATCCTTGATGTCAAACACCGATGGATATGGGATCATCCATCGCATATCATATGGGTCAAGATGCATTTACGCTGGTCTACTCTGGTGTATCGATGCCCTATCTCGATACACCCTCGACTAGGAACAGTTATAGGATGTACTCGTCGACTACCGTGGCCCCACTAGTATGATCTCATCAAAGTCCTAGTAGTCGAGTACATATCCTAAGGGCTTTATCAACATGTAACATAGAGACAATCAGAGTACATGTTAAGATAAAGTACAACCAGATAGCATACTATCATGTCGAGCAAGAAAGTCCTCCCTATATATGTCCAAGCATGCATTACAATATACATCGTATGTACAGTAATGGCCTCTAGGGCATACATATAACTAACAATCTCCCACTTGCACTAGGGCCATCTGTTGTGGTATCACATACCCAACAATTAGCTGTGGTTGAAGTATCTCATACTCAACCATCCCATAAAAGTCTCTACTGGGATAAAGGCTTTTATGAGTGGATCCGCGCTGTTGTCCTCTGTGTCTACTCTCCTAATCTCGATCTCCCTGGAGATCAACTATCTCCATGATCAGGTGATACTGCCTAAGAATTATATCTGGATTTCTGATGGGACGGTAGTTCCTTGGCTAAAGCCATAACTCCATTGTCACACAATGGTTGGAACGAAGTTCGTCTCATGAACTCATATATATCCAGACTGCCTCTTTGGTAGCATCTTTGGTAACGATGTATCTTGTCTTTAATCGTCTAGTAAGTCATGGTATCTAGCTTGGAACTCTTCCAACATACCGTCCCTCCACTGAGGGTAAAGACAATGCCTGGGACTGACATTCAGTCGTCCTTATCACCCTGGAACCTTTCCAGTGATTCTCCCCAGGATCGATTGATACCATCTCACTACAACTAGTGAGTATCCTAATATCCACTTAGATCTATCTCATAGATCCAAAACCCAAGATTTAGGAGGTATCGCTTTGATCCTATATGGAGAATCCTTGTGATAAGCGGAGATTGACCGATCGTAGCATAGGAAACTCCTTCCCTATCAAGAGTATGTCATCCACGTACTCTACGAGGATCACCACCATACTCCCTACTACCTTTTTGTATATACAAGATTCATCTACCATTTTGATGAAGTCGAACTCTTTGACTACCACATAAAAACAGACGTTCCAACTCCGCGATGCCTACTTTTTCCTATAAAGTATCTTGCACGCGTTTCCGCTGCTCCCACTGTCTACGAAGCCCTCTGACTGTGTACTTATAGACGCTCTCTTCTAAAACATCATTTAGAAAAGCAGTCATGACACCCAACCACCAGATATCGTAGTCATGGTATGTAGCCGTGGAAGTAGGATCTGGATAGACTTAACCATAGCTTTGAAAGTCTCAACTTTTCCATGTACACCAAGTAATCTTCTCAAGATATACTTGCTCCTGATGGGGATTTAACCCTTCAGATAAAGCAACCAAAGTCCATACTTTGTTGGTGTATAAGGATTCCATCTCAGATCACTAAGTATCCAACCATTCTTACAGAATCCCACTCCTGATGGCCAGCTCGAAACTAGTTGGGTCATCATCTTGCTTCCACTGTCATAGAGAAACCGAAGTATCTCTCAGGTGGGTGAGGAACCCTACTAGATCGGCGGAGAGGCTGAGGTTCGTTGGTAACTATTGAATCCACATTCAATAGGTATGCATCTTCTCAAGTGCATAACTCCCAAAAGGAAATAGGAAACTCAGTAGTACTCATCATAGAGCACACCATATCACATAGGGTGCTATTGCTCCGCCCCGATATATCATCGTGCTATGGTGTATATGTAGGAGTAATGCTGAGAGAGAATCTCATTCTCCTTTAGAATAGTCCAGGAATTCCGTGCTCAAGTATTCTCCTCCCTGATCTCATCAAATGATATAATACTTATACCCGTTTTTGGTTCTTTACTTATAATTTATATTCTGTGAATATCTCAAAAGTTTCGGACTTATATTTCAACAAGAACATATGTCTGAATCTTGAGAGATCATCAGAGAATGTAATGAAGTACAAAGAACCGGTCTTAGCATGTGTAGACAGGGGACCTTCATACATCAGCATGTATCAATCCCAAAAGTTCACTAACTCTTTCTCCATTTCCAATAAACAGAGCTGTGGTCATCTTATCTTTGTGACATGACCGGCAAGTTTCACAAGATGTAAATTCAAACAAATTTAAATAAATATGCATCTAAATGTAACTTAGCTAGTCGGGTCGCATTGATATGACCTAGTCTACAATACCTCAAGAAGGATTCGTTCATTTCTGAACTCTTCCTCTTGTGTGTGTTCTGTATACTAAGAACTGTAGTTTGATTTAGAACTTTTATGCTTTTAGATAACGTACCTGAACCGATCAACTCTTGATATAGGAAATTTTCAAAACATTATCCAACAATACAAAATTATATCCTTATTTACTAATAAAATGACTGATATAATGTTGTATATCAGGTTCGGTATCTAATAACATTTGTTCAGAATCAATGTATTCTGGTAATACAGGGTTATAGTGACCAACAGACTTGGCTGCAACACTTGCACCGTTTCTATCTCATGAAACTTATCACCCGTTCTCAGTCCTCTACCTATCTGTAGCCCATGTAACAAATTACATATGTAGGATCCTGATCCGGTATCAAATACCCAGGACGTAAAGGATATTAAGAAACGGTTCTGTGTAAAGAACACACCCGAAGAAGATGCATCAGCATGCACTTTCTTCGTTTGGGCGGCACGGGAATTCTGGTAATCCCCTATTTCCTGCTCTGTCTTATAACATTTATAAGTTGGAGCGGGACCAACGTTCCCCAGCTCAGTATAACAAGCGGGTTCGGTCTATACATCCGTATTATTATCTTGATTAAGGCGTGATATGGTCGCTACCTGGAGAGAGAGAGAAGAAAACACTCAGCGTATGCTCTTGCAAGATTAGATTGGTTATCTAATATATCTAATCAGGATATCTCCCACTGTTTTAGTCAAATCTTCCTTCAAACCCTAAAAGGAAAGACTAGCCGGGATTAATTACACGCTACAAGTTCGCCAATCTTTCAGCCAGGCCAGTGCCGGTACTTTGAGGGAGGTTCCCCGTGCTTTCGCACGAACCTAATTAAAGTAAACCTCGATTTTCCAGGGGCGTAACCCCGTTGACACCTTTCTAGACACCTACTTGATCGGCTAATTGTAATGTGTAAAACTCTTCCAGGAGTAACTCTTACTCGTAGCGGGTATCGGGATCCAACTATCTCATAGAAGGTATGCAATCTCATTGCAAATTTCAACACTTGAAATTCCCGATAATATTTTACCCCTAGTGACTTATGACCTTAACTATGGTCAACAAATCATAAGCACTAGTCAAGTTCTACCCGTCATTTCTTGATTAATTAGACCCATCCACATGACCCTTAACTAAGGTCAACAAAGTCACATGACTGTCCTAACTAATCGCATCATATGCTATATAGGAAGACACTTAGCCACCGTACACTGTGTCTTAACTAAGGTCAACAAACACAGCACGAATACTAATTACTCTACTTCCTAAAATGACAGAGGGTTACGACAGGTTTTTAAGAAAACCTTTTGCGTAATGAACTTAATATCGTCGTAGAATCGAGTGATTTTAAATGGAATGTTTTTAAGGCATTTTCTAGTTTTGCTAAAGAGGTCACTCCCGGTGAAGGGATCGTCGGCTCTTTCCTCATCGAATAAGGTGCAGGATATATCACATATACCACTATGCAAAGCAAGAACTATAGAAGCAATCAAAAGACAAACCGAGTTTGTAGCATCTGCCAGTTTCGCTAAAGAGGTCACTCCCGGTGAAGGGACCTCGGCTCTTTCCTTATCGAATAAGGTGCTGGATGTTCTACAAGGAACACCTCTATGCAAAGCAAGAACTAGAGCTACCTGTTTTTGAGACAAGTTTCTACAACATCTTAGGTTTCTTTTATTTCATTAATATCATTAATGAAGTCCCATTTTAATTATGCTTCACAAGCATCAGATATGAAAGGAAATCAACAATATATAATATATATATCTCATATATATATAATATAAACATTCGTCTCAAGCAGTAATATGATCTCATCACAGAACATTGCAGCAGAAGAACATATATGAAATATTGGATATGCTAGGACGTCCGTATTTTCAATACGAGCCTATATAAAACACGGATTCCACGGTCGCGATGAATAGCCAAACCCACATCCCTAGACCCCTACGAGAGCGGCAAGCAACACTGCTAATTCTAAGGTTAGGAAACCCGGTCTCGACTCTTCGAGATGGTCTCCCACTGGACCCAAGAACCCGGTTACTTGTGCTCCCCGCCTTGGATCTACCTAATGCGGAAAAGTAAATAATATACAATGGTGACATCATCCTCAGCCCGGAAGTGCCCCAATAAAAAAATATTACATACAAATGAATTTTACATGAATGAAAATAAAAACCCTCATCTCATATAAAACCACCGGCTATTCAGAACACGTCTATCCAATATAACATATCACAGCAACACATAATATCTCATATCATCAACGTAAGTAAGTATGCATACGCCGATTGTCGTCGATGTATAGCAACGAAAACCGGCGATACAACTACATACTACACTTACGGTCACAGAAAAGAAAGTGTAAAACTACAACAGTTGGAATCCGCAACCTACTTAGACATCGCATGCCTAACCAAATGAATTCCTTAGATATCGCATGCCTAACAATTATAAACCCCGCATTTTAGTCTCATTATCGAAAACTCTTTTCAATATCTAGTCGGGCAATTCAACAAGATTCCCGATATCCTGATCGAATGCTCGTCGCAAACTTTAGTAGACGGCCGCACCCCCGGATGCCGTCGACGAAGTGCACTAAGGCGGAACACCGCTGCCGCGAGCACCTGAACGGATGCTTTGGGCGACGGGGTTCTCCTACAGTCACTTGGTCGGGGCTTTGGGGCGTGGCTGTCTATTAAGTTTACCCGGTGAGTATCCGCGTACGCTACGTGATTGCGACGGACTTTTGATCACATCAAAATTCCGTGGCAACCAATCAATTGAGACTGAACTGCTAGATTTATAGCATTCAAATTAGTTATCTCATAACTACTTGTGGATTCCAAATATTGTATCACATTCCAGATAAATAAACAATGTTAAACTTTCCGATCAAATAATCAAACACCCAAGTTTTCCCAAATAGATCTCAACACTTGAAATTAGTTTAAAAACATCCATCACATGCCACAGTACCAATGGTCCAGCCGTAGAAGGGTCAAGCCAACGCCTCACATGTGGCACGCCGTACTGCCCCAAACCCTAAGGTTTAGAGGCAGTTCAAGACGGTCACATAATCGAGTTAAGGTTTGTTGTCTTCTAGAGGGTCCACCGCGTTACTTGCACGATTTAGAACGTTCTTAAACTACGGAAAAATCCAACACTTGGAAATTTTCCGGCAGGGGAAAAATTGAGTTATTGATATCCGTTCGAACTTTTTAACACGTTCTAAAAATTACCCGGACAAACTAAACAAAGTTAAATTATCCGATTGAATCAACGAGTCCCTAATACAACCCAGAAAACTCAACACTTGAGCAAGAATTAAAAATTCCCAGAAGAATCAGGAAACACCTACGGAGGTAACTGTAGAAAAATGAGTCCCTAATCTCCACATACGGCAGCGGAACCGCCGCTAAAAGCAGGGTAAGGCCGCGATTCCGCGGCGCTACAGTAGAGTTAGGAATTCGTATTCTACAGTTATTCTTAGATTTCCCTGCTCAATTTTCTGAGCATTTTTAATACAGAAAAAATCACAATTTTAGAAAATTTCCAGAGAGGGGTCCGTGTCAGGGTTTCGGGGTTCGATCGGACTTTAAACTTCGCCTAGACTTCGTCTAAAACTCTAGCTTGGCTCTCATACCACTGTAGGGATGCTAGGCACACGCACAAAGGTCTACTAGGCATCAACCATGCCCGATTTAAAATTTAGCCGTGCCGAACAACCCTTAACAAGATCTTTGAACTAGAGATTAGGTGAAAACAAGCATGTTAAACACTTTAATACTAAGTGAGAGGGATTACAACCTTTGTAGATCCGGTCCTTCACTTCATAAGCTCCGTGTTGTGGTCCCTTCGCTGCGATCATCAAGTTCCGGACTCTCGAGAGGCTCCACGAAGAGAAAGATGTGAGCTTGCTTCCGATCTTCGATAACAAAGATGATCTACCTTGAAGTTTCATTAACACAAGCTCTCAATCGCTAAATGAAGTGAACACTCTCATCTAAAGGGCAAGGGTAGATGAGAATGATGAAGTAGGATTTTTCTCTCATTTTTTTTCATATTCTCACTTATTTTCATCACTTGGCAAAAATCTAGAAAGCTTTTCAATGGAAAAAAAAGAAGGAAGAAGTTGATAAATCATTTTGTGATGAATAATGAAAAGAGAATAATGATTAATAATGCAACCATGGTTAACCATGACTAGGCTAACCCTTGTAGAGACTTAACCAAGGGTAAGGGTTTGGGTTGGGTTAAGAATGAGTCACTTGAAAGTATCATAGCTCAAAACAAAAAGAAACCTTCTAGAAGGTTCATGAATGAACTAACCTAAATCAAACCCTAACCTTGTTTAATCTCCGCTAAACATGTTGCATTAGTTATCATATCATGTTACAATATTATATATCATATATATAATATTTATTGTAACAAAATAAAATAATACAATTAACATATATCGCATATATATCAATGTATTACCCGAGTGAGAAAAAGAATCTTTTAGTGAGCTAATATTAGTTAATGTAATTTAATATATCATATATATTATTATACATTAAATTATCGAATCAACACTTGATCCGAAATCCGGCTATATCGAATATAACCGACTAATATATCATGTACCGATTCATCGAATCAACACTTGATCCGATGACCCGGCTGATATCAAATATCGCGAGAATATAATACCGTATCTCATATCGCATTATCCTCGGTCCTGCACATATCACATATGTGACCCTACTCCGTTTTTCCTGAATCAAGAAACCTCTGTGTAGGACTCTAAAGAATCGTCAATACGCCGGCAGTAGGTGATGATCATATCAAACACCCACAAGATGCAAGCGGTCAGCTAAACGTAACAGCCACCCAGGTATTGAGCACTCAGAAGATCAACAAGCAAGTCTGTACTTTCTCCCATGAATCCAATCAGTAACACTCCTGTACAGTCCGGTCTCGTCGTCTGATATGTCCAATATCTCGCCTAGGGGTGGTAAACGTCAGATCCCAGTAGCTCGATAAGTCGTGTCGATATGAGGTCTATAACAGTTCGAGAAACTACTGATAACACTTACCAGTAAATCTCAGCAACCCTGGCCAGGGATTTCCAGTTATAGCCAATCGAACACAGCACAACATCAACTCCCTATACCGGGAGAGACGAATCCCCTCCTATCGCTCATTGCCTCCATGTGATTCGGGACTGTACCCAAAAGCCACCTTTTTGCACGCCCTCTTGGACGTGGTATGATGAAAATCAAAGCACAGTAGGAATCACACAAGACTCTATGACGATCTCGGGTCAACAGACTACTTTGTACCAGTGTCACCGGAGAACTGCCATCTGACGTGAGGTATAATACCATCTGGGAGTTCTCGGCGAGTCCGTCCAGTGTACCCAGTCTCTACTGAGCACCCGCATACCATCCTTGATGTCAAACACCGATTGATATAGGATCATCCATCACCCATCATATGGGTCAAGATGCGTATAGCTAGTCTACTCTGGTGTATCGATGCCCTGTCTCGATACACCCTCGACTAGGAACTGTTATAGGATGTACTCGTCGACTACCGGTATGATCTCATCATTGTCCCAGTAGTCGAGTATATATCCTAAGGGCTTTATCAACATGTAAAATAAAGACAATCAGAGTACATGTTAAGATAAAGTACAACCAGATAGCATACTATCATGTCGAGCAAGAAAGTCCTCCCTATATATGTTCAAGCATCCATTACAATATACATCGTATGTACAGTAATGGCCTCTAGGGCATACATATAACTAACAAGTATGTTATCTGGTTGCTCTTTATTTTAACATGTAAACTAGTATTATTATACTGTCTCTCTATTAAATGTTAATAAAGCCCTTAGGATGTTTGCTTGACTACCAGGACTATGATGCAGATCATACTACTGGGACATGTGTAGTCCACAAGAACATCCTTTAATTGTTCCTAGTCAAGGGAATATCGAAACAGGGCATCGATATTCCAGAGTAGACTAGTGTGTACGTTTCTTGATCCTATATGGGGCAATGGTTGATCCCATAACCATTGGTGTTTGACATCAAAGATTATACACAGGAGCTCATTAGAGAATGGGTACACTAAACAGGACACGCCGAGAACTCCTAGTTCGTACTATACCTATCGTCAGATAGCAGTTCTCTGGTGATACTGGTACAGGTTAGTCTGTATACCCGAGATCGTCATAGAGTCTTGTGTGGTTCCCACTGTACTTTTATTTCCTCCCTACCACGGCTCAAAGGAGTCGTGCAAACAGGTGGATTTTGGGTACAGTCCTGAGTCACATGGAGGCAGTGAGCGATAGGAAGGGTTTCGTCTCTCCTGGTATTGGGAGTTGATGTTGCGCTATGCTCGATTGGCTATAACAGTAAGTCCCTGGACAGGGCTGATGAGATTTACTGGTAAGTGTTATCAGTAGTTTCTCGAACCGTTACGAGCCATACATCGGCATGACTAATCAAGTTACTGGGGTGTGACGATTCCACCCCTAAACTTGATATGTGATATATCAGACGAAGAGACCGGACTGTACGGTTAGTGTTACTTATAGGCTTCATGAGATTTTGGACAAGCTTACTTATTGATCTTCTAATCGCTCAATACCTGGGTAGCCATTACGTCCAGCTAGTACTGCTGACGGCTTATGGGTGACTAATGTGATCACCACCTACTGCTGGTGTATTAACGAGTTTTTAGAGTCCCATATGGAAGTTTCCTAGTTCAAGCGAAACGAAATATGGCACATATGTTGATATGTGCGGTGGCCTAATTAAATATGAGTATATGATACCGTATTCTAATCTGACGGTTATTTGTTATCAGTTAAATTGTATGTGATATAATCGGATTATTGAATCAAGTGTTGATTTGATAATGTGATATACAGATAAATGATATTAGTCGGTTATATGTGATATAACCGGATTATTAAATCAAGTGTTGATTTAATAATATGATATATATATTTATATTTGATATAATTATATATTAACTAATATTATGCTCACTAATTATTTTCTTATCTTAATATATATATTAATATATATATATATGATATATATATATATATATATATTATTTAAGAAGCTTGGTTGGTTTTCTATTTTTGGAAAATAGAAAAAAAAGATGTGGAAAATGAGGAGCATGGGTGAAGCATGGTTTTTGATTTATTTATTCTTTTTCTTTACACTATAGAAGCATGGTCACTTTTTAATATTGATTCAAAATGTATACTTCAATAATTGAGGTATTATCAAAGCCATTCTTCACTTGGTTATATTCTTGACTTGTTCATTTTTCCTCACTTGAGCTATTTACTCTCTAGCTCTCTCAACCCCTCACATGAGTTATGAAACCTTGAGCTTGTGAGAACCCTAGTGAGTTTTGAACCCCTACTTCACCATCCTAGTTTGAATTAGCAATTTGAACTAGTGTGTTTTCTTCACTAAAGAGTTTAGTGAAGAGGTGGCTTGGATTAAGGAGCTTCGAGTAGATCATCTTCGACACGAAGATCGCAAAGGAAGCTCGATACAACTTCAAGTGGAGCCTAGTGGAGTCGCGTAGACTACTACACAGAGCTTTTGAAGAGAAGGACATGGTCTACAAAGCTTATTGCCTCCTTTCTCTTAGCTAGTTTATTTTGATATCATACTTAAACCCTAATCATCTAGTTAAGATCTTGTTTAGTGTTAATTAGCACCCCGAAATTTTTTATATTGGCATGCTTGATGCTTGTAAAACCCAGTGGCGGTGCTGATAAACACTTTCACCTTAGACATCATAAACCCAGAATATCACATACTCCGGATTTCATGCCTAACCGAATAAATCTTGCATTTAAGTCTCGAATTGAAAACATTTTTCAACAAATAAGTCGGGTAATTCAACAAGATTCCCGATGAAATGATCGAATGCTCATCGCGAATTTTAGTAGATTGCCGCACCCCCGATACCATCAACGAAGTGCACTTAGGCGGAACACCACGGCCGCAAGCACCCTAGTGGATGCTTTTGGTTACGATGTTCTCCTATAGTCACTTGGTCGGGGCTATGGGGCGTGGCTATCTAGTAGTGTTTCTCGGCGAGTGTTTGTGTACTTTACGAGATTGCGATGGAGTTTTGATCCGAATCAAAACTCCGTGGCAATCGATCAAATGAGACCAAAATGCTAGATTCACAAATCACAAACTAGTTTTCACAAAACTAATTAATGTGGATTCCAAAAATTGTATCACATATCATAACTATCTAGACGATGTTAAACATTTCGATCGATATCTAAAACACCCAGAAATCACAGAGACTTCAACAACTGAGACTCAGTAAAAATGCCCAGAAAACCCAAAATCACAAAGTGGAGCAGCAGAAGAAACACGATCCCTCAATTCCTTAAGATTGCGGCGGAACCGCGGCTAAACCAAGGGTTAGGCACGGTTCCGCGGCTCCTTGATGGAGTTGGGGACTCGTATTTCTTGGGCTCCATCAAATAACCTTGATGATTTTCTGAATATTTTTAATCTGAAAAATATCAACTTTTGAAAAAATGGACAGAAACTTATAATTTTATGGGTTTCGAACTTCGATCGAACACTTTAACGTCGTTTAGATTTCGCCTAAAGCTCTAGCTTGGCTCTGATACCATGAAAGTGTGTCTTAGCACCTCTACTAGGTTTGCATATGCATCAAGTATGCAATTTTAAAAAACCTAAAAGTCTAAGCTACACTAACCTAGAATCGAACTAGAGAATTAGAATTTTAGAGCATGAAAGCAAGATCTAAGCTATGTGAAGAGGGTTAAAACCATTGTAGATCAAGTCATTCACTTCAAAAGCTCCAAGTAGTAGTCCCTAAGCTCCAAGTAGTAGTCCCTAGAACTCTTCTTGGCTCCACTTGAAGAAAGGAACGAACTTGCTATGTGATCTTCGAAGCCGAAGATGATCCACCTTGAAATCTCTCTAAGTCAAGCTAACTCTTCACTAATCAAGGTATTAGTGAAGCAAACAACCTATACTAAAGTTCTAAGATAGTGTAGGCTGATGAAGTAGGAATTATGCTCACTTTAGAAATATTTTTCTCTCACTTTTTCCAACTCAAGAAAAACCCTAGAATGAGCTCTTGAGGAAGAAGATGAACTTCGGTGAAAAATAATCTTGTGATGAGAGAGTGAACCATGGACTAAAGATAATGTTGTGATCAATTAATATCTTAGAGTCAAACAAAATAAGAGAATGAGTCATGGCTTCTCAATACTTCTACAAGCATCTAAGACATTACTCATTTTCCTTTCATTTTGATTTTCCTCTTAAAAATAAATCATCACAATAATCTCTAACCCTAGTATGAGTCTCATACACCCATGTTCTATGTATCATCAACCATGATACAAAATGTAAATACATATTTTAATATATATCTCATATATATTTAAATGTATTTGTAGAGAAGAAAATCATTAGTGAGCAATATTAGTTAATATATATTTATATATCAAATATATTAATATATATCAAATTATTAAATCAACACTTGATTCAATAATATGGTTATATCATATATAACCGACTAATATCATATTATATATGTATAACATATTATCAAATCAACACTTGATTCAGTAACCCAGTTATATCACATATAACCGACAATATTCAATATTCAATGTCAAATCAACACTTGATTCAATAATGCGGTCATATCATATATAACCGGTCAATATAAAATATATACACATATAACAAATCATTGAATCAACACTTGATTCAATAATCCGGTTATATCACATATAACCTAACCGATATCAAATATATCGCGAGATTAAAATACGATATCACATACTCGTATTTAATCAAGCTCCCGTACATATCACCATACATGCCCTACTTCATTTCGCTTGAGCAAGGAAACCTCTGTATGGGAATCTAAAGACTCATCAATACGCCAGCAGTAGGTAATAATCACATCAGTTACCCACAAGCCGTCAGCGGTATTAGCTGGACGTAACAGCTACCCAGGTATTGAGCGAATAGAAAATCAATAAGCAAACTTGTCCAAACTTCCGTGAAGCCTATAAGCAACACTTACCGTACAGTCCGGTCTCTTCTTCTAATATGTCGCATATCGAGTCTAGGGATGGAATCGTCAGACCCCGGTAACTTGATAAGTCATACTGATGTGTGGTCTATAACGGTTCGAGAAACTACTAATAATACTTACCAGTAAATCTCATCATCCCTGACTAAGGACTTACGTTATAGCCAATCGAGTATAGCGCAACATCAACTCCCTATACCGGGAGAGACGAAACCCCTCCTATCGCTCACTGCCTCCATGTGACTCGGGACTGTACCCAAAATCCACTTGTTTGCACAACTCTTTTGAGCCATGGTAGGGAGGAAATCAAAGCACAGTGGGAACCACACAAGACACTATGACGATCTCGGGTCTACAGACTAACATGTACAAGTGTCACCAGAGAACTGCTATCTGACGATAGGTATGGTACCATCTAGGACTTCTCAGCGAGTCATGTTCGGTGTACCTATTCTCTAATGAGCATCTGTGTACAATCTTTGATGTCAAACACCAATGGTTGTGGGATCAACCATTGCCCCATACAGGGTCAAGAAACGTACACACTAGTCTACTCTGTAATATCGATGCCCTGTCTCAATACTCTCTCGACTTGAAACTGTTAAAGGATGTGCTTGCGGACTACATAAGCCACACTAGTATGATCTGCATCATAGTCTTGGTAGTCAAGCCAACATTCTAAGGGCTTTATCAGCATGTATCAGAGAGACGGTATAATAATACAAGTGTACATGTTAAGATAAAGAGCAACCAGATAGCATACTAACATATCGAGCAAGAAAGTCCTCTATGTGTGTGTGTGTGTGTGTGTCCAAGCATCCACTATATCATAAAATAATGGCCTCTGAGGCATACATATTCCTAACAGAAGCTATAAGAACAAAATCTTTAGAAACCTTGAAAACTGCGCTTCACCGGATAAGATGTATTTGATTAAGCCGGATCCAGATTGGTCCGACGAATACCGGCATGCCTTGGTCGATCATTTCTTATCCGGAAAGTTTAGGGTATGTCTTTGAAGATACCTTTTTACTATTTTATAGCAACTCGGTAAACAATATTTGATGTAACTGCAGGAGAAGAGCGAGCGAGGAAAAGCATCTTGCGCTCAGCTGCACGATATTTATAGGGGTGGGAGCAAGAGTTTCCAGCAGGTTGCCATCGAACACGTAAGTATCGTATTTGATATTAATAAGTTAAAATTATCTTAGAAATTTATGTATGAACTTTCTAAATGTTATATTGAGGAAGAAAGTCATAGTGTAGAGTCCTTTGATCGTATCGAAATCTACCGGGCTCAATTTGTATGGGACGACGGCGCGTCTGCATCGATTGAGGCACATGGGATATATGTAAGACTCTACATATGCCGAGCTTCTTAATTATTTCAGAATAATTATTGTTTAGCTTTTAGAATGGCGGTAATACATTTCTTCTACAAACAGGCGGCGATGGCGGCTGAAAGAGATCGGTTGATCCAAGCAATGAATGCAAAGCGGGACACCCGGTTGATGACGCGCAGAGAACATTCATCGTAGATAGGGCTTTTACGACGTTTAGACCGGATCGTCACGGGAGAGTACAGTGTGTGTCCTCCAAGATCACTCCGCGTCAGTATAACACTCCTTTCCAACCGACCGGGCATCCACCTCCTAAGTTTCAGCCGGCAGACGAATCGCCCTCGGAGATGCCGATACAGACCGGGGCCTTTAGGACCAGGACCCCTGTGTTTCATGGATCGCCCAAGGAGCAGACGCCGGAATCCGGCGGTTCCTTATGCCGATCGACTGCCACTCCCGCTCCCGCTGCCGATCTATTTGCTGGCTGGACTCTCAAGCAGAGGCTTAATCTTATCGATGCGTACGTCCAGGTTGAGAGGCCCGTACCACCGGTAAATTTGATAACCCTTACATATATACACACATACGCACATATCACAAACACACACAATCATACACACACAAGCATACACACACATGCATACATACACACAGACACAAACACAAATTCATACATACGCACATATCACATACACACACGCATACATATCGCATGTCACATACACACAATCATACACACACATGCATACATATCAAATGTCGCATACACACAATCATACACACACATGCATACATACCCACATATCACATACACACACATACACACACACATGCATACATACACGCACATGCACATGCATACACACAGTTACAAACAGGCGCGCGTGCACACACACAAGCATACACACAAACAAATAAACACCCGCGCGCACACAAGCATACATACACACATGCATACAAACAAACGCGTGCCCGCACACATTTGATTAATATAAAATATTTATACTAATTCATGTATTTTAAACTTTTAATCGCAAGGGCTTTACCCAAGAAATCCATGAGCACCTCCTTCGTGATCGACTCTCCCTTCCCATGTTCATCCTCCGTTAATTTTTCATTTCCCATTTTTGTAAATTTATGATGTTAAAATTGTAAAGAAACGCATAGTATGTATTGTAATCTTATTTGGATAATCGATATTTGAATGGAATGAAATTTGTATTAGAATCGTTATTTGAATGGAATGGAATCGATATTAAATTGAAATAGATTGGATTGGAGATTTTCTTGACTCTTTTAAAAAAAAATTTACTGTAATCCACTCTATTTCGACGGGAAATTTCCGTCGATATAGACTATTCGACGAAACCGGCCCGTCGAAATAGACTTATTTCGACAATTTCCCGTCGAAATAGAGAAAAGAATTTTTAAATGATTCCTGAAACAATTTTTTTAACTTAAAAAACTTATATATTTCGACCGAAATTACCCGTCGAGAAAAAAACTATGTCGACGGGAAATAGCGGTCGAAATAGGTTTGATTATTGTGACGAACGTTAGCCGTGGAAATAAGCTATTGCGACACAATATATTGTGTCAACGTTCCTTCGTGGCTATTTGGTGTCACCCGACGAAATAGACATTTCGATAGTATATTGTTGTCGAAATAAGTGACCATTTACTGTAGTGAGAGTCTAACTGGTACAGGAAAGAATGAGTCAAGACATGGCGGAAAGTGAAAGGCGAAGGCCAATTGGATAATACACCTTTCTTTTCCGGAACGCGTTTGCCGAGTGGCTGATGTCACGCCCCACTTCCCAGAGTACACTAAGATAGGCACGTGACATAGCCAACCATGCTACCTGTGGATAGAAATTATTCTTCCACGGTCACATTACGGCTGTAGAGATATCAAGAACACTAATAAACTATCTAACACATGTCCATAAGCCAAAATAAAATGAGTCAAGACTAAAATAATGCGGAAGCAATAGATCCAATACAAGAATAACTGGAATGTATGTCCCATAATGCGGGCTCACATCAGGAATGAAAATACTGAAAATAAAAGAACTAACTACTAACGAGTCCTCACTGCTCAGCCTGCTGACTGAAGTACTCATGCTCGGACTGCAGCAAAGGTACGGAATCTGGGCCATGCAGAACCCAGACGTCAGCGCGTCATAACATCAAGCAATAATATATAAACAGGGTAGCAAGACATGCAAGTATAATCATAAATGGTAAAGCAGGTGTAACAGCAATATAAATCAGGGCAGTGAAGGATAATGTGCAGTGAGTAATCTAAACTAGTCTATTGGTTTAACTACTCTCAAGTCTTTGAAATCAATTTGATGAATCATCGATGTAACTTAATAGTATCCCGTGCGTGCCCGGGATCACGGTCTATGACTCTCGGGCTGAACCCGAGACGTGTCGCAAGGCAGTAAAGAGTGGTAGGTAATGACGAGTGATGTCCGCAGCATCACTCCGGGGCTGGCCTAGCCCGTAAGACTGATCAGAAAAGGTATAGAACTGTCGAGTTACAAGTCAGGTTTCATTATTGATTTCCCCATACCCCCAAGTCATATGTGTTTAAGTCAGGTATTAAGTAATCTAGAGCTAATGCCAACTCAGGATCAGGCAGGTACAGGTTTGTCTGGATAGACAACAGGAACTGTCCGTAAGGAAACAGGTCAGGTTTATTGGCATTAGACACAAGATCAGGTAACAGATAAAGCCATGGTACAACAGGTCAAGCCAGGTAGTATATAGGTATCATGTCATGTCAAGAGGTCCACGGTACCTTGTCGTGTCAAGTAATAGGTGTAACAAGTCATGTCAGGGGTGCACAGAATGTCATGTGGGTGCTCATAATCAACTAACGTAAGCATGGGTAAACCAAACAAGCATGGGGTACTAGTGAAATAATAAAATGAAACATGGTGATGATATATGCAAGGGTACAGATTAAAGCATATGGATGCACAGTATAGATTAGAGTTAGGGTTGTGGTTCCAACATTAAGTAAAATACACTTAAACCAGTATGGAATTGTTAAATCTCGTTATTATGGGTTAAATGATCTAGGGATGCAATTATATATAAAATATGTTCAATGGATGCAACCGGGTGTTCGGGGGTAGAAACTATTTAAATGTGCTATGGGCTATGCAGATAATTATTAAGTAATTTAAACAAGGATGTGGGTACACGATATTGTACTCTAACATGCAACAAGGTATAATTCAAGATCCGAATCTAAAATGATATATGGAACATTGAAAAGGAAAATGGAACATGTGGCGCTATATGTAATCTACAGTTTTACTATGCAATTTAATAGGTATAAAAAAATATTATAGATAGCATGTAGCAAGTTTCACTTGCCTCGACGGATCGCGATATGGTATACGGAACGTCACACGTCGGCGAGAAAAGTCACGACGCGCGCACAGTACACGGAATGAGTCCAAACAACGTACGAGGGGATCACACGGGTCAGAGATGCTCGCTGGGTCGTCGAGATCGTCGACGTCGCGGCCAACTCCGGCGATCTAGATAAGGACAGAGAACATGTAAAGAAAGTAAAGAAAGAAAGAAAGGAAAGAAAGAAGAAAGAAAGAAAGAAAAGAGAATGGAGGAGGGATGAGTGTCTTACTGTGGGCAGAGAGGAGTTGTGAGGAGTCGACGGCCGTGAACGAAGCTCCGGCGATGAAGTTGGCTGCTAGGGTTCAGTTAGGGTTTGGTTGCTGGGGTTTTGTTGCGGGGGTGTTGGTGAGGGTGCAGAGGAAGGGAGAGGAGAGGAAGGAGATGGCGATGGCGATGGGAAATGGTCGGCGGCGATGGAAAGGTGGGTTCTTGTAGGTGCAGGTGAGGCTCGGGAATGGAAAGGAGAAGAAAGAGATGGCGAAGAGGAGGAAGGAGATGAGACGAGGCTCGGTTGGGGTTGAGAAGGTGATGGCGCGATAGAGTTTAGGGTTAGGGTTTGAGGAAGGCGATGAGGAGTTGGATGGGTTTCTCATGGCGAGAAGATGGCGCTGGGTTTAAAAACAGAAGAAAAAAAAAAGAAAGAGTGAAGGGAGGTGACGAGATCGTGCGGGCGGTGAGCAGAATCGAGAAGCAAACAGTGCTCGCGAGAGGAGAGAGAGAGAGCGAGAGGAGAGAGAAAGGGGAGAGAGAAAGGGAGAGTTGCGCTCGGGGAGAGAGAAAAGAGAAATAGAAAGATTTTGGGGGGGGAGAGAGAGACGTGTGGGGCCTGGTGAATAAGAGAGAAGGATTTTGATTGACTGGGGAAGGAGAGAGAGAGGCTGGGTTATGGGAAAGGGTTTTAAAAAATATAAAATGAAAAGATTTTAGTTGTTAAAATATTACTTTCGTTAGCTGTAAATAATCTTAGGCTGTTATATAAAAATATAAACGAATTTAAAGAAAGTTAAAATAATTAGAATTTGGCGGGATACAAAATAATTCAGAAATACGTCCGGGTCGGGTCCAAAATTTTGGATTTGAAATATGAAAATTTTATGCAACCTCCAAAACTTAAAATGAAAGATCAAGTAGCAAAATGCAGTATCCACATTACATGCACGTGTCTAATTAACCAATCAGGGTAGTCTATAAATATGAATTAACCCGTTCAAGCAAGTGGGTCGGCCCGAATGTAATGTGAAAGTGTAGTTACTATTCGCACCCCAAACACGATATATCAGTAAAATACCACGGATAATAAATACTGAAACAAAATTGGTATAATCTGAACTCGGTTGTTACATTATACCCAACTACAAAAAGAATTTCGTCCTCGAAATTCCAAGAACACAAAAAGGATAAACGACCAACAAACTACAAGAAAAGATGGGAAAACTTCTGCCGGATTTCATCTTCTCGTTCCCAAGTTGACTCTCCATGTGAGCGATTACCCCAAGAAACAAGTACAAGAGGGATAACTTTGTTCTTAAGAACCTTTTCCCTACGATCCACAATCGCAGTCGGTCGCTCCTCAAAAGTCAAGTCTTCTCGTACAGTCAGCTCCGAATGATCTAACACATGTGTTTCATCTCGAACATACTTACGAAGTTCAGATACGTGAAACACGTCATGAACATTCGCCAAGGATTGCGGCAACGCCAATCGATACGCTACCTCACCAACACGCTCCAAAATCTCAAAAGGTCCGACGAATCGAGGACTGAGCTTTCCTCGACTTCCGAAACGAATTACCCCTCTAGTCGGCGATATCTTCAAGATTACCAAATCACCCACGGCGAACTCTATAGGTCTTCTTGACGTATCAGCCCAACTCTTCTGACGGTCTTGTGCTGCTTTCATATGACTTCGGATAGTATTAACCTTCTCAACTGTCTGCACGCCAAATCTGATCCCAACAATCTTCGTTCACCGACATCGTCCCAACAAACAGGTGAACGACATTTGCGACCATATAAAGCTTCGAATGGAGCCATCTGTATAGTCGCCTGGAAACTGTTGTTGTAAGAAAACTCCACTAAATGTAAATGATCCTCCCATGAACCCTTGAAGTCCAACATGCAAGCCCTCAACATATCTTCAAGAGTTTGGATCGTTCTCTCCGACTGGCCATCTGTCTGAGGATGATAAGCTGTGCTAAACTTCAATAGAGTCCCCAAACTTTCCTATAAGCTCCTACAAAAGTGTGATAAGAAACGAGTGTCACGGTCGGACACGATGCTCACTGGTACACCATGCAATCTTACAATCTCTTGTATGTACCATTCTGCTAAAGTTTCTGTTGATTGACCAACCCGAAAAGGAATGAAATGAGCTGCCTTGGTCAAACGATCAACAATCACCCAAACTGCATTGTTTCCTTTTGGACTCCGCGGTAGAGCTGTCACGAAATCCATGGTTATATGTTCCCACTTCCACTGAGGAATCGGAAGTGGTTGCAATAAACCAGCAACCCTTTGATGTTCAGCCTTAACTTGCTGACACACCAAGCACTTTGCCACAAAGCGGGCAATCTCCCGTTTCATGCCTTCCCACCAGAAATGCTGTCGTATATCTCGGTACATCTTCGTACCACCTGGATGTACGGAATATGCTGAACTGTGTGCCTCCTTCATAAGTTGTTCGCGAATATCACCCTTTGGCACACACAATCGGCTACCATATCTCAACGAACCATCTTCATGGATCAGTAAGTCTGTTCGAAGTCCAGCTTCAACCTGTTCTCGAAACTTCTGCAATCTAGGGTCCTGCGATTGTGCTGCTTTAATATTCTCGATCAACGATGAATATACCTACAGCTGCATCAACTGTCCCGAAGAATGCGGTAGCACAACCTCCAAATCAAATCTTCGAAAGTCTTCAATGAGTTCCTTCTGTGCAGTCAACATCTGAATTGCTGGTAACCGACTGAGCGCATCCGGAACGACATTAACTTTTCCCGGATGGTACTTAAGATCAAGATCGTAGTCAGCCATCAGCTCCAACCATCTACGTTGCCTCATATTAAGCTCCTTCTGCGTGAACACATACTTCAAGATTTTATGATCGGTGAAAATCTCGACCCTTTTGCCCAAAAGGTAGTGTCTCCAAATCTTCAAAGCGATGATCACAGCCGCAAGCTCCAAGTCATGAGTTGGGTAATTCTTCTCATGGGTCTTCAACTGTCTCGATGCGTACGCTATAACCTTCCCATGCTGCATCAAAACACATCCTAATCCTTTCCCAGATGCGTCGCTGTGAATCACCAATCCTCCGGAACTGTCTGGCACGGTCAGAATTGGAGCGGTTATCAATCTCTGCTTCAACGCCTCAAAAGCTGACGCACACTTATCCGTCCACACAAATGGTACCTCCTTGCGCGTAAGCTTGGTTAACGGCTCCAACAGACGAGCAAAGTTCTCCACGAATCGTCTGTAATACCCGGCAAGTCCAAGAAAGCTTCTTATCTCCGCAACATTCTTCGGAATCGGCCAATCTCGAACTGCCGCAATCTTTTCGGGATCAACGGCGATTCCATCGCCAGACATGACATGCCCCAAAAACATAACTTCTTCCAACCAAAACTCGCACTTTCTCATCTTTGCATATAATTTTTCTTGTCTCAGCGTCTGCAGTGCGATCTTCAAATGTTCTGCATGCTCTTCAATACTCTTCGAGTAGACCAAAATATCATCAATGAACACCATAATAAACTGGTCCAAGAATGGTGAAAAGATTCGGTTCATCAAGTCCATGAATATCGCCGGTGCATTCGTTACTCCGAAGGGCATCACTAAGTACTCGTAATGTCCATACCGAGTTCGGAACGCCGTCTTGCAAATATCTTCTATTTTAACTCGGACCTGATGATATCCGGATCGCAAATCCAGCTTCGAAAATACCCTCGCGCCACTAAGCTGCTCAAATAATTCGCCAATGCGAGGGATCGGGTACTTGTTCTTAATAGTCACCCGGTTTAATTCTCGATAATCGATGCGCATTCTCCTTGTGCCATCCTTCTTCTTGACTAGAAGAACTAGAGCTCCCCAAGGCGAGTTACTGTTTCGAATCCAACCCTTCTCAAGTAATTCAGTAACCTGCTTCTTAACTTCTTCCAACTCCACCGGTGCCATTGGATAGTACGCTTTAGAGACTGGCGCTGCACCAGGAATAAGATCAATCGCGAACTCTACGTCTCGCTTCGGCGGTAATCCTGATATGTCTTCGAATACGTCCATGAAATCTCGAACAACAGCTGGCTCTTCATCTTTATCAACCTCCAACGACGAAAGAACACTAGTTGTCGGTCTAGCCCTAAACTCGACTGGCCCGACAGAACTGCTTCCTCCAGTAAAGATAAACTCGGGATGTCCGGGAATCTGGAAAATTACTTTCTTTGCCCTACAATCAATGTGAGCATCGAAAGTGCCGAGAAAATCCATTCCCAAGACGGCTTCATAGATGCCCGTATCAATCACCAAGAAATCTGCAAAAAGCACCCGTCCGCAAACAACAATCGCACAATCCTTACATTCTCTACTAGATATGATCTTCCCATTCCCAGTGTGTATGTCCCAGAAACTAGACAGGGTCGTGCAAGTGATCGAGTGTGTAGCAATAAACTTGGATGACATAAAACAATGGGATGCACCAGAATCAAATAACGCTAATGCGGGAAAACCATGAACAAGTAGAATACCTAAAACAACTTCCCCTGAAGCCTTGGCTTCCTCAGCCGTCAGGGTAAATGCTCGAGCTTGATTGGGTCCCTGAGTCAGCTGCTTCTGTCCCTGAAACGGTTTCTGCGGAGGCTTCAGAACATCATCCTTCGTACGAAGCTTCGACGGACAAGTACAGATGGTATGATCCGCCGAACCACAAACAAAACAGAGTCCTTGTTTCCTTCGACATTCCCTTTGCACATGCCCAGGTAAATGGCAGTAGTCACAGATCACGGTCCTCCTCTGATCAACAACAGCATGCTTCTTCATCGGTGTTACACCACGACGGTCCACTGGAATACCTCTGCGTCCATGTGCTCGGTTCGGTGCAAATGCCGGCTTCCATACTGTAACTGCTGGCTGCTGTGTACTCCCAGTCTTCATAGATAGGCTCTGCTGCTCTCGAGCCGCTGTAAGCACTTGGGAAAAGTGGTCAAACCCAGGGAGACAATCTGCCTCTGGATGTCCACATCCAAACTGCGCATGAACCTCCTTGCCCTATCAGCATCGTTGGCAACCAGAGGTCCAGCGAATCTACTGAGCCACGTCCACTCAGCTGCATGTACATCTACAGGTGCGCCGTTCTGCTTCAAACCGACGAACTTTTCTTCCATTTCCTCTCGTGCAGTCCGCGGGAAGAACTTCTCAAAGAAACTCTTCAAAAAATCCGCCCACTTGATCGGCTTGGGCAAGCGGGTCTCTTCCACAAGCCACCATTCACGGGCGTAATCCACCAGCTGGATGCGTACCACATCCACTCTCTTATATTCTGGGATCTGTGCCGCATTGAGTAAATTTTCCGTGTCAACCAGCCATTGCTCCGCTGGCAACGGCTCATCCAGGCCAGTAAATACAGACGGACCCAGTATCCTGAAATCCGCTACGGTTCCCACACGATCCCCCGGTCTGGCCACAACATTGTTTACGGACTGCTGAACGGTCCGCAAACCTCCTGAAAAGATTTAGCTTGCTGCTGGATCAGCTCGGTCTGTCGCATTTGGTTCTCCAACATCCTACGTATTACTCCAAGCATAGCGGCTTCGTCAACACGCCTTTGGTACGTCTTCAGATTCTTGTCTGCCATGTTCCTGAAATCAAAGCACCAAAAGGATTAGCATGATAACAGATTCAAAATGTAGATTAAGGATATGAATCAAGGCTAGAACTCCAAGTTACTTAAATAGAGTACCGCATTGTAACCATATCGCGGTATCATAGCTACAATCACATAACTCCACTCAAGTCGCCTAAGTTCTAGAGATAACCAAAAGGAAACCAGGTTTCGAGTCGATATGCAAAGGAGGTTTGCATATCGTAAAAGTATAATCAGGAGGAGGTTAAAATTCAAGAATGGTAAGACGGTAAGGTGGCAGGACATGTTTCCTAATCACGAGTATTCTGATTCGTGTATTGGGTCCAATACCCAACTACAAAAGAATCAAACCCGATTAACCTATAACCTATGTCTCTGATTCCAAGAGAACCATGTCACGCCCCGCTTCCCAGAGTACACTAAGATAGGCACGTGGCATAGCCAACCATGCTACCTGTGGATAGGAATTATCCTTCCACAGTCACATTACGGCTGTAGAGATATCAAGAACAGTAATAAACTATCTAACACATGTCCATAAGCCAAAATAAAATGAGTCAAGACTAAAATAATGCAGAAGCAAAAGATCCAATACAAGAATAACTGGAATGTATGTCCCATAATGCGGGCTCACATCAGGAATGAAAATACTGAAAATAAAAGAACTAACTACTAACGAGTCCTCACTGCTCAGCCTGCTGACTGAAGTACTCCTGCTCGGACTGCAGCAAAGGTACGAAATCTGGGCTATGCAGATAATTATTAAGTAATTTAAACACGGATGTGGGTACACGATATTGTACTCTAACATGCAACAAGGTATAATTCAAGATCCGAATCTAAAATGATATATGGAACATTGAAAAGGAAAATGGAACATGTGGCGCTATATATAATCTACAGTTTTACTATGCAATTTAATAGGTATAAAAAATATTATAGATAGTATGTCGCAAGTTTCACTTGCCTCGACGGATCGCGATACGGTATACGGAACGTCACACATCGGCGAGAAAAGTCGCGACACGCGCACGGTACACGGAATGAGTCCAAACAACGCACGAGGGGATCACACGGGTCAGAGATGCTCGCTGGGTCGTCAGGATCGTCGACGTCGCGGCCAACTCCGGCGATCTAGACAAGGACAGAGAACATGTAAAAAAAGTAAAGAAAGAAAGAAAGGAAAGAAAGAAAGAAGAAAGAAAGAAAGAAAAAAGAATGGAGGAGGGATGAGTGTCTTACTGTGGGCAGAAAGGAGTTGTGAGGAGTCGACGGCCGTGAACGAAGCTCCGGCGATGAAGTTGGCTGCCAGGGTTCGGTTAGGGTTTGGTTGCTGGGGTTTTGTTGTGGGGGTGTTGGTGAGGGTGCAAAGGAAGGGAGAGGAGAGGAAGGAGATGGCGAGGGCGATGGGAGATGGTCGGCGGCAATGGAAAGGTGGGTTCTTGTAGATGCAGGTGAGGCTCGGGCATGGAAAGGAGAAGAAAGAGATGGCGAAGAGGAGGAAGGAGATGAGACGGGGCTCGGTTGGGGTTGAGAAGGTGATGGCGCGATAGAGTTTAGGGTTAGGGTTTGAAGAAGGCGATGAGGAGTTGGATGGGTTTCTCGTGGCGAGAAGATGGCGCTGGGTTTAAAAACAGAAGGGAAAAAAAAAAAAGAGTGAAGGGAGGTGACGAGATCGCGCGGGCGGTGAGCAGAATCAAGAAGCGAACAGTGTTCGCGAGAGGAGAGAGAAAGAGAGAGCGATAGGAGAGAGAAAGGGAGAGTTGCGCTCGGGGAGAGAGAAAAGAGAAAGAGAAAGATTTTGGGGGAGAGAGAGAGACGTGTGGGGCCCGTTGAATAAGAGAGAAGGATTTTAATTGGCTGGGGAAGGAGAGAGAGAGGCTGGGTTATGGGAAAGGGTTTTTTTAAAATGTAAAATGAAAAGATTTTAGTTGTTAAAATATTACTTTTGTTAGCTGTAAATAATCTTAGGCTGTTATATAAAAATATAAACGAATTTAAAGAAAGTTAAAATAATTAGAATTTGGCGGGATACAAAATAATTCAGAAATACGTCCGGGTCGGGTCCAAAATTTTGGATTTGAAATATGAAAATTTTATGCAACCTCCAAAACTTAAAATGAAAGATCAAGTAGCAAAATGCAGTATCCACATTACATGCACGTGTCTAATTAACCAATCAGGATAGTCTATAAATATGAATTAACCCGTTCAAGCAAGTGGGTCGGCCCGAATGTAATATGAAAGTGTAGTTACTATTCGCACCCCAAACACGATATATCAGTAAAATACCACGGATAATAAATACTGAAACAAAATTGGTATAATCTGAACTCGGTTGTTACAGCTGAGAAGTCTTAGGACTAGGAAAATTGATAATTAGTTGATTGATTGACCGAGAAGGCTCTTTTGTTCTACATCTTGTGTTTTTATAGTCTTCTAACCCTAGTTCCAGCTTAGCCTCCAAGTAATATCTTTCTTGATTTCCTTTCCATTGTTAAGATTTAGACAAATCTTTCCTTCTGATAATTTATACCGCCCGTCTAGAAATATCACCTTGAATCTTTTCTTATCGGCCTTTAACAGAAAATATATATGATATTTGCAATTAAACATATATTCTATTGGTCCGATAATTGCCATGGGCCACAACCTCTTTATTCGGCCCACGTCTCCTAAGTCAAGTTATTTTTAGTGCAAACAACTTGGGATTGCTAGGCCTGGGGAGAGCTCATGGACCAGCATCACTTTAGTAGCCGAAGGTACCCTCCATCATCGATATCCCTGGCCCTTTGAAAACGCCCTTTTTCACAAGGGTCGATTCTATGCCATTGATAGCAATGGTGAAATCTGGAGCAAAAAAGCTTGTTTGTTTGCCTTTGCCCCTCAAAGGGAAAAATACTATCACCTTAACAATTGCCTTATCGAATCTTTGAGCAGTACGCATTATCTTGTGGAATCTTTAGGAGATTTGTTCTGTGTTCCGATCCAGTCTTAATGCAGGAGTAGAAGACTTGAAGAGTGGGCCGCTGCATCAAACTACCACGTTCGACATGTTCAGACTATGCATGACGCATGGGGTGATCGTGTGGGAGAAAATTTCGAACTTGGAAGAGCGCTCGTTCTTCTTAGGATTCACTACTTTCAAATCGGTCAATGCATCGGAGGTCAAAGGCTCCTAGAAGAATTGTGTCTATTTTACCGATGACAGCCTGTATCACTGCAGGTCCAGAAAAGGAACAGGCTACAACATGGGTGTATATAGCCTTAAAGAAAACAAGGCATATCGCTACGAGTCATATCACGCCGACTCCGTTAACGATAATGCATCCCCTTTCTCGCTTGTTCTCCCAGATTCTCGCTCTCCTTTGGCCCCTCCTCTCTGTGTTTTCCCCTCTTTAGAGTAAGGTAGTAGTTTGAATTAGGCAACCATAGGATTTTTTATTGAAAACTATGTTTATCTGCATTTAGCGGTGTTGTTGGGACTTGGATTAATATGGTACTCTAGTCGTCCATCCTCTGATCGGTAAATATGATTTGGATTCATGGGCATTTTTGGCTCAAATCATCTGTTATATACTGTAAGCTACTTGCTTCGACTTCTGCATTTTAGACGTTCTGGAATATATCTTTGAAAATATCTTCAATTTGAGTATATATGAAAAGGGCAATCTGCTAAATTAAAAGGTTCAAATTTCGACATGGATTAAGTTTCAAATGTTAAAAACTAGAGTATTTCATCTGCATATGGAGTAGTTAATGTATTTGTGCCATGCTTGGAACTTGCGTAGTTATTTGGAATTCATTCTATAATTGCTGCTGTCACATATAGTTTACATGCTTCAACTTAAGGATTATTATGGTTCTAACAAATTTATTTTTATTCTTTAATTTGTATATCTATCAAATAATTATGAAAAAAAAAACCATCATTAAAGATTATAACTCACGTTTCAAATCTTTCAAGATAACTAGTTACTCCATTATTGATTAGCTTTGAGAGTGAGTATTACTTCATGATTACTCAGATAAATGGCTCATGATTTCATACAGGATTGAAGCATTGCACCAACAGGGTTGTGCGCCTTTTAACAAAGCAGTTATGAGAATTGCATAAAAGCCATGAACATTCATTTGAACAATTCATGGAACAAAATCTGGATAAGTAGTGGTAAATGCAGTAGTTTCTAGCTATAAGCAGTAGTAATGTGTAGTGGTTTTGTACAGCAGTTGGAATGTGATGGAAGTGAGCAGAGACGACTGATCAACTACATTTCATGCAACACCTCATCGCTGCCTACAACACAAAGGACACGAAACGATCATGATAAATTAAAAAAGGTCGTTGGCTACTACATCTACGATATTTCTAACCATTGTGCCATTGACCAACGGTCCTTCATTAGAGTCTATCCAAAATCTACTTTTGCCATTCCGAAATCCAATTTAACCACACCCCCAAGTTCACTTCCACAAGAAATTGTTACGGTTTAGCATGCAATTGTTTCTGCAGTGCCTGCTTCCTTCTTTGCATGGATCGTGTTACTTTGTTATATGGTTGGCTATAGCTAATCAATCTGCATCTCACTTGATCAACAAACACAAGTTTGAATGAATTAGTACACCTAGTACTCAAAAAACAATTAGTACATTTGATAACACTGTAGAACTGTTTCTTGAAACTAGACAAGCTTTCACAAAAACAAAATTGTCACCAATTTGGGCTGCCCCCATTTGCCCCATTAACATCATAACATTCGCATTGTGTAAAAATTGTTACAATTTGATTATGGGGCATAGCTTTCATAGCCGATTTTAGCGCTTTCCATATAATGAATTACATAAAATACATGGTACTATTGGATTAAAAGACTATCAAGAAGAGGTTGCTCCATATGTACATGTTGACCAACTAATCTTTTATCCAGCCGCCGATCTCTGCAAAAACATACGTAGCCATCTTAGTTCCAGATAATCAGCATGCTTGAGGTCATAATAATCAAATACACAAAATAGAAACCTTAAATTCGCAGCAGGCAGCACTAGGAAAAACAAATCAATTTTAATGCAAAATAAACGATTCACAGGCTCACAAATCTAGTAAACTAGCATCAGTCCTAGTAAAAATACAAATCGTCATGGATTTGGATGTAATTTTCTTATCAATCTTGACCTGCTACACTCTCCACCGAAGCTGTGGTTGCCCATATAACATAGTAAGCTAAAGTGATTAGGGAAAAACAAGTCATGCGACTTCCCAAAGATGATCTAGATGTCACCACAATTGAATGTATTATGATATAACTAGAATATAAGTGAACAATGTACAACAATAATCTTCAAGATCCTTTTAAAATAGGCTTCAAATGGCTCATCTATAGTTTTCGAGGAAAAATCAAATGAAGCTTTCCATAGGAACAGCCATCTATATTTCTGTTTCAATCATCCCGGTTAATTTCTTTTCAGCTGAAAAAACACCAAATGGTGCTAAAAATTAGTTGAATATTCAATTTCAGATTGATTATGAAGCTCAATGGTGGAAACATAATTCCCTCCAAGAGTAAAGGTTTCACTGTAAGTGCTTTAAAGGGCGTATCCAAATTCTTTCACTCCATATAAACTATTAGTTAAAAGAAAAACTTTGTTAAGAAAGAAATTCGAACTTGGTGAATGAGTTGGCAGATTTGCCAACCTCATACTAAAGAGGGTATTTAATATTGTGGTTGCTTGATTTGCATTGGTAAGCAGACAACTCATAAGCTTGAACTTTTGGCCCAAGAGCTCCCTGGAGCACAAAGCGCTCAAGGGCTCATGCCAACGACAATCCATTTGAACATTCGGTGGAAGAGGTCCCTGGAGTACCAATTACATTCAAGGGTTTACAATTTCAAACTTTATCATTGACAATTATAAGTTTTATTTGTTCAGCGACGTAAATTCTATATTTCGCAGCAAAGTCATTCAAGTTTTGGGGGCTGTTTTGCTTTGGAGTCAAGTTGAGATAACCGGAGTTTCATAGAGTTATCTAAACTTAACTCTAAAATCCCTGTTTGGCTTCCATTTTAGAGTTTAAATAACTAGAGTTATCTTAGCTTGTAAGTTCAGATAACCGGGCTTATCTAAAACCTATGCAACCTCTTTTCTCTAATCTCCAACAAGTGCCCATCTTGGAGTATGGATAACTTTAAGAGAACCCTTTTGGAGTTTAGATGCTCCAACACCAAACAACTTGTTAAAGTAAAATTTTAAAGGAGGTAAAGAGTTTGCACCTATACCTCCAGTAAGAAAGGACTCCACTTATCATAATTCCAAACACATGCAGGCCCTCAACTTGTTCCAAAAGTATCACATCTGAACAATCCCTATAACTATAAGACAAGCTCTAGTGGAAGCAATGCAACTAGTTGAACCATCTAAAGGCATTTCATGTGTCAACCTCAAAAGTTTGGTATAAAAACTTATAGTTTAAGTTGTTGAATCTATAACATTTCACAGCTAAATTGCATGGACACTTCCAACAGATTGCCGTATCCATGTCCGTGTCCGGACAAGCCATATACGTCACATTCGTATTTTATGTGTCCTATGTGTTTATACATATCTTTAGCATGTTATCAATGTATCGTTACATTGTGTTTTTTAGATATTTTACTTTTTATGAAAAGCTTGTTAATCACCTATCTAACCATTTTATATTTTGGATATTATTGGTATTAAATTTAAAGAAATACATATGGTTGTATGTTAGTGTCTGTTTAAATTTTAAAGTTAATTTTTTCTTGGTTTATGTTTATTTTTTAAATAAAATTATATATATAGTCATGTCCTCATATCTTATATTATTGGATTTTTATTATTGTCGTATCGCATCATGTCATGTCCGTGTACTGCACACCTTGCTTCACACGCAAGATGTTTGATCCATATATGGACACTGAACTATCAACCATCTATATGCCATCTCAATGCACCCTTTTAAAAGTTAAAAGGCTTAAAATCTCAATATTGATAAAGGTATCGTTTGGTATTTTTTGGATCGGTATCATTCATATCTAGTTATCTCGGACTGGAAATACCAGATTTTATATCTTCTGACAATTTTTTTATAAATAGAAAAAATTGCCAAACAATTTGACAAATTCTTTGGTGATTAATGATGTCTAGAATGGTTGGTTTAGAACTAATATATACTGATTTAACATCAACCCATGGGCCGGCGTTTAAGAATTTCAAGGAATTGGTGTGTATGCGGACATGTGTCCTTTTGAGCGCAAGAATAAAAATGGAAACTTTTGCAAGGATCCTTCTAACCCTTGTTACTCGATAGACGCCATCAATCCATAAGTATGGCTCCTAAGGCGGGCCCGACCTAAAACTTTACCCCTATGTGATAGTCCACTGAAAACAAATGTTCCCCACGACAATTTATGCATTATTGTTTTTCTTGGAAATTAGAAGAAAAGGTAAACTTATAGTTTAACCCTTCACAATTTTTCTTTTTTGGCAAATGAACTCTATTAGCATGCAAAGAATATCTCTCATCTCTTGTCTTCTCTACATTTATAATGCAAACTCCAAGATCCCAGGATGTAGCTAATGTCATCTATTGAAGGCCTATTATTTCAATAAAGGAATTCAAGAAAAAAGAAAAATCAACTAAACTATTCTCTCATTCAAGATATTTACACCATCATCAAAACTAAATTTTTTTAACGTCTCTTTTAAATCAAATTTCAAACCTCCCTCTCCCCCCCCCAAAAAAAATACACAATACTTGGGCAACATTATCCAAGCCACCCCTTTTAATTGATTCTAAAGCCAAAATATTTACATCACATTCCGTGCATTGCACATGCAAAAAAACTAGTTGAAAGCCACGATAAACTTTTTAATATATTTTTCAATAATTAATCATGTAAAAGAAACTGCAGCAAACCAATAACCTATTTTTCAACTCATTGAGCCCCCAATAAAACCACCAACTCATTAATAATCCCACTAACCCATTACTAAAGTTCATACCAAAAACTCCCTAATACCTAACTCATAGAAAAGTAATTATATCTCATATACTCTAGTTTGAATATTTTGTTAATATATTAAAAGAAAATTATCAACATTGAAAGCACGTAAATTCGCACAAAGATATTTTTATGTTATTAATATTTAGGTTTATTTAAAACATTATATAAGATTATTCAAACACGCACACAGAGACACGAGAGGGAACATTTCAACCAAGAATCTAAAAATGCAGACATGACATGTGGCAAGGATTTACAATTTAAATACCCGACCTCCTTGGCATTGATTTCTGTCTGTGATTGTGTGCAGTGATGTGTTCAGATAAGGTGTGCATAATCATAATAATGTATAGTCTGCAGAACATAGTACATAGGTTAAGCAGCATCAAGACCTTACACTAGTCGATTGGAGCTCAACTGTAGCCAAATTGTCATCCTCCTGCAATACCAATGAATTTTATTCAGTAGCTAATGTCAAACTTTTTTTGGTATGATAACTGTTGAACTGTTTGGGAAAGACAAATAGGAGAACCAAACAATTCTTTCTAAAGCAGTCTATGATTGACCGTTTAATCACTCACCTCCAGTAACAAATCCTTCCTAGTAATCAGACCAATAACACGAGAAGCACGAGGGACTACAAATATATGCCTTAGACCCAATTGTCGAAAAAGATTGTACACCTGTGGAATAAATATCACATAGGGCCATAAGTAGAGCTTAAAGGACAAACTCAGCATAATGTAACAGCTAGATTATGGAGAAGCATGTTCACCTTCGATAAAGACATATCTTCTGGCACAATGTATGGGCATGGGTTTAGAAAAGGAGCAAGATCTAAGTACATCTCCCTTTCCTCCTCAGTCAGATGAATTTGATCTATTGACATTCCTTTACTTGAGGCAGGTTTCACAAAATCGCTAAAATTGTGCCTTTTAAGAGAGAAAATTGTTTGTTAATGGCTTCAAACAAAGATAAAATGATGTAACCTTGCAAGAAGATCACACACCTGTTGGATACACCACGAAGATCACAAGGAAAAAGGCTGTTTTGGAAATCTACCTTAGATTGTAGAAGAACCAATAAATGACTGCATAACAAAACAATATGGATACTATAATCAACCATCAGGAGTTAACAATAAAAACCTCTACATACAATACAATGTAGCTTAAGTACGCCTTTGAAAAAAATAACAAAGAAGCAGCTAAATCTTCAACTCACCTACGGAGTATAAGACCAATCACTAGTGTTTCACCATTTTGTCCACGATCTATCACCTGACTTCCACATCACAGAGAGCATTACTCACAAACTAGAATTTTTTTTTTAAATCATAATGTGTGTGAGAGAGAATAATGGAGAAAAGAAGCCCTAGGAGGCTTTTTCGTCAAGTGGCATCAAAAAACTTCACCCTCCACCATTTTATTCGACGATCGGCACCCATCATCTTCATCCTTATCATCTAAGATGTGGATACACCGAATTTCATGTGATTTTACCACTTTTTCACCGTTGAATTAGCAATGTAAAAAGTTCTAATGTCGGTAAACCGTTAATTTTGCACCCACTAAATCAATGGTGAAAAAGTGGTACAATCATATAAAATTTGGTGTATCCACATCTTAGATGACAAATATGAAGATGATGAATGCCGATTGTCGAAAAAACCATGGAGGGTGTATTTTTCGACGCCGTAGGAGGAAATTCTCTCCTATGGCACCTTTCCTCCATTATATATATATATATATATATATATATATATAGCGGCTATTTTACTCCTTAGGCGCAACTACCTTAGTTACACCCACCGCAATATAACCCGATAAATGAATTATTTTTCATGATCGGCTTCATCCATCTTTATCTCCACCATCTAAACTATGGTTGCATCAAGTTTTGTATGATTTGAATTTTGTTTATATATTGATCATTGGTTGTAAAATGTTCTATTGTCGGAAAACCGCCTATTTTGCAACCAAACAATGCATGAACAATAAGTTTCCAAATCACATGAAATTTGGTGTACCCATATTTTAGATGGTGGAGATAAAGATGGACGGAATCAATCATGAAAAATAATTCATTTATCGGGCTATATTGCAGTGCGTGTAATTAACTTAGTTTTACACCTAAGGAGTAAAATAACCACTCCTATATATGTGGGGGGAGGCTAATTTACTCCCAGCCCCAGGACATAACCTATATGTGTATGGGGAAGGCTAATTTACTCCCACCCCAGGATATAACCAGTTTAGTTACGCCATGTGAATAATTACTTTATTTACCCCTCATGCATAAATAAAGTAGGAGTATTTTTTGTAATTTATAAGAAGAGAGAATGTAGAGAACCTTTATAATTAAGGAATTGGTTATTACAAGGAGAGAATCTCATAGGATCTTTACAAGATTTTATGCTCTCCTTGAAAATAACAAAATGTACCCCTCTTTTATGCTACCCCTCCTTTATGCATACATGATAGGCAAATGAGATAATTATCCATAAGGCATAACTATGCTGATTATGCCCTGCGAGTAAATTAGCCATACATATATATAAGGAATAATGGAGGAAAGGTGCCATAGGCGGAAATTTCCTCCTATGGCGTCAAAAAAATACTCTCCATGGTATTTTCCGACGATCGGCGCCCATCATCATCATCTTTATCATGTAGGGAATGGCACACCAAATTTCATGTAATTTCATCACTTTTTCACCCTTGATTTAGTGGGTGCAAAATTAACGGTTTACCGACAATAGAACTTTTTACATTGCTAATTCAACGGTTAAAAAGTGGTGGAATCACATGAAATTTGGTGTATCCACATCCTACATGATAACGATGATGACGATGGATGCCGATCGTCGAAAAAAATCGTGGAGGATATAGATTTTTTACACCACCTAACGAAAAAGACTCATAGGGCCTCTTTTCTTCATTATTCACACACACACACACACACACACACACACACACACACAGAGAGAGAGAGAGAGAGAGACAGAGAGAGTAGTAGTAGTCACTCACTGGGAAGCCATTGTGTGTGTTGCTTTGCAGAACGGATACTATGTCTGCTATTTTAACAATACGAGAGAAGAAGACGACCTTCAATGTCATAGAAGAAGCCTCATTGTTACTTAACAACTAGTTGAATTGAAATCAGCTCTAGTTAGTACAGATTTGAAAGCTGTAATTAAGTTCTACCTTCTGGTTTTTACAAGCCTCCTTTGCTGTCATATTACGCATGTATTGTTTAGGCCGAGATTCAAGTAAAGGAATGCCCCTCAGCTGGGCTTGCTCTTCATACAAGCCCTCATTGAAAAAGTCACCAACAGCCTGCAAAAACATGGTTTCCTATTTCTTTTTCTGTAAGACTACACCAAAAGGATTGACACTGAACACATACCTTGGATATAAGAAGAACAAGCATGATTAGAGGCAAGAGCTTCAAATTGTTTGTGATTTCAACCATAATTACACACAAGGAAACTGTCATTCGCATAGAACCTCCAAGAAATGAAGCAGCACCAAGAAGTGCGTAACTGGATGTATCAAGTTCATAAATCACCAGGTACGCACATTAAAATAAAGATATGACCAAAAACGCAAGCAGAAATATTAAGCATTTGGCATAAATGAAGAATAGAGCAGAGATGAAACAGTATGGTATAATGCAGAGAAGGCAATAGTTGACCTTGAACTGCACCCAAAAAAAAAATTTAAAATTTAAAATACCAATTGGGCTCATAGATATACCATGAAGGGTTGTCTAGTGTCTAATAATGGTCTGTCACTGGACTGGAGTGCTAGAACCCAGAGCTTGAAAGAAAGCTTTCAATATCCTTTCTCAACTTTGTCCAGGTCTCTAGTCTGATCCAGACTCATAAGCGTCTAACAAAATCGAAATATACCTCTACTTACTGAGAGCTCATAAGGTCGCTGTTGCTCATGTCCCTGTGACTCAAGCTGAATCATAACATTATATCATCAATCTAAAAGAACCAATCTCTCTTGAAATAGTCGAGTTTCTGATGAGTTATTTGCATACAAAACTGATAATGGCACTCGAATATAAGTTCAACCATATGTTCCATCTCTACTAATTGTTGCTCTTCAACCTATGTTGCACAGATTCGTCCTCGAGGAGATGAATTCGAATCTAATATGTATCCATATCGGATAATTTTGATAACTTCTTTTTGCACATCCTAGAAAACAATAGTATTCTAGATATAGCTAACATGTATTAAATGGTTAAGACACCAAAATCTATGCATCAACACTACTAGATTATTTATATTTCTTCGTATAGAGTGCTAAAATGATAAAATCTTTATTTATATTTCTTCGTGTAGAGTGTTAAAATGATAAAATCTCTCTCTCACACACACACACAAAAGCAAAAGAACAAATCGTATCCATTAATTTTGGAAATTGCGAACTCGTAAATCTGACTCCCCATATCCTTATTTGTATCAAATCAGTGCTACAAAGTCTTCAACTGACAACGAGAGAGTATGAGATATTGGCAATGTAATTTGCAAAAGTCTATTAATTAAAGAACATAATATGTTCCTTCACAACATGCCAGCATCAATCTAAGTTTATTTTGGTTCAAGCTTTCTAATTAACCTTCAACTACAATCATATAGCTCATCTTAACCGCCTTGGTCTCCACTCCACATCAAATGTCTACTCTATCTAAAATGTTTTCCCCCCAAATCACATCCTTGATTGACTATGTTTACCCTCTTTAGAACCTCTAACTATTGAACGTTAAAAATATAGGTAGAGTTTAAACGAAACAAAATTGAAGTTTTAAAGTTTGACCAGAAGATCTTGGGTTTTTGATTTTCAATAAACGCAAGCAATTACTGTTAATTTACATCCTATTATCTCAAGAAATATATAAACAGGATACCTTGTTAGGCTATTCTAAATCGCATGGTTTTTAAAAAAAGATCACGTTAAGAGATATGTACTTGCAATTAAAGACAATATAGGATGGGTCATCAAAAGAGTTTCATTTATATTAGTTTGTGTACAACATTGATACATATAAATTTCTTTACATCTCAAATTCATATAAAGTGAAACGAAATACAAATATACTTTGAAAAGATAAAAGATGGGGGTTTAATATCAAAATTGATATTATTTTATAGCATAAGTGGGCACCTCCATCTGTGGGACCCAAACTTAGTCAACTTAAGCAAATGCGGGTACCTTTGTGTGGGACCCATAGCATATATTGCTTATACCATAGGCGGGTAACTCCAAGTGGGATCCAAAACCTATTTAGATGATATGCGGATATCATTGAAGGGGATATCCGACCAAACATAGGCACATTCGGGTATCTATTTGAAAGATACCCGACTTGTGGGTATCTATTTAGGAAATACCCAACAAGAAATACCCGAGATACCCGTTTAGGTGAGATTCACTTTGGTGAGATATCCGCTTTGGGAGATACATGTTTGGATGAGATATCCACTTTGGTGGGATATCCACTTGATGAAATATCCATTTTGGTGGGATATCCACTTTATGTTCTTTTGAAAGAAAGTCCTTATTTTGACATTTTTTTATGAATTCATGTGGAAATAATACATTATCTTATTTCCAGTATTGAGATGAACATAATTGTACATATTATGTTCAAAGTTAACTATGAGAAAATAGAGTTTCTTCTATTTTCAATTTGCAGAGAACATAAAGTAATAATTTATGTTCAAATATAAGAGAAAAGTAAGGTTTCTCCCATTTTCATTTGTTGAAACATAGGATTTCCTCTATACTGAGTATGTTCAAAAACATAGGAATTTCTCTATATTTAAAATATTGTTCGAGACCTTAAAATTGGTTTTATGTCCAAAGTTTGAAAAATAGGGAAAAGTTTCAATTTATGTGAAGCATATAGGGTTATAACCCATATTCTTATAATATACAGAAAACAAGGTTTCCTCTATTTTCTAAAGCAAAGAATATTAAGATTTTCTAAAGCAAAGAATATTAAGATTGCTCTAATATTCTCTATTTGTCAAAAAAAACGAAATTAATCAATGTCTTCAGAGTTAAGTTCATAGGGAGAATACTTGATTGTGGGAATTGGTAAGAATTCTCCAAGTATTCTACGCCCAAATATTCTCTTTAGAAAGAAGACGAGAGATTATGAAAAGAAAATCTTCATCAAAGTCACCACCACCTTCTTTCTTCTTTTTGAAGTCAAGAACAAAGACTAGTCTATTGGTAAGGAATGACGGCCTATACTGGGTTCATAGGGAAGATAAACTCATGCTTGAGCCCTATTGGTAAGGTATGAAGGCCTCTTCCAGGTTCGAAAAGAGTTTCCATTGCGGAGAAATCATTCACAAAACAAAAGAGGTCAATATATTCCACTATGAAGAGGGCTCACATATGGAGGATTGATGATCTTCAATGACATAACAGTCGCTTTCGTACTCATCTTCAATTCCATAGACACTGAAAGACAACTCTGTGGATAAATATATGCAGGTTTAATATTCAAAAGAGATGAGGGTTTTCGTTATGAAGAGGGTTTTAGTAACGAGATTTGATTTGATGTATTTTCCATTGTGAGGACTTTCACAAATGAGTTTCCGTTTAGAAGGCTTTCATAACGAAATTTATTTTGATGTGAAAAGAAATTTTCCATTCTGAAGAGAACTTTCATAAAGAGATTATCGTTATGAAAAAGACTTTCATAACGATATTTGAACTTCATATTTTCCATTGTGAAGAGAACTTTCACAAGTGGATTATCGTTATGAAGAAGTCTTTCATAACGAACTTTGAATATGACATTTTCCATTGTACACACCGTTATGAAGAGGCCTTTCATAACGAAATTTCGAACTTGATATTTTCATTGTAAAGAGAACTGTCACAAATGGATTATCATTATAAAGAGAACTTAACGAAATTTGTTTTGATATCTTCCATTATGAGGACTTTCATAAATGGAATACGTTATGAAAAGGATTTATCGTTATGAAAAGAACTTTCATAACGAAATTTGAACTTGATATTTTCTATTGTGAAGAGCATTTTACAAATGGATTATCGTTATAAAGAGAACTTTCATAACGAAATTTGTTTTGATATTTTCCATTGTGAAGAGAACTTTCACAAATGGATTATCGTTATGAGGAAGTTTCATAACGAAATTTGATAAGTTTATATATAAAAGGACTACCGTTCAAATTTGTGAGTGAAGAACGGAGAGCGGGCCCTAGTCGTCATCCGTTACTCATCTCTAACAAGTACTAAAAATGCAAAGAGAAAATCCCTTTTAAACATAAATCAAGTATTTAGATCCTCCTGGAAATAAACCATTTTAGTTTAATGTCCTTTCGAACGACAATTGAAAGGAAAATTAAATCGGGGTCAAATTTGGAGTTTCTTGCTTACAAGAAAACTCGATTATATTGACCTATCCGTACATGTATATATATGTGGATATCATTGCGGGATCTTATGAAATGAAATTTTGATGAGTATTCTAGTGGAGCGTACTCGGCTTTCTATTTCGGTACCTCCCTTGTGCTTTTTCCGCAATGTGGATATTTTACCGTGAGACCTAAAAATAAACATTTTGGTGACTAGCATTTCGGGATGTACTCGGTTTATTTTTCGTGCCGTCTTTTGTGGCATTGCACGGCGACTAGAGATAAATCATGTGGGTCATCTTTGTAAAGCATGCCCGACCTATCTCAAGTTCGATCCAAATCCAATAAGATGTGCAAGGCTAGAAACTATTATTTGTTTGGTTTTGGGCATGTCTGAGTTTGACAATTTAAAGTAGGGCCAAATGCAGAGTATCTTAGTCGTAAGAATACTCAATTTTGATTGTTATGTCTGCATGTTGTGTGGATATCATTACGGGACCTTATGAAATAAAATTTTGATGGGTATCCTACTAGGGCATACTCATCTTTTTATTTCGATACCGTCTTTTGTGGCTTTTTCGTAATATGGATATTTTATCACGAAACCTAAAGATAAACATTCTGGTGAGTATCCTTCTGGGATGTACTCGATTTATCTTTGGTATTACCTTTTGTGGCGTTGCACGGCGACGGGAGATAAATCATGTGGGTCATCTTTGTAAAGCATGCCCGACCTACTTCGAGTCCGATCTAGATCCTAGAGATGTGTGGAGCCACAAACCATTATTTGTTTGGTTTCAAGCCTGTCCACATTTGATATATGAAAGCACAACCTAATACAAAGTATTTCACTTACGAGAATACTCAATTTTGCTTGACCTATCTACATGTGTGAATATCATTACGGGACCAAATAAAATAAAATTTTGATAAGTAACCTAGTAGGTCTTGGCTTTTTTATTTCGGTACAACCTTCTGTGGCTTTTCCGTAATGTGGATATTTTACCGTGAGACCTAAAAATAAACATTTTGGTGGGTATCCTTTTGGGATGTGCTAGGTCTATCTTTGGTACTACCTTTTAGGGCATTGCACGGCGACGACAACTTGGGATAAGACGTGTTTGTAAAGCATGCCCGACCTACCTTGAGTTCAATCCAGATATGAGAGGGTGAGCCCAGAAACCATTACTGTTTGGTTTCGGGCCTGTCCACGTTTGATATGTGATAGTGCCTAATACGGAGTATTACTCATAAGAATACTCAATTTTGATTGGCTTGCTCAAGTAAGGAACGAGACTAAACTTTAAGTATTACTTTCAAGACTACTCAATTAGTCACGTACATTTGGTGGAGATTAGGGGTTTTAGTACGAACTTGACTTTTTAATGTGATACTTTTGGTACCAATCATCAAGGCATTCTGAATAAAATTTAGCGCTAGATTGAATTTTAATTTGGTGCTTTCGGCATCAATTATCCATGGGCTCCATTATGGGATTTACCCAATGCCATTGACTTGCGTGAGCATTGCCCCAGAGATCCTTCTAGTGTCGTCGTATCGAGCACAAAGGGTCGATTTTGAATTGGTGCAAGCAAATTGTAGATGCAGAAGATATGCTTTGATTTCTTCGAAAGCCTCTTAGAGTCCTTAATCCTAATCAAATGGTGTGTTCTTTTTAATTAGTATAGAGAAAGGTTTACATTTTTCTGAAAGGTTAGCAAACCAACTTTCGTTGAAAGAACGGAGAGGGTTCTTATTTGACTTTAAATACAAGGTAATGGATGAAGAACGAAGAGCGAACCATGATCGTCATCCATTATTTATCCCAAACAAGCATTCAAAATATCAAAAGAGATCCTTCCATATGAGGTTTAGTTTAGCGTTATTTATCCCAAACAAGCATTCAAAATATCAAAAGAGATCCGTCCATATGAGGTTTAGTTTAGCGTTCAAAATGCCCCATGCATGTAAAAACCTCTTGAAGACGGATTTTCTTTTGACTCCAGTGCTAAGAGCATGCACTGTTATGGGTTGCCTCCTGTAGACAGTAATAGTGTAGGGGACAACTATTTTCCAGTCTTAAACTCGACGGGTAATTTTCTTTGCTACAAGTGGGATGCTTGATGCGGCCTTAGTAGTAGCTGGCATAACTTCATCGTTGCCCCGGCATGGAGTAGGTATTTGTTTATGAGCTGTATGAAGCGTCGGGAAGTCATTGACTGTGCTAAAAAGGACATTCCTCTAGGTCGTAACCCACAAGTCCTCATGTCGGCATGATGAATTGAGGGTTGGTCCCGGTGATCAAGAATATTGATCGAGTGGTTTTGGCAGCTGCTGTAAAATCATTGGGGGTTGGGTGGTTGTTGAATGCCATTTTGATGGTTTGAGTTAATCTCATAAAGGAAACCATCGTGACATTATAAACCTTGAGTCATAACAGCCGGCTTAAAACAAAATATGTCAAGCATTCATGCTTTCAAAAATGATTGACTCAAAGATTTAATAATATCACAATAGTGGCATAAGAGGAAACATTGCCATGCTAAATTACTTGTTAGACTTAGCAAACCTTGTTAGTACATTGACATGC
The DNA here is from genome assembly GCA_030015575.1 of Agapanthus africanus. NCBI lineage: Eukaryota > Viridiplantae > Streptophyta > Magnoliopsida > Asparagales > Amaryllidaceae > Agapanthus > Agapanthus africanus. Next base: position 510,434,918 of record JASDDO010000024.1, on the reverse strand, counting down.
TAAATTAGTATGAGATTCAATGGGCTTTTGTTAATGCAAGTACATATTGATCTTTTAAAGAAAGTTCTGTCAACCAGAGATTCTGGGGAAGAATAAAATATTGATGTGATTTAAAACAACTTAGGAAGAACTCGTTCCCCAGCGGAGTTGCCATTTTTATTTACCCTCTTTAGAACCTTCAACGATTGAACGTTACAATAAATATAGAGTTTAAACAAAACAAAATTGAAGTTTAACCAGAACATCCTGAGTTCATGACTTTCAATAAACACAAGCACTTATGGTTCATTTACACTATATTGTCTCATGAAATACATTGACGGGGTTACTTGTTAGGCTATTCTAAATCACATCATTTTAAAAGAAAGATCACGTTATAGAGATATATACTTGCAATAAAAGACAATATAAGATGAGTTATCAAAAGAGTTTCATTTTTATTAGTCTGTGTACAACTTTGATGCAAATACATTTCTTTACATCTCAAATTCATACAAAGAGAAGAAATATAAGTATACTTTGAAAAAATAAAAGAAGGGGGTTTAATATCGAAGTTAATATTATTTTATATCCTAATTAGGCGCTTCCATTTGTGGGCCCAAACTTCAACTTACACAAATGCGGGTACCTTAGTGTGGGACCTCTAGCATATATTGCTTAAACCATAGGCAGGCAACTCCAAGTGAGACCTAAACCTTATTTAGATAAGATACGGATATCTTTGAAGGGGATATCCGACCAACCAGAGGCACATTCGGATATTTATTTGAGAGATACCTGACTTGCGGGTATCTACTTGGGAGATACCCTACAAGAAATGCCCGACAGGGGTTCCCGATATGAGATACCTACTTGAGTGAGATTTCCGCTTTGGGAGGTACCTGCTTTGGTGGGATATCTGCTTTGGGAGATATATCCACTTTGGTAAGATATCCACTTTATGTTCTTTTGAAAGAAAGTCCTCATTTTGACAACTTTTAGGAATTCATATGGAAATAATACATTATCTTATTTCCAATATTGAGATGAACATAATTGTATGTAGAGAATAATGGAGGAAAGAGACCATAGGAGGGAATTTCCTCCTATGGTGTCAAAAAAATATACCCTCTCGTTTTTTCCGACGATCGGTATCCATCATCTTCATCGTTATCATCTAAGATGTGGGTACACCAAATTTCATGTGATTCTACAACTTTTTCACCGTTGATTTAGCAATGTTCAAAATTAACGGTTTACCGACAATAGAACTTTTTACATTGCTAAATCAACGGTGAAAAAGTTGTACAATCACATGAAATTTGATGTACCCACATCTTTAGATGATAACGATGAAGATGATGGATGCAGATCGTCGGAAAAAACGAGAGTATATTCTTTCAACAACATAGGAGGAAATCCGCTCCTATGGCTTCTTTCCTCCATTATTCTCTTATATGTATTATGTTCAAAGTTCACTTTGAGAAAATCGAGTTTCTTCTATTTCAATTTGCAGGAAATATAAAGTTATATTCTATGTTCAAAGATATGAGGAAAATAAGATTTCCCCATTTTCATTTGTTGAAACATAAGGTTTCCTCTATGTTGAGTTATGATACACAGATACTTGTATATGCCTCATGTATCGTCCCCGATCGTGTATCGTCCCCGATCGCGTATCGGGGTCCGAAACTATCGGATTCGCTCGGACGTGTAAATGTCTCATCAACCTCTCTCGCATCGACGCATTTTATCTTTCTCTCGAAAATTAAGTCACACGCAAGTTTGAAAGTATATTGAATATCTAACATAATGTCATTATTTATCTATATTATTATATATGTATGTATATATTAATATATATTCATATTTAGTTAATTTAAAATCGATATAAAAATGTAATCCGTATCCTAGGTTTTTGGAAAATTGCGAATCCGTATCGTATCGTATCCCGGATCCGTATCCGAACCCGTGCTACATAGATGTTGAGTATGTTCAAAAACATAGGGATTCTTCTATGTTCAAAATATTGTTCGAGGACATAAGATTGGTTTTACGTCCAAAGTTTGAAAATTTGTGTTCTATTTTCAAGTTGCGTGAAGAATATAGGACTATGACCCATATTCTTAGAATATGCAGAAAATAAGATTTTTCTTATTTTCTAACGCGGAGAATATTAAGATTGCTCTCATATTCTCTATTTGTCAAAAAACACGAACTTAATCATGTTCTTAGGTCCATCTGGGGAATACTTGATTGTGAGAATTGGTAAGAATTATCCAAATATTCTATCTCCAATTATTCCCTTTAGAAAGAAAATAAAAAGAGAATATGAAAAGAAAGGCTTTATCAAAGTCATCACCTTCTTTTTTCTTCTTCTTCTTCTTGGAGACAAGAATCCAATAGTCTGTCTTGAAAATTTTCTTTAAAGTTGAATAATGATTAATGAGGGTTCACATTTCTTTCTTTGTTTTTTGGGGTATATATACGAGTGTGAGTGGTTAAAAACTAATCCCTCAAAAAGTGGGGGAAGAGAATAACTCATTTTATTTTTTTATTCCAACGGACTATTGCTGTCTTCCCAGAACAAACATGTTTCTTGTCCATTCTTTCCTTGTAATGGTGTTGATCTATTGAACATTTTCATGCCCATAAGGCCATAACCCACATTGTTAACATCTGACATTTCTATTTACTACATTAAGTGAATTTAGATTCACAAATGCATGTATGAAATTTTCCTTCCTCCAAGATTCTACGGTCATATGATCATGATCTACTGAAAATGGTGCAAGTAAATTGCAATTATGAAAATACAAATTAGCTAACTGCAATACAAATGCATAAGAATAAGAACTTTGGTAAACAAAGACACAAGGGGGGGGGGAGCGAGGGGGGAGGAGGGAGAGAGGGACTCACGTTCCCTCCTCAACATTTAGTCTCCTGTAAAATTTAACCACAAACATTCCGACAAGCCGACCATAAGTTGACCCAATCATTATTCCAGGAACAAACTGACCAGCTGGAACAGCAGTTCCGAATGTCACTACTGCTAAGGAATAGAACATAACCTGAAAATATCACAACACACAAAAGCAAATCATTATATGAGTAAGTCACATGTAAACCTAACGATAAAATCCTCTACCAATAAAAATGAAATACTATTAAAGGCTAATGCAATGAACCCAGACAACAATACAGAGGCCATATAGACATATGAATCGGCAATTTTCAAAATAATTTATGCAAGAAAGTCAGAATGTGTCATCATATTTTTTGCATGAATGAAGTAGAAATACCCATAACCAACTTAAACAGCTTCAACAGACCAATATCCTAAACATGGGTACGTGCTGAATAGAGCTTTCAGAGCTAAATTTTTATTAGGAAAATGTAACCGATAAAACTAAACTTTCTGCATGACTATGAGTATCTCACACACATTACCCAATTAAAGCACAATTCACAAAGAATATATCTAAATATGCAATATTTATATACAAATGAGACAGAAGTTCAAAAAGTAATTAAAGGCTTTCAAAAAGAAGTTATAAGAGGTCGAAATGAGACAGTAAAACCATTTAATGCATAGGAGTTAAATGTAACTTTGCAATATTGATTACAGAGTTGGAACTTTTGAAAAATCAGTTTTTATTCTTCTTTGTTTCTTCGCTCCTCCATTGTTTTTTGTTTCTTACATTGCTGAAGTAGCAATTCTACAAGGCAGGTCATAAACTTTCAGCTTTTATAGGATCATAATCTAACTGAAACTCTCTCAAGTTACATAAATCAGATAGTTTTCATAATCAGGACAAATGGGATTATTAGTTCTTAAAGATTTGTTTTACTACAGCTTGTTTACTTATGCACTGCTCTATTAAACATACATATAAATATTACACGGATAATCATAATTTCTTTAATAAAAACCAAGTGCAAAATTTGTTAGCAAAATTTTCAAATGGTGTGAATTTCCAAGAATTTAAACAGTTAGATACGTAGTGACATACAAATTGCTAAGCCTAAGACCGAAACTTTCATCAACATCACATGTGCAGGGGTATCAGATAAGAAGACATGCATGAAAATTTGAGCTAAAAGATCAAAGGGATTCATACCAAAAATGTAAGAAGGCTCTTAGCACTATACTCATGAAATGTCTTTGCGCTAAATAAATTGCGTATGGCATCATCCTGCAGAAAAAAATTATTATTCGCAATTGCTAGACAAGAGAATGCAATTAAATAACTGTATAGGGAGGAAAGTGCCAGAAAGTTATACACGTCAAATAAACCTGAGTATTAAAGAAAATGGTCGCTAGATCATTGTACTCTCTCTCTTTGGCACAGAAGAACTGCATGTGGCATTACACAAAAAAGAAAAAGGAAACACGGTTCAATATTTATGAAAAAATGTGGAACTAAAACAAAGAAAAGTGAAGATAAAAATAAATGAAGGATCCTATAAAAAAATTAATATAGTATGAGAAAGGAAGTGCAAACAAGCATGTCACGTAATCTCACATTCACAAAATTTCCATCTATTCCAGGTGGACGAGGGCATTCAATCCCAGGATTGACGTCTGGATCAGGGCATGGACTGCATTTCCTCAGAAGTGGCAATCCGAACGAAATAGCTGAAGTGATGAAAGAAAGAAGGCACACTTCATATATCTGCACAAATCAAAACAGAAAATGATGTTCTGGTATAAGTTGAGAACAAGGAATAGGGGATAAATAGCAGGTCATTTGATAAGAGTTGAATCCATAGAACACCTTCACTCTATTCCCCATCTTATGCAAATATTTTCGACGCCAGCTAGTTATATAAAGGGTGAGCTGATTGAACAAGGCCCCTGGAAAAAGAAAATACAGGGAATAGTAGCAGTTACATAATGAATCTAATGCTGCCTCATAAAACGTGCAAAATTGTACAAACTTAACTTGGCTAGTGAGATACATACCAAGAAGACCACCAATAACACCAATAATGGCCATCGGAAGTAATTCCTGAAATGAGTAATCTTCTTGACCACTATAAGGTGATGATATGACTAGTTAGAACATACGCACAAAGAGACAAATACAGAAAAGTTAACAGGTTTGAATACTAACTCAGAGATGTCCCAGATAATGAAGCCCCCAGAGCCAAAATGTCCACATTTTCCACTCTTGCACCAGTTCATAGCAGACCGTACAACAACAGCCACAATAGCAGATGTGAAGAAAACTCTCCACATAAGCTGACTTCTCCACCTTGAGAAAATAGACAGGACACATGTATCCAATCGCAAGAACTAGTCAATGCAGCAACTAGCACTGACTCAAAGAACTTAATATGACATCTAGAATATATGGAAGCAACTAGGTACTCAATAAAGCCAGGAGCTAGTGTATAGATATTTCTCACATCACAACTCCAGGACAAGTAAATATTGTGCAGGCATTAATCTGCTTATAAATGTAGTAAGGATGTATAACAAAGAATATGAGGATGTCCAGTTAAAATTTGAAAATAATCAGAGGAAATAATTTATTGGCATAATTAGTATAAGAGTTCATACAATCTATATATAGAGAGTTATAAATCACCTCCCTATCTCAACAAATCAACTAACTAACTAACACAATAATCAATTATACTCATAACTAATATATAATAACACATTATATATTCATAACACTCTCCTGCAAGCTAGAGCATATATGTCAATCATGCAAGATTGGATAGAAGATGGGCGAAAATCAATCGAGGAAGAGCTTCGGTAAGAATATATGCTAGTTGAGTCGCAGAGGAAACATGTTAGAGTGCAACCACCTTATCTGTCACTTTGTCACGAATGAAGTAACAATCTATCTCGATATCTTTGGTCCGCTCATGAAAAACCGAATTCTCAGCAATGTGAATTGCGGCCTTCTTATTATAGAAGAGTGTAGTCGGAAGAGAAGGAACTCCAAGATCTGTCAAAAGAGAGATAAGCCATACCAACTCGGCAACTTTATGTGACAGATCTATACTCGGCCTCTGCAGAAAAATAAGCAACTACATTTTGTTTCTTAATTTTCCATGTAACTAAGTTTCCTCACAAGACATAATAACCAATCGTGAAACGCCGATCATCAAGAGATCCAGCAAAGTCAGCATCCGCAAAGGCTGTGAGCGACAACATAGATGATGGTTTGTATAGAAGACCATGTCCTGAAGAGCTTTTGATGTATCTGAGATTATGCTCAACTGCCTTAAAGTGGGAGATCAAAGGATTCTGCATATATTGACTCACTGTGCTAACAGTAAAGGCAATGTCTGGCCGAATAACAATGAGGTAAATGAGCTTCCCAACTAGACGTCGATATCGTCCTGGATCAAATAGTAAAGGATCCGATGGAGAGCTTAATCGAGATAGCTTGACTGAGCAATCCATAGGGATATTTGCCGGTTTACATCCCATAAATCATATCTCTGATAGAAGATCAAGTGCATACTTGCGCTGAGAGAGCTGCAATCTACCAAAATTCCGTGATACTTCAATTCCAAGGAAATATCTAAGTGGCCCCAGATCTTTGGTATGAAAATGTGAAACCAAATGTTTTTTCACGTTAGAGATACCAGCAGAATCATCTTCAGTGATGATAATATCAACATATACCAACACAATTACCCTGTCCTGAGGGCAATAGTGTAAAAAGATATGTGTCGGCGGGACTACGTTTGAAGCCAACTTGTTGTAAAATCGTGCTAAATTTTTCAAACCAGACACGTGGTGACTGCTTTAGTCCATATAGTGATTTGTGTAAAAGACAAACCGTACTCCCCCGGTCGCTCAAAACCAAGAGGCTGCTGCATATAAATAGTCTCTAATAGGTCGCCATTAAGAAAGGCATTCTTCACATCAAGCTGATGAAGAGGCAGTGCCTCGAAAACAGCCAAGAATATAAAAACACAAACCAATGTCAACCGATGAGAAAATCTCAACATAATCCAAATCATACTTCTGAGTAAACCCTTTGGCTACCAATCGAGCTTTGAGACAGTCAGTCGTCCCATCTGGATTTTGCTTGACAGTAAAAACCCATCGACAGCCAACAACCTTCTTATCTGAAGGCGGAGGTACCAATTTCCAGGTCTGATTAGAGCACGGTGCGGCAATCTCCTATAACATAGCTGCATGTCAACCTGAGTGTTGAAATGCTTCCTGAACAGAGGAAAGAAAAGTGATGGCAGACAAGCAAGAAACAAACTGACGAGCAGATGGGGTCAGTCAATGATAGGAAACAAAGTTAGAAATCGGATAAACATTAGTACAAGAACGCTTACCCTTAATAGACAATAGAAAGATAGAGATCTTCGGAAGGCAGCAGTGGTGGAGAATCAGGAACGGTGGACTGTATTGGAATACCTGCGAAAGAATCATTGGTGAGGGATGGCGGAATTTTCTTACGACGGTGGTATACCTATGAATAAGGGACTACAGGCTGATCACTAGGGTGCACAGGTTGAATAGATGAATCAAGTTCTGACAAAGGTAAGTGTAAAACAGGAATAATAGAAATGGGGCCCTTAACATCTGGTGAAAAATAGGCTTGATCTTCTAAGGTCGCATCACATGAAGTACAAACTTTGGATGTGGCAGGGTCAAATCATACATACCCTTTTTGGGATCGAGAGTAACCTACAAACACCATACGGATAGCTCTAGGATCAAGTTTATCAATATGAGGATTTAGAACATAGGGATAGAATAGGCAACCAAACATTTTAGGAGAAACAGGAAAAGGGTTACTGTAACATTTTCAAAAATATAAAATATTAATTTTGGGAATTTTTATAATTTAATATTATTTTATTGATTATTTTAATATTAAATGCAAATAAATAGGAAAAATGTTAGAAAAAATTATGAAAAATTATGGAAAATTCTAAAATAGGGTAAATTAGTGGATTATGGCATTTTTAAGTTTTTGTGATTAGTTTGACAATAATTTAGTGCTAATCGCGATTAAAATCGCTAATCGGGTTTTTTGGCAATTTTGTGCAAAACTTGCACATATCACTTTTTCTACACTTGTGCATTTTTCTAGCCATGGTTTTCTTTTGGGATTACTATTGATGTGAGAAGGTTTGGATTTTAAAAGAAAAGGAAAAGAAAGGAAAATATAATGATGAGGGTAGGTGAGAGAGAGAGGTGGACTTTGACTTAGCATACTTAGCCATTCTCCTCGTTTTCTGTGCACAGCCCCTGTTCCTCTAGTGTTGACCCAGGGTACTTCTAGTTTTGACAGATTCTATCTAGGGTGAAATCTGGGACATATATCCTAAGTTGCTATTTTGGATTCGTGTTTCCGTATTTTTGATTCTGAAATGGTGGAATGTGTTTTGCCTCGACTAATTGTCGTTTATACGACGATGTAGAGGATTTATTGATGGTTTTGAAGGCGTGCCATAGGTTCTCACCTATAGGCCCCTTATCGTATCGTTTTGGATTTCATGCGCCGTTTTAGATTGGATTTGGTTTTAATGCGCATATACGATATTTTGATGTGTAGGTACCCATGAAGACTTCGGGACGACAAGCAAATACGTGGTGACGTCCGCAATTGGTGATGCAAGGTGAGTAGATTATATCTACAGGGGGAAGTCGGGTGGATGGCGTATAGCACCCCCGCAGTCCGTAGATAGATTACTATGTAGTTTATTGTGATATTAGGTGTATTGTGGATAATGTAGGGTTAGAAGTGACTAGTGTAGTTCATAGTCGCGAACCCTAGGGTAGAATTACACCTACACACACACCCTTGCTTATCACTTGTACTTGCACTGTGATTGATGATATGTGATGACTTTGGAGATGAGTCGATGATGTGGGCTGGGTGCCCTGGGATCGGTGATTTTATACGATTCATATGTGGGATATGACTTGTGATTCTTGCGGGCTTGGGATATGTGTTTACCCCCGCATGCATACTTACTGAGGTTACCGTTTTGTACTAGACATAGAGTAGTACTCCAGACTATATGATCTGACGATGGTGATATCTGTTATGTGATGAGACAGTGAGATACTGACCCCTACCCAGCTATGGGGATGCCGTACGATGATTTACCGTACGAGCCGATATTGATGATAGATCCGCACTCATAACTCGAGGATATCTTATGATATGACATTGAGGCGAGATCACCGACTATATACTTTTATACATGTATCGACTCAGATTTAGGTGGTTTCCACACCTACCCCTCCTGATTGACCGGATACTTAGATGTAGTTTGCATAGTAGATACTTCACTGTGGTGTTGACTACTAGATATCTGCATTTTCCTGCTATTCGCATTGCTAGCATATGTTCATTGTTATATTATTATCATGCTGTTAGGACACCAGCACCATTATCGATGATGCGTATGTTTCACGTACACTATTTGCCGGCTCACACACTTCATCATCGATAATTGCCATGCCACTACACTGTAGTACTGTTGCATTCATGATATGATTACTGCTTGGCATATTGTACACATGTACCTGTACACAAACATAGATGATTCTGACTTGATTGAGATTGAGGACCGCAAGATATTCTTTAAACTGATTCATTCTAAAGGAGCGGTTCCTCCCGACATATGTACATTACTATTCCATGTTGCATGATTTCCGATATGATTATCTCTCTTTACACGTCGCATACATCATGGATTGATTGCATAGCACATTGCATTGGATTTACTTCTTGATGTGGATTTTCATGTGATTTCTGATTTTGAGGACCGTGGGATTATTTAAGAAAAGATGTTCTTTTATGAAAACCCGGTACCTCGTGATATGATATTTGGGTGCGTCCACCACGCGTTTTCTCGGTGCTGAGACGTGTGCTTGAAACCCGATTCGAGGAGTGATGATCCGTTTGCGGGTTCGTGGTGGGCCCGGTATGGTTCCCCTCGGCGAGATGATCGATGGGTTATGCCGATTGAGCCTGGAGGCGGGCGAGTACCTACCGGTGATTGTATTTGAGCTCGGCGGATATCCGGGGGATACCGCCTGGAGCCGAGAGATGGGCGTACTGCCGGGGGCCGACGGGCCGCTACCGCAGACGGAGCCCAGAGATGGACATGGGTTGACTCGTGCTGCCGGGGCCGAGGGCCGATACCGCAGACGGAGCCCCATATGGATGAGGATTTACGTGTCGATGCTTGGCACGGGTTTCATGATGTTTTCCATGATATTGTTTATATCCTCATACTTGCATACATGATGCTTACTGTCAGTGGGTGACAGGTGGACGGGTTCCACATATATACAGACATGGATCATATACAGACTGGATTTACACTTGTCATACTTCATTTGTATATATAACAGGGTATGAGGGCGCTGTTATATATACCCTTACACCAATATTAGTGGTATGGGACGCTAATATATGTGTATTGATATCATTGATATTTCATCATACTTACCTCATGCAGGCATACCTTACACTGATGACATGTTATTACCTGAGTACCTGGCACTACATACATGATTAGATGTTACCTTGCCATCTTATTACACTCAGATGCACTCTTGTGGATTGTATTACTGATCGTTGACTTAGGTTTATGTCTTGCATTCGGTTTCTGCTTGTAGATATTTCTATTCACGAGTTGGCAACTCACCCCCGTTGTGCCACAGTCCTTGCAGGTTCTGCCGTACAGGTTTCATTGCGGCATTTCTGGCACACTACCTTCTTGCGGGTGATTTGCTTTGGTAGGTGGATTCTTTCGCATCAAGAATCACCATTTTATTCATGTATTTCATTGTATCTAGAAATTGTCCATCAACCAAAAACTTGTATATTCTTTCAGACTTAGAGACAGTGTGGTATTATTCGACCTTAGAGTCGCGCTTAGTAGTATTGCGGTTTTCTTGCTGCTTTTTGAGCTTTCCTTGATTTTGATCCTCGCCACTTGGCGTTGTATATTATCATTTCATCGTGTGGTTGTGACCGTCGATTGACGAAGAGCTAGCTCCCGCTTGGGGATGCCTTTATCATTTTATATATTGTTATTCATGTTGTACCCCGTTCGGGGCCAGTTTTACAAGAGAAACTCTGCCGAAAATTTTAGAAAAGACTGTACGGTTTTCAAATGCACATTCGGCTTAGTTATTTAAAAACCTTGATTTCAAACATGTTTTTCTTCACTTCTTTAAACCAGTTTTCTTTACTTATTCTCAAAAATGGTTTTAGATTTCTGGGCTTTTGGCTTACTTGGATCAGATGGAGTCCTATAGACTTCATATGGTTCAAGGGCCAGTCACGTGCTCTTTCGGGTCGTGACAAAGTTGGTATCAGAGCGCTAGGTTGACCTTGGTTCGAGTCTAAGTTTGACTATGTGGAGCCTAGGGAGTTGTTTATATACGGAACTTAGGCTTGACCTTACGGAACTTAGACTTGGTCGAGGGGGTGTAAACCCGAACTTTCGTCGTTTTAGGATGACCCTTGGTTGATGGATTTGGTGACTAAAGTAGAGTGACGTACCGTTGGTATGTTCCGCGGCATACTTACGACACGCCACTCCGCTTAAGGAACCTTAGGATGTACATACTTTCGAGATCAGTGATTCTCTTTATATCCAGGATTATTCATCCATTTGAGATTCCCGATTCTATTAGTTTCATGATCATACCTTCATTGATACTGTTCCTTCCTATGATCATGTATCCACTTTGGATCTGTTGTTTCCCTTCTTGCCACTGATGTGCTCTCTTTGATACTCGATTGAGATTCCTGTCACCGTGTTTGAGCGCAGTTTGGGCTGCTGCTAGGGTTACGGCCGGTGTGAGCTCGTTTGGTACGAGGGCCGACCTTTGTGTTTTCTGGTGACATGGGAACGTCTCGAGTTAGTGTTGGTGATTGTGACCTCTAGTGGAGGCGAGTGCTTGGTCTTGCACCGGATGATCGGGCCTTTGTTAGAGCTGCCAGTTGAGAGAGGACTGTTGATGTACAGCATACCTCAGAGATGGTGATGTCGCCTACCGTGCAGACAGATGGACCAGCTGTCGCTGAGATTGACAGGGTGTTGCTTTCGGAGCTTACGAGCTGAGATTGCCGGAGCTTTCAGGCAGTTATGCGACAGATGATAGCTAGTCTACCCGATTTGAGAGACGAAGGTGATTCGTCCGATTTTGCGCCAGAGCGGGCCCAGTTGAGTTGAAGATTTCCAGTGTGGAGAGTCTTACTCAGATCTAGAGCAGGCTGATTCAGAGATGACCGCTTATGTATTGCCTTTCCTGGAGGATTGAGGCGTTGTTCGGCGTACAGGCATATGAGCCAATTGTTGCTGCAAATGATGAGATATCGCCCAGATGATTGGAGCTACTGCAGCATGAGCATGTTCTTAGAGAGATGATAGCGAGTTGCTAGTCACCGAGGATGGATGACTAGGACGCGTGGTGAGTTCGCTTACCCCGATGCGAGGTCATCAGGTGGATTGATTCCAGCTAGAGACGACTTCACGCAGATTCGTTGAGAGTCGATTGAGACGATCGAATGTCAGGAGCCTATTTTCCAAGTTTAAAGTATACGGAAAGACATGCAGGTGATTCTATGGACCCTCTAGAAGAATGAAACCCTAACTCGACTTAATGACCGTGTGACAGCCTTGGAACCTTAGGGTTTACGGCGGTTCCGCGGCGCCATTAGTGAGGCTTGGGTTTGCCCTTCTACGGCTGGACCACCGACGTTGTGGCATGTACTCGATACTATTAAACTGTACCCGAGATGTGAGCTCTTGGGGGATTATGAGGATCTGACGAGTCGATCGGATGGTTCGACATCTTTCGGATATCGTGATGGGACACTGCTTGGGAGACTCCAGGTGCGAGCATAGCCGTCGGAGCGCAGTTCGTGCAGCCATGATGAGACGAGTCCGAATCAGTCGACACTGATGCAGAGTGAAGAAAAGAGTTCGCAAGATATTTCGACGAGATGACGTCCCACTCCGCCGACATCAGAGATGTTATACGCACCCAGAGGCGTGGTATATGGATATACCTTCCAGAAAGAAGCGCGATAGGTATGCAGCCGTTCCGGAATAAGCTTTAGCTTCAGCATTGGATGATGACTTCCGGGCATTTCGGCAGGATTGAGATTTGAGAAAGGAACCTCGGCAGGACCTTTCTGGAGTACGATACGAGAAGACCTAGACCAGGAGTGGTCGTGTTGCGCACACCCAGCAGGCCAGAGTTCGGCATTGTCGACGAGGTAGTTGACCAAGTTCGGATAAAGGAACTTACCCAGATGCGTTGCGAATGGATCAAGGACGGACGAGTGATGAGTATTCCTCCGATGGTTGGGACGTGTTCCCGAGGACCAGTTCGGCCTGACATCTGCTACAGAATGATGAAGCTACAGAGTACGCGATTTCGAGTCCGTGTGAGAGACTTCAGATTGACCGTGGCCGAGAGCAGTGCAGTGTATAGTAGCTTGGCGTGACGTCATAGTGGACGACGATGGAGACAAGTGGAACCAGAGGTTCGTGTGAGACACTGACGAGCTGTCATTGCTTCCCGTCGAAACTAGAGACCTGATATGCTTACAGAAACGTTGGGATGTGACCAATTTCCGAGAAATGTTGTGCTGAGGACACAGATGTCTTTCCAGCGAGAAGAGATAGTACAAGAGAGCCAGCCTCTGTACAGATCGGCATAGGCATGATTGGAAGAGACCTTGAGCAGGATTCCTTCCAGGACATTGCTGCAATGATGTTTGCACCCAGGATCAGATGTGTGACGTGCATTCAGATAGCCAGAGACCGACGTCAGTGATATGCTGCCTTACGAGTGGTCGTGAGGTTTGACCGAGAGGTGACCAGAAAAGTGCCAGAACGGAATCGTCCCCGTTAGCACACCTGACAGGGCCGATGAGCCGATTGACCGCGTGATAGGTAATCCGCAGAGAAGATAAGGACCTAGAGAGTCAGAAGACGCCAGACCGTGAGCAAGAGGCAGGTAGATATCCTGCGCTGCTAGCAGTGGATTACACTGACTCCTTCTCGACCTTGAAGGAGAAACTACCGAAGACGGTATTTATGATTTGTGATTTTGTGATTCGATTATCACGTATCCGTCATTTTGGATTTCGGTATTTTGGGCGTTCTATTTGCACGATCTAGTTTTGGTGACTGAGTTTCATGATATTGGTTTCATGCACCCACTGGATATTTATATATTTTGCGCAGAGTTTTCATGCATTTTAGTGTTAGGCTTTGATTCGTGCACGCTGATGCACACGGTTGTGAGATTTTTCTTGCGGTACCCTGATTTTGGTTTGAGCCGCATTATATCGTTGATTTTGACCCGGATTTTGATGGTTGATTTTTGCACTCCGTGCTGGCGATGTGCTTTACGCCTGTTCGGTGTTTGCTATTGGATTTCGTGATTTCCGTGCATGTTGAGTGCGCAGGGTTTAGATTTTCATTCGTGCACGATGGATGCACCGGTTTGGATTTTCGTGCATGTTGGACGCATGTTTTTAGATACGATTTTGGTGCACGCCAGATGCGCTAAATCGGGATTCTTCGTGCATGTCACATGCACCTGATTTATTTTGCTGTCAGGCACATACGATGCCCATGACAGATGCTTCGTGCACACCCGTTGCACTTGGATGTTGTTTTGTGCACCTGTTTAGCACATATATGGATTTTTTTTTGATTTCAGTGCGCACCAGACGCACAGGATGGTGTTATGTTTAGATTGGATGTCTACATGTGTAGTTCCGATCCATATCATATCGGTTTTGTATTGGATTTGACATTGTGTTCTTTTTACATTGACTCCGATGATTGCGGGATGCTTGACGGAGTTTTGTTTTCGAGTTATCTGCTCAGTACCCTTGCGCATGCATTGCGCTGTGACGTTCTATGTGTTGATGATTTCGGAGCCCCGACGACTTTGGTTTATTACTGAGATGTTTTTGTATCTGGGGGTTTAAATTTAAAATTCGGGGACCGAATTTCTTTAAGGGGGGTAGATTGTAACATTTTCAAAAATATAAAATATTAATTTTGGGAATTTTTATAATTTAATATTATTTTATTGATTATTTTAATATTAAATGCAAATAAATAGGAAAAATGTTAGAAAAAATTATGAAAAATTATGGAAAATTCTAAAATAGGGTAAATTAGTGGATTATGGCATTTTTAAGTTTTTGTGATTAGTTTGACAATAATTTAGTGCTAATCGCGATTAAAATCGCTAATCGGGTTTTTTGGCAATTTTGTGCAAAACTTGCACATATCACTTTTTCTACACTTGTGCATTTTTCTAGCCATGGTTTTCTTTTGGGATTACTATTGATGTGAGAAGGTTTGGATTTTAAAAGAAAAGGAAAAGAAAGGAAAATATAATGATGAGGGTAGGTGAGAGAGAGAGGTGGACTTTGACTTAGCATACTTAGCCATTCTCCTCGTTTTCTGTGCACAGCCCCTGTTCCTCTAGTGTTGACCCAGGGTACTTCTAGTTTTGACAGATTCTATCTAGGGTGAAATCTGGGACATATATCCTAAGTTGCTATTTTGGATTCGTGTTTCCGTATTTTTGATTCTGAAATGGTGGAATGTGTTTTGCCTCGACTAATTGTCGTTTATACGACGATGTAGAGGATTTATTGATGGTTTTGAAGGCGTGCCATAGGTTCTCACCTATAGGCCCCTTATCGTATCGTTTTGGATTTCATGCGCCGTTTTAGATTGGATTTGGTTTTAATGCGCATATACGATATTTTGATGTGTAGGTACCCATGAAGACTTCGGGACGACAAGCAAATACGTGGTGACGTCCGCAATTGGTGATGCAAGGTGAGTAGATTATATCTACAGGGGGAAGTCGGGTGGATGGCGTATAGCACCCCCGCAGTCCGTAGATAGATTACTATGTAGTTTATTGTGATATTAGGTGTATTGTGGATAATGTAGGGTTAGAAGTGACTAGTGTAGTTCATAGTCGCGAACCCTAGGGTAGAATTACACCTACACACACACCCTTGCTTATCACTTGTACTTGCACTGTGATTGATGATATGTGATGACTTTGGAGATGAGTCGATGATGTGGGCTGGGTGCCCTGGGATCGGTGATTTTATACGATTCATATGTGGGATATGACTTGTGATTCTTGCGGGCTTGGGATATGTGTTTACCCCCGCATGCATACTTACTGAGGTTACCGTTTTGTACTAGACATAGAGTAGTACTCCAGACTATATGATCTGACGATGGTGATATCTGTTATGTGATGAGACAGTGAGATACTGACCCCTACCCAGCTATGGGGATGCCGTACGATGATTTACCGTACGAGCCGATATTGATGATAGATCCGCACTCATAACTCGAGGATATCTTATGATATGACATTGAGGCGAGATCACCGACTATATACTTTTATACATGTATCGACTCAGATTTAGGTGGTTTCCACACCTACCCCTCCTGATTGACCGGATACTTAGATGTAGTTTGCATAGTAGATACTTCACTGTGGTGTTGACTACTAGATATCTGCATTTTCCTGCTATTCGCATTGCTGGCATATGTTCATTGTTATATTATTATCATGCTGTTAGGACACCAGCACCATTATCGATGATGCGTATGTTTCACGTACACTATTTGCCGGCTCACACACTTCATCATCGATAATTGCCATGCCACTACACTGTAGTACTGTTGCATTCATGATATGATTACTGCTTGGCATATTGTACACATGTACCTGTACACAAACATAGATGATTCTGACTTGATTGAGATTGAGGACCGCAAGATATTCTTTAAACTGATTCATTCTAAAGGAGCGGTTCCTCCCGACATATGTACATTACTATTCCATGTTGCATGATTTCCGATATGATTATCTCTCTTTACACGTCGCATACATCATGGATTGATTGCATAGCACATTGCATTGGATTTACTTCTTGATGTGGATTTTCATGTGATTTCTGATTTTGAGGACCGTGGGATTATTTAAGAAAAGATGTTCTTTTATGAAAACCCGGTACCTCGTGATATGATATTTGGGTGCGTCCACCACGCGTTTTCTCGGTGCTGAGACGTGTGCTTGAAACCCGATTCGAGGAGTGATGATCCGTTTGCGGGTTCGTGGTGGGCCCGGTATGGTTCCCCTCGGCGAGATGATCGATGGGTTATGCCGATTGAGCCTGGAGGCGGGCGAGTACCTACCGGTGATTGTATTTGAGCTCGGCGGATATCCGGGGGATACCGCCTGGAGCCGAGAGATGGGCGTACTGCCGGGGGCCGACGGGCCGCTACCGCAGACGGAGCCCAGAGATGGACATGGGTTGACTCGTGCTGCCGGGGCCGAGGGCCGATACCGCAGACGGAGCCCCATATGGATGAGGATTTACGTGTCGATGCTTGGCACGGGTTTCATGATGTTTTCCATGATATTGTTTATATCCTCATACTTGCATACATGATGCTTACTGTCAGTGGGTGACAGGTGGACGGGTTCCACATATATACAGACATGGATCATATACAGACTGGATTTACACTTGTCATACTTCATTTGTATATATAACAGGGTATGAGGGCGCTGTTATATATACCCTTACACCAATATTAGTGGTATGGGACGCTAATATATGTGTATTGATATCATTGATATTTCATCATACTTACCTCATGCAGGCATACCTTACACTGATGACATGTTATTACCTGAGTACCTGGCACTACATACATGATTAGATGTTACCTTGCCATCTTATTACACTCAGATGCACTCTTGTGGATTGTATTACTGATCGTTGACTTAGGTTTATGTCTTGCATTCGGTTTCTGCTTGTAGATATTTCTATTCACGAGTTGGCAACGCACCCCCGTTGTGCCACAGTCCTTGCAGGTTCTGCCGTACAGGTTTCATTGCGGCATTTCTGGCACACTACCTTCTTGCGGGTGATTTGCTTTGGTAGGTGGATTCTTTCGCATCAAGAATCACCATTTTATTCATGTATTTCATTGTATCTAGAAATTGTCCATCAACCAAAAACTTGTATATTCTTTCAGACTTAGAGACAGTGTGGTATTATTCGACCTTAGAGTCGCGCTTAGTAGTATTGCGGTTTTCTTGCTGCTTTTTGAGCTTTCCTTGATTTTGATCCTCGCCACTTGGCGTTGTATATTATCATTTCATCGTGTGGTTGTGACCGTCGATTGACGAAGAGCTAGCTCCCGCTTGGGGATGCCTTTATCATTTTATATATTGTTATTCATGTTGTACCCCGTTCGGGGCCAGTTTTACAAGAGAAACTCTGCCGAAAATTTTAGAAAAGACTGTACGGTTTTCAAATGCACATTCGGCTTAGTTATTTAAAAACCTTGATTTCAAACATGTTTTTCTTCACTTCTTTAAACCAGTTTTCTTTACTTATTCTCAAAAATGGTTTTAGATTTCTGGGCTTTTGGCTTACTTGGATCAGATGGAGTCCTATAGACTTCATATGGTTCAAGGGCCAGTCGCGTGCTCTTTCGGGTCGTGACAGTTACCCTATAGAAACAAAATAGAGAAAAGGGACCGATTGTCTAGGACTGGAGAAGGCATGCTATTGATATAAAAACATGCTGCTAAGACTGCAAAATTCCACAATCGTTTAGAGACATGCATATGCAAAACAAGAGAACGCGGTACCTCAAGCAAATATCGGTTCTTTCGTTCAGCAATTCCATTTTGCTGAGTATAAGAACATGAAGTTTGATACAATATACCCTTGGTCTAACAAAATACAGTAAAATCCTTGCTAACATACTCCTTATCGTTATCTGAATGAAGAACCTTTACCGGAACACCAAATTGATTAATCTCAGCTACGAAGATTTCAAAGGTTTACAATAGTTCAGACCTATTACGCAAAAGATACGACCAAGTCATACGTAAATGATAATCGATAAAAGTTACAAAATATCTATAACCAAACACACTAAGAATTTTAAAGGGACCCCAATATTGAAGTGAACTAAAGTAAAGGGTAAATCCTGTCTTTTATTAACTGGAGGAAAAGAGCGATAGTGTTTACCAAGAATACAGGATTCATAACTGAACTCTGATAAATCAAGAGAAGGCAACATATTACATAAAGAAGAAAGAGGGCGGCGATCAGGTCTCCGATACCACTGGATAGTAGAAACAGTTGCAGACGTATTGGGAAGGTGATCAACGTAATACAGTCCATTCTGTTCATGGACTCCACCAATCCGCTACTTCGTCAGTAGATCATATATCACAAAATGAGATGGATAAAATATTACGGAGCAGTTAGAATCATTTGTAACCTGACGAATAGAAAGCAAGTTTTATTTCAATGATGGCACAATTAAAGCATGTTTTAGGTGTAAAAATGAAGTGATAAATCAGCAGAGCCAGAGACGTGTGGTATTACCATCAGCCATGGAAATCAACTTGTGAGGACCAGAAGCAAGATTAGACGGTCTATCACGAGACATATGATATGAGAGCCGGAATCAGCGACCCATGAATTAGAATGAGAAAGAAACGACATACCTAATGGAGTAGAAAGGTTGGCAGGAGCTACGGAGGAGAGAAGGCGCAACTGGCCCCACTCAGCACTAGATAAAGGTAAATTGTCGACAGAAGAGGAAGATCGGACAGTAGCCACATGCGTGGATGTCTGGCGAGTTGTAGGTGTATCATTAGGGTAGCCATTGTTCTCCCAACACCAGTCTTCGCGATGATTAGTGCTTAAGAACAATAAAAACGAGCATGGGAACCACACGACGTCCCATGGTGAGCAGAGGAATACATGACAAACAGCGCTAAAAATATCCCGAGAGAATAACATTGGCGAATCCACAAGCCAGTACAAGAGTAAGACGAGCTAAAAGAGTAGTATCAGTAACCGAGAGGAGCGGAGACGAGAGAGCATGGTAGTAGCATAGAGGCGAATCTAGGGCTGGGAGCGATCAGGTCAGATCTAGAGAGCATAGCAGACAAGCAATAGATATCCCAGACAAATACTTGTTATACTAGTGCAAACACAAGCAATAGAGGACATTGGATTCTAATTGCTGTTGCTGGTCTTCAAACAGATTCTTCTAAACTTTTGTGCAGTCAAAGATTCAAAGTCTCCCTCGAGATACATAGAAATCTAATCGTTGCTGTTCAGGAATCTAATTGTTGCTGCTGCTGGTATTTGCTGAGCCACAGTCTAGGCAGCGAAGGGTTTTATGGTGGCTAGAAGGAGGGATCTTCTAAACTAGAGGAAGGGTTCCATGGTAATTGCTGCTGCTGGTATTTGCTGAGCAAAAAATCTTCAAACAGATTCTTCTAAACTGACGAAGCTTCTCCACAAACTGGGGATGGGCAGAGGAGCAGGAGGGGGGTTCGAAGGGGCAAGGTGGCTGAGAAGGGAGGTTCAAAGGTGGCGAGGTGGCTGGTGGGGGTTCGAAGGGGCGAGGACGCTGGAGGGGAGGTTCGAAGGTGGCAATGTTCGAAGGTGGCGAAGTGGCTGGTGGACAGAGATAATAGGTGGTTGGTGGGAGGTTCGAAGAGGCAAGGTAGGTGTTTTCGTAGCGATGGAGGGGAATCGGGAGGGGTGGGGCCAGAAAATTAGGGTTAGGGAAAATTAGGGTTTTCTCTTTATTATTTTCAAAGCTCCGATACCATGAAAATAATCAAGAGGAAATAATCTGGCATAATTAGCATAAGAGTTCATACAATCTATATATAGAGAGTTAAAGATCACCTCTCTATCTCAACAAATCAACTAACTAACTAACGCAATAACCAATTATACTCATAACTAATATATAATAACAAATTATATATTCATAATAAAATTAAATAATAGTGTTTAGAATTAATGGTTTAATACAAGGATGTATGCTAAATAAACTAAGCAAGAAAGCCATAAACATTTGAGGTGACTGATTATTCAGAATGGATAGGCAGATTCATAGAAGTATAAGAGTCATGTCTAGAACAGACTAAAAAGGTGGAAGCCTAAGAACTGTGAAATGGATGGGGCAAATCTAACTTTTAAACAGGCACAGTATTGCAGAGCAACCGATGATTTTGGGCTGAATATCGAAGACCTTATGAGAGGGTGCAGTTGAAGGAACATATCTTTCTTTCATGCAACAAAATCAATAACTGCATGCAAAGGAGAATGATAGGTGCACCAGAAAGGTCTAAACAAACATGTATAGATGCACCAAAAAAAAGATAAAATAGTTGTCAATTTGATCGAGGAGATGACCATTACTGGAAGAAAAAGACTCTGGAATCATGTAACCATCCACACAAGTTATAGATAGATATCTGCCTGCTGCTGTATGTTGTTGATTGTGAAGAATAACTTATCCATAAAGTCTATCTCTAAAGTGCTACTTAATAACTCTCCGCTACTATTATAAAAGATTCAAAATTGAAGGAAACTTCAGATAATCAGGCTAAAGTATGAACAGATGAAATTAAGCTTCCTTACCATGATGTAACCTCTTCCAAAGCAAATAGTACTCCCCCGACTGGAGCTCTAAAAGCAGCAGCTACACCAGCTGCACATCCACATGTTACCTTTGAAAGACCAAACAGACAATTAATTTATTAAGTTTAGGCAAATGGAGGAAATAGTAAAAATCAGAAATAGCATGCAATAAGAATGACGAAGCAATGTATGCAAGATTGTG
Source organism: Agapanthus africanus (assembly GCA_030015575.1). NCBI lineage: Eukaryota > Viridiplantae > Streptophyta > Magnoliopsida > Asparagales > Amaryllidaceae > Agapanthus > Agapanthus africanus. The sequence continues at coordinate 510,413,225 of JASDDO010000024.1, read as the reverse complement.
CATTCATGCATGCTTGTGACCGTCACCTTCATTATTCATCTAAAATAGACCCTTAGAACTCCATCAAAGATTTGACAACGCTTTAAGACTAGCTGAACCTCACATCAACCAACTCTTAATTAGTACCAAGTTCCTAGTCAAGAGAACAATGGGCAAGAGAGGGGGCTGTGACAATGAATAATGTGTCCCCTACTACAAACTAGTACTTGTATCAATGGATCATATAGCATTTTTATTAACATCATGTGCATTTCTCATCAATACAAGTACTCCAAGAGTAGATACTTCATTAGGATCACTACTGAACTTTATTGTACTAGATAACTAGAGAAACAATTATCTGAACAGACCAAAGTTAATTACCAAATGTAGTTTTCTACTAGCAGGGGATTACTCACATGCCGACTATTTTAGAACCTTTAGTACAAAAGTAATTATAATATGAAGTAACTGAATGTTGACTAATATTGATTATGTTCAATTACACTGACAAGTCAAAGAAAAGTTTCTCCAAGTTTTTCCTCCTTTTTCAATTATTCATCTTCCTATCTTTTTCCTCTGTGATTTCTCTTCTATCTATTTTATTACCCCCAAGCTTTTCTTTCCACCTTTTTCAATTGTCCATCTTCCTTTCTGTCCTCTGTGATTTCTCTTCCTTGATTTCTATTTCATTACTCCAAATTATTTATACTTCACATTTTAGCCATCCAAGCCCTAAAAATATGTGTCAGCCTGTGTGAGCATGCATATTGTGTCAGGCAATTGTGGGAATGGCTAGGTAAATTTGGAAGGCATGCCCCCAAAGTTATAGAACTATCTTTTTTAAAACTCGTATGTCCCTATCGTTATTAGAACTCGGGATTATGCTAATTATGTTTTGTACGGACTCCTAAAATGGTAAGAATGAACATAGTGTGAAGTGTGAACCTGAAGGTACAATCTAAAAAACTTACATGCGCCTCTATATTTAGATTTGGAAAACATGGTCTTAATGGCAAAATTTCAAGACGAGTCTACAGGTATGCAAAAGAAGATTAAATAATTTGACGACCTTGTAGATCAGAAATGCTAGGGGAACAGATTTGATAGTGTGTGCCCTAAATGAAAACTGGAAGCAGAAGTTTTATGAGAGGAGGCAATAGAAACACCTTATAAGAATTCCCACAAAATGGTAAGAGCTGTACAATTTTCTCCTGACCTGACAAAGGATTAGCATACAGCTTTACTTGTAAACCAAATTAAAAAAATTATTATTTTTCATCTGATAAACTTCTAAGCTCTCTAACTCTTGTAATTTTCTGAACTCTGTCATTATTCAATCCAAGAGAGTATAGCTCAATGTTTGCATATGGTTTCCATTTCTAGCAAGTGCAGAAAAATATATCTTCAGAAAGATATGCAGGTAGTGCATGTTCTTCCTAGAATTCTAGGCTACATAGGGGGGCGAGAGATCAATATTTTCATAGATGAAACACTAATTCAACACAGTGGCCAGATTTAACATGACTGAGATACTTCACGAAAAGGTAGGTTCTCTATGCACGTATTACTGCAACAGTTGCATACCTATTTTCAGTTTATTTATACATATGCATATTTACACACTTAATACAGAATGTTGCATTCATAAGAACAATCCAAGGGATCGCACATACTTCTATTCTTGTCTTCAACAATCATATATTTTGTCTACTAAGTGTTCACAAGAACAGACAAAAAATGGAAAATCCATTGTATGATTTGCACATAAGTAATTTCAAGTTCCATACTTCACAAAAGGGTACAAGCAACTTACAAGGTCACGGCGATCTCGATCACTCTCAAAAACTCGCAACCACTTTGAATTTAAGTGGTATTTTGCGGTTCCTCCCTACAGATACTCAAATCATGTTGGTTAATTATGGCAATAAAAGATAAGGTACAAATTACGTCGATTAAAATTGTTTTATTGTAGAAAATTTTCTTTGAGTTGAAATTTATGGGATCGGCATCATTATGCCACATAAAGGGAGACAACTAAAGCCAAAGATACAATTAAAAAATAACTGGAACATGAATATGATAGATAAATCCATGCAACCTAAGATCAACTGTAATATGAAGTCTGAAATCAAACAAATATATTCTGAAAATGCAGTTGCAGATACATGATTGCATCAAAATTGTGTCAGCTCGGAGGTTTTTCTTTTTGCCACCTTTTTCTCTTTTTTTTTGACCCAGACTTAACACTCAGTTTATCAAAGTACTGCATATACTCCCTGAAGTAACTAGATAAGAGTAGCCCTAGTAACTCAGTTAAAATGTAGTGAATTCTTGCTCAAGCTATCCAATGGTCAATTACCAAATTAGATGAACATGTATGAATTTAAACATATTCAATTATTTATTTATATTTGTTTGGGAATATAACAAGCATAATCTCAGGAACCTTAAGAGGTAGACATGGTCTGAAATGCATTCATACATCATTCAATTTAATAGGACTGAACTTCTAACTTCATTGAAATGAAAAGTCCCAAAACGAAAAAGAGTTAAGACAAGATATGCATCTCACGGACTTTCCAACAATTCACACGACTGGAAAAAGATTAGGTCAAGTTGTGTGTGAGCATGTGTTATGTGTGAGTGTGTTCTGGGAAGTGGTGCATGTTTGACAGCTGAGTTTTGGCTTCAGCTCTCCCCAAAAGATTTGAGTTTCAGCTGGTACCAATTGGTTAGGTTTTTATGTTTATACTGTGGTTTAATCATTAAATCTTTTTTTTTTGAAGAAGAAGAAGAAGAAGTTGTTTAATCAATAAATCTATTGACAATATATAACAATTTCTCTCTGTTAGAAAGTATGATGGATAATAATACATTGTTAACGACTGTATTAGTTGTTAGGAGCTATTCTAAGTTGTTAGGGATTGTAAGATGAAAATAGTAAATGTATTACAAATTTAATATATAAAGAGAATTTGTTACATAACTGCATTCGGTACCTGGTTCTAGAACCTATACATTTGGCTGGTGTTGCCTTTGGTAGCATACATAATGTCCTGAGCAAGCACTTCGAGAAGGTCACACATCGAGTACTGCTATCGCCTACGAAGGTTTTAGTGTTTTTCTCCCCTCGAAAATACTAAGAATTAATGCCTGAGCTCATAAAAATTAATGTTTACAAGACACCTGTTTATCACATATCTAACGTGGGATTATTCATTTTTGGGAATGTGAGTCATGTGACACATATGAGAACCTAGAAATCAAATTGCAGTATATCAAGCCCCTCTCCCAGAGCCAACCATAATGCTAGGCACATGAAAGAAAATTGGAACATACACAAATTTATGTGGTGCAACTGTCCGAACAATGAAACTAAAAAATGGTTAATGGTTCCAACTGATAGAATGTGCAACTTCTGAAAAAGATGGCAATACCTGTCCAAGAAGAGAAGCAATACAAGCACCAGTGTGAACAAGGGGACCTTCTTTGCCAAGAGCAAGCCCACCTCCTACTGAGCCAATGCTTCCAAATATCTGCTCATAAATGGAATGAAAAGATGCAAATTTAAGTTTGTATTCTCTTAGATTTCAGCATGTTATGTAGAGAGAAGTTCTGTGACAAACTTTTCCAATTAATGTTCTAAAGAGAAGAATCCCATGTGTATCAACCCCTGCAATATATGTTTTCAAAACATATTAATAGTCAATTGTGGAATGGTGAGCGATGCAAATGTGAATGTGAAACACATACCATTTAAATAACCTTTGATTTCTGGAATACCCGATCCTGCTGCTGCTGGTGCAAACTGTGTGACGATATATACAGAGGAAAATACCAAAGCCAAATTGAATATAACGAACACCAAGAAACCCGCAAAATAAGAATGTTGGATAATAGAAAAGGTTGCAGCGTATTTCCAGCCAGAAAAATTCTCAACCGCCAGATTAATAAAAACGGCAGCTAGTCCAGTGCCTGAAAGCAAACATTAAACTCAAGCAAAAAATTGCAAACCGACCAACCTGAAATAGGATGCAAGATAGAACATAATTATGTCTATGGGCTAGTCTGAACACTAAAAGTAATAACTTATTGCAAGATCAGAAAATCGAAAACCATGTCATAAAAAAAAAAATATATATATATATATATATATATATATATATATAGAGAGAGAGAGAGAGAGAGAGAGAGAATAATGGAGGAAAGAGGCCATAGGAGGGGATTTCCTCCTATGGCGTCGAAAAAATACAACCTCCATCATTTTTTCCGACGATCGGCATCCATCATCATCATCATCATCATCGTTATCATCTAAGATGTGCATACACCAAATTTCATGTGATTCCACCACTTTTTCACCGTTAAATTAGCAATGTAAGAAGTTCTATTGTCGGTAAACCATTAATTTTGCACCAACTAAATCAACGGTGAAAAAATGGTATAATCATATGAAATTTGGTGTATCCACATCTTAGATGATAAAGATGGAAGTGATGTATGCCGATCGTCGAAAAAAATCATGGAGGGTGCATTTTTCCGACGCCATAGGAGGAAATTCCCTCCTATGGCACCTTTCCTCCATTAACCTCATATATATATATATATATATATATATATATATAATGAATGGAGAAAAGAGGCCCTAAGAGGCTTTTTCGTTAGGTGGGGGCAAATAACTACACCCTCCACCATTTTATTCGACGATCGGCACCGGCCATCTTGATCTTCATCGTCTAATATGTCGATACACCAAATTTCATTTGATTCCAACACCTTTTCACCATTGATTTAGTAATGATAAAAGTTCTATTATCGGTAAACCGTTAATTTTGCACCCACTAAATCAACGGTGAAAATATGTTGGAATCATATGAAATTTGGTGTATCGACATATTAGACGATGTAGATCAAGATGGGTGCCGATCGTCGAATAAAATAGTGGAGGTATAGTTACTTGCCGCCGCCTGACGAAAAAGCCTCCTGGGGCCTCTCTCTCTATATATGTGTGTGTATAATGGAGGAGAGGTGCCATAGGAGGGAATTTCCTCCTATGGCGTCAAAAAAATACATCATCCACGATTTTATTCGACGATCGACATCCATCATCTTCATCCTTATCATCTAAGATGTGGGTACACCAAATTTCATATGATTCTCCCATCTTTTCACCATTAAATTAACAATGTAAAAGTTCTACTGTCGGTAAACCGTTAATTTTGCACCCACTAAATCAACAGTGAAAAAACGGTAGAATTGCATGAAATTTGGTGTATCCACATCTTAGATGATAATGATGAAGATGATGAGTGCCGATCGTCGAAAAAATGGAGTGTTTTTTCGATGCCATAGGAGGAAATTCCCTCATATAGCCTCTTTCCTACATTATTCTCTCTCTCTCTCTCTGTGTGTGTGTGTGTATATATATATATATATATTTGTCACCTAAATCATTAAACCATTAATGATTTGAGATTTGTAACGATCATTTCCAATCAGGGAACACTACCGTTCCGAATCAGAAGAATCACTGTCCCGGTCTAACTAATTAAGAACTTTAAGTCAGATAGGCATAAAGTTTGGTGTGTTAAATTATACCAAACATCTCTCTCTCAGAGAGACGATCCAAAAGCATTCCATGTATAGAGCTATGTTTTCAATTCTAATATGCGTATTGAAGGAGACTACCCTTATCCTATCACGTTCCATGACAAGTGGAGTTCCACATTTCCGTTTTTTGTTTTGCATACCGCAATGTTCCTCATTCTAGAAATATTGTATATAAGCTATTAATTTGGTTGTAACAATATATAAGAAAATGGTAAGCATTCAACTCAATAAAGTTGGAACATCATCTTATATGCCTTGGTTGAGGAGCATAAAGCTCAATTGAAGATAAAAATAATAATAGTAAGCATTAGATATATTTGGAAAATCAACGGAGAAAGGATTTAATTTTCTCTAATTTAAAAAGAAAGATCAAAAAACTCTTGAAAGCAAGATAGATTATTTGTATACCAACGATGCACAAAGCTACAATAATACATTAGAAAATTATCAAGTAGCCAGGTCAATCGCTGACTATAGGATTACATGGTAAGCTAAAGTAGCTGAAATACCATGTCAATCTTTAATCAACGAGACGGACTGCTCCCACCAATCTGCTCACAACAACCACTACATATCTACATATTTTGAGTTTGAGGGGGGAAGAATGCTTTTTCTATCATTTCTATTTTTATCAATCTCAAAAGTTAATTAATGATTATAATGGTGGAAAACATTTTCTTTTTCCCATTCTCTTACCTTTTTCTTATTGCTTCAATATTGAAGGTTCCTAAGGATAGGTTTTGAAGAGTGGGTTATGATCCACAATAGTGGTTTCGTCCAAAGATTGTTCATAGTGAAGGTAGGAGGTATCATTTGAGACTGCTTTTTGTCAATTGCTTTTAGAAATTAAGGAAACCCACTATTGCTGGTCCCAAATCCGGATGAGAAAGGGTGAGAGTTGTGGTAGGCTTGTGACAGCCAACGTAAAACTGCCACATTCTATGACATGAACCATAATAAGAATATCGTTGGGGCGTCCCCTACTCAGCGACGCGCTATATCGGATCCCGGGTGTAGTGTTAAGTATGCAAGGGCTTCTAAGTCGTCGTCCAGAAACGGCGCGCTACATCGGACCCCGGGTGCAGTGACAAATAAGCAAGGGTCGTCGTCCAGAAACAGCGCGCTACATCGGACCCCGGGTGTAGTGAAAAATAAGCAAGGGTTTCATAGGATCCGTCTAGCTTCCTAGAACATAGGTTCCCTTACGGGTAAACTAATAGAATTAGTGGAGATGATGATTAGGAGGAGAGTTGGTATTATGTGTTTGCAAGAAACTAAGTGGATAGGTGAAAAGAGTAGAGTCATGGAACCTTGGGATTATAAGCTTTGGTATACGGGTAGAGATAAAAATCGTAATTGGGTAGGCATAATCATAGATAGACGGTTGCTTGAGAATGTAGTTGAGATTAGAAGAAAAGGTGATAGAATTTTACTGGTTAAGCTTATTCTAGGTGGAGAGATCCTTAATGTTATTAGTGCTTATGCACCACAGATACGTCTTGATGACACTAGTAAGCGACTATTCTGGAAGGATTTAGACGAGATGGTGCAAAGTATACCTAATGGAGAGAAGTTATTTATTGGTGGTGATCTTAATGGACATATAAGTACTAATCGTAGTGGGTTTGATACTATCCATGGAGGTTTTGGTTTTGGACAAAGGAATGAAATAGGTGACTCGATTCTAGATTTTGCCTTATCTTATGACTTGATTTTAGCAAACACCTGGTTTAGGAAAAGAGGGTCCCACCTTATCACTTTTAGGAGCGGATCAAGTGCTAGTCAAATAGACTTTTTTCTGACGAGAAGAATAGATAGAGCTTTGTTGTATCGACTGTAAGGTAGTGCCAGATGAGAGTGTAACCACTCAATATTGACTTTTAGTTCTAGATTTTCGATTTAGAAGAGGACCTAGAAAGATTAGACGTAAGGTAGGGCCTAGAATTAAATGGTAGCGATTGAAAGAAGCTAACCAAAAGGCTTTCATAGATCGTGTAGTTTAAGAAGCGGATTGGCAGTCGGAAGATGATTCAGACAGAACATGGAACAAAATGGCTAGTTGTATCAAGAAGATAGGTAGAGATCTACTTGGTGAGTCGAGAGGTGGTGCTCCACCATCTAAGGACACATCATGGTGGAATGAAGAAGTAAAGGCTGCTATTAAAATTAAAAGGAATTTTTATAAAGATTTGAAGAAAAGTAGAGATGTGGAGAGATTTGAGAAGTATAAAATAGCTAAAAAAGAAGTTAAGAAAGCTGTTCGGGAAGCTAAATCTAAGGTCTACAATGAGGTGTATAAGAAATTAGACACTAAAGAGGCTGAAAATGATATATACCGGATTGCTCGGATGCGGGAAAGGAAGACTAGAGACTTATGTGCGGTGCGGTGTGTCAAAAATGAATATCAGAAGATTTTAGTTCGAGATAAGGATATCAAGGAAAGATGGAGAGATTATTTTGACAAATTGTTCAATGAGAGCTTTACTAAGAATTTGGATGGACTTGTCATTCAATCTCAAGATATAAACCGTGATTTCATGCGTAAAATAAAACTACCTGAGGTTAAAGAAGCTTTGAACAGAATGAGTTTAAGAAAGCGGTTGGTCCTGACGGGATTCCTATCGAGATTTGGAGATGCTTAGAAGAAATAGGCGTTAAATGGCTGACAGACCTGTTTAATAAGATTTGGCAGACAAAAAATATGCCAAATGAATGGAGGAAAAGTATCCTTGTACCTATCTACAAGAACAAGGGTGACATTCAAAGTTGATCAAACTACCGTGGAATAAAACTTATGTGTCGCACCATGAAACTTTGGGAGAGAGTGATTGAACACAGGCTAAAGAAGGATATTAAGATAACAGAGAACCAGTTTGGGTTCATGCCTGGACGATCGACGACAGAGGCTATTCATTTGCTTCGTCAACTTGTCGAGCGTTTTCGAGAGAGGAGAAGAGATTTGCATATGATATTTATTGATTTAGAAAAAGCGTGCGACAAGGTACCTAGAGAGGTATTATGGGAGACAATGATGAAGAAGGAGGTCCCCGCTAAGTATATTGACATAATCAAGAATATGTACGATGGAGTAGTGGCAAATGTCAGAACTTGCGGCGGCTTAACGAGTGATTTTCGGATTACAATTGGTTTACATCAAGGATCTGCATTAAGTCCATTCCTGTTTACCATCGTGATGGATGAGCTTTACTAGAACTATCCAAGATGAGCTACCTTGGTGTATGATATTCGCTGATGATATTGTTCTAGTAAATGAGCGAAAGCATGAATTAATACCAAATTGGAATTATGGAGGCAAACATTGGAATCTCGGGGATTCAAATTGAGCAGGTCCAAGACAGCATATATGCATTGCAAATTTAGTAACCAGAGAAGTCAACCATATTGGTATAACATTGGAAGGACAAGAGATATCACCGAGCGACCAGTTTAGATATCTAGGTTCCATCATCCAAAAGAATGGGAAAATCGATAGTGATGTTAATCAAAAGATCCAAACTGGTTGGTTGAAATGGAGGGATTTTGTGTGATCGTAACTTTCCGTTAAAATTGAAAGGGAAGTTTTATCGGAGCGCTATTCGGTCTGCCTTATTATATGGTACAGAATGCTGGGCTCCTGAGAAGCATCATACACAGAAGATACACATAGCGGAGATGCGCATACTTCGTTAGATGTGCGGTAACACTATAAAAGATAAGATGCGAAATGAGGATATTCGTGCAAAAGTTGGTGTAGCACCTGTGGAGGAGAAGATGCGGAAAACCGGCTAAGATGGTTTGGTCATGTGCGACGCAGACCTATAGAAGTACCGGCTCGACGAATAGATACTCTCGATATGGGCAATGGAAAAAGGGCAAAAGGGAGACCGAAGAAAACATGGATGGAGGTGATACGACACGATATGGTTGCCAAAGGACTCAATGAAAGTATATTGTTCGATAGGAGTAAGTGGAGACGGAGGATTCATGTGCTGGACCCGACGTGATTCTCATGTTGGTTCATGTAGCCTACCCCATATGCTTGGGATAAAAGGCTCAGTTGTTGTTGTTTTAGAAATTAAGGGTTCTTCTCAATTTATAGATGGAGATTACTCTCTGTCAGGATTTTAATTTAAATTTAAATTATGAAGTTAGTAATAGATAATGATAAATAAAGAAGGTTTATTTAAATAAAAACAAGGATCTTATGTTTTGACAAGATTAAGAAATCCTTGTTTTGATTAGGGAGGTGATGCTAACTTATAGTATAAATAAAGATGGCTCTCATCCAATGATCTTTTTGGAGGAAAAGAAGAAATATAAGGAGAAGTTTCTCATCATCATGTAGAGATAGGTTTAGAGTAGAGAATCATAAGGTCCGGTTCTCTAAGGTAGTAAGGTTAAAGGTCAAATCATCAAAGGCTAAGGTACAGTTGCCATGAGGGCTGTGTATGTATACATCTGGGGAAGACATACGGTAAAATACTCTTGTACTTCTATTATTACTATAGTGGGTTCTCTCTCCGGCTCTCCATGTGGATCCGTTATATTGTCGATCCACGTTAAATATTGTTGTTTCTCTTTATTCTTGTGTAGTGGTTTATAATTTTACATCTCTGGTTTTGCTTGCTTCATTGAATGATTGTCATAAGGTGACCAGAAGGTTTTTCGCTGCGCTGCCGCAATAATTAGTATCAGAGATTGGTACATACGAGGTGAATTTTCTCTAATTCTTTCCCTACTCTATTATGACAACATTAATAGTTTGATATAATTTTTCCTTGTTTAATGTCATCATAATAGTTTGAAAATAGAACATTTCATTAAATATGATAAAAAAAAAATTATATCAATACTGCTGAGCTATTAAAAGAGAAGAAAAATAACTACTTAACACCCCCTACGGAAATTAACGGGACACAAAAAAGAGAAAAAAATGAGCATCAAGGGTAGAAGAGGAAAGTAAAACTACCAACTCACCAGTGCAAGTCTAAAATTGATATTATCACTAGAAATCATCATGTTGATAATTAGGCAAGAGAAAACACATACAAATTTGATCCTGATAAAAAAATATATACCATCGTAATTTAACAAAAAGTGTAGTCCTTAAAACATAAGGCAGAGATGTCTCTATAATAACTAAACTAGACAAGTGAAGATGATAATCCCTAATCAAGGAGACAAACTACTCCCACTCGGAACACTACAAACCTACATATTAAGCGCTTAGAGACTGGAAGATACGTTTTTATGTTATTTCTCAAAAGTTGATTAATGCTTATAATGGTGGAAGATATTTACTCTTTCTTGTTCCCTTTCTATTTCTTAATGATTCAATGATGAAGGTTCTTGAGAAAAGGTTTTGTACATCGAGTTATGCTCTACGCTAGGCAGTAGTGGTTCCATCAAGGATTTTTCCGTGAGAGGGTCAGAGGTGTCTTTAAAGCTACTGTTTGTTGATAGCCGCTAGAAATCAAGGGTTCTCAATTTATAGATGGAGACCACTCTCTTCTTCCCCTACACTCTTGCAGGATCAAGTCAAAAGACTTCAATCAAATTGTGTGCATTTTGCTCCCAGAATAGGTATTTTCCTGATTTTTAACTTATTTTGAAGCTATATTCTCTGGTCTCTCTTAGTCAAACTATGTGCGCTAAAACATGGACCGTAGAATGAGGCGTGCTAGGGTAGGATTCTTTGGGACGTTGAGGTGGAAAGTTATACGATATGCCATGGAACAAATAGCCATTACGAGTAAGATATTATTGCTAAATATTGCACATACTTAAACAACAAGTTTTCATTTATGCAATAAGAATGTAATATTTGATCATAAAATATCTATTTAAAAAGTTAAAGGCTACCTTTTAAGTTAAACTGTAGTGGATTTATATTCATGTTGTAATTGTTTTTTGAAACGCCAAAATTTACCGATGTGGAATGAGATCATTCCATGTTTTGGATCGAAAGTTCCAGAACGGAAATCACACTAGCTAGATAGTAATCTGGTAACACGAGTACCACTCTAAAAAAGTTTATGGAAGCGGAAGATTCTTGTAATCTTTACTAAACCTCTAGAGCGTGTCTCTCTGCATGTAGATCCTCGGATATCATAAGATCCCATTTATCCCCTTATTTCCCACAGCCATGCAAGAAACCAATTACATGTCGGCTTTACTTATGATGCAACAACTTCAAATATCTACATGAAAGTTACCTCCAAACTCAAAATACAACCATTTTCACTTTTCCATAGACATTCTCTTAAGATGAAGATATCATATGACATGTTCTAAATACAGAACAGAAAGAATCTTCATAAAGATGGGGCGGGGATTTTGTGACTAACCAATTCCGATCAGCAAAGAGAACAGCCATTTTACCATCACATGGTACCAAACAAACAGCTTCCCTCTCCGTGCCTGCTCGAAAAATAAAATAAATTTAAAAAAAACCATCAATAACAAACTAAACAATTATAAAACCCTAGAATCACTAATCAACCAAAATCTTCACCTGCGCTTCTCGATACGCATAATTCTCAATAACCTCGTAATCCAAGCTCTCGGTGCCGCCGCAGGCGAGGATCCTTCTCGCGATCTCCGCCTCCTGCGCCTCCGCGTCGTCGGCGCTCGGAAGCCGAGACCACGCAAGCTTCGCCGTCTCGATACCGTTCTGCAAGTGATTCGAAAGCATGATGACTACAATGATTCATGCGAATTAGGGCATCGAATTGGGACTAGAACCTAGAGCTCTTCAGATCGATGAGGTGAGAAAAAAATTGGGAAGAAATTATTGTCTTTTGGGGATCGAAATCGTGATTTGACTGCTGCGGAGAATTTGCGGAGGTCTGAGTCCACAGAGAGAAAGGGGACAGTAAAAATGGGGACTTCCTGTGTCCACTTCAATTAAAAAGTTCCCAAAAATTCATCTTCAATAAAATACAACATGCTTTCACCAAATTTCAGACAAATACCATGTATTTTATAATTATAAATGAATGTTGTGAACTTGCCACTTTTCCAAATAATACACAAGTTTTTGGCATTTTTCAGTTTGATAACGTGCGCCATTTTGTTTCCTACATGGAGGTGGTATCCTAAGCAAAGAAGGTTCTTGATGAAAACAACCGAAATTTCAAAAGAAACGTGTTCCCATGGAAATACTTTAGTGTTTGGTATTTATAATTTATTGAGTATAAGTTATTTATCTAAAAATTGGCCAAAAAGGCATGGTATTTATCTAAAAAATGGCCGAAAAGCCAGGGTGTTTCAATCAAATTTAAAGGAAAATGGGTTAACCTAACATCACTTTGGTTGTTTATCTTATCCAATGTTTATATTTTAGCGGTTGAGAGGTTAAACGGCAATAAATATATAATTTTGTTTTCGGTTATATAGGTGTGTGGTTGCAAGTGCATTGTTTTTCTCAACTATAAGTAACAAAGCATATCTGATGGAGGTTGTGATCTCCCTCAGATGTTGTCCTCCGTCGATCTGGCGCGAGCGGTCTTGTGCGGCTGAGATTTGATTTGGGAGTTGTTGAGTGTTGATCTTAATAGGTCGGTGTTGACGCCGAGCTATCTGCAAAGGAAGTCCCGGGGTGGGTAACCACCGTTGGACCCTCCGACGATCAAATTAGTATCGAGAAATAAGTGCAGAGTAGCGGCGTATTGGAATCAATTCAAGTTATCTGAATCGTCTGAAAGAGAGGTTTATATAGTGGTCGCGTGGAGCGAGCAGGCGCGAGATTCTCACCGTCAGTTGCGCCCTCTCGTTATGCCCGCGTTGATAGTATGATCCGCTCATTAATGGGGGAACGCGCCTTCGTGGGACGCGGAACGTGGGGCGGCGGATATCTCGCTTTGGCGAGATACGCGGAGCCGTTGTGGAGGCATTCGGGCTTCGTGCTCTTGGTTGATCGGGGAAGCCAAGGAAGCTCAGCCTGTCAGATGGCTTGGAGACGAGCCGGGAGGCCGAGGAAGCTCAGACCTTGCAACAGCTTGGAGACGAGCAAGGAGGCTATGGGGGCTCGTTTGTAGGATTGCTCGAAGGTGAGCTGATGACCTATTGCTAGGTGAATATGGAAGGTATTTCAGGGAGGTCTCCGAAAGGCCGGATGCAACCTCGGAGGCGAGGTGCCGAAGAATGCCTAATGCATCAGGCTTATTCCAGCTCCGTAGCTCCCAAGACATGTCATCAGCTACGTGTCGTGATCTGGAGAATTCCCACTTGTGAACATCATCATTAGTCCCCCACTCTCGTTTCGACCTATTTATAGGTCTGGTCGAGAGTGGTCTGCTTGGTTTTCTCTTCTCAGCTTGGTGCTGAGATTTCTTCGTGGCGGATTGTCCGGGGACGATAGGGCGTTTGGCAGCTGCGTCTTTCGACCTTCGAGTCTGCGTGGCGTCTCACCGTGCGTCTAAATTTTCGCGCGTATCCCCAATGACGTCAACGGATACGTGAAATGATTGCGTATCGAGTAGGAGTAGGAGTAGGACGATAGCCAAGTGTAGGAAAGTCGGTATCCTCTTTTTCCCTGGAGTCGAGATGACGATAGCGCATCTAGTATGAATCGAACGATAGCCAAATCTGGATAGGCCGGCTTCCCTCGACTCTTTTCCTGGTGCGGGTCCTGGACCCGTGCTTTGTTGGGCAGGAAGCCACCCACTGTGGATGAGTCGAGCAGGATGCTGCTCGGCCGCCTCATGATGAGGGCTTTAGATCCACAGCATTGTTGGGCAGGAAACTACCCGCTGTGGATGAGCCGAGCAGGAAGCTACCCTGCCGCCTCATGATGAGGGCTTTGGATCCACAGCGTTGTTGGACAGTAAGCTACCCACTGTGGATGAGCAGAGTAGGAAGCTACCCGGTCGCCTCGTGATGAGGGCTTTGGATCCACAGCGTTGTTGGGCAGGAAGCCGCCCGCTGTGGATGAGCCGAGCAGGAAGCTACCCCGCCTCGTGATGAGGGCTTTGGATGCACAGCGTTGTGTTGGGCAGGAAGCCGTCCGCTGTGGATGAGCCGAACAGGAAGCTACCCGGCCGCCTCGTGATGAAGGCTTTGGATCCACAGCGTTGTTGGGCAGGAGCTGCCCACTGTGGATGAGCCGAGCAGAAAGCTATCCGGTCGCCTCATGATGAGGGTTTTGGATCCACTTCTTTGTAGGGCAGGAAGCTACCCACTGTGGATGAGCCGAGCAGGAAGCTGCCCGGCCGCCTCGTGATAAGGGCTTTAGATCCACAACGTTGTTGGGCAGGAATCTACCCACCGTGGATGAGCCGAGCAGGAAGCTGCTCGGCCGCCTCGTGATGAGGGCTTTGGATCCATAATGTTGTTTGGCAGGAAGCTACCTGCTGTGGATGAGCCGAGCAGGAAGCTCCCCGGCCGCCTCATGATGAGGGCTTTGGATCTATAGCATTGTTGGGCAGGAAGCTACCCACTATGGATGAGCTGAGCAGGAAGCTACCCTATCACCTCGTGATGAGGGCTTTGGATGCACAGTGTTGTTGGCAGGAAGCTGCCCACTGTGGATGAGCCAAGCAGGAAGCTACCCTGCTGATTTGTCTCAAAAACTATCTATTACCGCAATCAAGAACGGCGTCGCTTGAAGCTAGCCGGTGAGTCCGGGTCGGTCCACAGAGATGTTGTGAATCTCCTAGTCGCGCTAACGAGTTAATTCCGAAGGGTGTTCGGATTGATTATTAAATCTAAAAAACCTAAATTATTCTATACTACGATTATCTAGATCTAGTCTTGTTAAGGTTAGGTTTAGGGATGGTTTGGAAATGCAAGTAAATCTCAACGCTTTCTATACCCAAATGAAAATCTATGAGGAGTTATGGTAATTATCAATAAAGGGGATTAGATCCATTCGTGAAGATGTTCCTTCCTCTAGGTTCTTGTCCTTCCTTTAGAGATCCTTACCCTAACCTCCATGGAAAACGCGCGCAACCGGGCCTTTATACTACGGTATCACCGCTACCTCGAGGGATAGGGTGCCGTAGGGCGCGGTGTGTGCGTGTATGCATGGAGTCCTATTGAAAATATATTATGGGTAAAAAAGGGATGAGAGATCTCATCTCTCAAAAGCCTTCCCCAAAACTAACTCTAAACAATTATCTACGGTAAGGAATTAAATCTACCTAGGGCAAAGAATTAAAATATAAACTAGAGCAATTAAATAAAACTACTTACAGATGGCTCTCTCCAAACATCAACGCAGGTTGTCAGATCTGAATTCATGAATTGAAAAGAGGCACCGATGCTCTCCATAAAGAATTCTGAAATTTATTATTAAAAGGAGGCATGAGGTTTACAATGATTAGAGTTCCTATTTATAGAGAATAGGAAACCCTAGGTTACATTTGTTTCGCATGTCTGAAATTACAAAAATAGCCCTTCGGTTGACTAGTCAGCGCCGCACCCGAATTATGGTAAAAACACTTTTTCCTGCGGGGTTCATGTGGCCGCGGAACCGCGGCATTGGTGGGCTTGGGCCGCGGTTCCGCGGCCCATTGGTCTAATCACATGCTGAAAATTCCTGGTATTATTCTAGGCTTCCTGTGCTTCTATATTCTTTGGTTCTTTTATCAATTGGGCTTCTACATTGGTTCCAGATCTTCAGTGAACAATTTGCAATAGATTCTTAACCGTTCGCTTTGTATTCTTGGACTTTGCGTTGCCTTGGACTTTGTGAATTTTATCTTTGATGTAAGCTTGATCAAGAGTCTTCTGTTTGTTGGTCAAAGTCCACTTTTGCATCGTCTTTTCATCATTTTCACTGTTTTCTGTCCAAGAATCTGTAACCTGTAATATGTAGCAGATATGCGTCAAAAGCACCTGTTTATTTATAAAAAGAATAAGAATGGGGAATATAATAATGCAATATTATGGTGTGAACAAATACCCCTAAACTTATCTTTTGCTCGTCCTCGAGCAAACTTATTTTTTTATTCTCGACAAAAACCTAACCGCACTTTCGCAGGGAAACGCGATTGCACTGAGCACGTGCAACAAGCCGTTAAACCTCTAGGTGTCCCTAGTAGGAGGAGTGTTGTCTCCTGAGGGTTTTCAGCGGATACTATCCACAAAATCCTATCAATTTGGCTTTTCGACTTTTGTTCTCCAATTAGGGTTTCTAACAAGAAATTCTATTATCGTCGAGTCATAAGTCATCCACCCATATTCTTCACACTTCCTCATCATTTAACTTAAAATTATATATGTTCTATAAACTTACTTATCTTTCGGCATTTCTTAAGTTTTCCTTCTAGGGTTCCATCTCCACTCAGGAATTTCTATCAACTCTACTAAAGATACAAGTTCTATTCTTCACTCCTTTCTCTCATCTAAATCCCAATCACATACTCCTATGTGTGTGTATAAATCACCCCTACACTTGGAAATTCAAATCAAGCAATCATACCCTCGTCCGTTGTCCAAAGTACTTATTAATTGGTGAATGTTTAATTAAATTTTGCTTACACATCCTTCATGCGACCGTTAATACTTCTTGAGGTACCAACGACCGATTACAAAATGCGTTTGCACTTTAAAACGTACTTCCTAGTCTTGTAACACCTAAGGCTTTTTAGCAGTGACTCCCAAACCAGTTGGTCTAAGGCACTAGGTGATGAAGCACCCTCGCTAAATATTTTTCTATTTTTGAAGCCTTAAGTAATCACAAAAACCAGTGTTCATTTTTTTTTCTTTATTCACTTTTTTCTTTTATTTTTATTGTACTAAGGACTTTAGACAAGAGCATTTCAAGGTCTCCTCTACTATTCCAAGTTTCAAGGTGCATGTTTGTGCAAATTTATAGGGTATACATTCTCAGAATCTAGACTTGAGGTAGGAACTATTTTTCAAACTTATACTCTAATAAAATATCAATACTTTTCCTTTGTTTTGACTTAGCCCAAGAAGTGAACCCAAAATTTGCCTATTTCTAAATAAACTACAAAGACATATACTTTCTACCGCTAAACTTTAAGAAAGGTTATTTTTAGGGTTTTTAATTTACTAAGTCTAAAATCTAGTTGTTCCTAGCCAGTTAACCTATTTGTCAAACTTTAGTCAAATAAGCCAAAATTGAATACAATAATTTTTATAATTTTTCAAAATTTTTCAATTTTTATGGATTTTCAAGTATGCAAATGCAAAAAATGTACACATGAATGCGAAGGAAGAAGACTTACCGAGCATACCCCCAAACTTGAACTTGACAGTGTCCTCACTGTCATGCTAAACCAAGAGGGTCAAAATTTGTCGGCACTCCCCTTTTTATTTATTTACAATTTTTTTTTATTTTTTTATGTTTTTAAATTTTTTTTTATTTTTTTATAGAAAAAGAAAATAAAAATATATATACATATATACAACAAGGTTCCCCCTAAACTTAAGCTTGGCCTTACACAAGCCAAAGGTTAGCACCAACCATTCAAAAATCTTATCGTGGTAAGGGTCGAGTTGGTGAAAGAATGGAGTGGAAAGAAAAGAGATGAGAAACACACGAGACCGTATGGGAAGAAGAGTGGAATATGGTCTCGGTACAGGAGAAGAAGGGCGAAAAAGAGAAAGAAGGGTAGCACGATCTTGAAGGTGTAAATTGAGTGAATAAATCAGCGCAATTTGTGATGACCGATGTGTTAAAAGCGATTGCGCTAACCTATCAACCCGTCGAGAAATGGGGTCAAATCCCTCAAGATTCGCAAGAAAACATGGGTACGCCGAACTTGGTATAGGAGATGAAAACGTAACGGTCTCTTGTACGGTCGGAACAATAGGAAGGACGAAAGGGAGTGAATTATGGATAGTCTCATTCTCACCGTAGTAAATTATCTCGAACTTAAAAGATTCCATCAATGGTTCGAAACTACTATAAGCAACCGAGTCTGATGGTTCAACTAACTCATCTGAAAATGTAAAGGACTCAAACTCGGGCGGTGAGTCATCAATATCGTCCGAAAAAGTGAAACACTCGTCTGTGAGAACTGTGTCAGATTCAAAGGAAAATTTTTCAAGCTCACAGTCTTCAAGCATGGTCGGAACGATGGAAAGGAGGGAAGGTGATTTAATTAAAGGTTCAAGAGGATGGATTGGAAAATCAGACACATCAAACAAAAATGGTTCAACCTCAATATAATCCTCAATACTATCCTCATAATTCTCCTCAAAATTTAGCCTATCCATGCCATTATCATCAAAATCAAGACGTATATGATGTTCGGGAGAAATATTTAATGACTCGGGATGATGACTTAGACATAAAATTTCAATCAAATCGACAGGTTCATCATCCGAAATATTCCTGGTGTCTATATCCTCAATCAAGTGAAAATCAATTTCTTTAGACACCTCATCAAAATCATGGATATTTATCAATTTAGGTTCTAGAGTGGAGGTGTAAAGGTCAAACGGATTAGGTGCGGTTTCACTCGAAAGGGGTTTTTCACAATCTGGCAAATCAAACACTACAAAGTCGCACAACTCATCATTTTGGACACATGTTTGAAAATTAGAGTTGTTGGATTCAATTGGGTATGGGTAGGTTTGATTTGTAAATCCTCTCACATTCTCACTCTGTCCAACTGCCTCCTTATACATTGAAAAATTTAGAGCTAGCGGGACACTAGCTACCAGTTCAGTAGGTTGCATAAGGGCGGCCAAGGACGCTTCTACATTCCTAGTCATTTTATTTGTTGCTGCAATATAAGCGTCCAACGACTCTTCCAAACTAGACTTGGGTGGTGAGGGGGTTTCGGCAAAAGATTCGAAATTGTTTGGATATGTGAAACTCCCAACAGGCTGTGTAGATACAGTGTCTAGTGAAGGTGGGAAGATCGGGTAGGACTGGTAGGAAGTGGGTGGTTGGGCAGGGGTAGGGTCAACATGTGGATAAAAAGGTGAATAATCGTGCGGATCCCTAGAACTAGATGAGTGGAGAGGGGTGAAAGATCGGCTGCGAGATTGAGCAATATGCTCAGCAATGGACAGCGGCTTAGGAGTGACAGAAGGACTTGAAAAAGTGGTATCAACATATGGAGGTGGTAAAAGTTAACTCGGTTGACACAAAGTGGGTTGAAAAGTCAAACTGTTTATTCTAGACACCTCTATTTGATCTTTCAAAGATTTTTTAGGCAAGGAAGGACCGTCTTTAAATTGACCGAACAAATTGACGTACGACGCAAAATTAGGTTCAGGATACCAAAGTTCGGCAAGTGATTTATTATGTGGGGTACCCATGTTAGAAGAAAGGGGGAAAGAAAGAAAGTTGGTTGGTGCAAGGATTTATTTACGGCTAAAGTTGGCAAGTTTTCTAATAAAAATTTTCCTTTTCCTTTTTATCTTTATTTGATTTGTTGCAAAAAGATTTTCGAGAAAAGATATGCAACAGAAAAATATTACTTGCAATCAATTTCTAAGTTAAGCGAGGCGCAAAAATCCTGCACAAGATTTGTTATTTGGAAAGGAAAAGATTTTTCACGCGCACAAAATTCTGCAGGGATTTTTCAGAAAAGATATATCAAAATTTACAGAGAAGAAACAGAGGGGCTTACAGAAGATTTTTCACGAGCTGTAGACACTAGATAGCCGCGTTTCCACGGTATAATGTGGGGTTACACCGCGGTTTCGCGGTCAGGTAGTCGGCGTGAGACCCTAGAATTTTTCTGACGCTCTGATCTGACTAGAAGGCCGCTTTTCCGCGGTCTAAGATGGGTATGCGCGGCGGAATCGCGGCGTGGTGGAGGCTTCAGGGTGCGGGAAAAATTCCACTGTTCTGTTTTGAAAATCCTTCTTTGTTCTGATCTCCTGATTTCTGTTTCGCTTTCTGGAAATTTCCAGATCCGATTTTGTATATCCTGCAAAATTCAAACAACAAAATATCCCTTCCAAAAATAACAGATGAAATATTTTTATATATTTTTTTTCTTGTGATTTTTCAGATTTTTATGATTTTTTAATTTTAGATTAACACGAAATTGCAAAAAGAAAATAACACGCCATCCCCGGCAACGGCGCCATTTGATTTGTCTCAAAAACTATCTATTACCGCAATCAAGAACGGCGTCGCTTGAAGCTAGCCGGTGAGTACGGGTCGGTCCACAGAGATGTTGTGAATCTCCTAGTCGCGCTAACGAGTTAATTCCGAAGGGTGTTCGGATTGATTATTAAATCTAAAAAACCTAAATTATTCTATACTACGATTATCTAGATCTAGTCTTGTTAAGGTTAGGTTTAGGGATGGTTTGGAAATGCAAGTAAATCTCAACGCTTTTTATACCCAAATGAAGATCTATGAGGAGTTATGGTAATTATCAATAAAGGGGATTAGATCCATTCGTGAAGGTGTTCCTTCCTCTAGGTTCTTGTCCTTCCTTTAGAGATCCTTACCCTAACCTCCATGGAGAACGCGTGCAACCGGGCCTTTATACTACGGTATCACTGCTACCTCGAGGGATAGGGTGCCGTAGGGCGCGGTGTGTGCGTGTATGCATGGAGTCCTATTGAAAATATATTATGGGTAAGAAAGGGATGAGAGATCTCATCTCTCAAAAGCCTTCCCCAAAGCTAACTCTAAACAATTATCTACGGTAAGGAATTAAATCTACCTAAGGCAAAGAATTAAAATATAAACTAGAGCAATTAAATAAAACTACATACAGATGGCTCTCTCCAAACATCAACGCAGGTTGTCAGATCTGAATTCATGAATTGAAAAGAGGCACCGATGCTCTCCATAAAGAATTCTGAAATTTATTATTAAAAGGAGGCATGAGGTTTACAATGATTAGAGTTCCTATTTATAGAGAATAGGAAACCCTAGGTTACATTTGTTTCGCATGTCTGAAATTACAAAAATAGCCCTTCGGTTGACTAGTCAGCGCCGCACCCGAATTATGGTAAAAACACTTTTTCCTGCGGGGTTCATGTGGCCGCGGAACCGCGGCATTGGTGGGCTTGGGCCGCGGTTCCGCGGCCCATTGGTCTAATCACATGCTGAAAATTCCTGGTATTATTCTAGGCTTTCTGTGCTTCTATATTCTTTGGTTCTTTTATCAATTGGGCTTCTACATTGGTTCCAGATTTTCAGTGAACAATTTGCAATGGATTCTTAACCGTTCGCTTTGTATTCTTGGACCTTGCGTTGCCTTGGACTTTGTGAATTTTATCTTTGATGTAGGCTTGATCAAGAGTCTTCTGTTTGTTGGTCAAAGTCCACTTTTGCATCGTCTTTTCATCATTTTCATTGTTTTCTGTCCAAGAACCTGTAACCTGTAATATGTAGCAGACATGCGTCAAAAGCACTTGTTTATTTATAAAAAGAATAAGAATGGGGAATATAATAATGCAATATTATGGTGTGAACACCTGCCGCCTCGTGATAAGGGCTTTGGATCCACAGTGTTGTTGGGCAGGAAGCTGCCCACTATGGATGAGCCGAGTAGGAACCTACCCGGCCGCCTTGAGATGAGGGCTTTGGATCCACAGCATTGTCGGGTAGGAAGCTGCCCGCTGTGGATGAGCCGAGCAGGAAGCTACTTGTCGCCTCGTGATGAGGGGTTTGGATCCACAGTATTGCCGGGCAGGAAGCTACCCCCTGTGGATGAGCCGAGCAGGAAGCTACCCGGCCACCTCGTGATGAGGGCTTTGGATCCACAGTATTGTAGGGCAGGAAGCTACCCACTATGGATAAGCCGAGCAGGAAACTACCCGGCCACTGTTGGCTATAGTGCCCTCAAGGCAATTATCATAGTCGCGGGCAGGTGATTATAATGATTGAGTGAGGACCTATACCGGTAGAACAGTCTTACTTGAGATGATAGTATGCTATCTGCTTCGTCTTTATCATCATGTACATGTTGATAGTGCCCATAGGATTCTTGCCTGACTACCAGCATTATGATGGCGATCATATATGTGAGAGCTGGGGGTCTATAAGCACATCCTTAATGTCCCTAGTCGTGGAGGTATCGAGACTGGGCATCGATACTCCAGTGTAGATTAATGTAGACTAATCGAGACCCCGACGAGGGGCGGTGGCCAGTGTTAGTGTATATGCCCTAGAAGCCATTACTGTATCATACTAGTTTGTATATTACTTGATGGAAGCTTGGGATATTCACAGTTGTATAGACAATCTTGCTCGAAATGGTAGTATGCTACTTGGTTTGTTTCTACTTTAATGTGTGCATGCGTTTCTTTTAGCATATCGCCTATACACATTAGTGGAGCCCTTAGGATCTTTTCTTGATTACCAGCGTTGTGATGGCAGTCACACTAGTGGGGGCTGGGTAATCTACAAGCACATCCTTATACAGGTCCCTAGTCGTTGGATTATCGAGACGGGGCATCGATACTCCGGAATAGACTAGCGTATGCGCTTCTCATCCCAGCTGGGGAGACGGTCTGTCCCGCAGCCGTCGGTACGTCGTACTTGAGATAGTATGCGGGTGCTCGTTAGGTTACGAGTACACTGGACAGGACTCATCGGGAACTGTTGGTTGGTACTATACCTATCATTAGTTATCAGTTCCCAGGTGACACGAGTACAGCTTAGTCCGCTAACTTGACACTGTCACTTCGCCTCGAGTGTGTTCCCACTGTTCTTAGATTGCTACCCTATCACGGCTCAAATGAGTCGTGCAAACAGGTAGCAGTTGGGTGCAGTCCCGAAGCACTTGGAGGCAGTAACGGTTAGACAGGATTCGTCTCTCCCGGTATTAGGGGTTGATATCGCGCTGTGTCAAGGAGAGCCATTACACATAGTCGTCCCTGGCCAGGGCAAGCGGTATATACTGGTAGGTTTTCCAGTGTTATCTCAGGGTGTTCTGGGCTACACTCCGACACGATTTGTACCGCTATTAGGGGACTGACGTTTACCACCCCCTAGGCCCGCCATGCGATATTCTCAGATGAACAGAACGGACTGTACGGAGATTGTCACATTTAGGCTCAGTAGGAGTTCGGATGGGTTCACCTCATCAGTCTTCTTATCGGCATCTACCTGGGGACCGTTACGTACAGCTAGTACCGCTTGCGGCCTGTGGTTAAACCCACTGCCAGCGTAGTGTCGAGTTTTTAGAGTCCCACACAGAGTGCTATTCGCCTTTGGGTAAAATAGAGTAGAGGTCGCATGGTTTTGCGACAGGGTTCGTTCACATCCGCGCACTTGTGCACGTTTGGTGTCCGGGCAGTTATTACTAGCGGGCTTTGGTTTAAACCAGATCCTAGTATATGTTTTGGGATTGGTTTTATCTCATTGTATTCGCGTTCCTCGGAACACGGATGCGGGTGTGTATGCACAGTTGACAGAGGCAGAGGCAGAGGATTTTCATTAGGGTTGTTGACCGTTGACTTTTTTCTAAACCCTAATGAGAATAAGAAATATGATTAATAATATTAATTAAGTATTATTGTGCCATGGTTGAGTTGAACATTTGACTTTTTTGACTTGTTGACTTTGTTGACCGGTTGACCATTGTGGACTTGTTGACCACCATCATTTCATTTCAATGATGCTTCTTGTTCTTTGCAAAATGCATTAAATGCATGAAATGATAATGGTCATTGAAACTAACCATCACAATTCTTAATTATTATCATCATCATCATTATTCTTTCTTTTGTGAGTATGGTTGTAAAAAGTCAAGCTCATTCTCACTTGATCACTCTCTCTCATCCAAAGCTCACCCTCTTCCTCTCTCTTAAAGCTCTCATGTCTCATGTGTTGAGAAGCATGAGCTATTGAGATAAAACCTTCAAAACTCTTCTCTACTCACTCTAGAGTTCTAGGTCTAGCAAACCAAGCACTTTAGTTTCCTCTCGGTTGAGGTAGGAGCTCAAGGTAGAGGCTTTCGGGTGGATCCTTCTTCGACAACAATGAGACTACGAGGTGGAGCCGATCCAACCACTCCAAGGAGCAAGAAGAGAAGGAGTTCAAGACCTAGGTATAACCCTCTAACATAGTAGTTAAACTTGTAATTAGTTTGCTAGGTTTTTGTTTAGCAAAGATCCTCTTTTCTAGTCCATGTTACCTTGCCATAAAAAATCGTTTTTTACCGTTTCCGCCTTCCCGTAAGAACCGGGATGGGTAACGTGGACTTACAGTGGTATCAGAGCCTAGCTAAACAACAACTACCATGTTGGCAAAGTATTTAGAATTTCGATCCGAGAAAAAATCACAAAACACGTCCGGAAACTCATGTTTCTGCCGATTTTTAAAACTGCTCTAAAAATAATTCCACACATCTTAAAAATCGGCTCAGGGTTTTCTCAAAACACACAGCAAAAACGAGCCAGTGACTCGGTCAACTCACCGCGGAACCGCGGCCAAACCATGCGTTTGGCCACGGATCCGCGGCCTAGTTGACTCGGTCGCGACTCGGATTTGCTGCGGTATGTTCAGTGTTATGTTTTGGGATTTTTAAAGTATTTTGTTTTTGCCCAGATTTTCTAGAGAACAAAGTTGTGTTTGGGGCAGTTACAAATCCGTATTTGTGATCGAAGTTCTGTAGACTTTAGCTAATTGGTTATATCTGTGATGTGATATATGCACTGAACGTCAACTAATCGCTATACGTCGATTAGTGGGGGTTGTGCATATCTGTGATCTGTAATGTTAATGGATTGTGTATATGAACTCGTTAGATTGTCGTGGATGAATAGCCGGGGGTTGTGAAATGAGAGTTTTCTTTATCTTTCATTTGATATAATATGTAATTTGATGTAATATTATTTTATGGCCGCACATCCGGGATGAGGTTGTAGCCGCCATTGTATATTATTTCTTTTACTGTTTTTGCTCCTAGGATAGACCCAAGGTGGGGTGCATAAACTACCGGGTACCTCGAAGTGCCGAGTGGCCTACTCACGTTGTTGAGGGAGGTTGTTTCATTTCGGGTACTTGGCGGGTAGTTTGCCGCACCCGTAGGGGTCTAGGGTGGGGTTTTGGCTATTCATCGCGACCGTGTAATCCGTTTTTCGTTGCAGGCTCGAACGAAACACGGATTCCTAGCATATCTAATGTATTCATCTGTGATCTGGATTGGCTATCATTGCATCTGACGAATGTATATATATATATATATATATATGATATCTAGCAAGCGTTGCTTATGTTTTGCATCCGTGCTAGTCCAGCCCCCGCTCTGTCGTTAGTTAAGTAACCTAACGGGTAATGACGGGGCCCCGTGGCGAATGCGGATGGCATAAGCGTACGTCATATTTTCGTTGTTTTCTGCAATGGTAGGATTAAATGACGGGACGCATTAAATTAATGCAAGAAAATAAACCAAAGTAAAGTCGTTGGAACAATTTCAAAACCACTCGGTTTCTTTTCAAAACAGAAAACTTTTAAAAATGTGGAGCTTAAACCACTCCTTTTAAAAGCTATCAAGTTTCCTTCGATTATATCAAGTTCACCACGTTCACGGTTTCGCCAAAACCAGTCGTAGCCCTCCGTCATTTCATATGAATATTCAATAGTATTCAAGCTATGTTTGTTGACCTTCGTCAAGGCATAGTGATTGGTAGCTGTTGGGTGTTCATATGTAGCATAGATAGATGCGTTGGTTTGGGACAGTCGTATTACCTTGTTGACCTTCGTCAAGGGTATATATGGATGGGTTCAAATTAATCTGGACAATGATGGGTAGAACTTGACATGTGACTTATGATTTGTTGACCTTCGTCAAGGTCATAAGAGCATGAGGCAAAAATCCACATCGGGAGTTTCTAAAAAAATTGAAACTTGCTAGTGCTGCATACCATTTGGAGTGTGATGATTCTGGTAGGATTCCTTCAGTTTTATCACACGATGATATTTGGATCCCGATCCTACTGTGAGTATATGCTACTTCTCAGGAACTTTCTCACTTAACGATCAATGCTATAAACCAACAAGGTGTCTAGAAAGGTGTTAGCGGGGCTACGCCCACAGGGAAAAGAGGTTATTTAATTAAGGAACTTCGCGAAAGCGTTGGAAAACCTCCCTTGAAGTACCAACACTGGCCTGGCTGAACGGTTAAGCAAGTATTGTACGGTGAGATTGATCTCGACTAATTCTCCCTTTTTGGTTTGAGGAAGGATTCGAGAAACAGTGGGAGCCATCCTGTTTAGATAAATTAAAAACCAATCTAAATTTGCAAGAGCATCATGCCGAGTGTTTTCTTCTCTCTCTCTTAATTGCAGCGACCCAGTGACCACACATAGGTTACATCTAGATAATAAAATGACTGAATCTGACTGTTATGACTGGCAAAGGTCTGTCCAGATGTCCATTACCCAAGACAAGCTGGGACACCTCTTAACTAATCAAACCCCTACCGTCTCAGGACCAGTTTCCCCTGTCACGGATATTGATATACGTAAGATATCGGAAAAGGACCGTGCGAAAGCCAAGTTCCTCTTGTTGGCCTCAGTTGATGGTGCATACCAGAGGCAGCACGAGAAGATGGACTTAGTTTCTATCTTCCTCCATAACAAAGATTTATATGGAGAGCAATCTCGTATCGCAAGATATGAGACCTCGAACGAATTGCTTCAAGCGAGGTTGGCTATCGGGTCATCTGTAGGGGGCAACGTCCTTACAGATACCAGCTATTTTGATGAGCTCATGGACCTGAAGACCACGTTGAAGAACGGGTCAAATACTGACTTGATTCTACAGTCTCTGCCCTCTACTTATACCTTGAAGGAAATCAGGGAAGTAGAAGGAAAGGGAAGAACAAAAGTTTCGGGACTGGATGTAGTAAAGGAGGGACGTTCCTATTGTTACGGGAATGAACATTGGCAGAAGGATTGCAGGGCTAGCAAAGCCAGTAGCCAGGATTCGAAGCATGTTGTGGCTTCGGCTTCGGGTGTGTTTGTAGTTGAAAACTGTATGTCAGTTAACCCTACTTCCTGAGTATTGGATACCGGATTAGGATCTCACCTCTGTAATTCATTACCGGCTCTGAGAAACCATAGGGTTATCAGGATAGGTGATATGACTCTCAGGGTTGCCAACGGAATGAGCATGGACGCTGAATCCGTAGGGGAATATCATCTTGGACTGACAACTGGGCAGATATTGATTCTGCGTAACTGTTTGTATGTATCTAGTGTGACTTGTAATATCATATCTGTATACTTACTTTCTAAGGAAGGATATGATTTTACTTTTGTAAGCGATGTGGTCCACATCCACCTAAATCAAGTTCTGATTGGGTCAGGTACATTAGAAAACGGGATATACGTATTGAATCAAGCTCAGATTTTCAGTGTCCAGAACACACTTAAAAGAAAGTCTCCGGAAACAAATCAGGTTTTCTTATGGGATTGTAGACTGAGTCACATTAATGAGACACGGTTAACAAAGTTACATAAAGAGGGATACTTGAATCCGTTCGAGTATCAGTCTTATGCTACTTGTGAATCTTGTCTCATGGGAAAGATGAAAAAAACTCCGTTCACTGGACACGGAGTAAGAGCGAGCGAGCTCTTGGGACTCATACACAGTGACGTGTGTGGTCCAATGTCTACACATGCGCTAAGTGGTTATTCATACTTCATTACTTTTACAGATGAATTCTCTAGGTATGGACATATCTTCCTGATGAACCATAAATCCGAGGCCTTTGAGAAATTTCAGGAATATAAGAATGAAGTTGAAAAACAAAGAGGCAAGAGTATAAAAACACGGAGATCTGATCGAGGTGGTCAATACTTGAGTGCCGAGTTTCTGGACTACTTAAAAGAGAATGGAATTCTCTCTCAGCTTACTCCTCCATACACACCATAACACAACGGTGTGTCTGAAAGGCGGAATCGAACCCTATTGGATATGGTTCGTTCCATGATGAGTAAGGCTGAGTTACCGCGATCTTTCTGGGGTTATGCACTAGAAACAGCTGCATATCTTTTGAACAAAGCTCCAACCAAGACTGTGCCTACCACCCCATATCAGATGTGGAGTGGGAAGAAACCCTGTCTTAAGTATCTTAAGATATGGGGATGTCCAGCTTTTGTAAAGAAGCAGCATGCGGACAAGCTCGAGGCACGCTCAGTACTGTGTAAGTTTGTGGGATACCCCAAGAACTCCAGGGGGTATCTTTTCTATTCCGCAGAGGAACAAAAGCTTTTTGTTTCTCAGCATGCCCACTTCTTGGAAACTGAATTTTTAGAAAATCAGATAAGTGGGAGCGCAATAGAACTGGAAGAAATTCCAGAACCACAAGCTATTACCGAAAGCTTGGAAGAACCAGAAGTTTCAGGAGAACCGGACATTCCAGCGCCTCTCCGCAGGAGTAGTAGGCAGTCTCATCCGCCCGAGAGATACTACGGTTTTCTCATAGACGGGGATCGAGAAGATTGCGTCATTGAAAATGATAAGCCTACTAGCTTCCAGCAAGCCATTCAGAGTGGTGACTCAGTAAAATGGCTGGATGCAATGCGGACCGAGATGGAGTCCATGTACACCAACAAAGTTTAGACTTTGGACTTTGCTCCAGAAGGGGTAAAACCCGTAGGCTGCAAATGGATCTTCAGAAAGAAGATTGGTATAGATGGGCAGGTTGAAACCTATAAAGCTAGACTTGTTGCAAAGGGTTTTCGTCAAAGACCTGGTTTGGACTATGACGAGACCTTTTCTCCAGTGGCTATGCTCAAATCCATTCGGATCCTTCTTGCCATTGCTGCCTTCCACGATTATAAGATCTGGCAGATGGACGTAAAGACAGCTTTCCTAAATGGAAATTTGGAAGAGTGCGTCTATATGGATCAGCCGGAGGGATTCATTCAGAGTGGGAGCAGCGGTAAAGTGTGCAAGTTGCTTAAGTCCATCTATGGACTGAAGCAGGCATTGCGGAGTTGGAACATCTGCTTTGATGATACTGTCAAAGAATTCGACTTTATCAAAAACCCAGATGAACCGTGCATTTAAAGTAAGATTGTAGGGAGAACTGTGGTATTGCTCGTCTTGTACGTGGATGACATTCTCTTAATAGGAAATGATATTCCTATGCTACAGTCAGTCAAAGGATTCTTGTCACAGAGGTTCTCCATGAAGGACCTGGGCGATGCCAACTACATTCTGGGGATCCAGATCTATCGTGATTGATCTAAGAGGATGTTGGGACTTTCGCAGTCCAGGTACATCGACACCATACTGAAACTATTCAGTATGGAAGATTCAAAGCGTGGTAATCTACCGGCTTGTCACGGAATCACCATCTCCAAAGATATGTCTCCCAAGACTGATTTGGAAAGGGCTCGCATGTCATCTATACCCTACGCATCTGCGGTATGCTCTATAATGTATGCGATGTTGTGTACCAGACCAGATGTAGCATACGCATTGAGCGTTGTTAGCCGGTATCAGTCGGACCCAGGGGAGAAACACTGGATAGCAGTAAAGAACATTCTCAAGTACCTGAGAAGGACTAAGGAGATGTTCTTGGTGTATGGCGGAAAAGACCTCCAGATCGAGGCCTTTGCTGACTCCAGCTTCCAGAGTGACAAGGATGACTCCAAGTCTATGTCGGGTTAGGTATTTACCCTCAATGGAGGGGCGGTTTGCTGGAAGAGTTCCAAGCAGGAAACCGTTGCTGACTCAACTATGGAAGCGGAGTACATAGCTGCTTGCGATGCCGCAAATGAAGCTGTCTGGATGAAGAAGTTCCTCACAGAGCTTCAGGTGGTTCCTACCATTGTTGATCCAATACCGCTGTATTGTGATAACAACGGCGCTATAGCTTTAGCGAAGGAACCCAGGTCCCATCAGAAGTCCAGGCATATTTTGAGGCGGTACCACCTGATCAGGGAGATCGAGGTGAAGAGAGTAAATTCGGAGAATAACACTGCAGATCTATTCACGAAGGCCATACCCCAGACTCAGTTCGAGCGGTTGATCGAGATGATAGGTCTTCGATACGCCAGTACATGACCTTAGTGCAAGTGGGAGATTGTTAGTGTATATGCCCTAGAGGCCATTACTGTATCATACTAGTTTGTATATTACTTGATGGAAACTTGGGATATTCATAGTTGTATAGACAATCTTGCTCGAAATGGTAGTATTCTACTTGGTTTGTTTCTACTTTAATGTGTGCATGTGTTTCTTTTAGCATATCGCCTATACACATTAGTGGAGCCCTTAGGATCTTTGCTTGATTACCAGAATTGTGATGGCAGTAACACTAGTGGGGGCTGGGTAATCTACAAGCACATCCTTATACAGGTCCCTAGTCGTTGGATTATCGAGACGGGGCATCGATACTCCGGAGTAGACTAGCGTATGCGCTTCTCATCCCAGCTGGGGAGACGGTTTGTACCACAACCGTCAGTACGTCGTACTTGAGATAGTATGCAGGTGCTCGTTAGGTTACGAGTACACTGGACAGGACTCGTCGGGAACTGTTGGTTGGTACTATACCTATCGTCAGTTATCAGTTCCCAGGTGACACGAGTACAGCTTAGTCCGCTGACTTGATACTGTCACTTCGCCTCGAGTGTGTTCCCACTGTTCTTAGATTGCTACCCTACCATGGCTCAAATGAGTCGTGCAAACAGGTAGCAGTTGGGTGCAGTCCCGAAGCACTTGGAGGCAGTGACGGTTAGACAGGATTCGTCTCTCCCGGTATTGGGGGTTGATATCGCGCTGTGTCAAGGAGAGCCATTACACATAGTCGTCCCTGGCCAGGGCAAGTGGGATATATTGGTAGGTTTTCCAGTGTTATCTCAGGGTGTTCTGGGCTACACTCCGACACGACTTGTACCGCTATTAGGGGACTGACGTTTACCACCCCCTAGGCCCGCCATGCGATATTCTCAGACGAACAGACCGGACTGTACGGAGATTGTCACATTCAGGCTCAGTAGGAGTTCGGATGGGTTCACCTTATCAGTCTTCTTATCGGCATCTACCTGGGGACCGTTACGTACAGATAGTACCGCTTGCGGCCTGTGGTTAAACCCACTGCCAGCGTAGTGTCGAGTCTTTAGAGTCCCACACAGAGAGCTCTTCGCCTTTGGGCAAAACAGAGTAGAGGTCGCATGGTTTTGCGACAGGGTTCGTTCACATCCGCGCACTTGTGCACGTTTGGTGTCCGGGCAGTTATTACTAGCGGGCTTTGGTTTAAGCCAGATCCTTGTATATGTTTTGGGATTGGTTTTATCTCATTGTATTCGTGTTCCTCGGAACACGGATGCGGGTGTGTATGCACAGTTGACAGAGGCAGAGGCAGAGGCAGAGGATTCTCATTAGGGTTGTTGACCGTTGACTTTTTTCTAAACCCTAATGAGAATAAGAAATATGATTAATAATATTAATTAAGTATTATTGTGCCATGGTTGAGTTGAACATTTGACTTTTTTTGACTTGTTGACTTTGTTGACCGGTTGACCATTGTGGACTTGTTGACCACCATCATTTCATTTCAATGATACTTCTTGTTCTTTGCAAAATGCATTAAATGCATGAAATGATAATGGTCATTGAAACTAACCATCACAATTCTTAATTATTATTATCATCATCATTATTCTTTCTTTTGTGAGTATGGTTGTAAAAAGTCAAGCTCATTCTCACTTGATCACTCTCTCTCATCCAAAGCTCACCCTCTTCCTCTCTCTTAAAGCTCTCATGTCTCATGTGTTGAGAAGCATGAGCTATTGAGATAAAACCTTCAAAACTCTTCTCTACTCACTCTAGAGTTCTAGGTCTAGCAAACCAAGCACTTTAGTTTCCTCTCGGTTGAGGTAGGAGCTCAAGGTAGAGGCTTTCGGGTGGATCCTTCTTCGACAACAAGGAGACTACGAGGTGGAGCCGATCCAACCACTCCAAGGAGCAAGAAGAGAAGGAGTTCAAGGCCTAGGTATAACCCTCTAACATAGTAGTTAAACTTGTAGTTAGTTTGCTAGGTTTTTGTTTAACAAAGATCCTCTTTTCTAGTCCATGTTACCTTGCCATAAAAAATCGTTTTTTACCGTTTCCGCCTTCCCGTAAGAACCGGGACGGGTAACGTGGACTTACAGTGGTATCAGAGCCTAGCTAAACAACAACTACCATGTTAGCAAAGTATTTAGAATTTCGATCCGAGAAAAAATTACAAAACACGTCCGAAAACTCATGTTTCTGCCGATTTTTAAAACTGCTCTAAAAATAATTCCACACATCTTAAAAATCGGCTCAGGGTTTTCTCAAAACACACAGCAAAAACGAGCCAGTGACTCGGTCAACTCACCACGGAACCGCGGCCAAACCATGCGTTTGGCCGCGGATCCGCGGCCGAGTTGACTCGGCCACGACTCGGATTTGCTGCAGTATGTTCAGTGTTATGTTTTGGGATTTTTAAAGTATTTTGTTTTTGCCCAGATTTTCCAGAGAACAAAGCTATGTTTGGGGCAGTTACAAATCCGTATTTGTGATCGATGTTCTGTAGACTTTAGCTAATTGGTTATATCTGTGATGTGATATATGCACTGAACGTTAACTAATCGCTATACGTCGATTAGTGGGGGTTGTGCATATCTGTGATCTGTAATGTTGATGGATTGTGTATATGAACTCGTTGGATTGTCGCGGATGAATAAACTAGGGTTGTGAAATGAGAGTTTTCTTTATCTTTCATTTGATGTAATATGTAATTTGATGTAATATTATTTTATGGCCGCACATCCGGGATGAGGTTGTAGCCGCCGTTGTATATTATTTCTTTTACTGTTTTTGCTCCTAGGATAGACCCAAGGTGGGGTGCACAAACTACCGGGTATCTCGAAGTGCCGAGTGGCCTACTCACGTTGTTGAGGGAGGTTGCTTCATTTCGGGTACTTGGCGGGTAGTTTGCCGCACCCGTAGGGGTCTAGGGTGGGGTTTTGGCTATTCATCGCGACCGTGTAATCCGTTTTTCGTTGCAGGCTCGAATGAAACACGGATTCCTAGCATATCCAATATGTTCATCTGTGATCTGGAATGGTTATCATTGCATGTGACGAATGTATATATCTATATATGATATCTAGTAGGCGTTGTTTATGTTTTGCATCCGCGCTAGTCCAGCCCCCGCTCTGTCGTTAGTTAAGTAACCTAACGGGTAATGACGGGGCCCCGTGGCGAACGCAGATGGCATAAGTGTACGTCATATTTTCGTTGTTTTCTGCAATGGTAGGATTAAATGATGGGACGCATTAAATTAATGCAAGAAAATAAACCAAAGTAAAGTCGTTGGAACAATTTCAAAACCACTTGATTTCTTTTCAAAACAGAAAACTTTTAAAACTGCGGAGCTTAAACCACTCCTTTTAAAATCTATCAATGTTCCTTCGATTATATCAAGTTCACTACGTTCACGGTTTCGCCAAAACCATTCATAGCCCTCCGTCATTTCATATGAATATTCAATAGTATTCAAGCTATGTTTGTTGACCTTCGTCAATGCATAGTGATTGGTAGCTGTTGGGTGTTCATATGTAGCATAGATAGATGCGTTGGTTTGGGACAGTCGTAATACCTTGTTGACCTTCGTCAAGGGTATATACGGATGGGTTCAAATTAACCTGGACAATGATGGGTAGAACTCGACATGTGACTTATGATTTGTTGACCTTCGTCAAGGTCATAAGAGCATGGGGCAAAAATCCACATCGGGAGTTTCTAAAGAAACTGAAACTTGCTAGTGCTGCATACCATTTGGAGTGTGATGATTCTGGTAGGATTCCTTCAGTTTTATCACACGATGATATTTGGATCCCGATCCTACTGTGAGTATATGCTACTCCTCGGGAACTTTCTCACTTAACGATCAATGCTATAAACCAAGTAGGTGTCTAGAAAGGTGTTAGCGGGGCTACGCCCACAGGGAAAAGAGGTTATTTAATTATGGAACTTCGCGAAAGCGTTGTAAAACCTCCCTCAAAGTACCAAAACTGGCCTGGCTGAACAGTTAAGCAAGTATTGTATGGTGAGATTGATCCCGACTAATTCTCCCTTTTTGGTTTGAGGAAGGATTCGAGAAACAGTGGGAGCCATCCTGTTTAGATAAATTAAAAACCAATCTAAATTTGCAAGAGCATCATGCTGAGTGTTTTCTTCTCTCTCTCTTAATTGCAGCGACCCAGTGACCACACATAGGTTACATCTAGATAATAAAATGACTGAATCTGACTGTTATGACTGGCAAAGGTCTGTCCAGATGTCCATTACCCAAGACAAGCTGGGACACCTCTTAACTAATCAAACCCCTGCTGTCTCAGGACCAGTTTCCCCTGTCACGGATATTGATATCCGTGAGACATTGGAAAAGGACTGTGCATGCCAAGTGCCTCGTGTTGGCCTCAGTTGATGGTGCATACCAGAGGCAGCATGAGAGGATGGACTTAGTTTCTCTCTTCCTCCATAACAAAGATTTATATGGAGAGCAATCTCGTATCGCAAGATATGAGACCTCGAACGAATTGCTTCAAGCGAGGTTGGCTATCGGGTCATCTATAGAGGGTAACGTCCTTACAGAGACCAGCTATTTTGATGAGCTCATGGACCTGAAGACCACGTTGAAGAACGGGTCAAATACTGACTTGATTCTACAGTCTCTGCCCTCTACTTATACCCTGAAGGAAACCAGGGAAGTAGAAGGAAAGGGAAGGGCAAAAGTTTCGGGACTGGATGTAGTAAAGGAGGGACGTTCCTATTGTTACGGGAATGAACATTGGCAGAAGGATTGCAGGGCTAGCAAAGCCAGTAGCCAGGATTCGAAACATGTTGTGGCTTCGGCTTCGGGAGTGTTTGTAGTTGAAAACTGTATATCAGTTAATCTTACTTCCTGGGTATTGGATACCGGATTAGGATATCACCTCTGTAATTCATTACAGGCTCTGAGAAACCGTAGGGTTATCAGGATAGGTGATATGACTCTCAGGGTTGCCAACGGAATGAGCATGGACGCTGAATCCGTAGGGGAATATCATCTTGGACTGACAACTGGGCAGATATTGATTTTGCGTAACTGTTTGTATGTATCTAGTGTGACTTGTAATATCATATCTGTATACTTACTTTCTAAGGAAGGATATGATTTTACTTTTGTAAGCGATGTGGTCCACATCCACCTAAATCAAGTTCTGATTGGGTCAGGTACATTAGAAAACGGGATATACGTATTGAATCAAGCTCAGATTTTCAGTGTCCAGAACACACTTAAAAGAAAGTCTCCTGAAACAAATCAGGTTTTCTTATGGGATTGTAGACTGAGTCACATTAATGAGACACGGTTAACAAAGTTACATAAAGAGGGATACTTGAATCCGTTCGAGTATCAGTCTTATGCTACTTGTGAATCTTGTCTCATGGGAAAGATGAAAAAAACTCCGTTCACTGGACACGGAGTAAGAGCGAGCGAGCTCTTGGGACTCATACACAGTGACGTGTGTGGTCCAATGTCTACACATGCGCGAAGTGGTTATTCATACTTCATTACTTTTACAGATGATTTCTCTAGGTATGGACATATCTTCCTGATGAAGCATAAATCCGAGACCTTTGAGAAATTTTAGGAATAAAAGAATGAAGTTGAAAAACAAAGAGGCAAGAGTATAAAAACACGGAGATCTGATCGAGGTGGTGAATACTTGAGTGCCAAGTTTCTGGACTACTTAAAAGAGAATGGAATTCTCTCTCAGCCTACTCCTCCATACACACCACAAAACAACGGTGTGTCTGAAAGGCGGAATCGAACCCTATTGGATATGGTTCGTTCCATGATGAGTAAGGCTGAGTTACCGCGATCTTTCTGGGGTTTTGCACTAGAAACAGCTGCATATCTTTTGAACAAAGCTCCAACCAAGACTGTGCCTACCACTCCATATCAGATGTGGAGTGAGAAGAAACCCTGTCTTAAATATCTTAAGACATAGGGATGTCCAGCTTTTGTAAAGAAGCAGCATGCAGACAAGCTCGAGGCACGCTCAGTATTGTGTAAGTTTGTGGGATACCCCAAGAACTCCAGGGGGTATCTTTTCTATTCCGTAGAGGAACAAAAGGTTTTTGTTTCTCGGCATGCCCACTTCTTGGAAACTAAATTTTTAGAATATCAGATAAGTGGGAGCGCAATAGAACTGGAAGAAATTCCAGAACCACAAGCTATTACTGAAAGCTTGGAAGAACCAGAAGTTTCAGGAGAACCGGACATCCCAGCGCCACTCCGCAGGAATAGTAGGCAGTCTCATCCGCCCGAGAGATACTACGGTTTTCTCATAGACGGGAATCGAGAGGATTGCGTCATTGAAAATGATGAGCCTATTAGCTTCCAGCAAGCCATTCAGGGCAGTGGCTCAGTAAAATGGCTGGATGCAATGCGGACCGAGATGGAGTCCATGTACACCAACAAAGTTTGGACTTTGGACTTTGCTCCAGAAGGGGTAAAACCCGTAGGCTGCAAATGGATCTTCAGAAAGAAGATTGGTGTAGATGGGCAGGTTGAAACCTATAAAGCTAGACTTGTTGCAAAGGGTTTTCGTCAAAGACCTGGTTTGGACTATGACGAGACCTTTTCTCCAGTGGCTATACTCAAATCCATTCGGATTCTTCTTTCCATTGCTGCCTTCCACGATTATGAGATCTGGCAGATGGACGTAAAAACGGCTTTTCTAAATGGAAATTTGGAAGAGTGCGTCTATATGGATCAGCCAGAGGGATTCATTCACAGTGGGAGCAGCGGTAAAGTGTGCAAGTTGATTAAGTCCATCTATGGACTGAAGCAAGCATCGCGGAGTTGGAACATCTGCTTTGATGATACTGTCAAAGAATTCGACTTTATCAAAAACCCAGATGATCCATGCATTTGCAGTAAGATTGTAGGGAGAACTGTGGTATTGCTCGTCTTGTATGTGGATGACATTCTCCTAATAGGAAATGATATTTCTATGCTACAGTCAGTCAAAGGATTCTTGTCACAGAGTGTAACACTTCGAAAATCGTTTAGGCAGTTTTTCGGTAATCGGCTAAATGTTTAGCCGATTTTATTATGATGCGCACTGTATATAAGTTATAGTTTTGATTTATATTACGTTGATTTTCGTATTGGGCTTTGATATTCTATTTTCACTGTAACTCCGATGATTGCGTTATGCTTGACGGAGTTGATTTTAGCTATGTATTGATGATTTTGGAGCCCCGACGATTTGAGTGTTTTGGCTGAATGTTTTAGTAATTGGGGGGAGTCTTAATTTAAATTCGGGGACCGAATTTCTTAAAGTGGGGAAGATTGTAACACTTCGAAAATCGTTTATGCAGTTTTTCGGTAATCGGCTAAATTAGCAGTCTTTTCCGTAAAAAGTCAAAAAATGTATTTTTCATTATAGACCTAATTATACAAAACTTAGATAAGATATTACTATAAATTGGTCACTAAAATGTCACTTAAAATTTTCTAGTTAATTAAAAAAATTTCCTTAATTAAATATTTTTAATATTATTTTAAGCTTTTAAAAATACATTTAATTAGTGATAAATACAAATTTAATTGGGTAAATTACATAATTAGGAACCATTATAAACTAAAATTAAGTGTAACAAATTTTTAGCAAACCATTTCAAGTTTAATAGTTTATGGTAAAAGGGGGTTGAAAAATGGAAAGAAAAAAGGGTTTTTTTTGAAAAGTTTTGATGTGAAAGCATAATTGACCTTAGATGATATTTATTTTGTGGAAATTTCTACACATTTCCTCACTCTCTTCTCCCCTAAGGTGTGGCCGAAATCCCCCCTCCAACAGCCCTATTTTTTTCCATTTTCCATCTTCAAAAATCCTTGCAAAAATCAACAAAATCCACAAAAATTACACACTTTTCCTTACAATTTCTAACCTAAATCATATTCTACATTCTCTCAAACCCTAATTTGTTTTAAAAGTGGAGAAAAGAGGTGTCTTGGAGGCTAGTGCAAGCTAGGAATCATCACTTGTGAGGTATAATCCTAATCTAGTGTTTAATTGTAGTTTAAGTTTGCTAGATTTAGTAGTTTAAGTGTGAAATTTGGTTTAAATTGTTTGCTTATGATTTTCAAGAGAGGTATTGATGATCTAATTAGGGTTTTCATTCTTGGGTATTGATCTAAATTTATAGCTTAACATATTTGGAAATGTTAAACCTAATCTAGTAGCAAAATTGCTAGTTGTTGCATTTAAATTGATTGAATTAGGTTCTTTTTTTTTGCAAACTAGATTTTTACAAAACATGTAAATAAGTTAGATAAAATTAGAATTAGGGTTTTTATTATTAGATTGCAGTGTTAGTGTGTAGATTAACTTGTTAAGTGAGCGTGAAACATAAACTAGTTGCAAATTTCTAGCTTTCACTTGAAAATCGTCACAATAGTGCTATTTTATTAAACTAGGTTTTGAAAATTAGTTTAAAATGAGGAATTAAAAATAAAGTTAGGGTTTTAGAACATCCTTAAGATTTCAAGGAGTGGTTTAACGATTTAAGTTATGCAAAATCAAGTTTGGAAGTGAAATTGTGAAGTTTTGCTTTAAAATACCGAAATCGGGCAAGTTTGCAAACTAGAATTTCCATTTAATGCAAATTAGGGTGTTAAAAATATGGGAAGGGTTTATATAATCTAGTTATGCTATTTAATGAGTTTTATGACCATTAGTTTCATTTAAACGTCAAGTTTTGAAGTAAAACGGTGAATTGACATTTTCAAGGTTTTTCGGAATTGGATGATTTGATCGATTTTAGGGTTCCGATGATTTAAACCAAGTTTTATATTATAAGTATTGAGTTTTAAAGCTACGAGTTGTTTGTTGGTGTTTTATCTCGATCAATTGGCGTTTGTATGCCGATATCGAGTGATATTTGGTTCTTTTGCATGAGCCGGACATAGGTTTTAACCTATGCGCGTTTCGTGCGTCGTTTTGGCTTTGTCTGTGATTCAGTTTACGATATTATATGTGTTTGCGTATAGGTACCCCTCACGTGGACTTCGGACGAGGAAGAAGAGGAGGGCGACATCGTCTTCGGCAGACAAGGACCAGGTGAGTAGATGTATATCTACGGGGGGAAGTCGGGTGGATGGCGTTTAGCACCCCCGCAAATATAGAATAGGAATAATTATTTATCGTCTTTAGGAAGCCAGACGTGACCTTAGAATTTCGGTGAGTAGGACCCTAGTAGTGACCTTAGGTTGGACTAGATTGATTTAGGAAGATCTTACCCGAGGATGAATATCATGGAGGAGATTCGTAGGTTTCAGGTAGATACACTTATACGCACACACTGAGACTCGACGTGGTGTATACGTGTATGTGTGTATATATATAGGACTCGGTGTAGGTATATATATATATACACAATACGTATATGTGATACAAGGAGGTGATATGATACACGGGGATGAAACAATATAACTGGGCTTGATGCTGTGATTCTTGGTTATACGGTCGTGTTATGATGTTAGCGAATCATTAGGAAATGAGATATTGAATAGGTATACATAAATAATAAAGGGTGGTGATGATATTGAAGTACATGGGACTCTAAAATAGAACCCGGACCGTAACCTATGCCTGAAAGTATGATATGATATAGGTGTGACTTGATTACGATATGAGATATGTGTAACTTGGTTACGATATGATATATACATATATATGACTTAATCACGACTTGACATATGTGACTTGATCAAGATATGATATATGTGACATGACATTTCTGAGGATAAATTAACGATGTATATTTATGCTGGCAATGATATATGATTGATGTATGCGATTACAGTATAGCACCTTGATCATGACATGTGTTGATAATGATATTATACGAATGAAGAGACACGTAGGTGATACTTGACCCGTACCCCGATATTGGGATGCCGTACGATGGACTTTACCGTACGAGGCATAGATATAATGATTGATCCGCACTCTTGATTCGAGAAAGCCGTACTACGTACGTGACGCTATTGAGGCTGGATCACCGACTATTAGAGATATGGATTCAGACTTTAGGTGTACTCCTATTTCTTATCGACTAGTTTCTTAGGTTTAGTTCCTTAGGAAGTTAGATGGACACTAGTGTAAGTTCGAGTCATATAGTTGTAGTTTTACTTGTATATCACAGATGAGTGGTTATTACACATCCGTCTTTACATTCATACCGTAATCATAATGTTGCATGTTCATACATATGTTTCTATAATCAGTATAAAATTCTGCCTGTTAGGACACCAGCACTATTACCGATGATGCGCATATTCCACGCACACTTATTTGCCGGCTCACTCACATCATCATCGGTAATTGCTATGTCACGTACACTTTAGATCATATTATCTTTTATTGATACAATCAGCTAACAGTTAGATCGATATAACATTGTGATTACTCTCAGATGTTAGTCTAGATATGGTATTTATTACTTAGACATTTCATGCATTCGCATTTTCATGTTATCATGCAGTATTATGGGGCATATGCCGACACTTATCATATACTTACTCATGATTTTGGGATTTTGGATTTCTATTAGATTTCTGGATTTTTGGGGGAAAACCGCAAGAATATATAAAAACTTCTCTCTCTCTCCTCCTCTCTTTTTAAAACTAAGACGCGGTTTTCTCGTGATGTATGTGTCGTCCACCATGAGATTTCATGTTTTCTGTTGGATTTCGAGACCCGATTCGAGGAGTGGATGAACCGTCTCGGGTACATGGTGGGCCCAGTATGGTA
This sequence comes from Agapanthus africanus, assembly GCA_030015575.1. Lineage (NCBI taxonomy): Eukaryota > Viridiplantae > Streptophyta > Magnoliopsida > Asparagales > Amaryllidaceae > Agapanthus > Agapanthus africanus. Next base: position 510,371,930 of record JASDDO010000024.1, on the reverse strand, counting down.
CCCCAGGGCAAGAAGATCGAGTTGTAGACGATGAGCCCGGCAGGGGAAGACTACCTACCGGTGATGTCTGGCGCGGCGGATATCCGGAGGATACCGACCGTTGTCGTGAGATTTGATGGTATGGGCCGATCCGGACTGACGGAGCCCGAGATATTGTGACTATGAGACATTGAGATTATGAGGTATTGAGACTTAAGATTTACATGTTTTGTGTCGATGCTTGACACGGATTTCCATGGATTTCATCGTTGATATTTCAGATTTCTATGCACATTTTACCATGATAAAAGCTAAAGATTTCTTATACAGATATATCTAGAATTTCAGGATTGGTTATTTTACATTCATGGTGCATGCATACTCATTCACATGACATAGTACTATATAAGGCACTGACACGAGCACGGAGTATTTGCACTTACACGTAGCTTATTATCCTGTCTTTACTTGATGACCAGTAGTATATTATTATATTATTATGACCTAGGACAGCGTCGTGCATTCGATTTCTTTTCGCAGATATCTTCTACTTACGAGTTGGCAACTCACCCCCGTTGTGCCAAATTTTATTACAGGTTCGATGTACAGGTTTTCCTGGCAGCTTGCTGGCACATCTTTTCATTCAGGGTGATTTGCACAGTAGGTTGGTTCACTTATATCTGGACCGCTATTGTACTTTTATTATTTCATTTGTTTCTAGAAAGCTCCATCAACCAAACTTGTATTACTTGATTAGTTTACTGGACCAGTTATTTATTTCGACCTTAGAGTCGCGCTTGTATTATTATGGTATCTGGTGGATTTGTTTTCTTTGAGTTTTGTGCCTCGCCCTTTGGCGTTGTATACTATTGTGCATTTGTGTGGTTGTTTCCGCCTTTTGGCGTAGAGCCAGCTCCCGTTTGGGGATGCTTTTTTTTTATTGTTTGTGTATATTATACTTGTTGTACCCGTTTGGGGCCAGTTTTTACAAAGGAGACTCTGCCGAAATTTTTGAGAAAATTGGATGATGCTTTTAAACTTGTTTTCTTCATATTTTCCTTTACTTCTTCTTCTTTTATGGTTTAGATTTCTGGGCTTCGGCTTACTTAGGTTATGTTGCGCCTCTAGACGCTTTGTAATCTAAGTGCCGGTCACGTTCCGTACTTTCGGGTCGTGACAAAGTTGGTATCAGAGCACTAGGTTTAACCTTGTATAAGTTTAGAGTGACCCTTGGTTGATAGAGTAGGTGACTTAGGTAGAGTGACGTACCGTGGGTATGATCCGCGGCATACTTACGATACGCTACTCTGCTTAAGGAGCCTTAGGATGTACATTTCTTTGCACCGTATTTCATTCGTTCTTTGATCTATCTTCGTCGATATCGGAGGGTGGTTTCTGTTACCACGGGCGCACGGGCAGAGAGAGCTGCGGCTCGAATGCGATAACCATTAGGGTATCGGTCATTCTTGAGGATTAGAGCATTGTTTAGCATGCGGACGAAGGGTATTCATATGTCGTCCAGACGAAGTTAAAGGATTCGAACGATTGTTAGAAACCCATTTTCCCAAGTTTAAGGTATTCGGAAGAACATGCAGGTATTTCGATGGACCCTCTAGAAGAATGAAACCCTAACTCGACATAATGACCACTAGAACGCCCCTGAACCTTAGGGTTTATGGCAGTTCCGCGGTGCCATTAGTGAGGCTTGGGTTTGCCCTTCTACGGCTGGACCATCGATGCTGGGGTATGTACTGGATATTTTTAAACTGTACGTGAGTGTTGAGCTCTCAGGGAATTATGGGATTTTGATGGATCGATCGAAAAGTTTAATGTAGTCCGGACATCAGGTGAAGGGATTGACTACGTGGGAGACTCTAGATATGAGTATTGCCGTTGGTAGCGCAGTCAGCACACCTATGAAGAGTCAAGTTCGAAGCAGTCGACACCAGAGGAAAGGGGGAAAAGAGGCGCACATTGACGATAGTGTTTACGATTGTGATTTGGTGGTTTGAATTTCATATTTTCGTTGATTGGATTTTGGTATTTTGAGGATTTTGGTTCTACGATTGGTATTCTTATGTGTACATTCATTATATTCTATGCGTGTTTCGTATATCGGGTGTACTGATGTTGTTTTGTACATACCCAGTGCACTCGATTTGGTTTTATACATTTTGAGATTTTAATTTGATTTCGTGCATATGATTACACATGATTTTGACATATGCTTCGACCTAGTTTTCATGCACTTTCATATTGTGATTTCGATTTTGATATTCGGTGTATGTTTTCGTGCACCATGTGCACCTGATTGAGATTCTTGCGCACACTTGGCACACTTGATGCGATTTGTGCACACTAGATGCACTAAATCGGGGTTTTGTGCAGATTAGATGCACCTAATTTTGAGTCGTGCACGCCCGTTGCACTTGACAGATGTTTTTGGTGCACACCTGTTGCACTTAGTTTTGTTTTGTGTGTATTTGTGGTATCTGTATTTGGTTTCGATTTCAGTGCGCACCGGACGCACATGATATTTTTATGATGTGATTGGGATTGATTTCAGTTTGAGCATTATGTTTTTATAATCATTACTATTTGATTCAGTAACCAGATGTGACGTGTATGTTAAATAAAAGATATATATGTATAGTTATTTTTTTAAAAATAAACGTCCGCTACTTGTGCCGTGACACGTGCATCACACGGCGATTTAAAAAAAAAAGAGGTTTTTGCATGCTTCTTTATTAAGATGTTTAGCCGATTTTATTATGATGCGCACTATATATAAGTTATAGTTTTGATTTATATTACGTTGATTTTCGTATTGGGCTTTGATATTCTATTTTCACTGTAACTCCGATGATTGCGTTATGCTTGACGGAGTTGATTTTAGCTATGTATTGATGATTTTGGAGCCCCGACGATTTGAGTGTTTTGGCTGAATGTTTTAGTAATTGGGGGGAGTCTTAATTTAAATTCGGGGACCGAATTTCTTAAAGTGGGGAAGATTGTAACACTTCGAAAATCGTTTAGGCAGTTTTTCGGTAATCGGCTAAATTAGCAGTCTTTTCCGTAAAAAGTCAAAAAAGGTATTTTTCATTATAGACCTAATTATACAAAACTTAGATAAGATATTACTATAAATTGGTCACTAAAATGTCACTTAAAATTTTCTAGTTAATTAAAAAAATTTCCTTAATTAAATATTTTTAATATTATTTTAAGCTTTTAAAAATACATTTAATTAGTGATAAATACAAATTTAATTGGGTAAATTACATAATTAGGAACCATTATAAACTAAAATTAAGTGTAACAAATTTTTAGCAAACCATTTCAAGTTTAATAGTTTATGGTAAAAGGGGGTTGAAAAATGGAAAGAAAAAAGGGTTTTTTTTGAAAAGTTTTGATGTGAAAGCATAATTGACCTTAGATGATATTTCTTTTGTGGAAATTTCTACACATTTCCTCACTCTCTTCTCCCCTAAGGTGTGGCCGAAATCCCCCCTCCAACAGCCCTATTTTTTTCCATTTTCCATCTTCAAAAATCCTTGCAAAAATCAACAAAATCTACAAAAATTACACACTTTTCCTTACAATTTCTAACCTAAATCATATTCTACTTTCTCTCAAACCCTAATTTGTTTTAAAAGTGGAGAAAAGAGGTGTCTTGGAGGCTAGTGCAAGCTAGGAATCATCGCTTGTGAGGTATAATCCTAATCTAGTGTTTAATTGTAGTTTAAGTTTGCTAGATTTAGTAGTTTAAGTGTGAAATTTGGTTTAAATTGTTTGCTTATGATTTTCAAGAGAGGTATTGATGATCTAATTAGGGTTTTCATTCTTGGGTATTGATCTAAATTTGTAGCTTAACATATTTGGAAATGTTAAACCTAATCTAGTAGCAAAATTGCTAGTTGTTGCATTTAAATTGATTGAATTAGGTTCTTTTTTTTTGCAAACTAGATTTTTACAAAACATGTAAATAAGTTACATAAAATTAGAATTATGGTTTTTATTATTAGATTGCAGTGTTAGTGTGTAGATTAACTTGTTAAGTGAGCGTGAAACATAAACTAGTTGCAAATTTCTAGCTTTCACTTGAAAATCGTCACAATAGTGCTATTTTATTAAACTAGGTTTTGAAAATTAGTTTAAAATGAGGAATTAAAAATAAAGTTAGAGTTTAAGGTTTCAAGGAGTGGTTTAACGATTTAAGTTATGCAAAATCAAGTTTGGAAGTGAAATTGTGAAGTTTTGCTTAAAAATACCGAACTCGGGCAAGTTTGCAAACTAGAATTTCCATTTAATGCAAATTAGGGTGTTAAAAATATAGGATGGGTTTATATAATCTAGTTATGCTATTTAATGAGTTTTATGACCATTAGTTTCATTTAAACGTCAAGTTTTGAAGTAAAACGGTGAATTGACATTTTCAAGATTTTTTGGAATTGGATGATTTGATCGATTTTAGGGTTCCGATGATTTAAACCAAGTTTTATATTATAAGTATTGAGTATTAAAGCTACGAGTTGTTTGTTGGTGTTTTATCTCGATCAATTGGCGTTTGTACGCCGATATCGAGTGATATTTGGTTCTTTTGCATGAGCCGGACATAGGTTTTAACCTATGCGCGTTTCGTGCGTCGTTTTGGCTTTGTCTGTGATTCAGTTTACGATATTATTGTCACGACCCGAAAGTACGGAACATGACCGGCACTTAAACTACGAACGTCTCGAGGCGTACGTAATCTAAGTAAACCGAAAACCCAGAAATCCAAACCAAGAAAAGTAGTAGAGTGCAGGAAAAACCAACTTAAAGCAAGTAGTTTCAAAAGCATAAGCCGAATTATGCGGTTTTTAAAAAAACATCAAAAATTTACTGAAAATTTCGGCAGAGTCTCCTTTGTAAATACTGGCCCCCAAACGGGATACAACATGAATAGTATACGAAATCAAGAAAAGGGCATCCCCAAGCGGGAGCTAGCTCTTCGTCAATCGACGGTCACAACCACACAAACAATATAATATACAACGCCAACGGCGAGGATCAAAACTCAAAAGGAAACTCAAAACCACCAGAAAAATAACGAGCGACTCTAAGGTCGAAAGAATAACCAACACTGGTCTCTATCTCAAAAAAATACATGTTTGGTTGATGGAATTCTAGATACAACAGAATAATGATATACAAGATAAATAATGGGGGTATGATACAAGTAAACCTACCTACTAGCAAATCACCCGAATGAAACTATGCCCGCAAAGCCGTAATGAACCTGTACGGCAACCTGCAAGAAACTGGGGCACAACGGGGGTGAGTTGCCAACTCGTGAATTGAAAAATATCTACGCAGAGAAATCGCATAAATAACGCAATCCTAGGTCAAAGATCATAATATATCCTCAAATATATGTATAACAGGCAGCCTATGACAATGTCTAGGGTAATATCTATCCCGAGTGTAAACTCATGTGCCCGTGTCAGTGCCTCAGGTAGCAATATATCATATGAATGAGGTATGAATGCATGAAAACAGAATACATGTAAATGAAGAAACTGTTTTCATAAATTAGTGAGATTTCCTTCATATTTTAAACTGAGGTATCATAATTAAAATCAGTATCAACAGTGTCTAGCATCGACACAAAACATAAATCTCACTGTCTCGAAATATCAATGTCTCAATCTCAATATCTAGGGCGCCGTCAGTCCAGACCGGCCCCTACCATCCATCTCAAGACCACGACGGTATCCTCCGGATATCCGACGCGTCGGGTAATATCACCGGTAGGTAGTGCTCTCCAGCCAGGCTCAACGTCAACACCACATTCCTCTTGCCCCGGGGTACCATACCGGGCCCACCATGTATCCGTGACGGTTCCTCCACTCCTCGACACGGATCTCCAAAACCACAGCAAACTCATGGTGGACGACACTTTACATCACTAGAAAACCGCAACATTTTATATTTTAAAAGATCATAAGTTGTAAATTTTGCGGCTTTCCCCGAAATCCAGAAATATCATAAATCTCAAGAAATCATCACAAGTGCATATGTCAATGGTAATGAACTAGGCATGAACAACTGAATAACAGTATGCATGAAGTGGTAGGTAATAACTACAATGTCTAATATGGCATATAAGGGAAGTACACTAATATCATGTCAACACTACTAGCTAACAATCTAAGTCAAGCAATTATATTCTCTAAAGTGTACGTGACATGGCAATTACCGATGAAGATGTGTGTGAGCCGGCAAGTAGGTGTACGTGGTACATACGCATCATCGGTAATGGTGCTGGTGTCCTAACAGCATGATATCAATAATGGAATATGCAGCAAAATAAATATGCGAGGCAGAGCGAACAGCAATAATGTGCGGGAGCTGAATACTAGACACAACGATAACTAATCTGCAATAATCTAATATAAGTCCTACGAATGGTGCCTTTTGAAATAACACGAATCATGGGGTTTTGAAAATAGGGGCTACGGTGTTTTTATGAAAAGATACGTCGTTTTTGAAATATCCGTAGATTCCCTTGAGCTGTCTTTAAAAATGCCCACGATTCGTTAGTTTTTTTGAAATAGGTAAGAAGTCTAATCTAATCTAACAACTACACTAAACTATACGGCTGAATTACAAGCTGAACTACAGGTAAGGAAACCGCCTATCATCTGAGTCGATACATATACATACCTGTATATGTATAGTCGGTGATCTCGCCTCAATAATATCATATCCGATACCACATCTATAATCAGGCATCCCAAGTCAAGAGTGCGGATCAATCATCAATATAGCTCGTACGTAAATCCGTCGTACGGCATCCCAATCTGGGTACGGGTCAATATCACATTCATCATACTATTCACCTGGTATCCTCTTTATCAAATATCATGATCGGGGTACTGATCTACGTCTAGTACCATACTGATACCGCCTACGTATGCATGGACGTGTGTGAAACACTACGTCAAGGACCCGCTACAACGTCATGTCGTATCTAAGATACGAACCCTGCTATATCACCGATCTCACGGCCTCAAATCAAATCTCATCGACTCAGCTCAATCCCAAGTATCATCCTCAATCCGTATGTGAACACATAGTCCCATACCCATGTGAACACATAACTATAAGGAATCCCATGAGCACATATCAATAGGAATGTATGCAAGTATGTATGTGTGTATGTGTGTGTAACACTACCCTAGGGTTCGCAACACTAAAAATAGTCCAACACACCAAGTATCTATATCATCGATAATATCAAACAAATTATAGTCAAAATATATATATATGTGTGTATACGTATTCGTATACATCACCACGAACTGCGGGGGTGCTATACGCCATCCACCCGACTTCTCCCCGTAGATATAAATCTACTCACCTGGTCCTCGCTCGCCGGTGCCGACGTCGCCACGCGCTTGCTTGTCATCTCGAAGTCCACGTGGGGGTACCTACATATCATAACGCACCATATCGCATTAAAACTAAATTCGAGATCGAAACGGCATACTAAAATCAAATCGGCACGCGTATCACGCATAGGTCCAAACCTATCGCCTACGCATGCAAGAATAGTAAAACCAACCCTCGATGTCGATGTACAAACGTCAAACCATCGAGAAAAATCCAATCACACTCATTTGCACATTCACGAACATTAATTTTAATATAAACTAGGTTAAAACTCACAAAAACCCCATTTTCACTTAAAAAGTCATTTTTCCGAAAATCTAGCAAGCACAATTCGCCGTTTTGTACAAAACATGATGTTTAAATGAAAGTAGCGGCCAATATACTTATTAAATATCTTAAATAAGTCGTATAAACAATTTCCGGAATTTAATCTCATTAAATTCCAAAAATCCTAATATTCTAGTTTACAAAAATACCCTTTTTTAACAATTTCAAAGCAAAAATGCACAAACTATAATCTAGCTTAGATTTGCATGATCCAAAGCATTAAACCACACTTAATAAAGTTAATGAAGCCAAGAAAACCCTAATCACATTTTAAATCCCAAGAATTTAACAAATTTCAAAAACCTAGTAAGCAATTAGCAAATTAACACAATTTTTCAAGTAACAACTTGTAATTAACAACTAGATTAGTTTTCTACAAAACTAATTATGTTAAACCACTTCACTAAACCATGCACAATCAAACACAACTCATTTCCACAACAAACCCTAACTTGAAATCCAAAACTTGCAATTAAACTCACATATCTAAGTTAACACTTAATTTAAATTAGCTTTAAGAAACAAGTAACAATTTAAGCAAAAAGTTTTAGAATTATACCCAAAAATATATGAAGGTCCACAAGCATCCATGGCCTCCTAAAATGCTCTCTTTTCACAAGGATCCATGCTATACGGGCTAAGCTAAAATGGGTAGGAGTCGGATTTGGGTTTAGATTTGAATTTGCATGGATTTTGAAGTGATTTGTGGATTTTTTTGATGAAGAAAAGAGTGGGATTTGGGGGGGGGCTGCTGCTGTTGGGAGGGGGAGAATTTCGGCCAGAAATGGGAGTGAGGAGAGAGAGGGAGGTAGAGAAAATACAAGGGAGGAAAGTCCAAGTCAACATAAAGTCAAAAGTCCACCTAATTCATCCATTTTCTTTTCTTTTCTATCATTTCTTTTCCTTTGAAAATTCAAGTGGGAAATAAAATGGGGCTGCTAAATTTGGCTAAGGGGAGGAGTAAATGGGGGTGTGTGGGTGTGGGTACGGGTGTGGGGTGATGAAAAATGATAAATACAATACCCCAAACATCCATTTACGCTAAAAAAAAGCCTTTTTTTCTTCAATAATTTCTAAACCGTTTTGGCAAATGTTTTCATTCCAAAAACCACATGATAAAATTTTATTTAATGTTTTATGATGCACAAAATTTGTTTCAACTCATTCCAATTTATAATTTTCCCTAATTAAATGTATTAGTGACGGCTTAAAATAATAATAAAATAATATTTTTTTCAGAAAATTTGAAATTTCACCAGCGGCTCAATAAACACCAAATAATAGCAATTACATAGCTAGAATATGTATATTTAATTTTTATAATAAGATATTTGTATTTTGACTTTTTACAGAAAACCCCCTATTTTTACCGATTTTTCGAAATTTCACCGAAACGATTTTTCAAAACGTTACAATCTTCCCCCCTTAAAGAAATTCGGTCCCCGAATTTAAATTCAAACTCCCCCAAATACTAAAACATCTAAGAAAAACCATCAAGTCGTCGGGGCTCCGAAATTGTAAATACATAAAACAAATCGAAGCGCAGCGCATGCGCTTGAAAAATGAGTATATAACTCAAATCAAAACTCCGTCAAGCATCCCGCAATCATCGGAGTCAAGGAGAAGACATCAATGCCAAATCCAAATCAAAACCAATATGATATAACTCGAAACTATACATGTAAATATCGAATCTATATCTGTAAGTATCTGAAGGAAATGCATGCCAAATCTTTTTAAGTCGCTGTGCAACGCGTATAACACTGCACAGTGGCGGGCGTCTATCATAAGAAAATAACTATATACATATATACCTTTGTTTGAAACGTACGTTCCGCCGTTTTGGAAACAATTCAGAAGGGTCTCCTTGTTTTAAACATTTCGTGTCATATCAGACACGTAGGTAAATACCGAGGATATAGCTCGCTTTTTGGAAATCCCTTCAATAACTATCAATGCATGCAAAATATATTCAGGTACTGTCCTCTGACTAGTCCTGCTCAGTACGAAAACACATAGCAATATCATAAAAATGTACGGCTCTATATGAAATCAATCCCAAAATATGCACATGAATACTACGTGCGTCTGGTGCGCACGGAAATCAAAATCCATGAATGCGCCATACATGCGCACAGAACAACATCTAAGTGCATCGGGTGTGCACGAAACATCTGTCGTAGGCAACATGTGTGCCTGACAGCAAGGACAGGTGCGTCTGACACGCACGAAGAATTCTCGATTTAGTGCCTCTGGTGTGCACCAAAATCACCCTTCAAAACATGCGCCCAACATGCGCGAAAATCCAAATCAGGTGCATCCATCGTGCACGAAATCATGAAATCCAATATCAAGCGCCGAACGTGCGCAAAATCAATCAGGTGCACAAAACAAATATCGAGTATCACAATCGAAATCGAAGTCCAGTGCATCTAAGTGCACAAAAGGCGTATCACTGCACTGCAAGCATATATAAACTATACCGAGTGCAGGAACGAAATCGTGTGCATGCATACGCACAAAACCAACTCAACTGGTTAAAACCGTAAAATCACAAACATGTGAAACTAAAGCACGAAAACGATATCAAGTGCAACACGGTGCAAAGATCGTAAATCCTCAATCATCAAAATCAAATCATACGAATAAATCACCCAAAACATCGTAATCAATAATGGCGGAATAGTACCGCTCAAGTGCATCCTCTAAGAATCTCGGCAACTGTCGCGGTCACTAGTGGGACGTCTCGTCGATGATCATGAACTCTATCCTGCTGGCGTACGTAACCATGACCACTCCTGGGTCAAGGTCTTCACTGTGAATTACCAATCTTTCGGTCCATCGGCTCATCGGCCCTGTCAGGTGTGCTAACGGGGACGATTCCGTTCTGGCACTCCTCTGGTCATCTCTTGGTCAATCATCGCGACCACTCGTAAGACAGCATATCACTGGCGTCGACCTCTGGCTCTCTGAATGTACGTGACACATCTGATCCTGGGTGCAAGTATCATTGCAGCAGTGTCCTGGAAGGAATCCTGCTCACGGTCTCTTCCATGTCTCGTCTCTGCCAACTGTCCGGAAGTCATTGTCCTTTCCTATATCTGCATCTTTCTCTGGAACGGCTGCATACCCATCGCGACTCCTTCTGGAAGGTATATCCAGTACTCTGCCTCGGCATGCGCATCGCATCTCTGATGTCGGCGGAGTGGAACGTCATCTCATCTAGATCTGGTACGAACCTCTTACTCCACTTTTCTCTAATGTCGTCTTCTTTGGACTCGTCTCGTCGCGGCTGCATGGACTGAGCTCCAACGGCTATCCTCGTATCTGGAGTCTCCCAAGAATGCATCTCACCACCTAGCATCCGATTGAAGTCGAACCATTCGATCGATTCGTCAAAATCTCATAATCCCCCAAGAGCTCAACATCTTGGTACAGTTTAATAGTATCGAATATATATACCACAGCATCGGTGGTCCAGCCGTAGAAGGGCAAACCCAAGCCTCACTAATGGCGCCGTGGAACTGCCGCAAACCCGAAGGTTCAAAGGCTTTCACACGGTCATTAAGTCGAGTTAGGGTTTCATTCTTCTAGAGGGACCATAGAATTGCCTGCATGTCTTTCCGACTACTTTAAACTTGGAATAATAGGTCTCTGACATTCGATCGCCTCTGTCGACTCCCAACGTCTCCGCGTGAAGTCGTCTCTAGCTGGAATCAATCTATCTGATGACCTCGCATCGGGGTAAGCGAACTAACCACCTGTCCTAGTCATTCATCATCGGGTGACTAGCGACCTTCTATCATTCATTCGTACAACTCGCCCCGCAATAGCTCCAACATACGGGGCGATATCTCGTCGCTCGCAGCAATAACTGGCTCGCTCGTCTGCACGCTGAACAGTACCTCAATCATCAGGAGTAAGAAACACACCAACGGTCATCAAAATCTGGCTGGCCTCTATCATTGGCTCAATTCTCTAGTGTCGATCAGCACCTCCGAGTAACCTCATAAAGGCGATCCGCCAAACGCTCGTGGCGCGAAAACACCGTAAAAAGACACATCTCCGCAATCGTGTGTCGCCGGAATTTCGCCCTGGTCAGTCCTCGTTCGTGACGAGCTTGTGCTGACCGCAACTCTAGCCGTAGCTCTCCCTGTCCGTAACCATAGCAGCAAAACCAAACTGGTACTGATGAGGCTAGATCGGAATGAATATAATACTGAACAAGGAAATGTACATCCTAAGGCTTCATAAGTGGAGTGGCGTGTCGTAAATATGCCGCGGAACATACCAACGGTACGTCACTCTACTTTAGTCACCTATTCCATCAACCAAGGGTCATCCTACGCTCCGAAGGTAAAACCTAACGCTCTGATACCAACTTTGTCATGACCCGAAAGTACGGAACATGACCGGCACTTAAACTACGAACGTCTCGAGGCGTACGTAATCTAAGTAAACCGAAAACCCAGAAATCCAAACCAAGAAAAGTAGTAGAGTGCAGGAAAAACCAACTTAAAGCAAGTAGTTTCAATAGCATAAGCCGAATTATGCGGTTTTTAAAAAAACATCAAAAATTTACTGAAAATTTCGGCAGAGTCTCCTTTGTAAATACTGGCCCCCAAACGGGATACAACATGAATAGTATACGAAATCAAGAAAAGGGCATCCCCAAGCGGGAGCTAGCTCTTCGTCAATCGACGGTCACAACCACACAAACAATATAATATACAACGCCAACGGCGAGGATCAAAACTCAAAAGGAAACTCAAAACCACCAGAAAAATAACGAGCGACTCTAAGGTCGAAAGAATAACCAACACTGGTCTCTATCTCAAAAAAATACATGTTTGGTTGATGGAATTCTAGATACAACAGAATAATGATATACAAGATAAATAATGGGGGTATGATACAAGTAAACCTACCTACTAGCAAATCACCCGAATGAAACTATGCCCGCAAAGCCGTAATGAACCTGTACGGCAACCTGCAAGAAACTGGGGCACAACGGGGGTGAGTTGCCAACTCGTGAATTGAAAAATATCTACGCAGAGAAATCGCATAAATAACGCAATCCTAGTTCAAAGATCATAATATATCCTCAAATATATGTATAACAGGCAGCCTATGACAATGTCTAGGGTAATATCTATCCCGAGTGTAAACTCATGTGCCCGTGTCAGTGCCTCAGGTAGCAATATATCATATGAATGAGGTATGAATGCATGAAAACAGAATACATGTAAATGAAGAAACTGTTTTCATAAATTAGTGAGATTTCCTTCATATTTTAAACTGAGGTATCATAATTAAAATCAGTATCAACAGTGTCTAGCATCGACACAAAACATAAATCTCACTGTCTCGAAATATCAATGTCTCAATCTCAATATCTAGGGCGCCGTCAGTCCAGACCGGCCCCTACCATCCATCTCAAGACCACGACGGTATCCTCCGGATATCCGACGCGTCGGGTAATATCACCGGTAGGTAGTGCTCCCCAGCCAGGCTCAACGTCAACACCACATTCCTCTTGCCCCGGGGTACCATACCGGGCCCACCATGTACCCGTGACGGTTCCTCCACTCCTCGACACGGATCTCCAAAACCACAGCAAACTCATGGTGGACGACACTTTACATCACTAGAAAACCGCAACATTTTATATTTTAAAAGATCATAAGTTGTAAATTTTGCGGCTTTCCCCGAAATCCAGAAATATCATAAATCTCAAGAAATCATCACAAGTGCATATGTCAATGATAATGAACTAGGCATGAACAACTGAATAACAGTATGCATGAAGTGGTAGGTAATAACTACAATGTCTAATATGGCATATAAGGGAAGTACACTAATATCATGTTAACACTACTAGCTAACAATCTAAGTCAAGCAATTATATTCTCTAAAGTGTACGTAACATGGCAATTACCGATGAAGATGTGTGTGAGCCGGCAAGTAGGTGTACGTGGTACATACGCATCATCGGTAATGGTGCTGGTGTCCTAACAGCATGATATCAATAATGGAATATGCAGCAAAATAAATATGCGAGGCAGAGCGAACAGCAATAATGTGCGGGAGCTGAATACTAGACACAACGATAACTAATCTGCAATAATCTAATATAAGTCCTACGAATGGTTCCTTTTGAAATAACACGAATCATGGGGTTTTGAAAATAGGGGCTACGGTGTTTTTATGAAAAGATACGTTGTTTTTGAAATATCCGTAGATTCCCTTGAGCTGTCTTTAAAAATGCCCACGATTCGTTAGTTTTTTTGAAATAGGTAAGAAGTCTAATCTAATCTAACAACTACACTAAACTATACGGCTGAACTACAAGCTGAACTACAGGTAAGGAAACCGCCTATCATCTGAGTCGATACATATACATACCTGTATATGTATAGTCGGTGATCTCGCCTCAATAATATCATATCCGATACCACATCTATAATCAGGCATCCCAAGTCAAGAGTGCGGATCAATCATCAATATAGCTCGTACGTAAATCCGTCGTACGGCATCCCAATCTGGGTACGGGTCAATATCACATTCATCATACTATTCACCTGGTATCCTCTTTATCAAATATCATGATCGGGGTACTGATCTACGTCTAGTACCATACTGATACCGCCTACGTATGCATGGACGTGTGTGAAACACTACGCCAAGGACCCGCTACAACGTCATGTTGTATCTAAGATACGAACCCTGCTATATCACCGATCTCACGGCCTCAAATCAAATCTCATCGACTCAGCTCAATCCCAAGTATCATCCTCAATCCGTATGTGAACACATAGTCCCATACCCATGTGAGCACATAACTATAAGGAATCCCATGAGCACATATCAATAGGAATGTATGCAAGTATGTATGTGTGTATGTGTGTGTAACACTACCCTAGGGTTCGCAACACTAAAAATAGTCCAACACACCAAGTATCTATATCATCGATAATATCAAACAAATTATAGTCAAAATATATATATATGTGTGTATACGTATTCGTATACATCACCACGAACTGCGGGGGTGCTATACGCCATCCACCCGACTTCTCCCCGTAGATATAAATCTACTCACCTGGTCCTCGCTCGCCGGTGCCGACGTCGCCACGCGCTTGCTTGTCGTCTCGAAGTCCACGTGGGGGTACCTACATATCATAACGCACCATATCGCATTAAAACTAAATTCGAGATCGAAACGGCATACTAAAATCAAATCGGCAGCGTATCACGCATAGGTCCAAACCTATCGCCTACGCATGCAAGAATAGTAAAACCAACCCTCGATGTCGATGTACAAACGTCAAACCATCGAGAAAAATCCAATCACACTCATTTGCACATTCACGAACACTAATTTTAATATAAACTAGGTTAAAACTCACAAAAACCCCATTTTCACTTAAAAAGTCATTTTTCCGAAAATCTAGCAAGCACAATTCGCCGTTTTGTACAAAACATGATGTTTAAATGAAAGTAGCGGCCAATATACTTATTAAATATCTTAAATAAGTCGTATAAATAATTTCCGGAATTTAATCTCATTAAATTCCAAAAATCCTAATATTCTAGTTTACAAAAATACCCTTTTTTAACAATTTCAAAGCAAAAATGCACAAACTACAATCTAGCTTAGATTTGCATGATCCAAAGCATTAAACCACACTTAATAAAGTTAATGAAGCCAAGAAAACCCTAATCACATTTTTAATCCCAAGAATTTAACAAATTTCAAAAACCTAGTAAGCAACTAGCAAATTAACACAATTTTTCAAGTAACAACTTGTAATTAACAACTAGATTAGTTTTCTACAAAACTAATTATGTTAAACCACTTCACTAAACCATGCACAATCAAACACAACTCATTTCCACAACAAACCCTAACTTGAAATCCAAAACTTGCAATTAAACTCACATATCCAAGTTAACACTTAATTTAAATTAGCTTTAAGAAACAAGTAACAATTTAAGCAAAAAGTTTTAGAATTATACCCAAAAATATATGAAGGTCCACAAGCATCCATGGCCTCCCAAAATGCTCTCTTTTCACAAGGATCCATGCTATACGGGCTAAGCTAAAATGGGTAGGAGTCGGATTTGGGTTTAGATTTGAATTTGCATGGATTTTGAAGTGATTTGTGGATTTTTTTGATGAAGAAAAGAGTGGGATTTGGGGGGGGGGGGCTGCTGCTGTTGGGAGGGGGAGAATTTCGGCCAGAAATGGGAGTGAGGAGAGAGAGGGAGGTAGAGAAAATACAAGGGAGGAAAGTCCAAGTCAACATAAAGTCAAAAGTCCACCTAATTCATCCATTTTCTTTTCTTTTCTATCATTTCTTTTCCTTTGAAAATTCAAGTGGGAAATAAAATGGGGCTGCTGAATTTGGCTAAGGGGAGGAGTAAATGGGGGTGTGTGGGTGTGGGTACGGGTGTGGGGTGATGAAAAATGATAAATACAATACCCCAAACATCCATTTACGCTAAAAAAAAGCATTTTTTTCTTCAATAATTTCTAAACCGTTTTGGCAAATGTTTTCATTCCAAAAACCACATGATAAAATTTTATTTAATGTTTTATGTTGTACAAAATTTGTTTCAACTCATTCCAATTTGTAATTTTCCCTAATTAAATGTATTAGTGACGGCTTAAAATAATAATAAAATAATATTTTTTTCAGAAAATTTGAAATTTCACCAGCGGCTCAATAAACACCAAATAATAGCAATTACATAGCTAGAATATGTATATTTAATTTTTATAATAAGATATTTGTATTTTGACTTTTTACAGAAAACCCCCTATTTTTACCGATTTTTCGAAATTTCACCGAAACGATTTTTCAAAACGTTACAATTATATGTGTTTGCGTATAGGTACCCCTCACATGGACTTCGGACGAGGAAGAAGAGGAGGGCGACATCGTCTTCGGCAGACAAGGACCAGGTGAGTAGATGTATATCTACGGGGGGAAGTCGGGTGGATGGCGTTTAGCACCCCCGCAAACGTAGAATAGAAATAAGTACTTATTGTCTTTAGGAAGCGAGACGTGACCTTAGAATTTCGGTGAGTAGGACCCTAGTAGTGACCTTAGGTTGGACTAGATTGATTTAGGAAGATCTTACCCGAGGATGAATATCATGGAGGAGATTCGTAGGTTTCAGGTAGATACACGCATACGCACACACTGAGACTCGACGTGGTGTATACGTGTATGTGTGTATATATATAGGACTAGGTGTAGGTATATATATATATACACAATACGTATATGTGATACAAGGAGGTGATATGATACACGGGGATGAAACAATATAACTGGGCTTGATGCTGTGATTCTTGGTTATACGGTCGTGTTATGATGTTAGCGAATCATTAGGAAATGAGATAATGAATAGGTATACATAATAATAAAGGGTGGTGATGATATTGAAGTACATGGGACTCTAAAATAGAACACGGACAGTAACCTATGCCTGAAAGTCTGATATGATATAGGTGTGACTTGATTACGATATGAGATATGTGTAACTTGGTTACGATATGATATATACATATATATGACTTAATCACGACTTGACATATGTGACTTGATCAAGATATGATATATGTGACATGACATTTCTGAGGATAAATTAACGATGTATATTTATGCTGGCAATGATATATGATTGATGTATGCGATTACAGTATAGCACCTTGATCATGACATGTGTTGATAATGATATTATACGAATGAAGAGACACGTAGGTGATACTTGACCCGTACCCCGATATTGGGATGCCGTACGATGGACTTTACCGTACGAAGTATAGATATGATGATTGATCCGCACACTTGATTCGAGGAAGCCGTACTACGTACGTGACGCTATTGAGGCTGGATCGCCGACTATTAGAGATATGGATTCAGGCTTTAGGTGTACTCCTATTTCTTATCGACTAGTTTCTTAGGTTTAGTTCCTTAGGAAGTTAGATGGACACTAGTGTAAGTTCGAGTCATATAGTTGTAGTTTTACTTGTATATCACAGATGAGTGGTTATTACACATCCGTCTTTACATTCATACCGTAATCATAATGTTGCATGTTCATACATATGTTTCCATAATCAGTATAAAACTCTGCCTGTTAGGACACCAGCACCATTACCGATGATGCGCATATTCCACGCACACTTATTTGCCGGCTCACTCACATCATCATCGGTAATTGCTATGTCACGTACACTTTAGATCATATTATCTTTTATTGATACAATCAGCTAACAGTTAGATCGATATAACATTGTGATTACTCTCAGATGTTAGTCTAGATATGGTATTTATTACTTAGACATTTCATGCATTCGCATTTTCATGTTATCATGCAGTATTATGGGGCATATGCCGACACTTATCATATACTTACTCATGATTTTGGGATTTTGGATTTCTATGAGATTTCTGGATTTTTGGGGGAAAACCGCAAGAATATATAAAAACTTCTCTCTCTCTCCTCCTCTCTTTTTAAAACTAAGACGCGGTTTTCTCGTGATGTATGTGTCGTCCACCATGAGATTTCATGTTTTCTGTTGGATTTCGAGACCCGATTCGAGGAGTGGATGAACCGTCTCGGGTACATGGTGGGCCCAGTATGGTACCCCGGGGCAAGAAGATCGAGTTGTAGACGATGAGCCTGGCAGGGGAAGACTACCTACCGGTGATGTCTGGCGCGGCGGATATCCGGAGGATACCGACCGTTGTCGTGAGATTTGATGGTATGGGCCGATCCGGACTGACGGAGCCCGAGATATTGTGACTATGAGACATTGAGATTATGAGGTATTGAGACTTAAGATTTACATGTTTTTTGTCCATGCTTGACACGGATTTCCATGGATTTCATCGTTGATATTTCAGATTTCTATGCACATTTTACCATGATAAAAGCTAAAGATTTCTTATACAGATATATCTAGAATTTCAGGATTGGTTATTTTACATTCATGGTGCATGCATACTCATTCACATGACATAGTACTATATGAGGCACTGACACGAGCACGGAGTATTTGCACTTACACGTAGCTTATTATCCTGTCTTTACTTGATGACTAGTAGTATATTATTATATTATTATGACCTAGGACAGCGTCGTGCATTCGATTTCTTTTCGCAGATATCTTCTACTCACAAGTTGGCAACTCACCCCCGTTGTGCCAAATTTTATTACAGGTTCGATGTACAGGTTTTCCTGGCAGCTTGCTGGCACATCTTTTCATTCAGGGTGATTTGCACAGTAGGTTGGTTCACTTGTATCTGGACCGCTATTGTACTTTTATTATTTCATTTGTTTCTAGAAAGCTCCATCAACCAAACTTGTATTACTTGATTAGTTTACTGGACCAGTTATTTATTTCGACTTTAGAGTCGCGCTTGTATTATTATGGTATCTGGTGGATTTGTTTTCTTTGAGTTTTGAGCCTCGCCCTTTGGCGTTGTATACTATTGTGCATTTGTGTGGTTGTTTCCGCCTTTTGGCGTAGAGCCAGCTCCCGTTTGGGGATGCTTTTTTTTTATTGTTTGTGTATATTATACTTGTTGTACCCGTTTGGGGCCAGTTTTTACAAAGGAGACTCTGCCGAAATTTTTGAGAAAATTGGATGATGCTTTTAAACTTGTTTTCTTCATGTTTTCCTTTACTTCTTCTTCTTTTATGGTTTAGATTTCTGGGCTTCGGCTTACTTAGGTTATGTTGCGCCTCTAGACGCTTTGTAATCTAAGTGCCGGTCACGTTCCGTACTTTCGGGTCGTGACATAGAGGTTCTCCATGAAGGACCTGGGCGATGCCAACTATATTCTGGGGATCCAGATCTATCGTGATTGATCTAAGAGGATGTTGGGACTTTCACAGTCCAGGTACATCGACACCATACCGAAACGATTCAGTATGGAAGATTCAAAGCGCGGTAATCTACCGGCTTGTCATGGAATCACCATCTCCAAAGATATGTCTCCCAAGACTGATTTGGAAAGGGCTCGCATGTCATCTATACCCTACGCATCTGCGGTTTGCTTTATAATGTATGCGATGTTGTGTACCAGACCAGATGTAGCATACGCATTGAGCGTTGTAAGCCGGTATCAGTCGGACCCAGGGGAGAAATACTGGATAGCAGTAAAGAACATTCTCAAGTACCTGAGAAGGACTAAGGAGATGTTCTTTGTGTATGGCAGAAAAGACCTCCAGATCGAGGCCTTTGCTGACTCCAGCTTCCAGAGTGACAAGGATGACTCCAAGTCCATGTCGGGTTAGGTCTTTACCCTCAATGGAGGGACGGTTTGCTGGAAGAGTTCCAAGCAGGAAACCGTTGCTGACTCAACTATGGAAGCGGAGTACATAGCTGCTTGCGATGCCGTAAAGGAAGCTGTCTGGATAAAGAAGTTCCTCACGGAGCTTCAGGTGGTTCCTACCATTGTTGATCCAATACCGCTGTATCGTGACAACAACGGCGCTTGGAATGAAGACCGGCAACCAAACTCGATCAAGGAACTACTAGGAGCTTGGAATGAAGACCGAAGGATATGGATCAACTCGGTATAACCATTCTAACTTCTTTATAAAGCTTGCTAGTTTAGGGTTTAAGGTAGATCCGAGCATCGGGTAATGGTAGCGCCAGTTTAGTAAATTTTTGTTCCGCATTTGGCCACGGTTTGATGGTCGGGACGCTGCCGTAACCCAGCATGGTATCAGAGCTACCTTTTAAACCCTTAGCTAGCTAGTTTAGACAATGTTAATGCATCGAAATCGAAACAACCCGAAAACGATGCACTGCAGATTTCAGTCTCTGTCGATTTTCAAAGTCTTCAAAAAAAAATTTCAAACAACTGCAGAAGACTACTTGGATGACCAATAGAGCACACACCAAATACGAGCCAATTCTACCAAAATAAAACCGGCCACATTAACCTAATTTCCAAGCTGGCCGGCCCAATGTGGGATTTTGGGCTTCGTATTTTTTGTATGGTCTGGTCTCTGGAATCTTGGTTCAGTCGTATTGTTTGTTTTGCCCATTTTTCATATTATGTTATCTGTTGTTCGGGGGCAATTCGGGGTGTTTTGAAGTCGATATTTTAACACTGTTTAAATGTTTATACAGTACTTACATTACTATCTGCGGCGGTGAATGTCATTAGATCGGTACAACTCGTCTAATTGCTATATGTTCTTTTAGACGGGTTTGTGAACGTGGCATTCACGTTGATTTTCTGTGTTGTGCTGTGTTGTGGTTGGATCGTCGTGGTGGATAGCTATGGTGCAATGTTAGTATAGTTTAGTTTCATTTGTACATTTGATATTGCGGGATAAGCGTCCGACATGTAGACTGTCGTCACTGCTAGTTTATATATTATTCGTTTGGGGAACGACCGGGTTGAGGTCGATGTCACCCTTGTATATTATTTTCTTTTCTGTACTAGGATTACCCCGCGGAGGAGTGCACGAATAGCCGGATTCTAGAGGGTAACGGGTCCGCACTTATGGCGTTGAGACATAGGGGACCTTACTCTAGAATTGGCGGGTTATTCGCCACACTCGTAGGGGGTATAGGTTGACCCGCGGAGGGGTGCCCAAGTTACCAGATTTCGTGAAGTGCTGGGTTGCCCATTCACATTGTTGAAGGGGGTTGCTTCGCTTCTGGTTTTGGCGGGTAACTTGTCATGCTCGTAGGAGTCTAGGTTTCATTGCACAGTCTATCTACACGACAGGGAACGTCGGGTCTCATTAGCGGCTCAAGTGAAACCCGGGGCTCCAAGATTATCCACCATTTTGAGTTGCTTCTGTAATACTTCTGTGATGTTGCTTATATCATACCTGGGACGAATGTTATATATATTTATATATACTAGTAGATGTTGTATATGTTTTGCACCCGCGCTAGTCCAGTCCCTGCTCTGTCTTTAGTTAAGTAACCTAACGGGTGATGACGGGACCCAGTGGCGAATGCGGATGACATATATATACATTTTATTTTCGTTCTTTTCTGGTGTGATTAATTAATGGGACTGCATTGATTCTTATCAATGCAAGGATAAAACAAACCTATATGATGTTGTTGGAACCAAGTTTATAAAAAAAATGACATTACAGACGTTCTCTTTTGCTTTGCACAGAGGTATTCGGTTATGAATATCCAGCACCTCATTCGACTAGACAAGGGCCGAGATCCCTTCATCGGGAGTGACCCCTTGAGTAAAAGTTTGCGTCAACGTAATAGCTTCACTATAGTCATTTCCTTTTGCTTTGCATCATGTTATTCAGTTTGAAATATCCTGCACCTCATTCGACGAGGAAAGAGCCGAGATCCCTTCACCGGGAGTGACCTCTTTAGCAAAAGTTTTCGCCACTATACATTTGTAAAAACCACTTGGATTCCTTCAACGATATCAAGTTCATTACGTTAAAGGTTTTTCACCGAAAACCAGCCGTAGCCCTCCATCATTTCGGACGAGTATTGCTTAGTATTCGTGCTACGTATGTTGACCTAATCAAGACGTAGTGATCGGTAGCTCTGTAGTACTTTTCTGCTGCATGGATATAGGATTGGTTAGGACAGTCGTACAGTCATGTTGACCTAGTCAAGGGCTCGTACGAGTGGGTCTAATTAATTCAGGATAATGATGGGTTGAACTTGACTTGCGACTTATGATATGTTGACCTAGTCAAGGTCATAAGCCGCTTGGGGTAAAAACACACATCGGGAGTTTCAAACATACAGGAAACTTGCCAGGCATGCGCATACCTTCTGGAGTGTGGTGACTTGAGTGGCTTCCATTAAGTTATCATGTGATGAGAGTTGGATCCCGATTCCCACTGATGAGTAGGTTTACTCCTCGGGTGATTCCGACTAATTCTCCTTTTGGGTTTGGAGGAGAATTCGAGAAAACAGTGGGAGCCATCCTGTTTAGATAAAGTGATTAACCATTTTGATCTAGGTTAGAGTGCACGCAGAGTGTTTCTTTTTTCTCTCTCTCAGGCAGCGATCATAGCCCGACCCTTGACTAAAACTCATGAACCAAGTTAACCGAACCTTCATAAAAACACTTTGGCTTTTGGAATGTCACGGTGTCGCATATATCATGTTAGTGTATATGCCCTAGAGGCCATTACTGTATCATACTAGTTTGTATATTACTTAATGGATGCTTGGGATATTCACCTTGTATATAAATCTTGCTCAAAATAGTAGTATGCTACTTGGTTTGTTTCTACTTCAATGTGTACATGTGTTTATTTTTGTATATCGCCTATACACATTAGTAGAGCCCTTAGGATCTTTGCTTGATTACCAGCGATGTGATGGTCGTCACACTAGTGGGGCTGGGTAATCTATAAGCACATCCTTATGCAGGTCTCTGGTCGCAGGACTATCGAGACAGGGCATCGATACTCCGGAGTAGACCAGCGCATGCGCTTCTCATCCCAGTATGGGAGACGGTCTGTCCCACAGCCGTCAGTACGTCGTACTTGAGATAGTATGCGGGTGCTCGTTAGGTTACGGGTACACTGGACAGGACTCGTCGGGAACTGACTAGTTGGTATTATACCTATCGTCAGTTATCAGTTCCCAGGTGACATGAGTACATCTTAGTCCGCTGACTTGACACTGTCACTCCGCCTCGAGTGTGTTCCCACTGTACTTTGATCACTACCCTACCACGGCTCAAAAGGAGTCGTGCAAACAGGTAGTGGTTGGGTGCAGTCCCGAAGCACTTGGAGGCAGTGACGGTTAGACAGGATTCGTCTCTCCCGGTATTGGGGGTTGACATCGCGCTGTGTCTAGGAGAGCCATTACACGAGTAGTCCCTGGCCAGGGCAATCGAGATATACTGGTAGGTTTCCAGTGTTATCTCAGGGTGTTTTGGGCTTCGCTCCGGCACGACTTGTACCGCTATTGGGGGACTGACGTTTACCGCCCCCTAGGCCCGCCATGCGATGTATCAGACGAACAGACCGGACTGTACGGAGAATGTCACACTCAGGCTCAGAAGGAGTTCAGATGGGTTTCGCCTCGTCGGTCTTCTTGTCGGCATTACCTGGGGACCGTTACGCACAGCTAGTGCCGCTTGCGGTCTGTGGTTAAACCCACTGCCAGCGTAGTGTCGAGTCTTTAGAGTCCCACACAGAAAGCTTTTCGCCTTTAGGCAAAAGAGTAGAGGTCGCATGGTATTGCGACAGGTCGCATGGTTTTGCGACAGGGTTCGGTCACATCCGTGCACTTGTGCGCGTACAGTGTCCGGACAGTTTACACTAGCGGGCTTTGGTTTAAGCCAGATCCTAGTGTACCTTATGGGATTGGATTTATCCAGTTTGCATTCGTGTTCCTCGGAACGCGGATGCGGGTGTGTATGCACAGTTGACAGGGAGACAGAGGCAGTGGATTCTCATTAGGGTTGTTGACAGTTGACCGTTGACTATTTGACTTTTTGCTCAACCCTAATGAGAATATGATATGTGATTAACTATTATATTAATTAAGTATTATGGTGATATGGTTGTTGACTTGTTGACTTTTGTTGACTTGTTGACTTTGTTGACTTGTTGACTTTTGTTGACTTGTTGACCGGTTGACTAGGCTTGACTAGTTGACCATCATGATAACCATAGCCATCATTTCATGGCAAAGACTTTTGTTTACTTGCTCATTTGTGTAAAATGAGTGCATGAAATGATATGGTTATGGTTGCTTCAAACCATCACATAAGACTTTTTTTGATATGATGAGTTATGATCACTTTGGATTATGAGAGGGTGAAAGACAAAAGTGTTGCTCATTCTTTCTTGCTCACTCTCTCTCTTGTTCTTGAGCTCTCCATTTTGCTCTCACCCTCTTGCTCATTTTCCCTCTCTTTAATCTATGGTTCTCTTGTCTCATGAGTTGAGAATCAAGAACCATAGATAAAATCCCATTCTAATTCTTCTCTACTCATTCTAGTTCACTAGGTTTAGCAAACCAAGTGAACTAGTTTCTTCAAAGAACGAAGAAGGAGCTAAAGGTTGGAGCTTTCAGGTGGATCTATCTTCGGCGTACGGAGACGACGAGAAGAAGCCAATCGGACCACCACCGGAGCTTGAAGACGAAGGAGTTCAAGACAAGCAAGGTATAACCCCCTAACCGAGTAGCTAGAAACTCATAGTTAGGTTGTTAGATAGATGTTTAACCAAGATCCGGGTTTTAGGTCCATGTTACCACCTCCGTAAAAATCGTTTTTTACCAAATTCCGCGTTCCCGAAAGTACCGGGAGAGGTAGCATGGACTTACATATCATTGCCACTTCTATATCACCTTTGGATTTCTCCATAACACCCCGTATCACTACGAACATCCACTTCCATTAGATAAATCCATCGTATAGTTACATACGAACTCGAAGGAACTTGTTCCAGATTCGAGAATGCATTCTGGTTCTGGAGAGATTGAATAAGATTATTCGGTTATCTTTTCCTTTTACCTTCTCTCAGGTTGTGAGGGCTCCTTGGATTAGGAGAGGGTACACCTATTGAGCTTATTGGATAGTCTTCTTCTAAACCATAGGCAGGTGTCGATTGGTAGGGAAGGAAGAAAACCAATTAAGCCTAAGTGTGTTGTACAGAAGGTAATAAGTAAAGAGATATAAAGGGATTGGATTAAGGGCAAAGAAAATTGCGACCACCATCATTCACGACAAAACTGTTTATACCCCTGCCACTCCCACATCCACTTTGGATTTCTCCAGAACACTCCGTATCACTACGGATATCCACTCCTATTGGATATGCCATCGTATAGTTACATACGAACTCCAAGGAATTCATTCCAGATTCGAGAATGGTTTCCGGTTCAGGAGAAATAGAATAGGATTATTCAGATGTCTTTTCCCATTACCTTCTTTCAGGTTGTGAGGGATCCTAGGATTAAGAGAGTACACCTATTACGCTTATTGGATAGTCTTCTTCCAAACCTTAGGCTGGTGCTGAAGAGTAGGGAAGGAAGAAAACCAATTAGCCTAAAGAACATGTACAGAAAGTAATAAGTAAAGACATAATAAAGGGATTGTAGTGAGGGAAGGTAAGTATATGGTTACTATCATGAATCAGGATAGTGGAAGAGGCGTTACTAGGAATACCAGTTAACACCTTTTGAAACATTTTCATGTTTCAGTTTCACTGTGCGATGTTAATTGAAAACTGTTGTCCCAATTGAAATCTAACTCCAAGGTATGTATTTACCAGATCAGTTTCTCACATCTGTATGTTATTACAGATGGTGAGTGGGAGTGAGATATTGAGAATTGGGTGATTAGATCCTCATTATATCGGAATTCGTTGTAATTGGTGATATTTGAGGAAATCATCTGAATTTTGCCGGATAGCAAATATTTGGTTTTGAATATCCGTTATTATGCACCAATTTCAAACTGATATATCTGTACGTTTATTTTATAAAGTGAGATATATCTTTTTGATATTATGTCTGTAACATTTACCTATATCAGTTGGTGATTAGGTAAGGTGCATTCAACAACGGTGTAATTCTTCTTAACCATAGTACAGTTTTTCAACCTACGACGCACAGAGTTTGAGTTGTTAAACTCAGTGGACTTATACAAAGTATTGTATGTTGTCCGGTGTCCATTAGGATAATAGGGTTTGTACTCATACTGTATTCTGTTTACTCATAACTTCTCTAGTTCTAGATAAGTATTTCATTGAAATGCAAGATCCAGATATTGAGAAGTTATAGGTATAAGAATAAAGTAGAGAATCATTTGTTGGAAGTATCAGGATTCTTCGATGAAGTCGAAGATATAGATACTTGTGTTTGGTATTTCGTTGATAGTAATGGTTTTGAGAACTTGCTTCTCTTTCGGGTTACTCATATATGGATGCACTCCTAGATGAGTAATGCTGATTGGCCTTTTTCCATTAGGTTGATATACACTGGAGACAGCTGCATGATTTTGAATCTGATTCCAATTAAATTAGTGCTTTTGTTTTTATATTAGATATATATAGAATCAATTTATATCTTAATGATGTTAAGGTATAGGGAGTTGTCCAGCTGATGCTTAAAACCAGAATCCGGATAAACTCGAGGCACGTTTCAATAATGGCTGTTTGTGGGTTATCCCGGGCTTTGACGAGGGTTAACTTTCTACCATCAGGAAGATCAATATTTATATTGTTTTTGACTCGCCACAGTTTTAGTAAAATGGATTATTTCAGAAAAAAGTGGGAGTATGGTAGAACTGGAAGTGATTCCAACGATCACTGAATATTTAATAGAACCTAAGTATTCAATTAGTTTCGACGTTCTATTAGCCACTCCGCAGATTTGGTGGGTAACCTCAGGCACCCGAGAGGTACTTCGGTCTTCTCAGAGACGGTGACAGGGAGGTTCTTATTTACCCAAACTTTCCATTGCTGCTATTCTAGACTATAAGACCTGGCAGGAGGATGAGTATAGCGCCGTTCTAAACTAACTTTAGAAGTGCACATGTGTATAACTCTGCCAGAGGGTTGTTGTAGTCAGTGGGAGCAGCGGAAGAATAGTGGGTAAGTAGCTTATGTCTATTTATAGACTAAAGCAGGTATATAGATCATCTATTTTTGATGTGACAGTCATAGCCTTTGACTTCATCAGAATAGGAGATGGATCTGGTAAGAAGGTAGTAGGGAGTGATGTCCAGGTATTAAGTGGACATGCACTTGATAGGAAGAAATATTCCTATACTACGATCGGTTATATTATGGTTGTCACAAAGTTGTTTCTCCACATAGGATATGGATATAATATCAGGGTTTCTGGTTACTAGATCTATGGTTTTAGATATAGATTTAGGAAGTATCCTAATCTGGGTACTTTGACATTATTCTAAAGGTATTTTAGAATGGACGACTCCTGGCATGGTGGTATACCTGTAAGTGATAGAGTCACTCTCTCTAAAGGTGTTTTACAGACTAAAGGGAAGAGCGATCTGCATGATTAGCATATCACTTGCTTAGGCAATTGAGTTAATCATGAAATGTCAAGTACCACACCAGATGTTGTTTTTACACTAGCTGCAATAAACATATATTAATCCAATCCTGGAGAAATATTGGGAAGCAGTATATGAACATAATTGGATGTTCTAGGGATATGGTAATGGCAGCCTCCTTCAGGAGACGTTTATCATTCCAGGCTTCCAAGGTGACCTGGTGACAGACTGCTATCTGAGTTATAGTTTTCCCCTCTTCTGAGGGACAGTATGTTGGACAGGTGGTCCAAGCGGATACTGAGGAAAGGCATGGCGCATGATACTGATTAAATTTAGTGGACGATACATTCTAAGAAGTTTGCTGGATTTGGAGTTCATTTGTGAACTGGGTCCCATCAGATATCCAGACAAATTCTAAGACAGGTATTGCTCATTTCGGGAGATAGCTTTCTCCGCGAAGTTGAGATATAGAGAGATACAGGAAGAAACGCTGGAGCGGATCCACTCACTGAGGCTATTTCTCGAACGCAATAGTTTTCCAAATGGGCTTTGCGAAACTGATTAGTAGAGCAGTTGGGTGTTCGGTATCACACGAGCTGTAAGTATGCGACACTGCAATAATTGGCCTTAAGTGCAAGTGGGAGATTGTTGGGTATAGTGCCCTCAAGGAAATTATCATAGTCGCGGGCAAGTGATTATGATGGTTGAGTGAGAACCTATACCGGTAGAACAGTCTTACTCGAGATGATAGTATGCTATCTGCTTTGTCTTTATCATCATGTACATGTTGATAGAGCCCATATGATTCTTGCCTGACTACCAGCATTATGATGGCGATCATATACGTGGGAGCTGGGGGTCTATAAGCACATCCTTAATGTCCCTAGTCGTGGAGGTATCAAGACCGGGCATCGATACTCCGGTGTAGATTAGTGTAGACTAATCGAGACCCCGACGAGAGACGGTGGCCAGGTCCCACAAGCCATTGGTGTTAGTTTGTTCACCTAAGATAGTATACAGGTGCTCATTGGGTTATGAGTACACTGGATGGATTCGCCGGGAACGTGCTAGTTGGTATTATACCTATTGTCAGATAGCAGTTCCCAGGTGATATGTGTACAGGTTAGTCTGTCGCCCTGAGATCGTCATTTGCCTCGTATGAGTTCCCACTGTGCTTTGATTACTACCCTACCATGGCTCAAAGGAGTCGTGCAAACAGGTTTTAGTTGGGTACAGTCCTGAGCCACATGGAGGCAGTGATCGGATCGTTGGTGATTCTTCTCTCCCGGTATTAGGGGTTGATGTCGCGTTGTGCACGGGTGGCCATCACCAGAAATCCATAGCCACGGTGGACGAGAATTACCGATCCAGGATCGATAGTTTCTCAGGTGGTGATGGGTTTCATGCCGACACTAAATGTCGCGTTGTTAGGGGTCTAACTTTATCTACCCCCTAGACTCGATATGCGATACTCTTAGAAGAACAGACCGGACTGTACGGATATTGTCACTGTCAGGCTCGGTAGGGGTTCAGGATGAGTTTGCTCGTGGGTCTCCCTTTCGCTCAATACCTGGGTAGCCGTTATATACAACTAGTACCGCTGACGTGCTTGTGGTTAAACCCACTGCCAGCGTATTGACGAGTCTTTAGAGTCCCACACAGAGGGTTTTTACGATTCAGGCGATATGGTGTACATGAGGTATGTTGGTACATACAGGTGTCCGATTAAATATGTGCACATGCTGCATAGACTTTAATCGGACGGTTGATAATACTAGCGGCTTACGATTAAGCCGGATTATTAAATCAGGTTTTGATTTAATAATTTATATATGTATTTATATTCTGGTATTATTGTTTTCTATTCATTTTCTCTCTTGGCTATTCGTATTTTTGTATGAATACACGTATATGTATTTCGATACATGTACAGGGTTGTATTCCATATTTATACGGAGTGGTTTCTAGAAGATGTCCACCTCATTAATTGATTTTCTTTTTAGAAAAACAATTAGGAAATGAGGTGGAGGGTGAGTTGGCATGAGCATGGGTCAAAGCATGGCTTGGAATTGTTTATTTGGAAAATGAGATGAGATATTTTGAGTGAATGAGAGAGAGGGCAGCCACAATACTTGTGGGGACTTGGTTAATTTTCTTGACTAGCTTGCTTACACTCTCACTCTCATTCTCACAAAAAGACTTAGCAATTTTTTTGTTGCTCATGCCATTGTTTTTCTCACCTCTTTCATCTTCTATGGTTGCTCCCTTGAGCAAAGATGATGAGAGAAAATATAGTGACACATTCATACACCTCCACTCTCCATTGCTAACAATCTTGGAGCATCGGTTGCCTCGTTTGTCGAGGCTGAAGCTTGTGCCGTTTCCTTCAGGTGGATCATCCTAGATGGAGGAAGACCGGCAACCAAACTCGATTAAGGAACCACTAGGAGCTTGGAATGAAGACCGAAGGACACGGATCAACTCGGTATAACCATTCTAACTTCTTTATAAAGCTTGCTAGTTTAGGGTTTAAGATAGATCCGAGCATCGGGTAATGCTCGTGCCAGTTTAGTAAATTTTTGTTCCGCATTTGGCCACGGTTTGATGGCCGGGACGCTGCCGTAACCCAGCAGCCTCCTCGTGATGAGGGCTTTGGATCCACAGTATTGTTGGAAAGGAAGCTACCCACTGTGGATGAGTCGAGCAGGAAGCTACCTGGTCGCCTCGTGATTCGGGCTTTGGATCCACAGCGTTGTTGGGCAGGAAGCTGCCCGCTGTGGATAAGCCGAGCAGGAAGCTACCTGGTCGTCTCGTGATGAGGGCTTTGGATCTATAATATTATTGGGCAGGAAGCTACCCACTGTGGATGGGTCGAGCAGGAAGCTACCCGGCGGCCTCGTGATGAGGGCTTTAGATCTACAGTATTGTTAGGCAGGAGGTTACCCACTGTGGATGAGTCGAGTAGGAAGCTACCCGGCCGCCTCATAATGAGGGCTTTGGTCGGTTGCTTATAGGCACATCCGAGCTTTATTTACTTGAGTGAAGTGATGGTCTTTGCTTGACGGACAAGAAGCTACCCGTCGGCTAGTTTAAACTCTCCTGCATTGAATGACCGGATTCGGTGGGTGTCCTTATTTCTCGGACTTAGGTCAATCGATGACGACATTGATCTGCTTGATCATCAGCTCTCCAGTTTCAAGTTGGTCAGCTTGGTCGCCTCTGGGTAGGTTGGAGTTAACCTCTGACTCGAGTTAGATTTCTCGCTCGTGTTAGAAATATGTATGCCCTAGAGGCCATTATTGTACATGTGATGTATATTATAGTGGATACTTGGACATATATATAGAGGACTTTCTTGCCCGACATGATAGTATGCTATCTGGTTACTCTTTATCTTAACATGTTGACTGGTATTCTTTGTTGTCTTGCTCTTACATGTTGATAAAGCCCTTAGGATATGTACTCGACTACCAGGATTATGATGAGATCATACTAGTGGGGCCAGGGTGGTCCAAAAGTACATCCTTTAATTAGTTCCTAGTCAAGGGAATATCGAGACTAGGGCATCGATATTTCAGAGTAGACTAGTGTGTACGTTTCTTGTCCCTTAGAGGGCGATGGTTGATCCCACAACTATTGGTGTGTGACATCAAAGATTGTACACAGGTGCTCATTGGAGAATGGATACACCGAACAGGACTCGCCGAAGATTCCTAGTTGGTAGTATACCCATCGTCAGATAGCAGTCCTCTGGTAACACTAGTACAGGTTAGTCTGTAGACCCGAGATCGTCATAGAGTCTTGTGTGGCTTCCACTGTGCTTTGATTTCCTCCCTACCATGCTCAAAGGAGACATGCAAACATGTGGATTTTGGGTACAGTCCCGAGTCACATGGAGGCAATGAACGATAGGAGGGATTTCGTCTCTCCCGGTATTGGGGATTGATATTGCGCTATGCTCGATTGGCTATAACTGGAAGTCCCTGGCCAGAGCTGCTGCTGAGATTTAATGATAAGAGTTATTAGTAGTTTCTTGAACCGTTATAGGCCAGACATCGGCATGACTTATCACGTTTCTGGGGTCTGAAGTTTACCACCCCTAAACATGATATGCGACATATTAGATGAAGAGACCGGACTTTATGGTAGTGTTACTGATAGGCTTCATGGAGAGTATGGACGAGCTTGCTTGTTGATCTTCATATCACTCAATACCCGGGTAGCCGTTACGTCCAGCTAGTACCGCTGACGGCTTGTAGGTGACTGATGTGATCATCACCTACTGCTGGCGTATTGACGAGTCTTTAGAGTCCCACACAGAAGTTTCCTGGTTCAAGAAAAACGAAGTAGGGCACATATGTTGATATGTGCATGGGCCTGATTAAATACGAGTATGTGATACCGTATTATAATCTGGCAGTTATCTGTTATCGGTTAGGTTATATGTGATGTAACCGGATTATCGAATCAAGTGTTGATTTGATAATGTGAAAAACAGATAAATGATATTAGTCGGTCATATATGATATAACCGGATTATTAAATCAAGTGTTGATTTAATAATTTGATATATATTTATATTTGATATAATTATATGTTAACTAATATCATTAGCTTACTAATTGCTTTATTAATATATATGTTAATATATATTTGATATGCAGGGTTACTTAGGGCGGCAGCAAGGTTTCGAGAGGTATCGTCCATGCCAATTTCAAATTTTTGCCATACTAAAGAACCCTAACCCTAGAATCTTAACAAGAGATTTAGACGAACAACAATGTAAACAACTTTACATCTAAGTGAATGAGGAATACAATCTTTGTAGACTGGTCCTTCACTTCTAAGGCTCCATGTAGTAGTCCCTTCGCTCCAAGTAGTGAACACCTGAACTCTAGTAAGGGTTCACATGAAGAAATGAACAAGCTTGCTCGAAGTCTTCGAGACCGAAGATGATCTATGTCGAGGAGACTCAAGCTTATGCTACCTCTTCACTAATGGTAGATTAGTGAAGCAAACATCCTAAACTAAATAGCTAATATAGTAGAGGATGATGAAGTAGAAATTGGGCTCATTTTAGATTTATTTTTCTCACAATATTTCTTCACCATTTGAAAAGCTAGAAAGCTTTCTTATGAGGAAGAAGAAGATGAAGTGGAGATGAGAATAAAACTCATGAGGTGAGAATAGCAGCCATGTGTGAGTTAGTATCATACACTAACTCATGTAGAAAATAAACCATGGCTAACAGTAATGGTTAGGTTAATAAATATCTAATGTAAAACAAAATTAGTGGACTAAGTCAATGGTTAGCAACAAGCTTCTCCAAGCTTCTAGCCATGACATAATTCCACCAATTTGTGATTTGCTTAAATAAATAAAAATCCTAGATTATCATAAGCATGGTGTAAGTCCCATACACCCATGAAGCATGTGGCATCAAGCATGACACAAAAATAATGTACATTAATATATATCACATATATACTAAGTGTACACAAGTGAGAAAAAGAAATGTTTAAGTGAGCAAATATTAGTTAATGTAATTCAATATATCAAATATATAATTATACATTAAATTATCAAATCAACACTTGATTTAATAATCCGGCTATATCACATACAACCGACTAATATCAAATGTATCAACTTATCGAATCAACACTTGATCCGATAACCCGGCTATATCACATATAACCGACAGATATCACATATCATGAGAATAGAATGCGGTATCACATACGCGCATTAATTTCGGTTCCGCACATATCACATATGTGCTCCTATTTCGTTTCGCATGAACCATGAAACCTATGTGTAAGACTCTAAAGACTCGTCAATACGCCGGCAGTAGGTGATGATTATATCAAACACCCACAAGCCGCAAGCGGTCTACTAAACATAACGGCCACCCGGGTATTGAGTGATCAGAAGATCAACAAGCAAGCCTGCTAATACTCCTGCGAATCCAATCAGTAACACTACCGTACAGTCCTGTCTCTTCGTCAGATATGTCGCATATCGCAGCCTGGGGGTGGTAAACGTCAGACCCCAATAGCCTGATAAGTCATGCCGATGCAAGATCCATAACGATTCGAAAAACTACAGATAACACTTACCAGTAAATCTCAGCAACCCTGGCTAGAGATTTCCTATTATGGCCAATCGAGCATAGCGTAACATCAACCCCCAATACCGGGAGAGACGAATCCCTTCCTATCGCTCATTGCCTCCATGTGACTCGGGATTGTACCCAAAAACCACCGTTTTGCACGATCTCTTGAACGTGGTAAGGTGGAAATCAAAGCACAGTAGGAATCACACAAGTTTCTATGATGATCTCGGGTCGACAGACTAACCTGTACCAGTGTCACCAGAGAACTGCTATCTGACAATAGGTATAATACCATCTAGGAGTTCTTGGCGAGTCCGTTCAGTGTACTCAGTCTCCACTGAGCACCCGTATACTTTCTCTGATGTTAAATACCAATGGATGTGGGATCATCCATCGCCCATCATATGAGTCGAGAAGCATATACGCTAGTCTACTCTGGAGTATCGATGCCCTGTCTCTATACTCCTACGACTAGGAACATTTGAAGGATGTACTTACCGACTACTCTGTCCCCACTAGTATGATCTGCATCATAATCTTGGTAGTCAAGTACTCATCCTAAGGGCTTTATCAACATGTAATAGAGAGACAATAAGTGTACATGTTAAGATAAAGTGCAACCATATAGCATACTATCATGTCGAGCAAGAAAGTCCTCCCTATATATGTCCAAGCATCCACTACAATATACCTCACATGTACAGTAATGGCTTCTAGGGCATAGATATAACTAACAATCTCCCACTTGCACTAAGGCCATTTGTTGCAGTATCTCATACTCAACGTCCTATAGAAGTCTCTCTAGGGAAAGGCTTTTGTGAGTGGATCCACCTTGTTTTCCTTCGCGTCTACTTTCCTGATCTCGATCCCATGGAGATCAGCCATCTCCCTGATCAGGTGATACTGTCCTCAGAATATGTCTGGATCGCTAATGGGACCGGCGTTTCTAGGCCAAAGCCACAACTCCATTTGTTGTCATAATAACAGTTATTGAACGCTCAATGGTAGGACCCATCTTTATCTCATGAACATGAAATGCCCTGACAGCCACTTTGGCAGGATCGTTGGTAGCAATGTATTCAGCCTTTATCATCTAGTTTGCCACGATATATATCTTGGAACTCTTCTAACATACCGTCCCTCTACTGAGGGTAAAGACAAAGCCCGTGACTGACTTTCAGTCGTCCTTATCACTCTGGAAGCTCGAACCAAGAACTTTCTTTTAGTGATTCTCAAGTACTTAAGAACATCCTTCGTAGCTGTCCAGTGATTCTCCCAAGATCCGATTGATTCCTAATCACTACACCTAATGAGTCAGCTACATCTGGTCTGGTACATAACATTGCATACATGATAGAGCCTACTGCCGAAGCATAGGGTATCCCTTGCACGCGAGCTCTCTCCAAATCAGTCTCGGAAGACATTTTTTTTGAGAGAGTGATTCCTGAGTAAGTGGGCGAACCACCACGCTTAGAATCCTCCATACTAAACCCCTTTAGTATGGTGTTAATGTACCTGGATTTGGGATACTCCCAACATCCACTTAGATCTATCACCATAGATCATAATACACAAGATGTAGTAGGTATCATCCAGATCTTCTATGGAGAATCCTTGTGATAAGAGGAGCTTGACCGAGTGTAGCATAAGAAACCATTTCCTATCAAGAGTATGTCATCTTCGTACAATACGTGGAGGATAACCTTACTCTCTACAACCTTCTTGTATATACAAGGTTCATCTACCATTTTGATGAAGTCAAACTCTTTGACTGCCACATCAAAACAGATGTTCCAACTCCGCGATGCCTGCTTTAATCCTGATGGACTTAAGCATAGCTTTGAAAGTCTCAACTTTTCCATCTACACCAAGACTTCTCAAGATCCTTTGAAAGCCTCTCAGCTAACTCGTTTAAGACATGGTCTCTTCCCATTCTATATCTCATATGGAGTGGTAGGCACTAATTTAGATGGAACCCCATTCAATAGGTATGCAGCTTCTTAAGTGCATAACTCCAAAAGAAAACAGGCAACTCAACAGCACTCATTATAGAGAGCACCATATCTCATAGGGTGTGATACCTCTGCCCCGATACACCGTTGTGCTGTGGTGTACTCGAAGGAGTAAGCTGAGAGAGAATCACATTCTCCTTTTAGAAACTCTAGGAACTCCATGCGCAAGTATTCGCCTCCTCGATCATATCGAAGGACTTTAATACTTCTACCCGTCTGGTTCTCAACTTCAAGCTTATATTTCTTGAATTTCTCAAAAGTTTCAGACTTGTGTTTCAATAGGAACACATATCCGAATATTGAGAGACCGTCAATAAATGTAATGAAGTACAAAGAACCAAGCTTGGCATTTGTAGACATAGGACCGCATACATCACCATGTATCCATCCCAAGAGTTCAGTAACTCTTTCTCCGTTTTCAGTAAACGGAGTATTGGTCATTTTACCTTTGAGACAAGACTGGAAAGTATCATAAGATGAAAATTCGAACAAATTCTCGTATTCATCCTTATGTAACTTAGCTGGTTGTGTCGCATTGATATGACCTAGTCTATAATACCACAAGAAGGATTCGTTCATTTCTGAACTACTCCTCTTGTGTGTATTCTATATACTTTGAACTGTGGTTTGATTTAGAACGTATATGCCATTTCATAACGTGCCTGATCCAATCAACTCTTGATTCAAGAAAATGTTCACAACATTATCCTCTAATACAGAATTATATCATTCTTTAACTTAATAATGAATCTGATGTAATGTTGTATATCAGGTTCGGTATGCAATAACATTTTTTCAGAATCAATGTATTTACCATTTGGTAATACAAGGTGATATCTGCCAACTGATTTGGCTACAACAATTGCACTATTCTCTAACACTTAGAGACATATCATCCAATCCCAGTTCTCTACCTTTCTGTAGCCCATGCAACAGATTACATATATGTGATCCTGATCCGGTATCTCATACCTAAGACGTAGAGGATACCGAGAAACAGTTCTTGGTAACAAACACACCCGAAGAAGATGCATCAACATGCACGTTCCTCGAATGGGTGGTATGGGAATCCGGATATTCCTCTATTTCTTGCTCGGACTTATAACAATTATAAGATAGAGCGGAACCAATGTTCCCTAACTCAATATAATAAGCAGGTTCGGTCAATGCATCCATATTATTATCTTGATTAAGGCGTGATATGGTCGCTACCAGGAGAGAGAGAGGGGGAGAAGAAAACACTCAGCGTATGCTCTTGCAAGATCAGATTGGTTATTATTTTATCTAATCAGGGTGGCTCCCACTGTTTTTATCAAATTTTCCTTCAAACCTTAAAAGGTAAGACTAGCCGGGATTAATTATACCCTACAAGTTCGCCAATCTTTCGGCCAGGCTAGTGTCGGTACTTTGAGGGAGGTTCTCCATGCTTTCGCACAGACCTAATTAAAATAAACCTCGTTTTCCCAGGGGCGTAACCCCGTTAACACCTTTCTAGACACCTACTTGATCGGCTAATTGTAATGTGTAAAACTCTCCCAGGAGTAACTCTTACTCGCAGTGGGTATCGGGATCCAACTATCTCATAGAAGGTATGCATCTCATTGCAAATTTCAACACTTGAAATTCCCGATAATCTTGCCCCTAGCGTCTTATGACCTTGATGAAAGCCAACAAACCATAGTTCGCTAGTCAAGTTCAACCCGTACATTTCATGATTGAAGTAAACCCACCCGCACGACCCTTGACGAAAGCCAACAAAGTCGTACGACTACCCTAATCCAATCGCATCACATGCTTAAGTAGATAAGCACTAATCAGCTACAGCACACTACGCCTTGACGAAAGCCAACAAACGTAGCACGAATACTAAATACTACTTATCTGAAATGACAGAGGGCTACGACAGGTTTTTAAGAAAACCTTTTGCGTAATGAACTTGATCTCGTTGTAGAATCGAGTGATTTTGAAAATGAGTGTTTTTGAGGCTTTTAATAGTTTTGCTAAAGAGCTCACTCCCGGTGAAGGGATCTCGGCTCTTTCCTTATCGAATAAGGTGCTGGATATTTCACAAATATCACTATGCAAAGCATGAACTAAAAAAGCAATCAAAAGAAAAAATCGAGTGGGATGTAGCATCTGCCAGTTTTGCTAAAGAGGTCACTCCCGGTGAAGGGATCTTGGCTCTTTCCTTATCGAATAAGGTGCTGGATATTTCACAAATATCACCATGCAAAGCATGAACTAGAAAAGCAATCAAAAGAAAAAATCGAGTGGGTTGTAGCATCTGTCAGTTTTGCTAAATAGGTCACTCCCGGTGAATGGATCTCGGCTCTTTCCTTATCGAATAAGGTGCTGGATATTCTACAAAGAATACCGCTATGCAAAGCAAGAACTAGAGCTACCAGTTTTCGAGACAAGTTTCTACAATATCTTTAGGTTTCTTTTTTCTTTCTTTAATCTCATTAATGAAGTCTCATCATTTATGCTTCCTAAGCATCACAGAAGAAACGAAAGCAACAATATTTATTATATCTCATATATATAATATAAGCAATCGTCTCAACATATCAAGTGATCAGATCACAGAATATCAGCAGCAGAAAAATCACATATGAAATATTGGATATACTAGAAATTCCGTGTTTTAAATTGAGCCAGTAAAAATCATGGATTCCACAGTCGTGATGAATAGCCAAACCCACATCCCTAGACCCCTACGAGAGCGTGTAACATTTCAAAAAAATAAAATATTATTTTTGGGAATTTTTATAGTTTAATATTAATTTTAAATGAATATTTTAATATTTCGGTAAAATTAAATACCGATAAATTGGAGAATTTTTTTGAAAATTATAGAAATTACTAAAAGAACGTGTTTTATCTGAATTACGCAAATTTTAAGTTTGTATGATTAATTATATGCTAATTTAGTGCTAATCGCGATTAAAAATCGCTAATCGGACTTTAAGCGGGTTTTGTGCAAAACATGCACCATTTCATTTTTACACTTGTTATTTTGTTTCATGGCTTTTCTTGCATGGTTGTTAATTAGAGAGAGTGGGGACAAGAAAAGAAAAGAAAAGGGGAAAATGAAAAAAAAAAAAGGATAATGAAAGGAGGTATGGGTGAGAGAGAGAGAAAGGTGAGAGTTACCTTGACCTTAGTCTTGAGCCATCCCCTTCATTATTCACACACCTCTCTCCTCTCCCTTTCCCCTAGCTGCTGTTCCTGCTCCTCCCTTCATTCTCCACAAAACTCCCCCCAAAACTCCATGATAAACACTTCAAAACCCAAATCCCACTTCACAAATTTTGTGCACAAGCTCACGAGCCACCCTTTGGACAAAGAAAAATCACATTTTGGTGCTGTAGGAGATTCTTAGGTCCCAAATGAGGTAATCTTTCCATCTTTAAGGTAGAATTTCCATTCCCTTAGCATCCATGTTAGTTTAGAACCGATATTGTATGGTTTTAGTGAACTATGAAAATTCTAGTTAGGGTTAGGGTGTGAATTGAGTAGAGATAGTATAATTAAGGTGTGATTGAGGACTACAACCCCTTTAGTAATGTAATTATGGATTAAAACCTTAGACAAACCCCAGATTGCGAACTTTAGATTCTGCAGATACGGAAAATTGTGAGAATTGTGTAGGGAAATTGGAATCTGCTATCAACCCGAGACTCTGAAAATTATTTTGCATGGACAGTGATACATGCAGGCACTTAGGAAGCTACCACTAAAACCCTAACCCCTAACTCCCAATATAGGCCGCAAATTTAATCCTTCTGGCCGCAAATTGCGGCCAGACCAGGGTAGAATTGACTCGTTTTGGTTCTGTGGTCCCCTCATCAGTAAAATAGACCCTTGGCATATGCAAAATTGTCCAATTTGACCTAGGGTAGAATCTTGAGCCTTTTTCCTAAGTTGCTGTTTTAATTCGTGTTTTCGTTTTGCGTATTTTAAATTTTGGATTTGTATAATTCTGTTTTGCCTCGATTACTTGGCGTTTATACGACGATATCGAGGATTGTTTGATGGTTTTGAAAGCGTAGTCCATAGGTTCTAACCTATAGGCCTTAGCGCGTCGTTTGGTTTTCTCGATGTGATTTTAAGGTTTATTTTCGATTGTGTTATCTTGCAGGTCCCTTCTCGAGGGCTTCAAACGATGAAGAAGATGAAGGCGACACCGACACCGACATGCAGGATGCAAGGTGAGTAGATTATATCTACGGGGGAGTCAGGTGGATGGCGTATAGCACCCCCGCAGTTCGATGTTTAGTATAGTATATATATACTATTTATGATAGCTTATTGTATGTCGTGGATATTAAAGATGAGATTAGGTGTACTATGATTAGATTAGGGCGTAGAAGTAAACTAGTATAGTTTCTAGTTGCGAACCCTAGAATAGGCTTACACCCACACGCACACACATGCATATTCGTTATACATATACCTAGATGATGAGGATAGTGGATGATATTTGGAGATGAGTCGATGAGATTGGGCATAGTGCCATGAGATCGGTGATATAATGTGATTCATATTTGGGACACGACATGAGATTTTAGCGGGCCTTTTGGCATGTTTTCATACACGCACATATATTTATATAGATGGTATCGATTTGTGCTAGACTTAGATCAGTACCCCAGATCATGAGATATGATGATAAGGATACCTGGTAATTGATGAGAGGAATGTGATATTGACCCGTACCCAGGTTTTGGGATGCCGTACAATGATTTACCGTACGAGCTTTATATTGATGATAGATTCGCACTCATGACTCGAGAATGTCATATGATATTGTATCGTACGCGGTACCTTTGAGGCGGGATCACCGACTATTATATTTACATATATATATTATATCGACTCAGATTTAGGTGGTTTCCATACCCCTCCTGATTGACTTGCTAGTTAGAGCTGTAGATTTGCTAGTAGATGTTAGGCTAGGCCGATCTCATACCTATTTCAAAAACTAACGAATCGGGAGTAGTTAAAGACAGGCAAGGGATTCTACGGATATTTTCAAAAGACGCATCTTTTCTTAAAAACACCGTAGCCCTTATTTTCCTAAAAACCCCGATTCGTCTTCTTTCAAATGACAAAACAGTATGATATGGATGCATTGATGTAGGTTCTACACTGTTGTGTTTATTATCCATTTGCTGCATATGCTTACTGTTCGCATCGCATTGCATGATAAATATGGTTATTGTTATATTAAACTCATGCTGTTAGGACACCAGCACCATTATCGATGATGCATATGTTCCACGTACACCTGCTTGCCGGCTCACGCACTTCATCATCGATAATTGCCATGTCACTACATTGTAGTACTGTTGCATCCAGGATATGACCCTTGCATGGCATACTCGTGTACTTACATATTGTACACTCATACTTGTACACATACCTATTATACATCCATACTTGTGTACTCACATATTGTACACTTATACTTATGCACATACTTACTGTACACTCATACTCGTTCACCTACCTGTTGTACACTCATACTTGTACACATACATATTTGCACATACATAGATGATTTCTCGGTTGATTTGCAGATTTGGGAATCACAAGATAGTCTTTAAAACTGATTCATTTTAAAAGAGCGGTTTTCCCCAATATGTGCATATTACTATTCCATGTTGTATGATATACTGATATACTTATATTCTTTTATATGTCGCATACATCATGCTTTCTGATTATACGCATTGAGATATGTTGTTTCCATGATATTTCTGGATTTGGGAATCATGGGTATTTTAAAAAGAGAGTATGTATTGTTTTAAAAACCCGGTTACCCTTGATATGATATCTCAGTGCGTCCACCATGTGTTTTCTCGGTTCTGAGAGTGGCATGTGAAACCCGATTCGAGCAGCGGTAGGCACCGTCTGCGGGTACATGGTGGACCCGGTGAGGTACCCTGATTGAGTGATTTAGCGTGCTTGCGCTTTCTAAAAGATAGATCAAAAATATTTGTAACCGCAATCAAGAATGGCGTCGCTTTGCAGCTAGCCGGTGAGTACGGG
The DNA here is from genome assembly GCA_030015575.1 of Agapanthus africanus. NCBI lineage: Eukaryota > Viridiplantae > Streptophyta > Magnoliopsida > Asparagales > Amaryllidaceae > Agapanthus > Agapanthus africanus. Next base: position 510,329,988 of record JASDDO010000024.1, on the reverse strand, counting down.
TCGGTCCACAGGGATGTTGTGAATTTCCGATTCGTTCTTACGAGTTAATTCCGAATGGTGTTCGGATTGATTATTAAATCTAAAATCCTAAATTATTCTACCTAGGGAAATTAATTGAAAGTTATAACTAGGGCAGAGAAATAAAATCTATACTAGGGCAGGAAAATAAATTTAATCTAGGGCATGAATTGAAATTATCTAGGGCAAGAAAATAAACAAATCTACTTACTTTACAGATGCATTTCTCCAATCATCCATGCAGGGTTGTCAGATCTGAATTTCAGAATTGAAGAGAGGCACCGATGCTCTCCATAAAGAATTTTGGAATTTTTATTAAAAGGAGGCATAAGAAATTACAAGTTTTAGAGTTCTATTTATAGGAAATAGAAACCCTAGGTTACATCTTGAATCGCATGTCTAAATTTACAAAAATAGCCCTAATTTGACCAGTCAAAGGCGCCACAAGACTTGGTAAAATTTTCTGTCAATAAATCATCAACGCCGCCGCGGAACCGCGGCCCGAGGCCTAGTTTGGCCGCGGTTCCGCGGCCCAATAGGAAGATTGGCCTTTGCAATTTTGTGGGCTGGATCGGGTCATTCTTGTCTTCTTATTTCTTCAGTACTTTTCTGAACTTGGTTTCTAGGTTCCTTCCAGATCTCCAGTGAATACTTGTAGTGGACTTTTAACCGTTTCTTCGTGTCGCTGCCTTTATGCTCGGTGAACTGTTGTTCATTGTTCTTCATTGATCCTTAAAATGTAGGCGCGATCAAGATCCTTCTATTTGTTGGTTGTAGTTCCACTTTTACATCGTCTTTTACCTTTTTCACTGTTTTAGATCCAAGAACCTGTAACCTGTAACATGTAGCAGACATGCGTCAAAAGCACCTGTTTATTTGTAAAAAGAATAAGAATGGGGAATATAATAATGCAATATTCTGGTGTGAACAAATACCCCCAAACTTATCTTTTGCTCGTCCCCGAGCAAACTTATTTTTTTATTCTCTACAAAAACCTAACCGCACTTTCGCAGGGATACGCGATTGCACTGAGCACGTGCAACAAGCCGTTAAACCTCTAGGTGTCCCTAGTAGGAGGAGTGTTGTCTCCTGAGGGTTTTCAGCGGATTACACCCACAAAATCCTATCAATTCGGCCCATTGACTTTTGTTCTCCAATTAGGTTTTCTAACAAGGAATTCTATTATCTTTTGACTCGCAAATTATCCACCCATATTCTTCACACTTCCTCATCATCTAACTTAAGATTATATATGTTTTATAGACTTATTTAGCTTTCGGCATCTCCTAAGTTTTCCTTCTAGAGTTCCATCTCCACTTAGGAATTTCTATCAACTCTACTAAAGATACAAGTTCTATTTTTCATTCCTTTCTCTCATCTAAACTCCAATCACATATCCCCACGTGTGTGTAAATATCACCCCTACATTTGGAAATTCAAATCAAGCAATCGTACTCTCGTCCATTGTCCAAAGCACTTATTAAGTTGGTGAATTTTTAATTGAATTTTTGCTTACACATCCTTCATGCGACCGTTAATATTTCTTGAGGTACCAACAACCGATTACAAGATGCGTTTGCACATTAAAGCGTAATTCCTAGTTTTGCAGCACCCAAGGCTTTTAGCAGTGACTCCCAAACCAGTTGGTTTAAGGCACTAGGTGATGAAGCACCCTCGCTAAATATTTTTCTATTTTTTACAGCCTTATGTAATCACAAAAACCAGTGTTCATTTTTTTATTCTTTATTCGCACTTTTTTTTTTCTTTATTTTCATTGTACTAAGGACTTTAGACAAGAGCATTTCAAGGTCTCTTCTACTATTCCAAGTTTCAAGGTGCGTGATTGTGCAAGTTGTAGGGTATATGTTTTCAGAATCTAGACTTAAGCTAGGAACTATTTTTCAAACTTATACTCTAATAAAAGTTTCAATATCTTTCCTTCGTTTCGACTTAGCCCAAGAAGTGAACCCAAAATTTGCCTATTTCTAAATAAACTACAAGGCATATACTTTCTACCGTTAAACTTTAAGGAAGGTTATTTTTAGGGTTTTAAATTTACTAAATCTAAGATCTAGTTGTCCCTAGCCAGTTAACCTATTTGTCAAACTTAAGTCAAATATGGACAAAATTGAATACAATTATTTTTATAATTTTTGAAAATTTTCAAATTTTTATGGGTTTTCAAATAAATATGCACATGCAAAAATATGTACAAATGAATGCGAAGGAAGAAGACGTACCGAGCATACTCCCAAATTTGCACTTGACAGTGTCCTCACTGTCATACTAAACCAAGAGGGTCAAAATACTGGCACTCCCCTGTTTATTTATAAATAATTTTATTTTTGTTTTTATTTTTGTTTTTGAATTTTTTTTAATTTTTTTATAGAAAAAAGAAAAGAAAAAGATATATACATATATACAACAAGCATCCCCCCAAACTTAAGCTTGGCCTTACACAAGCCAAAGGTTAGCACCAACCATTCAAAAATCTTATCGAGAAAATGGTATAGTTGGTGCAAGAAAATGAGAAGCACGCGAGACCGTGTGGAAAGAAGAATGGTAGAATACGGTCTCGGTGGGGGAGAAGAATGGCGAAAAGAAGAAGGAAGTGGAGTACGATCTTGAGGGTGTAAATTTAGTGAATAAATTAGCGCAATATGTGATGACCGATATGTTATAAGCGATTGCGCTAACCTATCTACTCGTCGAGAAATGGGATCAAATCCCTCAAGATTCGCAAGAAAACATGGGTACGCCGAACTTGGTATCGGAGATGAAAGCGTAACGGTCATTTGTACTGTCGGGACAATAGGAGAGACGAAAGGGAGTGAATTAGGGATAGTATCTTTCTCACCGTAGTAAACTGTTTCGAACTTGAAAGATTCCATTAATGGTTCGAAACTACTATAATCTACCGAGTCTGATGGCTCATCTGAAAATGTAAAGGACTCAAACTCGGGCGGTGAGTCATCAACATCGTCCGAAAAAGTGAAACACTCGTAGGTGTCATCGTCTGTGAGAATTGTGTCAGATTCAAAGGAAAAGGTTTAAAGCTCACAGTCTTCAAGCGGGGTCGGAACGATGGGAAGGAGAGAGGGTGATATAACAGTCAAAGGTTCAGGAGGATGAATTGGAAAATCAGACACATCAAACAAAAATGATTCAACCTCAATATTATCCTCAAGACTCTCCTCAATACTATCCTCAATATTCAACTCATCCATGCCATTATCATCAAAATCTAGACGCATATGAGATTCGGGAGAAACATTTAATAACTCAGGATGATGATTTGAACATAAAATTTCAAACAAATCGACAGGTTCATCATCCGAAATATTCCCGGCGCCTATATCCTCAATTAAGTGAAAATCAATTTCTTTAGACACCTCCTCAAAAGCATGGATATCTATCGATTTAGATTCTAGATGGGAGGTGTAAAGATCGAAAGGATTAGGTGCGGTTTCACTCGAAAGGGGTTCCTCACAATCTGGCAAATCAAACACTACAAAATCACACAACTCGTTTTTTTATTTTCAACAGGTGAACTATTTAGGGCAATCGATGGAAAACAGGAGTTGTGGGCTTCAATTGGGTAAGGGTAGGTTTGATTTGAAAATCCTCTCTCATTCTCACTCTGTCTAACTGCCGCCTCATACATTGAAAAATTTGGAGCTAGCGGGACACTAGTTACCGGTTCACTAGGTTGCATAAGGGCGGCCACGGACGCTTCCACATTCCTAGTCATTTTATTTGTTGCAGCAATATAAGCCTCCAACGACTCTTCCAAACTAGACTTAGGTGGTGAGGGGGTTTCGGTAAAGGATTCAAAATGGTGTGGATATGTGAAACTCCCTAATGACTATATAGAAACAGTGTTTAGTGAAGGTGGGAAAGTCGGGTAGGACTGGTAGGAAGTGGGTGATTGGACAGGGGTAGGGTCATCATGTGGATAAAAAGGTGAATAGTCGTGCGGATCCCTAGAACTAGATGAGTGGAGAGGGGTGAAAGATCGACTGCGAGATTGAGCAATATGCTCAGCAATGGACATCGGCTTAGGAGTTACAGCAGGACTTGGAAAAGTGGTGTCAACATATGTAGATGGTAAAGATGGACTTGGTTGACACAAAGTGGGTTGAAAAGTCAATCTATTTCTCCTAGACGCCTCTATTTGATCTTTCAAAGATATTTTTGGCAAGGAAGGATCGTTTTTAAATTGACCGAACAAATTAACGTACGACGCAAAATTAGGTTCGGGATACCAAAGTTCGGCTAATGATTTATTGTGTGGGGTACCCATGTTAGAAGAAGAACGGTGACAAGAAGGAAGGTTGGGTGGTGTAAGGATTTATTTGGGGCAAAAAATTGTGCAAGTTTCTATAAAATATTTGTCCTTTTTATTTTCATTTTTCATTATTATTATTCTATCTCTTTATTTGGAAATATTTTGTTGCAAAAAGATATTAGAGCAAAGATATGCAACAGCAAAATATTTTATAGAAAAGATATGCAACAGCAAAATATTACTTGCAATCAATTTAGTTCAAGCGGGGCCCAAAAATCCTGCACAAAATTGTTATATGGAAGGGGGAAGATTTTTTTAAGCGCAAAGAATCCTGCAGGAGATTTAACAAAAGATATATCGAAAGATTCGGAGGAGAGATCAGAAGACTTACAGAGGTTTTTTCTTTCTTTCTTTTCTTTCTCCTCCTCTCCAGATCTCCGCGGTTCTTCTTGTTTCGCTTTATGGAAATCTCCAGATCTGTCTCGATTGTTCCTGCAAGGTTCACACAACAAAGTACTCTTTCCAAAAAAATAACAATTGATATATTTTTATAAGTTTTGGATTTTTTAGATTTTTATGATTTTTTTTTTAATTTTGATTAACCCGAAATTGCAAAAAGGAAAGTTCTACGCCATCCCCGGCAACGGCGCCATTTGATTGAGTGATTTAGCGTGCTTGCGCTTTCTAAAAGATAGATCAAAAATATTTGTAACCGCAATCAAGAACGGCGTCGCTTTGCAGCTAGCCGGTGAGTACGGGTCGGTCCACAGGGATGTTGTGAATTTCCGATTCGTTCTTACGAGTTAATTCCGAATGGTGTTCGGATTGATTATTAAATCTAAAATCCTAAATTATTCTACCTAGGGCAATTAATTGAAAGTTATAACTAGGGCAGAGAAATAAAATCTATACTAGGGCAGGAAAATAAATTTAATCTAGGGCGTGAATTGAAATTATCTAGGGCAAGAAAATAAACAAATCTACTTACTTTACAGATGCATTTCTCCAATCATCCATGCAGGGTTGTCAGATCTGAATTTCAGAATTGAAGAGAGGCACCGATGCTCTCCATAAAGAATTTTGGAATTTTTATTAAAAGGAGACATAAGAAATTACAAGTTTTAGAGTTCTATTTATAGGAAATAGAAACCCTAGGTTACATCTTGAACCGCATGTCTAAATTTACAAAAATAGCCCTAATTTGACCAGTCAAAGGCGCCACAAGACTTGGTAAAATTTTCTGTCAATAAATCATCAACGCCGCCGCGGAACCGCGGCCCAATAGGAAGATTGGCCTTTGCAATTTTGTGGGCTGGATCGGGTCATTCTTGTCTTCTTATTTCTTCAGTACTTTTCTGAACTTGGTTTCTAGGTTCCTTCCAGATCTCCAGTGAATACTTGTAGTGGAATTTTAACCGTTTCTTCGTGTCGCTGCCTTTATGCTCGGTGAACTGTTGTTCATTGTTCTTCATTGATCCTCAAAATGTAGGCGCGATCAAGATCCTTCTATTTGTCGGTTGTAGTTCCACTTTTACATCGTCTTTTACCTTTTTCACTGTTTTAGATCCAAGAACCTGTAACCTGTAACATGTAGCAGACATGCGTCAAAAGCACCTGTTTATTTGTAAAAAGAATAAGAATGGGGAATATAATAATGCAATATTCTGGTGTGAACATACCCAGGGCAAGAAGACTCGTATATGCTAGACGGTGAGCCCGGCAGGGGAGTACTACCTACCGGTGATTGTTTGAGCTCGGCGGATATCTGGGGGATACCGACCGGAGTTGAGAGATGAGACGGGCCTATCCGGACTGACGGAACCCTATGTATATGAGGATTTACGTGCCGATGCTAGGCACAGGTTTCATGATGTTTTCGAGTGTCGATGCTTGACACTCAGGTTCCATGATTTTGATATGTCGCGAGCGATACATGTTGATTTTGTTAGTGTATATGCCCTAGAGGCCATTACTGTATCATACTAGTTTATATATTACTTAATGGATGCTTGGGATATTCACCTTGTATATACAATCTTGCTCAAAATAGTAGTATGCTACTTGGTTTGTTTCTACTTCAATGTGTACTTGTGTTTATTTCAGTATATCACTTATACGCATTAGTGGAGCCCTTAGGATCTTTGCTTGATTACCAGCGTTGTGATGGCAGTCACACTAGTGGGGGCTGGGTAATCTATAAGCACATCCTTATTCAGGTCCCTGGTCGCAGGACTATCGAGACAGGGCATCGATACTCCGGAGTAGACCAGCGCATGCGCTTCTCATCCCAGTGTGGGAGACGGTCTGTCCCACAGCCGTCAGTACGTCGTACTTGAGATAGTATGCGGGTGCTCGTTAGGTTACGGGTACACTGGACAGGACTCGTCGGGAACTGACTAGTTGGTATTATACCTATCGTCAGTTATCAGTTCCCAGGTGACATGAGTACAGCTTAGTCCGCTGACTTGACACTGTCACTCCGCCTCGAGTGTGTTCCCACTGTACTTTGATCACTACCCTACCACGGCTCAAAGGAGTCGTGCAAACAGGTGGTGGTTGGGTGCAGTCCCGAAGCACTTGGAGGCAGTGACGGTTAGACAGGATTCGTCTCTCCCGGTATTGGGGGTTGACATCGCGCTGTGTCTAGGAGAGCCATTACACGAGTAGTCCCTGGCCAGGGCAAACGAGATATACTGGTAGGTTTCCAGTGTTATCTCAGGGTGTATTGGGCTTCACTCCGGCACGACTTGTACCGCTATTGGGGGACTGACGTTTACCGCCCCCTAGGCCCGCCATGCGATGTATCAGACGAACAGACCGGACTGTACGGAGAATGTCACGCTCAGGCTCAGTAGGAGTTCAGATGGGTTTCGCCTCGTCGGTCTTCTTGTCGGCATTACCTGGGGACCGTTACGCACAGCTAGTGCCGCTTGCGGTCTGTGGTTAAACCCACTGCCAGCGTAGTGTCGAGTCTTTAGAGTCCCACACAGAAAGCTTTTCGCCTTTAGGCAAAAGAGTAGAGGTCGCATGGTATTGCGACAGGTCGCATGGTTTTGCGACAGGGTTCGGTCACATCCGTGCACTTGTGCACATGCAGTGTCCGGACAGTTTACACTGGAGGGCTTTGGTTTAAGCCAGATCCTAGTGTACCTTATGGGATTGGATTTATCCAGTTTGCATTCGTGTTCCTCGGAACGCGGATACGGGTGTGTATGCACAGTTGACAGGGAGGCAGAGGCTGCGGATTCTCATTAAGGTTGTTGACAGTTGACCGTTGACTATTTGACTTTATGCTCAACCCTAATGAGAATATGATATGTGATTAACTATTATATTAATTAAGTATTATGGTGATATGGTTGTTGACTTGTTGACTTTCGTTGACTTGTTGACTTTGTTGACTTGTTGACTTTTGTTGACTTGTTGACCGGTTGACTAGGCTTGACTAGTTGACCATCATGATAACCATGGTTATCATTTCATGCCAAAGACTTTTTCTTGCTTGCTCATTTTGAGTAAAATGAGTGCATGACATGATAAGGTTATGGTTGCTTCTAACCATCACATAAGACTTTTTTGATATGATGAGTTATGATCACTTTGGATTATGAGAGGGTGAAAGACAAAAGAGTTATTCATTCTTTCTTGCTCATTCTCTCTCTTGTTCTTGAGCTCTCCTCTTGCTCTCACCCTCAACCTCTTGCTCCCTCTCTTGATCTATGGTTCTCTTGTCTCATGAGTTGAGAATCAAGAACCATAGATAAAATCCCATTCTAAATCATCTCTACTCATTCTAGTTCACTAGGTTTAGCAAACCAAGTGAACTAGTTTCTTCAAAGAACGAAGAAGGAGCTAAAGGTTGGAGCTTTCAAGTGGATCTATCTTCGGCGTACGGAGACAACGAGAAGGAGCCATCGAACCACCATCGGAGCTTGAAGAGAAGGAGTTCAAGTTTAGGTATAACCATCTTCATCCGAGTAGCTAAATATTTTTAGCTTAGTATGCTAGTTTTAGTTTAGGTAAAGATCCCGACCTAGCTTAGTCCATGTTGCCTCTTGCGTTAAAATTTTGATTTTATACCGTTTCCGCCTCCCCGTAAGAATCGGGGGTCGCAACGTGGACTTACAGTGGTATCAGAGCCTAACTAAACTTAAACTAGCTTGGTAGTGAAGTGTAACGAAGTTCGGAACCGAAAAAATCCAAAAACCAAACTTTTACAAAAACTGAGTTTCTGTTGATTTTTTTTTGGCTCAAAATGCAAAACGTTACACTTGTAAATTCGGCTCAGGGTTTTGTGTGAACACCAAAGAAAAACGTTGCCCTAATTCGTTCAAACCGCCGCGCTTCCGCCGCACGAGGTAGGCATGTGCCGCGGAAGCGCCGCGGTTTGTCGTCTTCTCTGCATCGTTTTTCGTGCAGTGTGTGTCTGTGTTGGTTTTGGGATTTTTGGAATATATTATATGTGCCCAGATTTTCCAGAAAAGAAATTTCCTTTTGGGGTCCTATAATTCCGTATTTTTTTCCGAACTTCACTGCACTTTGACTTTGATGGTTATATCTGTGATGTTTGCATGTATTGAACGTCGGCTAATCGCTATAAGTCGATTGGTCGGGGTTATACATGATCTGTAATGTGCTGGAATGTGTATATAAATATGTTGGATTGTCGCGGGTGAATAGCCGGGGGTGTGAGACGAGAGTTTTCTTTTCTTGCAATTCATGTAAATTTGTAAATTGATGTAATAATTATTTGTATGGCCGCACAACCGGGTCGGGGTTGTAGCCGTCATTGTATAATTTCTTTTTACTGTTTTTGCTCCTAGGATAGACCCATGGAGGGGTGCACAAACTACCGGGTATGCCGAAGTGTCGAGTGGCCTACTCATGGAGATGAGGGAGGTTGCTACGCTTCGGGTACTTGGCGGGTAGTTTGCCGCACCCGTAGGGGTCTTGGGTGGGGTTTTGGCTATTCACCGCGACCGTGTAATCTGTTTTTGTTACAGGCTCGTACAAATTACAGATTCCTAGTATATCCAATGTATTTATCTGTGATCTGAAATGTTTATCATTGCAGTATATCTATATATGATATTATTTAGGCGTTGCTTATGTTTTACAGACGCGCTAGCCCAGCCCCCGCTCTGTCGTTAGTTAAGTAACCTAACGGGTAATGACGGGGCCCCGTGGCGAATGCGAATGGCATAAGCGTACGTCATATTTTGGTTGTTTTCTGCAATGGTAGGATTAAATGATGGGACGCATTAAAAGAACTAATGCAAGAATATCACGCATTAAAAGAACTAATGCAAGATAATAAACCAAGCTAAAGTCGTTGGAACACTTTCGAAAAACCACTCGGTTCTTTTCAAAAACAACTTTTAAAATGCGGAGCTTGAGCCACTCCTTTTAAAAGCTATCTCATTCCATCGACCAAATCAAGTTCACTACGTTCACGGTTTTGCCAAAACCATTCGTAGCCCTCCGTCGTTTCGTATGAATATTCAATAGTATTCAAGCTGTGTTTGTTGACCTTCGTCAAGGCATAGTGATTGGTAGCTATTGGGTATTCATATGTAGCATAGATAGATGCGTTGGTTTGGGATATTCGCATTACCTTGTTGACCTTCGTCAAGGGTATATACGGGTGGATTCAAATTAACCTGGATAATGACGGGCAGAACTTGACATGTGACTTATGATTTGTTGACCTTCGTCAAGGTCATAAGAGCATGGGGCAAAAATCCACATCGGGAGTTTCATAAGTACTGAAACTTGCTAGATTTGCATACCATTTGGAGTGTGATGATTCTGGTAGGATTCCTTCAGTTTCATCACGCGATGATATTTGGATCCCGATCCTACTGTGAGTATATGCTACTCCTCGGGAAATTTCTCACTTAACGATCAATGCTATAAACCTAGTAGGTGCCTAGAAAGGTGTTAGCGGGGCTACGCCCCCAGGGAAAAGAGGTTCTCTAATTAAGGAACTTCGCGAAAGCGTTGGAAAACCTCCCTCGAAGTACCGACACCGGCCTGGCTGAACGGTTAAGCAAGTATTGTACGGTGGGATTGATCCTGACTAATTCTTCCTTTATGGTTTGAGGAGGGATTCGAGAAACAGTGGGAGCCATCCTGTTTAGACAAACTAAAAACCACTCTAAACTTGCAAGAGCATCATGCTGAGTGTTTCTTCTTCTCTCTCCTAATTGCAGCGACCAATCAACATGACTGGACTTAAGTTACTCCTAGATAAAAACAAACTGACAGGGCCAAACTACAAAGATTGGCTCAGGAATGTCACGATAGCAATCACTTATGACAAGCTGGGGTATCTTCTTACCACCAAAGCTCCCCCTGTCCCTGGTCCAACTTCCAGTGTCGCGGATAAGGAAATCCGCAAGACTTGGGAGATTGATAGCGCGAAGGCCAAGTGCCTCCTGCTTGCCTCGATGGACAACGAACATCAGAGGAGGCATGAGAATATGGACATGGAGTCCATATTGCTCCATACAAAAGAACTGTATGGAGAGCAATCACGTATCGCAAGATACGAAGCGTCGAAAAAGTTATTTTCGACAAGAATGGCCGTCGGATCATCAGTAGCCGAGCATGTGCTAAAGATGATCGGCTTCATTGAGGAGCTCGCTGACCTAGGGATCACATTGGAGAGTGAGCTATATACGGATATAGTTCTCCAGTCCCTTCCTTCCACTTACGCCCAGTTTATACTGAACTTCAACCTACAAGAAAAAGAGGTTGAACTATCAGAGCTCCTCAACATGCTGAGGAGCGCAGAGGGCACCCTACAGAAAGGTAGGGAAACATCCACTTTGTTTGTAGGAGGATCATCTTCTTCTAGGTCCAAGGCGAAAGCCAAGGGAAAGAAGAAGAAGGCCCCCGCCAAACCAAGGGGCGGTGTTGGTAAAGTGGATACGAAGGGAAAAGGCAAAGCAACAAAGATAGCGGGGAAGCTTGTGGATAAGGAAGAATGCTTCTATTGTCATAAGAAAGGACACTGGAAGAATGATTGCAGGGCCTGGAAGGCCAGAACACAGGAATTGAAGCAGGTTGCAGCTTCAGCTTCAGGTGTGTATGTTATTGAAAACTGTCTTTCAATAAACTCTACTTCCTGGGTATTGGATACCGGATCAGGATCTCATATCTGTAATCCTTTGCAGGCGTTGAGAAACCGTAGTGTTTTGAAGGCAGGTGACATGACCCTCAAAGTTGCGAACGGAGCTAGCATGGATGCTAAAGCCGTGGGGGACTATCACCTGGGAATGTCAGATGGACATGTTTTGGTTTTGCGTAATTGCTTTTTTGTACCCAACGCAACTTGTAATATCATTTCTGTATCTTTAGTTTCTAAAGAAGGTTATGAATTTGCGTTTGTAAGTAATGTTGTAAACATTCACCTTAATCAAGTTTTGATTGGGTCAGGTACATTGAGTAATGGTATATACGTGTTAAACCAACCACAGATTTTCAACGTCCAGAATACACACAAAAGAAAGTCTCCGGAAATGAATCAGACTTTCTTATGGCATTGTAGATTGGGTCACATCAATGAGAGAAGGTTGACTAAGTTACATACAGAAGGATATTTGAATGCGTTCGAATATCAATCGTATGCCACTTGTCAATCTTGTCTCAAAGGAAAGATGACAAAGACTCCGTTTACTGGACAAGGAGTAAGAGCGAGCGGGCTCTTAGGACTCGTACACAGTGACGTGTGCGGTCCAATGTCTACACATGCCCGAAGCGGACATTCTTACTTCATTACTTTTACGGATGACTTCTCAAGGTACGGTTATGTCTTCTTGATGAAACATAAGTCCGAGGACTTTGGAAAATTCCAGGAGTATAAGAATGAAGTAGAGAAACAGACCGGCAAAAGTATTAAGATTCTAAGATCGGATCGAGGTGGAGAATACTTAAGTGCCGAATTCCTGAATTACTTAAAAGAGAATGGTATTCTCTCTCAGCTTACTCCTCCATACACTCCGCAACATAATGGTGTATCGGAGAGACGGAACCGAACCCTATTGGATATGCTTCGGTCCATGATGAGTAACGCTGAGTTACCGCGATCATTCTGGGGATATGCACTAGAAGCAGCTGCGTATCTCTTGAACAAGGCTCCCACCAAGACTGTGCCTACCACCCCATATGAGATGTGGACTGGGAAGAAACCCTGTCTTAAGTATCTTAAGGTATGGGGATGTCCAGCTTTTGTAAAAAAGCAGCATGCGGACAAGCTTGAGGCACGTTCAGTACAGTGTAAGTTTGTGGGATACCCAAGGAACTCTAGGGGGTATCTTTTCTATTCAGCTGAGGAACAAAAGGTCTTTGTTTCTCAGCATGCCCGCTTCTTGGAAACTGAGTTTTTGGAAACCCAGATAAGTGGGAACACAATAGAACTGGAAGAAGTTCCAGAACCACAGACTGTTACTGAAAGCTTAGTGGAACCAGAGGGTTCAACAGAACAGGACATTCCTGCGCCACTCCGCAGGAGTAGTAGGCAGACTCATCCGCCCGAGAGATACTGCGGTTTTCTCATAGACGGGGATAGAGAGGATTGCATCATAGATTATGATGAGCCTACTAGCTTCCAGCAGGCCGTTCAGAGCATTGACTCAGTGAAATGGCTGGATGCAATGCGGACCGAAATGGAGTCCATGTACACCAACAAGGTATGGACGTTGGACATTGCTCCAGACGGGGTAAAACCCGTAGGATGCAAGTGGATCTTCAAAAGGAAGATTGGTGTAGATGGACAGGTTGAGACCTATAAAGCTAGGCTGGTAGCAAAGGGTTTTCGTCAAAGACCTGGCTTGGACTACGACGAAACCTTTTCTCCAGTAGCCATGCTGAAATCCATTCGGATCCTTCTTGCCATTGCTGCCTTCCACGATTATGAGATCTGGCAAATGGACGTAAAGACAGCTTTTCTAAATGGAAATTTAGAGGAGTGTGTCTATATGGACCAGCCAGAGGGTTTCATTCAGAGTGGGAGCAGCGGAAAGGTGTGCAAGTTGCTTAAGTCCATCTATGGACTAAAGCAGGCATCGCGGAGTTGGAACATCTGCTTTGATGAGACGGTCAAAGAATTTGGCTTTATCAAAAATCCAGATGAACCATGCATCTATAGTAGATTTGTAGCGAGAACTGTAGTATTCCTCGTTTTATACGTGGATGACATTCTCTTAATAGGAAATGACATTCCTATGCTACAATCTGTCAAGGGGTTCTTGTCACACAGGTTCTCCATGAAAGACCTGGGTGATGCCTCGTACATTCTGGGTATCCGGATCTACCGTGACAGATCCAAGAGGATATTAGGACTTTCACAGTCCAGGTACATCGACACCATACTGAAGAGATTCAGTATGGAAGATTCCAAGCGCGGTAACTTACCGGCTTGTCACGGGATCACCCTCTCTAAAGAGATGTCTCCCAAGACTGATTTGGAGAGGGATCGCATGTCTATTATACCCTACGCTTCTGCGGTAGGCTCTATAATGTATGCGATGTTGTGTACCAGACCGGATGTAGCTTATGCACTGAGTGTGGTAAGCCGGTATCAGTCAAACCCTGGGGAGAAACATTGGATAGCGGTAAAGAACATTCTCAAGTACCTGAGAAGGACTAAGGAGATGTTCTTGGTGTATGGCGGAAAAGACCTCCAGATCGAGGCCTTTGCTGACTCCAGCTTCCAGAGTGACAAGGATGATTCCAAGTCCATGTCGGGTTTTGTCTTTACCCTCAATGGAGGGGCGGTGTGTTGGAAGAGTTCCAAACAAGAAACCGTTGCAGACTCGACGATGGAAGCGGAATACATCGCTGCATCTGATGCCGCAAAAGAAGCTGTCTGGATGAGGAAGTTCTTGAAAGAACTTCAGGTGGTTCCGTCCATTGTTGATCCAATACCTCTGTATTGCGACAACAATGGGGCTATAGCTTTAGCGAAGGAACCCAGGTCCCATCAGAGATCCAGGCACATCTTGAGGCGGTATCACCTGATCAGGGAGATCGTAGATCGCCAGGAGATCGAGGTTCGGAGAGTCGCTTCAGAAGATAACACTGCTGATCCATTCACCAAGGCCCTGCCCCAGACTCAGTTCGAGCGGCTGATCGAGATGATAGGTCTTCGATACGCCAGTACATGGCCTTAGTGCAAGTGGGAGATTGTTAGTGTATATGCCCTAGAGGCCATTACTGTATCATACTAGTTTGTATATTACTTAATGGATGCTTGGGATATTCACCTTGTATATACAATCTTGCTCAAAATAGTAGTATGCTACTTGGTTTGTTTCTACTTCAATGTGTACTTGTGTTTATTTCAGTATATCACTTATACGCATTAGTGGAGCCCTTAGGATCTTTGCTTGATTACCAGCGTTGTGATGGCAGTCACACTAGTGGGGGCTGGGTAATCTATAAGCACATCCTTATTCAGGTCCCTGGTCGCAGGACTATCGAGACAGGGCATCGATACTCCGGAGTAGACCAGCGCATGCGCTTCTCATCCCAGTGTGGGAGACGGTCTGTCCCACAGCCGTCAGTACGTCGTACTTGAGATAGTATGCGGGTGCTCGTTAGGTTACGGGTACACTGGACATGACTCGTCGGGAACTGACTTGTTGGTATTATACCTATCGTCAGTTATCAGTTCCCAGGTGACATGAGTACAGCGTAGTCCGCTGACTTGACACTGTCACTCCGCCTCGAGTGTGTTCCCACTGTACTTTGATCACTACCCTACCACGGCTCAAAGGAGTCGTGCAAACAGGTGGTGGTTGGGTGCAGTCCCGAAGCACTTGGAGGCAGTGACGGTTAGACAGGATTCGTCTCTCCCGGTATTGGGGGTTGACATCGCGCTGTGTCTAGGAGAGCCATTACACGAGTAGTCCCTGGCCAGGGCAAACGAGATATACTGGTAGGTTTCCAGTGTTATCTCAGGGTGTATTGGGCTTCACTCCGGCACGACTTGTACCGCTATTGGGGGACTGACGTTTACCGCCCCCTAGGCCCGCCATGCGATGTATCAGACGAACAGACCGGACTGTACGGAGAATGTCACGCTCAGGCTCAGTAGGAGTTCAGATGGGTTTCGCCTCGTCGGTCTTCTTGTCGGCATTACCTGGGGACCGTTACGCACAGCTAGTGCCGCTTGCGGTCTGTGGTTAAACCCACTGCCAGCGTAGTGTCGAGTCTTTAGAGTCCCACACAGAAAGCTTTTCGCCTTTAGGCAAAAGAGTAGAGGTCGCATGGTATTGCGACAGGTCGCATGGTTTTGCGACAGGGTTCGGTCACATCCGTGCACTTGTGCACGTGCAGTGTCCGGACAGTTTACACTGGAGGGCTTTGGTTTAAGCCAGATCCTAGTGTACCTTATGGGATTGGATTTATCCAGTTTGCATTCGTGTTCCTCGGAACGCGGATACGGGTGTGTATGCACAGTTGACAGGGAGGCAGAGGCTGCGGATTCTCATTAGGGTTGTTGACAGTTGACCGTTGACTATTTGACTTTATGCTCAACCCTAATGAGAATATGATATGTGATTAACTATTATATTAATTAAGTATTATGGTGATATGGTTGTTGACTTTTTGACTTTCGTTGACTTGTTGACTTTGTTGACTTGTTGACTTTTGTTGACTTGTTGACCGGTTGACTAGGCTTGACTAGTTGACCATCATGATAACCATGGTTATCATTTCATGCCAAAGACTTTTTCTTGCTTGCTCATTTTGAGTAAAATGAGTGCATGACATGATAAGGTTATGGTTGCTTCTAACCATCACATAAGACTTTTTTGATATGATGAGTTATGATCACTTTGGATTATGAGAGGGTGAAAGACAAAAGAGTTATTCATTCTTTCTTGCTCATTCTCTCTCTTGTTCTTGAGCTCTCCTCTTGCTCTCACCCTCAACCTCTTGCTCACTCTCTTGATCTATGGTTCTCTTGTCTCATGAGTTGAGAATCAAGAACCATAGATAAAATCCCATTCTAAATCATCTCTACTCATTCTAGTTCACTAGGTTTAGCAAACCAAGTGAACTAGTTTCTTCAAAGAACGAAGAAGGAGCTAAAGGTTGGAGCTTTCAAGTGGATCTATCTTCGGCGTACGGAGACAACGAGAAGGAGCCATCGAACCACCATCGGAGCTTGAAGAGAAGGAGTTCAAGTTTAGGTATAACCATCTTCATCCGAGTAGCTAAATATTTTTAGCTTAGTATGCTAGTTTTAGTTTAGGTAAAGATCCCGACCTAGCTTAGTCCATGTTGCCTCTTGCGTTAAAATTTTGATTTTATACCGTTTCCGCCTCCCCGTAAGAATCGGGGGTCGCAACGTGGACTTACAGATTTACATCCTCATATTTCCTTGCATATGCTTTATGATATTTACACGCATGATGTTTATTGTCATTGGGTGATACGTGGACGATATCCACATACATATAGTTGACATTGATGACATTGATCACATAGTTGGAGGATATCCACATACTTAGACTTCAGATATAGTTGACATTGATCATACCTCATATTTATGATATGTTATTACCTGAGGCACAGGCACGAGCACTTGGCACTACACTCATATATAGATGTTGCATTGCCACCTTATCATGCTTTAGACTTATTCATTTGAGGTTTATATATATATCTGATCGTATTGACCTAGCATTGTGTCATACATATGATTTCTACTCTGCGATGTTTTCTATTCACGAGTTGGCAACTCACCCCCGTTGTGCCACAGTTCTTGCAGGTTTTGCCGTACAGGTTTCATTGCGGCTTTTCTGGCACACTGCTTCCTTTCTGGGTGATTGCATTGGTAGGTGGGTTCACTCGCATCGTGACCGCCCTTGTATTATTTTATTCAGTTGTATCTAGTAATTCCATCAACCAAAACTTGTATATTGTTTCAGACTTAGAAAACCAGTTATGTATTATTTTGACATTAGAGTCGCGCGTTGTAGTATTATGGTTTTCATGCTGATTTGGAGTTTTCCTTTGAGTTTTGATCCTCACCCTTCGGCGTTGTATATTATATTGATTGCGTGGTTGTGACCGTCGATTGACGAAGAGCTAGCTCCCGCTTGGGGATGCCTTTTATCATTGCATATATATTATTCTTTTTGTACCCCGTTCGGGGCCAGTATTTACAAAGGAAATTCTGCCGAAATATTTAGAAAAGATATGGAGGATTTAAAATGCATATTCAGCTTACCTATTTTAAAAACCCTTGTTTTAAAAACTTGTTTTCTTCACTTCTTAAAACTATTTTCCTTTATTTATTACTTAAAAAAATGGTTTTAGATTTCTGGGCTTTTTGGCTTACTTGGATTAGATGGGGTCCTATAGACTTCATATGATTCAAGTGCCAGTCACGGGCTATTTCGGGTCGTGACAAAGTTGGTATCAGAGCGCTAGGTTAATCTTGGTTCGAGTCTAAGTTTGACTATATGGAGCCTAGAGCGTTTATATATATACGGAACTTAGGCTTGACCTTACGGAACTTAGACTTAGTCGGGGGGGGGGGGTATTATACCCGAACTTTCGTCGCGTAGGATGACCCTTGGTTGATGGAGTAGGTAGCTTGAGTAGAGTGACGTACCGTACGTATGTTCCGCGGCATATTTACGATACGCTACTTCGCTTAAGAAACCTTAGGATGTACATTTCCTTACACAGTATTATACTCATTCCTATGATCTATACTCATCGATACTGGTTATGATTTTGCTGCCACGATCATACGGGCAGAGAGAGCTACGGCTAGAGTTGCGTCAGCTTGAGCTCGTCACGGACGAGGACTGACCAGAGCGTGATTCCAGAGACGTACGATTGCATAGAGGCTTCATTTTATTGCGTTTTTGCGCCATGAGCGTTCGACAGATCGCTGTTACGAGATTTCCCGGATGTGCTGATCGGCACCAGAGGATCAGGCTACTGCTAGAGGCCAGCCAGAATGTGATGACCATTGATATATCGCTTATTCATGATGATTGAGGCACTGTTCAGCGTGCAGACGAATGAGCCAGTTGCTGCTGCAAATGACGAGGTATCGCCCAAATAATTGGAGCTACTGCAGCATGAGTATATACTTAGAGATAGGATGGAAGGTCGCTAATCACCCAAGGATGGAGGACTAGGACATGTGGTTCGTTCGCTTACCCCGATGCGAGGTCATCAGATAGATTGATTCCAGCTAGAGACGACTTCACGCAGATTCGTTGAGAGTCGATAAAGACGATCGAATGTCAGAAACCCATATTCCAAGTTTAAAGTATTCGGAAAGACATGCAAGCGATTCTATGGACCCTCTAGAAGAATGAAATCCTAACTCGACATAATGACCGTGTGAAAGTCTTTGAACCTTAGGGTTTGCGGCAGTTCTGCGGCGCCATTAGTGAAGCTTGGGTTTGCCCTTCTACGGCTGGTCCACCGATGCCGTGGTATGCACTCGATACTATTAAGCTGTACCCAAGATGTTGAGCTCTTGGGGGATTATGAGGTTCTGACGAATCGATCGGATGGTTCGATATCATTCGGATATCATGTGATGGGATACATTGCTTGGGAGACTCCAGATACGAGCATAGCCGTTGGAGCGCAGTCCACGCAGCCACGAGAAGACGAGTCCGAATCAGTCAACATTGGAACAGAGTGGAGTAAAGAGTTCGCACGAGATTTCGACGAGATGACGTTCCACTCCGCTGACATCAGAGATGCGATACGCATGCAGAGGCGTTGTATATGGATATACCTTCCAGAAGGAGTCGTGATGAGATTGCAGCCGTTCCGGAACAAGAGCCAGATATAGTAAAGGTGATAACTCCCGGGCAATTCGGCAGAAACGAGATTTAAGAGAGACCTCGACAGGACCTTTCTGGAATACTATACGAGAAGACTTGGACCCAAGAGTGGTCATATTGCGCACACCCAGCAGGCCAGAATTCGGCATCGTCGACGAGATAGTTGACCAGGTTCGGATAGAGGACCTCACCCAGATGCGTTGTGAATTGATCAAGAACGGACGAGTATGGAGTATACCTCCGCAAGTTGGGACGAGTTCCTGAGGACGTGTTCGGCTAGATATCTTCCACAGAGTGATGAAGATACCGAGTTCGTGATTTTGAGTCTGTGTGAGAGACTTCGGATTGACCGTAGCCGAGAACATTTGCAGTGCGCAGATAGAGACGTGACATCGAAGTGGACGATGATACAAACAAATGGGACAAGAGGTTCGTGCGAGATGCTGATGAGTTATTGTTACTCCCCGTTAAGGTTAAGGGTCGGATATGTCTACAGAGGCGTTGGGATGCAACCAGTTCCGAGGAAATGCTGTGCTGAGGACGCAGATGTCCAGAGAGCGAGAAAAGATTATGCAAGAGTACCAGCCTCCGTACAATTCGGCATAGGCAAGATCGGAAGAGGCCTTAAGCAGACACCGCTGCAATAAGATTTGCACCCAGGATCAGATGTGTGATGTGCATTCAGAGGACCAGAGAAGTGCCAGAACGGAATCGTCTCCGTTTAGCACACCTGACAGGGCCGATGAGCCGACGGATTGCGAGATTGGTAATCCACAGAGAAGTAAGGGCCCAGAGACAGAGGACGCCAGACCGTGAGCAAGAGGCAAGTAGATATCTTGCGCTGCTAGCATTGGATGCACCGACACCTTCTTGACCTTGAAGGAGGATATACCGACGACGGTATTTATGATTTATGATTTTGTGATTCGATTATCATATATCCGTCACCTTGGATTTCGGTATTTTGGGTGATTTACTCGCATGATTTAGTCTTGATGGCTGAGTTCCATGATTTCTGTTTTCGTGCACCATGGTTGCACCTACTGGGTATTCATATTTGTGCAAAGTTATTGCACCTGATATCGTTTTCGTGCCTTGGCTGCACATGCTTATGACTTCATGGATTTCCTACAGTTGAGTTGATTTTGTGCATATGATACGCACACGATTTGATTTTTGCATTCGGTATAGCTTATATGTGCTTGTAGTGCATTGATATGTGTTTTGTGCACGCAGTTGCACAGGCTTATGATTTTTACACCTTGGTACACTCGGTGTTGCTATTCACGCATTTGAGTTATTGTTTGGGTTTTGTGCACAGGATGCACCAGTTTTATATTTCGTGCGTTTGTCGCACCAGATTTAGGTTTCGTGCGTTTATCGCACCAGATTTATATTTCGTGCCTTTGTTGCACCGGATTTATATTTTGTGCACTACGGTTGCACCTGACTTCGATTTGATGTCATTCGATATTTTGATTCTGATATTGATGTTGATTTCTTGCACTCCGTGCATTTGATTTGGACTTTGCGCATGTTCGACACTTGATATTGGATTTCGTGATTTCGTGCATGTTAAGTGCGCATGATTTAGATTTTATTCATGCATGATGGATGCACCTGATTTGGATTTTCGTGCGTGTTGAGCGCATGTTATGAGATTCGATTTTGGTGCACACCAGATGCACTAAATCGAGATTCTTCGTGCATATCAGATGCACCTGATTTTGCTGTCAGGCACACACGTTGCCTATGACAGATGTTTCGTACACACCCGTTGCACCTAGATGTTGTTTCTGTGCACATGTATGGCACATATATGGATTTTGATTTCCGTGCGCACTAGACGCACAGGGTATTCTTATATACATTTTGGGATTTATTCCTTATGGACCAGTACGTTTTTATGATATTTGCTATTTGTTTTCGTACTGAGCAGGACTAGTCAGAGGACAATACCTGGATATATTTTGCATGCATCGATAGTTATTGAAGGGATTTCTAAAATGAAAAAAAGGTGAGCTATAGTCTCAGTATTTACCTACGTGTCTGATATGACACGAAACGTTTAAAATAAGGAAACCCTTCTAAATTGTTTTCAAAACGGCGGAACGTACAAATTAAACAAAGGATATATACGTATATGGTTATTTTATTATAATAGACGTCCGCCACTGTGCAGTGTTATGCGTATCGCACAGCGACTTAAAAAGATTTGGCATGCATTTACTTCAACTATTTACATGTATAGGTTTGATATTTACATGTATAGTTCTGAATTATATCATATTGGTTTTATTTTGGATTCGACATTGTGTTTTTACCATGACTCCGATGATTGTGGATGCTTGACGGAGATTTGATTTTGAGTTATCTGCTCATTTCTCATGCGCATGCATTGCGCTATGATGTGTTTTTATGTATTGATGATTTCGGAGCCCCGACGACTTGAACTTTTATTAGAAATGTTTTAGAATTTGGGGGTTTAAATTAAAATTCAGGGACCGAATTTCTTTAAGGGGGGAAGATTGTAACATTTCAAAAAAAATAAAATATTATTTTTGGGAATTTTTATAGTTTAATATTAATTTTAAATGAATATTTTAATATTTCGGTATAATTAAATACTGATATATTGGGGATTTTTTTTGAAAATTATAGAAATTACTAAAAGAACGTGTTTTATGTGAATTATACAAATTTTAAGTTTTTATGATTAATTATATGCTAATTTAGTGTTAATCGCGATTAAAAATCGCTAATCGGATTTTAAGCGGGTTTTGTGCAAAACATGCACAATTTCATTTTTACACTTGTTATTTTGTTTCATGGCTTTTTTTGCATGGTTGTTAATTAGAGAGAGTGGGGAAAAGAAAAGAAAAGGGGAAAATGAAAAAAAAAGAATAATGAAAGGAGGTATGGGTGAGAGAGAGATAGGTGAGAGTTACCTTGACCTTAGTCTTGAGCCATCCCCTTCATTATTCACACACCTCTCTCCTCTCCCTTTCCCCTAGCTGCTGCTGCTGCTCCTCCCTTCATTCTCCACAACCCCCCCCAAAACTCCATGATAAACACTTGAAAACCCAAATCCCACTTCACAAATTTTGTGCACAAGCTCACAAGCCACCCTTTGGACAAAGAAAAATCACATTTTGGTGCTGTAAGGGATTCTTGGGTCCCAAATGAGGTAATCTTTCCATCTTTAAGGTAGAATTTCTATTCCCTTAGCATCCATGTTAGTTTAGAACCGATATTGTGTGGTTTTGGTGAACTATGAAAATTCTAGTTAGGGTTAGGTTGTGAATTGAGTAGAGATAGTGTAATTGAGGTGTGATTGAGGACTACAACCCCTGTAGTGATGTTATTATGGATTAAAACCTTAGAAAAACCCTAGGTTGCGAACTTTAGATTCTGCAGATACAGAAAATTGTGAGAATTGTGTAGGAAAATTGGAATCTGCTATCAACCCGAGACTCTGAAAATTATTTTGCATGGACAGTGATACATGCAGGCACCTAGGAAGCTACCACTAAAACCCTAGCCCCTAACTCCCAATGTAGGCCGCAAATTTAATCCTTCTGGCCGCAAATTGCGGCCAGACCAGGGTAGAATTGACTCGTTTTGGTTCTGTGGTCCCCTCATCAGTAAAATAGACCCTTGGCATATGCAAAATTGTCCAATTTGACCCAGGGTAGAATCTGGAGCCTTTTTCCTGAGTTGCTGTTTTAATTCGTGTTTTCGTTTTGCGTATTTTAAATTCTGGATTTGTATAATTGCGTTTTACCTCGATTACTTGGCGTTTATATGACGATATCGAGGATTGTTTGATGGTTTTGAAAGCGTAGTCCATAGGTTCTAACCTATAGGCCTTAGCGCGTCGTTTGGTTTTCTCGATGTGATTTTAAGGTTTATTTTCGATTGTGTTATCTTTTAGGTACCTTCTCGAGGGCTTCATACGATGAAGAAGATGAAGGCGACATCGACACCGACACGCAGGATGCAAGGTGAGTAGATTATATCTACGGGGGAAGTCGGGTGGATGGCGTATAGCACCCCCGCAGTTCGATGTTTAGTATAGTATATATATACTATTTATGATAGCTTATTATGTGTCGTGGATATTTAAGATGAGATTAGGTGTACTATGATTAGATTAAGGCGTAGAAGTAAACTAGTATAGTTCCTAGTTGCGAACCCTAGAATAGGCTTACACCCACACGCACACACATGCATATTCGTTATACATATACCTAGATGACGAGGATAATGGATGATATTTGGAGATGAGTCGATGAGATTGGGCATAGTGCCATGAGATCGGTGATATAATGTGATTCGTATTTGGGACACAACATGAGATTTTAGCGGGCCTTTTGGCGTGTTTTCATACACGCACATATATTTATATAGATGGTATCGATTTGTACTAGACTTAGATCAGTACCCCAGATCATGAGATATGATGATAAGGATACCTGATAATTGATGATAAGGATACCTGATATTGACCCGTACCCAGCTTTTGGGATGCCGTACGATGATTTACCGTACGAGCTTTATATTGATGATAGATCCGCACTCATGACTCGAGGATGTCATATGATATTGTATCGTACGCGGTACCTTTGAGGCGGGATCACCGACTATTATATTTACATATATATATTATATCGACTTCAGATTTAGGTGGTTTCTATACCCCTCCTGATTGACTTGCTAGTTAGAGCTGTAGATTTGCTAGTAGATGTTAGGCTAGGCCGATGTCATACCTATTTCAAAAACTAACGAATCGGGAGTAGTTAAAGACAGGCAAGGGATTCTACGGATATTTTCAAAAGACGCATCTTTTCTTAAAAACACCGTAGCCCTTATTTTCCTAAAAACCCCGATTCGTCTTCTTTCAAATGACAAAACAATATGATATGGATGCATTGATGTAGCTTCTACACTGTTGTGTTTATTATCCATTTGTTGCATATGCTTACTGTTTGCATCGCATTGCATGATAAATATGGTTATTGTTATATTAAACTCATGCTGTTAGGACACCAGCACCATTATCAATGATGCATATGTTCCACGTACACCTGCTTGCCGGCTCACACACTTCATCATCGATAATTGCCATGTCACTACACTGTAGTACTGTTGCATTCAGGATATGACCCATGCATGGCATACTCGTGTACTTATATATTGTACACTCATACTTGTACACATACCTATTATACATCCATACTTGTGTACTCACATATTGTACACTTATACTTGTGCACATACTTACTGTACACTCATACTCGTGCACCTACCTGTTGTACACTCATACTTGTACACATACATAGATGATTTCTCGCTTGATTTGCAAATTTGGGAACCGCAAGATACTCTTTAAAACTGATTCATTTTAAAAGTGCGGTTTTCCCCAATATGTGCATATTACTATTCCATGTTGCATGGTATACTGATATGCTTACATTCTTTTATATGTCGCATACATCATGCTTTCTGAATATACGCATGCTTTCTGAATATACGCATTGAGATATATTGTTTCCATGATATTTCTGGATTTGGGAACCGTGGGTATTTTAAAAAGAGAGTATGTATTGTTTTAAAAACCAGGTTACCCTTGATATGATATCTCAGTGCGTCCACCATGTGTTTTCTCGGTTCTGAGAGTGGCATGTGAAACCCGATTCGAGGAGCGGTAGGCACCGTCTGCGGGTATATGGTGGACTCGGTGAGATACCCCGGGGCAAGAAGACTCGTATATGCTAGACGGTGAGCCCGGCAGGGGAGTACTACCTACCTGTGATTGTTTGAGTTCGGCGGATATCTGGGGGATACCGACCGGAGTTGAGAGATGAGACGAGCCTATCTAGACTGACGGAGCCCTTTGTATATGAGGATTTTTGTACCAATGCTAGGCACAGGTTTCATGATGTTTTCGAGTGTCGATGCTTGACACTCAGGTTCCATGATTTTGATATGTCGCGAGCGACACATGTTGATTTACATCCTCATATTTCCATACATATACTTTATGATATTTACATGCATGATGTTTATTGTCATTGGGTGACACGTGGATGATATCCATATACATATAGTTGACATTGATGACATTGATCACATAGTTGGAGGATATCCACATACTTAGACTTCATGATATAGTCGACATTGATCATACCTCATATTTATGATATGTTATTACCTGAGGCACAGGCACGAGCACTTGGCACTACACTCATGTATAGATGTTGCATTGCCACCTTATCATGCTTCAGACTTATTCATTTGAGGTTTATATATATATCTGATCGTATTGACTTAGGATTGTGTCATACATACGATTTCTACTCTGCGATGTTTTCTATTCATGAGTTGGCAACTCACCCCCGTTGTGCCACAGTTCTTGCAGGTTTTGCCGTACAGGTTTCATTGCGGCTTTTCTGGCACACTGCTTCCTTTCTGGGTGATTGCATTGGTAGGTGGGTTCACTCGCATCGTGACCGCCCTTGTATTATTTTATTCAGTTGTATCTAGTAATTCCATCAAACAAAACTTGTATATTGTTTCAGACTTAGAAAACCAGTTATGTATTATTTCGACCTTAGAGTCGCGCGTTGTAGTATTATGGTTTTCATGCTGATTTGGAGTTTTCCTTTGAGTTTTGATCCTCGCCCTTCGGCGTTGTATATTATATTGCTTGCGTGGTTGTGACCGTCGATTGATGAAGAGCTAGCTCTCGCTTGGGGATACTTTTTATCATTGCATATATATTATTCTTGTTGTACCCCGTTCGGGGCCAGTATTTACAAAGGAAACTCTGCCGAAATTTTTAGAAAAGATATGGATGATTTAAAATGCATATTCGGCTTACCTATTTAAAAAACCCTTGTTTTAAAAACTTGTTTTCTTCACTTCTTAAAACTATTTTCCTTTATTTATTACTTAAAAAAATGGTTTTAGATTTCTGGGCTTTTTGGCTTACTTGGATTAGATGGGGTCCTATAGACTTCATATGATTCAAGTGCCAGTCACGGGCTATTTCGGGTCGTGACAGAGCGGCAAGCAACCCTCCCAATTCTAGAGTTAGGAGACCCGGTCTTGACTCCTCGAGATGGTCTCCCACTGGACCCTAGAACCCGGTTACTTGTGCTCCCCGTCTTGGGTCTATCCTCATGCGGAAAAGTTAATAATATACATCAATGGTGACATCATCCTCAACCCGTAAGTGCCCTAATAAAAGAATATTATATACAAGCTTTTATATGAATGAAAATGAAAAACTCTCATCTCACATAAAAACCCCCGGCTATTCAAAACACGACGATCCAATATAACATATCACAGCAATACATAACATCACATGTCATCAATGTAAGTTAATATGCGTATCCCAATTGTCATTGACATATAGCAACGAAACCGATGATACACCACATATTACACTTACGGTCGCAGAAAAGAAAGTGAAAAACTACAACAATTAGAATCCGCAACCACCTTAGACATCATAAACCCAATGTATCACATACTTTGGATTTCATGCCTTACCAAATGAATTCCTTAGACATCACATGCCTAACAATTATAAACCCCGCATTTTAGTCTCGATATTGAAAACACTTTCCAATAACCAGTCGGGTAATTCAACAAGATTCCCGATAACCTGATCGAATGTTCGTCGGAAACTTTAGCAGACGGCCGCACCCTCCGATGTCGTCAACGAAGTACACTAAGGCGGAACACTGCGGCCGCGAGCACCCGAACGGATGCTTTTGGCGACGGGGTTCTCGTACAGTCACTTGGTCGGGACTATGGGGCATGGCTATCTAGTAAGGTTACCCGGCGAGTATCCACATACACTACGTAATTGCGACGGACTTTTGAACCACATCAAAATTCCGTGGCAACCGATCAAATGAGACTAAATTCCTAGATTTATAAAATTCAAACTAGTTATCTCATAACTAATTATGTGGATTCCAAATATTGTATTATAATCACAGATAGCTAGACGATGTTAAACTTTTTGATCGAATAAACAAACACCCAAAATTTCCCAAAGAGCTCAACACTTGAGCGGAGTTTAAAAAGTACCCAGAACATGCCACAACACCAATGACCCATCCGTAGAAGGGCCGACCCAGGCTTCACTCATGTCGCCGCAGAACTGACGCAAACCCTAGGGTATAACTGCGGTTCCGCGATCCAAAAAGTCGAGTTTGGGAATCGTTCTTCTAGAGGGTCCACATAATCGCTTGCATGATTTTCTGAAGATTTTAAACTCGGAAAAATCCAACACTTGGAAAATTTCCAGAAAGGGAAAAATTGGGTTATTGATATCCGTTCGAACTTTTTAACGTCGTATAAATAATCCGAATAGATGTTAGAATTACGATTACGAAACACTCCGAACTGCCTTTGCAGAAACTTAACATCACATGCAATTTTAGCAAAAACAAGCAACGCCTGAAATACCAAAACCCAAAGACTGGAACACCCTAAAAATTTGAAACCAAAAAGCCCCAGAAGAACCGGTGAGCTCGGAAATTGTGGCCTTGTGGCCGGACAAAATCAGGTGGTCTTGCTTCAAATTTGTATGGTGTTCATGTTATATCACATACAACATTCTGCAGTTGCTTAAAAAAATTTTAGAGGCCATTTAAAATTCGACAGAAACTAGGATTGTATATCGGGTGTTTTGGAGTTGTTTCGGTTCGTAACATCGTCTAATTCTCTAGCATGGCTCTGATACCACAACAGGGTTACTTAGGGCGGCAGCAAGGTGTCACGGCCCGAAGGTACGGAAACGCGACTGACACTTAAATTACGAAACGTCTAGAGGCGTGACGTAATCTAAGTAAGCCAAAGCCCAGAAATCTAAACCATTTTTAAATGAAAGAGTGAAGGAAAACTTGTTTTAAAGCAACATCATATTTTCTCGAAAATTTCGGCAGTCTCCTTTGTAAACTAATCAGTCGAAAATATTGCATATTTTAACCGGCAATTTCCCTCATCATTTGCATTCATATAGAATTGTTCGGTATCCGTATTTCACATATTAGCAAATCTATCACAGATTACAAGATTACAGGTATTAGACCTTAAAACCGGCATTTCTAGGGAAATTGACTGCAATTGCATGGCATCGCAATATTTCTATATGTCGCAACCCCGTGTTTCGAAGTCTGTGCAGGAAAAGGAGAAGCTCGCTCAAATTTACACCAGCTCAAAGATACGTTAACTCACTAACTTCAAATCTGGTATCATTACAAAGGAGCAATTGCAAATCAACATATCAAAGGAATCCCTAAACTACAGTACAAGCCCACAGAAGAAAGTACAAAGCCCAAGCTCTTCAAAGTGCCGCGGATCCGCGGGCAGGAGCTTGCTAATGCCGCGGATCCGCGGTGGGTTCAGGGAATTAGCTCCTCAAAATTTGCACCAAAACTCCTGTTCATCTGCTACACTTCAAAAAGACATGTCAACTTCCAGAAGACTCCAGAGGTTTCTGCCAGATCAGCAAACAAGGGTTTCTAAAGCTTAATTAATCCTAGCTTAAACCCTAAGCTAGCTCCTAACAAACTATCTTCTAGAAGACTCAACAAACTTTTGGAGGGAACTACCATTTCAAACCTAAACCTAGGGTTTGGGAAGTCTATAAATAGAAGCCTAGACCTAGGGTGAAGGATGGAATCTTAGAATCATCATAGTGTGGAGATAGATAGAATCAACCCATTTTATAGATTTTTTTAGCCAATCTCCTTCTTCATCTCCTTCCTCCTCAAGTCTAGTGAGAGGGCTTGTGTGAAACCCTAACCCTAATTCCAATTAAAGATCAAGATCCCGAGTACCCATTAAGCAAGAAGCCTTACAACCTTAGGAGCGGAGCCGATCTTCAACGGAGCAAGCGATCCGAGCCGATCCACGACTCACGAAGCCGAGCGACGCCCGATCAACGATTTAGATTCTTCCTCTTGTAGTTCTTGAAGCGAATGTAATCAAAATTGTTGAGATAAATAAAGGTGATATTCTTTTATCTTGTTTTCTTTAAATCTGCATCATGATATCTTTACAATTTGTGAATCTTTTCTGTGTGGTGATGTGTGAATAAAACTCCGCTCGTCGAGGAGTCGAGACGGTCAATAGAATGATGATGTAACATAGGCTTTAATCGATTCTTGAGTCCTACGAGTTTTGTAAACCCTAGCAAGTTCAAGAAAACGACGACCCATTTCGTTTCGATGCTTTCTTGATTGACATCGATCGAAATTGGGGAGTCACGATCATTTCTTGAATTTGGTAGAGGCTAGAAAAGGAATGATATCGACGAAAGAACAAGGGTTAAAAGATGAACCCTAGTTTCATCAAGAAAGCCCTAACTCTCGTCGAGGATCATCGATCTAGTATCAATCCTTCGAAGGACAAGAACACGATATCTTTAGATTACATCACGTCTATTGATCCTATCGATTCCTACGAGCCTCTTTTAGATTCTTGATTGTTGATTGGAAATATCATCGATACACCGATTCTTGACTGTTTATCTTTTCTTGATTCTTGAATAGAATAGTGACACTTGAAAATCAATACTCTTGAATCATGTTTTCGTTATCTTAGCTTAACTTTTTAATTCAAGCATAACAATACAACGAATCGTGCAATCCCTGTGGACGATCCGCACTCATTCATGAACTACAATTGACACAGTAGTTTGATTGCGGTCAAAATATTTTTTGGTTGTGAAGTTCTTTACAAATTTTCTACATACTACACAACGGGAAAATCTAAACAATCATAAACACTGACCCAAACGGGTACAAACATGTATATATACATAGATAATGAATAACGGCATCCCCAACTGGGAGCTAGCTCTTCGCCAATTAGCGGAAACAACCACACAAACATTATAATATACAACGCCGAAGGACGAGGATCAAAACTCATAAAGGAATCCAACATCCTCAAGAAAACCCAAGAAGACCAATAATAATACAAGCGTGCGATTCTAAGGTCGAAAGAATATACAACTGGTCTTCTAAGTCTATTCAAATAATACAATTCTGGTTGATGGAGTTTACTAGATACAACTGAAATAAATAAAAATACTATGGTGGTCACGAGCTGGACCGTCGGTACTGAGGCACGAACTGAATGTTGTTAGACTTATTTCATGTGTTGAGCTGTTTCGGAAAAACTTGGGTGTTCGATTGTTTGATCGGAAAGTTTAAACATTTTCCATTTATCCGGAATGTGATACAATAATTGGAATTCACATAAGTTATGAGATAACGGAATGAGTATTATAAACATAGCAGTTTAGTCTTACTTGATCGGTTGCCACGGAATTTTGATGTGATCAAAAGTCCCGTCGCAATCACGTAGCGTACGCGGATACTCGTCGGGTAAACTTAATAGACAGCCTCACTCCATAGCCCCGACCAAGTGACTGTAGGAGAACCCCGTCGCCGAAAGCATCCGTTCGGGTGCTCGCGGTAGCGGTGTTCCGCCTTGGTGCACTTCGTCGACGGCGTCGGGGTGCTGGGCCGTCTACTGAAGTTTGCGACGAGCATTCGATCAAAATGTCGGGAATCCTGTTGAATTGCCCGACTTGATATTGAAAAGAGTTTTCGATAATGAGACTAAAATGCGGGGGGTTTATAATTGTTAGGCATGCGATGTCTAAAGAATTCATTTGGTCAGGCATGCGATGTCTGAGTGGTTGCGGATTCCAACTGTTTGTAGTTTTACACTTTCTTTTCTGTGACCGTAAGTGTAATATGTGATATCGCCGGTTTCGTTGCTATATGTCAACGACAATTGGGATGCGCATATTTACTTACGTTGATGACATGTGATGTTATGAGTTGCTGGATATGTTATATTGGATCGTCGTGTTTGAATAGCCGGGGGGTTTTTTTATGTGAGATGAGTGTTTTTCATTTTCATTCATGTAAAAACTTGTATGTAATATTCTTTTATTGGGGCACTTCCAGGTTGCGGAAGATGTCACCCTTTGTATATTATTTACTTTCCGCACTAGGATAGACCCAAGGAGGGGAGCACAAGTAACCGGGGTTCTGGAGTCCAGTGGGAAGACCAACTCGAGAGTCGAGTCCGGGGTCTCCTAACTCTAGAATTGGTAGGGTTGCTTGCCGCTCTCAGTAGGGGTCTAGGGGTGTGGGTTTGGCTATTCATCACGGACCGTTGGAATCGTGTTTTATACTGGCTCGTATTGAAAACACGGACGTCCTAGTATATCCAATATTTCATATGATTCTTCTGCTGCGATATCTGTGATGTGATCATGTGATGTTCTGTGATAGATACAGTATATAGTATATATGATATATTATATAGACGTTACTTATGTTTTACACCCGCGCTAGCCCTTCCCCGCTCTGCCGTTAGTTACCTAACCTAACGGTGCACGAGGGGACATCGAGGCGAATGCGGATGGCATAAGTGTACGTCGTATTTATCTGTGATGTTTAGGTACATAAATGATGGGACTTCATTAATGAGATTAACGAAATAAAAGAAACCTAAGATGTTGTAGAATCGAATTTCAAAATAAAACAGGTAGCTACAGTTCTTGCTTTGCACAGCGGTATATGTGATATATCCTGCACCTTATTCGATGAGAAAAGGACCTCACCGGGAGTGACTCCTTTAGCAATAACTGGCAGATGCTACACACTCGGTTTGTCTTTTGATTGCTTTTAAGTGTTTTTTTCTTTGCACAGTGTTATATATGATATATCCCGCACCTCATTCGACGAGGAAAGGACCGACGATCCCTTCACCGGGAGTGACTCCTTTAGCAAAACAAGAAAAGCCTCAAAAACACTCCATTTCAAAATTCATTCGATCCTACAACGATATCAAGTTCATTACGCAATAGGTTTTCAGAAAAACCTGTCGTAGCCCTCCGTCATTTCAGATACGTACTAGTTAGTATTCGTGCTGCGGTTGTTTGGCCTCCGTCAAGGCGTAGTGTACGGTAGCTAACTAGTGCTTATCTGCTAGCATATGATGCGATTGGATTAGGGTATTCGTACGGCGTTGTTTGGCCTCCGTCAAGGGTCGTGCGGGTGGGTTTAATTCAATCAGGAAATGACGGGTTGAACTTGACTAGCGGACTATGGGTTGTTTGGCCTCCGTCAAGGTCATAGGACGCTAGGGGCAAAATATTATCGGGAATTTCAAGTGTTGAAATTTGCAATGAGATTGCATACCTTCTATGAGATAGTTGGATCCCGATACCCACTGCGAGTAAGAGTTACTCCTGGGAGAGTTTTACACATTACAATTAGCCGATCAAGTAGGTGTCTAGAAAGGTGTCAACGAGGTTACGCCTCTGGGAAAATGAGGTTTACATTAATTAGGTTCGTGCGAAAGCACGGGGGACCTCCCTCAAAGTACCGACACTGGCCTGGCTGAAAGATTGGCGAACTTGTAGTGTGTAATTAATCCCGGCTAGTCTTTCCTTTTAGGGTTTGAAGGAAGATTTGATAAAAAGCAGTGGGAGCCATCCTGATTAGATAAAATAATAACCAATCTATTCTTGCAAGAGCGCACGCTGAGTGTTTTCTTCTCTCTCTCTCCAGGTAGCGACCATATCACGCCTTAATCAAGATAATAATACGGATTATTGACCGAACCCGCTTGTTATACTGAGCTGGGGAACGTTGGTCCCGCTCCAACTTATAATTGTTATAAGACAGAGCAGGAATTTGGGGAATACCAGATTTCCCGTGCCGCCCAAACGAAGAGAGTGCATGCTGATGCATCATCTTCGGGTGTGTTCATTACAGAGAACTGTTTCTCAGTATCCTTTACGTCCTGGGTATGTGATACCAGATCAGGATCCTAGATATGTAATCTGTTACATAGGGCTACAGAAAGGTAGAGAACTGAGAACGGATGATAAGTTTCATGAGGCAGAAAACGGGGCAAATGTTGCAGCCAAGTCTGTTGGTCACTGTCACCCTGTATTACAAATACATTGATTCTGAACGAATGTTATTAGATACCGAACCTGATATACAAAATCATATCTGTCTCTTTATTAGTAAAGAAACGGTAAAATTTTGTATTGTTGGATAATGTTCTGAACATTTCCTATATCAAAAGTTGATCGGTTCAGGCACGTTATCTAAAAGCATTAATGTTCTAAATCAAACTACAGTTCTTAGTATACAGAACACACACAAGAGGAAGAGTTCAGAAATGAACGAATCCTTCTTATGGTATTGTAGACTAGGTCATATCAATGCGACCCGACTGGCTGAGTTAGATTTAGATGCATATTTAAATCAGTTTGAATTTATATCTTGTGAAACTCGCCAGTCATGTCACAAAGATAAGATGACCACAGCTCTGTTTATTGGAAACAGAGAGAGAGTTAGTGAACTCTTGGGATGATACATGTTGATGTATGTAGGTCCCCAGTCTATAAATGCCAGGACTGGTTCTTTATACTTCATTATATTCTCTGATAATCTCTCAAGATTCAGTCATATGTTCCTGTTGAAACATGAGTCCGAACCTTTTGAGATATTCACAGAATATAAGTTAGAAGTAGAGAACCAAAATACGGGTATAAGTATTATGTCCTATGATGAGATCAAGGAGGAGAATACTTGAGCACGGAAATACTGGACTATTCTAAAGGAGAATGAGATTCTCTCTCAGCATTACTCCTCCGTATACACCATTGCACGATGGTATATCGGGACGGAGCTATCTCACCCTATATGATAAGGTGTGCTCTATGATGAGTACTACTGAGTTACCTGTTTCCTTTTTGGGAGATATGCGCTTGAGAAGCTGCATACCTATTGAATAGGGTTCGAATCAAATCAGTTGCCTACCACTTCATATGTGATATGGAAAGGGAAGAGCCCATATCTTAAGTTAGTTAAGATTTGGGGTTGCCCGGGCTATGTCTAAAAGCATAATCCGGACAAGCTCGAGGCAAGGTCAGTTATGTAGAACTGTAAAGGTTCCAGCTATACAAATAACAGCAGATGATTTGGTAGAACCAAAGGATTCAGTAGATTCCAACGAACCTCAGCCTCTCCGCCGATCTAGTAGGGTTCCTCACCCACCTGAGAGATACTTCGGTTTCTCTATGACAGTGGGAGCGAGGATTGCATCATGAGATGATGACCCAACTAGTTTCGAGCAGGCCATCGAGAGTAGGGACTCTGTAAGAATGGCTGGATGCTTAATGATCTGAGATGGAATCCATGTACACCGACAAAGTATGGACTTTGGTTGCTATATCTGAAGGGTTAAA
The DNA here is from genome assembly GCA_030015575.1 of Agapanthus africanus. Classification (NCBI taxonomy): domain Eukaryota; kingdom Viridiplantae; phylum Streptophyta; class Magnoliopsida; order Asparagales; family Amaryllidaceae; genus Agapanthus; species Agapanthus africanus. The sequence goes on along the minus strand of JASDDO010000024.1, from coordinate 510,295,532 downwards.
TCCCCATCAGGAGCAAGTATATCTTGAGAAGATTACTTGGTGTAGATGGAAAAGTTGAGACTTTCAAAGCTAGACTTATTAAAGGTTTGCATCAATGACCAGGTTTGGATCATGATGAAACTTTTTCTAAAGAGCTATGCTTAAGTCCATCCAGATCCTACTTGCCACGGCTACATACCATGACTACGATATCTGGCGGTTGGGTGTCATCACTCCTTTTCTAAATGATGTTTTAGAAGAGAACGTCTGTAAGTACACAGCCAGAGTGCTTCGTAGACAGTGGGAGCAGCGGAAACGTGTACAAGATGCTTTATAGGATAAAGCAGGCATCGCGGAGTTGGAACATCTGTTTTGATGTGGTAGTCAAAGAGTTTGACATCATCAAAATGGTAGATGAACCTTGTATAAACAAAAAGGTAGTAGGGAGTATGGTGACGATCCTCGTAGAGTACGTGGATGACATACTCTTGATAGGGAAGGAGTTTCCTATGCTACGCACGGTCAATCTCCGGTTATCACAAGAATTCTCCATAATAGGATCAAAGTGATACCTCCTAAATCCTGGATTTTGGATCTATGCGATAGATCTAAATGGATGTTAGAATACTCACTAGCTGTAGTGAGATGGTATTAATCGATCCTGGGGAGAATCACTGGAAAGGTTCTGGGGTGATAAGATGACTGAATGTCAGTCACAGGCATTGTCTTTACCCTAAGTAAAGGGACGGTATGTTGGAAGAGTTCCAAGTTAGATACCGTGACATACTAGACGATAAAGGCAGGATACATCGCTACTTAAGATGCTACCAAAGAGGCTGTTTGGGTGTATATTAGTTCATGAGATGAACTACGTTCCTACCATTGTGAGACAATGGAGTTGTGGCTCATGCCGAGGAACGCCGGTCCCATCAGTGATCCAGACTTATTCTAAGGCAGTATCACCTGATCATGGAGATGGTTGATCTCCAAGGAGATCGGGGTTAGGAGAGCAGACTCAGAGGACAACACAGCGGATCCACTCACAAAGGCCTGTCCCAGAGAGAGATTTTTATGGGATGGTTGAGTATGAGATACTACAACCACTGCTACAGATGGCCCTAGTGCAAGTGGGAGATTGTTAGTTATATGTATGCCCTAGAGGCCATTACTGTACATATGATGTATATTGTAGTGGATGCTAGGACGTATATAGGGAGGACTTTCTTGCTCGACATGATAGTATGCTATCTGGTTACACTTTACCTTAACGTGTATACTGATTGTCTCTCTGTTACATGTTGGTAAAGCCCTTAGGATGTGTACTTGACTACCTGGACTATGATGAGGATCATACTAGTGGGGACATGGTAGTCCATAAGTACATCCTTCAAAGTCCCTAGTCGAGGGTATATCGAGACGGGGCATCGATATACCAGAGTAGACTAGCGTATACCTTCTCGACCCATACAGATGGGCGATGGATGATCCCATATCCATTGGTGTTTGACATCAGAGATGATATACGGGTGCTCAGTGGAGACTGGGTACACTGTACGGACTCGCCGAGAACTCCCAGATGGTATTATACCTTACGTCAGATGGCAGTTCTCTGGTGACACTGGTACAGAGTAGTCTGTTGACCCGAGATCGTCATAGAGTCTTGTGTGGTTCCCACTGTGCTTTGATTTCCATCTTACCACGTCCAAGAGGGCGTGCAAAACGGTGGTTTTTGGGTACAGTCCCGAGTCACATGGAGGCAATGAGCGATAGGAGGGGATTCGTCTCTCCCGGTATAGGGGGTTGATGTTGCGCTGTGTTCGATTGGCTATAACAGGAAATCCCTGGCCAGGGTTACTGAGATTTACTGGTAAGTGTTACCAGTAGTTTCTCGAATTGTTATAGACCTCATATCGACACGACTTATCGAGCTATTGGGGTCTGACGTTTACCACCCCTAGGCGAGATATGCGACATATCAGACGATCAGACCGGACTGTACGGTAGTGTTACTGGTTGGATTCACTAGAGTGTGAGCGGGCTTGCTCGTCGATCTTCTGATCGTTCAATACCCGGGTGGCCGTTACGTTTAGCAGACCGCTTGCGGCTTGTGGGTGCTTGATATGATCATCATCTGCTGCCGGCGTATTGACGAGTCTTTAGAGTCCTACACAGAGGTTTCCTGGCTCAAGCGAAACGAAATAGGAGCGCATATGAGATATGTGCGGGACCGAGAATAATGCGTGTATGTGATACCGTATTCCATTCTCGCGATGAATGTATCGATTAGGTTATATGCGATATACCCTAGTTATCGAATCAAAGGTTGATTCGATAAGCCGATACATAGGATACTAGTCGGTTATATGCGATATGACCGGATCGTTAAATCAAGTGTTGATTTAATGATTTAATGTATAATTATATATTTGATATATTACTTTGCATTAACTAGTATCGGTTCACTTTAAATGGATTTTCTCGCTCGGATGTGCACATTGTATATTCGATATAGTTTTGTGCACATGCTTGTATCATGTTTGATGATACATGCTAGTTTGGGTTTGTGTAAAGAATTAAACCATGGTTACTTAAGTGGTTAGGGTTTCTTTTCTTTTTCTCATTTATTTATCCATTTATTATTTTTTGGAAAAATATTAAGCATAAAGAAATGAAATGGTGGCTTATTTTGGACTTGTATGTTGAAGCTTCATGAAGCTTTGACTAAGTCACCATTTTGTCTCATGCTTAACCCTAACCACTCCACTTAACCCTAGTTGATTCTCTACACTTCACCATGGTTACATTATGATAAGTATTCTTATTATTTCCTTTTTGAAAATAACTTATCATAATTAGCTTCTTCTTCTTCCTCTTTTCTTCAAGTGAAGAAAGCAAGCTCCATCAATGGTGATTGATGGAAATGAGTGAGAAATCCAATTCTAAAGTTTACCCACTTCCTATTTCTTCATCCTCTACCTCTTTCCAAGTAGTAGAGTGTGTTTCCTTCACAAGTTTTCATGGCTTGGTGAAGGTGGAGCTTGATTTAGCGATGCCTCGACGTAGATCATCTTCGGCATGGACATCGACGACCTAGCTTGCCCATTCTCCGACGAAGCCGACGCTAGAGCCCGGGAACTCATTTGGACAGCGAGGGGACTTCGTTGCGGAGCTATGGAGGTGGAGCACCGGATCTACAAAGGTTGTATTTCCGTATTCTTATAGTTAAGTGTTAACTAGTTTTCTTTTCGCCTAGACATCTAGCCAACGATCCGTACACTAGGGTTTCTCGGCACCATAATTTTTGAAATTGGCATGGTTGATGCCTTGTGAGACCTCTTGAGAGTGCCTAGGAACCCTACAAGGTCGACTAATATGTTGGATCCTTCTGTTACAAGAATTCGATCTTGTTATCAAAGATAAGAAAGGATGTGAAAACGTAGTAGCTGACCATCTTTCACACATCATTTCTTCCCCTATGACCCTGCCGATTAATGACTCGTTCCCTGACGAACAACTCTTGAGCATATCAGCTGAACCATGGTTCAGGGATATTGTGAACTATCATGCCGCGGGACTAATACCGAGCGATTGGTCGAAACAGGACAAATACCGTTTTCTTTCCCAAGTAAAACACTTTTACTGGGACGAGCCTTATTTGTTTAAATATTGTCCTGATCAGATCATTCGCCGATGTGTCCCGAATGAAGAGTTCAAGAGTGTTCTTTCATTTTGTCATGATCAGGCTTGTGGGGGTCACTTTGGTCCTAGAAAGACAGCGGAAAAGGTTTTGCAATATGGATTTTATTGGCCGACCTTATTCAAGGACGCATTTGAACATTGCAAAACCTGTACACAATGTCAGTATACGGGTAGAATATCCCAGAGGAATAAAATGCCTCAGCAACCCATCTTGGTTGTTGAAATATTTGATGTTTGGGGCATTGATTTTATGGGTCCTTTTCCCAACTCCTTTGGGAATCTGTACATATTGCTGGCGGTTGATTATGTCTCAAAATGGGTAGAAGCCATTCCATGTCGCACTAATGACAAGAAAGTTGTCATTAAGTTCTTGAAAGAGAATATCTTCTCGTGATTTGGACACCCACGCGCTATCATTAGCGATAATGGGACACACTTCTGCAACAGGTCTTTTGAGACTCTGATGCGAAAATACTCAATCAACCACCGACTTTCTACACCCTATCACCCCCAAACAAGCGGGCAGGCTGAAATCTCAAACAGACAAATCAAACTTATCCTGGAGAAGACTGTTGCTAAAAATAGAAAAGACTGGTCGACCAAATTGACGGATGCTCTTTGGGCATTCAGGACTGCATATAAGACCGACCTAGGAATGTCTCCATATAGGATAGTGTTTGGAAAAGCATGTCATTTACCCGTCGAGATAGAGCATAAAGCATTGCGGGCTATAAAAGAAATAAATTTTGATCTAAACCTTGCTTGCAACTTTCGGAAGCTGCAACTTAACGAGCTAAGCGAACTCCGCGATGAAGCTTATGATAATGCTGTAATCACAAAGAATAGGACTAAGGTTTTTCACGATAAAAACATTTTGAGGAAAACATTTTCACCTGGTCAACAAGTCCTTCTTTATGATTCACGATTACACCTTCACGCGGGTAAGCTCCGATCTCGATGGAAGGGACCTTTTGTTGTGCGGTCTGTATACCCGCACGGGGCAGTAGAAGTAGAAAATGTTAAAAACGGCACCTTTTTCAAAGTAAATGGACATAGACTAAAGCCGTATTTTTCCACTGACCCCACGGAGGAGCTCTTGTTTTTACAAGAGCCAGTTTATTTGGATTAAAATTCCTCCGTCTCACCTTCATATCCAGTATATCATTGCATCATTTTTTTGAATGAGGGTGAGTGAAAAGAGTAAGTTTGGGGGAAGTTCTTCACTTATATGTTTTGCTCCCACTAATAATCCCTCCCAGACTTACAGTTTTGTAGGTATAGCATTTGGCAACAGTGAGGACACTGTTGAAAACAAGTTTGGGGGAGGTTTGTGCTTATTTTTGCATCATTTGCATATCATCTGCATAAGCACAAAACATTTCTTTTAAAAAAAAAACTATAAAAATTGAAAAATTTTCAAAATTTTTCAAATATAAAAATAATTTTAATATTTACACTTTTTTGTATATAAATAAGATAATGAAAGTTTAGATAGTGAAAAAAATTACATCCATGAGATTAGAAAAATTTAAGAAAACTAAGAAAATTAGAAGTTTTCTTATACGAACTAGTAATAAGTAGTTATGAGCCGTTGTCCCAAGGGTTAGTAAGATGAAGGACGTCACTAATCTGAGGATAAAAATAAGTTTGAAAAATAGTTTCTATTCTGGAAGCCAAACATTTTGAACGTTGCTACCCTGCTATTCGCACTTACACACGTCTTGAAACCTGGGATAGTAGAGGATACCTTGAAATGCTCTTGTCTTAAAGCCAAAAGTATGAAGGAAATAAAAAGAAAAAAAATGAATAAAAATATAAAGTGGTGAGAAAAATGGACACTGGTTTTGTTATCACCAAGGGCAATAAAAAATGTATAGCGAGGGTGCTTCTTCACCTAGTGCCCTAAGGCCAACTGGTCTGGGAGTCACTGCTATGCCTGAGGTGGTGCAAGACGAGGAAAATACACCAAGTAAGCAAGCACAGGAGTAATTGGTCGGTTAGTACCTCAAGAAGTATTAACGGTCGCATGAAAGTGTGTGAGCAATCTCATCTAAATATTCATTAATTAAAAAGTACTGAGGCTGATGGGCAAGAGTATGATAGCTTGAATTGAATTCTCCGGGTGTAGGGATGTATTTTACACACACGCAGGGTTATATGATCGATGTTTGGAAGAAAGATAGGAATGAAGAATAAGACGATGTTTTATTGAGGGAGGACGTGATTTCCGACATCTTTTCATGACCATTAAGATAGGGCTCATGACAACCGAAAAGCTAGCTTAGTTGGAAACCCTAATTTTCAAAGCTTTTCTTTTACAATTCTTTTCTTTAAATGTAAATTTCATGATCTTCCTTTTATTATTGGATTTTGTGGGTGCAATCCGCTGAAAACCCTCAGGAGACAACACTCCTCCTACTAGGGACACCTAGAGGTTTAAAGGCTTGTTGCACGTGCTCAGTGCAATCGTGTTGCCTACGAAAGTGTGCTAGTTAGTTTTTCTCTTTCTTTATTTTCTCCTTCTCTTTTTAATAAAACATTCGCTCGAGACGATCGAATTTAAGTTTGGGGGTATTTGATCAGTCGAAAATATTGCATATTTTAACCGGCAATTTCCTCATCATTTGCATTCATATAGAAATGTTCGGTATCCGTATTTCACATATTAGCAAATCTATCACAGATTACAAGATTACAGGTATTAGACCTTAAAACCGGCATTTCTAGGGAAATTGACTGCATTGCATGGCATCGCAATATTTCTATATGTCGCAACCCGTGTTTCGAAGTCTGTGCAGGAAAAGGAGAAGCTCGCTCAAATTTACACCGCTCAAAGATACGTTAACTCACTAACTTCAAATCTGGTATCATTACAAAGGAGCAATTGCAAATCAACATATCAAAGGAAGCCCTAAACTACAGTACAAGCCCACAGAAGAAAGTACAAAGCCCAAGCTCTTCAAAGTGCCGCGGATCCGCGGCAGGAGCTTGCTAATGCCGCGGATCCGCGGTGGGTTCAGGGAATTAGCTCCTCAAATTTGCACCAAAACTCCTGTTTCATCTGCTACACTTCAAAAAGACATGTCAACTTCCAGAAGACTCCAGAGGTTTCTGCCAGATCAGCAAACAAGGGTTTCTAAAGCTTAATTAATCCTAGCTTAAACCCTAAGCTAGCTCCTAACAAACTACCTTCTAGAAGACTCAACAAACTTTTGGAGGGAACTACCATTTCAAACCTAAACCTAGGGTTTGGGAAGTCTATAAATAGAAGCCTAGACCTAGGGTGAAGGATGGAATCTTAGAATCATCATAGTGTGGAGATAGATAGAATCAACCCATTTTATAGTTTTTTTTAGCCAATCTCCTTCTTCATCTCCTTCCTCCTCAAGTCTAGTGAGAGGGCTTGTGGGAAACCCTAACCCTAATTCCAATTAAAGATCAAGATCCCGAGTACCCATTAAGCAAGAAGCCTTACAACCTTTAGGAGCGGAGCCGATCTTCAATGGAGCAAGCGATCCGAGCCGATCCACGACTCACGAAGCCGAGCGACGCCCGATCAACGATTTAGATTCTTCCTCTTGTAGTTCTTGAAGCGAATGTAATCAAAATTGTTGAGATAAATAAATGTGATATTCTTTTATCTTGTTTTCTTTAAATTCTGCATCATGATATCTTTACAATTTGTGAATCTTTTCTGTGTGGTGATGTGTGAATAAAACTCCGCTCGTCGAGGAGTCGAGACGGTCAATAGAATGATGATGTAACATAGCTTTAATCGATTCTTGAGTCCTACGAGTTTTGTAAACCCTAGCAAGTTCAAGAAACGACGACCCATTTCGTTTCGATGCTTTCTTGATTGACATCGATCGAAATTGGGGAGTCACGATCGTTTCTTGAATTTGGTAGATGCTAGAAAAGGAATGATATCGACGAAAGAATAAGGGTTAAAAGATGAACCCTAGTTTCATCAAGAAAGCCCTAACTCTCGTCGAGGATCATCGATCTAGTATCAATCCTTCGAAGGACAAGAACACGATATCTTTAGATTACATCACGTCTATTGATCCTATTGATTCCTACGAGCCTCTTTTAGATTCTTGATTGTTGATTGGAAATATCATCGATACACCGATTCTTGACTGTTTATCTTTTTCTTGATTCTTGAATAGAATAGTGACACTTGAAAATCAATACTCTTGAATCATGTTTTCGTTTATCTTAGCTTAACTTTTTAATTCAAGCATATCAATACAACGAATCGTGCAATCCCTGTGGACGATCCGCACTCATTCATGAACTACAATTGACACCGTAGTTTGATTGCGGTCAAAATATTTTTTGGTTGTGAAGTTCTTTACAAATTTTCTACATACTACACAACGGGAAAATCTAAACAATCATAAACACTGACCCAAACGGGTACAAACATGTATATATACATAGATAATGAATAACGGCATCCCCAACTGGGAGCTAGCTCTTCGCCAATTAGCGGAAACAACCACACAAACAATATAATATACAACGCCGAAGGGCGAGGATCAAAACTCATAAAGGAATCCAACATCCTCAAGAAAACCCAAGAAGACCAATAATAATACAAGCGTGCGATTCTAAGGTCGAAAGAATATACAACTGGTCTTCTAAGTCTATCAAATAATACAATTCTGGTTGATGGAGTTTACTAGATACAACTGAAATAAATAAAAATACTATGGTGGTCACGATGCAAGTGAACCCACCTACCAAAGTAATCACCCGGAAGGAAACAGTGTGTCAGTAAGTCGCAATGAAACCTGTACGGCCAAACCTGCAAGAAACTGTGGCACAACGGGGGTGAGTTGCCAACTCGTGAGTAGAAAACATCACCGAGAAGAAATCGCATGTATGACTCTCTCCTAGGTCATACCAAAAATATACAATACTATAACAAGGTGACAGTATATCATAAGTGTGATATCACAGTACTCGTGTGCGTGTCATGAGTAATAATATATCGATACATGACATGTACTAATACATCATCCAATGTGTGTCCAGCAACGACACACAAATCAAGATAAAACCCGAGTGCCCAGCATCGACACTCAAAACATCACGAAGTCCGTGTCCGACGGCGACACATAATACTCAAATCTCGGGCTCCGTCAGTCTGGATCGGCCCATGGGCTCCGTCAGTCCGGATCGGCCAATATCCATCTCTCTCATAACTCTGAACGGTATCCTCTGGATATCCGTCGAGTTTCCAATACAATCACCGGTAGGTAGTGCTCCCCTGCCAGGCTCATCGTGCATAATGAAATCACTCTTGTCCCGGGGTACCTCACCGGGTCTACCATGTATCCGCAGACGATTCATACTCCTCCTCGAATCGGGTCTCGAAAACCAACTCAGAACCGAGAAAACATCATGGTGGACGCTACTGATCATATCAAGGGAAAACGGCATCTTTCTCTTTTAAAATTATCATAAGTTTATAAATATTCACATGCGGTTTCCCAAAACCAGAAATCTCATGAAAGATCCGAAATCTCAAAATCACTAGTCAGTGAACAGTGAATATCGGCATAAAGCCCCACGATATTGCATATCGGAATGAATGTATAAATGCATGAATTAACTAAGTAAGAAATGCAATATCTGAACTAGCATATGAAAGCAATCGTACTAGTACTTTGTTGCAATTACCAGCTAGCAATTTATACTTATGAAATAATGTTTTCTAATGTGTACGTGACATGAAAATTGCCGATGATGATGTGTGTGAGCCGGCAAGCAAATGTACGTGGAGCATACGCATCATCAGTAATGATGCTGGTGTCCTGACAACAAGGGTTCATAATAACTAAAGAAATACATTTATAAGCATGCAATGCGATTAGAACAGCATGAATATACAGAAAATGATGTAGTAACCGCAACTTATAAGAATGTACATTTATATATACAAGTCATACAGTAATGGCATTTGAAATAGCACGAATCGTGGTTTTTAAAAAATAGGGGCTACGGTGTTTTTTGAGAAAAGATACGTCTTTTGAAAAATCCGTAGTATCCCTCGGCTTGTCTTTAAAATAATCACGATTCGTTAGTTTTGAAAATATGTATGACTTGAGCCAGTCTAACATTTACCAAATAAACTACAGGACGAAACTAAGAGACTAATCGAACGGGTAAGGAAATCCACCTAAGTCTGAGTCGATATATCTAGTAGTCGGTAATCCCACCTCAATAGCGTCACGTATGATAAAATATATAATATGACATCCTCTGATCAAGTGTGCGGATCAATCATCATATCTATGCCTCGTACGGTAAAATCCATCGTACGACATCCCAAATCGGGTACGGGTCAATTATCATATATATCTCATATTATTCATATGGTATCATCATCATAATATCCTGAATCAGGAGTACCGTTCTAAAGTCTAGTACATATCAATACCATCAAACATATATCCGCGTGTGAATAAAATCACATCGCCCAACGATCCGCTGTAATATCCTGTCGTATCTCATATCACGACCCAAACACATATCACAATCTCACGGCATCATGCCCGATCATATCGGCTCATCTCCATGTATCATATACTATCCTCATCACCCATGTATATATATATATATATATGCACCAACGCATCCACACACACACACATATACATATAAATATATACACCCAATACGATATCATGTGTGTGCAAGTGTGTGTGTGTCAATATTACTCTAGGGTTCACGACTAAGAAACTAACTAAATCACTTTCTTCAAATTTCGCTAACACTAACCAATGATCTCCTAAAGCTTTCCTTGCTAATTATGCGCGTCTCACAACACACACACACACACACAGATATATATATATATATATATATATATATATATATATATATATTCACATGCTATACTACGAAACTGCGGGGGTGCTTACGCAATCCACCCGACTTCCCCCATAGATATATATCTACTCATCTGGACTTCTCGGCTAATCTGATCCGATTCAGCTCTGTCATTTCTGCGCCATATCTGACGCCTCTGCACCCGATCCTAGAAACGTACACAAGGAAAAAGTGCATAAATATTAATTAGTCACGGACACAACCAATACAAGTCAACTACATACCCTAACTAGACGCGCACGCACTTGGTGCACAAAACGCGCTCGCGACAATACCACAGACCACAACTATGGTCGCAATACGTGGCAACTACAAAACCAAAAATCCAATCGCACCAATCGCGCATTCACAACACATTAAATTTTATATGAAATAGGTTGTATATCAACAAAACCTCAATTTTAATCAAATCGATTTTATTCCAAAACCTAGTAAGCATCAACTTCCATTTTAGTTCAAAACTTGGTGTTTTAACAATTCTAGTGGTTACAATGCTCACTAAATATCTTAATTAGGTCACACAACCATTAACTAGATTTTAATCTCACTTATTTTCATAAATCCCAAAATTCTAGTTTGCAAAATTAGGTAATTAGGACAATTTAAATATAACAATTAACAATCTAGCAACTAGCTTAGATTTTACATGCCTTAATATGTTAAACTATATCTCACAACCATAATCAAATGATCAAAACCCCTAACTTGATCCAAACCCTAATCTTGAATTCAAAACCCTCACTTGAGAACCACAACTTGGAATTAAAACCTAAATTAAACACTTAATTTGCTGGGTTACGGCAGCACCCCGGCCATCGAAACGTGACCAAATGCGGAATTTTTTTTTTCTAAACTGGCGCTACCATTACCCGATTTTCGGATCGACCTTAAACCCTAAACTAGCAAACTAATATAGAGGTTAGAATGGTTATACCGAGTTGATCCGTGTCCTTCGGTCTTCATTCCAAGCTCCTAGTGGTTCTTTGACGTAGTTTGGTTGCCGGTCTTCCTCCATCTCCGATGATCTACGTGAGGGAAACGGCGCAAGCTCCAGCCTCGACAAACGAGGAAACCGACGCTCCAAAGTTACTAGCGATGGAGAGTCAAAGTGTACTAGTGTGTCACTATGTTTTTCTCTCTACCCATGAGCTCAAGAGAGCAACCATAGAAGATGAATGGAGTTAGAAAAACATTGGCATGAGGCAACAAAAATGGCTAAGTCTTTTTGAAGCATGAGAGAGTGAGAGAGAGCTAGTGGCGTTGTGTGTAAAATCTCATGAGCCAAAATGAAAATGAACCCCACTCCTATGAAGTGGCCGGCCCTCTCTCTCTCCCCCATCATCAAAAAAAATCTCACCAATTAATCAAATAAACAATGTCCAAACCATACCTTGCTACATGCCCAAAACCATGCTTAAGACTATGCACATTCCACCTCACACCCTCCACCTCATTTAGAAGACAAATGAATTTCCATAAATGGAAAATCATATAAATGAGGTGGCATCTTCTAGAAGCTATTCCGTATAAAATATGGAATACTTCCCGGTACATGTATCGAAATACATATACACGTATTCGTACAAAAATGCGAATAGCCAAGAAGGAAAATAAATAGCGAACAATAATACTAGAATACATATATATAAATACATATGTAAATTATTAAATCAAAACCTGAATTAATAATCCGGCTTAATCCTAAGCCGCTAGTATTGTCAACCGTCCGATTAAAGCCTGCACAGCATGTGCACATATTTAATCGGATACTTGTATGTACCAACATACGCCATGTACACCATATCGCCTGAACCGTGAAAACCCTCTGTGTGGGACTCTAAAGACTCGTCAATACGCCGGCAGTGCGTTTAACCACAAGCACGTCAGCGGCACTACCTGTACGTAACGGCTACCTAGGTATTGAGCGAAAGGGAGGCCGACGAGCAAACTCATCCTGAACCCCTACTGAGCCTGACAATGACAATATCCGTACAGTCCGGTCTGTTCGTCTAAGAATATCGCATATCGAGTCTAGGGGGTGGATAAAATCAGACCTCTAACAACGCGATATTTAGTGTCGGCATGTAACCCATCACCACCTGAGAAACTATCGATCCTGGATCAGGAATTCTCGTTCACCATGGCCATGGATTTCTGGTGATGGTCACCCGACGCGACATCAACCCCCAATACCGGGAGAGATGAATTCCCGACGATCTGATCACTGCCTCTATGTGGCTCAGGACTTTACCCAACTAAAACCTGTTTGCACGACTCTTTTGAGCCGTGGTAGGGTAGTAATCAAAGCACAGTGGGAACTCACACGAGACAAATGACGATCTCAGGTCGACAGACTAACCTGTACACATGTCATCTGGGAACTGCTATATGACAATAGGTATAATACCAACTAGCAGGTTCCCGGCGAGTCCGTCCAGTGTACTCATAATCCAATGAACACCTACATACTATCTTAGGTGAACAAACTAACACTAATGGCTTGTGAAACCTGGCCACCGCCCCTCGTCGGGGTCTCGATCAGTATACGCTAGTCTAAACTGGAGTATCGATGCTCGGTCTCGATACTCCTACGACTAGGGACATTTAAGGATGTGCTTATAGACCCCAGCTCCCATATATATGATCGCCATCAAAATGCTGGCAGTCAAGCAAGAATTCTATGGGCTCTATCAATATGTATATGATGATAAAGACAAACTAGATAGCATACTATCATCTCAAGTAAGACTGTTTTATCGGTATAGGTCCTCACTCAATCATAATCACCAGTCCGCGACTATGATAATTGCCTTGAGGGCACTATAGCCAACAATCTCCCACTTTCACTTAAGGCCAATTATTGCAATGTCGCATACTCATAGCCCGTGTGATACCGAACATCCAACTTCTCTACTTATCAGTTTCGCAAAGCCCGTTTGCGAAATTAATGCATTCGAGAAATAGCCTCAGTGAGTGGATCCGCTCCAATGTTTCTTTCTGTATCTCTCTATATCTCAACTTCACGGAGAAAACTATCTCCCGAAATGAGCAATACTTGTCTTAGAATTTGTCTGGATGTTTGATGGGACCCAGTTCATAAAAGAACTCCAATTCCAGCAAACTTCCTAGAACTGTATCATCCACTGAATTTAATCAGTATTCTGCGCCATGCCTTTCCTTACTATCCACTTGGACCACCTGTCCAACATACTGTCCCTCAAAAGAGGGAAAACTATAACTCAAACAGTCACGTTGTCATCTAGGTCACCTTAGAAGCCTGAAATGATAACCGTCTCCTGAAGGAGGCTTCCGTTACCATATCCCAAGAACATTCACTTATGTTCATAACTGCTTCCTAATGTTTCTCCAGGATTGGGTTAATATATGTTTATTGCAGCTAGTGCAAAAACAACATTTGGTGTGGTACTTGATATTTCATGATTAACTCAATTGCCTAAGCCAGTGATATACTAATCATGCAGATCTCTCCCCCCTTTAGTCTGTAAGACACCTTTAGAGAGGGTGACTCCATCACCTGCAGGTACACCACCATGTCAGGAGTCGTCCATTCTAAAATTCCTTTAGAATAAAGTCAACATACCCAGATTAGGATTCTTCCTAAATCTAGATCTAAAACCATAGATCTAGTAACCAGAATGCCTGATATTTTATCCATATCCTATGTGGAGAAACCACTGTGTGACAACCACCGTATAACCGATTATAGTATAGGAATATCTCTTCCTATCAAGTGCTTGTCATCTTATTACCTGGACATCACACCCTACTACCTTCTTTCCAGATCCATCTCCTATTCTGATGAAGTCAAAACCTATGACCGTCACATCAAAAATAGATGATCTATTTCCGCTATACCTGCTTTAGTCTATAAATAGACACAAGCTACTTGCCTACTATGCTTCCGCTGCTCCCACTGACTACAACAACACTCTGGTAGAGTCATATATACGTGCACTTCTAAAGCTAGTATAGAATGACGCTATACTCATCCTCCTGCCGGGGCTTATAGTCTAGAACAGCAGCAATGGCAAATCTGGGTAAACAAGAACCTCCCTGTCACCCTCTCTGAGAAGACCGAAGTACCTCTCGGGTGCCTGAGGTTACCCACCAAATCTGTGGAGTGGCTAATGGAACGTCGAAAACAATTGAATCCTCAGGTTCTATTAAATCTTCAGTAATCGTTTGTGGTTCTGGAATCACTTCCAGTTCTTCCATACTCCCACTCCTGTTTTCTGAAAAAAATCCATTTTACTAAAACTGTGGCGAGTCAAGAACAAATAAATATTTATCTTCCTGATGGTAGAAAGTTATCCCTCGTCAAAGCACAGAATAACCCACGAACAACCATTAGTAAAACGTGCCTTGAGTTTATCCGGATTCTGGTTTTAAGCATCAGCCGGACAACTCCCTATATCTTAACATCGTTAAGATATAAATTGATTCTATATATATCTAATATAGAAAAAAAAGCACTAATTTAATTGGAACCAGATTCAAAATCATGCAGCTGTCTCCAGTGCATATCAACCAAATGGAAAAAGGTCAATCGGCATTTCTCATCTAGGAGTGCATCCATATATGAGTACCCTGAAAGAGAAACAAGTTCTCAAAACTATTACTATCAATGGAATACTAAACACAAGTATCTAAATCTTCGACTTCATCGATGAATCCTGATACTTCCAACAAATGGTTCTCTATTTTATTCTTATACCTATAACTTCTCAAAATTTGAACCTTGTATTTCAACGAAATACATGTCTAGAATCAGAGAAGTTATGAGTAAACAGAATATAGTACGAGTACCAACCCCTTTGTCCTAATGGATACTGGACAACATACAATACTTTGTATAAGTCCTCTGAGTTCAACAACTCAAACCCTGTGCGTCGTAGGTTGAAAAACTGTACTATGGTTAAGAAGAATTACACCACTGTTGAATGTACCTTACCTAATCACCAACTGATATAGGTAAATGTCACAGACATAATATAAAAAAGTTATATCTCACTTTATAAAATAAATGTACAGATATATCAGTTTGAAATTGGTGCATAATAACGGATATTCAAAACCAAATATTTGTCATCCGGCAAAATCCAGACGATTTCCTCAAATTATCACCAATTACAACGAATTCCGATATAATGAGAATCTAATCGCCCAATTCCCAATATCTTACTCCCACTCACCATCTGTAATAACATACAGATGTGAGAAACTGATATGGTAAATACATACCATGGAGTTAGATTCCAATTGGGAAAACAGTTTTCAATTAACATCGCACAGTGAAACTGAAACATGAAAATGTTTCAAAAATGGGTAACTGGTATTCCTAGTAACACCTCTTCCACAAACC
This sequence comes from Agapanthus africanus, assembly GCA_030015575.1. Lineage (NCBI taxonomy): Eukaryota > Viridiplantae > Streptophyta > Magnoliopsida > Asparagales > Amaryllidaceae > Agapanthus > Agapanthus africanus. The sequence goes on along the minus strand of JASDDO010000024.1, from coordinate 510,279,571 downwards.
TTATTCATGACAGTAACCATATACTTATCTGCCCTCACTCCAGTCCCTTTATTATGTCTTTACTTGTTACCTTCTGTACACCTCTTTTAGGCTAATTGGTTTTCTTTCTTTCCTACCTTTCGGCACCAGCCTAAGGTTTGGAAGAAGACTATTTAATAAGCGTAATAGGTGTACTCTCCTAATCTAGGAGCCCTCACAACCTGAGAGAAGGTAATGGGAAAAGACATCTGAATAATCCTATTCTGTTTCTCCTGAACCGAAAACCATTCTCGAATCTGGAACGAATTCCTTCGAGTTCGTATGTAACTATACGATGGCATATCTAATGGAAGTGGATATCCATAGTGATACGGAGTGTTCCAGAGAAATCCAAAGTTGATGTGGGAATGGCAGGGGTATACACAGTTTTGTCGTGAATGATAGCAGTCGCAATTTTCTTTGCTGTTATTCTAATCCCTTTATATGTATTTACTTATTACCTTCTGTACACCACTTTTAGGCTGATTGGTTTTCTTCCTTCCCTACCCTTCAGAACCAGCCTAAGGTTTGGAGGAAGACTATCCAATATGCGTAATAGGTGTACCCTCTCCTAATCCTAGGAGCCCTTACAACCTGAGAGAAGGTAAAGGGAAAAGACAACCGAATAATCCTATTCAATCTCTCCAGAACCAGAATCCATCCTCGAAAAAGTTCCTTCGAGTTCGTATGTAACTATACGATGGATTTATCTAATGGAAGTGGATGTTCGTAGTAATACGGGTTGTTCTGGAGAAATGCAAAGGTGATATAGAAGTGGCAAAGATATATGCGACACCGCGATATTCCAAAAGCCAAAGTGTTTTAAGAAAGTTCGGTCAACTTGATTCATGAGTTTTAGATTAGGGTCGGGTCATAGTCGCAGCCAGAGAGAGAGAAAAGAAACATTCAGCATGCACTCTAACCTAGATCAGAATGGTTAATCACCTTATCTAATCAGGATGGCTCCCACTGTATTCTCGAATTCTCCTCCAAACCCAAAAGGAGAATTAGTCGGAATCACCCGAAGAGTAATCCTACTCATCAGTGGGAATCGGGATCCAACTATCATCGCATAATAACTTGATGGAAGCCACTCAAGTCACCACACTCCAGAAGGTGAGCACAAGCCTGGCAAGTTTCCTGTATGTTTGAAACTCCCGATATGATTCTTACCCCTAGGATCCAAGTGACATTGACAAGGTCAAGAAGTCAAAGGGTTCTAGTCAAGTTCAACCCGTCATTATCCTAATTACTTTAGACCCACCCGCACAGACCCTTGACAAGGTCAACAAGGTCGAACGACTGTCCTAATCAATGCACATATCCATGCAACAGAAAAATAATACAAAGCTACCGCACACTATGCCTTGACAAGGTCAACAAACGCAGCATGGATACTAAGCAATGCTAATCTGAAATGATGGAGGGCTACGGCTGGTTTTTGGCGAAAAACCTTTAACGTAATGAACTTGATCTCATTGAAGGAATCCAAGTGGTTTTATAAATTTATAGTGGCGAAAACTTTTGCTAAAGAGGTCACTCCCGGTGAAGGGATCTCGGCTCTTTCCCCATCGAATGAGGTGCAGGATATTCCAAACTGAATACTACGATGCAAATCAAAAGGAAACGACTATAGTGAAGTTATTACGTTGACGCAAACTTTTACTCAAGGGGTCACTCCCGATGAAGGGATCTCGGCCCTTGCCTCGTCGAATGAGGTGCTGGATATTCATAACCAAATACCACTGTGCAAAGCAAAAGAGAACGTCTGTAATGTCAGTTTTTAAAAACTTGGTTCCAACATCATATATAGGTTTGTTTTATCCTTGCATTGATAAGAATCAATGCAGTCCCATCAATTAATCACACCAGAAAAGAACGAAAATAAAATATACGTATATGCTATCCGCATTCGCCACTGTGTCCCGTCATCACCCGTTAGGTTACTTAACTATCGACAGAGCGGGGACTGGGCTACTGCGGGTGCAAAACATATACAACATCTACTAGTATATATCAATATATATATATATATAACATTCGTCCCAGGCATGATATAAAGTAACATCACAGAAACATCACCGAAGCAACACAGAATGGTGGATTATCTGGAGCCCCGGGTTTCACTTGAGCCGCAAGTGAGACCCGACGTTCCTTGTCGTGTGGATAGCCTGTGCAAGGAAAACCTAGACCCCTACGAGCGTGGTAAGTTACCCGTAAAACCAAAAGCGAGGCAGACCCCTTCAGCAACGTGAATGGGCCACCCAGTACTTCACGGAATCCGGTAACTTGAGCACCCCTCCTGGGTCATCCTATACCCCCTACGAGTGCGGCGAATAGCCCATCAATTCTAGAGTAAGGTCCCCTTCGTCCCAACGCCATGAGATGCGGACCAGTTGCCCTCTAGAACCAGGCTATTCGTGCACTCCACCGCGGGGTAATCCTAGTACAGAAAAGAAAATAATATACAAGGGTGACATCAACCTCAACCCGGTCGTACCCCAAAAGAATAATATACAAATTGGCAGTGACGGCAGTTCACATGTCGGACGCTCGCCCCACAATATCAAATGTACAAATAAAATAAAACTGTACTAACATTGCACCATAGGTATCCACTACGACGATCCAACCAACACCACAGCACAACACAGAACATCAACGTGAATGTCACGTTCGCAAACCCGTCTAAAAGACATATAGCAATTATACGAGTTGTACCGATCAAATGACATTCATGGTTGCAGATTATAATGTATGTACTGATATAAACATTTAAACAGTGTTAAAATAACGACTTCGAAACACCCCGAATAGCCCCCGAACAACTGATAACACAATATCAAAAATGGGCTAAACAAACAATACCACTGCATCAAATTTTCGAAGACCAAACCATACACCAAAAACGAAGAAAAAACCCTACAATAAGGCCGGCCCATGCTGGGTTACGGCAGCGCCCCGGCCATCGAAACATGGCCAAATGCGGAACAAAATTTTCTAAACTGGCGCTACCATTACCCGATTTCCGGATCGACCTTAAACCCTAAACTAGCAAACTAATATAGAGGTTAGAATGGTTATACCGAGTTGATCCGTGTCCTTCGGTCTTCATTCCAAGCTCCTAGTGGTTCTTTGACGTAGTTTGGTTGCCGGTCTTCCTCCATCTCCGATGATCCACCTGAGGGAAACGGCGCAAGCTCCAGCCTCGACAAACGAGGCAACCGACGCTCCAAAGTTGCTAGCGATGGAGAGTCGAGGTGTAGTAGTGTGTCACTACGTTTTTCTCTCTACCCATGAGCTCAAGAGAGCAACCATAGAAGATGAATGGAGTGAGGAAAACTTTGGCATGAGGCAACAAAAATGGCTAAGTCTTTTTGAAGCATAAGAGAGTGAGAGAGAGCTAGTGGTGTTGTGTGTAAAATCTCATGAGCCAAAATTAAAATGAACCCCACTCCTATGAAGTGCCCGGCCCTCTCTCTCCCTCTCCGCCATCATCAAAAAAATCTCACCAATTAATCAAATAAACAATGTCCAAACTATACCTTGCTACATGCCTAAAACCATGCTTAAGACTATGCACATTCCACCTCACACTCTCCACCTCATTTATAAGACAAATGAATTTCCATAAATGGAAAATCATATAAATGAGGTGGCATCTTCTAGAAGCTATTCCGTATAAAATATGGAATACTTCCCGGTATATGTATCGAAATACATATACGCGTATTCGTACAAAAATACGAATAGCCAAGAGAGAAAATAAATAGCGAACAATAATACTAGAATACATATATATAAATACATATGTAAATTATTAAATCAAAGCCTGATTTAATAATCCGGCTTAATCCTAAGCCACTAGTATTATCAACCGTCCGATTAAAGCCTGCGCAGCATGTGCACATATTTAATCGGACACCTGTATGTACCAACATACGCCATGTACACCATATCGCCTGAACCGTGAAAACCCTCTGTGTGGGACTCTAAAGACTCATTAATATGCTGGCAGTGGGTTTAACCACAAGCACGTCAGCGGCACTGGCTGTACGTAACGGCTACCCAGGTATTGAGCGAAAGGGAGGCCGACGAGTAAACTAATCCTGAATCCTTACTGAGCCTGACAGTGACAATATCCGTATAGTCCGGTCTGTTCGTCTAAGAATATCGCATATCGAGTATAGGGGGGTGGATAAAATCAGACCCCTAACAACGCGATATTTAGTGTCGGCATATAACCCATCATCACCTGAGAAACTATCGATCCTGGATCGGTAATTCTCGTTCACCATGGCCATGGATTTCTGGTGATGGTCACCCTTGCACAACGCGACATCAACCCCCAATACCGGGAGAGACGAATTGCCGACGATCCGATCACTGCTTCCATGTAGCTCGGGACTTTACCCAACTAAAACCTATTTGCACGACTCCTTTGATCCGTGGTAGGGTAGTAATCAAAGTACAGTGGGAACTCATACGAGACAAATGACGATCTCAGGTCGACAGACTAACCTGTACACATGTCACCTAGGAACTGCTATCTGATAATAGGTATAATACCAACTAGCAGGTTCCCGGCGAGTCCGTCCAGTGTACTCATAACCCAATGAGCACCTTCATACTATCTTAGGCGAACAAACTAACACCAATGGCTTGTGAGACCTGGCCACCTCCCCTCGTCGGGGTCTCGATCAGTATACACTAGTTTACACTGGAGTATCGATGCCCGGTCTCGATATTCCTAGGACTAGGGACATTTAAGGATGTGCTTATAGACCCCAGCTCCCACATATATGATCGCCATCATAATGCTGGCAGTCAAGCAAGAATTTTATGGGCTCTATCAACATGTACATGATGATAAAGACAAACCAGATAGCATACTATCATCTCAAGTAAGACTGTTCTATCGGTATAAGTCCTCACTCAATCATAATCACAAGTCTGCGACTATGATAATTGCATTGAGGGCACTATAGCCAACATAATTAACTTAGTTTGAAGTAATTATCCAACAATTAAACTATAGGTTAAGATTTATACCTAACAAGTTTGAGATCAAACTTGCAAACGTGCCTTCAAAGATGCTTCCTTGCTCCTCAATCCAAACTAGTTTGGGCCAAAGAATATTGGGTAGAGGTTTTATGATGAATTAGTGAGACTTTGGCTTGATTTTTGAGGCACAATGGAGGAATTTTTGAAGAGAAATGAAGTGGAAACATGAGAGGGGCTGCTGCTGGATGAGGGTTAGCCAAATGGGGAGAGTGAGAGAGAGTGAGGTGTGTGAGTGGGTGTGAGGTCAAGAAAAAGTCCATGCCTTAAATATCTAACACCATACCTCATTTGTTTATTGTTTTCTTTTTCATTTTATTTTCTTTTAACCTTTGAAGTGGGGAAACTTGGGGAATGGGCTGCTGAATTTAGCCACTTTAGAGGAGAGGGTGAGGGTGTGTGGATGTGTGTGAGGAATACCAAGTAACATGAAACCATACCCCAAGTCAACAAGCCCAAACCTCATTTCTATTTAATTTATTTTCACAATTTAAGCCTTTTTATTTTATATTTTCTAAAACCGTCTTGACAATTTCTTTCATTTCAAAAACAACACGTTACATTCTGGTTTAACGTGTCATGATGCACAAAAACTTGTATTAACCCATTTTAATTTGTAATTATCACTAATTAAATGTATTAGTGAAATCTTATATTAATATTTAAAATAATTAATTACAGAAAATATTTGAGTAAATTAGAAATTTACAAGTGACCAAATAAATACTAAATACTAGCGATTATATAGCTAGAATAGGTATATTTAATTCTATGTTGAAAAATAGTTGTACCTTGGTTTTTACGGAAAACACCAGTTATTTTACCGATTATCCGAAATTTCACCTAAACGATTTTCAAAACGTTACAGTCTTCCCCATTACGGAAATTCGGTCCCCGAATTTAAATTAAAACTCTCCCAAATACTAAAACATTTCAGCCAAACACTCAAATCGGCAGGGCCCCGAAATCTTAAATACTCCGAAATCTCAGTGCAATGCATGCGCATAAAAACGAGTATATAACTCAAAATCAAAACTCCGTCAAACATCACGCAATCATCGGAATCATGGTGAAAATACCAATGTCAAAGTCTAATATGAAAACCAATATGATATACTCAAAACTATAACAAGTACATAGTACGCATCATTGTAAACTCGTCAAAACATCTGAAAGAAATGCATGCCAAACCTTTTTCAAGTCGCCGTGCGATGCGCGTATCACAGCACAAGTAGCGGACGTTTATTGTAAGAAAGTTAACTATATATATGTATATCCTTTGTTTAACATACACGTCCTGCCATTTTGAAAATAATTTAGAAGGGTTTCCTTTGTAAAATATTTCGTGTCATCTCGGACACGTAGGTAAATACTGAGACTGTAGCTCATTTTTGGAAATCCCTTCGGTAACTATCGATGTATGCAAAAACAAATTCAGGTACTGTCCTCGGACTAGTCCTGCTCAGTTACTATGCCACATAGTAAATATCATAAAACATACTGCTCCAAAAGAAATCAATCCAAAAATGTGTATAAGAATGCGACGTGCGTCTAGTGCGCACGGAAATCGAAATCACTGAATGCGCCATACATGTGCACAGAAACAAAATCTAAATGCAACGGGTGTGCACGAAAACACCTGTCAAGGGCAACAGGTGTGCCTGAAAACAATATCAGGTGCATCTGATATGCACGAAAAATCCCGATTTAGTGCATCTGGTGTGCACCAAAATCGCATCAAGCGCGCCACGTATGTGCAAGAATCCAAATCAAGTGCACAAGGTGCACGAAAATAAATATCGAATATCACAATCGAAATCGACGGTATACAACATACATCAATCCAAATCAGGTATACCGTGGTATATAATCTCACAACCACGTGTATCAACGTGCACAAAATCGAATCAAAGTACTAAAAGTACATGAAAAACTATATCGAAGGCAAAAGTCAAATCACATACATGCCATAGACATGAAATCAAAATCATCCATCTCGTATGAAATCAAATCGAAGTCGAGTGCAGCTGTGGTACACAAAATCTTAATCATGGAAATAAATTGCCCAAAATACCGAAATCCAAAATGACGGACACGTGATATTCGAATCACCAAGTCGCAAATTGTAAACACTGTCGTCGATATGTCCTTCCTTCAAAATCGAGAAGGTGTCGGTGCATCCAAGGCTAGCAGAGCAAGATATCTACTTGCCTCCTGTTCATGGTCTGGCGCCTTGTGCCCTTAGGCTCTCGTCTCTCACTGCGGATTGTCAGTTACATAACTCCTCGGCTCAACGGCCCAATATGGAAATGACGACGGAAACAGTTCCACTCTGGCACACCCTCTAAAGATCTCTAGCCAAGTATCATGGTCACTCATAACATGTCTCGTCGACAATGCCGAACTCTGGCCTAATGGGTGTGCATAATACAATCGATCCTGGGTCCAAGTCTTCTCGTGTAGTATTCCAGAAGAATTCCGTCGGGGTCTCTCCCAAATCTCGTTTTTGCCGAACCGTCCGGAATTTATCACCCTTTACTAAATCTATTTCTTGTTCCGAAATAGCTGCAAACTCATCACGACTTCTTCTAAAAGGTATATCCATATTTAACGCCTCTGCATGCGTATCACATCTCTGATGTTAACGGAGTGGAACGTCATCTCGTCAAGATCCCGTATGAACCTCTTACTCCACTTTTCTCTAACGTGTACTGATTCAGACTCATCTCTTCACAGTTGTATGGACTGCGCTACAAACTGCTATACTCATATCTGGAGCTTCCCTTCCGAAGCTACGTACTCGGCATCTCAAATATCCTGTAGTAGTCATCTTGTTAATTACCATCTTGGGAACTCGCTCAAATTATCGGAGTGATGCGCTTACGCTCGTCCTCTCTCGTTCGACTCACAATGTGCTTGTGTGAAGTCTTCTCTAGCCGAAATTAATCAATCTGATGACCTCGTATCGGGGTACGCAAACGAACCACACGTCCTAGTCATTCATCCATGGTTGACCTGCGATCGTCTATCATATCCCTAAGTACGAACTCTTGCTGCAATAGATTCAAACATCTGGGGCGATATCTTTTCAGTAGCAGCAGCAACTGGCTCATCCGTCCGCACGATGAACAATGACTTAATCCTCGATACATTAACGGTCATCATATTCTAGTCGGCCTCTAGCAGTGGCCCAATCCTCTAGTGCTGATATGAAAGTTCGAGAAATCTTAGTAAAACAATCCGTCAAAACCCTCAAGTCACGAAAAACACAATTAAACGACACATCCATACAATCCTGTGTCACCAGAATTATGCCCTGGTCAGTCTTCGTCCAAGATGATCTCATGCTGACCGCAACTCTAGCCGCAGCTCTCTCTGCCTGTGCAACTGTGGTAACAGAAACTACCACCCGACAACGATGAAGATAGATCAAGGAACGAATAGAATACAGTGCAAAGAAATGTACATCATAAGGCTTCTTAAGCGGAGTGCCGTATCGTAAGTATGCCGCGGAACATACACACAGTACGCCACTCTACTTAAGTCACCTACTCCATCAACCAAGGTCAACCTACGCGACAAAAGTTCAGGTCTAATACCCCCTCGACCAAGTCTAAGTTCCGTAAGGTCAAGCCTAGGTTCCGAATATATATACGCCCTAGACTCCGCACAGTCAAACCAAGACTCGAACAAGGGTTAAACCTAGCGCTCTAATACCAACTTTGTCATGACCCGAAGGTACGGAACAGGACTGGCACTTAAATTACGAAACGTATAGAGGTGTGACGTAATCAAAGTAAGCCAAAGCCCAGAAATCTAAACCATTTTTAAATGAAAGAGTAAAGGAAAACTTGTTTTAAAGCAACATCATATTTTCCCGAAAATTTCGACAGAGTCTCCTTTGTAAATACTGACCTCAAATGGGCACAAACATGTATATATACATAGTTAATGAATAACGGCATCCCCAAGCGGGAGCTAGCTCTTCGCCAATTGGCGGAAACAACCACGCAAGCAATATAATATATAACGCCGAAGGGCGAGGATCAAAACTCATAAAGGAATCCAACATCCTCAAGAAAACCTAAGAAGACCAATAATAATACAAGCGTGTGACTCTAAGGTCGAAAGAATATACAACTGGTCTTCTAAGTCTATCAAATAATACAAGTTTGGTTGATGGAGTTTACTAGATACAACTGAAATAAATAAAAGTACTACGGTGGTCACGATGCAAGTGAACCCACCTACCAAAGTAATCACCTAGAAGGAAGCAGTGTGCCGGCAAGCCGCAATGAAACCTGTACGGCAAAACCTGCAAGAAGCTGTGGCACAACGGGGGTGAGTTGCTAACTCGTGAGTAGAAAACATCACCGAGAAGAAATCGCATGTATGACTCTCTCCTAGGTCATACCAAAAATATACAATACTATAACAAGGTGACAGTATATCATAAGTGTGATATCAAAGTACTCGTGTCTGTGTCATAAGTAATAATATATCGATGCATGACATGTACTAATGCATCATCCAACGTGTGTCCAGCAACGACACACAAATCAAGATAAAATCCGAGTGCCCAGCATCGACACTCAAAACAGCTCGAAATCCGTGTCCGACGGCGACACATAATACTCAAATCTTGGGCTCCGTCAGTTCGGATCGGCCCATGGGCTCCGTTAGTCCGGATCGGCCCATATCCATCTCTCTCATAACTCCGAACGGTATCCTCCGGATATCTGTCGAGTTTCCAATACAATCACCGGTAGTTAGTGCTCCCCTGCCAGGCTCATCGTCCACAATGAAATCACTCTTGTCCCGGGGTATCTCACCGGGTCCACCATGTACCCGCAGACGGTTCATACCCCTCCTAGAATCGGGTCTCGAAAACCAACTCAGAACCGTGAAAATATCATGGTGGACGCTACTCATCATATCAAGGGAAAACCGCATCTTTCTCTTTTAAAATTATCATAAGTTTATAAACATTCACATGCGGTTTCCCAAAACCAGAAATCTCATAAAAGATCCGAAATCTCAAAATCACTAGTCAGTGAACAGTGAATATCGGCAAGCCCCATGATATTGCATATCGGAATGAATGTATAAATGCATGAATTAACTAAGTAAGAAATGCAATATCTGAACTAGCATATGAAAGCAATCGTATTAGTACTTTTTTGCAACTACCAGCTTGCAATTTATACTTATGAAGTAATGTTTTCTAATTTGTACGTGATATGAAAATTACCGATGATGATGTGTGTGAGCCAGTAAGCAAGTGTACGTGGAGCATACGCATCATCGGTAATGATGCTGGTGTCCTGACAACAGGGGTTCATAATAACTAAAAAACACATTTATAAGCATGCAATGCGATGAGAACAGCATGAATATACGGAAAATGATGTAGTAACCGCAACATATAAGAATGTACATTTATATATACGAGTCATACAGTCATGGCATTTAAAATAGCATGAATTGTGGTTTTTAGAAAATAGGGGCTGCGGTGTTTTTTGAGAAAAGATACATCTTTAGAAAAATCCGCAGTATCCCTCGGCCTGTCTTTAAAATAATCACGATTCGTTAGTTTTGAAAATAGGTATGACTCGAGCCAGTCTAACATTTACCAAATAAACTACAGGACGAAACTAAGAGACTAATCGAACGGGTAAGGAAATCCACCTAAGTCCGAGTCGATATATCTAGTAGTCGGTGATCCTGCCTCAATAGCGTCACGTACGATAAAATATATAATACGACATCCTCTGATCAAGAGTGCGGATCAATCATCATATCTATGCCTCGTATGGTAAAATCCATCGTATGGCATCCCAAATCGGGGTACGGGTCAATTATCACATATATCTCATATTATTCTTTGGTATCATCATCATAATATCCTGAATCAGGAGTACCGTTCTATAGTCTAGTACATATCAATACCATCAAACATATATCTGCGTGTGAATAAAATCACATCACCCAACGATCAGCTATAATATCCTGTCGTATCTCATATCACGACCCAAACACATATCACAATCTCACGGCATCATACCCAATCATATCGGCTCATCTCCAAGTATCATATACTATCATCATCACCTGTGTATACGTACATGTAGTGTGTGTGTGTGTGTGTGTGTGTGTGTGTGTGTGCACCAACGCATCCACACACACACACATATACATATAAACATATACACTCAATACCATATCACGTGTGTGCAAGTGTGTGTGTGTCAACATTACTCTAGGGTTCGCGACTAAGAAACTAACTAAATCACTTTCTTCAAATTTCGCTGACACTAACCATTGATCTCCTAAAGCTTTCCTTGCTAATTATGCGCGTCTCACAACACACACACACACACACACATATATATATATTCACATGCTATATTATGAAACTGCGGGGGTGCTATACGCCATCCACCCGACTTCCCCCGTAGATATATATCTACTCACCTGGACTCCTCGGCTAATCTGATCCGATTTCAGCTCTGTCATTTCCGCCCCATATCCGGCGCCTCTGCACCCGATCCTAGAAACGTGTACAAAGAAAAAGAGAACAATTATTAATTAGTCGCGGACACAACCAATACAAGTCAACCATACGCCCTAACTAGACGCGCACGTACTTGGTGCACAAAACGCGCTCGCGACAATTCTACAGACCAGCACTAGGGTTGCAATACGCGGCAACTACAAGACCAAAAATCCAATCACACCAATCGCGCGTTCACAACACATTAAATTTTATATGAAATATGTTGTATATCAACAAAACCTCAATTTTAATCAAATCGATTTTATTCCAAAACCTAGTAAGCATCAACTTCCATTTTAGTTCAAAACTTGGTGTTTTAACAATTCTAGTGGCTACAATGCTCACTAAATATCTTAATTAGGTCACACAACCATTAACTAGATTTTAATCTCACTTATTTTCATAAATCCCAAAATTCTAGTTTGCAAAATTATGTAATTAGGACAATTTAAATGTAACAATTAACAATCTAGCAACTGGCTTAGATTTTACATGCCTTAATATGTTAAATTACATCTCACAATCATAATCAAATGATCAAAACCCCTAACTTGATCCGAACCCTAATCTTGAATTCAAAACCCTTACTTGAGAACCACAACTTGATTAAAACCTAAATTAAACACTTAATTAACTTAGTTTGAAGTAATTATCCAACAATTAAACCATAGGTTAAGATTTATACCTCACAAGTTTGAGATCAAACTTGCAAACTTGCCTCCAAAGATGCTTCCTTGCTCCTCAATCCAAACTAGTTTGGGTCAAAGAATATTGGGTTGAGGTTTTATGATGAATTAGTGAGACTTTGGCTTGACTTTTTAGGCAAAATGGAGGAATTTTTGAAGAGAAATGAAGTGGAAACATGAGAGGGGCTGCTGCTGGATGAGGGTTGGCCAAATGGGGAGAGGGAGAGAGAGTGAGGTGTGTGAGTGGGTGTGAGGTCAAGAAAAAGTCCATGCCTTAAATATGTAACACCATACCTCATTTGTTTATTGTTTTCTTTTTCATTTTCTTTTCTTTTAACCTTTGAAGTGGGGAAACTTGGGGAATGGGCTGCTGAATTTAGCCACTTTAGAGGAGAGGGTGAGGGTGTGTGGATGTGTGTGAGGAATACCAAGTAACATGAAACCATACCCCAAGTCAACAAGCCCAAACCTCATTTCTATTTAATTTATTTTCACAATTTAAGCCTTTTTATTTTATATTTTCTAAAACCGTCTTGACAATTTCTTTCATTTCAAAAACAACACGTTACATTCTGGTTTAATGTGTCATGATGCACAAAAACTTGTATTAACCCATTTTAATTTGTAATTATCACTAATTAAATGTATTAGTGAAATCTTATAATAATATTTAAAATAGTTAATTACGGAAAATATTTGAGTAAAGTAGAAATTTACAAGTGACCAAATAAATATCAAATACTAGAAATTACATAGCTAGAATAGGTATATTTAATTCTATGTTAAAAAATAATTGTACCTTGGTTTTTACGGAAAACACCAGTTATTTTACCGATTACCCGAAATTTCACCTAAACAATTTTCAAAACATTACATAAGGTTTCGGGAGGCACCGTCCATGCTAATTTTAAATTTTTATCGTACTAAGAACCTTAATCCTAGAATCTTAACTAGAGATTTAGATGAACAACAATGTAAACAACTTTATATCTAAGTGAATGAGGAATACAACCTTTATAGACCGGTCCTTCACTTTTAAGGCTCCGTGTAGTAGTCCATTCGCTCCAAGTAGTGAACACCCGAACTCAAGTAAGGGTTCACATGAAGAAATGAACAAGCTTGCTCGATGTCTTCGAGGCCGAAGATGATCTACGTCGAGGAGACTCAAGCTCATGCTATCTTTTCACTAATGGTAGATTAGTGAAGCAAATACCCTAAACTAAATGGCTAATATAGTAGAGGATGATGAAGTAGGAATTGGGCACACTTTATGAAAGGTTACGCTAGTGCCCCGACCAACTTCCATGATCAAATGCGGATCAAAATTTTTTCTAACGATTAGAATATGGCACTAGAATAACTTTTATCTCGGATCTTTCCATAAACCTAACTAGCTAAATAAAGAGAGCTATTTACTATGATGAAGAAATCTCACCAAATGAACCAAGTCCTTCGGTCTTCTTTCTTCATCTTTAGCTCCAAGTGTCCACCTTGAACATGTTTGATCTTCTTTTCCCGCTCCATCGGTTCTCCGGGATCGAGCTTGTTCTCCGGTCCTCCTTTTTCGTAGATGATCCACCTGAGAGATATGATCCATGGATCTAGCTCCTCACAATATGTCAAGTGGAGCAACTAGAGAACTTGGGTTGCTAAACCAAGTAGTCTAGGATGTAGTGTGAAGATCTAAGTGTTTGCTATCTTTTTCTTACCTCTTCACTTGTTTCTCAACTCATGAGAAGGGTAGTGAAGACTAGTGAAGAGGAAGATGATGAAGGTGGGGGAAACTCAAGAGGAGGGAGGAGATGAAGAGAAATGGGAGCTCAAGAAAATAATGAAGCATCCATGAAAGAGAAAATCCACACAAAGTTTTTGTGTATATATTTCTTGAATAAACAATCAACAACCATACTTCAATAGTTACTCGAAATGAATTAAAAATTCATTTGTTAAATATTGAAGCATGGTTATCTCCATTCCTCCCATACCTCACACTTTACACCTCATTTTTCATTTATCAAATAAATGGAAAAAGCATAATGAGGTGGCCACCTTCTAGAAGGTAATATGTAATAAATACGGATTACAGTACGCTGTATATATATACCTGTATTCGGATAAAACACGAATGCCCAAAGAGATAGAATAACACAAAGAACGTAATACTAGAATATACATATCGAAATATATATATGTAAACTATTAAATCAATACCAGATTTAATAAACCGGCTCAACCCCGAGCCGACTAGTATTACCAACTGTCCGATCGAAAGTCCTAGTACAAAGTACATCAATCGATCGAAACCCTGCACGTATCCAATACGGCTACTACATCATTTCTCCTGAACCAGAGAAACCCTCTGTGTGGGACTCTAAAGACTCGACAGTACGCCGGCAGTGAGTTACTGGATAAATCCACAACCACAAGCACATCAGCGGCATTAGCTGTACGTAACAGCTACCCGGGTACATGTCGAAAAGGAAGGCCGATGAGCAAACTCATTCGGATCCCTACTGAACCTATCTGTGACAATCTACGTACAGTCCGGTCTCTTCATCTGAGAGTATCGCATACAGGGTCTAAGGGGTGGTAAACGTCAGACCCTGACAACCTGGTAATTCGTGCTGATGCGGCTCAGGACCAATCTGGGAAACTATTGATCAGCCTATCAATAAATCCCAACTGCCATGGCCAAGGTCATATGGTCCTGACCAATCGAACACAGTGCGATATCAACTCCCAATACCGGGAGAGGCGAATCCCCGACAATCGCTCACTGCCTCCATATGGCTCGGGACTGTACCCAACCAAAACCTGTTTGCACGACCCAGTAAAGCCGTGGTAGGGTAGTGATCAAAGCACAGTGGGAACTCACACGAGAAAAATTCTGATCTCAGGTCTAAAGACTAACCTGCACTCATGTCACCTGAGAACTTCCACCTGACGATATGTATAATACCATATGGAAGTTCTCGGCTAGTCCGTCCGGTGTACTCACCCCCAGTGAGCACCTGTATACGATCTTAAGTCTAAAGACAATGGTCGCGGGACCAAACCATCGCCCCTCGTCGGGGTCTAGAAACGTATACACTAGTCTACTCTGGAATATCGATGCCCGGTCTCGATACTCCCACGACTAGGGACCATTTAAGGATGTGCGTACTGACTACCCAGCTCCCACAAGTTTGATCACCATCACAACGCATGTAGTCTAGCAATGATCCTACGGGCTTTATCAACATGTATAACAGATATTTAATAGCAAGTAAAATATGTACATGTTAAGATAAAGACAAACCCGATAGCATACTATCATATCGAGCAAGACTGTCCTGTACATATATATGTCCAAGCATCCATATGTATACATATACAATAATGGCCTTTAGGGCATACATATCCAATAATCTTCCACTTGCACTAAGGCCATATATATTGGCGTACCGAGTATCCAACGTCTGCTCTAGGGCCAGCTGTTGGCGTACCGCATACCCAACATCTCAAAAAATCTCTCGAACTGTGCTTGAGGAAGGGCCTTAGTGAATGAATCCGCAGTGTTGTCTTTTGTATCCACTCTCCGGACCTCGATCTCCTGGCGATCTACGATCTCCCTGATTAGGTTATACCGCCTTAAGATGTGCCTGGATTTCTGATTGGACCGTGGTTCCTTCGCTAAAGCTATAGCCCCATTATTATCGCAATACAAAGGTATTGGGTCAACAATGGACGGAACTACCTGAAGTTCATTAATGAACTTCTTCATCCAGACCGCCTCTTTTGCGGCATCGCTTGCAGCAATGTATTCAGCCTCCATCGTCGAGTCTGCAACGGTATCCTGTTTGGAGCTCTTCCAACACACCGCCCTTCTGTTGAAGATAAATACAAAACCCGAGACGGACTTGCTGTCATCCTTGTCACTCTGTAAGCTTGAATCGGTAAAGGACTCGACCTTTAGGTCTCTATTACCGTAAACCTAGAACATCTCCTTTGTCCTTCTCAGGTATTTGAGAATGTTCTTTACTGCTGTCCAGTGGTCTTCACCTGGGTTCGACTGATACCGGCTCACCACGCTTAGCGCATAAGTTACATCTAGCCTTGTACATAGCATCACATACATTGTAAATCCTACCGCCAAAGCGTAGGGTATAGTGCTCATGCGAACCCTCTCCCTGTCAGTCTTAGGAGACATCTCCTTGGAGAGGGTGATTTCGTGCAATGCGGGTATGTTACCACGCTTGGAATCTTCCATACTAAATCTTTTTAGTACGGTCTCTATGTACCTGGATTGTGAAAGTCCCAGTAATCTCTTGAATCTATCTCTGTAGATCTTAATCCCCAGAATGTACGAGGCATCACCCAGGTCCTTCATGGAGAACCTCTGTGATAAGAATAGCTTGACCGATTGTAGCATAGGAATTTCATTTCCTATCAAAAGAATGTCATCCACGTACAAGACTAGGAACACGACAGTTCGTCCTACAATCTTCTTATAAATACAGGGCTCATCCTCATTCTTGATGAAGTTAAAATCCTTGACTGTTTCATCAAAACAGATGTTCCAGCTCCGTGATGCCTACTTTAATCCATAAATGGATTTAAGCAACTTGCACACCTTCCCGCTGCTCCCACTGTCTACGAAACCTTCTGGCTGATCCATATAAACGCACTCTTCTAAACTTCAGTTTAGAAAAGCCGTTTTTACGTCCATCTTCCAGTGGAAGGCAGCAATGGCAAGTAGGACCTGAATGGATTTGTGCATAGCCACTGGAGAAAAGGTTTCGTCATAGTCCACTCCTAGTCTTTGACGAAAACCTTTTGCAACGAGTCTAGCCTTATAGGTTTCAATCTGCCCATCTACACCAAGTTTCCTTTTGTAGATCCATTTGCATCGGGTTTTACCCCAGGTGGATAAATATCCAAGGTCCACACTTTATTGGTGTATATGGACTCCATCTCGGATCGCATAGCATCCAGCCACTTGTCAGAGTCCCTACTGATAATGGCCTGCTTGAAACTAATAGGATCATCTTCTTCCAAGATGCAATCTTCTCGATCCTCGTCTATGTGTAAACCGTAGTATCTCTCGGGCGGATGAGAAATCCTACCAGATCTGCGGAATGGCTGAGGTTCGTCGGGTATAACTGAATCTAGCGGTTCCACCAAATCTTCAGTTATAGTTTGTGTTTCTGGAATTTCATCCAGTTCTACCATGCTGCCACCGATATTTATAACAAGAAATTCTTTTTCCAAAAATGTGGCATTCCTAGAAACAATAATCTTTTGTTCCTCTGCATGGTAGAATAGATACCCATTAGAATCTTTTGGGTATCCCACAAACTTACACAAAACTGATCGTGCCTCAAGTTTGTATGGGTTCTGCTTTTTGACATAAGCAGGGCAACCCCAAATCTTAACACGTTTAAAATACAAACTCTTACTACTCCATATTTCATACGGAGTTTTAGGCACGGATTTGGATGGAACTTGATTCAAAAGATGTGCCGCTGTTTGAAGTGCATATCCCCAGAATGAAAGAGGCAACTCAACACTACTCATTATGGAGCGAATCATATCCATTAGGGTACGATTCCTCCGTTCCGATACACCGTTGTTCTGTGGTGTATAAGGAGGAGTAAGTTGAGAGAGAATTCCATTCTCTTTTAAGTATTCTAGGAATTCCGTGCTTAAGTACTCTCCTCCTCTATCAGATCGGAGGATCTTGATACTTTTGCCAGTCTGGTTTTCTATTTCGTTTCTGTATTCTTTGAATTTCTCAAAAACTTCAGATTTGTGTTTCAAAAGATACACATATCCGGACCTAGAGAGATTGTCAGTGAATGTGATGAAGTACGAGAACCTACCCCTTGCATGTATGGACATTGGACCACATACATCACTGTGTATGAGTCCCAAGAGCTCTACTGCTCTTTCTTCGTGTCCGGTGAAAGGAGATTTGGTCATCTTTCCTTTGAGACAAGATTGACAAGTTTCATAAGATGAAAATTCCAACGTATCCAAAAGTCCATCTTTATGCAACTTACTCAGTCTTTTCTCTCCGATATGACCATGTCTACAATGCCGCAAGTAGGATTCGTTCATATCTGAACTCTTCCTCTTGCGTGTGTTTTGTATACTGAGAACTGTGTTTTGATTAAGAACATAGATACCATTACACAGTGTACCTTCTGCAACCATTACCTGATTAAGGTAAATGTTCATGATGTTTCTATCAAGAACAAACTTATATCCATCTTTATCAAATAAAGAAACGGATATGATGTTGCAAACCATAGAAGGTACATAGTAGCAATTGTTCAAAATCATAGTATTGCCATTTGGCAATGCTAGGTGATATTCACCGACGGCAGCAACATCAATTTTTGCTCCATTCCCTACTCTGAGGGACATATCATCTGGTCCAACTATCCTACTTTTTCTCAGTCCCTGTAATAAATTACAAATGTGAGATCCTGATACGGTATCTAGTACCCAGGAGGTAGGACTAACCGAAAAATAGTTCTCAATAACAAGAACACCTGAAGAAGACACAATAGTATGTTTCTTCTTCGATGGGGTTTTCAAGGAATTCAAACAATCCTCTTTCTCTTGCTCACACTCATGACTGTTGTCATAAGTTAGAGCTAAATCGACGTTCCTCAGCCCCGAATAAGAATTCGAATCGATCAAGCGATACATTTTATTATCTTTATTAGGGCGTGAAATGATTGCTACCTGGAGAGAGAGAGAAAAGAAACACTCAGCGTACTCTCTTGCAAGATTAGATTGGTTATTAATTTATCTAATCAGGATGGCTCGTATTGTTTCCTCGAATTCTTCTTCAGACCTTAAAAGAAGAATTAGTTGGGATTAATCACACGTCACAATACTTGCTTAACGTTTCGGCCAGGCTGGAGCCGGTACTTCGAGGGAGGTTTTCCAACGCTTTCACGAAGTTCCTTAATTATATAACCTCTTTTCCCTGGAGGCGTTGCCCCGCTAACACCGTTCTAGACACCTACTTGGTTTATAGCATTGACTGCTAAGTGAAATAATTTCCCAAGAGTAATCTTACTCATCAGTGGGATCGGGATCCAACTATCATTACATGATAACCTAGATGGAAGCCACTCTAGTCACCACAGTCCAGAATGTATGCAACACTAGCAAGTTTCCTGTATATTTGAAACTCCCGATGTGGTTTTTGCCCTAGGACCCAAGTGACCTTGACACAGTCAACAAATCAAAGATTCCTAGTCAAGTTCAACCCATCATTATCATGATTTCATTAAACCCACCCGCATAACCCTTGACACAGTCAATAAGGTTATACGACTGTCCTAACCAATCGCATCGTATGCTACAAATAAGCAATACTCAACTACCGTGCACTGCGCCTTGACACAGTCAACAAACACAGCACGAATACTAAGTATAACTTATAAGAAATGACGGAGGGCTACGGCTGGGTTTTTGGCCAAAAACCCGTTAACGTAATGAACTTGATATCGTTGAAGGAACCTGAGTAGTTTTGAAAAGGAGTGGTTTAGGCTCCGCTTTTGAAAACTTATGGTTTTGAAAAACCGAGTAATCTACAGTATAGACTTTTGCTCAAGAGGTCACTCCCCGTGAAGGGATCTCGGCTCTTGCCTCCTGGAATGAGGTGCTGGATATTCATGATCGAATACCACTATGCAAAGCGAAAGAATATAGCTATAGTTTTTCGAAATTTGTTCTAACAACATCTTTTAGGTTTATTTTCATGCATTAATAAAAAATTAATGCGGTCCCATCAGTTTAATCTTATCACACCAGAAAAGAACGAAAATACGATGTACGTATATGCCATCCACATTCGCCACGGAGCCCCGTCATCACCCGTTAGGTTACTTAACTAATAACAGAGCGGGGGCTGGACTAGCGCGGGTGCAAAACATATACAACATCTATTAGTATATATAAGTATATATAACATTCGTCTCAGGCATGATAATAAGCAACATCACAGAATCTCAGCCAACAATACAGAAAGGTGGATAATCTTGGAGCCCCGGGTTTCATTTGAGCCGCAAATAAAACCCGACGTTCCCGGTCGTGTGGATAGCCCGTGCAATGAAAACCTGGACCCCTACTGTAATGACCCCAAAATCTTTATACATTTGTATTATCCCTCTTCAATAATATACCGTATTTATTTGTACTTGGTATTTTCCTTTTTCTATTAAATTTATTATTATTTTATTCCTTAATCTATTATGTATTTTTTTTCTAGGTACAATTTCATTTTCTTATATTTAAGTTTTTAACTTCTCATTCTTATTTTTCCTTTCATAAATATTTAACCAAAATCCATTATTCTAATTCTCTACAGCCCATCTAAAAAGCCCATTTTCTTTTTAAGCAACATCATATATTTAATTCTAATTAAATATATGTATGAACAATCTTATAGCTCATTGGTTAAGTCCTTGCATTGTTATTCCATAAGTCACATGTTCAAATCCCCATTCTTGCAATTATTTTTTATCATTTTTTATTCTTCCCATAACCTACAAATGAGACCTTTCATTTCCAAAATGAATGGTGACCTTTCATTTCTCTTTTAATTCTCATGTTAAATGCATATATTATTATTCACCATTACAACATCTTTATTTTGTCCTCCTCCATCTTTTCCTTCCTCATATTTTTGTATCTCTCACTTCTTCCTCTTCACCAAGATGACAAGAAGAAGAACATGAAGAAGTCTTCAAGAAGGTCTCGCTAGTAACGCGAGGCTATCGGCGGATAGACAAGCCCGGTGACAATACCGGCTTGTGCATGTAAGTCCCTTCTCTCTCCTTTCCCCCCACCTCTTATTTTCCTCTTGTCATGCATCGTGAATCCCCTATTCTTTTCATATCATGATCCATAAGAGAAGATACACATAAACATATACATATACATATACATAAGTTTAGATATATATGATTCGATATGGTTTAATAATATCTTATTATCTCTTGTTCAAATTAAAGTATTTTTAATTCTTTCTTCATGATTATGAATGTTTATTACAAGTTGTGAGAACATAGATTTCAATCCATAATATATCTACGATATCTCATGGAATCGGTTTGGTTATTAAAAGAAAGGATGAAGCCTGCATAAAATACGAGTTAATTTTTCTGCCGATTTTAGTATACACATCAATACCTTTAGCTTTAAAATAAATTTTAGAAATTAATTTTTACTTCTGAAAATTTCACGGAATTTACATATGATAGATTATATTATTTTATACATGCTGTAAAAATTTTAGATCGATCCGCATAACGGTTTAGGAATTACATCGTATTTATTCACTGATCGTAAAACAGAAAACTGCAGCTATCGGTCAATTTATAGGACACATAACTTGGTATACCGGTATCCAAATTGAGCAAACTCAGGTGTTTTTTATATCTACATCGAATGATCTAGATTTTCTTAGTTTTATAGTTTTACCGAAAACCTATCTAAGATAAAGAAAACTGTATTACAATATTAAGTGACGGATCTGGACAGAATCTGTTCCGATTCGCACACTGTTTTTAAATTGGACATAACTCGAACACCCGATGTCCGTTTGTGACAAAATTTTCGATAAGCACTAATCAGCTACCGCACACTACGCCTTGACAAGGTCAACAAACGCAGCACGAATACTAAATAGTACCTATCTGAAATGACGGAGGGCTACGTATGGTTTTTAAGAAAACCTTTTGCGTAATGAGCTTGATATCATTGTAGAATCAAGTATTTTTGAATAAGAGTGTTTTTAAGGGTTTTACTAGTTTCGCTAAAGAGGTCACTCCCGATAAAGGGATCTCGGCTCTTTCCTTATCGAATAAGGTGCAGGATATTTCATAAATACCACGATGCAAAGTAAGAACTAAAAAATCAATCAAAAATAAAACAGAGTGGGTTGTAGCATCTGCTAGTTTTGCTAAAGAGGTCACTCCCGGTGAAGGGATCTTGGCTCTTTCCTTGTCGAATAAGGTGCTAGATATTCTACAAGGAATACCGCTATGCAAAGCAAAAACTAGAGCTACCCTTTTTGAAAATTTGATTCTACAACATCATTTTGGTTTCTATTCTTTCATTAATCTCATTAATGAAGTCCCATCAATTAAGCTTCCTAAGCATCACAGAAGAAACAAAAATACAACGTACACTTATGCCATCCGCATTCTCCACAGTATCCCGTTATGCACCGTTAGGTTACTTAACTAACGGCATAGCGGGGCGGGATTAGCGCGGGTGCAAAACATAAGCAACGTTTAGTATATATCATATATACAATAATAAAGCATTCGTCTCACGCATATAAAATAATCACATTACAGAATATCAGCAGCAGAAGATAACATATGAAATATTGGATATACTAGGAATTCCGTATTCTAAGTTAAGCCAGTATAAAACACGGATTCCACTGGAACAACTCCAATTCTAATGTACAAAAATTTGCTTAAAAATTAATGTATACCTGGGGTATTTGCATTTACTGTGATTACTATAAGTAATTAATTCACCCTTTAATTGCAAGAAGGAGCTTATAGCTCATTGGTAATACCTTGCACGGCTGAACCAAGCTACTAGAGTTCAAATCCCATACCCCACATTATTTTTCATATTGTTTTATTTTGAATTTTTAGAATACCAAAAGTTTACACGTGCATATCTCACAAAAACCCCACTACACCCTGAAAACTAACTGCACCATGGGACTAATGAAGTGACGGGGATCCCTCCGACCACCTGACTCGACAGGAATCGGCCGACTCGGGCCGCTGCCGCCGGCCGGAATCGGCCGGACCGCCGAGTCATCAACACCAAACTTGTGTCTTTTCAGCTCCCCTACACCCCCGTGTACTTTAAATCCTTAGAACAGTAACAAAGCACCTTTAAAACACCAATTACTCCACTTTTAATACATTTTAATACATTTTATCACATATTTTTATTTCAACCTTTCACCTACCCTAACCCTAGCCTTACCCTATAAATACAACCCCTATACACAACCCCCTCACTCCAAAATTCTGATCAAAACTCTCAAGAAATTTCCTAGAACTTTAGTGTACTTTGGAAGAAGCGAAAGGCGAAGCTCCGGCGATTTTTCCGGCGACAACCCTAGGAGATCCCGGCGACGAAACGACGCACCGGAAGCTACGTCCACTCCCTCTCCCTCTCCTCTTTAAGCTAAACTCGTAAGTCCCATTTTCCCTCTTTCCTATTCTTTCTAAAAACACGTATTTCTAAAACCCGACGGAATCGGAGTAAATCCGATTTCCGATTCGGTTTTTCCCAAGACCTCACTTTTTCTTAAATACAATCATGCTAGACCATTACATGTTGACTATTAAACATTAACAAACATGTTGAACAAGTTTCATGAAAATCTATTTCAATTTGTAACTTTTACCGTACTTTTTCACTAAAATACCATGTAGTTTTATTTCGACATTAAAACATCACAAACTTGTTATACCTTTAAGTAGATCACGAGGTAATGACCTACCTCCTCACAACACTTATATGCAACATAGCACAATACCTTTTGGGAACCTAGAATACGGGAAAATAAAACATTTCAAATAAATACCATGAATTAATAAAACCATTTTCTAAAAGATCAAGTATTTTACACAATCTTTGCAAAGCGCCGCTACAACCTAATTTGGGGAAACCGACTGGGATGGTGCGGATTATCGCACATCCCTGGGCTTAGTAGTGCGAGATGCAGACCTCTGCAATGAGCATTCGGTTTCGAGAGATTTAAAATACAACATCTTAAGAAAATGAGATTTCTAGAAATATAAAATATATATACTAAAATTATTTTTATATAAATATATGTATAAGTAACATTAAAGTATCTATTTTGTAATAATATAAATATTCCAATTTTTTTCAAAAATCACAAGAATCACTTTATATTAAAATACCATGAATTCCATACAAGTACAATATTACAAATAAATACCATGTATTATGAAAAATAGGTTATTCTTACTAGAAATGTCGCAAATATAAAATCTACATCTATGATAACTCTAAAGACGATAATTAAATACTTGGGGTGTATTTTGAAAAGTATATAAAAGTATTTTTATATAAAACCCCCTCAAGTTCTATAAATTACCCTAAGGACCCTCGTAAACATAGGTTTAAGCGGGACCAATCTCTTGAGCCTCAGGGAGCCGGAGAAGTGGGTGCTTGCCTATTTAAGGTAGGTAACTTAACAACGGTGTGATCAACACGGTAATCGTTTTTGAAAAAGACACAAATCCTGCCGCCCATGTGCAGCGGTTACCGATAACATCAAACAATCGGGATTTCAATTTACTTTTCAATTGTCTGACTCAGACTGAGTCTTCTCATTAATAATCCGACTTGAATATGATTCAAGTACAATCTACAATCTACAATTCAACATGAATATGAATACATATATTCAATCTATTCAATCTATATTGATTGAACCGAACCATGGATATACTTCCATTTACATGATTATCCAGTTACATCCATGATTCTACAGTTACATCCATTTACTGATATCATAGTTTCGGCAAGTCATCCTATTATACAATCTATATTACAAGACAACACAATACAAACAATACAAACAAGATATCGCGGGGTTTAAGGGGTAGATTGGTACGGAAAGTGTTAGTAGTGGCACGAGACAGTAAGATTTAATACACCTAACCTGAATCCAGTTGCTGTTGTACCGTGGCATAAACGGTTTCTTGTACTACACTTGCCTCTAGTCTCTGGCATATAGAGACTCCTCTCGTATACACTGGCATCCTTCTGTACGAAGCTACAAACACAGCGTTAACACAACATTATAACAATATAATATAACTTAAAAGCTACATTCTCTTTCTATCTATTCTATTTCTCCCTTATCTTTGGGATTTACCGAGCGATTTGTTCGCTGACGACATTCTCTTTCTTTCATCTTTGAATGTCGTCAGGTGATCTGGGCACTCCGGAGATCGAGCCCACTAGTGAAGACTTGGACCACTTCATTGAAGACCCAGAGCTTTAGTTCATTGTACACTTTTATTTCAGTACCTTTCCTTTTCTGTTATGCCATGGTTTAGGCATTGCTTTCATTCAGTTGTATTTACTTTTCTATGCATTGTACAGAAAGAATGTGAATAAATAATGTTGCTGTTTTATTATATCTTGTCTCTTTTGTATTTATTTTTATATTGCTTACATACGCTTAGTGTATTTACTTCATAGTAAATACGTAGCGGCCTCGTCGCATCCTCTGCCCGTACTCTGGGAAGCGGAGCGTGACAGGTTTTGTTGGTGGCTCATGCAGGTCAGAGTTGTATGGAACACTACCATGCAGTTCTGTTCTGCGTGAACAACCTAAGCAATATAACACAAGAACTAGCAACTAAAACATTCTTTACAATTCATGTTCCTTGAATCTTACAATTTCATATTCTTTAAATCATATACTTTGAATCTGTCGTAACCTAAATTTTTCTTTCAAGGTTATGGATTCCCCGAACAACACCAGCACCAATGTCTACAACACACCTCCACCACTACTAATCACACCTGCCGTTCCTGCTCCACCCAACGAGCAAATGGTTCTGCTTGAGGCAATCCGCAGCCTCCTAGAGGGACAACAACAACTTTTGAACCGTCTCGAGGCTGAAGCACCTGGGGTGAAGCAATTCAGAGCTTTACATCCCAAACAGTTCTCAGGAAAGGGGAGCCCACTGGAAGCTGAGAAATGGGCTCAGAGCATCGAAGATGATCTGGCAGCGGCACAAGTGCCAGAAATAGCTTGGGTTCGTGTTGCAAAATTACAGCTCACGGACAATACACGGAACTGGTGGAAGGCGGAAAAAAGCCGTCTTGAACCACCCATCGAATGTAAGACTTTTCGCGACATGTTCGATGCTAAGTACTTCCCTGAGGCTGCCAGGTTCGACATGGAACAGCAGTTCATTCATCTGCAATAAGGTTCGATGTGGACCAAGTCTGTAGATGAATATGACGCTGAGTTCACCATGCTTAGTCAGTAAGATATGTCTCAATAATTCGAATTGTTCAATATATCACATATTACACAACTAACGCAATACTTAAATAGATTTGCGGCATACTTGATACCGACGGACGAGATCAGAACCCGTCGATTTCAACAAGGTTTGGATTCGGAAATCCAGGCTGCACTAGCCACAGGAGACTTTCCGACTCTTGGAGGACCACAAGCTGCACTTCCTCTTCATCGGTTCCATCAAGCTCAAAGGAACATTCCGAGGAATGCTCCTCAGGCCAATAGGAATGTACCACGGTGCCAGGCTTTCACGATGACCGTGGAAGAAGCTGAGGCCACTGGCCAAGTTATCACTGGTAACCCTTTCTTCTTAACCTTTCTTTCAGTCTTGCTACTTATCTACATACATCTAAAACATATTCCACATACCTTAGGTACAATCTTAGTACCCTCACTACCTGCACTAGCACTGTTCGATACTGGAGCATCTCACTGCTTTATGTCGCAACGGTTCGTCCGAACCCATGCGATTCCAGTCACACCGCTTGTATCCAGTTGGAATGTCAGTTCAGGGAATGGCATTCTGAAGGCAATAATGGGATACAGCTTGTGTCCAGTAGTCGTCTGCAGCAGCGAATTCTACGCTGACTTCAAAGTGCTGGACATACCGAACTTCGATGTGGTTCTAGGTATGGATTGGCTTGGAACTTTTTATGCTATCATCGACTGTCGTCAAAGGAGGGTAGTATTCGAGATTCCAAACCATCCGGTCTTCTATTTCAAAAGTGGAGACCGTACACCGGAGCCAAGTAAATACAAAGCGAAGCCAAGGAAGGCAGTGATTGTAGCAACTCAAGCGGAGGAAGAATCAAGGCCAGAAGTGGTTCAAGAGTTCGACGATGTGTTTCCTGACGATATATCAGGTTTGCCTCCTGATCGAACTCTTGAATTCAGCATTGATTTAGTACCAGGAGCACAACTGGTGATCAAAGCACCTTAACGTTTAAGTCCGGAAGGTTTGAAGGAAGTACGAATACAGTTGGACGAATTATTGGCGAAAGGATGGATTTGTCCCAGCACTTCAAGTTGGGGATCACCAGTACTACTTGTGAAGAAGAAGGAAGGTTCATACAGAATGTGTATCGATTATAGAGCCTTGAACGAAGTGACGATAAAGAACAAGTATCCACTTCCGCGCATCGATAATTTATTCAATCAGCTAAGTGGATCTTGTGTTTTCTCTAAATTAGATGTTCGTTTAGGTTATCATCAGGTGAAGGTCAACGAAGCTGATATTCATAAAACGGCTTTCAGAACTCGCTATGGACATGACGAATTCCTAGTGATGCCATTTGAAGTGACCAATGCACCAGCAATATTCATGAACCTAATGAATCAAGTTTTCCGGGAGCACTTAGACAGGTCGTCGTCATCTTCATCGATGACATCCTGGTGTATTCCAAGAGTCGGAAAGAACATGTCGAGCACCTACGAATTGTCCTGGAAACTCTACGACAACATCAATTATATGCCAAGTATAGCAAATGCGAGTTTTGGCTAAATCAAGTTGGTTTTCTTGGACATATCGTATCAGGCGAAGGAATTTCTGTGGATCCAGCGAAAGTTTCAGCAGTAAGCGAATGGCCGACACCAAAGTCAGTGAAGGACATTCGGAGTTTATTGGGTTTAGCTGGATATTACAGAAGGTTCATTGAAGGTTTTTCAAAGATAGCAACACCCCTGACCAAGCTCACACGTAAAGATGAAGAATTTGTGTGGTCAGAAGCATGCGAACAAGCTTTCATAGAACTAAAGTCAAGGTTGACATCAGCGCCTATTCTCGTCATACTGGATCAGTCTGGAGGTTTTGAAGTGCATTGCGATCCATCCGGTAAGAGATTAGGATGTGTTCTACATCAGCATGGTAAGCTTGTGGCTTATGCTTCAATACAGCTGAAGACTCATGAGCGCAATTATCCGACGCATGATTTGGAATAGGCAACCGTCATCTTTGCTCTCAAGATT
This sequence comes from Agapanthus africanus, assembly GCA_030015575.1. Lineage (NCBI taxonomy): Eukaryota > Viridiplantae > Streptophyta > Magnoliopsida > Asparagales > Amaryllidaceae > Agapanthus > Agapanthus africanus. The sequence goes on along the minus strand of JASDDO010000024.1, from coordinate 510,251,169 downwards.
TGGCGCCATTATCTTCTTGGTGAACGAGTGAACATATACACAGATCACAAGGGTCTGAAATATGTGTTTACTCAGAAAGAGTTGAATATGCGGCAGAGACGATGGTTAGAACTCATGGCAGACTTTGACATCAACCTGCAATATCACCCAGGGAAGGTGAATGTGGTTCCAGATGCTCTTAGTCGTCAACCATTAGCAATGCATCTCACCGCTCAGTGGAAGCTTCAACAAGACTTGCATCAGATGGAGTTTGAAGTAGTCATTCCAGGTAATGCTTCAAGTTTGATGAATTTACAACTTCAATCAACAATTGTCAATCAGATCAAAACAGCTCAAGCAAGTGATGCTAAGTAGCAAAAGATCAGAGAACAAGTGGAGAATGGACTCAGAACAGACTTCATCATCCATGAAGACGGATCTTTGAGATACAGTAGTAGATTGTGTGTACTAAAAGGTTCTGTTCGGGAAGAGTTAATGAAAGAAGCAAACATCTCTCCCTACTCAGAACACCCTGGAGGTACAAAGATGTACAAAGATCTACGTCAGAATTACTGGTGGCATGGAATGAAGCGTGAAGTGTTGGGTTACGGCAGCGCCCCGGCCGTCAATCCGAGGCCAAACGCGGAACAAAAACTTTTCAAACTTGGCGCTACCGCAACCATTCACCCGGATCGAACCATTAACATAAACTAGCTAACTATAAAGATGATAGAAAGGCTATACCGATCGATCCGTGTCCTTCGGTCTTTAGCCACCATCTCTTGCTCCTCGCGGCATCTCCGGTCTCGCTCGATCTTTGGTCTCCTCATCGAAAAGGGCACCACATCAAGAAGTCTTTATACAGGCTCCCGCCTAAAAAACCGAGGCAACTCGGACATGAAGTTTGCCAGCCGACATGTCCAAGAAGATGTAGAGAATGTGTGTGATAATTTTGTCTCAAGCATCCATTGATTCTCAACACATGAGAGTGTATGGATGGAGGTTGAAGATGATGCCATTGGTGGAAGTTGTGAGCTAGAGGAAGAAGAAGAAGAGGCTTTTCTTTTCTCTTGTGTTGAGATAAAAGTGAGAGCACTAGAATAATAATCCAAGAGCAAACTCCAAGCCTATGGCTGCCCCCCCCTCTCTCTAACCATCATTTCAACACAATAATCATGACATTTGCACAAAGAAAAAGACCATGAGTCACCAATGAAGCACATGTCTCATTTAATGCACAAAATCATCATTTCCACTCACAATTTCCACTATCCAAACATTAATCCAAATTTTTAGTCCAACAAAAAGATATGGCAACATCTAAAGTAAACTCATGACGGATCACAAGGATACCCCTCACCTGTATATACATACCTGCATCCGCATTCCGACTGAATGCAAATACGATGAGACTAAAGTAATCCAACAAATTTAATACTAGGATCCGGCTTAAACCAAAGCCCACTAGTATGATTCGTCCGATCATGATCCGCACACGAGTGCACATATATGATCGAACCCTGCCATAATACCATACGGCCTCTACAACGTTTCGCCCGAACTTGGGAAAACTTTCTGTGGGGGACTCTAAAGACTCGTCAATACACTGGCTGTGGATTTAACTACTAGCACGTTAGTGATACTAGCTGTACGTAATGGGCGCCCAGGTATTGACCAAAAGGGAGACCGATGAGCGAACTCATCCTGAAACCCTACCGAGCCTGTCAGTGACAATACCCGTACAGTCCGGTCCGTTTGTCTATGAGTATCGCATGTCGGGCCTAGGGGGCTGGTAAACGTCAGACCCCCAAAAGCGGTATAAGTCGTGTCGGAGTGTAGCCCAGAACACCCTAAGATACTACTGGAATACCTACCAGTAAATCTCACTTGCCTTGGCCAAGGACTTCGTGTAATGGCTCTTCTAGACACAGCGCGATCTCACCCCCAATACCGGGAGAGACGAAACCCCTGCCGATCCGCTCACTGCCTCCATATGGCTCGGGACTGTACCCAACTAAAACCTGTTTGCACGACTCCTTTGAGCCATGGTAGGGTAGTAATCAAAGCACAGTGGGAACTCACACGAGACAAATAACGATCACAGGTCGATGAACTAACCTGTACACATGTCACCAAGGAACTGCTATCTGACGACAGGTATAATACCAACTAACATGTTCCCGGCGAGTCCTGTCCGGTGTACTCATAACCCAATGAGCACCTGTATACATCTTAGGTGAACCAACTAACACCAATGGATTGTGAGACCGGCCACCGCCCCTCGTCAGGGTCTCGAATGTATACACTAGTCTACTAATGGAGTATCGATGCCCAGTCTCGAAACTCCCATGACTAGGGACCACTTTAAGGATGTGCTTATAGACTACCCAACTCTCACATATATGATCGCTATCATACTGCTGGTAGTCAAGCAAGAATCCTAAGGGCTCTATCAACGTGTAATAGTGATCTGTAATATGACATAAAGCATGTACACGATGATAAAGATAAACCAGATAGCATACTATCATCTTGAGTAAGACTGTCCTACCGGTATAGGTCCTCCCTGAATCATTGAAATCACGTGCTTGCGATCCAATAATTGACTTTGAGGGCACTATATCCAACAATCTCCCACTTGCACTCAAGTATAATTATCCCGATGTCGCATACTTACAGCCCGTGTGATACCGAACACCCAACTCCTCTACTGATTAGTCTCACAAAGCCCGTTTGTGAAACTATTGCGTTCGATGAATAGCCTCAGTGAGTGGATCCGCCCTGATGTTTCTTTCTATGTCTCTCTTTATCCCAAGTTCGCGGAGAAAGCCATCTCCCGAAATGAGCAATACCTGTCTTAGAATATGTCTGGATATCTGATGGGACCTAGTTCATAAATGAACTCCAAATCCAAACTTCTTACACTGTATTGTCAACTGAATTTAATCAGTATCCTGCGTCATGCCTCCCTCAGCATCCGCTTAGATCACCTGTCCAAACTACTGCTCCTCGTCAGAGGGAAAACTATAACTCTAACAGTCACTCTGTCATCCAGGTCACCTTGGAAGCCTGGAATGATAACCGTCTCCCAAAGGAGGCTTTTGATATCATATCCCTAGAACATCTGCTTATGTTCATAAACTGCTTCTGAACGTTTCTCCAGGATTGAATTAACATCAACTTATTGCATCTAGTGCAAAAACAACATCTGGTGTGGTACTTGACATCTTATGATTGACTCAATTGCCTAAGCAAGTGATATGCCAATCATGCACATCTCTCTCCCGTTTAGTCTGTAAGACACCTTTAGAGAGGGTAACTCCATCACCTGCAGGTATACTACCGTGCCAGGAGCCGTCCATTCTAAAAGACCTTTAGAATGCTGTCTAAGTACCCAGATTGGGAAACTACCCAAATCTAGATCTAAAACCACAGATCTAGTAGCCAGAATGTCCGATATAATATCCAAGCCCTATATGGAGAAACCACTGTGTGACAACCAAAGTATAACCAATCGTAGTATAGGAATTTCACTTCCTACTATGTGTATGTCATCCAAATACCAGGACATCACACCCTACTACCTTCTTAACAGATCCATTTCCCGTTCTGATGAAGTCAAACCTATAACTGTCACATCAGAAATAGATGATCTATCTCCGCTATATTTGCTTTAGTCTATTATAGACATATGCTACTTGTCCATTATGCTTCCGTTGCTCCCACTGACTACGACAACCCTTTGGCAGAGTCATATACACGTGCACTTCTAAAGCTAGTTTAGAACGATGCTATACTCATCCTCCTGCCGGGTCTCATAGTCTGGAACAGTAGTAATGGCAAGTCTGGGTAAACAAGAACCTCCCTGTCACCGTCTTTGAGAATACCGAAGTACTTCTCGGGCGCATGGGGTTACCCACCATATCTGTAGAGTGGCTAATGGAATGTTAAACCTGATTGAATCTTTAGGTTCTTATCAAATTTTCATTAATCGTTTGTGGTTCTGGAATCACTTCCAGTTCTACCATACTCCCACTACTGTTTTCTGAAAAAATCCATTTTTATTAAAACTGTGGCGAGTCAAGAACAATATCACTATTGATCTTCCAGATGGTAGAAAGTCAACCCTCGTCATAGCCCGGGTCAACCCACAAACAACCATTACAGAAATGTGCCTTGAGTTATCTAGAGTCTGGTTTTAAGCATAAGCCGGACAACTCCTGTAAGCCCGCGGGGGCGCCCCGGCCGTCGATCCGACGCCGGAAAACGCGGAAAACAAAAACTTTGCGAACTTTGCAACCGGCACCACCGCGGACTTTTCACCCGGATCGGGCCATTAACCTAGCTAGCTAGCAAAATGAAAAGAGTAGAGATGCTATACCAAACGATCCGTGTCCTTCGGTCTTCGTCTCCACTCCGATCTCCCGCGGATCTCCGTCACCTCCTCGCTCGTCGAAAAGGGCACCACGTAGCCGGAATGTTTTACGGGCTCCCGCCTCTTGACCGAGGCAACTCGGGCGCGAAGTTGGCTAGCCGACGCGTCCAAGGCTTGCTATAGAATAGTGTAGTATGCTTGTCTCTCTTGGGGTTCATGAAGTTGCCCTTGGTGGAGGGATTTGAGGAGGAGAATGAATGAATGAAGCTTGGGATTATGGCAAGCATAAAAGCATGAAATGAGATGAAGAATATACATTTTTCCAATCAACCTCTCTCTCCCTTCAAGCAAGTGGCCGGCCCACCCAAAAAGAAAATGAGATTGGAGAGAGAAAAATGCAAGAAAGAATATATCATAATAGAATGGAAAAAACTTAAAGAAAATGGTCACAACCATTTCCTTTCACAAACCATCAAATGAAAAGCCAAGAAGAGACCAATAAGGAATCTCATGATGAAGCAAGTCTCATCATAAGCAACATATGCAAGAAAGCCCCTCACATAATGTTAATTGCGAACTTGCAATTAACACCCTCCATCACAAAGCCCGGCCGAGAAGGAATGAAGGAAAACCGGCCGGAACGGAATGCAAACTGGCAACTTCATAAAACCGATCCCGTAATAAATTACAGGAAAACCCCACTACTGCAAATACATGCCCGCATTTGTATTTCCACTGAACACAAATGCAAAGAGACAAAACTACACTATCTAATACTAGTATCCGGCTTAAGCCAAAGCCGGCTAGTAAAAACCGTCCGATCACGATCCGTGCATGTAGCGTCTTGAAAAGTCGTTTTGGTGTTTTCCTGAAATTCGGTGAAAATTCGGTATTTTTCCGAAAACCGTCTTTCTCGATATTTTGCAGTTTAGGGCTAATTATACCTAAAATGGATAGGTAATTGCTTGTTTTTAGTAGCTAATGAGTTATTTATAAAATTTTGGTCATTTAAAAATTTTTCCCTATTTTTCATTTTTTTATATTATTTTAAGCCGGTAAGAAAATACATTAAATAAGCGATAAATACAAATTTTTCCGGGCTAATTTTAATCTCTAAAATTATGATAATTATAATCTAGTGATAACATGAATTTTTAGTAATTTATTTTGATTTTTAACAAATTTTTATGAATTGAAACGAATTTATTGAATTTTGGGCTAAAACTTGCAATTTTTGAGTTGTAGGGGGCCTTTTTGCATAAAATTTCTTTTGTAAAATCCCTCTCTCTTTTTCCTCAGCCCTAGGACAGCCCCACCTTGTGTGAGACCAGAAATTTCTGGCCTCATTTTCTTTGGTTGCTTTCTTGAGTTGTTTTGATGGTTTATGGTTTTATTTTAATTAAAATGGATAAAGTATGATACTTTGACTTTGTGGACTTGACCCATGACCTTCCCCACTTGACCACACCCTCCCCCATCCCTCTTCTGGTCGAAAATTCCAGCAGCCCTCCCCCTTCACCTTCCTCTTTTCATTTCCTCCAAAATTTCATCAAAATTGCTACAAAAATCCATATAAATCCACAAATCCTTCTCTTTTTCAACACAAAATCCTTGTGCTACCTCTTCTCAAGCCTAATATGGTTGAAATCATGTGGAAAGGAGGCATTTTTGGAGCAAACTTTCTTGCTTGATCCATTGATCAAGAGGTATAATTCCTATCTTGTTAAATCCTTTGTTTAAGTGCTTATGTTATATGGTTAGTGTTAATTTAGTGTAGATTAATCTAGATTTCTTAGATTTTGTTTGAAAATTCTAACTAGGGTTTGAAAGCCATAATAGTTAATTAAGTTATTTTATAGTTAATCTAGTTGTTAATGACTAATCTATATGGTTACCTTGTTGATATAGTTTTCAATTATGCTAATTTGCTTTAATTTAGAAGTGTGAAATTTGCTTTTTAGGATTTTCAAGAAAAGGTTTTTTTGTATGGAAATGGTATTTGAAACATGATTAGTGAGTTGATTAAACCTAATTTGTGTTGATTAAACCTAATTTGCTATCTAGTGTTTTGCTAACCTTAATCTAAGTGGTTAATTTGCTTATTAGGCTAAAATATAGTGTTAAAGTAAGGTTTTCATATATAGTTTGGGGTTATGTTTGCTAAGTACAAAAATCAAGAAAAGGTTTTGTTATGTAAATTAGGTTTTTAAGCTTAGTTAATGGTTTAGAAATTGTGTATTGGCTAGCTATTTGGTTAGTTTGGATGTTGGTGTTGGGTGGTGTTGACTTTGTCGCTATATTGTCGATGTTTGCATCAAATTGCAATTTCTGCTTACTAGATTTTTTATCAAAGTTATGTGATGTATTAATTGTGGCATCTTGATGATTGTATGGCTTGTCCTACGACTTTTAGGATGCGTGAGTGCGGTTTTTTGGGTAGTCGGGTTTTAGTTTTGCCGGGTGACCCAAATCGGCGTTTTTGGCAGTTTTTGCGATTTTCGCGTGTGTTCCGCGCACTTTGTGCACGTTGTACCTAGCTAGCGAACTTTAGTAGTTTCGTTGGGGTTTGTGTCGTTCTTGATATGTAACCTTATAATTGGTAATGATGTAAATTCCAGGTTCGGTCGCGGAAACGTCAGACGCGGCGCGAAAGGGAAAGGCGGTGATTGGACACAGCTAGCCAGGGATCCCGGTGAGTAGATTTAACATCTACGGGGGACGATCGTTTGGATGGCGCAAGTCGCCCGATAGAATTAGTAAACTGAAAATAAAATAGTAAACTGGATAACCACTTGTGACATTAGAATAATAATACTGGCATGATAATTGCTGCAATTAGATCAATATGTTATACCCATATACGCAAACTCAATTGTAGGACACATGCACCATTACCAGGTTTTTATATGCAGCACGAGCACTATTCATGTTTACACACACACCCTGGTAATTGCCATGCCACCACACTAGATAACATTTAAATTTAAACCTTTTACTAATTGATACTTAAACTGGTGCTATTGCCTTTAATTCCTTAAAATGAAACCGTAGAATTGCTATTCATGTGCATGTACTTCATCATATTAATTGTTCATGCTTAATCCATTAGTCACACATCGCAACTTGATTATTGATATCATATGCATTCATTATCACTGATATATGCACTTATGAGGATTTCTTGAGATTTTATGATATTGCTGGATTTCGGGGGAAAGCCGCAAAATTTCCAAACTTATGATATTTTTAAAACATGTAAATTGCGGTTTTCTAGTGATGTAAGTGTCGTCCACCATGAGTTTGCTGTGGCTTTGGAAATCCGTGTCGAGGAGTGGAGGAACCGGCACGGGTACATGGTGGGCCCGGTAAGGTACCCCGGGGCAAGAGGAATGTGGTGATGACGTTGAGCCTGGCAGGGGACGGATTACCTACCGGTGACTGTTTGGGACGGCGGATATCCAGAGGATACCGACCGTGGCCGCTAGATGATGAGATATTGATATTTGAGATGGGTCAGCCGGACGGCTGAGGCCAGCGATACATTTATGAGATTTGAGACAGCTTTTGGGGTGTCGTTGCTGGACACCGGTTTTCGTCGATTCATTGACATTTGCTGGCATTCTAAAAGAGTTTCAAAAACAACATCTGATAAAATATTTTTATATATAAACCTATTGAGACCTCAGATATTCATGTTGCATACATATTCGTACACTGATGTTGTATACACACCTGCTAGTATATCCATATTGCATACATACTCGCCATTATGTCCTGCCTTACCTGTATATAGATGCTAGGATGCTTGTGTGCATGCATTCGATAGCCTGTGTAAATGTTATTTATTACTCACGAGTTGGCAACTCACCCCCGTTGTGCCATAGCCTGTTGCAGGTCCGCTCCGTCAGTTCAGTAGCGGCGGGTGCGCTTGCTTCTTTTGCCTCTTTTGCCTGGACTCGAGATTTGCTCATAGGTGGGTTATGTTATTTTTTGTACCACCTTGTATATTCTTGTATCTAGTGTACTCCATCTACTGTTCTACCAGATTATTGTATATTGACCTAGAGATGAGACTGTGAGGTTTGTGGATTTTATACTGTATTTGGGGTCGAGCTCACTTGAGCCGACATGCTACTTTTCATGCTTCCTTATGCTTTATTATGCTTGTTGTCATTTACATTGCGTGGGATTTGTGACCGCCGTATGGCGAAGAGCTAGCTCCCGCTTGGGGATGCCCTATTTTGTGGATTCATGTATATATTTTGTTGTACCCATTTTTGGGGGCCAGTATTTACAAAGGAGACTCTGCCGAAATTTTTGGAAAAATTAGTATTGTTTTTAAAAGGGGTTTTATATGACTTATTTGATAAGCTTGCTTTCAAATGTTTGGGTTTTCTTCACTCTTTTGCTTAATTGGTTTTGTTTTCTGGGCTTTGGCTTACTTATTTTACGGACGTCTTTAGACGTTTCGTAAACTTAAGTGCCAGTCACGTTCCGTACCCTGCGGGTCGTGACAAAGTTGGTATCAGAGCGATAGGTTTTACCTTTGTGAGTGTAGGATGACCCTTGGTGGATGGAGTAAGTGACTTAAGCAGCATAACGTAGCGTGCGTATGTCCGCGGCATACTTACGATACGGTACTCCGCCTAAGTGACTTTAGGATGTACTTGCTTGAAAAATTCCTTCTTCAACTCCGTGTATCCTATGATCCTATTGCACTGTCCTTATTATCCTTTTCCTGTACCAGCCACTATGCCGCCGAAGGCTACGAGGGCACAGAGGGCTGCCGCTAGAGACGAGATTCGAGCTGGCTCGTCCGAGGCTAGGACTGAACAGGGTGGTATGCCTACGCCGCAGAGACAGACTGATCCGCATTCCCCAGGTCGCATGGATAGGCTTGAGTCCGGTATGGAGGAGCTGCGACAGATGATGGGAGGCATGCAGGAGTTACGACAGATGGTGGAATCGTTAGTAGAGGTCAATCGAGCACAGAGATCGGATATTACTCCCCCTGCAGTCGTTTCGAGACCGAGTCGGATTCGCACTGATATGTTAGCACCTAGGAGGGTTCGCAGAGGCCGTGGTGGATTCTTTAGGGGCCAGTTATATCGCCTTCACCCATATGGTCAGCAGCCATGGTTAGGATGTTTTTGGTGTGGTAGCCTGCATCATCGTATCAGAGACTGTCCGGTGAGACGACAGGGAGCAGCGACAGTTCCGCATGTGACCCTACCACCATCACCACCCCCTCCTCAGAGAGCCCTACTTTCTACCCCAGGCGATGCTCCACGCCAGTTAGGTGCACCGAGAGGCCGTGGACGCGGCGGTCCTGTTCAGAGAGGACGAGGAGGCAGAGGCCGAGGTCGAGGTCAGCCCGCTATCGGTGGAGGACAGGCCCGAGTATTTGCTTTGACACCGCAGGATGCGCAGGCATCCAATGCCGTCGTGACAGGTACTTTGCCAGTTTGTTCTTTCGACGCACGGGTATTATTCGACCCAGGTTCCACACATTCGTACGTCTCTACACACTTTGCACCGATGTTGGGCCGTGAGCCGTCGTCGTTAGATCAGCCGCTTGTTGTTGTTACTCCGGTAGGTGAGTCGTTTGTCGCTCGGTTTGTATTTCGTTTGTGTTCCGTTCGTATCGGGGAGAGGGATTCATCAGTTGATTTGATACTCCTCGATACGTTGGACTTTGATGTGCTTCTGGGCATGGATTGGCTAGCCACTTGTTATGCTTCGGTGGACTGCCGTGAGAAGGCAGTCAGTTTTAGCTTTCCGGGAGAGCCAGTCCTTGTTATTCAGGGAGACCGTAGTGTCACCCTTCCAAGCTTAATTTCGTCTCTTCGCGCTGGTCAGCTCTTGCGGAAGGGATGTCAGGGATTCTTAGCGTTTGTTTGTGATACTCGAGCTGCAGAGGTTCCGTTGGACCGGGTCCCGGTAGTTTGTGAGTTCCTTGATGTTTTCCCTGATGAGCTACCTGGGCTACCGCCTGAGCGCAATGTTGAGTTCTGCATTGATTTGATTCCCGGTTCGGGGCCTATTTCTATACCGCCTTATCGGATGGCCCCGGCAGAGCTTCGAGAGCTGAAGGATCAGTTGCAGGATTTGTTGGATAAGGGGCTCATTCGACCTAGTGTTTCTCCGTGGGGTGCTCCGGTCCTGTTTGTCAAGAAGAAGGATGGAAGTTTGCGCTTATGTATCGACTACCGCCAGCTGAACAAAGTTACAGTTCGGAACAGATATCCGTTGCCGCGCATTGATGATTTGTTCGACCAGCTTCAGGGTGCGGGGTATTTTTCGAGGATCGACTTGCGATCAGGATACCATCAGCTGCGAGTTCGACAGGAGGATATACCGAGGACAGCTTTCCGTACACGCTATGGCCACTACGAGTTTTTGGTGATGTCGTTCGGACTCACCAACGCCCCAGCAGCATTCATGGATTTGATGAACCGTACATTCAGGCCGTATCTTGACTTGTTCATCATCGTGTTTATCGACGATATCTTGGTGTACTCCCGGAGCAGAGAAGAGCACGAGCAGCACTTGCGGATTACGTTACAGACTCTGAGGGAGCACCAACTGTTCGCGAAGTTCTCCAAGTGTGCATTCTGGCTGGACAGCGTCGGATTCTTGGGTCACGTGGTTACGAGAGACGGCATTTGTGTGGACCCGAAGAAGATTGAGGCTGTTCAGCAGTGGCCCCGACCTACATCGGTTACTGAGATCCGTAGTTTTCTAGGCTTGGCGGGCTACTACAGGCGTTTTGTTCAGGACTTCTCCCGTATAGCTGCACCGTTGACCAGTTTGACCCGGAAGGGAGTTCCTTTCGTCTGGACAGAGGAGTGCGAGCGCAGTTTTCAGCAGCTACGGACTTGTTTGACTACGGCGCCGGTATTATCTTTACCTTCGGGATCAGGTGGATTTGTTGTCTACTGTGATGCTTCGCGAGTGGGATTAGGATGCGTTTTGATGCAGCATGGCCGGGTGATCGCTTATGCTTCTCGGCAGTTGAAGAAGCATGAACAGAACTACCCCACTCATGATTTGGAGATGGCTGCAGTGGTCTTTGCACTGAAGATTTGGCGACATTACCTTTACGGCGAGTCGTGTCAGATATTCACCGATCACAAGAGCTTAAAGTACATATTTCAGCAGCGAGACCTGAACCTCAGACAGCGTCGTTGGATGGAGTTGGTGAAAGACTACGACTGAGAGATCTTATATCACCCCGGCAAGGCGAATGTGGTGGCAGATGCGTTGAGTAGGAGGCCCGGGGGTAGTCTATCCTTTATGCGCGCAGTGCAGAGGCAGTCGTCAGCAGATTGGCAGATGTTATGCGACAGCCGAGTGGAGTTCGAGTTCACTCAGACAGGGGGACAGCTCGCGCATGTTCGTGCACGCCCACAGTTGCTTGACCGTATATATGAGGCACAGCGTAGTGACGACCGTTGCTCAGAGATCATGGCACAGATGGGACAGGGCAGATTTTCCGAGTTCATGGTTGACGATCAGGGGATTTTATGATATGGATCTAGACTGTGCGTACCAGATACTGATGGATTACGGCGCGACATTCTCGAGGAGGCACACCGATCAGTGTATAGTGTCCACCCCGGTTCCACCAAGATGTACCATGATATGAGAGAGACCTATTGGTGGAACGGGATGAAGAGGGACATTGCGGAGTTCGTTTCGAGATGCCTGACTTGTCAGCAAGTCAAGGCCGAGCACCAGAGGCCCGCAGGAGAGCTACAGCCGTTACCCATTCCAGAGTGGAAATGGGAACAGATTTCGATGGATTTCGTTGTGGGTCTACCCAGGACCAGTCGAGGGTACGACTCCATCTGGGTGATCGTGGATAGATTGACGAAAGCGGCCCACTTCCTTCCAGTGAAGACGACTTTCAGCTTCGCTCAGTATGCTCAGCTCTATATTGACGAGATCGTGCGACTACATGGCATACCGACTTGTATCGTGTCAGATCGAGGCACTCAGTTCACCAGCCGACTTTGGCAGAGACTTCAGGAGGCTTTGGGCACTCGTTTGAGCTTCAGCACAGCGTTTCATCCGCAAACAGATGGACAGTCAGAGCGGACCATTCAGACTCTCGAGGACATGCTCAGAGCGTGCGTTTTAGACTTTGGTGGTAGCTGGGATCGTCATTTACTTCTAGTGGAGTTCTCCTACAACAACAGCTTCCAGGATACTATTCAGATGGCACCTTTCGAGGCATTGTATGGGAGGAGATGCAGATCGCCCGTTTGTTGGACAGAGCTCAGCGAGAGCAGCATTTTGGGGCCGCAGCTTGTTGAGGAGACGACAGCGAAGATACAGTTGATCCGAGACCGGATGAGAGCGGCTCAGAGCAGGCAGAAATCCTATGCAGACAGACGTCGTCGCAGATTAGAGTTCGCAGTTGGCGACCATGTTTTTCTGAAAGTCTCTCCGATGAAGGGCGTGATGCGTTTTGGGCGAAAAGGGAAGCTTAGCCCTAGATTCGTAGGTCCCTTCGAGATCCTCGAGCGTGTTGGCGCTGTTGCATATCGTTTGGCTCTTCCACCCAGCTTTCCCGATGTTCACCCCGTTTTTCATGTTTCGATGCTCCGCAAGTACCTTCACGACCCTTCGCATGCGATTCAGCACCCGACAGTCCAGCTAGAGCGCGACCTTTCCTTTGCAGAGCAGCCGGTGGCCATCCTGGATCGGCAGGTGAAGAAGTTGAGGTCGAAAATTATACCAACCGTTAAGGTCCTTTGGCGCAGCCCGAGCAGCGAGGAGGTTACCTGGGAGACCGAGGGCGAGATGAGGAAGAAATATCCCCATCTCTTTGAAGGTACGCGTAGCTATATTTTTAAATTCGGGGACCGAATTTCTTTAAGGGGGAAGATTGTAGCGTCTTGAAAAGTCGTTTTGGTGTTTTCCTGAAATTCGGTGAAAATTCGGTATTTTTCCGAAAACCGTCTTTCTCGATATTTTGCAGTTTAGGGCTAATTATACCTAAAATGGATAGGTAATTGCTTGTTTTTAGTAGCTAATGAGTTATTTATAAAATTTTGGTCATTTAAAAATTTTTCCCTATTTTTCATTTTTTTATATTATTTTAAGCCGGTAAGAAAATACATTAAATAAGCGATAAATACAAATTTTTCCGGGCTAATTTTAATCTCTAAAATTATGATAATTATAATCTAGTGATAACATGAATTTTTAGTAATTTATTTTGATTTTTAACAAATTTTTATGAATTGAAACGAATTTATTGAATTTTGGGCTAAAACTTGCAATTTTTGAGTTGTAGGGGGCCTTTTTGCATAAAATTTCTTTTGTAAAATCCCTCTCTCTTTTTCCTCAGCCCTAGGACAGCCCCACCTTGTGTGAGACCAGAAATTTCTGGCCTCATTTTCTTTGGTTGCTTTCTTGAGTTGTTTTGATGGTTTATGGTTTTATTTTAATTAAAATGGATAAAGTATGATACTTTGACTTTGTGGACTTGACCCATGACCTTCCCCACTTGACCACACCCTCCCCCATCCCTCTTCTGGTCGAAAATTCCAGCAGCCCTCCCCCTTCACCTTCCTCTTTTCATTTCCTCCAAAATTTCATCAAAATTGCTACAAAAATCCATATAAATCCACAAATCCTTCTCTTTTTCAACACAAAATCCTTGTGCTACCTCTTCTCAAGCCTAATATGGTTGAAATCATGTGGAAAGGAGGCATTTTTGGAGCAAACTTTCTTGCTTGATCCATTGATCAAGAGGTATAATTCCTATCTTGTTAAATCCTTTGTTTAAGTGCTTATGTTATATGGTTAGTGTTAATTTAGTGTAGATTAATCTAGATTTCTTAGATTTTGTTTGAAAATTCTAACTAGGGTTTGAAAGCCATAATAGTTAATTAAGTTATTTTATAGTTAATCTAGTTGTTAATGACTAATCTATATGGTTACCTTGTTGATATAGTTTTCAATTATGCTAATTTGCTTTAATTTAGAAGTGTGAAATTTGCTTTTTAGGATTTTCAAGAAAAGGTTTTTTTGTATGGAAATGGTATTTGAAACATGATTAGTGAGTTGATTAAACCTAATTTGTGTTGATTAAACCTAATTTGCTATCTAGTGTTTTGCTAACCTTAATCTAAGTGGTTAATTTGCTTATTAGGCTAAAATATAGTGTTAAAGTAAGGTTTTCATATATAGTTTGGGGTTATGTTTGCTAAGTACAAAAATCAAGAAAAGGTTTTGTTATGTAAATTAGGTTTTTAAGCTTAGTTAATGGTTTAGAAATTGTGTATTGGCTAGCTATTTGGTTAGTTTGGATGTTGGTGTTGGGTGGTGTTGACTTTGTCGCTATATTGTCGATGTTTGCATCAAATTGCAATTTCTGCTTACTAGATTTTTTATCAAAGTTATGTGATGTATTAATTGTGGCATCTTGATGATTGTATGGCTTGTCCTACGACTTTTAGGATGCGTGAGTGCGGTTTTTTGGGTAGTCGGGTTTTAGTTTTGCCGGGTGACCCAAATCGGCGTTTTTGGCAGTTTTTGCGATTTTCGCGTGTGTTCCGCGCACTTTGTGCACGTTGTACCTAGCTAGCGAACTTTAGTAGTTTCGTTGGGGTTTGTGTCGTTCTTGATATGTAACCTTATAATTGGTAATGATGTAAATTCCAGGTTCGGTCGCGGAAACGTCAGACGCGGCGCGAAAGGGAAAGGCGGTGATTGGACACAGCTAGCCAGGGATCCCGGTGAGTAGATTTAACATCTACGGGGGACGATCGTTTGGATGGCGCAAGTCGCCCGATAGAATTAGTAAACTGAAAATAAAATAGTAAACTGGATAACCACTTGTGACATTAGAATAATAATACTGGCATGATAATTGCTGCAATTAGATCAATATGTTATACCCATATACGCAAACTCAATTGTAGGACACATGCACCATTACCAGGTTTTTATATGCAGCACGAGCACTATTCATGTTTACACACACACCCTGGTAATTGCCATGCCACCACACTAGATAACATTTAAATTTAAACCTTTTACTAATTGATACTTAAACTGGTGCTATTGCCTTTAATTCCTTAAAATGAAACCGTAGAATTGCTATTCATGTGCATGTACTTCATCATATTAATTGTTCATGCTTAATCCATTAGTCACACATCGCAACTTGATTATTGATATCATATGCATTCATTATCACTGATATATGCACTTATGAGGATTTCTTGAGATTTTATGATATTGCTGGATTTCGGGGGAAAGCCGCAAAATTTCCAAACTTATGATATTTTTAAAACATGTAAATTGCGGTTTTCTAGTGATGTAAGTGTCGTCCACCATGAGTTTGCTGTGGCTTTGGAAATCCGTGTCGAGGAGTGGAGGAACCGGCACGGGTACATGGTGGGCCCGGTAAGGTACCCCGGGGCAAGAGGAATGTGGTGATGACGTTGAGCCTGGCAGGGGACGGATTACCTACCGGTGACTGTTTGGGACGGCGGATATCCAGAGGATACCGACCGTGGCCGCTAGATGATGAGATATTGATATTTGAGATGGGTCAGCCGGACGGCTGAGGCCAGCGATACATTTATGAGATTTGAGACAGCTTTTGGGGTGTCGTTGCTGGACACCGGTTTTCGTCGATTCATTGACATTTGCTGGCATTCTAAAAGAGTTTCAAAAACAACATCTGATAAAATATTTTTATATATAAACCTATTGAGACCTCAGATATTCATGTTGCATACATATTCGTACACTGATGTTGTATACACACCTGCTAGTATATCCATATTGCATACATACTCGCCATTATGTCCTGCCTTACCTGTATATAGATGCTAGGATGCTTGTGTGCATGCATTCGATAGCCTGTGTAAATGTTATTTATTACTCACGAGTTGGCAACTCACCCCCGTTGTGCCATAGCCTGTTGCAGGTCCGCTCCGTCAGTTCAGTAGCGGCGGGTGCGCTTGCTTCTTTTGCCTCTTTTGCCTGGACTCGAGATTTGCTCATAGGTGGGTTATGTTATTTTTTGTACCACCTTGTATATTCTTGTATCTAGTGTACTCCATCTACTGTTCTACCAGATTATTGTATATTGACCTAGAGATGAGACTGTGAGGTTTGTGGATTTTATACTGTATTTGGGGTCGAGCTCACTTGAGCCGACATGCTACTTTTCATGCTTCCTTATGCTTTATTATGCTTGTTGTCATTTACATTGCGTGGGATTTGTGACCGCCGTATGGCGAAGAGCTAGCTCCCGCTTGGGGATGCCCTATTTTGTGGATTCATGTATATATTTTGTTGTACCCATTTTTGGGGGCCAGTATTTACAAAGGAGACTCTGCCGAAATTTTTGGAAAAATTAGTATTGTTTTTAAAAGGGGTTTTATATGACTTATTTGATAAGCTTGCTTTCAAATGTTTGGGTTTTCTTCACTCTTTTGCTTAATTGGTTTTGTTTTCTGGGCTTTGGCTTACTTATTTTACGGACGTCTTTAGACGTTTCGTAAACTTAAGTGCCAGTCACGTTCCGTACCCTGCGGGTCGTGACAGTGCAATACCGCACGTATCTGATCGAACCCTGCCATATCTCCATACGGCCTCTACAGCGTTTCGCCCGAAACTTGAGTAACTGTCTGTGTGGTGGACTCTAAAGACTCGTCAATACTGTGGCTGTGGATTTAACCACTAGCACGTCAGAGGTATAAGCCAATACGTGACGGGCCACCAGGTATTGACCAAAAGGGACGTCGATGAGCGAACTCATCCTGACACCCTACTGAGCCTGTCAGTGACAATATCCGTACAGTCCGGTCCGTTCGTCTATGAGCATCGCATGGCGGGCCTAGGGGGTTGGTAAAAGTCAGACCCCCAAAAGCGGTACAAGTCGTGTCGGAGTGTAGCCCAGAACACCCTGAGATACTACTGGAATACCTACCAGCAAATCTCCTGCCTTGGCCAAGGACTTTTCATGTTCTGGCTCTCCTAGACACAGCACGACCTCACCCCCAATACCGGGAGAGACGAACCCCTGCAGATCCGCTCACTGCCTCCATGTGGCTCGGGACTGTACCCAACTAAAACCTGTTTGCACGACTCCTTTGAGCCGTGGTAGGGTAGTAATCAAAGTACAGTGGGAACTCACACGAGACAAATGACGATCCCAGGTCGATGAACTAACCTGTACACATGTCACCTGGGAACTGCTATCTGACGTCTGGTATATCCCAACTAGCAGGTTCCCGGCGAGTCCTGTCCGGTGTACTCATAACCCAATGAGCACCTGTATACATCTTAGGTGAACCAACTGACACCAGTGGCTTGTGAGACCGGCCACCGCCCCTCGTCGGGGTCTCGACTGTATACACTAGTCTACTCTGGAGAAACGATGCCCTGTCTCGAATCTCCCACGACTAGGGACCTTTTAAGGATGTGCTTGTAGACCCCCAGCTCCCACTTATATGATCGCCCTCATACTGCTGGTGGTCAAGCAAGAATCCTAGGGGCTCTATCAACGTGTAATAGCGACTTGTCAGGTCACCTAAAGCAGTACACGATGATAAAGATAAACCAGATAGCATACTATCATCTCGAGTAAGACTGTCCTACCGGGATAGGTCCTCCCCTCAATCATTGCAATCACGTGCCTGTGACCCAATAATTGACTCTGAGGGCACTATCTCCAACAATCTCCCACTTGCACTCAAGGCTAATTATTGCGATGTCGCATACTCACAGCCCGTGTGATACCGAACACCCAACTCCTCTAATAGTCAGTCTCACAAAGCTCGTTTGCGAAACTATTGCGTTCGAGGAATAGCCTCAGTGAGTGGATCCGCTTTGATGTTTCTTTCTATGTCTCTCTATATCTCATGTTCGCAGAGAAAACTATCTCCCGAAAACGAGCAATACCTGTCCTAGAATGTCTGGATGTCTGATGGGACCTAGTTCAGAAATGAACTCCAAATCCAAACTTCTTAGACTGTATCGACAACTGAACTTAATCAGTGTCCTGCGCCATGCCTTCCCTCAGTATCCACTTGGACCTCCTGTCCAAAATACTGCCCCTCGTCAGAGGAAAAACTATAACTCTGACAGCCACTCTGCCATCCAGGTCACCTTGGAAGCCTGGAATGATAACTGTCTACCGAAGAAGACTGCCGTTATCATATCCCTAGAACATCCACTTATGTTCTAAAACTGCTTCCGACTGTTTCTCCAAGATTGGATTAATATCAACTTATTGCACCTACTGCAAGAACAACATCTGGTGTGGTACTTGACATCTCATGATTGACTCAGTTGCCTAAGCAAGTGATCTGTCAATTATGCGTGTCCCTCTCCCCTTTAGTCTGTAAGACACCTTTAGAGAGGGTGACTCCATTACCTGCAGGTACACTACCGTGCCAGGAGTCGTCCATTCCAAATACTCATAGAATGCGGTCAAAGTACCCAGATTGGGAAACCACCCAAATCTAGATCTAAAAACCATAGATCTAGTAACCAGAATGTCTGATATAATATCCAAATCCTATGTGGAGAAACTACTGTGTGACAACCAAAGTATAACCGATCGTAGTATAGGAATATCACTTTCTACTCCGTGTATGTCATCAAATACCAGGACATCACACCCTACTACCTTCTTAACAGATCCATCCCTTATTCTGATGAAGTCAAACCTCTGACTGTCACATCAGAAATAGATGATCTATCTCCGCTATATCTGCTCTAGTCTATAAATAGACATAAGCCTGACATCCACCAATGCTTCCGCTGCTCCCACTGACTACGACAACCCTCTGGCAGAGTCATATAGACGTGCACTTCTAAAGCCAGTTTAGAACGACGCTATACTCATCCTCCCGCCGGGTCTCGCAGTCTGGAACAACAGCAATGGCAAGTCTGGGTAAACAAGAACCTCCCTGCCACCGTCCTTGAGCATACCGAAGTACCTCTCGGGTGCTTGAGGTTACCCACCTTATCTGCGGAGTGGCCAATGGAATGTCAAACCAGATTGAATCTTTAGGTTCTTATGAAATCTTCAGTAATCGTTTGTGGTTCTGGAATCACTTCCAGTTCTACCATACTCCCACTACTGTTTTCTGAAAAAATCCATTTTTGATAAAACTGTGGCGAGTCAAGAACAATATCACTATTGATCTTCCAGATGGTAGAAAATCAACCCTCGTCATAGCCCGGGTCAACCCACAAACAGCCACTACTGAAACGTGCCTTGAGTTGTCCAGAGTCTGGTTTTAAGCATAAGCCGGACAACTCCCCGTATCTTAACAAAGTCAAGATATGAACTGTTCTATATCCAAGAAACAGAGGCACTGATTTAATTGAACCAGATTCAAATCATGCAGCTGTCTCCAGTGCATGTCAACTAAATGGAAAGAGGCCGATCAGCGTTACTCAACCTAGGAATGCTTCCAATTATGAGTAACCTGAAAGAGAAGCAAGTTCTCTTAAACATTACTATCAACTGAATACCATACACAAGTATCTACATCTTCGATCACCTTGAAGAATCCCGATACTTGTAATACCTGGTTCTCTACTTTATTCATATACCTATAACTCCTCAAAACTTAGACCCTGTGTTTCTACGAAACACATGTCTAAGAACTAGAGAAGTTAAAAGTAAACAGAATATAGTACGAGGACCAACCCCTCTGTCCTAATGGACACTGGACAATATACAATACTCTGTATAAGTCCCCTGAGTCTGGTGACTCATTCACTGTGTGTCGTAGGTTGAAAACTGTACTTTTGGTTAAGAAGAATTACACCGTTGTTCAATGCTCCTTACCTAACCATCCACTGGTATAGGTAAATGTCATAGACATAATTTCAGAAAGATATGTCTCACTCTATTAAAATAGACGTACAGATATATCAATTTGAAATTGGTGCATAACAACGGATATTCAAAACCAAATATTTGCCGACCGGCAAACAGCCCAGGTGGCTTCCTCAAATATCACCAATTACAACGAATCCCGATATAATGAGGATGGTCACCTAATTCCCAATAACTTACTCCCACTCATCGTCTGTAAAACCATACAGATGTGAGAATCCAACCTGGTAAATACAAATCCTGGAGTAAGTGTCTAATCGGGAAATCAGTTTTCTTTTAACAGTACTCAGTGAAACTGAAACATTGAGATGTTTCGATGGGGTATCCTGGTATTCTTAGTAATGCCTCTTCCATTATCCAGATTCACAACTATAACCGTATAATTCTTTGCCATCTTTCCAAATCCCTTTACATGTCTTTAGTCATTACCTTCTGTACACCCCTTTAGGCCAAATGGTTTTCTTCCTTCCCTACCGTTCGGCACCAGCCTATGGTTTGGAAGAAGACTATCCAAAAAGCATAATGGGTGTACTGTCCTAATCCGAGGAGTACTCGCAATGCGAGAGAAGGTGAGGATAAAAGACAACCGAATGTACTTAATTCTTAGGTGATTTAGGATCGACAAAGAAGTACATGGTTTGGTCGTGAATAGCAGTCGCAATTTACTTTGCCCTCTTACTAATCCCTTGCTTTGTCTGAACTTAATACCTTCTATACACCGTTTAGGCTAATCGGCTTTCTTCATTCCCTACCGTTCGGCACCAGCCTAAGGTTTGGAAGAAGACTATCCAATTTGCATAATAGGTGTACTATCTCCTAAACCAAGGAGTACTCGCAACCTGAGAGAAGGAAAAAGGTAAAGACAACTGAATAGTCCTATCCGCTTTCTCCAGAACCGGAAACCATCCTCGAATTCCTTCGAGTTCGTATATAACCATACGATGGTTTTGTCCAATGGAAGTGGACGTTCGTAGTAATACGGGGTGTCCCGGAGAAAAGGGTAAAAGTAGGAGTGGCAAAGAGGTCTGCAACTCTGACAATCCAAAAGCCAGTGTTAAGAAGGTTCGGTCAACTTGGTCACTGAGTCATAGTCTAGGGTCGGGTCAATGGTCGCTGCCAAAGAGAGAGAGAAAAGAAACACTCAGCGTGCACTCTAACCTAGATCAGAATGGTTGTCTCTTTATCTAATCTGGAAACCTCCCACTGTAACGTCAAACTCTTCCCCAAACCTGAAAGAAGAATTAGCCGGGATAACCCGAGGAGTAAACCAACTCATCAGTGGGAATCGGGATCCAACTCTCATCGCATGATAACGTGACGGAATCCGCTCACGTTATCACACTCCAGAAGGTATGCGCATATCTGGCAAGTTTCAGTACTTTTGAAACTCCCGATGTGGATTTTTGCCCCATGCTCTTATGACCTTGGCGTGAGGTCAAAATATCATAAGTCACATGTCAAGTTCTACCCGTCATTATCCTGGTTAATTTGAACCCACCCGTACATACCCTTGACGTAGGCCAAAATAGTAGTATGACTGTCCCAAACCAACGCATCTATCTATGCAACAGATAAATACCCGGCAGCTACCAAACACTATGCCTTGGCGTGAGGTCAAAATACATAGCTTGAATACTACCGAATATTTAACTGAAATGACGGAGGGCTACGAATGGTTTCTGGCGAAAACCTTTAACGTAATGAACTTGATATCGCTGAAGGAACGGATAGCTTTTTAGAAAAATATAGTGACGAAAACCTTTACTAAAGAGGTCACTCCCGGTGAAGGGATCTCGGCTCTTTCCCCGTAGAATGAGGTGCAGGATATTCCAACTGAATACCACGATGCAAAGCAAAAGTAATCGGCTATAGTGAAGTTACTGCCCTGACGCAAACTTTTGTCCAAGGGGTCACTCCCGGTGAAGGGATCTCGGCCCTTGCCTCGTCGACTGAGGAGCAGGATATTCCAACTGAATACCACGGTGCAAAACAAAAGTGAACGTCCTTGCAATAACAGCTTTTTGAAAAAGTGTTCCAACAACATCAGAATAGGTTTGTTTAACTTGCATTGATCCGAATCAATGCAGTCCCATCAATTGATCACACCACAAAGAACGAAAATATACTGATGTACGTATATGCCATCCGCATTCGCCACTGGGTCCCGTCATCACCCGTTAGGTTAGCTAACTAACGACAGAGCGGGGACTGGACTAGCGCGGATGAAAAACATATACAACATCTACTAATATATATGATATATAATTTTCGCTCAAGGCGTGATAAAATGCAACACAGAAATGTATAGCAACACAGATCAATACAGATATCTGGGATCCCCGGGTTTCACAGAGCCGCTGAAACCCGACGTTCCCCTGGTCGTGTGGATAGCCTGTGCAATGAAAATCCTAGACCCCTACGGGCGCGGCAAGTCACCCGCCAAAACCTGAAGCGAGGCAGCCCCCTTCAGCAACGTGAATGGACCACCCAGCACTTCACGGAATCCGGTAACTTGGGCACCCCTCCTGGGTCAACCCTATACCCCCTACGAGTGCGGCGAATAGCCCGCCAATTCTAGAGTGAAGCCCCCTCCGCCTCAATGCCATGAGATGCGGGCTTGTTGCCCTCCAGAACCCGGCTACCCGTGCACCCCTCCGCGGGGTAATCCTAGTACAGAAAGTAAAATATACATACAACGGGTACATCGACCGCAACCAGGTCGTGCCCCAAAAGAATAATACAAACGGGCAGTGACGGCAGTCCACATGTCGGACGCTCGCCCCGCAATATCAAATGTACATAAAAAACAGAACTGTACTACCACTGCAACCAGGCTATCCGCACCGACCGATCCGCAACAACACAGTACAATCACAGAACATCAACGTGAAAGTCACGTTCGCAAATCCGTCTAACCGGGCTATAGCAGTTAGACGGGATTTACCGATCAAGTGACATTCACGGTCGCAGATATAATGTAAAAACTGTGAACTAGCATGTTTAAAATATCCGATCGAACAAATTTATCAAAGTGGGCCCCAAGCAGTACTGTAGCACTTACAGAAAATCTGGGCCCAAAGAAAATATCCCAAAAGCCCTATTTCCATACCACAAGCTTACTGGGAAAATTTGGTGCCACAATTCCTCTTATCCGCCGCGCAAGCGCGGCCAAACCAGGGTTTTGGCCGCGCTTCCGCGGTGGAACTGAGGAATTGGTGGATCGTATTTTCCCAGATTTCTTAAAATTGGTTGTACATGTCTCTGCAATCACCAGAAAAATTTTAGGAGCTCAAAAAATTTTAACAGAGAACACATGTGCACAAAATACGGTTTTTGGGGATTTTCGTTCGATCGAGTACTAAACATACTAGAGCAAGCTAGGTAGGTTAACGGCGTGGCTCTGATACCATTGTAAGCCCGCGGGGGCGCCCCGGCCGTCGATCCGACGCCGGAAAACGCGGAAAACAAAAACTTTGCGAACTTTGCAACCGGCACCACCGCGGACTTTTCACCCGGATCGGGCCATTAACCTAGCTAGCTAGCAAAATGAAAAGAGTAGAGATGCTATACCAAACGATCCGTGTCCTTCGGTCTTCGTCTCCACTCCGATCTCCCGCGCCGTCACCTCCTCGCTCGTCGAAAAGGGCACCACGTAGCCGGAATGTTTTACGGGCTCCCGCCTCTTGACCGAGGCAACTCGGGCGCGAAGTTGGCTAGCCGACGCGTCCAAGGCTTGCTATAGAATAGTGTAGTATGCTTGTCTCTCTTGGGGTTCATGAAGTTGCCCTTGGTGGAGGGATTTGAGGAGGAGAATGAATGAATGAAGCTTGGGATTATGGCAAGCATAAAAGCATGAAATGAGATGAAGAATATACATTTTTCCAATCAACCTCTCTCTCCCTTCAAGCAAGTGGCCGGCCCACCCAAAAAGAAAATGAGATTGGAGAGAGAAAAATGCAAGAAAGAATATATCATAATAGAATGGAAAAAACTTAAAGAAAATGGTCACAACCATTTCCTTTCACAAACCATCAAATGAAAAGCCAAGAAGAGACCAATAAGGAATCTCATGATGAAGCAAGTCTCATCATAAGCAACATATGCAAGAAAGCCCCTCACATAATGTTAATTGCGAACTTGCAATTAACACCCTCCATCACAAAGCCCGGCCGAGAAGGAATGAAGGAAAACCGGCCGGAACGGAATGCAAACTGGCAACTTCATAAAACCGATCCCGTAATAAATTACAGGAAAACCCCACTACTGCAAATACATGCCCGCATTTGTATTTCCACTGAACACAAATGCAAAGAGACAAAACTACACTATCTAATACTAGTATCCGGCTTAAGCCAAAGCCGGCTAGTAAAAACCGTCCGATCACGATCCGTGCAATACCGCACGTATCTGATCGAACCCTGCCATATCTCCATACGGCCTCTACAGCGTTTCGCCCGAAACTTGAGTAACTGTCTGTGTGGTGGACTCTAAAGACTCGTCAATACTGTGGCTGTGGATTTAACCACTAGCACGTCAGAGGTATAAGCCAATACGTGACGGGCCACCAGGTATTGACCAAAAGGGACGTCGATGAGCGAACTCATCCTGACACCCTACTGAGCCTGTCAGTGACAATATCCGTACAGTCCGGTCCGTTCGTCTATGAGCATCGCATGGCGGGCCTAGGGGGTTGGTAAAAGTCAGACCCCCAAAAGCGGTACAAGTCGTGTCGGAGTGTAGCCCAGAACACCCTGAGATACTACTGGAATACCTACCAGCAAATCTCCTGCCTTGGCCAAGGACTTTTCATGTTCTGGCTCTCCTAGACACAGCACGACCTTACCCCCAATACCGGGAGAGACGAACCCCTGCAGATCCGCTCACTGCCTCCATGTGGCTCGGGACTGTACCCAACTAAAACCTGTTTGCACGACTCCTTTGAGCCGTGGTAGGGTAGTAATCAAAGTACAGTGGGAACTCACACGAGACAAATGACGATCCCAGGTCGATGAACTAACCTGTACACATGTCACCTGGGAACTGCTATCTGACGTCTGGTATATCCCAACTAGCAGGTTCCCGGCGAGTCCTGTCCGGTGTACTCATAACCCAATGAGCACCTGTATACATCTTAGGTGAACCAACTGACACCAGTGGCTTGTGAGACCGGCCACCGCCCCTCGTCGGGGTCTCGACTGTATACACTAGTCTACTCTGGAGAAACGATGCCCTGTCTCGAATCTCCCACGACTAGGGACCTTTTAAGGATGTGCTTGTAGACCCCCAGCTCCCACTTATATGATCGCCCTCATACTGCTGGTGGTCAAGCAAGAATCCTAGGGGCTCTATCAACGTGTAATAGCGACTTGTCAGGTCACCTAAAGCAGTACACGATGATAAAGATAAACCAGATAGCATACTATCATCTCGAGTAAGACTGTCCTACCGGGATAGGTCCTCCCCTCAATCATTGCAATCACGTGCCTGTGACCCAATAATTGACTCTGAGGGCACTATCTCCAACAACTCCATATACCTCAACATCGTTAAGATATGATCCATTCTATATCTAATATAGAAACATAGGCATTGATTTAATTGGAACCGGATTCAAATCTTGCAACTGTCTCCAGTGCATGTCAACTAAATGGAGAGAGGCCGATCAGCATTACTCAACTTAGGAGTGCATCCAAACATGCGTAACCTGAAGGAGAAACAAGTTTCTCAAAATTATTACTATCAACTGAATACCAAACACAAGTATCTACATCTTTGATCACTTTAAAGAATCCTGATACTTGCAACACCTGGTTCTCTATTTTATTCTTATACCTATAACTTCTCAAAACCTAGACCTTGTATTTCTACGAAACACTTGTCTAAAAACTAGAGAAGTCATAAGTAAACAGAGTATAGTACGATGACCAACCCCTCTGTCCTAATGGACACTGGACAACATACAATGCTCTGTATAAGTCCCTTGAGTTGAATAACTCAAACCCTATGCGTCGTAGGTTGAAAACTGTACTATGGTTATGAAGAATTACACCGCTGTTTAATACTCCTTACTTAACCATCAACTGATATAGGTAAATGTCATAGACATAATTTCAAAAAGTTATATCTCACTTTATTAAAATAAACGTACAGATATATCAATTTGAAATTGGTGCATAACAACGGATATTCAAAACCAAATATTTGCCGTCCGG
Source organism: Agapanthus africanus (assembly GCA_030015575.1). Classification (NCBI taxonomy): domain Eukaryota; kingdom Viridiplantae; phylum Streptophyta; class Magnoliopsida; order Asparagales; family Amaryllidaceae; genus Agapanthus; species Agapanthus africanus. Next base: position 510,224,714 of record JASDDO010000024.1, on the reverse strand, counting down.
CAAATACCTAGGCGATTTCCTCAAATATCACCAATTACAACGAATTCCGACATAATGAGGATGATCACCTAATTCCCAATAACTTACTCCCACTCATCATCTGTAAAACCATGCAGATGTGAGAATCAAATCTGGTAAATACATACCCTGGAGCAAGGTCTAAATGGGTAATCAGTTTTCTTTTAACAATACACAGTGAAACTGAAACATGAAAATGTTTCAAAGGGGTATCCGGGTATTCCTAGTAATGCCTCTTCCATTATCAGATTCACAATCGTGACCGTATATTTTTTTGCCATCTCTCCAATTCCCTTTATTTGTCTTTACTCATTACCTTCTGTACACCCCCTTAGGCTAAATGGTTTTCTTCCTTCCCTACCGTTCGGCACCAGCCTATGGTTTGGAAGAAGACTATCCACTAAGCGTAATAGGTGTACTGTCCTAATCCGAGGAGCACTCGCAACGCGAGAGAAGGTAAAGATAAAAGACAACTGAATAAACCTTATTCTTATTTCTCCTGAACCAGAATCCATCCCCGAACTGGAACAAGTCCCTTCGAGTTCGTATATAACCATACGATGGAGCATCCAATAAACTGTGGATCTTCGTAGTGACACGGGGTGTTCTGGAGAAATACAAAGGTGAAGTAGGAGTGGCGATGAAATACGTGGCTTGGTCGTGAATGATAGCAGTCGCAATTTACTTTGCCCTCTTTCTGATCCCTTTATTTGTCTTTACTTAATACCATCTGTACACCCAATTTAGGCTAATTGGTTTTCTCCTTTCCCTACCTTTCGGCACCTGCCTATGGTTTGTAAGAAGACTATCCGATAAGCATAATAGGTGTACTCTCTCCTAATCCTAGGAGACCTCACAACCTGAGAGAAAGTAAAAGGAAAAGACAACTGAATAGTCCTATTCAATCTCTCCAGAACCAGAATCCATCCTCGAATCTGGAACAAGTTCCTTCGAGTTCGTATATAACCATATGATGGATTTATCCAATGGAAGTGGATGTTCGTAGTAATACGGGGTGTTCTGGAGAAATGCAAAGGGTAAAAGAAGGAGTGGCAATGATGTATGCAACTCAGACAATCCAAAATCCAGCGTTTTAAGAAAGTTCGGTCAACTTGGTTACTGAGTCATAGTCTAGGGTCGGGCCAAGGTCGCTGCCAAAGATAAAGAGAAAAGAGACACTCTACATGCACTCTAACCTAGATCAGAATGGTTAATCACTTTATCTAATCAGGAAACCTCCCACAGTATCCTCAAATTCTCCTCCAAACCTGAAAGAAGAATTAGTCGGGATCACCCAAAGAGTAAACCAACTCATCAGTGGGAATCGGGATCCAACTATCATCGCATGATAACTTGATGGAATCTACTCAAGTCACCACACTCCAGAAGTTATGCGCATGCCTGGCAAGTTTTAGTTTCTTTAGAAACTCCCGATGTGTGTTTTTACCCATAGGACCCAAATGACCTTGACAATGCCAACATATCAAAGAGTCCTAGTCAAGTTCAACCCGTCATTATCTTAGTTGCGTTAAACCCACCCGTACGAGTCCTTGACAATGCCAACATAACCGTACGACTGTCCTAACCAATCCACATATCCATACGACAGAAAAGCATTACAGAGCCACCGAACACTACGCCTCGGCAATGCACGACATACGTAGCACGAATACTAAGAAATACTAATCTGAAATGACGGAGGGCTACGGCTAGTTTTTGGAGAAAAACCTTTAACGTAATGAACTTGATATCGTTGAAGGAACCAGATAACTTTTTATAAATATAGTGGCGAAAACCTTTGCTAAAGAGGTCACTCCCGGTGAAGGGATCTCGGCTCTTTCCCCATAGAATGAGGTGCAGGATATTCCAACTGAATACCACGATGCAAAGCAAAAAGTAATCGACTATAGTGAAGTTATACCCTGACACAAACTTCTGCCCAAGGGGTCACTCCCGATGAAGGGATCTCGGCCCTTGCTTCGTCGAATGAGGTGTAGGATATTCTAAACTGAATACCACTGTGCAAAACAAAAGAAAACATCCTTATAATAACAGCTTTTTGAAAAATGTTCCAACAACATCAAACATGTTTGTTTTCCTTGCATTGATCCGAATCAACGCAGTCCCATCAATTAATCACACCAAAAAGAACGAAAATATGTTGTACGTATATGCCATCCGCATTCGCCACTGGGTCCCATCATCACCTGTTAGGTTACTTAACTAACGACAGAGCGGGGACTGGACTAGCGCGGGTGTAAAATATATACAACATCTACTAGTATATATATCAATATATAATAATCGCTCCAGGCGTGATAAATACAACATCACAGAAAAGTAATAAGTATCACAGAATAATACAGATAATCTGGGATCCCCGGATTTCATTGAGCCGCAAGTGAAACCCGACGTTCCCCTGGTCATGTGGATAGCTTGTGCAATAAAACCTAGACCCCTAAGAGTGCGGCAAGTTACCCACCAAAACCTGAAGCGAGGCAGGCCCCTTCAGCAAAGTGAATGGACCACCCAGCACTTCACAGAATCCGGTAACTTGAGCACCCCTCCTTGGGTCAACCTATATCCCCTACGAGTGCGGTGAATAGCCCGCCAATCCTAGAGTGAAGCCTCCTCCGTCTCAAAGCAATGAGATGCGGGCCCGTTGCCCTCTAGAACCTGGCTATCCGTGTACTCCACCGCGGGGTAATCCTAGTACAGAAAATAAAAATATGTACAATGGGTACATCGGCCTCAATCCGTTCGTGCCCCAAAAGAATAATATACAAATAGGCAGTGACGGCAGTCCACATGTCGGACGCTCGACCCGCGATATCAAATGACAAATAAAACTAAACTGTACTACCATTGCATCCAAGCTATCCACCATGACAAATCCGCAACATCACAGCACAACATAGAACATCAACGTGAATGTCACGTTCGCAAATCCGTCTAAAAGAGTTATAGCAATTAGAAAAGATTTACCGCTCGAGTGACATTCACGGTCGCAGATAGTAATGTAAGTACTGTGAACTAACATATTTAAATTTTCGATCGACAAAATTTCCTGAAGCGGGCCCCAAGTACAAATCCAGCACTCAAAATAATCTGGGCCAAAAATAAATATTCCAGAAACCACAATTCCACATTAAAGACACCCAGAAGAAAAATGGTGAACTGTTGCCCTAAAACGGCGGCGGAACCGCGGCCAACGCATGGGTTGCGCGGCGGTTCCGCGGCGGTTTTATGGGTTTAGTTGCCCAAATTTCTACTGCAGTCTTAGAAAAGCCTGTATGATTTTCTGAAACACCTAAAATAATTTTTCGATGACAAAAAAATTTCGAAAGAAACTGCATAAATTGGAATCGCGGTTTTGGAAATTACGTTCGATCTATATTTTAAACATGTTAGAACAAGTTAGTAAAGGTTAATGGCGTGTCTCTGATACCATGTTGGGTTACGCCAGCACCCCGGCCGTCAATCCGAGGCCAAACGCGGAACAAAACCTTTTCAAACTTGGCGCTACCGCAACCATTCACCCGGATCGAACCATTAACACAAACTAGCTAACTATAAAGATGATAGAAAGGCTATACCGATCGATCCGTGTCCTTCGGTCTTTAACCACCATCTCTTGCTCCTCGCGGCATCTCCGGTCTCGCTCGATCTCCGGTCTCCTCGTCGAAAAGGGCACCACATCAAGAAGTCTTTATACGGGCTCCCGCCTCAAAAACCGTGGCAACTCGGACATGAAGTTTGCCAGCCGACATATCCAAGATGATGTAGAGAATGTGTGTGATAACTTTGTCTCAAGTATCCATTGATTCTCAACACATGAGAGTGTATGGATGGAGGTTGAAGATGATGCCATTGGTGGAAGTTGTGAGCTAGAGGAAGAAGAAGAAGAGGCTTTTCTTTTCTCTTGTGTTGAGATAAAAGTGAGAGCACTAGAATAATAATCCAAGAGCAAACCCCAAGCCTATGGCTGCCCTCTCTCTTTCTAACCATCATTTCAACATAATAATCAATCACTAATATGACATTTGCACAAAGAAAAAGACCATGAGTCACCAATGAAACACATGTCTCATTTAATGCACAAAATCATCACTTCCACTCACAATTTCAACCATCCAAACATTAATCCAATGTTTAGTCCAACAAAAAAATATGGCAACATCTAAAGTAAACTCGTGACGGATCACAAGGATACCCCTCACTTGTATATACATACCTGCATCCGCATTCCGACTGAATGCAAATGCGATGACACTAAAGTAATCCAACAAATCTAATACTACGATCCGGTTTAAACCAAATCCCACTAGTATGATCTGTCCGATCATGATCCGCACACGAGTGCATGTATATGATCGAACCCTGCCATAATACCATACGGCCTCTACAACGTTTCGCTCGAACTTGGGAAAACTTTCTGTAGGAGACTCTAAAGACTCGTCAATACACTGGCTATGGATTTAACCACTAGCACGTCAGTGATACTAGCTGTACATAACGGGCGCTCAGGTATTGACCAAAAGGGAGACTGATGAGCGAACTTATCCTGAAACCCTACTGAGCCTGTCAGTGACAATATCCGTACAGTTCGGTCCGTTCGTTTATGAGTATTGCATGTCGGGCTTACAGGGCTGGTAAACGTCAGACCGCAAAAAGCGGTACAATTCGTGTCGGAGTGTAGCCCAGAACACCCTGAGATACTACTGGAATACCTACTAGTAAATCTCACTTTGTCACGACCCGAAAGAGCACGTGACTGGCCCTTGAACCATATGAAGTCTATAGGACCCCATCTGATCCAAGTAAACCAAAAGCCCAGAAATCTGAAAACATTTAAAGAGTAAATAAGGAAAACTGGTTTTAAGAAGTAAAGAAATCGTGTTTCGAAAATCCAAGTTTTTAAATAACTAAGCCGAATATGTATTTTTAAAATGTGTAACCTTTCCTGAAAATTTCGGCAGAGTTTCCTTTGTAAAAACTGGCCCCGAACGGGGTACAACAAGAATAATATATATGAAATGATAAAAGGCATCCCCAAGCGGGAGCTAGCTCTTCGTCAAACGACGGTCACAACCACGCAAGCAATAATAATATACAACGCCAAAGGGCGATGATCAAAACCCAAAAAGAACTCAAAACAGCCAGAAAACCGTAATACTACAAGCGCGACTCTAAGGTCGAAATAATACAACACAGTTTTCTAAGTCTGAAACAATATACCAGTTTTGGTTGATGGAATTCTAGATACAATGAATAATACATGTACAATGGAGGTTCTGATACAAAAGAACCCACCTACCCAAGCAAGTCACCCATAAGGAAGCAGTGTGCCAGAAATGCCGCTATGGAATCCGTACGGCAACACCTGCAAGAACTGTGGCACAACGGGGGTGAGTTGCCAACTCGTGAATAGAAAATATCTACAAGCAGAGATCGAATGCATGACCGATCCTAGGTCAATACGATCAGATATAAATAAACCTCAATATGAATAAGTCTAAAGCATGCTAAACTGGCAAGGTAATCTCTATGCATGAGTGTAGTGCCAAGTGCTCGTGCCAGTGCCTCAGGTAATAGCATATCATAAATGTGGGGTATGATCAATGTAATCAAATCTGCATATACGCTGATCCCGTCCACTCGTCACCCAATGACAATAACCGCCATGCATGTAAATATCATCAGCATATGCATGGGAATAATATGAGGATATAAACCATCTGTGTCCCTCGCGACACGTCAAAATCATGGAACCGGAGTGCCCAGCATCGACACTCGAAAACATCATGAAAACTGTGCCCAGCATTGGCACGTAAATCCTCATATATCGAGCTCCGTCAGTCCGGATCGGCCCACGGGCTCTATCTGCGGTATCGGCCCTCGGCCCCGGCAGTACGCCCATATCCATCTATCGACTCTGGTCGGTATCCTCCGGATAACCGCCAGGTCCAACCAATCACCGGTAGGTACTCGCCACCCTGCCAGGCTCATCGTCTACTCCACGAAAAACATTTCTTGCCCCGGGGAACCATACCGGGTTCACCATGTACCCGCAATCGGCCTCATCCACCTCCTCGAATCGGGTTTCACATGTCGCTCTCAGCACCGAGAAAACACATGGTGGACGCACTGAAATATCATATCAAGGGTAACCGGGTTTTTAAAACAATTTCACATTCTCTTTTGAAATATCCACGGTTCCCAAATCCAGAAATATCATGGAAACAACATATCTCAATGCGTTTAATCAGAAAGCATGATGCATGCGACATGTAAAACAAATATAAGCATATCAGTCTGACATGTAAGAATCATATCCTGAATGCAACAGTACTACAGTGTAGTGACATGGCAATTATCGATGATGAAGTGTGTGAGCCGGCAAACAAGTGTACGTGGAACATACGCATCATCGATAATGGTGCTGGTGTCCTAGCAGCATGACTGAAATATATCCACAATACAAGCGATGCAATGCAAATAGCATGAATATGCGGAATCGAATAATCAACGCAACAGTAAAGAACCAGCCTCAATAGATATATCATGCAACCTTGCCTTTTGAAATAAGACGAATCAGGGCTTTTGGTAAAATAAGCGCTACGGTGTTGTAAGAAAATACGCGTCGTTTGAAAATATCCGTATAAACCCTTCTGCCTATCTTTAAAATATCCCCGATTCGTTAGTTTTGAAATAGGTATGACTCGGGTCTAGTCTAACGCCTACTATGCGAACTACGAACCCAACAATCAAGTCAACCGGGAGGGGTATGGAAACCACCTAAATCTGAGTCGATATACATATATATATATATATAGTCGGTGATCTCGCCTTAATAGTATCACGTACGATACAGTATATCATATAACATCCTCGAGTCATGAGTGCGGATCTAACATCAATATAAAGCTCGTACGGTAAACCGTCGTACGGCATCCCAATAGCTGGGTACGGGTCAATATCACATTCATCTCAACACATATCCGGTATCACTACTATCATATCACATCACAAAAACGAACTCTGTCATATCGCCGAATCTCACGGCCTCAATCAGATCTCATCGACTCATCTCAATATCATGTATCATCCTCAATCCCGTATATGAACACATAGTCCCATACCCATGTGTAGATATACAAACCTCCAGATGCGCACAGATAAATGAAAGAATGTATGCAAGTATATGTGTACGTGTATGTATGAGTGCAACCACTACTCTAGGGTTTCGCACTATACTACACCAATACATCCTTATCACCAATAATATCAATATTACCATCAATAATCCTAAACAACACATAATAAATATATGTGTGTATACGTATTCGTATACATCACCACGGACTGCGGGGGTGCTATACGCCATCCACCCGACTTCTCCCCGTAGATATAATCTACTCACCTTGCTTCTCATGTGCCAATGCCGATGTTGCTATCTTCATCTTCTTTGCCTCAACATCACGTGGGGTACCTACAAGGATATCACAAACGCTAAAGCACATGAAAATTACATCGGAAACCAAAATGGCACACGCTACGCCTATAGGTAAAAACCTATAACCTCGCATGCAAACACGATCAATATCCAATTGCTGTTGACGTCCAAACGCCACCCGACAGGAATGAAACACCAAATACCAAAATCCATGCTAAAACAAGTCGTAAACCATGCACCAACATAGGAAAATCATCCCAGATTTTACCCTAGATGGAATCAGTCAAAACTAGACATACCCAGGGTCAAGACTAGAGGAATTAGGGCCATGCAAAAAAATCGAGGCAGTTCCCTCCTGCTTTGGGCGCAATTTGCTGCCAGAAGGAATTAATTGGTGGCCTTACTTTGGAGTTGGGGGCTAGGGTTTGGTGTGGTGGTTCCATGGTGCCTGCACATCTCACTGTCAACTCAGTTTTATTTTTGGGGTCTCGGGGTGATAGCAGATTCCTAATTACGATCACAGATTCACAGTTTTCCCCGATATCGATTCCGTAATTCCGTATTCTGTGTTCTAGCTCAGGTTTGGGTCCAAATTAGCATCACACAAGTGTAAGTCTACGCTAGCGCCCCGGCAGTCTACAGACGCCAAATGCGGAATAAAAACTTTTTAACTGGCGCTATCGTATACTTTAACCCGGATCTTCCATTATTGCTAAACTAACAAACTGTAAAGAGTGTAGAAAGGTTATACCGAACGATCCGAGTCCTTCGTTCTTTAACCATCATCCCACGCTCCGTTGCGGCTGCTCTGATCTCGTCGATCTCCGATATCCTCATCGAGGTGGCACCACATCACTGATTCTTTAAACGGGCTCCCGCCTCTGACTCGAGGCAACTCGGTCGTCAAGTTTGCTAGAAGAGACGACCAAGAATGATGTAGAGAATGAGTAGATGACTTTGTCTCGTTCCGTCCAAAGCTATGGACTGACGGTTAATGAAGTTGCCAAGGGAATCGGGTGATGGAATGAAATGAGCTGTGAAATTCCATACACCGATAAAACCTATCATAATCTTTTCAAGTGAAAACTCAAGCAAGTGAGAGTGTGAGGAGAGAGAGAGGGGGCCGGCCTCTTATAGCAAAGAGGGAGGTGACCGTAGGAGAGGGGGGTGACCACAAGGAAAATATCATGTGTGAACACATGAAAAAATCAAGCATAAAGATCTTAAGCAAAACAAGAAATGGTTGATATCAAAGCATGAGTCACACGACACCTCACCCAATCTAGAACCTTCTAGAACCTTCTAGAAGCATGACTCACCCTCATCCAAGAAAAGATAAATCCGTCTTTAACCGAATGTTAAAAGACGGCTGATAGAAAACTGGAAACTGGCAACTTCCAAAAGTGATCCTGAAACGACTTTCAGGATAACCCCGTAACTGTATAAATATACCCGCATTTGTATTACGACCTAATACAAATGCAACTGAGACAAAGATATTATACCTACTCAATATAATACTCGGATCCGGCTTAAACCAAAGCCGACCAGTATCATCTGCCCGAAAACTGACACGTGCGTAAACGCACGTGCATTTTCCGAACCCTGCCATAAAACCATACGGCCTCTACAACGTTTCGTCCGAACTTGGGAAACTGTCTGTGGGGAACTCTAATGACTCGTCAGTACCCTGGCAGTGGGTTTAACCACAAACCGTCAGCGGCACTAGCTATGCGTAACGGCTGCCCATGGACTGACCTCAAGGGAGGCCGATGAGCGCACTCAAAGGTGGCCGATGAGTGAACTCATCCAGAAACCCTACTGAGCCTAACAGTGACAATGTATATACAGTCCGGTCCGTTCGTCAATGAGTATCGCATATCCGCCTAGGGGGCTAGTAACGTCAGACCCCCAGAAGCAGTATAAGTCGTGTCGGAGTGAAGCCCAATAACACCCTGAGATACTACTGGAGTACCTACCAGTAAATCTCCTGCCACGGCCGTGGGCTATGTGCAATGTCTCTCCTAGACACAGCACGATCTCGCCCCCAATACCGGGAGAGACGAATCCCCTGCCGATCCACTCACGTGCCTCCATATGGCTCGGGACTGTACCCAAAAGCTACCTGTTTGCACGACTCCTTTGAGCCGTGGTAGGGTAGAAATCAAAGAACAGTGGGAACTCACACGAGACAAATGACGACCTCAGGTCGATGAACTAACCTGTACACATGTCACCTGGGAACTGGTATCTGACGATAGGTATAGTACTAACTAGCAGATTCCCGGCGAGTCCTGTCCGGTGTACTCATAACCCAATGAGCACCTGTATACATCTTAGGTGATCCAACTGACACCAGTGGCTTGTGAGACCGGCCACCGCCCCTCGTCGGGGTCTCGACTGTATACACTAGTCTACTCCGGAGTATCGATGCCCTGTCTCGAAACTCCCACGACTAGGGACCACAATTAAGGATATGCATATAAACTTCCCAACTCTCACGTATATGATCGCCATCATACTGTTGGTAGTAAAGCAAGATCCTAAGGGCTCTATCAAAGTGTAACATGCAATCAGTCACCTGAACATGTACACGACTGATAAAGGCAAACCAGATAGCACACTATCATCTCGAGTAAGACTGTTCTACCGGTATAGGTCCTCCGCAATCATTGCAATCACGTACCTGTGATCTAATAATTGACTATGAGGGCACTATCTCCAACAATCTCCCACTTGCACTCAAGGCTAATTATTGCGATGTCGACTACTCACAGCCCGTGTGAAACCGAACATCCAACTCCTCTACTAATCAGTTTCAGAAAGCCCGTTTGTAAAACTATTGTGTTCGAGAAATAGCCTCAGTGAGTGGATCCGCCTAGAAGTTTCTTTCTTTATCTCTCTTTGTCTCAAGTTCGCGGAGAAAGCCATCTCCCGAATCGAGTAATACCTGTCTTAGAATATGTCTGGATATCTGATGGGACCTAGTTCATAAATGAACTCCAAATCCAAACTTCTTAGACTGTATCGATCACTGAACCTAATCAGTAACCGGCACCATGCCACCCACAGTATCCTCTCGGACCACCTGTCCATAATACTGTCCCTCTTCGTCAGAGGGAAAAACTATAACTCTGACAATCACTCTGTCAACCATGTCACCTTTGAAGCCTGGAATGATAATCGTCTCCCGAAGGAGGCTGCCGTCATCAAATCCGTAGAACATGTACTTATGTTCTAAAACTGCTTCCTTATGTTTCTCCAGGATTGGATTAATACAAACTTATTGCATCTAGTGCAAAAACAACATCTGGTGTGGTACTTGACATCTCATGATTGACTCAATTGCCTAAGCAAGTGATCTGTCAATCATGCACATCCCTCTCCCCTTTAGTCTATACAACACCTTTAGAGAGGGTGACTCCATCATCTGCAGGTACACCACCATGCTAGGAGTCAACTATTCTAAAAACCATTAGAATATCTGTCAAAGTACCCACATTGGGAAACTACCCAAATCCAGATCTAAAACCATAGATCTAGAAACCATAATGTCTGATATTATATCCATATCCTGTCTGGAGGAACAACTGTGTGACGACCACAGTACAACCGATCGTAGTATAGGAATTTTACTTCCTACTCTGTGTATGTCATTTAGATACCATGACATCACACCCTACTACCTTCTTAACAGATCCATCCCCTATTCTGATTGAAGTCAAACCCATGACTGTCACATCAAAAATAGATGATCTATCTCTGCTATAACTGCTCTAGTCTATAAATAGACATAAGCTACTTGCCCACTAAGCTTCCGCTGCTCCCACTGACTACGACAACCCTCTGGCAGAATAATATACACGTACACTTCTAAAGCTAGTTTAGAACGACGCTATACTTATCCTCCTGCCTGGTCTCATAGTCTGGAACAACAGTAGTGTCAAGTCTGGGTAGATAAGAACCTCCCTGTCACCGTCCTTGAGGCTACCGAAGTACCTCTCGGGTGTCTGAGGTTACCCACCATATCTGCGGAGTGGCTATTGGAATGTCAAACCCTGATTGAATATATAGGTCCTATTAAATTTTCCGTAATCGTTCGCGGTTCTGGAATCACTTCCAGTTCTACCATACTCCCACTACTGTTTTCTGAAAAAGATCCATTTTACTAAAACTGTGGCGAGTCAAGAACAATATCACTATTGATCTTCCAAATGGTAGAATATCAACCCTCGACTTAGCCAGGGTCAACCCACAAACAGCCATTACAGAAACGTGCCCTGAGTTATCCAGTGTCTGGTTTTAAGCATAAGCTGGACAACTCCCCGTACCTTAACATCTTTTAAGGTACGATCCATTCTATATCCAATACAGAAACTTTGGCACTTATTTAATTGGAACCATATTCAATCATGCAGCTGTCTCCAGTGCATATCACTTAATGGAAAGAGGCTAATCAGCATTACTCAACTTAGGAATCCATCCAATTATGAGTAACCTGAAAAAGAAACACGTTTCTCAAAACCATCACTATCATCTGAATACCAATCACAAGAATCTACATCTTCGATCTCTTTGAAGAATCCCGATACTTGTGATATCTGGTTCTCTACTTTATTCTTATACCCACAACTTCTCAAAACTTAGACCTTGTATTTCTACGAAACACTTGTCTAAATACTAGAGAAGTTATAAGTAAATAGAACATAGTACGAGGACCTACCCCTTTGTCCTGATGGACACTGGACAACATACAAAACTCTGTATAAGTCCGCTGAGTTAAACAACTCAAAACCTATGCGTCGTAGGTTGAAAACTGTACCGTGGCGATTTCCTCAAATATCACCAATTACAACGAATTCCGATATAATGAGGATGATCACCTAATTCCCAATATCTTACTCCCACTCATCATCTGTAAAACCATACAGATATGAGAATGAAACCTGGTAAATACATACCCTTGGAGTAAGTATCTAATCGGGAAAACAGTTTTTCTTTAACAATGCACTGAAACATGAAAATGTTTCGTAGGGGTATCCTGGTATTCATAGTCTTGCCTCTTCCATAATCCAATTCATGACTTCAACCGTATATTTTATTGCCATCTCTCCAAATCCTTTTATTTGTCTTTAGTCGTTACCTTCTGTACACCATCGTTAGGCTAAATGGTTTTCTTCCTTCCCTACCGTTCGGCACCAGCCTATGGTTTGGAAGAAGACTATCCAGTAAGCATAATAGGTGTACCATCCTAAACCAAGGAGTACTCGCATCTTGAGAGAAGGTGATGATAAAAGACAACTGAATAATACCTTATTCCTTTAAAGGTGAAATAGTAGTGGCGATGAAGTACGCGGTTTGGTCGTGAATGATATCAGTCGCAATTTACTTTGCCCTCTTTCTAATCCCTTTATTTTGTCTTTACATATTACCTTCTGCACACCCTACTTAGGCTAATTGGTTTTCTTCATTCCCTACCTTTCGGCACCTGCCTATGGTTTGGAATAAGACTATCCAATAAGCGTAATAGGTGTACTCTCCTAAACCAAGGAGCCCTCGCAACCTGAGAGAAGGTGATAATAAAAGACAACTGAATAAACCAATTCTATTTCTCCTGAACCTGGATCCATCCTCAAAGAAGTCCCTTCGAGTTCGTATATAACCATACGATGGATCTATCCAATGGAAGTGGATATCCGTAGTAATACGGGTGTTCTGAGAAATTCAAAGGGTAAAAGAAGGAGTGGCAATGACTTATGCAACATAGACAATCCAAAAGCCATTATCTTAAGAAGGTTCGGTCAACCTAGTCACTGAGTCATAGTCTAGGGTCGGTCAAAGGTCGCTGCCAAAGAGAGAGAGAGAAAAGAAACACTCTGCGTGCACTCTAACCTAGATCAGAATGGTTATCACTTTATCTAATCCGGAAACCTCCCACTGTCCTGTCAAATTCTCCTCCAAACCTAAAAGAAGAATCAATCGGGATCACCCGAAGAGTAAACCAACTCATCAGTGGGAATCGGGATCCAACTCTCATCGCATGATAACGTGATGGAATGCATCCACGTTACTCATACTCCAGAAGGTATGCGCATACTTGGCAAGTTTCAGTTTCTTTAGAAACTCCCGATATGATTTTTGCCCCATGCTCTTATGATCGTGACTAAGGGCCAGCCCATCATAAGTCACATGTCAAGTTCTTCCCATCATTATCTTGTTAATTTGAACCCACCCGTACTCGCCCTTGACTAAGGGCTAACAAGGCTGTACGACTGTCCCAAACCAACGCATCTATCTATGCAACATGTGAATACCCCAGCAGCTACCAATCACTATGTCCTGGCTAAGGGCCAGACCAACATAGCTTGAATACTACTGACCATTCATATGAAATGACGGAGGGCTACGGCTGGTTTTTGGCGAAAAACCTTTAGCGTAGTGAACTTGATATCGCTGAAGGAACCTGATAGCTTTTTAAAATATAGTGGCGAAAACCTTTTGCTAAAGAGGTCACTCCCGGTAAAGGGATCTCGGCTCTTTCCTCGTGGAATGAGGTGCAGGATATTCCACTGAATACCGCGATGCAAAGCAACTTGTAATCGACTATAGTGAAGTTATTACCCTGACGCAAACTTCTGCCCAAGGGGTCAGTCCCGGTGAAGGGATATCGGCCCTTGCCCCGTCGAATGAGGTGCAGGATATTCCACTGAATACCGCTATGCATAACAAAAGGAAACGTCTTTGCAAGAACACCTTTTTAAAATTTGTTCCAACAACTAAAACAGGTTTTTTTTACATTGTATTGATCAGAATCAACGCAGTCCCATCAATCAATCACACCAGAAAAGAACGAAAATAAAATGTACGTATATGCCATCCGCATTCGTCACTGGGTCCCGTCATCACCCGTTAGGTTACTTAACTAACGACAGAGCGGGGACTGGACTAGCGCGGGTGTAAAACATATACAACATCTAATAGTATATAAACCAATATACATAATCGCTCCAGGTGTGATAATATGCAACATTACAGAAAAGTAATAAGCATCACAGAACAATACAGATAATCTGGGATCCCCGAGTTTCACAGAGCCGCTGCTGAAACTCGACGTTCCCCTGTCGTGTGGATAGCCTGTGCAATGAAACCTAGACCCCTACAGGTGCGGCAAGTTACCCGCCAAAACCTGAAGCGAGGTAGTCCCCACAGCATAGTGAATGGAACACCCGGCACTTCACGGAATCCGGTAATCTTGGGCACCCCTCCTTGGGTCAACCTGTACCCCCTACGAGTGCGGCGAATAGTCTGCCAATTTTAGAGTGGGGCCCCTCTGCCTCTCAAAGCCATGAGATGCGGACCCGTTGCCCTCCAGAACCCGGCTATCCGTGCACTCCGTCTCGGGGCAAAACCTAGTACAGTAATGAAAAATAGTATAACAGGTACATCGACCGCAACCTGGTCGTGCCCCAAAAGAATATTATACAACAGGCAGTGACGGCAGTCCACATGTTGGACGCTCGCCCCGCAATATCAAATGTACAAATAAACTCAAACTGTACTACCATTGCACACTGCTATCCACCACGACAAATCCGCAACATCACAGCACAACACAGAACATCAACGCGAATGTCACGTTCGCAAACCCGTCTAAAAGAACTATAGCAATCGGACGCGGTTTACCGATCAAATGACATTCCCGGTCGGAGATATAATGTAAGCACTGTAAACTAACATGTTTAAATTTCGATCGACAAAATATCATAAAGTGGGCCCCACGCAAATCTGTTGAACAGTAACAAAACCTGGGCCCAAAATATATATACCAAAAACCCCAATTTCCAACATGGAATGTACTGTAGAAAACTGAGTGAGTTATCCCACTTTCCTGCGGCGGATCCGCGGCAAAACCCTAGCTGGCGCGGCGGATCCGCGGCGGAACAGTGGAATTACTTCCTCGAATTTCTACAGTATTCCTAAAAAACCCTGCACAGTTTTCTGAGATGTGTGAAATATTTTTAGGACACCGTTTAAAAACAACAGAAACTGTCAAGGTTAAAAATTGTGATTTTTGATTTCCGGTTCGATCGAAGTTTTAAACGCGTTAGCACAAGTTAGTATAGCAAAATGGTGAGGCTCTGATACCACTGTAAGTCTACGCTAGCGCCCCGGCAGTCTACAGACGCCAAATGCGGAATAAAAACTTTTTAACTGGCGCTATCGTATACTTTAACCCGGATCTTCCATTATTGCTAAACTAACAAACTGTAAAGAGTGTAGAAAGGTTATACCGAACGATCCGAGTCCTTCGTTCTTTAACCATCATCCCACGCTCCGTTGCGGCTGCTCCGATCTCGTCGATCTCCGATATCCTCGTCGAGGTGGCACCACATCACTGATTCTTTAAACGGGCTCCCGCCTCTGACTCGAGGCAACTCGGTCGTCAAGTTTGCTAGAAGAGACGACCAAGAATGATGTAGAGAATGAGTAGATGACTTTGTCTCGTTCCGTCCAAAGCTATGGACGGACGGTTAATGAAGTTGCCGAGGGAATCGGGTGATGGAATGAAATGAGCTGTGAAATTCCATACACCGATAAAACCTATCATAATCTTTTCAAGTGAAAACTCAAGCAAGTGAGAGTGTGAGGAGAGAGAGAGGGGGCCGGCCTCTTATAGCAAAGAGGGAGGTGACCGTAGGAGAGGGGGGTGACCACAAGGAAAATATCATGTGTGAACACATGAAAAAATCAAGCATAAAGATCTTAAGCAAAACAAGAAATGGTTGATATCAAAGCATGAGTCACACGACACCTCACCCAATCTAGAACCTTCTAGAACCTTCTAGAAGCATGACTCACCCTCATCCAAGAAAAGATAAATCCGTCTTTAACCGAATGTTAAAAGACGGCTGATAGAAAACTGGAAACTGGCAACTTCCAAAAGTGATCCTGAAACGACTTTCAGGATAACCCCGTAACTGTATAAATATACCCGCATTTGTATTACGACCGAATACAAATGCAACTGAGACAAAGATATTATACCTACTCAATATAATACTCGGATCCGGCTTAAACCAAAGCCGACCAGTATCATCTGCCCGAAAACTGACACGTGCGTAAACGCACGTGCATTTTCCGAACCCTGCCATAAAACCATACGGCCTCTACAACGTTTCGCCCGAACTTGGGAAACTGTCTGTGGGGAACTCTAATGACTCGTCAGTACCCTGGCAGTGGGTTTAACCACAAACCGTCAGCGGCACTAGCTATGCGTAACGGCTGCCCATGGACTGACCTCAAGGGAGGCCGATGAGCGCACTCAAGGGTGGCCGATGAGTGAACTCATCCAGAAACCCTACTGAGCCTAACAGTGACAATGTATATACAGTCCGGTCCGTTCGTCAATGAGTATCGCATATCCGCCTAGGGGGCTAGTAACGTCAGACCCCCAGAAGCAGTATAAGTCGTGTCGGAGTGAAGCCCAATAACACCCTGAGATACTACTGGAGTACCTACCAGTAAATCTCCTGCCACGGCCGTGGGCTATGTGCAATGGCTCTCCAAGACACAGCACGATCTCGCCCCCAATACCGGGAGAGACGAATCCCCTGCCGATCCACTCACGTGCCTCCATATGGCTCGGGACTGTACCCAAAAGCTACCTGTTTGCACGACTCCTTTGAGCCGTGGTAGGGTAGAAATCAAAGAACAGTGGGAACTCACACGAGACAAATGACGACCTCAGGTCGATGAACTAACCTGTACACATGTCACCTGGGAACTGCTATCTGACGATAGGTATAGTACTAACTAGCAGATTCCCGGCGAGTCCTGTCCGGTGTACTCATAACCCAATGAGCACCTGTATACATCTTAGGTGATCCAACTGACACCAGTGGCTTGTGAGACCGGCCATCGCCCCTCGTCGGGGTCTCGACTGTATACACTAGTCTACTCCGGAGTATCGATGCCCTGTCTCGAAACTCCCACGACTAGGGACCACAATTAAGGATATGCATATAAACTACCCAACTCTCACGTATATGATCGCCATCATACTGTTGGTAGTAAAGCAAGATCCTAAGGGCTTTATCAAAGTGTAACATGCAATCAGTCACCTGAACATGTACACGACTGATAAAGGCAAACCAGATAGCATACTATCATCTCGAGTAAGACTGTTCTACCGGTATAGGTACTCCGCAATCATTGCAATCACGTACCTGTGATCCAATAATTGACTATGAGGGCACTATCTCCAACAACAAGGGGTTCCAAGGTTACCACCATCCTCAATTTCATCTTTGATTTCAGTTTCACCCTAAACCCTAACAAGAAATCTCTAAAGTCCACAAACAACACATTATCGATATGAAACTAGAATAGATGCACAAGGAAAGGAAATACTACTCTAATAGGTCCAGAATTTACCTCCTTTGGCAACTCAAGAAAATTCTTAAGTTGCTCAAAGTCCTCCAAATCCAATCTTGCTAGGTTCAATGTGTAGCTAGTGTGCTCGGGAACATTTTTTGTGAAGTGGAAATGGGGTTTTGGCTTTGTTTTCATGGTGGATCTAGGGTTTTTGTGAAGAGTGAGAGTGAGGGAGAGGGGCAGCAGCAGCTCAAAGAGAGGGAGAGGAGAGAGAATGAGAAGGGGAAAATGATGGGAGTATGGTTCAAAAAGTGGGGGTTGACCTAGTCTCTCTGTCTCACATCATACTTACTTTTTCCTTTTCTTTTCTTTTCCTTTTTCTTTTCCTTCTCACTCCAAGTGAACCCAAAAGAACAACCATGGCAATAGAAATGTAACATAAGTGTAACAAGTGTGGAAAATGATATGTGCACATTTTTGCACAAAAAAGCTAAAAATCCAATTAGCGATTTTTAATCGCGATTAGCATATAACTAATCTTAAAAACATTAAAATGACATAATTCCATAAAATACCCCATTTTAGAATTTTCCATAATTTTTCCCCATTTATTTGTATTTAATTATCCCCGAATATTAAAATATTCATTAAAATAATATTAAATTATAAAAATTCCCGAAAATAATATTTTATTATTTTGGAAACGTTACAATCTATCCCCCTTAAAGAAATTCGGTCCCCGAATTTAAATTTAAACCCCCAAATACTAAAATATTTCTATACAAATTTCAAGTCATCGGGGCTCCGAAATCAGCAATTCATAAAACGTATCATAGCGCAATGCAAGCGCATGAGCACTGAGCAGATAACTCAAAAGCAACACTCCATCAAGCATCCCGCAATCATCGGAGTCATGGTAAAGACACAAATGTCAAATCCAATACAAAACCAATATGATATAGATCAGAACTATACATGTAGACATCCAATCTATACATGTAAATAGCTGATGTAAATACATGCCAAATCTTTTTAAGTCGCTGTGCGATGCGCGTAACACTGCATAGTGGCGGACGTTTTTCATAAGAAAATAACTATATATGTATATATATACATATATCCTTTGTTTAATATGTACGTTCCGCCGTTTTGAAAACAATTTAGAAGGGTTTCCTTGTTTTTAAATGTTTCGTGTCATATCGGACACGTAGGTATATATATATCGAGACCATAGCTCGCTCTTTGGAAATCCCTTCGAACTATCAATGCATGCAAAATATATTCAGGTACTGTCCTCTGACTAGTCCTGCTCAGTATGAAAATAAATACCCAATATCATAAAAATGTACTGCTCCAAAAGGAATAAATCCTAAAAATGCACATAACACCACCCTGTGCGTCTGGTGTGCACGGAAATCAAAATTCATATATGTGCCATACAGGTGCACAAAACAATATCTAGGTGCAACGGGTGTGCACGAAGCATCTGTCATAGGCAACGTATGTGCCTGACAGCCAAAAATCCGGTGCATCTGACATGCACGAAGAATCTAGATTTAGTGTATCGGGTGTGCACCAAAATCGTATCTCAAAACATGTGCCCAACATGCGCGAAAATCCAAATCGGTGCATCCATCGTGCACGAATGAAAATCTAAACCCTGCGCACTCAACATGCACGGAATCATAAAATCCAATAGCAAACGTCGAACATGCGTAAGTCCAATCAAAAGCACGGAGTGCAAGAATCAATCTTCAACATCAGGGTCAAAATCGACGATATATAATGTGGCTCAATCAAGATCAAGTGTACCGCGATGGAAATCTCACAACCGTGTGCATCAGCGTGCACAAATCAAATCAAAACACTAAAAGTACATGAAAACTACGTTGGAAGCGTAAATCAAATCACCGGCATAAAATAGGCATGAAATCACAATCAACACCTCAAGAGTAATAACTATGTGCAAGGTATAAATACCTAGTAAGTGCAACCATGGTGCACAAAATCAAATATCATGGAACTCAGTCATCAAGACTAAATCATGCAAATAGATCGCCAAAATACCGAAATCCAAAGTGACGGATACGTGATAGTCACATCACAAAATCACAAATCATAAATCATAAATACTGTCGTCGGTATATCCTCCTTCGAGTCGAGAAGGTGCCGGTACATCCAATGCTAGCGGCGCAAGATATCTACTTGCCTCTTGCTCGCGGCTGGCGTCATCTGCCTCTGGTTCCTGATCTTTCCTGTAGATTACCAATCTTGCAATCCATCGGCTCATCGTCCCGGTCAGGTGTGCTGACAGGAACGATTCCGTTCTGGCACTTTCCTGGTCATCTCTCGGTCAGTCCTCACGATCGCTCGTAACGCAGCACATCTCTGGCGCCGACCTCTGGTCCTCTAAATGCACATCACGCATCTGCTCCTGGTGCAAATCTTATTGCAACAGTGTACTGGAAGGAATCCTACTCAAGGTCTCTTCTGATCTTGCCTAAGCCAAACTGTACGGAGGCTGGTACTCCGGCATAATCTTTTCTCGCTCTCTGGACATCTGCGTCCTTAGTACAACATCTCCTCGGAAGTTGGTCGCATCCCTGCGCCTCTGTATGCATATCCGACCTTTAATTTTAACGGGGTGTAGCACCAGCTCGTCTGCATCTCGCACGGACTTTTTGTCCCGCTTGTCTGTATCATCGACCATTTCGACATCGCGTCTCTATCTGCGCACTGCAATGTCCTCGGCTACGGTCCCTCCGAAGTCTCTAACACGGACTCGAAATCACGAACTCGGTATCTTCGTCACTCAGTAGAAGATATCTAGCCGATCACGTCCTCCACGTGCGTATCGCATCTCTGATGTCAGCGGAGTGGAACGTCATCTCGTCGAAAACTCAGGCGAACTCTTTACTCCACTCTGGTTCAATATCGACTGATTCAGACTCATCTCATCGTGGCTACACAGACTGCGCTCCAACGGCTATGCTCGTATCTGGAGTCTCCCAAGCAGTGTCCCATCACATGATATCCGAATGATGTCGAATCGTCTGATCGACTCGTCAGAACCTCATAATCACCCAAGAGCTCAACATCTCGGGTACAGTTTAATAGAATCGAGTACATACCACAGCATCGGTGGTCCAGCCGTAGAAGGGCAAACCCAAGCCTCACTAATGGCGCCGCGGAACTGCCACAAACCCTAAGGTTCAAAGGCTTTCACACGGTCATTATGTCGAGTTAGGGTTTCATTCTTCTAGAGGGTCCATAGAATCGCTTGCATGTCTTTCCGAATACTTTAAACTTGGAAAATGGGTTCCTGACACTCGATCGTCTCAATCGACTCTCAACGAATCTGCGTGAAGTCGCCTCTAGCTGGAATAAATCTATCTGGTGACCTCGCATCGGGTTAAGCGAACGAACCACATGTCCTAGTCATTAATCCTCGGTGACTAGCGACTCACTATCATATCTTTAAGAATATGCTCATGCTGCAGTAGCTCCAATCATCTGGGCGATATCTCATCATTCGCAGCAACAACTGGCTCCTTCGTCCGTGCGCTGGACAATGCCTCAATCGTCACGGATAAGCGATAATATCAACGGTCATCACATCCTGGCTGGCCTCTATCAGTGGCTCAATCCTCTGATGACGATCAGCACATCCGGAAATCTCGTAAAAGCGATCAATCCAACGCTCATGGCGCGAAAACACAATAAGACGACTCCTCAATATGCAATCGTATGCCTCTGGAATCATGCCCTGGTCAGTCCTCGTCCACGACGAGCTCATGCTGACGCAACTCGAGCCGTAGCTCACTCTGCCCGTGCAATCGTGGCAGCAAAACCATAAACTGTATCGATGAGGATAGATCATAGGAAGGATATAATATGGTGCAAGGAAATGTACAACCTAAGGTTTCTTAAGCGGAGTGGCGTGTCGTAAGTATGCCGCGGAACATACCCACGGTACGTCACTCTACTTTAGTCACCTATTCCATCAACCAAGGGTCATCCTACGCGACGAAAGTTCGGGTCTAATACCCCCTTGACTAAGTCTAAGTTCCGTAAGGTCAAGCCTAAGTTCCGTATATAAATATAAACGCCCTAGGCTCCACATATTCAAACTTAGACTCGAACCAAGGTCAACCTAGCGCTCTGATACCAACTTTGTCATGACCCGAAAGAGCACGTGATTGGCCCTTGAACCATATGAAGTCTATAGGACCCCATCTGATCCAAGTAAACCAAAAGCCCAGAAATCTAAAACCATTTAAAGAGTAAATAAGGAAAACTGGTTTTAAGAAGTAAAGAAATCGTGTTTCGAAAATCCAAGTTTTTAAATAACTAAGCCGAATATGTATTTTTAAAATGTGTAACCTTTCCTGAAAATTTCGGCAGAGTTTTCTTTGTAAAAACTGGCCCCGAACGGGGTACAAAAAGAATAATATATATGAAATGATAAAAGGCATCCCCAAGCGGGAGCTCGCTATTCGTCAAACGACGGTCACAACCACGCAAGCAATAATAATATACAACGCCAAAGGGCGAGGATCAAAACCCAAAAAGAACTCAAAACAGCCAGAAAACCGTAATACTACAAGCGCGACTCTAATGTCGAAATAATACAACACAGTTTTCTAAGTCTGAAACAATATACCAGTTTTGGTTGATGGAATTCTAGATACAATGAATAATACATGTACAATGGAGGTTCTGATACAAAAGAACCCACCTACCCAAGCAAGTCACCCATAAGGAAGCAGTGTGCCAGAAATGCCGCTATGGAATCCGTACGGCAACACCTGCAAGAACTGTGGCACAACGGGGGTGAGTTGCCAACTCGTGAATAGAAAATATCTACAAGTAGAGATCGAATGCATGACCCATCCTAGGTCAATACGATCGGATATAAATAAACCTCAATATGAATAAGTCTGAAGCATGCTAAACTGGCAAGGTAATCTCTATGCATGAGTGTAGTGCCAAGTGCTCGTGCCAGTGCCTCAGGTAATAGCATATCATAAATGTGGGGTATGATCAATGTAATCAAATCTGCATATACGTGGATCCCGTCCACTCGTCACCCAATGACAATAACCGCCATGCATGTAAATATCATCAGCATATGCATGGGAATAATATGAGGATATAAACCATCTGTGTCCCTCGCGACACGTCAAAATCGTGGAACCGTAGTGCCCAGCATCGACACTCGAAAATATCATGAAAACTGTGCCCAGCATCGGCACGTAAATCCTCATATATCGGGCTCCATCAGTCCGGATCGGCCCATGGGCTCTGTCTGCGGTATCGGCCCTCGGCCCCGGCAGTACGCCCATATCCATCTATCGACTCTGGTCGGTATCCTCCGGATAACCGCCAGGTCCAACCAATCACCGGTAGGTACTCGCCACCCTGCCAGGCTCATCGTCTACTCCACGAAAAACATTTCTTGCTCCGGGGAAGCATACCGGGTCCACCATATACCCGCAATCGGCCTCATCCGCCTCCTCGAATCGGGTTTCACATGTCGCTCTCAGCACCGAGAAAACACATGGTGGACGCACTGAAATATCATATCAAGGGTAACCGGGTTTTTAAAACAATTTCACATTCTCTTTTGAAATATCCACGGTTCCCAAATCCAGAAATATCATGGAAACAACATATCTCAATGCGTATAATCAGAAAGCATGATGCATGCGACATGTAAAACAAATATAAGCATATCAGTCTGACATGCAAGAATCATATCCTGAATGCAACAGTACTACAGTGTAGTGACATGGCAATTATCGATGAGGAAGTGTGTGAGCCGGCAAACAAGTGTACGTGGAACATACGCATCATCGATAATGGTGCTGGTGTCCTAGCAGCATGACTGAAATATATCCACAATACAAGTTATGCAATGCAAATAGCATGAATATGCGGAATCGAATAATCAACGCAACAGTAAAGAACCTGCCTCAATAGATATATCATGCAACCTTGCCTTTTGAAATAAGACAAATCAGGGCTTTTGGTAAAATAAGCGCTACGGTGTTGTAAGAAAATAAGCGTCGTTTGAAAATATCCGTATAAACCCTTCTGCCTATCTTTAAAATATCCACGATTCGTTAGTTTTGAAATAGGTATGACTCGGGTCTAGTCTAACGCCTACTATGCGAACTACGAACCCAACAATCAAGTCAACCGGGAGGGGTATGGAAACCACCTAAATCTGAGTCGATATACATATATATATATAGTCGGTGATCTCGCCTCAATAGTATCACGTACGATACAGTATATCATATAACATCCTCGAGTCATGAGTGTGGATCTAACATCAATATAAAGCTCGTACGGTAAACCGTCGTACGGCATCCCAATAGCTGTGTACGGGTCAATATCACATTCATCTCAACACATATCCGGTATCACTACTATCATATCACATCACAAAAACGAACTCTGTCATATCGTCGAATCTCACGGCCTCAATCAGATCTCATCGACTCATCTCAATCTCATGTATCATCCTCAATCCCGTATATGAACACATAGTCCCATACCCATGTGTAGATATACAAACCTCCAGAAGCGCACAGATAAATGAAAGAATGTATGCAAGTATATGTGTACGTGTATGTGTGAGTGCAACCACTACTCTAGGGTTTCGCACTATACTACACCAATACATCCTTATCACCAATAATATCAATATTACCATCAATAATCCTAAACAACACATAATAAATATATGTGTGTATACGTATTCGTATACATCACCACGGATTGCGGGGGTGCTATACGCCATCCACCCGACTTCTCCCCGTAGATATAATATACTCACCTTGCTTCTCATGTGCCAATGCCGATGTTGCTATCTTCATCTTCTTTGCCTCAACATCACGTGGGGTACCTACAAGGATATCACAAACGCTAAAGCACATGAAAATCACATCGGAAACCAAAACGGCACACGCTACGCCTATAGGTAAAAACCTATAACCTCGCATGCAAACATGATCAATATCCACTTGTCGTTGACGTCCAAACGCCACCCGACAGGAATGAAACACCAAATACCAAAATCCATGCTAAAACAAGTCGTAAACCATGCACCAACATAGGAAAATCATCCCAGATTTTACCCTAGATGGAATCAGTCAAAACTAGACATACCCAGGGTCAAGACTAGAGGAATTAGGGCCATGCACAAAAATCGAGGCAGTTCCCTCCTGCTCTGGGCGCAATTTGCGGCCAGAAGGAATTAATTGGCGTCCTCACTTTGGAGTTGGGGGCTAGGGTTTGGTGTGCTGGTTCCATGGTGCCTGCACATCTCACTGTCAACTCAGTTTTATTTTTGGGGTCTCGGGGTGATAGCAGATTCCTAATTACGATCACAGATTCACAGTTTTCCCCGATATCGATTCCGTAATTCCGTATTCTGTGTTCTATCTCAGGTTTGGGTCCAAATTAGCATCACACAAGGGGTTCGAAGGTTACCACCATCCTCAATTTCATCTTTGATTTCAGTTTCACCCTAAACCCTAACTAGAAATCTCTAAAGTCCACAAACAACACATTATCGATATGTAACTAGAATAGATGCACAAGGAAAGGAAATACTACTCTAATAGGTCCAGAATTTACCTCCTTTGGCAACTCAAGAAAATTCTTGAGTTGTTCAAAGTCCTCCAAATCCAATCTTGCTAGGTTCAATGTGTAGCTAGTGAGCTCGGGAGCATTTTTTGTAAAGTGGAAATGGCGTTTTGGCTTTGTTTTCATGGTGGATCTAGGGTTTTTGTGAAGAGGGAGAGTGAGGGAGAGGGGCAGCAGCAGCTCAAAGAGAGGGAGAGGAGAGAGAATGAGAAGGGGAAAATGATGGGAGTATGGTTCAAAAAGTGGGGGTTGACCTAGTCTCTCTCTCTCTCATCATACTTACTTTTTCCTTTTCTTTTCTTTTCCTTTTTCTTTTCCTTCTCACTCCAAGTGAACCCAAAAGAACAACCATGGCAATAGAAATGTAACACAAGTGTAACAAGTGTGGAAAATGATATGTGCACATTTTTGCACAAAAAAGCTAAAAATCCAATTAGCGATTTTTAATCGCGATTAGCACCAAATTAGCATATAAGTAATCTTAAAAACTTTAAAATGGCATAATTTCATAAAATACTCTATTTTAGAATTTTCCATAATTTTTCCCCATTTATTTGTATTTAATTATCCCCGAATATTAAAATATTCATTAAAATAATATTAAATTATAAAAATTCCCGAAAATAATATTTTATTATTTTGGAAACGTTACAATCTATCCCCCTTAAAGAAATTCTGTCCCCGAATTTAAATTTAAACCCCCAAATACTAAAATATTTCTATACAAATTCCAAGTCATCGGGGCTCCGAAATCAGCAATACATAAAACGTATCATAGCGCAATGCAAGCGCATGAGCACTGAGCAGATAACTCAAAAGCAACACTCCATCAAGCATCCCGCAATCATCGGAGTCATGGTAAAGACACAAATGTCAAATCCAATACAAAACCAATATGATATAGATCAGAACTATACATGTAGACATCCAATCTATACATGTAAATAGCTGATGTAAATACATGCCAAATCTTTTTAAGTCGCTGTGCGATGCGCGTAACACTGCACAGTGGCGGACGTTTTTGATAAGAAAATAACTATATATGTATATATATATATCCTTTGTTTAATAGGTACGTTCCGCCGTTTTGAAAACAATTTAGAAGGGTTTCCTTGTTTTTAAATGTTTCGTGTCATATCGGACACGTAGGTATATATATATCGAGACCATAGCTCGCTCTTTGGAAATCCCTTCGAACTATCAATGCATGCAAAATATATCCAGGTACTGTCCTTTGACTAGTCCTGCTCAGTATGAAAACAAATACCCAATATCATAAAAATGTACTGCTCCAAAAGGAATAAATCCTAAAAATGTACATAACACCACCCTGTGCGTCTGGTGCGTACGGAAATCAAAATTCATATATGTGCCATACAGGTGCACAAAACAACATCTAGGTGCAACGGGTGTGCACGAAGCATCTGTCATAGGCAACGTATGTGCCTGACAGCCAAAAATCAGGTGCATCTGACATGCACGAAGAATCTCGATTTAGTGCATCGGGTGTGCACCAAAATCGTATCTCAAAACATGCGCCCAACTTGCGCGAAAATCCAAATCGGTGCATCCATCGTGCACGAATGAAAATCTAAACCCTGCGCACTCAACATGCACGGAATCACAAAATCCAATAGCAAACGTCGAACATGCGTAAGTCCAATCAAAAGCACGGAGTGCAAGAATCAATCATCAATATCAGGGTCAAAATCGATGATATATAATGCGGCTCAATCAAGATCAAGTGTACCGCGATGGAAATCTCACAACCGTGTACATCAGCGTGCACAAATCAAATCAAAACACTAAAAGTACATGAAAACTACGCTGGAAGCGTAAATCAAATCACCGGCATAAAATAAGCATGAAATCACAATCAACACCTCAAGAGTAATAACTATGTGCAAGGTATAAATACCCAGTAAGTGCAACCATGGTGCACAAAATCAAATATCATGGAACTCAGTCATCAAGACTAAATTATGCAAATAGATCGCCAAAATACCGAAATCCAAAGTGACGGATACGTGATAGTCACATCACAAAATCACAAATCATAAATCATAAATACTGTCTTCGGTATATCCACCTTCGAGTCGAGAAGGTGACGGTACATCCAATACTAGCGGCTCAAGATATCTACTTGCCTCTTGCTCGCGGCTGGCGTCCTCTGCCTCTGGTTCCTGATCTTTCCTGTAGAGTACCAATCTCGCAATCCATCGGCTCATCGGCCCGGTCAGGTGTGCTGACAGGAACGATTCCGTTCTGGCACTTTCCTGGTCATCTCTCGGTCAGTCCTCACGATCGCTCGTAACGCAGCACATCTCTGGCACCGACCTCTGGTCCTCTAAATACACATCACGCATCTGCTCCTGGTGCAAATCTTATTGCAACAGTGTACTGGAAGGAATCCTACTCAAGGTCTCTTCTGATCTTGCCGAAGCCAAACTGTACGGAGGCTGGTACTCCGGCATAATCTTTTCTCGCTCTATGGACATCTGCGTCCTTAGTACAACATCTCCTCGGAAGTTGGTCGCATCTCTGCGCCTCTGTATGCATATCCGACCTTTAATTTTAACGGGGTGTAGCACCAGCTCGTCTGCATCTCGCACGGACTTTTTGTCCCGCTTGTCTGTATCATCGACTATTTCGACATCGCGTCTCTATCTGCGCACTGCAATGTCCTCGGCTACGGTCCCTCCGAAGTCTCTAACACGGACTCGAAATCACGAACTCGGTATCTTCGTCACTCAGTAGAAGATATCTAGCCGATCACGTCCTCCACGTGCGTATCGCATCTCTGATGTCAGCGGAGTGGAACGTCATCTCGTCGAAATCTCATGCGAACTCTTTACTCCACTCTGCTTCAATATCGACTGATTCGGACTCATCTCATCGTGGCTACACAGACTGCGCTCCAACGACTATGCTCGTATCTGGAGTCTCCCAAGCAGTGTCCCATCACATGATATCCGAATGATGTCGAATCGTCTGATCGACTCGTCAGTGTTAGTTATATGTATGCCCTAGAGGCCATTACTGTACATAGGATGTATATTGTAGTGGATGCTGGGACATATATAGGGAAGACTTTCTTGCTCGACATGATAGTATGCTATCTGGTTACCCTTTACCTTAACGTGTATACTGATTGTCTCTCTGTTACATGTTGGTAAAGCCCTTAGGATGTATACTTGACTACCTGGACTATGATGCGGATCATACTAGTGAGGACATGGTAGTCCATAAGTACATCCTTCAAAGTCCCTAGTCGTGGGTATATCGAGACGGGGCATCGATATACCAGAGTAGACTAGCGTATACCTTCTCGACCCATACAGATGGGCGATGGATGATCCCATATCCATTGGTGTTTGACATCAGAGAAGATATACGGGTGCTCAGTGGAGACTGGGTACACTGGACGGACTCGCCGAGAACTCCCAGATGGTATTATACCTCACGTCAGATGGCAGTTCTCTGGTGACACTGGTACAGAGTAGTCTGTTGACCCGAGATCATCATAGAGTCTTATGTGGTTCCCACTGTGCTTTGATTTCCATCTTACCACGTCCAAGAGGGCGTGCAAAACGGTGGTTTTTGGGTACAGTCCCGAGTCACATGGAGGCAATGAGCGATAGGAGGGGATTCGTCTCTCCCGGTATAGGGGGTTGATGTTGCGCTGTGTTCGATTGGCTATAACAGGAAATCCCTGGCCAGGGTTGCTGAGATTTACTGGTAAGTGTTACCAGTAGTTTCTCGAATTGTTATAGACCTCATATCGACACGACTTATCGAGCTATTGGGGTCTGACGTTTACCACCCCTAGGCGAGATATGCGACATATCAGACGATCAGACCGGACTGTACGGTAGTGTTACTGGTTGGATTCACTGGAGTGTGAGCGGGCTTGCTCGTCGATCTTCAGATCGCTCAATACCCGGGTGGCCGTTACGTTTAGCAGACCGCTTGCGGCTTGTGGATGCTTGATATGATCATCATCTGCTACCGGCGTATTGACGAGTCTTTAGAGTACTACACAGAGGTTTCCTGGCTCAAGCGAAACGAAATAGGAGCGCATATGAGATATGTGCAGGACCGAGAATAATGCGTGTATGTGATACCGCATTTCATTCTCGCGATATATGTTTCGATTGGTTACATTCGATTTGACCTAGTTATCGAATCATTGATTCGATAAATCGATACATTGGATTCTAGTCGGTTATGTGCGACATGACCGGATCATTGAATCAAATGTTGATTTAATGATTTAATGCATAATTATATATTTGATATATTGCATTGCATTAACTAGTATTGGTTCACTTTAAATGGATTTTCTCACTTGATGTGCAAGAAGTATATGTGATATACTTTTGTGCACATATTTGTATCATGTTTGATGATACATGATCTTGTTGTTAAGTATAAAGAATTAAACCATGGTTAAGTGTTGATTAGGGTTTAGCATTTTCATTTATTTATTTATTTATTTATTTGAAAAGGATTAAGATAAGAATGGTGGCCTTTTTTGTTTTAAGTTGAAGCTTCATGAAGCTTTGACTTTAGTAACCATTCTTGTCATCATGCTTAACCCTAACCCATCCAAGTGACCATGGTTTATTCTCTACACTTAACCTAGGTTAGAACATGATAAGTATTTGATTTTATTATTCTTTTTAATAATACTTATCATATTCTATTTTGCTTCTTCATCTTCTTCAAGTTGAAGAAAACCTTCACTTCATCAATGGTGATTGATGAATATGAGTGAGAAATCCAAATCTAAAGTCTACCCACTTCCTATTTCTTCATCCACTACCTCTTGCCAAGTAGTAGAGTGTGTTTTCTTCACAAGTTTCATGACTTGGTGAAGTGAGAGCTTGATCTTGCGATGCTTCGACGTAGATCATCTTCGGCATGGACATCGACGACCTAGCTTGCCTATTCTCCGATGAAGCCGACGCTAGAGCCCGGAATTTGTTTTGGACAGCGAGAGCACTTCATTGCGGAGCTATGGAGGTGGAGCATCGGATCTACAAAGGTTGTATTTCCGTTTCTTTGTAGTTAAGTTGTTAACTAGATTATATTTTCGCCTAGACATCTAGCTAACGATCCGTAGTCTGGGGTTTCTCGGCATCGTATTTTTGAAATTGGCATGGTTGATGCCTTGTGAGACCTCATTAGGGTGTCTAGGAACCCTACAGTGGTATCAGAGCCTAGCTAGAGCCTTAGGCGAAGTCTAGACGGAATTTGAAACCCGATCGAACCCGAAACCCCAAATCAAAATTGCTCTCTGGAAATTTTCTAAAAACAGGGATTTTTCAGTATTAAAAATATGTAGAAATATCAGCAGGAATATCTAAGAGTTACTGTAAATTTCGATGCCCTAATTCCATTAAAGCGCCGCGTTTCCGCGGCACGAGCATGGCTCGTGCGGCGGATCCGCGGCCTGTTTGTCGTATTATGAGTTGAAGTTTGCACAGTAACTCCTATTTAACAGTGCTGGTTTTCCTGGGTATTTTTTAATATTTTTTCTAGAGTTTTAATTTTCGGGTTTGTTTTGGGGAT
Source organism: Agapanthus africanus (assembly GCA_030015575.1). NCBI lineage: Eukaryota > Viridiplantae > Streptophyta > Magnoliopsida > Asparagales > Amaryllidaceae > Agapanthus > Agapanthus africanus. Next base: position 510,193,636 of record JASDDO010000024.1, on the reverse strand, counting down.
TCGAATGTTCGATCGGATTATCAGATTTTGTCTATGTGGCTTTCCGGATATTTTTTTGAATATGTTAAAAAGTTCGACCGGATATAAATACCCAATTTTTCCCTTGTCGGGAAATTTCCAAGTGTTGGATTTTTCCGTGGTTTAAAGACGTTCTAAGTAGTGCAAGTAACGCAATGGACCCTCTAGAAGACAACAAACCTTAACTCGATTATGTGACCATCTTGAACTGCCCTTTGAACCTTCGGGTTTGGGGCAGTACGGCGTGCCACATGTGAGGCGTTGGCTTGACCCTTCTACGGCTGGACCGTTGGTACTGAGGCACGAACTGAATGTTTTTAGACTTGTTTCATGTGTTGATCTGTATCGGGAAAACTTGGGTGTTTGACCGTTCGATCGAAAAGTTTAACATTTTCTGTTTATCTGGAATGGGATACAATAATTGGAATTCACAAAAGTTATGAGATAACTGAATGAATGTTATAAACATAGCAGTTTAGTCTCACTTGATCGGTTGCCACGGAATTTTGATGTGATCAAAAGTCCGTCGCAATCACGTAGCGTACGCGGATACTCGCCGGGTAAACTTAATAGACAGCCTCACTCCATAGCCCCGACCAAGTGACTGTAGGAGAACCCCGTCGCCGAAAGCATCCGTTTGGGTGCTCGCGGTAGCGGTGTTCCGCCTTGGTGCACTTCGTCGGCGGCATCGGGGGTGCGGCCGCCTACTGAAGTTTGCGACGAGCATTCGATCAGGATGTCGGGAATCTTGTTGAATTGCCCGACTTGGTATTGAAAAGTGTTTTCGATTTTGAGACTAAAATGCGGGGTTTATAATTGTTAGGCATGTGATGTCTAAGGAATTCATTCGATTAGGCATGCGATGTCTAAAGAGGTTGCGGATTCCAACTGTTGTAGTTTTACACTTTCTTTTCTGTGACCGTAAGTGTAATATGTGATATCGCCGGTTTCGTTGCTATATGTCAACGACAATTGGGATGCGCATATTTACTTACGTTGATGACATGTGATGTTATGTGTTGCTGGATATGTTATATTGGATCGTCGTGTTTGAATAGCCGGGTTTTTTTTATGTGAGATGAGTGTTTTTCATTTTCATTCATGTAAAAACTTGTATGTAATATTCTTTTATTGGGGCGCTTCCAGGTTGCGGAAGTTGTCACCTTTTGTATATTATTTACTTTACCGCACTAGGATAGACCCAAGGAGGGGAGCACAAGTAACCGGGTTCTAGGGTGCAGTGGGAGACCAACTCGAGGAGTCGAGTCCGGGTCTCCTAACTCTAGAATTGGTAGGGTTGCTTGCCGCTCTCGTAGGGGTCTAGGGGTGTGGGTTTGGCTATTCATCACGACCGTGGAATCCGTGTTTTATACTGGCTCGTATTGAAAACACGGACGTCCTAGCATATCCAATATTTCATATGTTTCTTCTGCTGCGATATCTGTGATGTGATCATGTGATGTTCTGTGATAGATACAGTATATAGTATATATGATATATTATATAGATGTTACTTATGTTTTACACCCGCGCTAGCCCTGCCCTGCTCTGTCGTTAGTTACCTAACCTAACGGTGCACGAGGGGACATCGAGGCGAATGCGGATGGCATAAGTGTACGTCGTATTTATCTGTGATGTTTAGGTACAGTATGATGGGACTTCATTAATGTGATTAATGAAATAAATGAAACCTAAAGATGTTGTAGAATCGAATTTCAAAAATTAAAACAGGTAGCTACAGTTCTTGCTTTGCACAGCGGTATATATGATATATCCTGCACCTTATTCGATAAGGAAAGGACCGAGATCCCTTCACCGGGAGTGACTCCTTTAGCAATAACTGGCAGATGCTACACACTCGGTTTGTCTTTTGATTGCTTTTAAGTGTTTTTTCTTTGCACAGTGATATATATGATATATCCAGCACCTCATACGACGAGGAAAGGACCGACGATCCCTTCACCGGGAGTGACTCCTTTAGCAAAACTAGAAAAGCCTCAAAAACACTCCATTTCAAAATTCATTCGATCCTACAACGATATCAAGTTCATTACGCAATAGGTTTTCAGAAAAACCTGTCGTAGCCCTTCGTCATTTCAGATAAGTACTAGTTAGTATTCGTGCTGCGGTTGTTTGGCATGCGTCAAGGCGTAGTGTACGGTAGCTAACTAGTGCTTATCTGCTAGCATATGATGCGATTGGATTAGGGTATTCGTACGGCGTTGTTTGGCATGCGTCAAGGGTCGTGCGGGTGGGTTTAATTCAATCAAGAAATGTACGGGTTGAACTTGACTAGCAGACTATGGGTTGTTTGGCATGCGTCAAGGTCATAGCGAGCTAGGGGCAAAATATTATCGGGAATTTCAAGTGTTGAAATTTGCAATGAGATTGCATACCTTCTATGAGATAGTTGGATCCCGATACCCGCTGCGAGTAAGAGTTACTCCTGGGAGAGTTTTACACATTGCAATTAGCTAATCAAGTAGGTGTCTAGAAAGATGTCAACGAGGTTACGCCTCTGGAAAAACGAGGTTTACATTAATTAGGTTTGTGCGAAAGCACGGGGGACCTCCCTCAAAGTAACGACACTGGCCTGGCTGAAAGATTGGCGAACTTGTAGTGTGTAATTAATCCCGGCTAGTCTTTCCTTTTAGGGTTTGAAGGAAGATTTGATAAAAAGCAGTGGGAGCCATCCTGATTAGATAAAATAATAACCAATCTATTCTTGCAAGAGCGCACGCTGAGTGTTTTCTTCTCTCTCTCTCCAGGTAGCGACCATATCACGCCTTAATCAAGATAATAATACGGATTATTGACCGAACCCGCTTGTTATACTGAGCTGGGGAACATTGGTCCCGCTCCAACTTATAATTGTTATAAGACAGAGCAGGAAATTGGGGATTACCAGAATTCCCGTGCCGCCCAAACGAAGAGAGTGCATGTTGATGCATCATCTTCGGGTATGTTCATTACAGAGAACTGTTTCTCAGTATCCTTTACGTCCTGGGTATGTGATACCAGATCAGGATCCCAGATATGTAATCTGTTACATAGGGCTACAAAAAGGTAGAGAACTGAGAACGGGTGATAAGTTTCATGAGGCAGAAAACGGGGCAAATGTTGCAGCCAAGTCTGTTGGTCACTGTCACCCTGTATTACAAATACATTGATTCTGAACGAATGTTATTAGATACCGAACCTGATATACAAAATCGTATCTATCTCTTTATTAGTAAAGAAATGATAAAATTTTGTATTGTTGGATAATGTTTTGAACATTTCCTATATCAAAAGTTGATCGGTTCAGGCACATTATCTAAAAGCATTGCTGTTCTAAATCGAACTGCAGTTCTTAGTATACAGAACACACACAAGAGGAAGAGTTCAGAACTGAACGAATTCTTCTTGAGGCATTGTAGACTAGGTCAGATCAATGTGACCCGACTAGCTAGAGTTACATAAAGATGCATATTTAAATCAGTTTGAATTTACATCTTGTGAAACTCGCCAGTCATGTCACAAAGATAAGATGACCATAGCTCCGTTTACTGGAAACAGAGAAAGAGTTAGTGAACTCTTGGGATGATACATGTTGATGTATGTAGGTCCCCTGTCTACACATGCCAGGACCGGTTCTTTATACTTCATTACATTCTCTGATAATCTCTTTAAGATTCAGACATATGTTCTTGTTGAAACACAAGTCCGAGCCTTTTGAGATATTCACAGAATATAAGTTAGAAGTAGAGAACCAAAATACGGGTATAAGTATTATGTCCTTTGATGAGATCGAGGAGGAGAATACTTGAGCACGGAAATCCTGGATTATTCTAAAGGAGAATGAGATTCTCTCTCAGCATTACTCCTCCGTATACACCATAGCACGATGGTATATCGGGGCGGAGCGATCACACCCTATATGATAAGGTGTGCTCTATGATGAGTACTACTGAGTTACCTATTTCCTTTTTGGGAGTTATGCACTTAAGAAGTTGCATACCTATTGAATAGGGTTCCAATCAAATCAGTTGCCTACCATTTCATATGTGATATGGAAAGGGAAGCGCCCATATCTTAAGTTAGTTAAGATTTGGAGTTTTTCGGCCTATGTCTAAAAGCAAAATCCGGACAAGCTCGAGGCAAGATCTGTTATGTTGAACTGGAAATGTTCCAGCTATACAAACTACAGCAGATGATTTGAAAGAACCAAAGGATTCAATAGTTACCAACGAACCTCAGCCTCTCCGCCGATCTAGTAAGGTTCCTCACCCACCTGAGAGATACTTCGGTTTCTCTATGACAGTGGGAGCGAGAATTGCATCATGAGATGATAACCCAACTAGTTTCGAGCTGGCCATCAGGAGTGGGACTCTGTAAGAATGGCTGGATGGTTAGCGATCTGAGATGGAATCCATGTACACCAACAAAGTATGGACTTTGGTTGCTATATCTGAAGGGTTAAATCCCCATCAGGAGCAAGTATATCTTGAGAAGATTACTTGGTGTACATCGAAAAGTTGAGACTTTCAAAGCTAGACTTGTTAAAAGTTAGCATCATTGACCAGCTATGGATAATGATGAAACCTTTTCAAGTACCTATGCTTAAGTCCATCCAGATCCTACTTGCCACGGCTACATACCATGACTACGATATCTGGCGGTTGGGTGTCATGACAGCTTTTCTAAATGATGTTTTAGAAGAGAGCGTCTGTAAGTACACAGCCAGAGGGCTTCGTAAATAGTGGGAGCAGCGGAAACGTGTACAAGATGCTTTATAGGATAAAGCAGGCATCGCGGAGTTGGAACGTCTGTTTTGATGAATTAGTCAAAGAGTTTGACATCATCAAAATGGTAGATGAACCTTGTATATACAAAAAGGTAGTAGGGAGTATGGTGATGATCCTCGTAGAGTACGGGGATGACATACTCTTGATAGGGAAAGAGTTTCCTATGCTACGCTCGATCAATGTCCGCTTATCACAATGATTCTCCATATAGGATCAAAGTGATACCTCCTAAATCCTGGATTTTGGATCTATGAGATAGATCTAAATGGATGTTAGCATTCTCACTAGTTGTAGTGAGATGGTATCAATTGATCCTGGGAAAAATCACTGGAAGTGTTCCAGGGTGATAAAGACGACTGAATGTCAGTCACAGGCATTGTCTATACCCTCAGTAAAGGGACGGTATGTTGGAAGAGTTCCAAGCAAAATACCGTGACATACTAGACGATAAAGGCAGGATACATCGCTACTTAAGGTGCTACCCTAGAGGCTGTTTGGGTGTATAATGGTTCATGAGATGAACCACGTTCCTACCATTGTGAGACAATGGAGTTGTGGCTCATGCCAAGGAACGTCCGTCCCATCAATGATCCAGACATATTCTAAGGCAGTATCACCTGATCATGGAGATGGTTGATCTCCAAGGAGATCGAGGTTTGGAGAGTAGACTCAGAGGACAACACAGCGGATCCACTCATAAAGGCCTGTTCCCAGAGAGAGATTTTTATGGGATGGTTGAGTATGAGATACTCCAACCACTGCTACAGATGGCCCTAGTGCAAGTGGGAGATTGTTAGTTATATGTATGCCCTAGAGGCCATTACTGTACATAGGATGTATATTGTAGTGGATGCTGGGACATATATAGGGAGGACTTTCTTGCTCGACATGATAGTATGCTATCTGGTTACCCTTTACCTTAACGTGTATACTGATTGTCTCTCTGTTACATGTTGGTAAAGCCCTTAGGATGTATACTTGACTACCTGGACTATGATGCGGATCATACTAGTGGGGACATGGTAGTCCATAAGTACATCCTTCAAAGTCCCTAGTCGTGGGTATATCGAGACGGGGCATCGATATACCAGAGTAGACTAGCGTATACCTTCTCGACCCATACAGATGGGCGATGGATGATCCCATATCCATTGGTGTTTGACATCAGAGAAGATATACGGATGCTCAGTGGAGACTGGGTACACTGGACGGACTCGCCGAGAACTCCCAGATGGTATTATACCTCACGTCAGATGGCAGTTCTCTGGTGACACTGGTACAGAGTAGTCTGTTGACCCGAGATCGTCATAGAGTCTTGTGTGGTTCCCACTGTGCTTTGATTTCCATCTTACCACGTCCAAGAGGGCGTGCAAAACGGTGGTTTTTGGGTACAGTCCCGAGTCACATGGAGGCAATGAGCGATAGGAGGGGATTCGTCTCTCCCGGTATAGGGGGTTGATGTTGCGCTGTGTTCGATTGGCTATAACAGGAAATCCCTGGCCAGGGTTGCTGAGATTTACTGGTAAGTGTTACCAGTAGTTTCTCGAATTGTTATAGACCTCATATCGACACGACTTATCGAGCTATTGGGGTCTGACGTTTACCACCCCTAGGCGAGATATGCGACATATCAGACGATCAGACCGGACTGTATGGTAGTGTTACTGGTTGGATTCACTGGAGTGTGAGCGGGCTTGCTCGTCGATCTTCTGATCGCTCAATACCCGGGTGGCCGTTACGTTTACCAGACCGCTTGCGGCTTGTGGATGCTTGATATGATCATCATCTGCTACCGGCGTATTGACGAGTCTTTAGAGTCCTACACAGAGGTTTCCTGGCTCAAGCGAAACGAAATAGGAGCGCATATAAGATAAGTGCAGGACCGAGAATAATGCGTGTATGTGATACCGCATTTCATTCTCGCGATATATGTTTCGATTGGTTACATTCGATATGACCTAGTTATCGAATCATTGATTCGATAAATCGATACATTGGATTCTAGTCGGTTATGTGCGACATGACCGGATCATTGAATCAAATGTTGATTTAATGATTTAATGCATAATTATATATTTGATATATTGCATTGCATTAACTAGTATTGGTTCACTTTAAATGGATTTTCTCACTTGATGTGCAAGAAGTATATGTGATATACTTTTGTGCACATATTTGTTTCATGTTTGATGATACATGATCTTGTTGTTAAGTATAAAGAATTAAATCATGGTTAAGTGTTGATTAGGGTTTTGCATTTTCATTTATTTATTTATTTGAAAAGGATTAAGATAAGAATGGTGGCCTTTTTTGTTTTAAGTTGAAGCTTCATGAAGCTTTGACTTTAGTAACCATTCTTGTCTCATGCTTAACCCTAACCCATCCAAGTGACCATGGTTTATTCTCTACACTTAACCTAGGTTAGAACATGATAAGTATTTGATTTTATTATTCTTTTTAATAATACTTATCATATTCTATTTTGCTTCTTCATCTTCTTCAAGTTGAAGAAAACCTTCACTTCATCAATGGTGATTGATGAATATGAGTGAGAAATCCAAATCTAAAGTCTACCCACTTCCTATTTCTTCATCCACTACCTCTTGCCAAGTAGTAGAGTGTGTTTTCTTCACAAGTTTCATGACTTGGTGAAGTGAGAGCTTGATCTTGCGATGCTTCGACGTAGATCATCTTCGGCATGGACATCGACGACCTAGCTCGCCTATTCTCCGATGAAGCCGACGCTAGAGCCTGTAATTTTTTTTGGACAGTGAGAGCACTTCATTGCGGAGCTATGGAGGTGGAGCATCGGATCTACAAAGGTTGTATTTCCGTTTCTTTGTAGTTAAGTTGTTAACTAGATTATATTTTCGCCTAGACATCTAGCTAACGATCCGTAGTCTAGGTTTTCTCGGCACCGTATTTTTGAAATTGGCATGGTTGATGCCTTGTGAGACCTCATTAGGGTGTCTAGGAACCCTACAGTCAGAACCTCATAATCCCCCAAGAGCTCAACATCTCGGGTATAGTTTAATAGTATCGAGTACATACCACAGCATCGGTGGTCCAGCCGTAGAAGGGCAAACCCATGCCTCACTAATGGCGCCGCGGAACTGCCACAAACCCTAAGGTTCAAAGGCTTTCACACGGTCATTATGTCGAGTTAGGGTTTCATTCTTCTAGAGGGTCCATAGAATCGCTTGCATGTCTTTCCGAATACTTTAAACTTGGAAAATGGGTTCCTGACACTCGATCGTCTCAATCGACTCTCAACGAATCTGCGTGAAGTCGCCTCTAGCTGGAATCAATCTATCTGGTGACCTCGTATCGGGGTAAGCGAACGAACCACATGTCCTAGTCATTAATCCTCGGTGACTAGCGACTCACTATCATATCTTTAAGAATATGCTCATGCTGCAGTAGCTCCAATCATCTGGGCGATATCTCATCATTCGCAGCAACAACTGGCTCCTTCGTCCGTGCGCTGGATAATGCCTCAATCGTCCTGGATAAGCGATAATATCAACGGTCATCACATCCTGGCTGGCCTCTATCAGTGGCTCAATCCTCTGGTGACGATCAGCACATCCGGAAATCTCGTAAAAGCGATCAATCCAACGCTCATGGCGCGAAAACACAATAAGACGACTCCTCAATATGCAATCGTATGCCTCTGGAATCACGCCCTGGTCAGTCCTCGTCCATGACGAGCTCATGCTGACGCAACTCGAGTCGTAGCTCACTCTGCCCGTGCAATCGTGGCAGCAAAACCATAACCAGTATCGATGAGGATAGATCATAGGAAGGAATATAATACGGTGCAAGGAAATGTACAACCTAAGGTTTCTTAAGCGGAGTGGCGTGTCGTAAGTATGCCGCGGAACATACCCACGGTACGTCACTCTACTTTAGTCACCTATTCCATCAACCAAGGGTCATCCTACGCGACGAAAGTTCGGGTCTAATACCTCCTCGACTAAGTCTAAGTTCCATAAGGTCAAGCCTAAGTTCCGTATATAAATATAAACGCCCTAGGCTCCACATATTCAAACTTAGACTCGAACCAAGGTCAACCTAGCGCTCTGATACCAACTTTGTCACGACCCGAAAGAGCACGTGACTGGCCTTTGAACCATATGAAGTCTATAGGACCCCATCTGATCCAAGTAAACCAAAAGCCCAGAAATCTAAAACCATTTAAAGAGTAAATAAGGAAAACTGGTTTTAAGAAGTAAAGAAATCGTGTTTCGAAAATCCAAGTTTTTAAATAACTAAGCCGAATATGTATTTTTAAAATGTGTAACCTTTCCTTAAAATTTCGGCAGAGTTTCCTTTGTAAAAACTGGCCCCGAACGGGGTACAACAAGAATAATATATATGAAATGATAAAAGGCATCCCCAAGCGGGAGCTAGCTATTCGTCAAACGACGGTCACAACCACGCAAGCAATAATAATATACAACGCCAAAGGGCGAGGATCAAAACCCAAAAAGAACTCAAAACAGCCAGAAAACCGTAAAGTACAAGCGCGACTCTAAGGTCGAAATAATACAACACAGTTTTCTAAGTCTGAAACAATATACCAGTTTTGGTTGATGGAATTCTAGATACAATGAATAATACATGTACAATGGAGGTTCTGATACAAAAGAACCCACCTACCCAAGCAAGTCACCCATAAGGAAGCAGTGTGCCAGAAATGCCGCTATGGAATCCGTACGGCAACACCTGCAAGAACTGTGGCACAACGGGGGTGAGTTGCCAACTCGTGAATAGAAAATATCTACAAGCAGAGATCGAATGCATGACCCATCCTAGGTCAATACGATCAGATATAAATAAACCTCAATATGAATAAGTCTGAAGCATGCTAAACTGGCAAGGTAATCTCTATGCATGAGTGTAGTGCCAAGAGCTCGTGCCAGTGCCTCAGGTAATAGCATATCATAAATGTGGGGTATGATCAATGTAATCAAATCTGCATATACGTGGATCCCGTCCACTCGTCACCCAATGACAATAACCGCCATGCATGTAAATATCATCAGCATATGCATGGGAATAATATGAGGATATAAACCATCCGTGTCCCTCGCGACACGTCAAAATCATGGAACCGTAGTGCCCAGCATCGACACTCGAAAACATCATGAAACTGTGCCCAGCATCGGCACGTAAATCCTCATATATCGGGCTCCGTCAGTCCGGATCGGCCCACGGGCTCTGTCTGCGGTATCGGCCCTCGGCCCCGGCAGTACGCCCATATCCATCTATCGACTCTGGTCAGTATCCTCCGGATAACCGCCAGGTCCAACCAATCACCGGTAGGTACTCGCCACCCTGCCAGGCTCATTGTCTACTCCACGAAAAACATTTCTTGCCCCGGAAAACCATACCGGATCCACCATATACCCGCAATCGGCCTCATCCGCCTCCTCGAATCGGGTTTCACATGTCGCTCTCAGCACCGAGAAAACACATGGTGGACGCACTGAAATATCATATCAAGGGTAACCGGGTTTTTAAAACAATTTCACATTCTCTTTTGAAATATCCACGGTTCCCAAATCCAGAAATATCATGGAAACAACATATCTCAATGCGTATAATCAGAAAGCATGATGCATGCGACATGTAAAACAAATATAAGCATATCAGTCTGACATGCAAGAATCATATCCTGAATGCAACAGTATTACAGTGTAGTGACATGGCAATTATCGATGATGAAGTGTGTGTGCCGGCAAACAAGTGTACGTGGAACATACGCATCATCGATAATGGTGCTGGTGTCCTAGCAGCATGACTGAAATATATCCACAATACAAGCGATGCAATGCAAATAGCATGAATATGCGGAATCGAATAATCAACGCAACAGTAAAGAACCTGCCTCAATAGATATATCATGCAACCTTGCCTTTTGAAATAAGACGAATAAGGGCTTTTGGTAAAATAAGGGCTACGGTGTTGTAAGAAAATATGCGTCGTTTGAAAATATCCGTATAAACCCTTCTGCCTATCTTTAAAATATCCCCGATTCGTTAGTTTTGAAATAGGTATGACTCGGGTCTAGTCTAACGCCTACTATGCGAACTACGAACCCAACAATCAAGTCAACCGGGAGGGGTATGGAAACCACCTAAATCTGAGTCGATATACATATATATATATATAGTCGGTGATCTCGCCTCAATAGTATCACGTACGATACAGTATATCATATAACATCCTCGAGTCATGACTGCGGATCTAACATCAATATAAAGCTCGTACGGTAAACCGTCGTACGGCATCCCAATAGCTGGGTACGGGTCAATATCACATTCATCTCAACACATATCCGGTATCACTACTATCATATCACATCACAAAAATGAACTCTGTCATATCGCCGAATCTCACGGCCTCAATCAGATCTCATCGACTCATCTCAATCTCATGTATCATCCTCAATCCCGTATATGAACACATAGTCCCATACCCATGTGTAGATATACAAACCTCCAGATACGCACAGATAAATGAAAGAATGTATGCAAGTATATGTGTACGTGTATGTGTGAGTGCAACCACTACTCTAGGGTTTCGCACTATACTACACCAATACATCCTTATCACCAATAATATCAATATTACCATCAATAATCCTAAACAACACATAATAAATATATGTGTGTATACGTATTCGTATACATCACCACGGACTGCGGGGGTGCTATACGCCATCCACCCGACTTCTCCCCGTAGATATAATCTATTCACCTTGCTTCTCATGTGCCAATGCCGATGTTGCTATCTTCATCTTCTTTGCCTCAACATCACGTGGGGTACCTATAAGGATATCACAAACGCTAAAGCACATGAAAATCACATCGGAAACCAAAACGGCACACGCTACGCCTATAGGTAAAAACCTATAACCTCGCATGCAAACACGATCAATATCCACTTGTCGTTGACGTCCAAATGCCACCCGACAGGAACGAAACACCAAATACCAAAATCCATGCTAAAATAAGTCGTAAACCATGGACCAACATAAAAAAATCATCCCAGATTTTACCCTAGATGGAATCAGTCAAAACTAGACATACCCAGGGTCAAGACTAGAGGAATTAGGGCCATGCAAAAAAATCGTGTAGGGTTGCTAGGCACGCGCACAAGGGTCTACGAGGCATCAACCATGCCCGATTAAAAATTTAGCCATGCCGAACAACCCGAATACGGATCTTTAAACTAGAGATTAGGCGAAAACTAACATGCTAAACACTTTAACACTAAGTGAGAGGGATTACAACCTTTGTAGATCCGGTCCTTCACTTCATATGCTCCGTGTTGAGGTCCCTTCGCTGCGATCATCGTGCTCTGGACTCTCGAGAGGCTTCACGAAGATAACGATGCAACCTTTGCTTCCGATCTTCGATACAAAGATGATCTACCTTGAAGTTTCGTTAACACAAGCTATCACTCATGAAATGATGTGAACACTCTCATCTAAAGGGCAAGGGAAGATGAGGATGATGAAGTAGGATTTTTGCTCTCTTTATTTATCTTTTTCTCATATTTATTCATCACTTGGAAAAAGCTAGTAAGCTTTTTCCATGAAGAAAGAAGAAGGAAGAAGATGAACAATGATAGTAGAAATTCCTTTTGTGATGAATAGAAAAGAATAATATGATGAAAAATGCAACCATGGTTGACTAAACCATTGTAGAGAATTAACCAAGGGTTAGGGTTTGGGTTGGGTTAAGTATGAGTCATAGATAAAAATCTACACAAATATCTTTATCATGACAAAAGAAAAGCTTCTAGAATCAACTAGAAGTGTTAACCCTAATCCAAACCCTAATCATGTTTAAACTCCACAAAACATGTTGCATTAGTTATCATATCATGTTACAATATTATATATCACATATATAATATTTATCGTAACAAAATAAAATAATACATTTAACATATATCGCATATATATCAATGTATTACCCGAGTGAGAAAAAGAATCTTTTAGTGAGCAAATATTAGTTAATGTAATTTTAATATATCATATATATTATTATACATTAAATTATCGAATCAACACTTGATCCGACAATCCGGCTATATCGCATATAACCGACTAATATTTATCCGTACCGATTCATCAAATCAACACTTGATTCGATGACCCGGCTGATATCAAATATCACGAGAATAGAATACGGTATCTCATATCGTATTATCCTCGGTCCCGCACATATCACATATGTGCCCCTACTCCGTTTTGCCTGAGCCAAGAAACCTCTGTGTAGGACTCTAAAGAATCGTCAATACGCCGGCAGTAGGTGATGATCATATCAAACACCCACAAGCTGCAAGCGGTCAGCTAAACGTAACAGCTACCCAGGTATTGAGCGCTCAGAAGATCAACAAGCAAGCCTGTACATTCTCCTGTGAATCCAAACAGTAACACTCCCGTACAGTCCGGTCTCGTCGTCTGATATGTCGCATATCTCGCCTAGGGGTGGTAAACGTCAGACCCCAGTAGCTCGATAAGTCGTGTCGATATGAGGTCTATAACAGTTCGAGAAACTACTGATAACACTTACCAGTAAATCTTAGCAACCCTGGCCAGGGATTTCCGGTTATAGCCAATCGAACATAGCGCAACATCAACTCCCTATACCGGGAGAGACGAATCCCCTCCTATCGCTCATTGCCTCCATGTGATTCGGGACTGTACCCAAAAGCCACCTTTTTGCACGCCCTCTTGGACGTGGTATGATGGAAATCAAAGCACAGTGGGAATCACACAAGACTCTATGACGATCTCGGGTCAACAGACTACTCTGTACCAGTGTCACCAGAGAACTGCCATCTGACGTGAGGTACAATACCATCTGGGAGTTCTCGGCGAGTCCGTCCAGTGTACCCAGTCTCCACTGAGCACCCGTACACCATCCTTGATGTCAAACACCGATGGATATGGGATCATCCATCGCCCATCATATGGGTCAAGATGCATATACGCTAGTCTACTCTGGTGTATCGATGCCCTATCTCGATACACCCTCGACTAGGAACAGTTATAGGATGTACTCGTCGACTACCGTAGCCCCACTAGTACGATCTCATCATAGTCCCAGTAGTCGAGTACACATCCTAAGGGCTTTATCAACATGTAACATAGAGACAATCAGAGTACGTGTTAAGATAAAGTACAACCAGATAGCATACTATCATGTCGAGCAAGAAAGTCCTCCCTATATATGTCCTAGCATCCACTACAATATACATCGTATATACAGTAATGGCCTCTAGGGCATACATATAACTAACAAATCGAGGCAGTTCCCTCCTGCTCTGGCTGCAATTTGCGGCCAGAAGGAATTAATTGGCGGCCTCACTTTGGAGTTGGGGGCTAGGGTTTGGTGTGGTGGTTCCATGGTGCCTGCACATCTCACTGTCAACTCAGTTTTATTTTTGGGGTCTCGGGGTGATAGAAGATTCCTAATTACGATCACAGATTCACAGTTTTCCCCGATATCGATTCCGTAATTCCGTATTCTGTGTTCTAGCTCAGGTTTGGGTCCAAATTAGCATCACACAAGGGGTTCTAAGGTCACCACCATCCTCAATTTCATCTTTGATTTCAGTTTCACCCTAAACCCTAACTAGAAATCTCTAAAGTCCACAAACAACACATTATCGATATGAAACTAGAATAGATGCACAAGGAAAGGAAATACTACTCTAATAGGTCTAGAATTTACCTCCTTTGGCAACTCAAGAAAATTCTTGAGTTGCTCAAAGTCCTCCAAATCCAATCTTGCTAGGTTCAATGTGTAGCTAGTGAGCTCGGGAACATTTTTTGTGAAGTGGAAATGAGGTTTTGGCTTTGTTTTCATGGTGGATCTAGGGTTTTTGTGAAGAGGGAGAGTGAGGGAGAGGGGCAGCAGCAGCTCAAAGAGAGGGAGAGGAGAGAGAATGAGAAGGGGAAAATGATGGGAGTATGGTTCAAAAAGTGGGGGTTGACCTAGTCTCTCTCTCTCTCATCATACTTACTTTTTCCTTTTCTTTTCTTTTCCTTTTTCTTTTCCTTCTCACTCCAAGTGAACCCAAAAGAACAACCATGGCAATAGAAATGTAACACAAGTGTAACAAGTGTGGAAAATGATATGTGCACATTTTTGCACAAAAAAGCTAAAAATCCAATTAGCGATTTTTAATCGCAATTAGCACCAAATTAGCATATAACTAATCTTAAAAACTTTAAAATGGCATGATTCCATAAAATACCCTATTTTAGAATTTTCCATAATTTTTCCCCATTTATTTGTATTTAATTATCCCCGAATATTAAAATATTCATTAAAATAATATTAAATTATAAAATTTCCCGAAGATAATATTTTATTATTTTGGAAACGTTACACACTTGTCTTGGCCAAGGACATCGTGTAATGGCTCTCCTAGACAGAGCGCGATCTCACCCACAATACCGGGAGAGACGAAACCCCTGCCGATCCGCTCACTGCCTCCATTTGGCTCGGGACTGTACCCAACTAAAACCTGTTTGCACGACTCCTTTGAACCGTGGTAGGGTAGTAATCAAAGCACAGTGGGAACTCACACGAGACAAATAACGATCACAGGTCGATGAACTAACCTGTACACATGTCACCAGGAAACTGCTATCCGACGACGGGTATAATACCAACTAGCATATTTCTGGCGAGTCCTGTCTGGTGTACTCATAACCTAATGAGCACCTGTATATATCTTAGGTGAACCAACTGACACCAATGGCTTTTGAGACCGGCCACCGCCCCTCGTCGGGGTCTCAACTGTATACACTAGTCTACTAATGGAGTATCGATGCCCAGTCTCGAAACTCCCACGACTAGGGACCACTTTAAGGACGTGCTTATAGACCACCCAACTCTCACGTATATGATCGCCATCATACTGCTGGTAGTCAAGCAAGAATCCTAAGGGCTCTATCAACGTGTAATAGTGATCTGTAATATCACCTAAAGCATGTACACGATGATAAAGATAAATCAGATAGCATACTATCATCTTGAGTAAGACTGTCCTACCGGTATAGGTCCTCCCTGAATCATTGAAATCATGTGCCTGCGATCCAATAATTGACTTTGACGGCACTATATCCAACATGAAGTAGCCAGAAGCGTCGCTAAATGCTTGGTATGTCAGCAAGTAAAGGCTGAACATCATAGGACAACCGGATTACTTCAACCGTTACCAATCCCAGAATGGAAGTAGCAACACATCACAATGGATTTTGTGACTGCACTTCCTCGCAGCACAAAGGGTAACGATGCAGTATGGGTCATTGTGGATCGACTCACAAAGTCGGCTCACTTCATCCCATTTCGACTTAGCCAATCAATTGAGACACTAGCAAAGAAGTACATGGTGGTAATTATCTACTCAAGATTTAAACTCTTTAAATATGTACAATCCCTGATACCCATGAACACATACAGGAGATTGTAAGCCTTCATGGAATACCGGTTTGCATTGTCTCCGATCGTGACACCAGGTTTCGATCGCAATTTTGGCAGATTCTGCAAGAAAGCTTGGGATCAAGTCTGAACTTCCGCACGCCTTATCATCCACAAACAAATGGTCAGTCTGAGCGAACTATTCAGATCTTGGAGGATATGCTCAGAGCATGTATGTTAGACTTCAAAGGATCGTGGGAAGATCACCTACGTTTTGTGGAGTTTTCGTACAACAACAGCTACCAAGCGAGCATAGGTATGACACCTTTTGCAGTACTGTATGGAAGGAAGTGTCGATTGCCATTAAGTTGGGAAGACATCGGAGATAGGGAAATTCTTGGACCTGAGATGATAGTAGCGACTGTTGATGTGATTCGTACTATCAGAGAAAAGATGCGCATAACCCAAGATCGACAGAAGCACTGGGCTGATACAAAGCGACGTCACTTGGAGTTCCAGCCAGGAGATCACGTATTCTTGAAGATATCTCCAAACCGCGGAGTGATCCGATTTGGAAGACGGGGTAAGCTAAGTTCGAGATACATTGGACCGTTCGACATACTCGAACGTGTCGGTGAAGTGGCATACCGCTTAGCACTGTTAGTTATATGTATGCTCTAGAGGCCATTACTGTACATAGGATGTATATTGTAGTGGATGCTGGGACATATATAGGGAGGACTTTCTTGCTCGACATGATAGTATGCTATCTGGTTGCTCTTTACCTTAACGTGTATACTGATTGTCTCTCTATTACATGTTGGTAAAGCCCTTAGGATGTGTACTTGACTACCTGGACTATAATGCGGATCATACTAGTGGGGACATGGTAGTCTATAAGTACATCCTTTAAGGTCCCTAGTCGTGGGTGTATCGAGACGGGGCATCGATATACCAGAGTAGACTAGCATATACCTTCTCGACTCATATAGATGGGCGATGGATGATCCCACATCCATTGGTGTTTGACATCAGAGATGATATACGGGTGCTCAGTGGAGACTGGGTACACTGGACGGACTCGCCGAGAACTCCCAGATGGTATTATACCTTACGTCAGATGGCAGTTCTCTGGTGATACTGGTACAGGTTAGTCTGTAGACCCGAGATCGTCATAGAGTCTTGTGTGATTCCCACTGTGCTTTGATTTCCACCTTACCACGTCCAAGAGGGCGTGCAAAACGGTGGCTTTTGGGTACAGTCCCGAATCACATGGAGGCAATGAGCGATAGGAGGGGATTCGTCTCTCCCGGTATAGGGAGTTGATGTTGCGCTGTGTGCGATTGGCTATAACCGGAAATCCCTGGCCAGGGTTGCTGAGATTTACTGGTAAGTGTTACCAGTAGTTTCTTGAACTATTATAGACCTCATATCGACACGACTTATCGAGCTATTGGGGTCTGACGTTTACCACCCCTAGGCGAGATATGCGACATATCAGACGATGAGACCGGACTGTACGGTAAGTGTTATTGGTTGGATTCACAGGAGTATGAGCGGGCTTGCTTGTCGATCTTCTGATCGCTCAATACC
The DNA here is from genome assembly GCA_030015575.1 of Agapanthus africanus. Lineage (NCBI taxonomy): Eukaryota > Viridiplantae > Streptophyta > Magnoliopsida > Asparagales > Amaryllidaceae > Agapanthus > Agapanthus africanus. The sequence goes on along the minus strand of JASDDO010000024.1, from coordinate 510,175,785 downwards.
CGGGTGGCCGTTACGTTTAGCAGACCGCTTGCGGCTTGTGGGTGTTTGATATGATCATCACCTACTGCCGGCGTATTGACGAGTCTTTAGAGTCCTACACAGAGGTTTCCTGGCTCAAGCGAAACGAAATAGGAGCACATATGAGATATATGCGGGACCGAGAATAATGCGTGTATGTGATACCGTATTCTATTCTCGCGATGAATGTATCGATTGGTTGTATGCGATATAACCTAGTTATCGAATCAAGGATTGATTCGATAAGTCGATACATTGGATAGTAGTCGGTCATATGCGATATGACCGGATCGTTAAATCAAGCGTTGATTTAATGATTTAATGCATAATTATATATTTGATATATTACTTTGTATTAACTAGTATTGGTTCACTTAAAATGGATTTTCTCACTTGAAGTGCACATTGTATATGTGATATTTTTTTGTGCACTTGATTGTATCATGTTTGATGATACATGCATTTTTGGGTGTATGTTTAGTTTAAACCTTGGTTAAGTAAATGGTTAGGGTTTTTATTTATTTATTCATTTATTTATTTATTTATTTTGTCAAAAAGAGAAATGGTGGCTTGCTTTGTTTTACATTGAAGCTTCATGAAGCTTTGAAAAAGTCTACCATTTTTGTTTCATGCCTAACCTAACCATTCACCTAACCTTTGTTTACTCTCTACACATAACCATGGTTGCTAATATGATAAGAATCACTTATTTTCTATTATTGATTAATTCTTATCATATTATCATCATCTTCTTCTTCTTCTTCAAGAAGAAAAAAGCTTGCTAGCTTCAATGGTGAAATGAGAAAAAGATTGAGAAATCCAATTCTAAAGTGAACCCACTTCCTATTTCTTTATCCTCTACCACTTGCCAAGTAGTATAGGGTGTTTTCTTCACAAGTTTCATGACTTGGTGAAGTTGGAGCTTGATCTTGTGTTGCCTCGACGTAGATCATCTTCGGCATCGAAGTCGACGACCTAGCCCGATCATTTCTTCGACGATACCATCGCTAGAGTCCGGGATCCGATGATCGCAGCGGAGGGACGTCAACGCGGAGCTATGGAGGTGGAGGACCGGATCTACAAAGGTTGTATTTCCGTTCACTTAGTTAAGTTGTTAACTAGTTGCATGTTTCGCCTAATCTTTAGTCAACGATCGCATTAGGGTTTCTCGGCACCGGAAATTTTTGAATTTGGCATGGTTGATGCCTTGTGAGACCTCATTAGTGTGCCTAGGAACCCTACAGCGGTATCAGAGCCTAGCTAGAGCCTTAGGCGGAGCGTAGACGGAGTTAGAAGTCCGATCAAACCGAAACCCTAATGCAAAATTGCTCTCTGTACTTTTTTTGAAATCGGGGATTTTTGAGAATTAAAAATATGCAGAAAAATCAGCAGGAGTTTCTAAGAATTACTGTAAAGCCCGTACTCCTGATTCCATCAAAGAGCGGCGGAACCGCGGCATTAGCATGGCTAATGCGGCAGTTCCGCGGCCACTTAGTCTCTTCTTCAATTGGTTTTTGCACAGTAATTCCTATATTTTGGTGCTGTATTTTCTGGGAATTTTTAAATATTACTCAAGAGTTGAGTTTTCTGGGTTGTATTGGGAGTTCGTAGATTCGATCGGATTATCAAACTTTGTCTATGTGTTTTTCCGGGTAATTTTAGAATATGTTAAAAAGTTCGATCGGATATAAATTCCCACTTTTTTCCCTGCCGGGAAATTTCCAACTGTTGGATTTTTTCGTAGTTTGAGAACGTTCTTAGTAGTGCAAGTAACGCGATGGTCCCTCTAGAAGACAACAAACCTTAACTCGATTATGTGACCGTCTTGAACCGCCCTTTGAACCTTAGGGTTTGGGGCAGTACGGCGTGCCACATGTGAGGCGTTGGCTTGACCCTTCTACGGCTGGACCGTTGGTACTGAGGCATGAACTGGATGTTTTTAAACTTGTTTCATGTGTTGAGCTATTTCGGGAAAACTTGGGTGTTCGAATGTTCGATCGGAAAGTTTAACATTTTCTATCTTATCCGGAATGTGATACAATAATTGGAATTCACAAGTAGTTATGAGATAACTGATTGAATGTTATAAATCTAGCGGTTTAGTCTCACTTGATCGGTTGCCATGGAATTTTGATGCGATCAAAAGTCCGTCGCAATCGCGTAGCGTACGCGGATACTCGCCGGGTAAACTTAATAGACAGCCACACCCCATAGCCCTGACCAAGTGACTGTAGGAGAACCCCGTCGCCGAAAGCATCCGTTCGGGTGCTCGCGGCAGCGGTGTTCTGCCTTGGTGCACTTCGTCGACGGCGTCGGGGGTGCGGCCGCCTACTAAAGTTTGCGATGAGCATTCGATCTGAATGCCGGGAATCCTGTTGAATTGCCCGACTTGATATTGAAAAGAGTTTTCGATAATGAGACTAAAATGCGGGGTTTATAATTGTTAGGCATGCGATGTCTAAGGAATTCATTTGATTAGGCATGCGATGTCTATGCAAGTTGCGGATTCCAACTGTTGTAGTTTTACACTTTCTTTTCTGCGACCGTAAGTGTAATATATGATATCGCCGGTTTCGTTGCTATATGTCAACGACAATTGGGATACGCATGTTTACTTACGTTGATGACATGTGATATTATGTGTTGCTGGATATGTTATATTGGATCGTCGTGTTTGAATAGCCGGGGTTTTTTTTTATGTGAGATGAGTGTTTTTCATTTTCATTCATATAAAAACTTGTATGTAATATTATTTTATTGGGACACTTCCAGGTTGCGGAAGATGTCACCTTTTGTATATTATTTACTTTTCTGCACCAGGATAGACCCAAGGAGGAGGGCACAAGTAACCGGGTTCTGGAGTCTAGTGGGAGACCAACTCGAGGAGTCGAGTCCGGGTCTCCTAACTCTAGAATTGGTAGGGTTGCTTGCCGCTCTCGTAGGGGTCTAGGGGTGTGGGTTTGGCTATTCATCGCGACCGTGGAATCCGTGTTTTATACTGGCTCGTATTGAAAACACGGACGTCCTAGTATATCCAATGTTTCATATGATTCTTCTGCTGCGATATCTGTGATGTGATCATGTGATGTTCTGTGATAGATACTGTATATAGTATATATGATATATTATATAGACGTTACTTATGTTTTACACCCGCGCTAGCCCTGCCCCGCTCTGCCGTTAGTTACCTAACCTAATGGTGCACGAGGGGACATCGAGGCGAATGCGGATGGCATAAGTGTACGTCGTATTTATCTGTGATGTTTAGGTAACTTAAATGATGGGACTTCATTAATATGATTAATGAAAATAAAAGAAACCTAAGATGTTGTGGAATCGAATTTCAAAAATAAAAAAGGTAGCTACAGTTCTTGCTTTGCACAGCGGTATATATGATATATCCTGCATCTTATTCGATGAGGAAAGGGCCGACGATCCCTTCACCGGGAGTGACCCCTTTAGCAATAACTGGCAGATGCTACACACTCGGTTTGTCTTTTGATAGTTTCTATAGTTTCTGCTTTTCACAGTGATATATATGATATATCCCGCACCTCATTCGACGAGGAAAGGGCCGACGATCCCTTCACCGGGAGTGACCCCTTTAGCAAAACTAGAAAAGCCTAAAAAACACTCCATTTCAAAATTCATTCGATCCTACAACGATATCAAGTTCATTACGAAATAGGTTTTCAGAAAAACCTGTCGTAGCCCTCCGTCATTTCAGATAAGTACTAGTTAGTATTCGTGCTGCGGTTGTTTGGCATGCGTCAAGGCGTAGTGTACGGTAGCTAACTAGTGCTTATCTGCTAGCATACTATGCGATTGGATTAGGGTATTCGCACGGCGTTGTTTGGCATGCGTCAAGGGTCGTGCGGGTGGGTTTAATTCAATCAAGAAATGTACGGGTTGAACTTGACTAGCAGACTATGGGTTGTTTGGCATGCGTCAAGGTCATAGCACGCTAGGGGCAAAATATTATCGGGAATTTCAAGTGTTGAAATTTGCAATGAGATTGCATACCTTCTATGAGATAGTTGGATCCCGATACCCGCTGCGAGTAAGAGTTACTCCTGGGAGAGTTTTACACATTATAATTAGCCGATCAAGTATTTGTCTAGAAAGGTGTCAACGGGGTTACGCCTCTGGAAAAACGAGGTTTACATAAATTAGGTTCGTGCGAAAGCACGGGGGACCTCCCTCAAAGTACCGACACTGGCCTGGTTGAAAGATTGGTGAACTTGTAGTGTGTAATTAATCCCGGCTAGTCTTTCCTTTTAGGGTTTGAAGGAAGATTTGATAAAAACAGTGGGAGCCATCCTGATTAGATAAAATAATAACCAATCTGATCTTGCAAGAGCGCACGCAGAGTGTTTTCTTCTCTCTCTCTCCTGGTAGCGACCATATCACGCCTTAATCAAGATAATAATACGGATATTTGACCGAACCCGCTTGTCATAATGAGCTGGGGAATGTTGGTCCCGCTCCAACTTATAATTGTTATAAGACGAGCAGGAAATTGGGGAATACCAGAATTCCTGTGCCGCCCAAATGAAGAAAGTGCATAATGATGCATCATCTTTGGGTGTGTTCATTACAAAGAACTGTTTCTCTGTATCCTCTACGTCCTGGGTATTTGATACCAGATCAGGATCCCAGATATGTAATCTGTTACATAGGGCTTCAGAAAGGTAGAGAACTGAGAGCGGGTGATAAGTTTCATGAGACAAAAAACGGGGCAAGTGTTGCAACCAAGTCTGTTGGTCACTGTCACCCTGTATTACCAATACATTGATTCTGAATGAATGTTATTAGATACCGAACCTGATATACAAAATCATATCACTCTCTTTATTAATAAAGAAATGATAAAATTTTGTATTGTTGGATAATGTTTTGAACATTTCCTATATCAAAAGTTGATCGGTTCAGGCACGTTATCTAAAAGCATTGATGTTCTAAATCAAACTACAGTTTTTAGTATACAGAACACACACAAGAGGAAGAGTTCATAAATGAACGAATCCTTCTTGAGGCATTGTAGACTAGGTCATATCAATACGACCCGACTAGCTGAAGTTACTTGTAGATGCATATTTAAATCATTTTGAATTTACATCTTGTGAAACTTGCCAGTCATGTCACAAACATATAATGACACCAGCTATAAGTACACAGTCATGACTTCTTTTCTAAATGATGTTTTAGAAGAAAGCGTCTATAAGTACACAGTCAGAGGGCTTCGTAAACAGTGGGAGCAGCGGAAACATGTACAAGATGCTTTATAGGATAAAGCAGGCATCGCGGAGTTGGAACATCTGTTTTGATGTAGTAGTCAAATAGTTTGACTTCATCAAAATGGTAGATGAACCTTGTATATACAAAAAGGTAGTAGGGAGTATGGTGGCGATTCTCGTAGAGTACGTGGGTGACATACTCTTGATAGGGAAGGAGTTTCCTATGCTACACTCGATCAATCTCCGCTTATCACAATGATTCTCCATAAAGGATCATAGTGATACCTACTAAATCCTGGGTTTTGGATCTATGAGATAGATCTAATTGGATGTTAGGATACTCACTAGTTATAGTGAGATGGTATCAATTGATCCTGGGGAGAATCACTGGAAAGGTTCCAGGGTGATAAAGACGACTGAAAGTCAGTCACAGGCATTGTCTTTACCCTCAGTAAAGGGACGGTATGTTGGAAGAGTTCCAAGCTAGATACCGTGGCATACTAGACAATAAAGTCTGATACATCGCTACTTAAGATGCTACCAAAGAGGCAGTCTGGATGTATATTTGTTCATGAGATGAACTTAGTTCCTCCCATTGTGTGACAATGGAGTTGTGGCTTATGCCTAGGAACGCCCGTCCCATCAGTGATCTAGACATATTCTAAGGCAGTATCACCTAATCATGGAGATGGTTGATCTCCAGGGTGATCGAGGTTAGGAGAGTAGACTCAGAGGACAACACGGCGGATCCACTCACAAAGGCCTTTTCCTAGAGAGAGACTTTTATGGGATGGTTGAGTATGAGATACTACAACCACTGCTACAGATGGTCCTAGTGCAAGTGGGAGATTGTTAGTTATATGTATGCCCTAAAGGCCATTACTGTACATAGGATGTATATTGTAGTGGATGCTGGGACATATATAGGGAGGACTTTCTTGCTCGACATGATAGTATGCTATCTGGTTGCTCTTTACCTTAACGTGTATACTGATTGTCTCTCTATTACATGTTGGTAAAGCCCTTAGGATGTGTACTTGACTACCTGGACTATGATGCGGATCATACTAGTGGGGACATGGTAGTCTATAAGTACATCCTTTAAGGTCCCTAGTCGTGGGTGTATCGAGACGGGGCATCGATATACCAGAGTAGACTAGCGTATACCTTCTCGACTCATACAGATGGGCGATGGATGATCCCACATCCATTGGTGTTTGACATCAGAGATGATATACGGGTGCTCAGTGGAGACTGGGTACACTGGACGGACTCGCCGAGAACTCCTAGATGGTATTATACCTTACTTCAGATGGCAGTTCTCTGGTGACACTGGTACAGGTTAGTCTGTAGACCCGAGATCGTCATAGAGTCTTGTGTGATTCCCACTGTGCTTTGATTTCCACCTTACCACGTCCAAGAGGGTGTGCAAAACGGTGTCTTTTGGGTACATTCCCGAATCACATGGAGGCAATGAGCGATAGGAGGGGATTCGTCTCTCCCGGTATAGGGAGTTGATGTTGCGCTGTGTGCGATTGGCTATAACCGGAAATCCCTGGCCAGGGTTGCTGAGATTTACTGGTAAGTGTTACCAGTAGTTTCTCGAACTGTTATAGACCTCATATCGACACGACTTATCGAGCTATTGGGGTCTGACGTTTACCACCCCTAGGCGAGATATGCGACATATCAGACGACGAGACCGGACTGTACGGTAAATGTTACTGGTTGGATTCACAGGAGTATGAGTGGGCTTGCTCGTCGATCTTCTGATCGCTCAATACCCGGGTGGCCGTTACGTTTAGCAGACCGCTTGTGGCTTGTGGGTGTTTGATATGATCATCACCTACTGCCGGCGTATTGACGAGTCTTTAGAGTCCTACACAGAGGTTTCCTGGCTCAAGCGAAACGAAATAGGAGCACATATGAGATATGTGCGGGACCGAGAATAATGCGTATATGTGATACCGTATTCTATTCTCGCGATGAATGTATCGATTGGTTGTATGCGATATAACCTAGTTATCGAATCAAGGATTGATTCGATAAGTCGATACATTGGATATTAGTCGGTCATATGCGATATGACCGGATCGTTAAATCAAGCGTTGATTTAATGATTTAATGCATAATTATATATTTGATATATTACTTTGCATTAACTAGTATTGGTTCACATAAAATGGATTTTCTCACTTGAAGTGCACATTGTATATGTGATATATTTTTTGTGCACTTAATTGTATCATGTTTGATGATACATGCATTTTTGGGTGTATGTTTAGTTTAAACCTTGGTTAAGTAAATGGTTAGGGTTTTTATTTATTTATTCATTTATTTATTTAGGCAAAAAGAGAAATGGTGGCTTGCTTTGTTTTACATTGAAGCTTCATGAAGCTTTGAAAAAGTCTACCATTTTTGTTTCATGCCTAACCTAACCATTCACCTAACCTTAGTTTACTCTCTACACATAACCATGGTTGCTAATATGATAAGAATCACTTATTTTCTATTATTGATTAATTCTTATCATATCATCATCTTCTTCTTCTTCTTCTTCAAGAAGGAAAAAGCTTGCTAGCTTCAATGGTGAAATGAGAAAAAGAGTGAGAAATCCAATTCTAAAGTGAACCCACTTCCTATTTCTTCATCCTCTACCACTTGCCAAGTAGTATAGGGTGTTTTCTTCACAAGTTTCATGACTTGGTGAAGTTGGAGCTTGATCTTGTGTTGCCTCGACGTAGATCATCTTCGGCATCGAAGTCGACGACCTAGCCCGATCATTTCTTCGACGATACCATCGCTAGAGTCCGGGATCCGATGATCGCAGCGGAGGGACGTCAACGCGGAGCTATGGAGGTGGAGGACCGGATCTACAAAGGTTGTATTTCCGTTCACTTAGTTAAGTTGTTAACTAGCTGCATGTTTCGCTTAATTTTTAGTCAACGATCGCATTAGGGTTTCTCGGCACCGGAAATTTTTGAATTTGGCATGGTTGATGCCTTGTGAGACCTCATTAGTGTGCCTAGAAACCCTACAAGCACTTCCACCTTCATTGGAAGGAGTGTATAATGTGTTCCACATATCCCAACTCAGAAGGTATATGAGTGACCCCAGCCATATTCTTGATCATTCCGAGCTCACTATACAACCCGACTTATCTTGTGAGCAACAACCTGTGAAGATCTTGGACAAGAAAGTGAAGTCACTTCGGAACAAGGAAGTTAACTTAGTCCGAGTGGTGTGGAGAAAAGACACTCCAGGAGAGTCCACTTGGGAAAGGGAAGATGAAATGCGTACAAGATATCCCTACCTCTTTGTAAACTAGTCCTTAAAATAAAAGTTGTAAATTTCGAGGACGAAATTTTTGTAAGGAGGGTAGACTGTAACAACTCCAATTCTAGTGTACAAAAATTTGCTTAAAAATTAATGTATACTTGGGGTATTTGCATTTACTGTGATTACTATAAGTAATTAATTCACTCTTTAATTACAAGAAAGAGCTTGTAGCTCATTGGTAATACTTTGCACGACTGAACCAAACCACCAGAGTTCAAATCCCATATCCCACATTATTTTTAATATTGTTTTATTTTGAATTTTTAGAATACCAAGAGTTTACACGTGCATATCTCACAAAAATCCCACTACACAAACTAACTATACCATGGGACTAATGAAGCGACAGGGATCCCTCCGACCACCTGACTCGGCCGGAATCGGCCGACTCGGCCGGCGGATCGGCCGACTCGGGCCGCCGCCGCCGGCCGGAATCGGTTGGACCGCTGAGTCATCAACACCAAACTTGTGTCTTTTCAGCTCCCCTGCACCTTTGTATACTTTAAATCTTCAGACCAGTAACAGAGCACCTTTAAAACACCAATTACTCCACTTTTAATACATTTAATACATTTTATCACATTTTTTCATTTCAACTTTTCACCTACCCTAACCTTAGCCTTATCCTATAAATACAACCCCTATACACAACCCCCTCACTCTAAAATTCTAATCAAAACTCTCAAGAAATTTCCTAGAACCCTAGTGTACTTTGGAAGAAGCGAAAGGCGAAGCTCCGGCGATTTTTCCGGTGACAACCCTAGGAGATCCCGGCGACGAAACGACGCACCGGAAGCTATGTCCACTCCCTCTCCCTCTCCACTTTAAGCTAAACCCGTAAGTCTCATTTTACCTCTTTTCTATTCTTTCTAAAAACACGTATTTCTAAAACCCGACGGAATCAGAGTAAATCCGATTTCCGATTCGGTTTTTCCTAAGACCTCACTTTTTCTTAAATACAATCATGCTAACCATTACATGTTGACTATTAAATATTAACAAACATGTTGAACAAGTTTCTTGACAATCTATTTCAATTTGTAACTTTTACCGTACTTTTTCACTAAAATACCATGTAGTTTTATTTCGACATTAAAACATCACAAACTTGTTATACTTTTAAGTAGATCACAAGGTAATGACCTACCTCCTCACAACACTTATATGCAACATAGCACAATACCTTTTGGGAACCTAGAATATGGGAAAACGAAACATTTCAAATAAATACTATTAATTAATAAAACCATTTTCTAAAAGATCAAGTATTTTACACAAATCTTTGCAAAGCGCCGCTACAACCCAATTTGGGGAACCCGACCGGGATGGTGCGGATTATCGCACATCCCTGGGCTTAGTAGTGCGAGATGTAGACCTCCGCAAGGAGCATTCGGTCTCGAGAGATTTAAAATACAACATTTTAAGAAAATGAGATTTCTAGAAATATAAAATATATATACTATAATTATTTTTATATAAATATATGTATAAGTAACATTAAAATATCTATTTTGTAATAATATAAATATTCCAAATTTTTTCAAAAATCACAAAAATCACTTTACATTAAAATACCATGAATTCCATACAAGTACAATATTACAAATAAATACCATGTATTATGAAAAAATTGGTTATTCTCACTAGAAATGTCACAAATATAAAATCTACATCTATAACAACTCTAAAGACGATAATTAAATACTTGGGGTGTATTTTGAAAAGTATATAAAAGTATTTTTACATAAAACCCCCTCAAGTTCCATAAATTATCCTAAGGACCCTAGTAAACATAGGTTTAAGCGGGACCAATCTCTTGAGCCTCAGGGAGCCGGAGAAGTGGGTGCTTGCCTATTTAAGGTAGACAACTTAACAATGATGTTATCAACACGGTAATCGTGTTTGAAAAAGACACAAATCCTGCCGCCCATGTGTAGCGGTTACTGATAACATCAAAACAATCAGGATTTCAATTTACTTTTCTAATTGTCTGACTTAAACTGAGTCTTTTCATTTATAATCTGATTTGAATATGATTCAAGTACAATCTACAATCTACAATTCAATATGAATCCATGAATACATATATTCAATCTATATTGACTGAACCGACCCATGGATATACTTCCATTTACATGATTATCCAGTTATATCCATGATTCTCCAGTTACATCCATTTATTGATATCATGGTTTTGGCAAGTCATCCAATTATACAATCTATATTACGAGACAACACAATACAAACAATACAAACAAGATATCGCGGGGTTTAAGGGGTAGATTGGTACGGAACGTGTTAGAAGTGGCACGAGACAGTTAGATTTAATGCACCTAACCTGAATCCAGTTGCTGTTGTACCGTGGCATAAACGGTTCCTTATAGTACACTTGCCTCTAGTCTCTGGCATATAGAGACTCCTCTCGTATACACTGGCATCTTTCTGTACCAAGCTACAAACACAGCGTTAACACAACATTATAACAATATAATACAACTTAAAAGCTACCTTCTCTTTCTGTCAATTCTATTTCTTCCTTATCTTTGAGATTTACCGAGCGATTTGTTCGCTGACGACATTCTCTTTCTTTCTTCTTTGAATGTCGTCAGGTGATCTGGGCACTCCGGAGATCGAGCCTACTAGTGAAGACTTGGACCACTTCATTGAAGACCTAGAGCTTTAGTTCATTGTACACTTTTATTTCAGTACTTTTCCTTTTCTGTTATGCCATTGTTTAGGCATTGCTTTCATTCAGTTGTATTTACTTTTCCATGCATTGTACAGAAAGAATGTGAATAAATAAAATTGCTGTTTTATTATATCTTGTCTCTTGTGTATTTATTTTTATATTTCTTAGATACACTTAGCGCATTTATTTCATAGTAAATATGTAGCGGCCTCGTCGCATCCTCTGCCTGTACTCTAGGAAGCGGGGCGTGACATCCACGGTCGTGATGAATAGCCAAACCCACATCCCTAGACCCCTACGAGAGCGGCAAGCAACCCTACCAATTCTAGAGTTAGGAGACCCGGACTCGACTCCTCGAGATGGTCTCCTACTGGACTCTAGAACCCGGTTACTTGTGCTCCCCTTCTTGGGTCTATCCTAATGCGGAAAAGTAAATAATATACAACAATGGTGACATCATCCTTAACCCGGCAGTGCCCCAATAAAAGAATATTACATACATTGAATTTTACATGAATGAAAATAAAAACTCTCATCTCAGATAAAACCCCTGGCTATTCAAAACACGACGATCCAATATAACATATCCAAGCAACACATAACATTACATGTCAACAAAAAGCTAGACGATGTTAAACATTCCAATCGAATCAACAAATACCCAAAATTTCCCAAAAAGCTCAACACTTGAGCGTAGTTTAAAAAATACTCAGTACATGCCATAGCTCCTATGAACCAGCCATAGAAGGGTCAAACAATGCCTCACATGTGGCACCGCTGAACTACCACAAACCCTAGGATTTAGTGACGGTTCTGACGGTCACATAATCGAGTTAAGGTTTCGTTCTTCTAGAAAACCAATCAAATCACTTGCACGATATTTGAATGCTCTTTAAATTAGAAAAAATCCAACTTTTGGAAAAATTCCGACAAAGGTCAAAGTGGGTATTTGATATCCGTTTGAACTTTTTAACACCGTCTAAATAACCCGAAATATAGTTAGATTTACGACCACGAAATACTCCGAATTGTTTTTATAGAAAATTAACATCTCATAAAATTTAGCAAAAACAAACAACACCTGAAACACCAAAACCCAGAGACTTGAACACCAAAAAAATACGAAGCCCAGAGGACAAAAATGGGCTGGCCTCCTCAGATTTTTGGGCAATGTGCTCGGACAAAAACCGGTGGAATGGGTTCATATTTTCTCAGTGTTAATGTTACATCTCATATAACAATCTGCAGTTGTTTAAAAAAAATTTCGACGACTTTAAAATCGACAGAAACTGTGTTTTAGTGTTTCAAGTTTCGGAGCAGTTTCGGTTTCGTAATCTAACAAACTTTATCTAAATCTTTAGCTTGGCTCTGATACCACTTTAAGGTTCCCTAGCATGGCAGCAAGGTTTCGGGAGGTATCGTCCATGCCGTTTTCAAAAAAATTGCCATGCTAACGAACCCTAAACTTAGAATCTTTAACTAGAGATTTAAACAATACCAAATGTAAACTATTTTTACATTAAGAGAATAAGAATACAACCTTTGTAGACGGTCTTTCTCTTCACTTGCTCCGTGTAGTAGTCCCGCGAGTCCTCTAGGCTTCTCTTGAGACTTTGAAGAGGCTTCCTCCGATGACCTTCGTACCGAAGATGATCCACACGAAGTCCCTCCAATTCAAGCTAGCTATTACACTAAACACTTTAGCGTAAGAAACACGCTACACTTGATCGCTAGTCAAGTGTAGTATGGTCAAGTAGGGGATGTAAAGAGCTCACAAGTTTGTGTTCAAGCTTCATGATTCACATCATATGTGAGGGTTGAAACTTGAACCATGACAAGAGGAGGAAGAAGAAGGCAGAGAGCAACCATGGGAGAAAACTCAACAAAAATGGCTAAGTGTTGAGAATGAGATAGAATCAATGGCAACTCTTGACCCCTCACTCATTCAAGCATGGAATTATGCAATATAAAATTGCAACCATGCTTGAATAGTGAGTCAAGAAGAATAAACTAAAGAAAATCCCATAGTTGCAACTATGCTTCATTTTCCACCTTATTTCTAATTTCACAAAATAGAAATTTAATTGCCATGCTTCATTATATATATATATATATTAACATATATTTAATGAAGAATAATTAGTGAGCTAATGATATTAGTTAATATATAATTATATCACATATAATTTATATCACATTATTAAATCAGCACTTGATCTAATAATCCGGTTATATCATATATGACCGACTAATATCATTTATCTATATATCACATTATCGAATAATTACTTGATTCGACAAACTGGTTATATCACATATAACCGAACCGATAACAGATGACTGGTAGATTATAATACGGTATCACATACTCGTATTTAATCAGGTCCACACATATATCACATATGTGTCCTACTTCGTTTCGCTTGAACCAAGAAACTTCTGTGTGGGACTCTAAAGACTCGTCAATACGCCAGCAGTAGGTGATGATCATATCAGTCACCTACAAGCCGTCAGCGGTACTAGCTGGACGTAATGGCTACCCGGGTATTGAGCGATATGAAGATCAACAAGCAAGCCTGTCCATAGTCTCCATGAAGCCTATCAGTAACACTACCGTATAGTCCGGTCTCTTCGTCTGATATGTTGTATATCATGTCTAGGGGTGGAAATCATCAGACCCTAGTAACGTGATAAGTCATGCCGATGTCTGGCCTATAACGGTTCGAGAAACTACTGATAACACTTATTAGTAAATCTCGGTAGCAGCCCCGGCCAGGGACTTTCAGTTATAGCCAATCGAGCATAGTGCAACATCAACCCCCAATACTGGGAGAGACGAAACCACTCCTATCGCTCATTGCCTCCATGTGATTCGGGACTATACCCAAAAGCCACCGTTTTGCATGTTCTCATGAACGTGGTAAGGTGGAAATCAAAGCACAGTGGGAATCACACAAGACTCCATGACGATCTCGGGTCTACAGACTAACCTGTACCAGTGTCACCACAGGACTGCTATCTGACGATAGGTATACTACCACATAGGAGTCCTCGGCGACTACTGTTCAATGTATCCAGTCTCCACTGATCACCCGTATACCATCTCTGATGTCAAATACCAATGGATGTGGGATCATCCATCGCCTATCATATGGGTCAAGAAGCGTATACGCTAGTCTACTCTGAAATATTGATGCCCTATCTCGATATTTCCTCGACTAGAAACAATTGAAGGATGTACTTGTGAACTACCTTGGCCCCACTAGTATGATCTCCATCATAGTCCTGGTAGTCAAGTATATATCCTAAGGGCTTTATCAACATGTGAGAGCAAGACAGTATAAATGCCAGTCTACATGTTAAGATAAAGATAACCAGATAGCATAATATCATGTCGAGCAAGAAAGTCCTCTCTACCAAGCATCCACTATAATATACATCATATGTACAATAATGTCCTCTAGGGCATACATATAACTAACACTAAGCACCCAGGGCCGAGCTGGCCGATTTTCATGGGGATGTGGCCGACCTCATTGGGGTATTTGGTGCCTAGGTTTAGTCTGTAGCTTAGTAACTTCATATACAACCCCACTGCATTGCTAGTTTAATCCCATTTTACCTGATAGAGAATCTGGGAGCTGTTGTGAGTGGTTTTGGCTATGTTTTCCGTATTTTGGAATTCTTGGTTTTAGTATTTGATATTGTATTGGGTCGTTGGATGTTTGTACGTCAACGACGAGGGTTGTTTGGTTGGTTTTGCATGCGTAGGCTATAGGTTCTAACCTTTGAGCGCACCGCGTGCCGTATTGGTTTTCCAGATTTGATTTTAATAGCATTGCGATTGTGTGTTGAATTGTAAGTACCTTCGTGTGGATTTCGAGATGACGAAGCACATCAACTACGGCTGAACATGGAGTTCCGCAGGTGAGTAGATTTATATCTACGGGGGAAGTCGGGTAGATGGCGTATAGCACCCCCACAAGTTTTTGATGGAAACCGATATATAGAATATGGTTAAGGAAACCTAGATTAGAAAACTATGGATAGGGTTAAAAGGATAGTTAAAGATGATATGAAAGATTGAATATATATATCGAGATATGGGATGAAAACTATAAGGATATGACTCTTTGACATGATATGAAAGAAATGATGTCTCGGATTGATACGTATATAAGGATATGATAAGTGAACGTGAATTACGATATATAGATAGGTAGTGCACGAGAATAAGTATGAGATTTAGAGTAGCATGACATGAGATTTATAAGATAGGATATATATATGTAAATGACTTGATGTGGGATATAAATGTGATGAAAAGAATGTACGATGTGATACGATGACTTGATTGATATGTCGGTATACGAATGCGAGTCGATAAGAGATGATTGATACCTTTGCCGGTCTCCTGGTATGAGATTGTTATGGATGTGACGTGGGATATAGGCATATATATATATATATATATATAATGTTGTGAATCATGAGTGATATGCCGTACGAGACGTGTCATATAGGTTGATAGGATCCGTAATAGTTTAATGCCGCCGTACGATGATTTACCGTACGTGATGAGTTTTATGATGATTGATCCATACCCTTGACTAGAGGATGCCGTACGATGGATTATACCATACGTGATGTTGTGAGGCTAGATGCCAATTGATAGATTCACCGACTCGGTCATGTTAGATACGTATACCTTATAGCATTTAGCTGACGATGTATTTTATGCTACGTTCATGTCATTCTCATTGCATTACATATACCTGTGCTAGTACACCTACACCATTATCGATGATGCGTATGTTACACTTACACAGATTGACCGGCTCACAAATTTTCATCATCGATAATTGCTATGTCACTACACAGTAGAATTGCTGCATCATGATATGACTCCTTGTATAATTTACTTGCTATGTTCACATCACTGTTTCATGCTGCATGATATATGGATATGCTTATATTTTTGTTATATGTCGCATACATCATGCTTTACGATTATACGCATTGAGATGCTGTTTTCATGAGATTCTGGATTTGAGAACCGTGGTTATGTTTCAAAAGAAAGTATGATATGTTTCAAAAGATTCTCTTGATATGATATTTCAGTGCGTCCACCATGCGTTTTCTCGGTTCTGAGACGTGTGATATGTGAAACCCGATTCGAGGAGTTGGATGATCCGTTTGCGGGTTTATGGTGGAATCGGTATGGTACCCGGGGCATGAAAGGGGTGTCGCGCAGTAGACGATGAGCCTGGCAGAGAGACTACTACCTACCAGTGATTGGTTGGACCTGGCGGTTATCTAAAGGATACCGACCGGAGTCGAGAGATGGATATGGGCCGATCCATTCTGCCGGAGCCCGAGGGTCGATCCGGACAGACGGAGCCCGTAGGCCGATCCGGACTGACGGAGCTCGATATATGAGGATTTACGTGTCGATACTGGACGCGGGTTTCATGATGTTTCGAGTGTCGATGTTGGATACTCAGGTTCCATGATTTGATGTGTCATTGATGGACACACGTTGATTTATATCCTCATATTCTCATGCATATGCTTTCATGATTTTAATGCATGATGTTTTTGTGTCATTGACGGACGCGTAGATGTTAGCCTGATGCAGATAGGCATTGATTATATTGTTGGCACATATGCATCTACGGTCACCCTAGATATCATATTATTGCCTTTATGATATAGTTGACCTAGGAATCGTTTTTTATTCGATTTCTACCTGATGATGTTTTCTACTCACGAGTTGGCAACTCATCCCTGTTGTGCCACAGTTCTTGCAGGTTGACCGCATGGATCGGTAGCGACATCGTTGGCACACAGCTTGCATTCGGGTGACTTGCTTTTGGTAGGTGGTACATGTTAGATTGTACCACTATTGTATTTATTATTCCTGTTGTATCCAGTTAACTCCATCAATCAGAAACTAGTATTTGTATATGCAGTTGGACTTAGAAAGACTTGTGGTTACGAGACTTAGAGCGAGGTTTTATGTTCGCTTGGTGGGTTGATATCTTGCTTTATTCTTTATCTTTTGTGTTGATCTTCGCCGTTGGGTGTTCATATCATAATTTTGCATTATTATATTCCCCATTCCTAGTCATTTTACAAATAAACAGGTGCTTTTGATCTATGTCTGCTACATAGTTGTAGGTTACAGGTTCTCGGAACAAAAACAGTGAAAACGATGAAAAGACGATACAAAAGTGAGACTACGACCAACAAATGGAACGATCTTGATCATGCCTATAATTTGAAGACTAAACGAAGATCAATATACAATTTCACAAAAAACAAAGGCAGCGCAAGGTTCAAGACTTCGACACGAAGCAAGCGGTAAAGTCCACGACATTATTCACTGTGGAAATCTGGAAGAAAATAAGAGAACAATCTGAGAAACCAAGTGAAGAAACAAGTAGGAAAACGCAACAGGAAGAAAACCAGAAAATTGCAGCCAACAATCCCTCCACATGGCCGCGGAACCGCGACCAAACATGGGTTTTTGCCGCGGATCCACGGCTATAAGGAGCCCGTGTCGGTGCAAGTTTGTGTCGGTGCGGCGGTGCGTTGACTAGTCTTCTTTAGGGTATAATTGTAAATGCAGACGTGACTCGATTGTAACCCTAGGGTTTCTATACTCTATAAATAGAAACCCTAAACCTCTTTTTGAGATATGACTCTTTTTATTTCATCTATTCAGAATTTTCTAATTCGGTGTAAATGTTTGGAGAGAGCCATCAAATAAAGTAAGGTTTTTTTTATTTCATTGCCCTAGTTAATTTTCATCCTGCCTTAGTATAATTTTTTATCTGCCCTAGTTAGATAGTTAGAACATGTTTATCAATTCCCTAATGAGTGAGTAATTCCTCACTTGTTAGGGTTAGGAATAGGGAAGGTTTGAGAGATGAAAATCTCTCACCCCTTTCTTGCCCATCACATATAATTAATAGGACTTCATGCATACATACACACACCGTTCCCTACGGCACCTTACCCCATGAGGTAACGGTGATACTGTAGTATAAATGACCGGTTGCGTATGTTTTCCATGGAGGTTAGGGTAAGAATTAAGAAAGGAAGGACAAGAACCTAGAGGAAGAAACATCGTTTCTTCCCGATGGTACTAATCCCCTTTATTAATTGTTACCATAACACCTAAAAAGATCTAAATTAGGGCATTGAAAGCGGTGAGGAAATCTTTAATTTCCAAACTTAACCTAAACCTAACCCTAGCAAGATTCTAATCCTAGTTTAAATCAGTTTAGTTTTTAGTGATAATCCATCCACACCGTTTGGAATTAACTCGTTAGACCAAATTAGAAAATACACAACATCCCTGTGGACCGACCCGTACTTACCGGCTAGCTACCAAGTGACGCCGTTCTTGATTGCGGTAATTAATATTTTGATTACAACTACACATCACTCAAATCAAATGGCGCCGTTGCCGGGGATGGCGTAGTATTTTCTTTTTGTAATTTCGGGTTAATATAAAAATTGAAAAATCATAAAAACTGAAAAATAAAAAAAATATATAAAAAATTCATCATCTTGTTATTTTGTGAAGGGTATTTTTGTTTGAATTTTGCAGGATCGACAAACGAGTTCGGATCTGGAAAAATCCAGAGAGCAAAATGGCAAACGGCAGATCTGAACAACATAGGAAAAATAGAACAGAGGAGCAGAAGAAGTCTCGGGATCTGAACCAAGCAGGAGATCGCGGAACCGCGGCTGGAAGGCCACTTTGGCGGCGGAAGCGCGGTCAGGTGGTGACGTCATCATCTGAAAAATCACTGTAAGCTTCCTCTTCTTCTCTGCAACCCCAATATCTCCTCTGTAAAAATTTCCTGCAGGATTCTTTGCGCCAAAAAAATTTCTCCCCCTTCCAATAACTTGATCTTGTGCAGGATTCTTTGCGTCGCACTAAAAAAAAAATTGTTTGCAAGTGGTTGTGTTTACTGCTTTGCATATTTTAAATTGACTTTAAGGGGCTTTTACACCAATCCAGATTGGGTGGGGATTTCATCACCCTTCCCAAGACTCCAAAAATCACATAAGGTATATTGCATTGACCATCAATTAATTAAAAAAGATTAGACTCAGCCTTAAGGACTTCGCGCTCAATAGGACAAAGGAATAGTTGTAGGCATCGACCGTTGATCCTAACCTGACTTTGTGGTGCCTAGGCTAGACAGGTAGTGAAAGGTAACTTTAAAAGGCCCGTCTCACGGTGATTCGTAAGCGGATCCCTCCTTTCTCTACTTGTGCTTACCTGGCCACAATTGGCGGTGAAGAGGCGGTTTGAGGTCCTACTTCTTGCCCTTTGGAACAGTTAGGAGCTGTCTAACTGACCTAGGTGACCCTAGATCTAGGCTTGATTGTGCATTTATGATTGATTGAACGTGTGTCTAAGCCTTTTATCGAAAATCTTTTTTGCAAAAAGCTCCACATAAAAAAAAACAAAAAAAGAAAAAAGGAAAAATTTTTACAAAAACTTGCAACTTGTCGCTAAGAAATCCGTGCACCCCACATTCTTTTTCTTCTCCTTCTTACATCATGGGTACCCCACCTCACAAAACTCTTGCCGAACTTTGGTACCCTCATCCAAACATTGCTTCCTATGCGAATTGTTTTGGTCGAATTACGGACGACCCCTCCATGCCCAAAATTTCTTTGGAAGATCGAATAGAAGCATCTAGGAGAAACAGTTTGACTCCACAATCCACTTTGTATCAACCATTTCAACCTTCACCACCTTCTTACGTTGATACTACTTTTTCGAGTACCGTTGTAACTCGAAAACCCATGTCTATTGCTGAACACATTGAACAATCTCGTAACCGATCTTTCACTCCTTTCAACACTTCTAGTGCTTGGGATCAACAAGTCCATTCACCTTTTTATCCAAATGTTGATCCTACTCCTGTCCAACCATTCAATTCCTACCAGTCTTACCCGACTTCCGCACCTTCCCTAGACATTGCTTCTACACAACCGTTTGGGAGTTTCACGTATCCAAACAATTTTGAATGTTTTACTGAAACCCCTTCACAACCCATGTCTAGTCTGGAAAAGTCGTTGGAAGCTTATATTGTAGCGACAAACCAACAGATGAGGAATTTGGATGCGTCCATTGCCGCCCTTATGCAACCTAGTGAACCGGTAGCTAGTTTCCAACTAGCTCCAAATCTTCCAATGTATGATGAGGCGGTTGGACAGATTGAGAATTTGAGTGGAGAGAGTGAGCTGTGCACCCTTCCAAATCAAACCTACCCATCACCAATTGAATCCCACAACTCCAGTTTTCAAACAAGTGTCCCAAATGATTCACCAGTGGAAAATAAAACGTTTAATGAGTTGTGCGACTTTGTAGTGCTTGATTTGCCAGATTGTGAAGGGTCCCTTTCGAGTGAAACCATCACCAATCCTTTCGACCTCTACACCTCCAATCTAGAACCTGAATTGATAAATATCCATGCTTGTGATGAGGTGTCTAAAAAAATTGATTTTCATTTGATTGAGGATATTGACGTAGGGAATATTTTGGATGATGAACCCGCAGATTTGACTGAATTTTTCTCTCCAATTCATCATCCCGAGTCATTAAATGTTTCTCCCGAACTTCATATGCATCTTGATTTTGATGATAATTGCATGGATGGGATAACTTTTGAGGATAATTATGAGGATAGTATTGAGGAGAGTATTGAGGATAGTATTGATGATGAACCAGTTTTGTTTGATGAGTCGGATTTACCAATTCATCCTCCTGAACCCTTAACTGTAATCCTTCCTAAATCACCTTCCTCCATCCTTTCCATTGTTCCGACCATGTAAGAAATCACGCAGGAGGACTGTGAGCTTGAAAAATTTCTGTTCGATCACAGCAGTTTTGACGCCACTAGTGCGTTCCTCCTTGAATCTGACACAGTTTGCACAACCAATAATGATTACGAGTGTTTCACTTTTTCAAACGATTTTGAAGACTCGTTACCCGAGTTTGAGTCCTTTGAATTTTCGGATGAGTCAGTTGAACCATCTGAATCGGTTGCTTACAGTGATTTCAAACCATTGATGGAATCCTTCGAGTTCGAGACAGTTTCACCAATTTTACCTTCAATTGTTTCACCTCTGAAACTCGAACTCAGGCCAAGTCATTTCGAACTATTGATGGAATCCATCATTTCGACCGCGCAAGAATCCGTCGCGCTTCAAGTTTCAATGGATGGTTTACCAAGTTCAATGTACCCATGCTTTCTTGAGAATCTTGAGGGATTTGACCCCATTTCTCGATGGGTTGATAAATTAGCACAATCGCTTTTAACACATCGGTTATCACAATTTGTGCTAATTTATTCACTCTACACCTTTAAGTTCGTACTACACTTCTTTCTCTTTTCCGCCATTCTTCTCCGAATATACCGAGACCATATTCCACCCTTCTTCCTATACGGTCTTGTGTGTTTCTCAACTCCTTTCTCTACACTCCATTCTTCCACCAACCCTACCATTATAACGATAAAATTTTTGAATGGTTGGTGCTAATCTTTGGCCTGTGTAAGGCTTTGTATAGTTTAATTTTTCGCCCCCCAACTCTAAACTTTAACGCTTAAAACAGCGGAAACACTGTTTCACTTAAGTTTGGGGGGGACCTTGTTGTATATATATTTTGTTTTTCTTTTACCAATAAAAAATTATAAAAAAATAAACAGGGGAGCGCCGATATTTTGACCCTCTTGGTGTAGCCTGACAGTGAGGACACGGTCAAGTTTAAGTTTAGGGGTGTGCTCGGTAAGCCTTCTTCCTTCGCATTCATGTGTACATTTCTGCATTTGCATACTTATTTTAAAACCCATAAAAATTGAATTTTTTTAAAATTTATAAAAAAATTGAAGAATTCAATTTTGGCCATAATTGACTTGAGTTTAACAAAAAGGTTAACTAGCTAGGAACAACTAGATCTTATATTTAGGAAATTAAAAACCCTAAAAATAACCTTTCTTAAAATTTAACGGTTGAAAATATATATCTTTGTAGTTTATTTAGAAATAGGCAAATTTCGAGTTGACTTCTTGGGCTAAGTTAAAACAAGGGAAAAGTATTGATATCTTTATTAAAGTATAAGTTTGAAAAATAATTTCCTAAGTTTAAGTCTAAATTCTAAAAATATATACCCTACAAATTGCACAAACACGAACCTTGAAACTTGTAATAGTAGAAGAGACCTTGAAAAGCTCTTGTCTAAAGTCCTTAGTACGAAGAAAAATAAAATAAAAATACAAGTGTGAATAAAGAGATAAAAAAAATGAACACTGGTTTTTGTAATTACTTAAGACTGCATAAATAGAAAAAATATTTAGCGAGGGTGCTTCATCACTAAGTGCCTTAGACCAACTGGTTTGGGAGTCACTGCTAAAAGCCTTAGGTATTACAAGACTAAGAATTACGCCTTAATATGCAAACATATTTTGTAATCGGTCGTTGGTACCTCAAGAAGTATTAACGGTCGCATGAAGAATGTGTGAGCAATTTCATTTAAAATTCACCAATTGAAAAGTACTTTGGACGATGAACAAGAGTGTGATAGCTTGAATTGAATTTCCAAGTGTAGGGGTGATATATACACACACGTAGGGGTATGATTGGGGTTTGGATGAGAGATAGGAATGAAGAATAGGACTTATATCTTTAGCAGAGATGATAAAAATTCCTAAGTTGAGATGGAACCTGTCACGACCCAAAGTTCGGCCCGTGACCGGCACTTAACCACGTAACGTCCACAGGCGTAACGCGACTAAATAAGCCGAAACCCAGAAATCAAAACCATTAAAAGTATTGAGTGTTAAAATATTTAATAGAAACATTTGTTAAAACGTTTAGGAAACCTTAAGTAACCTAGTAAAATTCTTTAAAGTTCAAGTTATTTTCTTAAAAATTTTGGCAGCATTTCCTTTGTAAAAACTAGCCCCGAAATCGGGTACAAGGCAAAATATGAGTAAAATGATACACAATAAGAAATAAGAATCCCAAACGGGAGCAATCACGCCAAACGGCGGAAACAATCACCACAATGATAATATACGACGCCGTAGCGAAGAATGAGTAAAAATAAGTGAAGACAACATGAAATATAAAACTGCATAAATAAAGTCGGCTCACAACGGGCTCGACACCAAAGTACAAATAATATACATCGTCCTTACAACTGGTCTCTAAGTCAATACATAAGTAGTAGATGGAGAATACTAGATACAATGATGTATACAACTGGAAAATAAACAGATACCACACAAAAACCCACCTATCAGCAAAAGCTCACGCGCCAACTGTAGTGGTATCTGTGTTAAAAGATGCAAGAAAGCAGCCTGCCGCGGCTACTCCGAGGGGAAACCTGCAAACACTGTGGCACAACGGGGGTGAGTTGCCAACTCGTGAATAGTAGATAAACATATAAAGGTAATCGCGAGTATGCACGTGCTGCGATACTCTAAGCTATGTCAACAGATAATATCTATATGATGAGCTAGATAAGCAATAATCATGCAACAAGTGCGATCTAATAACATCTCTATATGATGTGCAGGGTATGCAATAGTCGTGCATAGCAAATGCAATCTAACAACGTTTATATAGGGTGAGCAGGTATGCAATAATCGTGCATAGCAAATGCAATCTAACAACGTCTATATAGGGTGAGCAGGTATGCAATAATCGTACATAGCAAATGTACTCTATCAGGTACTACAGATACAGGATGAGATGTATAATACTGAATGCTGAGCATGGGAATAAATAACATCTACACGGAATGTCAATGTGGAAAATAATCGGTGTCCATCAATACACCCAAATCCCAGTAAAACTAACTCAGGCGCCGTCATCCTCATCGGCCCTCAAATCCTGTAAATCTCATAGAATCGTGAGTGCCCAACATCGGCACTCGAAATATCATAAAATCGTCGTGTCTAGCATCGACACGCAAATCCTCAAGTATTGGGCTCCGTCAGTCGGATCGGCCCACGGGCTCCGTCTGCGGAATCGGCCCTCGGTCCCGGCAGTATGTGTCGTCCCGTATCCATCTATCGACTCTGGTCGGTATCCTCCGGATAATCGCCAGGTCTAACCAATCACCGGTAGGTAGTAGTCCCTCCGCCGGGATCACCGTCTAACAATACGAGTCTTCTTGCCCCGGGGTACCATACCGGGTCCACCATATACCCACAATCGGTGCCTACCGCTCCTCGAATCGGGTATACTCATACAAGCACTCTGGAACCGAGAAAACTCATGGTGGACGCACTGAAATATCATATCAAGAGAAAACGGGATTTTAAAACAGTGCGTATTACTTAAAATAATACCACGGTTCTCAAATCCAGAAATCCAATAAATCCAAACTCAATGCGTAAATCCATGCAAGGTGTCATATGACACTAAGAGTAAAAAGGGAAAACCGCTCTTTTAAAAGAATCCAGTTTTGAAAATATCTCATGCGGTCCCTATTTTCATGAAAATCAAATCAATATCATCTATGTGTGTGACATATGTATGTAGGTATGGATGTGCAAATGGATATATACGCGAATATGAGTGTAGCACTAGTATGAATATACAGTGTGCATGTGCGCAAGTATGAAGATATCAATATATGTGTGCACTGGTATGAATATATAGTTTGCATGTGCGCAGGTATGAAGATATCAATATATGTGTGCACTGGTATGAATATACAGTGTGCATGTGCGCAGGTATGAAGATATCAATATATGTGTGCACTGGTATGAATATATAGTGTGCATGTGCGCACGTATGAAGATATCAATGTATGTGAGCACTGGTATAAATATACAGTGTGTATGTGCGCAAGTAATGACAATCATCAATGATGCGGTGATCCTATAGTGCGAGTGTCATGGCAATCACTAACGGCGTGAGTGTAACATACATTTAGTGCTCGTGCAGTTTAAACCGTTAGTGACAGTGCAGTGTTCTATAATTACCATTCTATATCCAACAGGAGATGGTATGCTACTATAGTATATATATATATATGAACACATACAACTAAAATATTCTATAACGCCCTGACGCTTAACGCCATATGGGTGATTTCCCCGTAGATGTTAAATCTACTCACCTGGTCATGTGCTAAGTGTAGCCGACCACTTGCTTCCCCTTCTTTGCGGCGTCCGACGTACCCGCCTGCGAACCTGGAATTTACACAAGGAATCCATATATAAGCAAATATCTCGCTAAAACGCGATATCGAAATCAAACGAGAAACTCGCGTCGCGAACTAAACGCGCGTGTGTACGATACGCTGTAATGTGTGTATACGCGTCTAAAACTATCCCGACACGTCGCGATACGCTGGATCACAGAACCCACTCACGTATCGCGCGTATCGCGCAAACAAAACCTACTAGAAAAACGATATATCGTCCCAGATTTTGACACAGGTGAAAACATACAAAATTGCACATGCCACAGCACTGGAAAACACAACAGACTACCCTAGCCAAAACCCTAACACCTAGCTCCCTTATCTGGCCGCAATTTGCGGCCAGAAAGAATAAACCGGCAGCCACTATTTGGGTAGAGGGTCTCGTGCTCTGGGTATGTGATCAACATCTAACAACTATGCTCCAGTTAACTCAGATTTTATCTGAAATCATCGGGTCTATAGCAGATCACAAAAAGCTAAAAATTCACTTAAAAACGTTATATTTTGCACTAAATGAAAACCTAAGGTATTTTGGTGAAATCTGGGATTAATCTTAGTTTATGTGGCCCTAATAACACTTAATTAGGCTAGGCTAACCAATAAAATCATCCCCTAACCAAAAGTCCACACAAATCATCATTTCTAGCACAAAATCTCACTTTTATCACTAACCGATGCTACTTCTACGCATAAGCTTTAGCAAGAGGGAATTGAGTTCAGAAATTATACCTCGCTTGACCCTACGATGTAGGAGAAGGAGGAGAAGAAGAAGAAGTGCTGCTGCTGCTGCTGGGGTGTTGCTGCTGCTGATGCTTGCTGCTGCTGCTTGAGGCTGCTGCTGTTGCTGCTGCTGTTGCCTTTGCTGCTGCTGCTTCTTCTGCTGGTGTGTGTGTGAGAGAGAGAGAGTGAAGTGAGAAAAAAAATGAGAGGCAAAGAAATGAGGCTAAGGCTAGTCAACCCCTCCCCCTCTCTCTCTTTCTTCATTTAATGAGCATGGCTCATGCCATGAAGCCCATTCCCCCCCTCTCTCTCACCAAGTCAACACAAGAAAAAAAGAAAATTCAAATCCCTTTTTTTTTTCAATTTTTAAACAACCATACTAAAAATTAAAACCCAAAACCAAGTAACTTAATTGAAATGGTTTAACCCACCATGGTTGCTAATCATGGTTTAACCCCAATTAAGCCCTAGTTTACATGCACAAGTGTGTGCAAGCCTAGGAAGAATCTAATAAAATATTCATTAAATAGGATAAAATATTTGAAAATCGATTTGGTAAACTTTTTTATTAAAAACCATATATTAAAGTATAATTAGCCACTAAACATATCCTAAGGTGTTACAATCTTCCCCCTTAAAGAAATTCGTCCCCGAATTTAAAAATATAAAGCTACGCATATCTTTAAAGAGATGAGGGAATTTCTTCTGCATCTCGCCCTCGGCCTCCTAAGTGATCTCTTCACCATTCAGGCTTCGCCAAAGCACCTTCACTGATGGCAAGACTTTCGATCTAAGTTTCTTCACCTGCCGGTCTAATATCACGATTGGCTGCTCGGTGAACGAAAGATCGCGCTCGAGCTGAACGATCTGATACTGAATCACGTGCGAAGGGTCATGTAGGTATCTGCAAAGCATTGACACGTGGAAAACGGGGTGAACATCTGGGAAGTCGGGTGGAAGAGCCAAACGATATGCTACTGCACCCACACGCTCGAGAATCTCGAAGGGACCTATGAATCTGGGGCTAAGCTTCCCCTTCCGTCTAAACCTCATCACTCCCTTCATCGGAGAGACCCTCAGAAAAACGTGATCGCCAACTGTGAACTCTAATCTTCGGCGGCGTCTGTCAGCATACGATTTCTGCCTGCTCTGAGCTGTCCTCATCCTGTCTCGAATCAGCTGTATCTTCTCAGTCGTCTCCTGTACGATCTGTGGCCCCAAAATACTGCTCTCGCTGAGCTCTGTCCAACAGACGGGCGATCTACATCTCCTCCAATACAAGGCCTCGAAAGGTGCCATCTGAATAGTATCCTGGAAGCTATTATTGTAGGAGAACTCCACCAAGGGTAAATGATGATCCTAGCTACCTCCAAAGTCTAAAACGCACGCTCGAAGCATGTCCTCGAGTGTCTGAATAGTCCGCTCTGACTGGCCGTCGGTCTGCGGATGAAATGCTATACTGAAACTCAAGCGGGTGCCCAAGGCCTCCTGAAGCCTCTGCCATAGTCGGCTGGTAAACTGGGTGCCTCGGTCGGACACGATACACATCGGGACTCCATGCAGTTGTACAATCTCGTCGATATATATCTGGGCGTATTGAGCAAATCCGAAAGTCGTCTTCACCAGCAGGAAGTGAGCCGCTTTCGTCAAACGATCCACGATCACCCAAATGGAGTCATACCCTCGCTTAGTCCTGGGTAGACCCACAATGAAGTCCATAGAAATTTGCTCCCATTTCCATTCCGGAATGGGTAACGGCTGTAGCTCTCCCACTGGCCTCTGGTGTTCGGCCTTGACTTGCTGACAAGTCAGGCATCTTGACACGAAGTCTGCGATGTCCCTCTTCATTCCGTCCCACCAGTAAACATCTCTC
Organism: Agapanthus africanus; assembly: GCA_030015575.1. Taxonomy (NCBI): domain Eukaryota; kingdom Viridiplantae; phylum Streptophyta; class Magnoliopsida; order Asparagales; family Amaryllidaceae; genus Agapanthus; species Agapanthus africanus. The sequence goes on along the minus strand of JASDDO010000024.1, from coordinate 510,147,658 downwards.
ATATCGTGGTATATCTTGGTGGAACTCGGATGAACACTATACACCGATCGATGTGCCTCCTTAAAAATCTCACGCCGCAGTCCCTCAGCATCTGGTACGCACAGTCTAGTCCCAAATCGCAGTATCCCCTGATCATTGATCACGAACTCGGAAAATCTGCTCTGTCCAATTTGTGCCATGATCTCTGAACAGCGGCCATCACTGTACTGTGCCTCATGTATACGGTCAAGCAACTGTGGGCATGCACGAACATGCGCAAGCTGTCCCCCGATCGGCGTGAACTCGAACTGCACTCGGCTGTCGCATAAAATCTGCCAATCTGCCGACGACTGCCTCTGCACTGCTCTCAAATAAGATAGACTACCCCCGGGCCTCCTGCTGAAAGCATCCTCCACTACATTCGTCTTGCCCGAGTGATATAAGATCTCACAATCGTAGTCCTTTACTAGTTCCATCCAACGGCGCTGTCTGAGATTCAGGTCTCGCTGCTGAAATATATACTTTAAACTTTTGTGGTCAGTGAAAATCTGGCACTACTTTCCGTATAGGTAATGTTGCCAGATCTTGAGTGCAAAGACCACTGCAGCCATCTCCAAATCGTGAGTACGGTAGTTCTGTTCATGTTTTTTCAGCTGCCATGAAGCATACGCGATCACCCTGTTATGCTGTATCAATACGCACCCTAGCCCCACTCGAGAAGCATCACAATAGACCACAAATCCGCCCGATCCTGAAGGCAATGATAACACCGGTGCCGTAGTTAAACAAGTCCGTAGCTGCTGAAAGCTATGCTCACACTCCTCCGTCCAATCGAAAGGAACTCCCTTCCGGGTCAACCGGGTCAAAGGTGCAGCAATACGGGAGAAGTCCTACACAAATCGTCTGTAGTAGCCGGCCAGTCCTAGAAAGCTGCGGATCTCAGTAACTGATGTGGGTCTGGGCCAACGCTGAACGGCCTCGATCTTCCTCGGGTCTACACATATACCATCTTGTGTAATCATGTGACCCAAGAAGTCTACGCTATCCAGCCAGAATGCACACTTAGAGAATTTTGCGAAAAGCTGGTGCTCCCTCAAAGTCTGCAGTGTGATCCGCAGGTGCTGCCCGTGCTCCTATCGGCTCCGGGAATACACCAAAATATCGTCAATGAATACGATGATGAACAAATCAAGATACGGCCGGAAAATACGGTTCATCAAATCCATGAATGCTGCTGGGGCATTGGTGAGTCTGAACGACATCACCAAAAACTCATAATGGCTGTAGCGCATGCGGAAAGCTGTCCTCGGTATATCCTCCTGTCGAACCCGCAGCTGATGGTATCCTGATCGCAAGTCGATCCTCGAAAAATATCCTGCCCCCTGAAGCTGGTCGAACAAGTCATCGATGCGTGGCAAAGGATATATGTTCCGCACGGTAACCCTGTTCAGCTGGCGGTAGTCGATACACAAACGCAAACTGCCGTCCTTCTTCTTGACAAACAGGACCGGAGCACCCCAAGGAGAAACACTGGGTCGAACAAGTCCCTTATCCAGCAAATCTTGCAGCTAACCCTTCAACTCACTAAGCTCCGTCGGGGCCATCTGATATGGCGGTATAGAAATAGGCCCCAAGCCGGGAATCAAATCCATACAGAAAACAATATCGCGCTCAGGCGGTAGCCTAGGAAGCTCGTCAGGGAAAACATCAGGGAACTCACAAACTGTCGGAACCTGGTCCAACGGAACATCTGTAGCTCTAGTATCGCAAACATAGGCTAGAAATCCCTGACATCCCTTCCTCAACAGCTGTCCAGCGCGAAGGGAAGAAATCAAACGGTGAGGGGCGGAACAACAGTCCCCCTGCACAACAAAAGCTGACTCGCCGGGAAAACAAAATCTAACCGTCTTCTCGCGGCAGTTCACAGACGCATAGCACGTGGCTAACCAATCCATGCCCAAAAGAACGTCGAAGTCCAACATCTCAAGAAGGATCAAGTCGACAGGCAACTCTCTCTCGCCAGTACGGACAACACAGGATCGGAACACGTGTCTAGCAACAAACGACTCTCCCACAGGAGTGGTCACAACAAGCGGATGATCAAGCAAACCGGACTCTCTACCCAAGCTCGACACGAAGTGTGTGGAAACGTACGAGTGCGTGGATCCGGGATCAAACAACACGTGTGCGTCAACAGAACATACTGATAGGGTACGTGAGACCACAGCATGGGACACCTGCGCGTCCTGATGCGTCAACACGAAAACTCGTTCTTGTCCTCTGCCTACAACTGGCGGTCCCCTACTAGCAACTGGCTGTACTCTGCCGGCAGCTGGCTGTCCTCTGCCTCGGCCACCTCGTCCTCTATTAATAAACCTTCCGCGACCACGGCCTCTCTGTGCATGAGTCTGGCGCGGAGCAACAGTAGGTACAATAGGCAACGCCCTCTGGGGTGGAGAAGGTGGAAGTGTGACATGCGGTACTACTGCCTCCTTCCGGTGTATCTCGGTACAATCTCTGATGCGGTGATAGGGACTACCATATCCAAAGCATCCACGCGACGACTACTGACCCTCCTGGGGATAAGTGCTAAACATCTGACCTCTCCCCGAGTCTCTGCCACCTGTACAACGTCTATCACGGCGTCTGAATGGAAGTCCCTGTGCTGCTGTATCAGTAAGAACCCTCTTCGGCCCTGGAACTACCGAAGTCTCTGCAAGGCGCTCCTCAACTAATAGGGCTGCGTCTACAGCTGCTGCATATGTCTCACAATGCTGAGCACTGATCGCAAGGAACAGTGGTGTAAGCAAGCCTCGGACAAATATCTTGACTCGCATCTCCTCAGTAGCCACTAGGTATGGAGCGTAAACAGATAGCTCGGTGAATAGTACATCATACTCTGCCACTGTCATCTCTGGCATCTGGCGTAAGGACTCGAATCTGCGCGCTCGGGCATCCCTGACACTCTGGGGAAGGAAACGGGCTAGGAATACCGTCATAAACTCGGTCCAGGTCATAGGAGGAAGACTTGCTGCTCTGCCTTTCTCGACCAATTCACACCATTTCTGCGCAAGACCTTCCAGGAGAAAGCTCGCGAACTCTACCCATCGCGCATCTGAGCATCTGAGTGAATGACATATCCGGGACATCCTATCAGTGAAAGACTGTAGGTCCTCGGTTGCATCGGTGCCTGTGAAGACCGGAGGCTTCAGCCTCATGAACTTTGATAGCGATACTGTAATCACCTTCGTGGCTGCAGGGGCAACTGCCTGTACTGTATGTACTATCGCGGTCCCCATGACGGGTGGAGCTACCTCTGGTCGCTGCGCTCGAAGTGTCTCGACTAGCGACCCTATCATCTGGCGCATCTCCTGCATACCGGATCCCATCATCTAGCGCATCTCCTGCATACCGGATCCCATCATCTGGTTTGTCGAAGGAGGAACAGTCTGCTCTGGTGCAACGAGTGTACTGCCCGGGTCTGTCCTCGTCTCAGACGAATCAACTCTAATCTCGGCTCTCGCGGCCGCTCTCTGCGCCCTCGTAGTCTTTGGTGGCATAATGGCTGAAAAGAAAGTAGGATTCGATGAGGATACGAAAATCGAATCATAAGAATGTATACAATCATCAAGGAATTTCAATCAATAAGTCCTAAGGTCGCTTAGGCGGAGTACCGCGTCGTGAGTATGCCGCGGAACATACGCACGCTACGCCACTCTGCTTCAGCTACCTTCTCCATCATACCAGGGTCATCCTACACTCCGAAAGGTAAAACCTACACTCTGATACCAACTTTGTCACGACCCAAAGTTCGGCCCGTGACCGGCACTTAACCACGTAACGTCTACAGGCGCAACGCGACTAAGTAAGCCGAAACCCAGAAATCAAAACCATTAAAAGTATTGAGTGTTAAAACATTTAATAGAAACATTTGTTAAAACGTTTAGGAAACCTTAAGTAACCTAGTAAAATTCTTTAAAGTTCAAGTTATTTTCTTAAAAATTTTGGCAGCATTTCCTTTGTAAAAAATAGCCCCGAAATCGGGTACAAGGCAAAATATGAGTAAAATGATACACAATAAGAAATAAGCATCCCAAACGGGAGCAATCACGTCCAACGGCGGAAACAATCACCACAATGATAATATACGACGTCGTAGCGAAGAATGAGTAAAAATAAGTGAAGACAACATGAAATATAAAACTGCATAAATAAAGCCGGCTCACAACGGGCTCGACACCAAAGTACAAATAATATACATCGTTCTCACAACTGGTCTTTAAGTCAATACATAAGTAGTAGATAGAGAATACTAGATACAATGATGTATACAACTGGAAAATAAACAGATACCACACAAAACCCACCTATCAGCAAAAGCTCACGCGCCAACTGTAGTGGTATCTGTGTCAAAAGATGCAAGAAAGCAGCCTGCCGCGACTACTCCGAGGGGAAACCTGCAAACACTGTGGCACAACGGGGGTGAGTTGCCAACTCGTGAATAGTAGATAACATATAAAGGTAATCGCGAGTATGCACGTGCTGCGATACTCTAACCTATGCCAACAGATAACATCTATATGATGAGCTAGATAAGCAATAATCATGCAACAAGTGCGATCTAATAACATTTCTATATGATGTGCAGGGTATGCAATAGTCGGGCATAGCAAATGCAATCTAACAACGTCTATATAGGGTGAGCAGGTATGTAATAATCGTGCATAGCAAATCCAATCTAACAACGTCTATATAGGGTGAGCAGGTATGCAATAATCATGCATAGCAAATGTACTCTATCAGGTACTACAGATACAGGATGAGATGTATAATACTGAATGTTGAGCATGGGAATAAATAACATCTACACGGAATGTCAATGTGGAAAATAATCGGTGTCCATCAATACACCCAAATCCTAGTAAAACTAACTCAAGCACCGTCATCCTCATCGGCCCTCAAATCCTGTAAATCTCATAGAATCGTGAGTGCCCAACATCGGCACTTGAAATATCATAAAATCGCCGTGTCTAGCATCGACATGCAAATCCTCAAGTATTGGGCTCCGTCAGTCGGATCGGCCCACGGGCTCCGTCTGCGGAATTGGCCCTCGGCCCCGGCAGTACGCGTCGTCCCATATCCATCTATCGACTCTGGTCGGTATCCTCCGGATAATCGCCAGGTCTAACCAATCACCGGTAGGTAGTAGTCCCTCTGCTGGGCTCACCGTCTAATAATACGAGTCTTCTTGTCCCTGGGTACCATAACGGGTCCACCATGTACCCACAATCGGTGCCTACCACTCCTCGAATCGGGTATACTTACACAAGCTCTCTGGAACCGAGAAAACTCATGGTGGAAGCACTGAAATATCATATCAAGAGAAACCGGAATTTTAAAACAGTGCGTATTTTCTTAAAATAATACCACGGTTCTCAAATCCAGAAATCCAATAAATCCAAACTCAATGCGTAAATCCATGCAAGGTGTCGTATGACACTAAGAGTAAAAAGGGAAAACCGCTCTTTTAAAAGAATCTAGTTTTGAAAATATCTCATGCAGTCCCTATTTTCATGAAATCAAATCAATATCATCCATGTGTGTGACATATGTATGTATGTAGGTATAGATGTGCAAATGGATATATACGCGAATATGAGTGTAGCACTAGTATGAATATACAGTGTGTTTATGCGCAAGTATGCAGATATCAATATGTGTGCACTGGTATGAATATAAAGTGTGCATGTGCGCAGGTATGAAGATATCAATATATGTGTGCACTGGTATGAATATACAGTGTGCATGTGCGCAGGTATGAAGATATCAATATATGTGTGCACTGGTATGAATATATAGTGTGCATGTGCGCAAGTATGAAGATATCAATATATGTGTGCACTGGTATGAATATACAGTGTGCATGTGCGCAAGTCATGACAATCATCAATGATGCGGTGATCCTATAATGCGAGTGTTATGGCAATCACTAACGGTGTGAGTGTAACATACATTTAGTGCTCGTGCAGCTTAAACCGTTAGTGACAGTGCAGTGTTCTATAATTACTATTCCATATGCAACAGGAGATGGTATGCTACTATAGTATATATATATGAACACATACAACTAAAATATCCTATAACGCCCTGACGCTTAACGCCATACAGGCGATTTCCCCGTAGATGTTAAATCTACTCACCTGATCGCGTGCTAAGTATAGTCGACCACTTGCTTCCCCTTCTTTGCGGCGTTCGACGTACCCGCCTGCGAACCTGGAATTTACATAAGGAATTCATATATAAGCAAATATCTCGCTAAAACGAGATATTGAAATCAAACGAGAAACTCGCGTCGCGAACTAAACGCATGTTTGTACGATACGTTGAAACGTGTGTATACGCGTCTAAAACTATCCCGACACGTCGCGATACGCTGGATCACAGAACCTACTCACGTATCGCGCGTATCGTGCAAACAAAACCTATTAGAAAAACGATATATCGTCCCAGATTTTGACACAGGTGAAAACATACAAAATTGCACATGCCACAGCACTGGAAAACACAACAGACTATCCTAGCCAAAACCCTAACACCTAGCTCCCTCATCTGGCCGCAATTTGCGGCCAGAAAGAATAAACCGGCGGCCACTATTTGGGTAGGGGGTCTCGTGCTCTGGGTATGTGATCAACATCTAACAACTATGCTCCAGTTAACTCAGATTTTATCTGAAATCACCGGGTCTTTAGCAGATCACAAAAAGCTAAAAATTCATTTAAAAACGTTATATTTTGCACTAAATGAAAACATAGGGTATTTTGGTGAAATCTGGGGTTAATCTTAGTTTATATGGCCCTAATAACACTTAACTAGGCTAGGCTAACCAATAAAATCATCCCCTAACCAAAAGTCCACACAAATCATCATTTCTAGCACAAAATCTCACTTTTATCACTAACCGATGCTACTTCTACACATAAGCTTTACCAAGAGGGAATTGAGTTCAGAAATTATACCTCGCTTGACCCTACGATGCAGGAGAAGGAGGAGGAGAAGAAGAAGTGCTGCTGCTGTTGCTGGGGTGCTGCTGCTGCTGCTTGAGGCTGCTGCTGTTGCTGCTTGTGCTGCTGCTGTTGCCTTTGCTGTTGCTGCTTCTTCTACTGGTGTGTGTGTGTGAGAGAGAGTGAAGTGAGAAAAAAAATGAGAGGCAAAGAAATGAGGCTAAGGCTAGTCAACCCTTCCCCTCTCTCTCTCTTTCTTCATTTAATGAGCATGGCTCATGCCATGAAGCCCATTCCCTCTCTCTCTCACCAAGTCAACACAAGAAAAAAAGAAAATTAAAATCCCTTTTTTTTTCCATTTTTAAACAATCATACTAAAAATTAAAACCCAAAACCAAGTAACTTAATTAAAATGGTTTAACCTACTATGGTTGCTAATCATGGTTTAACCCCAATTAAGCCCTAGTTTACATGCACAAGTGTGTGCAAGCCTAGGAAAAATCTAATAGAATATTCATTAAATAGGATAAAATATTTGAAAATTGATTTGGTAAACTTTTTATTAAAAACCATATATTAAAGTATAATTAGTCACTAAACACATCCTAAGGTGTTACAGAACCTTAGAAGGAATATTCAAAAGATACTAAAAGCTAAGTAAATTTACAAAATATATATAATCTTAAGTTAAATAATAAGGAAGCGTGAAAAATACGGGTGGATAATTTCTGAGTCAAAGATAATAGAGTTCCTTGTTGGAAAACCTAATTGGAGAATAAAAGTCAATAGGCCGAATTGATAGGATTTTGTGGGTAGTATCCGCTGAAAACTCTCAGAAGACAACACTCCTCCTACTAGGGACACCTAGAGGTTTAACGGCTTGTTGCACGAGCTCAGTGCAATCGTGTTTCCCTGCGAAAGAGAGGCTAGGTCTTTTTCGAGAATAAAACTAGGTTTACTCGAGGATGAGCAAAAAATAAGTTTGGGGGTATTTGTTCATATCATAATTTTGCATTATTATATTCCCCATTCTTAGTCATTTTACAAATAAACAGGTGCTTTTGATCCATGTCTGCTATATAGTTGCAGGTTACAGGTTCTCGGAACAAAAACAGTGAAAACGATGAAAAGACGATACAAAAGTGAGACTACGACCAACAAATGGAAAGATCTTGATCATGCCTACAATTTGAAGACTAAACGAAGATCAATGGACAATTTCACAAAGAATAAAAGCAGCGCAAGTTTCAAGACTTCGACACGAAGTAAGCGGTAAAGTCCATGACATTATTCACTGTGGAAATCTGGAAGAAAATAAGAGAACAATCTGAGAAACCAAGTGAAGAAACAAGTAGGAAAATGCAACAGGAAGAAAACCAGAAAATTGCAGCCAACAATCCCTCCACATGGCCGCGGAACCGCGGCCAAACATGGGTTTTTGCCGCAGATCCGCGTCCATAAGGAGCCCGTGTCGGTGTAAGTTCGTGTCGGTGCGGCGGTGCGTTGACTAGTCTTCTTTAGGGTAAAATTGTAAATGCAGATGTGAGTCGATTGTAACCCTAGGGTTTCTATACTCTATAAATAGAAACCCTAAACCTCTTTTTGAGGTATGCTTCTTTTTATTTCATCTATTCAGAATTTTCTAATTCGGTGTAAATGTTTGGAGAGAGCCATCAAATAAAGTAAGGTTTTTTATTTCATTGCCCTAGTTAATTTTCATTCTGCCTTAGTATAATTTTTTATCTGCCCTAGTTAGATAGTTAGAACATGTTTATCAATTCCCTATTGAGTGAGTAATTCCTCACTTGTTAGGGTTAGGAATAGGGAAGGTTTGAGAGATGAAAATCTCTCACCCCTTTCTTGCCCATCACATATAATTAATAGGACTCCATGCATACATACACACACCGTTCTCTATGGCACCTTACCCCACGAGGTAATGGTGATACCGTAGTATAAACGACCGGTTACGTATGTTTTCCATGGAGGTCAGGGTAAGAATTAAGAAAGGAAGGACAAGAACCTAGAGGAAGAAACATCGTTTCTTCCCGATGGTACTAATCCCCTTTATTAATTGTTACCATAACACCTAAAGAGATCTAAATTAGGGCATTGAAAGCGGTGAGGAAATCTTTAATTTCCAAACTTAACCTAAACCTAACCCTAGCAAGATTCTAATCCTAGTTTAAATCAGTTTAGTTTTTAGTGATAATCCATCCACACCGTTTAGAATTAACTCTTTAGACCAAATTAGGAAATACACAACATCCCTGTGGACCGACCCGTACTCACCGGCTAGCTACCAAATGACGCCGTTCTTGATTGCGGTAATTAATATTTTGATCACAACTACACATCACTCAAATCATTGGGCGTCGTATACATGTTTTATGACTTCCGTGGTTGTGATTCCGCCGTTTGGCGAAGAGCTAGCTCCCGCTTGGGGATGCTTTTTATATAATCATGTATTTGTGGTTTTGGACCAAAATATACAAAGGAGGTGCTGCCCAAATTTCTAAAAGACGAAACATGTTTTTCAACTAGTAAATCCACTTGCATTTTTCATGTTCCACTATTTATGCATTTAAGAAAACCTTTTATTTCATTATACCTTTATTTTAAAACTTCACCTCTTTTATTTTCTTAAAATGGTTTAGATTTCTGGGCTTCGGCTTGTTAGTTATATGTATGCCCTAGAGGCCATTACTGTACATAGGATGTATATTGTAGTGGATGCTGGGACATATATAGGGAGGACTTTCTTGCTCGACATGATAGTATGCTATCTGGTTGAACTTTACCTTAACGTGTATACTGATTGTCTCTCTGTTACATGTTGGTAAAGCCCTTAGGATGTGTGCTTGACTACCTGGACTATGATGTGGATCATACTAGTGGGGACATGGTAGTCCATAAGTACATCTTTCAAAGTCCCTAGTCGAGGGTGTATCGAGACGGGGCATCGATATACCAGAGTAGACTAGCGTATACCTTCTCGACCCATATAGATGGGAGATGGATGATCCCATATCCATTGGTGTTTGACATCAGAGATGATACACGGGTGCTCAGTAGAGACTGGGTACACTGGACGGACTCGCCGAGAACTCCCAGATGGTATTATACCTCACGTCAGATGGCAGTTCTCTGGTGACACTGGTACAGAGTAGTCTGTTGACCCAAGATCGTCATAGAGTCTTGTGTGGTTCCCACTGTGCTTTGATTTCCATCTTACCACGTCCAAGAGGGCGTGCAAAACGGTGGTTTTTGGGTACAGTCCCGAGTCACATGGAGGCAATGAGCGATAGGAGGGGATTCGTCTCTCCCGGTATAGGGAGTTGATGTTGCGCTGTGTTCGATTGGCTATAACAGGAAATCCCTGGCCAGGGTTGCTGAGATTTACTGGTAAGTGTTACCAGTAGTTTCTCGAACAGTTATAGACCTCATATCGACACGACTTATCGAGCTATTGGGGTCTGACGTTTACCACCCCTAGGCAAGATATGCGACATATCAGACGATCAGACCGGACTGTACGGTAGTGTTACTGGTTGGATTCACTGGAGTGTGAGCGGGCTTGCTCGTCGATCTTCAGATCGCTCAATACCCGGGTGGCCGTTACGTTTAGCAGACCGCTTGCGGCTTGTGGGTGTTTGATATGATCATCACCTGCTGCCGGCGTATTGACGAGTCTTTAGAGTCCTACACAGAGGTTTCCTGGCTCAAGCGAAACGAAATAGGAGCGCATATGAGATATGTGCGGGACCGAGAATGATACCAGTATGTGATACTGTATTTAATTCTCGTGATGTGACATTGATCGGTTATATGCGATATAGCCGGGTTATCGGATCAAGTGTTGATTCGATAAGTTGTTACTAATGATACTAGTCGGTTATATGCGATATGACCGGATCGTTAAATCAAGTGTTGATTTAATGATTTAATGCATAATTATATATTTGATATATTACTTTGCAATAACTAGTATCGGTTCACTTTGAATGGATTTTCTCACTCGGGCGTGCGCATTGCATATGCGATATGATTTTGTGCACTTGTTTGTATCATGTTTGATGATGCAAGCATGCTACGGTTTTGTGTAATGAGTTAAACCTAGGTTAAGTAAATGATTAGGGTTTTCTTTTATTAATTCATTTATCTTTTCATTTGGATATAAAAGATAAATGAGAAGAAGAAGACAAAAGGGGTTTCTTTCATGAAGCTAAGTGAAGCTTCATGAAGCTTTGACTAATCTAACCCTTTTGTCTTCATCTATCAAACCCTAACCATTCATTTAACTATGGTCAACTCTCTACACATTACCATAGTTAAATTATGATAAGAAATGATTATTCATTTTCTATTCTATTATTCTTATCATAACATTATCTTCATCTTCTTCTTCTTCCTCACAAGAAGAAAGCTCTCTTCATCAATGGTGATTGGTGTTTTTGAGTGAGAAATCCAATTCTAAAGTGAACCCAATTCCTATTTCTTCATCCTCTACCTCTTGCCAAGTAGTAGAGTGTGTTTCCTTCACAAGTTTTCAAGACTTGGTGAAGTTTGGAGCTTGATCTAGTGATGCTTCGACGTAGATCATCTTCGGCACGTCGTCGACGACCTAGCCCGTTCATTCTCCGATGAAGCCGACACTAGAGCCCGGATTAGATTTGGACAGCGGAGACGACTTCGTTGCGGAGCTATGGAGGTGGAGCACCGGATCTACAAAGGTTGTATTTCCGTTAAACTTTTAGTTAAGTGTTAACTAGTTAGTTTTTCGCCTAGATTTCTAGCAAACGATCCGTAGTTTAGGGTTTCTCGGCACCGTAATTTTTGAAACGGGCATGGTTGATGCCTTGTGAGACCCCTTGAGAGTGCCTAGGAACCCTACACGGCTTACTTGAATTAGTTACGCCTTTAGACGTGGCATGATTTAAGTGCCGGTCATGAACAAATTTTCGGGTCCTGATAGAAAGAAACTAGCAAATGCTACAACCCACTCGGTTTTGTCTTTTGATTGCTTCTCTAGTTCTTGCTTTGTATAGTGGTATTCCTGAATATCCAGCATCTCATTCGATGAGGAAATAGCCGAGATCCCTTCACTGGGAGTGACCTCTTTAGCGAAACTATCAAGCGCATCAAAAGCACTCCTTTTCAAAATTATTAGATTCTACAACGATATCAAGTTCATTACACTTATGGTTTTCTTAAAGAAGACCTGCGTAGCCCTCCGTCATTTCAGATAAGTGTTATTTTAGTATTCGTGCTGCGTTTGTTGGCCTGCGTCAAGGCGTAGTGTGCGGTAGCTGAATTAATGCTTATCTGCAGCTTGTGATGCGATTGGATTAGGGTAGTCGTGCGGCGTTGTTTGGCCTGCGTCAAGGATCGTACGGGTGGGTTTAATTCAATCAAGAAATGAACGGGTTGAACTTGACTAGCTCCCTTTGGGTTGTTTGGCCTGCGTCAAGGTCATAGGACGTTAGGGGTAAAAACATTATTGGGAATTTCAAGTGTTGAAATTTGCAATGAAATTGCATACCTTCTATATGATAGTTGGATCCCGATACCCACTGCGAGTAAGAGTTACTCCTGGGAGAGTTTTGCACTTTACAATTAGCTAAATCAGTAGGTGTCTAGAAAAGTGTCAACGGGGTTATGCCTCTAGGGAAACGAGGTTTATTTTAATTAGATCCGTATGAAAGCATGGGGAACCTCTCTCGGAGTACCGATACCTGCCTGGCCGAACGATGGGCGAACCTGTAGGATGTAATTTATCCCGTCTAATCTTACCTTTTATGGTTTGAAGGAAGATTTGATAAAAACAGTGGGAGCTATCCTGATTAGATAAGATAATAACCAATCTAATCTTGCAAAGAGCGCACACTAATGTGTTTCATTCTCTCTCTCCAGGTAGCAACCAATGTCACGCCTTAATCAAGATAATAATATGGATGTATTGACCAAACCCACTTATTATACTGAGCTGGGGAACGTTGGTTTCTTAGGAATAGGGGAATATCAGGATTCCCATACCGCCCGTACGAAGAAATAACATGATGATGCATCTTCTTCGGGTGTGTTCGTTACCGAGAACTGTTTCTCAGTTTGTTCTACGTCCTGGGTATTAGATACCGGATCAGGATCCCACATATGTAATTTGTTACATGGGCTAAAGAAAGGTAAAGAACTGGGAAAATGTGATAAATCCCTAACAGTAGGGAATGATGCAATTGTTGCAACCAAGGCAGTCGGCGAATATCACCTTGTAGTACCAACTGGTAATCATTGGTTTTGAACGACTGTTATTACGTACCAAAAATGATGTGTAATATTATATCGGTTTCTTTGCTATCTAAAGAAGGATATAAATTCACATTAGAGGATAATGTTATGAACATTTTCCAGAATCAAGTGTTGATTGGCTTTGGTACGTTATGTAACGGTATATACGTTCTTAATCAAAGTACAGTTCTTAACGTAAAAAACACAAACAAGAGGAATAGTTCAGAGATGAACGAAGCCTTCTTGTAGCACTGTAGACTAGGTCTATCAATTCAACAAGACTTTCTAAGTTGCATAAAGATGGATATTTGAATCTGTTCGAATTTTCATCTTATGAAACTTGCCAGTCATGTCTCAAAGGCAAGATGACCAAAACTCCGTTTACTAGACACGGAGAAAGAGCTACTGAACTCTTGGGACTGGTACATAGTGATGCATGCGGTCCTATGTCTACATGTGCCAGGAATGGTTTCTCGTACTTCATTTCATTCACTGATGATCTCTAAAGGTTCGGACATGTGTTCTTGATGAAACACAAGTTTGAAGCTTTTGAGAAATTCAAGAAATATAAACACGAAGTTGAGAACCAGACAGGTAGAAGTATTAAAATCCTACGATCTGATCGGGGAGGAGAATACTTGAGCGGGGAATTCCGAGACTATCTAAAAGAGAATGGGATTCTCTCTCAGCTTACTCCTCCGTATACACCACAGCACAACGGTGTATCGGAGCGAAAAAATCGCATCCTATTAGATATGGTGAGCTCTATGATGAGTACTGCTGAGTTACCTATTTCATTTTGGGGATATGCGCTTGAAACAGCTGCAGACCTATTGAATATGGTCCCCACCAAATCTGTGTCTGCCACTCTATATGAGATATGGAAAGGAAAGAGACCATACCTTAATTATGTTAAAATATGGGGTTGTCTGGCCTATGTGAAAACACAAAATTCGGACAAGCTCGAGGCAAGGTCAGTTCTGTGCAAATTTATAGGATATCCCAAACATTCGCGAGGGTATATCTTCTACCACTCCGAGGAACAAAATGTGTTTGTTTCTCGACATGCCACTTTTTTAGAAAAGGGATTTCTTATGAAAGAAATTAGTGGCAATGAGGTAGAACTGGAAGAAGTTCCAGCGGCACAAACAACAACTGACGATTTGGTGGAACTGGAGGATCCAATAGTACCCAACGAACCCCAGCCATTCCGTAGATCTAGTAGGGTTCCTCATCCACCTGAGAGATACTATGGTTTTCTCATAGACGGTGGGAGCGAGGATTGCATCATGGAAGATGATGACCGGACTAGTTTCAAGCAGGCCATCACGAGTGGGGACTATATGAAATGGCTGGATGCTATACGATCTGAGATGGAATCCATGTACACCAAAAAAGTATAGACTTTGGAGGTTGCTCCTGAAGGGGTAAAACCCATTGGGAGCAAGTGGATCTTCAAAAAAAGATTGGTGTAGATGGAAAAGTTGAGACTTTCAAAGCTAGACTTGTAGCAAAAGGTTTTCGTCAATGACCTGGCGTCAATTATGTTGAAACCTTTTCTCATGTCGCTATGTTTAAGTCTATCAGGATCCTACTTGCCATTGCTGCATACCATGACTACGAAATCTGGCATATGGATGTCAAGACCGCTTTTCTAAATGGTGATTTAGAAGAGAGCATGTACATGACACAGCCAGTGAGCTTCATAGACAGTAGGAGCAGCGGAAAGGTGTGCAAGCTGCTTAAATCCATCTACAGATTGAAGCGGGTATCGTGGAGCTGGAACATCTGTTTTGATAAAGCTGTCAAAGAGTTTGACTTCATAAAAAATATAGATGAACCATGTATATATAAGAAGGCTGTAAAGAGTAAGGTGTTCTTCCTCGTATTGTACGTGGATGACATACTTTTGATAGGAAACGATATTCCTATGCGACACTCGGTCAAACTCTTCTTATCACTTAAGTTCTCCATAAAAGATCTAGGCGATACCTCCTATATCCTGGGGAGAAAGATCTATAGAGATAGATTTAAAAGGATGTTGGGATTGTCCTAATCTAGGTACATAGACACCATACCAAAGAGGTTTAGTATGGAGGATTCTAAGCGGGGTAATTTACCCGTCTGCTCAGGAATCTGTAACGTTCTGAAAAATCGTTTAGGTGAAATTTCCGATAATCGGTAAAATGATACGTGTTTTCCGTAAAAACCAAGATATAATTATTTTGCCACATAAACTTAAATACACCTATTTTAACTATATAATTGCTAGTATTTGGCATTTATTTAGTCACTTATAAATTATTAGTTTACTTAAATATTTTTCCTTAATTAATTATTTTAACTATTATTATAAGCTTTCATTTATACATTAAATTAGTGTAAATTACAAAATGAGAATGGGTAAATCGTACATTAGTGAACCATGGCAACTTAGAATCAAGTTTGTGACATGCTCTTTTTTTAAAAATGTGACTCCATAATTCTAGAGAATTCTAGGTTAAATTAAATTAGAAAATAAAATAAAATAAAGTAATTAAGAAAAGACTTATTTGGAATAATTGGGGAAGTTTCCATACACACCCACACACCTCACATTCTCTCTCCCCCTCTCATTTCTTGCTGGCCGAAACTCCCCACTGCAGCAGCCCTTTTCCCCCACTTCATTTCTTCACAAGAAAAAAAAGAATAAAGAAAGAGGAGTGTGGTGTTTAGATATTTGAGGTATGGGCCTTTTCTTTGACTTCACACACACACACCCCACCCCACCCCTTTCCCTCTCTTACTGCCGAGCCTGCAACTGCAGCCCCCTCCCCTCATTTCCTCCTCTCATCTCATCTCCAAAAATCCACAAAAATTCCATGAAAAATCAATACAAAATCCCACTAATTCCTAATTTAATTCTTACCCATTTTTCCTTGGCCACTTTAGCTTGGATCTTGGGGAAAAGTTAGCATTTTGGAGGCCAAGATTTTTGCTAGATAGATCTACAAAATTGTGAGATATAAATCTTAACCTAATTGTTAATTTGTTGGTTAATTACTCTAATCTAAAATAATTAGGTGTTAATTTGGTTTTAATTTCAAGTTTTGGAATTTCAAGAGAGGGTTTTGAATTAAAGTTAGGGTTTTTCATCACTTGATCTTGTTGCGATGTGTAGTCTCACATCTTAAGACATGCAAAAATCTAAGCTACTTGCTAGTTTGCTAATTGTTAATTTAAAATTGTCCAAATTATATAATTTTTCAAACTAGATTTTTAGGATTAATATGAAGATGTGAGATTAAATTTTAGTAAATATTGGTGTGACCTAATTAAGATATTAAGTGAGCCATGTGGCCGTTAGAATTGCTAAAACATCTAGATTAGTATTGGAACGGTTAATGGTTGCTTACTAGGTTTTTGGAATAAATCGATTTAATTTAAGTTTGAGGTTTTGATGGTTTGATACCTATTTCATATAATCTTTCGTGTGTTGTGAACGCGCGATTGGTGTGATTGGGTTTTAGGTTTGGGGTTTGCCACGTATAGCGACCCTAGTTGTGGTTTGTGGCGTTGTCGTGAGCGCGTTTTGTGCACCAAGTGCGTGCGCGTTTAGTTAGTGCGCATGGTTGACTTATTTTGTTTGTGTCCGCGACTATTTATATATTTAATCTCTTTTTACTTGTGTACGTTTCTAGGATCGGGTGCAGAGGCGTCAGATGTGGTGCGGAAATGGCAGAGCTGAAATAGGATCTGATTAGCCGAGGCGTCCTGGTGAGTAGATGTACACATCTACGGGGGAATCGTCTGAATGGCGCAAGGAATCTGATAGTCAAGATTACTAGTAGTACTTGTACTTATATGCATAGTCTCCCAGTCATTCATCTCATTGTATTACATCATCATAAATATATATGATATTATCTCAAAGGACACTTGCACCATTACCATTGGTTCATGCCACGTGCACTATTCATGCGAACACACACGCCTTTGGTAATTGCTATGTCACGAACACTATAGAACTTGCTTTGAATCGGTATCTGTGCATTGCATGATATATGATCTGTAAACCTGTACCTGTATAGTCATTTCTTTCAGGATGGATACGCAGGATTGATAGTCATATATAAATACCTCATTGCATCATGATTCATGCATAGCTTTTGGCCGTACTTCGCATGGTATATACTATTGTATCATAGACATCCATCATCACCGACATGTTTACATATTGTGATTCTTCTCGAGAATTTCAGTATTTATGAGATTTATGAATTTGGAGAAACCGCAAGGATTTTAAGAACGAATTACCATTTTAAAATGTAAGTTGCGGTTTTCTCGTGATATGATGTGTGTGGTGTCCACCATGGGTTTTTTTGGTTCTCGAGCGGTATGATACACCCGATTTGAGGTAGGGGGAGGGACCGTCTGCGGGTGCATGGTGGACCCGGTATGGTACCCCGGGGCAATAGGGTCGTAGATGATGGCGTTGAGCCCAGCAGGGGAGCACCACCGACCGGTTATTTTTGACATGGCGGATATCCGGAGGATACCGACGTAGTCGTGAGATTTGATGATATGGGCCGATCTGGACTAACGGAGCCCGAGATATTGAGATATTGAGACATTGAGATATTGAGATATTGAGACATTGAGATATTGAGATATTGAAACTTTGAGACATTGAGATTTTGGAATATGTATTTTGTGTCGATACTTGACACAGATTTTCTGTTGATTTCATTGATGATACTTCAGTTTATTGCACAGAGGTTTTTCTAAGATTAGAATAAAGATTTTCTCATACCAGACTTGTTCAGGTTTCGTATTTGATCATGCATTCATGTTGCATCTATGTTAGTACATCGTATCATATCGATATGCATAGATTGAGACGCATTTGGGTGCATGCTTACGATAGCCTTATTAGATGTTACTTACTACTTACGAGTTGGCAACTCACCCCCGTTGTGCCACAGTATCTTGCAGGTCCGACCCGTCAGCACAGTAGCGGCGATCGCACTTCTTCATTTTGTTCCTTTTGCTTGGGCTTGCGGCATTGCTCGTGGGTGGGTTGCGAGGATATTTTATCCCATCATGTATATTATTTGTATCTAGTATACTCTATCTACCCTTGTATTTGACTAAACAGTGAGACTCGTGAGACTTGTATTTGTGGTGTTTGGTGTCGATGCTCACTTGAGCCGACATGGTATCTTCTTATTTTTTGCTTTCAGATGCTTATTGTGCACTTTTGCTATACATATTTCTTGTGGTTGTGATTTCGTCATTGGCGAAGAGCTAGCTCCCACTTGGGGATGCCTTATTCATCATTTATATGTATTTTCATGTGTTGTACCCGTTTGGGGGCCAGTATTTATAAAGGAGACTCTGCCGAAATTTTCAGGAAAATCTGATGTTTCTTTTAAATGTTTGATGGCACTTATTTTGTTAAAACCACTTGCGTTAAAACAAGTTTTCCTTCACTTTAATTGTTAAACGGTTTAGTTTTCTGGGCTTTGGCTTACTTATATCACGTTGCGCCTTGAGTCGTTTCGTATTTTAAGTGTCAGTCACGTTTCGTACCTTCGGGTCGTGACAGAATCACTCTCTCCAAAGAGATGTCTCCTAAGACTGATTTGGAGAAGGCTCGCATGCAAGGGATACCCTATGCTTCAGCAGTTGGCTCTATCATGTATGCGATGTTATGTACCAGACCTGATATAGCTTACTCACTAGGTGTAGTGAGCAGGTATCAATCAGATCCTGGGGAGAAACACTGGACAACTGTGAAGAACATTCTTAAGTACTTGAGAAGGACAAAAGAAATATTCTTGGTTTATGGTAACGGTGAACTCCAGGTGGAGTCCCTTACCGATTCGAGCTTCCAAAGTGATAAGGACGACAGTAAGTCAGTCTTGGGTTTTGTCTTTACTCTCAATGGAGGAGCGGTGTGTTGGAAGAGTTCCAAGCAAGACACCGTAGCAGACTCAACGATGGAGGCTGAATACATCGCTGCCAACGATGCTGCCAAAGAGGCTGTCTGGATGAAGAAGTTCATTACTGAGCTTGGCGTGGTTCCATCTATTGAGCATCCAATACCTGTATATTGTGATAACAATGGAGCTGTGGCTTTGGCCAAGGAACCCAGGTCGCATCAGAGATCCAGACATATTCTTTGGCGGTATCACCTGATCAGAGAGATAGTAGACCGCCGGGAGATCGAGGTCAGGAAAGTTGACACGAAGGACAACGTAGCGGATCCACTCACGAAGGCCCTCCCCTAAATCACTTTTTTGGATGTTGGGTATGAGATACTACAACACATGGCCTTAGTGCAAGTAGGAGATTGTTAGGATTATGTTTGCCCTGGAGGCCATTATTGTACATGTGATGTATATTATAATGGATGCTTGGACATATATATAGAGGACTTTCTTGCTCGACATGATAGTATGTTATCTGGTTGCTCTTTATCTTAACATGTTGACTGGTATTCTTTGTTGTCTTGCTCTCAAATGTTGATAAAGCCTTTAGGATATGTACTTGACTACCAAAATTATGATGAGATCATACTAGTGGGGCCATGGTGGGCCAAAAATACATCCTTTAATTAGTTCCTAATCGAAGGAATATCAAGACTAGGGCATCGATATTCTAGAGTAGACTAGTGTGTACGTTTCTTGTCCCTTAGAGGGCGATAGTTGATCCCACAACCATTGGTGTGTGACATCAAAGATTGTACACAGGTGCTCATTGGAGAATGGGTATACCGAATAGGACTCACCGAGGACTCCTAGTTGGTAGTATACCTATCGTCAGATAGCAGTCCTATGGTGACACTGGTACATAGTCTTGTGTGTCTCCCACTGTGCTTTGATTTCCTCCCTACCACGCTCAAAGGAGACACGCAAATAGGTAGATTCTGGGTACAGTCCCGAGTCACATGGAGGCAATGAGTGATAGGAAGGGTTTCGTTTCTCCCGGTATTGGGGGTTGATGTTGCGCTATGCTCGATTGGCTATAACTGGAAGTCCCTGGCCAGGGATGCTGCCGAGATTTACTGATAAGAGTTATCAGTAGTTTCTCGAACCATTATAGGCCAGACATCGGAATGACTTATCACGTTACTGGGGTCTGACGTTTACCACCCCTAGACATGATATGCGACATATCAGTCGAAAAGACCGGACTGTATGGTAGTGTTACTTGATGGGTTCCCTAGCACGACAGCAAGGTTTCGGGAGGCATCGTCCATGCCAAATTAAAATTTTTCCGTATTAAGGAACCCAAAACATAGGATGTTTAACTAGAGAATCATACAAAAAGAAATATGTAAACACTTTACATCTAAGTTAACAAGGAATACAACCTTTTTAAACCAGTCCTTCACTTCATAAGCTCCGTGTGGTAGTCCCTTCGCTGTGAGTTGTGAAGACCCAGACTCAAGAGAAGGTTCACATGAAGAAATGAACAAACTTGCTCAATGTCTTCGAGACCGAAGATGATCTACGTCGAGGAGACTCAAGCTCTTTCTACCTCTTCACTAATTGTGTAGATTAGTGAACACCCTAAACTAAATGGCTAATACTAGAGGATGATGAAGTAGGAATATTGCTCACTTTAGATTTGATTTTCTCACAATCTATCATCACTTTGTCAAAAGCTAGAAAGCTTAAAATGAGGAAGAAGAAGATGAAGCTCAAGTGATGAAAGAATAAATCATTAGGTTTGAAATGCAACCTTGGGTGAGTATATCATATACACTAACCCATGTAGAGAGTTAACCATTATGTATGGTTAATGGCTAGATTGATAAATATCTTAAGGAAAACAAAAGAGTGGACTAAGTCAATGGTTATCTTCAAGCTTCTCCAAGCTTCCAACCATCAAAATATCTCCATTAATTTGTAATTACTTAAGAATAGATATTAAACCCTAACATTAACCCTAGCATGGTGTAAGTCTCATACATCCATGTTGCATGTGTAAGCAAGCATGTCACAACAATATATATCACATATATAATATTTGTGAACAAAAGAAAATAATACAATTAACATATATCACATATAAATCAATGTATCATATGTGAGAAAATTTAATACTTAAGTGAGCTAATATTAGTCAATGTAATTTAATATATTAAATATATAATTATACATTCAATTATTAAATCAAAATTTGATTTAATAATCCAGCTATATTACATATAACCAACTAATATCAAATTTAACAACTTATCGAATCAACACTTGATCCGATAACCCGGCTATATCTCATATAACCTGATGTCACATATCGTGAGAATAGAATGCGGTATCACATACGCGTATTAATCTTGGTCTCGCACATATCACATATGTGCACCTACTCCGTTTCGCATGAACCAGAAAACCTCTGTGTAGGACTCTAAAGGCTCGTCAATACGCCGGCAGTAGGTGATGATCATATCAAACATCCACAAGCCGCAAGTGGTCTGCTAAACGTAACGGCCACCCGGGTATTGAGCGATCAGAAGATCAACATGCAAGCCTTCTCACACTCCTGCGAATCCAATCAGTAACACTACCATACAGTCCGGTCTCTTCGTCTGATATGTCGCGTATCAAGTCTAGGGGTGGTAAACGTCAGACCCCAGTAACCGATAAGTCGTGCCAATGTGAGGCTCATAACGGGTCCAGAAAATACTGATAACACTTAGTAGTAGATCTCCATATCATCCCTGGCCAGGGATTTCCGGTTATAGCCAATCGAACACAGCGCAACATCAACTCCCTATACCGGGAGAGACGAATCCCCTCCTATCGCTCATTGCCTCCATGTGATTCGGGACTGTACCCAAAAGCCAGCGTTTTGCACGTTCACTTGAACGTGGTAAGGTGGAAATCAAAGCACAGTGGGAATCACACAAGACTTTATAACGATCTCGGGTCTACAGACTAACCTGTACCAGTGTCACCAGAGAACTGCTATCTGACGATAGGTATAATACCATCTAGGAGTTCTCGGCGAGTCCGTTCAGTGTACCCAGTCTCCACCGAGCACCCGTATACCATCTTTGATGTCAAACACCAATGGATGTGGGATCATCCATCGCCCATCTTATGGGTCAAGAAGCGCATACGCTAGTCTACACTGGTGTATCGATGCCCTGTCTCGATACACCCTCGACTAGGAACAGTTATAGGATGTACTTGTAGACTACCCTGGCTCCACTAGTATGATCTCAATCATAGTCCCAGTAGTTAAGTACTCATCCTAAGGGCTTTACCAACATGTCACAGAGAGACAATATTCGTATACATGTTAAGATAAAGTGTAACCAGATAGCATACTATCATGTTGAGCAAGAAAGTCCTCCCTATATATGTCTAAGTATCCATTATAATATACATCATATGTACAGTAATGGCCTCTAGGGCATACATATAACTAACATTACTGATAGGCTTCATGGAGAGTATGGACGAGCTTACTTGTTGATCTTCATATCACTCAATACCCGGGTAGCCGTTATGTCCAGCTAGTACTGCTGACGGCTTGTAGGTGACTGATGTGATCATCACCTACTGCTGGCGTATTGACGAGTCTTTAGAGTCCCACACAGAAGTTTCCTGGTTCAAGCGAAACGAAGTAGGGCACATATATTGATATGTGCATGGGCCTGATTAAATACGAGTATGTGATACCGTATTATAATCTGGCAATTATCTGTTATCGGTTAGATTATATGTGATGTAACCAGATTATCGAATCAAGTGTTGATTTGATAATGTGAAAAACAGATAAATGATATTAGTCGGTCATATGTGATATAACTGGATTATTAAATCAAGCGTTGATCTAATAATTTGATATATATTTATATTTGATATAATTATATGTTAACTAATATCATTAACTCACTAATTGCTTTATTAATATATATGTTAATATATATATATATATATATATATATATATATATATATGAAGCATGGCATGTTTTTCTATTTTTAGAAAATAGAAAAATGAGGTGTAATTATGGAGATATTTAAGGTATGGTTCAAGGCATGGTTTGTTCATTTCTTTATTCATTTTATTTGCACTATTGAAGCATGGTGCATTTGTTTATTGATTTATCATCTATGCTTCAATAATGTGTGAAAGAAATGAGTAGCCATTCATTCATACTTCACTTTGTTCTTGAGTTCATGCCTTAGCCATTTTTTCTTAAGCTCTTGCTCTCTTGATCTTTACACTTTCTCAATCTCACCTCTAAGCTCAAAACCCTCACATGTGATATGAATCATTGAGCTTGTGAAATCTCTAGTGAGCTTCCAAAACCCCTACTTCACCATCCTACACTTGAATAACACTCAAGTGTAGTGTGTTGCTTTCACCAAATAGTTTAGTGAAGAGATAGCTTGAACTAGTGAGCTTCGGGTGGATCATCTTCGGCATGAAGGTCATCGAAGCAATCTCGATCCAACTTGAAGTGAAGCCTAGTGGGGTCGCGTGGACTACTACATGGAGCTAAAGAAGAGTAGGACTCGATCTATAGGGTATAACATCTTTTCGTTCTCTCTAGTTTTTCATGTTATCAAACTAAAACCCTAATAATCTAGTTAAAGATCTTGTTTAGTCTAGCTTAGCACCTATAAAAATTTGAATTTGGCATGCTTTATGTCATTAGAACCTCATAGTGGTGCTAGGGTAGACTTTCAGCTCGGTCCATGCTTTTACTTCGTCCATTGTCTTAGGTTGCGCCAATGCAAAAAAGTGGAGCCACTCTTTGTGCCTAAGACCCGACCTCAGTGCGGTCATAACTGTTTCGTCACGGTGCTCAGGAATCTCCAAGAGGGCATTTTAGAAGCGGGTGACATACCCTTTGATTGATTCCTTGTCTCCACTTTTAACGGTGAACAGGTAGTTGGCCGTCTTCTTTTGTCGCCGATTACCGATGAAATGACCGAGGAATTGGTTTGCCAGCTCGCCAAAGGTCGAGATAGAGCTTGGCGCAAGCCCCCGGAACCAATCCCGACCAGCTCGGATGAGGGTAGTATGGAAGGCCCTGCACTGAGCCACATCTGAGTTGTCTTGGAAGCTCATGGCGGATGTGAACACGTCCAAGTGGTCCTTCGGGTCGGACTTCCTGTCAAATAGAGGCACTTTGGGCAGCTTGTTTCTGGACGAGACGTGCTCGGCGAAGAGTCGCCCTATGAAGGGCTTTGTGAGCGAATCGCCAGAATACCTGGCCCCTTCGCCGGACATGTGGCCATCTCGTCGTATGCCATCGATTTTCTTTTCGAGGTGTTCAAACTGATGGTGGTACCCCGAGGATTCTGCACAGTCAGAGTGGTGGCTACCCCCGCTCCGGGTCTGTGCGATTGTGCGGCTTCGATTCCACTCTATCAAATTTCTTAAATCATTGGGAGAGGCTCTTCTTGAGTAGCCCTACCGTATACCGTTTGCGCAGCATCGACGGGAGTGGAGGCTTCGGTCATGCCTGGAAGCAGGCGAACTGACTGATACCTCCTAAGGGGGTGTGAGCACGCGGCGGGCATCGGAGCGACAACCTAGTCTCCCCTGAGATCGGGGGTGATTGTTAGTTGTATGTATGCCCTAGAGTCCATTGTTGTACATGATTGTATATTACAATGGATGCTTGGACATATATAGGGAGGACTTTCTTGCTCGACATGATAGTATGCTATCTGGTTACTCTTTATTTTAACATGTTGACTAGTATTGTGATACTGTCTTGCTCTCACATGTTGGTAAAGCCCTTAGGATGTATACTTTACTACCAGGATTATGATGCAGATCATACTAGTGGGGTCCGGATAGTCCACAAGTTCATCCTTTAATTGTTCCTAGTCGAGGGTGTATCGAGACAGGGCATCGATATTCCAGAGATACTAGCGTATACGCTGCTTGACCCATTTGATGGGCGATGGATGATCCCATATCCATTAGTGTTTGACATCAAAGATGGTATATGGGTGCTCAGTAGAGACTGGGTACACTGAACATGACTCGTCGAGAACTCCTAGATGGTATTATACCTATCGTTAGATAGCAGTTCTCTGGTGGCACTGGTATAGGTTAGTCTGTAGACCCAAGATCGTTATAGAGTCTTGTGTGTCTCCTACTGTGCATTGATTTCCACCCTACCACGGCTCTACTGTGTCGTGCAAACAGGTGGTTTTTGGGTACAGTCCCGAGTCACATGGAGGCAATGAGCGATAGGAGGGGGTTTCGTTTCTCCCTGTATTGGGGGTTGATGTTGCGCTGTGCTCGATTGGCCATAACAGGAAATCCCTGGCCAGGGTTCCTGAGATTTACTGGTAAGTGTTATCAGTGGTCTCTCGAGCCGTTATGAGCCTCACATCGGCATGACTTATTCAGTTATTGGGGTCTGACATATACCACCCCGCAGACTAGATATGCGACATATCAGACGAAGAGACCGGACTGTACTATAGTGTTACTTATTGGATTCACGGGAGTATGAGAAGGCTTGCTTGCTGATCTTCTGATCGCTCAATACCCGGGTAGCCGTTACGTGCAGCTAGTACCGTTGATGGCTTGTGGGTAACTGATATGATCATTACCTACTGCTGGCGTATTGATGCGTCTTTAGAGTCCTACACAGAGGTTTCCTGGCTCAAGCAAAACGAATTAGGGCACATATGTGATATGTGCAGGACCGAGATTAATACGTGTATGTGATACCATATTCTAATCTCGCGATATGTGATATCGGTCGGTTATATGTGATATAGCCGGGTTATTGAATCAAGTGTTGATTCGATAAGTTGATTTATATGATATTAGTCGGTTATATGCGATACAGCCGGGTTATTAAATCAAGTGTTGATTTAATAATTTAATGTATGATTATATATTTGATATATTATTATACATTGACTAATATTAGCCCACTTAAGAATTTATTTTTCTCACTTGTACATTTAATATATATGTGATATATATTATTGTGTTTATTTCTTTGTGTCATACTTGATGATACATTGTACATGGGTGTATGAGATTCATACCATACTTAAGATATTGAGGGTGATTATTTATTTAAGGGATAAACAAAATTAGGTGGAAAATCCATGGTTTGTGAAGCTTGGAGAAGCATATGGAAACCATTGACTATGTCCACTACTTTTGTTTTTTTGAGATATTTATTAACTCAACCATTATCTTTAGTCATGGTTAAGTCTCTACATTGATAATAGATGTTATTATCTCACCCATGGTTGCCATTCACTCTCATTTTTCTTTCACCACTTTATCATCTTCTTCATCTCAAGAGAGCTCTCTAGGTTTTCTTAAGGTGAAGAAAATGAGTGAGAAAAATTATTCTAAAGTGAGCAAAACTCATCTTCATCAATCTACACTAGACTAGCCATTTAGTATAGCTTATTTTCTTCACGAATTCCCAATTGGTGAAAAGGTAGCTTGAGTTAGAGTCTCCTCGACATAGATCATCTTCGGCCTTGAAGTTCTTCAAGTAAGCTTGTTTCTTTCGCCTTGTGGAGCCCAACGAGAGTCTGGGAGACCACTACTTGGAGCGAAGGGACTACTACATGGAGCTTTTGAAGTGAAGGACCGGTCTACAAAGGTTCCATTCCTTGATCGCTTAGAGTAATGTTTGATTACTTGCTTAGTTATAACCCTAATCCTCTAGTTAGATCCTTGGTTTGGGTTTCTTAGCTCTCTAGATTTTTTAAAATTGCATGCTTGATGCCTTAGAAAACATAGTGAGGATGCTAAGGAACCCAGCAGTGGTATCAGAGCCAAGCTAGAGAATTAGACGATATTAGTAGAATTATGAAACTGAAACAACCCCGAAACCTTGAAACCGAAACCCTAGTTTCTGTTGTTTTTAAAAAGTTCTCTGAAATTTTTTTAAGCAGGATCAAATTGTTACATATGATGTAATAAGAGCACCAGAGAAAAACGAGCCCAATCCACCGGATTTTGATCGGCGAAATGAAGTAAAAAACCGACATCACCGGTTTTGTAGATAGGTTTGGGCTTCGATTTTCTTTAGTGTTCCAGACTCTGGGGTTTGGTGTTTCAGGTATTGTTTGTTTTGCCAAGATTGCATGTGATGTTATCTTTTCTATGGTGGCAATTCGAAGTGTTTCGTATTCATAATTTTAACATCGTTTCGGGTTTCATATTGATATGTGATACAATATTTGGAATCCACAATAATTAGTTTTGTGAAAACTAGTTTGAATTTTGTAAACCTAGCAATTTAGTCTCATTTGATCGGTTGCCACGGGGTTTTGATATGGATCAAAACTCTGTCGCAATCACGTAGTGTACGCGGATACTCGCCGGGTAATATTACTAGATAGCCACGCCCTAAAGCCCCGACCAAGTGACTGTAGGAGAACCCCGTTGCCAAAAGCATCCTCCCGGGTCCTCACGGCCGTGGTGTTCCGCCTAAGTGCGCTTCGTCGAAGGCATCGGGGGGTGCGGCCGTCTACTAAAGTTACCGACGAGCTTTTGATCAGGTTTTTAGGAATCTTGTTGAATTACCCGACTGGTTATTGAAAAGTATTTTCAATATTGAGACTAAAATGCGGGGTTTATAAGGTTAAGCATGAAATTCGGAATATGAGATATTATGGGTTTATGATGTCTAAAGAATTCATTTGGTTAGGCATGAAATCCAAAGTATGTGATATTTCGGGTTTATGATGTCTAAGATGGTTGCGGATTCCAATTGTTGTACTTTTCACTTTCTTTTCTGCGACCGTAAGTGTAATATGTGGTGTATCGCCGGTTTCGTTGCTATATGTCAATGACAACTGGGATTCACATATTTACTTACATTGATGGCATACGATGTTATGTGTTGCTGTGATATGTTATATTGGATCGTCGTGTTTGAATAGCGGGGGATTTTATGTGAGATGAGAGTTTTTCATTTTCATTCATGTAAAAACTTGTATTTAATATTCTTTTATTAGGGTACTTCCGGCTTGAGGATGATGTCACCATTGATTTATATTATTTACTTTTCCGCATTAGGATAGACCCAAGGCGGGGAGCACAAGTAACCAGGTTCTAGAGTCCAGCGGGAGACCATCTCGAGGAGTCGAGACCGGGTCTCCTAACTCTAGAATTGGTATGGTTGCTTGCCGCTCTCGTAGGGGTCTAGGGATGTGGGTTTGGCTATTCATCACGACCGTGGAATCTGTGTTTTTTTTATGGCTTAATTTAAAACACGGACATCCTAGTATATCCAATATTTCCTATGTTGACTTCTGCTGTAATGTTCTGTGATGAGATCATATGACATCCTGAGATGAATGATTTATATTATATATATGATATATAATAAACGTTGTTTATGTTTTGCATCCGCGCTAGTCCTGCCCCCGCTCTGCCATTAGTTATCTAACCTAACGGTGCATGACGGGACCCCGTGGTGAATGCAGATGGCATAAGCGTACGTTGTATAAGTATTTTCGTTTCTTTATCTGTGATGCTTAGGAAGCATAAATGATGGGACTTCATTAATGAGATTAATGAAAAGGAAAATAAACTAAAGATGTTGTAGAATCGAATTTGAAACTCACTCGGCCTTTTTATGAAAAAGAAAGTTTCAAAATTACGGAGCTTAAGCCACTCCTTTTAAAACTGTTTGATTCTACAACGAGATCAAGTTCAAAGCGTTAAAGGTTTTCTTAAAAACCATCTGCAACCCTCCGTCATTTTAGGAAGTAGAGTACTTAGTATTCGTGCAGCGTATTTTGACCATAGTTAAGGCGTAGTGTACGGTAGCTAAGTGATGTCTTCCTACACAGCATATGATTAAGACATTCATATGATTATGTTGACTATATTTAAGGGTCATATGAGTGGGCCTAATTAATCATGAAATGACGGGTAGAACTTGACTAGTGCTTATGATATGTTGACCATAGTTAAGGTCATAAGTGATAGGGGTAAAAACTATATCGGAAGTTTCAAGAGTTGAAATTTGCAGTGAGATTGCATACCTTCTATATGATAGTTGGATCCCGATACCCACTGCGAGTAAAGTTACTCCTGGAAGAGTTTTGCACTTTACAATTAGCCGATCAAGTAGGTGACTAGAAAGGTGTCAATGGAGTTATGCCTCTGGGAAAACGAGATTTATTTTAATCAGGTCCGTACAAAAGCACGGGGAACCTCCCTCAAAGTACCGACACTGGCCTGGCTGAAAGATTGGCGAACTTGTAGGGTGTAATTAATCCCGGCTAGTCTTACCTTTTAGGGTTTGAAGAAAGATTTGATAAAAATAGTGGGAGCCATCTCGATTAGATAAAATAATAACCAATCTAATCCTGCAAGAGCGCACGCAGAGTGTTTTCTTCTCTCTCTCCTAGTAGCGACCATGACATACCTTAATTAAGATAATAATATGGATGTATTGACCGAACCCGCTTGTTATACTGAGCTGGGGAATGTTGGTTCTGCTCTATTTTATAATTGTTATAAGTCCGAGCAGGAAATAGGGGAATATCCGGATTCCCACGCGGCCTAAACGAAAAATGAGCTTGTTGATGCATCTTCTTCGGTGTGTGTTTTTTGTCACCGAGAACTGTTTCTCAGCACACTCTACGTCCTGGGTATTAAATACCGGATCAGGATCCCACATATGTAATATGCTACATGAGCTAAAGAAAAGTAGACAACTGAGAAAGGGTGATCATTATCTAGAAGTAGGGAATGATGCAAATGTTACAGCCAAATCAGTTGGCAAATATCACCTTGTATTACCAAATAGTAATACATTGATTCTGAACAAATGTTATTACATACCGAACCTGATATGCAATATTATATCACTTTTTATGTAAAGAAGGATATAATCTTGTATTATAGGATAATGTTGTGAACATTTTCTTAAATCAAAAATTGATTGGATCGGGCACGTTATATAATAAAATATACGTTATAAATCAAACTACAGTTCTCAACGTACAGAACACACATAAGAGGAAAAGTTCAGAAATGAATAAATCCTTTTTATGGAATTGTAGACTAGGTCATATCAATGCGACACGACTAGCTAAGTTACATAAGGATGGATATTTGAATCCATTCGAATTTTCATCTTATGAAACTTGTCAGTCATGTCTCAAAGGCAAGATGACCAAAACTCCGTTTACTGGACACGGAAAAAGAGCCACAGAACTCTTGGGACTGATATATAGTGATGTATGTGGTCGTATGTCTACACATGCCAGGAATGGTTCCTCGTACTTCATTACATTCAATGACGATTTCTCAAGATACGGACATGTGTTCCTATTGAAACACAAGTCTGAAGTTTTTGAGAAATTCAAAGAATATAAGTGCGAAGTCGAGAACTAAATGGGTAAAAGTATTAAAATCCTTCGTTCTGATCGAGGAGGAGAATACTTGAGCACGGAGTTCCTGAATTATCTAAAAGAGAATGGGATTCTCTCTCAGCTTACTCCTCCGTATACACCGCCGCACAACGGTGTATCGGGGCAGAGGTATCGCACCTTATTAGATAGGGTGCGCTCTATGATGAGTACTGCTGAGTTACCTATTTCCTTTTTGGGGTTATACGCTTGAGAAGCCGCATACCTATTGAATAGAGTTCCATTCAAATCAATGCCTACCACTCCATATGATATATAGAATGGGAAGAGACCATCTTTTAAACGAGTTAAGATATGGGGTTGTCCGGCCTATATTGAAAAGCAAAATCCAGACAAGCTCTAGGAAAGGTCAGTACTGTATAGGTTTGTTAGATATCCCGAACATTCATGAGGGTATATCTTCTACCATACTGAGGAGCAAAAGGTGTTTTGTTTTCTCTGCATGCCACCTTTTTAGAAAAGGAATTTATTATGGAAGAAATTAGTGGTTATATGGTAGAACTGGAAGGAGTTCCAGCTAGACAAGCTAACAGCTGATGATTTGGTAGAACTGGAGAATTCAATAGTTCCCAACAAACCTCAGCCTCTCCGTAGATCTAGTAG
The DNA here is from genome assembly GCA_030015575.1 of Agapanthus africanus. Lineage (NCBI taxonomy): Eukaryota > Viridiplantae > Streptophyta > Magnoliopsida > Asparagales > Amaryllidaceae > Agapanthus > Agapanthus africanus. The sequence goes on along the minus strand of JASDDO010000024.1, from coordinate 510,116,392 downwards.
GGTTCCTCATCTGCCTGAGAGGTAGTACGGTTTTCTCAATGACAGTGGGAGCGAGTATTGCATCATGGAAGATGATGACCCAACTAATTTCGAGCAGACATCACAAGTGGGGACTCTGTAAAATGGCTGGATGCTTTGCGATCTGAGGTGGAATCCATATGCACCAACAAAGTAGTGACTTTGGTAGTTGCACCTGAAGGGTAAAACCCATCGGGAGCAAGTGGACCTTGAGAAGATTCTTGGTGTAGATGGAAAAGTTGAGACTTTTAAACTTAGACTTGTTGCAAAAGGTTGTCGTCAATAACCAGGTGTGGATTTTGATGAAACCTTTTCTCCAGTGGCTATGCTTAAGTCCATCCGGATCCTACTTGCCATTGCTGCATACCATAACTACGAAATCTGGCAGATCGACGTCAAGACCGCTTTTCTAAATGGTGATTTAGAAGAGAGCATGTACATGACATTGCCAGATGGCTTCGTAGACAGTGGGAGCTGCGGAAAGGTGTGCAACTTGCTTAAATCAATTTATGGATTAAAGGAGGCGTTGCGGAGTTGGAACATCTGTTTTGATGTGGTAGTCAAAGAGTTTGACTTCATCAAAAAAGTAGATGAACCTTGTATAAACAAGAAGGTTGCAGAGAGTAAGGTCGTCTTCATCGTATTGTACGTGAATGATATACTCTTGATAGGAAATGATGTTCCTATACTGCACTCGGTCAAGCTCCTCTTATCACAAAGATTCTCTATCAATGTAACGCCTTGAAAATTCGTTTAGGTAAATTTCGTGTTAATTAGCGATAATGCGTGTTTTCATAAAACCTCGTTATTAATTATTTTCCACATAGACTGGGATAAATCTATTTTAATTGTGAAATATGTAATTATATATATAATTGTGTTTTATTAATTAACATTTAAATTATTGTTCACATATTTATCTAATTTTCTTAACTATTATTTTCTAAGCTAAAATTTTAGTTTAGCATGCACTAATCCAATAATTACTCTAAGTTAATATTGTAACATGTCTTTCATTTTAATTTCCCTCATGGTTCTATTATCCTTTTAAATCAAAACTAAAACAAATAAAATAAATAAGAAAAGAAATGGAAAAGAGAGCCATGAGGCATTAAAGAGGCATGCGGGGCTTGACTTTTGATGCTCACACACACACTCTCTCTTTCTCACTCCCTCACTCCCTCCTTGCTCTCAGCAACAGCCCCAACAGCAGCCCCTCCCCTTCATCCTCTTCTTCTTCTTCCTTCATTCCAAGCCTCCATCTCCATCAAAAATCCCTCAATACATCATAAAATCTCATGTTAAACACTTCAAAACAATTCCTTGTTGGTTCTTGAGGCAAGTCTTAGCTTTAGGAAGCTAGGTCAGCAAGTTTGAACCATCCTTAGACCAACTTGAGGTATAAAGCCAACCTTAATTTCCTTTTTGCTAAACTTTTAGTTTGTTTAGCTTAAAATAGTGTTTAAGTGGGATTTAGTGCTAATTATGTGGGTTAAGTGGAGATTAGGTTAAGATAGAGTTTTTATGGCTTGAGTAGCTTAATTAAGTGTTGTTAGTATTATATAATCCAAGTATTTTCACCAGTTTACACTAAAACACCATATTGTTTTAAATTAGTGTTAATTAGAGTTTTAGTTATGAATTGTGTTCTTTTTGGGATCTACTTTTAAACCAGATGTTTCAGACAAAAGTTGCCATTACTGGAGCATAGTTACTGGACTAGGATCACACACCCGAAGCACGAGACCCCCATTCCCCCATGTGGCCGCAAATTTACCTGTTCTGGCCACAAATTGCAGCCAGAGTGTAGAGCTGGGTGTCGGGGTTTGGTGGTTAGGTGTCTGCAGTGTATTTAAGGTCTTTGGTATATGCAAAATTGTCTAGTTGTACTCTTATCAAAATCTGGGACCATTTACCTTGTTTTTAGTACTTTTAGACTTGCACGACACGTACGTTCCGATTCTGGGTTTGGTGTTTGTTGTGTATCACAGCCAGTCAGGGTGGTTTCAGACGTTAGCATACACGTTTTGGTTCTTCGAGTACACACGCGTTTAGCTTGCGACGCTAGTTTTCTCGTATGGTCTTGATATCACGTTTTTGCAGGATATTGGTCTTATGTGTGTTGCATTGTGTGATTCTAGGATCGGTCGCGGAAACATCAGATGCAGCACGGAAAGAAAAGGCGGTGATTGAATCAGACTAGCGGAGGCGTTCCGGTGAGTAGATGCATATATCTACGGGGGAATCGTTTGGATGGCGCAAGACGCCCGATAGTTAGAATTTCGTTTAGTACTTACACTTATGCGTAGTTCCTAGTTAATCATCCCGTTGCATTGCATCATTTATCATATATATATATATATATATATACTGTGATAGTACCTCATAGGACACTTGCACTATTACCATTGGTTTATGCTGCACGGGCACTATTCATGGGGACACATACGCCTTGGTAATTGCTATACCACGAACACTTTATACCTTGTTTAAATCTGAATCTTATCACTTGCGCAAATTATGATTAATAAACCTGCATTTGATATATTTAATTCATCAGGATGGATATGTAGGATTGCTAGTCGCATGCACATATCTTATTGTATCATCGTTCATGCATAAGTTTCTAGTTTCGCATCGCATTTAATATTGTTAATATCATAGACATTCATGTATTATGATTTTTATCGAGGATTTCCGTATTTATGAGATTTATGGATTTGGAGAAACCGCAAGTATTTAAGAACGTATTACCATTTTTAAAATGTAAGTTGCGGTTTTCCCGTGATATGATGTATGGATAGTCCACCATGAGATTTCTCGGTTCTTGAGCGGTATCATACACCTGATTTGAGGAGGAGGAGGAACCGTCTGTGGGTGCATGGTGGACCTGGTACGGTATCCCGGGGTAAGATGGTCGCCGAAGAAGGCGTTGAGCCCGGCAGGGGAGCACTACCGACCGGTTATTTTTGATGTGGCGGATATCCGGAGGATACCGACGTAGTCTTGAGTTATATGATATGGGCCAGTCCAGATTGCCGGAGCCCCGAGATCAGATTTACGGGTCAGTCCGGATTGCCGGAGCCCGGGATAAATGAGATATTCATATTTGATGTCGATGCTTGACATGGATTTATATTGATTTCATTGATGAAATACAACTAAATTACAGATATTTTACTAAGATAAGAATACAGATTTCCCATGTTAATTATATTCAAATCTCATGTTGTTTATTTCATTCATGTTGTACACATATTATTACATCGCATCATATTAGTATATGTAAGCTGTGACGAAATTGTGTACCTGCTTACGATAGCCTTATTAGATGTTATTTTTTACTCACAAGTTGGCAACTCACCCCCGTCGTGCCACAGTGTTTTGCAGGTCCGACCCGTCAGCACAGTAACGGCGGGCGCACCTCCTCTTTTAATCACTTTGCTTTGACTCGCAGCATGTTTCGTAGGTGGGTTGCAGGGTTATTTGTTTCCACCTTGTATCAGTATTGTATCTAGTGTACTCCATCTACCGTATCTACCACTTGTATTATTGTATTAGCGACTTAGAGATAAGACAGTGAGACTTGTACTTTTATGTTGTTTCTTTGGGTCGAGCTCACATGAGCCGACATGATGCTCTATTACTTTGTGCCTTTATTTGCTTATTTTGCACAGTGATGATATTTTTTTGCGTGTGATTGTGAGTCCGCCTTTGGCGAAGAGCTAGCTCCCACTTGGGGATGCCTTATTTCATGTTATACATATATTCTTGTTTTGTACCCGTTTGGGGCCAGTATTTACAAAGGAGACTCTGCCGAAATTTTCGGAAAATATGATGTTGCTTTTAAAGATTTGATGCGACTTATTTGGTTAAAAATCGCTTTCTATAATTGGTTTTCCTTCACTCTACTACTTTATTTGGTTTTGATTTCTGGGTTTTGGCTTACTTAGATTATGTGCTCCTCGAGACGTTTCGTAATTTAAGTGTCAGTCACGCTCCGTACTTTTCGGGCCGTGACAAAGTTGGTATCAGAGCATTAGGTTTTACCTTTTTGAGTATATGATGACCCTTGGTAGATGGAGTAGGTGACTTAAGCAGAGTGACGTAGCGTGTGTATGTTCCGCAGCATACTTACGATACAGTACTCCGCCTAAGTGACCTTAGGATATACTTGCTTGAAATTCCTTCTTCAATTCCGTATATCCTATGATTCTATTGCACTGTTCTTATTATCCTGTTTCCTATACCAGCCATTATGCCGCCAAAGACTATGAGGGCTCGGAGAGCGGCCGCGAGAGCCGAGGTCAGAGTTGGCTCGTCTAAGACAAGGACTGACCAGGATGGTACGCTTATTGTATAGGAGCAGATTGATCCGCCTTCGATAGATTGTATCACTAGGCTAGAGGCAGATATGCAGGATTTGCGCCAGATGATGGGATCGTTTGTTGAGGCCAGTCGAGCGCAACGACAGGAGATTGCCCCTTATTACCCAGTTATTCCTCACTATCAGCACACATCATTATATCACGTATACAGCAGCAGTGGACGCAGCCCTACTAGATGAGGAACGTCTTCTCGAGACGTCGATCGTTCCGGGACCAAAGAGGGCTCGTACTGGTGTATCAGCCCAGAGGCAGATGTTTGGACGCCGCGGTAGATTTTGTTCAGGTTGCGGGAGTAGCAGGAGCTTGGGACAAGGTCAGTTGTTTAGCTCTTATTCACTGGAGGGTCAGCAGTCATCATCTGGATGTTTCCGGTGTGGGAGTTTCCATCACCTCGTTAGGAATTGTACCGTGGTACGCCAGAGAAAGGCAGCCGTACCATATTTTACCTTACCACCTTCACCTCAGAGAGCGTTGCCTTTTGCGCCTGTTGTTGATATGCGTCAGACTTTTGTTCAGAGAGGTCATGGTCGCGGAGGGTTTGTTCAGAGAGGACAGGGTGGCAGAGGAGGAGGACAGCCAGTTTCAGGTAGAGGGCAGGCACGAACATTTGCTTCGATTCATCGGGATACGCAGGCGTCAAATGCAGAGTTTTCAGGTAGTTTTTCCTTCTGTTTTTTTATGCACACGTTTTGTTTAATCCGAGATCTATGCACTCGTATGTTTCTACACACTTCGTGCCGAAGTTGGGCTGAGAGTCGTGTTTGCTTGATCAGTCGCTTGTCGTGACTACTCCTGTTGGCGAGTCACTTGTTGCGTAATACGTGTTTCGGTCGTGTGCCAATCGGATAGGAGATAGAGATTCGTCCGTCGATTTGATCTTTCTAGATATGTTGGACTTGACATTCTGCTGGGCACAGACTGGTTAGCTACGTGTTATGCTCCTGTGGACTGCCGAGAGATGACGGTCCGGTTTTGTTTTCCTAGCGAGTCAGTTCTTGTTATGCAGGGGAACCGTGGTGCCGTCCCTCACAGTTTGATTTCAGCCTTTTGCATTAGTCGGCTTTCGAGGAGAGGATGTCGGGGGTTCTTAGCTTCCATTCATGATACCGGAGCCACATTAGATTCATTGGACTGGGTTCCTATCGTGCGAGAGTTTCCCAACGTTGCTCCCGATAAGCCGACAGAGCTTAGGGAGCTTAAGGATCAGCTGCAAGAGTTGCTTGATAGGGGACTTGTACGTCCAAGTGTTTCGCCTTAGGGAGATCTTGTTCTGTTCGTCAAGAAGAAGGACGACAGTTGGAGGTTGTGCATTGATTATCATCAATTGAACTGAATTACGGTGCGGAATAGGTATCCTTTACCTCGCATTGACGATTTGTTTGATCAGCTCCAGGGTGCGGGACATTTTCTAAGTTTGATTTGGATCAGGTTATCATCAGTTACGGGTTCGGAATGATGACATTCCGAAGACTGCTTTTCGTACGCGCTTCAGGCATTATGAATTTTTGGTGGTGTCGTTTGGTCTCACCAATGCCCCAGTAGCGTTCATGGACTTGATAAACTCGATTTTCAAGCCTTTCCTCAACCAGTTTATTATTTTGTTATTGATGACATACTAGTTTATTCCAAGAGTCGAGAGGAACATGAGAAGCACTTGAGGATTGCTTTGCAGACATTGAGAGAGCACCAGCAGTTTGCTAAATTCTCGAAGTGTTCCTTCTGGCTTGATAGTGTTGACTTTCTAGGTCATGTGGTTATGGGTGTGAGTCTACGGTAGCACCCCGGCCGTCGAACCGAGGCCAAATGCGGAAACAAAAACTTTTTACGAAACTGGCGCTAACGCAGACTTTTACCTGGATCGAACTATTAACACTAAACTAGCTAACAAGAAAGAAGTTAGAATGGCTATACCGATCGATCCGTGTCCTTCGGTCTTTATCCACCATCCCTAACTCCTCGCGGCATCTCCGATCTCGCTCAATTTCCAGTCTCCTCGTCGAAAAGGGCACCACATCAAGAAGTCTTTTTATGGGCTCCCGCTTCAAACCGAAGCAACTCGAACATGAAGTTTTCTAGCCGACATGTCCAAGATGAAGTAGAGAATGTGTGTGATAACTTTGTCTCAAGCATCCATTAATTCTTAACACATGACAGTGTATCGATGGAGGTTGAAGATGAAGCCATGGTGGAACTTGTGAGCTAGAGGAGGAAGAAGAAGAAGAGCTTTTCTTTTTCTATTGTGTTGGAATGAGTTATGAGAGCACTAGAATAATTTCAAGAGTTAACCCAAGGGTTAGTGGCTGTTCACTCTTTCTCCACCTCTCATTTCAACACAATAATCAATCACAAATGTGACATTAGCACAAAAAATAATACCATGACTCATTAATGAAGCACATGGCACATTTAATGCACTAAATCATGACATCCACTCACAATTTCCACCATCTAAACATTAATCTAAATGTTTAGCCCAACAATAAGATATAGCATCAATTAAAGTAAACTCGTGACGGATCACAAGAATACCTTTCACCTGTATATACATACCTGCATCTGCATTTCGACTGATTACGAATGCAGTAAGACTAAAGTAATCTAACAAATCTAATACTAGGATCCGGCTTAAACCAAAGCCCACTAGTATAATCCGTACGATCATGATCCGTGCACGAGTGCACGTATATGATCGAACCCTGCCATAATACCATACGGCCTCTACAATGTTTCGCCCGAACTTAGGAAAACTTTATGTGGGGGATTCTAAAGACTCGTCAATACGCTGGCAGTGGATTTAACCACAAGCACGTCAGTGGTACTAGCTGTACGTAACGACCACCCTTGCATTGACCAAAAGGGAGACCGATGAGCAAACTCATCTTGAAACCCTACTGAGCCTGTCAGTGACAATATCCGTACAGTCCGGTCCGTTCGTCTGTGAGTATCGCATGTTGGGCCTAGGGAGCTGGTAAACGTCAGACCCCCAAAAGAGGTACAAGTCATGTCGGAGTATAGCCCATAACACCCTGAGATACTACTGGAATACCTACCAGTAAATCTCACTTGCCTTGGCCAAGGATTTCGTGTAATGGCTCTCCTAGACACGGCGTGATCTCACCCCCAATACCGGGAGAGACGAAACCTCTGCCGATCCGCTCACTGCCTCCATGTGGCTCGGCACTGTACCCAACTAAAACCTGTTTGCACGACTCCTTTGATCCGTGGTAGGGTAGTAATCAAAGCACAGTGGGAACTCACACAAGACAAATGACGATCTCAGGTTGATGAACTAACCTGTACACATGTCACCAGGGAACTGCTATCAGACGCTATGTATAATACCAACTAGCAGGTTCCCGGCGAGTACTGTCCGGTGTACTCGTAACCCAATGAGCACCTGTATACATCTTAGGTGAACCTGTTAGTTATATATATGCCCTAGAGGCCATTACTATACATAGGATGTATATTGTAGTGGATGCCGGGACATATATAGGGAGGACTTTCTTGCTCGACATGATAGTATGCTATCTGGTTGCTCTTTACCTTAAAGTGTACACTGATTGTCTCTCTGTTACATGTTGGTAAAGCCCTTAGGATGTGTACTTGACTACCTGGACTATGATGCGGATCATACTAGTGGGGACAGGGTAGTCCATAAGTACATCCTTCAAGGTCCCTAGTCGTGGGTATATCGAGACGGGGCATCGATATACCAGAGTAGACTAGCGTATACCTTCTCGACCCATACAGTTGGGCGATGGATGATCCCATATCCATTGGTGTTTGACATCAGAGATGATATACGGGTGCTCAGTGGAGACTGGGTACACTGGACGGACTCGCCGAGAACTCCCAGATGGTATTATACCTTACGTCAGATGGCAGTTCTCTGGTGACACTGGTACAGAGTAGTCTGTTGACCCGAGATCGTCATAGAGTCTTATGTGATTTACACTGTGCTTTGATTTCCACCTTACCACGTCCAAGAGGGCATGCAAAACGGTGGTTTTTGGGTACAGTCCCGAATCACATGGAGGCAATGAGCGATAGGAGGGGATTCGTTTCTCCCGGTATAGGGAGTTGATGTTGCGCTGTGTTCGATTGGCTATAACCGGAAATCCCTGGCCAGGGTTGCTGAGATTTACTGGTAAGTGTTACCAGTAGTTTCTCGAACTGTTATAGACCTCATATCGACATGACTTATCGAGCTGTTGGGGGTCTGACGTTTACCACCCCTAGGCGAGATATGCGACATATCAGACGACGAGACCGGACTGTACGGTAAGTGTTACTGGTTGGATTCACAGGAGTGTGAGCGGGCTTTGTAGGGTTCCTAGGAATACTAATGAGGTCTCACAAGGCATCAACCATGCCAATTTCAAATTTTACAAGTGCCGAGAAACCCTAATACGGATCGTTAACTAGAATTTTAGGCGAAAGATGCAACTAGTTAACAACTTAACTAAGTGAACGGAAATACAACCTTTGTAGATCCGGTTCTCCACCTCCATAGCTCCGTGATGAAGTCCCCTCGCTGTACAAATTGCATCCCGGACTCTAGCATCGGCTTCATCGGAGAAATGGGTGGGCTTGGTCGTCGGCTTCGATGCCGAAGATGATCTACGTCGAGGCATCACTAGATCAAGCTCCCACTTCACCAAGTCATGAAACTTGTGAAGAAAACACCCTATACTACTTGGCAAGAGGTAGAGGATGAAGAAATAGGAAGTGGGTTCACTTTAGAATTGGATTTCTCACTCTTTTCATCAAGTCACCATTGATGAAGCAAGGTTTTCTTCAAGTGAAGAAGAAGAAGAAGATGAATATTATGATAAGTTATTTTCAAAATAGAAAAGAAAATCAATACTTATCATAATACAACCATGGTCAAGTGTAGAGAATGAACTAGGGTTAAGTGGAGTGGTTAGGGTTAAGCATGAGACAAAATGGTCACATAGTCAAAGCTTCATGAAGCTTCAAGATGCAAACAAAGAAAGCCACCATTTTCTCTTTATGCTTATTATTTTCCAAAAAGAATAAATAAATAAATAAATGAATAAGAAAATAAAACCCTAACCATTCATATAACCATGGTTTAATCTTTACACAAACCCAAGTAAGCATGCATCATCAAACATGATACAAACTTGTGCACAAAAATATATCACATATACAATGTGCACAAACAAGTGAGAAAAATCATTTAAAGTGAACCAATATTAGTTAATGCAAAGTAATATATCAAATATATAATTATACATTAAATCATTAAATCAACACTTGATTTAACGATCCGGTCATATCGCATATAACCGAGTAATATCCAATGTATCGGTTTATCGAATCAATCCTTGATTCGATAACTAGGTTATATCACATATAACCAATCGAAACATTCATCACGAGAATAGAATACGGTATCACATACTTGCATTATTTTCGGTCCCGCACATATCTCATATGCGCTCTTATTTCGTTTCGCTTGAGCCAGGAAACCTCTGTGTAGGACTCTAAAGACTCGTCAATACACCGACAGCAGGTGATGATCATATCAAACACCCACAAGCCGCAAGTGGTCTGCTAAACGTAACGGCCACCCGGGTATTGAGCGATCAGAAGATCGACGAGCAAGCCCGCTCATACTCTTGTAAATCCAACCAGTAACACTTACCGTACAGTCCGGTCTCGTCATCTGATATGTCGCATATCTCGCCTAGGGGTGGTAAACGTCAGACCCCAACAGCTCGATAAGTCATGTCGATATGAGGTCTATAACAGTTCGAGAAACTACTGGTAACACTTACCAGTAAATCTCAGCAACCCTGGCCAGGGATTTCCGGTTATAGCCAATCGAACACAGCGCAACATCAACTCCCTATACCGGGAGAGACGAATCCCCTCCTATCGCTCATTGCCTCCATGTGATTCGGGACTGTACCCAAAAACCACCGTTTTGCACGCCCTCTTGGACGTGGTAAGGTGGAAATCAAAGCACAGTGGGAACCACACAAGACTCTATGACGATCTCGGGTCAACAGACTACTCTGTACCAGTGTCACCAGAGAACTGCCATCTGACGTGAGGTATAATACCATCTGGGAGTTCTCGGCGAGTCCGTCCAGTGTACCCAGTCTCCACTGAGCACCCGTATATCATCTCTGATGTCAAACACCAATGGATATGGGATCATCCATCGCCCATCTGTATGGGTCGAGAAGGTATACGCTAGTCTACTCTGGTATATCGATGCCCCGTCTCGATATACCCACGACTAGGGACTTTGAAGGATGTACTTATGGACTACCATGTCCCCACTAGTATGATCCGCATCATAGTCCAGGTAGTCAAGTACACATCCTAAGAGCTTTACCAATATGTAACAGAGAGACAATCAGTGTACACGTTAAAGTAAAGATCAACCAGATAGCATACTATCATGTCGAGCAAGAAAGTCCTCCCTATATATGTTCAAGCATCCACTACAATATACATTCTATGTATAGTAATGGCCTCTAGGGTATACATATAACTAACAATCTCCCACTTGCACTAGGGCCATCTGATATCAGTGGTTGTAGTATCTCATACTCAACCATCCCATAAAAGTCTCTCTCTGGGAAAAGGCCTTTGTGAGTGGATCCGCCGTGTTATCCTCTGAGTCTGCTCTCCTAACCTCGATCACCCTGGAGATCAACCATCTCCATGATCAGGTGACACTGCCTTAGAATATGTCTGGATCACTGATGGGACGGACGTTCCTTGGCATAAGCCATAACTCCATTGTCACACAATGGGAGGAACCAAGTTCATCTCATGAACAAGTATACATCCAGACTTTTTCTTTGGTAGCATCTTAAGTAGCGATGTATCGAGCCTTTATCGTCTAGTATGCCACGGTATTTAGCTTGGAACTCTTCCAACATACCGTCCCTTTACTGAGGGTAAAGACAATGCCTGTGACTGACTTTCAGTCGTCCTTATCACCCTGGAACCCTTCCAGTGATTCTCCCCAGGATCGATTGATACCATCTCACTACAGCTAGTGAGAATCCTAACATCCAATTAGATCTATCTCATAGATCCAAAATCCAGGATTTAGGAGGTATCACTTTGATCCTATATGGAGAGTCATTGTGATAAGCGGAGATAGACCGAGCGTAGCATAGGAAACTCCTTCCCTATCAAGAGCATGTCATCCACATACTCTACGAGGATCGTCACTATACTCCCTACTACCTTTTTGTATATACAAGGTTCATCTACCATTTTGATGATGTCAAACTCTTTGACAAACACATCAAAACAGATGTTCCAACTCCGCGATACCTGCTTTATCCTATAAAGTATCTTGTACACGTTTCCGCTGCTCCCACTGTTTACGAAGCCCTCTGGCTGTGTACTTATAGACGTTCTCTTCTAAAACATCATTTTAGAAAAGCAGTCATGACACCCAACCGCCAGATATCGTAGTCATGGTATGTAGCCATGGCAAGTAGGATCTGGATGGACTTAAGCATAGCCACTTGAAAAGGTTTCATCATTATCCATGCCTGGTCGATGACGAAAAGCTTTAACAAGTCTAGCTTTGAAAGTCTCAACTTTTCCATCTACACCAAGTAATCTTCTCATGGGGATTTAACCCTTCAGATATAGCAACCAAAGTCCATACTTTGTTGGTGTACATGGATTCCATCTCAGATCGCTAAGCATCCAGCCATTCTTACAGAGTCCCACTCCTGATGGCCAGCTCGAAACTAGTTGGGTCATCATCTCATGATGCAATCCTCGCTCCCACTGTCATAGAGAAACCGAAGTATCTCTCAGGTGGGTGAGGAACCCTACTAGATCGGCGGAGAGGCTGAGGTTCATTGGAATCTACTGAATCCTTTGGTTCTATCAAATTATATGCTGTAGTTTGTATGGCTGGAACCTTTCCAGTTCTATATTACAGACCTTGCCTCGAGCTTGTCCGGATTTTGTTTTTAGACATAGGCCGGACAACCCCAATCTTAACTAACTTAAGATATGAGCTCTTCCCTTTCCATATCACATATGAAGTGGTAGGCAACTGATTTGATTTGAACCCTATTCAATAGGTATGCAGCTTCTCAAGTGCATAACTCCCAAAAAGGAAATAGGTAACTCAGTAGTACTCATCATAGAGCACACCTTATCACATAGGGTGTGATTGCTCCGCCCCGATATACCATCGTGTTATGGTGTATACGGAGGAGTAATGCTGAGAGAGAATCCCATTCTCCTTTAGAATAGTCCAGAAATTCCGTGCTCAAGTATTCTCCTCCTTGATCACATCAAAGGACATAATACTTATACCCGTATTGGTTCTCTACTTCTAACTTATATTCTGTGAATATCTCAAAAGGTTCGGACTTGTGTTTCAACAGGAACATAGGTCTGAATCTCGAAAGATCATCAGAGAATGTAATGAAGTACAAGGAACCGGTCTTGGCATATGTAGACAGGGGACCTTACATACATCAACATGTATCAATCCCAAGAGTTCATTAACTCTTTCTCTGTTTCCAGTAAACGGAGCTATGGTCATCATATCTCTGTGACATGACTGGCAAGTTTCATAAGATGTAAATTCAAACTAATTTAAATATGCATCTAAAATGTAACTTCAGCCAGTCGGATCGCATTGATATGACCTAGTCTACAATGCCTCAAGAAGAATTCGTTCATTTCTGAACTCTTCCTCTTGTGTGTGTTCCGTATACTAAAGAACTGTAGTTTGATTTAGAACATCAATGCTTTTAGATAACGTGCCTGAACCGATCAACTTTTGATATAGGAAATGTTCAAAACATTATCCAACTATACAAAATTTTATCATTTCTTTACTAATAAAGAGATTGATATGATTTTGTATATCAGGTTCGGTATCTAATAACATTCGTTCAGAATCAATGTATTTGGAATACAGGGTGACAGTGACCAACAGCATTGGCTGCAACACTTGCCCCGTTTTCTGCCTCATGTAACTTATCACCCGTTCTCAGTTCTCTACCTTTCTGTAGCCCTATGTAACAGATTACATATCTGGGATCCCGATCTGATATCACATACCAAGGACGTAGAGGATACAGAGAAACAGTTCTTTGTAATGAGCACACCCGAAGATGATGCATCATTATGCACTTTCTTCGTTTGGGCGGCACGGGAATTCTGGTAATCCCCAATTTCCTGCTCTATCTTATAACAATTATAAGTTGGAGTGGGACCAACGTTCCCCGGCTTAGCATAACAAGCGGGTTCGGTCAATATATCCGTTTTATTATCTTGATTAAGGCGTGATATGGTCGCTACCTGGAGAGAGAGAGAAGAAAAACACTCAGCGTGCGCTCTAGCAAGAATATATTGGTTATTATTTTATCTAATCAGGATGGCTCCCACTGTTTTTATCAAATCTTCCTTCAAACCCTAAAAGGAAAAGACTAGCCGGGATTAATTACACGCTACAAGTTCGCCAATCTTTCAGCCAGGCCAGTGTCGGTACTTTGAGGGAGGTCCCCCGTTCTTTCGCAAAAACCTAATTAATGTAAACCTCGTTTTCCCAGAGGCGTAACCTCGTTAACACCTTTCTAGACACCTACTTGATCGGCTAATTGTAATGTGTAAAACTCTCCCAGGAGTAACTCTTACTCGCAGCGGGTATCGGGATCCAACTATTTCATAGAAGGTATGCAATCTCATTGCAAATTTCAACACTTGAAATTCCCGATAATTTTGCCCCAAGCGATCTATGACCTTGACTGAGTCAACAAATCATAGACCACAGGTAAAGTTCAACCCGTCATTTCTCGATTGAATTAAACCCACCCGCACGACCGTTGACTGAGTCAACAAGGCCGCACGACTACCCTAATCCAATCGCATCATATGCTTTGCAGATAAGCACTAATCAGCTACCCCACACTACGCCTTGACTGAGTCAACAAACACAGCACGAATACTAACTAGGACTTATCTGAAATGACGGAGGGCTATGTCAGGTTTTTAAGAAAACCTTTTGCGTAATGAACTTTATATCGTTGTAGAATCAAATGATTTTAAAATGGAGTGTTTTTGAAGCTTTTCTAGTTTTGCTAAAGGAGTCACTCCCGGTGAAGGGATCGTCGGTCCTTTCCTCGTCGAATGAGGTGCGGGATATATCATATATATCACTGTGCAAAGCAAAAACTCTTAAAAGCAATCAAAAGACAAACCGAGTGTGTAGCCTCTGCCAGTTATTGCTAAAGGAGTCACTCCCTGTGAAGGGATCTCGGTCCTTTCCTCATCGAATAAGATGCACGATATATCATATATACCGCTGTGCAAAGCAAGAACTTTAGCTACCCTTTTTATTTTGTTTTGAAATTCGATTCTACAACATCTTAGGTTTCTTTTATTTCATTAATCACATTAATGAAGTCCCATCATTTAAGTACCTAAACATCACAGATAAATATGACGTATACTTATGCCATCCGCATTCGCCTCGATGTCCCCTCGTGCACCGTTAGGTTAGGTAACTAACGACAGAGCGGGGCAGGGCTAGCGCGGGTGTAAAACATAAGTAACGTCTATATAATATATCATATATACTATATACTGTATCCATCACAGAACATATCACATGATCACATCACAGATATCGCAGCAGAAGAAACATATGAAATATTGGATATACTAGGACATCCGTGTTTTCAATACGAGCCAGTATAAAACACGGATTCCACGGTCGTGATGAATAGCCAAACCCACACCCCTAGACCCCTACGAGAGCGGCAAGCAACCCTACCAATTCTAGAGTTAGGAGACCCGGACTCGACTCCTCGAGTTGGTCTCCCACTGGACTCCAGAACCCGGTTACTTGTGCTCCCCTCCTTAGGTCTATCCTAGTGCGGAAAAGTAAATAATATACAAAGGGTGACATCTTCTGCAACCTGGAAGTGTCCCAATAAAAGAATATTACATACAAGTTTTTACATGAATGAAAATGAAAAACACTCATCTCGCAAAAAAACCCCCGGCTACTCAAGCACGACGATCCAATATAACATATCCAGCAACACATAACATCACATGTCATCAACGTAAGTAAATATGCCCATCCCAATTGTCGTTGACATATAGCAACGAAACCGGCGATATCACATATTACACTTACGGTCACAGAAAAGAAAGTGTAAAACTACAACAGTTGGAATCCGCAATCAGCATAGACATCGCATGCCTAATCAAATGAATACCTTAGACATCACATGCCTAACAATTATAAACCCCGCATTTTAGTCTCAAAATCGAAAACACTTTTCAATATCAAGTCGGGCAATTCAACAGGATTCCCGACATACTGATCGAATGCTCGTCGCAAACTTTAGTAGGCGGCCGCACCCCCGACGCCGTCGACGAAGTGCACCAAGGCGGAACACCGCTACCGCGAGCACTCGAACGGATGCTTTCGGCGACGGGGTTCTCCCACAGTCACTTGGTCGGGGCTATGGAGTGAGGCTGTCTATTAAGTTTACCCGGCGAGTATCCGCGTACGCTACGTGATTGCGACGGACTTTTGATCACATCAAAATTCCGTGGCAACCGATCAAGTGAGACTAAAGTGCTATGTTTATATCATTCATTCAGTTATCTCATAACTACTCGTGAATTCCAATTATTGTATCCCATTCCGGGTAAATAGAAAATGTTAAACTTTCCGATCGAACAATCGAACACCCAAGTTTTCCCGATACATCTCAACACATGAAACAAGTTTAAAAACATCCAGTTCATGCCTCAGTACCAACGGTCCAGCCGTAGAAGGGTCAAGCCAACGCCTCACATGTGGCACGCCGTACTGCCCCAAACCCGAAGGTTCAAAGGGCAGTTCAAGACGGTCACATAATCGAGTTAAGGTTTGTTGTCTTCTAGAGGGTCCATCGCGTTACTTGCACTACTTAGAACGTCGTTAAACTACGGAAAGATCCAGCACTTGGAAATTTCCCGGCAGGGGAAAAATTAGGTATTTATATCCGGTCGAACTTTTTAACATATTCTAAAATTATCCGGAAAAGCACATAGACAAAATTAGAAAATCCGATCGAAACACCGAGTCCCCAATACAACTCAGAAAACTCAACTCTGGAGTAAATATTAAAAATTCCCAGAAAACTCAGCATTTCAAGAAAGAAGTTACTGTGCAAAATTTTTTGAATGAAGTGATTAACTGGCCGCGGAACCGCCGCATTAGCCATGCTAATGCCGCGGTTCCGCCGCTTAATGATCGAATCATGGGTCCCGTTTTGTACAGTAATTCTTAGAATCCCCTGCTGAGTTTTCTGCATATTTTTAATTTGGAAAAAACCCAGTTTTTAAAAAATGTACAGAGAGCCGTTTTCGGGTTAGGGTTTTGGTTCGATCGGACTTCAAACTCCGTCTATGCATCGCCTAAGGCTCTAGCTAGGCTCTGATACCACTGTAGGGTTCCTAGGCACACTAATGAGGTCTCACAAGGCATCAACCATGCCAATTTCAAATTTTACAAGTACCGAGAAACCCTAATACGTATCGTTAACTAGAATTTTAGGCGAAAGATGCAACTAGTTAACAACTTAACTAAGTGAACGGAAATACAACCTTTGTAGATCCGGTTCTCCACCTCCATAGCTCCGTGATGAAGTCCCCTCTCTGTACAAATCGCATCCCGGACTCTAGCATCGACTTCATCGGAGAAATGGGCGGGCTTGGTCGTCGGCTTCGATGCCGAAGATGATCTACGTCGAGGCATCACTAGATCAAGCTCCCACTTCACCAAGTCATGAAACTTGTGAAGAAAACATCCTATACTACTTGGCAAGAGGTAGAGGATGAAGAAATAGGAAGTGGGTTCACTTTAGAATTGGATTTCTCACTCTTTTCATCAAGTCACCATTGATGAAGCAAGGTTTTCTTCAAGTGAAGAAGAAGAAGATGAATATTATGATAAGTTATTTTCAAAATAGAAAAGAAAATCAATACTTATCATAATACAACCATGGTCAAGTGTAGAGAATGAACTAGGGTTAAGTGGAGTGGTTAGGGTTAAACAAGAGACAAAATGGTCACTTAGTCAAAGCTTCATGAAGCTTCAAGATGCAAACAAAGAAAGCCACCATTTTCTCTTTATGCTTATTATTTTCCAAAAAGAATAAATAAATAAATAAATGAATAAGAAAATAAAACCCTAACCATTCATATAACCATGGTTTAATCTTTACACAAACCCAAGTTAGCATGCATCATCAAACATGATACAAACTTGTGCACAAAAATATATCACATATACAATGTGCACAAACAAGTGAGAAAAACCATTTAAAGTGAACCAATATTAGTTAATGCAAAGTAATATATCAAATATATAATTATACATTAAATCATTAAATCAACACTTGATTTAACGATCCGGTCATATCGCATATAACCGACTAATATCCAATGTATTGGCTTATCGAATCAATCCTTGATTCGATAACTAGGTTATATCACATATAACCAATCGAAACATTCATCACGAGAATAGAATACGGTATCACATACTCGCATTATTCTCGGTCCCGCACATATCTCATATGCGCTCCTATTTCGTTTCGCTTGAGCCAGGAAACCTCTGTGTAGGACTCTAAAGACTCGTCAATACGCCGGCAGCAGGTGATGATCATATCAAACACCCACAAGCCGCAAGCGGTCTGCTAAACGTAACGGCCACCCGGGTATTGAGTGATCAGAAGATCTACGAGCAAGCCCGCTCATACTCCTGTGAATCCAACCAGTAACACTTACCGTACAGTCCGGTCTCGTCGTCTGATATGTCGCATATCTCGCCTAGGGGTGGTAAACGTCAGATCCCAACAGCTCGATAAGTCGTGTCGATATGAGGTCTATAACAGTTCGAGAAACTACTGGTAACACTTACCAGTAAATCTCAGCAACGCTGGCCAGGTATTTCCGGTTATAGCCAATCGAACACAGCGCAACATCAACTCCCTATACCCGGAGAGACGAATCCCCTCCTATCGCTCATTGCCTCCATGTGATTCGGGACTGTACCCAAAAACCACCGTTTTGCACGCCCTCTTGGATGTGGTAAGGTGGAAATCAAAGCACAGTGGGAACCACACAAGACTCTATGACGATCTCGGGTCAACAGACTACTCTGTACCAGTATCACCAGAGAACTGCCATCTGACGTGAGGTATAATACCATCTGGGAGTTCTCGGCGAGTCCGTCCAGTGTACCCAGTCTCCACTGAGCACCCGTATATCATCTCTGATGTCAAACACCAATGGATATGGGATCATCCATCGCCCATCTGTATGGGTCGAGAAGGTATACGCTAGTCTACTCTGGTATATCGATGCCCCGTCTCGATATACCCACGACTAGGGACTTTGAAGGATGTACTTATGGACTACCATGTCCCCACTAGTATGATCCGCATCATAGTCCAGGTAGTCAAGTACACATCCTAAGGGCTTTACCAACATGTAACAGAGAGACAATCAGTGTACACGTTAAAATAAAGATCAACCAGATAGCATACTATCATGTCGAGTAAGAAAGTCCTCCCTATATATGTCCAAGCATCCACTACAATATACATCCTATGTATAGTAATGGCCTCTAGGGCATACATATAACTAACAGGCTTGCTCATCGATCTTCTGATCGCTCAATACCCGGGTGGCCATTACGTTTAGCAGACCGCTTGCGGCTTGTGGGTGTTTGATATGATCATCACCTGCTGCCGGCGTATTGACGAGTCTTTAGAGTCCTACACAGAGGTTTCCTGGCTCAAGCGAAACGAAATAGGAGCGCATATGAGATATGTGCGGGACCGAGAATAATGCGTGTATGTGATACCGTATTCTATTCTCGCGATGAATGTATCGATATGGTTGTATGCGATATAACCTAGTTATCGAATCAAGGATTGATTCGATAAGCCGATACATTGGATATTAGTCGGTCACATGCGATATGACCGGATCGTTAAATCAAGTGTTGATTTAATGATTTAATGCATAATTATATATTTGATTTATTACTTTGCATTAACTAGTATTGGTTCACTTTAAATGGATTTTCTCACTTGCATTGCACAAGTTGTATATGTGATATACTTTTGTGCACTTGATTGTATCATGTTTGATGATACATGTTTACTTGGTTAAGTGTAAAGAATTAAACCATGGTTAAGTTAATGATTAGGGTTTTCTTTTTCTTACTTATTTATTTATTTATTTATTTTGGAAAAGATAAGAAATGAAATGGTTGCTAGTTTTGTTTTTCTTTGAAGCTTAATGAAGCTTTGACCAAAATGACCATTTTGTCTTCTTGCTTAACCCTAACCGTTCATCTAACCTTAGTTAATTCTCTACACCTAATCATGGTTCATATTATGATAAGTATTCATTTTTCTTTTGGTTTTAATTAACTTATCATAATTATCTTCTTCTTCTTCTTGTTCTTCTTCAAGAAGAAAACCTAGCTTTCATCAATGGTGATTTGATGAAAAGAGTGAGAAATCCAATTCTAAAGTGAACCCACCTCCTATTTCTTCATCCTCTACCTCTTGCCAAGTAGTATAGGGTGTTTTCTTCACAAGTTTCATGACTTGTTGAAGTGGGAGTTTGATCTTGTGATGCCTCGACGTAGATCATCTTCGGCATCGTAGTCGATGACCTAGCCCGCCCATTTCTCCGATGAAGCCAACGCTAGAGCCCGGGATTTGATTTGGACAGCATGGGGACTTCATCACGGAGCTATGGAGGTGGAGCACCGGATCTACAAAGGTTGTATTTCCGTTCACTTAGAGTAAAGTTGTTTACTTGTATTTGTTTCGCCTAAAATTCTAGTTAACGATCCGTATTAGGGTTTCTCGGCACTTGTAATTTTTGAAAATGGCATGGTTGATGCCTTGTGAGACCTCATTAGTGTGCCTAGGAACCCTACAGTGGTATCAGAGCCTAGCTAGAGCCTTAGGCGATGCGTAGACGGAGTTAGAAGTCCGATCGAACCGAAACCCTAACACAAATTTGCTCTCTGGACTTTTTTCAAAAACTGGGTTTTTTCCAGATTAAAAATTCTTAAAAAATTCAGCAGGAAATTCTAAGAATTACGGTGCAAAAATTATTAAAAGTTACTGCTAAAGCGCGGCGGAACCGCGGCAGAAGCCTGGATTCTGCGGCGGTTCCGCGGCCAAAATATCTCTTCTTGAAACAGTGTTTGCATAGTAATGTCTTAGTTTGTTTGCTGTATTTTCTGGGATTTTTTAATATTTATTCAAGAGTTGAATATTCTGGGTTGTATTGGGAGTTCGTAGATTCGATCGGATTGTCTAACCTTGTCTATGTGTTTTCCGGATAATTTTTGAATATGTTAAAAAGTTCGACCGGATATAAATACCCACTTTTTCCCCTGTCGGGAAATTTCCAAGTGTTGGATCTTTCCGTGGTTTAATAACGTTCTAAGTAGTGCAAGTAACGTGATGGACCCTCTAGAAGACAACAAACCTTAACTCGATTATGTGATCGTCTTGAACTGCCCTTTGAACCTTCGGGTTTGGGGCAGTACGGCGTGCCACATGTGAGGCGTTGGCTTGACCCTTCTACGGCTGGACCGTTGGTACTGAGGCATGAACTGGATGTTTTTAAACTTATTTCATGTGATGATCTGTTTAGGGAAAACTTGGGTGTTCGATTGTTCGATCGGAAAGTTTAACATTTTCTATCTTATTCGGAATGTGATACAATAATTGGAATTCACAAGAAGTTATGAGATAACTGAATGAATGTTATAAACATAGCACTTTAGTCTCACATGATCGGTTGCCACGGAATTTTGATGTGATCAAAAGTCCGTCGCAATCACGTAGCGTACGCGGATACTCGCCGGGTAAACTTAATAGACAGTCTCACTCCATAGCCCCGACCAAATGACTGTAGGAGAACCCCATCGCCGAAAGCATCCGTTCGGGTGCTCACGGCAGCGGTGTTCCGCCTTGGTGCACTTCGTCGACGGCGTCGGGGGTACGTCCGTCTACTAAAGTTTGCGACGAGCATTCGATCAGGATGTCGGGAATCCTGTTGAATTGCCCGACTTGATATTGAAAAGTGTTTTCGATAATGAGACTAAAATGCGGGGTTTATAATTGTTAGGCATGCGATGTCTAAGGAATTCATTTGATTAGGCATGCGATGTCTATGCAGGTTACGGATTCCAACTGTTGTAGTTTTACACTTTCTTTTCTGTGACCGTAAGTGTAATATGTGATATCGCCGGTTTCGTTGCTATATGTCAACGACAATTGGGATGCGCATATTTACTTACGTTGATGACCTGTGATGTTATGTATTGCTGGATATGTTATATTGGATCGTCGTGTTTGAATAGCCGGGTTTTTTTTATGTGAGATGAGTGTTTTTCATTTTCATTCATGTAAAAGCTTGTATGTAATATTCTTTTATTGGGACACTTCCAGGTTGCGGAAGATGTCACCTTTGTAAATTATTTTCTTTTCCGCACTAGGATAGACCCAAGGAGGAGGGCACAAGTAACTGGGTTCTGGAGTCCAGTGGGAGACCAACTCGAGGAGTCGAGTCCGGGTCTCCTAACTCCAGAATTGGTAGGGTTGCTTGCCGCTCTCGTAGGGGTCTAGGGGTGTGGGTTTGGCTATTCATCACGACCGTGGAATCCGTGTTTTATACTGGCTCGTATTGAAAACACGGACGTCCTAGTATATCCAATATTTCATATGATTCTTCTGCTGCGATATCTGTGATGTGATCATGTGATATGTTCTGTGATAGATTCTGTATATAGTATTTATGATATATTATATAGACGTTACTTATGTTTTACATCCGCGCTAGCCCTGCCCCGCTCTGCCGTTAGTCACCTAACCTAACGGTGCATGAGGGGACATCGAGGCGAATGCGGATGGCATAAGTGTACGTCGTATTTATCTGTGATGTTTAGGTACTTAAATGATGGGACTTCATTAATGAGATTAATGAAATAAAAGAAACTTAAGATGTTGTAGAATCGAATTTCAAAAATTAAACAGGTAGCTACAGTTCTTGCTTTGCACAGCGGTATATATGATATATCCTGCACCTTATTCGATGAGGAAAGGACCGAGATCCCTTTACCGGGAGTGACTCCTTTAGCAATAACTGGCCGATGCTACACACTCGGTTTGTCTTTTGATTGCTTCTATTGTTTCTGTTTTGCACAGAGATATATATATGATATATCCCGCACCTTATTCGATGAGGAAAGGACCGACGATCCCTTCACCGGGAGTGACTCCTTTAGCAAAACTAGAAAAGCTTCAAAAACACTCCATTTTAAAAATCATTTGATTCTACAACGATATCAAGTTCATTACGCAATAGGTTTTCAGAAAAACCTGTCGTAGCCCTCCGTCATTTCAGATAAGTACTAGTTAGTATTCGTGCTGCGGTAGTTTGGCCTCCGTCAAGGCGTAGTGTACGGTAGCTAACTAGTGCTTATCTGCTAGCATATGATGCGATTGGATTAGGGTATTCGTACGGCGTTGTTTGGCCTCCGTCAAGGGTCGTGCGGGTGGGTTTAATTCAATCAGGAAATGACGGGTTGAACTTGACTAGCGGACTATGGGTAGTTTGGCCTCCGTCAAGGTCATAGGACGCTAGGGGAAAAATTATCGGGAATTTCATGTGTTGAAATTTGCAATGAGATTGCATACCTTCTATGAGATAGTTGGATCCCGATACCCGCTGCGAGTAAGAGTTACTCCTGGGAGAGTTTTATACATTACAATTAGCCGATCAAGTAGGTGTCTAGAAAGGTGTTAACGAGGTTACGCTTCTGGGAAAAATGAGGTTTACATTAATTAGGTTCTTGCGAAAGCACGGGGGACCTCCCTCAAAGTACCGACACTGGCCTGGCTGAAAGATTGGCGAACTTGTAGTGTGTAATTAATCCCGGCTAGTCTTTCCTTTTAGGGTTTGAAGGAAGATTTGACAAAAACAGTGGGAGCCATCCTGATTAGATAAAATAATAACCAATCTATTCTTGCAAGAGCGCACGCTGAGTGTTATTCTTCTCTCTCTCTCCAGGTAGCGACCATATCACGCCTTAATCAAGATAACAATACGGAATATTGACCGAACCCGCTTGTCATACTGAGCTGGGGAACGTTGGTCCCGCTCCAACTTATAATTGTTATAAGACAGAGCAGGAAATTGGGGATTACCAGAATTCCCGTGCCGCCCAAACGAAGAGAG
Organism: Agapanthus africanus; assembly: GCA_030015575.1. Taxonomy (NCBI): domain Eukaryota; kingdom Viridiplantae; phylum Streptophyta; class Magnoliopsida; order Asparagales; family Amaryllidaceae; genus Agapanthus; species Agapanthus africanus. The sequence continues at coordinate 510,092,672 of JASDDO010000024.1, read as the reverse complement.
TGCATGCTGATGCATCATCTTCGGGTGTGTTCGTTACAAAGAACTGTTTCTCAGTATCCTCCGCATCCTCGGTATATGATACCGGATCAGGATCCCAGATATGTAATCTGTTACATAGGGCTGCAAAAAGGTAGAAAAACTGAGAACGGGTGATAAGTTTCATGAGACAGAGAACGGGGCAAGTGTTGCAGCCAAGTCTGTTGGTCACTGTCACCCTGTATGACCAGTACATTGATTCTGAACGAATGTTATTAGATACCGAACCTGATATACAAAATCATATCAGTCTCTTGACTAGTAAAGAAAGGATATAATTTTGTATTGATGGATAATGTTTTGAACATTTCCTATATCAAAAGTTGATCGGTTCAGGCACGTTATCTAAAAGCATTAATGTTCTAAATCAAACTACAGTTCTTTAGTATACGGAACACACACAAGAGGAAGAGTTCAAAAATGAACGAATCCTTCTTGAGGCATTGTAGACTAGGTCATATCAATGCGATCCGACTGGCTGAAGTTACATTTTAGATGCATATTTAAATCAGTTTGAATTTACATCTTGTGAAACTTGCCAGTCATGTCACAAAGATAAGATGACCATAGCTCTGTTTATTGGAATCAGAGAAAGAGTTAATGAACTCTTGGGATGATACATGTTGATGTATGTAGGTCCCCTGTCTACACTTGCCAAGACCGGTTCTTTATACTTCATTACATTCTCTGATGATCTTTCGAGATTCAGACCTATGTTCCTGTTGAAACACAAGTCCGAACCTTTTGAGATATTCACAGAATATAAGTTAGAAGTAGAGAACCAATACGGGTATAAGTATTATGTCCTATGATGAGATCAGGGAGGAGAATACTTGTGCATGGAATTCCTGGACTTTTTTAAAGGAGAATGAGATTCTCTCTCAACATTACTCCTCCGTATACACCATAGCACGATGGTATATCGGGGCGGAGCAATCTCACCCTATATGATAAGGTGTGCTCTATGATGAGTACTACTGAGTTACCTATTTCCTTTTTGGGAGTTATGCACTTGAGAAGCTGCATACCTATTGAATAGGGTTCAAATCAAATCAGTTGCCTACCACTTCATATTTGATATGATAAGGGAAGAGCCCATCTCTTAAGTTAGTTAAGATTTGGGGTTGTCCAGCCTATGTCTGAAAAGCAAAATCCGGACAAGCTCGAGGCAAGGTCAGTTCTGTAGAACTGGAAAGGTTCCAGCTATACAAAACTACAGCTGATGATTTGACAGAACCAAAAGATTCAATAGTTCCCGACGAACCTCAGCCTCTCCGCCGATCTAGTAGGGTTCCTCATCCGCCTGAGAGATACCTCGGTTTCTCGATGACAGTGGGAGCGAGGAATGCATCATGAGATGATGACCCAACTAGTTTCGAGCAGGCCATCGAGAGTAGGGACTCTGTAAGAATGGCTGGATGCTTAGCGATCTGAGATGGAATCCATGTACACCAGCAAAGTAGGACTTTGGCTACTATATCTGAAGGGTTAAATTCCCATCAGGAGCAAGTAAATCTTGAGAAGATTACTTGGTGTAGATGGAAAAGTTGAGACTTTCAAAACTAGACTTGTTGAAGTTTTTCGTCATCGACCAGGCGTGGATAATGATGAAACCTTTTCCAAGTGACTATGCTTAAGTCCATCCAGATCCTACTTGCCACGGCTATATACCATAACTACGATATCTGGCGGTTGGGTACCATGAGTGCTTTTCTAAATGATGTTTTAGAAGAGAACGTCTATAAGTACACAGCCAGAGGGCTTCGTAGACAGTGGGAGCAGCGGAAAAGTGTACAAGATGCTTTATAGGATAAAGCAGGTATCGCGGAGTTGGAACATCTGTTTTGATGTGTTAGTCAAAGAGTTTGACATCATCAAAATTTTAGATGAACTTTGTATATAAAGGTAGTAGGGAGTATAGTGACGATCCTCGTAGAGTACGTGGATGACATGCTCTTGATAGGGAAGGAGTTTCCTATGCTATGCTCGGTCAATCTCCGCTTATCATAATAATTCTCCATATAGGATCAAAGTGATACCTCCTAAATCCTGGGTTTTGGATCTATGAGATAGATCTAACTGAATGTTAGGATTCTCACTAGTTGTAGTGAGATGGTATCAATCGATCCTGGGGAGAATCACTGGAAGGGTTCCAGGGTGATAACGACGACTGAAAGTCAGTCACAGGCATTGTCTTTACCCTCAGTAAAGGGACAGTATGTTGGAAGAGTTCCAAGCTAGATACCGTGGCATACTAGACGATAAAGGCTGGACACATCACTACTTAAGATGCAACCAAAGTGACTGTCTGGGTGTATATTTGTTCATGAGATGAACTTAGTTCCTCCCATTGTGTGACAATGGAGTTGTGGCTTGGGCCAAGGAACATCCGTCCCATCAGTGATCCAGACATATTCTAAGGCGGTATCACTTGATCATGGAGATAGTTGATCTCCAGAGTGATCGAGGTCAGGAGAGTAGACTTAGAGGACAACACGGCGGATCCACTCACAAAAGCCTTTTCCCAGAGAGAGACTTTTATGGGATGGTTGAGTATGAGATACTACAACCACTGCTATCAGATGGCCCTAGTGCAAGTGGGAGATTGTTAGTTATATGTATGCCCTAGAGGCCATTACTATACATAGGATGTATATTGTAGTGGATGCTGGGACATATATAGGGAGGACTTTCTTGCTCGACATGATAGTATGCTATATGGTTGCTCTTTACCTTAACGTGTACACTGATTGTCTCTCTGTTACATGTTGGTAAAGCCCTTAGGATGTGTACGTGACTACCTGGACTATGATGCGGATCATACTAGTGGGGACAGGGTAGTCCATAAGTACATCCTTCAAGGTCCCTAGTCGTGGGTATATCGAGACGGGGCATCGATATACCAGAGTAGACTAGCGTATACCTTCTCGACCCATACAGATGGGCGATGGATGATCCCATATCCATTGGTGTTTGACATCAGAGATGATATACGGGTGCTCAGTGGAGACTGGGTACACTAGACGGACTCGCCGAGAACTCCCAGATGGTATTATACCTTACGTCAGATGGCAGTTCTCTGGTGACACTGGTATAGAGTAGTTTGTTGACCCGAGATCGTCATAGAGTCTTATGTGATTCCCACTGTGCTTTGATTTCCACCTTACCACGTCCAAGAGGGCGTGCAAAACGGTGGTTTTTGGGTACAGTCCCGAATCACATAGAGGCAATGAGCGATAGGAGGGGATTCGTCTCTCCCGGTATAGGGAGTTGATGTTGCGCTGTGTTCGATTGGCTATAACCGGAAATCCCTGGCCAGGGTTGATGAGATTTACTGGTAAGTGTTACCAGTAGTTTCTCGAACTGTTATAGACCTCATATCGACACGACTTATCGAGCTGTTGGGGTCTGACGTTTACCACCCCTAGGCGAGATATGCGACATATCAGACGACGAGACCGGACTGTACGGTAAGTGTTACTGGTTGGATTCACAGGAGTGTGAGCGGGCTTGCTCATCGATATTCTGATCGCTCAATACCCGGGTGGCCATTACGTTTAGCAGACCGCTTGCGGCTTGTGGGTGTTTGATATGATCATCACCTGCTGCCGGCGTATTGACGAGTCTTTAGAGTCCTACACAGAGGTTTCCTGGCTCAAGCGAAACGAAATAGGAGCGCATATGAGATATTTGCGGGACCGAGAATAATGCGTTTATGTGATACCGTATTCTATTCTCGCGATGAATGTATCGATATGGTTGTATGCGATATAACCTAGTTATCGAATCAAGGATTGATTCGATAAGCCAATACATTGGATATTAGTCGGTCACATGCGATATGACCGGATCGTTAAATCAAGTGTTGATTTAATGATTTAATGCATAATTATATATTTGATATATTACTTTGCATTAACTAGTATTGGTTCACTTTAAATGGATTTTCTCACTTGCATTGCACAAGTTGTATATGTGATATACTTTTGTGCACTTGATTGTATCATGTTTGATGATACATGTTTACTTGGTTAAGTGTAAAGAATTAAACCATGGTTAAGTTAATGATTAGGGTTTTCTTTTTCTTACTTATTTATTTATTTTGGAAAAGATAAGAAATGAAATGGTTGCTAGTTTTGTTTTTCTTTGAAGCTTCATGAAGCTTTGACCAAAGTGACCATTTTGTCTTCTTGCTTAACCCTAACCATTCATCTAACCTTAGTTAATTCTCTACACCTAACCATGGTTCATATTATAATAAGTATTCATTTTTCTTTTGGTTTTAATTAACTTATCATAATTATCTTCTTCTTCTTGTTCTTCTTCAAGAAGAAAACCTAGCTTTCATCAATGGTGATTTGATGAAAAGAGTGAGAAATCCAATTCTAAAGTGAACCCACCTCCTATTTCTTCATCCTCTACCTCTTGCCAAGTAGTATAGGGTGTTTTCTTCACAAGTTTCATGACTTGTTGAAGTGGGAGTTTGATCTTGTGATGCCTCGACGTAGATCATCTTCGGCATCGTAGTCGATGACCTAGCCCGCCCATTTCTCCGATGAAGCCAACGCTAGAGCCCGGGATTTGATTTGGACAGCATGGGGACTTCATCACGGTGCTATGGAGGTGGAGCACCGGATCTACAAAGGTTGTATTTCCATTCACTTAGAGTAAAGTTGTTTACTTGTATTTGTTTCGCCTAAAATTCTAGTTAACGATCCGTATTAGGGTTTCTCGGCACTTGTAATTTTTGAAAATGGCATGGTTGATGCCTTGTGAGACCTCATTAGTGTGCCTAGGAACCCTACAGAACCAACTGACACCAATGGCTTGTGAGACCGGCCACCGCCCCTCGTCGGGGTCTCGACTGTATACACTAGTCTACTAATGGAGTATCGATGCCCAGTCTCGAAACTCCTACGACTAGGGATACTTTTAAGGATGTGCTTATAGACTACCCAACTCTCACGTATATGATCGCCATCATACTGCCGGTAGTCAAGCAAGAATCCTAAAGGCTCTATCAATGTGTAATAGTGACCTGTAATGTCATCCAAAGCATGTACACGATGATAATGATAAACCAGATAGCATACTATCATCTTGAGTAAGACTGTCCTACCTGCATAGGTCCTGTTAGTGTGATATGCCCTAGAGGCCATTATTGTATAGTACTAGTTTGTATATTACATTTTGGAAGCTTGGGATATATACACGGATTGACATTCTTGCTCAATATGGTAGTATGCTACTTGGTTTGTATCTATCTTAATATGTGTATGTGTTTCTTTTTAACATATTGCTAATACATATTGATAGAGCCCTTAGGATCTTTTGCTTGACTACCAGCGTTGTAATGGCAGTCACACTAGTGGGGGATGGGTAGTCTATAAGCACATCCTTATACAGGTCTCTGGTCATAGGATTATCGAGACGGAGCATCGATACTCCAGAGTAGACTGGTGTATACGCTTCTCATCCCAGGAAGGGAGATGGTCTGTCCCACAGCCATCAGTATGTCGTACTGGAGATAGTATACAGGTGCTCGTTAGGTTACGAGTACACTGGACAGGACTCGCTGGGAACTGTTGGTTGGTATTATACCTATCATCAATTATCAGTTCCCAGGTGACATGAGTACAGCTTAGTCCATTGACTTGACACTGTCACTTCGCCTCGAGTGTGTTCCCACTGTTCTTAGATTACTACCCTACCACTGCTCTATTGAGTCGTGCAAACAGGTAGTAGTTGGGTGCAGTACCAAAGCATTTGGAGGCAGTGACGGTTACACAGGTTTCATCTCTCCCGGTATTGGGAGTTGATATCGCGCTGTATCTAGGAGAGCCATTACACAAAATCCCTAGCCAGGGCAAGTGAGATTTACCGGCAGTGTTTCTAGTAGTTTCTCAGGGTGTTCTGGGCTACACTCCGACACGACTTGTACCGCTATTAGGGGTTTGACGTTTATCGCCCCATAGGCCCGACATGCGATACTCTTAGACGAACAGACCGGACTATACGGAGATTGTCACATTCAGGCTCAGTAGGAGTTCGGATGGGTTCACCTCATCGGTCTTCTTATCGACATCTACCTGGGGATCGTTATGTACAGCTAGTATCGCTTACGGCCTGTGGTTAAACCCACTGCCAGCGTAGTGTCGAGTCTTTAGAGTCCCACACAAAGGGTAGTTCACCTTTGGGCAAAACAGAGTAGAGGTCGTATGGTTTTACGACAGGGTTCGTTCACATATGCGTACTTGTGCGTGTTCGGTGTTCGGGCAGATGATACTAGTGGGCTTTGGTTTAAGCCAGATCCTAGTATTTGGTTTTGGGTAGGTTCGGTCTCGTTGTATTCGTGTTCCTCGGAACACGGATGCGTGTGTGTATACACAGTTGACAGAGGTAGAGGAACCTCATTAGGGTTTTGACCATTGACTTGATCAAAACCCTAATGAGAATGAGAAATATGATTAATAATATTAATTAAGTATAATTGTATCATGGTTAGAATTGGTTTGACCATTTGACTTGTTGACTTACATGGACCTAGATATTTTTCTATTTGTTTTTTATTAAAGATGCTTCTTGAAGCATGCTTAGCATTAAATATGAAATGATAATGGCCAAATCAATTCACCACCACAATTTTCTTAATTATTATTATTATCATCATCATATATTTATCATATGAGAGCTAGGTTCATTCATTCTATCATTCTCTTTCTCTCTCATAGTTAGCTCTCCCTCTTCCTCTCTCAAAGCTTAAGTGTTTCATGTGTTGAAAATCTTAAGCTTTTGAGACTAAACCACCAAAACACCTCTCTACTCACTCTAGGGTTCTTAGTCTAGCAAGCCAAGCACTCTAGTTACTTCATTATTGAGGTAGGAGCTCAAGGTAGAGGCCTTCGGGTGGATCTTTCTTTAGCAAAGAGAAGACGAAGAGGAGGAGCCGTCTACACCACTTAAAGGAACTCACAAGAAAAGGAAGCAACACAAGAAGAGAAGAAGTTCAAGCTTTTGGTATAACCTCTTAACCTAGTAGTTAAAGCTCCTTGTATATTTGTTAGTTTTTGTTTAGCAAAGATCCTTCATGGTTAGTCTATGTTTCCTTGTGATAAAAATTTGATTTTTATTCTTTTCGCCTCCCCGTAAGTACCGGGGTGGGTAACATAGACTTACAGTGTCATCAGAGCTAGGTTAAACAACAACTAACATGTTAGCAAAGTCTTTAGAACTTCAATCCCGGAAAAATCGCAAAAAACCATCAAAAACTTGTGTTTTCTGCCGATTTTAAAACAGGTCTAAAAATATTTTTAGAGACCTGAAAAATACGTGTATGCTTTTTTAGGGACACCCATGAAAAACAAGCTCGTGACTCGGTCATATTGCCGCGGAAGTACGGCGAAACCATGAGTTTCGCCGCAGATCCGCGGCCGAGTCGACTCGGAGTCAACTCGTTTTTCCTGTAGATTGTCCAGCTTGATATTTTGTGATTTTTCAGATACTTTGTTTCTGTCCAGATTCTTTTGAGTACAGTGCTGTATTTGGGGTAGTTTCAAATTAGAATATTGATCGAAATTCTATAAACTTTAGCTAATTGGATTATATCTGTAATGTGATATGTGTACTGAATGTCTGCTAATCGCTATATGTCGATTGGTGGGGGTTGTACATATCTGTGATCTGAGATGTTGGTTTGTGGATATGAACTTGTTGGATCGTCGCGATGAATAGCCGGGGATGTGATATGAGGGTTTTCATTTTTCATTCAATGTAATATTTGTAATTTGATGTAATATTATTTCATGGTCGCACATCCGGGTTGAGGTTGTAGCCACCATTGTATATTATTTCTTTTACTGTTTTTGCTCCTAGGATAGACCCAAGATGGGGTGCACAAACTACCTGGTACTTTGAAGTGCTGAGTGGCCTACTCATGTTGTTGAGGGAGGCTGTTTCACTTCGGGTATTTGGCGGGTAGTTTGCCGCACCCTTAGGGGTCTACGGTGGGGTTTGGCTATTCATCGCGACCGTGTAATCCGTCTTTCGTTGCAGGCTCGAACGAAACGCAGATTCATAGCATATCCAATGTGTTCATCTGTGATCTGGAATGGCTATCATTGCGTCTGACGAATGTTTATATCTATATATGATATCTAGTAGGCGTTGCTTATGTTTTGCATCCGCGCTAGTCCAGCCCCTGCTCTGTCGTTAGTTAAGTAACCTAACGGGTGATGACGGGGCCCACTGGCGAATGCGGATGGCATAAGCGTATGCCATATTTTCGTTGTTTTCTGCAATGGTAGGATTAATTGATGGGACGCATTATATTAATGCAAAGAAAATAAACCAAAGTTGAATCGTTGGAATAATTTCAAAACCACTCGGTTTTTTCAAAACAGCAAAACTTTTAAATGCGGAGCTTAAACCACTCCTTTTAAAAAGCTATCACGTTCCTTCAATTATATTAAGTTCACTACGTTCACGGTTTCTCCAAAACTATTCGTAGCCTTCAGTCATTTCATATGGATAGTCAATAGTATTCAAGCTATGTTTGTTGGCCAAAGTCAAGGCATAGTGATTGGTAGCTATTGGATATTCATATGTAGTATAGATAGATGCGTTAGTTTGGGACAGTCGTACTGCTTTGTTGGCCAAAGTTAAGGGTAGGTACGGGTGGGTTCAAATTAACCTGGAAAATCACGGGTAGAACTTGTCATATGACTTATGATTTGTTGGCCAAAGTCATGGTCATAAGAGCATGGGGCAAAAATCCACATCGGGAGTTTCTAAAGAAACTGAAACTTGCTAGTGTTGCATACCATTTGGAGTGTGATAATTTTGGTAGGATTCCTTCAACCTTATCACACAATGATATTTGGATCCCGATCCTACTGTGAGTATATGCTACTCCTCGGGAAATTTTCTCACTTAACGATCAATGCTATAAACCAAGTAGGTGTCTAGAAAGGTGTTAGCGGGGCTACGCCCACAGGGAAAAGAGGTTATTTAATTAAGGAACTTCGCGAAAGCGTCGTAAAACCTCCCTTGAAGTACCGACACCAGCCTGGCTGAATGGTTAAGCAAGTATTGTACGGTGAGATCAATCCCGACTAATTCTTCTTTATGGTTTGAGGAAGGATTCAAGAAACAGTAGGAGCCATCCTGTTTAGACAAACTAAGAACCACTCTAAACTTGCAAGAGCATCATGCTAAAGTGTTTCTTCTCTCTCTCCTAATTGCAGCAACCAAATATCATGACGGGCCTTAATTTACTATTAGATAAAAATATATTGACAGGGCCAAACTACAAAGATTGGTTCAGGAATATCAAAATGGCAATCACTTATGACAAGTTGGGGTATCTCCTTACCACTAAGGCCCCCGCCGTCCCAGGTCCAGAATTCAGTGTCGCGGATAAGGAAATCCGTAAGACCTAGGAGATTGACAGCGTGAAAGCCAAGTGCCTTATGCTTGACTCTATGGACAATGAACATCAGAGGTGGCACGAGAATATGGACCTTGAATCCATATTTCTCCATACTAAGGAACTATATGGAGAGCAATCCCGTATCGCAAGATACGAGACCTCGAAGAAGCTATTTTCAGCGAGGTTAGCCGTCGGATCATCTGTAGAGGAACACGTGCTTAAGATGATTGGCTACATTGAGGAGCTCGCGGATCTCGGGACCACGTTAGAGAACGGGCTCTATATTGACTTGATTCTCCAGTCCCTTCCTTCCACCTACGCCCAGTTTATCCTGAATTTCAACATGCAAGGAAAAGAAGTTGAACTTCCGGAACTCCTCAACATGTTGAGGAGTGCAGAGGGCACCCTATAGAAAGTTAGGGAAACACCCGCTTTGTTTGTTGGAGGAGCTTTCTCTTCTAGGTCTAAGGCGAAAGCCAAAGGAAAGAAGAAGAAGGCCCCCACCAAACCAAGGGACGGTGTTAGTATGGTGGAAGCCAAGGGAAAAGCAAAGGCAGCGGAACAGATTGTGGGGAAGGAAGAATGCTTTTATTGTCACAAGAAAGGACACTGGAAGAAAGATTGCAGGGCTTGGAAGGCTAAGAACTAGGACCCGAAGCAAGTTGTGGCTTCGGCTTCAGGTGTGTATGTTATTGAAAACTGTCTGTCAATCAACTCTACTTCCTGGGTATTGGATACCGGATCAGGATCTCATATCTGTTATTCTTTGCAGGCACTGAGAAGGCGTAGAGTTTTGAAGGCAAGTGATATGACCCCCAGAGTTGCAAACGGAGCAAGCATGGATGCTGAGTCCGTGGGGGACTATCACTTAGGGTTGACAGATGGACATGTTTTGGTTTTGCGCAACTGTTATTTCGTACTCAGTTCGACTTGTAATATCATATCTGTATCTTTAATGTCTAAAGAAGGTTATGATTTTGCATTTGTAAGAAATGTTGTAAACATTCACCTTAATCATGTTTTGATTGGATTGGGTTCATTAAGCAACGAAATATACGTATTAAACCAACCGCAGATTTTCAATATCCAGAATACACACAAAAGAAAGTCTCCAGAATTACATCATGCTTTCTTATGGCATTGTAAACTGGTCACATCAATGAAACACGATTGACTAAATTACATAAAAAGGGATATTTGGATCCGTTCGAATATCAGTCTTATGCAACTTGTCAATCTTGTCTCATGGGAAAGATGGCAAAGACTCCGTTTACTGGACACGGAGTAAGAGTGAGCGAGCTCTTGGGACTCATATACAGTGATGTATGTGGTCCAATGTCTACACATGCGCGAAGTGGTTATTCTTACTTCATTACTTTTACGGATGATTTTTCAAGGTATGGACAACAACAACAACAACAACAACAACAACTGAGCCTTTTATCCCAAGCATATGGGGTAAGCTACATGAACCAACATGAGAATCACGCCGGGTCCAGCACATGAATCCTCTGCCTCCACTCACTCCTATCGAACAATATATTTTCATTGAGTCCTTTGGCAACCATATTGTTTCGTATCACCTCCATCCAGGTTTTCTTCGGTCTCCCTTTTTCCCTTTTGCTATTGCCCATATCGAGAGTATCTATTCGTCGGACCGGTGCTTCCATAGGTTTGCGTCGCACATGACCAAACCATCTTAGCCGGTTTTCCCGCATCTTCTCCTCCACAGGTGCAACACCAACTTTTGTACGAATATCTTCATTTTGCACCTTATCTTTTCTAGTGTTACCGCACATCCAACGAAGCATGCGCATCTCCGCTACGTGCATCTTCTGTATATGATGCTTCTTAGGAGCCCAGCATTCTGTACCATATAATAAGGCAGGCCGAATAGCGCTCCGATAAAACTTCCCTTTCAATTTTAACGGAAAGTTACGATCATACAAAATCCCTGTTGCACTCCTCCATTTCAACCAACCAGCTTGGATCCTTTGATTAACATCGCTATCGATCTCCCCATTCTTTTAGATGATGGAACCTAGATATCTAAACTGGTCGCTCGGTGGTATCTCTTGCCCTTCCAATGTTATACCAATATGGTTTTGACTTCTCTGGTTACTAAATTTGCAATGCATATATGCTGTCTTGGACCTGCTCAATCTGAATCCCCGAGATTCCAATGTTTGCCTCCATAATTCCAATTTGCATTAACCCCTGATTCCGTCTCATTTAGTAGAACAATATCATCAGCGAATAGCATACACCAAGGTACCTCATCTTGGATTGTTCTAGTAAACTCATCCATCACGATGGTAAATAGAAATGGGCTTAATGCAGATCTTTGATGTAAACCAATAGTAATCGGAAAATCACTCGTTAAGCCGCCGCAAGTTCTGACATTTGCCACTACTCCATCGTACATATCCTTGATTATGTCAATATACTTGACGGGGACCCCCTTCTTCATCATTGTCCCCCATAATACCTCTCTAGGTACCTTGTCGTACGCTTTTTCTAAATCAATAAATATCATATGCAAATCTTTTCTCTTCTCTCGAAAACGCTCGACAAGTTGACGAAGCAAATGAATAGCCTCTGTCGTTGATCGTCCAGGCATGAACCCAAACTGGTTTTCTGTTATCTTAATATCCTTCCTTAGCTTGTGTTCAATGACTCTCTCCCAAAGTTTCATGGTGTGACACATAAGTTTTATTCCCCGGTAGTTTGAGCAACTTTGAATGTCACCCTTGTTCTTATAGATAGGTACAAGGATACTTTTCCTCTATTCATTTGGCATCTTTTTTGTCTGCCAAATCTTATTAAACAGATCTGTCAGCCATTTAACGCCTATTTCTCCTAAGCATCTCCAAATCTCGATAGGAATCCCGTCAGGGCCAACCGCTTTTCTTTAACTCATTCTGTTCAAAGCTTCTTTAACCTCAGGTAGTCTTATTTTACGCATGAAATCACGGTTTTCAAGGTATGGACATGTCTTCTTAATGAAGCATTAATTTGAAGCCTTTGAAAAATTTCAGGAATACAAGAATGAAGTAGAAAAACAAACAGGCAAGAGTATCAAGACACTGAGATCTGATCGAGGTGGTGAATACTTGAGTGCCGAGTTCCTGGATTACCTAAAAGAGAATTGAATTCTCTCTCAACTTACTCCTCCATACACACCATAACACAATGGTGTGTCGGAGAGACGGAACCGAACCCTATTGGATATGGTACGTTCCATGATGAGTAACGCTGAGTTACCGCGATCTTTCTGGGGATATGCACTAGAATCAGCTGCATATCTTTTGAACCGGGTTCCAACTAAGTCAGTGCCTACCACACCATATCAGATGTGGAGTGGGAAGAAACCCTATCTTAAACACATTAAGACATGGGGATGTCCAGCTTTTGTCAAAAAGCAGCATACAGACAAACTCGAGGCACGCTCAGTACAGTGCAAGTTTGTACGATATCCAAAGAACTCTAAGGGATATTTCTTCTATTACGCAGAGGAACAAAAGGTATTTGTTTCTCGTCATGCCTGCTTCTTGGAAACTGAATTTTTAGAAAATCAGATAAGTGGGAGCGCAATAGAACTGGAAGAAATTCCAGAACCACAAGCTATTACTGAAAGCTTAGTAGAACCAGAAGGTTCGAAAGGACAGGACATTCCTTCACCGCTCCACAGGAGTAGTAGACTTTCTCATCCACCTGAGAGATACTACGGTTTTCTCATAGACGGGGATAGAGAGGATTGCATCATTGATAATGATGAGCCCACTAGCTTCCAGCAGGCCATTCAGAGCACTGACTCGGTAAAATGGCTGGATGCAATGCGGACTGAGATGGAGTCCATGTACACCAACAAAGTATGGACTATGGACGTTGCTCCAGAAGGGGTAAAACCCGTAGGCTGCAAATGGATCTTCAAAAGGAAGATTGGTGTAGATGGATAGGTTGAGACCTATAAGGCTAGACTTGTTGCAAAGGGTTTTCGTCAAAGACCTGGTTTGGACTATGACGAAACCTTTTCTCCAGTGGCTATGCTCAAATCCATTCGGATCCTTCTTGCCATTGCTGCCTTCCACGATTATGAGATTTGGCAGATAGAGTAAAAACCGCTTTTCTAAATGGTAATTTAGAAAAGCGTGTCTATATGGACCAGCCAGAGGGTTTCATTCAGAGTGGGAACAACGGGAAAGTGTGCAAGTTGCTTAAGTCCATTTATGGACTGAAGCAGGCATCGCGGAGTTGGAACATCTATTTTGATGAGACGGTCAAAGAATTTGACTTTATCAAAAATCCAGATGAACCATACATTTATAGTAAGATTGTAGGACGAACTGTTGTATTCCTCGTCTTGTACATGGATGACATTCTCTTGATAGGAAATGACATTCCTATGCTACAATCTGTCAAAGAGTTCTTGTCACAAAGATTCTCCATGAAAGACATGGGTGATGCCTCTTATATTCTGGGGATCCAGATCTATCGTGATAGATATAAGAGGATATTAGGACTTTCGCAGTCCGGGTACATCGACACCATACTGAAAAGATTCAGTATAGAAGATTCAAAGCGCGGTAATTTACCGGCTTGTCACGGGATCACCTTCTCCAAAGAAATGTCTCCCAAGACTGACTTGGAAAGGGATCGCATGTCTATTATACCCTACGCTTCTGCGGTGGGCTCTATAATGTATGCGATGTTGTATACCAGACCAGATGTAGCTTATGCACTGAGTGTGGTAAGCCAGTATCAGTCAAACCCTGGGGAGAAGCATGAATGGTTTCCTACAGCACCACTACAAGGGTTTGGAGGCAACACACATGCCATATTTAAATTTTTATGGTGCTAAAGAAACTATCTTAAGGATCATGCTAGAAAATTTAGGGCAACATAACTTTAACATGAACACAAGTAGTAAAAGCTAGGGTTTTAAGAGTACAACCTTTGTAGCTCCCTACGCTAGACTCCTTGGCTACTTGACGGTTGGAAAAAGGTTCACTTGAGATCCTCTAGGTCCACGATGATCCACCCGGAGTCCTCATTGTCCAAGCTATAAATTCCACTAGATCAAGAGAAGAAATGGAAGCTAACACTCTACACTAATGGGCAAGACTAGTGTAGAATGGTGATGTGGTTTATTTTCTCACTTCAAAACCCTAACTTGGTGACTCTTTTGCTCACTTGAGAAAACTAGAGAGCAAGAGAGAAAGGAGGAAGAAGATGATGGCTTGTAAAGAGCTCAAGATAATGATAAACTTGTTAATAAAAATGAGAACTGAAAATATATATATTTTCACTCTCTCATTCTTAACCATAGTTATAAAATATCTAGATATTTAGTTTGGATCAAAAATGGCCCTAGAAATTAAATCATGGTTAAACCAAAGGGTTAGTGAAAGAATATAATATTAAACCATGATAACAATTTCCATTTCCATTTTTCTTTTTCCAAAAATAATATCCATATATTTTATAAATGGTGTGAGTCTTATATTGCCACCATCCACTATATCAACAACCATGATAGAATGATGTATGCATGTATGTGTGCATACACATCCATATGTGCATAAATAAGAATAAATGCATACATGCATGCATACAACAAAAAGACAAGAAAGGGTTTAAAGTGAGAAACTAATGGTCAATGATAAATCAACACTTGATTTTGCAACCCGGCCATATCACATACGACCCGACCAAAAGCAAACTGCCCGATCAATATACGGTTTCTCATACACGCATTTTAACCGGGTCTACACGCATATCACATATGCGCACCACATCGTTTCGCCTGGACTAGGCAACTCCATTGTGGGACTCTAAGACTCGTCAATACGCCGGCAGTGGGTGATGATCATAGCAAGCACCACCAAGCCGCAAGCGGTCAGCTAAACGTAACGGCCACCCGAGTATGGAGCGATCAGAAGAAAACAAGCGAACCTGTCACAACTCCCGTCGAGCCAACCGGCAACACTACCGTACAGTCCGGTCTCTTCGTCAGATATACTGCATATCGAGTCTAGGGATGGTAACGTCGACCCCAATAACTCAATAAATCATGCCGATGAATGTTCTATAACAGATCGAGAAAATACTGATAACACTTATCAGTAAATCTCAACAGCCCTGGCCAGGGACTTACTGATATAGCCAATCAAGCACAGCACAGCATCAACTCTCAATACCAGGAGAGACGAAACCCCTCCTATCGCTCATCGCCTTCGTGTATCTCGGGACTGTACCCAACGGCCACCTGTTTGCATGACTCAGTAAAGCCGTGGTAGGGTAGTAATCAAAGTACAGTGGGAGAACACACAAGACTCTATGACGATCTCGGGTCTACAGACTAACCTGCGCCAGTGTTACCTGAGAACTGCTATCCGACGATAGATATAATTCCATATAGGAGTTCTCGGTGAGTCCGTCCAGTGTACCCAGTCACCACTGAGCACCCGTATACGATCTCGATGTCAAACATCGATGAATGTGGGAACATCCATCGCCCATCATATGGGTCTAGTATCATATACGCTAGTCTACTCTGGTATATCGATGCCCCGTCTCGATACACCTACGACTAGGGATATTTCAGGATATGCTTATAAACTACAGATGTCCTACTAGTATGATCTCTATCATAATCACAGTAGTCAAGCCTATATCCTCAAGGCTTTATCAACATGTGTGAATGATTAAAAGCATGATCAAATCAACATGTCAGATAAAGAAGAACCAGATAGCATACTATCATGTCGAGCAAGAATGTACACTTAATATATATATATATACACATGTATAAATACATCCACTATCATATAATGGCCTCTAGGGCATACATATATCCAACAATCTCCCACTTGCACTAAGGCCAGTTATTGGCGTATCTCATACCCAACATCTCAAAAAGTCGCTCATGCTGCGGCTGTGGGAGGGCCTTGGTGAGTGGATCCGCGGTGTTATTCTTTGTGTCTACTCTCCTAATCTCGATGTCGCAGCGATCTACAATCCCCCGGATCAAATGAAAGCGCTTCAGGATGTGTCTGGACCGCTGATGGGACCTTGGCTCCTTGGCTAACGCCATAGCTCCATTATTATCACAATACAATGGTATTAGATCAATAATGGTTGGAACTACTCCTAGCTCCGAGACGAACTTCTTCATCCAGACGGCTTCCTTGGCGGCATCATTCGCAGCAATGTACTCAGCCTCCATCGTAGAGTCTGCAACGGTATCCTGTTTGGAACTCTTCCAACTTACCGCCCCTCCATTGAGGGTAAATACAAACCCAGAGATAGATTTGTTGTCGTCCTTATCGCTCTGGAAGCTCGAATCGGTAAAGTCCTCCATTTGGAGATCTCCATTACCATACACCAAGAACAATTCTTTATTCCTTCGTAAGTACTTAAGAATGTTCTTCACAGCTATCCAATGATTCTCCCCTGGGTTGGATTGATACCTGCTTACAACACTAAGCTACATCTGGGCGTGTACATAACATCGCATACATTATAGATCCTACCGCCGAAGCATAGGGTATAATGCTCATGCGAGCTCTCTCTTCATCGGTCTTTGGGCAAGAATCCTTGGAGAGAGTGACCCCATGGCAAGCGGGTAAGGCACCCCGCTTGGAGTCTTCCATACTAAACCTTTTTAGGATGGTGTTGATGTACCTGGTTTGGGACAATCCCAATAACCTCTTGGATCTATCCCTATAGATCCTAATGCCCAGAATGTATGTGGCATCACCCAGGTCCTTCATGGAGAACCTTAGTGATAAGAAAGATTTGACCGACTGTAGCATAGGAATATCATTTCCTATGAGAAGAATGTCATCCACGTACAATACGAGGAATGTGACAGCTCTCCCTACAGCCTTCTTATAAACACAAGGTTCATCTGGATTTTTGATGAAATCAAACTCTTTGATAGCATCATCGAAACAGATGTTCTAACTCCGTGATGCCTGCTTCAACCCATATATGGATTTAAGCAACCTACATGCTTTCCCGCTGCTCCCACTGTCAATAAAGCCCTCTGGCTGATCCATATAAACGCATTCTTCTAAATCTCCATTTAGAAATGCCGTTTTAACGTCCATCTGCCAGATTTCATAGTCGTAGTGAGCAGCAATAGCAAGTAGGATCCGAATGGATTTAAGCATGGCTACGGGAGAAAAAGTCTCTTCATAGTCTAAAGCTGGTCTTTGACGAAAACCCTTCGCCACAAGTCTTGCCTTATAGGTCTCTACCTGCCATCTACACCAATCTTTCTTTTAAAGATCCATTTGCATCTCACAGGTTTTACCCCAAGGGGTACAACGTCCAAAGTCCATACTTTGTTGGTGTATATGGACTCCATTTCGGATCTCATGGCATCCAGCCACTTCACAGAGTCTCCACTCGTGATAGCTTGCTGAAAGCTGGTAGGATCATCATCCTCCATGATGCAGTCTTCTCTGTCACCATTAATGAGGAAACTGTAGTACCTCTCCGGTGGGTAAGAAGTCCTACCAGACCTACGGAGTGGCCGAGGTTCCTCAGTTTCTATTGCAACAGCCGGTTCAACCAAGTCGTCATTTGTAGTTTGTGTCTCTAGAACCTCTTCTAGATCCACCACATTACCATCAACTTTATCTGTGAAAAACTCTTTTTCCAGAAATGTGGCATACTGAGAAACAAACACCTTTTGTTCCTCTTTGTGGTAGAATAGATATCCATAAGAATTCTTTGGATACCCTACAAAATTACACATGACCGACCGTGTCTCGAGTTTGTCCGGATTCTGCTTTTTAACATAGGCCGGGCAATCCCAAATCTTAATTCTCTTAAGAGATGGTCTCTTCCCATGCTATATCTCACATGGCGTGATAGACACGGTTTTGGTTGGGACCCTGTTCAGTAGAAACGCTGCAGTCTCCAATGCATGCCCCCAAAATGAGACGGGTAACTCAACATCACTCATCATGGAACGGACCATATCTAATAGGGTCCGATTCCGTCGTTCTGACACACCGTTGTGCTGTGGTGTGTAAGAAGGAGTGAGCTGAGAGAGAATCCCATTCTCTTTTAGGAAGTTTGTAAACTCTGTACTGAGGTACTCCCCACCTCGATCTGATCGAAGCATTTTGATACTCAATCCGGTTTGTTTTTCTACTTCTTGTTTATATTCAGTGAATTTCTCAAAAGCTTCAGATTTGTGCTTTAATAAAAATACATGACCGAATCTTGAGAAATCGTCAGTGAAAGTAATGAAGTATGAAAAACCACCTCTAGCCTGTGTAGACATTGGCCCACATACATCACTATGTATGAGGCCTAGGAGCTCAGTAGCTCTTTCTCCGTGTCCGGTAAACGGAGTTTTGGTCATTTTACCCTTGATACAAGACTGGCAAGTCGCATGAGATTTATATTCAAAAGGGTTTAAATATCCATCTTTGTGTAACTTGTTTAGACTTGTTTCGTTAATATGACCAAGTCTACAGTGCCAAAGAAAAGATTCATTTATTTATGAAAGTTTTCTTTTATTAGTGTGTTGTATGCTGAAAACTGTGTGTTGATTTAGGACGTATATCCCGTTATTAAGCGTACCATACCCAACCAACATTTGATTCAGGTGAATGTTCATAACATTGTTCTGCAATACAAAATTATATCCTTCATTGTCTAACAAAGAAACGGATATTATATTACAAAGCATACTAGGTACAAAATAACATGGGTTCAAAACCAATATATACCCAGATGGCAACCCCAAGTGATACTCTCCCACTGCAACTGTATGTACATTGGAACCATTTCCAACGCGGAGTGTATGGTCACCTGTCTTCAAAACCTTGCTATTTCTCAGCACCTACATAGAATTGCAAATGTGAGAACCTGAACCGGTATCTAATACCCAGGAAGCAGAGTTTATTGAAAAACAGTTTTCTGTCATAAACACAACTGAAGCGGAAGTATCCCCATGGTTCTTCTTGAGATTTAAGAACTCCGTGCAGTTGCGCTTCCAATGTCCTGTTTTGTGGCAGTGATAACATTCCCCTTTCCTCGATTCTCCAGCTTTGGACTTGTCCTTCCCCTTAACCTTTTTAACTCCACCCCTAGGTTTGGTGAGCTTCTTCTTCATCTTTCCCTTAGCCTTAGCCTTTGGGCGAGAAGAGGAAGATTGCCCAACACTCAAAATGGGAGTTTTCACTGATTTCAGTGTGCTCTCTGAACTCCTTAACATATTAAGGAGTTCAAGTAGTTCCTTCTCCATGTTGTGCATGTTGAAGTTAACTATAAATTGAGCAAAGGTGGAGGGGAGGGACTGCAGAATAATATCCGTATATTGTTCATTGTCCATCGTCCATCCAAGGTCCTCAAGCTCTTCTATGAGAGCTATCATCTTCAGAACATGGTCTCCTACTGGTGTGCCAGGGGCCATTTGCATCTGAAATAATTTCTTTGATGCTTCGTATCGTAATACGCGGGATTGCTCTCCATACAACTCCTTTGTATGGAGGAATATGTCGTGAATGTCCATATTCTCGTGCTGCTTTTGATGTGTGTTGTCCATCGATGCAAGCACGAGACATTTGGCCGTGGCACAGTCAGCGTCCCATGTCTTGCGGACTTCAATATCCGCAACTGAGGATTTTGGACATGGGACGGGCGGGGCTGGAGCCGTGAGGACATATGATACCTTATCATAAGTCAAGGCAATGTTCAGATTCCTCAGCCAGTATTTATAATTGGTCCCATTCAGTTTATTTTTATCTAGTAGAAGCTTGAGTCCTGTCATGGGTATCTGCCATTAAGAGAGAGAAAACAATACACTCAGCAAAAGCTCTTGCAAAGATCAGATTGGTTATTATCTTGTCTAATCGATGTCTCCCACTGCTTTAATCAAGTTTTTCTTTCAAACCTTAAAAAGAAAACTAGCCAGGATTAATTACAGTCTACAACTTCGCCAACCGTTCAGCCAGGCCAGTGTCGGTACTTGAGGGAGGTTCCCCGTGCTTTCGCACGGACCTAATTAAAGTAAACCTCGTTTTCCCAGAGGCGTAGCCCCATTAACACCTTTCTAGACACCTAATAGGTTAGCTAATTGTAAACTGCAAAACTCTCCTGGGAGCAACTATTGCCCACAGTGGGATCGGGATCCAACCATCATATGGAAGGTATGCAATCTCATTGCAAATTTCAACTATTGAAATTCCCGATGTGGTTTTTACCCCTAGTACCTATGACCTTAACTATGGTCAACAAATCATAAGTACTAGTCAAGTTTTACCCATCATTTCTTGATT
Organism: Agapanthus africanus; assembly: GCA_030015575.1. Classification (NCBI taxonomy): domain Eukaryota; kingdom Viridiplantae; phylum Streptophyta; class Magnoliopsida; order Asparagales; family Amaryllidaceae; genus Agapanthus; species Agapanthus africanus. Next base: position 510,071,906 of record JASDDO010000024.1, on the reverse strand, counting down.
AATTAGACCCACTCATATGACCCTTAACTATGGTCAACAAAGTCGTATGAATATCCTAATTAATCAGCATCATATGCAGTGTAGGAAGACATCACTTAGCTACCGTAGACTACGCCTTAACTATAGTCAACAAACGTAGCACGAATACTAAGTACTCTACTTCCTAAAATGACGGAGGGTTGCGGATGATTTTTAAGAAAATTTTTAACGCTTTGAACTTGATATCGTCGTAGAATCAAATGGTTTTCAAAAGGAGTGGCTTGAGCTCCGCAGTTTTGAAATGTAGCTTTTTCATAAAGAGCCGAGTGGTTTTCAAATCCGATTCTACAACATCTTTTTAGGTTTATTTTCTTTACATTAATCATATTAATGTAGCCCCATCATTTAAGTCCTTAAGCCAATCACAGAAAAGAAACGAAAATACAATGTACGCTTATGCCATCCGCATTCGCCGCAATGTTCCGTTATGCACCGTTAGGTTACTTAACTAATGGCATACCGGGACGGGACTAGCGCGGGTGTAAAACATAAGCAACGTCTACTATATATCATATATATATATAATATATCATTCGTCTCAGATATCACATCACAGAGTACAGGCAGTAGAAACACACATATGATAAATATACTAGGACGTCCGTATTTAGTATTTAGCCAACAATAGAAAATACGGATTCCACAGTCGCGATGAATAGCCAAGCCTACACCCCTAGACCCCTACGAGAGCGGCAAGCGACCCTACCAATTCTGGAGTTTAGGAGACCCGGTCTCGACTCCTCGAGATGGCCTCCCTCTGAACCCCAGAACCCGGTCACTTGTGCTCCCCTCCTTGGGTCTATCCTAATGCGAAAAAGTAAATAATATACAACACTGGTGACATCAACCTCAACCCGGAAGTGCCCCAAATAAAAGAATATTACATTACATTTGAATTTTACATGAATGAAAAGAAAACTCTCATCTCACATAAAAATCCCCGGCTATTCAATCGCGACAATCCTGCACATCATATCTCAGCAACACATAATATCATATATCGTCAACGTAAGTAAGTATGCGTACCCCAATTGTCGTTGATGTATAGCAACGAAACCGGCGATATGCGACATACTACACTTACGGTCACAGAAAAGAAAGTGTAAAACTACAACATTTGGAATCCACAATCACTTTAGACATCGTAAATCCGAAATATCACATACTTCGCATTTCATGCCTAACTATATGAATTCCACATATTGTATCACATTCCAGATAAATAGACAGTATTAAACTTTCCGATCGAATAATCAAATACCCAAGATTTCCTTAATAGCTCAACACTTGAGCGGAGTTCAAAAATCCCGGAACATGTCACAGTAGCAGCGGTCCAGCCGTAGAAGGGTCAAGCCAACGCCTCACATGTGGCACGCCGTACTGCCCCAAACCCTAAGGTTTAGAGGCAGTTCAGACGATCACATAATCGAGTTAAGGTTTGTGTTCTTCTAGAGGGTCCACCACGTTACTTGTACGTATTTCCGAAAGATTTAAACTCGAGAAAAAATTCAACACTTGAAAGTTTTTCGTGCCGGGAAAAAGTGAGTTAATGATATCCGTTCGAACATTTTAATACTTTCTAAATTACTCGAAAACAGCACGAAATTAAATATTCCGATCGAATCAACGAATCCAAAATAATCCCCAGAACACTCAACACTTGAGTCAGATTAAAAATATCCAAAAATATGTACAAGCAGATAAGAACATTACTGTACAAAAACGAGGCTATATTACTTCTGTACGGCCGCGGATCCGCGGCCCAAGCGAGGTATGGCCGCGGTTCCGCGGCGGTATGTATGGATTATGGCGTCGGTTTTTACAGTATTTCTTATATTTTCCTGCTGAATTTTTTAAGTATTTTTAATTCTGAAAAAACAAAGTTTTAAAAAAATGTCCAGAGAAGGGTCTAATTCCGTATTTCGGGGTTCGATCGGAGTTTTAACTTCGCCTAAACGTCGCCTAAGGCTCTAGCTTGGCTCTGATACCATGAAGGATTTCCTACAGCACCACTACAAGGGTTTGGAGGCAACACACATGCCATATTTAAATTTTTATGGTGCTAAAGAAACTATCTTAAGGATCATGCTAGAAAATTTAGGGCAACATAACTTTAACATGAACACAAGTAGTAAAAGTTAGGGTTTTGAGAGTACAACCTTTGTAGCTCCCTATGCTAGACTCCTTGGCTACTTGAGGGTTGGAAAAAAATTCGCTTGAGATCCTCTAGGTCCACGACGATCCACCCGGAGTCCTCTTTGTCCAAGCTTGAAGTTCCACTAGATCATGAGAAGAAATGGAAGCTAACACTCTACACTAATGGGCAAGACTAGTGTAGAATGGTGATGTGGTTTATTTTCTCACTTCAAAACCCTAACTTGGTGACTCTTTTGCTCACTTGAGAAAACTAGAGAGCAAGAGAGAAAGGAGGAAGAAGATGATTGCTTGTAAAGAGCTCAAGATAATGATAAACTTGTTAATAAAAATGAGAAATGAAAATATATATATTTTTACTCTCTCATTCTTAACCATAGTTATAAAATATCTAGATATTTAGTTTGGATCAAAAATGGCCATAGAAATAAAATCATGGTTATACCAAAGGGTTGGTGAAAGAATATAATATTAAACCATGATAACAATTTCCATTTCCATTTTTCTTTTTCCAAAAATAATATCCATATATTTTATAAATGGTGCGAGTCTTATTTTGCCACCATCCACTATATCAACAACCATGATAGAATGATTTATGCATGTATGTATGCATACACATTCATATGTGCATGAATAAGAATAAATGCATACATGCATGCATACAACAAAAAGACAAGAAATGGTTTAAAGTGAGAAACTAATGGTCAATAATAAATCAACACTTGATTTAGCAACCCGGTCATATCACATACGACCCGACCAAAAGCAAACTGCCCGATTAATATACGGTATCTCATACACGCATTTCAACCGGGTCCACGCGCATATCACATATGCGCACCACATCGTTTCGCCTGGACTAGGCAACTCCATTGTGGGACTCTAAGACTCGTCAATACGCCGGCAGTGGGTGATGATCATTGTTCATATAAGTTTTTTGCATTTTTATACCGCCCAATTTTTATCATATTGCTTATCGGTAGATACTCTTGAGCCGTGTTTGCTAGTAAAATGCAGGATACAGGTTCTCGGTTCTAAAACGGTGAAATTAATGGAAAACACGACAAAATCCGGGTTCCTGCCAACCACTGAGAAAACACGGTCTCCGCTCTTCATCCGAATGTTGCCAGATACCAGTTTAAGAGACAAAATGTCAAATCAATGTCGTTTTCATGAACAAGGCTCAATGACAGCACAAGATCCAAGAAATCTATGCGGAGCTCGAGGCAATCATGACAAAAACATCCACAAAAAGTCCACCTTTCCCTCAACAGAAATTCTGGAAAATTCGTGAAGAAATTATGAGAAAACACATATACCAGATTGAAGGGTACATCAAACCAGGGTACCACCAAAAAGCCCTAGGCCCAACTCCTCTATTAGGCCGCGGAACCGCGGCCTAAGCATGCTTAGGCCGCGGATCCGCGGCCGTATGGTGGCGGCAGATGAAACTTTTCCAGGGGTGTTTTGGTATTTTTAATTGTGTCCTGTTGGTTGCCCTAGGTTTTCATTTCTCAGCCTATAAATAGCCCAGAACTTTGTGAAGGAAAGGGTCCATAATCTTGTATTCTCTTTTGTAAGGTTTAGTTGTGTTTCTTCTTTCTCTTCTTATCTCTTCTCCATTAAAACTTGTAATGAGCTTGGTGAGTGAAGAATGGTGAATAAAGAAGATCATTTTATTATCATGCTTGTCTTGCTTTTTCTATAATTGTTGTAATTTTAATTTGTTAACTAGTTGTTATTGTTTCTTGTTGTTTCTTTCTTCTCTCTTTTTCTTTATCATTAATACGACCATGATGCTTACGCTCGATCCTCGCCAAGGTGAGGTCGCAAATAGCTAGTTGTTATCTTCTAATCTCTTTCTTTCTATCTTCCTCTTTTGTTTTGTTTTATTTTTCCGTATCATGATTTGTGAGTAGTTTCATACTTGTTAGGGTAGGATAAGGGAAGTTTGAGAGAAGGAAATCTCTCTCACTCTTTCCTTGCCCAACAGCTTAATTCGACTCCCGTTAATTGAACCACAATCCGCTCCTTACGGCACCCTATCCTACATGATAGCGGTGATTCCGTAGTGAGACCGGTTGTGGTTGAATTAACCGGAGGTTATGGCTAAGAGCCAAGAACGGACGGACAAGCACCAAAAGGAAGAACTTATGCGTTGGAAAGCCTAGCTTATACTCGCAAGTTCCTTCTTAGTCGTGCTAATCCCCGTTGTTGCCGATTACCGTAACACCGATATTAAGAGGGGCAACGAAAGATGTGGAGACTCCTAACTCAAACTAACCTAATCCTAACCCTAACAAGCTCTCTTTACATATCATTTTACCACTTAACTAATCACAACAAAATCTGAAAAACTGGACTTAACTCGTTAAAACACATAGAAAAAGACTCCCATCTTCCTGCGGACGACCCGTACTCAACCGGCTAGCTACAAGCGAAACCGTCTTGATTGTGGTAATTAACTAAAACTTGAACACGAAGAATCGTTAACAATCAAATGGCGCCGTTGCCGGGGAGACGGTAGTTTATTTCCTTGTGTAATTTCGGGTTAACTTATGAATATAACCGAAAAACAAAACAAAAAAAATATACTTTGTAAAAAAAAAATCATCTTGTTATTTTTGATTAGCTTTTGTGCAAGTGTGCAGGAAAATACGAAGTTCAAGTTCGTGTTAGTTATATGTATGCCCTAGAGGCCATTACTATACATAGGATGTATATTGTAGTGGATGCTGGGACATATATAGGGAGGACTTTCTTGCTCGACATGATAGTATGCTATCTGGTTGCTCTTTACCTTAACGTGTATACTGATTGTCTCTCTGTTACATGTTGGTAAAGCCCTTAGGATCTGTACTTGACTACCTGGACTATGATGCGGATCATACTAGTGGGGACATGGTAGTCTATAAGTACATCCTTCACAGTCCCTAGTCGAGGGTGTATCGAGACGGGGCATCGATATACCAGAGTAGACTAGCGTGTACCTTCTCGACCCATACAGATGGGCGATGGATGATCCCATATCCATCGGTGTTTGACATCAGAGATGATATACGGGTGCTCAGTAGAGACTGGGTACACTGGACGGACTCGCCGAGAACTCCCAGATGGTATTATACCTCACGTCAGATGGCAGTTCTCTGGTGACACTGGTACAGAGTAGTCTGTTGACCCGAGATCGTCATAGAGTCTTGTGTGGTTCCCACTGTGCTTTGATTTCCATCTTACCACGTCCAAGAGGGCGTGCAAAACGGTGGTTTTTGGGTACAGTCCCGAGTCACATGGAGGCAATGAGCGATAGGAGGGGAGTCGTCTCTCCCGGTATATGGGGGTTGATGTTGCGCAGTGTTCGATTGGCTATAACAGGAAATCCCTGGCCAGGGTTGCTGAGATTTACTGGTAAGTGTTACCAGTAGTTTCTCGAACAGTTATAGACCTCATATCGACACGACTTATTGAGCTATTGGGGTCTGACGTTTACCACCCCTAGGCGAGATATGCAACATATCAGACGATCAGACCGGACTGTACGGTAGTGTTACTGGTCGGATTCACTGGAGTGTGAGCGGGCTTGCTCGTCGATCTTCAGATCGCTCAATACCCGGGTGGCCGTTACGTTTAGCAGACCGCTTGCGGCTTGTGGATGTTTGATATGATCATCATCCGCTGCCGGCGTATTGACGAGTCTTTAGAGTCCTACACAGAGGTTTCCTGGTTCAAGCGAAACGAAATAGGAGCGCATATGAGATATGTGCGGGACCGAGAATAATACTGTATGCGATACTGTATTCTATTCTCGCGATAAATATATCGAATGGTTGTATGCGATATAACCTAGTTATCGATTCAAGTGTTGATTCGATAAGCCGATATATTAGATACCAGTCGGTTATGTGCGCATGACCGGATCATTGAATCAAGTGTTGATTTAATGATTTAATGTATAATTATATATTTGATATATTACTTTGCATTAACTAGTATCGGTTCACTTTAGACGGATTTTCTCACTCGGATGTGCGCATTGTATATGCGATATACTTTTGTGCACTTGCTTGTATCATGTTTGATGATACATGTCATGCTAGGGTTCAAGTGTAAAGATTAAACCTTGGTTAATGAAATAGTTTAGGGTTTCCTTTTTGTTATTCATTTATCTATTTATTTATCCTTTTTATTTTTGATAAATGAATAAATGAAAATGAGAAAAGAATGGTGGCTTCTTTTGTTCTTTAGTTGAAGCTTCATGAAGCTTTGTTCAAGTCAACCATACTTATCTCATCCTTAACCCTAACCATTCCCACTAACCATGATTCATTCTCTACACTTAACTCTAGTTAATATTATGATAAGAATTTCATTTTCTTTTCATTTTCTATTATCTTATCATAACTTTTCATAAGCTTTCTTCTTCTTCTTCCTTGACTTGAAGAAGAAAAGCTTTACCTCATCAATGGTGGATTGATGTTTTGAGTGAGAAATCCAATTCTAAAGTTAACCCACTTCCTATTTCTTCATCCTCTACCTCTTGCCAAGTAGTAGAGTGTGTTTCCTTCACAAGATTTTAGGGTTTGGTGAAGGTGGAGCTTGATTCATCGATGCCTCGACGTAGATCATCTTCGGCATGGACATCGACGACCTAGCTTGCCCATTCTCCGACGAAGCCGATCCTAGAGCCCGGATTTGATTTGGACAGCGGAGAGGACCTCGTTGCGGAGCTATGGAGGTGGAGCACCGGATCTACAAAGGTTGTATTTCCGTATTTTATTTAGTTAACTGTTTACTAGTTCTTGTTCGCCTAGATATCTAGCAAACGATCCGTACTTTAGGGTTTGTAGGCACCATAATTTTTGAAATTGCCATGGTTGATGGCTTGGGAGACCTCACTAGAGTGCCTAGGAACCCTGCAGTGGTATCAGAGCCTAGCTAGAGCCTTAGGCGAAGTCCAGACGGAAATTGAAGTCCGATCGAACCGAAACCATACCCGGAAAATTGCTCTCTGTCCAATTTTTAAAATCTGGTATTTTTCCACATTAAAAATGTTCAGAAAAATCAGCAGGTGAATATATGAAATACTGTGAAATTCGTGCACATAATTCCTTCATATTGCCGCGCTTCCGTGGCACGAGCTAGCCTCGTGCGGCGGTTGCGCGGCGGTACGGCCATTTTGTTCAGTACTATTTGCACAGTATCTCATAATTATTAGTGCTGGTATTCCTGGGTATTTTTAATATTTATTCCAGAGTTGAATTTTTCTGAGTTGTTTTGGGAATTCGGTATTTCGATCGGGATATCAAATTTTGTCTGTGTGGCTTTCCGGATAAATTTTAGGATATGTTAAAAAGTTCGACCGGATATAAATACCCAACTTTTCCCCTGTCGGGAAATTTCCAAGTGTTGGATTTTTCCGTAGTTTAACGACGTTCTAAGTAGTGCAAGTAACGCGATGGTCCCTCTAGAAGACACAAACCTTAACTCGATTATGTGACCGTCTTGAACTGCCCTTTGAACCTTCGGGTTTGGGGTAGTACGGCGTGCCACATGTGAGGCGTTGGCTTGACCCTTCTACGGCTGGATCGTTGGTACTGAGGCACGAACGGAATGTTGTTAGACTTGTTTCATGTGTTGATCTGTTTCGGGAAAACTTGGGTGTTCGATTGTTCGATCGGAAAGTTTAACATTTTCTGTTTATCTGGAATGGGATACAATAATTGGAATTCACAATGAGTTATATGATAACTAAATGAATGTTATAAACGTAGCATTTTAGTCTCACTTGATCGGTTGCCACGGAATTTTGATGTGATCAAAAGTCCGTTGCAATCACGTAGCGTACGCGGATACTCGCCGGGTAAACTTAATAGACAGCTTCACTCCATAGCCCCGACCAAGTGACTGTAGGAGAACCCCGTCGCCGAAAGCATCCGTCCGGGTGCTCGCGGTAGCGGTGTTCCGCCTTGGTGCACTTCGTCGACGGTATCGGGGGTGCGGCCGCCTACTTAAGTTTGCGACGAGCATTCGATCAGGCTGTCGGGAATCTTGTTGAATTGCCCGACTTGGTATTGAAAAGTGTTTTCGATTTTGAGACTAAAATGCGGGGTTTATAATTGTTAGGCATGTGATGTCTAAGGAATTCATTTGGTCAGGCATGCGATGTCTGAGGTGGTTGCGGATTCCAACTGTTGTAGTTTTACATTTTCTTTTCTGTGACCGTAAGTGTAATATGTGATATCGCCGGTTTCGTTGCTATATATCAACGACAATTGGGATGGACATATTTACTTACGTTGATGACATGTGATGTTATGTGTTGCTGGATATGTTATATTGGATCGTCGTGTTTGAATGGCCGGGGGTTTTTATGTGAGATGAGTGTTTTTCATTTTCATTCATGTAAAAACTTGTATGTAATATTCTTTTATTGGGGCGCTTCCAGGTTGCGGGAGTTGTCACCTGTTGTATATTATTTACTTTTCCGCACTAGGATAGACCCAAGGTGGGGAGCACAAGTAACCGGGTTCTGGAGTCCAGTGGGAGACAAACTCGAGGAGTCGAGTCCGGGTCTCCTAACTCCAGAATTGGCAGGGTTGCTTGCCGCTCTCGTAGGGGTCTAGGGGTGTGGGTTTGGCTATTCATCACGACCGTGGAATCCGTGTTTTATACTGGCTCGTATTGAAAACACGGACGTCCTAGTATATCCAATATTTCATATATTTCTTCTGCTGCGATATCTGTGATGAGATCATGTGATGTTTCTGTGATGGATATAGTATATAGTATATATGATATATTATATAGACGTTACTTATGTTTTACACCCGCGCTAGCCCTGCCCTGCTCTGCCGTTAGTTACCTAACCTAACGGTGCACGAGGGGACATCGAGGCGAATGCGGATGGCATAAGTGTACGTCATATCTATCTGTGATGTTTAGGTACTTAAATGATGGGACTTCATTAATGTGATTAATGAAATAAAAGAAACCTAAGATGTTGTAGAATCGAATTTCAAAATAAAACAGGTAGCTACAGTTCTTGCTTTGCACAGCGGTATATGTGATATATCCTGCACCTTATTCGATGAGGAAAGGACCGAGATCCCTTCACCGGGAGTGACTCCTTTAGCAATAACTGGCAGATGCTACACACTCGGTTTGTCCTTTGATTGCTTTTAAGTGTTTTTGCTTTGCACAGCGATATATATGATATATCCCGCACCTCATTCGACGAGGAAAGGACCGACGATCCCTTCACCGGGAGTGACTCCTTTAGCAAAACTAGAAAAGCCTCAAAAACACTCCATTTCAAAATTCATTCGATCCTACAACGATATAAAGTTCATTACGCAAAAGGTTTTCTTAAAAACCTGTCGTAGCCCTCCGTCATTTCAGATAGGTAATAGTTAGTATTCGTGCTGCGTTTGTTGACTCAGTCAAGGCGTAGTGTGCGGTAGCTGATTATTGTTTATCTGCAAAGCATATGATGCGATTGGATTAGGGTAGTCGTGCGGCCTTGTTGACTCAGTCAAGGGTCGTGCGGGTGGGTTTAATTCAATCGAGAAATGACGGGTTGAACTTTACTTGTGGTCTATGATTTGTTGACTCAGTCAAGGTCATAGGTCGCTTGGGGCAAAATATTATCGGGAATTTCAAGTGTTGAAATTTGCAATGAGATTGCATACCTTCTATGAGATAGTTGGATCCCGATACCCGCTGCGAGTAAGTGTTACTCCTGGGAGAGTTTTATACATTACAATTAGCCGATCAAGTAGGTGTCTAGAAAGGTGTTAACGAGGTTACGCCTCTGGGAAAACGAGGTTTACATTAATTAGGTTCGTGCGAAAGCACGGGGGACCTCCCTCAAAGTACCGACACTGGCCTGGCTGAAAGATTGGCGAACTTGTAGTGTGTAATTAATCCCGGCTAGTCTTTCCTTTTAGGGTTTGAAGGAAGATTTGATAAAAAGCAGTGGGAGCCATCCTGATTAGATAAAATAATAACCAATCTATTCTTGACAGAGCGCACGCTGAGTGTTTTCTTCTCTCTCTCTCCTGGTAGCGACCATATCACGCCTTAATCAAGATAATAATACGGATATTTGACCGAACCCGCTTGTTATACTGAGCTGGGGAACGTTGGTCCCGCTCCAACTTATAATTGTTATAAGACAGAGCAGGAATTTGGGGAATACCAGATTTCCCGTGCCGCCCAAACGAAGAGAGTGCATGCTGATGCATCATCTTCGGGTGTGTTCGTTATACAGAACTGTTTCTCAGTATCCTTTACGTCCTGGGTATATGATACCGGATCAGGATCCCACATATGTAATCTGTTACATAGGGCTACAGATAGGTAGAGAACTGAGAACGGGTGAAAAGTTTCATGAGGCAGAAAACGGGGCAAGTGTTGCAGCCAAGTCTGTCGGCCACTGTCACCCTGTATAACCAATACATTGATTCTGAACGAATGTTGTTAGATACCGAACCTGATATACAAAATCATATCAGTCTCTTTATCTGTAAAGAAACGATAAAATTTTGTATTGTTGGATAATGTTTTGAACATTTCCTATATCAAAAGTTGATCGGTTCAGGCACGTTATCTAAAAGCATTGATGTTCTAAATCAAACTACAGTTCTTAGTGTACGGAACACACACAAGAGGAAGAGTTCAGAAATGAACGAATCCTTCTTGAGGCATTGTAGACTAGGTCATATCAATGCGACCCGACTAGCTAGAGTTACATTTAGATGCATATTTAAATCAGTTTGAATTTACATCTTGTGAAACTCGCCAGTCATGTCACAAAGATAAGATGACCACAGCTCTGTTTATTGGAAACAGAGAAAGAGTTAGTGAACTCTTGGGATGATACATGTTGATGTATGTAGGTCCCCTGTCTACACATGCCAAGACCGGTTCTTTATACTTCATTATATTCTCTGATAATCTCTCAAGATTCAGTCATATGTTCCTGTTGAAACATGAGTCCGAACCTTTTGAGATATTCACAGAATATAAGCTAGAAGTAGAGAACCAATACGGGTATAAGTATTATGTCCTTTGATGCGATCAAGGAGGAGAATACTTGAGCACGGAATTCCTGGACTATTCTAAAGGAGAATGAGATTCTCTCTCAGCATTACTCCTCCGAATACACCATAGCACGATGGTATATTGGGGCGGAGCAATCACACCCTATTTGATATGGTGTGCTCTATGATGAGTACTACTGAGTTACCTATTTCCTTTTGGGAGTTATGCACTTATGAAGTTGCATACCTATTGAATAGGGTTCAAATCAAATCAGTTGCCTACCACTTCATATGTGATATGATAAGGGAAGAGCCCATCTCTTAAGTTAGTTAAGATTTAGGGTTGTCTGGCCTATGTCTAAAAGCAAAATCCGGACAAGCTCGAGGCAAGGTCTGTTATGTAGAACTGGAAAGGTTCCAGCTATACTAAATACAGCAGATGATTTGATAAAACCAAAGGATTCAGTAGATACCAACGAACCTCAGCCTCTCCGCCGATCTAGTAGGGTTCCTCACCCACCTGAGAGATACTTCGGTTTCTCTATGACAGTGGGAGCGAGGATTACATCATGAGATGATGACCCAACTAGTTTCGAGCTGGCCATCGAGAGTAAGACTCTGTAAGAATGGCTGGATGCTTAGCGATCTGAGATGGAATCCTTATACACCAACAAAGTATGGACTTTGGTTGCTATATCTGAAGGGTTAAATCCCCATCAGGAGCAAGTATATCTTGAGAAGATTACTTGGTGTAAATGGAAAAGTTGAGACTTTCAAAGCTAGACTTGTTAAAGGTTTTCGTCAAAGACCAGGCGTGGATCATGATGATACCTTTTCAAGTAGCTATGCTTAAGTCCATCCAGATCCCACTTGCCACGGCTACATACCATGACTGCGATATCTGGTGGTTGGGTGTCTTGACTGCTTTTCTAGATGATGATTTAGAAGAGAGCGTCTATAAGTACACAGCCAGAGGGCTTCGTAGACAGTGGGAGCAGCGGAAACGTGTGCAAGATGCTTTATAAGATAAAGCAGGCATCGCGGAGTTGGAACGTCTGTTTTGATGAAGTAGTCAAAGAGTTTGACATCATCAAAATGGTAGATGAACCTTGTATAAACAAGAAGGTAGTAGGGAGTATGGTGACGATCCTCGTAGAGTACGTGGATGACATACTCTTGATAAGAAAGTGTAAGTCCACGGCGGCGCCCCGGCCGTCAATCCGACGGCCAAATGCGGAAACGGTGGTAAACTAAAATTTTTGCGGACTTAGCAACCGGCACCACCGCGCACTAAACACCCGGATCGAACCATTAACTAGTCTAAGCTATCTACAAGAAAGGGAATAGAGATATACCGACGATCCAAGTCCTCCGGTCTTCTCGTCATGGTCCCGATCTCCTGCGGAAAAGTCCCGTCTCCTCCTCGTCGCCGGAAGTGCACCACATCGCCTTCTTCGTTTACGGGCTCCCACCTCAATGCCGAGGCAACTCGGGCACGAAGCCGGCTACTCGACGTGCCCAAGATTCGCTGTAGAATGTTTGGTAGAGCTTGTGTCTCACCTTTGGGGTATTGGAGATGCCATTGTGGTGGAGGGATGATGCAAGGAGTTTTGTGGAGGAACTTGTGGATTTTGGAACATGAAATCAACAACAAAAACCCCCACTACAATTTTGGACAGCCCAAGAAGGACTTGGCCGGCCACCCTTTGTGAATGGGGAGAGAGTGTGAAGTGAGGAGAGAGCCAAGGATTAATCAATCACAACCATAATGCAAGGGAGAGAGAAAAGCTCATGATATCAAGAAATGATTGCAAGTAAAACCAACACTCATCCAACCATCATCACCAAGCTCATCATCAACAACCATGATGACCACTAAAAGTCAAGCAATCATGAAGCTAGAAGTCAAGGTCAATGAGATGCTATCATGATAAAACAATAAGCAAAGAACCCCTCCACAAACACTTATTTGCAACAATGCAAATAAGCCCTCCTCCACCAATCTTCGGCCAATGAACGGAACAATGGAAAATTGGCCGAAACGGAAAACAAACTGGCAACTCCAAAAACTGTTCCCGTAATAAATTACAGGAAAACCCCGATACTGTGCATACACACCCGCATCTGTATTTCGACCGAAATACAAATGCAATGAGACAAAGTCTACACTGTACTGTACTAGGATCCGGCTTATACCAAAGCCGGCTAGTAATATCTGTTCGATCCTGATCCGTGCAATACCGCACGTATCTGATCGAACCCTGCCATATAACCATACGGCCTATAGTACAAACTGTCCGATCCTGATCCGTGCAATACCGCACGTATCTGATCGGACCTTGCCATATCTCCATACGGCCTCTACAACCTTTCGCCCGAAAGCTGAGTAACTGAAAATGTGGGAGACTCTAAAGACTCGTCAACACCTTGGTTGTGGATTTAACCACTAGCACGTCAGAGGTATAAGCCAATACGTGACGGGCTACCAGGTACTGACCAAATGGGACGTCGATGAGGAAGCTCACCCCGACACCCAACTGAGCCTGTCAGTGACAATATCCGTGCAGTCCGGTCCGTTCGTCAATGAGTATCGCATGGCGGGCCTAGGGGGTTGGTAAAAGTCAGACCCCCAAAAGCGGTACAAGTCGTGTCGGAGTGTAGCCCAGAACACCCTGAGATACTACTGGAATACCTACCAGTAAATCTCCTTGCCTTGGCCTAGGACTTTGTGTAATGGCTCTCCTAGACACAGCACGACCTCACCCCCAATACCGGGAGAGACGAACCCCTGAAGATACGCTCACTGCCTCCATGTGGCTCGGGACTGTACCCAACTAAAACCTGTTTGCACGACTCCTTTGAGCCGTGGTAGGGTAGTAATCAAAGTACAGTGGGAACTCACACGAGACAAATGACGATCCCCAGGTCGATGAACTAACCTGCACACATGTCACCAGGGAACTGCCATCTGACGTCTGGTATATGACCAACTAGCATGTTCCCGGCGAGTCCTGTCCGGTGTACTCATAACCCAATGAGCACCTGTATACATCTTAGGTGATCCAACTGACACCAGTGGCTTGTGAGACCGGCCACCGCCCCTCGTCGGGGTCTCGACTGTATACACTAGTCTACTAATGGAGTATCGATGCCCGGTCTCGAAACTCCCACGACTAGGGACCTTTTAAGGATATGCTTGTAGACCCCCAGCTCCCACTTATATGATCGCCCTCATACTGCTGGTGGTCAAGCAAGAATCCTAGGGGCTCTATCAACGTGTAATAGCGACGTGTCAGGTCACCTAAAGCAGTACACGATGATAAAGGTAAACCAGATAGCATACTATCATCTCGAGTAAGACTGTCCTACCGGGATAGGTCCTCCCTCAATCATTACAATCACGTACCTGTGACCTAATAATTGACTCTGAGGGCACTATCTCCAACAATCTCCCACTTGCACTCAAGGCTAATTATTGCGATGTCGCATACTCACAGCCCGTGTGATACCGAACACCCAACTCCTCTACTAGTCAGTCTCACAAAGCTCGTTTGCGAAACTATTGCGTTCGAGGAATAGCCTCAGTGAGTGGATCCGCTTAGTTGTTTCTTTCTATGTCTCTCTATATCTCAAGTTCGCGGAGAAACCCATCTCCCGAAATGAGCAATACCTGTCTCAGAATATGTCTGGATGTCTGATGGGACCTAGCTCATAAATGAACTCCAAATCCAAACTTCTTAGACTGTATCGTCAACTGAACTTAATCAGTATCCTGTGCGCCATGCCTCCCTCAGTATTGCCTTGGACCACCTGTCCAAAATACTGCCCCTCATCAGAAGGAAAACTATAACTCTGACAACCTCCTTGTCGTCCATGTCACCTTGGAAGCCTGGAATGATAACTGTCTCCTGAATGAGGCTGTCGTTATCATATCCCTAGAACATCCACTTATGTTCTAAAACTGCTTCCGACTGTTTCTCCAGGATTGGATTAATGTCAACTTATTGCATCTAGTGCAAGAACAACATCTGGTGTGGTACTTGACATCTCACGATTGACTCAATTGCCTGAGCAAGTGATCTGCCAATCATGCCCGTCCCTCTCCCCTTTAGTCTGTAAGACACCTTTGGAGAGGGTGACTCCATTACCTGCAGGTACACTACCGTGCCAGGAGTCGTCCATCCTAAATACTCTTAGAATGCTGTCAAGTACCCTGATTGGGAAACCACCCAAATCTAGATCTAAAACCATAGATCTAGTAACCAGTATGTCTGCATAAAATCCATTTCCTTTGTGGAGAAACAACTGTGTGACGACCAAAGTATAACCGATCGAAGTGTAGGAGTTTCTTTTCCTACTCTGTGTATATCATCCAAATACCAGGATATCACACCCTACTACCTTCTCAACAGATCCATCCCCTATTCTGATGAAGTCAAACCCATGACTGTCACGTCAGAAATAGATGATCTATCTCCGCTACATCTGCTTTAGTCTATAAATAGACATAAGCAACCTGTCCACCAATGCTTCCGCTGCTCCCACTGACTACGACAACCCTCTGGCAGAGTCATATAGACGTACACTTCTAAAACTGGTTTAGAACGACGCTATACTCATCCTCCCGCCGGGTCTCGTAACCTGGAACAACAGCAATGGCAATTGTGGGTAAACAAGAACTTCCCTGTCACCGTCCTTGAGGCTACCGTAGTGCCTCTCGGGTGCCTGAAGTTACCCACCTTATCTGCGGAGTGGTCAATGGAATGTCAATCCAGATTGAATCTTTAGGTTCCTTATCAAATCTTCAGTAATCGTTTGTGGTTCTAGAATCACTTCCAGTTCTACCATACTCCCACTACTGTTTTTCTGAAAAAATCCATTTTTATTAAAACTGTGGCGAGTCTAGAACAATATTGCTATTGTTCATCCAGATGGTAGAAAATCAACCCGCGTCATAGCCTGGGTCAACCCACAAACAGCCATTACAGAAACGTGCCTTGAGTTGTCCAGTGTCTGGTTTTAAGCATAAGCCGGACAACTCCCCGTACCTTAACATCGTTAAGATATGAACTGTTCTATATCCCATATAGGACCAGAGGCACTGATTTAATTGAACCAGATTCAAATCATGCAACTGTCTCCAGTGCATGTCAACTAAATGGAAGGAGGCCGATCAGCGTTACTCAACTTAGGAATACTTCCAATTATGAGTAACCTGAAAGAGAAGCAAGATCTCTTTATCATTACTATCAACTGAATACCATACACAAGTATCTACATCTTCGATCACTTTGAAGAATCCCGATACTTGCTACACCTGGTTCTCTACTCTATTCAAATACCTATAACTCCTCAAAACTTAGACCCTGTGTTTCTACGAAACACATGTCTAAGAACTAGAGAAGTTAAAAGTAAACAGAATATAGTATGAGGACCAACCCCTTTTGTCCTGATGGACCCTGGACAACATACAATCCTTTGTATAAGTCCCTTGAGTCTGATAACTCATTCACTGTGTGTCGTAGGTTGAAAACTGTACTTATGGTTAAGAAGAATTACACCGCTGTTTAATGCTCCTTACCTAACCATCCACTGATATAGGTAAATGTCGTAGACATAATTTCAGAAAGGTATATCTCACTCTATGAAAATAGACGTTCAGATATATCAATTTGAAATTGGTGCATAACAGCGGATATTCAAAACCAAATATTTGCCGACCGGCAAACAGCCCAGGTGATTTCCTCAAATATCACCGATTACAACGAATCCCGACATAATGAGGATGATCACCCAATTCTCAATAACTTACTCCCACTCATCATCTGTAAAACCATACAGATGTGAGAATCATACCTGGTAAATACATACCCTGGAGCAAGTGTCTAATCGGGAAATCAGTTTTCTTTTAACAGTACACAGTGAGACTGAAACATTGAAATATTTCGATGGGGTATCCTGGTATTCCTAGTAATGCCTCTTCCAGATTCACGACTGTAACCGTATAGTTCTTTGCCACCTCTCCATATCCCTTCATATGTCTTTAGTCTTTACCTTCTGTACACCCCTTTAGGCCAAATGGTTTTCTTCCTTCCCTACCGTTCGGCACCAGCCTATGGTTTGGAAGAAGACTATCCAATAAGCATAATGGGTGTACTGTCCCAATCTTAGGAACACTCGCAACGCGAGAGAAGGTGAAGATAAAAGACACCTGAATGTACTTTATTCCTATTTCTCCTGGACCAGAATCCATCCCCGAACTGGAACAAGTTCCTTTCGAGTTCGTATATAACCATACGATGGAGTATCCAATAAACTGTGGATCTTCGTAGTGATACGGAGTGTCCTGGAGAAATACAAAGGTGATTTAGGATTGGCGAAGAAATACTTGGTTTGGTCGTGAATATCTGTTGCAATTTACTTTGCCCTCCTACTAATCCCTTCTTTGTCTGAACTTAATACCTTCTGCACACCATCGTTATGCTAATTGGTTTTCTTCATTCCCTACCGGTCGGCACCAGCCTAAGGTTTGGAAGAAGACAATCCAATTTGCGTAATAGGTGTACTACCCCTAAACCAAGGAGTACTCGTAACCTGAGAGAGGGTAAAAGGAAAAGACAACTGAATAATCCTATCCGTTTTCTCCAGAACCGGAAACCATCCTCGAATAAATTCTTTCGAGTTCGTATCTAACCATACGATGGTTTTGTCCAATGGAAGTGGACGTTCGTAGTAATACGGGGTGTCCTGGAGAAAAAGGGTAAAAGTAGGAGTGGCAATGAGGTCTGCAACTCTGACAATCCAAAAGCCGGTGTTTAAGAAGGTTCGGTCAACTTGGTCACTGAGTCAAAATCTTAGGGTCGGGTCAATGGTCGCTGCCAAAGAGAGAGAGAAAAGAAACACTCAGCGTGCACTCTAACCTAGATCAGAATGGTTACCAATTTATCTAATCTGGAAACCTCCCACTGTACCTCAAATTCTTCTCCAAACCTGAAAGAAGAATTAGTCGGGGTCACCCGAGGAGTAAACTAACTCATCAGTGGGAATCGGGATCCAACTATCATTGCATGATAACGTGACGGAATCCGCTCACGCTATCACACTCCAGAAGGTATGCGCATATCTGGCAAGTTTCAGTTCTTTTGAAACTCCCGAAGTGATTTCTGCCCCATGCTCTTATGACCTTGGCGTGAGGTCAAAATATCATAAGTCACATGTCAAGTTCTGCCCGTCATTATCCAGGTTAATTTGAATCCACCCGTACATACCCTTGACGTAGGCCAAAATAGTAGTACGACTGTCCCAAAACAACGCATCTATCTATGCAACAGATAAATACCCGGCAGCTACCAATCACTATGCCTTGGCGTGAGGTCAAAATACATAGCTTGAATACTATCGAATATTTAGCTGAAATGACGGAGGGCTACGAATGGTTTCTGGCGAAAACCTTTAACGTAAAGAACTTGATATCGTCGAAGGAACGGATAGCTTTTTAAAATATAGTGACGAAAACCTTCGCTAAAGAGGTCACTCCCGGTGAAGGGATCTCGGCTCTTTCCCCGTAGAATGAGGTGCAGGATATTCCAACTGAATACCTCGATGCAAAGCAAAAGTAATCGGCTATAGTGAAGTTAATGCCCTGACGCAAACCTTTTGTCCAAGGGGTCACTCCCGGTGAAGGGATCTCGGCCCTTGCCTCGTCGACTGAGGAGCAGGATATTCCAACTGAATATCTCGATGCAAAACAAAAGTAAACGTCCTTGCAATAACAGCTTTTTGAAAAGTGTTCCAACAACATCAGATTAGGTTTGTTTTAACTTGCATTGATCCGAATCAATGCAGTCCCATCAATTGATCACACCAAAAAGAACGAAAATATACTGATGTACGTATATGCCATCCGCATTCGCCACTGGGTCTCGTCATTACCCGTTAGGTTAGCTTACTAACGACAGAGCGGGGACTGGACTAGCGCGGATGCAAAACATATACAACATCTACTAATATATATACCAATATATAGTATTTCGCTCAAGGCGTGAATAAAAATGCAACATCACAGAAAATGTACAGCATCACAGAAACAATACAGATATCTGGGATCCCCGGGTTTCACAGAGCCGCTGAAACCCGACGTTCCCCTGGTCGTGTGGATAGCCTGTGCAATGAAATCCTAGACCCCTACGGGTGCGGCAAGTCACCCGCCAAAACCTGAAGCGAGGCAGCCCCCTTCAGCACCGTGAATGGACCACCCAGCACTTCACGGAATCCGGTAACTTGGGCACCCCTCCTGGGTCAAACCTGTACCCCCTACGAGTGCGGCGAATAGCCCGCCAATCCTAGAGTGAAGCCCCCTCCGTCTCAATGCCATGAGATGCGGGCTTGTTGCCCTCCAGAACCCGGCTATCCGTGCACCCCTCCGCGGGGCAATCCTAGTACAGAAAGTAAAATATACATACACCGGGTACATCGACCGCAACCAGGCCGTGCCCCAAAATAATAATACAAACAGGCAGTGACGGCAGTCCACATGTCGGACGCTCGCCCCGCAATATCAAATGTACATAATACAACCACAACTGTACTAGCATTGCATCCAGGCTATCCCCACGACCGATCCGCAACATCACAGCAAATACATAGAACATCAACGTGAAAGTCACGTTCGCAAATCCGTCTAACCGGGCTATAGCAGTTAGACCGGATTTACCGATCGAGTGACATTCACGGTCGCAGATATAATGTAAATACTGTGAAAAATGTGTTTAAAATTTTTCCGATTGATCAAACATTAACAAGTGGGCCCCAAACTAATACTGTAGCACTCACAGAAATAATTGGCCCAATTTTAATATTCCAAAACCCCTAATTACTACCCTGAAGCCCACTGGAAAAAGATGGCCCACTGACCTCTCTAAGTTGCGGCGGATCCGCGGCCCAATAGAAGGGTGAGGCCGCGGTTCCGCGCTCTGGAAGAGGGTTCAGTGCGTCGAATTTTCCCAGAGTGCTTAGAATTTCCTGCACATCATTCTGCAACCACCAGAAAAATTTTTAGACACCAAAAATTCTTAACAGAAAACTGATGTGAGGTAAATACGGGTTTTTGGACATTTCGATCGATCGGAACTCAAAAACACATTACACAAAGCTAGACTAAGTTAATGGGGAGGCTCTGATACCACTGTAAGTCCACGGCGGCGCCCCGGCCGTCAATCCGACGGCCAAATGCGGAAACGGTGGTAAACTAAAATTTTTGCGGACTTAGCAACCGGCACCACCGCGCACTAAACACCCGGATCGAACCATTAACTAGTCTAAGCTATCTACAAGAAAGGGAATAGAGATATACCGACGATCCAAGTCCTCCGGTCTTCTCGTCATGGTCCCGATCTCCTGCGGAAAAGTCCCGTCTCCTCCTCGTCGCCGGAAGTGCACCACATCGCCTTCTTCGTTTACGGGCTCCCACCTCAATGCCGAGGCAACTCGGGCACGAAGCCGGCTACTCGACGTGCCCAAGATTCGCTGTAGAATGTTTGGTAGAGCTTGTGTCTCACCTTTGGGGTATTGGAGATGCCATTGTGGTGGAGGGATGATGCAAGGAGTTTTGTGGAGGAACTTGTGGATTTTGGAACATGAAATCAACAACAAAAACCCCCACTACAATTTTGGACAGCCCAAGAAGGACTTGGCCGGCCACCCTTTGTGAATGGGGAGAGAGTGTGAAGTGAGGAGAGAGCCAAGGATTAATCAATCACAACCATAATGCAAGGGAGAGAGAAAAGCTCATGATATCAAGAAATGATTGCAAGTAAAACCAACACTCATCCAACCATCATCACCAAGCTCATCATCAACAACCATGATGACCACTAAAAGTCAAGCAATCATGAAGCTAGAAGTCAAGGTCAATGAGATGCTATCATGATAAAACAATAAGCAAAGAACCCCTCCACAAACACTTATTTGCAACAATGCAAATAAGCCCTCCTCCACCAATCTTCGGCCAATGAACGGAACAATGGAAAATTGGCCGAAACGGAAAACAAACTGGCAACTCCAAAAACTGTTCCCGTAATAAATTACAGGAAAACCCCGATACTGTGCATACACACCCGCATCTGTATTTCGACCGAAATACAAATGCAATGAGACAAAGTCTACACTGTACTGTACTAGGATCCGGCTTATACCAAAGCCGGCTAGTAATATCTGTTCGATCCTGATCCGTGCAATACCGCACGTATCTGATCGAACCCTGCCATATAACCATACGGCCTATAGTACAAACTGTCCGATCCTGATCCGTGCAATACCGCACGTATCTGATCGGACCTTGCCATATCTCCATACGGCCTCTACAACCTTTCGCCCGAAAGCTGAGTAACTGAAAATGTGGGGGACTCTAAAGACTCGTCAACACCTTGGTTGTGGATTTAACCACTAGCACGTCAGAGGTATAAGCCAATACGTGACGGGCTACCAGGTACTGACCAAATGGGACGTCGATGAGGAAGCTCACCCCGACACCCAACTGAGCCTGTCAGTGACAATATCCGTGCAGTCCGGTCCGTTCGTCAATGAGTATCGCATGGCGGGCCTAGGGGGTTGGTAAAAGTCAGACCCCCAAAAGCGGTACAAGTCGTGTCGGAGTGTAGCCCAGAACACCCTGAGATACTACTGGAATACCTACCAGTAAATCTCCTTGCCTTGGCCAAGGACTTTGTGTAATGGCTCTCCTAGACACAGCACGACCTCACCCCCAATACCGGGAGAGACGAACCCCTGAAGATACGCTCACTGCCTCCATGTGGCTCGGGACTGTACCCAACTAAAACCTGTTTGCACGACTCCTTTGAGCCGTGGTAGGGTAGTAATCAAAGTACAGTGGGAACTCACACGAGACAAATGACGATCCCCAGGTCGATGAACTAACCTGCACACATGTCACCAGGGAACTGCCATCTGACGTCTGGTATATGACCAACTAGCATGTTCCCGGCGAGTCCTGTCCGGTGTACTCATAACCCAATGAGCACCTGTATACATCTTAGGTGATCCAACTGACACCAGTGGCTTGTGAGACCGGCCACCGCCCCTCGTCGGGGTCTCGACTGTATACACTAGTCTACTAATGGAGTATCGATGCCCGGTCTCGAAACTCCCACGACTAGGGACCTTTTAAGGATATGCTTGTAGACCCCCAGCTCCCACTTATATGATCGCCCTCATACTGCTGGTGGTCAAGCAAGAATCCTAGGGGCTCTATCAACGTGTAATAGCGACGTGTCAGGTCACCTAAAGCAGTACACGATGATAAAGGTAAACCAGATAGCATACTATCATCTCGAGTAAGACTGTCCTACCGGGATAGGTCCTCCCTCAATCATTACAATCACGTACCTGTGACCTAATAATTGACTCTGAGGGCACTATCTCCAACAGAAAGGAGTTTCTTATGCTACGCTCGATCAATCTCCGCTTATCACCATGATTCTCCATATAGGATCAAAGTGATACCTCCTAAATCCAGGGTTTTGGATCTATGAGATAGATCTAAATGGATGTTGGGATTCTCACTAGTTGTAGTAAGATGGTATCAATCGATCCTGGGGAGAATCACTGGAAGGGTTCCAGGGTGATAAAGACGACTGAATGTCAGTCGCAGGCATTGTCTTTACCCTCAGTAAAGGGACGGTATGTTGGAAGAGTTCCAAGCTGGATACCGTGACATACTAGACGATAAAGGCAGGATACATCGCTACTTAAGATGCTACCAAAGAGGCTGTTTGGGTGTATATTGGTTCATGAGATGAACTATGTTCCTACCATTGTGTGACAATGGAGTTGTGGCTTATGCCAAGGAACGCCGGTCCCATCAGTGATCCAGACATATTCTAAGGCAGCATCGCCTGATCATGGAGATGATTGATCTCCAGGGTGATCGAGGTTTGGAGAGTAGACTCAGAAGACAACACAGCGGATCCACTCACAAAGGCCTGTTCCCAGAGAGAGACTTTTATGGGATGGTTGAGTATGAGATACTTCAAACCACTGCTACAGATGGCCCTAGTGCAAGTGGGAGATTGTTAGTTATATGTATGCCCTAGAGGCCATTACTATACATAGGATGTATATTGTAGTGGATGCTGGGACATATATAGGGAGGACTTTCTTGCTCGACATGATAGTATGCTATCTGGTTGCTCTTTACCTTAACGTGTATACTGATTGTCTCTCTGTTACATGTTGGTAAAGCCCTTAGGATCTGTACTTGACTACCTGGACTATGATGCGGATCATACTAGTGGGGACATGGTAGTCTATAAGTACATCCTTCACAGTCCCTAGTCGAGGGTGTATCGAGACGGGGCATCGATATACCAGAGTAGACTAGCGTGTACCTTCTCGACCCATACAGATGGGCGATGGATGATCCCATATCCATCGGTGTTTGACATCAGAGATGATATACGGGTGCTCAGTAGAGACTGGGTACACTGGACGGACTCGCCGAGAACTCCCAGATGGTATTATACCTCACGTCAGATGGCAGTTCTCTGGTGACACTGGTATAGAGTAGTCTGTTGACCCGAGATCGTCATAGAGTCTTGTGTGGTTCCCACTGTGCTTTGATTTCCATCTTACCACGTCCAAGAGGGCGTGCAAAACGGTGGTTTTTGGGTACAGTCCCGAGTCACATGGAGGCAATGAGCGATAGGAGGGGAGTCGTCTCTCCCGGTATATGGGGGTTGATGTTGCGCAGTGTTCGATTGGCTATAACAGGAAATCCCTGGCCAGGGTTGCTGAGATTTACTGGTAAGTGTTACCAGTAGTTTCTCGAACAGTTATAGACCTCATATCGACACGACTTATTGAGCTATTGGGGTCTGACGTTTACCACCCCTAGGCGAGATATGCAACATATCAGACGATCAGACCGGACTGTACGGTAGTGTTACTGGTCGGATTCACTGGAGTGTGAGCGGGCTTGCTCGTCGATCTTCAGATCGCTCAATACCCGGGTGGCCGTTACGTTTAGCAGACCGCTTGCGGCTTGTGGATGTTTGATATGATCATCATCCGCTGCCGGCGTATTGACGAGTCTTTAGAGTCCTACACAGAGGTTTCCTGGTTCAAGCGAAACGAAATAGGAGCGCATATGAGATATGTGCGGGACCGAGAATAATACTGTATGCGATACTGTATTCTATTCTCGCGATAAATATATCGAATGGTTGTATGCGATATAACCTAGTTATCGATTCAAGTGTTGATTCGATAAGCCGATATATTAGATACCAGTCGGTTATGTGCGCATGACCGGATCATTGAATCAAGTGTTGATTTAATGATTTAATGTATAATTATATATTTGATATATTACTTTGCATTAACTAGTATCGGTTCACTTTAGACGGATTTTCTCACTCGGATGTGCGCATTGTATATGCGATATACTTTTGTGCACTTGCTTGTATCATGTTTGATGATACATGTCATGCTAGGGTTCAAGTGTAAAGATTAAACCTTGGTTAATGAAATAGTTTAGGGTTTCCTTTTTGTTATTCATTTATCTATTTATTTATCCTTTTTATTTTTGATAAATGAATAAATGAAAATGAGAAAAGAATGGTGGCTTCTTTTGTTCTTTAGTTGAAGCTTCATGAAGCTTTGTTCAAGTCAACCATACTTATCTCATCCTTAACCCTAACCATTCCCACTAACCATGATTCATTCTCTACACTTAACTCTAGTTAATATTATGATAAGAATTTCATTTTCTTTTCATTTTCTATTATCTTATCATAACTTTTCATAAGCTTTCTTCTTCTTCTTCCTTGACTTGAAGAAGAAAAGCTTTACCTCATCAATGGTGGATTGATGTTTTGAGTGAGAAATCCAATTCTAAAGTTAACCCACTTCCTATTTCTTCATCCTCTACCTCTTGCCAAGTAGTAGAGTGTGTTTCCTTCACAAGATTTTAGGGTTTGGTGAAGGTGGAGCTTGATTCATCGATGCCTCGACGTAGATCATCTTCGGCATGGACATCGACGACCTAGCTTGCCCATTCTCCGACGAAGCCGATCCTAGAGCCCGGATTTGATTTGGACAGCGGAGAGGACCTCGTTGCGGAGCTATGGAGGTGGAGCACCGGATCTACAAAGGTTGTATTTCCGTATTTTATTTAGTTAACTGTTTAGTAGTTCTTGTTCGCCTAGATATCTAGCAAACGATCCGTACTTTAGGGTTTGTAGGCACCATAATTTTTGAAATTGCCATGGTTGATGGCTTGGGAGACCTCACTAGAGTGCCTAGGAACCCTGCAGTTCGGCGCCAAAGACGTCGGATAAGACGGAGTTCAAGTACAGTGTCAAAGACGTGGGAAGATAGACCCACATTTCGCGGCTACACCGCGACGGATCAAAACGAAGCAAACGGCCTACTGTAAAAATCTGGAGCAGATACAGTGAGCAAATAAAAATTCCACACATCCAGAAAAGCAGAGGACACCCAACAGTACCCACCCAACAAAACTGAAGCCCCAACTCTACAAGATAGCCGCGGAACCGCGGCATAAGGAAGCGTAGGCCGCGGATCCGCGGCCACTTGGTGGCTTGAGGGCCCTAATTTCTCTGTAAGTGTCCCTGTTCTCCTCCCCACTCCTCTGGACTCCAATAAATTGTGTTTTCTGCAGATTTCTTTGCGTAAACTCTTCTCCCCCTTCCAATAAACTGTTCTTGTGCAGGGTTCTTTGCGCTGCAAATAAAAATTGTTTGCAGTTGATTTTTTACCGCTTTGCATTCTTTAATACGGACTTAAGGGGTTTGGAACCAATCCAGATTGGGTGGGGATTTCATCACCCTTCCCAGGACCCCAAAAATCACAAAAGCATATGCATTGTCCATTGTAAATTAAAAAATACTAGACTTCAGCCCTAAGGACTTCGCGCTCATTAGGAGAAGATAAACCGTGTTTAGAACCTCGCTTAACGGTATATTGTTTACGGGGTGTCTAGGAAAGTGTTAACGGCGCAACCGCCAAAAGAGAAAGGGTTATTTAATTAAGGAACTTCGCGAAAGCGTTGGACAACCTCCCCTTATCTCTGCACTTACCTGGCCTCGTGATCAGTGTATTTTTAAGCTCGTTTCTCGACACTGTTTAACTTCGACAATCAAGTTCAGGAGCAGGTCTAGTAGACCTAGGTGACCTAAGATCTAGGTGTGATTGTGCATATCTTGTTTGTGATTACTTAAGCCGTATTTCCGTACATATTTCTGTAAATCTCTTTCTAAAAACAAAAAAAAAGAAAAAAAAATCAAAAACTTTTATAAAAACTTGCCCTTTGTCGCCAAATCCATTTTTCACCCATCACCCATCACCTTTCTCCATTAACGTTTTCTTACCCTCACCTTCTCCGTTTTGACTATACTAAACTCGTTTAGTGTATGTCCGCTTGGACTCGGGACACTAGCGCCCATCTAGTCCGCGTTACGTTAGTCGCTACCGACTACGCGATCGACTCCGAAGTCGATACTCCGTCCACTCCTCTTTCACCCCTTCCTTTGCCGGCCAACTCCGACGTTGACCGGAATTCTGTTCATACATCTTCACCTTCACCTTCACCAACCTCTTCTTCCGCGATGTCAGGATTTAATCCGAACATCTCTTTGACCACCCCTGGATTGGCTCCACCTCCTACGGAGACCAATATCCCACCACCACCGCCTGTTGTAGCGCCACAGCGAATCGCGCTCCAGGATCGTTTCTATCCCACCCGTTCTGCACTTCCCACCCGCCTTTCTCTTCCTCCGGCCAATGGGGACAACTTTGAAATTAAGCCCCACTTCATCAACATGCTTCCACGTTTTCATGGGCTTGAATCTGAAGATGCCTATATCTTCATCAACAAATTTCAAAACGTCTGTGCCATGATGAAAACCACCCAGCTGTCGGATGATGCTATACGTCTAAGGGTCATTCCGTTCACTTTATGCGATCATGCTGAAAAATGGCTGTATAGCACCGCTTCCCACTCAATCACCAGCTGGGACGAGTTTGTTAAAGCGTTCCTAAAAAAATTCTATCCGAATCATAAGACCACAAGGATTCGAAATGAAATCAACCAATTCCCTCAGCTTCCTTCTGAACCCTTCTGGAAGTGCTTTGACCGGTACAAAGACCTTATTGTTCAGTGTCCTCACCACGGTATAGAGAAATGGCAACTCTGCCAAACCTTATATGAGGGCCTGAACCCAGCAACTAAACAGTTGTTGGAAACCATCTGTCAGGGCCACTTCCTATCGAAATCTGACGAGGAAGCGTGGCAGTTCTTTGACGACCTTGCGGAGCAAACGCTACAATGGGAGAGTACGGGACCGACTTCTTCTTCTTCTACCTCCACTTCTACCGGTCAGTCTAGGGTAGGAATTCACCAACTTGATGTCTCTATTGCGATGAAAGCTGAAATGGCTGCAATAACAAGAAAGCTTGAAGCAATAGAGAGCAAATTTTCTGCTCCTGCCCCTGTTCTCCCCCCTCGTACCATTTGCGCTTGTTGTTCCGATCCTTCTCACTTGACCGAAGAGTGTCCTTATAATCCACCATCATAAGGACAGGATCAGGTTAAAGCTGCATTTCAGCAAAGACCGAGGAATGATCCATACTCTTCCACCTACAATCCCGGTTGGAGGAACCACCCCAATTTTGCCTGGAATCAGAATCAGAATCAATTCCAGGGCAACAATTTCCAAAGGGCCCCTCCGCCGCAACAACAAGCGCAACAAAAAACTCAGTATCAGCAGCCTTTCCAACCCCAACCTTTCCAAAATCAGACGAACAACTTTGCACCCAACAATTCTTTTCCACCAAACAACTTTGTTCCGTCAAACAACGATAAGGTTTCCTCGCTCGAACGAAGTCTGTAGGCGTTCGTTAAACAGTCGACTCAGTCCACCGCCAACATCCAGTTGTCCATTCAATCCTTAGTGCAACACACTGCCGCACACGGGCAAAGCATCAAGACCATCGAGGCCCAGATTGCACAACTGAATGCGGCCTTAAGCGAGCGAGAGAAGGGGAAGCTCCCGTCCCAGCCACTCCCAAATCCCGGTCACCCACATAATGCACATGTTGCTCTTGAACAACAAAACCATAATGTGAGTGCCGTGACCACACTGAGATCGGGAAGGATGCTGCAAAACAACATTGGCAAACGGATCAACGATGACACCCCGGCCGCTTCTTCTTCTTCTTCTTCTTCTTCTTCTTCTTCGTCTTCTGAGCCTATTCTCCATTCTTCACAAGGCTCTCCTTCCTCTTCTTCTGCTCTGAACGGACCCACTTCTCACTCCACAAAAACACCTGTTCTGGGATCCGTTCCAACTCCACAATCTCCTCCTCCAGCATTAGACTCAACCAATTTTCAAAATGTTCCATTTCCAAACCGGTTGAGGTCTAACAAACAAAATCCACAAATGGAGAAGATTCTGGAGTTATTTAAGCAGGTTAACATTAACATTCCTCTTTTAGATGCTGTCCAACAAGTCCCATCCTACGCAAAAATCTTAAAGGACTTGTGCACGAAAAAGAGGAAGTCTCAGGTACCCAAGAAAGTTTTCTTGGCTAGTGCTGTGAGTGATGCCCTTACCCAATCTTTACCACAAAAACGGAAGGACCCTGGCTGTCCTACGATTTCAATTACCATTGGGGATAAGAACATCAACCGCGCACTATTAGATCTTGGTGCCAGTGTTAACCTGCTTCCGTATTCAGTATACGAGCAATTAGGCGTCGGAGAGCTGAAACCCACGCACTGCACTCTCCAAATGGCCGACCGATCGATCACCCATCCTAGGGGTGAGCTAGAGGATGTGTTAATAAAAGTCGGGGACTTCATATTCCCCGTTGACTTCATTGTATTAGATACACAGCCTGTAGCTAACCCCCGGAATCAAATTCCGGTGATACTCGGTCGCCCATTTCTCACAACCTCAAATGCTGTGATCAATTGTCGCAATGGTTCGATGAACCTCTCTTTTGGAAACATGACGATTGAACTCAACATTTTTAGGTTGGGGAATCAGCCCGCCGAACCTAATGCTCATATACTGGACGTCTGCTCGATCCAGGAGATCACCTCAGAAGAGTGTGAATTCGAGGAGTTTCTGTTTGATCACGATAATCTTGACGCCACTAGTGCGTTTCTCTTCGAACCTGCTGCTGTTTCTGCGCCCAACAACGACTACGAGTGTTTCACGTTCTCGAACGATCTTAGCCGCGCACAACCCGAGTTTGAATCCTTCGACTTTCCGGATGAGTTACCTGAACCATCCAACTCGGTTGCCTACACTCGCTTTGAACCTTTGCTGGAGTCCTTTGAGTTCGAGACCTTTGCACCAATCTTGCCTTCCATCGTTTCACCTCCAACGCTCGAACTCAAGCCTTTGCCGTCTCACCTTAAGTACGCTTACTTAGGTGAGAACGAGACCCTCCCTGTCATCATCTCGGCTTCTCTAGCTCCAGAGCAAGAGAAAGCCCTTCTCGCGGTCTTGCACAGCAACAGGCACGCTTTTGGCTGGTCCATAGCGTACATCAAGGGGATTAGTCCCCTGATCGTTGAGCATCACATTCATCTGATGGATGATGCCAAACCAGCCCGGGATCCACAAAGACGTCTCAATCCAGTCATGAAGGAGGCTGTGAAGAAGGAGATCATAAAATGTCTAGATAGTGGTATCATTTACCCTATCTCAGATAGCCAGTGGGTTAGCCCCATTCATGTTGTCCCCAAGAAGTCGGGCATCACAGTCATAACCAACGAGGCGAACGAGTTAATCCCTACTCACACCCAAACTGGGTGGCGAGTTTGCATTGATTACAGAAAACTCAACGCCGCAACGCGGAAAGACCACTTTCCGCTACCTTTCATTGGCCAAATGCTTGAACGATTGGCCGGACACGAGTACTACTGCTTTCTTGATGGATACTCTGGCTATAATCAAATTCCCATCGCCGAAAAAGACCAGGACAAGACCACTTTCACTTGTCCTTTCGGCACGTTTGCATATCGACGCATGCCCTTTGGGTTATGCAATGCGCCCGCTACCTTCCAGCGGTGTATGATGGGAATCTTCTCAGACATGGTGGAAAAATTTCTGGAGATTTTCATGGATGATTTCTCCATCTTCGGCGATTCCTTCAACAAGTGTTTGCTGCATCTTGATGCTGTCCTTACCCGATGTAAGGACAAGAATCTCATTTTGAACTAGGAGAAATGCCACTTCATGGTGCGCGAAGGTATTGTCTTAGGACATATCATCTCGCAAAATGGCATAGAGGTTGACAAAGCAAAGATTGAGGTCATTTCCAATCTGCCTCCTCCCCGATGCGTCAGAGATATCCGAGCCTTCCTTGGCCATGCCGGTTTCTATAGACGGTTCATCAAGGACTTTAGCAAGATTGCTAGACCCTTGACTCTTTTGCTGGCCAAGGACACGCCATTTGACTTCAACTCGAGCTGTGTGACTGCATTCGAGTCATTGAAAAGCTCACTCACTTCTGCTCCCGTTCTTTCTTCACCTGACTGGACGCACCCATTCGAGATTATGTGCGATGCATCCGACTTTGCCATTGGTGCTGTCCTTGGACAACACATCAACAAGATGCCGCACGTAATCTATTACGCGAGCCGAACCCTGAACGACGCCCAACTCAACTATACAACAACTGAGAAGGAATTCTTAGCTGTTGTATTTACCTTAGAAAAGTTCAGGCCCTACCTCATCGGCTCTCCAGTCATTGTCTACACTGACCATTCTGCTCTGCGCCATCTTTTTGCGAAGAAAGATGCAAAATCTTGGTTAATACGTTGGATCCTCTTGCTTCAAGAGTTTGACCTTGTCATTAAGGACAAACGAGGATGTGAAAACGTAGTTGCCTACCATCTCTCACGACTTCCTTCTTCGCCTTCGCTTCCAATTCCGATCAACGACGTTTTCCTGGATGAACAGCTCTTGACAGTATCTTGCGAACCCTGGTTCGCAGATATTGTGAACTATTTGGCCACAGGATTACTACCGACTGAATGGTCAAGTCAGGACAGACTTCGCTTCTTATCCCAAGTAAAACACTTCTACTGGGACGAACCCTATCTGTTCAAGTACTGTCCCGACCAGATTATTCATCGGTGTGTCCCTGACGAGGAATTCAAGAGTATGCTGTCGTTTTGCCACGATCAAGCGTGTGGCGGGCATTTTGGGCCCAGAAAGACAGCTGAGAAGATCTTGCAATGTGGTTTCTACTGTCCACAACTCTTCAAAGACGCTCATGACTATTGCAAGACTTGCTCCCGGTGCCAACACATGGGCCGGATATCCCGGAGGAACGAGATGCCGCTCCAACCAATCTTGGTTGTGGAGATTTTCGATGTTTGGGGGATCGATTTCATGGGGCCGTTTCCCAGCTCTTTTGGGAACTTGTACATCCTTCTCGCTGTTGATTACGTCTCTAAATGGGTCGAGGCTGTGCCCAGCCGAACTAACGACAACAAGGTTGTTGTTAGGTTCCTTAAAGAAAACATTTTCTCCCGGTTTGGGCACCCCCGAGCGATCATTAGCGACAATGGAAGTCATTTCTGCAATAAAACTTTCGAAGCCTTGATGCGGAAATACTCCATTAATCATAAGCTCTCTACGCCCTACCACCCCCAAACCTGCGGGCAGGCCGAAGTTTCAAATCGGCAAATCAAGCAGATACTGGAGAAGACGGTTTCCAAGAACCGTAAGGATTGGTCGCTGAAACTCACTGATGCCCTTTGGGCATTTTGAACCGCTTATAAGACCGACCTTGGCATGTCCCCCTATCGGCTTGTGTACGGAAAAGCCTGCCACCTACCTGTCGAAATAGAGCATCGCGCATTTTGGGCGATAAAGGAGCTGAATCTGTCTCTCGAGGATGCGGGCAGCCATCGGAAGCTGCAGTTGAACGAACTGAGCGAGCTTAGGGATGAGGCTTACGATAACGCGGTTGTCGTTAAGAATAGAACGAAGGTGTTTCACGATAAACACCTTTTGCGCAAAACCTTCGTACCTGGTCAGCAGGTACCGCTTTACGACACCAGACTTCACTTCCATCCTGGAAAGCTCAGATCTCGCTGGAAAGGGTCGTATTTTGTGCGGAATGTATATCCGCAGGGCGCTGTGGATTTGGAAAATCCAAAGGACGGGTCATTTTTCAAAGTGAACAGACACCGACTAAAACCGTACCTTAGCGCCGAACCAACAGAGGAGCTCCTGTTCTTACAGGAGCCGGTTTACCCTGAATGATCTTCCTCTGCCTACCTCCAAACTTCGGTTATCCAGCCAAGAACAGTGGACACTGTTCCAAATAAGTTTGGGGGTATGTACAAACCATTTTGTATATATTTGTGTATATTCTTTTTCTTTTTCTTTAAAAACAAAAACAAAAAAATTGTGTATCGCTAACCGACAGTTTTGACCCCTCAAATGATCTCTTCATGCAATGACAGCGAGGATACTGTCCAGTTTAAGTTTGGGGGTACGCTCGGTACGCATTTCTTACCTTCGCATTCATATGTATATTTTGCATCTGCATATTAAAATCCATAAAAATCTGAGAATTTTCAAAAAACATAAAAACTTTTCTGTCAAGTTAGCTTGTGGAAGAACTCTGATTCAACATTTCGACGGTTTTTGTTGGAAAAAATAGGAATAACTAAATCTTATGTTTAGATTTTGAAAACCTGAAAGATAACTCTCCTTTGAAGTTAACTATAGCTGACATACGTCTTTACATCACACTACACGTGTCGTGAGTTTTTGGGAATTAGATGACAAGTCTTTTATGTTTAAAAACTTTTAAACAGATAAATGATTTTCTGAGGATCATATAGGTTTGTTCTGAAATAAGTAATGTCAAGAATAGTTTATGAAGTAAAGCAAATATGAAGGAATGTTATTGATGCCGTAATTGGAACTAAGTCTGAAAAATAACCCATCCGAAACTTGATTGGAATGATTACACACCAAAACCCACTAAACACGTCTTTTATCCAAAAAAAATAATCGAACTGTCGGTTATATCTCCGTTCGTATTAAATCATCTGATTTTCACGCCAAACTGTCTTTTGTTTTTGGACCTAGGTAACTTGAGTAATTAAGTCCGCTGGGGTGTTTCTACACCTAATGCCCTAAAACCAACTGGTTTGGGTGCATTGGCCCAAAGCTCGGTAAGAAGCCTAGAAAGTCCAGATTAAAACAAAGTCAAGCAAGTGTTCTCTCCGAGTTAAAATTCCTAACGGTTCTTTGTGTGAGAATAATCTTGATAAAAAACAGGCTTTTATAAAAAAAAATTAACGGAGATATGAAGGTTTTATTCTATGATAAAGACTATTGCACGTTCACAGAGGTGTGTATGAAATGAAAACAAGAAAAAGGTGGAGTGAAAAATACGACTTAGTTTCCTGTTAAGGAAGATAGAAATTCTGAAGTTGAAACCTTACTGGAAAACGAAACTTGAAAAATGCATAACTCTTTATAAAACTTATGTGATCCTTTTAAAATTGTTATCTGGGCTTTATTGTGCGACATGATGACTTTAATCGATCCTTCTGGAACTTAACGACACTATTTGCACTGCAC
Source organism: Agapanthus africanus (assembly GCA_030015575.1). Classification (NCBI taxonomy): domain Eukaryota; kingdom Viridiplantae; phylum Streptophyta; class Magnoliopsida; order Asparagales; family Amaryllidaceae; genus Agapanthus; species Agapanthus africanus. Next base: position 510,038,011 of record JASDDO010000024.1, on the reverse strand, counting down.
GTAAAGACATATAAAATCTGTAGTTAAATAAGAAGCGAGGTGTGAAAAATAAAGGTTCGATGGTCTAGACTTAGGATTATAGAATTGTTATTTTCTAAAATAAAACTTTAGGGTTTGAATCTTAGTTATTTTACAAAACCAACTTGACCGGATTTTGTGGGTAGTATCCGCTGAAAACCCTCAGGAGACAACACTCCTCCTACTAGGGACACCTAGAGGTTTAACGGCTTGTTGCACATGCTCAGTGCAATCGCGTTCCCTGCGAAAGTGAGGTTAGGAAATTTTTGTGAATAAATTGGCTTTGATCGGGACGAGCAAATGATAAGTTTGGGGGTATTTGTTCATTTCAGTTTTTTGCATTTTTATACCGCCCAATTTTTATCATATTGCTTATCGGTAGATACTCTTGAGCCGTGTTTGCTAGTAAAATGCAGGATACAGGTTCTCGGTTCTAAAACGGTGAAATTCATGGAAAACACGACAAAATCCGGGTTCCTGCCAACCACTGAGAAAACACGGTCTCCGCTCTTCATCCGAATGTTGCCAGATACCAGTTTAAGAGACAAAATGTCAAATCAATGTCGTTTTCATGCACAAGGCTCAATGGCAGCACAAGATCCAAGAAATCTACGCGGAGCTCGAGGCAATCATGACAAAAACATCCACAAAAAGTCCACCTTTCCCTCAACAGAAATTCTGGAAAATTCGTGAAGAAATTATGAGAAAACACATATACCAGATTGAAGGGTACATCAAACCAGGGTACCACCAAAAAGCCCTAGGCCCAACTCCTCTATTAGGCCGCGGAACCGCGGCCTAAGCATGCTTAGGCCGCGGATCCGCGGCCGTATGGTGGCGGCAGATGAAACTTTTCCAGGGGTGTTTTGGTATTTTTAATTGTGTCCTGTTGGTTGCCCTAGGTTTTCATTTCTCAGCCTATAAATAGCCCAGAACTTTGTGAAGGAAAGGGTCCATAATCTTGTATTCTCTTTTGTAAGGTTTAGTTGTGTTTCTTCTTTCTCTTCTCATCTCTTCTCCATTAAAACTTGTAATGAGCTTGGTGAGTGAAGAATGGTGAATAAAGAAGATCATTTTATTATCATGCTTGTCTTGCTTTTTCTATAATTGTTGTAATTTTAATTTGTTAACTAGTTGTTGTTATTTCTTGTTGTTTCTTTCTTCTCTCTTTTTCTTTATCCTTAATACGACCATGATGCTTACGCTCGATCCTCGCCAAGGTGAGGTCGCAAATAGCTAGTTGTTATCTTCTAATCTCTTTCTTTCTATCTTCCTCTTTTGTTTTGTTTTATTTTTCCGTATCATGATTTGTGAGTAGTTTCATACTTGTTAGGGTAGGATAAGGGAATTTTGAGAGAAGGAAATCTCTCTCACTCTTTCCTTGCCCAACAGCTTAATTCGACTCCCGTTAATTGAACCACAATCCGCTCCTTACGGCACCCTATCCTACATGATAGCGGTGATTCCGTAGTGAGACGGTTGTGGTTGAATTAACCGGAGGTTATGGCTAAGAGCCAAGAACGGACGGACAAGCACCAAAAGGAAGAACTTATGCGTTGGAAAGCCTAGCTTATACTCGCAAGTTCCTTCCCAGTCGTGCTAATCCCCGTTGTTGCCGATTACCGTAACACCGATATTAAGAAGGGCAACGAAAGATGTGGAGACTCCTAACTCAAACTAACCTAATCCTAACCCTAACAAGCTCTCTTTACATATCATTTTACCGCTTAACTAATCACAACAAAATCTGAAAAACTGGACTTAACTCGTTAAAACACATAGAAAAAGACTCCCATCTCCCTGCGGACGACCCGTACTCAACCGGCTAGCTACAAGCGAAACCGTCTTGATTGCGGTAATTAACTAAAACTTGAACACGAAGAATCGTTAACAATCAATCATATCAAGCACCCCCAAGCCGCAAGCAGTCAGCTAAACGTAACGGCCACCCGGGTATTGAGCGATCAGAAGAAAACAAGCGAACCTGTCACAACTCCCGTCGAGCCAACCGGCAACACTACCGTACAGTCTGGTCTCTTCGTCAGATATGCTGCATATCGAATCTAGGGATGGTAACGTCGACCCTATTAACTCAATAAGTAGTGCCGATGAATGGTCTATAACAGATCGAGAAACTACTGATAACACTTATCAGTAAATCTCAACAGCCCTGGCCAGGGACTTACTGATATAGCCAATCAAGCACAGCACAGCATCAACTCCCAATACCGGGAGAGACGAAACCCCTCCTATCGCTCATTGTCTTCGTGTGTCTCGGGACTGTACCCAACGGCCACCTGTTTGCACGACTCAGTAGAGCCGTGGTAGGGTGGTAATCAAAGTACAGTGGGAGAACACACAAGTCTCTATGGCGATCTCGGGTCTACAGACTAACCTGCACCAGTGTTACCTGAGAACTGTTATCCGACGATAGATATAATTCCATATAGGAGTTCTCGGTGAGTCCGTCCAGTGTACCCAGTCACCACTGAGCACCCGTATACGATCTCGATGTCAAACATCGATGAATGTGGGAACATCCATCGCCCATCATATGGGTCTAGTATCATATACGCTAGTCTACTATGGTATATCGATGCCCCGACTCGATACACCTACGACTAGGGACATTCCAGGATATGCTTATAAACTACAGATGTCCCACTAGTATGATCTCTATCATAATCACAGTAGTCAAGCCTATATCCTCAGGGCTTTATCAACATGTGTGAATGAATAAAAGCATGATCAAATCAACATATCAGATAAAGAAGAACCAGATAGCATACTATCATGTTGAGCAAGAATGTACACTGAATATATATTTATACATGTATAAATACATCCACTATCATATAATGGCCTCTAGGGCATACATATATCCAACAAAGCACTGGATAGCGGTAAAGAACATTCTGAAGTACTTGAGAAGGACTAAGGACATGTTTTTGGTTTACGGCGGAAAAGACCTCCAGATCGAGGCATTTGCTGACTCCAGCTTCCAGAGTGACAAGGATGACTCCAAATCCATGTCGGGTTATGTCTTTACCCTCAATGGAGGGGCGGTCTGTTGGATGAGTTCAAAACAGAAAACCGTTCCCGACTCGATGAAGGAAGCGGAGTATATCGCAGCTTCTGATGCCGCAAAAGAAGCAGTCTGGATGAGGAAGTTGTTAACAGAACTTCAGGTGGTTCCGTCCATTGTTGATCCAATACCTCTGTATTATGACAATAACGGGGCTATAGCTTTAGCGAAGGAACCCAGGTCCCATCAGAAGTCCAGACACATCTTGTGGCGGTATCACCTGATCAGGGAGATCGTGGATCACCGGGAGATCGAGGTTCGAAGGGTTTCTACAGAAGATAACATTGCAGATACATTCACAAAGGCCATTCCTCAGACACAGTTCGTGTTGGATGTATATGCCCTAGAGGCCAGTATTGTATATGTATACATATGGATACTAGGGATATGTATGTACAGAACAATCTTGCTCAGTTTTATAGTATATTATTTGACCTGTCTTTATCGGGATATGTGTATTTATTTATATTGTTGTTATATCTGGTTTGCACATATTGATAAAGACTCGATACGGTAGTATACTATTGTGGTTTGTCTTTATCTTAACATGGCATATATCATACTCATTATTACATATTGCAGTTACATGTTGATAAAGCCCCTAGGATCTTGCTTGACTACCTGCGTTGTGACGGCGATCATACTTGTGGGTGCAGGGTAGTCCATAAGCACATCCTTAAATGGTCCCTAGTCGCGTGAGTATCGAGACTGGGCACTGATACTCTAGAGTAGACTGGTGTGTACGTTTCTAACCCCGTCGGAGGATGGTTGGTCCCGCAACCATTGGTCTGATGCACCTAAGATCATATACAGGCGCTCGCTGGGTGTGAGTATACTGGACGGACTCGCTGAGAACTTCCATGTGGTACTATACCTATCGTCAGATGGAAGTTCTCAGATGACATGTGTACAGGTTAGTCTTTGCACCCGAGATCGGCATATGTCTCGTGTGAGTTTCCACTGAACTTTGATCACTACCCTACCACGGCTCTACTGAGTCGTGCAAACAGGTTTAGGTTGGGTTCAGTCCCGAGCCACATGGAGGCAGTGAGCGATTGTCGGGGATTCGTCTCTCCTGGTATAGGGAGTCGATATTGCACTGTGATTCGATTGGTCAGGACCATAAGACCTTGGCCAAGGCACTTGGGATTTACTATTAGGTTGATCAGTAGTTTTCCGGATTGGTCCTGAGCCACATTGGCATGACTTATCAGGTTGTTAGGATCCGACGTTCACCATCCCCTAGACCCGGTATGCGATAATCTTTGACGAAGAGACCGGACTGTACGGATATTGTCACGGATAGACTCAGTAGGAGATCCAGATGAGTTTGCTCATCAGCCTTCTTTTTGACAGGTACCTGGGTGGCCGTTACGTACAGCTAGTGCCGCTGACGTGCTTATGGTTAAACCCACTGCCAGAGTACTGTCGAGTCTTTAGAGTCCCACACAGAGGGTTTCCCTGATTCAGGCGAAATAATGTAGTAGCCGTATTGGATACGTGCAGGGTTCGATCGATTGATGTACTTGTTACTCGGATTTTCGATCGGACAGTTTGTAATACTAGTCGACTCGGATTTGAGCCGGATTATTAAATCAGGTATTGATTTAATAATTTACGTATATGTATTTATATATATATATATATTCTAGTATTACGTTCTTCGTGTTATTCTATCTCTTTTGGGCATTCGGATTTTTATCTGATTGCCGGTATATTTGTACAGTAGACTGAAATCCGTATTTATTACAGATTTCCTTCTAGAAGGTGGCCACCTCATTATGGATTTTCCATTTATTTGATAAATGGAAATGAGGTGTAAAGTGAGAGGTGAGGGAGGTATGGAGTTGACCATGCTTCAATAGTTTACAAATGAATTTATAATTCATTTTGGGTTTACTATTGAAGCATGGTTGCTATTGTTTAATGAAAGAAATGAACATACAAAACTCTTGTGTGTGAATTTCTCTCTCATGCTTGATCATTTTTCTTGAGCTCCATTTTTCTCTCCAAGCTCCTCCCTCCTCTTGATTTCCTCCATCTTCATCTTCTTCCTCTTCACTAACATTCTCATGTGTTGAGAAACAAGTGAAGAGGTTAGAAAAGAGATAACAAACACTTTGACATCCAAACTACATCCTAGATTACTTGGACTAGCATCCTAAGTTCTAAAGTTGCTCTTTTGACACTTAGCAAAGAGCTAAAGCCATGGATCATATTCCCCGGGTGGATCATCAAGCACCAAGGAAGGCCGGAGGACAAGCACGATCCCGGAGGACCGACGGAGCAAGGAAAGAAGATCAAGCAAGTTCAAGGTGGCTAGTAGGAGCTAAGGATGAAGAACGAAGACCGAAGGACTTGGTTCGTTTGGTAAGAATTCCTCATCATAATAGATAGCTCTCCTAGTGTAGCTAGTTAGTTTTATGGAAAGATCCAGGTTTAGAGTTAAACTAGTGCCAAGTTTTTGTTCGTTAGAAAAATTTTGTTCCGCATTTGGCCACGGAAGTTGGCCGGGGCACTAGGGTAACCCTTCATGGTATCAGAGCCACCCATAAAACCTATACTATCTTGTTTAAACGTGTTTAGAATAACGATCGACCGAAAATTTCAAAAACTGCATTTCAAATCATAAGTTTTCTGCCGATTTTTAAAAGTGCTCGAAAAATCAATTTTATGGTCCCAGAAAATCATGCAGGCTTTTTTAAGACCCCTGAAGAAATTTTGTCACATGATCCCTCCAAACCACCGCGGATCCGCCGCGCAAACCCCCTATTGGTAGCGGTTCCACGGCTGTTTTGGGGCCCACGTGAACAAAATTTCTTCTGGGCCTCTTAGTTTTGGAAATTGTGGCTTCTGGAATAATTACTTTTTGGGCCCAGATTTGTTACAGTGTTGGTTTAATACTTGGGGCCCACTTGGAAAGTTTAGTCGATCGTAATTTTAAAATACGTATTTTATTTTCAGTACATTCACTTTTATCTGCGACCGGGAATGTTACTCGATCGGTAAAACTCGTCTAACTGCTATATGTTCCTTTAGACGGGTTTTGGGAACGTGACATTCGGGTTGATGTTTTGTGCTTGTTCTGTGATTGTGGTTGGATAGTCGTGATGGATAGCAAATGTTGCAATGTTTTTGGTACTGTTTAAATTCATTTGTACATTTGTTATTGCGGGGCAAGCGTCTGACATGTGGACTGCCGTCTTTGCCGGGTTGTATATTATTTTTGGGGTACGACCGAGTTGAGGTCGATATCACCGTTTGTATATATTATTTTCTTATTCAGTACTAGGATTACCCCGAGGTGGAGTGCATGAATAGCCGGATTCTAGAAGGCAACAAGTCCGCATCTCATAGCGTAAAGACTGAGGGGTTTCATTCTCATGGCGTCGAGACGGAAGGGGCTTCATTCTAGAATTGGCAGGACTATTCGCCGCACTCATAGGAGGTACAGGTTTTCATTACACAGGCTATCCACACGACCGTGAACGTCGGGTTTTATTTGCGGCTCAAATGAAACTCGGGGCTCCAAGATTATCCACCTTATGTATTGTTATCTGTGATGTTGTTTATTATCATGCCTAGAACGAATGTTATATATACTTATATATATACTAGTAGATGTTGTATATGTTTTGTACCCGCGCTAGTCCAGCCCCCGCTCTGTCGTTAGTTAAGTAACCTAACGGGTGATGATGGGGCCCCGTGGCGAATGCAGATGGCATATACGTACATTTTATTTTCGTTCTTTTCTGGTGTGATAGGTTACAAATTGATGGGACCGCATTAATTTTGATTAATGCAAGATAATAAACCTAAAAGTTGTTGGAACCAAGCTTTAAAAACTGACATTACAGACTTTCTCTTTTACTTTGCACAGTGGTATTCAGTTTGGAATACCCAGCACCTCATTCGACTGGCAAGGGCCGAGATCCCTTCACCGGGAGTGACCCCTTGAGTAAAAGTTTGCATCAGGGTAATAACTTCACTATAGTCTATTATTTTTTCTTTGCATCGTGGTATTCATTTTGGAATATCTTGCACCTCATTCGACGAGGAAAGAGCCGAGATCCCTTCACAGGGAGTGACCTCTTTAGCAAAGGTTTTCGCCATTATATATTTACAAAACTACTCCGGTTCTTTCAATGATATCAAGTTCATTACGTTAACGGGTTTTTCGCCAAAAACCCAGCTGTAGCCCTCCGTCGTTTCAGATAATTACTACTTAGTATTCGTGCTGTGTTTGTTGATTATTCATCAAGGTACAGTGAACGGTAGCGAGTAATAGTACTCTGTTGCACAGATAGATGCGATTGGTTAGGACGGTCGCATGATTTTGTTGATTATTTGTCAAGGATTATGCGGGTGGGTCTAATGTAATCCAGGATAATGACGGGTTGAACTTGACTAGGACCTTTTGATTTGTTGATTATTCGTCAAGGTCACTTGGGTCCTAGGGGTAAAAATCACATCGAGAGTTTCAAACATACAGGAAACTTGCAGATTTAGCATACCTTCTGGAGTATGTTGACTAGAGTGGATTCCATCTAGTGCATCACATAATGATAGTTGGATCCCGATCCCACTGATGAGTAGGATTACTCTTGGGAGATTTTTTACTTAACAATCAATGCTATAAACCAAGTAGGTGTCTAGAACGGTGTTAGCGGGGCTACGCCCCCAGGGAAAAGAGGTTATGTAATTAAGGAACTTCGCGAGAGCGTTGGAAAACCTCCCTCGAAGTACCAACACCAGCCTGGCTCAAAGGTTAAGCAAGTATTGTAACGTGCGATTAATCCTGACTAGTTCTTCTTTTAGGGTTTGAAGAAGAATTTGAAGAAACAGTGGGAGCCATCCTGGTTAGATAAATTAATAACCAATCTAATCTTGTAAGAGCGCACGCTGAGTGTTTTCCCTCTCTCTCTCTCCAGGAAGCAACCATTTCACGTCCTAATCCAGATAATAAAATGTATCGCTTGACCGATCCGAATTCTTATTTGGGGTTGGGGAACGTTGGTTCGACTCTAATTTACAACAACTGTCATAAGTATGAGCAAGGGAAAGAGGATAGTTTGAATTCCTTGATAACCCCATCGAAGAAGAAACATACTGTTGTGTCTTCTTCAGGTGTTCTTGTTATTGAGAACTGTTTTTCGGTCAGTCCTACCTCCTGGGTACTCGATACCGGATCAGGATCTCTTATCTGTAATTTATTGCAGGGACTGAGAAAAAGTAGGATAGTAGGACCTGGTGATATGTCCCTCAGAGTAGGGAATGGAGCATAAGTTAATGCTGCAGCCGTCGGTGAATATCACCTAGTACTGCCAAATGGCAATGTTATGATTTTGAACAATTGCTACTATGTATCTTCCATGCTTTGCAACATCATATCAGTTTCTTTACTTGATAAAGACGGATATAAATTTGTTCTTGATAGAAATATCATGAACATTTGCCTTGATAAGGTATTGGTTGCAGAAGGTACACTGTGTAATGGTATCTATGTTCTAAATCAAAACACAGTTCTCAATGTACAAAACACACGCAAGAGGAAGAGTTCAGATATGAACGAATCCTACTTGTGGCATTGTAGACTTGGTCTATCGGAGAGAAAAGACTGAGTAAGTTACATAAAGATGGTTTCACGACCCGAAAGTACGAAACGTGACTGACACTTAGATTACGAGACGTGTAAAGGCGTAACGTAACCTAAGACAGCCAAAACCCAGAAAATCTAAACCAAAATCACAAGAGTGGAGGAAACCTTTCATGAAAATGATTTTGAAATCAATTAAGTTGCATTGAACCCCTTTTTAAAAACATCAAAAAATTTCGAAAATTTCGGCAGAGTCTCCTTTGTAAATTCTATCCCCCAAAATGGGTACAACAAGATATATAACCTGTAATCACAAAATGGCATCCCTAAGCGGGAGCTAGCTCTTCGCCCAAGGCGGATCACAACCACACGCAATATATATATATAAAATCTCAAGAAAAGAGCATAAAGAAATGCAAAAAAAAGAAAACACAACGTCGGCTCAAGTAAGCTCGACCCAAAAGAAACCACATATACACAAATCTCTCAGCCTCATCGCTAGGTCGAATATACAAATAAGAAGTGGTAGATGGAGAATACTAGATACAAAAATAGTACAAAAGAGATAAAAGTGCTCTCGCAACCCACCTACGAGCAATGTCGCGAGTCTGAGCAAAAGAAATCACTAATAAGATAAGCCGCCGCTACTAGGCTGATGAGTCCGACCTGCAAGACACTGTGGCATAACGGGGGTGAGTTGCCAGCTCGTGAGTAGAATATAACATCTAGTAAGGCTATCGTAAGAATGCACGCAAATGCGTCACAGCATGTATGTCCAGATGTGATGTAATACCTCTAGTATGCATGCACATGTATGCAATGTCAATACTAAATCTTTAAGTGTTTTAAATGCTATGAGTTCTGCATTCTTAACTTTAGAAAAAGAATATCTGTAGAATAGCTAAATACCATCAACAAATCATCTGAAACCCGTGTCAAGCATCGACACAAAATATGAAAACACATCTGTCTCAATGTCTCACTGTATCAATGTCTCAATACATCGGGCTCCGTTAGTCCGGATCGGCCCATATCATCAAATCTCACGACAACGGTCGGTATCCTCCGGATATCCGCCGCGCCAGACATCACCGGTAGGTAGTCTTCCCCTGCCAGGCTCATCGTCTACAACTCGATCTTCTTGCCCCGGGGTACCATACCGGGCCCACCATGTACCCGAAAGGGTTCATCCACACCTCGAATCGGGTCTTGAAATCCAACAGAAAACATGAAAACTCATGGTGGACGGCACATACATCACGAGAAAACCGCAACTTTGTTTTAAAAATGATAAATATAAGCTTTTGTTAAATTCTTGCGGTTTTCCCCAAAATCCAGAAATCGCAGCAATACTGAAATCCTCAAGAAAATCATAACACCCAACATGTTGTATATGATAAATGTCTATGATATCAAGGTATGCGATGTGATTTGTGGCTAGAAATTTATGTAAGTATGATGATGATGCGAGGTATATACATGCTATGCGATTTCATATATCATGTATGATGCAAGTGGTGACACTAAGCTAAACAGGTTCTATGGTGCTCGTGGCATGGCAATTACCAAAGGCGTGTGTGTCACATGAATAGTGCGCGTGCAACAGGAGCCAATGGTAATGGTGTTCGTGTCCTACGAAGTGATATCGCACATGTGTATATGAATATCCATGCAATCTAGCAGACGATTAGCTATAAGGGTATGCAATGTGAATGGGGGGGTTAGCTAACTAACAATGCAAATCTTGCAAGAAATAAAGTAAACCTAACTAGGGGGCGCCTCGTGCCATCCAGACGATTTCCCCCCATAGATGAATACATCTACTCACCTGAAAGCCTCGCTAATCCGATCCGACCACCGCCTTAACTTTGCGCGCCGCGTCCGATGTTTCCGCGACCGATCCTAGAATTGCATAACACACAATATAAGATTACGGATTCCTGAAATGACGCAACTCATAATATAAAAAGATCGACGCTCATGAATTAGTCACAACGTGCACTCGGTGCGCGGAAAACACACGAAAATCGCTAAAACCTTAAATAAAATCGCCGTTTTGGGGCAACCGTCAAAACTAAAACCCGACTAAATCAAAATCCGCATTCGCACACCCTAAAAGTCGTATGAGATGCTATAAATATAGTCCATATATCGTAATTATATCACCTCCTAATATTCATGAAAATCTAGTAAGCATTAGCATAGAAATATCGATGCAATTATCGCGATTTAACGGTGTAGCGATCGCTACATCGCACAAAGAACCATTCTAACCAACTAGATAGACAAAACCCTAACTTAAACCCATCAACCATGCTACAAACCCTAATTACAACACCAAACCTTTACTAGAATTTCCTAAACAAGAATTCATAACCAAATTACACACTAAAACTACTAAATCTAGCAAATTTAAACCACAATTTGAACATTAGATAAGAATTATACCTTACAAGTTGAACCCTAACTTGCACTTGACTTTGAAAGATGCCTCCTTTCACCTTGTTTTAAAGCAAATTAGGGTTGGAAAGAGGTGGAATAGGATTATGGTTTGAATTTGTGAAGAAATGTGTTGATTTCGGTGGATTTTGTGCAATTTTTCATGAATTTTTGAAGAAAGAAAATGGGGGAAAATGGGGCTGTAGGAGGGTGGCTCGGCCAGAAGTAAAAGGGATAGGAGAATGAGAGAATGTGTGGAAATTTCCACAAAGAAAATATCATCTAAGTCAATTAATGCATGTTAAATCAAAGCTTTTTAAAAAAAAAAACCCTTTTTCTTTTCAATTTTCCAACCCCTTTTACCAAAAACAATCAAACATGAAATGGTTTGTCAAAATTTTTGTTACACTAAATTTTAGTTTATTATGGTTTCTAATTATGTAATTTACCCAATTAAATTTGTATTTATCACTAATTAAATGTAATTTTAAAAGCTTAAAATAATATTAAAAATAATTAATTAAGGAAATTTTTTTAATTAACTAGAAAATTTTAAGTGACATTTTAGTGACCAATTTATAGTAATATCTTATCTAAATTTTGTATAATTAGGTCTATAATGAAAAATACCTATTTTGACTTTTTGCGGAAAAGACTGCTAATTTAGCCGATTACCGAAAAACTGCCTAAACGATTTTCGAAGCGTTACAATCTTCCCCCTTAAAGAAATTCGGTCCCCGAATTTAGAATCTAACTATGCGTACCTTCAAAAAGATGGGGATATCTCTTCCTCATCTCGACCTCGGTCTCCCAGGTGACCTCCTCGCTGTTCGGGCCACGCCAAAGGACCTTGACGGACGGTATAACCTTCGACCTCAATTTCTTCACCTGCCGATCCAAAATGACCACCGGCTGCTTGGTGAATAAAAGATCATGCTCTAGCTGGATCGTCTAGTGCTGAATCGCATGAGAAGGATCATGAAGGTACTTGCGGAGCATCGAAACATGGAACACGGGGTGAACATCGGGGAAGCTGGGCGGAAGAGCTAACCGATAAGCGACTGGACCAACACGCTCTAGGATCTCGAAGGGACCAACATATCTAGGACTAAGCCTCCCTTTCCACCTAAATCTCATCACACCCTTCATCGAAGAGACCTTTAGGAAAACATGATCGCCAACGGCGAACTCGAGCCGGCGACGGCGCCTGTCAGCATAAGATTTCTGCCTACTCTGTATTGCTCTCATCCTGTCCCGAATCAGCTGTATCTTCTCGGTCATCTCCTGTACGATCTGCGGCCCCAAAATACTGCTCTCCCTGAGCTCTGTCCAACATACAGACGATCGAAATCTCCTCCCATATAAAGCCTCGAAAGGTGCCATCTGAATCGTCTCCTGGAAGCTATTATTGTAGGAGAACTCAATCAAGGGCAAATGACGATCCCAGCTACCACCAAAATCTAAAACACAAGCTCTGAGCATGTCTTCAAGAGTCTGAATAGTACGCTCTGACTGACCGTCAGTCTGCGGATGAAAGGCTGTGCTAAAACTCAATCGGGTGCCCAATGCTTCCTAAAGTTTCTACCATAATCGGCCGGTAAACTGGGTGCCCCGGTCGGACACGATGCAAGTCGGAACGCCATGCAGTCGCACGATCTCATCAATATAAACCTGGGCGTACTGAGCAAATCCAAAAGTGGTCTTCACTGGAAGGAAGTGAGCCGCTTTCGTCAATCGATCCACAATCACCCAAATAGAGTCATACCCTCGACTGGTCCTGGGTAGACCCACAATGAAGTCCATGGAGACCTGTTCCCACTTCCACTCGGGGATGGGCAAAGGCTGTAACTCGCCGGCTGGTGTCTGGTGCTCGGCCTTGACTTGCTGAAAAGTCAGGCATCTCGACACAAAGTCTGTAACATCCTTCTTCATCCTGTCCCACCAGTAAACCTCTCTCAAATTATGGTACATCTTGGTGGAACCTGAATGCACACTGTATACTGATCTATGTGCCTCAGTCCCTCAGAATCTGGTACGCACAGTCGAGTCCCAAATCGAAGTATCCCCTGATCATCAATCACGAACTCAGAAACTCTGCCCTACCGAATCTGCTCAATAATCTCTAAAATACGGGTATCGCCGGACTGTGCCTTGCGGATACGGTCAAGTAACTGTGGGCATGCTCTGAAATGGGCCAGCTGTCCTCCTGTAGGAGTAAACTCGAACTTCACTCTGCTGTCATATAAAACCTGCCAATCCGCCGTCGACTGCATCTGTACTGTGCTTAAACAAGATAAGCTACCTCCGGGCCTCCTACTCAAAGCATCTGCCACCACATTCGCCTTTCCCGGATGGTATAGAATCTCGCAGTCATAATCTTTCACCAACTCCATCCAACGGCGCTGTCTCATATTTAGATCTCGCTGCTGAAAGATATACTTTAAACTCTTGTGGTCAGTGGATATCTGACATGACTCACCGTATAGGTAATGTCTCCATATCTTAAGTGCAAATACCACCACAGCCATCTCTAAATCATGAGTGGGGTAGTTCTGTTCGTGTTTCCTTAGCTGCCGAGAAGCATATGCGATAACTCTGTCGTGCTGCATCAATACACAGCCCAACCCCACTCGAGAAGCATCACAATATACCACGAACCCGCCTGATTCTGAAGGCAATGCTAACACTGGTGCAGTAGTCAGACGAGTCTTCAACTGCTGGAAACTATCCTCACATGCCTGGGTCCAATCAAAAGGGACCCCCTTCCGGGTCAACCCGGTCAGCGGTGCAGCAATACGGGAGAAATACTGGACAAAACGTCGATAATAGCCGGCCAGACCCAGGAAGCTGCGAACCTCTGTAACTGATACCGGTCTAGGCCAACGCTGAATTGCCTCGATCTTCTTCGGGTCCACACGAATACCATCTCTCATCACCACATGACCCAAGAAGTCGACACTGTCTAACCAGAATGCGCACTTGGAAAATTTGGCGAACAGCTGATGCTCTCTCAAAGTCTGCAATGTGATACGCAAGTGCTGCTCATGCTCCTCCCGGCTCCGAGAATAAACCAAAATGTCGTCAATGAACACAATGATGAACTGATCGAGATACGGCCTCAATACATGGTTCATCAAGTCCATAAATGCTGCCGGGGCATTGGTGAGCCCGAACGACATCACCAAGAACTCATAATGACCATATCGAGTACGGAAAGCGGTCTTCGGAATATCCTCCTTCTGAACCCGCAACCGGTGATAACCTGACCGTAAATCAACCTTCGAGAAAAGCCCTGCACCCTGGAGCTGATCGAATAAGTCATCAATGCGGGATAGGGGATATCTGTTCCACACAGTAACCCGGTTCAGCTGACGATAATCAATGCATAGGCGCATACTTCCGTCCTTCTTCTTAACAAACAGGACGGGAGCACCCCAAGGTGACACACTCGGTCGGATAAGCCCCTTGTCCAGCAAGTCCTGTAACTGATCCTTCAGCTCTCTCAGCTCCACCGGGGCCATCCGATAAAGCGGTATAGAGATAGGCCCCGTGCCGGGGATCAAGTCGATGCAGAACTCAATCTCGCGCTCTAGCTGTACACCAGGCAGCTCGTCGGGAAATACATCAGGGAACTCTCTCACAACAGGGACCTGGTCCAACGGAACCTCTGTGGAGCTAGTATCACAAACATAAGCTAAGAATCCCTGACACCCTTTCCTTAAGAGCTGACCGGCACGAAGAGAAGAAATCAAGCTGGGAAGGGTAGCGCTACGATCTCCCTGAATAACAAGAACCGGCTCACCAGGAAAACTGAATCTGACTGCTTTCTCACGGCAGTCCACGGATGCATTACAGGTGGCTAGCCAGTCCATACCAAGAAGAACATCAAAGTCTAGCATATCGAGGAGAATCAAATCAACTGAAGAATCTCTCTCCCCGATACAAACGGAACATGATCGGTACACGAAACGGGCAACAAACGACTCGCCTACCGGTGTAATAACGACAAGCGGCTGATCTAACGGAGAAGACTCTCAGCCCAACCTCAGTGCAAAGTATGTGGATACATAGGAATGTGTGGAGCCTGGATCAAAAAATACCTGTGCATCAAAAGAACATACTGGCAGAGTACCTGTCACGACGGCATTGGATGCCTGTGCATCCTGAGGAGTCAACACGAACACTCGGGCCTGTCCACCACTAGTATCCGGCTGTCCTCTGCTTCTACCTCGGCCTCTGCCTCTGCCTCTGTCGCCTCGTCCTCTTTGAATCGGACCGCCACGCCAACGACCTCTAGGAGCACCTGGCTGGCGTGGAGCATCATCAGGAGTAGGAAGTAGGGCTCTCTGAGGAGGTGGTGAAGGTGGTAAGGTCACATGCGGAACTGTCGCCGTGCCCTGGCGCCCTATGGTATAGTCTCTGACACGGTGGTACTGACTTCCGCACCGAAAACATCCTGGCGACGACTGCTGTGTCTGTGGATATGAACCAAATAACTGACCTTGCCTCAATCCTCTGCCGCCACCATCTCCCGGAAATAATCTATCGCGGTGTCTAGTCATCTGCCGCTGAGCTGGCGTATCAGTACGGATCCTCTTCGGCCCAGAAACGACCGGAGTCTCAGAAATACGCTTCTCCAAAAGTAAGGCTGCGTCCATCGCGGCTGCGTTTGTATCAAAGTGCTGGGTGCCGATGGCAAGGAATAGCTGTGTGTCAAGCCCTCGCACAAACCTCTTTATTCTCTTCTCTTCCGTGTCTACTAGGTACGGAGCATATCGAGACAACTGGGTAAACTGTATATCATACTCCGACACCGTCATCCCAGGAGTCTTGCGCAGAGACTCAAAACTACGGGCTCGAGCATCTCGGACACTCTCCGGAAGAAAACGGGCAAGAAACGCAGCTGTAAACTCATCCCAGGTCATAGAAGGTAGACCTGCAGCTCGGCCTCTCTCTACTGAATCGTACCATGTCTGGGCAAGACTCTCCAGACGAAAACTCGCAAACTCCACCAATCTATCATCAGAACACCTCAACGAATGGCAAATCCGAGCCATCCTATCAAGAAATGCCTGTGGGTCCTCTGTTGCATCCGTACCGGTAAAAGCTGGAGGTCTCAATCTCATAAACTCCTGTAGTGAAACAGGGATAATCTCCGTAGTAGCAGGAGCAACCATCTGTGCAGCAGGTACAATCGTGGTCTGTGCAGTGGAAGGAACGTCCTTGGACCTCTGTGCCCGACTGGACTCAACTAAAGATCCCATCATCTGTCGCAACTCCTGCATGCCGGCCTCTAATTTGGCAATACGGTCTGGATAAGGCGGATCAATATGACCCTGAGGGGTAGGCGTATCATCCCGCTCGATCCTCGCCTCAGAAGAGCCCGCTCGAATCTCATCCCTAGCGGCAACCCGCTGAGCTCTCGAAGTCTTTGGCGGCATCGAATCTGGAATAAGAAACAGGACCGATAAGAACATTGCAATTTAATCAAGGAATGCAAGGAATCAAGAAAGGAAATACAAGAAATTATGTCCTAAGGTCACTTAGGCAGAGTACCGTATCGTAAGTATGCCGCGGATCATACCCGCGCTACGCCACTCTGCTTAAGTCACCTACTCCATCTACCAAGGTTGTCCTATACTCAGAAAGGTAAAACCTACGCTCTGATACCAACTTTTTCACGACCCGAAAGTACGGAACGTGACTGGCACTTAGATTACGAGATGTCTAAAGGCGTAACGTAACCTAAGTCAGCCAAAGCCCAGAAAATCTAAACCAAAATCACAAGAGTGGAGGAAACCTTTCATGAAAACGATTTTGAAATCAATTAAGTTGCATTGAACCCCTTTTTAAAAACATCAAAAAATTTCGAAAATTTCGGCAGAGTCTCCTTTGTAAATTCTATCCCCCAAAATGGGTACAACAAGATATATAACCTGTAATCACAAAATGGCATCCCCAAGTGGGAGCTAGCTCTTCGCCCAAGGCGGATCACAACCACACGCAATATATATATGAAATCTCAAGAAAAGAGCATAAAGAAATGCAAAAAGAAAAAAAGAAAACACAACGTCGGCTCAAGTGAGCTCGACCCAAAAGAAACCACATATATACAATCTCTCAGCCTCATCAATAGGTTGAATATACAAATAAAAAGTGGTAGATGGAGAATACTAGATACAAAAATAGTACAAAAGAGATAAAAGTGCTCTCGCAACCCACCTACGAGCAATGTCGCGAGTCTGAGCAAAAGAAATCACTAATAAGATAAGCCGCCGCTACTAGGCTGATGAGTCCGACCTGCAAGACACTGTGGCACAATGGGGGTGAGTTGCCAGCTCGTGAGTTGAATATAACATCTAGTAAGGCTATCGTAAGAATGCACGCAAATGCGTCACAGCATGTATGTCCAGATGTGATGTAATACCTCTAGTATGCATGCACATGTATGCAATGTCAATACTAAATCTTTAAGTGTTTTAAATACTATGAGTTCTGCATTCTTAACTTTAGAAAAAGAATATCTGTATAATAGCTAAATACCATCAAGAAATCATCTGAAACCCGTGTCAAGCATCGACACCAAATATGAAAACACATCTGTTTCAATGTCTCACTGTATCAATGTCTCAATACATCGGGCTCCGTCAGTCCGGATCGGCCCATATCATCAAATCTCACGACAACAGTCGGTATCCTCCGGATATCCGCCGCGCCAGACATCACCAGTAGGTAGTCTTCCCCTGCCAGGCTCATCGTCTACAACTCGATCTTCTTGTCCCGGGATACCATACCGGGCCCACCATTGTCTTGACCCGAAAGTACGGAACATGACCGGCACTTAAACTACGAACGTCTCGAGGCGTACGTAATCTAAGTAAACCGAAAACCCAGAAATCCAAACCAAGAAAATAGTAGAGCGCAGGAAAAACCAACTTAAAGCAAGTAGTTTCAATAGCATAAGACGAATTATGCGGTCTTTTAAAAACATCAAAAATTTACTGAAAATTTCGGCAGAGTCTCCTTTGTAAATACTGGCCCCCAAACGGGATACAACATGAATAGTATACGAAATCAAAAAAAAGGCATCCCCAAGCGGGAGCTAGCTCTTCGTCAAACGACGGTCACAACCACACAAGCAATATAATATACAACGCCAACGGCGAGGATCAAAACTCAAAAGGAAACTCAAAACCACCAGAAATCCACAGAAATAAAACGCGCGGCTCTAAGGTCGAAAGAATAACATCACGGGTCTTTATCTCAAAAATAAATACATGTTTGGTTGATGGAACTTCTAGATACAACAGAATAACGATATACAAGATATATAATGGGGGTACGATACAAGTAAACCCACCTACTAGCAAATCACCCGAAGGAAACTATGCCCGCAAGCCGTAATGAAACCTGTACGGCAAACCTGCAAGAAACTGGGGCACAACGGGGGTGAGTTGCCAACTCGTGAATAGAAAAACATCTACAGAAAGAAATCGCATAAATAACGCAACCTGGGTCAATGATTATAATATAACCTCAAATATATGTAAAACATGCAGCCTATACAATGGCTAGTGTAATATCTAACCGAGTGTGACCTCATGTGCCCGTGTCAGTGCCTCAGGTAGCAATATATCATATGAATGAGGTATGAATGCATGAAAACAGAATGCATGTGAATGAAGAAACTGTTTTCATAATTTAGTGAGATTCCCTTTGTATTTTTAAAATGATGTATCATAATGAAATCAGCATAAAACAGTGCCTAGCATCGGCACAAAACGTAATCCCAATATCTCGATATCGCTGTTTCACAGTCTCTGTACCTCAATATCTCGAAATCTCAATGTCTCAATCACAATATCTAGGGCGCCGTCAGTCCAGACCGGCCCCTACCATCTATCTCAAGACCACGACGGTATCCTCCAGATATCCGACGCGTCAGGTAAAATCACCGGTAGGTAGTGCTCCCCTGCCAGGCTCACATCATCATCATCACGCGCTTCTTGCCCCGGGGTACCTTACCGGGTCCACCATGTACCCGAAACGGTTCATCCGCCTCCTCGAATCGGGTCTCGAAATCCATCAGCAAACTCATGTGGACGACTCATACATCATGGGAAAACCGCACTTTTTATTTTAAAAGAGAGAAAACAGTTTATATATGTTTTGCGGTTTTCCTCCAAATCCAGAAAATATCATGGAAATCCGAATCATCAATAGGATGTAAAACCATGAATATAAGCATGAGAATCCATGAATACGGCATAACAATGAATAACAGTATGCATGAAGCGACAAGTAATAACTACAATGTCTAATATGGCATATAATGGAAGTACACTAATATCATGTCAAAACTACTAGCTAACAAGCTAAGTCAAGCAAATATATCATCTAAAGTGTACGTGACATGGCAATTTCCGATGAAGATGTGTGTGAGCTGGAAAGTAGGTGTACGTGGTACATACGCATCATCGGTAATGGTGCTGGTGTCCTAACAGCATGATATCAATAATGGAATATGCAGCAAAATAAGTATGCGAGGCAGAGCGAACAGCAATAATGTGCGGGAGCTGAAAACTAGACACAACGATAACTAATTTGCATTAATCTAATATAAGTCCTACAAATTGGTGCCTTTTGAAATAACACGAATCATGGGGTTTTGAAAATAGGGGCTACGGTGTTTTTATGAAAAGATACGTCTTTTGAAATATCCGTAAGATCCCTTGGGCTGTCTTTTAAAATAACCACGATTCGTTAGTTTTGAAATAGGTAGGAGTCTAATCTAATCTAACAACTACACTAAACTATACGGCTGAACTAACAAGCTGAACTACAGGTAAGGAAACCGCCTATCATCTGAGTCGATACCTGTATATGTATAGTCGATGATCCCGCCTCAATAATATCATATCCATAACCAGACATCCCAAGTCAAGAGTGCGGATCAATCATCAATATAGCTCGTACGTAAATCCGTCGTACGGCATCCCAAATCTGGGTACGGGTCAATATCACATTCATCATACTATTCACCTGGTATCCTCTTTATCAATTATCATGATCGGGGTACTGATCTACCTCTAGTACAATACTGATACTGCCTAAGTATGCATGCAGGTGTAAGAATCACTACGCCAAAAGACCCGCTAAAACATCATGTCGTATATCAATACGAACCAAAGCACATCACCGATCTCCTGGCCCCAAGCCCAATCTCATCGACTCATCTCCAATTCCAAATACTATTCTCAAATCCGTATGTGAACACATAGTCCTATACCCATGTGAACCCATAACTATAAAGAATCCCATGAGCACATATCAATAGGAATGTATGCAAGTATGTATGTGTGTATGTATAGTGCAATACTACCCTAGGGTTCGCAACACTAAAGTAATCCAACACACCAATATCCATCCTAAGCATCGTTATTAATCCTAAATAACATATAATAATTGTTGGTGTGTATACGCATCCGTATACACCACCACGGACTGCGGGGGTGCTATACGCCATCCACCCGACTTCTCCCCGTAGATATAAATCTACTCACCTGGTCCTCGCTCGCCGGTGCCGATATCGCCACGCGCTTGCTTGTCGTCTCGAAGTCCACATGGGGGTACCTACATATCACAACGCATCGTATCGCATTAAAATCCGACTCATGACCAAAACAACACACGAATCCCACATAAGTCAAAACCTATGGTTGCTTTCACAAATCAACCCAAAAACCCTCGACGTCGGCGTACAAACGCCAAACCATCGAGAAAAACTCAAACGTATCAATCATGGTTTCACAACACCTTAATTATATATATAAAATAGGGTTAAAATCACCAAAACTTCAAATTCGCTTTAAAGCTATTTTTCCGAAAACCTAATAAGCAAAATTAACCGCTTTAATACAACATCTTGATGTTTAAATGAATCTAGCGTCCACAATATTGACTAAATATCACAACAAAGTCATATAAACCATTCCTATAATTTATTCGCATCAATTTCCATAATTTCCAAAATTCTAGTTTACAATATACCCAAATTTTAACAATTTTATAGCAAAAATACACAAACTACAATCTAGCTTGGATTTTCATGAATTAAAGTATTAAACTACACTTTAAAATGTTAATAATGCCATGAATACCCTAATTAGATTTTTAAACCCAATTATTTAACCAATTTCTAAAACCTAGTTTGCAATATTATGCAATTTAGACAATTTAAAAGTAGCAATTAGCAAGATGCAGCAAGATTAAGTTTTACATAACAATAACATATTAATCTACTCATTAAGACCACAATCTAATGATAACAAACCTAATAAAAATTTAAACCCTTTTCTAGAATTTTCTAAACTAGCAATCACAACCAAATTAACACTTGAATAAATTAGATTAACATAGTCAAACCAACAATTTAGCCTTTAGGTTAAGAATTTTACCTCAAAAAAAAATCAAGAGATCAAGAATGAAAACCAAGCCTCCAAAATGCTTCTTTTTCTTCAAGATCCATGCTAGCTTGGACAAGAAATAATGGGTAGGTCTTGGAATTGGAATTAGCTTTGAATTTCTATGGTTTTTTAAGCATTTTTGTGGATTTTTCATGCAAAAATTGAGTTGGATTTGGGGGAGGGCTGCTGCTGAAATGAGAGTAAGAGGAGTGAGAGAGTAAGGTATGTGAAATGCTAAGTCAAAGAAAATCCAAGTCAACCCAACCCATACATCTTTCTTCTTCTCCTTTTCTTTTTATTTCATTTTATAAGTAATGAAAAGTGAGGTGATTGGAGAGAGAAAGAGGGAGAGGGCTGTCAAAAAGGGCCGGCCACATGGTGGGGAGAAGAGAGAGGGTGTGTGTGTGAGGCAAAAAACACCAAACACCAATTCAATATACACCAAAACCCTTTTATTTTCACAAAATAAGCCTTTTTCTATCATATTTTCTAAAACCGTTTTGGCAAACCATTTTATTTCAAAAACCATATGATAAAATTTTGTTTAAAGTTTTATGATGCACAAAATTTGTTTCAACTCATTTCAATTTGTAATTTTCCCTAATTAAATATATTAGTGACGGCTTAAAATAATATTAAAATAATTAATTTCGGAAAATTTTTCAGAAAATTTGAAATTTCACCAGTGGCTCAATAAACACCAAATACTAGCAATTACATAGCTAGAATATGTATATTTAATTTTATAATAAAAATAGTTGTATTTTGACTTTTTACAGAAAACCCCCTTATTTTACCGTTTTTTCGAAATTTCACCGGAACGATTTTCAAAACGTTACAACCATGTACCTGAGACGGTTCATCCACTCCTCGAATCGGGTCTCGAAATCCAACAGAAAATATGAAAACTCATGGTGGACGACACATACATCACGAGAAAACCGCAACTTTGTTTTAAAAATGATAAATATAAGCTTTTGTTAAATTCTTGCGGTTTTCCCAAAAATCCAGAAATCGCAGCAATACTGAAATCCTCATGAAAATCATAATACCCAACATGTTGTATATGATAAATGTCTATGATATCAAGGTATGCGATGTGATTTGTGGCTAGAAATCTATGGAAGTATGATGATGATGCGAGGTATATACATGCTATGCGATTTCATATATCATGTATGATGCAAGTGGTGACACTAAGCTAAACAGGTTCCATGGTGCTCGTGGCATGGAAATTACCAAAGGCGTGTGTGTCACATGAATAGTGCGCGTTCAACAGGAGCCAATGGTAATGGTGTTCATGTCCTACGAAGTGATATCGCACATGTGTATATGAATATCCATGCAATCTAGCAGACGATTAGCTATAAGGGTATGCAATATGAATGGGAAGGGTTAGCTAACTAACAATGCAAATCTTGCAAGAAATAAAGTAAACCTAACTAGGGGGTGCCTCGCGCCATCCAGACGATTTCCCCCATATATGAATATATCTACTCACCTGAAAGCCTCGCTAATCCGATCCGACCACCGCCTTGCCTTTGCGCGCCGCGTCCGTTGTTTCCAAGACCGATCCTAGAATTGGATAACACGCAATATAAGATTACGAATTCCTGAAATGATGCAACTCACAATATAAAAAGATCGATGCTCATGAATTAGTCACAACGTGCATTCGGTGCGCGGAAAACACACGAAAATCGCTAAAACCTTAATTAAAATCGCTGTTTCGGGGCAACCGTCAAAACTAAAACCCGACTAAATCAAAATCCGCATTCGCACACCCTAAAAGTCTTATGAGATGCTATAAATATAGTCCATATATCGTAATTATATCACCTCCTAATATTCATGAAAATCTAGTAAGCATTAGCATAGAAATATCGATGCAATTATCGCGATTTAACGGTGTAGCGATCGCTACATCGCACTAAGAACCATTCTAACCAACTAGATAGCCAAAACCCTAACTTAAACCCATCAACCATGCTACAAACCCTAATTACAACACCAAACCTTTACTAGAATTTCCTAAACAAGAATTCATAACCAAATTACACACTAAAACTACTAAATCTAGCAAATTTAAACCACAATTTGAACATTAGATAAGAATTATACCTTACAAGTTGAACCCTAACTTGCACTTGACTTTGAAAGATGCCTCCTTTCACCTTGTTTTAAAGCAAATTAGGGTTGGAAAGAGGTGGAATAGGATTATGGTTTGAATTTGTGAAGAAATGTGTTGATTTCGGTGGATTTTGTGCAATTTTTCATGAATTTTTGAAGAAAGAAAATAGGGGAAAAAATTGGGGCTGTAGGAGGGTGGCTTGGCCAGAAGTAAAAGGGAGAGGAGAATGAGAGAATGTGTGGAAATTTCCACAAAGAAAATATCATCTAAGTCAATTAATGCATGTTACATCAAAGCTTTTCAAAAAAAACCCTTTTTCTTTTCAATTTTCCAACCCCTTTTACCAAAAACAACCAAACATGAAATGGTTTGTCAAAATTTTTGTTACACTAAATTTTAGTTTATTATGGTTCCTAATTATGTAATTTACCCAATTAAATTTGTATTTATCACTAATTAAATGTATTTTTAAAAGCTTAAAATAATATTAAAAATAATTAATTAAGGAATTTTTTTTAATTAACTAGAAAAGTTTAAGTGACATTTTAGTGACCAATTTATAGTAATATCTTATCTAAATTTTGTATAATTAGGTTTATAATGAAAAATACCTATTTTGACTTTTTGCGAAAAGACTGCTAATTTAGCCGATTACCGAAAAACTGCCTAAACGATTTTCGAAGCGTTACAGATGGATTCTTGAATACGTTCGAATTTTCATCTTATGAAACTTGTCAGTCTTGTCTCAAAGGAAAGATGACGAAATCTCCGTTCACCGGACCTGGAGAAAGAGCAGCAGAGCTCATAGGACTCATACACAGTGATGTGTGTGGTCCGATGTCTATACATGCAAGGGGAGGGTTCTCATATTTTATCACATTCACTGACGATCTTTCTAAATTCGGATATGTGTATCTTATGAAATACAAATCTGAAGCTTTTGAGAAATTCAAAGAATTCAGGAATGAAGTAAAGAACCAGATTGGCAAAAGTATTAAGATCCTCCGGTCTGATAGGGGAGGGGAGTACTTAAGCATGGAATTCCTAGATTACTTAAAAGAGAATGGAATTCTCTCTCAGCTTACTCCTCCTTACACACCACAGCACAACGGTGTATCGGAGTGGAGGAATCGTACCCTATTGGATATGGTTCGCTCCATGATTAGTAATGCTGAGTTACCTCTTTCATTCTGGGGATATGCACTTCAGACAGCAGCATACCTTTTGAATCAAGTTCCGTCCAAATCTGTGCCTAACACTCCGTATGAAATATGGAGTAGCAAGAAACCATGTCTTAAATTTATTAAGATATGGGGTTGTCCGGCCTATGTGAAAACACAGAAACCGGACAAACTAGAGGCACGGTCAGTTCTATGTAAGTTTGTGTGATATCCTAAGGATTCACTAGGATATCTGTTCTACCATACTGAGGAACAAAAGGTGTTTGTATCTCGCCATGCTACCTTCTTAGAAAGGGAGTTTCTTGCAAAAGAAACTAGTGGGAGTACGGTAGAACTGGGAGAAATCCATGAACCACAAAATGTAACTGAAGATTTGGAGGAACGACTAGATTCAGTAATCCCAGACGAACCTCAGCCACTCTACAGATCTAGTAGGATTTCTCATCCGCCCGAGAGATACTACGGTTTTCTCATAGATGGGGATCGAGAGGATTGCATCTTGGAAGAAGATGATCCTATTAGTTTCAAGCAGGCCATTATCAGTAGGGACTCTGATAAGTGGTTGGATGCTATGCAATCTGAAATGGAGTCCATGTACACCAATAAAGTGTGGACCCTGGAAGTTGCTCCACCTGGGGTAAAACCCGTTGGATGCAAATGGATCTAAAAGAAGAAACTTGGTGTAGATAGGCAGGTGGAAACCTATAAGGCTAGACTCGTTGCAAAAGGTTTTCGTCAAAGACCAGGAGTGGACTATGACGAAACCTTTTCTCCAGTGGCTATGCTCAAATCCATTAGGATCCTGCATGCCATTGCTGCCTTCCATGACTATGAGATCTGGCAGATGGACGTAAAAACGGCTTTTCTAAATGGAAGTTTAGAAGAGTGTGTTTACATGGATTAGCCAGAAGGTTTTGTAGACAGTGGGAGCAGCGGGAAGGTGTGCAAGCTGCTCAAATCCATTTATGGATTGAAGCAAGTATCGCGGAGCTGGAACATCTGTTTTGATGAGACAGTCAAGGACTTTGACTTCATCAAGAACGAAGATGAGCTATGTATATATAGAAAGATTGTAGAACGAACTTTCGTATTCCTAGTCTTATACGTGGACGACATTCTTTTGATAGGAAATGACATTCCTATGCTACAATCAGTCAAGCTATTCTTATCACAAAGGTTCTCCATGAAAGTCCTAGGTGATGCCTCGTACATTCTGGGGATCAAGATTTACAGAGATAGATCCAAGAGACTACTGGGACTTTCGCAGTCCAGGTACATAGAGACCGTACTAAAGAGATTTAGTATGGAAGATTCCAAGCGTGGTAACATACCCGCTGTAGGGTTACTAGGCACACTCAAGAGGTTCCACAAGGCATCAACCATGCCAAACAAAAATTTTCCGGTGCCGAGAAACCCTAAACTAGATCGTTAACTAGAAAATAAAGGCGAAAAGCAAGCAAGCAAACAACTTTGCTAATAAGTGAAAGGGATTACAACCTTTGTAGATCCGGTCCACCACTTCTTTAGCTCCGTGTTGACGTCCCTCCGTTGCGATCATCGGATCCTGGACTCTAGAAATAGTTTCGTCGGAGAAATGATCGGGCTAGGTCATTGACTTCGAGGCCGAAGTTGATCTACGTCGGGGAGACTCAAACTCAAGCTATTCCTTCACTTGGTCAAAAACTTTGTGAAGAGAACACCCTATACTACATGGCAAGTAGTAGAGAATGAAGAAATAGGAAGTGGGTTCACTTTAGAATTGGATTTCTCACTCTTTTACCATGGCACCATTGGAGCTCTCAAGCTTTTGTGAGCTTGATGAAGATGAAGAAGAAGAAAGAATCATTTCCATTAAAAGAATAATATGAACACTTATCCTTTTAATCATGGCACCATGGTTGAGTTAAGCCCTCATGCTTAACTCATGTAGAGATTTAACCAAACCATTAGGTTAAAGGTTAGGTTAACTAATATCTTTAAACATATGACAAAAGAGTTGACTTTGTCAATGTTTATCAAGCTTCATGAAGCTTGATAACTTTGACCAAAGTCACACTTTTTTGTTATATGCTTAAGAAAATTGTAAACCCTAATCTAACCTTGATTTGGTTCAAGTATCATATACATAATTTATTTGTATCATCAAGCATGATACAAACATGTACACTTGCATATATCACATATAAACAATGTGCACATTCAAGTGAAAAATCAATCTTAAGTGAACCAATACTAGTTAATGTAAAGTGATATATCAAATATATAATTATACATTAAATCATTAAATCAACACTTGATTTAACGATCCGGTCATATCTGCATATAACCGACTAATCTCAAGTGTATCAATGTATCGAATCAACACTTGATTCGGTAACCCGGCTATATCACATATAACCGACCGAATAGAATACAGTATCGCATACCGGTATTATTCTCGGTCCCGCACATATCTCATATGCGCTCCTATTTCGTTTCACTTGAGCCAGAAAACCCCTGTGTAGGACTCTAAAGACTCGTCAATACGCCGGCAGCAGGTGATGATCATATCAAACACCCACAAGCCGCAAGCGGTCTGCTAAACGTAACGGCCACCCGAGTATTGAGCGATCAGAAGATCAACAAGCAAGCCCGCTCACACTCCTGTGAATCCAACCAGTAACACTACCGTACAGTCCGGTCTGTTCGTCTGATATGTCGCATATCTCGTCTAGGGGTGGTAAACGTCAGACCCCAATAACTCGATAAGTCGTGTCGATATGAGGATCATAACGGGTCGAGAAACTACTGGTAACACTTACCAGTAAATCCCTAAAGCAGCCTTGGCCAAGGACTTCCTGTTATAGCCAATCGAGCACTGCGCAACATCAACTCCCTATACCGGGAGAGACGAAACCCCTCCTATCGCTCATTGCCTCCATGTGATTCGGGACTGTACCCAAAAGCCACCTTTTTGCACGCACTCTTGGACGTGGTATGATGGAAATCAAAGCACAGTAGGAATCACACAAGACTCTATGACGATCTCGGGTCTACAGACTAACCTATACCAGTGTCACCAGAGAACTGCCATCTGACGTAAGGTATAATACCATCTGGGAGTTCTCGGCGAGTCCGTCCAGTGTACCCAGTCTCTACTGAGCACCCGTATATCATCTCTGATGTCAAACACCAATGGATATGGGATCATCCATCGCCCATCTGTATGGGTCGAAAAGGTATACGCTAGTCTACTCTGGTATATCAATGCCCTGTCTCGATACACCCACGACTAGGGACCTTGAAGGATGTACTTATGGACTACCATGTCCCCACTAGTATGATCCGCATCATAGTCCAGGTAGTCAAGTACACATCCTATGGGCTTTACCAACATGTAACAGAGAAACAATTAGTGTACACGTTAAGGTAAAGAGTAACCAGATAGCATACTATCATATCGAGCAAGAAAGTCATCCCTATATATGTCCAAGCATCCACTACAATATACATCCTATGTATAGTAATGGCCTCTAGGGCATACATATAATTAACAATCTCCCACTTGCACAGGGCCATCTGATAGCAGTGGTTGAAGTATCTCATACTCAACCATACCATAAAAATCTCTTTCTGGGAAAAGGCCTTTGTGAGTGGATCCGCCGTGTTGTCCTCTGAGTCTACTCTCCTAACCTCGATCCCCTGAAGATCAACCATCTCCACGATCAGGTGATACTGCCTAAGAATATGTCTGGATCACTGATGGGATGGGCGTTCCTAGGCATAAGCCACAACTCCATTGTCATACAATGGGAGGAACGAAGTTCATCTCATGAACTAATATACACCCAGACTGCCTCTTTGGTAGCATCTTAAGTAGTGATGTATCCAGCCTTTATCGTCTAGTATGCCACGGTATCTAGCTTGGAACTCTTCCAACATACCGTCCCTTTACTGAGGGTAAAGACAATGCCTGCGACTGACATTCAGTCGTCCTTATCACCCTGGAACCTTTCCAGTGATTCTCCCCAGGATCCATTGATACCTTCTCACTACAACTAGTGAGTATCGTAACATCCAATTAGATCTATCTCATATATCCAAAACCCAGGATTTAGTAGGTATCACTTTGATCCTATATGGAGAATCCTTATGATAAGCGGAGATTGACCGAGCGTAGCATAGGAAACTCCTTCCCTATCAAGAGTATGTCATCCACGTACTCTACGAGGATCACCACCATACTCCCACTACCTTTTTGTATATACAAGGTTCATCTACCATTTTGATGATGTCAAAATCTTTGACTACCACATCAAAACAGATGTTCCAACTCCGCGATGCCTGCTTTATCACATAAAACATCTTGCACACGTTTCCGCTGCTTCCACTGTCTACGAAGCCCTCTGACTGTGTACTTATAGACTCTGTCTTCTAAATCATTATTTAGAAAAGCAGTCATGACACCCAACCGCCAGATATCGTAGTCGTGGTATGTAGCCGTGGCAAGTAGGATCTGGATGGACTTAAGCATATGCCCCAGAAAAGGTTTCATCATTAGCTACAACTAGTCTATGATGCAAACCTTTAACGAGTCTAGCTTTGAAAGTCTCAACTTTTCCATGTACACCAAGTAATCTTCTTAAGATATACTTGCTCCTGATGGGGATTTAACCCTTCAAATAAAGCAACCAAAGTCCATACTTTGTTGGTGTATAAGGATTCCATCTCAGATCGCTAAGCATCCAGCCATTTTTACAGAGTCCTACTCCTGATGGCCAGCCCGAAACTAGTTGGGTCATCATCTCATGATGCAATCCTTGCTCCCACTGTCATAGAGAAACCGAAGTATCTCTCAGGTGGGTAAGGAAACCTACTAGATTGGCGGAGAGGCTGAGGTTCGTTGGTTACTATTGAATCCTTTGGTTCTACCAAATCAGCAGCTGCAGTTTGTATAGCTGGAACTCTTTCCAGTTCTACCTCATGTCCACTAATTTCTTCACAAGAAATTCCCTTTCACAAAGGTGGCATGCTGAGTAACAAAACATTTTTGTTCCTCGGTTAGGTAGAAGATATTCCCTTGCGTATGCTTGGGATATCCAACAAACTTCTACAGATCCGACTTTACCTCGAGCTTGTCTGGATTTTGCTTTTAGACATAGGCCGGACAACCCCAAATCTTAACTGACTTAAGAGATGGGCTCTTCCCTTTCCATATCTCATATGAAGTGGTAGGCATCTGATTTGATCGGAACCCTATTCAATAGGTATGCAACTTCATAAGTGCATAACTCCCTAAAAGGAAATAGGAAACTCAGTAGTACTCATCATAGAGCACACCATATCTCATAGGGTGCTATCGCTCCTCCCCGATATACCATCGTGCTATGGTGTATATGGAGGAGTAATGCTGAGAGAGAATCTCATTCTCCTTTAGAATAATCCTGGAATTCCGTGCTCAAGTATTCTCCTCCTTGATCACATCAAAGGACATAATACTTTTACCCGTATTTTGGTTCTCTACTTCTAACTTATATTCTATGAATATCTCTAAAGGTCCGGACTTGTGTTTCAACAGGAACATATATCTGAATCTTGAGAGATTATCAGAGAATGTAATGAAGTACAAAGAACCGGTCTTGGCATGTGTAGACAGGGGACCTTCATACATCAACATGTATCAATCCTAAGAGTTTACTAACTCTTTCTCTGTTTCCAATAAACAGAGCTATGGTCATCTAATCTTTGTGACATGACTGGCAAGTTTCACAAGATGTAAATTCAAACTGATTTAAATATGCATCTTAATGTAACTTAGCTAGTCGGGTCGCATTGACATGACCTAGACTACAATACCTCAAGAAGGATTCGTTCATGTCTGAACTCTTCCTCTTGTGTGTGTTCTATATACTAAGAACTGTAGTTTGATTTAGAACGTCTTTTAGATAACGTGCCTGAACCGATCAACTCTTGATATAGGAAATGTTCAAAACATTATCCAACCAATAAAAAATTATATCCTTCTTTATCTAAATAAAGAGACTGATATGATTTTGTATATCAGGTTCGGTATCTAATAACATTTGTTCAGAATCAATGTATTCTGGTAAAACAGGGTGACAGTGACCAACAGACCTGGCTGCAACACTTGCACCGTTTTCTGTCTCATGAAACTTATCACCCGTTCTCAGTTCTCTACTTTTCTGTAGCCCATGTAACAAATTACATATGCGGGATCCTGATCTGGTATCATATACCCAAGACGTAAAGGATACTGAGAAACAGTTCTGTGTAATGAACACACCCGAAGATGATGCATCATATGCACTTTCTTCGTTTGGGCGGCACAGGAATTCTGGTAATCCCCAATTTCCTGCTCTGTCTTATAACTATTATAAGTTGGAGCGGGACCAACGTTCCCCAGCTCAGTATAACAAGCGGGTTCGGTCAATAGATCCGTTTTATTATCTTGATTAAGGTGTGACATGGTCGCTACCTGGAGAGAGAGAGAAGAAAACACTCTGCGTGCGCTCTTGCAAGATCAGATTGGTTATTATTTTATCTAATCAGGATGGCTCCCACTGTTTTTATCAAATCTTCCTTCAAACTCTAAAAGGAAAGACTAGCCGAGATTAATTACACTCTATAAGTTTGCCAATCTTTCAGCCAAGCCAGTGTCGGTACTTTGAGGGAGGTTCCCCATGCTTTCGCACGGACCTAATTACAGTAAACCTCATTTTCCTAGAGGTGTAACCCCGTTGAAACCTTTCTAGACACCTACTTGATCGGCTAATTGTAAAGTGCAAAACTCTCCCAGGAGTAACAATTACTCGTAGTGGGTATCAGGATCCAACTATCATATAGAAGGTATGCAATCTCATTGCAAATTTCAACACTTGAAATTCCCGATAATATTTTTACCCCTAGCACTTATGACCTTGGCTAAGGTCAACAAATCATAAGCACTGGTCAAGTTCTACCCGTCATTTCGTGATTAATTAGACCCACCCACATGACCCTTGGCTAAGGTCAACAAAGCCACATGACTGTCCTAACTAATCGCATCATATGCAGTATAGGAAGATATCACTTAGCTACCGTACACTACGCCTCGGCTATGGTCGACAAACGTAGCACGAATACTAAGTACTCTACTTCCTAAAATGACGGAGGGTTGCTGATGGTTTTTAAGAAAACCTTTAACGCTTTGAACTTGATCTCGTTGCGGAATCAAATGTTTTTAAATAGAGTGTTTTTGAGGCTTTTCTAGTTTTGCTAAAGGGGTCACTCCCGGTGAAGGAATCGTCGGCCCTTTCCTCATCGAATAAGGTGCAGGATATATCATATATACCACTGTGCAAAGCAGAAACTATAGAAGCAATCAAAAGTATTTGAGAAGGACTAAGGAGATGTTCCTGATTTACGGTAATGGAGACCTCAGGGTCGAGTCCTTTACCGACTCAAGCTTCCAGAGTGACAAGGACAACATCAAGTCTTTCTCGGGTTTTGTGTTTACCCTCAACGGAGGGGCGGTATGTTAGAAGAGTTCCAAACAGGATACCGTCGCAGACTCGACGATGGAGGCTGAATACATTGCTGCTAGCGATGCCGCAAAAGAAGCGGTCTGGATGAAGAAGTTCATAGCTGAACTTCAGGTGGTTCCATCCATTGTTGATCCGATACCAGTGTATTGTGATAACAATGGGGCTATAACTTTAGCGAAGGAACCACGGTCCTATCAGAAATCCAGACACATCTTAAGGCGGTATCACTTGATCAGGGAGATCGTAGATTGCCAGGAGATCGAGGTCCGGAGAGTGGATACGAAAGACAACACGGCGGATCCATTTACAAAGGCCCTCCCTCAAGCACAGTTCGAGCGACTTTTTTGGATGTTGGGTATGCGGTACACCAGCAGTTGGCCTTAGAGCAGACATTGGGTATTCGGTATACCAATCATTGGCCTTTAGTGCAAGTGGGAGATTGTTGGATGTATATGCCCTAGAGGCCAGTATTGTATATGTATACATATGGATACTAGGGATATGTATGTACAGAACAATCTTGCTCAATTTTATAGTATATTATTTGACCTGTCTTTATCGGGATATGTGTATTTATTTATATTGTTGTTATATCTGGTTTGCACATATTGATAAAGACTCGATACGGTAGAATACATTATGGTTTGTCTTTATCTTAACATGGCATATGTCATACTCGTTATTACATATTGCGGTTACATGTTGATAAAGCTTCTAGGATTTGCTTGATTACCTGCGTTGTGATGGCGATCATACTTGTAGGAGTAGGGTAGTCCATAAGCACATCCTTAAATGATCCCTAGTCGCGTGAGTATCGAGACTGGGCACTGATACTCCAGAGTAGACTGGTGTGTACGTTTCTAACCCCGCCGGGGGATGGTTGGTCCCGCAACCATTGGACTGATGCACCTAAGATCGTATACAGGTGCCCACTGGGTGTGAGTACACTGGATGGACTCGCCGAGAACTTCCATGTGGTACTATACCTATCGTCAGATGGAAGTTCTCAGGTGACATGTGTACAGGTTAATCTTTGGACCTGAGATCGACATTTGTCTCGTGTGAGTTCCCACTGAACTTTGATCACTACCCTACCACGGCTCTACTGAGTCGTGCAAACAGGTTTTGGTTGGGTTCAGTCCCGAGCCATATGGAGGCAGTGAGTGATTGTCGGGGATTCGTCTCTCCTAGTATAGGGAGTCGATATCGCACTGTGATTCGATTAGTCAGGACCATAAGTCCTTGGTCAAGACACTTGGGATTTACTGATAGGTTGATCAGTAGTTTCCTGGATTGGTCCTGAACTACATCGGCATGACTTATCAGGTTGTTAGGGTCTGACGTTCACCATCCCCTAGACCCGGTATGCGATACTCTTTGACGAAGAGACCGGACTGTACGGATAATGTCACGGATAGGCTCAGTAGGAGATCCAGATGAGTTTGTTCATCGGCCTTCTTTTCGACAGGTACCTGGGTAGCCGTTACGTACAGCTAGTGCCGCTGACGTGCTTATGGTTAAACCTACTGCCAGAGTACTGTCGAGTCTTTAGAGTCCCACACAGAGGGTTTCCCTGATTTAGGCAAAATGCTGTAGTAGCCGTATTGGATACGTGCAGGGTTCGATCGATTGATGTACTTGTTACTCGGATTTTCGATCAGATAGTTTGTAATACTAGCCGGCTCAGGTTTGAGCCGGATTATTAAATCAGGTATTGATTTAATAATTTACGTATATGTATTTCGATATATATATTCTAGTATTACGTTCTTCGTGTTATTCTATCTCATTTGGGCGTTCGGATTTTTATCTGATTGCCGGTATATTTGTACAGTAGACTGAAATCCGTATTTATTACAGATTTCCTTCTAGAATGTGGCCACCTCATTATGGATTTTCTATTTATTTGATAAATGGAAATGAGGTGTAAAGTGAGAGGTGAGGGAGGTATGGAGTTGACCATGCTTCAATAGTTTACAAATGAATTTATAATTCATTTTGGGTTTACTATAGAAGCATGATTGCTATTGTTTAATGAAAGAAATGAACATACAAAACTCTTGTGTGTGAATTTCTCTCTCATGCTTGATCATTTTTCTTGAGCTCCATTTTTCTCTCCAAGCTCCTCCCTCCTCTTGCTTTCCTCCATCTTCATCTTCTTCCTCTTCACTAACTTTCTCATGTGTTGAGAAATAAGTGAAGAGGTTAGAAAAGAGATAACAAACACTTATACATCCAAACTACATCCTATATTACTTGGACTAGCATCCCAAGTTCTCAAATTGCTCTTTTGACACTTAGCAAAGAGCTAGAGCCATGGATCATATCCCCCGGGTGGATCATCAAGGACCAAGGAAGGCCGGATAACAAGCACGATCCCGGAGGACCGACGGAGCAAGGAAAGAAGATCAAGCAAGTTCAAGATGGCTAGTAGGAGCTAAGGATGAAGAACGAAGACCGAAGGACTTGGTTCGTTTGGTAAGAATTCCTCATCATAGTAGATAGCTCTCCTAGTGTAGCTAGTTAATTTTATGGAAAGATCCGGGTTTAGAGTTAAACTAGTGCCAAGATTTGTTCGTTAGAAAATTTTTGTTCCGCATTTGGCCATGGAAGTTGATCGGGGAACTAGGGTAACCCTTCAGTTCGAGAGGCTATTCGAGATGATAGGTCTGCGATATGCCAGCACATGGCCTTAGTGCAAGTGGGAGATTGTTAGTGTGATATGCCCTAGAGGCCATTATTGTATATTACTAGTTTGTATATTACATTTTGAAAGCTTGAGATATATACACAGATTGACATTCTTGCTCAATATGGTAGTATGCTACTTGGTTTGTATCTATCTTAATATGTGTATGTGTTTCTTTTTAACATATTGCTAGTACATATTGATAGAGCCCTTAGGATCTTTTGATTGACTACCAGCGTTGTGATGGCAGTCACGCTAGTGGGGGCTGGGTAGTCTATAAGCACATCCTTATACAGGTCCCTGGTCGTAGGATTATTGAGACGGGGCATCGATACTCCAGAGTAGACTGGTGTATATGCTTCTCATCCCAGGAGGGGAGATGGTCTGTCCCACAGCCATCAATACGTCGTACTAGAGATAGTATGCAGGTGCTCGTTAGGTTACGAGTACACTGGACAGGACTCGTTAGGAACTGTTGGTTGGTATTATACCTATCGTCAGTTATCAGTTCCCAGGTGACATGAGTACAGCTTAGTCTGTTGACTTGACACTGTCACTTCACCTCGAGTGTGTTCCCACTGTTCTTAGATTACTACCCTACCGCGGCTTTATTGAGTCATGCAAACAGGTAGTAGTTGGGTGCAGTTCCGAAGCATTTGGAGGCAGTGATGGTTACACAGGATTCGTTTCTCCTGGTATTGGGAGTTGATATCGCGCTGTGTCTAGGAGAGCCATTACACAAAGTCCCTGGCCAAGGCAAGTGAGATTTACTGGCAGTGTTTCCAGTAGTTTCTTAGGGTGTTCTGGACTACACTCCGACACGACTTGTACCGCTATTAGGGGTCTGACGTTTACCGTCCCCCTAAGCCCGACATGCGATACTCTTAGACGAACAGACCAGACTGTACGGAGATTGTCACATTCAGGCTCAGTAGGAGTTCGGATGGGTTCACCTCATCGGTCTTCTTATCGATATCTACCTGGGGACCGTTATGTACAGCTAGTACCACTTGCGGCCTGTGGTTAAACCCACTGCCAGCGTAGTGTCGAGTCTTTAGAGTCCCACACAGAGGGTTGTTCACCTTTGGGCAAAACAGAGTAGAGGTCGTATGGTTTTACGACAGGGTCGTTCACATATGCGTACTTGTGCGTGTTCGGTGTTCGGGCAGATGATACTAGTGGGCTTTGGTTTAAGCTAGATCTAGTATTTGGTTTTGGTTAGGTTCGGTCTCGTTATATTCGTGTTCCTCGGAATACGGATGCGGGTGTGTATACACAGTTGACAGAGGCAGAGGAACCTCATTAGGGTTTTGACCATTGACTTGATCAAAACCTTAATGAGAATGAGAAATATGATTAATAATATTAATTAAGTATAATTGTATCATGGTTAGAATTGGTTTGACCATTTGACTTGTTGACTTACATTGACCTAGATATTTTTCTTTTTGTTTTTTGTTAAAGATGCTTCATGAAGCATGCTTAGCATTAAATGTGAAATGATAATGGTCAAATCAATTCACCATCACAATTTTCTTAACTATTATTATTATTATCATATATTTATCATATGAGAGCTAGGTTCATTCATTCTATCATTCTCTTTCTCTCTCATAGTTAGCTCTCCCTCTTCCTCTCTCAAAACTTAAGTGTTTCATGTGTTGAAAATCATAAGCTTTTGAGACTAAACCATCAAAATACCTCTCTACTCACTCTAGGGTTCTTAGTCTAGCAAGCCAAGCACTCTAGTTACTTCATTGTTGAGGTAGGAGCTTAAGGTAGAGGCCTTCTGGTGGATCTTTCTTTGGCAAAGAGAAGACGAAGATGAGGAGCCGTCTACACCACTCAAAGGAGCTCACAAGAAAAGGAAGCAACACAAGAAGAGAAGGAGTTCAAGCTTTTGGTATAACCTCTTAACCTAGTAGTTAAAACTCCTTGTATGTTTGTTAGTTCTTGTTTAGCAAAGATCCTTCATGGTTAGTCTATGTTTCCTTATGATAAAAATTTGATTTTTACTCTTTCCGCCTCCCCGTAAGTACCGGGGTGGGTAACATAGACTTACAGGTCCTCCCTCAATCATTGCAATCGCGTGCCTGCGATCTAATAATTGACTTTGAGGGCACTATATCCAACAATCTCCCACTTGCACTCAAGGCTAATTATTGCGATGTCGCATACTCACAGCCCGTGTGATACCGAACACCCAACTCCTCTACTGATCAATCTCACAAAGACCGTTTGTGAAACTATTGCGTTCGAGGAATAGCCTTAGTGAGTGGATCCGCCCTGATGTTTTTTTCTATGTCTCTCTTTATCTCAAGTTCGCGGAGAAAGGCATCTCCTGAAATGAGCAATACCTGTCTTAGAATATGTCTGGATATCTGATGGGACCTAATTCACAAATGAACTCCAAATCCAGAAAACTTCTTAGACTGTATCGTCAACTGAATTTAATCAGTATCCTGCGCCATGTCTCCCTCAGTATCCGCTTGGACTACCTGTCCAAACTACTGCCCCTCTTCAGAGGGAAAACTATAACTCTGACAGTCACTCTGTCATCCAGGTCATCTTGGAAGCCTGGAATGATAACCGTCTCCCGAAAGAGGCTGTCGTTATCATATCCCTAGAACATCAACGTATGTTCTAAAACTGCTTCCGAATGTTTCTCCAGGATTGGATTAATATAAACTTATTGCAGCTAGTGCAAAAACAACATCTGGTGTGGTAGTTGACATCTCATGATTGCCTCAATTGCCTAACCAAGTGATATGCCAATCATGCACATCCCTCGCCCCTTTAGTCTGTAAGACACCTTTAGAGAGGGTGACTCAATCACCTGCAGGTACACCACCATGCTAGGAGTCGTCCATTCTAAAATACCTTTAGAATACTGTCTAAGTACCCAGATTGGGAAACTACCCAAATCTAGATCTAAAACCATAGATCTAGTAACCAGAATGTCTGATATAATATCCAAGTCCTTTATGCGGAGAAACCACTATGTGACAACCAAAATATGACCGATCGTAGTATAGAAATTTCACTTCCTGCTATGTGTATGTCATCCAAATACCAGGACATCACACCCTACCGCCTTCTTAACAGATCCATCCCCGATTCTGATGAAGTCAAAGCCCATGACTGTCACATCAAAAATAGATGATCTATCTCCCCTATATCTGCTTTAGTCTATAAATAGACATAAGTGTTAGTGATATGTATGCCCTAGAGGCCATTAGTGTACATACGATGTATATTGTAGTGGATGCTTGGACATATATATGAAGGACTTTCTTGCTCAACATGATAGTATGCTATCTGGTTGCTCTTTATCTTAACATGTACTGTGATTGTCTCTATGTTACATGTTGATAAAGCCCTTAGGATAAGTACTTGACTACCAGGACTATGAAGCAGATCATACTAGTGGGGACAGTGTAGTCGCTAAGTACATCCTTCTAATGTTCCTAGTCGTAGGTGTATCGAGACAGGGTATCGATATACCAGAGTAAACTAGCGTATAGCTTCTCGACCCATGTAGATGGGCGATGGATGATCCCATATCCATTGGTGTTTGAGGTCAGAGACAGTATACGGGTGCTCAGTGGAGACTGGGTACACTGAACGGACTCACCGAGAACTCCCAGATGGTATTATACGTCATGTCAGATGGCAGTTCTCTGGTGACACTGGTATAGGTTAGTCTGTAGACCCGATATCGTCATAGAGTCTTGTGTGATTCCCACTGTGCTTTGATTTCCACCTTACCACGTTCAAGAGAACATGCAAAACGGTGGCTTTTGGGTACAGTCCCGAATCACATGGAGGCAATGAGCGATAGGAGGGGTTTCGTCTCTCCCGGTATTGGGAGTTGATGTTGTGCTGTGTACGATTAGCTATAACTGGAAATCCCTGGTCAGGGTTGCTGAGATTTACCGGTAAGTGTTATCGGTAGTTTCTCGATATGTTATGGACCTCATATCGACACGACTTATCGGTTACTGGGGTCTAACGTTTACCACCCCTAGACTGGATATACAACATATCAGACAAAGAGACTGGACTGTACGGGAGTGTTACTGATTGGATTCACAGGAGAATGTACATGCTTACTTGTTGATCTTCTGATCGCTCAATACCTAGGTGGCTGTTACGTTTAGCTGACCGCTTGCAGCTTATGGGTGTTTGATATGATCATCACCTACTACCGGCGTATTGACGATTCTTTAGAGTCCTACACAGAGGTTTCCTGGCTCAAGAAAAACGAAGTAGGAGCACATATATGATATCTGCGGGACAGAGAATAATACGTGTATGTGATACCGTCTTCGATTCTCGCGATATGTGATATCGGTCGGGTATATGTGATATAACCGGGTCATTAGATCAAGTGTTGATTTAATGAACTGATACTTGTTATATTAGTCGGTTATTTATGAAATAGCCGGATTATCGGATCAAGTGTTGATTCGATAATTTAATGTATAATTATATATTTTATATATTACATTACATTAACTAATATAAGCTCACTTAAAGATTCTTTTTCTCACATGATAATACATTGATGTATATGCGATATATGTTAATTGTATTATTTTCTTTTGTTACAGAATATTGTATATATGATATATAATATTGTAACATGTTAGGGTTACAAATGCAACTAGGGTTTTGAGATTAAACCATGTTAGGGTTTGGATTAGGGTTATTGTTTTGGATGAGCTTTGTGGAAGCTTCTTGAAGCTTTGACTTTGTCCTCACACTTTGATATTTTCTTTAGATATTTGTTAACCCAATCCTAACCTTAACCCAGGGTTTATTCTCTACAAGGGTTAAACATGACATGCTTAACCTTAGGTAACCACAACAATAAATCATTCATCATTTTCTTCTTCATCTTCTTCAAGCTCTTAAAAAGCTTGCTTGATTTTTATTTGTGATGAAACAAAGTGAGATAAAGAAAACAAAAGAGAACAAAATTCCTACTTCATCATCCTCATCTATTCTAGCCACTTAGATTAGGGTGTTTGCTTTACTAATACTTGATTAGTGAAGCAAGAGCTTAGGTTTGAGATTCTTCAAGGTAGATCATCTTAGTTCTTGAAGATTAGAAGCAAGGTTGCATCATTCTCTTCATGAAGCCTCTCTAGAGTCCGGGTACTTGATGATCGCAGTGAAGAGACCTCAACACGGAGCTTATGAAGTGAAGGAATGGACTACAAAGGTTGTAATCCCTAACTCTTAGATGTTAAAGTTTTAACATGCTAGTTTTGTTTGATTCTCTTGTTAAAGATTCTAGGTTTAGGGTTGTCTATAATGGCAAAATTTGAAATTGGCATGAGAGATGCCATCCGAAACCTTACTGCCATTGTAGGTAACCCAACAGTGGTATCAGAGCCTAGCTAGAGAATTAGACGGATAAGTGTAGGATTACGAAACCGAAACAACTCCGAAACACCCGATGCAAACCCCTAGTTTCTGTCGATTTTAAAATGAGCTCTAAAATTTTTTCAAACAAGTGCAGGA
This sequence comes from Agapanthus africanus, assembly GCA_030015575.1. Taxonomy (NCBI): domain Eukaryota; kingdom Viridiplantae; phylum Streptophyta; class Magnoliopsida; order Asparagales; family Amaryllidaceae; genus Agapanthus; species Agapanthus africanus. Next base: position 509,997,354 of record JASDDO010000024.1, on the reverse strand, counting down.
TCATGTATGAGATACATAGTGAACATACCCCAAAGCAGGACCCATGTGCTCGGATTTTGGCCGAGCACATGGCCCAGAAATCCGAGCAGGCCGGGCCCCCAGTGGGTGTTGAGCTCCAGGTTTAGGTGGTGTTCAAGTCTCTGGAGTTTGGTACTTTTGGTGTTGTTTATTTTTGCTAAATTTGCATGAGATGTTTATTTACTATAAAGGTAATTCGGAGGGTTTCGTATTCGCAATTCTAGCTTTGTTTCGGTTTGTTTAGACAGTGTTAAAAAGTTCGAACGGATATCAATAACTCACTTTTTCCCCTGCCGGAAAATTTCCAAGTGTTGGATTTTTTCTTAGTTAAAGAACATTCAAAGCCGTGCAAGTAACACGGTGGACCCTCTAGAAGAACGAAAACCTTAACTCGATTATGTGACCGTCAGAACCGCCTCTAAACCCTAAGGTTTGTGGTAGTTCGGCGTTGCCATATGTGAGGCGTTGGTTTGACCCTTCTACGGCTGGTTCATTGGTACTGTGGCATGTGATGGATGCTTTTAAACTAAATTCAAGTGTTGAGCAAATAGGGAAATTTTGGGTGTTTGTTGATTCGATCGGAATGTTTAACATCATCTAACTTTTTCTGTAATATGATACAATATTTGGAATCCACAAGTAGTTATGAGATAACTAATTTGAATGTTATAAATTTAGCAGTTTAGTCTCAGTAGATCGGTTCCCACGGGATTTTGATGCGATCGAAAAGTTCGTCGCAATCACGTAGCGTATGCGGATACTCGCCGGGTAAACTTAATAAATAGCTATGCCCCAAAGCCTCGACCAGGTGACTGTAGGAGAACCCCGTCGCCGAAAGCATCCGTTCGGATGCTCGCGGCAGCAGTGTTCCGCCTTAGTGCACTTCATCGACGGCATCGGGGGGTGCGGCCGTCTACTAAAGTTTCTGACGAGTATTCGATCAAGATGTCGGGAATCTTGTTGAATTACCCGACTTGATATTGAAAAGTGTTTTTGAGATCGATACTAAAATGTGGGGTTTATAATTGTTAGGCATGTGATGTTTAAAAAATTCATTTGGTTAGGCATGTGATGTCTAAGGAGATTGCGGATTCCAACTATTGTAGTTTTACGCTTTCTTTTCTGCGACCGTAAGTGTAATATGTGGTGTATCGCCGGTTTTGTTGCTATACATCAACGACAATTGGGATACGCATATTTACTTACGTTGATGACATGTAATGTTATGTGTTGCTGTGATATGTTATATTGAATCGTCGTGGTTTGAATAGCCGGGGGTTTTATGTAAGATGAGAGTTTTTCATTTTCATTCATGTAAAATTCATTGTATGTAATATTCTTTTATTGGGGCACTTCCGGGTTGAGGATGATGTCACCATTGTATATTATTTACTTTTCCGCATTAGGATAGACCCAAGGCGGGGAGCACAAGAAACCGGGTTCTAGGGTCCAGTGGGAGACCGTCTCGAGGAGTCGAGACCGGGTCTCCTAACTCTAGAATTGGTAGGGTTGCTTGCCGCTCTCGTAGGGGTCTAGGGGTGTTGGATTTGCTATTCATCATGACCGTGGAATCCGTGTTTTATACAGGCTCGCAATAAAACACGGACCTCCTGGTATATCCAATATTTCATATGTTTCTTCTGCTGCAATATCTGTGATGTGATCATTTGATATATGATGAGATGAATACACGATATAGTATGTGTGATATATTATATAGACGTTGCTTATGTTTTACACCCGTGCTAGCACTGCCCCGCTCTGTCGTTAGTTACCTAACCTAACGGTGCACGAGGGGACATCGAGGCGAATGCGGATGGCATAAGCGTACATTGTATTTATCTATGATATTTAGGTAAACTAAAATGATGTGACTTCATTAATGAGATTGATGAAATAAAAGAAACCTAAAGATGTTGTGGAATCGAATTTTCAAAAACAGGTAGCTCTAGTTATTGTGATCTTAATGGACATGTAGGTACTAGTCGTAGTGGGTTTGATACTATCCATGGAGGTTTTGGTTTCGGACAAAGGAATGAAGTAGGTGACTCGATTCTAGATTTTGCCTTATCTTATGACTTGATCTTAGCAAACACCTGGTTTAGGAAAAGAGAGTCCCACCTTATCACTTTTAGGAGCGGATCAAGTGCTAGTCAAATAGACTTTTTTCTGATGAGAAGAATAGATAGAGGTATTTGTATCGACTGTAAGGTAGTGCCAGGTGAGAGTGTAACCACTCAACATAGACTTTTAGTTCTAGATTTTCGATTTAGAAGAGAACCTAGGAAGATTAGATGTAAGGTAGAGCCTAAAATTAAATGGTGGCGATTGAAAGAAGGCAACCAAAAGGCTTTTATAGATCGTGTAGTCCAAGAAACGGATTGGCAGTCGGAAGATGATCCAGACAAAACATGGAACAAAATGGCTAGTTGTATCAAGAAGGTAGCTAGAGATCTACTTGGTGAGTCGAGAGGTGGTGCTCCACCATCTAAGGACATATCATGGTGGAATGAAGATGTAATGGCTGCTATTAAAATTAAAAGGGATTCTTATAAAGATTTGAAGAAAAATAGAGATGTGGAGAGATTTGAGAAGTACAAAATGGCTAAAAAGGAACTTAAGAAAGTTGTTCGGGAAGCTAAATCTAAGGTCTACAAGGAGGTGTACGAGAAATTAGACACTAAAGAGGCTGCAAATGATATATACCGGATTGCTCGGATGCGAGAAAGGAAGACTAGAGACTTATGTGCGGTGAAGTGTGTCAAAAATGAAAATCAGAAGGTTTTAGTTCGAGATGAAGATGTTAAGGAAAGATGGAGAGATTATTTTGACAAATTGTTCAATGAGAGCTTTACTAAGAATTTGGATGGACTTGTCATTCAATCTCAAGATATAAACCATGATTTCATGCGTAAAATAAGACTACCTGAGGTTAAAGAAGTTTTGAACAGAATGAGTTTAAGAAAAGCGGTTGGCCCTGACGGGATTCCTATCTAGATTTGGAGATGCTTAGGAGAAATAGGCGTTAAATGGCTGACAGATCTGTTTAATAAGATTTGGCAAACAAAAAAGATGCCAAATGAATGGAGAAAAAGTATCCTTGTACCTATCTACAAGAACAAGGGTGACATTCAAAGTTGCTCAAACTATCGGGGAATAAAACTTATGTGTCACACCATGAAAGTTTGGGAGAGAGTGATTGAACACATGCTAAGGAAGGATATTAAGATAACAGAAAACCAGTTTGGGTTCATGCCTGGACGATCAACGACAGAGGCTATTCATTTGCTTCATCAATTTGTCGAGCGTTCTCGAGAGAAGAGAAGAGATTTGCATATGATATTTATTGATTTAGAAAAAGCGTACGACAAGGTACCTAGAGAGGTATTATGAGGGACAATGATGAAGAAGGGGGTCCCCGTCAAGTATATTGACACAATCAAGGATATGTACGATGGAGTAGTGGCAAATGTCAGAACTTGCGGCGGCTTAACGAGTGATTTTCCGATTACTATTGGTTTACATCAAGGATCTGCATTAAGTCTATTCCTGTTTACCATCGTGAAGGATGAGCTTACTAGAACTATCCAAGATGAGGTACCTTGGTGTATGCTATTTGCTGATGATATTGTTCTAGTAAATGAGACGAAAGTAGGGGTTAATGCCAAATTGGAATTATGGAGGCAAACATTGGAATCTCGGGGATTCAGATTGAGCAGGTCCAAGACAGCATATTTGCATTGCAAATTTAGTAACCAGAGAAGTCAAAACCATATTGGTATAACATTGGAAGGGCAAGAGATATCACCGAGCGACCAGTTTAGATATCTAGGTTCCATCATCCAAAAGAATGGGGAGATCGATAGTGATGTTAATCAAAGGATCCAACCTGGTTGGTTGAAATGGAGGAGTGCAACAGGGATTTTGTGTGATCGTAAATTTCCGTTAAAATTGAAAGGGAAGTTGTATCGGAGCGCTATTCGGCCTGCCTTATTATATGGTACAGAATGCTGGGCTCCTAAGAAGCATCATACACAGAAGATGCACGTAGCGGAGATGCGCATGCTTCGTTGGATGTGCGGTAACACTAGAAAAGATAAAGTGCGAAATGAGGATATCCGTACAAAAGTTGGTGTCTCCCCTATGGAGGAGAAGATGTGGGAAAACCGGCTAAGATGGTTTGGTCATGTGCGACGCAGACCTATGGAAGCACCGGTCCGACGAATAGATACTCTCGATATGAGCAATGGCAAAAGGGCAAAAGGGAGACCGAAGAAAACATGGATGGAGGTGATACGAAACGATATGGTTGCCAAAGGACTCAATGAAAGTATATTGTTCGATAGGAGTGAGTGGAGGCAGAGGATTCATGTGCTGGACCCGGCGTGATTCTCATGTTGGTTCATGTAGCCTACCCCATATGCTTGGGATAAAAGGCTCAGTTGTTGTTGTTGTAGGTAGCTCTAGTTATTGCTTTGCATTGCGGTGTTCATTGTAGAACATCCAGCACCTTATTCGATAAGGAAAGAGCCGAGATCCCTTCACCGGGAGTGACCTCTTTAGCAATAACTGGTAGATGATACAACCCTCGGTTTTGTCTTTTGATTGCTTTTCTAGTTCTTTCTTTGCATAGTGGTATTTGTGAAATATCCTGCACCTCAATCGACGAGGAAAAAGCCGAGATCCCTTCACCGGGAGTGACCTCTTTAGCGAAACTAGTAAAAGCCTAAAAAACACTCCATTTTAAATCATTTGATTCTACAACGATATCAAGTTCATTACACAAAGGGTTTTCTTAAAAACCTGTCGTAGCCCTCCGTCATTTCACATAAGTACTTCATAGTATTCGTGCTACATTTGTTGGCTTTCGTCAAGGCGTAGTGTGCGGTAGCTATTTATGCTTATCTGCATAAGCATAAGATGCGATTGAGTTAGGGTAGTCGTGCGACTTTGTTGGCTTTCGTCAAGGGTCGTGCGGGTGGGTTTAATTCAATCGGAAAATGACGGGTTGAACTTGACTAGTAGCCTATGGTTTGTTGGCTTTCGTCAAGGTCATAGGATGCTAAGGGTAAAATAATATTGGGAATTTCAAGTGTTGAAATTTGCAATGAGATTGCATACCTCTTATAAGATAGTTAGATCCCGATACCCACTGCGAGTAAGAGTTACTCATGGGATAGTTTTACACATTATAATTAGCCGATCAAGTAGGTATCTAGAAAAGTGTCAACGGGGTTACGCCCCTGGGAAAACGAGGTTTATTTTAATTAGGTCGTGCGAAAGCACGGGGAACCTCCCTCAAAGTACCGGCACTGGCCTGACTAAAAGATTGGCGAACTTGTACGGTGTAATTAATCCCGGCTAATCTTTCCTTTTAGGGTTTGAAGGAAGATTTGATTAAAACAGTGGGAGCCATCCTGATTAGATATATTAATAACCAATCTAATCTTGCAAGAGCATATGCTGAGTGTTTTCTTCTCTCTCTCTCCAGGTAGTGACCATGTCATGCCTTAATCAACATAATAATACGGATGTATTGACCGAACCTGCTTGTTATACTGTGCTAGGGAACGTTGGTCCCACTCCAACTTATAATTGTTATAAGACCGAGTAGGAAATAGGGGATTACCAGGATTCCCGTGCCGCCTAAACGAAGAAAGTGTATGATGATACATCTTCTTCGGATGTGCTTATTACAGAGAACTATTTCTCAGTATCCTTTACGTCCTGGGTATGTGATACCAGATCAGGATCCCGCATATGTAATATGTTACATAGGCTACAAACAGGTAGAGAACTGAGAAAGGGTGATAAGTTTCAAGAGTTAGAAATGGTGAAATTGTTGCAGCCAAGTCTGTTGGCAGTTATCACCCCGTATTAACAAATACATTGATTCTGGACGAATGTTATTAGATACCGAACCTGATATACAATATCATATCAGTCTCTTTATTAGTAAAGAAGGATATAATTTTGTATTGTTGGATAATGTTTTGAACATTTCCTATATTTAGAGTTCATCGGTTCAGGCACGTTATCTAAAAGCATATACGTTCTAAATCAAACTACAGTTCTTAACGTACAGAACACACACAAGAGAAAGAGTTCATAAATGAACAAATCCTTCTTGAGGTATTGCAGATTAGGTCATATCCATGCGACGCGACTAGCTGAAGTTACATAAAGATGCATATTTAAATTAGTTTGGATTTACATCTTGTGAAACTTGCCAGTCTTGTCTCAAAAGATAAACATGACCATAACTCCATTTATTTGAAACAGAGAAAGAATTAGTGAACTCTTGGGATTGATACATGATGATGTATGTAAGGTCCCCTGTCTACACATGCCAGGACCGGTTCTTTGTACTTCATTACATTCACTGATTATCTCTCAAGATTTGAACATATGTTCCAGTTGAAAAACAAGTCTGAACCTTTTGAGAAATTCAATGAATATAAGTCAGAAGTAGAGAACCAAAAGGGGTATAAGTATTATGTCCTTTGATATGATCAGGGAGGAGAATACTTGAGCACGAAATTCCTGGACTATTCTAAAGGAGAATGAGAATTCTCTCTCAGCATTACTCTTCCGTATACATCACAGCTTGTCGGTGTATCGGGGCGGAGCAAATACACCCTATGAGATATGGTGTGCTCTATGATGAGTACTACTGAGTTGCCTATTTCCTTTTGGGGTTATGCACTTGTGAAGCTGCATACCTATTGAATAGGGTTCCAATCAAATCAGGTGCCTACCACTCCATATATGATATGGTATTGGAAGAGCCCATCTCTTAAGGATGTTAAGATTTGGGGTTGTCCTTCCAATGTCTAAAAGCAAAATCCGGACAAGCTCGAGGCAAGGTCAGTTCTATGGAAGTTTGTTGGATATCCCAAGCATTCGCAAGGGAATATCTTCTACCGAACCGAGGAACAAAAGATGTTTTATTTCTCGGCATGCCACCTTTTTGAGAAAAAAAAGGGAATTTCTTATGAAGGAATTAGTGGTCATGAGGTAGAACTGGAAGGAGTTCCAGCTATACAAACTATAGCTGATGATTTGGTAGAACCGGAGGATTCAATAGTTTCAAACGAACCTCAGCCTCTCCGCCGATCTGGTAGGGTTCCTCATCCACCTGAGAGATGCTTCGGTTTCTCTATGACAGTAGGAGCGAGAATTGCATCATTAGATGATGATCCAACTAGTTTTGAGCAGGCCATCCAGAGTGGGGACTTTGTTAGAATGGCTGGATGCTTAGTGATCTGAGGTGGAATCCATATACACCAACAAAGAATGGACTTTGGTTGCTTTATCTGAAGGGTTAAATCCCCATCAGGAGCAAGTAAATCTTGAGAAGATTACATGGTGTACATGGAAAAGTTGAGACTTTCAAAGCCATGCTTAAGTCCATCCAGATCCTACTTTCCATTGCTACATACCATGATTACGATATCTGGCGGTTGGGTGACATGACTGCTTTTCTAAATAGTGATTTATAAGACAGCGTCTATAAGTACACAGCCAGAGGGCATCGTAGACAGTGGGAGCAGCGGAAACGTATGCAAGTTGTTTTATGGGATAAATCAGGCATCGCGGAGTTGGAATGTCTATTTTGATGTGGTAGTCAAAGAGTTTGACTTCATCAAAATGGTAGATGAACTTTGTATATACAAAGAGGTAGTAGGGAGTATGGTAGTGATCCTCGTATAGTACGTGGATGACATACTCTTGATAGGGAAGGAGTTTCCTATGCTACGCTCGGTCAATCTTCTCTTATCACAAGAATTGTCTATATAGGATCAAGGTGTTACCTCCTAAATCTTGGGTTTTGGATCTATGAGATCGATCTAATTGGATGTTAGGATTCTCACTAGGTGTAGTGAGATGGTATCAATCGATTCTGGGGAGAATCACTGGAAAGCTTCCAGGGTGGTAAAGTCGACTGAATGTCAGTCACAGGCATTGTCTTTGCCCTCAGTGGAGGGACAGTATGTTGGAAGAGTTCGAAGCTAGATACCGTGGCAAACTAGACGATTAAAGGAAAGATACATCGTTACCAAGGATGCTACCGAAGAGGCAGTCTGGATAAATATAAGTTCATGAGATGAACTTCGTTCCTACCATTGTGTGACAATGGAGTTGTGGCTTATGCCTAGGAACCCCCGTCCCATCAGAGATCCAGACATATTCTTAGGCAGTATCACCTGATCATGGAGATGGTTGATCTCCAGGGAGATCGAGGATAGGAGAGTAGATACAGAGGACAACAGCGCGGATCCACTCACAAAGGCCTATTTCCCAGTAGAGACTTTTATGGGATGGTTGAGTATGAGATACTTCAACCACAGATGATTGTTGGGTATGAGATACTACAACAGATGGCCCTAGTGCAAGTGGGAGATTGTTAGTGATATGTATGCCCTAGAGGCCATTACTGTACATACGATGTATATTGTAGTGGATACTTGGACATATATATGGAGGACTTTCTTGCTCGACATGATAGTATGCTATATGGTTGCTCTTTATCTTATCATGTACTCTGATTATCTCTATGTTGCATGTTGATAAAGGCCTTAGGATAAGTACTTGACTACCAGGACTATGATGCAGATCATACTAGTAGGGACAGCGTAGTCGCTAAGTACATCCTTCAAATGTTCCTAGTCGTAGGTGTATCGAGACAGGGCATCGATATACCAGAGTAGACTAGCGTATAGCTTCTCGACCTATGTAGATGGACGATGAATTATCCCATATCCATTGGTGTTTGACGTTAAAGACAACATACGGGTGCTCAGTGGAGACTGGGTACACTGAACGGACTCGTCGAGAACTCCCAGATGGTATTATACCTCACGTCAGATGGCAGTTCTCTGGTGACACTGGTACAGGTTAGTCTGTAGACCTGAGATCGTCATAGAGTCTTGTGTAATTCCCACTGTGCTTTCATTTCCACCTTACCACGCTCAAGAGAACGTGGAAAACGGTGTCTTTTGGTACAATCCCGAATCACATGGAGGCAATGAGCGATAGGAGGGGTTTCGTCTCTCCCGGTATTGGGAGTTGATGTTGCGCTGTGTACGATTGGCTATAACTGGAAATCCCTGGCCAGGGTTGCTGAGATTTACTGGTAAGTGTTATCAGTAGTTTATCGAACTGTTATGGACCTCATATCGACTCGACTTATCGGTTACTAGGGTCTGACGTTTACCACCCCTAGACTGGATATGCAACATATCAAACGAAGAGACCGGACTGTACGGGGGTGTTACTGATTGGATTCACAGGAGAATGTACAGGCTTGCTTGTTGATCTTCTGATCGCTCAATACCTGGGTGGTTGTTACGTTTAGCCGACCACTTGCAGCTTGTGGGTGTTTGATATGATCATCACCTACTGCTGGCGTATTGATGATTCCTTAGAGTCCCACACAGAGGTTTCCTGGCTCAGGCAAAACGAAATAGGAGCACATATGTGATATGTGCGGGACCAAGACTAATACGTGTAAGTGATACCGTATTCGATTCTCGCGATATGTGATATCGGCCTGGTATATGTGATATAGCCGGGTCATCGGATCAAGTGTTGATTCGATGAACTGATACTTGTTATATTTGTCGGTTATTTATGAAATAGTCGGATTATCGGATCAAGTGTTGATTCGATAATTTAATGTATAATTATATATTTGATATATTACATTACATTAACTAATATAAGCTCACTTAAAGATTCTTTTTCTCACATGATAATACATTGATGTATATGCGATATATGCTAATTGTATTATTTTCTTTTATTACAAAATATTGTATATGTGATATATAATATTGTAACATGTTAGGGTTACAAACTCAACTAGGATTTTGAGATTAAACCATGTAAGGGTTTGGATTAGGGTTATTGTTTTGGATGAGCTTAGTGGAAGCTTCTTGAAGCTTTGACTTTGTCCTCACTCTTTGATATTTTCTTTAGATTTTTGTTAACCCAATCCTAACCTTAACCTAGGGTTTATTCTCTACAAGGGTTAAGCATGACATGCTTAACCCTAGGTTGCAATTGTAACCACAACAATGATTCATTCATCACTTTCTTCTTCATCTTCTTCATGCTCTTAAAAAGCTTGCCTGATTTTTATTTGTGATGAAACAAAGTGAGATAAAGAAAACAAAGGAGAGCAAAATTCATATTTCATCATCCTCATCTATTCTATCCACTTAGATTAGTGTGTTTGCTTTACTAATACTTGATTAGTGAAGCAAGAGCTTGGGTTTGAGATTCTTCAAGGTAGATCATCTTAGTTCTTGAAGATTAGAAGCAAGGTTGCATCATTCTCTTCATGGAGCCTCTCCAGAGTCCGGGTACTTGATGATCGCAGCGAAGAGACCTCAACACGGAGCTTATGAAGCGAAGGAACAGACTACAAAGGTTGCAATCCCTAACTCTTAGATGTTAAAGTGTTAATATGCTAGTTTTGTTTGATTCTCTTGTTAAAGATCCTAGGTTTAGGGTTATCTATAATGGCAAAATTTGAAATTGGCATGTGAGATTCCATCCGAAAGCTTGCTGCCATTGTAGGTAACCCAATAATAAGCTACCTGATCACTATGCTTCCGCTGCATCCACTGACTACGACAACCCTCTGGCAGAGTCATATACACGTGCACTTCTAAAGCTAGTTCGGAACGACGCTATACTCATCCTCTTGCCGGGTCTCATAGTCTGGAACAACAGCAGTGTCAAGTCTGGGTAAACAAGAACCTACCTGTCACCGTCCTTGAGGATACCAGAGTACCTCTCGGGTGCCTGAGGTTACCCACCATATCTGCGGTGTGGCTAATGAAATATTAAACCTGATTGAATATTTAGGTCCTATTAAATTTTCTGTAATCATTTGCGGTTCTAGAATCACTTCCAGCTCTACCATATTCCCACTACTGTTTTCTGAAAAAATCCATTTTACTAAAACTGTGGCGATTCAAGAACAATATCACTATTGATCTTCCAGATGGTAGAAAGTCAACCCTCGTCATAGCCCGGGTTAACCCACAAACTGCAATTACAGAAACGTGCCTTGAGTTATCCAGAGTCTGGTTTTAAGCATAAGCCGGATAACTCCATATACCTTAACATTGTTAAGATATGAGCCATTCTATATCCAATATAGAAACAGAGGCACTAATTTAATTGGAACCAGATTCAAATCATGTAGCTGTCTCCAGTGCATGTCAACTGAATGGAGAGAGGCCGATCAACATTACTCAACTTAGGAGTGCATCCAATTATGAGTAACCTGAAAGAGAAACAAGTTTCTTAAAAACCATTACTATCAATTGAATACCATACACAAGTATTTACATCTTCGATCACTTTGAAAAATTCTGATACTTGCAACACATGGTTCTCTACTTCATTCTTATACCTATTACTTCTCAAAATTTGGACCTTGTGTTTCTACAAAACACTTGTCTAAAAATTAGAGAAGTCACAAGTAAACAGAATATAGTACGAGGACCAACCCCTCTATCTTAATGGACACTGGACAACATACAATACTCTGTAGAAGTCTCCTGAGTTGAATAACTCATACCCTGTGCGTTGTAGGTTGAAGACTGTACTTATGGTTAAGAAGAATTATACTGTTGTTCAGTGCTCCTTACCTAACCATCAATTGATATAGGTAAATGTCATGGACATAATTTCAAAAAGTTATATCTCACTTTATAAAAATAAACATACAGATATATCAGTTTGAAATTGGTGCACAACAACGGATATTCAAAACAAAATATTTGCCGTCCGGCAAAAACCCAGACGATTTCCTCAAATATCACCAATTACAATGAATCCCAATATAATGAGGATGATCACCTAATTCCCAATAACTTATTCCTACTCATCATCTGTAAAACCATACAGATGTGAGAATCATACCCGGTAAATACATACCCTGGAGTAAGGATCTAATCGGGAAATCAGTTTTCATTTAACAATACACAGTGAAACTGAAACATGAAAATGTTTCGAAGGGGTATCCGGGTATTCCTAGTAATGCCTCTTCCATTATTAGATTCACGACTATTACCATGTATTTTTTTGCCATATCTCCAAATCCCTTTATATGCCTTTACTCATTACCTTCTGTACACCATCGTTAGGCTAAATGGTTTTCTTCCTTCCCTACCATTCGGCACCAGCCTATGGTTTGGAAGAAGACTATCCAATAAGCATAATATGTGTACTGTCCTAATCTTAGGAGCACTTGCAACCTGAGAGAAGGTAAAGATAAAAGACAACTGAATAAAACCTTATTTTATTTCTCCTGAACCAGAATCCATCACCGAATCTGGAACAAGTTCCTTCAAGTTCGTATATAACCATACGATGGATTTATCCAATGGAAGTGGATGTTCGTAGTGATATGAGGTGTTCTGGAGAAATACAAAGGTGAAGTAGGAGTGGCGATGAAATATTAACTTGGTTATGAATGATAGGAGTAGCAATTTACTTTGTCCTCTTTCTAATCCCTTTATTTGTCTTTACTTATTACCTTCTGTACACCACACTTAGGCTAATCGGCTTTCTTTATTCCCTACCGTTCGGCACCTTCCTATGGTATGGAAGAAGACTATCCAATAAGTATAATAGGTGTACTCTCTCCTAATCCTAGGAGCCCTCACAACCCGAGAGAAGGTAAAAGGAAAAGACAACCGAATAGTCCTATTCAATCTCTCCAGAACCAGAATCCATCCTCGAATCTGGAACAAGTTCCTTCGAGTTCGTATATAACCATACGATGGATTTATCCAATGGAAGTGGATGTTCGTAGTGATACAGGGTGTTCTGGAGAAATGCAAAGGGTAAAAGGAGGAGTGACAATGATGTATGCAACTCAGACAATCCAAAAGTTAGTGTTTTAAGAAGGTTCGGTTAACTTGGTCACTGAGTCATAGTCTAGGGACGGGCCATAGTCGCTGCTAAAGAAGAGAGAAAGAAAATAAACACTCTGCGTGCACTCAAATCGAGATCAGAATGGTTATCAATTTATCTAATCAGGAAACCTCCTACTGTATCCTCAAATTCTCCTCCAAACCTAAAAGAAGAATTGGTCGGGATCACCCGAAGAGTAAATCAACTCATCAGTGGGAATCGGGATCCAACTATCATCGCATGATAACGTGATGGAATCCACTCACGTTATCACACTTCAGAAGGTATGCGCATATCTGGCAAGTTTCCTGTATGTTTGAAACTCCCGATGTGATTTTTACCCCATGCTTTTATGATCTTAACGAAGGTCAACAAATCATAAGTCACATGTCAAGTTCAACCCGTCATTGTCCAGGTTAATTTGAACCCACCCGTACAAGCCCTTGACGAAGGTCAACAAGGCTGTATGAATATCCCAAACCAACGCATCTATCTATGCAATAGAAAGGTAACAAGTAGCTACCATACACTATGCCTTGACGAAGGTCAACAAACATTGCATGAATATTAAGTGCTACCCGTCTGAAATGACGGAGGGCTACGAATGGTTTTTGGCGAAAAACCTTTAACGTAATGAACTTGATAGCATTGAAGTAACCGGATAGCTTTTATAAATATATAGCGGCGAAAACCTTTATAAAGAGGTCACTCCTTGTGAAGGGATCTCGGCTCTTTCCTCGTAGAATGAGGTGCAGGATATTCCAACTGAATACCACGATGCAAAGCAAAAAGTAATTGACTATAGTGAAGTTATTACCCTGACGCAAACTTCTGCCCAAGGGGTCACTCCCAGTGAAGGGATCTCGGCCCTTGCCTCGTCGAATGAGGTGCTGGATATTCATAACCGAATACCACTATGCAAAACAAAAGAGAACGTCCTTGCAATAACAGCTTTTAGAAAATTGTTCCAACAACATCAAACAGGTTAGTTTAGCTGGCACTGATCCGAATCAATGCAGTCCCATCAATTGATCACACTAATAAAGAACGAAAATATGATGTACGTATATGCCATCCGCATTCGCTACTGGGTCCTGTCATCACCGGTTAGGTTACTTAACTAACGACAGAGCGGGGACTGGACTAGCATGGGTGTAAAAAATATACAACATCTACTAGTATATATATCAATATATAGTAATCGCTCCAGGCATGATAAATGCAAAATTACAGAAAAGTAATAAGCATCACAGAACAATACAGATAATCTGGGAGCCCCGAGTTTCCTTTGAGCCGCAACTGAAACCCGACGTTCCCCTGGTCGTGTGGAAAGCCTGTGCAATGAAAACCTAGACCCCTACGGGTGCGGTAAGTTACCCGCCAAAACCAGAAGCGAGGCAACCCCCTTCAGCAAAGTGAATGGACCACCCAGCACTTCACGGAATCCGGTAACTTGAGCACCCCTCCCTTGGTCAACCTATACCCCCTACGAGTGCGGCAAATAGCCCGCCAATTCTAGAGTGAAGCCCCATCCGTCTCAAAGCCATGAGATGCGGGCCCGTTGCCCTCTAGAATCCGGCTATCCGTACACTCCACCGCGGGGTAATCCTAGTACAGAAAGTAAAATATGTACAACGGGTACATCGACCTCAACCCGGTCATGCCCCAAAAGAATAATATACAAACAGACAGTGACGGCAGTCCACATATCGGACGCCCGCCCCGTAATATCAAATGTACAAATATAACCAAACTGCACTACCATTGCATCCGGGGTATCCACCACGAAAAATCCGCAACATCACAGCACAGCACAACATAGAATATCAACGTGAATGTCAAGTTCGCAAATCCGTCTAAAAGGACTATAGTGATTAGACAAGATTTACCGATCAAATGACATTCATGGTCGCTGATAGAAATGTAATGTACTGCATATTTTAGACAATGTTAGAAAGTATCGACTTCGAAATAACCCCCGAATAGCCCTAAACTAACTGATAAAACCATATCCAAACTGGGCTAAACAAACAACACCACTGAACCAACTTACCAGAGACCAGACAACACCCAAAAAATGAACCCCAGATGCCCAAAACTGGCCGGCCTCCTCAGATTTTGGGAGCATGTGCTCGGCCCAAATCCGAGGGATGGGGGTCATCTTTGGGGTGTGGTCTTGTAGTCTCTTCAGTAGTCTTCTGCACATGTTTAAATAATTTTTCTGGACTCTTTAAAAAACAACAGAGACTGCAAATTCAGTGGCAGTGTTTGGGTTTTGTTTCAGTTTTGATACTTTAACATTGTCTAAACAAGCTAGCAAAGGGTTAATGGCGTGGCTCTGATACCATGTGAGTCTACGGTAGCGCCCCGGCCGTCGAACCGAGGCCAACTGCGGAAACAAAAACTATTTACGAAACTGGCGTTAACGCATACTTTTACCCGGATCGAACTATTAACACTAAACTAGCTAACAAGAAAGAAGTTAGAATGGCTATACCGATCAATCCGTGTCCTTCGGTCTTTAGCCACCTTCCCTAACTCCTCACGGCATCTCCGATCTCGCTCGATCTCCAGTCTTCTCGTCGAAAAGGGCACCACATCAAGAAGTCTTTTTATGGGCTCCCGCTTCAAACCGAAGCAACTCGAATATGAAGTTTGCTAGCCGACATGTCCAAGATGAAGTAGAGAATGTGTGTGATAACTTTGTCTTAAGCATCCATTGATTCTCAACACATGAGAGTGTATGGATGGAGGTTGAAGATGAAGCCATGGTGGAACTTGTGAGCTAGAGGAAGAAGAAGAAGAGCTTTTCTTTTTCTATTGTGTTGGAATGAATTATGAGAGCACTAGAATAATCTCAAGAGTTAACCCAAGGGTTAGTGGCTGTCAACTCTCTCTCCATCTCTCATTTCAACACAATAATCAATCATAAATGTGACATTAGCATGAAAAAAAATGCCATGACTCACCAATGAAGCACATGGCACATTTAATGCACTAAATCATAACATCCACTCACAATTTCCACCATCTAAACATTAATCCAAATGTTTAGTCTAACAATAAGATATGGCGTCAAATAAAGTAAACTCGTGACGGATCACAAGAATACCCCTCACCTGTATATACATACCTGCATCCGCATTCCGACTGAATGCGAATGCAATGAGACTAAAGTAATCCAACAAATCTAATACTAGGATCCGGCTTAAACCAAAGCCCACTAATATGATCCATCCAATCATGATCCGTGCACGAGTGCACGTATATGGTCGAACCTAGCCATAATACCATACGGCCTTTACAACGTTTCGCCCGAACTTCGGAAAACTTTCTTTCGGGGACTCTAATGACTCGTCAATACACTGATAGTGGATTTAACCACAAGCACGTCAGTGGTACTAGCTGTACGTAACGACCACTCTTACACTGACCAAAAGGGAGACCAATGAGCAAACTCATCTTGAAACCCTACTGAGCCTGTCAGTGACAATATCCGTCCATTCCGGTCCGTTCGTCTATGAGTATCGCAAGTCGGACCTAGGGGCTGGTAAACGTCAGACCCCCAAAAGCGGTATAAGTCGTGTCAGAGTGTAGCCAAGAACACCCTGAGATACTACTGGAATACCTACCAGTAAATCTCACTTGCCTTGGCCAAGAACTTCGTGTAATGGCTCTCCTAGACATAGCGCGATCTCACCCCCAATACCGGGAGAGACGAAACCCTTGCCGATCCGCTCACTGCCTCCATGTGGCTCTGGACTGTACCCAACTAAAACCTGTTTGCACGACTCCTTTGAGCCGTGGTAGGGTAGTAATCAAAACACAGTGAGAACTCACACGAGACAAATGATGATCTCAGGTCGATGAACTAACCTGTACACATGTCACCAGGGAACTGCTATCTGACGTTAGGTATAAAACCAACTAGTAGGTTCCCGGCGAGTCCTGTCCGGTGTACTCATAACCCAATGAGCACCTGTATACATCTTAGGTGAACCAACTGACACCAATGGTTTGTGAGACCGGCCACCACCCTTCGTCGGGGTCTCGACTGTATACACTAGTCTACTAATGGAGTATCGATGCCCAGTCTCGAAACTCCCACGACTAGGGACACTTTTAAGGATGTGCTTATAAACTACCCAACTCTCACGTATATGATCGCCATCATACTGCTGGTAATCAAGCAAGAATCCTAAAGGCTCTATCAACGTGTAATAATGACCTGTAATGTCACCTAAATCATATACACGATAATAAAGATAAACCAGATAGCATACTATCATCTTGAGTAAGACTGTCCTACCGGCATAGGTCCTCCCTCAATCATTGTAATCGCGTGCCTGCGATCCAATAATTGAATTTGAGGGCACTATATCCAACAATGGGAGACGGTATTTGTATGGACCCGAGGAAGATCGAGGCCGTACAGCTTTGGCCCAGACCTGTATCAGTGGAAGAGGTCCGCAGCTTTTGGGGCTTAGCCGGTTATTACCGCTGTTTTATGCAGTACTTTTCGAGTATCGCTGCACCGCTGACAGGACTGACCAGGAAGGGGGTTCCTTTTCTTTGGACTGAGGCATGCGAGCTGAGTTTTCAGCAGTTGAAGACTCGGTTGACGACTGCACCAGTTCTATCTTTTCCTTCTAGATTGAGTGGCTTGTCTTTTACTGTGATGTTTCGCGAGTGGGGCTCGATTGTGTATTGATGCAGCATAATAGAGTTATCGCTTATGCTTCCTGACAGTTGAAGGAGCACGAGCAGAATTATCCCACTCATGACCTTGAGATGGCCGTGGTGGTCTTGCGCTTATGATTTGGGGACACTGCTTGTACGGGGAGTCGTATCAGATTTTCACAGACCAACAGAGCTTAAAGTACATCTTCCTGCAGCGGGATCTGATTTTTGAGACAGCGTCGTTGGATGGAGCTTATGAAGGATTATGATTGTGAGATCCTTTATCATCAGGGCAAGGCGAATGTGGTAGCTGATGCTTTGAGTCGCAGACCCGGGGGTAGCTTGTCCCAGTTGAGCGCAGTTCAGAGACAGTCTTCTGCAGATTGGCAGTTCTTGTGTGACAGCTAAGTACAGTTTAAGTTCACCTCCACCGAGGGACAACTTGCTCATGTCCGCGTCCGTCCACTTCTACTTAATCGTATTCGTGAGGCACAGCCCGCCGATGCCCGTTTGTCTGAGATTCTTGAGCATGTTCGGTAGGGCAGAGATTCCGAGTTCGTGATCGATGATCAGGGGATACTACGATTTGGGACTAAAGTGTGCATACCAGATCTTGAGGGACTGAGGCGCGAGATTCTTGAGGAAGCGCATCGATCGGTGTACAGCGTTCATCCGGGTTCTACCAAGATGTACCATGATTTGAGAGATGTTTACTGGTGGGACGGGATGAAGAAGGATGTCACGGACTTTGTATCGAGATGCCTGATTTGTCAGCAGGTCAAGGCCGAGCACCAGAGGCCAGCGGGAAAGTTGCAGCCTTTTCCCATTCTGGAGTGGAAATGGGAGCAGATTTATATGGACTTCTTTGTGGGTCTACCCAGTACCAGTCGTGGGTATGACTCTATTTAGGTGACCGTGGATCGATTGACGAAAGAGGCTCACTTTCTGCCAGTGAAGACCACTTTTGGATTTACTCAGTATGCCCAGATATACATCGATAAGATTTTACGATTGTATGACATCCCGACTTGTATTGTGTCCGACTGAGGCACCCAGTTCACCAGCCGACTATGGCGGAGACTTCAAGAGGCTTTGGGCACCCGATTGAGTTTCAGCATAGCTTTTCATCCACAGACCGACGGTCATGTAAGTCTACGGTAGCGCCCCGGTCGTCTGTCCGAGGCCAAAATGCGGAAACGAAAACTTTTTCAAACTAGAAACTGGCGCTATCGTATACTATAAACCCGGATCGAACCATTAACCTACAACTAGCAACTAGAGAAAGGGTTGGAAAGCTATACCGATCGATCCGTGTCCTTCGGTCTTTGGCCACCATCCCAAGCTCCTCGTAGCATCTCCGGTCTCGATCTCCTCTTCGGAAAGGGCACCACATCTTCGAGTCTTTTTACGGGCTCCCGCTTCATCCGAAGCAACTCGGGCACGAAGTTCGCTAGCCGACGTGTCCAAGGTGAAGTAGAGAATGTTGTGACAACTTTGTCTCTTGCATCCATTGCATGGATGGAGGTTGAAGATGAAGCCATCAATGGAGGTTGTGAGCTAGAGGAAGAAGAAGAAGAAGAAGCTTTCTTTTTCTTTTGTTGTGTTGATTATGAGAGTGAGAGTGTGTGATAAAAAATACAAGACCAAAACTTATCATATGGCAGCCCCTCTCTCTTTCCTTATCATTTAAACACTCAAATCCATCAAATAAAGTGACATATGCACAAGAAATGATACCATGAGTCACCTATGAAGTACATGTATCATTTAATGCACAAAATGATGGCTTAAGCTCACAATTTCCATTTGTAAACATTAACCCAAATGTTTACAACAATAAAAAGATACGGCAACATCTAAAGTAAACTCGTGACGGATCATAAGGATACCCCTCACCTGTATATACATACCTGCATCCGCATTCTGACTGAATGCGAATGCGATGAGACTAAAGTAATCCAACAAATCTAATACTAGGATCCGGCTTAAACCAAAGCCCACTAGTATGATCCGTCCGATCATGATCCGTGCACTACTGCACGTATATGATCGGAACATGCCATATATCATACAGCCTCTACAACATTTCGCCCGAAACTTGAAAACTGTCTGTGGGGGACTCTAAAGACTCGTCAATACTTTGGCTGTATATTTAATCACTAACACGTCAGAGGTACTAGCTGTACGTCACGGGCTACCAGGTATTGACCAAAAGGGAGGTCGATGAGCGAACTCATCCTGACACCCTACTGAGCCTGTCAGTGACAATATCCGTACAGTCCGGTCCGTTCGTCTATGAGCATCGCATGGCGGGCCTAGGGGGTTGGTAAAAGTCAGACCCCCAAAAGCGGTACAAGTCGTGTCGGAGTGTAGCCCAGAACACCCTGAGATACTACTGGAATACCTACCAGTAAATCTCCTGCCTTGGCCAAGGACTTCGTGTAATGGCTCTCCTAGACACAGCGCGATCTCAACCCCAATACCGGGAGAGACGAAACCCCTGCCGATCCGCTCACTGCCTCCATGTGGCTCGGGACTGTACCCAACTAAAACCTGTTTGCACGACTCCTTTGAGCCGTGGTAGGGTAGTAATCAAAGCACAGTGGGAACTCACACGAGAAAAATGACGATCTCAGGTCGATGAACTAACCTGTATACATGTCACCAGGGAACTGCTATCTGACGTCAGGTATAATACAATCAAGCATGTTCCCGGCGAGTCCTGTCCGGTGTACTCATAACCCAATGAGCACCTGTATATATCTTAGGTGATCCAACTGACACCAATGGCTTGTGAGACCGGCCACCGCCCCTCGTCGGGGTCTCGACTGTATACACTAGTCTACTAATGGAGTATCGATGCCCAGTCTCGAAACTCCCACGACTAGGGACCTTTTAAGGATGTGCTTATAGCCCCCAGCTCCCACGTATATGATCGCCAACATACTGCTGGCCGTCAATTAAGAATCCTATGGGCTCTATCAACGCGCAATAGTGACTGGTAAGGTCACCTAAAGCAGTACACGATGATAAAGATAAACCCGATAGCATACTATCATCTCGAGTAAGACTGTCCTACCGGCATAGGTCCTCCCTCAATCATTGCAATCATGTGCCTGCGATCCAATAATTGACTCTGAGGGCACTATATCCAACAATCTCCCACTTGCACTCAAGGCTAATTATTGCGATGTCGCATACTCACAGCCCGTGTGATACCGAACACCCAACTCCTCTACTAATCAGTCTCACAAAGCCCGTTTGCGAAACTATTGCGTTCGAGGAATAGCCTCAGTGAGTGGATCCGCTCTGATGTTTCTTTCTATGTCTCTCTTTATCTGATGTTCGCGGAGAAAGCCATCTCCCAAAATGAGCAATACCTGTCTTAGAATATGTTTGGATATCTGATGGGACCTAGTTCATAAATGAACTCCAAATCCAAACTTCTTAGACTGTATTGTCAACTGAACTTAATCAGTATCCTGCGCCATGGCTCCCTCAGTATCCGCTTGGACCACCTGTCCAAAATACTGCCCCTCGTCAGAGGGAAAACTATAACTCTGACAGCCACTCTGTCATTCAGGTCACCTTGGAAGCCTGGAATGATAACTGTCTCCTTAAAGAGGCTGTTGTTATCATATCCCTAGAACATCCACTTATGTTCTAAAACTGCTTCCGAATGTCTCTCCAGGAAAGGATTAATATCAACTTACTGTATCTCGTGCAAAAACAATATCTGGTGTGGTACTTGACATCTCATGATTGACTCAATTGCCTAAGCAAGTGATCTGCCAATCATGCACATCCCCCTCCCCTTTAGTCTGTAAGACATCTTTAGAGAGGGTGACTCCATCACCTGTAGGTACACCACCATGTCAGGAGTCATCCATTCGAAAACACCTTTAGAATGCTTTCTAAGTACCCAGATTGGGAAACTACCCAAATCTAGATCTAAAACCATAAATCTAGTAACCGGAATGTCTGATATAATATCTAAGTCCTTTATGCGGAGAAACCACTATGTGACAACCAAAATATGACCGATCGTAGTATAGGAATTTCACTTCTTACTCTGTGTATGTCATCCAAAAACCAGGACATCACACCCTACTACCTTCTTAACAGATCCATCCCTTATTCTGATGAAGTCAAACTTATGACTGTCACATCAAAAATAGATGATCTATCTCCGCTATATCCGCTTTAGTCCATAAATAGACACAAGCTACTTGTCCACTATGCTTCCGCTGCTTCCACTGACTACGACAACCCTCTGGCAGAGTCATATACACGTACACTTCTAAAGCCAGTTCAGAATGACGCTATACTCATCCTCCTGCTGGGTCTTACAGTCTGGAACAACAGCAATGGCAAGTCTGGGTAAACAAGAACCTCCCTATCACCGTCCTTGAGGCTAACGGAGTACCTCTCGGGTGCCTGAGATTACCCACCATATCTGCGGAGTGGCCAATGGAATATCAATCCAGATTGAATCTTTAGGTCCTATTAAATTTTCAGTAATCGTTTGCGGTTCTGGAATCACTTCCAGTTCTACCATACTCCCACTACTGTTTTCTGAAAAAGTCCATTTTACTAAAACTGTGGTGAATCAAGAACAATATCACTATTGATCTTCCAGATGGTAGAAAGTCAACCCTCGTCATATCCCGGGTCAACCCACAAACAGCCATTACAGAAACGTGCCTTGAGTTATCCAGAGTCTGGTTTTGAGCATAAGCCGGACAACTCCCCGTACCTTAACATTGTTAAGATATGAACTGTTCTATATCCAATATAGAAACAGAGGCACTGATTTAATTGGAACCAGATTCAAATCATGCAGCTGTCTCCAGTGCATATCAACTAAATGGAAAGAGGCTGATCAGCATTACTCAACTTAGGAGTGGTTCCAATTATGAGTAACCTGAAAGAGAAGCAAGTTCTCTTAATCATTACTATTAACTGAATACCATACAGAAGTATCTACATCTTCGATCACCTTGAAGAATCCTGATACTTGCAACACCTGGTTCTCTAATTCATTCTTATACCTATAACTTCTCAAAACTTAGACCTTGCATTTCTACGAAACACATGTCTAAGAACTAAAAAAGTCACAAGTAAACAGAATATAGTACGAGTACCAACCCCTCTGTCCTCATGGACACTGGACAACATACAATACTCTATATAAGTCCCTTGAGTCTAATAACTTATTCGCTGTGTGTCTTAGGTTGAAAACTGTACTTATGGTTAAGAAGAATTACACCGCTGTTTAATACTCTTTACCTAACCATCAACTGATATAGGTAAATGTCATAGACATAATTTCAAAAAGTTATATCTCACTTTATAAAAATAAACGAACAGATATATCAATTTGAAATTGGTGCATAACAACGGATATTCAAAACCAAATATTTGCCGTCCGGCAAACAACCCAGGCGATTTCCTCAAATATCACCAATTACAACGAATCCCGATATAATGAGGATAATCACCCAATTCCCAATAACTTACTCCCACTCATCATCTGTAAAACCATACAGACGTGAGAATCAAACCAGGTAAATACATACCCTGGAGCAAGGACTAATTGGGAACTCAGTTTTCTTTTAACAATACACAGTGAAATTGAAACATGTAAATGTTTCGAAGGGGTATCCAGGTATTCTAAGTAATACCTCTTCCATTATCAGATTCACAACTGTAACCGTATATTTCTTTGCCATCTCTCCAAATCCCTTTATATGTCTTTAGTCATTACCTTTTGTACACCCCTTTAGGCCAAATGGTTTTCTTCCTTCCCTACCGTTCGATGCCAGCCTATGGTTTGGAAGAAGACTATCCAATAAGCATAATGGGTGTACTCTCTTAATCCTAGGAGTAATCGTAACCTGAGAGAAGGTGAAGATAAAAGACAACTGAATAAAACCTTATTCCTATTTCTCCTGAACAAGAATCCACCCCCGAACTGGAACAAGTCCCTTCGAGTTCGTATATAACCATACGATAGAATATCTAATAAGTTGTGGATCTTCGTAGTGATACGGGGTGTTCCGGAGAAATACAAAGGTGATGTAGGATTGGCGAAGAAATACTTGGTTTGGTCGTGAATAGCAGTCGCAATTTACTTTGCCCTCTTACTAATCCCTTTATTTGTCTTTTCTTAATACCTTTTGTACACCTTCGTTAGGCTAATTGGTTTTCTTCATTCCCTACCGTTTGGCACCTGCCTATGGTTTGGAAGAAGACTATCCAATTAGCATAATAGGTGTACCGTCCTAATCCAAGGAGCACTCGCAACCTGAGAGAAGGTAAAAGGAAAAGACAACTGAATAGTCCTATTCGTTTTCTCCAGAACCGGAACCACCCTCGAATCTGGAACAAGTTCCTTCGAGTTCGTATATAGCCATACGATGGTTTTATCCAATGGAAGTGGATGTTCGTAATAATACGGGGTGTCCTGGAGAAAAGGGTAAGAGTAGGAATGGCAATGAGGTATGCAACTCTGACAATCCAAAAGCCAGTGTTTTAAGAAGGTTCGGTTAACTTGGTCACTGAGTCATAGTCAAGGGTCGGGCCATGGTCGCTGCCAAAGGGAGAGAGAAAAGAAACACTCAGCGTGCACTCTAACCTAGATCAGAATGGTTATCAATTTATCTAATCAGGAAACCTCCCACTATATCGTCAAATTCTCCTCCAAACCTGAAAGTAGAATTAGTCGGGATCACCCGAGGAGTAAACCAACTCATCAGTGGGAATCGGGATCCAACTATCATCGCATGATAACATGATGGAATCCACTCATGTTATCACACTCCACAAGGTATGCGCATATCTGGCAAGTTTCAGTTTCTTTAGAAACTCCCGATGTGATTTTTACCCCAAGCTCTTATGACCTAGACGAAAGTCAACAAATCATAAGTCACATGTCAAGTTAGACCTGTCATTGCCCAGGTTAATTTGAACCCACCCGTACAAGCCCTTGACGAAGGTCAACAAGGCTGTATGACTGTCCCAAACCAACGCATCTATCAATGCAGCAGAAAGGTAACAAGCAGCTACCATTCACTATGCCTTGACGAAGGTCAACAAACATAGCATGAATACTAAGTGCTACCCGTCTGAAATGACGGAGGGCTATGAATGGTTTTTGGCGAAAAACCTTTAACGTAATGAACTTGATATTGTTGAAGGAACCGGATAGCTTTTTATAAAAATATAATGGCGAAAACCTTTGCTAAAGAGGTCACTCCCGGTGAAGGGATTTCGGCTCTTTCCCCGTAGAATGAGGTGCAGGATATTCCAACTGAATACCACGATGCAAAGCAAAAATAATCGACTATAGTGAAGTTATTACCCTGACGCAAACTTTTGTCCAAGGGGTCACTCCCGGTGAAGGGGTCTCGGCCCTTGCCTCGTCGACTGAGGTGCTGGATATTCATAACCGAATACCACTATGCAAAACAAAAGAGAATGTCTTTGCAGTAATAGCTTTTTTGAAAAATGTTCCAACAACATCAGAATATGTTTGTTTAGCTTGCATTGATCCGAATCAATGCAGTCCCATCAATTAATCACACCACAAAAGAACGAAAATATGATGTATGTATATGCCATCCGCATTCGCCACTGGATCCCGTCATCACCCGTTAGGTTACTTAACTAACAACAGAGCGGGGACTGGACTAGCACGGTTGTAAAACATATACAACATCTAATAGTATATATATCAATATATAATAATCGCTCATGGCGTGATAAAATGCAACATCACAGAAATATAATAAGCATCACAGAACCATACAGATAATCTGGGATCCTCGTGTTTCATAGAGCCGCTACTGAAACCCAACATTCCCCTGGTCGTGTGGATAGCCTGCGCAATGAAATCCTAGATCCCTAGGGGCACGGCAAGTCACCCGCCAAAACCTGAAGCGAGGTAGCCCCCTTCAACAACGTGAATGGACCACCCAGCACTTCATGGAATCCGGTAACTTGAGCACCCCTCCTTAGGTTAACCTGTATCCCCTACGAGTGGGGCGAATAGCCCGCCAATTCTAGAGTGAAGCTCCCTCCGTCTCAAAGATATGAGATGCGGGCCCGTTGCTCTCTAGAACCCGGCTATCCGTGCACCCTACCGTGGGGTAATCCTAGTACAGAAAGTAAAAATATATATACAACGGGTACATCGACCTCAGCCCGGTCGTGCCCCAAAAGAATAATATACAAACAGGCAGTGACGGCGGTCCACATGTCGGACGCTCGCCCCGCAATATCAAATGTACAAATAAAACCAAACTGTACTACCATTGCATCCAGGCTATCCACCACGACAAATCCGCAACATCACAGCACAACACAGAACATCAACATGAATGTCATGTTCGTAAATCCATCTTAAAGGGCTATAGCAATTAGACAAGATTTACCGATCAAATGACATTCACGGTCACAGATATAATGTAAATACTGTGAACTAATATGTTTAAAATTTTTGATTGACAAAATTTCTCGAAGTAGGCCCAAAGCAAAATTCCCAGTACTCAAAATAATCTGGGCCAAAAATGAAAATACCAGAAACCCTATTTCCAAGATAGAGAGCACTACAGGAAAAATGATGCAGTGTGGCTACAGTGCTGCGGCGGAACCGCGGCCAAAATGGGGGTACGGTCGCGGTTCCGCGGCGCTACAGTAAGATCATGCTACCATTTTTCTGCAGTTTTCTTAGAAACGCCTGCCTTATTTTCTGCAATACTCAAAATAATTTTTAGAGCACAAAAAAATTCGACAGAAACTCCATGATTGGAAATGCAGTTTTTGGAAATTTTGTTCGATCGAAGTTCTAAACACATTAGAGCAATCTAGTAAAGGTTAATGGCGTGGCTCTGATACCATGTAAGTCAACGGTAGCACCCCGGCCGTCTGTCCGAGAACAAAATGCAGAAACGAAAACTTTTTCAAACTAGAAACCGGCGCTATCGTATACTATAAACCCGAATTGAACCATTAACCTACAACTAGCAACTAGAGAATGGGTTGGAAAGCTATACCGATCGATCCATGTCCTTCGGTCTTTGGCCACCATCCTAAGTCCTCGCGGAATCTCCGGCCTCGATCTCCTCGTCGGAAAGAGCACCACATCTTCGAGTCTTTTTATGGGCTCCCGCTTCATCCGAAGCAACTCGGGCACGAAGTTCGCTAGCCGACGTGTCCAAGGTGAAGTAGAGAATGTTGTGACAACTTTGTGTCTTGCATCCATTGCATGGATGGAGGTTGAAGATGAAGCCATCAATAGAGGTTGTGAGCTAGAGGAAGAACAAGAAGAAGCTTTCTTTTTCTTTTGTTGTGTTGATTATGAGAGTGAGAGTGTGTGATCTAAAATACAAGACCAAAACTTATCATATGGCAGCCCCTCTCTCTCTCCTTCTCATTTCTACACTCAAATCCATCAAATAAAGTGACATATGCACAAGAAATGATACCATGAGTCACCTATGAAATACATGTATCATTTAATGCACAAAATGATGGCTTAAGCTCATAATTTCCATTTGTAAACATTAACCCAAATGTTTACAACAATAAAAAGATACGGTAACATCTAAAGTAAACTCGTGACGGATCACAAGGATACCCCTCACCCGTATATACATACCTGCATCCGCATTCCGACTGAATGCGAATGCGATGAGACTAAAGTAATCCAACAAATCTAATACTAAGATTCGACTTAAACCAAAGCCCACTAGTATGATCCGTCCGATCATGATCCGTGCACTACTGCACGTATATGATCGGACCCTGCCATATATCATACGGCCTCTACAAAGTTTCGCCCGAAACTTGAAAACTGTCTGTGGGGGACTCTAAAGACTCGTCAATACTTTGGCTGTGAATTTAACCACTAGCACATCAGAGGTACTAGCTGTACGTCACGGGCTACTAGGTATTGACCAAAAGGGAGGTCGATGAGCAAACTCATCCTGACACCCTACTGAGCCTGTCAGTGACAATATCCGTACAGTCCGGTCCATTTGTCTATGAGCATCGCATGGCGGGCCTAGGGGTTGGTAAAAGTCAGACCCCCAAAAGCGGTACAAATCATGTCGGAGTGTAGCCCAGAACACCCTGAGATACTAATGGAATACCTACCAGTAAATCTCCTGCCTTGGCCAAGGACTTCGTGTAATGGCTCTCCTAGACACAGCACGATCTCACCCCCAATACCGGGAGAGACGAAACCCCTGCCGATCCGCTCTCTGCCTCCATGTGGCTCGGGACTGTATCCAACTAAAACCTATTTGCACGACTCCTTTGAGCCGTGGTAGGGTAGTAATCAAAGCACAGTGGGAACTCACACGAGACAAATAACGACCTCAGGTCGATGAACTAACCTGTACACATGTCACCAGGGAACTGCTATCTGACGTCAGGTATAATACCAACTAGCATGTTCCCAGCGAGTCCTGTCCGGTGTACTCATAACCCAATGAGCACCTGTATACATCTTAGGTGATCCAACTGACACCAATGGCTTGTGAGACCGGCCACCGCCCCTCGTCGGGGTCTCGACTGTATACACTAGTCTACTAATGGAGTATCGATGCTCAGTCTCGAAACTCCCACGACTAGGGACCTTTTAAGGATGTGCTTATAGACCCCAGCTCCCACGTATATTATCGCCATCATACTGCTGGCCGTCAAGCAAGAATCCTATAGGCTCTATCAACATGCAATAGTGACCTGTAAGGTCATCTAAAGCAGTACACGATGATAAAGATAAACCCGATAGCGTACTATCATCTCGAGTAAGACTGTCCTACCGGCATATGTCCTCCCTCAATCATTGCAATCACGTGCCTGCGATCCAATAATAGACTCTGAAGGCACTATATCAAGCAGGTCAGTCAGAGCGGGCTATTCAGACCCTTGAGAACATACTCCGAGCGTGCGTTTTAGATTTCGATGGCAGTTGGGATCATTATTTGCCCTTGATTGAGTTCTCCTGCAATAACAGCTTCCAGGAAACGATTCAGATGGCACCCTTCGAGGCGCTCTATGGGAGGAGATGTCGATCGCCCATATGTTGGACAGAGATCAGTGAGAGCAGTATTTTGGGGCCGTAGATTGTTGAGGAGACGACCGCAAAGATCCAGTTGATTCGTGATAGGATGAGAGCGGCCCAGAGCAGGCAAAGATCTTATGCGGACCGACGTCGATGCAGACTTGAGTTTGCTGTAAGCGATCATGTTTTCTTGTGGGTCTCCCCAATGAAGGGTGTTCAGTTGATAAAACTGCACATTTGTATTACAATTTTCCTACCATTTTCATATTAAAAAAGGACTTTATTTTAATATATTATACATATGAGGGTTTATGTGTAAAAACACCATTTTCCATGTGTTAATATATTTTAATTATCATTTGGTAGGAAAATGTATGCAAATAAATTCATTGACCTAATTCTAGTAGAACTAGGTCTACTAAATATTATTTGAGTTGTTATGCAGATTTTTTCCAAGTGTGCAGAATTTTTCAAAGACTAGAATCAAGCAAATCAAGTTGTTGAAGAAGACTTGCCAAATTAAGAATCAAAACTTGGAGACCAAGTCTGGCAACAACCACGAGAAGATTTCAAATATCTAAAGCTTCCAGAAATTGCCAAATGTCACAAGGATCTACCCACAAAAATATGATGAAGAGATCTCTACTATTGGCCGTGGAACCGCGGCCAAACCCCCATGTTGGCCGCGGATCCGCGGCAGTTAAGTTGAGTTAGAGGGAGATATTTTGGGGCATAGATCTATGATATATTTTACCAACTTTGGAAGCAAAAGATTCTGGTTTTAGACTATAAAAGGGCACCAAGAGCCTCTTGGAAAATTGATCAAGCCGACGAGATCACGAAGTCCAAGACGGCTCACGCATCCAGGCTGATCACCAACTGTACGTCTA